>OW386537.1:5365536-10365536 GCA_936435175.1 Glyphotaelius pellucidus | reverse complement strand
ATGGAAGTTTTAAGTTTTTTTTAATCATCATTTTCTGAAGAAGGGTTTGTAAAATGACGTAATGCGCAATATTTCGTGTCTGCTAAAAAAATTATAGTGATCCGCATTGGTGTCAACGAGATGACGCATTTTATCTATTGTCATTTTTATTGGAGAAATGAAAACAGCTATAAAATTACACTCAACGACGTTGGTGACATCGAAAAATCGATTTATCGGTTTGATACTTGATGCCAAGTATATTGACAATAATGTTTTGTAGATAGGCATTTGATAAACAAACCAATTTAATAACAAACAACATGTAAAGTTAACGATGTTTCGTTCCGTTAGAAATTAATCTCCTTTCTTCTAAACATAAAATAGCATTTTATAAATTATCAGACATATTTTCTTTCAAGCATGATTTTTAATGCTTTCTTCGATTTTATGTTGCGGCGTGAATCAAAGTTGCTATCGTCAGCGCCACTGGCTGTCGCCACGCACACGGAGTAGCTAAGAATGGGGCACGGACGGAGCACGGACGGGGTAAGAACGGGCTACGAACTGGGTACGGTGAGGCTAGTGGTAGTGTTGTAGGCCGTACTGTGCGGTGCACGGGCCCGCTGTGGCCGCGGGCGCACGGCGGGATAATAACACCTTTCTGGACTAATTTCATTTTTATACCCATCAATTTCATGCAAAGCCGTGCGCGCCCTTTGATCGCCGCCCGGCCATGATATATTGAGACGCGAGACGCGAGCGGCCATCGATTCCGGAAGAGCCGGCCGGGATTCCGGGACGGGATTCCGGGACAGCCGCGGCAGGGGACTGGTCGGGCTGCGGACGCGTTGACACTGCATGGCTCTTGACACTTGACACGTTGGGAAACGGGAATTTGCGATAGTTTTATAGGTTTGGAGGACTCGACTGGTGTGACTAAAAACTGTATGTTTTTATATGTAGTTTAAGTTTCATTTTGGTAAAACAATTGGGTGGATTAATGAGTCTGCAGGACGGAGAAGTTTAGTGTAAGGGCACCTAAAGATAGGTGGTCGGGGGTGGTTTAAGGAACTGGGGGGTAAGGAGGATAAGGGGAGGTAGGTAAAGAGGTAAGATAAGATCAGCAAGAGTTAAGATGGTAAATAATATTTAAAAAAATTACAAAACAATGAAAAATAACTGCACACAGGAGGCCCAGAGTAAAATAATTTCCCTCGGGGACTATACCGTATTGGGGATGCTGCGTGGAGGGTCTTTTAAAGGAAAGGCAGGAAAGGAAGTTTTGGATAGGAAAATGGTATGAGGGGTAGGAAACTGGGGGTCAGTGGTCAAAGATTGACGGACTCATGAATCCATCCCTCCCACTGCGGTGTAAGGTGATGGGTCGAAAGAGTTCTGCTGGAGAGGCCAAATGGTCTTCCTCAACCAATCTCTCCCAACAATAAGTAAACAGACGCATCCGCCTCAAAGTCCTAAACATATTTCACCTCATAAACCAGAGCACCCCAGCTAAGTCTCCAAACGTAGCGAACCAGTTGGGGTGATCTATAGCAGAGGTCTTGGTTATCCAATAAATTGTTCCCGGGCGGCAGTACCCATACCCGCCTCCCAAATTATGAATCAAATAAAGGGTTGAATTCACTAGCTAATTTGTGGCAGGTTTGTGCTTTGATTTTATCGGGGCAAACAGGAAACGACCAGCGTGATAAACCCGAATTACGTTTAAGGAAATTGGCGTAGATCCAATATATTCATGCAGGGAATCGGTTAAAAAAACACCTTTTGCAATTTACAGCAGACGTTTGAAGTATGTAAATGACAATTTTGAATGGTACCTAATATTTAGCGAGTGTTATCTTTAATTAAATGGCAAAGCGACGATTTTAATTAAATGCTAAAGCGACGACTTTATCAGCATTAGCAGTCAGTTAATTAGAACCTAGAGTCTAAAGCAGTGATGAGCAACCTGCGGTCCGCCCACATCTCGTGTGGCCCTCAAGCCTTTTCGTACTGCCATCTTGGCTAAATAAAATATTTTAAAAAATGCAGTAAAGAGTATTTAACGAATAACTTTCTTCAAAGTTTTGAATCAGTCGTTCAAAATAATAAGATTTTTCTAACGCATTCGTAAAAAGACGAAGTTTCGTGATTCGACCTTAAGTGTAAAAAAAATTCACTTCTTCAAACACAGCAAACTTGCTACGTGGCCCCATTTTAATTCAAAATTAATAGAGTACTTAGTTTTTACCACGTTTATTGTGTTTAAAAAAAGACATGTTTTATGAGCAACGCTCACTTTTTCAGGATTTACTTAAAATTATAAATAATAGACACAGACAACGGTGTCAATGGAAAGGTGAGAATGGGAAGAGGGAAGAGGGGCAAAACGGCACAATTTAAAAAAAAAAATCACCTTTGCAGCTCAGTGCTTTCTTTGTTGAGATCTATTATATAAATCCTATATAATAGATATAATAAGATCCGATGCATAAAATACCAAAAATTTTAATAACTTAATTTTGTTTAATTTTCCGAATGATAAAAATTAAAAGTTACCCAAAATTGCAAGTAAGTATTTTTAAAGGTTCTTTAACATTTCAAATACTTTTCATTTCACCCGCGGCGCTATGGTTTTCCATTTTGTGGTTTGGTTTTCCATTTTATTAAAAGATTATCATTTCCAACTATAGTTTGCATTATCTAATACAGCGTTTAAATAGTCTTGGTAACAAATATTTAAACAACATGGATATATTTGATAATAAATTAAATTTGTCAAAGGACGTATGTGCCAACTATTTCTTCCTACTTCATAAACTATCTTTATCTCTATTTTTTCTTAACTTTTATTCTGTGTTACCTACTTTGTGTCAGCTCTTATGTTTTATGTTACCTTTATTTTGTTTCTTATATTTTATGTTATTTCCTGTATTTTTTCAAAAACATGTACTGCACTATATATAAAAGCCCTTCGGGAGTCAAAATAAATAAATTTTAGAAAATATAATAGGTTTGAGCCACCGCCGATTGCAAATTTTACAACGTCAAGCTGTATGTAGCCTGAATTGAAAATTTTCTATTAATTAGCTATCCGGCTAAAAAGGTTGATGATCACTGGTTCAGAGAATTTAAATCCCTTTCGATACAAAATGAGTTATTATCAAGCCCTACCACAAAAAAATATAAACAACTTTGAACCAAAAATGTATAAATGCCATAACTTTAAAGCAAAATGTACAAGTTTGAAACTGTACGCGATTGTCTGAAATCGGTCCGGCCATAAAAATTAAACATTGGAACAAATTTTAACATTATTTTAACATCAAATTTTCATGACAATGTAATTTGACCAAAGCGCTATCAAAAAAATATACATTCGAGTTGGTACTGAAATTAGCATTTGTTGTTGTTTTATATAAGTGTACGGTAGGAATAACGATGTTTGATCTGGAAACGCGATCATTCACCCTATTCCAAAGAAAGGTGACCGCTCCAACCCGGCCAACTACCGCCCCATAGCGATCACATCTGTTCTGTCAAAAGTGATGGAACGTGTGATCAACGACAAACTGCTCACATACCTCGAGAAGAACAAAATTATTAACGACCGTCAATACGGATTCCGGCGGAACCGCTCGTGCGGTGATCTTCTCGCGTATGTGACGCATGTTTGGGGGCGGTGCCTGGAACGTTTTGGTGAAACCCAAACGGTTTCACTGGATATTTCCAAGGCCTTTGACCGGGTTTGGCACCGAGGGCTTGTCAACAAACTGCCTTCTTACGGACTTCCCGCATCCTTGTGTATGTGGATTGCCGACTTTTTGAGGGAGAGGTCGATTCAGGCGGTTGCTGATGGTTTCACCTCTTCCTCGCATTCGATAAATGCTGGCGTCCCACAGGGATCGGTTCTGTCTCCGACTTTGTTTTTGTTGCACATCAATGACCTCTTGACGTGTGCACCGATTCATTGCTACGCGGACGACAGTACAGTCCATGATAGCTTTTTGTTTGACAAACCTCCAAAGGGCTCACAAACCCCAATGGCTCGGAGGGCTTTGAAACAAAGAATGGACGGTTACCTCGAGAGTGTTTCCTCTTGGGGTAAGAATAACCTCGTCGAATTTAATGTTTCAAAGACCCAATCATGTCTGATCACGTCTAAAAGGGATCGAAATGATAATCTAGTCTCCTTCAACGGAAGCATTCTCCCGAACAGGCCTTCCATTGATATGCTTGGTGTAACTCTAAGTGACCAGCTCAGGTACGGGGGCTCCATCGAGGCCAGAGTTAAATTAGCCTCTCAGAAACTGGGCATACTGTACAGGGCACGCAGATACTTTAATAGTACACAACTGCTAGCCCTGTACAAATCGCAAGTGCGCCCCACGGTTGAATTTGGCAGCCACCTCTGGTCTGGAGCCCCAAAATACCTGAAAAAAACCCTTGACTCTGTGCAGAAACGGGCGGTCCGTTTGATAGATTCTCCTAATTTAACTAACGGATTGCAATCTTTAGAGCACAGGCGCCAGGTGGGAATGCTGTCCTTGTTCTACCGGTATTACAATGGAAGATGCTCCGAGGAACTAGCGTCATTGATCCCCTCGGCACCGGTGCATAGTCGGGAAACACGCCAAACGCGCGCTCAACATTTGTACACGGTTGACATTAGTCACATGAGAACGGGTCGTTTCTACGACTCGTTCTTGAGTTCAACAGCTCGGCTGTGGAACGATTTGCCGGCTTCTGTGTTTCCTCCCTCCTACAATATGGGTCTCTTCAAGACCCATGTTCACTCCTTCCTCTCCTCAAAAACACCCTCCACACAGCATCCTCAAAGATGACATAGGCCCTGAGGGAAATTATTTTTTCCTCAGGGCCTCCTGTGTGGAGTTAATGTAAAAAAAAAAAAAAAACAATAGTCTAATGGTAACATGGCAGAACGTGAAAGTGCCTGATGACTGAAGACTGGAGACTGTGATTGGCAATGCGATGCGGCAGTGGCGCTGGTGCAACAGGCCACGCGGAGAGATGAGAGAATTGAGAGTTCTCTGGGAAAATGATTATTGAAAGTTAATTAAAATGAATGTTCCGCTCTACAAGTCCCGCTCACTGAACTTCCGCTGTCACAACTGGACAACATCAATTAACATTCGATGGATTTCTGACCGAAATGATGGAGTTTTGGTTGAATAATAATCGTAATTTATTCGTCGAAAGTGAATTATAATTATGCAACTGTCGCAGAAGAGAGAAAATTATACAATCGAGAAGTGCACCACAAATGACACGATGCGCATGGTAAAATTACATTTTCAGAGTGAATGAACCCTGGCGATTCTAAAATTGGCGTTTTGCAATTTATGTCATTTGCGAATTGTCGAACCGTATCAGTCACGTTACATAAATAACCAAAAGGTATTCAATACACATTTTCGCTAAAGGCTACAACACATAATAAACCATGTAAAGCGCCCGTAGGGTGGTTTAATCACTATAGGGGATTTAAATTTAATGACTCCATTGATAGAATAATCTACACCAGCATTTTAGTGACCGGACAACTCAGAATGAAATCAACTCAAAACCTTTGAAAAGTGAGGTAAAAAATATATTTAAAAATTGGTTAAACAGGTTACGTTAGGTTAGGTTGTGAACTATTTTTGAATATTTTTTTTTCATAGCCTATAATGACTTTTCAGAGGCGTTGAGTTGAATTGATTATGAGTTGGCATAGAACCGTTATTTCACAATGTATTAATTTAAAGTTAATATAAAAGAATGCAGTAATGTAAAACTGATAAACTAAACATGAAACAAAATTATTAAAACAGTAATATAAAATAAAATAGAAACTAAAACGATACTGATAAATTACTAAAACTATATTACGTTACTCTAACATGTAGAAAGTGCTGGGTTCCATATCAACTGAGAATCAACCCAACTCAACACCTCTTTAAAATTCTTTTATATTATTTTTAATTCATAAATTGTTAAATAACATAAATTAATCAAATAATGTATGGTACGTAATGATAGGTACGTTTTAAAACGTTATCGTATATTTTAGATAGCTTTTGCTATCAAAAGCTATCTAAAATATAAATTGACGTCTATGCGTCAAATCATAATATAAAATGAACGGCCACATATCGGTTAGTTTGTCGAGGGGTGTTTTCAATCTTCTGCTACATAAGTCCTACATAATTTCACAAACAACATTTTTTGATTATTACGATGGCAGTAGGACAATTTTAAATATCTTGAGGTTTTTCGTAATCTGGGAAAGTTTGTCTATGCTTTAAAAAATGTGAGGTTAAGTCAAGAAGTTAAAGATTTTTTATTATGTGAATACGGCGAGACTATGGCATCTCCTATTGGGGAATGTTATGAGGCTGAATTTATTGGGGAGGGTAAAGAGATAGGGAAAAAGAAGTCACCAAACACGGTTAAAGGCATTTAAAGCAACGCTTCAATTCTAAACGGTGGTCTTACACCAGGGCGATACTGGTAGTATCTTCCACTCTGAATTGTGCCGCAAATATACGTTATGTTTGTATAAATGATTAAAATATGAAATAATATAAATCGATCAAATAAAATAATAATTTAAAAATTGGATAATTTGTAGAGCGCCGTTTTTGTGAAAAATCATCTCAAAGGCTGTATGGAAAATGTACGGCTTGGCTCACTCCGGGATTTTAACCCACGACCTTTACTAGTTGATACTATTATGATTGAGACTTACCGAGGATGCCATCGATGCTGTGGTTTCTTCTGGGGTCCGACTCGTCCCTCCTGCCTCCTCGGATGAGTCTTGAGATTGAGCTGACTGAGGGAGCTGTGTGCTTGTCGCAGATACCGTCCTTGATGAGACGATCCCTGATCTCCCAGGAGAAGATGCCGGGGTTCTGTCGCTTGAGGTCTTCTATCCTGTTCTCCACTTCTGGAGTGGCTACTCGGGGTTTGGAGCCACCTATCACACCAGGCCGTATCGATCCAGTTTCCTGATGGATAAAAATATGAACATCGTTAAAATATTAACTCAAGCAAATAGCATTCATTATCATTAGGTTGAGTAACATTTGGAAACTCCCAACTCACCAGCGTGAGTACCACCGTTGAAGAAATGAAGATTCTTCTCAAGCGAGAGAATCTATCATAATAAAGTAGAAGAAAATGGTAAAATTTTTCAAGACGTTTGATCATATTTCACCACATTTTACCAAATTTGACCACATACCAATTTTTTTGTATGATCATTTTTGACCACGTTGAGGAAATGAAGATGCTTCTCGAGCGAGAGTATCTATGATAATAAATTTGGATTGGATTTACTTGATGACCGGTAGAAGACGTTGGCCAAATATTTGATCACATTTATCACATTTGACCACATTCCCATTTATAACCATTCTTGATTATGTATGATTTTAGGTTTTCACGGCCAAAAGTTTTTTCGTTATTTATGTTTAGGGTGTTATGCCGTGTTACACTACCTCCTTCTTTAGCCAACGTTTCGGACAGCGTTACAGTGTCCATCATCAGGGCCGATTAAATCAAACGTTATTTATTTTTGGGGTGTTATGCCGTGTAGCGCTACCTCCTTCTTTAGCCAACGTTTCGGCCCTGATGATGGCCACTGTAACGTTGGCTAAAGAAGGAGGTAGCGCAACACGGCATAACATCTCAAAAATAAATAACGAAAATTCTTGATTATATTTGACCATAACCAAAATAAGAAGATTATCGTTGTTGACCATATTTGGACATGATTTAACCGTTTAACAACATTCACCATATTTAAAAAATATTTTATCACATTTGACCATGTTTGATCATAAAAAAAATTGAACATTGTCTCCATCTGGTACTGACCTGGTAGCGATTGAGGATCTTGGAGACGCAGCCGTGTGAGACGCGCAACTGCCTGCTGATGACGCAGGGACGCACTCCCGCCGCGGCCATCTCCACTATCTTCAGCCTAATATGGTTTGGCAGCGGCCGCCCGTTGATGAACACGCCACCCAATTGGTTCACGCGTCCCTGACCTGTCGAAGAAAGAAAATCTTTTTCTAATCAAATAAAAGTTAAGCCAACAAACACTAAACAAATAAAGGCGGCATAACAGTATATCGTATGCAACTAGAGATCATATCAAATGATTGAATTCAAACTAAAAAAAGATGAGCTGATAATATAAGAGTAAGAATCCCTTTTGAACATCCAATAAGGTATAGTAAAATATGGTCCTTGAATGATTGTATCAATCATAATGCTTTTGTAGAGAAGCTTAACTATCAGTCCTAATGCAAATCAAGTGAGGTATATTAAACGTAGACTAAATTAGAATGCGATGGACGTATGGAATAAACGAAGAATCATCTCTTTGTTGCTCGAGTGGCCGACTATGCGTAGAGCAATGCATACAGGAGCTCACCCAAGTTACCGCGGACAGGCTATAATAAAGCAATAAAATCTCCTTTTCAGTAAAGTAAAGTATGCGGAAACCTATGAAAAGGGAATCACTATCCTGGCAGAAGAGTGCATTATAGTTTATGATGGCCACAATGGCACGATAAAGCCTCATTCTTTGCCACTCAATAATAACGAGATTTTGTACAAAGCCTTTATTACAACCTGAGCATTTCCAAATCATTCAATAAACACACTGAGGTTTACATTTCTAAATGCCGTCATTATGCTAGGTATATATTGGTGTATCGGATGCCTTCCACCCTATTGACTGAACATAATCACGTTCGACTTCAATGCGATGTGAATATAATAAAAAAGAAACATTAAACGTTTATTCAATCGATAAAACGCTATTGTTATGGCGAAAACTTATTGAATATTAAAATTTTCCTGGTTTCTTTTATTGCTACACTTAAAAATGCCTTCCGTTTTCAATATTCTAGTAATAAAATATTATATTTTTCCAATTTTATTATGATTCATTTCTTTTACTATTGTTTGTCCATAAAAATAAAATAATTCAAATAATTGAGTTCAAATAGGAAAAGGAAATTATATTTAAGTTACAATTGCCTCACAGTGAAACAATTATACTGTAGTACCTACGAAAGTTTTTTTACATTAGCTCCAACAGGTGGCCCGGAAGGAAAAAAAATCCTCTAAGAGCCTGTGTCATCTTTGGGAATGCTGTGTGAAGGGTCTTTTTAGGGAGGGAAGGAGAGGAATGGAAAGGAAAAAGGTATGAAGTGTGGTAGGAATCTGGGGGTCAGCGTGTCAAGAAGTAACGGACGTATGCATCCAACCCTCAAACTGCAAGGCGATGCTACGAGGAGTCCTGCTGGAGAGATCAAAAAATTTCCCTCGACCAGTCTCTCCCGATTCGGCCTGCCACCCAGGTGGTGGGAGAATGCACCACTGTCAAGACCCGGCAAAATCTTAATCCGTGAACTCCTGCTAAATCACTAGCGAACCACTTGGGGTGATCTGTGGCAGAGGTGTTGGTGAACCAATTAATGGTTCCCGGGACGGCGGTGCCCACGCGTTAGTACCTACGTATTCAAAATAGTAAAATACAATACCTAAATACATCTTATTTTATTTTACGAACAAATATTCATCTTGTATCTCTCGAGGGTTCTTAATATTACTGAAAGATTTAAAAAAAATCGTAGGTGGCGCTAGAGTGCCATGTTTGCTTCATAGATCGCGGATAATGTAAATAAACAAAATAAGGTATTGGGGAAGGTGTAGGTAGAGTGCGTGTGGCCCAGCACCGCTGTGGAACACCTCACGTCTCACATAGCGCGTTTTGCTCCACACGTCGGTCGTCGCTTTCAGGAGTGTTTACTTGGGCGGAAAATCTGCCCAAACATCTCCATAATGGCTAGCTTGCAAATCGCATTGTCGGGCCTCGGGCATACAATTTTTTTTGCAATCCCTATTTTAAAATGAAATTGTATAAGTGTATCATGTATTGTTAAGCGATATATTTATCGATACGACTGATAAATAATTATAAAATAGGCTACCTTTTTTTTATGAATACCTATTGTTAAGACCATCCCCTAGTCCTAGACCCATTCGAAATTGGGCGGAGTAAGCGACAAGCGTTGACCAATAAAAATCATAATCAATAGCCAACAACTGTGTTATTTCGTTTTTAACACATTTTTACAGCACGAAGCGACGCGAAGAGCAAGACACGTCTATACACGAAAGCAAAAGGGTGAAAGGTTTGTT
The DNA here is from genome assembly GCA_936435175.1 of Glyphotaelius pellucidus. Taxonomy (NCBI): domain Eukaryota; kingdom Metazoa; phylum Arthropoda; class Insecta; order Trichoptera; family Limnephilidae; genus Glyphotaelius; species Glyphotaelius pellucidus. The sequence continues at coordinate 10,355,336 of OW386537.1, read as the reverse complement.
TTTTCTAGCCTTATTAAAAGTCTTATCAAAAAATTACTCGATATTTTCAAAGGCCCAAGATGTGTTCTACTTGCAGTATTTAATTTAAACATATATCAAATTTCTAAGCGATCAAATTTTAAAACCCAAAACGTGATTTTGCGTGATTTTGTGTTACTTTGCATTGATGATCATTTTAAAGCATATTCTTCCAGAATGTAAGTACCTTAACCTCGTAAGAAAAAGTTTACATTTCTCATAAGGTGTGATGAAAAGCAAAATGAGCATAAAAAGTATTTATTTTTTAAATTTCCTTAAGAACAAAACCAAAGTTTTATTATAAAATATTTGTTTAAGTGAAGCTTTTTGCGCATTTTGAAAATTGGTTAAATATTCTTTTTGCTGAAATATTAGTTACTTAATAATTTTTCTAAATTTTGATTTTTTTTCAATTTTTAATAATTTTGAGATAGGTACGAGGTTAACGTGATATAATATATTTTTATCTTAACCAATTTTGCATGTATAACAAATTATGTTTCTACTTAATTGCCACGGAAGAAAATTTAACCCCGATTATCTTTTGGAAGGCAATTGTGTTGATTACACCACTGTTCGCGCAATTTTATATGAGATTGGTTGGGTATTGCATTCGCGGACTTGATGGGTAGATATGTCAAAATCCTGAATTTATCCCACCTACCTAATCTTTCCCTCCTAAATGTCACCATAAAAATTGTTGCAAAAAAGTACTAAACTTTGGAGAGGTGACAGTGTGATTTGCTGCTCAGTACAAAATAACATCTCAGACAGGGCGCATGTATTGTAACCTCTTGTTATAAGAATATTGCGAATTTTAAACAGTGAGAAGTGTACACCAAAACTGGAGATCAGCGAGGCCCCATCTGCAACGGTGAGTCCTATTTTCCTTATTCCAATCTGGGCTTATCTAATTTTACAAAAGCCCAGATCTGAACTATCGACTGACTATCCATCGGGTTTTGCGAATGTATGCTATCTAATCGTCCCGTATAACTTAGCGATTTCACGTAGTTTCGGGACTGGTCCTTCGAGGGCTGCATAGGCTTTGCTTTGCAGCATTTACCGCCAATTAACAGTGGAGTCGCAGTTTCGCGACACCAACCACCATCTATTATTAGAACGGCGGCATAAATTCATATGTAGGTACTGAAGATATAACAATTATTATATTTTTAATTTTAGAATGTTCATCATATTCGATTTCAAATTGTTTAAATAGTTGAATTTTCGAATGTTACGTCAAGCACTACATTCAAAATTATACACCCAAGAAAGTTTTTAAACATTAAAAATAGTTTTATCTTAAAAATATAAGTAAGTGGTACTTTATCGCTTGTCTAAATTCTTCACACAATCAGTTCTAGTTTTGAAATTCACATCTAAATTTCGACGTAAATTTGAATTCCTTGAACTAGAATTGCACGGACAGACACAAAACCGATATTAGTATATTTGTGATTGATCACATAATTATATTGTAAAACAAGCCAATGTAACCGCGTAACAGTTAACTTTGTATTTATTATTACGCCAAACGAACAAAAATAGTTTCGCACTACTCTTCTAAAATAAAATATTATAGTTTGCAGTGCTTTTAAGCGTAACAAATCCACAAAAGAGCGAGAAGATAAACCACAGTGGGTACTGCGCATTGTAGTTAAACCTGGTGAGCGTCATTTCATTTGTGCAGTTCCTCGTTTGGAATATGTGGTTTTACCGGGTAAGTCTTGAAGTAGGCAAGAAGGAACTGCTGGTAAACAAATGAAGGGATTGCCGTGTTTTGAGGTGGGACGGGTAATGAACCGCTATAGAATTCATTAGTTTTGCCAGAAGCTCCGGTAGTCCGCATGCTTCGCTTCATTCATTGGAGATTAATTACGCGCATTGATCCGTTCACTAACCCTAAAATAGACGGGTGCTTGCTGCCATCGACTAATGAACCAAAGACTAATTTACATTATACAACTAGTTGCGCATAAGTTGTTTCATGACATTAGTTGCGCTGCTTGTTTCACGTGTAATCGTATAGTTTCATCGTGCATGCATTAGTTGTATGTCACAAAATTTGAATCGCACTGGTGGTATGCAACTAATTGCGTAGTGTAAAAACGTGATGCAACTAGTGCCGCGAAACCATTTCTTTAGATGGGTGTGTTCCTTGTAACTGCGTTAGAATTGTGAACAACAACATTGTGGATTTCAAAAAAAGCTTTGATGTTGATATTAAAGTTTGCGCGACACTAAATTTTCGCAAATTTACACCAACCTTTTGCTGTTATGCAATTATTTGGAACATGCATATAACTAGTTGCGTAATGTAAATTTGACTTAAACGTTATCTCAAAGTTTGCAAAGTAAGACAAGAGTTCACAACTGCGCGCACAACAAGCATGTACAATATTTCAAGACAATAACCGTGATTGTTGGCCCATGAAAAATTACGGGATATTATATTTCAATTTTGAAAATGACAATTAAAATAATTTTTTGAAAAAATATTATATAATACGTAGGTACCTTTTTATCGCTTGTCTGTTGTCTGAATTATTCTTCACAAAGGCAGTTCCATTTGTGAAAATAACACGTAAATTCAAAACAAATTTGAGTTCATTGAACATGAATTATTGTCAATTATATTGAACGTGGATTGACGTGCATCACAGACAACCACAAATAGAATCTTGATATTAATATATACAAATACACAAAATAAAGATATTTGGCTGAAAGGGATTTGAATTTATAAAACATTTGCAGGAAATATCGTAAATGTTGTTTTTAGCTAGGAAGCATATTAATTTCTTGAATAAAGAAAAAAAATGATTGTTGTAAGATATATTAAAAAACTTATTAATTTGTAATTATTTATACATTTTATAAATATATATACTAAGTACATCACCAGAGAATTGTAAAAATATATAAAGGTACCTACTTTTGTTTCCGCTGTTTTGACAGACCGAAACCATATTCTCCTTCAAGTATGTTTGTAGGGTGGTAGGTATATAATATCCGCAGAGACCAATTTAAAAACCGGCGATAATTTAAGGAGTCGGTAATTTAGATTAACAGCGAGCACGGCTAATTCCGCGAGACTAGAAACGAGAAACTAAGTAGAGACGACCATTAGCCTCGGCAAGTCGATTGAGAGAAAAGTCACGTCCTGATAAAGAGTCGAGCAATCTCGCTTTATTGCAGCCAGAAAACCAGAAAACAATGCTAGCCGTTTTCCGCTTCACGGTATGTAAAATAGCGCAAACCCGATAAAACATGTCCATGTTGCTAGAAAAGCATTTAAGATAAGGAAAAGATCGTTAAATTTATAGAAAACTTTATTAGATTTTTTATTTGATTTTTGTAAAATGTCGGAATCTTAATGTGGAATGCTAGGACCGGCGCGAGATGATCCAAACCTCAGGCGATCGGTTTGACGCCCTCGTAAAAAAATGTTAGAAAAAAGTGGTATTCGATGCTTCGAAGGAGCCGCTCTGTCTACCTTCAGTTAATAAAGACGCCGCTCGGTATGGCTTTAATATACCTCAGAACTCACTCAGAACCCGCCGTGTTGTGTTCAGCCCAGTGTCCATATGGTGGAAGATTCCTCGCTAGATTTCCGCAAGCTTGTGATGTGTTCGCTCGAGCGACCGCCCCAACGATTAGAGTCATATTACTAAATGTTTTTCACGCCTGAGCACCGAACTTGCACTCCCGAAAGGTTTGCGAAACGGTTAGTCACAGAACTTCCAAGAAACTCAACAGACACGACACACTAACAAATAAACACGCAACATTATAAGAAACACAAAAAAAACATATTTTAATAAACACATTGAATTGGTATGTATTTTACAGCAAAAGCTATCAAGGCACACAATATAAAAAGGCATTAATATTTCTTTCTTTCGTTGGACCTAAATAATTAGATTTAGGCCACAAAAGCCTCCGCGGGGAGATAATTGAGAGCATTGTATCAGGAGTCAAGACCGGATACAATTCCTGGTGAATGGGAAGTATAGATTGTAAATTACGTTCTTTACCCAATTTTACAGCGGTGATAAATTATCTTTACCCATGAATTGGGGTGTGAACCATAAAAAAATGTTCCTCGAATTTGTGACTACATTAAAAAATAATACAAAGTTTTTATCCGATTTTTTTTCATTGGTTGAATGCTTATTTTATCTTTTAATTGACTTTATACGGAGGGTGGAATAGCAGGTAGGTACATTATTTCCAAAAACAAACCTAATTAGCACCCACACTCCTTTTAGTCTATCCAAATTTTAATATTCCTTAATCTGTTTGTCTAAATTCTAATAAAAATATTTGTCCTGTTAACCTATTTATTTATGTAGACATGTTATCACATAAATAGGACGTAATTAATACTAAAGTGTCCTTCCTTGTATGCAACTTGACAGTTTCTTCCTTATATGTAACTTGACAGTTGCATATAAGGAAGTGGAAATTATTGACTATGTATATCCGAAGAGTTAGACTCTTTAAAAACCTTCTTCCTTTCTTTCGAACGTCATACAGCCTCACAACACTCTTCTGATCACGTATGGTGCCACAGTTACATTTTGGATAAAAGAAGAAAAAAAAGAATAGGGAGTAGAAATGAAAGAAGAATATTCACCATCAACGTAAGTATAGAGAGCCTGCGAGTGCTGCGAGTCCATCCTGGAGTCGGAGAGCTGCAGTGGCAGATGGGACAGTCCAGACCCCTCCAGCAGGGGCAGCGAGGGTAGGGCTGGTACTGGTAGCGGCGCGGGACCGGGCCGAGAGCCGCGCGAAGGACTCCCTCGAGAGATGCAAAACAAAACTACATTAACTCACTGCCAGAACCCTGAAGTAGCCAAAATGCAATAGCTAAAAGCCAGTACCACTCCAGGTATAGAGTCTAGCTGTTACTGTGGCAAGCACACTATAAACTCTAGTTCTAGCAAGCTCCACTGCCAAACATCGTAAAAACTCCACCAATTATCCTCACTTTCAACGAGATGAGGATGTGTACATATTTCTGTAATCGCATTTATATGTTGAGCCATTAAACTTGTTTCCTTTTCTCGCAGATATCGAATCGAATAGCGATTTATTGCCGCGAATATGATTTGACGCAAGTTATGGGTAGGCGATTTTATGTTCGCATTAATTTTCATATTAAATTTATCTTTATTGTTATTAAATCATTGCGGGGAGATCGAGGTCGGACGAGTATTTATTTCTACAAATCGAATCGATTGGTTAATTTTAAGTCGAAGTGCAGAATATATATACATTTCTGAAAAGTAGTAAAAAAACACTAATTAATGCGATTTTCTCACGTGATAAATTAAAATGGAGTGTGTCAGAAATTCACAACCAAGACGCCGTAATTTTAATGAGACTTAATAATTATGTCGTTAATTTGACAATGACACTGGTCACCTTTAAATCATTTATTAACAAGATTTAAGCTCCCTATTATGTTGTTCTATAAACTGTTGTAAAAACTTATTTTTTTATGTAATGTATGATATATGTGTGTGTATGACTATAATGTATGTGTAAGTGTATGAATGTGTATGTGTGCATATATGTGTGTATTTATGTGTGTACGTGTATGTGTGTATGTATATGTATGTGTTTGTGTACATGTAAATTATTGAGACGGTATCCTGTTGGATAAAACCTACTCTACAGAATGCCTTCTTGGTATTGGGAAACGAATTATGCCTCATTTTTTTATCAATATTATGTTTGTCTTTAATTAGTGATAGTATCAACCATGTTCAATGTAATTGTATTTGTGAGCGCTTTGATATGAATCACTGTTGAAAAACCTAAAAATATATAAATGAAAAATTTAAAAAAGCATTGTTATTTACTTAAATCTAAACAGCAATTTTTTTGTAATTTTGTGGCGTTCTGTAAATTATCAAAATGTTATTACTACTTAGTATTTTTGTACTATAAAACTAAAACGCATCACGTTAATCGTAAATTTCTTTACTATCAAAGAAGTAAAAAAGAATTGTACAAACTCCATTATCACAAAACAATTTACGTGAGACATTTAAAAACTTTTACAAAAAGTTCTTTGAGTAAATATTTTATAATAGTTGCATAAGGACTACCAAAACTTTTATGTTGACTTAGGAAATAGTTCCTGACCCAGTTTTCTCTCAGCAGTGAGTAGGTACCGAAGGTCTCATTGTACCACTTCTCTCTTTACACCGTACCTAGCTATCGCTCTGTGTTCCGAGCCATTAGTTATACTGCACTTGTATGGAACGCTTTAAAACAAATACCAAATAGAAGAAATTATTGCGCGACACGGTAAAAAGTAATAACACATAAAATATGCGAGTTAATAAAAATAGCTCACCGGTATATTTGTAAAACTACTCCAATTTACTTTTAAGCAAATTGCATAAAAATAGCATGTAAAAAAGGGTACCAACTTGTTTAAGATGAAGCCATGCGAAATAATGCAAAATCATACAAAATAATGTATTTTTGTTTTGAAAATTTGATCGCTTAGAAGTATTATAGATGCTTCAATAAAATACTGCGTGTAGAACATATCTTGGCCCTTAATAAGTAATAAGCCTAGAAAAAAATAAAGTATTCGGTCTATAAAAAACACTTTCAAGTGCAATCTCTCCTACTTATATACCCCTTTCGGATATGGTTTTATTGTTTAATGTAGCAAATTCAGTTTCTTTTATAATAATCGCAAAAATTTTTTTTTGATATTTACGCCCAATATTCGCAAAATAAAATAAAATATGCATTTTCGCGTTGTTATTTCACAATACGGCCGACAGTCGACGAATTTGGATTTTCAAAATGAACCTTATGCTGTCCACCCAAGGACTACTGGCTTGCCACACCCATTTTCTATTAGTTCGGCCCCGGCCGGAGCGGGGAATAAACGCATAGGCTCCGCGTTACTTGGGTCCGTAAAATCAATTTTAAATTTCCTTGTTATTACAATAAACAATGCGTAAAAAAGGAGTTAATGTTTTTTACTTTACTAAAGCTTTTTCTCAAGTATTTTTAAACTCCTCCCAAAAAGGGGAGTGAATTCCGATTTTGATTTTTTCCTGGACTGTTGGATCACCTTAAGCAAATTGGATAAAATAACAAGTAAAAAAACCAACTTCAAGAAAAAATCAACCACTTTGAAATCCGTTGATATTTTTCTGTACAACTCTGTCCATTTAATGTGGGTTTCACTTGTTAATCTTTCTGGGATCTTCCGTTTTACGATTTCTGAAATCTTTTCCCCAAAATAGAGGTCTTTGTCATTGTGAAATTCATATTTCACATTTTACAGCCGTCGTAAAATATAATGGGTATGTTTAATGTGGCGGCTCCCGGCCTGTCCACCTCTCCAGCTCCACACAACCTTCCATCAACTTACCACCAAAACCCTAAATTATTATTATATAACATTACCGAATGGCCGTTATATATATTGAATGCAAAATCACCAAGAGAATTGTGCAACAAAAACTACAACTATGAAAAAGATTTGCATACGTAAGCAACAAACTCATGTCTTTCTTTCTAAAATTTCTACGCGAACCAACCTAATGTTCTAAGCTTCCTTTTCCATCTCTGTTACGATAGTGAAACTTTAAACTACCTACGTAAAAGTACCTAAGTAAGACAAGTATTGATATCATATTGTTTGTTCCATATATTATATTTTAATATCAATAGTTGGGTATGTACGAAGAACTGTTTTAAATTTCTGGTAAAGCCGATAAAGCTAGTAAACACCTCATATCCAAATATAGGTGAATGTTCATGACATTACAATTTGCAACAGTGATTTCCAACTAAATGACTAACCATCAAGCTATTTCCCAGCAGAGGTAAACGGGGAGGATGTACCGCAAACGACTCGGTCTTGCTTCATTCACATGCATGCAACGTGTCATACACACCTGTCTTCGTTCATTTCCTCGACACGCCCAAACCATTTAATTGTCCATTTCTTAACTCTTCAGGCTAATTTGTTCGCTTTTCGGAACGACTCATAGAAATCGTTGCGTCTCCCTTACTATCATAGTAAGAGTGATATAAACGGTGTTAGAAAGAGAAAATACCACTCTTCATATTCAAATCAAAAAGCTAAACACAAAAAATAAAATGTACACCTTTTAAAACCAAAGTTTTGATCGCAATTTGAAAACAATTTATGAAACCTTGTGAATTTTTTATTAATTATTTTTACATGGAGCAACAAAAAAAGGAGGTGACCGCAAAGTTTATAATACAATTATTCTACTAAAATATGTATGGGTTTTTACAAAAACAGTTTTTAGTTTTCGGATATGTTCCTTTTATTTGCACAAAATATGGTCGAGACCTGAGGGATTAACGTTACTCATTACGCCTACACCAGCCTTGTATTCTTTGCGAATCTCCACATTTCTGACATGGTTTTATCATTCATCCTACTTCTACCAGTCCATGCCACACATCAAGGTCGGCACCAGCACTCCATTGTTGACTAGTGATTTTCAGGATATAAATTAAAGTTGTAGGTTGTTACGTTACAAAATAGACCGCCAATATAGAGGCGCGCGCACTACCCCTTCCCGCGAGCAACAAACCGAGCCGCCGCTAGACGCGCCGCTCACGGCAAGCCCGTCAGTCTTCAGCAAGCGAGCTTACAGGGCCCACGTTCGCGTGAACATGGGCGACACCAGTTCAGTTTCGCCGTTTGGCGCTTCCGGATCACGCATGGACGCTGCGTAGACTGAGAGAGTCAAGCGCGTGAAGCCGCTGTTGGCCCATAAACCAAACGTGAGTCAATTATCATGTTACCCTTTGTGTGCAATTAAATGTATTAACCCTAACCACGCGTGATAGAGAAGAGAGACGGACATTCAAACTAACTTTCAGCTAGGATCGTTCCTTTTATATATTATTGTGTCTCCTAGAATTGAATAAACTGTTTATGTGATAACCTACCGTGTTTTGCTTGACGAGGGAGGCCCTGGGAGAATGGAGAAGCGTGAAGTTCCGGACCACAAGCACTAGCCTTGAGGTTACGAGATCCTGCTTGCACCGAATCCTGAGCTAGATTTTATTTGGGGCAGATACAGCAGCTAATTGTATTAAATATGTGGGAGCTTTCTCCAACCCTGCCGATAGCATCAGCACGCCCGTCGACGCTAACACTGGCGCTAAACGTGGGGCCATTTAAATTTTTTTCTGTTCCACCACGGCCTCGTTCCCAAGCAACAATTGTAAACTCTGAAATGTTATTATGATGTATTGTTTATTCCCAATTGTCTAGCACTTCCAACAGGAATCTCGGCGCGAACATAATTTCGAATCACAATTTAAATTATTACGGGCGCGATTTTATCATTTGTGACTCGTCACTCGACAAAATATTACCGGTATTCCAACGCAAGGTGCCCAACCTAGGAAGTTGTCGCTGCGAATAATACAGTGATTACAAAGTGTCGGCCGATTAAAATTGCTATTTTCAATACAAGTGAATAGTGGAAATAAACACAAATTAAAGAAGAATTTATTCAACAATTAAAATCATGTACATGAAAAACAAATCATCCGCTTGGTCTCGAAAGTGCTAAATATTTTTAATAATATACTAGTTTGCAGCTCGCTGGTACGTTCTTAAACGGACACTTGCTGACACCTAGGGAACAAGTGGATTTAAATTCTTTCTGTCATTTGACAATTAAGTATTTTTGACTCTGTCGTCTGATGAAACCGGATCATGCCATGCCATGCCAAATCACATTCGAATAATGCAAAAAATACTAAATTCGCGTTGACGTGGATTCCTTGACATCTGACACTATAATACCTTGTCAATTGACAAAGAAGGTAATATCTTGTCGAAAAGACGAAGGGAATTCGCGGGTAAATACCAAAAAATTGGTGCTGTTTAAAGCCAGGCTATAGGAAGCCGCGTAATGAAACCATGCCCCCAAGATATTGTTGAATTCTCAAACAAATTACTTCCACGAAAACTTGTGAAAATTTTTTTTTCGATTTTTTTTAATTTTCGAAATATTTTTTTTCCAAAACGCTTGGAGTTTTTCTTAAAAACGCATTGCCAGAGGAAAATCGCTGCGCAAATTTTCTCCAGTTTTCGGACTCTGAAAATTTTTCCGATTTTTCCTTTTTTCGATTTTTTTTAATTTTCGAAATATTTTTTTTCCAAAACGCTTGGAGTTTTTCTTAAAAACGCATTGCCAGAGGAAAATCGCTGCGCAAATTTTCTCCAGTTTTCGGACTCTGAAAATTTTTCCGATTTTTCCTTTTTTCGATTTTTTTTAATTTTCGAAATATTTTTTTTCCAAAACGCTTGGAGTTTTTCTTAAAAAACGCAGTGCCAGAGGAAAATCGCTGCCCAAATTTTCTCCAGTTTTCGGACTCTGAAAATTTTTTCGATTTTTCCTTTTTTCGATTTTTTAATTTTCGAAATATTTTTTTTCCAAAACGCTTGGAGTTTTTCTTAAAAACGCATTGCCAGAGGAAAATCGCTGCGCAAATTTTCTCCAGTTTTCGGATGAAAATTTTTCCGATTTTTCCTTTTTTCGATTTTTTTTTAATTTTCGAAATATTTTTTTTCCAAAACGCTTGGAGTTTTTCTTAAAAAACGCAGTGCCAGAGGAAAATCGCTGCCCAAATTTTCTCCAGTTTTCGGACTCTGAAAATTTTTCCGATTTTTCCTTTTTTCGATTTTTTTAATTTTCGAAATATTTTTTTTCCCAAAACGCTTGGAGTTTTTCTAAAAAACGCATTGCCAGAGGAAAATCGCTGCCCAAATTTTCTCCAGTTTTCGGACTCTGAAAATTTTTCCGATTTTTCCTTTTTTCGATTTTTTTAATTTTCGAAATATTTTTTTTCCAAAACGCTTGGAGTTTTTCTTAAAAACACAGTGCCAGAGGAAAATCGCTGCGCAAATTTTCTCCAGTTTTCGGACTCTGAAAATTTTTCCGATTTTTCCTTTTTTCGATTTTTTTTAATTTTCGAAATATTTTTTTTCCAAAACGCTTGGAGTTTTTCTTAAAAACGCATTGCCAGAGGAAAATCGCTGCGCAAATTTTCTCCAGTTTTCGGACTCTGAAAATTTTTCCGATTTTTCCTTTTTTCGATTTTTTTTAATTTTCGAAATATTTTTTTTCCAAAACGCTTGGAGTTTTTCTTAAAAACACAGTGCCAGAGGAAAATCGCTGCCCAAATTTTCTCCAGTTCTCGGACTCTGAAAATTTTTCCGATTTTTCCTTTTTTCGATTTTTTTTAAATTTTCGAAATTTTTTTTTTCCAAAACGCTTGGATTTTTCCTAAAAAGCACGTGGCCAGAGGCAAACCTCTGCCCAAATTTTCAAATAACCCAAACACTTACAAATACGCGTTTTTTCGCAGAAGCATTTTAAAAAAAAAATATATATACGTCCCCAGTGGTCAATCCCTGGCAAAAATTTCTTTCCAATTACGGATAAAGAGTCGAGTTCTCGTTTTTCTCCCAACGTAAGGTCACCCTGACACGACCCTATACACTATGGAAGTCCCTCAAGTCACGCTGGGTATAATCCCCCACATTTCTACGTCAAAAAAGGAAGAACTACTACAGGCCCTGAGAAGTAGAAAGATTTCTCCCAGGAATAAATCCAAAAAATGCCTTATTCAATATGCTTCTTTCTACAACAAAAAGTACATCAGGAAGCACGTCACGTTCAAGGAAGAACGTCTGGAGAAGAAACAACACTCTGTCGCAAGGTGCGCTGTACTTCTCTGCCAAATTGGCACCCCGTTTTGTAAAAACGAAAGATTCCCCAAAGAAAACTTTCGCCCAAGCCTTTCGTCCGGCATAAAACCGGAGCACAACGAAAGGAAATGTTTTTTTTAAGAAACCTTTCTAGCTCTGGCACAGTGTTGTCAACTGTAGCCAAAGTCATGGAAGAAATATAATTCTCCCTTGTGGTTTCGTTTCATTTTATTTTATTTTTGTTTGTATAAATATCTCGTCATCATCAGTCATTCGCCTCTAATTGCTGCCCCAGGTGTCAAACCTTGGAAACATCGTTTTTTCTAAGCATGCACACCTCTACCTGAAATTGATCACTTCGGAGAAAGGAATTCCCTGTGGCTTACTGCAAGTAGTCAGAGACTACGTGCCCAAGGTTTTGTGCATCGTCACAACTCGCAGCATCATATTTTCACATCATCATGTCATACCTCGTCACCCCTTTCTAAATATTAGAAAATCTTTTTGTACATTAAATATCGGGTCCTCGCCAAAGTGCATCTAACCCTTATGTCATATGTAATTAAATTAGGTAAGCAAACCTGTGTAAACCCACGGCGGTATCAGATGTTTGCTACCCGTTCTAAGTTTTTTTTTTTTTTTTTTTTTTTTTTTCTGTTTTTTAAGAAAATAGAATGGCGCTCAATAAATAACCCTAATTGCTCTAGCTCTCCCCAGAACTGAATGTGGAGTCTGGAAAGTATCGTTATAAAAGGGACAACTTTCAACGTGCCTCTTCATTAACGATAAATTTTTTTTACAACATTTCAGCAACATTGAGTCACCCTGGGTCTCAACTGCTCAAACTGAAATTTTGGGGTTGCCTTGTTGTGACTTATCACGTGCAAAGTACGAGGTCACAACAAGAAGCCAGGTCTCCAAGTGAACCACCCTGTGAACAACCCATCCCATTATTATAATTTTCATAACACCAAGGTGTGTCCATCGCAGTCTGTTTAAGTAAGTAAAACCTAGAAGGTCTTAAACACTCAAATCGGACCAATGTAAATAATTTGCCTTGTCAAACAACGATAAGCGCATGTCTTGTATTGTTGCTACCATCGTACGTGTAAGTACAACAAAAGTTGTACCATCACGATACGATACTCTGTGCGTAACCAAAAGGGTTGTACCACAAAGGATCTCTTTTGCGGTAAGCTTAGATGAAATTCACATTCCATCAGCACGCCAGAATTTTTCGTCCCTTAATTGTTGAAGTATAAAATCTTGGCCAGATCTTCAAATATGTTTTTGCCTTTGTGCAAGTCTTTAACGTACGCTAATATGGATTTATTATGCTACGGTATTGTTGTACTAAGTACATCAGTATGTCTCGCCGTCTGTATTGAATAGGTACCTTTATATGAACGTTAACCTTTGTTGCCATCATAGGTGGGAACCTTATAAAATCTGCCGTCATAGATGGGAATCTCAGAATATCTACTAAATGCGATACGGGGAGCCCGTTATAATTACTCTGTGGGTTTTTGTCAGAAATGTCATAAATACCTAGTCTTTTGCACCTCCCTTCAATACTGGGCAACCCAGTTGTAATTCGTTCATTGTTATCCGTGAAGACGTTATAAAACTTACTTGCAAATCTTTTGATTTTGCAATCTTGTACGCTATACGTGAAGACGTTACAATACTCACCATGAATCGTGCGAACGAAATAATATCAAACCTTTATGTGTGAACTACTCAATGTAGTCCACACCCCCTTTTTTGTAATCATTAATATGCCCGTGGACTTCCTGTCACAAGAACCCAGGAACTATCTACTATCTCAAAAGGACTAATCATACGCTTCACTCATGATTATGGGGCATCGTGTCGTGGGAGTTAAGTTGATGGACACAAACACACCTAACTCGTTGTCTGGGAGACGAACAAAGAAAATCCCCAGGTTTGTGAGATTTGAGCAAGGGTCTGTCATTTCTCGCAAACAAGTAGGAGAATAAAACGACCCCTAATCTTCTGCCCAATACACGTAGAGGATTAGACTTTTATGTCAGTGTATTCTTTTGTCCAACACTACCAAATATTATTGTAATGTGCCAGGATGACTGCTGTAGACCTTGTTTCACCTCCACCCAGAGGTCGAATTTCGGAAATAGCCGAGTCACCAGCAGTTTTCTTCGTTCAAATGTTCCCAATTATCACCCTCCCCCTTCCTCGAAATTATCCGTGAATGGGGATATATGCGTTACGCACTTGGCGTTTCGTTTGTCAAATGGGACAATCTTCATACGCGGATCCTTTCAACTTCCTACTCCTTTCCCACTTTGTTATAACTAATCTTGTACGCAATGTTTTGTTTTTCGAAAGTAGAAAAAATGCTACCGTATAGACGTGAGCATAGGTCATGGAAGACCAACTTCTTTCGAATGGGGAATTTTGTTATACGTACAATCCCTCAACCACGTATTCTTGGAAATGTATTTGGTAAAAAAAAAAAAAAAACCAAAAGGGGTTACACAGAACCTGTCCTTGAATACGTACCTTTGTAACATGTATTAGGAATTAGCCACATTTAGTTAGCTCTCTCTCCGTCTCTCTCTCTACACGCCAAACAAATCCAACTTTTTCTCAACATGCACACTTGTTTCTCTCCAAACTTTTTTCATCATTGGTCTACTAGGCAGGTAAACTTCAAGAATTTTGTTCTAATAATAATTTTTGCCGGATTTTAAAAAAAAAAAACCAGCAGCTCTGCACCCTATCTACATCTGCGCCTCTTCATGCTGCCCTCGCTACCGTCACGGAGGTCCCTTGCCTTCAATCCCTGCGTACCAAAAGCACCCGACCGCATCTAACATAACCTAGTGTGAGTCGTGCGTGTAGTTGCGAATTGTATCACCACAAAGAACCGACACTCAAAACAAACCCGAGCACGCCAGCTCTAGGTTGGTTCCTGTTCCTGTTGCCCTTGTGCAAATGCTCTGCTGCCATTATGCAAATATTCCTGCTGCATAATACAAATGTTCCTGTTGCCCTTGTGCAAATGCTCTGCTGCCATTATGCAAATATTCCTGCTGCATAATACAAATGTTCCTGTTGCCCTTGTGCAAATGCTCTGCTGCCATTATGCAAATATTCCTGCTGCATAATACAAATGTTCCTGTTGCCCTTGTGCAAATGTTTCTGCCGCCATTATGCAAATGTTCCTGCTGCATAATGCAAATGCCCTACTGCCATTGTGCTGATGTTCCTGTTGCCCTTGTGCAAATGTTTCTGCTGCCATTATGCAAATGTTCCTGCTGCATAATGCAAATGCCCTACTGCCATTGTGCTGATGCTCCTGTGCCCTTGCGCAAGTGACAATACCAACGATTGTTCACAAAACAATCCCACTACATACAAAAACCAGTGTACCAACCACCAATTGCGATTCCACTCTCCAGTACTTCAATGGTTTCGTACTGGCTCACCCACAGGATCCGGAAGCAGTTACCCTTTCGACCTCTGTGACAGGTAGAACTCTCCACACCACCTAGAAGCCTCATCATGTGTTCTCTTCCTCGTATTTTCTTAAAGGCCCTAGTGTCCCTTGAGTGTAATCTCAAATGGGCCAGGTTACTGTGACAAAGTAACCTTGTAACTTCAGTGAAACGTTCAACCACCCCAGACATCCTACGCAAACCACGTTCGCAAACATTAGCTCACAGACCAATGATACAATTTTAGAGTTTTTTTTTCTATCACTGCATAACCCTTGTACCTTTCTTCAACAGATCCTTGTTCTTTGCAACTGTATTTATGTATGCCACTGCCTTTATATACATTTATTGACAATTCCTTGTTACACCATGTATCTTCTCTTTTGTGTTCTGTTCATAACTATTCTCCAGCTAGGAATCTCTCTCTCTCTCTCTCTCTCCTCGTTTCTCTTAAATGTTTTTGGCACAAGTGCTGAAAAGGTAAGAGGATTTATTAGTCCTACAGCTCCATTACCACGTCGCTTTTATTGCGGCGAGGGGGGAAGTGTTACGTTACAAAATAGACCGCCAATATAGAGGCGCGCGCACTACCCCTTCCCGCGAGCAACAAACCGAGCCGCCGCTAGACGCGCCGCTCACGGCAAGCCCGTCAGTCTTCAGCAAGCGAGCTTACAGGGCCCACGTTCGCGTGAACATGGGCGACACCAGTTCAGTTTCGCCGTTTGGCGCTTCCGGATCACGCATGGACGCTGCGTAGACTGAGAGAGTCAAGCGCGTGAAGCCGCTGTTGGCCCATAAACCAAACGTGAGTCAATTATCATGTTACCCTTTGTGTGCAATTAAATGTATTAACCCTAACCACGCGTGATAGAGAAGAGAGACGGACATTCAAACTAACTTTCAGCTAGGATCGTTCCTTTTATATATTATTGTGTCTCCTAGAATTGAATAAACTGTTTATGTGATAACCTACCGTGTTTTGCTTGACGAGGGAGGCCCTGGGAGAATGGAGAAGCGTGAAGTTCCGGACCACAAGCACTAGCCTTGAGGTTACGAGATCCTGCTTGCACCGAATCCTGAGCTAGATTTTATTTGGGGCAGATACAGCAGCTAATTGTATTAAATATGTGGGAGCTTTCTCCAACCCTGCCGATAGCATCAGCACGCCCGTCGACGCTAACAAGGTATATCATGACAAGGAACTAGGGTGATCTATTATAAAAATCGACTAGATGTACAAAATCGTTCATATTTGGATGTAGGAGACGGTTCTGGAATAAAAACCTGAATGCCATTTAGATTGTAGAATACTGATCACATAGATACTAGGCACCCAAGCGGGTAGGCAGTTAATGGGTCTTGGCTATATCCATAACTGCTCTAACTCCACGAAGGAGATAATCGCCGCATTACTGAATGTGTGAATCGAGATCATTATTGATAGGGTTAGATGATGGTGGAAAATTGCCTTTTATTATTAAAAGGTTAAATTATAATATGGCCGCTTCTGTTTCGGTGTGGAGTGATGTGTGAGAAGATGCACGTGAGAATTGAAGGCATTATTATTCATTTCTAATTTAATTGATATGCACACATGCGAGCGGTAATTATATATAATATCAGGGTATAATTATTGAAGTATTCGTTAGATGAAATAATGATTCAGATTTGTGAAAACAACTCAGTAAAATAGAAATAATGCAAAATCATACAAAATCGTGTGTTTTTGTTTTGAAAATTTGATCGCTTAGAAGTATTATAGATGTTTCAATTAAATGCTGCGAGTAGAACACACCTTGTCTTTAAAAAGCGTAGTCTTTTTATAAGCCTAGAAAAAAATAAAGTATTAGGTCTATAAAAAAAAATTCTCTAGTGCAAATTGTAAAAATCCCTTTTCGGGTGTGGTTTTATTGTATAATGTGACAAATTCAGTTTTTTTTATAATAATCGCAAAAAAATTATATTTGTGCCTGAATTTTACAAAATAAAATAAAATTTGCATTTGCGCTTTGTTATTTTTGACATCAACGAAGACGGCCGACGCTCGACGAATTTGGATTTTTAAAGTGAACCTTATGCCATTGACGTAAGAACTATGCACATGTCACATCCATTTTGTATCAGTTCCACCCCGTCTGCGGTGAGGAATAGACGTCATTTTTCGTACCTTCCGTCACTTTCCGTACCTTAAAAACAGTGATTTTTTGATTTTATTTTTTTTTTCTTCAAGAACAAAAAAATGATTTTTTAAATTTGATTTGAGTGTTCAACATATTCAGTGTCATTGCGCTTTAAAATAATATTTGACAGTTAAATTTGTGTTGCCAGCCTACAAATTTTGTAGTTCCATTTTTAGTATTTTCTACTTCTCGTTGACAGACTATATATCAATGACAATTCATTTTTCAAACTTTCTTCAGGTAGGTACCATAAGGACTCTTTGCTGAACCATCAAAACGGCCACCATTTTGAACCGGAACCGGAACGTACAAACAAAACAGACGGATGAAATGCAAAACGGTTGAATTAAAATAGGACTTCGCCAAGTCCAGTCAATGAACACAGATAATGAATAGTGTTATCTAAGGTTTTAATTAGGTATCTCTGAAGAAGAAGATAACGATAATAATCTAAACGAAAATATGAAAGAGAACAAGACAGAAAAATAGAAAAAGATAATGGTTGCAACTGGGACTCGAACCCAGAACCTCTAGTCTAACCGGGACGTGCGCGTTTACTAATTCCGCCATTGCCACCTTCTGTCAATGTCTGTGTCTTGTTCTCTTTCATATTTTTGTTAAGATTATTATTATTATCTTCTTCATCATGATTCATGATATATAACGTTGATGGGAATAACCTTCAAAAGTTATAAAAACAGAGTTTTTATAAAAAAATTAATTTTAATTAGTTGCCTATTACTAAGTTAGTTGAAAAGAGGGAATGATAAGAAATAATAGGCACGAGTCATTTTGCAACCTTTAATATTTAAAAAACCTGCCTCGGCCAAAATCACAGAACAAAAGGTGAAATCTGTATTTGAAACAGGTATATCACCTTCAGAATAAAATATTTTTGCAATCGTGTTTTTAACATCGATTGACCGAATTACGCCAATAGTTTTGTGGCCCGATTCTAAATACGGAATATAATATAATGCCTACTTTATTGTATATCTACTAGCTTTTTTGCCAGCGGCTTCGCTCGCATGGTGTTAGGGGTAAATTACTGTAGCGCTCGACTTATCAATTATCCCACCCCCTCACCTCCCGCATTCCATACAATCATTCTCGGTACATTCAGTTTTCAAAAAGCTCGCGTGCCACCTAAATTTCATAATACCAGAGCTCACCAGTAGTAAAAAAAGATTACCCAATTTGATTCAGTCGTTCGAAAGTTACGTGCGTAGGTACCAACATTTCGAAGATTCATTTTTATTTACACAGATAAATAGATATTAACTATGACGCCTGAAATAAAAAAATATATCAACATCGTTTCCACGGCAACGATTTGTTTTCTGATGTTAGCAATAACTCGCTTTTGTTAGCGACAGAAAACGTATAAGAAATCTAATATAATAATATTATAATTTCATAACGCCAGAGCTTACCATCATATACAGCCTATAGTTTTCGCATATAATTTAGCTTTCTATTGGTGAAAGAATTTTTAAATTCTTTTTATTGGTTAATGCGTAAAAGCGTAACAAACAAACTCGAGCAGTTTCGCAATTATAATATTAGTATAGATATAGAAATATAGATATTGGTAATTAAAAGGAAACAGGGCGGCGTTTTGTCCTTATAAACGTATTCCCCAATTTCCTCTCTGGATTTTGACACCGCTGCAAATATTTTTTAATTGAATATAGGTATCGACCACCAGCGTGTCGATATGTTTTGGTTCCTTCGATAAGTTACTTCCTAGTAGAGTTAGAACCCTTCAAAAATCGTAAAAATTGCCTGGTTTGAACGCCGTCAACAGACATTCAATGCACAAACTAGACAATGTATTTTATACAAAAAAAATTGTGTTTAGTTCACATGTAGAAATGAAACCATTAGGCCGTCCGCTCATAGAGAAACTGAAATAAAACCAGTTGGCGACTCAATCGCTTCATTGGCGGTCCGCGCACACAGACAATTTGTTAAAGACCAGTTGTCAAGGGCGACGCGGTAACTAGCAGTGCTGGTCGTCGCAGCCGGCGCGTTTCAGTTGCCATGCTGGTAGGTTGTCATGGTAGCGTCTCACGACCTGTCAAGTTTTCGAGTAATTTGCGATATGTCAGATCAGAAAAATATCGATTTTGTTCAGGAGGTTGATAAATTGAGTTCTGCAGTGAATTGAGTCGCCAATCAGTTTTTGGTTTCTCCGTGAGCAAAGGCCCTTAGATAACTAAAGTAGACAAGAGTGGGGAGGTTACGAAGCACCGCAAAAAGAGGTAACCGATAGGCTACGAAGTACCGCACAAAGAGAAGACCGATTTCTTCTCTCAATTTTGCTTTACTTTCGCTCAATTTCGGGGGAGTAAGAGTGACGGTGACAGCAGCAGTTTGGTAATCTACCTATTGTTTAAATTTCTCGGCGACCAGGTTTTCTCTTAATACCTACGTGTTAATACCAAAATAATGTAAACTGTAAAGTGATAGATTAGTCATTTCGCTCATGCCTGAGGGGACAAAACTTATTAGTTTTTAGTGATGTTATTTAGTTATCTTTAAGTGTTGGAGACCGGTTAATCACAGCACGCGCTACGAGGAGGAATGATGATATGCCTTTATTACGAAACCGGTTTTAGTTTCACTATAAGGAAATCCCTGAACACGAAGAACGGTAATTAATAGGCTAATGCAGTATTTTAGGAATACTTGTTAGGTTCTGACAAAGAGGGAGGAATGTGAAATTGATGTTGCTGGTACAAAAAAAGGTTTTGCCCTGTTTTATGATCTTCGTCTTTTTAAAAATAAGGATTCTTGAACACAAACAGACGCACAAATGCTCAATTTCCTGAGCTTTAGACGTAAACAACATTGTTTTAGCTACATAATGCAATACCTAGATAAGAATATTTACAAAATATTTTAATTGCCGATTTTTCAGGTAGATAATATGAACGCAAGTGGAGTCTAAAATAGTTTTAAAAATTCAATTATTACTTATTGAACCTTGTAAACCTCATTGTAATACGGAGCCTTGCCTTTGGAAGGGTAAGGCTCTCGACTAGCAATCCGTAGGTCACCGTTTCGAATCCCGACGTGTGCAAGTAAATTTTATTTGATTGTTCAGTTTTTTCATTTATCCTGGGTGAAAGATGCTATCAGTATCGTCCTGGTGTTTTACCACCAATCAGAATTGAAACGCTGCTTGAAACGGCTGTATTTGGTGTCTAGATCTGAATAACTAGAAACTTCCCGACGTTCCTCTTCCCCTCCACACTACATTCAGCCTAACAACACACCCGATTGGGGATGCCAATTATCACTGGCTTCAGACGGGAGCAGTTGGGATTGTTGTGTAATATTCACAAAAAAAAAACAGTGAATACGATAATATCAGAAATTCTCCAAGATTTTAATAAGGTCCCGATTGCTCAATTGGTAGAGACGCACGTCCCGGTAAGAATGAAGGATAGGGATTCGAGTACCAATTGCGACCGTTACCTTGTAATTTTCTGTATCTTGGTCGGTTTCATTTATGATTGAGAGTCTTGTTAATAGTTTTTATTAATTATGTTTTTCACAATATATTAAATTAAGCAGTTATGTACTACACCTACATTACATACTTGCTATTCATTCCAGAGTGGTGAATACTATTGAGGAACGTATGCGAGGCCCATTTCGGCCAGTTTCATACAAATCTTGGATCAAAATACCCAACCAAACTGAAAAATTATTTTTGTTATCAAAAGGTATATTAAATATCAAGTATGTATGTGGGCTACTTTATTTATTTTTCCTTTAAATTATAAGATAAAGGCCATTAAAATTTTTGTGTTTCATGATTTTAGAAGCAACTTGGGCAATTATTTGTGAGTAAATGTTTTCACAATTAAAAAAATAATTTTACTAAAATTATCACAGAAATATAATATTAAAATTAAAATAAAGAAAAAAAAATCATTTTGATAGGTGTAAATTTAAAATACAAATGACCTTTTTACGGCGGAACAAATATTTGTCGTTTATACATTAAAATTACTAGCCAAAAAATGCATTTTTAAGGATTTTTTTATTTATTTATTTTTTTCATTGTATTTGTAAAATAAGCTTAGTAAAATTATTTTTTTAATGTTTTTCATAAACTCACAAATAATTGCCCAAGTTGCCTCTAAAATCAAGAAACACTAAAACCTTTACTGGCTTATATCTTATAATTTAAACCAAAAATAAATAAAGTAGCTCACATGTGTACTAGATATTTGATATACCTTTTGATTACAAAAATAATTTTTCGGTTTGGTTGGGAATATTGATCCAAATTTAAGATTTGTATGAAACTGGCCGAAATGGGCCGCGCGCATATGTTCCTCATATGTCTAGTATGAGAAACCAACAGTGGAGATAGCTGTTCTAGCTATATTGGATGACTAGCGGGAAGCAATATCATGACTGGACATAGAATTATACGCATAATATTTTAGCCTTTTTGGTAGTTAATGAATATTTAAGCCGTTTTTAATCGTTAGTGCATATTTGAGCCTTTTCACGTCATGTTTGCTTTTATTTAGCCATAATATTGTACTAATCAAATTAGATGTAGTCGAAGTTCTTTTTTTCTTAGGAACCGGATTTTTAGGAGTGGGAAAAAGTTGAAAAAAATAAGAATAGAATAAAAAGAACCCTTTATTCTCCTCCCATATTTTTAAAATCTCCTCCTTCTCCCCCAAAACTATTTTAAAAAATCCAAAGAACCAGTTTCAAAAGACCTGTTGCTATTTTTATTGTATAATTTAGGCACGAATTTTGGCATTCATAGCGTATTTAATCCGATGTCTAATAACGACGAACGGCAAACACAACATTACCCAATTGATAATCCAGATAATCCAGACAACCTTTGATAGGAGAAGGCACCCAAAATAGGCGATGTAGCTGCTACGTGTAATCCAGTGCCTAATCTACCTACTTCCCATCAATTCCGTCCACTACTTTCTTCAAATTGGGGATATCTTATTTTAAAGTTCCACTTGCTGCAAAAAGTTGATTCTGTAATATATTATATCAGATATCAAGATCAGCACAGATAAGATCGTGGCCACAGCGCGTATAACTGCTACAACATGTAATACAATACAACATGGATATTAGCATAAATTAGCCATTCATCGGGACTCGTTGCGCACTCTACTCGCGCAAGTACCTGCCTGGTCTCTAACAGTACAGTTTAGGTCAGTAAGTGCAGGGGAGAGTCTGCAATTTGATTGAATGGTCTCCCATGGCAGGATATCCGAACCGCTATGCAGCCATCCAGCCATCCAGCCGTCCATCCACGATCATACACCATCATCCGACAACGCCAATTATTTAAATGTGACCAATCAGGGACCGCAAACCACGGCCCGGGCAACAGCGAATGTTGTATTACACTGTTAACGTCGATCACGCATAAAATCTAACAAATAGGGTAATGTAAAACGGTTCCATGCCAGTTGAGAATAAAGTCAACTCAACACCTCTTTGAAAAGTCATTAAAAGCTACGAAAAATTTAATTTTAAAATAGCCCATAACCCTAACCTAACATAACCTATTCTGAGTTGGTTTCTTTCTGAATTGTACTTAGTACTTTCAAGAAAAAAACTATTTTTGACAAAAAACCGCACTTAAATGAATTTAACGTGTGCATTTTTTATCATATTTAAAGCATGCTCCTTTATTAAAGCCTCGATGACATTCAGTGAGTTTACAAGCTACTATATCTGGGAAATTCACTATTTGTAAGTAAACTCGCTCAGTGTCATTGTATTACTTCATTTAACTATCAGATTGTGGACAATCTACGAAAAAAGTCGAAATGTGGTCAACTTTACTCGCTATTCGCTCAAGATGGCGGCCTACCAACAGCTGATTTCGTAACTGTCAGAATTAGTTCGCGCGGGAGCCGTAATTCTCGCTACTGGCTAACTCGCTTTTTTACAAAATGTCGACCGAATTGGTTCGCGCGAGAATCGTTATTTGAGCTGCTACTGTCGCTGCTGAGCGAGTAGACAGTTTTATTTGTCATCGTGACAATCTCACTCGCCGATTCACCCGCTTTTAAACTTATAGTAGCTTGTAAACTCGCTCAATGTAATCGAGGCTTTAGTTAGGTTTCTACTAGCTTCCTACGTACCCGGTTTCACCCGAGTTATACCGAGATTGAAAAAAATGGATAAAGCAATATGACATATTATGCGATGAATAAATTTATTTTTCAAGCACCACGTCTGTAAATGTCACTGGGAGCATTGAGCTAAGCATTCTGACAGAAAAATCTACGCAAACTTTAAGACGACAAAGCTCTCCATTCACTATTAATTTGCTTTTTTAGTTGAGACATGATAAAAATTAATATAAATTTACAACTATTAAATCGACATAAGCGATCGCGTCAGGAATTCTAGACGTGTTGTGTGTTGGTCCTATCGGCCGGGTCCTTTGGAACTCCGGGCCAAGAGGTCACCCCCTTCTCCGTCTCCTCCCCCTCCCCCAATCCAACACAACGATAAGCGCAGGTGGGCGAGTGATGGCGTTTAACCCTTTGGCCACCTTCCATCATCCTAGCGCTAAATAAAGCTAACGCCTAAGACCTAAAACAATCATTCCATAATTATATTTTTGATAATTGTGGTAGATATGTACCAATCTACTGTTATGTAATATTTGATGTGATTATGGATCGAAATTGTTGTATTTGTGATAAAAGTATTTAGCGGTATGTAAGTTCTGTTTGTCGTGAGTTACAACGTCTTCTCACGCACTGTAACAGTTTGTTCATTATGCAGTAGCTGCAATAGTAATCGTCTCGTTTTAAACTAAAGCCCAACTACCTGCTAATGACCACCTAGACGCTAATGACATCATCCAAAACTCGGTGGCCTAATGACTGTTATCCCAAGCAGCGCATTCCTCGCCCGGAGTTATGCGGTCAAATTACACCGCTGTCCCCGGATCCGAACATATTTTTTAAATTATAAAAATGCCATAAACGTGCCGATTTTTCGCGATCTCTATGCATCGGGAGTGTACGGGGAGGAGGCTGTAGGAGGTTGGGAGAAGGGTGGGAAGTGGGGAGAGAAGGTAGCCTTTGATGTGTGCCGATGCCGCCTTTGCTCGTGTATTCTGTGTTGCCACTAATTCCCGCTTTCATCGCAATCTCAACCTCTCTGTTCGGCCGCCACCACCGCGTCCACCGCGTCCACCGAGTCCACCGCTGGCAACTAGCCGCGGTGTGTGCTACAAGCTATAACGTATATCGCTTACGCCACTTTTTCAACTCGGATCTAGTGAGCTTTTTATGCCCGTTATTCAAATCTCCGCCGTCGTTATTTTTTTTGTTGGATTTGTGCAACGCCCTCTGTTGAGAAATGCGCGGCCTGACTACCAATTTTGTTTTCAATTAATTTGACTGGGGAGCTTTTTACAACACATCTGGCTGCATGCGAAAACAAGGACAGTGACAAAATCGTGGTTTTTGTTAGAACTACTAGATTCGCAATAATTACTCCTTCGAATGAACGCCTCTTTTCTAAGCCCTAAATATATGTAAGGAATTCTATTCTTGGCGTTATTGTAGCTTAGAATACAGTTGGATCATTTCGAAAGAGCTAAAGGCGTGTATGGATCTTAGATTATGATCTGTGCTGATTTAACAGAAGTAGAATGCATCTGCGAAACCCTAGCTAATCTAAACCTCATATCGCCTGCACGTCGGAACACATAAAATCAAATGAATGTCATAAAGCGTTTCATTTTCGACCTTACGCAACATCGACAGGCATGTGTGAGAGAATTCTCCATCTTCATATATCCACAGCGAGTCGCAGTCGGTCAGGCGGTGTTCTCTTGTGGTTTCCTTTGGTGTTCTCGCCGACACGGGCAGCGGGCAGCGGGCAGCGGGCAACGGGCATATGGCTGACCTAACCTCACCCAGGCATGTGTCAAGCTCGCGTATAAACCAGCGGAGTTACCCTGCATTCTATATCCTAGATGGTGATACCACATATGTCTACATCTTCATTATCATTCTTCACTAGGAGAAAAAAAATACTTTACTTCAACCTACCAATTGTATGAAGGTGTGAATTAGACTATTAAGGTAATTACTTCATATTCTTTCTTAAAATTTGTAAATATATATTTTGTGGTGTCATTTGTAATTAATTGAAAAGAAAAAGCTTTTTACAATCCACTGTATAATCAATATTATCAACATGTTTTGAAAACCAAGTTTTCTTCATCAGGATAAGATTGGTTGGATTAAGAAAACTTGGTTTTTGACACTTGTTGATAAAATTGATTATATAGTAGTTTTCACAAAGCTATTTCTTTTCATTTAATTACTTTATATTTAGATGTAGGTTTTTTTGTATGAATACTGCACAAGAATCCCAACTGCTCCCGTCTGGAGCCAGTGAAACTATAGCATCACCAATTGGGGTATGTTGTGAGGTTGGAGGTAGTGGGGAAGGAGATGGAGAAGAGGAAGGTGGGGAAGTACCTGGCTATTCAGATCTGATCACTAAACACGGCTAAAGCCATTTCAAGCAACGTTTCAATTCTGAATGGTGGTTTTACCAGGGCGATACTGAGAGTATCTTCCACTCTGAGACGTGCCGCAAAAATACAATATATTATTTTAAATGAATTAATTGTGAAATAACACAAATTAATTTAATAAAATTTATTTGCCGCGCCGGGATTCGATCCCGCGACCTTTGGAGGTATTGTACAATTATTGGAAATAATTGTCATAGGACTTCCCCAAAATCATTTGTGGGTACTGGTGTACACCAACACAAAGCACGATGGAGAAGTCGAATATCAATATTACAAACATTTGAAATGTGTTATTTACTTGGTAAGAAGTCGTAGAATAATATACACTAAACTTCACCCTATCAACGGGCTACTTGTTTCAACAAAATCTCAAAATTACAAATGACTTTTCTCTAGCAGCAATGTCTAAGTGTAAAACATGCTATTTACTTCAACCTAATCTCAAAATTCTGCACCATTATACTTCAAGGCGAAGTCGCTCAACTTCCTCATACCAATAATAACAATACTTAAGTGTACGTGCTAGTATTTATTTCAAGATCTGGAACGGCTATACCTAATGAGTTGGTATATCTAATTAATTATTCGCAGGAGTTTATACAGATTTCAGCAGGTTAGTTCTGTCCGCCCAGCACTGTGCTGTGTGCCGTATGTATTTCCAAGTATGAAATAATATCCAAAGACCGCCTCACACGGGCCCGCCTGCTTTATGTGACAGGGGTCAGCAACAAATTATCATTAATCCTAAATATTTTTAGTCAGTGTCATGACGCTTTTGCGCAATTTAATCAATTGGAAATAAAAATAAAATAACATTTTCGATTATATAATAATAATGAACGCTGAACATTGAATCATAAAAATATTTAATGTTATTTAAGAATAAAGCGGTTTTTAAGTGGGATTAAAATTAATTCCATGCATACAGGCAGAAATCGTGGAAATGGATAAATACACGAATTTAATCGGCTTTGGATAACCGCTAGAAAAAATTTTGTTCGTGTGAATCAGAAACAACACCTCTGCCATAGGTTACCCCAGTGGTTCGCTACGTTTGGTGACTTAGCAGGGGTGCCCGTTTTGACGGGTGAGGTTTGTCAAGGTCTTGGCGGCCGATGTGTTTACCCACCTGCTGCGCGGCGGGCCGGATCAAGATAGATTGGTTGAGAAGGTGTTTTGACGCCTTGCACCGCAGTGGGAACGATGGATTCATACGTCCGTCACTCCTGGACACACTGACCCTTAGATTCTTACCCACCCCTCATACCTATTTCATTCCCAGAACTTCCTCTTCTTCCTTTCCTTAAAAAAAAACCTTCCGCACAGCATCCTCTAAGATGACAAAGGCCCTGAGAGAAATAATTTTCCTCAGGGCTTCCTATGTGGAGCAAATATTTAAAAAAAAAAGAAACATCAAAAACTAGTGAAAAGTTAGCTCTGGGGTCTTGAAAATTGCACATTTTTTAAAGTGTAAAATTTTTAGATTAAATCAAATATGTTCAGACTATTACGTCCATCATGAATTATGGAGCTTTAAAATAAGAGTGAACTGAAAAAAAAAAAAAACAAGATGAAGACGCCATATTTTTTGTTCCATAGTTTTCAACCAAAATCTCAAGCAAAACAGGTAAGAAAAGCTAGATTAATAGATTATAAGCAAGACAGCGATGAATTCTGAGCACTTAAAAGAAGAAGATAAAATTGCGGGTTTTGGTTATTTATTTGTGATTTAATTTGGTTGCCGACCCCAGTGACTTAATGATCTATTAATACAAATGATCCTGCCCGCCCTATGAGAAAACAAATCTGCTCCTTGTAGTTTCTAGGGCTGGGGATCCCCCGGGACGAGAGGTGGCCGCGACTAATTAAATACCACCATAGACAATATATGATATTGTAAAGGTACCGTAGAGCAGAGACCATAGAGCTAGGGACCATAGACAATCGTGCACTATTCAATAATCCCTGCTAATTGACGGTGCGCTCAATGGGATCGCGCCTATGAACAGATTTGGGACGCGTTTTTGCTATTATAAAAGTCATTAGTTCTGACTTTTTTACGCACAAACAAAGATTGATTTTAAGATGAAAGCTTCTGATAAAATAGTTTTTTCTTTAAATTATAATTCGCAAAAAGCAATCCAAATCATTATTAACGCAGTATGAAATCTGAATGTTTAAGCAGCGATAACTCTCGAACGGTGAACTCTGGCGTTCTGAAATTAGTGCAGACTATTCTATCACGTATTTTTAGTTCAACCCAACAATTTTCAGATATCTGCGCCACTTCCATCATGAGCTACGGGATTTTGAAATGAACATTCGTTTTGCAAAAAAACGCTAAAATTAATCCATTTTATGGAAAGCCATACAATATTCACACTAATATAGGTTAAGATTGTAAGTAAATTGTTATTAATTTAAGGCCCGGCTTTCCGCATTACTACAGTTTTATTACAAATTTTCCTTAAGTACTGTAAATTTTAAAGCTCTTACAAAATATATGTTATTTTTGAAGATAATATCTATGCATCCCCCACGCCGATATTGCAATTATATGAAATTCTCTCGATATAAAAAAATATTCTACGAAAATTATTAAAAACACGTTTTTTTAGTTATTTTAAAAGTTGTCTGTACGAAAAAATTCATAGTGTTTCTTTAAATGCTATTTTATACAACCTCATTGAGATTTTTGCTCTATTTTAAACGAGTCGTGTATTATTAAACATTTTCACAATTTTCGCTTGAATATCATCGTTTTTAATATTAGCGCGCTCTCTCTAGCATTCGTATTTACACATCTCTCCATCTTCTTCTTTTTGAGCGGGTACACTGCGCTTTAAGAACATGAATAATTACAAGCTAAACATTTTCCTAAATGTTTCATGGATCAGTTCCTTTTTAATACTGTCAAATCCTCAACGAGCGGACAGGCAGGACGTCTTAGATTTTTATAATTTTATTTTTCCTTGTCTCATTATTAACGCGTTTGATCGAACGCGTGTTTTGAGGACAGAACTGTTGCAAAGTCGGGCCGGTCCCATTTGTATATTATCCGACTCGAGTCGACAACAACAACACGCGTTAATCCAAAACCACCTCTACCAAGGCCGGGGCACTGAATCAAATCAGCCTCTTAACTTCTATTAGAAAACAACACCGGAGGCATAAAAGTCCAATACATTTGTATATTTTGAAATATCCTACCAGTGACCCAGAAAACACCAACGTTTTGTTCAATTAGCTACAAGTTTTTCTGCTTACATAGTATAAGTGCAAACTCAAGTCAAATTTCGATTTTTCGGAGATATTTGAGAATCTCATAGAAGTAAAAATCTTTAAATGAACTACTTTTTAGATGTACACAAAGGTTTTTTTTTTTAAAGAAAGACGAACATTCCCGGGTTACGAATAACCCAACAATGTTTGAAAATCTCCTGCTACCACCACAGAAAGCCGAAAATATTGCTTGTGTTGTGATGGAAGACTTAGCCAGTCGAGGAATCGAACACGGGACGCACGGGTGGGACCCAAACGCGATCCCCACTCAACCACTTACTGGTTTATTTTATTATTTTTCTGTGTGATCAGATGACAGATAAATAAATTGAAATATCTCAAGCTTCACCTTCCATTTTTCATAAAATTCATCTTTTTTAGGAAAATGCAATAATAAACAATAGCAAAAAACTAAATTTTACGAAGGGTCGTAAAATATATAATTCATTAAACTATTAAGGTTTTGTTAAAAAATGAAAACTGGCACACAAAAAACATTTCGCAAAAAAAAAAGAAAATTGTGTAATGTGTGTTATTACGGAAATTACGGAAAAAAATTAAATATTCATGTTACATGAAAAGTACAGAATTTTGGTTTTCTTTTGCGACAAAATGCAGTCTGGCCTTAATTTGGATCCAAACAAATTTTTACACGATATTATATTGCAATTATATCACAATTTTAAGAGGTTGTTTTAATTCAGTGTCCAGGCCTGGCTTGAGGTGGTTTTGGTTAATGTCGCCGCTCCTTCCACGGAGCATGCACCGCCGCCCTGCTCTCCTGCCTTCTTCGTACCCTCAATCATCTCTCGCGGGTTTTGTGTAGGCACGAGCAGGGTTGCCAAAACGCTATCAGAATTAAGCGATAAAAACACGGGACAGGGTAGGTATATGAACACAAACAATTCATTAAAATTAATACATCATTGAAAAATAATAAAAAATTACGTAGTCATGGTTGGCAGAAAATCTATTGCCATAATACCTTGCTTTAATTCAATTATGAACGAACATATTTCTCTAACGATGAGCTGTCTAAATGGTGAAATTGTAAAAATTATTGTCCGTAGAAATTTTAGATAATTACAGCAACTTTCAGTTAGTTTTGGATATTTCCGTAACTAGCTATGAAGCTTTGATATATATTAATTATTAAATATAAAAAAATAAAACACAATTTTTTTGTTCCGTGGTTTTCAATTGTTCAATGCGAAGGGCGTTCCTATTTTGAAAGTCTAGCAAAACCGAAACCGGGTAGTATCTATGTTACAGAAAAACGTGAAAATTGGCAAATCCTGAAATACAATATTTTTCGCCTATTAACTAGGTATGTTTTCCTTGATTTAGTTTTTTCGACATTGCAAACCAGTGATGAAGTGTAGCTTTCTACTTCTTAAGGTGAACCAAAAGTCCAGGAAAAAATCGAATTCGGAATCCACGCCTCTTTTTGGGCGGGATTTAAAAATACCCAACAAGGCTTGAGAAAAAACACTTGGAAAGGTTGGAAAAGGTATTTGAGAGTTGTTTTTTGGAGGTTTATTTCTTAAAAGGCCCGTAAAAAACATTAACTCCTTTCTAACACACTGTTAATTGTAATAACAAGGAAATTTAAAAGTGATTTCATGGAACCAAGCTACGCAGAGTCTAGAGACGTCTATTCCCTACTGCCGACGGGGCGAAACTGATACAAAATGGTGACAAGTAAATTAGTGACAAGTACATAGTTCGTACGTTGAAGGCATAAGGTTCACTTTAAAAATCTAAATTCATCGAGTGCCGGCTTTCTTGATTGATGTCAAAAATAACAACGCGAAAATGCATATTTTATTTTATTTTGTGAAGTTCAGGCATAAATACAATTTTTTTTGCAGTTATTATAAAAAAAAATGAATTTACCACATTATAAAATAAAACCATATCCGAAAAGGGGCTTAAAAGTAGTCGAATTTGTATCTGAAAGTGGTTTCGTTATAATAATACTTCATTTTTTTCTAGGTTTATAAAAAGACTTACCTACACATGGTTTTTATGAATTTGCATTATTTTGCACGGTTTCATCTTAAGAATTATTTACATTCTGGACCAATTTATATTTACAAAATCGTTATACCCGCTACAGAACATATCAACAGACAATCCGGGAAGTAAGGGGGCTGGTGGCTGGTGGCAACCTTGTTCTTGCAACTTCTCATACATCTCACATGCCAGATCAAGAGGCCGAGTGTCGGCTCACTCCGGAGGGATTATAAAGGGGAACGACAAGAAAAAAGGTAATATTAAACATCGCGCTTTGAACATTCCGGCCCGTAAATCGTTTAGTCGTTGCTTTAATTAAATTAGGTACTAGATCTCACGACATAACTTAAACACTTGTCTATGACAAAAACGAAAAAAGTTGTAAACTTTGCTGAAAATATATTATTAATATAGGTGGGGTGGGTTCTGTAAAATGTTATCAAATGACTCATTTAAGATTAATGACAATCATTTATAACAATTGTGTGTACCTATCTACATCACATTATGCTTATTAAATTTTACCCATATACCTAACCTAACCAGTAACATTAGTAAGACCATATTATCTTCATTTGTTTATTGTTATCAAGTTTAATTTGTAGAAATCCATTTAAATGTTTTATTTGTTTTATATAATCAATAATATTATTATGTAATATATAAAAAGAGTTTATTTTTCAACCAGTACTGCTATATAATTAATATTACGCATAACAGCTCTTTCGCCTTCTTAAAGGCATTATAAAACTGTTTATCAGAAGGCGAAATAATAAGTAATTAAATAGCAGGACTTGTTAATAATTATCTGTTTTTAATTCTTGAATATTTAAAAGAAATAATAAAATATCTGCATTTATTTATTTATACTGGGTTCTTAGTTCTTAAAGATGTTCTCACAACAGGAAGCAATCCAGTTATAAAAACTCATACAAACTTACATAATTACCAATACATACTCAGTCAAAGTAAACATAAATTTTAGAAATTATAAAGACTCGCTCAAATTTGGAAGGCGGCTTTGGTCATCCCAAATGGTTTGCTACGTTTGGTGATTTAGCAAGGGTGCCTGGACTGCCTGGGTTCATGGGGTGAGGTTTTTCTGCCCACCAACTGCGTGGCAGGTCGGATCGGGAGAGATCTTTTGAAAGATCGCCGTGCACCGCAAAGGGAGGGATAAATTCATACGTCCGCCACTCCTGGACACATTGACCCCTAGATTCCTACTCACCCCTCATACACACCCTTTTTCCTTCCCAGAACTTCCTCTCCTTCCTTTCCCAAAAAGATTCTCTGCACATCATTTCCAAAGATGACGTAGACCCCGAGGGGAATTATTTTCTTCAGGGCCTCTTGTGTAGAGCTAATGTAAGAAAAAAGATGATCTATTAACCTAAGCTAACCTATCTTAACTAAAGAAAAAATTTGCCTAACCAATCCTGACAAGTAAGATACTTATTATAATAATAATAAATGGATAATTTGTAGAGCGCCGTTTTTGTGAAAAATCACCTCAAGAGCGTTCGGCAGATCTAATGACATATTTAGATTTTTCAATCCTATTGATCAGCAAAAAATATTAACCTAAAGCAACCACAAAAGCAGATATGAAATATTTTTTCTCTCACAAGCCTATCAAATCGCTGAAAAGATTGATAATGTCGTAATATTAAAGTAATCAAATTAAATTAAATTTTGTTATATTGTAAAACATATATTAATGCATCTAATTTAGATTAAATTGGCACATAAAAATAACAAGAATTAAAGTAATTAATTCACCATAATGAATTTATCTAAAAGTTTCAGAGATTTCCAAGCAATTTATCACCAGCTAGCACAATATCTCATAAAGCCGTAGGTAAAAAAATCCACTGGCCGAAAACGGTCATAAATAATTTACCTGTGCCTTGTCGGCATTTTTTCTTTTTCTTTAATTTGGGAATAAGAGGGGCTCTGTAGGCGTCAGAGAGAATGACATCTGTTGTAGGTTGTAATATTGGGGTGTCGGTTATAATGAAAAGGAATGTATGGCCATGGCTTTAAATATGTGTATTTAAACGTCGCTTATGATTTATATCGTGCTTCGTGGTCGGAATTCATTCATTCAATTAATTGACTTAGATGCTCATTTGTTTCAAATGAATTTAAGAAAAAGGTGTTTAACATTTTATGACCAATCTGTAATAGCGGCTTATCTTTTTGTGAGTTATATTTATAATATCTTATTTTGGCTAAATATCTTGACCGCTCAGGCCTCGGACCTATTTTGTCGGACGGTCAAAATATTTCCGCGAAATAAATATATACTTTTTGAAATTAAGAATTTTTGAATGCAAAGATAAAAATAATTTTAAAATGGCTCATCTTATGATTTTTCTAACTAAAATTATTGATAACGAACAAAAATAGAACCACATACATATTTTATTATGAACGTTATCGTTAAAACACTTTTTTGTCGTTTCATGTAAAAATAATTGGTTAAAAATTCACATAATTTCATAATTTTTTTATCAAATTGCAGTCGGAATCTTTAGATTCAAAAAGGTGAAAATTTTAATTAGTTTGCGGTTGACTTTAAGATTTGAATACAAGGCGTGGTGTTTACTATGAATGTGAATGAGAAGCAAGACCGAGTTGTTTGGCGGTCCATCCTCTCTGCCTAACCCTGCGTTAGTTAGTTAGCGGACTGCGAAAGATTGCTCCTCTTTTTTTTGTAAAGCATTTCGACGCATTTACACGCATAAGATAATTAAGGTGATCCAATAGTCCAGGAAAAAAATCGAAATCGGAATCCACGCCTCTTTTTGGGAGGAGTTTAAAAAATACTTGAGGTAAAGCATTTGGAAAGGTGGAAAAAGTGTTTGATAATTTTCTTTTACAGGTTGATTTTGTAAAGGCCTGTTAAAACATTAACTCCTTTTTTACGCATGGTTTATTGTAATAACAAGAAAATTTAAAATTGATTTCACGGAACCAAGCGACGCAGAGTCTAAGACGTCTATTTCCCACCGCAACGGGGCGAAACTGATACAAATTGGGTGTGACAAGTGCATAGTTTTTACGTCGATGGCGTAAGGTTCACTTTAAAATGCAAATTCGTCGAGTGCCGGCCGTCTTGATTGATGTCAAAAATAGCAAAGAGAAAATGCATGTTTTATTTTATTTTGTGAAGTTCGGGCGTACATATAATTTGTTTTGCGATTATTATAAAAGAAACTAAATTTGCCACATTAAACAATAAAACAATATCCGAATAGGAGGAAGTAGGAGATAAGTAGAAGGGTTTGCACTTGAAAGTGTTTTTTATAGACCTAATACTTTATTTTTTTCTATGCTTATTATTTTTAAGGGCCAAGATATGTTCTACACGCAGTTTTTAATTGGAGCATCTATATTACTTCTAAGCGATCAAATTTTCAAAACAAAAATACATGATTTGGTATGGTTTTGCATTATTTCGCATGGCTTCATCTTAAAATTTTCTATTAGTACCTACTAATCGGCTAGCAATTTGAGTGAGTTTGAAGTTCAGTTCTGAATTCTCTCCAATGAATTATAAAGTTCTCTGATGATAAGTGATAAGTAATCATTTTGAGAAAACCTCGGACGTAAAGGGGTGTTGATGCGAGCACACAAGTCACAAATGAAATATTTCATCATTGATGCTGACCACGAAACGTTTCCAGGTAATAAGTTGCAGAGAGAATAAAAGATGACGAGTGTTTATTGTTTGGCGCGTGATTGTGGTTTATGAGGTAATCATTATACCTACCTTACTGTTACCTTTACCTACCCACCTTCATGCAGACATACAAACATACAAACTTACGCGCATGCATAAATAAATGCATTCATAACTGCACCTCCTATTATGATACATAGCACACAGCATACTTTGCGTACAGCTTTACATTTGTTGTCCTCATTGCATAGATAGTTACTAGAAAACATAATAGAACTTTATTTTTCAAAATTATAAATAACTGTGAAGAGTCTTCCCTCTTGGCAACAATCAAAATCAATATTAAGATGAAGCCATGCGAAATATTGCAAAATCATACAAAATCATGTTTTTGTTTTGAAAATTTGATCGCTATCTTGGTCCTTAAAAATATCGGAGATTTTTGTTATAAATCTTTTAATAGAAAAAGCTTTAAAGCCTAGAAAAAAATAAAGTATTAGGTCTATAAAAAAACACTTTCAAGTGCAAGCTTTCCTGCTTATAAACCCTTTTTCGGGTATGGTTTTATTGTTTAATGTAGCAAATTCAGTTTTTTTCATAATAATCGCAAAAAAATTGATATTTTCGCCCGATTTTCACAAAATAAAATAAAATATGCATTTTCGCGTTGTTATTTCACAATACGGCCGACAGTCGACGAATTTGGATTTTCAAAGTGAACCTTATGCAGTCCACCCAAAGGCTACTGACTTGCCACACCCATTTTGCATCAGTTTGGCCCCGGCCGGAGCGGGGACTAGGCATATAGGCTCCGTGTCGCTTGGTTACGTGAAATCAATTTTAAATTTTCTTGTTATTACAATAAACAATGCGTAAAAAATGAGTTCATGTTTTTTACAGACCTTAACGAAATCAACCTGTAAAAAAAATTCTCAAATACCTTTTCTAACCTTTCCAAAAGCTTTTTCTCAAGTATTTTTAAACTCCTCCCGAAAAGGGACGTGAATTCCGATTTCGATATTTTCCTGGACTATTTGATCACCATCACCGTCTACTAATAAAGTCCGAAACTTTCCACATTCCTTTCCAAAGAGCCAACTTAACCTTCTCCCAACCTCTTCTGTGAATAGTTCGACTATAATATAACAATTCGATTCAGTTTGGGGTGCAAGAAAGGGTAAAGACGCCCAGGAAACCATTTATTGGATAACCAACACCTCTGCCATAGACTGCCCCAAGTGGTTTGCTAAATTTGGTGATTTAGCAGGGGTGTTCGTGGCGGATGCGTCTGCCCATCAACTGGTTGGGGAGAGACTGGTTGAGGAAGATATTTAAATTTCTCGAGCAGGACGCTATCGGAACATCGCCTTACCGCAGTGGGAGAGTTTTATCATATGTCCGTCACTCCTGGACATACTGACCCCCAGATTCCTACCCACCCCTCATACCTTTTTCCTTCCCAGAACTTACTCTCCTTCCTTTCCTAAAAAGGCCCTCCACACAGCATCCTCAAATATGACAAAGTCCCTGAGGGGATTTTTTTCCTCGGGCCTCCCTCCGGTGTGGATTTAATGTTAAAAAAATCCCAGCACCTACCTACTTTACTAAATTTCTCGATTTTATCATCTTCACTCGACTTTACTTGACCTAAACTTTATTGTCTCTAGTTATTCGTCGTTGTTGCTGTTTTACATACTTACCCCTACCTAATGATTAGTAAGTTAGTTTGTTGATTAAATAGATTGAAATCAACGGAAAGCATAAATCTGAAGAGAGTATGCCTTGAGAGATTTGCTTTGACCAATAATTTAACCTACGATTAGTTCCTCCCTCCCACACGTCTTGGTTGCCTTATTATTTATTGGTCCACACTATTTTTAATTCTAGATAAATATCAATTAGGTAGTCCATAAAATTATCGACGGCCGTTCATCTCCATGCGATTGAAAAAAAACGTACGCGTGCGCTTCGACAGAATATTTTGAAAACGGGTATGAAAAATGTTATGAATTATATTATCAGAAATATTCAAATTTTGTAGGCACAACATATTGAATAATAACTGCAGACATTCTTCGCCCGGGGCCCCATTATTATCTACCCAGAACCCAAAACTTATATTTTACTATCGGGCCTGGATTGCAGTTTGAAAAAATGGGCACCTTGAAGTTAAGAACCATTTTTTTGTAATCCTCCCTTTCCATTTTAAAAATATTTTTTTAATAATTGTCTGCACGCATAAGCGCCCATGGTTTTGTTTATTTGTTTTTAAAATGTACACATACATGCATTTTACTTACTTAGGTACCTAACCTACCTATCTACCCGAATAGTTTTATAATAGTTTTTAATAACTTTGCATTGGTAGGTACCATTTAAAACCGTAGTTACAAAATTGATGTAACTGCAATTGTTATAGCGCCCTTGAGTTAATTTTTTTCAGAAATGGCGCTGTACAAGTCATCCAAATATTGTTATTTTTATAAACGGCAACACCAAGATGGCTTTTAGGAAAATGAATGTAGGTAAGTTTAAAAAAGCACAACGATCCAAGTGCAATTTTTTTATTTTAACCTAACGGTGTTCTGAAATTAGTGGTACCTACATTCCGAAAGACGATTATTCCACATCATATTCTAAGACAATTTTTACAACTAACATAACGTTTTTTTATTATTTAATGCGATGAAGATAATTTACATGGAAAGGCAATTTTTTGTATACAGATAGATACTTCTGAAAATTATTTATCAAAATAGCCATTTATTTGATTTTAAATAAAAAAAAATAATTGTATAGTAGTTTGGTGTTGCCATAGTAATGCAAAAAATTTGTGCCTAGGCACTAAAATTCAATTGGTAGCAATTGAATAATTTTCCATTTGAATATTTTGCCAAGTGGTACAAATTTGTTGATATCAAATCAATATCTTAAGGTAGTTCATTATATTAGTGTTCACAGAACAGTTTATAGCTCAGAATCTATTTTTATTTATTTATTTATTTATTTATAGAACACATGTAACATATTAGTGACATTTACATAAAGAATATTAGATCACCATACTAGGCGGCTGCCTGTCTCATGGTGACCAATGGATAAAAGTTACGATGTATGAAGTATGGAGTCTAGTTTGGACATGGATTTAAGTATAAATGACGCTAAAAATTGGAAAAATTAAAGTAAAAAAGTAGAAATTATAATAAAAAGTAGAAATTATAATAAAAGTAGAAATTATAATAAAAAGTAGAAATTAAAATAAAAAGTAGAAATTATAATAAAAAGTAGAAATTATGTATATAAAAAAAAATAGAAAGTAGAAAGGAGAATAAATTAACATTAGATTATAAAAATGTACTTGTAACGTAATAATGTAATAACTTGTGATGTAATGATTTTTTTTACCTTTTTTGTTAGTCTGGGTGCATGCAAGCACACATGCATATATTGGTGCACACATCTATACATGTATATACACACATACGTACATACTCTCATATAACAACATCCTCACACATATAAACAAAATATACACTTTCATCTGAGTACGAGAAACAGGCTACTAACATTATCACAATCACTCATCAAAAAGTCCCCAAGCGCCTTCCTGAAACTGTCGTATTTGGCTATACCTACATATTAATTTTTGCTGGACATAATGAAGTGTGTGGTGTATATCCTTCTTATTGCGTTTAAAACAGGCTCTATTGGAGCAGTAATTTATGATATGAAGGACACTATGTAGAACTAGAAAAAAATCGGTAAAACTTTTTTCAGTTAAATTTCCTACCTTTAACAATATGGTATCTATGGATGTCGGAAAGCACTTTAAATACCTACTACTTAAGTAGCTTAGTTAGGTACCTATAATGTAACCATATTTTTAAATATAATTAGGTACTTTGATTTAAAAAATGGTTAAAAACATTATATCCTCGAATACATTTTTTTTATTTTCATAAGTAATTAGAGGCTTGTGGTCACAATCATTACAAATTAACGTAAAAAATTAATGTATTATTACCTGCTTAGCATGCTCGTTAAAATTAACTATTTTTATTGTTTAAGATAAGGATACAAGCAGGAAATGTAAAACATAATCGTTTTAGTTCTCGAATAATGATCATCCCTGCAGCTCAGGTATTGTAAATCACTGAACGTTGGCGCAAAATTGATAACAATCAAAGTAGGTACCTAAACCAAGATGTGCCGCATTAACTTCTGTATGGACACGTCCTTCACGATTCCTGACACTTATATGGCCGCCTATTAGTAGGACCTTAAGTACTTTACAGCCAAATATTGGTAGCAATAAAGTTTTATTAGGATTTACGGCCCCTACTCATTTCAGTTAGTTTCACGGAATGCCTTTCAATTAGGAAGTCCTTTCACAGGAAATTTGAACCTCTCACAGTATAACGACTTGGAAAATATTTGGTTTGTTATAATAGCATATTATGTATTATTATTATTTTACTAAGATGTAGACACGTAGTAAAATTGTACAAGTAATTCAGTAATTGAAAATATACGAAAAGTTTTTGGATAGTGCCTATCTATGTTTCATTAGGTGGAGTTAATAGTAGGTATACATTTATGGATTATCGTATTGACCTAATAAAAAAACCTATTTGTAAGTAAATACAGTAACGAAAGGATTCGTTAATTGAAGTAGGTTCTGTTATTATTCAATAATGCTATAATAACAAAACTTGAAAATTAAATTTGAAATTTGATGAATTGTTAAAATTCTGTGAAACAACTCTCCCTAAGAACCCAACTATTGGCTTCTATAAAGCGGGATGTAGTTGAATTTTTTTTTAATACAGTAAGTAGGTACTTACATAATTTCTCCCTGTACTTAATATAGAGTAAATAGGTACTTAAGTAAGGAGGCATTGCTGAAAACCAGCTCCATTCCAGGAGCAATCCTGAATTGTAGCTGAGCAATTACCTTTTCGTCGATAGAATCAATGATAAATAATGCACAAAATGTGTAAAATTGTTAAAAATCTATTGATGAATAAACGTTTGTATTATAATTATTATTATAAGTAGCAGTCCAAACGAAGTATCTAAAATATGCAACAGTGAAGGAAATTGATGGAGGGTAGGTTATTTGCAAATACTAGTTATTGGACCGCGACCAGGGTGTGAAATAACCAACTCTTTAACCACTCGACCACAGTGATAAATAATAGGTTAGGTTCACAGCTTAGATAAAAGGGCGACTTTTGAAGAGAAGGATTTTAAGGAAGGAAAAAATAATTTCCCTCAGAGCCTATGTCATCTTTGAGGATGCTGTGTGGAGGGTGTTTTTGAGGAGAGGAAGGAGTGAACATGGGTCTTGAAGAGACCCATATTGTAGGAGGGAGGAAACACAGAGGCCGGCAAATCGTTCCACAGCCGAGCTGTTGAACTCAAGAACGAGTCGTAGAAACGACCCGTTCTCATGTGACTAATGTCAACCGTGTACAAATGTTGAGCGCGCGTTTGGCGTGTTTCCCGACTATGCACCGGTGCCGAGGGGATCAATGACGCTAGTTCCTCGGAGCATCTTCCATTGTAATACCGGTAGAACAAGGACAGCATTCCCACCTGGCGCCTGTGCTATAAAGATTGCAATCCGTTAGTTAAATTAGGAGAATCTATCAAACGGACCGCCCGTTTCTGCACAGAGTCAAGGGTTTTTTTCAGGTATTTTGGGGCTCCAGACCAGAGGTGGCTGCCAAATTCAACCGTGGGGCGCACTTGCGATTTGTACAGGGCTAGCAGTTGTGTACTATTAAAGTATCTGCGTGCCCTGTACAGTATGCCCAGTTTCTGAGAGGCTAACTTAACTCTGGCCTCGATGGAGCCCCCTTACCTGAGCTGGTCACTTAGAGTTACACCAAGCATATCAATGAAAGGCCTGTTCGGGAGAATGCTTCCGTTGAAGGAGACTAGATTATCATTTCGATCCCTTTTAGACGTGATCACACATGATTGGGTCTTTGAAACATTAAATTCGACGAGGTTATTCTTACCCCAAGAGGAAATAATAGGGAATATTTTGTACACTGTTGTATTCCTTATTTACATGGATATTGTAACATATTGGTTTAGTTCTTTCAATCTGGATGAAGCATTGCTAATTAAGTATTATTGAAATTAGTTAAAGATTAGGAATAATGTGAGAAATAGCAAACGCACTCTAAAGTGCCTAAAAAATCGGAGAAAATTTTTACGGTGGTGCATTAGCCCAATTTGGAATTTGTGCACTTTGCAGCATGTAGGCTTTCACAGACATTCAAAGTAGGTTCAATAAAGTTTAGAGAAAAGAGATGAAACCGAAAAGCTGTCAAAAAATCGTTTAACTACAAGGGTAGGTAACACAAGGTTTACAGCCAGCAGTTTTCTCGATATGAAGATAAATAAGAGAATTTAGTAATGTCAACTTTAAAACTCTTTTGAAATAACTCTTCTTGTATAACTAGAATGAAGGAAACAATAATTAAAATACCTATATCTTTGATTGGTAGGTCTGTCTACGTCAGAGAGTTTACAAGATAGGTAGGTATCATTGTGCAAAATACCGGTAGGTGTGTGAAGCTAGGAACATTATATGTAACGTAACATAAAAAATATAATACAATAAATATGTAGGTATATACGTATCTACAGATGGGCAAGTGATTCGTTTGCAAATGAAAGAAATAGTTAGGTATAAGTTACCTAACTGATTGATATTTCACTGCGTAAGCATAGGACTTTTATATGACACTTGACACTAATGTAAACAATTATAATCATAAATAATTATGAAATAAATTTGTTCAATTATGTAAACAAGGTAAAATAAAGCATAGTTTTAATTCTTACCTTGAAAGGGGTAGCCTGTAAAGTAGGGAGACATGTTGAGGGTAGAAACTGCCATTAAATATGATTCACCGGCACCAAACAGGATAAACTTTTAAAATACTTCAATGAAATTGTTATATTAAAACTTCAATGTCACTTTATGATAATATCAGCACCAGAAATTGTTTTAAAATAGTTCAGTTTTTGTAAAAAGTCAATAAGGCACGTGCATCACAAGAGTTGTTTAATCAGACACTTGTTCCAGTATAGATAACAGGAGTACAGGAGATGCGGGAGATAATGTTAATGTATGCGGGCTGTACTGTGTACTGTTGGCGATCTGAGGGCCCACACACCACTAGTGAGATGCAGCTTCGCTCGAGACGAGTCGAGTGGTCAGGCCTCTTTCTTGTCCGCTTCTCCCACCACAGCTTGCGTCTCTTTCCCACTTCACACTTCTTCTTACCACTCCTAGAAACGCCGTCTTTCTGCCTAAACTTCTTTCAAGTCACCGCAGGCCCGGCCTTCAGATTGTATCAGCAACAGACAGTCACAAGCCGTATACCGCATGTTCGTCTCGTTCCCTCGCGAAGCTTCGGAGAGTTGGAAAGACTCGAGCTAGAGAAGGGTGAAGTGGTTTGGTCGACGCCCCGAGGGTGCCGCGTTGCGCAAGCCGCGGCCTCTGATTGGTCACAGGCCCGAGAGGGGAGGGGCCTGTTTTGCCTTACCTGCCAGAGCTCATTACCTATATTTATTTGTAATTGCTCCAGCAGGCGTCATCAAATAAATGGAGAAATGAGAGTTGGCAATGATATGTTGAGGCAACTGCGAGTCGTGAGTTGCGCGACAACCACAATAGATGCTGTAGGTACAGATATAGGCTATAATATGCAATTGAATCATTAAAAAAAATATGTATTTTTTATTTTCTATGAGCGTTGAAGATTTTAAGCTTTACAATTTGCGAGGCGGGTATGGGTACCGCCGCCCTGGGAATCATTTATTGGATAACCAAAACCTCTGCTAGGGGTCACCCCAAGTGGTTCGCTACGTTTGGTGACTTAGCAAGAGTGTCCGTGTTCATGAAGCGAGGTTTGTCCAGGTCTTGGTGGCACATGCGGTAAGGCTCTTAAAGACTAATAAATTTTATTAGATTAATTTTTGTTATTTCACAATTAATTCATTTAAAATAATATATTGTATAAGGAATATTGTTTGGTGGGCGATACTGAGAGTGGAAGATACTCTCAGTATCGCCCTGGTGTAAGACCACCGTTCAGAATTGAAACGTTGCTTGAAATGGCTTTAGCCGTGTTTGGTGATCAATTTGAATTTCCAGGCACTTCCCCACCTTCCTCTTCCCCATCATCTTCCCCTTCCCACTACCTTCAGCCTCACAACTATAACATACCCCAATTGGGTATGCCACAGTCTCAGTGACTCCAGACTGGAGCTGTGCGGTATTCATACAAAAAAAATTTAAAAACTTGCATTTGCCCACCTTAGAGACTGGTTGAGGAAGACCTTTTTACTTCTTCAGCAGGACTCTCTCGACCAATTGCCTTATAACGCAAAGGGAGGGATGGATTGATACGTACGTCACCCCCGGACCCATTAACCTCCAGATTCCTACCCAGCCCTCATATCTTTTTTTCTTTCCAGAACTTTCTCTCCTTCCTTTCTCTAAAAGACACGGCCCACAGCACCCCCAAAGACGGCATAGGCCCTTAGGGATTTTTCCCATCAGGGCCTCCCGTGTGGAGCTAATGTAAAAAAGTCAGTTGATAGTTAGGTTACCTGCACGAACATTGTTTGCAATAACTGTAGGTAAATGGCAGATGTTTGAGTTGACGAAACAGCCCCCATGAGGTGATATTAATAGTTTAGGATAAATGGCGCTTTAAAAAAGTGTCAGAATCATTTCAAACTTCATATTATCAAAATGAACAAACAAATATAATTCACTCACCGTTGTTAGATATTTAAAAATAATAATTATGCTATAAAATAAAACCATGAGTCATCATTTGGGAATAATTCACATTAGAAGTCCAGCTGGTAGTAGCAAAGGTACCTTTAAAACAATGTTTTTCATCGCTAAGTTCTCAG
The DNA here is from genome assembly GCA_936435175.1 of Glyphotaelius pellucidus. NCBI lineage: Eukaryota > Metazoa > Arthropoda > Insecta > Trichoptera > Limnephilidae > Glyphotaelius > Glyphotaelius pellucidus. The sequence continues at coordinate 10,311,388 of OW386537.1, read as the reverse complement.
ACTCCTACATAATTTTCTTTTAGGGATATAATCACAAAAACTCCCAAAAACTGGGCGTGCTGTACAGGGCCCGCAGATATTTCAGTAAGTCAGGGACACCTCCTACGTCATAGTTATGTCTGGCAACGTTAAATTATCATTATGATTTTTATTTAACTTTTTATGAGTAAAACCTCAAATGTTAATATTTAATTAAATAAAGACACTAAGAGCGAAACTCAATAAAAAATCTGGAAACAGAAAAATCAGAAAAAGATATTGGCACCTCTGGGACTCGAACCCAGGACCTTTCTACTTTCTGGGCGAGTTTTTCCGAGAGATTTAGTTAAATTATCATGTAAACAAGCTTATGGGTCCGAGTGGTTAATAGTATAGTACACAACTGCTACCCTTGTACAAATCGCAAGTGCGCCCCACGATTGAATTTGGCAGCCACCTCCGGTCTGGAGTCCCAAAATACCCAAAAAAACCCTCGGTCCGTTTGGTAGATTCTCCTAACTTAACAAACGGATTGCAATCTTTAGAGCACAACCATCGGGTGGGAACGTTATCCTTGTTCTACCGATATTTCAATTGAAGATGCTCCGAGGAACTAGCGTCATTGATCCCCTCGCCAGCGGTGCAAAGTCAGGAAACACCCCAGACGTGCCCAACATATGTCCACGACTGACATTTGTCACTTGAGAACGGGTCGCTTCTTCGACTCGTTCTTGAGTTCGATAGCTCGGCTGTGGAATGATTTTCCGGCCTCTGTGTTTCCTTCTTCCTACGACATGAATTCAATTTGGGAGGCGGTTATGGGTACCGACGCCCCGGGAACCATTTATTGGATAACCGACACCTTTGCCATAGGTGGTTCACTCCAAGTGGTACGCTGCGTTTAGTGACTTAGCAGGGATGCCCGGGTTCATGGGGTGAGGTTTGTCCGGGTCTTGAGGGCTGATGCGTCTGCCCACCAGGAGGCCGGATGGCAGAGAATGGTTGAGGGTGTCCCTTTGACTTCTCCAGCCGCACTCTATCGGAATATCGCCTTGCACCGCAGTGGGAGGGATGAATTCGTACGCTCCTGGACACACTGACCCCCAGATTCTTATTCACCCCTAATACCCTTTTCCTTCCCAGAACTTCTTCTCCTTCCTTTCCTAAAAATACCCTCCACACAGCATCCCTAAAGATGACATAGGCCGTGAGGTGAATTGTTTTCCTCATGGCCTCCTGTGTGGAGTTAATGATAAAAGAAAAAACATTATGTAATTTAATTTCTGACTGTCAGGAAAATAGAGAGGTAGTGTTTTTTTGGTATGTATTTATGTAGGCTTTTAAGAATCGTGCATTAAAAGGGTGGTTTCCCACGACACCCCCCGACCCGTATCTAATAAGATAGTTACCTACCCCTAAGTCGAACGTCGTTACCCAAACAAATGTCGATCATTATACTAAAATTAATTCTCGTTTGCACGTAATAAAGAAAATGAAATGCAGATTTTCGTAGTTACGAGAAATGAAAATCGGTGGAGGGGTTTGTCTAGACAATTAGACAATTCGTTTCAATGTGATGGGTTAGTAGTTGAGTTAAAAATTGCATTGGGTTCTCACCCAGGCATCTTGGGTTCAATCTTATTTAAATGACAACAAATAAATTAGTAATTTTTACCACTATTTAATCAAAATTATCAATTTATTTATTTATTACACGCCCTTACGGGCTTTTACATTTTATTTTACTGCTATTTTAAGTACTTAACTAAATTAAAACCGAAAAATTTAACAACAAAAGCATAAAATAAAATACATGCGTAGAGATGTGAACAGACTAAGAGTCCTCACATAAATTGACATTCAATGTAACAAAAATAGTAGAAAGTATATATCTACGTCCATTTGAATCTAGATAAATAAAATGTTTGTAGTAAACAACATTTGTATTGATTATTTTTAAGATGAAGTAAACCTCCCAGAGCATAATATTTTTTTCTGAGACTTTGAAGTCTTTGAAATCTCGTAATCGGGGAATGTCGATAAGCACCTTGTGGGTCATATTTAATGAAAACAAATAACTTTGTAAAAACACCACTATAAAATCAATATTATCATCAAGTTTCGAAAACAAAGTTTTCTTCGTCTAAGATTGCGTTTTTATAATATATTTGATTAAGATAATATTTAATTGACTGTTAACACTTTTTCAACTTTTTAATTTCTAAATTATCTAATTGTAAATCCGTTGTGTTTGTGTGTAAATTTTTTAACCCTTTATTTATATCCAATGGTTGGCAAATTCAGAATAATTATTACAATTTAAACACCTGAGACGTTCCTTAACACTAATATTAAAACTTCTGAAAGTCTTCCCTATATAAAAAAAAGTTACAATCGTTACAAATTAATTAATAAGCCCCAAATTTATTTAAAAAATCACCCCTGTCCTTGTTATTTAATACATATTTTTTGAATTCGTTATTATTGTAAGAAGCTGGTTGGATGTTATTTTAGAGGTTTTGTCACTTTATTTTGTTCTACTGTTCGTTAATATTACGCGCCGTTTGAGTGTTCAGATTTGTCGTAAGGAGGTTTAATTATATTATTTCTACTAGAGTTGATTTTCAGCGTTTGCATTATCAAAGAGTATTGTATTTATGTACAATTTAAAAAAACTTATTTAAGTTTCCTAACGGATCTGAAGGAGGAATAATAATATTAATAAAGTTCAGTCAGTCGAGTCCTCTTTTGTCTATACACATTTCATATTTCGTTCCTTTTGCTAGATGACAGACGAATATTATTCCAAAAAACTGAAAGATGGCGATGCAAACGCCCGTAGCTCCTATACTGCTGGCTTGTTTCCTCAGGAAGTCGCCCAGGGCGTGAGAGCATCCGTTTTTATACAGGTTTTCAGATGAGACAGTGCAATTAATGGAGGAGATGACTCCTGGCTGGGGGGAGCAGCATGATAAGGGAAGCCCCTTCTCGAATGACGGAATCAGTGCTTTCCAGTCTTTGAAATTATACACTCCGCAACATTCGAAGTCTTGTTGCACTTCATCCCAGATGGTGGTAACGGCTGCGTCATTCTTCAAGTAGATGGGAATGCTATCCAGCATGCTCTTTTGGATGAGGCTGCTGGTCCTGTCCCTCAGCACAAAGCCGCTGATGCCTGCGGCCACTTCCAGGATGAAGATCCCGATCATAAGTATTAATAAAAATATTGCTAATCGCTTCTGCCTACAGCCAGCGGCACGCGGCTTCTCACGGCGCCCCTCTTTTGTTACTACGTACACACCAAACTTATCACTTTCATTGGCTCTGCTGGGTCCTTTGACAGTCCGTGCAGCTTGGTCGTAGCCATGGAGGAAATGGTCATAGCTCAGCGATAGTTGGCCAGCTTCCAAACCGTATCTCCTCTCGTTTCTGAGTTGAAAAGTAGGCAGGTGAGCTACCGTTAAGGTTTTGCAGTAGTTTTCCTCGATGGCTCCGTAGCAGCCGAAGAAGGCCACGATGAAGATGAGCACGCCGATGGCGATCAGGAAGGCGGGAATGGAGCGGAACGGCTGGTCGAGAAATACGAATACTTGTCATACTTTGCTTGCGCCACCGCTCCCACTGAGATTATGATAATACCAGTTATCACAAACGCAAGATTGAAGATAAATAACTTGTACTTTACACAGAAAGTCAACACTGAAAAGCCGGCCATAACACGAATTAACTAAAAAAAAAACGTATTTTGCATCTACGTGTATGCACTTCTACAAATATCATGATATGAACGCTATAATAGGTAGGTCCTACTGGCTTTATCGCCTCAGCTAAATTAGTAAATTTGTTATTGATATTATCATTCGATTTGTCACTATCTTAATTTATATTATTATTGTTATATTTGTCATGAACTGTTATCTGAATCTGCCGGCTTGATACAATATCAGCCAGTGTTTTTTTTAGGGAATACACTACTTATAAATACAAAAGATAACTAAATTTTTATTGCACTTTTATGTTTAATGTGCACTCAAAATGTTTCTTATTTCTGAACTTTCTCCTTTTTTTATATTATATTTTAGTTTTTGATTCGTGTTTTAATAGCACCGTTATTGTTCTTCATTATCTGCGGTCCTTTGACAAAACTGCACTGTTATTGTTAATTTTGTTCTCTTGGCATTGCTTTGTATAATACTGTACCTACATTCATTGTTTCACATCATTTGATCAATATTATGTAAGAACTCGTAAGGAATAGATACCTAGGATAAGCACACTTGAAGTGAAATAACACAAAACTGCACTGTACAAATATTACGTTATTATTATTATTAAATAACGATAAAACCAATCTCCTCATTTTTGCAACAACAGACTTTTCTTTGACAGTGTATATTTCTGATATCGGGTCGGCGGGGTAGGTATCTACTACGTCAACTTTTTTCGTGTGGTGTAAGAAGTAGGAGTAGAAAAGTAAATATTTGTTGATCAATTCGTAACCTGGGAAAGTACGTCTCCCTTTTTAAAATACGGGACAGGAGATAATAGGCTTACTTTGTTTTGTGTTTAGGTTTTTCCCACTCTCAGTGACAGGTTAGGTTAGATTGTGGCAATAGGTTCTCTCCACACACTCTAACAGCAAATCGAGAATAGGTTTATATTGTCAATCATTGGGCAACTAACTTTGCACACAAAACAATTCACCTAAGCAATTGGCGGAAAGCTTGAACTACCTTGACACAGTATGTACATTTACGTACTGAATGAATGAACAATTCAATGATCATTATTTGGTTCATGGGAAAAAATTTATTGATATAAAGAACACAGTATCGTATCAGTATTATTTTTCTATCATCCATATACACACATAAACAGTAAACCTACATGTTTATGCTATTTCACAGGCATATAATATATTCTAGGTTACTTAGTTAACTATTTGGTACTAATTGTAAAGAAATATAAAACAACAATAAGAAAGTCTTGTTTTCAGTTATAAATAATTATAGATATTGAGAATACTTTTTGGTTGTTGTAAGTACATAATTTTATAAGAATGAAAAAAAAAGTTAGAACACGAAACCTCAAAAATAGTCTAAGCCATAAAGGGGTATTTAAAAAAAAATTGTTTCTTCATGAAAAAATATTTTTTTAATGTTTTTATGCTTATACTTTTTGTTATGTAAATAATAATTTTATTGTAATTCCAATACATAGAAAAACTTGTAAAAGCTTCAATTTATCCGTAGCATATTTTGTGATGTTCATATTGTAAATTGATTCGTCGTAAAGATGAATCTAAATAGTATCTGAATAGGATTTCACGTATAACTTCATCTTAATTAATAATATATCCAGTGGCTGCTCATAGCTTTTGGGAATGCTGGAATGCTAATATTAAGTCCCCGCATTCCGCATCCCTGCATTTCTACCATTTTATAATATATTTCTCTTGAAAACTTTAAGTTTTAAGTTACTAAAAAAATAAATGTTATTTTTTAAGATAATATCTTTATATTAGCCATGCAAAAATGGTAATTATATAAAATTCCCTCGATAGAAAACGATCGCAAAGTATGCTCCGAAAATTATTATAAATACGTTTTTTCCGTTATTTTACAAGTTTTACCTATGTATGAAAAAATTCAGTTTTTTTTTTTAAAATGCTATTTAATACAATTTTTGCTCTATTTTAAGCGACTCGTGTTTTATTAAACATTTTCACAGTTTACGTTTGTATCTCCCCTTTGTCTTTTTGAGCGTTTACTACTGGGCCTTAAATAAATGTCACTATTGATGTTGTTGTACCCGAAGACATCTTTTTTTTGAAAATTCAGTTTTTTTTAATATTTTCAGAAAATTTGCCAAACTGAAATTTCCTGAAAATCTTTACACAAAAAATCGAATTTTACAAAAAAAATTGTTTTGGATTAAACAACATCATTAAAGTCTAATTTTTCAACTTAGCGCATATCACATTCAAAAGTCACGAGGCACCACTAATTATATCCTGTCTTATTTTTATAATATGATAAAATCTAGTTTTAATAATGTGACTAATTACCACTAAAAAATGCTAAAAAAAAATGTATTTCACACTTGTCATGAGCAATCTTTTGTTATAAGAATATGTATGTTCCTTTTGTTATTTTATTATTTTCTATTTACTTTGCATGTTTTATAAATTTTGTCATTGTAGAGGTAAATTCAAAAGGAAGAAAACTGTAATTAATGATTTTTTTTGCTGTATTGGTACTACACACTATCTATGTACAAACTGAAGAAAATGACGAAAAACAAGTAGATCCCAATAGCCGAGTTGATTAAGGAGCAGCCTTAGCTGCCTGCTAAGACAAGAGATTTTATTATTTTCTGCATCTTGTTCTGTTTCATGATTCCTTTAGATTTATTAGTACTTATTATATTCTAATACAAATAAAAACATTTTTAATAATATTAGATGCTTGTCCATTTTGGGAGGCGGGTATGGGTACCTCCATTATTTATTGGATAACCAACATCTCTGCCATAGGTCACCCCGTGGTGACCACAAGTGGTTCGCTACGTTTGGTGACTTAGCAGGGGTGCCCGGGTTCATGGGGTGAGATTTGTCGAGGTCTCGACGGCCGTGTGTCTGCCCACCTGCTGTGTGGCAGGCCGGATCGAGAAAGACTAGTTGATAAGGTCTTTTGACCTCTCCAGCCCGAATCCCTCGACCCATCCCCTTGTACATTTGAAGGGAAGGATTCGTACATCCGTACACTCCTGGCCCCATTGACCCCCAGATTCCTAACCACCTCTCATACCTATTTCCTTCCCAGAACTTCATTTCTTAAAAAAAAAACCTCCTCACAGCATCCCCTAAGATGACATAGACCCTGAGGGATATAATTTTCCTCGGCGCTTCCTGTGTGGAACTAATGTTAAAAAAAAATCGATATAAGTTCTGCTTTTTTTTTGTACAGGTTGGAATTTTTAGTTGTTTAGTTTAGTCCACACATCTGTAATTTAACACTATTCGAACATATTATGTATTTAATTATATTTAGGTATTCGCGCAGAGAATATTTTGTTAGGTTTTTTTTTTAAATTTATTACGAAAAAAACATTAAAAATTTCTCAAATGTTAGATGACAATGAAATATTATTCCAATCCACATTCATTCCTTGATGATTGTTGAAATCTACAGGGTCTTCAGAAGCCTGTGTTTATTAACACACACTCGAATTCATGTTTCCTTAGAATCCCCACATGACTACAATCAATCATAATCGATCATCGTCCCAGACCCCAGAGAGCTGGAATCTAACACACTACATTCTGTACAACCAAATAGCACAACAGGAAAGCAAACTTTCGGCACAGGAGTATTCGGTAGTCTGCAAGTAGCGTTTTTCTCACCACAACAATAATATTATTGTCCTACTAGTGAGGTCTATTGTGGGGCCAAGAAGCCCCCCAAGGAAAACTTCTTCAGCTACTGGGTCGACAATGAAAGTCTCCGCTGAAGTGTCAGATTTTTAGACATTTACAAGGACAATGCAAATAACAAATCGCATGTACAAACAAAGTGGGCTTGTTCCACTCAATTATAAATACGACACGTTGTGCTCGCAATGGGAATTAAGGAATCTGGAGCCGTTGGAAACCAATTAAGATTTTCGCCCTTTAATTGTATTCTCGAAAGCACATTTACATTTCACTTGTTTTGTGCTCATTGGGGGTGCCAAATCACCTATTTTTCTGAGGAATTTTCAGGGAATTAACTCACCGGCCATCATGTAAATTCTCCGTTGGCGTTGATAGTGAAGCATGGAGCACCACACAATATGTGCCTCCTTGGTTAACATTCCTTGTGGCGTTAACAGGATTATTCATGTTCTCATAGATTTTCAGCGATTCATGTTTTTTTGGAATCTTGAATTAATTACGAGGTTTTATAACGTCACACGTACTCCCCTCCAATTCTTATTTAGATTGTTTTCGAACTTGACAAAATTATTTAACATAGGTTATCGAGGTGGTCGTGGGGAAAGGCTCTTGACTCGCAATCCGAAGGTCGCGGGATCGAATCGCGACGTGCGCAAATGAATTACTTTTGACTAATTTTGGTTATTTCATAATTAATTAGTTAAAAATAATATAAAACATATTTGCGGCACATTCCAGAGTAGAAGATACTTTCAGTATCGCCCTGGTGTACGACCATCATTCAGAATTGAAACGTTACTTGAAATGGCTTTAGCTGTGCTTGATGACCAGATCTCAATTTCCAGATATTTCCCCATTTTCTTCTTCCCATCTCCTTCCCCTCCCCACTATCTTCAGCCTCACAAGGTACCCCAATTGGGGATGCCATAGTTTCACTGGTTCCAGACGGGAGCAGCTGGGACTCTTGTAAGATATTGTAAAAAAAGAGGAGCTTATGTAAAAAAAGGTTTTTTTACATAAGCTCCATACAGGAGGCTCTGAGGAAAATAATTTCCATCGGGGCCTGGGTCGAGAGTCTTTTTAAGGAAAGGAAGGAGAGGAAGTTCTGGGAAGGAAAAAATATGAGGGTGGGTAGGAATCTGGAGGTCAGTGTGTTCAGGAGTGATGGGTCCATCCCTTTAACTGCGGTGTAAGGCGATGGGTCAAAATGCTTCCCTCAATCTGTCTCTCTCGATCCGGCATCCGCCGCCAAGATTCCAACAGGCACCTCTTCTAAGTCACCAAACATAGCGAACCACTTGGGGTGACCTATGACAGAGGTGTTGGTTATCCAATAAATGGTTCTCGGGGCGGTAGTAACCATACCGCCTCCCAAATTGAATACGCCAATAAAAATTATATTCATAAAAAAATTAAATAATCACCGGAATTCTTTATTTCTTGCAAACATTCTTTCAGTCAAACAAAATCAACAAATAGTTGTCATAGTCATTGTCAATAGTTGTCAAATAAGATCATCAACCACCAAAACACGGGCATGTGGGGATTTTTCGACCACCACGTTAGAGCATGGTGGTTGAAAAATCCCCAAATTATATAACCATTCAACCAATGGAAAAAGAAAATTTTAAAAAAATCTTATTTTATTAATTACACAAATATTAATAAAACATTCAATCATTGGGTAACAGAAAAGCTCTAAAAATCTATAGGCACAATTTCGTCGAGTTAGTCTAGTAAAAATACACCCAAAAAATAATAAAAAGCGGATTCAATTTTTGGAAACAGAAAAGTATTATTTTTGTTTTAAAATCAACAGATGAGTGCTCGTAAAGAATAACGCGTTAAATCGCGAAGACATCAGAGATGGGCTTCATTAAAGCTAATTTGGTAGCATTTATAATAGTGGCAGACATGTCGTCACCGACTTGCTCTTCCTTGCAACTAATTGCTTCTGGAATCCTTTTATTACTTTATCTCTTGACTTTGTTTTTTGTACCGTCACATATTTAACTTGTTAATATGAGTGACGCTGAGACCACCCCAGGTTACCAGTGCTGTACCAATTGAGATGCAGATTCTTTTTCAAAGGGGGGTAAATTAGTTATTAAGACGGTTTTATTGATTATCAAATTAAATGAATTAGTAAAGCATAAGAATAAAAAACTAATTGCCGAGACAGGAATTTCAATGCAGAGATATTGACCTCTCTGGATTACTTATTTTACTACCGAGTTATTGCTACAACCCCTAGACCTGCTGTGTTCCACCAATACGTCACTTGATAACACAAAATTGTTTATCTGAAGGTGTATTTTTTTTAAATTCCAAAACGAACACCAATTGGCATTACGAATTTTCACAGATTTTTCTGTCTCGCAATCTCTAACCTCAACTTTATTTACATTAAGACATATATTTATAAATAAATTATATAAATAATTTTTTTTCCTTTAGTTAAGTTGTTCAACAAAATAACATTCCTCTTAAAAAGAGTGTTGAAATTAGAAGACAGAAGCTGTCTAATAAATAAATAGCTGCGTACAAATAAATAAATAAATACAATTTAAAACTTATTGTTAATTTTTATAACTTCCGAGGATTTAAGCATCTACTTGTTATATAACAATGGTCACACGAACGAATGTTCTAATCGAGTGCAGTTCGAACGCGGTAAAAGCGAAACTTTACCAAAACAATCTCAGCCAATAGGAGCATTGCAAAGTGAAGTCATAATCAAAGCGGCCAATGAGCGCAGACCTAGCGTCATTTCCGTTTCATATCTCAACCAATAGCCTTGAAAAGTGACATCATAATGAAAGCGGCCAATCAGCGCAGTTTGATGCTTTGCAGGTGCTGTAATGCGTCATTTCCGTTTCATCCGAATTTAAAATCATAACGGGGCTAAAGAAGTCTCACTTCAAAAAAATTGTTAGACACTGGACGAAAATATAGATTTTGACATGTTTCATGAAACATGAAGATCATGATTAGTTATAATAAAATACTTAGGGCCAGATTTTTCACGGAATTCGAACAATATTCCGTAACAGGCAATTGTTTGACAGAACTGAAATAATAGTCAGCAAGGGTTGTATCAAATTATGTGATACAACCCTTGCTGACTTTGAGTCATTTAAACCAACCTTGGTAATTCATTAATTAAAATAAAACATAAAGTAACTATACTTATTTCACATATTCGAATTGAATTAAGGATTTATTTTATGAAGGTAGACCCATCTCAAAAATTTGAAGAACATAAAAATTTTGTTAGTAGTTTATTGGAAAATGCTTTACACATATATTGAAATTTTATTTAATGGTATGAATTTAAAGCAACTTTTTCATTAAAGCAATTTTAAAATACAAGTGATTGTTTCCCCTTCCTCCTGACGAGACGCCTCCCAAAATTAAAATGTGTCAAACATATTCTTAATGAGGGCGAAAATCCTCTACCGTTTAATGAAGCCCTTTCACCCGACTGTGAAATGGGACAGTCGCTAGTCGCGCTGAGCTAACAGAGCGGGGACACTAATTATTCAACCAAAAGAAACAAACAACTCCTTAATGTCCTATATCCTGATCCGAACTTAAAATTCGTCGACATTCATTTTAATAAAATGATATAATATTGTATTCGTAAATATAAAATATTAAATTAAAATTGTTAATAAATTTTATTATTAACAATGGCAGTTTTAAAAAAACAACTTTTAATGGTTTACATTATTTACATTATAAATGTTTTTTTTTCTTCTAAGGGAGCGAAACTTGTGTTTAGATTTAGGTTCGCTACGGTTGGTGACTTAGTAGGGGTTCCCGAACTCAGGCGATGAGGTTTAGCCGGGTCTTGGCGACTGATGCATCTGCCCACCAGCTGCGTTGGTGGCCGGATCGGGGAAGACTGAGGGAGACCTTTTGACCTCTCCAGCAGAACTCTCTCGGAACATTGCCTTGCATCGCTGTGGGAGTGATGGATTCATACGCCCGTTACTCCTGGAGACGGAGACCCGGCGATAATTGGCCCCCGAAATGTAATTTACTATAAAATTATAATTTGTTGTGCATATTTACCAATTTCAAACAATAAGTTGATATGAATATCAAACGATTTTATATTCAGAGTCGATTTTTTGTTTAATGCGCTGATGTGCAGAGTATATTATACAGGTAGGTTTTTCCTTGATGCATTTGATTCAAATATGTTTTATACTTATTCGACGGTACATTCTCTCTGCACATCCCGTCGGGGTCACTTAGTTATATTTTGTGTAAAATTTTCCCTAAACCGACTGCTAAATATTGCATATAAGTATGCTGGGGGGCCAATTGTCGCCGGATCAATGGGGTATATCCACGATGATAACGGAATTTTTATTTTATTTTTATGACGACGACTTAACTTTCTATAACGTTTTAAAATACGCGTTTTTAAAATGCCCCCAAAACGCTGTTTTTGCCCCCGTTCACTCTGTGACGTCACAGGCGCCTCTCATCGTGCGATCGCCGCCCGTAGGTGACCGTAGTGAGTCCGTAAGTTGTACTTGGTGTTATTTATTGACTTCCAGTGTGCTCAAATTATATCTTTATATTTATCCTATACTTTCCCACTTGCAAAACATGTATAGTTTGGTACACGTTCACAAATACTACAAGAAAAACCCAAAATAAGATGTTTAAACGACCCTTTCCAAGGCGACAAAAAATGTCGACCGTGTACAAATGTTGGGCGTGCGTTTAATATGTTTGACAACAGCGCCGAAGGGTTCAATGACGCTAGGTACTCGGAGCATCTTCTATTGAAATACCGGTAAAACAAGGACACCATTCCCATCTGAAACCTGCGCGCTAAACATTGCAATCCGTTTGTTAGAGAGAGAAATCTATCGAACGGACCGCCCGTTTATGCTTTCTGAATTTTCAAGTATTTTGGGACTCTAGACCAAAGGTGGCTGCCAAATTCAACAGGTGGACTTGTGATTTGTACAGGGTCAGCAGTTGTGTACTATTTGCAGCATATATTGGCCCTATAGTACAGTAAGAAGAAGAAGAAGGTGCTTTTTTTTTCAGATTTAAATTTTAAACTACAAAAAAAAACCTTTCGTCATTGACTATTTAAATTCATAATTTTAACGAGGAAACACCTTTGTATACAGTCGTAAGATGGATATCTACACAATAATGACTGACTCCGTGATCGAGGGGTAAGGCTCTCGACTAGCAATCCCGGCGTTAATATGTATATATGTATGTATATAATACACAATATAAATTTTATAATAAACGTTTAAAATTTTTTTTTTATTTATTTTAAATCAAGAGAAACATTCCTGACTTACGAATGATCTGACAATATGTGAAAATATCCTACTACCACCACACAGGAAACAGGATAATGTTGCTTGTGTCGTGATGGAGAACCCAAATGCGATGCCAAATCAGCCACTGACCGGTCTTTTAATAAGTTGTTTTGCATTTCACAATTTATTCGTTTAAAATAATATGTACTATATTTGCGGCACATTCCAGAGTGGACGATACTTTCAGTATAGCCCTGGTGTAAGACCACCTTTCAGAATTGAAACGTTGTTTCAAAGGCTTTAGCCATGGTTAGTGACCAGATCTGAATAGTCAGGTACTTCACCACCTTCCTCTACCGCATCTTCTTTCCTCCCTACTACCTTCAATCTCACAAAATATCCCAAATGGGATGCCATAGTCTCACTGGCTCCAGATGTTTGGGAGCAGTTGGGACTTTTGTGCGGTATTCACTTAAAATTTGGAAATTTACTTGTAGAATGGCCAAAGTTTTAAACGTCATTTTATGACAGGGAAGTTATGTGACGAACTGACACTTGCTGTTTGGTTCCAATTTAATTTTAGAAGGGCCGGAATTAACTCTATTTTGTCAAAATATTGAAACCAGTATATAACGTATATAAAATGAGAGTTTGTGTAAACAAAATGTTTTCATTACCATATCGTCTTAGAATCCCGAAATTTAGGGCTTAGAAAATTACTGTTTCTCAGTGTAGCGTCTATTTTAGGCAAGTTGTCGGATTACGCCGTTAAAAATACTACTGTCGTCATTACAACAAGACAATATTATATAAAACTGTAGAAACATAACACAATCATCTTAAATATGAAATAAAACCGTCCATTACCCCGAACAAGTCGAGAATGTTTAGATTTTTGATAGTAACACGGTGACAAACCTCGGAACGGCGACTCTTGTGACGTCATGATTCGTACAAGTAGCCATGGGCCGTTTACGTTTCGTTCCGTTTACGCGCATTTTGAAATCAATAATTATGAATGAAAATATTAAAATTAAACATTTTTAATGCGATAATCATGCTCAGAAAAATAATCTTTAAATCTTCCACATGTTTTTAGCGGTATACCTGGTTTGTGAAAATACCCCATTGTCATGGAACTCCTGGAGACACTGACCCCCAGATTCTATTCAAGTTTTCTGAATTAAACATACATACTTCCACCGAGGAATTTCCATAAAGTTAATAACATCACATTTAAATGAGCTTTCTAACTCACGTTACATTATTAAGTAGCACCTTTAATATCATGCAACCTTATTGGGAAAAATCGTCTAGAGCATGCTTATGAATAGTGCATGCACTCATATGCAAAACTAACATCTTTGTAGGGATTTCTAAACACCGCTGCCTGAAATCAAGGAGTATGTGCCTGTATTAAAACAATGGCTATGCTAAGGGTAACGGAACTCAGCCATTCTTAACTATAGACAGATAAATTACCGTTAAAGACATGGAACCATCAAAAAGTACAATAATGCTGCGCTATTACTGCTCAGACTCATTTGTCCGTGCGAAACCCGAAAAGCCTGACTTAAGAGGAAATCCGTTCGTAGAGAAATTTGAACAATAGGTATTTACCAAACTGCTGTTGTGACTGTCGCTCTTACTCTCCTGAATACTGAGCGAAAAGGATAACTGCACCTCAGGCTGATAATACGAAAATAAAATTACCAAATTCGAGGTTATCTATTCCCCATTTTTCCTCCAAAATTGAACCGATTAAGATTTTTAATTTTTAAGCATTTTAATATTTTTACTAACTGTATTAGAAGAAAATACTTTATGTTTGTACGTTTTGCTTTTTAAAAAAAGACAATGTCTAGTTTGTTCCTGAACGTCTGTTGATGCCGTTCAAACCAGGCAATTTAACGATTTTTGGAGGGTCCTAACTACTATAAAAAGTAACTTACCTACACGAGACTGGCCGATATGTGTATTATATTTTTAAAAAATCAGTGTGTAATTCATACGCGGTAGAAGTGAAACCTTCAGAAAACAGAAGCAGACAAGAATGGGAGACTAGGAAGCTTTTTAAACACTTTTTTTCAATGTGAAAAACGATTTTTTCCATATTTTTGCCGTCGAATTTCAATGCACCTTTTCCTATATTTCCTACATTTCTATTTGTGGTTTCTTTTTCGGAGTCGCTTTCTTTTGTGTTTTCTTTGCCTGCTGATTTTGGAGTGGTTTCAAGATTGGATGTTGATTTTACAAAAATGTATATATATTTTTTTTTTATTTCGTAGGATTCGACCCTTGGTTTGCTGGATGCCTAGCCGCTGTGGTTCTTCAAGTGCTTTATATTTATATATAGTGCTCGCGTCGGTCCGTGGATTTATCGTATTATATTCGATCCGAGTACCCGTTAATAAATAAATATTTTATTGCAATCTCATTCTGTCGCTAGCTAAATCCAATAGATGTATGTATTTGTCTCTTTTTAGTGTCGCTCGTTTCCGTTTCATCAAGTTTCAAATCAAACTACTGCAAAAATGTTTGCAGTAGTGTAAAAATTCAGAAAGAAAATTGTGGAACACGTTTGTATGGACAAAACGCCGCCCAGTTTCTTCTTAGCAACTGACAATCCTAACTGATATTCACAGATAAATATTTAAATACGGTAGCGATCTATTACAGCATCCGTGCTTTTTTTGTTTTTGAGAACGAACGAAAATTTTCATTCAAAGCAGTTAACCTAATCTAAAAATTATCTTTACAAGTAAATTCAACTGCAGCAAGCTGTCCCTGATATTTTGCATGTCGCCTTTGTGAGAAAACCCATTCCTTTAGTTTGGCATTATCTCCAACAATATTCTGACTAATCGCCTCCTGTCACCGCTAATAGAATATTTTGTTGCACCGAATTTTAGAAACTAATTTAAAATGCTTAGTGCGTTGTTCTCAGTCACAAAAATATGCACATAATTAGCTATAGCGAGGCTCGGGCCAAGCGGCCGCGTTGAGTGCAAAAATAAATACTTTGTAGTTTAAAATAGATTTTATTGTGTTTTCCAGAAGCACTTATTCCTACTGCGGGAATGCATTTGGACGAATCCCCTTAGATGCTGTTTGACTGTATTTAAATATTGAAAACAGAAATTCATTCAAACTAAAACTAGTGCGATTGCAGCGTGTAACTTGTAACGTGCAACATTATTGTATAGATATGTCAAGTAACAATTAAAAATTTACTGTACCATACGTTCAACATTAAATTCATTTTTATTTTTGAAATGAAACTTCTATAGCACGGCTGTGATTTGGATTTCGGATGAAACGGAAATGACAATTACTGCACCTGCGACGCATCAACTGCGCTCATCGGCCGCTTTGATAATGATTTCACTTCTAAAGGCTCCTATTGGTTGACATATGAAACGGAAATTATGCGAGGTCGCTCATTGGTCGTTTTGATAATGACCTTACTTTTCAAGTATTGGTTGAGATTGTTTTGGTAAAGTTTCACTTCTACCGCGTGTAAACTGCACTCAATTTTTTTCAATTTGGGAGGCGGGATTGGGTACCGCCGCCACGAGAACCATTTATTGGATACCAACACCTCTGCTATCCCAAGTGGTTGGCTATGTTTGGTGACTTGGCAGGAGTGTCCGGGTTCACGGGGTGAGGTCTGTCTGGGTCTGGCGGCGGAAGAGCTGGACACACTGAGCCATATATTGCTACCAACCCCTCTTACCCTTTTCCTTCCCAGAACTTCCTCTCCTTGCCTTCCCTTAAAAAGACCCCCCACACAGCATACCCAAAGATGACAAAGGCCCTGAGAGAAATTATTTTTCTCGGGGGCTCCTGCGGATTTAATGTGGAGCTGTGGGTCTCCTGTGGAGTAAAAAAACGCATATTTCTATTGGTTGCTATCTTTATGTTTTATTGCAAGAAACTTCCCGACCTAAGCGCAATCTTGATAGGGTCTTAGATAAATATATCCATTTTTATTGTAATATCGACATCTACTGAC
Source organism: Glyphotaelius pellucidus (assembly GCA_936435175.1). Classification (NCBI taxonomy): domain Eukaryota; kingdom Metazoa; phylum Arthropoda; class Insecta; order Trichoptera; family Limnephilidae; genus Glyphotaelius; species Glyphotaelius pellucidus. Next base: position 10,294,656 of record OW386537.1, on the reverse strand, counting down.
TTTTTTACAAGTCAAGGATGATTTTCTTTTTAATTCCAGACATTTGAATGATTAAATATTAAAATTTGAGATTTTACCCATTAAGTTAGACTTTTTAATGTTACTATGATAAATTATAAGGTATAAGATAATTTTATTACCCGTGATGACATTATGAGATTATTTCCTTATTTCGACGTATTTAACCATGTCTCTTTCAGTGCCTACGTGTCTCCAAAAATAAATAATGCTTACAGTGAAATTTCGAGAAGGTACTTCAAATTCTTTGGATGCGTTTAGAAAAGCTAGAAAATTACTTTAAACTTCATTTTACTGTTAAACACTGCTGCGTGGTGGGCCGGATTGAGAAAGATTGGTTGAGGGAGGCCTTTTGACCTTTCCAGCTGGACTCTTTCGACCCATCGCCTTGCAACTTAGTTGGAGGGACGGATTCACACGTAAGTCACTCCCGGATACACTGACCTCCAGATTCCTACCCACTCCTTTATATTTTTCCTTCCCAGAACTTCCTATCCTTCCCTATCTTAAAAATACCCTCCAACAGCATCCCCTATGATGACGTAGGCTTTGAGGGCAATTATTTTCCTCCGTAGAGCTAATGTAAAAAAAAAATTGAATTTGAGAAAATAAAAAGTTGGTAGAAAATTTTAAATTGCACTCTTTACTAAATATTTGGCTATCCACTACAGACCAAATCTGAAATAAGGTGTTTTATTTTACATTAGCTCCATAATAGTATATTTGCGGCACGTTCCAGAGTGGAAGATACTATCAGTATCGCCCTGGTGTAAGACCACCATTCAGAATTGAAACGTTGCTTGAAATGGCTTTAGCCGTGTTTAGTGACCAGATCTGAATAGCCAGGTACTTCCTCCCCTTCCTCTTCCCTATCTCCTTCCCCTCCCTACTACCTTCAGCCTCACAACATACCTCGATTGGGGATGCCATAGTCTCACTGGCTCCAGACGGGAGCAGTTGGGACTCTTGTGCGGTATTTACTGTAAAAAAAAAAAAAAATAAACGAGGCCCACAGGAAAATAATTTCCCTCAAAGCCAACGTTATCTTTCGGGCTGCTGTGTGGAGGTTCGTAAGAAGAGGAAGTTCTGGAACGAAAAAACGTATGAGGGATGGATAGGAATCTGTCGGTCAATGTGTCCAGGAGTGACGGATTTTATCCGAAAATGAATTCATTAATAAGAGATTTTCAACAATATTTTTTACAGGTCTCATGCCGTATTTTTTCCAGACTTAGAAAAAAAATTATTTAAAAAAATTATTATTGAAATTTGTTTATGTATTCTGCTCTCAGTATTTAATTGAAGCATCCATACTAATACTAATACTAAAATATATTATAATACATAGAAGGCGCTAATATAGAACATCCCGATATAATATGTTCTATAGTTTCCGGAAAAGCCAAACATTTTCTACATAAATCATCAATTTGATTTGTATCTTTGATTATATAAAGATACAAATCAAATTTTCTACATAAATCATCAATTTGATTTGTATCTTTATATAATCAAAGATACAAATCAAATTGATGATTTATGTAGAAAATGTTTGGCTTTTCCGGAAACTATAGAACATATTATATCGGGATGTTCTATATTAGCGCCTTCCGAATATACATTTAGGCACAATCAGGTTTTAAAAATAATTCACCAAAGTTTGGTAACATAACTTCAAACATAACTTGATTGACTGCCGTAATGTAGTACCATATTATGAATATGAACTAATTCGTTTTTAGAAAATGAATTTTATAAAATATATTATGATAAAACTTTACCAACAGACAGAACGATTCGTCATAATAGACCCGATATAGTTTTACATGACAAAATTAAAAAATAACTTATATCATTGATGTCGCTATACCAAATTCCTGTAATACTCAAAAATCTGTTTCTGAAAAAATTAGAAAATATACAGATTTAGGAAATGAGATTAAAACAATTTGGCATTCTCGGACTATAAAAATATTAACATTTGTTATTTCGGCTACTGGCATTATACCTAGCTCTCATTCAAAAATTTTGTCTAAGAATCTTTATATAAAAATGCAAAAATCAGTCATATTAAACACATGTAAGATTACAAAAGATTTTTTAAATATTTATATTGAGGGATCAGTAGGATTTATCGGTCCAGTTAGGAGTTCTATCGAGCCGAACCCTCTGATATGAAAATATCTGGAGTCGTTGAAGTATTTTCCCATATAGTCTCTGGAAGGTTGACGTGTTGTTCTTGTATAGTTTTGTATTTATTATACTTATACAATGCAATTACATCGCGTGGATTCATCATAACCTAAAAAATTGCGATAGAAAAGCTCAAGAGTACTAACTTAAGTCAACCTTTATCCAAATGCCCGCTCTAAAGAAAGTACCAGTGCTGCTTGTCGGCGGTTTAAATTAGCAGATTAATAATAATTAATATCAAACGTGAGTGCCAACTTCAAGGTAAAGGACCCATCAGACAAATAGCTTCCGAGAGAAGAGGATAGGAACGGAGGTATTAAAGATCCACCTACCACAGCACAGCACCATTTGTCCGTTCCGCCACGTGGCCCCGAATGCCCGTGTCGCCGGTGTCTTGCATGAAGTGTCCTGCGCGTGTAATTGTGTGAACTTGCATTAGGTTTTCCACGCGTGCTGCATTGGAGGAGACAAATATTTGCCTCTTAAAATATGTCAGAAATCTGGTTGTATGCAGAAACAACGACTCGAGAATAATAAGCTATTAAAATATACATATTAATAATATAAGAGTGTCAATTATTTTCAGTATAAACATCCCTCATGGGATGGAAAATGAAGATGTAATTATTATTACGCGTTACAGCTGTTTCACTTTCTGAAGGCATTGTCAAACAATGGTTAGGCCATACAGAATATACATGTATGTATATTATTTCTGTATGGGTACTTGTAACGAAAAACTTGTTGCTTTTATTTTTATTACCTGTCTTGTTTGATAATGCCTTCAGAAGGTGAAACGGGTGTCACGCGTAATAAAAATTACGTTTTCAATTTGGGAGGCGGGCATGGGTACTTCCGCCCCGGGAGCCATTTATTGGATAACCAATACCCCTGCCATAGGTCGCACCAAGTGGTTCGCCAGGTTTGGTGACTTAGCAGGGATGCCCGGGTTCATGGGGTGAGGTTTATCTAGGTATTGGCGGCCAATGCGTTTACCCACCTACTGCGTGGCGGGCCGGATCTGGAGAGATTGGTTGAGGGAGACCTAAAATAGACCTCTCCTGCCGGACTTGACAAACCCATCGCCTTGCACCGCAGTGTGGGAGGGACGGATTCTTACGTCAATCGCTCCTAGAAATATTGACCCCCAGATTCCTACCCACCCCTCATACCTTTTGCCTTCCCAGAACTTCCTATCCTTTCTTTCCCTAAAAGACCCTCCACACAGCCTCCCCAAAGACGACATAGGCCCCGAGGAATTGGCGGCGGATTCGTCTGCCCACCCGCTGCGTGGCGGGATGGGGAGAGAGAGAGTCTGATTGAGGGAGGCCTCTTGACCTCTCCAGCCGGACTCTGTCGACCCATCGCCTTGCACCGCAATTGGAAGGATGGAGTCATATCTCCGTCACTCCTGAACACACTGACTGCTGGATTCCTACCCACTCCTTATAACTTTTACCTTCCCAGAACTTCCCCCCTTTCGTTTTCTAAAAGAATCCTTTACACAGCATTCCAAAAGACAACATAGACCCTAAAGGAATTTTTTCTCCTCAGGGTGTCCCGTATGGAGGAAAAAAATATATAGCATAACTAGTTTAATAATAAGCTAAAATTACATAATAATATTATTGAATATGTAAAAGAAACGAAATATTTAAAAGAGCTCTACAAATTAAACTTGATAAAAATAATTATTTTGAAAGAAAATTATTTAAAAACACATTACCTTTAAATGACGAGAAAATCCAAAATTGAAAGTGTGAGATCCTGTTGAATTGTAGCATATTCTTATAAAATATTTATTTGTTCTTAGATTCCTAGCAAACGATGTCCTCCCTATAGTATAAAATGGTATATAGTGGTGTATTTCCACGCACGTGGAGTATGTGCGTGTGTGTGTGCGTGCATGTCGCTCGCAGAGTTTTGACAGCGTACGTAATGTTGACAGATCACCCACGACCCGAACCGCACATTGGTGCTTACGCGATGGTTATAATATGGAAACAAACAACGTTGCAGAGGTTGCAACTAATAACAAGTGCCAAATAGAATATGAATTAATATGATGTGTGAAATGACAAAATTCACAATACAAACACAAGTAAAATTTTAAGTTGATTTGCCTAGATTTCTTATTATTCTGCTTATGTAATTATCGTGGAAACTAATTATTTGGGATCTAGATACTTGGGCTCAGGGGAAAACTATCGAATATCATCTATGACAAATTTTACGGGAGAGCAGAAACAGTGATTATACGTCCCCAGACCAGGCAAACGTTTTTTTTTTCTTTTCCATTGATAATAAACAAGCCATAGTATGCCACTATGTAGAATTGAACCTTTAGATTCGGAAAAGGCATACCATAGAACCTAAAATGTGGTCATGCGTTTACGTCTGAGTTACAGATTATATAACACGATCTTAAGCAGTCCCATATAAGATAACAATGCACCAAGATACCACAAACTTTATTACAGAACAGAAAATATCTGTTTATCAGCAGAAGCAAAGACTGTCGACCGTTGAGTCCTAAAATTTAATCCAAACGAAATCTTAACGCAACTATTTTCAGTTCACTACCTTATATCTATAACCATGTAAAGGCATGCATTCCGTGTAGGCACATAAGTACTGTTCAGTCTACCTTACTCACATAAAAATATAAATACTATTTATATACACATAAATGTATGTATAAATATTTTCTTTTTCTTTAATTATTGCAAGAAATTAATCTACACTTTCAAAAATACGCGCAAAGTTCCAGCTACTCTTAAGTATAGCAGGGTCGTCCGCGCTCCATCCTACTATAACGTGTCAAAAACAGGAACTACGCAAAGTGTGCGAAATGACGCACATGTAAAATTCTACGCAAAATGTACATGTGTGCGAAATGCGCATTCAAGGGAAGACTCGTTTGTGTAAGTGTCGAAAAAGGCCGTACCTATCGGTACAAATCACAAATGTAGCAATCAGTGTTGTCTGTTGGTACCTCCATTAATAATAAAATTTTACTAACGAAATGATTACCATATTATATTGGATTTCATTAAAAAATAGTACGTTTATCAATTATCTAGTGCCTTGTAATATATAGACATGAAGCGGTAATATGGATATTTTACGTGACTTTAAACACAAACTTTGACGGCCTCCTTGGTCGAGGGATAAGGCTTTTAACTCACAATCCGAAGGTTACGGGATCGAATCCCGGCGGGCGCGAATAAATTGTGTTTGATTTATTTGTGTTATTTCACAAATAATTCATTAAAAATAATAAATAGTGTATTTGCGGCCGTTCCAGAATGGACGGTACTCTCAACGTATTTTTGGTGTAAGACCACCATTCAGAATTGAAACGTTGCTTAAAATGGCTTCAGCCGTATTTTGTGACCAGTTCTGAATCGCCAAGTACTTCGATCGAATCCCAGCGTCCGCAAATAAATTGTATTTGATTTATTTGTGTTATTTCACAAATAATTAATTAAAAATAATAAATAGTGTATCTGCGGCACGTTCCAGAGTGGACGATTCTCTCAATGTAGTCTTAGTGTAAAACCACCAATCAGAATTGAAACGTTGCTTGAAATGGTTTTAGCCATGTTTTGTGACCAGTTCTGAATAGCCAGGTACTTCCCCACCCTCCAACTCCCCATTTCCTTCCCCTCCCTACTACCTTCAGCCTAATAACATACCCCAATTGGGGATGCTATAGTCTCACTGGCTCCAGACGAGAGCTGCTGGGACTCTTATGAGGTATTCAGATTTTTTAAAAAAGAAACATCGGCTAAAGTCAGCAGCTCAGCTGTTCTTATCGAAAAGTTACCAATAAAAGTTAACAATATTTTGATGATTTATATAGCGCCGTTTTTGTAAAAAATCACCTCAAGGGCGCAGTGAGTTTTTTAATTTCAAATTATTTGCTGTTTTTCTGACTGCATACCCTGATTAAAAATTCTATGCTTGCCACTGCAACCATGTGTAAAAGAACTTTGAAATATTATTTCACATAAAAAAAATCAGACAACTCCATAGTGTTTGTTCCATATTTTTCAATAAAAATCTCGGACAATTCAATCCCAAATTCTTAATCACCTACATAAAGTGTTCATTTTGAAACAAAGAGTTAATAAAAAAGTTTTAAAGTCTACAACCTAAAGCATATGTAAGCAAACCATAGGTCACATTGTGTACGTAGTTACTTATTGTTCTTCGGTATTCGGGAAATGTCCCTTAGTGCGGCCGCCTATGCCTAGTTGACGGATCGCCCCTGTCCCAGGCATCTCTCACTATTTTACCCGCGTCCCATTATGAAAGTTACCTGTCTACTAAAATAAATGGAGCATCATTAAGTGCTGTATTAAAAATGTTAGTTAATTATTTTTGTTTTAATTTAATGGGCCGTTGTTAATAATTTTAAAGCTCTCTATGAATTCAATCAGTGTTTTGAATATCGCCGCCGAAATTTTCTCCCCGATATTAATATTACGGGTGGGACGAACTAAACTATTTAGAGAATTTTATTTCTGGTGGAGTAAACATTATTTGACCTACTGTCTATTCGACAAAATTTTATAACCCTATTTTTGTGAAATTATATCTCATCTGGGTTGCTTTACCTACCTACAAAAATGTAAAATATATTGAGTTCCTTTATTCACAACTATTCACGATAAATTAAATGATATTTGTAAAAGGTTTTAAATTCATTGGATAAAACTATAAATTAAAAATTAATAGCACATTATATAAGTACGCCGGGGGCCAATTGTCGGCGGATCAATTTTCTTGGAACCGAGTCGAAAATGCCTAGGTATGAAGCATTATTTTAGTTCCCTATGATTAGTGACCAGTTCTGAATAGTAGTTCTAACCTTTCTCCCCTACTTGTCCTTCTCCTCAAATCAAAAAATAAATAATTTATCGGCTCCGAAAAAGTAAGGTCTCGTTTTTTTATATGAATACCGGACAAGAGTCCCAACTGCTCCCAGTGAGCCAGTGAGACTATGGCATTCCCAATTGTGGTATATTGTGAGGCTGAAGGTATTGGGAAGGGGAAGGAGATGGGGAAGAGGAAGGTGGGGAAGTACCTGGCACCAGGTACATACTGAGACAAGGGCGATACTGAGAGTCTCTAGTAAGGTAATTACGGGTATTAAATAAAAAAATATTTAAAAACTTGTCTACCGGCTCAAAAACTTGAAATTTTTAGTTTAATTAAATTTATAAGACGTTTACTAAATGTAATTTTCTTCGTCTCTACTATTTTTTTTAAGAAATGCGAAGATAATGAATACGAAAGCAGAAGAATTTGCCAACGAATAAATTATTTTCAATTGAAACGGAGAAAGTGTCAAGTTGACTTTTCAGCGATTTCCCAAGCACATTTTCGATTATTACAAACAAGCCGCCGAGGATTCTGCGAAATATTGCCAACTCTGTTTTTCACACTTGGAAATAGTCAGACAGTGAGAGACGCCGAATCAAATTGATATTCCCAAAAAAGTCAACAATACGAAGATCGTTTCGTTAAATGACTGTGAGAAGTCAAGCTTGGGAACACAAATCATTACTTAAGAGTAATCGAAAGGCAATTGGTCGGATGCAATTTGTAATTAAATAGTTTTCACATTTTCGGTCGCCAATGTCCAAGCGAATGAGCCCAGTTACTTAATTGCACTTTTTGTTGAAACGCTTAAGGACGGAGAGATCATTGAACTGATTGTGTTCAACATTCAATCGTTCTAACTCATTCTCGAAAACAGAAGTGTGCAGTTCACACGCGGTTGAAGTGAAACCTTCAGAAAACTAAAGTAGACAAGTTGGGAGCCTACGAAGCCACCACACAAAGAGGAGACCGATTATTCTATCATTCTCTCGCCAGCTAAATCCTATGTATGTGTGTCTCTTTTTAAAGTCGCTTTTTCGTTTCTTCCTACATGCGTACAAAGAATTATCACATAACATAACAATCGGTAGCTGTATCCTTTATTATACTAATTAATACATAATTTATTCAGTTTTATTTGGGTACCGGTGAATTTCAGCATGAAATGTTCAGCTTAAAAATATATACAAAGAAATAAAAGATGGATTAAAATGCCTGAAAAAGTTCGCTTGTATCACGTCATTAAAACACCAACGAAGGAGTTCTCCAGCCAACAACACCATGCAGCGTTTTACGTTTATAATGGCCGCTGAAAACTAATTAGCAATAAAATGTCGGTAGTTATATTTGAAACTGCTTACCTTGGTATTAATACTCTTAATATTATTATAAAAGTACTTTTTACTGTCTGTTCCAAGGATGAAGCAGTACGTTCGTTGCCCGGAGCGATCAAATGAAATCCGAAAGATGTAATAAGCTTTTTGATATCCTTCTTGACAGGACCGGCCGGAAAGCAGGGCGTCATTGGCAAGAGTCCAGGGTGCTGAGATTTAGGGAGCGCCAAATTGTGAAATCATTTTATTTATATTAGCTCCACCTGAGGAAAATAATTTGTAGGAAAATACGTGTTATCTTTGGGAATGGTGTGTGGAAGTTCTTTTCAGGAAAAGGGTGTTCTGGGGAAGGAAAAGGGTATGAGAGGTGGGTAGGAATCTGGAGGTCAGTGTGTCGAGGAGTGACGGACACATGAATCCATCCCTCCCACTGCAGTGCAAGGCTATATTCCGAGAGAGTCCTGCTGGAGAGGTTGAAAAGGTCTCCCTCAACCAGTCTCTCCCGATACATACCACGCAGTTGGTGTTCAGATGCATCCGCCACCAAGACCCGTGCAAACCTAATCATATTTGTTTATTTACTTGCTCAGTATCTAGGAAGAAAATTTATGAAAGAGGACTTAAAAACAATCTAAAGAAATAAATGAAAAATAAATTTTTCAAAACTTTCAAGTTTTCAGTGTACAAAAAAATGTTTTATTTAAACTAAAAAAAAAAAAAATCTTAATACTCCACTGCCCAACATAAATACTACACCAACAAGGGTGACGAGATCAAATATAACAGAAATTTAAATATGTGTATTACAAAAATTAAAGTGAAACATAACCTGGAGAACAGAGTGATAATTATCTTGCAAATATTTTGAAGACAAATAAAGACAACTGGAAACTAAATACAAAAATCTTAAAGGAGAATTGTGAAACTAAATAAAAAAAATTAAAAGGAGAATTGTGAAACTAAATAAAAAAAAAATTAAAAGGAGAATTGTGAAACTAAATACAAAAAATTAAAAGGAGAATTGTGAAAAAAATAAAATATACATATATATTTTTTTTAAATATTAAATTAAACAAATGCTTTTAATTAAGTAAAACTCTTTTTCGTTTTTGTTAAAACCAGAATTGAGAGGAAAGTTGGAATATGGGGGAGTAATTTTTATTAAAAAATTGTGAAAGAATAATTTTAAGACACGTTAAAAATTTCACAATGATTAATGTTAACCAAACTCTTCAGTAGCAATTATTTTGGGAACCATTTGTGGCAGAATCTCAAATAAGACGACGAAGAATTCTTCTTTTTTTTTATTTAATTAAATGAAGACATTATGAGCGAAACTCAATCGAAAATCTGGAAACAGAAAAATCAGAAAAAGATATTGGCACCTCTGGGACTCGAACCCAGGACCTCCCTACTTTCCGGGTTGGGCGCTCTTATCCACTGAGCTAAGGTGTCGATATCAAATTCGGTCACTTTTAACTGTACCATACTTCGACTAAGAACCACCCATATTATCTTCATTTTTCTTAACGCATATTTTTATTGGCTGCCATCTTCTTTTTTTATCCCTTCTCCTGCAGCAGCTCAAAAATATCCAAAATCGTTCACATATGTACACCCTCGGTGCAGCTGAAATGAAATTGAAAAAAGCAATATCACAAATTGTTGGAACAATTCAAGGCAAATATCAACATAATTCTGTATTATACATTAACATTTTCGTTCGAGTAAATACTGTGAATAAAAATATATTATAAATTACTTATATTTTTCAAGAAATTCATTTATTGTTTTAAATATTTACAGAGTGTTAACAATTATTACAATAATAGAATTGCCTTTGCGATGTACATAGATCTTAACACTCCAATTAGAAACGTTCACAGCATGAGTAATCAATGTTTAGTTAGATATTACTAGACGGAAATGCTTGTAGTGATAACAGGAGTAATGATAATCAAAATGAAATATAAAACATAGTAGTGTCAAATACAATACATAACATATGACATTAAAGCAGCTTCGTAACTGCTCTCTACGAAGTGTCATGGTAGGAGTTTGATAATTTGTTTTTTTGAAATATGTGAGATTGGGATCTAGAATTCTAAAGGCGTGGTCGGCCAGGAAGTTATTGTCAAAATATTTTGCCTGAGGCGCCTAAAAGTCTGGGACCATCCCTGCATCTATAACTTCCCCACTCGTCCTCCACAGCCAAGTCCCTACCGAACCACAAAACAATCCGCTCACCATCCTCTACCATAACACATTAAGTCATCACCATCACTAGTAGCTACAGTCAGAGCCCGCAATGATTGATGGCCATTGTATGATTGACACCCAAAAACCGTAGCCACTGTTGCACAGTCGGGATTACCGTCATTAACCGAAATTAGGTTACGTCTCCCCGCGAAACAGGCAACCGGCAACCGGCAACTGGCAACCGGCGCGGGCGGCACCTTCCCGGCGACGCACGGTCTTCGTACGACTTTTATCTTTTTTAGCGTGGCAAAAAACGTGACCGTTTCAGCCGTAATGCCTATCAAGTGTGACTACTCTCCATGACTGTGGCCGCGCCTAATTGTCTGTGAAACAAATAACCCCTGTGTTGCCCTTTTCCCGCCGTTTAGCTCCCAGCCAGGAGCGGGAGTTCATTATCGGCGTTAAAGCTAAATGTCCTCTTTGTTTAATGGCTAATGAATGCGGGGCGTGTCAGGGGGGCATTCCTTGACATTGATGCATATCGCACTAATATGTTTGACAATAATTATCTACGGATCAAGATTTTACACAAATGCCACCTTGTGCAGTCCTGATGCATTTTAAACCACATCAAAACAAACGTACGAAGTCACCTGCAGGCTTTGTACCTATAATATACTACGTTAATTTTGATGACAATTTCACATCAAGAGTGCTTTTGTTATCTATTTTGATAGACTTATCGGGCAAGGAGACATCGATTGTCCAGTTGATTGACAAACATATTCGAAATAATGAAATTTGAGCTGAGTATGCAGTGTACCCTCCATCTGGTACAATACTCAGATTACTCGTAAATATCACCAAATCAATTGTAATGCATAAAACTTGTAGCGAATGGAACAATTGATGTTGTCTGGGACACTCAGTAGGATATTTCAAAGTGTCATACCAATGTACCGGACCGTTATGTCTTCCGGTGTTATTTTCCAGCATATTTAAATTGTAAATCACAGACACGTGTAAATAATATTTGATTTATAACAAAAATTCGAATATTGCTTTCCTCTTTATCTCAATTTTCTTTTTTAAATGAGCTCCACACAGGAGGCCCTGAGGAAAATAATTTCCCTCAGGGCCTATGTCATCTTAGAGGATGCTGTGTGGAGGGTTTTTTAAGGAAAGGAAGGGAAGGAGAGTTCTGGGAAGGAAAAGGGTTTAAGGGGTTGGTAGGAATCTGGGGTTCAGTGTGCCAAGACCTAGACAAACCTCACCCCATGAACCCGGGCACCCCTGCTAAATCACCAAATGTAGCGAACCACTTGGAATGACCTATGGCAGAGGTGTTGGTTATCCAATAAAGGTTCCCGGGGCGGCGGTACCCATTCCCGCCTCCCAAATTGAACCTTCCAATACCTAATATTTGTAGATGTTTGACTAATAAACTGGACGATCGACACGTTGTTTATCTGTCCTGATGATGGTCATTGCATGACTCTGAAACGCTGACTCAAAAAGGAGCGTAACACATTTCAATACCCCCAATAATCAAAAGTATTTTCAGAAGGTTTGTAACCATGTCACAAAATGCTAAAAATAATCGTACATGTGATTGTGTGGATAAAATCTTCCAAGAAACTGGCTAATTCAAAATGGCGTGTATTTACAACAATGCCAACAATTTAACTATTTAAAGTCTACACTTGAATCATTATCTAGTGAATCTCCAATTAGCCGCAGATGCACTTAGCGTGTTGTATTTCCAACAATTAATTATAATTGTTAGCACTGATGATAAGGAAAGGGACCTTCACTGTGGTGTAATGCATTATCACCTGCCTAATATCCTCACGGCTCACACCATGTTTATACAATATTAAAGGCAGCTATAATCGTTCGGTTCTCCCGACTCATGATTAACATGGAAGTTAGATCCGCACCCTGTGTATGTGTATGTGTATAGGGTATATTGCGTATGCTGAGATCAGAGAAGTGTCATTTCAAGTGAGATATTCTTCCATTTAAACCGTCAGATTTAATAAGAAAACACAAAGTACTGATAATGTTGTTGATGATTAATGTTAATGATAATCTTAATAATGTTGTTGTACCAGAGAACATTAAAAAAAAATAAGTTTGCAAATAAACACTACATAATTTTTTTTAAGTTCATAAAATTAAGCACATATTTAAAAAAGGTACACAATTCCAAAATTTTGAGTTTTTAGTTATAAGGTCGAAGGAAATGAGAAAGGGGAAAGGACAACACAATGATTATGTTTGAGATGTTGGGAATACCGGTGTTTTTTTTTGCAATATCACAGGCGGCTCTGGGAAAAAAATCCCTCAGGGCCTACGTCATCTTTGGGGATGCTGTGTGGAACATGAATATGTTGTCATTTTATCAAATTTGGAATATAGAATAGGCAGATTAAAGGAATGGATTGAGCGTTACGATTTTTTTCCTTTCTTTAAGCCTTCCTCTTCTTGAATCTTCTTGTCTATTTCTGGCTTTCCTTGGCCGTTCTTGTTTCTTCTCGGAACTTTTTGTCTCTTTTTGGCACTTCTTGGTTATTCGTGTATCTTCTTCTCTCTTCTCGGATTTTCTTGTCTCTTCTTGCCTCTTCTTGGACCTTCTCGTCTCTTCTCAACTCTTCTTGGCTCTTCGTGGCTTTTTTTTGTCTCTTCTTGCTTCTTCTTATCTCTTCTGGGTTCTTATTTATTTATTTATTTATTACAAGCTTAATTCTAATTTATAAGTTGAGTACTTGAAAATTAAAACAATAAAGAAAATATAATATAATAAGAGAAAAAAACTGTAAACAACACAAGCATATGTATACATAATAAAAATTAAATGCATTTGTAGAAATGATATGAAGGCTTACATACATAAATATTGAATATAAACAAAAAATTGCAGAAGTTATGCACGTCTATTTGTGCCTAGATATATAGAAGAATTGGAATAAACAATATTTATACTGGTTATGTGTAAGGTGAAATATATCTGCTGAATCAGAATATTTATTTCCGAGGCTGTGAAGTCTGAAGAGGCTTTATTGTTAAAGTAAAATGGTAATAAATGTCGGCCAGATCTTTTGGGAATATGGATGTTGATTAATTGAAGCAATTCGGGACAGTCAATTTTGTAATGGAGTATTTTGTGTAATAGTATTAAGTCTGTATTTATTCTTCTTATTATCGGCACAGTCACAAAATCTTAAGCTAAAACTAAAGAAATGTTTCAAGAGTGTTGAATTCTCATGAAGGTGATACCGACAGATAACGGATTTCACTCTGAAACCATACGCAAAAAAATATATATTTCAATTTCATGTTACATAAAAAAAAAAACATGTAGTTCGAAAAACCCTTCGTATTTTCCACAATTTTTTATTTACCCATGCCAAAACGTAATTTATTTTTATTTTTATGTGAATACCTCGTAAGAGTCTCCCCTGGATCCAGTAAGACTATGGCATCCCCAATCGGGGTATGAGGCTGGAGGTAAGGGGGAGAGTAAGGAGATGGGAAAGCGGAAGGTGGAGAAGTACCTGGCTATTCAGATCTGGTCACCGAATAAGGCTAAAGCCATTTCAAGCAACAAGCAACATTTCAATTCTGAGTGGTGATACTGTGAGTATCTTCCGCTACGGAATGTGCCGCATATGTGTTATATATTATGTTTATTGAATAAGGTTGTTAAACAAAACAAATGATTCAAATTTAAAAAAATTGCAGGGATTCGATCCCGTGAGCTTCGGATTGCGAGTCAAGAGCCTTAACCCTAGACTACGGAGGCCGTCAAAATTAAGCTATATATAACATTTTCAATTGTTTTTTTAATGAAGGTGCTTGTAAAAACGCATTGGGAGTCGACAAAAAGAATTTGTCATATAGAATACAGAAATAAAGAAGTAGTTTCTCGTCATCAGCAAATAGCCAACTTCTATTCTCTAGTAACTTTACTATTCAGCAATGAAGCATGGAGCAGCAATGCCGGCATGGAGCAGCAATAGAGAAGGAAGTTCTCCATTATGCAACAGTGTAGAATATTACATCCAGCGGAATAAACCTACCTAAGGAATTAAGGACGAGACGGGTGGCTTCCTCCGATTAGGCACGCTGAGTTTTTGTTGACACAATGAACAAAGCCGCCAGGAATACCTCAAAATAAAGTTCAATAAGGACCCTAGATAACATGGGTTGGATAATATTTAAAAAGTGAATGATTGCCAAGTTGATTGGCGTATTTCTCCTTTTTGTGTTTCGCCGACTAGGTGTTGCAATAGGGACAGTAGGCGGTGTGTGATACATCCTATAATCGGTTTTCAAGGCGTTTCGACCCTCTACTGAAGGCGTTGTATTGTTGTTCGCACCCGATGGATTTTGTATTTTATTTTCGATTAATTACCATGTTATTTATTCTCATCGCGAATTCCTCCGTTGTAATTAGCATTAAACATCAAAATAAAGGCCATTAAATTTAAAGAAAAAAAATCTATGGCTAGTAAAAAATGCTAAGTAATTTATATTTTCTTCAAACTTTGCAAATTCACTTTCTGACGAAGAAAACTATATTTTCTTCGTCAGGATATTGTAAATTAAATAGTGGTGTACACAAAGTTATTTGTTTTCATTTATTAATTTATATTTCTTCGAACTTCGCAAATTCACTTTGTGGCGTCATTATTAATTTAAATTAATTTATATTTGTTTGTTTATTTGGTACAATAATCTACATTGTATAATAAAATTATTATAGTTATAATAAAATTTAATAATGTTGGCCGCTGGGTGGTTTACCCGGGCTGAGGTCCCCATTTTATAATAGAAATTAAGTAATAAGTTATAATTAAATAAGTAAAGTCGAATGAAAAAAAAAAAAATAATCGTATGAATTACGATTGTGAATAATGAATGATGCGTTTTTATAATGGTATCATGTTTTATTATTTTAGGTTATAATTTTTTTTGTAAAATTCTTGTTTTGTTCTTTAACCCATCTTTTAATTTTGTATCAGAATTTATTTTGGTTTTCCTCATTTTTTGTGTCAAGTGAAAGATTGTTGAATGCTTTTATTGCCTTATATTTATTGTGTCTTTGTCCAAAGCTTGTATTTACCGTCGGAGTTTTTTTGTTTCTTTGTATGCTTGTCTAGTGATGATTTGTGTTTGTGATAGTCTGTGTTTGTTGAAATTTGTTAGTCATAGTTTGAATTGTTTTTTTTTTGTACAAAAAAGTGTAATAGTGTTTTAATAATATTTAGTAATTTAATAATTAGCTTATATTTAGTACATCAAACATGTTGAATATTGAATCAGTATCAGTCGGTCTATGTTTTATTACTTGATAGTTTTCTGTGCGATTTGCACATGATCTTGTTGCTTCTTCCGAAAAAATGATTCCATATTCTATTTTGGATTGATATAGTGCAAAATATATTGTTTTAATTGGTTTTAGTTCATAAAATTTCTTATGTTTAGGAAAATGTGTAATTTTTTGAGGAGTTTTTTGTGACTTGTTTGATATGATGTGCATCTCAGGTATGGATACAGGATATTTTATTTGGTCTGTTTTTTGAGTAGAGCAATCGCAGATGCTGGTGTTTATACATTCGTATATTTTTATGGAGTTGTTATTAGATGGTGTTGTATTGTTTTTTGGCTGTGTCGTGCTATTTAAATACTGTACGTTGTGAATTTTGTTAAGTGTAAGTATGTTTGGGTCTAACCATTTTTCCACTCGCGTGATTCCTAAATTTATGTAAATAGTGAATAGAACGTATTTCAACACGTTAGACTAGGTTTATAAGAGATTCGAAATATTAACTTGGTTTATTTAGAAATAATGGCTTAATGAGATGCGAGTAACATACTATCCGAAGTATATAATTTAATTTAATAACTTATAATTTAATTTATCAACCATATTATGAATAATTCCAATCTGTAAACTTCATTCGCCGTAACACACGGACATCCCTAGCATAGTTGTTGAAATAACACAAAAGTCTATACAGTGTACAAAGTTCTTACAGTAAATTAAAGAAAATCAAAACCATAATCCAGAAAATCTGTCCGTTGGTGTAGAAGCAATTAAAATTATGTGTTGAAATGGATAACCGGACATCTCAGAAACAAGCAACTTCAACGCCTACTTTGAAAAGTCATTGAAAGTGATGAAATATATATATTTTTTAAATTCAGTTTCAATTTCAGTGCCGGCAACCCGGGCGTTTATTTTATTTTCATGTTGGTACATAGTTTTCTTTTACCCACCTCTCTAGACAGAGTCTGTTCCGAAACGGATAAATAACATATTATATTTTATTAAAAAATATATTTATGTATAAAATATATCAAAATGTACAAAACATTTCAATAAGATAAAAATATATGCATATATGTACACACATATGCACATACGTAACGTTATTATATTGGATATTTACATAAACATTTTGTTTTTATTTTTATACATGCTAATTTTTTCTTTAAGGTGTTTATCATTCAACCGAAGTATTTTCAGAGGACAGTCACTTCCATCATGAGTTGTAACTATAGAGATTAAAAATATCAATTTATCATTAAATTAAGATTATTCAATAATTGTTCAACATAAAAACGATTGATTCTGATGTTACAAAGGCAAAAGGAAAGCCGTTAATTTATAAATTTACGAAAAATAAAATAAATTTCTTAAAATAAAGTTGTACGATACAACCGTAATGTGGTTTCACGGCAGCGCTTAGCGAATTTTCTACGGCAAATTATCAACGGAATAAGTGTTTGTCACCGAACCATACGAGATTATCTTTGAGGCAGGGTCACTGGCGAGCAATTAGCGACCCTGTGCTGTGTGGTGTGTGGTCACTCAGCTGTTTTCCGGGTGGACGTGGCAAGGCATATTTTGAAAGAGCTGACGGAAAGCGACTTGGCAGGAACATGGCGTGGCATGAAAATCTCGTAAAACCCGGATAAATTCTTTGTTTTTAAAATAAAGAGTTTCTTATGACAATGAAATGATACGACACACCATTTCTAAATGATGATTATAATTTGATATTGATATTGATTACAGCTAAGGCATAGGTATAGCATTCGCATGGAAGAGAGGTCGACCCTAAGGAGGTTCGATCCTCGGGAGGGTTAAGGGTGAAGAAAAGGGGGTTGGTAAATTTATTAGAAAGTGTTTTAGGACCTGTACTTCCAAAAACGTATTACTTGCATCACCTTGATAAAAATGATAGTGCAAATAATACGTGGATTTTTTTATACTAATCGTACAGTATTAAAAGGGTAGCGTCTGCGTGGTTGAAGTCTGCGAGACTTCGGGTGAAGACCCGGCTTCAAGTACCATTCTAATTCGGTTTCGAATTCAAGAATTCGTCAAAAGATTTCTCCACTTCCGTCAGCAGGTCGCATGGGGACGTGCCCTCATGGTACGAATTTGTGAATTTGTAGTATCTCTCCAGATATGGAAAGCTTTTAAATTCTCACTTTCTATAATATTCTATATTGTCACTCTCTGTTGTTCATGCTCTTCTTAAATAATGTTCAATATCTTTCATTCATTTTTTTTTGTTATATTGGATACCTATTCCCTCTCTTAGCCTGATATCCTTTAACATATATTGCTTGATGTGAATTATGATTGATGCCATCGTAAAGCTTTATTATTTTGATTACCTAATAATGACAATTTAGTTGTAAAATAAGTACCTACTACTGTGGAAGATAAACTTTTAAATTAGAAAAGCAACCCTGGATAAATTTATTTTATCTTAGTAATTTCTATACATACTACTTAGTAGACGCTAGGTACCTACCAAAAGCTCTTAGAATGAAGCGCACTTGGGTTAAATATGACTAGATGGCGCTGTATAAATGTTATGTTGTTAGAGCCCTTTTCAGAAGTTCTTTTTGCCAAATATACTAACATAATTTTTGAAGTAGTCGTTGAAAAGAAGGAAAACTTGTCTCGTTATTTTGGATGCTTTTCAGCTTACAATAGGAATACGGGGAGGTATATAAGGAATTCATACTTTGGATTCTATGAAAGTTGATCCCCCGACAGTCGGCCGCCCGGCATACTTCTTATTTCATAGTGTTTTCACAAAGTATTGAAATCTAAATGAAATTCGACGAGTCTAAACTTTACAGTTTGCGCACAGTTTATACCCGCGCTGTGTAAGCGGGTTCATTACATCCCATTATATATATAATATGCAGTCGGTTTAGAGAAAATACGGTATACCTACCTACTAATGCAAAATTTAAGTAAGTAGCGCGAAAAGGGGATGAATATAGGATCTACCGCCGAATAACAAAAGTATAAAACATATTTTCATTCAAATGGATCAAGGATAAAACTACTTATCTATATACGAGTACTGTATATACCGGCATGACGGCTGCCATGATGGTCGACAGCCTCTTGACTAACGATACGAAAGGTCGTGGGATCGAATCCCGGTGTGAGCAAATAAATTTTAGTGGATTTATTAGTAATAATAATACAATGATATAACTTTGTTTCATTCCACTTTATTATATTCTTCTCCAACCGGTTTCGGTTCGACCTGAACCTTCCTCAGGGATGAATAAAAATATACTGTATATCCTCAGGGATGAATAAAAATATGAGGAAGGTTCAGGTCGAACCGAAACCGGTTGGAGAAGAATATAATAAAGTGGAATAAAACAAAGTTATATCATTGTATTATTATTATAATTATGTATTCCCACAAAGTGATTGCTACATGTGAGGATTTATTAGTGTTATTTCACGATTAATTCATTTAAAAATAATATATAAGTATATTTGCGCTACGTTACAGAGTGGAAGATATTCTCAGTTTCGCCGTGGTGTAAGAGCACCATTTTGAATTGAAACGTTGCTTAAAATGGCTTTAGCCGTGTTTGGTGACCAAATCTGAATAGACAGATCTACCCCACTTTCCTCATTCCCATCTCCTTTCCTTGCCCACCAACCTTCAACTTCAAAACATACCTCAATTGGGGATGCCGTAGTCTCCCCAGACGGGAGCATCTAAGACTCTTTGAGGTATGTATTTACATAAAAACAAGAAAAAATAAAAAATACCAGCGTATACAAGTACAAAAAATCGACAATAAATTCGTTTGATATCCATACCAATTTATTAGGTATTTTTGAAGTCGATTTTAGGTTTGAAGTTGGTGTATGGTGCACAAAAAATTACAATTTTATAATAATTTTTGTTTTCGGGGGACAAGTGCTGGGAGAACAACTGTCGGGTCATCCGTATTTTAATATCTGAGAAGGTGCAAATTGTGTAATTATGATGGATTGAATAGATATTATGGCGTCGACAGAACTCAAAGAACAAATCAGCCTTGTTCAAGGCTATTAACGGAAGGTAACAGAAACAGGCAGCATCTGAGGGATGGCAATGGGAATGACTGGAAGTAGGCTATATCCCTGATGTTTGTACTGTGTAGTCCTACTTCTCTCGCAGGGGAGAAGGGAGGATAGAGGTAGGGCAGGGGTGCCGCGAGACAGAGTCACTTTATTTCCTCACAAAGCTACGTAGCATGACTAAACACGCCGCATTGTACCCGATTCTACACTGATTTTCAATGCATGTGTTTTACGCATCCACCAATCACGGCCGTGCCCTCCTTTGTGCGGCGGCACTGCGTGAGTGTGCGGGGTACGTGTTCGCGGTGTGCGTCAGATAACCAGGGAACTTTTCACACGCTCGCGTGTACGTATTTTACGACGCTGTGTTAATGTGAGTTTCCCTATTTCTTTGCTGCGACATCGATACAGCTGCCGATTTCTTATTGATGAATATGGAAATAACAAAAAATATCAGAATGCATCACGGGTACATTATAAGAAGTGGTTCCAGATGAATAAAAGACTACAAATTATAGATTTAGGTACCTACTAACGTATTCGTGCAGTCAGGGGCTACTCTACTGCAGATATTGGGGCTATATTACCAAAAAATATTGTTCGACGTCTATCTTTTACACATTTATCTGAATGTGCACAATTATTATTACATATTTTTACATTAGCTCCACACAAGAGGCCGTGAGGAAAACAGTTTTCCTCGGGACCCATGTCATTTTTGGGGATGCTTTTGGGAGGGTATTTTTAGGGAAAGGAAGGAGAGGAATTTTTAGGAAGGAAAAAGGTATGAGGGATGGGTAGGATTCTGGGGATCAATGTGTTCAAGAAACGTATGAATTCGTCTCTCCCACCGCGGTGCAAAGCGGAGGGTCAAGGGAGTCCAGATGGAGAGGTCTAGGTAAGGTCTTCCTCAACCAGTCTCTCCCAATCCGGCCCGCCACGCAGTAGGTGAGAAAACGCATTCGCCACCAAGACCTAAACAAACCTCACCCTATGAACTCGGGTACCCCTGCTGAGTCACCAAACGTAGCGGACCACTTGGAGTGATGGCATGGGTGTTGGTTATTCAATAAATAGTTCCCGGGGCGGCGGTACCCATACCCACCTCCCAAATATTACAAAATTAAACTATGCTTCCTCTCCTTAAGAAGACCCTCCACACAACATCTTCAAAGATGACACAGGCTGTAATGGAATTTTTTTTCTTTGGGACCTCCCAGGTGGAGTTATTGTAAAAAAAATATGTGAAGAACTGAAGTTTAAAAAAAAAGAAAATGTTACTAACTGCATCATCACGATGCTAAATCGCCTACATTAATGTTTTCAACTTTTGACAGGGCTCGAAAAACGATTATTTTGTTCGACAACCTCTTTTTGAACCCCGAACCCTTGTATCGTCAGATCTCCCTCCACATTATATATTATTTTATAGTCGTTATGAAAATACAATTGCCCCTTGATACGAGGCTAGTGACAATATCCCCACCCTTTATGCGCTGGTACAATAAATTATTGTGATTGGCCGACTACGCGTATAAACAAGAAGTGTTTAACTATAGGCGTCCTGCTCTAGCTCGATCCCCTCTCGCCTCGTATCACGCGAAATCCAACTTATCATTTCCTCACACACACTTAAACAGTTCCCGCACGGACAATAATGCATAGATAAATGGAAGCTAAGGGGTTTAAAACCTTTTTTTCTGTTTGAAGTAGGTACTATGGTCTTGTTACAGGAACTGCCTAGTTAGAAACTAATGTTGACTGGGCAATAATATATTCACACCTCACATCCATATATATGATGATTAGATTATATGTCTACACTTGACTAAAGGCGGCGTATCCCGGCTCAAAAAGAAAAAGATGGAGAGATATGTAATTACGAATGTTGGACAGAGCGCGCTAATATTTTAAGTGATAAAATTGAAGCGAAAATTACGAAAAAGCTTAATAAAACATGACTCGTTTAAAATATAGCAAAAATCTCGTAGAATGTATCTTAAGTATCACTTAAAGAAACGTTGTGAATTTTTTCACAAATATAACGTAAAATAATAGAAATAGACTTGTTTTAAATAATTTTCGGAGCATACTTTGTGATTTTTTTCTATCGAGGGAATTTCATATAATTTGCTTTTCGGGGTGGAACGTATCTAGATATTATCTTCAAAAATAACATATATTTTATTAAGATCTTAAAAACTTCAAATGTTTAAGGAAGATATGTAAGAAATCGGTCGAAATTCGGACAGCGGCGGCTTAAGTTGGCCGGTAATTAAGAGGGGGTAAGGTTTGAGAGGCGAAAAAAGCCATATTTTCATGATTTTTCTTTGGAAATATGAGTAATGTTGGCTTTTTTATTTTATATACACGTCAAAGTGTAACATTTTTAGTATCTTTGAAAATTTAAATTAAAAATATCAATAAATAAGTCCATGAGAGCGAATCTCCGAAAGCGCTTCAAAAAAAAGTTGTTATGCGTAGAACTCTACAACTCGTAACCGGAATATCTGAATAAAAAAATCGAAATATGTTTTCCTAAGTAATCAGAGAATTTTTTTGTCGCAGCAGCATTTTGAAGTGTAAAACGAGCTTTTCACTGAAAAATTTCGGTGAATTTGATATTATAAAATGGAAAAAAATGGTAAAAAAAACTCTCCCTGACTACCTGTTGATTTATGTCTAGAAATAGTGTACAAAATTTTAAAAGGATCGGTCAAGTAGATTTTGAGTTATGATGTTCACGAACTTCAAAAATGTTGTTTGCGAGAAAATCGATTTAAAGTTTTTTTATACTCGAAATATACGCGAATCAAGCACGAGGGCCGGTCGCTTGAATGAATCTTATTACTTAAATCGATTTACTTGAAATTTTGATACAACGCTCTCGACATATACATTCAGATTTTTTTTTAAATGCAAAATAAAAGTTTTAAACCCCCCCCCCCCCCCCCCCCTCCTTAATTGATTCCAACAGCATACATTCGTAACTTGTGAAAGTTATTAACGAAAGCGTCGTCTTTTAAAAAGCGAAACTTTTACAAAGTAAGGTCTTTTAAAATTGTAAAAGGCAACATAACTTAAGATTTTAGAATTAATGTTGCTCGGGCTTATCTCTTAATCAGTGAATAAAATTAAAGTATTTGTATAAGTGTAAACCGATATTTCGATAGTGCAGTAAAATTTTACGAAATGGAAAAGAGGATATTTTCACAACAGTCAACTCGTTAATAGTTAACTATTCGTTTTATGAAAGTAGACTTCGCGTAATGTTGATTACTCCAACTTGATAGCTCGCAAAGGTACTATCAAACACAACTACTAACTTAACAGAATTGATCGGACACGGAACACACAAACAAATTTACGAAATGCAAAATTATTTTTTTATAAAACGATACACCATTAACATTTCCGTAGTATTAAAAAAACTTTTACTTATTTTCATAACCGTAAAGAATGTTATGCTCTAAAATAAATCCTGTATTATTATTATTGTAAAATGTTTAGCCCCTCTGAAAACTAGTTTACACACTGAACCACGCGTTTGTTGAACAAACGTAATGAAATAATGGAAAAATCGGGTGAGCCCCCCTCAGTGTCGCTTCAGCGGAATATCAAACCAGAAGCCCGAGTTCTGTTCTGCGTTCAGAGTTCTGTATTCTGTAGAGTGTTGGGGGGAAGCCCAATGCACATAGGCCCAACCCTCCAATACAATCATGTTCATTCCATACCCTGTACTTTAATAGTTAATTCTTTACTTCAGGCCGCCATTTCAGAGTTTGCAGAGTGGTACTCGACTTGTTTCGCCATTAGCCACGGCTTGCCGCCGAGATTAAATCCGAATAACTTAATGCCTTTGTTTCAATACATCATACGCTTTAAAGTATTTAATGCTAGTCGTTAATACTGCGCTTTTATTAGCTCAAGAACTTCAGTGAACGAGTTGTGTTTGTTAACTTTATGCGGTGATTGCGGGCATTAAACGGCCATGGTGCTTTGTGGCTGCGTTCCTCTTGTGCTGCCTCGACTGTGAATATACATAAACTAAGTA
This sequence comes from Glyphotaelius pellucidus, assembly GCA_936435175.1. Classification (NCBI taxonomy): domain Eukaryota; kingdom Metazoa; phylum Arthropoda; class Insecta; order Trichoptera; family Limnephilidae; genus Glyphotaelius; species Glyphotaelius pellucidus. The sequence goes on along the minus strand of OW386537.1, from coordinate 10,270,559 downwards.
AACATACTACGCAGAACTGAAGTGATTCTCTTTCATGTTTTATTCGTGAATCGACGAGAAACCCTTAAAACAAACATAACTAAAGTACTAATGCTATTGTGGTGTACTTAAAAAGTGAATACCTAAAAAAAATTCTATTAAGTACTTGGAAAAGTTCGTGGTAATTTAAAGTGTAAACTGTGAAAACTAAATTGTGGAAATATAATTTAAAATAAGCGGCAATGAAGTATTATTATTTCGTGTCTTATTTGTGTATCAACGAAAGCACAAACATCCAAAGTATTTGGGGGTGATCTTAAAAGTAAACAAATAAACTTTTTCTTCGAAAGTTGGTGATAATGTGTGGTGTATTGTGTGGAAACTAAGTGGTAAACATAAACAACGTGAGACTTTTATCTTGAGGTTTTATTCGTGAATCGACGAGAAACCTTAAAAGCGCTCGCGATCTAAAGCGATACGTCAATTTTTTTTGGGAAGTTCGTGATAACTTGGAATGTAATGTGTGGAAACTAGGTGGTGTTAACTACATATATTGTGGAGGTTGGTTTGATCGCAGTGAATTATAGTAAAGGAAAGTGAGATGGAAGGAGGCGGGGGAATGCCTTCCTCCTCTGGGGGGATGAGGCCAATGTTCAGCGGATATCCCTTTCAAGGTAAGTACTCAAACTTTTATTAAAAATATTGCACAGCATCTGCATTACTTATCAGAACCGTGCATTCCTGAAATTTCTAACTCTCCATAGTCAATTCTTAGATCGGTGACATCATCAGCTATCGGAAGGTTTAAGATTTAAGAACCAAAGCGCACACCAGATAAAAATTCTGTGAGCGTGCTTTTGTGAGTGTAGGTTTTACCTAATGTAGGTTTTACCTAATGTAGGTTTTACACGATCTCTTTTTTCAGCCCGATTCCCGTATAGAGACCAAAGACAAAATTTTTCGCTTTACGCGATCGCTATTTTCTTCTCTATTTTCATATCTACGATCTCAATTGGCTGTTTATTTATTTATTTCTATTCTTGAATATAAATTTTACAAATGATTACTGTGGTTTATATAGTAGTACAAAAAACGTTAATATTACTATGTTGGGTGTAAGGTAGGTTTTACAAGGTAAAACTGTGTGTGGGCAACATTGGTTGTTTCGTAACAACTTCACTAGGAGAACCTGTGTTTGCTGTGATGTTTCATGTTGTTTGCTGTGATGCCAACTGAAATTGTAGATATGAAAATAGAGATAAAATAAGGATCACGTAAAACGAAAATTTTTGTCTTTTACATAAGGCTTGGAATAAACTGCCACACGATATATAAGAATAATTAAATTACTCGACAAAATTTAGAGCGAAGCTTACAACTCATCTCTTCAGAAAATCGTATCCATAAATGATACATTTCCACACCTAATTTTAACAGCTAAGCTAACCGGCTGGTATTTACCCACTCATTTGCAGGATATGCTGTTATATCAATAAATTATCCAATTACTATTGTTGTTATATAATCTCAATAATACGACACCAAAAAATCAGCAATAAGTCTGATAATTGAAAGCGTCAGAGTATTGGAAACTTGAAAGAAAAAATCCAATTTTAGATCCAATCAGAAAAAGTAGATGCACATAACAATAAAATATCTCTAACCGTATTACTTTTTTTAAATTAACATCGTCCCTTAATTAAAGCCGTGCAAATAATGCATTGCACTCGCTGTATTGTTTTCTTAGTCCGACTTGAAGATATTAAACGTCTTAGTGGACGTGACGAATTATCGAAAACCGGATAACAGAGCTTGCACTGTACATCTACAAAAAATCCCAAAATCTTTATTTGCCAACCACATGAAAGTTTTTGCGCGAAACTTCTAGGGTAGGTGGTCTACGTATTAAGGTAAAATCTCAATTTATGTTCGTGGTTAAAACTATAACATGTTATGTACTATTATCTATTAATTTTGATTTTACCTTCTGCTCTGAAACACCTTTCTAAAACCTTGGAAAGCAGCCTTTCGTAGAGTAAAAATGGCATCTACTTCTGGTAAAATAAATATCACATAGCCCAGTTACGCACGTTAGATGAAATATTTTATTTACGAGTATTCAAAATTATATACATGCTCTGTGTTTATTACCTACCTACCATTAAAAAAACAGTAAATATTTGTGGAAAGCAAACTCATTTCTCATACGCCTAAAATGAAAACTAAATTACACAGCGTAGTTTGAGAAAATAATTAAAAATGCCTATATTTATTTGAAAAAATCAGTATGCAAATTAAAGCCTATCTAATAACCGACAAAATTATATAAATAATAAGAAAATAACCTGATAATTATTTACAGCAACGTAATATATCAATAATAATTGATATGGAGTTTTTTCCTTTGAAGTTGTTGTTGTTAATAATGCAATAAATCAGTTTGATACCGAAACTAAAAGCTCGTTATATACCGTTAAATGGATTCTCCTATGCAAAACACACAATTATGGGTACCGCCGCCCGAGGAACTATTTATTCATTTACTAAAACCATAGGCCACCCCAAGTAGTCCTCTACGTTTAGTAACTTAGCAGGGCGCTAATAGGGTTCATGGGGTAAGGTTTGTTTACTATTAATTCATTAACAAAAACCTTAGGCCACCCCAAGTGGTCCTCTACGTTTGGTTGCTTAGCAGGGCGCTAATAGGGTTCATGAGGTTAGGTTTGTCTAGAACTTGGCGATGAGTGCGTTATCCCACCTATAGCGTGGCGGGCCGAATCGGGGGAGACTATTGATGGAGAATTATGACCTCTCCAGCCGGACCCATCGCCTTGAACCATAGTGGGAGGGATGGTTTCATACGTCCATCAACCCTGCACACAAATGACCCTCAGATCCCTGCCCGCCCCTCATAACTTCACACAGAATCCCCAAAGATTTTTTTTTTTTTTTTGAAATATTATTTATAAATTATGTACACATTAAATAATAATATCATATATACCATACCATATGACAGGACACTATGTGGTGTGAGTTAGAGATATATTTTTACACATAATTCGTATTTTTTCATAAATACATATATTTTTTTTTTTTTTTTTACATTAACTCCACACAGGAGGCCCTGAGGAAAAAATAATTTCCCTCAGGGCCTATGTCATCTTTGAGGATGCTGTGTGGAGGGTGTTTTTGAGGAGAGGAAGGAGTGAACATGGGTCTTGAAGAGACCCATATTGTAGGAGGGAGGAAACACAGAGGCCGGCAAATGGTTCCACAGCCGAGCTGTTGAACTCAAGAACGAGCCGTAGAAACGACCCGTTCTCATGTGACTAATGTCAACCGTGTACAAATGTTGAGCGCGCGTTTGGCGTGTTTCCCGACTATGCACCGGTGCCGAGGGGATCAATGACGCTAGTTCCTCGGAGCATCTTCCATTGTAATACCGGTAGAACAAGGACAGCATTCCCACCTGGCGCCTGTGCTCTAAAGATTGCAATCCGTTAGTTAAATTAGGAGAATCTATCAAATGGACCGCCCGTTTCTGCACAGAGTCAAGGGTTTTTTCAGGTATTTTGGGGCTCCAGACCAGAGGTGGCTGTATTACAATAAAAATAACTTACAATAAAATATCTATGTAGCTATGTAACACTTCACGTTAAATTAGGTACCTAAGTACGCGATTTTTTCTAAAATCAAATTTTATATCACGCACCCGTACCTACCTCGATTTAAAAAAAAATAATTTATTGATTTTCTCCACCGCAGTGCTATTTCCACCAATGAGTTGCAATTAAATTTTTACACGTTTTTATTCGATGATAGTGTGTTAAAAACGTGCATGACATTTTTGTATCCAACAACATCGAAACAACTTTTTCTTCATAAAATCTAAACAATTACACACACGAAATTTCAAAATTTGAAATCGTTTTCATAAGGTAAAATGATGGTAGCGTTTATTATCTCATTTATATCTATTTCAGAAATTGTCCTAGCGGATGATTATATCTTTAATGGTACCTACTTTTTTAATAGAATTTTATTTCGACGTTTTGATTATGTTCTTCGATTCTCTGTTGTCGATGTTGATTTGATTTTTTGTGCATTGGGGTAGATTTTTTAAGATGAATAAGATTAAATTTATATCAATCTATGATCGAAAATGGACGTGATCAGGCGCCACTGCTATAAACACACTGTACATCATGTTTCATGCTTGAAACCGAGACTTCGGGAATGATTATTTTTAAAAATATGTGGAGAAAACTTTTTACTACAACGTTTTTCCGGTTGATAAAACGTTCGGTACTATGCATAAACCTACCTGTGTAAACACTCTTTTACTTTTGAACAATAATACGACGTGAGTACATATCTTAAAAAAAAAACAATAGTCCATGTTCTGATGTGTTCTTTTCATAAACTTTCAGCTTTATAATAATATTCCGCGTCATTTCACGGGTATATTTTACAGATTTTATTATTTTTTATAATTATACATTTTATTTTATTTGGTGGGTGGGAATGGCATTTATTGGATAACCAACACCTCTACCATAGGTCACCCTCAAGTAATTCGCTACGTTTAGTGACTTAGCAGAGACGTCCGAGTTAATGGGGTGAGGTTTGTCCAAGTTTCGGTCCAACCTACCTCTCATACTTTTTTCTTCTCAGAACTTTCTCTCCTTCCTTTCCCTAAAAAGACCAACCCCCCATAGTATCCCCAAATGAATTCCCTCGACAGAAAAAAAATCGCAAAGTATGTTCCGAAAATTATTGAAAACACTTTTTGTTTTGTTTTTCAACGTGTTATGGGTATGAAAAAATTAACAGTGTATTTATTCCTTTATCAGGCACAAGAGCTCATCTTTTCTGATAAGGTAGGTATACATAACCAATGACGACCTTAAATACAATATTTTGTAAAATATATATATGTCTAAATAATGTTACTAATATTATTTACATTACAAAAAATAAAATTAAAATATTTAAAATATTTAAATGCAGCATAAGCATTATTCGAGAGATTTTTGCTCTATTTTAAACGAGTCGTGATTTATTGTTAATTATCATCGTTTTTAATATCAGCGCCGTTCGTTTTAACATATCTCTCCTACATTTTTTTTTAATGCTTATTACCGGGCCTTATTAAGCTCGCGTTTGAGAACCTCAGCGTTGTAAACCATAAAACAAATAAACGCCCGCGCCCCCATTACAATAATTTACGCCTATTCACACCGAGCCCGTTCGGAAACAAAGGGGAATTCACCCACTCCCACTTGTGGCATCGCTTCTGAAAAGGATCACCCATAATTAAAAGCAAATATTGTATATCAACAATAATCAGGCGGCACTAACTCCGGGTGTGTCTGTGCTGTCTGTGTGTGCCCAACTTCATTTGCATCGGGAGTTTTTTTATCGTGTTGATTTCATTACACGCCTTCGAATTACAATTAATCTAAAGTTTTATAATGGACTGAAACGGTTGCTCGCAGTTTTTTCTAATGTCAAAGGTTTTTCACAAATCTCCAGCGGCAAGAAAAATGGGCGTAACGAATGATGGGAAAGAGGTCGGGCGGTTTCTTTCTTTTCCCAGAACGTCTCTGGGAAATGATAGCTTTTTTATTTCGTCCACGAATTCCCTGGCAGTTTAATTCGGGTAGTAGGTACCTACCTAACTATTAATAAAACTTTGTTAATGTTTGACAGTAATTGTGTTTTGAAATACTCTCTCCTTAATGTTATTTACATTAAGAGCATTTCATAATATAAATATTTAACTTATTAATTATCATTTTGAACGTCTTCATTGTGAAATTTTCATTTCGATAAAACAGGATGGCGATATTTTTTTTTTTTTTTTTTTAATTTTTTTATTTATTTTATAAATCAACAATCCAGTCCCGCTAAGCCAATTGCAATCGGCTTGACAGCAGGTGCTTATAATTACTTACAAATATATTTAAAGTTATAATTTACATCTTTTATCTACAGTTTAAACATTTTTTCATAAATTTTATCAAGTATCAAGTATCAAAATAAATATTCTTTTTCCAATAACCAATTTTTCACCATATATTTAACCTTATTCATAGAATTATGTTGCTTTATATTGTCAGGTAATAAATTAAATATCTTCGGTATATTGTATTCAAACGTTCTCTGTCCGTACTTATTATTAAATTTCGGAACTATTAACCCGTCGTTACGCGTGAATCTAGTGCTATATTTATGATCTAGTTTCTCTTTATGCTGCGGGGTAAATATATGCTGAATTATAATTTTATACCATAGTATTGCCTTCACAGGTAAAATTTTTGCACTCTGAAACAGCAACGGAGTATTGTGTCTTTGTTTGAAAATGTTAGGGACAACTAATAATTTTACAATTGCGTTTTGTGCAACTTGTAAAAATATGATGTCAGACAAGTGAAAAAGAGACAACGCGTGATAAATGGGCTAGAACGAAAGGGTACTAAGTCAGTGGCATTGGTTTCCATTCAAATCTATGCAGAAGGTATTTCTGCGGCGTATCATCTGAGCGTATATAATATCTAAGCTTACCAAAGTTTGTACATTTGTAATAATATTAATAATATCCATACTTTCATATGTCCATACTTCCATACTTAATATTATAAATGCGAAACTGATCGAGTTTGTTTATGACGCTTTCACGCATTAACCAATAAGAAGACTTTAAAAATTCATTCACCAATAGAAAGCTAAATTATATGCGAAGACTATAGTCTGTATATGATGGCACGCTCTGGCGTTATGAAATTATAAATATTAATATATTATATTTGTTATACGTTTTCTGTCGCTAACAAAAGCGAGCTTTTGCTAACGTCAGAAAAAAATCGTTTCCATGGAAACGATGTTGATATATTTGTGGGCTCTAAGCTGGTAGGTGCTCAGCCACCTGGTCAGCTACTGCTCCAGAAAATTCAAATATTAGAATATGTTTTGTTTTTTTGGACAAGCTTCTGTTTTGGAATAAATGTCAGATAAGAGTTCCTACATTAAAAACATAATCCGTAACGATTATAAATACTGAACAATAAATAGTGTAATTTTCTATTATAGGCCCTGAGGAAAATAATTTCCCTGAGGGCCTATGTCATCTTTGGGGATGCTATGTGGAGGGTTTTTTTAAGGAAAGGATGGAGAAGAGAGTTCTGGGAAGGAAAAGGGTTTAAGAGGTGGTTCTGGGGTTCAGTGTGTCCTGGTCATCCGCCTCCAAGACCTAGACAAACCTCACCAAACGTAGCGAACCACTTGGGGTGACTTATGGCAGAGGTGTTGGTTATTCAATAAAGGTTTAATACTCCATGTTTATTTGTATATTTGAGGTTCAAATCACCATATTATTAATAGAAGAATAATTTAAAACAATAATAATTGTAAAGTGTAGACCTCAGAACAAGTATAATACCTAAATATAAATAATACCTAAAAATAAATAATATTCATCTTCTTATTAAGTATTCAATAAAAATAATAATAAATTTAAAGTTTGCAAATTCCTTCTGCTTGAGACTCGGGCGCCGATGAATGTTGGCAGCTTGTCACAGTAATTTGAAGATCTTCGTTGACAGATGTCACCTACTCCCCCACAGCCTGGACTTGGCTCCATCTGATTTCCATTTGTTCACTCACTTGAAGGTATGGCTTGGGGCCCAAAACTGCGATGACGATTAAAATCTTCAAAATGCTGCGACAGGTTAGCTACATTCTTCGACAGTTTTATCCAGAAGAGTTTTAGGGGCAGAAGAAAACAGAAAAAAAATTGGAGGGCCTTTTTATGGAAAGAAAGTACTAGGAAAAGGAAAGGAGGGGTGGTTATATAGAAATCTGGGATGACGTGTCCAGGAGGGGTGGACGTATGAATCCATCTCTTCTGGCGATGGGTTGAGGGAGTCCGGCCGAAGATGTAAAAAGTAGGTGGGCAACAATCAAACGCGTGTGCCGCCAAGTCGTAGACAAACCTCACCCCGTGAACCCGGGCACCCTTCTAAGTCACCAAACGTAGCGAACTACTAGGGGCGACCTATGGCAGGGGTGTCGGTTATCCAATAAATGGTTTCCGGGGCGACGGAACCCATACCCGCAATCAAATTGAATGAAGATTATGTTGAATAATATTGGAAAATTGTAGATTTAAGAGTCAAGTAACAAAATATTATTTGTATTTCTGTATGTTTTTTATTGTAGTAAACGCTCCGCAGCGGCTATTTACTAATTTCAAACAACCCTCGTATATTATTTTGTATCTTTAGTGAATAACATCATCCACTAAAGATACAAAAATTATCTGACATTGAAACCATGTTCAATACAACGACTAGATAAAGATTAAACGTTATTAGTCGTGTGATTTCATTGTCAATTAATTATTAATTCTCAGTCCACGTTCGTAGAGTCAACACCTTTTGTATTCTGAAGTCTGAGTAAGTCTCAGCATTTCCTGATTATCTAGAACCAGCGATTTCTCAATAATACTTTCTCACGGTTGTCGCCAAAGCTTACAAAAACCTAACTTTAATGATCCAATAATTCAATAAAACAAATTTGGGCATAAAGTCACCATTTTATAATACGGAAACGTTCGGCAAAAAAAAGTCTGCAGTATTTGTAATGGCATTTGATTCATTCATAGATTTAGTTTTTCCTGCCGTCAACAGAGCAATATGGTGGAAAAAGCGAAGTAACAGACCGAGAAGGTATAAAAATAAGGCATGCTTATGAAACGCAAAGGTTTTTGGAAAAACATCACAATCGTTCCACATTTATTTTAATTTGAAAAACATACATTTGAGACTGAGCATTGAGGTCGAAATAAAATTCTTGAAATGTATCTCTCTTTGGGGGATCATTGTATATACAATTAATATCTTTCATTTGAATTAAGAAAGATGGATTTGAGAATCATCGTGGGCAAGATTAAAAATAATATGCGGATCCTTAAAGAAAATGAACGTGAAAAAACTAAAAATTCTTCAAAAAAAAATTCGAGAAACTTTAAAATAACGATAAAGGAACTTATGAGGTGTAACAATAATAGTTTCTCGAAGTTTTCCAATCATATATCGGAGAAGAGTCACACTTTTGATTTTAATAATGGAACAGAGTTACTACATTGTAATTATAATGGTTTTCATTTAGACAAATTAGAAATCTTAGAAATTGGAAAGAGCGTAAATATGAATTTAAATATTATAAGTAATCAAAAAATATTTTTAAAAGACCCATTATTAAACTTGTTCCCTTCGTGTCTATGTCTATTATTGTAATTAGTTTCAAGTAAACTCTGATGAAGCAAGCATTGTTTATAAAACATGTCGGTTTTATGAAACGTGGTTAAAACTAAGTAATCTATTAATTTTGGAAAAAAAAATAGTTTCTTTTAAGAATTATATGTTGGAGGATCATTATCTTTGGAATGAAAAAACATTCATGAAAATTGATAAGAAGGAATGAAGACGTTTTATTTAATACTTAAACTAAACAGGTCTATTCCTTCAGGAAGTTTTCGTCACAATCACATCAGGAAACTAATCATGATCCTCGTCTTACAAATCAGCCATTTGGTCATTTATTTCGCAACAAAATAATGTTATAATCAATCATGACTCGAGACGACTAGGACTGGATGAAATTGTTGGTGAAAAAGAATGAAGAATAATATCGGATGATTTCCGCGTAATGCTTCCAGTGTAGTACCGCCGAGTTTCTGCTACTGAGAAATGTAGATACCTATGTTTAGATCGGTTTCTCCCGAGCTCACGTTGATTCGTTGTTTGATATCTGACAAATGATTTCCGAGTCGCGAATACCAAAGACTAATTTGAATTCCATGAAGATATTTCAAAGAAAGCCGAGCCGTGATCGCTCTATCCGACGTTATTAATGGTGGAAGAATAGATGGGAAGGTAGTATCCAGTAGCAGAGTAGAGTGTAGCAGTGTAGAGCGTATAGTTTAAAGAAGCAGAGCCAAGTATCCGTGGAAGAAGCTAGCAGCTGGTCGATCTGGTATGTGGTATCTGGTAGTGTTAATTACTGCGAAGCAACGGGCAACTAGCAACAAGCAACGAGCAACAGGCCACCTGTAGCACTACGGTAGCGCGGCTCTCGGCGTAATATGGTAGACACCGAAACTAATTTATTTAACAAAAGACGGCGATGCCATACACGGGCGGACTTGTATTTATATTTAGAAATAGGTAGACTCTGTTCTTATAACGTCATGGCATGCCACACTGATGGCTGATGGGGACGAGGATCAGGTACAAACGAGCGATGCCAAGGGAAGGCTACAAAGCGCAGAGACTGAACTACCAACTACAACTAACATATTAATATTAGAATTTATATATCTTTTCAAAACTTTGAAATATATTTTTTTAAATTACGAGGACGATTGAAATTCACAATACCCCGTAAACTTTATTAAGTCGCTAAGGGCTAAACCCAATAGTTCTTGGTAACCGGTATTAGATGACTGCCCAAAACTAAACGCAGAAAACAACATTAAGAGGATTAAGGCTTGCAACACATCATCATTTCCATAAACATAATCACATACTTTACCACAATCAACACCCCCTGGTGATGGACACTGTAACGCTGTCCCAAGCAATCGTCTTCAAAAATAAAAACATTTGTCCTCAAAAGTAACATAGATAGAAATAAACCCAAATGTTTTTACAAATGTTAGTCGTTAATCATTAAGAAATAACGTAATAAAACTAATGACGAGTTGTTTCACAGAATTTGAACAATTCAATAAATTTCGAAGTTACGTGAAAGTCCTATTGAAATTCTGTTATTTTGCAACCGGCCTATGATGAAATAATAACTGAAATTGAATAGAGCTTTCACAGAACTTTAATATTAACTGTGAAATTTTGTATTTGAAAAGCTCATTCGTTAATTTTGTTAAATTTCAATGGTTCAAAATGTTAATAACGAAGAAAGCGTTCTTCCGAAATTGATCGACAATGAAAATTGTTTTTAAAAATAAATATTTAGCATTACGCAAGGCTGACAGATAAACGACTTCAATTTTTAAATTTTTAAACTTCAATCATTATATTATTGATTCCGACTGGGTGGATCAATTCTGTTTTTCGGTTTCTTCTAAAAATACATTTAAATGTTTACATTTAAATACGAATGTTAAAAAAGCAGGTCTAGGGTATCAACAAAATCCCACCTGCCTTTATATTTAATATGAAGTCGTTCGTATCAATTTCGATTAAGAAGGCGTTTTAATGGGATTTTTTATACCTCATCTTACCAACAATATTACACTCCACTATTATTATGTGTTTGGGAGGAATTTGTGAATGGACCTCCACACATACAGGCACAGGTGGACGCAGCCTCGCTGGACCAGAGAGACTGTATTAGGTATTATGCGATTGTGTGAGACGATACCAGATCTGGCCGACAGAGATCTGTGCATTCATGAACGAACTCGTTATTTACTGAACCCATTCAAAAACCCATTTCTTTAGTCGTGGCACGGCTGCCAAACAGAATTTTCTGCGCATCTTTGATTGGGTGTATTATTTAAAATCTGATAACATTATTGGTTTCAACGGGGGAGACTTTTGATACATTGGCATGCAGAGCTCCGGGCCAAAAAGGCCCCTTTCTCTTTCATCGTGAGTTTAAAAAATGGTGGTTGGAAAAATAGAAGTAGGTTGAGTTATGTCAAATATTTTTGCCAGGGAACACATGAGTGAAATATGGGGAGATTTAGATTTTACGAAGGTTTACGTGGTTTTTATATGTTCATCGTACCGGGCGAGGCATTTGGTGGACGCGTTTTCGTGGATGGGAATACCCGCATAAAAATTTTCCGCTCAAAAAGAAGAAGATGGAGAGATATGTAAATGCGAATGTTAGAGAGAACGCGCTAATGTTTAAAACGATAATATTTTAACGAAAGTTGTAAAAATGTTTAATAAAACACGACTCGCTTAAAATAGATCACAAATCTCGTGGGGGTTGTCTAAAACAGCATTTAAAGAAACACTGTGAATTTTTTCATACATATAACTAGTAAAATAACTGAAACAAACGTGTTTATAATAATTTTCGGGGCATGCTTTGCGATTTTTTTCTATCGATGAAATTTCAAAAAATTTGCGCTTCGGCGTAGGGATTGTATAGATTTTATCTTCAAAAATAACTTATATTTATTTAAGAGCTTTAAAACTTAAAGTGTCTAAGGAAAACATGTAATAAATCTGTAGAATGCGTGATGCCGTGGCTAAAGATGTGATCTTTAAGGAGAGGGACTTCAGAGTCCCGGTGGAGTCGGGAAACCCTTATTCATTTATGGGCTCCCATAGCTAACGGGAGAGACATTATGTAAAGATATGTTTGGATAAATTACTTAAATTAACAGATGATGAATCAGGTTTAGAACTAAGTTCTTAAGAGGAAACCGGGCAGCGTTTTGTCCGTGCAAATGAATTCCCCGATTTCCTCTCTGCATTTTGACAATAATGCAAATATTTTTAATATTATATAGATATCGACCACCAGTTAAAGAAGTTACTTCTTATAGGAGTTAGAATCCTACAAAAATCGTTAAAATTGCCTGATTTGAACGCCATCAATAGACGTTCAAACTAGACAATGTATTTATAAAAAAATCACAACATAGAATATTTTCTTCTAATGCAATTGTTACAGTTACGGGAAAATGGGGAATACAAAGCCTCGATTAAAAAAAAATTCAAAATTAGAACCAAAAGAATCTGTTATAAAATGTTAGATTTGTTATTAAAAATTGTAATATCATCCTCTTGAAATTGTATACTTACGTTATTGTATAAACGCCATCAGAAAACATCTTGGCATTTTTTTTTACAAAAACTTAATTAAATCATAATAACATACAAATTATCTCAATAATTTTATTAAAATAAAATGTTTTTTTTTACGTTAGCTCCAAACAGGAGGCCCCGAGGAAGATAATTCCCCTTAGGGCTTTTGTCATCTTTGGCGATGCTGTTTAGAGGGTTTTTTTAAGGGGTGGAAAGGAGGGAAAGTTCTGGGAACGAAACGGTATTAGGGGCGGGTTGGAATCTGGGGGTCAATGAATCCAGGAGTAACAGACGTATGAATCCATCCCACCAGGTTATCAAGAAACATAAATATTATTTTGCCAAACTATGGTGAAAATTTAAAACATAATGATAACGATTTAAAAAAATTGGAAGTTATCTTTAATTTGCTTTTATGCACCCCCAACTTAACCTTAACTCTTACTTATTTTGTAAATTATTTTTTACCTACATTTAAAATATTAATAAAATTGTAGTGACGTAAAACAAATATTTAAACAGCATAAGTAGGTACCTACCTTCATAGAAAAAGTATCGGCAGGTCAGTATAAAAATAAATTATTTATTATAAGCTTTTTAGAGTATCTACGAAACAAAAAGTTCTAATTTTAATTTATTCTATAAATATAACCTACGATCTCTATTATTTAGAAATGCAACAGACGCTTTTTTCTCCGTTAGGATTCTCAGAACATTTAAGTAATTCAAAGCTAAAAATGTTTAAAATAAAAACCAAATTTAAAATGTGCACGTTGCTGGACATTACACCGTGTATTCCAATTTTAACTATTTTTCTATAAAAAAGGGTATCCCACGGTTTACTCTACGAAGAAAATTTACAGTCAGTCTACACCAAAACGCTGCTCGACGAAGGCAAAACATATCATTCAAAATTAATTTACATTAATGTGGTCAATATTTTTTGTGTTCAATTATATTGTCATTTCAATGAGATTTATAAAAAAAATATTAGTTAATATACAGTTTCAACTGATTTTCATATAGATACGTTTTTAGATTTTCACGGCCAAAAGCATTTTCGTTATTTGTTTTTGGGGTATTATGCTGTGTTGCGCTAGCTCCTTCTTTATTGGAGTATACTGTAATACCAGCTCGTAGTGGAGTGGCGCTGTCAACACTCATCGCTTCTAAGTATTTCACCACTAACAATTACACATCTGTCCTGATGATGGCCACTGTAACGCTGTCCGAAACGATGGCTAAAGAAGGAGGTAGCGCAACACGGCATATTATCCCAAAAACATAAACGATTTTCATATACTTTTTTTATCGCTTCTAAGTATATACGCACACATTTCACCACTAATAATTGTACATCTGTCCTGATGATGGACACTGTAACGCCGTCCGAAACGTTGGCTAAAAAAGGAGTTAGCGCAACACAGCATAATACCCCAAAAACAAATAACGAAAATGATTTTCATATACTTTTTTTTTCTTTTTTGCCTCTATAAATATATGTTAAAAAACAATGTCACGTTGTTATATTTTTGACAATTTAGCGAATATTTTATGGCTCCGTAGCTCGTGGTGGAAGTGAGCACTATCATTAATGAATCATCTGTAATAATTTGAGAGATTTCACTGTTCTTCACACAGAATTTCTTCTGCTTTACGATCAACGTTACCTATAAAACCATGTAAGTTAGGTACTTACCCATGCATTTATGAACTTAGCTATTGCATTATCTCTCATAAATCCAATGCTGATAATAAGCATTAAACCATTTAATGACTTGAGATCGATTGGGAATTATATCTCCTGCAATAAAGCAGGCAGCCTTTACCAGATTCGGATTGCGCTTCGACTGTAGAACGGTACAAAGGTACCTACTTACTACCTTAAAAAACGTCCAGCACAAGACTGTGGAAATGTTACCGTGAGAAAGAATCATACCAAAAGTAAAGTTGGTACTCGGATCGCTGGGTAGCTACTACCACCATCAAATTCAACCTACAACTACCATTACATCCATCGGACATTTCTCAATCAATGGTCTGATGACGCTGGTGAACTGGCCATAAGCAGGTACCAGGTACTGTATAAATAATATCATTACATAGGCAAGAAATGATCGTTTCATAACAGTCTATACCTAATGTTTTTATGTGTTAGCTTGCCAACTTTTGGCATGATATGATTACTGCACCTGTTGAAATGAATGAAAATGACATATTGATAAATTAATTAAAACATTCAAATAAATGCAGTGTAATATTTAGAGAAACAATTTATTTATATACATTATGAATCTCCTTGCTGATGGTTACATGTAGGGTACATTTTAAGATAATGAAAATATAATGTTACGAGGCTATATGGGTTTCATCGATTGCATTAAGATGAAGCCATGCGAAATAATGCAAAATCATACAAAATCATGTTTTTTGGTTTGAAAATTTGATCTCTTATATACATTATAGATGCTCCAATTAAATACTGCTTGTAGAAAACACCTTGACCTTGGAAAATATCGAGTAATTTTTTTATTAAGTCCTTTTGTAAGTATGAAAAAAAAATGTGGCAAATTAAGTTATTTACAAAATAAAGGGAAAATATTTGTGCCTGAATTTCACAAAATAAAATAAAACATGAATTTTGACGATATTTTTTTCCAGTGCATAAAACGAGGCGTTACGCTACTGCGAATATCCTCCTTATGCCATCTGCAGAAGGGCCGATAGCGCCTCGATAAGTCGTACTTAGTCTCCTCTCAGATTCGGGGGTGTAAGAACGTCTGTATACTCCGCGTCGCCTTGTTCCGTGGAGTCGATTTTAAATTTCTTTGTTATTATAATAAACTATACGTTAAAAGGGAGCTTATCTTTTTTATGGGCCTTCACGAAATCAACATATGAAAAACTACTTTCAAATACCTTCTCCAACCTTTCCAAAAACTTTTTTTCAAGTATTTTTAAATCCCTCCCAAAAAGAGGCGTGGATTCCGTTGTTGAATTTCTCCAGAACTGGTGGATCCCCTTATACGTAGATATTATTGTTATTTTTACAAATACGTTTCTGTAATGAAATTTAACTACAAACGTTCGTTCATGAAAACGATTGATCTTAACTTAGAAAATGTAGAGAGGAGAAAGGAGAAAGTGTCAAGTATATACGTACTTTATAAAAATTGTACGTTTTTGTCACATCCTTTGTTTAAGCATCAGAAACCAAGGGAACCAATTTTGCCATTTCCGAGGAGAACTACAATATAATAGTTTTCCTCATTATTCTGCTAGCATTTTTAAAGCGGCTCTTCAATAGTTCGGTTCGGATGATGATTTACAACGGCCCAATTTTCCAGATTTTTCTCCATCAGATTTTCATGTTTTTCGTTATACATTCAGCAAAGTCATTTAATAACGCTACTCTTCACAAATTGTTTTTGGAATTCTTCTCCAAATACCGCCCTCCTTCGAAAGAAATGCTGGAACGTTGGGGTAGAAAAATGCTTGAGAATAATTGTAATATGAATGATTAGTTTATTTTAAACAAAAATTATGATTTTTTGCAACAATCCAATAGATGCCCAACTTTCATTGAATTTGAACGAATTCAAATGTTGCACATCTACACACTGATGACCCGACAGTTAGTAGATCCCCCGACATTTGGTTACCCAAAATTATAATTATTATAAAATTATAATGTTTTGTGCATTATCTACCAATTTCAAACCTAAAATTGACTTCAAAAATACCTTTAATAATAATTTAGTATGGATATCAAACCAATTTATTTACAAAGTCGATTTTTGTACTTACCTAT
The DNA here is from genome assembly GCA_936435175.1 of Glyphotaelius pellucidus. Classification (NCBI taxonomy): domain Eukaryota; kingdom Metazoa; phylum Arthropoda; class Insecta; order Trichoptera; family Limnephilidae; genus Glyphotaelius; species Glyphotaelius pellucidus. Next base: position 10,253,918 of record OW386537.1, on the reverse strand, counting down.
ACGCTGGTTTATACAGTATATAGACAAGTAATTTATCCTTGATGCATTTTCGGTACTGCCGCCCCGGGAACCACTTATCGGGCGACCACACCTCTGCCCTCTGCCCTGCCCTGTGGTCGCCCTATGTGTTGGTCGTTTGGAGACTTAGCAGGGATGCCCGGGTTCAAGGGGTGAGGTTTGTCCAGGTCTAATGGTCTTGTCCGATGCGTCTGCGCCCACCTGCCATTTGGTGGGCAACATCGAGAGAGACTTGTTAACGGAGGTCTTTTATCCTCTCCAGCCGGAATCTCTCGGCGTTGGAGGGATGGATTCACACATCAGTCACTCCTGAACACATTGACCTCCAGATTCCTATCCATCCCTCATACCTATTTCCTTCCACGAACTTCCTTGCATTCCTAACCTCAAAAAAACTCTCCACACAGTCTTCCCTAAGGTGACACAGGCCCTGAGAGAAATTATTTTGCACAGCGCCTCCTGTGTGGAGCTAATGTTTAAAAAAATGTTTTGAAAGAAAATATGTTTTATACTTTTGTTATTCGGCGGTACATCCTCACTGCACATACCTTCGAGGACACTTAGTTATATTTTGTGTAAGAAAGTATTCCGTATTTTCCCTAAACTGATTGCATATTGGATCATGGAATTCTCCATACCGTAATACCATAGGCATTTCCTCTCAACCAAATATTTTTGAATTTGGCGAGTGAAGATATAATAATTGGCTGATTTTGTAAATTTAATGAGGTTTTATTATGACCTTCCAAGACAGAAAAAACAGGGAAAACAGGATGAATAAACACCAGTATCAGGTAGCAGATAGTTTCATAATATCACAACAATAGTTCTAGAAATGATTACTATTGTATGAACTCGCTTTCCTTGGCGGTTTTTTTTATTAACTCCTGGGGCTCTATTCATAAATGGGTAAAAAAACAAAATTAAAAAGTTGATCACACGAATCCACGCCACGGTCGGCTACAGTAGCGGGGCTACCGATTCTATTCAAAATTCCCGTCTGTCATTGGAGCATCATTAAGCGGAGGAATCTCCACCACACTACCCTCGGGACGGAACAAAAAATCTCATTTCGGGATTTTGTTTTGGGTAAAGAATGATTTAAAGTGATTATTTGTGAATGAAAAATGATTTTGGATAGAAATTTTGATTGTTATTTACAACGCACCGCCATATCAAGGAGGATTTTAATTTCAAGTTGAGATGAATGATTATCTAATCAGATTTTTTGTTTGATTTTATCGGGTCATTATGCTACTGGAGTTTGATAGCCGTAAGTGATTCAATTGCCCTCTTAAAAGCGGCACATAGACGTTCAATATTATAGTCAATATATTGCACAATATATTGTGCAATATATTTCTGGAGGACTATTGTCCAATAATTTAGTTTAACTGACACTTCTATAATCAACATGTCGAAAAGCAAAGCATGTGTGGTCATTGCTTTAGTCATAGCTTTAAAATTTTGAAAAAGAAGGAGAAAAAAACGCAGATGGATGAAAGAAAGGTTCAAAAAAAGAAATAAATACACTCATGAAAATTTGTTATGTGAACCAGCTGATTCGTATCCATCTCGATCATAAACCATCTCACCATGATGTTCACTGCTTGACTGCGGAGACAGAAGTAAACCATTATTGTGCAATATCACCCACAGACGATTCAATATTTATCAGATAAGATCATATTGCACAATAAATATCTAACTCTTTTTTATTGACTCGAAATATTGTGCAATCTATCAATATAACCTACAGGCCGTCAATGTTATTGTGCAATACATTGACCATTATATTGAACGTCTTCGGACCGCTTATAAAAATATTCCACAATAAATAACTTTGATTGACTCAATATATTGTGCAATCCTTCAATATAACCTACAGACCGTCAATATTATTGTGCAATATGCATTATTGTGCAATAAATTGAACGTCTGGGGGCTGCTTAAGTTCAAATGCCGCGCCTCCGTATCAAGTAATAGCGTTATTGGAAACAATGTCTCCCTCTGCTCTACAGTTTGTCCCTCCGATACATTTCCTGTAAGAATTCATTCATTCATGTTTCTCATGGAGTCTCATGTTTCGCCCCCCTCCTCGCAGAGGAATGTGGGATGAAACATTCGCTACGGAAGGGTGGAGTAACAAAGTGTTAGATTGGGGGAAAATTTAGGTCAATTTTACATTCTTCGTCCATTTTTTCATCAAAGAAACCGCGTAATTTTTTTTTATCACAAACTAATTTACGGGAAGCATTTATAATTTTCATTCTATCGCACCTAAAACCTTTTTAATGCTAGGTAGATTCACTTATTATTAACTATCAAATTTTTTTGATTTTAATTTTATATACTACCCTTCTACCTACCTAAGTTATCTTTATCTATCCACCTACACAATTAAGTTTGCTAAACGCCTTTGACCATATATGAATACATTTCGGAGAATTGGCAACAGTTTCAAACAATCTCTAAAGTGAGCTTTAGATTTATTTTAATGCGTTTATCTAAAGATATCAAAATAGTTAGTTTTAAAAATTTCATATTTTTTTGAATTATCTTTTAACATCAACTGCAAGAAATTTAGTAACAAGAAGGCTATAATAACATACCTCATAAATATTTACGAATGTTACCTTTTATTATTCTTCTGCATTGGTTCTATTTTACAATTTCTTTTAACAAATTTTGCTTCTTGAATACTATTCTACTAAAGTATTATATATATCACATGTTTTTATAAGCCCGAGTAGTAATAATAATTGGATAATTTGTAGAGCGCGTTTAATACAATAAAAATTAAAAAGAAAATAAATAAATAAATAAATATTCATTTCATGTCCTTAATTGGTCGGCTATTTGCTTCCTTCCGTGGTGACATTTCGGTGCCCGGACAACTCAGAATGAAACCAACTCAAAAAAGTTATTAAAAGTGATTAAAAGAAGAAATGGTTAAATAGGTTACGTTAGGTTAGGGTTATGGGCTATTTTAAAATAATTTTTGCTTATAATGACCTTTCAAAGAGGTGTTGTTAACTTTATTCTCAGTTGGCATAGAACCGACATTTCTCTTCAACGGTTCAATGACAGTTGACCCTCGGCATACGTATGTCCAATATGCAGTCGGTTTAGGAAAAATACGGTATAATCAATTACAAAAAATATAACTAAGTGAGCCCGAAGGAATGTGCAGAGAGGATGTACCGCCGAACAACTAAAGAATGAAAAATGTTTTCGTTAAAATATATCAAGGAAAAACTACTTGTCCATGTATGTAGGTACTGTATATACCAGCGTATAAATACAAAACATTGATACTATAAATAAATTCGTTTGATATTCGTACCAAGTTATTATTAAAGGTATTTTTGTAGTTGATTTTAGATTTGAAATTGGTAAAAATGCACGAAAAAAAAATTATAATTTCGGGGATCAACTGTTGGGTTATGATTCAAATTCATGGTACATGATACAAGCTTGATTTATTGGTCATCAAAACAAATGGTGGGTCATGATACAAGTTTGATTTATTGGTCATCAAAACATCTACAATATGAAAAGTAGTAAAATTTTGCATTTGTGTATTAAAAGGTACTAATAATTTCATCATGTCTCACACCTTGAATCAGAGCTAATGATGGTGAAATCCGATACAGCGACGGTTTTCAAGTGCAGGTAGAGTTTAACCACTCACACACGGGGGCTGGAACAATGGACCAACGAGGCTACACTTCGTGGACTTGAGAAGAAGAATGAAAGACCGAGTAAGAACGGGAGTCCACTGGCGTGTAACTGTAAAAATGATCAGCTCAAACTTACCATATCCTCCTTCAAAATATTCATAATTTTGCGATTTATAACAAATCTAACGACATTTGGTTCAATACCTCCGTGCAGGTTCTCCTAGTTTTCATAGGATTTTACAAAATGTCAAAGTTCAATTGCAATTTCTCGGACCTTTTTCCTTAGAAAATAATGATTGCAACCTATATTAACATTTTTAAATCTCCTGTCGACGATATTATCTAAACTCGTTTTAAAGGGGAAGACTGTGGATAACAATAATTTTATGAATTTGATCATGACTTACCGCAAATAGCAAAAGCTCGTGCGCGTTCTGTCCGGGCAAAATGAACCTTAAAATCTTCTGAAATACAGGCGAGTGTGGTCGATTTTCGCTAGACAAAAAACAATTATTTCTCAGGATCGATCCCCGGCATGTGCCCATTCCGGTGATAATGATACTTACGGTCGGTTAAATATAAGGGGCAGAACAGTCGTTTTTCGCGTGGCAGCCCTTCGGTGAAAAATGCGCGAAGGCTATAATTTCACTAATTATTGTGCTGAAATACCAGCCCTAAGAGGATTAACACGTGCAACGCGGTAACACTTCTACATACATTAACACACTCTCTACCACAACCTACACATCTGCCCTGGTGATGGACCCTGTAACGCTGATCGAAAAAATGACTAAATAAGGAGGAAGCACAACACGGCATACTGACCACATAATACACACTCTCATTCACACATTAATACACATTCTCATTCATACGCTCACCTCCATCATCATTATTTATGTATCAACCCATTTATGTAGGTATGCTAGCTAACAAATACTCTCAGTATCGCCCTGGTGTAAGACCACGGCTTTCGCCTATTTGGTGACCAGATCTGAATAGCCACATACTTCCCCACCTTCCTCCTCCCCATCTCCTTCCCCTCCCCACTACCTTCAGCCTCAGAATATACCCCAATTGGCGATACCATAGACTCACTGGCTCCAAACGGGAAGAGTTGAGACTCTTGTGCGGTATTCATATAAAAATATTTTAAAAAAATCAATTTACAATTTTGTATAATAAAATTTCATGTTATTGTTTTTTTTAATCTAAACTTTATTTTTTTTTCGTTCAGTGTAACATGTAAGTTCATCAAGGTATTTATTGAATAAGTGGATAAATAAGTAAATAAATACATTATTTTATATATAATATTTGATACATATAATTGAGATACATTATTTTATATATAATATTTTAGTTACATGTATTATTAATTTTTAAAAAATATGTATATTATTTAATAGAACCTACAGACAAGCCGTCGCGTGACAGCTTTGTGGGACTTAAGCTTGTATTAATTTTTTTTCTTGTATTAATAAATAATTAAAAAATAAAATAAAAAAATAAAAAATAGAAACATATGAAATTCCTAGTGCCTAATTAGAAGTTTTAAAAAAGCTCTAACCAAAAAGCCCATCAGGAAAAAATGAAGATTTGTATCAAAATTGAATAATTTTCTTTGAATCTAGACTTTCCAGTGTTACCTCCTTGGAAAGCTAGCTCCTCGGTGTTCCGCAATGGTAAAATCGTAACATTACTCCGTTCAGCGCACAATAGAGCCGAGAGGAGCGGGGTAACCAGTGTAGCGCGGTGCGGTGGGCCGGGGGGCGCGCGGGGCCAGGGGGCGCTAGGCGTGGCGGGGCGGGGCCCGCGGACAGCCCACCAAGGGACCTGCGCCGACTTAGATTATTATCTCTCTAATTTCTGTTCCCCGGATACAAGTCGTAATTAACAGCTAATTATTGTATATTATGATTGTTTGTTTACGCCCATTTATTCTTATATGATTCTTGTTTGGATATTTTTGTATATGAAAATGCATATTGTCTACCGAGGTAGATTCCGCGATATAGTTTGTGCATTTATTATCGTATTTAGTAAACAAAAGGATTTCATTTTATTGTAGATAATATCTTGACTCTGCAAGTCAGATAAATGTTTTGTTCTGATGCAGAAAAAAATTTACGACTTTAGTCGTTTAGCGTCATGATCCTTTTTTTAAATCTCGTTTTTCAAATTAGATAAAACTCCAATGAAACCGGGTAATTATTAAACAATATTTGGTAATCTAAAGCCTCGATTACATTGAGCGAGTTTACAAGCTACTAGTAGGCAAATTTAAATCAGTGAGTGCGATTGTTATGATGACACATAAAACGTTCCACTAGCTCTGTAGCGAACTAGCCAGCAAAAAGCTGAGCTCAAATAACGACTCCCGCGCGTGCTAATTCTGTTGACATTTTTAAGAAAACTGAGATATTCGCAGCTAGCTCACCGCTAGTAGCTATTTGCTGGCCGATTGTACATCGAATAATCCAGATCAAGCAGTAGTTTGACAGTTACGAAATCAGCTGTTCAAGGGCTGCCATCTTGCCATCCGCCGTATATGCTAGCGAGTAGCGAGCAAAGTTGACCCCCTTTCAATTTTTTTCGTAGATTGTTCACAATCTGCTAGTTAGCTAGTAATACGATTGCACTGAGCGAGTTTACTAGTAGATGGTGAATTCGCCGGTTAGTAGCTTGTAAACTCGCTCAATCTCGAGGCTTTAGAGTCAGAGTAATGGAAGATTATGTATGAGGCAATGTGCGAATGCGAATGAGGCAAAGAGCGTATGCTAAGACCGAGTTGTTTAGCGGTCCGTTCTCTGCCTCTGTTGAAGACGGCGTGATGGTTAGTTAGTTAGTCATCTATAGAATTAAACTCAAGCATAACACCTATTATCTAAGTGAAATAAGTTGAAGTAAATGCTATTTTGTAACAAATTTTTACTTTCCAATTTTTTGCATAATTTTATTTTTAACATACAGCAGGTTCCTAGGTACCCAGCATAAAGTGTGTAATCATCACCTATCATAATAAATATAAACTAGATTCTGCATTTCAAGATAAATATCTCATCTGCAAAGAAAAATCGGTTTTTATGTGGTTAAAATCGGTGTAAATTACACAATTTGATATCATGGTTAATTTAAAATTAATAAAAAATGTTAAATAATTGTCAGGAAACATTTAAGACTCGTAAAAACTTATTAAAAAAGAAATAATACAGTTCCTACCTAAATAAACTAAATAACCATAATTTAGGCGAGAACGCTATAAATCTACCAACACCATCGGCGCTTGGGTCTGCCCTCCCCTCCCTCCTCCCCCTCTCCGTCCACGCGTGCAGCGGAGGGCAGCAGCCGCCCACACCAGGGATTCCCGACCAGCACTCGCCGCGAGATAGTCCGCCCGTCCTAACTAGCGTCGCGCGAGGAAACTGAGCCAACAGACAACACCGACCAACCGACACAACGCAATTACCCGACACACCACTCGTCAAACTAACCGCACTGACTGACGTTTATCACAATAAATACTCTGTAATTACATATAATTACACACACTAAATCAATACGATGCATTCCAATCAAATAAAACTCAAGCAAAAACCACAGATATAAATAAATAAAAAAATCAGTGAATAAAATAATGTGTATAAAAAATTATTATAAATAATTTTAAAGATTTTTGTTGTGGATGAACAGAAGTTTTTCAATGGAAAAAGTCAGGTTTCGTTAGTGTTCGTGCGTTGATGTCATTCGTTGTTGAATTATTTTTAATTGTTTTTGTAGCCGATTTAAAAGTTTATTTTTGTGACTTGTGATTGCCTAGTTTGTTATCAAGTGATAAATGGAGCATCAACAGAATGGTGTTGATGTGTGGGTAGGTAAGGAACATAATGTTATATTTTAAAGGATTTTTTATGTATTTTGTATGGGTGTCTAAGCGGGTTATGAACAAAAAATGTTCCAACATCACACATTTTTGTTTTCAACCTTGCAGCTTAAACAAATTTAAACATGTTTTATATGGGTAATTTACACATGTTGCTGGTACGAGAAAGCTTATTTATTAAAAGACCTTTAATAAAAGGGCTTCCAGAATTTTTTATTATTTTTATCAAAAATAATTTCCGTAAAAGCTTAGAAACCAGCTAGACGACTACCACTTATTTTGTACCCGCCAATAAATCAATACATAAAGTTATTACATAAATAATAAATATAGTTGTACATTTTCGATAAGTACCTAACCTCAAAAACGTATCGATGTTAAAAGAGTGACACAGTTTTTTTAAACTAAGTACCTAGGTACCTAATTTACACTCTTTGTAATTCTACTATATTTTTATTAAAATTTTAGCTACGTATATTTCTGTGTACATATTGCTTTTGTGAATACATTACATCAATAAAATAATATGAAATATCGGTAGATATTTATCTACTAAATACTTATTAAACATTCAGTTAAATGAAAATATTGTTAGACAAGAACTGTGTAACTATGTAAGAGTTTCCAAGAACTACGTAAGAAGGCAGTATGTATTATTAGATTTACATTTTAATATAATATTTATCAACAGCCTTATTTTACAAGACTTTTAATAGGAATCAACGTTAATGGCCTACCCAGGAGGTGGTGCAGAGCCCGCGGCAGATTTATAAGAATTATTATTCACGCCAATAACCAATATCGATCCTTTTACCATCTTGCGTAATCGAGAACAATGTAACGGTGAAGAGATCCGGGATCACTAAAGCACTTTACCTAGGAACACACCCATCCATCGATTCAATATTCTAAGCAGTTTTACAGAATTACATTAATATGATCTCTCCACTTAAACAGAATTTCAAATTTAATCCTACTTGAAAGTACTATATTTACAAAATAAACTTCACACTTTTGTAAGCTGAATTGACGTCTAAATAGATTTTTCCCACCTTCTTTTCATCATCTTCTTCCCCTCCCCACTTTCCCACCTCACAACACACCCAACGGTGGGAGAAATACTTATTGAGATTCTTCTGCGGGATTCACATAAAAAAACAACGATTTTGAAAAGCAACACTCGGTAATCTTGTTTAAAGTACAAATTATTATTTTTTTACATTAGCTCCCCACAGGAGACAGACCCCCTGGGGAAAAAATCCCTCAGGGCCTTCGTAAAATTTGGGGAAGCTGTGTACATGATCTTTTTAAGGAAGGATATGAAGTTCTGGGAAGGAGAAAATGTATGAGGGGTGGGAAAAAATTTTGGGGTCAATATGTCCAGGAGTGACGGACGTATGAATCCATCCCTCCCAGTGCGGTGCAAGGCGATGGGTCGAGACTCTGCCTGTAGAATTCTAGGTTAGGTCTCCCTAAACCAGTCTGGTTATCCAATAAATGGTTCCCGGGGCGGTGGTACCCACACCCGCATCCCAAATTGAAATCTTAAATTCAGTACATAGATATTTAGTTTCATTATTCAATTTACCGATACTAAAAGGGTTACGCGAATCCATGCATAATTTTACCTACCATTATTGTGAATGTTCCTACTTAGTTACATTAAGAATATATCCTGGAAATGCAAGGTATTTGCGCCAGTCACTAACGTAGAATACAAATTTAGAAGTCTTCCTCTATCTTGGTTATTTGTAAAATAACTCCATTTTGCAAATTATCTGAATGCTTTTATATTTTTCTCAACAATAATTTTCTAGCTCTCAATTTATAATAAATTATTTCTCCATTTTAAAACCTAATTGCAAAATATGTCACTTATATTGACGGTAGGTATTTACATTTCTGGTACACAATTTGGGAGGCGGGAATGCGTACCGCCGCCCCGGGAACCTTTATTGGATAACCAGCACCTTTGCCATAGGTCACCCCAAGTGGTTCGCTACGTTTGGTGATTTAGCAGGGGTGCCCGGATTCCTAGGGTGAGGTTTGTCTAGGTCTTGGAGGTGGATGACCAGGACACACTGACCACAGATTCCTACCCACCCACCCTTAAACCCTTTTCCTTCCCAGAACTCTCCCCTCCTTCTTTTCCTTAAAAAAAACCTCCACACAGCATCCCCAAAGATGACATAGGCCCTGAGGGAAATTATTTTACACAGGGCCTCCTGTGTGGAGTTCATGTAAAAAAAAAAAAAATAAAAGTAACTACAATAATAGTTTCATGGTAATCTACACCTTTCAATTAATAATGGTGGATTAAGCCTTAGCTTACAAAAAATTTTCAACAACGTTAATAACCACTAAATACTCAAAACACGCCATTTCTAATAGTATCAAATCTCAGTCACAGAATTGTCCTTCAAAATTATTTAACAAATTTATTAGCAGAATCAAAATTTTTTTTAAATTCAAAATGTTAACATTTTCATAAGTTTTGACACTTTTCGTTAATCTTCTACTGAATTACTGTATAATATTTAGTAATAAAATTTTAACACAAATGTGGATAATATTCTCAACATGACTCATAACTATGATTATGAATAATCTTCCAGTAATATTATTCACAGATCTACATAATAATTTATTTGAAATAGACCCATAAAGCGGAAGTCGGTATAGGCAGAGGCGTACCGCTTTTCCCTGCGCCCGGGGGCACTTGCAATATAATACGTGTTACCGTTTGTGTTCGTTGCCCCAAACTTGTTTTCTAACAATTTACAAAATAAATAATAGCTTTATCCGAAAAGTACCTACTCCCGGGTGTAAAGATTGTTATTATATTGTAAATGGCCCCATAAACAAAATTTCTTGGGAAGTCAATCATAAAGCCGTCGGAACTATTAATTTATTGATATGTTTATTATAGGCATCCAAAATTTTGATTAGATTTCTTCTTTCATTAAAATTTTTAAAATGATTGGCTGTGAATGAATTTAAATGTAAAGATACATAACATATACAAATTATATGTAATTACGTGAAATTTTACCTAAAATTTACTTTAACAAATTTATACATGAGCCGTATAAAGAATGTACCTAGGTTAAATTAGAAATCGATTCTGGTAGAAAATGTGTAGGTACCTAAATAGAAGATATTAAGTACCGAATGGTTATGTTGTTACAGTAGGAGATGTATAAGGGGTAAAATTTAAAGTGTAATAAGCAAAGATTATTAACTGTTATGGGCCTAAGGCTAGGAAATCTTCATTTATTATTTACGTGTTAGTAGTGCAATACAACATTTTTATAATAGGAGATGAATTTTAAAAAAAATAATAATAACGGAATGAGTTGTGTACTGCCTTTTTGGTGAAATATCATTGGACACGGTACAATTTTGTTTTCCAAAGCCCTATCTTATTACTAACTACAGTCAATCTATCACAACAACTTGTGGCTATAACTTTTGCATCCCCCAGTTCATTGATCAACAATGCAAAATTATATTTATTTATTTAGTACAAGACTGTACATTATTTATAAAATGTTTTGACTGCCCAACCAGGAGAATTTCCGTTTCAGAATGAGTATGAACGTATGGAACATGTTTTGTACAATTAAAATAAAATGTAGGAAATAAAAAGAAGAGAAAATATATTTTTTTTTAAAGTTTAAGATATAGTAACTGTTGTTTATTAAGCATAGTTATTAAAATAATATTAATAAAAAAATAATAGGTGTATGTACTTAATAATAGAGGACTAAAACATATAGGTAACTGGTGTATGCATTGCATAATATATTCTTATATGCATGTGCTGTATAAAATAAGAAAAAAAGAGAAGATAAGAGAAAAATTAAAATCACCAATTAAAATATTAAAATATAAAAATGGTTTGTTTGTTTATCATAGTTATTTAAATAATAATAATAATAAAATAAGGGGTATACATACTTAAAAACAAAGGATAAAAATAAAAAGGTATCTGGTGTTTGCATTGCATATTATAGTCCGATAATGATGTTAAGTTAAACTTTATTATTATAAAAGTATTATGTATATTTTGTACAAGCCGATAACATACAGGACCACACTTACTTGGCACTCTTGGTCACTTGAGATTATGACTGTTTTATAAAGACATTTTTGTAGAAACGAGCAGTAGATTTTGTAGATAAAAGCATTGGAAACACACAAAACGCAGTATTAATGGAAATGGGCGGTACAGTAAGAACAAGTATTTGATTAGAATTTATCTTCCTACATATGATTCGTCCCTCTGTAAGAAACAGATTGAGATATAAGGCTTAGAATAGTGTTAATCCAATAAAAAAAGTGAAATTATAATTATGATATATACCTAAGCAAATGAGAATGATACCTACATGCAGATAATATCGAATTTAAGGATACGAATGTCTGAAAAAGTTTAGATTCCACCAAAATTTTTTTGGGTTTTTTTGCATCTTAGTTCAGGGGGGGTTATTATATTTATGCCTTTATACTCCGAAAGCAAAAAATAGATCTTCATAAAACATACTAAGCACCAATATTAATTTAATAGAACTAAAAATAACAAAACGAGATTAAATTTAGTGTAATCTCCGTTCTTTATATCAATACCACTTACTTCTTCTACGTCTCTGGCGGTACGATTATTGAAACCCCATTAATTTAAATTCATGCCCAGAGGCTGTGTACTTTCAGGCTATTCGAGCTTTATTTTGATTTTAGGTTCGAATAGCCACACCGTTTACCATGTCCATAAGACATATGGCATATGAATGAAATAATGCGCTTATATAAATGATATTACGATAAATCAAAACACATCTCTGTTATCTTTTAAATCTAGCATATCGTGCAAACATATAACTTATACTTAAATATTAACTTCAGTAGGTATATGTGATCTTTGGTTCATAATTTACTAAGCCAACCAAATCAAAACAGGTTTAGTAACAACGTGTTGAAAAAATAACCCATGTTTTATTTTGACTGGTCTGTCTTGTAAATGTAAATAGATAGGTACCTTGTGTGGATATTCATACCTGATAAACATAATTGATGGCGGCATCAAAAACTGACTCAATCTTAATTTGTTATTTTGTACATTTGGCCTGGAAGGCACAGGTGACCTGGCTTGTTTATTGGTTTCATCTCTAAGCCAATGAGAGATTCCGGAGATTATTTATAAAAACAATAAGAATAGGAACCGATGGATGGACTGACAAATTTGTACAAAAAAGTTCAAAAGAAATCACGAAATTTATTGCTTACCTGTCTACCTATCTACTTTGAAAAATATGCAGGTAAGTTAGGTATATAAAATCACAGATTCATTCTCTTCATTATTGTATGACCCGTCCAAATCACATGAAAATTATTTAGAGTGCATTTAAACTTTACAATTTGGTAGGCGGGTATGTTTATACGATAACCAATGCTCTTACCATAGGTCACGCTGCGTTTGATGACTTAGCAGAGGTGCCCGGTTTCGTGAGGTGTGGTTTGAAAGTCTTGGTGGCGAAACGTTTGCCGGCCTACTGCGTGGCGGGCCGGATTGTGAGAGACTGGTTGAGGGAGTCCTTTTGACTTCTCCAGACAGATTCTCTTGACTTTTCTTGCACCGCAGTGGGAGGAATGGATTCATATGTTCGTCACTCCTGGACATCTAAAAAGGCCCTCCACATAGCAATCAGTGGCGGCTTGTAAGTTTTGGTGTGCAAGAGTTCTAATATTAAAAAAAGCATTATTGGTATTCTTGTAGCAGTGCACTGCCAAACTAAATTTTCCCGAAAATCTTCATACAAAAAACCGAAAATCATCGAAAAAAGAAAATCGTCTTCGGCTACAACAACATCAGCATGCCATTTTTTTTATATTAGCACTAGCACATCCAAAAGTCACGAGCCGCCACTGATAGCAATCCCAATGATGACATAGGCCCCAAGGGATTTTTTTTCCTAGGGGCCTCCTACGTGAAGATAATCTAAAAAAACTAACAAAAAATAGTCAATCTTTGCTAGCAATAAAATCAAAACATAAGTAACCAACTTTTTAATTTAACAATGGAACAAAGGTTTTTTCCACTGCCACAAATGTTACAAATCCTAAAAGTTTTTAAAGAAATTTTGCTCCAATTTTAATATATTATTATAAATCGATGAACAACTATACAGACTGCCCTCGAATGTTAAGTTCTCTAAATATATGTGTTCCTGTATCTGTTAAATCTACTCGACTCCACAAAATTTTCCACTGTTACAAAGATTGCCCAAACTATTCAGATAACTCATCACTAACACCTTTCCACCGAACTGCCAATGCCTATAATAAAAGACCTTTTCGACATATTCAAAACATCTCCTGCATCAAAACTGCAAAACAAAAAATATTATTTTTTAATGTATCTTATACGTGTGTTTTTTTTTAAATTTGAATTAAACACTATTAGGTACTCTTGTATTATTAACTAATCTAATATATCTACTCCAGTTTTGCCTTATTATTTTTCGACGAGTAATGTAATAATCAAAATAAAGTAAAAAATGTGTCTTAAAAGTATTCTGGGAATGCTTATAATGGTTTGTTTAAAAAAATGGAAGCCCAAATGTGCATCTATTGGTGTGTAGTGAAGTGTCAATACCATAAATTGCGGTCGTGAGCTTTACGTAAAGGGGCGGGACAGAATCGAATCATGAAATTGGAGAGTGGTTTATTATACGGAGGCGGAAGATCGCTATCAACAGTCCATTGTTCCACATCTGAATACCCTGTTCATTGTTTCACCAGGCCAGGGGCGTGTCAACCAATTGGGAGGTGTGTTCATCAACGGGCGGCCGCTGCCAAACCACATCAGGCTGAAGATAGTGGAGATGGCCGCAGCGGGAGTGCGTCCCTGCGTCATCAGCAGGCAGTTGCGCGTCTCACACGGCTGCGTCTCCAAGATCCTCAATCGCTATCAGGTCAGTACCAAACTCATAGATCATAGAATCAAGAGAGGTGGGTCATGATCAAACTGGGAGGCGTGTTCATCAGCCAAGCCACATCAGGGTGAAGAAAGTGGAGCATTTTCAAGATCCTCAATCGCTACCAGAATAGTAGATAATAGAAACAAATAAGATTGACCATGAACCAATATGAGTAGGTATAATAAAAATGTGGGCATAAAAATGTCGCAAACAACGAACATCCTAACAACTACAACTACGCATCACAAAACTGCATACCAAACTCGTGACTTTCATTTGCTCTGCCTCTTTGATAGTCTGTGCAATTTAGTCGTAGCCCGGCAACAGTCAGCACTCATTCATGCCATATCTCCCTTTATTTCTATTTTATATTACTACAACTCTGTTACTGTCATAGAATAAAGACATCAATCTGTCTCTTACAGAAGGACGAAAAGATAAATATAGTACCGCCCGTTATAAAAGTTTGCTTTTACTTTCCTAAATACGCTCAATGAATAACATATTATAGGTATATTATTATTAAAAAATATATCAGGATTAAAAAACACGTGTTCCCAATTATGTCCACTGCGTGCGAGCTGTATCTAAATTTCTCCAATTAAACAAAAACAGTGTTAATCTTAAGTGACCTTCCAGGTAAGTATGGTCCTGTGTGTTTTCTGCCTGTACAGAGTATAAATAAAACAATATCCATACATTTTTACACAGCAAAAGTCAAATGCATTGTACATATAGTTTTGCATCTGTGATCGATGAACCTGTGGATGCAATTTTTAGCCAAAATGTTATTATTATAATGGTTTGTCTGGTCTGTAGTTAGAAGTAAGATTGTAGAAATATATTACAAGTTTTTACAGAGCCCTTGAGGTGATTTTTCACAAAAACGGCGTTATTCAAATCATTCAAATAATCAAAACAGTTTTATTATTATTATTAACACGAGAAGTGCCTTGTGGGCGTGTTTCGTAATCTAATTATAGGCCTAATTTCGGCATATATTCCTTACAAAACTGTTTTACCATAATTATGAAAATCAATTGGGATGGCGATATACAATTTCAGGCAAGCGTAAGAGAGAGACAGAACCAAAAGTTGTTGGCGCATTTGTACCCATTCATGATATTTGAACGGTAGGCACTTCCAGTACTATATTATTTATTCTATTATTACTGATAATAATGTCTCTCTACCAAAATTTCATCCAACCATCGACTCTTCAACTGAACAGATTGATAATGCCTTCAGAGGCGAAACAGCTGTAACGCGTAATAATTTTTGCGCAGCAGAAATGTTCATAAATAAACTGATATTATAAATTGAATAAAACTATTAATGAACATATAAAAGAAAAGGAAAATTTTATTGGAATTCTACAAATTAATCATGATAAAATAAATAAACAATCGAAGTGGAAATAATTGAAACTTTTCACTTGGAGGCTATATTTCCACCTGAACGAGAAAAAGCAATCTTTAAAGGGGCTAGAAATAACTAGTGCAAACTCTAGTCTAAATTGCTTCCCACAGAAGTATTTATTTTTAAATTTAGAATATTTTCGTTTTTATCCTTTATTGTTGAGTGGCACAAACTGCGAGACAATTACAAAGGAGATCGAATGGGAGACAAATCATACCAAAATAATCAATTAGTCAAATCACGAGAAATAGTTGGGATGCAGGCGAGTTCTCTAGTTGTTGTTTTGTATAATCTTGTCAATACTTCAATTTACATCTTAAAAAAACACCCAAAAATACAGGAGTACAAACCAATCCTCAGCAAGCAAATTGACAACTGAATCTGTATTTTCTCCCAAATAAAAAATTAAAAAGTTAAAATCCACAGACCTCAGGCATTTATTTAAAAAAATAATTCTTATGTGCTCTTATTAGGTACATTTTGAATCACAATTAATAATGAAAAAGAAATTATTTTTCGATATTAACGTAACTTTCAAGTTTTTCGCAGGCGGGTACCGATACACCAACCTTAGAACCGTTTATTGAATAACTTATACCCTTTCCGTAGTTCACTCCGAGTGGTTCGTTTGGTGACTTAATAGGGGTGCCCGGGTTCACAAGGGTGAGGTTTATCCGGGTCTTGGCGACGAGTACGTCTGCCCACCGTCTACCGGATCGGAAGAGACTATTTGAGGGAGATCTTTTGACCTCTCCGGCGGGACTCTCTCGGAAGGATTCAAACGTCCGTCACTCCTGGACTAACTGACCCTCTACACACAGTTTTCCTTCCCAGAACTTCCATCCCTTTCTTTTCTAAAAAAAACCTTCATACAGCATCCCCATATATGACATAGGCCGCGAGGGGAATGATTTTCCTCCGAGCCTCCTGTGTGGAGCAGATGTAAAAAATACTTATTAATTTATTTTATTCTCGCTTCTGTCTCGAACCCTCGAACGTGCAATATCCGAGACATTTTTTTTTTAAATTAAATGTCTGCATTCCTTGCAACCGCTGTACGAGATTTAATGTTTATTAATTTTAGCAATCAACGCACAATACCATTTTCACGTTACATCCAGAATCAAAACTCCGAACTTATGACCCTGACTCGTCAAACTCGTGGTCAGTAATCAAAAGACGAAAACATAAAAATAACTCAAAACTGAAAAAACATTCTGAAAAAAAATTTACAATTTCCACTACATTTTCATAAAAAAATTTGATTATTACATTTTAAAAAAATCATCAAACTCCGGAAGTTTCACAACAAAGCTATTTAAAATTATAATAATAACAGAAAAATAAATACATTAATTTGGTTATCGGCTTTAGATTTCCATTTTACTCATATATTTTCACAATCGATCAACATGAAAAAGACAAAAGTAATGTTTTTGTCATATTTTGTACGTAACAAAATAAGTAATTATATTATATATTATGTATTGTATAGCGGAAAATTAGCGTTTTTTTTTAAATTTGTGAATATTTGGTAAAAACTAGGCTTATCTCCGTAAATATATTCTTATAAATACACCGCCTGGTGCCTACGATTTTTGTAAAAACATAATATTTATCATATTGCATAATAGTTTCACAATAACTTCGCAAATCATAGCGGTTTACTCTCCACCTTAACCTTATTGTACTAAAAATAAACATATTTTCCAAAATTTAATAAATATCTTTACTAGATAAAAGAACATACTTTCGAAATCAATTTATAATCTTTGTGGAAAAGAGTCAATACGTCTAAAATTAAGTGATTTAAAAATGACATATTTCCGGTTTTGTCTGGTTATTCACTCCTAATAGTTTTGCCACATTATCGACAATTTGCGTGAAGAGCGGAGATTCCATACAAATCACCTAAATCAGTTAATAAAGACAGCTGTAAAAAAAACCACTTACGAAAATGCACGAAGATGATCGATGACCCTGTGATGGTGGCATGTAGGTAATTTTCCAAACGTCTCCCGTCCTTTCAAAATCATTCCATCAGTGCGCAAAATATTTTTTGTGTCTCTAATATCATTGTTATACCTCGTACTACTTCATCCAATCCCGAAAAATAATGCATTCATCATTAAACATATATTTTCGCAAAATAATTCCCTGAAATTTGGCTCCCAATAGTACAAGTTAGAGTAATAATTAGTTTTGATAAAATGTAGGCCCATCAAATTGTTTGCATGATATCTTTAATCCCCAGTAAAGCAAATTACTGAGTTTGTCTGATAACCCATTAAACCGAACCGTTTCTTTTTGTCGAACAGGAAACCGGTTCCATTCGACCTGGGGTCATCGGAGGGTCCAAACCGCGCGTCGCCACCCCCGAGGTGGAGACCAGAATTGAGGACCTGAAGAGGCAGAATCCGGGCATCTTTTCCTGGGAAATAAGGGATAAACTTATAAAGGTAATGTTCATTTTTCATACTCGCGCATGGTCCCATCATTATTTTTATGGGCGCTTTTACTATCCCCTTTTTTTACCGATGTTTTTTATCCGCTTTTTTTTATTCGCGGATTCGATTTTTTATCGACATTTTTGTTGCAATTTCGACTATCCATAATTTTCATTTCAATTCATTTTAAATTTCCAAAGATTTTATTGTTTCAGAAACAAACAAATATTGGCATTAACTTTATTCTTATTAAGACACTAAATACAGGTTAGGTTATGTTGGGCATCTACCATTTTTTTGTTATTATTTTGGAAACAAACAGTACGTAGGTAAAATGAGTGGTAAACAGTTTGCAAATTTTTTGAAATAATTGACCAATAACATGTTGTTGACCAAAATCATAATATGAAATATCTGGAGTGATTATATAGATTTTACCGGGCAGGGCTAGTACCTGCGTGCTAGAGAATGATTTGAGGTAAAGATAAAGATAAACAATATATATTTAAAAAATGATGTGATGTGTAAGTGTGTATGTGTACGTGTATGACTGAATTGTGAAGTAGTGGAGCGTTGTGAGCGCGCATTGATTAGGTTACCAGTGATTTTTTCTTTGATTCTATAGGGTGGGCCATAAATATTTGCACTTTTGAAATAACCATGAAAAAAATACAGATTGTATTTAAATAAATGATTATTAAGAAGAACAAAAATATGCTGGAAAATTATTTGGTAAAAATGGCCGCCTTCTCGCTACTGGCACACCCCTCAAACCTAGCCCTCAGATTTTCGAAAACTTTTCGACACAAAGTTCGAGGTTGTTGACCATTTATCGTAGACTCGACTTGTAAGATAATCCCATAACAAAATAAATCAGCTGGAGTTAGATCCGGACTATGGAACATCTCCTCTGCGCGAGATCAGCTTATTAGGAAAAAATTATTTAACCACGGTTATACTCTCTTTGGAAGTATAGCTGGTTGCGCCATATTGCTGCAACGAAATTGTTGTAACCAACGAACTTCTGTTAACTGTGGTTAAAAAAAATATATCGGCAAAGCATCTGGACGCTTGCGCGTCGACATATTCGGATCATCTCATACAGACATGTTTACTTGCTCCATGCCGCCCTGTTTGTTTTCGAATGAGAGTCGTGCCGGTTTCTTAGAAGTTTTTAACCCATGATTTAGTTAAATTAACCCTTGGGCACTGATTTATACTTTGAATTGGTGATGCTAACGAAATAGGCGGCGTGCAGTGACGTAAGAATCATTGTTTCTGTAAAAATGTTTTACCCAGAAAGCGCGTTGCTCTCCCGTAAGGCGATTCATTGTGGCTAAATTTCCAAGAAGCGAGGAACCGCCCATAAGTAGCCCCGCTCTCCTCCCCCGTTCAGTATCCCTGCTAGCACGACTACAAAAGTGCAAAACTTAAGGACCCACCCTGTATATTGACGTAAGAAATTAATATTATTTCCCAAAAATAATCTACTATCGAGTTTTTTAGATTGGTCTAATATAAACAATTTCGTTTTTACTTTTTTGTTAGAATTTTGTTGCTTTATTGTAAGAATATTAATAATGTGAGCCTTTTATTCTTTCCCAAAACAAAAAAAGTTTTACAAAATTGCTGCAGAAATTTCAAGCTCAGGTTTTTTTAATTGTACCTGCATAAAAACGAGTTTTCTTATATTCAACAAAAAAATTAAATTGTTTGGGCTGTGTTCTGTGCTTATGGCAAAGCACACATTAAGGCAAGCAAACATTTGGGATCGGGCAGCTAACAATGTAGATGACTGTAAGGTAAAAATCATCGCTTAACACCAGCCGCCTGTTTTGATTCACGTAAGAAAAATCATTGCCAAAAAGTGTGCATTTTATTTTGTGTTGCAAAGTTCAAATACAAATATTTAAATTTTATACGATCATGTTTTAAAAAAAATAATTTGTAACATTATGCAATATAACCATTACCGAAAAGAGGTTTGCGAGTAGGAAATTTTTAACCTTAAAGCCATTTTTATAGGTTTTTTTTCTGGGATTTTAAAAAGACCAAAAAAAATACTGATGTATTTTATAATACCAAGATGTATTTTACTCGTAGTATTTGATTAAAGCATCTTAAATATTTGTAAGCGGTCGAATTTTCAAACCAAAAACACACCATTTTGAATTGTGTCGTAGTGACAGAACTAGCAATTTAGGTTTTGCGCAGTCGGGGGGCCAAAAAATGAGTTTTTGAAGAATTTTTCCTGGACAGAGATTTTAATTTACAAACGTAAAAATTTATACAGCGTTGCAATAACTTTAAACTCTCTTTTGATTTTAAGTTCTAAAATAACGCACAAAAAGCGCTTTTCTCCAAACCAAGTCGGTGAGCAAGTTTCTCGGAAACGGCTAAACCGATCAGTCTCAATTTTTTACACAAGCTTTATAAATACACTTTTTAACACTAGATTATATTTCATATTAAAGAAATCTTTTTTATTTATTTTAATTTTTTAACTTAGTGAGTAAAACCTCGATTTGTAATATTTAATTAATAAAGACAATTAAGTGTCGCGTATATTGTCTTCATTAATTAAAAAAACATATATTTTTTGATTTTAGAAGATTCAATCCAGAGATATCGTTCTCACCGTAAAACGTCTTTTTAGACGACCCATCCCAGATAGGCTACAGTAGCTTTAAAAATCATTATTTTAAAAACAAAAATATATTGAATAAAGCTCAAAGTTACAACAACATCTATATAAATTTTGACGTAATTAAAATAAAATGTCTTTCCTGGAAAACATCTTCTGAAATCGCTTTTTTCGGCTTCCTAACTACGTAAAACCCGTCAAGTATGTTGAATCTTCGATTAATTGCCATACATCTGGCTTATGGAACGTTGGCTAATAAGTGAATCACAATATTATTACATTGCACATGGTCTAGGTTTAGCGGTAGGCACTCGTATAAACCATTACGGAATAATAGAGTATATTAAACGTAAAATATATTTAATGTCAGTGAGTATTATACTTGCCTGCAAGGATATTAAATAATATACGTAAGGAATGATATAATCGACCATTAAAGATTAAAGCCCTAGATTTTACGACTACTAAAATGTTTGTGGGATGAGATGGTTAATGAATACATATTCTTACACAAGTACGTTACGCCATAGCATACAGTTCTTCCATGATGCATGTCTATAATACCTGCCTACTTAAAACCTTAAAAGAAATTAATGCTATTAAACTCACATAGGAAAATACAACTGCGAAATACATCGAATAAAATGCTACATCTCTAATGATGTTTATCGATAAGATCGATGTAACAATGGTATTTCATTTCGAGTGTTCTCGGGACTGTTGTTTTCATTTTATTTTTCATATCAGTTAATTTTTTGTATTTTTTACAATAATTATAAAATATTTTTTCATGTTACACAGTGTTATAAAGGAAAATAATAATAGCCTTTCCTCATCATGAAGAAATGAGGGTCTTGGGTTTGATGAGGAAATTCTATCTCAAAATATCAAAATCATGTAGGTATGTAATACTAAAATATTGAAAATGAAAATATTAAAAACGTAAGATTTATCAAAACACGAGATTTTTTTTAAATAATGCTAAAACGACTCTTAGCAGTTTTAGAAAAAATTTCAATTTGACCTGAAATTAAAGAATATTTCCGATAGTTTTTTGATTCATTAAAATTAGATTTGATAGTTACTTATATAAATTAGAAGAAGATTGCTTTGTGATTTTGGTCGTAAGAAGCTCATCAAAAATCAATGCAAGTCTAATTAATTAAGAAAAAAATTTCTGCACTGGGGCCAAGAATTTGATTTGATATTAATTTTTACACCAGATGTAACGTTTTTATATTAGGTTCGTAGAATGGATATCTTCACGAACCAGGGCAACCGTTAAAAATGTATGGAATACTTATAGTTTATTTTCCTAACTCTGATCATCGAACAGAAAATGTTTAGTTTTAATATTAGCTTTAATAAATATTGTTTTTAAAAACGATGCACATTCATAAACGGTTCAGACTGGCTTTAACGTTATTATGATGAAGAAAACGCCGTTGGCTGATAAAACGGCTGTCACCGGTGTTGACCGGTGTGACGTCAACAAAGCCATTTTCACGAACAAAAAGGAACTTGTCATTTCGACTACAAATCAAAAATGCACCTTTTAAATCTTAAAAATAAAATTAAAGCGATATCTTTATCGCTTTTCGATGATTTTAAAATGTGTAAATACCCTATTATGTTCGTGTCACCAAACCTTACTTGAATGTACGCAAAAAATAATACAATAATAAATTCACACAATCAGAAAAACCAAAGATCTCTTTTCGGATCTAATGACCATCATTAAATTGACGGCCTTCGTCCAACGGCCCGAGAGCCCATTTCGTGTGGCACCCAAGCCCTTTCGCACTGCTAAATTGACTAAATAAAATATCCAAAAATTTAAAGAATATTCAATGGTGTCGGTTCTGTTTGGCAAAAGGATTTGGCGGAAAACTTCAGTCATTCTTCAGAGTTTTGAATCAGCAGCCGCTCAAAATAACAAGATTTTTCTTACATATTCTTAAAAAGACAAAATTTTGTAATGATAAAAATCATTCGGCAAATAGATTTTTTTTATGTTCCTTAATATTGCATAGTGATAAAAATCGACAGTATTTATTGTTTTGTCTTTGGGAATATACAATTTTCGCCTGCAACCCTTTGTTTTTGTGTTCCATAATTATTTTATTAATAAAATTACCGTTCTAGAAAATAATAACATGCGACACCACCGACTGCCAATTTAACAATGACGTTTTACTCTACCCCAGTGGTCCCCAATCTTTTTATCGCCGTGGACCGGTCAACTTATGTTAATTTTACCGCGGCCCGCTGAGAGGGGTGGGGGGGTGTTGATTTTCTTATATTTTAGATTGTTTTGATATTACACGTTATTATTAGACATAAAAAGTAAAACTAGTACACGTCGCCTCAAAAATATAAATATCTGTTAAAATGTATTTTTCAGGTTTTGTTTAGTCCATAATTATACATTTATAAATTTATTAAAATAATTATAAACGTAATAATAAGCTCTCGTTGGTCGAAATAGAAGTATTTTGTTGAAAACCAACAAAATAACCAATACAATCAAACGTGTGTTAGTTCCTATGTCAAGTATTCTAAATAAAACGATTCCGTTTGCATTTGGGCAAGCAGAATATAAAAGCGGTGACTCACGTCATTTCGTCTCACTCGAGCTCTTGGCGTTATACGTGCGGGTGCGCAAGATGAAAGCCCACTCGTGTTTTTTACTTCGAAGGTATTGTGTCGGCGATAATTTGGCGTGAAGGGGTTCTCAACTGAATAATTATTTTTGTAGATGAGTTTTTAAATTTTTTATTGGGTTTGTTCCATTTTTTAAGTTATTTTAATTTTTAAGCAAGACCTTGCGACGGCCCGGTACCATTTGATCCACGGACCGGCACCGGTCGGCGGACCGGAGGTTGGGGACCACTGCTCTACCCTACCTGCAGTTACCTTCCCTGGAACTCGCGTACAATTTATAAATGGATAAACTGTCCCTACGGCTAAAAGGGTTGATCATCACTGGTGTTAACCCTGATCAAAGAAGGAGCATTCAATATTAGTCGAATGACCTTATTTTGCAGGGTTTATGTTTAATTTCGCGGCATTTTCCCAAATGGATGCAAAACAAGTACTTGATTGAGTTGAGGCGTAATGAACCTTGGGTTGGTATTGTTTCAGGAAGGGATCGCGGACCCGCCCAGCGTGTCCTCCATCTCGCGGCTGCTGCGGGGAGGAGGGCGCTCCGACTCGGAAGGAAAGAAGGATTACACTATCGACGGCATCCTCGGAGGTAAATACAACTCACTATTTATTAGTATTTCTTCCCCAATCAACTAACTTAATTTTATAATAAATTAATTTAATTTACATTAATATTAATGTCATTTAAAGTTTCATTAAAAAAATATATTAAAATTACCTAATATTAATACAATTTTAGGTTTATTTAAAATCTTTTAATTTCCATAATTATTAAATTTAATAATGCCTGGGGGGTTCATAAAAATATTTTTCGAATTTTATTAATGGTTGTGGAAGATGTAAACCAACACCTATTTTTATTTTATTTTTATGTATTTAATCATCATTTTAGAAAAACTTTTACTTAAAGTTTAAAATCCTTGAAATTTTTGATTTTCTTCACAAAAATGTTTTCGATTCTTTGATTCGACTTACTGTAATTTTTTAAAGTTTTCTTTATTCATTGAATTGTTTGTTACATGAATTGGGGATTTTTCGACCACTATGCTAGGCACATGCCCGTGTTGTGGTGGTCGAATTGTTATATTTTTATTTTTGTTTTTTTTACTAGTTTACTCAAATAGGTACTCATTTAAGTAAAAATCTTTTAAAAATATATATTAAACACTATGTTGATAAATGTTATAAATATCAAACGAAAAACACAATGTGTGAAAGGGAAAATATTGGGTGACCGGAGAACTCAGAATGAAATCAACTCAACACCTTCTTTGAAGAGTCATTAAAAGTTCACTTAAAGATTATGGGCTATTTTTTTATTTTTTTTTATAGTTTTTAATGAGTTTTCAGAGAGGTGTTGAGTTGACTTGATTCTGAGTTGGCATGGAACCAAATATAGTATCTTCGATAAATACTAAATTATTGAATGGATTTTACCTGCGATATGTGTTAAATTTTAAATTATTATATAAAATATTTTCTAATTGTTAAATTTTTGTAGTATTTAATTTTTGTAAAAAATTGTGTTTTTAACGGTGATATATGTTTACAAAGCGAGGTACATAATCTGTCGGGAAATAGAGTCACAGTTAGGAATGTAAAGCCTAGCGTTAGTCACGTTAGGTATAATTTACCGCAAAAAAGTTGTTTCGTTGTAAAGAAGCATCGTGAGCGCAAAAAACCGTCACAATTGAACCATCGTGATGAAATTATTAAGATTAATCGTGTGACAATAATGCGTGCGAACTTCTCCAAATAAATTAATTATAAAATTTCTGTCTTTGAGATTTGCGAGACAATTTGATGACATCTTTGCCATCTTTGCGTAAATATTGTATTGAAGTGTTATGGGGAGATTTCACCATCCTCGTTATTTCACACTATAACAAATATAAATAAAAATAAAATACTCTAAAAAAACTCGGCCAACTTATCCGATGTATAGCCAAACTATTCATAGGTTTGAGTATCGAATAATAATATATAACTCCGACTAAATAAATAAATAAACCATAAATCGAAAATATACGTTATCCCATGGATAAGCTTTGAAGCGGATGGTGAAATACCCCCCGAACGTAATTTACAACACGATGGCTTTGTTTTTCGAAAGTTTTTTGAAAAATCAAAAGTATTAATTATATTTAGTTGGTAATTACAGAAATGACTTATAAGGTTGGAATGAATATTTACATAGAGTTCAACCAGCTCCAAGCATTTAAATCCTTAAACGAATTGCTTAAGGGGGGGGGGGGGGTGGAAAATTGATTAAAATGTATTTTCGGACCTCTTCTTACAACAACTTGATATTTTTATCACAATGACAACATAGATTTCAGAATTTTTGTCTAACTATCTGGAATGAATAAAACTTGAGGTTTTGAGTACTATTTTTTGTTGAATTTTCGCATAGGGGTTTATATTTGAAACGTGATTTTTGTGATAAATTTCGACCTCATTTTTTCATACGATTTTTTTTTTAAATGGTAGTTGTAAATAAATTTTTCATTGCATGATTTTTATGGAATTTTTAAAAATTAATAAAATGTGGACGATTTTTCGTTACATGTGAACCACGCTCTCTGCACGGAGAAAAATGTTTTGCTAATTTATAAAGAAATATCTTTAAATTATTCGTAATTCCGGTTAAAACTTACTAGTAAATTAACAGGACGAGGTGGCCTAATAAATTTAAGGCGTGAATTATTTGGGATTCCTTATAAACTTTTATTAAATTACGAATATTTTATCATGACGATGGAACGTGTCTGCATGAAAATCCTAATATTTTTGCATTAATTGTAATGCAAAAATCAGATGAGCTCATCTACCCTGATGATGGACACTGTAACGCTGTCCGAAACGTTGGCTAAAGAAGGAGGTAGCGAAACACGGCATAACACCCCAAAAATAATAACAAAAATACTTTTTGGCCATGAAAACCTAAAAACATACCATCCTAAATTGATGTTTTGTTAAAAAGGCCTGACAATTTATCGGGGATGCCAAAATCGAGTAAAAGTAGCAGTAACTTTTAAATATTGAAAAAAAAAACAAACACCAAAAATTTTCAAATAACAACTATACGAACAATCATCTCTATCAAGCATCAAATATGTTCTACCACTGCCAGTTTTATTTCAGGTCTGAAAGAGTTAACGTTTTAAATCTATACAGACTACACAACAATTGGATGTCTTTAGACATTTTTTATGAAATCAGAACAATGAAAAAAATTAAGAACAAAGCCTCTAAAATTTTGTTCACACGCTTGAAGGATTCTAAAATAATGACGCCAAACATACTTTCTAGATTTTCTATAGAAATCGCCCAAAGTCGAATCCAAGGCGAGAGCGGCCATGTGAAAATATCTCGCAATAAAATTGGCGGTACAATTGTACCGATACCGAACACAAACAATCGTCAATGAG
Source organism: Glyphotaelius pellucidus (assembly GCA_936435175.1). NCBI lineage: Eukaryota > Metazoa > Arthropoda > Insecta > Trichoptera > Limnephilidae > Glyphotaelius > Glyphotaelius pellucidus. The sequence goes on along the minus strand of OW386537.1, from coordinate 10,226,746 downwards.
CTATTTCCGCACACACCGGCTTTGTAGGGCGTCGGGGGTGAGTCCAGAGCATTGTGTGCTTCTCTCGTCGTTCTTTGTTAGAGCGGCTACAATCACAATAAGTCGTATCGGCGTGTGGAAAAATATTATTCTAACCCAGCTCGAGTGTTGACTTGAAAACATGCAAGTACAATTGAGCCGATCTTACGCACAATGGACTCCCGACGATTTGCCTCTCTTTTTTCAAAGCCGCGGAGCCGTGAGAAGTATTGTGAGGGTATTTTGGAACATCCTGATTAATTTGAATGTTTATTACTTGGACGACCTCCGTGGCAGAGTGGTAAAGCTTCTTGGCTCTGGAACAATCGAAACAAGAATGACAGAATTGCTGTACAAGCTTGTCAAAAACCATTGCACAAGAAATATTTATATCATTACTATCTTGTTTTAAATACCAAAATATGCGTTCAATACCCAAAATATGCGTTCAATACCCAAAAATATGCGTTCAATACCCAAAAATTTAAAATTTCAGGTTAATGCATGAAAATGTAAAATTCGCATTTTTCCCGTAAAATAAAGAAATTCGCATTTATGACAAACGCAAAATTTTCAGCTGTCTACTAATTAGTTATGATATGAGGTGTTCAATCAACAAATAAAGTGAAGAATCGCATTCAGGTTTAATTTCGCACATTATCTTATAGAGTGCAACATAGTTAAGTATGTTGATACGAGCAATGACGTATATATTTAATATATAGAGGCGTAGTAGAAATCTCAAAAGTGGTAAGCCAAAACCAAGGCAATTGTATTTGTCTTCGATTTCATAGTTTTAGTACTCAAGTGCTACTATCGCATAAGGTCGTGTCTACTAGTTAGTAAATTGCAATAAAAAAGCGCCAAAATGCCCTCGTGTGTGATCAGAAAATGTTTGGAGGCATCCATTAATTACGTGAGCTCAAAATGGGGGGGGGGGGGGGCTCCAGTAAAATCTCAACAAATCAAAAAAAAATGTTTCACTTCTTTTGAAGTGTCCCATTTTGCCGACTGAAAAAATGAAAAAATCTAATGGCTATTATCTTTATGAAAATAAATATAGTCATTTAATAAGAATAGTGCAAGTCTCACGTGAGGGGCAGAAGGGTCCCACCAAATATCACTTAATCTCACAAAATTTAAAAAAAAAACAGCGTAATTACTCATGGATGACTCCATTACACGGCAAACACTAGCCAAGGAATAACTTTTATTCGTAAATACACGCAAATTATTTCGGTTGTTTCCAGAAGATTTTTAGCGCCATTAGAGAAAGCGAGATAGCAAACAATTAAGTATAAGAAGGACAACCTACGACAGTAGGTCGTCTCATTCCGAATTCGTCTTAGTGTAAGCGAATAAACGTCTTGGCATCTCAGGCATCTTGGCATCTCAGTCACACCCATGATGTAAAATGTAGTTTTAGGCGCAATACGAATACACCACCCGGTCCTATATCTACGTTGTTCATACAAACACATTCTCTGAATGTCTATCTTTATCATAAATAAATAACTTTTCTGAAAACTTAAAGACTGTTTCTTACTTGCAACATAGAATTTGTGAGAAAATGGCGAGTCTGTATATAATATATAACGTCATTGAATACCAGTATATCTACTAGTTAAAAACTCATTAAGGTATTTATACTTCTTCCAGCTTCATCAATATTAATTATAAACTGGCTACTGTTATTACCTCGAGTTTATTTACCATCTTGGATTAAAGCAAAAATAGAAAACTTAATCAATCTTGGCAAATTTTATTACCACCTTGAGTTAAATTTAGGTTAATTTCCTCGTAAATGTTGAGAAATATACCAAGTAATTACTATTATTGTGTTATTTTATTATACTACCAGAAGTATCTACCAATAACTTCGTCCAGACACTCATTACAACGCACGTGAGCCATTTCCAACAGGAAAATAAAAAAAATTATATAATTTCATTTTTAATTTAAGGTTAAGCCTAACATGAATTATAATGTTCGCGTTCATAGATGGTGCTAATTTAATTACAATATTGTATTTGTATGCATTTATTTTTAAAAATTGTGTTTTTACACAAACAAAACTTTTTATTCATATTCATATTGCGTAATTATTGGCACAAGAAACAAATCGTCTAATATTTTATAGCTTAACTTGCAAAAAGTGTTTTTATCTAAAAATAATTAAATTAGCACTATTTTACAATTTGGGAGGCGGTAATGAGTACCGCCGCCTCAGGGACCATTTATCGGATATCCAACACCTCTGCCGTAGGTCTCCCCAAATAGTTCGCTACGTTTGGTGACTTAGCAGGAATGCCCGGGTTCATGGGGTGGGGTTTCTGTCTCGGACTTGGCGACAGAAGCGTTTGCCCACCTACTGCGTAGCGACCCGGATCGCGAGAGTCTGGATGAGAGAGGCCCTTTGACCTCTCCAGCTGAACTCTCGACTCGTCGCCTTGCACAGCAAAGGATACACCCAACCCCATATCTTTTTCCTTTTCAGAACTTCCTCTCCTTCCTTTCCTTAAAAATACCGTCCACCCAGCATCCCCAAAGATGACACAGGCCTTAAGGGAAATTATTTTCCTCGGGACTTCCTGTGTGGAGCTCATGTAAAAAAAATCTACGAACGAGCAGATTATGAATTATTTAAGTTGACCCTTAAGTAGAGAATTCACCCGCATCCTAAATATTTTTCACAAAATAACATTTAGGTACAGAAAATAAATAATTTAGGGAAAAAACCTTAGCTATATTTGTGTCAATAAATTCAATATTTTTAAATGCATGTATTTTTGTATCGCCAAAATCTGAAATAGCCTTTCAACTGCTTACAAAAACAGTATTTCATTTTGGCATATATCAAAAACTACGAGTATAATTAGAAAATTAATTTCAACCAGAAATATTTGACGACATGATTTTTTGTCTAGACTAGAGCCCCTAGCACGGTCGATCGGTAAGGATTGATAGGATAACTTTCAGTAACTTCTCATCGTTGGACAACTGCAGATCGCTAACGTACAAACAACAGTTGACAACGAATATGTTAAGAACGCTTATTCATTGTGAACTGTTATTATTCGTTGGCGATCTGTAGTCATGCTAGGGAACGATGAGAAGTTACCGGAAATTATAGTATCAATCATTATCGATCGACTGTGCTAGGGGGCCAGAGGGGTTAAAAAATATCTAATATCAACATTAAGTTAGGTTTAGGTATGTGTTCTAAAACAAAGATTGTAAGCATTGCTTGTGTGGTGAAAGTATATCCAGTCGAGAGTCTGTGGTGTGTGATGAATGTAGCAACTGGCAACCAGTAACCATAGCACGTGAAGAGGAGTGTGTTGGACTTCACGCCAGACTTAATAATATGCAAGTCCCAGTTAGAGATGACGAATTCAGCCGAGGGTATGGAACGGAATAATATTTAAATACTGATGGAGCATTTGGAAGGTGATGGAGCAGGTACAACCACCGAAAAGCAATATGATTAAATGCTTATGGTACTGCCGCTGAGAGCTCCGTTGTAGTTGTAACCTCTCTTTCTGTTACACGTGCAGTTAACAGTAAACAGTTCATGAGAAAGAGGGACAGGTTATACCCGAGATATCGGCGGAATGTCTATGCCTTCGTTAGTACTTATATATGCAGAGTTATTTTTCAATTTCAAAAATCCATTCGTTATTACTGTTGTAAGTTATTTGTTACTATTAGTAATCATTTTTAATTGGTTTATAACATATTGAAGTTGATAGCCATAACATACATTGTCGGCCCTCCACACTAGCAACCATTGTAAAAGTATTACAATTTTTAAGATTCAATCAGAATTTTGCAATAAAAAAATGAAGCCGCAAAAAATCATCCAGAAAGATCAGCCTCATTTAGCCCTTAAGAGGGAATAACGAGACAAAACCGGAAATATGTCATTTTTAAATCAACTTATTTATATACGTATTGACTCTTTTCCACAAAAATTTTTTAAATTGATTTCTAAATACTGTTCTTTTATCTAGGGGATCATATAATCATCGTGCAGTAAAATAAATCAATAAATTATTTGGGAAACCTTCTTTTCCGAATTTTAATTTTAGTTCAAATAAAATCATAAAAAAAAGATCCGCGCCCCTGTTTTGTGACGAAAATACTTCAGTTTGTCTATTTATTTACGGTCTTACAAAAATATGTTTTAAAAAAATCTACTTATTTAATTTTTTTAGACTTTATTGAAACATTGTAAATACTTATGATCAAACAATAATTACATAAAGTACATAATTTTAATTGTTTTATGATCACGAATTTGAGCATTTTTGAATGTGGGTATATATCAAAGCAAATTTGGAATGAAATAAAATCTATATTGAGTCATTATGTTAAAATGCTGGGAATTGAGAATAATTAATCTTTCTCATCGGAACCGCCCTGTACCGTTGCAAGGGTACGATCGCAAGATCATCGTTCGACGAAATTTAAATTCTCAGCCGCTGGTTAGTGGCTCTTAAACTTATCTACGTAATACCTTCCCATCACATAAGCGATAAACGTTGACTAACAAATAATATTTCACATTTGAACTCAAAATGGCAAATTATCAAAAGTTTGTCCTTTTATAATTCGACCATTGGCATTTTGGCATGAAATTTTCATCTGCCTCTATTTTTGTTTGTTACGTTCCGGTTCCGGTTCAAGATGGTGGCCTTCTAGGATACTACCTTTTTATCCCACCAGAGTTCGCATGTTCGTGGTTCCTACTACGAGCTCTCAAGTCGTATATAGTCCCTACCAGCCTGAAAAAAGTTTGAAAAAATAATTTTTCATTGAGATTTCAGTGACATTTATTTGGATAGATTGTTTTATTCCTTATTTGAAAAAAAAATGTTTTGTAAAATAATTACTTAGGTAGTTATTTAAGTACCTAATTAAAGATCTTCGATCAAATCTTGGCAATCATACCATTTTACCAGAATTTGTTCGCCAGTGCAGAGAGCCGACAGATAGATATTTACGTCAAAAATAAAGCACAATTGTTTCTGTGTGATTTAATAACACGTCACCTTTTAAAGGTTAATATGACACCGGGAGATATTGTTACACCTCTAAAGAGACGATCAATGGAGCCGCATCAGAAAGGCGTTCACATTTTTCACAATCAAAATTACAACACAAAGCATAATTCAAGAATGCCTTCTACGTGTGCGTTAGGGGCACATAAAGATTCAAATGTCAAAATGCATTATTGTCGCTCGACAGAGGGGGCCGAGGCCGCTAGTCGCTGTTCCCTGCTTGCTGCTTGCTGCTTGCTGCCTGCGCCCCTTCTCTCCTCACTTGTCTCATTCTCGCGGACAATAAAAAGTCAAAAGGTCCATTGTCAAGGCTATTGATCCTTGTAGTGTCGGGGATGGGCACTTTGGCGGCAAGTTGTGTGGCGGCGAGTTGTGTGGCTCAATGTTGGACGTTAAAGTGGACACACACGATAGACCCGCCGAGCCAAAACTAAACGTGTGCTAGACAAAATAACGTTCGCTAGGAGAGGCTACATGCTACAGGAAACTTTCCCTCATTCTTATCCTTTTAATGAGCCGATACTAACATCTATAATAGCATTTTTATAACCAGCGATAGGTCAGAAATAGGAAGTACAATTTATTTAGTAAGTAGATTAACTTAGACCAATCAACGTGGCTCGAAAGGCGTATCTTGATTTCGGTGAGTCCAAAATCAACATGATACAAAATTTAGTATGAATACATATGAAGGACTCGAGAAGGAAAGATTCCTCGTAGTTCGATCTCTTCCAGCGGACATGATTTTATTCTGGATATTATTGAAAAATACACACATCATCATAGAATAAAGAATATATAAAAGTATATTCCATACAAATTTGCACGGAAATAAATGTTCTATTTAGTCCAATCCTCTAGTAATCCGTATCACTTACACTCGCTTGAAGTCGTAGATCTCCATCCCATTTGAAATTCGAAAACATAGATTTGTAAGGAAATATAGGCTGCGATTAGGCAAATACTTGTATTACGAAACACTATTCTGTATTTTATGTACATATCTGTATTAATATTTCTATTTTTGAAACTGATAATTCATGGTGGAATTCCATTATAATATATTATAATAAAAACAAATATAAAACTTTTTTCCACTTTAAGTTTAATGACCGTAACCGGTTTCAGCTCGCTAGAGCCATCTTCAGACTGGTACAAAATATTCTTAATCTACGGTTTATATACACAACATTTGAGGGAGGGGAAGGGGGGTGGTCTTAAGGGTTTTAATCAATTATACTAATTACATTTGTTACTAAGTAGTTTTAGACTGTTGAATTTCTAAATATTTTGGTTATTCCAGTGGGCTAATTACCTTGGGTTTGTAGCTCACTTCAATATTGTTTAGGAAAAACCTTACAAGTGGTATGAATTATTAAAGACCTAATTTTATTGTCAAATCGTTATTACATTTATGATGCATGGGATTTTTTAATAGCTTTTTGATCATAAATGCATGTAATAACGATTTGACAATAAAATTAGGTCTTTAATAATTCATACCACTTGTAAGGTTTTTCCTAAACAATATTGAAGTGAGCTACAAACCCAAGGTAATTAGCCCACTGGAATAACCAAAATATTTAGAAATTCAACAGTCTAAAACTACTTAGTAACAAATGTAATTAGTATAATTGATTAAAACCCTTAAGACCACCCCCCTTCCCCTCCCTCAAATGTTGTGTATATAAACCGTAGATTAAGAATATTTTATACGTCTGAAGATGGCTCTAGCGAGCTGAAACCGGTTACGGTCATTAAACTTAAAGTGGAAAAAAGTTTTATATTTGTTTTTATTATAATATATTATATCTGTATTATTTCTTACTTTGTAGGTAGACACCTAATTTGTGAAAAAAAAAACTATTTGATTATTGTACTATAGCTACTTATTTTTAAATAAATCGTCGTTGAATATTTGTGAATCTATTTTATAAAGATATTTAGTTCACAAGTTCTAGTTAACTCGATTATGACATAGATCAAACTGTCCTGGCTCAGATCGGTCGGGCGTGTTCCCCTAATTTGGACCGTATTCAAATGGCTCCGGACCAATGCCTTAGTTCATTTTGTTTCCAAGTTCGAGTTGTTCACTCGATTGTGACATTGATCAAACTGGCTTGGCTCGGCATGGCTCGGATCGTTCGGGCGTGTTCCCCTAATTTGGACCGTGTTCAAATGCCTCCGGACCAAATGTCGCCGTGTGTGTCCAGCTTTAGAGTGACTTCCCTAGCGTACGGGGCACAGGTAACCACGTACGAGCGCCGAACGTCTTGCAGTGAGTCGTGGGCTGATAAGCTATGCGCTAGAGTTAGTGTGTTCATTATGCGGGATTCCACCGCCTATTATATCAAACCTTTGTACGATTGTCATTCGAGTCTGTCTATTTTCTGTTGTATGTTATCTGACTGATTTCACCTCACATAAAATGTGTGAATTCATCGAAATTACGGTTGTGCCTGCCTTTATTTTTGTTTAAAGCAATTTAACCTAACTAGGTAGTAGTAATCTTAAGTGTAAAGTAGAAAATATGAGTTCGGAAGCAGCAAAAACCCACGAAAGATCTCTGTCGTCATGAAAATTGCACAGTTGTCTGTCTACAGTGTACCTGTAATAGGTCACTGCAACTAATCTCACCTGGCGTCGTAAGCTATGAATATTTGAAAAATCCGTCAAAAAGTGTAAAATAGGACTAAAACATATTTTTTTTTTATTTCCTTTATTCCATATTTTTCAATTGATAAAAAAATAATATTGAAACCCTGGTCATGCCATGTTGTTAGTATATCAATAGGCAGATTCTCTAGTACCTAATTGCACCTAATTATTTTTTTTTAGCAACTTAAATAAAATATTGATGACGAATTACCATATACTATATACATATATACGCGTATATATATTTTGTATTAGCTCCACATAGGAGACCCTGAAGAAAATAATTTCCATCAGGGCCTATGTCATCTTAGGAACTGCTGTGTGGATGGTTTTTTCAAAGAAAGGAAGGAGGGGAAATTGTGAAAATGAAACGATATGAGGGGCGGGTAGGAATCTGGGGGTTAGTGTGTCTAGGAGTAACGGCCTATGAACCCATCCCTCCAATTGCGGTACAAGGCGATGGGTCTAGAGATTTCGGCTGGAGATGTCAAAAGGTGTCAGATGTCTCTCTCGATCCGGCCAGCCACGCAGCAGAGGGGCAGACGCATCAACCGCCAAGACCCGAACAAACCTCACCCCGGCACCCCTTCTAAGTAGCGAACCACTGGGGGGTGACTTATGGCAGGGATATTGGTTATCCAATAAGGGGCCATCCATAAATTACGTCACACCTTAAGGGGGGGAGGGGAGTAAAGTGTGACATTATGTGACAAGGGGTATGGGAAGGGGTCATCAGCTCTGTGACATCACATGTAAAAATCTATATTATTAAAACGCAAAAAAAAAAAATATATATTTTCTTAATTAAAATTTAACAAAACTTTTAAACTTAAAAATTTACTGTTTTGAATATTTTTAGATGTAAAAATCGAAAAAATATGTGACGTCACATTAGGGGGGAGGGGTTCTTACAAAAATGACGACGTGTGACGCAATTGGCGGTACCCATACCCGCCTTCCAAATTGAATACCCAATAATATTATAAGACTCCGTGCGTACGTAGGGAGAATCTATTCCTGTATTTATGAAGACTAATAAACTATTGAGGAAAAGGGAAAACATTACCGGGAAATTGGGTTAAATCCCCAAGCGATACTATAACAAACATATCTATATATTTTATGAAAATTGTGGACGAAAATATATTTTCTTTTAACTTACATTCAAGCTTGTAGTATTTTCACACTAAGGCGCGTAAAGAAGGAATACATGAAAAACTTAGTTAGCATTAAAATTCTGCACCTCCAATTTTTTTTCTATTCTGTAGTCGAACAATTCGAAGTAATTGCGGTAGCATAATAGATTGGTACTTATTTAAGATTATCTCTTTCTTAATTTTACAACCGAAGAACTTAGCTACCTTATTTTACTACTTGCTTACCTGCTCAAGTATAAACAATTAGCATCAGCCTATTAGAAAGATAAGAAAATATTCATACTAAGCGCTAGGTCAGTCTATGTACCTGCTATAATTCACCTATCCTACTCAAGTGTGAACAAATATTAGCATCGGCTCATTAGAAAGATAAGAATGAACATTTATATCCAGCGACAGGTCAGAAATAGGAAGTACAATGTATTTATTAGATTACCTCAAGAACAAACAATTAGTAATGACTTATTACAATGATAAGAATGAATATTAGTATTCAGTCATGGGTTGGACCTAGGAACTATAACTTACCTAGCCTACTCAAGTGTAGACAATTATTTGTATTGGCTTATTAGGTATAAAAGTGTAAACAATAAATTAGTTTTGGCTAATTAGAAAGATAAGAATAAACATTCATATTCAGCGAGAGGTCAGGCCAAGTATGATAATTTACCTATTTTAGCTTATCGGGGGTAAACAATTATTAGTATTATAGGTTTTTTAGAATGATCAGAATGATTTAGAATGAATATCAAGTTCAGCGATAGGTCAGACTTGGAAACTCTAATTTACCTGCCCTACTAAGTTCGAATTATAAATAAGTATCGACTTAGTTATTAGAAATATAAGAGAGAACAGGCATGTCCATCGATAGGTCAGGCCTAGAAGCATAATTTATTTACTTGGCCAACTCAAGTGCAAACGATTAGTATCGGCTTATTAGAAAGATAAGAAAATATCCATGTCCAGCGATAAGCTGGGTCTAGGCAATATAATTTATTTACTAGGCCACCACCAAGTGTGAAAGATTAGAATCGGCTAATTAGTAAGATAAGAATTGGCATCCGTGTTCAGCGATAGTTCAGGCCGAAGAATAATAATTTTTAATACATTTTTGATATTTGTTAGCGAATTTTACACAGTTCGTAAGGCGAGAAGAGCGTAGGTTCGAGTATAATAATTATGGCGATGGCGAGGCAGGACAAAAAGCCCCAGAGGAACTAAGGCACGACCGATCGTAAAACATATCGCTTAGCACAGATGTTCGATAATAATAATAATAATTAGGAACGGTGCCCGTGCCTCAGACCACAAAGTTCCACTTGCTAAAGCCTTTTTATCAAAAGGTTCTTAGTTGTTGTCAGTCCTACATATTCAAGGTGACCGGACAACTCAGAATCAAATCAACTCAGAACCTCCACAGAAAAGTCATTTAAAGTGATGATAAAAATTTTTAAAAAATTGATTAAATAGGTAACGTTTGATTAGGGTTAGGGCTATTTTTAAATAATTTTTTTCAGAGCTATGAATGACTTTTCAAAGAGGTGTTGAGTTAACTTGATTTTGAGTTGGCATGGAACCCATATATACATATAATGTTTTATTAATTTTGGTTTATTATGAATACTTGAAAATAAGGAAAGATTTGGATAAAGGAGGCCCCTTTAGGAAACTTAGCCACATTCTCCAAATATGAATTATTCTCACCAAGAACTTTGTGACAAAATGGACACCACGGAGTCCTACCAGGAATAGTCTTACTTAGTCATAGATATACCTACTAGATTATATCTGACTAAGTAATACATAGAATCTTAATTAGTGTCTTATTTAGAGAGTAATCCACATTACCGTCACAATCTTCGAACTGAATTGAGAGTATGCTGGACGCGATTACAATTGGAAAACTAACATTATCGGATTGTGACCTTGGTTGCAAAAAAGGAAAACAAGATATCCACATTGTAGGGGCGAGCTGATGATCTGAAGAGAATTCCCGGCATTGGGTGGGTGAGAACGGCGAAGAATCGGCAAAACGCGGTAGTACCCGCTCAAAAGGAAGAAGAAGGAGAGATATGAAAATACGAATGTTAGAAGGACCGCGCTAATATTAAAAACGATAATATTTAAGCGAAAATTGTGAAAAGGTTTAATAAATAACGAATCTTATGTCTAAAATAGCATTTCAAGAAAGACTGTGAATTTTTTCATACATATAAATTGGTAAAATAACTGAAAAAACGTGTTTATAATAATTTTCGGAGCGTACTTATTTTTAAAGTACGTTTTTTTTTTCTATCGAGGGAATTTTATATAATTGTCGTTTCGGCGTAGAGTGTATAGATATTATCTTAAAATATAAAATATATTTTTTTAAGAGCTTTAAAACTTAAAATATTTAAGGAAAATATCTAATAAATCTGTAGAAATGCGGGAAGCCCGGGAAAGATCTGTGTCCCTATCTGGGCGACAAAAGACTTTCGAAAAAAATATATATTACAGCAGTATGCCAAACAGCAATCTCTTGATTACTCAAGGCGGCGCTACCCCACTCAAAAAGAAGAAGATGGAGAGATATGTAATTACGAATGTTGGACAGAGCGCACTAATATTTTAAATGATAAAATTTAAGCGAAAAGTGTGAAAATACTTAATAAAACATGACTCGTTTAAAATAGAGCAAAAATCTCGTGGAAGGTATCAAGTATCATTTAAAGAAACATTGTGAATTTTTTCATAAATATAACTTGTAAAATAATAGAAATAGACTTGGTTTTAATAATTTTCGGAGCATACTTTGCGATTTTTTTCTATCGAGGGAATTTCATATAATTTGCGTTTCGGCGTGGAACGTATCTAGATATTATCTTCAAAAATAACATATATTTTTTTAAGAGCTTAACAAATTTCAAATGTTTAAGGGAGATATGTAAGAAATCGGTAGAAATTCGGGTAGCGGCGGCTTAAACCCTGAGTCTTCTCCGATTCCTTGTGTTATGCAATATAATAATATATTTCTAATATAATTTTTAAATATTTATATTGGTGGATCAGTAGAATTTATCGGTCCAGTTAGGAGTTCTACCGAGCCGCACCCTCTGATATGAAAATATCTGGAGTCGGTGAATTTTTTTCCCATTTGGTCTCTGGTAGGTTGACATGTTGTTCTTGTATTGTTTTGTATTTATTTAGTGCAATTTCATAGCGTGAATTGACTAGATGATCATTTGTGGAAAAGTGTGTGGAAGGGTTTAGTTTTTCCTGTGGGGAAACGGCACATAAAGTCAAAAATAAATGCCACTCCTGAACCAATATGGCACAATATACGAGTGAAGGAAAGGTGATTTTTTTATCTATACTTACACACAAGTGCGTACAGTGGGTACTTTGACAAAATATTCACCTTCATTTTAATCGAGTGGCCCATGCATTCTAAAACCAATTACCGTCATGTAAAAACACCATAAAAAGCAGGTAAGTCGGTACTAAAATTTAATAACGCGCTCTTTTTCTGTTGGAAATTTTATTTGTCACGTTGACATTGATCGATGTACCGGAAATACAGTGACGCCGCGGAATTGAAAGCCCCACAATACCGCCATCTAAAAACATCCATTAAAGTTTTAAATCATGTGCCGGGTCTAGGATGAAATATTACATAATGAAGTAAAGAAATTAAATTGAGGTGGCCTTTGACGAATAGGGAGTAAATAAATCCTGCCTTGGGATTACAACAGGTTGAATGGTGAGGACTGAGGACTGGGGACTAAGGACCAGATTGAATGGTAAAGGACCCACATAAAGCAGCCGCCGTGGCCGCCAGGACTGTGAATATATTGCTACAAATACACTTCATATGCAGAGACACAACACGATACACCGATACACGATCCCACGGCCTGCGAGGGATGGACTAGAACTTTGGTAGCAGTTTTAACCTACAATATTTACATCATTGAAGAAGAAGATAATACTAATAAATCTAAACGAAAGTATAAAAAAAGAACATGACACAGAAAAATAAATAAATATATTTTTTAAATTTTCTGTGTATTGTTTTTTTCATATTTTCGTATAAATTTATTAATATTAGAATCTTATTAAATGTTGTATTACATTATAACCTTCAAAAGTTATTAAAACGAGAGTTACTCCAATAAAAATTGAATATTTTATCGTGATTCTTCCGGGTAGCATGCAAGAAAGCCTTTGCATGAAAGTAAGTCCCCACAACAAAACAAATAAATAGATATATTATTAAGAAGATAATAGAACAAGACAGAAAACAAAACAAAGATAACGGTCGCATCTGGAAATCGAACCCAGGATCTCTGTCTTACCGGGACAACGCCTCTAATCACTCATATTTAAAAAAAAAAAAACATCGTTAAAAATTAATTTTTTAAGTAGTTATTTTAATGTATAAACGACGTATTTTTGTTCCGCCGTAAATAGGTCATTTGTATTTTAAATTTACCTGATCAAAATGATTTTTTTTTCTTAATTTTAATTTTATATTTCATTTCTATGATTTCTATTTTTTTTATTTGATATTTATTTATATTTCTATGATAAATATAGTAAAACTATTTTTTTATTGTTTTTTATTTACTCACAAATAATTGACCAAGTTGCCTCTAAAAGCAAGAAACACTAAAATCTTTAATGGCCTATAGCCTATATCTTATAATAAATGATTTACACAAAAACAACAAAACATCATACAAAGCAACACAAACAATGCACAATACCCGAGCCAAAAACAAAGAACTTCTCCAAACTCCTTTTTCCAAAACTACCTTTGGACAAAGACACTTCAAATACATAGCTTGCAAACTATACAATACACTACCAGGTACGATCAGACATACTGAATCCTTGACAAAATTCAAACAAGACGTAAAGAAATGGATTGTAAGTATTGGACGCCACACTACTGCAGAGATCTGTAAAATAAATCACACTTAGACTGAAAACAATTTGCATACGACCTAATCCACGTAAAATAATTGAAAAAATAGAATCATAACAAATTTAATTCCATAAACAGATTTGACAGGATTTACTATTTACTGTACATCATCTCTTCCTTCATTTATATGATAACTCTCTTTAAAGTATTTACCCACACTTCCAATCACCTTTCTATTTTTATTGTATTCAAATGAATATGTATGTAACTTTAAATATTCCTGAAACTACAAATACTCTAAGCCTGTCTCGACACAGGTATATCCTAGTGCGACAGGCATAAAAAAACCCAATGTAAACATTAGATTAATAAAACAAAAATATTAATAATTTAAAGCAAAAATAAATAAAGTAGCTCACATCCGTACTAGAAATTTGATATACCTTTTGATTACAAAAATAATTTTTCAGTTTGGTCGGGTATTTTGATCTCAAATCCAAAATTTAAAAAAAGAGCCAAAAAGGGCAGCGCAAACGTGCCATTAATAATATTGTTGTAGCCGTAGTGTTTTATAAATAACGAACTGAACTGCACCCGTCAATTTGACTATCCTAAAACGGGCAAACTTCCAAGTTGTGCAGTCAAAGCTTCCTTATAGAGATATTTTTCATCTTAAAAAAAATGTAGATATATATATATATATATACATTTTTTTTTTAAATATTAATTGTGGTCGCAAAGCAAAATTTAGCACTATTTTGTTGCTTTTAAAACCCATTACCTACTTGACTTAATTCACATTGTATTAAGTTTTATAAATAACGAACTGAACTGAACCTGTCAATTTGACCATCCTAAAACGGGAAACCTTCCAAGTTGTACAGTCAAAGCTTTCTTATACTGTTAATGTCTTTTTGTATCAAATAATAACAAAAAATATATATAAATATAAAAATTAATTATGGTCGCAAAGCAATACGTTAGTGAGGTAAAAGTAATTATTCTGCATGGTTATTAACCAAAAGGTCAAAATATTTCCACTTTACAATAAAATGCAAATAAAAGGAATATTTCTGAACATATCCCAAAACTAAAAACTGTTTTAGAAAGATGATCAAATACGCTTTCTAATTTTATAATTCAAAATTAACATATAATTTTTTCAATATAAAAATTTTGTATGCAAAACATAAAAAGCTTTAAAAATGGTTCACCTCACGTTTTTTCTTACTAAAATTACTGATAACCTAAAAAAATAAAAACACATACATATTTTATTTTCATACGAAAATAATCAATAAAAATTCTCAAAGCTTAAATTTTTTTTCATGTTGCCATTCAAAACTTTGGTTTCATAAAAGTGTACATTTTACTTTCTTGATGGATATTTTCTAGATTAAACTATAAATTGTGGTGTTTTGCCTTTCTAACACCGTTTAGAACATATTTCTCACATTGATAGTATATGAGACGTATGTGAGCTGGGACAAATACAGTGTCCTGCCATTCAAGGGGAATTGATTTGTCAATTTATTAGCGGTTGGTCCTGAACTGATCAACACACTCTTTCAATAAAGTTTAAGACGATAAATTTCATAAAAAGATCGACTTAAAATAGGCCAGTGCAATAAGCGATCCAAAATCTAGTTTGAGAAAAACTAGATTTTGGCGTGATTTCGGCCGTTTTTTTCAAAATGGCGGCGAAAGCTCAAGTGCGCCAAGGTCGAAAACTCAGATTTTACATCAGGAGATGAGTGTTTAAGACATATAAAAAAATTGGGACTACCGGAATAATTTCGATCGCGACCCCCTTTTTTGCGCTAATTGCACTGGCCTAAAATGCGAAGTTCCTTATATTTGAGGGCCTCCCAGCGCGGTCCTGTTATTTCTCGCCTTTGTATTTCGCCGAGGGTTCACCTTCATCCCGAGTTAGATCCTCTCGCAGCGGGAATTAAAGACTGCTCATTTTATTAGTTATTTCAAGCCATTAGATAATTAGTTTGCAAATTCTTATTGAGATTTATTTCAGACTGGATGCAGTCACAGCGCCAGCGTTACTCCGGTAGGTGTGATTCCGATGGGTACTAAAATCATTTTGTGAATTAATGTTATTCGTTTGAAGATTTTCAGTTTCAGCTAATTGAAATTATCACTTTCACGCGAGTCATCGAATTATATATCAAGTAATATCAAAATATAGTAAAATAAATTTTGGATGAATAGACCCGGGCCGTTCTTCTTTTTAACCTACATAAAGTTGTCTCCACCAGTTTTGGAGAAAAATTCAACAGAATTACCAATATTATTATTTTATAATTACTTTATAATCTACTGTACTAAAGACGTAACGACTGTGTGCGTTTAAAAAAATATGTTTTTATATTTTCTCCTCTTATATTAACTCCTCGTGATAGAAGTGTATTTCATACAAATCACAGTTGTCTTCTGCCACCTCGACTTGCGTATATTCTATAATGTTACAAAAAAAATGATATGACGATATAAAATTTAAAACTATTTTTGGTCTCCAAAAGGTATAACCTACCAAGTAACAGCGATTATTATTTTTAATGATGTTTAATAAAATATTTTTAAAAATCTCAAAAACTTGTCTCCTACAACTTTTATGTCGTACGTTAATTCTATCACGTGGGTTGTCATTCTAAATAGTTATACACGCAGCTCGTGTTTGTTACCCCCAGTAGGCATTTTAGGCCTTCTTCCCACCTTGCTACAATTTCCCTCTGAGATCCAGAGAGAATTCATTTATAGTAAAAACGAAATGTGACGGAGTGGTGGAAATGTGACAGAGTGGTAAAAGTTGTGTAGGTTAATAAGAAGAACAACCCACCTAGCTACGTACCATTAATTTGCAAATTTGCAGGAGGTTCCGAATCAATTTCCCGCACAGTATATAAATTTAGTGATGTCGGGCGAAATTACACAGAGACAAAATTACACGTGAAGAGAATTACACCCGCTAGAATTACAGACTGACGGAATTACACATAGACAAAATTACATATGGAGAGAAATTACACCCGATAGAATTACATACTTTTAAATACCTTTTTTATATAATTAGTTAAATAAATTACATATTTGGAAAAAGACAAAGGTCGTTAAGTTAAATTAGATTACGTTTTTTGACGTATGAAATTCCAGTAGGTGTAATTCTCTCCTTATACATAATTTGGTAGGCGGATATGGATGCCACCGCCCAGGGAACCATTTATTGGATAACCAACAACCCTGCCATAGGTCACCCCAAGTGGTTCACTACGTTTGGTGACTTAGCAGGGGTACCCGGGTTCATAGGGTAGGTTTGTCCGGGTTTCGTCTGCCCTGAGAGAGCTGGTTGAGGGAGGCCTGACCTCTGTTTGACCTCTGTTTGACCTCTGTTTGACCTGTTTGACCTCTCCAACCGGACTCAATCGACCCATCGCCTTGCACCCCAGTTAGAAGGATGCATTCATTCGTCCGCCGCTCCTGGACACACTAACTCCGAGATTCCTACCTACCTCTCAAACGTTTTTCCTTCCCAGAACTTCCCCTCTTGCATATCCTTTAGAAGTTAAATAAAAAAGGTAAAAGTAAAATATCCTCTACACAGCATCTCGAAAGATAACATTGGCCCTCATGGAAATTATCTATGTGAGGAGCTAATGTTAAAAAAATGTAATTATGTCCGCGCGTAGTTTCGTCCCTGTGTACTTTACACTGCAAGAATTACAAATAGTTAATTGAATTATGTTGTTTGTTTAACTTGTATGACTTTATGTTTTTTTCACAAACAGTACACTTATTATTACACTATGCACTTATTGTTTCACTATTCCATTATTATTACACTACTTCACTTAATATGCAATTACTATTATACTTAATATTATACTATACACTTACTGTTGCACTGTTTGTATGCTCATTTTCAGCATAGCTATTTAAACAAATTTTAATCATGTTTTTGCTTTATATGCCCATTGTTTGTTCCTTTTAGGTACAATAATAAAATATATTAAACTATATTACCCACGCACAGACTGCGCCTAAGTGGATTCCATTTGTTCTTATTATGTCATAATATTGTACACATCAATTGTACGAAAATTGCGCGGACGGAGGAGTATGAAATTTCGCACACTTATAGTTTATATAGAGGAGGAGTGCAGAATGTTAATATTTTTTTAAAATTATGCATAAAAATACATTAAATCAATTAAAAAAACATTACACACACTACCATGTATTTGACACACACACACGCATCTTTACTCTATTGCTTATTGTTAAAGTTTATGGTCAATTTGTCTATGGTCTTACTGAATGTCAAATGTCAAACATAACCATAAAAATACCGCTCACTCAATATAATATTAAATCAAATTATGAATAAAAAATACATAAAAAAAACATTACAATTATGGTCGAATTTCGACCATTGGGCGACCACTAGTAATAATATTTTCACCCTTGTGTAATATTGTCGAGTAATATATTGATATAGATTTTTTTAATTTAATATAAGTGCGCTGACAGAGTGGGTGCTAGAATGGTATTGATTGTAGGCCATCGCATGTAACTACAATTCCTATTAAGAAAGTTTATGAATATGAATAGTGATTTTAAAAATACCTGGTAAAAAGCTATAGCTTCCCTATTTTGCCTTTCACAAATGCATATTTTTGCAAATGAAAACACATTATAAAATAAATGCAAAAGCACGTTAGCGCCCTTGTTGTGATTTTTCACAAGCGGCGCGATACAAATTTAATAATTAATTTTTCTCTAATAAGTATTTTTTTAAGTGAATACAACTGCTCCCGTCTGGAACCAGTAGATTATGGCATCCCCAATTGGGGCTGTGAGTGGAGTGAGGCTTAATGTAGTGGAAAGGGAAAAGAGATGAGGAAGGGATACGGTCAACAAACACGGCTAAAGCCATTTCAAGCAACGTCTCCATTCTGAATGGTAGTCTTACACCACGACGATACTGAGAGTATTTTCCACTCTGGAACGTGCCGCAAATATCCTAAGTATTATTTTTAATGAATGATTTGTTAAATGACGCAAATCAATCAAATAAAATTTACTTGCAGACGCCGGGATTCCAACCCGCGACCTTCAGATTGCTAGTTGAGAGCCTTACCTTCGACCACGGAAGCAGTCATATAAATATATCATTACAGGGGATAATATGTTCTCTAATTTTCCTGATTTAAAAAAATACCCCATTGTCTTTTGATTAAATCATTCTTTTTTTTTTTTGAACATAGTCACAAAGCCATATTATTATAGTGTGTCAAATAAGAGTAGAAAACATAGGAGGGCGCCACTGTTGTTCAAATGGCAATACTACAAATGTAAATACTCATGGTGGAAATTTAAAGCTGTGTAATCTACATTTTTGTAAAAAATAAAGAAGGCATAAAAGTGAAAAAAATATTTTAGTTTATAATAATAAACAATAAAGCACAGTTTAGAAATTGCTCACATTTATTTAATACTAGCTAAGTACCTAGCGTCGTCCGGGCTTTAGGTCATGTCTCTAATATTAGATCTGAATATATTTAACTCAATCAGATCTAAAAGTAGTGTAACTAAACTCACCATTAGTGATTCTTCCTTTCTACCTACTGTTAAATTCAAATTTATGTTAGATTAAATGAAAGCAATTCACTTTGTAAAACACCATTTATGTTTAACACTAATTTGTCATTATGTATTTATTTGTCAATATTTGACATTTAAATTGGTGTTGCCGCCTACAAATTTTCTTGTTCCATTTTTAATATTTGACATTGTCATTGTCAGCATTACCACCTCATCATTGAAGAATATATTGATTTTAACAAAGTGTAACTTATTTTTATCATTATGTTATTAATTCACTTTTCCTTAGTCTACGAATCCATGTTCAATGACTCTTGAAGTGTGGAAACCAATCACAATTACATATAAAAATAATAATAGACAACATAAATGTACCTTCTCTTCACCTTTAACGACAAAACATGTATTTTATTTATCCGTACACTTTTACACTGAATAACACATTCCTGTTTTGCGTATCTACACAATATTAAAAAATGGCAGCCCCTATTCGGTCGGAGCTCTGAATGCGGTGAATGCGATGAATGGTGCCAAATGTCACCCACTCGGGGCTCAAAGGGGCCGCCAAAGGGGCGCCGCCCCGGGGGGCCGCGGCCACCTACCACAAGAACCACGCCGAACCACACCGAACCACACCAAACCGCACCGCACCACGCGGCCCGGACCCTAATCTCATGGCCCACATTCATAACTCCTCATTTTCGTATTATCAACAAATTAGGTGTTTCAGGTGTTCGGTCGTTATTCATGATCTGGAATTCTTTCAATACTTTGAGGTTTTGTTGGAATGTTGAACGAAAATAGTATAGATGTTACCCAATTGTTTTTGAAATCAATGTGGGAACATTTTTTGTTCAGAATTTCCATTTTTTAAACATTTACATATCTTTCTTTTTGTTGCACAAATAAATTAAGAAGAGCTTTCTTAATTTGTTCTCCCTAATGGCAGTGAAGCCATATGATGTGGTAGATGAAGGTTGAAAGTATTTTATTTAATTTCATTTAAAAAAACGAATAGCCTTATCTCTAAAAAAGGGGACTAGGAGTGTACCGCTTAATTTTTACTCTCCGCCCTTCGGATTGTTCAGGTTGAGACGCGGAATTTGATGTCCATCTCGGGTACTGTAAGGTTCAAATTTTTTTTTATTCTTCATTTTAAGCACCCGCTAAGATGCCAAAGCATTTTGTCAGCAGTAGACTGAGAATTAAGATCCCTGAGGCGGACGTGAGCTAAATCCATAATCGTGTGAGAAATGTGGAAATTCGCAAAGAATGCAAGATTGATGTAAGCGTAAAGAGTAAGATTAAGAAAGATACCATCAGACGGTTTATAGCCAAATAAACGAAGAAAGGAATCTAAAAAAAGTCGGGGATGCCCGAGAAAGACATGGCACGATCAAATGAATCATATTTATCTATTTTATCTCCCGGCTTGCAGAACTATCTAACTGCCAATGGTCATGCCAGTCGGGAGAGCTGTCTTGTTGTTAAATAGTATCGCTTCGAATACTGATATGTTTAACATCAATGAAGCACAATTTAGACGGCAAGTTTTGTTGCTGTTAGTCTAATTGTGCTTCGTTGATGTTTAAATTGCTTAAATCTGCTTATCTAATCTTAATATTTTCTCTCTTTTAAAAACGCTTTGAAATTTTAATTTTGTAATATTTTTAAAATGAATAAATCGAATTGAAAGATACTTTAGTCAGGCCATGTCAAGAGTCATAATAATAGAATAGTGTGTATGAGACGATGTACGAATGTGAATGAGGCAAAGAGTGTGTGCAAAGAGCGAGTTGTTTGGGGGTCCGACCTCTCTGCCGGCATGGTGGTTAGTTGGTTTGTTAGTTTCTTAATTTATTTATACAACAAAAATACTATTTACTAATGGTATAGGTGGGTAATAATTTTTTTTGTGTAATGTCATTAAAGGGTCGCTTGCAAATACTTTATCAATTGTATAGACATTTTTTAAGTTTCCTAGGAAGAAAATCTGTATTTTCTCGCTGTGGAGGAATTTAACCCCAACCTTTCCTAGGAAGAAAATCTGTATTTTCTCGCTGTGGAGGAATTTAACCCCAACCTTTCCTAGGAAGAAAATCTGTATTTTCTCGCTGTGGAGGAATTTAACCCCAACCTTTCCTAGGAAGAAAATCTGTATTTTCTCGCTGTGGAGGAATTTAACCCCAACCTTTCCTAGGAAGAAAATCTGTATTTTCTCGCTGTGGAGGAATTTAACCCCAACCTTTCCTAGGAAGAAAATCTGTATTTTCTCGCTGTGGAGGAATTTAACCCCAACCTTTCCTAGGAAGAAAATCTGTATTTTCTCGCTGTGGAGGAATTTAACCCCAACCTTTCCTAGGAAGAAAATCTGTATTTTCTCGCTGTGGAGGAATTTAACCCCAACCTTTCCTAGGAAGAAAATCTGTATTTTCTCGCTGTGGAGGAATTTAACCCCAACCTTTCCTAGGAAGAAAATCTGTATTTTCTCGCTGTGGAGGAATTTAACCCCAACCTTTCCTAGGAAGAAAATCTGTATTTTCTCGCTGTGGAGGAATTTAACCCCAACCTTTCCTAGGAAGAAAATCTGTATTTTCTCGCTGTGGAGGAATTTAACCCCAACCTTTCCTAGGAAGAAAATCTGTATTTTCTCGCTGTGGAGGAATTTAACCCCAACCTTTCCTAGGAAGAAAATCTGTATTTTCTCGCTGTGGAGGAATTTAACCCCAACCTTTCCTAGGAAGAAAATCTGTATTTTCTCGCTGTGGAGGAATTTAACCCCAACCTTTCCTAGGAAGAAAATCTGTATTTTCTCGCTGTGGAGGAATTTAACCCCAACCTTTCCTAGGAAGAAAATCTGTATTTTCTCGCTGTGGAGGAATTTAACCCCAACCTTTCCTAGGAAGAAAATCTGTATTTTCTCGCTGTGGAGGAATTTAACCCCAACCTTTCCTAGGAAGAAAATCTGTATTTTCTCGCTGTGGAGGAATTTAACCCCAACCTTTCCTAGGAAGAAAATCTGTATTTTCTCGCTGTGGAGGAATTTAACCCCAACCTTTCCTAGGAAGAAAATCTGTATTTTCTCGCTGTGGAGGAATTTAACCCCAACCTTTCGATTCGAACACAAATGTGGGTTTATTGGTTTATATATCACGTAATAATAAAAATAAAAATGTTTCCAAATTATTTTTTTTTACATTAACTCCACACAGGAGGCCCTGAGGAAAATAATTTCATTTAGGGCCTATGTTTTTTTATATGGGATGATGTGTAGCGAGTATTTTTAAAGAAAAGAAGGAAAGGAAGTTTTGCTAAGGAAAAGGGTGTGAGGGCTGGTGGGGATCTAGGATGTCGATGGGTCGAGAGAGACCAGCTAGAGAGGTCAAAGGGTCTCCCTAAACGGGCCTCTTCCTACCCGGCCCGCCACGCAGTAGGGCGACAAACGTATCCGCCGCCAAGACCTCGACTAACCTCTACCAAGCCAGCCAACCTATTAGCGTCTTCTACACGCACACTTCGGAGCGATCGAGTCCCGCGCCACTTCAGGCCGCCGCGCAGAAAAGTCTCACAGTGAACTGCGCTGTAAACCTATCGGTCTTTACTTTTCTGCGCCTGAAGTGGCGCAGGATTCGGTCGCTCCGAAGTGTGCGTGTTGGAGACGCTAATAGGTTGGCTGTCTGTGCCGACGCGACCAGGGATGTTCTGCCCAAAAAAAATATTTCCCTAGATTTCGAAGTGAAATTTCCCTAGAATTTCACATTTACGCAATTACTCACCACTGAATTAGAAATTGAATTTCAAATTAAAAAAAAAAAACACTTTGCAAAATAAAAATCAACCGCAATCACCGAAAAAACGGAACTTAAAACATAAATAATTTTTTTTTTCAGATTAATTTATCATTTATCTTTTTAGATACATAGGACGTACCCATACTACGTGGCAAACTTTTTGCACTTTTTAACCCCCCCCCCCCCCCCCCACCCTGACCAAAAACCTAATTTTTCACCCGGGGGGGGGGGGGGGGGGGGCGTCGCAAAAATATGGCAACTTCCCAAGGGCGTCACAGTTGAAATAAGTTTGGGAAGCCCTGGGTTATCCAATAAATGGTTCACACGGGGCGGCAGTAACCATACCCTCCTCCAAAATTGAAAAAAATACAAACATCTTACAAGCCTGAATGTCAAGAGGAAATAGGCATGTAGTGAACTATTTATAGAAATAATATACTCATAGTATATTTGAGTGGACATCGTAAGAATCGTCATAATTTCAATTTGATTGATTTAGCACTAATACGTGCATTACACAATAACTTCAAAAGGGAGTACCTCTTGTCTCATTATAGTGCATGGAACTACAATACACAACCCCCAGGAATACACCACAAACATGCGCAATACTAAACTTGCTGTGAGCGTGTACAGTGAATGGAACGCCGTGTTTAAAAATAATATTTATTACTTTCTGTTTGGATGACAAACGATTGTGACTTTTTCCGCAACACTTGACGCCCATTGACTGGGATTTGCCCGACTCCCGGTGTGTTTGGCGGCGAATCACCTCAAAGGCGGGATTAACAAATTTCTAGGCGATGGTGTTGCCATTGTAGACTGCCGTGATACAAATAACTCGGAAATGAGGCGATTTCTGCTGTCGGCTTATTTCATATTAGGTTTCACTTTAATCTGCTCCCTAAATCGCCGAATAAAAGTCACAATTATTTGAGCTCGGTTAAAATAATTAATACGTAGCACCTGCTTACTGTAACAAATTTGCGTTAATGAAAACATTGCATTTTTTTAATAAAGAAAACACATTCTAGGATAACAAATATCAATATATAAACCTAAAGAAACATCTTTAAGATGAAGCCATGCGAAATAATGCAAAATCTTACAAAATCGTGTTTTTGTTTCGAAATTTTGATCACTTAGATATATTATAGATTATTCAATTAAATACTGCGAGTAGAACACACCTTGGCCTTGGAAAATATCGAGTAATTTTTTAATAAATCGTTTTGCAAGTCTGGAAAAAAATAAAGTTGTCAGGCATATTAAAAATACTTTCAAGTGTCACAATCTCCTACTAATAAATCCATTTTTGGATAAATTTTTATTATAAAATGTGGCAAATTAAGTTCTAATACCATTAGATAGCCCCATATTAGTAGAGATGATGATGGTCATGATGATAGTGATGACTACTCAAACATGTCACATAAAGAAAATTAAAAATATTTTTGATAGTTATTTTACTAAATTGCATATTATATAATATAGAGGTAATATATTTTACACATATTACGTACATAATTTTTTTTTTTTTAATAACCTTCCATTCCACATTCAAATTTTCACCTTAAAATGTCCCTGTGAATAAAGGGCGTTCTTAAGCATTCTTGACCCACTGTGCGTCGGAATATCTGTTAAGATGAAGACATAGTAAATAATGCAAAATCAAACAAAATCATGTTTTTGTTTTGAAAATTTGATCGCTTCGAAATATATAGATCCTTCAATTAAATACAGCGTGTAGAACAAATCTTGGCCCTTAAAAATATCGGTCATTTTTTTAATAAGTCTTTTAATAAGCCTAGAAAAAATAAAGTATTAGGTCTATAAAAATATTTTCAAGTGCAAACTCTCCTACTTATAAACCCCTTTTCGGATATAGTTTTATTGTATAATGTGGCAAATTCAGTTTCTTCTATGATAATCGTAAAAAAAATTTATATTTACCCCAGAACTTCACAAAATAAAATAAAATATACATTTTCACGTTGTTATTTCACAATACGGCAGTCGAAGAATTTGGATTTTCAAAGTGATCTCTATGCCGTCCACCGAAGAACTACTGACTAACTCCATCCATTTTTTGTTAGTCCCCCCTCGGCCGGAGCGAGGAATTGACGTGTAGGCCTGTGTCGCTTGGTTCCGTGAAATCAATTTTAAATTTACATTTTATTACAGTAAACAATACGTAAAAAAGGAGTTAATATTTTTTTCAGGCTTTTACGAAATCAACCTGTAATAAAAAATTCCCAAATACCTTTTCCAACCTTTCCAAAAGCTTTTTCTCAAGTAATTTTAAACTCCTCCCATAAAAGGGCGTGAATTCCGATTTCAATTTTTTCCTGAACTATTGGATCGCCTTAACACTTGTAGACCGTGCTCGCAAATATTGATAACTGACCATAGATGACGGATTTGGTCAATATCGTATTGATGTGTTTTATCTATCGACCAAAAGAAAGCTAAAGAGGCTAAGACTAGAAGGCTAAGGTCTTTGGTTCATTTCCTAGACCAAATATTTTTCGCTAATATTTATCTTCAATGATAAATACTACTATTTGAGGTTATATTGATTAAAATATTTAAATAAATATATAAGATTAAATTCATATAATATTTCCTATTTACTAAAGAAAACATGATATTTCAGGTCGAGGATCAGATTCTTCAGACACGGAGTCCGAGCCAGGAATCACCCTGAAGAGGAAGCAGCGCCGGTCCAGGACTACCTTCAGTGGAGACCAGCTCGATGCTCTGGAGAGGGCTTTCACCAGGACCCAGTACCCTGACGTCTACACCAGGGAGGAATTGGCGCAACAGACGGGGCTGACGGAGGCTAGAATTCAGGTAAAATACCTACTAAACGTTGTATATAAAGCCTCGATTACATTATATCATATTAACTAACTAACTAGCAGATTTTACACTGAACAAGTTTACTAGCAGATAGTGAATTCGCCGGCTAGTAGATTGTAAACTCGCTCAACGTAATCGAGGCTTTAGTTGATTTATATTGGTTGTTTTTTTTTCACAAATTGTTGTGCTTTATAATTTCTTATTCTTTTATTTGCACTCGTAATGTTGAACTTTCAAACTTTTGCGAAGTCTAAAGTGAAGAAATGGATATAAAAATATTACTAATAATTTAGTTAATACATAAACAATGATAGTTAGATATGGAAATACAAACATGATGTATAAACAGAGCTAGACAGAATTATTATTTAAAAACCAGCCTTATTTTCCAAAAAATAACCCAAACACATAAGGCATGTTTCGATATTGGTGTATATTCTATGTATATAAAGATTAGTGTTTGTGGCGAGTGAGCAGGGTGGATTTGATTTTTATACAAATCTACACCTTTTCCCCGACTGATGAAATTTTGCACATTTGACCCCCAAAACAAGGACAATTTCTACGTGAGATTTCAAAAAATAACCCACATCCCCGTTTCTCATTACTCAAAGCAAAATTTTGAAACGTTTTGATGAAATTTGGCGCACTTGATCTTCCTACACCTGATTTCGAAAAACTCTATGTAAAGCCCGGTTAACGCCGGGACTTCAGCTAGTTAAATATAAATATTAAAAACATATAATTTCTACATACGAAGCGGGGATTTTATCTACCATGTTTTTCTCCTTTCTCTCTTTCATTTAATTCAGCCTCGCAAATCGCAACATTCCGAAAATGTAAATTCCATTGTAGGCAATTGAAATTCTTGTCCTAGGTAAATTAAAAAGGGATATTGAAAATAATTAATATTAATGTAAATTGTATTTACTTTCAGGTGTGGTTCTCCAACAGACGTGCCCGCCTTCGGAAACACAACACCTCAAGCACTTCCGGCGGACTCTCTGGCTACGGGTCTCTTCCCTTGTCGGGCATCCCTTGCCAGTACCCCGCACCAGACTTTTCTGGGTTGCCTCACCACCCCAACCACGCAGAGGCCTGGCACCACCAGAAGGCCCAGTTCTCCAACTACAACCAGCTCATGGCACATTCCCAGCAGCTGAACCAAGCCTTCCAAAACAACTTCCCGGGAACCTCATCCGGATTCAATCACCCTCCTCCTACCACGAGCAGCGAGACCCATCCTCAATTACTAGAAAACGGAATGCCCAGACATGAATTCGCATCGCGTTGTGTGAACCCGTGCGATCCATACCCAAAACATCCATCATTGTATCTGCCTAAGAACCAAGGCAGTTCTGAAGTATTGAAGTCACCCTCGACAGAAGCGGAAGAAGCTAAATCTGAAAGTTTTCCAAAGAGCATCATCGAAGACTACAACAAAATAGTGGCAGCAGAAAACTTCTCAAAGATGGCTGCTGATTATTCGAAATTAACCTCTGAAACTAATTTGAATTGGAATCAAACCCATATAGGAATCAACATGGGTTTCGGAGGCTTGGCTCCAGTCGGTATACACCATAGTGACGGGTATTCCTTCCCGAACATCGGTGATGGTTTCGGTCAACAGAACTATGGCCATGCCACGACCAGTGTCAACAAGTATTGGGGCTCATGAGTCATGAGCGAGGGTGTTTTAAGTGTGAGTGTAAAAACTTATTAAAGTGCTGACTGTCTTCGGACTTCTAAATTAAGTATTTGGTTGACTGATGGTTTTGTTGACATTTCGAAAAGTCGTCTTACTTTAAATAATTAGTAATAATTGTACCTACCTAAACTACCACTTTTCCTAACTACCTACTTATATTTTATTCTCTTCTAAGCAGCACCCAGAGCATATTAGATCATAGGCGAAAATAATTTTATTTCATAAGTGTTGCAAATGCACTGTTCAAAGAACTTTATGAATTATATGTTTATAAGCACGCACACAGAAAATCTTTACTTTTAACCTTTTGTCCAGGAGAGGTGACTTGCACGTGACGATTTCATTTTGCACTGTAAGATTTGAGTGAGCTGTTTTTAATTTGACCAAATAAAACTTAGAAAAATATTACTTTTAAGTCTAATTTCAAGAATGAAAAATGAGGTTTGATGGAGTTTTGATTTGTAATAAGTAATCAAAAGCTTTACAATTGACAACAACTACTGCTTGAATACAAATGATACCGCGTTTGCCAAAAAAAACGAAAGTGTGCAATACTGCTCAGGATGTATTTATATTGCTCAGAATCGCTTTACAACCTGTGAAGTAAGAAATTAAGAGTATATCTTGATTCATATCATTTAATAATTTATATTACTTTGGTGCAATGTTTCATTCAATTTTACTAATGTTCTGATGTTCTACCTAACTACATTCTTTGAAATTAGGTCATTTATTTTTTGTTCCATTTCCCTTTCAAGATTTCAGGAAGCAGTACAACTTCTAAAACCCTAGCCATTTAAAGAAAGTTTAACGATTAACGAGAGAGGTTAGGTTAGAGAGAATTAACACCTTAATTTTGAGATGCATAATTATGTATAAAACACGTCGTAGAGATAAATTACTTTGCTGTGATCTCATAAAATATTATAAAAAACACCATAATCTTACATGACTTAATATACCAGTAACAAATATTATAAAATATATGATTTACCCATTTTTTATTTGGACAGAAAAACATCTCTAAACCGACTAGATAACTTTTGCTGGGATTGTGTACACATGAAGCATTGCTGGGATTAGGTACACATGAAGCATTGTTGGGAACGGGTACAAATGAAGCATTGCTGGGATTGTGTACACACGAAACATTGCTGAGATTGGGTACACATGAAGCATTGCTGGGATTGGGTACACATGAAGCATTGCTGGGATCGGGTACAAATGAAACATTGCTGGGATTGTGTACACAAGAAGCATTGCTGAGATTGTGTACACACGAAGCATTGCTCGGATTGGGTACACACGAAGCATTGCAGGGATTGTGTACACATGAAGCATGCTGGGATTGTGTATACATGAAGCATGCTGCTATTGTGTACACATGAAGCATGCTGGGATTGTGTACACATGAAGCATTGCTGGGATTGTGAACACATGAAGCATTGCTGGGATTGTGTACACATGAAGCATAGCTGGGTTTGTATACATATGAAGCACTGTGTTAGAATGTCGCAAAGGGTTGAAAAAGCTTTAAATTTTAAATGTGTCTCAGAGAAAACGTAATTAACCAGTGGTGTATAAAAATGGATTATTTTATATTAAATACAAAATTAAAATATTAGAAAAATATTCAACATTGTCTTTTCATTTCTTCAACGTAACCAAATGTACGAATTATTTAACTAATTAATTTCTTTCCAACTTTCCTCTTCCACAACTCTCTCCCCTTGCGACTCAAGTCAGAAACCAATTCCCGAATTAGTGGCGCTATAGTCCCCCATTCCATTGGAACTGGGTAGGTGAGACTCCATACAAAAATAAAAATTTAATGGCAGCTGTTAGAGTTTGGTGTTAAAAAATGAAAAAGAAATGAAACACAATAATAATATTATCATTCTTTAATATACAGAGATTTTTCTTATTTATGAATTACCTACATACACATACATACAAAAAACTGTTAAAAACATTTACATAAAATCGTATAAATGTCACTTTTGAAAATATTACAATGTTTCATATTTATTTTCTTAACCAAAAAAATAAGTAAATTGTCAATCCACAGCTTCATTATTCTAAGAAAATAGACAAAATGCAAAATACAATACATATGTGAAAAAAATTAATTACCAGCCACAGTAATTTAGACCAAAAATAATAAATTTTGTTTCCATGTAAAATAATAATCTTGATAATGATATAAAAATCAAAGAAAAAGTTTATATTTGACACAGAAACAGCCTTAATTTTTGACAAATCATTTTAACAAAAAAATGTAACGTCATTAAATATGAAATAATCATTAAATATTAACATTAAAGTGGCATTTTTTCTAAGACTAAAGCCTCCTTTTACACGTCATCTAGCTTTAGGTCTAGTTAGGTGTGTAAAGAGAGAACAGTGCAAGGGGTGGTGAGGGTAGTCGGGTTCACTCAGTTTCCTCCGGGATGGTTCTGGAAAGCAGGTACTGCCTCCTGCGGTAGGTGGGGCTGGTAGGGGTGGCGTTGGACACGGGGGGAGTCTGGCCCATCAGGGAGAACTTGCCTGGAACATTATATAAAAGATATGTAAGTAATTATTAATACATTACCAGTACCTGATTTCAGATGTTTGGTCCTGAAATACTGGGAAGACCCAAAACCCATTGAGCACGCCTAATTACGGAGGCCATTGAAATCTGCCGCATTATTATTAATATTAATTAATTATTTTTAAATTAATATTAACAGTTCTTGGTATCCAGTGGGTACTTGACATTTACACCAAAACTAAACGCCAAAAAGCATACTAATTTATTATACTGAAATACCGGTCCTGATACCGGTCCTAATTTCAATTTGGGAGGCGGGAATGGGTACCACCGCCCCGGAAACCTTTATTGGATAACCAACACCTCTGCCATAGGTCACCCCAAGTGGTTCGCTACGTCTAGGTCTTGAAGGTGGATAACCAGGACACACAGAACCCCAGATTCCTACCCACCCCTTATACCCTTTTCCTTCCCAAAACTCTCCTTTCCTTCCTTTCCTTAAAAAAACCCTCCACACAGCATCCCCAAAGATGACATAGGCACTGAGGGAAATTATTTTCCTCAGGGCCTCCTGTGTGGAGCTCATGTAAAAAAAATAATAATAATAGGATAAACGCTTGCAACACTATATCCTACATACTTTACCAAAATCTACACATCCGATCTGATGATGGACACTGTAACGCTGTTCGAAACGAAACAAAGAAGGAGGGAGCGCGACACGGCGCAACAACCCAAAAATGAATTACGATATCACCGTCATCCGATAGCTAATGTCAAAAAATACGTTTTGTACAATATGATTATGATGTTGACACCTAACCTCGTGATTAATTCACATGATCTGTAAGAGCAATAATGTAGCATACATATAGGGTAAAGATTGCTAATGATAGTCAACCTTAGATAAGAAAGAGAGAGAGAGAGAGATTAAAGAATGAAACAATCAATGTGACATCTTGTCTTGCTTTTGACAATTAAAGATAAACTTCAAAATTACAGGTTGAAAACAGTCGGGCTGATCTAGAAATTCGCATAAAAGGCTGTGCAAATTTCATGTTTCTAATCTCCCGCAGAGGGCTACTAAAAGCACATTATAACATTTTAACCTTGGGTATCCACCCAGGCACCCAAATAAATCAAATGCATTGAAAAAAAGAAGTAGATAGTAGATATCCCTTTCTTCAAAGGGATGAAATAGTATAATGTGCTGCCGGAAAATATAAAATCTGCACCAAATGGGAAATTCAAGAAGGATTGTAGGAACTACGTTGAACAAGAGAGAGAATAAATAATAATTTGTAATCTTAAATATACAACAAACTAAATAATAAAACTAAATTAGTTAATTTATTAGAAGATCCCGCCATGAGTTGATTGTTCGATAATACTAATTATTAACTTACCTAATTCAGTCATCCTTGAAAGAGGAATGTTCCCTGAAACAAAATTAAAAACATATTTTCTGTAAATAGAAGGATTCTGATATTCTATAGATGGTAGTTAGTGGATGCTAGAGGATTATTTTTGATTACTGAATTGCATACCCAAAAATCTCTTTTTGTTGCTCAGGTAGTCACCAGTCAGTGCCTTGACGAATTCGTCATAATCAAACGCATCGGATTTAGGAACATCTGGTAGGGGGAAGTCATTGGAGATCTCCGAGAAGTATTCATCTGCCTGCCTTTTCTGTCTATTGGCTGATTTTGGCAGACAGGCAGGTTTGGCAGCTTTGTTATTTACTGATCGTTTGACGAATACTTTTCCGTATTTAAAGGGACCTGTCTTTATGGAAGGCACGTTTCGTTTTATTTCAGACTGACTAGCTTCATCAGCCTCCGGGGTAGGGAAGGCGTCAATAGCAGGGTCCCTGTTGATTGAATGTAAATAAGAGTCTTGCCGCAGTAATGCTGCAACGTTCCTCTTCTGTTCTTCGTTCCTCTGCCATGAACTACCGTGGTTCGGAAGGGCCCAGTCCCTAGCGATAGTCCCAATGTTTCGCTTGTGTTCTTCGTTATCTTCGTAAGGCATATTATGGCCTCGAATCAGGGAAACTATATTTCTTTTTCCATTGGATAATCCTCCTGTTTTCATCAAGTTTTGGATGTTTCGGTTATACCTCGATAGGTAATAATTGTTATCTTGTTGATTTTTGTTGAGGAGTTCTCCATTTCTTGCCAAGGATCCGAGATTTCGTTTTCCGTTTTGATACGCTTCGTTCTCATCGTTGGGTCTGCTGGTAATATAACCATGGCGTGCTAGAGATTCCAGGCTTTTCTTGATATACCGATGAATACTACCTAGACGAGCTAGAGACTCCAGATTCCGTTTCTCTTGCTCCGTTTCTGAGTTTTCTTCGGGAGACTGCAGCGTAGGCAGTTGACCATTCTTAGCCAGGGTTGCTATACTCTTCTTGCCCATCATGGAAGGCTTACTTTGTATGGCGTTGGCCTTAACCATGGTGGCGATGTACTTCTTGAAGTAGGGTGAGGTGCTCATCATCCGCTCGAAGACAGTTTGAGGAGGAGTGACGTGTGAGGAGCGTTTGCTCTCGTACGAAGGCTGTTCGTACAAAAGTTTTCCGTCTGATAGCAAGTCGTAATTGGGAAGAATCAGATTTTCGTTTAGTGCCGGAGAAGTTAAAATGCGCCACAGTTTCTGTCTCAGTGCTTGTACCTAGAAAAAAAAAACAAAACGTTTAATAAAATATAATAAACCAACGTAGGTACATCAGCTCGGTTTTAAATCAATATTAACTTACATGCATACTCCCTGCTCCAACATTTTCAGGGGTGAGAAAACTTTGTAGGACATTATCGAGATTTTGGAGGACATGGTTTGTCTGTGATTCCGTGTCATAAGTAAATTCTTCCGAGCGCACCTGTAAACAAAGAAAAAATAAGGTAATCACGGCCAAAAATTACTATAATCACGTACACGGCATTAGGTAGGTAGGAATCTATATTAAGCGGGATTTGTTACATTTCCCGGTTTATAAATAACCTGACAATATCTGAAAATCTCCTACTACCATTACAGAAAGCGGAAAATGTTGCTAGTGTTGCCATGTAGGACTTAGCCAGCCGAGTGGAACCAGACGCGATGTCAACCCGTTGTCAGACCGGTCAAAATTAATTGGTCAATGAACAAACCTTTTCTATGGAGATGACCAAGGCAAATAAAAGCAGAGCTATCGAAGTCCGCGAAGAAGAATCACGTTGAGGAATCAATGTCCTCATCTTATCGATGTTAAGAAATTCACCTGCGAAAGAAACAATTGTTTATAGTAACTGTTAAACAATTTATATCAAATTACAGTAATAATATATTTTAAAATTGACCACCACGAATTAACAGTTTCAAAATTAAGATTTAAATTAAGTATTATAGGAATCTAAGTAGATTCCAAATGATGTGGTTTTGATAGATTCTATCTTTAAAAAGGAATTAGTAATAACTTCTAATAAAATATGTAAACTTTGTACAATATAGGAATCTAAATAGATTACAAATTGCATGGTTTTGATAGAATCTATCTCAAGGAGGAATTAGTATCTAATAAAGTAGATACCTTATACAAAGTTAATCCAGAACACACTATTCTGATAAGTGAATCAGAAGCAACAAGTGGAAGATGGTAGCTTTGTGATTCATGTAGAGAAGTGCGGTAGCTTTTATACCCGCCTTAACCCCAATCCGTAGAATCTTACCATCCCTAGAGAATAGGTAGACGCATGCGCTTTCTTCGTCTGGGACGTCACTGGGGAAGATTGGCTCAGACCACTCCTTCTCAAACCTAGAAAGTACCTACGTGAAAAATGAAATATTAGACCCATTTTATTGACGAACTTACAAGACTACACCGCTTGGAGTGCTCGCAGATTCAGTTGTGACTTTGTGCTTGATTGACAAACACAAAAGCCGCAACGGAAACCATTTATTGGATAACCAACATCTCTGGCGTAGGTCACCTCAAGTGGTTCGCTACGATTGGTGCCCGCGTTCATGGAGTGAGGTTGTTCCGGGTCTTGGCGGCGGATTGGATGATGCCCAACTGCGTGGCGCATCAGGAGAGACCGATCGAGGGAAACCTTTGGACCTCGTACATCGCTCCTGGACAAAACCCCAGATTCCTACCCAACCCTCATACCTTTTTCTTTCCCAGGACTTCCTCTCCTTCCTTTCCTAAAAAGACCCTACACACAGTATCCCCAAAGATGTCATAGGCCCTGAGAAGAATTGTTTTCCTCAGTGTTTCTTGTTTAGAGCTGGTATTATTTTTTGTTTCAAGGTTAAGTCGTTATATATTTGGGTGTGTGTTGTACAATTGCAACTAATTTACCACCTGTGGCCCCTGGGAAGACTCACTGGGTTAATTAACTGCCTTGCAGGAAATGTGGATATTTTCCACATATCCTACATCGATTTTAAGCGTGTCACAGCACTTATGTTTTAACTAAATGTATTACTTTAACTGTAAATATAATTATTATGTATCTTTTCTTACCGTTTTTTCAATTTGGGAGGCGGGAATGGGTACCGCCGCCCTGGGAACCTTTATTGGATAACCAACACCTCTGCCATAGGTCACCCCAAGTGGTTCGCTACGTTTGGTGATTTAGCAGGGGTGTCCGGGTTCATGGGGTGAAGTTTGTCTAGGTCTTGGAGGCGGATGACCAGTACACACTGAACCCCAGATTCCTACCCACCCCTTAAACCTTTTTCCTTCCCAGAACTCTCCTTCCCTTCCTTTCCTTAAAAAACCCTCCACACAGCATCCCCAAAGATGACATACGCCCTGAGGGAAATTATTTTCCTCAGGGCTCATGTAAAAAAAAATGTATTGGGTTTATGCTGTTTTTGCAAATAAATAAATCTATAAAGAGAGTACCTACCTTATTTGTTTACATTATTACACAAGGGCCATACAAGATTTTCTTTGAAAATAAAAATTACTCAGAAGGGAAGAAAACGTTTCTCGCATTTTGCACTTTATTGAATTTTTCGATTCGTAAGATCATGTTTGCGCAAGTGCAAAATTTAATAATATTATACAAGATGGAATCTAATTAGGTATCCAGCATCCGAGGGACAGTTTGTTAATAACCATATTAAAGGTGCCTCCCATGTGGATTTGAATGGAAACCGATCTAGCCATTGATTTGGTACCTTTTGGTTCTATTTTGGTTTGGTTCTGGTTTGGTTCCCCGAGAGATACCTGCAATAAAAATGGTGACCGGACATCTCGGAATGAAACCAACTCAGAACCATCTCAGATAAGTCATTTAGAGTGATAAAAAAATACGTATAAAATGTTGGTTTAATAGGTTACGTTAGGTTAGGGTTACCTATCGGCTAATTTAAAATTATTTTTTCATAGCTTTTAATGACTTTTCAAGGATGTGTTGAGTTGACTTTATTCTCAGTTGGCATGGAACCAATAAAAATACAGCGCTCTGTCTCTCTTGCTACCGTAGAATTAGGCTCGTTTAATATAGGTACAACAGGATCTTACAAGATTCGTACCTGTCGATTTTCTGAATATTCCTATGAGATTCTTTGACTTTGTTCAATTCCGAATTGGCGATCTGTCTTGACACAGGAATTTTCCCAGTAGCCAGGCGTAGAAAAAAAATGGTTGTCTGTAAAGTCGGTTTACGGACGATAATTTTATGTGATAACGTCATATAATAACGATGGAGTGGAAGAGAGATAGATGGGTCACAAGCCGAACGCTTAGGCCGAACGCTTGTTCCGCGCTCCCGCTTGCACGCTCGGCTCATGCGGAACGTAACAATGAGTCATGCTTTTTCGTGAGTGCAGCCGGCGTTCATCGATTTATAAGACGTTATCACTTCAAAAACCGTAGGTATTCAAGGTAAATAAATGGAGAAAAAATCCTTTTACAAAGACGACGAGTTGAGAAGAAGTGTACATATTTATTATTCGCATTTAATGAGCAAGGAAATCTCCTATTTGATAGCGATAAATCGCGCCTAGATGTCTTATTACAGAAGTGTTTATGAGTCAACTGGGAGCAATAACGTGACATTCGACATTTTTAAAAGGGGTTGAAAAAAGTGGGAAAATGCCTAATAATATCTACCTACACGCTCTGTAACTAGCTGGCAATCTTTCATCCCTTGGATTTGTTGTATTATATCAACCGATGAATGTGAACTAAAAATAATAAAATAAGGGATTGAAAAATTGAAATATCCAATTTAGCAGATTTTCCTATAATAATAATCGTACGAACAAAGGCGTCTTGGTGATGCATGCCCTTTTCTTGTTAATGCACAAAAAGGGCATGCATCACCAAGTTACTGGTAATCTCTTTTTAATCCGACATTTACATATACGTTCTTAAATTTATAGAGATATATTCTTTCCTTTTAATACTGTTTATTTTGTTATTATTAAAGTTTTTTTTTATTTTGTTGACAATTTAAAAGTTTTTGTTTCAACATCATCTTCATCTTCCCCATCTCCTTCCCCTCCCCACTACTTTCAGCCTCACAACCAGGATTGGGTTGTCTAGGGAAATTTCCCTAGATCTACAGAGAAATATGCTTAAAAGGGAGATCAGCGCAAATCTAGGAAAATTTCGAACTCTGGCATTTTTTTTAAATGTTTATTGGAGTTGTAATCTTCAACTTCCCGGTAAAATTCACAATTTCAGATGAAGGCTTCGCTATGTTATGTATTGCTAGCAACATTATACCAAAGTAACCTCACCACCCCTCCACGCCAAAATTAAACCAAAGTAACATCGCCATCCCTCTACGCCAAAAATTATACCAAAGTAACCTCACCATCCCTCCACGCCAAAAATTATACCAAAGTAACCTCACCCTCCCTCACTCTAAAAATTATGCCAAAGTAAGACACCCCCCCCCTTAAGGTGTGACGTAATTTATGAATGGCCCCTTGCGGTTGATGATGATAATTAAAAGGAAACAATGACCCGTTACCAAGAACTGAGGTAACAATTTACAGAATTGCTAGTAAAAATGACCAAATTTCCATTAAAAGTTAAAAGGAACACAACAGTGGTGGTCCATGACTTTTCAGGGAGCTGAAGCGGAAAAATTGAAAAAATAGGACATTATTGATGTTTTTAATTATAAGATTTTCTTTTTTACATAAACTTAAAATTAAAATGCATTTCTCCTAACTAAACGTAGATTAAAAAAAGATTATTGAAACTAATGCAGCTGATTTTTGTTTCGAAATTTCTATTTTTTGTATGAAGAATCTTTATTCCTAAAAAAAAATAAATTTTGAAAAAAATAAACTTAAAAATATTTTCAGCAACGTCAATAATGTTATATTATTCAATCTTACCACTCGAGCTCACTGCGTGAATAGTTACGAACTGCCACTAGAACATAAAGAGGTTTATTATTATATCGGGAATGCGTTTCTGTATGGAATTAGTTGAAGTTTTTTTTTTTAATAACAACAACCAGTTAATTTTATTTATTTATTTGCAGTAAAAATACAGAATAAATCATTTTTGTAAAAAAATATTACAAAACAATTATAGTTACATACTTACTAATATGAGTTAAATTAACTAAAATTTACAATGAGGCCATAGAAAACAAAATTGAAACTAATACATAAATGTTTTTAAAAAATATATGTTCTTTTGAAAAATATCTGCTCCTTCTGCTTATTATAAGTTTATACATTTTTTTTAAATCGTGTGAAGAATAACAGTCAACTATCTTGTCAATTCATTTTTTTTAATAATAATAATATTTGGATGATTTGTACAGCGCCATTTTTGTGAAAAATCACCTCAAGGGCGCTAGGTATGTATTTAACAAAATAAAATACACTCATCAGAGATTTTTCCCACTAGAAAAGTTATAAGAGTATTCAAATAAATTGCTAAAGGAAACTTAAGGGGTTACATGGGTCGGAGAAATAAGATTTTCTTTTCCCCTTAAAGTACAAAATGTCTAGAATATTCTCCTAAAGTTTCAAGTCAATCGGAGTAAATGTCTAGGAGAGAGATCCTTTGCAAATCTTTATCTCAAAACATCATTTTTGAAGACGGTAGGCACCATTTCTCAGAAACCAACGCACCAATCTCCTTGAAAATTGGCACACTTCTTCAAAATAGCATTGACCAGTCCCTGAACGAAGGATTTTTTTTCAACGAAATAATTTTACAAGGCTATATACAAGGCTATACATAGTCTAAATTGTACCAAAAATTGAATTATTTTGCGTGCAACTCTGCCAAAAATTCAAATTTCATTTTTTTGAGAAATCCTTCGTTCAGAGGGACAGTTATACTTATCTACTAACAGAAATTTTTTTTTTTTTTTTTAATTTCAGATGAAGCTATCATGAGTTATGCCTACCGCAAGGAAACTTTTTTTCTTCCGGAAACCAGGACCCACTGGCTGAATTTTTCGGATTTTTTTATGACAATTTGTTTCAATATTATTGAGAAGTAGTTATTTTATGTGCTCAACATTTCGAATAAAATAATTCATATATTACATTTTTGAAAAATCGAGAAAATACGCTTTTTTTCTTGGCTATGAGGCCCATGTAACCCCACATTTGAAATCAGTGTTCTAAAATATGTCAAAATTTGCCCTAATCAAGATACTTACTGGATTCTCATACATTATTATATCAAGTTTTAAACTAAATTAAGGTAGATTAAAATATCATTGGAAGTCTAATAATATTTTTACTTGCAATCTTAAAATATGAACCCACATACTCTAAATAATGTTTGCTTTAAAACTGTTTCCTTCCTTCTTTTATCTATAAATATTTTTTGTCTAATAGAAAGTTATACAGTACTCTCTCACTAACCCACCATCCCAATAAGGGAGGCAGGTATGGGTACCGCCGCCCCAGGAACCATTTATTGGATTACCGACACCTCCGCCATAGGTCACCCCACGTGGTTTGCCACACTTGACTGATCAGGGATGCCCGAGTTCATGGGGTGAGATTTGTCCTGATCTTGATGGCGGATGCATCTGCCCAATAACCACATGGCAGGCTGGATCGGTAGAGACTCATTGAGGGAGACCTTTTGGTCTCTATATTATTTTCCTCAGGGCCTCCTGCGTGGAGCTAACGTAAAAAAATCACAAAAATCGGGCAAGTGTTCAATTTAAGTTCAGTTAAGGTGTTATGTTCATGCTTGTGAGAAGACTCCATTTCGTAAACTTATTTAGGAAAAAAATGTGGCAAAATAAAATGAATAGAAACATATGCGACAGTTGTTACTGGAATTCATAAAGAACTAACCAAAATGGCCTTCGTGCATAAGAATACTGACCAATTACAAAACTTGATTTTTTACTTTCAACTGTAGTTTAGTAGTTCAAATAATGGCAGATTATAGTAGTTGTTGGATAATCGAGCGGCAGATTACTGAGAAAGCACTGCACTTAAAAAGTTGCACAGCCCGGTACAGCAATAACTTTAGGTGTCCAATAAAGCCCCTTACATAAAAAATACACAGCCAAAAGTTGTGTACCATCCACCTCAAAACCATCAATAATAATAACTAAAAGGTCAATTATGTAAGAATACACGATATTGATGATAATAATCCTTCTTTATAAAATATCATTTATATTAAAATTATTAAAATGTTAAAATTTATAATTCTGCACAAAATAATTATGTTTTCTTCCATCTGGGGAATATTCTTGGAATTCAATATCACTCACTAGGACAGCAACTTTTCTATGCCATTAAATATATTAACCGTTTTAGTGCTAAGCAATTTTGGCAAAAATAAATAAAAATTGCTATACACATATTGATTAATTTAGAGGAAAAAATAATGGTGTCAAATAAAACACTCTAACTTAGACAAATATCAATCAATTTTATTAATTATTTTTGCATTATAAAGATAAAATGTTTATTGTTTATTAATGTTTATTAAACATAAAGTGATATCAATATTATTGTATTTTATTTCTTTTAGAAAATAAAAAATCAAAAAAAAATAGCTCAACAATTATGTTTTGCCGCACAAATAGCGTGTAGGCCTTTCCTACAGCGTACGCAAATAAGGCGGGATCGCTTTATCCCACTCCCTCTGTTGCTACACACCTCGCACTGGCGTAAGTTACGTCCCGGTAATTTTTCCAGCGCAAATTTTTTCTTTGATGAAGATGGTTGTGTTGACACGCTATTTTTATGATTCATCCACTCCTTTTCGAGATCCTCAATAATTTTCGATGTGAATTGGAGCCGGGTCATTTTTTTTTCGGTAGTGTTGGAAACATACAAAATATAAGAGTTGAGTACCATTCTTCCAAAAATGTTGAATACTACTTTTTTCCAATATTTTAGGGTTCTTCGCTCGTCCAAATACACGTACAACATTTTGTCAGATTCGTCCACACCTCCCATGTATTTGTTGTAGTCATCAATCATGCTTGGTTTCACTTTTTCGTATTCAAAATTCCCTTTCTTTTTCTTGATCGTCACACTATTAGTATCTGCATTGGATGAAATCAATATGACTGGCTTTGGTTTGGACTTTTTGTCTCTGAATGAACACATCAAAACATTTTCATGTGCTAGGTATTTGGCTTCTCCTACGATTGCTTTCTTAGCTTCTGGAGGAATCTCTTTTCTGTTACGTCTTATTGTTCCAGTTATATATGTATTTTGTTCCAAAAGGGCTTTGGCCAATCGTAAGCTTGTGTAAAAATTATCTGTAAACAAATGATAACCTTTGTTCAGGTAATTTCCAATTGAAAGCAATTTTTGCACTACCGTAAATCCAAGACCATATTTTTCTACCGAATCTCTGTCATCTGTATTTTTAGCTCCTTTGTAGCAGAAAAAACCCAAGCAATATTTGGAAACCGAGTCGCACAGCATCCAAAATTTGATTCCCCATTTATGGTGTTTTTTGTTTGGAATATATTGTTTTATCGAAGAATGGCAGTGAGTACCAACTAACGACTCGTCGATGGATAGTTGTTGATTTGGTACATAATGCTGATGAAATACGGTATTTGCATGTTTGACAAGCACATCAAACCTGCCACATGGGTCATAATTCGGATGGCCTGGTTCAAATAATAATCTGTTATCAACCAAGTGAAAAAACTTCAAAATCAGTTGGAACCTATCCCTTGAAAACATTGTCCCAAACCATGGTATGTGTCGGGAATTTTTTATCCAATAACTACTAATTGTTGGCCTTCTCGTTATTCCCATTTCGAGTATGACAGCAATAAAGGCTTTCATTTCGTATATTGTTGTCGGCGTCCACTTTTTTGCTCGAGAATTATCCGATACAGTGTGCGAGGCCAAAAACTGTGCAGCATATCGATTTGTTTCCCTTACGATGGTTTCG
Source organism: Glyphotaelius pellucidus (assembly GCA_936435175.1). Lineage (NCBI taxonomy): Eukaryota > Metazoa > Arthropoda > Insecta > Trichoptera > Limnephilidae > Glyphotaelius > Glyphotaelius pellucidus. The sequence goes on along the minus strand of OW386537.1, from coordinate 10,185,066 downwards.
AGCAGTGATATGGTAAAGAATATGTTGAAATAGGTTATGGGTGTGCCATCGGGAGGAGGCGCCCGCCTAGGTCCAGGAGTCTCGAAAAAATCATTTGTTGATTTAGAAAACACTTTTGTCGGAGGAATTTTGGCAAAAGTTGGTGTTTCTTCTGTTTCTGTAGATGAAGAGGAGGTAGAAGACTCACTTTCAATCCTCAATCTTTTTCTTCGATGCGTTATAATACTGCTATCATCACTATTTGTATCTGTCGTTTCACTCCCCGTAGAATCACTAGGAATCGAATCAACGTTCGAAATAATAGCACGTGACATGGTTATTTTTTTAAAATAATATAAAAAAACGATAAAAGTTATTTTTAAATGTATAAGAATGCACTCTCATTACAAATTACGCGCGAGGTTAGCGTACGTGCACTCCCGCGGAGCACCGAAAACACACTGAAACTCGCAGCGTTTTTGCGCTGCGCCGCAATTTTCGATACAAACGATCGCAGCGCTTTTGCGCCGCGTAGCATTCTAACGGTTAAGTGCTAATTTGAACAATAATTAATTATTTTACAGGCCTAACTTTTAGAAGTAGGGACGTGATGAGGTATTTATTATCACACAATATACAAATTATGTATTTGTCTTTTAAGATCTTTTTTTGTTAACAACTAAAAAATGAAACATTAAAGTTATGATAAAAATAGATCGCTTCTCAGGCATAATATCTATAACAAACCTTTGTACCACATCTCTTAATATTATGGACATTGAGTATAGGGCATATTGGATAATCGGGTAGATTATGGCTAGGTAAATTTAAATAAATAATAACGTAAACTGGCACCGAATTTGTATGAAAAGTTAAGAAATTAATTATTTCCAAAAATCTCTCAGATCCGCTAATTTTTGTTCCAACAGATTTATGTCATTCATTCTTTCAGGAGTTGGGATGTTACTTCCAAAACTGACATCAATTTCACAGTTGATGGTGTTAGATAATGGAGCACGCTCCTCGTTGGGTGACATTTTCCGTGAACCAGAACCGTTTGGGGTGTAGGAAGTGTTATCGTCCACCCTAATATTCCACACTTTCTTGGGAGAACACAGCTGGACATCGTTGATCTTCAGAGTAACAATGTGTTTTTGCTGGTTCACGCAGATGTCGTTTTGTGCCGGTGTTTGTACCTCTGTTTCTTTGTTCGCAGTCTGACTATTTTCCAACAGATTGCCGTCTTCGCATGGATCAATTCTTAGCAACGATATTGTATCAGATAAACCTGTGAGTTGTTCTAAAATTTCTGCAACGTAAATAAAAGAAGTTATTCCAATGAGTGGGTTGCGCAAGACTTAAAAATGTATTTTGATTGTGAGTATAAAATTAAAATAAGATGAAAGTAAAATATTACCGGTTATATGCCAATCAATAGTTGTGCTGTCGGAAGCCTTCAAAGAATATTCTAAAGATGCATCGTTACTTTTCATTGATTTGGATAAACTCCTCATTGGTCTTGATCGAGAACAATTCTTCGAAATTGGACTACCGAGATTACTGTTTATTGTTCGATTTTTCAACAGCTGTTTACGTAGAGACCTCCTGTGTCTTCTTGTATTCTTTGAGTTTTCATTTAGCAAAGACATCACCCTTTTAGAAGTTTCCTCCGAAAATTGTGGATTTTGTGTCAACCCGGTGACGTGCTGTACGACAGATTTTTGATCTTGGATAGATATATCAGCCAGTAAGAACTCTTCTGTGTTAAGAACCAATGTACTAACTGAACGTTTCCGTTGATAATCCAATAACTTGGATATTCTCTGGTTAGAGGTGTTTCGCTTCTTGTAGTTTGGAGTTTTTCTCGCCATGTATGATCGAGAGAATGTTTTATTGGTTGTGCAAGCGTTACTTGGAGGTGCACTACCTTTTTTCAATATATCACAGCCGAACAGAGTGCCTTGACGGATGTTACCTTTGAAGTTTTGTAATATTCCCAAGATGCCTTTGCTTCTGTGAGGTGCTTTGGGTGTGGTTTTATCACTTCTAGCCTTCACAGGAATAGTTCCTGAATTTGCTTTAATGTAGGTTTCTTGATTCTTCAAATCATTTTCTAAATTATTATTAACTTGCTCTGACTGATCTTCTTCCCCTGATGCTTCATCGTCATCTATTGACTGTTCTCCAATGATTTCCTTTGAGATGTTTAGTAGCAGGGCATATAGCAACTTTAGACGCTTCAAAATCCTAACTTCCTTTTGTTTTTGATCATTTGAATGAGAGGACTCAGTTACAAATGCTCCATTGTTGTTTTTAACGGCAGAATGAGATGGATTTGTTAAAAACAGATTGGTAATAGTTCTGCATTCTTTTAGCACTATAAAAACACATACATATTACATGTACAGATATAAAAAAAAAATTAAAATATGTATTAAATTACATGCATTTGTATAATTCTTTTTAAACAAATATATTAACAGTTATGTATGTATGTATTTTTAGAATTAAAACTAACCTTTTCTCAGATCAACAGTATAAACAGATAACTTCTCAAGTTGTGGGAAGGATTTGGGTTCGTGGATTGTGTATATCTGTATGAAATCTAGTACAGATTTTCCCAGTCCTATTAAATGCTGAACTGAATTCCATTGTAAAGAAGCATCTTCTTTCATTTGCATTAACTGATGCCGATACTTCTCCAAAACCAACTGCAAAAATGGGAGAATATACATAAAGTGGTTAGTTTTTAATAAGTAAGAACTTTATAATAAGTTAATTGTTCTATTGTTCTGTGGGCATTTAAATGTATGCCCACATCATAGAACAGTTATTATAATTTAGCTTACACTAGTAAGCCAGGTGTTGATAAATATTCATAAATGGGGAAATAATTTAAATATGTAATCGGTTTGAATGACATTGACAGTAAAAATTTGGCTACTTACTTCAATGAAAGCAACTGGATCAATAATAAGGAAGACTAGAGCTCTCAAAGAATTAATCTCGTTGGACCAATGGTTGGAGAGTATTTGTGAATGCAAACTCCTCGGGTCTGAAAGGATTGAGGGCACGAGGTGGGGCTCAAGGGCCTCCAAGCTTGCTAAACAGCTCTTCAGCATAGAGATCCCTGGAAAACAAATCAAAAATATATTTATAATCATTCAATTATTAAATGCTCGGCCATTTTTAATGTCAAAAAAACACAACACTGTAGAGCAGCTGGGTTAGCCCAATGCATGGATAAAATAGCAGTGATAAATGGTTCCTTCACATGCACATATAAAAAAAGATTGAGTAATTAGTTTTATTTAAGGGCTTTAACTATATGTACCCGTCTATATATCCCATCTATCTATCTGTCTTCCTTTACATAAGTTCATTAATAAATATGGTGACCCGACAGTTGATCCACTAACAGTTGATCCACTGACAGTTGATCCGCTGACAGTTGATCCGCTGACAGTTGATCCGCTGACAGTTGATCCGCTGACAATTGGCCCCCGAAAAAGATTTTTACTGTAAAATTATAATTTTTTATGCATTGTTTACCAATTTCAAACGTAAAATTGACTTCAAAAATACTCTTCATAATAAGTTGGTATGAATATCAAACGAATTTATATACAGTGTCGATTTTTTGTACGTATGCGCTGGTATACACGGTTTATAAATAAGTAGATTTTCCTTGATGCATTTGAATGAAAATATGTTTTATACTTTATTATTCGGCGGTACATCTTCTCTGCACCTCTTCGGGGTCACTTAGTTATATTTTGTGTAATCAGGTATACCGTTTTTTTCCTAAACCGACTGCATATTGTAGTATTGATCAACTGTCATGGAACCAATAAATATATGTTAATATAATTGTTAAATTTTGACCCGTGGTGGATGCATTCTCACAAAAATACAGTATTGGTGTTTATAAAATATAATAAATAATAGGGTTAATTACTTTGCTGATCAGCTGAGCAGGACACAGCGAAAAGACCAATTTGTAGAAGTCGCTCATTATGAACATCAAACTCTTCAATGAAATTGTCATTTTCATCTATGTCAGTTTCTGTTGAAGAAAAAAAAAACAATATGCATAAATTATCACTAACGTGTGTGTTTTTTTATGAATTTTTTTTTTAGTAAACATATCCATAGTACAAAGTGATGAAAAAAATAGTGACCGGACAACTCGAAATGAATTCAACTCAACACCTCCTCCTCAACACCCAAGTCATTAAAAGTGATGAAAATAATTGTTGTTTTTTTTTACATTAACTCCACACAGGAGGCCCTGAGGAAAATAACTTCTGGGATGCTGTTTGGAGGGTCTTTTTGAGGAGAGGAAGGAATGAACATTGGTCTTGGAGAGACCCATGTTGTAGGAGGGAGGAAACACAGAAGCCGGCAAATCATTCCATAGCCGAGCTGTTGAACTCAAGAACGAGTCAAAAAAATTACCCGTTCTCATGTGACAAATGTCAACCGTGTACATATGTTGGGCGCGCGTTTGGCGTGTCTCCCGACTATGCCGAAGGGATCAATGACGCTAGTTCCTCAGAGCATCTTCCATTGAAATACCGGTAGAACATGAATAGCATTCCCACCCGACGCCTGTGCTTTAAAGATTGCAATCCGTTCGTTAAGGTGGGAGAATCTATCAAATGGACCGCTCGTTTCTGCAGAGTCGAGGGTATTTTTCAAGCATTTTGGAACTCCAGACCAGAGGTGGCTGCCAAATTCAAACGTGGGGCGCACTTGCGATTTGTACAGGTTAAATAAGTTACGTTAGATGTTATGTTAAGGGCTTTTCTTATTTCATAGCTTTAACGACTTTTCAAAGATGTTTTGAGTTGAGTTGATTCTGAGTTGTCATGGAACTGAAAAAAAAAAATTGATTAAATAGGTTACGTTAGGTTAGGTTATCGGCTATTTTCACAAAAAAATATTTCATAACTTTTAACCCATTGGCCACAAACCCGGCAGCCTGCCGGGTGAGCAACTCAGGTTCTTAGCCACAAACCCCGGCGCGCCGCTGGGCTAGAGGAGGTCCGCCAAAAAACGGAAAACCAGCACGACAGTGACTTTTTTTTTTTAAATTTATATGCCGAACGCTCTGTAGGTAATTAATCTTCATTTCGTAGAATTGGCAATAATATGTTTCTTGTGTTTTTTCCCTGATATTTGTGTTCCAAGTATTGTATGCAGCCAGCCGCCATTTAATTTCTCCAAAATTGCGCGAGTGGTTCTAGGCTTTAGGCAGTGATCCTGCTCGTTCCTGAATGCTTAGAGGACTATCATACCAAATTATTCTATTAGTTATTAGTATACATGTATGCAAAAAACAAAAATTATTAATGTTTGATTTATGAATATTATGTTTTTTTGTAACTTTATGAATAAAAATGTAAAAAAAACTTATGAAAAAAGAGAAGGTTATATTTGTATCCTTATTTACACATATTTTAATATTTTTTAAATTTTTATTTTTATGTTTTTCTTTACCTTAATCTAATATGTAAAAAACTTTAAAGAAATTAATTCATTTGAATATACGGTTCAAAAGTTACAATATAGTTAGTAAATCAATGCAGGTTTTCAATTTTTGGTACAAGATTAATTCAGTGGTGAAAGCCAATTTTTTAGTTCATTAATTCTGTGGCCAATGGGTTAATGACTTTTCAAAGAGGTGTTGAGTTGAGTTGATTCTGAGTTATTATACATCTCATAATCATTACAATAAAATTTTAAGATTGCTTTAAATAAGTTTGTTTCGCAATAATTAAAGAAATGTAATTCAAATAAAATTATTATTCAATAAAAATGAAACATCAAAAACATTAAAAGAAATAAACAAAAAAAATATTAAAAAGAAAACAAAATGAAGTAATACATTACAAAAGGCACAATGTGGCAATACCTTGAATATTATTATCCCGCAAAGGCAAATCTTCAATTGTGGACTTTCCATTTCTGTTATCAACCTGCTCCTGGACAGCTCGCCGCAGCGGCTCCACAGGGTACACCATGCAGCCCAGCACGAGGGCCAGCACCGCCCGATTGATGCTGGCCTCCGCATTATAGATGGCATCGCGCAGCACCTCATTCAGCAGTCGCACTGTGGGGTAGTGCAGGTCCTCCTTCAGTTTTATCTTGCCAGGATCTATCCCGTCATCCATGGATAAATCTGTCGTCAGAATCTCAGCCATCAGCATTTTTGATTCTCGAAATACCTTGAGAAAAAAATTAAGTATAAAATAGGAATACATAATATTTTTGGAATAACTTAATGAATAATAACTGTAATATATTATACATAAAGATAGCAGCCAATAAAACTATGTATTAAGAAAATAAAGGTAATGTTGATAGTTTTTAGTTGAAGTATGATACGGTAACATATGACCGAAGGGGATAGAGTCGAATTAACTCAGTGGTTAGAGCAGAGTCCTGGCAACTCTAAGGTTCTGAGTTCATTCCTAGATGCGACCAAATCTTTTTCTGATTTTTCTGTTTAAAAGTTTCGTTTGAGACTCGCTAATATTGTCTTCAATGATTGAGTTTCATTCATTAAGTTATTCCAGAAAATAATAAAAAAATATATTTTAAGTTGACTCAGTCTGCAGAACACGCTGGTAGTTTATTTTTAGCAAACTACAAAAGTGAATTTCTTGGTCAGCTTTTTTTTAAAAACATCTGAAATGATACTGTAAAAATAAGAAGCCAGGATATTAGATTCACTTGTCACATTACAATTAAAAATACATACTCATTTCGGTTGTGGGTCTGTCTGTCTGTCTATCTTTTGGTCTGATTGTAACTTTGCTCCAATGAACTCGGAATTGTTTTGAATTCAGATAAGCAATAAAGTACCTACCTTTTACCTAAAATATAATATTAGAACAGAAAATGATTAGAACGGATGTGATAAAAATTTAGAGTATCCTGTGATTTTTCACGGGTCTAGTAAAAACAAATTCAATCAACAACATCAACAAATTGAACAATGGACGATAGACGTTGCCTGACTACCTGCGGATGGATTACCCCGTAAAATCTTTATTTTTATTAAAAAAAAATTTGAAATGTTTGAAAACAAAGGTGAAATTTTTTTTTTCCAAATGAATGAATTTTTTTTTACTTTTCTGAGGTAGAGGCGATAGCAACATCTTTACTGATTAAGAATCCATTGGATTTTTTGTTTCAGATGACCAGAAGGGTTGGAGCCAGGACATAACCTTTTTTTTTGGACCCCGCACTTTACCAGCTGATAACTATTTGAGATTTAAATTTATTTTATTTTTTATATATTCTTAAAATATAAATAAACAAATGAGAAAAAAAATGGATACTAAAAATATTCTTTGTTTCTTTTTTACAGACCTCGAAAAAATGCCTTAAATTCGTGCATGTAGACTAGAATAACCCCGGAAGACTGAGATTCAGAGGAATTTTGAATCAATCTTCATATTATTTTCGTAATTTATAAAAAATAAAATACACGAAGGACGGACTCAGTCCAGGCAAAACGGAGATTGTTTGAAAGTGTATACATGTAATTTTTGTTGGTTTGAAATGTCTTCCATAGAAGAAATCGAACAAATACTTACAACATGACACCTCGCAATGATAATACTTTGATCTGGAGGAAGACAATTCTGGCAGATCTTCATGGCTGAGGATACCAACTCTCTTATTACCCCGTGCAGCTTTAATAAACCCGATGTGCACTGGAAAAATAACAAATAAACAATAAACATTTGTGGTATTACTACCTTTATAATTACTTTTTCAATAATCACAAATTCACTTTGTGGCGTCATTTAAATTAAATATTTGTTTTAATTTAACATATTTTATACATTAATACAGAATACAAATATGTTGACATATCATTCGTCCAGTTGATTTCAGATGTCTCCGAAAAATCAAAATTTGGTAGAGTATGCAGTTATATGTGAAAGTGTAACCTCTATCTGGTACAATACTCAGATTACTCATAAACACCAACAAATCAATTACAATGCAGAAAAACTTGTAGTGAATTCAACAAAAAAATTATGTTTTCTGGGTCATTCTGGGTTTTATGAGTATATGTAAATCCGAAAAATCTAAATTTGATTGAGTATGCAGTTATATGTGAAAGTGTAACCTCTATCTGGTACAATACTCAGATTACTCATAAACACCAACAAATCAATTACAATGCAGAAAAACTTGTAGTGAATTCAACAAAAAAATTATGTTTTCTGGGTCACTAATAGGATACTTAAAAATGTCATACTAATGTACCGAACCGTTATGCCTCCCGGTGTTATTTTGTAGCATATTTTAAAGATAATAAATAATTTATGGTGAACATTCGAATATTGCTTTCCTCATTATCGCAAAACTTTGTATTCGGAGTTGTCTGATTAATCAACTGGACGATCGATATATTTGTTAAAAAATTTGTTCCATGACAAAACAGAACATTGAAGAAAAGTTAAGAAAAAGAACAAAAAAAACCTAACCATTAAACCTAACCAAACAAAACCTAACCTGTTTTCGTGCATTTGTGCAATGCACCGCCGCGCATCAGTGCGCCAAACATTGATGTCCAAAATTACGCTCCGCTCATAATGAATTCCCGCCAGATCATTTAAACCTTGTTGTAATATCCTTACCAACCATATCTTGCATTAGACTTCCACAGCATGCACATAACTGTTGTGAGTATTTCGATAAGCCGAAGATGTGACGTCACATGACGTGTTCTCACTATGGGAATAATCTTAACCAGCTGATTACGCACATAGTGGCAAATAATGCGATAGAGCAGCGAAGCATATATGAAGCCTCGGTGCATTTCCAGCGCATCCTTGACTGATGACAAGTATAGTTAGCAATATATTGTAAAACAAAATTCAAACATTGACAGTATTCAGTATTGACACTGTTCCATTTTAACAGTTTTCGCGAATTTTGCAGTTTAAAAATGAGTAGTAATCAAAATATTGCGGGTAAGCGTGGATTTTATCAAACATAATCAAAGTTCATTTCAAAATAAATTGTGAATAAGGCAGGCGCTATGATGGCACCACCTTATAAGGGTTAGAGTTAAGCTGGATGTTCACTCTACGCGAGAGCTATGCCTGTGGATCTCGATATGTTATGTCTTCTGAATCAAATAGCAAAGGTAAATCACAAGGGTACTCACGATAGATTGGCGATCTTGCCCGGAATGGAAACCCTCGTGGTCGGTATTTAGCTATTCTGGGATGAACCACAGGTAGTCACGGTCGGTTTTCTTATGATTAAGGTGAATAACGACGGTAGTATTTTCACCTTACGGGTCTCGATTTATGTCACCATAAAAACGGTATGTGTTGACAGTAGCGTTGCGATATGAAGACTCCAAAACAACACACTTTTGTCTCCTTGACGACGGCTGTCAGCAGGGCAGCTATCAGCCGGCGAATTTCACCAAAAGGTTTGAATTCTGGCCTTTGCTAAGTGAAACAGAACAAACCTATCGAGATTCAATGTAGGGTTATGAAACAAATTGTTTTTGAAAAATAAAGACCCGCCAAAACAATTGTTGAATATAATACAGGTTTGTAAGGTAAAGGCAAAAACTATTTAAAAGAGAGCTTTATTGGAAAGCATCGTGACTTTGTGGATGTGTTCTTTTAAACTCGTATTTTTGTTTTCTATACATAAATTTTCAAAATCAACATTATGGAATCATGGAGTGAACGTAATGTAAAGAATATTGCTCATTTTGCTGAAAAAATGGAAGCAACGGGTATGTAGCTCATTTTAAATCATTTAATTTACCTGTTACCATTTAACAACACGTTACTATTGTTAAATGTTACTATTTTTTTAAGTGAAATGCACTTCTGGCAAATTCAGTCACGGGCCGCCTCTGAACCTAACCTATTCTTTAATCATGTTCTTTTTTGTCACTGTTCTGTTTTATCTGGTTACCGAAAATTTATAGTTAGCCCATAATAAATTAAACACTAGTTTGCTGATTCAAAAAACGGTTAGATACAATGTATATAATTCATTATAATTGTTATAATTCGTGTAACAAAACCTTTTCGCAACATTAAAACTCTTTATTCCCTTTACACAGCGTACATTTGTCCCCCTTTAGAACACTGCACACCAATCTGGACTCCTTTTTACCAAGCCCATGTCGAAAGAATCGAAAGAATTCAAAAAAAAAATTTAATCACTTAAAATTACTTAATTACACTTTTCAAATTACACCGAATCTTTAAACTTCCACAACTTCAACTCCCTTTACACACGACGTTTAATTTTTGACCAAACCTTATTTAAAATTCTGGACTCGCCAGAGCTTACTGACTTAATAAAAATTCATATTCTGACAAGATTAACAAGACAATCCAACTTGTTTCATTTGCCTACAAGTAGAACTAACATTAGAAAAAACTCTACAATTCCCCATTTATGTGCGCAATATAATGCAAAATTTTACAATATAGACATCTTTAACAATACCCTTCAGAAATAACAAATAGAAGTAACGTTTACGATCTAAAATTAATATAATTGTGTGGAACGTACAGGGAGCATCTCCTATCCTTGTCCTATTTTCTTCCTCCTCCTCTCCTCCTCACCTAAAATTAGTTTGAAGTTATAATAAAACTCCATCTCCAAGTGACTCTAACATAGGAGACTTTTTTGACTTGACTTTATCTAACTTGTATAATTATGTATCTCTATATTGTTATGTACCTATAAGCTGTTTGTCTCTTACAAATAAATAAACAATGTTTTTTTTTTCAATTACCTCATTCTTCCAAGATATGAGTTTATCAGCTTCGCCATTTTGAAGGTTGTATTTCTCGGTGTCATCCTGAAATAACTTTGTGAATAGATCTTGCAAATCCAAGGCATCGTCCACCCAAGTTATGAACTCATCCCCGTCACAGGTCTCCAAGAAGTTGGGAGAAGAAGTCTCTGTTAGGTCTTCAGAATTACCCAAACATTTTTGATGATGAGTGTCAAATTTTTCCAAGCACCAAATGATCCTCAGTAGGGCCCAAGTTCTGCTATCCTATGAAAAAAAATAACTTTAGATATACAGTCTGTCAATTGAGAGTAGAAAACATTAAAAATGAAACTACAAAATTTGTAGGCTGGCAACACTAATTTAACTGTCAAATATTATTTTTAAGCGAAATGACACTGAATTTACAGAACACTGTTATCACATTTTAAAAACATTTTTTTGTTCAGAAAAAAAAATTAAATCGAAGAAGCACTGTTGTTAAGGTACCTACTTAATGACATAAATTTGGTTGGTGTTTTACAAAGTGATTTGCTTTCATTTAATTTAACTTAAATTTGAATTTAACGATAGGTAGAAAGGAAGAATCACTAATGGTGAGTTTGTTACACTACTTTTAGATCTGAATGAGTTAAATAGATTCAGATCTAAAAGTAGAGACATGATCTAAAGCCCGGGCAACGCTAGGTGCTAGTATTAAATACATGTGAGCAATTTCTAAAGTGTGCTTTATATTTTATTACAAAATAGTTATTCTTCATTATGTTAACACAAAATTGCAAAGGTATAATATACCTGTATTTAATTCTAATTGTGAGATCAGTGGGTATCTATATTTCCACCGTGCGTTATATTTTTAGTATTGCCATTTGAACAACAGCGGCGTCCTACTATGTTTTCTACTCTTATTTGACAAAGTGTACCTAAGAGTTTTAGACTTTTTCATTCTCACCAAAGTCAAATGAAATGCTATACAACATCTCATGTTACAGAACGAGTCTTAATCACAAACGAACCAAATGGCAAACGGCTAGTCTGTTCAGTCTATTGAAAGTTGAAATAATTACTGCTATTGTGGCAAATGACAAACGCCCGTTTCTTTAAGTTTCTTGCGTCTTTTTCCAAAATGCAACTAAGCCTTACAGCATTATTTATGTCTTCCTTCGCTTATCGGTTAATACGGAATATTTCTTATTTAAACTGTTAAATTTAGCTTTATTATCACAAAAAGTGAGTATTTATGTCGAGGGAAGCAAAAAAATATGTAAAAAATATGCGTGTTACATTTTAATTTTGGTGTACGAACTTCGCAACTCCATTTTTGTATTTATCATTTTTATATTACATTTCATAGACAATCAATCAATGGTGCCAATCATAGAAAAAATATTATCGCCATATAAAACAATAATTTATTCATGTTATGAAGTTAATGCATTATTGACAAGCTTGTACCTGTATTTATAACACGAAAACATAGAAAGAAAGGTATTAGAATAATTACACATACCCGTTAGACAAACCCTGCTTGCCAAACAAACCATTCGAAACCTGGGATGTATATCGAAATGATGATGACACGCAGCTTGAACCTCAACCCATGGTTCTAGGAATAATTCGGAGTAGATACTTTTTTGTTTTTATTGTGATGAGAATTTATTTTATTAGGTTGGTACTTCCGACAAATGTCATATTTGATTATAGGAACATTCCATATTATCTGTGTATCGAACTTCGACAACACGAACGTTCCGTATTATCCGTGAGGTGGGCTTATACATTTTTACCCTTACATCTTATGTGGAGTTATGTTGAGCATAATTTTATTTTGATTTTTCGCCCAATTGGTCTTTCACGTAAAAATGACTAACCCCTCGGGCCTCCAGCCCCCCGCAGAGAGCACTGTTGTAATATCTCTCCCTTTAACATAATGTCATTTATAATGAGAAATAGGGAGAAGTTATAACAAAGTTATCAGCGGAACGTTTATAGACAAGAGTTAAAAGAGCACCCACATAATGTTATGAAATTAGCGTTTTTTGTTGCTGAAATCAATAATAATCTTACCTGTAAAATACAGGAGTTCTCGGTTTCTTCTTTGAAAATATCAACCATCATGTTTGTGTATTTTAAGATCAAATTATGACATAGAAAATAAGCTTCAGCTTCACTGTCACGGGTAACGTCTTGACTTGAAGATTCACAACCTAATCTTATATCTTTAACCGTATCTAATGATTTCGTCTTCAAGAAAGTCAGGACTTGTGGCATATTCTCCATTAAAATTTTCTGTAAAAAGAATGACATAATCTACGTAAATAAACATTGTAAACCAAAAAATAATAGAAGAAAAACTCAATAATCAATACGTAATCGGTGTATTGGAAATTTTTTGCACGCAAAATGAGTCATGCAAATTTATCATAAATAAAAATATGCAAATCTCACAGTAAAAAATTCAATGGCTGATTTCGTGTCCCTCGGCAGATTGTTAAGTTTCTCAAGAATGAGATTCACATCTGGATATTCGGACTCCATTTTCGTAGTCGTGTTAAAAGTCATAAACTTTTCTAACTAACCAAAAACTTTTTTTTAAACAATACGAAAACTTTGCGCACCATCAGCGGTTGTCAATTTTTCAAATCAAAGCCATAGAAGTTTGAGTTATACAAAACTACAAAAACAAAACAAAACAATCGTCTGTCAAAATCACAAAATCAAAATTCAAAATGGCTGAAAATGTTTTAAAAATTTATGATAAAAATGTTTTTCTGAAAATGTGCAGAAAACTTGCTTTCGTGTGATATGCTAAGGATTAGTTAATTAAATAAATTATTTGTTTATTAAAAAAAAGAGTGATGTCGCATGTCGATCATTGTACATTGAATATTCAATATATTTCTTAAGAAATAAAATGGATTTAATAGTAAAAGGATTTTCAGATAATGTGTTGGGAACTTAAAACATCTGTAATTTAACGCTGAACGAAAATCAGTTTTATTTTCGCTTTCCAACTTGCAAAATTTAATTATTCTAATAGCTAGTTCTTTGCGCCAGCTCCTCTGTTTAACTCCACACTAATAACATAATTACATTAATAATCTAGTTATAACATTAATCGCCAATTTGTCAGCTCCTGACAGTGGATCTTTTGAAACAACACGTCTTCTGACTATGAGTAAAAAATTAGTTGGGCCACTTTCGAAATTTTGAACGTGCGACATAGCTTGAAGTAAAACACTGCCACTTATATGCCAGTTAATTCAAATCTCCCTGTGGAACATGGACTACAGGCTACGTCACGAATTTTTAGTCTAGCACCGTTCTACCCTCCGATGAGCTAACTTTGTTAAACGCATTTTTTATGAGCCTTGGGTGATGAGTAAAAAAAAAAAGTATTAAAAATAAGTAGCTACTACAATATTATACAAATGATGCAAGTGCAACTAATTAATGATTTTTTGCGCATCTAGTTGCTTTGTAAATTTAGCTAAAATAGTCAAATTTTTAATGTATGAAATAATATTTTTAGTTTTAGCATCTAAGTACTTATTTAGGCCATGTTCATTGTTTGAGAAGTGTTGTCGACGTTGACTGACGTTTGTATTCGACAAAGTGACAGTTGTTTCTGTAGTAAAAGGAAGTAGTATTTATCTATGCATTTGATCCCTTTTCTCTGGTTACCCTGGTATAGTGCGCGAAATCGATATCATATTGGTTTTTCACATCATCCGGAAAACATAGATTATATAATATATTTCAAAAATGTCGGTTCAAACCGTTTTGCTTGACTTTTCACTTGACTCACACCAAATCGAGGATGATCTTGGTCAGAAAGCGGTTTTCGATAAAATCGAATTTCTTTTGAAAGAGCATGTTTCTCATCTGATTCTGGTAGCAGACATCAAAGTGGAAGGTGGATCGTTGAAAATTTTAACTGGAAAAAACGGATTCACTATTTCTGTCAGGTTTTTCGATCAAGGTCTCATTACCATTAACTTAGAATACTATAAACACGACGATGCAGAGCCAATTATTAATTATGAGGTATGTAATAACTTTTGAATCCTGGAAGGCATTTTATGTGCTTCCTTATTTTTTATGAATTAAATCGTTCAATCGAGTCTTATCAGAATCTGTCAAGACTTCAAACAACCATGTTTATTCCCAATTCATTTCATTATGTCACCTGTTATTAATATTATCCAGTCTATAAATATTATTTTGGGGTTGTAGTTGATGTTCATTGTGGTTTTATGCCGGTTATTCTTTGAATTTTTGGTAACTTCCAAGAATCCAAGTGATGATTTTATCCATTGTTTCAATGAATTCAAAGCAGTTCATTCTTAGAACTATGTAGTTAGCCATCAATACATGGTTTGTGAAAATGCAATGCTATGCTAATTGCTTTTATCCCCTAACTAATCTGTTAGAATATATTTTATGCAAAAATGAATTTCTTGACACTGTTTTTATGATTATTTTATTTGACAAATAACTTTTAGATGGTGGATAAGTAATTACTAAATCTTTATAAATTTGGCAATTATTTTTGGTAATATTTTAGGATCGCTGGCCACTCTTAATTCGAAGATTTTTTTGAAATAATACTGATTCAACAATTACTATAAAAAAAACTTTTTACATTTGGGGAAATGGAAAATACTGCTTTCAAAATTTAAGTGTAATGAAAAATCGCTTTTGTACGGGAGGACTGCCATATTGACTTATTTTTATGTTAATATTCCTGATATTCTGTATTTATTATAGAATAGTTTGTAGGCATTTTCATAACTTAATTTTTTTTTTAAATAAAAACTTATTTTATATTTAAGGCGATGCACTATGAACTAATGCAAAATTATGTGTTTTTGGTTTGAAAATTTGAAAGTTCAGAAATATTTTAGGTGCTTTAATTAAGTACTGCGAGTAGAACACATCTCGACCTTTGAAATAATCAAGCATTTTTTCAGTTAGTCTTCTTGCAAACCTAGAAAAAAATATTGCATCAAACCTACAAAAGCTGCTTTAAATTTCAAAATCTACTACTTACAAACCCCTTTTTGGTTATGATTTTATTGTACAATGTGGCAAATTAAGTTCTAAAGAAATTGATTGTAAAACATTTATATATTTGTGCCTGAACTAAAGCAAAATAAAATAAAAACTTTTTGGCAATGTCTTTTTCGTGCATAAAACAAAACAGGCGGCTGGTGTCAGGTAGGAATTTTAACCATCGTATCGTATCGCCGTCTGTGTAAGGAGAGTTATTGCTAAGGAATGTTACACGACGTGGTGCATCACCATATTACGAAATATCAGGAATATCAAAATGTCATAATATGAACAGAAATTATTATAAAACAGCAATATGGCGGTTGTCCCACACAAAACAAAAAATTTATATTATGTACATAATTGTAATTTTGAATGCAATATTTTCCTTTCTCCCAAATGTAAATAGTTAGGCTTTTTTAATAATTATGTTGAATCAAAGTATTATTTTAAAAAAAAACTTCACATTAAACATGGCCAGCAATCGTAAAAGTTTACATTATTTTGTTTAAGAATTTGTTCTTTTATAAAATTCTTAAAATATTTTGGTTTGTTTAGACTCATAATAAATTGATGTTTTTGACTGATAATATTCTCTTCTGCCATTCATGACAGCATGCCGTCGTCCCTGTTTAACTTGTAAACAGTTAACGTTTTCTATGATTGTTAACAAGGACAATAATATGATGTAAAGCAAATTCACTTCAATTCACAATCACACGCTTCTAAGAATTGACAACAAATTGATAACGTTCATGAAATTTTTTTAACCTGTCGGGTTAAACATTTTATTTCTAGTCTTGTAAACTACTGGAAAATTCTATGAGATTGACTTTGGGATGTGAGCGGGCAAAATTATTCCCTACAATTAAAAGAGGATACAAATACGATGTTTACCTTACTAGTTCAGGTCAGGGTACGCCATGTCCTGGTAGCCATTGTTACCTAAATGTTGTTTTCATTTTCTGTAGCCATTCTTCACATAACTTTTGGTGCATGCGGTGTTTCTAATCAAATTAACACAATAATCAAATTAAATAACCCTAGATTCATTACTATCTATTATTTCACACTAATCCATCATTATAAACTCAGATATTCTCTGATATTTAATGTTTTCAATCTAACCTTGTGATGCGCTTTAACAAGATTTGTCCATATGTTTACATGGGGCATATCTGAGTTAGAATAATTACTATTGTAGCTCTAAATCTTCTTCTTTTTTTCATTTCAATCTTTTGTGATTTTGACGCACTTATTCATTAGCTCAGTTCATTAACAGTCTTTAACATTTCATATTATAGTCTGTGTTTTCCAACCTAGCTACGTATATAAATTTTGGTTTAGTTATTTGCGCACTAAAACTTCCTCTAATACTAATCATCAAATCATTCATTTCATTGACATCTGGTTATTGTTTGTACTATTCAAGACTAATCCAATTATTACTAACAAAATAAAACATTCTGCTTTTTATTAACAATATTAAGCTCCGAACATGCTTCTTAATTTATACACCGCTGTTTTATTTATTCTTTAATAATGAGGAAAAGTAATTTTTATTCCTTTAACCTTTTTACGACGATGTCTTTAAAGAATTTGCAAAACCCGTGAACGGGTATTTCAAATTCACATATGCGTCATGTATAGATGACGCTCGTCTTTCAGGCACGCGATCAGTCGGCATGTATACATGACGCTCGTCTCAAATAGGTTAATAGTGATTTTTATCCAGTGCACTTTAATTGAAAATCTCCTTGTCGATCAACCGGAATAATACCAATGAATGTTGAAATAAAACTTAGCATTAAAAATTGTATGTATGACCTTACACGAAAGATATCTAATGCCAGAATCAGAGCTTGCAATCCATTTAGGCTGAAAATCTGTTTTACCGCAAAAAACGATGCAAGCAAATAAACTTTGTTCAATTTATGGAAAAAAAGTGTAAAACTTATCGATAACTAAGACCCTCTTCCATATTTTTTTCGGAATTTGTTTTCTTTCTTCTTTACTTGTGGCAAAACAGTTTTACAGCCTCTATGGATGGCCCCTGCCTGACATTAAGATGTACCAGTAAAGGTAATGAATTTAATATCCTATTTAAAAATTAGTTGTTATTTATTGTTTTATTATCAGTCGAAAACATCAGTTTTATTCTGAGATTTAAGAAACTTACAAAACATCAAAAAAATTAAGAGTGTTTTCTAAATATACAAAAATACAATCAAAATATAAAAGAAGTTAGTAAAAGTGTCAAGATTTAGTGGTATACTCAGTTTATGGAGATGTTCATTTTTAAATTATCAATTATTCTAAAAATCTAAATAATTGGTAAATACATATTTTGTTTCGGAACGAGATGTTTCAAGTATGCCCACATTGCTTGGTGTACTTCATTAAATATGTTTTTACCTAATCTTTTTGAAAACATTGAATACAATCAGAAATCGCGATGTAATTTCTTATTTTGATGGGATTGTACAAGATTCTGATTCTTGCAAAATAGGGTTTGTATAATAATAATACATTGAGAATACGCCATTAAATCTTGAGCTAATTTTAAAACCACAGATCAAAATCAATTTGTTTACATAAATAGTCTTTAAACCAAAGTGATTTTGACTTAAATGTCAAATAATCATAATTTAATATGTGTCATGCGTTAAAATGATGTATTTCTGTGTTGTGAACATTGCTATTGTGAAATTGAACTGAAATTAATTTGTTAACAGTTATATAGTTGCTAAAGCTACCATCATAATAATTTTGTTCACCTGTTCCCAGCAGGATCAGGCTCATTGCTTTGATAGTGTGCTTTTTTGTGTTATTTTAACGTCCCCGATTCACAGGGGGTCCAATCTGTCCCCCATACTACATAAACTATCAAATACCTAATAATACTATACATCAACCTCTTCAAATCTACACACTTGATTGCCAATGTCTCATTCATTTATACATCATTCAACATTATTAATTTCAAACAGTTTAAAAAAATTCATAAAAACTGCTAATAGACTAGTTTGATAATCATTTTAAGTTGTAGAATCCTGTCATTCACCAAACCAAAGTGGTTGGTTTTAATAAATAGCGTTTCTTAATATTATACTTCCCTTACTAAATGCATCAGTAAAAGCTTTGCATTTTGGCATGACTATTAATTTAGTAACTTCCCTCCCCAATTTTTTCTTTTTTTGTTTCATTCTTACCATAGACAGCGCGAGTGCTGGAGACAAAGTTGCGAAAGCACTTGAGCGCTCTCAAAGGCCAGGCCTACCCTCCTCTCAAGAGGGCCTTATTCCGGAGATATTTCCCCAGTTCTGGTAAGTTTACAAAAGATAAATGAACAATCTTATCTATAAAACGTGCGATTGGCAGAAACTCGTTTAACTTAGTTTGAACTGTTTCTTTGGGAAAGCATTAATATACTCTAAAATACTTCTTATTGTGTTCAACCTAAATGAAATAAAACATCTGAGCAGTACATATTTTTGGGTGCTGGAACTATCTTTTTACGGAGTGATATATTTATATATTATATTGTCTATTGGTGAATTGTTATAATAACTAAAGTGGTAAAATGTATTTATTATAAGTTTGTAAAATAACATTTTAGGTAACTAAATTTGATTTCTTTACAGATGAAAGATTATTGGAATACGACATTGATTCTGTGGTTTACGAGAATACTTCACCCTTTCAGAAAATCCAAATAGTGCATTCTAAAACCCTAGGCAATATGCTTGTTCTG
Source organism: Glyphotaelius pellucidus (assembly GCA_936435175.1). Lineage (NCBI taxonomy): Eukaryota > Metazoa > Arthropoda > Insecta > Trichoptera > Limnephilidae > Glyphotaelius > Glyphotaelius pellucidus. Next base: position 10,165,474 of record OW386537.1, on the reverse strand, counting down.
GACGAGTTACAAAGTGAGTACATATTACAATATACCACAAGAATGTGTGCCTCGAGCTACACTATTGCTCGAGTCTTTAATGTGAAATGATCATCTGAATGTGCTGAGCGGAACCATCCGCCTCCCCAACATAGAGCACATCCCTTGCTTCATTTTTTCCTGTGAAAATTCCTTAATCAGGCGCAACAAATTCCCATATTCAGGTGCAATGTTTTTTTTATCAGATATCATAAAAATGGATACCTTCATTATTTAATAAACCTGACAGGTTTGAGCTTGAAATGGCTGCCATTAGCAGAATAAAATTTTGAAGATATTAAGTACTTATAACATAAACGCTTAAATTATGTTCAAAAATCTATAACTGTATTTCTTGACTAAAATGTATTTTTGTTATTTCAGACATTGCGGAAGCTGATCTCATCTATACAGAGACATTGATGCAAAGGGGAAAAGTAAATTATGAGGGATCTGAGATTGTTATATTGGGTAAGGTTCGATATTGAGATCATTCAAAGTTGTTCGTTGTGACTTTTCTTGATATCATTAATCAGTTTTTGTATATGTGTAATAATTTCACAACTTAATGAACTTTGTTTGGTAGGTGGTGGGGACGGAGCACTGCTTTATGAACTGTTGAAGGAGAAACCAAAGCATGTGTGGATGTTGGAGATAGACGAAGATGTGATGAAAGCTTGCAACAAACATATGAAGTCAATTTGCGGAGATGTTCTAGAAACCAGAAAGGGCGATAATTATGAGGTATTAACCTAACCTTACCTTTACATACCTGAAGGTATAAATCATGTATCATGGGTGGAGGGGTCACTAGGTTCCCCTATATATCGCAAATCGATTGTGTTTCTTAATACTCTTTTTGCCCTTTCCAGTAACACTATTAATGTTGGGGTGTTTCAATTTTTTTTTTGGGATAAGGCCATTCGGCTTACAAGTCCATTTTCAAACTGTGTTTACACCGAGACGACTTATTTATGCGATTCCAAATTAAAAATTTTGAAGGTGTCTAAATTGATTTATTACCGGTTAAACCAATTTGCCGAGAAACTAATTAATTCAGTAGACTCTATAATGTGGGGTACTTCGAAATCTGTTTTCCCCGCACTAAATATTAAGGTTTTCTTGATTGTTTAAAAATGACGTTACTGCTATGACTCATTTAAGTGCATTGCTATACAATGCAACACAAAAACAATTAATAAATAATGTTTCAAACTCGGCTATGGTCAAATGTGACCAGAGTTCGAAATAACCCAACCTAAGTGGGAAAGATGGGATTAACCCTCTCGCACTGGAGAGGGGTAATACACATCCTCCAAATGAAAGTTTTGTGCGAAATATGAGTTGTTTTTTTTTTTACATCACATACTCTATAATTTAGGTAATCTTAGAAAACAATTAATACTTTTTTGGACTACTCTTTTCATCGGACATCACCCATCAGTCAATCATTAGTAATAGCGGTAAAAGAAATAGTACAAAATCAAGCATAACTCAAAAGCATATTACTGTAGCCCTTTTCAGTACGTTGTTTTTTTTTTTAAACATTTTTTGTTGTCACTGAAAATAATAATTTTAATGCCCAGTATAATATATGTTTTTATATATATTTTATTCCTGGCAACCCAGATGTTTATTATGTTATTTTTTCCATGTGCATATGGATCGGCTTAAACCATAATGAACTAACTCACTTTTTGCAGTTTCTGAGTAAGAGCTTGAAATGTGGACTCCAAACCATAATCTAACTCTGCCAGAGAGAACCAGTCAGAGAAATACTGTCCTAACCAATCACGGACAGTTTTTCTCTGACTGGTTCTTCTTTCTGACGGAGCTAGATTATGATTTGGAGCCCTCATTTCAAGCTCTAATTAAAACATTGCAGAGTGAGTTAGTTCACTATGGTATGTTTTTAGGTTTTCACGGCCAAAAAGTATTTTTGTTATTGTTTTTGGGGTGTTATGCCGTGTTTCGCTACCTCCTTCTTTAGCCAACGTTTCGGACAGCGTTACAGTGTCCATCATCAGGGCAGATGAGTGAGTCATCTGCCCTCATCTGCCCTGATGATGGACACTGTAACGCTGTCCGAAACGTTGGCTAAAGAAGGAGGTAGCGAAACACGGCATAACACCCCAAAAACAATAACAAAAATAGTTCACTATGGTTTAAGACGATCCATTTGTGTTACCCGCCTTACCAATGTCTGTTCTGAGATGTGTTTTTAAAAACATGTTTAGGAACTTACCTAATATTTATTTGTATTATTTTTTTTCAGATAATTGTGGACGATTGTATGGTGACCTTAAACAAATTTATAAAACAAGGGAAGAAGGTTGACTACGTGTTTGGCGATTTGACTGACATACCGATATCCGACACTCCCAACGGGGAGATTTGGGACTTCATTATGCTCATTCTAGACACTTCCTTCAAAGTTCTCAAACCTAATGGAAAATTCATGACACACGTAAGACCTTATTGAAAAATTTTTTTTTTTACACTAGCTCCACACAGCCCTGAGAAAAATAATTTACCTCACTGCCTATGTTAGGGGATGCTGTGTAGAGGAAGGGAAAGATAGGAAGTTCTTGGGTTCTTCTTCTAGTTTTTAAGGAAGGGAAAGATAGGAAGTTCTGGGAAGGAAAAGGGTCTGAGGGGTGGGTAGGAATCTGGGGGTCAGTGCATCCAGGAGTGACGGATGTAAAAATCCATTCCTCCAACCGCGGTGCAAGGCGATGGGTCGAGAGAGCCCGGCTGGAAAGGTCAAAAGGCCTCCCTCAACCAATCTTTGTCGATCCGGCCTGCCACGCAGCAGGCAGATGCATCCGCCCCCAAGACCTGGACAAACCTCACCCCATGAACCCGGGCACCCCTGCTAAGTCACCAAAGGTAGCGAACCACTTGGGGTGACCTATGTTGGTTATCCAGTAAATGGTTCCCAGAGCGGCGGTACCCATACCCCATAGACATAGAATCATTCGCTTTTATATTTACATGATTCAATTTGGTTGCTTCATCCAAATTGAAATGCAGAAGTGAACCGTGTAACATCGCTATAAACAATCTTTAAAAAATTGGTGAATAACCATCTTACTAAGACCATGACAAATAAGTTCTCCATCATTGCACAAGCAAAATTTTCTACTAATAATTTATGTGTAGTAAGTTTTTAGGTTATTCTTAGCCGGGAAATGTTTGTCCTTTAAAAAAAGATGGACATTTTTGACAAAAATGTTGAGAGATATAATTCTGTTTAATTTTATAATTATGTATTTCCGGAAAAAAATTAATTTGTCATTCTTTTCAAAAATAGGTAATATAGTAAATTCATTTTACCAACCACAATTTAAAAGTTATTATTTACCACTAGCTGAAATCCCCAGCGTTGCCCGGGCTTTACAGAATTTTTTTATATCAGATATAGACGGTTACCTTCCTCTTGTTTTGCACGTCAAGTATCAAAATTCTGAATGAGGGCAGTTTTTCGAAATCTCGTGTAGTCAGTGATTTTCATCCAGTTTTGAAGGTCAAATGTGCAAAATGTGCAAAATTTGTAACCTTCGAATAAAACTGTAGATTTGTTTAAAAAACAAACCCACACCGGAACATTCTTCTTTATATAAGTTGATTGTGAAATTGCTCACATGGAGTTGGCTGGTTTACAAACATATAAAGGCGGGAAGGATAGTTCCACCTTTTACGCAGGTCCTATTTGAAGGCCTGGAGAGGCGTTGCTGTCAAATATTTTTCTATGAATATTGTACACCAATCTCTTTGTAAGAGTCCCAACTATATGTATGTATATGTAAAATCATAAAAATGTATGTACATAGGGGGACCCAAAAGTTTTTCACCAAAATTTTTTTTGCCATTTAAAGTGTTCACCATTAGAGTGTACGCACTTGTCCAACCTTTTTTCCACTGTTCAAAACAATTTTGAAACCCACTGATTGGAATGTCCTTTATGGCCTCCAGCGATTTTTGTTTCACTTCTTCAACAGTATGAAAACATTTCCGAGCAGAAAGAAGTCATGGGGAGACAGGTCGGGTGAATAGGGCGGGTGAACAATTTGGGTCATTCCATGCTTGCTTAAATACTGCTTCACAGACAACGCAGCAGTGTGAGCAGGTGCGTTGGTTGAAGAACCAGTCCCCTGTGCGCCAAGGATTCGACCTTTTCTGACGATTTTTTCTGATGCTCTCTCGCAACCTCTTTAGTACCTCCATGTCGAACTGTCGGTTAACTGTTTTTCCTGGAGGAACAAACTCTGTGTGCATAACATCTCTGAAAAAATCCAATGAGCATCGTCTTGTGTTCGATTTCACCTGACTTTTTTCTGAAGAGGAGAGAGAGCACTCTTCCGTTGGCATTGGCTTGACTGTTGCTTGGTTTCGGGATCTTACCCATAACACCACGACTCATCACCAATAGAAAAAAATCTGGGTCTTCTTTCAGCTGATTTTTCAATTCGTGGCAGGCTTGAAGGCGAAGGCTCTCTTTGATCCTCAGGGAGGAGACTTGCATTTTCGCCAAAAGAAGAAATCTTGATTTACTTAAAATTAAGCTTTGGACAAATGCGTGGACCCACAGCGACGCGGCTTCGCATACTGACCGAGAAAGAGTTTCCGTACAACAGCCGACCGCACAAAACCCGTTCCCCCTCTTTTCCCCTCTACCCCCGAGTCCTGTTACTTTTGGGTCCCCCTATTTATATGTGATACAAGATGGGGAAATCTTCTTATCTCCTTGTCTTCTGTGTGGAATAATATTTTATGAATAGGAAACTTTAGCTTAACTTACACTGGAGATGCACAAATTATTTTTTTTTTTGTAACTATTTGTACCAATGTGAAAAACAAGTAATAAAATGTAGTAATTACACATAAAACGTCACTAAATGGCACAACACTGACTTTAACTTTCTGTTCATGGAGTCCAATTACAAAGTAGGCTATAATTTTGAACAATACTTGTTAGGTGAGCGCGATGTGAACACCACCTTACAAGGGTTAGAGTGGAGCTGAATGTCCGCTTAATGCAAGCTATGCCTGTGGATCTCGATATGGTATATTTTCTGAAGCAAATGTAATGTCACAAGGGTACTTCGATAAATTGGCGATCTTGCCAGGATTGGGATCCCTCGTGGTCGGTTTCCGGCCATTGTCTGGATAAACCACAGGCAGTCAAGGTCAGTTTTATTACGATTAGAAGAATAATGGCGATATTTTCACTTTTAGAGTCGATTTTCTTTCACGATAAAGACGATAAAATGTTGACTAAAGCGTTACGACGTGAACTCTCAAAACAACACTTTTCGGCTCCTTGAGGAAGGCTGTCAGCGGGCAGTTATCAGCCAGTGTCAGCACCCAATGTGCGAATTCTACCAATAAGTTTGAATTCTGGCCTTGCCATATGAAACAGAACAAACCTATCGAGATCAATTCAGCATTATGAAATAATACTTGTATAGTACAATAACACTATTGTACAATATACTATAATACTACGAGTATTATAGTTGGGGTGTGGCGAGCACTGTAGGATAAAATTCATTCAAATGTACATATTATTTAGATATATTGATTTAAAACAAATTCGCCCGCCTGAAGTGTGTTAATTGTTTTACCTCGTCAAGCCAAAGGGGCTAGCTGCCCGGCGTTGCTGCTTAAAGTTTGTTTGCTCACATGAATTTGGCTGGTTTGCTAGCATATTTGGATTGCAATGTGTGGTGTATATTAATCGTTTTATCTTTTCAGGCCAACGGGGCTAGCTGCCCGGCGTCGCTGCAAATGTTTGAAGACCAATTGTCGAAGCTAAATAAACCTGTGACCTTCACAAAAACCAGCGCTTTTGTGCCTTCCTTCCTCGAAGACTGGCTGTTCTACCAGATATCCTTCAAGGCATAACACCAGTAGAGCTATTACTCCAATTATTAAATAGTCCCAATCTTTAAATTAAGGACTAGACTCTCATATTATAGGTTTCACTTTTAGCGGTTGTATTATTAAATGGCCAAAGACTACTTCCATCCAGCATTTATTATTATTATAAATATTATATTTGTGAACGATGTATTGTTTTGTTTTGAGTGTTTATTGCTTTTAATACGAGGTAAAGATATTCCAGTGCTATTTTTTATTAACCTCCTAAGCTAATTTACCAGTATTTAATAGTGTATATTGTGTGTACTTACATTATTATAATTTGAGTGTTAAGTTTGTAATTTTTAATCACCTCACCCACTAGTCAGCAATGTTAGATAATCCAATATTAGTTGGAGCCATTAAAGGTTTTCCTTAATAAATATATTACAAAAAAAATGACACAGTAATAGTGAAGAAAATGCAACACAAAATTTTTTTGCATACACTCCGGTCGTCTGCCATAACGACGTTGCTAGCACGTCGGGCGAAAAATACTCCAAAAATGTTGACTTAAATTTTATAAAAAATAAACTTTACATAAAAGACAGAATATAATGAAAAAATATTAATCGAATTCACACTTCAGAATTGCTTTGAGTTTTGTTTTCTTCACTGTAAGATTATTTTTGCTTTATTTACTGCATATCTATTAACAATAATTGAGAATCATTATGTTTGTGGTTTTTCAGAATTTTTTTTCTCTGTCGAATTGAAATAAATAGAAATATACTAGTGCAGTGAAACTCTCTTAAGAAGTTTTCCAAGGGACCGGAAAACCTTATACATATGGTGGGATAAATCGGGCCATTCAGTCTGCAAGGGACACAAAAAACCAAACTTCCTAAGCATGAAAACTTAGGTGGCAAAAATTTCAATAAATAAAAAGATTTTTTATTAAAGCCATTGTGCAGACAATAATACCGTACTTAATAAAATGATATTTTTATTATTACGTTTAAATAACCTAGTAGAGGTGATATCTGAAAACAAAATTAACCTGTCTAATCATATGCCGTTATAATAACAGGAGACCCAGATTGTCCCAGAGCGACCGTGCATTATTAAAAGTTAGATATCTCTTTTACTGTCAGGCAAACATTTGTGATTTCTTTTATGTTAGAAAGCGAATGAAATAATGCTTCTTATTGCCTTAGGAATATACGAGCTATAATATTGGTCAGATATTTTACAAATCCGATCATAAGTGACGATTTTATTTTGCGCCAATTTGTGACGTAACAAACACTTAATTTTAAAATAAAATTTTATGAATGTCATAAAAAGTGAGGTGACAGTTTTATCACAAATTTTATTAAAAAAACGAATCTGTATTTAAAATTTTCGGTTTATTTTATTTTATGTACTTTTTTGAGGAATCCCCAGGTAAGTATTTTTGAGCTAATTTACATTTTCAATATCAAAATTTTAATATTTTAAAACAAAAATGTTGATTTCTAATAAATACATCGAAAAGTTTATTTTATCTAGATTTTAGAAAAATTTTTGTTTTTGCAAAAAAAGTTAAAAAATAACCAATAAAAAGTAACATTAAAAATGCGTGGGAAGAACCAGGAATTTTGTGCTCAAATCTTGACAGGCAAAAGTTCATAGATATTATTTTCTCATTATTCGAAGGGTTAATATATAAATTTGACACTGTAATGTTAGTGCTTCGCACCATGCGTAGGCAACATTCTTCAATGCTGCAATTGCATTCCACATCTTCTCCTCTTCGCTTCCATGAGCCTCAGGGCCCGTTTCCACTTCCATTTAAAAAAACGGAACAATAAAAAATCAGATGATCATGCGGACGCTGCGTGCAGGCTTCCTCACAACTGGGAGCGGGCGGGTGGAGGGGTCAGGGTGTAGTGGGGCTCGAGCCGGAATGACGGCAAGTGACAGCAAATGAGGCGGCAAGTGTGAACAGCTTCATACAAACCTATGAGTGAGTTCTGACACGATTTTTCGCGCTGGTCATCCTTCCGAAAACGTGCCGGATCCGTTTTTTAATTGTGTTGGACATGTGTGAACAGTTCCATATAATTTACTGCCAATAGGACATCCAATTTTTAAACGAAAATGGGAACGGGCATTCACAATGTTCACCATCAGGGTGCCACTGTCTCACTTGCTCCGGCAGTTGGGTCTCTTGTGGTATCACATAAAAACCAAAAAGATTGAAACACTTGCGACACATAGTTTTTATTTGTCTTTATGTTACTCATTCCCTTTTACTTTTGATCTATATAAATAAAAAAACGCAATTATAAAACGTAACATTGTAATTATTTGCATTGCTTGATGAAATTTTATAACTTACAAAAAAGTGCAGCACATTCCTGTTCAGTATTGTATAGCTTGCTGTTCATTTCAAAAGCAATTTTTTATATTACTATAATAGTGAGAAATTGCTTTTTTTTTTAAATATTTTTTTTCTCATACTTATTAATCATTATAATTATAAAATATATATATACATCCATGCATATTGTGCACCTGCTGCAGCTACCCGAATGAATGAAGTCCTTTTGAGGTTAAGTTTTTAAAGTAGTGGTTTTCAACTAGTGTTTGGCTGAGAAATTACTGTTGGGGATAATCTCAACGCCAGCTGTACCATGGGTACTTTAGAACACGTAACCGGGGCACGATTGGTAAAAAGCGTTAGAAAGTACAATCATTTTTCCAAAATAAGTGAGGAAATGCATAGAATATCTTATATTTATCATCAAAAAGGTTGAGTCCACTGCTTAAACATTAAATTAAACATAAACAACTTTAGTTGCGACAACAGTTGTATAATCAATCTCTGTAGGATAAAGTAGCAAAATCCATTAAGTTATTTATATGAAGGCACACGAGATGACCCGACACTAGGGAGACTTTTTCGAATTTGTATGGACTTTGAAAACTAACTTGCTTGCGTGTGTTATTAAATTATTTCGTTTGCCAGTTAAAAAAATATGGTTAAAGCGATTATTATTCTATTTCTTAAGGCTGCATTAGCAACGTTCAACATTGTGGAAATAATACAATTACGTAATATAATATAACCAATTCCTAAAACAACACAAATGAAAAGGCGTAACCCGCATTTACAACATTTTACCAGAGTTTTGTAAAACCCTTTTTACAAAATATCCCAACGAAATGACATTTAACCGCCCTGCACATATGACATTTAACGTACGTGACACGCCCGCAATATTATCGCCCAAACGCAACAAATCATATCACATATGTTCAGGTAAAGAAATACCCAAAACCCACAAAATGTGCGTGATACATTCGTATACATACATCAAGTTTGTTCCTGCATTATCGTGAAGCTAAGGGACATGGGTGTGGGTATTTTTGTCTCTCCCATTCAAGTAACACCGCTAGTCAGCAGTACTCTCTACGCAAGAGGCGTGGTTTATATAACTGTTTAAAAAACCTGATGTTTTTTTTTTACTTTTTAAAAAATAACCCAAAGGTAGGGCGGTTAAAATAAACATTTTTGGATGCTAGCTGTTCAGATACAAATATTAACCTTTGAAATGACGAGCTCCCGCAACCTAATAACTCTGTGGAATGCTGAGGGTAAAAATACCACAAACGTAAAGTATTATTTTGAATTTACAGTTCAGTTCAGTTTTATGGTAATGCCGGCGCTCAACGGATTCAAATTTATCCAATGGGTACTTTTGGCGCTTGAGAAGTTAACATTAAAAAATACTATTGTTAAAACCTCTTGTAAAATCAATATATTAATACGTGAAGCCAAAACTTTGTACCCCTTTTTACGAAAATTGCGCAGACGGAGGAGTATGAAATTTCGCACACTTATAGTTTATACAGAGGAGTGCAGAATGCTAATATTTTTTAAAAATTATGCATTCAAATACATTAAATCAATAATAAAAACATTACACACACTACCATGTATTTGACACACACACACACGCGTCTTTACTCTATTGTTTATTGTTAAAGTCTATGGTCAAATTGAGAATAGATTAATTTTGTTTGTCTTTAATATTATTTGTCTATGGTCTTACTGAATGTCAAACATAAAAAAACATTACAATTGTGGTCGAATTTCGACCATTGGGCGACCACTAGTGTAGTATTATTATGTGAGTGCCTCTCTGCCCTTTCACAAACAGATACATAAATCCCTAGATGTTTCTAGGGAATAATCACACTTTAAATATATTTTCTTTGTTGCTTAGAGTATACTGCATTATTAAACTGAATGGTATTATAAATAAAATATTCTATATCACGCATTAACAACATAAATATGCGGAGATATAATAATTATAAATGGATGTCGACGAATCGTTTTCGCCTTGGAAAGTGGTTGATGAATAAGTGTTTTATTCTGCTTGTCGAAGTCTCGCCAGCCTTTGTGTGAGCTCGTCTTGTTCCTGTGAAACTGCCGTACTGGTACCAATAGTGCTGCCGGCAACACCCTGGGGCAGCTCCATGTTCAATTCCAACCTGAAAACATCATCAAACGTAAGTTAAATAGCAATACTCTTCGTATTAATACGCTACAATTTTATCGATCTGCCGTAATTCAATTCATTCCAAATTTATAAACTTTTTCGCAAGTTTCATATGTTTCACACGGCAGTAGGATAGATATTGACGTGCATCTGAAATACCGTGCCAGGTGCTTGGGCTCTTTTGGCTTGCCTAATTTTGTACGTACTTTGGAAATCTGAGCAAACATGTTCGTGAGTCGTAAATATATATTCAAATGTGTGCATTTATTGAATCATATTGAATAAAGCACGGATTTCAAAATCGAACGTTTGCATGCAAATATTTAAATCATCACCACAAGGCTAGCTTTCAATAAATAACAGAAAAGTTTACTATGGCACCATATCAGGTGTTTATTCTACAAGGGCACTTGGGCTACAACCTATCTATATTTTGGACAATTCATATCTCTAATTCAATATTTAAAATACAAACAATAATGTTATTCCGTAACCAAGTCAAATTTATCATAGTTGGGTGATACATGGTTCAAAATTGTTTGAGACAATGCTTGCCAAGCTTGCGAATGGAAAATATTGCAGCTGGCAGAGCATATATTAAATGTGAGAGGATTTTCATTTTCATCAGGTTTAGGATGGGTCAGAGAAAATAATACATTGTTTAATATCTTACCCAGCTTCATCAGCAACTTGTTGCAGGAGATTATCTACATCTCCCTGTGGGACGGAGGTGGTGGTGGTCTGGGACATGGCGTTCTCCATGTAGGACGACTGGACGTCCAAATCTTCAAACTGGCTTTCAAACTTATCCATGAGCCCCGATATCTTCTCCAGATTCATGGACTTCATGGCTGCATCCATAGCCTTCACAACTCCCGCCATAGAATTTGTGACCTTAAAATCAAAATACATACTTATGTGAAATTAGCCCCTAGTGTCAAGAAATCCTCACTTGCCTCGGTTTATAGTATTTTGAACCTTAAAAAATGCTCCTGACATACTAAAATAAATTTTATTCGCTTGGCAAGAAAATAAGGAATCTCATTATCATTCTAGCATGTCGTTTTGTCACTTGCAAATGTGTTTCTTTGAATCTGATCTATTTAAGTCTTTGAATCTCTGAAAAAGCGTATCGCAAAATTTCAAGTCAAATGTCACAATTCCGATTTTCAAAAGTCAATAGTACTGTAGTATTTATTTACAGGAAATCCTTATTATTTATTTTTGAACATGAAGAATGCTTATTTAGCTTAAAAATATAATAAAACCCAAGAATTCATATATTTAAAATATAATAAGAATTCACAAATGTTTTCATTATATAATATTTTTTTATAACATTAGAGAGAAAGAAAAATAACGCTGGTAAGACGGTACAATTTGCTGACGTCTACCCAAAGATATTGAAATATAAGAAGATATGCTATGATGTCTGCCTGACTGTCGCCAGAACTACTACCTAATGGGAAAGTTTGAACATGGAATTCAGTTGATTTTTCAAAGTTGTGCAGCAAGTATTGGTTGACAATATAGTTTGAATACGGAAAGAATTCGTTCATTTAGTTGATTTTTTTTATGTGTGCAATGGTATTGGTTAAAAATATCGGCAACACCAGGAAGCACAGTCCCACCCAGTAAATACTGCCGATAGCCCGTCTCCTTATATTTCAATATCTTTGCGTCCACCCCATCAACAGGTGAAAAAACCCCGCCTCTGCTGTTGTGCCGGTTCGTGGTCGGAGAGAATCCAGCAGCAATGTTTGCTCTCCCGGCCCAATGCCTTGCACCGCAGCGGATGGGATGGATTCATTCTTCCATCACAATCGGATACACTTCACGGCTCACATACAATACAATACGCCTCACTGACCCTAAGCGAATCAGACACATCCGAGCTATTCAAACATTTAAGTGAATTGATGATTTTTGCCCCGCTACCCTTCGAGTTTGTTGTTCTTTGGAACTTCAACGTTCATAAAGAACCATGGTTGAAGTCACACGGTTATAAGATATACACAGCGCCTCTACAACAGCCGGCGTCGACTGCTACCTGGTGGCGACCTCAAATCTCAATAACTTCAGACTACCCAATGAAAGGCTGAAGAGAAAAGTGTGATGCTACAGGTTAGAAGATTAGTTCAGTATGCGGGCTAACTTTAACGCTTTCCCGTGATCAGCTGTCTGTTTTCGGACTTCACATCCAACCCTCCCACCGCAGTGCAAGGCAATGTTCCAAAAGAATCCTGCTGGAGAAATCAAAAGGTCTCCCACAACCAGTCTCTCCCGATTCGGCCTGCCACGCAGTTGATGAATGCATCCACCGCCAAGACCCCACGAACCCGGGCACCCCTGCTAACCCCTGTTGGTTATCTAATAAATTCAATATCCGGCGGTACCCATACCCACCTCTCATCGCCCTGATGTGGGCTCAAAGTTGTGGTTCAGTGGACAACAGTGCTCCGAAGCAGTTCGATGAAAAATGGCTTACCAAGCCTACAACAAAGGAGATGGAGTTAATGTAAAAAAAAATGTTCAGACATCATTTCCATCAAACAAGTAGTAAATGCGAATTCAACTTGCGTAGCGCGCGCCAGCACCGTCAGTAACGTGCAACTGACGACAAATCCATAGTGAACCCGTTGCGTTGTGTATGAACACTGGCAAAATAGTATGGCGGATAATGACGACTATGAGACGCGAACGAAACTCGAGTCGCTTGTAAGTATCTCCAAGTACGAATGGCCTTAAAGATAACAATAATTTATAGTACTTGCGGTAATAATTTTACCTTCCTTGTAGTGAGAGCAGTCTGTACTCTACTGGCCACAGCGTCCACTCTGGCGGACATCCGGAGATAGTTGAGTGCCTGATTCTTCTGTCGTATGGCATTCTCCGCATGTATCCGTGCCCCTTCCATGTTGCCCTTCTGGATGGCTTTCTTCGTTTTGGTTTTTTCGACCCGTTCTTCCTTTTCACATTTTTTTGAATTGCGTTCTAATTCTTTTACAGCAAATTTTAAATTAAACATATGCTCTGTGAAAATTGGTTAAGAAATGTATTGCATAGAAAACATATCTTTATATAGTATAAAATGAAGTCGCTCCTGCTGTCTGTACGCTTAGATCTTTTAAACTACGTAACAGATTTTCATGCGGTTTTCACCAACAGATAGAGTGATTCAACAGGAAGATTTAATGTATAATACATGCATATTATAGTAGAGAAAAGCCGAGAAATTCAAAGATTCAATTCAGGCAGCGGGCTGGCAAGCGGGCGGTGTAGATTTGATATGTATGCAAATTAACAGATGGTGTTGGTTATAAAGGTTGGGTAATGGTGTTGTGTTTCGTTAGCCACAGCAACGTGTGGCCGGGTCTGCTAGTAAATGATAAAATATAAACATAGTTTAGTTGAACAAAATGTTTATTATTGGCATGAAATCAAAACCCATGATATTCCCAAAATTCCTTTTTTGTTTTTCTCGATATCTTTATTTTTTTTAATTATTTACTAATCTTTTGTTAGGTCACAACACCATTATGTGTTTTCTAATGCTACCTTCACACCAAAGCCGATGGCCGTTGGCCGATCGTTTGGTGGCTGTGGCCAACTCTCCAACTCCGAACTCCAAAATGGCGGACGTCGAACAGCTGGTTCGGCGTTGTATCTTATCAGTTGCCTACAATTGTGCAGGGCGATGCTTCGGTTTCCATAATACTGATTTCGATTCGTTAAGCTAAAAAAATAATAATTTCTAACAATTTTTATACCACTCTCCCCTAATAATATTGCGCAGACTGATGTGTTGGGCCAACTCGCACGAACCAGCTATCGTCGATCGCCTCGGAGACGATCCCGGGCCAACTCGAACTTCTAACGCTCGAACTACCCCTCTACACAACCGTCCGAATGTTTGAAGTTGGCCTCAGTGTGGCTGTCCATAACATACAATCTAATTTGGTAAAAACCTTTAAGTAATGCATTCTTTTGGCTATTACTTCCTTTAATTGTATGGTAATATTCCCAAAAAGGTTCTTAGGATGTTAACCCATTGAAGCTCAGGCAAATACGTCATGTACAGATATAATTATAAATTTAAAGATCTACAAATATAATAAACTAGTTAAGGTTAGGATGAGTTTTGTTAGCAGAAAATATCATTATGATTGCGTATTAACATTGAAACTCCGATAAGCTGTTATACAAAATTTCATTACAAAATATGGTTCAGGCTTAGTACACATTAATAAATGTACTAATAAAAGCCATTCATGTGTTAAACGTTTTGCCAAAAAATAATTACAATCATGAAAAACATTTTTTCCGTCTAATTAATCTACTTGGTTATTCAGGCACAGTCAAGGTAAAAGGTACCCCCACTTTCAATCAAAGATTCCAATTGTGTCATTGACTCAATGTGCTGTCTGCAACTTATAATATTGTTGGTACATATCTACTATAATAAATACAAACGGAGTAAAACTAATCTAAAAAATTTAATAACGTTAAACAAAACCTTGGTGTAAATTTTGACAAATATTATGAGTCATCGTTAAAAGGATACTTTCCATCGCAGAAGTAGACATCTCGTTCCCCGTTTTGATAGATTCACAGCACTAAAATATATTAAGACGGTTGATCGCACAGATCACTAGCTTTGAACGCAGGTAACCGCAATTAATTTCTCCAGTTGATGAAATGTGACAGTAAATTGACAGGAAAAATATTTTGAGCATAAATTAAATTCTGAGTCAGATGCGTCAGATCTCAGATAAGTCCATTAAGTCAGATTCGCAGTAAACAATGAATATTATCTTTGGTTATTGCTGGATTGCCAGTTTTGTCGTCTATGGATGAAAAATAGTCGTATTGCAGCACTGAACTTTTTTTTAAATGTAAACTGCACGATAAAATTTAGTTTAGTTGTTTTATGAAACAATAAACTAAATATATGTGTTGTTCGTCTGTCTACACCTACGCCTCCTGCAGAAGTGCGCGGGACTGAACCACATTGGCTCGTGCGATGACTCTTCACGAGGCACAACCGACGTTAACAACAGCCTGCTTTTTTATGTGAATACCTCACAAAAGTCCCATCTGCTCCCGTCTGAGGCCAGTGAGACTATGGCATTCCCAATTGCGGTATGTTGTGAGACTGAAGGTAAGTGGGGGAGGAAAGGAGTTGGGGAACAAGAAGGTGGGGAAGTATCTGGCTATAGATCTAATCACCAAACACGGCTAAAGCTATTTCAAGCGAAGTTTCAATTCTGAATGGTGGTCTTGCACCAGGGCGATAATGAAAGTACTATATCTTCCACCCTGGAATGTGCCGCAAATAAACTATGTATTTTTGTAATTGATTAATTGTGAAATTACCCAAATTAATCAAATAAAATTTATTTGCCAACGCCAGGATTCGTTTCCATGACCTTCGGATTATGAGTCAAGAGCCTTACCTCTCGACCATGGAGGCTATCATATATGCTATAGAAACTTTAAAAATAATACTACATTGCTAAAACTGAAGATCTCAGATTTATTTTTTTGTGACATTAAACAAAATATTTTCTAAGCAACCTAATAATGTAATATGAGTATTGTTATGTTTAGTCCGGCATGGAAAACACTTGATTCAAGCATAAAACTCTCATGAAATCCTGTCATGTGATTTTAAAGTCTAAAGCGTCTTAATTTAGCACAACTTTTTTTTCAATAGATTTTATCAGATTATAAATACAAACGTACCTCTTATTATATCAATGACGTTACCGTTATCTTCAGATATAAAAATTAATGTTTTTTTGTTTGTCCCGTATGTCTTCTTATGTACCTTTCCGATTGCGATGAAACTTCGGTAATTTGTTATGCGCACGCCAGCGAAGGTTTCTATATACATATAATGGTGATCTCTGGCGTTGTGATATTTCTATTAAAAAATTACAATAGGTAGCTCGCTGTGTGAATATCGTGTGTATTTCGTATAGTTTAGTGTCAGAGAGGGAAGGAGGGAGGGTGGGAAATCTGGGAGGGGGAGGTGGAGGGGAACGAAGGAAGGGGGGTTCGCTGGAAAGGGTTATGATGAGGTAAGGTGGAAGGGAAACGCGGGTGGGGGAGGGAGAGGGCGGGGAAGATGCAAGGGGAACGCGGTAGGATGAAGGGGACAAAAGCACTTCGATAAACAGAATTAAAACACAAACACTTTCTACCTTTTAGTGACATTGCAACGCATGCCGAGTACTTGCTAGTGTTATATAAAATGGTGACCGTACAACTATGTAGCAACTTTTAAAGTTATGTATCAACAAAAATTATTTTAAATAATAACGATCCATCGTGGCAACATTGTCGTTTATCGTTTTGCGCATATGTCAAATTTTGTCGAATTGTGACGAGATCGAGAACAACGTCAAATAATAAATAATATTCACTAATTCTGTTTCTACTATTACTGACTTACATTTATAGTACATCTGGATTGAGTATACAGAATAAAACATTAATTTGCAGTATTAGGATCTCTTCAAACATGGCTGCAACTAATGAAACGATAATATTTCTGGTATAGAAATGGGCGGTTGTTTGAGCCAAGTTTTCCAGAACGGCAGCGCTTTATTATCCCATAGTCATGGGCACAGAATATCAGAAGCGACAGCTTCCAAAGTCCAAATCATCATTAACGCTTTGGTTGCCAATCCCAAAGTGTCACTACAAAGACTGGAGGCATTATTAGTTCAAATCCCCAAGGTAAGATTGTTTACCTGTAAAATCCCCTATTTTCTCTCTGCTGTTTTGTTATCAAACAATATTTTCTTTTCTGTCATTTTGGGTGAATTCATTGCGCCTTCCTTATTTATACAACATTTCTTCAGTACCTTCTACATATGGGATACATTCAATAAGGGTAGGCTTACCTTCTGTGATTGTGTTACAGAAATAAACAGAAAATTCTCACATAATTATTCAATTAAATTTAGTTTTGAAGCATTCAAAACCTATTATTCTACATAGAAAACAATGCTGAGATGATTTTTTCTATTTCTGCACTCCAAAATAATATATATAAATGCAAAAGGTAATTATTCCCCTAACCGCCAACTTTTAGGCACAGATTATGGAAATTACACTTCTTTTCTACAATTACAATTGCAATTTGGGAGGCGGAAACGGGTACAGCCGCCCCCGGAATATTTTTTGGATAACCAACACCTCAGCCATAGGTCATCCCAAGAGGTTTGCTACATTTGGTGATTTAGCAGGGGTGCCCGGGTTCATGGGGTGAGGTTTGTCTAGGTCTTGGACCAGGACACACTGAACCCCGGATTCCTACCCACTCCTTAAACCCTTTTCCTTCCCAGAACTCTCCTCCCCTAAATAAAAAACCCTCCACACAGCATCCCCAAAGATGACATAGGCCCTGAGGGAAATTATTATCCTCAGGGCCTCCTGTGTGGAGCTCATGCTAAAAAATAATTACCACAAGAAACAACTATTTATAAGCACAAAGTAGGTTATTGGGTTCTTAGTTTGGGTAAACTAAGTAATTCATGCATATTTAGTTGAAACAAAACCCAGGCAAATGTCAAGGCATACAAAAATATTAAAATGGCGGCAAACGAATCGTTTTACATGGGAACTTTTGAACTTTTAATAAAAATGGAATTTTATAGCAACTTTTACAGTCTATCCAAAGGTAATTTGTTGTTTTTTGTAGTAATTAAGTTGAAATGTAATGTGATTTCCAAAATCTGTTCCTAATAAAAGTGTGGCAGGTAGAATATTTACCATGTTATTATACCAATTCACCGCAGAGAATATAGAATGCCACATAAGACTCTGGGCGCACACTCCTTGCTTCATCTACATTGATAAATCGTCTCATTCATACTTTTCTTTTATTCCAACTCTCAAATACTAAGCACAGTGCAGTATAGTATTTGATCCATGCAATGTTTTCCTGGAGCGTCCCCATCTTTTTATCTACTTACCAGTGATGTATTCTCATTATTCTCAATATCTTCACCTCAA
This sequence comes from Glyphotaelius pellucidus, assembly GCA_936435175.1. Classification (NCBI taxonomy): domain Eukaryota; kingdom Metazoa; phylum Arthropoda; class Insecta; order Trichoptera; family Limnephilidae; genus Glyphotaelius; species Glyphotaelius pellucidus. The sequence continues at coordinate 10,147,016 of OW386537.1, read as the reverse complement.
ACTACACATGTTTTATGAATTGGTTGTCAGTAATATGAATGCTATTGTTTGGCTTACAGCATGAAAACATTCTATCAGTCCACGATGAGGCGGGATACAACCTCCTGCAGAAGTGCGTGGGGCTGAACCACATTGAGCTGGTGCGATGGCTTCTTACGAGGCACAACCTGGATGTCAACAGGTGTCCCTGCTCCCTCCCACTTCACATCGCTTGCCTGAAAGGGTATTGTATTATGTATTCCTACTTTTCTGGCACAGTGCTGACTATAATTGATCCTTGTTACGGAATCAATAATTCCATTAAAAATATATTAAATTATGAACAAGTTATAAAAGCAATTCTTTTGTACTTTAAGTACCGGGTTGCTACCCCCTTGTAATCATGATATAGTGTCAATTCTTAATAATAATAATAATACACGTAAGGGCCATCCATAAATTACGTCACACGAATTTCATGAGTTTTTTTACCCCCCCCCCCCCCCCCCCCCGTCCCTGTCACACATCGTCACATTTGTGAGACCCCCTCCCCCCTATTTAGAATTTAGATTTTTACATGTGACGTCACAGAGCTGATGACCCCCCATACCCCTTGTCACACTTCTCTACTCCCCCCCCCCCCTCCCCTTAAGGTGTGACGTAATTTATGGATAGCTCCTAATGTCAATCTGAATGTAATGGAATCTTTCAGTTCAATTTTCATCCACTTCCCGAACTACCGAAATATGCGAATTTTGGCACATGTGATAAAAATGATTACAATTCATACAATAACAAAAATTAACCAATATTAAAGTTAACTTTGAATAATTAGTATGTGATTAGCGTTTTTTTTTGTATTTTTTAGACCATATTTTTTTTACCTGCCCACGCGCTCACTGTGCCATCTCAACACCCCCAATTTTCTCTGGGTCTTCTGCTGCCCCCCTGAAAGTCTCGAACGCCCACAAGGGGGCGTTATCGTCCATGTTGAGAACCTATTCTTTAGAAAATTAGGGTTCAATCACAAATGTTATGCGATATCGAGCTCTAGAGGAAACTTCTTCGGATATCATTATCTGTAGCAGTGCTCCGTCAAGTAGAACCATTGTTTTAAACTTTTGACCATTACCGGATTCAGACTATTAAGGCCATCTTCAGACTAGTGACCACTAAATAAAATAAGTAAAAAAAGTTTAAAACCGTTTTAATATATGTATTTTATTATAATGAAATTCCTCCGCAAATTGTCAGTATCAAAAATAGAAATATATAGGACCATAGCTAATTTGTATTTAAAATTGCCACCCAGTTTGTCCGATCTCTATGAACTGAGAGATTACTACGTATTTATGAATCATGTGATTACCAAATATAAATTACTATAAATATGTACACGCCATTTAATGATAGTTCTTCAATATATTATTTTTGTGTGCAGATATGAAGAATGCGTGGAATTGTTATTACGTTATGGAGCACGTATTGACGCAGAGGCCCGCATGTGCTTTCCGGGTACGCACCTACATAATTGTGAAGAAAGTGGCAAATTTTGTAAGTTTTTTATTCATTATAAATTACTTAACCTCCTTAGTTATCTTAGAATATTAAGTAGGTGGTTATATAGAAATACATTCTCAGCATTATTTTAAACAATTTTGTTTGTACACAAAAGTGTTGTTTTATGTAACTGGCCCGCTCATTTGAATTAAACTTACCTCAGCTCTTACTAATATCTAGAATTTGGCTGAATTTAAACGGGCTTTAAAAATACAATTATTTAAAAAATCCTACCATTCATAAAACTTCAATTTTTTATAATAAGCCATATTCTCAAGATTCCGGTAATTGTTTGGTTTCGGTTTCCTCCTTGTTGTACTTTTATGTTTAATGTCCACCGTCCACCCATAATTTTCTTATATCTGAACATAAACCTCCTGTCTTATATTATATTTTAGTTTTTATGTTCTTGTTTTGTCCGCTATAATAGCTTTCTTATTGTTTATTATTATTGTTCTGTGCTATAACATGCTATAACAACACAGTTAGTTTTTTGTTCTCTTCTTATTTCTTTATACAAATGTTACGTTATTAGTATTAAAATGAGTTGCTGGTTATTTAATGAACGTTAGTCACTTTGTTTCAATTATAACTATCTTTTGTCAGTGTCAGTACAAAAATAAAATGTACTCATTATATTAACATATCAATTTATGAAAATAAAATTTATTCACAGCACTGTCTGATGGAGGTATTCCCGGAAGGCAGTTGGGAAAAATACAAAATGCCATTTATTACGCCATCGATGGAGACCAGATTGGCATCCTCAATATCCTGATGCAGAAGATGGAAGAGCCGTGGGTAAGACTTTGTCAATACATATTTGTTTTAATATTTAATTGTACTACATAGTATAATTTTGTGGATAGTCCTGATTTTAAATCAATAAAAATGAGATCATTGTTTTGACTAGCCACTTGTCATTGTAAAAACTGAAACTAAATTTATAACATGTTTGTCTCATATTTGTTTACTATAATGACAACAATTGACAACTCTTATACAAATATTATAACAAGTATTTTTCCTTTTATATTTGTGACAAACATTGTGATTTGTCATAATTACATTTATTTAAACTATCCACCTGTTTCCGAAAAACCATTTTTCTGTTAAGACCAAGGTAAATCAAACATACTATTTTTGAATTATAAAGATTTATGAAAAATTTTGAAATTTCTAAAATTTAGATTTTTTTATAAAAATTGTTTATTTTAAAGAAGACTATGCATATAATAAAAAAACTGTGTTTACATTTTTATCCAAAACTAACAGACTGATTGATATTTTACTGATGACTTTCAGATATATTCTGTTGATATTTTTAATTATTTTTTTATGTATTCTCGCATTTATTGTCCAATATTTCTAATATTTTCGATATGGGTTTTTTTTTAAAATAATTTTCCTATTATTTTTAAGTATTAGTAAATAGACTAGCTCCCCAGTTCGACCTGAGAATATTTCTCTACTAACTGGGTAATTAAATTAGTTAATTTAGAATGTTAAGTAACTTTTTAATTATTTGTATCTTTGCTTTACAATTTGAAATTTTTTTTTTTTTTTTAATAATTAATTTCCATTTTCAGGTACCTTTCCGAGTCAGAAAACCTTTGCTGCACATAGCCTGCGAAAGAGCTGCATGGAATTGCGTGCAGCACCTGGTAAGTATTTTAATTTAAAATTCAAGTTAACAGTCTCAACTCAAAAGAAACCATTTATATCAATCTATATTATGTTTCTTTTTTTGTATAGGTAAATGTTAGATCTGAAGAATTACACATGATAAAAGATGAATACTATCCAATCCACCAAGCAGTGTTACATGATCTCAAATTCCTGGAGTTATTAATAAACCACGGTGCCGACACGTCCGTGAGAACTTGCACGCAACAAATGACTCTTTTACATGTTGGTAAGTAAACTTACATTTTACAATACCCGACTTTTCCACATCAACTATCAAACAAATGTTTCTGTCGCACGGTTGGATAAGAAATAATGAATATATTGATTTAAATAATTATTTTATTTTTAGTTTTGTTAGCAGCAAGAAAGAGTGCTGAAGACACTCTGAGTACTGTAAGACTTCTGTTGGAACACGGCTGCAAGGAAGTTATTAATGCTCCGGACAGTCTTGGCAACACTCCGCTGCATGCCCTCATTGTCAGGTAATTTGTCTTTTTAATACGTTTCATGCTATCGTAACAGTAATATGGTTGCATGAAAAACGCCATGTCAATGTATAAAAATTATTTGAACTAGCTAATCGTCTTTTGAGAAACATTGCCACCACATAAGGGGCTGAAGACTTTTTACCATCTCCCGGACATACTTGAGGAGACTTGTTGAGATGCAGCATTCTAGGTCCAGAATCTTGCCAGTGTCATTTGACCTATCAACCATACGAAAAGAAAAAGTAGAAAGCTTAACAGATTAAAGAATGCGGTAACCCTTCGTTTGCTGTGCAACTTTGTTTAAGCTTTGGATATACTTTGGAATAGGGGTCTGCAGCCTTCAGCCTTATCCGATTTGAAAGAAATGTGCGTAAATGGATCAAGAAATGCACATGGCTTAAGGAAAGGGCTGTCGGAAGGCCGAGTCTTCATATGTGTTTCCTTCATCAAGTACAAATGAATTTGGATAGTTTGTAGAGATTACAAGAATAAAGATTTGTGAGGCATTTGATGATGTTTTTAGGTACGCCCTGGAAGAGGCGCGCTACGGCTACGACCGCTGGAACAAGTGGGGTGCACTGAACCTCGCGCGCCACCTGCTGTCGGCGGGGGCGCATCCCTCTATCAACCGGCCCGGTAACAGTGCGCTGGCCAGCACGTTGCGACACGTGCGCGACTGGGATGTCTGCTACGAACTGCTCAATATGATGCTAGCTCATGGAGGTAAACAAATCCTAGTACTAGTAGTAGCTCCACGGAGCTCATTTTTCACAAAAAACACCGCTATTCAAATTATACAATTATGCTGTGGAGAGAGTACAAGACCTTATGTTGTTGGTTCTATCTTTTTAACTGTTCAATAACAAAGAGTGTTGTCAAATGAGGCCGGATACTGTTAAAGTTTTCAAACCTTACACCCCATATTATTCATTTTGTCATGAAATGAATTATTGATAAGGCTCTATAAGTAAGCACTCAAGTGGAAGAAGATGGTTTAGAAATTACACTATTATATTAGAATATAATTTAAATTTTATTATTATACATTTTATATTGGGCAAAATTTAATCCAAAATGTCAGATTTTTTTTTTTATTCTTGAGGAATTATTATTACAATTTTGAATCCTATGAACGAGATAAAAAGTGATGTGTCAGTTTTGTTGCGAATTCCTTAAATAAAAGGACTATTTTTTTTAAATTTAGAATTTTTCAAATTTTTTTTACATTTTAATAAAAAATGTTTGTGGTAAGATTTTTTAATAACTTATTCATGTTTTAAATGCAATTTTTAAATATTAAAGTCTATTTCGAGTACAAAAATCTAAAAGATAATTATATCCAGTATTTAAAATGGTATTTGTGTTTACGATATCTTAAAAAATAAGAAATATTTAGGACATAAATTTGTTAGAAATTATTGAAACAGATAAATTACCCTCTTTGGCTGAGATGTATATTTCTTTACCCGTGAACTATTTTTTGTCAGTTTTTAATTAGTAAGGTTTTCATATACACGGTTGTTTATCAATTGAATAAAATATTCACATTGTTTTTTGGCTGTTAAAGTGTTAAAGGGAAATATGTTACAGATTGGTGGAAATGTGAAATGTAGGGTCTTCATAATGTGATGATTTGATTTTGTTACAGGGGAACCTAACATGGTAGGGCGGGATGGCTCCGTCCCCATCATGGTGTGTCTCGTGCCTCTTATCAATAAGGATCCTCTTCATCATTTCACACATTCCATGAAGGTTTTTATTTATTTATATTTTGTAGATATGTATTTTGAAATATTTCCAATATTTTTATCATGGGTTAAGAAATAAAAATATTTTTAGTATTGTGATAAATTTAAAAATTCAGAATAATTTTGAAAAACAATTTCTCAAAAATATGATATTCATATAATATGTAAGAAGATCTCAAATCAATACTCAAAAAAAAACTGTGGCTTAGCTATACAGTCACTTGTCTGTTATCTAAATCCAAAATCTATGGTTTAACTGTATAGTTACCTGAATGCCCAAAAATAAATCACGATACTACTAGAGTCACCTTTTTGTGTTTCATCTGAATCCAAAATTCTAAATGCTAAAATTGGAAAAAAAATTTTTTTCGCCACATCAGAAAAATTGAGTTTTTAAGTACAATCTAGATACATTTGATCTATAAAAAAACCAGATCTCCACAACTTTTTGCAAGACAACCCTTGTTTGACAACCCATTGATTGGGCTGATTACAAATTTCATATACATTAGCTTTGGTTTATCCGCAGGTTTGTTATCTGAATTGCATTCGCATCTTGCTGGAATATGGAGCCAACCCCAACTGCTCCTACCGCTGCAATCTCACCCCCCTCCACGTTCTGATCTTTACCATCAGTGAGAACATCACCCTGAACTGCGGCGCCCCCGAGAAGAAGCTGAACTTCGAATTCATTCAGAACCTGCTGGTGCTGCTGTTGCACCATGGACTGGACTGTAACGTGCGTGTCTCCGTCAATACGCAGCACATCTTGCAGAGCTGCGCCGATATGGTGCAGAACATCCGCTCCGTAGAAGACCTGCTGTGCATACATCAGCTCAGCCTCACGCTTATACAACATGGAGCAGATCCTGACACGCACCTTTCCAACAAAAGCCTCGTTTCTATTTTCGTCAACGAAAATGACACGCAAAACGCAAGCCATATTTATCCCACCCCCGAAGCCATCGAGAACCGTAACTCGTTTAGAAACGGTTCCAAAAATTATATCCTCTATTATTACGTAACTCTCATTATGAAGAAAGACAGCATTCTGATGGATCCTAACTCTAATTTTGCTAAGGTCATTTATCTCTTTTATTTTACGATGGAACACGAATTTCTGTATGCCTGCCTCAAAAGCCTGCATACACAATATATATCTCAAGTACCTGCCAAGAGCACGGAGAATCTTGTGAATCTCATCAAAGAACTGTACAAAACCCCGCGCTCCCTGAAGCAGATGGCGAGGTTAAAGATATACCAGTGCATTCAGAGGAGGCCGGCGGTCAATGTTGGCAAACTCAATCTGCCCTTAACCCTTAAAGATTATATCCTTAATTTTGATCTGTGATTATGTATTTCATCATTTATATATGTATTAAAATTTTGGTCTTCCTTTCAAGTTTGAATCTAATGTTAATAATATGTTTTATTGTAACTATATTATTTAGTTTTAACAATTAGTTCATTTTTACAGAAAACAACTTCTCTCGTCAATAGAATCGTAACGCACAAAACCAAAGTCGTTCTTTTAGTATATACCTACTGTTACATTGCTATTGATAGGCTATATTATCATTTGATGTTATACATATTAAATATATTGAATCTGAATTATGTATGCAAGCAAAGTGATATTCCAGGCAGGAAACCCAGAGGAAGGGTGCATGCAGTTGTTGGTTATCTTTCAAAAATTGAAAGAAGAAGAATGAAGATGAGATTTTTATTAAATTGTATTTAAGGATTAAATCTCGCTATCGTATTTGCTTCCTTTCATCAGATCGACATACTGAGTCCATCTGAAGGACTTGATTTCACATGGTTTAAAAAAGTGTATACATATTAAAGTATCTGATTGTAGCTAGGTTTTTTAAATATTTGAAAAATGTTAATTTAAAAATATTCAAAATTTAAAAAAATACCTTTTAACATCCCACCAATCGGAACTCCTTTCATATTTAGCGGAGTAAAGCATCCGGTGTATATTTTATTTTATTTTGTACACAATTTTGCATCCATTTACATATATATTTTATTTCATTTTGCCGATAGACCGAAGTCTTGTGACATTGCCGCTTATTTATTCAAGTTTTTGTTTGGGCGATTTAAAAGGTTTGTATTAAATATGAAGGCATCCATGGCTAAGCGCTAAGATGATTCTGGTCCTTACGTCGCTAGTTCTAATCAACTCGGCTTGCGGCGATGTGCACGTAAAGTTTATTAAATTGGTACGGAATTTTTTGGAGACTCATCATTCAGAATTGAAACATTGCTTGAACTGGGATTATGTAGTTAAGTTGCTTAAACTGGGATTAGTTATGTTGCTTGAACTGGGATTAGCTATGATAGGCAATTCGATAAACATATATATACGCTAAAAAATATACGCCGCCACGCGCCAATCGGAGGCAAAGCAGTGAACTAAAATGATATATTTCAATTCATTATCGAACCAAAACTTCCTTTGTTTCAACACGTCTCATATATTTTTTAATTTTTTTTTTTCATAAGAAGCAAATACTTTGTGGTTAGGCATTATATTTTTAAATAAAACAAAAACTAGTATTTAACCACATAAAATAATAAAATATTGTAAAAATAATAAAGTTTATGGTTGAATACGAGTTTGTTTTATTAAAAAAAAAAAAATTAAATACTTAATTAATAGAATTCCATGATTGTATTTTTTTGATGAATCAAAAACTTTTGTGATTCTATGTGATTTATTTATTTTAGACGAATTTTCACAAATTTGTGATTTGTATTTATTTAAATCATGAATACGAGGAGGTATTTAATAAGTAATATAAGGTATGTATATATCTAAGAATTTTGATCCTGGTAGCGTGATGGTAGCATACGACACTGTCAGTTTTACACCCAAATCCACCGTGGCAACGATGGTGACAGAAGCCTTAATCCAGCTGTGGATCGGGTATGGCTGATCAATTGCACAACTACAAAATGGCATTTTTTGACTGGTTATTTAGTAACTATAAAATCGAAACATTCTGTACTTACAGTTAAAAAAATTAGACCAAAAATTTTTTGATATTTATTTCACTTAATTTTTTTAGAATCTCTGCTTTTCCATCTAAACTTCATTGGACAAATATTATCACAATATGCCTAATATTATATACATTCGAAGTTAACCTTTTCACCACGTAGAGGATAACCGTTAAATGAAGGCACACATATATGTGCGTATAGCGCTGAAGGCACGGTTTATTCATGCACATATGTGTGCCCGCAGCGGCGAAGATGTTAATAGTCAGAATTCTACTTCAAAAATTTACAGAAACCTGCTAATTATATTTGTATATTTGTGTATAATAATATACTTATATTATATTTGTATATAATAATAATGAAAATGCTAAGTTATGCGATTGGTATGTATAAAATATTATGCAGGTATATAAGAAAATATAAACAATCACCGAAAATGTTATCTCAAATTTCAGGGTTTCGAGTTCTCACCATCTTTTATATCTTTCTCTACCCATATATGAACTGCTACAAGCAGTTGATATAGGCAGCTTGAAACAATTACTTCATAGTTCTAACAGGAATAAACACTACGAAACAACATGGCAGTTTGTGTATTCTTGTAGTAGCAAGTGGTGACATTGTCACGGGGAATTCATAAACATAGTTCCCGTATACATATATTGATGTTGTTGCAAAATTTGTTGTTTATGAAATCTGTCTGTATTATGGTCCTGTTTGAGAGCTCCGTTGTAACATCTCTTCATGGATATTAACAAATTGTTGAGTTGTTACAAAAAGATGGCAAGTCCGTAGACATGTAATGTTCTCACTTTTTAAACAGGTGATTTTCTCTATAATCTCCCAAACCAGATTTTGGTCATGATTGTTGGGGCAACAACCGCAGAAGAAAGAAGATATGTGATCCAGGCATGACAAAACCAAAAATCTTTTTAAAAAATTTTTAAATACAGAAACCAACATATTCATCAAGTAGCGAAAGAGAGCCTTTTTAGCGTATTTTATTAACTTTCCTGAGGATAGTTGTCAAAAGGTTTTATGTGATTGGTGACACTGGTTTTGTTTCACATCGACATTGAACGCATATTGTGTACTCTCTTCAAGCCCACAACAATATTGTTTATAAATTGCACATTACACTACGGGAAAGAAACATAATTCTGTTAATTTAATATTTTTTTGTGTCATTATATTTGGTATTAAACATTAAAACATTTAATAGCAGGAAAGCATATTAATATGTATGATACGCAGAGTCTGAGACATTACCGTGTTTAGAAAAAATATGCAGAAGATGTATAAAAAATTGTATGACTTACCAATATAATTTGTGATGTTTTAGCGTAAGGAGGTTATGTAATAAATATTATGTATAATAAATAGGCAAATTATCAATACTTGAATGTTGTATGTAGTGACATGGCAACCTCATTAGATACATAAGAAACCATTGTTATTTACTTCAGAAATTTATCGCACATTAAAACGTTAAATTCCTGCTACAGCGAACTAAATAATTTGGAGGTTAAATAATTGATAGGTACTTAAAAAAATATTCCCACATACTTCACTGCCTATATTCAGTGCTGTATCCGGCTGAAACCTTTTACTAATAATTCATAGTTTCCGGAAAGATGTTGTTAAATAAATGTAAAATTTGGGGGTACCGCTGGTGTGTCATCGCAGGAGCAGAAGGAAATTTTCGAACTCGGTATTTGGAAGGTTAAATAATAAAGTGATGCATACAAATGAGCAGGGTTTCATTTCAAATCAAATATTTAGTAGCAGGATCTTTACTTTCTAAATATTTCTGTATTGTTATAATAATTCATGTACCGCAAAGACATTTATTTCTTGGCGAAAATACCAATTTTAGGTTACTGGGCCTTTAGGTTAATGGAACAGCTAGCATCTTATAATATAATCACATATTTCTTAATTACAGCGTAATAATATTGAATTATTATTGAAGAAGTGATGAGAATGACTGATGTCAATTTAATAATTATTTATTTAAAGCTGTTTGTTTACAATATATTTATGAATATTAAAAGATATGTAACTACTCTTGAAATTGAGTTTTATTTTATTCAGTACATATGTGGTTTTGTCCAGACACAGTTTGTGGAAGCGCAAGCCATTCTCATATAGCAAGGGGGGGTTCAAGTATTATGTAACGAAATTTTTTAATGTAACGCATCCCCATGTAACGCATTGTAACGTTTTTATGTACCCCCCCCCCCCCCCCACCCCAACCCTAAACGTTGCGTACCCAAGTGACTATTTTTACCTAAAAGTCACAATTAAGTTGCGCACAGTACTGGAAAGTTTATCTATAAATAATATTATTATATTTTAGCAATAAACTTACCTGTGTATAATAAATAAAAAGCATTGTTGCTTTCTTCTTCGTAGCTGTCACCTTGAACTCTCGTATAACATCATTTATATGCTCCATAAATTTTTCTTTATTTTTTATTTTGCTGTTTTCCAAATTTCGTTGGCATTTTTTTTGGCATAGCTGCGCTGGCAAGTCAGCATGAGAGCCTTTATAGGCCAAGAACAGCTGATGATGTAAATCTCCTGCTTTTGAGGACATTAATGTACCTACAAACTCACTTTAACAACACTGACTGCAGCAATTTGTGTATGCGTATTTCGTGTTTAAAACACTAACGAATACTGACAACAAAAATAAAATAAAAATGACGTACAATACAGTCGAGGGATTCCCCGTAAAACATAAACGAAAAGGTTTGCCAACCTTGGAAAACAAAATAAAAATTACGTACAGTACAAATCGAGGGATTCCCCTTAAAACATAAACGAAAAAGGTTGCCAACTTGAGAGAACAAAATAAAAATGACGTACAATATAGTCGAGGGATTCCCCGTAAAACATAAACGAAAAGGTTTTTTTTTTTTTTTTACAGTTAATACCGCACAAGAGTCCCAACTGCTCCCGTCTGGAGCCAGTGAGACTATGGCATCCCCAATCGGGGTATGTTGTGAGGCTGAAGGTAGCGGGGAGGGGAAGGAGATATGGAAGAGGAAGGTGGGGAAAGTACCTGGCTATTCAGATCTGGTCACTAAACACGGCTAAAGCCATTTCAAGCAACGTTTCAATTCTGAATGGTGGTCTTACACCAGGGCGATACTGATAGTATCTTCCACTCTGGAACGTGCCGCAAATATACTATATATTATTTTAAATGAATAAATTGTGAAATAACACAAATTAATCAAATAAAATTTATTTGCGCACGCCGGGTTCGAACCCGCGACCTTTGGATTGTGAGTCTAGAGTCTTGCCTCGGGACCACGGAGGCCGTTTGTTTGCCAACTTTGGAGAACAAAATAAAAATTACGTACAGTACAATAGAGCGATTCCCCGTAAAACATAAACGAAAAGGGTTGCCAACTTGGAAGATTTTAATTCCCTAGTTTTTTATTTAAATAAAAAAATCAGTGTGTGCAATTCTCACGCGGTAGAAGTGAAAGTTCAGAAAACTAAAGTAGACAATATAGTGGATAAAATTATTATATTTAATGTGGAGGATTATATGCAAGAATTGGAAGAGATGGGATTGGGCGAGAAATTTGGTAATCTGAAAGTTTGTTGCCTATTGTATGCCGATGATGCGGTGCTGATTTCCATCAAGGATGAACGAAGTATGTACGAAGAATGAGTTAATGATGAATCTTAGTAAGTCTAAAATCGTGGTGTTTGAAAGATAGAGTATGTGCAACATAGTTGTGAATGATGTATACTTGGAGTAGGTGGATGAGTTTGTGTATTTGGGAAGTAAGTTTACGGGAGATGGGAAGGCTGACAGAGATATTGAAAGAAGAGTATATGTAGGTAACTCCATTAACGGAGGATAGAACTCAATTGGCGCCAACAAAAACTGTCCCTGATGTATGGCAGTGAGACATGGAACTGGTGGAGGAAGCAAGAGGAAGGAAAGTAGACTGAATGCTGTAGAATTGAGATCCCTGAGGCGTAAGCGAATGAGTGTAAGGAGAATATGTGACGCTAATGTGAATAGTAGAAGCAGTCGGGGACGCCCAAGGAAGTTGTGTGACATTTAAATTTGGGAGGTTGGTATGAGTACTGCCGCCCCGGGAACCATTTATTGGATAACTAACACCTCTGCCATAGGTAACCCTAAGTTGATTTCTACGTTTGGTGACTTAGCAGGGGTGAAGTTTGTCCAGGTCTTGACGGCGGATGCACCTGCCCACCTTCTGCGTCGCGGAGAGAAACTGGTTGAGAGAGGCCTTTTGACCTTTCCAGCAGGACTCTCTCGACCCATCGCTTTGCACAGCTGTTGGAGGGATGAATTCATATGTCCGGGACTCCTGGATACACTGACTCTCAGATTCCTACCCACCCCTAATACCTTTTTCCTTCCCAGAGCTTCCTATCCTTCTCTTCCTTAAAAAGACCCTCCACACAGAATCTCCTAACATGACATAGGCCCTGAGGGAAACTATTTTCCTTATGGCCTCCCGTGCGGAGTGAATATAAATTAAATTAACAAAATCGAATGATGCTAATAATGCTTTGTCAGGGATTTCCAAAAGTTTTATGTTCAATTAAATCAAATGAATTTTGGATTGTGTATTAAGGATGTAAAATATGTGATTCCATAATAATTCTATTAATTATTGACGATATTTTATTGTAAGGAGCAACACAATTTGAAACCACCGGTCTTATTTTTATTAATTTTGAATTAAAATGGTGCCACAATATAAGTTTGACGCGTTTGAAGAAGTTTATCAAAACAATCTCAACCAATAAGAGAGGTCATAATCAAAGCGACCAATGAGCGCAGACCTCACATAATTTCCGTTTAATACCCCAACCAATAGGAGGCTTTAGAAGTGACATCATTTCAAAACGGCCGATGAGCGCAGTTGACGGCAGCGCCGTCGCGCGTTGCAGGTGCACTAATCGCATTTCCGTTTCATCCGAAATCCAAATCACACCCATGCCAAAGAAGTATTCACTTCAAAAAATAGTCTGTTCACAAATCAATCTGAACATCTTCCAAAAGAACAATTTATTGAAAAAACAACTTTTTATGGACGTTTTGTTAGGCTTGGGGTCAAACTTCAAAAAACGTTTGATCAAGCCCTTTGGCACCGAACCGACTGAAATTTGGGATTCTTAGTAAAAACCAAGGTTTGTACAAGAATCAATTTCTTCCAAAAGAACAATTTTTTGAAAAGTCATCTTTTTACGGGCGTTTTGTGAAACTTGGGTTCGAACTTAAAAAGGAGTTTTTTCAGACCTTATACCACCAATCCGACTGAAATTTGGGATTCTTAGGAAAAAAAGTAGTCTGTTCACGAATCATTCTGAACATCTTCCAAAAGAACAATTTTTTGAAAAAACAACTTTTTATGGGCGTTATGTTAGGCTTGGGGTCAAACTTCAAAAAACGTTTTATCTAGCCCTTGGGCACCGAACAGACTGAAATTTGGGATTCTTAGGAAAAAACGTAGTCTGTACGACAAAAGTAGTTTTCTCAGGACCTATACCACCAAACCGACTGAAATTTGGGATTCTAAAAACCAAGGTTGGTACAAGAATCAATCAAAACATCTTCCAAATGAACAATTTTTCAAAAATCAATTTTTACGGGCGTTTTGTGAGACTGCCTCCGTGGTCCCGAGGCAAGACTCTCGACTCACAATCCGAAGGTCGCGGGTTCGAACACGGCGTGCGCAAATAAATTTTATTTGATTAATTTGTGTTATTTCACAATTTATTCATTTAAAATAATATATAGTATATTTGCGGCACGTTCCAGAGTGGAAGATACTATCAGTATCGCCCCGGTGTAAGACCACCATTCAGAATTGAAACGTCGCTTGAAATGGCTTTAGCCGTGTTTAGTGACCAGATCTGAATAGCCAGGTACTTCCCCACCTTCCTCTCCCCTATCTCCTACCCCTCCCCACTACCTTCAGCCTCACAACATACCCCGATTGGGGATGCCATAGTCTCACTGGCTCCAGACGGGAGCAGTTGGGACCCTTGTGCGGTATTAACTGTAAAAACAAAAAAAAAAAAACTTGGGCTTGAACTTCAAAGGTAGTTTTCTCAGGCCTTATACCACCAAACCGACTGAAAGTAGAGATTTTAGTAAAAACCAAGGTTTGTACAATAGTCAATTTATACATCTTCCGAAAGAACAATTTTTTGAAAAGTCATCTTTTTACGGGCGTTTTCTGAGACTTGGGGTCGAACATCAAAATAAGGTTTTGAAACAAAAAAACAAGTTTTCTCAGGCCCTTTAGCACCGAACCGACTGAATTTTGGGATTCTTATGAAAAAAAACGTAGTCTGTTCAAGAATCAATCAGATCATCTTCCAAAAGAACATATTTTTTTTAAATAACCTTTTTCTTGGCCTTTTGTGAGACCCAGGTTCGAACTTCGAAACTGTTAAAAACCCAGTCTGTTCACGAATCAATCAAAACATCTCTACCAAAAGAACGTTTTTTGAGAACACATCTTTTTACGAGCGTTTTTTAAGGCTTGGGGTCTAACTTCAAAACTCGTTTTCTCAGGCCCTATCGCACCGAACCGACTGAAATGTGGGATTCTTACTTTAAACCATGGTTTGTACACGAATCAATTAAAATATCTTTCAAAAGAACACTTTTTTGAAAATACATCTTTATACGGGCGTTTTATAAGGCTTGGGGTCTAACTTCAAAACTCGTTTTCTCAGGCCCTATCGCACCGAATCGACTGAAATGTGGGATTCTTATTTTAAACCATGGTTTGTACGCGAATCAATTAAAATATCTTTCAAAAGAACACTTTTTTGAAAATACATCTTTATACGGGCGTTTTGTGAAGTCGAACTTCAAAAGACGTTTTATCAAGCCCTTTTGGCACCGAACACTTTTAAATTTTGGATTTTCTGGTAAAAACAATGGACTCTACACGAATCAATAAGAATATTTTTTAAAGGAACAATTTTTTGAAAATTCGTCTATTTACCTTTGACTTCAAAAGTAGTTTTGTCAGGCCCAATGGCACCAAAAAGACCGATTTTTTTAATTCTTGGTAACAAACGTAGTCTGTGCATGAATCAATCAAAACATCTTCCAAAAGAAGATGTTTTTGAAAATTCATTTTATTGGCGTTTCGTGAGACTTGGGATCGAACTTCAAAAGTAGTTTTCTCAGGCCCAAAGGCACCGAACCGACTGAAATGTGGGATTCTTACTTAAAACCATGGTTAGTACACGAATCAATCAAAACATCTTCCAAAAGAACACGTTTTTGAAAATACATCTTTTTACGGGCGTTTTGTTAGGCTTGGGGTCGAACTTCAAAAGACGTTTTATTTATTACGACCTTTTGGCACCAAACCCTCTGAAAATAATTAATCCATAAGGATTATGACTAAAAACCATGACGTACAGACGTACATGAATCAATCAGAACATCTTCCTAAAAACAATTTTTTGTAAATTCAATTTTTTACGAGCGTTTTGCAAGACTTGGGATCGAACTTCAAAAGTAGTTTTCTCAGGCCCAATAGCACCGAACGACTGATATTTTCGATTCTTACTAAAAACATGGTTTGTACATGAATGAATTAATACATCTACCAAAAGAACATTTTTTTGAAAATACGTCTTTTTACGAGCGTTTTGTAAGGCTTGGGGTCGATCTTCGAAAGTAGTTTTTCACACCCAATGGCACCGACCCGACCGAATTGTTTGATTCTTACTTAAAACCATCGTTAGTACACGAATCAATCAAAACATCTTCCAAAAGAATATCTTTTTACGGGCGTTTTGTAATGCTTGGGTTCGAACTTCAAAATTATGGCCACTTTACATGATGGAGGTTTTCAGTCCGATTCCCGTTTAGAGACCAAAGATCAAATTTTTCGTTTTACACGGTCTCTGTTTTTCATCCATATTTCAGTTGGCAATGCTGGCACGCAACACATGATCAAGCTGTCAGTCAGCGCTGTCACTTGTCACGAGGATTTTATATCGCGAGCCGTTGGGAGGGATTGGTTATTTATGTCGTGAGCTGTTGGTTGTTGTTTGATTGAATTTGAACCCTCATAATGATGAATTCGTGGTGAAATGGGGCAATAGAACTTGAGACGCGTCGGTTAACCATAACTTCAATAATCGTACAGTGCTGAAATAACATCGGACGCTCAACAAGCAGCCCAAGTGAAGAAAAAATGCAATATTTGCGTCTGTTTACACAACAGAACATTGAAAGAAAATATTCAAGAGCTTCCATGTCAAACAAAAGTGTAAATATTATTATTCAAAGTGTAAATATTCAACATTTTAATTCCGAGTGCTGTATTTATTAACTATAATGGAAGTTTAGAAGACAAACCAATAAACATCTATTCTGACGTTTCTGTGTATAAATAATTATGTTAGAAATACATTCTATGTACTTACATAATTTTAAACTGTTTTATAAATCTCTTTTATTTTTATTTTAGGGGGCACCTGCTACAAACCTTCAACAAAGAGATGGAAATTCAAGCAATTTCGCAGTGCCTGATTTACACTTGCAGTGAGATTATCCGGCAAAATACTGGTCATTTAAATTATTATAATAGGTACATTTAATGAAATTGATTATTATTTTCAAAAATTTATTACATGCATTCAAAAAGTAATGTCACAACCTACTCTAATTGAGTAATCTGAAAGTATGTTGCCCGTCGTGTGCTGATGATGCCGTGCTGATTTCCAATGGTATGGAAGATCTACAGTCTCTCATGTCTAGGATGAACAAATGTGTATGAAGAATGAGTTAAGATGAATGTAAGTAAGTCTAAAGTCACGAAAGAGAGAGTAGGAAAACGGTGCTCAATATAGTAGGTGGATGAGTTTGTATAACTCCATTAATGGAGGACTGAACACCATTGGCGCTAACAATAAACTGTTCAAAGAAGCGAAGCTAGCAGTTCACAATGGAGTGCAGGTACCTGCCCTGATGTATGGCAGAGAGGCATGGATCTGGCAGAGGAAGGATGTAAGTAGACTGAAAGCTGTAGAAAATGTAAGAAAAGTGGAGATCCGCAAAGAACGCAAGGCTGATGTAAGCGTAATGTAATGAGTAACATTAAGAAAGTATGTAAAGCGAATGAATGAGGAAAGGAGTTTAAGAAGAACATATGGCGCAAATGTGAATGGTAGAAGAGGTCGGGGATGCCTTAGGAAGACATGGCTCTACCGTGAGGCAAGTAGTAGTGTGTGTCAAGACCGAGTTGTTTGGCGGTGTGTCCTCTCTGCCTACCCCTGCAGAGAAACGGTGATGGTTAGTTACTCTGCAACGCTCTTAGTCATGCCAACGCTTTTAATCTTTTTTCAGGATTCGATGGAACGTAGGCCGACAAGCCATCAGCAATGAACCATCAAAATCCTAAACCAACTGCGGCCAGACAGCCAGACAGCCACCCAACAGCATATGTACGTATTCTGCTCATCTTAATTGAATTCTTGTTGTGCATTTGAACAGCATTAACATAATAATATTATATTTAAATGTTGGGAGGCGGGTATGGGTACCGCCGCCCCGGGAACCATTTATTGGATTACCATCACCTCTGCCATAGGTCATCCCAAGTGGTTCGCCACGTTTGGTGACTTAGCAGGAGAGTTCGGGTTCATGGGGTGAGGTTTGTTCGGATCTTGGCGGCAGATGCATCTGCCCACCAAATGGATGGCAGGCCGGATCGGGAGAGACGGTTGAGGAAGACCTGTAGACCTCTCCAGCTAGACTCTCGGAGCATTGCCTTGCCATTGATTCATACGTTCATCACACTGACACCCCTCATATCTTTTTCCTTCCCACTACTTCCTCGCCTTCGTTTCTCTAAAATGACTTTTCACACAGCATCCCCACAGATGACACAAGCCCTGAGGGGAATTATTTTCCTCCTTGACAGGGCCTCCTGTGCAGAGCTAATGAAAAAAAAAAATATATATATACATAAGCTCCATCCACAAGCAAATGCTTTTAATGGAAGACCAGTACTACTTTATATTTACCATTTTTGAGATAAACAAAAAAAAATAAAATAAATAAATATATATTAAAACAATTTAAAACTTTTTTCCACTTAATTTATTTCTGACTGTAAACGGTTTTAGTCTTTTAAGGCCACCTTCAACTATGGTTTATACACATAACATTATACTATCACAATCCGGGGTTGATGAAATTTTTGTAATTTATTAACAATTTGTAATCTTTTTTTAGGAATCAGGCGGAACGTAGATTATCAGAAGCCATATATCATCCTAGACCAGCTGTGGCTAAAACCAGCAGCGTAAAGATTCTGGTAATTTTAATTGAATTCTTATTATGCATTTACACAGTATTATCACAATCTGAGGTATGCCTGATGCAACACTTGTTGGAAATAGTAAAAATATTAATCTTTTTTTTAGGTTTCGGCGAACTTTGATTATCAGATCACGTAGAACAACATAATCGTAGACCATCTATAGCTGATCAGGTGCTAAGCACCCCATCATTTCCACGTCAGTAGGTTCTCTTACTACAGAATGTAACAAACACAACTTTTGCAACATTTGTTGAGAGTATCTTGAATGAAATTGAAAAATATTGATACTTGGCATTGGAAACAAGAAGCAAAGTGTTCCAAGTTTTCACTGAGGGAGGCCCTTTGAAATTTTTAGAAAAACAATAACAATTTTATTTATTTTTGTACATTTATGTATCTTTATAAATTGCTAATTAATATAGTCTGAGTCGTTATGAACTTTTTCTTTTCTTTTTTTACAATACAAATAACATTCACAATACTGCAATTCATGACAATATCCTGTATCAATGCAACAACTTTACTGAAGGACGCATAGTAACAAAACTGTATTTGGATTTCAATCAGATTCCACAGAGCCATTTATCATCCCCAAAGGAACTTTAAAACATACTTTATCTAATCTAAAACTTATTAATTTATTAACACCCTATTGCGCTTTTACAAGGAATTCTACATTTATGTAGTTACAGTAAGTAAGTATAATAACAGTATATCAAGTATGAAAAGATACACATAGCAGTGATGCACATTGCGTAACAGCAAAGCACATAAGTACCTGTAATAAAACTCAATGCCTCATGCCTATAATGTTTCATTGAAGAAGAAGATAACACTTATAATCTAAATGAAAATATGAAAGAGAACAAGTAGACGAGAGGTCTGGGTTCGAGTCCCAGTTGCGACCATTGTCTTTTTCTGTGTCTTGTTCTCTTTCATATTTTCATTTAGATTATAAGTGTTATTTTCTTCTTCAATGATAAATTACGTTGATGGGAATAACCTTCAAAAGTTATAAAAAGAGAGTTTTTCTTATAAAAAATTGCCTATAATGTTATTCATGTGTGGTAAAAACCAATTAAAAACAAAAATAAGGATATATTAAATATTGACTCGTAACATACATAAGTAATGTAACATAATATGAGTCAAGATTTAAAAACTGGAGAAAACTAATGAAGTTACCTAATAATTGGCACTTTCGATTGGAATTACTTGCTTTTCGGAGATTAGCAAATTAAATTACCCAACGAAAATGTCTGTAATATAAAATAAATGTATAAAAAAAGGTTACATTTTTTTTTCTAATGTGCTAAATTTCAAAAATAAGTAAGTCAAATTTAAATTTTACTTGCAAGATTTTAACTAAACTATTGGTCGTCCAATGGTCGAAATTCGGCCATAATTGTAATGTTTTTTTTATTGATTTAATGTATTTTTTATGCATAATTTTAAAAAAATATTAGCATTCTGCACTCCTCTATATAAACAAAAGTGTGCGAAATTTCATACTCCTCCGTCCGCGCAATTTTTGTAAAAATGGGTACAAAGTTTTTGCTTCACATATTGATATACTGATAAACATGAACACTTAATACATACAAATGTGAACTGAATAAAAAGCCTGTAAAATTACATCAACTTTAAAGTATGGGGGAGCCTCATTCAGCTTTGCTGCCCCGGGCCTCTGACGGGCTTAGTCCGCCACTGATGCTTACCATCTAGAGATCTAGAGCAACCAGACAATTTGGGAAATTCCATTTTCTTGAAATTGTTTGGCAATCTCCAACCACTCTTCTTCAGTCGAAGGTATCTGAAATGATAAATAATATTTATAACATTAATTATACACATAATATAGACACCCGCA
The DNA here is from genome assembly GCA_936435175.1 of Glyphotaelius pellucidus. Lineage (NCBI taxonomy): Eukaryota > Metazoa > Arthropoda > Insecta > Trichoptera > Limnephilidae > Glyphotaelius > Glyphotaelius pellucidus. The sequence goes on along the minus strand of OW386537.1, from coordinate 10,126,306 downwards.
GGGGCGTGCACTCCATATAGGCACATAAGCACTGCCTACCCTACCGTATTTGTAAAACATAAGCATGTAAATAATATTATAATTTATTAAATTATTGCTAAAAATAAATACACACTTTCAAGAAGCTGAGCAACTGAAACAACGCGAGCGCCACCAAACGGCATACTACAAACATGACATAAACTGTAACTGGAAACTTCACGCGCGCCATCCGACTGCCTCACTAAAATGCGGCCTAAGCAGGAATTATTTCTGCGTAGAGCTAACTTCATACAAGATATGAATATCAATGTTTACGAAACGCACAGAGCATACAGTTGGAATGTCGTTTTCAATTTGCTATGAGTTTTTTTTGTTAGTATTAGGCAGTGCTTTCTGGAACAAAATTACCACATGGCAATCAGTGTCGACAGTGATATCTGTTATCTATTTCTATCAAATAGTTGTCTTTCATAAATGCAAATTGTCTCTTCAAAAACGTTTGTCGTACTTTAATTGTTAATTATCTGATAAAATAAAGACATTTTAATCTGTGAAACTTGTCGTAGTGAAGGAAATAATGTGTGTTTAAGTAACCTAAAAAACAATGGTTGTTCCGTTATCTTTTATCGTAATATCTTTAATCATAATTTATTCGTGTTATAATTAATATGAATATATATATATATATTATAATAATATTCATACTTTTATCATAGGTTTTTCTACTGCCTACCCTGATCAAAACTCTGTGCACGCCACTGTACACCCGATATAGTTTTAAATGACAAAATTAAAAAAAATAACATATTATTGATGTCGCTATTCCAAATTCCTGTAATATTAAAAAATCTGTTTCTGAAAAAATTGGAAAATATACTGATTTAGGAAATGAGATTAAAAGAATTTGGCATTCTCAGACTATAAAAATATTACCATTTGTTATTTCGGCTACTGGCATTATACCTAGTTATCTCATTCAAAATGTAGGCTTATTAGATTTGTCAAAGAATCTATATATAAAAATGCAAAAATCAGTCATATTAAGTACATGTAGGGTTACGAAAGATTTTTTAAATATTTATATTGAGGGATCAGTAGGATTATCAGTCCAGTTAGGAGTTCTATAGAGCCGAACCCTCTGATATGAAAATATCTGGAGTCGGTGAATTATTTTCCCATTTGGTTTCTGGTAGGTTGACATGTTGTTCTTGTATTGTTTTGTATTTATTATACTTATATAGTGCAATTGCATAGTGTGGATTGACTAGATGATCATTTGTGAAAAAGTGTGTGGGAAGGGTTAAGTTTTTCCTGTGGGGAAGATTTAACCCGGACATAAAGTCAAAAGAACAATAAGTAAAATAATAGAATGCGTATTAACCATAATAAAGACAAATTTTACCTACAATCTTCCTTCAAAACAGCGTATACACTTCCGGAACAATTTTGCTTGTGGTGGATTCATGTATTCTGGTGGCGTACATCAGGCTTCTATATGTTTCTCCTGTTGCCAAACATTGTAATGTTACAGCTAATCTGAAAATAATAAGAATGGGCACCTGCCATAAATGGGCCAGGGAAATATACCTACATACTTTTCAAACAATAGTTTGAGAATATTGAGAGACACAATTATGACAACGACAATAAATAATATGCATTTGTGGGTACCTGTGCCTTGGCAATTGCACGTCTCATCATGGTATCTTGACGATTTATTAAAGGGGAAACCATCGCCAACAGGTTTTGCAACTGCGCCTCTGGCATTCTCAAATAATTTTTGAATAACTCCGTATCTTGAAAGCGAAGTTCGTTGTCCAACACGTCCAGGGTGCCGTGCTGCTCATGACGGCAGCTCACCATCCACCATCTCCGATCTACTCTGCGACTCATCCCGTTTCTATTCATTATAACTTATAAAAGCGTTAATACGAAGCGTCAATAGCTACAATACGAACAAACGACAACAGAAGACGAGAGAAGACGTCAGATGTCAAAAATACCGCCAACTTTAAAACCAAAATTTTTCGAAAGTCGGCACCATAAATACACCAAACCACCCATGTCGGCACTACCAACCATTGGTTTGTCTATAGCCACCGTCGTTGGTAGTTGGTAGCGCCGTTTTTGGATTGTACCATGAAAAAACAACAAGTTGTACCAACCAACAACGTAGTTGGTGCTACTTGTTTTCAGTTTTCATAGTTGCCATAGAGAAAAAATAATAATATTTTGGGACCGTCAATAAAATGGCAACACCTTTTAAAAATGTCAACTGTCAACAACTGTCAACCGCTGACACCAAAATATGAAAATATTGTGAAAGCAAATGACTGGTTTATTTATGGAAAGCAACAACAGGAAAATTCCCTTTAACAGAGGTAATAGTGGGCAGTGCTATAGAAATCATAGTATTCTGTCACAATACTCAAGAGCAATCAATGGACTTATCGTCATCCTGCAACAGTAGTAAGTAAATATATGTTTTTGTAATATCTATAGAGTAATCGCTTTATGTTGCAGGTATACGTGCCATCCATTTGTTACCTTGAAAAGTTTGCATTCCTGAGGGACCACATTAAATTTAAGGCGACGACCTCCAACATAGAGATGGAAATTGAGTCAAATTTGCAGTGCCTGATTTACAATGGCAGTGAGATTATCTGGGAATTTAAATTATTATTATATATTTAATGAACATGAATGAAGTACATGCATTTAAACAGTATTATCACGATCTACTCTAGGCTGAGTTGGTTAAACAGTATTGTCAAGATCTACTCTAATTGAGTAATCTGAAAGTATGTTGCCCGTCGTATGCTGATGATGCCGTGCTGATTTTTAATGGTATGGAAGATCTACAGTGTCTCGTGTCTAGGATGAACAAATATGTATGAAAAATGAGTTAACGATGAATGTAAGTAAGTTTAAAGTTGAAAGAGAGAGAATGAAAACAGTGCTCAATGTAGTAGGTGGATGAGTTTGTATATCTTGGAAGTATGTTTACGAGAGGTGGGTAAATGCAGATAACTCCATTAATGGAGGACTGAACATCGTTGGTGCTAACAATAAATCGTTCAAAGTCAAAGAAGCGAAGCTAGCAGTTCACAATGGAGTGCTGGTACCTGCCCTGATGTATGGCAGAGAGACATGGAACTGGCAGAGGAAGGATGTAAGTAGACTGAAAGCTGTGGAAATGAGATCCCTGGGAATGTAAGAAAAGTGGAGATCCGCAAAGAATGCAAGGCTGATGTAAGCGTAATGTAATGAGTAACATTAAGAAAGTATGTAAAGCGAATGAATGAGGAAAGGAGTTTAAGAAGAATATATGGCGCAAATGTGAATGGTAGAAGTGGTCGGGGATGCCCGAGAAAGACATGGCTCTACCATGAGGCAAGCAGTGTGTATCAAGACCGAGTTGTTTGGCGGTCCGTCCTCTCTGCCTACCCCTGCAGAGAAACGGTGATGGTTAGTTACTCTGCAACTCTCTTAGTCATGTCAACGCTTTTAATCTTTTTTCAGGATTCGATGGAACATAAGCCAACAGCAATGGACCATCACAATCCTAAACCAACTGCGGCAAGAAAGCCACACAGCCACACAACAACATATGTACGTATTCTGCTCATTTTAATTGAATTTTTGTTGTGCATTTGAACAGCATTATCACAATAATATTATATTTAAATGTTGTGATGCGGGTATGGGTACCGCCGCCCCGGGAACCATTTATTGGATTACCATCACCTCTGCCATAGGTCATTCCAAGTGGATCGCTATGTTTGGTGACTTAGCAAGGGTGCTCGGATTCATGGGGTGAGGTTTGTTCGGATCTTGGCGGCAGATGCGTCTGCCAACCAACTGCATGGCTGGCCCGATCAGGAGAGACTGGTTGAGGAAGTCCTGTAGGCCTCTCCAGCTAGACTCTGGGAGCATTGCCTTGCCTGCAGTGGGAGGGATTTATTCATACGTTCGTCACACTGACACTCTTCATACCTTTTTCCTTCCCACTACTTCCTCGCCTTCGTTTTCCTAAAAAGACTCTCCACACAGCATCCCCACAGATGACGCAGGCCCTGAGGGAAATAATTTTTTTCCTTAACAGGGACTCCTGTGCACAACTAATGTAAAAAAAATATATATATATTTAATAAAACATCTTAAAACTTTTTTCCACTTAATTTATTTCTCACTGTAAACCTTTTCAGCCTTTTATACATATATAGTATTATCACTATCCGAGGTTGATGAAATTTTTGTAATTTATTAACAATTTGTAATCTTTTTTAGGAATCAGGTGGAACGTAGATTAACAGATGCCATATAACATATAACATAATCCTAGACCAGCTCTGGCTAAAAATAGCAGCATAAAGATTCTGGTAATTTTAATTGAATTCTTATTATGCATTTATACAGTATTATCACAATCTGAGATATGCCTGATGCAACACTTGTTGGAAATGGTAAAAATAATCATCTTTTTTTAGGTTTCGGCGAACATTGATTATCAGATCGTATAGAACATAATCCCAGACCATCTATAGCTGATGGGGTGCTAAGCACCCCATCATTTCCACGTCAGTAGGTTCTCTTACTATATAGAATGTAACAAACACAACTATTGCAACATTTGTTGAGAGTATCTTGAATGAAATTGATGAAAAAGATTGATACTTGGCATTGGAAACAAGAAGCAAAGTGTTCCAAGTTTTCGCTGAGGGAGGCCCTTTGATATTTTTAGAAAAACGATAACAATTTTATTTATTTTTGTACATTTATGTATCTTTATAAATTGCTAATTAATATAGCCTGGGTCATTATGAACTTTTTCTTTAATTTTTTTACAATACAAATAACATTCACAATACTGCAATTCATGACAATATCCTGTATCAATGCAACAACTTTACTGAAGGACGCATAGTAACAATACTGTATTTGGAGTTCAATCCACAAAGTTTCCATAGCGATATTTATCACCCTCAAAGGAACTTTAAAGCATACTTTATCTAACCTAAAACTTTTAATTTATTAACACCTTATTGCGCTTTTACAAGGAATTCTACATTTATGGAGTTACAGTATGTGAGTATAAAAACAGTATATCAAGTATGAGAAAATTTATATAGCAGTGACATACATAGCGTAACAGCAAAACATATAAGTACCTGTAATAAAACTCATACAAATAAGAAAAATACTAAAGCTGTGATGGATATTGATTTTATATAATAAGATCTGAACTAGTTAATACAAAGTAAGATAAAAGCAAGTTTACAGGAACTTATACGCCTACAACGTTATACATATATGGTAAAAACCAAATAAAAACAAAAATAAGGATATATCGATTTTTAACATACATCGTAATGTAATATAATATGAGGCAAGATTTAAAAACAGTAGAAAAGTAATAAATTTATCTAATAATTGACACATTCGATTGGAATTATTTGCTTTTCGGAGATTAGCAAATTAAATTACCCAATGAAAATGTCTGTGTATTATAAAATGAATGTATAAAAAAAGGTTATAATTTTTTTTTTTATTAGGTGCTAAATTTTAAAAATATATAGTTCAATAGGTACCCACTGGGTGGTAAACTCGTTCATTTCAGAAAAGTATTTATTAAAACTTTGTTTCACCACTAATAAGAAATCTCTTGGAATTAGGGCTTTTACAATTATACATAAAACAATACAATATATTCATGAAAATAACGAGAAAGAAAGAGAATTTTAAAAATTTTATCAGCCTTTTTATCGAAGCTCTTTTGCACACACAGAGTTAAACAATTACTCTATATAAATCAGCTCTATTCAATGACAAAAAACGTAAAGAAGCCAGCTTTTATTGTTGAACTAAAACCATAATATGCCCAACTCATTAATTTCCAGTACATAAATATTACTAATGGAATAATGAAAAATTATTGGATTAATTATTCGGAAAAAACCTCATAATTTGACTTGGTTTACGGTGGGTTGTATGTAGTTATTATCTTGACACCGCGTAAAAAGTATGAACAAGTTATTTGACAATATACGGCAAGCATTAACATTTCTTATTGTGTTGAATAATTTTAGAACATTTGTAAACATTAGGCCATGAACATTATTGAAAATATACAAAACATTATGAACATATGAAAAAAATTCATTGCTATGAGTATGCCACTCATAGCAATGAATTTTTTTTATTTTTTTGATACATCGGAATAGGTACATACATAATAATATAAAATAGTAGCAAAAAAAGATCCCACAAAAGCGAAGCCTGTGCTTGGGTATTATATTATGTTTATATTAGACAGTGGCAGTTAAAATAGAATTTTAAAATATCTGTACATAGTAAATATAATGATCAAGATGATTTAAAAGAATTACAGGATTCTACATTTTACAGGAGTTACTGAGAATTTTCTTAAAATTAGTATACACCCATATAAGTACATACACTTGTTCATATTTACATGTATATATATTACCTCGTTTTAAATATAAATATACAGGAAGACATGTAATATTTTAGGAAGTTATAAACAGATAGTACAAATTATAGAAAAAATTTACTCACTTCCAAATTATTTTTTACCCAGCTTTTAACATTTTTCTTATATACATTCAGATTTTGACTCGTGTTGATGGAATTGAACAATTTTGGGGCAATACAGGTGATTTATATGGTGATATGCCATCAATGTTAACAGCAATCAAGCATTTGTCTTCAGGGCCAAAATATGTGATAGCTCTTATTAGTTATTATATTAATAAGTGAAGCAAAAACTTTGTACCCCCATTTTACAAAAATTGCGCAGATAGAGGAGTATGAAATTTCGCACCATTATAGTTTATATAGAGAAGGAGTGCAGAATGCTAATAATTTTTTTAAATTATGCATAAAAAATACATTAAATTTCAATTAATTATGGTTGAATTTAGACCGCTGGGCGACCACTAGTTATATCAATTAGGCCAACACAGCATTGTTTTAATGGGATTTAGTAGAGGCTAATTATAAATTTTTGTATTTAGACATTGGCACCAATTTTCGTTATTTGTTTTTGGGGTGTTATGCCGTGTTGCGTTACCTCCTTCTTTAGCCAATGTTTCGGACAGCGTTAAGTAAGGAGGTAGGGCAACACGGCATAACACCCCAAAAACATATAACGAAAATACCTTTGGCCGTTAAAATCTAAAAACTTATTATTGGCACCAATGGTCACAATGTCGCAATAGTGGGGTATACCATCAATGTTCACTGAATCATGCTATAACAAATGGTGCATTAAACATTCCACAGACAGGTGTGTTCACCTGGAAGTGAATCCTGCCCTGTGCCGTTTGTAATAGCTGCAGATGAGACATTTTTCCTTGTCTAATAATATTATGAAACCATACGTGCAAAATAATGATCCCTGAAAAGTGCATTTTCTTTTGTCGTCTAAGCAGAGTACAATGCATGGTTGAAAATGCCTTTAGAATTTTGGCAAACAAACTCAGTATGCATAAAGTTTAATCCATTTCGTTTGTGCTTCACAGAAGATAAAATAGTAGGAAATTGATGGAGCGAGATCACCAACCTTAGTTGTTATTCAACGTCATATTGCCAGGGAACAGCTCCGGCATCGCTCATAAAGTAATCTCTGAAAAGATCCCTGAAGTGTGAAGCACTTGCTGGAGGTCTGTTTCCTGCCTGGCGTTCAACAATTGATCCTAAGGTTGGTGCTCTCGCTCTGTCGATTTCCACGCATTCTGCTATTTTCTCCTCAAGTAGAAAATTGTGAAGCGCACACACTGTCAACGTAATGCATTCAACTTTATCCACGCCGAGGTTGATTGGAGCTAGGAGAATTCTAAATTTGTTGGCCAAAATCCCAAAGGCATTTTCAACCACACGTCTTGCCCTGCTTAGACGATAATTGAAAATACGTTTTTCAGGGGTCAAACCCTTCTGCGCGTATGGTTTCATAATATTGTCAGATAAGGGAAATGCATCATCTGCAACTATTACAAAAGGCATAGGGCAAGCTTCACTTCCAGGTAAACACCTGTCATGAGGAATATTCAATGTGCCATTTGTTATAGCACGATTCAACGAGCTTTGACGGTATACCCCTCCATCATTATTGCGACCATTGGCGCCAACATCTAGATATAAAAATTTGTAATTGGCATCTACTAATGCCATTAAAACAACACTGTGTTGGCCTTTATAATTGAAATAATAAGATCCATCGCATCTTTTGGCCCTAAAGACAATATGCTTACCATCTAGTGCACCCAAACAATTTGGAAAATTCCATTTTTTGTTAAATTGTTCCGCAATCTCCAACCATTCATCTTCAGTCGAAGGTATCTGAAATGTTAAATAATATTCATAACATTAATTTTACACATAATATTATAGAATGAATATTAACTATAATAATGACAAATTTTACCTTTAAGTAATCTTCCTTTAAAACGGCATACAACGCAGCACACACTTCGGGAACAATTTTACTAATAGTAGATTCATGAATCCTGGTGGCGTACATAAGGCTCCTATACGTTTCTCCTGTTGCCAAGTAACGTAATGTTAGAGCTAATCTGAAAATAATAAGAATGGGTAAGTACCTTTCATAAATGGGCCAAGGAAATAAATATATACAGTACAATATCACTAAGCCAGCACTTCAATAGACCAATATGTCCAATAATCCGGCACCCTCCGCCCGCGCCTCCCGCAATACCTGCATAACACGGGCAGAAAAAAACGGCATATCAAATAAAGATATTATAATTCTTCGAAAAATGCGAGAAAAGGTTTTGCAAGGACTACAAGTTGCACAAAAGCAGACCTCAATCAAGGAGTATTTTAAAACTATGTAATTTCGAGAATGTTACAGTTAATAAAACCTGTCAAACAAGGACACAAATATGTACATACATTATATTCTCTTTATGAAATGCTTTGTTTTTTTTATTATCATTTTTTTCTCTATATAATCCAGTAATCCAAACATTCCAATAATCCGGCACCCTCTGGTTTTTAATAGTGCCGGATTAGTGAGATTGTACTGTATTTATACTTTTCAAGCAATAGATGCTTCTCTGGTTTGAGAATGTTGAGAGGCACAATTATGACAATGACAATAAATAATATACAGATTTTATAGGTACCTGTGCCTTGGCGAAATTGCCTTTCTCATCACGGTATCTTGGCGATTGATTCGAGGAGAAACCATCGCCAATAGTTTCTGAAATTGCGTCTCTGGCATTCTCACATAATTTCTGAAATACACCGGATCTGTATTACGAAGTTCATTGTTTCCAGGATATTTAGCGCGCCGTGTTCGTGATAACGGAGAAGCCACGATTCTCTCCACAACGTCCTATCTATTCTGCGAGTCATTCGCCTTTCTTAAATCACCGCAGCGCAAACTGCCGCCGATGCCAAAGCAATAGCTTTCAAAATCCCGTGTCTATCCGTCCATTATCCGCCTTATAGAAATGTAGACGAACATGACAGATGTCAAAAATGCCGCTATTACCAACCGTATCGTAACCACTACCAACCGAAAATAGAGCACAAGCCGTTTTTCAACCCGATTCCACAATCGGACTGAAAACCTTCATCGTGTAAAGTGGCCATTAGTTTTCCCTGGCCCTAGTTCACCGAACTAGTCTTGGTAGCTGTATAACATAACCAATTATATAACGGTTATTTAAAAATACCCACAACTACGCTAGCGGCAGCTCGGGTATTTGGTTATTTGGTTGTGGCGGTTGTGGGGGTTGTTGGTTGTTGGCGGTTATGAATACTTGACTAGCTAATAGAACTGAGTTGTTCTAAACTGTTAAGACCATGACAAAAAGAGACAGCGCTATATGGGCTGCATGTTCATCTTTCTTTTTTCTTCAGTGAGGTGAAACGAGATAGACGTTTGTAGTTAGTAGGTATAGCGCTATCCCTTCTGGGTCAAAAACTACCTGATACCCAATACCCATTCCCATCACTGAAAAAACCAAAACCTACACAACCATGATAACTACTGATAACTAGAAAACTAAATAACTATCACAACCTCATACGTCATACATAACCAGTAGTTGGCAACTGGCACCCTAAGCCATCAGTTGTAGCTACACGAGCCGGCGCGGCGTGCGGAGCTATATTTTTGTAATATTATACTGAATTTCTTTCGAAAAATTTTACGATTGCGGAATTTTTTAGAAGTAAAAAATAGTGTTTAATTATTTTAGTTTATTGCTTCGCTTAGAACATTATTAGTATATTTAGGTATTTTTACGTAAGTGTAAAAGTTTAATACTTTTTGTTTATAATTTGTGAAAGTTTTGTTAAAAAATTGTGACATTGTAAATATTGCAGGCAATATTTGGGCCGATTTGACAAACATAACGTGGATAAAAAAAGCGCCGTGTAAATTGTGTAAACTTGTTCTGAGTTATAAAATTTCAACGGGAAATTAAACTTCCCATCTAAAAACAACACATATTTCTGCATTCGCTGAATTAAATGCCTTCTCACCTGAAATCAAAAGTGCTACGGTGCCGAACGCCATTGTTAAAGCGCCTGAACAAAGCGTTTCACTTTATGATGCTTCATCAAGACCACCAAAACCCAAAGGCAAATGGATGCATTTAAACCAAAAAAGGTGAACGCACAGCAAAAGGGAAAAATCGACATGAATTTGTTCATCGATAGTTTCCAGCCTTTTTGCTTGGTGGAAGAAATTGTGTTTATTGTCGGAATTTCCCATCCTAATTGCTAAGGTATTTTAACTCCTCGATTTCCAGTAATTTGGTAATTACTCTGGCCGGAATGTTGTTCATAATAATAACTTTTTGCCAAAATATTAACAATCTATTTACTAGTTGCGCTTGGGAAATAACGTACATAAATATTATATTGTTTTGTAAAAATATTTGTAGTTGACATAAACAGGTTTGTTTCACATTGAAAGAAAAAATAATGGTCCGTTATAATAATAGAGTGATGCCGTAAATAAAATATTTCTGAAAGTAATAATAAACTATATAATAATGGCAACTAGCTATCTACCTTCATTTACATGTATTTCATTCGAGAAATTTTCAGTTCTTATTTATTGTAATCTTTGTTGTCTACAGCAGTTGTGTGAAATTTCACTGCGAATTCGATTTATCAAGGTATTGCAATAAATTTACATTTTTACAAGCTTATAATATATTTTCCAATGGAGGTATTTATTTAAAATTTAATTTAACTTATTTTATTCCCTTCTGAGATTTCTGATTGCTGCCCTGCAACAATCGTTAAAAATTATCGTTAATTAAAATCATTAATTCGTTAAAAATCGACAGCGCTATACGGGTCACATGTTTTGTCTTTATTTTTCTTTGGTGAGGTGGAACGGTAATATAATATAGTTCGCACAGCGTTGTCCCTTTTCGTGGGTCAAAAACTCACCTGATACCCGATACCCGATACCCGATACCCAATACCCACGGGCAAAACCAAATACCTCCATAACTCCATTACCATGATAACTACTGATAACTAATACCTAGACAACTAGCGAGCATCAACTGAAATCGGCAATAACTGAAATAACCAAATAACCGTTTTATAACCAGTTATCTACATACTAATAACCAGTTGGTTATGTTATTGAATTTCTGGCCAGTTACCCAAGACTACACCGAACCGACTGAAATTTTGGATTCTTACCCAGTGGCGTAGCATGGGTGTCAGCCGCCCGGGGCGGAGGAAAATTTTGCCGCCCCCCCCTATATAGGTATTTCGAATTTTGCCGCCCCCCTATATAGGTATTTCGAATTTTGCCGCCACCCTTTAAAGGTATTTCAAACGTAGATTTCCTTTTTTTTATAACGACCGCATTTTTTATACGACGGTTTTTATATCACATGAATCGACTTTCTTCCAAGAAAAAAATCCTGTTTTAAATTCTGCTACAAATTTATAACTGCTCTCGAAAATCGATAATGGTATCCATGTAATAGGATTTAGCATCTCGAATTTTTACAATGTGTTTATAACACAAGGCAGGTTTCAACTTAAGATTGATTTTGCGTTAGAGAACCAAAATAATAGTGACACATGGAACAGTCAATTTTGAAAATTTTGCAGCGTATGGCATGCAACTCGAATGTAAAACTTGACTAGGTCCTCTATGAATCTGCAACTTGTTATTTAATTTATCGTTATATTCTGAACATAAAACTGGTTTTTAATAAATCTCTGTGAGGCGAATTAAGACTACACTCAGTACATGAAAATGATTTATCTTTGATTTTGGCAGCACATTCATATTAGTCTGCAATTAGAATTTTATCACTGCACTTAAAATGTATTGGGAGATAATTCCACAACTGAAATTTTACATTCTGAATACAAAACTGGTTTAAAGTAAATCTGTATGCGGTGAATTGAAACTACACTCAGAACATGAAAATGGTTTCTCTTTGATTCTGGCAGAACACACACAGTCCGCAACTAGAATTTTATAACTGCACATCGAATTATTTTATTTTATTATCTTCAAATAAAATAAAAAAATAAAAATTATAATTTATTGTGAAATTTTGCCGCCCTTTAAAAGTGCCGCCCCCCCCCCCACGCTACGCCTCTGTTCTTACCTAAAACCATGGTCTTTACATGAATCAATCAAATCATAATCCAAAAAAACAATTTTCGGAAAATTTGTCAATTTTTAGAATTTTATTTATTTTTATTTTTATTTTTATTTTAAATACATAAACGGCTACACTGCCTTTTATAAATAAACATATAATAGAGTACAAAAGTAAGAAAAATAATATCATTACATAATAGTAGTTTTAAACTTAAAAATAACATACAATTATTTTGTGTATCACAACAAAAAATAACAAGAAATAAAAATGAGTATCTAAAGTATCATCATTTCATTTCAACATGTCCATATTGCGTATATAAAGTTACATTATGGAAAAATAATTTTTGAATGCATATTTATATTGCGCTAATTTTAAGAAATAAATGTCGCCGATGTTAGCATATTCATTTCCCAAAATGTGTAGTCGACTGATTGGTGAGTAATAATGTGATAATGTATGTGTGTTATTATAGTAGAACGCTAGAGTCAGTCTATTGTTAGCGCGACCAGGGCAATGAAATCGTATTAGTTCTATTAAATCAGGGGTATCCAAGACCGAGTGAATTATTTTATATAATATCAATAGATCACAGATTTTTCTGCGATCCGATAAATTTACGAGATTAGTCCAGTTTAATAACAAATTATAGTCAACGGATTCTCTTGGAATACCTAATTTAAAATTAATATACCTAAGGAATCTATGCTGGACTTTTTCAATCGCTTGAATATGGATATTGTAATGTGGAGCCCAAATCGTAGAGTTATTGTTAGCGTCGGCGTGGGTGCTAACGTTAGTGGCAGTGGTGTGGAGGCCATTGCCTCCAGGAGAAAGCTCCCACATATTTAATACAATTAGATGCTGGACTTGCCCCAAATAAACTAGCTCAGGTTTGCGGCGCAAGTATGTTCCTCTTAACCCCAAGGCTAGTGCCTGTGGTTCGGAGCTTCACGCTTCTCGTCCCCCCAGGGCCTCTTTCGACAAGCAAAACACGGTATGTTATAACATAAATAGTTTATTCAATTCTAGGAGTCACAATAGTACATAGGGATGAACAATCCTAGCTGAAAGTTAGTTTGAACGTCAATCTCTGCTCTCTACACGCTTTTTAGGGGCTTAAAACATCATTTGCACACATAGGGTAAACATTGTATTGACTCACGTTTGTTTATGGGCCAATCAGCGCTTTACGGGCTACTTGTCCTGGTCCCAGCAGCGTCCACGCGCGCACACTCGGAGGTGCGCGATCGGCGAAACTGAATTGGTCTCACACATGTTCACGAGAGACGTGGGATCGGGGAGCTCGCTGGCCGTTAACTGGTTTGAATGGCCGTGTGCGGCGCGTCTCCTGATCCGTGGGTCGCGGGAGGGGTGATGCGCCTGCGCATTACCGTCCCGCGGTGCAACAGTATTTTAGGGCTCGATTCGCTGACTGTCGAAACATGACGGTACTTAAGACTCGATTCCTTATTCTTGTAACGTAACACTTCCCCCCTCGCCGCAATAAAAGCGACGTGGCAATGGAGCTGTAGGGCTAATAAATCCTCTTACCCTTTCAGCACTTGTGCCAAAAACATTTAAGAGAAACGAGGAGAGAGAGAGAGAGAAATTCCTAGCTGGAGAATAGTTATGAACAGAACACAAAAGAGATGATACATGGTGAAACAAGGAATTGTCAATAAATGTACATAAAGGCAGTGGCATACATAAATACAGTTGCAAAGAACAAGGATCTGTTGAAGAAAGGTACAAGGGTTATGCAGTGATAGAAAAAAAAACTCTAAAATTGTATCATTGGTCTGTGAGCTAATGTTTGCGAACGTGGTTTGCGTAGGATGTCTGGGATGGTTGAACGTTTCACTGAAGTTACAAGGTTACTTTGTCACAGTAACCTGGCCCATTTGAGATTACACTCAAGGAACACTAGGGCCTTTAAGAAAATACGAGGAAGAGAACACAGGATGAGGCTTCTAGGTGGTGTGGAGAGTTCTACCTGTCACAGAGGTCGAAAGGGTAACTGCTTCCGGATCCTGTGGGTGAGCCAGTACGAAACCATTGAAGTACTGGAGAGTGGAATCGTAATTGGTGGTTGGTACACTGGTTTTTGTATGTAGTGGGATTGTTTTGTGAACAATCGTTGGTATTGTTATTTGCGCAAGGGCACAGGAGCATCAGCACAATGGCAGTAGGACATTTGCACAATGGCAACAGGAACATTTGTATTATGCAGCAGGAACATTTGCATTATGCAGCAGGAACATTTGCATTATGCAGCAGGAACATTTGCATAATGGCAGCAGAGCATTTGCACAAGGGCAACAGGAACATTTGCATTATCCAGCAGGAACATTTGCATTATGCAGCAGGAACATTTGCATAATGGCAGCAGAGCATTTGCACAAGGGCAACAGGAACATTTGCATTATGCAGCAGGAACATTTGCACAAGGGCAACAGGAACATTTGCATAATGGCAGCAGAGCATTTGCACAAGGGCAACAGGAACATTTGCATTATGCAGCAGGAACATTTGCATAATGGCAGCAGAGCATTTGCACAAGGGCAACAGGAACATTTGCATTATGCAGCAGGAACATTTGCACAAGGGCAACAGGAACATTTGCATAATGCAGCAGAGCATTTGCATTATGCAGCAGGAACAGGAACCAACCTAGAGCTGGCGTGCTCGGGTTTGTTTTGAGTGTCGGTTCTTTGTGGTGGTACAATTCGCAACTACACGCACGACTCACACTAGGTTATGTTAGATGCGGTCGGGTGCTTTTGGTACGCAGGGATTGAAGGCATGGGACCTCCGTGACGGTAGCGAGGGCAGCATGAAGAGGGCGCAGATGTAGATAGGGTGCAGAGCTGCTGGTTTTTTTTTTTTTAATCCGGCAAAAATTATTATTAGAACAAAATTCTTGAAGTTTACCTGCCTAGTAGACCAATGATGAAAAAAGTTTGGAGAGAAACAAGTGTGCATGTTGAGAAAAAATTGGATTTGTTTGGCGTGTAGAGAGAGAGACGGAGAGAGAGCTAACTAAATGTGGCTAATGACTAATACATGTTACAAAGGTACGTATTCAAGGACAGGTTCTGTGTAACCCCTTTTTGGGTTTTTTTTTTACCAAATATATTTCCAAGAATACGTGGTTGAGGGATTGTACGTATAACAAAATTCCCCATTCGAAAGAAGTTGGTCTTCCATGACCTATGCTCACGTCTATACGGTAGCATTTTTTTCTACTTTCGAAAAACAAAACATTGCGTACAAGATTGCAAAATCAAAAGATTTGCAAGTAAGTTTTATAACGTCTTCACGGATAACAATGAACGAATTACAACTGGGTTGCCCAGTATTGAAGGGAGGTGCAAAAGACTAGGTATTTATGACATTTCTGACAAAAACCCACAGAGTAATTATAACGGGCTCCCCGTATCGCATTTAGTAGATATTCTGAGATTCCCATCTATGACGGCAGGTTTTATAAGGTTCCCACCTATGATGGCAGATTTTATAAGGTTCCCACCTATGATGGCAACAAAAGGTTAACGTTCATATAAAGGTACCTATTCAATACAGACGGCGAGACATACTGATGTACTTAGTACAACAATACCGTAGCATAATAAATCCATATTAGCGTACGTTAAAGACTTGCACAAAGGCAAAAACATATTTGAAGATCTGGCCAGGATTTTATACTTCAACAATTAAGGGACAAAAAAAATTTCTGGCGTGCTGATGGAATGTGAATTTCATCTTAGCTTACCGCAAAAGAGATCCTTTGTGGTACAAACCCTTTGGGTTATGCACAGAGTATCGTATCGTGATGGTACAACTTTTTGTTGTACTTACACGTACGATGGTAGCAACAATACAAGACATGCGCTTATCGTTTTTGACAAGGAAAATTATTTACATTGGTCCGATTTGAGTGTTTAAGACCTTCTAGGTTTTACTTACTTAAACAGACTGCGATGAACACACTTGGGTGTTATGAAAATTATAATAATGGGATGGGTTGTTCACAGGGTGGTTCACTTGGAGACCTGGCTTCTTGTTGTGACCTCGTACTTTGCACGTGATAAGTCACAACAAGGCAACCCCAAAATTTCAGTTTGAGCAGTTGAGACCAAGGATAACTCAATGTTGCTGAAATGTTGTAAAAAAAAATTATCGTTAATGAAGAGGCACGTCGAAAGTTGTCCCTTTTATAACGATACTTTCCAGACTCCACATCCAGTTCTGGGGAGAGCTAGAGCAATTTGGGTTATTTATTGAGCGCCATTCTATTTTCTTAAAAAACAGAAAAAAAACTTAGAACGGGTAGCAAACATCTGATACCGCCGTGGGTTTACACAGGTTTGCTTACCTAATTTAACTACATATGACATAAGGGTTAGAAGCACTTTGGCGAGGACCCGATATTTAATGTACAAAAAAGATTTTTCTAACATTAAGAAAGGGGTGACGAGGTATGACACGATGATGTGAAAATATGATGCTGCGAGTTGTGACGATGCACAAAACCTTGGGCACGTAGTCTCTGACTACTTGCAGTAAGCCACAGGGAATTCCTTTCTCCGAAGTGATCAATTTCAGGTAGAGGTGTGCATGCTTAGAAAAACGATGTTTCCAAGGTTTGACACCTGGGGCAGCAATTAGAGGCGAATGACTGATGATGACGAGATATTTATACAAAAAAAAAAAAAATAAAAATGAAACGAAACCACAAGGGAGAATTATAATTTCTTCCATGACTTTGGCTACAGTTGACACCACTGTGCCAGAGCTAGAAAGGTTTCGTTTGAGTGTCCTAATGAGTGACAATCGTTTACGAGAGGCCGCTCATTAGTGACGAAACAAAAAGGGTTGACTTCCATAGTGATCCATGTCACGGTGTAGACGAATGGTTGCTAGGAGTCAAGGAATAACCGTTGGGGTTATACGGGCGTGGCAATGGAGTTTGTTTCCATGTTCCCACTTTTTACAATGTCCTTTATGTGGTAGTTACCTATGTGTTTACCAGAGATGTCGGACAATCGGTAAACCAGGTCTGAGATTTTCTTCAGAACTTTCGTCTTTACAAAACGGGGTGCCAATTTGGCAGAGAAGTACAGCGCACCTTGTGACAGAGTGTTGTTTCTCCTCCAGACGATGTCTTCTTCCTTGAATGTGACGTGCTTCCTGATGTACTTTTTGTTGTAGAAAGAAGCATATTGAATAAGGCATTTTTTGGATTTATTCCTGGGAGAAATCTTTCTACTTCTCAGGGCCTGTAGTAGTTCTTCCTTTTTTGACGTAGAAATGTGGGGGATTATACCCAGCGTGACTTGAGGGACTTCCATAGTGTATAGGGTCGTGTCAGGGTGACCTTACGTTGGAAGAAAAAACGAGAACTCGACTCTTTATCCGTAATTGGAAAGAAATTTTGCCAGGGATTGACCACTGGGGACGTATTTTTTTTTTTACAAAATGCTTCTGCGAAAAAACGCGTATTTGTAAGTGTTTGGGTTATTTGAAAATTTGGGCAGAGATTTGCCTCTGGCCACGCGTTTTTAAGAAAAAATCCGAGCGTTTTGGAAAAAATTTCGAAAATTAAAAATTTCGAGAAAAAGAAAAAAAATCGAAAAAAATTTCAGAGTCCGTAGCTGAAGAAAATTTGGGCAGAGATTTGCCTCTGGCCACGCGCTTTTAAGAAAAAATCCAAGCGTTTTGGAAAAAATTTCGAAAATTAAAAATTTCGAGAAAAAGAAAAAAATCGAAAAAATTTTCAGAGTCCGTAGCTGAAGAAAAATTTGGGCAGAGATTTGCCTCTGGCCACGCGTTTTTAAGAAAAAATCCAAGCGTTTTGGAAAAAATTTCGAGAAAAAGCAAAAAAATCGAAAAAAATTTCAGAGTCCGTAGCTGAAGAAAATTTGGGCAGAGATTTGCCTCTGGCCACGCGCTTTTAAGAAAAAATCCAAGCGTTTTGGAAAAAATTTCGAGAAAAAGCAAAAAATCGAAAAAAACCAGAAAGCAATGTTTCCTCTTTTTTTTCACAAGTTTTCGTGGAAGTAATTCGTTTGAGAATTCAACAATATCTTGGGGGCATGGTTTCATTTACGCGGCTCCTTATAGCCTGATTTTAGACAGCACCAATTTTTCTGGTATTTACACGCGAATTCCCTTCGTCTTTTTGACAAGATATTACCTTCTTTGTCAATTGACAAGGCACTATAGTGTCAGATGTCGAGGAATCCACGTCAACGCGAATTAAGCATTTTTTGCATCAGTCGAATGTGGTTCGGCATGACCCGGTTTCAGCAAACGACAGAGTCAAAAATACCCAATTGTCAAATGACAGAAAGAATTTAAATCCACTTGTTCCCTAGGTGTCAGCAAGTGTCCGTTTAAGGAATAGACCAGCGTGCTGCAGTATAGTATATTATAAAAATATTTAGCACTTTCGGGACCAAGCGGATGATTTGTTTATCATGTACATGATTTTAATTGTTGAATAAATTCTTCTTTAATTTGTGTTTATTTCCACTATTCATTTGTATTGAAAATAGCAAATTTAATCGGCCGACACTTTGTAATCACTGTATTATTCGCAGCGACAACTTCCTAGGTTGGGCACCTTGCGTTGGAATACCGGTAATAATGTTTTGTCGAGTGACGACTCACAAATGATAAAATCGCGCCCGTAATAATTTAAATTGTGATTCGAAGTTACGTTCGCGCCGAGATTCCTGTTGGATGTGCTAGACAATTGGGAATAAACAATACATCATAATAACATTTTAGAGTTTACAATTGTTGCTTGGGGACGAGGCCGTGGTGGAACAGAAAAATTTAAATGGCCCCACGTTTAGCGCCAGTGTTAGCGTCGGCGTGGGTGCTAACGTTAGTGGCAGTGGTGTGGAGGCCATTGCCTCCAGGAGAAAGCTCCCACATATTTAATACAATTAGATGCTGGACTTGCCCCAAATAAACTAGCTCAGGTTTGCGGCGCAAGTATGTTCCTCTTAACCCCAAGGCTAGTGCCTGTGGTTCGGAGCTTCACGCTTCTCGTCCCCCCAGGGCCTCTTTCGACAAGCAAAACACGGTATGTTATAACATAAATAGTTTATTCAATTCTAGGAGTCACAATAGTACATAGGGATGAACAATCCTAGCTGAAAGTTAGTTTGAACGTCAATCTCTGCTCTCTACACGCTTTTTAGGGGCTTAAAACATCATTTGCACCCATAGGGTAAACATTGTATTGACTCACGTTTGTTTATGGGCCAATCAGCGCTTTACGGGCTACTTGTCCTGGTCCCAGCAGCGTCCACGCGCGCACACTCGGAGGTGCGCGATCGGCGAAACTGAATTGGTCTCACACATGTTCACGAGAGACGTGGGATCGGGGAGCTCGCTGGCCGTTAACTGGTTTGAATGGCCGTGTGCGGCGCGTCTCCTGATCCGTGGGTCGCGGGAGGGGTGATGCGCCTGCGCATTACCGTCCCGCGGTGCAACAGTATTTTAGGGCTCGATTCGCTGACTGTCGAAACATGACGGTACTTAAGACTCGATTCCTTATTCTTGTAACGTAACATTATATTCTAAAATGCTTCTCACTAGCGTTATGTATAAAATGCGAATAGTATCAATGTTACAAAATTGTTTGGTTATTCTAATAATAAATCCTAAAATCTTCATTGCTCTATTAATAATATTAGTTATATGGCTAATAAATGTAAGTTTTGAGTTAAAAATAATAACTAGATCATTTATTGTTTCTACTGAGTTTAATATAATTTTGTCAAGATTGTATTCATAAATGATCGGTTTCTTTATTTTATAAAATCTTATTATTTGACATTTACTAATGTTAAGTGCCAGTTTATTGCATATACACCAATTAAACAAGTTGTTTAAATTTTTTTGTAAAATTATGCAATCAGAAATATTTTTATTTTTTTTTAATATAATTTTAAATCATCAGCAAATAACAGGATATCAACATCGGAAAAAACGTCTACAATGTCATTAATAAATAAAATAAACAGTATTGGTCCTAAATGGGAGCCCTGTGGCACACCACTTGTGGCAGAAAAGGCATCCGATATTACGTCATTTAACTTTACAAACAGTTGCCTATTTGTTAAATAACTCTCTACCCATTTAAGAAAGTTCCCGGTTATACCCATACTCCTTAATTTATTTATCAATATTTTATGACAAACTTTATCGAACGCCTTGCTGAAGTCAGTATATATCGAATCTACTTGACATTTATCTGCAAAGGCATTCGCTATAAAGTTTTCATATATCAGTAGATTTGTCAGAGTTGATCTATTCTTCATGAAACCGTGTTGAAACCTTGTTATAATCCCATTTAATTTAAAAATAATGTTATCCAAAATAATTTTTCCGAACAATTTTGGAATAGTTGACTGTGTACACACAGGTCTATAGTTGCGTATATCGCATTTGTCGCCTTTTTTAAATATGGGTGTGATGTAACTATTTTTCCATGCAATTGGAAAATATCCCGATGACAACGACATATTAAAAATTAAATAGAGGGGATACGACAATGCATGTATACAGTGTTTCAATAGAATTGGGGGTATTTTGTCAGGACCCGAACTTTTTTTACATCTAATTTGTTAATATGGGTTTTAATTTCATTTATATCTATGTGAATGTTAGAAATTTGTAAATTGATGCTAGATGAAAAAAAAGGAATTTCATTATTATCAATTGTGTTGTCATATACATCTTTAAAAAATGAAGCAAATAAATTAACAATAGTTTCTGCATTATTTCCATTTATGCCGTTATAAAACATGCTAGCAGGTATATCTATTTCATTTCTTTTTAATGACTTTGAGTACTTCCATAAAGTGTTGATGTCGTTATTTGCAATTGAATTTTCCACATTATTTAAGTATTCTTTGTAACAATGTTTAGAAAGATCGTGACATTGGCGGCGAATTGAATTGAATTGAATATAATCTTTAATTGATTTAGAATTATTGTACTTTTTATGTATTTTCTTCTTCAATAGAGTCAAGTCAATTAAATCTTTATTGAACCACCGAGGGAAGACATTATTTTTACATTTAATGTAAGGCACACTTTTTTCTATGATATTGTGAATTATTTTATAGAATACGTTGATATTTTCGTTAATATTTTCTTGTTTTAAAAAAGTCCGATCAGTAGCATTTAAGCATTCATTAATATGATTAAAATCAGCTTTATTAAAATTGTGAAGTGATTTTTTGCACTGTAGATTTGGTATTTTATTTAGTGATACGCTAACATTTAATGGAGGATGATAGTTATCTACAGGTAATATTATTTCACTTGATTTTACTACAGTTACTGAAGTATCACTTGAAAATACCGTCCAGTATTTTGTTATAACTGCACTTCGAACCTGCCTCCGGTGATCCGCGGCTCACTTCGTTCCCCAGGGTCTTTGGGAGTATCTCATCCTCCACCCCCTCCATAAACACTTCTTGAAGGGAACTCTTGGGAAATCGGCTAAAGGACAAGGGTATTTGGGCATGTTGCGGCCAGGCCGCTCGCCCGCTTATCTCGCCGGGACTGCCCCGTGATAGTGGGACAAACTGCCCCCGATATGTTTCTTTTTATGTATTTTCTTTGGTTTTAATCATACTTTCACCTGTAAATATTTTTATTTTTCTTTATTATTTACACTAACTAGATGCTGAACCAACAGGCGAACACATCTATGATGTGTCTTTATCTTGCTTATTACTGCAAATGTAAGCATGGATACTTTTTTTTTCTTACTAACAATCATGCATGCAGGGACATTGGAGGGTCTAGATTCGTTTTAAAAATAAATGTAGCTTCTTTTTTACAAAAAATAAATAGAATCTTGCGAGACCCCTGAAGGATCTGTTACTTATACCAGGGCGAGTAAGGGGTGGAAAACCTCCAATGCACTTCGAACAAGAAAGATTGTTTGTTTTTTGACGACATTTTTCAAATTGGCGGTTATTTTGAAAATGGTTCACGCGGGCCAGCCATAATTCGTTCACGGTGAGGGGGAGGAGGGTGTTGGAACAGCGGGGAGGGGGATAATTTTTAAGTACAAGCAATTTATAAGTTCACTACAGTAATTTCCCCCTAATATCATGCGAGCGAAGCCACGGGTAAAAGCTAGTAAAAAATAAACAACCCTCACGTCCGAAGCTCTTTAGCACACAAACACAACAAATACATATAACAATGACCGGTTAGTGTTTGGTCCCACCCGAGCGTCGCGTATTCGATTCATCGGCTGGCTTAGTCCTTCATCACGACTGAAGCAAAATTTTCCCCCTGCTTACGGCGGAGAGGGAGTCGATAACTTTTAGATTTTAGCATATCGCCTTGGTAACGGTTACGGCAGATTACGGCGTATAACTTTTCGAGCGGATAAACTGCTTAGGTCTGATGGGATTGTATGGAGAGCGATATTGTGCGTGCGATGATCTTTTATCTTTTATCTTCGTGTGTGGCACCCTTCTAAACCATACCAAGAAACATAAAAATAATTTAATTTGGTTTGAATTGCTTATGTTGGCAACTCGTTGATTGCAGCTGGCAGTGCTGGCACCACTGGCAAACTGTCGAGAAAAATCAGAAAACGTCCGCCATATTGTATTAGGTCCCGGCGCGTGCGTTTTTCTCTTTTATCTTTGTTAATATTGAATTTTAGCCGTAATTAATATTCGTTATGGAATATTATATACATTGGTGACACGCAGATAAGCTAAATCAGTGCTTGCACACTTGTGTTTGTATTATACGAGGATAAACACAACCCTTCCAAGATGTACACGGTAAGCTCGTTACAACCGAAGAAATCGATATTTTTATGTCATTCAACTAATACATTTCTTATGATTTCTTCTATCTTCTGTGGCGAATTGTAATATCTCACTCCGTATAAAAATATGTATTGTTTCCAAATTTAGGGCACTTCCGCGGAGCAAGATAATCGCTTCAGCGACAAGGAGAAAAAACTGTTGAAGCAGATGAAGTTTGGAGACGCTCTGGCACAACAGGTTAGTTATGCCTCAGATTTACAATCCTCATAATATATAGTGCCTATGCAGAGGCGTTTCTCATTCAACCCGCACAATTTATAAAGTAAAAACATTAAAATAGGTTCTTGCGATAGTTTTTTCTTTTTTACTCAAACTAAGAACTTACTTCACAAAATAGGTTCTCAGATTTTTCGTCTAAAAAAGAAGGAAAAACCAACCTAAAAATGCACTTGTCATATTTATGTTAAATCGTAGGAAAATAGCCTCAAAGTGCTGAGGCTATTTTCCTACGATTTTTTTTACTATTTTCACTAACATGAAGAATTTAAAAATCCATTATTTTGCTTCTTCGTGGACTGAAATAGTGCTTCATAATTGTAAAAAGTGATGCGAAGTTTTTTTTGTTTTTTTAATAATTTGTGCGTATTGGATGAGAGAGAGAGAAGATATGTTGGAAGCGCACCTATGCAAATTTACCTAATATATGATAATATATTTATCCTACTGTAATTGAAAGAGCCAGTAGTCCCATTGGGTTGGCAAGGGTAAGGAATCGACATTACCCGAGACACTGCGCAGAGAAGTTCCTCAAACGGTAGCGAACTTTACTTTTCTGCGCTCAATCTTCGGCTTATGTTGACTCCTTACTCCTACCGACCCAATGGGACGGCGCAAGTCATTGTAATTTGGTAAATATTTAGTTTTGTTCTGGTTTCTCTACCACCTTTACTAATGTTACCCAATGTCCCTTTTCTGTTCACCAGTTCACACACTTTTGACAGAATAAGTTTTTAGTATCCTTTAAAATTCCCATCAGATTAAATCAGGTACTTATTAAGATTAACGTAACATTTTAAAGCTGTGGGTCTGGCAATTATTCAATATTTAGAGCATACACTGAATTGTTGAATTTCATCAATACTGTTGTTATAATAACATAACAGTTGATTGGAGTTTCATTGGCGTGGAAAGTCCAATCAACTGTTGCATACAATATTATATTTTACACATGATTTGGGCTTGGTAGACTATTTAATGTGAATTTAATGTCGTACAAATCTTCCCTAGTTTTAATAAATAACTGTTATCCTGGAAATAATTCATTAAGTTGGGAATGAATTATAACAATGTGTATAATAATGTTTATAGGTGGACATGTCCAAAGTAAAACTGGATGTCCTGAAACCCTGGATCACTCAGAAGATCACGGAGATTCTGAAGATGGAAGATGATGTAGTTGTAGATTACGTCAATAATCAACTGGAGGAGAAGGTATATTCGCATTCATTATAACCACATGATTTATATTTAAAATTCAATCTCAGCCAATGTAGGAATTCTTATGATTTCCCGTTTGGAATGGTTAATACCAGAAAGAAAAAACAAAACGATGTTAAGAAATGTCGACGTGGAAAAAAGTGTATATGTATTGATTGAGTGTGAAAATTGTTTTTATACCCCGATTAGCTCTGTTTGCTATTTGGTCTGCCACCACAGCCGAGCCGCCCCGCCCCGCGCCACCCCACCGCCCCATGAGCCGCCCTCTACACGACTGCATTTCTGACAATGGTATTTCGGGGACTTATATTAAGAACTTTCCGGAAGTATTTATTTTGAAGGGTTAGAGTAAAGCTCCCTTTTCTTTATCATTGACATTGACAAATCCACATTCAGAATTGAGTTTTGAGGACTTGTGACAATAGGACTTCACCTTTAATGTTAGACACAGTTTATATTAGCCATACGCGCGACAAAGAGTTTTGGAGCCAGGTTCCGTAAGAAGTTTCGCATAACTCGGGTAGATAATGACAACCTTACAGATGGGACAGCCGGTGACCGCTTGTCTCGGCGGCTTGCTCCACTTCCTCCACGGGATCTCCACTCCTCACTCCTCGGCCAGGAGCACGCTGCCTCCTGCTGCTGCTGTTGCCGCTGACTGCCGCCGTAGTCCACCGTCTCCCGAACACCGACTGCAGCCGCTGCTCTTCTGCTCCACCACCACACTGCGGCACCACGGCAGCACATCCGGTGCGACTGTCTTCACTGCTTTACTGTCTCAATGAATCAATCAATTGCTTCAATCAATTAATCTGTGGCTCCAAAACTTCTTGTTATCCAAATATCTCCGTCATTTACCGTTCTAACCATTTATAGATCTATGGCAAAATATAAACTAGCATTCTCATCATTATTTATTAAAGGTGAATTATAGAACATTATCATTTGTTTTCGTTTATAGGACATAATAACACTCAAGTCTCAAATACAAATGAAGAATGTAGCAAGGATTTTATTCAACAGTAAATATTATGTAGTTACATCTGTAACAGGCCTAATCCATGTAATAATATTATGAAATTTATTACTAACTATGTTCACCAAATACTTTATTCCCCAAAATATCAACATTATGTTCATCCACACTTAAATAATATTTTCTTGCTTTCAAATTAAATAATATGTTGTTTACAAGACAAGTTGACATAGCCTTAAATCTTTCTTCCATTCAGTTGATTCTGAAGTACATCAGATAATTAACTATTATTATTTTTATTAATTAATGTGCTTCACCGTTCCTGCCCACAATTTTCAATGATCCCAACTTGTATTCTTATTATAATAACCAAGACAATTTCTTCTACAAATCTTCAGTTCCCTTGCCCGAAGAAAATGCAGATAAACCTAACAGGATTTTTAAATGGGAAAAATGCTCGCCTGTTTATGGGTGAGTTGTGGGAGCACCTTCTCAGCGCGCAGGCTTCAGAGAACGGGATACCGGAGTCCTTCATGCAACAGAAGAAGGACGAAATCAAGAAAAGGATTGTAAGAATACACTCATACTACTCAACTAGCCAACCCCTCGATGCAATATGATCCTCTGTCTTGCCTTATTAAATATTTTAATCTGTCTCATACGAATCCCTGCCAACAGCACCTTCCTTGACCTGCCTCACAATGCTGTCCAGCCAAGTGGTGATATAGTTGTAAAGGCAGCAGCACTCTTGATGGTTATAAAACACTATAAGCAAACAAATTGTATTTTGAATTCCAACCAACTCAGTCGGAGCAGTTAAGAAAGATGTTGTAAATCCATCTAAGAGCTATTATATTTTGAAGTATAAACGATGCTTTGGAGCCTAAGGGTGCCAAGTCACTGGAGACGTATTGTCCAGGAGAGCAATTTATGGTTTTCTTTATAAATATGGACTTGTGACAAGTGTGCCTTAAAGAATGGAGACAAAGCATTGATGTCCATCAAAAAGTCATTTTTGCATTTTCGTGGATTTAGAACCTTTGTGTTCCACAGGGTTGAAATACCAAATGAATTCACCTTCAAATTTGTGTAATGTCATCTCAACATATATGATGTACCTAGGAAGAGGAAGAGAGCCGCAGCAAAGGGGGAGGAGGGGGCAGTCGCCGCCACCACCGCAGCCGCTCCCGATCTCGAGACCATCGCTCCACTCACCGCAGGTTAGTCCTTTTCTTCATCAAAATTACGTGACATACCTTCTGCCTGCACGGACAAATTCTCAAACCATTTGCCCTCCAGATCTAGGTCTCGAGGTCGCAGAGATTCCCGGAGCAAGAGTCCATCCAAAGTGGAGAAGAAGGATGGTCAGCTCAGTCCGCCTGGGCTGGTTACTGAATTACCAAAGCATCTAATCAAGGACAAACCCTCTAAGAAAGGTGAGAAGCCAATGAGTATGTCATCTTTATTTATTTTTGTTATTTCATTTTATTCCCTTTGCTCGCTTTTGTGCAAAGAATTAGTATGTTTAATTTGTTTTAGAAAATGGAAATAAAACTCCGGAAGAATCAGGCGAAGGCAAGAACGGTGAAGGTGACAAAGCTGAAAAAAATAACGGAGACAAGAGCGGTGATGATAAGGGGGGATCCTTGTCACGGCTGCAGAACAAGTTGCTCAACATGGCCGGCGTTGCCAAAGATGGCACCGAATCGTCTACTAAAGATAAGTCCCCCGATAAATCTCCATCAAGGTATGTTACAAGTCAACTACTATTTGTTAAAATGCACAAGACTGAAACTATCCGAGGCATACTTCCCAATTCCACATCATTTTTTGTAGTGGCCACAAAATTGCTCTCCCCTTAAATAATCAACTGTAAATGCCCAATTATCATTTTTCTGCCCAAGTCGAAATATTCATTTACTATTAATTTCTTGCAAATACAAGCCATTCTTAATCGCAAGTATTCCCATGCAGCTGGAGCTAAACTCTAATTATTTCTCTTTCTTTCCCTTAAACTGATGCATGCAACGGAAAGAGATGTTACAAAGCTCTCCCGAATAAGGGTACAGTCAATATGCCAATCCTGCCCAAAGTATTGCTCCATTTTTGAATACTCACTGATTATATGTTAATGTTCTACCGCAGGGCCGGCAAAGATAAAACAGTATCTCCGGAAGTGGTAAAAGCCAAGAATGGCAAAGAGAAGCGCGGCTCCAGCAGCTCGAGTTCCTCCTCATCTTCCCGAGCTGCCTCGCCGCGCCGCCCCCCGCGCCGCGCCTCCAGTTCTGATTCAAGCAAGAGCGGTACAAACCCTTACTATTTATCCCTACAGGTGTTCAAAATTAGGCACTATTGGTGCAATCGACTCGACAGCTACATAGTTAATCCCTAGATGTGAGATCCATACCAATTTGAAAAAATAACTGTTGCCAATTTACAACCCTTTGTTGGAACTTTGGACGTCTTAAGCCATAGTGAACTAACTCACTTGCAGTTTATGAGTTAGATCTTGCTCATTTAATCTAGCTCTGCCAGAGAGAACCAATCGGAGAAATACTGTCTTGACCAATCATAGACAGTTTTTCTCAGATTGGTTCTTCTTTCTGGCAGAGCTAGATTATGATTTGGAGCCCTCATTTCAAGCTCAACTCAAAAATAGCAAAATGAGTTAGTTCATTATGGTTTAAGACGATCCAGTTGATATATGAACATTTTCATCATAAGTAAACTTAAATTTTACCCTCCTTTGGACACAACAAATTTGTACCACTTGTTTTATATCATGAAGTCTCCATTTGGTAAACTTTAACCATCTCATTTTATTATTAATCATGATTAGGACGCAGCCGCAAGGACGGTTCAGAAATACGAAAGTCCTCGACGTCCATCCAGAAGAAGAGGCACTACCGCAACAACAAGGATTCCTCTGCCAGCCCCAGTCCACACCGCCGATCACGCCGGGAGAGGTAACTAATGCTTCTCTTCTCTCCACGTTTTTTTTTACCATATTCATCCATTGCTTACCATCAAAGTCTTCCCGCAGGGTGTCACTTTATGGCTGTGGTCATTCTGTACCAACCCCATCTTGCTGCAGGGCTGTGGTCTTTCTGTACCTATCCTGTCTTCCTGAATGTTGTCTGGCTGTGATCATTCTGTACCAACCCTATTTCCTGCATGTAGTCTGGCTGTTGTCATTCTACCAACCCCGTCATCCTGCATGTTGTCTGACTGTGTTCCTTCTATACCAACCCGTCTTCCTGCATGATATCTAGCTGTGGTCGTTCTGTACCAATCCCTGTTTTCCTGCGTGATATCTAGCTGTGGTCATTCTGTACCAACCCCATCTTTCTGCATGTTGTCTGACTGTGGTCATTCTGTACCTATCCTGTCTTCCTGAATGTTGTCTGGCTGTGTACCAATTCCTGTTTTCTTGCATGATGTCTAGCTGGGGTCATTCTGATTGACTTTGATTGCTCTTCGAGCACCCTTGAGGTGACTATTGACAATAACAGCTAAACAAATAATTGGTTTGTTAACTGTTGCAGCAGCCGGAGGGGAAGCAGGCGCTCGGTGGATCGGGACAGGGACCGGGAGCGCGAGAGGGAACGTGAGCGAGAGAGAGAGCGCGAGAGAGAGCGGGAGAGGGACCGTGACCGCAGGCGCCGGGAGATAGAGAGGGAGCGCGAGAAGGAGCGTGAGCGAGACAGGGAGAGGGAGAGGAGGCGACGCGATAGGGAAAGAAGGTGAACTAAACTCCCTTTGCATTCGTATGCTTCACAGTAAACTAGAGATTATTGTTAAAAAATGGAAAGGTTTTTATTAGTATTCCCCGTTACAGGTCCAGAGAGAGAAGAAGATCATTGGAGAGGAGAGAACGAGAGCGACGCAAATCTAGGAGTAGATCAAGAGGAACAAGAAGATCACCGGATAGGTATCTATTTGTCTTTAGCCCATAGTGAATGTTGTTATCTATTTGTCTTTTGTCCATAGAGATTATTGACTAATCTTGATGTGTTTGCAGGTCCAAGGACCGGCGCTCGCGAGACCGGGATCGTGAGAGGGAACGTGAGCGTGAGAGGGAACGCCGCGGCAGCCGAGACCCGCGCCCCAGTCGGGATCGTCGCGCCAGTCGGGACCGCCGCCTCAGCCGGGACAGGAAAAGTAATTATTTTTACTTCCATACGCGTCACCCTAATACCCCACCCTTCCCTTCTCTTCCAAACATGTTTTATTTTATTGTTAATTATTAATGTTCACATTTGCAGGTTCTCGAGACGTTCGCGGATCACGAGATTTACGTATTTCTGAAGATCGTAAAGTTTCTAAGGATAGAGACAGTCGACCCAAAAAGAGCCGCCACTCCAGAAGCTCGAGCCGGAGTTCTTCCAAGGAAAGAGTTAACACGTCAAAATCGGGGGAGGTCAATAAATCCATTTCTAAGCCCACTTCCCTTTATTCTGACGATGAGTTGAAACCTAAAGGGGATGGAGACAAATCAGAAGGCTCCAAACGGTATTCTCGCAGTCTCTCTCGAACTCCTTCTCCGTTCCTCAAGAAGCACGAACTGGAGGCTCTCAAAGATAATGTTGAAAAGTCAGAGTCTGATAAAAATGACGAGTCTAAACATTCCGATGAAAAGTCCGGTATTCCTAAAAATAAGAAAAAAACCGAGTCCGGTTCTGATTCCGGAAGTTCAGAAGATGAAAGTGGAGTGGCAAAATCGAAGGCTAAAACCAAACCTAAACGAAAAGATCGAACTCATACCAAGCGGTCGAAGAAACCTAAGAAATCATCCTCATCCAGCGAAAGTGATTCGGAACTCTCTTCCACTAGTGATTCTAATGACGATAAAAAGAAAAAGACAAAGAAAGTTGCTCGTAAAAAAACCGTAAAGAAAATCAAAAAAGTGAAAAGAAGTCGGTCATCTAGCTCTGATGATAGCAGTTCTGATGAAGAAGTTAAATCTAAGCAAAGCAAATCTAAGAATAAATCTAAACAAGATGATTCCCATAGTTCAGATGAAAATAAAGCTGTTAAGGATTCCAAGAAGTCTAAATTGAAGAGCAGTTCTCCAGATCGGCTCAAAGGCAAGAAAGGAAAAGAGAGCTCTCGATCCAAGAAGGTGGAATCTAGTCCTGATGTTGAAGTTGTTCCCAAAATTTATTCTCTCCCCAGCTCCAATAGTGAAGTTGAAAAATCCTCCAAAACTGACAAGAGCAAAGTTTCCCGCTCCAGATCCAGTGACAGCTCGGAGCCAGAAGTCAAGAAAGCAAGAAAGTCTAAAGACTTGCGCAGTGTTTCCAGGACAAAAGACAGGTCACCCGCTCCTGAGAAAGTCAAAGCTTCAAAAGCCAAACCTCTAGAGAGTGATGGAAAAAATGTTAAGGCAAAAACGTCTTCCCCCGCTCCTAAAGATTCCCCAGCAGAAGAAACACCAAAAAAGGGTGACGGTGAGAAGAAGTCCAAAAAGCGTGAAAAGGACGAATCCTTATCAGACAGTGATAAATTATCTAAGAAGAAATCAAAAAAAGATAAAAAAGAAACCGGTTCTTCGGACTCGGACAGCGATGAGCCAAAAAAATCAAAGAAACACGCAAAAAAACACAAGAAACATTCTAAAAAACATAAGAAGCATAAGAAACACAAGAAAACATCCAAATCTAAGAAATCCAGTTCCGAGAGTGAGCCGGAAGAGAGTGGTAAGGCTAACAATGAGGACTTGGAGAAGAAGCTGCGTGAGAGGGCCTTGAAGTCCATGAAGCGCCAGGCCAGTCAGTCCACCTCCGAGTAGTCTACATTCTTCATCTAGTTTCCACTGTGACACTAATTGTTCTCTCACGTGTTACTTTTATTTTGTCTTGAACTGTTTGTATGTAGTTGTGTCAATAATTGAATAAAGTCACCATATAAAATCTTCTTGTTTTATTTACTTAAACGTAAAGCGGTGTGCTCCTGGTTCCAATTGAATTTTTCACATATTACACCCGAAACAACTGGTGCTTGTCATTTTTATATTTACAACCCTCAGGGCTGGTTTGGTAAGTGAACAGTATTTAGGCTTCCCCCTCCCCCCTCAAAGAAAATTTACTAAATAAGATAAAATTAGAAACATAGTTTTTTGGACACGAGGTCTGCTATTCACAGAACTAATGTTATGTGAGTAAGTTATGGGTTGGCAGTTAGTAGGCAGTGCTTATGTGCATATATGGGCAGCATCCCTCTGTAAAACTATTCAACATTGTAGATATAAGTTGTATGAAATCAAAGGTGACTCTTCAAAAGCACTGCATTTGGGAAAAAGCAAAAAGGTGTTATAGGACATTCCAATTTTGCTCAACAAATGGGTGAGGGGTGTATTTGATTCCATAGATTTTTTCATACATTTGAACCTCAACTCGGTGACTAAATTAAATACCTGTATTCAGTGCCTCAACGGAACACAACGCATTGTACAGGAAAATAAACAAATATTTTTACCAAGTCAATACTGCATTTTTGGAGAATCACCTTTGCTTTAATACAACTCGTAAAAAAGTCACTTCATCAGGCCAGCCCCCTACAGTTCAAAGGTAAAATTAAAAAGATCATTTTTTATAAGTATTTATTCATTCAGAATGGGTACACAAAAATATACAATTTTATTAAAATATTCCAGGTTTTCTTTTTAAAATGGAAATGTTTCCTTGAAAAAAATGGCACAAAAGTCTAAAAGTTTTTATCCAGTTTGTTTACTAAATACTAAAATTAAAAAAATGTTCCCAGGAGTAAATAAGATATCTGTGGGTGGACATACATATTATTCTTTTAAGAGCAACGGGGCACAACGCAAGCGGGATAACATTGTAACAGCCGCAGTCACATTTTTGCAGTATGAAATGAAATTCACTTAATATGATGTCACGTCGAATGTCTATTTTCTACACAGTGAAAAACCACAAGTTTTTTTGATTCCTACAAAACTAAAATTTAAAAATGGTGTAATATATCCTGCATTCAAGGTTTAAAACATGAGAAGTTTTTTTTCCCAGTCCATTGGAAATAGTCATAAGAGAGTTTCACTACATTAGGTGTATTTACAGTTTAAAAAAAAATATATAAAGGGTTTTCCAATAAGAGGTTTTATTTTGAATAGCGGTTAGCGATCGAGAGATGATTAATGATTTTTTATGGCCGGAATTGGATGGTATTGATCTGGACAA
The DNA here is from genome assembly GCA_936435175.1 of Glyphotaelius pellucidus. Taxonomy (NCBI): domain Eukaryota; kingdom Metazoa; phylum Arthropoda; class Insecta; order Trichoptera; family Limnephilidae; genus Glyphotaelius; species Glyphotaelius pellucidus. The sequence continues at coordinate 10,093,182 of OW386537.1, read as the reverse complement.
CGTTTACTTTCAACAAGACGGCGCTACATGCCACACAAGCAACAAAACCATTGATCTTTTATGGGAAAAGTTTCCGGACCGTGTTATCTCTCGAAGAGGTGATCACAATTGGCCACCGAGATCTTGTGATTTAACACCTTGCGACTTCTTTCTTTGGGGCCACGTGACAGAGAAGGTCTAAGCCAACAGCCCAGCGTCGATTCAAGACCTCAAAGATGAAATTCATGAGGCTATCGAGGACATATGGCAGCCACTTTGCGATTTGGTTATGGAAAATTTCATGAAAAGGATGTGGTCCTGTAAGCGTGGTAGTGGTGGTCATTTGCCTGATGTTATTTTCCACTATTAAAGGCATACCTTCCTCTTTATAATGAAATAAACATTCGATCATTTATATTAAAAGATGGCATTTTTCTTTGAATATCAAAATAACACCTCTTATTGGAAAACCCTACATGTTTAGTGTAAACGAACCAATAAATTCTTATAATGGAATCCTTGGATAAAGTGTGTGATTTTGTACTAAGGCTGGTAATGACATTGACAAGGCGTCAACCGAGTACCACTTGTTTTATCTGCAGATTTTTGGTAAATCGAGTTTTTCAACTTTTTGGACAATCCATTTTATCATTCTGTTTCCTCAATGTTTGCCTAAATTATAAAATTAAGCAGAAAAGTAATTATTTTATTTTTCAGAATACGTATCAATTGTTAGTGCTTATTTATTCTATCAATTTTTTTTCACCAATGACTTGCCATTAGGATTCATAGAAGTTTTAAAAAGTGAGAAAATATTTTTAAATGCCATAAAATCAATCAGTAAATGTAAAAAATAATTAAGTATGATTGTTCTAATATTTGTACTATTGTGAACATAATGACACTTGTTTAAAATTGCTGTAAAATTCTATTAAATGTTTTAAAAATAACAATGATACAAACATTTACTGACAACGACTTAAATGTTAGATTAAAGCAGGGTCCCCTCCGACCGGAGACATGAACATTTGCTTACACATTGCCAGGGGGCGTGGCTCTGCACATTTTTGTATGCGTTGCGGTTTATAAGCCACGCCCCCATTGCCTATGCTTATAGTAAAGTGTAAGTTTTGAAAGAAAGGTACTTCGAAAAATCCTAGGAGAGGTGCGAAAGGGAGAGGCTTGGAGAATCCGCCACAATAATGAACTCTGACATCTTCCAAGCTCCCAGACTATACCCATTTAAGGCTCCAAAGACTAAGATGGGCCGGACATGTGCACTGAATGCCAAGCACACGAGTACCGAAGAAGGTTCTAACAGGACACCCGGGAGGTAAATGAAAGGCAGGCAGACCTAGGCTGAGATGGGAGGATGCTGTCAGGAAGGATACAAGGAGACTACTCCATGTTACACATTGGAAGACGACAGCCGAGGACAGAGGGCGGTGGAGGCTTATCCTGAAGGAGGCCAAGGCTCGAAATGGGCTGTGGCGCCATTCAAGAAGAAGTGTAAGTTTTAAATGTTCATGTTTTCGGTCAGAAAAGACCCTGCTAGATGCATACAAAAATGTGCAAGGCCACGCCCCCATTGGCAATGTTTACAGTAATTTTTAAGCAAATGTTTGTTGGATCGCAGGAGACCGGACTTATTGTATTTTAAATTTTTTTTTAACACTTTTTCAATTTTTATTATTGATCTAATTTGGCGTTGTCTGATGGAACAATGTTTCATTCCAACAGCAACTTTCAATTTTTTTTTTAATTAGTAATAATGAATAATTAAAAATAAAAATTGATTGAATTATAACAATTCCTTCCAAATATACATGACCCAGATGTTTTAAAACCCTGTGCTGTAAAGTTGGGAAAAAGCTCTTAGAATAATTACCCGAACAATCAATGTATGGCAGTCAATAGTGGGATGAATTTTTTACACACATTTATACACATAACTATTTTGATGGAATAGATAAACATTTTTTCTGAATAGTCAGACATCTGTGTGACAATTAATTTTTAATGACTCAAACACAATTGGTCCACCCTCATGAACAGAGTAACTAATAAAAACATCACAGATTTTAAGCCATTAAAACCAATTTGTACAATCTGTAAAATTTTGGTCAATTAGGGTCCCTGACTGTATTACATAAATAATTTCTTCATCATACCCTTGTCATAAAAGTTAAAAATATATTTATTAGAAATAACAGGTAAACTTAAATTATTCATTAACTACAAGTTCATAGATGGCGCTAATTTAATTATTTTAAGAAAAGACACTTTTCAAGTTATGCTTCAAAATATTAAAATGAATATCGTTTGCTGGCGCCTGTACTTACAGTGTATGAATATCACAGACATCCAAATTAAAAGACTTGCCCTAACATGAAATCTAGCGGCAAACCACGTGACCATATTTTTGGCACCGGTCGTACATTGACAACCGACGAGCGCACATTGCAATAACTGATTCCATGATGACTCCGAATTATGCAATTTCAAAACCCCTTTGAAAAGATATTAAAAAAAAAATTAAAAATAGCCCATAACATAACGCAGGCAATTTTTTTTCCGGTCTGCTCACCGAAATAACCAGACCCTGCCCAGAAAAGTAACGCAAGGCAAGGTTTGCAGCGCACTTCGTTGTGGGACTTTTCTGCGCAGGATCTGTCGTAGCAAGGCTAAATTTGAGTGACACATTTGTAAAAGTATCTAACTGCTAACCCTGTACAAATCGCAAGTGCGCCCCACGGTTGAATTTGGCAGCCACCTCTGGTCTGGAGCCCCAAAATACCTAAAACAAAACCTCCACTCTGTGCAGAAACGGGCATTCCGTTTGATAGATTCTCCAAACTTAACAAACGGATTGCAATCTTTAGAGCACAGGCGTCAGGTGCGAATGCTGTCCTTGTTCTACCGGTATTACAATGGAAGATACTCTGAGGAACTAGCGTCATTGATCCCCTCGGCACCGGTACATAGTCGGGAAACACTCGCCCAACATTTGTACATGGTTGACATGAGAACAGGTTGTTTCTACGACTTGTTCTTGAGTTCAACAGCTCAGCTGTGGAATGATTTGCCGACCTTTGTGTTTCCTCCCTCCTACAACTTAGGTCTCTTTAAGACCTCTTCATCATCATCTCCTCAAAAAGACCCTCGACACAGCACCTTCAAAGATGACATAAGCCCTGAGGAAAATTATTTTCCTCAGGGCCTCCTATGTGGAGTCAATGTAAAAAAAAAAAAAACTAAATAATATAACAAAATATTAAATTTTGTAAACGTGCCAAAACTTCCGTTTACCTGATTTGGGATATTGCAGTTAAGTTTTTTAGGCAACAAGTAATTTGCACGCCATCGTAAAAGGGGCTAGTAATTCATAAGCAGGCTTTAATTTTCGAAGACTAATTGGCAATATTACAATGCGAGTTGCCTGCATTCTGTCAGATTCATTGACAAATTACACAAAGGGTGTTCGGGTCTCATTTGCGGGTGGCCCTTACAAAAAGTTTTTTTTTAAATAATTAAATTAGCGCCATCTATGAATGAGCAGTTTTAGAATAATTTTTTAGTTTACCCTTAATTAAATCTGAATGTTTTCAGTTTTCCATTCAAGATTTCATACAACTAAGGTCAGGTGCACACAAGCGACAACGCTGTCACTGAAACAATGTCCCGGCAACTATTTCAAAATCCACTGCGGTATATCCGGAGGTGGCGACATTGGGAGAACTTTTTTGGATTTGTACGGATTTTGAAATATGTAGTCACCCAACTGTGAGTGTGATACAAGTTGCTCGTGTGCGCCTGGCCTGACAAGCCCATCAGTATTGTGAAAAAATATGATCAAAATAACCATTCATACATTATTCACATTACTACGGTAAGGGGGCATACATTAATCAGGTGAGCAATTTTTTTCAATTTAGACTCCCCCTTGGTGAGATTTGGTGGAACCCCCCCCTCACTTGAGATTTCTACAGTTGTTACAAAATTACTCTTCTTCGGCACTTATTCGGGGAATTCCGGGCATAGAAAATAACCAATTTTGTCTCTTCTATTTTTTTTTTCTTTTAAAAAATCCAAACATTTTTCTTACTCTCTAAATAAATGTTTTTTTTAATTAAATGAAGACAATATAAGCGAAACTCAACAGAAAATCTGAAAACAGAAAAATCAGAAAAAGATATTGACACCTCTGGGACAAGCACGTTCGCCCGGAAAGCGAGAAGTCCTGGGTTCGTGTCCCAGAGGTGTCAATATCTTTTTCCGATTTTCGGTTGAGTTTCGCTTATATTGTCTTCATTTAATTAAATATTACAATTTGAGGTTTTACTCATAAAGTTAAAATAAAAATTAAATAAATGTTTTTCATAATAGCCATTAGATTATTTCAGCAGGCAAAATGGGACACTTTAAAAGAAGTGAAACAATTTAATAAATTTTTTTAATTATCTCTATAATAATATATATTCTTTTAAAGTTTATATGAGATTTTTTTGACCCCCCCCCCCCCTGGGTTTAAATGAGATTTTACTGGAACTCTCCCCCCTCATTTTGAGCTCACGTAATTAATGTATGCCCCCTAAGCAAGACAAAGTCTTCTTTAAAAATGGCTCATAAAAAATGCAGAGCCTTTAAATTTATTGTTGATGCAATTCCATTTTACAAAATTTACATTAGTTATTTGACTGCCGAATTTAATATTATTATAAATACATAAGTGAACACCATTTTAAAAATGATATTAAAAATTAATAATGGTTTGCATATTATATTATTTTGATTAAGCATTTTTTTTTTATGACCAATAGAATGTTATTTGAAAAATACAGAGGGGAAATATAGGTGTTAGGACAAGGTTTCACAAGGAATGCATTTATATAGAGAATTCAAACTTAATTAACATTGGACCCCATCAACAACATTTTAACTGCAGTGCTCGTGCATTGTTACAGTTTTTATCAGCCAACTGCATTTATCCAGATCATATTATGTCCGTTGAATGGAATGGTCAATACGTAATAGTAGGCATATAATAACACAGAATATGACATCATTTATATTTATAAATAGGATACAATTTCTTTATTCTTAAATCTACAAGTTATGGTGTTTTACCAACAGATAAAGGATAAATACACTTATATTGAGTAGTATAAAGTACTCACTCTAAATTGCTTGTACATTGATTTGCTTTACAAATAAACAGACTTCTTTTTGTATATAAATCTCTTTGAGCTACAATAATTAGCTGCAAATTTGCACACATACGTGCCACTTCTTCATCACCCTTAAAAAGTTAAAAAATATATTGCAACAAGGACAATCTCTATATTATACAACATAAATATTTCACAAACTTTAAAATTGCAGAATATTAATCGATATAACATTTAGGCTAGTTTCAAATTGACGACTTAGTCGCATGATAGTTTTCGATCGATTTACATACAAAACGATATGTATGCGGCTGAATCGTGCTGCTAAGTCGCCAAAGTAATTGTGTAAAAGTAGCCTTAAACACACATCAGAAATCTTCAAGGAATGCTGATGGAATGTGTAGTCGTTATCAGATTGACCAAAGGCAATAAATTCGAGGCAAGATCAATATATAAAATTTATTTTTCTGTTGGACGGAATACTTAAATCTAATTAATTATTATTTTTCTAATAAAATCAAGATCAAAGATTACCATTTTACAAGTGTTCCTAAAAAGAACACAACATGATGAGAATTGAAACACTGAAATATATGAAACAAATGTGGGTGTTGCTAATTATAATTATTGCTGATATGCCAACGATAAATGACATTTGCCCAGTTCTGTTATATAAAATATACCACACTAACTAGATTAGCAAATGGTCAACATAAATCTCCATTACACAGATTGTAGGACAAATTGTTTGTTACTGAAGCCTATTTTAAAACATAATTGTCAGCTGCATTTCTGTTTCCTTTCACAAATTGATTCTTACTTTCAAACAATACGATTTAACAGTCAACCTAATAACCTTGTCTTAATTAATTACGTAATATGTATAATACAAAGCAATACTGATTCCTGCAGTAAAGTTGTAATATTATAAATGTTTAATAAAAATTTACATGCAGGCTTATTAATATGTATAATTTTTTTATAATATTGTAAGTGTTTAGGTAATTTGTATATCTTTAAGTCTCTTTAAAAGTCTTTTTATGGTTTAAATCGCAAGGCAAATTTTTTTTCTAATATTATGTACACATCGTAAATACACATTATATTGTTCAATATAAATAGCTCATTATTATCACGTATCACAAGGAATAGAGAACTATAGTGTTATACTGTAAATTTGTGGGGAATAAGAAATTTTGATTCATAATAAATGTTATCCAAGGCACTTCTATACTTAACATTCAAATGTCGAAAAAATTCAAACAAAATTATACTTTTAGATTTTAAGTACATTACAATAAGTTCAAAACATACTCTCATCACAATATGATAAAAATAATAACAAAATACGGCACCAAAAATGGCTTGTACGTATCTCAAAGTTGGGTGGTGATTACAGTTTTCCTGTGAATGATTGTTATGTCTTTATCAGTGGTGGTTGTTGGAGAACTGGGCTCCGAGGTCACCAGCCACGGGGAAAGCTGCGTGATGGAGGGGCTGGTCACCTCGGCCGGGGAGGGAGGGGCCGGCACGCTGCTCGGGGGCTCCACCACCACGATGGACACGTACTGTGAGGAGTTGGGGGTCTTGGGGCGCTCCATCGTCAACTGGGGCTCATTCAACACTTTCGGGGACGGGGACGAAGGAGAAGGAAGGTTCACATTACACGAATCGTTGAAGAATTTTAATTCACTGTCCTTGGCCTTCAGTATGTTGCATTTCAGCTGACCTGGAGGCAAGGGCTTTCCGCAGGACCCAAAGTATTTAGCTTGGTTGTTGGGAACTTCCATAGAAAGGGAAGTGTCCACGAGTAATTCGTTACGCACCTCATTTCTCGAGTCGTCGGTGTGAAGTTTTTCTTTAACAAGACTTTTGAGTAAATCATTCAACGGATTGGTGACGTGGGTGTCTGCTGGAGAAGAACAACTACAAGACGATCCCTGGTTGATGGAGATGTTTTGTAAGAAACTGTCTTTCTTCATTGAATCTTTTTTGAACAGCACTTTGTTGGAAATAGATTCTTCTTTAGATATATCTTCAACCTGGGAAGGTTCCGGTACTTCAATAGTTTTAGTGTGCTCCAGTTTACTAGCCGTGGGTATGTCGACATGTTCCGATGTGGATTGTTGGGAACGTTCGCTACAGTTCCGAGAAAGAGGTTTGCTTGCTCCAGCTTCAGGCACAGGTAGAGAAGTGTTGACGAGAGTGGTGCTGGTTTCTGCACTGCTGGAGGGAACGCTGGTTTCTATTTTGGTAGTAGTTTGTTTTTCTCGTTCTCTCAAGACATGAGATTGTCTACGAGCAAACCTTTGACTGGGTCTTCTCTCAAACTGAACAGTGCGTCTTGCCTTATTCTGTTGAGTAGTTTGGTATTCAGTTTTTCCCGAATACTGGAACCTGGAGCCCATACGGAAGAAGTTCTGGCGGGCTGACGGTCCCTTGATGGGAGCTCGCAGCCTGAAGAAGGTGTGATGCTCTACGGCACACTTCCACAGATGTTTGCAAGCCTTCTCATTATGGAGACGGAACACGAAGGTGTGTTCCTGCTCGCGGCCTTGGTCATCATCCTCCACCACCACTAAGGTTAATTTTTTTCGCTTAAAATCCAGCTTACTGATTTTTGGCCAAAAGAATAATCCAATCTTTTGAGGACCTTCGAACACCAGAATTCCGGTAGGAGTTAGGCCAAGGTGATATTCACAGCCGTCTTTCCCCAACACAATGTGCATATCGACACCGTACATCTCCAGCCATTTGGCCTTATTTAAGTAATTGACTTCTGCTTGTGCGGGTGTGAGGCTTTTGCATTTCTTGAATTCATCGAGAATACATATCTCTGTCTCTTCAGTCTGATTGGGTATGAATCTGAACTCTGAGACAGTGGCGGGCGTGTGAGACGACTCATCAAAGTCCCCCAGTTCCGACTGCAGAGCCAGGGCACACAACTCTATGGCCGTACTCTGGGTACATTCTAGTCTCCCTTCCAAGATATCTTTCTTTAGCTGCAGAAAGAACTGGTAGCGAGTAAGCTCTTCGCGAAGAGTGTTCGGTTCGGAAGAATAAAACTTGACCCTGAGCCGAAGAGTGAATGGTGGGCCAATTTTGACTTGTTTCTTTATAGCTTTAGTGGGATCGAGCCAATGCTTGACATTGTTTGTGTCGGTGTATTGTAGGCCGAAATAATCCTTTTCGATTAGATCTAAAGAATAAAATACCTGCTCGTACAAGTCAGCTGCACTCGCTTTTTTGGACAAGTTTATAGTCAAGTCCGTATCGTCTAATAGAATCACCCTGCATTGTATAATATGTTTGTTCTGTAAATTTTTTTGCGCCGATTGTTTATTACCGCGAACATGGTTGGAACGACCCCTTCTACTTAAAAACCTTAGCATTATAATGGTTAACTCGATGCACTCACTATCAACATTTCCACAAACATGAAACTTATTATTAAAGCACGGTATGCAAACACAAATTGGGCAATTGAGTTTCAAAGTTAGTATTCATTGATACAATAAAAGCCGACGCGATAAAAAGCAACTTATCAAAAACAACACTACTAATCAAGACTTATGTCAAAACCAGGAAATAGCCAAAACGCCCATTATCCAATTAGCTTCGATCTTGAGCGTTCGGAAACGCGTTATGTGACGTGTCTTGTGTCCTCCGCCTGTTCATAACTGCACTACTACTTACTTAATAGTAGATCCGCGAGCTATCGGAACTCGGTGCCTATTCGTCTTTCACATGGCAACTTTGGGTCTGTTGACGTTTGTGCAGAATGTTATTCAATATTCACTGTTATTCTTCTAAAATTCGTCATTGAGTGCGCGATTGGTTCCTTTATTTGCATAACATTTGTTGCGTTTGTTTGAGAGTTAATAATTAACGTGCGAACAAAATTAAAAGGATTCTAATATTTTACATTGTGATACAAATCATCCAAAATGTCAGTTATAAATTGGACCAACTTAGACGTCAAAGATTGGTTAATAAAAGAGAAAATGTCCGTAGACGTCATAAGTGTTATAACGTACAATGTTTTAGACGGACCTTGTATTTTAAGTTTGAACGAAAGAGACTTCAGTGAAAACCCCATAAATACTCTTCAATTAAGGGACCGAAAACGTCTGTTTTTATCAGTGAAATGTCTCCAGAAACAAAATCAGACTGCCATGGTTCAGTTGGGCTTAGCAGAGCCCATAATAAAGCATTATACTTCCGCCAATGTCAATTTCATGGGATCTAATTTATCAAATCTAGGTTACGATGTTGGAAGAGGAGTGAATGATTGCAGAGAACAATTGAATAATAATGAGTTTGAACATGATGCACAATCGAGACCTGCTTCTGAAGATGGCAGGGCCTCCAGGCTTAAACCGGAGGTGTGGAAAGCATTCCTTAGTCTATGTAAGTATCCCTTATCTATATTTGCTTCTGATGGAATCTTCAAGATGATTTCCATTATCGTGTTTTCCCTTTATTACACGCATTGGTAGTATCTAATTAGTATTAGTAGTAGGTTCTCTAATGTAGACCGAACAACAGTTATTTCAGCCTGTTACTGCTATAATATACTCCATGGCATTTTTTATGATTTAATCAAATTTTAATATGCACGAAAATTAGCCATCTCTATTTTTTTATGTGACACCTCACAAGTCTGTCGGTACAGTGAATTAATCTGTGCATGGGAATTATATCGCCATTCTAGGGACTGTAGGAAGGGATTTATTAATGCGGGTCATGAAGAGGCCCGGATTGTATGAAGGAGGAAAAAAAGATGCCAGTAGCTCGTTCCACATAAAGGCTGACTTGCAAAACGAGTCGAAGAAAGTTATTTAAAAAAGACTATTGCTTGCATGCAAACATTTTGTATTTCTTAGTTTCGCTTCTATTGAATCCAAACTACTTGTTCAATGCTTTTTGGCGTTTCCCTGGCAATAAGCAGCTAGGTACATAGTGGTACCCTAATATAACCTATCCTGTTAATTTGTTTATTTACGCCTTTGGAGCATTTACAACAATTATGGAACATACTAATAATAGAAACAGAAACAATAAAATAATAATAATATTTATATCAGAATTTTAGAAATTTCTGATATAAATTTTGGTAAGGAATAAATGAAAATATCAACGGAACTGAATTTATTTCCAAGCCTATGTAGTCTTTGGGTTGGAGAGTTATTGAAATAGTTAGTTTTCAACGTATAAACAAAGAACAGCTCTGGAAGTCTCGTGTCACGACTTGGTACTCTGAATGTTATTAGTTTTGTTAACTAATTTGAATAAAAGTACCAAACCGCTCTTGGTTCTTCTACACGATAAGTCAGTTAAAATAAGTAGTTTCATTAAGTTATCGTAATTAATTTGTTCAATAGGTATAGAGAGTTTGAAATTAATGAATCTTAAAAATTTATGTTGAACTCTCAATTTTTATTTGATGTGTTTTATAGTACGGGACCAAATAGTGGAATAGTATTCCAAATTACTTCTAACTAAAGCAGTGAAGAGAATTTTAAATGAATAAAGTGACATAAAATCGTATTATGGCAACAGTGTTTCATATAGTTCAACTATTCTGAGCATGCACAACATACATACTTAAAATTTAACATAGTTGCCAGATCAAAAGTGGCAGACAGGAAACTGTTAATAAGAACCCAAACTGTTGTATGTCAGTAAGTATGTCACATTATGTTACGCACTGATTCTTAATTTAAATAATATTTTTTTCTAATCAATTTAAGTAAGAACCTTCATATTTTTTTTTAATTTCTGACAATATGATGTTGTTGTATAACATTTAAGTAGTGTTATTATGGTTTTTATAAGTTTTTACTTTGGCATTATTTGAATAATGATTATGATTAATCCAAGATGTTTTAATATATATAGAAGCGTTGTGGAAATCTGAAAGTGGCAAGCCAAAAACTTTCCCTTGTGTGTGATGAGAAAATGTTTTCATTCATTCATTTTCAAAAACTTGTGAAAGCCAAGGAATTATTATCGATTATTATAAATAATATAATTGTTTTCCACTCAAAGATTTTATGTGTCATTAGAGAATGCAGAGTTTAGGGTCTGGGCACGCAACAGCCAAATTACTAATTCAGTGTTGTCGCTAAGTAAACTGTACTTTTTAAAATTATTGTCTAATCGTTCTGTTTATTTATGGGTTTATGGTAAAACAATGTACAAATCAGCAGTAAACAATGAGTACAACAATCGCCGCTATTTGCAAACTGTCATTGCTCTATTGTAGCTTGTTCGCTTGACACCTCAAAATCTCAGGCGCTCAGGCCTCCTTTTCTAATCGGCCTCCATTCTAGACGGATCTTTTGAATATGAAAATGCCGCCCGGTCCTAGCATTTATTTCATTCACACGCACTTTGAAATTTTATTCTTTTGCCGCCTTACTCATAATCACAGAATAAGAGAGTACCACGGTAATATGAAAGGGTAAGGTGAAATTGTCATACAAGTCAGGCGGTGAATGTCTATCTTTGTCATACTTGACCAAAGTTTGAATTAAGAATTATTTGGAAACAAACAATTGTGGTTGATGCTTGTTGTTACTACTGATTTGTATGTTGTTTTGCCGCAAGCATGAAATAAACAGAGTGATTAAATTATTTTAAACATTAATGTTTACTTAGCGACAGCACTGACTTCATAATTTAGCTGTTGAGCGCCTAGAGCCTGTACTCTGTTGCATTTTCTCTACATAAAATAATTGTGTTAATAATAACTGAAATGTTATTCCTTGGATTTTACTCGTGTTTTCCAAGTAATGAAAACATTTTCTCGTCACACACGAGAGCATTTTGGCACTCTTTTAATGTAATTAACTTGAGCCAGCACACAACCTTACGCGACGCGTGGCAGTTTAATACTAAATCTACGAAATTGAAAGCACTACAATTCACTTACTTTTGTCTTGCCACTTTGAGACTGCTACAGCGGGTCTATATATATTGTAACATCATTGAGATTTTCTAATTCTGTTGCTGTACAGGAGCGAACTTTAATTTCTTTTTGCCCAAAAATTTTTTTATTTTTTTTTATATGAATGCCGCACAAGAGTCCCAACTGCTCCCGTCTGGAGCCAGTGAGACTATGGCATCCCCAATTGGGGTATGTTGTGAGGCTGAAGGTAGTGGGGAGGAGAAGGAGATGGGGAAGAGGAAGGTGGGAAGTACCTGGCTATTCAGATCTGGTCACCAAATACGGCCAAAGCCATTTCAAGTAACGTTTCAATTCTGAATGGTGGTCTTACATCAGGGCTATTCTGAGAGTATCTTCCACTCTGGAACGTACCGCAAATATACTATATATTATTTTAATTGAATAAATTGTGAAATAACACAAATTAATCAAATAAAATTTATTTGCCACGCCGGGATTCGATCCCGCGACCTTCGGAATGCTAGTCAAGAGCCTTACCACTGTCAAAATGAATTAATAAATAAATTATTTTTGCATTGATAATAATTATCACCGTCATCATTCTTACAACAGCCGCAACCTATGAATTGAAAACAATAACATTATGTTGATCATACTTTGATAAATATACATATTAAAATCCACAAATAATTTTCCCAAGTGAGAAGTTTTCACACTTATGATGTTTTCTTTTGCGGTCCCTTGCCACTGGAACAGTTCCGTTTTCAGGCAGCTTGTCCCGGTGTCCCCGAACACAGCTTCCATGTCCTGTTTTCGAAAAGAAAGAAGCTCGCAGTAGAATTTAAAAAAATGAATGTGTGAGGCTCTTAAAACGAATAACTTTATAAGATATTTTATTTAATTTATTAAGGAGCTAGAATTCCGGTAATCCATGCGCTTAGTAGCTGCAAGACGAGTTGTGATCTAGCCTCCTACATAGTAAAGTAAAATCCACGCTAATTTTAATCAAAAACATTTTTACTGTAACATTGCTTTATTTCATTTATTAAAAAAAATCTGCTTAAATAATCGTCCATGCGATTGGTAGCTCCAAGATGGATTGTAATCTAGCATCTTTTGAACAGTGTCCTTGAGGTGATTTTTCGCGAAAACAGTGCAATTATTATTAATCATTTTTTTCAGTGTCCCGGTTTCGGTGAAAGAATAAATGGTCACGTTAGATGTCCAATAAAAATCGATTCATTATTACTTTTTTAGTTGCGGTTTTGTATAACATTACATAGTATTTGTATAGGTGGGCTTATTGCCAGACTGCAATTTCTTTCAACCAATCCTAATTTAACAATTCTTATGATTCTCCCACTCGTCACTTTTGAAGTGTTGAGAGTGCCAACAATTGAAAAACACCGACTGATACCATTTAAACGCCTACTTATTCATGCGCACAAACACAGTGAGCACACTTAATACTTTTCTAATGAATGTGTTCCATCCGGAACATGTGGAGATCAATTGATTAACAATGGGTTAAGGTCAATACACGCATAAATTTGAATACTGCGTATGTTTGCCAAATGATAAGATTCCTAACAACATTTTTGTTGATGTTTGAAAGATTCCAATATCTTTTTACGTCATGGATTGATAAATGGGTTGTTCTGGTCAAAGTTTAATGCTTGATAGCACAATCATAATATTATTGGCATTACGACTTTTCTATTGTGATGAATAATATTGTAAGTAGGTACTTACAATATTATTCATACTTAGGTACTTAGTTATTTTATTATCAAACAATGGCAACTTGTCGGTTTATAGAGATTTAATTATTATGAATTTACTGCTAATCTTGTGCTTTAATTTTTAAATTTCTAAATCTTTTAATTTCCCAATTATTCTCACTCATTTCTTATTCCAATGTTAATTAAGTGCTTTGGATTTGTGCAAGTGTATTGTTTTGCAAAATACACTGCCCTATTTTAATTTATTTATCCATTGATTTTATTGTTACTGTTTATCATTAATCAGAAACCATTAAGCACAAACAGGTCTTCCCCCTCTAGTACGCCCATCAATAGTTTAGTTGTGGATGTTTTGTCAGAGCATGTTAAAACCTTGGCGAGGAAATGAAAAAAAATGATAAATTTTCACTGCGTTCCTAAGCGGAAAATACTCCCATATCACCCTTGAGGAGAATTTAGAATCCGGGTATTGCATGAATAGTCTTTATATTATATAATTATTATCCGAGTATTGCTTGAATAGTCTATATATTATATAATTTTTTAGTTTTTAATAAATTTCATTATCGAACGAAATTCCGTTTACAAAAAATAATAACAAAGAATATCAATAATTTTACAAACTAATGAGAAATGGAAACCAATTTGTTACACCTAATTTTAAAACAACTCAAATGCAAAACCATTATATTTACCAAGCCATAAAAAACTATAATGACCTCCCTTCTGAATTAGCGATGTGCAGGATCAGCTGGAATGGGCTATTGAACTCGGGTTCTTCGCGGAAAGCGGATCCTACTCCTAGTCCTTTTTCAAATCGACTTCTCAGAGAACCCGGTCCAAACCGGACTCGAGTCCCGGGTTTGCTGGCTCCAATCAAACCCGTGCGTCTCGGTCCGAGCCACTCGCAGTCGGAAGCAGATTGCGCGTTCGAGTTCTTTTACGGGCTCCGGCTCTGCTCAAACCCGTGTGTCTCGGTCCGAGCCAATCGCGAGTCGGGAGTGGCTCCTGGGACCTGCTCCAAGAACTCAAGTACTTTTAAAATGAAGCACATCTCGGAGACCTCCGGGAAAGTGCAGAAATTACCCATCTCTATTCTGAATTGCACTGTATCATAAACCAATCTGAACAAATAGATAAAATTAAACAATTTTTCAAAAAAAACTTAGTGTAAAAAGTAAAAATTTTATACAAAACATATCATAACATTCAAACGAAGTAAGAATCGTTGCTCCCTTATCAGGCACCAGAGCTCATTTTTTCTGATAAGGTGTTTATGGATGACCTTAAATATAATATATTGTAAAACATATATCGTCCCTTAGCTTACAACACCGCTCAAGTCGAAAATTGGCAGTTTTCACATTTTAATGCCTTTAGATGAAGCTGCTCATTGCGCGTCTAACCATTGGTCACATGATATAGATTTCAGTCAATCAGAAGCCGTAATTCGAAAAGTAGTGACAGCGCACAAGTCGGTTGGCCTCTCAACACCGCACAGTTTTTTTCGTCTCCTGTAAAGTTGGTACAAATGACTTATGCGGTGTTGTTAGCTAAGGGACGTTATGTATAAATGTAAATCATATTATTCATATTAAAATAAAAAAATATGTTTGTTAACCAGATTTGAATAGCCAGAAAATTCATAGGCTTTCACTTCCCTTTAATTTTCACCTACCCCTTCTCCATCAGGCTCGCAACATTCTCCTAATTTGAGGAATGCCGTAAGATTAAAAAAGATGACTGCTTTATGTGATGAAATTATTTTGTATCATGCAGGAGAGGTTTAATATGGAAATCCCTGTCTTTAGAAAGAGTCTTTCTTTATTAACACGTCCTTTGCTTGACCTATTGTTTGGATAGCTTTTAATCTCACGTCTAAATGCATATCAGCT
This sequence comes from Glyphotaelius pellucidus, assembly GCA_936435175.1. Taxonomy (NCBI): domain Eukaryota; kingdom Metazoa; phylum Arthropoda; class Insecta; order Trichoptera; family Limnephilidae; genus Glyphotaelius; species Glyphotaelius pellucidus. The sequence goes on along the minus strand of OW386537.1, from coordinate 10,077,485 downwards.
ATTAATATACTATCTGCATCTGCCTTTGCAAGATCGTACGCAAATATTTGCACGTTTTGTGAATATCATTTGCGAATTGCTAAAATAGAATTACTTTTTGATAAGCAAATGTTTTTTAAATTTCATTATCGAAGGAACTTCCGTTGACAGAAAAAAATACTTTGTTGTGCTGCAGTTCTGAACCGTGTCCCCATGTATCTAGACTATGCCACATTATCTTCTCACAATGCAAGAGAAAAAATAATTACACTACTAATTATCTATGCTAATTCATTGTAATGCATATTATATTATATTGAGAGACTTTTGTGAAAATATCAAAATTAAAAGAAAAAATTAAAATGGTGGCTGATTATAATATACGACCATATTATAGGTCAGGGGTTGAGGACTATAAAAATTATTCAGAATGGGTTAAAAATTAAAATATCAAGGGTAACACGCGATCAACACATGATTAAAATATTATTTAACCTTTTCAGCTGACCTTTTCAACGCAATCTATCCCATCATCATGTCGTGTCTTACTAATTAGTTCAACGTTGGTATAGTAAAGCCATCCTTATTATTTTATTTAACTTTTTTCTAGATTATTTTATTTTTATTTAAAAAAAATTTAAATTTTAAGCTTGGTTGACCAAATTCTCCATTCAGATTCAACATACTTTTTTGAATTTGTGTGCTCCCTTTTTTCAGGGTTCTACGCAATGTCGTTATTTATTTATTTACGCCCTAGTGGGCTTTTTCAATGATAAGTAATAAGTAATGATAAAGTAATAAGTAATGCAGTTGTGTTAAGCAAGTACGTAGTACACAATATATAATGATTACAAATTAAAATTAATAGTGTATTCACTACGGAGTCATATCATACATTTCAGTAAAGTAATTATAAAGATTTCGTTTTATAACTATCACGGAATCTTTAAGCATGTCTACATTATTCCTAAATTTATTGCCAAAATGATGTAATCTATTTATAGATGTATGAGCCTCATAGTTTGTTTTAAAATTGTCACAGAAAAGGTAGCACTTTGCCTCGTACTGGGGGTTGGTACATAAAATTTTATTTTGGCGAGAATTTCAGGTTGTCAATGCAATTATTAATAATTTTATTTAATAGTACAAGGTCAGAGATGATCCGTTTATCTGACAGCGTAATTAAGTTTAGTTATTTCATCAAAAGGACCTAGTTAATATTTTGAATTGGAATATTCGGCTTAAAGTTAATACATCTTAGAAATTTGTGCTGCACCCTTTCTATATTGTCGAAATGTGTTTTATACAATGGGGACCAAATAGGCAAATTATACTCTACCTGGCTTCTTACTAAAGAAGTGTACAATGTTTTCAAACATTATAGTGACTTAATATGTTATATTATTGTTATAATGTGGTAGAAATCTCAAAGACAAGACAATTGTATTTGTCTTGATTTCGTAGTTCCAGTGCTCAACTGCCACGCGTAGTGTAAGGTTGTATCCTATCAGTAAGTAAATTGCATTAAAAAGCGCCAAAATGCCCTTGTGTGATGAGAAAATGTTTCCATTACACGGCAAACACTAGTAAAAGCCAAGAAATAACATTTTATTCGTGCGTACATGCAAATTATTTATTACTTTAAAAAATACAATTATTTCAATTGCTTCCGGAAGATTTTTAGCTCCTTTAGAGAAAGTGAGATAGCAAACAATTAAGTATAAGAAGGACAACCTACGACAGTAGGTCGTCTCCTCTAGCATTCCGTATTCGTCTTAGTGAAAGCGTATCTTTATCATCAAATCGTCGTCTCTGTCACACCCGTGATGTAGAATATAATATTTGGCGCAAATGAAAACGCCGCCCAGTCCTACATCTCTATCTAATAATAACTTTTGAATAAAGAATTTACTGAAAATAAAAGAGTGTTTCTTACTTGCCATTTTGTATCTTGAGCTTGTGAGACAATGGCGAGTCTAGATGTAATATGTAATAACATTGGTTCTACTAATATAATTATAGAAAAAACATGTAAAGCGAAAGTGTAAGATTTAATTTAAAAGTTTTTCCCTTACTTTCTACAGTCTTGGGGATAATATCTTTGGATTCCCTTACTTTCTAGTCCAGGAGGTTAATATCGTTATTACCCAATACGTTTGGGGTAATACCCAGAAAGTTTTTTGACCCCTGGTAAAGGTCAATAATAAGTGTGGAGGTCACAAAAGAGTGCATTCAGTACACCGACACCGTGAACAGATGTATCACCGATGCTCAGATTGTATGACTGTACTGAATTATCTTTTATTCTACTGGTATTGTACTCTATTGAATTGATTGTAGACAATGTGTCTTCTCCTTCATAAAAGATAAGAGTCATAATCACAAAACTTTACCTTTTTGTGACTGCTTATTTATGTTAAAATTGTGAAATAAATATTTTTACGAAATGTATCAACATTATTGACTAGTGACCGACTGAAGTTTCGGTTTCGGCCAAAATAAGTTTTGGTCTCGGTTTTGATTTTGGCCAAATTAGCCAAAATTTTGGCTTTGGGGGCTTACTTGGGCGTGCATGTTCATAAAATTCCCACGGCAATGGCACGCGGCATCTCATTTCTTTAATACGAATGAGGGAGATTGATGATAATGATTGCATTCCTGCTTTGGGAGAAGCAGACATATGTACATCGTTTGTCTCACTCTTATTTAGTGTGTAAGAAAGAGATTTTTTTTTTGACATTAGTTCCACACAGGAAGTCCTGAGAAAAATAGTTTCGGGAATGCTGTGAGGGTCTTTTTAAGGAGAGGAAGTTCTGGGAAGTAAAAAGGTAAGAGGGGTGGGTAGGAATCTAGGGTTCAGTGTGTCCAGGTCATCCGTCGCCAGATCCAGACAAACCTCATGAAACCCTGCTAAGTCATCAAACGTAGCGAACCACTTAGGTTGACCTATGGGAGAGGTGTTGGTTATCCAATAAATGGTTCCCGAGGCAGTGGTAAATTTTACTGTGCATTTGGTGACTTAGCAGGGTGCCCGGATTCATGTGGTAAGGTTTGTGTAGGTCTTGGCGGCAGATGTGTTTGCCCATCTACTGCGTGGCAGGCCGGATCGGGAGAAACTGGTTGAGGGAGATCTTTTGACTTCTCCAGCCGGACTCTCTCGACCCATTGCCTTGCATCGCAGTAGAAGGGATGGATTATGGATTTATTACATTGGATTAGATTTTTTATAAAGTGGTCACTGGTCATAGATAATAAAACACATTTCAACTTTGCCTGATAATTTCATGTTATCCATTATAATTTCAGCTCAAAGCTTAGTTTACGGGTACCTCTCCTGATTTTTTTATCATTTTAAGAGTAGGTGAAGAAAATGGGAGGCGGGAATGAGCTGTATTATTGTGAAAAAGATTTTTTTTCTAATGATATTTTTTGCCATTGCCGTGTCGTCACCGTGGAAATATTAAAAGCACTCTCTGCCTCTAGAATAACTTAAATATAATGTTAAAATAAGTCGTTATACAAAAGATGTCTTAAACACCCAGGTATTTCCCATTGTGCAAGTTTTTTTGTCTTAAACGAAATTTCAGATTTATAAAAACTTTTTGTTACTTCCGCTTCGCAAATAAAGAAATATTTAATATATAAATGAAATATTTCTGAATGTAGCCGAATATTAAAAACTGTTTTTGAAAGGTCATGAAATAAGCTTTCAAATTGCATTATTTCAAATAAATATTACCATTTGTAAATAATAAAATTTAGAAAGCAAAAAAATTGTAAAAATGACTCACATGATGCTTTTATGTGAAAACGGTACTAAAATCACAGATTTTGTAAAAAAAAAAACACTTATTCTATGGTATGAATAATAAACCATTGTGTTTCCTCACTTTTATACTATTTTATACAAGAATATTTAATAAAAAATTATCAACGTGTAAAGGCGTGTAGGCGATTTGGAGCATGAAAATTGTTTCTACAAAATAAGTCTTTTTTATATATTTCTTTGGACAACTTTGAATAGAGATGTGAAGCTTGATTTCATATGGATCTTCTACTTTTTGTTTTAGGGTTGTCACTAGAACAATAATGGAGTTATAACGATTTCTGTACGAACACATGTGTTAACGTGAAAACACGCTTATTGTACTTGACAAACACGCTTAGGGGTCGGAGTGGTTAAAGTTCAAAATTCAAAGAATTTTTATTCATAAGTTTATCGTTTAATTATTAACGACTTATTGTATTGCTAACGGCTAACACAAAGACTAATAAAGATTAGATTGATTTGTTTACTATTTTTAGTAGCTCTAAGATTTTTGTATTTTCTTAATTCCTTTAAAATTAACCTATTGAAGAATTGTTACATAACGACGAACCATAAAGCTCTGAAAAATAAATCAATTTACTCATTAAATTGATGTCTTTTATTTTGTTGTGCATTTTACTCAACACTGACTTTAATTATTAATAATAACAATAAAAGCTACTACCTTCGGGGCAAATATTGTTTTTTTAACTGATTTAAATAAGTTTTGGTGTAGGCCGAAACTAGAAAAGAAGCTGAAATTCAGTTTCGGTTGGTAATTACTGTTCTACTAAATTTTTTGTAATTATTTGACACCTATTAGTTTTGCTTAAACCTTAGCTTTATCAATTATCAATAAATACAGAAATTATGTATAATCTTCTAATATATAAAATTCTCTTGTCACGGTGTTTGTTATCATACTCCTCCGAAACGGCTGGACCGATTTTGGTGAAATTTTGTGTGCTTATCGGGTAGGTCTGAGAATCGGCCAACATCCGTTCATACCCCTAAAAGTTAAATAATTATTTTCTTTTTTTTCTTGGAAAATTTTTTTATGGTGAGGCATTAAAAAATACATACAGCCCTAAATTTTCACCCTTCTACCATCAACTCCTATTTTTGAATAGCGATATTAGTAATTCCCCACACACTTACAGTGTTAGTTATTTTTTATTGAACTAAAAAAATATTTCCCAGAAATAATGTTTATGGCAAAACAACGTTTGCCGGGTCAGCTAGTCTTTATATAAAAATAAATGTTTCTTTGTTTGTCCCGTATGTGTTCCTGTATCATTAATTCGAATGCAATGAAAATTTGGTGATATGTTGTGCACACGCCCGCGAAGGTTTCTATATATAATGTAGAGTCCTGGCATTATGATATTATTTCCTATACCATTCATCCGAATGCGATACAACCTTGATGATTTGTTGTGCCCACGCCCACAAAGGTTTTTTTTTTATTGTAATGGTGAGCTATGGCGTTATGAAATCTGTATTAAAAAATTACAACAAGTGGTGTGCGAGTTGATTGAAAATTTTGTGTACAAGAAAAGCTTCTGGTACAGGCGAAGATGAAAGGGGGAGGGTGGAAGGGTACGGAGGCGGGAACGGGGACGCATGAGAAAGGACACATAAATTTGTAAATCCATGCTTCTCATATGGACAGCTGTGTGTGGCCTATTCACACGTCGGAATACCTTCTGATTTATTCGTGTACCCCCAGATGGAAAAACCAAAAATATTGTGAATCCAAAAGCTCTTCAATAAACAGAATTAAAACACAAAAGTTTTCTTTCTTTGAGTGGCATTGCAAAGAATGCCGGATACTTGCTAGTGTATTTATGTATATATCTGATGTATGCATACAAGGTATGTCCTTACAAAAGTAGGTAAAATATACACAAGAAAAGATTGAGAAAGAGACATATTTTATGTGAAAGAGTGATACGAATGATTGAGGCATCAATTTAATATTACAATAAAATTAGTAGTGTTTTTACTTTCTTTGTTTAGCCATTCTTGAATTGTTTTGGTTGCATTTAGAATTAAGTTGAATAATACATTAAGTTGTTTGTTATTATTTTTACAAGTTTTATGAATTGTATGCGTAGGTAAGTTTTGTGGGCGTGTAACGGTGTATTAAGCTAGATTTTATAAGTAGTCCTTGGAAGGGAATGGCCGACACAGGTGTAGATGAGGCTCGCTATCCATCACATCGCCAATCCTTCGATGGCTCAAAGAGGAGGATGGAACGTCAACAATGTCAAATTGGTAGATGGAATTTTGGTGGAGGAATGGAAAGAAAGATGAATGAATTCTGCGATATGATGAAAAGTTCGTGCTTTCTGCCTACCCCTGCTGTGAAACAGCGTGATAGTTAATTAGTTAGTGGTGTTATAAAAGTGATTATATTATTTCTTGTTAAATGTCAAACCACAAAATCTTTTCTTCGAAAACATTAACATATTAAACACAATAATCATTACTCACGAAAAAAGTCCAATCACCTTGCTGAAGAATACACAACCTCTTTGTGATAAACTATGTTTGTTTAAATGTTTAGCGCGGTAATAAAATAAGTTAATTTTATTGTTGATTTGTTTAGGTTATGTGTTCCTGGTGACGTGGGTGACAGCCGTGGTGATGGTGATAGTCCACGATAAGGTGCCGGACATGAAAAAATACCCGCCTTTACCTGATCTCTTCCTCGACAATGTCCCGCACATCCCCTGGGCCTTCGACATGTGCGAGATCACCGGCTCCGTTCTCATGGCCATTTGGATCGGTGTTCTGCTGTTCCATAAACACAGGTAATATATATTAAATACTTCTCCGCGTTTTGATCGGTTCCATGACTAAACAGAATATTGAAGAAAAGGGTTGAAAAAGAACCAACAAGTCAAGATTAATTCTTTTATCATGTTTTGTTTTATCTGGTTACCGTCTTAATCCTATCAAAAGAAAAACCGCTGGCCCATTTCTTATCTGAACTACACATTCTTCAGCGCAAGTTCAAAGATCACGCTTTGGGAGTATTAAGTCTTGACCTCTACTTTAGTGAGTTTTAAAAAATAAAATTGTACTGCGGGAGTAAGTTATCGCGGATTATGAAAAAACAATGTATTTTTACTTAGAAACCAGCACAAAAATCAATAAAATGCTGTTTAGAAGGAACAAACAAAATAAGCTTTCAGAAATGGCCAACCAATAGGTCATCAGAAAATATGTTCATTTTCTTATAAAAAATTAAATTCACTTACCACAATTTGAGTTATGCCCTGGTGAATGTGAAATACAACTTTTTATTATTTTCACACAATTACGTACACATAATTAACTATTTACACCAGAGGTTCCCAAACTTTATTTTCCCGTAGACCACTTTTAAAATTTTACTGGTCACGGTGGCCCCCCTGCAGGTACATTTCTGCCGTATTCCCAAAACTCGACACGCGTTGTACTGAATGGCGAGGTATGGTCTGTCACAACGGAGCAGTACCGGATCTACGACTTTTTCAAACGGGGGCAAAATGGACCAGTATTCGAGATTATATTATATTTGCCATGACGGAGGGGGCTTAATGGGATGTGGGAGGGGGAGGGGGTAGGTTCCCATCCCAGTACAGTACACCCATATCCCTTTACGCCCCCCCCCCCCTTGCCTAACTTGGCGTTTCAAGCCGCCGCTATTCGAATTTTTACCTATTTCTTGCATATCTCCCTTGAACATTTGAAGTTTTTAAGGTCTTAAAAAAATATATGCTGTTCTTTAAGATAATATCTATACATTCCACACGCCGAAATGCACGTTTATTTTCACGTCTGTCTCTATTATTTAACAAGTTATATGTATGAACAAATTCACAGTGTTTCTTTGAATGTTGTTTTAGACAACCCCCACGAGATTTTTGCTCTATTCTAAATGAGTCGGGTTTTATTGAACATTTTTAACAATTTTTGCTTCAAATTTATCATTTTAAATAAGCGCACTCTCTCCAACATTCGTAATTGCATATCTCTCCATCTTCTTCTTTTCGAGCGAGGATACGGCGCCTTAAGATCTCGTGCATAACTGGTATAATAATGTGCGCTATACGCCAGCTGCTCTGTTATGGAGGAGGCGTAATAGAATATGAGCCGGGGGTGGGATGGGATATAGATATGGGGCACAGGATGGGTCTCAATCGAAACCAGTTCGTGGACCCCCATTTACAAGTTATGAACCCCCATTTCTTTTCTACGTGGACCACTTTAGGAATCACTGATTTACACTGAAACTGTGTGTTTTTTCTTCTGATAATCACTCATCATAGGATAGCTTCATCTGCATCATATATATTGGATTCATAATTAGCTATTCAAATATATTAGCGTATATTTTCGGTCAACATATTGGCTATGTCTTGTTTATGCAAAGGGTTAACTATTTTTATATATAAGTTATTACTACACAATATAATTTATTACTATATTACTTATATTACTTTTATATATAAGTTATTACTACAAAACACAAAGTCAAAGGTTCACCTATAAATCATCTATACCACCTACAAATTACCTTCAAAGCAAAATATATACTGTAATGTCAATGATAATAACTTACAAATGATATTACAATATCCATTTCACAATATGAACACTATTGAATTTTCTTCCAACTGTCTGTCAATAACTGTCAAAAACGGACTTCAAAATAAATAAAACTACTGTCGGCACAATCATAAATATATTTACACATCCAAACCTGTAAGATAATTTATCAATGCGAAAAACACACAAAGCGAATAAGTTATAGTATAAAAACATTGAAACACCAGTTGTTTATTCTTTCAAACGAAACGTCGCACGTCACTCGCCAAATGTTTATTATTATCGACTGGCGAACGGTGACATCAAAGAATATTTAAATTGTGAATTAACTTTGTATAGTTATAACGAATCGATCAGAGGTGGCGGAGATTCGGTTTTTTGTTAAGAAATTTAGTAATAATTAATTTCTAGGGGCTATCGTACATGTACAGTCACGCTCCCTTCTGGACTATTTTTTACTCACCGTACATGTACGGTCATACTCCCTGACAGATTAAGATGAACGGCTTCGCGGCCTTATCACACAAAACTTTATTTGGGATTTTAGGCCAAATAAATTTTTTAATGTATTTTTCATCAAAAGGAAAAGAAATATTTTTCATCCAGCAAATATCTAGTACGGATGGATGTGAGCTATTTTATTTATTTGTGTTAAATATAGTCCATTTAAGAATTCAATTAATTTGCCCTACCTTCTATGGAAATACAATGAAATGTAACATAAAAAAATTTAAATTATTTAAAAAAAAGCATTGATTTTTGATGGGCTTAAATTTAATTTAAAAATGACCCATTTACTTTGAAACATAATTTGTTGTATATAAATGAAAAAGGCCCTACAGCCACTCCAGCTTCAAATAAATTCCCACGTTAACTTATTGGAGCACCTTACATGGCTGTTCGTGTAAGGTGCCCCTGTAGGTTGAAAATTTTATAACTCTAATTCCAAACCAATTCATTATTTCGATTTTTTATTTTGAATTATTAAAAAAGATAATGTAAAATATTTGCAATTTTGGACAACCGATTATAAATAGTCTTACAAAAGTTTGTCACGAGACGGTACTGCTCCGTTGTGACAGACTACACCTCGCCATTCAATATTCAGTACGCGTGTCGAGTGTTGGGAATATGGTAGAAATGTACCAGCAGGGAGTCCACCGTGACCAGTAAAATTTTGAAAGTTGTCTATGAGAAAAAAAGTTTGGGAACCTCTGCTTTTTTGCATCTCTTCAGAAAATCATATTCATAAATAAATAATGTAAAAAGTCCACAAGGCTTGAATAAATATAACAACCATTTTTTCTTTCTGTTAATATTTCTTACTTATGTGCAATGTTGTCTTCTTTTTTTACTGCTTTGTCATAAACATGAAATATTTCATGGCTGCAATATCTGTAATTGCCAGTTTTTATTTTAAATGAATCACTGTTAAAATGGTATTTTAACTATAGTTTTGTTATTTTATTTTTTTGTAGGCGCCCTTGAGCTTATCTGACTTTGGAATCGAACACTGTGTATAGATTAAATTTCTCTGACACTTTTGGATGTAGTCCAATTTTTTAAATTTGTCGTATCTGTCATTGTACTAATATAACCCAACTTGCCATTGATAAAAAGTTACGAGCTGTTCAAAGTATTGTAATGATGCCGATTTGAAATTGAGCATTTAGTAGCTGAGTGGTCCTAAGCGTCTGGTTCCTTCGAAGGCGTTACTAGCGAGTTCAATCTGCTAGCCATGACCTCCATCATTGCGCAAGCAACATTTTCCACTTATAATGATGGAAGTAACAATAAAAACGAATACAATGAAGTATTCAAAAAACATTTACTGCACAAAAATACAGAAAGTTCAAAAAGTATAATTTATAGGTACACCCTATTTCTTCCTGCTAACCCAACAAATATATGTTATATTATAAAATCCAACAATTGCATGTTGTATTATTTGCAAATAAAAGGCAAGGAGTGACATCTAACTTCTTAAATGGAAGCTTTCTTTCCCAAGCACTATGATTGGCTGGGTCAATTTATCAAATGTCTCAGTTTCATGTCTTCTAACTCTTTACCCACCATGCAATAAACGAGATGGCACTATGTTGCCTAGTAAAATTGATTTCAGATTCTGAAAAGTTTGAAGAAGTTTGGGTCATTGTCATGAGGGAGAGAGCATGATAAATATTATGAATCTAAAAGAGATGGTTTGATAAATGCAGGTTAATTTTGTATATTGTTCGCTTGTCTCATGAAATAATTTACTATATTAAATGTAATTTGACTCTCAAACTCAGGAGGTACCTACAAATGAATAGTATCGTATTTAATTTGATTTTGTATCATAATATCAATTTTTTTTAAATGATCTTCCACTTCTGGACCCCTAGAGCCGCCTTTGGCATCACCTGTAGAGGTGATGCCAAAGGCGGCTCCAGGGGTCTAATAGACATATAAACGTACTTTGCACCACAATCAGCAAAGCAAACATCTGCTCTGATGATGAAAGCTGCAAAGCAGTCTGTAATGATGCTACAGTAGAAGGAAAGAAAAGTGTTGCAATAAAACTTTTGGACAAGAAAATCTCAAATCATATCCCCCAAAGTGAAAAGTTTTTCAGAATAAAAGTAAGATGCAGGCATGTTTAAATTTTTAGGTTCATATTGCTGCGTCGATTCTTCGCCTTGTCGGGCACCGTGTTCCTGCTGCGCTGCATCACAATGCTGATCACGTCGCTGAGCGTGCCGGGCGGCCATCTCAAGTGTGCGCCCCGCCACTATCCCGACTCGGACTCGGAGTCCTTCTCCAACTGGAGCCGGCGCCTCGGCCAGGCGTACGCCATCTGGACGGGCGCTGGCATGTCGGTGCGGGGCGTGCGCACCTGCGGGGACTACATGTTCTCCGGACACACCGTCGCCTTGACCCTGCTCAATTTCTTCATCACAGAATGTGAGTTCCCTCTTGATTATTTGAAATTATTCCTTTATATCAACTTTCATTGTTTTAGAGATAAGTACAAAAAAATCATGTTTTTAGGGGAATCTACATCACACAGAAAACCATTAAAAAAAAAACTTTTTTGAAGTGAAACTTCTTTGGCCCCGTTATGATTTTAAATTTGGATGACAACACAAGGACGCATTACAGCATCTACAAAGCGTTAACCTGTGCTCATTGGCCGCTTTGATTATGATATCACTTTTCAAGGCAATTGGTTGAGATATGAAACGGAAATGACGCATTTTATTACCAACGAAGCATCAAACTGCGCTCATTGGCTGCTTTGATTATGACCTCACTTTTCAAGGCTCCTATTGGTTGAGATTGTTTTGGTAAAGTTTCGCTTCTACCGTATGTGAACTGTACTGGTTTTTTTTTCTACCTGAGCATTTAAATTTTTTTTTTCACTTTGTTAAAGTTTAAAAAAACTTTTGGAGCTGGCTCAACTCTTTGACGCATTTAAAAAGACATTAAACAGCTAATATTAACAATCTAGCCAATGATTTTTTGTTTTCTAATTTTGCCTAAGAAATTCCATCTTCAGACTCAATTCACTCAAAAAAATAGTTCAAATCAAAAAAAGTTGTACTGCAAAATCAACTCCAAATGTGATGCAGATTCACCAGTTTCCCCACTTGCCCTATGAGTTTCCGGACACTGTGCACATATTACGAATTTGGTTAAAAAAAATTATGTAGATGAATAGTTTTGAGGTTATTTAGAAAAATAAATGCCATAAAGCTGACATATATGTATTTTAATGTGAATATCTCACAAGAATCCCAACTGCTCCCGTCTGCAGCCATGGAGACTATGGCATTCCCAATTGGGGTATGTTGTGAGGCTGAAGATAGTGTGGTGGAAAAGGAGATGGGAGGTGGAAGGTGGGGAAGTAACTGGCCATTCATATAACGAAACATGGATAAAGCCATTTCAAGCAGTATTCGACTTCTGAATAGTAGTCTTACACCAGGGTGATACTCGGAATATAACCGTAAATTAACTGTATTATATTATTTTTAATTAATAAAATTGTGAAATAAATGCCCGGATTTGTTAGATTGCTAATCGAGAGCCATCCCCCTCGACCACAGAGGCTGTCATAATGCAATTTTATGATTATATGGACTTTTGAAACTCATAACTTACTTAAGTTTTGACATTTTTTTTTGTTATTAATCATTTTGAAAGGTTCGGAAACTAAACAAATTTAAGTTCATCTTGTTGTGCAAAAATGTGAACAAGATGACGGCCCCATGGCCGAGGGGTAAGACTCTCGCATTCCGAAGACCGGCGTGCGTTGATAAATTTTATTTGATTAATTTGTGTTAATTCACAATTAATTAATTAAAAATAATATAAAGTGTCTGAATATGTTCCAGAGTGGAAGATACTGTACTGGTGTAAGACCACCATTCAGAATTGAAACATTGCTTGAAATGGTTTTAGCCATGTTTAGTGACCAGATCTGAAAAGCCAGGTAATTCCCCACTTCCCCCTTCTCCATCTCCTTCCCCTCCTTGCCACCCTCAGTTTCACAACATACCCCAATTGGGGATGCCATAGACTCACTGGCTCCAGAGGGGAGCAGTTGGTACTCTTGTGCGGTTTTCATATAAAAAAAAATATATATTTAGGTGTTTTTATGAAAAAATAGGATACGGGAATTTAGAAATTATAGAACTTGTTTACCTTCACAAGTGCTTGAACAAGTTTTTGTTATTTACATAATAATATGATAACGGTTATGGTTACAGAGATTAGCAGTTAGATTATTGCTGTTATCGGATATGTTCAAGGTGATTTTAATATAGTTTAGAGTTATTACAGCTTTCTAAAGTGCCTTTTATGTATGCAATATTTCAGAAAAATGGCAATATATAAAAGTTAGCCAAGAATTATTTAGTATTTTTTAAATTTTGCAATAATTTCAATGAGGCTGATTTATTTGTTAAATATCACTTTGAGAGCGCTTTACAAAGCTGGAAATGGCCTCTGTTGTTGAGTGGATACGACTTTGACTACAAAGCCGGAGATCATGGGTTAAATTTCCAAGACGCGCTAGTAAATTTTATTTGATTAATTTGTGTTATTTCACAATTTATTCATTTAAAATAATACATTGTATATTTACGGAAAGTTCCAGAATGGTAGATACTTTGTGTATCGCCCTTGGTGAAAGACCCCCATTCAGAATAATCAGAAAGTTGCTTGAAATGGCTTTAGCCATGGTTGGTGACCAATTCTGAATAGCCAGGTAATTTCCCACCAACCTTTTCCCCTCCCTTCATCTTCTCCTTCTCCTCCCGACTACCTTCATCCTCACAACATACGTCAATTTGAGGTATGTTGTGAGGATGAAAGTCCAGTGGGTTGGAAGCAGTTGGGACTGTTCTGCGTACTCACATAAAAAAATTAAGATAAATTGCATTATTTGCAATTAAATTATGTTACTGCCCTTCTACATAATGTATTGGCATAGACATCCAATTTGATAGACTTGCCCTAACATGAAATCTGTGTATCATTTCGACAAGCTGAAGGCAAACCACGCAATCAAATTTTTGGCACTAGTGGGATACGAAAATGCTTCGAATAAATTATGACATCAGTCGCAACCTTTGACCGCTGACGAGTGCGCATTGAAATAACCAGACCCTGCGCAGAAAAGTAAAGTTCCGCTAAAATAAGGCAAAGGTTTGCAGTGCAGTCCGTCGTGGGACTTTTCTACTCAGAATCTCAATATTCGTTTTTAAACAAACCGCCTGGCGTAGCGACACTAAAAATGAGTGAGGTGGGTAAATTATAGCACATTTGTAAAAGTGTCTAACTAAAATTTTGGAAATAAGTCCAAACTTTGGGATTTGTATTTAAGTTTTTTACGCAGCCAGCAATTTACGCGCCATTGTAAAAAGGACTAGTAAATCGTAAGCAGATTTTATTTTCGAAGACTTGCCTCATGTCACCTGTCAGATTAATTTATTGACAAATCACAGAAAGGGAGACGGTCACACCGCCTCCCGCGCTACAGGGTTTGTTCCCCTCTCCCTGATTGGTTGGTCTATCAATTTGAATGTCTATGTATATTGGTAATAAATATAAAACAGTACATGTATTTAATAACTACGTTTTATCTTGTATTTGCAATTTATTTGTATAATCAATATTGTTTATTAATTGGCAGTTTATGACATTAAAATATTATAACCTGTGTACAAGGTCTCCTTTTTGCAATGACGTCATAGACTCGCCATAGTCTCACATACTCACAATATAAAGTGGCAAGTAAGCAACACTCTTTTGTTTTCATCGGTTTTCAGTAATTTCTTAATTCAAAAGTTATTCATGCATAAAAAAGATATGCTACTTCCACACCGAAGCCAACCTTTCAACTCGAACTTCCAACGCACGAACTACCCCTCTACACAATCATCCGAATGTTTGTGGTTGGAAGTTGGCCTCAGTGTGGCCGTACCATAAGCCAATCAAAGAATGTGTGTATTTTTTCTAATGACATATAAAATCGTCTGACAGGAAACATGAAAATTAATTGTATTGTTTATAATAATCAATAATAATAAGTAATTTGCTTGTACTTATAAATGAAATGTTATTTCTTGACTTTTACTACTGTTTGCCGTGTAATGGAAACATTTTCTCATCCCACAGAAGGGCATTTTGGCACTTTTTAAAATGCAATTTACTTACTGGTAAGACACAACCTTACTCGACGAGTGACAGTTTAGTACTAAAGTAGTAGAAATCGAGACTAGTGCAATTGCCTTACTTTTGGCTTCCCACTTTAAGATTTCTACTCCGCGTCTACAGTATATTGTAATGTCATTGCCTTTTTGACCTTGTAGAACTGAAAAATAATGAAAATCACCCTTTTACTGCAAATCTTATTTAAATACTTGGAAGTATTGTTGTATTAGTATTATGATTATTTGCTTCTTTTAGATACCTCCCGAAGTCTATACCTGCTGCACATAGTGACGTGGCTGATGAACATGTTCGGCATCTTCTTCATTCTCGCTGCCCACGAACATTACTCCATCGATGTCTTCATTGCTTTCTACATCACTTCCCGTCTGTTCCTCTACTACCATACCCTGTCTAACAACCAGGCTCTTATGCAAGGAGACTCCATGAGGTACGTTATCACTTCTCCAACTGTAATACCTTTTTTTTTTTTTTTTTTTTTTCTATTTTTCCCAAATTTTACATTTGATGTATACAATATCATGAAATAATTAGAATAATGGGAACCCACTAAGGCGCAGCCTGTGCGTGGGTAATATAGTTTAATATATTTTATTATTGTACCTAGAAAGAACAAACAATGGGCATATAAAGCAAAAACATTATTAGAATTTGTCTAAACAGCTGTTCACAAAATGAACATACAACAGAGCAACAGTGAGTGTATAGTGTAATATTAACCTGATGTTATGAAATAACTAACCGGTACTTGCTCTGTTATTAAATTAATGTACAATGCAAACAAGTACTGGAAAATTAGTTATTATTAATTGTCTTTGGTTATTAACAATGGAAACACTAGATATAGAGAGTTCTGGACGATGGGAGGATTCGTTTTTATTGGCTTCACTTTCCGGTTAGCTTTTTTTGGGCAAGTTTGCTTTCAGGAGTCATTTTTTAAATCTACCATATGAATTGTTTAATTTTTAAAAGACCGGCAAGGTCAACGGGAGTTCGTAATGATTTTCACGTAAACCTATTAATAGTTTTCCCCCGTAAAATCGGAGTTTTTGCAATGCCAAAAGAACATCCCGCGTGCTGTGCAAAACGTACATTCGGTTCTTATGGCCATCGCGAGCTTAAAACTCTGATTTCTCTGGGGAAAACTATTTATGGGTTTACGTGAAACTCATTACGAACTCCTGTTGACCTTGCTGGTCTTTTTGATCACAAATTAAACATTTCACATGGTAGATTTAAAAAATGACTCCCGGAAGCAAACTTGCCCAAAGAAAGCTAACCAGAAAGTGACTCCAATAAAAACGAATCCTCATATCATGTATCGACCTCTTTAACCCCTCGGTAAACCCTCCACCAAGAAGGGGTGGCTGCATTCTTTTCACATCTGCATATTGAGGCAGCTAAAACTCCTCCCACTTGAGTAGATTATAATAAAATTATAATCTTTATGAAATCTGTATAAAGTAGAAGACGTTTTTCGTTTTGGGAATCAATATTGCACAGTAAGAATCCTTCTGAAGTATGCACAGATGTCAAAAATATAAATCAGTATTCCAGCCAACCACCAACATCAATATCACGTCCACACTGACCTATCCCTCGTCGCTCTTTCACACATCACAGCACCTACATAATTTTGTTTTTTTTTTTCAGAACTCGCATTTGGTTTCCTTTACTCTCATTTTTTGAGAGTGAAGTGGACGGCATTGTACCAAACGAGTACGAAACCCCTTTTGTGATCTTCTCCGTTCTGAAATCGTGGGTCTCGCAGTTATTCCACGACATCAGCGAGTCTTCCATGGCGAAGATGGCAGGCAACTCCATCAGTCAGCAGGCCGCCATGGCCGACTTCTCCGTCAGCCGATTAATGGACAACATCAAGAGAAACATCAACACCACCGGGTCCAGAAAAAACATAGCCGCATTATCAGACAAGAATGTCCAGGCTTCTATGTCCAACGACGGAGGTCTCTGTCAGTTGCAGCACTGCATAGGCGCAATGTGCACACACGATGTGATATTATCTCGTTCCAGTGAATCAGTTCACTTAAAAGAAAACTAGAACATTTTAGACAAATTTGTATTTATTTATTCACCTATTTATTTTGTACAAAGTTATATTAGACTTGTAAATAAAGACTTTAAATTAATATATTATGTACGAAGAAAACAATGATGCATATTGTTATAATACCAAAATCAACTTAATGTACTTTTGTATGTACTTTCTTTAGAAAACAAAATAAAGAAGTATCGATATTCTCTATAATTTATTGTCAATTTTTAAAAATGGACGAAAGAAATTCTTTAAGAATTATTTTATTAGTGACCGACCGAAACAGGACTTTCTACCGAAACTGAAACCGAATCTTCGGTATCTGCCTCATTCAAATTTGGCTTATTTTTTACATTTTTATAGAACAGACAGTTAACACGTGTTGAATGAAATAAAAAAACAATAATTGAAGTATGTGAAAAAATATATATACACATTTTTTAATATTACTGCTATAAAACAAACAAAAATTGACAAAACATGTTAACTACTTCTTGGAACAAAAATTTGTCTATAATCAACACTTACATTATAAACAAAGGACCTCATTTATTGAGTATTTTAATTGCCTTTACAATCACAACGTGTTAAATAAAATCAAAAACAATAATTAAAGTACATATGTACGTGAAATTTTTTTTTTTTTAATATTACTGCTATAAAACAAACTCTTGGAACAAAAATTTGTCAATAATCAACACTAAAGAAAGGACCTCATTCATTATTTTAATTTTAATTGCTTTTACTATCACAACATTCTTAAGACTAGCTGATGATGGCAGGTGATACACGAGCCACAAACTCACCTGAAGTCAGCCGAACGACGTGCGATAATTCACGAACGCAGAGTTTTGCAATACAATTTTGCGCAAGTGAAAGATGTCATGGTCAAATCATAAACCGAAAATTTGTAAACAGGTGCATCAGGATGTACCGATTCCTGAGCTTATTTGGAGTAAAAAATGTTGATGTCATTTGGCTGCTTAGTGAAATTCACACAATCCCTTTCAATCTTAAAATGCACAAATTATTGGTATAACACTTTGTTTCAACTTAATTACTTTTTTTTTTACACTCCACACAGAAGGGTAGGAGAGGGGGAATCCCCTGAGCGCCTATATAATCCTTGGCGATGCTACGTGGAGGGTCTTTTTAGGAAAAGAAGGAAAGAAAGTTCTGAGAAGGAAAAAGGTACGAGGAATCTGGGAGAGACGTGGTGGTGAAATGACTTTGGATGCTTCCCTGAGGGTTAAATGCATGTTTTCCATCTCCCCTGATGAATAAATTGTTCCTCTAGTTATGTTGAAACAAAGTGTTATTTATAGAATTTATCTTGACATTTTTTTTGCAAAATAAACCGAGTGTGAAGTGGTAAACTATACAACATGTATCATCCAGCCATGATATCCAAGACTTTATTTTGAAGGTCGACTCTTCGCGATTTACTCAAAGCTTGTGCCAACTTCGTAGACCATTCCTTGGGTTCCCTGTTTGAAAATATGTCCAATATTGTATAAACTTTGGTTTTCAAATCTGCTGGATGTTTGTGATGCAAAATATCAAGTTCGCCTTCCCGAATGGATAGATTCCGTGCCAAGTCTCTCCAGCTCTGTCCAATTTCCAAAGATACAATTTCGTATATTTTAGATTTTTTATCAGGTTTCTCTATAATTTCTTGAACTTCGGCAGGCGGTGACGGTGTATCATCTAGAAAAAATAATGTTTTGGTGTTATCATATTTAATAGTTCTACGGGGAAGAAGGTATGGAAAAATTGTGTAAATGAATTGGCTAAAATACTGGCTAATGCAATAAGAGTAGGTGCCCAATCAATATTCCGAGTAAATTGTGTGTTTTAACCCCAGCTATGGTCTTGCCGCTGAGAGCTCTGTTACATACTTGCGTCGATTATTATTTATATTATTGCAATTTATATATGCGATTCCAGAGAGAGCTCGTAAGTTTTAAATAAGTGACAACACTTTCTACATGTAATGCATTTTTATTGAATGTCAATGTACAGAAAATAAGGACACACGTACGCACATTTTATTTTTAAAACTCTTAGGACAGGCTGCTTCACAGAATTTGAACAATTTATCAAATTTCAAAGTTAAAATTGGTGAAAGTTCTATTCAAGTTCTGTTATTATTTCATCATGGGCTGGTTGTTTCATAGTATGTACTTGGAAAGTAACAGAACTTGAATGAGACTTTCATCGAACTTGAATATTAACATTGAAATTTGATTAATTGTTAAAATTCTGTAAAAATAAACCATCCTTAGTATCAGTTGGATAATAATAAGAAGTAGATATTTTGGTTTCCGGAAATGGATAATTTGATGTCTTTTCATCACTCCACGTTTCGACAATAATATTAAAATAGTTTTTTTTAATTAAACATTAAAATCTATTTTAGGATGGTAGGTTAAAACTTTGACATGAATAACAATGGCCGCCAAGTGAACAATCGATTAATTTTAACGAAATACTACAATTAATTAAAGTAAACTTTCAGGATGACTGGACATTGTTAATATGAAAATTTGTTAATTTTTTAGAAAAAAACCTTTTGATTCACCTTAATTACTATAAAAGACAACTATTTGCAATTGAGGCGATGGAAAATACTACATTTAAAATTTTAATTACGTAAAATGAAAATTTGCTTTCGTCGTATGGGAACAAAATGTAAATGGCTGACAGCCATTTACAATAATTTATATCCGTATTCTATGACATTTTGTATTGAAATTTTGAACGCAGTATCCACCGCCCCAAATGCAAACAGTTGTATATAGTAATTGAGGTGAATAAAAAGATTAAGATATTTTACATTTCCGGAAACTGAAATACTTACTTCTCATTATTATGTAACTACTACAGTCAGAATAATAGAAGAGTATGTATGAACGTGAATGAGGCAAAGAGTGTGTGCCAAGACCGAGTTGTTCGGCAGTCCTCTCTGCCCACCCCTGTGGAAATGGCATGGTTACTTAGTTACTACAAATTGGTTTTTTGTACATATCACGCGTGTCCTTATTTTCTGTTTATTTACCCAGCATTCTTACCCCAATACTTGGGACTCCTCAGGGTGCTGGTTGCGATCAGGTGTTCATGTTTCTCGACCATGGCTGATAAGTCCGAGATTTGCAACATGTCCGCAATCTGGCGAAAGATAAAAACGTCCCTGACGTTTACAAGATGATGCTTTTCCAGGTAAAACACAACATCTACGGGAGATTTCATTTTTTCTAGTTTTCTTTTTGTGAGAAAGAATTTCGGATACTCGTTAATCAAATATGTCATGATCTGTTCTCGTTTGGCACTGCTGTTTAAGTAGTTTATGATACATGCTTTCATATCAAAATAATGTTTAATTTCAAATGCGGTCTGGTACATTTTGAAGATGGTAGTAGGCCAGAAGACCAGTATGCTAACCAGAAAAACGTCTACAGAAAAGTTTTCACGATAATGGAAAAAGGGAAAAACCACTGTTTATTCGGTATCTATTGTCAAAGTCAAGATGAGAGACATAAACAAACCAATCATAGATGAGAGAAGACCACAGTGTCAAACTCAAATGACATATAACTAAAAACCTCTTTTTAAGAGCCCCCACAGACGAGACTTTAGTTGCGGCAACTATCTCCTGCCGGCGGCCGGCGTTCATTTTTCAAGCCGTGGATTTTGAAGAAGCAACAGCGCTACGGTTTGCGCTCTTTTAATCAGACGTAGAAAAAAAACTATTTGTTGGTAAATGGCAACGGTAATCTTATTTAGGTTTTTTTAAAAATTGATTTAAAAAAATAATTTTTAATTAAATAACCATCAAATCGTTTACCTCTGGGGAAACGATTTAATTTAATGATGGTAAGCGGTAGGCAGAGATGACCGCCACACAATTCTGTCTGGGCACACAGTCCTTCATTCTCATTCATCTCACACATTCATACTCTTCTGTCATTCTAAACTTGATTATTGATTGCCTCCCATAGTTGAGTAGTTAAGATGCTTTCTCGTGCTTTGCTCATGCTTTGCTGAGAATTCAAAGGTTGCAGGTTCATACGCATAATCATAAATTTTATTGATTAAATTGTATTATTTAGAAATTGATTAATTTATAAATAATATCTACTAGCTGACATGCACCCACCATTGCTCGAGGCTATTTTTGTAGTATATCCGACTTTTCGTAATAAAGGATTTTGCCTGCGAGAGAATGAAATAGTACAATCGGTCTCCTCTTTGTGAGGTGCTTCGTAACCTATCGGTCTCCTCGTTGTGCGGTGCTTCGCAGCCTCCCCACTCTTGTTTATTTTAGTTTGCCGAAGGTTTCACTTCTACCGCGTGTGAATTGCACACTCTGATTATTATTTTTTTTAAATATATTTTTATAAATATATTTTTTAATTAATGAGTTAACAGTAAATCTGATTTAGTGCTTCAAATGCCGTGAAATCTTATACTATTAATAAATAAATAAAAATAATAAAGCATTCGTAAATAAATATATAAAGGAATGTTTGACTTTGAAATGTACTTATATTGAATACATTATTTCAACTATAATATTATATCGTTCTTTTACAATTTTTTTTCATCATTCGAGGATAAAATGTGGTGCTCTACGTAAATTACTAATGACTATTCGTATTCATTTTAAACTACTAAAATTCCCGGCGTTGCCCGAGCTAAACACATAGTTTTTCGAAATCTAATGTAGATAGTGATCTTCCTCTCGTTTTGACATTCAAGTGTTAAAATTTTCATCAATCTCGGAATAAAAGTGTGGTTTTGTATATGTCGCAGGCCATCAATCGTGATGCGCCTAGCCATATTATGATCGCCGTGAAATGCATCCTGAGGCGCATAATGATCTGCCTGATTTTACGATCGGCCTACGACGTGTAAAAATCAAATCCTGCGCAGTCCTAACAGATCTCAGTTAGACTGAACAATTTAAAAACTGCACAGTGTTTGTCATTCACGGTCATGCTCGGATTTAACTGTTTAGTTTAACGGCACAGTATGATCGCACAGTAAAAACTGAGCGTGTGTACATGCCTTTTTTTCGAAAATAATTTGATGGGTTCAGCTTTCAGATATTTATTTTTTATAGTTCAGTTTTCGAACATGCCGGAAGAAAGGCGTAACCACTATACAGTTATCTTTTCAAAGACGAAATAATTGATGTACCTGCTTGTCTTCTCTTCTGGAGTAAAATTTTGTCGTCAAGAAAGAGATGCAAATATTTAGTGTGTTCTATTCGGGAAGCTCATCAGACTTTTCATATATTTCTGAGCCAAGCCTTGTATGTGACTAAAATAAAAGTTTATTTTTTACTTGTTTTTTGAAGATTATAACTTAGCGAATCGAAAGATATATAAAAATGGTTGTAAAAGTGTATATTAGTGGAATATCGGGCAATAAGGAGGTAATGTATTATATTGACGATTATTATTGTGATTTCCCTGAATGACGTTTCTTCTGGCCGGGCTATGCTTCCTCCTTCCTTGTTCAGAAGCTAAACGTCAGCAAATATAATATTTTGTGCAAATTGATTCTTGTTTCACCCCTTTGTGGGTATACATGCAATCAGCTTATGAGTTATTCTATAATGTGTATTATGCTCACAGGCGGCAGTAATCGTATTGTTTGTTGGAAACAGTGTTCATTTGAATAAAACTTATCTATTAGTACTTATCGCAACTTTAAAAAGTTTAAACAAATGTCCCGCGTTTAGTACACACTAAAAATAATAATTTTTAATTTGATTTGCTTCTATTATTTTATGTGACATAACAAATCAGAAGCCACCAGAAGCTCAGATGCAAATATTTTTTCCCCTTTATCTTTAGCCCACTTTTTGTATTACAATTTTGTAGATAATATCGTTATAAATTAAAATTATTAAATTTCGTCTTTACACAATGATAATTTCATGTACAACTGGCGACGCCAGAAGTCTTTAGTAGTGAAAAATTAAATCACAACACAGAGTCACTGAACCTACAATAATATTATGCAGTCCAATCACCTTTCTTGGTGAATTTCATCACAACAAGGATAATATAAAGGCATGAGTTTATGCATGTACAATGGCTCGCAGTGCAATACCAGAAAATACTTTAATAATATTTTTTGGAATATCGCTCTTGTTATCAGTTAGTTATGCTATTTTATTTTTTTGACGCGTGACGGCCATTTGCATTAATGGCGTTTGCATAAATATTTTTGAAATCTTATGGTGGGATTAAACCAAGTGAACAAATGCTCGTTCTAGTTTGAGCTTGCAAATTATTTTGTGTATACAGTTATAGAGCATTTTGGTGTTCTGAGTGTGTTCGCCGAAATTTAGTAGAATGCTCGTTCGTTACAAATAAATGCCGCAAACGTGCCCAAACAGTTGCATAGAGAAGCGGTCTTCAACCTTTTTGAAGCTGCGTACCCCTGGATTCTCACTACAAATTTGTTGTTCCCCGTACCCTCTGTCTATCTTTTGTACACGTGTTGTGAAAGACGTGTTTCATTTGTATTTTTTTATTATCTCATTATTACATGAATTTAACAATCAAGTCACACAAATACAATTAATGCAATTTTATACAGAGTGTAACACGACTTCGGGCATTTTTAACCAGTGATTCTACATGCGTACTCCCAATGTGGCCTCGCGTACTCCAAGGCGTACCACTGGCCTAGAGCATTCCTCCATGCTTAGACGCGATCGCTTCCCGTGGCAGTCTCTTCAAAGTGTTCTTGGAACTCATGTCGACTTGTTCGTTCTAATTATGGATTAGAGTAATGAAAAATGTCTACAAATGATAGATCATACTAAAATTTCAAAAATCTGTGAGATCCAACTTATGGAAAATAAAAATAAGTAATAATAATAACTTACGGAAAATAACATAAAAATAAGTCTCTTCCTTCTTTTCTTTTTCGATAATTGAGTCAGTGGTAAAAGCAGCACATGAAATCACAATATCGCTCTCACTATCAGACATGGTGTAGTCAGGGGCGTGCATTCCATATAGGCACGTAAGCACTGCCTACCCTACCGTATTTGTAAAACATAAGCATGTAAATAATATTATAATTTATTAAATTATTGCTAAAAATAAATACACACTTTCAAAAATAAGCGCGAAGAAGCTGTGCAACCGAAACTACGCGAGCGCCACACCAAACGGCATACTACAAACGTGGCATAAACTGTAACTAGAAACTACGCGCGCCCTCCGATTGCCTCACTAAAATGCGACTTAAAGCAGGAATTATTTCTGCTTAGAGCTAACTTCATACCAGATATAATATCAATATTTACGAAATGCATAGAGCAACGCGTAGAACTGTCGTTTTGAATTTGCTTCTAAGAGGTTTTTTTGCTAGCATCAGGCAGTGCTTTGTGGAACAAAATTACCAAAAAATGGCAATCAGTGACAACATCTGTTGTTTTCTATTTCTATCAACTAGTTGTCGTTCATAAATGCAAATTGTCTGTTCAAAAACGTTTGTCGTACTTTAATTGTGAATTATCTGATAAAATTGGAAATTTTAACCTGTGAAACTTGTTGTAGTGGTGGAAATAATGCGTGTTTGAGATTTAAAAAAAACAATGGGTTTTATCGGTTATCTTTTATAGAAAAAAAAAAACAAATAATTAGTGTGGGGAGAAGTACCTACTCCTAAATTAGACAACTTAAGAGGAACGTATTACTGCCTACCCTGATCAAAAACTCTGTGCACGCCACTGGGTGTAGTGAACACTGCCACTTTTTGTTGAAGAATGAGCAATGAGCATTCGCTCACCTGAAACATTCCTAGAGCATTTGCAAGAATTCTGGTTCTTGATGTTCCCATTCTTGTTAGTTGGTATTCTTTTGGTGTGAATGGAGAAAACGAATTACAGTTAACATTAAAGTTCAAGAAAGAACGCTCTTGTTCCAGCTCTAGCTCTATGCTCGTTTGGTCTAATCCCACCTTTAGGAGTCCGACTGAGAAAGCCCAAACTTTTTGAATTATAATAAAAGTAAAATTTTCGCTGAAATTGGGGCTAGCAGCTAGCCATAATAAAACACATTTGATACATTTATTAAAATGCAAATACATAGTAAGCTTCTATAAATGTATGTAACATTGAATTTCAAAAACATGACTCTTAATATTTTTTTTTGTTTCCAGGTGAAAAAACGACAGCAGAAGATTTTGATGATTCTGGATTCAAAGCTCATTAAATACGAAGTGGTGGACATCACTGAGCCTGGAAAAGAACCTGAGAAAGATTTCATGCAAGTCCACTCCACCTCCCCTGGAGCCACCGTCGGAGACACCAACCCTCGCCACCCCTTGCCGCCACAGCTCTTCAATGATCAGGAATACTGCGGGGTAAATATTGGATTTACATAAATATGGTATTGCTATTGACCGCATTGTTTTAACCTCTTCCAGTCTTTTCCGTCACTCTTCAATAGTCTTTTCTGTCAATCTTTTGTCCTTCTGTCACTCTTTTGTCCTTCTGTCACTCTTTTGTCCTTCTGTCACTCTTTTGTCCTTCTGTCACTCTTTTGTCCTTCTGTCACTCTTTTGTCCTTCTGTCACTCTTTTGTCCTTCTGTCACTCTTTTGTCCTTCTGTCACTCTTTTGTCCTTCTGTCACTCTTTTGTCCTTCTGTCACTCTTTTGGTTTTGTGTTAATCTTTTGTCTTTTCAGTTTCTTTTGTAATTTCATTCTTTTTTGCAATGACGTTATATAAATAGACTCGCCATAGTCTCACATACTCACAATATAAAGTGGCAAGTAAGCAACACTCTTTTGTTTTAATCGTTTCCAGTAATTTCTTAATTCAAAAGTTATTCATGCATAAAAAAGATATGCTACTTCCACATCGAAGCCAAACTTTCAACTCGATCTTCCAACGCACGAACCACCCCTCTACACAATCTTCCGAATGTTTGTAGTTGGAAGTTGGCCTCAGTATGGCCGTACCATAAGACAATCAAAGAATGTGTGTGTATTTTTTCTAATGACGTATAAAATCATCTGGCAGGAAACATGAAAATTAATTGTATTGTTTATAATAATTGATAATAATAAGTAATTTGCGTGTACTTATAAATGAAATGTTATTACTTTGCTTTTACTACTGTTTGCCGTGTAATGGAAACATTTTCTCATCCCACAGGAGGGCATTTTGGCACTTTTTAAATGCAATTTACCTACTGCTAGGACACGACCTTACTCGACGAGTGACAGTTTAGTACAGACTATTTTTTTTTATTTTTTATAAAGGCTGAGACGGTTTACACGTAGTTCCTGCGAGCACTTAGGCCATAGGCCCATTGTGCTATCTCCCATTTTACCTCAATCCTTTAATAACAACCCAGTCCCTTTAATAAAGTTCACCAGGATTGTCACCGGATATGTGGCTATGTCTTCAGGTTCAACTGTGTGTCTCCCCAGGTATCTGAGCCTAGTTCCCACCAGGGCAGGACATTGGCACCATAAGTGACAGACAGACTAGAAATCGAGACTAGTGCAATTGCCTTACTTTTGGCTTCCCACTTTGAGATTTCTACCCCGCGTTTACAGTATAGTGTAACGTCATTGCTCTTTTGTCATTTTTTGTTTGTTCTATCAATATTTTGTCTTTTCCGATGATCTTTTGTCATTTCTGTTACTCTTTCATCTTCTAAGAGAAAGAGAGTAAGGTTACAACAGAGTTATAATATGTGTACGGTATGCCTATAATACGCATGTTGAAATAAGCAAATGAATTAATCCACGGATGAAGTAAAACATTTTTAGGCATAGGCCAGCCATGCATATATCTTGCTTATATTATTTGTATATTGTTTATTGATAAATTTTATTATGGTTTCTACATTCTCAAAACAATGTTTCTGTTACTGCCTTTCACGACCAAAAGTATTATTGTGATTTATTTTTGGGGTATTATGCCATGTTGCGCTATATCCCCTTTTAGCCAACCTTTCGGACAGCATTACAGTTTCTCACCATTTGGGCAGATGTGTAATCGAATATTGTGGTGAAGTGTGTGCTTAGTATGTAGATGCAATATCGTTTCGCTTGCTACAATCCTATTAGGGCTTGTATTTCAGTATAATTAGTTAATCTAAAATGGTTTTAGGCATTTAGTTGTGGTGTAGCCTTCAGTTACCGGATTCCAAGAACTATTTAAGCTTAGCCCCATACTTTTTATTAATATGAATGGGATTTTTGTCGATTTCAATTGCTTCCATAATTAGGCATGCTCGATGCGTTTTGGGTCTTCCCCGGACTCCAGGAACAAGTCCAAGCGGCTAGTTGTAATTAAATGCTCGGCAATTGCCGATTATCAAGATGAGAGTGTTTGGACACTCGAACGTGTTCTGATATTCTATTGGAGATAGTCCATTCTATTTTTTACGAGAAAAATTTTTTACGAGAGGTCTGGGTTCGAGTCCCAGTTGCGACCATTGTCTTTTTCTGTTTTTCTGTGTCTTGTTTTCTTTCATATTTTCATTTAGATTTAAAAGTGTTATCTTCTTCTTCAATGATATATTACCTTGATGGGAATAACCTTCAAAAGTTATAAAAAGAGAGTTTTTCTCGTAAAAAATTGAATATTCATTTAGACTTTCATAAAGTCAATAGTTCCATATGAATAAATTCGGATACATTTATCCGAGACGCTATTCAGGTTACAAACCAATTCTTTGAATGATTGTTTCCAATAAAAAGAGTAGTTGCCTATAATATGGAAAAAGAACTAGTTGAAGATAATATTAATGATTCTAAATATTTGAAATATGAGATTGACAAATATGACGGTTTGATAGAAGGTGGCAATAGCGAAATTGGAAAACGCGCCGTCCCGGTTAGACGAGAGGTCTGGGTTCGAGTCCCAGTTGCGACCATTGTCTTTTTCTGTTTTTCTGTGTCTTGTTTTCTTTCATATTTTCATTTAGATTTAAAAGTGTTATCTTCTTCTTCAATGATATATTACGTTGATGGGAATAACCTTCAAAAGTTATAAAAAGAGAGTTTTTCTCGTAAAAAATTGAATATTCATTTAGACTTTCATAAAGTCAATAGTTCCATATGAATAAATTCGGATACATTTATCCGAGACGCTATTCAGGTTACAAACCAATTCTTTGAATGATTGTTTCCAATAAAAAGAGTAGTTGCCTATAATATGGAAAAAGAACTAGTTGAAGATAATATTAATGATTCTAAATATTTGAAATATGAGATTGACAAATATGACGGTTTGACAGAAGGTGGCAATAGCGAAATTGGAAAACGCGCCGTCCCGGTTAGACGAGAGGTCTGGGTTCGAGTCCCAGTTGCGACCATTGTCTTTTTCTGTTTTTCTGTGTCTTGTTTTCTTTCATATTTTCATTTAGATTTAAAAGTGTTATCTTCTTCTTCAATGATATAGTCCATTCTGTTTGGCCTACATACACTTTGGTCACATCCGGAACAGCTGAGTTTATCATCTGTCTGAAGAGGAAATTTGGTTTTTGCTGGCCTTAGAAGGTCTTGTATTTTTGTTGCTGTTCCGAAGAAAGTCTTGTTTCTTTACTTAGTATCTGTCAGTCACATTGTGAACATGAGGCAAGAAAGCGCAGCCTTTGGCTAATGAAGGAGGTAAAGCAATACGGCATAATACCCTCAAGATAATGATCTAATCTTTATTTCGTCTTCCTGCAATTAATTATTCTTCTTTATTTTGAAATCATCACCTAACACCTTCGACTTCTACAATCTTTGTTAAATCTTTCTTATCAATTATCAATGAGTAATGATTAATGACTCATTGAATATTGAAACATTGACTGAAAAATAATGAGATCAGACTCATAGATAACAATATTTTTCATGATGCAAGTCAATGATGTTTTTTTTTTTAATTCTTCATTTTAAGCACTCGCTAAACTGCCAAAGGAGTTTGTCAGCAGGTCAATTTAACAATATTAATATAACACTAAAGCACACATATAACAAGAAACCACAATATAGAAAATAGATACAGAAGAGTAACTTTTAAATAACTACACTATAAAGGCATAAAATACGCAGGCAGGCAGATATATCACAGGCAAATTACTCAGTCATATTTACACAAGAATATATATATAGACACGCTGTAGAAATCTCAAGCCAAAAGCAAATTTTAAATCCAGAGTCACTCTTGTAGTGTTTTCGATTTTGTAGTTTTAGTATTAAACTGCCACGCGTCTAGTAAGGTCTTGTGCTTCCTCTAAGTAAATTGCATTAAAAAAGTTCCTAAATACCCCCGTGTAATGAGAACATGTTTTCATTACTCAACAAACACTAGTAAAAGCCAAGGAATAACATTTGTAAATATACGCAAATTACTTTTACTTAATTACTTATCAGTTATTATTGTGCAATTTTTTTCCCCCCGAACATTTTGCAGGGCCTGCACGAATGCAAGGCCTACTAGAGTACAGGGTCTTGGTGTTGGCAACAGCCAAATTACGAAGTCAATGCTGTCGCTAAATAAACTTTACTGTTTAATGTCTGATCGCTTTGTTTATTTATATGCTTGCGGTAAAACGATATACAGATCAACGAGTACAACATCAATTACCGCCATTTGCAAACTACCGTTGCTCTCAAAACCGTCAGGTGCTCAGACCTTCTCTAGTCAGTCTTGAGGAACTTTTGAATACGAAAATATTAAAATGATTTCATTCATGCGCACATATTCCTTGAATGTCTTATCTCTGCCATACATGAACAATGTTTGAATTAAGAATGAATTGGAAATATAAGTGTTTCTTACTTGCCTTGATTTTATCTGGAGTTTGTGAGACAATAGCAAGTCTAGATGTGCAAGTACATTAATATATCCAAAAAGGTGACTATAATAAATGTGTAACATTAATGCTTTTGTTTTTTTTTTCAGGATTACGACCTATTTGACTTAGCGAATGAAGTGGACACATTGGAACAATTCTTAAAAGTAGAGCCACCAACTCAACCAGATTTGGCTGAGAACCAACAAAAGGTATCTATATGCTTCTTTATTTCTTTTCAAGTTTTATTATATTTTTATTTATCTTTGGAAGAAGCATTATAATCAAATAATGATGTCATGGTCGATTAATCTATTTTTAAGAAATTGGCCCTTGTGGTTAAAAAAACAAATATAAATTTTTCACAGAACGCAATCACTGGGTGCTAAATAAAACAATAAATTTGTTCTACTCACTAATATTACAAATTTTTTGTTAGATTTGGTATGTTTTTTTTTCTTTTGGTCACTTTTCTTCAATGTTTTGTTTTGTTTTAAACCTAATGATACATATTTAATTTTCTTGCTGAATTATTTGAGAAAGTAATAACTTGTCCTCAGGAAGTGGAAACAGCCAACTCCATCGCCAACGCCGTGGATGGTCTCGTGGAGCAGATCGCCAGCAACGGCATAGCGAGTTCGCGGGAGCCTTCCGTGGAGGCGGGGGACGCTCCGGCCCCGGAGGCCGCAGCCGAGGAGGCCAAGCTCAACGGAGACGCACCGCCGGCTGCGGAGACTGCAGGGGCTGAAGTCAAAGAGGACGACGTCAAGACCAGCCAAGCCGAAGTCCTGGACACAGCAAATATCAATAAGGATTTAACACCATCGGAAGATCTCATCGCAAGTGAACAGGCGACAGCGGAATGAGCGTGTTTTCATATTGACGGCTAAGGGAGGCAGGGCAGGTCTTTGCATCATTCATATTTATAAATTCCTTAAATCTTACAAAAATATCAATTTATCATCATTTAAGACATTTAAAGTTAATTTGTTTTGATTTTCAAGTATTAACAAATTCATCAGTATATTATAAATTTTTCGCTGATAGGTTACAGATGATTGACGACGATGCTAATAATGAATTAATTACATACTGTGATCAAATTCAATTCTTTAAGCGTAAACGTGAGTTAAAAATGTATTGTGAAATGATGACAAATCACTTTAATTGCATTTTTTTTAGTCTGTCATCGCTTTAACCTATACATAATAAATGTTTCATTTGATAATATCTTTGGTTGTGAATCGCTTTTCCTGCGATCACATCAAATAGAGTGAATAAGTGCTTATATGATGGAACGATGGCAAATCGTAAAGCGTTTAAAACAGCTGCTCTGCCACCCGCTGTCCTGCGTCCCTTTATTCTTACAAAGTCAAAGCTCAAACCTGCCTTTTAATTAACTATGATTTCATTGCACGCAATTATTTAATAAACTTTTAGTGTAAGTTAACATCTGTAGACTCGGTAGCATGATCTCTTTGGAGATTCGGAGAGGTTGTCGGGACATGTATGAATGACTCGAGTCATGTTTCTTTATGAATATAAAAGACACGTTAATAATAATTATGAACCTTTGACGTTAAAAGCTTGATGCCTGTGGAAATGGTATTTTGAAAGTACGACGCTGATGGTAAACGCTAGCCCTAAATAACTATTATATGTCTTGCCCCTTTATCGTATGTTTTCATAAAGATTTATGAATTTCACATAATTAAGAACGCCATCACTTTTTATGAAATTTCTATTGAATCGCTTGGCCTAGCTACCAATCATAATATAATACGCTAATTTGGTGCATTTGGTTAAAGTGATATTATGCATACTTTTTGCTAGGAATTTTATTCAAATTATATTTTCATATTCATTGCAAAAAATTAGGCCTATTTGAAATAAAATATAATAATCAGTTTTTTTTTTGTAAATAATTATTTTCTTTTTTGTTTATACCAATGAATTTTTTACAATGTTATTATTTATTTTTAAAACATCAACATGATTTAAATATAAACTGAACTGACTATTTATAAAATTTCTTTGTTAAATTTATTTATTCATAATTTTCCCTTTGTGCCATTAATGTTGTTATGAACCAAGGGATGTTGAGTTGCTAGCTGAAGTAGTAATCTCTCAGCCATTCCTTAGCTGCCTTATTATAACGATCCTTTTAGACCGGAAGCTCACAACGCATAATCCTATGTCATTGGATATACAATGTGAAACTACTAACATGCACGACTCGCCAACCGATTTAAAGTACCGCTTGTAGGGTCTCTGCAAATGAGATGAGATCATTTGTGGGCAAGGCCAGGTCAATTTTTTTTATTTCCAGGAATTAAAAACCTGCTCCGCAGGTTGCTACAGATGCTAGGCTATTAATACTGTGAGATTCCCTTTGTCGGAATAATAATAAATCGGATTTGCAGTGCTATAAATCGGTGAGTAGTGCATTTTAGAATGGAAGAAAACTGGTCTACACTTTATTACTCTAACCACTGATTCCTGGCATTATTTGGAAAAACTTTTCTGTTTTTTTTTTTAAATTTTTTTTCTTCAAAGTAAAAAAAAATTTCTTCCTTATGTTGTCACTGGTCACTCAACTGAGTAACCGACCAATCCCTAACCCGCCCCTAACTGTCCAATACCTACTGATTTTTTGTTTTTAGTTGAAAAAAAAACAAAAAAACCCTGAAAATATCACCGAGACCATAATTTCTTTAACATTTTTTATTCCAAATAATGTCTGAATTCACTGGTTAAAGTAACTCAAGAACCTTCCTTAACATATACTCTGTGCAAGTAGAAAGAAGACTCTCTGTGAGTTTGGTTTTTGTACAAATCTACAGCTTTATTCCGAGTTTGATGAAATTTTGCACACTTGACCTTCCAACCAAGAGGAAGGTCACTGTCTATATTTTCACCCATTGTTCATATTTTCATCTGCTTCCCATCACTTAAAGCAGAATAAAGCCTGTGCGATGTCGGGGACCTACGGTATAAAAGTTTCAACATAAAAATTACATAACATAAGCGGTAAGTTGTTAACCTAATGTGAACATAAAAAGAATGACATGAATCAAGAGATGTTGTGTGCATGTCTCTTAATGCCTTCCAAGTTTTATGTTGAAGATATCAAAAGGCATGTTGTTTAACAGCACCGTGTGGTGTTGCCCCCACATGGCAGAGCAGATGTATTAGATCGTTGTTGGAGGCTAAAAGAAGTGAGGAGGGGAAGTAGATGGGAAGAGAAAGGTTTGGAAGTACCTAGTTAATCAGATCTGGTCGCCAAACATGACTAAAGTAATTTCAAGCAACACTTTGTTTCCGAATGGCAGCGAATAACATACGAACAAACAAACAAACAAAAATTGAGTTTTATATATAAGAAGATTATCTGTACAAATTAAAGAATTTTATTTGCCCACCCCATTTTACAAACCTACAAGCAGTGTACGGGCGGCGTGTTTACAAAACCTACACCGTTTCAGTTGTGGTGGCGAACGGTATAGGCTTTGTAAATGACAAAATAAATAAATGACAATTTAAACGCACTAACAAAAGCTACTCTGACTACAGTCGTCACCGTGACAGAAAAGGTAAAGGCTTTGTAAATGATTTTGTGCAACAAATCCCGTATATCAATTCAGTCTCATTGGCAACTGGCCCGCCCGGGCGGCACTTTTACGGGGCGGCAAAATTTCAAAATTTCAAGGAAAAATAATATCTTGTAAAATTATTACACATATTTTTGTTGCACCTACGATTCGGACCAATTGAAATGGGCACTTTGGAAATGGAAATTTATGTGGACTCGCAAGCAGATTCACTCTCGAAGTACAGTTATAAAATTCTAGTTACAGACTATGTATGTCCTGCCAGAATAAAAAAAAAAATTTCACCTGAGTGTAGTACGCCACTTACAGATTTAACTTAAACCAGTTTTGTGTTCAGAATGTAAAATTCCAGTTCTGGATTCATCTGTTGACACATTTCGAAAGAAAATATTCTCTTATTCGAAGTGCATTTATAAAATTATAGTGGCAGAATATCTATATCAGAATCAAAGAAAAACCATTTTCATTTTCGCAGTGTAGTTTTAATTCTCCAGATTTAATTTAAACCAGTTTTGTGTTCAGAATGTAAAGGGTTTTCCAATAAGAGGTGTTATTTTGATATTCAAAGAAAAATGCCATTTTTTAATATAAACGATCGGATGTTTATTTCATTATAAAGAGGAAGGTATGCCGTTAATAACATCAGACAAATGACCACCACGACCACGCTTACAGGACCATATCCTTTTCATGAAATTTTCCATAACCAAATCGCAAAGTGGCGGCCCTATGTCCTCGATAGCCTCACGAATTCCATCTTTGAGGTCTTGAATCGACGCTGGGCTGTTGGCGTAGACCTTCTCTTTCACGTGGCCCCAAAGGAAGAAGCCGCAAGGTGTTAAATCACATGATCTCGGTGGCCAATTTTGATCACCTCTTCGAGAGATAACACGGTCCGGAAACTTTTCCCGTAAAAGATCAATGGTTTCGTTGCTTGTGTGGCACGTAGCGCCGTCTTGTTGAAAGTAAACGTTGTCCAGATCAATACCATCCAATTCCGGCCATAAAAAATCATTAATCATCTCTCGATAATAAATTAATCATCATCATAACACCTCTTATTGGAAAACCCCATAAATTCGAGTTCTGGATTCATCTGCTGACACATATCGAAGAAAAACATTCTCTTATTCGATGTGCAGTTATAAAATTCTAATTGCAGACTATGTACCTATGTGCTGCCATAATAAAAAAAATCCATTTTCATGTTCTGAGTATAGTTTTAATTCGCCGCATACAGATGTAATTTAAACTATTTTTGTGTTCAGAATATAATTAAATAACAAGCAGCAGATTCATCGTGTACCGAGTGAAGCTTTACATTTGAGTTGCATACCAAATGCTGCAAAGCTCTGAGAAATTGACTGTTCCGTGTGTAACTATTAATTGGGGACTCTTACTCAGAATCAATCTCAAGTAACCTTCCTTGTGTTCTAAACATAATGTAAAAATTGGAGATGCGGAATCCTATTACTACATGGATACTATTCTCGATTTCCGAGAGCAGTAAATTTGTAGTAGAATTTATAAACATGATTTTTACTGGAAGAATACTCATCACATGTGATTATAAAAATCGGCATCAAATGAGGTCGTAATAAAAAAATAGGATTTCTACGTACCCCCCTCCCCCCATTCCGGCGCATGAAAATCTGCGATTGAAGTAGGTACCTTAGTAAGGGGCGGCGAAATTTTCCTCCGCCCCGGGCGGCTGTCACCCACGCTAAGCCACTGATTAGGACCTCCTGTTTCGAGATGTGCAGCCTTAATTATTGGGTGTTGAAGTGGGGGTGGAGACGTGACTAGGATTTGTGAAGAGTGGGGGAGGAAGAACCGGTGGTGAATGGGAACATATCTAAGATTGGGCTGTAATTTTTATTAAATGAAGAAAAAAAACCACTTTCTAATACCTACACCACTTTTTATTTGAATTAAAAAATGACCGCCATGCAAGTTTCGCTTATCTCAAGCTTTGTCAGGGATTATTATATGAATGGGCTAATTATATTAACTGTTAATATAATAAGCCCCGACGAAGCTTGAGATAAGCGAAACCTGGTTGGCTATCATTTTGTTAATTCAAATAAAAAGTGGTGTATTACAATATTACAAAGTGCGTTTTTTTCATTTAAACTTACGTAATTTTTAAATCATATTCTAGACACAGGTACCTACTTATCAATTCTACAAAAAAATTAAATATAAAAAATATAAAAGATTTAGAAAGATTGTTATTTTATATACTTAGTAAGAAGGTTATATATTTTATATTTTGAAATAATTTGTTTATTTTAATTACAACTAGCTGAAGTCCGCGGCGATGCCTGGGCTTTACACAGAGTTTTCGAAATCAAATGTAGGCAGTGACCTTCCTCTTCCTTTGAAGGTCACGTGTGTGAAATTTCATCAACCTCGGCATAAAACTGTAGATTTGCATACAAATCAAATCCACACCGCCCGCTTGCCAGCCCGTTCGTCCCTCACATATAAATATTCTCCTTCGTATATTATATATTTCAACCAATTTACACAAAACCTTGACAAATTATATACCTAAAACTTCCTTTATCTATTGGTGAAAATCGCATGAAAATCCGTTCAGTAATTTTTGAGTTTTTGCCAACAGACAGACAGACGCGGCGGAGGACTTTGTTTAATAATATGTAGAGAAAAGGTTATACCGGATGGTTGGCAGATTTTTAAGATTTTCGGACAAAATGTTTTGTGACAAAAATACTTTAGTTTGTCTATTTATTGACGGTTTTTATTTATTAATCGGTCTCCTCTTTGTGCGGTGCTTCGTAGCCTTTCTTCTCTTGTGCGGCGCTTCATAGCCTTCCCACACACTTTGTTTTTTTCTTTTTTTTGTGTAAGATTTTAAAACAACATTTTATTTTATTATTGAAAGTTCAGAAAGAAAATTATTATTAGACAATTGGTACATTTACTAGGCTGTGTATTATGTAATATTGAGTGGAAGGAGTGGTGTTGTTATTAGACAGGATGGTTGGAGATCCAATGAATTATATACTGTCTTAATTAATTGTGTTTTATTTTATTACAATTTAAATGGTGTG
This sequence comes from Glyphotaelius pellucidus, assembly GCA_936435175.1. NCBI lineage: Eukaryota > Metazoa > Arthropoda > Insecta > Trichoptera > Limnephilidae > Glyphotaelius > Glyphotaelius pellucidus. The sequence continues at coordinate 10,040,805 of OW386537.1, read as the reverse complement.
TCCCGGGTTCATGGGATAAGGTTTGTCCAGGTTTTGGTGGTAGATGCATCTGCCCACCAGCTGCGTGACGGACCGGATCGGGAGAGACTGGGCGAGGGAGACCTTTAGATATCTCCAGTAGAACTCTCTCTAGGAACATGGCCTTGCACCGCCACCCCTCGTACCTTTTTCCTTCCCAGAACTTTCTCCTTTAAAAGACAAGCTAATGTAATCTATACTGCTGTACTAATATTATAAATGCGGAAATGAGTGTGTTTGTTCGTTACGCTTTAACGCCTAAACCACTAAAGCGATTATAAAAATTCTTTCATCAATAGAAAGCTGCATTATCAACGATTAACAACATAGGCTGTACATAAAGGTAAGCTCTGGCGTTATGAAATTTGTATAAATGAAAATGTGTGTATTTCATATATTTTAGCGGCAGGGAGAAAAGGCAGGGGAAGGTGGGGTTCGCGGAGAAGGAAGAGACGAGGGATGGAAAGGCGGGGAAGGTGGAAGGGAACGGGGACGCACGGGAAAGGACTTGCGGGGAGAATCAATTTATTTCTTTGATTGGCATTGCAACGCATGCCGGGTACCAGCTAGTATAAATATATAGCAGAAAAATTATAAAGATGACCGGTAATGGATAATAATTTTTCATTCATTATATATATATATATATATATATTTTAAAGAAAGATAAACATTCTCAAGTAACAAATAACTTGACAATATTTTAATATCTCCTACTACCACCGCAGTGAGCGGAAAATCTTGTCTTGATGGAGGACTTAGTCAACCGAGGAATCGAACACATGGCTCCTGGGTGGGATCCAAACGCGAAGCCAACTCAGCCACTGCATTGGCAATCTAAACCTTTACGATTTGTAGTAATACCTGAATCCTGAATACCATCATCACTAACAATGAATTGGGTTGATTACTAAAAACCCTATACCGCCGTCCAATTCGACCCGCTAGGCATAGGCATGCATAATGCATAATAAGAATTCTGATAAAATGTCCATATTGTAATCTGACGCTGCAAGATTCGCTTCTCTGTGGGAACTCAAAGACCGGACATCGGAAACTCAAACACGTTGTTGTTGTTGATTGATGTCGACATTGGCAGTCGTCTAACGTGCGTCGCGTGCCAAATATCTTCACGCGATAAAAAAACAAACTCGAATTGTTAATCATTTATAAACTATCATGAATACGTCCCTAACTCGTTTGTGTATATACGTAAGGTCAATTAAACGTCATTTTAGCGACGTGCGAAATAGTTCGGGCGTTCCAAAAGATGCAAATTTGGATGGGAATAAAAAGTGTGATGTTGTGGGGGTTGCCAGCGGATCTGGAGGTGGTTCAGGTTCTCCCGGAGGAGAGGCACAATGTGAAGGGACAAAAGTAGTGGCGAAGGCTTTCGAAACCATTCCCGGACCACTTTCGCTCCCGATTTTTGGCACTCTGTGGAAATATTTGCCCTTTATAGGTATGCTTATTCTTACATTATTATTATGTTTGTAGTCTTACGGATTGTTATTCAGGTTGAGATAAAACTTTTTGAAACTACTAAATACACAAAAGTGACATAGTGAGGCACTTGTGTGCTAAATATAGGTTTTACGTGATTATTGTTATTTATTATTGTAGGTAGGTATTGGCTAAATCTACAAACGTGTATGGCTGGGCGCATACATCCGATTTTTCCATCCGATTGTCTGATCCGATGGTCTAATCAGACAACCGGAAAGCCCGCACACATCCGATTCGAATACCGCACATATCCAATCCTCGAATCGGATGTGTGCGGTATTCATCCGATCTGATTGTCTGATCAGACAACCGGAAAGCAAAATCGGATGTATGCGCCGTAACGTTTGTAACGTTTCAAAGTAGGTATACATTATGTTTAACGTCTTGTTATATACCATATTATTTGTTGTTGCTATATATATAAAGGTATCCCGCTGATAACTATGTTGCAATCTTTCTCTCTTTCTCATTCACGTTGCAAGTGTCAGAGGTGGGTGATTTGGTTTATTTATGTGTCAGAGAGAGAGAAAGAAGCTCTCGTTGGTTCTATTATTTTGCCTATTATTCTTATCACCTTACCTTTACTGCATACCTAGTCTTTATAAACATTATATATCCCTAATATAATAGATATTAAATGTGAATATGATAACATAAAGTTATTAAGGAGCCCTTTTCTGGTTCTAATTATAATAATTTTCGCATAATTTTCGAAGCTATTAAAAATTTGAAAGCACAATTTAAAAGTTACAAAGAAATTCTTCGAAATTCTTCCTGAACCGGAAAGTGTGGTGCGATTTCTTTTCCTTTAGTCAGCGTTTCAGACAGCCTTGTGATGTCCATCATCGTCAGATGCTTGATGGCAGTTCATCATCTGTACTGATGATTGACACTGCAAGGCTGTCTGCAACGTTTGCTACCAGAAGAGGAAGTACAACACGGTTTACATCATCTCATTTCCAGGAGAGTATAGCTTTAAGGCTCTGGACAAGGTATTTGCGAAGAAGTATGCGGCGTACGGTGCCATCACGAGGGACGAGATCATGCCGGGGGTGAACATGGTAAGCCTCTGCTCCCCGGAGGACATCGAGCTGCTGATGAAGTCCCTGCACGGCAGTTTCCCCGAGAGAAGGTCCCACGTGGCGCTCATCAAGTACAGGAAGGCCAAGCCTCATGTCTACAACTCAGCGGGATTGCTCGCGTCGTAAGTCAATTTAGCCATTTACCTTAGTCTAGATCAAAGGCTCTCAACCTTTTTGGACTCATTGCCTACTTTTCAATTACATTTTTCTTTGACGCCCCCCATTAATCATAGCGCATACAAAAAAAGCACCGTCGGCGAAAATTTTACCAGGCTCGAGGACAAACCGATAAATGCTGTTGATCCTATTAAATCAAAAGGCCCTGGTCTGAGCTATTTGAGAACCATTTGAAGCTGCGCGATGAGGGGGAAGATGTATCAAAAATGCTTTTAAATTCCCATTGTCATACAAGATGGTTGCCAGGCAATTTCCCCTCTTCCTGGATTTGCCCTCAATATAAGTTTTTTTTTTACGAAATCTTTTGGAATTGTATGAAACGGATATCAAAAGCAGATCTCAATAAAAATTGAGGAGAAATCTGCAGTAAGTACACAAAGCATGCATATTGCATATCGTCCAAAATCATTTTAAAATCCCCCCAAAGCACTCTAAACTCTTGATCGCCCCACAAGCGACTAACATCGCCCACTGCTGTGTGATATTTCTGAGGTTGGTTATCGCTGGGCTAATTGAATAGAGTAGTCTAAACAGCGCGAAGTAGGCATACTCATCAATAAAATTCTAAAAAAAATACATCACAATGCTTTAAATTTGAGCCAACATGATTGTAAAAAGTGAAGGTACCTATGTTTGTATTAACGGGTAAAAAAAGTTTTGATTACTATAATATCTTTATTTTCAATTTTTGACCCAGTTGCGTCATTCTTTGGCCGGCTAGTAGACAGTTTCAAAATTTTTTGTTTTGGCTGACGATTGAACCTTCCTCCCCAGGGACTGGAATCATCACCGCTAATAGCCAAATGAGCCAAATCCAAATTGGAAAAAACCGAAAATTATGTCTTATATTAACTGCTGTAGTGTCATCCAATTTCAGAGAAATGCGTTTATGTCCGCATATCGAAAAGATGGTGTATTGTCATCTACAACGAGTCTATCGAGTTATGAGAATCCTCAACTTATAAATATACATTTATTTTACTTACTGTTTATATATTATGTGCTGTTGTTAATTTTATGTAATTATACCGTGTTAGCGTCAGCGTGCGTGCTGATGCTATCGGCAGGGTTGGAGAAAGCTCCCACATATTTAATACAAATTAGTTGCTGTATCTGCCCCAAATAAAAACTAGCTCAGGTTCGGTGCAAGCAGGGTTTCTCTTAACCTCAAGGCTAGTGCTTGTGGTTCGGAACTTCACGCTTCTCCATCCCCCCAGGGCCTCTCTCGACAAGCAAAACACGGTAGGTTATCACATAAATAGTTTATTCAATTCTAGGAGACACAATAATACATAAGAGGAACGATCCTAGCTGAAAGTTAGTTTGAACGTCAGTCTCTGCTCTCTACACGCGTGGTTAGGGCTTCAAAACATTTAATTGCACACAAAGGGTAACATGGTAATTGACTCACGTTTGGTTTATGGGCCAACAGCGGCTTTACGCGCTTGTTCTCCCGGTCTCAGCAGCGTCCATGCGCGGACACCGGAAGTGCACAACCGGCGAAACTGAACTTGTGTCGCACATGTTCGCGCGGGACGTGGGCCCGGGAAGCTCGCTTGCTGAAGACTCCTGATCCGTGGGTCGCGGGAGGGGTGATGCGCCTGCGCATTACCGTCCCGCGGTGCAACAGTATTTTAGGGCTCGATTCGCTGACTGTCGAAACATGACGGTACTTAAGACTCGATTCCTTATTCTTGTAACGTAACACTTCCCCCCTCGCCGCAATAAAAGCGACGTGGCAATGGAGCTGTAGGGCTAATAAATCCTCTTACCCTTTCAGCACTTGTGCCAAAAACATTTAAGAGAAACGAGGAGAGAGAGAGAGAGAAATTCCTAGCTGGAGAATAGTTATGAACAGAACACAAAAGAGATGATACATGGTGTAACAAGGAATTGTCAATAAATGTATATAAAGGCAGTGGCATACATAAATACAGTTGCAAAGAACAAGGATCTGTTGAAGAAAGGTACAAGGGTTATGCAGTGATAGAAAAAAAAAAAACTCTAAAATTGTATCATTGGTCTGTGAGCTAATGTTTGCGAACGTGGTTTGCGTAGGATGTCTGGGGTGGTTGAACGTTTCACTGAAGTTACAAGGTTACTTTGTCACAGTAACCTGGCCCATTTGAGATTACACTCAAGGGACACTAGGGCCTTTAAGAAAATACGAGGAAGAGAACACATGATGAGGCTTCTAGGTGGTGTGGAGAGTTCTACCTGTCACAGAGGTCGAAAGGGTAACTGCTTCCGGATCCTGTGGGTGAGCCAGTACGAAACCATTGAAGTATTGGAGAGTGGAATCGTAATTGGTGGTTGGTACACTGGTTTTTGTATGTAGTGGGATTGTTTTGTGAACAATCGTTGGTATTGTTATTTGCGCAAGGGCACAGGAGCATCAGCACAATGGCAGTAGGGCATTTGCATTATGCAGCAGGAACATTTGCATAATGGCAGCAGAAACATTAGCACAAGGGCAACAGGAACATTTGTATTATGCAGCAGGAATATTTGCATAATGGCAGCAGAGCATTTGCATTATGCAGCAGGAACATTTGCATAATGGCAGCAGGAACATTTGCACAAGGGCAACAGGAACATTTGCACAAGGGCAACAGGAACATTTGTATTATGCAGCAGGACTATTTGCATAATGGCAGCAGAGCATTTGCACAATGGCAACAGGAACAGGAACCAACCTAGAGCTGGCGTGCTCGGGTTTGTTTTGAGTGTCGGTTCTTTGTGGTGATACAATTCGCAACTACACGCACGACTCACACTAGGTTATGTTAGATGCGGTCGGGTGCTTTTGGTACGCAGGGATTGAAGGCAAGGGACCTCCGTGACGGTAGCGAGGGCAGCATGAAGAGGCGCAGATGTAGATAGGGTGCAGAGCTGCTGGTTTTTTTTTTTTTTAAAATCCGGCAAAAATTATTATTAGAACAAAATTCTTGAAGTTTACCTGCCTAGTAGACCAATGATGAAAAAAGTTTGGAGAGAAACAAGTGTGCATGTTGAGAAAAAGTTGGATTTGTTTGGCGTGTAGAGAGAGAGACGGAGAGAGAGCTAACTAAATGTGGCTAATGCCTAATACATGTTACAAAGGTACGTATTCAAGGACAGGTTCTGTGTAACCCCTTTTGGTTTTTTTTCTTTACCAAATACATTTCCAAGAATACGTGGTTGAGGGATTGTACGTATAACAAAATTCCCCATTCGAAAGAAGTTGGTCTTCCATGACCTATGCTCACGTCTATACGGTAGCATTTTTTCTACTTTCGAAAAACAAAACATTGCGTACAAGATTAGTTATAACAAAGTGGGAAAGGAGTAGGAAGTTGAAAGGATCCGCGTATGAAGATTGTCCCATTTGACAAACGAAACGCCAAGTGCGTAACGCATATATCCCCATTCACGGATAATTTCGAGGAAGGGGGAGGGTGATAATTGGGAACATTTGAACGAAGAAAACTGCTGGGGACTCGGCTATTTCCGAAATTCGACCTCTGGGTGGAGGTGAAACAAGGTCTACAGCAGTCATCCTGGCACATTACAATAATGACAACTGGGAAAGGAGTAGGAAGTTGAAAGGATCCGCGTATGAAGATTGTCCCATTTGACAAACGAAACGCCAAGTGCGTAACGCATATATCCCCATTCACGGATAATTTCGAGGAAGGGGAGGGGTGATAGTTGGGAACATTTGAACGAAGAAAACTGCTGGGGACTCGGCTATTTCCGAAATTCGACCTCTGGGTGGAGGTGAAACAAGGTCTACAGCAGTCATCCTGGCACATTACAATAATGTTTGGTAGTGTTGGACAAAAGAATACACTGACATAAAAGTCTAATCCTCTACGTGTATTGGGCAGAAGATTAGGGGTCGTTTTATTCTCCTACTTGTTTGCGAGAAATGACAGACCCTTGCTCAAATCTCACAAACCTGGGGATTTTCTTTGTTCGTCTCCCAGACAACGAGTTAGGTGTTTTTGTGTCCATCAACTTAACTCCCACGACACGATGCCCCATAATCATGAGTGAAGCGTATGATTAGTCCTTTTGAGATAGTAGATAGTTCCTGGGTTCTTGTGACAGGAAGTCCACGGGCATATTAATGATTACAAAAAAGGGGTGTGGACTACATTGAGTAGTTCACACATAAAGGTTTGATATTATTTCGTTCGCACGATTCATGGTGAGTATTATAACGTCTTCACGTATAGCGTACAAGATTGCGAGATCAAAAGATTTGCAAGTAAGTTTTATAACGTCTTCACGGATAACAATGAACGAATTACAACTGGGTTGCCCAGTATTGAAGGGAGGTGCAAAAGACTAGGTATTTATGACATTTCTGACAAAAACCCACAGAGTAATTATAACGGGCTCCCCGTATCGCATTTAGTAGATATTCTGAGATTCCCATCTATGACGGCAGATTTTATAAGGTTCCCACGTATGATGGCAACAAAGGTTAACGTTCATATAAAGGTACCTATTCAATACAGACGGCGAGACATACTGATGTACTTAGTACAACAATACCGTAGCATAATAAATCCATATTAGCGTACGTTAAAGACTTGCACAAAGGCAAAAACATATTTGAAGATCTGGCCAAGATTTTATACTTCAACAATTAAGGGACAAAAAATTTTGGCGTGCTGATGGAATGTGAATTTCATCTAAGCTTACCGCAAAAGAGATCCTTTGTGGTACAACCCTTTTGGTTACGCACAGAGTATCGTATCGTGATGGTACAACTTTTGTTGTACTTACACGTACGATGGTAGCAACAATACAAGACATGCGCTTATCGTTGTTTGACAAGGAAAATTATTTACATTGGTCCGATTTGAGTGTTTAAGACCTTCTAGGTTTTACTTACTTAAACAGACTGCGATGGACACACCTTGGTGTTATGAAAATTATAATAATGGGATGGGTTGTTCACAGGGTGGTTCACTTGGAGACCTGGCTTCTTGTTGTGACCTCGTACTTTGCACGTGATAAGTCACAACAAGGCAACCCCAAAATTTCAGTTTGAGCAGTTGAGACCCAGGGTGACTCAATGTTGCTGAAATGTTGTAAAAAAATTTATCGTTAATGAAGAGGCACGTTGAAAGTTGTCCCTTTTATAACGATACTTTCCAGACTCCACATCCAGTTCTGGGGAGAGCTAGAGCAATTTGGGTTATTTATTGAGCGCCATTCTATTTTCTTAAAAAACAGAAAAAAAACTTAGAACGGGTAGCAAACATCTGATACCGCCGTGGGTTTACACAGGTTTGCTTACCTAATTTAACTACATATGACATAAGGGTTAGATGCACTTTGGCGAGGACCCGATATTTAATGTACAAAAAAATTTTTCTAACATTTAGAAAGGGGTGACGAGGTATGACATGATGATGTGAAAATATGATGCTGCTAGTTGTGACGATGCACAAAACCTTGGGCACGTAGTCTCTGACTACTTGCAGTAAGCCACAGGGAATTCCTTTCTCCGAAGTGATCAATTTCAGGTAGAGGTGTGCATGCTTAGAAAAAACGATGTTTCCAAGGTTTGACACCTGGGGCAGCAATTAGAGGCGAATGACTGATGATGACGAGATATTTATACAAACAAAAATAAAATAAAATGAAACGAAACCACAAGGGAGAATTATAATTTCTTCCATGACTTTGGCTACAGTTGACACCACTGTGCCAGAGCTAGAAAGGTTTCGTTTGAGTGTCCTAATGAGTGACAATCGTTTACGAGAGGCCGCTCATTTGTGACGAAACAAAAGGGTTGACTTCCATAGTGATCCATGTCACGGTGTAGACGAATGGTTGCTAGGAGTCAAGGAATAACCGTTGGGGTTATACGGGCGTGGCAATGGAGTTTGTTTCCATGTTACCACTTTTTACAATGTCCTTTATATGGTAGTTACCTATGTGTTTACCAGAGATGTCGGACAATCGGTAAACCAGGTCTGAGATTTTCTTTAGGACTTTCGTCTTTACAAAACGGGGTGCCAATTTGGCAGAGAAGTACAGCGCACCTTGTGACAGAGTGTTGTTTCTCCTCCAGACGATGTCTTCTTCCTTGAATGTGACGTGCCTCCTGCGAAGGTTATACCTGTCGGCGCTCTTTTGGTGGGCCAATAGTAGAGCGTCTGTTACTTCACTATAGATAGCGGAGAGTTCCTCCAAGCGGTGGGCGTAATTTGCTGCGGGGTCTGCTGTGGAGGAAGGGACGGGTGGAAGGCAATTGTCAGGGTGTAGTGAACCGTGAACTACTTGTTCCATGCCGTGTTTGAGAAAAAATGGTGTATAGCCTGTAGCGAGGTTCACCGTGTTGTTCATGGCTGCTTGTATTTTGTCTAATTTTTTGCACCATGTGCGTTGGTCTTTGCCAACCAAAATTGCCAGGGCCGTGTTTATGGTTTGGTTGTATCGTTCAACGGTGTTGTTCTGTGGGGTGTAAAGGGTGTTATAGAATACATCCTTTATACCATATTTAGACAAAAACTCTTTAAATTCCAGAGCTATAAATTGTTTACCATTGTCGCATATTATAGTACGAGGGGTACCGTAGGGTATGAAAATATGTTTTTCCAATAGATTGGTTATTGCTGCTGCAGTTGCCCTTTTCAGAGGAAACAACCAGCAGTATTTGGAAAAGATGTCCACTACGCTGAGTATATGCATGTAACCGGCGTAGCTTCTAGGGAAGGGTCCAATGAGGTCCATAGAAAAGGATTGAAGTGGTCTATCGGCACGCTTGGGGTTGCCCATTAGACCAGACGGTGGTGCCGTACTGTGCTTGTATGCCTTACAGATGTCGCACTTGGAGATGTATAAACGTACTTGTTTGAATAGACCCGGCCAATAATATCTTAAAGATATTTTTTTGAATGTTTTGAAAGTTCCAGGGTGTATGGAGTCTACGGCACTGTGGTTATCAATAATAACTTGTTCTCTATTTTCGAGAGGGACTACCATTTTCCAGGCATAGTCCTCTAAGATTGACAGTGGAGGCTTGCAGTTGCGATATAGTTGTCCGTTCTTAATTATAAAATTCGGGAACTTTTGTGGGTTGTCACTGCATCCTCTAAAGATTTTTTGATACCATACGTCTTTTGTGGGGAGACTAGAATTGGGTAATTCGGCATTTAATGTTGCTATCTCGATCCTAGAAAGGGCATCCGGGACGATATTATCCGCGCCTTTACGGTGGATGACATCGAAAGTATATTGAGATAGGCGGGACGACCAGCGAGCCAATCTCCCAGAGGGGTTGTCTAGCGAGATCAGCCATTTTAGGCTGCTATGGTCTGTGACGACGGTAAACTTACTGCCCTCAATGTATCCGCGGAAATGTTGAATGGATTCCATGACTGCTAACAATTCTCTCTCGGTAATCCCGTAGTTTTTTTCGTGTTTATTTAGGGTACGAGAGAAGTATGCCACGGGGTGTTCGCCGTCCGTAAAATTTTGAGTGAGGACTCCTCCGATTCCGACGTTTGATGCGTCCGAATGGATCGTAAAGGGAAGATTGAAGTCGGGGCAATTCAGTACTGGGGCTGATTGAAGAGCCTCTTTCAGGGAGTTGAATGCTGACTCAGTCTCTGCAGACCAGGAAAAGTTACTGGTACCTTTACGGATTCCCGTGATTTTGTTGAGCGGCGCCGCGAGAGTTGAGAAGTTTTTTATGAATCTTCTGTAGTAACCGGTGAGTCCGAGGAAAGCTTTTACCTCTTTTGCATTTGTAGGTCGGGGAAAATTTGTCATAGCCGCTACTTTTGTGGGGTCTGTTCTTAGGCCTTCTTCGTCTACTATGAAACCCAAGTATCGTAGGCGGTGCCTGCAGAATTCCGATTTCTTCAGGTTGATAGTCAAACCGGCCTGTTTGAGTTGTTGAAAAACCTTTTCTAGAATAAGTATATGTTTTTCAAAGGTATCGCTAATGATGATCAGGTCATCCAGGTAGCAAAATAAATTGTTATCAAACTCTGGGCCAAACAATTTATCCATGAGTCTTTGTAGTTCTGCTGGGCTGTTTTTTAAACCGAAGGGTAGTCTTTTGAAATGGAACATACCCCTGCCAGGCACCACGAAGGCAGTCTTTTCGCAGGAGCTGGGATCCAAAGGTATCTGCCAGAATGCTTTGCTTAAGTCTATGGATGAGATGTATTTAGCGTTTCGAAGTCTGTCCAGGATGGAGTTGACCAAGGGGAGCGGGTAGGCGTCTGATATTGTACATGCGTTGAGGCGTCTGCTGTCGAGGCAGAAACGGGCTGAGCCGTCTTTCTTTGAAACTAATAAGGTGGGGTTGGTCCATGCACTGCGGCTGGGTACCACCACTCCCAGTCTTAACATATCGTCCAATTCTTTTTCCAGCGTTTTCAATTTTTGTGGAGCTAGGTTGTAATACCTTTGTTTGATTGGGGGGCCTGTTGTTTTTATATGGTGATGTACTAGGTTGGTTAAGCCTAAACCGCACCTTTCGAAGGAGATGGATTCATACTTGTTGATCATTTGATTTAATTGTATTGTTTGTAAGGGGTTCAAGTTTTCGTAGGGTATTACCGTACGGATTTCGTTTACTTGGGGAGTGACGGAGGGGTTGTTAAACAGTTGCGGGGCAATTTTGAAAGCCATCCAAAAATCCACTCCCAAGATGAATTTCTGTGTGATTGTAGGTACAACTAGAAACTTGATCCAAACTGTTTTTTGGTCGCAATTGATCGGTAGGGTTAGAGAACCGATGACGAGTTGTGAAGTGTTGTCTGCCGTGGTAACATGTGAAGAATGTTTTCCCATTTTAAAACCACAGTTTGTGAATAAGGTGTGGGCGTTGTCGCCCAGGCAGCTGACAGAGGCGCCGCTGTCTAGGAGACCTGAAAAAACCACGTTGTTTATGGAAAAATGCGCGAAGGGTCTACCGTCTATTGCCTGTTTGCAGCAAACTGTAGAGAGGGGTAAGGCCTGTTTAAAAAATTTGACGTGTTCCAACCACTCCGACCATTCCTTTGGCCTATGGGAGGGATGGTCCGGGGGGTTGGGGTCTAGTTTTTTGTCTTCCTGGCTGTCCAATTGGGAGGGGGTCTGGAGAAATCCATAGGGGGTTTGATGAATCTGAGATCCGGGATGGACGTTTCGGTATTGTCTTGGCGTGGTCTTTTGCCAAACTTCCTCCCTTCATCTCTTCTTGGAGAACGATCGACGGATCGCCTTTTGTTAGAATGGGTGTCTTTGGAGGATAAAAGTTTTGCTTGTTTAAAGCAGGCGGCTTGGGAGTGACCAATCTTGTGGCAAAAAGAGCAGGATTTCTTTTCGTTGTGCTCCGGTTTTATGCCGGACGAAGTGCTTGGGCGAAAGTTTTCTTTGGGGAATCTTTCGTCTCTCTTCCGATCCTGGTATGCCTCTAGTAGCTGGCAGACATCTTTCAGTTGCTCCAGCGTGGCAATTTTCTGAGAAGTAATGATGTTTTCGTATCTGGGGAGAAGACCGTCGATTAAAACCGGGAGAAGTTCCGCTTCAGGGACAGGTTGGGTGAGCTTTATATTGATGGCCTCTGCCCTCTGTGTGAATCTAGCAACAGGCTCTCCGGAGTGCTGCTTGATAGCGAGTAGGGATAGCCTGACTCTATGTTGGGCCTTTTTTTCTCCGAAACTGGATAAAAGTGCCACCTTGAGTTCCCTCCATGAGTTTGTTTTTCTCTTATGTATCCTGTGCCAGGTAAGCATTTCAGGAGCGATGAGGTCTATGAAGTTCCTGTGTAGAATACTTTCGGGGATTCCTCTGACTTGGGCTGTTTCTTCTATTCTGTTGATGAAATCCTCCACATCCGTGAGTCCGTTGTATTTCGTCTTCCAGGTTGTCAAATCATATATTTTCGTCTGTTCCTGGGCTTGTACCACCAAGGGTTTTGCTTCGGAGACTGTGAGGGAGGTAGAGATGATTTCTGAGGTGTCTTCCTGTTGAAACTGCAACTTCCTGATGTACTTTTTGTTGTAGAAAGAAGCATATTGAATAAGGCATTTTTTGGATTTATTCCTGGGAGAAATCTTTCTACTTCTCAGGGCCTGTAGTAGTTCTTCCTTTTTTGACGTAGAAATGTGGGGGATTATACCCAGCGTGACTTGAGGGACTTCCATAGTGTATAGGGTCGTGTCAGGGTGACCTTACGTTGGGAGAAAAACGAGAACTCGACTCTTTATCCGTAATTGGAAAGAAATTTTTGCCAGGGATTGACCACTGGGGACGTATATATATATTTTTTTTACAAAATGCTTCTGCGAAAAAACGCGTATTTGTAAGTGTTTGGGTTATTTGAAAATTTGGGCAGAGGTTTGCCTCTGGCCACGTGCTTTTTAGGAAAAATCCAAGCGTTTTGGAAAAAAAAAATTTCGAAAATTAAAAAATCGAAAAAAGGAAAAAATCGGAAAAATTTTCAGAGTCCGAAACTGGAGAAAATTTGAGCAGCGATTTTCCTCTGGCCATGCGTTTTTAAGAAAAAATCCAAGCGTTTTGGAAAAAAATTTCGAAAATTAAAAAATCGAAAAAAGGAAAAAATCGAAAAAATTTTCAGAGTCTTAAACTGGAGAAAATTTGAGCAGCGATTTTCCTCTGGCCATGCGTTTTTAAGAAAAAATCCAAGCGTTTTGGGAAAAAAAAAATTTCGAAAATTAAAAAAATCGAAAAAAGGAAAAAATCGAAAAAATTTTCAGAGTCTTAAACTGGAGAAAATTTGAGCAGCGATTTTCCTCTGGCCATGCGTTTTTAAGAAAAAATCCAAGCGTTTTGGAAAAAAAAATTTCGAAAATTAAAAAAATCGAAGAAAGGAAAAGTCGAAAAAATTTTTCACAAGTTTTCGTGGAAGTAATTTGTTTGAGAATTCAACAATATCTTGGGGGCATGGTTTCATTACGCGGCTTCCTATAGCCTGATTTTATACAGCACCAATTTTTTGGTATTTACACGCGAATTCCCTTCGTCTTTTCGACAAGATATTACCTTCTTTGTCAATTGACAAGGTATTATAGTGTCAGATGTCAAGGAATCCACGTCAACGCGAATTTAGTATTTTTTGCATTATTCGAATGTGATTCGGCATGACCCGGTTTCAGCAGACGACAGAGTCAAAAATACTTAATTGTCAAATGACAGAAAGAATTTAAATCCACTTGTTCCCTAGGTGTCAGCAAGTGTCCGTTTAAGAGACGTACCAGCGTGCTGCAATATAGTATATTATTAAAAATATTTAGCACTTTCGAGACCAAGCGGATGATTTGTTTATCATGTACATGATTTTAATTGTTGAATAAATTCTTCTTTAATTTGTGTTTATTTCCACTATTCACTTGTATTGAAAATAGCAATTTTAATCGGCCGACACTTTGTAATCACTGTATTATTCGCAGCGACAACTTCCTAGGTTGGGCACCTTGCGTTGGAATACCGGTAATATTTTGTCGAGTGACGAGTCACAAATGATAAAATCGCGCCCGTAATAATTTAAATTGTGATTCGAAATTACGTTCGCGCCGAGATTCCTGTTGGAAGTGCTAGACAATTGGGAATAAACAATACATCATAATAACATTTCAGAGTTTACAATTGTTGCTTGGGAACGAGGCCGTGGTGGAACAGAAAAAAATTTAAATGGCCCCACGTTTAGCGCCAGTGTTGGCGTCAGCGTGCGTGCTGATGCTATCGGCAGGGTTGGAGAAAGCTCCCACATATTTAATACAAATTAGTTGCTGTATCTGCCCCAAATAAAAACTAGCTCAGGTTCGGTGCAAGCAGGGTTTCTCTTAACCTCAAGGCTAGTGCTTGTGGTTCGGAACTTCACGCTTCTCCATCCCCCCAGGGCCTCTCTCGACAAGCAAAACACGGTAGGTTATCACATAAATAGTTTATTCAATTCTAGGAGACACAATAATACATAAGAGGAACGATCCTAGCTGAAAGTTAGTTTGAACGTCAGTCTCTGCTCTCTACACGCGTGGTTAGGGCTTCAAAACATTTAATTGCACACAAAGGGTAACATGGTAATTGACTCACGTTTGGTTTATGGGCCAACAGCGGCTTTACGCGCTTGTTCTCCCGGTCTCAGCAGCGTCCATGCGCGGACACCGGAAGTGCACAACCGGCGAAACTGAACTTGTGTCGCACATGTTCGCGCGGGACGTGGGCCCGGGAAGCTCGCTTGCTGAAGACTGGTTTGAATGGCCGTGTGCGGCGCGTCTCCTGATCCGTGGGTCGCGGGAGGGGTGATGCGCCTGCGCATTACCGTCCCGCGGTGCAACAGTATTTTAGGGCTCGATTCGCTGACTGTCGAAACATGACGGTACTTAAGACTCGATTCCTTATTCTTGTAACGTAACAACCGGCTTAATTTTTAAACCACTGTACACTACACACTCAACATGTTTTTTTTGTCGTAGTTGCAATGTCCTACAATGAAGATAATGTTATTATTGAAAATAAGATAATGTTATTATTTAAAAATAAGAACTTTACATTTATCTACATATTCTATATGAATGCAATTTTTTTCAGAAATGGGGAAGAATGGTGGAAAATTCGCAGCATGTTCCAAAAAACGCTTTCAAGCCCGCGGAAAGCCGGTGTTTACGTCGGAATCACAGACTCCGTGGTCGGTGGCTTTGTCCAGAGAACGAATGAAGTGTATTGCCCCAAAAAGGGTTCGAATGACGTCATAGACTTTGCAGAAGACTTATCCCGCCTATATTTGCAATGTGAGTAATAAATAGTAGCACCAGGCTTAATCATTATCACGGTTCTATATCCTAGATGGGCCTCCCTCATATTAGCCGCGGTGGTTCCGTAAATCGGCGGTGGTTCCTCGCCATTCGCTTTCAGTAGGTGCTGAACCCTTCCCTTCCTGCTCAAATTCTCTTCCAAATCAATAAAATTCAACTCAAGGGCGTTGTACAAATTTATAATGTATATCCACATATCCAGCCCATCGCAGTCTTTGGGACCCACAAAATTTTATGGTGGTCTAATAATCTCTGCTTATTTTAACGTTGTTTTCTTTGACTGAACCCTAGAACTTTGTCCTACTTTTAAAACAAGGAAATATTTCCTTCTCAAAATCCTTCATAAGAATTTGTTTTTTTGGTTAATTAACTTACACAAGGTAACATAAACTACCCAAACGTAACACACCCCTAACCTAACACCTAACCTTCCCAAAGGTAATCAATGAAATCTAACATAACCTGTCAAAACATAACCAATAAAAACTAACCCAACCTACAAAAAATCTATAAAATATAATCTACAAAAACTAACCTGACTTACCGAAGCACAACCAAATACAGCACCAAGTGAGGCCTACTTCAAGGTTCTAGTGGTGAATTTAATGACATTTATAACTCCTGGAATTGTATCTTTTAACAGTGATCTGCATCATCGCGTTCGACGTGAACTTGGACAGCTTCTCCCCGAAGGAGATGGCCACAAATTCACTTTCCTCCAGACTGATCAAAGCTACGCTGACTTCTAACGCCAACACGTTTGCGAATGACGTTATCCCCGAATTTATCCTCAATAATTTCGAGACTTCAGCCTACAAGGAATTCCGCAAGGCCCAGGATTATTTGGAGAAGTAAGGGTGCCTAAAATATTTGAGTTCACATTCAACTATTTAGGTATTTTAATTGATAAAATTACTCCTATATTACTCCTATATTACTCTTATATCTCCTATGTTCTTTATTTGTAGGTACCTTACCTTGTCATATTCTTTCTTCATCTATTTATTAATTTTTGGGTAGTCTCTGATTTAGTTTTCTTTGTTTCAGGGTAGCCATCGATTTTATCACTCAGAAAAAGGCTCTCTACTCTGAGGCTTCGATGGCTAACAAGGTTGAAGATAAAGAACCCTCTTTGCTAGAGACATACCTAACCAACCCTGAGATGGACATCAAGGATATTATTGGCATGTCGGTAGATCTGCTTCTGGCGGGCATTGATACGGTATTATTATATTTTCATTTCGATTTATATTCATGTTTTGAAAGTGGTGGACTTCTTGCTTTATTGGAAATTTCTTTCCACCGACCCAGATTTATATAAGGAATAGATTTACTTTGCATTGTATGTATAGCTCATTTAAAAGCTCTGCTGTGTCAACTAGCAGTGTGCAAGAAGGGAAACACACGAAGTTTTTATTTTCACAGACGTACCTATGCGGGATATATTTCGTTTCTTAAATGGAAGATGTTGTATTGTGGCGAGTAATTAGAACAACATTAGGTATAGTGCAATAGTATTTATTGACCGCTCTGGGAGCCTACTCTCTATCTTCCACAACTTCCGTGCGGCTGGTTTAGCTACGTCACCAACGCGTATTAACCCTCCTCCTATTGTGCTAAAAACTTCCTCGCGCTCCGGTGCCGTACACTCAGTAAATATGTATATGTTGTAATTGTTTAATCCAATACATAAACGTATTGCGGAGGAATACCTAAAATATGAATATTTTTAATATATTTACAGAGATATTTCAGTAATTACAGACCGCGTCCGTTTAGTTGACAGCACCCGCTGGTGAAGGTTAAACCACAAACGTACTGGTTTGTGAAACCAAAAGATAGAGAGTAAGCCCCCTGGTAGACAATCGTTTTACAAGTTAAAATATGTTTTTTTTTTTTAAGTTTTTCATTCAGGTAAAAGAGTTTTTGGTTAAGGTTATATAATTAGAAATATATATTTTGCAGATGACTAAAGATGCCGAAAATCACTAGCCGGCATTCCCGAAAATCCTCATACGTTTGTATAAACGTATTTAAAAAAAAATGTTTTCGGCTACAACACCAATATTGCCATTTTTTAAAAATATTAGTACTTTAGCACACCCAAAAGTCACGAGCTGCCACTTGTTCGTAACCCTGAAAGGTTCGTAATTATTATTTAAAAAGAGATGAACTTGAGATCACTGTGATGAACGAAACTTACGAAGTGTTATCATTATTCGACTAGCGCAGACCCGTGAAAAATCACGGGATATTATAATTGTAGGATTTGTGAAGTGGAAAGTATTTTGCCTGATGCCTTAGAATCATTGCCATTACCATTCCAAAGACGAACGTAGAGAAGATTAGAAATTTACCTGTCGAATGAACACCGTCAGTAAACTTGAAAAAATACGACCTCTGTCCAAATTTTATCGCTTGTCTAAATTGTTCACAATCCCATAATCAGTTCCAATTTTGAAAATAACACTTACATTCATAGCAAAACCAATTTCTAGAGTTTACTGAACTGAAGTTACAGACAGACAGACGGTATTTGTGATTTGCGACCATGCCATCACAAAACGGAAAACATAAGATTGCACCCTGGTCCCATCTTATCTTCTTCCCCTTGTCCCTTTCGGATCAGGAACCCATCGCTTCGATAAGGCACCTATTTCAGCTTCAGCGGCCTCCGTTTATTGCAATCCTCGCACAAACTTTTCCTCAACTTTTAGACTTGTTTATGTTATGTTACGGTACAGTATGTTAGGTAAGGTTATGTTATTTTAGGTTTTTTGTTATTTTTCTTCAATGTTTTATTGTGATCTGTTTTGTCATCTAAATCTCCAAGCCATATCTTATTTGCGACTTGTCTATGAAGATCAAAAGGTAATATTTTTTATTATTTTTCCAGACAACCTTTTCGACCAGTTTCGCCCTATACCACCTGGCCAGGAACCCGGGAGCGCAGCGCCGCCTGTTCGATGAAGCGCAGCGTCTGTTACCGGACCCCAATGACCCCGTCACCGCGCAGGTGCTGGGGGGCGCGACCTACCTGAAGGCCTGCCTCAAAGAGTCGCTGAGGATCAACCCCATCTCGGTCGGTATCGGCCGCCTGGTCAAGAAGGACGTCGTCCTGTCGGGGTACCATATTCCTGAAGGGGTTAGCGCATTTTTTATATCTTGGCTATTTTTTTGGATGTTGAGCTGTGTTGCATTTTTTGTACATTATAAATGTATCTATTGGTACGTACCTACTCGTCGTTTTTTTATTCGCTATAAATAATCTTCAGATTAGATATTCACCAGTGTTGCCTCTTCGTATTTGAGTCTACGTTGCAGACTGATCTTGCTTGTCATTACAGATTACATTACTCATCTGATGATGGACACAGTGAGTTTGTTGGAAACCTTTACTCAATAATGTGGATCAACGATTAAAATAATTTGCGACGGATCGTGTAAGTCAGTGCCATCGAGCAACGACAGTTAGCAAATGGCGACGATTGTTGTTGATACTTATTGTTTTTCCTGTGTGTTGTTTTACCCCAAGCATAGTTTGAAAAGCATATTGAAAAGACTATTTAAACAGTTTAGTTTACTTAACGACAGCACTGCCTTCGTAATTTTGCATGTGTAATAAAAAGGAAGAATGATTAGCAAGCCAAAGCAGTTACTTGCCTGATTGTAAAATTTTATAGTGTTAATCTTTCACAAAACCTCAAGTCCAAGAAGAAGCCGGTATCTATTCTTCTGTATATTAATACGTGAAGCAAAAACTTTGTACCCCTTTTTACGAAAATTGCGCGAATGGAGGAGTATGAAATTTCCCACACTTATAGTTTATGTAGAGAAGGAGTGCAGAATGCTAATATTTTTTTAAATCATGCATAAAAAATACATTACATCATTAAAAAAACATTACACATTAAATTAATTGGTGACCGGACAACTCGGAATGAAACCAACCCGGAACCATCTCAGATGAGTCATTTAGAGTGATAAAAAATTGGTTAGACAGGTAACGTTAGGTTAGGGTTATCGGCTAATTTAAAAAAAAAATCGTAGCTTTTAATAATGACTTATCAAGGAGGTGTTGAGTTGAGAACTTTATTTTCAGTTGGCATGGAACCAAATTAATTATGGTCGAATTTCGACCATTGGGCGACCACCAGTTCTAATAAATTTTTCGAAGTTTTCGGACTTCGGATCCCTCAAGATGTGCCCAGGAAATTGGTGAAGCCATCACGTCCGCGATGGATGGCTTCATCCAATCCACTATTAAGGAAACTGGTGTGGGCTCAAAGCCGTGGTTCAGTCGACAATGCTCTGAAGCAGTGCGACGAAAAAACGCGGCTTACCGAGCCTACAACACATCTCGAACGTCCGAAAACAGAATATTATACAACCAAATTGCAAAGGAAAGTAAGAGAATCATCAATAGGTCGAAATTCGAGCACGACCTGCAGGTCAGCAGAAAGCTGGCTGCCTGCCCGCATGGTAGCAGAGCGTTCTGGTCGCTTGCGGGCTCTATAGGTCGCAATTTCTGCAAACCCAGTCTGCCACCTCTTACCAGACCTGACGGCTCTCTAGCAAATACCGCCGCCGAAAAGGCTAACTTATTAGGCAAAATGTTCGCGGAAAACTCGACCCTCGATGACCAAGGTGCTATCCCGCCGTCGGTTCCTCACTGCGGTTTTCGTATGAAAAAGCTGAGGATTCGGCATCGGGATGTACTCCAAGTCTTACGAGGGCTTGATGTTAATAAAGCTAGTGGGCCTGACGGAATACCTGCACTGGTATTGAAGAGGTGCGCTGCAGAAATAGCTCCAATTTTGACGAAGCTTTTCAAAATGTCCCTGAAGTCTGGGTCTGTGCCCTCTGGTTGGAAAAAAGCGATCATTCACCCTATTCCAAAGAAAGGTGACCGCTCTAACCCGGCCAACTACCGCCCCATAGCGATCACATCTGTTCTGTCAAAAGTGATGGAACGTGTGGTCAACGACAAACTACTCACATACCTCGAGAAGAACAAAATTATTAACGACCGTCAATACGGATTCCGGCGGAACCGCTCGTGCGGTGATCTTCTCGCGTATGTGACACATGTTTGGGGGCGGTGCCTGGAACGCTTTGGTGAGACCCAAACCGTTGCACTGGATATTTCCAAGGCCTTTGACCGGGTTTGGCACCGAGGGCTTGTCAACAAACTGCCTTCTTACGGACTTCCCGCTTCCTTGTGTACGTGGATTGCCGACTTTTTGAGGGAGAGGTCGATTCAGGCGGTTGCTGATGGTTTCACCTCTTCCTCGCATTCGATAAATGCTGGCGTCCCACAGGGATCGGTTCTGTCTCCGACTTTGTTTCTGTTGCACATCAATGACCTCTTGACATGTGCACCGATTCATTGTTACGCGGATGACAGTACAGTCCATGATAGCTTTTTGTTTGAAAAGCCTCCAAAGGGCTCACAAATCCCAATGGCTCGGAGGGCTTTGAAACAAAGAATGGACGGTTACCTCGAGAGTGTTTTCTCTTGGGGTAAGAATAACCTCGTCGAATTTAATGTTTCAAAGACCCAATCATGTCTGATTACGTCTAAAAGGGATCGGAATGATAATCTAGTCTCCTTCAACGGAAGCAATCTCCCGAACAGGCCTTCCATTGATATGCTTGGTGTAACTCTAAGTGACCAGCTCAGGTACGGGGGCTCCATCGAGGCCAGAGTTAAGTTAGCCTCTCAGAAACTGAGCGTACTGTACAGGGCCCGCAGATACTTTAATAGTACACAACTGCTAACCCTGTACAAATCGCAAGTGCGCCCCACGGTTGAATTTGGCAGCCACCTCTGGTCTGGAGTCCCAAAATACCTGAAAAAAACCCTCGACTCTGTGCAGAAACGGGCGGTCCGTTTGATAGATTCTCCTAACTTAACAAATGGACTGCAATCTTTAGAGCACAGGCGTCAGGTGGGAATGCTGTCCTTGTTCTACCGGTATTACAATGGAAGATGCTCCGAGGAACTAGCGTCACTGATCCCCTCGGCACCGGTGCATAGTCGGGAAACACGCCAAACACGCGCTCAACATTTGTACACGGTTGACATTAGTCACATGAGAACGGGTCGTTTCTACGACTCGTTCTTGAGTTCAACAGCCCGGCTGTGGAACGATTTGCCGACTTCTGTGTTTCCTCCCTCCTACAATATGGGTCTCTTCAAGACCCATGTTCACTCCTTCCTCTCCTCAACAGCACCCTCCACACAGCATCTTCAAAGATGACATAGGCCCTGAGGGAAATTATTTCCCTCAGGGCCTCCTGTGTGGAGTTAACATAAAAAAAAAAAATAAATAAATAAATACACTAATAATTGTGTTATAATCTCCGTGATTTGATCAAATGTCTCCTTCAAATTACATCAGATAATCATAGATTTTCAAAGAGTACCTACCTGTCAAAGTTAACGTCTCGTTTTGCACTTAACTTTCCGCAATTTCACCAATATCTTAATCCAAATCAATCATGGCTCCGTTACTTGGAATTTGATATCCTTCTCAAATAATGCCCTCCATTGGCTGCCATCCCTCACTAATCGTCTGCAGTGCCCAGTCCTTTCCAACTTGATGCAATACTTTTCCACGCAGTCTATCCATCTCTCCCTCGGTCTGGTATCTCTACCTTTTCTTATGGTCATTGTCATTATTCTGCACTCCTTCTCTACATAAACTATAAGTGTGGGAAATTTCATACTCCTCCGTCCGCGCAATTTTCGTAAAAAGGGGTACAAAGTTTTTGCTTCACGTATTAATATACAGATTATATATGGAGGTTATCCATAGATGGTGCATAGTTGATAATGCAGGGGTTGGGACAAACCCGGAGTTACAACAAACTGGCGCAGCAGATAGGAATCATTCTGGGCCCCGACCTTGAGGTTCCAATATTTATAATAATCTCCCTGTATTATCGACAACTACGTGCCACCTAAGAACTTTCCCAAACTAATATCTAGGATACCACTTAATCTAAATATACATATTTAACATTATTTCAGACAATAATCACAACCTGCAATCACGTGATAAGCAACCTGTCCGAGTATTTCGACAGTCCGGAGAAGTTCCTTCCCTCGCGGTGGCTGCGCGCGGGCGACGGAAACGCATCCCGACCCGCGCACCCGTACGCCTCTCTGCCCTTCGGCCACGGCGCGCGCATGTGCATAGCGCGCAGACTGGCCGAGCAGAATATGCACATAACTTTGCTTAAGGTGAGCGTAGTCATTTAAATTTAAACAAATATTCGGGTAGAGCTTCATCAATTTGAATTTTGGATGTGTTTTGGCTTCGGGGAATAGTATCGCAATAAATCAAGAGTTGTAAATATTGATGTGGTGAAGGATTAGAATAAGACGGGAATTTATTTTATAATTTGGTAGGGTAGTCAGGAAGTTCGTACGTTATAGTTTAACATTTTGAAGACATTTCTTATTTTGTTCGGCATAAGTTTAAAATGTAGCTAGGCACCTAACTAATAAATGCATATTACAAAATTGCCGTGGGAAGCTAATGTCGTTATATTATTAGATGTCGTACTTGAGTGAATGTCATCATCGTATTAATTTGTAGTGGCAATTTTTTTTTACAGTTGGTGCGTAACTTTGAAATTGGCTGGAATGGAGAAGACTTGGGCATCGAAACTGTGTTGATCAACAAACCAGATGGACCAATCAATCTAACGTTCTTGGAAAGGACTCCAAAATAACAAGCATTATAGCTTGATGAGGAGCTATGGCTGCCGCCATTGATCCCAGAGCTCAGAAATTAAATAATTGGATTATTCGAAAACTGCCGATCACCAGCAGATCGGACAAAATCTTAAAGAGAATCTGTGCTTGAGACATTATGCAACTTTACACCAAAACATATTAGCATCCCCATGACGTTACAATACATCTAAACACGATATTGTCTCACAACTCAAGATAAGACGTGGCAAGTAAGAAACACTCTTATGTTTCCAGTAAATTCTTAATTCAAACGTTGTTCATATATAACAAAAACAGATATTCAAAGAATATGTTCGTATGAACGAAATAAACGGGAGGACCGGGCGGCGTTTTCGTATTCAAAAGTTCCGTCGAATACTTCCTCAAGAGTACTTGGCGCCTGACGGATTTTGAAGTGTATGATCAAGCTATAATAGAGCAAAGTCAGTTTGTTGTACTTGTTGATACCGTTGTTTTGTTTTACCGCAAGCTTGTAAATAAACAGACTATTTTAAAGCGCAAAGTTTACTTAGCGAAAGCATTTATTTATTTATTTAATGTTTTTTCACTAATAAAATATATTATTTAGCATTTAATTTTTAACCCCGCTAGGGCTCGCCTGTATTGGGGTTAATAATTTCACAATTTAATCAAAGTAACGCACATAAATATCGATCATTACAAACAGTTTTGTCAAACAGTTTTGTAAATATTCGTAATTTGGCTGTTGCGCGCCCAGAGCCTTGCATTCTCTAATGATGCATACAATATTCGGGTGAAAAGAATTGTATTATTTACGATAATCGATAATATCTCATTGCGCGTTTTTACAAATGAAATTTATTTATTTATTATGAACTAACGCCGATTAACGGCTTTTACGTAGGAATTACAACAATTAGAAATGGATACAGAATATGCATAGTTAAGAAAAAATATTCATATGCCAAAAAATTAAAAAGTACACATTGAAGTGACAGCATAAAGTAGAAAAAGAAAACCTCATATACATGTATACCTACAAGGTATTTTGAACTAAAAAATAACTAAGTAAACTAAGTAAATAACTAAGTACGTAACAAAAATAAATTTAGAAATCCAAATCCAAAACAATAATAAATTTAAAAAAGAAATAAACAATGTTGAAGAATATAAAGTAAATTTGATTATAATCCAACTGAGAAGCGCTGACAGCTTTAATTAAATAATGTTTGTATGTAGATAATTTTTGAATATTTATCATATTCATCAACAACATATTTATTACCAAACACATGCAGGCGATTTATTATGGAAAATAATTCAGCATTAGATCCTGTATTATTACAATGATAAGGTAATTTGTGACGAACTGATCTACTAGGTACATGAAAACATATCAACGAAAGAAGTTCAGGGGAGTTAAATAAATTATTAACAATTTTAAATAAATAAAGTAAGTCAGAACAAATTCTTCCTTCTTTTAAAGTATCGAGTCCCAGTAGTTGCAATAGAGAGAAGTAAGTAATGTTTTCAATTATATTCCCAATTTAAAATGAATGTGACGTAAGAATTTATGTTGGACACGCTCAAGGGAATTTTCATGTACGCTGTAATACGGATTCCAAATGGAGGAGTTAAATTCTAGTTGGCTTCTAACAAGAGAAGTTTAGAGTAATTTGACAGTTTGTCAATGTTGTTGTTTAAGGACGGGTTGTTTCAAAAAATTTGATGGATTCATCAAATATTTGAAGTTAATTTTCACGGTTTGTGTAAGTTCTATTCAAGTTCTGTGATTATTTCAGTATTATGAAGCAACTGTCCTATAACTATATAATAACAGAACTTGAAAAAAACTTACACAGAACGTGAAAATCAACTTCAAATATTTGATGAATCCATCAAATTTTTTGAAACAACCCATCCTTAATGTTATTCCTTGGATTTTTCTGGTGCTTGCCAAGTAATGAAAACATTTTCTCACCCACACGAAGGTAGTTTAGTACTTTTTTAATGCACTTTACTTAAAGGACACGATCTTACGCGACGCGTGGCAGTTTAATTCTAAAACACGAAATCGAAAACAGTACAAATGACTTGTTTTTGTCTTGCCACTTTGAAATTTCTACAGCGCGTCTATGCGCATAAGCATACACCTTTAAACACAGAACCAACTCTGTTTGACAATATTCAAACTGCTCGTGATGCTAGATCCAAATAGCATAATCTTTTTCTTATCACTTTCTCTAAACAATATTCAGCCGACTTAATTTTACATTAGAACAACATTACACAACAACAATAGATTGCAACAAAGCTATAGATTGCACTTCCACTGGCCAACAGACAAAACACAAATATAAATTGGATAACAAGTCTTGGATCACCAGCCAAGATAGATCGAATATCAATGATTTTTTTTTAAACCTGTAAATAAGATGTGTTTTGATTGTAACAATATGTGATAAATTGCGATTATGTTGTCTTGATTTACTACAAAATTTATTTTTATTTTTGATATAAACTGATTCTGTTGTAAACTCTGTTGTTGCTCTCAACACGAGATTTCCTAGCCAGACACGCACATCTTCCATGTTACTAATGTAATTTATATGTAAAACTGAAATAAAAAAATAAACATTATAAAAATTGAATTTGGCTGTCGAAAATAAATTAAATTAATTTGTGAAATGCTTCGGTAATAAATTGTGGAAGGTAGATTGTAATAAGGTTCGAAAAAAACCTTCACACAAAATGGAAAATTAGGAAATATTGTAAGCTTTGGGAGACAAACAACAGTTTGATTGAGAAGAAGAATGTTACTGAAAAACAAAAACAGAGGCAATAAAACGAAAAATAATCATAATTTTTGTACGATAATTATATTTATTAATAGTTTTAACAATGTTTTGTCATTTGAAATAAATATTTAATATAGTACACAACATTATTTCTCGAGTTTCTGAAAGAGTCAAATGCATTATTTTGATAAGTTCTCAAACGAGAATTATTCTCTTATTTTGATAAGTTTTCAAACGAGATAAATATGACAACACGCACACATTTGCTACAACAACGAATATTGTACCAGTGTGTAAGTAAATATTTGTGTAATTCAAACAAATTTATAGATTGGGGGAAGTGGTTCAGGATTTCCATAAACCTGGTGAGGTTCTGCCGGTGGATAGGGCGAAAGTGGTGCTGGTGGCGGAGGTGGTGGGGGTGGTGGACCGTACTCTTCAACTGGAGCCGGGTAAGGTTTCAGCGGTGCCGGGGGTGGCGGCGGTGGTGGTGGTGGTGGAGGTGGTGGATAGTCCTCTTCAACTGGTACATAAGGCTTCAACGGTGCCGGTGGTGGTGGCGGTGGTGGTGGTGGAGGAGGTGGACAGTACTCTTCAACTGGTACATAAGGCTTCAACGGTGCCGGGGGTGGTGGTGGTGGTGATGGAGGTGGAGGCCCGTACTCTTCAACTGGTACATAAGGCTTCAACGGTGCCGGGGGTGGTGGGGGTGGAGGTGGTGGTGGAGGTGGTGGACCGTACTCTTCAACCGGTACATAAGGTTTCAACGGTGCCGGGGGTGGTGGTGGTGGTGGTGGTGGAGGTGGAGGTGGTGGACCGTACTCTTCAACCGGTACATAAGGCTTCAACGGTGCCGGGGGTGGTGGTGGTGGTGGTGGAGGAGGAGGCAGTGGACCGTACTCTTCAATTGGAGTGGGGTAAGGTTTCAGCGGTGCTGGGGGTGGCGGCGGTGGTGGTGGTGGAGAAGGCGGTGGACCGTACTCTTCCACTGGTGGATACGGATATAGTTTTGTGGGAGGTGGTGGTGGTGGAGGTGATGGCGGTGGTGGAGGTGATGGTGGTGGTGGAGGTGGTGGACAGTCCTCTTCGACGGGAGCGGGGTAAGGTTTCAGCGGTGCCGGGAGTGGTGGCGGTGGTGGTGGTGGAGGAGGCGGTGGACCGTACTTTTCAACTGGAGCGGGATAAGGTTTTAGCGGTGCCGGGGGTGGTGGGGGAGGTGGTGGTGGTGGAGGCGGTGGACCGTACTCTTCCGCTGGTGGATACGGATATAGTTTTTTGGGAGGTGGTGGTGGTGGAGGTGATGGTGGTGGTGGAGGTGGTGGACAGTCCTCTTCGACGGGAGCGGGGTAAGGTTTAAACGGTGCCGGGAGTGGTGGCGGTGGTGGTGGTGGAGGAGGCGGTGGACCGTACTTTTCAACTGGAGCGGGATAAGGTTTTAGCGGTGCCGGGGGTGGTGGGGGAGGTGGTGGTGGTGGAGGCGGTGGACCGTACTCTTCCGCTGGTGGATACGGATATAGTTTTTTGGGAGGTGGTGGTGGTGGAGGTGATGGTGGTGGTGGAGGTGGTGGACAGTCCTCTTCGACGGGAGCGGGGTAAGGTTTCAGCGGTGCCGGGGGTGGTGGCGGTGGTGGTGGTGGAGAAGGCGGTGGACCGTACTTTTCAACTGGAGCGGGATAAGGTTTCAGTGGTGCCGGGGGTGGTGGGGGAGGTGGTGGTGGTGGAGGCGGTGGGCCGTACTCTTCCACTGGTGGATACGGATGTAGTTTTTTGGGAGGTGGTGGTGGTGGAGGTGATGGTGGTGGTGGTGGTGGTGGACAGTCCTCTTCGACGGGAGCGGGGTAAGGTTTCAGCGGTGCCGGGGGTGGTGGCGGTGGTGGTGGTGGAGGAGGCGGTGGACCGTACTTTTCAACTGGAGCGGGATAAGGTTTCAGTGGTGCCGGGGGTGGTGGGGGAGGTGGTGGTGGTGGAGGCGGTGGGCCGTACTCTTCTACTGGTGGATGCGGATATAGTTTTGTGGGTGGTGGTGGTGGCGGTGGAGGCGGTGGTGGTCCGTACTCCTTGGCTGGCGCGTAGGGATAAAGCACTACGATGGGGTCGGTCTCGAAGTTTTGTACTGGCAGGTCCACCAGATCGTCGGGAAAGCTGGCGTCCCTCCTGTGGCGGAAGGTGATGGCTGGGGGCGGCGGGGGAGGAATGGGCGGAGGGGGGTTTGACCCCTTCTGTATGGCGTTGGCGGCGCCAGCCAATATGGCGAACCATACTAGTAACTTCTGAATTTTAAAAAACAAAAAAATACTAATAGAAATATTCCCGATTAACATCAAATTAGGGCAATAATCGTCAGGTTTGTGATAAAATAGAATATAAACGAAGAAATTTTGCAATCTGTGTTAAATTTTATAGATTGAGAAAGCTTTTGATAATAGATTATGTATTTTGGGACGCCGGAAAAATTAATAAAATTAAAGCAAATTAACAGCAATTAAATAAAAAACTTGTTTCCAACTAGATATTTACTGTTTGTCAGTAATCGTGCCGTGTTATACTCGTATATTGAAGCGACCAAGTAATTTGGTTTTGCAATAAACTTACTAATTACACATGATTTGAGATTTTCAATGTCCAAAGTACTATCGTGATTTATTTTTGGGGGTATTACGCCATGTTGCGCTACCTTCTTCTTTTATAGATTACACATCTGCCCTGATGATGCATATTGTAACACTATCCGAAAAGGTGGCTAAAGAAGAAGGTAGCGCAATACGGCACTCAAAAAATTAGAGTTATTTTGAAAAACATTTAAAACACGAAAAAACCTTGGGACGGGTTGTTTAAAAATATTTGAAAAATTCGTCAAATTTTTAAAGTTAATTTTCACTTTCTGTGTAAGTCTTCATTGTGAATATTCGCGTTATTTGAAAATCATTTTATGTATCAAAAATCATTGGGTCAGTTTGTTTAAAAAAATTTTAAAGAATTCATCAAATTTTCAAAGTTAATTAAGTTATTATGTCATTAAGTCAGTTGCCTTATAAAACTGTAATAATCACAGAACTTGAATAGAACTTTCACAAAACGTGAAAATGAACTTATTAAATTTGATGAAATGTTAACATTTTTTGAAACAACCCGTTGGAAAATGAGAGAAAGAATGAGAACGGAAAATGAAAAAAAGAGCGATATTGTAACTATTTAGAAATTTTCCGAATTTAAAAAAAAAATACAAATTAATTATTCGATGATAGTTGAACTATTTCACTTACCATTGTTATTGTTGGAACAACCGAAGTTGATTGATGTACTGTCAACATGACCTCCTCGTTATATACACAAGTCAGTTCACCCCGGGGGGATGAGCTGGTACCTTGTCAAAACTCATAATGGTTCTAAAGTTATTGTGAAAAGCCTACAAAATACCGGTCCCACTTGTATTCCTGATTGCGAGATGCAACTACTTGATAGGTATTTGCGAGCAAAATCAAAACTGTCGCCAACAGATTTGTATAATAGCATTATGTATGCGTTGGTTACAACATTCAAATAGGGTCAGTTGTTTCATAAAATTTATACAATTCGTCTAATTTCAAAGGTAATTTTCAAGTTCTGTAAAAAATCGATTCAAGTTCTGTTATTATTTTATTTATGTGAAATAACAGGTCCATAATTAAATATTAACAGAACTAGAGTAGAACTTTCATAGAAATTGAAAAATAATCTTTGAAATTTGATGAATTGTTCAAATTTTGGGAAAACTTTGATGTTGTGTAACGGTTTTGTTTAGCTACTGCAAGCACATTTTTTTATCATTTCCAGTGTTTCAAACTTTTCCTTCTATTGTTGAGGAAACACGGTAGCCGAGAAATTTGAATAATTGGTATTCTACCAAATTGTTGCTGTCACTGTCATTGATACCTCCTCGAATACTAAGCGAAGGGGACAACTACACCTCAGGCTGAAAATAAAACAAAATCAACACAATCGAAGTTTTGTATTTCCCATTTTGCTCCTTCAAAACTGGACCGATTTTTAAGATTTTTTTGACAACTGTATTAGAAGAAAATATTCTATCTCTGTACATTTTGTTTTTTCAAAAACATATTGTCTAGTTTGTGAACTGAGCGTCTAATGATGGCGTTCAAATCAGGCAATTTTAACGATTTTTGGAGGGTTCTAACTCCTATGTAAAGTAATTTATCAAAAAAAACAAAATATACCGACACGCTAGTGGTCGGTATCAATATTATTTAAAAAAAATTGCACTAGGTTTCAGTTGCAAATATTTGCACTGTAATATTCAGAGAGTAAATTGGGGAATATGTTGTATGGATAAAATGCCGCCCAGTTTCCTCTTAAGCCCAGTTCCATTCAATAAAGTTCACCAGGGAGGGTTTTATCGTTGGGCTTTGGTGGTGTTTGACGGCCTCCGTAGTCTAGGGGTAAGACTCGCAATTCGAAGGTCGCGGGATCGAATCCCGCGACAATCCCGTGCGCAAATAAAATTTATTTAATAAACACGATGGTATAACTTTGTTTAATTCCACTTTTTATTTTCTTATCCAACTAGTTTCGGTTCAACCTGAACCTTCTTCAGGGAAGAATAAAAATATACTGTATATAATAAAAATATGAAGAATAAAAATAATAAGAATATGAAGAATAAAAATATACTTTACAAGGAATGCAATGTCATGAATGTAAAACAGTTATATATAACACAAACGCTTTGTCGATTTTTTAATAATATTAATATGGCAGAAAGAACACAGCAAATTCGTACTACTAGAATTGGCTCTGGTCTGAACTTTGTTGCAATTCAAACTAAAACTTCTTTTGGCCAAAGAAATTATTTTTATCAGGCTCCGCTCATTTTTAACAGCCTTCCAGAAAATATCAAGTCATCTAATTCCTTGAGCACTTTTAAAAAGATTGTCAAATTATTTATGTTAGCCGAGGATTGCCAATTGATTTTTTCAACTTTGTCCTTTCTAAATTATTAGCTAAATGATTATGTTTATAGTAATAATAAGCCAAATTAGTATTAGCATTCTTCTGTCAAATTTAAAGCATATTATATTATATACATATATTTATTATTTACAACTTCATGGTTAAAACAAAAAAAAAAAAACTTTTATTTTTTACTTTAAATCAGTCCTCAAAAAAATGGTCACCCTACAAAAGTCTACATGTTTACATGAATGTACTACCTAGCGCCAGCAGTTTAGATTTAATCTCAACCTGTAAGAAACGCAACAATATTGTTCTTTCAATATCTGTATAATTTTGTGTTATTTTGTTAATTGTAGAATTGTTAACCTCAACACAGGCTTGTCCTAGTGAGGTTGCAAATTGTTTTGTAAACATTTTTACCTGCAATGTAAAGATACAATAAATAAATAAATAAATAAATACTCAGTATATTTTTATTCTTCCCTGAAGAAGGTTCAGGTTGAACCGAAACTAGTTGGATAAGAAAATAAAAAGTGGAATTAAACAAAGTTATACCATCGTGTTTATTATAATGTATTCCCACAATGTGTTTGCTACATGTGAAAATTTAAAATTTATTTAATTAGTTTGTTTTATTTCACAATTAATTCATTGAAAATGATATATGGTATACACAGACGTGTGTGTATACAGACTGGAAGATACGCTCAGTAATTCAGAATTGAAACTTTGCTTCAAATGGCTTTAGCCGTGTTTGGTGACCAGATCTGAATAGCCAGGTAGTATATGTACGACACCTTCCAAAGTGAAAGATGTTCTCAGTATTGCCCTGGTGTAAGACCACCATTCAGAAACATTGATCTGAATAGCCAGGTACTTCCCCACCTTCCTCTCTCCCATCTCCTTTCCCGCCCTACTACCCTCAGCCTCAAAACATACCCCATTAGGGATTTTTAATTATCCATCTTTCGAGATCCTTTGACCACTTGAGCTGGAATATCTCAACCTGTCGCCTTGCACCACAGTGATTCATACTCCCGTCACTCCTGAATACACTCTCCCCCAGTTTCCTACTAATCCCTCATACTTTTTCTTCACAGAACTTCCTCTTTTTCTTTTTCTAAAAGACCCTCTACACTTTGCACAGTATCCCAAAACAGGACATTTCCTCAGGACCCCATGTGTGGGGTTAATGTTAAAAAAATTATCTGAAACTTTGTTTGGCCGGTGGAAATATCTATTGCGCTGTTGGTGACATTTTTTCGCTCGTTGTCCTCGCAGGCTTAAAATAAAATTACATTTATTGCACAAAATGTACCAGTACTGGGACAAGTAACCCACCACCAACTTCATTACTTAGAAATTATTTCAAAATAAATTTAAACACTACTCATGCAACAATAGAGAACTCCAGTCCAATTTTTTTTATTTTTTTTATGAATAAATGACCTTCTAACTAAAATAACTGCATATTTATTTTTAATTTTATAGTAAGTTTTAATAGTTAAAATAAATGTCAAGGTTTTAACTTTTCAAGATCCCCGAAAACCGCTGAATCTAGTGTGACGTCATCATGACCTACCGAAGTACGAATTTTTTAGGGAACTGGAATCAGCTGTTCGACTCCCACCATTTTAATTTCAGCATTGGAGCGTTTTACTGGGCATTATGATCGTTTTTTTGTATAGTTACAGTTTTTGAATATTTTAAATAATATAGATAAACTAATAGAGATACTATATTTTTTGATACTGAATTATTTAGGCCTAAATAGTGTTTCAATAAAAACAAAAACTATTACATTTCCAAATCTCTATAAACCAATAACACGGAATGTCGAACGGCTTGCGTCTTACGTTTCTATTGATTTCTATACAACTTTGACCCAGGTGACGCGGCGCGGTGACGTCACGCCGCCAAAATCCAGCAATACCAACTTGACAGGGTGTTTTAATGACACGTTTTAAAATGAACTTTTAAATATTTTTTAAAACTCTACGTTAAATATTATGTAATAAAACTTATTTATTCAGAATCAGCGTATATTGGTCTATATGAACATATTTTTTTAAAGCCATAATATTTTTCACTGGAATTCCTTATTAGAATTTTTAATAATATTATTCCAATGAACCTAAGAGAGTGTGATCCCTTGTATATTTATATTGCGCCATTGAGGCAATACCCAGCAGCGCAACGGGATAAAGTCAGGATCAGGTATTTTATTAGATTTTGCAGTGCTCTCCAATGAACCTAAGAGAGAGTGTGATCCCTTGTATATTTATATTGCGCCATTGAGGCAATACCCAGCAGCGCAACGGGATAAAGTCAGGATCAGGTATTTTGTTATATTCTGTAGTGCTCTCCAATGAACCTAAGAGAGAGTGTGATCCCTTGTATATTTATATTGCGCCATTGAGGCAATACCCAGCAGCGCAACGGGATAAAGTCAGGATCAGGTATTTTATTAGATTCTGCAGTGCTCTCCAATGCTCAACGAAAGGACGGTGTATTCATTTTTGCCTAATTTTGTTTTCAACTAGCCATCTTCTAGAGAAGGACTCAGGACTCAACTAAAGATATTATTTATTTTATTTTTATATTTATTAAATGCTTTTTAGGGCTTTTGCAGACATACCATTTACAAACATTATTATTTACAAACATATCAGTCAATACATATAATACACATTATTAAAAAATATAATAATTATTTTACAAACATAATACACAGACAATATCGGTTACACCATATTCACCACAAATTATTTTTGCTTTGGTGGAGAACTGAGAGGTTTTGAAAATATCGGAAAGTTCTGTATGTGTGTTGGCAGTTCGGTGAAATCGCACCAGTGGTGAATGATACGTTTAGTTATGGTGAGCGTCCATCTGTCCGCGCCGGCCGCAACGCACGCATGGCACGCAACGGATTGAATGGATTTGCCGATGGCATGCGTCCACTGTATTCGGAACGCCGCGAACTAATCAGTGTGACGTCACCGGCATGAAACGCATTTTTTGCTCACAAATGCCGGCGGTCCTGAGAATCCGTGTGACGTCACCGGCACGAAACGCATTGTTTGCTCACAAATGCCGGCAGTCCTGAATCCGTGTGACGTCACCGGCACGAACGCATTTTTTGCTAATAAATGCCGGCGGTTGGTGCGGGCGATACGCAGTGCTGTACTAATTCATACAAAGATAAAGAAAATCCGTTGCGTGTCGTGCGTGCGTTGCGGCGCGGACGTCCACCGTCCACCTTTACTACTATGGTTTTCACAGTGGAAAAGATGGTAGAGTCGAGTAGATTGAACAGGGGCATCGATGTTTATAAAACTTAAAATTTGAGGACAGTCTATGACGTTATTCAGTAATTTAAAAAGTATAAGAATATCATTAATAGTTCTCGGGATGGAAAGTAACGGTAGTTTTAGATTAGACATTAATGTTTTTTTAGCTCCATACCACGCTCTACATAGAATTGATTATTTATTTTTATTTTTTAAATTTTTTATTATTTTGTTTTTTCCTATTCTATGTTTAAAAAAAAATCTGTTGTATTAAAATATGTATAATTGTATAAATATGTACAATTATATGGGACGTGTGGGATTGCACTATCCTCCCCACATCCTGGAATAAAACTTTATTATTATTATTAGCAGATATCAATTACAGGTTGTCCCAATTTGTATTGAAGATATCTAAGAAACTTCCTTTATAGTTTTTCCAAACGGTGTAAGTTACAAGTATATATTATATAAAGGAGACCAAACAGAAGATGCATATTCTAGCTGCGAACTCACAAGAGAGCAGTAAAGTAGTTTCATTGATTCAACGTCGTGAAAATTGTGTTACGTATTACAAATGGGAGCTGTATTACAATTTTAAATTAGATCTCAATAGCTTAGTGGTTAAAAAGGTTGTCCCGGTAAGACAGAAATCTTGGGTTGGGTCCGTTGCCCATTTATTTTCCATGTCTTTTTCTATTTCATGTTTCGTTTAGATTTATAAGTATTATCTTTTCGTCAATGGGTGAATTGTGATTTTTTTACATCATATTAGATATAAGGTTTTAGGTCATTTAGCAATGTGTGTAGTGTGTAGACACTGGTCAAATTTTGGTTTTTATGAAGTTATGAAAACGTAGGTACATTTTCCAACAGTACCTGTCCATCAATTTATTATTCAATGCTAATTGATATCAGGAATGCAATGCGTAATTTGAATTAATTGAAATATTTCATTTTAATACTCTGCGTCTCATCACAAAGCAAATAACAATTAATTATTGTTCCATCCCCGAGGCAGTAATATTCTTACTTGATTTTGATTCATTGTTTCATTTCGCAGTAATATCAACATTAGTTAGGACAACATTTATGTCGGTCAGTCTAGAATAATCAAAATATATTATAAAAGAAAGTCAAAAAAAGCGTGCGGACCGCAAAAATTCAAAAACGAGTCTCGGTACGATCAAGGGAGTTATATGGTGTGGTAGTTCTCTACCCCCCCTCTAGGATAAGGATACCCGTTTTTACCTAAAAGGCGTGCTTTTGAAGATATTAGGGCCGGAAATTTCGCCACCTATAAATTTCATGAACAGTCTTCCTGAAAATGCTAGAAGATTCGATAAAACTCTAGAAAGTACTGGAAGGAGTGGCGGAGTATGTCAGTGAGTCTAAAGGTTTCGAGAACGTTCTGAATGGTTTGGAACATCATTTTCGAACATTCCAGAACACTCTCGAATGTTGTCCTGAGCGAAGCCGGGTACCACAGCTAGTAGGTAAAAATAGGTACCACAAGGTTTGGATTCTTGGTTTAATATTTTCTTTACAGCTTTTCCTCGGGCGTTCCCGACTTCTTCTACCATTCTCATTTTCGTAATATATTCTCCTTGTACTCCATTCTTCGTTCATTCCTTCTACATGCTCAAATCATATGAGGGCCCCTTTCTTAATCTTACTCGTTTCGCTTACATTAGCCTAGCATTCTTTGCGGATCTCCACATTTCTCACATGATCACAAATGATTTTATTACACACATGTCTCAGGGATTTCATTTCCACAGCGTTCAGTCTACTTTCATCCTTCCTCTGCTAGTTCCAGGCCTCACTGCCTCAGGGTTGGTACCAGTACTCCATTGTGGACTGACAGCTTCCCTCCTTTTGACAGTTTTTTATTAGCGACAACGGTATTCAGTCCTCCATTAATGTAGTTACCTTAATTTACCTTTCTTACAATATCTCTATCAGTCTTCCCATCCCTCATAAACATACTTCCCAGGTACACAAACTCATCCACCTGCTCCAAGTACAATCATTCACAACAATATTTCACATGTTTATAGCCGAAATTGTACATATATTAGGAAAAACGGGTTAATAATCAGGTAAAGTGAGAAGCAATATAGACATATAGAGGTCAGAATTAGGTACTATGTATATGAGGTAATGGTAGCAAACCGAGGGAGAAAGAAACTCATTGTTTTTTTCGAAATAATTGTGTGAAACAAACACTTCAAACACAGAAAAG
The DNA here is from genome assembly GCA_936435175.1 of Glyphotaelius pellucidus. Taxonomy (NCBI): domain Eukaryota; kingdom Metazoa; phylum Arthropoda; class Insecta; order Trichoptera; family Limnephilidae; genus Glyphotaelius; species Glyphotaelius pellucidus. Next base: position 10,004,234 of record OW386537.1, on the reverse strand, counting down.
CATATTTCACAAAGAATTTAGGTAGGTACTTAGCAAAATTTTCCGATAATTTGAATATACGTACAATGTATGTAGTATATTCGTTAGTGTATTCAATAGTGTATTTGGATAGTCCATTCGATCACCGAGGCCTTTGAACCACTTTACGAGTACAGCGACATCTGGGAACCGAATAGGTATTCTGTCAATAAAGTCACGTGAAAGGGAAAACTCAGAAAATCCTTGGTGAAAATGGCGCTAGATGTCATACGTATCTATGTCAACTCGATTAGTTATCCAAACGATTTTCACATCACTAAAAATCTTGTTCCGTTCGACGGAAATGTCTGAATTTTTGAGTATGTATTAAACACCATATTTATATGGTTTATCCATGAAAACAAATTCCGTTCCATCGATATTTTCATTTATTCAATTTTAAAATTAAAATCGGAAATTTCTAACATTTTGTTTTACTAATAGGTATATTATGTCAAATCTATAACATTTTTGTTTATTTTTGGCCACACCTTGTATTTTTTTTTTTTTTTTTTTTAAATTTATTTATTGTAGGCTGATATATATCCTGATTTTTCTTTTTTTTTCATTATTATTGGTGCAAACTTAGGTAAACTGAATGGGTACATTGAATATGTATGTCACATTTAGGTAGCTGGCAACAAAACTATTACTATTTTCATTATTATTATGTAAACTATAGCACTTTAATTTGAGACCTGTTTTATGTAAAAGCCGGCTTAAATAAATAAATTAATAAATTATCCAACAGCATCCAACAGTTGCCCAAATAATGGAACGGAGTTGTCGAATAATAATTCTTTTTTCTCTTGTTGTTGTTATTGCGTAATTATTAATTTTACTATGTTTTATTTTTCCTATTTGTTACCACAATATGAGCATTTGTTTGTTTGAATTTTTTTGATAAACAAATAGTATTCTTTTGACCTTTGTAGTTTCATATTCGTTCTATGCCCAGCTGGCTTTTTTAATTTTCTTTCTTTCTTAACCCCTCAGGATAATTTGTTCGTTTTTCGGAACAACTCATACAGGTCTCGTAGAGACCATTGTGTCTCCTTTACTATCGTAGTGAGATATTTGAAATAAATGGTGTTGGAAAGAAAAAAATACGACGCCTTAAATTCAAATAGAAAATTTTACCTCAAAAGAAGTAGAATGTACCAATACCTTTATGAAACCAAAGTTTCGGATAACAATACGACAAAATATTCTGAAACTTTGGAAAATTTTCAATAATTATTCTTACATGGAACGACAGAAAAGTGAGGTGACAACATCTAAATGTTTTTATTTTTGTCGTTACGGTTAATTTTACTAAGAAAAAACGTAAGGTTAGCCATTTTAATTGTTTTTTTAATATTTGCATCCAAAAATTTTATACTTCATAAATTAAATGATTATTTTGATTTCTAAAATTTGAGAGCGTAGTATACCACATTTCAAAAACAGTTTTTAGTTTTCTGATATGTTGAGAAATATTCAATTTATTTCGATTTTAAATATTTAATTTATTTCGCACGGCGGAGATATTTTGAATCTCTGATTGAATATGGTCGAATCCTGAGTGGTTAATACCTACGAGTGCAATCTATTTAATGCTTTTCTCTTGATTTGAACAGCACATAATCTTGAGTTGTGTGATGTTGTTGTGATGTAACTCACAACAATGACGTCTTAAAACAACAAACCAAGCTTTATTTTTGAAATGAAACTTCTTTAGCCGCGTTAGTGATTCGGAATTTGGATGAAACGGAAATTACGCGTTAGCACCTGCGAAGCATCACACTGCGCTCATTGGTCGATTTGATTATGATGTCACTTTTAAAGGCTCCTATTGGTTGAGATGTAAAACGGAAATGACGCTAGGTCCTAGGTCTGCGCTCATTGGCTGCTTTGATTATCACCTCACTTTTCAAGGCTTGAGATTGTTTTGGCAAAGTTTTGCTTCTACCGTGTGTGAACTGCACTCGTATTTTTTTTATTAGTAAAATATCACTAAAATAATAAATGCGAGCTTACTATGATAATTAACATTTAACCTGTTTGTATCCTTAAAGTACAGTTTATAATGTTATATACTTCATGCTTACAATTATACTCCTGAATAACATGTGTAACTTGAATAATGTGATTCTGTAAAAGCCTTCAAGGCGTGTATGAATAAATAAAATAAAATAAAATAAATAAATAATTGAATATCTGGGTACCTATATTAGAAAAACATTTCGGGTCTTACAAATTATTTTTAAATTTTTACTCAACTGATAAACAACAGTTTACCATGCACAAATGGTTGTGTATCAGTTGTGTAAAAATTAAAACACGTTTGTTGGTAAGCGGAATAATTTTTTACCCGAAATGCCTCGGGCTTTATGTTCGCTCATTCTAGTCACGTCAAATAATTTGAAGCGATTTTTTAATGAAGTGTTTGAAGATTTGAAATGTTTTTTTAATGCTTGGATTTGGGCGGTTACACAATGTAAAAGAAAGCATTTGAACCCCGGGGCATAATGTTTTAAAATGACGCTTTTACTTTGTATTTTTTTCTCAAATTAGTTATTAAAGTTATTATAGTCTGTAGACAGGTCAATAGAATGATGTAAACAGATTGAACGTTAAGAATTCGTTAGATTTTTTAAATAAATGGTATTAGATGCTTATAAAGAAATCGTATTTCTTAAGTATAATTTTCATATTAATGGTTCATTGTGGTTTCGAATAATATACACGTTTATGCAGCCACTGGAGCGACCACGCGAAATAAATAAATTTGCCGCAATTGCTCGAGATTTCCAGAAGATTATTTTTTAAATTTTTCGCGAACATTAAAAAAATCATACCTTCGAATTTTAACATGGAGACATAAAAAATTATTATAGTGCTTTATAGACAATGAATTAACCTATATTTTACCGTTTATCTCATATTTGTAGAATTTATAAAAAAAAATCGTAAAGTTTATAACCGCGAAAATCATAAGTGAAAGGTGAAAAAGGACTTAATTTTGACCGTAAACAGCTGATCTGAAATTCTTTGCAAAAAATATTTTTAATAAATATTTTTAGCATCGTTCTAAAAAATTGTCTACGAAATTCGGATTTGCGACATCTATGGTCATAATAGATAAGGCACTTCAATAGCTTCGTTTTAAAATAAATGGCTGGCCATGAAAATGTTTTAAATAATTACAATAAATGTTTTACGAATGGTAGGAAAATGTGGTCCATTTTTGGACCGCTGTCAATAAAAGAAAAATAAAAGTGGTCCATCTTTCGACCATAATCGCTCCAGTGGGTATGCGTCCTAGTTTCTGAATTATCACTTCAAGTTCAATACTAGACATTAGGGGCCGCAATAATAAAGATATTTCAAATTTTAAACAACGGATAAACAATCATTAATGCAGGGTAACAAGGTTGTTTATCAGTTGTAAAAAAATTATAACACGTTTATTCGGGGGCCTCGGCCTCCATGGTCGAGGGGTAAGGCTCTTGGCTCGCTATCTGAAGGTAGCGGGATCGAATCCCAGCGTGCCTAAATAAATTTTATGTGATTAATTTGTGTTATTTCACAATTAATTAATTAAAAATAATATAGTATATTTGCGGAACGTTCCAGAGAGGAAGATAACAATCTCAATATCGCCCTGGTGTAAGACCACCATTCAGAAATAAAGCGTTGCTTGAAATGGCTTTAACCATGTAGTGACCAGATCTGAATAGACGAGTATTTCTCCACCTTCCTCTTCCCCATCTCCTTCCCCTCCCCACTACCCTCACAACATACCCCAATTGGAGATGCCATAGTCTCATTGGCTTCAGACGGGTGCTGGGATTCACAAAAAAACAAGCATTAATGTAGGGTAAATGGTTGTTTATCAGTTGCATACATTTAAAAAACGTTTATGAATAAAGGGCTAATATTTAGATCTGGTATTTTTTATTGCTTCTTTTCAACAAATTAGTGAATATCACCCTCCTTCACATATAATTTTTTTAAAGGTTTTATTGAACGAGAAAGTACAGGAACATAATATTACATACACTATTTCACAGTAACATACTTTTAGTTTAACATGTTTTTTAATACATTAAATATTACAATAATAAATTTATTAGATTTATTTATTTATTCTTAAGATTTATTTGTGGCTATCACAAATTAAAATTTTTTGGGCTAAATTTGAATAATTAGTAATAGAAAATAATTAATTTTTTGATAATTTGAATAATTAGTTAAAGAAAAAAAAAATTATTGATTAGATTAATTTATTTATTCTTAAGATTTATTTATGTCTATCACAAATTAAAATTTTTGGGCTAAATTTGAATAATTAGCAATATAAAATAATTAGGATGAGAAGAATAATGATGTATAATATAGTAGGTTTATTTAGAGTTGGACATAACCTACACCATTAGGTGGACCTGTATTGAGGCTGCATTTTTAGCAAATTATTGAATGCATTTTGTCTGTGGTTTATCTATAAATGCAGCATATAATTTCCAACATGACAATTTCTTTTACTAAAATCATTGTCATCACAACGGGCTTGGTTCATCCATTCTTCTCCAGTCGTTATGTCTTCCCGTCCTGCTTCAATTTTCTTAAACGCATGTCAGTTCACTTCTTCCTCGGTCGGCTTCCAAATCAATTAATTTTTTTTTTACATTAGCTCCACACAGGAGACCCTGAGGAAAATAATTCCCCTCAGGGCCTATTTCATCTTTGGAGATGCTTTGTGGAGGGTCTTTGAGGAAAGGAAGGAGATGAAGTTCTAGGAAGGAAAAAAGGTACGAAGGGTGGGTAGGTAGCAGGAGGTCAGTTTCTCAGGAGTGATGGACGTACCTTACCTCCCTCACATTACACTGCAGTGTAAGGCGATCCCACTGCACTGCAAGGAGGCTCTGAGAGAGTCCTTTTGGCGAGGTCAAAAGGCCTCTCTCAAGCATTTTCTCCTGATCCAGCCTGCCACACAGCTGGTAGGCAGATGCATTCACCGCCTAGATCCGGACAAATCTCACCCCGTGAACCCGGGCACCCCTGCTAGGTCACCAAAATTAGCGAACCACTTGGGGTTACCTAAGGCAGGGTTGTTGGTTATCCAATAAATGAATCCCAGGGCAGTGGTACCCATACCTACCGCCCAAATTGAAATTCACTGAGACACTAAAGTGTTTGAGATTTCAAGCATACGTGGTAATAGGGATCCTGTCACCGTCCCACATAGCCAGTCACCGCAGTATTTACGACTTACGACGGTATATACTGACGACGTTATGACTTACGACGGTACAAACTTATGGCGGTTTCATGCCCTGTACTTGAAATCTTACAATAATTCACAGTTTTTAATAAATAAAAGAAATATCGATATTTTAAATTTATTTATTCTTATTAAATATCCATACATTTTCATGTTTATATGAATAACTTACAACTACTGTGTATGTAGATACTTATTTTAATGACTAAGATAGATTTTGTAACAAGAATTCATTGGTAACATGTTATGAAGCAATGAAAAATTATTAACAAAATCAGTAGATAAGATATGTTAATGTTTTAATAAGTGTTTATTTTTCTAAAAATAAGAAACATCTATTAGTTAAATAAAACTATGTTCCAAATTAAAAAAAAAAATTCTTTAAGGACATAATAAATTATTAGAAAATAATAAATTATTTATATTGGCAGTTGATTTCTACTATACTTTCAATCGATAGCGTTCGGTAATTCGATATTTTAGCTTCACATCTATCAAATAGGAAAAAAATACTATGATTCATCTTTTCAATTGAATTAATTAGCCTATATGGTATTTTCTGCAGTTATAACGTGAAGATAATACATTATATGATGTCACGAAAAAGTTATTTTAATTAATCTATTAAAAATTATTTATCTGGCTGTAAAATAATGTGAAAGTTCTCTGTTTTATTACACGGTGGAAATGTATTAAAAATATTCAGTTGTAACTACAAAACAGTCATAACTTACTAAGTGTAGTTGGACTACTCCAAGCACGCGATTTATGCTATAAATTTTGTGCAGTAGGGTATTGTAACTGTTTTTTTTATTCTTGAAAAAATTAAATAAAAAATCGATGGCAATTTATTTTTATGTTAATGAATAAATTTTAAACAACAATTTAAAACGTGCTATTTTCAATTTGATTCCAAAACGCCATATTTGTAGGTTCGGCGGCGTTGACGTCACGCCGGGCAACGTTGGTGACAGCCGTCTTACCAGCCAGTGGCGTTTTTGATGTCATAATGACGTTGCAGCCAGTTGGAACCGTTTTGGAACGTGCGGTATTTCAAATCAATAAAATGAAAATATTAAAATTAGGCATCTTCTCTTTAGTACAATGATCAGAATCAGAAAAATAAACTTTGAATCTTCCACACGTTTTTGACGGTTTTCATAGTTTGTTAAAATACCCAATTGCTGAACCTGTAGTGAGACGTGAAACTATTAAGAACACTCCACTTCTGATTTAGTTAATTGATCTAAAATTCAAAGATGAGGAGAAGAGGCTCCCATTAAACCGATAAAAATATAATGGCACCACATAAACTAAAGATTTACGGATTAAGAAATTAAAAGTATGTCTAATTTAAAATAAATTAGGAGTTCCTATAACATACAATAAATATTATTAAAATTAGTAAAATTAATCTACATATTCCTCATTCTCTTCTACAATTGTAAACTTATTATTTCTTCATTAAGTACCTATACACGTACAAACTTTCCTAGGCAGTCAGAGATATCAGAGAAAACAGAGCAAAATTATTCATTAATTTTGTTCGATTGTTAGTTCTATTTTGAGTGACTGCAGAGAAAATAATGTAAATCTGTGTGTAAAAGTATGTATGAAGTATAAATACACAGCGTTCAACGCTGTAGCTGCCAACTCTAATAGCTACATGCATTTAATTCAGAGTTTTTAACCTTCCAATTTATTGTTTTATTTGCATAGATATAAAAAATTGGCGATTTTAGAGCGATTGGCGTTAAAAAGAGCAATCAAATCTAGCTTTTTTGTATGGGGCTCACTATAGCCCCCACGTCTTGAAACCCTATAAGGCGTTCTCTTGGAGGTCGCACATCTATTTAAGACCAGACAGGGTTTGCAACACTATTTAAACAAATTGTTTATTACACTAGTTTAAAGAAATTTGCTCAATTATTAATTTAATCACGCAATCGTCAGCCTCCTCGGTACACTTGACACTGTTTTGTTATGAATCAGATTTACATAATACACCTGTTTCATTTTGAAATCTTTTTACTTATTTGGTGTTTATCACTCCCGTACGAACAATGGACATATGTCAATAATATCTATTTCTATCAAATAGGTTTCAACCAAATAATCTGCGAATGCGTTTTTCAACCATGCGGTTAATGCTAGGTTTCTTATATAATATCACATATATTATACACATTGCTGGCAAGCGAAAGTTTGTTTGAAAATAATTTAACTTCAGATTTCCGGAAAATATTCTGGTTGAAAACAGTACTCAGGGATTAAAAGAAGATATCAGAAACTGATTCGTTCGTGTATCTCGATTTGTTTTAACGATTTATTATTCATGAGCTATATTATCTTTGTTATACTCTGAGCTTGAGTAGATGCAAAATGAATCGTTCGTTTATTATGAATCTGGTTAAAATAATATTTGACTTTTGTCGAGACAGCAAAATATTCACTCCCGATATGCAAAGGCTGAAAATCAAAATTAAGCGATTCAGATAGAACGATAAATTGATAAACTCGCATTAGTGTGATTTTTAGAGTCTCATACCAATGTTACGTATTGTGGGTTTGCCATAACCTAGACTTGTATATTTACTATTGTGGCCGGTCCACTTTTGCCTCCCACGATTAGGCTTTTTGCGTCTTGATGGCGCGCGCTGTTATGTTATTTCCTTCTGACCAAAGGTGGGAAGAAGGTGGGCGGAAACGCAACAATATACATTCAAGTATCATTGATACACAAAGGAAATGAAACAAATACCTTTGAAAACGAGCAAGAAGAGGAAGCATGACGACTCATTGCAGAATTCACACAAGAAAAAAGAGACGTTCGTACCAACATGCAAATACAATACATTTGGTTCATACATAGACGTTAGCAGGAAAGTATACCTATCTGAAGTTGAAATGATGAATTGTTAAATACAACAAAATACTGTACTACATACGGTAATGATACATTCGAAATAAGCTTTAGATCAGTCATTCCTAAAAATAGTTATGTAATTGATCACCAATATTATTTCGCTTTGCAAATAATTAATTGTTATTAACAGTAACGCAAAATTACAACATATAAATGTCTTTATAATTAATAATTTAATATGCTTTATGAGAAAAAAATAGCGTTGGTGGCCCAATGTCAAGGCGGCTGCCATTGCAAACAACATTCCTTGTATTATTATATGGATCGGTAGGCGTTTGTTACAAAACAGCTGAATTAAAGTGGCGTAATAAATCGTTGTCACCCGCTTTTGTCTCACAACATTAATCGTCTATCTACACTGGCCTAGGATCGTATGGTGTGGCGTCGAAGCCCACGTACCTGTTGTTCTTTCTGTGGACGAAGCCAGATCCTGGAGAGGTGTTGTAATATATCACTCTTCGGATGCCAAATGGATCCACGTAGCCGAAGCTGCCGGACCGTGTGTCACTTCCCGAATTTTCTTCTTCGTGGTACTGCTTAGGCAGGTAATACCTGAACCCATTGTTCGTGACTGACACGCCATCATAAGTGGGATATTGTGGATCGTATCCATTTCCAATTTGATTTCCACCATACGCGGCGGGGTTAGTGCTTTGATGTCTGTTGTAAGATTGTTGCGGCCGCTGATACACGTACTGATCCTTGCGGTCGATCGGAGTGCTCTGCAAACCGAATGGATCCACGTTCAAGGTTTTGGTGGAGTACAGATTTCGGTCTCCGTAGCTCGGTTGTTGTTGTTGTTCGTAGGCTTGCTGTTGTTGAACAACTGGATCGATGTGGTATTTCCTTCGGTAGTCTCCTAGCACATTCGAAGTGATTGCCACAACCGGAGCTGGGGTGGATGAGTAATGGTGGACAGGTGGGAGATATGTGGAAGATTCGGCAGGTGGAAGATACGAAGAAGATTCCACAGGTGGAAGATAAGTAGATGACTCAACTGGAGGTAGATAAGCTGATGGGGTGGACGATGGAGGTAAGTAAGTCTCGGGTACTTTCGGAGGTAAATAAGATGAAGATGATTGTTCCACTGGTGCTGGAGTCGTTGGGTAATAGGATGGCGGTCTGTCCGTGAAGGAAACCGCAGCAATTGGTTCGACGGTCGGCCTGAAATCGTATTCTGGTGTCTGGGTGCTGCTCTCTATAGAGTTGTGGGACACCAACACCTGAGGAGTGTTGGAGGGCGGCAGGTAGGAGGCGAAGGTCGGGGCGGGAGTCACGGGGGCTGCCACTGCGGACACTCCTCTGGTCGGGTAGGCGGGCGTTCCTCGGGCAGGGTAGCCAGCAGAAATTGGTCTGTGAGCCCCCACCAAGATTCCTGCCTGGGGGGCAACCTTTTTGGCTGCCTTGATAGCCTCCTAGAATAAAACGATTTCAAATGAATAGAAGAAACTTTTGATAAGTAAACAAAACTGAGATATTATTATGATCGATTTATAAATAGAATACGTACTTCGATGGGGCGGTTGTGTCCAACAAATACAGTCTTGGACTTTAGGATTCTGTATCCCTGATCGTCAGCTATGTAGTCTCTCAAACGGAGGAATCCATCAGCATCAATCCATCCGTAGGACCCTGGAAGACATTAAAATACAATCAATCAAAAAGTGTTAAAATATTCCTTTAATGTTTACTGAATCGAGCAACATGTGATATAAAACAATGGGAACCAGAACCTAATATGAAACAGGAGACGAAGATTAATTAACTTGTTCCCAAGAAAAAATCCTTCTGCAAAGAGTTTCCGGTAACGTGCAAAATGCCACTTGCCACTTGCCACCTTGCTATTGAAAAAAGAGTTGTTCTACCCAGGGAATACTAGAACACAATTCTAAAGGTTCTGTTCCCACTTATATCAACCCCCTACCAAAAAGAGTCAGTGTTTCACGAAAAGTTGTTAGCATTGATATTGGTTGTACAATGTCGTGAATTTAAGTATAGATATTGAATTCAAAGTTAATAATAAACTTAGTTTTTACCACTTTTATTGTTTACAAAACCAACATGTTTCGTGGGCTAAGCTCACCTCTTCAGGGTTCAACATTGAATTAAAATGGTGCCACATAATAAATGTGCTGTGTGTGAAGAAGAGATGTTGAGTTTCTTAGTCTTCCTCACTAAAGGGAAGGCGTTCTTCTTGGTACTTTCAGTATGGTCTTAGGATTCCTTTTTGAATCGTATTCAGGATGTGTATATACTTATGTGTAGCAAATCCCCATTCTATAATTCCATATTCAATTCGAGAAAGAAATTCATAAAAAAATTGGTAGTAGATCTTTTTCATATTCTTTTTATTTTTCTACATTTCTTATATTTTTAACGAAATATTAAGGCTTGTGAGTTTTTATATTATTATATAAGGCTTGTGAGTTTTTATATTATTATATAAGGCTTGTGAGTTTTTATATTATTATATAAGGCTTGTGAGTTTTTCCGTAATATCTTTGATGTGAAGTGCCCATCTAAGATTTTCATCAATTGTTACTCCGAGATATTTTATGTTTTGTGTTTTTTGTATAACTGGGCATTGAATATTGGAAATATCATGATATTGGTTTTGCTCTTGGGTGCATGTCTGGGATACATTACCTACTACGGTCCCGTCCTGAAGGCGCTTCTCCTTGCGGTACTGGCCGCTCTGGGTCTGGTAGCGGAAGTATCTCTCTGGACCCTCGTCGGTCTGGATGTGGTACTGTCCGTTAGGGCTCCCCGGGGCGCTGCTCCAGGAGCTCAATGCAGCTCCCACCAAGCCCAGCTGCAAAGAAACAACAAACACATTATTAGGAGAACACGACGAAGCGTTCAGCGATATGAAAATTCAAATACTCTTTGTCATGTATTGATTTTTCAACTCGAGATTATTTTTAGTCGATTCATAATAATAATTATTATTATTACGGAAAATAGTTCCCTTCAGGGCCTGTGTCATCTTTGGGGATGCTATGGGAAGGGTCTTTTCAGGAGAGTAAGAGAGGAAGTTGTGAGAAGGAAAAGGTAAGAGGGATTGGTAGGAATCTGAAGGTCACTTTGTCCAGGAGTGACGGATGTATGAATCCGTCCCTCCCACTGCGGTGCAGTGATGTTCCGAGAGAGTACTGCTGGAGAGGTTAAAAAAGATATCCCTTAACCAGTCTCTCCTTATCCGGTCTGTCACGCAATTAGTAGGCTGACGCCGCACCCTTCGCCGAGACCGGACAAACCTCACCCCATGAACCCGGATATTATCTTAATTAGGGAATGTTGTGAAGCTGGGGAAACGGACAAGAAAAAGGAAACTTTTTCAAATATCGTCGCCAAACAAATTTAAATCCATTTTGAGTAACTATTCGATTGGTTAGTGATCTTTCAAGGCCAAGACCAAGGCTTCTGAGGGATTCTTTTACTATCAACAAATTTACAATAGTACAAATTAATTCATAATAGGTACTATATTTTATTTAAATATGATGTATAAAATAATCCACGTCACACTGTGCTTCATTTAAACTTGCTTTTATTTTGCGCACATCGAGTTTACAACCCACCATCAATGGTAAGAGCTTACTGATCTGTAATGGAACTCGTCAAAATTATAACCATTATATCTAATTGTTTATATGTTTTTACAGATCATTAGCTTAATACAGCCGACAATTCCACAGACAAATAAACATAAGCCACAATAACAATTAACCTGTACCGTCACATGTCACGCCTAACGACATAAAATTAATTGCACATCCAAGCATAAACCTGACGCTTTATGATTTCTCAATCGACAATCTTCCTCAGTCATCAGTCAGCAGTCAGCACGTGTCCAAACGATAAAACAATTTCACCGTCATAAATCAATTTGACCTTGACAGTGACCGGAAATGACATTTTATGGGCACAGCACTAGAAAATGCTCGCCAAAATTAAACTTTTATTAAAAGTGAAACCGTAATTTCTTTGAAGCAGTAACCAGGGACCAGGGCCGCCGTGGGTTGTGGGAATAGCAAAAATGCCGTCAGTAATATTTAAAAATGTCGAAGGTAAAAAACACACTATACACAGGCACAAGTATTTGCGAAGGATGTTACTACGTTCTTCCACCAGGAAATCGTTTTTCATTTACGTACAATGTTTATGCCGATACATTGCGGTGCTTTCAACGATCGTGGATTTCTAACAAATCTCTAACCGAAATATAAGTAGATTGTCATTGCTTGATTTTGTTTTAATGTTTTATCTCAAAATGATTCGAAGGGAACATTGAAAATGGCAATTAAGTACAATATTTCGCTTAGAACCTACAAGTGGTTCCCACTTAACGAAAACAATTACACATTTAATTAGTTTCAAGAGAAATTAACATAAAACATTGTGCCTGTGATAGAGTTGTCAAAGGTCACTTTGTAGTATGAGATTTCATTCGAATTTTTGCGTTTTATGGATTGATATACTTTTTTTTTAACAAAGGTTCACTGCTATAAAATATACTCCTGCCAAATTTATGTTAAATAATTATGGTATTATTACAAAATCTATTTTACTTCAAATTTTACCTATATTTGTAATATTATAATCTTTTACGGGATTGACCTACACTTCCTTTTCCTTTCATTTTGATTTTAATGGAAGATATGTAATTTTATCAACCACAAAGAAAGAATGTTAATATGTATTTAACCTTATAAATCATGTAACTATGTTTGTACGCATGATGTACCCCCGTCTGTTTCGACACAGGTATATTATCCAGGCATCGAAAAAAACACCAGTAATCAAAATTTATATAGATAAATAAACAAAATGAAAAAAACTGCCCCCAAAATCGGCCGCGCGCGCCGGTGTGTTTCGATCTCAGTTTGGAGGTGTGGATGCGACGCCCCTGGCAGTAGGCTATTTTTTCTGCTTGATGCTGCTAAGGGCAGGGAGCTGGATGTGCAGCGTGGAATGTGTTCTCATGCGTAGACACGTAGTTATTATAGCTTCAACTTGACACATATGGACGCAGGATGCCGCTAGAATATCTATGTCCGTATCGGACCAATCGATTTCACTCACGTCCGAGGATCACGCACAACAACAAGCGTCCCACCACCGCAAAACGACACGTTACCAGGCTCTTCACAGTAACAAGAAAGTCCACAAGTTTTTCCAAAAAATATATTCAGGCTACGCATGGAGTCATCTTCTTACGTGCTTAGCTGAAACAAATATGACCAGGTCAAAATTAAATGGCCGTATTATGCTGAGATGGTTTACGTGACCAGCATTGTAAAGTTGTTCTTTGTATTAATGCCAAGTATTTAATGAATAAGCTATGTTTTTTGTTAGCCAAATACGTGGCAATAGGTCATGTCTTTTTGTTCACATTTCAGAAAAGAATAGCGTTCTGTATAACCGTTAAGTACTAACAATTATAATGATGGCCATGGCTTCTAATTTGGCCATGCGGCTAACAGCTACTTGGTATTTCAGTGAGGAGTCTCGCCTGAATGGAAGAGCTAGAACGTGAATAATAATGTGGGTGTTTAGGTGTTTCAGTGACACAATGACTCATTTGATATCCCTAGAATCTGATTGTTTACATGTAGATCGCACTGAGTAACAGTGAACTAGCTAGCCGACCTTGAGGAAGCCCCGAAGCTGTTCTCTAAGGCCAAAGATGGTGACCGATTTAACACAAATTTCCTATTGTTTCACTTTGAGTGACAGCTAATTATCGGTTCTATGGAGGGAATGACATAATACGTAATTGCGTTAGGTAATTTATTATTTTTTGGTTTTGATGCAATTTAAATGTATTATATACTTCAAATGATTAATTTTGGCAAAAGTATCCAGAATTTTTACGATATATATGAATGTTTAAAATAATGCATGATACCTGCCTAATAATCTAAATGGCCAAATTTAACAAGTGAATTTAACTGTTGTTGTGAAGCGTTTCCGATGAGTATAATTTTTAGCTGTAGGATTGAATTTTCAGTGCCAATAGCCTAACCTGGATAATGATATAACAAGACCAAAGACCAGTAATTGGTAAGTTAAAACCACGGTTGTTTATGGTGTGTTTACGTAAGAACTGTAAGGTTAAATCGAGGCATGCTCATGCTCAAGAATTAACAATGTTTTTACCAATTTGTCGTTAAACTGCCAGTCGAGGTAAGCTAAGCAAAAACGGTTGGGCGGCCACAGGCGTGGGAGCTGCATACAATAACAATGCTCAACAATAATTTTTGCCGGAGTCCTCAACTATTAAAGGATTTTATACTTTTAAAGCATTTAAGCTCCTGGTTCAATATGATTCCTGGGCATGTTGGCATCATGTTAAAGTTTACTGCCTGGCATCTAACTTTATTATTAGGTGCTTTCATCAATTTGTTTATCCCCATACATTATATTTTTGTACGCGGAGTAACATAGACCATTCTTTTTTGATGTTCCGTATATTGCTTCGGTACATCCCGTCCGATGCTCTTTTACATTGCGTAAATTTTTTGCTCACCGTCTCAGCCGCTTTTAAGTTTAACCATACCTACATTTTTGTTCTAACAAGTCAACATTTTCACTATTCTGAATTCTTTCCTTACGCGCCGCGTAATATTTGCACAATTAAATTATAAGTAAAGAGGGTAATAAGTTTAGACTTATTCGGAGGTCGTCACATAACATGCATTACTGAATTGATTTTAGGGCCGGCTAGTTTATAGTTTTGTAGTTGGGTGCCCCTGTGTGATTTGATTGCTTGTTGGCTGTATTAAGTATTGCCGTAGACTAATCCCACCGCGTGACGTTTGATATCACAATAGAATTTTCTGCGATTATGAACGTACTCGCAGTATCAAGTGGCAAGTATAGGTATGCACATAAAAGACCGGCGGAAACATGCAAATCTCAGAAACAAGAGTTTTAAACACTTTCGAGAATATATTACTAGACATTTACACCATTTTATATATTACGAGGAACAAATACTTTCTCTCAGACCACTTTGTACACAGTCTTTAAACTTAATTAACTACTGCAAACAGCAGCTCCAACTACAGTTTGTCAAATAAGAGTAGAAAACATAAGACTGTTGTTCAAATGGAAATACTAAAAATATAACTCATGGTGGTAATGTAAAGATTAACGAAATATGATATAACATTTTCTGAACTGATTGTGTTTTGAGAGATCCTCGGGAAGAGTTTGCACAAATAATTATTTTTATCGTAAAGAATGGACGTTACAATAATTTTAATACAGAAGTCATGCAAAGCTGCCACATGGCAGGCCGTCTACAGGTTCTAAGTTTTCATAATTTAAATATATCTACATATTTTTTTATTAATAAATAAACGCATTATTCACATATCCTACTTCTTCTAATTGCTCTCTCATATTGGAGGTTGCAGCTACAATCTGAAGAACTCATTTCGAAGCCAAGTGATGCAGATGTTTTCTATACCATACTTTCTACTACTATTCCTCCCATGAAATTATTAGTTGGATAAATTTTGTATCTCAAATTCAAATAAAACACTCCTCAATTTGAGCGAGTCCATTTTTTATAATAAATAGTCAGTTCTGAGTCGCGCGTCGGATAAAGCTAAATCATCAATTTTGTTTATTAAACCTTTTTCGAAAACAGTTTATAATTTAAGTTATAAATAAATATTAAATGTTGTGAAGTGGTCTAAATTTTTTTCCCAATTTGAAATAAGAAGCTTACGTTCATAAACTAAGACAACCTTCAGGCTAAGAGTGAAAATGGTCTTCATAAGGTAAGTTAGTTTAGATTTTGTTTCCCCTATAGCACGGCTTGCTACATTTGCAGTCCAGTGAAATAATGACTACCTTGCGGTGCACTGCAGTTTACAGTGTGCAGAGCTAGATTTTAGAAGTTTTTAATGTATTTCATTACCGTCAATGAAAATTCCAAAGTAAAAATTGTTGCTTTTGTAGAAGTTGTCTGTTATTTCAAATATAATTGTCAATATTAAATTTGGCTTTAAGCCGCCGCTACTCGAATTTCTACCGGATTTCTTACATATATCCCTGCGTTTGAAGTTTTTAAGCTCTTAAAAAAATATATGTTATTTTTGAAGATAATACCCAGACGCGTTCCACGCCGAAACGCAAATTACATGAAACTCCCTCGATAGAAAAAAATCGCAAAGTATGCTCCGAAAATTATTAAAAACACGTTTGTTTCTATTATTTTACAAGTTATAGTTGTTAAAAAATTCACAATGTTTCTTTAATTGATAATTAAGATGCTTTCCACGAGATTTATGCTCTAATTTAAACGAGTCATGTTTTATTAACATTTTTTGCCTCAATTCATTTAAAATGTTAGCGCGTTCTGTCCAACATTTGTAATTACACATCTCTCCATCTTCTTCTTTTTCAGCCGAATAGCGCCGCCTTAAGATATTTACTGCATTTATGCCGCACAGTGCGGCTGGCTGCAATATCAATCAAAGAAAATCAGGCCCATACTGCAGATAACTGCGTTAGTAGCCCATACGAATTGTTCACTTTAGTTGCTGATTTTAACGTAAAATTGCCAAAATTATTTCAACTGACACATTTAGTTAGGAATTAAAAATATATGTATTGTACATGAAAATAATTAAATTGAAAAAAAATGAAAGAATGAAAAGTTCTTACACAGTTATTGTCTCTTAAACACATAATATAAATAAATAAAAGCATCAAATCATTGATAATTGTGATGATAAATAATGACTCAGTGGGAATTTAAAGGTAGTGCCTCCAATTCTATGTAATTGTGCGAATAGTGAATCTGTTTTGTTAGTCATCAAGGCTTGGGCTGACTTTGACAACTCACCGGTCAAAATAATTATTGTACTGGAAAACTAATAGGCTTTATGTAGTTCTAACAGTTGTCAATACCTAATATACCTGCGGTAGATATATTTTACTCCGATTTAACACCGCATGTATTTATGTCTATCCTGGTGTTTGTGAAACCCTGGTGGAGCCATTGACTTTAACGGTTTGCTAATAGAAGTAAGGGTTAAATTCTGAAATATTTTATTCTCATTTCTCTTTCGCACATTTCTTACAAAATTTTCAGTTGGTTGATTTTTTATAGATACCCATTATTTCTCTAGCTAATTGTAATAGGTACTTATTGCTCTGTGAAACGCACAGTTGTATAATATGAGTTTTTTTGCTTAGAAATCAAATAAAGTTGTGTACCTATATCTACAAAGATTATTCGTAGGTTATATTGCGAGTAATATGCCTTTTTTAATAATTGTGTAATTCAAGCGGTTACTATTTATTGGACAACACCTCTGCCGTAGATCATCCTATACTTGGTGACTTAGTAGAGGTACCCGGGTTCACGGGTGAGGTTTGCCTGGGTCTTGGTGGCGGATGGTTTGCTCACCTATCGCGTGGCAGGCCAGATCGCGAAAGACTCGTTGAGGCAGGAGGGATGGATTTATACACCAGCTAATCCTGGACACACTGACCCCCAGATTCCTAGTTACCCCTCACGCCTTTTTCTTTCCCAGCGCTCTCTCACAAAGGACCCCTAACATCATCCCCAAAGATGTCATACGCCTTGAGAGAGATTATATTCCTCAGGGCGTCATAATCTTGCAGTTAAAGGGTTTTATTTCCGCTTTCACAGCTCTGTTATAGCTTTTGTTCAAGAAGTACGTCAATTCGTAGGTAATTAGAAGTCGTATTAGAAGGTAATGGAGAAAATACTACTGGTGTGGTCCTTTTTGAAATCAACTTTCTAGTAACATCTAAAGCCTTGATTTCATAGAGCGAGTTTACAAGCTACCAGCCGGTAAGTTTAAAAGCGGGTGAATCGGCGAGTGAGATTGTTATGATGACACACAAAACTGTCTATTCGCTCAGTAGCGACAGTAGCAGCTAAAATAACAACTCAGTTTTGTAAAAAAAATTGAGCTCGCAGCTAGCGCCAAACGCTAGCCAATAACGGCTCCCGCCCAAACTAATTCTGACAGACAAAATCAGCTGTTGGTGGGCCGCCATCTTTAGACAAACAGCGAGTAGCGAGTGAAGTTGACCACCCTTCAACTTTTTTCGTAGATTGTCCACAATCTGCTAGTTAGCAAGTAATACGATGACACTGAGCGAGTTTACTAACAGAAAGTGAATTTCCAGATAGTAGCTTGTAAACTCGCTCAATGTTATCGAGGCTTAACTGGAGGTGGCTTGTTTCCAAGTCATCCGGATCTTAATAATAAATTTGTCATTCAATGATTTATCCAAAAACTAGGTGATTATTTGGCTGGTTTTTGGACATGGAGCTATGTTATGCTACCTGACCCTTCTTGAGCCAACGTTTCGAAGAGTATTGGATTATCCATCATAAGGTAGATGAGTAACAACGTAATAAAAATAAACTAGAAAATAGATAACAGAAACTACCATCAGTTCCAGTTAACCACAAAAAAGATTTAACGCACCCCTCCCAAGTGATAATTATTGATCTAGAAATCAGAGAGAACTAGTTTAAATGCAGTTACGATGTATGAGGTGTTCGGATATGATTTTATCGGGAAAACTGCACACGATGACAGTGTAGCAAATAATTCATACTTGTATGCAGATTTTCTTGTGTTGCAGAAATAAGATGCATTTAATATTAATTTTACGTGGTTTGGTGTCATTGTCATACTAATTACAATGCTGTATGTGGGTGGGTCTGCGACTATTTAGCTCAATAGTCAAATCGATCATCGGCTTCTATTCAGCACGTTCTCATCAAAATGCATCACTTTATAAATACTCTCAAAACATCCATTATGCAAACGAATGATCTCTTTCATTCGTGTTCCATTAAACGCAACAATTACGAGGGTGACTCGTGTAGTTATATCTGATTAAGCGTGGGACAAGTGTAGAAATAAAATTATTGTTTTAATGGTTTATTCATTGAATTTATTATTTGTTAAATTTTCAAAAAAACACACTATTGTGAGGACACTTATTAATTCAGACAATAAAATTAATACCAATAAAATGAACAAAAATTGTGATCAAGCAACATTCAGCAATGTGGAATAAAAGTGTATTTTCATTATTATTTTTATTACATCGTCACTTTGGTTGGACAAGGTTCTAACTTCTCTTTATCTTGTTCTGAAATACGAGGTGTAAAAGTTTATAAGTCAGTTGGTCAGTGTAAGTCCTATCTAAATATTTTCAATCGAAATTCATTAAACTAAAATACTTTACACAATATTGAACCTCACGATCAGAAATTGTTAAATAGATTATGAGAATTCGCTGTTGCAAACTTTTACACCGCAGAACACGGTAATGAGAAGTTGAACCCTATTCAACTAAAGTGAAGAACTCTACGCCTCGTAAAACCGATCAACTGTCAGATACAAATAAAATGGCAATTGCAAAAGTTTCAAGGTGATGCTAGAACCTTGTAAAATAAATAAAATGTTAGATCTTCGTTATATAAGTACATGTACTTATATGTACACGGAAATGCAAGAGCTTAAATAGAAAATTATGTTGGCTGTGGAAATGAGCAAAATAAATGGTTTTGAATTCAAGAATGATTTTTGAAAAAAAAAATGTCAGAACCTCGTCTAACTGAGTTAACGATATTTTAATGAAATGGAGATAATTACGTTTAAATATGGAAGTTTTAATTTTTTTATTGTTTAATTTATAAAATTGTTACAGCGTTGAACATGATTAGGCAAAACAAAATAGTGAAATATATATTTTAATGAATTTCTGGGCCAATTAAGAGTGCTAGCTCTTGAGCTTGGCGTAGGGGTTATTTCATTATTATAACATAATTTTACATAGAGTGTACAATAAATATAAATTTAAGTACTAGGATGTTGTGATGTTATTTTTAATATGGCATGAAAAGAAGTTATAACAGTCTGATTGGTGATGTTATGGTTATTTTTTTTAAAGATTAATTTGACCTTATTCTTGAATGACACGAAATCTGTTATTTTTTTTATTTCTTCGGGAAGATTTAAAATATTTTATGCCTTTGTAAATATAATGATTGTGCATTTATTGTGTTGAAAATAAAGGAATTAGGATGTAAAATTTATGCCTTAATGATGAGTTAAGTTTAAATTTTTTGATTACATATTCTTTGAATATTTGTAATACCGAATATTTTTTATAGAGGTCTTCAATTTTTGAATTTTTGAATTTTTGAATTTTTGGTACTTCGAAAATTTTGAACAATGATGCTGAAGGGAATGTTGGTTGTTTTTTCAAAATAACTTTAATAATTAATTTTTGTACCACTTTTATTTATTTATTTATTTAAGGAACATTAACAGTCTTAGTAATACAATAAACATAAGAGGATGATAAAAAAACAGACCAATTATTAATGTTCACAGATAGGTATTTATAAACACGACTAACTGAATATAAACTAGAATATTTAAAAAAAATAATAAGAGTACAAATGTGAATTCAACAAATAGTAAACTAATACACAACATTAAAATAAGTGTGATTATAACTGAAATAGACTGCAAAATAGGGATTTGGGTTGGGAAGGGTAAGGGGA
Organism: Glyphotaelius pellucidus; assembly: GCA_936435175.1. Taxonomy (NCBI): domain Eukaryota; kingdom Metazoa; phylum Arthropoda; class Insecta; order Trichoptera; family Limnephilidae; genus Glyphotaelius; species Glyphotaelius pellucidus. The sequence goes on along the minus strand of OW386537.1, from coordinate 9,983,438 downwards.
GGAGAGGGATAAGGGAAAGTTGCCACGCAAGTAATATAAAAATATTAGATACAATTAATTCATGTGTTATTCGCACCTAGAATGTTATACAGTGAAGTACTGTAGCGACAGTAACTAACAGTAAATACGTCAGCACTTTTACAGGACTTAAATTTTTTTCATCTGCCTATGAATATAACATTATTTTTGGTATCATTATGATATTTATTTGCAGATGGTTGATATTGCTTATTTTTATTTCGATGTTAAATTAACAACTTAAGTAGTAAAGTTAATACCTAATTTAGTTGTAAATAATACAAAAAAAAAAGATTTTCCGCGATCTTCATGCAATACAGTCAAAATGCGTAAGGGTTGATGTACAAAGCACACGATGTTCGATATATTTTCGGTTCATAGAAATCTATTTATATGTATGAGTGTGCAGATGAATAATTTTTTTTCATTTTCTGAAGTGATATTTTCCAATATGTTCGCAATCAGCAGAGCAAAACCATATTTGGGAGTCGGGAAATAGTTGACCTTGTGTCATGTGTGATAAACAGTGGGACAGATTTCATTTGGTGTTACTCATATTATGGAATCTCATCAGGCAATCTTTTATTTCAGATTATTAATGTGTTGATATTGCAAATTGGTAAACTCCATTAACTTAATTATTTTATGACAGACGATATTTGGCCTCTCGTTAAAAAGTATCGAAAATAAGCAAAATCAAAGATCCATGTCCGTTAGATACCCCTTTCAAAATGTCAAATATGTTACAAAAAAAACATAACTATTTAAGAAATTAGTTACATTAATTTTGCGGAAAATTTGTAAATGTACTATGTACAAAATGTTCATCAGGAAACATCAAATTGGAAACCGAAAATTGATAATCTTTGTATCATAAGTGTTCAGGGAAAGGGAAAATAACTATTGTAAAGAATACTTGACATAAAATTAAGTCAATTTGCTCTATTATTATTATTTTTTTTACATTTAAATAATAAAAAAAATTTCTTTTGCTGATTAATCATTATGGTTATCTCCACAAGTAGAGTTATTAATTTATTTATTTACCTATATTTATTTATATTATTAAAACGAAATCAATAGTCTACAATGAAGTTGGTTTACTTACTGAGAAACCATGTACAAAATCTTTGTACTTAAAAAAACTATATATTTAACGAACTAACCATTATTACATTCATATAATTATATATACATACTAGCTGACCCGGCCACGCGTTGCGGCAACGACATCTACTGGATGGTTACCCAACCCACTTAACCAAGTTTTGCGTCGATAAATTAACTCACACCGCCATCTTTTAGAAACTTATGGAACTTAAAATAATTACAAAGCATTTCCCTATAACAAACATTTAATTCGTAATAATAAATATTTAGGTCAATAATCGAGATAAAAACTGTCCTATCTTTTAAGTTGGACCAAATTACACACAGTGAGCCAAATTTCATTAAAATCGGTTAAGTAATTTCGGAGTTTATCCCGAACAAACATCGTGATGCGAGATTTTTATATATAAAGATTTCAACAACCATAATTTATTTATTTATTATAATACGGGCAGCCATAGTGTGGTAGTCGGAAAACCTGTAAAAAAAACTGTATACAAAAGTTATTACACGAATAAAGAAAAACGAAAAAAACTACCCCTCGCATTGGGGATTGCGCACAGAAGGTAATTACGTTTAATGATTTAATTAATTCTATTACAAATTATTCTAATAATTATTGATCTTTGTCGTGTAAGTTACCCTAATAATATCATCATTTAGATGAGCGGACATGGTCAATCCAACTAATACCATATAAAGGCACAGCTGTTTCGTCCATACGGAATCAAGAAGATGTATGATATGAATCAGTTGCTGCAACAAAACATGTACACAATGTACAGTAATGTAGAAACAATAATACATGCCAGGCGCCATTACCTACACCTACCTGTCTGCAGGCCGCCTGGCCGCTGGGCGCTGGGCGTGCCTGCTCAGGTATCACTCAACATGACGTCAGGCAGAGACAGCTTACAGGCACATTACACAAATAGATGATTAATCGCCTGGCAACACATCTGTTGGGAACTGTATTTAGTGAGATAGAAGGGAAATTAAATTCTCGATTTTCACTAAGCTGTATCGAAGATAAACTTGCCAAATTCATTTTTTCAAGTCGAAGGAAGGAAGTTAAGTGAAAAAGATATTTTCAGGAAGAACAAGATTTTGGATACAAGATTCAAGATACAAGATTCTGGATAAGTGAATAAGATTTCAGGAAGAATAAGATACAAAATTCAAGATACAAGATTCTGGATAAGTGAACAAGATTTCAGGAAGAAAAAGATATAAGATACAAGATTCTGGATAAGTAAAAAATATATTTTCAGGGAGAACAAGATACAAGACACTGGTTACAAGATTCTGGATAAGTGAAAAATATATTTTCAGAAATAACAAGATACTGGATACAAGATTCTGGATAAGTGAAAAAGATATTTTCAGGAAGAACAAGATTCTGAAACATTAGTTTTGTTATTGATTAAATCGATTTTAAAAATTGAATAACGCCCAAGACGTCATTTATCCCTGTTTGCATTGTCACCGTGAAGCATTATGGAGAGATTGACTAATATTGTGACGTCATCTGATTCAACACGTACAGAATTCTACTCGTACTTCAATTATTATAAATATATTCTGTCACGAAAAAATTTAGGAAGGCTTAAGTTGGACTACAAATATTGCAAAAAAGAGTTCTTCAATGTAGGTGTTTGGATAAAAAAATATCCTATCAACCTTATTGGTTGAAGAACATTGCCCAAGAGATATTTTACTCTAGATTTAAAATATTTTGTAAGAAATTATATAGATTAAAGTTGGAGTTGTTATTAAATTTTAAAAGTGAGTCTCTCAACTGGCTAGCCGCAGTCTTTCAACGTAATCCCAGTGCGTAGGTAAATTTTATTTTATTAATTTGTGATATTTCATAATTTACTTATTAAAAAATTATACATGTTAAATTAAAAGCAAATTCGAGTACATTGAACGAAAGTTACGCAGGACACATATACAATCGAAATCAGTATTTTTGACAACGATGATGATTAAATGCTCTATTTTCAATTTTTTTCCTGTTATTTATTTTTGGGGTGTTATGCCGTGATACGCTTCTTTAGCCAACGTTTCGGTTTGCGTTACAGTGTCCATCATTAGGGCAGATGTGTCCTACACGGCATAACGCTATAAAAAAATCATATCTGCTCTATTTTCAGTTCAGAAAAAAAAATAATCAATGAAATAAACAAATCAACGAAATGTTATACTTCAAAGAAAATTGCAATTGATTTATCTTGTAGAGAAAGCGTTAACTACGTGGAAAATGTCACGTTCCACCAATGTTAGGCTACAATTTACAATCATCTTAAGTAAAAAAAAATAATGTTTTCAATAATTTTATTTTTATTTTTTGTGGGAGACAGGAGTCAGATAAGTAAATGCTTGTGATATAGTTTGTTAAATTCAAGGTTTTCAATCGTTCCGCAAAACGTGTATAATGTATTGCCCCCGGACCAATAGTATGTAGTTGAATAACGCGTCTCCTACGCATTTGATCTATTTCTGAATATGATTCCATTTGGTCAGCGAATGGAGATATTACGAAATATATTTCCATTTAATTTCACCATTGCACGGTTATATTAACTTTATAATTATTAGGCGGACAAGGTCCCATTCGTAAAAATACTTTCAAGTAAGCCGAAAGGTCTCGTTTTATATATGGTACGGTATGTATTTAATATTGGATATAAAAAAGATTTCAAAATTGTCTTGCTTATCTTGATGAAAGCCAAAAGGACCCAATAAGCCTTGGCTTTAATCCTTGCGATTAATTTTCACGATAACTTGCTTATGGCATCAGATAAAGCTCTCTCAAAAATATTGTCAATTATGAAATTAAAAGAATTATTCGCATTGGGTTAATAAAAATCACAACCTCAAAATGAAATGAATCTATATTTAAATTGGGATGAATTTTGATGAAAAATTTAACATATATGGATACTGCATACTTACTTCTGATAGCGATGGTTAGCGATTGATACAAATCAATATTCATATAATATAAGATACGGACACACATGATCATTAGTCGCAAATAATTGCCCAAGTTGCCTCTAAAGTCATGAAACACTAAAATCTTTAATGGCCTATATTTTATAATTTAAAGAAAAAATAAAAAAGTAGCTCATATCCGTACTAGATATTTAAAATACCTTTTGATTACAAAAATAATTTTTCAGTTTGGTTAGGTAATTTGATCTCTAATCCAAATTTAAAATTTGTATGAAACTGGCCGAAATGTGCCGGGTATACGTTCCTCTTAACATAATGGAAATTTCATAGGCATAATATAATAGGATACCTATTAAATTATATTTTAGCTAGGTTTCGAAATAATATTTATTATGACGCAATTCTTGTAATACCAAGGTACCTGCTTTAACCGTATAAAGTTTTCTAAGATATCCTTGATGAATACGCCCAACTCTAAGAAAGTTCTTGAGAGCTGTCAGGTTTTTTGCAACGGTGTAACTAAATACCTATTTGACAATTTTCGTCGACATAGTGGGCAATACAAAAAATAGAAATCGACGATATTTTAAATACCATGGACCCATACACCTACTACCTACCTTCATACATGGTTGTACAAAATATATTTTGGCTTTTTGTTTCCAGTTAATGAATTTAAATCATTATTATCAAATACATAGATTGTCAATGAATTTAAAATCTATACAAAATTTTCAAAATACATAATGTACAGAATTTTTAAAAGTTATTAAGATTTAATCAGATTTAAATCAGATTTCAAAGAAATTTCCTCAGGTATCCAGCAAGGGTCGCATCTCGGCCCGTTATTTTTTATTTTATATATTAATGATATGGTGAATGTCGTAAAATACTCCAAATTAGAATTATTTGCCGACGACGCCAAACTGTACAAACCCATAAATGATTGTATCAAATTACAGGATGATTTAAATAGCGTAGCTACATATTGTCAGAATAACCAGTTATTTTTAAACGATTCAAAGTGTCACCACGTGATATTCCCAAGAAATGACAAAAAAATTGTATACCAATATATGTTAAACGAAAAAAAAAATTCTAACCAGCTCCGACATTCGCGATCTAGGTGTGACTCTCGATAGTAAGTTACAATATCAATGTCATATCAATCAAATAACAAATAAAGCAGCTAAAATGCTTGGTTTCATCGTAAGAAATACAAAAGAATTCACAAACATTGTAATTATCAAACAACTATACTTTGCATATGTACGAAGCCATCTAGAGTTTGCGTCAACTGTGTGGTCCCCATTTTATGCATTACATATAAACAAAATTGAATCGATTCAGAAAAAATTCATAAAATACATTTCTTATAAATCACACAATCGATTTAATAATTACTTGAATGCAACAAAATTTTTCAAAATTGATACATTGAGTGTACGTATACTTACGTCACCGAACAAGCAGTGTTCACTTGACCCTATTCCAACCTGGTTACTAAAAAAGTGTTGCAATGAAATATCTCCCTTTCTAGTACATCTTTTCAATAAGTCGCTCAGCATAGGTGATTTCCCAAAACCCCTTAAATCAGCTGTTGTGACTCCACTAATAAAAAAACCGCAATTGGACACTGAAGATCTCTCAAATTACCGACCCGTTTCAAATCTTCCATTAATATCAAAAATTTTAGAAAAAATAACTGCCTCACAGATAATATGTCACTTAAATTCAAATGAATTGCTGACTAAATATCAATCTGCATATAGAAGGTTTCACTCAACGGAAACCGGACTACTACGTGTTTTGTCAGACATAACTCTTGCTATCGAGTCAGGAAAACTGGCACTCCTTTCAGTCTTGGACATGAGTGCCGCTTTTGACACGATCGACCATGATTTTCTTATTAAACGATTAGAAGAATCCTTTGGTTTAAATGGCGGCGTTAAGAACTGGCTGACATCGTACTTGGGCAACCGTTTACAAGCCGTAAAGGTGGGGAAAAACCAATCAAAATATGCAACCCTTTCATCTGGAGTACCCCAGGGGTCTGTTCTGGGCCCACTTCTCTTCATCCTCTTCACAAATGATGTCGCTAAAATAATCGAATCATTTGGCCTACTAGCTCACTGCTACGCTGATGATCAACAAGTTTACTTTTACTGCTTACCAGAGGAAGTAGATAGTCTAAAAAGTCGCATAATTGAGTGTCTAGAGGCAATCACCCGCTGGATGACCTCAAATAGATTGAAACTGAATCCATCGAAGACTGAGTTTCTCTGGACCGCCACAAGCAGACGTCAGCATAACATTGATAACTCCCCAATAACCATTTCAGGAAGCGACATCACTCCAAAGAAGTGTATAAAACTACTGGGTGTCAATCTGGACGCTGATTTTTCCCTTAAAACTCAAGTGAACAGAACCGTAAGCACGGGCTTCTTTCAATTAAGGCAAATTAAAGCAGTAAAGCGAAACCTACCAACGGAGGCGACTAAATTACTAGTCAATTCGTATGTCATTTCACGTCTAGATTATTGCAACGGAATATATGCCAGTCTTCCGAAATATCAAATCAATAAACTACAATCCGTTTTCAACGCTGCGGCAAGACTTATCACCGGCGTATCTAAATATTCCCACATTTCAGAGCATCTCAAAAATCTTCATTGGCTCAAATGTCCTGAAAGAATCCAATTTAAGCTCTGTTGGATGGTATTTAAGTCCCTCAACGGAATGGCCCCGACTTACTTATCGGAATTGTGTATTCCAGAAAACTCCAATTCTCGACAGTTAACCCTGAGATCAGCAGCGTCATCAGCTTTCGGAAGGTTAAAGGAACCAAAGCGTGCACCAGATACTAAGTTCGGTGAGCGCGCTTTTGGAGTGTCAGGACCCAAAGCCTGGAATGGACTGCCACACGACTTAAGGATGATCACAAATTCAGCGGAATTTAGAACTAAACTTAAAACCCACCTTTTCAGACAGTCGTACCCTTAAATTCAAAAACCTTTCACCTTAACCTTCATTGCCCGCGACATTGTAAAAATAACTCATTTGTTAAAAAAAAAAAAAAAATAAATAAATAAATAAAAAATAAAAAAATAAAAAAATAAAAAATAAAAAAATCAGTTATAAGCTTTATGTAAGGGTCATTTCATGAAGATTCCCTAAAGACTCCTAAATTCTCCAGTCTCTCAAAATAAATACAACTGTACTTTTGCCACTAATCTTTTAATGTAAATTCATGCAAAGTCCAGTGTTTTAAATATAATGCCCTCCGCGTGCAAGACCGTATCTTCTGCAACTATCTTAACGTATCTATTAACTTTCTAATTTCTCGGAAGTGACCTGCCAGGTAAGTATGTTTCTGTATCTGTTTGTAAATAGTTAAATTAGATAGAACCTAGGAATTAATAATAAGCTGTACAGCGCCCTTGAGGTGATTTTTCACAAAAACGGCGCTCTACAAATTATCCAATTATTATTATTATTATTATTATTACGTAGACAATTCTCAGATGCAATGTTGCTATTTAAAATTGTAAACAATATTACAGACTGCCCTGAATTATTGAACAGAATCGATTTCAAAGTACCTACACCGCACACACGTTCATGTAATATTTTTAAAGAAAAACACTGCAATACAAATTCAAATAAAAATGCTTGCCTTATAAGACTGTGTTCAACGTATAATAATATTCTCTCTGAGATAGATATCTTCAATTGTGATGAAAAAAAATATAAAAAATCTATTAAAAATGTATTAAAAATGTATTAAATGAGTAAAAAACTGTATGATATATCTATGTAACGACTTATATTATGTACTGCCTCTTGTTGTAATAATGTAATTTCTCTTAGCTATTGTAAGATAACTTTTTTATTTTATAGATACATAATGTAATAGTATAATGAGGAAATCTATAATTGGTTTATCAGATAGGTAAATTAAACATGTACAAATTAAGCAAGCTGTAAACTGTTGATTTCCCTAAAATAAAATAAAAAAAAAAAATAAAAAAAAATAAAAAAAAAATAAAAAAAATAAAAATAAAAAAATAAAAAAAAAATAAAAAAAATAAAAAAAAAGATGACGAAAGAATAGCATGATTTTTGAAATGCATGATTACATAAATGTATCTTTTATATTTGGCAAGATTATTTTGCACGCAAAATTTTAGTGTGACCTACAAAAACGCCACTATGGTTGCATTAATTTTGGAGGGCAGGTATGGGTACCGCCGCCCTGGAAACCATTTATTGGTTAACCAACACTCCTGCTGTAGGTCACTCCAGGTGTTTCACTACGTTTAGCAGGGTCGCCCGGGTTCATGAGGGTAAGGTTTGTCTAGGTCTTGGCGGCGAATGCATTTGCCCAACTAATGCATGGCGGGCCGGATTGGGAGAAACTGATTCAGGGAGACCTAACCTAGATCTCTCAAGCCGGACTTTCTATCGCTTTGCACCGCCGTGCGAGGGTGATTTATACGTCCGTCACTCCTGGAAATACCGGAATTTTCTCTCCTTCCTGTCCCTAAAGAGTCTCGCTACACAGCATCCCCAAAGATGACATAGATCTTGAGGGCGTTTTTTTTTCAGAGTTTCATGTTTGGGGCTAACATAAAAAACATTTATATTTATAGTATAGACGCAATGAAATCTGTCCACGTCTGTATGGGGTATGGGGTATGAAAAGGCGATGATATTCGTCATCCAAAGTGCAAAATCGTGTATCAGTGATCTGTCATTGTGCTGGTATTAAAAATCGGCCACTCGATATCTTTAAAAGATGATAAGTCATGCATTAACCAACAGTTAAGTGACTACTTTCTCGCTAATGTCACGCATCCGAGACACACGACTTTTTGTCAGACAGCAAAAAGTTACTTGATTGCATTTGATAATACCGCATACACTACCGTATGACGTAATGCCAATTTAAAGCTTTTAACAGGTCGCTGGACTTATAATTGGCATAACCTAATAAGATATCTTGATATTTTCTTTGTTTATTTGTAAATTAATAACTTCTCGTCGAACTTAATACTTGTGGAGTTGACGTTTGGTGTCGTGGACATTTGTGAGGTGGTCGAACCACCTGCCTTAAAAGGTGTTGGCAGTATTGAGTGGCATGGCCGTAGGTGGAGGCATAATTATTGCATTATTTACTATTTCAGCGCCACTGGCGAGTGACGCATAACTGCCCTCCACACAACACTGATAAACGAGTCAGAATTGTTTTTTTTTAATATTTGATTCACACATTATTTTTTGGAAGTCTGCGAAAAGTTTGTTTATTGTAGTCTGTCAGAAAATGCAATAGTAAGCACCTAAGTGGTGAATTAAAACATTAAATTATGATGTTGGTATCCGCGCAGGTTACCTACCGTACGTACAGTCACCACGTCTTGACAACCACAACTTATTTAAGATCACATGGCAGAGTCCAGCGTGAAAAGAAGAATCGTGCTATTGAATGAATTTTCGTAGATATATTTAATCGCATTTTAAATAACCTAAAAACTTTGTTTCCCAAATGTTGAGAATGTTGAAATAATACGTGTTGTGCTGTAAAGGGATGAAAATCTGTGGTACAATAATTTAAATAACAAAAAACTAAAATAATTATGCGTCCGAAACAACTTGTGAATTACAACTTCAGAAGCACTTGGAATACACCATGGAATGGACTTTAAATACTAAAGATACGAAAACGATACGAAAAGGTGTTTGCTGGAATTTGGTGATAATATGTGTAGGAATAACCAAGGATGTAAGGAAGAAGGATAGCCAATTACTTATCTGCGAATGAGCACACAACACACGTACTTTATAAACTATAAGATCACACATATAGTTTATAAAGTTAAACCGCGGTAATTATCGCTGCAAAACACAAATAAGTATAAAACGATATTGTTTACTTTCGATATGATCAAAAACCTTACTTTCAGTTCAAAAGCGAGATTATGAACACACTTATGATTTTGAACACTGCTTCCAAGATAGTCCCAATAATTCTTCTTCTATTTTTCAAAAACAAATGCATTCGAATTTGGTATTTTTCGTTTGTCAATATTCCAAATTCCAAATTCAAATTGCTTTTCCAGCAATGTGATGTGTTTAGGGAAAGGTGGGTAATGGTTAGATAACATCCCGGTAGGAATTATGCATATTCTCATTTTAAAACCAAACAAAATGATTAATAATTCGTAAAACTAAAGTTACCTAAAGGTACTGGAAATATTTAATTATTTATAAAATTTAGTTTTATTAAAAAAAATTCTATTTATTATTTCATTTTATGAAAGTCATTCTTTAGCGGTGTTTACAAAAGGCGATACAAATGTCACGTGTAAAAATAACACTTGATCACAACATTATTATAAGCCAATCTGTGCAGACCTACAAAGAAAACTTTTTAAGCATGTGCTTAGTGGGCTAAAACCAAAGTGGTGACATTGATTTCCATTCAAATCTGCGTGTATTATGTAATCTTTTAGTGTAAGGCGTTTCTTGCGTATATTATCTATTAAGTGATTCAAAGCCAGAAAGCTGTAATTTTTTATTGTACTCGCTAACTTAAAAATAATACAGTGGCAGTAGAACTTCAGAAATAACGAAATATAATTCGCACAAAAATTATTACAATAAAATAACCGCTTTACAAATTAAAAGCGTGAAACCTTTTTCGTGCTTATATTATTGCCTTGACCCTTGAAGCATTAGAAACTATAACAATAACAAATCTTAAAAAGCAATTTGCGAGAATATAGCACGCTATTTTATTATGAAGTCGCCTCTTACAAAAGTTGAGCAAGAATGTAAAACTGTATTGCACGATTTCTTGCTGCATGTAATCAGTCCATAAACGTCCAGGGCAGATATCGCCATGTGGACAACACAACTAAAATATCAGACACTTTGTAGAAAAAAGAAAAAAAAACTTTTGAACTACAAAAAAAGTACACTAAAAAATCTCTTTTTTAACTCTTTTCTTTAGGTGGATCTAATTTCCTTGGTGTTGAAATGCAGAAAGACTGTTTAAGACCGGTCTATAAGCTTTACCTTAAATTGGAACATTTAATTTCTTCACGATTTTCACCCTTTCGCAATAATTATCAATTAGGTACTCTATTTCAGCGGTACCCAACATATTTTAATCGATATGGGTTCGGCGATTTTCTTGGTGTTGAATGTAGCAATTTCATGTTGATAATTTAATAAAATGATACCTTGACCTGACCTGAATTGGTTGAATAATTGAAACATTGATTATCGAAATATTTGTTACAGAAGTATTTGGTTAATTAACTGGTGAACCTGTATAGATTTCAAGTACGCCGAAACATTAATTCAGTGGCTTGATTTATCCGTTCAACTCTATGGAAAGAACGGCGATTTTAAACAAATTGGTATTGCATTTTTTCGAATATTCAAATGAAGTTTGTTTGGAAAAAATAGCAGCAATAATTTAAATCACTATCGAGAACCTTAACTTTTTTATGCACAGAGTTTTAAATTGCTTCCTTTGGGTTTTTCTTCAACCCTCTTTACAATTGGTCGTATGCTATCCGAAAAATCTATTTAAATTTCACTCGAAAGAGTTCAAAAGTTACGAATGGGATTCAAGTCTTTTTACGCGATAATTTAAACATATATAATTAACTGAACAGTGTAACTAACTAAATGATGTAACTAACTGAACTATGTAACTAACCGAATTATGTAACTAACTGAACGATGTAACTAAGTACACTATGTAAATAACTGAACTATGTAACTAACTGAACTATGTAACTAACTGAACGATGTAACTAAGTGAACTATGTAAATAACTTAACCATGTAACTAACTGAACTGAACTATGTAACTAACTGATTTCCCCAGTGTTGCTCGAGCTTTACACAGAGTTATTAGAAATAAAAATAGAAAATGACCTTTCTCTTGTTTTGAGGATCGAGTGTGCAAAATTTCATCATCCTCGAATGAAGCTGTAGATTTGTATAAAAATCAAAGCCATGCCGCACACTCTATGTCCGCCTGGTGTCCACCTGCCACAGACACTATTCTATCTATAAATAGATGCATCAATTTAAGGCTCTGTAGTAAGTGTTCAAAAAGAAAAAGAAGAAGAAGGTTTGAATGGTAGATACGCAAAGTTAGATAGAGCGGATTAATATAAAAAAACCGATTTTAATTAAAGTGCGCAAGCGAAAATATTTAATACGGCTTGACTTATGTAATAGAGCAAAAATCTCTCGACAAATGTCTAAACTGACATTTAAAGAAACCTTTTGTATTTTTCCATATCTATCACGTTAAATAACGGAACAAAACGTGTTCATAATAATTTTCTAATAATAATCGGCAAATTAATAACATACATTTTTTTAAGAGCTTAAAAACTTAAAGTGTGCAAGGGAAAAATGTTATAAATCGGTAAAAATTTGGAAGGCGGAGGCTGAATTGCCGAACCCTGAAAACAATTTGGGGGGACACGTGTTGGGAACAACCGCTCTTTTTTCTGCTGGTAGCACTTTAATGAATTAAGAGTTTTGGTTCATTCATTGAATTTGAGTTGAATTGACACGAATTTATAAAATATGGCGATAAAAAATCTTCGTGGTGTGGTGGCTATAACTTTATACTGTGGATTGTGAAGGTGCATGTTCAGGGATTTAAAACACGAATTTGTAACTTCTCATCTATCGTAAGTCGTTACAGATGTTGGTGCACTTTGTTAATTACGATTTCTTTTAATAATTAGCTACTACATTTTGAAATAGGTTAGATGAAAAACATTGTTGACATTCCATTTAATTAACTCCATTTAACGATTAACAAGTTTTCCTTTTCACTGTGATGTAGTCAATACGTTGGCATTCGCGTAGAGACTTTATATTTTCTTTTTTATAAATCATTAGGCACCATGATCATTAATTAAAAACATGATTATCACTGTTCAAATGAGCGATAATTTGCTAAAGAAATGTAGTGATGACGAAGAAGTTTTCTTTTGACGAAGTATTTGCAGAATATCAATTATCGTCAATTTATTGAACAAATTGGCAAACCATAAATCGACACGTATCCAGTTGCAATATTATGTGCTAATCGCTGACCTACAAATGAAAAAAACAAAGTCATCTTAGTAAGAGTAATAATTAAGAGTAGTACATACATAATAAGAGAGTTGGACAATTTTAATTATAGTGCTTTTGTGAAAACCCCGTTGCCACCGTCTGCTGTATCCATTCTATAGTACCTACTGCGTGCTGAATCCTACCTAGTTAATCGTCATATTTCTGTATGGTCTGTACTCATCTACCCTGATGATGGACAGTGTAACACTGTCCGAAACGTTGGCTAAAGGAGGAGGTAGCGCAACACGGCATAACACTCCAAAAATAAATAACGAAAATATTTCTATTACATCCATGCATTTGCACTTCGTTCTAAATTGAGACGTAATTTCAGTACTGCTATCTATCTTGGTTAAACGTTGTTAAAATTGTATTTTCACGTTAGTCTATAAATGTAGATACACATCAAAAAGACCAGATACTGTTTAGAATAGAGAAGAGTGACCTGTACCAACTCCAGATTCCAGCATGAAAGAACACTGGAGAAAATTACAACAGTATAGTCCTTTTTTGTTCCATATTATACAAATATATATTTTTTGTTGTTTTTGCTTATACTTTTCACCTATATGGTTGGATGTATGGGGTCGCACTAAATTACCCACATTCCGGAATAAAACAAATAATTATTATTACTAGTTATTATTATTATACAGATTTGAAAAAAGACCAATTAGATAAGCAATAAGACTTTTTTACATCTAGGCCCCAGACAGATAAGAAATTTGCATGTGTTCAAGAAAGCCTTTAGATGTTTGACAATATTGGATCAATTTCGCTCAAGAGTTAGAAAAAATTGATCTTACTGTGAGCACACAATGAACGACACATTGATGTCTGGTTTGATGTCTTCAGTGGGTGTGATCGTTATCATTGTCCCCTTTGAACAAAAAATGTGAAAAAAATCTGGTTACCTTTATTTTAATACATTTGGAAAACTGGTCGACAAACAATCATTAATTTCTGAGGCCTTGCTAATATTTGAAACATTCTTGAGGAGGCTCATCAAGACAAGTTTTTTCTGCTTTACTTTAGCCTAATCGCTTGTGATTCATCGTGAAAATGACGTCTTCTTCTCACGCCTCTTTCTTTAGCGCGGGGAAAGGCGTGTAGCAAGTATTTCCTCATTTTGGGAACAGCCAGTCCCTGGTGGCTGTGCGTGGGTTCATTTTGGCGACCATAACACGGTATAATAGTATTATCTCTTCCGTTACCAAATCGGCCTCGGTGTGGTAACGTGAAATAATTACGCTGCGAAGAGCCGAGCGGTCATCTCGACGCGTGTAGGAAGTGGATTCAAAGCCGAGGAAAGTAGGCTAATGGGGAAAGATGGCAACTTCAGGATTATTTAAAAAATACTTGTGATGTAAAGATAAAATGCGTGTAAGGCCTTATAACAATAAGAAGGATATAATTTAAGACATGCAACACGGTTTTGCAATGTTCTGAATTATTATCTATTCGAATAAACCAGAAATTTGTTTATTTGTCCGCAACAGTGAAAGCCACTTCTGGTATCATGAAATATAAAAAAAAACTGTTATTTTTTTTTCAACTCTTCTTTTTTCTCACAATTAAAGGATTAAAACAACGTTTGGAGCGGGGTTTATGCTTCCACGCATTTTAAGTACATAAAGCAGCGGATATTAGCCCCAAGTTACCGGCTTTTCCCAAAACATAATTCAAAATTTGGATTCGATTTATTCGAAAACAAAAGCTCAAGTCAAAAAGTTATGTCACTAAATCCACTCCAAATGTGGTGTAAATTCATCAGTTTGCCACTCGGAATAGGAGTTTTCGAAATAGGAGTTGTAATGCATGACAAATAGGAATTGTATTTGACAGAAAAAAATATTTAATATGAAATTATTTCGAAAAAAAAGAGGGCAGAAACTCTTGCTGAACCGAGTTGTGGATAAAAACAACCCAGAATAGCAAGAGAGCATTAGAAGTAGGCTAGACGTGGAAATCAGAAATTAATACGTGAATAATTGTCACCTAAGCGGTTGTCAAATATCTAAATTTCTGACACCATTATATATTATTTATTTAGATTTGCCAAATTTTAAATCAAAACTAAATATTTATTTAATGCTAAATTCATTGGTAATAGTAGTTTCAACTCGATGTTATAATAAATCACTTACAACCTCCTTTGCTAACTTTCGATTCTGCTTTTAAGGAAATTCTGAATAAGCCAATTTACTGTTAGAAGCTGTGCTTATAACAAGGGAAATTCGCGTAGTTATTGAATGTAGGCGGTTATATATATATTATTAAAGTTTTTGACTCAATGCGGAAACGCGTTATGAACAGTGTTATGCTAACGTTAGAATTAGCAATAACTATGATCCGCACTTTTTTCTTTTTTTTACACGAGCTCCACACAGGAGGCCCTGAGGAAAATAATTTCCCTCAAAGCCTATGTCATCTTTGGGGATGCTGTGGGGAGGGTTTTATTACTTAAGGGCATAATAAAAATAATTTATAATCTGCTCTTCCATAGATGGTGCCAATTTAAAAAAAATACTTTTTACAAGTTATGGTATGAGTTTCCTTTAAAATATTATAAACTTTAAGATATTGTAAAATTTATGAAACAACTAAGAATATTGTTTTTAGATTTTCACGGTCAAAAGTATTTTCGTTATTTGTTTTCGAGGTGTTATGCTGTGTTGCGCTACCTCCTTCTTTAGCCAACGTTTCGGAGAGCGTTACAGTGTCCATCGTCAGGGCAGATGTGTAATTGTGTATTACACATCTACCCTGATGTGTAATTGCGTGTATTGTGACGTATCGCAACATGGCATAATACCACAAAAACAAATAACGAAGAATATTGTTGATTATATTAAATTCGTAGTCTGAGGTCAAGAAAAAAGTAAAAAATGTACTGCATGAACTGTATTAGTAAATTAGAACATTTACCAATTGCGTTTTCATATTCTCTGAAATTCTTAATAGTAAGAAATCTGAATTTTCTTCCACATAACATAGAACAGCTGACAACTCTCGAGATATTGTAAACTTATTTGCTGATTGCTTTGATGAAGCCTGAAAACGGATTACCCATTACATTGTATTATAATCGATGAAAATTATCTAAAACGACATACTCATAAAAAAATAAATGGTTGTCAATTTTTGACAATGTAAAGAAAAGTATACCATCTGAAAAACATTTTAATAACGATATTTTCTCAAATAAATTTCATACAAATGCCAAATGTAGAAAAAGTAGTACAACAAATATTTTTTATAATTGAATATTTCTAGCTTCGCGAAGTAGTACAGATATATGGCCATTGCGCCACTTTTCCTTTCTAAGTGGAATTCCCTTTAACCATTTTTATTTTCCATCGTCGAATATATTCTTTAATGTTATTATTATTAATATATTCTTTAATGTTATTATTATTAATATATTCTTTAATGTATATGGCGCTTGAGCCACTTTTATTTTCTAAGTGGATTTTGCTTTAGCAATTTTTCCTAACCAGCGTCGAATATATTCTTTATTGTTATTATTATTAATTTATACTTTAGTGTTAAAATTTACCATTTTTTTACCCTGCATTTTATTTTAATGTTGTTTTTTGCTATTTACTATAGACAGGTATCAATACAGGGTTCAAATATATTAATGTTATTTTTTCTACAATATTATGTCACTTGTTTTTTGGGAAAGCCCTAAGGGCGTAAATAAATATTATTATTATTCAAAGCGGCTTGCCAAGAACCGTACGAGGAATTGCACAATTTTGTCTACGTCCTATAAATTTTAGAAGAGCTACCACATTGACTTATTAAACACATATTATTATACATGATGTGATCATGAATTGAGGAAGACAGCGAAATCAAAAAAGTATCTTGTTTCATATAGACTATTGGAACAGATCAATGAATCTCTTGTATTCTGCTTGCTCTACGTAGAGCATCGCAGTCTTGTTTTGCAACTGAGAGTACAATGAACAATAACAGACCAAAGCAGCGCTAAACGTCCGGAAGCTATTTTCTTTCCTCGCGTTAAGGTATGTAATTAAACACCGGATGGGAAGGTGAGCGTCGGGTCTTGTTTCCCAGAACATTGCACAGAGCGCTTCGGTTGATTCAGATCTCAAATCTGTTCTGTACCGAGAAGCTACGTTCGTATTTACCGTGTCTCTTGTTTTGTTTCTTTGACTCGAGTCGAGGCGACTGTGTCAGGGTGTCAATGGACCAAACATTAACTCTTCCGAATTAATTCGGTTCTCATTGTTTTGTAGATTGTATGGATCACCGTTATAAAATATAATACATTGTGGTTCACTTATTAGGTATCTTGATCAGATCCACTGCAACTATTTCTGTATCAGTCGCCAGAAGGCAAATATGTATGATAATGGAGTGCCATAAAAATCCGTTTCAGATTTTTACGTATAAAGGATGTTGTTTTGTGTTTATTACAGTCTTTACGACAGGCCCAAAAATGACAATAAAATGAAGATATTTATTTATTTATTTACAAACGCCCTTTTTAGGGGTTTTTACATATGGATAGTAAAAATTTACAGTATTTATTATACATAACTGAACTGCTACAGTAACAGCTTTTTGTATTTGTTTAGTAAAAAATTGTAGACATCCAGTGAATGCGTGTAATTATTTCCCTTCATTAGTTTTTTTTTTTTTTTTACAGTTAATACCGCACAAGAGTCCCAACTGCTCCCGTCTGGAGCCAGCGAGACTATGGCATCCCCAATCGAGGTATGTTGTGAGGCTGAAGGTAGTTGGGAGAGGAAGGAGATAGGGAAGGGGAAGGTTGGGAAGTACCTGGCTATTCAGATCTGGTCACTAAACACGGCTAAAGCCATTTCAAGCAACGTTTCAATTCTGAATGGTGGTCTTACACCAGGGCGATACTGATAGTATCTTCCACTCTGGAACGTGCCGCAAATATACTACATATTATTTTAAATGAATGAATTGTGAAATAACACAAGTTAATCAAATAAAATTTCATTCTAGGCAAAGAGAAATACATATAGTTAGTCTTAGAATTTCTGCATTGAAATAAATCTCGACTTCTAGTATTACGTAGTGGAATCCGAAAGCTTATCAATGCAATCAACTACACCATTTAATGTTATGTAGAAATACCAAGTCAGTGAAAATCCTCCTGTCTAAAAATTTAAGCATATTCACATAATTTAAAAGAGTGTTGTAGTTTTTGAATAAAATCGAATCCTTTGTCCTATTTCACACGACTGTTGAGATATTCCCTCTTTGGGGTTGGGGAGAAGGGACTAGTAAGTTTGAAAAGTACCTCAAAAATCAAAATAGCCGAAGTAATTTAAAGTCAATATTCAAAAATCAACAAAAATAACTTTGTTAAATTCTGCACGTGAAAAACACCAGAATTAAATGTATTTTATATTTTACCCTTGTTTGGCTTACCCGTGACCTCTGGGTCCATCGCCAAGGATCTTTCAGCTCTGCCAAGAAGGTCGTCATGTAGGCGACAAATAGCGTGCCGTTCATATTAAACAATTATGCAAGTGAAGATTCACAATTGAATAGAATGATATATAGGAAAAATGGTTTTAAAACACATTTTATTTTTGGAATTTATGCATCAAAATAAAAAGTAGGTACCTGCTTTCGGAGTGTCAGGCTCTAAAACCTGGAATAGATTGCAGTACGATTGAAGAGTGATTAAATACTACAGAATTCGGAATGGAGATTGAAACATGTTTCTTCAGAAAATCATATCCATGAATGGTAGAGTTGCAAACCTAATTTACATAACTAAGCAAGCCAGTTAGTTCTACTACCTAAAGTCACTTGCAGAATATATTATTTTACGCAATAGTGCACAGATGTGTCGATCTACGACTATACAAAAAGTATATTCACAGTGCGCGTCATTGTATGTAATTTTAAATAACATTTGTAATGTTCAAATAATTATTGATAATTTCAGATTCAGTAAATTTTGCCACCTAAGTACGTTTTGAGAGATTGTCAGATAATGCATTAATTTCCGCATCGGAATTAAAAGGGAGATTATTGGATTTTTCTAACAAATGACCGACTCCGTGGTCGAGGGGTAATCCCTGCGTGAGCAAATAAATTTTATTTGATTAATTTGTGTTATTTCGCATTTAATTTATTAAAAATGATGTATAGTATATTTGCGGCACGTTTCAGAGTGGATGCTACTCTCAGTATCGCCTTATTAAAGTCGCTTGAAATGCCGGATCTGAATAAACAGGAGCTTCCTCTTATTTCTTTTCCCCATCTCCTTCCCTTCCCTACTACGTTAAACTTCACAACATACTCAAATTGGGGATGCCATAGTTTCACTGGCTCCAGACAGGAAAAGTTGGGACTCTTATGCGTTATTCACATAAAAAATCATAAATTATTAAAGGATTCTGATTTTTTTAAACTCCATGAATACAATATTTGTTACCCACGAAGAACGGTTACCCGTAAAAAAATTCAGCAGAAAACAATTCGCAATAACACGGCACATGTTTGTTGGCTTATTAAATATTTTTTCTTTCTAGTAAGAATGGAATAACAAAAATAAATACGATGCATATTTCGAATCAGCTACAAAAATTGCACACACGCTAGGTACTTTTCAGCAACAAAGAAAAAGGCTGAGTTAGTTTGTGGGCGTAATACCGATAGAACTGTCGCATGTTCGCTAAGAGCTTTGTCTACTAACGACACTTTAATAGTCATAACACGAGACAAACGACAATCCTTGACTTCGTTAGTCAATTATTGTCTTTGGGGGGAATTCGGTTGAATTTGACAGATCTGAGAATGGAATATCACAGTCGTTATGTGCCATTATTTGTCTTATGAGGTGTACCACTATTAACGTATTTGATGTCGACATAATTAGCTGCGCGGTTTATGTGCATGATTGCAGTTACTGCTTTTCACGTTAGAATGTGCATGATACCTTTGTATACAAGATCATTTTGAATTTAAATGTTCGTAATTATACTTTACGAGATGCTGAGTATATGAGATGTATGAGCTACAATGATGCAACTCGTCATAATTGTAGACATCTATGTTTTACAAAAGGGAATGATGTTGATGATCTAGATCTAGATGTTACACATAAATAAAGATAGATAAAATCATAAAATAATATTTTGTTAAGTCCTATTTCTTTTGTCAGAGTAGGTACCTACATTTATTTTATCCAACAATAAGGAGTTTGGTAATAACATACCATATAGATAGCATAAGGGTAACATTTTATTTTAAGATGGGAAGTAAAGAAAAAAATTGGTTCCAATTCTTTTCGTTAACTTATATCGATCTGCTTTCCAAAAGGCTTTGTAGATAAACATACAAAGGATGTTACGAAACTAGTTTCGCTAAATTTGTTCCAGTTTTCTGCTTACAATCAAAGTATTTTTTAATTATTCTAATTATTTACTTCTTTAACAATGCGTTATATTCAGTTTTTTTAGATACCCGAAAGAAATGAATTGAAGGTATTTTAACTTAATTTTTACATTAACGAATAAATTTTCTATAACGATTTAAAATGTCCATTTTTGATTTGCCGCCAAAACGACGTGTTCGTTTTTCATCGTGAATTCGACGGCGTTGACGTCACGCCGGGCAATGTCGGTGACAGCCGTCTTAAAAGCCAGTAGCGTTTTCTGCGTCGTAATGACGTTGAAGCCGATTGGATTCATTTAGGAGTGTGTGGTTTATCAATAATTATGAATGAAAATTTTAAATTTAGTGCAATGATCAGAAAAATAAACTACAAATCTTTCCCACATTTTTGACGGTTTTCAGAGTTTGTGAAAACACCCCATTATTGTAAAATAACTCTGTTGTACCATTTTAAATAAAGAACTTAGTTCTATTATAAACCATTTTAATAATAGATATCAACATATTTCAGAACTAACAAATCCTTCATAAGGATACGAAGTATACTGAAAATAAGAATGACACAATATAAGCATTGACAAAACTATAATATTAAGTTGTGGGAGAAGGAATAAGAAATGAATGAAAAAAAATACATTGATAAATTATTTTCATAATAAAGGCGTCTTAAAATTTAAATAGAAATAAGGAGCAATCAAGGCAAGAAAATAACAACACTTATTATATAGGCATTAATGCGAAATTAAATGAGAGGTTGTTAGTTAAAAATATATATTTGGCGGTTCATATTATTTAATTGATTATTAAAAAAAAATCTGATTTTTTAAAAATTTTAAATTTACTTACTTTAAATTATTCAAGCCATATTTATATTTTCACAAACGTAACAGTTAAGTCGTAAATAAATTCTGAGAAATGAGAAAAGTAGTCCAAATTCAACAAAATTTGATCAAGGTTTTTTTTAATTCTTAAGCAGGTAGCATTTTGAAATTTCATTTGTGTTGTCAGGAAATCTAAGAAAAATAATGTTTATTTAATCAAATGAAGACAAGGCAATTAATTAACACGCGTTTCCTTGATAACTTTACTTTGTTAGAAAATTCGGCGGATATGATATTACGATGAAAAGGTTCCCATGGCATTGAAAAAGGTCAGGATTGTTAAGGTATTTCTCAGGAGTAACAAATTAAATAATAAAATTTTCAGATTGGCTCTATCGATGTATCGCATTGATCTTGTTGTCGTGGCGGCCTTCAATTAAACATTATTACTTATAATATAGTGTTTACGAGCGATTTAATGTCTATTAATATGTACGGGGAGCACTTTGCATACATTTAAAATGAGATCCAAACATAATTTCAGCAATTACTGTGCTGAGTTACATCACGAGAATTCTCTTGAAATTATTATGCAGCTCGAAGGATTCTGGATTATTAACTGCGGGCAACCAAGTGATATACCTGGTTATTATGACAGGTGAGAATCATAACATAATAAGATGAGTGGAGTTATTGGTCTAATCAGCAATCTGATTCCCAATGTCGGCGATACCGCCCCTCTCCTTGAGGGCGTTGGCAAAATCCTACGGGGTGGTAAGGGAGTCGAGGGCAGATAAGGGTGGAGAGGTTATAAGGAGCCGGTGAAGGGATGAAATAAGAGCCAGCAAATTAAACAAATGAATTGAAATATTTCCTAGATAAACAATTGCAGTAATCTTGCGTTTGAATCACTCAATTAGTGGAAAGTGATAAGGTATTATTGATGGATTAATAGTATTTTTATTATTATGATCATGTTGTTAATTTTTTTTTAAATTTGGAAAGCAACATTTCCGGGTTACAAATATCTCAGAATGTTGAAAATCCACCCATTTCCACTGTTATACGTGGAAAATGTCGCTTGTGCAATGATGGAGGACTAAACTAGTAAAGCCAAAACTTTGTTTTCGCCTGCGGTGCTTTTCCGTATATGCAGTCATACCTTTTTAATGAAAAGGAGGGTGGCGTTTATGAAAAATATACTCAAAATGTGGGCGGTGAGATAAAGTTGGGAACCTCTGAATTAGAGGATTAAAAGTTGAATATGTAATCGGAGTATTTTTCATAACTTAACCGTTGATAAGAACATATTGATAAACATGTCAGAATCCTCTGAAAAAAAAATTATTGATGATAATCAGTTACCGGTGAGAACTGTTCATCTAAAAATACTTATCAATACAATGATGCGGTAACGAATGCCGAACTGAACTCCGTAATGAATCTTCTGCTGCGTTTTGGGAATGCAAATTCACCTGTTATGGACAACTCTACGGTAAATCGTGATTGATCAGCGCATAAATGTACTATTCAAATTGATTTAAATAGGACACGTACCTTATATGGATTAAATAATATTTATATTGCATCATGAAATCGTTCCTGGTTGATCATATACCTACACTTTCTAAAAAAATAATAATTGTTGAAATTCTTGATTTAATATAATCAAGTTCCCTATTATATTAATGATACATTATGATATATTATGATACTATTTTACGTTAATAAATTATAGAAATCGATAAAAAATTACGTACATACGACCTTACTGCTATTTTAACGATTTAAAATTGATGATGATTTATATCTTCAACATGAACGAGAACGGTACATGGAACTAAGATGTGATGAACAAATAATCTTTAAATTTTTATAATTATATTTTTCATGATATAATCCGCATTTTATGTAATCAATAACATTTTTATGAGCATCAACATTGACGATGATTTATATCTTCAACATGAACGAGAACGGTACATGAAACTAACATAGCTGTGATGAACAAATAATCTTTAAATTTTTATAATTATATTTTTCATGATATAATCCGCATTTTATGTAATCAAGAATATTTTTATGAGCTAGAATTTATCGAACTTATATTATGTTTCACTAATTAACCAGGCGATGTTTTTTGGCATCCTGAAAAACGACGTATTTTTGCTGTTCGTAATTATTGTTGTAACTGCACACAGAGAACCTGATTTTGGGTCATTTTAATATATTTTTTTAAAATGACCCAAAATGGTAGAAATAATTCAATTTTATAATCCACTAGCTGGTTACCGTAATGCGTTGCAATGCCATATTCAAAGAAATAAATTGTTTCTCCCGGCATGTCCTTTCCCACACGTCCCCGTTCTTCTCCCGCATCCCCTTCCCCTACCGCGTTTGCCTTCCACCTTCCCCTCCTTTCCTCTTCCCCTCCCGCTTCCCGTCCCGCCAACCCCCTTCTGCGTTCCATATGTTCAAACCCAGTACATTCAGTTTTCAAACAGCTCGCGTGCTAACTATTACATTTATTTTAATTCAAATTTTCATTTTTCACTTATTAAAATTATTCCTTTTTGTATATTGTATAAGAAAAATTAAATATTATAAGAACAATCGATCAAATTTGGTACCTAATTTAGGTACCTATAAATATCTATAATTCTTGATTCGATTAAAATTATTATGTAAGTTCTTCAAATTAATTCGTTAACTTAAAGAGTTTTGAAAATTGAAATTTGAAAAAATGTCATTCTCAAATTTTTGACAGTTTCGCAAGAATTTTTGTGATGATTAAAAACTTTTCAGATGATGTATTGTCACGTGGTTAAAACAATCCCAAAAATCTTCGCGGGGGTTTTAAGAAGGGTTTTTTTAAGGTTTCAAATACGCAGACATCTCACTAATCCCCACACACATTTTGATTTTTATGTATATGTATATAGATTGTAATACGAAACATAAAATCAAATAAGCTTTTCGCGTGTACCCTTTTTTGATATAATAAATACTGAAGGTAACTAATCAGCTACCAAACAGTGGTAAATAGTGGTAGTTTATCACCTTCCTCAGGTATGCAAAAAGAAAACGCAATTCATTTGAGCGAAACAATGTAAATGGTTAGCAAACAGCGGAATGTTATGTTTTTGCTCTCAATGCATGAAATTTGCTTCTCACGGTTTTAATTTGCGATATGAACTGTCACCGGCGAAGGTTGTTGCTGAATAGAAAAACAATAATTTCGTCGTTAGCACAAGAATCACCTACGCTTGGAAAAGATCCGGGTTACCCACTGGTCTGCTGTTGCTGACCTGCAGGGCCGAACCTAGAACATTTAGCACCAGCTACGTACATCACTTCCTCCTCTTCTCAGCGCGAGTATACGTATATTTGTTATTGAGTAGTATATTTAAAAAAAAGCGTGATGTATATAAGAGAGATAGGTAGCAGGTCGGCGCTAGCGCACTCGTTGAAGATGGGTTATGGAAGATTGTTAAGAATCATGGCATATTCATGCCAAGACAAAGATTTCTCGATTTCTGCAGTAAAAAGACAGTGATTTGAATATTCCATTAAAATTATGATGAATTATGTGAAACAAAAACTAATGAAGACGATGAAAATGTGGTGTTTTCACAAACTATGAATACGGTTAAAAATTTGTGGAAGATTTTAAGTTTATTTTTCTGATTCTAATCTTTGTTCTAAAAATAGAAATATTAAAAAGTTCACTCCAATGAAAAATAATACAAAGAGAGGCAAGAGGCATGAGGAACATAATTAGAGATACAAATAATACAAAATATAATTAGCACAACATATTTTTTATCAATCGCAGAACATTTTTTCTGAATCCATATGGATTATCGACGAAAATATTCCCTTCAGCAAACTCTATCTTATTATATAGTCGACACATTTGGGTCAGAGGGGTAAAAAGGCGATATTATTTTTGAATGTATTCGGATGAAACATATAAACGCATCTTAAACAATGGGAATTGGGTACATTTATTTCAATACTGCTAAGACATAATATAGTATCAAGATAGCCGTGAATTATTTTATGTAAACATATTAGACGATGTTATTGCTTTATAATTAATTTTGAAGTATTCAAGTCGCACATCAAGGTGTCACACATAAGATGTTCATGTAATCCACATTTGATAGATTACAGTCTTAGCATTTTCTTTTTGAACCGATACTAAAATGTTTTCATATTTGCAGAAATGTGGATTCCAAATAGTGCTTCCATATTCAAATTTACTAATGACTACGTGATTTGTATAAATACTATATGGGCATACCTAAGGGATTCCGGCCCTATGAACATTAATACGCAACAGCAACTGTGAGTAGGATTTAACTAGATCAGTTTGCTCATTATTTATTATCGGTTTCATTATGAAATATGACATCATAGTTCGTGGGTACTATTATCAACAAATTGTCAGGACATTGGACAAGGTTTTAATTGATATTTTTTTGAAAAATAACGAGAAAGACAGATTATTTTGCCAAGATCGTTGCCTAGTACCGACTTATAACTTTTCATTAATTATGTTACTTAGTGATAATATGATTGAGTAATAATTGCATTAGTTGACACAATATGTATATCCCAATGTTAACAAGCTCATCTGTGTGGGAGTCAATAAGGTTTCACACAATAATGTTACGTGAAACATTGATACTTTCTAGATTATGACTGTTGTCTTTTTAAACGATATTTTTTACATTTATTAGGTCTATACAGGAGGCACTGAGAAAAAAAATCAGAACCTATGTCATCTTTGGAGAAGCAGTGCAGAGAGTTTTTTTAGGGAAAGGAAGTATAGTAAGTTTCGGGAAGGAAAAAGATATGAGGGGTGAGTTTTCAGTGAGCTATGGTGCTAAGGTTGAAGAATGTTTGGATTCTTCCAGTTTGGGGATGCGCCGCATTAAATTCGCATTCTTCGTACAAAAAGTACTTTGCACATCATCGTATTTTTCAATCTTAGCACTCTCATCGATTGTCACTGTTGGGTAGGAATTTAGGGTTAGTGGGTGTCAGGAGTGACGGACGTATGAATCCATCCCTGCCGCTGTGGTGCAAGGCGATGCGTCAAAAGAGTTCTGCCAGAGATGTCAAATGTTCTCCCTCAACCAGTCTCTCCTGAATTTCTGATCCGGCCCGCCACGCAGCAAATTTATTCTCCACCAAGACCTCGACAAAACGTCATGAACTCAAACATGGCACCCGAATTTGGACCTATAGCAGAGATTTTGGTTATCCAATAAATGCTTCTCGCGGCGGCGATACCGCCTACCAAAATATAATATAACTCTTCTCTCTCGACAATTCTATTCTATTCTGACTTTTCATTTGATCATACCATGTCTTCCTGGGGCGCTACCAATTGATCATCCATCCCCTTTCGCCTCATAGAGGTACTTAATCTCCATAGATTGACAGACTTGGTGGATTAAATAAAAGTCACACTAAAAATATGGAATGCGTTAAAAAATTAATGCATTCGTACAGTTTGTTATTAAGGCTTCATAGTAAGCGTTCAAAACGAAAAAGATATGATTTGGAAGGGAGATACGCAAAAATGAATGTAAGAGGGAGCGCGCTAATATTAAAAAACCCCAATTATAATTAAGCAAAAATTGTAAAAATATTTAATAAAACACTACTCGTTTAAAATAGAGCAAAAATCTTCGGCAAATTTCTAAAGTACTGTAGCGTCTCGGTATGTGGCGAGTTCACTATTTTTGTAATGGTATCATTGTTTTACATACACTGGTCACACCGGAGTCTCGAGAAAGTTCAAAAAGTCGATAACACATGTCATTTGTCAATCTAAATCCTTCCGATAATTTTTGCGGTTGATAATTTAATTTGTGCATAATATGTTAAGGTTATAAATAAATGCAATCACTATCGCCAAGTGTTATTTTTCATACATTCCCGCAACCCGTATAGCTTGGTATACCCCAGGTAAGTTATACCATTCTACACAGCTATAGTACCATTTAAAGATAAACTGCACTTTTTTTTCAAACATTTAACATTAATTATTAATAATTATTTTCTGAGCATACTACGCGATTTTTTTCTATCTAGGTAATTTCATATAATTACCGTTTCCGCTCGGCAAATGTATAGATATTATCTTCAAAAATAGCGTTTAATTTTTTAAGAACTAAAAAACAAAGTTTTCAAGGAAAATATGTTATAAATCAGAAGAAATTCAGAAAGGCGTGTCCCAAATTCGTGGGTTACGAAAATCAATCACAAAACCAACATTTATTTTCAGAGGTACATAATAAATTGTTCATACTTTTAGCGATTACTATTAATAACGATCAGATTTTCCGCAATGTGAAACCCACTTTTGTTCTCGGAGAGTTAGTTAGTGAACGCAACTTTATGAATTATCCGTTACGTAATCCAATTTCACTGCAATACCATAATATATATATATATACTGACCAGCGGTTGTATTTGGGTCAGATATACCCATTACCCGTACAGTATTACACTAATCCATTGTCCAATAGAAACAATCTTACAGAAAGAGAGTTGATTAGTTATAATGATTGAACAAGATCAATATGAATGAATAAAATAATCAATACCTTCTAGATTTACAACCCAATTTCGCCAGAGACTTAGATTCTTTTGTGAATATCAAATCGAGTCTCAACACTTTGAAGAAAGTTTAGCAATGTTAATTTTTCGGAACACTAACTCAATTATTTTGAACAAATAATCTGTACTTATAATATTATAAATGCGAAACTGCGTGTGTTTGTTTGTTACGCTTTCACGCATAAACCAATAAACCGATTTTAAAAATTCTTTCTCCAATAGAATGTTAGATTATGAGTGAGTAACATAGGCTGTTATAATGGTAAGCCCTGGCGTGTGTATATTTCAGATATTTTAGCGGCAGGGAGGAGAGGCAGGGGGAAGGTGTGGTTCGCGGAGAGGAAAGATACGAGGGAGGGGGAAGGTGGAGAAAGTGGAAAGGAACGGGGACTCGCAGGAAAGGACATTGTGTACCTATTGCTAATTGCTACAATAGTAATTTCCCCCAAATACCATGCGAGCGAAGCCGCGGGTAAAAGCTAGTATTATATATTGCTTTATTATTCTAAAGATGGGTGGTTTCTACGAGTTTGAACAATTCATCTAATTTTCAAGTTCTGTGAAAATTCTAATAAAGTTTTGTTTTAATTTCAGTTTTATGAAATAACTGGCCATTAATCATATAACTAGTTAATCATATAATAACAGAACTCGAATATAACCTTAACAGAACTTGAAAATTAACTTAAAATTTGAGGAATTGTTCTAATTCTGTGAAACAACCCGTCCCTAGTCTTATTTACTAGATGGTAAAATAGGTCATGTCATCATTTTATGATGGAATTGATGATAGATATGTCGCGGAAAAAGTTGTGCATTTTTCACAACCCTAGAATTAAACATGATGTAGTTTTATGATAAATTACAAGAAAATATGTTACAAATCATAAATCTTTTGTGTCTTTACAATATTCGCGAACACGAAATTTTTAATACTCAACAATAAGCGTGTTTTAATTATTGAATCGCCAGAAACGTTTTTGAATTTCGCAATCAAAAAGTAACCATTAGCGATGCCTATCTACAATCTACAATATTGGTATAACGAAAGGTCAAGAACTATAACAACATATCATTTGGGAGCCGAGAAAGTTAGTAGTTAATCTCACGAGTTTCTTGAGGTAAGGTAACCTTTCAGTAGGAGGCTGCGAAGGCTGGTAAAATATTTCATTATGATACACACCTTCCAATAGTAAGTGGAGTATAGAGAGTAATCCATCATCTAATAGGTCAATGTCTTTTTTGGATTGGTCATTCAGGTACGCCTGCGTTATTTGATTTTTATTTGCAACACTCACGAAGTTCTGGGTATAGTGTTAAGAAAATAATAGCCTTTTGCCCGTAGTACCCAACGGGGGCTATTAAATTTTATGGTGACCGGACAACTCGGAATGAAACCAACTCAGAAACATCTCAAATAAGCTATTTAGAGTGATAAAAATATATACACAAAAAATGGTTAAATAGGTTATGTTACGTTAGGGTTACCGGCTAATTTAAAATTATTTTTTTCATGGCTTTTAATGACTTTTCAAGGAGGTGTTGAGTTGGCTTTATTCTCAGTTGGCTTTCTTTATTCTCAAATTTTATTATTGACCCGATTCTTCGGGCTGCACAAATACGGTACACGCCGTACTAGACCCTATTGCACTAAGGCCCGGTAGTAAGCATTCAAAAAGAAGAAGAAAGGGAGATACGTAAATACGAAGGTTAGAGGGTGCGCGCTAATATTAAAAACGATAATAATTAATTGAAAACGGTGAAAATGTAGTAGGAGTATTTAATGAAACGTTTTGATTTTTTCATATATATAATTTGTAAAATAACAAAAAAAATTGTTTATAATAATTTTCCTAGCATCCTTTGCGATTTTTTTCTATCGAGGGAATTTCATATATTTATCGTTTCAGCAGATGTATACATATTATCTTCAAAAATAACATACATTTTTTTAAGAGCTTAAAACTTAAAAGTGTTCAAGGATAGTATGTTATAATAAAATGATAAAAATTTGGAATGCCGAGTCTTAAAGTTGTGGGGGAACGCGTGTCAAAATCGATTGATATATAATATTACGACAGATTAATTAAAAATTACCGAATATTAAATAATATAGATAATATAAATAAATATAAAAAAGGTACATTTTAAAGTGTTCTGATTTTTATTTTTTATTTAAGTTATATGCCGGAGATGATTGAAACCGAAAAAAAAAGTTATACAACAAAATTCACTTCAAATGTAATATAAATTCGTCAGTTTCCCGCTTGTGAATAAGCGAGTATACGGGTACCGTACGTCGTTACATTTTTTTTGCAGGTACATGTTTATTTGGATTACAGTGGGTAATAAAGTTATACTTATTACACCGTATCCACAACACATTTCTGTAACCTTCAATCTAACGTCAATCTTATATTTAACCTTTGGTACTATTTCCTTACTCGCCTTTCCTCTAGCTCTACGTTTTCTCGTCAGTTATCTTCATGCAAAAAACATTATAATTTGCTTTCCTTTCACATATTTAAAATATTATAAACATTCACACAAACACAAAGTACCACTTTAGGAGATACCCCACTGATTGAAATAACTTTGTTTCTACTAAAAATTTACTGTGAATCAAGCAATGCTGAACACTTAGTACTTATTATCTATCTAAATATATACCCCCTTCATAATAAATGTGTTTTAAATTTTACCCAACTGATAAACAACAATTTTTGTATGATATACGGTTGTTTGTCATTTGTGAAAAATTTAACACACGTTTACTGTGAAGGCCAAAAGCGTAAAATAAATTAGTTGCACCGAATTCGTTACGAAATACATACAGTATTTTCCCCTTCATTATTTCACGTCGTTTTTCTACGATAATAGATATTCAGAAGTGCGGTATTTTCGATTTATATTAACTTATTTTTTGATGCAATCATTTATAACAAAACGCTAATATATCATATTACGAAACTGGCCATGTGTCAGTGGGCGTCTATTTGCCGACCTTCAGCCCAATATAAAACCTTTATCTGCGTGACTGCATTCGTATTGGAATGTTTTAGCCGACAGTTCTAACAATGGCTGATTAACAACTATTAGTATCTGACTGGTATCGATGTGTTTTGCTTTGCTATCGGCTATCGAATATCACACAATAGAAGCCACAGTCATTTTTATTGGGAAACCATTATTATTAGTGTCGTTTCAAATGAAATATTCATTTCAAAGTGTCCCAATTCGTTACGCCAATTCAAACACGATGTTGCTATAACTATTACTGATTTGTGTTCGGTACAATTTATCTAAATAAGAGCGAGTTAACGCACTAAATCCACTAAATCCATTTCAAGAACTATTCTTTATTTTACTACGAGTTTCTAAAATCAATTTATTTACAACAGGTATTCGCATATTTTCTGTCTATTTTCAACTTCACCGTGAGCTACGGAGTTTTGTAATAAGTATTTATTTAACGATAAAAAGTATGCAAAGAGACGTCAAAATAGGTTTGTTACACATTTTACTTATTTAATCCGAAAAATAAGTCCATATTTGATACTACATAGGATACATTAAAACAGTTTTAAACTTTTCCCTGCTTCTTTTATTTTTTACCGTTATCGGTTTCAGCCTATTAAGACCATATTCTAAGGTAAGGTTCTTTCATTAGAAACAATGAATTTTGGTTTACAGTTTAATTTAGTTAAAATTTTAGGAATAATTAAAAATTCAAAAATTTTTGAGGATTAATTTAATTAAGATATTGTCCAAATAAATAGTAAATTGACCGATAAACCCTAAGTAATATGTCTACTGGTAGTAACCAAATAATTGGAAATTTAGTTATGAAACACGGCGCAGCAAAGAAGATAAGAAAATCTATATAATTTTAATAATAAATGCAGCGCAGCAAAGAAGATAAGAAAATCTATATAATTTTAATAAAATTATTGTATATCACCCCCATAAATTTCTCTCCCCAAAATGTTGTGAATAAAAACCATAGTTTAAGGAATAATTGAAAGAGCCTGAAGGTTCATTAATAGGCTGAAACCGGTAACGTTAAAAAATAAAATAAGTTGAGAAAAGTTTAAAACTGTTTTAATATATTATTTTGCGAAAAATAAGTATTTACATAGAAAAAAATTCTACAAATGACAAACTATAAAAGAGGAATTTTTTCCTAGCAATAAAATTTGCAGTTCAAACACAATCTTTCCGAGGTAAAACATCTGAATCTGAGGTCATTCAATTCACAGGACACGAAAGAGTGACATGATTATTGCTAGGTTAGTCATGTAGGGATTGAGATCAAACAGTGCCGATGACAAGGATAACTATCCGGAATACAAAAGTTCCCCAAAAGCTCTCCAATTTCAAATAATTCAATGTGAAGAAATAATTCACACCATATTAAACACCTCTTCTGATTCACGGATGATTCGTTTTGAGCGTGCTTAGATAGCTTAATGTCTAGGAGGAAGTCGGTAGAATAGGGCTTCGGCTATTAAACCCGTAATATAACCTTAAACGGAATAAAGCCTTTAAGAGGAAATCCGATGGTCGAGAAATTTGAACAATAGGTATTTTACAAAACTGTTACTGTCATGGTCGCTCTTACTCCCCCGAATGCGAAAGGGACATCTGCATCTTAGGCTGATAATACCTAAATAAAATCCTCGAAATACGATTCTTATGATTTTTTTATTAACTGTAATAACTGTAGCAATTAGCAATACATAATGTCCTTTCCAGGTTTGTATTCCCCATTTTTCTCCTCCAAAACGACGATTCTTTTGATTTTTTTATTAACTGTATTAGAAGAAAATATTTTATACTAGCTTTTACCCGCGGCTTCGCCCGCATGGTCTGTGGGGGAAATTACTGTAGCAATTAGCAATACTTTTAATGTCCTTTCCCGTGCGTCCCGGTTCCCTTCCGCCTTCCCCGCCTTCTCCCTCCCTCATCTCTTCCCTCTTTGCGAACCTCACCTTCCCCCTGCCTTTCCTCCCTGCATGAAATAAACACATTTTCATTTACACAAATTTCATAACGCCATAGCTCACCATTATATACAGCCTAAGTTACTCGCTGATAATGTAGCTTTCTATTGGTGAAAGAATTTTTAAAAATCGGTTTTGTGGTTAAGGCTTGAAAGCGTAACAAACAAACACACTCACTTTCGCTTTTATAATATTAGTATAGATTATATCAGTACGTTTTGCTTTTTCAAAATATATTGACCAGTATGAACGTCTGTCGATGGCGTTCAAACCAGGCAACGATTTTTGGAGATTCCTAACTCTTATAAGAAGTAATTTATAAAAAAAAGCAAAACGTACCAACACGCTAGTGTTTGATATCTATATTATACTAAAAATATTTGCAGTAGTGTCAAAACCCAGAGAGGAGATTGGGGAATACGTTTGTATGGACAAAACGCCATCCGGTTTACTCTTAAGATTTGAACTCCCTCAGCAGAAGAAAATGTGATTGCTTTGAAATAAACTTTATGGCCACGTGTAAGTTCGATAAACGTTAAAAAAAAGTCAAAGCACGATCAATCGGTTGGGATTATCTAGCCCACTCGTGCGTTGAAAACTGCAGTAATTTTATTTCCAAGCCAAAAAACTTAATGCCGAAAAACTTGAATTTTCCATAGTGTCCGAACCAAGTTTTATAAAAAACCTAGAAGACATTGTCGTTTGCTTAAACCCTCTGCGAACCTAGTGTGGTTTTCGAACAGCATCATTTTTGAAGAATTTATTCCTCGATTCCAAGTTTAAAATTATTGAAGCTTGAGTTTTGTAAAGTATATATGTTGAGTGGATGTTGTGTATTTTCTGTTACGCAAGCAATTCTGTTACTCATGGTATGAAAACATTCTACTACTCTGTTACTCTTAGTAGAAACTGGGCGTTCTGTACAGGGCCCGCAGATACTTTAATAGTATATAACTGGTTACCCTGTACAAATCGTATGTGCGCTCCACTGTTGAATTTGGCAGCCACCTCTGGTCTGATGCCCCAAAATATAAAAAAAAACCCTCGACTCTGTGCAGAAACGGGCGGTCCGTTTGATAGATTCTCCTAATTATTGCATTCTTTAGAGCACAGGCGTCAGATGCGAATGCTGTCCTTGTTCTACCGGCATTACAATGGAAGATGCTCCGAGGAACTAACATCGTTGACCGGTGCATAGTCGGAAAACACGTCAAACTTGCGCCCAAAATTTGTACGGTTGACATTAGTCACATGAGAACGGGTCGTTTCTACGACTCATTCTTGAGTTCAACAGCTCGGCTGTGGAACGATTTGCCGGCCTCTGTGTTTCCTCCCTCCTACAACATGGATCTCTTCAAGACTTACGTTCACTCCTCCCTCTCCTCAAAAAAACCCTCCACACAGCATCTTCAAAGATGACACAGGCTCTGAGGGAAATTATTTTCCTCAGGGCCTCCTGTGGAGTTAATGTAAAAAAATCAAACCATGTCTTTCTCTAACATAAATAACGGGAAATACGTAATAAAAATAGCTACTGTCGCTTTCGCCAGCCTATTTTGTGTAATTTGGGCAATCTAAAATGGGTTTTTATAAGTGTGGTATCAACGCTGGAAGCATTAAGTGTAAGATTTATGAATCCTACCACTTTCACAGAACATATTTTAACAATTAATTAATAATACACAGTGGGTTTTACACATATATTATCTTTAAGGAACATTTTTATTACACCTACCATTTAACACTCATTAGTGTAAGTGAAATAAGAGTACGTTTAAAGTTTGTTATTTTGGGTTTTCACACATTTATTAAGTTTATTTTTTATAGTTTTTGGCATAATAATTCACAAATCCCACAGCGGCTAACCCTTTTACTAATAAACGTGTTTTAAATTTGATACAATTGATAAACTGTTAAACAACGACTAACCTAACGTTAACGGTTGTTTATCAGTTATTTAATTTAGAAACACGTTTATTAGTACGTGCCTTAAAATGTAAAAAAATACCAATTTTCGAACATTAGAAAACATTACTCTTATCAATTAGAAAACATTACTCTTATCACTGTGTGTAATTCTTAATTCACATGTTTTGGTTGTCTCTTTAAGAATTATTTTGTCTTTAAAAGGGTTAAGTAAAAGCGTGAGCTATATAATTAAGGTCGTTACTCTTATATACTAAAGAATGTCCTAAGACGTTGTACGAAGAAATTTATAACATCAATTTAATGCACAATGATAATTAAAAAACGACATTTTGCTCAATAGCAATTGATCAGATAATCTTTTAAAATGGTTCACAAAAAAACGTTATGTGACGTTACATCTTATACAAAACTAATCATGCTCCACGATGTGATTATATTATCTAGGCAAACGCCTTTCATAAAATTGAGATTTATTAAAAAAAAAACTTTTAAAAAACAGCGCGCCAATATGTTATCATGCATTTTTATCAAATTTAACTGTCTTCTAAATGTAGACCAAATACTTCGGGTATTAACCCGGAAAAACAAATCATAAAAACGAAAAAAGTGGTTTCCGTAGAAAAAAACATTTCATTGCAATTCTGCATAGCTCAATTCGCAGGATGACGTCACAGCGGGCATTGCGAATGCGAAGTGGTGTAGTCCCCGAACCGGTTTGCCCCGGGGCAGAGGAGTGCGGAGCGGTCACTTTCACTGAATCAGGGCTACTCCACTGGCATTTCTTTTTCTCGCTACGTACCAAGGAATCATAGTAAATTATATAAGAAGCGAATGATTTATTGGACCTGTTTGAGAAAGATTGAACGAGGTGTCAATGTTGAACTTCGCAGTAGTATTTCTTATCAAGCAAGTATAATCCCAGATAAAAGATATAAATGTATATATCGAACTGAAGCGAATCCACCATACCGCTAAGCACGGCTGCCAGAAAATAAACTGCTGTACCGGCCGTAATAAAAGAGTTTTTTTTTTACAATTTGTGTCGTTATACATTCCAGATCACAACAGTTTTTGATCAATCCGTGCAATGAATGCATGAAACGATAAATTACTATGCAAAAATCTAAAGAATTTATGATAAATCGACAGTTAATTCCCTGACAATTGGCCCCCCGAAACAATATTTTTTCGTGAATTATTTATCATCTAAAACGTAAAATCGATTTCAAAAATACTTTTGATCATAAGTTGGTATGGATATCAAACAAATTTATTAACAGTGTCCATTTTTTATGTTAATATGCTGGTATATACAATATCAAGACAATAGTTGTTTTTTTGATGCTTTTGAATGTAAATATGTTTTATACTTTTGTTATTCGGCGGTACATCCTCTCCACACACCCCTTCGGGGTGTGCAGATGTACCTACTTACATAACATATAACACTTAGTTATATGTTATATGTTAACCACTGGGTTAACTAAGTGTTATATGTTAACCACTGGGGCAACCACGCGAAATAAATAAATTTGCTTTGATTGCTCGCGGATTTCCAGACGATCATTTTTTAAATTTTTCGCCGACGTTAAAAAAATTATACCTTAGAAATTCAACATTGAGACATAAAAACTTATTATGGTGCTCTACAGCCAATGAAAAAATATAAAAAATCGTAAAGTTTATAACCGCGCGAATCCTGTGTATTTGTTACTTTGAAACTCCGTGAGAGGTACTTATTCGAGTCAACATAGAATATTTTCGATTTTTGTATGTTGTCTGTGGTATACTTGATAATTAATGGAATTAATTATCAAGTATATGGAAAAAATGACTTAATTTTAACCGTTAACAGCTGGTAGAAATTCTTGGTGAAAAAAATATTTTTAACATAATTCTAAAATAGTCTAAGAAGTGACGATTCGCAACATCTATGGTCATAATAGATAAAGCATTTCAAAAACTTCGTTTTAAAATAAATGGCTGGCCATGGAAATGTTTAAATAATTACAATAAATGTTTTACGAATGGTAGGAAAATGTTGTCCAATTTTGGACCACTATCAAACGCAGAAAAATAAAAGTGGTCCGTTATTCGACCATAATCGCTCCATGTGAGTAGATACACCGTATTTTTTTTAAACCAACTACCATATTGTATTTAAGTATGCCGTGGGGCCAACTGTCGGGAAATCAACTATCATGGAACCCATTTTACACATAAAACTATTAATGGTTCAGCAAGCAAAAAAAAAAAGATTTTACAAGGGATTTCATTTACAATTTTTTTTTTTTAAACATATAAAATTTTTAAAACTAATAAAATATCTATCACGCCATTTACCGTAAGGGTGGGCAGATGAATAGATAGCTACACAACCCTTGCTCAATGAAAGTTGAGAACAAAATAAGTTTCAAATTCTCCAAAACAGGGCAATGAGAATAATACTTCGACGAAATAGATTCTCAAAAGTAAATAAAATGTTAAAGGAACTAAATTGGCTAACCGTGAAACAGATGTTGACCCTGCACACGATGATATTTATCCATAAAATAGTGAACAACATTTTACCAAAATACTTCTCAAACAAAATTATATACAACAAGAACATTCACAGACATAATACAAGGACTTGCAAGGACATCAGACTACAAAAAAAGGACAAAACGAATACGCAGAACAGTTTACTATACAACGGGATGAAGTTATACAACACTCTGCCAGAAACTTTAAAGGCCGCACCAATTGGAAAGTTCAAAATGTATTGTAGGAGATACATAGAACAAGAAAAAATATAGTTTGAAATATGAAATGATATAATTAATTAGGAAATTGTAAACTTAAATGTACAATTTACTAAAATAAAACAGATAAATAAATGCATCATTTACAGTCACACACCCTTTAATTGTATTTACACTATTGTAATATATTATCTTTTATTATTTTAAATCTTGACAGAGTATGCCAATCACAACTCCCGACAGTATTTTGATTTTTTTTATTTTATTTTTTATTTGTGGATGCTTATATATTTAATTACATGTAAACAAATATACCAATACTACTCTTCCACGGAAGCAATAGCTTGTGGCTGGAAGAGTAGTGTACATTGTTTCTTTATAGATACTTAACAGTCTACAACAATAACTAAAGTGACAAATATATATTAGTTATACTATATATTAATATATACTGTACTATACATATATACTAAGGTTACAAATATATATTATTTATGCTAAATGTAAATTACAATGTTAAGTTAGAGAACAATAAGTTGCTGTTTGTTAGGTGAGATATAATTATAAATATTTCGTTACTATCAAACTATTTTACTATTAGGTAGAATAACGTATCCAAGAACACTGTTTTTTAATTTTTATGTTTTGTTAATGATGAAACAAAAATTTAAATTATTTGAAAAAGAGAATAAATATCATCAGAGGAAACTAAGCTATGAAATTTTTTTGTTTTAATATTAAATCAGGTGGAAACTATATATTTTTTTTTTAAATTTATCTTTATATTATTTATTAAAATATAAGTCTAATAATAATGCCTTTTGTTGATTCTGTCCGCCAATTATTTGCTGGTGACCCGTCAAATATCGTTTGACTGTTCATCATTCACAGGTTTTTTACCCTCCAGAGTTATTTTGGAAAATACTCGTATTTATGTAATCAAAAACATTTATTGAATAATATACCTACTTGAAAAACTCATGGGTTTAATATACTCGATCGAATAATACATTTAAAAAAATGCATCATTAAGAATTCACTGGAAAGCCGGTTTATGGCAACGAAGATCTCAACTGGTGTACTTTCACATCGTTCCAAAAGTTTGTCAACATCTGTTTAGTAGTTAAGTGGTTATAAAAAATGTATTTTATTACAGTTTCTTGATCTGGAAAGATCTTTTAACCGATACATGAGTATTAATCGCCAAAGCTTAATTCACTTTGATCTACTCAACAAGCCATGTACTCAAAAAAATATGCACGTAAGTTTTATGCATCTGATTAGAATAAGTCAATTACAAATTAAATGCACTTCAAAAGTGGTCTCATTTTAACGAGTTGAGAAAAAAATCTTAATAATAATAATAATAATAATTGGATAATTTGTAGAGCGCCGTTTTTGTGAAAAATCACCTCAAGGGCGCTGAAAAAAAAAAATGGGCGGGACAGCGCGTACGCAGTCCCGACTACCAAAAATTACGCGCCCGAGTTATCCGCATTAGGGATAATCGCAAGGGTCAGCCCAACCGGAGTGCAATGGAAGAGCCTCGCCCTGGGGGTACCGCCTTAGTGATCACGGTGTCCCCTACGCCAGGTAAGTATAAAACTTACTGCTTACATAAACTGTAATGCAAAAAATACAAAGTAACTTTCAGTATTTTGTTTTTCATGTTTTTCGTATGTACACAAATTAAGGCTGCGCATACACACTCGAGTCGAACCTGCGAGCAGAATCACGAATTATGGGAAAGGAATTAAGCACCTGCAAAATTAGTGGCTTGGCTCGCGCTCATGTTCGCAAATGTGTACTCAGCGTATCGTTGAAATTAGTGTAAGAGCATTTTGTTTGCGTAATAATTGCATTCTTCAAGTAATAATTACGGGCTTATCGATAAGAGTGTAGTTTTATTCAATATATTTTATTATAATTGAATAAACTATAAGCAATTTTATGAAATGATTTTAACGGAAGTCATTATCATATGAAAACTGAAAAAATCCCAATTAAAAACTGTGAGTAAAAGACATGGGGAATACTTAGAAGTACTTGCAGTATCTTTAACTAACAACCGGTCAGTGGCTGAGTTGGCATCGCGTTTGGGTCCCTCATGTAGATCTCATAGAAATGGTTGATCTCTCTTACTATCATGGTTAGAAATATGATCTAAACGGTGTTAGAAACTTGCTGTTTACTGAAATCTAAAAGTTAACCACAAAATAATTAAAATGTACCTACATTTTCATGAAACCAAAGTTTCCGACCGCATTTGAAAAAAAAATTAAGCTTGGGAATTTCTTATTAATTATTTTCACGTGAAATGACAAAAAATGAGGTGACGAAACATATATCATATATACGTGTGCCTTACAAAGAAAATATGTTTCTTAGTTTTTTTTTGGTTGTCAGTAATTTTAGTTAGAAAAAACGTAAGGTGAACCATTTAATTTTTTTTTCAGGTTTGCAATCAAAATTATTTTACCTATTTCAAAATTAATATATTTTTTTCGAGTTATACAATTCGAAAGCATATTTCATTACCTTTCAAAAACAGTTTTTAGTTTTCGGATGGGTTCAGAAAAATTCCCTTTATTTGGATTTTATTCAAAGCGGAAATATTTGAGGATTTGGAAAAATCCTGAGGGTTTAAGTCGTGAAGGTTAAATTATATTTAACAAATAATAAAATTAATACATTTCTAATTGAGGGTTTTTGGCCCCTGCGTTGAATTCCTTACTATGTCGACTTGATCAGATCACATCTGGTTGCGTTTTACCGGCTAGTACTGTTGGCTAATTAATTGCTGTCTTCCTGACACAAACAATGGAATATAAAACATGCGCATTGTGCGGCACTGCAATTGGATTGTTCACATAACTACAAAGCAAAACACCATGCTCTTTGATTTTGAAAAACAAAACAAACAACAAAAAAATATTGCAGATACAATAGCCACATTTTTAAATGAGAAAATTATTTTTCAACATTTTTTAAGGCTGATAAATAGTACTGTGGTACTTGCAATTAATGAAACATTGCCGACTTTTCAAGATATTTTCTTAAGTCAACATTTTAGACAACCTTGTCATGATCAGGGCAGATGTTTTCAGGTATTTACTTTGACAGAGGCACTGCGAGGCTGTCCAAAAAGTTCCTTCAAGAAGGAGGATATCAAGACTTGATAAAGCTTTTTGAAAATTTTCTATTGCCAACAAGATTAATTTTTCATTACTTTTATACGTATCACATCTCTATCTCTCTCTAACATTCTCTAATAAATAAATCACACTGTAACAGCTTCAACATTTTGGTTGTCTATGATTTAAACTAACTGAGATATCATTTAAAAATTTATGTACATAGAATTTATGCCATAAAATAAGATAATATTCAATAATTATTATGTACTTCATCTTCTGCACAAATTGATCTTGATGCCATGTACTTTGTACTTGAACCAGAGGAAGGTGACAACGTTTATACTCGTAACTCGGTATCTTTTTATCAATTCATATTAAATTACACAATGCAACAATATCAAATTAACACATACAATCCACGTGAGAAGGGCATGCATGGTTAATACATTTCCTGAAAATAATTCCACGTGATTATATAATAAATTATTAAATTGGATATCTTAATACATTACTCATCCTGGCTAGAGGCTACTAATGTTTAAAAAGAAACATCAAATCGAGACTTCTCATAACGACCAGTGCAAGAATATCCTAAGAGGGTTTTTAAGAGCCACTAAAATTATGTTTTGTGGGATGGTATAACGTTGATTCGATGATCTTTACCAGCTGTTCGTTTACGTTATAAAAAGTATCTTAAAACTTAAATGAATCCTTTAGACAGAGTGATTCCTAGTGGAGGAAGAAAGCCTATCACTAAAGAGGTTTCTATGCAATAAACCTTCATAACAAGATGTTGAAGAGCCGATGTTTGTTTCACATAGTAAGAAGATGTAGTTTTATTTATTTATTCAGTTTTATTTTAGTGATTTGTACATCAAGGTTTACAAATTACTAACATATTATAATTATATACTAAATTGTCTCGTACTATATACTGAATCTACTATTTGGTGCCGACTTTATTGGACCCTTTTGTATAATAGAGTAGTGAACTTGGTTCGCGAAGATTAAATACTCCCTTATTGAAGCGAGGAGGGTGGAAAATAATATATACATTGTATTAAAATTTCTAAAACCCAACTTTAAATGACATGAAGAAGAGATAATACCTACATGTCATTTATCAACACAAAGCATTTGTAGATGTCTAAGACCCATCGCATTGTCATGCTGTTTATAAGAAACGTATTCAACACCAGACGATGGAAAAAATTACACAGGTGAACAGTACATCAATCCAATAAAACTTGTTTATTGTTTCCTATTTGCGTCTCCGAGAAAGTGTGTGAAAAGTACGAATCACATTCCTATGGTGATGTTTGATCAAGTTCAGTAACATATTTACTCTCGTCTTTCCGACTTCTTCTTGTATATCTGTTAGCGGCAGGGCTGGCCTTAGTCCAATCAGATACACAACTTTTATTTAAATAGTGTGCCATTAAGCTAATAGAAAAAGCTAATATCAAAATAAATACAGATGATATTACCTCGGCTATAAGACTCTACGACAGACGACCAGGTCATCCAAAAAAAATTCTCCTAAAATTAAAAATCCAGAAACACGATTTAAATTATTAGAAAACAAGAAAATAATTTCAAACCGTGAAAAAAAGATTTTCCTAGGAGAATCACTGTCTCCTTATTTTAAGGAATTGCTTTGGAAAGCAAAAACAAAGGGAAAAGCATTAAAATATAAATATACGTGGTATAAAAACGGTTCCATTCTAATGAAAGAAGACGAAGGTAAAAAAATCGTGGAAATTAAACACGAAGATGACCCAAATAGAATATCTTAGAATTTGAATATTGAAAAGCACCGTAAATATTTACTTAATTTGAAATGGATATCGATTTTGGAAAACACAATGATTTGAATGACAAAACAGAATCTAATTTAACTATTAATGATTCATTAGCTTGCAAATTTTTTTTAGAAAATTCTAAGTTTTCTCTACTTTGTTTGAACGTCAGGAGTTTAAATAAAAACTTTGATGAAACCATTACTATGCTGGAGAGTATTGAACATCGTCCCGAGATACTAGTTTTTACAGAAGCTTGGCTAAAAAATTTGAACAATATACCTAACATCACCGGATACACAGTTTATAACACAAATAATAACTATTTGCAGAATGATGGTGTAGTTGCCTATGTAAAACAAAATGTTCACACGACTGTTGAGGAAGTTGTTTTCCCTGGAGCAAACTGCTTAAAAATGCAGATATCGAGTACCTTGTGTATAATAGCTATTTATAGATCTCCGTCCCAGGCTCAAATAGATAATTTCCTCGAATCACTAGGTGCACTACTTGACTCTACATCTATTCAAAATAAGGAAATTATTTTATGTGGAGACATAAATATTAATACCCTGGATTTGAGCGATATGAAAACTCAAAAATACCTCTCACTTTTGGCTTTTCATGGTTTGAAACCAATCATAATTACACCTACCAGAGTTTCTTCTACCGTTTCAAGTTGTATTGATCATATTATGGTAAAATCTAAATTCGAACCACTAGGAGCTGTCTTCTCTACTGACATAACAGAT
The DNA here is from genome assembly GCA_936435175.1 of Glyphotaelius pellucidus. NCBI lineage: Eukaryota > Metazoa > Arthropoda > Insecta > Trichoptera > Limnephilidae > Glyphotaelius > Glyphotaelius pellucidus. Next base: position 9,939,957 of record OW386537.1, on the reverse strand, counting down.
CATGATGTGATATTGATGAGATTTACGAGCTTTAAACTAAAGAAAACAGCAATAGATAATGTGAAAATAAAAACCGTCATCGATAACAATCTTTTGAAGGTCAAATTAAAGGAGGAATCATGGCAGTCAGTCCTGTCATCTCAAGATGTTAATTCAGCTGCTGAAAATTTTATAAAATGTTTAAAAATGCATGTGGAAAATTGTTCGTCTGTACAAAATGAAAAACAAAACAAGAAGTATTTAAAACCTTGGATAAATGATGGAATTATTAAATGCCTCAGAACCCGTGACAAATTGCACAACAAGTGTCGAGGAGAGTTAAATAATATACAGCTGCTGAATTATTACAAAAGATATAGAAACTGGTGTACAAAAATTATAAAATATACAAAGCAAGCTTATTACAGAAGGAAACTGGATAACGTCAATGGAAATACCAAAGAGCAGTGGAAAATTATAAAGGAGGCTGTAAATATACAAAAGGAGCAAGTGTCCATAAAAAAATTAAAAATCAATGACAATATTATCTCAATGGAGGAGAATCCAAATATAATCACTAATCACGTAAATAACTTCTTCAGTGATATTGGTCCTAGATTTGCCAAAAATTTGTGCAGTGCAAACAAAACTAGCGAAACGTGTTTTGTAAATAATTTCATACCTAATACTCAAGTTACAGGAGATACCTTTAAATTTAAAACTACTAACATTTATGAAGTTACAAAAGTGATAAACGAACTAAAAATGTCTTATTCTTGTGGTATTGATGGCTTAAGTATAATGGTTTATAAACAGCATGTTTCTGTGTTGGCTGGTCCAATATCACATATTGTTAACATTAGTTTTAAGTATGGCATATTTCCTTCACATTGTAAGAATGCTAAGATCATACCTCTTTTCAAAGGTGGAGATCACCTAGATGTTAACAATTACCGACCCATATCTTTGCTCAATACTCTCTCAAAAGTAATAGAGAGATTGGCAAAGTTAAGATTAGTTTCATTCTTAGAAAAATACAAAATACTTTCCGATAATCAATTCGGTTTCAGAGAGAATAAAAGTACGAGTGATGCTGTATTGAAGGTACTGACCAGAGTTATAAACGCGCTGGACAATGGCAACAAAGCTATAGCTGTGTTTTTGGACTTATCAAAAGCATTTGATACTGTCTCCCACGAATTGCTCCTTAAAAAATTATTATCTTTAGGCATTAATAATACAGCAATTGATTGGTTCAGATCTTATCTTAGTGATAGAACACAGCAAGTTGAGATAAATAAAATGTTAAGCAATGGTCAATCAATCTCCTTTGGGGTCCCGCAAGGTAGTGTGCTTGGGCCAATATTGTTTTTAATTTATATAAATGATTTATGCCGTTTGAATATTCCTGGTAACATTGTTAGTTTTGCAGATGACACTACCTTAATATTTGAGGGTAAAACTTGGGATGAAACTTTTGACAAATGTAATACAGGTTTAAGAGTGGTAAATAATTGGTTAAATGATAATATTTTAACTTTGAACAAACAAAAAACAAAATATATCACTTTTAGCATTTCATGCAAAATTCAGCCTCCTGCCACTCATAATTTGATCATACACAGTTGCTCGCAAACCTGTAACTGCAATCCTTTAGAAAATGTAGTTAACATTAAATACCTTGGTGTAATAATAGATGAATTTTTGAGATGGAACGATCATATCAATATGTTGGTAAATACCACAAGGAGACTTACCTATATCTTCAAAGAACTCAGACATATACTAGACAAAGAAAAATTGAAAACGGTTTATTTTGCAATAATCCAGTCTATGCTTTCTTATAATATAGTGTGCTGGGGATCCTGCCAAAAGACCTACTTAGAACCACTTAATATTGCCCAAAAATTGATTCTTAAAGTTATGTTCAAGAAAAAATTTAGATATCCAACTCATTTACTTTACAAGGAATGCAATGTCATGAATGTAAAACAGTTATATATTACACAAACGCTTTGTAAATTTTTTAATAATATTAATATGGCAGAAAGAACACAGCAAATTCGTACTACTAGAATTGGCTCTGGTCTGAACTTTGTTGCAATTCAAACTAAAACTTCTTTTGGCCAAAGAAATTATTTTTATCAGGCTCCGCTCATTTTTAACAGCCTTCCAGAAAATATCAAGTCATCTAATTCCTTGAGCACTTTTAAAAAGATTGTCAAATTATTTATGTTAGCCGAGGATTGCCAATTGATTTTTTCAACTTTGTCCTTTCTAAATTATTAGCTAAATGATTATGTTTATAGTAATAATAAGCCAAATTAGTATTAGCATTCTTCTGTCAAATTTAAAGCATATTATATTATATACATATATTTATTATTTACAACTTCATCGTTAAAACAAAAAAACAAAAAACTTTTATTTTTTACTTTAAATCAGTCCTCAAAAAAATGGTCACCCTACAAAAGTCTACATGTTTACATGAATGTACTACCTAGCGCCAGCAGTTTAGATTTAATCTCAACCTGTAAGAAATGCAACAATATTGTTCTTTCAATATCTGTATAATTTTGTGTTATTTTGTTAATTGTAGAATTGTTAACCTCAACACAGGCTTGTCCTAGTGAGGTTGCAAATTGTTTTGTAAACATTTTTACCTGCAATGTAAAGATACAATAAATAAAAATAAAAAAAGTGTTGTTAAATACCGTACAACAAAGCATTTTTACCTCGGCCTACTACACAAGTAACCTCGCAATCGAAATGTTAGGCTGAAGAATTTTAACTCAACACTTAAAAAGTAAGCCTGCATAATGAAGGGGTATTTGAGTTCATTTTGATGTTTGAAAGATGTAGAGTTTTGGAGGTCAACACACCATCCTTCATTAATTGAATTGGAGTTGTAAAGCAAGATATTATTTTGATTGAAAGCGTTTTCTTCAAAAGAGCTTTAACGATGTTTTTGCAAAAAATCACCTCAAGGGCCCTGTACAAATTTGCGCTACATTTCTACAATGCTATTTCTGACCACTATCTACAGACAAGACAAAATTTCATAACAACTTATGGCTAACAGTTTGCATCCACTGGTTTATCGATCACTAATACAAAACTATAGTACTATTCATTTGACCAATGAACGTGATGTTGTGTTAAAATTTAGAAAATATACATGACCATACTTACCTAAGAAGCCACTTGAGATTAACACTGTTTATTGTTTTTAGAGAAATTTAGAAACAGTTTGCACGTAGAGAACATAATTAAGAACACATGTTTGTGTTTTTGAATTAAATTTTAATAATAACATATAATATGTTCTGTAAATAACGTCTTTGGGAAAGCAAAAGTAAAATTTTATAGTATGCGGTTTAACAGTAGTACAAGGGATTATAAGTATCTCTGGGTACCTAGCATGGTCGATCGATATAGGTTTTGTCGAAAATGTCGGTAACTTGTCATCGCTTCCAAGCACGACTGCACGCCGCTAACGAACAAACAACAGTTCACAATGACTAACAGTTCTTAATTTATTTGGCTTGAACTGTTAATAGTTTGTTAGCGGCCTGCAGTCGTGCTCAGGAGCGATGAAATCGATAAAACCTATATCGATCGACGATGCTAGCTACCCAGATAGGTGTATTTAATTTAAGGGTGAAAGAGGGAAAAGGAAAGTTTAAAATGTTAGGTTAGTAAATAGCAGGTTTGTAGTCAAGCGGTTCCTCCCCAAACTAAGTTCTATATATGATTTATTACACAGCCAATGATTTCCTTTTATAAAAGGTAGATGATTTGAGTACGGGAAAAAACTAAACAGTGTTCAATATTGTATAAAGATAATTCCGCAGTTAGTAACGCCGGCCCTGCTTAACAAAAAAGTCCTTACGAGTAGTTTAACATAACAAGTATTATGCTGCGTATACACTTGCGAACCGAGACGCGAGCAGGACCAAAAATCATGGAAGAGGAACGAAGCAACTTTGAGTGGCGATTCGCGCCATTTGGCGTTGCTTCGTTTCTTTGCTATAATTCTTGGTTTGGCTCGCAGGTTCGGCTCGCGTGTGTTTACGCAGCTTTAACTCGCATTAGTTATCTTTAACGAGAGTTCATCTAACAAGAGAAGTTAATGACTTACATGAATTTTGACTTAACGACTAAGTGTTAGTAATCTTATGATTTATTACGATTTTTTCGGAGTTTATGTTCACACATCTGCTGCAAATAAAATTTTCATCATAATCCGAAGCAAATTTAATGCTTATTTTAAGTAAAATGGTGCATGAAAATGCAATTTAAATATTATATTAAAGTATTTTAAAATTAAATACCATTTTACTTAAGGCGGGTTCCGTATTGGTCCGGTAAGGAATCGATGTAAAATGAGAGCAGTAAGAAAGCGCAATACATAGAGAGGAGCGCAAGGTTTCATATATTTCTATTGTCACCCGTACATGGGTCGGTGCGGCACGGAAGCGTACTTCCATTGCCCGCAATCTTACTGCACCCGATTTACGTTTCACGTTTACATTTTACGATTCACGTCAATTTCTCACCGATTTAACGAGGAAACGGGGTTAATCACTTTGAATTTGGTAAAATTTAAGGGTTTCATTTTCCCCGTATTAAATACATCAACGCGCTGTCATTTACTAAACCTGACACAAAAAGCACAGATTTTTAATTTATTTTTAAGTTTTTTTTATATGAAACCGCAAAAGGGTTGAAAATGCTTCCAACCGTCTGGAGCCAGTGAGACCAAGGCATTGGAGTACGTTGTGAGACTGAAGGGGGAAAAGGAGATGGGAAGAGGAAGTATCTGGTTATTCATATCTGGTCACCAAACACGGCCAAAGCCATTTCAAGCAACGTTTCATTTTTGAATACTGGTCTTAAACCAGGACGATACTGACAGTATATTCTACTCTGGAACGTGCTGAAAATAAACTACATTTTAATTTAAATGATTATATTTTGAAATAAGCGACAACCTCCTCTAAGCCATATCTACCTTGAAGCTTTTGAATTGGAGATAGCTGGCACAAAATCAAAATGAGTGGAGGAAGACCCACCAGGGATTGTAGAGCCAAGAGTGATGATGATGATATTGTGAAAAAAACACAAATAAATCAAAAAATGTTTTGCGCACGCCGAGAACCGAAACCGCGACCTTTGACTAGTGATTCAAAAGCCTTACCAATCAACAAAGGAAGCCGTCTTACGCACGTATCTTAAGGTTTTTTAAAATTAATATTTCCTTTTTTTATAGTTTTATAATCCCCGTGGAAGATTTTAGTGGATTTTCGTAAAACCCAAACACGTTCATAGAAAATAAATCATTAGAATCGCTTGAGAGGTGTTAAGTGTTCACAGTCAATCTTCACTTGACTTAATTTTTCACAAAACAATGGATATGACGTATTTAATGGCTTTACGGAAGTGAAAAACAGAATTGGCGTCTCGAATTACATGTGAACATTGTGAATTCCCAACCGTTAAATTGACCTCTGAGGTACAGTAAGAATTCTTTAAAAGTAACCTTATGCAATACTCATGAACAGTAACGACGTGATACATTGTATGATATTCGAATTATAATAAATATATTTTCGTCTCATTAACAAATTTTTGACTGACGAAGACATTAAATATCATTTATTTGGACGTCAGTGCGGTATCCACTGACTTTGTAACGCTGTCTGAAATGGTGACCGGACAGCTCATAATGAAATCAAAACAACTCCTTTGAAAAGTCATTTGAAGAGATGAAAAATATATAAAAATGGTTAAATAGTTTATCTAATCGTAAGGTTAGGTTATGGGCTATTTTTCAAAAAAAAAATTCATAGCTTTTAATGACTTTTTAAAGAGGTGTTAAGTTGAGTTGATTCTGAGTTTGCATGGAATCTTCTGAAATATTGACTAAAGAAGGAGGAAGTGCAATACGGTATATTTACCCAAAAATTAATCACCATCACGTTGAAGTTCTTAAAATCCTAAGAGTTCTTGAAATTACTCTTTCATTATTCTTAACCCCCTAGGCTTTGGCATATTTTGTCAGAAGGTCAAAATATTTCCATTTTGCAATAAAATCTAATTAAATGGAAAATTTCTGAACGCATCCGAAAACTAAAAATTGGTTTTGAAAAGTAATAAAATACGCCTTCAAACTTTTAATTTGAAATAAACACATAATTTTGGAAATATATATATTTTTTTATTGCAAACATAAAAAAGTTATAAAAAAGGCTAAAAAACAAAAATTACTGATAATGAAAATAATACAAAAAACACGTTTTTAGACAAATAAACGTTTACGATATTTAAAAAAAATTCTTAAAAAATTCCTAAAGTTTTATTTTTTTTTCCAAATTGCTGTCAAACTTCGGTTTCATAAAGGTGTACATTTTAATTATTTTGTGGTCAATTTCAGATTTGAATATAAAGCGCAGTATTTTCTTTTTCTAGCACCTCTATTTCTCTTCACGGTTTTAAGGGAGGCGCAATGATTTCTATGAGACCTAAATGAGTTGTTTCCAAAAGCGAACACATTAGTGAAAACTCATTAAAAACCAAAGAGTTCTTGAAATTAAATTTTCGTCATTCCAAGCCAAAGACAAAGCCGATGATTCATATTTACAAGTGTTTAGGAAAATATTCATCAATAGATTTCAATATATTATACGTGAAGGTTGTATTGCACAATGTACGAAAGAAAGAAGAATATATTATGTCGATTATTTGCATAAGTAGCAAAATACACAATACATTGTATCGAATATTGTAAAATGGATTTTCAATCAACGCAATGTCACTAACAGAACAATAAATCGTTTGTTTGTAGTTGTTTTGCACGTTTTCGGTGTTTGGCTTTAGATCAAGTAAAATAATATTTACGCTGATGACACACTGGTCTATTAATGACTTTTTAACGAGACTACAGAAATATAATACCATACAGGAAGCTCTAAATAGCGTAGCGATAGATTATTCACATTATTTGATAACTAACGTTCCAAAGTATATTTATGGAAATGTGAAATTCTCAGAAGGAAATCGGAAGCTATGGGGAAGAATTATTTGTAGTAGTTATTACGACTTCAAAGCGTTGTAACCGCCGCGCCAGTGGCGTACTGTGTGCGATTATTATTATTTATTAGTTAATAGCTGAAGTCTACGGCGATGCCCCGGCTTTACACAGAGAGTTACCTTTTTCTTGTTTTGAAGGTCACATGTGCAAAATTTCATCAACCTCGGCATACAAATCAAATCTACATTCTTCTTTGTATATATATAATATTTTTTTTATATATATTTTTTATGTACATTATATAAAAAATAAATAAATATATATTTTATATATATTTCAATCAATTTATACAACCTACCTCTCAATTCAACCTTTCAATCAAAACAACCTCTCAATTCAACCTATCAATCAAACCATTTCAACCATTTAACCTTGATAAATTATGTACTTTAACCTTCCTCATGAATCATTCTAAATATTGGTGAAAACCGCATGAAAATCCGTTAAGTAGTTTTTGAGTTTATTGCGAACAGACAGACGAACAGACAGACGAACAGACAGACGAACAGACGCGGCAGAGGACTTTGTTTTATAATTTGTAGAGATTTCATGAGGTACATTTTATATTATATATCTTAAATAACACTTTGTAATAAATAAATTATAATAATTAATATTAACATAGAAGCAAATATAATAAAAACAACATCAAATTGACAACTATTGTGGTTCCGATAAAATAAGTAAGATATGGTTAATATTATGTTACTTGCAAAAATGGTTACAAATTACCAAAATTTCATGTGCAATATTATTTAGTTTTGAGAAAGAAAGTTGAATATTTTATATTTTTTTTTTTTTTTTTACAGTTAATACCGCACAAGAGTCCCAACTGCTCCCGTCTGGAGCCAGTGAGACTATGGCATCCCCAATCGGGGTATGTTGTGAGGCTGAAGGTAGTGGGGAGGGGAAGGAGATAGGGAAGAGGAAGGTGGGGAAGTACCTGGCTATTCAGATCTGGTCACTAAACACGGCTAAAGCCATTTCAAGCAACGTTTTAATTCTGAACGGTGGTCTTACACCAGGGCGATACTGAGAGTATCTTCCACTCTAATATTATATTAACGTAAATAAATATTTAAATATAATTAGGCACTTTTAAAAACGAAAATTTTAAGAAAGCAATTGCTTAGTACCCGGATTCAAGTACTGCTGCCGCCATACGCGGGAAATGGCAATAGTGTGCATAGCTATGCAGTTACATCAAGTGGAGAATTGCATTGCATGATACAGAGATCATAAAAAATTACAAGAAATAGTCTATTATTCAGTGCGGAAAACATGCCCCACAAAAGAATTTACAACCCCGCGTAGTAACCTAAAAAAACATCGGTTATTGCTTTAATGTTTTGGCATAAAAAAAGCGTGATTTTGAGATTATTGATTGAATAATAAACAGATTGATTAGAACACCTTTTTTATACAAATTACCAATTATCTGCGAATCAGCTAATTATCTTGTTCAATTATGTATCAGGTAATGTCTACAAATTATCAGTAAATTTCCCCATTAACACTTAACCAGATTGATGATATGTATTTAAATGCATCCTAGAGTCTAGTTGCTTTTTTAAATTCTACACATCTATTTTAATTAATGTAATCGATTGCTCAACACTTTGAGCCGAGAGAAAGTCCTTTCCCTTTTATGATCAGCCTGTTCAGTCGACGTGCCCTGCGCGTATAAAGGTATGAAGGTCTGCAAGTCCTTGTAAGGTTTTTAGTTAAGGTCAGCGAAAAGTAAAAGTGTTAAACGGGAGGGAAGAACGTTCATTAAAAAAACATAGGTGACATAGATTCATATCATTATGTTGAAAATGAAAGCGAAAATAAATATTATGGCGTTAGGTTCGGATTTGGCGACGTGTTCATACACATGGTGGATTTTAATGTAAATCTGCTACTTTCTTCTTGCGTCATTGATTGCTTGAGTGTTGTTAAATCAGTGAGTCATGAGTCATTTGCAAGATTAAATCACTACAACGTAAGATGATAAGATGAATGAATATTATGTTGTACATTCGTGTTTAAAACTTGATCTGAAAAACGGCTATAAAATTTTTTGAAAAATTTATCATTATAAAAAAAAATTAGAGTGTGCAATTCACACGCGGTAGAAGAGAAACCTTCAGAAAACTAAAGTTGACAAGAGTGGGGAGACTACGAAGAGTTTTTTTTTTATCAATGTGAAGGATGCTTTGTTCCACATTTTTGTAGTCGAATTCCAGTGCACCTTTTCAGTTAGCTTATTAGTATTTGTGTTTTCTTCTTCGGAGTCGCTAGATATAGCTTTCTTTTGCCAGTACATCTTGGAGTCGTTTGAAGATTGGATATTGATTTAAAAAAAATAAAAAAATATATATTTTGGATTTCGTATGGTTCGATCCTTGGTACGCTGAATGTCTGGCCGCTGAGACTCGCCACGCGCTTTATTCCACAAAGGAGACTTGCGTGGGACCACGGATTTATCGTATTATCTTGGAATCGAGTACCCGTGAAATAAATAAATAGCAATTTCATTCCCTAGCGGCCTAATACTATAAAGATATATGTGTTTGTCTCTTTTTAGTGTCGCTCGCTTCCGTTTCATCGAGTTTCAAATCACAACGGTGCCAAAGAAGCTTTCAATTCAAAAAGTGGTTTAAATCGTACTCTGGTATTTTAAATACTAAATAAACGATGTAACTTCAGAATGAAATATTAAAATAATAAGTCACGAAATTTATCATATTATTTTGCTTGTCCAATTAGTTAAACATCAATTTTAATTTGTACCTTTTAAAACTGAACGTTCAGAATAGTTTCTAGCCGCGCATCTACTGACCATTAGAGTCGAGAGGTAAAGGGATACTGTGAAACAATGTCATTAGGTGTACAAGGTACTTGGCTGCAAATGATTCCGTCATCCCACTGCGTTTTTCTCAGATGTTGTTTTAAGGTGGGAAAAAATAATTACGCGTGCACAATCCTAGTTATTGTAATCACGCGTTGTTCTATTTAAACATTGAATGTACAGAGTTGATTATTAAAAGTTAATTAATGATTGAAGTTTTATGTCAACAGCAGATTATAATAATAAATAATATAATTTTGTTCTTACCATTACACAGCACATGAAAATCAGTTGAGCCATGATTTATTTGTGATTTCCAGCGATCGGAATTATTCCCAGCACAGAAAATATGATCTCACTCAGTCTGGAGTCTGGTTTCGTGAGTCCAATTGTCCGAACCTTCAACAAGTAATGATATAATAGTTACTATTAGTGCATAATACAAATGATATGGTAAAATAAAGTATTTCATAACGCAGCAGGTAATAATTGTTAATGGCATATTGTTGGTTGAGCATACGACACAGTACATATTATTACGAAATTAAATCGTTGGAGAAAACTTAAAGCAGATGTTAAATTATGTTCATTGTTTGTTTACATGTATTAAGCCTCGATTACATTTAGCGAATTTACAAGCTACTAGCCGGTAAGTTTAAAAGCGGGGGAATCGGCGAGTGAGATTGTCATGATGACACACAAAACTGTCTACTCGCTCAGTAGCGACAGTAGCAGCTAAAATAACGACTCTCGCGCGAACCAATTTGGTCGAAATTTTGTAAAAAACTTAAGCTCGCAACTAGCGCCACACGCTAGCCAGTAGCGAGAATTACGGCTCCCGCGTGAACTAATTGTGACAATTACGAAATCAGTTGTTGGTGGGCCTCTATCTTGAGCGAATAGCGAGTAAAGTTGACCACCTCTAAACTTTTTCGTAAATTGTCCACGTAATTGATAGTTAGCACGTAATACGATGACACTGAGCGAGTTTACTAACAGGTAGTGAATTTCCCAGATAGTAGCTTGTAAACTCGCTCAATGTCATTGAAGCTTTAAGGTGGCGCTATTCGGCTGAAAAAGAAGAAGATGGAGAGATGTGTAATTACGAATATTGGACAGAGCGCGCTAATATTTTAAGTGATGAAATCGCAGCGAAAATGGCGAAAAAGCTTAATAAAACATGACTCGTTTAAAATAGAGCAAAGATCTCCTGAAACGTATCTTAAGTATCATTTAAAGAAACATTGTGAATTTTTTCACAAATATAACTTGTAAAATAATAGAAATAAACTTGTTTTAAATAATTTTGGGAGCACACTTTGCGATTTTTTTCTATCGAGGGAATTTCATATAATTTGCGTTTCGGCGTGGAACGTACCTAGATATTATCTTCAAAAATAACAATGTAACAAGAGCTTTTATTTTTTTAAGAGCTTAAAAACTTCAAATGTTTAAGGGAGATATGTAAGAAATCGGTCGAAATTTGAATAGTGGACCTTTAATCAGTAAAAACACAATCAGTAATCAGTAAAAACACAATATCTCTCTAGAATTTCTGTATTAAAAATAACATACTACTTTTCAATTGTGTTCAAAGGTACAGATTTATTTAAAGTAGTCAACACATAACTAAATCTAAATGTAAACAGTATCTTCCATGGAGGAATAATATGTAGTATTTATCTTTACGTACTGTAAGTGTAGAAGAGCGTTTTAACAACAATGACATCCCCAAAAACCAACAAAAAACAGAAATCAATGCGAAATTTAAAGGGTTAAGTTAAAACTTAAAAGAATTATGTTTCAACAGATTTTTTGTCGTATGTTAAACGCGTTAAAAAATTACCATATTGTAGGGGTCCATTTTAGAATGGGTGCCCCGGGCACTTAAAACCTTTTGCCGGATCTAAACGTTAATAAGTTTACATAACTGAATATGGATTAAAAGTTTTGTCCATAAACAAACTCCAATCTTTCAAGAAATACAATATTGAATCTGTGATTTAATCCAACTAATAAATACAATATTGTATCGTTGATTTAAACAGAGGTCCCCAAACTTTTTTCTCGTAGACCACTTTCAAAATTTTACCGGTTTCGGTGGACCCCCTGCTGCTACATTTCTACCATATTCCCAAAACTCGTAAAAAAAATGTGATGATTAGATTTAACAATGGAAATTTGCGTCACGGCTGAGTTCCAATCCTATATTCAGAGTGGTAAAATAAAAAGAAAAATAACATATTTTCTATTATTTTTCTAGTTATTATATGATTACAGACTTAATAAAAATTTTTTTTCAAGCGCGTGGTCCAAAAAAAAGCAAACAATTTGCAAAATAATCTGTAAGGATTGCATGAGAACCGTAGCTCCTAAAAAAATTTTGCCAAAAATCTGAATTTAGAATCTTAAAGCATCAAACCGCTTTTTTAATAGTCTCAATATGACAGCCTGTCAAAAATCACCGATTTTTTTTTTTTTTGCGTTCTTAATATTTTTTATTGTATTATTTGCCTACATTGATAGGTAAAGCCTAGCCAACATTTTTGTTTTTTACTATCGAAACCAAATAAATTTTCGTGGACAAAATTTATTTGGTTTCGATAGTAAAAAACGAGGGGAAAAATGAGGGTTCGCAAGTTGTGAGTGGGGACTCACAACTTGCGAACCCTCATTTTTTTATCACGCCAACGTAGACCCCCTGCGAGTCTCCCGTGGACCCCTGGGGGTTCACCTGGACCACTTTGGGAATCACTGATTTAAACCAATATTGTATTTGAACGATTTGAGTTTGTTTATGGACAAAACTATTTATTCATACTTATACTGCTTTTGTACTGGCGCAAAAAATTAATTGTTCTTAATATTTTAAAACATAAATTGTTAAAAGTGTTTTCCCCTAAAATAATTAAACGCGCGCCATCTATGAAATAATATATTATGAATTCTTTTAAGTATCACCTTAATAGCATAAGTTATTAGCATTTAATTCACTTCACGTAGTATTTCTTTTTATTCTTTTCACTACTTTTTGAGTGTTTTGTTACTATTACCTAACCTAATATACAATAACACTTTATTTAAAATATGTGAACACCTCAACACAGGTGGTTCACAAAACATGACTACTAAAGCATTTACATACAGTTACTTATTATTTTACACTCTACTACCATTTTTCATATAAGTAACATTTTTTATGACTTGCACTTATTGTTTTTTTTTCTATAAACTGTAGGTATGAACGAACATGAACAAAAATAAATCAAAGTATTTTTTGATGTAACTAACGACTAGGCGAGATCACTAGCGCTTCGCTACAGCATCAACCGACTGAATGGCGCGCATTTTAAAACAGGAAGTTATGCTGCCGCTATATAATTATTGGTTATCGTGTACGATATTAGAATTTAAGGTATTATAAATCAAGTTCTACAATATTTTTTTGTCGTCTGTTAAAAGTGTTAAAAAGTAACCATATTTTAGGGATCAATTTTAGATTGAGTGTCCCGGGCACTTAAAACCTTTTCCCGGATCTATACATTTATAAGTTTACATAAAATTCAGATAAACATTATTTGGTTTTATTTTATTTCCTAGTAAGTGTAAAAGGGAGAAAACGTAAGAGATAACGTAACTAAAGATAAATAACTCCACGAAAGAAAGTAAACGTTCCATTACTTTAAACAACAATGAGCAATCGATTCTCATTTATAGTAAATTGTATTCACTGAAGTATATTAATATTATATAATACATTATTTATACGAGATGGTGAGAGGTGACGGTAAAATTACATAAGTGTATCGAATTCGTTTTCATGTAACGATTGAAACGCCCCTAAAAAGGTTCCCCATAAAAAAAATGCAGCATTACGGGCACCTTTCATACGAACAAACGCAGCATTCGATTATTTTTTTTGCTAATGTAACGTGAAAGTAAAACTAAATTCTTTTATGTTGGTTTTTTCGGCGGCTGATTGGTATTTTTTCAATTATTATCAGGTGCAGCATATTTATTCACATTTTTGTACAGCATATTGTATACATATTTTTTCAATTATTATTATTCATTAGTTTACTTTGAATCATTTGTTTCATATTAATTTTAAAATGATTTATTTTCATTTCATCTGTTTTCTGTTTAATTCTTTGTTCTTCAAAATTTACCTTGGTTATTCAATAAATCAATTTGGGAGGCGGGATTGGGTACCGCCACCCCGGGAACCTTTATTGGATAACCAACATCTCTGCCATAGGTCACCCCAAGTGGTTCGCTACGTTTGCTGATTTGTGCCCGGGTTCTTGGGGTGAGGTTTGTCTAGGTCTTGGAGGTGGATGACCAGGACACTCTGACCCCAGATTTCTACCCACCCCTTACACCCTTTTCCACCACTACTCCCATTTCTTTCATAAAAAAACCTCTACACAGCATCCCCAAAGATGACATAGGCCCTGGGGGAAATAATTTTCCTTAGGGCCTCCCGTGTGGAGCTCAAGTAAAAAAAAAATCAATTTTCATCTGGGAAACGTTAGTCAATAGTTCGTTCGGTAAATAATCCATAAGCCGCCAAATACCGCTACATGTTTAATAGGCATAGATTTTGAAAAGGAACCTACTTTTAAACTTAATTACCAAAAGAAACATTGGCTTCAGTCGGGAGAGACGGAAAAATTTGCATTCGATTTTCGTTCAATCAAAATTAAAATTTTTCCAAATAAAACATCTCCAATGCCGCCATTTTTTGTATGAATTTGACGTTTGCTAAGTTTCGTTTCAAACTAAATATGCACGAGTTACTTAATTTACCTAAACTAAGAACCTAATATTTGTGTAAGTAAATAGTTGTTTCTTGTAGTAATTGTTGAAATGAAGTGTGATATCTATAATCTGTGCTTAAAAATGTGGCGGCTTATGGAGTATTTAATGTTGATTCTTAAATTACATCTGGATGGGCTGTACCAACACCCTTGTTTCTATAATAATTACGAGAAAGTTTTCGACTTTATATTCTTCAAATCTACACAATGTTTTGAATAAATACATTTATACGTTGCCTTTTAAAAATATTTTTTTAAGTGCATGTAGAAATCGGCCAACTACTCAGTAATAACTAAGAAACGTTTTTATTTTTTTTATTATTAATTTATATATTTACTCTAGGATTTTAAGTGACTTTTGGAAGCATTGTTCCAGCAACTGCAATATTTATTATAAAGCCTATCGTTTTGAATTTCCCTATTGACATTTTGACCATTTAATGCGATTAATACAACAAATTAATTTATTACGCCACAAACAAGAGCATTCGTGATAATTGTAATAGCACGATTATTGATAGAATAATCGTGAATATCTTTTAAAAATCATTTCAGCACTATTATAAATCTCGTGCATAAGTATTTCACACGGCCACATTTTACTATTTATAAAGAATAAGTAAATATATATATATATTTTTTTTTTTTTTGTTCAAATAAAATATTTTTTGCAATCAGTGTACCTTTATCGCATAATTACCATTATTTATATTACGTCAGAAGTCTGCTGGGAGAAAATGAGAAAATTTTCATGAAAAGCGTACGAGTGAAGAATTTTGCTAAGATGATGTACACGTTTTAGATGACGGTGAACCTCAGTTTGAAAATGACGCTGCACAATTATGGCACCACGGTCCCAGAAATTGATTTTATTTTTGTCCTAATCTATTAAATTATATTTGGATGCGTAACGTTGAGCGGGTATGCTCGTAAATAAAGCAAAGTGAATGGGATAAAACATCTATATACATACAATACTGGAAGATGATGAATTTTCTAAGCAGGTTCCTCTTCTGGAATCCTTAATTTAAATGATACAGGCTCCATAGAGTACTGCTACCCATGTGGTCGCTACACAACTATTTAAAAAAGCGATTAAATTATTAGCAATTATCATTATATTTAGACGTATCAATGAAAATATCAAATTGCTTCTTATAAAAGTTTGCGATTTAAAATAATTAATTTAACTGAGTTGCCTACTCCACTCCAAAAAGAATTATGTGAGAGATGATTGATAATTTAAAATTTAATAATGACTTGCAATAATTTTAAACTACAAAGACTTATGTGGATTAAAAAATAATCTTCTGGTGAGATGTTGGGAACCCGTATTTCGCATGTCTATTCCTGATTATGTTTTGGGTGCCTTTAGGTATTTCGGGCATATAAATACGCATCTTTTTTTAAATGAAAATTCTTCACAAATTGCTTCAAAGTTCTTTATCAAACTAAACAATCGATACCTTATTACCAGATACGTAACTACTAATAAAAATCATTACAATATATTTTCGCGGAAACGCAAAACCTCCCTTCTCAAAGTTAAATGCGTCGACCCCTGTGCCAAACATTTACTAAAAGTATATTTTTTTTTATTTATTCATACACGCCTTGAAGGCTTTTACAGAATCACATTATTCAAGTTACACATGTTATTCAGGAGTATAATTGTAAGCATGAAGTATATAACATTATAAACTGTACTTTAAGGATACAAACAGGTTTAATGTGTACATAGGTATGTAGTTTCGTTATCATTAAAATTGTACAAAGGAGTTAAAAAGTTTACATAGTGTAATAATGGTAAAACAGAAGAGTGCTTAAGATACTTAAAAGTAGTTATTGAGGAACGTGTAGGTATTTTCTATGTTGATTTTATTATTAACTTGATCATGAATAAATTGTTCGAAAGCAAGTTTTTCAAGAATTCAGCAAAATTAACGCAGCGATAAATAGTACCTACACATAGAAGAAAATAAATAAAAAATACATGAGTTGTAATATCTTGAAAAGTTATACAGATGAGTTCAATAAGTGTATAGTGTGATAGTAAAAAAGTAAAAAATAGTACAAATTATGGTACAAAAAGTACAAGATAATATTAATACAAAAGAGAGAGGATAAAAAGGTAAGTACTAAGGTAATCTTTGTATACATAAGTATTAAATTTTGTTTTTATTGTGAACATGAAGAGACCATCGATTTTAATTTAATCATTAATATATTATTATTGCTAGGGCACCAAGATTTAAATAGAAATTTAAGTCAATGTGAGTTAGTTATTATATTTATAACAATAAATACGAGAGGATTGTTGTTAATTGTGTTCTTATTTGGCTACCTTTATTATTCACATATTTCATGTTTTGCGATAATTAATAATTTGATAAAGGTGCAATTGATTGATATTTATGGCTTTATTTTAAATATTCTAATATACTGAGTTTGAATTTAGACACAGATTGGTGACGATAAATGTCGATTGAGTTGTATTTATTTCCGAGTAAATGGAGTCTTTGGATGGGAGAGTTTATAAAATAATTATTAGCGGAATTGGTAACAGAATACAATGCATTCGACCGAGTTTCGCGAGTAGGTACTA
Source organism: Glyphotaelius pellucidus (assembly GCA_936435175.1). Taxonomy (NCBI): domain Eukaryota; kingdom Metazoa; phylum Arthropoda; class Insecta; order Trichoptera; family Limnephilidae; genus Glyphotaelius; species Glyphotaelius pellucidus. Next base: position 9,922,627 of record OW386537.1, on the reverse strand, counting down.
TTTTGAAAAGACAAACTAAATCACTTTTTATGCGCCTTGATGTCAAATCGGTTATGTTAAGTAATTCCATTAGGTATATATAATTAAGTTCTTCAATCGGTATACCCAAATAGTAGTTATTGGTAGATACTGGATATGTATTGATAAATAGTCATTGTTTTGAAAAATTTACTCTCAGATCGTGGCAGAGTCCTCGAAGTTAGGGATGAATTGCTTCAAAATTTTATCTTCTTTTAAACAAAGACTAGGATTTCACTCTGCTGCAAAACGCCCTGTAAATGCCTAAGGCAGTTCAAGTAGTTAGGAAGTGATTTAGCAGCCCAGATCCGTGCAGTCAGCAGTTCAACATGCCGTGGGAGGTGTAAGTGGGTTAGACGGGGGCAGCGGCGAAGCCTACGAAGTATATTAAGGCTGTGCAATCAGCCAACAAGGAACCGATCATGATGTAATTCCAGATATCATTCAATGTCAAACTGAGTTTAATTTAATGCTAATTCATTGAATATTTGATTTTTTCGCGAGTTATGCGCCACCTACGAAAATACGTAATGTAGCGAGGTGTACTTTTGATCTTGAAACCTCCTTTGTTATTTTGTAAAAATGTTTTTATTTGCGAAAATTAAACATCGTCATAGCCGGCGCAACAACCTTTAGGCTTTCTAATCTTAAACGCTTCCACTCCTATCGATCTTCTACTATGTTGCTTCAGTTTCTTGGTTTTGTCTCCACCAATGTTTTGGTCTTCCAACACTCTTGCAGGATGATAAGTTTAAGTTTTATCAAAGGGTCTTTAGGAGTTGATATAAAAATAAATTAATTTAAAAAATTTAAAAAAAGAAATATAAATTTCTAGACAGCGTGTTGTCCGCCAATTTTTTTCAATGCCAAATGCCCTCATTAATATTCCACAAAGCTCTTCTCTCTTCGTGAGAGTCTATCACTTTAAGCAATAGCTCAGCTCTCAGCAACGCTCTGATCATTACTTTATTTAACTAGGATTTTATTTTTAAATGAGCTCCACACAGGAGGCCCTGAGGAAAATAATTTCCCACGGGGCCTATGTCGTCTTTAGGAATGCTATGTGGAGGGTTTTTTTAAGGAAAGGAAGGGGAAGAGAGTTCTGGGAAGGAAAAGGGTTTAAGGAGTGGGAAGGAATCTGGGGTTCAGTGGGTCCTGGTCATCCACCTCCAAGACCTAGATAAACCTTACCCCATGAACCCGGGGTGAGGTTTGTCTAGGTCTTGCCCACCTATTGATTCATCTTGATAATTTGACCAAAGTATCTTTGAAAAATATGATACTTTTCTTCATATGCAGTAAATAATCCTTCTAACGCAGTCAGATGAAAAACCGGAAATATTAAAAGCTCAATAAAAACTTTGTTAATAGGAACTTCTAAAATTTAATTATTGTACTTGGAATCGTAAATTGTAATAGTTTGAATGTATGCTAGACAAAAGGCAATAGCCTTAGCAATAATAAAAGACTTTACAAAGCTTAATGTGGTGGTTTCAAGCCCATGCACCAACCTCTTAAAACCTTTATGACTTGTCAGAATAGATGAAGTATTTAAAAAATGTTATGTACCTACGTATTAAAAAAACATGGAAAAGCAAGGGAAAATTTTCTAGTGGCCTTTATGTTAAACTTCGAATAAGTACTTGGCGCTCATTGTGAATTTCTTGGACGAACCGAGTATCTGTTTTTGAACTCCACTAATCGTGTGAGTGTTCATAAATACTAAATCATTGAGACAACTTATGGACTTACTGGGACTAAAAATACACACATTGTCAAAATAACTATCAAATTATTACGTTTTTAGGATTTTTTAAAAGTTTTTCTTTTATGCGGGTATTCAATAACATATTTGTTGAATTTATTAATAAACTAGTTTACTTGTAAATAAGTTCTTCTGTGTATATATTATTACAGTTTGATAATGCCTCTAGAAGGCGAAACAGCTGTCACGCGTAATCATACACACCCGAACCCGTTTATGTATAAAATTAAAATGGACTTCTGCAAATTAAACCTAATATCACAAAAAAAGCGCCTTGTTAGATCCATAACAATTTGAATTTGTATCACTAATTAAATATTTTTCTTTTATTGTTTTACGGATTGATGAAAAAGGAATAATTTTAACCAGTTTCAACGTTATGTAGGAAGGTTTCATAGACTTTAAAGAATGGAGATTTTTTTTTCTTTCAGAACCAAAAATTGTAATAAAATCTTCGAGAAGCACGAATAAAAACAATTCAATGAAAATTAACGTTAAGCAATTTTCTGAAAAGACAAACAATACGCAACCCTCTCATTGAGGTAAAAAATGGCAGAAGTGAGAGAATATTGTCGTGCGTGATTGATAAACGTGCCAGTCATATCTCACTGCTGCAATTACCTACGGCTGGGTGAGAAATATGATTATTCTCGGCCTCCGGTTTTCATTTATCACACTAATTTATGCCTCCAGCCGTTGAGTTGCTCATCAGAATGCTAAATTGAAATTGACAGCTCAACAGAGCTAAAACAAGATTGGTTGGCAGCCAATCAAGACAGAATCAACACAAAGACTGGGTTTCAAATAACAGAATCGACTTTGTACAATACAAAGGGTTATATAAAAGTGAAAAATGTATTTTTAAAAAGTTAAATTTTCATCAATGGACTACTGCACACTTAAAATTCTTTAATATCTTTATTGTATGTGTATATTATGAATAAATATTGTAGATTTGGCTGTCGTAAAACAGGAGTTTACTAGTTAAAAGTCTATACATGTCGTAAATTTTCGAATGAAAAAAAATCCGTCTTTAAATGTCGTTAAAACCAAAATGCAAAATTTTATTGAAGAAGAAGATAAGAATCATAATTTAAACGAAAATATAAAAGAGAACAAGACACAGAAAAGGATAATGGTCGCAACTGTGACTCGAACGCAGAACCTCTCGTCCAACCAGGACGTGCGCGTTTACCAATTCTGCCATTGCCACCTACTTTTCTCGGTTCGAGTCAGTTTCGACCATTGTCTTTTTCTGTTTTTCTGCGTCTTGTTTTATTTTATATTTTCATTTAGATTATTATTGTTATCTACTTCTTCAATGATATATACATTGATGGGAATAATCTTCAAAAGTTATAAAAAGAGAGTTTTTCTTATAAAAAATTGAAAAACTCATTTTGGATTTCAAAGAAAATCGCTTCTCTCTAGTATAATTGCGTTTTTTAAATTTGACTTAGAACTTCCCCTTCTTTCCGCTAATAAGTGCCTCTACAGAGCACCCCCAATGATGACATAGGCCTTGAGAGATTTTTCCCCTTCTGGGCCTAAGTGTGGAGCTAACGTAAAAAAACAAGAACATCATTTTGAGAACGCTCATATAAATTAAAATGTAAAAAAACTAGTGTGCCATGGCAAAGCTTTTGATTTAAGAAGTTGTGAGGTATTTTATTATCCTTAAGCTCATTCTTAAGTTTCTAGATGTTAGTGTTGGGATGTTATTAGTAAAGTTCGCTGATGTAAAATCCTTAAAGGCGCTGTATTACGTGTCAGGCATTATCGGCGCCTTGACTCCTTGGCGCTTTGGCAAGTCGGCGTCCGGAGCGGATTACTCCAATTGCTTCTGCACAAGACCGGCTCTGATTTTAAAGAGACGTATAAATTGTCTGGTATAAGATTAGAAAAGGTTCATTAAATCAGAAAGGTTCCAAATCAACGAATTACATTTTCTCTTGAAGAAAAACACCACCCCTATTATCATTCAATTTCTTCTTTTAAATTTGGCTTCGAATACGTTAAAGTAAGATACGTTATTGGGAATCCAATTCCATGACTAATTTTCTTCCTCTCCCCACTACCTTCAGCCTCACAATATTGGGGATGCCATCGTCTCACTAGTTCCAGATGGTTGGGAGCAATTGCCACCCAAATTAGTTCAGACCCAAAATGGTATTTGTAAAAATATTCAAGTAGCTCAATTCCTAACTTTAAAATATTTAATATTTTTAAGGTTAAGGTTCTTTTTCAAATTTGCTTAAAAATTTTTAAATACAATTTGGAGCTGTTATCATTTTAATAATTGATATTATTAAATATTTTAATGAGTGTTCGTGATATCAGATTTTTCTTGAATTTTATTCGAGTCATGTGGGGATGATTGTTTATAATTTTTTTTGTATATGAATACTGTACAAGAGTCCCAACTGCTCCCATCGGAGGCCAGTGAGACTATTGCATCCCCAATTGGGGTGTGTTGTGAGGCCGAAGATAGTTGGTAGGGGACGGAAAGGGGGAAGATCAGATCTGGTCACTAAACACAGTTAAAGCTACTTTAAGCAACGTGTCAATTCTGAATGGTGGTCTTATACCAGGGCGATACTGAGAGTATCTTCCAGTCTGGAACGTGCCGCAAAAATATACTATTTATTAATTTATAAGTAATTGTGAAATAACCCAAATTAATCTAATAAAATTTATTTGTCACGCCGGGATTCGATCCCGCGACCTTTGGATTTCGAGTCAAGAGCCTTACCGCTAGACCACGCCGGCCGTATGTGATTTTAAAACAATTTTTAATTATGTAGAAGCAGTGATCAACTAGTTGTTATTTATTTTTAGTACGAAAAGCATTACATTTAATCAGAATGTATCATTAGCATTAATTACATCTGTATGTTATTCATTTAATTGTTAGCTGTGTTAAAAAGTATTTATCCAAATCAGTACGTACTTTCAGGTCGCCAATCAAAACAAATTCGTTGGATAAAATATTTTCGTAAAAACCAAAAAAATGCCGCCAGTAGCGAAACGACAGACAGTCTGTACCAACAATAATTAGATTACATCAAATATCCTGAAAAATTTTCAACAGATGAAAACAAATAGATTAATTTAGAAGTAAAGAGAAATGAAACTGTAAACATGCAAGATATTATATTTTGACTGAACTAACACAGTTTTATTTAACATCACGTAGATTCATTTCGCACTCGATCTGTCTAATTCGCGCCGGAAGTGTAATAGAGATCATATGGTTGGTTTATCCACGCGCAGCGCTCGGCGCGCCTGACGGACTACTGATTATGAAACTGGCGACAAACTGATACTGCCGGTTAACTCCCGCCAAACTGTATCAGAGGCAGATAACTCCCACGGTAACCCCTCCACCAGAACAGAACACCACAACAGAACGTCAGAGAGCCAGAACGCCAGAACGGAACCCCAGAACGCAGCGGTGACAATAGTGCAGGCCCGGCCGTGAATAGTTGAATAGGTTGAATGGATCGCTTAGCAGTGGCAGATATTTGAATATTTAACTCTGCGAAAACAAAATTTAGTTCCCAGTATTTCAGTGTGGTCATTTGGAGTGTGTCAGAAATTAGAAAATATGGAAAACCGCTATATCGAAAACATCCATACACAATTTATACGATATTGCAACAAAAATAATTAATAATAGTATTACATTATTACAGTCTAATAATACACATATAAAAAATTTTGAAATTGTATAATTGTATTAGTGACATAACATTAAAGTAAATGTATTACTTACCTACATAATATCACCGCGTTAAATTTAAAATTACAAGGTAACGTCTATTAATAACAAAGGATAGCATTAAAATAAGCAATATGTTACCAAAACACGATAAACCTTATATCTTATGAAATTTTTTCAGTTTTTTTTTCAGCAAGGCTGTGCTCCCCGTCCCTAATTCGCGGTATTTTGTGAGGCTGAAACCAACAGAGAGGGGAAGTACGAAGTAAGATTAAGTAATCCTGGCTATTCAAATCTTATCTCTAAAGACGACTAAAGCTATTTTTAGCGGTGCTTTAAACCGTAGACGTTGTCAATCTCAACACACATTTTGGCCAACTAGAAAACAATAGGTAACAATAATTAATAAACAATAATGAGATGATTTTTCACCAAAACTATTATTAGGTACATAGTACGATTATGCTCATCAAAAAATATTATTTTAATTACGATAACATTTGAATAAAGGAGCCCTGCGGGGTTGCCCACATCGTAGGCCAATCGAGGAAACCCACCGGTCTCCCGCCCTTTTCAAAGTAACAGGAGTTACTCCTTCAGAGCGCTCTAAAGGATTATAATTTTGCTAAGGGAAACTCTATTTATATTGAACGAATCCAGATCCTCGAGTGTCCCTGCGCGGTAGGAATTAGTAGCATGGAAAATGAATTGTTACTACTTGTACAGATAATGATCAGTAATTGATGAAATTATACAAAATAATGAAAGACTCCGGGACTGTGATGTAACCAGAAGAGAAGTAGACGATTCGTAAAGGCTCCACGGAAAGTCCATTGGAAAAGTAGTGCTATGACTGTAGCGGCCGATACCGACCAACTGTCGCGGAAGAGAGTGAAAGTAAACCTTTGTGTTCTAGATTAAATGCAGGAATGTTGGACCACATTGAATTGAAGTATACTGTACAAGTGGAACTTCATTGTTACCTCAGCCGAGAATGTTGCAGTTCGACATGACGTCTTTTGATGATATTTTAATTAGTTTTTTAATCGGGTGGCAGGTGACAAAAGTTTGCGACTTCCGTGACAGAGTAGGCAGGTTCCTTGGCTTTAGGACTAGTACTCGGATTCAAAATTCGGCCAGGGAATAATAAAAAAGGAATATAATTTTTTTTTCACTATTTTCACAAAATAATGAATTAATTAATGTAAAATACTTCACCAGAAAAGTGAAGTACATAAAAGTTAATATAACATAATGATTTTTGAATATTTATGTTACTTATTTAAAATGTATTTCATCACAATGGTACAAAACTATTATTTTAAATATCTAAAAAGCAATTTAGATTAGGTTTTAGAATCAGTGGTGCAGTTGGTAATTAAAGTAAAAAAATACATTGCAAATAATAAAAAATACGAAATATAAATTAAAAAACCATAACAATTTATGGGTTTATGTTATAAATTGGCGTTGTGCTAAAACCACTTCGTGCTTACATTATAAAATAAAAAATGAAGAGATATCAAAATTGTAAAAAAATATTCGAAAGCGTTATTAAAAAGAAAAAGTAAGAATAAATTAAAATTATGAAAAAAATGTAGGGCCAATCGAACCCCGATCATTTGCTTGAAAGGCCACTGTGCTGATCATTACATCCCAAACTATTGTAAAACGGCGGTGTAAATTCATAATATTTTAATTAAATGGGAGGTGGGTATGGAACCGTCGCCCCGGGAACCATTAATTGGATAACCAACACCTCTGCCATAGGTCACCTAAAGTGGTTTGCTACGTTTGGTGATTTAGCAGGGGTGCCCGAGATCATAGGGTGAGGTTTGTCTAGGTCTTGGCAGTGGATGCATTTGCCCCCCTACTGTGTAGCAGGCCGGATCGGGGGAGACTTTTGGCCTCTCCAATCGGACTCTCTCGACCCATCGTCTTGTGGGAGGGATGGATTCATATAACCGACACTTGAACACACTGAACACACTGACCCCCAGATTCCTACCTTTTTCCTTTCAAGAACTTCTTATCCTTCTCTTTCTTAAAAAGACTTTCCACACAGCATCCCCTAAGATGACATAGGCCCTGAGGGAAATTATTTCCTCAGGACCTTCTGTGTGGAGCTAATGTGAAAAAATAAGGTCCATATTAGCAAAACTATAAAAAAACTGAAAACAAAAAAATCATAAAAAAGATACGGTAACATCTAGGACTCGACCCAGGACCTACGCTTTGCCGGGGAGAAGCTCTACCAACTGAGCTCATGAGTACCTATCCGATTTGGTCATATTTAACTGTATCATAGTTCGACTATGAACTACCAACATTTGCTTAATTTTCTTAACGCATATTTTTATTGGCTGCTATCTTTATGTATGTTTGCAAGATTCAAACACGAACTGAATGCTATCTAGATAGTGACTAAGATTTATTATCTTGTTAGTTATTGAAAATAATGAAAAGTATGTGTGTGAACTGTGAAAAATCACGGAATGGTATAAGTCCAATTTTGAAAACATAATTTTCTGTTAAATTATGAAACAACGCTTCATTGTAGATTCTGTTTTAAAAGATGCTCGAATGACAGAGTTATTGATTTTTTTTTTAAATTTTCTACAATGAAAATAATTTTATTCGAACCTTGAGTTCTTATCTCAACACTCAACAGCCGTTTAAAACATTAAAACATTGTTTTATGGCTCTTGAAAGTGCAAGAGGCAATTATAAACATCATATATTAGTTGAATGAAGACAATACGTTTTTGAAGGTTGCGATAGAATAAATTATCATAAACATTTTTCTGTGGACAGATTTTCTCTGAATATCTCGGGGAGCGATTTTGTAACTCAATTAAAAGGGCGGTTCTACAAATCGCTACCGCATTTCAATTCACGAGTTTCGAAAAGTAAATAGCGAAACGTAGCCCGCCTTAATTATTATTACTGGCTATTACTTCTCGAGAGGTTTTGGCAGCGGTGACGCAGTCATGACAGTACTGAGTTCCGATTTCACATAAAGGAAAATAATAGTGTGAAAAAATAGTGATGACAGTATAGATTGTTTTTGAAGTGAAAACTACTTTAGTACCGTTGGGATTTGAAACTCGATGAAAAAAAAGCGACACTAAAAAGAGACAAACGCAATAATATATAAGATTAAGTCTGCGAGAGAATAATCGGTCTCCTCTTTGTGTGGTGCTTCGTAGCCTCTCCACTCTTGTCTACTTTAGTTTTCTTTCGCCTCTACGGTGTGTGAACTGCAAACATTTTTTAAATAATATTTGGGGATGCTGTGTAGAAAAAGAAGATGATGGCGCTTTGGGAAGGAAAAAAAGTATGAGGTGGGTCCCGAGGGAATCAAGTTTCCTTAGGATCTGTGTCATCTTTGAGGTTGAAAAGAAAAAGGTTATGAGGGGTGGGTAGGAATCGGGGGGTCTAAGTGTCCAAGAGTGACGGACGTGTGAATCCATCCCTCCCACTGCAGTACGAGATAGGGTCGAAAGAGTCGAGCAGGAGAGGTAAAAAGGTTTCCCTCAACCAGTCTCTCCCGATCCGACTCACCAAGCAGTCATAGACCTAGACAAACCTCACCCCATGAACCCAGGCACCCATGCTAAGTCACCAAACGTAGCGAACCACTTGCGGTTACCTAAGGCAAGGTTATCCTATAAATGGCTCCCGGGGCGGCTGTACCCCCACCGACCGCCGATCAAATTGAAAAATTTAATATTACCCTCAAATAAATATTTTTCCTACCCTGGAGAATTTTTACATCATTTACTCTTCGGGAAATAAAATTTCAAATTTTGCTGTCGTTTTTTGAGACGATATTCATAGTATTTAAAGCAAGCTACAACTCAATTTTACGATTTCAATAATTTTATCAGCTCGTAAAATTATTGAAATCGTAAAATTGAGTTGTACCATGAGAGAAGCTTGCTTGTCAACCAGTTTGCAATTCGCAGTTGCCAACCAGTTTTATTTTGGTTTCTGTTTCTTCATGAGCGGAGGGCCTAAAAATACGCTTTAATTTTAATTTTTATTTGAGGTATGCAATATTATTTTTTTTTATTATTTAGTAGCAGCGCAAAGCAGTTGAAAAATAATATATTTTAATGGATTTTTTTTCCGACCGAGAATCGAACCACGATCAACTGCTTGGACCATTACACCACCATCTATTATACGAATGGCGGCATAAACTCATTATATGTACTGAAAGAACTAACTTAAGAATTTTAGAATTTTTGTAGTATACACATTCGAAATTATGTTTTTTTAATTTTAAAATGTAAAAAATAGTTGTGCATTGTGAGCGACTATGTTAATCCATAATAAAAAAATTCAAAAGATTTACAATATATCCGATATTTCGGTCACGGACCATGAAACTGACTAGTCAGATTTTTTGTTCTTTTCGTAGGTTGGTTAAACCCAAGTGTTGACGTTTTATTATAATAAAATAATTAATTAACTTAATTCACCGTGCAATGTAAGGATGCCTAATTATTAATTAATTACTTACGAATTACAATAATATGCACTTAGCAACTAAATCGGGAAGCCCCAAGAGATAAATCAGTAATTAAAAACAATTAAATTGAACCTTTGAAAATGGAAAATGACAAATATTGTATAAAAACATAGATTAATTAACGTTTCGATAACACCAAATTTCAATAACCCTTATGTCTTTTGACTTTCAGTTTTGAAATAGATAAGCCTTCCTCAAATTTCTATGGTTTAAAATATACCAACCTAAAAATAACCACGCAATAATATAAAAATTAATAAACGCAATGTAGTAACACGAACCTAATGCTTTTTGATCTCATTTTTTCATATTGTCAGTAAATTCCCTTGAATTTTAGCATTCAAGTGGTTCGCTACGTTCAGTGACTTAACAGGGGTGCCCGAGTTCATGGGTTGAGGTTTGTCTGGTCTTGGCGACGGATGCGTGTGCTCACCAGCTGCATGGCAGGCCGGATCGAGAGAGAATGGTTGTGGGAGTCCCTTTGACTTCTCCAGTCCTAATTTCTCGGAATATCACCTTGCATCGAAGTTGGAGGGATGGCTTCATCACTCCGTCTGTCACGTCCGTCACTCCTGGACACACTAACGATCAGAATACTACCCACCCCTCTCATGCCCTTTTTTCCCAGAACTTACTTCATTTGCTTTCCTAAAAAGACCCTCAAAAGCATCTCCAAAGATGACATAGGCCCTGAAGGGAATTATTTTCCTCAGGGCCTCCTGTGCGGATCTAATGTAAAAAAAATTCAAATACATTACCAAATCTTACTACATCAAGAACCTTCTCGTCAGAAAAGAATATACATAAGTCAGATTCGCCTCGTACGTCAAACGTACGTCTGGTAATGCTATATTATCGTGAAAACAAGCTTATGGCTCCAAGTGAAAATAATTAAATTTCCCTCATCCGTACCGTGGTCACGCGTCATAAGGGAGTATGTGGGAAAGTAGGCGGCTATCAAAACTAATGGCGTGTTCATTTTAGTACCTGTATGTAAAAAATAATAATCATGATTGAGTCCGCGAAAAAATTCAGGTCCTCCCACAGTCATCTGAACTCGACTGAACTTGAAACTTCTGAACAAATAACGAGGAAACATTTCATTGCCGCAGTCCTACATTCATTTAGAACAATGCATTAGAATTACCTAAGAGGGTACCTACCAACAACAATTTCCTAATTATAAGAGTGCGGAAGTTCTCGTTACTGTGAAATTTTAAACAGGTTCTTACTTATAACACACCATTTATTAATAATTATCATTAATTAGGAAATGCGATTATGGTTGAGATTATCAGTGTTAGGTATTCCCTGTTTAGCAGAATTTTGTTGAAATCGTGGTATGGGTATTTCCGGTTTAATTTTAAATATAAACTTTGTATTGCGGTTAACCAGAGATTTTGACAAGTCATTGTTTGCATTTTCTTGATTATTTTACCTAACAGGAATTCTGCAGGGAAACAATATCAGGTGTTGTTATTTATTATGCAAAATTTATTGCTTGTCACTCGGTGTTTGTTTTCCGTTGTTCTTTGATTCTGGTTTGCGTAGGTTTGAAGAAATTTTGTCGTCATTTGAAAATAAAACCACATAAATTCTAGAGTACTCATTGGATTTCCTGAGCGTGATGCATTTTTGTACATAATGAATAGTATCTATGAATAGTCATGGATCAGTGAACACGTAATCTCCAGAAGTGAGATCTATACCAACCTCAACCACCTCTATAACAAAACTGCCTCCGTGGGTGAGGCTCGCGACTAGCAATTTGGGGGTCACGGGTTCAAATCTCGGTGTACGCAAGTAAATTTTATTTAACATGAAGTATCGTACATTTGCGACACGTTCCAGAGTAGAAAATACTGTCAGTATCGCCGTGGTGTAAGACCATCAAACCAAATTGAAACGTTGCTTGAAATGGTTTTAGCCGTGTTTGGTAACCAGATCTGAACAGCCAGGTAATCCCCTGCTTTCCTCTCACCCATCTCGTTCTCCACTCCACTACCTTCAGCTTCACAATAGAGGATGCCGTAGACTCTTGTTCGGTATTCATATTAAAGAAAAAACAGTTTAAAAGAAAACTACCATCGCCATATGACATAAAACCTTTCAACTCCTAGGCAATAGAAAGGCCTTTTTAATTGGGAATTTAGAATTAAAACAATAATTTGTTTGTAACCACGATTTATTTATTATTATTTTTTAATATCGACCGGTTTCGCTTAACACAAGCATCTTCAGGGTATGAAATTCAACTGAGTTATTCTTTTATTTCAGTTAATATGTCAAACTACAAAGTGACTGCTTTATATGAAAATATGAGAATTTAGATATTTGAAAACGGTGTTCCCGAAGTAAGAAAATTTGACTTAACCTTTTTTAAAGAGAAATACCCTAATACAATTCCATTAGTTTATCTCTTCAGTGATAGTTTAATGCAAGTCATCCAGTGTTCATTCCCCGGCGCCATTTAGTTCTGGTGTGCGTAGGTTAGAAGAAATAATGCGCTTCCCATTCGTTATTTCAAAATAAAACCCCAAGGATACTCGTGGAGCATTGGACTTCTTGGGTTTGACGGACAGTATCTGTGAGTAGGCGTGCTTGGCTATTTCAAAATTACGAAAAAGAAAGATTAAAAAATGTGTAATATGAGCCTGTAGATTTTATACAAAATTAAAGTATGATTTACCAGAACAACATAGACCTAAGCAGAGCGGAAAGTGTTGTAGTTTTGGGGATCATACACAGAGAAATCGATTAGGTTACAATATCGAATCGATAGGCGTAACTTTTAACCACTTCATATCGATATACCGAGGATGGTTTCACTGTTGACAGCCGAATCGATATTGATAGGGAAAAAAATAAGAAATCGATAAACGCTGGCGGGTCTGTCTACGAATTCACATTCCGAAATATCAAAAGCCAATCAATTACGTAAAAATATTAATAAATTAGTAATGTTGAATTGAAATACCAACGTAAATATGCATTTACAATTAGCATTTAACTTTTGACACTAAACTTAGTAATTCATTAGTTAATGAGGTCTTTAGTCTCTTCATTTCTAAACGATTTTCGTTTCTCAAAGATTGAATGGAATAAATTGATTGCGTTTTAGATGCAATATTTAAGTCCACGGATTACGTGTACGACTTCTTTCAATTCTAAGAGCTTTGTTAGTTTAATACGTTCATTAAATAAGCCAGTAATTTTGCAAACGACGTTAATTAAAAAATATGTGCATTACAGTTAATCGAAACTTATCAGATACTATCAACATTTATCAATATTTGTTAACAATCGTTGACCGTGCTCGCAAGTATTGATAGCTGGCTACAGATGACCGATTTGGTCAAGATTGTTTTTATATAAGGTTTATCGATCGTCCACGCAAGATCTCTTGGGTCTAGACGCCGCACCGACTGTATGGCCCGATGAAGTGCAAATAAAACAATAAAAAATATCCTGCAATTTTAAAAGTGTCCTTAATTGTTTATACAGCCCTTTAGATTTTGTAGAAAAAATAAGTGTAACAAATTTTTATTAATATTTCTAAATGTTGCAAAGTTACATTCACACGTAACCGTGTGAAAATACTGCACGATTACACCATTTCTGGATCGCAGCTAACAAATAAAGATTATATACGTGACCTCGGTGTTATTTTGGACTCTAAACTTACATTTGAAAAGCACTTTGATAACATTGTCACTAAAGCAACAAAAAGTTTGGGTTTCGTACTGAGAACATGTAAATTTTTCAAAAACACTAAGACTTATCTGATTCTCTACAATTCACATGTTCGTCCTCACCTGGAATACTGTTCACAGGTTTGGAACCCGCACTATATTGTTTATGTTAACAGGTTAGAAAGAGTTTAGGAGCGATTTCTCAATTTTAAATCATTCAACATATACAACTCTTACGACGAAATCGAGAAACATTTTCGAATCACAAAACTATTCAACAGGAGGCTTGTCGCTGATCAGATGCTCCTGTACAAAATTATTAACTCAAAAGTTGAATGTCCGGATTTGCTAAACAAAATAAATTTCCACACGTCCATTCGATATAGTAGACAAAATACCCTTTTCTATATTGATAGATGCAACACCAATTCCAATCAAAATGAATTTATACAAAGGACATGTAACTACTATAACAACAAATTTGCAAATATAGACATACGTGCTGACGTATTTACTGCTAGTTACTGTCGCTACAGAACTTCAGTGTATAACATTTTAGGTGCAAATAACACATGAATTAATTGTATCTAATATTTTTATATTACTTGGCAACTTCCCCTTATCCCTCTCCTCCCCTTACCCTTCCCAACCCAAATCCCTATTTTGCAGTCTATTTCAGTTATAATCACACTTATTTTAATGTTGTGTATTAGTTTACCATTTGTTGAATTCACATTTGTACTTTTATTATTTTTTTAAAATTTCTAGTTTATATTCAGTTAGTCTTGTTTCTAAATACCTATCTGTGAACATTAATAATTGGTCTGTTTTTTTATCATCCTCTTATGTTTATTGTATTACTAAGACTGTTAATGTTCCTTAAATAAATAAATAAATAAATAAATAAATAAATGTAATGCAATTATTTATGAAAGGAAGATAAGAGAAAATAAATGTAATGCAATTATTTTTGATAGTGATATACTTCGCTTTCTGTTAATCAATTATACAATACGGCATTATAGGATGGGGCGGTACGTATACAAATAGAACCCAAACAACTTAAATATCACAAAAACTAATAATAAAAACAATAAAAGTTCTGACGAATCTGTTCCTGTTGAACCCTGTTCAGATTCGTCAGAACTTTTATTCAAACAATTTAAGGTCAGAAAATTAAGTGCATTATACTTCTACCACGTAACATTACAAATTTACAAAGATAATATTCAAAATAAAGTTACATTCTTTAAAAATAACAGAAATCTTAGACAAACGTCATTAATTCCTACTCCAAAATGTAAAAAAAACAATGGGACAGTAAATCGTAAACATCTCGAAGTTAATTTTTTTAATTCATTACCAGAAAAAAATAGAAAATGAATACTGATATAAAAGAATTTAGAACTCACTTTAAAGTTATACTGAAAACTTGAACTAAATCATGTCAAATAAAACCAATATAATAGCACCCCCCATACACACAAGCCCTGCTTATTTTTGAGGGTACATCAAATATATCTATTACGTAATTAATTACTGTATAAAATTTATTTGTAATAAATGTATCTTTTTATGACTAATTAAAAACAAATTAAATAGTGGTAAAAGCTTTTTAATGTGGGTTGTCTGTCCAGGATTTGTTCCACGATAAAGTCTAAATGCATTATTTCATGAAACCTTTTCCGTGACCATTTAATGAGTGGTCAAAACAAAAATGAACAACTGTTACAAAAATGTGTGGGTCGACAATTCGCCGATTAATCTTGGCGCGGAAATCGCGAACATATTTAAAAAGAATAAATGCAGTGGTATAATACGATGTATTGTATATCCACCTCGATCAGGTATGGGGGCTAAGCGTCCTTCCATACAAGGCGCGCGGAGTCGAGGAAAATAGTCGTCAGTTGTTAGTTGTTGTTAGTATGGCGGCTTTGGCATCTTGGTCCTTGACAACTTCCTACGTCTTATTCTTAACACGATGACGCTTTCCTTGGTTCATCGAACTTAACAGTACCCTATACAATACAACTGTGAACTCATCTTTATATAACGGTCCAGTTAAATAAACTTACAGAGATTTCCGTAAATAACACATGATAAATGTAAGTGGTATTTTATCTCATATGTGATCAAATTGCTTATTGCGAAAACGTGGGATGTGACAGTAGTTAAAAGCAGGATATTTGAGGTGAAATATAAATATTGTCGTAAATTGTTTTCTAGCATATTTTTTCATGGAGTATATAAGGAACTGGGTCACATAGTGTAGGTACATAAACGATTGTGTACATATTTTTTGATAGCAGCATCGAACTAACTGTGGTAACGCCCTAAAAAGTTAGGATTTGTCATACGTATGTAGGCAGGGCTGAAGCTTTCACAAAAGTTAAAAATAATTCATTTGTCACAAGCAGTCCTGGTAAGTACAACATGAATACATACTGGAAAAAGTAAGAATAAATTTGAGGAAGGTAAATAAATTTATCGAGAAGGGTAAAGATATAAGCTCGCAGTATTATCAAATTATATAACTATTTCGAAGGCTTCAAAAATAAAACAGCCAAATTAAGAAGGAATATCAGTTGGTGACACATTTTCTGTCATTTGATCTCTAGAAATATCTAGAAAGTAAATCCAGAGATATAAGGATTACCCCTAGAAAAATAAGGCAGCGACAAAAAGGTAAATAAAATTAAATAGAATCCTTTACTCATTCGTACGTATTCAGGCGTTCAAAACGCAGGACCAATTTGCCATTTATAACGACAGTTGGGGAGCTGTCTTCTTTCAAAACAAAATCTGCTCGGTCCAACATGTTGAATTTTAATGAGATAAATTCAATATCGTCATATTTTTTGTTGTCAGCAAGTCTACACGTAACTGTTATCAGTGCAACATAAACCCCTTTACTTATGAACGTGTCATAATTCAATCAATCAATTTATGACCATTTATGCATTGTGAACAGTTTTTTTTATCAGCTACGTACAATTAAAAAAGTTTATTAGTCAGTTCCAAAATATAAAACGTAGTTTAAACATGATTGATTTATAAATGGGTCCGATAGATAAACGAGGTTTCCCAACGTAATGAGAAGATAAATAACAGTTAATTCTGTTAGCGCAAGCTGTAATTCATTGTTGCAGAATGCTAATCCATTTACCGCAAGATTCACGGAGGATTTTGTGGACCCCATTAGCAACGATCATCTTTTTACCATCGACTTATTCAAATCAATTACTTCGTAATCTTTTCTCATCAGAATTTTCTCTTCGATAAAATAGATGATGACTGTGTTGAAAAGTTGAAATTTCAATAATGACAGTCGTTACGTTAGCTGTTAGCTGCATACTTGTTTGCTCGTTAAATCACTTGGTAAACATTTATACAAATCCCGTATATCAGATAATATACTAAATCTTTCTAATGAAAACTTCATACTACTGAAACAGATTTCTTCTTTTGAGAAGGTATTTGAAAGGTTTTCTTTAGCGTACGTGATCTTTGAAATTGTTGGAAGTATAATAACTACTTCAGCAATCTATTTACAAATGTGTCCAGTCTGAAATATCGACATAATATTATAACAAAACAATTTTATGGCCAGTGAAAAAATCATCATAATTATTAGAAAATATTGGTGCTCGTTATAGCTGTAAATGCGGCCTCCAATTTATTTAATTTATCGGTGTCCAATGAGTCCAACGGAGCGTTGAACCAATAAATTTACAAACAGTTTGGCATGTCTTGGACAAGTGAACACAATTTATTGGAGAAAATTGATTTCAAATAAATTAACGGCGTGAAATTAAACGTCACATTTTCAGGAAGGGCTAGTGAGTTTTCCGGTTGCGGTTTACAGACGCCTTGCGTGCGTGCTTCTGGAAAATAGAAAATTATTTTGCGTGTAATTGACGGCGTACTAAAATTAATACATACACCTCGATTAAATAACATAAAACATGCGAAGATTTCATGAGTTTGATTTTCAGCGTCACACCACACAAAGGCGTCGATTTTTCCTTTTGCTAGTCGTGTCCAGTGAATAAAGTAAAATGTGCATGTTTTACTAAGCTTTACAGTGAATTTTCGGCAATTGGTGTCAATATAAAATCGCAGCGTAATTTTTCCTCTTTTGTTTCAGTTCTCCTGCTCTTCTAATCCAGTGCAAAAGTGAACCTTGCAAAGTTTTGTACGAATTCCCCATCATTCATAATAATGTATATCATGATGTAATTTTTTTGTCTTATGTTATCAAGAGAATAAAATGAAATGGGTTCCGGAAACACTTAAGATATACAGTATTGTGCAAATTAATGGAATCATCGTCAATTATTATTGGTAAAATCATTTATTGCTTGCTAAAATAATATTTTTACATAATTATACAACAACCATTATGCAAATTAATCGAAAATATCTCCCCTTAAGACTTCAATAACTGATTTAATTTGTTTAGGCATGGACTGCCCTAGTTTTTGACTATTTTCAGAGATCCTCTTATCCCGAAATCAAACCTGAAAGAGCGTTTCTGCCATCTTTGTTCTTGTAGTGCAGTCGATTTTGCATACTCTAGCTTTGCAAACGGGCCATAAATTCTCAATAGGGTTCATATCTGGTGTATTCCTAGGCCAATCTAAAACAGTTATCTTCTTATCCTAGAAATTTTTCATAATTTCCTTCGACTTGTGGCAGGGAGAAGAGTCCTGTCGGAGAATTGCTCCTCCTTGGGGTTGGCGCTTTTCAAGTTCTTTGTACAAATGCTATTTCAATATCGTATTTTATTTTTGGCTGTTTATCATGCCTTCGTTTGGCACCAAAAAATCAACACCCTTGTATGAAAAACACCACCAAAACATGTACTTATTGAAAAATTTGGTTGCTTTTCAGTTTGGTGAAGTGCCAACCCCAAGGAGGAGCAATTCTCCAACAAGACTCTGCTCCCTGCCACAAGTCTAAGGAAATTATGAAATATTTCCAGGATAAGGAGATAACTGTTTAAGATTGGCCCAGGAATACACCAGATATGAGCCCTATTAAGAATTTACGGACCATTTGCAAAGCTAGAGTATGCAAAATCGACTCCACTATAAGAACAAAAATGGCAGAAACGCTCTTGCAGATTTGATTTCGGGAAATTTTTGACAATTTTCAGAGGATCTCTGAAAATTGTCAAAAATTAGTGGAGTCCATGCCAAAATGAATTAAAACAATTATTGAAGTCTTAAAGGGAGATATTTCCTATTAATTTGCAAATTGGTTGTTGTATAATTATGTGAAAGTATTATTTTGCAAGCAATAAATGGTTTTACTATAATAATTGGCGATGAATCCATTAATTTGCAGAATACTGTAGATGGATTCCACAGAATACAACGTCGATACCATATCGAGAGCTAAACAAGATTTTTCTACCAGAATTCTGTGAAAAATGTGAGTTAAAAGCAGTGCCATTATTTACCCTTTTTCTGTGATTTTTTTCTAATGATAAGTAAAATATATAGATAATTGATAAATTGATATGATTAAGGATAATTGATTTATTTTATATGATAGATTATAAACACAATTTTTACAATATTCATCTATTTTCTGACCCAATTACTAAGCGTTTTTATGATTACGGAGGTCTTTTAATTGCCAAAAATATCACAACATAAAAAATATTAAAAAAAAAACTTCACGGTAAGTCATAACATTTTAGGGCACCGATTTTTTAATTTTCCACGGATCGGTGCACCGAAATAATATTACCTGATATAAACCAGATATCCAAATTGTCAATTTTTAGATATTCAATAAATTATATTAGGCACCTATTGCCTATTGACTGGGGCCCGGTTTTAATGATTTCAGGGCCTTGAACTGAGTAAGGACGAATTGTTTGCGAGTCTCCTGATGCGTGACTGCAGCGAATTGTACAATGAGAAAACACTTGGCTGCATAAGATTCAACTCATAATCGTGATTTCATTAAGACAATATCAATTAAGCTGTTCTGAAAACAATGCTATAAGGAATTTAAGTAGGTAATTTTTACTGATGTCCCTTGTTTTTAATTGATTTCACGCCGAAATATTTAACGTTCAATTAGGGTAATCATCTTTATATAATTATAATATGATAACAATTTCTGGCATATTTTTCCGGTGACGTTATTTTGAAATATCATCATAAAGGCGCTGTATAATAACTTTTAGGCCCGGTTAAAAAACATTTTAAATACTTAACCCGTCAGGTCTATTTGCTTGGTTTTTTTAACAACGCATATAGGTCTGATATAAATCGTTGTGTCTCCCTTACTATCTTGGTTAGAAACATGATCTAAACGGTATTAGAAAGATAAAATACCACGCTTTATATTCAAATCTAAAAGTTAACTCCAAAATAAATAAAATGTTCACATTTTGTGAATCCTAAGTTTCCGACCGCAATTTGAGAAATTAATTTATCTGTGTTTTTATTATTTTTTTCGTTATCAATAATTTTAGTTAGAAAAAACTTACAACTTATAACTTTCGAAGGTTATTCCAAGACAAGGGGTCTGGGTTGCCCAAGTTGCGACCATTGTCTTTTCTATTTTTCTGTGTCTTGTTCTCTTTCATATTTTCGTTTAGATTATTAGTGTTATCCTCTTCTTCAATGATATATTACGTTAATGGGAATAACCTTCAAAAGTAATAAAAAGAGAGTTTTTCTTTTAAAAAAAATGAATATTCATTTAGACTTTTATAAAGTTTCATTAGAATAAATTTGGAGAGATTTATCCGAGACGCTTTTCAGGTTACAAACCAATTCTTAGAATGATTGTTTCCAATAAAAAGAGTAGTTGCCTATAATATGGAAAAAATAATTAGTTGAAGATAATATTGTAAATTATAAAATTATAAATTATAAATATGAGATTGACAAATATGACGGTTTGACTGTGGCAATAGCGAAATTGGTTAACGCGCATGTCCCGGTTAGATGAGAGGTCTGGGTTCGAGTCCCAGTTGCGACCGTTGTCTTTTACTTTTTTCTGTGTCTTTTTCTCTTTCATATTTTCGTTTATATTATTAGTGGTATCTTCTTCTTCAACTAAGAAAATTAAAGTTTGAAAGTACCTAAGATCTGGATATTAAATATTTTCGATTTATAACTATGCATATTGTTTCTACAGAAATATGAATAATTCCCCATTAATACAAAGTGCAGAAACAATGTTAGCATTAAAAAGAATTAGCAGAAACAATGTTATAGATTTCACAATTTTACGGGTAATCTCAATATTACAAAATCAACCAAATTTTACTTAAAAGAAAGCGTTAAATACAAATCAAGATTTACTTAAAATCAATATATTTTTAAAAACTCTCTAATATACACGCAGCTATTTAGAGTCAACAGAAAGGTTAATATTAATGAAATTAGATAGTTATTCAAAACAGATTAACCTTCACTCAGAAGTTATGCATTAGTTTCCATTCAAATTTACATAAAAAGAAAGTGTTATTTAACACGACTAGATTATCTATAAATTAGTCATAATTGTGATTATCGTTATCAAATAATGTCATTTTAATGATTCCAAAATCTAAACTATTGGTTCTGTGAACAGTAA
Source organism: Glyphotaelius pellucidus (assembly GCA_936435175.1). Lineage (NCBI taxonomy): Eukaryota > Metazoa > Arthropoda > Insecta > Trichoptera > Limnephilidae > Glyphotaelius > Glyphotaelius pellucidus. The sequence goes on along the minus strand of OW386537.1, from coordinate 9,901,289 downwards.
ATCGCGGGTCCAAAAAAGTATGTTTCCAATTTTCTCTTATTTAATAAATGAATAGCAAAAAATCCCAAAACCAAATATCAGGAGAAATGTAGGTAGATACTTAAATACCTACCTACTTTATCATAAACCATATATTTTATGTAATTTTAAAATAATTAAAAATGAAGAATTATACAATTTGTCCGAAGAAACGTCACTAACCCAATGACAATTATTTAAAAAACCTTTCTCCAGGCAAGTAGGTAGAAAAAATTTAATACAGAGTTCAAATATAAACGATGATTTCACATATATATCTATATATATTTTTAAATTGTTATTTCTTGCTAGAGCAATACCGGCCGGTATTGCTCTATATATCCTAAAGGACGGGAGGAACTTACAATTCATAAAGTGGGAGGAAACGGTTACAATTTAACATACGTATTTTGATATTAAAAATATAAGTTCACATGCAGTAACTATGACAAAAAATAAAAGACAGGTTAAGTAGAAACAAACAACAAATAGATAACAAATAACGAAAAAAGAACGAGGTTAAAAAAAATGGATGATTACAGATTTTTAAAATTTTTTTATTTGAACACCGCACAAGAGTCCCAACGTCCTCGTCTGGAGACTATGAAATCTCCAATTGGGGAAGATATGGGGAAGAGAAAAGTGGAGAAATACCTGGCTATTTAGATCTGGTCACCAAACACGGCTAAAGCGATTTCAAGCAACTTTTCAATTCTGAATGGTGATCTTATATCAGGGCGATACCGAGAGTATGAAACACTCTGAAACGTGCCGCAAATATACTATATATTATTTTAAATTAATAAATTGTGAAATAACACAAATTAATCAAATAAAATTTATTTGCCACACCGTGATTCGATCCCGCGACCTACGCATTGCGAGTCAAAAGCCTTACCACTCGACCACGCCGGCCGATTCATGGAAAAGAAAAGGAGAGAAAAAGAAATAAAACAGAATAGAACATGACGAGAAAATTACACAGTTTCATACTTAAACGTACCTGATTAAAAAAATATTCTTTTAAAACATTACTCTTTTTTTTACTTTGCTGGATTCGCTGGTTTAGGCTATTAGTTCAGAGATTTTATCCCATCACAAGAAATAATAATATTTATTGGCCGAGTTGGCATCGTGTTTGGGTCCTATCCAAGGGTCCTATCCATGTGTTCAATTCCGTGGCTGGCATCACGACAAGTAACATTTTCCACTTACTTTGGGGGTAGTTGGAAATTTTCAAAATTATCAAGTTATTCTTAATCCGGGGATGTTGGTCTTCCTTTAAAAAAAATTAAAATGGTCACCGTCTTCAAAGGGTAACGGAACGTGCGAACAAATTTAAGAGACGAAATGCAAGGAGAAAAAATAGAACTTGGCTACGCTCAGTCAATAATACCAAAGTCACGACCATGATATTGTGACAGAAATAAATTAGGATAAATAGATAAATAATTGAAAAACACGCTACGAAATTTTTTGATTGTGAGATTTTTAAAAAAGCTTGCAAATTATTTAAAATTACTGCCAGATTTGGAGAAACCTAACAAAGGATTTTCCTCAGTGTTTAGTCATGGCAACGTGATGAATCGAATTACTATAAAATGCTTCGTTTTTTGCATGATTTTTTATCAAAAATATCAAAACAAACTTACGTTTTTTTCGACATGTAGGTAATATATGAAATTAAAATATTTCAATTGTTTTTGAACCTGAACCTTACGCATTCTCATGAATATAACATTAAAAAATATTTTATTGTAGCTCTAACAATAGGTAATAAAAATATTTTAATTATGATTTTTGCAGAACAGAAACAAATAAATCTGCTAAATAAAACTTTTGTCTGTCGTCACGAATCGAGAAATGCAATTTCCCACCCAAGAATTGAACAGCGGTATGTATAATATGTTAGCGATTGAATAGCTAAGGTTTTTGGTTAATTATATTATTTATTACATTATTATGTAAGGTTTTACTCAATACACAAAAATAGATTTTAAAAAACCATCCTTGACTTGTAGAAAATTCAACAGATGTCGCACATTAAAAAAGATTATCCAAGACACAATCTAGTTTGCATACAAAAGGATAAAAGGATAAAGCCAGCCATAAAAATATGTGTTCTTAGTCGAAGAATGATGCTAATGCAATGCGGTCGAATAAGCTCGGTAAAGCAAAGCCTCGGCAAGGCTGTGGTCCTGGGTTCAATTCTTAGATGCGACCGAATTTTATTCTGATTCTTCTGTTTCACATTTTTCGCTTGAGAGTCGATAAAATTGTCTTCAATTTTTAAATATTACAATTTGAAGTCTTACTCATTAATTTATTTCAAAAATAAAAAAAATGTTATTATAATATAACAAAATGTTTTTTTTGGTGGTCAGCTTTTTCGCATTCTTGATTCACGTTCTGCCGAGTGCAGCCGTCTCATTTTTTGTAATAATTCTACTTGACGGCTCTTCAAACCACAGGATTATAAATAGAACCTTAATATATATTATAAAATAAATATTACACACATTAAAAAACTTATGTATTGCCTTGACTCCCAAAGCTGTCACATTTTTGTAAAAAGTATGTAAGTAGGTAGATACTTGCCCCCTTTCAAAGCTCCTTAGATTGGTCACAACAGCTTTTAACAGGTCGCCTTCGATGCGATGACATGTTATCCTTTCAAATAAATCCTGCTTTTTTATTATGAGACCAGGCCGTTGACATAATATCGGCTAAGGATCCCAAAACAGGTAAGCTGAATTACGTTTTTTTTTAAAGAACCTTATATGAAAATATGAAAAACGTTAAAATTTATTTTTTAATGTTCTTCGTGGAGTTTTGAGCGAATTGTTCGCGAAAAGTTATCTTTAAGAAAAAATCAAGTGTGAAATGTCGCCAATGTCGATACCACCTCCACCGAAATACGTAGACCAATCGTGCAATTTCTACCAGATGTCTATCTATTAAACTACTAGAGCTTACGAATCACCAGAAGGGCACACTTATGATTTGTACAGATCAAATTAACAAATGTGTAAATTATAGTATTTGAAGCATTTTTTCTCTTTGGAGACATACATATTGACGGGGAAGAGGAAATCTTAACTTAACCTAACGTAGCACAAGTCGTAATTTTGATCATAAACCTTATATAAATTTTATACCATCTAATTTATCTCTAATTGTCAACCTCCGGGGTCGAACGGTTAAGATTCCAGGTACAATGACGTTTTATTTCACATTTTATTAAAATAGAATAATATACTATATATTTTCAGCATATTACAGAGTGGTAGGTTGAAGTGGTAGCCCTGAAGAAAGATTTATTCCCCATCACTAAGAGGCGAAATGCGGAGGCAAAAACGTTGGGAATGTATGGCGAGCGATATGCTGAAATATGCCAAAACCAAATGATTTTTTGTATTTTATAGCTAAGTCTGTTGGCCCCATAAAAGAAATTAGACCGATAAAATAACGATACCTTAATTGTCTTGCCTTTAATAATTAGCGGCTCTGGAAATTTCGTTTTGCCTCCACATTCCGCCTCCTACCCATCAGCTTTCCCTCCCCACTCCCTCAGCTTCACAATATCCCCATTTAGGGATGCCATAATCCCACTGGCTCCGGACGCTGTTTTGATTTATGTGCGGTATTCACATAATAAAAATCTGTACATAAATACGTAGGCAGTTTACGCTGTTGTTCGGCGATTACTTTTCAATTACTCGTTTTCTGAAGTTGATTGAATATAACAGAGCGGAAATTCGGTACGGAGTTTTTCAGTCGACGTGTATGGACGTACATAAATCAAACGGTTTTGGCGCGGCCTTGCACCAGGGCGACGCGGAACGCATTTTCCACTCAATCACTTCGTAGTACGTCATAACATCTATGTGCTTTTAATTCCTGCGATATTTTTTCGTTGAATTCAAAATAACACTCAGAAGCCAACCTTTTCTTGCAAACCTTTTTCATTGTAAGTTGGGCATCGCTGAAACTTTCAGGTGTAATTTCCAAAATCTGTTTTTAATGCGTTCATTTACGCATTGTGATTATTAATTATGTAAGCAATTGAATTAACCCCTCAGAACTCAATCATATTTTGTCAGAGGGTTAAAATATTTCCGTTTTGCAATAAAATTCAAATAAATGTTATATTTCTGAACATATCCGAAAACTGAAACCTGTTTTTGAAAGGTGATAAAATAAGCTTTCAAATATTATAAATACAAATCAGCATATAATTTTTTTAAGTATAAAATTTTTGCATACAAACATAAAAAAAGTTTTATATATGGCTCTCCTTACCTTTCTATTAAAATAACTGATAACGAAAAAATAAAAACGGATATGTAATTTATTAGACAAATGCGTTATAAAAGTTATTGTTATATCTCTTTTTTTTCATTACATATCAAAATAATTAACAAAAATTTCAAAATTTTTTTTTTGCAATCCCAGACTTTGGCTCCATAAAAGCATATATTTTACTTCTTATGTTGTTAACTTTTAGATTCGAATATAATGCGTGGTGTTTTTTCTAACACTTTTTATATTATACTAGCTTTTCCACGCGGCTACGCTTGCATGCTATTGGTGGAAATTACTGTAGCGTTTGCACTTATCAATTATCCCCTCCTCCCCCTCCCGCTTTCCACACATTCATTCTCGGTACATTCAGTTTTCAAACAGCTCGCGTGCCACCTAAATTTCATAATGCCAGAGCTCAAAGAAAAAAAGAATTAGCCGATTTGGTGCAGTCGGAAGTTATGCGAACATTTCGGAGACTCATCAACATCGTTTCCGCGGCAACGATTTGTTTTCTGATATTAGCAATAACTCGCTTTTGTTAGCGACAAAAAACGTATAATAAATATAATATATTAATATTTATAATTTCATAACGCCAGAGCTTAGCATTATATACAGCCTATATTACTCGCATATAATGTAGCTTTCTATTAGTGAAAGCATTTTTAAAATCGGTTTATTGGTTTATGCGTGAAAGCGTAACAAACAAACACACGCAGTTTCACATTTATAATATTATAGTTAGATTTATTTATTTAAATTATATTTCTCATTATGATAATAATGGAGACACAACGATTTCTATGAAACCTATATGAGTTGTTCGAAAAAACCAACAAATTAGAATGAGGGGTTAAATGTCGCAGGGAGGGCACGTGGAGGGAGTATCACGAAAAATGAAGACGTTTTAGAAGTAATAGCAGAAACTCTGCATCATATTCCTCCATGTTTGGAATAGATTTGAATGGTTTATTGATTGGTTCAGCTGCTCCGTATCAGATGTTAAACTTTGAATTATTTTCAATATAACGTTTTTTTTATTCCAAGCATATTCCTAATAGTTCAGGCGCACACGAGCAGCTTTAGTTGTGTACATAAAAATCTATTACGGTTTATGGAGATGCACATTGCATACACGAGGCGGCTTATATTTGAGTATATATGGATTTTGAAAAAAAATGTTAAAAAATATGTGCATTCATTTAAATTACATTATTATAGCAGATATATGGAACCTACAACGGTGCTTACATTCTACCACGAAAATAAAAGACAACAAATTCAAAAATTTGGTTTTATGTTTTCATCTGATGTAAGACATAAATTAAAAAGCCTTGATATTACCTATTGTAAATTTTACAATGATATTTGCATGCCGCTTGTGCGTCTACAGCGACATCTACACCAAACCAATATAACTAGTTGATGCGAATGTTAAAAAGAGGTCATTCGTAGGCCAGCTGTACAACTGTTGTGCAGCTGGCCCCTATCTCATGGTTAAAAGCCTCAGTCTGCAATAACTTCCTTAGAACCTTAAGCACTAACTTAATATTGCCATCAGTTTATTTTGATATACATATATAGATGGCGCTCGTCAGCATACTAAAATCTAGACATTTTCAATTGATAAATGTAAAATAAAAAATCAGACGTAAATTATGACTTTACTGGAAAATCTTTACACCTGTGACTGTACGTCCAAAAGTTGTAAGCCTAATAACTAGTGACGTATACGTAAAAAAAATTTCTCGGGGCCTGTGTCATCTTGGGGATGCTGTGTGGAGGGTGAAAATCAAAATCAAAGAAGGTTTTTTCAGCGACACCAAATTTACAGGGATGCAAAGGTTGATTCAGCTGGAAGTCAAGATAATAGCTGTTCTAGCTGATTTTCATGACACGATTTTTCACACATGACAGGAAAAGACGTATTTTATTTATTTTTATATTAAATGCATTGTAATATACGAGTAAATGTATTGTAATATGATAAACCATACTTTTAGTGAAATTTTACAAAACTCTTTTACAAAACAAAGATGAAATAAGTACGAAAAACTTACCCAAAGCTAAAAACATTAATTAATACTTTATTGAAAGCATCACTAAAATAAACACATGATATAATTAACACAATTGTGTTAAATTTTTATTCACAGTAAAATAAAAAAAAACTGTTATTCTGAATGAAGAAGAATAATTGCCTTTTTTATATTTAAAACATTTAAGTAAAATTTTGCAGCGCGATTCACTCCTCAAGTGCAAATTTTCTAATTTGGATATACTTGGAAAAATAATAAGGACTCAATTCAGTATTGACAATTAATTCAATTGATAACCCAGTGGGGTTAATAAGTACAAAATGTATTTCAAATATAATAAATAATGTATTTCAATTTATTGTAAGCAGCAATAAATAATTTGGTCACTGGTAGGTTGACATGTTGTTCTTGAATTGTTTTGTATTTATAATACTTATACAATGCAATTGCATAACGTGGATTGACTAGATGATCATTTGCGGAAGAGTGTGTGGAAGGGTTAAGTTTTTCCTGTGGGGAAGATTTAACCCGGACGTAAAGTCTAGAGAACAATTAAAATATCTGAATGATAACATTATTTAGTATTTTTACCTACGAAAACTTGAAAGATGATATTAATGTTACCGATTCAATATTTTCGGGAATGGTTAGTATTGGAGTTTTTTTTGTTATGATCTTTGGGGTGTTATGCCGTGTTTCGCTACCTCCTTCTTTAGCCAACGTTTCGGACAGCGTTACAGTGTCCATCATCAGGGCAGATGAGTAAATGATATTGGAAAAAATTCATCTTGGTTTTTTCTAACACCACCTCGTAGAGAAATGGAGCTGGCAGCACGGTATCACGACACACATAAGTAAACACTCACCAATATCATTTACTCATCTGCCCTGATGATGGACACTGTAACGCTGTCCGAAACGTTGGCTAAAGAAGGAGGTAGCGAAACACGGCATGACACCCCAAAAATCATAACAAAAATACTTTTTGGCCGTGAAAACCTAAAAACATACCAGTATTGGAGTTGGTTCTTTTAATCTAAAAGAACTGTGGCAGCCAGAACAATCTAATGAAAAGATTGTATGAGATGGTCGCTTACCGCGCCACGGTATACGTAGCTAGGTAGGCGACCATCGCGCAAATTCTTTGCATTAGATATCTCTGGCCGCCGTCCCTGGTGTTTCCACCCGGTCTCGAACCGGGGGCCGTAGTAGGGATCCCTCCGATAAGTAGCAGACAGTACAGCAAATCACACGAAAGGATGCGTAACGTACAAAACGCACCAAGGTTAAGACCATGGTAGGAGCCACTCAAGAGTTAGCCAACATTGCCAATGATGTTGACAGGAATGAACTTCCAATGGAATAACAGGATGATTCGGGGAAAATATCAATGGCCCAGTATTAAATTGCAACAAGTTCAAATCTGAAGTTTTGAGATAAACAAAATTTTGTTTTTGGGAACGTATGCAAAAATGTAAAATTTCATTAGTTTTCACTGAAATTTCTCAAATGCAAACCCTTGTTTTAAAACAATCTTGTCAGTTTTAAATGGAAACAAGTCAAAATGTTTACGGGTACATCCAAATATTTAGATATTTTTAAGAAGGTTTTTTGACTCTTAAGAATTCAAACAATTAAATTAATTTTTGTTGCTGTTTAAAACTGGAACTAAAAGAACCTCTTTTGATACCAATTTTGTATTTGATGGTCTTTCGGACTTGTTTCAGATTAATACTGAACGACAAATAATACTTGTGAAATGTATGAAAAAATGTCGAATAAATTGAGTGTCAACTTTTTGGCGTAAAAAGCGGGAGAATATGAATTTCATTCATTATTGATTTTGTGACGATACACCTATTATGTTCGGCAAAAATACTGAACAATAGAAAACTTAATTATTTTGGTCTTTTCCATTACTGGAGGGTAAGGTAATTTTTTTCGTAGCCAGCCGTTGGTTTGGGCTTCCCCGTGGCTAGTTACCTCATTTCTCTAACCAACGAAAAATTATTCCAAGTTTTGTAGAATAAATAATGATAACACATATTTTTCATTTAATTTAATAAATAATAAGAATATAGTTTACAGTGTTAAATAAAGCAAAGAATTATCATGAAAATACAATAATAATAATTACAACATGCAATTAATATTTTTTATATTTCGTTTTCAGCATGGCAGTGATTTTTAAATGTTATAATATAAAATTATGAAGGAATATTTAAAAGTGGTGATGATAGTATGATTATTCGTTTTCCCTACTTAATGAACATAATATTATTTTGGTCGTATACAAAGATGTTACTGATTAAGGTAGTGATATTTGGGAACGTAAAACCATTCGAACTCGTATCCCTTTAGTCCGTATTCATCATTCTTTTCCGTTTCTTCCCTGGGGGTGTCAGCATCAGCCAACCTGACTGTCTGGATCTTGGGATGGAAACCTGTCGCATCAGCTGTATAACTCACTTTGGTCGCGTATCCATTTCTGTTGTTAACGTAGTACTCTCCCTTTTTAGCTCCGTTGGTGTATCCTTCTTCTTGATGTCCATGGAAACCTACAGTGTAGTTAAATCTGTACAAAAGGTCCAGCATGTCTGGTTCGGTGATTCCATTTGGAAGTCCAGGGTTCTCTCCAGGTCCAATTGTGGTCGGTACATCTTCAAGTTTTACAGGGCGCATCACAGCTGATATGAGGACTGGGCTAAAGTCTGGATTATTTTGTGCATCAGAGTATGCTGGACCTTGCGTTAATGGTCCCGTTTGCTGGTCATTGAGTTGATTCGGGTTCTGGTATTGAGCATTTCCTGGGTCTTGTTGATAGTCTGGACTTTGTTGATAGTCTGGGCTTTGTGGTTGGAACTGGTCATTGCTGTAGGATGGGTTTTGTGGTTGGAACTGATCATTGCTGTTGGATGGGTTTTGCGGCTTATCGAAGGGCGTTTGAAGATCAATAGACGGTTGTTGTTGGTTATAGTTTGGTACATGGTTAGCGGATGGAGGTGGGGGTGGGGGAGGCGTTGGAATACTGCAATGGGAGCAAGATGCCACTGGAGCAGCAACTGGTGTGGTCAGGACGATCGGTTTTGGTTTAGACGGAGCTTTGTATTGGTTGTTGCTCTGATAGTTGGGAACTGGAGGGAGTGTGGACGTCAGCACCAGTAGCGGTCGTGGTGTTACATCAGGAGCTGGAAAAAGTTTAAACCAAATTAATAATTTAATCTTACAATTCATGACACAATATTATATCAGCCGTTTCAGGCTAATACCTCAAAACTTCACAATTAGTACCTAAATCACCGACACACACACACACACACATATATATAAATAAACAGTTATAATACGCTTATATGTTTTATACTACTGTCATCGCATTAATCATACAGATTTGATTTCACGTGTACTCACGAAAATTCCATCTAAGATTAATATAAATAAAGCTAACCCAGGGCCGCCGTAAGGGGTAAAATGAAATAAAAGGGTTATGAACATAATACCGTCCTATGTTTGATATATTAAGCTTATGAAATTAAATAACACCGTATTTATTCATTACCGAGGCAGCTATTGCAGGCTTCAAGATCTGGAAACCGTTTATAAAAGTCGAACAGTCCAATCTATCGTGTAAAATAAATACCAATTATTGCGACAAATTTTTAAAATCATTTCGTTGGTTGAGCTTACATGATTGTATCACAGGAATTTCATTATGTTCGGATTTCCTCTCTATTCCAGTCATACGTTATTTTATCAAACTCACACTTAAATGATCTCATTTCCATTATTGTGAAACAAACATTTTAATGTTTAAATCTAAATAAAAAAAAAATAAAAAACTGGATACCAAAAATAGGGAAGATCAGAATTGGAATATATACTGATAACAATGCAGACTGAAACCGAAACTACCAAACTGCATTACACTACGTAATATATTTATAATTACTGCAGAAAAAACACTAAGTACACAATATGTTTTTTATAATCTATATATATATATATATATAAATGATAATGTTAGTTTCTCTCTATATATGTATGTATGCTATGCGTTGCTAAACCGTTCATCCGATTGCGATGAAACTTTGGGGATTTGATGTGCGCATGCCCGCAATTCTTACTGCACACAGTAATGAGTTCTGGCATCATGAAATTATGCGTTGCTAACAGTTCATCCGATTGCGATGAAACTTTGGCGATTTGATGTGGATGATTTTATAGTATTAAAATACTTTCTTTCCGTCTTCGCGAAAGTTTCTGGAGTATTACGACCACATGACAATACATCTGAAAAGTTTTTTTAATCATTACAAAAATTCTTACAAAACTGTCATAATTTGAGTATGACATTTTGCAAACCATCGATTATTAAATTAAAATTCAATTTTCGAAAGGTTTAAAAATTAATGAATTTAATATCACTTATGGTACTTATCAAAATCGAATACTTTGAAGCTTATCGAAATTTATATTTATTTTAATTAGGTACCAATTTTAGGTTGTTAGGTACCAAATTTGATAGAAAATTTGTAAAAAAATTGCAATAGGTGGCACGCGAGCTGCTTGAAAATCTGAATATACCGGAACTGGATATATCGAAAGCTAGAGCAGGGAGGGGATCGCGGGAGTGGGGTTGGCAGCAGAGGAGAGAGGGAAGGCGGTGAAAGCGGTGTGGGAACGCGTGAGGAGCAGGGGACACGGGAGAGGAAGAGGAGGTGGAAGTGTAACGGGACGAATGGGAAAGTACACGCAGGGAGAAACAATTTTGTTCTTAAGGGTCTACTATTCGTATTTCGACCGATTTCTTACATATCTCCCTTAAACATTTGAAGTTTTTAAGCTCTTAAAAAAATATATGTTATTTTTGAAGATAATATCTAGATACGCTCCACGCCGAAACGCAAATTAGATGAAATTCCTTCGATAGAAAAAAATTGCAAAGTATGCTCTGAAAATATTTTAAACAAGTCTATTTCTTTTATTTTACAAGTTATATTTGTGAAAAAATTCACAATGTTTCTTTAAATGATACTTAAGATACGTTCCACGAGATTTTTGCTCTATTTTAAACGAGTCATGTTTTATTAAGCTTTTTCGCAATTTTCGCTGCTATTCTACGACTTAACATAATAGCGCACTCTGTCCAACACTCGTAATTACATATCTCTCCATCTTCTTCTTTTTCAGCGCCATGCGTTTCAAGAGTGCGGCCTTAAGTGGCATAGCAACGCATGTCGGGAACTCGCTAGCTACTTTATGAAATACTATTAAATTTTAATATTTAAATGAAATCCTCAGCACGGGAGTTGTAGTGAACTTATCGTTAACTCTATTTGTTACACAAAGGGAAAAATTAAACCTTTTAAAAAGACCTAGCATTCACTTTATCTTGCATATTTGTAGACTTGTTGTAGAACTCTAAATTTTGTAATCTTCTCCATAATATTCTGGTGTAAAACTGTTTTATGAAGAACCTGATAAAATAAATAAACTTGTTGGTATAAAAGGACAACAAATTAATGATGACGAATGCTTCAGTATTGAATACCGTCGAATCAAATGGCAGTCGGTGCATGGTTACAAATTATTGGGGTCCTCTTAGTTCGGCCGCCTGAGTGCGCCACACACTCTGCACACAAGGAGTGGCGGCCCTGGAATACCCACTGTATGACAGTGTACGCATTTCCTTGAAATCAAGTTATGTCAAGAGCTGTGAGAAAAAAATCCTACCTGACAAAATATTTGTCCATCACGGATTCAAATTTAAATAAGTCTGTTTTAGTGATGTTTGATAGCAAATATTTGCCGAAAGAAACGGGTTTAAAACGTAATATTATTTGATTTATTGCATGTTAAAATGTTTATTGTATTTTTATAATTTCACGAACTCTAATCAATGCTTTACAAAGAGCTACAAACACTTTAAAGATGGCATTGAGAATAATTTTATGAAGGATTACGGAAGTCTCAAAAAGTAGGGAGTGATTAAATTACTAAGAAAAATATTCTCAAAATATTGTATTGTTGAACTTTCTCTTTGTGACGTACTTGTGTTGTTGTTGATAATCAACAATATTCAGGAAACATTATTCATAATTATTAATTGCTTATTTCCTGGTTATATTTTAGAATATGAATCTCAGTAAAGTTCATAGTGTCATTGTCATTTCTGCACCTCCTTTTACCTTGAACCAAAAACAACCTGGTATTTCACGACAAGTAGTGTTGTTGTCGTTTTTTTTTAGTTTATGGTATTGGAATATTTCATCGAATTGTTTTTTGTATTCGCAAAAGGTCAGTAAGACTTCTAATAAATGTTGTAGGGCTGCAATTTTTTATGTAAGATTAAAAATAATTGGGTAATAAATATTTTTTTCCATTCACCGAAGAAGGAACATTTTTAATAGGTAGCCCACCAACCATAACGCAAATACATTAAATTAATATTATTTTTCAAGAGGAAACCACAAATTAAAAAAGTATGTATTATTATTGAGCCTTATAACGCCAAGAATTTTGGTAATAGGCATTAAAATCACTTGGCAATCTTAGTCTAGAGGTCACGATTTCAAGCGCAAAAGTGGTTTTTATTTATTTTTTTATATAAAAGAAAAAAGTTAATCAACGGAAACTTCTTCTTCTTGGTGTGCCCTATCGGGTCCCCCCAAAGTTGGCGATCACTCTGGAAAATGTCTCTCTACATTGTGCGGCCCGGAATAGCTCCTCCGCACTTCTAATGCCGGTCCACTCTCGTATATTTCGTAGCCAAGACATTTGTCTCCTACCAGGCCCTCGGCGACTTTCTATTTTTCCATTCAATATTAATTGGAGGAAGTGATAGTTTTCCCCTCGAAGTACGAAACTGTCACAGATAAATTTAAACGTAACATTTTAATTTTAAAACGCTCTTTCTGATGTGCGTTCACACATTTCTAATGAGTAAAATATTTTTAATAGTTTAGGCTTATATTTTGATCCGGGTGACTGAAGTGGCTCAATGGTGTACTGAATTAAGCAGAAAGCTCTTTGGGTTGTTTAAAGACTGTCGGCGATCAAAGTGGCTCAATGGTAGGAATCTTCTTTGGAACAGGAAAGTAGGCGTTACGGGTATAAAACTACGCGTGTCTACCTACACAATGCGACCTACGCGTATCAACCTACAAAACCCCGAAATGTTAAGTAATTAACAATTTTATTTAAATTCTACTCCTATAGAAATGGCGGGAAAAGCTTAATTTTATCCAAAACATATATTTTTTGGATTTATAATGTCAACCGATTCGCGATTATTCGAAAAAAGTGAACATTGATCTTCGCTTCAATGATGCATGTACAAAAGAATACTCAGTGTATGGAATCATTATTATAAAAATGTTCTAAATCTAGAAATTTGTTGATTTTTCCTTACCAGCTCCCAGTCGAATGTTCTTCATGGAAATAATTTTGAAATTCCCTTCCGCGTCAGTTGCATAGACCGTCACGTGGTAAACCCCATCAGCCGTGATGAATCCAAACTCGCCCATTATGATTCCGTTTTCATCTGGAAAATGATACATAAAACATTGTTACAAAATATTTAAACATGTTGAAATCATTAAATTTGTTGCTGTTTATTTAATCAGCTCCACAGCTCTCTACCTACACAAAGATTTGTAGGTCGACACATCTATGTTTAGCTCGTTAGGTTACTTCCATCACTAGCTATAGAGTTTTGACGTACACGTATAATGACTATGATGACAGCCTCCGCGGTTGGGTGATGCTTGGCTACGAGTCCTTGGTCGCGGGTACAAATCCCGGTGTGCGCAAGTAAATTTTATTTGTTTAATTTATTTTTTGTATATCTTGGGCACCATGTAACTATTTCTAGACAAACATAATGTTGATTCCTCCCCCCATTCTACCCCTCCTCCAAAACTACCCCTGCCACTACCCCCACCTAATTAAATCTAATCATTTCTGCACTTGTATAGAATTGTTAAGTTAGTTTTAAGCTTGCTAGTGAATGACACGGATGTGCCAAAACCGGTCGCAGAAAATAGAAAATTTTAAGTAACAAGTGTAAATGAAAAAATAAAACTCTTCAAAACAAAATTATAATTTATAATGTGTTATTTCACAATGTATTCAATTAAAATAATATCTACTATACTTGCAGCACGTTTCACAGTGGTAAATACTTTCAGTATCACCCTGCTGAAATAGCACCATTCAGAATCTCCCCATCTCCTTCCCCTTCCCATTACATTTAGCCTCACAACATTTCCCAATTGGGGATAGCGTAGAATCACTGAATATGGAACAGTTGGAAGCAGTTGGGACTCTTGTTTGATACCTACTTATATAAAAAAAATCCTTAAAAGAAGACAATATCTTAAATTTTAGACGAAGTTGAGTAGTTAGGTTGACATTAGGAAGACCTTTTTCGTTATTTGTTTTTGGGGTGTTATGCCATGTTGCGCTACCTCCTTCTTTAGCCAACGTTTTGGACAGCGTTACAGTGTCCATCATCAGGGCAGATGTGTAATTGTGACAATAACACGTGATTGTGATAACGAAAATATTTTTGGACGTGAAAATCTAAAAACTTATCTGATCTAGGAAGGCCTTCGTTCGGTGGTGATTTGCGTTTGGCTGATTATAATGTCGAATTACAATAACGATGCTTAGGGAATAGGTAGATAGTTACAGCTTATTTAAACAAATCGACACATAGTCGTGTCGATAAGTAGTCATTACTCATGTACAGTAATCATGATCATTAATAAAACATGTAAAATATAATCGCACAAACTCAACACCGTTGCTTACTTGCGACCCCAGAGTAGTCACAGGCCATAGCCAATATGTCCTTGTCATCATCAGCGAGTGGATGGATAATAATGGATCTTAATCAGCGAATCATCATCATCAACAACAAGAAAATCGAAGACAGGAAGTTAAATTTATCTCCTTGCTGATTGCTAATGGTACGAGGAAGAGTAAGTTTAAAATGGACAAGGAACGATTAATTACATGAGATTGTATTATTTATTATCTCATTTGTTACAATAGTCCACTTCTAACCTGAAGATCTTTTTGAAGTGTTATTAATTGAAGTACTAAAAATAGTTAAAAGCACGAAGGTTCTTTTCAATCTTCATCTTCCTGCTTTAAAAAGTTCTTTTTTTAAACCTCTCCAGATGCCTAGAGATATATTTTTTTAACAAATCTTTTCTGTTGTAGTAAAATTTCTTGGTCAATACTACATTTGGGAGGCGGGAATGGGTACCGCCGCCCCGGTAACCTTTATTGGATAACCAACACCTCTGCCATAGGTCACCCCAAGTCTGTGCTTCTAACGTTTGTCTAGGTCTTGGAGGCGGATGGCCAGGACACACTGAACCCCAGATTTCTACCCACCCTTAAACCCTTTTCCTTCCCAGAACTCTCCTTTCCTCCTTTTCCTTAAAAAAAAACCCCTCCACACAGCATCCCCAAGGATGACATAGGCCCTGAGGGAAATTACTTTCCTCAAAGCTCATGTAAAAAAAACATTTTTCAGCTCAAAGTGTCATTTTATCCCAGCATGATCTGTGTCATCAGTAGACATCGGATTTTATGCATTTACATATTTGCATATGCAAATGCATATATCTCTCTAATTACGGCGTTATTGCATATTTTAGCCTTTTTTTCCCAATCGTGCATATTTCGTGATGCTGCGCCATACATGGTGAAAGCTGACCAAGCCCTGCAAACTATTTTTCCAAATATACGGCACATCACCTGCTGCTCATCGGTTTCATCGCCTT
Organism: Glyphotaelius pellucidus; assembly: GCA_936435175.1. Lineage (NCBI taxonomy): Eukaryota > Metazoa > Arthropoda > Insecta > Trichoptera > Limnephilidae > Glyphotaelius > Glyphotaelius pellucidus. Next base: position 9,885,130 of record OW386537.1, on the reverse strand, counting down.
GCAGAAGAGTTAAGGCAAGTATGGGAATGTTGACAAATTGATTTCCTATACAAAAAAGTGTTTTTAAAAGCACCGTCGCGTGTGCAGTTTTACAAAGAAGAGCAATTGCCAAATCTAGCATTGCCGCCAGAACCTACAATAACTTGATGGGGTACTTGGCTAAAGGCGATGATATTCTATGCTGAAAATTTTGAGGCTTTAAAACAAGTAGTTGGTCGATTTGACAGTTCTGGGGCCATTGCAATTCAGTCAAGCAAGCTAGTATTTGAAGACGCATCCATTAAACAAAATATTGCCCTCATCTCAACACGTTTCCACAAGTTACCAGATGCCATAGAAAAAATTGGAAACAAATACCTTCTTCTATTTAAATCAACAGAAATACTGGAAACAATGACCGAACTCGCCATTTTAATCCAATATCAGAAAATATTCGTAAAAAGTTGGACGCTATTTTAAATTATTATTTTAAGAACCTATTAATATAAGACGCTATTTTAAATTATTATTTGAAGACATGCAGAACATAATGCCTACATCAACGGCACAGGTCATAAAAGGTATCTCCGAAATGGCGCCAAATTTTAAATTTTGTCCAATGATGTCAGTTGACGTAGAGAGGTCGTTTTCGGCGTACAAATTGATGTACCGGGCGACAAACGTCTCAAAATTGCGCTCGAAAATTTGGAAAAATACTTAATTGTATATTGTCACCAAAACTATGCATAATTTTAAGAATATTTCACTGCTTTGTGCTGTCTTTAATTAAAATATATGAAAATAAAATTAGTTTTTTGAATTTTCATTGTGCATATTTTGGGCATTTTGCGGCTTTTTAGTGCATATTTCGGCCTTTTTTAGTGCATATTTGCGTGCATATTTTGGCACTTTGTTAGTGCGTATAATCCGATGTCTAGTCATCAGTTTGTAATAAAAGCGACAACATAAGCCTCGATGACATTGAGCGAGTTTACAAGCTACTATCTGGGAAATTCACTATCTGTTAGTAAACTCTCTCAGTGTCATCGTATTACTTGCTAACTAGCAGATTGTGGACAATCTACGAAAAAGTTGAAAGGTGGTCAACCTTACTCGCTACTGGCTAGTGTTTGCCTAAAGATGGCGGCCCACCAACAGCTGATTTCGTAACTGTCAGAGTTAGTTCGCACGGGAGTCGTTATTTTCGCTATTGGCTAGCGTGTAGCGCTATCTGCGAACTCAAGTTTTCTACGAAATGCCGACAGAATTGCTTGGCGCGGGAGTCGTTATTTTAGCTACGCCTGTCGCTACTGAGCGAGCGGACAGTTTTGTGTGTCATCATGACAATCTCACTCGCTGATTCACCCGCTTTTAAACTTACCGGCTAGTGGCTTGTAAACTCTCTCAATGTAATCGAGGCTTCAGTAAAAAAACTGAACCAGAGTGTTAATTTTTATTGTCATCAAAATTTTAAACAAAAAATACAAGTTGGTTAAATTCGTTTTTCGCTACATTAAAGAAAATACTGATTTTTCTTACAATAGAATTACAAGGATAGATGAATAGAGTGACAGGAATAGATTTTTTCATGGTCAATTTAATGACGCAATGTACCGTAAAAACACCATATATTTGAAATTCTGATGGCAGGATTGGCAGATGGAAATAATTAAATAAAATCTTCAATGGTCAAGTGCGTTTTGGCCTTCTTCGTTTGGCCTGCAAAAGACAGTGGACAAGCTGCTTATAATCTTTTAGATAGGAAGTAGGAGGTAAGACTTACTTCATCTTGTGACTGGGACGATGCCGCCACACTGTCTGATCTCAGAACAAAATAATACTTATGCAAAGTGCAAAGAGAGATTTTTTCCCAGCAGACCATTCAGTTGGACACTTGTTTTTCGATAGTTTTGTAAGATGAAAAAGGTCACATATTATTAATGAAATAGTCTAAGGATTATTGTAATATTAACATTTATTTATGTTTTCAATTTATTGTCAGATAATTATAAAAAAAAAATCATACAAAGAAACATTCCCGGGTTACTCATAACCTGCCAATGTTTGAAAATCTTCTACTACCACCACAGTAAGCGGAAAATGCTGGTGTCGTGGTGGAGGTGAAGTGTTGCTAGTGTCGTGAAGGAAAATAATTTCGTCCAGGGCCTATGTCATCTTAGGGATGATGTGTGGAGGATTTTTTAAGGAAAGGAAGAAGAGAAAGTTCTGGGAAGGAAATAAGTATAAGGGGTGGGTAGGAATCTGGGAGTCAGTGTGTCCAGAAGTTACGGACGTATGAAACCATCCATTCAACTGCGGTGTGAGGCGATGGGTTGTGGGATCCTGGTTAAAAGACCTCCTCAATCAGTATCCCTCGATCCGGCCCGCCACACAGAAGGTGGGCAGACACATCAGCCGCCAAGACCTTACAAATCTCTCCCCATGAATCCGGGCACCCCTGCTAAGTCACCAAACGTAGCAAACCTATTGGGGTGACCTATGGCAGAGGTGCTGGTTATCCAATAAATACCCGCCTCCCAAAATGAAATTAAATAAGAAATTAAATATGCGTCTCTTTTCGGTATATTTTAATAATGCGCTGGTTTCTCTTTCGTACCTGAGGTCTAGGGACTGGAAATTACCAAAATCCGGATTTAATTCGAGTTTTGTCACCATTAAGATGCTCAAATCTAAGGTAAGACACTAGAGTTGAGGCTATTCATGGATTCTTTTCAGAGTTGAAGGTTACAGATCTATGAACAATAGATATTTCAGGTTATACACCACTTACCCGCCCTGAAGAGCTATTCTCTATCTTTTGTGAGATCGAGATAGATCTCAGGTGAGATCTCCTGTCAGATTTGTGTGATTTTCTACAGCTGTTATTTGCTTTTTCTATGGGCCGATGTCAGAATTTCAGCTGTGAGCTGTCACGTATTTTAGTTTAGGTCGTTTTAAACACGAATTTCTGCAAGTAGGCATGATTATTTAATCATTTAACAGCCGTAGAAAATCACCCAAATCTGACAGGAGGTTTCGCCCGATATCTATCTCGGTCTCACAAAAGATAGAGAATAGCTCTTCTGGTATAAGTAACAGATGGTTACTCCTTCAAGGCTCTCGCACGGACTCTAATTTTTTTGAAAAAACAAAGCTACTTTAGTTTAGAACGAATTTAGACCTCCAATGTACTTGCATACATTGTTAGTAAGCAGTATGCAAGATAATAAGAACAACAAATAATATTCAATGATAATTACATTGATGGGAATAACCTTCAAAAGTTATAAAAAGAGAGTTGTCCTATAAAAATTTCATATAATATTATATATGAACCCGGCCGCGGCCCACTACATGTCAAAGTGGTGTCACAGTTATTTGGAGTATCCATTTCTAAATGCTGGGGCCGCACCTGCGTGTATCGTCACGAAGCTTCATACTAATAGCATGCGTCCTCAGCATACGGCCCCAGCATAGAAGGTAATTATAATGGTACCCCTAAGCCGAAACCCTTGCCGAAAACATCGTAAAAATATGTTGAACTTCTCGACTACTAATAAATAGGCACCAATATTTTGATTTATTTAAATTCTACGCATAAAATAAAATTTAACATTTTTATTTGCACTTAGTCGGCTTAATAATCCGCAACCTCAGACCTTAGTGGGCACAGAGTCAAGGATTTTAACCATTTGGTCGCACGTCGTCACAATTGCTTAAATTTATATTAACAACTTATACTTTAAAATGTATTATGTCATGTTCACCTTTTTTCTCTCTTCTGTGTTGCTGTCCTTCAATGTTAAACCCAAATTCATACGGTTTATCTTCGTCGGTGTATTTGGATTTTGCTTCTATCGTTATTGGTACGATTTGTAGAAACAGAAAGAGCACTGCTAAGTTGAGCATCTGAAAAAAGGTAAACATTGTTAAAGCCTAAATTCGCACTTTAAAATCAAGGATAAGAACCAATTAAATAAACAAGCGACATGAGTACCAATTAAAGACATAAAGAAGTGTTGAATTCCGAACACAAATTGTTCAATTAGGTTTTGTCAGATAAAATTACCTGGAAAATATGCACACCGCGGCTTATTGATTTAAAAAAAAGTCAAGATAGTGTGCAAAAAATGCAGACATGCCCAATAATTTTTTTAATGATCTGCGAAGCCAAATTCAGAAGGAAGTTAAATATTAGGCGCGAACCTTTGTGCGTTTTTGGCTTAAGAGGTCGCAGTAACAAGATTATCAAATTATACATATGATGATTGTTTATTTACAAAATTAAATGTTTTAAAAATATTTATCGTTGATCGGTCGTTACAAACCCCCAACTCGAGTAATATATATAATCAAATAAATACGAGTAACATAAAAAAAAAACATTTGGTTAAGGCGCCGTATTCTCGCTCGAAAAGAAGAAGGTGGAGAGATATCTAATTACGAATGTTGCAGAGAGGGCGCTAATATTTAAAACGATAAAATTGAAGCGAAAATTGTGAAAATGTTTAATAAAACACGACTCGTTTAGAATAGAGCAATAATCTCGTGGGGGTTGTGTAAAACAACATCCAAAGAAACACCGTGAATTTTTTCATACATATAACTTGTTAAATAATAAAGACGATGCGATTTGCGATTTTTTTTCTATTGAGGGAATTTCATATAATTTGCATTTCGGCGTGAGGAATGTATCGATATTATCTTCAAAAATAACATTTATTTTTTAGAGCTTAAAAACTTCAAATGTTTAAGGGAGATATGTAAGAAATCGGTAGAAATTCGGGTAGCGGCTCAAATCGTTGGTAAACAAAACTCTACTGTAACGCGTACACATTCAGAGTATTTATTCATATATGTAATAAACATATGTACACCGTTTCAGACGCGAATAATGCTTCTGGTAGAAATACTGCCAATGCATTCACGAGAACACCATTACTTTGTTTATAACTCGAGACTATCAGCTTGCATGGACTTCATAACATTCTTTCCATATATGAACTTCAAACAATCATAGTTTATTGCACTTGCACGACTAGATGAGTTTTTTTTCCAAATTTGAGGTGAGCGCTCTCCACTTTAAATGATTGCGATGGAATATCTACAGATTAAAAAAAAACCCTGAGTCAAACACGTACCGTTAAGGAAAAATGCATGCCACAATGCATGTGTACACAAGACAACATGTTGGGATTTGCAAAAAATGATGCTTGAGCATAAACGTTTGTCGGCGAAGAAGAAATATACAGATGGTAGTTATAATTGTGATTTATTTAAGGCAGTATTCTAGTCTAAGAAAAAAACATCTTTTTTTTCATATTTCCAAGATTTAAATATTCAACATTATCTCTTTAAAAGGATTTTTCGAAATTAGCATTATTCTAAAAGTTGTAACCTAATTTTAATGTCGCGTTTTAGACGTAATCTAACCAGAATCTAAATAGAGCAAAACTTTAAACGCGTGTTTCTTGAAACCACTTTTTTCAAGACGGTTGACACGATATCTCAAGTTCTACACAAACAATTTGCTTGAAATTTGGTGTGAGCCTTCTCTATACATTACTTAATCGCATGAACCAGAACTATAACAAAATTTTAATTTTTACTATTCCGAAAAAATTCCGAAAGTCAAAAAATCGTGAAAAAAATGACTTTTTTTTCAGATAGCCGTCATTTTTCGAAAAAAAATAATTTATGACTTCTCTGAGGTTCATGCCATAGCAGCATTTGTTTGAATTAAATATAAATTTGTTTTTTTTTCTTCTGAGTACTAGGAGGGTTGCAATCGTGTCAACCAGGGCGCGCCATTTTTTTGAGACCCTGTAACTTTTTGAATTTTGAATTTTTTCGTTTGATTTTTTTTTTATGCATTCTTATTCTTAAATTACATTAATAAACATTTTAATGTTAAATAAATAAATTTTAAATATATATTATTTTATTGCACCTGAAAAAACACCTACAATTCATGCTTCTAGACAGAATATCCCCCTTAATTTCCTACAGTGAGATTTAAAATAAATTATCCTGATCTGATTGCTTGAGATCTGATATTATTATTTAGTAACTGCTTATCTGCATCTATGAAAGTAATAATTGATGACAGGATATCGATTAAAATTTTCACCGCAAAAGTAAAGCTTAATTTTGAAGACTAAGCATTTTGCAAAAAAAATTAATTATTTTATTTCCTATTTAGTTGAATGCGAATCGTTGCATTATTCTTCTCGTTAATGGTAATGCGTCTGACATAATTACATGTTGTAGGAAAAATAAAATTGAAATTCGTGACGTTGTATCCGGTACGTAAACAAAATATAATTTTTCTCTTTCATTTCAAGGCAACCGAGGATTATTATAATGGGAATTTGACATCTTTCATTGGGCGTCAAAATTGGACATAAAATTTAAATAAAAAATTTTCCCCAAAAATAATTATTTTTGGTATATATTAGTCTGGTTCTTCGATAATTACCTGAACATTATTTATGCGAATTACGAATATTAAATTAATGTATTGAGAAGCGATTTATGTTTCCCGGAAACGTTATTTAACTGTCGTTAATTCTTTTCAATGTTTCAGTTCTCAGCAGTAAATTAAAAGAGAGAATATTAATGATGAGAAATTATAATTTTTACGGATTTTGCTTTATGTTAAAAAAATGTTAAAATCGTCTTAAATTTAAAAAAAAATAATATCAAAAAAATATAAATTGTAATTTTTTGCGTGTTTTTATTTTTTGAGTGATACTATTCTCACACGCAAAAACACGCAGTTGTTAAGAAGAAACCGGGCGGCCTTTTGTAGATACAAACGTATTTCCCGATTCCTCTCTGGACTTTGACATTTCTGCAAATATTTTTTAATATAATATTGATATCGAACACTAGCGTGTCGATACGTTTTGTTTTTTTGATAAGTTACTTCTTACAGGAGTTACTCTCCAAAAATCGTTAAAATATATTGGTTTGAACGCATCTATAGACATATAGTATACAAACTAGGCAATATATTAAAAATGCAAAATTTACAGCCATAGATTAATTTCTTTTACTATAGATAGTAAAAAAATTTAAAATCGGTCCAGTTTTGGAGGAGATAAATAAGGAATACAAAACCTCGATTTTGACAATTTTATTTACGTGTTTAAGCTTGAGGTGCGGTTGTCCCTTTCACTCAGTATTCGAGGGAGTAAGAGCGACACTGACAGCAACAGTTTGGTAAAATACCTATTGTTCAAATTTCTCGGCCACCGGGTTTTCTCTTAACAACAAAGGTTAACTTATTTACGAAAACGCAGTTAATTTTTTCAACATCAAAAATATATTTTTATTTGAATAATCAATGATTTTTGGGTTTGCCTAAATACATACCTTCTCTTAGCAGGATAAGGTGTTTCTCACAGTCGTTTGATCAGAGATTTTTTCGCCAAGATTATCTCCATATTTACGATCAGACATACTTCAATCAATTCTCAATCGATTGATATCATCTCCGGGACCATAATTAATACATTATTTTGCAAAGGGCATCAAAAGAACGACGAGATTCCGTATTTTTAGATGAGAAATTATTTAAATTTTACACAAGGAGAATCTAATACGTGGCGCTCGCTAAATTTATGATGTAAATTGTGAAGTCATCGATTGATTAGCATTGAGATTTATGCGATATCATTATTTAATGTCCTCCGATTTATGGCCAGAAAATTAGTTATAGTTATTAACTAAGAATCGTTTGTCAACTTGAACCATAAGGCGTTAATGATGACATAAACAAAATACGAACATCACTTGAAATTGATACGATATTAAATAGGAATAAATTAATATATCAGTCATGCTAATTTTAATTGTTAAACGATAAACAAAACTAGAATTTTTATAAATTATTCACAGATTTATTATTTGCAAAGAATTTTTTTTCTGCTTTAAACATCGCAAAAAAATACTTTAAAATGGGACATTAATACAAAATTAATAAATTATTCACAGATTTATTATTTGCGAGGAATTTTTTTTCTGCTTTAAACTTCGCAAAAAAATACTTTTGAAATGGGAAATTAATATAAAATTAATATTGTAATTTGATCGACACAAATTTTACTTAAAAAAAATTGGTTTATGTAGAGAATATTTAACATATTATTGATGAACATTTTGTATTCTTGCATTTATGACTGCATAATTTTTATAGGTGGAACTTATTGTTTGGCGGCAATTTCTTCCTAGTATCCTTGATTTAAAGTGGCAATAAAATCGTGTTGCGTTTTTGTGTTTGGTGCGTGTGTGAACGTGTGTATATTATAATTCATAGATACTTCAAGAACTCGAAAGCAAATGATAGGGTGGGGATTGAGTAAGTATAGGGTGAAAGCGGGGCATTGCACACCTTCTCCAATAAATATAATAAAATACCTGTGGTTTCATTCGGCGGATATCCGAAAATTTGTTTTTTTTTTATAGAATGTTTTTGATAAAGACACATAGTAGCGGGTTCTCTGATCTCAATGGGGATGCAGATTGTGGATCAGTCACTAACTTGTTCATTTATTAAATCTTTAACTTAACTTCTAAACTCTTATTAATGGATTAAATAAACTGTAAATTGTATCGTACCTGATAAATTATGACACAGTACAATTAATTAAATGTCGTTTCAATAAGAGTATGTAACCAGATCACAATCTTTGGAATTAACAAGTAAACTTATATTCACAGGATTAAATTTATGTGCAGCTCTCTCGTGGTGATTTTACACGAAAGCGGCTCTTTACAAACCTTCTAAGATTTTTTTATTATTTCAAAGCTTGTGGAAACAGAGAAGCTTTTAAAGTTTAGTGTTTAAGGTGTCGTTTTGGAAAGCACCACTTAGCAGGAAGCTAATTGCAAAGGCAACTTCCACTATGAACGAGAGGGTGAATGAGTCAGTGGGATCACTTGTGAGAGTGCACATGATCCGAAAAACTGCGGTAATTTATAATTATCTTTTTTTTTTAAAGAAAGACAAACATTCCCGGATTACAAATAACCCGACAATATTTGAAAGTCTTCTACTACCACCACAGTAAGCGGAAAATGTTGTTTGTGTGGTGATGGAGGACCAAGCCAGGAATCGAACAAGCGACGCCCGGGTGGGACCCAAACGCAATGCCAATTCAGCCACTGACCTATCAAAATCTAAGTGGTTAAATAATTTTTACTTGCTTAAAATTCAATATAATATAATAAATAAATATAAAATATTTCGCAAAATAAGTTCATAACGATAAGTTCGATTAAACCTAAATAAATCAAATAAATCTAAATAAATCAAATAAACCTAAATAAATCAAATTTACCTAAATAAACCTAAATAAATTAAGTACGGGAAGAAAAATTTAAATAAACAGAAAATCTTTATTCTAACAGAAACAGCACCAAATTAGTGTAAAAGCAATGTACCTCCTGAATACAAAAATAAAAAAAAGACAAGAAACGAAAAAAGATAAAAGCTTCATAATTATATTACGGAGTTTTTAACATGTGGATCTAGCTGCGGATGGTACACGCTTCCGAATATTGAGAATAGTATTAAGACAATAAATGGACATTACTATTCCACGAGTGGGCATTGAAACATTAATGTTAAATATGTTTTTGTCTGTGAAAGTTGTTAATCTACCTAATTTGCAAGGAACGTACCCGTGTGAATAAATTTGACATTTCATTGCGATTTGTAGGCAATAAAATAGTGAACTCGCCCCGCCAGACATTTAAACTTGCGTTAAAGCCGGAGGCTCTTAAATTAATAAACTGAGTGATAATTTATATTGAAATTTATCATTTAATGGTACTTTTATGCAAAAAATCAAAGCAGTCACATTTTTTGGGAAATTCTGTTGTTCCCTGCGAAGTATTTTTCAAGCGAGTTGTTTATTACTTTTTTTAGTTAGAAGTATTTAACGCAAATTTGTTTAATTATTCGTAATCTAGTGAATTTAGTAATTACATTTACATAATGATCATAATATGTACATCGTAAATAATTATGTTTTTGATAAATTATGCGGTAAAATTTAAGTTGGGAAAAATTTTCAAAATCCTAATCGAAAATTTTTTTTTTTGTTTAAAATCATAACAAATATTTTGGGAGCAGACATGTTTTTCGAATTCAATTTTTCGAAATCAATTGTTCAAATTTCAGTTTTTCAAAAGACTAATTGGCCGAAAGACATATTTTTCGAATTCGTTAATCAAATTTTAAAATATATATTTTACATGATTATGACTAACGAGATACTGTCAGACGTACCAGTTATAGGTTAGGTTAGGTTAACGAGATATTGTCAAACGTACGTTATAGGTTAGGTTAGGTTGTACGTACTGTATACATACTTATATCAATTCGAAAAACTAGTATTTCGGTCAATTCATATTCGAAAAATATGTTTTAGAAAAATTGAAGTTCGAAAAATTGCATTTCGAACAAATGACTTCGAAAAATTGATTTTGAAAAATTGCAATACGGTCAATTCACCTAGACCCAATATTTTATGATAAATAAATGCTCAATTTACTTTTGTCGTAGTTAATACAAAATCTAATCATTGCCGAGTGCAGAACAAGGCTTTCTGCACGCAAACCCAAAAATAATAATATTATGTTTTTAAATATATTGTCCACTGGTGGTTCAGAATATTACCAGTGTTAAAATAAAGTAATGTTTTTTTTAATGACCTAGTAGAAGAATTAGGAACATAATCGAACAGTATTTAAATTGAAACTTTTTAATTTTTAAAGTGTTACCGACAGACGAAAATAAGTCGTCGTTTCATTGGCGATACGATACGATACAACACGGTTGTACCGCCCCAGCCATGAACACTTCTACCCCGATGAGCCAGGCGGCACTGATTTGTTAGGAGTTGGAACACGTCCTCTGAGGATAGATAGGTAGGAGGTTGGAATTTAACCGACTGGTTTACACGGCAACCTAATAAGCCAATATTGGAATTTAGGATAGGCAGGATTTAATGGAATGAACTGAGAATTATTTTTTTTCCTTTTTTTACGCCTTACTTCATCGTCCCCGGCTCTTCTTGGATCTTCTCGTCTCTTCTTGACTTTTCTTGTTTCATGCCTCTCCTTGGCTCGTCTTGCTTCTTCTTGGATCTTCTTGTCTCTTCTTGTCTCTTCTCGTCTCTTCTTGACTCTTCTTGACTCTTCTTGTCTCTTTTTACCTTTTCTTGAATTTCCTCGCCTCTTTTCAGCTCTTTTTGCTACTTCGTCTTTCTTATTGTCTCTCCAAAGTCGTCGTTTCATTGACGAACAAAAATTAGTGAGACGGATTTTTTTAATAGCAAGAAATTTTCTTTCTTGATTTTTATCACTTTTTCCAATATCGGTTTATGTTTTCGTAACCAAATTACACAAATCTTTTCAATTTAAATGGTAAATATATTGTACATATTGTATCTATGAACACACCTATCAGTCCTTCACCTAGTTTTTACTGTTGGTTTACAAACGAAAGCTTTTTACGATTAGCACAGTCTTACATTTATATTTTTTGCAATGATGACTAATATGGTCAACACGAAGAAAAAAAGTGCTTATTTTAACGAATTCTTTATGTTTACGCATGGAATTATTTAAATCAGCAGATAATTAAATTTTTCGCATGGATTATAAAACACTCAACGCTCTTCGATTCATCATCGATTTTTTTTCAAAATAACGATAAGAACATAAAGAGAAGCGAAACATTTTGAACTCCTCGAAGCTGCGAAAGTAAATATTCAAAGTTTACTAGAAACACTTAATGGCGTAAGGCAAAGGATGCTCCAGTCGACAGATCTGACTTTTAGCCACAGATTTACATAATATTGGTCATCCGGTTCATTAAACTACCACACACATCACGGTGGATATTTACAGCGTTGGTAGAGACAGAAATGTTTTGGTAGATATGACGTGACGAAGATGGCGATTGTCAATGTCAAGTCATTAGCACTATTAGACACGGAAGACAGTTAGGACGATGATGTAATGCAGAACGCAATACAGACAACAGGTGACTGTGAAATGTGTGAATTGGGGGCTACTTCTCAGAAGAAAGTGAATGGTATCCGCATTCAATTCTTTTAGTAGATTTAGATTAGGATTTATTTTATCCATTTTAATAAGTCTGTCAAAAGTCGAAATTTTTCTCATCATTGATTTTTGGCATATTTTTTACGTCATCCTTTATTAAAACTATTGCACCCCCGTTAGAGAAATGTTGATGAAGAAGATCAAATTTTTAATGGCTATTGCCGCCCTGGGAACCATTTATTGGATAACCAACACCCCTGCCATAGGTCACCACAAATGGTTCTTTACCTTCGGTGACTTTTTGGGGTGCCCGGGTTCATATGGTGAGGTATGTTTTTTTAATTTTTTTTTTATATGAGCTCCACACAGGTGGCCCTGAGGAAAATAATCTCCCTTAGGGCCTATGTCATCTTTGGGGATGCTGTGTGGAGGGGTTTTTTAGGAATGGAAATGGAGGAGAATTCTGGGAAGGAAAAGGGTTTAAGGAGTGGGTAGGAATCTGGGGTTCAGTATGTCCTGGTCATCTGCCTCCAAGACCTAGACCACCTGCCTCCAAGACCTCATGAGCACGGTCACCCCTGCTAAATCAACGAACTTAGCGAAACACTTGGAGTGACCTACGGCAGAGGTGTTGGTTGTCCAATAAAGGTTCTCGTGGCGGCGGTCTAGGTCTTAGTTGCGAATTATTTTGATCACGTACTGCGTGATGGGCCGGTTCGGGAGAGACTGGTTGAGGGAGACCTTTTGACCTCTCCAGCTGGAATCTTTCAACCCATCGCCTTCACCTCAGCGTGCGGAAAGGATTCATTCGTTTATAACTCCTGAACACATAAACTCCCCAAATTCCTACCCACCCCTCAAACCCTTTTCCTTCCCAAAACTTAAAGAGACCCTCCACACAGCATTCCCAAAGATGACATAGGCCCTGAGGTATTTTTTTCCTCAGGGTCCTGTGTGAATAAAATACGATGGCAAAGGATTATCTCGCTCTAGAGAGAAGTAAAAAATTGTGATTAACGCTTATCAATTAATCTTGGATTAAAAAAATATTGAATTCAAACACTAACAGCCGTTGTTCCCAATCCTCCTGAGCCGATATTTTGGGTAAATATTCCTCAAATGCGCTCTTCGCAACGCAACTCTCCGACAAATAGAAGAATCGAGCGTTACTAAACAAATCACTTATCTGATCCGAGACTCAGATTGATCGATTGAAAAGTTGAGAATAACGGCCGTTAGTTTGACTAACCCAACAGCTTCAAGGTCTATTAGGAGAATTTATTGGAAGTTTTGAAGTGTTTATTGCTATTTTTATTAATTATGATTATTGTTTCTGAGGTCGTTCCTTCACGTTACTATTTCCATTTAGCAAAATAACTACATAAATAAGATGCTTAATGAATTGATCATATAAACATAAATTTAAGTGGGACGTAAAGTGACAGGGTGTTCCATGATATTTTGAAATGGTTAATTGCACTAAAAACAATGTCTAATAATTTATTATTATAGAATTAATTCAGCAACTTCATATTATTCCAATAATTCAATTCTAATATAATGTAAATTGAATCCCTCGCGTGGGAGATGACAGTGGGAATATCATTATTTAATTTGTTACACAAAATAAGAAAAATTAAACAACACAATTCCTTTATTTAACGCCATATTTTCACAGATTTACTTGAGTATGGGAGGGGGTCGTTACTTACCGCATTGTTAGTTAGCTTGAGGTGATATTTGACTAAACCAAGGAATTTAAATCTTTCCAGAGTACTCTCAATATTGCCCTGGTATAAGATCGCCATTCAGAATTGAAACGTTGCTTGAAATGGCTTTAGCCGTGTTTGGTGACTAGATATTAATAGCCAGGTACTTCCTTGCGATCTCCTTCACCTTACCAATTCTTTCAGCCTCACAACAATTGGGGATACCAGAGACTGACTGGCTCCAGGAAGTTGGGACTATTGTGCGGTATTATCATGAAACATAAAATCTTCTTGTTTCTTCTTTCAGAGTAGATACATTTGTTTTTCAAACGATAAGGATTTCAGTAACATAATCAAAGACATTAATGTCGTAATTCTGTCATAAATATATTGGAGTTAAATTTTTTAATTCATTACAAGAAAAAAAAAGAAACATGAATACTAATATGAAAGAGTTTAAAACTCACCTTAAAATTATACTGAAAACTTGAAGTGAATCATGTCAAATAAAACCAATATAATAACACCCCCCATACACACAAGCCCTGCTTATTTATGGGAGTACATCAAATACAACGATTATGTAATTAATTACTGCATGAAATTTAATTGTAATTTATGTATCTTTCTGGGACTAATAAAAAAATGTCTTGGGGAACTATTTTATTTTTAGATGGAAAGTAAAATAAAATAAAAATCTTCCTCTTTCATTTCGTTAGTTTATATTGATCCGCGTCCTAAAAATGTTATGATACGAATAGAATTTGAATTTTCGGCCTCTGGTTAATGGGCCTTAATGTTCAACCACAGAATCCGTTTGAAGAATTTCTCTACAGCATATAAAAACCGGACGTTGTAGATATTGAACGACACTACTGCTCTTAATAATAAACTCAGCAAGCCCCTGATGTAATATTATAGGGTGTGAGGTTATGTTTTGTTTAGATATTTATTACATAATACCTGTTGCATAATGACTTACATATTTGGAAGGCACAGGTGCAGCTGAGAAGGTAACTTATTATAATGTCATCCTTGAACCTCGATGTCTCATAAGATATCTTATACCTTCCCTTCGCGGGGTTCATTTAAATAATCCTCGCGTAAAGGTACACTTAACTGTCAAGTATAATTCACGACGTTATTTATTGCGAGTTTGTCTTACTTGTTTTATCGAGAAGTAATCTCGGATATGCCTCGGGGAATGTAAGCGAAGCCCATACGAGTAATGAACGACACTCATGCGGTAAATCGTTAACCTTAAACTTGACATTGACCTCTTGAATGGATTATCAAATAAAATTAAAATTACAGTCATAAAATTTTTCTATAAGAAGGAGGTTAAAACGTAAATTTTTTATTGATCTGGTTATGTTGGAAGTCAATAAGCTACCAGAGTACTTTTGTAACAGAAGGAAAAAGCCGTGGCAACAAAGTCAATTGGTGTCACTGTCTTGAAGCTGCCATTGACTAGAAAAAGACTTTGGAAGCTTTTTAGCTCTAATTGTGAACAGGATACAACAAGGGTATGTTTTTTTAAAGTGAAAATTTCTTTAGTACCGTTGTGATTTGAAACTCGGTGAAACGAAAAATAGCTACACTAAAAAGAGACATTCAAATATATCTAACGAGCCTGCGAGAGAATTATATACAATAAACGGTCTCATCTTGCCGTGCTTTGTAGATTCCCCATTCTTGTCTACTTTAGGTTTCTGAAGGTTTTTCTTCTACCGCGTATGAATTGCACACTCTGATTTTATTTTTATTTAATCGTGTGTTTAAAGATTTTTACGAACTTGGACGTAAACCTAGGAAGCTATTTTATTTTTACCATAAAATTTTCGATTTGGAATTTTTTTAACCTTAAATTCATGAGGAAAAAAGATGAAAGGATTTTTTTGTTGTTTTTTCGGAATTAGAAAATTAGGCACATTTTTTTATATGAAAACCGCACAGGAGTCCCAACTGCTCTCGTCTGGAGTGAGTGAGACTATGACATCCCCAATTGGGGTATTGGGGTATGTTGTGAGGCTGAAGGTAGTGGGGAGGTGAAGGAGATGGGGAAGGGGAAAGTGGGAAGTACCTGGATATTCAGATCAGGTCACCAAACACGGCTTAAGCCATTTCAAATAACGTTTCAATTCTGAATGGTGGTCTTACACCAGGGCGATATTGATAGTATCTTCCACTCTAAAACGTGCCGCAAATATACAATATATTATTTTAAATGAATAAATTGTGAAATAACACAAATTAATCGAATAAAATTTATTTGCCACGCCGGGATTCGATACCGCGATCTTCAGAATGCGAGTCAAGAGCCTTACCGCTGGACTACGCCGGCCGTCATATTTTTGGGATGACAATAATTTCATTAACACAATAATCTCCGAGAAATGTTTTTAATAAAGCAACAGATAAATTGAAAGTATAGTGTTACATAATATAAATCTCATGAACTTCAAGTCATAATTCAAATGTTGCGTTTTGTGAAATAATTTAAATCTTTGTTTCAAAGCGAACATGACTTACCCACCATACGTACGTAAAATTAATGAAGGAGTTTCGGATACACGAATAAAATACACTCGGGGGTTCCTTAGGGATGATGTTAATTAATTGTTTGTTTTTCCCGAACGAAGGTACTCGAAAGTGTAATGAAACATGCATTATTTATAAATGACATTATCACGGTTATGAAGGAAAATTTTAATAAATCATGTTACATTATGAAAGGTCTCACAAGCTGTCAACATAAAACAAATCTGGCGGATTTATTTGCATGAAAATTATCGTTTTAACTAATCCACACATAAAGTGATAATTCATTCACGAAAATATTACACCCACAACGAAAATGAAAAAATAAAATAAATTTATTTTTGTTATGGATGTTTTCCAAACAAAAACAACTAATTTCATAGCCATGAAATTGTGTTTCGTTATATGTTTCGAATGTTTCTGGTTTTCAAATTATGGAAAGAGGAAAGGTGAATTAATACATTAATTTTTATTTAAATGGGCCAATTTCTAAATAATATGGAAGATTCGAGAAGATGAGTTCCGACATAGAAGAGGTAAGGTAAATAAATGGAGGGAGGCAATTTTAGATAAAACTTGATACAGGATATTTGTTCAGAGAGAGAAAACCAAAAAATATGTGATCTAAAGATACCACTTCTAGACCACAAAATGTGCAATTTGAGGAGTCAAGCATGTGAATTTTAAAAAGAAGGAATGGAACAAAGTTCTATTCTCATTCGAATAAGTAAGGGTATTAATTTTTTTGAAAAATTGGGGGATTGTTAAAACCACGGTTTTTTATGGGATAGTCCTTTTGTATTGAGGCAAAGCAGGCTCCCTTGGATTGACTAGCAATGTGTCAATTTTTTTGCCAAGTCTTTCATGATTCGAATGAAGTGGAACACGGTGTAAGCTACAAAATATATGCAAGGTCCAACTTTTTAGAGAAAATAACCCACCAAAGATAAAAACGTGATTATTCTCACGTTTTTATCATATTTCAGTAGAAAACTCGATTCGTAACTTGCGACCCGTTTTTCAGAGCTATTAAGGCAGGATTAAGTATTATGGCGTTAGAGCTGTAATATCCTTGCTCTGGGCCAAGAGGTCACCGGCTAAATTCCCAAAGACGACTATTGAAAACATGTATGATCTTAAGAAAAATTTCTAAGGCTTCTAAATAAATTTGAATATTGTATACTTTCACGTAGTTCTGAAGACACTCACAAAGTGATCCTGTTGAGAGACCACCATTCAGAATTGAAATGACTTTATGTATGTTCAGTACATGCAATGTAATAACAGGAAGGACTTTCCGTAAGTAAATAATGTAAACCTGTGCAAGCTATAAAAGAAAATTTTTGTAATTTTTCCGTCTCCTTTTATAGTGACTGAACGCTCTTTTGAATAGCCAAATTCCGACTTTAAACGCTTCCACTTTTCCATTTTCTTCTTCTTCCATCACATTTACCTCAATTCACTGGTAGTTAGAACTTATTCGCAACCACATAAAAAAAGTTCCTCTTTTATCCAGAAACCAGTAAGATTCATGAATTTCAAAGTTATCGTACAGTTATATGGCTTAAAATATTTATTTCGCAGATTGAAATGATATGAAAAATAAAACAAAAAATATTTTAACCGATGAAAGAAACATCGATATTCATTTTAAAGTCGATTTCGAATAAAACCAGTTTAACGATCAGTTTACGAACATTCGTTTAATTTTCTCGTAAACTCGTGGCATGGATCCCAGTGAAATAGCAACACCCGAATAACTGTCAGATTTACAGTAAGTACCTGGCTATCACACGTAGGTGTTTTATAATGTTCTCAATTTAAAGAATACGGAATAAATTTTATTTTCGGTTACCTACAAAGCTGTCCTCTGAGATTGCCGAATAGATCGTATTGAATTGACGCACGCGCGGTTTGATGATATAAAGTTATGCAGATTTTTGAATGTTTGATATCCAGGATGCTATTGGAAACAGTGAAAAAATATTCAATTTCCATTTTCCAGGAGTACCTCGTCAAACGAACTGTGTATAATTTGTAACAATTGTTTAAGCATTTAAAACTTGCAGTAAAAACAAATGTGTGCAGTATTAAACATTGAAAAATAAAGAATTTCACGCGGAATGAAATTTATTAAGTCATTTTTATAAGCTACTCGTACATCAATAGAATTACACAAGACAAAAATGGGTATATTTTTAGCGTGCCTTGTATCACCACGAATACAAGTATAAAAAAAGGCCAAAAAATCTCTTGGAAAAAGGAATCTAGAAACGTTCGATTTTTATGTAAAAAGCGTTTAAAAAAAATGTGAATAATTTTATAAGAAAAAAGTTAATCAAATGAAACTGTTACAGAAACATTAAAAGTGTTCTAATTTTTTTTTAAATCAATATTTTGACAAATTCACACTCTTATTTCTCCTTCTCCTTCTCAATTATTTTTATTGTATCATTTCTTTTCTATTTCTTCACTTTTTTCCGTTTACTTCTTACCCTTCTATTTATCTATTTAAATTTATCATTTTATTTTCCTTCCCTTAAGATATTAAAATTTGAATAATTCCTGCCACCTCGGAACGGATTCAGTCCGGTGAGGTGTAAACAATAAAAATGTGTTTGTATATATATGTTGTCTTGGTTTATCAATAATAATAAAAAAAAACAGTAATTTCAATACCGGAAATTTTAAATGCTTTAAAGGACAATAAATCAAAAAATGAGTTAAATTTGACATTTTTCTCTTTCGATATTCGTAGTCGAAATAATTCTAGATGAATTTACTTTAAATATTGATAAACTTAAATATTTCGTTGTAAATTATTTACAACGTGCATTTAAAAAGAATTTTATTTGAAAAAAAAAAATGAAATTTACCAAAAATGATAAGTATTCTGAAAGATCTATTCAATGTTATTTAATAATAAAAAGTCATCAAAGATCTACAAAACAGGATATATGATGTTTAAAAAAAATAATGAAAAAGAAACCATTTTCTTTTCGCTCTCTTGAACAATTAATATTTTGTATTTAAAAGCATTTCGAATTTCGAATCGAAATGTTTTGATACATTTCTATTGAACAAATACCCTCTGTAGTAGTTTACGCTTATATTTTTCAAGCAATTAAAATTTTTATTTTAATTATACTAAGCGAAACTATAGAAAAAGCTTCAATTTATCGAAAGCATATTTTTTCTTTTAATAATGTAAACCATAAAAAAGCTTCAATTTACGAAAAGCAAATTTTTTCTTTTAATAATGTAAACTAAAACTTTTAATAATTTACGGAAAGCGTATTTTTTTCTTTTAATAAAGTAAACTGTAGACAAAGCTTCAATTTATGGAAAACATATTTTTTCTTTTAATAATGTAAATTATCGAAAGCATTTTTCCGTATTAATAATGTTAACTATAGGAAAAGCTTCAATTTATCGAAAGCATTTTTATGTATTAATAATGTTAACTATAGGAAAAGCTTCAATTTATCGAAAGCATATGTTTTCCTTTTAATGTAAACTATAGGAAAAACTTCAATTTATCGAAAGCACATTTTTTTTGTATTAATAATGTAAACTATGGAAAAAGCTTCAATTTATCGAAAGCATGTTTTTTCGTATTAATGTTAACTGTTAATGTTAATAATAATAATAATAATACTGTTAATAATGTTAACTATAGAAAAAGCTTCAATTTATCGAAACTATATTTTTCGTTTTAATAATGTAAACCTTAGAAAACGCTTCCATTTTTTTTATGTAAAGTTGAAAACATTTGAACTAAAAATGCTTTCAACTTTTTTGACTAATGTTTTTTTTTGTAGATTGAAGTTTTCTGCATTTCCTTTTGTTAATTTATTCATGCTTGCACTTCGATAAAAAACTCCTGTAAATGTATCCGCTTAGTGCGATGACATATGAAATTTACACCCATATGTGACAAATGTATGTAAATTTTTCCACGTAAATTATGTTTAATTCATCAGTTTTTGCATTAAAATATTTAGCTGATTTTATTGGAACATACTTTTCCACTTTAATACGATGAACACACCTTTATATAATTATTGATGGTGCGATATCAAATATTACGAAATATAAATATGGTATGCAAACTAATATGATAGATATCCTGAATACTTATGAGGTCATAAATATGTGGGTTAATCCTAAAATATTATTTTAGCTGTCACTGAAATTTGTTTCTCAGTTTGTTCTGATTCAACTAGTATGTGTTTCTTGGACTAAAAATAAACATACGGTGAAAATGTAAATAGGAAATACTATTTATTATTTTTTTAAATTAATTTTTTAAATTCCACTTCTTCTCTCCTCTGAGTCATTGCCCAGAAAGGCACATTTTTGTAGTTTTGGTAAACTTGCATGTTTTTGGGTAAGCCGCATCAATATGAATTAATTATATATAAAACACACTAAAAAATCTTCCCTGTTGATAGAGACACTGCAAGGTTACCCGAAATGTTGACTCAAGAATTAGAATCAAGGGCGACACTCCTAAAAAAACAAGCATTTTGTCTATTTTGAGACTAATGGCCGTGAAAATCTTAAAATTTATGAAATGCAAAATTGTACTTTGTTTTCCACTCAAGAGTTACATTCTAGAGTTATTCGAGTGCGAATAATTCACTATTTGAATCGAACTCATCGATTCGTGCGAATCGAGAATAAACGATTCATTGTTCTCGAGTGATTCTTAATTATACTTGACACGAATTTGTCGATTAAAATAATGTATTTCGAGGTTAGAATTTGTCATAGATAAAAAATAGTTCGTTTAAAAAAAATGTTACACAATAAAAAAGTGTACGAAGAAAAAAAATGAATGAATTGACAGTGAACACTTCACAAGTTATAACTAATCAAATATGACGTTGAACGCCAAGTGAACTTTGGCTATAGGCCATTATTTATTATCGGGGTGATTTTTAGATAATTGTAATGTTAGCTCGTACGACATCTCTTTGTTCGATTATTAATAAAAAAAGAAAGATCAACATTTGACATGATATCGATGAAATTTCATTAATAAAAGAATGATAATAATTGTGCACGTAATAGCATTTGCGTGCCTGTACGTCTTCGCACCAACGCGACAGTGTCATTGGCGCTTAGAAAGGTCGATTTTAATAATGGCAATGGAAAAATTATTTTCGATTTTTATAAAATTAACACATTTTGTCATGAATTTTAATCGCTTTAAGTCGAAGAATCGAACTTTTCGCCACTAATATAACACAAAGGGAAAAATAACAATCAAACAATCTTAAAACAGACTGTAAGCCGCCACTAATATAACACAAAAGGAAAAAATAACAAGCAATCAGTTTTAAAACAAATTGTATGTTGACCAAGAGTTAGAGAGAATTTTTGTATTATTTGCTTGATTCATTTTCAGCTTGATGTATCCGGTTCAATCTCAAATATCAATAGTCTTCTAAATGTGTACCGCAAATGTGAAAATAAATAATACCATATTTATAGATGCAATGCGTTTGATTGAAGGTCGTTTCTAAACCGAAGAAGATTTTTCTTTCTGAAGATTTTTTTGAAACCACGCACTTGAATTACTTTAAATACGTATTAAACAATAGGTTTTATCTAAAATCAGCATCAACACAATCGTTAATAAGGGTCAAAAACGGTTGTGACATGACTACTTGACTAGGGGTTTGCCCGTCTGATGCCGTATTTTGAAAGAAAAATTGACCACCTTTCATGAATCATTTTCCGATTTCCACGATTTTTCGGCAACCAGTAACCAGTGGACATGCAATTAATTAACTTTAATTATTCTTCACAATAAATGTATAAGTTAGGAAGAATGCAAGCTTATCAAAATGTCCATAAAGTCTCTGTTAATATCGTCGGTATATTAAAATAAGAATACACTATCGTCACGGGGGTGAATTATTATCCAAATTTATAAAGAATTCATGTGAAACCGATCATCATAAAATTTCAAATACATTCAATTGTTTTTTTTTTTAAAAACGGATATGCGGTGATAATTTTCAACGTTGAAAACATTGAGTGCATACATTGTAAGCTGAGCTACATTTAAAGCTAGTTCCGAATAACGTCAAAATTATTAGAACTCTACCCTTTAACCTTTTTTTGGTCCTACTTGCATTGCATTTGATCTCCTGTGATCTCACTTGTCACAGATCTCATTAATAATCGATTGAAAGCATTCATTAAAGAGCTCCTTGGTGTTCGAAGCAGGTGCTAAATAAAATCAAGCAATGAAGTACGAGAACGTGCACAAAACAAAGGTAAATATAAAGGAAAGGTCAAGGCCGTTAAATTGCCTTGGTCACGATTATCATTACAGTTAAACTAGGTACATGCTTTCTAAAAAATGGTCACTTTTGCCTTTGAAGAACAAGTCATTATTTTCAATGAACTAATTAAACAATCAAGGGAATGGTAGATTATCAATCCTCGAGTTCCATTGACTATTGTTAACTGTTTTTACCCCTTTCTGCTGTATGTGACTTAAAAGTCCAACAAAATAGTGTCGATATTAGATCATTTATCTATTCTAAGTAGACGATATAAAAATAGTTTTTTTTAAATGAAATCAATCAATTTTGACGAGCCATTGGTTATGTATTTATATGCAGTTAGTATGAAGGACGGTGACAAGTGCCAGCTTCGTTTGCTTGATTTTAAGTCACTATCCGCAGTGAATTTAGTGGTTAGTAGTGAGTTACCGTTAAGTAGAAATTTATTTTATTGAAGAAGAAGATAACACTTATAATCGAAATGAAAATATGAAAGAGAACAAGACACAGAAAAATAAAAAAAAGACAATGGTCGCAACTGGGACTCGTACCCAGACCTCTCGTCTAACCGGGACGTGCGCGTTATCCAATTTCGCTATTGCCACCTTCTGTCAAACCGTCATATTTGTCAATCTCATATTTCAAATATTTAGAATCAACAATATTATCTTCAACTAGTTCTTTTTTTCCATATTATGGGCAACCACTCTTTTTTATTATTTATTATTTTATTTATTAAATATAAAAGTGAAAAGGAATATGCTAAACAGACAAAAAAAATTTTTAATATATTTTTTTTCAATGTCATTACCGCTCCCGCAGCCACCTGGGGCCGAAGGTAGACCCCAAAATTACTATCCTTCTTATATCTACTTAAAAAAAATGAAAAATATATTTTTATTATTTTAGGTATTCCTGCGCAGAGGATTCATACATAATGTGCCGTTTAAAAAAAATGTGAAAAAATCCTTGATCGCAAGAAAAATTATTTTGTCATATATAGGTAATATTCCCTGCCCAATAAATGGACAAATAACGAAAAAAAAAGAAAAAAATTTGGATTTCTTAATTTAAATGTCAATGACCCACAAAGTTACGAACGTTATGTTTGGCATCTTGGCCTGTCGAGAGTTAATTCAATATTTTATTGTGTGCCTATCGTGCATGTTTTGTTTAATTACTTATTAGCGTCATGTGTAGTCCATATTTAAATTGAATAAAAATTACTAAAAATATTTATTTTTATTTTTATGTATGCATGTACTTCTCAGCCATGTAATGTAATATAACGTAAAAGACCAAATAGGGCGTGAAAAAATAAATAGAAACGATTAGTTCTTCGAAAGTTCATGTTTCTTGAATTTGCTTCTTACAGAGTGACAAAAAATTATTCTTTTTTTTTTTTTTTAAAGATTTTAAAACACTTTTTATTTAAACCACGAATTTATTATTTTGTATATCTACCGGTTTCGCTTCGACCAAGCTTCATCAGGATATAATATAATAAAAAAAAAAAAAAAAAAAATTATTCTCTTGCACATAAATGCAGATGGCAACCTAAAAATAAACTTTTCCGCCCAATTATCTTAGTACTTTTTCTACTGCCTTTTTTTAAATTTTTCTATTGCACTAATGATAATCATTTTACTCTTGTCAAGTGGCTTACGACCATGCGAATATTTTACGTCCATATAATTATGTACGTGTTTAGTTGAGTGTGTCATCAATTTCGTGTTTATGTTTATGTCCAGACATGTCACAGAATATAATTTAAAACTTTAAGCGCCGTTTCACCGAGCTACATATGTATGTATAGCCTATCATTGTGACGCTAGATTCCAGGGTGGGTCTGGAATCACTTGGTCTCCTTCACATACGCTCTCCATTCAACTCCATCGGCTGTGGTTCATATTCGTTCGCTTCCAGTCCTCAGTCCTCCCAATCGTTCTTTATTCCTCTTTCACGCGGTGTATTGAACAATCTAGTCCTGCTTCCTTTGGGCTCTCACTTGATCTTTTGGTTTATTTTCCTGTCATCATTATTTAAAAATGACCAGTCGTCGAGACTCACAGGTTTCCACGAAGACCTCAACATCGATTAGATTTCTTAGTTTGAATCTGACTTTTTCTCAGTAAGTAATAAACCGCACAGAGAGGTGATTCTGTGTCTTTTGTATTATATTTATGTTACGAGACAATTAAGACAAAAAGGCAAAATTCATCGGATATCGGAAGGTATTCGTAGCGCGTTATCGGCCGTCAAACTTTTGCGATTTTCTGTGGCTTGTGTGCCTGTTGTATGTTAAATGGATTAATTACCTACTTTATAAAAGAATCAGTGTTTATCAGTTATTAAAATCAAAGCAAATGCGCGTCCATATCCGTGTGTCGTGTTATTTTGATCTTTGTACACGATGACATTCGATTCCCAAATTTTCCCGCGACTGAAATCTCTTAACGAGGATTACGCGGCAAAACGCGACATCATCTCTCTACTTACTCAACTACTTTTGAGAGTAGGTGTCTTAACATAAGCGCAGTATTCAGCTCGTTAACGCAATACGGAATACCACATTTAAGAAAACTGTCAAAATGTGTCGTATACGACCGATTTAACACGTCTTACGCTGTCGCAAAACATGAAGGCGCTATGGAATAGCAGTCGACGCGTTTAGTGTCAGGAGGTTAAGGGTCAGCATTACACGAGAATACAACATAATAATATATTATTAGATTCAAATGAATTTTTCATTTACATGCCGTTGACAAAGTGCATCAATATATTAAGTGCAATTTTATGTTAATATAACTACTGGGCTTTTAATGCAATACATCTCTGAAGACAACTTTATTAGAACATCCATGTTAAATTAACATCACTGGATTTGTATAGAATACATTACCATCGAGATTAAAATGAAATATGTTGGATTAATAAAATATATTTTAAAAAATTACATTGAATTTTAATTTTTCATAAAAAAAGGCTTGGAACTTAAAAACTTAACTTAACTTGAAATATTTTAACTTATGGATGATTTTAATTGTCAGAACTAAAACATAACATATCAAAGTAATTAAATTTAAAATGAATTTGATACTAAACAAATAATTTTTATCCGCAAAAAGAAGTTATGTGTCGGTACGCAAAATTTGGTGTTTCTTTTATATCAATAATCAGTAATCGTATAAATATTTTATATTTTCGAGGATGTGTGTGGGTCATTGATATTTTATCTCCATTCATCCGTTGGAATTAAAATGAGTCTTTTTAAAAAGATTTGGTACCATGAAAACTCTTTCGTAGGTTTAGAAAATTTTTATTCCTCGTTTTAGCTCAGAAATCTAATACTAAATAAAGTTTAGTATTATTTCTATAATCTAATTATACATTATTTCTATCTTAGTTACACAAGCTGTTTATTTCTAAATTCCAGCTTTGTCTCGATACTAAAATGTGTAATTTTTAATAAAAGGATAGTTGTTGAACATTTATTCAAAATATTTTTTTCTTAAATGTAATAAATATAACAAACATTATTTTCATCATAGCTGATGTTTAGGGCCTAATGAACATAAAACTTTTTCTCGAGTTTCATGCATTTGCTGCAACGATTCTTCCAATAAATATTTTCACAAATACATAAAAATACTTAGTTTCAAGAGATTTATACATAAATGGTAATTCATTATTTACGACATTAGTTTTAATGAGAAGTTTAATATGTTGATTTAAGATGTGTATTTTTAAATTTATGTTCGTTATTTCATTTTATAACAATAATAATTTTTTTCGACCCCTACCTTGAATTCTAAACGAATTATAGAACTGAATTTTTAAACTTCTTTAAACGCAGAATAGTAGTTTTATGTCCTCGAAATGTATAGCTAGCTCTTCTAATAAAACACACATTTTAAATAATAAAAAATAAATTGCGCTTAAAAAAGTAGAAAAAAATATATTTCATACTTTGAGACTGGAGTTTTTATGAAATTAAAAAATAATATCACCCATAATTAACACAAATAAAACAGTTTATTTATATAATAATTTAGATTTAAATTTGTATCCTTAAAACTTATTTTGTGTAAATATCTACTATTAAAAATTTTATAATTACAAACGTGTGTCACGTATCACGTAGCTAATTGAGTGTGGTCGATTGAACCTACTACCTGCGTTGAAAAGTAACGTAATTAAATAAACAAACATTTATGACTCAAAAAAATGCTGTTCAATTATCATAATGTTTGAAGAACTCGGGGAAATAAAATGCCGAATCTTGAGTAATGAGAGGGAGGATTGAATATGATGATTAAAAAACATTTCTAAATGAAGAAATAATATTTGAATAAGTTATGACGAAATATTCGAGTTCATGTGTAAGTGTAAAGGATCAAATGTTTTAATCATTATTTTCACCGTCGGGACTGAAACCTGCAAGGTCAAAATTGCCCCGATGATAGCCAACCTTCTTTAGAAGAGGACACTAAAAAAATAAGACCATCACCATCGTGAAGATTACGAGGAAACTCGATCGCCAAGAAATTTGAATAATTGGTATATTACGAAACTGTTGCTATTACTGTCACTGTTTCCCTTTCCCCAAATAATGAGTGAAATAAACAACAGCACTTCAGACTGATAAAAACCTAAGTAAAAACGACAAAACCGAGTTTTTGTTTTCCCCATTTTTCTCCTCCATAACTAGATCAATTTTAAGATTTTTTTTACCAACTATGTTAGAAGAAAATTTCATAAATTTGTAGGTTTTGTTTTTTTGAAAAATACGCTGTCTATTTCGTAAACTGACTGTTGAAAGCGTTCAAACCAGTCAATTTTAACTTGGATTTATTTTGAAGGGTCATAACCCCCACAAGATGTAACTTATCAAAAAAACAAAACGTACCGACACGTTAGTGTTCGATATCTTTATTATATTAAAAAATATTAAAGTAGTATCAAAATCTACAAAGGAAATAGGGGAATACGTTTGTGTATAAATACGTCATCTATATCAGATCTGTCACTAAATGACACGTTCTCATAAAACTCATTCTATTTCCTTTTCTATTATGGTCAGGCATATAATATAAACAGTTTTAGAAAGAGAGAATACCAAGCAAAAAAAGTGTAGAATACTTTTATTATAAATTTGTTTAATTAAATGTGTTTTTAGTTGCGTATGTGGTAAATATAGTTTTAAAATAAAAAAATGAACTATTTAAAAATAAATTAATCTATATTTGAAAATTTAACATAATGTTAATATTTTTAGATGCATAAATTTATAAAATAAGATCTGAAAGAGACTTTCATTTCCTTTCAAAAAGAGTATTTTTTCAGTAACGTTTAAATCAGCGAATTTATTTAAAATTGAATGTCAACTGGGAATATTTTGATGACATGCTATCTGCCTGTGGAAACAACTCGAATGATGTTCACCTTGCTCTTGAAAACCAGAGCGCTTTTTAATAAGACGTTTATTTAAATCGTTTCTCATTAAGTCAATATTATTTAAATGTATCCATAAATCTAATAAAAATGTTTTAGTGCCTTACAAAAAAATCATGAAACGTATGATGTCATTAAATTTGCACAGAGTTATAATACATGAACTTGTATCTGCTTTCTTTAGATTTACGCAATTGTTGTCAGCTAGTTTATTTTATTTGTACCATTAAAATAAAAAAAAAACCTTAAAAATGTATGGAATTTAAACTCTTAAATTTATACGAGGCGACAAATTGTTTGTTCTGTAATTTGAAATTTCCAAGAAGTAATACAATTACTTTAAAGAAATAATACAATAAAATTTACTAGTAGTTTTCATAAAATGCAAATTAATTTGTTTCCAGAGAAATAAAGAGGTCACAGAGCAAGATCCTGAACCCGGACCTTTTTCAAATCTACGTAATTAACAAATAATTATTGACATATTCATTTCACATAATACCTAATCACGTTTTTAAATTGAAAGAGGATTCATTCACGTCTCCAAATCGACAGATTATGGTTAATCCTTTGGCAACTTGCTAAATTAAGATTTATATTAAGAATGTGTGTAACTACATTTTAGAAAAATACTTGTAAATTCAGAAATCATAAATATAATTCATATGTGTGACTTTATGGTAAACTACAGTAAAAAAATTTTGGGCTAATTATCGCCGATTCGAAATATTGTGAGGAAGAACGAATATTTATTAAGAAGTTTTTTAATTGCTTTTATGTTTAAATTCTGTGAAGATTTGATATATCAGATACATACGAGTGATATAAAAAAAGGATAGAGATTCTTAAAAAACTATTATGTGTATACACGACACAAAAGAAGAACAAACAAGGAATTAGTATTTAATTGTATAACTCACCGTAAATTTTAACAACTCCATTGTGATAAAATATTTTATAAACTATATTTTGTTAAATTATAAAATCACAAATTTATTTTTTCAAACACTGTACACTTTTATAAAATATTATTTTTTATATCCTTTCTAACTAAATTTTCAGTTATATGGTAGTAAATAAATTTCCAGGAGGCAATTAGATTTTCTAATCCACACTTTGAACGCGCAGAGCAATTCCGATTTGGAAGCGACGCGTTCGAGATGTGAATTAATTATGAGTTGAGCAAATACTCGATCCTTACTTATATCTGTAGATTGTGGTGGATGTACATCACTCGGGAAACTTGAACGGAGCATCCTCGCACGCAGTTTACTGGCGACGTATCCTGCTCGAAAAGTTCGTTGTAATTGTTACTTCTATTCGGTTGAGGATTACAATGCTTGGTCCTTTTTGGTTCGGTGAACTGAAAATAAAAATTATTTTTATTACTTTTCGAGACCAAATTATATGGATGTTTGAATTTTTTTATAATCCTTTGTCATTTTTTTTTTGTTTAAAAAATATTTAAAGGGGCTTGTGCTTATTGCGAAGAATGTTCATTGATATTTTCTTAACATTTGTTGATAGCAATTGTGACTCTTGGTAGAGGAAAGAATTGGAATAATTTCCATGGTTATCGGAAAATAATTTTGATCGCCAGACAGGGGCCATCCATAAATTACGTCACACGAACATCATGATTTTTTTGAACCCCCCCCCCCCTGTCCCATCGTCATATTTGTGAGACCCCCTCCCCCCTAGTGTGACATCAAATATTTTGCAATTTCTAAAATAATCAAAATTCAGATGTGACGTTACAGAGTTGATGACCCCCCCGTACCCCTTGTCGCACTTCTCTATTCCCCTCCCCTCCCCTTAAGGTGTGATAATTTATGGATGGACCCCAACCACGAAAACTGGCTGTCACTAAAAACAATTAAACATTAATAATTCTAGGCATTCTAGAATACAGCAAGAAGAATTTTGGGTAAAAAGAATTTTGGCCTGGAGGGCAAAATACTAATTAAAGCAATGAAAAATGAAAACTTAAGAGGGAATAACCAAACAAACCGGAAATATGTTATTTTTAAATCAACTTTTAGACGTATTGAATCTTTTCCTCAAAAAATTATAAATTGATTTCGAAAGACTGTTCTTTTATCTGGTGAAACTATTGATTAAATTTTGAGAAAATATGTTTATTTTTAGTACATTAAGGTTTTACCGTAGGTCGTTGGCAGATTTGTTAAATTTTTAAACAAAATTTTGTATTATACAACATAATTTTCAAATCATATAATCACGCAGTAAAATAAATCGATACATTATTTGGGAACCCTACTTTTAATAATTTTAATTTTAGTTCAAATAAAATCATAAAAAAAGATCCGCGCCCTTGTTTTGTGACGAAAATACTTCAGTTTGTCTATTTACCTACGGTCTAAACTAAAATATTAAATAAAAATTAACGTTCTTTTTTGCTTAGACATTATTAAAATATTATAAATAATTATGATCAAACAATAATTACATAAAGTACATACTTAAAATTATTTTATCATCACGAGTTTGAGCATTTTTGATTGTGGGTATTTATCAAAGAAAATTTGTAATGAAATAAAATTGACATCGAATCATTACGTTAAAATTCTGGTATGTAGAATAATTAATCTTTCTCATCGGAACCGCCCTGAACCGTTGCAAGGGTACTTTTAAAAAAATTTTTTTTTATATGAAATACCGCACAAGAGTCCCAACTGCTCCCCTCTGGAGCCAGTGAGACTATGGCATCCCCAATTGGGGTATGTTGTGTGGCTGAAGGTAGTGGGGAGGGGAAGGAGATAGGGAAGAGGAAGGTGGGGAAGTACCTGGCTATTCAGATCTGGTCACTAAACACAGCTAATGCCATTTCGAGCAACGTTTCAATTCTGAATGGT
This sequence comes from Glyphotaelius pellucidus, assembly GCA_936435175.1. Classification (NCBI taxonomy): domain Eukaryota; kingdom Metazoa; phylum Arthropoda; class Insecta; order Trichoptera; family Limnephilidae; genus Glyphotaelius; species Glyphotaelius pellucidus. The sequence continues at coordinate 9,854,191 of OW386537.1, read as the reverse complement.
GGTCTTACACCAGGGCGATACTGATAGTATCTTCCACTCTGGAACGTGCCGCAAATATACTATATATTATTTTAAATGAATAAATTGTGAAATAACACAAATTAATCAAATAAAATTTATTTGCGCACGCCGGGTTCGAACCCGCGACCTTCGGATTGTGAGTCCAGAGTCTTACCTCGGGACCACGGAGGCGTCGTACAATCGCAAGTTCGACGAAATTTAAATTCTCGGCCGTTGGTCAATGGCTCTTAAATAAAACTAGAAACCTTAGTCCATTAAGTACCACAGAATACGAATTTTATTTTAATAATTCAAATACATTTTCATTTAGGCAGGATTTCAGATACCTAATCTCATTATTGCCCCGGTGAAAAACCACCATTCAGAATCGAAACGTTGCGTGAGTTGATTAGTAGTTTGATAGTTCGTTTTTTATTGTACGAAGACTTTTTTTAAGTTTAGTAAAAATAGCACCCTCAATTGTATAAGTCTTATTACTATTCGTAAAGTAACCGAGATACTGTTCAATAAATTGCGCGATGGGGTATGTAATTTCACTAAAAATATATATTTATTAAGGCCAAATATTAATTATTAATGGACAAATCTAATTTATTCCCGTAGCGCGGCTGGCTACATTTGCAGTCCAGTGAAATAATGACTAACTTGAGGTGCACTGCAGTTTACAGTGTGTAGAGCTAGATTTTAGAAAGTTTTTGATGTTTTTCATTACCGCCAATGAAAACTCAGAAGTAAAAATGTTTATATTTTAGAAGTTTGTCTTTCATTTCAAATATTTTCAATATTACTTTTGACTTTGATATAATTAATAGATTTTACCCGTCCTATAAGATTTTATATTTGTTATTTAAATGTTATAGAGGGAATGGAATTAAACGAGGAAGGGGAAAAAACCTAATAGTTACTAGAACCGTTACATATTAAATAAATTAAATATTTTTTATTTATTTTTTTTATTTTTTATTATGAATCATAAATAGATACATGTATTTTAAATTGATTCTTTACAATAATTAGTTACATAATATATATATTTGATGTAACCCCATAAATAAGCAGGGCTTGTGTGTATGGGGGGGAGTTATCATAATAGTTTTATTTGGTATAACTCATTTCATATTTTCACTATATTTTTTAAGGTTTGTTTTAAATTCTTTTATGTTAGTGTTCATGTTTCTAATTTTTTCTGGTAGGGAATTAAAAAATTTGACACCAAGATATTTATGATTTTGCTGTCCTAATGTTTTTTTACATTTAAGAACTGGAAGTATTGACGTTTGTCTGAGATTTCTGTTATTTTTAAAGGGTGCTACTTTATTTTGAATATCATCTTTATAAATTTGTAATGTTGCATGGTAGAAGTATAATGCATTTAATTTTCTGATCTTAAATTGTCTGAATAAAAGTTCTGAAGAATATGAACAGGGTTTTTTTAAAATTGTTTTTATTATTAGTTTTTTGTGATACGTAAATTGTTTGTGTTTGATTTTTATATGTACCGCCCCATCCTATAATGCCGTATTGTATAATTGATTGACAGAAAGCGAAGTAAGTATCTTTCAAAGATTAACCCGTCAGGCTAATTAGTTCGTTTTCGGAACAACTCATGTAGGTCTCATAGAAATATGTACTCAAAGGTGTGAAAGGCAATACACTATGCTTTATATTTAAATCTAAAAATTTGCTAAATAAATAAAAAAATGTATACCTTTATGAAACCAAAGTTTCGGATCGCAATTTGAAAAAAAAAATTACTTTGATAATTTTTTATGGATTATCGTTAGTGATGTGGCTATAACGTTTATAATACATTTTGTCTAATTAAATATGTACGAGGTTTTTTTTCATTATCAGTAATTTTAGTTACAAAAACGTCAGGTGAGCCAGTTTTTAAACTTTTTTAATGTAAACTTGTATATTTCGAATTATAAAATTTGAAAGCTTATTTTATCAAATAGGAGACCGATTATTCTATCTCATTCTCTCGCAATAAATCATATATTTGTATATGTTTGACTCTTTTTAGTATGGCTTTTTTTCGTTTCATCGGGTTTCAAATCAAAACGGTGCTAAAGAAGTTTTAAGGTATAAAAGTTTTTAGTTTGCGGATACGTTCCGAAATTACATTTATTTGGATTTTATTGCAAAGCAGAAATATTTTGACCGTCTGACAAAATATAGTCGAAGCCTGAGGAGTAGAAAAAATCATTTCTGTTTCACCCTTCAAGCCTATTCTTAGCGTTTGTTTCAAATAGTAGAGAACGATAAGGCGAACTTATTTTTAAAACTTTTTCATTAAGTGACAAAATTTAAACCTACATGGTGGGTTGAAGTTTATTTAAAAATATATTATTATGAATGCATTCACACGGAACCAAAGGTAAACATTCATGAAACTGAATTATTCATAAAATAATAGCGTATTTGATATGACTCCTTGTTCAACCATCACGACCTCTTAGAGATAAAATTTGCACACGATTGATTTTGTCACACAACTGCCGATATTATTTGTCAGATATATTACATTCAAATAGACGTGATCCCGGAATTATGTATGCATTAAGTACCAAGAAAATATACAAAAATCAGATTTTCATTGATTTTTTTCATTATTTTGATGCCCATTTAAAATCTATTAGACGTTAATGGTCGATTTTTATTTTTGCAGCCTTCAATTTTTTTTAGTAAACCAGGGATTAGTCCGTCCTCGGTCGTCAGAACAAAAATTTTATTTGCGAATACAATAAATTAATAGAAGTTTTAATGGAAAATTACTTTTCTACTTCGATGTAACACAGTGACTTCCTTATAAACTTGCCTACAAATAAAGTGTTAAATTTGATTGGGCTCGCTCGACTTCTAAGGACAACGACACTTCTTCGTTAATTTTTAAGGTTACCAACAATGCGACAATCACCATCAAGCTGGGGTTGTCTTAATATCAAAGATTAATTGACACAAGTAAGGAGCCATCCATAAATTACGTCACACCTTAAGGGGGGGGGGGGGGGGGAGTAGAGAATTGTGACATTGTGTGACAAGGGGGATTGGGGGGGGGGGGGGGTAAAATTGCAAAATATGTGACGTCACACTAGGGGGGAGGGGGTCTCACAAATGTGACAGTAGGTGACAGGGACGTGGGGGGGGTCAAAAAATCATGAAATTCGTGTGACGTAATTTATGGATGGCCCCTAATCCTTCCTTATAAATCATAAATCGTTTATTTAATGAATTTAATAAACGATTGTTTGAGACGCCAAACATAATATTCAATCAAACTGGGGTGGCTCCGCCGCATGGTGGTCTGGATTAACGAAATAAAGCCGACCAAAACGAAGAGGCTTCTCAATGAGTTTTGAGGTTTAAACCTAGATGTAGAGATGAACACCGCACCCTCGCGTAACTAACTGTATGGGGACAGCAGGAGATCGGAAGGAGGTAGGCAAGAAGCAAGTGGATATCGATGGATTGTTGCGCCGATGATGATGAATATAATATTTTAGTGCCTTTAGGGGCTATATCTCTCAAAAGCTCTCAGTAAGTTGTTCATTGGCAAAGAAGCGTGTGTACTATGTTTAGGGGGTATTTCACGATCTTGCTCACAAGCACTACCAATAGGATAAAGCATTTTTTCGATTTCACCATCCTTCAAGGATGCTTATGTTGGTAGATAAAGTTTATTTTTATTAATTGGTACTTTGACCAGCCAGTAACGTTTACCGGGTACAAATTAGCAAAGTTTTCTACCATATCAGCAAAGTTTTCTACCACGGGTTCAATAAATATGACAGACAGCTGCTGTCAAATCGTATTTGCATTACCCGAATTTTTCACGATTTCTACTTACGAAAATGCCGTTCTTGTAATCCATGACCAGCCTAAAGACAAAAACTCTCAACCACTTGGTGTGTTATTTTAATATATATATATTGAAGAATAATACAGAATTGTAGTACTTACATCATATTTCAACAACAATAACAAGTATATTAGGTTTTATGTCATTCTATAACCATATAAATTGCATTCCAACAATTTCCAACAAATAATAATTTCATTGTTGTCAGCCGGAGATTTTGTTGGTGTCTGCTTGCAGATTTATAAAAAGATAGTCGGAGGCTATTGGATATAGCCGTCCAATGTGTATTCGCTTCCTTCTGGACCCGGCTCTTTTAAAAGGTTTTTATAATTTGACCCAGTTCCCGAGGGTCAAGGGATTATGGACTGCAATCATGTTGCAATGTGACCAAGTAAGTACCTCTGAATATCATACTACTGTAACGGATATTTTTACAATCAATATTTGTACTATCAATGAATTCACAGGAACAGGGAAGGTATATAAAATGTACCTATATCCTCACTACACACCTGTAGTATTCATTTCCTTATTACAACAGTATTCGATTTCCCCAACTGAAAAAACCAAGTACTGAAATGACTTTCTTCTTTCAGACGGAGAAAATGCCGAAGTAACCTTAACCAGTAACTGCTACAGAAAAGGTGTCTTCTCCAGGTGGACGTGCTGATTGAAGTGATTCTGTATGAGACCCTAGAAATTTTGTACAACTGTGTTTTAAAGAGTAGATTCCCTGTACTTTTATTGTGAAAAACACTTATTTAGCTTTATGGAAACTGTAATAAAACTTCAGAATATTTTGGTATATCTGTACAATATATTTATTTAATAACATGTGAGAGAAAAACATTTCTCTTTGTAAGAACATACCTAATACGGTAGATTATATTTAGTTTTTATAAATATATGGCAACATTATCAGGAGTCAGTGGGACGACGGCAGCCATAATATTTTATAATATTGTATGGATGAATATGAATGGTACAGACAAGTGATTGTATATTATTTATAATCATTCTCACGCAAGGTCATTTAGTAGATGTTGCCCCATGTGTAGGCACGGTGGGGCAAGGTGGGGCATTTGCCAACTCTGGCTGGGCGATGCATGACCTCTTAGATTGTAGACCAAGTTGCGTTTTCAAATTTACAGCACTTCAAATGACGGTTTTTCCGTCTTCCGTTCATGTTGATAGAGCCCAAAGCATGAATATGTTGTCGAAGCCTACTGTTTTTGGTATCTACTCTAGATTTTTATTTTTTGTCCCACCCTAAATCAATACCTAGCTACACCCATTTGTTCAACTACAAACATTACAAAAATTTCAATGAACTAGAACTAGCTAGAGAATAACTAGCTTCGTGTTGGGAACACCTTACTAAATGAATATTCTAGATTGTAAAGTAAACAATACATTCTGTTTTATATAATCATTATGTTAGCAGCTCTGGAGACTCTGGATGGCTGATGGCTATTCTTTTAGTCTTCCTCATCCACAACGCACAGCGGTGTACTCCTCAATTGCATTCGGTTTATCTGAAAGTAATAATAAGGGATAAAACATTCATGAAACACTAACCACCTGCCACATTCCACCTGTGGATCAATGAGCATGCTCACAAATCAACAGCCAGTTGATTTGTGAATGGAGGGAAATAATTATGCCGAGTCTTCAATTTATGATGGTCCGATGCTTTGTGACCCCCTTGCACAACGTGTGAAACGCTTGTAAACTGTGCGACCCAAAATTTAAGTTTCTTGTTTTTGTAAAAGCGCAATGAAACCATGCATTATTTTAATTCAATGGCAAGCCAGAATTTAACACTAAACAAATACAAAATATTGTTACTGAAGTCGCTCAGTTGTACATAATATTGTATATTTTTTACTATTTCTGTGTAAAAGTCCCTAAAAAGCATTTAATAAATACAATAGGAAATGTACAGGTTGATTTTTAAATATGCAATGTAAATGTTTTACCTAGAGCAGAGGCATCGATATTCCAGCCGCTGGTGGTGCCTCTGGTGAGGGAGATCGTACATTTTATCATCGTCTCTATGTTGTCCAAGGGAACAGCGTTGCTGGGTCCCTATCTGATGAGGGTGCACTTTTGTCTCTCCAGTCCCTCATATTTCACTTTAATGTATTGGTTCACCTGAAGGCTCTGCAGACAAATACACAATAGATGTTAAAGACACTGTACCTAAACGATTTAACAGCAGAAAATCACAAAAAATAGCAATGAGGAAAGAAGAAAGAGTAAAACATTTTGTGACGCATGAATTAAGACAAATCTACAAATTCTACTAAATTCTTTAGTAATATCACTCAATAATCAATAAAACATAACAAAAACCCGTTGAACTTTACCTTATAGTTTGCATAAATAAACCAATCCCGTTCGTAAACAACAATAAACGAACACTGTGTTGACACCATGTTGACACTTTTGACGTTTGTGATTTCATAGAAACAATGGCGTCTAAGACAGGCGTGGCAGTAGACCAAAATAACTACTTGGCACCATATTTTCTGTGGTGAAATGCGCACGGGTTTTTGAGCATGATTCTCCTACCAATAAAGTTATGTGACCGGTAGTTAAGAGCAACATTTAAAGAGATTGGTGAAATAGCCCCTCAATCTACGGATAGTGCTAATAACAGCAACAACAGAGGGGTTACATTGTGAAATAGTCGCTAAGAATAATAAAATTATGCTCGAATGTACGAAGTAATGAAGCAGTAATCAAATCTCTCCTGTGGTACCATTTCGATTAAAAATAATAAATCAGATTATTAGATCAAATCGTGTATCTTCCTCATATTAGGCAAATAATAAATCAGTACATATTTAAATAAAGTATTTTCTTGTTTTAATAATTATCATATTGATTCAGCATTTTAATCGCATTTTAAATATCACAAATTTCGACCGTTGTTATAGGTGAGATTATTTTACTGCGTATTTTATGGGTTATTATGGCCCGTGATTATTTTATTGGATCCTATATTTTACAACCTTCTCGCATATAATTTACTTTATGTGCTTTATTCAAGTCCTGACAGTCTCCAAACAAAGCTTTGAAAAAATCTGTAACACTGATTTGTAATTCTGGACATCGTGTGATTTCTAGTCAAAATAAGAAGCATCTAACCCCATCATTACCCAAAAAGTTCACAATTTTCCGTTTGCACTATGAGTTTCCAGATATTGTGTATATAACCAACATTTGATCGGTCAGTGGCTGAGTGAGTGAACAAATTTATTTAAAAAATCGTACTTTTCATGAATCATAACTCCTTTTCAATATTATCTAATAAGCCATGTTCTTCAGGTTTCCGGTAATTGTTTGGTTTCGGTTGCCTCTTTACTGTATTTTTATGTTTAATGTGCACTCCGATTTTTTCTTATTTCTAAACGAAACTGCCTCCTGTTCTATGTTATATTTAACTCTTAATGATTCTTGTTTAAGGGCACCGTTATGGTTTAGCATTATCTATTGTCCTGTGCCAAAACAACGCCGTTGTTTGTATAAACTGTATAATTTTTGTTTCATAGTTTTCTATAAATTTTGTAAGGACTCGTAAGGAACACTATAATAGGATTACTTTTAAGTTTATTATAGCTAAGCGCACTTGAAGTGAAATTACACAAAACTGCGCTATATAAATACTAAGTTATTATTATTATTATTATTAGTGAGCTTCGCGTTTGGGTCCCACCCGGGCGTGGGGTGTTCGATTCCTCGGCCGGTTAAGTCCTCCATCACGACTCAAGCAACATTTTCGGATTAATGTGGTAGTAGTAGTTGACAATAAACAATAAACATTGTTGAGTTATTCGTAACCTGGTAATGTTTGTCTTTCTTTAAAAAAATTCGTCGTTTACCCCTACAAAACGTAACCTATTCAAACTAACAAATAAATATTGGTCATGCAAAGGAAACGCCGCAGGCGAAAATTTTGCTATGCCCTTTTAGGACATAGCAAAATAATTTAGGACAAACCATTAGCTGCTTTTAATATTCCCACGGTTATGGAATGGTAACGATACAAAAAGGCAATAAACTTACGTTCCTTATCAAAATAACGCTGCAGCTCTTTCTAACAAATTAAATAAGGGTGAGACAAAAGATGAAACACACAATGCACGTATACCTGTTTCCTTCAAAGGAAAAAAAAGTAGTGCTTTGGAGGAAACAGACGTATGTAAAACTTACGTACAACTTTTTTCCTTTCCTCCAAAGGAAAAAAGTAGTACTTTAGAGAAAACAGTCATATTGTATGTCTCATTTTTCGTCTCATCATTATTTAAGGTGAAAGAAGGAGCTGCAGCATTATTGTGATAAGGAACGTACGTTTATTGCCTTTTTTTGTACCGTCGCCGTTCCGTAAACGTGAGAATTTTAAAAGTGCACAATAAAAACTGTCGATTCGTATTGTTCGGAAAATGAGATTCAAAAGAAAAATTTTGTAATGAAATATTTTGGAATTTTGTATAATGAAAACCTTCAAATTATATCAAACATAGATCTGAACGTTTATCTGCAGTGCTTGTAAAAAGTACCCAGATTTCCGAATAAATTATTGAATGTTATATAAATCTGTATGATCGGTATTTGGTAATATATATTACATAATATTATGCATCCATTGTGTGTTAATTCGAGCCCTATCAATAAAGTTGTAAATGCGTACCAGGTGTTCGAAAGCTTTATTGGAGACCAATCAAAGTGAATAATCGTACATTACATATGCCATGAAAAATGTGTTTTGTAAACAATGTTCCTGGTAAATGGTATTCAGTTATGCAGCTTCTGTGTTCAAGATAGTTCCGTGTCATGAATTTCTATAAATTACGTTACGTTACAAAGATTAATGCAAATTGCAACTGTTTCATCTATATTTATGGAATCGCCATTTGATTCATGTTTTTTTTTTTTAATATAGGAAGATGCTCTGATAAGCTCTGAAGATGTTTGATGGGGTATTTTGGCCGCAAATACAAATTTATGATTTTATTTGAATTTATGAAATTTATTTATAAAAATTGTGTGAAAATTCCATAATAATGTTCCATACAAATCTTAATTTTGAATTTCAGGCCAAATTACCCAATCAAAAAGAAAAATTATTTTTGAGCTCAAAAGGTGTATCAAATATCTAGTACGGAAATGACCCACTTACTTTATTTATTTGTGTTTGAAATTATAATATATAGGCCATTAAAGATTTCAATATTTTTTTTAGTATACGGGCAATTCGTGAGCAAATAATCAAAAAAAATATTTTACTCTATTTATTATAAAAAATATGAAGAAATATTAAATAAAAATTAAATAAAAATTTAAATTACAAATTACCTATTTACGTTTACATAAATTTGTAAAACATAAATAAAATTTAGATTCTCAATGGTGGTCTTTCGCGACGGTGATACTTATGGCCAGTTATTTTGCAAAATTTGGAAAATTCATCGTATTTCAATGTAAACGTTTAAGTTCTGTAAAAGTTTAATCAAGTTCTGTTATTATTTCAGGTGTGTGAAACATATGGCTGTGTAAAAATATTCTGTGGCCCACGACTTTTATAGAAAATATAAATTAATTTATAAATTGGATGAATTCTTCAAATATTATTAAATAACTGACCCGAGAATATCTACATCTACATGCAATGGTTATTAATAATATCGAAATGTTCGACGTTTCAGAAGGAATGCAAAATATCAATAATGAATGATGCTAAGAAATTTCTCGTGATAATTATTTATAGAATGATAAATGGCTTTATAACCTTTGCCCTGTACCGGGGCCTGCCTCTAGGGCCTAAGCCTTGAGCTTATCTGCTATATTTCTTTAAGGCCCTTTATTTATAAAGAAAGGCATAATAGATGGCTGTAACAAGTCAGCACCTCCCATGTACATTTAAAATTGAATAAACACCAGAGTCAGAGGCGTTTTCAAATATTTCAATTAAATTTCTAACCTCGCTTCTTAGGGCCATTACTACTTGGTCAAGGTTTAGGATATAAGTCGGCCCCTTAGAATAAGTGAAATTGAAGATTTCTGAAATAAAAATAGGTTTTTCATATTTAAAATATTTTACAAGTTGTTAAAACTCCTACAAATTTTGTAATAGATCACGGGAAATTTTCTTATTTGCGCCATTCCTAGGCGTTTATTCAAGAAGCAGCAACCTGGACGAATCGACACACTTTACCGCTAAGATAAGATGATCGGCATTTTGTCACCTTGGTTGGAAAGTGTTCTATCTTCATTTTAACTTGTTCTGAAATATGAGTTGTCAAGTTTTCGAAGACGATTTCTCATTATCTATTTATAGATTTATCATTTTGAGTTTCAATCTTGTGTATATGAAAATATTTAAATAGGACGTATTTTTACCATTTTAGAACATGTGCAGATAGAATCATACGCAACCAACTTGACAAACATTCCAAAATAATAAATAGCCTGACAATATTTGAAAATCTCCTACTACCACCACCACAGAAAGCGGAAAATGTTGCTTGTGTCGGAGGACTTAGCCAGCCGAGGAATTGAACACGCGATGCTCAGGTAGAACCCGAACGCTATGCCAACACAACCACTGACTGGTCTAAAAGTTCTAACCATATATAACTAATGCCATTCCAAGCTAATATCACGTTGTATATAAATATTTTGTTTTAAAATATTTTTAAATAAAATACTTTAAGCAAAATTGAATCTCAAAATCAGAAATTGTTGAATAGATTATGAAAATTCATCTTTGCAAACATCGACACCTCAGAACGTGGTAAAGCGAAGTTAGAACCCTATCCGACTAAAGTGACGAATCTAACGTGGTTTATTGAGGTCCAGCCTTCCGAAGGGGAGAGATCCTTGGCAGTTCAAAAGTTGGGTCCAAAACAAAGTGTATTTTTTCTCATCCGATCTCGTCCGAAATCTGCCATCGAGTTCGCCGCTACATTTCAGGGAAGTGTCTCCATACGGGAGTTTACGAGGAAAAATTCGCTCATGACCGACGTCATCTTTGGGGATTCAGTGTGAAAGGAAGGGGAGGAAGGAAAAAAGGTATGAGGGGTGGGTAGAAATCTAGGGATCTTCATATATTAAAAGGATCTTGATTTGCTATTTTTATCTTTTTTTATCGCGCGCCACTGCGCCTAACTGTTAATATACATAAGTTCAACCAGAGATTACCCACCTTCTGTTAGTGCGGATAAATTATTATAACGTGAAGATTTAATAACAATAATGCAAGGATAATTTATTTATAAACGTTTTTATAAGCAATATTTATGAACAAGGGTGATTTTATTAATTTTTGATCTGGGTATATATTTCCTCTGTTATTCCAGCTATCAAAGAAAAAACATTACGTGTTATTTAATTTTGATTTTACTTTATGATTTAACATTAATTTCACAAGAACAGAATCCAGTAAAAACCGTTAAATTATTTAAATAAAACCAATTTTTTTTAGTAGTGTAAAATACTGAAACGTTTTATGGGTAAAATAAATCGCACATCAAAATTCAATGTCGGAATTGAAGATTTAGTTGATTTTTATAAATCAAACATTTCAAGTCTAATGTCCAAATAGTTAACAAAAATGCATAACATGAAACACTAAATTGAGTTACAATTTGTATTCAATTTTTAACATTTCGATTTATAAAAACAAATTTGGATCTATCATTTAAAAATACCAATCATTTAGAAATGAATGTCTCAATTTCGATCATCGTTAAATTTTGATCTCGTAAAATAATGTCTTGTATTTCAAATGGTTAGTTTTATATTATACGCAATATTATCGATACGATTCTATTTAATGATAATAAAAAAACTTGCATGAATTTTTTTACAAGGTTAGAATATTATTTGTCGTACAATTTTCTAATCAAGTTACCGTGAAGTGAGCCTGGCCCAATAATACAGATTTTGGATTTTTATAAGACAATTCACAATTTTAATATGACACATTCATTGCTTAGTGAAAGGATCTGCTGTGATTTATTGTAATTGATACATTTCCAAACTACATTTTTTTATTCTTTACAATTGATAGCAAGGGCAATTATAAATAATGTATTTGTAAAAACTAATGTACGCTAGTCGTAAAAGTAAATTATAAAGCAGTACTACGTAGAAGACCATAAGAAGTCTTAGTTGTAAGATATTAGTAATAGGTCTAAGTCACTAATAAGTGTAAGTCACTAGTTAAGGTATCGTTATAAGGTATCGTTATAAGGTATCGTTATAAGGTATCGTTAAGGTCACAGTATCGCCCTGGTGTAAGACCACCATTCAGAATTGAAACGTTGCTTGAAATGGCTTTAGCCGTGTTTAGTGACCAGATCTGAATAGCCAGGTACTTCCCACCTTCCTCTTCCCTATCTCCTTCCCCTCCCCACTACCTTCAGCCTCACAACATACCCCGATTGGGGATGCCATAGTCTCACTGGCTCCAGACGGGAGCAGTTGGGACTTTTGTGCGGTATTAACTGTAAAAAAAAAGGGCCATCCACAAATTACGTCACACCTTAAGGGGGGGGGGGGGTAAATATGTGACGTCGAGGAAAATAGTGACGTCACACTAGGGGGGAGGGGGTCGCACAAATGTGACGATGTGTGACAGGGGCGGGGGGGGGGGGGGGTCAAAAACAAATACTCCAATCATTATTATTTTCTCAAAATCAGCTGCCTACTACCAATCAGTATTTTATCATGTTTTACAAAAGCCTTTGAATCCATATTTTATAATTCTATATTGACACATTTTAAATCCCAATCATGTATTTGATTTGTTCCCAACAGATCCAAAAATTCCAATATTTTGGATTTTTCAAGTATTATGTTATGCCTTCAATAAAAGAACTAAAAAATGTCGTTTACACAAATTTTAAAAAGGCAATTAATAATATTAACCATCCCATTTAATTACGTAAGCTTGATTGATTAGGTATTCACATCGATTTATTTAAATAGCTTGAAATCTTACTTGGAAAACAGTACAAACTTACACAACTTATAAATGAGTATGACCTCCCAAAATTTTAATCTCAGGTGTACCCCAGGGGTCCATTCATGGTCCCCTGCTTTTTAAAATCTTTATTAATGACCTTAGCCCCATGTTACGCTGTAGTTTTGTTTTACTGGCTGATGATTTCAAGATATCCACTGATTGTGATCCTGTTATACTTCAAGAAGATCTTTATAAACTAAATAACTTGTGTACTCAAAACGATGATTTTAAATATTTAAAAATACACTATAACCTTCACCCGTAACAGAAGATGGAAGGATTATACATATTCCATTAATAATATTCGACCAACCACAGTTACCACTATAACAAAAGAGATCTACGGATCACTTTTTTTAAATTTAAATTACACAACACATCAATGAAATCACGAGTAAATCCTTAAAATATCAAAACCATTAAAAAACCCCCAATGCATTATTGTTACAACTCATTGGTGAGAAGCAAATTGAAATTACTTTAATTACTTTAAGCCTTTCTCTCTCATAATTTTCTTTCCTCAAATTATTGTTATCACTCTTTACCCCCAACAAATGATATGCCACGGACTCACCGACTGATTTCTTCGGCCACTGCAATAAATAAGTGCAAATGGCTAGTTAAAAGTATTACACTGATGGACATTTATTTAAAAAATGTAATTAGTAAATTATTAGTCTGAGCGTGTGTCTAACCATAATGGCATTAACCCCAAAGGCACCTTCAAGTGTGACCTGAAGAGTGCCTTAATCAAAATAATAACAAACCTATCTTAAACAATACGATTTTGATTATGATGTATGTTTAATATTTGTATAATTTGTGCAAAACATTAATTCATGCATTACGAGCAGAAAAAATTAACGATCATAATCATTTATGAGACAAATTTTTAAAACGTAGTTGACCCCGGACGTGAAGAAAAAACTACGTTGCGTGTTGAATTTTTGGTAAGATTCCATGTCATTTTTTAATGATGTTTTTATTAGTACAATTTGTATTATGATAAGATTAAAACAATCCCAAATAAAGTAGGTAATACAAAATCAAATAACGCACCCAGTTTAAACGGTAATTTTTTTCAAATGCATTTTTCTAATTAATTTATTATGAAGCGTTTCTACACTGAATAAGGAAATGCATTATAATTTAATAGAGAAACATCTGAGTTGTTTAAGCAAAAATGCACCTTATGCCGAAATGAAGAAAAAATCTGAGAAGAATACATTATAAAAGTTAGATACTTTGGATGATGGAGACAACGGAAATGGTGTCCTTAACAGCGAGCCTCCACACCGAGTGTAACGAAATCAGGGATTCAAATAAAGATTAAAGTTATGAACGCTAAAACAACCGAAAAATCATCTCTGCTTCCCTAACATTTCAGGTAAGCGGTTAATTTGAATTAATATTGGGACATAAAAAATACAGACGAGAAAAATTATATTTAATGTAATTGTGTTACGTTAATGAAAAAAAAACTGTACCTTTTGTTTCTGCCGAAATTGAAACATTATATTTATTTGTTTTCATGGGTGTATTTCATGTTATTATTTTGGGATATTAAGGGTTATTATATGATGATAATTTATGAAGATGTTGTTTTTGTTGTTGATTGAGATTGTAAGGGAATATGGAGATTGAATTTGAAAAGATGAAGGATTGCGAATTTATGAAGATGTTGTTTTTGTTGTTGATTGAGATTGTAAGGGAATATGGAGATTGAATTTGAAAAGATGAAGGATTGCGAATTTAATGAAAGTTGCCTAATTGTCATAATTTTTGAAAATTTTGAAAATTTCAGTATTCTGTAAATTATGATACTTGAGAAAATTTTTAATTGTTGAGATGAAAGTATTTATATTTACATATAAACTTATTAAAAGTAACTATTTTAAAATATTGAAAACATAATATGTATATTATATCATATCAAAATTTTGGGTGAGTAAGCATTTCAAGTGTGTATTTTTGAGCACCCATTGTTTTAATCTTACCTAAGATTGAATAATAGATTTTTAAAATTATTTTTTTCAAAATCTTAACTCAAAATCGGTCGCTGTCATAGTTTTACGGATAATATAAATATTCCAAGAAAAGAACAAGGAAATGCGTCGTTTCAAATGATTTGCAGCCGGTTTTATTGTCTAAAGCAGTGATCCCAAAAGATCTCACCAACACCCCCCTGGAGGCGTTTGTGAGATCCTGGGAGGGAGGGGGATAGGGGGGGGGGTAGCCTCGAGGGCAAATGGTAGGTGGTGAAAGACTCCAAGAGGACGGTGAAGGACTGATATGGAAATCAGAGTTATTTAAAAAAAACAATCCTTATAAAATCAAGTAAGCCGCGTAAGCATCATTTCAAGAATCTTGAGTATGAAGAAAGAATATTAATCGTTCAATTATTGATAAGCTATTATTGATGGTCTGGAAATGGCAAAGAGAAACCAAATGAAAGATGTTATGGATTTTTCCTCAGGGCCTCCTGTGTGGAATTAAAGCAAAAAAGTAATAATATATTTATCACGATGGAATGCGTAACACGTAGGTGACATCGCGGTGGGATGTGGATCTGTGCTCGATCCGCGGCAAGCGGAGATTTGATGATGAGGTTGTGGTCAACTGGCGGTGAAGATCACGGATCTTCCTGATTCTCCGTTGAGATGCTCGATGCCCTCGGTTGGTGGAGACGACGTAGCGAATTCCTACAGGCCGATGCTCGATACCGTGGTGATAAAGATAAACGGTGGCAAATCCTTAAGTGCTGCTCATGTTCGATGAAGCTCAACACGTCGATACAAATAGAGGAAGTATACGGTAGTGAAGTGTGATCATCGCGATACCGATGGTCCTCGACGCCGTGCGGGCGAAGACGCAAATGGATCTGGAAAGACCGGTGCGCGGTGGCCGCGGGCGCATACTAGAAATCTCGAAGGTTCTAGGTTGCGCTACGAATGGTTCGGGGTAATTTAAGTAGGGCACGCTACAGATTAATTTTTTTTTGTATAAGGGGCTGTGTGGAGGGTATTTTAAAGGAAAGGAAGGTAAGGACGTTCTGGGAAGGATAAGGTTCCAAAAGAATTCTGCTTGAGAGGTCACAAGGTCTCCCTCAACCAGTCTCTCCCGATCCGATCTGCCACGCAGCTGGTGATAGACACATCTACCGCCAAGACTCGGACAAACCTAACCCCATGAACCCGGGCACCCCTGCTAAGTCACCAAACGTAGCGAACTATGAACTACGTCACTTGAGGTAACCTACGGCAGAGGTGTTGGTTATCCAATAAATGGTTCCAGGGGCGGCGGTACCCATACCCGCCTTCCAAATTGTATGTTTGTGTATGATGCGTACATGAACATTGTATACATAATTTTCTATGCTTACTTTCTTAGTATTGTGAAGCGTATTATCCTCCACAATTAGGCATCCATGGTGACTTATTCCGGGTTCATACCTTTGGAGTAGACTACAAAGTGTTTTAGTTGAGGAAACAAAGTCCAGCTTCTTTTCTGTGCCCTCCGGTGTACCTCAAGGACCTCATTTAGGCCCATTATTATTTAATGTGTATATATATGATATTCACAAATGTTTTTTACGTATGCAGATGATAAAAAAATATACATAGTTAATAAATCAATCAAAGACTGCATTAAACTTCAAGAGGACCTCAATCGTCTTTTTGTCTATTGCGAATTAAACAAACTCGTTTTTAACAACTCAAAATGCAATAAATTAACATTTACACGTAATAAAAATAAAATTTCCTTTGTATACACATTGAACGGCACACATTTCAACGAAGTAGAATATATTAGGGACCTTGGGGTAAGACTGGATGTTAAATTAAACTTTATCAAACACACTGATGAAGTCATCAATAAAGCCAATAAAATGCTAGGATTTATAATTCGTATAGCAAAACCCTTCCGCAACACTATCACTCTATATTCCCTTTACACCTCATGTATTCGCCCGCACTTGAACACTGTACACCGATTTGGACTCCTTTTTACCAAGCCCATATTGAAAGAATAGAAAGAATTAAAAAAAAATTAAACACATCAATTATAAACTAAAATAAAACTTCTCAAATTATACCACATCCATTAAATTTCACAATATCAACTCCCTCCAAACACGACATCTAATTTTTGATCAAATCCTATTGTTTAAAATTCTAAATAATGGCCTGGACTCACCAGAGCTCACCAAATTAATAAATATTCATATTCCGTCAAGATCAACCCGACAATCTGATTCATTTTATATGCCTCACTTAGAACAAATATTAGAAAAAAATCCCCGATTCCTCGTGCATGCGCACAATATAATAATTTTTTTTAAAGCATTCACATTTTTAGTAATAACCTAAAGAAATATCTATATGAAGTAACGCGTACGATCGATTGTTAAGGTTAAACGCAACGTACGTTATAATCTACGCATTCACAGATGGCGCCAATAAAATTATTTTAGGTTTTAAACACTTTTGAAAGTTATGCTTTAAAATTTAAGAATAATTAATTACATACGCAAAATGAATATGAATAAATAGTTTTGTCAATAAAAAAACTCAAATCTTTCAAGAGAGGCTGACAAATACAATATTGGATTGAATCACCGATGTAATTTAATAAATAAATAAAATTTAATAAAAGAGTATGGAATGTATAGGGAGCATCTCCCATCCTTTTCCTATATTCCTCTTCCTTTTTCTTTCCTATAACCCAAAATTAATTTTAAGATATTGAAACTTCATTTCCAATGAACTTTAGCATAAGAAACTTCTGTGGCTTGACTTCAATTCACTTGTATATTTATCAATAATAATAATAATTGGATAATTTGTAGAGCGCCGTTTTTGTGAAAAATCACCTCAAGGGCGCTGTACAACTTATTAAGAATTCCTAGGTTCTATCTAATTTAACTATTTACAACCAGATACAGAAACATACTTACCTGGCAGGTCACTTAAAAAAAAAAAAAATAAAATAAAAAAAAACACTTTGATTAGAAAGTTAATGCTTGCAGAAGATACGGTCTTGCACGCGGAGGGCATTATACATATTTAAAACATTGGACATTGCATGATTTTAGATTAAAAGATTAGTGGCAAAAGTGGAGTTGATATTTATTTTGAGAGACTGGAGAATTTAGGACTCTTCTAGGCGGAGTCTTCAAGAAATGACCTTTACTTAAGGCTAACACGCTAACAATTGAGTTTTTTTTTATTTTTTATAATTTTTTATCTTTTTAACAAATTAGTTATTTTACAATGTCGCGGGCATTGAAAGTTGGAGGAAAGGTGAAGGGTTTTTGAATTTACGGGTACGACTGTCTGAAAAGGTGCGTACTGTCTGGAAAGGTTAGCACTGTATATTATGTAAAAGCTGTTTCTTAAAAAAAAAAAAAAAACAATTAAATAAATGTTATCAGAGTTGTCTTTACTTAGTGATATTAACAACCATGTTTAATATTATAGTATTTGTGAGCGCTTTTATTTGAAAATAAAATAAAATTTTAAAAAAGTTGGCGTTGAGCCAGATAAGGTTGGGAACCTCTGGTCTAAAGTAAAATGATGACAAATTTTAGATTTTCTCGACAAGAAATTGTGACATTTGACAATTTAAGTTCCAGTATCTATGAATTTATGAATAGCTATTGTAAACGATTATTAGACCCACCTGGCTATGGAATTTGGTTATTTCCGTCTTGCATTTCTATCAAAAATTGTTCTAATAAAAATATTAAATGATGTTGAATTGTTAAAAAAAGTTAAGCCACTCTTTTCGTACCGGCAAAGAGGCTGGAATCCAAAATTTAATCGTGTAAATAAAATAATACTGAGTTAATAAAAAAAAAAAATTCGTTTCGATAAAAATCTCCTCTCATTAAATACTGAAAAAACATAATTTATCCCATTCTCTTTCAATAAATTTAAATCAAATCCAGAAATAAAAATTGTAATACATCAGAGTAAATGTAGTGGAACTAATTGTAATCAAACATGTTCTACACTTAATTCAACTTCCAATATTAAATATCTTGGTGTATATATAGATCAACATTTTAAATGGAAAACTCATATTTGTGAACTTGTCAAAAGAATTAAGAAATGTATGTATATATTTATCAGAATTAGAAATATTCTTAGACTAGAAAACCTAAAAAGAGTCTACTATGCAATTGTTCAATCTATATTACAGTTCGGTAAAGTACGGTGGGGAGGAACTTATAATGTTATTTTAAATCCTTTGAAAATAGTTCAAAGATTAATAATTAAGATTATCTTGAAAAAAAACATCTACATTCTCTACTGAAAAAATCTTTTAAATATTCAAAGTATCTACAACAGACAATATCTATATAAAATATGCAATTCTACAGATTTTTAAAGAAATACAGCTAAAAAAATTACAATTCAATATATCAGCAAGATTTCAAAACAATATCAAAATCCCAAAATTTAATACCAAGCACATCCAAAATACCTATCTGTATCTAGGTATAAATTATTTCAACAACCTCCCTTTAAAACTAAAAATTATCGAAAATATACATAAATTCCAAATTAAATTGAAAAATCACCTGAAACAATGTAAGAGTCCAATTCTACTGTTAATATTTCATTTAAATCTTGAAATTTATTTATTATTCTATCTCGAGTTTTTCTTACATATCTTTTGTTATTAGATGCAATATTATTATTTACTTACTCAATGATAACATATACTGGAGCTTGAATTCCCTCACCAAACACAAGAGCCTTGTCTCTTTATGATAAGGAAATGCTATTATTATATTCATTTTATAACTCTGTTTAAAATGTAAAAAAATGTATACTTATTGTAAAAACATTAAATAAAAAAATAAAATAATTCGATTCTAAAAATAAAAAAAAATTCATTCAATTCAGCTAAGTGTGTTGTCAAAATATTGTGTTTATATTTATTTTACTTTTGCCAAAAATATAATGCAGAGAATAGAATCTTGATTTGTTTTTTAAAGTACTAAGTTCAACATTATTTAAAGATAACATTTATATAAACATAATGTATATATTTTGTAAAATTCATGAGATTGTCTACACATCTTCACACAATTCGATATCCCGGTTAACGCCGGGCACAGACTATAAATAAATATTCTTTAACTATATTTTGTGTCGGAAATAGATATCATATTGATTACAGATTTAAATGCGCTACGTAAAATAATATCTTGCATGCACTTGAAGAGGCATAAAACGCAAAACGACAATAGCTTAGACGTTTTAAGTATTTATTCAAAAGAAAGGTCATTTTTAAATATAAACATATAACGTGGATCCGTCCACTTAAGATTGTTGAATTATTTTATTTCTTAGATGTTTTTTTACCCAGACAAACAAGTTATTTAAATTCGTACATTTTTTCCTAAGAAACGGGGTCATTGGTCAAACATCTAATTTTAAATTGAATTTTAAGAAGAAAACAAGATTGCAAAGCTTATACATTATCTATAACTAATCTAATTTTTTAAAAAATAGCATTTTTTATTCTACTGTCGGCGAATATATTATAAACTTCAGTAGTACGTTTTTGTATTTTATTGCATATCTGATTTTGTTAAACGATAAACATAATACAGTCATTAATATAAGCTATTATGATCTTGCGATGCACGAAGTTTCGAAGCATTTATTTCCGCAATAAGTTTTATAATATGAAGATCGTAAATTAAACACAGAATTTTATATACTCACCGAAGTTTCTTTCACGGCGTTAATTAAGTTAATTTTATCTTCACCGCATTAGGAGAAACTAGATAAGCGTTCCTGTAGTAATTTTTTTTTTAATTTTAAAAGAATTTATAAACCCCAAAATAAATACATAATATACTAGCGAGTTCCCCGCATGCTTTGCAATGCCACTTAATAAAGAAATTGTTTCTCCCTGCGTGTCCTTTCCCATTCGTCCCGTTCCCCTTCCGCCTCCCCTTCCCCTCCCATGTCCCCTTCCCCTCACACGTTTCCCCTCCATCTTCATCACGCTCACTCTCCCCTCTCCAGCTCCACCGTCCCGCGAACCCCCCTCCCTTCTCCAGCGATCCATATATTTAGTCCCGGTACATTTAGTTTTCAAACAGCTCGCGTGCCACCTACTGCAATTTTTCTATAAAAATTTTAATTTTTGATATATTACAAACGTAAATTTTTGTATATTTTTAGAACAATCAATCAAATTTGTTGCCTTACGTAGGTACCTATTTAAAATACCTATTATTCTTGATAAGATTCAAAATACTCGAATTTAGTTCAAAAAGTTGCATTTTTTTCCAAAATCAACTCATTTGATGGCTGTTTAAGCGTATTCCAAAGTGGACAAAAAAATACTTAATACTAGCAAGTACCCGACAAACGTTGCAATGCCACTTAATAAAGCAATTGTTCCTCTCTGAGTGTCCTTTCCTATTCGTCCCGTTTCCCTTCCGCCTCCCCTTCCCCGCCTTCTCTCAACCCTCTCCCGCTCAACCGTCCAAAATTTTATTTTTTAGTATATTACAAACATTCATTTTTGTATATTATAGTAACAATTAATCAAATTTAGTACCTTACACAGGCATCTATTTAAAATACCCATAATTCTTGAATAGATTTAAAGTATTCGATGTTAGTTGTCATAGGCTAGTGCTTCAATTAAAATCACTAATTTAAAAAGTTTATTCGAAAATTGAATTTTTATTGAACAGTCGATGGTTTGGAAAATATCAATCTCAAATTGTGTCCTTTTGATAGTTTCGTAAGAGTTTTTGTAATGATTAAAAAACTTTTCAGGTGTATTGTCATATTGTCATGCAATAATCTAGAAACGTTCACGAGGGTGGAAAGAAGGTATTTTGAAAGTTTCAAACATTTCTTACGCCTAATATAGCAATACATAAACAAAAAACAAACAAGCAAGCAAACATAAATTCATTATTATATATAGGTAGACAGATACATTGGAGGTTATCCACCACATACCCGCCCTGGTATAAGTAACATATGGTTACTTAGCGAAGCTACATTTATTTATTTTTGAACGAATCTAGACCTCCAGTGTCCCTGCATACGTTGTTAGTAAGCAGTATGCAAGTGCTTAACAGGAAACAAAATGCAAAAATATGTTAGTAAAGCAAATATGAATTAAACAGGGCAAAATGAGAAAAAAAAAACTCATTCATGAGACTCCGTGAGCGGCATTGCATCGTGTAAAAAAAACCTGCAAGCACCTGTATAAAATGGAGAATATAAAAAATACAATAAATCTCAAATCAATAGGCAAGTACCAACAAAAAATGTGAATGGCATTCGGTCTGACCATAAACCACACTAGCTTCCGTGTCCCTTAGCCAACCACTCAGTGAAGCCTCAAAGAACGTTAACTGAATATTTGGGGTAAAATACCCGAAGACTAAAAGAAAATTCAGCATTGAGTAGTCAGAGGCAGGACAAAGGAGAGTCAAGGTCGCCTGATCAAGCCTCAAGCCTACACATGTCATTGGGGGAGGCGCAAAGATTTGAGAGGGACCTGCAAAACAGATAATGTAAGTAAATATGAAGCAGGAACGAGGTCCATCACACCCCCATACGGGGATAGGGAAATAAAATAATAAAAAATAAAAGTTGGAGTTCAGTTCATCCAGTAAAACAATGAAAAAGTTAAAGACAAATATAACAAAACAAGGAACATGACCTAAATAACAGGTATTAAAGTAATTATTAATAGAACAAATCGCAAGACAACTAAATAATTTTTTTGAAAATATAGTGAACAAAATAGATAAATAAAATATTGCAAAAGAATTAACTATTGTATACAATTAACTATTATATATTTATATATAAATAAAGAATAAACATAACGCAAATATGTAAAATACAATTGAAAAATATAACAAATAACTAATAATAAAATAACAAATAACAGAAACACAAAATACATATTACATAACAAATAAATCCAAGCAGTAAAGGAATCATAAAGAGTGTCCGTGGATTCAAAAGCAAAATACACCTGGTACCTAAGTAATTTTACAGCTAGTCAGCGACTCTAAGAACAGGCCATCTCTCAACCCAGACTTTCGTGAATTTCCTCAGGCACTCAAAGTTTACCTTATTCGAAACGAGATCTGTATTCCAAACAGGTCTCGTAATAACCTGCAAACCATCAATCATTTCATCTCGAGCATCCGTCAAAATCTCACAGTGCCACAAAATGTGCTCGGCTGTTTGGTCAGTATCACCACAAGCGCAATTGGGATGGGATGATAGAGTCAGTCTGTGAAGTCTACCTCTAAACTCTCCATGCCCAGAAAGCAATTGGGTGATGTGGTGGTCCATTAAAAGATATGCCCCTTCCATTCTGATTTTAACTGATGGAAAGAAGGAGAAGGTCCATCTTCCCATATTCGATCTATCCCATCTCATCTGCCATTCACTCAGCGTTCTTTTTCTCATCATCTTTAGAAGTTCAGGGAGAGGCACTGCTCCACCAGGTATTAATTCAATACCAAGGTGGTTTACAGGTCTTCCTCTTTTCAGACACTTCTTTGTCAAAACTTCCCTAATTTCTAAATCTATTGGCAAAATGCCGGCCAAAATTGGCAAAACATCCGATGATACTGTTCTGTAGGCTCCTGAAAGCGCCAGTAAAGAAATTCGCTGGCTCCTCTTAAGCGCTGAATGAATGAGTGAATTACCCAGTCGATGTTCCCATACACAGGCACCATATGAAACTTGTGCCACATATATGCATGTGTATAATAGACGGAGCGCAGGGAAACGTAAACCCCATTCAGCAGTTGAGACTCTTCTCAGTTTTAAGAAGAGAGCCTGGGCCTTACTAGAAACGCTTTTAACGTGAGTCAAGAACGAGGACGATCTGTCTAATGTAACGCCTAGATATTTAGTACTCTCAACGAAACGGATTGCGGTATCTCCCATTTTTATGAAAGGGTTTCTACCTCTACTGAGGGAGCCTTTCATAAGGAGACCCATGGTCTTATGGGGAGCAAAAGTCAGTCTGTTTTCCTTTCCCCAGTTAAGAATCATATTCAAACCTTCTTCAGCTTTATTTTCAACTTCTTTTCTACTGTTCCCAGAGACCAAATACAATTTGTCGTCTGCGTAATCAATCGCAATAGTGCCTTCAGGTAAGGGTAACCTGGAGGAGTCATCGAATAAAATATTCCAGAAGTCCGGTCCAAGGACCGAACCCTGAGGACAACCCATGTCCACATCTCTTTCAATGATGCAATCACCAAAACAAATTATAATTTTTCTTTAAAATAATCGCAAGATATTTGAAAAATTTTTCTTGGACAATTACGATTTTTTAATTTAGTCAAAATCATCGCCCACCATGCATTATCGAAGGCACCAGTTATATCTAAGAAGATACCGATTACGTACCTCTTTGTGCAGACCTTCACCCAGTCAAGCGCAGTCATAATGGCGTGCTCCGTGGACTTACCTGGGACGAATCCATATTGATGTACGTATGATGGTGTCAATGTTTCTCGTAGACGATTTTGAATAAGTTTTTCCAATATTTTCCCCAATACAGGAAGAAGTGTTATTGGTCGATAAGCTTTAACATCAGTTCTTTCTTTGTCGTTCCCTTTAGGTATGATCCTGAGCACGCCTTTCTTCCATACAGAAGGGAAAACTCCCCTTCTCATACACGTTTCCATAACCTGAAAGAGTTCTTCCTTGGCATGGATCCATACATACCTCACGATTATACTATTCAGTTTAGACAGATACAGCATGACTTGGGCTGGAAATTAAGCCGTACGCAAAACCGTTTTCGTAATTTTTCATTTTTATCACACGGGGGTATTTCACCATCCGCCTCATACATTATCCATACGATAACGTAAATTTTGTAATAATCAAATAAGATTTTTTTTTTTTAAAAGTCGTAGTTCACTATTCGGTACTTGAACCTATGAAATAGCCAAGTAGGATAAATTAACCGAGTTTTTTTACCTGTTGCGTGTATTTTATATTTTATTAAATTTAAAATTCTTATACATTCGAAAATTTTTTTTAAACTAAAAAAAAATATTAACTTATTTTAAAAATTAAATTTAAAAATCAATTTTTTTTTTAATTGCCTTAAAAACACAAATATTCTCATGAGCTGGAGATACCTATGTAGGGTTTTCTGATATCGTACATATGCATACTGTTATGTACTTAATGTTTTTTGTTGTTGTTTAATTACATTTTATTTTTTACTGTTTATAAAAAAAAACAACTTATTTTCGTGTATTAAAATACTGCGTGAGTGAACTCACAAATAATTGCCAAAGTTGTCTCTAAAATCGTGAAAAATTGATTTCTTTAATTAGCTGCATTTTATAATTTAAAATACAAATAAATAAGGTAGCATACACCCGTACCAGATATTTATGAGACCTTTTGATTTAAACATAATTAAGTTTGATTAAGTTAAGTATTCTGACCTCAAATTCAAAATTACGTGTTAAAAAAAATGGGTCCTGAAATGGCTTCCATTCCGACGTAAACCTGTTTTGTCAAAACGGTTTGTTACGTTGCGGTCATCTCGCAACGGGACACAACTGATGTGCTTTAGTTTAATTAAATCCTTTCTTTAATTTGTGGTTCAATATATTTATTTTACAACACCACATGATACAACAGTTGATCTTCAAAAGGAAATGATGTAAATTCCCTAGTGTTGTCCAAATATGGTGTTTTTTTTAGTACAACGGCCAATTTTTAGTAATATTTATCCATGCTTATCAATTTATTAAATCTGGTGATGAAATACACGTTTACCTACATTATAATTAAACGATGTAACAGAAGGTCAAGAGAGATTAAATTCATCAAATTATCATCAGGTTAAGCTCACACTTAGCTAACATGCAATCATTGAATCACACAATGTGATTATTATTACATAAAAAACAATTTCTATCACGGAAAAGGTACGCTATCGGTTCAAGTGTAAGTTGCAAGGTTATGTTTTGGGTTCAAACAATACTGACATAAAAACGGTTCAGGGTTAAAATAGTCGTGCTTTTCGCTTCATACCTGCATTCTCTAATATTTTTTACGTAGCAATAAAAATAAGGAAGGAATTGGAATACATTAGTTTCATGATGAAATCCGTCATGTGAAAATCGTTGGTTTTTGCCAACAAAATGCATAATTATTATCGAATAACCCGGCGAGAGTGTGGTGAAAAAATGTAACAAGAAGTATGTGGCAGGGTATGACATACCCGTTTACAAATTTGACTAAAAAACTTGATTCTTAAGAAAAAACATTAAATTAATTATTTTTTATTATAGCAAGACTCATTACAATGCATTGGAAATAAAAAATTTGCTCCATTTTAACAATTTTTATATTTTACTTCAATGGAAACAAGTCACTATGAATTTTCAACAAAAATTTTCACTCTAAAAAAAACTACAAAGGAACTAAAGAAAACAAGTTTTATGAAAAAAAAAACTTAAAGATTTGATAGAACATAAAATAAGTAACAATACAAACTAAAAAAAATAACAAAAAATATAAGAACATCTTAGGAACTGGAGTTCAAACCAATGCAGTTTTTTGCAAAAAAAAGTTGCATGCTCCATACAGATAGCCTTTCCACAGCTTGCACATGCGTATTTTGTCTTGCGATCCTTTTTGCATGGGCAATCTCTGCACCTAATATAACGACCAGGAGCATTTTGAGTCGATGAAAGTGGTTCGTTGATCTGGGAAGAGATTGTCTGACGTATAAAATCAAAATCAAAATCAAAATAATTTATTGTACAAAATTTTCATTTAGTACAAAAGATATAACTTATAGGTACCTACATCCTATTTCTTCCAGCATATATGCATCGGAATATTTTTTGGGTCTTTTCGCAACTTCAGGTGTTCGTAAATTAAAGCCAAGCCTAGGTTACGGATGAAATCAGTTTGTTTGGTGTATTTGCCTTGATTTTAGAAAGAAAATTAAAATTGCAGAAAAAGAAATGTAAGTTTTTGTCACGAAATATATACACCAGCTATGTGGCAGGGTATCACATACCCGAACGCAGTTTGCAAGCGTATAACTCGAGCTCAGGCTGCCGCGCCACTGCGATCACGCCACTATCCCCTCCCGCACCCCTATAACTCCAGCCACAACAGGTTTGAAAAAGCAACAACAGGTTTGAAGGTCACAAACAAAAAAATACACGCAAATAACTAACATGGTGGGTATGACATACCCTGCCACACTCTCGTCGGGTTGACGTAGTGCATTTCTCCCATTAAAGTTTGAAGCTTTCGTTTTTGACTGGGAGTAACAAAGTCTTGTTTTAACTCAACTGTTTTGCAATTCGTGTGACTTTAAATTTATCTGTACTTTCCGTTTCCGGTTCAAGATGGCGACCGTTGAGTTTCGGCTTGGCGTTTATTTGAACTTTCATATTCGCATTTTTTAAATAAATAACTGCCCGAAGAAAGTTTGAAAAAGGAATTGTCATTGAAATAGTGATGTTTCTTTGGAAAATTTTTGTAATTATTCCTTATTTGAAATAAATTATCAATTACGGAGGCGGGAATAAAGTATCAAATTGGGAGGTACCGCCGCCCCGGGAACTTTATTTGATAACCAACCCCTCTGCCATAGATCACCCCAAGTGGTTTGCTATATTGGTGATTTAGCAGGGGTGCCCGGGTTCATAGGGTGAGGTTTGTCAAGGTGTTGGAGGCGGATGACCAGGACACACTGAACCCCAGATTCCTACCCACCCCTTAAACCCTCTTCCTTACCAGAACTCTCCTGTCCTTCCTTTCCTTAAGAATAAACCCTCCACACAACATTCCAAAGGATGACATAGGTCCTGAGGGAAATTATTTTCCTTAGGGCCTCCTGTGTGGAGCTCATGTAAAAAAAAAAGAAAAATGTGACATAAAATATACATATTTTTTAAAACGAATACCGCACAAGACTCACAACTGCTCCCGTCTGGAACAAGTGAGACTATGGCATCTCCGATTGAGGTATGTTGTGAGGCTGAAGGTAGTGGGGAGGGGACGGAGATGGGGAAGAGGAAGGTGGGGAAGTACCTCGCTATTCAGATCTGGCCACCAAACACAGCTAAAGCCTTTTCAAGCAACGTTTCAATTCTGAATGGTGGTCTTACACCAGGCGATACACCGAGTGTATCTTCCACCGCCGCGCCGTCAAGTCATAATTAAGTAGGTTGACGAAATATGAGAAAATCAGAAACATACTTCTTTGGACGGGAGGTCTACTGTTCATCGATCTACTAGCATTATATATTGAGGTTGCATGCCATGATCCCCCGATAGTTACCCCCCGGCATACTTATATTCAAAATGCGGTTGGTTAAGATAAAATAACATATACCCACTAACATCAAATATAGCTAAGTGTCCCCTAAAGAGTGTGCAGAGAGGACGTACCGCCAAATAACAAGTATAAAACCTATTCTCATTCAAATGCATCCAGGATAAAACTATTTGTCTATGTACTGTATATGCCAGCGTGTAAGTACAAAAATAGGCATTGTAAATAAATTTCTTTGATATCCATGGCAACTTATTATTAAAGGAATTTTTAAAGTCGCTTTAAGGGGCTATGGTCAAGAGATAAAAAAATCTTCATATTTCCATAGTTTAGATATTCAAAAATATCTCTTTAAAAGGATTTTTCAAAATTCGAATTGTTTTAAAAGTTATAACCATTTGAGTGTCGCGGCTTAGACGGAATCTAACTATAATCTAAAGAGAACGAAACTTTCAACGCATTTTTCTAAAGTACGGTTGACACGATATATCACGTTCTCCTACACCAATTTACTCTGTACATTAATTAACTATTGCCCTAACTAAAATTATAAGGAAATTTTAATTTTTACTATTTCAAAGAAAAACTGGTAAAAAAATGTATTTTTAATTCAGACGGCTGCCATTTTCCGAAAAAAAATTGGCTTTTTCTTTGTTCGAGCCATAGCAGCATTTGTTTGGGTTAAGATTTTTTTTATTACTAGGAGTGTCGCAATCGTGTTAGCCAGGGCGCGCCATTTTTTTGAGACCCCCCACTTCAACAACACCCTTTTTGAATTTTGAATTTTTCGTTTAATTTTTTTTCTGTATTCTTTAATGTTCAATAAATATTTGGTGAAATAATGGCTACAAAAACTATTATTTAATTTTTTTATTGCACCTGAAAAAATACTTCATGCTTCTGGACTAGAGTACCCCCTTAAGGTTTTAAGTTGGTAAATAATTAAATTTTATAATAAAGATATTTTTGCGGGCCAACTTCGCGGGATCAGCTGTTGGATTATCATATATTTATATATTGGCTTCGACGAGTAAGCTGAGAGGGAATCTTTTGGCAAAGCTGTGGGGACGGTATTTTTAAAGAGAGGAAAGAGTGAATCTGGAACTCTACGACTATATGTTGTGGAAACCCTTAATTCAATGTTATACCGAGGAATCACAAAAATTCCCAGTGTCTTGAAATATGTCTTCACACAAAAAGAGGCCCTCATGCTAAATGTGAAACTAATGGAAAAGAGTAAATTTCGGTCCGTGGTTTATAACTTTTTCGAAAAATTTAATCGTACATTCTTAAAATGTATGTTCTAAAATATGACAAAAGAGCTATCACGTATTTTCTGGTTATCCTCAAGTCGATTTAAACTCACAACAAGGTGAGCAATGTTTTCCCCACCTCTGCCGTGTATTATGGAACCTGTTTCACTTTCGTTATCCTGCTTTTCTTCTTTTTGCTTGCAATATGATTTTTTTATGTTCTTTATTAATGATTTTTGATATTTTTTGTGGTGTAAAAATTCAATCATCGATCATCTCTTTTTAAATTGGTTACGTTTTCATAAGTAACTATTGTATTTTTTTTGCACATCAATTAATTATTATTTTTCTCAAAAAACCTGCAAAGAAATTATACATATTTTGTAAGAATATATTAATGATGCTTTCCTCCGCATCAATGAAATTTCCTTACTTAGAATAAGAATTGAATATTGTTCCGTTTTCTTTCAAATTTTCAAGATTTACTCACTTGACTCCCTAGATTGTACTTTATTCTGTGATCTAGAAGTGGGAACTTAAAAAAATATCATATTCTCCATCAAGTCTTGAAAATTGACTCCCCCTTGTTAAACATTCCATCTCTTGTAAATATGAATTAGATACCAGATACCAGTATAATTTGTTTTTTACCAACACAGAACACAGAAGGCCATGAGGAAAATAATTTTCCTCAGGGCCTATTTCGTCTTTGGGGATGCTGTATGGAGGGTTTTTTAAGGAATGGAAGTGCTGGGAAGAAAAAACGTACGAAGGGGTGAGTAGGAATCGAAGGGTCAATGGGTCCAGAAGTGATGGACATAATATGATATTCATCCATTCAACTGAGGTGCAAAACGATGGGTCAAAAGAGAGCAACTGGTGCCCCCCAAATCAGTGTCTCCCCAAATCGGCCTCTCCCGATCTTGCCCGCCACGCAGCTTGTGGGCAGGCGCATCCGTCGCCAAGAACCAGACAAACCTCCTCCCCCGTGTTAAATCACCAAACGTAGCGAAATAATATGAAATTATCTAATATATATAAATTCACCTTCCTTCTTTCCATAATTTAAAATGATGGCCTGGGGCGTAGGCCATGTTCCAGAATATCCACTCCTGAAGGATTAAATACAGAAAAATAAAAACTGATGCAGTGATGAGCCACCAACCGACCCCGGTATTTCTTTAAGTTCTCTAATTTCAGAATGAAATCCGCAGAATTTATTGGTTTGACTTCGGAAATATAATTTTTTCACTTAATGCGCTTTGTTTTTGCGTTCTATAACTGTTAATTAAAAAATAATCGTTTCAAAAAATACAAACAGGTTTGCGACACCATCGACTGCAAATTTAACAATGGCAAGCTAAAAGTATCCTACGCTCTTCGACCTGCGAACAAATTGAAAATTGATTGATAAGCTCTTCGATAAGAAAGGTTGATCATCACTGAAAAAATGGCTTGCGTTACTAAAACTTAAAGTTCGTAAAATACTGATATTTGTTAATAAATTGAAATGGTTGTATATCATTCTAATCTTTACAATTCACTTTTAATTTAAAAAGCATTATTTTTGTTATTTTTTTACATTAACTCCACATAGGAAAATAATTCCTTCAAGGCCTATTTCATCTTTGGGTAAGCTGTGTGGGGGGTCTTTTTGAGGAATGGAATGAGTGTACCTAGGTCTTGAATAGAGCCGTGTTGGAAGGAGAAAACAAAGAGGCCGGCAAATTGTGTCACAGCCGAGTGGTCAAACTCAAGAAAGAGTCGTAGAAACTCAACAATTACAACTCAACAAAGTGGCATTTCAATACCACTTTGATAAATCATTAAAAGTGTTTTTTTACTTTAAAAATAGCCCACAACCTAACCTAACCTAACCTAAGGTGATCTATTTAACCAAGTTTTATTTTAATCACTTGTAATGACTTTTCAAAGACGATGAAGTTGCACATCGCTGAATTATCCGGTCACCAAGGAAAAGTTAGGATTTGTTTGTTGAACGGTGACCGGACAACTCGGAATGAAACCAACTCAGAACCATCTCAGATAAGCCATTTAGAGAAATTAAAAAATATATAAAAAATTGCATAAATAGGTTACGTTAGGTTAGGGTTATCGGCTAATTTTAAATTATTTTTTCAAAGCTTTTAATGACTTGGTGAGGTGTTGAGTTAACTTTATTCTCAGTTGGCATGGAAAATGTTAAACGTATCGGTATTACCGACATCTGTGATTATTTTTTAGAATCAAGATATCATCGTAAAATCTCGGCTACTACTTCAACTATCGATTCATGCCTAGGTACATCGTTTTCCAATACATCAGATAAATATGGTGACTAACGATATGAAGTTACCTGATAAGATGATTAGCATACTCGTGGTTTGCCAACGAATACACAGGTGTCACCGTCTTAAAAATAATAAATGGAAGATTTGTATTATTAAATATTAATATTCAATTGTAAATATTATTTTATAATATATGGAAGACATAATAACATTCAATTTTTAAAAGGAAAACTCTCTATTCATAACGTTTGAAGGTTATTCCCTTCAGTGTATTATATCATTGAAGACGAAGATAACAATAATAATCTAAACGAAAATATGAAGGAAAACAAGAAACAGAAAAAAATAAAAAGATATTGGTTGATACTGGGACTTTAACCCAGAAGCTCTTGTCTAGCCGGGACGTGCGCGTTTACCAATTACGCCATTGCCACCTTCTGTCAAACCGTCACATTTGTCAATTTCATGTTTCAAATTTTAGAATTAATAATATTATCTTCAACAATTTTTTTTCCATGTTATAGGCAACTACCGTTTTTATTGAAATCATTCTGAGAATTGGTTTGTAACCTAGATAGCGTCTCGGATAAATACATCCTATTTTATTCTCAGTTGACCAGAGTCCCAGTTCCAACCATTATCTTTTTCTATTTTTCTGTCTTGTTCTCTTTCATATTTTTGTTTAGATTATTATTGTAATCTTCTTCTTCAATGACATAATAATAATTTTAAAAAGGTTTTTTTTTAATTCTTATTTTTTTATTTTATTATTTTTTTTATTTTTATTTATTTATTTATTGTTGTTAGGGGCTTTTACATATGTGTTTGTTAATATTTCTCCAATCAGTATATCTTGTGGTGGATCTCGATTAAAAGTCTATTCATCATGTCTATGTCTGATATTATATTTGTATAAGTATATTTATACGTACTATAATTCTTCATAAACCATAATAATGCAAGAGTTGGAGAAAAAATAATTCCCTTAAAAATCTGTGAATTTTCGGAAAAAAATATAGTTTAGGTAGACTCATTTAGGTTTCAATCTTTTGTGAAAGATTTTTTCGTTATTGAAAGGAAACCAGGGTTTGTTTGGAATTTGTTTAATATTCGTGTTTTATTACATCACAGCACAAAGACTTTTTTAAAACACTCCAATTTAATCTAGGCTATCACATTCATAAACATATTGAAACGATTTAGAAAATGCACAAAAATAATCAAATATTACAATATCTGTGTGCAATTGGCCCCCCGAAATGTTATTTACTATAAAATTATAATTTTTCATATGCAAACGCAAAATCGACTTCAAAAATAAACTTAATAAAAAGTTGGTATGAATATCAAAAGAATTTATATATATAGTGTCGATTTTTTTGTACTTATTCGGTGATATGTACAAAAAGATTTTTCCTTGAAGCATTTGAATGAAAACATGTTTTATATTTTTTGTTGTTCGGCGGTACGTCTTCTCTGCACATCCCTTCGGAGTCAGTTAGTTATATTTTGTGTAATTAGATATACCGCATTTTCGCTAAGCCGATTTCATATTGTATATAAGTATGCCGGAGGGCCAACTGTCATGGAACCCTTTTGGATCAATTGTCGACAGTCAGGAATGGCTACCAGATGCAGCATCCCCTACGCACCATATTAGGGTTGTAGACAATTCTGCAATATTCAAGGAACCCCAAGGATTATGTACGTTTGGTGACATAGCAAGGGTATCCGAGTTTATCCGCCTACGTACCTAGTGTGGGAGGCCTGTTGAGGGAGACCCTTTGACCTCTCCAACCGGACTCACTCGAACTATTGCTTTGAACCGAGAGGGATGGATTCATTCATCCGTTATTCCTGGACTCACTGACTTCCAGATTCCTATCCATACCTCATACCTTTTCCCTTCCCCTAACTTCCTCTCTCTCTAAACCTTAAAAAGATCCTCGCACCACTGAGGTAAGATATTTTCCTCAGCGCATCCTACGTGGAGTTTGGGAAAAAAATAGATTACAACTTTTCTAATCATTTTCATGTGATTTAACCACATGATATTTTCATGGTGTTAAGCCGCAGAGTTCTAGCGTAATGAAGTTTGACACTTGGAATGTCTTATTAGATCCGATTTATATTGAATTAAGTCAAAAGGGCGAATTGAGGAGAAAGCATTTTGTGTATTTTGTATGTGTGCACATAATCGACGAATGCATGAAATTGATTATCGTAGAGACCAGCTACAAAAATAACATATACCTTTGTAAGCCACATCGTTAATTAAAAACGTTTTCTGATATTTCTGATAGTTAATTCTTTCTTTTCGGTCAGTAATGTACACTCGCTCAGTCTTTGAAGTTGTCATTAAATTATTCACGTTATTTTGTTTATTAAGATGAGCTATACGTGAAATCCTATTTAGATACTATTTAGATTCATCTTTACGACGAATCGGTTTACATTATGAACATCAAAAAATATGCTATGGATAAATTGAAGCCTCTACTAGCTTTTTTATATATTGGAATCACAATAAAATTATAATTTACATAACCACTAAAAAAAGGTTTATTTATGATTTAACTATGAAGAAACAATTACCCCTTTATGGCTAAAACTATTTTTGAGGTTTTGTATGTTCTAACTTTTTTCATTCTTATAAAATTATGCACAAAATAAATAAAAAACACTTTTTCGCATTTTTTCCTCGCGCAAATACGACGCGCGATTAAATTTTTTTAAGCATGAGAATCGAAATATTTCTATTAATTAATATTGCTCTTAACATAAGCATTGTAGTTTCTTCTAGAATAATTATTTAGTAATGTATTTAATTACTATAGTTAATGTATTCAATTACTTTAAAGATCAATTTATTGGCGGTGTAAATAAATGCTGTTTATCTTTTTAAGCGGCGGGCGTAGTCCAGCGGTAAGGCTCTTGACTCGCATTTCGAAGGTCACGGGATCGAATCCCGGCGTGGCCAATAAATTTTATCTGATTAATTTGTGTTATTTCACAATTTATTCATTAAAAATAATATATAGTATATTTGCGGCACGTTCCAGAGTGGAAGATACTCTCAGTATCGCCCTGGTGTAAGACCACCATTCAGAATTGAAACGTTGCTTGAAATGGCTTTAGCCATGTTTGGTGACCAGATCTGAATGGCCAGGTACTTCCCACCTTCCTCTTCCCCATCTCCTTCCCCTGCCCACTACCTTCAGCCTCACAACATACCCCAATTGGGGATGCCATAGTCTCACTGGCTCCGGATGGGAGCAGTTGGGACTCTTGTGCGGAATTCATATTAAAAAAAGCTAAAATTTTATCAACGATCAGAGATTCTCACCAGAGGTGCCAAAAATTATGAATTATATTAAATATTTGGCGAGTGGTAAAACCTGGGAATGCTGTTTCTTTTCTTGACAGTGACCAACTGACGGGGATCAACTGTCATGGAATCGGAGTCAATATAATAAATATTTCATGACTAGTGACAAGCTTCCAAGATTTTGATAAAAAATAAACTAAATTTGACGAAAGTTTTTTTGTATGTGTTGAAAACGAAAACAAAATCCAATATTATCAAATATTTTATTTACAGGAAGAGTAAGAGAAAGTTTCACAATTTAGCGACTTCCGACTCTCGATAGATCATAAGTTAATCGGTTAGTATTTGGTTTTCGAGTGGTAGAGGAGCTGGGTTCCTACGCCTGGGGAAGGTGAGCGCCGGTGGGCTGGAAGCCGTTCTCATCGGCGATGTATGACAGGGTGTACTGCTGGCCATCATCACCTATCCAGGAGATGGTTCCTCGCACAACAAGAGCCTCGTTCTCGGTGCCGACGTTCTTCAGCTCAGCCTGCTCCTGCTTGGAGGTGCCGTCGCTGGTTTCAAAACTGGAAAAAGTTTATTTTGTTAAGTGAAAAGTTACACTACGAAAGCTCCCCTTGCGGATCCCATTTCTTACTAAGATCTGAGATAAGATACACAGCAGATCAGGGTTTTATTGCATTTATTGCCGCATGTGGTTTTGGAATATTTATTGCAGATAAAAAATGAGTTTTTAGAGATTAGGCGTAGAGTTTTAAACCGCTGTTTCGTAAATTGGATTTAGATTGAGACCCATTAACCAGCGGTTGAGAATTGAAATTACAAAACCCTTCCAACAGTACAGGGCGGTTCCGATGAAAACGCGTACCAGCATTTTGAACTAATAACTCAATATTGAATTTATTTCATTAAAAATTTTCTGTCGTATATGCCTATATTCAAGATAGCAATGAAAATGCTCAAACGCGTATTGATTAAATTATATATTTTTTTATCATAAGCATTTAAAATATAATTTGTAAGGCAGTAAATAAATAGACAAATTGAAGTATTTTCGTCACAAAGCACGTGCTCGGATCCCCTTTTAATGATTTTTTAAAAACTAAAATTATAATTCTGAAAAGCGGCTTTCCTAGATAATTTATTGATTCAGTTTACTGTATGATTATATGATTTGAAATATGTGTTGTATAATACAAATTTTGTTCGAAAATTTTACAAATCTGTCAATGATCAACAGTAAAACCACGTTATAATAGAAATAAACATATTTTTTCAACAAATAAAACATGACTTTACTAGATAAAACAACAATCTTTCGAAATCAGTTTATATTTTGTTTGTAGAAATGAGTCGATACGTCTAGAATTTGATTTAAAAATGACATATTTCTGATTGTGTCTGGTTATTATCTCTTAAACTAAGATTGTAGGTATGTTTGTTTGGAAAACCTCGATGGATAGAGTAGATATGGGCATGCACGTTTAATTTTACATTGACAGATATGTGTATTGTGTAAGAACAACCGGTGCAAAATGAAATACGACATTTAATTTTCGCATTACCACATTGCCTTTCTTCGTATCTTCATTATGAAATACGTCAATTCAAATTTTCATTCCAATAATTAGAATGTACATGCATGAGTGCAGCTTCCATCTTCATTGCACGATACAGTGTTGATTGCAAAACGTAAAAGAAATTGGATAAATTCATACGTTGATTACAACAGAAAATTGACAGCGCAATAGACCTTTGTGCTACATTCGTGTGCGAATATTATGGAACATACCTTATGTTCTCATGTGTACATGAAGAACGTGGTCATAAAAGTATGAATGGTGGAGAATTACTGGTTTTTAGCCAATGAATTTTAATTCATTTCTATGCATTTAGAATCTGTTTGATTCTGAAAAGATTATTGAAACGTGCATTTTTCACCAAGAATTTTTTTGTTCAACCATTAACCAAGCTCACATTATCTTTTAAGATAGGATTGGGGTAATATTGATTCGTGTATATTAATCATGTAATTATAGTGCAAGATGAAATATAAGAATACTAAGTGAATTAGAAAATATAGATTTTGGATTTCCACAAGGAACTGTTTTAGGACCTTTACTATTCATATTGTATGTAAATGAAATTTTGAACTCCCAATCATTGGAAACATTATATCTTACGCAGATGATACAGTGATAACTATTGAAGAAAATTCTTGGAATGAGGTCGAAGTATCAGCTAATAATGCCATAATTATCGTAAAACTATGGTTTGACAAAAACTTATTGTCACTAAATGTCGAAAAAACCCATTTTACACCTTATTTGTATAGTAAAAATGAGGATGATTAGTGACACAATTAAGTGGCACTTACAAGTAGACACTCAAAAGCATAAATATTCAATTACAGAAGGTAAGTTCGTTGAGAAAGTTGGTAAAGAGGTATTTATTTACTACCCACTGCAAAATCAATTTTTTTTTGTATTAAATTTTTTTATATTTATTCATAACTAACTCTTTTCAAACAATTTTTTTTCCTCAGTTTTAGAGGATGCTGTGAGAAATTTTTTTAAGGGAAAGGAAGGAGAGGAAGATCTGGGAAGGAAAAAAATAGGAGGTATGGTTAGGAATCTGGGGGTCAGTGTGTCCAGGAGTGATGGACGTTTGAATTCATCCCTCTCACTACGGTGCAAGACGAAGGGTTGAATGACCTGCTGAAAAGCTAAAAAGATCTCCCTCAACCAGTCTCTCCAAATCCAGCCCGCCACTTTTAATCCTCACCCCACCTCATGAACCCGGGCAACCCCAGCTAAGTCACCAAACATAGCGAACCACTTGGCATGACTTCTGGCAAAGGTGTTGGTTATCTACAGAATATCCGCCTCCCAAAAAGAATGTTTAAATAAAACAAATAAATCTCCAATATTTGAAATATCTGTCAATACTGCTAAGTTATATCAAAAGCAGGGTGATTAATGATATGTGATAGGTCAAGTTTTTTTATGGAATAAGGCTACTGGAATGGCCTAGTGACATTTAACCTCTCCAAGAATCTTTCGTATGACCATAAATACAAAAACGAAATAATATGCAAACTGTTGCAATCCAAGGAATTTTGGATGACGTAGTGTGAAGCAAGCCTGAGAAAAAACCTTCGAGTCGCGTAGGCGCTAATATTTTACGACACATTGCATTAATATGAACGCGTATTTGATACTTTTTACAAATAAGTCGAAGATGTTGAATTTCTCGGTGAAATGTAGGAATTTCACAACTGTTGGTTTGCCAAGAAGATTATGGAAGTAATCAATTTTAATAGTAGTGATATAACACACATTACACAAAATGTGAAATAAATCATTCAACCACACGACTGTTTGTTTACTTTGTGTTTCCGGAAATAGAGATGCAGATCTCAACTTCAACAGGTTATTAAAGAATTACGATTGTTAGTTAGTCGAGAACCTTTCTACTATATTGATCTTTGGCCCGCCATCTCCATTGCCCGCTTAACAAAACGTTTGTCATAACTTATCTCGTAAGTCATTATAACAAAACTGTAGGTCAACGTGCAAAAAAATAGAGCCAAAAAAAT
The DNA here is from genome assembly GCA_936435175.1 of Glyphotaelius pellucidus. Taxonomy (NCBI): domain Eukaryota; kingdom Metazoa; phylum Arthropoda; class Insecta; order Trichoptera; family Limnephilidae; genus Glyphotaelius; species Glyphotaelius pellucidus. The sequence continues at coordinate 9,815,453 of OW386537.1, read as the reverse complement.
CAAAATGAAGCTATACGTGAAATCCTATTTAGATTAATCTTTATAACGAATCGGTTTACATTATGAATATGAAAAAATATGCTACGGATAAATTGACGCTTTTACTAGTTTTTCAATGTATTGGAATTACAATAAAATTATTATTTACATAACTAAAAATATAAGCGTAAACCACTAAAAAAAATATTAGCATGACTTAACTGTGAAGTAATATAAGAAACAATTTTTTTTAAATACCCCTTTACGGCTAAAACCATTTTTGAGGTTTTGTATGTTCTAACTTTTTATCATTCTTATAAAATTATGCAAAAAATAAAAACTTTTTCGTTTACTTGCCTCGTGCAAATAAGACGCTTGATTTTAAATTTTGAAGGCATGAGAATCGAAATATTTATAAGTTTAAGTCAAAGTTTAATTTACGTCAAAAGAATGGCAATTTATACAAATATTTTTGAATCATTATTACATGGGTTTTTTAAAATTATTTTGATCTTACATAACTGGACGACCTCAGAGAAATCTGTATTCGAAATTTTTTCGAAGTATTTTATTTATATTTTCCAACTATTTACCCACCAACTGCCTCCATTTTTTGTGCATTCTATATTTATTTATTTAAGAAGGGCATACATAATTCATACATTTAAAAATGTCATATTGCAACCCTTAAGAGTCTCAAGAAAGATTCTGTGTTTTTAAATAACACGGTGGTATACGTGTTAGTTGGTACTTCAATATCTTTGGTTGGTACCCACAACAAAAGAAGGGGCATCCAAGAAAACAATATTATGCAACAATTGAACCGGTTTCATGCTAAGAACTTACTTGGTTTGAATAATTTGCGTTCGGTGTAAGGCCAAATTAATATTGAATAGTATATTTTATAACCAAATCACTACCTGGTTTATGGCCAGTTTGACCACTGACCTGCCTGACCTATGCTGTGTTGATATGGCCGGGTGCTGAGAACGTTGTGGATGTACTCCAGTAGAGTCATCACTTATTGTGATGGTGTTTTCTCACCAAGGTGAGGTGGTAATTTAAGAAAGAATGTCTATAGACTTCAAGGATACTCGAGTTGATGAAAGTGTTAAAAGCTTCTGTGTTTGCGCTTGTGTGAGTAGCAGAATTCTTCAGAATTCACGGGTAGTGAATATGGCCAAGATGCATAATGTTAAAATATTATTTCAATTATTATTATTCATATTATCAAAAAGATTAAATTTATGTGGGCAAAATCTTTCGTATCAATCAACTGCACATCAGTGCATCAATATTTTTTGACATATTGTCAACATTACACATCTTTCGATCATTTTTTGTCAGCTGATTATCAAATAATTCTCAAACGCATCACGAAATAGTTTATTTTGTAAAAGAGCACTAAAATTATCGAATCAATTCAATCTTAATACTCGCAAGTTTCAGTTTAGTTGAAATTAAAACATCTACGTGATATTTCCCGTGTGTTTCGTATTCGTTTTCCCTTGTGTTTACGCCGTGTTTCATGTCAGGAGTACCAAATCTGGCGAATGTCCCAAACCAACAAAATTTACTTCTTCAAACACAGAAAACTTATTTTGTGGCACCATTTTAATTCAAAATTAATAATAAACTTAGTTTTTACCACTTTTACTGTTTACAAAACAAACATGTTTCGTGAGCTAAGCTCACTTCTTCAGGGTTTACTGACTGATTATAAATAATAGATAAAAACAATAGTCATAGACATAGACAACATAATTATGTCTATTATTTATAATCAGTTAGTAAACCCTGAAGAAGTGAGCTTAGCTCACGAAACATGTTGGTTCTGTGAACAAAAGTTTTTACTTAATATGAAGATAAACGATTGGTTTTTCATCTTCCCTGACACAAAAGGTTATTGAAGTGATACTTCTTTAGCCCCGTTGTGATTTGAAATTTGAAGCGTTAACCTGCTCCTATTGGTTGAGATATGAAACGGAAATGACGCATTAAATTACTGATGAAGCATCAAATTGCGCTCATTGGCCAATTTGATTATGACCTCACTTTTCAAGGCTCCTATTGGTTGAGATTGTTTTGGTAAAGTTTTGTTTCTACCGCGTGTGAACTGCACTCGTTATTTTTTTTAATAGTATGTTGAAACAGTAAGTTGAAACAGGGAACGAAGACTTTTCAACGAAATTTTGTGCATATATTAATTGAAGTAGAATTCGAGTAATTTTCTAAGAAAATATCCTAAAGTAGATTGAAGTGCAATAATTATATAATTTTTTGATTGCTGGGAAAACTGAGGAAAATTTTACAAACACAGAAAAAAACACACGTAAAAAATTGTGATCCTGGAAAATAGATGAGAATTACTTTTCTTAGGAAAAACCAAGGAGGTATTTTTTAAGACTGGAATTTTTTAAAGGCAAAAAATTTATGTAAAATAACATTTTTTCAAAATTGGCAACAGCAGCCATTTAAAAAATAAAGTATGTTCCCCATGAAATATGATAATATAATGTTTGACTTACGCATAATTGTATCCTCCGATTCCGATGTTGTCATTTTCGTACTTAACGATGACGGCGTCCTTGGGGTTCCCTTGCGGCGCGGCGGCGGCCAGGACAAACAGGGCGGCGAAAATGATAATCTGAACAAACACATTGCAATTAGTTATTATTTAAATTCTGAAAAACAATTTAAGCATTTTTTTACATAAGCTCCACACAGGAGGCCCTGAAGAAAAAAATTCCCTAGGGGGCCTATGAGGTTTCTGGGGATGCTGTGCGGTGGATCTTTTTAGCGAAAGGATGGTATGAAGGGTAGGTATTAATCTGGTGTCAGTATGCTCAGGAGTGACGAACGTATGAATCCCTCCCACTGTGTTGCAAGGCGATGGGCCGAGAGTATCCCGCTGAAGAGGTCAAAAGGAATCCTTCGACCAGGCTCTCCTGATGTAACCCGCACGCAGTTGATGGGCAAATGTGCCGCCACAGATCTAGATAAACCTCAGCACATGAACCCTTACTAACCCACCAAACGTAGCGAACCAAACTATTAATAATTTATGGTATTACGATACAATATTTACTGTATGTATGTATACTATATGTAAGTCGATGACTTGGAAAAAGTCGACCACGGCTCATTCGATTCTGTGACGTTAATTGATCCATTCGAATCGAAGAATCAATTAAATATTAAATTTTTTATAAGAAAAACTCTCTTTTTATAACTTTTGATGGTTATTCCCATCAACGTAATATATCATAGAAAAAGAAGATATCACTTATAATCTAAATGAAAATATGAAAGAGAACAAGACACAGAAAAATAGAAAAAAAGACAATGGTTGCAACTGGGACACGAACCCAGACCTCTCGTCTAACCGGGACGTGTTGTCCCAGTTGCGACCATTGTCTTTTTCTATTTTTCTGTGTCTTGTTCTCTTTCATATTTTTATTTAGATTATAAGTGTTATCTTCTTCTTTAATTAAATATTCGTTCAAAATCTCTTGTTTTTTCAACAAACGTGCCTAATGATTCGAAAGGTAATCCTTTGAACTTTGTGGAAGGTTTACAGTTTTTTGTAAGTACGAGTACATTCACGGGTCCAACATGGGAATGTGTTAGGAAACACTTTCTACATAGGTATTTGTGTTGTAACTTTTAATCCCAATGGAAACAATGCCTTTGTATTTTTTTTTAATGCCGAAATTACAATATGATTTTGTTCACCTAATATGCAGTCACTGGCATAATGTATTAGATCTACGGATATATACTACGGATTAGATCTTCCTTGTCGTAATAAAAGAAATAGACATGTCATTCTAATAAATTGAATTACTTTCCCTTCAAAATGTCGTACAAGGAAAACTTTTAGCATTTGTTTCAAGGAAAATAATTTACATAAATGCAAAAGTCTGAAATTTAGAACACATTTACATACTAATTTAATAAGTATTTCGAAGGAAATTAGTATTCCAATCCAATGTGATGAATCGGCTGCCTTTCAAATGACCTAGAGCCAATTAAATTAACTGATAAAAATGCATTTATTTTTCTTTTATTGAGTTGAAAAGGCGAATGACATATTGACACAGTGTCCACTTATTACGACGTTCTAAACCAAAATGCTAGATTAAGCCTTTCCAAGAAAGCAACCATCTCTTCAATTCCTGGGAACCTCCACCCGTGAGATTATCTACTGGCTACTTCCAAGGCGAGTTAGTTTATTAACTAATCATTGCATAAGAAGACTACCTTTACCACAGAAATGCATTCAGACAGTTAGGACATGCATTCAGTCTGCACGCGAGTGTAAGTATGCATCATATCTTTAAGTGTAAAAGCACAAGGCCCATGTTTTACAGCATCATCATTAATTTTAAGAAATACAAAAAATACCGATCACGAAAATTTGAAATGGTGTAAAGGACAACATGGCAATTGTTCAGGAAAGAGAAAATAATATTTGTTTATTTTTTTGAAAAATCATATTTTCTCTTACTGTAAACTTAAAATTATGAATTTTTATTATAAAATAACATTTTTATTATAAAATAATATTTCAGAAAACTTAAAATTTAATTAAAATTTATTTAATAACAGTCTGTAATTTATTTTTAATTTTTTAAGGAAACAAATCATCTTAAAATGCATGTTGTAAAAGATGCACTTTTTTCTTAGAAATATTTCGACAACGAATAGAAAGAGAAAAAAATAGGAAAATTACGTATTTAACCCATTTTTTGATAAATGTCCTCTACAGCTTTTCAAATTTTCCTTATCCATATATAATTAACAGAACAAATTTGATGACTTGCACCAAGCCTTAATTAAAATAAAAATATTATTTTGTGTTCCTTAGAAGATTGATCTCAAGATTACTGTATTTTTTGTATAGATTAGCGGTTGGTGGGGATGGACAGAAAAATAAATAAAAAATATGAATGTGGTGAATCCTTCAGAAACATACTGATAAGAAATATATATTATAATGTTGCACTTTAATATATTATAAGAAGGTATAAAAAAAACAAAAAACCGCAAAATTGAAAATTTTTTTTGTCTAAAAACACCGGTTAACTAAATCGTTTTTAATTCACTGCTTAAAACTTGAATTTTGAAAATTTTATAAAATAATTATAAAAACCTAGTTTTTCTGAAATTAATATTATAATTTGTGATTTTATCGTTTTTTAGTTCAAATAACAACAGATTATTAGCGGAGCACTTTTTAGTTTCGAATTCAAAACAGTACACTTGTAAGAAGATTTTGAAAATAATATTGTATGGACTCACTCCCTTCATGATGCTGTGATGCTGTGGAGAGCTGTGGAACGGATGATCTTCCTCTTCTTCCACTCTCATTTATATCGTCTGTCTGTGGCCATCTTCACATGTCACCGGGTCACCAGCTCTATCACCAAACCAGTTGGGAGACACCGAGTCAAAAAATCCCAAACACCAAAATAAATACTGGACAGCTTGCTGGGTGAAGTGAAATTTCGATGAAGTGATTCCAATTTCATGGTAAAAAAGTGTTAAACTGTTTTGACGAAGATTTAATATTAATTTTGGAAGATATTTTTACTTGGTACATAAAGTGTGACGTGCTGAAAAAAGCTAAGTTAAACTTGTTTCAGTAACTCCACTAGTTGCAAAGGATAAATCGCCTTTTCAGGACAAACCTACCAAATGTCAACTTCATAAAACGTCTTTTATTATCGTTGAATAAATATAAAGAAGCAGTCAACAGTTAAGAGCGTATACGCATATATGTAATTGTAGGCGCTTATAATATTAAAGTGTTTTTAGTGCAGAGTAAATTATTGCGCTTTCAATTATTGAAGGGCACAGGGTTGTGAACTGCACAGTTGAAGTTTTTTTTTCCCGCCAAATGGTATAGGTACGCTCTGAACTTATAAACTAATATTGGACCTCCTATGGAAAATCATTGATTACTTTCTTATTTTTTTATTTTAATGAAAACTTTATGTACACCACTATAAAATTAACATTATCGACATGTTTCAGGATAATAAATTAATATAATATATTAATTCGTCAGGATAATGAATTAAAGTAAAAAGAAGAAAAGATAGTTTTTGGAACACGTGGATAATGTTAATTATATAGTGGTGTTACATAGATATTTGTTTTTATTGAATTGATAGTGGATTGGATCCATTTGGATTCCCGCAAAGTGGATTTGCCAAGTTTGAAGAAGAAAGTATTTCATTGAAGAAGAAGATAACACTTTTAAATCTAAATGAAAATATGAAAGAAAACAAGACACAGAAAAACAGAAAAAGACAATGGTCGCAACTGGGACTCGAACCCAGACCTCTCGTCTAACCGGGACGGTTCGAGTCCCAGTTGCGACCATTGTCTTTTTCTGTTTTTCTGCGTCTTGTTTTCTTTCATATTTTCATTTAGATTTAAAAGTGTTATCTTCTTCTTCAATGATATATTACGTTGATGGGAATAACCTTCAAAAGTTATAAAAAGAGAGTTTTTCTCGTAAAAAATTGAAGAAAGTATTTATTTATTTTGCAGAAACCAACAGTACATTATTATATAGAGAATAGTTACAAAGTTAAAGAATTTAATACGCGCGCGCGCGTGCGTGTGTGTGTGAGTGTGTGTGTGTGTGTGTGTGTGTGTGTGTGTGTGTGTGTGTGTGTGTGTGTGTGTGTGTGTGTGTGTGTGTGTGTGTGTGTGTGTGTGTGTGTGTGTGTGTGTGTGTGTGTGTGTGTGTGTGTGTGCGTGTATGTGTGTGTGTGTGCGTGTGTGTGTGTGTGTGTGTGTGTGTGTGTGTGTGTGTGTGTGTGTGTGTGTGTGTGTGTGTGTGTGTGTGTGTGTGTGTGTGTGTGTGTGTGTGTGTGTGTGTGTGTGTATGTGTGTGTGTGTGTGTGTGTGTGTGTGTGTGTGTGTGTGTATGTGTGTGTGTGTGTGTGTGTGTGTGTGTGTGTGTGTGTGTGTGTGTGTGTGTGTGTGTGTGTGTGTGTGTGTGTGTGTGTGTGTGTGTGTGTGTGTGTGTGTGTGTGTGTGTGTGTGTGTGTGTGTGTGTTATGTGTGCAAATTCAGTGTGCTAGAAATTTTTTCTTAAATTATACATCAATAAAAATGTACTTTTCTTGGTGAACGTTTTTAACAATCATAGGTGATTATAATTGTTGAAATATCTCAGTCCGGATTGACATAAGAATTCTTAATTTTATCAGTCGATTTTTTTCAATTAGAGACACACCTCGCCATATTAACTGCGTATAGTCTTTATTTCCAACGATGTTTGCTTATATTAAATAAATGAAATAAAAAGCGTCAAGGTTTTCGCTTGGGAATTAGTTAATTTTCTGATAAAATTGAATACTCACTCGACAAAAAAAAAAAACAAAATCAATATTCCGTGAATAATAATAATAAAGATAAAAAACAATTCATTTCAATCACAGGAATGTTACTGCTTTAATTAATACATTATTATGCACAAGTGGGTTGAGTGTTCGCTGACCACAGACATAATATTACGCCATATAATAAACCAGCTATAATATGAAACGTACCACACGACTGACCCAGGGGTTATATGCAATGCGTTGGTTTTTCTTACAATATTATAAACCACTATACCCTGATTGACAGCACAGAAATATATATATTTTTAATGGTATTTGAAGTGACCATTGACTGAAGTATGTAAAGAGTTTTAAGTTATGATTACCGTATCAACGGCAATGAAGCGTTTTAACGCTGATAGAAAAGAAAGGAAATGCTTCATTGAAAGTGAATCTTTTGGCTGATGAAAAGTAGATTCCATAGAGCTTTTATAATTTTTTGAAATTAGAATATTTGAGTTCTTTTTGTTTTTATTTTATTTGTTTTTAGGACAATTGGGTTTCACATGTTTTAAAAATGGTCTCCGGAATTACTTCATATCTCTTTTTGAAAGCGTTTACTTTGTTCGAATGTTCAGAGAGCAAATCAGTTGTTTTAGCAATTATAGTGTTGGCAGAGTGACAATATGGATGGAATTACTTTTGGATGCGTCTACTTGTTCTGATTTTCAGAGAGAAAATCAGTAGCTTTAGCAATTATCGTGTTGGTAGAGTGACAAGATGGATGGAATTACTTTTGGATGCGTCTACTTTGTTCTAATGTTCAGAGAGGATATCAGTAGCTTTAGCAATTATAGTGTTGGCAGAGTGACAATATGGATGGAATTACTTTTGGATGCGTCTACTTGTTCTGATTTTCAGAGAGAAAATCAGTAGCTTTAGCAATTATCGTGTTGGTAGAGTGACAAGATGGATGGAATTACTTTTGGATGCGTCTACTTTGTTCTAATGTTCAGAGAGGATATCAGTAGCTTTAGCAATTATAGTGTTGGCAGAGTGACAATATGGATGGAATTACTTTTGGATGCGTCTACTTGTTCTGATTTTCAGAGAGAAAATCAGTAGCTTTAGCAATTATCGTGTTGGTAGAGTGACAAGATGGATGGAATTACTTTTGGATGCGTCTACTTTGTTCTAATGTTCAGAGAGGATATCAGTAGCTTTAGCAATTATAGTGTTGGCAGAGTGACAATATGGATGGAATTACTTTTGGATGCGTCTACTTGTTCTGATTTTCAGAGAGAAAATCAGTAGCTTTAGCAATTATCGTGTTGGTAGAGTGACAAGATGGATGGAATTACTTTTGGATGCGTCTACTTTGTTCTAATGTTCAGAGAGGATATCAGTAGCTTTAGCAATTATAGTGTTGGCAGAGTGACAATATGGATGGAATTACTTTTGGATGCGTCTACTTGTTCTGATTTTCAGAGAGAAAATCAGTAGCTTTAGCAATTATCGTGTTGGTAGAGTGACAAGATGGATGGAATTACTTTTGGATGCGTCTACTTTGTTCTAATGTTCAGAGAGGATATCAGTAGCTTTAGCAATTATAGTGTTGGCAGAGTGACAATATGGATGGAATTACTTTTGGATGCGTCTACTTGTTCTGATTTTCAGAGAGAAAATCAGTAGCTTTAGCAATTATCGTGTTGGTAGAGTGACAAGATGGATGGAATTACTTTTGGATGCGTCTACTTTGTTCTAATGTTCAGAGAGGATATCAGTAGCTTTAGCAATTATAGTGTTGGCAGAGTGACAATATGGATGGAATTACTTTTGGAAGCACACTTTTGGTCGAATGTTCAGAGAGTATATTAGTAGCTTTAGCAATTATGGTGTTAGTAGAGTGGCAAGATCCATAGATTCGGACTCCGATATTTTTCTCCTACTAGAAAAAATACCTACATTTTATGTATGCATATTTGCATCTTATTTCAAGTTGGAAAATTCTTTCAGTTTCGCCACTATTCAGAATCGAAACGTTGCTTGTAAACTCAGGTAAGTACTTCCCAAACATCCTCATTCGTATCTCATCCCTCTCCATTCTTCCTCCAGCACCATCATTCCGAAAATTAGGTTGACAAAACGTCTTGCGCGATCACAAAAAAGGGATATGAAGAAAAACTAACCACCGTTTCAGACCACGAATGAATAATTTGGTTCAAAATTGGTGAATTATTTTTTATGGGTAGATCGATTTCAAATCAAAACAAATGGAAATCGTTTGGAAGTCAAATCAGGACATACATATTCCAATTTTAAATCTACATTACATTTATTCAAATACCGGACAATGCTGGGCACAAACTGCTCACTGGTAATCCATACTTAATATTATAAATGCGAAACTGCTCGAGTTTGTTTATGACCTTTTCACGCATAACACAATATAAAGACTTTAAAAATTCATTCACCAATAGAAAGCTAAATTATATGCGCAGACTATATTTTGTATATGATGGTAAGCTCTGGCGTAATGAAATTATAAATATTAATAAATTATATTTGTTATACGTTTTCTGTCGCTAACTAAAGCAAATTTTTGCTAACGTCAGAAAAAAATCGTTTCCATGGAAACGATTGCTACTGCTTCAGAAAATTCAAATATTAGAATATGTTTTATTTTTTTGGACAAGCTTCTGTTTTGGAATAAATGTCAGTTCCTACATTAAAAATATAATTCGTAACGATTATAAAGACCGAATAAATGAACTGAATAAATAATGTAATTTTTTATTATATTCACAAACTTTCAAATATTTAATTAAAAATAAACATCCGAAATGTTTGTAAGCGCATAAATTCCGAACGTATGAACAAAATTGGATAATTCTTTTTTTCTTTGAGCTATAGCTTTATGAAATTTAGGTGGCAGGCGAGATGTTTGAAAACTGAATGTAAGGGAATGAATGTATGGAATTCGGAAGGGGGTGGGGGTGGGGAGGAGGGGGTATAATTGATAAGTTCAACCGCTACAGTAATTTCCCGTAATACCATGCGAGCGAAGCCGCGGGGAAAAGCTAGTACATAATAAAGGGCAGTACAAAATACGTCTTGAAGTGCAGCCTCGAAATATCAACGCTAAAGTCGTGAAACCACCTTGAGAGCATTCCGTGTTGTGTATTTATGGATCTTCTCTCCAAATATCTCCAATGCCCTTATATTGTGTAGTAAATTATGCAAACGTAATTTAAGGCCCCGCATTCCGAATTTCTATCGAAATATAGCAGACTTCCCTTGAACGCTTTAAGTGTTGAAGCTCTTCAAAAAATAGCTGTGATTTTTTAGCCAATTTTATTATACTATTTACTAGCAGAGATGAAAACGTAATTATGTGAAAATTATAAATCTATTATCTGGTTCTGTTATTAAAACTGTCCTAGGTTTAAATGCTTGCCGAAAGATATTTTTTCTATTTTAAATAAATCGTGATTTATCAAATATTTTCACAACAACTTAAGAATGATCGTTTATGTATTAGGGCGCTCCCTCTAACATTCGTATTTATATATTATCTCCCTTTCAAGCCATTTTCAGTAATCTTCTTTTATTTTTGAAGCTTACTACAGAACCAACGAGACAACATGTTGTCGTTGCGTGCACAAAATATCCTAAGCGGATTTGAAAACATAAGGACACAATAACAAAAAAATAAAAATTAAAAAAATTAGGGAAACTATGTTTTTATTTTTATTACTTGTAGAGTTACATTTCACACCTTGTTTATTAAAAAAAGTTAACTTTAAATAAAATTTTCATTATACCTAGGACATTTTGTATAGAAAACAGAACTACTGCGGGGCTTTTTCATACAAATTTTAAAATTGGAGTTGAGACCAAAATATCCAAGCAAACTAAATAATATTATTTTTAATCATAATGTAAACCAAATATCTAAATAGTACGTTTATGTATTATTTTATCTATTTTTTTTTTAAATTATGAAATATGAGTAATTAAAAAAATGAATTTCGCATGATTTCGGGGGAAACTCTGGCATTTTTTGTGAGTTAATTGTAATTCATGGGGCGAGGTTTGTCTAGGTCTTGGAGGCGAATGACCAGGAGACATTGAACTCCAGATTCCTACCCACCCCTTAAACCCTTTTCCTTACCAGAACTCTCCTCTCCTCGTTTTCCTTTAAAAAAATCCTCCATACAGCATCCCCAAAGATGACATAGGCCCTGAGGGAAAATTATTTTCCTAATGTGTGGAGCTCATGTAAAAAAAAAATATTAAAGCAATATTCTTGCTCTACCTGTTATTTAATATCTATATCGAAAACATAAAATAAAAAATTGAATTTCACAAAAAAAACATTTCTTTGGGTAGAAATTTTAATAAATGTATGACGAATTTGTGTGAAATTTGTGTGAAAAACGTAAATAGGTCGCTTGCAATTTAAATTTATGGATTTAAAAAATAAAAATTGTTTTTATAATTTTATGTTTCATTATATTTGTATATAAACATAATAGATATGTAAATAGAGCAAAATTATTTTTTTAATGTAGTCCGACAAATACAAATTTCATATTTTCGGTACACGTAATGAATTTATGCCACAATTCTTACAATAGTTCTTGGTGGATTTTTTAACATGGTTGCCTTTCAAAAAGTTGATCGGGGTTCGATTTTCAGATGTGGCAATTTTTTTTTAAATACGTGGCTTCTGTGATTTTTTACAGGTCTGTGCTTAGTAGTATAATATTTAAGAAGTAGTTTTATGTCATTTAAATGCAGTAATATATGGCGATAATTTTTTTGGTAATTATATTAAGCGTTAAATCAAGTATTAGATATGACTTGTATAAAGTTTTATACATTCTCATATTACGTACTTGGATGTGTCGTAAGAGCACATAGCTATAATAATATTATTTATGTTAAACTTGTACGTAATTTCTCTCTCAAATGCATAGAAAAAATCAAATGTCATGAACTACCCTCTGTATTCTCTACAATCACTACAATATTATACAGGGTGTTAAGGGATGTAATTTGCTTACTTACAATGATTCTTGGCATTATTTTGAGTAAAAACGTATATGAAATTTTGGTTTCCGGTGACATTTTAAAGGTTTTTTTTTTAATTTTTACTGAGCCACTGAAAAATTTTACCCATTTACAGAGAAAATTATTGTGACAATAGATTCTTTATTTTTTGGGGTACATTGTCATAACTTTTTTCTCAGTAAAATGGTTCAAACAGTAATAAATTATCGATGAAGAAGATAACAATAATAATCAGTACGAAAGTGTGGAAGAGAACAAGACAAAGAAAAATAGAAAAAGATAATGGTTGCAACTGGGACTCGAACCCAGAACCTCTCGTCTAACCGGGACGTGCGCGTTTACCAATTCCGCCATTGCCATTGTCAAACCGCCATGTATAAGTTGTGACCATTATCTTTTTCTATTTTTCTGTATCTTGTTCTATTTCATATTTTCGTTTAGATTATTATAGTTATCTTCTTCTTCAATGATACATTACATTGATGGGAATAACCTTCAAAAGGTATAAAAAGAGAGTTTTTCTTATAAAAAATTGTAATAAATCAATTTAGGCACCTTAAACATCGAAATTTAGAATCACATAAGTAAGTCGTCTCAAAGTAGTCTAACTATGGCTTGTTAATTTAAGCCGAAACAGCTGTCATAATAATAAATAACTTTAACTTTATGTAAGTCTGGTCAGTGGTTGAGTGGCATCGCGTTTGGGTCCCACCCGGGCTTCCCGTGTTCGATTCCTCGACTGGCTAAGTCCTCCATCACAACACAAGCAACATTTTCGGCTTTCTGTGGTGGTAGTAGGAGATTTTCAAACATTGTTGGGTTATTCGTAACCCGGGAGTGCTTGTCTTTCTTTATTAATAAATAAATAAAAAAAAGTACCTACCTTAAAGGTTATCCTTTCTTTTCTTCTTTTATACTTTTTTATTCTTTGATTGACCTTTCGTGTCATTTTTCCTCTACAATTTACTTAAATATATTATTCTCTTGCCCTTTCAACAATCAAAAATTATCATAACTCTTTTTATTGCTACGGTTCATAAATCTTTTTAAAAGAACACAGTTTAAATATATATTTATTACCTACGTAATTTCAATAAAGAACAACACACTTTTTACTATATTTTATCGTACAAAAACCATCAGTGTTTATTCTTTCCATATTGACTGAATTATTGCATCAATCCGGACATAATTCAGAGAAGATGAATTGTTGCCTGATACCACTTTTACTTTCGTATGTCACACTTTACCGTAGTAAGATGTAATGAATAAAGGCATCTAGATACTAGATGGGAGGAAATTTCTGGTAACCTTTAAAAACGTTGTGCTCATCCGAAATAATCAAATCATTGTTGTGAGATAACTAATAGTGGACAGGCACCTAAATCGTTGTCATAAATATTATTAAACGTGGGCGCATCAGTCGATGTTTAATAATATCTCAGGTATATAGAAACATTTTTGAACCGACAGTTGATCCACTGACAATTGATCCACCGGCAGTTGATCCACCGACAATTGATCCACCGACAGTTGATCCACCGAAATTAAATTTTTTGTGCAATTTTAAAAGTAAAAACGTCTTCAAAAATACTCTTAATAATAAGTTGATATAGATATCAAATGATTTTATTTGCAGTGTCGATTTTTTGTGCTTATACGCTGGTATATGCAGTATATAGAAAGGTAGTTTTGTCCTTGATGCATTTGAATGAAATAATGTTTTATGCTTTTGTTATTCGGCGGTGCGTCCTCTCTGCACACCCCTTTGGCGACACTTAGTAATATCTTAGATATATTTCCGTACACAAACAATGCTTCTAATGGAAGAGAAGTAAAACAATCTAAGATGTAAAATTATCATCATATTGTTAAAAATAAAAAAATATATGCCAGGGAGTCAACTGTCGGGCGATCAATTGTCATGGAATCAGAAAAAATCACAGACGAAAACACTATCACATATATTCATATAAGACTACCAGTAACATTAAATTTGATAATATCATCACAATCATTGCATAATGTTAAAAATTCCTAAAAACCCAATAAAAAAATACATTTTATTTTGTTGACGATATTCTTACTTGGACCTTGATGAGAAGAATGCGCCAAGGATTCTTAAGGCTGAGGGCTCAATACGCAGAAAAAGAATGAAATCACTTACTACGTTTGAAATTAAGAGACAAATATTTTCGAAATATGGATATGAAAAGAAATATAATAAACAATTAAGAGGAACGTATGCGCGGCGCATTTCAGTCAGTTTCATACAAAACTTAAATTTGGATTAGAGATCGAAATACCCGGCCAATCTGAAAAATTATTTTTGTAATCAAAAGGTATATGAAATATCTAGTACGGATGAGAGCTAGGTACTTTATTTTTTTAATTATGAGATATAGGACATTAAAAATTTTAGTGTTTCATGATTTTAGAGGCAACTTGGGAAATTGTTTGTGAAAATGAAAAACATTAAAAAAACACTAAAATCTTAAATGGCCTTTATCTTATAATTAAAAGCAAAAATAAATAAAATAACTCAAATCCGTACTAGATATTGGATAAACCTTTTGATTACAAAAATAATTATTCAGTTTGGTTGGTTATTTTGATATCAAATCCAAATTTAAGATTTGTACGAAACGGGCCGAAAAGGGCCGCGCAAACGTTCCACTTAAGACACAACAAATTTCAATGAAATATTTGTATTAAGACAGTGCCCACATTAAAAACTTACGCTTGTTAATTTTTTATTTATAATGTTTAAGTAATTTGACATTGGTAACGGGTTGTTTGTACAAAAGCATTAAAAGCTTATGTTTTGGAAAAAAGGTCAGATGAGAGTTCCTACATTAAAAATATAATTCGTAACGATTATAAAGACTGATAAATAGTGTTATTTTTTATTATATTTACAAACTTCCACGTATTTAAATAAAAATAAATCTCCGAAATGTTTGTACGCGCATAATTTCCGACTGCACCAAATTGGATAATTATTTTTTCTTTGAGCTCTACCATTATGAAATTTAGGTGGTACGCGAGCTGTTTGAAAACTGAATGTACTGGGAATGAATGTATGAAATGCGGGAGGCGGAGGGGATAATTGATAAGTGCAAGCGTTACAGTAATTTCCCCCTAATACCATGCGAGCGAAGCCGCGGATAAAAGCTAGTATATTTATATATCAACAATCGGAAACTTATCAGCTGCGTGCACGCCACTCCGGAACTATTATTTTTCATTTTTTTTCCTAAAGGCGTTGCATAAATAGTGATGAGATATACTGTGTGACCTATCGACCTTTCGTATGGTTTTACATCGGTAGATTAGGTCTAGGTAGGTCAATAAGATATTTATGTAAGTACATGTGTCACTTTAATATATAGCTACGTATTATCGCATTGAAAGTTGAATGCTTTGTACAGAAAAACGGATACAAACACTTTCAATGTATGTTATTTATGCCGTAACGCAGAATTTGTTCATTTGTATGTTAAATCATTTATTACATACATTCGCGAAAACGGGTTACAAGCATTTAGGAGTCGACTGAAGATAAGTAATATTTGTAGACAGATTACTTAATTTTTTATGATAGTTATTAGTTGTAACTGTCGTTGAAGGTTGACAATGATGCTTTTTAGTGTGAGAGTTCAGTATTGCTTTTTTAGTGTGAGAGAGTTCGTATCAAATCGGATTAATAAGTAAAATTTACAAAATTTAAGAAACCCCCGACACAAAAAGGCTGATAACCTTGAAACGCCTCAACAGATTTTCATAAATTGTAGCTAAGAACTATCTCTAATACGTCAGCTTTCAAACAAAAAAAACTGCATCACAATCGGACCATTCGTTTAGGAGCTACGATGCCACAGACAGACACGTCAAACTTATAACACCGCTCCTTGCGTCGGGGGTTAAAAAGAGCCGTTATAATATTCGATTCGATATATAGTGGAGTTCTATTCCAACACTATTACCAAAACTGCAAATGTCAGGTATTACAATTTCTATTACGATAACATTGAACTCTTAAGAAAACTCTTTAATTAACACACAGTTGACAAGGTATTACACGTGTTTATAGTTCTAATAAAAATTAGGTCTGTCCAATCAATACACCATTTGAGTTATTAAGAAAACCCTTTTTTTTCAATTACAGGTTTTCTCAAAGTTGTCAATTTAGAAAGAAGTGTTTCTGGAAAGAAATGTGAATTATGGTAAATAAACAAGAAAGAAAAACACAAATTGATAATAAATATTGTTTTTTTTTCCGTGAGACAAACGAAAAGAAATAATCGTTTTCTTGCACTTCTCTCATTTTTTAACTTTTTTATATGAACACCGCACAAAAGTCCCAACTGCTCCCGTCTGGAGCCAGTAAGACTATGGCATCCCCAATTGGGGTATGTTGTCAGGCTGAAGTTGGTGGGGTAGGGAAGGAGATGGGGAAGAGGAAGGTGGGGAAGTACCTGGCTATTCAGATCTGGTAACCAGACACGGCTAAAGCCACTTCAAGCAACGTTTCAATTCTGAATGGTGAAACTGAGATACTGACCAGGGCGATACTGATGGTATCTTCCTCTCTGTTCCACTTCTGTGTAAGAAGTAAGATGCCGCATGTTGTTGCCATCGCCGTAACGTTGCCGGAGGAATTATAAAACTAGTCATAGTATACTTTCATTACACTAAAATTTGTTACATTAAAATTTCATAATATCCAGATGTAAATAAAATTTCTTCCAAATCCTTATAATTTTTTCAACTCTCCCAAAGGTTCGGTCCGCTGGCATATAGCTGTGCCCGTCAACAGGAAAAAAATGTTCTACTTTCTGGAAAACGAGAAAAAAAACGGAATAGTTGAACATCTCAACTTGGGAGGCGGGAATGGGTAACGCTGCCACGGGAACCTTTATTGGATAACCAACACCTCGGCCGTAGGTCACCCCAAGTGGTTCGCTACATTTGGTGATTTAGCAGAGGTGCCCGGGTTCAGGGGGTAAGGTTTATCTAGGTCTTGGACGCGGATGACCAGGACACACTGAACCCCAGATTCCTACCCACTCCTTTAACCCTTATCCTTTCCAGAACTCTCCTCTCCTACTTTTTCTTAAAGAATCCCCCATACAGTATCCCCAAAGATGACATAGGCCCTGAGGGAAATTATTTGCCTCAGGGCCTCCTGTGTGGAGCTCATGTAAAAAAATAAATTAAAAGTGATGTAAAAAATAAACAAAAAAATTGTTTAGTAGGTTATGCTAGGTTAGGTTATAGCCTATTTTAATTTTTTGAGTTGAGTTGAGTTGATTCTTTGTTAGCATGGAACCTATTTTTAAGTAGAAAAAAGGTTTTTGAAACAGTCAAAATTATATGCGTTGATCTAAAAAAAGATTAACTTAAAACGTAAATTTAAGTTTTGGCCAACAAAATAAAAATAAATTTTCCGTACTTAATTTCATACTAAAATTTATTCCTTATATGTTAAAAATTCGATATGAACTTCTTACCACTATTTATTCCGACTACTACATTATGTTAATAGGAATGAATCGAGTAACGGATCACGGTATCGAGATACCGAACATTTACTAATATTTGTAAATGTTGAAATAAATAGAATCAATCGAATCATATTGAAGTAGCAATCTTCTAACCATTATTCATATTTATTAATCACATTAATTAGCAGAATTAATTTAATCTCCACACTCAAGTGCCTATCATGTGGTAACCGTTGAGATTAAAGGCAATTATGTTTTTTTCATCACAAGAACAGACATTTATTTCTAGAAGTAAACATATCAATAGGAGTAAACATCTATGATTACATATCGTGGCATTTCATTCAAAATACAAGTATAGGTACCTACTGCATCCTAAATCAAATACTTTAATGCCAAAACTGATGAAAATGTTGTAGACACGCACATATTATTAAACGCGTTAGATTTGATGACTATCAAACTGTTCTGTGTAAACCTCTAGTATCGAACGTCTTGAAGAATATATTAAAAAATAATAAAATAATGTCTTAAATTTTTTTTCCTAACCTTGTATTTGATCGTTGTGAATTTTCGTAAAATATATAAATATAAAAAATATATAAATATGTGATCATAAAAATCACTCCGTTTTTTACGTTTTAATTAAAAAAGTTAATAATCAAAAATTTTCATTAAAAAAAATAGTTTTTGGGATTTTTACAATTTAACCATAATTGGTTAATTTGTACAACTAAACTGTGTCGGGACAAAACTTTGTAGTTCCGCCTCTCTAACAAGATCACTAGCGCTCCGTTCCGACATCAACCGACTGAATGGCGCGCATTTTAAAAAAGGAAGTTATGCGCCGCACCCTGTAGACACACTTTTGTTAGAATTTATAAATAGTTCAAATTACATTTTAGTGATATTTATTTCAAATAGTTGATATTTATTTCACATACGATTCGTATTTACGTGTTTATTGTACAATTTTAGGTCAAGAGAATATTTTATAAATAGATCATAACTAAATTCTTAATTCTACCTTGGCTTAAATACGAAATTATCTATCGTTATTTACATTTTTTGCACAATTTGTTATTTACTATGTTGCGGTCTGTGAAAGGTTTTGACTTTTGTGTAGCAGTAGCTCGACGTTTATAAGTGATTTTAGAAAAATACTTTTTAAAAATTAAATATGATGATAATGTTATTTTACATTAAAAAAAAATTCTTTTAAAAACAATATACAATAATTCGTTTTACACCTTTTTTGCATGGATAAAGAGAGCGGATAAACGAAATAAGGAGCCTTATGAGTTTTGAGGCCACAAGAAGTGGATGAGAAGAAATCGGGCCGAGAAAAACATGACACAAATAATATATTATAATAAAAACAAATATAAAACTTTTTTCCACTTTAAGTTTAATGACCGTAACCGGTTTCAGCTCGCTAGAGCCATCTTCAGACTGGTACAAAATATTCTTAATCTACGGTTTATATACATAACATTTGAGGGAGGGGAAGCGGGGTGGTCTTAAGGGTTTTAATCAATTATACTAATTACATTTGTTACTAAGTAGTTTTAGACTGTTGAATTTCTAAATATTTTGGTTATTCCAGTGGGCTAATTACCTTGGGTTTGTAGCTCACTTCAATATTGTTTAGGAAAAACCTTACAAGTGGTATGAATTATTAAAGACCTAATTTTATTGTCAAATCGTTATTACATTTATGATGCATGGGATTTTTTTAATAGCTTTTTGAAGGGATACATGTTTACATTGGAGTAGGAACGAGTTTGATAAAGACAGAGATATTAAAGTCCTCCACACTTGTAATAAAGGCCATAAGCTAGATAGACTAGAATCTTTAGAAATTTCCCGCTTAACTAAAAAAATAGACCATAAATTTGTAATGAATAAACAATTAGAGTCATTTGCTAAGTCTCCACTTTTGTATCCATTGTAATTTTCATAATAATTTCGAAATTAAAATATGTATTTAGCTAATAAAATGACCATTCCTACTCCAATGTAAACATGTATCCCTTCAAAAAGCTATTAAAAAAATCCCATGCATCATAAATGTAATAACGATTTGACAATAAAATTAGGTCTTTAATAATTCATACCACTTGTAAGGTTTTTCCTAAACAATATTGAAGTGAGCTACAAACCCAAGGTAATTAGCCCACTGGAATAACCAAAATATTTAGAAATTCAACAGTCTAAAACTACTTAGTAACAAATGTAATTAGTATAATTGATTAAAACCCTTAAGACCACCCCGCTTCCCCTCCCTCAAATGTTATGTATATAAACCGTAGATTAAGAATATTTTGTACCAGTCTGAAGATGGCTCTAGCGAGCTGAAACCGGTTACGGTCATTAAACTTAAAGTGGAAAAAAGTTTTATATTTGTTTTTATTATAATATATTATAATGGAATTCCACCATGAATTATCAGTTTCAAAAATAGAAATATTCATGACACAAATGTTGTGTCATGTTTTCAATTATGAACGTATTCAATTATTATTGACAATTTCCTTATTTTAACTTTTAAACCACACCCATTTACTAGAATTCACAACCCCAAAACTTCATACTATACGTATATACTCCAAACCATTCACAAACTCGGATTCAGTTCAGCTATTTATGTTAAGAAGATTTTTATATAAATCTACTAGTTTATTCCGAGAAAAATGAAATTGGTCTAATTTGATCTTCAATAAAAGAAGATCGTCACTCTCTATGTCTGATTTTGAAAAACTCTGTGTAAAACCCGAGTAACACCCCAGTAAGAAACATAAGAAAGCGTTTATGAGATTTATGTACAATTGGTATCCACTCTCTTCTCAAAACTTGTATGCATTCTACATGTTTGCTTATTGATAAATTTCATAAGCAGTCGGTAGTTGCAAACGATCAAACGGAGATAGAAACACATTTGTGTTCCATGTAAACAACGTCGATACGAATTTCGCCAGATCGGCGATTACAGAACACCGAAGGAAATAACTGATTCGTATCCGTACCTCTCCGCAGGCCCGAATTTAGCTCAATATTTCATTACTTCTGATGACATAATGGATAAAAAAAGGTTTTTTAATTATTTAACTTGAATTTCGTTAGTTCATTCATATTTTTTATTGAATTTTGTGTAATACATACAGGGTGTTAAGGGACGTACTTTAACCAGTGATTCCTGACATTATTTGGAGTAAAAAATATAATTGAAATTTTGATCACCGATGATTTTTCGATGACTTTAAAAAAAAAAAATTCTTTCGCATTTCGTCACTGGTCATTCAGCCGAGTAACGCCAAACCTCTTACCCCACCCCCAACTGTCCAAGAAATACTATTTTTTTATGTTTTTGTCCAAAATTTCATTTATATTTTTTAATCCATATAATCGCAGAAATCGCTGGTTGAAGTACGTCAAGTACATCTCTTAACACCTTGTACACATCATATTATTTTATATTGAATTTAAAATTTAAAAGTCTTAAATCATTGTTCTTAATACATTTTTTTACATTTTTTTTTGCCAGCAGTAACCAAAGAAAAAATAAAATTTAACTCTCTGTAAGCATAATATTATTTATTTATTTATTTATTTATTAATCAACGCCCTTTTTCAGGGCTTTTACAATTAATGTTCTTTCAACATACCAAAACCTTCTTTCAATATTGTGCCTACTAGATACACACAGGTAAATAAAAATGTTACCACTGACTGTGAAGACTTCGACCGGATGAACTGTATAGATCATCTAGTGCTTTCTAGGTCAATTAATTTAATTTAAAATCAGATTATTTTTCTGTCTATCGGTTAAAACGGAATATTTCTTATTCAGTTAAATTTAGCTTTATTATCAAGAAAAATGAGTATTTATGTCGGGGCAGACGAAAAAATATGTAAAAACTGCAAGTTACATTTTAATTTTGTTTAAATTAATTCATTTATGCTATATACGAACTTTGCTACGTCAAATTTATTTTTATCATTTTTGTATTACATTATTTCATAGACAATCAATCAATGCTGCCAATCATAGAAAAAGTATTATTGTCACATAAAACAATAATTTATTCCTGTCATGAAGTGAATGCATTATTGACAAGATTGTACCTGTATTTATAACAGAAGAAAGTGGAAAGAAAGGTATTACAATAATTACAATAACCCTTTAAACAAACCCTGCTTGCCAAACAAACCATTCAAAACCTGGGATGTATATTTAAATGATGATGACACGCAACTTTCGCAGCTTGAACCTCAACCCATATAACTAGGAATAATTCGAAGTAGGTAATTTTTGTTTTTATTTTGATGAGAATTTATTTTATTAGGTTGGTACTTCCGACAAATGTCATATTTAATTGTCTATCAATTAAAAAAGAAATATCCGTGTATCGAACTTCGACAACACGAACGTTCTATATTATCCGTGAGGTGGGCTTATCCATTTTTACCAAAATAAGTTAGAATGTTAAAAGATCTAATCTTCAGATATCGAAGCACATACTAATAATTTATGTTTTTTTACAAGACTTATGATATTATAATCAAGTAGAAATTCATTCAAATACATGACGTATAATGTTCAGTTACGCTTTCTTACCTGTCATAAACACTGTAGATAGTGCAGAGGAATAAGATTAATGTCAATGCCGCGATATTTAGTAAGTGCCATTTTAGATATTTATATTTGACATTTTTAAAGTAAACAACAAATATATGTTAAGCCCACTATCTCTTTCTTGGTAAATTAAGTGAACAAATGCATTTTCATTTTCTGTTGCAAACGATAAAGTAACCTTTTATTATGATGTAAGCGGAACAAATCACCCACGCAGACAAAAAAGGTGGTGCTTCAAAAAATCTCCTTTTTTTGTACATTGTTCCTCAAGGGCTTACTGCCCGGGGAATGTTTATTTATTCATATTGTCCATCTATATATATATAAAAATGAAAATATGTTTGTTTCTGTCTGTGTATGTATGTATATTATGTGTTGCTAAACCATTCATTCGATTGCGATGAAACTTTGGGGATTTGATGTGCGCTTGCCCGCAATTCTTACCATATAGTGAGTTCTGGCATCATGAAATTATGCGTTGCTAACAGTTTATTCGATTGCGAAGAAACTTTGGGGATTTGATGTGGATGATTTTTAGTAGCAAAATACCTTCTTTCCGTCCTTGCGAAGGTTTCTGGATTAATACAGACACACGACAATACATCTGAAAAGTTTTTTTAATCATTACAAAAACTCTTACAAAACTGTCACAATTTGAGAATGATATTTTGCAAACCATCGGTTGTTAAATTAAAATTCAATGTTCGAAAATGTTTAAATTAATGAATTTATTCTCACCTTTACTAACCAAAATCGAATACTTGGAAGTCTATCGAAATCTATATTTTTTTTAAATAGGTACCTATGTTGAGTACCAAATTTAATAGAAAATTTGTAATAAAAAAATTGCAATAGGTGGCTGTTTGAAAATCTGAGTGTACCGGGACTGAATATATTGAAAGCGGGAGAAGGGAGGCAGGGAGGTGAGTCAATTATACTGATAATAATTTTGAATATGTGCAAATTAGCTCAAAGTCTTTTCTACGGTTTTCTAAAGAAGAAAGGTTTAAAGTTTGTTTGATTTCATCATACGAGTATTCGCCTCTTTCAAAATCTAACCTCCAAGAAGTGCTGTACGGACTCGACTTTATGAGTGTGGACAGCACAGAAAGGAGACCAAATGACACTTGCGTATTCGATAAGAAGGAGAACCGATGAACAATAAAGAGTTTGTAATATATTTAATGTCAGAAGCAATTATATTAATGAAGCTATTGTCGTGAGGCAGAAGTTAATTTTAATGGAGCTAGAAGGTAGGGTACAGGGGGAAACACCTTATTAACAATCATAGCTGAAGATATTTTGGGTGATGTTCAATCCGGATTCACTGTCAATTTTAGCTGGACCATGCTGCTTCATCCATGGAGGTGAGATAAGAATGCTATGTGGTCAATGTACTGGCTCTAATGTTCCAATAAGGTAAAGATCCACTAGTCAATGATGAATTTCTATCAGATGGATAAGTGTATGGATTGTCCAGGACATCCTTAGTCGGATGCCGTTGTTTTTTCCACTTTATTTTAGTTTTTAGGTCATTTTCTCACTTTTTTAGTCGTCATTAAATTGAAAGAAGATTATCAATATCTTACTTTGGAGTTCTGATATGATAGATCGACCGTCTTATTCGTGCAAACAGCGTGCACTTTGGAAATATAAAAGATTTAAAGCGAAAGTTATCCGGAGGACATTACAAACACAAAATAAACTACAGCACAACAACCGCTATGTGGAGCTTTGTAAAGTCCTTTTGTGGTGGTAAACTTCTCAAGAATACTACATATTTATAAGCAGGTATATACGTACAAATGAAAAATAACATAAAAATTAACAAAATTATGCATGTTTGTTAAACATTTATCACTAACGTCCACGACTCTTAAGATTTATCGAAGTTTGGTAGGTAGATCTGCAGAAGAAAAATCTTATTCATTTATTTCATCCAGTGTCTTCTTGTTTTAGTTTTCTGTTTATCTACAGCATTAGTTATCGTACCAAAAATAAGGATAATCTTTTCACGTAGGTAAAGAGGATCTAACTCTTGTTTCAGATGTTTTTTTTCAATCGTTACTGAAAACAGGTCACGGAATTAGAATATTTTGTGATTTTGCAAGCGAGCCGTTCGACTGTCCGTGTGAAATCTTTTCTGTGATTTATGCCTTGGCCTTCGGATTTTAATGATCCAATATTTTTTTAATTATTGCCAAATATATTATTGGGACCAAACCGTTTATTCTTCCCAAAATGTCACCCACCAGTAACTAGGTAGGTATACCTTCCTACAAAGATGAAAAATAGTATTAAGTACACAACCCTTATAATTTTTATTTGCTCAAAGCTCAGATTTTAATAATTTACGGCAAATTCGTAACTATAATAACTTTTTTACTCCAACCAATACCTGGGGATGTAAGTTCTTTATATTTAAAATTCATAAAAAAACTATGCCTTACCATTAATTTATTTTACGTAGAACTATTTTAAAACTTTTTAACCAGTTTTTCAAGTATAAAGTTAGCGGTAAGCATAAGATTTTATTTTTTTAGACGATGAATTAATAACTTCGGGAGGTATTCATTTAGAAACATCTTAAATATTTGTAACACGTTCTTCAGAATTAATTAAAATGAACGCGGCGGAAAGGTCGATCTCCAGGCCCGCTAGGGCGAATTCGACCGTATGTTCGTCTAATACGCCGTGCCGCGGACGTATATTTGTTTACACGCTTTCTTCACTTACGTCTTTAAGATTCCCACATTATTTGTCTGCTTCTTCTTTTCTTTGATAGGACAAATTCGACAGTAGGTCCGTCCAATACACGGATCGCGAGTAGCAATTTGTATACACGGGTTCTTTATTTACGTCGTTAAGATTCTAAATATATTCTAGGGTATATTGTCGTCTTAAATACAATAAATCATTAATAATATATTTTTTGGCTCCAAATTTCTATATAACTCTTGAGCAGAAATCTGTTTATAAGCAGCCAAGATCCTGGAAAGATCAACGTAGTACTTGCACAACTTGTTTGCCTGCAATTTTTTTCGTCATCGCACCTAATTTTAGCTCCCAAAATAATTTCTTTCATAAACTATGAATTTTTGAAAAACGTCCACTTAACTGTAGTTAGTTTCATATTTTCAAGGGATAAATCCCACATTTTAGCGATCAATTTTCATTAATGCACCATGTAGAATTCAATGAGATTAATAGATAGATACAGAACACTATTGAAAATCGCACCTTTCGTTACTCAAGTGGCATAATGGACAAGAAAAGTTTAGAAGCCGAACAATATAAAAATATCTTCCGATAGTCTGGTTAACAAAATCATTAGACTGATTGAAAAGTTGTTTCTTTTTACTTTGCAAATACCGAAGTGTTTATTTTATACCATTGGTTACGGCATATTAAAAAATAATGATTTATCCGCCTATAATTTATTCAATAATATTGCATGGTTAACTAAACCAATTAGCCTTTGATAATTCCATGTGTGAAGATGTCTCGTTTAAGTTTACATCTGATCTGATATTTAAAATTCGTTTAAATAACGAATTAACCTTGATACAAGAAAAATAATGTTGAAATGATGACATTCTACAGGCGACACAGCTTTGATGTTCCCCTTCTGTTTACAAGATTGATAAGAACAAATATTTGTAGACTAATGCGGTTGTTGTTGATTGAGTCAGCATAAATCTTGGAGAGGAATTTTAGGAAATATGAAAACAACATGTCATCAGTTTAGTTGTGAACGGTGAATCCTTGGAGCAAGTGAGTTTGAATTCCTAATGTATGTGCGCAGGAGGCAGGAGTTAGATAAAGACATTTATCATCTATCCCTTAGGGAAATTTAGGCAACCTGTAATTCTTGAATTTCAACAGAGTATTCATGAGAGCTCTTGGGTCTTTTTGAAATGTGCACAGTGATTTTATATCACATAATTAGGGTAGTGAAAAATTCGTATTATTTCTCGGCAAATTTCGCGCTATTGTTTGGGAAAAAAAGTGCTATTTTATCGGTTCCTTTTCGTATTTTGCACGTTGCGCCTGTTTGCAGAAAGTTGCGTTTTTTTTGAAAAATCGCCTCATTTGATGGCTATTTAAGCTTACCAAAAAGCGGATATAGAAATATTTAAAATGTACAATTTTTCGAAAATAATACGAAATTCGCGTTATTTGCCTGACTATTGCGGATTTCGCGTTATTCTCGAAAACACGGCAAAATTAAAGAGTTCGCTTTATTGGAAACGCGAAATTTTCAGGCCAACATTGGCGAAGCCCTAACGTAGGTTCTCAACTGAGCGATAACGCCCCATTGAAGGCGTTTGAGACTTGGCAGTAAAAGACCCGGAGGCAATTAGGAGGCGTTGAGATGATACAGTGGGGGCGTGGGCAAGTAAAAAAATATGGTCTAAAAAGACAAAAAAACGCGCTAATCACGTATTAATAAACAAAATAAACTTTAATTATGGTTTATTGTTGCTGTTGTATGTATTGTAGTCAGTTTTATCACGTGTGTCACATTAAATAATTGAACGACTTTATAATTCTTATTATATTATCGTCGTTGTAAATGTATAATATCTTTTTTGTGATTATGTCAATTAAGTTTGTTGACAGATCCATTTGTTAACTTATGCTTTGCCTTTTGCTAAAACTATTTATTGTTCTCCGGGTGTCTCTTGTTTCTCTTTTTTTTAAATATAAAGATCATAATTAAACACAAACAGAATGCTAGGGTCAAAAAGTCTCCTTTTCAAGTATTGGGCCATCAATAAATTTCACATGAATTTCATGATTTTTTGACCCCCCCCCCCCCCCCGTCCCTGTCACACGTCGTCACATTTGTGAGACCCCATCCCCCCTAGTGTGACGTCACATATTTTTCAATTTTGCATCTAAAATTTATTGCATTTTAATAATTTAGATTCTTACATGTGACGTCACAGAGCGATGACCCCCCCCATAACCCATGTCATACTTATCTACTCCCCCTCCCTTAAGGTGTGCCGTAATTTATGGATGGTCCCTATCGACTAAATTTAAAAAAAATTGAGTTCTAGATTTAAACTTTAATGTTTCATTAACACAGAGTTCCGTGACCCAACAAACCAAATAAGTCATTAGTCAATTTTAATGTTGATACCATCAAAAAATTAAAATTAAAATTACCTATAAAATTCTTGGAACAGTTTTCACACTCTTTAACGACTGTGACGACCTCCGTGGCAGAGTTGTGAGACCTTGTCTCTGTATTGCGTGTTCAAAATTCAGCCAAAATATATATATTTTTAAATGGTTTTATCTTGGTGTTCATAACATTTATTTAAGAATGTGTGTTGATTAATATTATGCTTTCTTGAAAGGGGGTTAGTTATGTTTTGTAAACCACAACCCCCGAGATACTTCTCAACATTTTACTTTATCATCTTCCGCCTAGCAATATTCCCTAATAACATAAAATAATTTTACCACGTTATGTATTGCTTAGACATTTTTCAAGCAATATTGAGATGAATGTTCTCAATCCCTCATGTTTAAGAGGAAACCTGGCGGCGTTTTGTCCATACGTGTTCCGTAATTTTCTCTCTGGATTTTAAGAATAGTGTTAATATTTTTGAATATAATATAGATATAGACTACCAGCATATCGGTACGTTTTGCTTTTTTTGATAAGTTACTACTAATAACTGAATATTTTAAATTGTAAATTTCCAAAAATTGTAATTTTTGATATTTGTTTACAATTGCTCCACACAGGAGGCTCCGAGGAAAATAATTCCCCTCACGGTCT
The DNA here is from genome assembly GCA_936435175.1 of Glyphotaelius pellucidus. NCBI lineage: Eukaryota > Metazoa > Arthropoda > Insecta > Trichoptera > Limnephilidae > Glyphotaelius > Glyphotaelius pellucidus. The sequence goes on along the minus strand of OW386537.1, from coordinate 9,787,115 downwards.
TGACATCTTTCAGGTGGAGAGTCTTTTGAGGAAAGGAATGCCGTGAAGTTCTGGGAAGGAAAAATGATGAAGGGTGGGTTGGAATCTGGGGGATGGGTATCTCCAGGAGTGACGGATGTATGAATCCACCCCTCTACTGCAATGCAAGGCATGGTCCGAGAGAGTCTTGCTAGGTCAAAATATCTCCTTTAACCAGACTCTCCCGATCCGGGATGCATCCACCGCCAAGACCCGGACAAACCTCACCTCATGAACCCGGGCGCCTCTGCTAAGTCACCAAACGTAGTGAACCACTGGGAATGGCCTGTGGCAGAGGTGTTCGTTATCCAATAAATGGTTACCGGAGCGGCGGTACCCACACTCACCTCCCAAATTGAATATTAAAATTGCCTCGTTTTGACGCTATCAGCAGAAGCACAGTGCGCTGAAGTAGACATTTTTGTCGATAATTTATACGGATTCAGAAAAAAGTCCTGCTATTGCTCAAAAATACGTGGAAATAATCGTTCAGCTAATTATATTATGTATCTCTTGCGTCTCTCTTTGTGTCTTTTGTATCTCTTTGTATTATTTGTCGTTTGAGCGAATTTTAATAGAATTTTAATATAGATATTATCATGTACATATACTTTGACGGAGGGGTTGTTTTAATTACACACCTATTTGGATAAAAACTGGGTTTTTGTAAGGATTATTCTCACTTATGAGAAAGTAAGAATATTGAAGTATAAAAAAAAATTGTTGATACCTTACACCATGGGTCGGCAACCTGCGGCCCGCGGGCCGCATGCGGCCCGCGAGGCGTCTTGGTGCGGCCCGCAAGATTCTCGCCACAACGCATGTGACGGACGACATCATACACAACAGAGTGAAAGGGAGCGAGAAAGAGAGCAAGAAAGGGAGCAAAGAGATAAAACTTCAAACTGAGTTTGTAAACCGCTTTGCTGATTTAAAAAAGATCTCACGCAAGATGGTGATTTGAAAACCCCTTCGCAGTGAATATCGATATATGTACCATGCGATTTGCAAATCAACGTGATAGATTTGGCTTCTGAAAACTACAACATTACCGAAAAAAATAATCACTGTTCTCGGTTATCGAATGTACATTTAGACGCAATATTACGCGGCTCTACTTCAAAAATGCAATCTAATATAAAAACTATTTGCAATCCAAATGCAACCAGAAAAATCTCATTGATTTTATTAACTACAATAAATGTAGTGAAAATATATAATAAGCGTTTTACGTTAAAAATTAAAATATTGCAGGTATATTTTATACATTTGCTCCACACAGGAGGCCCTGACGAAATTAATTCCCCTCAAAGCCCATGTCATCTTTGGGGACGGGATGTGGATGGTGCGATGTTCCGAAAGAGTACGGTTGGAGAAGTCAAAGGGTCTCCCTCAACCGTTCTCTCCCGATCCGGCCTACCATGCAGCTGGCGTGCAGACGCGTCCACCGTGAAGATCCGGACAAACCTCACCCCAAGAACACGGACACCCCTGCTTAGCACCAAACGTAGCGAACCACGTAGGGGTGATCTATTTCAGAGGTTTTGGTTATTCAATAAATGGTTCCCGGGGCGGCGGTACCCAAACCCGCCTCTCAAATTGGAAAAGATTCACTGTAATGACATGTGACTCAAGTGCGGCCCGCAAAAATCCCCATGTAAAATATTTGGCCCTTATACAACAAAAGGTTGCCGACCCATGCCTTACACAATCGCTCTATAGATCGAAACTCTTGTGAGGTGTCATAAAGAAGCTTTAATTTTTGGTTTGGGAAATCAATAACTACGCCTTCTAGATTAACAAATATGTCCAAATGACTTTAACCACCGTTTTCAAAGACAACAACTTCACAACGTAAATGGGTATTTCTCATCAAATTTCGAAATTTGATTCCCGAGTCATTGGTGCTGAGTCACATGCATTAACTGTGTATGTTTTTTTTTTATTTCGATGCACGCTGCACTACTACCTTTGTTTAAAAAGAAAACGTAACCGCTAAAGAAAAAAAAAGATCAGTCGTTACCGTAAAAGTCATTCCCTTACCTTGTCCCATAGTCTAATAATAATATTTACTAAAAAGCCTGTTCATATCAAATTAAACAATGTTCATATTAATTAAACATTGCGAATATACTAAAAAGTAAGTGTTATTGTATATCAAAGCTTTCATTTCATAACGACAAATTTATAAAAAAGAAAATTAATATAATAATAATATAATAATAATATCTTTATTCAATGAAATTTGGAACATATATAACTAAGAAAATACATATTCAGTGTAGTTTACAATAGATTATATCAGTACAAAAAGTTTACAAGTAGAAAGTAGTATACATATGAACAGTAGGTTAAAGGTAAATTAAAGAATACTAATGTGTAGATAGTTATATAGTTGAATAATATTATTACATTATTGTATTAATAATATGATGGTTACTTTAATGATAAGCTCTAATAGTACCAACCAATACATTGGTGTCTTTAGTAATTGCGGATTTGGGTGAGTGCACCGGTAAAGGCCCTGTCATTACTTTTAATCCGAATTTTTATGTTTTCTTTGAAATTTTTTTGTGAGTCGCATTTTTTTATTAAGTCTGGAAGAATGTTGTAAAGTCTTGTTGCAAGGTAAATAAAGTTACGTTGACCAAAAGTAGTATGTATTATGGGAGTTTGTAGTAAATCTTTATTATTGTTTCGAGTATTTAAGTGAGTATTCAATCTTTTTTGATAGTATTTATGTATGTTTGTGTAATGAGGATTGTGGATTGTGGATTGTGGATGTTTGTGTAATGAGGATAGTGAATGAGGATTGTTTTTGCATATATCTGCCGAACGTCAAACACATTCATAACATTAAATATTAAGTTCGAGTCGGTAATTAAAGGTAGCTTAAGGATAATTTTTATAATAATTTTTTGTGCCTTTATGATTGGGTCTAGTGCAGATGCAGTGCCACCTCCCCATGCTATTATACCGTACTCAATAACAGATTGGCAAACTGCAAAATAAATCATTTTTAGGTGTTGTAAGTCGAGAAAGTTTCGTATCGTTCTGAAAAAGTGCATGGTTTTTCTTATTTTGTTTGCAATTATTTGTGTGTGAAGATTCCATTTGAGATATGGATCAATGGTGAGGCCGAGGTACTTCATGTGCGTAGTGCGCTCAATGTAGGGGCACTGACAACATTCATGGGAATTCAAACATGTGTGTATTCTAATAGAGGCATCATCATGAGGTTGACCCGTAATATTTATGCTTGATGTGACATATTTAGTTTTCTCGGTGTTTAGTGTGAGCGTATTTGTGTCCAACCACTTTTTTACAATACCTATATCCGTTTGAGCTTTTTTGTAAATTCGATTTTAAATATGTCCCATCGAATAAAATCATTCCCACACCGTATTACAGATATTCGATTTCTGAATGTATCGAACAATTTTTAAAAACACAACCTTAAGTTTTTAGAACATGGCAACATTCTCAACTCTTTTAACATGGCGATTTCTTCTTAACTGTAGGTGGGTTTGTGCAAAAAAATATTGCGTTGAAAATAGTGAAGAGTTACATTTATGGCGGTCATTACCTCACATTACGTATACTCGTATGTATGAGGTACTTTAGTATACATTTACATGTTTTGTTGTTTTTATGCGTATTTGGGAAGAAAATGCATATTCGAAATGTTTTACTCATAAAAAGTTAAAATAAAAAAAATAATAAATCTCTTACAGCTACATTTTTGATTTCTGCAAAAAAATACCAATTTTTATAAAATAAGAAAATAGTTTAATAATATCAGAAATTTCTAAATTTGATAAGAAATACCCAGATATAGTAAAGTTTGAATAAATTGTTATAACCGCTGTCGTTTTTACAGATATTAACAACAAACACAATATTATAAGTGACGATGTCTGTAGGAATGTAAAATCTTGAAATCAATGCTTAAAAGTTTTTCCTTTTGCTCGTACCTATATTTGTCTGTCCATTCACGCTCCTGATGGAAATGATGCTGTGTCTGTAAAAACTGTGTTGACCTAGAAATTCCAGACAGTGCAATTTCATATGGTCAGGGCTCATCGTTCGAGTACTTTTATTGCCTCATACCCACGGATTTTCGGTTTTATAGTTAAGATACAAATAAAAACCTCATCGTCAAAGTCTCTCAAATGTAATTATCGGAGTTGAGCGTAGTGATGTCCTGTTTTGAAATCGAGCATTTGGCATTTCATCTGTCTTTAAATTTGTTTGTACATTCCGATTCCAGTGTCGAAAATCCGCTGCACCACTTTCAAATATTCAAACAAGCCTTACTTTGACTAAATGGATTACTTCGACTGAACTTTTCAATATAACTTACCTGCCTGAAGAAATTTTGAAAAAATAATTGTCTTTAGATAGTGCCGTTTCCTTGGATAAATTGTGAAATTCCTTATTCGAAATAAAGAAGAAATGTTACATTAAATACTCCGATTTATAATTAAGCAGGTACCTAGTTAATTAGGTACGTACTTAGAAATCTTGTAATTAATAAATCAAAATCGAAAATATGGTTTTGGTTTATTAAATGAGACAGGTTCGGTCCTCAGGTTTTCGGATGCGAGGTCTACAATCTTCTAGAACTACGAAAATATCTATTTTGTACAAATATCTGGATACGTTCGTAAATTTTGGATATCTGAAGAGTTCTTAGGCTCTGAGCAAAAGGGCTCGCTTGGTGCTTCTACCTTAATACCAATACTATGTTATTATCGGCGCCTTGGCTCCTTCGCTCTTTGGCGTCTTGGCAAGTCGGCCCCCGGAGCGGACTTCAGCGGACGACCCCAACTGCGCTTGCACAATACCGGTCCTGATTGACGATGTCAAATCAATGCAAGAGAAAAACAAACGTGTTTCAAATCATTACAGGTTTGTACATTAACATAACAACAAGGCTTCAAAGATACTTGAAGAATTTCTCAATAGATGGCTATCAAATGAATAACGAGTAGGTAACTAAATAATTTTAACAAATTTTCAAAATTACTTTGCAATATTTTGAAGAGATGTCGCTTTTACTTTTAAGCTGTGTGATAATGCTGTAGGTACTTCAGGATTCCCAAAATATTAACAAAGTACATCAACGCTATTTCTAATGCATTTCAAGATAGTTGTGAGGATTTAATTATTATAAATTTAGTATAAGGCGGCACTAATATTTGAAGTTTCGAAGTTCTTAAAAAAATATATGTTATTTTTTAAGATAATATCTATACAACCCCCACGCCGAAACGCAAATTATGTGATATTCCCTCGATAGAAAAAAATCGCAAAGTACGATCCGAAATTTTTTATTTTTAAGCCTGTCTCTATTATATTAAGTTATGAAAATAATAATAATTCACAGTGTTTCTTTAAACGTTGTTTTAGACAACCCCCATGAGATTTTTGCTCTATTTTAAATGAGTAATGTTTTATTAAGCATTTTCACAATTTTCGCTTCAAATTTACCATTGAAAATATAAGCGCGCTCTGTCCAACATTCGTAATTACATATCTCTCCATCTTCTTCTTTTTGATCCGGGAAGCGTCGCCATAAATACTTAAAAAAATAATATAAAATATAGTAAATGCGCCTGTAATACCTTTTAGTAAGTAAGGCTACTGGGATGCAATCTTTTACAATGAAAGTTAAGAATCATAACTACCCACTCCTTATTAGAGCTGGAACCAGGTATTTTGGAACGTGATGTACTAATTCTAAAAATATGAACCTTAAAAATGTGCGGAAGATTTAAAATTTATTTTTCTGATTCTGATCAAGGTTTTCATCGTACCTACATGCAAAATTTTAATAATAATAATAATAATAATAATAATAAGTTTTATTCCAGGATGTGGGGAGGATAGTGCAATCCCACACGTCCCATATGATTGTACATATTTATATAATATATTTTATAACATTTTAAAACAACAGATTTTTTTTTTTTTTTAACATAGAATAGGAAAAAAAAAACAAAATAAAAAAAATATATCTATATATATAAAAATTAAATATAAAAAAAATAAATAACTAATCAATTCTATTCTTCAAGCTCGGGCCCAGCGCTCACTCAGGAGTGGGGTTTGGTGCTGAAACGCTGCGGTCACCACTGCATTGTCGGAAGCCATTAGCCGCATCCTGGCTCCAGTGACCCGATGTCTCTTTAGACCGGCGAATCCGTGCAGTCCTAGTTCAGTGAACATTGTCGATGCACTGCTATATCTTCTGAATCCAAATATAATTCTACATGCATCATTATATTGGATCCGGAGTCGTTCCATCGAGGTGGTTCGGTAGTTACACCAAGTTTCGCATGTATATAGATTAGTGCAAAATGCATTGAACAATGTTTTTTTTACATGGTTACTGCATTGGAAAAATCTTCGGGCAATCATATTGGACAATACACTGATACTTCTCCTCTGTCGTTCAATATCACCATCATCCGAGAGGTCTTCAGTGATGATGTGACCCAAGTATTTTACACTCGTTGATATACTTATGTTTTCCTCATTGAGTTGTACGGGGAGCATCTTCTCGAGAGTTTTTCCATGGTGGAATGCGATTAGTTCCGTCTTCTTGGGGTTGTACATCATGTGGTGGTCATTTGCATATTCTTCACAGATTTTTAATAGAATTCTCAACCCTTTGATCGACGGAGCTAAGAGAATCATGTCGTCCGCATAGCTAATGTGATTTAGGCACAGATTATTGATACGGCAGCCTGCTTTGGTGTCCAGGCGATTAGATAATTCATCCATGTAAACATTAAACAGGATTGGGGACATACACCCTCCTTGCCTTACTCCTGATCGCAAGTATATCGGTTGGGAGTACGTACTTGCCCACCGTACAACGTTTTCCTGCTGGGAGTGCCATCGGGATAGTGTGTTGATATACATGGTAGGTATATTTCTAGCTTTCAATTTCTCCCATAAGGTTTCGTGACAGACCCTGTCGAACGCTTTACTTAGATCTAAGAAGCACCCGTAAACAGTAGTTTTTCGTAAAATTTTTTTGTAAAATTCTATTACTTGCTTTGCAGAGTAGATTGCCATATTAGTGGATAATCTGTTCTTAAAGCCCATCTGATTGTCTTTAGAATTGAGTTTACCTTCTATTTCAGTCAGAATTACCCTTTCAAATAGCCTTGCAATTATAGTTGCCAGGGATATTGGCCGGTAATTGCTTGAGTTGGTCATGTCGGGCTGTCCCGATTTCAGGATCGGGGTTATAATGGTTTTTGTCATTGCACTCGGTAAATGGTTGTGATTGAGAATTGCGTTGAACAGAATATTTAGTAGTTTAGGTATGTATCTACCTCCATACCTTATATGTTCAATACTTAAACTATCGTGTCCCGGAGATTTACCGGCCTTAGTAGCTTTGATGGCCTTCATTATATTATTTTCAGAGAGTTTGACATTTTGTCCATCATATTCCATGATATCAGGAGCAGTCGGTGCTTCGTTTCCAGAAATATCTGCAAAGGTTCTTCTAAATGTCCTGGCTATTTCCTCCATATTTGTGGACCCGTCAATTTGGCTGGCGATTCGAGCGTGTGGCTTGATCAGGTTGTTGCTTTTCTTCCAGAATTGAGCGAACTGTTTTTTGTCAAGCGATTTTACGATATCATCCATCTTTGTTTGTTCGGCAGAGCATTGGCAGTGTTTGAGGGCTCTTTTGAACTCCTTCCTTTTCTGTTTTCTTTCATCCGCAATGGGGCCACGGGATGGTCTCCCATTTTGGATCCACATCATCATCGCTGATCTGGATTTTTCGTAGTGTTCTTTGACTTTTTGATTCCACCCGGCAATATGACGATATGTTTTATGTCTGCTTTGATCGCTCTCACGATGAAATACAGTATTGGCAGCCTTTCTTAGGGCTTCTACAATATCTGTATACATATTATCCACGTTTTGTATGTGATCGCATTTTTCACATGTAGAATCAGAGTTACATATGGATTCGGAGTGTCTTTGATAAGTTACACTGAGTAATGCTTCTGCCACAGACGTATATTCATTAATTTTCTTGTTATTAATCCTTTGCCATATTATGTTATTAGGCTGTTGCGGTACATTAAAGACAGTTGCAGGTAGGTTTTCAGCAGCGATTACGCAAGATGTCGGCCGGTGATCAGACCAGTCAGTATCGTAGTGTATTTGCAGATTATGTATTTTGTCCTTGAGATTATTAGTGCATATACAATGATCGAGCCAGGAAGTGGTATTGTGTGCATCACTAATATATGTATATGTGTCGTTGGGTAGCCTTTCCATATCGATACAACTATAATTATTTTCAGTGTAAAAAATTGATAGTTCTTTCCCGAATACAGAAGATGGGTGAGCGTTGAAATCTCCCATCACGATAGTTTCAGAGTATTCGTTCTCTTGAATGATCGTGTGTATTTTGGACAGGTAGTTGGTGAAGTCGGTAAGGTTATCCGCATGACATACTGGCATGTAGACAGTCAATACACATATTATTCCTCCGTTGGTGGTTATCTGTATACCAGCAATGTTTTCATCTAAAATAAATAATTGATAGGTATAGAAAACGATCTAATACCGCACATATCTTTACGGTTCCAAATGGCTACATGGTTTCGTACACTTGGTACATTTGCGGGTGACAGGTTCTGACCCGCATCATTGAACGTTGTGTATAGTATAGCATAACATAGCGTGCGGTAACCACGCCGTGGGCGTATTTGTTTCATTTGGTCCTGTCACAACATGCATTATTTGTTGATTGTTACATCAAATTGTGCTACTTACAGTATGTCTTAAAAATATCTATTCGCGGAAAGCTTTACGAAATAGCTTAATTAAAAATAATTTAATTAAAATAATTTAATTAAAAAAATCACATATTTGGGAATATTACGAAATTCATAGTACGTTTTTTTTCATGATTTGGTATTCGGTATTCGGCCAAATAGTCCGCATTATTCGGTCGAATACCGTATAGTGAAAAGAGTAGCCGAAAAGGCCTAATACCAAATAGAAAAGATTTTTCTTCCATTTCGTGGTTTACTAAACTGCATGACCTGCGGCAATTTAGATTTCAAACCAATGCAACCCTACCTAAATTTACTAAATTTAGTCACCTGGCACCCTAGCACGGTCCATTGATAAGGACTGATATGATAACTTTCGCTAATTTCTCATCGTTCCCTAGAACAATTGCAGATTGCTAACGCACAAATAACAGTCAAGGTCGAATATATTACGAACACTGTGAACTGTTACTTATTCATTGACAATCTGCAGTCATGCTAGGGAACGATAAGGAGTAACCGAATATTTTTGTCGATCAACTGTACTAGGGGGCCAGATAGTTTAAAGGTCGGTCTCCTGGTAGGTAAACCATGAAATGAACATGAACAATCGTTTGCACATATTGCCAACTTTGCACAATTCTTGTTGAAAAACGCTGTATTCAGTCTTACCACGGACGATGGAAAACATTAATTAATTAATTAGTTAATTTTTTTACAGGAGCTGCACCGAGCGGTCGGTAAAGGAGATGAATCGAATGAGATTTGGGGTTATGTCAACCGCGCGAGACTAATAATAATTATGACTTATATTGTAAATAAATACTGTCGTAATGGATGATTATTTCTTTCACTCACTTGTAAATAAAGTCTATTAATTTATAAATGGGTTTCAGAGACACGGAAGAAATTGACCATATAAAATCAGTATTCTATTCTTAATTCCTGATAAATGAATATCTAATAAAAATTTGAGGTAGGTAGGTAGTAAGGTCTTTCTTAAAATCTGCGTGTTTTCCTTTATACTTTGTCTTCAATCTTATCGCTAAATTTCACATCAGAACTCGACTTTCGACGTCTACGTAATTAATTACGCACTCGAAATTCTTAAATAGTAACTTTAGGTCATGCAATAATCAACATTAGTCGGAAATCTTTCGTGATAAATAAATATCTGTGTTTTCTCCCTGATCTCTTCTTCATTGGAACGCATTTTAACATTTATGTAAACGCCGAACGTCAAACGTCAAGTGTTCAGTGCGTATGCGTGGACAGATCCTTACCACAGATCATTAGCCAAATAAATTGTGTGTGCAATCTTTCGAACCATGTTTCAACAAACGGAGGAGACGGAAAACAAAAAAATGTTTATAATGACGTTCAAGCGAACGTTCACGTTAATGTACATGGTTTCGCTAGCTGGAGACCCGTCTTAAGTTACACCGTGTAACTGTGTGGTGTGTCATATTCATTGCTGTTCGAATTATATCATCTTGACATTATTTCATGAATTTATTTATGTCTGAGAAACCTTTTAACAAAAATAGAAAGGATTTTATGTGTTTCTTTTAAACACGCACGGTTCGGTAAAAGTAAGGACAGATGATTTGGGATCAACATAATCAATTTGTACTGGTTACTCTCAGGTCACACTCTCCGCTCACTGTTCGAGCCTACAACTTTTTAAGTGGATCCAAGGCCAGTGGTCTTCTACATCCGGAGCTCTATCAAGGTGAAATCGAGAAATTTACAATATCGAATCGAAAGGCGATTTGAAATGATTTTATTTCGATGTCCCTAGCATGCTTTCGCTGTCGACAGCCGAATCGATATTGACATGGATTAAATAAGAAATCAATATAGAATGGCAAAACTTAAGAGGGAATAGCCAGACAAAACCGAAAATATGTCATTTTTAAATCAAATTTTAGACGTATTGACTCTTTTTCACAAAAAAATATAAATTGATTTCGAAGGACTGTTGTCTTATCTAGTAAAGTTATTTTTAAAATTTTGAGAAAATATGTTTATTTTTAGTACCGTAGGTTTTTAGTACAATCTAGTAAAATAAATCAATAAATTATTTCGGAAAGCTACTTTTCAGAATTTAAATTTTATTTCAAATAAAATAATAAGTAAAAGACCCGTGCTCTTGTTTTGTGACGAAAATACTTCAGTTTTCTATTTATTTACGGTCTTACAAACTAATATATTTAAAAAAAAAAACATTTTTATTTTGCTTAAACATTATTGAAACATTATAAATACTTATGATAAAAAAATAATTACACAAAGACCCACTTTTAATTGTTTTATTATCAGGAGTTTGAGCATTTTTGAATGTGAAACATGTTTGAAAGCAAATTTAGGGTAGGGTAGGGTAATCCTGGGTAGGCAGGAATCGGGGGTCAGTGTATTCAGGAGTGACGAACATATGAATACATCCCTCTCATTGGGGTGCAAGGCGATGGGTCTAGAGCAGTGATTCTCAACAGGTGGTCCGTGGACCATAGGTGGTCCGCGAGATCTAAAATGTGGTCAACGAAACATTCGTTCATTTTACTACAAAACCGAATCGAAAAGTATCCAAAAGCTGATTCGTAACCCTTTTAGTGTTAAGTGTTGGAGAGGTAGCTGAAGAAGTCCAAGAAGAGCTCATTTTTGTTCCTTGTGGTCCCTGTGAGAACAAATAAATATCATTGTCGTCCCTGGTCAAAAAAAGGTCGGGAACCACTGGTCTAGAGAGTCCGGCTGGAAAGGTTAAAAAGTCTTAATAGGTGGGCAAAAGCATCCGAAGTCAAAACCTAGACAATCTTCACCCCATGAACCTGGGCACCAAACGCAACGAACCACTTTGGGTGATGTATGGCATGGGTGTTGGTTGTTCAATAAATGGTTACCGGGGCGACAGTACCCATACCCGTCTCGTAAAATGAGGCATAATTAGGCATATAAATAATCAAATAAAGTCCCAGTGGCTTCAGGCGGTGGTGACGGTATTCACGAAAAAACTTGAACATTTGCCATTACTTTACAGAAATATTTTTCTTCGCCACAATCATGACAGCATGATCTTAGAATCTTTATACCAATAAAGAAATCATCTGCGTAGTTTATTGTAAAACAAGCAAATGGTTTAATTAACCTTTCAATGTTTACTTAATCAAGATGTAATGATCTCACTGCCCATTATTTTAATTCTCTGTAGTTCCTAGAGAGTATAATATATCGACATTGGTGTGTAAAGAGGTAATACAATATTGACTAGAAGATACCTATTATTAACACATCGAAAAAACCATTTAAAAGCATGGAATAATTTTTATCAATACATTTATTTTAAACGTGAATTCATCCTCGAACCGGAACACGATGCATAATAGTAATTTATGATGGTATAAAAAAACATGAATCGTTTATAAAAAAAGGTATTGTATTTCACGTAACACGAGATTTTGAAACATAGCAAGATTTATTCAAAGCTCCGGAAAAACCGTAACTATAATATGGATACAAATGAAAAAGTTCTTTGTTTGAAACCACTTTTGATTTATACACGTCGACTGGTTTCGGTTGATCTCTGGGAGAGGGGTGGGTAGAGAGGCAGGGGAAAGGTGGGGATTACATAGGGAGAAGGGGAACAACTCTAAAATAGGTCAAGGCGTATTCCTATTCCATTTTTAAAGTATTGCTTGAATTCCAGTATTTCTATTAAACGTGTGGTTAGTATCAATTAAATGTTCGACACATTCTGAACAAACATGTACTTGTTAAACGCCTGACGTGATATTTTACTCTAATATTTACTTTTGCGCGGTTTTAACTGTATCGCAACGCCGGGCAATCGTTGCAATTAAGTTTGTAGAGTCAAAGCTCTTTGTCGTTACAATAGAGAACTCCAGTCCAATTTTTAAATTTTTTTTTATGAATAATAATGACCTTCTAACTTAAATAACTGCATATTTATTTTTATTTTCATAGTTAGTTTTAATAGTTAAAATAAATTTCTAAAGTTTTAAATTTTCAAGATCCCCGAAAACCACCAAATCTAGTGTGACGTCATCATGATCAACCGAAGTATGAATTTTGTATGGAACTGGAATCAGTTGTTCGGCTCCCGCCATTTTGAATTTCAGCATTGGAGCGTTTTACTTGGCATTATGGTCGTTTTTTGTACAGTTAGAGTTTTTGAATATTTTAAATAATATAGATAAACTAATAGAGATACTTTATTTTTGATACTGAATTATTTAGGCCTAAATAATGTTTCAATAAAAACAAAAACTATTATATGTCCAAATCTCTTTATAGAGGTTTATACCAATAACACGGAATGTCGAACGGCTTGCGTCTTACATTTCTATACAACTTTGCCCAGGTGACGCGGCGCGGTGACGACACGCCGCTAAAATCCAGCAATACCAACTTGACAGGGTGTTTTAATGACACGTTTTAAAATGGACTTTTTAATATATTTTTTTAAAATCTAAGTTTAATATTATTTAATAAAACTTATATATTCAGAATCAGCGTTTATTGGTCTATATGAACGTATTTTTTTAAAGCCATAATATTTTTCACTGGAGTTCCTTATTAAGGTTTGGCAAAGTTATTAGTAGTAAAGAAGAATGGCCTTATTTCTGTTGGAAGTTTGGATGTGCAAAGAGAAGAGAAATTACCAACGTACAAAATTCTGCGTCATTGTTAAATCTAAAAAGTAGTTTTAATCAAAGAGCCTTTTTTAATTTGTATAATGTCAAGCCAAAAAGTGTTAACTTTGGATTTCCGGACAATTTGACATCGTAGGAAACGAAATTGCGGATTCTTTGGCAAAACAAAAAGCGTACAATCTTACTGGTACCCACGTCATAAACCATAAACCACGTCCTTCTATACATTTACTCCATCTTTAAAGATGGATGCCCCAATGTTTGGGCAGAATTTGGAACATTGCTAGTCAATCCAAGAGAGCCTACTATGCCTTATTACAAAGGGCTGTCGCATAAAAACCGTGGTTCCAACAATTCCCCATTTTTCAAAAAACGAAATTTCCTTTGAATTTTATTCGAATGAGAATTTGACATCGCTACTTTCCATCTCATCTTTTTAAAATTCTCTTGCTTGATACACCAAACTTGTGCTTGTGTACTTTGTGGTCTACAAATGGGAATTTTAAATAATATAATTTATTATCACGTATTTTTAGTCTTCTAACATTGTCCCCTCCCTCCTCCTTCGTCATCTCATCCCTTCTGAGTCTGAACTTGTTTCCAATCTTCCACATTACAATTATGATATTTGCCCATTTAAATAAAATTATAAATCCGCCTTGCCTCTCTTAATAATTTTAAATTATGACCTAGAACCCTTGAAGAGTGAATGCCAGGAACATTTTGACTGGTTCCACACACTTTCACGTAGAATGAAAAAATGAACGAATAAATTTATTAGGAACACCAAAACAAATGTGATTATTTTTGCACCTATTTTAATTGCAACGTACTTGCTTTCCTCTACAATGCAAGGAAATTTTGTGTACAATTTATTAGTGGGTTTATAAAAATGATCTCACAACAACCTATAGTTGATAGATTAAAAATAATTCTGAGATTAAAAATATTATAATAGATTAAAAATATTCGTGTATTGACACGAAGTGTTCAGATTGGTTCACGATAAAAATAACGATAATGATGTTGGAATGATATTTTGTACCCGTCTTTGTGATCAACAAGGTGGGTCAGGTTCATGTCGAGACCAATTTATAAGGTAATGTCGGAATTTTGTATTTGCACAAAATAATGGGCATATCTTTAACCCCTTCATTGTTATGTTTATTTTCAGTCTCCTCGTTAAATTGGTTTACGAAACAGGTCATCCCGTTTTATGTGGATTCACATAGTGCATTATTTGCAAAACCCTAAAATTTTTAATGTCAATGCAAAACACTCTATTTGACATGTTATGATAGTGTACACAAATTACAAGAATCATTTCAAATTCAATTCAATTCAAAGATAGCCAAGATTCATGCATTTACATTTTTCTCAAGCATTTAACCGCATTCAAAATATTGTAAGGATCAGTTGTTTTAAAGAAATTCTGATTTAAATTTTCGTTAAATGGCCATTCAGCGCCATTTTGCTTTTTGCCATTTGAACGCAGATTCTAGGTGCGTTTCAACATTCTTTCAAATTGTATTGAGCTGACAAGCTTAACAACAACATATTTGTCCTCTTCTGCTGTTCACAATTTGTTCAAAAGCGGAAAAGGACTTAGGATCGGCCTTTAACTAGGACTTTTTAACTGTCAAAAAAAAAAATGGCGCTGATTGGCAATTTGATGACAACGCTACATTTGAATTTTTGTGAAACAGAACGTCCTAAGTTGTTTAAAATAAGCTAATCCTCTTTTGAAAAAGTAATGATGCATAGAATTAAAAACATTTGAACAATTTTGTTAGCAAACAGTTTGTAATTAATAACATGAACACTGTTTTAATACTGCAAACAGGATTTTCTTCCGCAAACTCAATTCGTAATTTAAAAAACATTTTAGCACATATTTGAACGTTAATTCGTATTATCCTTGTTATTCTGGTCCCGAGATGCGTTTGGTGATGGATCTGTACCCGCCCTTGCCCGCGTTGAAGAACATTTGATAGGTGGATCCATCCTGCGCCACCCACGTGACGGCTCCTTTAACCTTCAGGGCGGCATCTTCGTCGTCAGTGCCTTCTTCCTGCCGGGAAATTCCATCACTGGAGTCAAATCTGAAGAAATAATATACATAATCAATAAACCACCTAGAGAAGAAAATAACAATTTCACAGCAAGTAACATTCTTACATTAAGTTCAAAAATTATAAAAAAGTTAAATAGTTCAAGGTCCCAAAGGCTGCGATGAGATGGACGAGTTGAAAGATTGTCAATTGATACGACGCCAAAAATTGTGACATTTAGAGGCCCCAGTGGAAATCACCAAGAGGCAGACTAAAAGAGAGGTGGATAGACTATTGTATCTGGAAGAGAATCAGTGTGAGCGTAATGGACTGAAGATTGGAGACCGCAGCCAGTGCAGAGCGTTTATGTTATGAGCAGGAGGAGGTCAAAAACTTCTCAGTTTCAATGATAATAAATTATTATTATCAGCGTCACAACAGATCTACGTTGTGATGCGTCAGAGCCGCGTGTATATTTGTCTGATATAAAATTTTATTATATTTACGGTTTAGGCGACCTGAAAGGCTATTCCCTAAAATTTGTGATAAGAGATCGTTCTCCCGCGAGAAGTGCTGTCAGATTTGTGTGATTTTCTACGGCTGTTATTTGCTTTTTCCATCGGCCGATGTCAAAATTTCAGCTGTGAGCTGTCACGCATTTTAGTTTGGGTCCTTTTAAACACGAATTCCTGTAAGTATGCATGATTATTTATTAATTTAACAGCTGTAGAAAATCATACAAATCTGACAGCACTTCTCGCGGGAGAACGACCTCTTATCCAAATTTTAAGGAATAGCCTTTCTTATCGAAATAGTTTGACAATATAAAGTGTTTAGAAGAGTTGCCAGCACCATAAATTAAATATCTTCTTCATAATCTGAATCCGAATCGGATGACTCATGAGAAAACATTGTGAACGTATGAACTCTCTGAGAGCTACGATTGTATTGATTCAAAATATCGTCAGAAGGCGTCAGAACACGACTATAGATGTGAAAATTAGCCATCACGTCATAGAACATCACGACTTGCCACATCAGACAAATATAAGGCTCCTTAGACTCCTTAGACTCCGTCTACGGTAGGTTCTAGACGTGAGGTAAGGTATCGCAGAAGGATATTGAAGGAATTTAGGAGCAGCCATAAAATACGTTCCTTGATCTTACACCCTCTTATAACCACCGTGAGAGCATTTCTATTATAATGAATTTGTAGTGAACATGTATCTACTGTGTACTGTGGGAAAGGATGGAACTAAACGCATTGTAGTAAGCCATTATAGACAACGTGTTGGTCGACCTGGAGAGATTGGAAGGCAAGGCTTATTTGGAGCAAAACCATCGAACATTTGCAACGAACCATCAGAAATGAAATAACATCATTTAAAGACAAGAATCTTTACACGGTTTACGGCCGCATTAGTTAAGTTGTATAGGTACTGCAAACGACTTTTAATTCTTTAAGGGTTATCCCAACTTATAAAACAAAATTAAATGTTAATCTTTCGTTATTAAAAAGGATTCAGTTATTAGCTGCTTGAATCGCCCCTGGTTGATAATTGCCAATATTCCAATTATGTTGGTACCATGCTGCTATGTACGGGTAATTACAGGATAAAGAAAAGATGTTTATTTACTTGTTTGAGAATATTTTTGTATACAAATTGGACTTGTTTATGTTTAACGTTTAACATTAACATCAAAATATTGCTTGAAGGTAGCCGGGTCTGAGCAGCCACGTTCTTTCTAAAAAAAATTTACCTCTGCCTCCTGCCTTTCCCATATTCCTTTAAATACCATTTATTAATTGACAAATGGGAATGACACAGTCCACTGGCTTCAGGCAGTTGGAAATTTGTGCGATGTAACATTAATGTTCTTTTAATTACATGTTATTGAAAGCATTTGTCGATTAATACGTCATAATACACCATCATACACATTGATTAATATATGATGCAAGCCATGGTAAAAGTGGTTTATTGCAAGTAATATGGAACTCATGACCTTCCGATATCTGACCACAATATTTATACATATTTTACCCAAACCCTGTAGAAATTTATTACGATGAAATGATACATTCGCAGATTATACCAAATGAACTTATGTGCAGTTTTGTTTGTTACTATGGAAAAAACTAAATAAAATATTTGATCGTTAACACTACCAATTTGCATAATCTTTATCAATGCTGATCATTTGGTGTTGCTATTATGACATAATATTATGATAACCATCAGGAATTTTTGCAAACATTAGCACAAGGAAACTAGCACAAAAATTGATAGGAATATAACTTTACCCGAAGTGATAATTGTTTGAAGGTCCTCTCACGTACTCGTAATTGGTAAGGACAGCATCTTTTGGATCATCTGTCGAGAACACCAACGAGAAACAGCATGCAACCGATACAATTAGCAGAATCTGCAATCACAAATAATAATGCACTTAGAAATGTGCCAAATTCGTAGAAAATACTAATGAATAGTTCATGAATGTTTCAACAACTCTCTCGTAAGTGTACAAAATGGACTACAGTGTTATAAGATACTCTTAAAAGCTTTCACTGGTCTCATACCATATGTGTTCTAGGTGTGAAGCTGATTTCATTAATATGTAAACAAACAATGATAAGATACTGAATTGAAGCAAGTCAAATATTTAGATTTAGTTAGATTTCGGGATAGCTTTACAAAATGTTAGGGTTTCAGCACAGAAAAAAAATATTTTGAATATAATCACGTTGGTATACAAGTTCTATAATGGGTGAAATTTGGGCATGAGTTTGAAGGATGAGTTTCTGAAAGAATAAGTTTACAGGAGTATACTTTTGTTCATTCCATTAATTCAAACAGTGGGTTACTTTTTCCGAAAACTTTCAAGGTGAAAACACTATAGCGCTGTTCGAAGGGTTGGTTTAGTAAGTGGGTAGTATCAAAACATGGCTCAGCATTCTAAAAATCTATGAATATATATAATAATAGCGATTTTTAGAAACTTAAAGGGCCGCCAGTTTGAAACTTTTTATTAATAATTATTAAAACTGAACCCCTCCAGAAGAAAAAAGATCACACATTTATTACTGCTGCTACTGATAAATACGTGCACTGTTTGCATCTTGTTAAACTGATAAGTGGTGGTCTTTGTGTATTGGAAGTCAGCTGTGATCAATTTATGATTCAATGAGTGACAATGATTTTTGATTCACGTCCTTGAAAAAGTAAACTGCCCTTAAATCGATGATGTTGATTAAAAAAAATCATTAAAACTCACGTTATTCATGGTGCAATTGAGAACTCTGTACATTAAGGAACAGTAGATTTTACAACAAGCCGTGTACAAAGTTGGCGCTGAACTGGGGTAAGCGAGGCTTCGATTTAATTATAAATAATACTCTCCAGCGATCCTCTGCCTCCATTAATATTGTTTATCTGTCATGCTTGTATTCCAGCTAACTGCTGTGTTTTTTCTTTATTTTTGTCTGCTGATAAAACCAGAATTCTTTTAGTGGAAGGCTTGCTTTGTGTAACTGCAGATAGGGCGATTGGTCAAATGTTTATATACAACGGCTGCAATTAATTATGATTTTTTCATACTCATTCATGTTCCGTGATTTTCCATGTGAATCTAAGTGTTATTTTATGTTCGTGATCATACCTATTTATATAATGTATCTGGCAGCGGCGTGCGTTCATACCCATTCTTAGCCACTCTACTGCATATTAAGAGTATGTACGTTTCATATTATGAATCTTCTAAAACAAATCGGAGATGTTGAAAATAGGAAGGTCAAAACAAATATTTTTTCTTACACTTATCCATGGTTTAAAATTTGGGTTCTTTTACATTAACTCCACACAGGAGGCCTTGAGGAAAATAACTTCCCTCAGGGCCTATGTCATCTTTGAAGATGCTGTGTGGAAGCTGTTTTTGAGAAGAGGAAGGAGTAGTAGTTGTAGGAGAGAGGAAACACAGATGCCGGCAAATCGTTCCACAGTCGAGCTGTTAAACTCAAGAACGAGTCGTAAAAACGACCCGTTCTCATGTGACAAATGTCAACCATGTACAGATGTTGGGCGCGTGTTCATCGATGAGGCTAGTTCCTCGAAGCATCATCCATTGCAATACCGGTAAACAATGACAGCATTCCCACCTGACGCCTGTGCTCTAAAGATTGCAATCCGTTTGTTAAGTTAAGAGAATCTATCAAACGGACCGCCCGTTTCTGCACAGAGTGGAGGTTTTGTTTTAGGTATTTTGGGGCTCCAGACCAGAAGTGGCTGCCAAATTCAACCGTGGGGCGCACTTGCAATTTGTACAGGGTTAGCAGGATTAGCCAATATGATAATTTAGGACGCGTTTACGAGTCGTTTTTATAAGTTTTATAAAAACAATTTTTGATTTAGACTCTTTTGTTAATTTGGATGCAATAAAATGGACATATTAAAATCGATGATATTGGAAACAAAAAAACAAAAAGAAATTCTATATTTTATGCATTTCTACACAAAATTCACCACTTTTCTTATGAACAAATACCTAGAAAAAAGTTTAGGTAGAGTCCCATGATATACTATACAAGTTTTGGAGAAGTTGCGCGACCCCGATGCTGTGAATTATTATGACACCCCCTTTTTAAATTCCGCGTACTAGGCTTACAAACAAAGATACATTTTGTTGTTCATACATGTTGATAAATGATGTATGATAAAAATAATTCAGATCAATACGGCTTTTTAACCCTAGAAAAAAAAATCATGTCATCAAATTTTATACAGGTTCGATCTTTTTAAACTTATCCCAAAATGAAATACTGTTTTTGAAAGCAGATGAAAGACTCGTTCGGATTTCAGTATTACAAATGGACATAATATGCAATTTTAAAAATATATTGTTTTCTTAATGCAAACTTAGCTAAAGTTATAACAATCGATTGCGATAGTTTTTTTTTGTCTTGCAAAATTTATTTACCACTTTATACGAAACTAAAAAATAAACAATTTGGTCAGATAGACGTATTACAAAGATTATTATGATTTGACTTTATTTTTGTTTTATATAAAAAATAATGTTAAAAAAACTAGCAAACCTCGACTGGGTGAAGAGTTCGGCTATTTTCCGTCGTTTACATTTATTTGAAATCATACGGGAGCTTCTGTGGTAAAAATTTAAATGTAAGGATTGTTATCCTCTCTTTTTAATGGTCTGACCATAATTAATAGTAAAATGAGATACAAAGAGTTTTACGAGGGCGTGTCATTTAGTGACAGATATAATAGCACTACAAGACCCCAGTGGTTCACAGATGGAATCTATTACTCTGTTCCGCACGCCACTGTTCAATGCATCTCTGTACCACGAATTAAGAACGTATTAACGTACGTACTAAGTTTTCGCAAATACAATCATGGATCATAAACCTTGCCTTCTCCCAGATTTAGAAATAAATAAGTGCTACACGTTTCGGTCTTGACACACAATTTATAATTTTTCTCATAAACCATCTAAAAGTTCACTGCCTGGGTTTGAATTTGTCCATCAATTCTTATGTTCAAATATATACCGCAGTTTTTTGTACCATTAGGTTAACTTATGTCTTCTCTTCCAGATAAGTCATTTATATGTACTTATGGTGACCTCCTGACTCCCTGTGCCCAAAGGTCGTGGGATGGAAACCCTGAAACTACAAATTTATTTACAAACTTTTTTATCTTCTACACGGGAATGAATTGCCGATAAAGCATCCCGGGTTTCGAATCCCTGTGCTACAGAGGTCGCTAAAGTGTGGTTGGTTGTTTTTTTAATTTTTTTTATTGTAATATAAAGAATATGATTTACATTTATGCATATATATTTTTCAAAATATTATATTTATGGTCATCATTGGTCATACATGTCTTATCAGAAAAGAGAAGCTCTTGCGCCTGATAAGGGAGCTACGATCTTACTTAGTTGTACGTATAAAATGTTTCGCATAAAATATTTACGTTTTTAATAAAAGTTTTTTGATTTTATTTATTTATTCTGATAGGTTGATGAAATAGCGCAATTCAAAAATGAGGTTATTTTAGTTTTTATGGCTTAGTAAATATAATGGTTATGCATTTGGGTTGTTTTAAAAGTGATATAGTTTTTCCTCCTTCGGGCGGGAACATAAAACTATTTTTAAAAAATAAATAGAAAAATACACCTGAGTATCAATTATTATGTACGTACCTCACGTATCTTACATTAAAAAAAACTGTTTAATTAAAAGGGAAAAAATAATGGACTATTATATTTTTCTGAACACATAAATACTTTTAAAAGTAAAAAAAAGTAATTTACAAATATTTCTATCAATAAGTACGAAGTACTATCAATAAGTACAGGTACGAAATAAAAATTTAATTTTAAGTAATTTTTTTGATTTAAACAAAAACCTTACCAGGATCTACAAACTCTAAAATACTAATTTTGTTTGTATATATGTCTGGTTTGAACTTGGATTTGCTTTGAATTTAAATGTAGTTTTTAAAATTTGAACCGATTGACAAGCTATAAAGTGAGTACCCGTAATATAATATGTTAACGGAAAGAATATTATTATTTTGGAAGGCGGGTACGGAATCAACACCTCTGCCACAGGTCCCCTTTAGCGGTTCGCTACGTTGCGTGACTTAGCAGGAATGCCCGGGTTCATGGGGGTGTGGTTTGCCTAGATATTGGCGGTGGATGCGTTTGCCTACCTACTTCATGGTAGGCCGGATCCGATGAGACCTTTTGATTATCCAGCTAGAACCAGCGCCTTGCACCGCAGTGGGGGGAATGGATTCAAACGTCCGTCACTCCTAAACACGGACAGACCCCCAGTTTCCTACCCACCTCTCATGCCTTTTTCCTTCGCAGAACTTCCTCTCCTTACTTTCCTTAAAAACCCTCCACACAGCATCCCCTAAGATGACATAGGCCCTGATGGAAATTATTTTCCTGAGGTCCTTCTGCGTGGAGCTAATATAAAAAAAAATCATTTTCAACATTGGAATTGATTTGTCAAGAATTCAAACTATCCCTTGATTTTCACAAGTCTGCACTTATATGTATTTTGTTATATTTTTTTATATGAGTACCGCACAAAGGTCCCCAACTGCTCCCGTTCGTAGGCAGTGAGACTATGGCATCCCCAATTGGGGTATGTTGTGAGGCTGAAGGTAGTGGTGAGAGGAAGGAGATGGGGAAGTGCCTGGCTATTCAGATCTGGTTAACAAACACGGCTAAAGCCATTTCAAGCGACGTTTCAATTCTGAATGGTAGTCTTACACAAGGGCGATACTGAGAGTATCTCACACTTCCGTTCCGCAAATATACAATATACATTATTTTTGATTAATGTATTGTAAAACGCCACAAATTAATCAAATAAAATTTATTTGCGTACGCCGGGTTCGAACCCGCGAGTAGGCATCTTCCAATTCTTATCTCCTCTGTATCTGATATTTCGGATTAAAAATAAATTACCTATAAGTATCTTTATGTTTACTGTACTTGAGTCATGTCGACCAGTAACAACTATTAACTTACTGCTCGCATCAAATATCATCACAGTTATTTATTTCTGAAATGATGTGGTATTACTAAATAATGGTAGTCTCTTCAAGGTCACATGTTAACCTGCCCGATTCATTTCAAAGTATGTGCGGAAAATATTTGCTAATAAGCGTGTTGAAGGACTGGAAATGCTATGTTTTTTAATGCTTAACACTTTTTTATTGCCAACGGTCATCACTCACCTTTGCGTTTAATTTCATACCTATTAATAAAATTATATCATCTTCTCGTGTTAGCATGACGACACCTAGTGAACTTTAAAATACATCCATGTACATTCATTACCCAAAAAATGAGTTACTCACCGATTTTTTTTTTCATCTAAATCTGCTAACTAATGTTGTTTCTAAACATATATTTAGCAGTCCGTGACCGGCATTTTCCAGAGCTTAGAATGAACCGCAGCGGTAGAAATCGTTATATTTTTCATGTTACTTTTATTTAATTACCCGGCATGCGTTGCTATTTTTTTTTTTACATGAGCTCCACACAGGAGGTCCTTGGGGATACTGTGTGGAGGGTTTTTTTTTAAGGGAAGGGAGGAAAGGAGAGTTCTGGGAAGGAAAAGGGTATAAGGGGTGGGTAGGAATCTGGGGTTCAGTGTGTCCTGGTCATCCACCTTCAAGACCTAGACAAACCTCACCCCATGAACCCTATGCCAAATAGAGAAATAAATTTCTCATTCCCTTTTCGTCTCCCCTTTCCCTCAACTCCCTCCTTCCCTGCCAGATAAACTATATGAAATTCACCAATTTTTCAAACAACTCGCGCGCTACTAAATGCAAAATTTTTATTAACATTTCATAAGGCCAGAGCTCATTTTTATATCTAGAAAAATTTGCGGGTGTGCGCATAACAACTTACCAGAGTTTCATCGCAATCGGATGAACGGTATAGGAAATAATTTCATAACGCACCGGGAAGGATTCTATATTACATATAGAAATCTTCCCGGGAATACACCAAAGTTTCATCGCAAACGTACGAGTGGTTTAGGAACAGCATAAGGAACAAAAATTCATTTTCATATATTAAGATTACGACTCTTTTATGATATATTTGAAAAATATTTTTTAACACACGTAAACCAGGGTTAATTTACATCACATGTAAGGCAGTATTCTAGTCTAGAAAAAAAAACATTTTTTTTTTATTTTTATTTTCAAAGTTTCAATATTCAAAAATATCTCCTGAAAAGGATTTTTCTAAATTCACATTATTTTAAAAGTTTTGACCATTTAAATGTCGCGGTTTAGACGAAATCAAACCAAATTTTAAACCCATTTTTCTCCAAACCACTTTTTTCGAGACGGTTGACACGATATCTCAAGTTCTACTAAACCGATTTACTTGAAATTTGGTGTGAGCCTTCTCTATACGTTCTTTTATGGCGGGAACTAGAATAATAACAATTTTTACTATTTTTAAAAAATTTGGAAAGTCAACAAAACTGGTACAAAAAGGTCTTTTTAATTTCAGAAAGCCGCCATTTTGCGAAATTTTTTTTAAACTTTTCCTTAGTTCGGACCATAGCCGCATTTGTTTGGATTAAGAATTAAATTTTTTTTGGGAGGGTTGCAATCGTGTCAACCAGGGCACGCCATTTTTTTAAGACCCCCCACTTCAACACCCTGTAACTTTTTGAATTTAGAATTTTTTCGTTTGACTCTTTTTTTAATGAATTCTTTAATATTTCATAAATATTTAATAAAATAATAGTTGGTAAAATAATGCTTCTAGACTAGTTTAATATTAAGTTTTATGTGTGTTTTATTATATTATCATTCATTGTTGTATGAATGATAATATAATAAAGTAAGTCCCTCCGTTGTTATCCATTCATTGTTGTGTGAAAAGTTATAAAGTAGCACCGGTTTACGATAGTTGTATTTATACCTGCTGAGCTACTGAAAGCAGACTGTGGGCATGAGCATACCGAATTGATATTTTACACATATTATGTAGTAAGAGTAATTTATTATTATTACAATCTATGCTTATCTTAGATAAAGAAAACTGTTTTCGTTGAACTCAATCAGGCATACCTTATACCTGTAATTTTTTGATTTCCACCAAGCACATAACAGGTTATTACATGTATTTCTGTTTGGTGTTGTAGGTACTGTCATAACATTTTATTTTAATTATGTTAATATTGTCTCTTGAATGCCACAGACTTAATAATCAATTAATTTAATAATACTTGCTGAAGTCCCCGGCGTTGCGCGAGCTTTTATAAAATTATTATTTTTAAATCAGTTTTAAACAATCAACAACATGTGGTGTATTGTAATGCGCATGATCTTCCTCTTGTTTTTAAGGTCAAGTGTGCAAAATTTCATCAATCTCGGAATAAAACTGTTGATTTGCATACAAATCAAATCCACGCGCCCACCCGCCACAAACAGACTGTCTTTATATATTAGAAGAAGAATTCGTATCAGCAACCGGAGAACTCAACACAGTGCCAAATCGACACACTTTTGAAAAGTGATAAAATAAAATTTATTTTTTATAAAAAATAAATTCTATTTTTAAAATTTATTTTTTAAAAATTTTATTTTAAAAAATTATTTTTTATAAATTAAAATTTATTTTGCCCCACTGCACTCTCAAAATTATTTATTTTTCTATGGTCGAATCCATCCTTAGATATGGAATACGAATTTGGGGTCTCACAAGCATTACTAATGTTAAACATATACTAAATTTACAAATTGCTATAATAAAAAAAAATAGTAGCACCCAATATTTACAAACAAAGAAGTACTCTAAAACTACTGTCTGGTTCTGAGGGCCTACTTCCAATAAAGGGTCTTCTTTGGTACATGCATATGGATAATGAGAGAGAAAGCAAGTACAAAAAGCAACTGGTGCATAATCACACCACAAGATCCACTGAAAATAAGGAACTAATAACTCCAAGAATAACAAATAAGTATGAAAGCCGAACGCTTAAATACTTAATACCAGAGATTTTCAATAAATTCAATAAATGTTTTAAACCTCAGAATAATGAGAGACCCCGCCCCAAAAACAGTAAGCGTTGGCTAATAAGTGACGAATCAATGTATCTCTGAACATCTCAACGTACCTGCCTAAACAATTTGTATTTATGTAGGTACATTGAGATACATTATTTTATTTGCATGTATTAATAATTAAAAATAAATAAATATATTATTTGGCAGAACCTACAGACAAGCCGTCGTGTGACAGCTTAGTGGGACTACTTAAAACTTGTATTAATTTTTTTTTCTTGTATTAATAAATAATAATAAAAAAGATATGGAATGTGATGAAAAAAGGACCAAGTTATACGTTAGGTTATTTTATTTCATCGCTTTTAATTTTTAATAAGTTTATATCAATTTTCAAAAGAGCCATGATTTTATATTGATTTACTACCTTAATTTTGGCTGATTCTCCACCTACTATATGTATCTACGACGAATACATATTTTTCTCTGGGTGACCGGTCAAAATTACCAATAAACAGAAGAGTAAAGGAATAGTAAAACCCAGTAAAATGTCGTCCCATCCTGATTTATTATCCAAAACAATACCACAAAATAAAAATAATCTTTTTGACATCGGTGATATTTATAAAAATACAATGCTTTGCTTATGAATAAAATTCGATTAATCAATACTTCGTTAATCGTGACATTGTGAGAATAAATAAATCTTTAATTTTTTGTCTGCATTCTTTGTAGATACAATATACTTGTAATAAAAGATTCGTTTTTTATATTCATATGATAAACCGTTGGAATAAAAATAGATGAGAAACCGTGGATATACAAGTCCTAGGGAGAGATCATACGCACATCATTGATGATCGTCCTGAATATCGAACTAAGAGTATGGATATTACGAATGTCTTTAATCATACTGTTGTAGACATTGCGCGAACGTATATTCTTTCGAATCTTAGAATTATAACGTTATTGCCGTTTATAAAACAAGAAAAAAAAGTTTTATTTCTCACAGTGGTAATAAAATTTGTACGGGATGGATTGGACGCTTAACATTAATTACATATACTTATTTATTAATAATTATACCATAAAAATAATATGATATGTTACAAAGTATAAATAAATAATACGATATTAACGTTACAAAGTATAAAGAATTCTGAGATGACTTATTTTTTCATTTGTAACACTTTGAATTCAAATGTCACGTAATGAAATTGTAAGGAGACCACCCAATTTTGAATATTTGAATTTTTAGAACGCTTGAAAAACATGAATATACCTACCTCTTGTTTTCTTTTTGTAAATGATTTAAAAAAAATGTTATTTAACGATTAACTATTTGTAATATGTGTAATTCAAATATATTTCCATATATTTTAATGTTTATATATATATTAATTATTATTTCTTCAGACATACTTTTTCGACTGAACGAGCATATATAATGTTCTAATAAATAAATACAATTGTTGTACTAAATCTTTTTTTTTAATTCGATTCCACAAATTTAGTAATCTGTATATTCAAATAAAATATTCTAAACCTGAATCATCGATTTAAGTACTTATTTTTACTACGTTATTAATATAAATATGTAGAAGAATGGTCATTGTCACCCATGAATATTATAAGAAGCAAATTAGGACGCACGTTCCTTTCGAATGCTCCGTGAGGACGTTAATACGATCTCTGCCTGGTTTTACTTTACCGGCTAACAATCCCCAAATCCTAAGACCACGTTTGTCGAACATAATGGGATAGATCCAAAAATGAACAAGTCAAAATAAATTATCAATCGAGGCGCGAGCTTTAATCATTGAAGAAGGGAAGTATGTTCATACTTTTTGCTCTGGAATAAATTATGCTCAAACTGAAAATACTGGTCATAATTATTTTTTATAACACGTGGGTAATATGGATATTAATAATAATAAAGGCAATCAAAATGCACATTAAAGGTTTTTTAATTGAAAACAACAATAATAAATGTATTTGAAATAATTGTAAAGTAACGAACATAATGTACACAAGGAAAAATGCACCAATGGACATTGGGCAGTTTTTTTGTTCTTGGAATGCTTATTTCAAAATATTTCAAAATTAACTATTTCAAAATTAGCTGGATTCGAATTTTGAACATTTGGCTGTCATCAGTTATTTTGTTTTGCTCCTACTAAAAATCGTGTTTTTTATTAATTTTTCCAATATTTTTATGTTTTCTGGTCAAAATAAGTGTAGTGTATTGTGCCTTGAGGATTCTTCTCCCCCCTGATCTTCCAGGAGTCGCTTTTCGTCGCTGATTTCCAGATATTTATAAACTTTTTACTTCTGTCACTTTCCATACATATTTTTGTTTCATAATTTTGTAAGCAATGGAGGAGGATTACCCTCCTGGACACCCTAAAAAGCCCCCAGATCCTCCTCCTGTCCCCCCAGATGGTGAAAATATAGTAATTTCAGACAGTGAATCCGTCATTCTGACTTCTACAAAAAAAAGGAAGTTTAATCCCTCTTTACCAATAAAAAATGACTCACCTTCCACTTCACAGTCTCCACCAGTTCTTCCGCAACCTCCTCCAACAAACTTTTATTCTCCTCATTCCTGTGGCCCTTACATAGTGTATGCTCAAAAAACTGAGCAAGGCAAAACCATTCACCCTCTTGAATTTGGTAAATTCCTATCAAATAGCAAGAACTTATCAATTAAACCTGGAGGTGTAAAAGCTGAGGGTCGTTTTCGAATCTCTGTCGAATTTCTTACAGGTTCAGCCGCCAACAACTTCATCAAAAATATATTCATTTCTTCAAATTCAAAATTCAAGGCCTATATCCCAACTTTCAATGTCACTCGAATGGGCCTGGTCAGAGGTATCTCGACCGATCTGTCCATTGCAGAAATTCTGTCTTCACTCTCAACCCCCCAACATATCGGCAATCCTATAAAAGCAAGGAGACTTAATTACAAGGACTCCTCTGAAGGCATCGTTTCCTGGAAGCCCTCCCAATCTGTGGTCATCACCTTCGAAGGACAATCCCTTCCCTCCCATATTTATTTATTTTTCAATTCTCTACCGGTTGAAATGTATACTTATCCCACCACTCAATGTTATAATTGCTGCCGTTTTGGTCATACCAAAGCTGCATGCAGATCGCCTCCCAGATGTTTCAAATGTGGAGAAAACCACACGGCTGACCAATGTTCTTCTCTCTCCTCTACTAAATGTTTCAACTGCTCAGGTGCTCATTCCGCCATCAACTCTAGTTGCCCAGAACAATTTCGCCAAAAAAATATTAAAATTTCTATGGCCTCTCAGAACTTGTCTTTTTTGCAGGCTTCTAAACTATTCCCGCCTGTCAAAAAATCATTTGCTGAGGTTTTATCCAGCACTTCTTCATCCAACCCTCTCCCCTCCTCCTCAACAACAACTTCTCGTTCAACTAAATTCACATACAAAAATCCTATTTCTAAACCGACTCCTGGATACGATCAGCAACAACATAACTCACTACTCTTAAATCCCAATGGTTTACCTCTTTCAAATGCCACAAATGGGTGCGCAAACAATTATAATCCGTCCTCCATGAACCATCAAAATCTTTCTGAAAAACTCTCCCAAGATAATTCTTCATTTATTCAAACTCTGATTATGCTTCTAATTGACCTAATTTCTTCTCAAACTAATCTACCGTCCAACGCTGCTTGTATTATTTCCACATTAAAATCATTTATTCAAAATGACTCTTCAAGATGTCAGAATTCTTCAGTGGAATAGCCGAAGTGCTATTTCTAACAAATCGAACCTCCTTAACCTATTAAATTCAAACCTCATTTCTGTGGCTGCTATCTCAGAGACATGGTTTACTCCATCCACCCACTTTAAAGTGGGAGGGTACTCCTGTCTCCGCGATGATCGACCGGAAGGTATGGGCGGTGGCGCTGCCCTTTTTATTAAAAAATCCCTGCCGTTTTTCCCAATAAATAATATCAAACCCCCCAATGCTGACTTTCAAATGGTTGCAGCTAAAATAAAGGACACATCCTTTGTTTCTGTCTATCTTCCCCCAACAGCGCACTTCAATAAGCAATCTTGGTTGCAAATTGTCCGTCAGCTAAGCCCTCCTTTCTTTTTATTGGGCGATTTTAATGCCCATTCCCCCATCTGGGGTTCTGCTTTCTCTGATCGAGATGGTCGAAGCGTGATGGATTTTCTAGATGAATCCAACCTTTTCCTATTGAATGACGGATCTCCTACTAGAATCTCTCGCCCCAATACAAACCCCAGTGCAGTGGATCTCTCCATATGCTCTACTAGCCTGGCACCTCTCTCCTCGTGGGTGGTGTCCCCCGACCCTTGCTCCAGTGATCATTTCCCGATCACAATCACTTACCAAACTTCTTTCCATTCAGACAAGTCCCATATTTCGACAAAGATAAAAACAAAACACACCAAATGGGACGAATTTAACTCGCATATGGATAAGTTTATTCAAAATGTATCCCCTTCTGATATATTATCTGTCAAAGATGACTATGACAACTTCAAATCAATGCTCATATCTGCAATAAATAAATCAAATCCTCCCCCTAAAACTAAATCTCTTAAAAAACTCCCTCCAACTCCCTGGTGGGATGAAGAATGTTCCAAAGTAGTGAGAATTCGGAAAGCTAAATCTCTTTCCTATCGTCACAATATGACTATGGAGAACTATCTTGTATACAAAAATGCCGAATCTAATGCCAAAAGGGTATTGAGGTAAAAAAAAAAGATCTGGGTGGTACAACTTCTGTAGTTCAGTATCTCCAAACACTCCAATTTCGGAAGTTTGGTCTATGATTCGAAGATTTCGATCCTCATTCAGTTCAACATCTCCTCGAGCGTCTCATTCTAAATGGATAGATGAGTTCTTAGACAAAATTGCCCCCCCTTCTGTACCTAACTTAGATGAAATAACTCCCATCTACCATACTCCTATGTCTAATCATTGGCTAGACTCTCCATTCAATTTAATTGAATTAAAAAATTGTTTATCAACAGTCAAGGACTCATCTCCAGGCAGAGATGGCATTCCTTACAGCATAATCAAAAATAGTAATGATAATGTTCTAAACCACTTCTTAGGCATCTTAAATAAAATATTCCAGACTGGCATAATGCCTGATGACTGGAGTTCCCAAATAATCATCCCAATTTTAAAATCAAATAAATCACCCAATTCTGGTTCCAACTACAGACCAATTGCTCTTTCATCCACCCTCAGTAAAATTTATGAAAAATTAATCAAAAACCGGTTAGAATTTTTTGTCGAGAGTAAACAGCTTCTCTCTCCATCTCAATTTGGATTTAGGAAAAAAAAATCTACTCAAGATAACCTTGCCATTATTAGCACTGATATTAATTTATCCATTTCTAACCAGGAAGTATGTCTTGCAGTCTTTATAGACATAGAAGGCGCTTTTGACAATGTTTCCATCCCAATCCTCAAAAAAAAACTCTTAAGCCTCGGTCTACCTCTCATGTTTGTCCAATCGATTATCAATCTGTTTCTTGATAGAAAAATTTTCATTGAGCTACCAGATGTTACTCCTCAAAGTAGATCTATTTGGAAAGGTTTACCCCAAGGGGATGTATTATCTCCCTTACTGTATAATATATACACAAACGATATGCATGTCACTATTCCCCCTCAAGTAAAAGTTATTGAGTTTGCAGATGACATAGCTTTCTTCTTATCATCCAAAATCATCCCTTCCGCCGTCAAATATCTTAATGAAGCCATGGATGCCCTTTGCACATGGCTCACTTTAAATGGTCTTGAACTTTCAGTCCAAAAGAGTCAGTGTGTCGTCTTCTCAAACCGTCACAAAAACCCCCACGTTCAAATTTTATTTAAAAACTCTCCAATCCCCAACGCCTCTGAAGTTAAATTTTTGGGAGTAACATTTGATAGGAAACTTAAATGGTCTTCCCATATTCATAATATAGTTACTAAATGTGAAAAGAATTTAAATATCATCAGATCTTTGACTGGCGTATGGTGGGGTGCCCACCCTACTTGCATTAAATTGCTTTACAATGCACTTATTCGAAGCCATCTCGATTATGCCTGCCCACTTTTTAGTACTGCATCAAAAAATGCACTCAGTAAATTAGACAAAATTCAATCAAAATCTTTGCGGATAATAACTGGAGCGATGCAATCTTCACCCATCAATTCCCTTCAAGTAGAATGTTCTGATCCCCCACTTTATTTAAGGCGTCAACTATTTGCTGACAAATTTGTTCTTAAATGTATAAATTCTAAATGTCATCAGATTATTCCGAGAGTCTCATTGTTCATCAACCCACCAAATGCACCTACAATCAGAGCTCGAACTAAACCTCTTCCTGCCATCTGTAAAAATTTTCGCTCTCTATCAGAGCTTCAAATTATCCAAAATGATCTTCTTCCTTTGTACAGATTAAAATATAGTCATGTCACCCTATCCCCAACAATTTTAGAAGGGATTGGCATTCTTAAAAGTCATTCCAATCTCCCTGCCTGTATTGTCAATAATATGTTCAATGACATTATTTCATCTAAATGGCCCAACTCTTCTCTTTTATTTACTGACGGCTCCAAATCTCCAGACTGTCCTAACTGTGGTATAGGTATTAACGTTTACCACAATAATTCTAATGATAGAATATTTTATTCAATTTCAAACCAATTTTCAATATTTTCTGCCGAGTGCATTGCAATAATTGAATCACTTAAATATATAATCAAAAATAATTTTGAACATTCCCTTGTTCTCTCTGACTCTCTCAGTTCCCTCCAAAAACTGAAATCGAGTCCTCTTCTTCATCCTGATGATCATTTTGTATGCCTTATTCGAGTGATGATAGCCTCCATTCAAAGCTCTGGAAAAACTGTAACTCTGATATGGATTCCTGGACATGTTGGCATAGTGGGTAACGATATTGCGGATTCCTTGGCAAAACAAGGAGCGTCTAACCCTATTGTTACCCTCGTAAACCATATTCCCCTATCTGATATTTTTTCCATCATCAAAGATAGATCCCGCAATGCTTGGACAGAGTATTGGAACATTGCTAGTCAATCCAAGGGAGCCTGCTATGCCTCAATACAAAGGACTATTCCATCAAAACCGTGGTTTCAAAAATTACCCCATTTTTCCAAAAAAGAAATTTCCTCTCTTATTCGAATGAGAATCGGACATTGTTCCGTTCCTTCTCACTTGTTTAAAATTCATGTCCTTGACTCCCCAGATTGTTCTTTCTGTGGTCTAGATGTGGGAACTTTAGATCACATATTTTTTGGTTGTCCCTCTCTAAATAAATATCCTCTCTTTTATCAAGCGTTATCTAAAATTACTTCCCCTCCATTCAACATCTCATCTCTCCTAAGTCTAAACTCGATTCCAATCTTCCATATAATTCTGAAATTTGCACATTTAAATAATATTAATATATAAATTTACTTCTTCATTTATATTTAAATTTACCTTTCCCTTTTCTACAATTTGAAATGATGGCCTAGAACACCCTTGATGGGTGAAAGCCAGAAATAATTGAAAAAAAAAAAAAAAAAAATTAGCTGATTTCTAAAAACATTCGTTGTTTTGTTAAATTTACATATTCTTTCACAAAAATAAAAATACTTTATCAAATTTGCGACGCACGAAGAATTTTTATATTTGTAGTTTATTATTTTTATCACAGTACTATGTGCATTTGTAGCGTTTCTGATCAACTAACCTGCATTCAGTTTCTCCGCAGGGGTAGGCAGAGAGGACAAACTCGGTCTTGGAACACACTCTGTGCATCATTCACATTCATGCCGTTTCATACACACTCTTCTGTTTTTTGGACTCTTAACATGACACGACTCAAGTATTTTGTTCACTTGATCGTGGCCATGCCTTCTTTGATTTTTCTGTCCTAATTTCATTAAAATTTATTCACTCGAAATAAAAACGAAAAAAATATGCATAAATGGAATCGATATTTGGCAACAAAGTTCTAGCGGAAAATTTTGAAGCAATGTTACAAAACTAGTATTACAAAATAAATATTCATTGAATTATATCTACCTAAAAATAAATATGAAATCTAAACAAAAGCGTCCCAGGCTGTGTGGCTTTGTTTCTTACAGAAATTTATAGTTTTATTCCTAAATGTATACATTTTTGCATACATGACCTTCGAAACAAGAGAAAGGTCTACTTGAAATTTCCAACAAACATCCCCATCCTCTTTTCCCACTTCTTAAAGCAGAATTTAAAAACTAATAGAACAAGAGGAAAATTGGTAATCCGCTTCTGATTTCGGGCAAAGTCAGAGACTTCAGCGATTGGTGAATAACTGCGAGTTGCCTGCTGACCATTACAGGTTGTATGAATAGCTACGTAGTTAAGAACTATTCAACCTATCTCGGCTTTCGGAAGGTCCAGTTTTTCGGAAGCAGCAATAACTTTGTTCTGATGTATTTTTTAAAGCAACCGCCATGTCTTCATAAGGAAAATGAGTTCCATGAGATTCCGTTATGGCATACCTAACCTCCTTGCTTGTGTTACATACTACTGTATCTTATATTATACTCTTGTTATTCCAGCTTTTGATATGTCCTGGTATTTTCACAACCTGATCGTTTTATACTCTCCTTGGATGTTCTTGATGTCTGCATTTCGTATTATTTGATTGCGTAACACCATATAACTATAATGAATAAAGCTAGTCCGTAGTAGGTGACAAAATCTATATCGAATGAAATATGTATTTTCTTGAATTACTATTTTCTATTTTTTTTTCTAACAAGAGTTGTTTTCATTTATTGTTTATCTTTCTTGTCAGTTTTTCACACAAACCTTAGCATTTTCATGGTTCGTGACATCTGCAAATATCTAATCATAATTTTGTCATTCACTTCACGGTGCCTCCTTCAAATAATGAATAAAAAGACATTTTTGAAATTTTTCAATTGAGGCAAACCTTACTGCTAAATCACTATGTTAAATTATTTTTTACTACGAATTGGTTGAGAAAAACATAATAAAAATATTCAATTACTTTATAAAAAAATAAGCGTGAACTACTAAAAATGTATCTTTCATAAGAAATGTGTATGTGTATATATGTTTTTTCTCTTTCTAAATAATCAATGTACTTTAACCAACACCTCTGCGGTAGGTCAGCCCAAGTGGTTCGCTACGTTTGGTGATTTAGCATGGGTGCCCGGGTTCATGGGGTCAGGTTTGTCTAGGTCTTGGAGATGGATGACCAGGACACACCGAACCCCAGATTCCTACCCACCCCTTATACCTTTTCCTTCTCAGAACTCTCCTCTCCTTGGTTTCCTTAAAAAACCCTCCACACAGCATCCCTAAAGATGACATAGGCCTTGAGAGAAATTATTTTCCTCAGGGCCTCCTGTGCGGAATTCATGTAAAAAAAAAAAAAACGTGATAGTAAAATGTAAAAACAAAAACAAAAAAAAACAACTATCTTTCTACTACAAACATATGTAAATACTTGTCACACTTAATCATCAACACCTCAGCACAGGTTATCCTAGTGAGGTGTTCACGAAACAGTCAATATTACCCACACACAGTTTTACCTTGTCAAACCTACCTTACACCCAACATTATTAACGTTTTTTGTTCTACTATATAAACCACTCTAATCATTTGTAAATTGTGTATTAAAAAAAAGACATAAATAAATAAATAAAATAAACAAATAAATATATTTTTGACTTTGGCTTTCTATTAAAGCATAATATACTCGTTATTGCTCCAATACTATTTGTGTACTTCAATGTGCTCCTACTTCCTACTTCCCTTGTCTTTGTTTTACTTCGCATTAGTATAAAATGTCAATTTATAAAGAGTTGATTATGCGTGGGAGAGAATTTTTATCAATCTAACGTAAGAAGTGGAAGTTGTTTTTGTTTCATCTGAAACGTGTTGTCCTTAATGTCACCGGCCATCGGCAGACACGTTATGATTATGAGGGCATAATTAAAATCAGTAAAATCTAAATGTCAACCTCTGTTCATCAATATTGAAATTTAGTTTGATCAAAGCCCAAAGATTATGTGGACTATTTTCGTAATAAAAATATTTATTTTGAAAGGCATTCGAAATGAAATTTCGTTTTGAGGAAAAAAGAGTGGACATCAAAATGATTGTCAGGTTTTCGATATAATAGACGTTAAAGAATAATTTAATAAATACACTTGAAGTCCCACTGCCCAGAAGAAATCAGGTATTTAAATGAGCTTTTGCGCAATTTCAAAAGACGTCTATAAATTAACGTAGAACTTTCAATTATTAGTTAATTAAAATAGATTTATTACATTTATTTTGTGAAGACATGTTTTATTTTACCCACTATAGTAAGCAAAATTAATAAACCAATTTTGTTGAATTTTTTAATCGCACATTTGAAAATGGATTACCTAACAGATGAAGCATGAATAACCTCCCGGTTGTCATAACGATGGCACAGTTTTATTAACGAAAATTGCACTAAAAATACATTATACTCTGAAACAAAGATCAATCTATCTATATAAAAAAAAATTAGGTTCCCTATGTTTGCGTTCGCAAATTTCGGAAAGTAATCGATGGGTTAACTCAAAATTTTATACAGAATATTGCATTTTAGCAGAGAAGTGTTTCTGTATATAAAAGTAAGCTCTGGCCTTATGAAATTTGTATAAAAAAAATGTAGGTTCTATATGTTTGGGTCCGCAAATCTCGGAAAGTAATCGATGGATTGACTCAAAAATTTTACAGAACATTGCATCTTAGTGGAAGAGTGATTCTGTATATAATGGTAAGCTCTGGCGTTATGAAATTTGTACAAAAAAAAATTACTACAGGTGGTGCGCGAGTGGTTTGAAAATGTGTCGATTTCATATATTTTGGCGGTAGGGAGGAAGGCAGGAAGGGGAGGGTAACGTAGGTGGTGGGGTTTTCGGGAAGGGCGATGAGGGTGGGGGAAGGCGGGAAAGGTGGAATGGGAATGCAAGGGGGGAAGGGGACGCGGGAGAGGGATGGGGACCCACGAGAATGGGCACGCAGGGAGAAACAATTTATTTCTTTAATTTATTCTTTCTTTCTTTATCAGGGTACAAATTAATACAAAACATGATAAACATAGTGTGTGCTTATATATAATGACAGAGGGAGACAACAAGATAAAAATATAAGAAAAAATAAGTATAAATTAACATCATTAGGTAACAAAAATCAACTTCCACTTTCCACCAGTATCCTTATTGTTTGTTATATTTTTATCTTGTTGCCTCTATATTTTGTAATAACATATAAGCATAAGCTATGTATTTCTCTTTAGTATTAATTTTGTACCCTGATGATGCTTGAGCAAAACGAAACCGGTCGGTAAATAAATTAATCAAAACTCGTGGTTTAACACAATATGAGTGTTTTATTTTAATCAAAGATAATTTTCACCAGATTTCATAAACTTTTTTTTTTTTAAATTTTGTTTTAATTGCTCCCGTCTGGAGCCAGTGGGACAATGGCATCCCCGATTAGGGTATTTTGTGAAGCTGAAGATAGTGGGGAGGGAAAGGAAATGGAGAAGCGGAAGGTGGGAAGTACCTGGCAGTTTAGATCTGGTCCCAAACACGGCTAAAGCCATTCCAAGCAACGTTTCAATTCTGAACGGTGGTCTTGCGTCAGGGCAATACTGAGAGTATCCTCCACTTTGAAACGTGCCATAAATGTAATAAATATTATTTAAAATGAATAAATTGTGAAATAACTATAATTAATCACATAAAATTTATTTGCCACGCCGGGATTCGATCCCGCGACCTTCAAGCGAAGGTCGGGGGATGCGAGTCAAGAGCCTTATCGCTGGACTACGCCAGCCGTATGTACTCGTAAACCATGGCAATTTTGTGTGCAGTGCGCCAGGTTGTGCACCCTTGGCTTTGGGTTCTGGAGGTCACGCAACAGACCATACGCAATATTCATTGATAATTTATTGACGTCAGCAAAGCATTCACCAGACTCCACCACCCAAAGGAGACGATTGTTCGACATTTTTTTAAATAGAAACAGTCTAATTCAGCCGTTCGGTGGCTTTTAAACTGTTGCCCTATATTTATTAATGATAAAATTATACAAACAAGTTTAGTAGTGTCATCCAATTTTCGTAACAAACGGGTTTCCGATTTAAATATCTTCTTTCGGTTACAAAACACCTTTTGGCGGAATACAAAGCAATGATTTTATATAAATGAAATTATAATATATTAAAATTACATAGGATGATCGTAATATTTCTTTCAGTCTTACTTTTTCCAACGTTGATAAATTGTGTTCTCATTGGGTCATCTTTATCATACGGGTGCGCAAGTAAATTTAGTTTTATTAATTTGTACAATTTCACAATTAAAAATAATATGTAGTATATTTGCGGCACGTTCCAGAGTGGAAGATATTCTCAGTATCGCCCTGGTGTAAGATCCCCATCCGAAATTGAAACATTGCGCTGCTTGAAATAGCATGGTGACCAGATAAGAAGAGCCAGACCGCATAAAAAAATATTTTCCACGATCTTTAGACTGTGTGGAAATAGCATAACAGAGTTTACGGGGGTAATCTTGACATATAAAAATGAATGTTTATTTTTTGTTTTTCTGCGGTCCCTAAACCATCATCCGATTGCGATGAAACTTTGGCGCGTTGTTGTACGCACGCCCGCGAAGGTTTCTATATTTACTGATGAGCTCTGGCATCATGAAATTTCCATTAAAAAATTGCAATAGGCGGCACGCGAGCTGTTTGAAAATTGAATGTACCGGGACTAAATGTGTGGAGAGCGGGAGGGAGGAGGGGAACGCGGGAGGGGGGTTCCCGGGACACGGGAGGGGAAGGGAAGGTGGAAGGGGACGAATGGGAAAGGACACGCAGGGAAAAACAATTTATTTATTAAATTACATTTCAACGCATGCCGGGAACTTGTTAGTAAGAGAACATTCAAGTTTCCGATCCCGATCAAGCATTGAATTTCTAAAATGCGCAACTATTTAACTTGAATTTACTTTTCTCTAATGAAATGGTCCAAACGCATTATTGGAAAAAATTTTCTTGTGAGAACATTTAGTAACAGATCTCTGAAAAATGTACTTCGAACACAGCGTTTCCGGAAACCCTTTGCAACTTATTAGATCGCTAAACCGAACGTTTGCTTAAGGCCGAGCTGACACCTACCAAAATCAACACTATCAGTCACTGTATATACACTGTTGAATGAATGGCTCCCAATTTGGTTTCATCCTTTGACAACTCTGACTGAAATTGATCGATAGATTTTCCACGATTCAAGCGAATCCTACCCATGTGCATTTGCGCTTTCACCAATAATAGTACTTTCATTTATTTGCTTCTTTCTCGCACACTTTTTTACCATTCGAAATTATACCGCGAACATGCAAACGAAAAGTGGCCAAGTCAAAATCCTTGTCCATCGACAAACTTAGATTTAATTACTTTGCATAGACACAAATCACAACTCTTTAGTCACCTACCAAAATGACATCAAATTAAGAAACGTTGACATTCATTATCAGTTGAAATCGTTTATAGCTGGTACAAATTATTTATTCGAATCTCAATAAATATATCAATGTGTACGTGTGCTTCTCTGTAATAATATATTCTTAATGTGGTAGTTCTGTCAAATAACGTAATGTAAACCGCTGGTTAGATTCATTAGGGTACAACAACAGCTAATGAATATCTCCGTGTAAATAATATAATATATCGTCGCCTTAGTTCTCAATTGTCCAAACGGCCATTAGAAAACTTTACGGGAGGAGAAATTTTCTTTCATTATTTCAATGAAACATAATGATAGGTATACGATAAAGCTTTTTCCGCAAAGGTAAAGGTCTCATTAGCTTAAACAATTCTTATTTAAGTGGTTAACTATCATTTTTCATACTTTATTTTTAATTTAAAAGTGGAGATTGAACAAAAACAAAAATGGTCGTTTGGACAATCAAGAACTATGGCGAAAAAATGTTTGGTTAGATAATACCATATAATGTGGTTGGTACCTTTAGTTTATTAGAACCTAGACAAACCTAGAAATTAAACCAATTATTGTGCAATTCAATAATAAAATTTTAGAATATCTATGTTAACATAATAATAATTAACACGTTCCACAAAGTTGAGCGTAAGATCAGAATAAATTACTACTAGAAAATTTTTGATCGAATAATCGTCAAACTGAACTCTCACGTGGATTCTGCAATAGAGTACCGAAAACTGGAAGTGACGAAATGTGGGAAGGGGAAATAAAAATAAACATCGGCCAATTAAGTCTGTTTTGATACACAGCACCAGCTGCGGAAAATAAGGATTTAACTTAACCGTTACTACCAACTCAAACAACACAAAACTATGTCTAAAAAATAATTTGAAAACAATACACCAAAATATAGAAGCATCTTATGACCTGGTATGTTTTTAGGTTTTCACGGCCAAAAAGTATTTTTGTTATTGTTTTTGGGGTGTTATGCCGTGTTTCGCTACCTCCTTCTTTAGCC
The DNA here is from genome assembly GCA_936435175.1 of Glyphotaelius pellucidus. Classification (NCBI taxonomy): domain Eukaryota; kingdom Metazoa; phylum Arthropoda; class Insecta; order Trichoptera; family Limnephilidae; genus Glyphotaelius; species Glyphotaelius pellucidus. The sequence goes on along the minus strand of OW386537.1, from coordinate 9,746,388 downwards.
AACGTTTCGGACAGCGTTACAGTGTCATCATCAGGTCATCTGCCCTGACGATGGACACTGTAACGCTGTCCGAAACGTTGGCTAAAGAAGGAGGTAGCGAAACACGGCATAACACCCCAAAAACAATAACAAAAAAATCTTATGACCTATTCTATATCCTTTCTACATGTGTAATCGCACTCCTAACAAATAATTGTGTATTAATTATGTTCCTTATTCAACTACAAACTTTAAATAAAACCAACATTATATATCTTACTCATATTGAAACCACGACTAATACTTTTCTAATCAAAAACTTAATTTTTTATATAACGTTAAACAAGATGCAACTAAACCGCATTTACTATGAACATTTCAACCCATGTTTTACTTATTTTATTTATTATTTTGCTACAACGAGCATAAACAAGACTAATACTTGGATTAAATATCTTAATCTACCGGTAATTCGTCTTGTATACAAATTTGCTACCCACCTTCTTCCAAACTCATGTTATTTAATATTTGTTGTGATAAAAGTTAACCTTTTCGTCCCGGAACGAAAAAAATCACACATGACCCGAAGGGGGGTCACTCGGGGACCCCAATTTGTTTTGCTTATTAAAGGGTGTTAATGACATATTTTTTTGTAATTTGTTATGATAATAATTAGAGGGAAGTATATTCATCGTATTTCAGTAGTCATTTTAAAAATCGTTTGATAAATAAAGTCATAATTAATATTCTAATGAATTTAGACCATAGCGTGTATTTTTCCATAGAAAACAGAGAAGGCGGGCCGATAGCCAACGTAACACCTTGTTTCCGAATCTCGACTGGCGATTGGCGTTCACCGGAAACGACTCAGACCGAATGATCTTTGACCGGCAAGCGAACATTATAGCATTGTGAAATGAGCAAACGAGATGCGCAGTGTAAACGAACGCGATCTAGTCCTTTCCACTAACAACTTAGAAATTACTTGCTATCGCTTAGAATTATCGCGATACATTCAGCAGATAGGGACGGGGTACGCCCGAACAGAGGGGAAGGGGGGCGGGTGGCACAGATTATTCGCCGGAATTTGTTATAAACTATTTAATTTTAAGAAAAGTAGTAATGCGATATTAATTTTTTTAATGCAGATCGATAACCAAATATATTTTCTAGGATTACCTAAATTATTGAGTATGTGGTTTAAAAAACAACTTAGATACAGCGTAAAACTCTCCTTAGTGTAAGTGCGTTCCCCTGGTCCGGTACGGAAGTGTTAATAATCTAATATATACTGTATTCTCCGGTAGTTACTATATGAGAGTTATCACTAATAATAACATATGTACTCAGAATATACTTACTTTCTTTAATAGACTCCTTTGGAGCTAACACAATTAATAATTTTTTGGATGATTTCTTGGATGATTTCTATGGCATCATTTTGGTGAGAAAATCACCTCAAGGACGCTTTAAAATTACCTTAAAGTGTGTACTGTTCTGTTCAATATTCTCACCATGTACATTTCACTATCATTGTAATTGTTTATTTTGTTCTAAAATATTCACTAAATTCATCTCTTTTCAGCATAATTACTTACCTAGTTCTCATACATTTATCTGGTTTTACTATATTTTATCTGTTTTGTATGATGTAAATAATGTATTCTTACCTTCTTACAAATGGATTCAATATTTAATATAGATTTTGAACCACCAAATAATGAAGAACATGTATTCAAAAATACACAAGATTTCAAAGTATTTCACACAACTAACTCGTTAAATATTATCTCCCAAAATATTAGAAGCATTCGTAAGAACTTTGACAGCTTTACAGTTCTTTTACAAGACCTTGACTCCGACTTTGACATAATAATTTTAAGTGAATGCTGGACAGACGACTCTTACACCGACATCAACTTACCTGAATATTCGACTTTCCGTACTACTACCAAACATAACCAAAATGATGGGATAGTTATCTTCGTTAGAGAGTCGCTAAATCCCTCTATCTCTGAAATAAACCTAACGGAAGCAAATTGCCTCAAAATATCCCAAGGATCTGATCTATCTATTTTTGCTATTTATAGACCTCCATGCTTTAAAAATCTAACACCTTTCCTAAATTCCCTTCAAAAACTTCTGGATGATAATTTAAACACCCAACAACTCATCTTAGCGGGTGACATGAACGTAAACATTCTCAATAGCAATCCGAAAACTAACGAATACCTAAGTCTTTTAAGTCAATATGGCCTTAAGTCAACTATAAACTCTGCCACAAGAACTTCCCTTGAGTCTAATTCTTGCATTGATCATATTTTTGCGAAAACCAAAAAAATAACCATTTCATCCATCATTCATACAACAGTAACTGATCACTACACTACTTTACTCGGCATTCGATCGAACATGGAAAAAAAAACAAAAACGCCTACAAATACCACACATCACGTTATAGACTTTAAATCACTTAGGACAGAAATAAGTCATGAATCCTGGACTTCAACACTAAAAGAAAAAGACCCGAACAAAGCTCTTAATGCTTTCCTACTAACACTGGAAATGTATACTTCCAAACACACCTCACACAGAACTCACAAAAACAACGCCCATAAAACATTGAAAATAAAACCATGGATCACATCAGGGCTAGTAAAAAGTATTCATAAACGTAACATGATGCACATGAGAGTAAATAAAAACCCAAACGACAGTAAACTAAATCACGAATATTCATTATATAGAAATCTCTGTAACAAATTAATTAAGCAAGCCAAATTCAAATTTTACAGAAATGAAATTGAAAAAGCCAAAAATGATCCGAAAAAAACCTGGAAAGTCATAAATGAAGCAGCTTATGTAAAACCTAAAAAATGCAATAATATTAATAAATTGTCAATTAATGGTGAAATCCTTGAAACAAACAACGAACCATACAAAATGGCAAATTATATTAATTCTCATTTTTCTAACGTAGGCCCAGATCTAGCAAACAAAATTCTCATCAATAACCACAACACAAAACAACTGTCATCCAAATACAGCCCTCCCAAAGAACCAATACACTCGTTTAATATATATAAACTTAATAAAAAAGAAATTTCTGAACTTATTTTATCTCTCAAGCAACATTGCGCTCCGGGCCCGGATAAAATCTCAAACCAAATTTTGATTAATCTGCATGAACATATTGCTTTACCTCTTCTGCACATATTCAATCAAAGTTTCAGCCAAGGGATTGTTCCGGATAAACTAAAAATTGCCATTATAAAGCCAATTCAAAAATCTGGAGACAAAACCCTAATTTCTAACTACAGACCTATCTCACTATTAAATTCATTATCGAAAGTCCTGGAAAAAGCAATGAAAAAAAGACTATTAACCTACCTCGATAAACATAACTTACTCTCAAATTGTCAATTCGGTTTTCGAGCTAAAATGAGTACTGAACAGGCTATATCTGAATTAACTAATTACATTGTTAAAAACACAGATGAAGGAGCCAAAGTAATCGGAGTCTTTCTAGATCTGGCCAAGGCTTTTGATACTATCTCTCACGACATTCTGTAAGAGAAACTTAAAAATAATGGTATCAATGGACCGCCGCTCGACTGGTTCATTAGCTATACTAAAAATAGAAAACAAATAGTAGAACTAAATAAATGCTACAGTGATCCGGAAGAAATCAAGTATGGTGTCCCTCAAGGTAGCGTCCTAGGTCCTATTCTATTTCTCATTTACATAAATGAACTTACCGATATTAAAATGGCGTCTATCGAATATAAGGTTATCAGTTATGCAGATGACACGGTAATTCTATTCAAAGCTCCAAGTTGGGAAAAGGCATTCAAAAGTGCGGAAACCGGGATGTTAGAAGTAAAAAATTGGCTCGACAATAATTTACTGACCTTAAACATCTCTAAAACAAAATACCTAACATTCAGCAAAACCAGTACTGGGCAACCAAAAACCCTTTCGCCTTTATACCTCCACCCTTATGTTACCTCAAACCATCAAAGCGAACAAATAGAACATACAGATAATGTCAAGTATCTAGGCTTAACAATGGACCATAAATTAAACTGGGAATGTCATATTAACTTACTCATAAAGAAAATCCGAAAACTATCATTCATTTTTAAAACGATAAGGAACATCATGTCACTAAAACAATTAAAAAATGTTTACTACGCTCTATGTCAAAGCCTTTTAACTTACGGTATTTCGGCCTGGGGGGGAGCCGCTGACAAGTACATTAAGCCGCTTAACTCAACTCACAAAACATTAATTAGGATCATGTTCAAAAAACCCAATCTGCATCCAACGGAAAATCTCCTAATTACAAATAACATACTAGATATAAGGAAACTATTCATTAAAAAGATCATTCAAATTAACTGCATAAAATCCTCACCTTGCCACGTAACTCACCCACAAAATACAAGAGCGAAAACGCATAAACAACTTTCTGTCCCAAAAATTAAATCAACCTTTGCCAAAAAGCACGAATCCTACCTCGCACCTCTCATTTACAACACATTCCTAAAAGAAACCACTTTTTGCTTGAATCAAAAAAACCTAAAAGGGTTCTATAAATATTTCAACACTTGGTTACTACACAAAAAAGGGAATGCATCACCAAGTTACTAATAATCCCATCTTAGTCTAATCCTGATTCTCTATTTACATATATGCGATATTTAAATTTTTAGAGATTTATGCTTTCTTATTAACATTGCTTATGTTTTACCCATGTCTAGTTTAATACTTTATATTATTTTGTTGAAATGTTATTGTTTTTAGATGCTAGCTAAACTCTTAAATTTAATAAAACTGAATACTGCATGCATGCGTATACGTTTGTATATGTATGTTATGTTTGTGTGTATGTGTTTATAGGATTAATATGTTTTTATATGCTAATTGTGTATTAATATGTTCATGCACGCATATTTATGTACCCGTCTCAGAACAGACATCGTCTAGTGAGACGGGTTACAGACTTTTCTTGTATTATATTGTTACTGTAATAAACGCCCGGGTTGCCGGCAATTAATAAAAAAAAATAAAATAAAAAAAAGGAAGTAAAACAATAAAAAAATCAATGTTTTTTTCTACCAGATCTGAATTGCCAGTTACCATCCAAATCTTCATCTTCGCCATCCCCTTTTCCTTCCCACGTACTACAGCCCAACAACATCCCCGTGATTGGATATTATATTCTTAATATTAATTAATTTTGGGTACACAAGGTGTCCGGGGGTAGAAGTAGAAATAAAAATATTGAAAATCGAAAAACCATTTTTTATCGAAATTCCACCTTTTCCCAAACAAATATATTCTTCTTATAAAAATATAATTAATACAAAAAAATCTACGTTTTTAACTTCGTTAAACATTAAACGAATTTAATAACCATTTTTACGTGTACCATCGTGTTGGTACAGTCGTTGACCGGACAACTAGTAATGAAACGAACTCAGAACCATCTCAGATAAGTTATTTAGAGTGATAAAATAAATTCGTTAAATAGGTAACGTTAGGGTTAGGGTTGTCGGCTAATTTAAAATCATTTTTTTCATAGCTTTTAATGACTTTTCAAGGAGGTGTTGAGTTCAATTTATTCTCGGTTGGCATGTAACCGGCAGAATCAACTCCCAAAATTAGTGCGCTTTACCTCCGGACACCTTTTTGACGGCCTCCGTCGGCGAGGGGTAAGGCTCTACACTTACGATCCGGAGATCGTGGAGCGAATCCCGGCGTGCGCAAATAAATTTTATTTGATTAATTTGTGATATTTCACAATTAATTCCTTTAAAATAATACAAAGTATTTTTGCGGCACGTTGCAGGGAGGAAGATACTCTCAGTATAACCCTGTGTAATTAAAACGTTGTTTGAAATGGCTTTAGCCATGTTTGGTGACCGGATCTGAATAGCCAGATTCCCAACTTCCTTTTTTCGATTTCCTTCCCCTCCCCACTATCTACAGCCTCACAATCTTCCCCAATTGGGGATGCAATAGTCATACTGGCTCCAAACGGGTGCAGCTGGGACTCTCGTGAGGTATTCAGAAAAAAAAATGCTTTTAAATATACATTCTACCGCCTCTTTATTGGTTTCATAGTGATGAATAACCAGGTAGACAGTGTTTGGTATCACATAAAAAGAGTTTAAAATACCCGAACAGACCGGAAAAGAAAGAAAGTAATAATGGATATAATTAAAATCGCATTAGTTCCGAAAATGAACAAAAGTACGATAAAATCTTGTCCAAATTCAATAGAAAAAAAACAAAGCAAAAGAGGTGATAATATATATATAAACTTATGCGTTTCGGATGACATTGCAGTTATTGGTTTTGTTTATAGGCTCGTTTCGTTGCCTCACGCGAAAATATCCAACTTATGTTAATCGAAATCGTTGCAAAACCTTAAAGATGAGTATATAAAGCAGAAAAAAATCATCAATTTTATCAGTCACAAGTTTGTCATCGAGCTATAATAGTGTGTTGGATAAAATTGGATATCAAAATGAAATTCGTACGTAATTAAACACATTCTATTTAAACCACCCCATTGCCATAAAAATGAGTATTTTGTTTGAAATCAGGAATAAAAAATCTTCAATAACATTCATTCATTTATATTCTATTCTAATTTTATTATTACATTAATAATATTTCCGCTAAGCAATTAAGTTAGTAGCACGTAATAATTCTTGTTTTATGTTGTATTTGGTTATGAATCTTCATAACGAAATTGAAAACTTTCTCATAATCGTTATGGAAATTCTTTTCATATAAATCTTGTTATCGGGTCACGAAGCTAGAACTCAATTTTCCTAATTTTTATTTCTTAGATTATGTTAAAATTATTTAGAGGTTCTCTCAGATTTATTAAATAATCTGAAACAATTCTCTTTTATTTTAAATAAAACTGAAAAAATTAATGCAGTTTTGATTTAGTTATGTAAATATGGAATGTTGAGTTGAGACGAATTTGAGAGAAAACTTGTGAATTATCTACGTGCCCATATTGAGTTTTGCTTGAGAAATGCCCAAACAAATCTATACTAATATGATAAATGCAGAACTGCGTGTGTTTGTTTGTTACGCTTTTACGCATAAACCAATAAACCGATATTAAAAATTCTTTCACCAATAGAATGCTACATTATATGTGAGTAATTTAAGCTGTATATAATGGTAAGCTCCGGCGTTATGAAATTATAAATACTAATATATTATATTTATTATACGTTTTCTGTCGCTAACAAAAGCGAGTTATTGCTAACGTCAGAAAACAAATCGTTGCCGTGGAAACGTTGTTGATATATTTGCGGTGTTTAATATCTATCCATTTATATAAATAAAAATGAATCTCCGAAATGTTTGTACGCGCATAACTTCCGAACGACTGCACCAAATTGAATAATTCTTTTTTTTGACTACTGGTGAGCTCTGACATTTTGAAATTTTGTGCGAGCTGTTTGAAAACTGAATGTACCGGGAATGAATGTATGGAATGCGGGAGGGGGGAGGGGAATAAGGGGGGTGGGGAGGTGGTATGATGTATCAATGAAGAAGAAAATAATTCTAATAAATATAAATGAAACAAGAAACAGAACAAAACACGGAAAAATAAAAATGATCAATGGCCGAGTTGATTAAAGCGTTGTCCCGGAAAGATAGATGTCCTTGGTTCAATTCCCAGTTGCAACCGTTGCCTTTTTATTTTTTCGTGTCCTGTTTTGTTGCATGTTTCGTTTAGATTTATCAATATTATCTTCTCGTGAGATATTTTTATTGAAATTTCTATTGTTATTATTGTTTGCAGATCTTCGTTCTTTTCTTCCTGGTGGCCGCTGCCTTCGCCGCCCCTCCAGTAGAAATCATTCGTTTCGACAATGAGCAGAATGTCAACTCTTACAACTTTGCGTAAGGAAAATAATTTTTTAATCATCCACTAATCTACCACACAATTTTATAAACATTTGAAATAAAAACATAGCATTGAAAAATCCCCTGTGTCAATATTCTTCGAAACTCATAGTTGTCTAATGATCATCGTTGAATGTTGATTTTGGACTGAAACCATAAAAGAGAACAATCAACTACGAACCAACTTCTGGGTTTACTTCTAACTACTAGATGGATCTCTCCAAGACCCTCCATACAGCATCTCCAATTATGGCAAAGACCCGAAGGAAAAAATTCCCTTTGTGTAGACTTTATACTATATTTATTAAAAACGAAAATTCTTGGAGGCTATCTCTGGCGTCATAAAAAAACCCGGATTTAATGGAAATTCAAGGAAAATATCACTATTTTTCGTTCTCTACACCATTTGCATCATGGGCTATCATAATTTACAATTCAACGTTCAGGCGAAGCCGGTTTGTAAACACAGCACAGATTATAGGAAGGTGGCAACACTTCTGCTCTGAGAAACCTTTGGTTTTATTACTTTTATGAAATCTTACCTTATAACTACAATTACCACGTACCAATTTAATACAAAATGTAACAAGGTTTGAAATTTCCCTGCTATCAACCCAATTATTAAAAAAGCATCATGATGAAGTTAAAATATTAAGAAGGATGTCATTGAGTTTGACGTTATTTACCATATTTATTTTTTACCGATGTCATGGTTTCTAATTATTAAGAATATATTACCTTTTTCTTGAATGATAGATACAAAATCTGTTAAATATTGTATGCCTTTGTAAACATAAAATGTAATTTTTTTTTTTTTACTTTATTTATTTTCATTAACTGTAAAATAGGTTGCACCAACCAGTTCATTAGGATTTGATTGTCTCTATTTGCTTTCTTCTGTACAAGTTTAAATTTTATAAATATGTTTTTTATTTATTTCAAATGGTAATGGATGTATATTGAGGTAGAACCTGCAGACAAGCAGCCATGTGGCAGCTTCGCGGGATTACCTATTTAAATTGCCAATTCTATCTGTATTTGTTAAGTATGTTTTTGTTAGAAATAATAAAAAAAAAAAAAAAAAAAATATCAGGGTTTGAAGTCATTACAGTTACAATCAATTACTAGTGTAGATTACCACGGTTAATTTATTAAATTGAATACAATTGGTAGCAAACTGATTTTAGGTTAAATTGAAATCATGATTATTTTGTATCTTTTTTATATGAATACCGCACAAGAGTCCCAACTGCTCCCGTCTGGAGCCAGTGGGACTATGGCATCCCCAATCGGGGTATGTTGTGAGGCTGAAGGTAGTGGGGAGGGGAAGGAGATGGGGAAGAGGAAGGTGGGGAAGTACCTGGCTATTCAGATCTGGGCGTCAACAACAATAGTGAAGAACAAATTTAAAATGATCATGTAACCAAAATATAATCTGATTAACAGAGTAGAATAGATCTTACGAGTTAGTCTCTGTTCGCCATTTGCGGGCTCGGTCTGTCACACACCCAAAGCCCTCACTGTCTTGTCACCGTGGTACAGCTGTATAATCGATATTGAGTGTGTATTGATGTTATTGTAACGATTACCGAGGTTCGTTGTTCCAATTTGTTATAACCTCCTAAAAATATTTGCAAAACATCTTCCGACAGGCGTGAAGAGCATTCTATATAAAATTGTTCAATTCCTGGTTGCGCTGGCATAAAATGTAACAAAGTGTTGTGTTGCTTGTTCCAGTTTCCAGACGAGCGACGGCACATTCAGATCTGAAGTCGGTCAGCTTAACAATGTCGGTACGGATGCCGAGTCCCTGGCAGTGACAGGCAACTTCCAGTACATTGGGCCCGATGGAGTCACCTACACGGTCACCTACACAGCCGACGAAAATGGCTTCAGGCCCGAAGGTGCTCATCTGCCAAAAGCCGTATAATTAATTGACCCTGCGCTATTGTACAATAAATTCTATTAACTGTTTTTCTGTTTTATTATTTAAACAATACCTTTAGGCACATTGAAATACAAAAGGAATGTATCATTCTCCGACCACAAACTTCATATTTTTGGAAAAACATTTAGTAAAACCTCAAAGTGCAAGAATTGTAAGAGATGGGATTGGGCGCGAAATTGAGTGATCTTAAAGTATGTTGCTTGTTGAATGTTGAAGATGCGGTGCTGATTTCTAACAGTATAGAAGATCTGCAGTCACTCGTGTCTAGGATGAACGAAGTATGTATGAAGAATAAGTTAATGATGAATGTAAGTAAGTCTAAAGTCATGGTGCTTGAAAGAGACAGTACGAAAACAATGTGCAACATAGTTTTGAATGATGAATACTTATAGGTGGATGAGTTTGTTTTAGGAAGTATGTTCACGGGAGATGGGAAGACTGATAGATACATCGAAAGAAGGGTAAATGCAGGTAACGCCATTAATGGAGGACTGAACGATAAAACTGTCCAAAGAAGCGAATCTAGCAGTTCATAATGGAGTGCTGGTACCTAGTCTAATGTATGCCAGCGAGGCATGGAACTGGCAGAGGAAGCGTGAAAGTAGACTGAATGCTATAGAAATGAGTATGTGTGGTAAAACCATAAACAATCGTGTGAGAAACGTGGAGATCCGCAAAGAATGCAAAGCTGATGTAAGCGTAATGAGTAAGATTAAGAAAGGGATGCTCAGATCGTTTGGACATGTAGAGCAAATGAACGAGAAAGGGAGTGTAAGGAGAATACATAATGCAAATGTGAAAGGTAGAAGAAGTCGGAGACGCCCGAGGAAGACATGGCACGACCAAGTGAATTAGATACTTGAGTCAAAATGATGGAAGAGCATCTATGAGACGATGTATGAATGTGAACGAGGCAAGGAGCGTGTGCGAAGACCGAGTTGTTCGGCGGTCCTCTTCTCTGAAATGGCATGATGGTTAGTTAGTTAGTCATAGTATAATATTGTGTTCAATGATTAAAATTTGATAGTTCGTCTGCTTTTTTATATGAATGCCGGATAAGGGTTCAAGCTTTTCGAAGGCATTGAGACTATGGCACACCTAATTGGGGTAAATTGTGGGGCTGAAAGGAGTAGGGAAGGTAAGGAGATGGAGTGAAAGAAGGACGGGAAGTACCTTATTATACAGATCTGGCCACAAAACACAACATTTCAAAGAACGTATATATTCTGAATGACGCAATCTTTCACCAAGACGATACTGAGAGTTTATTAGTTTTCTCTTGAAAGACAATAGGATTGAAGTTAGATAACATACATCTAAAATTGCATTCTTTGATTAAAAACGTAATATCAACGCTAATCTCAATGCAAATGTCAGCCGAAATGACTTTCTCCATTGCGCATTGTAAAATACATACTGTTTGTTTGTTTATGCTCGAAGGAAATCATTGTTACAAACCAAAAAATAAAATATAGGTAGGAAGGTAGGACTGGCAAGAAAAAAGACGGTGATAAACAAATAACAGTATATAATATTTTTGAAATAACTTTAACCCTTCAGACCTCGACCATTTTCTGTCAGTAGGTCAGAATATTTCCGCTTTACGAAAAATCCGAAAATATAGAATATTTGCCAACGTATTCGAAAACTGTTTTCAAAAGGTGATGAAATACGCTTTTAAGTTTTTTTATTAAAAATTAGCATGTAATTTTCCATGTACACTATTTTTTAATGCAAACCTTAAAAGTTTCGAAACTGGCATATCTTACGTTTTTTTTAACTAAAATTATTGGTAACTCAAAACATTAAAATACACACTTATTTTATTGGATTGTATTGTAAACGTTATCACCACCTCATTTTTTTGTCGTTTAATCTAATAATATATATTTTTTTAAATTCACAAAGTTTCATAATTTTATTTTTCAAATTGCGGCCGGAAATTTTGTTTCATAGAGGTGTACATTTTAAATCTTTTGTGGCCAACTTTTAGATTTGAATACTTAGCGTGGTGTTTTCTGATCTTGAGTGGGCTCGGGCCCAACGCTCACTTAGGAGTAAAAAGTTAAAATTGTAATATTTTATTATTGCAGCATACTATTAAATTTTACGCGCACGGGAGATCCCAGAGAGATATCAAAATCTCTATTATTTGTTACAGAAAAAGAAAGATAATTTATTTATTATTTTTGTTATTAATTTATTTATTGACTTTCGTCCAATTTACTACAAAGCAAAACGAAATTTGGGAAAACGTACATTGTAAGAAAAAAGAATGGAATAGTAAAGCAACAACAAACAGAAATAAAATATGAAAATAGAAGTGTCAAGTCAAGTCAAGACTTTGCTAAAATTAGAGTAAATAAAAATATCTTCAATTGTGTGAACAAAAAATCATTCAGGCTTATACCAAAAAAATCAAGGTCCTGACGTGATTTGACCGGTTCCATGCCAACTGAGAATCAAGTCAATTCAACAACTCCTAAGGTAACCTATTTAACCTGTTTTTTATATTTTTTTTTTGTCACTCTAAATGACTTATTTGAGATGGTTCTGAGTTGGTTTCATTCCGAGTTGTCCGGTTACCGAGTTGACCATTCTACACAATCTGGACATAAAACGTTTCTTATTATATTACATACATTACTATTATTATTAGCTTAGCCAATGTAAAGGCTAACCTGTCTTGTAACCTGTCTTTCTATTACGTCGTTTATGAGAAAGGGAGAGATAACTATGGAACTATCAGCAGTACCTACATTTAAAGTCACGGCCATTAATAATAATAATAATAATTGGACAATTTGTAGAGCGCCGTTTTTGTGAAAAATTACCTCAAGGGCGCTTTACAGTTTTTTTTTTTAAATTTATTTATTTTTTTTTTTTTTTATATTCTTAGAATCTATCTAATTTTATTATTTACAAAAAGATACAGAGCCATACTTACCTGGCAGGTCACTTCCGATAAACACACTTTTTTAGAAAGTTTATGCTTGGGGATGATACGACTTTGCACGTGGAAGACATTATATTGAAAACACTGGACATTGCATGAATTTACCTTTGCTACCCCCATCGCTGTTGCTTTTACATTTATAAGAAGATTAATGCCAAAATTGAATTAGTATTTATTTTGAAAGACTAGTGAATTTAGAGCTCTCTGGGACTGGAAATTTTCATAAAATGACCTTTACAAAAGATTAAAATAAGAATTTGGTTATATTTTTGAATATTATGTAAATGGAATCAATCACTAAGTACCTTTTGGTTCTAGCCCATTTAGCATACGCTCTGTCTCTCGTACACTTGTCTGACATCGTATATCGCCATCCCATTTGATCGAAATGAATTACATTCTGCATACTATAATTACAGTTAAGCAAATAATGGCTAAACTTTTTATTCACGAAATCTTGAATTCCTATTTTATTATAATGATGTTTATTTTATTTTTTTATCACACAAGAGTCCTAACTGCTCGCTTCCTGTCTTGTGTCTGTCTTGCCTTTTCTAAAAAAATGTTTTAATGTGACCGATGCCATATTTCAGCTTCAAATGTTGCGACGATTTTGTAGTTCGTGCGTCGGGAGTTTGAGTTGGAAGGTTAGAGTTCGAGTTGATCCGGGATCGCTCCGGAGGCGGTAAACCACACCCAAATCAAAGGAGTTGGCCCAACTTACACGAATCGTCCTGCACATTTCAGTGTGTGCTCGGCAGGCAATAAGGAACTCCAGTGAAAAATATTATGGCTTTAAAAAATATGTTCATATAGACCAATATACGCTGATTCTGAATATATAAGTTTTACATAATATTATTTTTTACATAATATTTAACGTAGTTTTTAAAAAAATATTAAAAAGTCCATTTTAAAACGTGTCATTAAAACACCATATTGCTGGATTTTGGCGGTGTGACGTCACCGCGCCGCGTCACCTTGGTCAAAGTTGTATAGAAATCAATATAAATGAAGACGCAAGCCGTTCGGCATTCCGTGTTATTGGTTTATAGAGAATTGGACATATAATAGTTTTTGTTTTTATTGAAACATTACTTAGGCCTAAATAATTCAGTATCAAAAATATAGTATCTATATTAGTTTATCTATATTATTTAAAATATTCAAAAACTTTAACTGTACAAAAAACGATCGTATTGCCCAGTAATGTCTATGAAAACGCTCCAATGCTGAAATTCAAAATGGCAGGAGTCGAACAGCTGATTCCAGTTCCCTAGAAGATTCATACTTCGGTTAGTCATGATGACGTCACACTAGATTCGGTGGTTGTCGGGGATCTTGAAAAATTAAAACTTTGACATTTACTTTAACTATAACTAACTATAAAAATAAATATGCAGTTATTTAAGTTAGAAGGTCATTATTCATAAAAAAAAAGTTAAAAAAATCTCTTTTGATTTTGAGTCTTCTATATATATTATGTACTTCTATATAATAATTATCGGCACTGATATGATACAGCACAGTCGCAGCTATCACTCCGACGTCCAACCTTCAAACTCTGACCTAAGTTCGTAGTTGGAAGGTTGGCTTCAGTGTAGTGGAGCTATGAGTATAATACTCGAATTTATTGATAACTCAATAATGGTGACGCCTAGGAAGCGTCTTGCGATCCCACGTTAGCTTACTTTCAATTGTTGACCGCTGTTGCATCAATGTTTCGTATTCACGTGTGGGTTTTGTAAGAGTGCATTGAACGCAAACCTGTTTACTGAAGTCTCAATGGGGAATGAATTGAACATTCACTTGTTCATTTTGCCTACTCAAAAACAACGGGGACGAAAGCCCGTAGGGCAAGACGTTTCGCTAACAATCAGACAGATTGCGTTCGTTACTCACAGAGCATCAATGGATTTATCTCTTTTCGGCCGAAGTTAAGCATATAGGCCCGTGTTTGACAGCTTGCTCTCATTCGACATTAGATTGAGTATTGATAGCTAAATTTTATTATTTGAGATACCTATACAATTATACATACACTTGGAAACAAATTCACCTTAAGTATCGACATATTTAATATACGTTTACCAGTATTTAAGAGACACTTGAGTGATCCTAAGTAGCAAAATACGAATTTTATTTATTTTTATTTATTTATATATTAAAACTATGTTTATATGGAACTTTTTGATGCCTGTCTCACTGTGTCAAGTTAGGCAGAGAGAGAGTTATCTTACAAAAAGGAAGAGACGAAATTGACTCGCATTCCGAAGGTTGCGGGATCGAATCCCGGCGTGGCAAATAAATTTTATTTGATTAATTTGTGTTATTTCACAATTTATTAATTTGAAATAATATTAAGTATATTTGCGGCACGTTCAGGAGTGGAAGATATTCTCGGTATCGCCCTGGTGTAAGACCACCATTCAGAATTGAAACGTTGCTTGAAATGGCTTTAGCAGTGTTTGGTGACCAGATCTGAATAACCCGGTACTTCCCACTTTCCACTTCCCCATCTCCTTCCCCTCCCCTCTAACTTCAGCCCCACAACATACACCGATTGGGGATGTCATAGTCTCACTGGCTTCAGACGGGAGCAGTTGGGACTCTTGTGCGGTATTCATATAAAAAAAAAATTAAGAAAATAGTAAATCCTGTCAATTCTGTTTATTATGTAAGATTTGACAGGATTTTATTATTTTATTTTATTTTACATGGACTAGGTCGTATATAAATTGTTATTTCTGTCTACGTGTAATTAATTTTACAAATGTTTGCAGTAGTGTGACGTCCTATACTAACAATCCATTTCTTTATATCTTGTTTGAATTTTGTTGTTGATTCTGTTTGTCTAATCGTAGTTGGTAGTATATTGTATAGTTTGCAAGCTATGTATTTAAAATGTCTTTGTTCAAAGATGGTTTTAGAAAAAGGAATTTGTAGAAGTTATTTTTTTTTGCCTCGGATATTGTGTATCGTTTGTATTGCTTTGTATATGAAATACCGCACAAGAGTCCCAACTGCTCCCGTCTGAAGCCAGTGAGACTATGGCATCCCCAATTGGGGTATGTTGTGAGGCTGAAGGTAGTGGGGAGGGGAAGGAGATGGGGAAGAGGAAGGTAAGGAAGCACCTGGCTATTCAGATCTGGTCACTAAACACGGCTAAAGCCATTTCAAGCAACGTTTCAATTCTGAATGGTGGTCTTACACCAGGGCGACACTGATAGTATCTTCCACTCTGGAACGTGCCGCAAATATACTATATATTATTTTAAATGAATAAATTGTGAAATAACACAAATTAATCAAATAAAATTTATTTGCGCACGCCGGGTGTATAGTGTATAGTGTTTTGTTGTTTTTGTGTAAATTAATTAATATGGATCTTGCATAGGGATGTTTTATGTCCATAACGTTGAAGGTATTGAAGATCATATAACTGCTGGTAGAAATAGTAAGTAAGGAATTATTTTTTGATTGGTTTTTTAAAAAAAAATTTATTAAATTATTATTTTTTATTAAAATTATTAAAATGATTATTTTTTATTAAAATTATTATTTTTTATTAAAATTATTAAAATTATTATTTTGGTGCATCGTACAGGAGCTGTTCTATATCTATAAAAATCAATGTCTGCTTGCATGTATGTATGTATGTATGTATTTATGTATGTATGTTATTTACGTATTGCTATTTTAAGCATAGGAAATGTTTGAAACTTTGAAAGTAATTTTTTTCCACCCTCGCGAGGGTTTCTAGATTATTACATCCATATGACAATACATAAGTTTTTTAATAGTTTTATTTTTCAATCACAAAATTCTTACGAAACTGTCAAGAATGTCCCCATTTGAGAATTACCTTTTACAAACCATCGTTTAATAGAGGTATTTTAAATAGGTACCTATGTAAGGTACCAAACTTGATTGGTTGTTCTTATAATATACAAAAGTGAATGCTTGTTATATATGAAAAATAAAAACTTTGTAAAAAAAAATTGCAATGGGTGGCACGCAAGCTGTTTAAAAATCTGAATGTACCGGGACTGAATATATGGAACGCGGGAGAGGAGATGGGAACGCGGGAGGAGGATTCGTGGGACGGGGAGCGGGAGAGAGGAGAGGGAAGGCGGGGAAGGTGGAGAAAGAAGGGGAGGCGGAAGGGGAACGGGACGAATGGGAAAGCATACGCAAGGAGAAACAATTTATTTTTTAAGTGGCATTGCAACGCATGCCGGAAACTCGATAGTATTTTATTTTATTTTTATTTATCTACAATTTAAAAATTTGTTTCTCTCTTTTCGTTTTTAGTACCATGCGCTTTGTTATTAAATACCCATTTGTTTATTTTGTGTTATGAACCTTTAATACATTATTATTTTTTTATGCTATATGAAATATAAAATCTGTTTGCTGTTTTTTAATCTATCTCCTTTCTCTCGCACCGCAGTGGGAGGGATGGATTCATTGGTCCGTCACTCCACGTTGGTCACGGGCAAATCGACTCCCAGATTCCAAACCACTCCTCATATCTTTTTCCATCCCAGAACTTCCTTTGCTTTATTTACCTAAAATTACCATCCACGCAGCATCCTCAAAGACGACATAGGCCCTGAGGGATTTTTTTTCTTCAGGGCCTCACGTGTAATTTAAAAAAAGGAAGAAACTAGCGATATCGTGATGTTGTAATACCACAGATTGTTTTTCATCATCTTGCACCTTATTACAAAAGTGATGCATACACGTAACATGGCATTGGAAGAAATATGAAAAAGCTCATACGAAAAGTAATGAATGATAGTTGTACTGGTACTTGAATGATAGTCAAATATTTTTTATGAGAAAACCTCACAAGAATCCCAGCTCCTCTCAATCGTCTGGAGCCAGTGAGACTATTAAATTCCCACTTGGGATATTTTGTGATGCTGAAGATAATGGGGAGGCGGAAGGTGGGGAAGTACCTGGCTATTCAGCTTTGGTCACCAAACACGGCTAAAGACATTTCAAGCAAGGCTTCAATTCTAAATGGTGGTCTTACACCAGGGCGATACTGAGAGTATCTTCCACTCTGGAACGTACCGCAATTATACTTTATATTATTTAAAATGAATTAATTGTGAAATACTACAAATTAAGCAAATAAAATTTATTTTTGCACAGCGGGATTCCATTCCAAGACCTTCGGATTGCGAGTCAACAGCTTTACCCATAGACTACGAAGGCCGTCAATCTTGTCATCCTGGGGAGAAAGAGGAGATTCCATAACCCTTAAACCTTGTCAGACGTGGTCAGACTGGTAGATACTCTTAGTATCGCTCTGGTTAAAGACCACCATTCAGAATCGAAATGTTGCTTGAAATGACTTAAGCCGAGTTTGGTGACCTGTTTAAGCATGGCCAGAGTGATAATTTTCTTGGTATCGTCCTGTTGAAAGAACACCAGTCAGAATCGAAACGTTGCTTGAAATGTCTTTAGCCGTGTTTGGTGACCTATTTAGGCATGGCCAGAGTGATAGATTTTCTAAGTATCGTCCTGTTGAAAGAACACTAGTCAGAATCGAAACGTGGCTCGAAAAGTTCCACTGGTTGCGGAAAGTTATGAGTAGTTTGGACTCACAAAAAGAGTAAAAGAAAATTGCGAAAAATCTCAATTCAGCAATATATGGACAGTGGCATGGGCGTAGCCAGGTTTTGATTTTGGGTGGGGCAAAAAATAAAACCCTAGAGAATTTACCGAAAAAGTAGACTTCTACAACATATTCATGCTTTAAGCTCTGTGCATACAAAGAATATAACCGGAAGAAGGAAAACCATCCTATGAAGTGCTGTAAATTTAAAAACGCGACTCGGTCGACAATCCCAGAGGTCATGAATCGGCCAGCCAGGGTGGGGCAAGCGCCCCACCTTGCCCCACCATGCCTGTGGACAGTGGCGATAATTATACACTACTGCAAAGATTGTCAGTTAATTTAATTGATTTGAATCTATGCCATTTCAGTTCAAAAGTCAGTTGGTATTTATGAATGATTAAAAATGAAAAAAATGAGTACACACAAGTCATTTAATATTTCGATATCATATTTTGAAGTAGGTGTACGAGCCGTTCAAATGCTCCCAGGAATAAAGTTCAATTTTTTGTTGATGATAATAATGTTCTCAGTTTGCAATAACAATTTTCTTCAAGCACACATAAAATAGGAACATTTTTTACAATGGAGAAAGTGATTTCAACTCACATTTATCAGGTGATTTATGTTTGTATTCAAAGAATATTAATTTAAGATTTTTGATGTTTTTTTAATAAATCTTATCTAACGTCAAGCCCGTTGAATGTCAACATAAAACCATTGTTTGATTACGCAATAAGAAAGCAGATAAACGGTTAATAGAGTTTATTGTACATTAGGAAGGGTCAATTCATTTGGCTTTGGGCAGATGGGCTCCCTCGGGCCTGAAGCCGTTCTCGTCGGCTGTGTAGGTGACCGTGTAGGTGACTCCATCGGGCCCGATGTACTGGAAGTTGCCTGACACTGCCAGGGACTCGTCTTTCGTGCCGGCGTTGTTCAGCTGCCCGACTTCAGACCTGTAGGTGCCGTCGCTCGTCTGGAAACTGTAACAAGCAAAACAAAACATTGTTACATTTTGTACAAACAGCGCAACAAGGGAATAATTTGGTCTGGAATGTTCAATTTTTGTGATCTCGATCTTTGTGAACTTGATCTTTGTGATCTCGATTTTTGTGATCTCGATCTTAGTGATCTTGATCTTTATGATCTCGATCTTTGTGATATCGATCTTTGTGATCTCGATCTTAGTGATCCGATCTTAGTGATCTTGATCTTTATGATCTCGATCTTTGTGATCGCGATCTTTGTGATCTCGATCTTTGTGATCTCGACCTTTGTGATCTCGATCTTCGTGATCTCAAGTTTTCGAGCTATCTATTCAGTATTCATCATAATCTAGATAAAATGAGATTAATATTTTCACCTTTTTTGTGTGCATAGCTTTACTTCTCGGTTTTAAATCTAATTGAAGATCATGAAGTAAAAAAAAACCGCCTCGCAATTCTTTTAAACAACTAAATGTCTCTTGAAGTCGCAAAGCAAGTGGCGAAAATGGCACATGAAATTTGAAAATAGTTTCGTTGACTTTGAAATTCTTGCAATTTTGTGACACCAGGACTCAATTATCAAGAGTTTTGCGTTTCAGACCAACAGAGTCTGGCTTATAAAATAAGATTTATTAACTTTTGTCTCATTTAATGATGTTCATTGAAACATCCAAATTGTGATTTTGAAGCAACTAGCATGTCAATTGAGATTTCGGCACATTCTCGAAATTGGGGTCTACAAGGATTTTTTTTTGGTGGGAGATGATTAAATAATGTTTCTTACAGAAAGTTATAAGAGTCGACATTTTGATCATTTTCGAAGCGAACGATTTCAGCCTGAGGAGGGGCGGCGAACGCAGCGGCCACCAGGAAGAACAGAACAAACATCTGCAAATAGAAAAAAAAACCAAATTGATATCTGAAATGCATATTAAAAATTGTTTACAATGCTTTATAACAAGAAAGGAGCAATTTACGGTTACACACATATCCACCTTTTTTTGGTTTGACTGAGGGTTGAACATTCCTACCCAGGAACTGGAGTCGACAACTCCACCAACCGAGCCAAATTCCGTTTGTATAAGACCAAAATTTATTGCGTATATTATTAACTGCGTAATATCATCGATTTTGTGCTTGCCACCAAAAATTATTAGAATGCATTGTCATCGACAACGAATCTATATACCGAATTTCAGCTCAGTCAGATGTTGTGGGTTATTTTCCACTTCTTTCAAGCATTCATTCAAACTAACAAAATCGAAATTCCAATAGATGTATCATTGAAGAAGAAGATAACACTTATAATCTAAATGAAAATATGAAAGAGAACAAGACACAGAAAAATAGAAAAAGACAATGGTCGCAACTGGAACCCGAACCCAGACCTCTCGTCTAACCGGGACGTGCGCGTTATCCAATTTCGCTATTGCCACCTTCTGTCAAATCGTCATATTTATCAATCTCATATTTCAAATATTTAGAATAAACAACATTATCTTCAACTAGTTCTTTTTTCCATATAATATATTGGGGATAACCTTCAAAAGTTATAAAAAGAGAGTTTTTCTTGTAAAAAAATCCAATAGATGTATTTAAAAATAATTTGCAACACAAAAACTGTTTTAAAGGCAAAAAAAAAGTAATCTTGAAACCTATGTAAAATTTGTAGGGTTTTTGCAAAAAAAAATATTTGGAAATGTAATGATATGTTAGAAAAATTTACCAAAAAAATGTATGAATAAAAGTAATTGATAAGTGCCCTGATTTAAAATGCAAGATAAGTTGATATTATTACTTAATATAATAAAATTGTTTTTGCGCAACAAATTTAAGTCAATTTTAAATTTTTTTATAATTGCTCCGAAAATATAAATATATTAATTGTACACAACTACCCGAAACT
The DNA here is from genome assembly GCA_936435175.1 of Glyphotaelius pellucidus. NCBI lineage: Eukaryota > Metazoa > Arthropoda > Insecta > Trichoptera > Limnephilidae > Glyphotaelius > Glyphotaelius pellucidus. The sequence continues at coordinate 9,725,040 of OW386537.1, read as the reverse complement.
TTCACACAATGCGTAATATGAAATAATCTGTAATTATTATTATAATTGTTCAGGTTATAATAAAGTCCAGCTTTTTCTTTCATATCTTGATCTTAATGTGTGGTTGAAATAAAATATTTTTAATCGCTTACGAAATGCATTTTGGTATCCAATTTTATCCAACACACTATTGTAGCTCGATGACAAACTTGTGACTGATAAAAGTGAGTATCTTCTTCTACTTTTTATACTCATCATAAAGGTTACGCAAAAACTGGGATTTGCATAAGTAGGATTTTGGCGCGTGAGGCAACGGAACGAGCCCAATAAATTGCTCCTGTAACTGCACCTGTCATCTGAAACGCATACGTTTATATTATTTTTTATTGTGTTATTGGACAGCGCTTGGGTTTTTGACAGTCCGTTGAATCAAGACATTATCAGAAGATAATTACATTTTGTTTGGTTTTTTGTTATGTTTTCAGCCGCCGTTACCCAAATTTTTATCGATTTCTTACATATCTCCCTTAAACATTTGAAATTTTTAAGCTTTTAAAAAATATTTATTTTGTCTAGACGTTCCTCACGCCGAAACGCAAATAATATGAAATTCCCTCGGTAGAAAAAAATCGCAAAGTATGCTCCGAAAATTATTATGAACACGTATGAAAAAATTCAGTGTTTTTTTAAATGCTACTTTAGATCTTCCCCACGAGATTTTTTTTCTTTTTTAAACGAGTCGTGTTTTATTAAACATTTTCACAATTTTCGCTTCAATTTTATCGTTTTAAATATTAGCGCGCTCTCTTCAACACTCGTAATTACATCTCCATCTTTTGCTTTTGAGCGGGTATACGGCGCCTTCAGGCTACAATTGGTATGTATTTAACAGGACAACTATTTTATTTACATCTACTTTTATGTTTTCCTGATACAATTGGTATGCTTTTAGTAAGACAACTATTTTATTTTTCTGCTACAATTTTAGTAGGACTACTATTTTATTTACACTTACTTTTGTGTTTTTGTGCTACAATTTGTATGTTTTCAGTAGAAAAATTATTTTATTTACACCTACTTTTATGTTTTCGTGCTACCATTGGTATTTTTTAGTAACACAATTATTATATTTATACCTACTTTTATTTTTTATATTTATATGTTTTAGTAGGACAATTATTTTATTTTCACCTACTTTTATGTTTTCATGCTACAATTGGTATGTTTTAAGTAGGACAATTATTTTATTTACACCTACTTTTATGTTTTTATGCTACAATTGGTATGTTTTTAGTAGGACAACGTATTCTTTTATTCCTACTTTGATGTTTTTATGCTACAATTGGTATATTTTTATTAGGTCAACTATTTCATTTAGACCTACTTTTATATGTTCTAGCTACTATTGGTATGTTTTAGTAGAACAACTATTTTATTTACACCTACTTTTAACAATGCGTTTTTCTTTTAAAGTCACTTATTAAAGCGTTGTGAATAATAGTAATCAGGGAGGGATCCTCAAATTACTTGAAATGTGAAGTACTTTTACATAAATGTGTTTATACAAAGTATTGACCATTCCACTCAGTACACACTTGAAAGAATTGAAACCAAAGTCGCCACTAGCCGTACCTTTTGGTCATTCAGCGCGCCCTGTACCTTACACTTGCCTGACATCGAATATCGTCATCCCATATCATCGACATGAAAATATCATAATTTTTTTATTTTTTTTTTTTTTTTTTTATTTTTTTTTTTTTTATTTTTTTTTTTTATTTAATATAGATATATAAGTTTACAGTGGGTTAATATAAATTACATATTGGTTCAGAAATTCTTTAAAATTGCAGTCTCACCAAAGAAGAAGCTAGTTCTTGTGCTTGATGAGCGAGTTACACTAATTATGACAGAAATAGAATGACATTATGCAATAGGTAAGTATATAAGGGAACAATTGAAACTTCTGGATCATCTATATGTGAAGATGTACATACAATGGGATATAGTTACATACTAAAATATTGTGCACTTTAGAGAAATTAGAAAAATCTAAATTAAATAGGAATAAATATAGATTGCCAATAAATAGAAAGAAAGAGAAAAACAGGTAATTATTTAATTAATTATTCCTGATGAAGTGTTGCTTCAGTTTGAGTTTCAGTTTATTGATGTCTTTGATTTTTTTTATTTCAATCGGAAGATTGTTGAAATACTTTATTCCTAAATAGATGTAATTGTTTTGCATTAGTTTGGTATTAAATTTTGGTATTTTGATGTTGTCTTGATATCTTTTTGATTGGTGGGTTTCAAATTTTTTGATGATATTATCTTTGTAAATTTGGATAATTGCATTTTTCTTGAAGATATTCTCCACTCGAGGCACCGTGAAATCTGTGAAAAGCGTTTCTGTTGGATATGTGGAGGGTTTCTTTAGGATTACTTTAATGATTAGTTTCTGGATCACTTTGATCGGGGTAAGAATATTGTTGTATGAACCCCCCCATCCAATAATTCCATATTGAATTAATGACTGGATTAGTGCATAGTATACTCTTTTTAGATTGTTGGGTTTTAAAAAATTTCTTAATCTTATGAATATATATATACACTTTCTGATACGCTTAACCAATTCATAGATATGGCTCTTCCACTTCATATGTTGTTCTATTATCACTCCGAGATATTTAATTTCTGATACTGATTTCAACGTTGAACAGCCTTGGATACATGTGATTTTATTGCATTTGTTATTGTGGATAATTATTTTAGTGTTGGGGAGTGTTTTTAGTTTGTTAATTGAGAAGTGTATGTAGTATGTTTTGTTAGTGTTCAATGAAAGGAGATTTGTATCAAACCAATGTTTTAAGGTGTTCATGCTATTATTTGCTTGTTCGTTTACTATATTCCAGTCGATCCCATTCACTATGATAGCTGTGTCGTCGGCATATGATATTATGTCTGCGTTAAGTGGTAGTTTGAAAATATCATTGACATAAATTATAAATAGTAGGGGACCTAGCACAGTGCCTTGAGGTATCCCGAAATTAAATAAAGTTTTTTATTTGAATTTTAAGCAAAGAACGGTCATACCTTTGGACAAATTCACACCCCGCATCGCATTTATTGTGTTCTTCTTTATTCTACATACCTTTCTATCAGAAAGTTACCAGTTGAAAAAACACAAATAAAAAAATAAAATCACACTATTTTCCTTTCTTTTTGATACATTAGCTCCACACAGGAGGCCTTGAGTAAAAAAAATTCTCAGGGCCAATGTCATCTTTGGAGATGCTGTGTGGAGGGTTTTTTTAAAAGAAATGAGAGGAAGTATTGGGAAGGAAAAGGTTTGACGGTTGGGTAGGAATCTGGGGGTCAGTCGTACGGACGGATGAATCTAACCCTCCCACTGCGGTGCAAGGCGATGCTCCGAGAGAGTCCTGTTGGAGAAATCAAAAGATCTCCCTCGACCGATCCGGCCTGCCACGCAGTCGAAGGGCAGACGCATCCGCCGTCAAGATCCTGACCAACTTCAATCCATGAATCCGGGCATCCTTGCTAAACCACCAAACGTAGGGAACCACTTGGGATGATCTGTGGCAGATGTGTTGGTTATCCAATAAATTATTCCCGGGATGGCGGTGCCCATAACCGCCTCCCAAATTGTTAAATTTGTGTAACCCTGGATTGAGAGGTGATTTAATAATGCACTTAACTATTTAGATTTTGTGAATAATGCGAATATCGAGATAGAAAAAAACGTGTATATATAAACAGGTAACCGTCATCCAAGAGACAGACATGATTTTTTATACCGAAATCGAAAATGACAGATTTGGAAAAATGCGGGCTTGTAAATTGCTAGCATATTAGTTAGAACTGATGAGATTGCATTGCCACTGGAGCAAAAAAATAAATTATTAAAAATCAAAAAAAATTCCAATCTAAAAAGTCGTATATTTAAGGGTTAATTATATAAAACATAAGAAAAGTTGGCCAAGCGAAAGCTGAAGGGCTGAAGTACGAATACTTAATGTTATAAACTTATAACTAACTAGCAGAACCGGCCACACGTTGCTGTGGCTAACGAAACACAACGCCATTAACCAACCTTTATAACCAACGCCATCTGTTAATTTGCATAGATACATATAAATTCTACCGCCTGCTTGCCAGCCCGCTGCCCGTTGCCTGAATTGAATTGTTGAAATCTCGGCTTTTCTTTGCTATAAAATGCATGTATTATACATTAAAACCTTCCTCTTGAATCACTCTATCTATTGGTGAATACCGCATTAAAATCCGTTACGTAGTTTAAAAGATCTAAACGTACATTTAAGCGTAAGAGTTAAAAAAAATTTCACATTAGCTCCACGCAGGTGGATTTTCCCTGCAAAAAAAATTTTTTCCCTAAAAAAATTCCCTCAGTGCCAATGTCATCTTTGAAGATGCTGTGTAGAGTCTTTATAGGGCGAGAAAGTTTTATGAAGGAAAAGGGTATGATGAGTGGGTAGGAACCTGCGGGTCAAAGTGTCCGTGACCAATATAGAGTGATGGACGTATGAATCCATCCCCCCCTCTGTGGACCAAGGCAATGGGATGGAGAAAGTCCTGCTGGAGACTTCAAAAAGTTTCCTCAACCAGTCTCTCCCGATCCAGCTCGCCACGCTTTAGGTTGGCAAACCTATCCGCCGCAAAGATCTAGACAAACCTCATCCAACGAACCAGAGCACTTTTGCTAAATCACCATAGATAGGGAACCACTTGAAGTGACTTATGGCAGGAGTGATTAATGGTTCCCAGGGTGGCGGTACCCAAATTGTAAATTAATTAAAAAATGAAAGCATTCCTGATTGGCGTGCAGTCGATACACGCTATCTACTTTAGAAAGTTGATTGCTACGCCCAGGTAGCTTTTCCTTGCCTTCTCACATTTCTTTAATCAAATCCTAGAAAAGAGCCACGTATTCACTACTGACAATCATCACTATTTCCCGTTCATTGATTTTTAATTCAGCATAATATTACACAATAAACAGCTAGAAACTCGCTAGTAACAATAAATACCTAGATTAATTAATAACCGTGTAAAAATATTCATATGTCAAATGCCGAATATCGTACTAGGATACAAGACAACGAAAATAAGCAGCAAAACCAGATTAAATATAAAAAAAATAATCCAATATTATTGAAAATTAAAACACATGTAGGTATCCACAGATTAAATTACGTCTTCAATTAAAGCGATATCATAACTAACCAAAACATGGTACCATATCCTCCTGTGCAGTTGGCTTCGGAAAATGATAAAATGCAATTATGATTACAAGCACTTATCTTTGGCTTAAACAATAGAAACATTGTTATGTTTTAATTGTATTATTTACAGAAAACCCAATAAAAAAGAAGAACAAATATTTATTTCCATTTATAACATGTTATTGTTGAGGTTTTCGCTTTATCTTGTGAAGGCCATTCAAATTAAGGAGGTATTCTAGTCTAGAAGCATGAATTGTAGGTGTTTTATCAGGTTCAATAAAAAAAAAACAATAATATTTTTGTAGCCATTATTTTACCAAATATTTACTAAACATTAAAAAAAACATAAAAAAAAAATCAAACCAAAAAATTTAAAAAATTAAAAGTTACAGGGTGTTGAAGTGGGGGTCTCAAAAATATGGCGCGCCCTGGTTGACAAAAAAAAATATATTTTTAATCCAAACAAATGCTGCTATAATAAATAACCTCGGAGAAGTCAAAATTAAAATTTTGTTATAGTTCTATTTCATGCGATAAAGTAATGTTGAGGGAAGGCTCACACAAAATTTCAAGTAAATTGGTTAAGTAGAACTTGAGATATCGTATCAACCGTCTCGAAAAAAGTGGTTTTGAGAAAAATACGTTTAAAATATTGTTCTATTTAGATTTTGGTTAGATTCGGACTAAGCCGCGAAATTAAAATGGTTATAATTTTTAAAATAATGCGAATTTCGAAAAATCCTTTAAACGAAATATTTTTGAATATTTAAACTTTGGAAATATGAACAAATTTTTTTTTTCTAGACTAGAATACCCCCTTAGGTCAGCAAAAAATCAAATTACAAAAAAAAATCTCATCTGGGAATCCGGTGGGAATCAATGATGATATCTATTGATCGCTTTTAAAATTACCGTAACGATTCACGGTTACGGTACCGTGACGGTAATGGGCAATGTACATACGTCCCTTATCACAATAATGCTGCACCACCCACTTTCAAAAGATGAGATACAAAATGTACGTAGTTATGTTTCTTCCTAAGGAAAAAACGTCGTCATTTTATTGCATTTCTCTCATACACGGTACCGTGAGGTCTCCGCAAACCTCTACAATTCTACTCGCCGTGACGATAATTTTGAAAGTATGGAATATAGTTACAAAGATAATATTGAAGCGTGAGTGAATTCCAAAAATTCAAAAACGTTAAATGTCAATGCACTGTTGGTTTTGCTTTTGTTCTTAAACAAATAATGCTGCAGCTCTTTCTTACACACTAAATAACAACAGTAAAAAATTAGACAAACGGTCTACGTGTCTCTGCAACCCCACAAAGAAAACATACAATCGTTATCATACATCTCCCTCAAACGCACAAAGAAAAATATATAACTATTTCCTCCAAAGGAAAAAGTAGTACTTTGCGGAAAACGGTCTCACGTATTTTGTGTGTCTCATCTTTCTTAATGTGTAAGAAAGAGCTATAGCATTATAACGGTAAGAAACGTATGTTTATTGCCTTTTTTGCCGTCACGGTACGAAACCGTGAATTGTCACGGTAATTATAAAAGCGTCTATTATATTAATTTTTAGTTAAATTTATGTTTTCCTTTTATGTTCTGTATGTATTATATTATTTTGCATACATTATTTTTTGTCGATCTGCCGAGCAAATCCGCATATAAATTCTGCTCTTTAATCTATCTAGAACCCCCCGCAAAATATAGACTTTCCAATTCCTATGACTTTATTTGGTCAAAAAAAGTGTAGATGCTCTTGATGCCCTGAAAAAATGCTTATTAAAAATCTCCAAAATACTTTTTTCTTTAATTTTAGGGTAATTTTCTATTTCTCATTGTAACATATATAAATCTGCATACTAGACGATCTTTGGGAAAATCCAGACACGGACCGCAAATATCATAGTTTAAGACTCGGCATCCAGAATATCTATTTATAACATTCTTTCCTTGAACACCTTGTTTTAAGCTTTTAAAAAAATATATGTTATCTCGAAGATAATAAATAAACATTTGCCAAGCCGAATTGGTAATTATATGAAATTCCCCACAGAGAAAAAAAATCGCAATCAATCTCAAATTATAAACACTTTTTTTTTGTTATTTTACAAGTTATATATATGAAAAATTTCAAAGCGTTTCTTCAAATGCTACTTCAGAAATTTCCCACGGATTTTTGCTCTATTTTAAACGAGTCGTGTTTTAATAAACATAGTCACAATTTTCACTTAATTATTACCGTGTTTAATATTAGCGCGCTCCCTCTAACATTCGTTTTTACATACCACCCATCATCTTCTTTTTAAACGCTTACTAGCGAGCCGTAAGTGGATAGTTCCTGCGCCTGCGTCGGGATTAGATTTCAGTTAGTCCATCAGCAACAGAAATCATCGCTGATTGGTCAACAGACCACTGATTAGAAAACCTAGATCTTTGTCACGATAATTTCAAGTTCAGCTGTTGAAATTTTTCAAAAATAGCACAGGAAAATCCTTTATATTTATACGTTCCTACACAGATTCTTTTTTAGTATAAGACATTATAATAAAAAATACGACTGCATTTAAAATTTTTATATTAAAATCAACTGTGAGCCGGTTTTCACGTTGTAACAACAAAAATTCTATGAATTAAATATCACATTTCAAAGTAAAATGACACTTCAGTCCAATGTCTTTGCCCACCTACTGCGTGGCCAGCCGGATCGGAAGATAGGCCTTGAAGGTTGAGGAAGACCTTTTGACCTCTCCATCGACGGCCTTGCGCCGCAGCGGGAGGGATGAATTCGTACGTCACTCCTGAACACATTTTTCCTTCCCAGAATTTCCTCTCCCTCCTTTCCCAAAAAGGATTCCCCACACAGTATCCCCAAAGATGAAATACATTTAACGGCCGGCGTGGTCGAGCGGTAAGGCTCACTCGCAATCCGAAGGTCGCGGGATCGAATCCCGGCATGGCAATTAAATTTTATTTGATTAATTCGTGCTATTTCACAATTAATTTATTTAAAAATAATACATAATTTATTTGCGGCACGTTCCATATTGGAAGATACTCTCAGTATCGCCCTGGTGTAAGACCACCATTCAGAATTGAAACGTTGCTTGAAATGGCTTTAGCCATATTTATTGACCAGATATGAATAGCCAGGTATTTCCCCACCTTCCTCGTTCCCACCTCCTTCCCCTCCCTACTAACTTCAGCCTCACAAAATACCCCGATTAGGGATGACGTAGTCTCATTGGCTGCAGACGGGAGCGGTTGGGACTTTTGTGCGGTATGACTGAAGGCTTCCGTGGTCCCGAGGCAAGACTCTCGACTCACAATCCGAAGGTCGCGGGTTCGAACCCGGCGTGCGCAAATAAATTTTATTTGATTAATTTGTGTTATTTCACAATTTATTCATTTAAAATAATATATAGTATATTTGCGGCACGTTCCAGAGTGGAAGATACTGTCAGTATCGCCCTGGTGTAAGACCACCATTCAGAATTGAAACGTTGCTTGAAATGGCTTTAGCCGTGTTTAGTGACCAGATCTGAATAGCCAGGTACTTCCTCCCCTTCCTCTTCCCTATCTCCTTCCCCTCCCTACTACCTTCAGCCTCACAACATACCTCGATTGGGGATGCCATAGTCTCACTGGCTCCAGACGGGAGCAGTTGGGACTCTTGTGCGGTATTTACTGTAAAAAAAAAAAAAAAAAAATCATATAAAATTTAAAAAAAAAACATAGATCCTAAGGGGATATTTTTCCTCAGGGTCTCCTTTGTAGATAAAATGACAAAGAAAGTCCTTGGGAAAATATTTCGAAGGTAGATTTCAATTTCTAGGTCTAATTTCTCTTCCATTTTCATCACCCGCAAATCACACTCTACTAGTACAATTTAGGAAGCCTTCTTCCCGCTGGCTCCAGGCTGGAAGTTTAATGCACTTTATAATTATCATAAAATATATAAACATAAATTCATTCTTTACCATGCGTCTGAAAAGTGATTTTCATTACTGCTATAACATGATATCCAGTATTTTATTTTAAATAACCATAACGATAATAAAATGTTTTTATTTTATTTATGAACTAGTTTTGTTTTCCAACAAAAGATACATTCATTTTTGGTTTTAAAGTTCACCTGCATTATTCATAGAGATGTAGGTTTTCATGGCTGTCGACATATCGTCTTGACATACATTAGCAGACAATATCCATCGCTCGTGTGACTTCATATGTTGCTATTTTTGAGAATGCAATTAAATTAGAATGTCCGTCCCAAAAAATGGGCAACGCTCTTGGCTTAATAAATTGCAATAATAATTACTTTCAATAACGATGTCCGACGAACGCTATATTAGAATATTTTGACAGATTTATGCACCTTTTATATTTGGTAAATAAGAATACAACAGGAAATGGACAACAAAAATAAATTTAAGGATTCTCCAGTATTGAGCGTGCTCATCTTGTGACATTTACGCAGTTGATTACGCATCTGAATTATTTATGTTAATCAGAATAGGTTTAATCTTGCATCATGGACGGTGGCCTCGGTAGCACAATGGTTTATGCCAGAGATTCCCAATCTGATATAAATGCACAAACTGTTCACAGTAAAATTATGCGGACTTTAACTCTTTTGACACCCGTTTTTAGAAAAAAATTCCAAGGAAAAAGCAAAACACACAGTGTGTGCACACTTTTACGCAAACCATATCTATGGTCTCGGTGTATGGAATTTCCAGTACTTGTGCGTTGACAATTGGATCGTCTTAAACCACAGTGAACTAACTCACTTTGCAATTTTTGAGTTAGAGCTTGAATTGAAGGCTCCAAATCATAATCTAGCTCTGCCAGAAAGAAGAACTGATCGGAAAAAAATATCTATGATTGTTCAAGACAGTACTTCTCTGATTGGTTCTCTCTAGCAGAGCTAGATTATGATTTGGGGCCCTATGGTTTAAGACGATCCAATTGTACACTGGTCAGATTGCCAGTAATGAAATTTTTAAAAGTAGAATGCTCATTCTTTTAGCTTCAGCTAATTTGGTGATCATACATCTTGGAAGTCACTCGCCATCATTATAATTGACTGGAGGTCATCCTGGAAGGATTTTTGGAATCGGAAGACTTCAACTTGTCCTGCATCTTGTCGGGCTTGGATAATAGCCAATGTTCTGCAGACGACACAATCTGACGATGCGAGGTTCTTTTTGAAATCTACCCGAGGAATTTTCTGCAAAACGGCAACTTATAACGTTATCATACCATTAACATATTTATTTAAGCAAGCCCCTTTTGTCAGCCAGCGTTAGATTCGGGATATCCTTTTATTGCTTATATAATTTTGTATTTCAATAGCTTCTTTTCATTTTGAACAAGAAACCAGGCATTTGCCATTAGAAGAGTTCACACCTCTATAATATAGAGATGCGAACATTATAGAGATTATTTTATAATATATTATATTATAAAACAAAGTCCTCCGCCGCGTTTGTCTGTCTGTCTGTTCGCGATAAACTCAAAACTACTGAACGGATTTTCATAGAGTTTTTACCAATACATAGAGTGATTCATGAGGAAGGTTTACGTACACAATTTGTCAAGGTTTTGTGTAAATTGGTTGAAATATATAATATATAAAGGAGAATGTCGTTTTATCCGATAACACTAAGACCATTCCCATATGGGTCGACACGAAATCAACAAATCCAAAAATATTAATTAGAAAGAATTAAAACAAAACTTTTAACAATAATTATATTCACCGCGATAGTATCCATAGTGCCAGTCGACGAAGCGCGATATCGAGTAAAATTGCCCGTTTTCTTATTGTACGCGGCCGAAAGACCCGTGAGAGAGAGGCCTACGTTCTGCCAGAAACCGTAAATCTCTTGGAGTTTTAATAGTTTTTTTGAAACGATTGATTAATAATTCTTCGTATTTTTTTTTTTATAATTTATTTATTTATTTTATTTTAAATATCAACAAACAAGTCCTGCTAAGCCAATTGCATTGGCTTGTCAGCAGGTGCTTTTGGTTCCATTACAAATATATTTTAAAAGTTATAATTAACATCTTATTTCTACAGATTCAACATTTTTTTCATACATTTTTTCATTAATATAAATATCAATATAAATATTCTTTTTCCGATAACCAATTTTTCAGCATATATTTAACCTTATTCATAGAATTAAGTTGCTTTATAGTTTCAGGTAATAAATTAAATATCTTTGGTATGTTGTATTCAAACGTTCTCTGTCCGTACTTATGTTAAATTTCGGAACTATTAACCCGTCTAGTGCTATATTTATGTTCTAGTTTGTCTTTATGCTGCGGGGTAAATATATGTTTATTTAATAAACATAAACAGTTTCAGAGTTTATTTAATTTAAATGAAAATAATATACAGTTTTAGGACAAATTTAGCATCTCTTCCAAAAACCGACCGATACGACAAATTCCAATTTCAATTTGTTGATTAAAAAAAAAATTATGTGAATACCTCACAAGGATCCAAGCTGCTCCTGTCTGGAGCCAGTGAGACTACTGCATCCCAAATTGGGGTATATTGTTACCATGTAGGTAGGGTGGGGAGGGGAAGGAGATGAGGAAGCTGAAGGTGAGGAAGAACCATTGGCTATTCAGATGTGGTCTGATACGGCAAAAACATTTCAAGCGACGTTTGAATTCTGAATGGTGGTTTTACACCAGGGCGATACTGATAGTATCTTCCACTTCGTAACGTGCCGCAAATATACTCTATATTATTTTTAAATGAATTAATTGTGAAATAACACAAATTAATCAAATAAAATTTATTTGCGCACGTCGGTATTCGATTCCGCGATCTTCGGATTGTACGTCAAGAGTCTTACCCCTCGACCACGGAGGCCGTCAAATGATTGCTAGGATGGATGCGTGAATGCTTTAGGAAAGCATAATATTTCATGTCAAGCTTGTTTATATTTTTACAAATGATGTTTTATGTAAGACTTAAACATGAACATCTGCAGCCTCATTCGAGTGTACCGAATCGAGTAAGAGTAATATATTATATTGGAATCTCTCAAAGATGACGACTAGATATTATGCAAGTTGTAAAAATTGTAATAATGTCCATGTTAAAATTATGATCAGCATAGTGTTCTTACAAAGTTTGGGAAACAGAGTTTGGAATAGATTCCAGTCACAAAAGAAAAATGATTCGACCTTTTTTAAATTTCCTGTCTGCAAAGGAATAATAAAATATTCAGTTTAGATTTTTTATAGTTTAGTTTCAGAATTCTTAAAAACGTCTCAAGTATGCCCAAATTTTACACAGAAAGAAAAATAATAATAAAAATCAGAGTAGTGGCCGTGATCTTTCTTAATTTTTGGCACTTAACCAAAAAATGTAAAATTTAAAAATCTTTGCTGCATCAACATGTCATTGTGTATGACCCTTTTAACTTGACCCTATCTGACATCACTCAATGAACGTTTTTTATAATTAATGTAACAACTCACGGATGGCGAAAAAGTAAAAAAACATACGTTCTTTATAGTTACAATGCTGCAGCTCTTTCTTATACATTAAATAATGGCGAGAAAAAAGATGAGACACACAAAAAACAAGTGTCTGTTTCTTCCAAAGTATCACTTTTTCCTTTGGAGGAAACAGACATATCCCTTTACGGTTTGACCACGGCGATGGGTATTGCATTTCATTGTCTTTATACGTGTGAGGTAGATGTATGATGATGATTGTATGTTTCCTTTGGAAGGGTGCAAACGTACGTTCACCGTTTTTCTCATTTTCGACTGTGGTTATTTAGTGTGTAAGAAAGAGTTGCAGCATTATAAAAGCAAAACCATCAGCGCATTGACATTTAACGTTTTTGAATTTTTGGAATTCACTCGTACTTCAATATATCATTGTGAATATATTCTATACTGTCAAAATTATCGTCACGGCTAATAGTATTGTAGAGTCTACGGAAACATCACGGTGCGGTGTTTGAGAGAAATGCAAGAAAATGAGGACTTTTTTTACTTTGAATGTAAACCTAGGTACATTGTGTATCTCATCTTTTGAAAGAGCTGCAACAATATTGTCTTAAGAAACGAAAATTTATTGCCTTTTTTATGCTGTTACGGCACCGTTACCGTAAATCTTCACGGTAATTATAAAATAATCAATTAGATCGACGTTAAAGAGGAATGATGTTGGATTAGGTTAGGCGAAGACGCTACGCACAATGCGATAGAATGTCAACAGACCAACAAAAAACTCACAGCTTTTTAATTATTTTTTGTTTCTGGATAACAAAATTATGTACAAATTTAAATTTGCATTCCAGAGAATCTGTTTATTTTGTTCTTGAGAAACGAATTACGTTTTTACAAGTAAATTATGCATACATTGTCCATTATCTCTGCAAACTGCAAACTGCAAACAAAACATCGTTTTGCAACGGGCCTCATAGTAGGCCTAACCCTAGGCAAATGCTCAAACAGTCCATGCGGTCTTGAAGCCACTGTTATTTACCTATAAATACGCTTTTTGACGGATGATATTCATTATAAAGTAACATATCTTCATGTTGTATTAAACCTTGTCGAAATGCAAATGTGAAAAGAATACCTACTTACATGAATAAATTTGTTAACTTTGCTACCATAATAATATTATTTAAATGAGATAATAAATTATGCGTGACCTAATGTTCCTAATAAATATATCAATTTCTTCAGAAACATCAATTAGTGTGGAAACATTCTTGTAAATGAATTAATTAGAAGGAGTGCCCGGGTTAATTTTTTCGGGTTTTAGCGGTGGAAGCGCCTGCCCTCCAACTCGCCGGCAGGCCGGTACGGGAGAGAATGGTGGGAGGAATGGGTTCATACGTAATAATTTTGACAAATGTAATACAGGTTTAAGAGTGGTAAATATTTTTTTTTATTTCTTTTATAAAAGAAATAAGAAAATTTATAAAAATTTATACATTTCTTTTATAAAAGAAATAAAAAAATTAAAATGGAGTTCTACAAATTAAACTTGATAACAATAAATGGTAAATAATTGGTAAAATGATAGTATTTTACCTTTGAACGAACAAAAAACAAAATATATCACTTTTAGCATGCCATGCAAAAGTCAGCCTCTTGCCACTCATAATTTGATCATACACAGTTGCTTGCAAAAATGTAACTGCAATCCCTTAGAAAATATAGTTAACATTAAATATCTTGGTGTAAAAATAGATAAATTTTTGAGATGGAAAGATCATATCAATATGTTGGTAAATAGCACAAGTAGACTTACCTATATCTTCAAAGAACTCAGACATATACTATACAAAGAAAAATTGAAAACGGTTTATTTTGCAATAATCCAGTCTATGCTTTCTTATAATATAGTGTGCTGGGGATCCTGCCAAAAGACCTACATAGAACCACTTAATATTGCCCAAAAATTGATTCTTCAAGTTATGTTCAAGAAAAAATTTAGATATCCAACTCATTTACTTTACAAGGAATGCAATGTCATGAATGTTAAACAGTTATATATTACACAAAGCTTGGTAGATTTTTTAATAAAATTAATATTGCAGAAAGAACACAGCAAATTCGCACTACTAGAATTGGCTCTGATCTGAACTTTGTTGCAATTCAAACTAAAACTTCTTTTGGCCAAAGAAATTATTTTTATCAGGCTCCGCTCATTTTTAACAGCCTTCCAGAAAATATCAAGTCATCTAATTCCTTGAGAACTTTTAAAAAGATTGTTCAATTATTTATGTTAGCCGAGGATTGCCAATTGAATTTTTCAACTTTGTATTTTCTAAATTATTAGCTTAATGATTACGTTTATATAATAATAAGCCAAATTAGTATTAGCATTTTCCTGCCAAATTTAAAGCATATTACATTATATACATATATTTATTATTTACAACTTTATCATTAAAACAAAAAAAAACTTTAATTTTTTTTTACTTTAAATCACCCCTCAGACTCTTCTCCTTCTCAGAACATCCTTTCATTCGTTTTTTCCCTCAAAAGACCCTCCACACAGCACTCCCAAAGATGTCGTAGATCCCGAGGGGAATTATTTTCCCGCGGGGCCTCCCGTGTGAAGCTAATGTTAAAAAAATATATGTGTTATCGATGCTTATAATTATAAAAAAAATTGATACATGGTCAGAGTTACAACTGCGAAATATTTTCATTTTTTTTGTATAGTTGCTAAAATTATTTGTGTATTATTTAGTTAAGGAGAAGGTTGCTAAGAATATTCAGAATGCACTTTTGAATGTTTTTTTCAAATATCTTGGGGCTCCAGACCAGAGGTTATAAGTGCGTCCACGGTAGAACAATCCAGACCACCTCTGGTCTGTAGCCTCAATATACCTCGACTCGAGAAATGAGCAGTCCGTTTGATTGATTCTCCCATCTTAACAGACGGATTGCAGTATTTAGAGCACGGGCGTTGGGTGAGAATGCTGTCCTTGTTCCACCGGTATTTCAATGGAAGATGCTCCGAGGAACTAGCGTCATTGATCTCCTGGGCACCGGTGCATAGTTGGGAAACTTTGACGATGCACCGGTGAGCACTAGGACTCGTTCTTGAATGACTCGGCTGTGGAACGATGTGCAGGCCTATCTGTTTTCTCCTTCCGACAACTTGGTCTCTTCAAGACCCCTGTTCACTCCTTTCTCACCTCAAACAGACCCTCAACACAGCATCGTCAAAGATGACATAGGAATATAAAAACATATATATTCTTTAGTTAAACTACTTAAACGACGGATAAGAATCAACTTAACTTAATCGTAAGTATGGATGATAAGATTGCGAAATAAATAAAAATAAATTAAATAAAAATAAATCTCCGAAATTCACCAAATTGGTAATTCTTTATTTTTACTACTGGTGAGCTCTGGCAGCTCTTATGAAATTTAGGTGGCACGCAAGCTTTTTGAAAATTGAATGTACCGGGAATGAATGTATGGAATGCGGGAGGGTGAGGTGGGAGGGGGTGAAGGGAGGGAGGGAGGGGGGGGGGGAGTGGGGAGGGGCGATAATTGATGTGCAAGCCCTACAGTAATTTCCCCCTAATCCCATGCGAGCGAAGCCACGGGTAAAAGCTAGTAATAAATAAAATTGTAAATCGAGTCTTTTGAATTCAGTAATTGTTATTAGTTGGATTTGGATGGATTTTAACTACTTCTTCTTAATATTGTGATGAAAAGCAACAGACAGCAATGTGATAACAGATATCCATTTTACAAATTTAAAACTTTGTAATCAAAATCTTTTTAAATGACATCTATTTGCATTTTGATTTTGTTTTCTCGAATGAATGAATGAATAAATGACGTATAATCTTGGAAGGGGAAATTAACCCACTTTTCAACATCCGATCGAGCTGAAACTTGGCAGATAGAAGCGTTGTCAATGAAAATGCATTCAATGAACTTTTGATGGCAATCACCCATACACACGCGGAAATATATGCATTTCTCTGAAATTGGACTACTTCATGTTTAAAAATATACTTTTATCTTTTATCTTCTATATATATAAAAATGATATTATGTTTGTTTCTGTCTATGTATGTATGTATGTATGCTATGCGTTGCTAAATCATTCATCCGATTTCGATGAAACTTTTGAGGATTTGATGTGCGCATGCCCGCGATTCTTATTATATAAAATAATGAGTTCTGGCATCATGAAATTATGCGTTGCTAACAGTTCATCCGATTGCGATGAAACTTTGAGGATTTGATGTGGATGATTTGTAGTATCAAAATACCTTCTTTCCGCCCTCGCGAAGGTTTCTGGACTATTATAGCCAGATGACAATACATCTGAAAGGTTTTTTTTAATCATTACGAAAACTCTTACAACAAAACTGTCACAATTTGAGAATGACATTTTGCAAACCATCGATTGTTAAATGAAAATTCAATTTTCGAAAAGTTCGTTCCATGTACATTGTATACGCTGTTTATTTCTTACAAATAAAAATGTATGCTTTCCTTGAAAGAAATGGGTTTTTATACTCGTACGAACGGAACTATTTATTCGTAATCATAGTGCTTCATCGCGTAATGCCCTATTTATGCATAACCTTAAACAAAAAAACAATTCGTCTTTATATTTTAGAGCATGATTTAAAAAATGGATTTTTTCTTAAAAGAATGAAATTACTGCCATCTATGATCGAGCAGATTATGAAAAAGTTAAAGTTTTCGCTTATATTTCAAGTATAAAAAGGGGTCTTTATAAGTTAAACTTGGCCACAATATTAATACGAATATATATATATATATATACGGAGGTATACGCGTTTAAAACTTTCTTCAAGCAGGGGCCAATTGCAAATAATATTAGCTCTTTGATTTAAACCTTTTTTTTCTAGATTGTCCACAAACTAGCTACTATTTAAATTGCACATTTTTTCTGTGCAATGAAATATGTAGTTGCAATTCGACCGTAATTTTATTTTATTCATATATTGTATTTGTCCGATGCTTTTCAATTCAACCGTAATCTTCCAATTATCGTCGCTTATTATAAACATTGCACCACAGGTCACCACGGAAAGGTGCAAAGTATAACTTAACCTGGCGAACGCTAGGTTCAAATTAACAAATTAAGGTAACATCGAGCGTAAGGTTGGGTAATTTTCACCCAAAATTCTTTCTTTCTATTTTTAATTCGATATTGTACCTTTTTTAGCTATTTTCTAAGTACGTGATATTAGAAACTAGGAATAAAGGTGTTATAATTGGTAGTTTATTCAGTTTTACTCAAAATTACATTTTTCTTAGAGAATTGAACTTATGGCACTTAATTGCTCATTTTTTTATAAAACTAAATATAATTACAAAAAATTAATATCTTTTTAAGTTTTAATCATAATAATAAGGCGGGAATGGGTACCGCGGCCCCGGGAACCTTTATTGGATAACCAACACCTCTGCCATAGGTCACCCCAAGTGGTTCGCTACGTTTGGTGATTTAGTAGGGGTGCCCGGGTTCACGGAGTGAGGTTTGTCTAGGTCTTAGAGGCGTACAATCACGACACACTGAGCTCCAGATTCCTACCCACCCCTTAAACCCTTTTCCTTCCCAGAACTCTCCTTTCCTTCGTTTCCTTAAAAAATCCACACGGCATCCCCAAAGATGACACAGGCTCTGAGGGAGATTATTTTCCCCAGGGCCTCCTGTGTGGAGCTTATGTAAAAAAAAAACAAAAATAATAATAATATTTTATTCTTCCACAACTAATCTTAGTACTTGTCAAAAATAGTAACACAGCGCTAGTTGGGTAAAACTCGCCGGCGCCGCGGCGGCAGCTTTGACGACGTTTAATTATCTCAATGAGCGGTGGATGACTAAATCCTTGTCTCTTGTCGATTTCCTACCTCCCCCCTCGCTGATGGGCACGGAATAGTTGAGCACGGCAAACTACAATTATCGGGCAAAATAAATTGCCTCCGGTAAATTTTACCCAACCTTACGCTCACCGGGTTAAGGTGTTGGTAACTCGATTACGTAAGAGAATATGTAGTGCGTTTGGGACATTCGGGTATTATTGAAAACACTTATTTTATTCACTTACTTATATTTATCAAAGTGGGCAGTAATTTATTTCATTTTTTATAGAAAATATGTGTAAGTTGATTGCGTACGAAGATAATTTTCAACACCTTTATTAAAACCAGTTGGAAGATCAATTCACTTGTTTTACCTACGACACATAAAGTTGATCTTTGAAAACAAGAAAATCTCTAATGTTGGTTCCACACGTGGGGAAATTAAATAAATTGGACTGTCGTATTGTTCTTCACGACTTACGATATTTATTTAATAGGTAAGTTCTGGCAAGTCCAGGCCTTTAATCAAAATTTTAAATAACAAGATGTGTTTCGTATGAAGGAGTTGAAGTTGTGAAATTTGAAAAATGTAAGTTTCGTTAATAATTTAAGGGTTGAAATTATTTTATATTCGGTAGTGACACCATGTTTCACACCTAAACAGGCTAGTGCAAAATGCATTGAACAATGAACATGATTTTTAACTGCATTGGAAGAATCTTTGGGCAATCATATTAGAGAGTATACTGATACTTCTTCTTCTCTGTCATTCAATATCACTCATATGGTTCAATATCATCCGAGAGGTCCACACTAACGGTGTGCCAAAATTTTTTTACATTCTTAGTTGTATTAAGTTTTCCTCATTGAGTTGTACGGGGAGCATCTTTTCAGATTTTTTTCCGTGGTGGAAAGCGATTGGTTCTGAGTTTTCTACCTGTCGCACTGTCCCTTGGACAAAAATACAAAAATCAATATTCGAATTCATGAACTTTGATTTAGCTATTAAAAGTAAAGATTATCAGTCTTAACTCCCAGGAAATTAGTCATTATTATATGACTTTCACTTGAGTTCGATTAATATTACTCTGTAAATAATGCTGATAAAAACACCTCATCTATTTGTTAAATAGTTCATTTCGTTATTATAATGTATTAATTTAGTGAAAAATAATAAATTAAACATTTCAAAGATTACAAAATAAAAATATTTTGTAAATGTGCTTTAATTGTATCACTATAATGAAATTTTTTTTTATCATAAGCTCCACACAAGAGGCCCTTAGGAAAATAAATCCTCTAATGGCCTATATCATCTTTGGGGATGCTGCGTAGAGAGTCTTTTTAGGAAAGAAAGGAGAAGAAGTTTTGGGAAGTAAAAAGGTATGAAGGGTGGGTAGGAATCTGGGGGTCAGGGTGTCCAGGAGTGACGAACGTTTGAGTCTATCCCTCACATTGACGTGCAAGGTGATGTCCCGAAAGAGTCCTGCTAGAGAGGTCAAAAGGTCTCCCTCAACCAGTCTCTCCCGATCCAGCCATGGTGGCAGTTGGTGGTCAGAAGCATCCGCCGCCATGATCCGGACAAACCTCACCCCTATTGAGTCACCGAGCGTGAGGTCACCTCGAGTCGCGAACTACTTGAGGTGACCTACGGTATCGCTCACACAAATAAATGGTTCTTGGGGCGGCGGTATTCATTACCGCCTCTTATATTGACGAACTAACCACAAATCTAACGATCTAGATTTATGAAACTGCAAACATATATATTTTTAAATTTTGCTTGCAACCGAAGTTATGATTTTTATCCTCTCCCCCATACACCTCAATACCCTGTGAGTCGTAAGTATATAATTTATTTTACCAATATACGCTATCCTATGGATAAGATATTAAGAGAATGGTGAAATACCCATGAAATGAACTTATTAATTGATTACCGCAGTGCAAAATTGTACCGTCGATTCAATCCAATATTGTTTTTGCACGCGTAAGTGTTTTACCAGCTTTGTTTTCAAACTGTGGAAGCAGCAAAATTCATTCAGGACGTTGTTCACAGATGTCAGTCATTTAAAGCGAGAAAGTGGATGTTTTTTTCTAAGTTTAATTTAAACGAAGAAGTTTTTACTTGACGGTGAAAAATATTCGAAATAATATTCTCAAGTCAACTTCAAAAGAGTTTGTAGAAATGTGGTCTCAAAATCTTCAATTTTAAGTCATCCGTTTCCTCCTACTTGAAATATCTATATTTGATTAATTCTATATCCACTTATGGGAACAAAGATATATGATTTGAAATCAGTAACTTCATAATTTGTTATTAATAAGCCTATTCATCACTTTACTTGCATTTTCAAAAGGTGCGCAAATTTAACGCAAACACTTGATGCAACCTAATTAAACAACGCAATCATTGGTTAAGCTTATTTTCTTTTATTGACAAAAACGTGCGTAGCTATTTTCTTAAAGTAGATTTCTTAGGCCTCGACCATATTTTGTCACAGGATCAAAATATTTCCGCTTTACAATAAAATCCAAATAAATATTTATGAACGTATTCGAAAACTAAAAACCGTTTTTAAAATGATGATAAATTGTGATGAAATGTGTGACCGGATGACTCAGAATGAAATAAACTCAAAACCTCCTTTAAAAACTCGTTAAAAGTGATAAAAAATATATATAAAAAAAATGGTTTACTAGATTAGGTTAGGTTAGGTTATGGGCTTATTTTTAAGCTTTAAATGACTTGTTAAAGAGGTCTTTAGTTAAGTTGATTCTGAGTTGGCGTGGAACTAATGAAATACCCTTTTTAAATTTTATAAATCGAAATAAACATATAATTTTTGAAATATAAAATTTTTGCATGCCAACATAAAAGGGCTATGAAAATGGCTCACATAACGTTTTTTTTACTAAAATTTAAACGAAAAAATTAAAACAAATACATATTTTATTTGACAAATGTATTACAAACGTCAAGATTAATATTTTTTTTTTAAATTGCGATCCGAAACTTTGGTTTCATAAAAGTCGACATTTTACATATTTTGTGGTTAAGTTTTATAATTGATTATAAAGCGTCTTTTATATCATATTCCTTACTATGGTAGTAAAGGAGACAACAATTTCTCTGAGGCCTATATGAGTTGTTCCGAAAAGCGAACAAATTAGCCTGACGGGTTAATGGATTACACACGTATTAAAGCAATAAAACCTTATAATTAGGTAGGAAAAATGCAAACAATATTAATATCATAAATAAACTATTTAATTTTCTACATATAAATAAACTTAATTGATTGGCAGTTATAAAACAGTCTTTACCTATTTTATTCATCCTTAATTTAAATTATGTCGTATTCATATTTAATTTATCAATGGTTTACACAGTTGTTTAGTGTTAAATGTTTTTCCTAAAGATTTTTAATAATCAATACTAAAATGCATTCATTGTTTAATATTTGTTATTATAAATTACAGATATTCCAATAATTCTAACGATATTCAAAAATTATTAGTGAAAACCTGCCACATGACATATTTTCTTGCCCTTTCTTCCAAAATGTCCTCATAAGTTTGCATGCTCTATTTTTAAATTGTAAAAATTAAAACATAATTTATGGAACCTATTTACAAAAATGTGCTTTTAAGTAGTCATTTTTAATATTTTCACGTTTTCGGAACGGCTACGGTACAAAAAGGTACTCAAAAATGCACGTATGTCTGTTTCCTCCAAAGGAAAATACTAGTATTTTTTAGGAAACAGACGTACGTACATTGTGTGTTTCATCTTGTCTCTCACCATTGTTTAATGTGTAAGAAAGGGCTGCAGCATTATTGTGATAAGAAACGTATGTTTATTGCCTTTTGAGGTAAACGTGGGAGTACTAAAAGCGCAAAATCTAATATTATTAATAACTTAACAAATGTAATACATTCAAGATGTTGTCGAAAAATGCAAAATAATCACAATGAAAATATACAATATTTTTCTTACTAATTTCGTAGTACTAACCTAATTTATTTACATTGAACATATTATCATTATGTTCTTTTGACTATGTGCAGTTGTTAAAATGACACGATTAAAACATAATATAAACCGAACGCTAATACTGTAATAAATATTCACATCAATCTTTGAACAGAGATATTCTAGTTTTAATATTAGCGTTCGACTATGAAAATTAGAAAGGGAATTTAAACAACAACTTAAAATACTTGAAACACAGTATGAAAAAGATTTCAATTTTGGCACACTACATAAATTATTAACATATAGAAAAAACAAGAGTGTGACAATAAATATTCTAACTAATTATGTAAATAATAGTTTATCCTCCCAACAAAGATCCGACGAGTCCGGGAGGAAGCCCGTATCTGTCATCCAGTCCCTCAGCCTCGATCGCAGTACCATTTAATGCCTGGAAAAATAAATAGTTCACCATTACAACAATCATTTATTAAATCGAAAGGATTACTTTCGATGATTAAAATTCTTAAAATATAAAATTATCCAAAAAGCAAGCCAACATTAGCTAAAAGTAGACATATGAAAATATTGCCTTTGTGTTTTTTTGGAGTTTTTGGGAAAACGTAGGTAATTATTTTTCAGCAAAAGTGGTGAATTTTTCAAAAAAGATGATATGCTAATTTTAGTTTTTTTTAATGACTTTTTAATATGAATACCGCACAAGAATTTCATCTGCTCCCAACTGTCTGGAGCCAGCAAGAATATGGCATCCGCAATTGTGATACGTTATGAGGCTGAAGGTAGTAGGGAGGGGAAGGAAATGGGGAAGCGAATAGTGCGGAGTACTTGACTATTCAGATCTGATCACAAAACGTGGTTAAAGACATTTCAAGCAATATTTTAATTCTAAACCAGGGCAATTTACACCAGCGCGATACTGAGATATACCTTATATTATTTTAAATGATTAAATTGTGAAATCACACAAATCAATCAAATATCTTCCCGCGCCGGGATTTGAACCCGCGACCTTCGGATTGCTAGTCCTCGACCACGGAGGCCGTTAAATATAATATGTTATCTTTTTGTTATTTTGCAGTAGAAAAACGTGGCGGAACGCCTCGAAAATGATACGACACGAAAATGGCTCCTTTCCATCTTGAAACGATTCGTGCTTGTCAAAACTACCGACAAAGAGATAATTAGAATGTGTTAATTCACTATATCATGGCAAATGACATATGTTTCAAATTATCAGAACATTGCTTTAAAATGCGAAAATTCGTTTTATTTGTTCGAAAATCGTTCTCGAGAAAATTACGAAATTTGCGTTTTTCGCGTCAATATATCGCAAACGTCAAATTAGCAGGTGTCTAGCAATAAGCCATGGATCGTAACAATATGTTCTCTCAAAATTTTAGTAATATCCTGCAGGTAACCAAGGACACCCAACTGAATAACGAAGGAAGACGAGGAATAGAAAAACATCATGGCCTAGCTGCAGGGTTGCAGTTATGATTCAGTTCTGCAAAATTGTTCCTGATTAAAAAGTGTGGCATGAAAATTTGAAGCCACCATAAGAATACTGTGTTTTTGATTTGCCGTAAAATAATATTCCAATCATCAATTTATCAATGGGACGTATCTAATAAATTGAAACTGATTTCAGTCATACAACCGTTGGTAATGAATTTTTTTTAATTACATGAACAATGGGTCCTAATTGATTTAAAAAATTAACTAAAATCTTTCATTGATGAGGTAATAAGTCTTCTTTCCGCATTTAACAAATTAAATTCGTCAGGGTCATCGAAGTTCCTGTCAATTCAATTCAATTATCTCACGTCTTTTCTTTGTCAATAAGGCTAGTTAAATGATTAAACATTAGATAATTCTCACCGCAGTTGGAGCCGTGACATCCGGCGTTGCTGGTTCAATAATAGTTGGTGATGTGGAGAAAGGAACAAGAGGGGCATCACCATCGGAGACCGCGGTAGATGACGAGGCAGTAGGCCTAGTTCTCGAAGGCTTGGTGGTAGTTGTTGAAAATATGTTGTTTAATTCATCCTCAGGAAACACGAAGTCATCTGCACCATCTTCGTATACCGTTGAAGGTAACAGGCCTGACCTGGTTTCGGGGGTTCCGCTAAGAAACGGTTGGTAGCCGTTCTCATCAGCGATATAGTTCACTTTGTAGAATTTTCGATCCGTTCCGAAGTATGAGAATTCTCCCTCAGTCACAATAACCTGGCGGCCGTTCGGTGTTGTCTTTAGGTAGCCGTTCTCGCTTCTGGATGATCCGAAAGAAGTTTGATACCTGAAATAAAAAGTTTTTTTTTTTATACTTTTGTTGAAATTTTTGTTGATATTTCTGTTTAAGAGCCGCCGTAATATTAAAAGCCGAGTATTATATAAAAATGAATGTTTCTTTATTTCTCTTATGCATTCCTATACTATTCATTTGATTGCGATGAAACTTTAGTGTTTTGTTATGCGCACGTCCGCAAAGGTTTTTGTACACAATGGTGAGCTCTGGCATTATGAAATTTATTTAAAAAATTAACAATAGGTGACACGCGAGTTGTTTGAAAAAATGTAATTATTTCATCTAGTTTAGCGGCAGGGAGGGATGGCGGGAGGGGAAGGGGGACGAAGGAGAGGGGTTTGCGGGAGGAGGACGAAGGAGTGGGAAGACAGGGAAGATGGAAGGGGAAAGCGGGAGGAGAAGGGGACGCGGGAACAAGGGTTTGAGTCTCAGTTGCGACTGTTGGGTTTTTATTTTTCTTCGTCCTGTTCTTATTTACATTTCGTTTAGACTTGTTAGTACTATCTTCTTCTTACATTGATGAGAATAACCTTAAAAAGTGTATTATATAATTCAACTTCCGTTTGCTCTTTCAAGTGGTTGGTCAGTGCTATTAGTTAAATCCTCCCCACATATTTTCTTGTTTTCTTTGAGTTGCATTTATAGATAAAATCCGTGTTTACATATCGTTATATTCGCTCACCTATCTTCACTGTTGTCGTTAATTATGTTTGTTTACACAATAAGTATTGAACGTGAAAATAAGAAGGGAAAACCTTCACCTATTGCGAGAATAATTGAATGGCTAGAACCTTACGATGCCGGGACGCGACGCCCGGCCGTTGCACCGAGCCGTTTCCCACTTGCAATTAAATAAGCACGGTTCGCGACAAGCATCGAGAAGGAACCAAGTCGTTTCTTTAAAGTAGCTGCAAACGTTTGCGGCAAAGGGTCAACGGAATGTATGAGCTGATTTGCGACCGATAGCATTTTCGTTTAGCTTTTTTATAAATGCACAGGTAAATTATTCGATTAAAAATTTACCTATCGAGTACAGCAAGGAACTCACGATTAATTGTCGTGAAAGATGCATTTCAGGATCGGGAAAAATAATTAGCCAGACATAAAAACCCTTGTTCACCAATGATGTTACTCATTATTGTTCACGCTAAAGCAAAGCTTAAATTTAATGTAAAATTGAAAATAAATATGGCTTTCATTTATTAAAAAGAATATTTTTCAAGTAATGTTTAGTATACACTTTTCCTTTTCAAAGAAAAAAATAATATAATAATTCTGATGTTAATCTTCAGCGGATTTGTGAAAAAATATTTTTAGCAGAATTTGGAAGTCATTTAATATTAGTGAAATAGATAAAAATGACACTAATGTAAAGATTATGAAGTTGACTTCCAAATGACCTTAACAGAATTCTAAGACTAAATTCCATTAATATCTCCCGCATTCTCAAGGATGCTTTGGTTCTTATGATATTTTATGTATTATATTTTTGTTCTTAAATGGCGATAGTCACGATCAAATGGACATTTCGATAAGATCATTTTATGTTAATAAAATCGTGTCTAAAAACTTAAGACGGCCTAATCGGGGAAATTATATAAATTTTTAGGTTTTTAACCGAACACCAAATTTATAGTTACATGTATGATG
Source organism: Glyphotaelius pellucidus (assembly GCA_936435175.1). NCBI lineage: Eukaryota > Metazoa > Arthropoda > Insecta > Trichoptera > Limnephilidae > Glyphotaelius > Glyphotaelius pellucidus. The sequence continues at coordinate 9,698,462 of OW386537.1, read as the reverse complement.
CAAAATTATTGACCCCTTAGCCACAAATAATTTAGGTGTTGATTGGTTCTCCAAACAAATTTAATCCTAATAAAGGATTTTATAATGATATTAATAAAATGATCACATTGTTGGTGCCTAATCCAGGGAACACTATCAGGGAAATTATTATTAGGGAATCCAGGGTAATTTTGTGTTTTAAATGTTCCATGACCATCGAAAGTATCGATCGTACCTAATCGAAAATTTCTTCGTGCCGATTACAATAATTATTTTCTTGTAATGGCCATTGACCTTGTTCTTTTTCCATCGTAATACATCTAGCAAGAAGCAAGTACAGAAATAGCTCCTTACTTTACTGGTTTATAACCATAGTTGTAATAAAATAACGAGTTAAGTTTCCTCTTTTTGGTAAGGCAGGTAATTGTGCATTGCACTTTGCTTCCCAGAGATAAACTCGAGATTTAAGAGCGAACTGGGTACTCTGCTGTCACTCAAAAAATTCTAACACAATAATATCATAATAAGAGTAAAATATAATAGTTTTAACGTAATAAGAGTTTTTTTTAATTGTGTATTGTGTAATTGTGCATACGGAGTATAACACTAATTTGAGCTCAATAGGGTGTTTTCACAAATTTGGGATACCGGTAAAATGTGTAGAAGATTAAAAATTTTATGATTCTGATCATCGGACTAAATACTCGTATGTGCCAGTTTTTAAATTAAATCCAAGGCTTTATTGACATAATATAGACAATAAAGAGCTCACGATTAATATTATCGTAAAAGATGCATTAAGTGGTAAAAAAAAAAATAACTCGTTAAGACAAAAAAAATCTTTTGTTCACGCGATTACAAAGTTTAAATTTTCTGTAAAATAGATAGTTTAGTGTATTTATAATTTTCCTTTTCATAGAAAAAATAATATAATAGTTCTGATGTTAATCTTCAACAGATTTGGGTAAAAAGATTTTTAGAAGCGTTTGGACGTCATTTAATATTAGTCAAATAGATAAAAATGACACAAATGTATAAATAAATGAATTTGGAATCCAAATTTCGTAATCAGAATTCCATTACAACTAAATTTCATAAATACCTTCCGTGTTCTCAAGGATGCATTGGTTCTTATAAGATTTTATATGTTTGTTCTTTTAATAGACTTACCTAAAACAATAGAACTTACTAGAAAGAAGAAAAGCATTTACCCCTAATTAATGGAAATATTTTAAAGTACCTACCCCTAATTAAAGAAAATATTGTTAAGTACCTACCCCTAATTATTGAAAATATTTTTAAAAAGTAGAACTTTTAACTTTTGAAAATCATTAAGGACGGGTTGTTTCAAAAAATTTGATGAGTTCGTCAAATATTTGAAGTTAATTTTTAGGTTCTGTGTAAGTTCTTTTCGAGTTCTGTTTTTTTAACATCATAGGCCAGCTGCTTCACAAAACTAAAATCATCACAGAACTTGAATAGAACTTACACAGAACGTGAAAATTAACGTCAAATATTTGACGAATTCGTCAAATTTTTTGAAACAACCCATCCTAAGTGTATTGGATATGCATAAGAGTACACCAACTTATATGAGCTAGTATTTTCACAAACTTGGGATCCTTAAAGAATGAGTGGAAGATTTGAAGTTTATTTTTCTGATTCCTATAATTAATGAAATTATAATATTTTCATTAACAGTTGTAGTTTTTTCCAGAATGTATGCAGGGGTAGTGCAACGCAATACATTCCAAATTTCGAAATAACAAAAAAATTAGACAAATAATATGAAAAAGAAATTAGTCAAAATAACAATACGTGACATCAACAACGCCGAATTTATGAACAAAAACGATCGCGTAGTTTTGGAGACAAATCCAAAATGGCACATTTTAAATCTTTATAGAAAATTTAATCGTCAACGTTAAATATATAAAAGTGTATTCATTATAACAATTCTTTCGACAAAAAATAATGAAATTTCTCAATTATAACTTCACTGTACAGTTCGCCCCTGCATGAATAATCACGGTCTGCACTATGTTTTACGGTCAGAGCAGGTAATCAATATGAAACCGCTTATATTAGTATAACCACTTACGCAAACTTGTATCCGTCAGGTCTCCATGGATCGATCGTCTGTCTGATGATGGTGGCCTTCCTGGGGTCGTTGTAAGGCAGCCTCCGCGCGCTGCACGTCGCGCCGCTGCATACAACCACCACAAGTAAAACCTGAAATGAGATAAATCAAGGTTTAACAGAAAGTCCTGCATACAATCGCCCGTAAAGCCTGCAATGCATTAATGCAAGATTGAATGCTTTTGCAGAGAAAGTCGTGACATACTGTAACAAACATTTTGAAAGCAGAGCAAAAAAAAGAGGACTGTCTTGAGTATGAAATAGATTAGTGATGGCGTCATCTGTAGATTAATTTGTATGTGATTGCTACACATCCTTTCAACTGAATTATATTTCAAAATTATTTAATTTGGAGCAATCGTAAATTCATGCATCATTAGGCATTTGCTTGGGAATCTACAAAATGTGTTAATTTAAATACTAGTTAGTATTACTTTTTTGTTTCATTAAAACGACAAGTTCCAATTTTTTTTTTTCTAATTAAATAACTTTGTAGATTAGAAAAACCTTTTTAACAACTTTCGTAAATCTTTCACTTGTTGTCGTTCGTTCACAAAAATTGTTAATTTACTTTACGAGAAGAGCACGAGATTATTATGTTGTATCGTTCATTGCGCGATTGATTTAAGAGTATTACGCAATTGAAAAGGTGAATCCATCATACTTAGGCAATTACTCTATAAATAATTGGTTATACTCCCTGAACTGAAGATGGGTACTTACGTTCCTAACCTACATCAACTCATGTTCTCAGTTTTGAATGAGTTTTGAAACTCAGTTTTGAATGAGTTTTACAGTATTCAGCACAAGGCTGTTATGAATCGCTTGCTCATATTTTCAAAGAATAGATACCAAATCATTCATGAATAGATACCAGATACCAAATCATTCATTTTCATATGAATGGATACCAAATCAATTAAATTTAAGTAAAATGTTTCAAGAAAATAGATGGTCTCTAAATGTAAACAAACCGTATGGAGAATGACTTGAATGATTCTTTTTTTTTACATTTTCTGCACACAGGAGGTCCCGAGGTAAATAATATCCTTCGGGGCCTACGTCATCTTTGTGGAGAATCATTTTGTGGAAAGGAAGGAGTGAACCTGGGCCTTGAAGAGACCCATTTTATTAGTGGGAGGAAATGCAGAGGCCCGCAAATCGTTTCACAATCGAGCTGTTGAATTTAAGTTCTCGTTCTCTTGTGAAAAATTCTGTACACCGGTGCTGAAGGAATCAACGAGGCAAGGTCCTCGGAGCATCTTCTATTGAATTACCGGTCGAACAAGGACAGCACCCCCAACTAACGTCTGTGCTCTAAAGATCGCAATGCGTTTGTTAAGGTAGGAGAATGTTTCAAATGGATTACCCGTCTTACTCCCATTATGTACTGCTAGCAGTGCTAGATAATAATCTGGTGACAATTAGATATATTGGCGCGGTTATAAATTAAATTAGATAATGCTGGAGAATTTAAACGGAAAACCGGGTAGCCTTCAGGTAAAATATTATTTTGAGATTGAAGTTTCACATACCTCTCAGCAAAGAGCATATTAACTATCGGATTTATGGTTCGATCAATCAAACCCTGGAATATTATTTATCTTCCATGCACAATGTATCTTAAGTGTACAATTGAGGTGGCCATAAGTCTAGTTCATGTTTCGTTCGTCTTCGATCCACGCAAACGTTTTTATTTATCAAAAAAAAAATACTCCAAGAATAACTGCATTTTAATATTATACACATTTTGATATTATAGGTAGGTATATAATTTTGGTAAATATTGAAATATTTTAAAGGAACCGAAAGCTACCTACCCGAAGCATTAAAATGACAAAAACTTAAATTATGCACGTACCAACATTGACGATGCAGATTTCCACCATTAGCGAACATGGGTTTATTTTTTTATAAAACAAATTATGTTTCATTGAATATCTGAGGCATCCGGCACTAAAATGTTTTCAGTTCGAAATTTCGCAATCATTTAGTTTATTCATTCTTTTTATTAGGTTTCCTACCCTGTACCATTTCTGAAATCTACGATAAAAACTGTCAGTTTTGCACAAACGTGAGTGGGTGTATCTATAGGTTAGACTACTGCGCACTCCGAGCAGTTCGTGATATTATGGTGACACTGTCTGACGGCTGTCAGTTGGATGTAAAGAACAGAATGACATAGAAAGTTATCGTGTTTTTTGAACCTACACAAAAGAAATCTCCTCCAGAAGTGTCCATTATTTGAAGTAAGATTTATTACTGAGAAAATAAAATATTGAATATATTAAATTATATGTCCTTATACGCAATCACGACTTTACAGTGAAGTACTTGTTTGGCCAGAAGCGTGACGAGTGACTCTTCAATGATGGTCAGGAGGTGTGTATTTTGTCGTGTGATTTATGCAAATGAATATTAATATAACTTTTCCAATATTTGGACGACCTTATAATGTAGTGGGGTAAACTTGACTGTCAAAACGGAGGCTAATGGTTTGATTTTTGTTGAAACGCCAAAATGCAAAACAGAGAAAATCATAAAAGCATACAAACGAGTATATTTAAAATCGACAAACACGAAAAAAAAAGCTCGTTTTCTGATTTTTTGTTCCTTATTGAATATGCCGAATAAACAGAAAATTGTTTGATGAAGCTTTAAATAAAATAAAATTACAAAAAAATAGTCGTGGAAAGCTGCCATGTAGCTGTTGTTTTGCAGAGTCGTATAAAAAAATCTTAAAAATTATATATTATCTATAAACCTTGTAGAATTGCAAAAGTTTTGAAGCCATCGAGGTGCAGATTCTTCTTTTATTTTGTAATTTAGTCAACTGGATTAGCATTTTGGTAAATTTTGTATTTCATATTCAAATAAAACACTATAGCGGTCAAATTGATAAGGGATGGGCCACACATACTATGTAGTATGTCTGTCGTTTCATCCCTAATTCAAAAAATATGAAAGAAGATCTCAAGGTGAAGCTGAAAACAGCGATAAAAAGAGAGTGTGTCTTTCTTAATAATAAAAAGTTTTGATATAAGCGATGTTGATCTTTAATAAAAACTTACGCTGAATAAATTCAGTTCATTAATTAGTAGTTAAGAAGCCTGATTTAATATCGTATGGGAATACATAATATCACAGCGCGACAATATGCAAATACCATTAGTCTTATACTTATATATTTAGGAAGGTATATCGTTTATATTATTATGTCTCTTTTTACGAAAAGTTATAACGAAAGGTTATGAGTATTAAAATTATTTTTAAACAGTTTTAGTTTTATAGATATGTAAAAGTTTAAAAACCGCATTGTAATATTGATAACCAATCTTCAATAAAACTTTTTTTTTCATGTGAATACCGCACAAGACTCCCAACTGCTCCCATCTGGAGCCAGTGAGACTATGGCATCCCCAATTGGGGTATGTTGTGAGGCTGAGGGTAGTGGGGAGAGGTAGGAGAGGGGAAGGAGGAAGGAGATGGGGTAGAGGAAGGTGGGAAGTACCTGGCTATTCAGATCTGGTCATCAAACACGGCTAAAGCCATTTCAAGCAACGTTTTAATTCTGAATGGTGGTTTTACACCAGGGCAATACTGAGAGTATCTTTCACTCTGGAACGTGCCGCAAATATACTATATATTATTTTTAAATGACTAAATTGTGAAATAACACAAATTACTAATAAGATGTTAATTATAACTTTGAAAATATATTTGTAATTGAACCATAAGCACCTGCTGACAAGCCAATGCAATTGGCTTTGCAGGACTTGTTTGTTGATGTATAAAATAAAATAAATAAATAAAATTAAAAAAAAAAAAAAAAAATCAAATAAAATTTATTTGCCACGCCGGGATTCGATCCCGTGAACTTCGGAATGAGAGTCAAAAGCCTTACCGCTGGTCTACGCCGGCCGTCAAACGAAAGAAAAGGAAAGAAAATCAAAATAGTAAAGGTCGCAACTGAGTATCGAACCTATAACTTATCTTACCGGGACGACACTTTAACAATTCCAGAAGCTTATAAATTTCGATAGCTCAAATTGGTACCCAGTGCAGTGGTATTAAATTATTGTTTGATCTATTTAGTACACCACTACTTAAGCAAGGATCCCTTTAAAATTGTTAAACCTGTTAATCAGACACCGTTGGCATAGAATTTAAATTTAGATTAAAATAATATTAATTGGTATCGGTGTTTTATCGGTGAGAAAACGTGTTTTAGTGAGGCAGTCTTCGGTAAAAATAGAAACAAAAATATTATTTTAAAACACGCATAAAATAAACAATATTAAACTTTCAACGTATTTCTGTCGTAATACGTAACAGGACTTAAAACATGTGTCAATTAATCTTGTCCCTCAAAGTAAGAAACTTTGAATATATTTATCTAATATCCGGCCGGCGTAGTCTAGCGGTAAGGCTATTGACTCGCAATCAGAAGGTCGCGGAATGGAATCCCAGCATGGCAAATACATTTTTTTGATTAATTATTTGTAAACAATAATATATGTTTGCGCACGTTCCAGAGTGAAGATACTCTCAGTATCGCCCTGGTGTAAGACCATTCAGAATTAAAACGTTGTTTGAAATGGCTTAAGCTGTGTTTGATGACCAAATCTTAATAGCCTGGTACTTCACCTCCCCACTATCTTCAGCCTCACAACATACCCCAATTGGGGATACCATAGTCTCACTAGCTCCAGACGGGAGCAGTTGGGACTCTCGTGCTGTGTTCATATAAAAAAGAATAACAGATTTTTTTATAGTTCGAATGAAATAGAAAGCAAAAACAACACATGTAAGATTACGATAATTAATAAACAAGCATCAACTTTGAAATCTTAATTATTTTTAATTCATAAGATTTCAGGTTTCGCGCTTCACCACTCGTTAAAGCCGTAAATTTGCATAATAAACAACACTTGACACAAAAACAAAACCTTAACTGACCTTGATAATAGTCAACATGTTTCTCCTGTTACACTTGTCGGAATGGGTCACAGATCACAGATCACAGATCAAAAATCACTTGATTCGATGTAACTATTGTTATCACTGAAACTAGACTGACTGCTGGAAGGCATAAAACTACATTATATACGGCTGCATGCCTCGTGGCGACTGCTCAAGAACCCAGGCGGGAATTCCGTACGTCTCGGTTCGGCGCGCCTCCACTCCTCGCCGGTAACCCACCGCCCCGCGAGGATGTAAAAAGGACCAAATAAACCTTAACTACCAACGAAAGAAATGGGGCTTTCCACCATGACAAAATATTGGAATGCTTTGATACATTTTTTGCTCGATCTGGAACAGAAGTTTTGAACAATGACATAATTGTAAAAAAAATTGGATCAGCATCTAACACTTCTAATTGTTATATCATTCGGGAAATATGGAGAGACTAAAGAAGTGGAGGAATGGTTAGAGGTAAGAGCGTGAGGATGGGAGAGTTTAAGGAAGGTTGTGAAGTGGCTGACTATGAAGTTTTGATCATTAAACAATGACGAAGTCAATTCATGACTGTGATTAAATATTTGTCAGATTTCTGATAATGAGTTCTACATCTACATGCTCTTGCCTTTAATATAAAGAAAATGTATTTTTTTATACAGAATATACATAAATATCTATGAATATACTTAAAAATTATATATATTATGTAACTAATTATTATATAGAATCATTTTAAAATACACATATCTATTTATGATTCATAATAAAAATAAAAATAAATCTAATTAAAAAAAAAAAAATAAAAAAAAAATAAAAAAAAAAAAATAAAATCTTAGGGGCTTTGCTCATGGAGAAACCAGAAACTGGTTGAAAACTTAATTCACGGCACAACTCAATTTATCAACCTCCTGAACAAAATCTGATTTGACATATCGCAAATTAATCGAAAACTTTACAAGCCGTGAGCCGCTACAATGGCAACTTGTCAAAATAGCAACTAAAACGCGACGGCTGCGGCAATCGGCACTACCAGTCACCGTTCTTGACAACTGGTATTTAAAAGAGTAAGGGTAGGGGCGATAGTGTAATGTGTAGAGAAGGCTCACACAAAATTGCAATTAAATTGGTTCCGTAAAACTTGAGACATCTCCTTGAAAAAAGTAGTTTTGAGAAAAATGTATTTAAAATTGTTTTTTATTTAGATTCTGGTTAGATTCCGTCTAAACCGCTACACTAAAATAGTTATCTATAACTTTTAAAATAATGCGTATTTCCAAAAATCCCTTTAAAGAGATATTTTTGAATATCTAAATTATGGAAATAAGAAAAAAAGAAGTTTTATTTTCAAGACGAATACCCCCTTGACAAGTTGCCTGTATGCGGACCGCTAATGAAATTCACAAGTTCCTTGCCTGTGGATAGCGATTGAGTCGCCAACTTAATTTTTTTCAGTTTCTCCATGAGCGGATGTCCTTAGGCACTCTTATTCTTACTCGCGATTTTTCAATATCAATAGAACTTTTAAGTAATTTTTTATTTTTATTTATCCAGAAAGTATATAGTTATGCCGACACGCTTTTTACATATTTCGTGTTTAATTGAAAGCAATTTCCCCATAAAATGATGGACATAACTGCACAAAATATCTTAAAAAATACAGTTTAATCCCATATAAAGAAATAAAACCATGAACAATTAAATAATAAATAAATAATTAAATCTTCCATTAGGGAATAGGGTTGTCACTATATTATTTTATTTAAATTCATTAACAAAAATCCCTTCATAATTTTTTTCTTAAACTGAATACTAAACGACCTTGCTATTTTCGGTTCGGACAGACTTTACCCTTTTATAATAAATGATAAAAAGTTAAAAGATTGACTGCAAAATGGCACGTAAATAAACCTGACTAATTAAAAACTACCTTCAAACTATTTACACCTGTTCCTCTAAGTTCAGTGCAAGGCTGTCCAAACAATGTCCACAAAAACAAACGAAGTAAATGTATTGGCCGTGAGAAACGTAATTCTTATCTGACATGGGAATATTCCGAGATAAAATATTTGGATTTCAAAAATCATCACCGAGTAGGTTTACGAAATTATGTTTTATTTAAACTTCTATCATTTATCGTATTTTGGTAGCTTTAGAGTAATATGAGGGCTGGAGAGAAATATGGCACATTTTATAATGTTTGATAGGTAAATGACGTTTGCGAACTGAAAATATTGCGTTGATCTTGTAGTTTCATAACAAACTACCTCACACATTTTTGGATTTATAGTTAAGCTTGCTAAACCTATAGATAATGGCATTAGTTAAAGTCTGTTCTCATGTAATATTTTATTTGTGGTCTCCAAACATAAAAAAGGCTTGCAGTGAAGAGAAATTTCAAACTCCTCTGAACCAGCGGTATTACGAGTATTCGCATCCGCAAAAGCCGAAAAGTGCGCACCCACATCCGCATCCGCAGAGGTGAACCTCTAATAATACGCATATGCGGATGTCAAAATTTTGCATCCGTAACAGGCCTCATCTGGATCTGGGATTCGCATCCACATCCGCAAATGCGGAATATTCGCATCAATTCAGACATCTTCATCCGCATCCGCAGATGAAAACCTCTAATAATCCACATCCGCACCCGCTTCCGCGCATGTCAAAATTTTTGCATCCTTGTTACGGATTACCTATTCTGAACAATGAAATTAATTTGTACGATGTTATCTAGTTATGGCGAACTAACCACAATCATGTGAAGTGTTTGAAAAATAGATCAGCAATGTGTTACTAACTTCGTCTAATAGAAATCTCTAAGTTGCGGTTATAGTTCATTACTCTGCCGTTAATCAACGATGGACTCAGACATAATTAATTAACAAGGATAAAGCGGGTTGGAAAAAAAGTTGCAGCAAAGCGAAGGTAACTTTCTGTTTCGAGAAGTCATTAACTCTTAATTAACTCTTGATTAAGTCTCTACAATAAAATAAAAAAAACTACCTCTAAAAAGAATTTCCAAACTATCGTGACTTCAGTCGTCGCTGGGGCTTTCAATCCCAGGATTTTTTTCATAACCATCGGGAAGATAGAAACTAATGCTTTCCATGATAGCCAAATATATATGTTTTTTATATCCCTTTTTTATCATTTCTTCATTACTGATGTTCCTTCCCATCTCCGTAATACATTGGTGCTCTTTTATGGTGATTATGTAAAGTATAAAACTAAAACGTCGTAAAAATAAAATTGTGACGAAAAACCTTAACAATAAAATCACCTATTGACTTGTTCACGAGGAAAAACCATGAATTATAGGTTTATGACGCAAGTATTTTAAAAATAAAAATATTTTTAAACAATAATTCTTTGTATATTTATTAATAACTGCGTTTGCGTCTGTTGATCTATGTTGGTAACTGGTTACGATAACTGTGACGTTGGTATTCTAAGGAAACGAAATGCGCGTCACGTACCCGATTTAAGTATTATGTATTGTGAAACCTTCCGCGCGACATCGTGACGGTGAATATGGATTAAACCATAGGTACTTTTCTAATGAGAAATCCCAAACACCATATTTTACGAGAAATCGTGAAGGAAAAGTTTGAGAAAAATTTCATCGTCATTTGCCATAACACATCTGGGAGAAACCAGGCTGCTTCCGGGAAATATCTTCCTCTTTTCTCCCAGTTCCCCGCTGTCTCCCTTTAGTTCATCATACCCAGACAAAAAGGATTTTTAAAGGAGCATTCTTCGGTCTTTATGCGGTGACCTCCAGCCTTATTTCAGTTACAATATCAGAACAGATTATTTTGAAGACATAAGGATGAGAACAGATTATTTTGAAGGAATAAGGATGAGTACCTAATAAAGATTTGAATGAGAAAAATTAACAACAAATATTGGTTTAACCACATTTAAGTTTTATCGATATTCTGGAAGTTACATACCCAAACGAAGCTAAATTAACAGCTGATAATAATAATAATACTTGGCTGGGGTAATAATGGGGAAAAGAAAGGTGGAGAAAGTACCTGGCTATTCAAATTTGGTCACTAAATGCAGCTAAAGCCGTTTTAAGCAACGTTTTAATTTAACGTTTAACAACGCTGGAAAATAACTGAATATTTTACAAAAAAAAATGCTCCGTTACATAGAATGTTATTAAAAATAATTATTATAGGTATCTAAAAAAGTTCCTGAAATCAAATGTGTTTTGCCTACTACGTACGCACGTAGTAGGCGTAGTGAGTTTTTAAATATTGAAAAAAATATTAGCTCCGTAATTTTTTTTACCCTAAATTATTGTCTGAAGATAATTCGTGAAACAAAAATTCAGAGTGTACAATTCACACGCGGTAGAAGTAAAACCTTAAAAAAAACTAAAGTAGACAAGAGTGGGGAAACAACGAAGCACTTTTTTTTATCAATGTGAAGGATGATTTTTTCCATATTTTATCATCGAATTCCAGTCCACCTTTTCCTATACATTTGATCTTCTTTAGTATTTGTGTTTTCTTCTTCGGAGTCCCTAGATGTCGGTTTCTGTAAGGTTTTTTCCCTTTGTTCATTTTGGAGTAGTTAAAAGATTGGATTTTGACTTAACAAAAATATGTATGTGGATTCCGTAGGAATCGTTCCTTGGTCCGATAAGTATTTTTTTTGCTATCTCACTCTTTTGCAGGCAAAATCCTATAGATATATGTGTTTGTCTCTTTTTAGTGTCACTCGTTACCGTTTCATCGAATTTTAAATCACAACGGTGCTAAAGTAGTTTTCACTTCAAGAAATACACCTAGAAAAAAATAACATCATTAATTATTTGTTGTATGATGTAACGATCATCTGAACCTTTTCTGAGTCCGTCCCAGGTTGGGTTTAATAGGATTTACATAATAATCAATGAAAAAAATTGATACTTATGCAAAATCAAGTTGACCAATGAGTCCGATATTTTAACGACACATAATAATTGATTTTTTATAGAGGAATTTGTCCTTGCTCGTAATATGCGGATATACGAACGTTATTCATATCTTATAGTAACATGAATAACTTTTTTTGTTTCTAATACAGTCTGATTAGATATTGTATTTAGTTTTCCGACCCATGCATTTATACAGATCCGCGTTTGTCATAAAACAAAACGTACATTCACATCTTGAAGAAACTTTGCCAAATTCTCCAAGGTTGGTGACATTCTTCGATTCATAACGAAATTATTACATTTATTTGCACAAGCAAATATTCTACCTGTTTAATTAAATGCGCATTTTTAAAAGGTTTTATTACTGATTACTGCTTTCAAATTTACGCACATAATAAAAATGAATAACGACTTTGGTCATTACTTTTATAAAACCAAAGTTTTTCTGTATATAGTGATCTTACTGGTGATGTAAAAGTGATGGAAAACTAAAGAATCTCTTCAAAATATTTAAAATTTTATAAGTTTCATACTTCATCACAAAACCAAGAAAAATCTAAAAGAATTAGAACTAGTTTCTTGAGGTTACTTGTATGGAGAAAAATGTCAAGGAAGCTTAAAATAAACACAGTTATGTAAGTTCTTATGATTTAAAAAATGGTACTCCTATTACACTTAACACTAAATATTTTTGTAATGTAGACCTTAGAACAGATATAATATCAAATTATCTATGTAACAAAAATAAATAATTTGTAACTCTTCTGCAATAACGGTGGAAGTTCCAGATTTTTTTCGAGAAAATTGATTGCAGGTATGTAAGTATTTAGTTTGTTATTTATTTTTAACATTTTAATTTTTGCTGTTATCTTGAGCCTTTAGAGAAGAGGTTCTTAAACTTTTTTTTCTCGTAGACCACTTCCAAAATTTTACTGGTCACAGTGGACCCCCTGCTGGTACATTTCGACCATATTCCCAAAACTCGACACGCGTTGTACTGAATATTGAATGTAAGGTGTGTGCTGTCACAACGGAGCAGGCCCAGATCTAAGTCTATTTTAAACAGGGGCAAAATGAACCAGTATTCGAGATTATATTTGCCACGACAAAGGGGGCGTAATGGGATGTGGGACGGGGGGGGTCTCAATCGAAACCAGTTCGTGGACCCCGGTCGGGTCTCTCGTGGACCCCTAGGGTCCACCTGGACCACTTTGGGAATATTTGATATTTGATAGAGCAGGGTTTCCCAAACTTTTTCTGCAACGGAACCCTTTTCAAACCTGTTAATTTTAACGGCACATTGGCTTATTTTCTAGGTTTAGTAATTCCCAATAGTAAAATTTAAAACACAATATTATTAAACACATTATTTATTGATAAACAAAAAATTTTTATAAAAACAAAAAATGGAATATATTTTATTTTATTTTTATTTTATTTATTCATACACGCCTTGAAGGCTTTTACAGAATCACATTATTCAAGTTACACATGTTATTCAGGAGTATAATTGTAAGCATGAAGTATATAACATTATAAACTGTACTTTAAGGATACAAACAGGTTTAATATGTACATAGGTATGTAGTTTCGTTATCATTAAAATTGTACAAAGGAGTTAAAAAGTTTACATAGTGTAATAATGGTAAAACAGAAGAGTGCTTAAGATACTTAAAAGTAGTTATTGAGGAACGTGTAGGTATTTACTATGTTGATTTTATTATTAACTTGATCATGAATAAATTGTTCGAAAGCAAGTTTTTCAAGAATTCAGCAAAATTAACGCAGCGATAAATAGTACCTACACATAGAAGAAAATAAATAAAAAATACATGAGTTGTAATATCTTGAAAAGTTATACAGATGAGTTCAACAAGTGTATAGTGTGATAGTAAAAAAGTAAAAAATACTACAAATTATGGTACAAAAAGTACAAGATAATATTAATACAAAAGAGAGAGGATAAAAAGGTAAGTACTAAGGTAATCTTTGTATACATAAGTATTAAATTTTGTTTTTATTGTGAACATGAAGAGACCATCGATTTTAATTTAATCATTAATATATTATTATTGCTAGGGCACCAAGATTTAAATAGAAATATAAGTCAATGTGAGTTAGTTATTATATTTATAACAATAAATACGAGAGGATTGTTGTTAATTGTGTTCTTATTTGGCTACCTTTATTATTCTCATATTTCATGTTTTGCGATAATTAATAATTTGATAAAGGTGCAATTGATTGATATTTATGGCTTTATTTTAAATATTCTCATATACTGAGTTTGAATTTAGACACAGATTGGTGACGATAAATGTCGATTGAGTTGTATTTATTTCCGAGTAAATGGATATAAAGCATCTATTGACTTTGTTGGATTTTGAGTTCGTCGATTGCATATCTTCCTGATTTTAGGCCTCCGTGGTCCCGAGGTAAGACTCTGGATTCACAATCCGAAGGTCGCGGGTTCGAACCCGGCGTGCGCAAATAAAGTTTATTTGGTATTTGTGGTATTTCACAATTTATTCATTTAAAATAAAATAAAGTATATTTGCGGCACGTTCCAGAGTGGAAGATACTATCAGTATCGCCCTGGTGTAAGACCACCATTCAGAATTGAAACGTTGCTTGAAAATGGCTTTAGCCGTGTTAAGTGACCAGATCTAAATAGCCAGGTACTTCCCCACCTTCCTCTTCCTATCTCCTTCCCCTCCCCACTACCTTCAGCCTCACAACATACCCCGATTGGGGATGCCATAGTCTCACTGGCTCCAGACGGGAGCAGTTGGGACTCTTGTGCGGTATTAACTGTAAAAAAAAGGCACAATATTGGTAAGTTGGATTCTAATATTTGGTGTGGCTTCGTTTGAAAACTATTAGATTGAACTGATGAAATCCAAAATTGTAATTTTTTTCACTTTTTCACCAACATTTACGGCAACACATGCGTTTATAGTTCGACCAATTATTGCCAACAAGGATGTAGTAGGACTGATTTTTACATTATTTTACTTTCAGGTAAAGAGGATTTTGAAAAAAATATGGTAAGATTCTTTGAAACAGAAATTTCGTGAAACACATGCACATCCATTATTCCGTTGTTATTGTTTTCATATCGCACAGATGTTCATATTATTGACACAGTAATAGATTTCAGAGATTTTTTTTAGTATGTAAAATGAAGATTTACTGCAATAACAGCGTAAACGGCTCTTTCAGCTTCCATAAAGCTTAGTCTCTCTACCTGGAAGGGTCTAGTACCTTTAACTAAGAACTAAATAATAATTTCTTGTGAATAATTTCAGTAGTGTTGATATATGACAAAGTATATATTATATTAAAGAAATTCTTCTGACAAATTTGTCGCGGAACCACTATTCAGGTTCAGCGTAACCCTGGTGTTCCACGGAACATAGTTTGGGAAACCTTGTGATAGAGAATATTGAATATACACAAGCTGTTTGAATAAATAAATGAATGATGCAATGTAGAAGACGTTTGGTTCACTTATTTTTATTTGGTTCCAACAGCATGTATTATTCCTCCAGCGGATATAAAAACGGTTAAGTTTTGCATTTTTTTCTAATGACTTAAAATGTGTCCAAATTTACTTCATTGTGAACAAAAACATTGCTACGTCGTATTTTAGACGCGAATAATGATGAAAATACTAACTTAGTAATATGGCTTTTAATGGCTTGAAAAATGAAATTCCACAATGAATTAAAGGTTGCAAAACTAGAAAAAAACTAACTAAGTTGACTGTTTTGAAAACAGCTTTAATATTGCAAATTTTATGAGTGGTAATGTGTTATTCGTTTACACTTGGTTGAACGTAAAAATGTACATTCATATTATAATACGACACTAGAAAAAATAAATAAATAGAGATTTAACGTATTGCACATAAATATGTCAGTGCTTAACTATATTTCAAAGAGTTATTGTGTGATGTAATGTCATCAACTGCGTTTAAAATCAGATTAGCAGGTAGGTACCAACGCAATAAGTAACACGCTGTAATAACACAATTGAGCAATAAGCTTTTAGTCGAACCGGTCCAAAAGATCGTGAGATGATCGCCACAGCAACATGATTACCAACAAAATAATAATTGTCAGCCAAAGGTGAATGTTCCAGACTTGTGATTTAAGGTAGTAACAGTTCGTCCGAAACACATGAAATTTTGTAAATAAATTTTTTTTTAATTTCATGAACTTAGGTTTAGAATGACTATAGCCGCGTAAAATGTAAGCAGGAAATCAAATAAAATTATAGGTAAGTAATTATGAATGCATTTTGAAAATGTAAATATTATTTTGGAAAAAAAATTGTTACATTTGAGGTGTGTAGAAGCAAAGGCAGCAATCTCCACTTTCGTTTTTTGAAAAAAAGGCAAAAAAACACATTGATATCTTTGCCTTCGATACATATTTTCAAATTCTGATTTTGGTGGGAGAAAGCAGAGTTTGTAAGCTTTCTCCCATCCCAAAGTGGAAATTGCTGCCTTAGCTTCTACACACCTCATTTGTAACAGCATATTTTTATTCAATCACTAATTTTAGCATTTGTAATAAAATTGAAGTTCAGAAATTTGATGTTTGTTAAAAAATGACGTTAATGTAATTTTTTTTTTAAATTTTGAAAGGCGAATATTTTTTTTTTACTTTCGTTCTACGGGTACAATGAACGTCAAGTTTGTTAAATCAAGGTTAATGAATTGAACATTTTTGTAAAACTTTTTAATTTATGATCCGTGTGGGGATTTTGCGTTTGTTTGAAATGCAAACAAAACATGTGACAAAAGATATCTGTAGCATTTTAATACAAAAGTTAAGATTTTAGTGACAATTTTTGCATTATTGTAAAAATTGCCGATGGTCACCCCACCTATTTATTGTATTTAAAATATTAGAAAAGTTTACTCAGTGCGGATTTTTTTTATTTTCTGTATTGCAATATACGGATTATAAGTTATATAAATGTGTGCATTTTTAAAATGGTAAGTTTTAGATTGAATTTCCCACACAACCGCGCTGGAATAAAAACTTTATTAGTTGAATCACTCCGCATACAAAACTTCGTTCATCCGGAACACGATTTTTACTCGAATTGAAACCGGAATCAGATAAACATTACCGCGGATACTGTTGGCTAGGTTCTAGGTACAGGTTCCAGATGTATGTTGTATGAATTGTGACCTCTACCTAAGTAATATTCCGCCTCTTTTGTCACGACACACAATAATAAATTTTCCTCAACGTTCTTTGATAATTTATTGCTATTAGCTTTTTGGGAATTCTTTTAGGTTTTACCAGAATCTTTAAACCTATTTGTTAGTTTGTTCCATTCTTCTGCTAAATTAATCCTTAGAACAGTGAAGAGGAACCTTTTTAACCGGAGGGCCAATTTAACCATTTTTAATTTATTTGCGAACTGCGGGGGTAGAGTAGATACCGTCTAGCTACTCACCTACTTATGCACGTATCGGCGGTGAGGTACTCGCTGGGCCAGCCGCCTCGATAAATAATAATTTCACCACCTTCGCGAAAAAAGGTCGAGACTCGAACTTGCATCCACGAACACAGTGACGAGTAAATTCTAGCACTTTCCAGCGCACATATTGCCAGCGAACGGAAAGTTACTTGGCCGGTTGCTCCAGCAGCTCCGGTGTAGCTTGCACTGGACAAAATTTTAGAACTTTTGTTTTGTTCGTGTTGAATGACAGATTTTGTAATAAAAGCCAGATTGCTATGGATTCTCTTCCTTTCCTTCAGCGTAACGTTGTTATACGTGCAAACTTTGGGTAAACTATAAAAAGAGTAGTATAGAAAGACTTCGGGTCCAGTACAATAACGCCTTCCTCCTAATGTTTGGTCTCCCCAGATATCGCAGCGCTTCCCGGAAGTTCACGGAGATGCGAGTTCTCGGTTATGCAGCCCTTATCAGATCCAGGGTGGCAGGAATGAGGGAAAAGATAAGCAACTCTGGAAATACCTCGTCATGGAAGCCCGCTTCAGTCCATCCTCTAGTATTGACGCACATTGGAGAAAAATACTAACTCCTAATGTAGTCACAGTACCCTAAAGGCTTATTACTATTATTATTATCTTTTTTGTTTTCTCTTTAATTCTATTAGGTACCTACTACTATTTTATTGTTTGTTTCTTTGAATTTCATGTATAATGATACCGGTTTTTGTAATGTATGTCTTTATGGAATGTGTGGGACTGCACTAATATCAGAATACATATCTTATTATTATTATTACTTCAGTGGTGCCAGGCACTGCTGAAAACTGAGCTTAGTATCAAAACAAATATGGCAGTGTTCAAAACGATATACTACCCGACGCTCATTTACGGTCACCAGATATGGATTCTAAGCAAATGAACACACTCTAGAGTCAAAGCTGCCAAAATGAGGAATTTGAGAGAGGTGGCAGTGGTTACGAAATGGGATCATATAAGAAACTTGACGTTCCGAGACGATCCAAACATTGAACCACTGCTACTGCGTAGAAAAATCGCAACTAAGGTGGCTTGGACATGGGCTAAGAATGTCTGATGACCGGATTCCGAGGAAAATACTGAGTGCGATTCCAGAGGGTAGACGTCCAGTAGGCCACCCTAGAGGCAACTCCAGAAACTTTTTGAGGTGAGGATGGGATTGCCATGGACGGAGGCCGCACAATCAGTACAAGACAGGGATTTATGGAGGCGCCTTGTCGATGCAGTGGGTCCCAGACCCGAATACGATAAGGGGAAGAAGAGGATGATGATCATATTAAACTATGAGTAAAATACGGCAGAGAAAAATTTTAACTAAAAATACAGATCTTTCATTTGTAATCGCTCCGAAGCCTCAGATTGCGTATCACTATAACAGCGAATCCCACTTACTTCTGAATTACATCATCAAAAATTATCATAATATCACAGCCAAAGATGTCAGACTAATAATAATCAAACAATGGAGTTTCTAAAAGTAATATACACGGTAACCCTTTAATTTTAAAGCCCATAGAATGTCTCCAAATTACTTATTTTATCTTCTGCCATCCATAACGGAGGTCATTCATTTTAAAAGTATTTTAGACAATCATTTTAAAAGTATTTTGCAGCACGAAAAAGAGAATAGATCTATCTGGAACCATTTAATTATATTTCTGAGTCGCTAGTCTCGTCGCACAGTGGTCCCAAATCCCATTCTAGCTAGACAAAAATATTTTTCCAAGGAATGTGATGCAACATGATAAAAAAAATTATTATGTCACAATATGTTAAAAATAATTATTAAAAAATTTACATTTATTTCAACCACTTTTACAGACTTTTCAAAGTAAAATAAAATAGAAAAAAATTGCTTGTAGTAATGATTCAAATAAGTTATAACAATTTGTTTATTTAAATTAATTAGTTAAAAATATTATTTGTAACATAATAAAAGAACAAAATCTAATGACATTTGTTTATGGTCGAGTCACTATCATCACATTTGTTAAATGATAATATTCCTATGTGGCACTGTCAACAGACCTCTGCAGTTTCTTCGTTGGTACTTCCGAAATCGACAATAATTTTAAGTCATCACTAGATAAGACATTGGGATATTTTCGATATTGTGGTTATTTCGGATATTACAGCTTCCCGTTTTCCATCTGACCTCAAACTGACTTAAGCAGCATGAAAGAGTTCTTTTAGACTTTGAGAATTCAGAGGACATTTAATTTTTCTTATTTTACTTCTTAACGAGCAAAAACCAAATTATTCTTCTAGTTCACCACGTAGTCCATCATCATATGTAACTACCGAAAGAAAAAAAAAACTGTGTAAAGCCGTTTCAGTTTTTTTTTTTTTTTACATGAGTTTTAGAGTATATCTTCGACCATTTCCTATGAAATGTAATAGAAATGAAGCGATATTCTACTTTTCCATTTTCTACGACATATTAAAAGAAATGAAGCTATTCTTCTTGAGTAAATTGTTTTCGAGACCTATAAAATTGTTTTTCTCAACCAAAATTTTTCCGTGTTGCAGCATAACTCGACTTTGATGCGCCTTTTTCTTCTAACATCTCCAAAATATCAAGAATATAGATCAAGGGTAGAGGCTCTGTAAAAGTCAAAAGAGCACGTAAGAGCAGACAAATTCTATAAGAAAATATAGATAAAGAATTTTTTTTTTTTTTTTTTCAAGGTTTAATTTATTTATTATAAATACAAAGTAATACAATATGACATAAAATATTAAACAGAAAAAGAAAAGTCCCAATAAACTACTTTTTAGCAGTTTGTCGATGGGTACTTTTACTTTGGAGATATATATAAACTTATTTTACAATTTTTGTGTTAGTTTCGATTGAAATTAAAAAAAATTACTTAATTATTTTAATGATTTTATTTGAAAATTGTTTAGTTTGGAGGTACAAATTGGTACAAAATTTTGAAATTTTAATCAAACTTTGGCAAATAATTGTAAATATAGATAATGGTTTCACGATTTTTAATGACTAATTAAAGTAATATGGAAGAAGCAAATTATTAAATACTTAAATAAAATTGAAAGAACATACTATGGACTTCATTTTTTTTCTTGCGTAAAATTCTCTCCGATTTCAAATAACACCACTAACGACCGAACAGCGCATAGATGGGCCGCAGGGAGGCCGCCTGGCACATTCAAAGTGTCGTATTTACATCGTTGCTACGTGTAGCGCGTATTTTTTTTTATCGATGCGAACATAATGCCATGGACTGTTTTCTATGCTGTGAGTATGTTTTTGTACATAAATAAAAACATCGTTGAAATCTTTTTGCCTAGCTAGATTGTTCTAAGGGAACCACCGTGCGTCGTCACATTTTATCCTGTGTTTATATGTAGCTAGCTATTCTAGATATATATGTAGCTAGCTATCCTAGATATATGCATTTTTCTCTTTTTGATTGTAAAGTTCTTCTCTCTACGCTGCATATGGAGTGACTGTGTTATTTAGTAACAATCTTTTCGGGATGTTTATTTTAAGGATCTGCCAATGATTGCCCGCGGAAATTTTGACTCGGAAATGGTTAAGGTTTACCCACCATATTACATACAAAACAATAAATAATTTCACACTATTTAATCAATTACCGATCAAATCCTTTCATTGATTATATTACACCATAACTGTCATTTTTTTTTAAATTAAAAATTGGCTTTTTAATTTTTAATTTTAAAAATATGCAGCTAAATCAACGTTATTTACAGTGGGCAACCACTGTAAATAACGTTGATTAAAAGGTAATGTACAAAATTGCTATTGACTATAAATTTGTATACAGGGTGTTATGGGACGTTTAACCAGTGATTCCTGATATTATTTGGAGTAAAAACGTAAATGTAGGACACGTGTTTAGATTTTCACGGCCAAAAGTATTTTCGTTATTTGTTTTTGGGGTGTTATGTTGTGTTGCGCTACCTCCTTCTTTAGCCAACGTTTTGGACAGCGTTACAGTGTCCATCATCAATTACACATCTGCCCTGATGATGGACACTGTAATAAGGGCAGATGTGTAATTGATGATGGACACTGTAACGCCGTCCGAAACGTTGGCTAAAGAAGGAGGTACCGAAACATGGCACAACACCCCAAAAACAAATAACAAAAATTTGTAAATGTTATTTTGGTCTCCGGTGAAATTTTTAATATTTTTTTTTCTACAAAAAACATTAAAAAATGGTAGGTGTTGGATACTTGAAGGCTTGGTAAGGGGTTGGCTGGTTACTCGACTGAGTGACCAGTGATGACATGCGCAAGAAATTTTTATTTGTTTGATTTTGAAGAAACAAAAATTAAAAAAAAAAAAAATTAAAAAAACATCAAAAAAGTCACCGGAGAACAAAATTTGTTTTATACTAATTGCTCCAAATAATGTCAGAAATCACTAGTTAAAGTAGATCAAGTACGTCTCTTAACATCTTGTAAAAAAAGGGTTCTTTCATTCTTTTTTACTAAAATAGTGATTTGAAATCTACTTTATAACAGAAACATACCTCCCAATCACTTGAGATTTTCTCATGCTTACCAAGCAAACATGACATTTTGACCCCGATCGAGACATTTTACTTGACAGTAGGCAATCACTAACTGCGGGCGATCATAGTCTAGTTTACCCCAAATAATTTATAACATTGACAACCGTATAGATTTTAGTGACTAAGATACCGTATTATACTGCACAATAGTTTGAAGTGTTCAGTGTACAAAGCACTCAAATCTTTGTTACGCAGAAAAATCTTATTTATTTCGATTATGTATGTGGAACCTATTTGTATTCACACTTATGTTTATTCTATAATCCAAATATCTACTATAAATATGTTCACCGGTTTAATAATTTCCCCTGAATTACGTATTGGTTTTTGCTCTATTGTTTATTTATAATTACCATGACCTTCGTTTGTTTAAATCTTCATATTTGGCTAATTTGAATAGAAAAACATTGTTTTATTCTTATTTTATCTCACATGCTACGTAATAAAACGGGGTAAAAATTTTGTCATGCTAATATGACGATGAGTGGGTATTTCTCACAATTTTGCATGAAAAGGTTTATAAAGACAATTTGAATGCAAATATTTGAGCAAAAGAGAGTTAAAATACGGTACCTACCCACTTAAAAGAAACAATTATAGACCTATATAATAATTGAAGGGGGATACTGCATAAGTCATCAAAATTTTATGTCATTAAGTAACATTCCTTCGGTCAATTGTAACTAAAATTAGAGCCATCATGTGAATCGTAATATTAACAGTGTGTCACACAAATTCATAAATGTAATGTTTGGTATTATATACATTCAAACTCTTTTAGTTCTGTGGGGTACTTCTCAAAAGGTTCTTGATAAAAAACTGGTTTATTATGAGTTTACGTATTTATAAAAATTATGCTACAAATCACACGACCTGACTTTACTAGTGGCTAATTAAATCTGGGTGGTAGGCTGGCCAGAATTAATCTCGATGGCCACCGCATACTCGGGTACCCCTGTACCTGATAGAAGCACTTTCCCTACTGGCATCTGTCGGCATCACTTAGAAGCTCTTCTAATACATTACAATAATATTTACCGTATACAAATAATTTTACTTAACCTTCGTATACTCGCTCCCAACGGCACACGGTGCCTCAGACCGAGATTTCATTTCGTCTGTATTATTTTAATTATTAACTTATAAGTATTAAGCATTATTGGTATTTATTACAAAGAATGGGGTATAATTGACCAAAAAAAAAAGAAAAATTTTAAAACTTTTACTTTATTTAGTAGAAACAGACTTTTAACTCAGCCTTCCAAAAAGAACATTTTTTTTTTGTACTCTTAATAAAAAAAATAAAGTTTTTCAAGTGTTAATTAAAAAAAACTCAAATCTTATAAATGAAAGTATTAAGAATAATAAAATATAATAAAAATAAGAATTAATTAGTGTTAGGATTTTTGGGAAGTAATTGTTACTTACCTAAAAGACCGATAGCAAATAATGTAGGTTTTACGGTGACCGGACAACTCGGAATGAAACTAACTCAGAACCATCTCAGATAAGTAATTTAGAGTAATAAAAAAAAAATATATAAAAAATAGGTTAAGTAGGTCATGTTAGGTTGGGGTTATTGGCTAATTTAAAATTATTTTTTTCATAGCTTTTACTGACTTTTTAAGGAGGTGCTGTTGACTTTATTCTCAGTTGGCATGGAACCAGGTTTTACACCTATTGGCATCACTGCAAACAACACATGAACCATGTTGTTTGCTCTGATGCCAGCTGAAATTGTAGAAATGAAAATACAGATGAAAATAATGATCGCGTAAAGCGAAAAATTTTGTCTTTGGTCTATATTCGGGAATCGAGCTGAAAAAATAGATTGTGTAAAACCTATATAACTGTCACCTTTCCACTCGGCACCAACGCGCCCGCCGCAAAAAACAATGCCTAACAACAAATTAAGAAACTACTAAAAGCCTCAAAGTCCAGTTGTTAATTTTTTAGGAAACTACGAATTATTGATTTATCGGTCTGAGGGACCAGTGCGCGAGTAAAGGAAGTTTAAAAAAACGTTTTAACATCTAAGGCTGCGTAAACACACGCAAGCCGAAACTGCAAAACTGAACAACGAATTATAGGAAAGGAACGAAGCAGCTGAAAACGGCGTGACTTGGACCTCAGAAAATATGCTACGTTTATTGGACCGTTAAAAATTTTGTTTTAAATAAATATATGTGAATACCTATCGCAGAAGAGTTCCAACATCACCCAACTGCATCACTGGAGCCAGAGAGTCTATGGCATCTACATTGGGGTATGTTGTGAGGCTGAAGTAAGTGAGGATGGGAATAATATGGGGAAGGGTAAGGTTGCGAAGTATCTGTCTGTTCAGATCTGGTCACCAAACAAGGCTAAAGCTATTATTTCAAGCACGTTTCATTTCTGAATGGTGGTGTTTCACCAGAGGAATACTGAGAGTATCTTCCTCTCCGGAAAGTGCCACAAATATATATATTAAAGTAACTGTGAATCATGACCGATTTAACTACATAAAACTTACATGATAATACCGGAATCAGAGACGAGAACCTCAACCCTCGACCACGGAAGCCGAAAATGATGCAGACATATTTAATTTTTTTTTATGGTGCCTAATGAATACCAACTCACTTTTCGTAATTTAATTATGTCTTAAATCTCAATTCCAAAGATGATGGCGATGATACAAACAAATAATCAAATCTGTTGTGAAAAGTTTTGATATAATTCGTTTATTTATTCTACAAGCTTAGCAAAGTATCAATAAAACAAATTTTTATGCATCACTTCTCTGATACAATATCTATAATTTCCTGTGTAAAAACAGAGATGTCGTTAAACATGTTTTCAAGCAATTTTAAAGAATGTTTTAATGGTTTTGAATAAAGAATTTGCAACACACAATAATATTAGTTTCGTGTTGGTTGTTAAAATACTTAATACAATAAGAGATAGATGTAGGTAAATAATTCTTTCTGGAAGTTTTCCCTAAAAGTATCTTTCTAAGAGTCGTTTGTAACTTGAGTTGTTAGAGGCACGAAGAATGGAAAAATATGCGTATAAAAATTTATTTTTCATCTTTGTGATTTTACAGCTTTTAATAAGTCAAGTAGGTCTCGTACGTCATACATATGTCGCTAACGTTATATTATCGTGAAAACTAGCTTATGAGTCCGAGTAGTTAAGAGCAGTTCATATTTTTCTATGTTTTCCGAAAATCAACGTATATCAGGGATGTATTCATAATTCTCGTGGCCAATGTCGTCGACCAATAGTTTTAAAATTGATAATGATTATTGAGTTGAAAGTTAAGCTTAAAAAAACTTCGAGCGGTTTTAGGAAGATGGCACGAAATATTTTTATTTTCTTTAAGGTTTATTTTGTGTTTAGCCTTATTCATTTCATGTTCATTGCATTATTTATTATATAATTTGGAAAAATTAACAAAATATAGAACTTGACTTGTCATCGTTCTAACTCGGTAACTTGTCATCGTTTCCCAGGATAACCGCAGATCGCTAACGTACAAACAACAATTGATGTCGAACATATTAAGAACACTTAGTCATTGTGAACTGTTACTTATTCGTTGGCGATCTGCAGTCATGCTAGGGAACGATGAAAGTTATCTTATCAATCCTTTCGATCGACCGTGCCAGGGGGCTTGATATGCACATGTAATTATAATTATTGATTTTTTTACAAATATATTATAGAAATAAGCTGATATTACAAAGAAAATATCTAAAAGCAATAAAACATATGCAAAAAACACATAAGTATACAGCTGTAACAATAATTGCATACATATTGCCTGATTTTTTATTACTGCATTCTTTATTTTTTTTAAACTATTTTTACAAGTATTTTATTTCTTACATTTTTTGATGTTTAATTTATTTTCACTTCATTTAATGTAAGGACATATTTAACATACATTTAATGTAAGGACATATTTTGTGAGGGTAATTCACCATCCCCCTGATTACTTATCCATATGATAACGTAGATATATTAATTTAGAAACAAAAAATATTCGCAATGGGTAGAAAAGTCAGCTGACTTATCTAATATGTAGCAAATACTCATGGGTTGTAGAACCGAAAAGAAACCTCGGATATTATAAATAAATAAATCGTTAATCGTAAATCGAAAACATACGTTAAAATCGTTATCATATGGATAAACTATCAAAAGGACGGTGAAATCCCACATGTATCTCATAAAATCGTAAAACGGATACCTCGTCACGGGTAAACCCCAGTGAAGCTCATATTAAAAAAGTTTTATAAAAAAATTGTGCTACTGAATCAATAATTAAAAAAAATGTTTATGTATATATATATATATATATATATTTTTTTTTTTTTCAAACATGAAGTTTAAACACTAAACAGGGTGTGACTTTAACTTATACTTGTATTTAATTTCGTAATCATGCTTGAAGAATGTCTTGATTCTCGATTTTTGTAAACAATTTAAATCACGAAACTTATATATATTGTCAAACATAAGCATTCGATACTAAATTTGTATTTTAAGATTTTATTTTTTCTCTTCACTTATCCTTTTTCTTATAAGCACAAAATTATATATTTAACTAAAGCTTCTATGAGGAATTCAATCGCAACACTTTTTTCCTTCTACAAATAAAACGTTATTTAATTAAACAATGTAACATAAAATTATGATATGAACTAGAATTGTCAATTTGACTGGCCTAAAACAGGATCCATTCCTAGTTGGCTAGTCAAAGTTTCCGCATATGTTTTATTGTATAATTTTGTGTGAAATAAATTATAATAATAATTATTATTATTTACATTACGTGCAAATGAGGCATTACCCATGTACTATGTTTTAATTTGTAACAAATACCACACACAGTGCTTCCGAGTTAAAAGTATGTTTATCGACGCACGACGGTAATAAATTAGCATAAAATTTCACCCCAGTTCCTAACATATGATTAATAATATTTATTTCAGCCAAGAAAAGCGATTTCCCAAAATAGAAATGAAGGTTATGATGAATGATAGTTTTATGACATGAATTCGTTGTAATATTGAATGTTTTATGATTTATCCTAAAAGGGATGCCACAATTGGCCCGGGGAGACCAAGTCCCTGAGAGATGTGGGGGCGGAAGCCGTTTTCATCAGCGGTAAAGGTGACAATCCACCGCACCCCCTGAAGGTCCACCCAGGTATATGTACCAGTGACGGAGAGGGCCTCTTCTGCTGTGCCGGGGTTCTTCAACTCCCCCCGCTCCTCACGCCACGTTCCGTCGGTCAGATGGTATCTGAAATTAAATAATTTATCTTCAACGTCTTGTGTAATATATAAATCAGGATTTAAGTGCAATAAACAAGTATTTAGCAGTCGTATCATTCGAATCATAAATTACAGGCTTCTGATGGTCCAAAGGCAAGAGAGATAAATATTGCATAACAAGCCATCGGAGCATATAAGCAAATGTATGACTTTTGTTCGGACGCGTAAAATAGATTTATTATACAAAAGCTTTGTAGTTTGCAAACGCAAGAAATACAACGAATGATTTATCTGTAAATTTTATTAGGTTCTTAATGAAAACAGTTTTTGAACTGTAAGCTTTTAAGTGCGTACTGGAATTTTAGGTAAAACGTTCGAAAGACTTTAGTGTTATAGAAATTTTGGTATGTTTTTCATATAATTAAATAGATTATTGTTTCATCACAATTTACTGAAATTTTTCCACTCCAAAATAGCTATATGTTGTGTCATTTGAGGCGGGGGCAGTGGCCTGTTAATAGTCAATATTAAGGAGTTGCTTTGCTCATTTGGGATGATGAGAACTGTAGATTGTATCATTCTCCAGTGATGACATGCGTTTCGAAGTAGCGTTTTACGTTATGGGTTTCAAAGAATTTCTATCGATATACCTTATGGCCATTGTTTTGCATTGTGTCACGAGAAAGGCTTTACAAAGAATATATTATTATTAATTTGCACTCACGAGAAGCTGTAGCCTCCCAATCCGGTGTTTTCATTGTCGTGGGAGATGACTCGTACCTTTGAATTGTCCACCGGGAAGAGGCCCTCCAGAGACAAAGCCTCGGCCACGGCCAATAGGCAGAAAGCTACTATCTGAAAGAGTAACTATCGATTTAATAGGTACACGTGAATGTATTTAAATATTAACAATATTTAACACAACATTACATGTCTAAAAATATACTTAAAACTCTAAGAGGTTAACATACACGTTCTTAACAAGCAGGTATACTCTTGGGAAATCCAATAGGGGCTTTTATAATCCCTATGGTTACGGCACGGCAACGGCATAAATTAAACAAGGAACTTACATTGTTCATCACAATAATGCAGCAGCTCTTTCTTACGCACTACATACGCAATACTGTATGAGAAAGAGCTGAATGGCAGGAGACCATATTTGTCCCAGCTCACATGTGTCTCGTATAAATCGCTGTAATTCCATTACTATCAGAGTGAAAATTATGTTCTAAACAGTGTTAAAAGGGCAAAACACCACGCTTTGTGGTCTAATCTAAAAAATAACGACGAAAAAAATACAATGTACATGTTTATGAAACCAAAGTTTTGAGTCGCAATTTGAAAAAATAAATTGAAACTTTAAGAATATTTTATTAATTATTTTTATATTAAAAGACGACAAAAATAGGTAACAGTAACGTTTATAATACATTTGTCTAATTAAATATGTGTGTTTTTATTTGTTTTCGTTATTAGTAATTTTCGTTAGAAAAAGCGTGAGGTGAGCCATTTGTTTTACGTCTGCATGCAAAATTTTTATATTTCAAAAATTATATATTTATTTTGAACTATACAATTTGAGAGCGTATTATTTTATCACCTTTCAAAAATAGTTTTTAGTTTTGCGATATGTTCAGAAACATGCCATTTATTTGCATTTTATTGTAAGGCGGAAATATTTTGACCATCTGAAAAATACGCCAAAATTCTGAAGGGGTAAAAATATTTCATACGATGTACGCAAGTCTGCCTCCGCCAAAGGAAAAGTATAGTCACTATCAAACATTTCCCTCACTGGTATTAAAGAAATCAAACGCCATTGCCATAGCCTGAATTATAAAAGCGCCCTATCAGATAAATATATAAAATGGCTTTAGCCGTGTTTAGTGACCAGATCTGAATAGCCAGGTACTTCCCCACCTTCCTCTTCCCTATCTTCTTCCCCTCTCCACTACCTTCAGCCTCACAACATACCCCGATTGGGGATGCCATAGTCCCACTGGCTCCAGACAGGAGCAGTTGGGACTCTTGTGCGGTATTAACTTTAAAAAAAATAGACATAAAAAATATATAAAATAGATAAAGATTTAAAATAGACCGATATAAGAGCGCCCAAACACTTTTCGCATGTCACAGAATAGTGAAACTGCTCCCATGATCTTTTTATGCTTTTGCTTTGTTCTAATTCCAATCATTATTTTTAACGTAACACTATAACATCACCTCTTGAACGTTTATTTGATATTGTCATCCAGTATTGTTAGATCATCAATACATAATATAATGTTTTGTACTACAAACTACTACTTTGTTAGATCATCAATATATAATATAATGTTTTGTACTACAAACTTATTTATTTGTATGTAAACGAATTTGTATAAATCAGTAAGTTAGGTACGTCTCTAAACGAATTTTATGTAATTTTTCTTGGAGTGAAAACTTTTTAGCACTGTTGTAATTGTTGTAATTGAGACTGTTGTAATTGAGACTCGATGAAACGAAAAAGCAACACTTAAAAGAGACTAACACATACATCTTTAGAATTTAGCCTGCGAGAGAGATAAAATGTTTTTTTAAGCAGCCGCTAATCTGCCAAAGCAGTTTGTCAGCAGGTCAATTTATAATACTAAAGCACAATTATAACACGAAACCACAATACAGAAAATAGACACAGAAGAATAACTTTTAAGTAACTACAATATAAAGGCATAAAATACGCAGGCAGACAGATATAACACAGGCAAATTACTCTTAGTCACATTTATACTTTTTTTTTAACTTTTTTTTTTAAAAGTCAAACATTCCCGGGTTTCGAATAACCCAACAATGTTTGAAAATCTCCTACTACCACCACAGAAAGCCTAAAATGTTGTTTGTGTTGTGATGGAGGACTTAGCCAGCCGAGGAATCGAACACGGGACGCCCCATTTTTAATAAATCAATCTCCTCTTTGAGCGGTGCTTCGTAGCCTCTACCTCTACACTCTTGTCTTGTCTTTAGTTGTCTGAAGGTTTCACTTCTACTGCTAGTGAACTGCATACAATTTGTTTACCATTTCTCATTTACTGGTGGTAAATTTGTGATTTATACCTAATACATTTGTAATTTCGACACCTAATTGGTGTGAAAGTATTTTATGGAGGTCATGAAAAATAAATGAATAAATAACACCTTATTGCAGCCATTGCGAAATAAAAGCTAAATATACTTAGAAAGTCAACACTTACCGCCAACTTCATTGAGGCTAAGCTAATGTATTTTGTAGAATTAGTTAAATTTAGGGAATATTATAAAGTTTCCTGGGAGTTGGAACTGGGTGGGTACGGACACTTTCACTTTCAGATTGATAACGATGAAACTTGTTTGATTTATCACATTTTATACTCCTTTCCAGTGTGATCTCTTTAAATGCTTTTTTAGCTCTCCGTTCGGAGTTTCGTAAGTGTATTTCTTAGATTTTTTTTCAACTTCTTTACCTTTTGATTGATTGCGTAGTTGGCTGTAAACAGAGGCATCTTGTAAGGTAGTAGTTGCTAGTTTTGGATCACTGGGTCACATCGATTATTTCATTGATGTAGTTTGAAGCTCTCTATCTCTGCAGGTTGTCAAAAGGAGAGGGAGAGGTCGATTCAGACGGTTGCCGATGGTTTTACCTCTTCCTCGCACTCGATAAATGCTGGCGTCCCACAAGGATTGGTTCTGTTTGCGACTTTGTTTTTTTGCACATCGATGACCTTTGACATGTGCACCAATTCATTGTTACACGGATGGCAGTACAGTCCATGATAGCTTTTTGTTTGACAAGCTCTCAAAGGGCTTACAAACTCCAACAGCTTAGAGGGCTTTGAAGCAAATAATGGACGGCTACCCCGAGAGTGTTTTCTTTTGGGATAAAAATAGTATCTTTGAATTTAATGTTCCAGAGATGCAATCATGCCTGATTATGTCTAAAAATGATCGAAATGAAAATTTAGTCCCCCTTAACGGAAGAATCTTCCGAACAGGCCCGCCATTGATATGATTGGTGTAACTCTAAGTGACCAGCTCAGATATGGGGGCTCCATAGAGTTAAGTTAGCCCTTTCAAAAACTGGGTACTGTATAGGGCCGCAGATACTTTAATATGTAGTACAAAACAACTGCTAACCCTGTACAAATCACAAATGCACACCACAGTTGAATTTCGCAACCACCTCTGGTTTGGTTTGGAGCCCCAAAATAAATGAAAAAACCCTTGACTCTGGGCAGAAGCGGACGGTCCGTTTGATATTATCTCCTAACTTAACACACGGATTGTAATCTTTCCGCACGGACGTCGGGTGGGAATGCTATCCTTGCTCTACCGGTATTGCAATGGAAGATGCTCCGAGGAATTAGCGTCATTGATCCCTTTGGCACCGTTCCATAGTCGGGAAACATGCCAAACGCGTGCCCAACATATGTTGGCACGGTTGACATTTTTCACATGAGAACGGGTCGCTTCTTCGACTCGTTCTCGTATTCAACAGTTCAGCTGTGGAACGATTTGCCGGCCTTTGTGTTTTCTCCTTCCTACAACATGGGTCTCTTCAAGACCAACGTTCATTCCTTCCTCTCCCCAAAAAGACCGTCCACGCAGCATCTCAAATGACATAGGCCCTAACGGAAATTATTTTCCTTAGGTTCCCCTAAAAAAGTATTTTAAGTAGGGTAGTAAGTAGTATCTAGATATGTTTATTTGTTGAGATTCCTAAAGCAAATTTATTTATATTACATAAACGAAAAATGTTTCTAGATATTCAATACCGTTGGTATTGAACATTCAATACCTTACCTACTTGAAAGTGTGATGTAAAGGTTGTGATTAAAGAATACAATCCCGGGATCCCGGCCCATTTTCAATCCCGAAAATACCGGGACTGCACTTTGGCTAATCTCGGGATTTTCGAGATTACCACAATCAGGTCTAGTTTGCATTCCGTAATCCGTTGCTCCTTGACTTGTTCAGAAGTTATACGCGTACAAACTTTTCTTAGATTAATTTTCATTTATATAGATAGATATTAACTACGACGCCTGAAATAAAATTTCCCGCAAATTTATCAACATGGTTACCAAGACAACGATTTGTTTTGATTTTCGTTTGACGTTATCAATAACTCGTTTTTGTAAAGGACAATAAACGTTTAATAAATATGACAAATTAATATTTTAAATATTTTAATGGCAGAGCTTACCATTATATACAGCATATTTTACTCGCATATAATGTAGCTTTCTATTGGTGAAAAAATTATTGATATCGATTTAGTAGTGTACGGGTGATTCATCCAAATTCATCCTGAATAATTAAATTGTGCCATCTAGAAGTGTGTTTCGTTAGATTTGAATTACTAAGGGGAGGTTGTGATGTATAGAAACCACGTTTTTCAACATCCTTCAATAAATGTCGTTAGTAAAGTTAGCAGACGTCGGTTAAGTATTATTTGATAAAATAATTTACATTTTATAATATAATTTAATAATGTTGATCTCACTGAGTGGCTTAGACTGAAGCGCGGTGCACCGTGCTGAGGCTCTCATTTTATAATACAAAAATCAATAAGATAAAGTAAAGGTACAATAAATTTTAATAAAATGTTTAAAGTCGGAAATGAAAAAAAATCGGTATATTTTATGTGTGTGTGTGTGAACGATATGTGTTTTATAATGGCATTGCTTGTTACGTGTATATGTTTTATTCTTTTATACTCGTTATAAAATTTCGGTAATATTGGTTTGTTGTTCTTTAATCCATTTTTTAAATTTTGTATTAAAATTGACTATTGTTTTTCTCATTTTTTGTAACAATTGAAAGATTGTTGAATGATTTTGTAGCATTGTATTTATGGTGTCTTTATTCAAAGCTTGTGTTTAGCGTCGGAGTTCTTAGGTTTTGTTTGTACGCTTGTCTAATTGGCCTGTTAGTGAAATTTTGTATCCTATAGTAATATTTTGTTGTTACTGGTCTATTAGTGATATTTTATTAAAATTTGTTTTTGGTTAAAAAAAAATAGTTTAGTAGTGTTTTAACGTATGATTGGCGTTATTACATCTAGTACGTCAAACCTGTTGAATATTTGGTCTGGATCAATTAGTCTATGTTTTTAAAGTTTTACCTTTAAGATGGTTTTCTGCACGATTTCTTTATGATCGATAGCTGATTTTTTCGCTCCTCCCCAAGCCATTATTCCGTATTCATTATTGATTGTCAAAGTGCAAAATACATTGTTTTAATTTGTTTTATTTTATATATGTTTCTTATGTTTAGGAAAATAATATTGTTTTGAGGAATTTATTTTTGATTTGTTTGATATGATGCGTCCATCAAAGGTAATGATTCCTAGATACTTTATTTTTTCTAGAGGAGGGCAATCGCAGATGTCGGTGTTTATACATTCGTGTATCTTTACGGTGTTTGTTTTGTTCTTTGGCTGTCAAGTGCTATTTATACCGTACGTTGTGAATTTTGTTTTCGATATCTTTAAAGTAAGATATGTATGTGTCTAAACACGTTTTCACGCGTTCGATTCCTGAAAAATAATAAAAATAATACTATTTAATCGAATCATTTTTAAAATTATTTATTTACAGGACCTTACTTTTAATTAATTCTGATACCTAAATATTAAAACGTATTGTAGGTATCTCATTCTGCCATAGTTGTACAGATTGCAAATATGAGGCATGAAATGGATGTCACTATAAATATTTCAGCATAATTTATCTAATTCCATTATTTTTTCACAATGGAAATGGAGTTACTAAAAATTGATGAATTGTTTGGTGGATGTAGATTCGTTGATGTTTATCCTAAGAGGGAAGCAACGAGAGGTCCGCTGATTCCAGCTCCTTGCGAGACTTGAGGTTGGAAGCCGTTCTCGTCAGCGATGAAGGTGACGAGGTACTCGATTCCATCGGCGTCCACCCAGCTGTAGGTGCCGGTGACTGAGATGGCCTCGTCCGGGGTTCCTGGGTTCTTCAACACGGCCTGCTCCTGGCGCTTGGTTCCATCGGTAAGCTCGTAACTGGAAGAATCGAGTCATCATATTGAACATCATCAATGAAAAGAACTGGATAAAATACGAACAAATAGGATGTTGCATTAGTCTGGTCGTAAGATACACAATTGAATTATGTAGTTGAATATATTTATACCAGTTAAGAGTTAACATACGGCCATTTTTTCCATGGTGTCATGGTGCAGGCCACATAAATAAGTCCTGGAATTAGGAGTTGAATGCAATGAAAACTAATTAGAATAAGTACAATAATTAGGAATACTTACGCAAAATTGTAGTCTCCCAGCCCGTTGTTGTTATTCCAGGACTGGACGATTTGCACTTGGGAGTTGTCGACTGGAGCGCGGCCGGTCTGGGGCAGTGCTGCAGACACGGCTACAAGGCAGAAAGCTACGATCTGGAAGTCATCATCAATTATCATCCATCATGAACAAAGATACGAGTGATCAAGTTATCAGTCATAAGCATTCCGAAGGATCGAATCCCGGAGTGGCAAATAAATTTTATTTGATTAATTTGTGTTATTTCACAATTTATTCATTTAAAATAATATATAGTATATTTGCGGCACGTTCCAGAGAGGAAGGTACTCTCAGTATCGCCCTGGTGTAGGACCACCATTCAGAATTGAAACGTTGCATGAAATGGCTTTAGCCATGTTTGGTGACAAGATCTGAATAGTCAGGTACTTCTCACCTTCCTCTGCCCCATCTCCTTCCCCTCCCCACTACTTTCAGCATACAGCAACATACCCCAAATTGGGATGCTGTAGTCTCACTGGCTCCAGACGGGAGCAGTTGGGACTCTTGTAAAAAAAAAATATTGTTTTATGTTTTCAATATCACAAAATAAATCACTTAAAAAACTTTGCAATGTTTATATTTTAATACTATGTTATATTTTAGAGTGATCAACGCTAGTTTATAAATCAATGGCAAGATTACAAAATCTTTTGAAGCACTTATTTATATCATTTCTTTCAGAGACCAATAAAACACCCCCGTTGCAACTGCGAAAACAGCAACTAATTTCAAGCAAAACTCACCGCGAACTTCATTGTATTTAGGTTTATTTAACTAGGAAAAAGTGTCTCCTGGGAGATGCTAACACTTTCACTTTCAGATTGATACGATGACCCATGATTAAAATTATGGCCTTTTATACTCCATCCAATGTATGTCCTCTTCAATTAGTTCTCCGTATGTAACAACGCAATAATAAAGGTTAAGTAAAACGCAATCAGTATCTTCCTCTGACTTTTTTTCATCTAGTATTTTGATTAATTGCGTAAGCTCCATTCATTCCAATGCGTGAGTGCAGGCCAACTCTTAACGATTGCCAGATTTGGACCACAAGGTCATGTCGATAACTCGTTGACATCGATAACAAGTTAAAGTCCCCTAAGCGCCTAATCTACAAAACCGAAGCATACATATCAACGAGTAGCAGTTCCCCGATGTCCTTTAAGCCCATTAATCGGTACAAGTGTAGTATTCACACATGAAAATTAATTGTACCCTGGTGGCTGAAAATTTTAATGATGACGTTGCAACAATAAGTGCGATGACGAAATCTGTAAAGGCTTGGATATGGCCAAACATAAAAGATGATTTTTTATTCTTTAATTGTGCTGATATAATTGGGGGTATCGATGCTCCCCCGAGAATATCAAAGCGTGGATTCTTCAAAATCCCAGAATTACAAGATATTGGCAGCGGAAAAATTAATTTCGATTTTGTTTTCATTTTCATGTTTTCTTTATCATTGACTATTAGGGAACTAATAGTATCATTGACTATTAGTTAATAATGACTATTAGGGAACCCCACAATATTCTATGGGGTAAAATTGCATAAAGGGTATTCTAGTCTAGAAACCCGGCGTTTTTTGACGGTCGATAAAAAAACATTAATATTTTAGCCATACATTTTTTAAAGTATATATATTTTTGTTTTAAGAATTCCCAAAAAAAATATATTTCTCGAAGTTATACGCTGTTGAAGTAGTTGGGGAAAAAAAGAACGTGTCCATCTTGTCACGATTCCAACCCTTCTGGTGATTTGAAAAATAAAAAAAGGTAGATTCTCTATCATTACAACTGTCATTATGGTAAGAACCAACAAAAAAGAAATAAAGTAATTTTCTCGCAAAATGGCGGCTACTAAAAAAATATGATATTATTAGATATTATTTCACTTTTCCGAATTTTTAAAAACAGTAAAAATTTAAAAAATATATATGTTTTGTTGGTTTTACCACAGAGAGGTATGTAAAAAAAATCATGCCAAGTTTCAAGAAAATCGGCCAATTAGAACTTGAGATTTCGTGACAGACGTTCCGAAAAAAGTAGTTTTGAGAAAAACGCAGTTAAAGTTTTGCTCTTTTTAGATTCTAGTTAGATTCATATAAACCGGTGGAACTAAATTAGCTATAACTTTTAAAATAATTCGAATTTCGAAAAATCCTTAAAAGCAAAATTATTAAATATCTAAACTATCGAAATGAGAAAAAAAAAATTAAAATTATTTTCAAAACTGTATAAATAATTTATGAAATTAATAAGAACACTTAAATTCACAAAAAAATTTACGTACAATCCGTATTACCTTGTCACTTAATTTCAATAATCCCATTCATCCCCGAAAAAAAATGACAAAAAAGTTATGCAAAGTACACCCGGTTTACGGTACCTTGTTCCTGTGTATTTCGCTTAGCCATTCAGTACAGTACAATCGCCGCTTCGCAGAAATTACGTTTTACATACCGCTGGGCAGTTGAATCATTCAATTTGCCCGCTCTATTTCTTAGAAACAAACTAGCCTGACGAAGTTCGCAACCCGCCTTTTTTGTTAGCGCCGCGCGTGTACATTGTAACCCTATCTAATATTGTAATCGATATTTCGCAAATCAAGATTAATTGGATGAAGCAGACAATTTTGCTTCAAATTCATGGTGAGACCTTCCTCTCCCTTTGCGGCATATTTTCTCCTTTGTGCAGTGGTCATTATTACATGAAATTCACAGCGGTCTTTCGATTCCACTTAAAATTACACATCATACTAATATAATAAACCTAAAATTACATATAAAGCATTAAACAACAAAATAAATGTGATTATAACTATACCTAGATATATTGGAAAAACAGATATTGGAATTGGGACTAGTAAAGAAAGGAAAAGAATGTGGGGATGTTGCCAATGAAAATAATAGTAACAATTAATTTAATTATCATTATTTTGTGTTATTCGCACTTAGAATGTGATACAACGAACTGCCTTAACAGCAATAACTAGCAGTGAATATGTCAGCATGTATGTCTTTATATAAGTTTAATGTTGCAGCAGTTTTTCAATTTGGAAGGCGGGTATAGGTACTGCCGCTCCGGGAACCATTTATTGAAAACTCCGGAAAACATCTATGTAGGTCACCCCAAGTTATTGGCTACGTTTGGTGACTTAGCGGGGGTGACCGTGTTCATGGAGTGAGGTTTGTCCGGGTCTTGGCGGCGGATGCGTCTGTCCACCAGCTGCATGGTATGCCAGATCGGGAGAGAATGGTTGAGGGAGTCCCTTTGATTTCTCCAGCTGTACTCTCTCGGATCATCGCATTGCGAGGGATGGATCCTGGACACGCTGACCCCCAGATTCCTACATTCCAACCCCTAAAATCATTTTCCTTCCCAAAACTTCCTTTCCTAAAAAGACCCTCCACATAGCATCCTCAAAGATGACATAGGCCCTGAGGGGAATTATTTTCCACAGGTCCTCCCGTATGGAGCTAATGTTAAAAAAAGCTACATGTCCTTTTCAAAAATTAATTTTGCTTGAGGTTGGTGTTTCAACTATCAATATAGAAAAGGGTGTTCTGTCTACTTTATTAAAGCGGTGCGAAATAATATAATTTTGTTTAATCAAGCTTGAGTGTATTTTATCAAAAAGTCAGAAATTTTTTACTTTGCTATGAAATCCAATACAATGAAATATTTCTGAATGTTTATGCAAGGTGATGAAATACGCTTTTGAACGTTGTTTTTAGAAATAAAAAAATATTTTTAAATCTTAAAAGTTTTAAAAATGGCTCGCCTTACGTTTTTTGTAACTAAAATTGCTGAAAAAAAAAGTAAAACACACATATATTTTATTCGACCATTTATTAAAAAAAGTAATTGTCATCTTAACTTTTTATCATTTCATAAAAAAAATTCATATAAAATTCAGGAAGTTTAATATTTTTTTCTCAAATTGCAGACGGAATCTTTAGTTTAATAGACGTGCACATTTTAATTTTTCTGGTGTCAACTTCTAGATTTGAATATAAAGCGTGGTATTTTTTCTTTTTAGCACCGTTTAGATAATATTTTTCACCATGACAGTAAGAGATATACAACGATTTCTATGAGACCTATGTATGTGAGCTCTTCCCAATGATTGCTTATTTTGGCAGCATAAAATTGTTACACTGAGTTCTTTGCAAGAACATGTATTAGGGTTGTAACACAGATCCCATTGAAGCATAGTAAAAATAAAGGCTAGCTAGAGCATATTTTTTATTGGCCATCGCAGAAAAATGACGTAGAGAAAATTGTCCAAGATTGTGCACATTGCACGTCAACAAGACAATTGCCGCCAAAAAGTCAATTAGCAGTTTGGCCAAATTCAGGGAAAAGATGTAGTAGAATTCGGAGAAAATGTTTCTAATAGTTTGTGATTCGTTTTCTGATGTTCAGAGAGCGGATTCATCTAACATCATAAATTAATTGAGAAATTTTGTATCTAAATTTAACAACCCTGATTGTATAGTTTCTGGCAATGGAAAAATATTTACTGGCTTAGAATTCATAAAATTTTTTAAAGAAAATTATTTTCATTTTTTAACTTCTCTAGTCAAACAATCACAGAGTAATGGGTTGGCTGAGAATTCTGTGAAGACTGGGAAAAGGTTTTCTTTACAAAAATATGATTGGGAATAATTTTCAAGTGGATTAAGAGAAAGAAAAATGCCTGATTATCGTAAGATTCCTCATTGAACTGCAGAAATAGAACCTGCGGTTCTGATGTTCGGAAGAAGATTAAAATCTACATTTAGTAGTTTCATTCCTACGAGAATTCAAAAAACATTTGTCAGAACAAAAATAATAAAAGGTCCTGGTAGTACCTCCAGAAGAGATGACAATACATGGTATCCAGTCATCGAGGATAAATATTATTAAATAGTTTTAAATGAAATATTTAAAATCATTTGTTATTTTTATTTTAAATCGTTGATTGTAATATAAATAGGTATTTAAAATATAATTTAGATAGGCTTTGAATTAGGAGGGGTAGGATGTGATGCATAAGTAAGTCATGTATTTTTAACATCCTTTAATACATTTCGTTAGTATAGTTAGTAATCCGAAGTTTTGTGGTACTTAACAGATGTCAGTTAAGCATTATTTTAGAAGAGTATCATCTATCGTTGTTCGGGCTAATGTACGAACGATCAGGATGATAGCCGAAGGCATTTGATGGTCGGCAGGCGCCATCAGTCTCGCGGCCCACGGTGGCAGAATAACTTGGAGCGGTGTGTGGTTTGGTATATTTAAATATTCATTGTTTATACTTTAGTCACTAAACTTTACGATTACTTTAATAAACCAACTTGCAATCTCAAAGAACTCCGAACTTATTTTTAAGTTTCCCAACATATTTCAAGTACCTAGTCTTAATCATTC
The DNA here is from genome assembly GCA_936435175.1 of Glyphotaelius pellucidus. Taxonomy (NCBI): domain Eukaryota; kingdom Metazoa; phylum Arthropoda; class Insecta; order Trichoptera; family Limnephilidae; genus Glyphotaelius; species Glyphotaelius pellucidus. The sequence continues at coordinate 9,658,348 of OW386537.1, read as the reverse complement.
GAATTAACAGATACATCATTAAGGGTAAAAATATTTTGTTATTTTGAAACCAAAATAAAACGAATAAAACATTAACACAATTCTAAATTTTGGGTAATGGTCCTTGTGGTATAATGCGAGTATCTTCACACGTCTTTTGAGAGGAGGTAAATTAAAATATAAGAAGATCGAAAAACAATTTTTATTTTCCTATACATTTAATAAACTAAACCATTGTTTATATTTCATTACTTTTATTATTTAATTATAAAATATATTTTATGTAAGAAGGATTGTGTAAAACATTCTATTTAATCGAATCATTTTTAACATTATTTATTTACAGGGACCTTATTTATAATTAATTGTGATACCTACATATTAAAACATATGTATTGTAGTTATTTGATTATGCCATACTTGTAAATGTGAGGCATTAAATGGATGTCACTATAAATATTTGAGCATAATGTATCTAATGCCATTATTTTTTCACAATGGAATGGAGTTAATAAAAATTGATGAATTGTTTGGTGGATGTAGATTCGTTGATGTTTATCCTAAGAGGGAAGCAACGAGAGGTCCGCTGATTCCAGCTCCTTGCGAGACTTGAGGTTGGAAGCCGTTCTCGTCAGCGATGAAGGTGACGAGGTACTCGATTCCATCGGCGTCCACCCAGCTGTAGGTGCCGGTGACTGAGATGGCCTCGTCCGGGGTGCCTGGGTTCTTCAGCACAGCCTGCTCCTGGCGCTTGGTTCCATCGGTAAGCTCGTAACTGAAAGAATCGAGTTATAATGTCATCATATTGAACATCATCAATGAAAAAAACTGGATAAAACACGAACAAACAGAATGTTGCATTAGTCTGGTCGTAAGATCGATCTTAGTTATAAGCAGGGCTAGGCAGTATTTGAATTACTTGTAATTGAAATACGTATTTGAAATACAAATACGTATTTTGTATTTGTATTTCAATTACTTCACAAAAATGTATTTTGTAATTGGTATTTCAATTACCTGATGCTGAGGTATTTTGTAATTTGTATTTCAAATACTTATGGCTTCAAAATACATATATTAAATACAAAATACTTATACTTCAAAATTCAAAATACAATTAATAATAATAATGAAAAATAAGCTGACATAGATAATACACAGACTAAAACGCTAAAATCCATTAATGTTAATATTTAGAGTTAATAAATTAATTAATGTTAATATTTAGAGTTGGCAACGCTGTACGTCAAAGCAAGTATCTTGTCAGTTGTCGTTTTCATCATTTCGGTATTTATTAATGAAGACGCGAGTTAAGACGGAATTTATCATCCATTATAGATATAATGGATGATAAATTCCGTCAAAACCACAAAACTTTAAAGTGGAGCGGAGATGAGATATGTCTAGTCAATTTTCGTACGTCTCTGTTTCACTCTGCTCAGCTTTTTGCTTCTATGGAAACGCACCCTTAGATAAGGGCACTTACGACAATTTATTGCAACCAAAGGTTGTAACAAAACCAAATGTATTTTGTATTTTGTAATTGGCATTTTGTATTTGAAATAAAAAAGGTTAAAAAACTGTATTTTGTATTTTGCATTTCAAATACACGACTTGAAAGTATTTTGTATTTCGTATTTTAAATACATTCGAAAAAGTATTTTGTAATTTGTATTTCAATTACAGCAAAGCATGTATTTTGCCCAGCCCTGGTTATAAGACACTTGTAATATAAATAGGTTAAATGTATAAATGAATTTGAACGACTTTCTCACAAAAATGGCGCTATAGAAATCATCCAAAAATTATTATTATTTTTATAAGATACATAATTGAATTATGTAGTTGAATATATTTATACCAGTTAAGAGTTAACAGACGGCCATTTTTTCCATGGTGTCATGGCTACATAAATAAGTCCTGGAATTAGGAGTTGAGTGCAATAAAACTAATAAGAATAGGTAAAATAATTAGGAATACTTACGCAAAATTGTAATCTCCCAGCCCGTTGTTGTTATTCCAGGACTGGACGATTTGCACTTGGGAGTTGTCGACTGGAGCGCGGCCGGTCTGGGGCAGTGCTTCAGACACGACCACAAGGCAGAAAGCTACGATCTGGAAGTCATCATCAATTATTATTATCCATCATGAACAAAGATGCGAGTGATCAAGTTATCACTCATAAATTAAAAAAAATATATTGTGACAACGCCGAGCAAAAACACTTGCTGGCAGTAAATTCGCATCACGCGGATCAAAACAATGAATCCGCTCGAGAGGATGAAATTTGTTTAAAATAGCTTAATCTATAAAAATAATACATGTATTTGAATGTTTTTTTTTACAAAGTCTCACCAAACCCCAAACACAAGGGTGTTTGTTGACTAAAGTAAAGTCCTAATTTTAAATAAGACTCCACAAACATAAGTAAAATCTTGTATTGGATCATTTTCTGATGTTTTATGTTTTAATTACTGTAATGTATGCATGTCGGTTTGTAGTGTCGTCCTTTTATTGTGGCGTGTCGGGTAGTATACAGTAATGAATATAGGTAATTATGTATTGGTATTTATTAGGGAGCTGCTGGTAGCAAAGTAGAGCAAATATCACGCATGCATTCCCTTATATAGCATTCGTGCAAGCATACCATCTCGCTTGCACTCATACTCTTTCATACATCCACCACAATTACTCTACAAAAAATTGTTTATAACTTTGGCACAAATTATTTAAAAAAAACATAATTTTCGCATCTCCAGTGTCTTTAAGAATTAATTACCAGATCTACTGTTTTAACATAGTATTTTTAATATAAAATATTTTTCCACACAAAAGGCAAGAAAATAAGAAGACGGGGAAGACTTTCATTCCTTTTTTAATACGTAAAATATAGTGGATCTTTACAAGAAATTAGAATACAATATTCATATAAACTTGTTGGACAGCAATGCATTTTTCACCGTCCAACTAGAACCGGCGTAAAAAGTTGCAAGTCCCTTCCGGCGTAAAGAGTGTCAGTTGAATAAGAAAATAGGTTATTAATCAACTTCAAACAAATTAAAAAGAAAAAGAAAATAAAGAATGAGGAAAAAACACTTCTTTTTTTTCACTAAAACAAATGTTTGTCCGAGATTTGCATATGTCGTGTACGTATGTTGTCAAGTAATAATCGAATTCTTAGACAAACAAAATAAGTCGTTGTTTTATGTTTTAAATTGTTTATGCATTTTTTTTAAATTAACTCCACACAGGAGGCTCTGAGGAAAATAATTTCTCTCAGGGCCTATGTCATCTTTGAAGATGCTGTGTGGAGGGTTTTTTTGAGGAGAGGAAGGTGGACATGGGTCTTGAAGAGACCCATGTTGTAGGAGGGCAAATCATTCCACAGCCTAAATTATAGGCATTAAATCACAAAATATATCACTTAAAAAACTGGTCACTGTTTATATTTTAGTATTATGTTATTTTCCAGAGTGGTCAACGCTATTTATAAATCAATGGCAAAATTACAAAATCTGTTGAAACACTTATTTATTTCATTTTTTTCAGAGACCAAAAAACACCCCTGTTACAAATGCGAAAATAGCAATTAATTTCAAACAAAACTCACCGCGAATTTCATTGTATTTAGGTTTGTTTATTTAACTTGATTAAAGGGAAAAAGTGTCTCCTGGGAGATGCTAACACTTTCACTTTCAGATTGATACGATGGCCCATGATTGAAATTATTGCTTTTTATACTCCATCCAATGTATTTCCTCTTCAATTAGTTCTGCGTATGTAACAACGCAATAATAAAGGTTAACTTAAACGCAATCAGTATCTTCCACTGACTTTTTTTCATGAAAATATTTTGATTGATTGCGTAAGCACCATACATCCCAATGAACAGTACAACAACTCTTAAAGTAACGATTGCCAGATTTGGACCACAAGGTCACATCGATAACTCGTTGACATCGATAAAAGGTTGTAGTCCCCTAAGCGCCTAATCTGCAAAACCGTAGCATATCATATCAACGAGTAGCAGTTACCCTGAGTTACCCGATGCATATATAGGGTGTCCTGTGGCAGATTTCAAGCTTGTAAATGAAATAAATATACATTGTAAGCGAAAAAAAATAATGTATTTATTATCTAATTAAACTTAGCGGATTGCATTTTTTTTAAATTATACCGTCTAAATGTTTTCCGTCACGGAGTACACCCTCACGGAATCTTTTAAAAGTTTCCGAGCGATTTTCTCAAACAGCAGAGATTAGGTAATAGCGCTCACTTCTCGCACGATATTTTCTTTTAATTTTGATATGTCCTTTGGACTGCTATCGTACACTTTAGTTTTAAGATATACCCACGGAAAAAAGTCCATGGGGGTGAGATCCGGCGATCTGGGTGGCCACACGATGTCACATTTTGACTCATCGGTTTTGTAGGGAATTGTTCGCGAGGCTCATGGTGACTCCCACCGTGTAAGGTGTGGTGCCATCTTTTGAAATCACGTATGTGAACTGTATGAATGGTGCTCTTGAAGTTTTGGCATAAAATAATCGCTTATCGGCGGTAACAATCGTCATCTACAGTTATAGTTGCTTCACGAGAATTTTAGAAGAAAAATGGTCCAATTATTCCATTCGTGGATAGAGAAGCCCTAACGGTTACTATTGGGCTGATGTGCAGAGCCTGTTGGTGCTTTAACCGAGGGTTTTGTCTTTTGGCGCCCAATAGCGGCAGTTTTGCTTGTTGACATAACCATTTTTTAATTCGTCGCTGAACCAAATTATATTCTCAGTTCGGAATCGTTGGCTTAAAAACACTTCTACTGCGAACGCGCGATGCTCACTAGTCTTCAGCAACATCGTGATTAAACAATCCACACGAATGCCTAGCAGAACCATACTCCCTTCCCTCACACCAGTGCAACGGTTTTACAAACATTTGAATTGAATCTTCGAAATCTGCCACGGGACGCCCTATACCTTTAAGCCCATTAATCGGCAGCATCAATTGGTACAAGTGTAGTATTCACACATGAAAATGTACTGTACCCTGGTGGCTGAAAATTTTAATGATGAATTTGCAACAATAAGTGTGATGACGAAGTCTGTAAAGGCTTGGAAGTGACCAAACATAAAAGATGATTTATTCTTTAATTGTGCTGATATACTTGGGGTATTAATCCTCCCCAGAGAAAATCAAAACGTGGATTCTTCAAAATCCCAGGATTACAAAATATTGGCAGCGGAAACAATTAATTACGGTTTTGTTGAAGTAAAACTTCTTTATGCACGCTATACTTGAGTGAGCTGGAAAATGCGTGACGAGAGCGTTACGAAAAGTGTGATCGGCAAGGCGAACGACGCATAAAGAAGTTTTACTTCGTTCGCGTGGTCTAAAGCACACTCATTTTTTTTTTCATGTTCATTTTTTCGTTATTATTGTATTTTATTAGTTCAAATCGTCAGACTAATTTTATAAGCTGCCCCCCAACTGATAATGGCGTACTGAAGAATTGACTGTACTAATGCGTATATATTGAGTATAAATTTTTCGTTGATAAGAAGTTTCTAATTCGTAAGAATTCATAAATTAATTTCCCAATTCTATTTATTCAATGGCCGATTTGGTCTTTCCATTTTAGGTTTTTATCTATGATTATTCCAAGATATGTGATTTTATTCGCTATTTTCAGAAGTGAACATTTTTGTCGTCATTGATTAGTGTCGTGCTGTGCGAGAGAATGATTATAAAAGATTATTTGAAGATTTGGAGGTACATTGTTAGTGTTAATTTCTAAAGGGATGACCATACATTTTATGACTATTTAACGACAAAAGGTTATTGTCAAACCATATTCTTAGATTATTTATGTCTCTCTGTTTGTACCATGTTTTTTTCTTTTATTGAAAGAACTGCATCATCAGCTTAAGACATAATATGTCGTTTACATATAAAACGAACAATATCGGTCCCAGCTCGGTGCCTTGTGGGATACCAAGCTTTACGTGAGAATTACCATTCAATGTTTTTCTTAGGTCTGTGAATATTCCCGCTTTTATTGTACCTAGAATGAATAAATAGTGGGCATATACAGCAATAATATCATTAAAATTTTCTAAACAGTTTGTAAAAAAATAAACAGTAGTGTAATTACTCGTATAAGTGTGTAGTTTGTGAGAAACATATAGCGATTTAAATTGCATAAATAAAGTTTCAATATCTTCATTGTTAAGCCATAATTTTAAATGTTTTCAGTTTTGAGATAGTTTAGTGTCACTTGAATTTTTTTCGGTAAAAGATTGAAAATACGAGGTCCAATAAAACTGCTGTGTGTTTGCATTTGTTTAGTATTCGTTAGGGGGGTAGAAAATACATTATTACTTCTAATTATGATTTTTTTTACATTTGTCTCAAATTTTTGTTTTTAATGATATATTTCAAAGTTTGCAGTATAAATAGTTTACGGAGACTGAATACTTTTGATTCTTTTGTATATGCTACGGATAAATTTAAGCTTTTACTAGCTTTTATTTGTATTGGAATTACAATAAAATTATTATTTACATAACAAAAAATATAAGCGTAAACCACAAAAAAAAAAGTTTTTTGACTTAACTATGAAGTAATTATAAGAAACAATTAAAAAAAATACACCTTTTTGGCTAAGATTACTTTTGAGATTTTGTATGTCCTAACTTTTTTTAATTTTTATAAAATTATGCACAAAATAAATAAAAACCACTTTTTGCTTACTTGCCTCGTGCATATACGAAGCGCGATTTCAAATTTTGTATGGCATGAGAATTGAAATATTTCTGACGTTTATATTCCTCTTAAGGGTACAAATATTTTGTAATTTTGTAACCAAAATAAAGCAAAAAAACATTAAAAATAATGTTTTATTTCGGAGAATGGTCCTTATGATGAAATACTCTTATCTGCATATATCTAATTATCTTCACACAGATTTTGAGAGGAGGCAAATTAAATTTCTTTAAAACAAATATATTGAGAGATAATTTTTGTTTTGCGGTATATTTAATGAAACAAGCCGGTACTTAAAGTTCATTACTTTTATTATACACAAATAAAATGTAAATTGGATTTTGTGAAACATTCTACTTAATCGAATCATTTTTAACGTTATTTATTTACAGAGACCTTACTTATAATAAATTCTGATACCTACATATTAAAACGTATTGTAGGTATCTCATAATGCTATAGTTGTACAGATTGCAAATATGAGGCATGAAATGGATGTCACTATAAATATTTCAGCATTATGCATCTAATTCCATTATTTTTTCACAATGGAAATAGAGTTACTGAAAAATGATGAAGTGTTTGGTGGATGTAGATTTGTTGATGTTTATCCTAAGAGGGAGGCAACGAGGGGTCCGCTAATTCCAACTCCCTGCGAGACTTGAGGTTGGAAGCCGTTCTCGTCAGCGATGAAGGTGACGAGGTACTCCACTCCGTCGGCGTCCACCCAGCTGTAGGTGCCGGTGACTGAGATGGCCTCGTCCGGGGTACCTGGGTTCTTCAACACGGCCTGCTCCTGGCGCTTGGTTCCATCGGTAAGTTCGTAACTGGAATAATGGTATCACAATGTCATCATATTCAACGTAAAAAAACTGGATAAAACACGATCAAATAAAATTTTCATTATTAGTCAGATCATAAGAAAACTAAACGAGCGCCTTATGGCGGTGAAGCGCCAAAGTTAAATGTTTAGACAAGAAATCTTTGGAGACTTTTCTTAACAAATATTCCCGTGTCTAGTATTCTTGCAATATACAAAAATTGCTTATAATTTTATGTTTTCTTTTGTTTGGTTACCTATTCATAGCATTTTTTTCTTAAATCGAATATAAAAACCATGTTTTGAGATATTTTTAAAAATTTTATTGATTGTTAATTTTTCTCTACTTCTTTTACTAAGAAAAAATATGTGCTTTTATGTTTAGAGAAGTTGAGCAATAAAAGTAGGTCTTCTTTAACACCCGTATTTTATTGTATTTTAATTATTTAATAATTTTATCACTTGGTGTAAAACATAAAATTGCAAAAAAATTTATTTAATTTCAAATAAGGTTTCATAAATAATACAAAGTTAACACTGCGTAATAGATTTCTGTAGATGTATTTATACCAGTTAATAGAGGGCCATTTTTTTATGGTATCATGTTGCAGGCTACATAAATAAGTCCTAGAATTAGGAGTTGAGTGCAAAAAAACTAATTAGAATAGGTAAAATAATTAGGAATACTTACGCAAAATTGTAATCCCCCAGCCCGTTGTTGTTATTCCAGGACTGGACGATTTGCACTTGGGAGTTATCCACTGGAGGACGCCCGGTCAGGGACAGTGCTTCAGACACGACCACAAGGCAGAAAGCTACGATCTGGAAGTCATCATCAATTATTATCATCCATCATGAGCAACGATGCGAGTGATCAAGTTATCACTCATAAATTTAAAAAAAATATATTGTGACAACACAGACCAAAAACACACACGCAGGCAGTAAATTTGCATCATGCGGACCAAAACAATGAACCCGTTCAAGAAAATGGAATTTGTTTGAAATCGCCATATCTTTGAAAATAATACATGTATTTGAATGATTTTTTGCATGGTAATCACCTCACCCCAAATATAAAGGGTGTTGTCTAAAGTAAAGTCCTAATTTTTATTAAGATTCTAAATCATAAGTAAAATACGGTATTGGGCCATTTAGTGATATTTTATGTTTGAATTGGTTTTTCACTTTGGCAAAAATTATTTAAAAAAAGAAGAAGTCTTTAAGAATTTATTACCAGTTCGAGGGGTTCAATATAGTATTTAAAATATAAAATATTCCTCAACATAAAAGATAAAAAGACGGGAAAGGCTTTTATCCCTTTTTTAATACGTAAAATATAGTTAGGACCCTTACAATGAGATTGGTTTAAACTATAACTATAAGTCCCTCCGGTATAAAGTGTGCCAGTTGAATTAAAAAAATATTATACTTCCTGATTAATTAACTTGAAACAAATGAACAAAATATGTGAGAATAAAGAATAAGGAAGAAATAAAACTTGTTTTCTCCACTTAAAACAAGTGTTCCGAGATTTGCATATGTCGTGTATATTGTCGAGTAGTAATCAAATTTTTAGACAAATAAAATAAGTCTTGGTTTTGTTCTTAATTGTTTATGCATTAAATCACAAAATTTATCACTTTAAAAACTGTTCACTGTTTATATTTTAATATTATGTTACATTTTAGGAAAGATTACAAAATATATGCAAACACTTATTTATTTCATTTCTTCGGAGACCAAAAAACCACTGTTACAACTTCAAAAATAGCAATTGATTTCAAGCAAAACTCACCGCGAACTTCATTGTATTTGGTTTGTTTATTTAACTTGATTAAATTAAGGGAAAAAGTGTCTCCTGGGAGATGCTAACACTTCCACTTTCAGATTGATACGATGGCCCATGATTGAAATTTTCGCTTTTTATACTCCATCGAATGTATGTCCTCTTCAATTGCTTTGCAGTTCTCCGTATTGTACAACGCAATAATAAAGGTTAACTAAAACGCAATTAGTGTCTTCCTCTGACTTTTTTTTCATCTTAGTATTTTGATTGATTGCGTAAGAACTATACATCCCAATGAACAGTGCAACAACTCTTAAAGTAACGATTGCCAGATTTGGACCACAAGGTTACATCGATAACTCGTTGACATAGATAACACACTGAAACTCCCTGTGCGCCTAATCTGCAAAACCCTAGCATTTCAGATTTTTACCTGGGGCACGTTGAAATGTGTTTTGAGAGAAAATCTAACTAAATGTTTTTTCAGAGGGTTCCATTGATGTGCGATAATATCAATAAAGTCGTCGACTTCTTCTATGACTAGAGTCGGGATATACTGCTTCAAAATGCGCCTCTAAGCAAGCACCTTGTCTGACCTCATAGGCCTAAAAGTCTGTAGTGGTATATTGGCAATCTTAGCTTCGACCTGGTGAAAGTCACCATTCAGGATCAAAATGTTGCTTGAAATGGATTTGGGCGTGTTTGGTGAACAGATATGAATAGTTAGGTACTTCCTCACCTTTCTCTACCACATTTTAAAAATTTAAATTGCTTTTTAAATATTAATTATATTATCTGCATTGTATGACATTATTCAATTTGTTTAAATTTTATTATATAATTATTATATTATTATAATAAATTAGAGATTTGTTTTAATTATTTGTTTTATATACATTATATTATGTGTATTATGTTAGAAGCACTGCTGAAAACCAGCTGCATTCTGGGATAATTCCTAAATGTATATCTGAGCAATGACCCATTTGTCAATAGAATCAATGTTTGGCCACCCTATTTCTACTGATTTATTACATATGTACCTTAAACACTTCAAGTTTTAAAGCTCTTAAAAAATATATATATTATTCTTGAAGATAATATGTAGGCATTCCCCGGGCCGAAACGCAAATAATATAAAATTCCCTCGAAAGAAAAAAACGCTAGGTATGTTCGGAAAATTATTGTAAACACGTTTGTTTCAGTTATTTCACAAGTTATATTTATTAAAAAAAATCACAATTTATTTAAATGCTGTTTTAGACAACGCTTGCGAGATTTTTGATCTATTTTAAACGAGTCGTGTTTTATTAAACATTTTCAGGATGTTCGCTTAAATATTATCGATTTTAATATTAGCCCTCTCTGTCTCGTGCGTATTTACATATCCACCCATCATTTTCGTATTGAGCGGGTATACGGCCCCTTTATAAATAAGATGTATGAATTTTATTGACAAATGTTAAAAATCCATTTACAGACGAACGGTATTATTATTTCCTTCTTATCCATTCCCTTCAGCGTCAAACCCTTTGGTCACACTATACCTTAATTTTGATTGACATGGTCCCACTGGCTTTGGTTAGTAGGGGAACTCTTAAGCGGTACCTAACCGTCTACCTAACAACGTTGTACAACTCTGTCTCGGCACACACTCCTTGATTCAATCATATTCATTTCTATCGTGGCCAACATCGCTGAAACCATCTGTCATCCCTCTGGAATAGCTGATAGAATTTGGTACCGCCGCCCGGGAACCATTTATTGGATAACCAACACCTAATAGGTCACCCCAAGTGGTTCGCTACGTTTGATGAAGCAAAGGTGCAGGGTTCATGGGGTGAGGTTTGTCTAGGTCTTGGCGGCGGATGCGTCTGCCCATCTGCAGCATGGCAGGCCGGCTCGGGAGAAAATATTGAGGGAGCCCCTTTGACTTCTTCAGCCGTTTTCTTTCGGAACACCGCCTTGGACAGTGGGAAGTTTAAAGGAACTTTCACCAGGGAAGGATAAATTCATACGTCCGTCACTTCTGGACACACTGATCCCCAGATTCCTATATACCACTAATATCCTTTTCCTTCCCAGATTTCCTCTACTTCCTTTTCTAAAAAGACCCTCCACACAACATCCCCAAAGATGAAATAGGCCCTGAGGAGAATTTTTTTCCTTAGAGCCTGCTGTGTGGAGCTTATGAAAAAAAATATCCATAATATTACTTCAAAAGAATGTTTTGAAGTAATATCACAAATATATTTTTTAACACGCGCTGTATTTTTTCATTTAAATCTGAGTTAATCTTATAGTTCGGTAACCAAATATATATGGCTGTACTGAATTTGACTCCTTCTTGGGGGGTTCTACTAACGAAGAACATATAACATTTTATGTAGATTATTATCTTTATTAATTGAGTTTTTATTTTTTATTTTTATCAATTATTTAGTAATTGATTATTATTATTACAAATGTGTTTTGAAATTGATGTAAAACGTCATAAAGAAGGATTCCATATTACCATACCTCATGGATTCTAATACCACAGTTCCACTGAATCGTCTTGCAGATAGATCAGGCCAAAACATAGGACCACACCGAGTCCCCTTTATAGCCAAGAATAAAAGGTTTTTTTCCAATCCTGGCTCATTGTGTTGACACAGTTGTCAAAACCTCTTTAAGTAATGTACAATTGACATCAGTCACTCAGATCAGGGTGTTATATTTGATAAAAAGTTAACATTTACTCTGCATGTAAATGAAATAACAAATATAGCTATAAAATTTTTATATGAATGTTTAAATTAATATGAAAATAGAATGTTTGAAAACATTGTACACTACTTTAGTAAGAAACCAGGTAGAGTATAATTCGCCTATTTGGTCCCCATTGTATAAAGCCAATTCCGACAATAAAAAAAGGGTACAGTACACATTTCTAAGATTTATTAACTTTAAACTGAATATTCCAATTCAAAACATTACAAATGTCCTTTTGATGAAATAACTCAACTTAATTACGCTGTCAGATAGACGGATCATCTCTGATCTTGTACTATTAAATAAACTTATTAATAATTGCATGGACAACTTTGAAATTCTCGCCAAAATAAAATTTTATGTTCCGACCAGAAATACGAGGCAAAGTTTTACCTTTTTCTGTGACAATTTTAACAAAACTATGATGCTCGTACACCTGTAAATAGATAACATCATTTTGACAATAAATATGGGAATATTGATTTATAGACATGTTTAAAGATGCCTTATTAGTTATAAAACGAAGTTTTTTATAATCACTTTACTGAGATGTATGATTTCACGACTCCGTAGTGAAAACACTTTTTATTTTTTTTATGTTTCTTTATACATATTCCGTTTTCCATACTACACACTATTAAATTCAATTTGCCTTAATTTAATCATTAATCATTATATATTGTGTACTAACACAACTGTAGGTACTTGCTTAACCCAAGGATAAGTAACAAGTAAATAAAACAGCTTGTCTACTATAAAATTACAGTGCAGAATCCATACTAATATTATAAATGCGAAACTGCTCGAGTTTGTTTATGACCTTTTCACGCATAACACAATATAAAGACTTTAATAATTCTTTCACCAATATAAAGCCAAATTATATGCGCAGACTACAGGTTGTATATGATGGTAAGCTCTGGCGTTATGAAATTATAATTATTAATATATTATATTTGTTATACGTTTTCTGTCGCTAACAAAAGCGAGTTTTTGCTAACGTCAGAAAAAATCTTTTCCATGGAAATGAACAATGTTGATTTTTGGGCTCTATGCTGGTAGGCACTCAGTCTACTGGTCAGCTACTACTGCAGAAAATTTAAATATTAGAATTCGTTTTTTTTTTTGGACAAGCTTGGAATAAATGTCAGATTTGAGTTCCTGTATTAAAAATATAATTCGTAACGATTATAAAGACTGAATGAGAGTATTTTTTTATTATATTAACGAACTTCCAAATATTTAAATAAAAATAAACATCCGAAATGTTTGTAAGCGCATAAATTCCGAACGAATGAACAAAATTGGAAAAGTAATTTTTTTTTTCTTTGAGCTATAGCATTATGAAATTTAGGTGGTAGGCGAGATGTTTGAAAACTGAATGTAAGGGAATGGAATATATGGAATGCGGGAGGGGATGGGGGTGGGGTGGGGGGGGGGGGAGATAATTGATAAGTGCAAGCGCTACAGTAATTTCCCGTAATACCATGCGAGCGAAGCCGCGGGGAAAAGCTAGTATTAGAATAATTTACATTCAGATCATTTGAACATTGACAATGGAACAGATTGAAATTGAACCGATACAATTAAATGTGTACGCAAACACGTAGGAAACCATTGACATTTCGCGGTTTCGCGGAGTCCAAAGCCACAGTATTGGAAAAATGATGCAAGTCTCCCGTAAAACGGGAGACTTGCATCATTTTTTAGCATTTTTCAATACCTACACAACAATATCACGAAACGGAGGGTCCTTGGTCGACTAAGGAACGGCCAATATGGCGCGCTGCTCAAGCGAGGGCGGGTTTGGGGACTGCGGGCGGACGTGGTTTAGTGCCTTACTAAAACAAAAATAATAAATGGTGATTTTATACATCGAAGCTATAGACTTTATTTAACAAGAGCTCATAAATGAATATCTTTAAACTATTTCAGAATATTTTGTGCAAAGGCTGAAAAAATTGAAATACAGTGAAAACTCTATATAACGGCACTCAAGGGACATAGTGTATTTTGACGTTATAGAGAGTTGTCGTTAAATGGAGAGAAGAAAAATCTGTATTAGAAAAAGAAAAGTTTATTTCAGACTAGTTTTAGTAATTATATACATAAAAAACAATTTTTATTTGAACGCTATTGCGTATAGTCTGTTATTTTCGTCTGACATCTTTTTCTGCACCAGTAATTTTGTTGTATTTTTTTACTTATTTTATTCATATTGTGCGATATTGAGGCATCTTGGTGATAAAGAAAGTAGTTTTCCAATAATTTTGCTGCTTCAAGAGCTTCTTTAATGCTCAGCGGAGGCTCAGGCTCATCCGTCTCATCTTCTTCATCTCCTTGTTCTTGATCCTCAGTTTTTCTCACCAAATCTATAATTTCTTTGTCTGTGAGTGAAGCCGTTGTAAGCAGACAGTCGTCTACTTCGATGTAGGTTTGAAGATTTTCTGTAAATTTTCCTGCCATGTTGGACTGTTGAATCCACTCAGTTAATGGAAGGTCGTCATCGCTATCAAACTCCGGTTCCGTTTCCACCTCATCACTCATAGAATTTGTAAAAAGTCCAGCTTGTCGAAAAGAGTGCTGTGGGTGTCACTTCTTCCCAGGCTTTAGATAAAAAATTTACAGCATGTAGCACATTAATAGAAGTTTTACCCTCAGATTCGACTAGCTCCATCAATAATTTCTTTCTGTAGTGACCCTTGAGGCTTTTAATCACGCTTTGATCCATTGGCTGCAACACACTAGTCGTATTTGGAGGAAGAAATGCCAACTCTATGTTTTGAAGGTTTGATATAAGAGGGTGGGCAGGACAATTGTCAACAAGAAGTAAAAATTTTCGCCCCTTTAATTCTGCATCTCACTTTCGGACTTCTTCTTCAAAAAGTTGACTGGTCATCCAAGCTGATTTATTAGCTTTATACGTCAATGGCAATTTTTTAATGTTCTTAAAACACCGCGGATTTTTCGATTTGCCTATTACCATCAGCTTTTTTTTTCTGTGCCATCCATATTAGCAGCCACAAGTACTGTAATACGCTCCTTGGAGAGCTTTCCTCCAAGACACTTTTCCCCTTTAAATTTCAGAGTTTTATCTGGGGTCAACTTATAGAAAATTCCTGCTTCATCAGCATTAAAAATGTCACTTGAGGCGTATTTTTCTGTCAATTTTGACCACACTCTATTAATCCAGTAGTGAGTAACATTCGTATCAACACTTCGTGCTTCTCCACTAATTTTGCCATAGTTGATATGGTGACGTTGCTTGAATTTTCCGAGCCATCCCTCTGATGCTTTGAAAGAAAGTAAACCAAGTTCTTCGGCAAACTTCTCCGCCTTAGCTTTACGATCGGGCCCGAGATAGGCATATTATTCTGGCGCTGTCGGTGAAACCATGATAGCACAGCTTGATCCAAATCTTCGTATTTAGGTTTCTTTAATTTTTTGGAAGATTTTCCATCCTCCTCTGCTTGTAGAATTTATTCTTTATTTTTCCATATTGTGGACACGGTAGAGCGACTAAATCCAAAGCGTTTGCCAACATCACTTATCTTCTCTCCCGCCTCTATTGCGCGTATCAGTAAAACTTTTTCGTCAATACACAGTGATTTTCTCTTACTTGCCATGTTTATACAATATGATAATGAATAGATAATCCATGAAACCTAATAACAACAATCTACACGTGCAAACAATCCCAATCTGTAAACAAAAGAAGGGATTTCTTAGAAAACAACAATCAACAGGTGCAGGGAATCCCAATTTGTAAACAAAAGAACGGATTTATTAGAAAGTTCGGTATGTATGATGCCGACAGTTTATGACGGTCAGTTTATTACGGGCAGTACCGACAGTTTATTACGGGGTAGGATAATAAAGCGACAAAAGAACGTACACATCTGCGCCGATTTGACTAATTTTGGCAACTAAAAAAGAACTTTTTATTACTTAATTCTTGTCGTTATTGAGAGTGGGTGCAATGCTAAATAGAGTGTATCATTGTATGGAAGCTAAGCTAAACCAACCAAAGCCGAGTGATTTCGACGCTTTAGGGAGTTTGTCGTTAAATCGAGTGACGTTACATGGAGTTTACACTGTATTTCGATATTTTCTCAAACTTCAAAGGTTTTGCGGAGCTTTAGGATATTTTTTGATTTTTTTAAAACTAAATTTTTTTGATGTTTTAGATGCAAAGACAACTTTTTATTACTAGCGCCAAAAGAAATTCGGAAGAAAAAAAAATCGGCCCACACTATTACACGCAGGACTTTTTTCCCCGCTGTAACTATCTGTTCTATTCAGAATAAACCGGGCAGAATTGTTACAAGAAGCAGTAAAAAAGCTAGTAGCTAATCAGCTCCTACGATTAGGTTATTCGAAATTCGAATTTTTTACAATTAGTTTATTCGAGAATAATAATACTGGTTGCGTACAATAATTATTATTTCAGTTATTTTTACACATTTTAGATATTTTTACCTTTCGAAAATTCAGTCATATCACGGTCCCATCTTACCCTTTAAAATAATTATAGAATGTGTAAATGTGTCCTTTTTATTCTGTATATCTTATTTTGTTAACACATCAATAACGATTTTACTGCTTTCTTTAGTAAGAAGGTATTTTCTACACCTCATAGTGTTCATCATAATATGCAGAACGATGAACACTAAGAGACTGTGTGATACGTTGTCTTAAGAATGTGAAAGCCCAAAAAGGCATACATAATTCTCGAAAAATCATTCAAGACAGAGTGATTGTGATGACATTTAATTTGTACAATTTTTTTATAAATAAAAAGAAATCCTTATTTGTTTAAAACTTTTATTAGAACATCTTTGTAAATAATTGACCCGTATGAAACGCATTGTACTTGAGAATCATTTAATTTATTTACAGGAATCAAATGTTAAATTTACAAATATAAAATTGGCACATTTTAAAACAGATGTACAAATATTACAATATTATAAATATCATGGGGCATGAAAATAGAGTGACTGCTGATTGATTAGGGTATGAGGTGATGTCATTGATATGATATGTTTGATATTTGGTAGTTTAGATGCTTGATTGTTTATCCTAGAAGGGATGCAACGAGGGGTCCGCTGATCCCACCGACCTGCGGACGAAAGCCGTTCTCGTCAGCGACGAAGGTGATAGTCCACGTTCGTCCATCGGGATCAACCCAGGTGTAGGAGCCGGTGACTGAAAGGGCCTCTTCTGGAGTACCGGGGTTCTTCAGCTCACCCTGCTCCTCGCGCTTGGTTCCGTCGCTTAGCTCGTACCTGAAAGTAAATACGATAACTTCATATTCAATTTATGACCAGGGTGGAAGCGCAATCAAAAATAAGAAATTTGGTGGTTATAATTGCCGACTCCGAACTTCAGATCGTGATAAGTATAATGCAAAGGAAATCATTGACTTTGTACACATGATGCCCTCACAGCTCCTTTAGTTTCTCCCAGCCATCAAGTAAAGAATTAAAGTAAGCAGCCAAAAGGGCAAAATAAAGGCACAGGCTGCGCCATAGAGGGTTCCCATTATTTTTACGATTTTTGTAACATTGTAATTTTTTTTACATGAGCTCCACACAGGAGGCCCTGAGGAAAATGATTTCCCTCGGAGCCTACGACATCTTTGGGGATGCTGTGGAGGTTTTTTTTAAGGAAAAGAAGGGGAGGAGAGTTCTAGGAAGGAAAAGGGTTTAAGGGGTGGGTAGGAATCTGGGGTTCAGTGTGTCCTGGATGTATACACTAAATGTAAAAATTGGGATAAAAAGTGTTTTAAATCAATTATGGCTGTAAAAGTGTATTCGGGCCTTCTCATCAAATGAGTTATAAGAGCGAAACGATTATACTATCGGTCTCAAAATCATTTTTAATTATTCTTTATTCATAAAAATATCAAAGGTATACAGTTTTTACAAGTTTAAAACAATTTCAAACATTATTTTACCCTTTTGCTACGAATTATGCAGTTATTTTGTACAAAGGAGGTAACCTCAAACCGCTCTCCAAGGCGCGCGACGAGCATCCTGGGATAGGGTGAAATATTAGTATCTTCAAAAAATATATTATTGTTATTAAGATAAAACCCGGTCCCTGAGAAATTTTAACAATATGGATAACTGCATCTCAGGCTGATACCTAAATAAAATAATCAAAAAGAAGTTTTGTATTCTACATTTTTCTCCTCCAAAACTGGACCGATTTTTAAGATTTTTTTACTAACCGTATTAGAAAAATAGTCTTTGTTAGTATGTTTTGTTTTTTAGAAGAAAATACTCTGTACGTTTTTTAAAAATACATTTTCTAGTTTGTATACTGAACGTTTGTTAATGGCGTTCAAACCAGGCAATTTTAATGATTTTTTGAGGATCTTAAATCTTAAAAAAAGTAACTTCTTAAAAAAAAATACAAACATGAAAATAATTTAAATACTAACGCAAACTTGTAGCCCCCCAGTTCGGTGTTTTCACTCTCATAGTTGATCAGTTGTACCTGGGAGTTGTCCACAGGGGCGGCAAGGGCCATAGCCACGAGGCAAAAAGCCACGATCTGGAAAACACAATTTGTATCGTATTAATAATATTGTACAAGATAGATCATAGGAATATATTTTCTGTGATCGAGAATATTTTATTATTTTTTTTTTATCAATGGCACACGGTATTGACGATAAATTAGCAGGAATTGGACCTTACCCATTGTTTAGTTATACTTTACTTCCCGTACATGTCCCTTTTACTTGAATTGCTCTACACATTATCAATAGTTATGCAGATTCTAAATTATTTTTTTTACATTAGCTCCACACAGGAGGCCCTGAGGAAAAAAATTCCCTCAGGGCCTATGTCATCTTAGGGGATGCTGTGTAGAGGGGTCTTTTTAGGAAAGAAAGGAGAGGAAATTCTGGGAAGGAAAGAATTATGAGGGGTGTGTAGGAATCTGGGAGTCAGTATATCCAGGAGTATGAATGGACGTATGAATCCATCCGTCCCACTGCGTTGCATGTCATCTTAGGGGATGCTGTGTAGAGGGGTCTTTTTAGGAAAGAAAGGAGAGGAAATTCTGGGAAGGAAAGAAGTATGAGGGGTGTGCAGGAATCTGGGAGTCAGTACGTCCAGGAGTATGAATGGACGTATTAATCCATCCCTCCCACAGCGTTGCAAGGCGATGTTCCGAAAGAGTATGGTTGGACGAGTCAAAGTTTCTTCCACAACCACTCTCTCCCGATCCGGCCTGCCATGCAGCTGGTGGGCAGGCCTTTCCACCGCCAAGATCCGGACAAACTTCACCCCATGAACCCGGGAACCCCTGCTAAGTCACCAAACGTAGCGAACCACTTGGGGTGACCTATGGCAGAGGTGTTGGTTATCCAATAAATGGTTTCCGGGGCGGCGGTACCATACCCGCCTCCCAAATTGAGATTGAGCCTTAGAACCATTATCGGTACAAATTAAAAATAATGCAATTTTCGTAGAAATTCACACAAAATAAAACTGAAATCCGTCGAAAATAATTTATCAAAGGATTCCACAAAACAACGTGAGTGCCTCAATATCACACAACCTCTTTGTAAAAACACACCTATTCAAAGGGTTCTTTTTTATTTATTTGCACCAACATTTCAATTACACTAATTGCTATTAGAAACGATTTCGAAAAGGATGAACTCACTGCGAACTTCATTATGAATAGGGTTGTTTATTTAGATGGGTGAAATGAAGGGAGTAGGTTCGATTCTTCTCTTGGGAGATGTGAACACTTTCACTTTCAGGTTGATACGATGACCAGTGAAAGAAATTATTGCCTTTTATACTCCTTCCCATATTGTACGTCCTCTTCAATTTTTGCTATTTCACTATTCATTACGGAGTATCGCAATAATAATGATTAACTAAAACGCTTCGAGTGTATTTTTTTTAATGTAATTATTTTCCACTTATGTTCTTGATTGATGGGTTTGGCGGAGAAAAGTTCAATATACAGTGGCAACAGTTCAATATGCAGTGGTAATGTAACGGCTATCTGGTCACATCTACATTTCGTTAGTTGTGGACTGCGTGGTCATATCTACATCGTTGACATTATTTCATGCACTCTTCGTGGTCCACAAATATGTAGGTGAGCACACAGTAGGTACATTGATAAAGTGTTTATCGTGGTTATATAAGGAATGTGACAAATTTTTAGCTTATTAATCGATAAAAGCATTGTAAATATGACTTGATTTTTTTTAAATATGAATACCTCACAAGAGTCCCAGCTGCTCCCGCCTGGAGCCAGTGAGACTATGGCATCCCCAATTGGGGTATGTTGTGAGACTGTTGTGTTGTGGGGTATGTTGTGTGTGTGAATAGTGATCTTACACCAGGGTGATACTGAGAGTATCTTCCTCTCTGGAACGTGCCGCTTAAATTATTTTTAAATGAATTTATTGTGAAATAACACTAATTACGCACGTTCACGAGTGGAAGATACTATCAGTATCGCCCTGGTGTAAGACCACCATTCAGAATTGAAACGTTGCTTGAAATGGCTTTAGCCGTGTTTAGTGACCAGATCTGAATAGCCAGGTACTTCCCCACCTTCCTCTTCCCTGTCTCCTTCCCCTCCCAACTACATTCAGCCTCACAACATACCCCGATTGGGGATGCCATAGTCTCACTGGCTCCAGACGGGAGCAGTTGGGACTCTTGTGCGGTATTAACTGTAAAAAAAAAAAAAAATTAATCAAAAAAAATTTTGCCACGCCGGGATTCGATACCGCGACCTTCGGATTGCGAGTCAAGAGCCTTACTCCTAGACCACGCCAGCCGTCGATGCTGGTAATAGCAAAACATAATGTCAATGAAGACTCTAAAAACGATATACTACGTATTAGCCTATCACTCACAATTATCGCTCATGACATGATTGGTTGGGATTCTGCTGCTAAAAGTAATTTGGACCCTAGTGCGGTGCAAAAAGCCTTAATTAAAGTTATTACAAAAACCTTCTATATATATACACGGGCATGTGCCTAGCATGGTGGTCGAAAAATCATTAAATTCATGTAACAAACATTTTAATGAATAAAGAAAACTTAAAAAAAAAAAAATTCGATAATACAATTATTCAAAGACTTCGCTTCATACTGCACAGCACAATTACGAAACAAGACATAGACATCAAAACATGAATTTGAAGACAACACCATCTATGGCCAAAGACATCACCGTTATCTGTCTTCATTTTTTTTTAAATTTAATGGAAAAAAACATTAATGATATTCACATGACAAAAAACGTTAATCTAAAACCTAAATTCACATGTGGATTGTTCATTTGTGTCAACAAATCATTGTGTATACTGAGGACAAATAACTTCTACAATATCATAACAACACACTGAACGCCCTTCTTATCTTCTTTTCTTCTCAATTATTTTTATTTATTTCTTTGATTTTTTTTTATTTTCCTTTTCTTTTCTTTCCATTCCCTTCATTTCTGTTTATCTATTTTAATTTGAATAATTTTTCTATTTTATTTTATCTTTTAAGATTAAGATTAAAATTAGATCAAATTCCTTCCACGGGCTCAGGTGTGGGACATACCAAAAATATATTGGTATATATTTTAATATTGTATTGAAACTGGATCCTCACATATTGGCCTCACATTTGAAGCAATAAATAAAAAAGATTTATGTTAGATTCAGTACTTTTTTTATTTAATGCGAAAATATATACAAAGTGCAGAA
This sequence comes from Glyphotaelius pellucidus, assembly GCA_936435175.1. Taxonomy (NCBI): domain Eukaryota; kingdom Metazoa; phylum Arthropoda; class Insecta; order Trichoptera; family Limnephilidae; genus Glyphotaelius; species Glyphotaelius pellucidus. The sequence goes on along the minus strand of OW386537.1, from coordinate 9,636,497 downwards.
GGTGCGTGTGCAACAAATTTTTAATATTATTTTATTTATATACAGGCGCACATAATACTGGTACACATAATACATAATATTACAATAATACTGAGTGTAAATATGAGGCATGAAAGGGATGTCGATGATCATAATAGGAAAGAAAAACTTATGTACTACAGTTTTACTACACAATGCATTCGAGTCGTCCATACCTAAATTCGCATTAATTTTGACAATTCAAAATTAACGCAAGCAATAGTATGAAATCGAACACAAAATTCCAACCCAAGTCACAAGGTGAATGATGACTTTTTACTTCGTTAGCAAAAAAAGCAAACACCTCTTGACTAGGAAGGCGTTTTTCAAATGTACATGGGGTTGCTAGTGATGAATAATGGTGTGATATGTATTCGTTGGGAGGTTATTATTTTGTTTTGATGGCTTATCCTAAGAGGGATGCAACAAGGGGTCCGCTGACACCCTGTGTGACAGTGGGCTGGAAACCGTTCTCATCAGCGATGAAGGTGACAGTCCAAACTTGTCCCTCGGGATCCACCCAGGTGTAGGAGCCGGTGACGTACATGGCCTCGTTTTCTGTTCCAACATTTTTCAGCTCGCCCTTCTCCTCGCGTTTGGTTCCATCGGACAGTTCATATCTAGAATTAAATTATCTCCATGAACTTAAAACCATAAATAACTGACTTTCGCCGGTAGGTATATAAAAGACTAGTTTTTTATGCAAATCTTAATTGAGTATAAGTCAAAGGCGTACCACAAGGTAGCAATATCGGACCCCGATAGCTTTTTGTTTGATAAGTCTCCAAAGAGCACACAAACCCCAAATGGCTCGGAGGGCTTTGAAGCAAAGAATGGAGGGTTATCTCGAGAGTGTTTTCTCTTGTGGTAAAAATAATCTCGTTGATTTTTCATGTTTCAAAGACCCAAACGTGTCTAATTACGTCTAAAAAGGGTTGAAATGAAAATCTAGTCTCCTTTAATGGAGCAATCTTCTTGGTGTAACTCTAAGTGACCAGCTCAGGTATGGGGGCTCCATCAAAGCCAGAGTTAAGTTAGCCTCTCAGAAACTGGGCGTACTGTACAGGGCCCGCAGATACTTTAATAGTACACAACTGCTAACCCTGCACAAATCGCAAGTGCGCCCCACGGTTGAATTTGGCAGCCACCTCTGGTCTGGAGCCCCAAAAACCCTCGACTCTGTGCAATCTTTGAGCACAGGCGTCATGTAGGAATGTTGTCCTTGTTCTACCGGTATTACAATGGAAGATGCTCCAAGGAACTAGCGTCATTGATCCCCTCGGCACCGGTGCATAGTCTGGAAACACGCCAAACACGCGCCCAACATTTGGACATGGTTGACATTAGTCACATGAGAACGGGTCGTTTCTACGACTTGTTCTTGAGTTCAGCAGCTCGGCAGTGGAACGATATGCCGGCCTCTGTGTTTCCTCCCTCTTACAACATGGGTCTCTTCAAGACCCATATTCACTCCTCCCTCTCCTCAAAAACACCCTTCACACACAGCATCTTCAAAGATGATATAGGCCACGAGGGAAATTATATTCCTGAGGGCCTCCTGTGTGGAGTTAATGTAAAAAAAACCCTTTTATGTCTTAACCTCGTCATCTTCTAATTGTTACCCACATTTGTAAAATATTAGACAATAATTTGGCTTTACTATTTGAATCTAATGGCGGTGACGTGTCCATTACTCCACCAACAAATAAAAAACGTATTTTATTTGTTTGTTCATTTCAGAGATTAGAGTTGACTTTCGACGTGCATCAGCTTCCATTGTTTGGTAATTACAGTTATCATGCCTAAGAAGGCAGCTTTGAGAAGTGTGTCGCTTTGAATAGTCCAGTAATTTATTGTTTGCTTCGATATTCGTGTAATTGAGAATAACTTACGCAAATTTGTAGTCTCCCAATCCGATGTTGTCATTCTCATAGGAGAGGACTTGCACTTGGGAGTTGTCCACTGGGGCGGCCAAGGCCACGGCCACGAGGCAGAGAGCTACGATCTGGAACAGTCAATTTATGTTTATTTTTTTATATTCTCATTAAAAACCTGTTACACTACATGCTACAGAGTTTGAACAACAGGTTGAACATTTCTTGGTTTTATAAAGATATTAAAAATAAGATAGATCCGTGTTAATAATAAGATAGATCGTGTTAATAAAGATTGAAGAATAATGTAGATATTCGGTAAAATAAGTCACAATAACACATTGAATAAATGCAGAAGAATCTAGAGCAATAAGATAGCAATCTTCGACCAAGTATATCATAGCAATATATTATATAAACATAGGTTTTTTTCATAGCTTTTTCGTATTTAGTGTGTTCAATTTAAAGTTAATTGTTTTAATTTTATTGGAATAACTTTTGAAGGTTATACTGATCAATGTAATATATTGTTGGAGAAGAAGCTTAAACTAATAAATCTAAATAAAACGTGTAACTGGAACAGAATAAGACATATAAAAGCGTAACGGTCGCAACTGGGAATCGAACCACGCTTAGTTAGTTAGGTTTTGAGGTGGATTAAAGTTAGTGCTTTAAACGTTAGAGGCGCGTAAGTGGATATTAAAAAAAATAACAAATAAAACTGTAAGTTATTAGATTTTCAATTTGCAACACAACCAGTTCAATTATATTTATTTAATTAAGCTACACTTGATAAAGGAAACAACATTCCCAAAAAAAACCTGTCCACAGAAGTTCGTGAAAACAAAATTTTTAAACAAATCAACTTGTTAAATAAATTGATAAGATCTAACGATTTTAATATCTTTAATTACAAAATTACCGGTGTTTTGGGTATTTTATGTGGCATGTCATATCGTTTACCATCGAACACGCATATAATTTATTTATTTATACTGGGCTCTTACAGATGTTCTCTTGCGGATGATAATGAACATAATAATTCAGGCTAGTGAAATTATTACATTTTTAATTGTTTTACCTGGTTTTATCTACTAAACATGCTAATTTCTGACATTTATTCTCATAATAAATAAACATTTGATACGTTCGCAGGCACTAAAAATGCTTTATTGGAAATTAATAATATCGTGTACCAATAAAATTCGGCGTTAAATTATAACCGCGGTATTTTAACACAACCTATATCATATGACTTTCTGCCTACAAAACTATCATAAAGCAAAAATCTTCCGGTGTCATGTAACCCAAATGATTTATGACTGATTTTCGGAATCGAGAATATATTATTTTTATTGCTTTGCTTTGTTTCAGCTTTGATCTTGTCATAATAATTACAATATAGTATTTTAATATTGTTAATAACATTGGAAGAGGACGAAAAAATAGTAAGTTTAGAATTGGGAGATTTATTATTATTATCTTGTAAAAGACATTTTACGTGTAAGAATTATTTTTGTGTTTATTTGACTAACCCTTTCTCAACATACGATTTGAATCGAAAGATTAGCTTAAAAGCAAGCATTTTGACGGCCGCCGTGGTCGAGGGGTAAGGCTCTTGACTCTTAAATTAATTTGTGTAATTTCACAATTAATTTATTTAAAAATAATATCTAGTATATTTGCGGCACGTTAAGAAGCGGAAGATACTCTCAGTATCGCCCTGGTGTAAGACCACCATTCAGAACCGAAACGTTGCTTGAAGTGGCTTTATCCCTGGTTGGTGACCAGATCTGAATAACAAGGTGGTTCCCTTTCTTCCTCATCCATTCTTTTTTCCATTCCTTCAGCATCACAACATATCGCAATTGGGGATGCCATTGTAAGTCAGAGCTCCAGACGGCTGGGAGGAGTTTTTTTTAGCTCCACACAGAAGGCCCTGATGAAAATTATTTCACTCAGGGTCTGTTTCATCTTTGGGGATGCTGTGTGGAGGATCTGCATAACCAAGTACTTCCTCACTTCCCTATTCCTCATCTCCTACCCCTCTCCACTACCTTCGGCCTCACAGCATACCCCAATTGGGGATGCCATAGTCTCACTGGCTCCAGAAGGAAGCAGCTGGGACTCTTGTGAGGTATTCACATAAAAAAAAATATAAAAAAATATGTAAGTATAGATAAAAAAAATAAATATATGCATTTTTTTTCTAAAGTTTATTATATTATTTTTGTCAGAAAAAAATTATTATGGTCCTCCCCCTTTAGAATATACTCATTCCGGAAATGTCAGACTTTTTTTATTATCAACGCTATAAAATCTCCTTGCAGCCCCAATTTTTTTTAGTTCAGCGCTTTGGTATTATAATCATAGAGGTTAAATATGGTATAAATTATTTTATTGGAAAATATAACAGGTTTGATTTTTTTTTAATGATTAGTTTAACACATTTTGGATTCAACTCAAACAGTAATGCAAGTGGTAGGTTTGCAATTTTCAGTAACTTGTTGAACACGAGCCAAGATATTGTTCAAACGAGTTCAAAAAATAAAACGATCTATAAAAATCACAGTTTGTTTCCGATAAGAGGGTTAAATAGAAAAAAACCACGAGAATTTCCATGATTTATTTCCAACTGGCAACAATAATTGTCATGAATTAATTATGCGCTAAACCAATAAATAAACCACTTTGAAAACAATAGCTCGAATGAAAAAAGGATTTAAATAATATACTCTTTGTAAATCAACGAAAATTCCTTGTAAATGTTTATCTCTTCAGAAGTTTCAGATCTTAGAAATAAATTGCGATTCAGGATGTTTTGGCTAATAGAAGTCACAACCAGCATTTGTAGGTATAATTTTTGCACGACATTTAAAATGACTTTTGATAAAATTACTTTGAAGTGCCGACAGTAGGCTTGCGAAGCGACAACATTGTTTTTTTCTAAGAATTTATTTTTAGCATTTTTTCAGTCCCATAATAGCATTTTAATTGAACGTGTTAATTTTTCGTAATAATGAAACGTTTTGTTTATGATGACATGATGACATGTTGACATGATGACATGATGACATGATGACATGATGACATTGTGAAGACAATCAAAATGAGCACTTTAATAAATGTTAATATTTATTTGACCTCCTGTAGGTACAATCAGTTATATGGGTACATAATGTTATTATTAATTCAAATCAATGAAAAATAAAATCATATAAGACTAAGTATAATTATTTGTCGGTATTGCCTTATTACAGTTTAAGCTGTGTGCAGAGCATTTATCATTCATCAATGGATCTCCCTTTATTAACAGGGAAAATATAATCTAATTTTTAGTTTTATTGTAACTTTGTTTTGTTGCTGCTTTTTAATTTCAAAACAACAGATGTTATGAAGAACTGATGACGGTTCGTCGCAATCGATCATGTTGACTTTGAACTCAAAAGTAGAGGTGTGTGTACTTAAACATAAACCATAATTTTTAATAATAATACGAACTTGCTGGGTCACCACATAAATATAAATAAAAGTATTTATTTTTTAAAATGGTCCATTGTTTCATTACACTTAAAGTTCTTCTGATTCCCGTTAAATTTCCAAATTACAAAAACCGTCAACTTAGATAGATATGTTTTTTTATATGAATACCGCACAAAAGTCTCAACTGCTCCCGTCTGGAGCCAGTGAGACTATGGCATCCCCAATAGGTGTATGTTGTGAGGCTGAAGGTAGTGGGCAGGAGAAGGAGATGGGGAAGAGAAAAATGGGAAGTACCCGGCTATTCAGATCTGGTCACCAAACACGGCCAAAGCCATCTCAAGCAACTTTTCAATTCTGAACCGTGGTCTTACACCAGGGCTATACTGAGAGTATCTTCCACTCTGGAACGTGCCGCAAATATACTTTATATTATTTTAAATGAATAAATTGTGAAATAACACAAATTAATCAAATAAAATTTATTTGCCGCGCCGGGATTCAAGCCCGTGACCGTATGTTTTTATTAATTAACGGGGAACCGGCGTTCTAAGATTATAAGGAATTATTTATAAAATCGTTATTATTTTTAAAATACGGTTACGGAGTGATACCAAAAACAATTCGTAATACGAATCACAATTTATTCAATCCAACTCCAAGGAGTGATTACTCCAAACTTCAAACACTAACATATTTACAGCACTTTTCAAACAATGTTTTTATTCAATAGTTGGATTATTACAAACAAGCGAAACGCTATAAATAAATAAATGGCAAGTTAAAACTCACCGCGAACTTCATTGTGTTTAGGTTTGTTTGTTTAACTTGGTTAAATAAAGGGAATGAATATCTCCTGGGAGATGCGAACACTTTCACTTTCAGGTCGATAACGATGACCCATGATTGGAATTATCGCCTTTTATACTCCTTCCCATGTGTGTCTTCTTCAATGGCTTTTCAGTTCTCTGTATGGAGGCATGGGGTATCATAATAATAAAGGTTAACTTAAACGCAATAAGTGTCTTTCTCTGACATTTTTTTCAACTTAGCCTTTTGATTGATTGCATGGGCGGCGCATTGTCTAATGTACATTTTACCACGTATCGCTTTGACTGGTAATTATGAACCACCTGGTCAGTTTGATAACTACTTGATTTAAATCAATAGCTTTACAAAAATGATTATCTTTACCTAACAGAAGCAACTTTAAAGCAGTAAGCACATAGATAAAACAGTAAAGAAGCTAAAGAAACATACGGATGTTATCGTTTATTTTCCAAGAATTAAAAAAAAATTGCAAACTCTTGTAGCTTCCGTAAAGAATTCGATTTTATCCAGAGCATGTAAAGCAAAACATATTAATTTTTATGAGTGTTTTGATAATTGAGGATATTCGTAAATGACAACAAACTATCATTGCCTACTCCTGGTTGATTAAGGATCTGTTGAATGAATAAATTGCTTCCATGCGTCCATCTCTTGGTTTACTTCGATGGCCTGGATTTATAATGGGCTCATTGTCCCCTCGCATTTTACCAAATTTGCTTACTTTTTACCTTTGTTACCAACTCGACGACATCCCTGGATTTGCAACTACAATTTATTGTGCGTTATTTGTTATTTAGAAATTAATTAATTCCTGTGTCTTGAACACGTCATATCCAAGCTACCTTGTCAGCATTTTATAATCTTCCCAAAAAATTGTTCGTTATTGAGAGAATACTCTCCTGTCCAGGAATAAGAAACTGCCTACATGTTTTATCATTTTTAACCCAGTTGCCGCATGTGGTGCAATTACCATATTACATTTAGTTTTATCATTAAAAAAATCAGTCCTAGATCCTATTGCGGTACAAAGAACTGTAATAGGAACATGGAGACACAGGAGCAACCGATAAGTAGGTACGTTCCTTGACTCTTCGACCCCCCGTTAACAAGCATCGTGAGAGACATTCAACTAACATGGGTTGGTTATGTATATCCAGCTATATAACAGGCCTTTAGGCGAGCGTGATGGCGTTTAACAGGCATCAAACTGGAGGTCTAGCACAGTGAAATCGATAACTTAACAATATCGGGTCGATAGACGTAACTTCCGACGATGTTATATCGTGCTCGGGATGCATGGTTTCACTGTTGTCAGCCGGACCGATATTGAAGGGGAATAAATAGAAATCGATTTACGCTGGCAACACTGGCGGATCTGTCCATAGATTTAGTTTCCTTAACGTCAAAGCCGCTACGAAAAATTAAGAAAATACTAATAAAGTGACAATTTCGAATAGAAATACCTACATTAATATATATTGGCACTTCGCATGTACTTTATGATACTAAGCCGGAGATAATTTGTTAATGAATTCTTTAGTCATATTTCAACCACTTTCGTTTCTCCAAGATCGAACGGAATAAATTGATCAAGTCTTGTAAAAATTAATTAAGTCTGTTAATCGCATATACGATATTTTATCAATTCTAAGAGCTCGTTAGTGCACCTACAATCATTAATAAGTCAGTTATTTTGCACAACGAATGACATTATTTAAAAAAATATATATGTACTGAGGCCGCGCTAATATTGGCGGCTTTTGTCAACCGACCGTCGGAATCGCACGTTGACCGTGCTCGCAAATAACGCCATTTGACCATAGATGACCAAATTAGTCCAGATTATATTGACGTAAGGTTTTATCAATCGACCGTGCTAGGCCTCGTAGAGAGGCTGAGATAGAAAAATCGCTGGGAGCCTAAAAGCAATGGATCTTCTAAGTGGAACGATACCGGCTCGATAAAGCAAATCAAGATATTTATCATGTTTGGTAAGTAAGAAGCAAAAAAAATAGCCTTTTGTTCTTCAGTTATCAAACGTAGTTTTCCATTCATAACTTTTTATTTCTACTTTTTACTTTATATTTTGTACTTTATACTTTGTACTTTATATTTTAAATTTTGTATTTTATATTTAATATTTAATATTTAATATTTAATATTTTATATTTTATATTTTATATTTTATATTTTATATTTTATATTTTATATTTTATATTTTATATTTTATATTTTATATTTTATATTTTATATTTTATATTTTATATTTTATATTTTATATTTTATATTTTATATTTTATATTTTATATTTTATATTTTATATTTTATATTTTATATTTTATATTTTATATTTTATATTTTATATTTTATATTGCATATTTCATATTTTATATTTCACATTTCATATTTCATACTATACACATCTTACTTACTACTTATTACCTTAACTCCTTACTTTGAACCTTTTTTTAAAGATTTATCTTTACATTTTATACTGTTAGATTCTTTAAGTTGTTGTACTATTTATACATTCATTTAATTGTATTAATGGCACATGCTGTGCGGCGGATGTGGAAATAAATATATATTTTTTCAAATTTGAATTGCATTTATTACGAAAGGTCGACTTTTTTATTGTACTTAGGGGGTATTTCACCATCCTCCTCATAGCTTATCCATACACATAACGAATATTAATAAATAAACAAATCAATGCTTGCAACTGGTGAAAACCTCGGCTCACTTATCCTATATATAGCCACTATTCGTAGGTTCAAGTACCGAATAGCAAACTCAGACTTTTTAAATAAATAAATCGTTTTTAATTAATCGAAAATGTACGTTATCATAATGATAACCTATAAGGTGGATGGTGAAATACCCCCTTACTACACTACGAAATCATATCACACAAAAGTAGGTACCATTGCTTGAACCCAGTGGAACTATGTACGACGCCCTTAATTGAGACATTAAAATTATGAGGTTGATGGTGATGGGGAGTTAGTGAGAAAGGAGAAATAGGAAGTGGAGGGTTAAAAGGAACCTAGCAATTCAAATAACTAGTCGTTTTTGAAACCACCTCAAGCAAATCACGCTGACCTTATTAGGGGGTCTTTGGGACAAAATGTTATTATCTTTACTTCTATACTAATATTATAAATGCAAAACTGCATATGTTTGTTTGTTACGCTTTCACGCATAAACCAACAGACCGATTTTGAAAATTATTTAATAAATAGAAAGTCAAATTATATGCGAGTAATATAGGCTATATATAATGGTTTATAAAATTGTAAATATTGATGTATTATATTTATTACACGTTTTCTGTAGCTAACAAAAGCGGGTTATTGCTAACGTCAGAAAACAAATCGTTGCCGTGGAAACTATGTTGATATATTGCGGGAAATCGTAGTTAATATCTATATTAATAAAAATGAATCTTCGAAATGTTTGTACGCGCAAAACTTCCGAAAGATTGCAGCAAATTGGATAATTATTTTTTTTACTACTGGTGAGAGCTCTGGCATTATGAAATTTAGGTAGCACACGAGCTGTTTGAAAACTGAATGTATAGAATGCGGGAGGAGGGGGGTGGAGGAAGGGGGGGGGGATAATTGATAAGTGCAAGCGCTACAGTAATTTCCCCCTAATACCATGCGAGCGAACCCGCGGGTAAAAGCTAGTATTATATAAAACAAAGGTGATGTGGGCGTGTGTCGTGATCCAAAATTCTGGCCATTCGGGCCTTCAATCCAAAATCCTTCATCCATGTGTTTCATTATTATTATGAAAGCAATTGGGATGGCGATACACGATGTCAGGTAAGCGTAAAAGAGACATAGTACATGCTAAAAGTTACTAAGTCAGTAACGACATAGGTTTCCACTCCAATCAAAATAGAAGGCATTTCTAGTGCGTATTATATTTTCAGTAGATATAATGGTATAAATTGGATAGTAAATATAATACCACATGAAACTCAAATGCAAATATGTAGTAGGTACTTGATACATACATTTATTTTTAATTTGATCTGATTTAATAAATTAAAACCATTTTTTCAAATCGAAGATTTGTTAGTAGGTAGTTAAATACTTGCCTACCTATTTAATTATAAACCATAAATATTTTGACACGATTTTAGATTTTCACGGCCAAAAGTATTTTCGTTATTTTTTTGTGCCGTGTTGCGACACCTCCTTCTTTAGCCAATGTTTCAGACACACATCTGCCCTGATAATGGACACTGTAACGCTGTCCGAAATGTTGGTTAAAGAAGGAGGTAGCGCAACACGGCATAGCACCCCAAAAATAAATAACGAAAAAACGTACATTTTACGTAACATCTTTTAAATTTTTAAATAAGGAATTATACAATTTGTCCAAAGAAACGTCAACCACGGAAACTTGGACGTCACCATCTCAAAAACAATTCTTTTGCAAACTTTCTTTAGGTCTGGGAGGTACCATAATGCGAATTATACCGATTTGATAGCTCGTAGTGGGAGCCACGAACATATTCCTACGAACTCTGGCGGGATATAAATATAGTAACTTGAATCATCTTGAATCGGAAACGGTACGTATTTGTAAAAAAAGGACTTCGCTACGTACAGCCTCATTAATAACAAATACTTAAATGTTTTCTTGGCGACATACACAATATTCAGGAGTAGTTAAGTCGTGCTATTTAAGTGTACCTCTTTTGATGTTTGAATATATATTTATGTCGTGTCACGGGTCGCATTTAATCTATTGTAATTCTTACATATGTTATGTGCATGCAATGATGCAGGAAACGTTGTGCTTAAGGCTAACCGGCAGTAAAAGGCTTCGATGTTCTCAGAAACAATCAATATTGAACATCTTCATCACCTTTTCCCCCCTGTCGCCAGGGCCGTATTTAGTATTTGTAGACGCCGAGGCTGAATCTGTGGCTCTGGGGATTCGTAACCTCCATTAAGAAGATGAGGGAGCGTAAACCGCAATTAAGGGCCGAAACCGATTAAATTAAATTAAAATTAAAAGAAACAATTAAATTTTATTATTTAATTGAAGAAGATTTTACGATACCGCATTTATAATTTGATAATGTGATGAGAACAATTAAAATAATTGTAAATCATTACAGCGTTTATTGTGATTTTTTAACATTGTCACGAAGAACTTTATTTAAAAAACAAAAAATACACAAAATTGAGATGCTTGTCTATGATTTAAAATATTTGAAATACAATGCATCCGTAAAAAATTGTAGTTATTGCATATATCTTAACTAGGAAATGGCTTTGTCCCTTTTATAAACTAATAATTGTTTTAAAATTGTACGTAACTGATATTTTATGTTTACCGTATATAAAGCTCTTTATAATATCTTCTCAACATTAAGGCGAAGCTATCAGTGATATAACTGCGTTTGATTAATATTTATTTCGATTCGGCTTAAATTATAAACACCAAGAAACATTATTTAAAAATTTTCTTATCGTTTCCTTTGAGTAGATTTAAAATAAAATGGCTAGTTACTTTAAAAAGAATGTAAACAAAAAAAAAATTGTAGAAAAATATGAACACGTACAAGAAAAAACTTTAAAACTATGGTTTTATGACTTAGATTATTTGTGGCAGTTTCCCTTATTTCACTTTTTTCTCTTTCAAAAAAATTATTTACAAAATAAATAAAAATCAATTTTACGCTTTAATCTACCCTTTCTAGACGTTGCCTGCCAAATGATTTTTACGCTTATAAACTATATTCGTGATGATGTATAAGACACACTAAGAATATGCATACTTTTGGATTGTGTATTGTTCTCAAATAATTTATTGTGTGGGCCCATATGCTTGATAGCATGAGCGTAAATACGGCCCTGCCAGTCGCATTCGCGTCGGGGATCCATTACATCGTTATGGCGTTCGCCTCTGTGCTACTTCCAAAAACTTAATCGAAAAATTATCAACCACAGATTCGCATTAAATTTGATTATTCTGAAAAATTGACATCATGTCCATAATAACATCATTTTGCGGTGCAATGTTGCTTATTTTGACGATTATAATAGTATTATTATCGATGAAAAAGCAGGCATAAAGCAATAAAAAATTATGCTGATTGGTAAGAGATATTTTTGGAAGCGTGTTTTTTTTACATTTTTAAATTTGTAAAATCGCATTAATTTAAACACAAACAGGCGTACCGTATTCACTAAGAAACTTCTAGGTTGATGTCGTCATTGGAAATTCTCGTAGAGTCCCTTTAAGGATAAACATCAGATTGACCTGATTGTTAAGTGGTGACCCAAGTTGAGGAAGGCAGGTAATTTAAATATCGGAAATTTTTTGTTATTTGTTTTGCGGTTTTGCGCTACCTTCTTTTTTAGCCAACGTTTTAGACAGCGTTACAGTGTCTATCATCAGGGCAAATGTGTAATTGTATAATTGTTAGTGGTGAAATATGTGCTTATGTACTTGGAAGCAATACAATATTACAGTTTACTTCAGAATAGTTGTAGATTTTACTTGTCTCCGTAACCAGGCGTGGAACTGGTTCCAATAAACCTGTTCCTCGAATCCACTGTCATTTAGTGATCCCTAGTCACCGGTAGAAAGTAGCCGAGACAGGCAATGGTGTAGGAACTGGTTCCAAAGTAGCTTCTTCCTCGAACTCATTGTCATCTAGTGATCGCTAATCACAAGTACAAATAAATAACGAAAATACTTTTAGCCGTGAAAACCTAAAAAGTTACCTGTCGGAAAATTATTCTAAAGCTGACCTGTTGACCACAAAACTAGTCTTAAAAATTACTCGTTCTTTCTTGGGTGGCAAATTTCTGGCAGGCACTTTGAATGAACTTGGAAAAAACTAATTATTTTTCATCATCATTGCATTGGATACTAGGAACACATAATGCTATGTGGTAACCTTAAAAATTCATGTTGTCATACAACCAATAATGTCTCGTTAAGGGTTAAAGTCTCGCATCGGGCACATGACCTATTGTGGCATCCATAAGGTATGAGGTTGTCTAACCGAAACGAAAGTAAAATCTTATATAATATGAAGAGAATACTATATCAGAACTTGTATGAAAACTATCCACTTTTATTCATTGGAATCTATTATGTTTATAACAATGAACCCAATCGTAGAAAGAATTCATTAAAAATCAAAGAATTCAGTTACTGTTTTTGGGTCAGACCGACCTGCTATCAAATATATTGAATAATCATCAATTCGTGTCAGAAATAATCATCCTTTTATTGGCATATTACATAAAACTTTTGTTTTTTATTCAATAGGCCTCTCCCACCGTAGTGTTGTGCGAACGCACTCGTAAAACATGAAATTATTTTCGTTGATTTAAGGCCAGAGTTCAATGTGTCAAGTCGAGAAGAAACGAAGTCTTTGTGTGAAGACAACACGAAGCGTGATTCTTTTCGATTCCAACACTAATCATCCAACAAAGGTACGTAAATAAGCTGGTTGGATAATGTAACATTATGCATAATCAAATTATTTGTTACCATTGATATTGAATGGGTGAGGTTGGTATGTCTTGCTTTTTGGCGTTGGTAATAAAAATTCTGGAAGATATTCAAACTCTTGTATCACTGCCAAAATGTGTGACCCATTTATTAAAGATTTCAGAAAAAACTAAAGGTCAGCCATTTACTGGTTAGATTTTATCACAACTCCAATAACACTTTCTTAGAAAAATCGTCTAAAGTCGATAGAAAAAGGTCGTTTGTACGTCATTGGCAAAAAATCTTCTTTCTCACACGTCTATAACTGTAATACCACTTTCATGGGAAAATTGTCTAAAGTGGTCCCAGAAAAAGATCGTTTGTACGTCATCGACGAAAAATCTTTCTTCTCACATGTCTTCTGAAAAAGGCAGAAGGTACTAGAACGTTGACGTCTCTTGTGACCTCTCTCTGGGAATAATATGTGGGTCAATTTTCTATATTATTTTGTGATATTTTTAATGAAAATACTCGGTCGATCTAAGTATTTTTATGTTGGTCTAAGTCAGTAGAGTATTTTTTTATTTTATTTTATTTTTTATTTTCTTTAATCTTTTTTATTTATTTATTTTATTTTAGGGAAATCAACAGTTTACAACTCGATTAATTTATACATATTGAATATACCTATCTGAAAAACCAATTATAAATTTATAGATTTTTTGGGTAATACCATGAATATAGAGAATTTTTCATTTGAACTCAAAAAATTAATTTTGGAGTCATCTGGAAGTTTTGTTTATGTGTTAAATTTTACTAAATAGCAACACTTTTAACATTTTTATTAGAATTGCCAAATAACCTATATTATTAGTGGCATTTACAATTACTCACTGTCTTGCATGTTGTGTTGAAGTCTGTTAAAATTAGCCATAAAATAACTTAAATTTGCATTTTATTTGGTGTCGTGGTTTTTTTCTTTTAGTGGTTTTTTAAAGTACCTTTATACTCGTGTTTTATTTATAAAGGAATCCAAATCGTGTTTTAATGGAAATCGATAATTAACCAAAGTTTCCTTTAATCACTAGAAAATATATGTTCAATATAAAAATTAGCGTTTGTCTTAAATGCAAAACTGGGGATAAGCAGGTCCTAAAATGTCACCACAAACAAATATGACAACAGAATCGATTTTCAAAAGAAATCGATATTATCGCTCCATTGCAATCAAGATAAGTGAGTCTACAGTTTCATCTAGTGAAATCTATGCCATTGCTTATAATGTAATACATGTAAACCTGTTTCCCGGAAAAATAAAATCAAAGTACTTGTAAAAATTACAAACATTCACATTCGCAGATATTTGAAGGGAATGTACTTGACATTTGAATGTGGGAATTTATTTGTATTTACAAGCATTTTATTTATTAGCCTTCACGAAATAATAAATAATGAGAATATCGTAAAAATAATTCTAATTACATTTTGTGAGAATATTCGCATGTAATTGTTCAATTATATTTTTCATTGACCTTTACTTGTTACGATATGTGTTTTAAATATCTACATTTTAAGTCTTGAAGTAGGGGTCTTCTTTGTTTGTTAATGTGTTCGTCATTTATTTTTCGAGGACATGATATTGCTGCAAATATTAATACACGCAGTAATTTCCATATATCAAGTTAAATACTGGCTCCGACAATCGGATCTAATGTTTAATATAAGTACAACGCTTTGTAATTTGATCAATTACCAACACTCAAACATTCCATTCAGCGAGTACCTACCAGTTTTTTTATTAAATAAAACGTGCCACAAGCCAGTGTTGAAAAAGTGTTATGTTATGAGTGTTTTTTCACGGTGCTTTTTACGTCCAGTTCCCATATGTGAGTGGTCTTTTGTATGGATTCTCCTAATATATTAAGGCCAATTAACCAGCGGCTGAGAATTCAAATTTCGTCGAAAGATGGTCTTGCGATAGCATCATTGCAACTGCATAGGGCGGTTCCGATGAGAAAGATTGATTATTCTCGTATATTCTATAACTCAATATCGCTTTAATTTCATTCAAAATTTGTTTTAATATATACCTTACATTCAAGTAAGCAATAAAAATGCTCAAACGCCTGATGATAAAAGTATTAAAATTATGTACTATTTGTTATTATTTTTTGATCATAAGTATTTATTATTATTATGCCTAAGCAAAATAAGTTAATTTTTTTTTTAAATATATTAGTTTACTAGACCGTAAATAAATAGACAAACTGAACTATTTTCATCGCAAAACACGTGCTGGGTTTTTATTTTTAATGATTTTATTTTAAATAAAATTAAAATTCTGAAAAGTAGCTTTCCTATTTAATTGATTGATTTATTTTCCTGATTGATTATATGATTTAAAACGTGGTTGTATAATACAATATTTTTAATTGAAAATTTAACAAATCTGCCAAGGACCAACGTTGTATCTAACCTTATTATAGTAAAAATAAACGTATTTTTTCTAAATTAAAAACATAATTTTACTAGATAAAATAACAATCTTTCGAAATCAATTTTTGTTTTTTTGTAGAAAAGTGTTGATGTGCCCAGAATTTGATTTAAACATGACGTATTTCCAGTTTTGTCTGGTTATACCCTCTTTACCATGGGTCGGCAACCTGCGGCCCCGAGGCTTCTTGGTGCGGCCCGCAAGGTTCTCGCCGCAACGAACGCGACGGACGATATCATACACAACGGAGTGAAAGGGAGCGAGAAAGGGAGCGAAGGGATAGCGAAGGGAGAGCGATTTGCAAATCAACGTGATAGATTTTCAAAGTGATGCCACACTTAAAATGGCTTTTAAAGGAAAATCTTGGTGGATTACTATGGTTTGCCTTGTGAAAACTACAAGGAGTTAAAAAAATGGTTTGTTGAGCAAATAATTATTTTTATAATAAAACTTGCAAGTCAAATACAACCACAAAAATCTAAATGATTTTATTAACTAAAATAAACGTCGTAAAAATATGCGATAAGTGTTTTATTTTTAAAACTAAAATATTGGTACACAAAGATTGTAGGTTTTTTTTACAATAACTTCACACGGGAGGCCCTGAGGAAAATAATTTCCCTCAAAGCCTACGTCATCTTAGGGGATACCATGTGGAGGGTCTTTTTAAGGAGGGGAAGGATATGAAGTTCTGGGAAGGAAAAAGATATCAGGGTTGGGTAGGAATCTGGGTGTCAGTACATCCAGGAGTGATGGACGTATGAATTAATCCACCCAACTGCAGTGGAAAGCGATGAGTCGTGAGAGTCCTTTTGACCTATCCAGCTGGGTAGGTCAAAAGGCCTCCCTCAACCAGTCTCTCTCGATCCGGTCCGCCACGCAGTAGGTGGGCAGACGCATCCGCCGCCAAAACATAGACATACCTCACCCCGTAAACCATGAACCCGGGCACCCTGCTAAGTCACCAAATATCAGGTATACTGTAATGACATGTGACCCAAGTGCATTAATCCCCCCGCATTAATCCCCACATAAAATATTTGGCCCCTTTACAACCAAAGGTTGCCGACCCATGCTCTTAACAATGATGTTGGTATTGATTCTCGTACATTTTAAATGGCAGACATTATTTGACATCTATCGTCTGTCATTATTTTACATAACTATACTATATTGTGTTGCATTTATTTTTTTTTTCTTTTAATGTGCACACGCACAAGAGTCCTAACTGCTCCAAACCGCCAGTGCGACTATGGTACGTTGTGAGGCAGAAGGTAGTGGGGAGGGGAAGGAGATGGGGAAGAGGAAGGTGGGAAGTACCTGGCTATTCAGATCTAGTCACCAAACACGACTAAAGGTGTTTCAATTCTGAATGATGGTCATACACCAAAGCGATACCGAGAGTATCTTCCACTCTGGAACGTGCCGTAAATATACCTTTTTGTTGTTTAAAATTATTAAATTGCCATATAATACAATACATTAAAATAAATTTACTTGCGTAAGCCCGGATTTAAATCTGTGACCTTCGGATTGCAAGTCGGGAGCCTTACCCTTCGTCTACGGATGCCGTCAACCATCAAAATATCTTCTCCTCAAATGAGGGAAAATTTATATAAGTACTTTAGTTTAATTACATAGTTACGTATATAGGAAGAAACCGCAATAATTGTAAAAACAATTATTTGCCCTCAACTACGTTGTGGTTTGAACCCGCAACACCTGAACCCAAAGCCAAGGACCTTTTTACTCTACCATGGAGGTCAGCGTTTCCCTGTATAAGCATTTACTTTCATTTTTCAGTGTTAATTAAAATTAATTGATTTGATGTTTTCTTATTAAGAACTATATACTAGCATCTTGTAAATGAATTATTAAAGGAATGAATGTACACAATAACCTTGATGATTATGACAGTAATTAATAACAATTATAGGCAGAAATGTGTACAGAAAAGTCTGAAAAAAAAATCGATTGGCCTTTGTCGAGCGGGTAATGAGAGAAGTGGAATGACGAATACAGGCGTAACAACGATTGCTTCCCAAAATCAATAAAACTGCTTGAAATATGCTTTCTCGTCGCGTGTTGACATAATATTATATTATAATATATGCCTTGACGGCCGGCGTAGACCAGGTAAGGCTCTTGACTCGTATTCCGGAGGTCGCGGGATCAAATCCCATAATAATATATATTATATTTGCGACACGTTCCAGAGTGGAAGATACTTTCAGTATCGCCCTGGTGTAGGACCATCATTCAGAATTGAAACGTTGCTTGAAATGGCTTTAGCCGTGTTTGGTGACCAGATCTGAATAGCCAGGTACTTTCCACTTTTCTCTTCCTCGTCTCCGTTCCATCCCCACTACCTTCAGCTTCATAACATACCCCAATTGGGGATGCCATAGTCTCACTGGGTCCAGACGTGAGCAGTTGGGACTCTTGTGCAGTAATTATATAAAAAAAATTATAAAAATATACCTATTATCAACATAACCACCATCAGAGCTATAAATAGCCCATGATGAGTTCGGGTTGCCTCTAGGATATGTATGTTTAGCCTGTACTCCTGGCGGTCACCTATCATATTGTCTTTCTCCCCTTTATTGAGCCTAATAACATTTTTGAAAAAAAAAACTTACGTAAAAAAATTATTATAAATTAAAATATTGATACAATTAAAAAAAAATACAAATATATATAAAAATATACAGGATGCAACGGCACGTACCCGAAGGATTTTTACCATCGGTTCCTGAGTAGGTATATTTGGAATAAAAATGAAGATATCATTTTGCTGACCGATGATTTTTTTTCCATTAAAAACATTTATATTTTCAATCAGACGTCTCTACTGATCCTATCCCTATAGCGACGTGTTTGATCGATACGCGCGCCGTTTCGAGTGTTACCGTGCTGCCAAAATAAGACGCAATGCTTTCAAGTAAACGCGCTACCCTTCTGACTTCTTAGTTGCGACGTGTGATGGTTAAAATATTTTAAATGTGTTTAATAAAAAAAAAAATGCCATCGGACGGCAAAACGACACCAATACTGGATTTGAACAATAAATATGTTCAGGAATTGCTAATTAAAATTCTTCGGGTATGTGCTGTTACACCCTGTTTATTGATTAACCTTGATTAACTCGCCAATTTCGTTAGGCAGGTGTGAATCTAACTGCTGCTTTCGCAAGTCAGATTGGACGGTCGCTAACTTCAATTTTGCAACATGTCGTAGAGCTATAGACTGAGCTACAGAACTCTATTTGAATGCTTCAACCTCCACTACGTATTGAAATGACAAACAAACGAATATGTCAATAACTTCTTCTTGAGAAATTCTTGAATATGTCAATAACTTTTTCATAAATATAGGATCTAATTTAGCAAAACAAGCTACGCAATGTGATGAAGCAGTACAAACAAATGAATCTCCTAAGCAAGGAAAAAAGCTCGAGTTTAAACAAATCACAGCTGATGAAATCAAAAATACAATTTCTTCTCTAAAATCAAATGTATCTTCCGGGGAAGACTTAATAACAACAAATGCAATAAAATTTCTCTGTAAAGAACTTAACGTACCTCTAACATATCTAGTAAACATGGCTATAACTGAAAGCGTGTTCCCCACAGCTCTCAAAAAAGCTATTGTAATACCAATATATAAACAAGGATGTAAAAATGACATAAACAACTATCGACCAATAAGCCTACTCAATACATTTTCAAAAATATTGGAGAGAATATTAAAAAAACAACTCCTATCCTACCTAGAAGAAAATAAAATATTATCAGAAACACAGTACGGATTTAGGGAGAATCTAAGTACTGGTGACGCCATAGAAACTATTACAGATATGATCATAAAAAGTTTAGACAGAGGAAAAAAAACACTGGCAATCTTCATAGACTTACAAAAGGCATTTGATACAATAGATCACAAAATCCTTTTTGCAAAACTTTAAAAAATTGGTATGTCAAATAGAACACTAAACTTATTAAAAACTAACAATAAAACATATATGATGGAGTGTACACAGAGCGTTCAAATTAACAAGAAAAAAAGCAAACCTCTCCTAATCAACCATGGAGTACCGCAAGGAAGCGTACTAGGACCGATATTATTTCTAATATACATAAATGATATCGGTAGCATAGGAACGAGAGGAAAAATCATAAGCTTTGCTGACGATACAGTAATTGTATTCAACGAAAAAGATTGGAGAAGTACCTACAAAGAAGCGGAACATGGACTTGGTCTACTGCAAAACTGGCTTAAGAGAAATTCCCTTACACTTAATGTCAATAAAACAAAATATCTGACATTTTCTATAACAGCCAGAGGACAGCCAGAAGATGACTTTAATCTCAAATTACATACATGCCAAGAAAACTATCAAAATCAAGGCTCATCATGCCACTGTCCTACCATAGCACACTCCAAAAGTATCAAATATCTTGGTATTGAAATTGATGATAATCTCCGATGGAACGGACACATTGAAGCAATCACAAAAAAACTCACCAGGTACATTTACTTCTTTAGAGCCATCCGTAACATCCTCAACATAAACGACATTAAGAAAGTGTACTACGCTTTATGTCAATCACAAATAGAGTACGGGATAACTGGATGGGGATCTGCTTTGAGCACTCACGTGGACCGGCTCAATATAGCCCAAAAAGGAGTACTAAAGACAATTTTGAAATTACCGGTTAGAACTCCGACAGAAGAATTGTTTCAAAGCATTCAAGTCTACAATATACAAAAACTTTTTGCAAAAAATATTTTATTTAAAATTAAAAAAAACATATCAGAATACTCCACTGTCCAAAATAGATACACAACCAGGGCAATAAACCAAAATACTCTAGCTACAGCCAGTTTGAAAACATGTTTTGGACAAAGAAATATGAAATTCAATGCGACAAAACTATACAACGCTCTACCAACTCAAACAAAAAAAATAACAGAAATAAATAAATTTAAAAGAAAAGTAAAAATATGGTTGAGAGAACAAAGTGAAAATGAACTATCAAACATACTGAAGACCATGTAAAGACAACTGGATACTAAATACAAATGTGGAAAAACTACAGGCCGCCTCAGAACAGGGAACCCTAGTGAGGAGGACTGTGAAAAAAAAAAACTTTATAATACCTTAATATAATACAATTTATAAATACATTATGTACAAATTTTGCTATAGATACTAAAAAAAAAAAAAAAACGCCGGTCAAAATAAACTACATTTATCAGTTTTATAATTATACTAGCTTTTCCCCGCGGCTTCGCTGGCATGGTATTAGAGGAAATTACTGTAGCGCTTGCACTTATCAATTATCCCCCCTCCCCCCACCCTTCCCGCATTCCATACATTAATTCCCGGTACATTCAGTTTTCATTATATTTGGTACTTGCGACAAATGATTTGATTATCTATTAGTTAAAAAAGGAATATTACGTATTGTCCGTGTATCGAACTTCAACAACACGAACGTTCCGTATTATCCGTGAGGTAAGCTTATACAATTTTACCCAGTTTTCAAACAGCTTGCGTGCCACCTAAATTTCATAATGCTAGAGCTCAAAGAAAAAAATAATATCCAATTTGGTGCAGTCGTTCGGAATTCATGCGCTTACAAACATTTCGCAGATTTATTTTTAGATCACCCATTAGTTTTGCTACGTTTGGTTACTTAGCAGGGGTGCCCGGGTTTATGGGGTGAGGTTTGTCCAGATCTTGGCGGCCGATGAGTTTGCCCAACTACTGCGTGCTGAAAGGCTCGTTGAGGGCGGTTTTTTGACCTCTCCAGCCAGAATCCCTCGACCCATCGCCTTGCATCGCAGTTGGAGGAATTGATTTATACGTCCGTCAATCCTGAATACACTGACCCCTAGATTCCTACCCACCCCTAATTCCCTTTTCTTTCCCAAAACTTTCTCTTCTTAGCTTTGTAAAAAGACTCTCCACACGGCATCCTCAAAGATGACATAGGCCTTGAGGGGAATTATTTTCCTCAGGGCCTATGTCATCTCAGGTGTGGAGCTAATGTAAAAAAAGAAAACAATTATGGTGTAAGGGATTTTTTTAAAGTATATTTTATTTAATTATAAAATTTGACGTCTTACGTCCAATACGTTCGAAATAAGTTAGTAACTAACTTATTGTACAATCATTAAGCTTTTAACGGTGATGATCGTTGATCGACTACAAGTAAACAACAATTACAATAAAACAAGTTTTAAAGCAATGCCACACACAGCTATAAAAGATCATAGCCCGCCAAATAACGCTCTCCATACAATCCCTTCAGACTTGTCACACTTAAGCGCTTTACGCGCAGATCAACCATACACAATACAGATCTTATGCCGTAACCGCTCCTGAGGCGACATACGAAAAGTTACGCAACCCCCTCTCCGCGGAAAACAGGAGGAGGGTAATTTTTATTACGGAGCTGCCTAAACGGACGGATGACAGCTGTCAAATTGTCAGATTTAGTACAAAGAAATGGCATTTCGTGGCAGCTCCCTAATTCATATGACCCCCTCCCCTATCATAGGAAGAAATATTTGATAGCGTAGTGTGACGGTGCAACACATAAGCGCTCGCGATTCAAAAGATATCTGCTTGAACTTTTATAGCTGTGTGTGGCCAGAACATTAATGAAAATCTAGTGGTAATCATTCGCCATAAGTATACAAAAAACGTTGAATTTTACTTTAATTCTATTCAGTTATAGGTAAATTTCGATTGATATTTTTAAAATGTTAACATCTTTTATTAGTCAATGATTCGAACGACAGCTATAGATGCATTTTTGTAAGGCTTTATTTATAATGGTGTTGTGATGTTCATTATTATTAATATCTATCATAAACCATTCACCGCCCATATATGAAATCATTAATCAATGATAATATTTTTGCACAACCTCCTGCATGTCTTATTCGTACAGCCATCCATCACATTAATGTTTTTCGTACGGTTTCAAAAACCTAGTCCAAAATTTTTTTAAATCCAAAATCAGCTACCGAACAAAGGAACAAATAATCTATACAAATGTGATCTATTCCGATTTGAAAGAATACTCATCTCCCCAATTTAATTTAGAATCTTCGACTACCCTTGACAAGTCAATTTCGTCTTTTGTAACAATTTGATCGATTTCATTCCCATTTTCGGATACACAGATATCAAAAACATAATTTTGGAATTTCCACAACGTATGACAAATAATCCTGGAATTCTGTTGGTCTTCCCCTCACCATCAAACTCACTAGGTCACTTGATAAAATAAACGGGGACGATCCAATGTATTATTTTTGATGTTTAAAATGTGAAGTTTGTGAAAAAGTTTAACAAACAAAAATGTGCCCCACGCAATTTAACGGCCACGTCTTGTCTGGAGTCCCAAAATATTTGAAAACAACCCTTGACTCTGCGCAGAAACGGGCCATCCGTTTCGTAGATTTCCCTCTCTTAACAAACAGATTGCAATCTTTACTATCGTAATGTTGTCCTTATTCTACCGGTATTTCAATAGAAGAGGTTCCGAGAAACTAGCATTATTAATCATTCGGCACCGGTGCATAATCGGGAAACAGCCGAACGCGCGCCCAACGGGTCGTTTTTTACGACTCGTACATCTTCAAGGCCCATGTTCAATGGGAGGCGGGTATGGGTACGGCCGTCCCGGGCACTATTCATTGGATAACTAACGCCTCTACGCAAGTGGTTCGCTACGTTTGGTGACTTAGCAGGGGTGCTCGGGTTCATGGTGGGGTTTGTCCGGGTCTTGGCAGCGGATGCCCACCGGATGCGTGGCAGGCCGGATCGGGAGAGGATGGTTGAAAGTGTCCCTTTGACTTCTCCAGCCGTACTCTACGAATCCATCCAGTGGGAGGGATGGATTCGTAGGTCCGTCACTCCTGGACACACTGAACCCCAGATTTCTACCAACCCCTAATATCCTTTCCCTTCCCAAAACATCCTTTTCTAAAAAGACCCTTAAAACAGCATCCCCAAAGATGACATAGGCCGTGAAGGGAATTATTTTCCACAGGGCCTCCTGTGTGGAGTTAATGAAAAAAAATGTCACTACTTCCTCTCCTCAAAAAGACGCTCCACATAGCTTCCCCAAAGATGACAGGCCATGAGGGAAATTATTTTCCTCAAGTGTGGAACGAATGTTAAAAAATCGCAATACATTATTGTAAGTGGAACAAAATTTTTATTTATTTATTTTTTTATTCTTCATTTTAAGCACCCGCAAAACTGCCAAACCACTTTGTCAGCAGGTCAGTTTAACAATATTAATAAAATACTAAAGCACAAAATATTACAAGAAACCACAATAGCAAAATAGATACAGAAGAATAACTTTTAAGTAACTACAATACAAAGGTATAAAATATACAGACAGACAGATATAACACAGGCAAATTACTTATAGTCATATTTATACATAAGAATTACAAACAATATCAATATAAAAAGTTTTGATCCAATAGACATTTTTAATTTTTTTTTGAGTTCGGTGGTGCAATAAGATTCGATTTTTATGTTCATTGGCATCTTATTAAATATGGTGGGGACAAGATATTTCGCAAAAAAATGTTGAGTTAATTAATTTGGAATACTTATAAAATATAATGGCACCACCGCGTGGGAGTGTCTCCATTCATCTTTTGATCATCTCGTGTTATGTAAATTTTACGACATAATGATCGGTGAACTTTTCAAAATGTTTCGTATCACAATTTATAATTCTTAGCATTTTGTAATAAACACAAATTGATTGAGTGTTGTCTGAACTGCCATGCTTGATGTAAGTATCAACTCATCGCATTGGTAAGGGGGCTTTAATTATTATTGTAATGCTTTATGTTTAGTATCAAGTGAATAATTACGGTTGTCTGTTTTATAAATATTTGAAGTGGAGTATTTTATTAACTTAAACTTTTATCATAATTGTTTTCTGCATCACAAGATACTGATAGAGCCAAGTTTACATAATTGATATATATTATTAGGCTTCGCTCGCATGGTATTAGGGGGAAATTATTGCAACGCTTGCACTTATAAATTACCCCCCCCCCCCCTCCCCCACTTCCTCCCAACCTCCAGCCCTTACCCCTAGCACCGCCCCAATTCCATACATTCATTCCCGGTACATTTAGTTTTTAAACAGCTCGCGTCCAACATAATTTCGTAACGCAATTAGCTCACCAGTAGTAAAAAAATAACAATTTGGTGCAGTCATTCGGAAGTTATGCGCGTACAAACATTTCGGAGATTCATTTTTATTTATGTAGATAGATAGATAGATAGATATTAACTACGATTTCCAACAAACATATCAACATCGTTTTCACGGCAACGTTTCGTTTTCTGACTTTAGCGATAACTCGCTTTTGTTAGCGATAGACAACGTATAAAAAATATAATATATTTATAATTATAATTTCACAACGCCAGAACTTACCATTAAATACAGCTTAAATTACTCGCATATAATTTAGCTTTCTATTGGTGAAAGAATTTTTAAAATCGGTTTGTCGGTTTATGCGTGAAAGCGTAACAAACCAACACACGCAGTTTCGCATTTATAATATTAGTATAGATAATTTTTTTAATAGCTACTGATGAAACACAAATTTATTGCTTTGAGTGAAACACAAATAGCTTTGAGTGAAACACAAATTCATTGCTTGAGTACAACGTGTTTCATGTTGTTATTCGACTTAGGAAGAGAAAATTAAAGTAAAAATGAAAAAAAATGGAACACACTGTAAAACTTTCGACTCACTGTAAATTGAATTTGAATAAGTAAACTTTTCGTTTACTTATTCAAATTCAATCAGTCAATGTGTTTATTTATGCATCAATACACACAATCTCAGTGTCCATTATTTGGGCAAACTCTAATAGGGTATTTTCACAAACTATGAATGAAGACTTAAAAGTTTATTTTTCTGAATCTGATCACTGATTAAAACTTTAATTTTAATATTTACTGACTAAACTGTCTAAAACCACATAATCCGAAACGGTTCTAATTGACTACGACGTCATTACGACGTGGAAAACTTTACTGGCTGGTAAAATGCTGCGTACACATTTGCGAACTGGAACGCAAGCTGAACCATTAATTATGGGAAAGGAACCAAGCAATCGCAAGCGGAGTTTCCGGTTGCTTCATATATTTCATAATTCACGGTTCCTCTCGCACGTTCGACTCACGTGTGCATACGCAGCCTAAGACGACCATCACCAGCGTTTTTGGCTAGTATGACGTCATTAACGCCGCATTCCCGAACAAAAAGCGAATAGGTATATCGTTTTGGTTGTAAATCAAAATGGCACATTTTAAAACGCTGTATAAAAATTTATTCAACATAAAAATAAAATAAGCATGCATTCACTTTAATTTTTTTCCTCATTTTTTCGAGGTGAAAAGTTTAGTGAAATTCAAAAATTCATTAATATGTCAACAATTTATTTTGGTAGATAGCGAATTTCATTCTACTAGGATATCTACCATATTGTATTATTATATCTTCGTGAACCTTCTGGCGTCTGCTTTAAATATAAGTCTCCCTCAATTTTTTTCATGTTTGACGGTTCTTACTTCTTCCGAAGCCCGCATTCCTCTTGACATTTCAATTTCATGCCCATTTCATATATTGACTAGACACCAACTGAAGGAATATTTTGCCAACCCTTTAATATGGATTCCATTTATTTTGAATTGCAAAACCGAAATGTTGTCGAGTAATATATATATATATCTTTTAAAATTATTTCGTTCCTAACCTATTAGTTTAAGAACTTACTAACATTGAGGTTAGGTTCACCATTGCTTAAAATATAATGGCAGGTACATAATATTTATTGAGGAAACAAATGTACCTACGATGACATGTCACTATGGTGACCTATAGCACTGTGTGGGTCGAATGGTGAAATCTACAAACAGCTGGATGATTTGACTAAATACGGATGCAAGCGACAAATGGAAGGAGTACCTCGTAGAAATAACCTAAATGATAATAGGACCACCAAACATCAACAGTTTGAAATGAATTTTCATAATATCATGTCCAAGTACAACTTCATAATACAAGTACATACCTAAGCCTACCGACATCATTGCAAAATATATTGCAGTTCCTGCAAGCCATATTAGAAATTAGTTGATTTATTTGAATTGCCAATGATCGTCGCTTTCTCCACTCCTAAATAAATACTTAACACACACTTTTATAAACCGTATCTTGAATCTAAAAAAATTATCATAAAAATAAAGAATCGTAAATTCCAGATGATTTAATGTACGATCAAACTGTTATAAAAAAAATAAAAAAAATAAGAACAAATAAAAACTAATTCAGATATTCATCAGCGACGATAGCAAATGCCAACAAATTATACACGATGATATAATGTTAGTCAGATGTTTTGGATTGGACCAGTTACGTGCATGATGAACGAATATTATGTAATTATGTTGGTAACCCCGCTGACCTGCAGTTGAACCTTTTGTTTTTGATATGCGGTCTGCGGAAACCGTTACCTAATTATCGTGCGCTGCCAAATATCTTCAACTTTTTTCCTGCTTACTGAAATAGCTTCAGAGGAGGTCCGTGTTGAATGAATTAACCTTTATCGAACCATTTTGTAATTCCCAGCAGATAATTATTATTGTTTATAAATTCGCTTCTTTATGCTCATGCTTATTGAACTTGAATAAAAGTCGTGTTGTGACAAGCATATTTGAAAATTAGATTTGCATTTACATTTTTATTAGTTAAAGCTTTTGGATTGTTTTATATTTATACCGAATTTTATAATAATCCTGTATTATGGTTACAAATAAATGAAAACAGTAACTATAGGTAGGTATGTACACTGAAAAAAATGCTACTCTGTATTATTATCATGATTGAGTTTTTGTTCTTATTGTTTTATAAATTCTTTATCGAAATTAATTAATGTTGCATCCTATCTTATTTTAATTTTAATTCTATGGACTATCCGGCATGCGTTGCAATACCACTCAATAAAATAAAGTGTGTATGTTTTAATTCTGTTGAGGTGCTTTTTTTTAGACACAAAATGTTTTTGTTTTTCGTATGGTGGGTACACGAATAAATCAGAAGATTTTCCGACGCTTGAGCAGGCCACATACAGCTGTCTGTGGGAGAAGCATGGATTTTCTAATTTTACCCCCTTCTATCCCCTACTGCTACTATGTCTCTTTTGCAATCTCCCTCTGCTCCTTCCTCGTCTCCACTACCGTCACACCTCCCCTATGTGTACTTTCCCAAGTATCCCCGTTCCAACCCCATTCTCCTCCCGCGACCCTTTCCCCTCCCTCCTCCCTCTTCTATCTTCCCCGCCTTCCCCTCTCCCGTGATCTCCACCCTGCTTCGTTTCGATTTCGAGAGAGGGCGGAGGGCTCACTTGGATTTTCCTCTGCCTCTCGGTTTCCCTCTCTGCCACTAAAATATATAAAATACACACCAGGAACCATTTATAGGATAACCAACACCTCTGCCGTAGGTCACCACAAGTGGTTCGCTACCGTTTTCCTTTCCAGAACTTTCTCTCTTTTATTTCTTAAAAATACCTTCCACACAGCATCCCAAAGATGACATAGATCCTGAGGGAAATTATTTTCATCAGGGCCTCCTGTGTGAAACTAAAAAATAGAAGAAAAAACTGCTGCCAACGTCTGGAGCCCTGCCTTACAATGGCATCCCCAATTGGGATATGTTGTGATACTGAAGAAAAAAGATGGGTGAGGAAGAAGGGGAACCACTTTGTTATTCAGATCTGGTCACAAAACACGGCCAAAGCCATTTTAAGCACAGTTTAGATTCCGAATGGCAGTCTTTTATAAGGGTGATACTGACCTAGAACGGAAGCAAGCATTAGATAAGTTAAAAAAAACTTTTATTTCACTATTATAATATAAGTTGGGATTTTTCAACATTTCGAAAATCCTTGCAATATCCAAATGCCCTGATGATAGACACTACAAAGCTGTCCAAAACCTTGACTTGAGAATAAGGCGACTGAATACTTCAAAATTCAAACATAATAAAATAACATTATACGAGTATTTTACAACCTAATATTATTGGCAAATTAAATTATGCATACGTCAATTAATAGACTAAAACCACTGAACATAAAATCAATGAAAGTATTAACTACGGAGATATGTAGATATGTTTTTTTGCATGTTTTATTTAGCTCCATAACAATACCGATGTATTATAAAACTCACTTTGGGACCAGACGAGAGGAATTCACAAAACATATGTGGAAGGTAATTCAACTTATATTTTTTAACAGAAATTAAAATCATCAATTTAATTTCTTTTTCAATCTTTGCAAATTCACTTTGTGGAGTCATTTTTATTTATTATCCTGACGAAGAAACCTTTCGTTTCGAAACATGTTGATAATTTTATTAGTAGTGTTTTTACAAAGATATTTATTTTCATTTCAATAATTTAATGTTTACAATACAGTATAAAAATTAGAATAGCGATAATTGACTAAGCGCAGTTTTAAATAATTAACTCGACCGTTTTGCATTTCATCTGTCAGTAAATTTTTTGTACATTCGGTTTTCGGTTCAAGATAGTGGATGTTTTGAGAGTTAAGGAAAGATTAATTTTTCAAGTGCGAACTCTTCGTGTTTATCTAGACTTTGTTATTTTTTTTTTTTCAATATTGTGGCACCTATTTACCTGCCTGAAGAAAGTTTTAAAAGAGAATTGTCATTGAGATGGTGACGTTTTTTTTCACGAATTGTGTAATTCCTTATTTTATTTTTTTTTAATAATTCATAAAATATACCATTTATAATTAAATAGATACTTCAAAACCGGGATTTCAGAGGAAATTTTGGTTTTGATTTATTAAATAGAAGAATTTAGGGACATATTTTTGGACGCAAGGTCTACAGTTAACAGACTACTAGTTATAAAAAAAAAATATAGAAACTCATGTTAAAATAAGCAAAAACTAGAAAAACAAGATGTACAATTATATATGTTCATATATGTTTCAACATGTTTATTAAAAAAATATATCATGTTGCGTCATGTAGAGAGAACGTCAATATGTACATAGTAATAATTTCACATATTGTTATATTGGTCAGTTGTTGAGTTAGCATCGCCTTTGGATCCCATTCAGGCATCGCGTGATCAATTCCTCGGCTGGCTAAGTCCTCCTTCACGACACAAACAACATTTTCCGCTTACAGTGGTGGTAAAAGGAGATTTTCAAATATTGTCAGGTTATTCCTTAATTGGGGTATGTTGTGATGCTGAAGGGATGGGAAAAGGATGGGTGAGGAAGAAGGGGAAACGCCTTGTTATTCAGATACAAAACACGGCTAAAGCCATTTCAAGCACAGTTTCGATTCCGAATGGCGGTCGTCAATTATAATGATACTGATCTAGAATCAAAGCAAGCATTAGGTAAATTAAAAAAAAACTTTTATTTCACAATTACAATATAAGATGGGATTTGTCGGCATTTCGAAAATCCTTGCAGTAGGTATCCAAATGCCCTCATCATGTTTGTCTTTCTTTTTTAAAATTAAAATATATATATTTAAGATGTGTCATCATAACGAAGCTAGGCTTGTGTGCGAGACTGTCTACAATTTGGGAGGCGGGAATGGGTACCGTCGCCCCGGAAACCTTTATTGGATAACCAACACCTCTGCCAAAGGTCACCCCAAGTGGTTCGCTACATTTGGTGATTTAGCAGGGGCGCCCGGGTTCATGGGGGGAGGTTTGTCTAGGTGGATGACCAGGACACACTGAACCCCAGATTCCTACCCACCCCTTAAACCCTTTTCCTTCCCAGAACTCTCCTCCCCTTCCTTTCCCCAAAAAAACCCTCCACACAGCATCCTCAAAGATGGCATAGGCCCTGAGGGAAATTATTTTTCTCAGGGCCTCCTGTGTGGAGCTCATGTAAAAAAAAGGGCAGTGTTATTAATAGGAGGCGGAATGCGGAGGCAAACGAAAATTCCAGAGCCGCTAATTATTAAAAGCAGAACAATTAAACTATCGTTATATGAGCGGTCTAATTTGTCTTATGGGGACAAAAGACTTAGCTATAAAAGATTGTTTGGTTTTCGTCTACTTCAGCAAATCGCTCGCCATACATTCCCAATGTTTTTGCCTCCGCCAGCCGCCTACTAGTTATTATATTTATTATTTGTATGTTAAAGTATCCAGTTTATATTATCAGTATTTTTAAAGGTGAAAATTAAAATCTTTAAAATTATTATTATTTTTATGATTCTTTCTAATAATGTATTGAAAACAACTGTACTCCAAGTTATGTATTATTGAATTGTCCTATTGTTTTTTCTTAATATTTTGTAATTGGAAGATTTGATCTGAGTCTGAGTCTCTCTTGATGTCTGAGTTTCCAATTATTTTTAAATGGGTCAGTTTTATTGAGGGTGTTATCCTTGCAAAATTATAATGTTAAATGTTAGAAGCATAATGCATTTAGTTTACAAACACACTCTAAATAAGAATTTACAAAAAAAAATGCATGAATAATATTATTTCGACATTTGAAAAATATGTTTTCTTCAATTGCACTCGAAGTGAGGTAAAATGCACATTATTTCAGATAGACGGTCACGCACACAACATACTTCTATCTGTTCATATCTTCATTGCCTCCAATAAATAATTTAATTACATAGTGTTCAGATTTGAAAACATTTTTATGGGTCGCCTATTATATGAGAAGATATTATAAACGCTTACTGTGTATGGTTATTGCATAAATAATTAGTGAATTAATCTTGGCCGGTTCTATGGAAATAGCGTGATGACAACATTACACCGGGCACCTATAACGTAAATGGCGAGATGAATTTGAGATGATAAATGCGGAGATGTGTCGAGATGATTGTGCGGTGCGTTGCGAGATGCGCGGCCTCGGGCGGACAGAGATGTTGCGGGATCTTCCGCCGGAGGACACAGAGGTCGTCTGATCTCTGGTACTTGCACACAATCACTACTAGTGATGGGCGTCAAATGTCCATTTCGTAACAATCAATGTAAACATGGCAAGTATCGATTTTTTGATCGTAAAATTTATTCGATGTGATTCGAATTTTTTGTATATTCCCAATATTTCTTAACATTTCTGAATATGATCTCAGAACTCGCACCTGGTTTTAGGGGGGAGGGGGGCTAAGTCACCCAGTGAGGCTAAAATTATTAAACTATACTATAAAATGTAAAATATTTGTTTAAAAAAATAAAATAAAACAAATAAGATGAGTAGAAGATTCTGCCGGCGACGCACTGCGGACTGAAAATGATTCTAAAATGAAAATAATAGGAACATCGCTTTTTTAAGGAAATTTTTTCAGGGAAAAAATTTCACTCTAGGCCTGTGTCATCTTTGTGTGGAAGATCTTTTTAGGAAAGAGAGGGTGTTCTGGGAATAATAAAAGCATGAGGGGTGAGTAGGAATTTCGGAAGTCAGTGTTCAGGAGTGACGGAGTACGAATCCATCCTTTCCAAAACGGTGCAAGGGGTTGGGGCGAGAGAGTCCGCAAAGTTCAAACGGTCTCTCAACCAGCAGGCACATCCACTATCAAGACCTGAACAAATTTCATACCATAAATCAAGGCACTCTTGCTAAGTCACCAAGCAAATCGAACCACTTGGGGCGATGTAAGTCAGAGATATTGGCTATCCAATGATAGTTCCCGGAGCGGCGGTACCAACACTACAACAACATCCCAAATGAATTTAAATGACTCTAGTCATGATTAGCAATCAGATCTGAAAAACCAGATTACTGACATTATATTAATATAATTTTCCCTACCTCCTTCATCTCCCCACTTTCTTCAACGTCAAAATATTAGAATAAATATTTTTTGCCACAGTCGCACTGATTCTGGAAGTTCGAATTTTTGCCATGACAATAAATTATTCTTGAGTAATTAATACCTACTCGTATAAGATATTTCAGTACCAAGTGATTTCCGTGTGTTTATTATTTCGAAATATTAATTGAGTATTATTATTAGTAGGTATTATTTGGAGAATGCCCATCACTATTCGCAAACTGCTCAATTCTCATCTCACTGATAACACATAAAACGCAAAATTTTGTGTTCAGGGCTCAGTTAACCTAATGAAGCTGAGATGCCCGGCAGCGTGGATTTTAATCATAAAGTCGGTAAATATAAAGATCCCAAGTTTACCATCTGTGCAAACACGGGCAATCTATAAATTAAGACTGTTGTCTCGTAGAACGATAGTGTAATGCCGTGTCTGTTTTACCAATAATTCTATTTAATTTTAATGGGACCTGGAATTGTTTTGTACTAGGAACTCTTGTGATGGCTCTTTTCCATATCACAGGACCATTTTTAGTACAAGATTAACTATATCCTCTTTCTTAAATACTCCCAAGAATGTGCGAAGATAAGTCCTGTGAAGAAAGGCGTAAAAAAATTAAATATTTGCACACCCATTTATTTATTTATTTTTTAAAATTTGAATGCCTCACAAGAGTCCTAACTGTTCCCCTCTGGAGCCGGTGAGACTGTGGTAACCCCAATCGGGAAATGTTGTGCGGCTGAAGAGTGAGGAGGGGGAGGAGATGGGAAAAAGAAAGGAACATAAAGGAGAGGCGATTTCAGATGACAGTACAAGTAAAAATAATCATAAAACAAAGTTTGTTTACTATGATACATCTATTTTCAATTTTCGACCTAATTATGCTATCTCTTGGATAGTAACCAATTTGAAAGGGAAAAAAATGGTTTGACTGAGGATTGAACCTTCCGCCCTCTCCAGGGACTAGAGTTAACACCGCTAACAATTGAGCCAAATCCCAATTGGGTAGGACAGATATTTATTTCGTTTATTAACTGCTGTGCCTATTGTCACTCAATTTCAACCCAACCGGATGTCGGGTAGTGGGTTTATTTTTTTTTAAATAATTTTTAATTAAAAATGTATTCTTCACTTGAAAAATATTTTTGAACCGAAAAGATTTGTATGGAAAAACAATGGAATTTAGAAAAAAGTTCTAACATAGAATAAATAACGTAACACTAGAAAAAATGAAGGGAAACAAATAGCATTTGTTTCCCTTCATTTTTTCTCGCTTTTTCTCGATCGCTTACTCTCGCCCGAAATCGTAGATATCCATCCCATTTGAATTTCGAACACACAGTTTCGTATAGAAAAATTGGCTCAAATTGAGCCACTTCTTGTGTTATATTTTAACCAATGACTCCTACTATCATGAAAAATCATCACCTCCGAAAGTTAGTGCATTTAACCCCCGGTTCTGTATATTTTTTTATGATTCTTCCCTCAATTAATGGATTTAAATTTTAAACGAATACAATTAATGAAGAACATAAGATGCAAGGAAGATGGATGTAACTAAGGGAGGCCCTCATCCAAAGGTGGAAAGAAATGGACGTTCATAGGGTTAAAGATTGTTAATAAAGTCTAACCCTTTCGTTTTTACTTGTAAGTGTGACCAATCTAGTCCAGCTGATGACTTATAAACACGACATACATAACTTCTATTTTATGCAAAATAACAAGTCTTTTACCTTATTTTGCTGACCAATGTATAAAAGGCATGAAATTAAAATTTTTAAATGAAGTTATTATAATCAACTATTCTTTAACTAAATTTTTGATAGAAACATATTATTAGTTCTCGAAAATGTTTTTTGATTCAAAGTTTATATTGGTTGCGGCGGTGTTTTATGTTCGTATTCGTTCAGTGTCTTGGATATTTTCCTGAAATTTATAATTGGCAGAAAAAGTAGTATTTAATAAATTAATTGTAATAATTCGAAACTTTATTCAATACCTACCTGCCGTCAAAAGGTATTACAGTAG
The DNA here is from genome assembly GCA_936435175.1 of Glyphotaelius pellucidus. NCBI lineage: Eukaryota > Metazoa > Arthropoda > Insecta > Trichoptera > Limnephilidae > Glyphotaelius > Glyphotaelius pellucidus. The sequence goes on along the minus strand of OW386537.1, from coordinate 9,601,376 downwards.
TAAATACACAAATTCTCTTCAAGAAAATTACTATTTTTGACTTTGAATAGCGAAGTCCTATTTTAACTCGCCGTTTACCATTGGTTTGTTCGTTCAGTCTCCGGCTTCGAAAATCTGCAGCGTCCACTTTAATATTCATGCAAGCCTCGATTACTTACTTTACCTAAATGTCTAACTTTAACTAGGTGGGTAACTGTGTAACATAACAAATAACTAGTACTGGATTTTGAATTCCAAAATACACTCATTAAATAATGTATTATTTACAAATATTAAAATATATTTCAGGATTATTTAATGTTATTGTAACGATTATTTAATGTTTATGTAACAAGTGTTCACAATAATGTCCTCTGCGTGCAAACTCTATCTAAATTTCTCAAAAGACAATAAACAGTATTAATTTCAAGCGACCTCCCAGGTAAGTATGGTCCTGTACACATTTTTAGGAAGCATCGCGTTCATTGGTCGAGACATTGTACATATATTTTCGTATGAACCGGTGCAATTTTTAGCCATAAGTTGTTTTTAATTGTTTGTCTAGTTTGTAGTTTTTCTAGATTTTAAAAATATATTTTAAGTTTGTACAGTGCCATTGAGGTGATTTTTCACAAAAACGGCGTTATATAAATCATCCAAATATTATTATTATTAAAGTACTCTTACTTTTTTTAATCTGAGATTAATAATGTGATAATTGAGGAAGAATATTAAAAATAATTGAAATGCATTTATTTAAAATACATATTATCTACTTCTTCTACATTAAAAAAACATATTATCTTTTACTTTGTTATTCCATTAGCGGTTTCTCTCTTGCCCATGCGTTATAATTTTTCACACAAGGTGAACTGTGCCATTAAAAACTCATCAACGACAGGTCAGTATTTCGTCACCACACCTTCACCTCGCGATAAACTCATCAACAGGAAGTGAACTGTTCAATTCCTTGGTTGAATAAATCATAACTTTTCTGATCACGTTGAAAGTGACCTTGAAATAAAGTGGTATGAAGCAGGTTGCGGTCGATTACCGCCTAAGTGAAGGAATAATATTATTTATTTGGCTGGTTTGGCGTATTGGGATAAAATATAATACATTTAATTGGAAAAACAGATATCAACAGACAAAGCCCTATTCAATGCCCAATTTGGGCTTATAATTACATATAAAACTATATTTTCGTAATTCAAATGGGATGGAGTTCAAAAGAGACGAGTGTAAGTGAGACGGAACGCTGGGTTGTGATAAATGGAACATTCGTCTGCATTTGAATTTGTATTAAAGACACTAACTTCTAGCGTAATATTCTTTAATCTATAGTATTGGCAAAGATATTGATAAACAGGAGATATGCTATGATGGCCGCCCAACCATCGGCAGACTACCGTCTAACGGACGTAGTTTCAATGCGGAAAGAATTCGTTCATTTAATTGATTTTTTTAAAGTGTGCAGTAGTATTAGTTGACAATATCGGCGATGCCACGAAACACAAAATTCCCCAATTCTAAGACTTCACAAGCTAGGAAATAAATATTCTGATCTAGGAGATATATTTCATCTTAAGAATAACCAGTATAAACATTGTTTATTCCAATTCCTTTATAAATCTAGACACAAATAAATAGTCGTGAATAATTTCTGTAATTTTTGTTTTTATTGAATATCTTTTTATTTGTGACTTCTTATCACTTTTACCAATGTATTTTATTTTGTATAAAATGCTATTGTTGTTACATTTTTTTCATTTCATTATATTTTCTGTTTCGTTTTAGTTTTTAAGTATTTTAAAGTACTTTGATACTTAACTTATAAACAAAGAATGTAAAAGCCCATTAGGGCTTGTAATTAATAAACAAATAAATAAATATCTTTGGGTATTGTAAACGTAATTATAAACTGAAACCGGTGGACAGATAATCCAATGATCCAGGGTGTACCAATATAATGTAACACTTCACTCACCAATTAAGCAAAACCAATGGACAGAGTCTCACTGAGGGAACTGATAGAAACTGCCACCTCAGAACACATGCAGCTTTGTGAATGGAAAACACTAATAAATGCAGGAATTGTGAAGAGGGTGAAAAGACACCAATTCACCTATCTATGATCTCAATGACCCGCCCTGATGAAGGCTCAGATTGAAAGACACAATGTTGACTATCAACTAAATCATGTAGAATTTTATATAGAAATACAAAGTCAGTAAAAACTCTTCTGTCTCACAATTTGAGCATATTCAGATTATTTAACAGAGTGTTGTAATTCAACATAATTGCTGGAATCCCCATTTTAAAATTTAGAAAACGTAAGAATTTGTTTTGCATTCTTTCAACAGTTTGTACATGTATATTATAATGTGGGTTTCAGACGGAAGAATTGTACTCAAGTTGACTTCTTACGTAGGCAAAATATAACAGTTTAATACACTATATTGTTAAAATTTCTAGTCAGAGATTTCTGTTATGTGGTTAACAAATGAAAGATTTGATTGAAAAGTGATGCCCAAGTATTAAATTTGTGTTAATGTCTCAAGAGCGTAGAAAAAGGCCACTGGATTTTTTATTCGATAAAATCTAACTATTTGACATTTTCAAATACATTTTGACATTAATAATACCTAATTATGAAGTTATTAGTAAAGAGTTGAAAAAATGAGAGAATTTATTTTGTTGGTATCGTTAACTAGTGGAAACCCAGTTAATTAATTATCAATTCATTCAAAAAGATAATTTAATGCATTTTAGACGTATTTATTTAAAAAATGAGAATAAAAAACATTCTGGTTCCTGTCAGTGAAATAATTACTCACTTGACAAATACCAAGAGATGGTCGCCGTGAGTGGAAAGGTTAAGAGGAAAAATAACTTTTGCACAATATATTATTTTACGCAAGTTCATTCTGACAAATTATATTTCATTCACGATAATTTTTTATAGCACAATTCGTAAATTCGATTCGCCCAATGAGATTAATTACCATAATCTCCAGTCATTTTGGTGAAATTTATTGAATTTTGTAATTTGTAGAAGCTGGGCGCTTATTTAGTCATTAAAACACATTCCAACCATGGACGTTCCTAAGACGTTCATGATTTTTTATGCAGTTATTTTATTAATTTTACTTAGGGAAAAGTTTGACACGAACACGGTAATTTATTCAAAAATATTTTTTTTTAATCCGCGTTTACCTATTATTACCTTTAGGTACCAATAAAACACTAGCAGCTTTACAAAAAAACGCTTCCCAATCGATAAACGGTGTTTTAGTTACACGTAAATATAAATAATAAAGACTGTTCATTTTTTATTTCAAATTTTTACTAATAAAAATATCTTAAACTGTGCTGCGAAAAAACTGGCAACGTAGCATTTTGGTACACTGGCGCATGCGCAATGCGCATGATTTTTCCGGCAAAATGACCGTTTGGTTTGAGATTGCGATGTGCGATTCAAATCTCATAATTTCTATTCCAGTTATAATAATACCAATTCGCCATCATATTGGTATACTTCAATATATTTACTATTATTCAGTTATAACACATTATTAATGTCTTGTTATGAATTAAGATTTGTTATCAGAAAAAGCTAAGTAACTTACTTGCACATTATTTTTTAATTGACTTTTACCGCGTAAATTTAATAACACTTCGATGAAAGTAATATTTTTTTAGTAACTTAAATTCCTTATGCGTGAGTAAATAAATACAAATTCAAGAAATCAAAGCTAATATTGCTGAAGAATGGATCCAACACGTGAGGTTTTTTTATTATTCTTGGGGAATTATTATTATAATTGTTAATTCTCGAACAAGATTACAGTGCAGGACAGTTTTTGCAAACTCCTTAAATAAAAAGACTTTTTGTTTATTTTAAACTTTACTGAAATTTTTGGACCTAATTAAAAATGTTAGTGGTGTAAATAAAAATGGTATTTCGTCAAATTTTGTGTTAAATTAAAATATTGCAATTTTAACACATTAAAGTACCTGTGTTTCAAATTCAAGAACCCGAAATGTAATTTTATTTAGGCTTTAAGGCTAAAAATTTTTATTTAGCTTTTAGGCTAAAATGGCTTTTGTTTACACGACGTCTTCAAAAGTAAGGCCAATAGTAAATAATGGGTATAGGACAATTCAATAACTTGGAAAATTCCGAAATTATTTGAGAAATTATTTTTAATGATTGTATAAAACAGATAAACAATGTAAAAATATTTCATGAACTATTTTTTGTCAGTTTCTATATTAGTAAGATTTTATATTAACGGTTGTTTATCAATTGAATAAAATATTCACGACGTTTTAAGTAAGACTGTAGATATTTATCGCAGAAAAAAATTATGAGAATTAAATTACGAAATAATGAAATAAACTACGCAAGTTGTTTATAAAAAGTGTGTATAATTAACGGTTTGTATAACAAACTAATAAATTAAATCTTTTTCTCAAAGGACCATGTCACGGTGAGTGACACTCATCTGCCCTGAAGATGGACACTGTAACGCTGTCCGAAACGTTGGCTAAAGAAGGAGGTAGCGAAACACGGCATAACACCCCAAAAACAATAACAAAAAAAAAAAAAAAAACTTAAACTGTACAAAAAACGATCGTACTGCCCAGTAATGTCAATTCAAAATGGCGGGAGTCGAACAGCTGATTCCAGTTCCCTACAAGATTTATACTTCGGATAGTCATGATGACGTCACACTAGATTCGGTGGTTTTCGGGGGATCTTGAAAAATTAAAACTTTGACATTTATTTTAACTATTAAAACTAACTATAAAAATAAAAATAAATATGCAGTTATTTAAGTTAGAAGGTCATTATTCATAATAAAAAAAAAAATTGGACTGGAATTCTCTATTGTAGTATTTCTGCACGTATATGAAAACTAAAAAAAAAATTTGATAGTGTTAAAATACGCTTTCAAATTTTTCAATTCAAAATATAAATTTAATTTTTTGAAATATTAAATTTTGAATGCAAAAATAAAAAAAAGTTTTTAAAGTGGTTAAAGTTTTTTTTCTAAAATTACTGATGTTGAAAAAAAAACACATGCATGTTTTATTAGATAAATGTATTATAAACATTATCGTCACCTCAATTTTTTGTCATTTTGAAAAAATAATTCATAAAAAGATCACAAAATTATTTTTTTTCCAATTGCGATTTTAAACTTTGGTTTCATAAAGACACATTTTAATTGTTATGTGCTCAACTTTTTGATTTGATTATAAAGCTTGATGTTTTTTTCTTTTTAACACCGTTTATATCATTTTTTCAACGTGATAGTAAGGGAGACACAACGATTTCCTTGAGACCTTTATGAATTGTTCCCAAAAGCGAACAAATTAGCTTGAGTGGTTAAACGATTTGCGGTAGATTTTCAACAGGCTTATCGTTTTGCTGGTCGACTTTTTATTCGTTATAATATCTGCAAGATTAAAGATAATAAAAAGAGATGTGATTCTCTCACCAGATTATAATCGTCGTCGATTATCATTAGATTCTATAATGTTAATTAAACTGTTGGCAGTTACATTTTTAATTAAAAGGTTAATTGACTTTAACATTTAGAAAATTCCAAAATGTTAATGATTATTTCACATTCTGACTGAAAACACTGATAATATTCATATTATATACTCACTAAAAATATAACTCAATTACAATACTCACTGACGTGAGAAAAATCTGGTATGAAAACTGGTACAAAAATTATTACATAAAAAAAACAATTAAAAACAAAAATTATTGACAAATAATACAAAGATAGGCAAGAGACGTAATTAGAGATATAAATGATTAAAAAAAAAAAACAAAGTTTTCAGCATTCGCAGAACATTTCTACTGAATCAATCTATAGTATCGATAAAAATAGCTACTTCAGCACCCTCTTAATCTTACTCATTATGCTTTCATTCTTCGAGGGTCCCTTTCTTAATCTTACTCATTATGCTTTCATTCTTTGAGGATATCCACATTTCTCACACGATCATACATGGTTTTACCACACATCCACCTCAGATATCTCATTTCAAAAGCATTCAGTGTACTTTCATCCTTCCTCTGCCAGTTCCATGCCTCACTGCCATACATCATACACCAGCACTCCATTATAGACGGCTAGCTTCGCTTCTTTTGACCGTTTTTTATTAGCGCCAACGGAATTCAGTCCTCCATTAATGGAGTTACCTGTATTTACCCTTCATTCAATATCTCTATCAACTTTCCTACATCTCGTAAACATACTACTCCACACATCCACCAATACATCCACCTGCTCCAAGTATTCATCATTCAAAATCATATTGCACACTGTTTTCGTATTCTCTCTTTCAAACACCATGACTTTAGACTTACTTACATTCATCATTTACTCATTCTTCATACACACTTCGTAAAACCTAGACACGAGAGACTGTAGATCTTCCATAGTGTTAGAAATCAGCACCATAAATTGTTATAAGATTAAGAAAGGAACCCTCAGATGGTTTGGGCAGATATATGACGCAAAGGTGAATGGAAAAAGAAGTCGGAGACGTCCGAGGAAGACGTGGCACGATCAAGTGAATCAGATACTTGAGTCGGGCCGTATCAAAGTCAGAATAATAGAAGATTATGCATGAGACGGTATATGAATGTGAGTGAGGCAAAAATTGTGTGCCAAGACCGAGTTGTTTAGCGGTCCGTCCTCTCTACCTACCCTTGCGGGGAAATAGCGTGATGGTTAGTTAGTTAGTGACTTTTGGGTCGGAGGGCTAAAAAAGGTGATATTATTTTTAAATGTATTCAAGTGAAACGTTTTTAACGCTTCTTAGACAATGGAAATTGGGAACATTTATTTCAAAATTTCTAAGACAATGTAATACCAAGATGGCTGTGAATAATTTTTTGTAAACATGTTAGATCAGTCGCCTTTTGATTGAAGTGTATTAATTTTGAAGCATTCAAGTCGCACGTCGTATGATCTAAGATGTTCATGTAATCCACATTTGAAAGATAACAGCCTTAGAAATTTTTTAAACTTATTCTACAATGTTTTCTGATTTGCAATAATGCGGATTCCAAAAAGTGCTTTCATATTCAAGTTTTTTTCTAACTAAGGCATTGTAAAGGGGTAAAAATAGAGGATCTTTGAAAGGTTTACGTATTTGAATAAATGCCATCATTTTAAGTGATTTGCACTTAATGTCGTAAATGTGTACCTACATTGAATGTGAATTTAGAATCCAGAGAGATTTCAAGATTTAATATGGAAGACATTTTTTTAAGAAGAGTATTATTAATAATATAGGAAAAAAATCTTTTCTGATTCTATTTCGAATAAAGTTTAAAGTGTAACATTTTCAATATTTACGTGCATATCATTGACAATACACCAGTTATTGAGTGTGTCAAGGTTATTTTGAAGCAGTTGATGATCTGAAACAGACTTAATTTTACGAAAAAATTAAAAATCATCGGCGCAAAAAGCATAATCACAGTTTAATTTTGAACCAAGGTCATTTATGAATATTAAAAAAGAAGAGGGCAAAGATTTGACCCCTGCGGGACACCAGAGATTTTGTTATTTTTCTCTTTTAATTAATAATATAATTGTTCAACATTTTGTTGTAGAATGAACTGTAAAAAATTATCCCAAAAGATTTGTATAATTCGTACTATTCTTCTTCTGCATTAAGCTTATAAAATTATCTGTATATGTAGTCTAAAATGGTTTGATGATAAAATTATTCATACTTGCTTTTCGATGGTGAAAATTTCCTTCCCTCGGAATTATTTTGCCAAAGCAAATTGATTCAATCGGCTACTTTATAATATCAGTTTTAATCATATATGATGTGGTAAAACATCAGTTTTATTCTTATCTAAGCGCGTATTTTCAGATTATTTGAATTCATTTTTATTTATTGTTCTTCAAAAGTAGACTCTTTTCTATTATCGACAATTGATCAATTACAATAAATACAGGTGTCATCATCATCACTCTTGGTTCTACAACCCCTGATGGGTCTTGGCCTCCTCAAGAATCTTCCTCTACTCATCTCAGTTTTGTGCCAGCTCTCTCCAGTTATGAAGCTCCAAGGTAGATAGGTTTTTGAGGACGTTGTCGCTCCATCTTAATCTTGGCCTTCCCAGGCTCCTTCACCCTACGGGTCTAGAGTTCAGCAAAGACTTTGGTGCTTGATGCTTGTTTATCTCTCCACATAACCCGGCCACCGAAGTATTCCCAGTTTTAAACAAAGTATAGAGGTTGTAACGTCTGTGCCAAAATCCGTTTTCTAGAACCGGTCCGAAGATACGCCTCAAATTTTCCTTTCAAAAACGTCCAGTTAGTATCTACGCCTCAGTTGCATACGTGAGCACTGGTCTAATAAGTATTTTGTAAACTAATATCTTGGTAGGTATGTTTTTAGGTTTTCACGGCCAAAAAGTATTTTTGTTATTGTTAATATCTTGGTGTTTTTGGACACTAGTGTGGAATTTTCCTGCTTTGTTAGGCGGAAATAACAGCGATTTGCGATCACTATGCGGTTCCGAATCTCCTCTTTAGTATTATTGTCGTTTGTTATCAGGGAGCCTAGGTACGTGTATCTTGGTACCGTTTCAAAATTTTGGCTTCCACATAAGAGAATTGGGGTTTGTTGGGTGCATCCTACGGCCATGTATTTAATCTTCTGCTGGTTTACTATGAGACCTATGTTTTTGGCAGAACTTTCAAGATTTATGAAAGTTTTCGGGAGTTTTCGCAATTATTTCGATATCATCAGCGTAAGCCACATATTTGTCAAATCTTGCTTGACAAGTTGATAGTTGATCTTATCTATGTACAAATACATACGATATTTTTTATTGAATTATATTCCGGATGGATTACTTTTGACTCTTGAATTGATAATTACTACTAATGCTAATAGTAATATAAATAATAACCTAATTAAAATCCTTAAGTTTTCACGGATATTGTCTGCTAATGCTAATGCTATATTGGTCGACGGGGGTGACAAATAATTTCTAGGATTAAATACGTTTTTAGATTTTCACAGCCAAAAGTATTTTCGTTATTTGTTTTTGGGGTGTTATGGCGTGTTTCGGACAGCGTTACGTTTAAAAAAAACTAACAATTAACATCTGCCCTGATGATAGGCACTGTAACGCTGTCCGAAGCGTTGGCTAAAGAAGGAGGTAGCGCAACACGGCATAACACCCCAAAAACAAATAACGAAAATTTCTAGGTTTGTTGCGATTTCTTCTTCTTCTTCAGCCATTGATTTGGGTAATGTAGCCAAGCATACTAAATAAAACGAAGGATGTGCAGTTTGAATCATGGTATTCCGGAAAATTCTGTTTTTGCCGAATATTTAGTCACTAACCATTTATCAGAATTCTCCAGAGTGACTCGGTAATAGGGGATCCTGAAGATGCCCTATACTCAAATGATGAAGAAAAGGTGCAAAAAAGTTCATGCGATACTTTACATGCAAGAGTTTGGAAACTACCCTTTGTACCCTCCGGATATCTCGCTGGTAAAAATTCATCAGTTGTACAAAAGCTGCACAATGGGCACATTTGCAATCCTGATGTTCTGGAACGTATTACGCTTTATGCCCCCAATGACTTGACCAGAGCTAAGCAGCACAGACTATTTAATTTTTCCAAGAGGCAGGACCAACCTATGGATGCCAGCCTTTGGTGAGCACGACTACACTCTTAAACCACTTTTTTTCTGAGGGAAATATTTTTTAGTTTAACTAATTTTTTTCTAGATTTCAATTATTTTTTTTACACTGCGTCTCAACTGATGTAATAAATATAATGTTTTTGTAAATTTTGTGAAATGTAATTGGATTCTCAATTTTTCACTGCTCAACTGATTTGATTTGTGCGTCAGGTTCTTGTATTTCTTCAGTGTGTTGAATTCATCAAATAATGTGTCGACCATGGCACCACCTTCCTTTTTCTTTTCAATTTTTTCCAGGTCCTACACACCATAAACACCTGCCCATTGATGAAAGATGTGTGGCAATAAAATGTTCCTGCATCCTACAACCTACGCCTCTTCGACCTTCCATTCCTTATACTATGACCAATTTTTAGCACTCTTAGTGCTCGATTGTGACTTTACCCTTCCATGGTACCTTTTGCAAACTTCTGTTCATTTTCACTCTCATTTTCAATGCCTTGGCCTTATTCAATGGTGTAACTTACAACGTCCAAGAATCTCAGGGATCTTTAGTAAATTGGCAATGCAAGACATTCGTCATCTATTGACGAGTTTGGAAAGTTCACAAAGAGAAATATATGCGCAGGGAAAGCTAACTTAAAGTAATCTAGATTTTTATCTATTTAATTATACTGTCAATTAAGATACTATAAGTTAGTTGCCCACAAAGACCCCAAGAAAGTATTGGACTTATCTATGAATTTATTGATGAATTGAGAACCCACTGCGTATGTATGTATTGTACCTATTTTATAATACCTGATTTACGATTGTAATAATTCAAATTGGTTAAAGTAGGAACTTCGTTTAAAACAAATTTAATAGCATAAAGACATAATATTAACATAAGTATTCTGCGCCACTTAAATTTCGAAAGGTCAAAATCATTACGTTACCCTTTAGTGTGTCGACTGAACGCTGGTCGTGCTATTAATTGCATGCGTTGTGAAAAGTCTTCAGTTGTTGTTCCCAAGCACGAAACAACACGACTGTGCGTAACCAATAATTAAATAAATTATAAAATACCCCAAAAACACCACATTACATAAAAAACATTGCATGTAATATGCATAAAACTTTTTTATTTGATTATCAAAAAAAAAATATTTTGAATATTATACTTACCATATTTAAACAAAATGCTTTAAGGCTCGATAGTAAACGCTTAAAAAGAAGAAGGGATATATGTAAATATGAATGTTAGAGGGAGAGCGCTAATATTAAACACAAACATTTTAAAGCAAAAATTGTAAAAATGTTTAATAAAACACGACGTTTAAAATAGAGCAAAAATCTGGTGATAAATGTCTTAAATAGCATTTAAAGAAACACTGTAAATTTTTTCATACATTCAACTTGTAAAATATTATAAAACACGTGTTTATAATAATTTTAGGAGCATACTTTACGATTTTTTTCTATTGAGAAAATTTCATATAATTACCGTTTCATCATGGCAAAGGTAGATAGATATTATCTTTAAAAATAACGTTTATTTTTTTAGAATCTTAAAAACTTAAAGTGTTCAAGAGAAATATGTTATAAAACGGTAGAAATTCGGAATGCCGCGGGTTAATCCTAGTTCACAAGAAGACAGGACAATATTGTATTTTTCCAGCTCCAAACCAATTTCCTAGTGTGAACAGAAATTTGGAAGACAGGACAATGAACCAAAACATTGTCCTAGAGATAGATAGAGGTAACCGCGTGTAACGCGCACCAGACCGTAGGACGATATAGGCAATCACTCCACGCCTACGTATTTCGGCTTAAAAATGTTCCGTAAATGGAACGTGGAAGAAATTGCTAAATTGATAACTAAATAGTGAACAGTACTGTTTACAGCGCATTGATTGCCCAAGTAAGATTTGCGTCTTTAAAGTGGGCCTAAAATTTACATCCAATTCCTAATCCGCAGTTTTTTCCATTCATTATAGTTCGTCCTCCAACAATTCCAATATATCTTTATATAAAATATCTAATATTTATCGAGTACTGGCTCGTAACGCGCTTCGTCGTGAATCCATTTTCGCAGCGTTCTGCGTTTGAACTAAGGTCGAATTGTTTTACTATCCCGATTTCCTGTCCTGTGCGGTCGAGGCTGTTTACGGAGCCGGGAAAATATTGTATCGTCTTCTTTATTGTCCTCGAGTGAACTCAACATTAAAAAAACCACACAGAACAAAAGATTTAAAGAGTGATAAGCGTTTAAAAGATAATAAAAATAATTAATTAATTAATTAGTTACCTATGTAATAATTTGAAAGTCTGGTTAGCGACTGAGTTGGCATCGCGTTTGAGTCTCACCCAGGCGTCCCGTGTTCTATTCCTCGGTTCTAAACCCTCATCACGACACAAACATTTTCCGCTTACTGTGGTGGTAACAGAAGATTTTCAAATATTGTCGAGTTATTGGTAGCCCGGGAATGTGTGTCTTTCCTTAAAAAAAAAAGAAAAATTATGTTAATAAATGAAAACAAATAATTTCTTCAAAATTCGCAAATTCACTGTGTGGCGAATTTTGAAAAAATAAATAAATTCTCCCTTCTAATTTTTTGTTTATGTTCTTATTTGTCTATACTTGTTTGTCTTTTGTTATTTTTATTAACTTATCATCCTGACGAAGAAAACATAGTTTTTGAAACATTTCGATATTGTTAATTAAATAGTGGTGTACACAAAGTTATTTGTTTTCATTTATTAATAATGACGCCACAAAGTGAATTTGCAAAGTTTGAAGAAAAAATTATGTTATTTACGGACATTTTTTATCGCGTAGAGCTCAACGGTGGTATTAAATGATTCAATATAAATAATATTCAAATCTGTATTAAAATTGATTTAAACCATAAAAAGACAGTTTTTTTAATCTCTTCGATTTTTTTAAAATTCAAATTGTCATCATTTTCAAAATTTGAAGTGTGTGCTTAGAGAATTCAGACAAGCTAAATAATATTTTTAAAGGAAAATGATTTTAATTGCCATTTTAAAAATTGAAACTGATTTGTCAAGAATTCAGAAGACCCCTTTTTTTACGGGTCTGCTTAACATACGTAAAAATGAAATCAAGATTCATTTTAAATTTATTCCATTTAAATAAAAATCAACCAATGTTCAAACCGCACAACATTCCCAACTGTCAGGACCCAGTATAGCATATAGCATCCCCAATCGGAGTATTTTGTGAGGTTGAAGGAATGTACCTGAATTATTTTTTTTAACATTAGCTCTACACAGGTCGTAAGAAAAACAAGAAAATGGTAACTCTAGAATAGAAAGGAAGGCGACAAAGTTCTGGGAAGGAAAAGGTTTGAGGGGTGGGTAGGAGTTTGGGAGTCAGTGTCTCCAGGAGTGACGGACGTGTGAATCTTTCCCTTCAACTGCTCTCCAAAATATAATTACTAAAAACAGCTAATCGAGTTAAAATGTTCAAGAGGGACAAAAAAACATATAAATAAATAAGCATGGGTAATAAAAAAAATATATAATAAAACACAACAGCCTTTGGAGTGACATAATATTTTTTTTTCATTTAAAAAAAATTTGATTCAATATTAATAATGAAAATTTATGTTCTTACGTGACTCGATTTAATTAAATTATTTCTCTCAATCTAAATTGAACTTTAATCTATTTAAGCAAGAAACACCTTGTAAGGGTCCTTATTTTGGGCAGGTTAGCTATGTTTGGCTATGTTGTTTCACTGAAAAATTTAACAACGCATTTGCCATAACAATTCTATTTTGGTAAGTTCAGCCATCACTCCATACGATTATTGGAAATTTTTTGCACACAAGGCCTTCCAAGTAATCTAACAAGCAACTTGAGTCCGATTGTATTTCAGAGAACCAATAGCATCTTGTTTTATGTACGCATAATTTTCGTATAATATTCAATACTCGTTCTCAAAGATGGTCTTACTTTAATAGCCAGTAATTCTTGATAATTCTTGTAATTCTATATAAGCTAAGTGAATCATTAATAATTGCACTTCGGAAATAAGAGAAACATTGTATAATAAAATTTCGAAATAAAACAATATTAACTTGGATAAACCTTGGATACTCGTTTATTACTAAGAAATTTACACTTCACAAATTGTAGTTACGAAAATATCTCAGTTTCTTTATGTATATAAACTTACATAAAATAAAATAATATTTGAAGTAGAAAGTATAGTAATGAATGAGTAAAACCTTTTTTCCTGCCGGGAGAATATATAGATAAATAAATAAAAAAATAAAAATTTAAATTTTGGCACTGCGGATACCTACTTCCTGGGTTTGACTGTCTTCTCGGGGGCCTTGATCATCTTGCCGATTGAAGGATCCTTGAAGTTGACTCCATTGACGACTCCCACAGTAACGGTCTTTCTCTTGTCACGGACAGCGAACCTTCCCAGAGGAGGGAACTCCTGGAAGAATTCCACGCACGTGGGATTGTGGGCACTAGGATGAAGATGGCGGTGACTCCAGTCTTGATGGAGAAAGAATTGTAAACCTTATCAATAAACCTCAATCGTGCCTCCTTTATTTGGTTCTCAGTACATTTTATTTGATGACTTTCGGCAGTAGTGCGAAAACTAAGGAGTGTTTTTTAATTTAGCCATTTCATTTTCGTAATATTTTCTTCATTAGGGAATATATTTAGATGATAGGGACACGCTTAATATATATGTTTTCTTTCAAAAAAGACTTTATAATAGTTAGATAATTGTGAGAAATAAGTAATTCATTTTCCGAAAATGGAAAATAATGCATTTTAGTGAATTGTCATTTCATTAAAATTAAAATCGATTGTTTGTGATTATTATTCAATAACAACGTTTTAATTTTTTTTTCTTTTCTTATTAAATCCAAAATATTAACCTACGATCCTAAAATAAGTTCTTAAAATCTAAGTTTGGGTTTAAGTAAGAAATAAATTTAAAAAAACAGTCTAAACTAAAATAAGGCTTGAAGAAAAGACAACAAATCCGTTTTTGAAATAGATACTAAAAGATAATATTTTCCATTTTCGGAAACTGAAATACTTATTATCATTATCTAACCGAAACTAAGTATTTTTTAAATAAAAAATGGAGTATGAAGCGTATTCCTAAATTGAAGATATGTCTTGTCAATTTGAGTCGATACCTCGTATCTTACCAACTGATGTTGGCGGATGTTAACTTTGGAACAATAATAGTAAGATGAGTAATGAGTATTTTATTTAAAAATTACGAACTAATATTAAAACAGAGCTAAAAAAACCAAAGAGATACAGGTGCATAGGTATATTTCTAAAAAAATGTCAATTATGAGTTTATTTTTATATTAGCTCCATACAGGAGGCTCTGAGAAAAAAAGAATTGCTTCAGAGTCTATGTCATCTTTTGGGGATGCTGTATGAAGGGTTCTTTTAGGGAAAGTAAGGTGTGGAAGTTCTGGAAAGGCAAAAATTATGAGGGATGGGTAAGTATCTAGGGGTCTGAATCCATCCCTCCCACTGCAGTTCAGGTCGAGAGAGTCTGAATCCACCCCTCCCACTGCAGGCTGGCGAGGTCTAGGGTAGGTCTCCCTTAACCAGACTCTCCCGATCCGGCCCGCCATGCAGTAGAATGGCAAAACGCATTCGCGCCGAGACCTAGACAAACTCACCCCATGAACCCGGGCGCCCCTGTTAAATCCAAACGTAGTGAACCACTTGGGTGGTAGAGGTGTTGGTTATCCAATAAATGATTCCCAGGGTGAAAGTACTTACCCATACCCGCCTCCCAAATTGTTGTCCCGTAAGTAATACCATTTTACGCAACGCTCCGATTCTGTACGTTGGTCTGTCACCAGGGTTACACTATAAAAATCTATGTACCACTAGTTTCCTCAACACTAGTTGGGGTTTAGTTTAATTTTTACATTTCATTTATCAAATAGAAGTGTGTCTGTCTCGGAAAAAAGTTTATTCAATGTTTATAATTTAAAAAACAAACAAAAAACGACAGCTGTAAAGATTCGCGTTAAAGCTCAGTTGGTATACGGAAGGTCATGCTAAAATCTTGTTTTATAAATA
Organism: Glyphotaelius pellucidus; assembly: GCA_936435175.1. NCBI lineage: Eukaryota > Metazoa > Arthropoda > Insecta > Trichoptera > Limnephilidae > Glyphotaelius > Glyphotaelius pellucidus. The sequence continues at coordinate 9,585,591 of OW386537.1, read as the reverse complement.
CCTAGTATGTATTCTGTGATGACATAATTATTTTGTAACTGAGATATTAATAAGATAGCCATTGGACAAAAATTACACAGTAATAAATGTACATAATATAATTAGAAGAGGAACATATTATTTTCCTGTAATAAGAGGCCCTCCGCTCATAAGTTGAAACTAAACTAAAACTGGTTGGCAAACTGGTTATCAAACTCATTATATCAGTTGTATGTATAAAATTAAGTGGATATTCTAGTCTAGAAGCATGAAATGTAGGTGTTTTTTCAGGTGCAATAAAAAAACAATAATATTTTTGAAGCCATTATTTTACCAAATTTAAAAATTTAAAAGTTACGGGGTGTTGAAGTGGGGGGTTTCAAAAATATGACACGCCCTGGTTGACACGATTGCAACCCTCCTAGTTATCCGAAAAAAAAAACAATTTTATTTTTAATCCAAACAAATTCTGCTATAGCATAAACCTCGGAGAAGTCATAAAAGTTTTAATTTTGTTATAATTCTGCTTCATGCGATAAAGTAATGTATAGAAAATGCTCACACCAACTTTCAAGTAAATTGGGTTAGTAGAACTTGAGATATCGTGTCAACCGTCACGATAAAAGTGGTTTTGAGAAAAACTTAGATTTTGGTTAGATTCTGTCTAAACCGCGAAATTAAAATGGTTATAACTTTTCAAATAATGCGGATTTCGAAAAATCCTTTTAAGGAGATATTCTTGAGTATTTAAACTTTGGAAATATGAAGAAATTTTTTTTTTCTTTTCTAGACTAGAATACCCCCTTATTTTAATTAAATGAAGACACTATCAGCGTAACTCAATCGAAAATCTGGAAAAGATATTGGGCCTGGGTCCCAGAGGTTTGAATTAAATATTACGATTTGAAGTTTTACACATAAAGTAAAAAAAAAAAAAAAATCCTGCTCGGACATATCGCAAATTACTTGAAAACTGACAAGATGGCAACTTGGCAACTCAGCAACTGAAACGCGCCGGCAACTAGTATGGTGAATTGCGAGTGACTGGTTGCGTCGAGTTTACAACTCGTCTGAGAAGTTGCGGTGTGCGGACCGCCATTAGCTGCTTTTAGTGTTCCCGAGGAAACGGCACGGTGATGGCAATGGCTCTTGAAAATGTTTACATTTCTTGCCTCTCCCTCACTCGTTCTAAAGAATTGAGATAGCGCAAGCCATAACCTTCGCCATGCCTTTTCCGCGGGAATTATAAAAGCAGCCATTGAAGTACACAGAAAAGCAACTTGAGTTGCCAACTGGTTTTTTTTTCAGTTGCCCCGTGAGCGGATGGACTTACTCATTTAGAAACTGGTTTCAGACGGTGTTCTATTCTAGTATAAGCGTGGAATAAGATATTTATAGTGATTGGCAAGAAAAATAGTTATTAAATTTAATAATAATAAAATGGAAATTACTTTAATTTTCACCGTTCATACATACGTATTATTATAAATGTAAAGCTTCGAGTCAAACAATATCACGTAACGCATTATAAATATGTTATTTTGTTATTTTAACTTTTTATGAGTAAAACCTCAAACTCTAATATTTAATTAAAATGAAGACATTATGAGCGAAACTCAATCGAAAATCTGGAAACAGAAAAATCAGAAAAAGATATTTACACCTCTGGGACTCGAACCCAGGACCTCCCTACTTTCCGGGTTGGCTTGAGCTAAGGTGTCGATATCCAATTCGGTCACTTTTAACTGTACCATACTTCGACTAAGAACCACCCATATTATCTTCATTTTTCTTTTTGTCTTCATTTTAATTAAATATTACAGTTTGAGGTTTAACTCATAAAAAATTAAAATAAAAAAATAATAATATTTATCCTAGACTTGCAGAAGAGTCAATAGATGTCGCACATTAAATAAAATATATATAACATCTCATATCCTTATCCTATATTCTCCCTCCCCTCCCCCTCCTCTCCCCTTCCTAAGTATAAAATTTAGCTTAAGATAAATTAAAACTCCATCTATAAAATATATTAGCATAAGAAACTCTTTTGGCTTCACTGCAGTTAACATGTATATTTTTATGTCTATTGTATGTATATAAGCTGTTTGTTTCTTACAAATAAAATAAAATAAAAATAAAAAAATAAAATAAAATGTATAAAAATTTATCCAGACACCATCTAGATTGCATTTAGCTCGAGTTGAATCTTGCAATCATTCATTAAGATGTCAGCCAATAAAAATATGCGTTAAGAAAAATGAAGATAATATGGGTGGTTCTAAGTCGAAGTATGGTACACTTAAAAGTGACCGAATTGGATATATACCTTAGCTCAGTGGATAAGAGCGTCCAACCCGGAAAGTAGGGAGGTCCTGGGTTCGAGTCCCAGAGATGTAAATATCTTTTTCTGATTTTTCTGTTTCCAGATTTTCGATTGAGTTTCGCTCATAATGTCTTCATTTTAATTATATATAAATATGTTGGCAAATTGACTTGCGAACTGTGAAATTCCTTTAAAAAATTACATGAAAACATTTTCTTCGAAACAAATTTAACAAAAGTTTTTTGATGAACATTTTTTTAAGTTACCCAATATTTGTTTCTAATGCTTTAATTTTAGATCGTAAAATAAGCTAAATAAATATTGTATTGACTGGCGTGAAGTGTGAATTTTCTTTGATCAGCGAATAAAATGATGTAATTAGTTGATTATGAAAACATCTTAGGATAGGCTAACGACTCATAAAAGTATTTCTGCTTATTATAATACACAATTTTTTTTTAATGGTATAAAATCTAAACTTATAGATTATTTATAACGTTAATAAAAACGAAAAATTTCAAAATGTTTATATTATTGGTGTTTTTTAGTATCTACTATTTAAATACTCATATGCTGTATAGGTACCTAAAATTGTTGCGATAATTTGCAATCACTAACAGCATCTGTGTTTAAAGGAAACATGGACAAATTGATACAAAAAATCGTTAAAAAATTTATATATTTTTTTGACCACTGACACTGAATAATTTTTAAATACCAAAAAGAATGTGTTAACTCCACACAGGAGGCTCTGAGGAAAATAATTTCACTCAGGGCCATCTTTGGGGATGCTGTGTGGAGTCTTTTTAGGAAAGGAAGAAGGGGGAGTTCTAGGAAGAAAAAGGGATGAGGAGCGAGTTGGTGTATCCAGGAGTGACGGACGTGTAAATAAATCCTTCCCACTGCAGTGCAACGCGATGTTCAGAGAGAGATCTGCGGAAAGGACAAAAGACAAAAGGTTTCCCTCAACCAGTCTCTCCCGATCCGGCCTGCCACTAAAATGGTGGGCAGATGTATCCACCGCCAAGACCCGTGCAATCCTCAACCTATGAGCCCGTGCACTCCTGATAAGTCACCAAACGTAGCTTGTCACTTGAGGTGACCTATGGCAGAGGTGTTTGTTAGCCATATGAATGGTTCGTGAAGTTATTCATACCTCAGGCATTCTTACCGCTAGGTCCTTCTTCCAAGTTAAATGCTATCTAAATCTGGGTTTATTTTTTTTATTTTTTTTTTTAATAATTTATTCCAGATCTCGGGGAGGGTAGTGCAGTCCCACGAGTTCCATATTATACATATATAATAATCAAGTAATGATAACAAGATATAAAAAGGATACATTAAAAAAAAATATTTACATGGTTAAAGAAATTTAAAAGAAAATAATAATAATAATAATAAATAAAAATAATAAAAATAAAACTTTTTGTTTAATCTATGTCCTCAGGAAGTGGATCCATCGCTTGTAGATGGGACCCTGCAAGAAGTGGATTGCTGCCATCACAATACTATTTTCGCTCGAGGCTAGTCGCATTCTGTAGTTGGTGATCCGTTTTTTCATTAGTGCTCGGAATCCGGGAATTATTAATGATGTTGATTGCTTTATATTCCCTGGAGCTTCAAAAATGGTTTTACAGCTGACGAACAATAGTCAGTTAATTCAAACAGTAATAATTCATAAAGCAAAACAAAATACAAGCGCTGTATATACAAATGATGTATAGTTGCTGCTAAAGCATATCGATCACGAAAAATGTTAATTGTTCAGGAGAACGAACAGAAAGCTTTTTATTTTTTTAAAAATCATTTAGAATTGAAATAAAAAACTTTTGCACTTTGTTCCACTTATTTATTTTCACCAGGACCGGTTTCATCCTATTACGGACATTTTCAGACTGGTAGTTGATATTCTTATGCTACGGTATTTATACAAACTTAGTTAGGGGTACACAACATTGTCACTATATAATGAATGTTTCTATTTTGTTAATTTAAGGCATGGGTCGGCAACCTGCGGCCCGCAAGATTCTCGCCGCAACGCACGTGACGGACTATATCATACACAACGGAGTGAAAGGGAGCGAGAAAGGGAGCGAGAAAGGGAGCGAAGAGATAGCGAAGGGGGAGCGATTAGCAAATCAACGTGTAAGGTTAGGTTAGGTGATACCACACTCAAAATAACTTTTTTAGGAAAAACTTGGTGGATTGCCATGGGGGTTTGCTTTCTGAAGACTACAAGGAGTTATGGTGAATAGAATGGTTAGAATGGTTATAATGGTTTGAATGGTTTGCTGAGAAAATAATTACTATGTTTGGTAGTACATAAATTTGTGAGCAAGCTTTTTCAATTCTGAATTATCGACAAAATAAACAGTGTTCTCGGTTATCGAGTTCACATTTAGACGCAAAACTGCGCGACTCTGCTTCAACAATGCAAGCTAATATAAAAAAACTTACAAGTCAAATCCAACCACATTGATTTTATTATCAACTACAACAAATTTTGCAAAAAATGTACAATGAGCGTTTAATTTTTAAAACTAAAATATTTGTACACAAATATTGTAGGTTTTTTTTTTACAATAGGTCCACACAGACGGCCCTGAGAAAAATAATTTCCTCAGGGTCTATGTCATCTTAAAGGATGCCGCGTGGAGGGTAATTTTAAGGAAGGAAAAGATAGAAAGTTCTGGAAAGGAAAAAGTGGGTAGGAATCTGGGTGTCAGTGTGTCCAAGAGTGGTGCACGTATGAATCAATCCTTCCAACGCAGTGCAAGGCAATGAGTCGAAAGAGTCCGACTGGAAAGGTCAAAAGGCCTCCGTCCACCAGTCTCACTCGATCCGGCCCGTCACGCAGCAGCACTCAGCACTCAGCAGGTAGGCAGCTGCTAAGTGACCAAATATCACGTATACTTAATGACACGTGGCCGAACTGCGGCCCGCACTAATTCTCACATACAATATTTGGCCCTTTTACAACAAAAGGTTGCCGACCCATGATTTAAGGTATTATACGTTATTTTGTGAATTACAAAAAGGTAATTTTATAAAGTTTATTATTAAAATTATGAATGATGTTACATAGTAAGTAGATATTTTAAATGCATACATGAATTTATATAATTAAAAAGGTTTGCGATTACTGATATTTTATTTTGGTAATGTTGGGATATTCCCTCCTTGTTGTTGAGGGCTTAATTGACAAATATTGATAGCACTATGGTAATTATTATTATTAGAGTTCTCTGTATATTTGGGTGATTACATTTTTAAATTACATACTTAAATTACACCACTGCTCTCTGAAGTAAAATTATTTTAAATGAATTATAATGGATATATTAATGGTGATTGAGCATTATGTTCCAACTGTTTATTCATGACATATTTACGATGAATTTTCTTCGTTTTAATCGTGTGGATAGATTTTTCTACTGAAATTACGAAAATGTTACTAAAAATTTTTAGAAATTGTAGTTTTTTTTTTTTTAATTAAATAAATCCGTTTTTTGGGCTCGTGACGCCACTTCATAAAAATGTTTCGTCTCCGATAATATTCAATTAATTTTGTAAAACTCAACACTGATTTTTTTTAAATATATTGCAACACTTTGATTTCCGGCAATTTTTTTAATTTGACACTAATGTTACGGCCACACTGGGGCCAACTTCCAACTGCAAACATTTGGATGATTTGGCTCAACACATCAGTCCACGCAATATTATTACGGGAGAGTGGTAAAAATGTTATTTAAGCGGATAAAAATTGTTTGAAATAATTTTTTTTTAGCTTTACAAATCGAAATCAATATTATGGAAACCGTAGCATCGCCTGCACTGTTGTAGGCAACAGATAAGATACAGCGCCAAATCAGCTGTTCGATGTCCGCCATTTTGGAGTTCGGAGTTGGAAGGTTGGCTTTGGTGTGGAAGAAGCATAAAAGTCACTTGCTTTATTGCCTGCAAACTCCGTTACAGATACTTTATAATTTATGTACCGTCTTTCCGGTGTATAAAAAATGTTCCGATTTTTTAATTGATTGAAAATTTCAAAATGATTTTCAAAAATTTCAATTTTCGATTGAAATTTTCAAAAAATTGTCAGGGTTTCAAAAATATAATTTAAAAAAAAAAACGAAATGTCTTAGAATACTTGCCTAAACCGGATTTTTTTTTTTTAAATTGTGATGCAAGTGGCCCATTATGATTTTTTTATAAAATAATGTCGAATAGCTCTTTCAAAACATTTAAAAAAAAAATATATTTTTTTAATAGTAGTGTCTCGTTTTTTTTTTTCCGGATCACTTTAAAATGCACGTAAAAGAGGAACTTATTTTCTTAGAAACATTTCGACGACGCAGATCGAAAGGAAGGAAAAGAAATTCTGGGAAGGAAAATGGGTGAGTAGGAATCTGGCGAACAACACGTCCGGGAATGACGGATGTAAGAGAATATCACTCGCGGTGCAAGGCGATCGAGAGAGTCCGACTGAAGAGGTCTAGATTATTTCTTCCTCAACTAATCTCTCCTGATCCGGCCTGCCTTGCAGTAGGTGGGCAAACGCATTCGCCGCCTACAGCCTACCTAGACAGACCTTACCCCGTGCTAAATCACCAAACGTAGCGAACCATTGATGTGACCTACGGCAGGAGTGTTGGTTTTTCAATAAATGGTTCCGAGGGTCGCGGTACCCATACCAGCTTCCTATATTGAGCTTAGTCAGAGCGTTCATCGATTCATGCAGATATTATTATATAATACCAGATATTCTACATTTTTTGTCAAAAATGAAATACATTTAGGACGGGTTGTTTAACGAGTTGTTTATCGGGTTGTTTGACGAGTTGTTCAAAAAATTAAATGAAACATTGTCATCAAACGGCTATTCCGCAACGTTTTATTTTTTCGACAGTTTAAATGTCCTCGTTAAATTCTAAGCCAACAACAAATTGTGATCATCAGAAGAGTAACGTTGTTAAGCTTCTGAACTTATTAAAATTTGATATAAAGCTAAAACGCACCTAGAATCAAAGTGACATTTCAAATGTAAAAATAAATGCGCCGAATGGCCATTTTTGACGACAAAGTTTTATTCTAATTTCTGTGAAACAACTGACCCTTACGCATCACAGAAGCAAGAAAATATGTAACCGTATCAACGCGATTTTGATTTTGAATAGAACCATGTGAAAAAATAATGAATTTTGAGATTTAAAAAAAAAATAACAATTGAAAATGAGTCAAATTAACAGCAAAAATATATACGTGTATTACATATAATTTGCCTTGTGCTCAATGTACCCCGGTTTTACTTTCTGTTTGTAGATCTACGACCACGAAACCATAAATTCTATAGAATATTGATTTAATAAATTTACAAATCTAAGCCAAAATACATAAAGATTATATCATAAAACCAACGAAATTGAAAGTGCAGTATCGAACACAACTTTCGATTCAATAATCTTTAGCCTTTAGCTCACGTGATGCTTGCATTTTGAATTATTTCGTGATTTATTTGTTTTTCCTGGCTGCCATAACGGATCGTATCATAATTTTCTTCAATGGTCTTTTGTTTAACACATTTTTTCATTAGCACAACATTTCTTCAAATCAAAAGAAAGAAATTCCTTCAGAAATCGTACAGCCAGAACCGAACCTGCAACATTTTTTTCATGGCGCTTTACAGAATATTTATTTAATCATTCAAAAAAATGTAATGTATAAGTGTGATTAAAAATACTCCAGAGAGATGATTTTATAACAAGAAATAAACAACAGAGAACATAACATGTTATGGCCATCGATGATAGAATGAACTATCATGATTAAATGTCAATTAACCTTCTACCTATTCTGAAATTTCGGGAGTTCCTGATTTCGTTTGAATTTTTCGTAAGACCAGTCCAGGAGGCGGAAATATTATTTCAATACAAGATTATAAAAAATATTCTAAAAATAGCCCACACTTAAGACTTCGTGGAAATTATAAGTGTTATCTTTATAATAAGGAAAAGCTCTTTGGCCAATCTTGTGCATTATGCAGCAACAAAAATTATAATTTAAATCATTTAAAAATTGTAATTTTATTATTATACATGCTTATTGTTATTATCAATTAAAATCCGTCGAAAATTTATAAGCTTTTAGACATCCAATTATTTTAGTTTCCCGGAGTTCACTTCAAAAATCTTTTCTGTACACAATTTGAGCCACGAAATTATCTTTGGAGATGAATTTGAAACTTTGAAAAAGAAATGTTTGACCTTTTTAACATTCTAATTTATTCCTTTGCGATATTATGTCCACCGCCACATACTTTGGGATCTGATTCAACACTCCTTACTGTCTTAATACATCTGGTACTAACCGCTTGCTCGATGTCATCACCAGACCAGTAGATCTATCGTCTGCCTAGAATTCAGCGATCTCTTTTAGGTCTTCTGTCGACCATTTTTCACATCTACTTGTTGTCATAGGGTCGAGCAACAAACTTACCTGCTTGTTTTTATACACAAGCCGAATCTGCAAGGGATTAAAATTGCATCGTTGTGTATTTTTCTAACCACATGTAATCACCAACGCTTTGTAAACAATAGCGACCTCTTTATGTCTGTCACTATCTAGAAAAGTATGCTGTTCTGTTTTTCTCCCTTGTAAACAATATATATCTAACTTGCTTGAGCGGCTACCATTTCACCGGTTTCTCTCTTATTTGATTTGATTATTATAAAAATATTTTCAAAATTTTTGCATTCGAGCATTATACTTACCGGCACGTCCCTGAGTTGAGATACGTGCCCAGCCAAAAACTACTTGAGTATATAATTTTAACATACGATTACTTTTCAATGAATAAATATTACTACTAATCAGTCGGTCATATATATTACCAGTAGAATATTATCATTTCTTGACCCTTTTTTTCTTTGTATGCAAAAGATTAATGCATCTGCTTCGTCTTTTTCCAATTTTCATTCTCTCCTAGGGCTAGTGAAATCGGTGTGAATAATCGAGTGACACAAATGCCATACGTCACCCGCGCTAATAATAAATCCGTTGGGGAATTACTCAATAATTATACGGCGATGTTTGGCTGGGTCTATTTTACTAATCAATATTTCAAGGCTGGTCGTAAACTTTGCTTGTTAATTTACTTATATACTCAAAATAAGGCAAACAGCTGAAAAATTGCGTTTTGACACCTTCGTCATTTGGAAATATCTGCGAGGTGAGATTTATATATAAGCTGTATCTCCATTTTTTGTCATCATTCAGTCTTCAGAAGTCAAATTGTGCATTGAAAGTAAATCTAAAACATTCAAAATGAAATTGGTAAGAGATTTTAGTTAGTGATCAAGTAATAAAGTGTGAATTCATTTTACAAAAAAAAATTAATGTGTTCTTGTGTTGCTTTTTCTACAAATTTTTAATAGTTTTTTTAAACTTTCAGTTACATTACATTAGTGCAAACCAAAATTGAACGAAATAAAAACATGTGTAATAATTTGAAAAATTTTTAGACAACATTTTGCAATTTAAATGATGGGTGTTATTAATAATATATCTATGAGAAAAAGCTTTCAGTTACCGACCTTACTGCATTGAAAATATTACAAATAAGTTTTTTTATTTTTCTAAGCGATTTGTTTTTTTTTTTGTATTAGACTATTATCTTTTAACGTGGTGGTTCATGCATTATAAATCTTGTCAAGTAATAATTTCAAAGATTTTCCCACAGTTTTTTTTTAAATTTACAATGTTTTGCAAAGGTGTTGCTAATGTCAAAGATATTTGCATTAAATGTTCACAAATTAAATTTTTTCACTTTGACGAATTTAATTAGGCGTTATCTAACGTTAGGCGTAGATTGCATACAAATTCTCGCAGGTGTATAGTCAAATAATACTGCAAATTTTTATTTTTACTTTTTATTATAAATTAATGAAAAATTTGCTATTTTCTGAAAACTTTTACAGCAATGAAAACAATCACATTCAATGTCTTTCCCAATAATTTGTGTAGTTAACTACGGCTAATAAAACAGAAAAAATCATGTCAAATCATTGAGAAATTAAACATTTCTTTCAGACATTTGAAGCTTAGTGTAATAATGGCAATTTTGTTATAAACATTATCACAAAGCAATAGTTCACAAAAGCATTCACGGAATAATGATAATAGTTTCAAAACGTGTCATTTTACACTTTTATCGATAGTTTAAAGCCTAAGCCTGGCCCCCTAGTACAGTCGATCGATAAGGATTGATAGGATAACTTTCGGTAACTTCTCATCGTCCCCTACTGCAGATTGCTAACGCACAAACAACAGTTGAAGTCGAATATATTAAGAACACAATCATTGTGAACTGTTACTTATTCGTTAGCGATCTGCAGTCATGCTAGGGAACGATGAGAAATTACCGAAAGTTATTACTCTGGTAGGTCTTCTTTTAAGCGATAGAGTTGTCAACTAGAATATTAAAAAAAAATAATAATAATTTATAGGTATGTTTAACTAATGCTTGGTCTCCTGCAACAAAACGTTTTTAAAACGCATGACAAAAACAAAATTTTTATTTGGTATTTTGAAAATATTTTGTCACAGGGGACCCGGTTTAACTTACAAAATTCCAAGTGTACTTACATATTTCAAGGCCTTAAAATTATTTTTTAAAGGAAATTCAATTTTTTTTCGTTTTTATTTGAATAATCAGTTTATGGAGATACATCATCTTAGCTAAGCCATCAATGGTTTGTATTATCTACCTATGCACAAATACACGTGGTAGCAGATGAATACGAGACGTCGCCTTAGTTCTTAATTGTCCAAACGACCATTTTGGTTTTTGTTCAATCTCCGCTTTAAAATTAAAAATAAAGTATAAAAAATGACAGTTAATCATTTAAGAATTGTTTAAACTAATGAGACCTTTACCTTATAAATAGCATTATCTTAAGCACCTATCATAATGTTTCAAGGATATAATTAAAGAAAGCCTTCTTCTCCTGCAAAATTTGGACAATGGTCGTTTGGACAATTAAGAACTAAGGCGACGAAGAGACATCATAAATGATCGCTGCTTACCCTTTGAAGAACAGTATTTTTATATTTTATCTTATTTGCAGGTAATTTGTGTTGCATTTGTGGGTATCGCCGTGCTGGTGTTTGGCGCTCCCGCCAACGAGTACGCCAAAATTCTGAGCTACGCGGATGAGAACGACGGTTCCGGCAACTACTCTTACTCGTAAGTAACACTTTATATTCTAAAATAAATAGTTAATATTCTAAAAAAAAATTAGGAGATATTAAATATACACTTAATTTCTATCACTAATTAAATTTGAATCTCGTATTAACTAACCGAGGTTATATTTTTTAATATTATTTAATGAATATTTTATGCATTTCGTTTTCCCGATTGAAATTAATTGCAATATTTTATATATACCTATTATGTAAATAATTCATCATCATTCAGGAGCATTTGTTTATACAAAATGATTAAAAATTTAGAGAATTCATTAAAGATAATGTACTGTATTTTACATCAAGATAGGTGAAAGGTAAAAAGAAAACATTTTTGGCAAAAAAAACTGATTTTTGAAAAAAATCAACCCGTTAAAATCTTTTTTTTTACAATTATACATCTATTTTCAAGTGTATTTTAAAACTTTAAAAACCACGTTACCAACTGGATAAACTCCCGAGTTGATAAGACCGACATTTATTTCGTATATTAAACCGCTACCCGAATTTCCACCGATTTCTTACAAATCTCCCTTAAACATTTGAAGTTTTTAAGCTGTTAAAAATATATGCGTTATTTTTTAAGATAAAATCTAGCGTTCCCCATGCCGAAAAGCAAATTATATGAAATTCCCTCGACAGACAGAAAAATTATTTAAACCCGTTCATTTCACTTGTTTTAGAAGTTATATGTATGAAAAAACTCAGTGTTTTTTTTTAAAATGCTATTTTAGATGTGTTCCCCACGAGATTTTTGGTCTATTTTAAACGAGTCGTGTTTTATTAAACATTTACACAATTTTCGCTTCAATTTTATCGTTTTAAATATACGCGCGCTCTCACCAACATTCATAATTACATATCTCTCCATCTTCTTCTCAGATAATGGTGGTACAGCTTTAGAGAATTAAACTTAAAAATTTCTTACATTTTAAGCTAGAATTGCGTTCATGAGACACGTGCTTTACAAATTAGTATGGTGTTAGATTGTTTCATGAGTCGACCTTCCATTATTTCCTCTGAACTGCGTCAATATTTGCATAGTTATTATATCTTATGTTCTTTGTACATTCTAGTCGAAGTCATATATCATCGTGGTAGAGTCTGTGGCTTTGTTTAGTTATACTAGATCTGAATAGCCCGACACTTCCTGATACTATGCTAGAAATTTTACTATATGTAAATGTGATCAAAATTAGTATTTGCAAGCAAAAGAACCATAAAAATCAATGGTCACCCAGGCATGTAATCCAGTCAAATAAAATATGTGGTAACTCTAGAGCTGGGAATTTTGTAATGAAGAAATGACCTTTAATGAAAACATTCACATGTTTTAATGTGAAATGTCAATACATATTTTCGTGTGCAGGAGCTACCGGCATTGTACATAACGTTCACAAACAAATCTGACATTTGAATCTGACTGGGCAATACAAACAAGTGTGCGCATATATTTGATGTTTGTAGTCCTTCCAAACATCGCACATTTTGATTCATCAAATTTTTATATAATGTACACAAACGTCATTGGTTCCTTTCACAAGACGCCCACACAACGCACTGAGCCGATCCCAACTATCAAATAAATAATTAATGAATAGAAATAGTAAAATATAGTGTATGAAATCAATTCTGACTATAATTAATAGTGCGTTCGAGCCTTCCCTTCAATGTCCAAGTATTTATTAACTTGCTTGCTTTATTGGGAGTAGCTCGGAGGTATTCAGAAAACGAAAGGATAAATATTTTTACAGATATTTAAACAAGAGAAGTTCCTATTTAATAAAGTCCTATATTACTAAAATCCTAGTGCCTGTCTATTTGAAGGGAAATTTACGTCACGAATCGAAACTTATTGGTAGCTATCTGGCTATTCGTAAAACTATCCCTAATTACTTCAAAATCTCCCCCTGCCTTTGCTGTATTTTTATTATTAACGTGCAACAGAATATTATCAACCCACCTGATTCGAGTTTGAGACTTATTCCATTTTGCCAGCACGTGTATTTTGTCACAAATAACAGAATAAAAAAAAAAGTTTTCTACATAATGTACAGGTTGTTGCCTTCTGACTTTTCAAAGTCAATTTATCAATTCTTTGACCGGGGGACCTAAGAGTATAAGTCTGTTTTTATCTCAATTTGAGCTCATCACCAAAATTGATCAAGATTCATATTAGTTTACAGAATATTCCAAGACGTAATTTAAAAGTTAAATGAATTTGTTTTCCGTTTTAAAGAACGCTGTATGCTCATTAGTGAAGATTTATTTTTATTTTTTATTAATGAAGACAATATCAGCGACACTCAATCGAAAATCTGAAACAGAAAAATCAGAAAAAGTTACGGTCACGTCGAGGAATTGATCCCTTTTTCCTTTTCGGGGTCGAGCCCTACCACTGAGGTAATGTGACCCTTTCTAACTGTGTCATACTTCGACTAAGAACTACCTTCAACGACTAAGAACATTATCTTCATTTTCTTAACGCATATTTTTATTAGCCGCTATATTTATGTACGACTACAAGATTCAATTCGAACTTTTTGCCACCTAGATAGTGTCTTCGATAAATGTATCCATTTTGGTTTAATTTGCGACATCTATTGACTTTTTTACAAGTCTAGGATGAATATATATTTTCATTTTTATTTTAATGAGTAAACAAATTTTAATATTTAATTAATTAATTAAGATAATAACAACGTGATATCTGATATTGTCTTCAATTATTAAATATTACTACAATTGGAGGTTTTACTAATTAAGTTAAAAATAAAAATTAAAATATTTTTTTTTACAAATGAATCACATTTTTTTTAAACTAGTATCTGAATTAATAATTACGAGTACCTACTTACACTTCTATTCCATTTTCCGAGAAAACTGGACTCTTAGGTTGGTATCTTTTTAAAATTTTTCTCTAATAAAAAAAGGTATTTTTGGAGATATAATCACATTCCTCTCACATCTGATACATTCGTATTTAATCCCATCTCCATGTTATTTTGTGTCCAAGTCCATTAGGCAAGGATTGACAAAAAAATAGCATTAATCACGGCGGCAAATTCAGAGAAAATTTCCGTTGAAGCTTATGGTTAATGGACACGTATTGCGACAGGCGCTTAAATTGGTAGGCAGATTTACATAAGTCGTTGACATTGGAACATCAATAATACCGGACCACAATGCTCTTGGCCTAGCCTATACTTTCTGACTTCATCGTCAGTAAAACATGATCCTTACCAATAAAATTGACCTTTCTTTACAGAAATTACATAATATTTTTCAGTTAACATGTGCCTATTTACATTATGTACACACATATCTACTGTCCTTTATGGATATTACAAAATGTTGGTGTCGAGTCAAACTAGACATTATTACCATCATTTGCTAGACTAACAGACGCACCTGGTTTGGCCCATGTTTCAGTTACAAAAAATATTATCATTTTGTCAAACTTAATTACAAGACGTTGTGACATGTTTTTTATAGTTAACCACATAGTTAAATTTTTTTCTCCGATTGCTGGACGTTTTTTGGTGATCATTTTAAATATTTTCCGCTCAAATTAAAAAAATCGTACCTCCGACTTTTAATATGGAGACATACAAACTGATTATAGTTCTATATAGCCAATGAATTCACCTATCTTTTGTTGATTATCACATATTCGTATTTAAAAAGAGCATCATGTCAATGATGTGAATTGTTCAATGCGCATACATACGTACATACATACATACATACATACATACATACTCACAGATACATACATACATACTCACACATACATACTCACACATAAACATACACACACCTACCCACTACGCACATCACCCGGTAATTACTTAATATACATTATAAAAAAAAATTATAAAATCGTAAACTTCTACTTAATTACTTACAAATAAGGGAAAATGTGCCAAAATTGGCAGCAAAGCAATCCGAGGTATTTTGAATAGTGCCATATTGTGATAAAAAGCGCTCCAATAGTTATTCCATCCACCTCATCTCTTATGTTAAATGGTGAGGTTACCATGAAATTAATTGCATTTCGAAAAGTATTATTGTTAATGTAATCGCATTGCTTGCAACTTGGTTAACACTACATTCAAAATAGTAGTCTTTCACTTTGATTTCAATTCGACCATCCAATCATTCCTACATTTTTATCACGATTGACAACCGATTATGTCTACCAACAGCGCGTTCCAACCTCATAGTATATTCAATGATCTAATTCATATAATCTATGAAATAGATAAGAGAAAAGGCTTTCTAAGCCACAGAATACCCGATATAAATTTGAATCCAATGTTGAATCAACTTTAACTTTTGTTCTATTTTATATATAATCGACCATGGAATAGAACCGACCAGCGTTGCTATGGGAACGCCGCACAGTACAGCAATATTAATGGCTATGTCAAATAAAAAAGGCAGTATCCAACGAAATAGTATAGAAATATAGTAAGTGCAAAAAAGACGATTCCGTTCCACTTTCAAACGCATCGTTCTATGAAATAGATGATGGACCTTTATCTGCCGATCAAATCGAATCCTTTTCAACTACAGACAAGGGCTTTGTATTCCTGTATACATAAACAGTAGTAGAGACCTCATGAACAAGAAAGCAATCTTCTATCTAGACAACCTATGATGCTGTAACACTCTGTCATCCACTAAACATAACACATAATACTAAATCTATTGGAATACTAACAAGCGTTCCTATAGATTTGTAGGTATAAGAATCATATTTAAGCCACTTTTCTTTTTGTTTCCAGGTTTGTGTCTGAAGATGGAATCCAAAGACAGGAGCAGGGGCGCCTGTACTACCCCGATACCGAAAATGAGACTTATGTCGTTAATGGACAATTCAAGTAAGTTATATTATTCACTTGATAACTACCTATTTCCTTCTTAAAATATAAAACAGTATTTTTATTCACACGCTTGTGACGAATTGTGTTGTTTTACCAATTATAACACTTCTGAAATCTTTGTTTGTTGTTTTACCACTTATAACACTTCTGAAATCTAATGTCTACTGCTATGCAACTTTTATGGTACTTCCTACGACTGCAACATTAATAAGTCATGTACACCTCATACGTCATACATATATGTTTGGTTATTTATTTATTTTTTTATTTTGATACAAATATTCTACATTTTAAAGTACAGTTTAATAATGTTAGCCTCACTGGGTGGCTTACCCGTGCTGAGGTCCCCATTTAGATGTTATACTATCGCCAAATCAAGCTTATGGGTCCAAGTGGTCTCCCTGCCTTTTAGCAAGTACCTAGAATTCAGAATGGTCATTAGTTAATTCTATACGTGTATCTAGTTGAAAAAAAGTTTTTAGATGGCAAACATCCTTAAATTTTGCAATCTTTTAAATTCCATAAAATAGGTTCCAAAATGTCTGTAAAAGATGGAGTTTGAAAACCAGTGAAAGCATTTTCGAATATTTTACCTAAAATTCCACTTGTAACATATTTCATATAGAACTTCCAGTGTTTTCACCGAAAATCTTATACATTTTTCGAAATACACATACCTACAGAACTTACAAATAAATCATTCTTAGTATTTATTGCTTTATCAGACTACCTACAAAACGAGTGTTTGTGGGTGTTAACCGTTAAATAAATGGACTAATAGCCTTGTTTCTTAGGTAGCTCTAACGAATGTCGTAAAACAATTTGGATAAGTTATTGATATATATTTTGTTCCAGGTACACCGGTCCTGATGGAGTAGAATACACCATCACCTACCAAGGAGATCCATCAGGATTCCACCCCGAAGGCGCCCATCTTCCCGAAGAACTCCCTAAGTAAAGAATCAGCCAGTACCGCACCTCTCAGTAATAAAATTAATACTAAAATAAGCAACCATTAAGAAAATATGAAAACCAAATAACTTAACGTTATTGGGCTCAATTTTTGATTGTTGCTATTTTTGTGGATTTTACTGTAGACCTGGTGAAGAATTCGATGACCCTTTATAATATAAAGGGACATTGACTGTTACTGTTCTGTTTGTAATAAAAAAATATTATGTTAATCGCCTAGTTATATCAGTATCTATATCACCAAATATTATGTTTTCATACGAAATAAAGTTTTTTTTATCCATATATTGTTTAATTTGCTGGAATGAACTACTGTCAAGACATATTTACTACTTCATTATTTAATATGGGTCTTTTAAAGTCCCACATTAAAATCTTCCTTACAGTAATTCCCATCAACAACATGGTGGTGAAATATTTCTATATAGTTGTAAATTGGATATATGTAGATACATTGATATACATAAAACAAGTGTGCCAGAACAAACGTTTATGGCGTACTCTTCTAGCTGCCTCTTCCATCCTAGATCCTTAAACATAAGTTGCATGATGGATAGTAAATTGGTCGTCAAATGTGTTCTTGCATTTTCAAAAATCACTTTAAACAATTGGTTGAGATTTGAGTGGAGAACCAAGAGAAATAAATCTTTCAAATCATCTGACTTTTATTTTTATTTTCCTGTCAAATGTGTAATTAATACTACCTAACACTAGACGAATACATAAGCAGCTGTCGGCAAGAGACTCACATACATAGAGTGATGATAGGACTGACCTATAGAAATATGTTTTTTTTGTCGTTTTCGTGTTTGTTTGGTGGACTCTAATATACACGGTGTCCGAAAACCGTAGTACAAGCCGAGAACTGGTGAAACATCGGCCACTAAGGGGTTATTGTTGTTGTATAATACATTTTAAAATGCGCCGAAGAGTTGTTAAACCTTTAGTTGATGAAAAAAATGGAAAAAAAAAGTTTTTTAGGTTCTCCATATGAAGTAGATTAGCCAGTTTCCCATTTGTGCTACGAGTTTCCGGACACCGTTGATATTATAGAAACCAAAACAGTGTATTAATTTTTTTAAACATTGTAAAAATGTAAAATATAGTAATTAGGTTATGGTTTTTTGACAGCATTGTTCAACAAAATAATTCCATGAAAGGCTGTGATTGATAATTGTGAAACAGCAGTGAATAAAAATATGTTTGTACTTGGTACTTAGGCTTTCATGTCAAATAATTAAAAATGTATTTAAATCTTCATAGATACAGTCATCGCCATAAGACAAATACTTCAATAGAAGAAGAAAATTACTTGTAAGTTTTCATATTTTTATTAAAGCTTTTTAAATCAGAAGTACATTAAAATTGTTAATCGGCATGGCTAGCAAGAAAAGGTACAAATAAATGTTTATTTGAATGTTTGACACTGATATGACTGCAATATAGGCTTGAGTTTGCGGTGATGAGCGGGGTTGATTTAAAGCACACGGTTGACGCGGTATCCATTGTGGTCAGCGATGTAGTTGTAGGTGTAGGTGATTCCATCAGGAGCTACGTAGCTGTACTGGCCGGTGACGACGATGCTCTCCTTGGTCGGGTCTCCAGGGTTCAGGATCTGTGCGTTCTCAGTACGGCTGGCTCCATCGGAAGTTTGGTATCTGAACAAAAAGCACATTGTCTTGTTTAACTTTCACCCTCAACATTTTTCCCTCTTTTTCTGTTCGAATCAGGACAACTGTTAAGTAATTATTAATAAATTAACAATAAATGAAAGAGGAAGTAGTGGGAAGGAAAAGGCATGATAGGTGGAATCGACGGCCGGCGTGGTCTAGCGGTAAGGTTCTTGACTCGCATTCCGAAGGTCGCGGGATCGAATCCCGGCGTGTCAAATAAATTTTATTTGATTAATTTGTGTTATTTCACAATTTGTTCATTTAAAATAATATAAAGTATATTTGCGGCACGTTTCAGAGTGGAAGATACTCTTAGTATCGCCCTGGGTAAGACCACCATTCAGAATTGAAAAGTTGCTTGAAATGGCTTTGGCCGTGTTTGGTGACCAGATCTTAATAGCCAGGTACTTCCCATGTTCCTCTTCCCCATCTCCTACCCCTCCCAACTACCTTCAGCCTCACATATACCCCAATTGGGGATGCCATAGTCTCACTGGCTCCAGACGGGAGCAGTTGGGACTTTTGTGCGGTATTCACATAAAAATAAGAAAATATCAAAAAATCTGGGGTAATCCGAATGGGTATGAATCCAACCATCCCTCTGCGGTGCAAGGCGATGTTCTGACAGTCCTGCTGGAGAGGTCAAAAGGTCTCCTTCAACCAGTCACTCCAGATCCGGCCTGCTTCTTTGCTGGTGTGTAGACAATGCGGGTTAAGTCTCCAATCGTGGCAAATCATTTGGGGTGACCTAAGGTAGACGTGTTGGTAATGCAACAAATGGGCGGCGGTACCCATAACGGTATCCCAAATATTTATTAAAAAAATTAAAATCTAAATTAATTGTAGTATATATTGTATTCAAACACATTTCCTGTTTTGTATTTAAAATATTCAAGAAAAATCAAGAAAGGTTTAAAAATAAACAAATTTGATTTTTTTCTAATTCTCTAGCAAGCTTATTCAGGAAGATTTGTCCATCTGCTTATCTATATCTCTTCCAATCCGAAATGGATTGTTAAGAATAAGAGATTTCCAATACCGATTATTATTATCTACCGAGATAGCAAGAGTGTTTCAGGAGAGTGGTGAAACTAAATCTATGTTGACTAAACGATAATGTTATTGTTATTACCTCTCACAGATAAGCAAATGGGCTATTTTATTTAGGTTTTTACGACAATCTTCGATGTTTCACAAAAAAACTCGTTCAGAATAAATTATAGCAACATTATTATTTAAACTATGCTGTTTTTAGTGAATAGGGTAAACTTGATGATACCATAATTATTGCGATGTTTTCACTTTAATATAGTAAAAAAAAAAAGATTTCTTGAACGAATTAAAATTTATCAATTAAGCAAAAGAACTTGATTCTCTAGGCAATACAATGACAATTTTATTAACAAAGTTCAACAACAAATTAAGTCCTCAAGTGCACCGCAAATAAATGTAACCCAGGATGAGAACAATCAAAGATTCAAACAATCAAAAATTCAAGATCAAAAGTTCGGTGGATTCTATGTTGAATCGATTTATACTTCTGTTCAAAGAATATTGAATAACAATATAAATCAAAGATCCTACTGTTAATTTGACAGATATATTGATGAATTTAAATTCATAGGCAAACAGGTGCACATTTTTTAATGCTTTTTACGAAAATATCATTTTACATTGAAGTGTGTTATATTATATTATACCTAAATAACAAATGAGACTTTAAATTAATGTGCGAGGTTAAACATTTCTGAAGTCTATAATTTAATCCGCTGTAGGAACAGAAGTTATTTTTTCAATCACTGGAATTCTCTAAAAAAAACATCTATCATCGCGCATATTTCATCCTTTTGAATAAATTTAAAGAGGAAAGTGAATTGGTCGAGAGAATGAACTGACCACAGAAAACATAAATTATCACTAATTTGTTTTCTATAGGATTAAATAACAGCCTCTGAATCACGCCCTCTTTTGTAATGGTAATTTAGTTTTACATTATTCATAGGAATTTTAAATGGGTTTTATTTTTACGCGAAAACAGAGCTATAAAGTTGGAGATTACAGAGTTATAAGGATTTGACTCCAGTTGCTATTTTACGCATAATTTGATAGTTCAATGCCCGAAGAAAGAAACCCGGCGTTAAAAAAATACTTTGAAAACACTCTTATTTCCCAGAAAAATTGTTTTAACATTCGATAGTTTATTACCAACTATGCATTTATGTTTTTTTTCTTTTTGGGTAATTCATGATTTTGTAATATTTTTCAGACAAAAGTAGTCATTATCTCAATGTCAATGTTTCTAGAAAATCAAGTATTCTTATTTGGTTTCTTTTTTGTATCAAGGAATATATATTATCTGTTGTTATCACAGTAGGAGTTAATTGTTCCAGTGAGGGTTCTTGTTAAAAATGTCGCAATGCAAATAAATATGTTATAATATCTAGTATCAGGTTTCCCCATTAAAAAAAATTATAATACTGGCTCCTAGCGCTAAGGTCTTTTTTGAAAGTAATTAAATACCTTGTAACTAATAGCAGATATAAAAGCAATAATACAAACCCAAATTACGATTTTATAAAATCTGACAGTAAAAGGTATGTTTGCTTTAAATAGTTAACACTTCTGGATAATTTTGTAATCATAATATATCTACTACCAATAAAATACTATGGTGATAAACAACTTTTTCTGAATTTTGGAAATTTTTTAACGTTTTTGCAAATGTTTATTTAAATAATTTGCGAACATTTTCCATTTGCATACATAGATTTTAATTATTTTTTTTTTTTAATTTCTAATTTCAAACGAAACTAAATTTTCGGGAATTTTCAACTTATCACACTTAAAGTTACGATTAAAATTTTTAGACCGACAGCTTTACTAAACAACGTCGTGAATATTTCATTCAATTGATAAACGACCATGTATGTGAAAACCTAACAATTACTAGTAGAAACTGACAAAAAATTGTTTATTAAAAGTTATATGTATTGCTTATCCAGCCGAAGGGCTGTTAACTATTGCATTCACCGTTTTTAATAATAATTTTGAAATTCGTTCGGAATCCTTCCAAGGTGTTTTAAATGTTCTACACATTTCTAATGTTTTAATATATTGTAAAAACAAATACCATTTTAGAAACTATATTTTTTTTGTTTTATTTTTATATAAGTTTTTAATAATAATTTCGAACTTCGTTCGGAATCTTTCCAAGGTGTTTTAAATGTCCTCACATTTCTAATGTTTAATATATTGTAAAAACAAATACCATTTTAGAAATTAGATAAAATTTCAACTTTTGTACTTGGAATATACTAATGTTTAAAAATTGCAATATTTTAATTTTAAACATGACGTTATAAAACGGATTAAAACTGACGAAAAATAACACATTTAATAGTAAATATATTAAATTACACTAATATAATAGTGAATTGGTCAGCAGAACAAAAAATTTTAACAATAATAAAAATTAACTATGAACAATAACATAAAATAAATCACACGTTAAATATCACAAATTAAAGCTCAAATTTTTGTCTTTTGTCTTCTGAAAAGCGTCAATTCTTGAAAATACAACGTTGCCAGCTCTAACTGAACAAGTTAAAGACATTTTTTATTGGTAACAATTCGAAAAAGAAAATGTTCAGTCTTTATTCAATTTGTCACGAAAATACGGTTAACCGGTTGGTAAGTGTTTTTTTTTTTATAAGTAAGGCTGTGAGTGATTAAATCCTAGTTCTAACGTGTGCATAGTAACTTAAAAAAGATGAAGTGTATTTAAATTTTATAATGTAGATATTTCTTAAGTCAATACAAAGGCGAAAAAAATTCCATTCAATTACCTTAAAAAAATATTGCAAAGATTATTTTTTTCATTTTCTTAGGTCTTAGATGTCCGGTAAAGTTTTTTTTCCTAAGATATAATAACTAATTTAATATTTTTTTTAGCTATTTAATGAATTTTTATATCTAAAAAATTAACCTAAACATAATAACAAATAATTTGCTTTAAAAATCTACACTCTTTTTGACTTTAATCGGTACATTTTGCAATATTGAAATTTGACAATTCGACGTACTTCGAAATGAATTACCTTTCGAAAAAGTTAAAATTTTGGCACAAATATCCCTAATTTGTATTAAGGAAAGAGAAATACATTATTGGATCACTTACGAGAAGCTGTATGGTCCTAATCCATTATTGTCGTTGGTGTAATTGAGTAATCTGGTTTCTTCCTGCTTCGGCGCAGGAGCGGCCAGGGCAACTGCCACCAGCGCACAAATCACAAACAACTGAAACGAAGAATTTATCATTAATAAATTTATCACATAAAATTAATAAATATTCAATGAAAATATATAATTAACATCAATTATTTTTGATCAACGCAAGACACAGAAAATAAAATATGAAAATGAAAATCGCTGACCTGTTTCATCATTGTGGATAAAAAAGGATTATCAACTGATTTCTTTAAGTTCAAGAGATATAATGAAGATGCTCCATTCGGGTTCCTAATTTTATACTTTTTGACAAAAGGTTTAACCCGTGTGTGACCAGCAGCAAATATTTTTATCTGAGCAAATAATAAATTATTTTTTCGAGCTCGTCCTTCGGATGATATCGATATTTTTTTTATCTTCAAAAATACTACTCGTATTTTCGGTTGTCTGTGATGATGCGCGTGCTGTGAAATATTCTTGCGTGATGCTATGCGTAAAATTATTCGCGTTCAAAGAACTTTAAATTCTTTGTTTGAATTATGTTTTTCTTTTGTTAAGATTGACAGATGTTGTTATTTTCCACAAGTTTGCTAACATTGTTCATTCAAAAGGTAAGTTTCTGACATATCTCTAATTTGTCAACAAAACACATAAATATTTGTTTTTGAAAGGCAGTGATCCGGGAACAAATATTTTATAAATATACAAATGAACTTCACAAATTCAACAATTATAATCTCTCCCAATTTTTCACGAATGTGTCCTGGTACAAGTAATAAAATAGGCGCAAGCTTTGACTCAAACAGTGGAGAAGTACATGATTTCGAAAATGAAACATTATTTTATCAAAGTGATCTCGGTGTTGTATTTCACGAGAGTCTACAGTTTAATGTACACATCGATGATAAGAAGCGATGCAATGAGAATACTTGGTTTTATTTTGGGAAAGGGGGCAAATTTTAAAAATGTTTCGACATTAAAACACCTGTATTGCTCGTAAGTACGAAGCAGATTAGAATACAATTCCATCGTATGGTCAACCAGTCAAACAATTTTTTTTTTAATTCTTTCACGAATTGGTGATTTCAAGAAACATTTAGGGTTAAATAATAAGGATCCCGGCTGAATCCTCTGATTTATGAAGGCGAAGCTTTTTTCGCCTAGGAAAGCAATTTTCTTTGATAAATGGTTAAGATTTGCATTATTTCGTACCTATTCATGAATAGTCAAGAAGAAGATACGGATATCTAATATGCATTAACATCGCCAGACCAGCCGGCTGACTTGACCTCGGGCTGGGGACCATTGTTAAAAAAATAAATCATAAAATGTATTAATTAAATATTCACATTAAAGAAATATATTTTAAAAAACAGCAGGCTACAAAGTTACACACTTCATTCCAAATGAGATTATATCTAACAATTACAAGAATTCAGTATAATTTTATAAAAATTAATTTTGTGGTCAGCAGGAATTCGTTATTTATGTGCATGCATATTGTGACAGAAAAACATTTGCAGATTTGCCAATTAATTTATTGTTATATTTTAGGAACGATAGTCATCGCTGGAATAAAATCAACAAGCTCTTCTATTGTTTTTGTTAAAATGACGCATTTCAGTATTTACATTTGTCCCAGAGTGCCTTCTGCAATTTAAATCATATTTTTACTGCGATCTTATCTTGAATTCTTCAGTTATGACAACTCAGGATGCATTTATCCACCTTTGAGGTAGGTAAATTGTGTGATAAGAACATGTTATTTATTTTGAGGCTCATCCAATTTTGATAAAACATCTGAATTCTTAAAAGCATACAACCTACACTCTACAGTTCACAACCATAAATAATCGTAAGTAGTTTTAGAGATCAAGAAATTAATGATGGTTACCACCATAACCTGCTTCCTCTCTTTTTGGTTTCATGATTTGTCTTGCCACGTGTTGCCGTTTGATCTTTGTATAATTTTTAATCATAAATCAAGATGGGTTAAGGATAGCTTTACGTGAGGATTGGGCCCTCTTGATGTCTTTTGGGCACCATTTGGTGACGACATTCCCTAGGAGGTTTCAGACCGCCCTGAAAACCGTTGGATCGTCGAGATAAACACGATGGGCAAAAATTCGTGGAAAGACGAAACAATATAACGAATAAGAAACCATATTAGACAGAGGGCGTAATTCAACACTGAATTTAGAAATGGATAAATAAATTTGACGTTTGAAGCGTTTTTCATTTACAAAGCAAAGTTTTTTTTATTTGAACGCCAAAGCGGTCGAAATCTTTTTCAAATTCTCCCAATCTTTCTCCACCAGATTTTTATTATTTCTAAACTACAGAATAATCTCCTTTAATATCTATTTACACGAAGAAATGAGTCGAGATGGTGAAATTTTGCACACTTGACCTTCAAAAGAAAAGAAAGGTTACTGTGTATGTGGTTTAAAAATATCTGTATTAAGCCCGGGTTCAGCGATATCTTCTTTCTTCTTCTTCTTCTTCTTCCTATATATAAAATTTATAATCTGTGGCGGACGGTGTGGTGGGTTAAATCTACAGTTTTATTCCGAGATTGATGAAATTTTGCACACTGGGCAAAAAAAAAATTGGAAAGTTCACTTCACATGAAAATTTGAAAAACTGCCCCCATCCCCCTTAAAGCAGTTTTTTGATACTTTTTGAGAATTTTTTTACACTTGACGATCAAAATAAGAAAAAAATTACTGTCTACGTCAGATTTTTAAAAACTCTG
The DNA here is from genome assembly GCA_936435175.1 of Glyphotaelius pellucidus. Taxonomy (NCBI): domain Eukaryota; kingdom Metazoa; phylum Arthropoda; class Insecta; order Trichoptera; family Limnephilidae; genus Glyphotaelius; species Glyphotaelius pellucidus. The sequence continues at coordinate 9,559,521 of OW386537.1, read as the reverse complement.
CATAGAGTCTGGGCAACTCCGGGGACATCAGCTATATATTATTATCTATAACTAACTATATAACTATGGAAAAAAGTGTCCCGGTGTAACTTTACTTATTTTTTTAAACATAGCTTTATTTTGAGACTTACGAAATATTGCCTACTTGACCTTCAAACCAAGAGAGAGGTCCCTGTTTATATAAATAAGATTTCAAAAAACTACCCCCATCTCATTTTCACTTTTAATTGATGATACATTTAAATGGCTTCACTTTATCTGTATTTCCAAACCAATTGATATCTTCAGACATCGAATTTTAAAATTTACAGAATGTTGGAAGTCAATCGAAACCAAAACAAGAAAATATATTTTTTATTGTTTTTACTACTACGAACCAATATTTAAATAATGTTTTATTGTTCATCTTTGTGCTTAGCATGGTCTTCAAAAACAACAAATTTTAATGAACAAATCAACACACTTAAAAATTATGATATCACGTTCCTACCTCAAAACAATGTTTTTTTTTTAACTTCTTGCTTTCAAATGAGATTTATGCCATAATTCCTAACTAGAAGTTTAGGTGGGGCATGGATGGTAAAAATAATTGCAACACAGACCTTGACTTTTTTTCTTCTCCGGTCAAAGAACTCCGAAACTCACTATGCATAAATATTTAAATAAAATAATTATCGAAGAATGCGGGCAATTTTATACGACATTTGATATTTTACAATAAAATAATTGTATGTTGCTATGTCTGTCACGTAGTGCATTGGTGTCAATCCGCAATCTTAATAATATTAAATACAATGAGACGAGTGTGTTTAGCTAAGCCTATTATGAAAAGGTTTTATTTTTAAAGCACACGAATGGGTTTCCAAGCAGAATCGTACTAGAAAGATACACATCAATGAAGAAGTGGGTAGATTACTTGTAATTAGATCAAGTAACTGGAGAACAATGGATAGGGCAGACCATCAGCACTTGTGGTGAATCATGAAGTCGACAGATTAACTTACTTAACTGGGTAGTTAAACAAAATACCGTAGATACCCAAAATATCTACAACATTGGTAATGTACCCACTGGGCATACGAGTAGAAGTTAGTATATATGTTAAATACTGTACCTAACCGTAATGATTCGAACCAATGACAGAGCAACTAAAGCATTTTCTTTTTATTTTAAATTTATGAGTAATACCTCAAATTTTAATATTTAATATGAAGATAATAAAAGCGAAACTCAATCGAAAATCTGGAAAATAAAAAATCAGAAAAAGATATTTTACCTCTGGGACTCGAACCCAGGTCCTTCCGCTTTCCGGCCAAAGTGGGCACACCGGTTAGCGCGTTTGTCCGGAAAGCGAAAGGTCCTGGGTTCGAGTCCCAGAGGTGCCAATATTTTTTCTGATTTTTCCGTTTCCAGATTTTCGATTGGGTTCTGTTTATATTATCTTCATTTAATTAAACAACTAAAACATGTTACATGTTTAGGTATATATACCTAATTGAAGAAAATTCCTTACTTTACATAACTAGTTTTCGATACATTCTTGAAAACAACTTTTGAAGCTGTCCTATATTGTGATAAATAGAACCTACCTACAAGTATATGTACAAAGTACCTATTGTACTTGACTTTTTTTTGCATAAACTCCACACAGGACACAGGACGCCCTGAGGAAAATAATTTCCCTCAGGGACTATGTCATCTGAGATGCTGTGTGGTGGGTCTTTTTGAGGAGAGGAAGGAATAAACATTGTTTTTGAAGAGATCCATGTTGTAGGAAGGAGGAACACAGAGGCCTGCAAATCGTTCCACAGCCGAGCTGAGTCGAAGAAGCGACCCGTTCTCATGTGACAAATGTCAACCGTGTGATTTCTTCACTTTAACGAGTGATTCCTGACATTATTTGGAGTAAAAAATGTTAATGAAATGTGGACCTCCGGTAATTTTAACGAAACCTTATTTTTCAATATTTCAAAATCAAATAAACATAAAAAATCTTCCACCTATCGTCACTGATCACTTAGTCGAGTAACCGACAAATCCCCCAACCCTCTCCTAACTATTCAATATCTACTTTTTTATGTTTTTAGTTGAAAAAAAAACATCAAAAATGTCACCGGAGACCAATATTTCATCAACATTTTTTACTTCAAATAATGTCAAGAATCACTGGTTAAAGTAAATCAAGTGAATTCCTTAATTGGGGTATATTTGTGTAAAATTTATCTAATTACTGTACAATAAGCAGTTATTGGTTTTACTTTGAACGTAAGGGTATGACTATTAACATTACCAAAACTCAGGTTTTAACTTAAAACGAAGAGGATGAATATTAAAATTTAGTTTATCCGGTCAGTGGCTGAGTGGCATCGCGTTTGGTTTCCACCAAAGTAGGTGTCGTGTATTTGATTACTCAGCTTACTCAGTCACGGCAATCCTCCATCGTGACACAAGCAACATTTTCCGCTTACTGTGGTGGTGGTAGGAGATTTTCAAATATTGTCAGGTTATTCGTAACTCGGGAATATTCGTCTTTCTTTTAAAAAAACATCTTACTGAAACTCATTTAAAAAAACATCTAACTGAAACTCAGGGTTCAACATAAAACGAAGGAGGATGATTATTAACATTACAAAAACTAGGGTTTTAACTTTAAACGAAGGAGAATGATTATTGATATTACAAAAAACTCAGGGTTTAACTTTAAACGAAGGATGATTATTAACATTACAAAAACTCAGGGTTTAACTTTAAACGAAGGAGGATGATTATTAACATTACAAAAATGCAGGGTTTAACTTTAAAGGAAGGAGGGTGATTATTAACATTACAAAAACTCGGGGTTTAACTTTAAACGAAGGAGAATGATTATTAACATTACAAAAACTCAGGGTTTAACTTTAAACGAAGGATGATTATTAACATTACAAAAACTCAGGGTTTAACTTTAAACGAAGGAGGATGATTATTAACATTACAAAAATGCAGGGTTTAACTTTAAAGGAAGGAGGGTGATTATTAACATTACAAAAACTCAGGGTTTAACTTTAAACGAAGGAGAATGATTATTAACATTACAAAAACTCAGGGTTTAACTTTAAACGAAGGAGGATGATTATTAACATTACAAAAACTCAGGGTTTAACTTTAAACGAAGGAGGATGATTATTAACATTACAAAAATGCAGGGTTTAACTTTAAAGGAAGGAGGATGATTATTAACATTACAAAAACTCGGGGTTTAACTTTAAACGAAGGAGAATGATTATTAACATTACAAAAAACTCAGGGTTTAACTTTAAACGAAGGAGGATGATTATAAAAATTATCAAAACTCAGATTTTAACATTAAATGAAGGAGGGAGACTATTAATATTACCAAAACTCGGGGTTTTACTTAAAGCCAAGGAGGACGACTATTAACATCTCAAAACTCAGAGCTTTACTTCTTTTTTATTATTCTGGAAAAAATGTTCAGTGAAAAATTTTATTTTTGAAAAAACAAAGCTGATGTTAAGTGTGATTCAAATAACATTAAATTTTTTTTTAAATAAATAAGATTTATGCAGTAGAAAACAGAACATTTTATTGAACTTCCTGCCTTAATTATATTGTTCTAATGATAATAATCGATCAGGTAGGTATATAAATAAAAACAATAACTTTCGATTATGTTATAAATGAGTTAGGTATGTAAGTTTTGCAACAAAGAAAAAAGCATACTTTCCTTTCTATTGCAGCGATTTATGGGTTACTGTCATTTAGCATAATTCTTTAGTCACTACGTAATTAGAATTTAAATAAAATATTTGTTTGTGAAAAGTGTACAACAATAAAACATCACATTTTCAAACAACCGCTTAGGTGTTCTTTTTATTAACTGACAGATTCAATACGTTCAACAATACATCAAACAATTAATGCTTTTAAAAATCATGTTCATGTTGCTTTTAAAATAAAACAAAGGTAACTTTACTGAAAATCAGCCAAGATAATCAAATGCACAGAAAATTATTCAGGATTCATAACTACCTCCATAAGATAAATTATTCATGTAAAAACAACGTATTTTTTACACTGACCAAAAATGACCAATGTTTCTTATGCGGTTGAGATTTCAATGATCCTTATAAAACAATAATACGCTTAAGCGCAATTTTCAAAGCTGGAGGTAAGGCTGATATAAAGAATTACAGACCTGTAGCCATACTGTCAATTATACCAAAAATATTTGAAATGATTATTTATAAGAAATCACATCACCAAATTATGCGATTTCCAGGAGAAAACAAACACGGTTTCATGCCAAGAAAATCCACGGTTTCAAATTTGTTAACATTTTTGCGATTGGTAGCCATCGGACTGGACTCGAGACACCAAACAGACGTAGTGTAAAGGGATTTTGCCAAGGCTTTTGATCGAGTTGATCATGATATTTTATTACTTAAAATGTTGAAACTTGGTTTTGATCAACAAACGCTTATATTCTTCGCGTCCTATTTAAAATTCAAAAGTCAAAACCGAGACCGGCCAGTGGTTGAGTGTGCAACGCGTTTGGGTCCCACCCGGGCGTCGCGTGTTTGATTCCTTGGCTGGATAAGTCAACCATCACGACTCAAGCAAAATTTTTGGCTTTCTGTGGTGGTAGTAAATTTTCAAACATGGAATGTTTTTCTTTCTTTAAATTTTTTTTTAATAATAATGGACTGTCGGGTAACCGCTAGTAACTAATCGGGCTTGCGTCGATTTTATGGTATTTTGTTTCCATCACGACTAAAGCAATATTTTTGGCTTACTGTGGTGGTAGTAGGAGATTTTAATATATTTAACATAATATTTCAACTTCTAGCACACAAAAATAAATTTTATTCGCTTGGCAAGGAAATAATTGTAGCTTAATATTCTTAGTCTTTCTTGTCGTTTTGTCACTTTCAAACATATTTATTACGTGACGATTTTCAAAATTCATAGTACTGTTCAGAGGAAAGCCTCATCTTCATCTTCTTCGTGTGACCTATCAGGTCCCCCTGACGTTGGCGATCACTCTGGAAAATGTCTCTCTATCTTGTGCTGCCCGGAATAGCTCTTCTTCACTTCTAATCCCGGACCACTCTCGTATATTTCGCAGCCAAGACACTTGTCTCCTAGCAGGCCCTCGGCGACCTTCTATTTTGCCTTTCAATATTAATTGGAGCAAGTGACACTTTTGCCCTCGAAGTATGTGACCCAGATATGAAATTTTCCTGACTTTTATTAAGGTGAGCAGTTCTCTATCTGCTTTAGCCCACTTTAAACCTCATACGACTTATTTTTTCTTGTGAAGAACTCGTATTTAGCTAGAAAATATACCTAATAAAACCCAAGAATATTTTCGTATTTCTACAATACATGATATTTGTTTATAACATTAGAGAGAAAAAAACATTTCTCTGAATGTAAGTAGCTATTCTGGGGAAACTAAATGCGATATACGAGTATATAGTTATATACATGGATTTTTAAAGTTATGTACATTTTTTTTCACAGAGGTTTTTCTAAAGATTTTCACAGTGCCTGTATGTATCCAAATAAAAACAATGTTATCTTGCAAATAGTGATGATAAAACAACAAGAAGGAACATTTGCATATAAAGATAAGTCTGGAGTTAATTTAAAACACATGTAGATAATTTGTCAATTCGCTCTGAACTATTCTTCGATAAGATGTAGGTATTATAAAAAAGTGGAATCCTTCTTACCCGACTTTTGCACATCAAATCAAATAATATAATTTTTAATGCATTGGGATATCTTGAATAAACATATATAAATTAATACAATGAAAACAAATAACTTTGTGTACACCACTATTTAATTAACAATATCAACATGTTTCGAAAACTATGTTTTCTTCTTAAATTATCGTGATTTATTTGTGGGTTATTATCCCCTGTTGCTCCACCTCCTTCTTTAGCCAACGTTAGTTACGGACTGCATTACAGTGACCATCATCACAATAATCAGGGCTGATGTGTCATCGAAGATTGTGGTGAAGTGTGTGCAGAAGCGATTCAGTGTTTTCATCTCCAACCCTCTAAGAGCTGGAATTAAAGTATTTCGGTGTAGCCGTCAATTAAGGGATACGTCCTCTTTATTAATTAGATTTTTTTGAATTTCATTTAAATCCATGATCCATAAATTCAATGATAACCCAAAAATAAATAACGAAAATTTTGACCGTGATAATTTCAAATCTATGACGAGAATATGTAGAAAGATAAAGGGTTCATGTGTGCGAGAATCAAACCTAAGACCACGGGTAAGAGCTTGCGGCGATTTTCTGTGGGAATCATTCGATTTGACAGTCTTAAGATAATTATTACACATTTAAAAAATCTTTAGGCTATCTTAGCAAGAGTTTTATATATCTAGTGTTTCCGATATTTCGTTCAACAGCACCATTCCTCTTATCATGCTATGCTGTGCTAGAAAATCTGTTCTGCAGTGTAGTATTTTAAACAAGACGTGTCGACGACCATCGCTGAAATTTTCAGGCACGTAAAAGCCATAGCATTCCAAGAGGAACGGACTGTCAATACAGTTATGAATTATGTTAAAACTAAGAATTGCAAGATGTGCATAACGTGTAGTTTCTAAGTTATTTGTCAATTTGTTGCCTCAAATAATTCTATATGGAGCATAAACCTCGGATAATCCATGCTAAGGATTTTTTCCTGGTTTGGTTCTAACATATTAACATATTTAGTTTGGTGCGGAGTCCACACACCACTAGCATACTCCAGCTTAGTTCTTATGTCGCCATCAAATATGGCTATCATATCATTGCATCTAGGTCATCATAATGTTATATGTTCTGATGATTAAACCCAGGAGTTTGTAGCATGCTAGAGTGAGCCGTGATATGTGATCTGGGATACACTCCCCTGTAAATTGTAACTATTTTCCGTCAATAAACACGTATTAGAAACGACGGTTAAGTGATTTTTTGAATTTCGATTTTTTTGATTTCCTGATCTTTCATTTCCGGACATTTTTTATTTTATAAAACCGTTGGTACTTATTTAACTCCCTTGAAGCTATTTCATTAAACCGATTGTCCTTTTTTATCTTGTTTATTCTTGTATAACTCAAGGCTACTTTATTATTTTTTGTTCTTGTTTAATTCGCTTGAATTTTCATCATACGATGTGTTCTTATATAAAATGTGTGCTAATGTTTTAGGAAAGTGACAAAAGGTATCCCGCCGTCGGACTCCCTTCCGGAATTATAGCCTCACTTCTGGGATCAATTAAGTCATAATTACCCAATAACCCTTAGCCCAATAATTATAATAATAATAATAATAAAATAATTAACCCAATAATTAAAACTTCAAGTGTTAAAAATGCATTAATCGAATAATACATCAATTCTACAAATTTATCCCTAAATCGTCCCTAATTTACTTATGCGCATAAGCATTACAACTTTTTAAATGCAATTATTTTTAATTGGTTATCGTTTTGTTGAAAACATATCGGTAGAAATGATAAAAATAAATGCTTTTGTAAAAAAGAAACTAGTCATTTTGTGTTATACAGTAGAATCTGTTTTTTATGACTCCGCCTATATTGACCAACTGCTTAATATGACGTAATTACACAGCGAAGTTTGGTTTTCATATAAAATTCTTTATAACAAAGTCGGATATAATGACTTCCCTTATGTCGCTGTTGTCGCACATGTCGCTTATTATGACCCATTTTTAATAAATTATGTCCTAATTTCAGGGAAAACTATGTCGATTATAGATTATAGGACCGACATGATTCCTAACACCATTGGCAGTGTTCGGGAGGGTCACGTGACGCCCGATGACGTCAATATGCTGTGTTTCTCTCTATTAAAATAAATACATACATATATATATACACAAACAGGAGGTTGTTTATTTTCTACAAAATGCTTTAAATTACGTCCGCTTATTATGACGTGTCTGTCATTTCCCTTCGATGTCATTATAAACGGATTCCACTATATTTTCATTTTATTGTAAAGACAATTACACAGATTAGTACTTAGCCAAATTAATGAAAGTGAAAAATGTTCGCATTAGAGTCAAAATCCAAAGAGAGGATATTAGGGAATACGTTTGTATAGACAAAACGCCGCACAATTTCCTTTTAAACGAGAAAATTCTATTGTCCTCATTTTGTGCAAGGTACCATGTCCGATCAAGGCTGTGCTAGGCCGGTTTTCTATAAATATAGAAAATGCTAAGGAATTCTTCTGCAACAGTAAGCTCGATTTGGAATCTTATTAATAATAGCAGGAAAGAATGATTGTTAACTAACTAACATATCACGTCGTTTCCCCGCAGGGTTAGGCAGAGAGGACGGACCTCCAAACAACTCGGTCTTGGCATACCTCTTTGCCTCTCCCACATTCATACATACCTATTATCCTGGCTTTTGACATAGCTCGACTAAAGTATCTTCACGTGATCGTGCCAAGTCTTCCTCGGGCGTTCCCGACTTCTTCTACCTTTCACATTTGCGTCATATATTCTTCTTATACTACTTTCTTCGTTCATTCGCTCTACATGCCCAAACCATCCGAGGGTACCTTTCTTAATATTACTCATTATGCTTACATCAGCCTTACATTTTTTGCGAATATCCACATTTCCGACATGGTTTTACCACACATACGCCTCAGGGATCTCATTTCAACAACATTCAGTTTACTTTCATCCTTCCTATGCCAGTTCCATGCCTCACTGCCGTATATCAGGATAGGTACCAGGACTCCATTATGGACTGCTAGCTTCGCTTTTATGATATTTAATTCCTGTGACGTCTGAATTTTTACACAAATGATAAGATATTCTCAAAACAATGAACCAGTTTAAAAAACAAATATCTGATCAAAATCTATTTTTTTACATGAGCACCACACAGGAGGCCCTGAGGAAAATAATTTCCCTCAGGGCCTATGTCATCTTTGGAGATGCTGTGTGGAGGGTTTTTTAAGGAAAAGAAGAAGAGGAGAGTTCTGGGAAGGAAAGGGGTCTAAGGGTTGGGTAAGAATCTGGGGTTCACTGTGTCCTGGTCATTCACCTCCAAGATCTGGACAAACCTTACCCCATGAACCCTTTATATGAATATGTTTAAGTTGAAAATGTGTGCGCTGAGGACGCATCACGCCTTTGATGTGTGCTGTTTTCTGGTACAGGAACTGACTGATATTTTAAACGATAAATATTTTTCAAGGCAAATTGTAATCAAAAGCAGTCAGGTTGGGTTAGACTTAGATTCAGATTAGATTTCAAACAAATCATAAATCATTTTTAAGCTGAAAACTGTGTCACCCATGGAAGTGTCTCCTATGTTTGTTGAAACATTGGGGCGAACTCATTTTGTCTAGTGGTCTATGGTGAGGACGCATCTACGCCTACGCACTGAACACTTGATATTTGTTTACGTACATGTTGTTACGTTACAAAGACCGCCAATATAGAAGCGCGCGCATTACCCCCTCCCGCGAGCGACAAACGGAGCCGTCGCCTGACCAACTCTCGGAGCGGCAGCCCGCCTCAGTCTTCAGCAAGCGAGCTCCGCGGGCCCACGTTCCCCGCGAATATGGGCGACACAAGTTCAGTTTCGCCGTGTGCGCTTCCGGTCCCCGATGGACGGTGCGTAGACTGAGAGAATCAAGCGCGTGAAGCCGCTGTTGGCCCATAAACCAAACGTGAGTCAATTACCATGTTACCCTTTGTGTGCAATTAAATGTATTAGCCCTTACCACGCGTGATAGAGAAGAGAGACGGACATTCAAACTAACTTTCAGCTAGGATCGTTCCTTATGTATTATTGTGTCTCCTAGAATTGAATAAACTGTTTATGTGATAACCTACCGTGTTTTGCTTGACGAGGGAGGCCCTGGGAGAATGGAGAAGCGTGAAGTTCCGGACCACAAGCACTAGCCTTGAGGTTACGAGGAAATCCTGCTTGCACCGAATCCTGAGCTAGTTATAATTTGGGGCAGATACAGCAGCTAATTGTATTAAATATGTGGGAGCTTTCTCCAACCCTGCCGATAGCATCAGCACGCCCGTTGACGCCAACACGCTGGACGCTAACACTGGCGCTAAACGTGGGGCCATTTAAATTTTTTTCTGTTCCACCACGGCCTCGTTCCCAAGCAACAATTGTAAACTCTGAAATGTTATTATGATGTATTGTTTATTCCCAATTGTCTAGCACTTCCAACAGGAATCTCGGCGCGAACGTAATTTCGAATCACAATTTAAATTATTACGGGCGCGATTTTATCATTTGTGACTCGTCACTCGACAAAATATTACCGGTATTCCAACGCAAGGTGCCCAACCTAGGAAGTTGTCGCTGCGAATAATACAGTGATTACAAAGTGTCGGCCGATTAAAATTGCTATTTTCAATACAAGTGAATAGTGGAAATAAACACAAATTAAAGAAGAATTTATTCAACAATTAAAATCATGTACATGATAAACAAATCATCCGCTTGGTCTCGAAAGTGCTAAATATTTTTAATAATATACTAGTTTGCAGCTCGCTGGTACGTTCTTAAACGGACACTTGCTGACACCTAGGGAACAAGTGGATTTAAATTCTTTCTGTCATTTGACAATTAAGTATTTTTGACTCTGTCGTCTGATGAAACCGGACCATGCCATGCCATGCCAAATCACATTCGAATAATGCAAAAAATACTAAATTCGCGTTGACGTGGATTCCTTGACATCTGACACTATAATACCTTGTCAATTGACAAAGAAGGTAATATCTTGTCGAAAAGACGAAGGGAATTCGCGGGTAAATACCAAAAATTGGTGCTGTTTAAAGCCAGGCTATAGGAAGCCGCGTAATGAGACCATGCCCCCAAGATATTGTTGAATTCTCAAACAAATTACTTCCACGAAAACTTGTGAAAATTTTTTCGATTTTTCCTTTTTTCGATTTTTTTAATTTTCGAAATATTTTTTTTCCAAAACGCTTGGAGTTTTTCTAAAAAACGCATTGCCAGAGGAAAATCGCTGTCCAAATTTTCTCCAGTTTTCGGACTCTGAAAATTTTTTCGATTTTTCCTTTTTTCGATTTTTTTAATTTTCGAAATATTTTTTTTCCAAAACGCTTGGAGTTTTTCTAAAAAACGCATTGCCAGAGGAAAATCGCTGTCCAAATTTTCTCCAGTTTTCGGACTCTGAAAATTTTTTCGATTTTTCCTTTTTTCGATTTTTTTTAATTTTCGAAATATTTTTTTTCCAAAACGCTTGGAGTTTTTCTAAAAAACGCATTGCCAGAGGAAAATCGCTGTCCAAATTTTCTCCAGTTTTCGGACTCTGAAAATTTTTTCGATTTTTCCTTTTTTCGATTTTTTTTAATTTTCGAAATTTTTTTTTCCAAAACGCTTGGATTTTTCCTAAAAAGCACGTGGCCAGAGGCAAACCTCTGCCCAAATTTTCAAATAACCCAAACACTTACAAATACGCGTTTTTTCGCAGAAGCATTTTGTAAAAAAAAAAAAAATATATATACGTCCCCAGTGGTCAATCCCTGGCAAAAAATTTCTTTCCAATTACGGATAAAGAGTCGAGTTCTCGTTTTTCTCCCAACGTAAGGTCACCCTGACACGACCCTATACACTATGGAAGTCCCTCAAGTCACGCTGGGTATAATCCCCCACATTTCTACGTCAAAAAAGGAAGAACTACTACAGGCCCTGAGAAGTAGAAAGATTTCTCCCAGGAATAAATCCAAAAAATGCCTTATTCAATATGCTTCTTTCTACAACAAAAAGTACATCAGGAAGTTGCAGTTTCAACAGGAAGACACCTCAGAAATCATCTCTACCTCCCTCACAGTCTCCGAAGCAAAACCCTTGGTGGTACAAGCCCAGGAACAGACGAAAATATATGATTTGACAACCTGGAAGACGAAATACAACGGACTCACGGATGTGGAGGATTTCATCAACAGAATAGAAGAAACAGCCCAAGTCAGAGGAATACCCGAAAGTATTCTACACAGGAACTTCATAGACCTCATCGCTCCTGAAATGCTTACCTGGCACAGGATACATAAGAGAAAAACAAACTCATGGAGGGAACTCAAGGTGGCACTTTTATCCAGTTTCGGAGAAAAAAAGGCCCAACATAGAGTCAGGCTATCCCTACTCGCTATCAAGCAGCACTCCGGAGAGCCTGTTGCTAGATTCACACAGAGGGCAGAGGCCATCAATATAAAGCTCACCCAACCTGTCCCTGAAGCGGAACTTCTCCCGGTTTTAATCGACGGTCTTCTCCCTAGATACGAAAACATCATTACTTCTCAGAAAATTGCCACGCTGGAGCAACTGAAAGATGTCTGCCAGCTACTAGAGGCATACCAGGATCGGAAGAAAGACGAAAGATTCCCCAAAGAAAACTTTCGCCCAAGCACTTCGTCCGGCATAAAACCGGAGCACAACGAGAAGAAATCCTGCTCCTTTTGCCACAAGATTGGTCACTCCCAAGCCGCCTGCTTTAAACAAGCAAAACTTTTATCCTCCAAAGACACCCATTCTAACAAAAGGCGATCCGTCGATCGTTCTCCAAGAAGAGATGAAGGGAGGAAGTTTGGCAAAAGACCACGCCAAGACAATACCGAAACGTCCATCCCGGATCTCAGATTCATCAAACCCCCTATGGATTTCTCCAGACCCCCTCCCAATTGGACAGCCAGGAAGACAAAAAACTAGACCCCAACCCCCCGGGCCATCCCTCCCATAGGCCAAAGGAATGGTCGGAGTGGTTGGAACACGTCAAATTTTTTAAACAGGCCTTACCCCTCTCTACAGTTTGCTGCAAACAGGCAATAGACGGTAGACCCTTCGCGCATTTTTCCATAAACAACGTGGTTTTTTCAGGTCTCCTAGACAGCGGCGCCTCTGTCAGCTGCCTGGGCGACAATGCCCACACCTTATTCACAAACTGTGGTTTTAAAATGGGAAAACATTCTTCACATGTTACCACGGCAGACAACACTTCACAACTCGTCATCGGTTCTCTAACCCTGCCGATCAATTGTGACCAAAAAACAGTTTGGATCAAGTTTCTAGTTGTACCTACAATCACACAGAAATTCATCTTGGGAGTGGATTTTTGGATGGCTTTCAAAATTGCCCCGCAACTGTTTAACAACCCCTCCGTCACTCCCCAAGTAAACGAAATCCGTACGGTAATACCCTACGAAAACTTGAACCCCTTACAAACAATACAATTAAATCAAATGATCAACAAGTATGAATCCATCTCCTTCGAAAGGTGCGGTTTAGGCTTAACCAACCTAGTACAACACCATATAAAAACAACAGGCCCCCCAATCAAACAAAGGTATTACAACCTAGCTCCACAAAAATTGAAAACGCTGGAAAAAGAATTGGACGATATGCTAAGACTAGGAGTGGTGGTACCCAGCCGCAGTGCATGGACCAACCCCACCTTATTAGTTTCAAAGAAAGACGGCTCAGCCCGTTTCTGCCTCGACAGCAGACGCCTCAACGCATGTACAATATCAGACGCCTACCCGCTCCCCTTGGTCAACTCCATCCTGGACAGACTTCGAAACGCTAAATACATCTCATCCATAGACTTAAGCAAAGCATTCTGGCAGATACCTTTGGATCCCAGCTCCTGCGAAAAGACTGCCTTCGTGGTGCCTGGCAGGGGTATGTTCCATTTCAAAAGACTACCCTTCGGTTTAAAAAACAGCCCAGCAGAACTACAAAGACTCATGGATAAATTGTTTGGCCCAGAGTTTGATAACAATTTATTTTGCTACCTGGATGACCTGATCATCATTAGCGATACCTTTGAAAAACATATACTTATTCTAGAAAAGGTTTTTCAACAACTCAAACAGGCCGGTTTGACTATCAACCTGAAGAAATCGGAATTCTGCAGGCACCGCCTACGATACTTGGGCTTCATAGTAGACGAAGAAGGCCTAAGAACAGACCCCACAAAAGTAGCGGCTATGACAAATTTTCCCCGACCTACAAATGCAAAAGAGGTAAAAGCCTTCCTCGGACTCACCGGTTACTACAGAAGATTCATAAAAAACTTCTCAACTCTCGCGGCGCCGCTCAACAAAATCACGGGAATCCGTAAAGGTACCAGTAACTTTTCCTGGTCTGCAGAGACTGAGTCAGCATTCAACTCCCTGAAAGAGGCTCTTCAATCAGCCCCAGTACTGAATTGCCCCGACTTCAATCTTCCCTTTACGATCCATTCGGACGCATCAAACGTCGGAATCGGAGGAGTCCTCACTCAAAATTTTACGGACGGCGAACACCCCGTGGCATACTTCTCTCGTACCCTAAATAAACACGAAAAAAACTACGGGATTACCGAGAGAGAATTGTTAGCAGTCATGGAATCCATTCAACATTTCCGCGGATACATTGAGGGCAGTAAGTTTACCGTCGTCACAGACCATAGCAGCCTAAAATGGCTGATCTCGCTAGACAACCCCTCTGGGAGATTGGCTCGCTGGTCGTCCCGCCTATCTCAATATACTTTCGATGTCATCCACCGTAAAGGCGCCGATAATATCGTCCCGGATGCCCTTTCTAGGATCGAGATAGCAACATTAAATGCCGAATTGCCCAATTCTAGTCTCCCCACAAAAGACGTATGGTATCAAAAAATCTTTAGAGGATGCAGTGACAACCCACAAAAGTTCCCGAATTTTATGATTAAGGACGGACAACTATATCGCAACTGCAAGCCTCCACTGTCAATCTTAGAGGACTATGCCTGGAAAAAGGTAGTCCCTCTCGAAAATAGAGAACAAGTTATTATTGATAACCACAGTGCCGTAGACTCCATACACCCTGGAACCTTCAAAACATTCAAAAAAATATCTTTAAGATATTATTGGCCGGGTCTATTCAAACAAGTACGTCTATACATCTCCAAGTGCGACATCTGTAAGGCATACAAGCACAGTACGGCACCACCGTCTGGTCTAATGGGCAACCCCAAGCGTGCCGATAGACCACTTCAATCCTTTTCTATGGACCTCATTGGACCCTTCCCTAGAAGCTACGCCGGTTACATGCATATACTCAGCGTAGTGGACATCTTTTCCAAATACTGCTGGTTGTTTCCTCTGAAAAGGGCAACTGCAGCAGCAATAACCAATCTATTGGAAAAACATATTTTCATACCCTACGGTACCCCTCGTACTATAATATGCGACAATGGTAAACAATTTATAGCTCTGGAATTTAAAGAGTTTTTGTCTAAATATGGTATAAAGGATGTATTCTATAACACCCTTTACACCCCACAGAACAACACCGTTGAACGATACAACCAAACCATAAACACGGCCCTGGCAATTTTGGTTGGCAAAGACCAACGCTCATGGTGCAAAAAATTAGACAAAATACAAGCAGCCATGAACAACACGGTGAACCTCGCTACAGGCTATACACCATTTTTTCTCAAACACGGCATGGAACAAGTAGTTCACGGTTCACTACACCCTGACAATTGCCTTCCACCCGTCCCTTCCTCCACAGCAGACCCCGCAGCAAATTACGCCCACCGCTTGGAGGAACTCTCCGCTATCTATAGTGAAGTAACAGACGCTCTACTATTGGCCCACCAAAAGAGCGCCGACAGGTATAACCTTCGCAGGAGGCACGTCACATTCAAGGAAGAAGACATCGTCTGGAGGAGAAACAACACTCTGTCACAAGGTGCGCTGTACTTCTCTGCCAAATTGGCACCCCGTTTTGTAAAGACGAAAGTCCTAAAGAAAATCTCAGACCTGGTTTACCGATTGTCCGACATCTCTGGTAAACACATAGGTAACTACCACATAAAGGACATTGTAAAAAGTGGGAACATGGAAACAAACTCCATTGCCACGCCCGTATAACCCCAACGGTTATTCCTTGACTCCTAGCAACCATTCGTCTACACCGTGACATGAATCACTATGGAAGTCAACCCTTTTGTTGCGTCACTAATGAGCGGCCTCTCGTAAACGATTGTCACTCATTGGGACACTCAAACGAAACCCTTTCTAGCTCTGGCACAGTGTTGTCAACTGTAGCCAAAGTCATGGAAGAAATTATAATTCTCCCTTGTGGTTTCGTTTCATTTTATTTTATTTTTTTTGTATAAATATCTCGTCATCATCAGTCATTCGCCTCTAATTGCTGCCCCAGGTGTCAAACCTTGGAAACATCGTTTTTTTTCTAAGCATGCACACCTCTACCTGAAATTGATCACTTCGGAGAAAGGAATTCCCTGTGGCTTACTGCAAGTAGTCAGAGACTACGTGCCCAAGGTTTTGTGCATCGTCACAACTCGCAGCATCATATTTTCACATCATCATGTCATACCTCGTCACCCCTTTCTAAATATTAGAAAATCTTTTTGTACATTAAATATCGGGTCCTCGCCAAAGTGCATCTAACCCTTATGTCATATGTAATTAAATTAGGTAAGCAAACCTGTGTAAACCCACGGCGGTATCAGATGTTTGCTACCAGTTCTAAGTTTTTTTTTCTGTTTTTTAAGAAAATAGAATGGCGCTCAATAAATAACCCTAATTGCTCTAGCTCTCCCCAGAACTGGATGTGGAGTCTGGAAAGTATCGTTATAAAAGGGACAACTTTCAACGTGCCTCTTCATTAACGATAAATTTTTTTACAACATTTCAGCAACATTGAGTCACCCTGGGTCTCAACGGCTCAAACTGAAATTTTGGGGTTGCCTTGTTGTGACTTATCACGTGCAAAGTACGAGGTCACAACAAGAAGCCAGGTCTCCAAGTGAACCACCCTGTGAACAACCCATCCCATTATTATAATTTTCATAACACCAAGGTGTGTCCATCGCAGTCTGTTTAAGTAAGTAAAACCTAGAAGGTCTTAAACACTCAAATCGGACCAATGTAAATAATTTGCCTTGTCAAACAACGATAAGCGCATGTCTTGTATTGTTGCTACCATCGTACGTGTAAGTACAACAAAAGTTGTACCATCACGATACGATACTCTGTGCGTAACCAAAAAGGTTGTACCACAAAGGATCTCTTTTGCGGTAAGCTTAGATGAAATTCACATTCCATCAGCACGCCAGAATTTTTTTTGTCCCTTAATTGTTGAAGTATAAAATCTTGGCCAGATCTTCAAATATGTTTTTGCCTTTGTGCAAGTCTTTAACGTACGCTAATATGGATTTATTATGCTACGGTATTGTTGTACTAAGTACATCAGTATGTCTCGCCGTCTGTATTGAATAGGTACCTTTATATGAACGTTAACCTTTGTTGCCATCATAGGTGGGAACCTTATAAAATCTGCCGTCATAGATGGGAATCTCAGAATATCTACTAAATGCGATACGGGGAGCCCGTTATAATTACTCTGTGGGTTTTTGTCAGAAATGTCATAAATACCTAGTCTTTTGCACCTCCCTTCAATACTGGGCAACCCAGTTGTAATTCGTTCATTGTTATCCGTGAAGACGTTATAAAACTTACTTGCAAATCTTTTGATTTTGCAATCTTGTACGCTATACGTGAAGACGTTACAATACTCACCATGAATCGTGCGAACGAAATAATATCAAACCTTTATGTGTGAACTACTCAATGTAGTCCACACCCCTTTTTTTGTAATCATTAATATGCCCGTGGACTTCCTGTCACAAGAACCCAGGAACTATCTACTATCTCAAAAGGACTAATCATACGCTTCACGCATGATTATGGGGCATCGTGTCGTGGGAGTTAAGTTGATGGACACAAAAACATCTAACTCGTTGTCTGGGAGACGAACAAAGAAAATCCCCAGGTTTGTGAGATTTGAGCAAGGGTCTGTCATTTCTCGCAAACAAGTAGGAGAATAAAACGACCCCTAATCTTCTGCCCAATACACGTGGAGGATTAGACTTTTATGTCAGTGTATTCTTTTGTCCAACACTACCAAATATTATTGTAATGTGCCAGGATGACTGCTGTAGACCTTGTTTCACCTCCACCCAGAGGTCGAATTTCGGAAATAGCCGAGTCCCCAGCAGTTTTCTTCGTTCAAATGTTCCCAACTATCACCCTCCCCCTTCCTCGAAATTATCCGTGAATGGGGATATATGCGTTACGCACTTGGCGTTTCGTTTGTCAAATGGGACAATCTTCATACGCGGATCCTTTCAACTTCCTACTCCTTTCCCACTTTGTTATAACTAATCTTGTACGCAATGTTTTGTTTTTCGAAAGTAGAAAAAATGCTACCGTATAGACGTGAGCATAGGTCATGGAAGACCAACTTCTTTCGAATGGGGAATTTTGTTATACGTACAATCCCTCAACCACGTATTCTTGGAAATGTATTTGGTAAAGAAAAAAACCAAAAGGGGTTACACAGAACCTGTCCTTGAATACGTACCTTTGTAACATGTATTAGGAATTAGCCACATTTAGTTAGCTCTCTCTCCGTCTCTCTCTCTACACGCCAAACAAATCCAACTTTTTCTCAACATGCACACTTGTTTCTCTCCAAACTTTTTTCATCATTGGTCTACTAGGCAGGTAAACTTCAAGAATTTTGTTCTAATAATAATTTTTGCCGGATTAAAAAAAAAACCAGCAGCTCTGCACCCTATCTACATCTGCGCCCCTTCATGCTGCCCTCGCTACCGTCACGGAGGTCCCTTGCCTTCAATCCCTGCGTACCAAAAGCACCCGACCGCATCTAACATAACCTAGTGTGAGTCGTGCGTGTAGTTGCGAATTGTATCACCACAAAGAACCGACACTCAAAACAAACCCGAGCACGCCAGCTCTAGGTTGGTTCCTGTTCCTGTTGCCCTTGTGCAAATGCTCTGCTGCCATTATGCAAATATTCCTGCTGCATAATACAAATGTTCCTGTTGCCCTTGTGCAAATGTTCCTGCTGCCATTATGCAAATGTTCCTGCTGCATAATGCAAAGGCTCTGCTGCCATTGTGCAAATATTCCTGCTGCATAATACAAATGTTCCTGTTGCCCTTGTGCAAATGCTCTGCTGCCATTATGCAAATATTCCTGCTGCATAATACAAATGTTCCTGTTGCCCTTGTGCAAATGCTCTGCTGCCATTATGCAAATATTCCTGCTGCATAATACAAATGTTCCTGTTGCCCTTGTGCAAATGTTTCTGCTGCCATTATGCAAATGTTCCTGCTGCATAATGCAAATGCCCTACTGCCATTGTGCTGATGCTCCTGTGCCCTTGCGCAAGTGACAATACCAACGATTGTTCACAAAAAACAATCCCACTACATACAAAAGCCAGTGTACCAGCCACCAATTGCGATTCCACTCTCCAGTACTTCAATGGTTTCGTACTGGCTCACCCACAGGATCCGGAAGCAGTTACCCTTTCGACCTCTGTGACAGGTAGAACTCTCCACACCACCTAGAAGCCTCATCATGTGTTCTCTTCCTCGTAATTTTCTTAAAGGCCCTAGTGTCCCTTGAGTGTAATCTCAAATGGGCCAGGTTACTGTGACAAAGTAACCTTGTAACTTCAGTGAAACGTTCAACCACCCCAGACATCCTACGCAAACCACGTTCGCAAACATTAGCTCACAGACCAATGATACAATTTTAGAGTTTTTTTCTATCACTGCATAACCCTTGTACCTTTCTTCAACAGATCCTTGTTCTTTGCAACTGTATTTATGTATGCTACTGCCTTTATATACATTTATTGACAATTCCTTGTTACACCATGTATCTTCTCTTTTGTGTTCTGTTCATAACTATTCTCCAGCTAGGAATCTCTCTCTCTCTCTCTCTCCTCGTTTCTCTTAAATGTTTTTGGCACAAGTGCTGAAAAGGTAAGAGGATTTATTAGTCCTACAGCTCCATTACCACGTCGCTTTTATTGCGGCGAGGGGGGAAGTGTTACGTTACAAAGACCGCCAATATAGAAGCGCGCGCATTACCCCCTCCCGCGAGCGACAAACGGAGCCGTCGCCTGACCAACTCTCGGAGCGGCAGCCCGCCTCAGTCTTCAGCAAGCGAGCTCCGCGGGCCCACGTTCCCCGCGAATATGGGCGACACAAGTTCAGTTTCGCCGTGTGCGCTTCCGGTCCCCGATGGACGGTGCGTAGACTGAGAGAATCAAGCGCGTGAAGCCGCTGTTGGCCCATAAACCAAACGTGAGTCAATTACCATGTTACCCTTTGTGTGCAATTAAATGTATTAGCCCTTACCACGCGTGATAGAGAAGAGAGACGGACATTCAAACTAACTTTCAGCTAGGATCGTTCCTTATGTATTATTGTGTCTCCTAGAATTGAATAAACTGTTTATGTGATAACCTACCGTGTTTTGCTTGACGAGGGAGGCCCTGGGAGAATGGAGAAGCGTGAAGTTCCGGACCACAAGCACTAGCCTTGAGGTTACGAGGAAATCCTGCTTGCACCGAATCCTGAGCTAGTTATAATTTGGGGCAGATACAGCAGCTAATTGTATTAAATATGTGGGAGCTTTCTCCAACCCTGCCGATAGCATCAGCACGCCCGTTGACGCCAACACGCTGGACGCTAACAATGTCAAGATGAGTTCTGATGATGAAGAGATGCTACATCAGGGAGAAAACACAGATTTCAAAGATATTTCAATAGATATATATTTACCGGCAAAAAATTCTGGCTTAAATAAATTATTACACGACCTAAATGCACCATTTAAGAAATTCGTCTACGTAAATAATTACGTAGACGTCAAAAACGTCAAATTCTGATGTGGAAGAGATTCTCACGGTTTTTGCGATAAGATCGTAGATGTTACACGTAAGTATCGGGGAAGAAACGCAGATTTCAACGACATAACCCCAACAGTTGACATAACCCCAAAAACTCGTTCGATTTATTGCTGTTCCATATAATATATTTATTATATGCTATTGATGTTCCCCGTACAATTTAATGAGGAAAATATTAACACATCTACGAATGGAAAATACTTGGGGTATATCATTACTGAAAACCTCTCGGATGATGGTGATATTAAATGACAGAGGAGAAGTATCAGTATACTGTCTAATATAATTGCCCGAAGATTCTCCCAATCGGTTTATGGATGATAATTTTACGTGATAACGTCATATAATAACGATGGAGTGGAAGAGAGATAGATGCGTCACAAGCCGAACGCTTAGGCCGAATGCGTGTTCCGCGCTCTCGCTTGCACGCTCGGTTCAGGCGGAACGTGACAATAAGTCATACATTTTCATAAGTGCAGCCGGCGTTCATCGATTTATAAGACGTTATCACGTCAAAAAACATGGTGTGCGAAACATGCTGTCACTACCAAATGACCACGATGAAACTACTCGGGATCTAATTATATAATAATCAAATAATATAATTTTTTTTTATTACTACTTTTGTTTTTTCCCATTCTATGTACTTTATTCTTTATTTAAAAACTGTTGTGTAAATATGTATAACTAAATGGTTCGTATGGGATTGCACTATCCTCCCCACATCCTGGAATAAAACATTATTATTACTCTCCATGACTGGCTGCATTGCGCGGCTGATGAAAAAAAATGAACTAATCCTGCTAAAATAAGCCTGCCTTCCCCGTTTCACCCGGAGGGAGAATGTTTTCCACCCGCCATGGAAATTATGAACATTGTGATGCGAGTGAGATGCTTCTGCGATGTGAGTTGTTCAAGAGTTGTTCAAAGTCGCGCCCCCATTAGTAAAGCTTACAATAATGTTCAAGCGAATGTTCAAGCGAATGTCCAAGCAAATGTTCAAGCGAATGTTCAAGTGAATGTTCAAGCGAATTTTCAAGCAAATGTTCATGTCAGAGGTCGCAGGACACAGGGCTTTAGATGTCACCTTTCACTTATCGACCATCTTGATGTCCTCGAAATTTACATGGAGGAAGGTTTACAAGGATTAAAAACATTGCAATATCGAGAATTCTTCATACGGTGTTAACAACTAACTGCAGGTGCTAGTTTTGCAGTGGAGTTGTTCTTGTATCTGTAGTCGGAGTATCAATGTTTGTCACGAGAACAGTAAGTATTACAATTTTATTGTAAGTTGTTTTAACCTATCTCTTCTGCCAAAAACGCTCATTATGTTAAGTAAACTAAAATTTGATAATTATTAAGAACAATTTTTTATTATTATTTTTATTTAAAAAAAAATATTTATTAACCAACATAATATTACAATATACGCAATGTACTTTTTTTTGTATACACCACCTGACTAGGCTAAGCCTAATCGAAGGTGGAAGGAATTTTATCTAATTTTGATATCTTAGTCTGGAACATAAAATAAGATAAACATTTTAATTTGATTACATGAAGGAATTATGAGCGAAACTCAATCGAAAATATGGAAAGGAAATGAAAATCAGAAAAAGATATTTACACCTCTGGGACCTCCCTACTTTCCGTGCGGGTGCTCTTATCCACTGAGCTAAGATGTCCAATTCGGTCACCTTTAACTGTACCATACTTCGACTAAGAACCACCCATATTATCTTCATTTTTCTTAACGCAGATTCTTATTGGCTGCCATCTTTATGTATGATTGCAAGATTCAACTCGAAATAAAGAAACAGTTACGTCAGCCAGAGTAGATAGTTTATCATATACGCCTGTTTTATTCATCATTTCTGAATGAATTTTTCCAGAGTATTTTGAATGTTCCGTATATTTCTTATTTTTGAAGATGTCGTAAAAATCAAATCAAAAGATATAGAAATTAAAAAAAAAAATTAAAATTAAAAAAATACAGTCCTTTTATATAATGAATTTGGAAGGAAACTGTTACCTAACTTTTTCCTCGTGCATACAATAAAAAATAATAAAAAAATGTTGAAGTTTGCTTTAATGCCAAAAAATAAAGACATTTCAAACGGATTTCTTGCATCTCTAAAGACGTTCATTTCCTTGATACGTTTACCAACACATGTATTAGATATTAATATTATAAAAAACATCACTTTAAAGATCATGCTCATAAAATAAAGATCCTAAAATGCAAATTTGTTTATTTTTGTCAAATATAAAACCTTTTTATGACAGTTCAATAATCAGAATACGATTATTGTGCAACAACTTGACTAAAACTGATTAAAACCACAAAAAATACAGTAAATATGTTAATTTTATAAACAGAAGAGTGAATTGGTTACTTTAATAGAAATCATTGAGTAAAATCACAATATCTACTAACATCCCGCGGAGAATTTTTTTCGCGGCTTTACTGTTTTTTCAGCGTGGAGCGCAAATGCGCAGGCGAGCTAATAACGCCCCCTTGCTGAAAAGAATTAAAACAACCATTTTTACCAAGTAAACTATAACCAAATACAACGTTGCCAGATGTAAAATACATTCAATGCGTTTTTACAGCGCGGCCGCGGAAGTAAGCTTATTACTAAAAGGTCGTGTTCTATTATACACGGGCTTTATTTATGTTGTTGCAACAACACAGGTTATCGGCCGTAAATTTTTTTTTTTAGTAAGGCTGAAAGTGTTTAAGGAAAATATATAATAAATCGCTAGGAATTCGGGATGCGGCGGCTTATGTAATGTCGAGAATCTATTAGGTTTTCTGTAATAAATTTAATTAAAACTTTTTGCCTTTTGTCGAGAGGATCCGTATTTGTGCCCGGAGGTGCTCAGGGGTGCTGGGTTTATGTGAAGAGGTTTGTCTAGGTCTTGGTGGCACATGTTTTCGCCCACCTACGTTGCGAGCCGGATCGGGAGACTGGTTGATGGAGACATTATTACCTCCCCAGCTGGACTGTCTCGACCCATCGTCTTGTACCGCAATGGGAGGAATGATTCATTCGTCCGTCACAATTGGACACATCGACCCCCAGATTCCAACGCACCCCTCGTACTTTTTTCCTTCCCAGAACTTCCTTTCCCTAAAAAGACCCTCCACATATTATCCTCAAAGATGACGCAGGTTCCGAGAGAAATTGTTTTTCTCTGGGCCTCCTGTGTGGAGCTAGTGTAAATAAAAAATCTTCTTCCCTTCTTCACTTCGAACTTACAGTATTCCTCAATTTGGAATGGTTAGTTATGATTCTTGTGAAAAAAACATTTTGTAAATACCTGTTTTTCTGACCACAAAGGATTTTTCAAATAGATACCCAACCACTAGATAAAGGCTCCAGGTGTTTTGGCTTTCCGGAATATTTTTATTTTTTCACTAAATCTAAGAACATTTTCTTATTTGTGTAAAAGTTAAACATTTTTTTTAGATGTTTCAGGTCTCACTATTGGTGGTTGGTCTCCTGGCGGCTGCACGGGCAGCTCCCGCTGAAGGACCTCAGATATTACGTTATGAAAATGAGAATGATGGACTTGGAAATTATAATTATTCGTAAGTACATTGAAGATAGGTAAAAATCAGAAACCTAGCAAATATGAAAAAAACTTCAGTTAGCTTATACAGTAACTAAACTCAGCTGGCATTGTCCGAATCATTTATATTAAAGATTTGAAATAGAAACAAAATAGGGCATCGCCTTTAATTTTAAGCTGAAGATTCCAAAGACTGAAAAAGCAAATAGCCCAAAGATAAAGAGAAAACCTCGGGGCATGGAAGTGTCGTGTAGCTAGGTACAAGTCTTTTGGAGAAAATTTGTGCAGGAGGCCAAATCCCATGCGATCTTTCGCGTCGCGTTGACGAAATTGGGCGTTTCCACAGATTGCGATTCTTAGAGCCAAGTATATTTTTATTATTATTAAACTCTCTTTCATTCCAGCTTCAAGACGTCTGATGGTATTGAGAGACAAGAGCAGTCGGAGGTCGTCAACGCTGGAGACCCTGAGAAGAAATATGTAATAGTCCGAGGATCCTTCAGCTACATTGGTCCAGACGGCGTGACCTACTCAGTGACCTACACAGCTGACGAGAATGGCTTTCATCCACAAGGCGATCATCTTCCTATACCTGTCGAAAAGGTATAAAAATTTCCATACCCAAGACAGGAACGTCGCAGAAAGACATCAAGTGAACCAAATGTGCATCAATAGTCGTCATTATATAACTGAGTACCTACTCCTACGTATGAGGCGATGAATGTGAATGAAACAAGAGCTTCGTGCTAATAGCTGCGTAGTTTTCCATCCATTCGTCTGTCTTGTGGAGATTTTTTTGTAAATTACCTATCACATAAGGGAAGCTAAACAATGCTACATATTAACTAAAGAATGCAAAAAGTGGTAGTTATAAAATGTTAAGGTAATAAGTGATCGCCATGAGTTGATTGCGTAATACCTTCAATAATTATGCGACAAATATACTTCCATAAAATAAATAATAACACGTTAACCTTTCACTTACCAGTTGCAAGCCATTAATTATTAATCATTTGATAAAATAATGGAAAATAACTAGACAATCGTGATTTGATGATCCCTAAGGCTAGGTACAACAGTTGATAATAACTTCTTCAAACACAGCATACTTATTTTATGGTACCATTTTAATTCAATATTAATAATATACTTAGTTTTTACCACTTTTATTGTTTACAAAACCAACACGTTCCGTGAGCTAATCTCACTTCTTCAGGGTTTACTTACTAATTTTAAATGAACATTATTCACTTCAGGGTTTACTAAGTATTTATAATTAGTTAGTAAACCCTGAAGATGTGAGCTTAACTCACGAAACATGTTTTTTAAACAATAAAAGTGGTAAAAACTAAGTATATTATTAATTTTGAGTTGATTATAAGGTCAGCTTGTTGGAATGTCGAGCTTAGCACAGCTTGGAACATAATCCGTATATAGGTCAAAAGCCTAACGGACAGTTAGGCTTTCGACTTTTTGTGTTCTTCATGAATTTAATGGAGGAAAGTGTTTCTATTTTCCTTGAAAAACAAATCTACTCTCTACGTGAGTAGTATATCTATCCTCTCTCTCCTGTCGCCTTCATTGGCACATCTCGTGTGTGGTTTGGTATGTTTATGCACATCTCTATGCACCAGGAAATCGCGATATTATGATTGCGGTCTTTCAAAAACAGTTTATTTTTAGGTGGATTTAATTTATGAGTTATTTTTTTGATAAAATTCTACACTTCAATCAGCATAATCTCGCTGTATGCGAGTACACTAATTTTAATTAGTATTTGTTTTGCTTGAGTCGGTACATTATTGATGAAATTAACCGCTAAAAACAAACTGTCCTGAGGTTGAAACTTTTAAAATCACTTATCGTACTATTTTAAATTTATTATCAATTAATAACATCTTCATTTCTCATCACTCCATGAATGTAATAGTCAATACTTGTAAAATTAAGCAATTTACGTGAATTTCGGAGGGAAGAATTCAAATATTATTTTGACTTCGACTGGAAGTATATAAATATCAGATTTGACTTCTAGCGTCTCGGCGTATAAAATATTAACTATTCTATGGGTAGAAACACGTAGAAAGCGGGTTTCCGAGTCGGCGCATGGGCGGCCGACTGGCGCAGAATATCCGACCGACAAGAATGTTTGTATATAAACGTACGAAACCGCACACAGTGAAGCCAGATTCAGATGTCCTCAACTCGGTACAAACTGCCGCCTGCGGGCTCGGGCGCTGGACACCGGTAATCTGAAATACGAAACCCGCGTTCTAAGTGTTTCTACCCTTCGGCTTGTTAAATTTTGAGCGGTAGATTTAGTCCGCTTAAGGCGGCGCTTCTCGGCTGAAAAAGAAGAAGATGGAGAGATAAGTAATTACGAATGTTGGACAGAGCGCGCTAATATTTTAAGTGATAAAATCTCAGCGAAAATTGCGAAAAAGCTTAATAAAACATCTCGTTTAAAATAGAGCAAAAATCTCGTGGAACGTAACTTAAGTATCATTTAAAGAAACATTGCGAATTTTTTCACAAATATAACTAGTAAAATAACAGAAATAGACTTGTTTTGAATAATTTTCGGAGCATACTTTGCGATTTTTTTTCTATCGAGGGAATTTCATATAATTTGCGTTTCGGCGTGGAACGTGTCTAGATATTATCTTCAAAAATAACATTTATTTTTTTAAGAGCTTAAAAACATCAAATGTTTAAACATTCTCCCTTAAGGGAGATATGTAAAAAATCGGTCGAATTCGGATAGCGGCGGCGTGCAAGGAAAAAAGGCAATTTTTTCGCACAGACTACGTCGACGCCATCCAGCAATAATAATAGTTTTTAGAGGACATTTGAGAAAATTTTGGATTCAAAAAGTTTGGTTTGAAGTCGAAAGATCACTAAAAAAAACATAAATTAAAATTATTTTTTCAACGATGTCATTCTATAGTGCGTGTGGTGTGAGCTGTTTTAATTATATATATTTATTTAAATAAAAGTAGAAGAAATCATAAACAAAAAATGTTTAATTTAAATTACGAAAATATTCACGCGTATGTGTTTGTAAGTTCGCGTACAGACTTGGCAACATCGCGTCGCATCGTAGTAAGTGAATCCTTCTGACGCTTGGCCAACTTATCGTCACTCAAAATTTCAAGATCACGTGATATAGGATGATTTGTGCATGGTCTTTTTTTACATTATCTATACACAGGAGGCCTTGAGAAAAAAAAATCCCTTAGGGCCTGTCATCTTTGAGGATGCCGTGTAGAGATCTTTTTAGGGAAAGGAAGGAGGGGAAGTTCTGTGAAGGAAAAAGGTATGAGGGCCGGGTAGGAATCTTGGGGTCAGGAGTGACGAACGTGTAAATCCATTCCTTCCACTGAAGTGCAGTGAATCCATTCTTTCCATTGCAATGCAAGGCGATGAGTCAAAATGTCTTCCTCAACCTGTCTCTACCGATCCGGCCCGCCACGCAGTAGGTGGGCAAAAATTTCCGCCGCCAAGACTTAAACAAACCTAACCCCAAGTGGTTCGCTACTTTTGGTGACTCAGCAGGGGGTGCTCGGGTTCATGCGGTGTGGATTGTCCGGGTCTTGGTGACGGATGCGTCTGCCCATCAAGTGCACGGCAGGCCGGATCGGGAGAGAATGATTGAGGGAGGTCTTTATCAACTGCAGCGGATCGGGAGTGGATGATCTGCACCGGATCGGGAGAGAATGATTGAGGGAGGTCTTTATCATCTGCAGCCGGAATCTCTCGGAACATCGCCATGCACCGCAGTGGGAGGGATGGATTTATACGTTTGTCACTCCTGGACACACTGCCCCCAGATTCTTTCCCACCCCACATACCTTTTTCCTTCCCAGAACATCTTTTCTTTCCTTTCCTATATAGACCCTCCACACAGCATCTCCAAAACGACTATAGGCCCTGATTTCCCTTATGATCCAAAGATCCAAAGATCCTAAGGGAAATCAGGGCACTCTACCCGGCATCTCCAAAGGATGCCGGGTAGAGGGTCTTTTTAGGGAAAGGAAGGAGGGGAAGTTCTGGGAAAGAAAAAGGTATGAGGGGCGGGTAGGAATCTGGGGATCAGTAGTGACGAACGTGTGAATCCATCCCTTCCACTGCGGTGCAAGGCGATGGGTCCAAAGGTCTCCCTCAAACTGTCTCTCCCGATCCTGACCGTCACGTATTTTTGATAAATGCTAAGCCCTGTCTCACTAAGTTTTCTTAGTGAGAAAGGCATAGGACATCAATAAAAAAAAATAAAAAAATGACATTGTAAAAACACATGACACGTAACATTCATACTAATTGAACAAAAAATGTAGCATCGCTTACGAAAAAGATAGCCATTCAAAGAATGTGTTTATAAACGGGTCGTTAAAGTATGTCCACTGGGCATGGTTCAAAACCATGCGCAATGTTTTCTTCACTCTATTATTTCAACTAAGCATCTGTCAAAACTGGTAAAAAAACCTAATTCATCGCTCGTCCTATATGATAAACCATTCTCAATTTTAAAAATTAAAAGTTCATTGTACATGAATAAAAGCATTACGCCCAAAGGATGAACCTTGCATTACGCCAGAATCATTCCCACATCGTACCAACTTCCCCTTGCACCATATAATACAGAATCCATCAACCAAATTAGTTTGTTTAATAGTTTTTGGTATTTTTGTTCTTTTCAGATGCCGATTGTACCAACGACGAGGACGACGACGAAGAGGCCTCCTTCTCGAACCAGAGGTATTTTGGACCGGGGAAGCCCTCTGAGTAAATCGCTATTGGGAGGAGGGATGTATAATCCCCGTAAGAACAGATTATAAATAATTACCAAAAATAAATAAAAGAATCATAATGTTAGTAATTAAAAATGTTATGTTATTTTATAAACGTTTCATACAAAATGTCTTTATTATTACAGTCGAGGGCACCCACCACTTTCCCGAACGGTTTTAAGGACCAGATTGGTTCCTCTATCGGTTCTCACATCAAGACTCTACATTTATTTTTTTAAACGAAGCTACTTTGAAATGATTCTAAAAGCCCCCGACTGTCCCTACACGGCACAACATACAATATAATGTATAATTATTATACATACCAAGTGTTCTCATCCGAGGCAGCTTGTTCCCGTTCGCTGTGCTGTCTGTCTTATTTGTTCTTTTGACTTTATGCCCGGGTAAAAAATCTTCCCCACAGGAAAAACTTAACCCTTCCACACACTTTTCCACAAATGATCGTCTAGTCCAGTGGTCGGCAAACTTATAAGCCAAAGAGCCAAATATGTACATTACAACGATTCAAAAAAAAATTGAGAGCCAAAACTGTTTATTGATTTAGTAAACATTTATTATGATTTTAGCAGTTCATTAAATTACATGTGCTGAATAAAACTTGATTTCATACTTAAGAGGGAACAATCAGCAAAACCGGAAATATGTCATTTTTAAATAAAATTTATTCGTATTGACTCTTTTCCGCAAAAAATTATAAATTGATGTCGAAAGACTGTTATTTTATCTAGTAAAGCTATTTTTTTAATTTGATAAAATATGTTTATTTTTAGTACAATCACAATTTCACCGTAGATCATTGGCAGATTTGTTAAATTTTCAAACAAAATTTTGCATTATACAACAAAAATTTCAAATCATGTAAATTATGCAGTAAAATAAATCAATAAATTATTTGAGAAAGTGAATTTTCAGAATTATAATTATAGTTCAAATAAAATCATAAAAAAAGATCCGTGCCCTTATTTTGTGACGAAAATACTTCAGTTTGTCTATTTATTTACGGTCTTATAAACTAACATATTAAAAAATTACATTCTTATTTTGCTTAGACATAATTGAAAAATTATAAATACTTATGATAAAAAAATAATTACAAAAAGTACAAAATTTTAATTGTTTTATCATCACGAGCATTTTTGAATGTGGGTATTGATCAAAGCAAATTTAGAATGAAATAAAATCGATATTGAGTTTAGGGATTGCAATCCCGCGGCTCATTCAATCCCGCGGGATTGATATGCGGGATTACTCAATTACCCGCGGGATCCCGCACCTTTGAAATTATGTTATAAAAATCAACTTTTATTAAACATTTCTTACATTAAGCAATTATTTCTTTCTATTGATTAAGTATAAGTACTTATTAATCTGTTTTCTTAGATTCATCTTTATATGTTTGGCATAGTTTAATAGTTTTGTTTAATTTGACCATTACTCCTAACAACAGTTTTATATTTTTAATTCAGTCTTATTCATATAATGACTAATAATAAAATCTCAACTTTCTCTTAGATCCTATTACTATAATATAAACCTACGGTGATAAGTTTTGAAAATACGCTCTTAAGAATCAAATGGCATTTATTGTATCATTTCCGAGCCTGCTTCTGAGTGAACTGCAAATGTATCCTGAAGCTGAAAACGCTCTCTCGGCTTCTACGCTAGTAGGCTGAACACTGAACCACTGAACGATTTTTCGTAACGGAAAATCGTACCAGACTCAAACATGTATTTTTATGCCCTTTTGCTCAACATCATTTTTCATACCAAGGAAAATACTTCTTTAACAACCTACCCATAGAAATCAGAATCATTAATAACAAAATAAAATTATCGAATATCAAAAATCATTTTAAAGAAATCAGCAACGGGAAGACTGCTTCCCCTATTTCCGCATGAATGTAACACTAAAAAATATACTTGTTTTTACTCTGGAATACATGGATGTCTTTTAGTTAAAAATTGCGATGTGTTTGTATTAACTGCACTAATTACTTATGTGAAACACGTGACTGTTTAAATGTATAAATAGAATGTAAACTCTTCTTCCATCCACAAGCAAATGCTTTTAATGGAAGACCAGTACTAATTTAATATGTAGCATTTTTGAGATAAACAAATAAAAAATAAAAAAATAAAAAACATATGTTGGGCACGCGTTTGGCGTGTTTCCCGACTATGCACCAGTGCCGAAGGGATCAATGACGCTAGTTCTTCGGAGCATCTTCCATTGAAATTCCGGTAGAACAAGGATAGCATTCCCACCCGACGCCTGTGCTCTAAAGATTGCAATCCGTTTGTTAAGTTAGGAGAATCTATCTAACGGACTGCCCGTTTCTGCACAGAGTCGAGGGTCTTTTTTCAGGTATTTTGGGGCTCCAGACCAGAGTTGGCTGCCAAATTGATCTTTCATAAAATTCAATTGCTTTAAAAACAATAAAACTTCCACAAGTAATACAATTTATTAGATGTTTAGCCTCCTATAATATACCAGAGGGCTGCTAAATATTCGGTTCCATGACAACCCAAGAAAGTGGCTTTTCAACACTCTTTTGAATAGCCAATAAATATGATGAATTTTTTAAATAGCCCATAACCTAATTTAACGTATCCTGTTCTCAGTTTTTTTTTCTTTTCATCGCTTTTAATGACTTTTCAAAGGAATTGTTGATTTGTCAGGTCAGGTCAATATTCGTTACGGAGACATCTATGGATTTTTGCTAAAAACGAAATGTCCATTTGACGATGACTTTTGACTTGCTTATAGAAAATTCTTGCACACGTTCAATGCATTTTGCACTAGCCTAAATACGTGTGAAACATGGTGTCACTACCGAATCAGCTCGATGGAACGACTCTGTATCTAAAATAACAACGCATGAAGAATTATATTTGGTTACAGAAGGTACAGCACTTACAGCAGTGCATCGACAAGTTTGCGGAGCTGGATTCACGAGCTTTATGAGACACCGGGTCACTGGAGCCAGGATGCGGATAATGACTTCCGACAACACGGTGGTGACGCAGCTTTCCACCAGCACCAAGCGCCACTTCTAAGTGAGTGATTTTGACTATTTATTTAATTTTTATTTCAATTTTTTTCTACTCTAAAATTACTGTGTAAATGGGATGTGTGACCTAGATGTCCCCCTCTGATCCCCCACCATATAAAATAAGAAGAAGAATAATTAGATGTGTGGGATTGCATTATCCTCCCCACATCTTGTAATAAAACATTATTTTATTTTTTGAATTTATGTCCGGGTTAAATCTTCCCCACAGGAAAAACTAAACCCTTCCACACACTTTTCCTCAAATAATCATCTAGTCAATCCACGCTATGCAAGTGTATTATATAAGTATAATAAATACAAAACAATACAAGAACAACATGTCAACCTACCAGAGACCAAATGGATAAATAATTCACCGACTCCAGATATTTTCATATCAGACGGCTCGGCTCGGTAGAACTCCTAACTGGACCGATAAATCCTACTGATCCCTCAATATAAATATTTTAAAAAATCTTTCGTTATCCTGCATGTATTTAAAATGACTGATTTTTGCATTTTAATATTAATTTTTAGTATTAATATTATTGACTATATTGTCAATAAGAGTTGAATTATCAATATTACCAAATACCTTAGAATAGTTATAATACCTCCAACTCCTGAAATCGTACATTCTGATGGCAATAGGCCACATTAGCGCCTCCTAACGCTACGAATTGAGAGGTTTGATTTAATTTCATAGATTTTAAAGGATTTTGTGCATGATTATGTCTGTCAATTTGGAAGACCGGTTTGGATACCGCCGCCCCAGGAACCATTTTTTCGATAACCAACACCTCTGCCCTAGATCACCCCAAGTGATTCGTACGTTTGGTGACTTAGTAGGAGTACATGGGGTGAGTCCGGGTCTTGGCGGCGGATGTGTATGCCCTCCAACTGCGTGGCAGGCCGGATCGGGAAAGAATGGTAGAGGGAGACTTTTTGTCCTCTCCAGGACTCTCTCGGAACATCGCCTTGCACGGTGGTGGGAGGGATGGATTCACTGGAGACCCCCGGATTCCTAACACCCCTCATACCTTTTTCTTACCCAGGATTTTATTTTCTTTTATTCCTCAAAAAAACTCTCCACACGGTTTCCCCAAAGATGACTTAGGCCCTGAAAGGAAATAGTTTCCTCAGGGCCTCCGGTATGGAGCTAACATTAAAAAAATATGATTAAATAGATAAGATAAGATGAGGTTATGGTAGATTGAGATAAGATAACCCTCCACACAGCGTCTTCAAAGATGACATAGGCTCTGAGGAAAATTATTTTCCTCGGTGTGGAGTTAATGTAAAAAAAAAAGATAATGCATTTTATGCAAAATTATAAACCTTTTTTAAATCGAAACATTTATTAAAATAATAAAACTTTTTTAAATTTTAACATTTTGAGACTTTTATTTATTTCAAGTTGATAGTTAATTTTTTCAATCTCTTCTTTGAATTCTTCATCCTAATAGTGAACGGCTCAGAGGCCCTCCTTGGTCGTAAATACTAGAATCCACCGGTCGAATCTTCCTCTGAAAAGAACAAAAATATTATAAAATATTAAACGAACTGGTGACCCGAGAGTTGATCTACCGACATGACAGTTGGCTCCCCGAAATTACAATATTTTTTGCATTTTGTACCAATTTCAAACTATATTTAAATATACCCTTATTGATAAGTTGGTATGAATATCAAACGAATTTATATTTATTTATTTTTTATTTATTATTATTATATAAATTTATATATAACTAGCTTTTCCCCGCGGCTTCGCTCGCATGGTATTACGGAAAATGACTGTAGCGGTTGAACTAATCAATTATCCCCCCTCCTCCCACCCCCACCCCTTCCCGCATTCCATACATTCATTCCCTTACATTCAGTTTTCAAACATCTCGCCTGCTACCTAAATTTCATAAAGCTATAGCTGAAAGAAAAAAAAAATTATCCAATTTTGTTCATTCGTTCGGAATTTATTTTTAATTTCGGATGTTTATTTTTAATTAAATATTTGGAAGTTTGTTAATATAATAAAAAAATTACACTATTTATTATTCAGCCTTTATAATCGTTACGAATTACCACCACAACACGGGCATGTGCCTAGCATGGTGGTCGAAAAATCATAAAATTCATGTAACAAACATTTTAATGAATAAAGAAAACTTAAAAAAAAAAGAATTATATTTTTAATGTAGGAACTCTTATTTGACATTTATTCCAAAACAGAAGCTTGTCCAAAAAAACAAAACATATTCTAATATTTGAATTTTCTAGAGCAGTAGCTGACCAGGGGGCTTATTACCTACCAGCTTAGAGCCCACAAATATATCAACATCGTTTCCATGGAAACGATTTTTTTCTAACGTTAGCAAAAACTCGCTTTTGTTAGCGACAGAAAACGTATGACAAATAAAATATATTAATATTTATAATTTCATAACGCCAGAGCTTGCCATCATATACAGACTATAGTCTTCGCATATAATTTAGCTTTCTATTGGTGAAGTCTTTTTATTGGTTAATGCGTGAAGCGTCATAAATAAACTTGAGCAGTTTCGAATTTATAATATTATATAGTATATAGTATAGTATAGTATATAGTATGTATAGTGTATAGTATATAGTATTAGTAATTAGTATGAGTGATAAAATGGGCACAAAAATCAAACAACATTGCAACAATTGATAATTCTTTTTTAATCATTGAAGACAATATTAGCGACTCTCAAACGAAAATCTGAAACAGAAAAATTACAGCTCTACCACTGAGCTAATTTAACCCTGTCATTAACATTATCTTCCTTATCAACGGATGATTTTATTGGCTGCTATCATTATTAATTTATTTATTTATTCAAATGCCATAAAATGACTTTTACATTTAAGAGGAACGTATGCGTGGCCTGTTTCATACAAAATTTAGTTCCGGATTTACGGCTAAACTATCAAATTAATGGTTTTCAAATTTTTTTTAAATGACAGGTTAGATATATAAAAAGTACGGATATGAATCCGATTTTCGATTTTTGCTTTAAATTATAAAATATAGGCTCCAAAAGATGACGATTTATCGATGAATTTAGGAGGCTATTTTGGAATTTTTTTCTGACCAAATGGATGCTATTTTTGAAAAATCCTTTCACATCCTGCCTCAGGAATATGATGAAGTATACGATAAAATTTTAGTTTGCACTGAAAACAGTTATATTCGCGTCAAAAACCGGATCTAGCTACGCGCAAATTTATCGTAAAATTACGTAGGTTTTTTGTTGTCATCTCATCCACTCTTTTGCAAGTCTCGGGGAAGCGAAACGTGCGCGGGCCGGGGGAAGAGGTAATGGAATCGTGTATCTGTGTGTGTGTTGTCAGACAAGCGCACGTGCATGTTCGTTGTTTGTTTTATCATTTTAGATCTGTTTACCGAAAACTGGAGATTGTTTTCAATAACGCTAATATACTTGTGTTCACTAGGTAGTAGGTAGTAAGAAATTCAATTTTGGCAGTTCAGCTTTTATTTTAAAAATATTTTCTACGATACCAGGGTACCTAACTAGGTATATGTATGGCAGTAAGGCATGGAAACTGGCAGAGGAAGGATGAAGTAGACTGAATGCGAGGCGGGTATGGGTACCGCCGCCCCGGGAACCATTTATTGGATAACAAACACCTCTACCATAGGTCACCCCAAGTGGTTCACTACGTTTGGTGACTTAGCAGAGGTGCCCGGGTTCATGGTGTGAGGTTTGACCGGGTCTTAACGGTGGATGCGTCTGCCCACCAGCTGCATGACAGACCGGATCGGGAGAGAATGATTGAGGGAGTCTCTTTGACTTCAGCCGTAGGTACTCTCTCGAAACAACGCCTTGCACCGCAGCGGGAGGGATTGATTCACACGTCCGGGACACTCCTGGACACACTGACCCCCAGATTCCTTCCCACCCCTAATACCCTTCTCTTTCCCAGAACGTGAGGAGGGGAAGGAGATGGGGAAAAGGAAGGTGGGGAAGCACCTGGACATTCAGATCTAGTCACTAAACACAGTTAAAGCCATTTCGAGCAACGTTTCAATTCTTGATGGTGGTCTTACACCAGAGTCCTACTGAGAGTAACTTACATTCTGGAAAGTGCCGCAAATATACCATATATTATTTTTAAATGATTGAATTGTGAAAAAAAAACAAATCAATCAAATGTAATTTACTTGCGCACTCCGGTATTTGTACCCGTCACCTCCTAATCGCTAGTCGAGAGTCTTACCCCTCGACCACGGAAGTCATCATTAATTTTTTTTTGTTTTCATGAAAGTGCCTAAATATGTCGATTATATGGTTCCATGCCAACTGAGAATAATGTCAACTCAACACCTCCTTGAAAAGTCATTAAAAGCTATGAAAAAAATAATTTTCAATTAGCCGATAACCCTAACCTAATGTAACCTATTTAACCAATTTTATATTTATATATTTTATCATTCTAAATGACTTATCTGAGATGGTTCCGAGTTGGCTTCATTCCGAGTTGTTCGGTCACCGATTTTATTTTGTACGCGAATGTTAGGCCGGGTTGTTTAATCGTAACTCCAAATTAATATTTGACAAAACTTCACATTTTGAACTCTGTTCTAACATGTTAACATCAAATCGGGGTAAAATTCTATATTGTTTTCTTTTGCTATAATCATAATTGTTTTCAATGATTCAATCAAGATAAAAATATCACAACATGGTTGAATATAAATTTGAGTATATTGTGAAACAATCAAACCTAACCGAAGAATTATTGTAAAATTGTAAATTTTGTTGACACCCAGCGTTTGTACTATAAACAAACTAACACTACTACAGAATATGTCCAGAGACCTCCGCATGATGTGTCCCTCATCCGCTAATGCTAAGGTACTAAACGAAAGGGACCGTTCACCGGCTTCCTGCAAATATTCAAGCGTAATACTAGATATATTTTCTGTTTTGTTCACTACATAGTTATTTAATTTTTGTGTTCGTTCGCGATGTGCGACAATACGTATTACGATTTCCCCCTTCACTACCGCTCTCGTACGCCCCTCTCCTGTACTTTACTAGAGCAGGACACACGACAATTATACCTATCAGTATGCTTTTATGGGTAGTCAATCTTAGCCCGCGTGAACAGACCTCTTAAGTGATACATGATACAGTGGTAAAAGGAGGGTATCAGAATTTTAACACTTCCGTACCGGACCGGGGGAACGCACTTAGACGAACGAGAGTTTTTTGCTGTATCTAAGTTGTTGTTTAAACCACATACTCAATAATTTTAGTAATCCTAGAAAAATTATTCGGTTATCGATCTGCATTAAAAAATTAATATCGCATTATTACTTTTCTTAGAATTAAATTATTTATTAATAATAAAAAAAATTCTATCGAATTCCGGAGGAGAATCTTTCCCACCCGCCCCCCTTCCCCTCTGTTCGGGCGTTACCCCGTTCCCCGTTCTGGAAGTATCGGGACAATTCTCAGCGATAGCAAGTAATTTCTAAGTTGTTAGTTGAAAGGAATACATCCCGTTCGTGTACACTGCGCATCTCGTTTGCTCTTTTTACAGTGCTATAATGTCAAAGATCATTCGGTCGTGGTTAGCTATTGGCCCGCCTTCTCTGTTTTCTATGGAAAAGTACGCGTTATGGTCTAAATTCATTAGAATATTAATTATGACTTTATTTATCAAACGATTTCGAAAATGACTACTGAAATACGATGAATATACTACCTTCTAATTATGTCAATAACTCCCTTTAATAATCAAAACAAATTGGGGTCCTCGAGTGACCCCAATTCGGATCATGTGTGATTTTTTCTTTCCGGGACGAAAAGGTTAATAATAATGAAAATAAAATAGTTAAACAATATTTAAATAGTATAGTCAAATAACAGTATTTAAATAACTAGTTTTGTTTAAGACCTGACATAAAATAATATGATGTATGTAAATGACAGACATTAACATTATATAACAGACATAACATTATATTTATGCAGAATAAAAATATGTAAATAAAGGTTACATGTTACAAAATAGAATCGAAGAATCGAGCAAAGTCAAGTATACCTGTTCATACATTCACATTTGTTTGCAAATGGAATTGGTTATAAATAGAATAATTTACTATAGAGTTTATTGTTACATTAAAAGTTATCTTTGCTTCTAATGACTGGGCAGTGGGCAGGTATAGTTAGCAAATTAAATTTGTTGCTTTAGGGCTGTCAGTTGAAGGTTTAATGGAAAAATAAACTATGGATTAGAAAATAATAAAAATAAAGTAGTATCTACATTTATTAGCTACTCTTAGGGGTAAATTACTGAAGCGGTTGCACTTATCAATTCCCCGCCCTCCTCCCCTCTCCTGCATTCCATTCATTCATTCTCGGTACATTCAGTTTTCAAAAGGCTCGCGTGCCACCTAAATTTCACAATGCCAGAGCTCACCAGTAGTAAAAAAAAGAATTATCAAATTTGGTTCAGTCGTTCGGAAGTTACGCGCGTAGGTACCAACATTTCGAAGATTCATTTTTATTTACATAGATAAATAGATATGAACTACGATGCCTGAAATACAAAATATACCAACATCGTTTCCATGGCAACGATTTGTTTTCTGACGTTAGCAATAACTCGCTTTTGTTAGCGACAGAAAACGTATAAGAAATATAATATATTAATATTTATATTTTCATAACGCCAGAGCTTACTATCATATACAGCCTTTTGTCTTCGTAAATAATTTAGCTTTCTATTGGTAAAGAATTTTTAATATCATTTTATTTTTTTATGCGTGAAAGCGTAACAAACAAACACACGCAGTTTCGCATTTATAATATTAGTATAGATGACTCCTCTGTCTGATGGTTTAGATATCTGAATTAAGTAGTTTAGAATCTGTAGTAAAATATGATATAGAAACCATGCAGTTTCGCATTTATAATATTTGTATAGATGACTCCTCTGTCTGATGGTTTAGATATCTGAATTAAGTAGTTTAGAATCTGTAGTAAAATATGATATAGAAACCATGCAGATGAATATTGACTATTGTGATTGAGGTATGTTATTATAGCCTTCTATTATTCCTTCTATATTCCGTGCAGTTGAACACACTTCTGAAAATGCATTGCCAACTGCATTCAATCTAGATAAAAGCGAATATCTAAATGATTCGGTTCTGATATTGTTGTTGCAATTAAAAAGAATTTTGGATCGAGTAGTTTTGTAGGTATATGGAAGGTAATTAAACTTAATACATCAGGGCTGTCCATAATACCATTATGTATGATTACAAGATTTAAGCCAAACTAAATGCAATCTATAGTTGGTAGATCTTAGTCGAAGTATTCATTATACAGTTAAATATGACCGAAGGGAATGGTGTCGATCGCTAATATTGTCTTCAATGATTAAAAATATTACAATTTGAGGTTTTTTCCGCAAGAAGTTTTTCCAAAAATAAAAAAATTAAATTCATTATTCGAAACGCGTATTTCTTTTATTTACACATTTAAATAGATACTTAGATGAAATAATAGAATGAAGATTACAGTAAATGTAATACTTTAGCGACCAGTTCATGTACAAATTCTTTGAATGCCTATCCTTTTCGTAGGCGGTGCTAGATTGTTTGTTTGATTAGTATGAACAAAACGTATACTGTATTTTATAATTTCATTGAGTAGATATCGTATTTTTTTAAGTTTGCTAACAATCGAAAATATTGGTTGAAATCTCAAAAGTGCTAAGTCAAAGACAAGGCAATTGTAATATCTTCGATTTCGTAGTTTTAATACTCAACTCAAACTGCCACGCGTCGCGTAAAGTCGTGTCCTACTAGTAAGTAAATTGCATTTAAAAAGCGCCAAAATGCCCACGTGTGTGATGAGAAAATATTTCTATTACACGGCAAACATTAGTAAAAGCCACGAAAAGTACACGCAAATTAATTATTTAAGAAATGCAATTATTTCGATTGTTTCCCAAAGATTTTTAGCGCCATTAGAAAAAATGAGATAGTAAACAATTTAGTATAAGTTAGTATAAGTGAGTGGGTTCCATGCCAACTGAGAATAAAGTCAACTCAACACCTCCTTGAAAAGTCATTAAAAGCTATGAAAAAAAAAATTATATTAGCCGATAACCCTAACCTAACATTACCTATTTAACCAATTTTTTATGTATATATATTTTTAATCACTCTAAATGACTTATCTCAGATGGTTCTGAGTTGGTTTCGTTCCGAGTTGTCCGATCACCAAGTGAGTGAGCGCGTCTTGGCTTCTCAGTCACACCTGTATTGTAGAATGTAGTATTCGGTGCAATATGAAAACATCGCCCAGTCCTGTTGAATATCTGTCTTTATCGTAGATGCATAACTTTTGAATTAAGAATTTACTGAATTTATTCTAACCTACAACATTCCATCTTAAGGTTGTGATATAATGTATATGTCGTTGTTTTAAATACTTTTTGCTTCACAAATCCAACTTATAATGTCCCGTGATCTTTCACGGTTCTAGGCTTTTGAATAATAATTAATGAATGCCATTTTCGTTGAAATCAATTTCAGGATATGACAGTGATTTAAAGATCCACTATTCTCGTTTGTCTAGTTATTTTCCAATACAGCCCACAACGAATGGTTTACCCTGGCAGGTGATAAGCAAACGAGTTCTCATTAATATTTAATTTTATGCAAGTATGTATTAATTGTAGTTATTATGCAGTAAACTGATCTAGAACACTTAATACACGATTATTTTATAACTACTTGCTTTTTGAAATCTTTAGTTAAATATGAGGTTTTATATAGCTCCCTTTGTGTGAAAGGTATTTTACAAAAAAAAAATCTCTGCAGGTGAAACGAATGGGTGGAATGTTACACAGCTAAGCACGAAACTCTTTCTTCATTACATTCATCGTCTCATACGTCTCCATTACATACATCTCCGTACCCCTTTATAATACCGACTATTGATGCATATTTGGTTCACTTGATCTCTTTCCACGATGTTCCTGTCTTGGGGGTGGCAATATTTTTTACCTGTTTTATCATTTCGACAACGGGAAGATGATCGCCTTCCGGGAGGAAGCCATTTTCGTCAGCTGTGTATTTCACTGCGTAGGATTTGCCATCTGAACCAACGTAGCTGAAGGATCCTCGGACTCTCAAATATTCCTTCTCGGGGTCTCCAGCGTTGACGACTTCCGACTGCTCTTGTCTCTCAATGCCATCAGACGTCTTGAAGCTGGAAGAAGAAATCTGTTAAAAATAATAAAAATACTCTTGGCTGTGATGATCGTGTCTCTAGGAATCGCAATTGGTGGGAAGGGCCAATATCATCAACGCGACCACACGATCTCAGCATAGGATTTGGCCTCATGCTCTAATATTTTTTAAAACAGGGTCTCCAAACTGTGTTCCGCTGAACCTGAATAGAGGTTCCGCGACAATTTGTCGGAAGAATTTCATTTCACATAGTGTAGCTACACATATTCATTTTGCGGCACTTCTGATATTATTCAGAAGAAATTATTATTTGTTTTTTTTTTCCAATAGTTCTTAATTTATCAATGATTTTAATGATTTTTGGGCGAGTTAGAAGAGTACACCAATTTATCAAACTAAGCTATTATTGTTTTACTTCCGTTTTCTACAACCTATTTATGCAAAGAAGTATTTTCTAATTAAGCTGCAACAAAATCAAAGTGCAGGAACTGATTCGACGCCACACCAGATATTAAAATCCAACTCATCAATATTGTGCCTAAAAAGAAATACAATTCACGGACTCAAATCATCAAAGTCATTACGTGCTTTATTTATTTCTGAATGAATTTATATTAAGCAAAAAATTGGAATATAAAGGATAAATAATAAATAATGTGCTTTATAACATTTTTTTTCATTTTTGCTATTAGAAATTGTCCAATCTAAAAAATGAGCGTTCCATTAAAATTTATGGGTTTGCAAAGGGTTCGGTTGGGGAAAAAGTTTGGGAAACCCTGCTCCAAAAGACTTTTATACCTAGCTTCACGACACTTTCATGCCTTGAGGTTTTCTCTTTATCTTGACTGTTTTTCCAGTCTTTGGGATCTTCAGATAAAAACTAACGGTTTCCTATTTTGTTTGTATTTCAATTTTTTAAATTAACCATATGATTCGGACAATGCTGACAAAATAAAGCTACTATATAATTAAGCTAACTGAAGTTATTTACATGTACAAGATTTCCAGCTTTTATAAAGGTTCGTATCTTCAAAGTACTTACGAAAAATTATATTTTCCGTGTCCATCATTGTCATTTTGATAACGTAATATCCGAGGCACCTGAGCGGGAGCTGCACATACAGCCGCCAGGAGACCAACCACCAATAGTGAGACCTGAAACATTGTTTTTTTTTTTTACATGTATAATGTTTGCATAAACAAGA
This sequence comes from Glyphotaelius pellucidus, assembly GCA_936435175.1. Taxonomy (NCBI): domain Eukaryota; kingdom Metazoa; phylum Arthropoda; class Insecta; order Trichoptera; family Limnephilidae; genus Glyphotaelius; species Glyphotaelius pellucidus. Next base: position 9,516,786 of record OW386537.1, on the reverse strand, counting down.
AAATATTCTTATATTCACTGAAAAAAAATTTAAAAATTCCGGAAAGCCAAAATACCTGGGTCCTTTATTTAGTAGGTAACGAAGGGAAGAAGTTTTTTTTACAATAGCTTCACGCAGAAAGCCTCCACGAGGAAAACAATATCCATCGTGGCCTGTGTCATCTTTGGGGATACTGTGTGGAGGGTCATATTAATGAGAGTAAATTCTGGCGAGTAGAAATGTAAATAAGGAATTTGGGGGTTTGATGTGTCCAGGTGTGACGGACGAATGAATCCATCTCTGCCACAGCGGTACAAAATGATGGGTCGAGAACTCTCTCGACCTCTCTCTCTGGCTGGAGAGGTAAGAAGGTATCCATCAACCAGCCTCTCCCAATCCGGCCCGCCACGCAGTAGATGGTCAATCGCATGTACCGCCAAGACCTAGACAAACCTCACCCCATGAACCCGGGCACCTCTGCTAAGTCACCAAACGTAACGAACAACTTGGGGTGACCTATGGCAAGGGTTTTTGTTATTCAATAAATGGTTCCATTTTCGCTTTGCCTCTCTGAGTTATTTTCGATAACGTCAATCATAACATCCTGCATATATTTGATTATGTCTGAACACTTTTCGGCAAATTTTGCATGTTATAATAGGTATTTGTTTTTATTAATTACCAAATATTAGTTTACCTTACTTGAGGAGCATGGATAGGTTAAAATAACTTACAATAATATGTAAATACTTACTGTTCTCAAGACAAACATTGATACTCCGACTACAGATACTTGAACAATTCCACTGTATAACAAGCGCCTACAGTTAGTTGTTAACTCTTTGTGAAGGATTCTCGATAGTGTAATATGTTTATTTTTTGCAAACCTCCCCTCCATTGAAATTTCAAGGACATCAAGGTGGTTTTTAAGCGAAAGTTGACATCTAAGAGTATGGATATTAAGCAGAGTCTATTCCGACCGTGAACTTAAGCATTTGCTTGAACATTCGCTTGAACATCAATGGGAGCAAGGCTTTGAACAATTCTCTTCATATGCAATGTGCTTCATGCTTTCTCTGTCCGGTGGAAAACATCCTCCTCCTGAGTGAAAGGGGAAGGCAGGCGGGGGTATTAGATCACTTTTTTAAGCAGCCGCGCGATGCGGTAAGTCATGGAAAATAAATCGAACGAGTTTTCAGGGTTATGTCAACTGCGCGACCAAACAGAATGAGTTTAATAAATTGTAAATAAATGTTGTCGTAGTGAATAATTATTTCTAACGTGAACTGAGTTTTCTTGCTGATACCAATCTTATCGCTAAAACCGTGCGAATCTCTTCCACATCAGAACTTGATGTTTTTTGATGTCTACGTAATTATTTACGTAGATTAGGTCGTGTAATAATCGATATTAGCCAGAAATCTTTCCCGATTAATAAATATCTATAAAATCTGTTTTCTCCCTGATGTAGCATCTCTTCATCATCAGATCTTATCTTGACATTTACATAGACGTCAAAGATCAAGTGTTCAGTGCGTACACGGAGAGAAATCGATTTGTGCCCTAACTATAATTTAACAAGTCTAATTCATAAAATATTAATCTAAGGATATATTATCGATCTGTTATAATAATATATCATGACGCTCCCAAAAAATCAACGTCATAACAATATAATATAAGTACATAATTTCTAGTTTAATAATTTATCAGGTCATTTTCCTGATAAGGTATTCGTCAACGTCTTAATAAGTTAACTTTATTCGGATATTTTGTTTATATAACAAGACGTCATGATATTTACGTAGTTACAAAACGTACCTATTTTTTATTCGGTGAAGTGACTCATGAAAAGTCATTACTGTACGAATAAATTCTTAACATTTCCTGTTAAATTATTGGTCAAGCGTCATACAATATTTCCTGATAAAATATTGTGATGTGTCCGAATACCACTTCAGGCCGCCGCGCAGAAAAGTCCGACCGATAGTAAGATAACGGTTTACAGCGCGGTTCGCTGCGAGACTTTTCTGCGCGGAAGCGAACCCTGTTCTTGTAGGCAACTTCACGGCGGTCAGTCGGTAAGTCAAGTAGTCAAGATGGCGGTTCTGCACTCTGCAGCGGTCACTATCGGTTTAGTTTTGTTCACGTACTTTGGTTTATTTATGGATCACATGTGCTCTAATGTATGTTAATTCATTCGTTTATTTTCATTATAAAGCCATAATCTCCTAAATTGGATTGACACTCCCAAGATTTGTCAGCAAAGTGTGGAATTCTGAAATATAACGAAGTTTTTGGTAAGTTTTTTTCATTGCCGTTATTTCAAAAAATTTATCATGTTTTAGCACTATTTGGCTGTATTTACGTCAGTGAAGGCTCATATATATATTTAGATATTATTAAATAACGTTGCTATAAGTTTTTTATTTTAAAATTACTATAATGTTCGTACATTCTATTTGTTTTATACGGAAGACAAATAATTACTTTTATAAATGGCCGCCAACTGTCACGAAGAAGCGCTAGCGTGTTGCAAAGAAAACAGTCTTCTTCGGTTTTTGCTTTGTTAATTTATTTTGCTTTGCATGTATTGATACCTATATAGGTATATTCATCTTAACGAAAGGAAAACCATACCGAGTTTTAATATTTCTGAATTTATTTTGTTCACAGTACTCCCGACCAGTTGTCAAATACCATTGTTGGATCTGTTCGTGATTTCTGCATCCAGACAAAAAAAGAAATAGTTATAATACATGATGGCAATAATTATGTAAGTTAAAATGCATATGTTAGAATATCTTGTACCTACTCTTTACTGGTTGTCCAATAACATTGTTGATGCTGCACGTGAAATTTCTTCTGCGTCCAGACAATTTAAAGAAATAGTTATAATACATGATGGCAATAATTATGTAAGTTATAATGCATATGTTAGAATATCATTTGGTCAGACACTTTTCAAAGTAAAAGTGTAATAAATTCATTGCAATGATTAAATGATTAAACCCCTTTCAATTGACATTTTAATGTATTTGGCTAAATTATGGAATAAAACCATACCGAGTATTAATATTTCTGAATTTATTTTGTTCACAGAGTACCTACTCCTGACCGGTTGTCAAATACCATTGTTGATGCTGTACGTGAAATTACTTCTGCATCAGTAATCAGTGATGAAGTGCAAACTGCTGAATTGCCCTTGAGGTGGCGGAACTCTATAAATCATCCAAGTATTATTATCATTGAAAGTCATCCTTTTACACATTTTGCTTTAGGTTTTGTACTTTTGTATGGTGTTATAATCTGTAATTATTTTATCCATGTATATTCATTAATTTGAGAATCGACGTTCATTGAAATTAATAATTTACACAATAGGTACCTATGTCGTTTATGATGAGTAATTAAATATAAATTATATAAAACTTCATTCTTCATGAATTATTATCAAACAAACCTTCATCTACCCTATCTCCTTCCCGCTTCTCAACCCCTTCAGCCTCGCAATGTACTCCAAATAGGACGCTGTGATCTAACTGGCTCATTGTAAGGTATTATATAAGATTGTAAGTATTTTTAATTTGTTTCATTTTTACGATTATTTTTGTATACTGCCATGTTAATTACCATCACGATAGAATTATATGACTTCTTACTTGCATTTTTAATGATTACGCTGACATTCCATTATTCCGGTCCTAGTACAGTTTGGACTGGAATAATTTAATGTCAGTGTAATCCTTAAAAACGCAAGCAAGAAGTCATATAATTCTATCAGTACGTAAAGAGCAATTAACATGACAGTATGCATGGCATTAGTACAAAAACCTAATAAAATATCAGAAAACCTAATAAAGTATTCGTTCAAGAACGAACTAGTTATCAGTATTTTACTTGCAGAATAACAATAAGACCGTATAGAGTATTCGTACAAGAACGAATGAATGGTTAGTTATCAGCATTTTACTTGCAGAATAACAGTAAGACCGTATAGAGTATTCGTACAAGAACGAATGAATAGTGAGTAAATACTGATAAAATATCAGAACTGTCATTTTTTTCATAGAAGAACTAATAAAATATCAGTACGAGCGTATAGAATATTCGTATAAGAACGTATGAATAGTTGGTAAATACTGATAAAATATCAGGACAACTGTCATTTTTTTCGTATGAACTAATACAATATTAGTATCTACTGGTAAAATATCAGTAACACCTTATAGATTATCTGTGTAAGAACGAATGAATAGTGAGTAAATACTGATAAAATATCAGGAGAACTGTCAATTTTTTCGTTTAAGAACTTAAAATATCATGAAGACTCTTAAGATATGCGTAATTGGAATGCAAACATATTAGTATTGTCATGCAGACAGCTTAGATATTGCGAGCAATCATGATAATATATTCGTAATTTAATAAAATATTATCCGGAAATGTTAACAGTCCTCGTCCGAATATTTATTATGCCACCCCTTCCTGTTATTTCATTCGTAAGAACTGCAATCCCGTTTTTAACAGTAAATACGAATAAAATGAAGAGAATTCCGAATAAATTTGCAAAACATTTCTCTCCGTGTAGGTGTAGATACGTCTTCACCACATACCACTAGACAAAATGTGTTCGCCAAAATGTTTCAACCACGTTTCAACAAACGTAGGAGAGGGAAAACAAAAAATGTTTGTAGTAATGTTCCAGTAAATGTTCAAGTTCACGGGCGGAGGAGATTATCACAGTTCCATGCGTGATATAGTTTTCTACTTAAAAAATATTTTAAAAAACTAATTTTTACATATGCATGGTTTATTTTTATATCTAACCTTAATCTAAATAGAATCCTAACCTTTCTAACTGCTTTTAATTTAAATTAGCCTTGAAAAATAATTGACAATATATCTACATGTGTTTTAAATTAATGCCAGACTAATCTTTCTGTGATAATGTTCCTCCTTGTTGTTTTATCATCACTATTTGCAAAATAATATTCTTCTTATCTGGGTGCATATCGTACAATGAAATATTTAGAAAAATCTATCTTTAAAAATAAATGGGTGTCTTAGAATCCATGTATAACTAAGTATATAATTTTTCTTCGTTTTAATCAGAGGATCTAGGTAAATTGACCGAATTGCAGTTTTTCGAAATCAATTTTTCGAATTCAATTGTTCGAAATGCAATTTTTCGAACTTCAATTTTTTGAAAACATATTTTTCGAACATCAATTGACCGAAAAACTAGTTTATCGAATTGATATAAGGATGTATACAGTATATATACAGTTCGTACAACCTAACCTAATCTATAACTGGTATGTCTGACAGTATCTCGTTAACCTAACCTAACCTATAACTGGTACGTCTGACAGTATCTCGTTAGTCATAAACAAGTGAAATATATATATTTTAAAAGTTGATTAACAAATTCGAAAAATATGTCTTTCGGCCAATTGCTGGTCGAAAAATTAGTCTTTCGAAAAACTGAAATTCAAACAATCGATTTCGAACAATTGATTTCGAAAAATTGAATTCGAAAAACATGTCTGCTCCCTAATCAGAAGAATCATTTTGGGAGGCGAATATTTGTGCCGCGCCGCCCGAAGAACACATCAGACAAACATCAAGTGGGTCGTTTGGGAACTTAATAGGGGTTCCCGGGTTCACGAGGTGAAGTTTGTGCAGGTCTTTGGGTTTATCTGTCCATCAACTGCGGGCGCATTGGGAGAGGCCGAGTGAGGGAGACCCTTTCACATCTCCGGCAGGACTCTTTCGATCCATCGTCTTGCACCACAGTGGGAGGGATGAAGTCATCCCTCTGTCACCCTTGGATACACTGAACCCAAGATTCCTTCCTACTCCTCTAATATTCTAAATTTATTCGTTGTGAACTGTTAGTTGTACTTTAGCGATGTGCAGTCGTACTCTAGAACGATGAAAAGTTATTATTATATATCACTAGCTGGTACCCGCAGGCGTTGCAATGCCATTCAAAGAATTTTTTTTCTCCCTGAATGTCCTTTCCAACGCGTCTCCGTTCCCCTCCCGCGTCTCCTTTCCCTCCCTCATTCCCCTTCCACCTTCCCCGCCTTCCCCTCCCTCGTCATCCTTCCCGCGAATTCCACCTCCTTAGTTACCCTCCCCTTCTTGCCATTCCTCCCTGCCGCTAAAATATTTGAAATACACACGTTTTCAAACTACTCGCGCACCACGTGTATTTTTTTTTTACAAATTTCATAACGCCAGAGCTTACCATTGTATATAGTCTATAAACTTCGCGGGCGTTCGAACAACAAATCGTCGCCTTAGTTCGTATTTGTCCAACAGACGATTAGAAAATTTTACAGGAAGAGGAAGTTTTCTTTAATCACAAAAGTTTCATCGCAATCGGATGAACGGTATGGAAGCGCTTAAAATAAAAAGCACACAAACAAATACTAATTTTTATACATAAGAAGATCGATAAACTTTTTATCGATGGGCTTTGCTAGATTGGATACAGGTGATGTTGAATTTGAAGGGCATGAGTCTCCGGCAACAAATGAAGATGGCAGAGATTCAGTGGGGGAGTCTTCAATGAATGAATCTCTCCATAATTCAAATTTAAATATTGTATATACCGATCCAGCTAGTGAAAATGATGACGATACAAGAATCACAAACATAGAGACAGATATCTCAATCATTGAGTTGCAACCAATTCCACAATTACCAGAACAGGAAAAGAGAACACGAAGACCTCCAGAACGTTTGGTTTTTGTAATATCTGTATTTCCAATTCTAGTCCAGAAGGCGAACAAATAAACTTCTCAGAAGCGATGAATGGACCAGAAGCTGATCAGTGGAGACAGGCCATGCGAGAGGAGCTTCAGTCGTTCGAGGACAACGATGCGTGGGAAATTGTTAATATACCAATTAATGGATCAATTGTGCAAAACAAGTGGGTGTTAAATTAAAAACTAGATGTGAATGACAACAGTCCTTATCCAGTACTGAGGCAGAATATATTGCTTTTTCAGAGGCATCTAGAGAGGCTGTTTATATAAGAAATCTTATGTATGAACTTACTCGTAAAAAATGTGCAATTAAATTGAATTGTCATAATCAAAGTGCATTCAAATTAGAAATAAGTCATTAGGCAAACGCTAGATCAAAACATATTGATATTCGCTTTCATTACGTTAGAGATGCAGTTAAAAATAAATTAATTAATATTGAATACATTTCAACTCAGGAAATGCCCGCTGACTTGTTAACCATGGGTATTTTGTCAACTAAGCATTATAAGTTCATGCACATGCTGGGAATCAAAGTTAAATAAAACAATACCTTTGTATTCTGTTTAAAAATTCACCAAGAAATACAAAAAATTCTAAAAATTCACATTTATTTTGTTGTGGGGATGTTAGAACATAGAAAACAAAATGTGTGAGTGTCGCCATCTATTTAATACCATGTGTAACATCTTTAAGAAAAATAAAATTAGTTCATTACGAAAAAGCAACGTGTTTTAATAATACTATGGAACCCCCTGCACCAAGACGGATGAAAAAGATAATAATGAAAACATGTATTTCAAAAAATAACAAAATTCATGATCAATAAATTTGGTGATTTAATACTTAAAGTATTATTTAGAAATATTTTTTATTATCTTCAAAACCTGCATTTTTGCATGGTTCGTTCAAGATTAATAATTTCCCAGAACTGATTTTTTTAAAGCGCTGGTTCCGTTTTGGATTTTTAATTGCTGGTTTAGGGTGAGGCTCCCGACTAACAGTAGTCATAATCCAGGAGTACGCAAGTAATTTTTATTTAATTAATTTATGTTCTTTCACAATCGATTCATCACATGGCGGCCGGCGTAGTCCAACGGTAAGGCTCTTGATTAGCATTCCGAAGGTCGCGGTATCGAATCCCGGCGTGGCAAATAAATTTTATTTGATTAATTTGTGTTATTTCACAATTGATTAATTTAAAATAATATATATAGTACATTTGCGGCACGTGCCAGAGTGGAAGATACTCTCAGTATCGCCCTGGTGTAAGACCACCATACAGAATTGAAAAGTTGCTTGAAATGGTTTTGGCCGTGTTTGGTGACCAGATCTGAGTAGCCAGGTACTTCCCACCTTCCTCTTCCCCATCTCGATGCCAAAGTCTAAACTAGCTCCAGACGAGAGCAGTTGGGACTCTTGTGCGGTATTCATATAAAAAAAAATCAAAAACAATGTATGTACAAGGTGTTACAGGACGTGCTCGACTTACCAGTGATTTCTGACATTATTTGGAGTAAAAAAGTACTACAACACCCTTTAAATTGTATCCGCGACTGGTGTAACATCACCATTCAGAATTGAATGATGTTGCTTGAAAAGGCTTTAGTCGATTTGGTGACCAGATTTGAATAGCCAGGTACTTCTTCACCCTCTTACCGGGTTATTTCCTCTCACCACTACTTTCAACTTAACAACCTAACACAATTGGGAGTACCATCATAGTCTCACTGGCTCCAGGCGGTTGGGAGCAGTTGGGACTCTTGTGCGGTATTCAAATAATAAAAATTATAATTATAAAATCGTTAAGTGAAATTCACTAAGAAGTAATCATTTAACTTAATTAATGATCTTCAATAAAATTGAATTTCCTTAATAACAATATAGCTTCCGAAGGTAATACAATTTATTCTTGAAGTGGTTTAGCCTTCTTAAAACTACATCCAGGGAGGTGTTCAATATTCGGTTTCATGACAACACCCCTTTGAAAAGTCATTTTAAGTGTTTTTTTTTGAATAGCCTAAATCCTAACTTGAAGTGAAGTGACACAAAACTGCGCTATACAAATGTAACGTTTTTATTATTTTGTTGAAATGGTGTTGTTTTTAGATGCTAGCTAAACTCTTGATTTTATGAAACTGTATACTGCATGCATGCGTATACGTTTGTGAATGTATGTTATGTTTGTGTGTATGTGTATGTATGTTATGTTTGTGTGTATGTGTTTATATGATTAATATGTATGTATATGCTTATGTGTGTATTTATTTGTTCAAGCACGCATATTTATGTTCCCGTCTCAGAATAGACATCGTCTAGTGAGACGGGTTACATACTTTTTTTTGTATAACATTGTTACTTTAATAAACGCCCGGGTTGCCGGCAATTAAAAAAATAATATTATTATTAACGTGACCTATTTAACCAAGTTTTTTTTTTAATTTATTTTCATCACTTTATGTAGTTTATTTATTTATTGATTAACGCCCTTTTTCGGGGCTTACATATGAATGGTAAGAAATATATAATATTTAATGTACATAACTGCACTGCCTCAGTAAATTCTTACTAATATATTCATATTATATTTGTTTAAAGATAAACTGAAGATGTCCACTGACTTGGTGTAATTGTTTCCTTCCATTAGTATTCTGGGTAAAGAGGAATACATATGGTAGTTAGTCCTAGAATTTCTGCACTGAAATAAATCCTGACTTCTAGTTAATTACGTTCTGGTATTCGGAAGCTTATCAATTCAATTCATAGTTATTAATTAAGAGTTAATTTTTATCACTTCCAAGGAGTGATGAAGTTGCACATGTTGAGTTGTCCGATCACCAAATATTCGGTGATCGGACAACTCAGAATCATGTAACTTCAACACCTTCTTTGAAAAGTCATTAAAAGTGATAAGAAATTTTTTGGTTAAATAGTTTACGTTAGTTTAGGTTAGAAGTTATTAAAAAAAAATCATAACTTGTAATGACTAATGACTCTTCGGGGGGGTTGTAGAAATTGTATGATTCTAAGTTGTCATTAACCGAATATTCATTACAGAGACATCTATGGATTTTTGCTAAAGACATTGTCTGTTTGAAGTTGACTTTTGTTTACCTAAGGGTAAATGAACAAAACTTTATTTAAAATAAGTGTTACGGTTGTCCAAGGTTCGCAGAAAATTTATACACATTTTCTATGAATCTTCACTATTGTCGACAAGAGTTGGACTGTCAATATTACCAAATACTACAGTTATAATCCCTCCAACTTCTGACATCTACCATACATTCTGAACAGCTACACTAGCGCCTTCTAGCGGCATGAATTGTAAGGCTTGATTTATTTTCATAGATTTTTTATTGGACTTTATGCATGATTATGACTCTCAATTTGGGAGGCGGGTTTGGATACCGCCGCCCCGGGAACTATTTATTCGTTAACCGACACCTCTGCCATAGGTGACTTAGCAGAAGTTCTCGGGGTGAGATTTGTCCGGGTCTTGGCGGCGGATGTGCCTGCCCACCAACTGCAAGGCAGGTCAAAAAAAGGGTGAAAAATTGAACTTTTTTATTCTGAGGCGTGCCAATTTACGATTTTTTTACTTTTTTAATTTTTTTTGGTTCAACTAAGATACATGTAGAAGATACATGTTTAATAAACACGCTCAAACTAAAATTTTTGATTTCAAATAGCTGTACCAGAAGCTAAAAATCCCGCCGATTGATGCCTTTCACCGCGAGGGTCTCAGGAGATTAGTTACCTAGAAAAAATAAAAACCTGTGATTCTTGTATTTTAATATATAATGAATAGACATACTGAATTTAAAAACGTTTTACTTATTCCTGGTCTTTTAAATAAGCCTCTGAAAAACAGTCAAAATTCAGGCGGTTACATGTAGCGCCCCCCTTAATTTGTGGTAATTCACAACTGATTCATTTAAAGTAATATCCATCCACACTTAATATTATAAATGCGAAACTGCTCGAGTTTGTTTATGACCTTTTCAGGCATTAACCAATAAAAAGACTTTAAAAATTCATTCACCAATAGAAAGCTAAATTATATGCGCTGACTATATGTTGTATATGATGGTAAGCTCTGGCGTTATGAAATTATAAATATTAATATATTTTATTTGTTATACGTTTTCTGTCGCTAACTTTTGCTAACGTCAGAAAAAAATCGTTTCCATGGAAACCATGTTGATATATTTGTGGGCTCTAAGCTGGTAGGTACTCAGCTCCCTGGTCAGCTAATGCTCCAGGAAATTCAAATATTAGAATATGTTTTGTTTTTTTTTGGACAAGCTTCTGTTTTGGAACAAATGTCAGAGTTCCTACATTAAAAATATAATTCGTAACGATTAGGTATAAAGACTGAATAATAAATAGTGTAATTTTTTATTATATTAACAAACTTCCAAATATTTAATTAAAAATAAACATCCGAAATGTTTGTGAGCGCATAAATTCCGAACGAATGAACAAAATTGGATAACTATTTTTTTTCTTTGAGCTATAGCTTAATGAAATTTAGGTGGAAGGCGAGATGTTTGAAAACTGAATGTAAGGGAATGAATGTATGGAATGCTGGAGGGGGTGGGGGTGAGGAGGAGGGGGATAATTGATAAGTTCAACCGCTACAGTCATTTCCCGTAATACCATGCGAGCGAAGCCGCGCGGAAAAGCTAGTATAGTATATTTGCGGCACGTTCCAAAGTGGAAGATACTCTCAATATCCCCTGGTGTAAGACCACCATTCAGAATTGAAACGTTGCTTGAAATGGCTTTAGCCGTGTTTGGTAACCAGATCTGAATAGCCAGGTACTTCCCCACCTTCTCACTGGCTCCAAACGGGATTAGCTGAGACTCTTGTGAGGTACCCAAGAAGACGCTACAAGTGTAATGTAGTCTTGCGGCATTTGAGTGTTAATCACAGCATGGCCTGTATCACCATAGGCTGACGAGACGAGACAAATAATAACAATAATAATGAAAACATTTATCAAAACATTTTTACAATTTGATATTAGATTTTTAAATTTTGTTTTTTTATCATTGTTCTATTGACAAAAAGGTGACTGCTCAGCTAAATATTCAGGATTTCACTTGGAATGTAGCTTTAAAAAAATTAAGAAAAAGTTCAAAAGATCTAATGTTTCATAAGATCGAACGCACGTATTTTTAAATAATAATACTTGTAATAATTAAAAACATCCTGTATTTTTTTTAACAAATCTGACTCTGACAAATATATTTGTTACGATTTCAACATCTTTTATGAAGGGAAGACTTCTAGAAATTTTAATAATAGAGTTAAAGAGCATGTAAGGTGTTTAATTAACAATTATTTATTAATCCGAATTTGCCAACCACATTTTGGAAACAAATCGTTCTTTTGGTATAAGGGTTAAAAATTTTACACACAAATACAACGGGTTTACAATAAATTAACAACTTAAAAGTTTTACAAATTAGAAAAAGTGTTAGTAGTCAATTACAACTAATAATCAAATATTAAAAAAGCCGTCACTCATTTTTTTTTCATATAAATACTTTTTTGTTATTTAGACATCTTGCTTATTTTTGTTTATTTATAAAAGTTTTAAATATATATATATATATTTTTAACATTCAATTTTATTTTTCATTTTATATAATCATGATACTTTTAAGTAATTAATCAGCACTTCCTATAATGTTTTCGTCTATATTTCTTATTTGTCTATACTTTGTTTTTCTTGTTTGTCTTTTGTTATTTTTATTAATGTTATCTTATCGTGAACGAAAAACCCTTTGTTTTGAAACACGTAGATAATTTTGGTTAAATAAGTGGTGTTTTACAAAGTGATTTATTTTCATTCTATTTATTTCATTTCTAACCGTCCACTCTTTTACCATCGTTTTCAACCTGTCCAAATTCTGTTTATAACTTTCTTTGTATGTTTTATAAATTGTGAGAGTTTGTTTTTAGATGCTTTAAAATGTTTGTGTATATTTTTATTATTTGGTTGTTGAGTGTTTAATTTGGAATGAGCTTTCTTACATCATAGAGACACTATTAAACCATGATTAAATCCACGCTGTTACAGATTTGAAGTTATATAGTTTGGATTTGGGTATTGTATACTATTTGGTCGAGTCATTATGCATAAAAAAAAATTCTTCAAATATTGACGTGATTACATTGAAATATTTTAATGTATTTTTCTGTTTCTAATTTATTTTTCGAGGTATCTATATTTAGAACTTCAAAACAAGGAACTTTAAAAAAAATATGTTTGAAGTAGCCTCTCCTAAAATCCAGATTCAGAAGGGTGCTAAATGTTGCAGAGACATCTATGGATTTTTGCTAAAAACGCGGTGTCTATTTAACGTTGACTTTTTTTGTTTGCCTGTAGGTAAATGAAGATACGTTTTTAATAAACTAATTTTAGATAACGAAAGGTCAAGCAGAAGAAGAATAATTTTTGACTTCAGAATTTGTAAAAATATATTTTTTGTCTTTATTAATTGAAATCAATATTTATTTTAATGGAAACACTTTCGAGGAACAAAGGTCAATGAAACTCTCGGCAGATGTGAATATTCAGGAATATGTATAACAAACGCGTGTCCAATACCTATACGCAGTTGGTAACTACCAGCTTTTTTTCTCCCTCTTACACTATGGGCATCTTCAGGACCCTGGATCCTGAATCACTTCTTCATCAGGTGGGCCCTAATGGATACCTTCTGCCACTTTTTTTACCACCCAAACCTTATCTACCGTCTCCAAATTGATTATTCTACTGACGTTTTAAAACCTTAGTCTTAATATTATTTTTTTAGGGTCTCCAGATCATCTCTTAGCTCCACACAGGAGGTACTTAGGAAAATAATTTCCCTCAGGAGCCGTGTCATCTTTAGGGACGCTTTATGGAGGATTTTTTTTTTTTTTCCTTCATTTTGCCCAAATTTTACATTTGATGCATACAATATCATGAAATAATAAGAATAATGGGAACCCACCAAGGCGCAGCCTGTGCGTGGGTAATATAGTTGAATATATTTTATTATTGTACCTACAAAGAACAAACAATGGGCATATAAAGAAAAAACATGATTAAAATTTGGCTAAACAGCTGTGCACAAAATGAGCATACAACAGTGCAACAGTAAGTGTATAGCGTAATATTAAGTGTAATAACAATTGTATTTTAAGGGGGTATTTCACCATCCTCCCCGTAGCTTATCCATACACATAACGAGTATTAATAAATAAACAAATAAATACTTGCAACTGGTAAAAAACTCGGCTAACTTATCCAATATGTAGCCATTATTCATAGGTTCAAGTGCCAAATAGAAAACTCCGACTTTATATGTAAATAAATCCTAAATGATTAATCTAAAATGTACACTACCGTACGAATAATCTATGAGGAGGATGGTGAAATACCCCCTAAGTGTAATAGTGTAATAAAAATGTTATAGTGTAACAATAAGTGCATAATGAAATAATAAGTATACTGTTTGTGAAAAAACAATAAAATGATAAAATTTAAACAAACAACGTTTCAATATTTACATTGTCAAGCCACGACTTCAACGCCTTTATGTATTGCAGAAATTTAGTTGTCACTTGAATATTTTTCGGTAAAAGATTGAATGTACGAGGTCCAATGAAACTGCTGTGAGTTTGCATTTGTTTGGTTTTCGTTTGGGGGGTATAAAAAACATTATTATTTCTAATGTTGAATCTATTTTCATTTTTTTCGAATTTGTTTTTGTTTTTAAAGATATATTTCATAGTTTGCAATATAAATAGTTTACGGAGACTGAATAGTTTAGCTTCTTTGTATAATGCATCTGTCGAAAATGTTCTTTTTCTATTGTACATAACTTTGATATTATAATTTTGAGTTATTTGTAAAGGTTTTATAAATACATCAAGCGCACTACCCCATCCTATTATTCCGTACATGAGTGAAGATTGCACCAGAGAAAAATAAATCATTTTTAATTTGTCAACTTCTTTAAGTCTGTAAAATATGTACGTAAGGTATCTTAATTAAGAAATGGTATTCTTAATTAATAATAAGATTAAATAATAAGATAAGATTATGGTAGTCTGAGATAAGATAACACATTTTTCTGTAATAATAAAGACATCTTGTACGAAACGTTTATTAAATAATAAACATTATGATACTTTTATTTATTTCAATTTGATAGTTAATTTTCAATCTTTTCTTTCGATTATACGTCCCTCATCCCGTTAGCGATAGACTCAGAGGGCCCCCCAGGTCGAAAGTACCACTAAAGCCGCCCCCGCCCTGTTGAATCAGCATCTGAAAAGCACAAAATTACCAAAAATATTAAACAAACTAATTTGTTTCCTGGAATCTTTATTATATGGTGCATGGAGTTGGTGCGATGTGGGAACGATTCCTTCGTATTTCAAGGATCATTCATTGGGCGTAATGCTTTTATTCAAGTTCAATAAACTTTTAATTTTCAAAATCGGAATTTTTTATCATATGGGCGATGAATTAGGCACTAAAATTATTTTATGAATTTTAAAATTTTTTTTTTTTTAAGTTTTCTTTATTCATTGAATTGTTTGTTACAGTTTGGCAATTAAGTCTAGAAATGTATTCAATTGGAACTAATTTTTTTCATTACTGTGGCAACACCGAATTACTCGCTTTGTCTAAGACGTTTTGTACGGCTGTCATTGTTATGGTTGTGTTCAGTTGTGTTGCTCCGATTAACTGTCTTAAATCCGTGCAGAATATACTAAAGATTGCTCATTTAATAATTTTTTTTTTCATTTTTGCCTGTGCATTGTTTGAATTTAATTAAAATTAACAAACCAATACGTAGTGGTGCAAGAGAAGTTGAATATCGCGCGAAGAAGCTCCTATCTAATTTGAAGGATGTTTACAAACGAACTACAGAAATGACTGGTATGTAGTATAGTTTTTTTAATAAATTTCATTAGTATTATAAGATTTATGCCAATTGTCGAGCGATTATAACCATTACAATATGATTTGAGGTTATGCTTAAAAATCCTAATTTGACAGTTCCATTTGACAGTTCATATGAGGCCACAAGTAAAAGGAAATAACTCAATTAAAAAAAAAATAATGATAAAATGCAACTTCTTTAAACTCATAGACAAGTTATGTTTTTCTTTCTTTCTTAATTAATTAATTTTATCTAGAATGTTTTTTTAACTACCTTCTATAATAATAATTTTAATTATGTTTTTCACACACAGGTCTCAACCAACGGTATCAATCAACAAATCTCAATCAACGGTAAGACGAATCGTCAAGGAAGGCAAGTGGAAAATTTGAAACACCGGGAAAACAGAAAATGGGGCGCCCTAAAAAAGAAATGGATGATTTTGATATTTGTGCCATTTGACAAAAAAAATCATTTTTTTCATAGTGCGTAAAGAAGTCCCAAATTTAAGAACATGGTCAATATAAAAGAGCTGACAGAAAATACTTTTAATAGCATAAGTGCTGATGATTGGAAAAATTGTTGCAAAAAATTGACGGCCTCCGTGGTCCCGAGGCAAGACTCTCGACTCACAATCCGAAGGTCGCGGGTTCGAACCCGGCGTGCGCAAATAAATTTTATTTGATTAATTTGTGTTATTTCACAATTTATTCATTTAAAATAATATATAGTATATTTGTGGCACGTTCCAGAGTGGAAGATACTATCAGTATTGCCCTGGTGTAAGACCACCATTCAGAATTGAAACGTTGCTTGAAATGGCTTTAGCCGTGTTTAGTGACCAGATCTGAATAGCCAGGTACTTCCCCACCTTCCTCCCTATCTCCTTCCCCTCCCCACTACCTTCAGCCTCACAACATACCTCAATTGGGGATGCCATAGTCTCACTGGCTCCAGACGGGAGCAGTTGGGACTCTTGTGCGGTATTAACTGTAAAAAAAAAAAAAAAAAACACGTGATGAAAATTGAGGCAGAATATTATGCACGAGGCAGTACTATGATGATATCGATGAACGTTTAGATGAAGATAAAGATACGGCAGAAGAAGAATCACGTGAGGATGAAGAAAAAATTATATGTCGGGTGTTGAATTAATACTCAGATTTTTAAATACCTATTGCCCTTACGTTTTTATAACAAAATAAACGCCCTAAATTAACTTATTATCCTGAAGAAGAAAACATAGTTTTCGAAACATGTTGATATTGTTAATTAAATAGAGGTGTACACAAAGTTATTTGTTTTCATTATATTAATAATGACGCCACAAAGTGAATTTGCGAATTTTGAAGAAATAAATAAACGCCCACTTAAACCTGTTTTGTTATATTTTACTTCTATTAAATTACAGTTGTTTGTACAAAATTTTTGAAAATACAAATCCGTTATGAAATAAAATTGTATTTTTTTAAACAAACATTCATTGTCTTATTGGTGCTGCCATTTAAAACCTAGAAAACGATTGTAGCGCCATCATTTAATTTCTACACTTAATTGCCAAACTGTACATGAATTGGGGATTTTTAGACAACCATGGTACATGGCGCATGCCCGAATTGAGGTGGTCGATGTTGTATACAGTACATTAACATATGCAATATAAAGAATGTGCGAGAATATAAAAAAATATAAAATAATATGATATTAAAGAAAACAAAAGAATAAAAAATAATGTGAATGACTATAGAGTAACAAAATAGAGTAGGCATGAAAGAATCTAGTAGAATATAAAATAATATGAAAAGTATAAAACATAAAACATAGAAAGCATATACACAGTGGCGTAGCGTGGTTTCGGGGAGAGGGGGGGGGGGGGGGCTAGAGATCATTTTTTCATGTGTTTTAAATTTTATGTTATAAATTGCTACAAATTTTTGCACTCGAAACAAATTTATAACTGCTCCCGGAAATCGAGAATGGTATCCATGTAAAATGATTTTTTGACCTCCCCCCTGATTTTTTGATTTTTCCCCCCCCGTCCCTATTTCATATTGTCAAATTTGTGAGACCCCCTCCCCCCTAGTGTTACGTCACATGTTTTGCAATTTTACATCTAAAAATAATCAAAATTCAGAATTTTACAAATTACGTCACCGAGCTGATGACCCTCCCGTACCCCGTGTCACAATATCACACTTCTCTACACCTCCCCCCCCCCTCCCCCTTTAAGGTGTGACGTAATTTATGGGTGGCCCCCTAAGAGTATGGATATTTAGTTCCATGGTGGCCCCTGACAAACAGTTTGTTTTCAGCGGTTAATTCATCAATAGTGCACTGACTCTAGCAAATACTCGCATGCAGCGAGATTATGCTTATTGAAATGTAGAATTTTATCAAAAATTAACTCGTGAATTAAGCCCGTCTAAAAATAAATTGTTTTTGAAAGATCGCGATCATAAATAATATCACAATTTCCGGTGCATAGAGATGTCCCAATGAAGACGACAATATAGAGAGCATAGTTATACCACTCTTGTAGAAAGTAGATTTGTTTTTCAAAGAAAATAGAAAGATAATCCTCTATTGAACTTACAGGCAATACACGTAATATCGGTGATATTTAGGCTTTCGACCCATACCTGTAGGGATTATATTCCAAGCTGTACTAAGTTCGACATTCCAACCACGCCGAGCTTATAATCAACTGATATACTGGGCATTTTAGAGATCATCAAATCACGTTTGTCTAATTATTTTCCATTATATTTATAATGACCAACAATGAATGGCTTGCAACTGTAAAGTGATGAGCAAACGAGATCTTAATTATATTTTATTTTATGTAAGTATATTTGCCTCGCAATTGAAAGTTTAACGCAATCAAGTCATGGCGAACACTTAATACACGAACATTTAAAATTACTGCTTTTTGGTGTATAGCTTTGTTTGGCTCCCTTTATGTGATAGATATTTTACAAAAAAATCTCTGCAGGGGAGGCGAATGGAATATTACGCGGCTATTAACAGAAAATATTGTTTCATTTACATTAATTTTCTCATACATACGAGTAAGTAGGTACTCCGTTATAATACCGACTATTGATGCTCATTTGGTTCACTTGATGTCTTTCTACGACGTACTTGTCTTGGGTGTGGTAACTTTTTTTACCTTTTCTAATGTTTCGACAGGTACGGGAAGATGATCGCCTTGTGGGTGGAAACCATTCTCGTCAGCTGTGTAAAACACTGTGTAGGTCACGCCGTCTGGACCAACGTAGCTGAAGGATCCTCGGACTACCACGTATTCCTTCTCGGGGTCTCCAGGGTTGACGACCTCCGACTGCTCTCGTCTCTCAATGCCATCAGACGTCTTGAAGCTGGAAGGAAAAATCGTTTATAAATAGTAAAAGTGTGCTTGAATGTGATGATCATATCTCTAGTTACCGCAATCGGTGGGAAGAATCAATATCATCATCATCATATTTATCATCATCGACATTTTAGCACGCAAGATCTCAGCATAGGATTTGGCCTTCCGCACTAATATTCTCCAAAAGACTTCGGTACCTAGCTACATGATACTTCCATGCCCTGAGGCTTTCTCATTATCTTTGGGTTGTTCGTTGTTCCACTCTTTGGGATCTTCAGATATAAATTAGACGCGATGACCTGTTTTATTTTTAATAGTTTTTAAATGTTTTAATAGTTACTGTATAATAGAGTGGGCCGATTTTTTTTCTTTCGAATTTCTTTTGGCGCTAGTAATAAAAAGTTGTCTTTGCATCTAAAACATCAAAAAAATTTAATTTAAAAAAAATCAAAAAAAATCAAAAAATATCCTATAGCTCCGCAAGACCTCTGAAGTTTGAGAAAATATCGAAATATTTCCATTTTTTCAGCCATCGCACAAAATATTCTGAAATAGTTTAAAGATATTCATTTGTGAGTTCTTGTTAAATAAAGTCTTTAGCTTCGATGTATAAAACCACCATTTATTATTTTTGTAGTAGTATGGCACTAAACCACGTCCGCCCGCAGTCCCCAAACCCGCCCTCGCTTGAGCAGCCCGCCGTATTGACCGTTCCTTAGTCGACCGAGGCCCCTCCGTTTCGTGATATTGTTGTGTAGGTAACTAAAAGTACTTTGAAAATATGGGATTAAGCTTCTTTGCCAACCATTTCGAAAGAAAGAATTACAAAAATTATTAAGGCATATCAACATAAGTATATAAACTTGTTGAAGTCAGAAAAAGGTAGAAGAAATACAGTTTCCTTCCAAAGAAGAGTCTCTCTATTTAAAATCACAAGCTCCCTACTGTTTGTGATTGATATTGTAAATGGAAAGACAATGAATGCAATTTATTAATGCAAATTACAGACAATAAATGAAAGTTTCCCCTAAGGAAAAAGAGTTTTTGGAAGACCAAAGAGGTGAGAGAAAGATGTTCATCGGCAGTGTTGATATACCGACTACGAAACAATTGCTAAAGCCTATGAAGAGAAAATTATAAGATCTTACCAAATTAAATAAACAGGATGAGAAGAAAAAGCTTTAAAATTTGTGGACACTTTGAATCATTGTTTATCATTGCGTTTCATTATCTTCTTTTTTTTTTTTTTTACATTAACTCCACACAGGAGGCCCTGAGGAAAAAATAATTTCCCTCAGGGCCTATGTCATCTTTGAGGATGCTGTGTGGAGGGTGTTTTTGAGGAGAGGAAGGAGTGAACATGGGTCTTGAATAGACCCATATTGTAGGAGGGAGGAAACACAGAGGCCGGCAAATCGTTCCACAGCCGAGCTGTTGAACTCAAGAACGAGTCGTAGAAACGACCCGTTCTCATGTGACTAATGTCAACCATGTACAAATGTTGAGCGCGCGTTTGGCGTATTTCCCGACTATACACCGGTGCCGAGGGGATCAATGACGCTAGTTCCTCGGAGCATTTTCCATTGTAATACCGGTAGAACAAGGACAGCATTCCCACCTGGCGCCTGTGCTCTAAAGATTGCAATCCGTTAGTTAAATTAGGAGAATCTATCAAACGGACCGCCCGTTTCTGCACAGAGTCGAGGGTTTTTTTCAGGTATTTTGGGGCTCCAGACCAGAGGTGGCTGCCAAATTCAACCGTGGGGCGCACTTGCGATTTGTACAGGGCTAGCAGTTGTGTACTATTAAAGTATCTGCGTGCCCTGTACAATATGCCCAGTTTCTGAGAGGCTAACTTAACTCTGGCCTCGATGGAGCCCCCGTACCTGAGCTGGTCACTTAGAGTTACACCAAGCATATCAATGGAAGGCCTGTTCGGGAGAATGCTTCCGTTGAAGGAGACTAGATTATCATTTCGATCCCTTTTAGACGTGATCAGACATGATTGGGTCTTTGAAACATTAAATTCGACGAGGTTATTCTTACCCCAAGAGGAAACACTCTCGAGGTAACCGTCCGTTCTTTGTTTCAAAGCCCTCCGAGCCATTGGGGTTTGTGAGCCCTTTGGAGGTTTGTCAAACAAAAAGCTATCATGGACTGTACTGTCATCCGCGTAGCAATGAATCGATGCACACGTCAAGAGGTCATTGATGTGCAACAAAAACAAAGTCGGAGACAGAACCGATCCCTGACCGATCTACCTTAACATCAAAATTATCTTCTCCGGTCGCAAAATCAAGTCGGCTACTTGAGACTAATAACACCGCCTTTCCGACAACCAGCAATTCTTCGTCTTTTACAGTTCTCTCCAAGATATTTGACAGGTTCAGGATATTGGATCGAGCTGGAGCAGTAATCGCTTCTGTCATTTAAATAATTTCAACATAATCACGCAGGATAATAAAGTTATAGACAAAAATAGACTGCGTCGCGGACGTCCGCGTACCAGATCTATACTCATCGAAGCTATGTGCATAAAGTAAGTAGATTATTTTTTAATGGTCGAATGGATAAGACCTTAGCTAATATAAAAAAAGACACAAATACTATCAAAGCACAGTACTCGAAGAACACGTATCGATAATCGAGGAACCAATTTTCTTGACGCGTATTATGCCTAGCACGGTCAGCACTGCCGTAAACACAGCGAAACCAACAATGGAATATTTTGCTGGTCAAAACATTTCACTCTACCATTTAAAAGCAATTGGGTGTGACGGCACACATTTTAACACAGGAATAACTGTTGGTGTGATTCAAACGATGGAGAAATACTTGAATGGACCGGCACAGTGGCTGATCTGCATTTTTCATTGCAACGAGCTGCTACTACGCCATTTGGTTATGAAGTCGGATGGTACAACCACTGGACTTCATGATTTTTCCGGCCCCGTAGGTTCGACTCTTCATAATTGGCATAATTTACCGGTACAATCTTTTTTCAAATTTATGTTGAGTATTTAATACCAAGATTTAAGCACCGACAGGGACGTTGTCATCCTGATATTGCCAGAAGAGCCCAGGAGTGATTACTACAGCGAATCAAATCCCATGATTATATATTGGAAGCGCAATGCCATCATATTTTTTCGTTATGTTAGCCACGTTTATCATGAGGGCATACGCTCCTACGTAGTTTGATATAAAACTACATGGGTCGTGCAAAAAGGTGCGAGGCATATTTTTAGCACGATTAAATATTCGCGCTATCTTCCGGTTGAATTAAAAGCAGTAGTTAATCCTGTACAGCAAAGGGCATACTTCGCTCATAATGAAAATTTACTCTTGTCAATGATAACCGATGAGTCACCTACCACTGGCTCGCAGACCTAGATGTCCCCTTCTGACCCCCCCCCCCCCCCCCCACCATACGAAAGAAGAAGACCTACCATCAAAAACTTGGAATAAGGCGTTTATCGAAAGCCAGAGAGTTATTCCGGTCAGAAAATCAAACATTTAAAGTACCCCTATTGAATTTTGATGCACAATCCTACTTTGATTTGATATCTTGGCAAGATACGCCAATCATGAATCCTCCCATTTTGGAAAATATAACGGAAGAAGAATTAGAAGAACTTAACCTAACTTCAGAAGTCAGTTCCATTTACAAAGAAGCTTTTTCCCATATTTTAATAATACTCTTAGTTACCTACAAAACAATATCACGAAACGGAGGGTCCTTGGTCGACTAAGGAACGGCCAATATGGCGCGCTGCTCAAGCGAGGACGGTTTTAGGGACTGCGGGCGGACGTGGTTTAGTGCCATACTACTACAAAAATAATAAATGGTGGTTTTATACATCGAAGCTATAGACTTTATTTAACAAGAGCTCATAAATGAATATCTTTAAACTATTTCAGAATATTTTGTGCAAAGGCTGAAAAAATTGAAATATTTCGATATTTTTTTAAACTTTAGAGGTCTTGCGGAGCTTTAGGATATTTTTTGATTTTTTTTAAATCTCAATTTTTTTGATGTTTTAGATGCAATGACAACTTTTTATTACTAGCGCTTAAGGAAAAAAGAACTTTTTTTTTCGCCATACAGTTGCGGCCCACGCTACTGTATAAGCTAACTGAAGTTATTTATATGAACGAGATTTCTGACTTTTGTAAGATCTTCAAAGTACTTACGAAAAATTATAGTTTCCTAGTCCATCATTATCATGTTCATAACGTAATATCTGAGGTCCTTCAGCGGGAGCTGCACATGCAGCCGCCAGGAGACCAACCACCAATAGTGAGGCCTGAAAGTTTTTTTTAAAATAAATGTTTAACTTTAACATAAACAAGAAATATTCTTAGATTAACTGAAAAAATGCTTTGTGGAGGGTCTTTTTAGGGAAAGCAAGTTCTGGGGATGAAAAAGATAAGAGTGTATTAATCTGTCAATATGTCCAGGTTTGTCGGACGTATGAATACATCCCTCCTACAGTGGTACCAGACGATGGGTCGAGAGTCCGGCTGGAGATGTAAAAAGGTCTCCATCAACTGGATCAATCAGCCTCTCGAGATCCGGCCCGCCACGCAGTAGGTGGGCAAACGCATGTGCCGCCAAGACTTAGACAATCCCACTCCCACCCCGAGCACCTCTCCTAAGTCACCAAATTTAGTGAACTACTTGGGGTGACATATGGCAGGGATGTTGGATATCCAATAAATGGTTCCCGGGGCGGCGATCTCGAAACATAGTCATTTCAAGCAACCAAGGCTCGCACTAGGTGAAAATACATAATACAGTTTTATTTTCACGTATCAAAAATTTGACTAAATTTATTAATAATAATAATAATAAAGTTTTATTCCAGGATGTGGGGAGGATAGTGCAATCCCACACGTCCCATATGATTGTACATATTTATGTAATATATTTTAAAATAACAGTTTTTTTTTTAAACATAGAATAGGAAAAAAAAAATAAAAAAAATAAAAAAAATTAAAATATTAAAATTAAATACAAAAATTCAAAAAATAAATAAGTAATCAATTCTAATCTTCAAGCTCGGGCCCAGCGCTCAGTCAAAAGTGGGGTTTGGTGCTGGAACTCTGCGGTCACCACTGCATTGTCAGAAGCCATTAGCCGCATCCTGGCTCCAGTAACCCGATGTCTCATTAGACCGGCGAATCCGTGAAATCCTAGTTCAGTGAACATTGTCGATGCACTGCTATATCTTCTGAATCCAAATATAATTCTACATGCATCATTATATTGGATCCGGAGTCGTTCCATCGAGGTGGTTCGGTAGTTACACCATGTTTCGCATGTATAATGAATTTTCACTTCTCTCTCTGGATTATTTTCGAGAAGGGCAATCATACATAACATCCCATATATATTTTATTATTTCAAAACACTTTCCGGCAAAGTTTGAAGATTATAATAGGTATTTGTTTTTATTAATTATCAAATATTAGTTTATCTAACTTGAGGAGCGTTTTATAGCGGAAGAGGTTGGTTAAAATAACTTACATTAATATGTTAATACTTACTGTTCTCATGACAAACAATGATACTCCAACTTCAGATAATAAAACAACTCCACTGTATAACAAGCACCTGCAGTTAGTTGTTAACACTGTGTGAAGAATTCTCGATACTATAATATTTTTATTCCTTGCAAACTTCCCTCCAATGAAATTTCAAGGATATCAAGATGGCCGTTAAGCCGCCGCTAACCGAATTTCTACCGATTGCTTGCATATCTTTCTTGAACATTTGAAGTTTTTTAAGCTCTTAAAAAATATGTTATTTTTGAACATAATATCTATATAATCCCGACGCCGCAATGCAAATTATATGAAATTCTCTCCATAGAAAAAAATCGCAAAGTATGCTCCGAAAATTTTTCTTTCACGCCTGTCTCTATTATTTAACAAGTTATAATAATAATAATAAAGTTTTATTCCAGGATGTGGGGAGGATAGTTCAATCCCACACGTCCCATATAATTGTACATATTTATATAATATATTTTATAACATATTTCAATACAAAAGATTACTTTTAGAACATAGACTAGAAAAAAAAAATTAAATGAATAATCAATTCCATTCTTCAAGCTCGGGTCCAGCGCTCACTCAGGAGTGGGGTTTGGTGCTGGAACGCTGCGGTCACCACTGCATTGTCGGAAGCCATTAGCCGCATCCTGGCTCCAGTGACCCGATATCTCATTAGACCGGCGAATCCGTGCAATCCTAGTTCAGTAAATATTGTCGATGCACTGCTATATCTTCTGAATCTAAATATAATTTACATGCATCATTATATTGGATCCGGAGTCGTTCCATCGAGGTGGTTCGGTAGTTACACCATGTTTCGCATGTATATAGATTAGTGCAAAATGCATTGATCAATGTTTTTTTTTACGTGGTTACTGCATTGAAAAAATCTTCGGGCAATCATATTGGACAATACACTGATACTTCTCTTCTGACGTTCAATATCACCATCATCCGAGAAGTCTTCAGTGATGATATGACCCAAGTATTTTACATTCGTTGATGTGCTTATGTTTTCCTCATTGAGTTATACGGGGAGCACCTTCTCGAGAGTTTTTCCATGGTGGAATGCGATTAGTTCCGTCTTCTTGTGGTTGTACATCATGTTGTGGTCATTTGCATATTTTTCACAGATTTTTAATAGTATTCTCAACCCTATATTATATGTATGAAAAAATATACAGTGTTTTTTTAATGTTGTTTTAACAACCCCCACGAGATTTTTGCTCTATTCCAAACGAGTCGTGCTTTATTAAACATTTTCACAATTTTCGCTTCAATTTTATCGTTTGAAATATAAGCGCACTCTCTCCAACATTTGTAATTACATATATCTCCATCTTCTTTTTTTCGAGCTAGGATACGGCGCCTTAAGTTAAAGGTGACATAGTTTTCAGCTTAAAAAGATATTTATAAATAAAGAATTTGAATACATTCATGATTATTACTAATGAATTGAATTGCTAATTTGCCTTGAAAAATAATTGTCGAATAAAATGTCAGTTCTTATACCAGAAAACAGCATAAATCAAAGGCGTGATGCTTATAAAGCGCATATATTACCAATTTATGTGCATATAAAGTGTGATCAGATATTTTTTTAAATGTTTTGGGAATATCTTATCTTTTGTATAAAAATTGAGACGTCACGAATTAAATACCATAACAATCATTCTTTCCTGTTATTATTACTTAGATTCCGAAGCAAACTTTCTGATGCAAGAGAATTCATAAATATTTACCAAAAAATAATATTTTCTTCAGAATATTTATAGAAAACTTCTCAATAAAGAGTTTGCCTGCCTTGGTCGGGCATAATACCTTACACAAAATGAAAAGAATAAAATGTTGTCGTTTAATGAGCGTTAAAATTGTCTCTTTTAATTAAATGAAGCATCCGGTTTTGGAACTGAGTTATAAAATGAATAATATGAAACCGTCATAAGATTTTGCTATTGCCAAATTTAATGCTCTAATATAATGCACAATTATTAAGCAGATTATTTAAAAACATCAGATGGGGACCTCGTCTATGTACTGATGATCGAGAAAATACAAAAGAAATTTTTACGATTCTTCTATATAAGAGAGTTAGCCCTTCAAAATTTAGGCGTATTTTTCAGATGGTCAAAATATTTCCGCTTTACAATAAAATTAAAATAAATGGAATATTTCTGAACATATCCCAAAACCAAAAACTGTTTGTGAAAGGTGATGAATTACGCTTTCAAATTTTTCTATGTCCCGGATGATTTCACGTGAGGTCGCCAACACAGGCTTTTGATTCTTCCCAGGTGCAGAACTAACTTACCGATGGTGATGCCCCTGGGAAAACTCACTAGTTTAATTAACTGCCTTGCAGGAAGTGTGGATATTTTCCACATATCCTACAATGATTTTAAGTGTGAAATAGCACGTATGTTTAACTAAATGTATTACTTCAACTGTAAATCAACTTCAAACACAGCAAACTTATTTTGTGGCACCATTTTAATTGAAAGATTTTGAAGTAAATTTAATTATTGTGTATCTTTTCTTACCGCTTTTGCACTGTATTGGTTTTATGCTATTTTTTCAAATAAATGAAATAAATAAAAAAAAATAGTCCTACGACCCAGTACATTTGACAATGTGCGTTTGTTTTGTAAAGATAACATATTATTTGTAGTTTTGTTGTATTTCTTGAGTAAATATTTCGAAAATTTATTCTGTATAATTTCTATTAAATCTATGTACCAACACTTTATTTTGAGGATTCCATATTGTGGAAACATACTCCAGTAGACTTCGGAGCAATGAACAAAAAAATATTTCTGAAGTCTTAGCACTTTTGAAAACTTTACATATTCTTAATAGAAAACCTAGCATCTTGTTATATAATGTGTTCGATGTTCTTATCAAAACTTAGTTCGCTGTCTAAGTAAAACCTAGATCTTTACATGTGAAATATGTTGTCTTGGTATCTTCATCGATCTCCGCAAGGCATTTGAAAGCATATCACATTCCAAACTCAATGAGAAACTAATGCAAATTGGATTAAACGGAATAGTGCTTTCACGGTTCCAAAGTTATCTAAAAGAGAGATTTCAATACGTCAAAATAAATAATTCCCTAAGTGAACCCAAAACCGAATCATTTGGTATACCACAAGGAGCTGTCATTGGTCCAATCCTTTTTATTATTTATGTAAACCAAATGTTAACTCTTCCTATAGTTGGAGGTATCATATCCTATGCAGACGAAAATGTAGTTATCACTAAAGGCAAATCACGGGAGGAAACAACGAGTAACGCAAATTTAAATATAAACATGCTCAAAACATGGTTCGACCTTAATTGCCTCTCGCTAAATACCGAGAAAACATATTTTATACCATTCTCTTTAAAAGAAAAAAAAAATCGAAAACAATATTACTATTAAAATCCATTCATCACAATGTGAAAATAAAAAGGAATGCAAAAATACAAAATGTTAACGAATAAAATGCAAAAATAGTATAAAGTATCTACAAGTTTAGTAGAACATTAAATTTACAACAATTTTAATTCAAATAATTTTCTTCTATCTCTAATAAATATTGTGATATGAAGTCGTAAAAATGTGTTTAAGTTTATAAAAACAAGTAAATTGCTCGACTTTGTTTGGTTTTTAGTGAGTTTCTCATCTCCAGTACAATTTTGTGAAAAAATTACTGATATCAATTTTGTAGAAAATAAAATTTCATAAAAGACGTAGGTATATGTTTAATTTTTTTATCTCAATTCGGTATCCACGTTCTAATACAAAAATAATGTCAAAAATTGAATCAGAAGAATAGTTCTTTAATCTTGGCTTCCTTGATTATTCTTGATTTTTTAACCATTATCGTTGAAATAATATGTAACACACATAACAGCAACATACTAATTAAGGTACATAAATGTGGTAAAAAAAAAATCAATTATACTATCTTAAAATATATGACTATTGACTGAAGTGTATCACTGCCACTTGTGGGCTCCGAACAGCTTCGATTTAGGTATGTTTTTAGGTTTTCACGGCCAAAAAGTATTTTTGTTATAGTTTTTGGGGTGTTATGCCGTGTTTCGCTACCTCCTTCTTTAGCCAACGTTTCGGACAGCGTTACAGTGTCCATCATCAGGGCAGATGACGGTCATCTGCCCTGATGATGGACACTGTAACGCTGTCCGAAACGTTGGCTAAAGAAGGAGGTAGCGAAACACGGCATAACACCCCAAAAACAATAACAAAAAAAAAGCTTCGATTTAGTCTTCCTATGTCTCATGAGCCGAATTTGTGGCGACTGATTCACCAAAATCCTCGTCATCATCATGAACGAAGGCTTCCACAGCATTTTCGCATGAGCTGCCATTAAAGTGAATACCGAGTAGGGAGCATTTCAAACCCGACTTTCTACATGTGCATTTTCCAGCGCAATCTTTTTCGCATTGGCAAGAAATAAAGTTCAGCAACGCCTGAGGTGCAGCCTCCTTCAACATTAGGACTGGAGTTGTAACCCAACATCGTCCTTCTTCCACCCCCATTCAGTTGGATTTTTATGGTGACCAAGCCAAGTCTGCACTTGCAAGTATAATCTTGAATCATGTTGCTGGACTGCATAAGAGGTAGCCTGGATAAATTGAATTTGTTCTTTTTCCCTCCTTTGACAAAAATAATGCACCTAAAATTTTTCAAATTTGA
This sequence comes from Glyphotaelius pellucidus, assembly GCA_936435175.1. Classification (NCBI taxonomy): domain Eukaryota; kingdom Metazoa; phylum Arthropoda; class Insecta; order Trichoptera; family Limnephilidae; genus Glyphotaelius; species Glyphotaelius pellucidus. The sequence continues at coordinate 9,487,443 of OW386537.1, read as the reverse complement.
TTTCTCATTGCCTAAAAAATTATTTTTATTATTTAGACATCTTGATTATGTTTGTTTATTTGTAAAAGTTTGTATTATGTAGATGAAATTTTTAATAATAATTTTTATATTTCATTTTATATAATTGTTTTTTATGATACTTCTAATCAATTAATTACCACTACCAATGATGATTTTTGTCTATAGTTCTTTTTGTTTATACTAGATTGACTTTGTTTTTTATTAATGTTATCTTATCGTGACGGACAAACCTTTTTTTTTAAACATGTAGATAATTTTGGTTAAATAAGTGGTGTTTTACAAAGTGATTTGTTTTCATTTAATTTATTTCATTTATAACTGTCAACACACTTCAACCATCATTTTCAACCTGATCACTTTTTGTTTATAATAACTTACTTTTGTATGTTTTATAATTTATGTTGGTTTGCTTTGATATGCTTTAAAATGATCGAGTAAATTTTTATTATTGGTTGTTGAGTAGTTAATTTGTCAAGAGCTTGCTTATTCATACAGATTTTATTAAACCGTGAGCAATCCACAGTTTTGTAGGTTTGAAGTTAGATAGTTTGAATTTAAGTATTGGTTGAGTCATTTATGTATTAAAATATTATTTCTTCAAATATTAACATTATTACATTAAAATCTTTTAATCGATTTTACCGATTCTGATTTATATTTTAATGCATCTGTATTTAGTACTTCATGCTGGGTACTTTTGAAAGAATAGTGCTGAGAAGAATATATGGAACCGTGAAAGAGGGGGAACAGTGGCGCATCCGGCACAACAAAGAACTGTACGATATATACCAGGCCCCTAACATCTCAGCCCACATGAGACTCCTCAGGTTGAGATGGGCTAGACATGTACAGAGAATGCCGGATACACGCGTCCCAAAAAGAATTTTGACTGGACACCCAGGTGGATAGAGAAAAGTGGGAAGACACAGACTGAGGTGGGAAGACGAGGTATGAGGGGATGCAGCACAGCTTCTCCAGATAACAAACTGGAAGTCAGCCGCTGAGGACAGGAGGAGTTGGAGTCGAATGTTGCGGGAGGCCAAGGCTCGATATGGGCTGTAGCGCCATTGGAGAGAGAGAGATTTAGTACCTACTTCATAACAAGTAATTTTTTTTAAATAATTATTCTTGAAGCTGCCTCTCCTAAAATCCAGATTTAGAGGGGTACTAAATATTCGTTGCAGAGACTATGAATTTTTGCTAAAAACATGGTGTCTGTTTGAAGTTGACTTTTTTGTTTACCTGTAGGTAAATGAGGATAACGTTTTTAATAAACTAATTTTAGATAACGAAAGGCTAAGTAGAAGAAGAATAATTTTTGACTACAGAATATGTACCTTTTTTGCTTTTATTAATAGACATCAATATTTATTTTAATTGAAATATTTTCCTGGAACAAACGTCAATAAAATTCTCGGCAGATGTGAATATTCAGGATCAGTATAACAAACGCGTGTCCAATACCCATACACAGTTGGTAACTACCAGCTTTTTTTCTCCCTCTTACACTATGGGCATCTTCAGAACCTTGGATCCTAAATCACACCTTCATCCGGTGGGCCCTAATAGATACCTTCCGCCATTTTTTTACCATCGAAATATTATCTACAGTCTCCAAGTTATTATTATTCTGACATTTTAAAACGTTATTCTTAATATTATTTTTTTTACATCTCCCTTTAGATTTTAGGTTAGCTCCACACAGCAGACACTGAGGAAACTAATTTTCCTCAGGGCATGTGTCATCTTTAGGGACGCTGGGTGGAGGATTAAATAATAAGATAAGATTATGGTAGACTAAGATAATATAACACATTTTTTAACAATAATAAAGACATTTTGAATGAAACATTTATAAAATAACATTTTTTATTTACTTACATTAAGATTCTTTTATTTATTTTTGAAAATTATTTATAATCTCTTTGGATTATACCTCCCTCCTCCCAAAAGCGATGCAGTCAGAGGACTTCCCTGGTCGAAAATACCGCTTTTTCGAAAAGAAAAACCCTCCTCTTCCGGTTCAATCAGCATCAAAAAAAGCTGAAAAAAAAAACAAAAATATCAAAAAATATTAAACAAAGTAATTTGGTGGATGGATTCTTTATAACATGGTGCATGGCGAAGTTAGTGCGATGTGGAACGATTCTGGCGTAATGCAAGGTTCATCCCTTGGGCGTAATGCTTTTATTCATATACAATGAAATTGAAACGTTGCTTGAAATGGCTTTAGCCGTGTTTAGTGACCAGATCTGAATAACCAGGTACTTCCCAACCTTCCTCTTCCCTATCTCCTTCCCCTCCCCACTACCTTCAGCCTCACAACATACCCCGATTGGGGATGCCATAGTCTTATTGGCTCCAGACGGGAGCAGTTGGGACTCTTGTGCGGTATTAACTGTAAAAAAAAAAAAAAAAATGAACTTTTACTTTTCAAAATTGGGACTGGTTATCACATGGGACGAGCAAAAAGTAGGTACCAAAATAATTTTTTGAGTTAATAATTTTTTTATTCGAAATTGCTTGCTTATTTTGTTAACCCATTTTGACAGATGCTTAGATGAATTATCAGAGTGAAGGTAACAACGAAACTCAATCGAAAATCTGGAAACAGAAAAATCAGAAAAAGATATTGGCACCTCTCGAGTCCCAGAGGTGCCAATATCTTTTTCTGATTTTTCTGTTTCCAGATTTTCGATTGAGTTTCGCTCATAATGTCTTCATTTAATTAAATATTACAGTTTGAGGTTTTACTCATAAAGTTAAAATAATAAATAATAATATTCATCCCAGACTTGCAGAAGAGTCAATAGATGTCGCACATTAAATAAAATGGATAATAATTTATCCAGACACCATCTAGATTGCATTTAGTTCGAGTTGAATCTTGCAATCATTCATAAAGATGGCAGCCAATAAAAATATGCGTTAAGAAAAATGAAGATAATATGGGTGGTTCTTAGTCGAAGTATGGTACAGTTAAAAGTGACCGAATTGGATATCGACACCTTAGCTCAGTGGATAAGAGCGCCCAACCCGGAAAGTAGGGAGGTCCTGGGTTCGAGTCCCAGAGGTGCCAATATCTTTTTCTGATTTTTCTGTTTCCAGATTTTCGATTGAGTTTCGCTCATAATGTCTTCATTTAACAAAGTTATTTATTTTCATTAAATCAATAATGACACCACAATGTGTATTTGCGAAATTTGAAGAAGTATCTAAAATTTTTTTGGCCAAAAGTCGATTTAGCAAAGGGAATAAGTCAGAGATTATGCCCTTTGGTTCTAGTATCTATAGTATTGGACATTTTCAAAGGGAGGCATTGGATATATGTCGCAATTAGCTAACATTCGATAGGTAATATTTTCTTTCGGAGCTGGTGATTCTGTGGCAAATGTTATTTTTAAATTGTTTCAACTTCACAAATCCTACAATTATAATAACCCGTGATCTTTCACGGTTCTGCGCTTATTAATAATAATTGATGCCTTTTCATCTAAATCGATTTAAGGATGCAGTAGTGATTTATGCCCGGTATATCAGCCAATACGTATCCTTCCTATGTACGACATTCCTCGCTCCAATTTAAGCGGACTAAATCTACCGCTCAAGCTTCGATGAGAATAGTTAGTATTAATTATTAGTTAGCAGAATAGTTAGTATTTTAGACGCCGAGACGCTAGAAGGCAAATCTGACATTACGTTAATTATATTTTAATATTTCCCATCGAAATTTACGTAAATTGCCTAATTTTACAAATATTGACTATTATACTCATCGAGCGTTGAGAGATGACTATGTTATTCATTGATAAAATCAATCTAAAATAGTCTGATAGATGATTTTAATAGTTTCACCGTAGGGACAGTTATTTTTCAGCGGTTAATTTCATTAATAGTGCACCGAATCCAGCAAAACAAATAATAATTAAAATTAACGTACTCGCATACAGCGCGATTATAACCCACCTAAAAATAAACTGTTTTTGAATGATTGCAATCTTAATATCGCGATTTCCTGGTGCATAGAGATGTGCCAATGAAGACGACAGTAGAGAGCATAGATATACCATTCACGTAGTCAGTAGATTTGTTTTTCAAGGAAAATAGAAATACATTACTCTATTAAATTCATGAACAACACACGTGACATTGGTGACATTTAGGTTTTCGACGTATATAGTATTATGTTCCAAGCTGTGCTAAGCTCGACATTCCAACCAAGCCGACCTTATAATCAACTGATAAACCGGGCCTTAGGCATCATCAAATCACGATTGTCTAGTTATTTTCCATTATATTATCAAATGACTAACGATGAATGGCTTGCAATAACAATGAAATGGAAAGTGATAGGTAAACGTGTCATTATTTATACTTTATTTTATGGAAGTATATTTGCCCCATAATTATTGAAGGTAATCGCAATGAACTCATGGCGAACACTCCTTATTGCACGAACATTTTATAATTACTGCTTTTTGCCATATATTAGTTTAATGGGTAGCTTTTTTAAGCTCCCTTCTAAGAGACTGTTAGCGTCAACGGGCGTGCTGACGCTATCGGCAGGGTTGGAGAAAGCTCCCACATATTTAATACAATTAGCTGCTGTATCTGCCCCAAATAAAAACTAGCTCAGGATTCGGTGCAAGCAGGATCTCGTAACCTCAAGGCTAGTGCTTGTGGTTCGGAACTTCACGCTTCTCCATTCTCCCAGGGCCTCCCTCGTCAAGCAAAACACGGTAGGTTATCACATAAACAGTTTATTCAATTCTAGGAGACACAATAATACATAAAAGGAACGATCCTAGCTGAAAGTTAGTTTGAATGTCCGTCTCTCCTCTCTATCACGCGTGGTAAGGGCTAATACATTTAATTGCACACAAAGGGTAACATGGTAATTGACTCACGTTTGGTTTATGGGCCAACAGCGGCTTTACGCACTTGTTCTCTCAGACTACGCAGCGTCCATGCGTGGACCGGAAGTGCCAAACGGCGAAACTGAACTGGTGTCGCCCATGTTCGTGCGGAACGTGGGCCCTGTAAGCTCGCTTGCTGAAGACTGCCGGGCTTGCCGTGAGCGGCGCGTCTAGCGACAGCTCGGTTTGTCGCTCGCGGGAGGGGGTAGTGCGCGCGCCTCTATATTGGCGGTTTATTTGTAACGTAACACTTCCCCCCTCGCCGCAATAAAAGCGACGTGGTAATGGAGCTGTAGGACTAATAAATCCTCTTACCTTTTCAGCACTTGTGCCAAAAACATTTAAGAGAAACGAGGAGAGAGAGAGAGAGAGAGAGATTCCTAGCTGGAGAATAGTTATGAACAGAACACAAAAGAGATGATACATGGTGTAACAAGGAATTGTCAATAAATGTATATAAAGGCAGTGGCATACATAAATACAGTTGCAAAGAACAAGGATCTGTTGAAGAAAGGTACAAGGGTTATGCAGTGATAGAAAAAAAAACTCTAAAATTGTATCATTGGTCTGTGAGCTAATGTTTGCGAACGTGGTTTGCGTAGGATGTCTGGGGTGGTTGAACGTTTCACTGAAGTTACAAGGTTACTTTGTCACAGTAACCTGGCCCATTTGAGATTACACTCAAGGGACACTAGGGCCTTTAAGAAAATTTACGAGGAAGAGAACACATGATGAGGCTTCTAGGTGGTGTGGAGAGTTCTACCTGTCACAGAGGTCGAAAGGGTAACTGCTTCCGGATCCTGTGGGTGAGCCAGTACGAAACCATTGAAGTACTGGAGAGTGGAATCGCAATTGGTGGCTGGTACACTGGCTTTTGTATGTAGTGGGATTGTTTTGTGAACAATCGTTGGTATTGTCACTTGCGCAAGGGCACAGGAGCATCAGCACAATGGCAGTAGGGCATTTGCATTATGCAGCAGGAACATTTGCATAATGGCAGCAGAAACATTTGCACAAGGGCAACAGGAACATTTGTATTATGCAGCAGGAATATTTGCATAATGGCAGCAGAGCATTTGCATTATGCAGCAGGAACATTTGCATAATGGCAGCAGGAACATTTGCACAAGGGCAACAGGAACATTTGCACAAGGGCAACAGGAACATTTGTATTATGCAGCAGGAATATTTGCATAATGGCAGCAGAGCATTTGCATTATGCAGCAGGAACATTTGCATAATGGCAGCAGGAACATTTGCACAAGGGCAACAGGAACATTTGTATTATGCAGCAGGAATATTTGCATAATGGCAGCAGAGCATTTGCATTATGCAGCAGGAACATTTGCATAATGGCAGCAGGAACATTTGCACAAGGGCAACAGGAACATTTGCACAAGGGCAACAGGAACATTTGTATTATGCAGCAGGAATATTTGCATAATGGCAGCAGAGCATTTGCATTATGCAGCAGGAACATTTGCATAATGGCAGCAGGAACATTTGCACAAGGGCAACAGGAACATTTGTATTATGCAGCAGGAACATTTGCACAAGGGCAACAGGAACAGGAACCAACCTAGAGCTGGCGTGCTCGGGTTTGTTTTGAGTGTCGGTTCTTTGTGGTGATACAATTCGCAACTACACGCACGACTCACACTAGGTTATGTTAGATGCGGTCGGGTGCTTTTGGTACGCAGGGATTGAAGGCAAGGGACCTCCGTGACGGTAGCGAGGGCAGCATGAAGAGGCGCAGATGTAGATAGGGTGCAGAGCTGCTGGTTTTTTTTTTAAAATCCGGCAAAAATTATTATTAGAACAAAATTCTTGAAGTTTACCTGCCTAGTAGACCAATGATGAAAAAAGTTTGGAGAGAAACAAGTGTGCATGTTGAGAAAAAATTGGATTTGTTTGGCGTGTAGAGAGAGAGACGGAGAGAGAGCTAACTAAATGTGGCTAATTCCTAATACATGTTACAAAGGTACGTATTCAAGGACAGGTTCTGTGTAACCCCTTTTGGTTTTTTTCTTTACCAAATACATTTCCAAGAATACGTGGTTGAGGGATTGTACGTATAACAAAATTCCCCATTCGAAAGAAGTTGGTCTTCCATGACCTATGCTCACGTCTATACGGTAGCATTTTTTCTACTTTCGAAAAACAAAACATTGCGTACAAGATTAGTTATAACAAAGTGGGAAAGGAGTAGGAAGTTGAAAGGATCCGCGTATGAAGATTGTCCCATTTGACAAACGAAACGCCAAGTGCGTAACGCATATATCCCCATTCACGGATAATTTCGAGGAAGGGGGAGGGTGATAATTGGGAACATTTGAACGAAGAAAACTGCTGGGGACTCGGCTATTTCCGAAATTCGACCTCTGGGTGGAGGTGAAACAAGGTCTACAGCAGTCATCCTGGCACATTACAATAATGACAACTGGGAAAGGAGTAGGAAGTTGAAAGGATCCGCGTATGAAGATTGTCCCATTTGACAAACGAAACGCCAAGTGCGTAACGCATATATCCCCATTCACGGATAATTTCGAGGAAGGGGAGGGGTGATAGTTGGGAACATTTGAACGAAGAAAACTGCTGGGGACTCGGCTATTTCCGAAATTCGACCTCTGGGTGGAGGTGAAACAAGGTCTACAGCAGTCATCCTGGCACATTACAATAATATTTGGTAGTGTTGGACAAAAGAATACACTGACATAAAAGTCTAATCCTCTACGTGTATTGGGCAGAAGATTAGGGGTCGTTTTATTCTCCTACTTGTTTGCGAGAAATGACAGACCCTTGCTCAAATCTCACAAACCTGGGGATTTTCTTTGTTCGTCTCCCAGACAACGAGTTAGGTATTTTTGTGTCCATCAACTTAACTCCCACGACACGATGCCCCATAATCATGAGTGAAGCGTATGATTAGTCCTTTTGAGATAGTAGATAGTTCCTGGGTTCTTGTGACAGGAAGTCCACGGGCATATTAATGATTACAAAAAAGGGGTGTGGACTACATTGAGTAGTTCACACATAAAGGTTTGATATTATTTCGTTCGCACGATTCATGGTGAGTATTATAACGTCTTCACGTATAGCGTACAAGATTGCAAAATCAAAAGATTTGCAAGTAAGTTTTATAACGTCTTCACGGATAACAATGAACGAATTACAACTGGGTTGCCCAGTATTGAAGGGAGGTGCAAAAGACTAGGTATTTATGACATTTCTGACAAAAACCCACAGAGTAATTATAACGGGCTCCCCGTATCGCATTTAGTAGATATTCTGAGATTCCCATCTATGACGGCAGATTTTATAAGGTTCCCACCTATGATGGCAACAAAGGTTAACGTTCATATCAAGGTACCTATTCAATACAGACGGCGAGACATACTGATGTACATTAGTACAACAATACCGTAGCATAATAAATCCATATTAGCGTACGTTAAAGACTTGCACAAAGGCAAAAACATATTTGAAGATCTGGCCAAGATTTTATACTTCAACAATTAAGGGACAAAAAAAAATTTCTGGCGTGCTGATGGAATGTGAATTTCATCTAAGCTTACCGCAAAAGAGATCCTTTGTGGTACAACCCTTTTGGTTACGCACAGAGTATCGTATCGTGATGGTACAACTTTTGTTGTACTTACACGTACGATGGTAGCAACAATACAAGACATGCGCTTATCGTTGTTTGACAAGGCAAATTATTTACATTGGTCCGATTTGAGTGTTTAAGACCTTTTAGGTTTTACTTACTTAAACAGACTGCGATGGACACACCTTGGTGTTATGAAAATTATAATAATGGGATGGGTTGTTCACAGGGTGGTTCACTTGGAGACCTGGCTTCTTGTTGTGACCTCGTACTTTGCACGTGATAAGTCACAACAAGGCAACCCCAAAATTTCAGTTTGAGCAGTTGAGACCCAGGGTGACTCAATGTTGCTGAAATGTTGTAAAAAAAATTTATCGTTAATGAAGAGGCACGTTGAAAGTTGTCCCTTTTATAACGATACTTTCCAGACTCCACATTCAGTTCTGGGGAGAGCTAGAGCAATTAGGGTTATTTGTTGAGCGCCATTCTATTTTCTTAAAAAACAGAAAAAAAACTTATAACGGGTAGCAAACATCTGATACCGCCGTGGGTTTACACAGGTTTGCTTACCTAATTTAACTACATATGACATAAGGGTTAGATGCACTTTGGCGAGGACCCGATATTTAATGTACAAAAAGATTTTCTAACATTTAGAAAGGGGTGACGAGGTATGACATGATGATGTGAAAATGTGATGCTGCTAGTTGTGACGATGCACAAAACCTTGGGCACGTAGTCTCTGACTACTTGCAGTAAGCCACAGGGAATTCCTTTCTCCGAAGTGATCAATTTCAGGTAGAGGTGTGCATGCTTAGAAAAAACGATGTTTCCAAGGTTTGACACCTGGGGCAGCAATTAGAGGCGAATGACTGATGATGACGAGATATTTATACAAACAAAAATAAAATAAAATGAAACGAAACCACAAGGGAGAATTATAATTTCTTCCATGACTTTGGCTACAGTTGACACCACTGTGCCAGAGCTAGAAAGGTTTCGTTTGAGTGTCCTAATGAGTGACAATCGTTTACGAGAGGCCGCTCATTAGTGACGAAACAAAAGGGTTGACTTCCATAGTGATCCATGTCACGGTGTAGACGAATGGTTGCTAGGAGTCAAGGAATAACCGTTGGGGTTATACGGGCGTGGCAATGGAGTTTGTTTCCATGTTACCACTTTTTACAATGTCCTTTATATGGTAGTTACCTATGTGTTTACCAGAGATGTCGGACAATCGGTAAACCAGGTCTGAGATTTTCTTTAGAACTTTCGTCTTTACAAAACGGGGTGCCAATTTGGCAGAGAAGTACAGCGCACCTTGTGACAGAGTGTTGTTTCTCCTCCAGACGATGTCTTCTTCCTTGAATGTGACGTGCCTCCTGCGAAGGTTATACCTGTCGGCGCTCTTTTGATGGGCCAATAGTAGAGCGTCTGTTACTTCACTATAGATAGCGGAGAGTTCCTCCAAGCGGTGGGCGTAATTTGCTGCGGGGTCTGCTGTGGAGGAAGGGACGGGTGGAAGGCAATTGTCAGGGTGTAGTGAACCGTGAACTACTTGTTCCATGCCGTGTTTGAGAAAAAATGGTGTATAGCCTGTAGCGAGGTTCACCGTGTTGTTCATGGCTGCTTGTATTTTGTCTAATTTTTTTGCACCATGTGCGTTGGTCTTTGCCAACCAAAATTGCCAGGGCCGTGTTTATGGTTTGGTTGTATCGTTCAACGGTGTTGTTCTGAGGGGTGTAAAGGGTGTTATAGAATACATCCTTTATACCATATTTAGACAAAAACTCTTTAAATTCCAGAGCTATAAATTGTTTACCATTGTCGCATATTATAGTACGAGGGGTACCGTAGGGTATGAAAATATGTTTTTCCAATAGATTGGTTATTGCTGCTGCAGTTGCCCTTTTCAGAGGAAACAACCAGCAGTATTTGGAAAAGATGTCCACTACGCTGAGTATATGCATGTAACCGGCGTAGCTTCTAGGGAAGGGTCCAATGAGGTCCATAGAAAAGGATTGAAGTGGTCTATCGGCACGCTTGGGGTTGCCCATTAGACCAGACGGTGGTGCCGTACTGTGCTTGTATGCCTTACAGATGTCGCACTTGGAGATGTATAAACGTACTTGTTTGAATAGACCCGGCCAATAATATCTTAAAGATATTTTTTTGAATGTTTTGAAGGTTCCAGGGTGTATGGAGTCTACGGCACTGTGGTTATCAATAATAACTTGTTCTCTATTTTCGAGAGGGACTACCTTTTTCCAGGCATAGTCCTCTAAGATTGACAGTGGAGGCTTGCGGTTGCGATATAGTTGTCCGTCCTTAATCATAAAATTCGGGAACTTTTGTGGGTTGTCACTGCATCCTCTAAAGATTTTTGATACCATACGTCTTTTGTGGGGGGACTAGAATTGGGTAATTCGGCATTTAATATTGCTATCTCGATCCTAGAAAGGGCATCCGGGACGATATTATCCGCGCCTTTACGGTGGATGACATCGAAAGTATATTGAGATAGGCGGGACGACCAGCGAGCCAATCTCCCAGAGGGGTTGTCTAGCGAGATCAGCCATTTTAGGCTGCTATGGTCTGTGACGACGGTAAACTTACTGCCCTCAATGTATCCGCGGAAATGTTGAATGGATTCCATGACTGCTAACAATTCTCTCTCGGTAATCCCGTAGTTTTTTTCGTGTTTATTTAGGGTACGAGAGAAGTATGCCACGGGGTGTTCGCCGTCCGTAAAATTTTGAGTGAGGACTCCTCCGATTCCGACGTTTGATGCGTCCGAATGGATCGTAAAGGGAAGATTGAAGTCGGGGCAATTCAGTACTGGGGCTGATTGAAGAGCCTCTTTCAGGGAGTTGAATGCTGACTCAGTCTCCGCAGACCAGGAAAAGTTACTGGTACCTTTACGGATTCCCGTGATTTTGTTGAGCGGCGCCGCGAGAGTTGAGAAGTTTTTTATGAATCTTCTGTAGTAACCGGTGAGTCCGAGGAAGGCTTTTACCTCTTTTGCATTTGTAGGTCGGGGAAAATTTGTCATAGCCGCTACTTTTGTGGGGTCTGTTCTTAGGCCTTCTTCGTCTACTATGAAACCCAAGTATCGTAGGCGGTGCCTGCAGAATTCCGATTTCTTCAGGTTGATAGTCAAACCGGCCTGTTTGAGTTGTTGAAAAACCTTTTCTAGAATAAGTATATGTTTTTCAAAGGTATCGCTAATGATGATCAGGTCATCCAGGTAGCAAAATAAATTGTTATCAAACTCTGGGCCAAACAATTTATCCATGAGTCTTTGTAGTTCTGCTGGGCTGTTTTTTAAACCGAAGGGTAGTCTTTTGAAATGGAACATACCCCTGCCAGGCACCACGAAGGCAGTCTTTTCGCAGGAGCTGGGATCCAAAGGTATCTGCCAGAATGCTTTGCTTAAGTCTATGGATGAGATGTATTTAGCGTTTCGAAGTCTGTCCAGGATGGAGTTGACCAAGGGGAGCGGGTAGGCGTCTGATATTGTACATGCGTTGAGGCGTCTGCTGTCGAGGCAGAAACGGGCTGAGCCGTCTTTCTTTGAAACTAATAAGGTGGGGTTGGTCCATGCGCTGCGGCTGGGTACCACCACTCCCAGTCTTAGCATATCGTCCAATTCTTTTTCCAGCGTTTTCAATTTTTGTGGAGCTAGGTTGTAATACCTTTGTTTGATTGGGGGGCCTGTTGTTTTTATATGGTGTTGTACTAGGTTGGTTAAGCCTAAACCGCACCTTTCGAAGGAGATGGATTCATACTTGTTGATCATTTGATTTAATTGTATTGTTTGTAAGGGGTTCAAGTTTTCGTAGGGTATTACCGTACGGATTTCGTTTACTTGGGGAGTGACGGAGGGGTTGTTAAACAGTTGCGGGGCAATTTTGAAAGCCATCCAAAAATCCACTCCCAAGATGAATTTCTGTGTGATTGTAGGTACAACTAGAAACTTGATCCAAACTGTTTTTTGGTCACAATTGATCGGCAGGGTTAGAGAACCGATGACGAGTTGTGAAGTGTTGTCTGCCGTGGTAACATGTGAAGAATGTTTTCCCATTTTAAAACCACAGTTTGTGAATAAGGTGTGGGCGTTGTCGCCCAGGCAGCTGACAGAGGCGCCGCTGTCTAGGAGACCTGAAAAAACCACGTTGTTTATGGAAAAATGCGCGAAGGGTCTACCGTCTATTGCCTGTTTGCAGCAAACTGTAGAGAGGGGTAAGGCCTGTTTAAAAAATTTGACGTGTTCCAACCACTCCGACCATTCCTTTGGCCTATGGGAGGGATGGCCCGGGGGGTTGGGGTCTAGTTTTTTGTCTTCCTGGCTGTCCAATTGGGAGGGGGTCTGGAGAAATCCATATGGGGTTTGATGAATCTGAGATCCGGGATGGACGTTTCGGTATTATCTTGGCGTGGTTTTTTGCCAAACTTCCTCCCTTCATCTCTTCTTGGAGAACGATCGACGGATCGCCTTTTGTTAGAATGGGTGTCTTTGGAGGATAAAAGTTTTGCTTGTTTAAAGCAGGCGGCTTGGGAGTGACCAATCTTGTGGCAAAAGGAGCAGGATTTCTTCTCGTTGTGCTCCGGTTTTATGCCGGACGAAGTGCTTGGGCGAAAGTTTTCTTTGGGGAATCTTTCGTCTTTCTTCCGATCCTGGTATGCCTCTAGTAGCTGGCAGACATCTTTCAGTTGCTCCAGCGTGGCAATTTTCTGAGAAGTAATGATGTTTTCGTATCTGGGGAGAAGACCGTCGATTAAAACCGGGAGAAGTTCCGCTTCAGGGACAGGTTGGGTGAGCTTTATATTGATGGCCTCTGCCCTCTGTGTGAATCTAGCAACAGGCTCTCCGGAGTGCTGCTTGATAGCGAGTAGGGATAGCCTGACTCTATGTTGGGCCTTTTTTTCTCCGAAACTGGATAAAAGTGCCACCTTGAGTTCCCTCCATGAGTTTGTTTTTCTCTTATGTATCCTGTGCCAGGTAAGCATTTCAGGAGCGATGAGGTCTATGAAGTTCCTGTGTAGAATACTTTCGGGTATTCCTCTGACTTGGGCTGTTTCTTCTATTCTGTTGATGAAATCCTCCACATCCGTGAGTCCGTTGTATTTCGTCTTCCAGGTTGTCAAATCATATATTTTCGTCTGTTCCTGGGCTTGTACCACCAAGGGTTTTGCTTCGGAGACTGTGAGGGAGGTAGAGATGATTTCTGAGGTGTCTTCCTGTTGAAACTGCAACTTCCTGATGTACTTTTTGTTGTAGAAAGAAGCATATTGAATAAGGCATTTTTTGGATTTATTCCTGGGAGAAATCTTTCTACTTCTCAGGGCCTGTAGTAGTTCTTCCTTTTTTGACGTAGAAATGTGGGGGATTATACCCAGCGTGACTTGAGGGACTTCCATAGTGTATAGGGTCGTGTCAGGGTGACCTTACGTTGGGAGAAAAACGAGAACTCGACTCTTTATCCGTAATTGGAAAGAAATTTTTTGCCAGGGATTGACCACTGGGGACGTATATATATTTTTTTTTTTTTTTTTACAAAATGCTTCTGCGAAAAAACGCGTATTTGTAAGTGTTTGGGTTATTTGAAAATTTGGGCAGAGGTTTGCCTCTGGCCACGTGCTTTTTAGGAAAAATCCAAGCGTTTTGGAAAAAAAATTTCGAAAATTTAAAAAAAATCGAAAAAAGGAAAAAAATCGGAAAAATTTTCAGAGTCCGAAAACTGGAGAAAATTTGGGCAGCGATTTTTCTCTGGCACTGCGTTTTTTAAGAAAAACTCCAAGCGTTTTGGAAAAAAAATTTCGAAAATTTAAAAAAAAATCGAAAAAAGGAAAAAATCGGAAAAATTTTCAGAGTCCGAAAACTGGAGAAAATTTGGGCAGCGATTTTCCTCTGGCAATGCGTTTTTTAGAAAAACTCCAAGCGTTTTGGGAAAAAAAAATATTTCGAAAATTAAAAAAAATCGAAAAAAGGAAAAATCGAAAAAAAAAATTTTCAGAGTCCGAAAACTGGAGAAAATTTGGGCAGCGATTTTCCTCTGGCACTGCGTTTTTTAAGAAAAACTCCAAGCGTTTTGGAAAAAAAATTTCGAAAATTTAAAAAAAAATCGAAAAAAGGAAAAAATCGGAAAAATTTTCAGAGTCCGAAAACTGGAGAAAATTTGGGCAGCGATTTTCCTCTGGCAATGCGTTTTTTAGAAAAACTCCAAGCGTTTTGGGAAAAAAAAATATTTCGAAAATTAAAAAAAATTGAAAAAAGGAAAAATCGAAAAAAAAAAATTTTCAGAGTCCGAAAACTGGAGAAAATTTGGGCAGCGATTTTCCTCTGGCAATGCGTTTTTTAGAAAAACTCCAAGCGTTTTGGAAAAAAAATATTTCGAAAATTAAAAAAAATCGAAAAAAGGAAAAATCGAAAAAATTTTCAGAGTCCGAAAACTGGAGAAAATTTGGGCAGCGATTTTCCTCTGGCAATGCGTTTTTTAGAAAAACTCCAAGCGTTTTGGGAAAAAAAAATATTTCGAAAATTAAAAAAAATCGAAAAAAGGAAAAATCGAAAAAAAAAATTTTCAGAGTCCGAAAACTGGAGAAAATTTGGGCAGCGATTTTCCTCTGGCACTGCGTTTTTTAAGAAAAACTCCAAGCGTTTTGGAAAAAAAATTTCGAAAATTTAAAAAAAAATCGAAAAAAGGAAAAAATCGGAAAAATTTTCAGAGTCCGAAAACTGGAGAAAATTTGGGCAGCGATTTTCCTCTGGCAATGCGTTTTTTAGAAAAACTCCAAGCGTTTTGGGAAAAAAAAATATTTCGAAAATTAAAAAAAATTGAAAAAAGGAAAAATCGAAAAAAAAAAATTTTCAGAGTCCGAAAACTGGAGAAAATTTGGGCAGCGATTTTCCTCTGGCAATGCGTTTTTTAGAAAAACTCCAAGCGTTTTGGAAAAAAAATATTTCGAAAATTAAAAAAAATCGAAAAAAGGAAAAATCGAAAAAATTTTCAGAGTCCGAAAACTGGAGAAAATTTGGGCAGCGATTTTCCTCTGGCAATGCGTTTTTTAGAAAAACTCCAAGCGTTTTGGAAAAAAAATATTTCGAAAATTAAAAAAATCGAAAAAAGGAAAAATCGAAAAAAATTTTCAGAGTCCGAAAACTGGAGAAAATTTGGGCAGCGATTTTCCTCTGGCAATGCGTTTTTTAGAAAAACTCCAAGCGTTTTGGAAAAAAAATATTTCGAAAATTAAAAAAATCGAAAAAAGGAAAAATCGAAAAAAAATTTTCAGAGTCCGAAAACTGGAGAAAATTTGGGCAGCGATTTTCCTCTGGCAATGCGTTTTTTAGAAAAACTCCAAGCGTTTTGGAAAAAAAATATTTCGAAAATTAAAAAAATCGAAAAAAGGAAAAATCGAAAAAAATTTTCAGAGTCCGAAAACTGGAGAAAATTTGGGCAGCGATTTTCCTCTGGCAATGCGTTTTTTAGAAAAACTCCAAGCGTTTTGGAAAAAAAAATATTTCGAAAATTAAAAAAAATCGAAAAAAGGAAAAATCGAAAAAATTTTCAGAGTCCGAAAACTGGAGAAAATTTGGGCAGCGATTTTCCTCTGGCAATGCGTTTTTTAGAAAAACTCCAAGCGTTTTGGAAAAAAAATATTTCGAAAATTAAAAAAATCGAAAAAAGGAAAAAATCGGAAAAAATTTTCACAAGTTTTCGTGGAAGTAATTTGTTTGAGAATTCAACAATATCTTGGGGGCATGGTTTCATTACGCGGCTTCCTATAGCCTGGCTTTAAACAGCACCAATTTTTGGTATTTACCCGCGAATTCCCTTCGTCTTTTCGACAAGATATTACCTTCTTTGTCAATTGACAAGGTATTATAGTGTCAGATGTCAAGGAATCCACGTCAACGCGAATTTAGTATTTTTTGCATTATTCGAATGTGATTTGGCATGGCATGGCATGATCCGGTTTCATCAGACGACAGAGTCAAAAATACTTAATTGTCAAATGACAGAAAGAATTTAAATCCACTTGTTCCCTAGGTGTCAGCAAGTGTCCGTCTAAGAGACGTACCAGCGTGCTGCAATATAGTATATTATTAAAAATATTTAGCACTTTCGAGACCAAGCGGATGATTTGTTTATCATGTACATGATTTTAATTGTTGAATAAATTCTTCTTTAATTTGTGTTTATTTCCACTATTCACTTGTATTGAAAATAGCAATTTTAATCGGCCGACACTTTGTAATCACTGTATTATTCGCAGCGACAACTTCCTAGGTTGGGCACCTTGCGTTGGAATACCGGTAATATTTTGTCGAGTGACGAGTCACAAATGATAAAATCGCGCCCGTAATAATTTAAATTGTGATTCGAAATTACGTTCGCGCCGAGATTCCTGTTGGAAGTGCTAGACAATTGGGAATAAACAATACATCATAATAACATTTCAGAGTTTACAATTGTTGCTTGGGAACGAGGCCGTGGTGGAACAGAAAAAAAAATTTAAATGGCCCCACGTTGGGCGCCAGTGTTAGCGTCAACGGGCGTGCTGACGCTATCGGCAGGGTTGGAGAAAGCTCCCACATATTTAATACAATTAGCTGCTGTATCTGCCCCAAATAAAAACTAGCTCAGGATTCGGTGCAAGCAGGATCTCGTAACCTCAAGGCTAGTGCTTGTGGTTCGGAACTTCACGCTTCTCCATTCTCCCAGGGCCTCCCTCGTCAAGCAAAACACGGTAGGTTATCACATAAACAGTTTATTCAATTCTAGGAGACACAATAATACATAAAAGGAACGATCCTAGCTGAAAGTTAGTTTGAATGTCCGTCTCTCCTCTCTATCACGCGTGGTAAGGGCTAATACATTTAATTGCACACAAAGGGTAACATGGTAATTGACTCACGTTTGGTTTATGGGCCAACAGCGGCTTTACGCACTTGTTCTCTCAGACTACGCAGCGTCCATGCGTGGACCGGAAGTGCCAAACGGCGAAACTGAACTGGTGTCGCCCATGTTCGTGCGGAACGTGGGCCCTGTAAGCTCGCTTGCTGAAGACTGCCGGGCTTGCCGTGAGCGGCGCGTCTAGCGACAGCTCGGTTTGTCGCTCGCGGGAGGGGGTAGTGCGCGCGCCTCTATATTGGCGGTTTATTTGTAACGTAACAAGACGAATGGATGGAATATTAAGCACTTATTAGCAGAACTTCTTGTTTCATTCACATTCATCGTCTCATACTTACGAGTAGGTACTAAGTTATAATAACGACGATGGTTCACTTTATGTCTTTCTACGACGTTCTTGTCTCGAGTGTGGTAACTTTTTTTACCTTATCTAAATTTTCGACAGGTACGGGAAGATGATCGCCTTGTGGGTGGAAGCCATTCTCGTCAGCTGTGTAGGTCACTGTGTAGGTCACGCCGTCTGGACCAATGTAACTGTAGGATCCTCTAACTATTACATATTCCTTCTCGGGGTCTCCAGCGTTGATGACCTCTGACTGCTCTTGTCTCTCAATGCCATCAGACGTCTTGAAGCTGGAAAGAAAAATCGTTTAAAATAATAAAAATATGATTCGATCGTGTCTCTACGAATGGCAATCTGTAGAAAGGTCCAATATCGTCAATGCGACCGCAAGATCTCAGCATGGAATTTAGCCTCCTGCGCAAATATTCTCCAAAATACTTCTGTACACGACACTTCCATACTCTGAAGTTTTTTCTTTATCTTTATTTCTCTGTTTGTTTTTTCAGTCTTTGGGATTTTCAGCTAAAAATTAGAGGCGATGCCCTATTTTGTTTCTTTTTCAAATCTTTGATATAAATGATTCGGACAATGCTAGTTGAGTTTAGTTACTGTAAAAGCTAAATGAAGTTATTTACATATGCTAGGTTTCTGATTTTTACCTATCTTCAAAGCACTTACAAAAAATTATAATTTCCAAGTCCATCATTATCATTTTCATAACGTAATATCTGAGGCCCTTCAGCGGGAGCTGCCCGTGCAGCCGTCAGGAAACCAACCACCAATAGTGAGACCTGAAACATTAAAAAAAATGTTTAACTTTTACACAAATAAGAAAATATTCTTAGATTTAGTGAAAAAATAAAAATATTCTGGAATGTCAAAACACCTGGGTCCTTTATTTAGTACTTGTATACCTATTTGAAAAATCCTTTGTAGTCGGAGAAATAGGTTTTGATAAAATGTTTTTATCACAAGAATCATAACTAACCATGGCCATTTGGATTATGTCATTCCAAATTGAGGAATACTCCGAAGTCCGAAGCGACGAAGGGAAGAAGATTTTTGAAGTAAAACTTCTTTACGCACGCTTGACTTGGGAAGTAAGCTAGTGAATGCGTGACGAGAGCGTTATGAAAAGTGTCGGGCGAGGCGAACGGAAGTTGAGAGGGAGATATAAGTTAGTGAAGATAGAAAGAGAGAGAGTTACGTTTCGTATATTACTGTAGGGCAAAAGAGAGAGAGGTGCGATCACACAATTTCTTTCTCTCTTTCTCTCATAGCCAGTTACGTTTCGTATATCTAAGACACAGTGCATATTATCTGTATCACACTGTATGAGCAAGAGAGAGCAGTGCGCGCACACATTTTCTAACTCTCTTCCTCTCGTAGAAGTCTCTCGTTTACTTCAGTTGTGTGGTCTAAAGCACACTCGTATTTTTTTTATTTACTTTAGCTCCACACAGCAGGTTCAGGGGAAAACAATTTACTTCGGAGCCTGCGTCATCTTTGAGGATGTCATGTGGAGGGTCTTTTTATAGAAAGGAAGTTCTGGGAAGGAAAAAGGTACGAAAGACCTAGACAAATCTCATCCCATGAACCCAGCACCCCTGTGCACCTCCAGGCACCCCTGCTAAGTCATCAAACGTAGCGAACCACGGAGTTACCTATATCAGGCGTGTTGGTTATTCAATAAATGGTTCCCGGGGCGGCGATCTGATTTTGACACACAGTCATTTCAAGCAACCAACGTTTGCACTAGGTAAAAATACATAATATTGTTTTATTTTCAAGTATCGAAAAATCTGACTAAATTTAATGCATTTTCGCATAGCCCTCTGGGTTATTTCCGATTTTTTTTTTATATGAAATACCGCACAAGAGTCCCAACTGCTCCCGTCTGGAGCCAGTGAGACTATGGCATCCCCAATTGGGGTATGTTGTGAGGCTGAAGGTAGTGGGGAGGGAAAGGAGATAGGGAAGAGGAAGGTGGGGAAGTACCTGGCTATTCAGATCTGGTCAGTAAACACGGCTAAAGCCATTTCAAGCAACGTTTCAATTCTGAATGGTGGTCTTACACCAGGGCGATACTGATAGTATCTTCCACTCTGGAACGTGCCGCAAATATACTATATATTATTTTAAATGAATAAATTGTGAAATAACACAAATTAATCAAATAAAATTTATTTGCGCACGCCGGGTTCGAACCCGCGACCTTCGGATTGTGAGTCGAGAGTCTTGCCTCGGGACCACGGAGGCCGTCAGATCAATCAAAACATCCCATATAAATTTGATTTTTTCTGAATACTTTCGGGCAAATTTTGCATAACATTATAAGTCATAATGCCAATGAAAACTCTTAAAACGATATACTACGCACTAGCCCAATCAATTATCACTTACGGTATGATCGGTTGGGGTGGTGCTGCTAAAACTAATGCGGACCCTCTCGAGAAAAGCAAAAAGTTTTTATTAAATTTATTACAAAAAAACCTTACGGTTTTTTAAGCCGCCACATCCCGAATTTCTACCGATTTATTACATATCTTCTTTAAAAACTTTAAGAATTAAAGCTCTTAAAAAATATATATATAGTTATTTTTTAAGATAATATCTGGACGTTCCCTAAGCCGAAAAACAAATTATATGAAATTCCCGCAATAGAAAAAAATTGCAAAATATGCTCCAAAAATTACTACAAACGCGTTTTTTCACTTATTTTAGAAGAAAATTCATATGAAAAAAATTCAGTGTTTCTATAAATGGTATTTTCGATGTTCCCAACGAGATTTTTGCTCTTTTTTAAACGAGTCGTGTTTTATTACACATGTTCACAATATTTGCTTAAATTTTATCGGTTTTAATATTAACGCGCTCTCTCTAACATTCGTATTTAGGTACATATCTCTCCATCTTCTTCTTTTTGAGCGGGTATACGATGCCTTAAGGACTTTGCTGTATTGAACATACAGCAACTGTACATCAAAATTATATCTATACTTTACCAAAAATACAAACTAAAGCATCACACTGCACGACACAATTACGACACAAGATATCGTAAACTGCGGGCAGATAACTTTTACAATATAACAACCACTCAACGCCTGTATCTTTTCTCTTCTCCTCTCAATTATTATTTTTTTAATCTTTGTATTCTTCGATTGTTCTCATCTCTTTTTTTCTTCTTATTCTTTTCGTTTTTCTTTCATTCTATTTAACTATTCAAGTTTAAATTAAAAAATTTATCTTATTTTGTCTCCCAAGACTAAGATATAAAAATTAGCTTAAATTTCTGCCACCTCCAATTGGACTTAGCCTAGTGAGGTGGTATACACAAAGAAATGTATATTGTAATATTATCTTGGTTAATAAATAATTTAAAAAAAAATAAAATCATAATTAAAAATTGTTTTTATTAATTATCAAATATTAGTTACCTGTCTTGAGGAGCGTTTTATTGCGGAAGGGGTTGGTTAAATAACTTACAATAAAATGGTAATACTTACAGTTCTCATGACAAACAATAATACTCCAAACTTCAGATAATAGAACGACTCCACTGAATAACAAACACCTACAGTTAGTTGTTAACAACGTGTGAAGAATTCTCGATAGCATAATTTTTTTCCTTGTAAACCTCCCTCCATTGAAATTTCGAGGACATCAAGATGGTCGATAAGTGAAAGGTCCCATCTAAAGCCCCGTATCCTGCGACCTCTGACATGAACATTTGCTTGAACTTTCGCTTGAACATCACAAGTTTTTTGTGATGTTCAAGCGTGACTTTGAACAAGTCTTATTCGCAGCAATGTTCATGTTCATGTTTTCCATGGCCGGTGGAAAACATTCTCCTTCTGAGTGAAACGGGGAAGGCAGGCGGGGGGATTAGTTATTTTTTTACAGCAGCCGCGCGATGCGATCAGTCATGGAGAATAATAATAACGTTTTATTCCAGGATGTGGGGAGGATAGTGCAATCCCACACGTCCCATATAGTTATACATATTTACACAACCGATTTTAAATAAAAAATGAAGTACATAAATGCGAAAAAACAAAAAAAAATATTATGTAAGGCGTGGTTTGGGGTGAGGTCGAGCCCAGCGCTCACTCAGGAGTGGTGTTTAGTGCTGGAAGGCTGCGATCGGAGTGTGCGGTGCGTTGTCGGAGGCCATTAGCCGCATCCTGGCTCCAGTGACCCGGTGTCTCATCAGATCTGCGAATCCATGCAGTCTTAGCTCCGTAAACATAGTCAATGCGCTGATGTATCTACTGTACCAAAATATAATTTTACATGCATTATTATATTAGATCCGGAGTAGTTCCATCGTGGTGATTTGGTAGTGACACCACGTTTAACACACCATGTTTTTTTAACATTATTCCTGCTTTGGAAGAATCTTCGGGCAATTATATTAGACAGTATACTGATACTTCTCCGCTGTCATTCAAGAAGTCTTCAGTAATGATGTGCCTCAAGTTTTTTACATTCGTAGATGTGTTTATATTTTCCTCATTAAATTATACGGGGAGCATCAATAGCATTTAATAAATATATTCTATGGAACAGCAATAAATCGAACGAGTTTTTTGGGTTATGTCAACTGTTGGGGTTATGTCTAATTTGAAATCTGCGTTTTCTCCCTAACGTGTAACATCTACGATCTTATCGCAAAAACCGTGAGAATCTCTTCCACATCAGAACTTGACGTTTTTGACGTCTACGTAATTATTAATGTAGACGAATTTCTTAAGGGGGTATTCTGGTCTAGAAAAAAAAAACAAGTTTTTTTCTTCATATTTCCAAAAGTTTAAATATTCAAATATATCTCCTAAAAAGAATTTTTCGAAATTCGGATTATTTTAAAAGGTATAACCATTTTAATGTCGCAGCTCAGACGAAATCTAACCAAAATCTAAATAGAACAAAATTTTAACCCATTTTTCTCCAAACCACTTTTTTCGAGGTGGTTGACACGATATCTCAAGTTCTACTAAACCAATTTACTTGAAAATTGGTGTGAGTCTTCTCTACACATTCCTCTATGGCGGGAACTAGAAGTATAACAAAATTTCATTTTTTTACTGTTTTTTAAAAATTTGGAAGGTCAAAAAAACTGGTACAAAAACGTCTTTTTTTATTTCAGACAGCCGCCATTTTGCGAAAAAAAATTTTTTTAACTTTTCCTTAGTTCGGGCCATGTGCTCATTTGTTTGGATTAAGAATTAAATTTTTTTTTAGATTACTGGGAGGGTTGCAATCGTGTCAACCAGGGCGCGCCATTCTTTTGAGACCCCCCACTTCAACACCCTGTAAATTTCTGAATTTTGAATTTTTTAATTCGACTCTTTTTTAATGATTCTTTAATGTTTAATAAATATTTCATCAAATAGAAGTTTGTATAAATATTATTGTTTTTTTTTTGTTGCACCTGAAAAAACACATACAATTCATGCCTCTAGACTAGAAAACCCCCTTAAACGGTGCGCTTAGGTTGTATAATAATAAATATTAGCCCGAAATCTTTCCGCATAAAGAAATATCTCTTAAAAGATCTATGAAATCTGTGTTTTCTCCCCAAAGTAGCATCTTTTCATCATCAGAACTTATCTTGAAATTTACGTAAACGTCAAACGTTAAGTGTTATAAATACGTTCTCACCACAGACCACCAGACAAAATACGTTCGCCCAAATGTTTCAACAGTAGGAGACGGAAAACAAAAAAAATGTTTATAGTAATGTTCAAACAAATGTTTGAACAAATGAAGTTCACGCTTGAACAAGATAATCACAATCCCATGGGTGATATAGTTTTCAGCTTAAAAATGATTTATGATTTGTATAAAATCTAATCTTAATCTAAATCTAACTGCCTCACCTAATTGCTTTTAATTACATTTTGCCTTGAAAAATATTTGTCGTTTAAAATATCAGTCAGTTCTTGTACCAGAAAACAGCATACATCAAAGGCGTGATGCCTCTTCAGCCCACACATTTTCAATTTATATTCATATAAAGCACACATGGGCAACCGCCGGCCCGCGGGCCGGATCTGGTCCGCCGAGCTATTTTGTCCGGCCCTGATTCATCTCGGCGAAGTAGGTAATAGAGAAATTAATTAATAGTTCAAGGAAGAGATTAAATAATGGAAATGACACAAATTCACAAATGGAACTTATTTAGCTTCAGGGGGATTTAGTGCTAAAATCACAATTTAACAACATTGCTTTGACGGATTTTTATAAATTATATTCGGAGGAAGAAAAACACACAAATTTACGCGCATTTGCAAGAAAAATCATTATCTTTTTGGCAGCACATTTACGTGTGAACAGTTTTTTTCAAGGATGAAACACACCAAATCAAAATTCGAACGAGGAAAACAGATGAAAATCTCGAAAATTTTGTGCGATTAACCTTTAGCAATACCAAGGCAATATATTGATAGTAATTCAAGTACAAGGCCAATCTTCACACTTAATCTTGAAATCAGTAAGAAATATTAATATTATGTCTTTTACCAGTAAATATAAAAGAAGAAGAAACAATTTAATATTACTTTATTTTGTTTTATAGTTTGGTCCGGCCCTTGACTCGGAGACAGAATGATAATTTGATCGCAGACCTAGGAAAGGTTGCCCATGCCTGGTTTAAAGTTGTAACAAATTTGTACATTTTTAAACTGGTTGCGTTGTTTCGAGAATATCTTATCATTTGTGTAAATATTCAGACGTCACGGGAATTAAATATTATAACAATTATTCTTTCCTGCTAGTATTATTAAGATTCCAAAACAAACTTGATGTTGCCAAAGAATTCCTAAGTATTAACCAAAAAATAATATTTTCTTCGGTATATTTATCCTTAGATATATTAAGAGAAACTGCTTATTCTCAATAAAAGAGGTTTGCCTGCCTTGGTCGGGCATAGTACCTTGCGCAAAATGAAGAGAATAAAATTTTGTCGTTTAATAACCCTTAGAATTTTCAATTGTTTATAAGAAAAACTCTCTTTTTATAACTTTTGAAGGTTATCCCCATCAACGTAATATACCTTTGTAGAAAAAGATAACACTTATAATCTAAATGAAAATATGAACGAAAACAAGACACAGAAAAATAGAAAAGGCAATGGTCGCAACTGGGACAAGAAGAATTTTCTCGTTTAAAAGGAAACCGAGCGGCGTTTTGTCCGAAAACCCCAATTTCCTCTCTTTGGATTTTGTCACTCTTATGCAAATATTTTTTAATGTAATATAGATATCGACCACTGCAGGAGTTAGGACCGTCCGTTAAAATTGCCTGGTTTGATCGCCATCAACAGGCGTTCAATATACAAACTAGAAGATGAAATTTTCAAAAAAAAAAGATATAGGCATAGATTTTTTTTCTTCAAATACATTTAGTAAAAAAAAATCTTAAAACTGTCCAGTTACGGAGGAGAAAAATGTGGAGTACAAAACCTAGATTTTGATGATTTTATTTTGCAAGAGGTTCAGTTGTTCCTTCGCTCAGTTTTCGAGATATTAAGAGCGGCATTGACAGCAACAATATGGTAAAATACCTATTGTTCAACTTTCTCGGCGACGGGATTTCCTTTCGATTAGAATGAAGAATCCGGTTTTGTAACTGAGCCAGAAAATAAATATCAAGAGACCAACGTAAGATTCTGTTTTGCCAAATTTAATGCTTTGACGCGTAAAATGGTTGCCACATAGCCTGACACCGAAAATAATAACCAAATGAGTACCTGATTTCCCAAAAAGATGCGTCAGAGAGTATTCGCGGTATTTGGGCTTGGCCTATATCACCATATCGTTAGCCTAACATAACAATCCCACGCAGTTGTCTCGGACGAGACAGATAATGTTTTTGATAGTATGGGCGTGGCCTAGATGATATGACTTGATCTGCTAGCCGAGCGATATTTTAAAATGATGTTACTTCCTCTCCTGCTACTTTCCGATAAATTTGAGAACTGCTACGGTCACGCGGCAGTCGGCAGATCTGTAAAAGGAAATGATATTCTGTGCTCTCTCCCTCCCCTAGCACAGGGGGCTTTAATAAAACTATAATCTTTCTATAAGATTATTGCTTTATTATATATGTATATATTATAGCGAGAGAGAGAGAGAGAGAGAGAGAGAGAGAGAGAGAGATAGAGCTGTTTAGGCGATGCCCAAATACCGCATGAGAGTATTGCTTACGTGTGAGACTAGCTAAAAAGGTGACTGACTAGGATTAAACAAAAAGACCTAAGGGCTGAAGGCGAAAGTGCAGAGCAGTTGTCGAGAAGGCTAAATCCCACCCTTGGAAGAATCTCAACCCTGGGAAACGGGATTAAGCAGGTAGTATGGGTATGAAATAAATAAGAAACCAAAGGCTTGAACCGCTTTTATTAAAACATCTTGGGAAAATTGGAAAAACGATTCTCTACTTTAAACTAATATTTTATTTTTTTCATATTCTACGATGTCTTACGTGTAGTGTTTAATCTTTTATATGAGATTACTTATTAATAGCTGGTTTTCTAGTGAATTCATCTTAAGGCAGCCTTCGGTCATTGAAGCGGACATCGAGCGTGTGTGAATTCTCCTACGATAAAAATAAAAATAAATACATAAAAAGCGTATTCATAAAAAAGGGGTAAGAATAAAAGTCTTGCGTTTGTTCCACAAAAAAAGTGTATATATATTATGTTAACATATGTGTATAATATGTGTATAAGTAATATATGTTAACATATATGTGTATAATATGTGTTATGAAGTAATGTTCTACTTAAAAACCAAAGGATTCGGTTTGGACAGAAAGGTGATAAAAAAAAAATTCTCCGTTTGTTTAATATCATATTTTTGAAGATTAGTAAGTATTGTTTCAATACCTACTTAACAGGTATCTGAAGTTATTATTACGCTATCTACTGTAAGGTTGAAATTAAAGAACCCGACTTCGAATACATCTCTGACGCCGCGCCATATGCAAAACCATCTTCGTACTTGAAGTTTGTTAAAATGCTGCTTTCATAATAGAACCGAATTCAAACAAGTAGCCAATAATGCCAAAAGACGGCGCCACTTACGTTATCAGCTAGCGTGGGGAACATAGGCTGGAAGGCGTAAGTACTATTGGAATATCTACGCACAACGTATACCACACACAGATATCAAACCAATCAATCATTTTTAGTTAAAAAAATCAAGTTACATTACTACGCTTTTCAAGACAAACGGGTTAATTTCTTCACGTAGCTTGCCAAAAACCAATATACAGTGTATATTTTCGTGAATCTCTCCGGGCTTGAAGAGATAGATGATAATAAGATTAAGACTGGCAGTTGTGAATATATATTACATATGACGTAATTGCCTTTCACGGTTACTTTGTCCCGGTGACTAGCTGTCACTGGATCGCCTGAGACTATTTTTCCGAGGAACCGGCTATTTTTGGAACCAGTTCCTATCGGATTTGTAAAATGGTCTGCAACACTTAGACTGGGCGAAGCCGAACCAAAAGCCGCCCACAGGGCCTAGCAGCAAAAACCTGCGGAGCGGGTTTTTAACTACCAGTATATATTATTAATCAGACACATTTTGAGGTAGACATATATAATTGTGAAAAAATTAAACATTTGTGTGTAAAGATTAAGTACTATATTTAGTTATTATATTTACTATGTAAAACTGAAAAGTATACTGTATTAAATAATTAGAAAAAAATGAGAGATTTCTTACAATCAAACTGATCGATCAGTTTCGTAAGATTTGTAAAATAAAATATTGTAAAATTAAAACTGAATAAACATATTTAAAAAAAAAAAAAAAAGTCAGTTTTTTTTTCAAAGTAAATGTTTATTTTAGTGTTTTCACATTATTACATTAACAAAATATACATTTTACTTGAAACATTAGAAGAATATTAGACAAATCAACGCTGAAATAGTGTATTTTAAATTTTAGTACAGTATTAATGTAACAGTATTAATTATTACAGTTTTAATTTGTAGAGAAGTAATAAAAGATATAAATAAACTAAAGTGAAAAGAATTAAATGTATATAATTAAATTGTACATAATTAGGATAATAGAATAAGCCCCAAGAAGAAACTATGGCATGTCTGTTGCTTTACAGAAAATATTGATTTTTAATGTTTTTAAAATTTGTAATTTAATAGAAAAAAAATCAATCTAATCGAATGATAAGATTGTTGAATATGGATATTATATGTGATGTGTTCTGAGTGGGGCTAGGCGAGGTACGAGACAAATGTTCAATAAACGTGATGGATAATCAGATGTTGTGATAAAATAACCTCAGCCGAGTAGAGACCCGATGACTCCAGCAGGAAAGTATAGTGGCGGTGGTACCCCTAGGTCTAGATGCTTCGCGGGGATATCAATTAGCTGGAAAACAAGTCATTTTATGGAACAAAAATTGAGAAAAAATGTCGACAGTAGCTTATGGTCACCAAAACCAAGACTGAAAAAGGAATTGATCCCACTGCACGCACGGGTGATACAATACAAGTCTCACATTATGAAAACCAAGACCGGAAAAGGAATTGATCCCACTGCACGCACGGCTGATACAATACAAGCTTTACATTATTAAAACCAAGACTGGAAAAGGAATTGATCCCACTGCACGCACGGGTGATACAATACAAGTTTTACATTATGAAAACCAAAACTGGAAAAGGAATTGATCCCACTGAACGCACGGGTGATACAATACAAGTTTTACATTATGAAAACCAAGACTGGAAAAGGAATTGATCCCACTACACGCACGGGTGATACAATACAAGTTTCACATTACGAATCTTTTCAAAATAAAAAGGTGAGTTACCTTTTGAAAATAATTTAGTTCATGTTTTCACCAATAATCGGACTAAGTGAAAGAGGGGTTTAATTTGATCATATTTATAGGAATCTTTACTCAGCTAACAAACATAGAGAATATTTAAAAAATATATGTATATATAATAATAATGTTTTTACAGTGTCTAAAAACTATGTTAGTATTTAGGTGTGGATCAGAGGACTACTGAGGAATTATTGTGCTTGAAATAAATAGTATTTAATTGGGACATGCTTGTATTATTTATTGTAAAAAGGTTAATACAAATTCTAATAGTTATTTTACAGAACTACCTTATCTTTACAAAATGTACATTATTAACAGTTATACGATTTAAAAATAACATACTAATCATTTATAATTCTAAATTAACTACTTTTTTTATTTTATGTATTGTACAGGGTGGTAAGGGACGTTCTTGATTTACTTTAACCAGTGATTCCTGACATTATTTGAATTAAAAAATGTAAATGAAATTTTGATCTACGGTGACTTTTTCAATTTTTTTTTTTCTTTAAAATCAAACCTTTTTTTTCTTCCGCATGTCACTCAGCCGAGTAATTACCCAACCTTTTACCCCGCCCCCAACTGTCCAATACCAACTATCCAACACCAACTATTTTTTTTATGTTTTTGTAAAAAAGAACATCAAAAATGTCACCGACACATCCTTTATTACCCTGTATACTCTTAAAGATAGCTTTACCACAGGCACATTAAAAATAAAAATAATAAAAATTGTAATTTAACAACAGTATTCCAGATACATAATTTAAATTCTACAACATTTTTATCCCAGAAGGGAAGCAACTACTCCAGAGTTTTTGGAAAACGACTTCACCAGAATTTTTCTCATTCTCTGTAATATAAATCAAACATTGAATGAATTGCAATTGTTTATGCGCCATGGATATAACATTTTTATGTATAAAACCGTTAATAGAAATTACAGTTAAAAATGAAAATGAAGATTAATACCGACCAGCTGTTTTATACCAATATTTTAGAAATGTACACAGGAAAAAACTTTTACCTAAAAATATTTTTACCCAAGTGTTCAAGGTATTTCAAAGTGTTATCTTAGCTAAAAATAAGAAAATCTCCAATGACATAAAAATTGCTCTAATCTTTTCTTTCTTGAATTTCTAAAGCACGCAACTACTTAAATTCGCAGTGTCATTTTCGTAATGAGTCATGGAACTTTGAAATATTCCTTAAACTGTTAAAAAATAAAATTGAAAAAACCGATACCGTTTTTTTTTTCTCATTTTCTCTTCTCTGTCGTAGCCAAGGTAATTAGAATTGTCATTTATTAAATGGAGTGAATTAAACTCGATTAGATCAGGAAAGTTGCAAACGCTTTCATCAATTTGGCAAAGTTCTAAACTGTGTGGGTGCCTTAAAATTAAATGACTATAAAACACAAAATGACTAAAGTCTCATTTTAACAAAAGCATTAATTTTTAACATTTGTACCGAGATGGTTTGAACAAATAATTGTTTTTTAACAGTTGTAATGCTAATGCCCGTAAGTAAATTAGGGACGATTT
Source organism: Glyphotaelius pellucidus (assembly GCA_936435175.1). Lineage (NCBI taxonomy): Eukaryota > Metazoa > Arthropoda > Insecta > Trichoptera > Limnephilidae > Glyphotaelius > Glyphotaelius pellucidus. The sequence continues at coordinate 9,457,228 of OW386537.1, read as the reverse complement.
AGGGATAAATTTGTTGAATTGTTGTATAATTCAATTAATGCTTTTTTTAAGTTTAGTTTTTATTATTGGGTTAAGTATTGTGACATAATTTATCCCAGAAGTGAGCCAATGATTCCGGCAGGGAATCCGGGGGCGGGATGCGTTATGTCAATTATCTGAAACATTAGCACACATTTAATTGAATAAGAACACATCGAGTGATGAAAATTATTCAAGCCAATAAAACAAGAGAATAAAAGTGAAAATGGCTTCGAGTTATATAAAAATAAACAGAGATAAAAAAGGACAATCAGAGTAATAAAATAGTATCAAGAGAGTTAAATAAGCACCGACAGTTTTATGAAATAAATAATTTCCTCAAAAGATCAAGAGTCTAAAACTACAAAATGCAAGAATGAAACGGTCGTTTTAGTACGTGTTTATTGACGGTAAATAGTTTCCATTTACAGGGAATGTAGAACAGTACATAATATATGTAAAAAACGTAGAATGTTGCGTATTATAAGGAGTAAATTAAGCGATATTTTGCAAAAAATTACAAGTAAATCGAAATGCTTAAAAAATAACAAACGTGTTATTTAAATATTCATAAAACAAATACAAAGCTTTAGTTAGAGATTATTGATGAAAATTATACGAGTATATATATTATGATGTATTGTTATAATAATTACAAAATCATGGTCACCCTAGAATGTATTAGCCTCCTCCAGCTAAGCTACCCATTATCAGTAAGAAACATTACTATAACAATATTGTTCTTTTAATACCGATATTATTTTGTGTTATTTTTATCACTTTATAAAATTATTAACCTCGACACATGCCTGTTCTATTGAAGTTAAACATTGAATTGTAAACAATAATAAATAAAATTAAAATAAACGGCAAATAAATAAAATAAAACGAAGATAAATAATTAAGTTGGTTGGCATTATAAACAGAAAAATTATTAGAAATATAAATGAAAATAATAAGTGGCGTTTATGGAAACATAACTTATTATAATAAAATACATATTTTTTTTATCAACTACAATCGGATTTAGAAAAAAGATTAATTAAAACTGTAAATAATGTACTTGTATGCAATACACTAATAATTGATATATAAACCTTCTCAAACCTACCTTACACACAACATAATACTAAAAAAAAAAAAAAAAATCTTTTTGCTTACTGCTACTGAAAATTAACGTTTTGTACTCCAATGTAAACCTCTGTAATCAATTGTAAAATTGTGTATTCAAGAATAGACATAAATAAAAATAAATATGTCATTAGACTTTTTATCCCAGGAGCGAAGCAACTAAACCAAGGTTAATGCGGTTTGTCTTCAGCTGAGGGCTTGTCAATTTCTGTAAGATGACAGTGAATTGACAGCTTTCTTCAATTCGTGCTCTCTGGGTATTTCGGTTAATAAAATAAGTACCACTCAACGTTCACATGCTTTGTGTAATTGTTAAAAGTTAAATTGAGATTGTTTTCAGATTTGTTAAGATGTGATAAAAGAAACAAGAATTATAATATCTTGTGAACTTTAGAAGTTTCCCCTTAATTAACTAACTGTTTGAAAATTAATAATGATAGACTTCAATCAGAGTTGTCAAGATATGCATATGATGGATACGTACATAGAAATTAATACCAATGTATTTTTGATTACAAAAATTGTGTTTTGAACCATAGAAATTCTTTATTGTTTCCATAACAGTATCTTAGCTATAAATTTTAAAATCTGTATATCACACTTAAAACTTACGAACGGTACATCTTCTGTAACGGTACGGTATCTGGGTACATCTAGTTAGGTTTGTCATTTAAATTGGTTGTTATTAACCAACTTATGCAATTTTAAATGAGAACATCAATACTGTCGTGCAATAGAGAATTCCAGTCCAATTTTTTTTAATTTTTTTTTTTATGAATAATGACCTTCTAACTTAAATAACTGCATATTTTTTTTATTTTTATAGTTAGTTTTAATAGTTAAAATAAATGTCAAAATTTTAATTTTTCAAGATCCCCCCAAAACCACCGAATCTAGTGTGACGTCATCATGACTAACCGAAGTATGAATCTTAGGGGAATTGGAATCAGCTGTTCGACTCCCGCCATTTTGAATTTCAGCATTGGAGCGTTTTCATAGACATTACTGGGCAATACGATCGTTTTTTGTAGAGTTAAAGTTTTTGAATATTTTAAATAATATAGATACTTTATTTTTGATACTGAATTATTTAGGCCTAAATAATGTTTCAATAAAAACAAAAACTATTATATGTCCAATTCTCTATAAACCAATAACACGGAATGCCGAACGGCTTGCGTCTTCATTTCTATTGATTTCTATACAACTTTGATCCAGGTGACGCGGCGCGGTGACGTCACGCCGCCAAAATCCAGCAATAGGGTGTTTTAATGACACGTTTTAAAATGGACTTTTTAATATTTTTTTAAAAACTCTACGTTAAATATTATGTAATTAAACTTATATATTCAGAATCAACGTATATTGGTCTATATGAACATATTTTTTTAAAGCCATAATATTTTTCACTGGAGTTCCTTATTAAAAAAAAATAATGCAAGGCCTTACATTATTTGACACATTTTTTAAATGAAAAAAGAGTGTTCTCGGGCAAAGTCAGGTAGTAGGAAAAAAAATATTTTTGAGAGAGAATCATATAAATACTCGATTAAATTATTCCCAAAAAGCTTACAAATTGTAACGAGTTTTATCGATTTGCAATCCGTTTAAGTCCAAATAAGTTTAGTTTGTTTCAAGTGAAAATGAATATAATCTTATTACTAGTTATTTCATAAAGTTTATTAAAATTACATTGGGTATGTCAACCAATCCGGTTTCAACCTAATGCTATAATAGAAGTCCAAACGCAATCATTTGCAAAGGGCTTGAAAGAAAATAACGTTTTGTGCCTAAGTTTTAATAAGACTGTTAAAATTAAGGATTTTAGCCCATTGATTGTCTTCCATATGCGCGAAGTTTAGGGTCATAATTTAAATAAGATTTATTTTTCTTACTAAAATAAAATGAAGAAAAGGTTGGCGATGAATATATTCGATGTAATTATTTATCCCAGGAGTGTGACTAGGACTGCGGCAGGGATACCGGTGCCAAAACCAGACCTCACAACATCTTCCTGTAAATGGTGTCACACATTTAATTTTTTATGACTAAAGAGAAAATACGTTCTTGACTTGTAGTTATTTCATCACGATCACGACCCAATAAAAGAATAGGATGTATATATTAAATACAATTATTTAATAAGCAAGCTCCGATATTTTGAATAAGCATATTTATAAGCATATATATAAGCAATAATATTGGTTTTACGAAACATTTAAATAAACTTCAATTTATCAACTTGAATCTTTGAAGTTATTAAATAGAGTCTGGGGATTACCTCGCATATTGCAAATAGTGTAATGTAAAAAGAAAATTACACAATAATTATTAATAATAATAATTATTGATTATTAATAAAATGGGGAAGCATAATAAATTGCAAAGTAAATAAAAATTAACATTTTTTCAGAAAGTGTTTTTTTTCAAGCATACCTTGTCATAATAAAATACAAATATTATGTAGGGTGGGTAAATAAACATTTGCACTTTTGTAGTCGTGCTAGCGAGATTTCGAACGGGGGAGGAGAGCGGGGGCACTTATGCGCGCCTCCTCGCTTCTTGGATATTTAGTCACAATGGATCGCTTTGCGGGAGAGCAACGCGCTCTCTGGGTAAAACTTTTGACAAAAACATGATTTTATTCTATTCTGCTGAACAATGATTCCAATGAAAAAATGATGGACGCCACCTGTTCGTAATTACACGGTTCTCAAAACTCGTCGAATTTATGGGGGCTAGACCACCGGCTGCCCTTAATTAAATCATAGTTTAAAAACATTGATGAAACTGGCACGGTTCTCAATCGAAAACAAGAGCCATAGGGCAGAAGGGGCGAAGAGAATATGGCGCCAGTAAACTTAATAGATTTGGATGCAGCACGATGATGCAACCTGCCATAATTCCAACGAGAGTTTACCCATGGTTAAAAAAAAATTCTCTAAGAAAACTCGCGCAGAGGAGATATTCAATGGCCTCCCCGCAGCCCGGATCTAACCCCAGAGGATTTTTTTTATGGGATATATTTGTATATATACATATTTTATCTTACCTGATAAACCAACGACGGTACTTCAATTAAAGGAGAGCAACATACCCCGAGATTGGTGTCGAAAAGTTTTCAAAAATCTAAACGCCAGATTTAGGGAATGCCAGCGGCCATTTTGACAAAATTATTTTTTCAAACTGATTTTCCAGCATATGTTTGTTCTTATCAATAATCATTTATTTTAATACAATCTGATTTTTTTACTTTTGTATTTGGTAATTTCATTCTCGCTTTATTGAGCGAGAGAATTAATGGTCGGATTTTTATGTCCGGCTAGGCCGGCGTAGAATTTTTCAGATTGGGAAAAAATAAACTCTTTTATCAGAGGAATGTTTTGGTCTTTGTGGAGGGTTGTAACCCTGATCCACTTCGGCACATTCAACGCTAAACGTTGTTTTGTTTTGCAGAGCTTGTAATTTAATTAAGTGGGTGTCAGCTGCATGACACCAAATGGGAGCAGTATATGTAAAGCCCGAACTTATGGTCGTCTTGGAGATGAGTACTTTGTTGTCTGATGATAATCGACTATTTCTACCTAGCATAGGGCAGAGTGCTGCAATTGACTTATTTGGTGATTTCACTTTTTCTTTGATGTGTTGGCCTTCGTTAGTTTGGAATCTAGGGTTATTCCGAGGTATTTAACAGATTTTTCCCATGAAACCTGTTCCCCGAAAAATATTATGTTCGGGGGCTGTTTACGTAGTCTTTGGGAACAAACTGTAGCAGCACTTTTGATGGGAATAATTGAAATTCTCCATTTTTACAAAACTTTTCGATTATAGAGGCTTGGAGCTGTACGCGGCGTGTAGCAGGACTCGCGCCAGTAGAACTTGAGATAACATTAGTATCGTTGGAGAACAGAGAAATTTTAATTCAGTTATTCATCGGTGGAGGAAAATCGCAAGAATAGACGTTAAACAATTTAGGGGACAGTGAATCGCCTTGGGGGACACCGGCTGTTAGTAGTCGTTCTGATAATAGAATTTCGTCTAGTTTTACTCTAAAAGTACGATCTATAAGATAGCAATATACAATTTTAATAAATGAGATAGGAAAGCCCGTAAGATACATTTTAAATAATAACCCATTTGCCATTCTCTATCGAATGCTTATCTTATGTCAAGTGTAAGGATCATCGTAAGTTTGTTTGCATGGGTCTCTTCAAGACACTTTTTCCTCTCCTCAAAAACACCCTCCACATAGCATCTTCAAAGATGACATTGGCCCTGAGGGAAATTATTTTCCTCAGGGCCTCCTGTGTGAAGTTAATGTAAAAAAAACATAACTTTATAACGTGTACTTATTATTTTGTTTTATTATTTGCTATATTATTTTTCTACAACAAAAGCTCTCTGTTATTTGCATTATTCATAAAACAACAGAATTTTCAGGGGTGGGGGGGACCAGACCACGAATGTACAAGAAACAACTGGAATGACTAAAATATCGTCAAGACGATCCCTACATTATTATTTTTTTAAGAATTTGTCTACCTTCTATTTTATTAATAAATCTTTTTTTTAATCATGATTTTTTTATTTGGGTTTAATGGGTTTAAAATAAATAAATATGAACAAAAGCTAAATAAACACACTGGTCTCCTTCACCTCATGTGTAGGGTGAAGAGATCCACTTTTAAATAATAAAAAAAACAGCCTCAGCCAAGCAGGGACCCGATGACTCCAGCAGGCAATTGTGGCGGTGGAGGTGGTACCCCTAGGTCTAGATATTTCGCGGGGATATCAACTGGCTGGAAAACAAGTCATTTTATGGAACAAAAATTGCGAGAAAACATCGACAATAACTTATCGTCGTGAAAACCAAGACTGAAAAAGAAAGTGAGTCCACTGCACGAAAGGGTCATTCAAAACAAGTTTCACGTTATGAACCTTTTGAAAAAAAAATACGACGGGTTACCTTTTGAAAATAATTTAGTTCATGCATTCACCAATAATCGGGCTTAGCGAAAGAAAGGTATTATTTGATCATATTTATAGGAAACTTTGCTTAGCTTAAAAACAAAGAGAATATTAAAAAAATATGTGTACATAATAATAATGGGTTTACAATGTTTAAAAAACTACGTTAGTATTTGGGTGAGGATAAAAACACTACTGGTGGATTATTGTGTTTGAAATAAATAATATTGAAGTTGAACATGCTCATATTATTTATTATAAAAAGGATACTTAATACAAATTCTAAAATTTTTTTACAGAACCAGCTTATCTTTACAAAATGTACATTATTAACAGTTATACTATTTAAAAATAAGCGGCTAATCATTTTTAATACTAAATGAACTACTTTTGTTATGTATTATTTTTTTTTAAAGAAAGACAAACATTCTCAAGTTACGAATAACCCGACAATATTTGAAAATCTTCTACTACCATAGTAACCATAGTAAGCGGAAAATGTTGCTTTAATTGTGATGAAGGACTTAGCCAGCTGAGGAATCGAACACGCGACATACGAGTGGGACCCAAATAAATCAGCCACTGACCGGTCTATTATGAATATATTCTCTTAAAGATAGCTTTATAGTAGGCTTAATATATACAAAAATATAATTTAACAATAGTAAAACAGACGCACAGTTAAAATTCTACGACATTTTTATCCCAGAAGCGAAGCAACTACTCCAGAGTTTTTGGAAAACGACTTCAGCAGAACTTTTCTCATTCTCTGTAATATAAATCAAACATTGAATGAATTGCAAAAATTTTATGTGCCATGTATATTACATTTTTTATGTATAAAATCGTTAATAGATATTACAGTTAAAAATGAAAATGAAGATTAATACCGACCAGATGTTTGATACAAATATTTTAGATATGTACACAGGAAAAACTTTTACCTAAAATATTGTTACCCTTAAGTGTTCAAGGTATTCCAAGGTATTATCTTGGCTAAAAATAAAAAAAATCTTTGCTTCCAATGACATGAAAATTGCGCTAATCTTTTCTTTCTTGATTTTCTATTGCACGCTACTACTTCAGTTCGCAGTATCAATGAGTCATAGACTTTTGAAATATTCCTTAAACAGTGAAAAAATAAATTAAAAATTATTGATTTTTCTCATTTTTTCATCTCTGTCGTAGCCAAGATAATTAGAACTGTCATTTATAAATCAGGGTGAATTTATTAAACTCGACTAGATCAAGAAAATGGCAACCGCTTTCATCAATTTAACAAAGTTCTAATCTGTGTAGGTGCCTTAAAATTAATTGACTATGTAACACAAAATGACTAAAGTCTCATTTTAACAATGGCAATAACTTTTAACATTTGTACCGAGATGGTTTTAACAAAACGATAACCAATTAAAAAATAATTGCATTTTAACTAAAATAGGGACGATTAAGGGATAAGTTTGTAGAATAGTTGTATTATTCATTTAATGCTTTAACATCTATTTTTGGATTAGGTATTGTGACATAATTTATCCCAGAAGTGAGCCAATGATTCCGGGGGGTAACGGGGCGGGATATGTTATGTCACCATCCTGAAACATTAGCAAACACTTAATTAAATGAGAACACATCGTGAGAAATAGCCTCGAGTTATATTATAAAAAACAAAACTAAAATGGGACAATCGAAGTAATGAAATAGCCTCAAGCGAGTTAAATAAGCACCAACGGTTTTATGAAATAAATAATGTCCTCAAAAGATCGGGAAATTAAAAAAATTGAAATGCAAAAATCACATAAAAGTCGTTTTTAAAACGTGTTTATTGACGGAAAATAGTTGCCATTTACAACGGAATATAGCAGAGTACATAATACATGTAAATTACATAGAATGTTGCGAATTATAAGAAGGAAATGAAGCGATATTGTGCAAAAATTACGAGTAAATCGAAATATTTAAAAGATAACATACATATTATTTAAATATTCATAATACATAGACTAGACCGGTCGTTTCAAAAAAAAATTGACGGATTCATCAAAAATTTGAAGTTAATTATCACGTTCTGTGAAAGTTCTATTCAAGTTTTGTTATTAAATCGTTACAGGCCAGTTGTTTCATAAAATTGAAATCATCACAAAACTTTAATAGAACTTACACAGAACGTGAAAATTAACTTCAAATATTTGAAGAATTCGTCATTTTTTTTTTAAACAACCCCATCTAAGCTTTAGTTAGATATTATTAATGCAAATTATATGAGTATATATTATAATTTATTGTAATAATTTTAAAAAAATATCTAAAATTATGGTCACCCTAGAAGTTTATATTTTAATGTATTAGCCTCTCTCAGCTTAGTGGGTAACCGTTATCAGTGAGAAACATTAATATAACAATATTGATCTTTCAATACCAATATTATTTTGTGTTATTTTATCACTTTATAAAATTATTAACCTCAACACAGGCCTATTCTAGTGATACGATACGTCTTAAGCTTTAGTTAGAGATTTTATATTATAATGTTTTGTAATAATAAAAAAAAGTCATGGTCACACTAGAAGTTTATTTTATAATTTATTAGCCTCCTTCAGCTTAGTAGGTACCCATTATCAGTAAGAAACATTAATATAAAAATATTGTTCTTTCAATATCGATATTATGTTGTGTTATTTTTATCACTTTATAAAATTATTAACCTCAACACAGGCCTGTGGGGTTAAAAATTGAATTGATAACAATAATACATAAAATGTAAATAAACAAAAAATAAATAAAATAAAAAAATATATATAGATGATTTTTTCTGTTAAACAGAAAAGCTATTAGAAATATAATTAAAAAATAATAGCGTTTTTACTTAAACATACATACTATACCTTATTAAGATAAAATACATATTTTGATTAACTGCCTTCAGATTTATAAAAAAGATTAATAAAAACTGTTAATAATGTACTTTTTTGCAATATACTAATAATTGATATATATATATATATATATGTAATTAAAAAAATTTATCCCAGGAGCGAAGCAACTACACCAGGATTAATTCGGTTTGTCTTCAGCAGAGGGCTTTTCAATTTCTGTAAGATAATGTAAATCAATATTTAATTTGACAGCTTTCTTCAATTCGTACTCTCTAGGTATTTAGGTTAATAAAATAAGTATCACCAATGTTCACGTGCTTTGTGTAATTGTTAAAAGTTAAAATGACAATGTTCGATATTTGAATAGATATTTGGTCAATATTTGAATTGACAGCTTTCTTCAATTCGTGCTCTCTGGGTATTTAGGTTAATAAAATAAGTATCACCAATGTTCACGTGCTTTGTGTAATTGTTAAAAGTTAAAATGATAATGTTTTCAGATTTGTTAAAATGTGAACATGTACACAAGAATTATAATATACATTGTTATATTAACTGTTAGGAGTGAAAATTAATAATGATAGACTTCACAAAGTTGTCAAGATATGCATAAGATGGTTGTGTACATAGAAAATAATACCAATGTATTTTTCATAAATAAAAGTGTGTTTTGGACTTTAGATGTTCGTGGTTGTTTCCATAACAGTATCTTAGCTATAAATTCGATAATATCGTAATATTATCGAATTTATAGCTATATATTATATATATATTCGATAATATCGATAATATTCGTGTATATCTCACTTAAAATTTGCGAACGGTGGGTAAAAAATCTGAGAAGAAATTTGTACATCTTATTTGGTCCTTCATTTACACTGGCAGTTAAACTATGCAATTTTATTCCAGTACGCCAGTACTGTCGTGCAAAAATAATGCAAGGCCTTAAATTGTTGGCTACATTTTTTTAAATAGGAAAAGGACAATAAGACACAGAAAAATATAAAAAGATAATGGTCGCAACTGGGACTCGAACCCCGAACCTCTCGTATAACCGGGATGTGCGCGTTTACCAATTCCGCCATTGCCATCTTCTGTCAAACCATCTAAGATGTCAATCTTATCTTTGAAATTTTTAGAACTTACATTATTATCTTCAATTAATTTTTTTATATTTTTCTGTGTCCTGTTCTCTCATATTTTCGTTTAGATTATTAAAGATGTTCTTCTTCTTCAATTATATATTACATTGTTGGAAATAACCTTCAAAAGTTATAAAAAGAGAGTTTTTTCGTGTAAAAAATTGAATAAGAAAATGACGTTGAAATCTCGGGTAGTAGGAAAAAACTTATTTAAGAGAGAGAATTAAATAAATAATCGATTAAATTATTCCCAAAAAGCTAAGAAATGGTAACGAGTTTTTCGATTTGCAATCTGTTTTAAGTCCAAATAAGTTTTATTTGTTTCAAGCAAAAATGAATATAATCTAATTACTTGTTATTTCTTAAAGATTATTAAATTTATAATGGGTATTTCAACCAACCCGGTTTCAACCCAATGCTAAAATGGTAGTTTCAACGCAATCATTTGCCAAGGGCTCGAAATAAAATAAGATTTTTTTGCCTAAATTCTGATAAAACTGTATCTCAGTACAAAATATTTTTTAAATGGAAAAAAAATACAGCTTAACAAAAATACTAATTTAAGGATTTTAGCCCATTGATTGTTTTCCATGTGCGCATAGTTTAGGGGCGCTTTTTGTTCTAATGTCAAATCTCAATAATATTTGTTGTTCGTTCTAAAATAAAATGAAGAGAAGGCTATCGTTATTAAGACATAATTATTTATCCCAGAAGTGAGGCTACGACTCCGGGAGGGAAAGGAGCGCCAAAACCAGAACCGAAAACGTCTTCCTGAAAATAGTGTCACACATTTATTTTTTTAATTTTTTTAAGAGAAAAGGTACTTCCACATAATTTGTTTTAAGTCCTTTTTGAAAATTGTGAAATCTGAATGTGGCACAATTATCTGGCCACTCTAACAATCTAGGTGGAATTAAATATGATATTTTTGAAACACGACGTCTTTACACGACTTTATCCGGTTCTTATCCGAAAGAACTGTTTTATAATGCAACCTTTATTATTTCTTTTCAATCCAGCAACTTTGCTTTGTTCAAAAGGCTGAACTGAACTGAACCTTTTTGTTTTGTAAGTCTTTTCTCCTCATTTGGGGGTGCGCGAGACCTCGTCCCTGCGTCGGGAGTCGGACGACAATGGCACGGTGCCCTCTAAAATCATTTGTGCCACCCCGGGCAACCTCGGCTCTCCTTCGCCCTGTCTCCGGCTTATCGATACTAAATTCCTTATGGTCGTCGGGCATTTCCCCCCAATCTCCCATTTACTTTTCTTTAAGGCACCACCGAGGAACCGGCTAAGAGGCGCGGAAGCTGAGTGTGGTTTACGGCTAGACCGAACGTCATGCACATTCTTGCTGGGATTGCCAATCGATTAGAGAGGAATCCCACCCGTTTTCCAGCGCCATACCCTTATTATTGGTGCACTGTATCTTTTTCCCTACAGGTGCTTGCCGGATACGCTGGATGCAATCACCCAGCGCTTGCCGCCTCGTGGACTATCACCAATCTGTCCAATTGTCTTGTCTATATTTTGTCTTAATAGTATCAAGATACTTATTGTATCTTGTACTTCCCGCTAAGCACTTGCATACTGCTTACTTACAACATATGCAGGGACACCGGAGGTCTAGATTCGTTCAAAATTAAATGTAGATTCGTTCATTAAAAAAAAAAAATTAGAGTCTTTGCGAGAGCCTTGAAGGAATAACCCATCTCTTACTTTTACCAGGGCGGGTAAGTGGTGGATAACTTCTAATGATCAACAGATAAGCCAAATGTGATCGTAAATCTGAATTAATTTGGAAATTAAAGGACTGAACTGGACATTAGTAATATTTCAACTCCAGCAATTCGTCGTCAACAACTATTTTTTAATGCTGATATTATAGCGCTCCCTAAAATACAATAAAATTATGCAAAGGATTTGAAAGGAACGCTGTCATCTTGACAAAAGTAGTTTCTTTAATGGTTGTCGTAAATTTATTGAAAAAGTTGATTACTATGTAAACTTATTCAAGCTTTCATTGTTACGTCATAAGCGTTATATGGTTTATTTAAGCAGATACTGTAAGGCTGATCATGACCTAATAAAAGAATAGGATGTACATACTATTTACGATTATTTTAAAAGCCAGCTCTGATATTTTGATTAAGGAATTAATAATATCGGTTTAACTAAATATTTAAATAAATTTCAACCTCAGTTTATCAAATTGCATCTACGAAGTTTTTAAGGAGAGTCTGAGGATTACCATGTATATTACAAAAAAAGTAAAATGTTAAAATAAAATTAAACAATAATTATTAATAAAGTGGGATGGCATAATAAATAGCAAAGTAAATAATTACCTTTTTTCACAGAGTTTTTTTTATAAGCATACCTTGTCACAATAAAATACAAATATTATATTATATTCAATTTGTTGCGGTTTATAAATAATTAGGGAAAATATAACTAATACAGTTAATAATAAAATACTAATCAACACTTAATAATATTTTGTATATTAAGTACATTTAGAAATACGGTAAATAAATCAATAATATAAACAGGGTACAGCACGTACCAGAAGGATTTTGAACAGCGATTCCTGAGCATATTTGGAGTAAAAATGTAGATGTTGTTTTGCTTGACGGCAAAATTACATTAAAATTACTTACATTACAAATATGCTCAGGAATTTCTGGTTAAAATCTCTCGGGTACGTTCTGTTACACATAGGCGATGAAATAATTTATATATATTATATAATATGCAGGTAATTAGGATTATTTATATATATGTCTATCCTAGGAGTGAAGCTACTACATCAGGGTTAGCAAACGAACTCAACGGAGTTGTTGTAAATGTCTGTAACATAAATTACTTTTTTACTAAATGAATTCGTCTAGTTATTTCCTTAGCTAATTTAATTGCTAATTTATATTTATGCTTTGGCTAATTTTTTCAGCAATTTATTCTAATGAATATATTTTAAATTAATCATTGGAATGCCAATAAGTCCGTTCGTCGTGTGCCAACGTATCCGTAGCGGGGGTGCTAGTAGCTAGTCGTGCTTGCGTCGATTTTATGTTATTTTATAAGTACCGTCAACTGGAGTGAAAGAACCAGGTGAGGTGAAGAGGACACCGAGCTTACATTGTCTTGCGAACGCTACAGCTCCCTCAATCGAAATGTCAATTGAAATATTAGGCTTGCTTGGGGAATGGTTGGTTGCGTTGTGTTCCCGCGCGAAATATTTTAATTAAATTTCGGGAAAAATGTAAGGTTTTTTAATCCGGATTTGTAAGTACTGAACATCAGAACGTGAAAAGGAAATTGTGTTCTAAACCCAATTATAATGTTCACTTTTTTCCTACGTAAGTAAAAAAATATTTAATGCGTACAATGTACATACCGATTACGCTTATTTTAAAAAGCTCTGAGATTTTGAATAAGAAATTAATAATATCGGTTTTACAAAATATTTTAATAAATTTCAACTTTAATTTATCAAATTGCATCTACGAAGTTTTTGAGCGGAGTGTGAGTATTACTACGTATATTACAAACAGTGAAATGTTAAAATAAAATAAAATATTTATTAATAATATAATGGAATGGCATAATAAATAGCAAATTAAATAAACAAACATATTTTTTCAGAGAGATTTTTACAAGCAAACCTTATCATAATAAAATAAAATATTATATTATCATAAATTTGTTGCTGTACGGTTTGTAAATAATTAGAGAAGAGTATAACTAATACATTTAATAATAATATACTTATCTACACTAAGACTTAATAGAAGATATTTTGTGTACTTTTTAAACATGGTAAACATTTCAAATAATATATACATGCATAGGCGATGAAATAATTAATACATAATATACTACAATTATAATTATTAATAAAAGATAATATAAAAAAATTATGTTAATAATAATAATATAAAATATAATATGCAAGTAGTTAGGATTATTCGTATATATGTCTATCCCAGGAGTGAAGCAACTACACCAGGAGATATTCTTAATATCTGTAACATATAACGATAAATTAATATTTTACTGATTGAATTCGTAATGTTTTTTCCTAAACTAATTTATTTTTAAACTAGGGCCTATTTTTCGTTAATTTATTCTAACGAATTTTGAATTAACCCTTGAAATGCCAATAAATCCGTAGTGGATTTTTGACGTTAGTCACCGTCGTGTGCCAGCGTATCCGTAACGGGTGTGCTAGTAGCGGTTCGATGACAGTTAATCCGCCGACAATCGCCCCCCGGCTTATACTTATCCCAGGAGTGAAGCAACTATACCAGGATCTACTTTTAATATCTGTAACATAACGATAAATTAATATTTTACTGGTTGAATCGTAAAATTGTTTCCTTAACTAATTTATATTTAAACTAGGGCCTATTTTTCGTTAATTTATTCTAATGAATTTTAAATTAACCCTTGATATGCCAATAAATCCGTGGAGGATTTTTAACGTTAGTCACCGTCGTGTGCCAGCGTGTCCTTAACGGGTGTGCTAGTAGCGGTTCCATGACAGTTAATCCGCCGACAATCGCCCCCCCCGGTTTATACTTATATACAATTTGCAGTAGTTTAAGGAAAATACGGTATACCTAATTACACAAAATATAACAGCGTAAAGGATGTGCATAGGGGATGTACCGCTGAATAACAAAGTATAAAACATATTTTCATTCAAGTGGATCAAGGAAAAATCTACTTATATATGTATTGTGTATTCTAGCGCATAAGTACAAAAAATCGACACTGTATAAATTCGTTTGATATTCATGCCAACCTATTACTAGGGATATTTTCGAAGTCGATTTTACATTTGAAATTGGTATATAATGAAAAAAAAAATAAAAATTGTAGTAAAAATCTTTCCTGTTTTATAGTTTGACCGTTTCCTTGAACAAACATGAAGTCTGAGATGTTGATGTCTTTTTAACATCAGCAGTATAATCTTTGCTAGTTAAACTTTTGGTTTTGCAATCAAGTGCGGATTAACTGTCAGGTTACCGCTAGTAGCTAATCGCGCTTGCGTCGATTTTATGGTATTTGGTAAGGATTGTATCGATAACTTTCTGTAACTCCTCATTGTTCTTTGCGACAACTGCAAATCGCCAATGTACGAACAAAAGTTGACGGAAGTATCAGGCTTGCATATGCAGGAATGCCGATTAAATGACGCACTGTATATGAAAAATATATAGTGCGTCATTTAACGACATTTTGCAAAAAAAAGTAACTTATTGCAAGAATGGAATCAATCGGCGCTTGGTGGGCAGCTCGGCATATTACCCTGGCATACTAGGGTAGTTAAGTTGCGGGAACCTGGCATTTCAAGGGTTAATAGAAGAAAAAGTAAATACTTTATATTATTTTGTCTTAATTCATCCCAAAAGTGAGGCTATGACTCCGGGAGCGAGCGGACCTGCAGCAGCTTCTAAAGGACCTAAATCTTGAAGAATCACTTCCTGAAAGAGTATCATACGTTTAGTACGAGTAAATTGTAATGCAGCCGTACGTATCATAACATGTTACTTTTTTTTAGCAGATATGCCTTATTGCATTATTAACAAGTCGTTAATTTTCACTTGTAGAAATAATAATACAAAAAAATCAATTAAGAGAAATAATAATTAATTACTAATGGGAATAATAATGAGAAATTATTGCAGAACTAGAATTGGAAAAAAAATAAAAATATTCAATTCCACGAAAACAACCTTGTCACACCTTCGTAAAGGTGAAAATATCCCAAATGCATAAAAAAACAAGTGAAACGACACGTGCGGCTGTTGTCTACACAAAATTATTCGCAAAAAATTGAATATTAATTTATTCTTTTAAAAAAGTACCAAACCTTTACGTGTGTGATGGCCTGAACATTTTAGTATATAAATTTTTCTGTAAAAATAATGGTGACATTTTATTAAAACATCATTTAGTTACAAAGTCAAAGATTAAAAAATAATAACACCTTCACCGTGAGAGCTTTCACCAAATATAACGAAATGTGAACTATAAGTATAGGTTTGAACTATTGTTCTTTCGCATGCATATGATACCTATTCATGCATATTCTATATTGGAGACACTCTTGTTAGGTTAAGTATTTACAATAATTTTAGTTCACAGGTTATATTAGAAAAATACAAAACATTTTTTATCGTGACCGTAGCTTGTTTGTGCGTGATTATTATGAAAGGGAAAACAAAGATTTGTAAATCAGTCAGTTAATCCAGTGCTCGAAATGGTAACATGTGTAACAAATATATTGAACATTTATCTGACCCACGTATTATACAAAGATCTTTTCTGCAAATCTGTTATTTAAAATGATCGACCTTTGAATTTTTTGTCGAAGCTTTCATAAAATAGACAGAAAAACTGTAAATTAAATTTAAGGACATATTGAGTAGGTACCATATATGATGATCGATTTGTGAACTTAAAAGGTACTAATTCCAAACGATATGTAAGGTAAATCAAATTAACAGATTTGGCGAAAAAAACATTTATGTATGAGAGTGAAATTCCAAATTATTGCAGAAATAAAATAATTTGTGCACTCTCTAAAAGGAGTAACAACATGTACCCGTAAAATTTTAAACAGCTTTTCATTCCTGAGCATATTTGGAGTAAAAAATGCACATGTCATTTTGGTGTCCGATGATATTTAAAAAAAAAAAGTTTTCAAATGCTACCATCCCTATACACGCGACGGATTAAAGTGATACGCGCACTCTTTCGTGCGTTACCGTGCTGCTAGAATGAGACGCAACGCTTATCAAGTTACCGCTAGGCTATAAAGGCGCTACTCTCCTAACTTCTCGTTGCGATGTGTGATGAAAAATATTTTAATTGAAAAATATATCATTGGTCGCAAAATGATGTCAACATTTTTCACTCCAAATATGTTCAGGAATCGCTGATTAAAATCCTTCGGATACGTGCTGTTCTGTATCCACAAGACAAAAGATGAGGCAAAAAGTGACACCATTGTGTGAGTCAGAAGCCTCGACATATATATTATGACAAAAATGTAAAAGCAAAGTTATTTTACCGGAACCTCTTCATCGATTGCCTGGGGTGCCACGGGAAGGTGATCTCCTTGCGGGTGGAAGCCATTTTCGTCGGCTATGTAGGTCACTCTGTAGGTCACGCCATCTGGACCAATGTAGCTGAAGGATCCTCGGACTATCACAGATTCCTTATCCGGATCTCCTGCGTTGACGACCTCTGATTGCTCTTGTCTCTCGATGCCGTCAGACGTCTTAAAACTGTAAAAAGTAAATTAAAATTACACTTTTTTTTTCAAAACTCCGAAAAAATCAACCGGAAAAAAAAAGTTTTCAAATTTCTTTTAGAAATTAAAAATATATTTACAATTTTTTGGTTTGACTGAGGATTCAAGTATCCTACATAGGAACTGGCGTCAACGTGTTCCCAACTGAGCCTAATGCCGAATGGATAGGTACTATCCAAATTTATTTCGTGACTTTATAAAGAATTTTCAAATGAGTGATATCTGACTTGATCCCTCATTATTAGCAATATTGAATTGAAACACTATCCTAAATATGCAGGCAGTCCGCATTTACTTTTTGACTCAACGGGACTTAATTAGTTGTTGAGGGCTTTAGTTATATTTCTACCACTTTAGTTTCTCAAAGATCGAACGGAATAAATTGGTACTGAACTATCTATGTATCTAGTCTATGGAACACGTGCAAGACTTCTTTCAATTCCAAAAGTTTCGTTAGTTGAACTCCGTTCATTAATAAACCAGTTATTTCGCATAACGAACAACATTATCCAAATAAATGCGTATATTGACAGTTAACCGAAATGAATCTGATTTTATTTATTTATTTAAACGCCCGTAGGGCTTTTACATAAAGTGCAGTACATGTTTTTGGTAAAGTATAGGAAATAACATAATATAATATAAACATAATATAAATATAAGAAACAAAATAAAGATAACATAAGATATATAAAGCAGGTAACATAGAATATATGGTCACGTAAATTAATATGAGATAGTTATTTTAATTATAAAGAGAAATAAGATAAGATTGTCAATTTATATGTTTGTAATTAGCAATCTTTATTTTACATATTTATTACGTGTTTATCGAAACTTAGGTACAATAATATTTCGTTAAAGATGCTATACAGTGCATGATATTAATAGCTTTATTTTAATTGTTCTTATATACTGAGTTTAAATTTTGACATCGATTGATGACATTTTTATCAAATCCGTCATCCATGGTCAGTTAATATTTGCGATCACGGTCAACAATTGGTAAGAGATATTCCGACCGAAGATTGATAAATTTTGTCCATCGGCAGTTGGAATATCTCTTAACAATTATTGTTAACCGTAATCGCAAATATTAACTGACCACAGATGACGGAGTTGAACACTAACGTATGGATATAGGCTTTTAACGATCGACCATGCTGGACCCAGTGGCGTAGCTAGCCCCCCCCCCCCCCCTCCCTCCCATTAAAGTTGCATTAAAGTAACAATACTTTGTCGCCGAAGGAGTGTGCAGAAGCAAAAACCAGATGCCGCCGAATAACAAAAGACGAAAGATGAAGATACAGATGAAAGTAGGTACAATAAAAATAATCCTTAGGGGATCAGGCGTCCGAAGGATCAACTTTCCGGGGGATCAAGTGTCCGAGGGATCAGGTAATTGAAGGATCAAGTGTTCATGGTATCAAGTCAGGGGAACAACTGTCAACTGCCAGGGGATAGGCATTCTGCGTTTGTTTTACCAGTATTTCAATTGAAAATTTAACTTGGAACAAGATTAATCATTGATCTCTTCATTATACACTCTAAAGAAACTCTTAATACCTGACCAGCATTCTTACACGATTGACATTTCTACATGATTTTTCGCTTCCTTCACCGACCATCTCCATAGGTCATTCCAGGGTGCAATCTGCAGATGGTATCCGACATCCGATGGGAGAAATAGAATTTTCTCGTATTTGGAATATGGCAAAGTTAGGAAAGAATTAATAAAGACTGCATTTCGCTGGTTGGGTACTGTATTTCTAGTTTTAGAGTAAATATATCGCCTAGCTGTAATTAAATATTCCTTGTCAATGTTTTTTGTTCAGGTCAGATGTAAAGGTCATACGTGATATACCATCACATGAATTTAAGAAGTTTTATTGACCGAAGCAATAATTTTTATAGGTTCAACGAAACCTAATTAAGTTGCCAACGTCTCAACAGGTGTTGCATTGAGTGAGGAGTTATTGGGGACAAGACGTGATATTAGTTATTTCATTAGTTTCATCAGTAGTTATCTTGTTCTTCGTGGTTACTTTGTTGCTAATGGGTTTACCATAGTTGAAGGCCGAATTTAATCGTGACGCTAGATTTAACCGGTGGATCCGGGAATGTACACATCTTTCGTATTATATTCGTGTTGGAACTAATCGAAACAATTTAAAGGTCGCACACACTGCCTGGAGCCAGTAAAATTATAGCTTCCCTATTTAAGGATATGGGGAAAGATATGTGAACATTATGAAGCTAATGACTATTCCAATCTCGTCACTAAGCTGATGGTCGCTATGGTCGAGGGGTAACGCTGTTGACGTCTGTTAATTTAAGGTCGCAGAATCGAATTCCGGCGTGCACAATTAAATTTCATTTGTGTTTCTTCACAATTAATTCATTTAAAATAATATAAAGCATATTTGCGGCACGTTCCAGAGTGGAAGATGCTATCAGTATCGCCCCGGTGTAAGACCACAATTCAGAATTGAAACGTTGCTTGAAATGGTTTTAGCCGTCGATGGTGCCAGATCTGATTAGCCAGGTATTTTCCCTTCTTCTTCCCCACTTCCTTCCCCTCCCCATTACTTTCAGCCTTACAACGTACCCCAATTGGGGATACCATAGTCTCACTGGCTCCGGACGGGAGCAGCTGGGACTCTTGTGAGGTAATCACAAAAAAAAAAATAAAAAAAAATTAAGGCTACATCAAACAACATTCTCATAATTTCAATAACGCAATAGTTAATAGTCCTTCGTACCCAGGCGAGATACAAAAATAAAGGACGCCGGTTTATATTTTAATTGTAGACTTGAAAAAAGCTTTGTTTTGGCCCTCAACGAATTTTGAACGTGTCTAAAGTCATGGTCTTTTCCGCTTTTCACACCCAAATTTAAAAGGATCTTGGTGGTTACTAGTGAAAAAGACCGGAAAAAATTTCGCCTTCAAAACATCGTAAGGGTATTCCGAATAGTTTGAATAATAATTCGAACCATTATTGAAATAGGATAGGTTGTTTCAAAAAATTTGAACAATTCGTCAAATATTTTACGTTCATTTTCACGTTCTTTGAAACTATGAAAGTTCTGATTGTTTCAGTTTTGTGAGGCTAGTGGCCTATAATGATATACTAACAGAACTTGAATAGAGCTTACATAAAATGTGAAAATTAACTTCAAATATTCGATGAGTTGTTCAATTTTTTTTTAAACAATCCATGGTCAAATATATTTTAATTCGTTATTTCAAGAGGCCAACCTTAAAACCATACCACCTAGATTGACAAAGTGTGCAAAGTTTCGTAAGTATGAATTGATTTAACATTGTTTCACATTAGTTTCGTCAAATTCTCATCAAACCTGTTTATTTTCGAAATAGTCACTAATCTGACGGTTGGTTAGTAGTGTAAAAATGTGCATACAGATGGCCGTGTCTAGTTGATGAAAAATACATGATTTATCTGCTTTTAAATTGGCTTGGGAAAGATATGTGAAGGTTGGCAAATCAATAACTTAGAAACAAGTAGAAAAAATCAGATAATCTCACAACAAACACAGTGAATGAAAGAAATGTAAGAGACAGATGGGATTGTTACGGCTTAAAAATTCATGATTTCAGTGCTGATATCTGGAAACAAATAGTTCAAAATGAATTACACAAATTTTAAAAATTAATAATATTCGGAAACCGTTATGACTGTATGGATATATATATATTTATATATTTTTTTTTTTAAGTAAGACAAACATTCCCGGGTTACGAATAACCCAACTATGTTTGAAAATCTCCTGCTGCCACCACAGAAAACCGAAAATGTTGCTTGTGTTGTGATGGAGGACTTGGCCAGCCAAGGAATCGTACACGGGACGCCCGGGTGGGACCCAAACGCGATTCAATTCATTATTCAGTATAAAATTCATTATTCAGTATAAAACTACTGGTTTTTTTTTTTAATTTCGTAAGGAACATTTTTCAGAAACGATGATTGTAAGTTCAATAAAAACATGTTTTTTAGAAGCAATTAGGAAACTAAATCTTTAGTTTACTGTTCAATTTCTGACACCCTGAATATTTATATATTTGAATTAATTTATTTAAAATCTAAGATAAATTAACGAGCATTTAGCATTTATATGATTAAGTAGTTTTACGTTAAATGAATAAATGTATAAAGTATTATTAACTGTATGGTCAAGGATGAAAATGATTATTACTTACTACAGTTACTGCAGTAAAAGTTGTAAATCCATCGATATGCAAATTGCATGACATCACTACAAACACTTAATAACCAATAATTAGTATTAAGTTGTAGCAATGATGTATTTATTAATTGCCTTCATGTATTTTATTTTATTAAAATTTAGTATTTCATATTTTATTAAAATGTAAAACGTGGGTGGTTATTGCGGAAATAATCAGACAATTATTTCTTTGTTGGTAATACACCATATTATCAAATTATTTTTTAAAATATTTTAATTTATTGTATCTTTTATAAGTATACCGCACAAGAATCCCAACTGCTCCCTTCTGGAGCCAGTGAGACTATGGAATCCCCAATTGGGGTATTTTGTGAGGCTGAAGGTAGTAGGGAGGAGAAAGAGGTGGGAAGAGGAAGGTAGGAAGTACCTGGCTTTTTAGATCTGGTCACCAAACACGGCTAAAGTCATTTCAAGCAACGTTTCAATTCTGAACGGTGGTCTTACACCAGGGCGATACTGAGAGTATCTTTCAATCTGGAATGTGCCGCAAATATACTATACATTATTGAAATGAATAAATTGGGAAATAACACAAATTAATGAAATAAAATTTATTTGCCACGCCGGGATTCGATCCCGCGACCATCGGAATGCGAGTCAAGAGCCTTACCTTATATTATTTTAAATGAATAAATTTACGTTCTTAAAAAATCTTATGATATCAGAGAAAATTTTGGTTCTCATTTATTAAAAAATTAAAAATAGTTTTTTGAGCGCAAGCAGGTTTACTGTTCACAGTATTTATTCATTAGTAAAAAATATATAACACTCTGTAGGTACAACAATACGTGCAATATGTCGATTTTAATAGCATTCGGCTGTTTACGTAAATTGACATTCGGTGCATATATTATTCTTATTACAACACAGAATCTTAAGGTCAGTCAGCATTCATCCTCGAGATGTTGACCTTTATCTGATGAACTCAAAGGGGGATAAGTGAAAGTAAACGTTTTAACCACCAATAAAGTCATATTTTCGTCTCGACTGGGCCCGGATTCCGGACAAGCCATTTGCACAATGATTCAAAAATGTCTTTGACAAAAGGGCGACATTTGTGTTCATAGGGCCTCCTTACACAACATTCATCTCTTTCTCTATTTGCATAGCTTTAGAAAGCGTTCTTATGATATCATCAGATATATTTTGTCGCATATAAATATTAAACAAACTAATTTTCGTTGTTGTCTGCAATGTGAAATATTCCTAATGAACTCAAAATTGTTTAGAAATTTTCAAATTTTGAACTGACGATTTTTTTATGTGAATACCTCACAAGAGTCCACGCCGTACCCGTCTGGAGACAGTTGGATTATGGCATTTCCAATTGGGGTATGTTGTTAGGTTGAAGGTAACGGGGAGGAGAAGGAGATGGGGAAGAGGAAGGTGTGGTAGAACCTGGCTGTTCAGAGTTCACCAAACACGGCTAAAGTCATTTCAGACTAGAGCCATTTCAGGCTACAGCCATTTCAGGCTAGAGCCAATTCTGCACGGAGGTCTTATACCAGGAAAAAACTGATAGTATCTTCCACTCTGAAACGTGCCACAAATATACTATATTAATTAATTAATGACGTCTTTAGTCGTATTTGAATCACTTTCGTTTCTCCTAGATCGAACGGAACAAAGCGATTGCGTCGTAGATATTAATTAAGTCTATGAATCTTGTAAACGATTTCAATGACACAAATCAATCAAATAAAATTTATTTGCGCACGCCGGGATTCGATCCAGCGACCTTCGGATTGCGAGTCAAGATCTTTACCCTCGTCCATAGAGGTGATTTTTGAATTCAGATAAGCTATAAAATATGTTCCTACCTACAATCAATATTTATTTTCATTAAAATAATTCTATATTTGTTTAAATATTGAACATAAGATTTTTAAGTTTACTAATGGCGTTGGTTCGTAAGATGAAAAATAAAAAACATAAAGATAGCAGCTATAAATAATAATAATAAAAATATGCTTATAAATTCTTAGTCGAAGCACGAATGATACAGTTAAATATGACCGAATCGGATATGGGCACATTAGCTCATAAACAAGATGTAAGTCCTGGGTTCGAGTCCTAGATGCGACCGTATCTTTTTCTTATTTTTCTGTTTACAGATTTTGGGTTGAGTTTATCTAAAATTGTCTTCATTTAATTTTTAAAAATATCTAATTTTGTCATAAAGAAAATTGGCAATATTTGTTTTTGAACGGTGATGTGATCGCGAGGAAAAATACTTTCAGCTCCTCAAAATAATACTACATGTTTAATATCCTGGGATTTTTTTGACCCAACCCAAATTTTTTACTACATTTTAAATTAGCGGATAGGTGAATTTTTCAATTGAGAAGGTACTGTTATTTATTCTCTGTTGAAAACCCGCGAAATCGGCGCGGGTTGTTTTAATGTTAAAAAGTGTAAACTCTTCTTGAGTATCAATATTTTTTAGTGAATTAGTAAGTATAGAATATGGGAAATGTACTTACGCAAAATTGTATTTACCATATCCGTCACTGTCACTCTCGTACTGAATTATGGTGGGGACTTCAGCGGGGGCTGCGAAGGTCGCACCCACGAAACACAAAGCTAACGCCTGAAAATTATATTGAAATCATATAGAAACTTGTTTTATGTGAATACATTAAGAAATCTGTTTTAAAAGAGACGTAAACACAAGGAATCACCTACGGTTTAAAATTAATAACAATGGAATCGATGCGCTAAAATTTATTATTTTAGAAATTTATTTATTTTGCCGTATTGGGCTTTTACACAATTATTATTAATTATATTGTAAACGACAGTATAATGTGAATGAAAAAAGATTTTAAAAAATAAAGTTTAAAATACAATACTCTTGTTAAGTTATTATTACACTTTTAAAAATCCGTAAAATTTATGGTGACCGGACAACTCAACAATGTGCTACTTCATAACTAAACAAAAAAAATAAATGAAAATTTCATAATTCGTTTGAAAAGTCATAAAAATAATTTTAAAAAACTTGGTTAAATAGGTTAGGGCTATTTTTTTTCAATTTTTAAAGCTATTAACGATTTTTCAAAGGTGTTTTGAAATGCCACTTTTTTCAGTTGTCTTGGAATAAAAGATGAAAATTAAAAAAGTATTGTGAATACTTAAGAATATGCACATAATATAATTGCTCGTTATTTACTTTAAGTAAAAAAAACTAATTTGGAAAGATTTGTAAGAAAAAAATAAAAAATAATTAATTTAGCTTTGAATGTTTGCAAATTTAAATTGAACATATCAGCGACATCTATCAGATCTTTGCCCAGTCTATTTATTGTCTCCATAACGAAGTATATTATATATTTATTATATTATATATTCACCATATTGTAGTGAAATAATAAATAATATATTCCTTGGTCAGTGGTTGAGTGGGCATCGCGTTTGGGTCCCACCCGGGCGTCCCGTGTTCGATTCCTCGACTGGCTCCTGAAGACTGAAGTCCTCCGTCACAACACAAGCAACATTTTCGGCTTTCTGTGGTGGTAGTAGGAGATTTTCAAACATTGTCGGGTTATTCGTAACCCGGGAATGTTTGTCTTGCTTTAAAAAAAAAAAAATCTACTATGCTTCGGAAGTACACGTATGGACTTCAAATTTATATAAAGAATGTAGGTTTTTGTGTTCAATTCAATCCCTTTGTACTTAGGGTTGCCAAGGAATTTAAATTATACTGCTAGCGAAGAGCTTTTTTTACATTTTTACATTAGCTCCATAAAAAAAGGCCCTCTGAGCTGTCATCTTTGGGTATGCTGTGTGGAGGCTTTTTTAAAGGAAAGGAAGACGAGGAAGATCTGGGAAGGAAAAACGCATGAGGGATCAGTGTCCAGGAGTGACGAATGTACGAATCTATCCCTCCCACAGCGGTGCGAGGCGATGGGTCGATAGAGTCCTACAGGCGAGGTAAAAAGGTCTCCTTCAACCAGTCTCCAAATTCGACTCACCACACAGTGGGTGGGCAGACGCATCCAAGACCTAGACAATCTTCACCCCCATGAACCCGGGCACCCCTGCTAAGTCACCAAATGTTGAAAACCACTTTGAGTGACCTGTGGTAGGTTTAATCCAAGAATCCATCAATTTCGAGATTTTAATTTAGAAACGATGTCGATATTACTACATAAATTGAATATCTAGATTGCACCCATCAAATTTTATCGCAGATTTACACACATGAGGTCATCTAGTATAAATTACTGCCGTACATTAAAAACGATCAATTTCACCTTCACGCACTTTTTTTTATAAAACCTGATTCACTTGAAAACAATTTTTTTTTAATTTGCAGCTGTATGAAACAAGAGATTTCCTTAAAATCAATCATTATTATGTATAAGCATTTAATTAAAATTGTTTAAAGCTGTCATATTAAAAATTAAAAGCTGCACCTCTAAAAAACATGAATTTTAATTTTATTCATTAATCACGATACTGGTCAAGCCAGACATAATCTTCATTTATATTTAAATTCGTTGCTTTTAACCTTTTAACATTTGTTTTGTTTAAAATTATGACATTTTTTTCCAATTATGACTTCGGTTGATTGCATAAAGCTATTTTGTTATGAAATCTTTTTTATTACAATAAAAGCTAAATAATAAAATGTGATTTAATAAAATTATAAAAAAACAAAAAATTAAAGCTGCACCTCTATCAAAAACATTAATTTTAATTTTATTCAATGATCACGATACTGGTAAAGCATGACATAATCTTCTTTTATAAGTATTTAAATTCGTTACAACTTATAACCTTTTTAACATTTGTTTTGTTTTTCAATTATGACACCAATTGATTGCATAAAGCTATTTTGTTATGAAATCTTTTATATGATAATAAATAGCTAAATAATAAAACCAATTTATTAAAATGACACACACTTGCTTTGGTGCAATGACTCTAATTGAAGTGAAAGTTTTTCTTTAATTCATTTGCTTCGTTAATTCATTGCTGCATAAAGCATGAATTTATTTGCTTAAAGTGTTTTTTTTTCACAAAAACGGCGCTGTAAAAGTAATCCAATATTATTATGATCATTAAGAGGAAACCCGGTCGCCGAGAAATTTAAAAAATAGGTATTTTATCAAACTGTTTCTGTTACTATCGCTCTTACTCCCCCGAATACTGGGCGAAAGTGACAACTGCACACTCACACTCAGGCTGTTAATACCTAAATAAAAATATCAAAATTGAGTTTTTGTATTCCCATTGTTCTGTTTCAAAACTGAACCGATTTTTAAGATTTTTTTTTAATACTACATTGGAAGAAAATATTCTAAGTCTGTACGTTTTGTTTAAAATAAATAAAAAAAAAACAAATGTTGAAAAGGTTATAAGCAACGAATTTAAATATAAAAGAAGATTATGCCTTGCTTGACCATTATTGTGATTAATGAATAAAATTAAAATTCACGTTTTTTTAGAGTTGCAGCTTTTAATTCTTGGTTTTTATAATTTTTCAAATGACAGTTTTACACAATTTTATAATGGAAGAAAAACTCTATGTCTGAGCGTTTTGCTTTTTTAAAAAATACATTGTCTAGTTTGTACACTAATTATTAGTTGATGGCAATTTTAATGATTTTTGGAGGGACCTAACGCTAGTTATCTACAAGTATCTATAAGTCTATATCTATAATCTATAAGTAGTAACTTATCAAAAAAAAGCAAAACGTGCCGACACACTATTAGTCGATATCTATATATTATATTAAAAAATGTTTACAGTAAAGTTGTGTCAAAATCCAGAGAGAAAATTGGGGAAAACGTTTATATGGAAATGGTTTCCTCTGAATTCACTTTTTATTCCTATTCAATAAACTCGTACTAAAACAACAAAAATATATATGCTAGCGTTGTTGCTGGGGTGTATACAATAGAAAATTATACACAACCGGCATATGGAAAATATGCTGTGTATTTCCAATGCCAGGTTGACTTTAATAAATTCAATAAGAAATGAATTTTCAAAAATATTGTTTTCAAATTTTAAAAAATCAAGCGCAATATGTTTATAAGGATTACAACCAATTTAATTTTATTTTAGATTTTTAAGTGAACAAAACAAACTTGTATTTGGTTGCGTGCATGTTTAGCACTCATCGTGAAAACAGCAATTCCTTGAATAGAACCTTTACATAAAGATTCGTTTTCATTTGAACTATACATCGTCCTTCACACACAGTTACATAACTATTTATGTAGACGTAATATAAATGGCAATTTCATAACAAGATATTCTTCGGCTATTGGTAACTCACCAGTCGCAGCATTATTCCCAAGTATCGTTGCACTGACTTGTGAAGAGAAGATTGAAGTTAGTTGAAGTGCGAGTATGTTATTCGGACGATATCTGTGACAAGAGTGTTCTGGTATCGGCGGAGTGGCCAATTCTTATAGCCGGTTTAATCATCACTTCTGTTGGGATGAATCCTGTGCGTACCTCGCTGCAGTCCTCGTCGAGCCGCGGTCTAGCAAGGCTCTAGTGCGGGGCTTCTCAAAGTGGGATACCTAATCGAAGCCTTATTATTTATCAATTTTTTAAATGAAACCTGTTGAATTTCCATTTTAATATCGATTTTTATGAATTAAAACTCCTTTATAACTTTCGTCCACTTCTTATAAATGACCGAAACAGTTTCACCTTATGATGGACTTCTTCCGATTGGTGCAATTTGAACTAAATGGTACAGAAAGCGTCAGAAATGAGTGTTACCTACATATTTATATAAAAATATTTGTTTCTGTCTATGTATGTATGTATGCATGCTATGCGTTTCTAAACCATTCATCCGATTGCGATGAAACTTTGGGGATTTGATGTGTGTATGCCGGCGATTCTTACTATGTTCAATAGTGAGTTCTGGGATCGTGAAATTATGCGTTGTTAACAGTTCATCCGGTTGTGATGAAACTGTGGGGATTTGATGTGTGCCTGGGTGGGTAAGGGCGGAGAAGGCAGAGAAGCGAAGGGGTAAGGGAAGGGGGGGGGGCGGAAGGGGAACGGGACGAATGGGAAAGGACATGCATGGAATTAAACAATTTCTTTATTAAGTGGCATCTAGTTGGCTACAAATATACAATATTGCATACATTACTTAAAAGACTTATTTTGTTTTATTGTTGGCGTAGCAGCTTTATTACATTTGAATATCTCTTCTGATGGGTTTGTTGCCTTCTGGGAGATAGGTTACGCGACAATGTATTATGAACAAGTAGGATTAAGGCAATCCCAGTTCGGGGAATGTTTTGCTATTGAGGAAATGGGGGAAGTCAAAGGGGGGGAAAATAAGGGGGGGAAGTCGATAAGAGAGGTTGGATTATTATTCATTCAATGTTTCCCTATAAAAAAAAACTCGTGACAGAATCAGAAACTGCTGGGCATTTCAATTATTTTAGGTCAAACATCCTGAAAATTTTACGAACCAAAAAATTATTGTTATACAGGGTGCGGCAGCATAACTTTAACCTTTTTTAAAATGCGCGCCATTCGGTCGGTTGATGTAACAGAGCGCTAGTGGTCTCGTTCGAGAGGCGGATCTATAAAGTTTTGTTTTACTTAGTTTTTGAAGATCAAATCAGGTAGGTGACGTCCCCAATTCTCCATACACTGAGTAAACCGATTTCTGGCGTTTGTCATGACTCAAAGTAGACCTCAACGGCAAACGCACGCTCCTCACTGTTCCAATGCATGATGGCAACTAAACTGTGCCGGTCTGTGAGAGTTGTATGAATCCATCCCTCCCACTGCAGGGCAAAGCGATGGTCGAAAGAGTCCGTCTGGAGAGTGACCACGCCGGTCGTCGTCAATTTTAGACCAAGAAACTGACACATCATTATATTTGAAGTAACTTGACTACAAAATCTCTATATATAGAATATCTCAAGGATTAATGGGTTCTCAGAAAACGTAAGTTTTAGAAGCTCTGTTCTCTACATAATACAAAGGCACATGCGATACTCGTAAGGACGCTTCTTCAATGACTGCAAGATCTCAGCATAGGCTATTTCAGGTTTCAAATAACCGCTTTTCCTTTAGCTTCCAGCCCATTAAAGCTGCTAAATACTGCCTTAAAGCTGCGGGAATACAAGCACCCGATTACCTTAGGTATTATTCAGTTGTTGCGAGCAGTTTAAAATATTACAAAAACATTCACTTTCCGTACAAAATATTGCGGCCCCAATTACGGGTGAATCTCGACCTTCAAAATTTCGCAATTCACCCAAGTTCCAGTAATATGTAATTTTAAGTGACACGTAAGCAAAATTCAGGTATTCAGAACGTTATTAGAATATAATGTTTGCTGGTGTGTGTGTGTTAGTTATTTAATAAATACAACATTTAATCATTTAAAAAATACCTGTCCATGCCTTTGAAATAAGTAGTGTACTGGGTGAATCCAAAAATAGTTTTAATCAGTTATATTTTTGTTTTAGTTAGGAAACTGGAGAATTAAACAAAAGAATAAAAATAACATTGCCGAATTGCACGGAGAATCTAAATTTTAACTGAATTGATAAAAGTCGCTACGCACCCATTATCTTTGGGCATTTGCGGAGTAAGAGAGGTCTAAGGGCGGGTGATTCAAACTTGTTCAAATTTGTTGTGCTCAAATACATTCAAACGTATCCTCTTTAAAATTATTTTCCGGTCATTATAATTTATTAAAAATCGGAGTATGATATTAAGTAGACAATAATTCGTTTGTTGACTGCGTAACAAAACACGTCAAATTGGAAAACTGTTCAAAATTGTGGATTAATTTGAGTTGATAACGATAACTTTATACTTAAACGCTTTTTGCAAACTTCTTTTATAAGTTTATTTTGTCACATTATCGACATAAACAGAAAATGTGTCAAGGGAACTGAATATTATGAAAGTCAAGCAAACTATTTATTTTGGAATATCATTGACATACACGGAATACGTGTCAAGGGAGCTGAATATCATGAAATTAAGCTAACAGGTGTGCCCGGGTTCATGGGGTAAGGTTTGTCTAGGTCTTGGAGGCGGATGACCAGGACCCACTGAACCCCAGATTCCTACCCACCCCTTCAACCCTTTTCCTTCCCAGAACACTCCTTCCTTTCCCAAAAAAACCCTCCACACAGCATCCTCAAAGATGACATCGGCCCTGAGGGAAATTATTTTCCTCAGGGCCTCCTGTGTGGACCTCATGTAAAAAAAAAACTATGTATTTTGGAATATTATTGACATAGACAGAAGACGCGTCAAGGGAACTAAATATCATGAAAGTTATGCGAACTATTTATTTTGGCATATTATTGACATAGACAGAAGACGCGTCAAGGGCACTGAATATCGTGAAGTTAAGGTACCTAACTATGTATTTTGGAATATTATTGACATAGACAGAAAACGAGTCATTGAAGTTGAATATCTTGAAGTTAAGCTAACTATGTATTTTGGAATATCATTGACATAGACGGAATACGTATCAAGGGAGCTGAATATCATGAAATGAAGCTAACTTTGTATTTTGGAATATTGTTGACATGGACAGAAGACGCGTCAAGGGAGCTGAATATCATGAAGTTAAGCTATGTATTTTGGAATATTATTGACATAGATAGAAGACGAGTCAATGAAGTTGAATATATTGAAGTTAAGCTAACCATGTATTTAGGAATATTATTGACATAGACAGAAGACGCGTCAAGGGCGCTGAATATCGTGAAGTTAAGCTAACCATGTATTTTGGAATTATATTGATATAGACAGGAGACGCGTCAATGATGTTGAATATCATGAAGTTAAGCCAACTATGTATTTTGGAATATTTTTGACATAGTCAGAAAACGCGTCAACGGAGCTGGATATCATGAAAGTTATGCAAACTATTTATTTTGGCATATCATTAACAACAGAAGATGCGTCAAGGAAGTTGAATATCGTGAAGTTAAGCTATCCATGTATTTTGGAATATTATTGACACAGACAGATGATTCATCAAGGGAGCTGAATATCATGAAAGTTAAGCTAACCATTAATTTCGGCATATTATTGACATAGACAGAAGATGCATCAAGGGAGCTGAATATCATGAAAGTAAAGCTAACTATCGTTTTGCATATTATTGACATAGACAGAAGATACGTCAAGGGAGCTGAATATCATGAAAGTTATGCTTGCTAACTATTTATTTTAGCGTATGATTAACATAGACAGAAGACGCGTCAAGGGAGAAGAATATCAAGAAAATTAAATTAAATATTTACAATTTTTTTAATGATTATATTACGTAGTACCATAAAATAAACAAAGACCTGATTTCAAGTGATTTTTAAGGGACAATTAACTAAAGTCATATAGTTACACGGACACGGGACGAGAAATAAAAAATTCAAATATTTTTCTATAAGTAAAAACAAACCACCCAAAAATCATCTACGCGTCGGATCATAAACTTACTAAAGGCATTTCGGTAAACAACATTTGATCAAATCAATAACATTCATGTATTTAAAAAAAACGAAATTTATTTAGCAATAAATATTAATTTATGCATTTGCAAGTGTTTACATTAGAGCACACAAAGATGTTCTCGAACATTAAGATTAATCAATAAAATACATATTGATCAAAGTTTAATAATTTACCACTTCTTGTATTGTGTCACACGATAAAACGTTGAAAGGCGAAAATTTCAAATAAATATCTCCAAATATTAGTTTTTCAGTTCTCATAATGAATATTTTCAGCCAGAGCAGGACGACACCAAATAAAGTTTTTTTTTAATCGTAAGATGTCTGAAAAAAAAACTTGATTCTTAGCTAGTTAAAAAGATTGGCGATGATATTTGATAGGCACCTAATTAAAAAAATATAATTTTATAAAAACCTACTTGCTTTTTCAACATGAATAGATATATTAACATAATGTTAAATAAAAACAAGTTTGTACACCGATGAGATACAAAGTAATTCTGATACTAGTGAGCTTGCAGTCTAAAATTTGTAAATTATATCTATTATCTATGTAAGTACAGACCACAGGGAAAAACATATTCACAATACATAGGTGGGGGAAAGGTGACATAAGGGGGCCGCTTTATTCTAAACATCATATATTTTTTATGAAAACATATTTAAAGAAAAATATACTGGCAACAAAAAATATACTAACTAAGCCCACATTTGCTTGACGAAATTCCCTTTTAATCTTTTCTAAATGAGAATATTTTGAGGTTAAAAAAAAAGCAAATATGTTTTTATAACCAGTGCGTATTGAAAAAGCTACAAGTAGTAGTACCTATTGGAGAAGCCGAGCCGGGTAGATGGTATATTTAAATAATGGAGCCCAAACTCATTGAATCACTGAAATGTAAGTATTTTTACAAGCTTATTTTATTTTATACAAGTTTGTTTTTGAAAAACAAACAAAAAATATTCTTTAATCTTCACTGGTCCCTTAGCCAAATAACCACCTGACCGTACCTATCGAATACCCATAGATTTTGTAAGTGTTTTTAGTTTAAAAATAAAAATAAAATAAAAAAATTACCGAAAACCAAAATGTCGTCTACGTTTTTTACTTCAACTGAAATCATCTTTTTAATTCAACAGTAA
Organism: Glyphotaelius pellucidus; assembly: GCA_936435175.1. Classification (NCBI taxonomy): domain Eukaryota; kingdom Metazoa; phylum Arthropoda; class Insecta; order Trichoptera; family Limnephilidae; genus Glyphotaelius; species Glyphotaelius pellucidus. The sequence goes on along the minus strand of OW386537.1, from coordinate 9,423,887 downwards.
GTAAGGTAGCCTCTAACCCTGTATGTTTTATTATATTCCGCCTTTTGAAAAGTGTGCAAAATTAAGATTCATTGGAAGTAAGGGAGTTCAAGGAATAGTAATAGCCTATAGTTGTCAGCAGGGGTAAGCTGCCCCCCAAGACAAATTGGCGAACGAAGAATTGAAAGGAAAAAAGACGTTTATAACTGGCGCCAAAGCAACAAATCTGTACAGACGTAAGGCGTCGTCTCGGTTAGGGTCGGACTTCCGCCGAAGCCCCGGCCTAGGCCCCGTTCTTTGTGGTGAGGGGCCCCGGCCCCGGCCAGGGACGAATTTTTATTTTATTATTTAACATTTACTCCACACAGGAGGCCTCGATAGAAAATAAGGCAAAATGTCATTTTTGGGAATGAAAATGATACGCGTTGAGGACACAGCACTCGGAAAAAAATATTTCACATTTTTACGTAAGCGGAAAATGTTGCTTGTACAATGATGGAGGACTTGGCTACCGATGGTTTCAACTCACCTGGAATGCTTGGGAATCCGACATATTTTTCCACTCGGCTGGATGCTTGGGAATCCAACTCATTTGTCTACTTGGCTACTATACGGCTAAGCAGATAGTTTTAAAGGTTTCCGTTTTAAAGAACACTAGAATGCTTCCGTTTAAGAAAATACTAAAGAAAATTCGTATAAATGTTGTTGGAATACTGACTCTCTGAAAAATAAAAATCGAAAGCATTTATTGGTTCGCGCTTTGACCTAGTATTTTTTTAATAATTCTAGGCGTCTTTTCCGTGTGTTTCTTACTGTAATAATTCATATTTGATTATTTTTCTCACTTCATCTTTTTTAATATTTCTTTTCTATTATTTTTTTTCCAAAAAAAAAATTTTTTTTGTTTAATTGCGGTATAAGTACGTTTTCTCCGTCTTTTTAACGTAAGATGTTTTTTTTGTCGTAAGATGAATTATAATGTATTTTTATAGAAAAACTTTGTTTAATGTATAATAACGTGTAATTATCTATTAAATCTCCCCTTTCCTTCGACCAAAGTAGTAACTAATTTTCAATTAAACACTCAATAAAATTATAGAAAAAATGTGGTTTGTTGTTTTCTTGAAGGTTTGCGGATTTTAAAACGTACCCCAAACTAAGTATCCCCATCGCTGTTCATAACCCCGTGCTAACTGACGACGCTCCTGCAACAGCCATTAACAAAAAATATTTAAGAAGTATGCACAATTTAAAAAAAAAACTCGAATCAAATCCACGCCTTTCTTGAAAAGATCACATCAAAGCTCGTAAATGTTACGAATTCCGTCATCCGTTAAACATATATATTTTTTTAAATTTTATTCTTCATTTCAAGCACCCGCTAAACTGCCAAAGCAGTTTGTCAGCAGGTCAATTTAACAATATTAATAAAACACTAAAGCACAAAATATTACAAGAAACCACAATAGCAAAATAGATATAGAAGAATAACTTTTAAATAACTACAATACAAAGGCATAAAATATACAGACAGACAGATATAATACAGGCAAATTACTGATAGTCATATTTATCAAACAATATCAATATAAAAAGTTTTGATCCATTAGCCATTTTTTAACTTTTTTTTTTAAATCGGTGGTGCAATTGGATTCGATTTTTATGTTCATTGGCATCTTATTAAATATGGTGGAGACAAGATAAGTGAATGTCCTTTGCCCGTATTTATTTATAACTTTCGGAACGGACAAACCCTCATTTTTACTAAATCTAGTGCCATGTTCATGATCTACTTTTTCTTTGTATATTGAATCCGCCAATAGGTTTTGGCATACAATTTTAAACCGTAATATCCCTCGAACAGGTAATATGTTAACTGACTCATATAATAATTGTACGTCTCTTCTTTGTGCATAAACACTTTTGCTTAACAAGAGCTTAGTCAAAGAATTTTGAATTGTTTGAATGTAACCTATATTTGTCTTGCACGAGTTTCCCCAAGACGTTATTCCGTATCTGATAGTAGATTCCGCTAGTGACAAATAAATTATTTTTAGCGTACTTATGGGCAAAAAATATTTAATTTTGTAAATTCGCCCCACAAAAGCTCGTAGGCGTTTGCAGATTCTTACAAAACAATTGCGTATTATCAGAAAACCGTGCCATCTCAACTTTCTTTATTCGTCGACAGAGTAACTACCGATGATCTCACAGTAATAAAACCAAAGTTCTAGGTCGTGCGTAAGTTCAGAGGCTCTCCACAAAAAGGTTTATACTAGTTATATAATCTTTGTTCAGGTAAAATAGTATCGTTATTTTCCACTCGGTTTTTTTATGTTACGTGGCTTTTTAATCATTTTAACTGGGTTAAGGTAAATTGTTTATGACCAATCTGAAATCTCCGTGAGATACTAATTATTATTGTGGTGATAAGTTGCTATATTAATGATTTCTTTGTTTTAGTGCGTAGTGCAGGTGAAAAGTGTTTGCCTCAAATTTACTTTTAGAAATTCAAAATGTATTTTTTTCGAAAACACTATGAAATCATTCATGAAACTACGTAGGTACCTACCAACAAAATAAAGATACAACATAAATGTTAGTTATTAATTTAATACTAACTAGCGAGCTCCTGGCATGTGTTGCAATGCCACGGAATAAAGAAATGGTTTCTCCCTGCACGTCCTTTCCCATTCCTCATGTGTTCATCCTCCACCTTCCCCGCCTTTCTCTCCCGCTCTCCCGTCCCACAAACCCCCCTCCCGTATTCCCTTACCCTCTCCCGCGTTCCGTATACATATTCAGTCCCGGTACATTCAGATTTTCAAACAGCTCGCGTGCCACCTATTGCAAGTTTTTTTACAAATTTTCGTTTTTCATATATTACAAACATTCAATTTTGTATATTGTAAGAACAATCAATCAAATTTGGTACCTAACATAGGTACCTATTTAAAATAGGCACTTGATTATATTCAAAGTACACGATTTTGGTGAGCACTTATATTAAACTCGTTAATTTATAGAGTTTATTCGAAAATTGAATTTTGATTGAACAATCAATGGTTTGCAATATTATGTCATTCTCAAATTGTGATATTTTTAACAGTTTCGTAAGAGTTTTTGTAATGATTGAAAAATTTTTCAGATATATTGTCATGTGGTTATAATAATCGCTAAACCTTCGCGAGGGTGGAAAGAAGGTATTTTGAAAGCAAACATTTCAAACATTTTTTTTTAATATAGCAATACATAGACAACTTACATGCAAATAAGCCAGCATATTTTGATTTTTATATATAAATATATTTACATCTTCCACATATTGTTTGAGTGTTGGTCCTTGACGCGAAGGACGCGGGTTCAAATCCCAGCGTGGGAAAATAAGCAAAATTTTAATTGACCCTTTTTTTCTTAAGGGGGGGGTAAGGTTTTAAAGGCGAAAAAAGGGCATATTTTCATGATTATTTTTTTTTTATATGAAGAATGTTGGCTTATTTCTTTTAAATACACCTTATAGTATGACATCTGAAGTATCTTTGAAAAAAATTTTAATTAAAAAATATTAATAAATAATTCCGTGAGAGCGAATCTCCGAAGGCGCTTCGAAAAAAAGGTGTTTCGCGGTGAAAATTATAACTCGTTAACAAATCATTTGAAACAAAAAAATTGAAATGGGTTTAAAGGTGATATGTTTTTTCAGGTAGTGACGAAGCGTTTTTTTTTTGTTTTTTTTTTTTTTTGCAGTATGTTGAAGTCAAAAATGCGATTTTTGCAAAAATTTTCGGTGAATTTGTTATTATAATATGGAAAAAATAATAAAAAAAAAACTCTCCGTCAGTACCTGTTGATTTATGTGTTAAAATAGTGTGCAAAATTTCAAAAAGATCAATCAAGTAGATTTTGAGTTATGATGTTCACGGACTAAAAACATTTGCCAGAAAATCAATGTAAAGTTTTGTTTTACTCGAAATATACTTGAATAGAGCAAGAAGGCCGGTCGCTTTAAATGCTGTATCTTCGTTAGTTTTGCTCCGATTTACTTGAAATTTTGGCACAATACTCTCGACATATTGTACATTTAGAAAAAAAATAATTTGAAAAATGAGTTTTAAAACCTTACCCCCCCCCCCCCCCCCCCTTAACAAAATAATAGCTACAAAAATCTTTTATTACAAAATACTTCCATATTTGCACCCATCGTTCCAAAGAGGAAAATGGAGAGGTCTTAGAATTTATTTTTTGTCTGACTCCCTCACTAAAGCGTTCCTGCACCCCAATGGAACTAAATCGTCACCCGGCTGGGCAACGTCGTGAGGCAAGTCAAGGAGGAGGCTGCAGGAAGAGATTTGTTAATGCAGGCCTCAAGAGGTCCGGATAAAATGAAAATGGAATTAAAGATGCATGGATTGATTGGCGAAACTACCCGTTCTCATGAATCGAAATTAAATAGAAATTATCTGGAATTTTTTAAACGATAAGACATAAAAAGATATCTTAAATTTTTTTTTTTAATAAACTAAAGCACGTACAGTTTGTCAAATAAGAGTAGAAAACATAGGAGGGCGCCACTGATGTTCAAATGGCAATACTAAAAATATAACTCATGGTGGAAATGTAAAGCTATGTAACCTACATTTTTGTAAAAAATTAAAAAGGCATAAAAATTAAGAATTTTTTTTTCATTGCAATATAGATATCCACTGACCTCAAAATTAAAATTGCATGTATGTATACATGTATTTATGTATTGCATATATTATACCTTCGCAATTTTGTGTTAACATAATGAAGAATAACGATATAGTAATAAAATATAAAGTACAATTTAGAAATTGCTCACATTTATTTATTTATTTACCGGGGCATTCAGATCTAAAAGTAGTGTAACTAAACTCACCATCGTGATTCTTCCTTTCTACCTACTGTTAAATTCAAATTTATGATTTAATGAAAGCAAATCACTTTGTAAAACACCATTTAATCAAATTTATGTCAAAGTTGGTATCCACGGTTCCATGCCACCTGAGAATAAAGTCATCCCAACACCTCCTTGAAAAGTCATTAAAAGCTATGAAAAAAATAATTTTAAATTAGCCGATAACCCTAACCTAACGTAACCTATTTAACCAATTTTTAAAATATATATTTTTATCACTCTAAATGACTTATCTGATATGGTTCTGAGTTGGTTTCATTCCGAGTTTTCCGGTCACCCTTAACAACAAGTGCTTCTTCGATTTATTTTTTTTTTCTTCTAGAACAAAAAAGTGTGATTTACAGTGTTTTATATTTTCAGGGTCATTGCACTTTAAAATAATATTTGACAAAAGTATTTTTGTTATTTGTTTTTGGGGTGTTATGCCGTGCTGCACTACCTTCTTCTTTATCCAACGTTTCGGACATCGTTACAGTGTCCGTAATCAGGGCAGATTACACAATCACACATCTGCCCTGATGATGGACACTGTTACGCTATCCGATACGTTGGCTAAAGAAGAAGGTAGCGCAACACGGCATAACACCTCAAAAACAAATAACGAAAAAAGTCAGGGAAAGTTTTATGTCCGCGGTGTTGCCCGGGCTTTACGCAGAGTTTTTGGAATTCAACTTCCACTTATTTCGAACATCAAATGCACAATATTAAACGCCCGCGACCTTTCAGTTGTTTTAAAGTTCAAGAGTGCAAAATTTCATTAAACTCAGAGAAATATTGTAAATTTTGATAAATCAATCAAATCATGCCGCCCGCCACAAACGGACAATCGACTTTATAAATATATTAGCAGAGGATTAGGAAGAGCTGAGTTTTGAAAAATGTTTTTTTTTCTATTTTTTCTTTTTTAATATGAATACCGCACAAGGCCCCAACTGCTCCCGTTCGGAGCCAGTGAGACTATGGCATCCCCAATTGGAATATGTTGTGAGGCTGAAGGTAGTAGTGAGGGGAAGGAGATGAGAAAGATGAAGGTTGGGAAAGTCATTTCAAGTGACGTTTCAATTCAGAATGGTGGTCAAGGCGATACTGAGAGTACCTTCCACTCTGGAACCGGCCGCAAATATACTTTATATTATTTTAAATTAATTTATTGTGAAATAACACAAATTAATCTAAGCTAAGTTAGATTTAGATCTAAATCGAGGTCATCAGCTTAAAAAAGTGGTTTAGCTTCTTTTTAAGATATTTTAGTTCCTTTTTATACTGAACCCATTCAAGTAAAATGACCAACCTCTCTCCCTTTCAGGGTAAGAAAATCTTCTGAGGATTTTTTTTTGAAATTCTCAACTTCTCATCTAAAAGATTACCGATAGTTTTAACACGTTAAGTAATTTTTTTTTTCTTAAATGCGTTCATAACCCTTGTTGTTTTTTAAATTTTTTCTGACCATAGACCTGTTTTTCACAAGCCTTCATAATTATATGTTAAGCGATTCCAAATAAATCATAACTAAGAATTATTTTTACAACTTACTCAAAGGTAATAAATTTCCAAACATCTTTGTTCAAAACAATGACGAGATAAAATACCCTAAGAGTTATAAATAAATAAATAGTTATCATTGGAGTTATAAATGTTGTTATTCTTTATTCAATTGTTCAAAATCACAAAAAAAAAACCACAAACTCAGTAAACAAGCACCGCGAGAAAGTAAGAGATTTTTTTTTACAAAACTGTCAAACTTTCTGTCTACGTGTCTACGACAACGCCTATCTATGGAAATGATCAATATTATCTTTGACGACTTCGAATGACGTTTGACCGAATGAAAATACTTTTACTCGCTTATTTGACGTTACGCTATTAATCATTATACTTTCATTGTTCGATAGATTTGAATTTCTGGATGTGTTAGTGTTTTCTTGTATTTACTGAAATGTTGGTTATCAGTTTGTAAATATGCTGAGTGATAGGGATAAATCGAAGGGAAATAATAATATACTTCCAACATCAGGTGAACTGTATTATGAACCTTCTACGCACCTGGCCCTTTGTCAGCCGCACCTGATGCCACTCAAATCACTGAATCTTAAGAAACTCGACAAATTACAAGAGGAAGCTAACAAAGCTTGGATGGACTTCAAGAAAAAGTCTGAAGACAAGAAATAATTCATAGTGGATTGTTAACAAACTGCTAAAAATGGCTTACACCTTATTTATCACAGAGATCATCTCGGCGTTTATCCTGGCAGCTTGCTTGCTGTACCGTTATGGAGACTGCTACCGGAACCATATTATAGTCACTCTGGCCGTGTTGACGGCCTGGTACTTTTCTTTTCTCATCATGTTCATTCTTCCCTTGGATGTCAGCTCTGTAAGTTTCCTTTTTTTACATTTTGCACAATTTTTCTATCAGGCATATGACTTGAACTTGAATTGTAATTTACATTTCGAAATTCTCCTTTCCTAGTGTCAAATATTGTCATTTAAGACGTTTCAAATGAATATATATAATATAAATAATAAATGTATTATCCCCAGCTGTGAGACAATTTTCTCTATGTTTCGGGATCTTTTTTTTTAAATATGAATACCGCCCAACTGCTCCCGTCTGGAGCAGACTATGGCATCCCCAATTGGGGTATGTTATAGTGGAGGAATATGGAGGTAGTGGGGGGGAAAGAGATGGGAAAGAGAAAGGTTGGGAAGTACCTGGCTATTCAGATCTGGTCACCAAACACGGCTAAAGTCATTTCAAGCATCGTTTCAATTCTGAATGATGGTCTCACACCAGGGCGATACTGAGAGTATCTTCCACTCTGGATCGTGCCGCAATATACCTTATATTATTTTTAATGGATTAATTGAGAAATAACACAAATTAATCAAAGAAATTTATTTGCTGCGCCGGGATTCAAGAGCCTTACCGCTAGACCACGCCGGCCTTCTGGCAATATTACGGAATGAATTTTCATTATGTGCAAATACACATTATTATTTTTATTTTAATCGATATGATAATATGTTATCAAATGTATTAGAAATGTCCCAGCCGAGATATGAACTCTTGAAAATTCTGCTATCTTTAATTTAGAGACACTTTCAGAATTTAGTCAGTAAACCTGTATACTTTATCCGAAATGTTCCAGGAAGGACGAGTGCGCTTTTTCAGAATACTTTTCTACCACCTTACGGGAAGCCATATGGTGCAAACTAAGTCCTATAACAGAATCCAAAATACCGTGGCTGACTGGATATACATACAGTCCTCACTAATGGCCCTTTGGAGATCATTCAATAATTGCCTTCATAAAATAATTTATTCTTTTATTTTATTTTTATTTGGGAGACCAACAGTTTGCATTCAATGAAATCATAATAATATCTAAGTTTCATTAATTGTATCATTTAAAGGTGTCTACTTAGGTTAAGCCTCGATGACATTGAGCGAGTTTACAAGCTTCTATCACTATCTGTTAGCAAACTCGCTCAGTGTCATCGTATTACTTGCTAACTAGCAGATTGTAGACAATCTACGAAAAAAGTTGAAAGGTGGTCAACTTTACTCGCTACTCACTCAAGATGGCGGGCCTACCAACAGCTGATTTTGTAACTGTCAGAATTAGTTTGCACGGGAGCCGTAATTCTCGCTACTGGCTAGCGTGTGGCGCTAGCTGTGAGCTCAAGTTTTTTACAAATTGTCGACCGAATTGGTTTGCGCGAGAGTCGTTATTTTAGTTGCTACTGAGCGAATAGACAGTTTTGTGTATCGTCATGACAATCTCACTCGCCGATTCACCTGCTTTTAAACCTACCGGCTAGTCGCTTGTAAACTCGCTCAATGTAATCGAGGCTGTACCACTTTATTTTTTCTCCGATTCTTTCAATCTTTTCCATTTATGAAATGTGTCGCATTGCACTTGAATTCCCTTTAATTGAATTAACATATTCTGTACTACTACAGCCTAAATTTAGACTTATGGAATTCAATACTTCTTTGTATGGAAGCAAAATGAAACAATGCGTGATTACGTAGAGAGATTATTATAATACAAGGGACCTCTTAAATTTTTTACCCATTTTTGTGCCTCATATTTATAGTTTGTTATTCTGTTTCAGACTGTGTACCGCCAGTGCCTACAAGAGCACAATGTGACAAGTGGGGGCGTCACGTCCAGCCTGCCCCTAGCCGCGGGAGGCAACGGCAGCTCCACTGCTCCTTCCCCCTGCCAGCCCCCAGGCAGCCTGGTGGACAGCAGTGTGTTTCCCAACTTGTGGCGGGTGGTGTATTGGACATCGCAATGTCTTACTTGGTCAGTACAAGCTTTAGGCTTTCAATCCTGGAACTTTATATTATTGTACAGTACTGTAGAATGGGGTGATTAGAAACAGTTTAGCACATTTCTCTGTAATTTCAAAGTATTGAAATGCCTTAGAAATATGTTTCTTTAATTCCTCTTTTTTCTACCCATTTATAACATGAAATATGCACTCTCTTTGAGAAATTAAGATAAAATTAATTATGATGTTTCTATTTACCTTCTCAGTGGGGTCAGTAGAAATATTTGTTTTATTATTTAATTTCAATAGAAACACGAACGAAAATTTAAGTCTTTATTCGTAACACACAAAGGCTTCATGGATTCAAAAATCTTTTTTTAAATAATTTTACTCACTATGCACATGGTCCTTATCTAAGCTTTTATCACTATCCGTGAAGGACATTTTACATCAAATTCAAACTGTTTTTTTTTCCTTATCCAATATTTAATTGTGTGACACATTTCACAATTTTTTTATTGTAATTGCAACTCTTGGTGAGAAGCAGATGGTTTACTGCCGATTACCATTTCTTGGGAGGACGACGGCGATTAAGGTAGTGTTTTGTGATGATGCGTCGATCCCCCCTTAAGGTCGAAGCTTCCCAAGCGTCTTATGCCCTTGGCTCCACTGTTTTGCCCCTATTCCAAAGATCTGAAAACAGTAGACAACAAAGATTACTCTATTTTCCAGGTTAATCATGCCGATGATGCAGTCCTATAGTAAAGCAGGCGACTTCACAATTAAAGGCAAGCTGAAATCCGCCCTCATCGACAACGCTATCTACTATGGCTCCTACCTCTTCATCTGTGGCATATTGCTGATCTACATCGCCCTGAAGCCAGGAGTTCAGCTTGACGGAGCCAAGCTGAAGGCCATAGCCTCCTCCGCCAGTAACACCTGGGGGTTGTTCCTGTTGATCCTGCTGTTAGGGCATGCACTTGTAGAGGTGCCTAGGGCACTGTGGCACAGGTCACTCCTGCCGTACACCCTGACGCATAGTTACTTCAAAGCAGCTAAGCTCAGTTCTGACAAGTGTGAAGCTGAAGAGTCAGTAGATGATATTCTCGAGGTGAGTTAATTTTGGAATGTCTTAATTTAATCAATTATTGTTGTGAGTCAAGTTTGCAACCCTCCTCTTGAATGGTTCTAAGTGCCTTCGTACATGGAGTTACTTACAAGCGACTCGAGCCTCATGCGCGTAACACGCGCACCGCTCGGAGGACCTGAAGTACGATTTTGCTAGTGTTCATACACGATGCTAGGCGCCGGCTGTGGGCTTGATGTCAGTTGCATGCTACCGACGGTGCTGGTTGCGCGCTATGTGTTGCAGCATTCGTATCTACTACTGTTCGTTTGACAGAAATGGCGTCTGAACATGAAAGTAATATGTATTAGATTTGTTCTGGAAGTGGAAAAAATGCGTGTTTGTACACATTTAAATACATTTTTGTGGAGTCCAAATTTTTTTCAATATACGGGTGAACCCAAAATCTCCTACTACATCGATTTTTATTCTTATAATACAGAATACGAGAACATTGTCTTCATCATGAGTCGTTTGACGTTATCCTACTTTCGGTTTTTACTTTTCTGCGCAGCGGCCTGAAGTGGCGCGGGACACGTTCGCTCCGAATTCTATGTGTGGGAGAGTCTATTATTAGAGACTCTCAAACGAAAATTTGTTTTGTTTCAAATTTTCGTTTACATTGTCCTCAATGATTAAGTTAAATATTTGCCAATTGTTTCCCTCAGTCTCTACAGAGTATCCACCTATCACTGGGCCCGGGCAGCCCCCTGCGCCGACCTGTGGACAGCATCCTGCAGCGGGTGCCGACGGAGCTGCGGGGGCGCATGGAGCGGCGTGCGCTGCCCACGGCCCCCGCAGCACCGCCTTCGCTCAAGGCGCTGGTGCGGCTGCACAAGCAGGTCATCAAGTCGCTGCAGACACTCCAGCGCACACAGACGCAGTGGGGCCTGCTGCTTGAGGAGGTGTTGCACCTGGAGGATGTGGCTGCCAATCAGCGTTCGCGGGAGCACCGTTTCAAGCCATCCTTCTCGCGCACACGGTCTGCAGTGGCGCGCTTACTCTACTCACCCGCTATAGGTACAATTCAACTGCAAAAATTGAAACTAATATTTGAGAGTCTTATTCTTAATTTTATGTTTTTAAAAATGTTTATTTGTAGTAATTCCTGTAATGGTGTTATTCCTTAAAATTTATCTGATAAAGCAACCATTATTTGAGGAAGGTAGGCACAAATGCCTTACTCTTTGTTAGCAGGTTCACTGCCAGTCTCGGATGGTGTAGGCTTGGAAATCTGATTTGTATCTGGATAATTTTTTTTATTGAAAAAGTCTAATTAATCTTTTTATTTCATCTGTTTTAATTATAAATAAGTCGAAAATATTATTTCAATTTTATTCAAGCAAAAGGCTAGCGTAAAAACATTAACGCGATCAATCAAATAAAATCGTCAAAATCGAGGTCTTGTAGTACCCATTTTCTCCTCCAAAACCAATGCATTAGAAGAAAACATTCTATTTCTGAAGTTTTTTTTAAAATACATTGTCCAATTTGTACACTGAACATCTGCTGATGGCGTTTAAACCAGACCGATTTTTGGAGGGTTCTAACTCCTATAAGTGGTAACTTATCAAAAAAGTAAAACGTACGGATATGCTGGTGGTCGATAGTCGATATCTATATTATATTATAACATATTTACTCTAGTGTCAAAATCCAGAGGGGAAATTGGGGAATACATTTGTATGAACAAAACGCTGCCTGGTTTCTCCTTATGGCAACAGACGTAATAAGTAATTATCTTTGGCAATAAGGAACTCCAGTCCAATTTTTTTACTTTTTTAAATGAATAATGACCTTCTAACTTAAATAACTGCATATTTATTTTTATAGTTAGTTAATAGTTAAAACTTTGACATTGAAAACAACCGTATCAAGTGTGAATCATGTGACGTCATCATGACCAAAAGTTTTAGTTATTTTCAACAAGTGTTGTCATTTTGTATGGAAGAAGCAATGAAACTATTCAATAAGTAAAACGTTATTTAGGTGGAATTATTTATTTTTTACATTATATTTTTATATTTTTCAATATTATTACGGGAGAGTGGTATAAAAATTGTTTGATATTATTATTTTTTTAGCTTTACGAATCAAAATCAATATTATGGAAACCGAAGCATCAATTTTGTTGGCAACTGGAATCAGCTGTTCCACGCCCGTCATTTTGAAATTCAGAATTGGAGCGTTGCGAGTAGCATTACGATTGTTTTTGTGCAGTTAAAGTTTTTGAATATTTTAAATAATATAGATAAACTAACAGATATACTCTATTTTTGATACTGAATTATTTAGGCCTAAATAATGTTTCATTAAAAACAATAACTATTATATGTCTAAATCTCTATAAACCAATAACACGGAATGTTGAATGGCTTGTCATAATTTTCAATGCAATATGACCACGTGACTGGAGAATTATGGACACGGTGACGTCACGCCTCAAAAATCCAATAATACCAACTTGACAGGGTGTTTTAATGAACTGTTTTAAAATGGACTTTTTAATATATTTTTTTAAACTCTATGTTAAATATTATTTAATAAAACTTATATATTCAGAATCAGCGTTTATTGGTTTATATGAACATATTTTTTTAAAGCCATAATATTTTTCACTGGAGTTCCTTATTGGTCCTCAAACATTAGTAGTGACACTCGTCAGAAATGAACTAACTAGCATACATTCCAAATTGTAGTCACAAATTCATGTACATTTTTTTCTTTTCAGAGTGGTACTGGGAGTGCATAGTGAAGCGCTATATCCTGAAGCTGATGTCCGTGGTGGCCATCTTCCTGTCTATCTGTGTGGTCTGGTCCGAGGTCACCTTCTTCAACAGGTCTCCCGTGCTGTCCATCTATGCCAACATTGTCAACTTGGCCAAGGCCGATTATGACTATTTAACCATTGAGGTAATTACACAGTCCTATCCATTAATCATGAATCTTCTCCCTGTGATGGTACATTCACATCGACAGGTGAGAACACAAAAACGTATCTACAAAAAGGCAAATTGTTCAGAAGAACAGAAAACACTATTTTTGGAGTTTAATTTAACTTCTTCATAAAAATAGATAATTTAACATTGAGTTCTAAATTCCATTCGTAAGAATAACATGCTCCTTTTTAAAAAAAAAAAAATTTCTTTGAGTAAGTTTTTTTTTTGTTAACCCCTCGGGCTAATTTGTTTGTTTTTGGGAACAGCTCACGTAGGTCTCATAGAAATCACTGTGTCTCCCTTATTATCTGTGCATATATATGAAACCAAAGTTTCCTACTGCAATTTGATAAAAAAATATGAAACTTTGTGAATTTTTTATTAATTTTTTTTTATGGAACCACAAAAAAGTAAGTTTGTGATAACGCTTATAATATAAAATAAAATAAAATTCTAATAAAATAAAAGTAATAAAATTCTTGCACAAATAAATGTGTGCTTTTCTTTTTTTCATTATCAATATGTCCAGGCTTGAGGGGTTAAATTTGGTATCTATAAGTTTTAAACTTTAAATGGGGAGCCCCACCAAACCTTTCAGTTTTTGTGATTTTAATTTTTTTTTTAAATAATTTTTAAATAAAAAAAAAACCGTTTCATGGTTAAATTAATAATAAATTGTATTGTAAAACGTAAAACTAGCTAAAAGGGAGAAAACTAATGATTCAACAAAAAAATATTGCAATACTACTACAGCCGCGTGATAATATCAGTCTTTAGGTTGGTAACAAAAAACGTAAGTACCTGATACGTTTCTGTGTTTTTAAACTTTTACGAGACAAACCTCACAGCATCAGAACACACAAAAATGTAAAAGGAGATGCATTATTGTGTTTCTATATTTACATGCAAATAATGAGATACATTCTAGATTATTTTACTACTCATGGTACTTGGGGAGATGCGTCTTTGTTTCTCTGATATAATCAGTTATAAGTGTATATCCTCCTCATGCATTTTAAATGTTACTTTTTATTGGTTATTTTTTTACCCTTTTGCAAAAACAAAAATTGTTCTAAAATCTGGATAAAAATAATCTTTTATCTTTAATCTAAATAATAGTTTACTAAAAATCAAAATTTTTGTTTCTAAATATTCAAATTTTGATATTGGAAATGTAAATTGGCTTAAAAATACATACCTGCGAATATTCAAATTAAAGTAAAAATAGAATAAACTTAAAATTTTAATTACAGATTCCTTTTCTTAAGAAAATTTGTAATAAAACTGTCACTTCTTCTTTTATCACATTCATACAATTTTATTTTAAAATTAAATGTTTGTTACGTCACAAGTTGGCGTGAAATAAAACCGTCACTTATGATAAATCACAAAATAAATCATAAATAAATCACAAATGCTTGCATGACAGGAAGAGAGATATCTAACTTTTAATAATGTACGGTCGCTCTGGGACAATTTGGGTCTCCTGTGATTAGACAGGTTTAATATTTTTTTGGTATCCATTAGAAGACAAGATGTACATAAAACAAATTCAATAATAGAATTATATGAACAACAGAAAAATTACTCATAAAACATCAGAAATATAATTAAGTTATATTTTCAGGCCTTCTCCACCATAATGATTGCATACGTGTGCTTCTGCGCCTTCTCCACGGTGCTGAAGATCCGCGTGCTGAACCTGTACTACCTGGCGCCGCACCACCAGACCAATGAGTACAGCCTCATCTTCAGTGGCATGATGGTCTGCCGCCTCACTCCGCCGCTCTGTCTTAACTTCCTCGGCCTTATTCACATGGACTCACACGTCATCAAGGAGCAGGTCATGGAGACCTACTACACGCAGGTGGGTGCATTCATTTATTTGTCAGTGCTGATTCAATTTTAGCAGATTTCATATTCAGAAAGTCATAATCGCTGACAAAGTGGAAGGAGGAGGAGCAAAGGAATATTTCGGATGTGCTAGACCAGGAGTCGGCAAACTTTCAAGTGAGAAGAGCCAATTTGTCAAAGAAACAGAGACACAAACAAATGCATCAAAGAGTCATATTATGGCTCTCTGATGTATTTGGGGGGGGGTTGTAATTAAATGTGGTGGAACGACAATTACAATTTGCTTTGTGTTATCTACATTCTTACTGTAATGTCACGCATCTGTCCATTTAAATGTTTCTATAAACAGACTCGCGCATAGATTCCTTACTAAATTAAAACCAGTTTTGTGTTCGCAATGCAAAAAAATTATCGTTCGGCGGCTCCATCTCATAAGGCTGGTTGAGTAGAGGTGAAATTGCAATTGATGTCTGAAGAGCCGCAGACGCTATGCAAAGAGCCATAAATTCCGACCCCTGTGCTAGACTGATCACCTTTATAAATTTCTCACTGTTACCCTGTTCTACTGATATTCTGAAAGCTTGTTTAGAACATTTGTCCAGCTCTCCTTATAATGGGGATGTTATGATTTTTTTTTTTCAATTATTTCAATAAGTTTTGTTGTTCATGTGTTATGTTATTATTTTGTTAACAACCTGTTTTAGAGTAAATATAATTATTTATATTTTATGGTGGTATTTTGGAGTCATGTTCTTTGCATTTATAGATTATGGGCCATATGGACGTGCTGAGCATCATATCCGACGGCTTCAACATCTACTTCCCCATGCTGGTGCTGGTGCTCTGCGTGTCCACCTACTTTTCGGTGGGCAGCCGCCTGCTGTCTGCGTGCGGCTTCCAGCAGTTTGTTGGCGACGCAGAGCTTACCACCGACCTGGTGGAGGAGGGCAAGGAGATCATCAAGCGAGGCAAACTTATAAGCAATCTCTTTTTCAATAATAAACGATTACCGCTGGTAGCTTTATTGTAACTTATCTCTTTCTTGTTGTGATGTATTAACAGAAAGAGTGGTTACAGCAGACTTCTCTGCGGCAGAACCATTGTTTCTATCATAATACATAATCGTAAATGACAGATACACTCAGAAGCGGCTCTAGAGGTTCAAAAGCAGAAAATCATTTAAAAAAAAAATTGTGCGACTAATATACGCTGATATTATTATCAATATTCATTTGTAGGTACTCCACGAATTTGAGAGTTAAATTACATTTAATATATTAAATTATTTCATTCGACAAGCGTGCAATATGCAAAACCAACCTATGTTTATCAAACCATCTCTTTCAAACGCATAATATTCATCATGCTGTCTCCCTCACGGCTATGACCCAAGCTGTCTTCAGAATGCGAAAGAATTTTTACTAGGCTTCATAGTGCCATCTCGTTTATTGCATGGCGCATAAAGTGAAAGAAGATACATATATGATATTGGGATATTTGATAAATTGATCCAGCCATCATAAGTGCATGAGAAAGGTTAGATGTCACTACTTGCCGCTGCCTGCTGTTTTGATTTGTACAATATTTCATAATATATTATGTTTTATTGTCATCTTATAATTTTGTCATTGACTAATTGACCTGAGGGAAACACCGCCACTGGGTACACTTAAAGCCTTCTGTTGATTGCTTTGATTTGCTTGAGAGACAATTTTAAATAAGTTTTACTTTTACAGAAAAGAGGAAGCGACAGCGCACCGAGGAATCTGCTATGAGGAGGAGGGACTTTCAAGGAAAAGTTGGTGGTTACAGACCTGACGCAGGTAATTTAAAAACATTATTTCAAAAGCCTGGTAAGCTAGATCTGAAAAGAGTATCACTGCAATTTATCTATATATATATTTCTTTTACTTTGAAGTTTTTGTCAAATTTATTATATTGAGTTTGCCAATCAATGCAAGTTCGATCCTTGCAAAATATAATCACACTACTAAGATTTCATTAAATAATTTTCAAAATAAACATATCTAGAACTAGATAAAAAAAAAATATTATTTTCAGTTCAATGAGGAATTGTGTGATAACATCATTTTATTATTGTCAATAACCACTGCATTGTCAATTAATATACCTTTATTTTCCTTTGTAATAAAACTTATTTTTAATTTTAACCCTTAGAAAACTGAGGTTTAAAGTGACCCTTTTATGGTGAACTCAGCATTTAAACACATATCCTTGACTAATACAAAAGGAGCTAAGGTTTTTGGAATACATCATTGTTGGGATGATTTTTTATTCTTATTTTCACCCTGCATTTCTCAGCCTTCTGAGGGTTAATGTAAATAACTACATATGTATTTTGTAAATTTCAAATCATAACAATTATTATTTGATCACTGCACCAGTAAATTAGATAAGTTCTATAAGCTAGCGGAACCAATTTTTGTAAATTATTTTTATGTTATGGTGGATTGTTCTGTAGAAATTATTTGCTTAACCGTTTGAGTGCCAAAAAATGCATACAGTTTCTTGTAAAATGCCACCAAAAAAACTTCATTTTTTATGAAACTATATATTTAAAAAAAAAAAATAAAAAAAATAATAAATGAATCTGAAATTTAAACGGTTTACTACGATCTTACAACTATTAAGATAATATTAGAATAATATTTACCAACGCCGCAGCACCACACCCGACATACGCGCGAATCAGAGCACGACTGACGCAAACGACGGAAATCGACGATCGGCAATCTTCGTTAAAACACGAATCGACGAAAGTCGACGATCGGCAATCAAACGGTTAAACAGGCAGGGGTGCACAGACTGAAGCCAGAAAATATTCAATTCTTCACATTTTATTAGAAGCAGGTGCGGCCGGTGCATCAAATGTCTGGTGGTTCACCGAGCAAAAACTTGAAATTTAATTCAATCTCAATTTAAGTGTGGGTACCTGAACTATTTGTAGAGAAGATCATTTTTCCTGTTCTTCCTGTCTCCTGAGCGAAGACGAAATCACCCTTGTATTAAAATCGGGAATATTTGGAATTGCTCGCTGAGATCTTTACCCAATAGTACCCTTTACACGCAGAGTTCGGAGCGGGACGTGCCCCGCGCCACTTCAGACCGCCGCGCAGAATAATAATAAGTTAATATCATACAAGATATTAGTTGAGCTGTTGGATTATGGTTACTTTTTGCAAAGTAATATTACTATCCTGTTCAAACCCGATGTAAGAATAATTATTTCATTGGAGCGCTTTCTTGGAAATACTTCGGATGTTTTCCGTGCTCTCCGTATAGCGCACGGCCATCGCCATTTTTTGGTACATTTTGTATCTTTGATGTTAGTGTTTAGATGTTTGCTAGGGATTCCATACAAAATGACAATTCACAAGCGGCGCGATTAACTTCATATCGCAGAATGGAATCAAGCTCGCTTATTATCTCATACCAAATTAATGTATTTGGATAGTTAACTAATTTTTATTTTTAACAATTTTTTAAAGTTTGTGCGTAATTTATAATTAAAAATATTATGTAAAGAGCTGTAAAATGTTGTTTAATTTTGTTAGAGCGAGCCACACCTGATGAGAAAGAATGAGAAGGGTTGTGAAACGTTGCAAGGGATGTATTTGGTTTTGGCATGCAATATTATTATGTACTTATTATGAATTATTGTCTTTGTGGCAAGCGATTTCTTTATCCAATTAGAAATTAATGACAAGTCAATTTCCTGCGAAAAAAATCTGGTGGTTCTAGGGGCTCTAAAAAGTTCTAATGGTTGTATGGTTGGCAATTTCATATTTGTGACTTTAACTATGTATGTTTATTGTTTGTCTTGTAAAATGTGGCTTGGGACAAAGATAAAGTCATGGTCTGTGCATCCCTGGTTTAGAACAATAATTCGTTGATAAATTGTATGAAATGCACATTAATTTCTATTTCGAGCAAGCGCCAAACAATGAAACCTTGATTTTATGGACCTTTCTGTTTTAAATGTACCTCTTTATTACTCATTTAGTGTGCTAATAAACGCTTTTTGAAATTTGAAATGTCATAATTAGTATTGACTATGAATAATGGCCACTATGACATTAAATTGTCATTTTTAATATCATGGTGGCTACTCTCAAAAAATGGGTGAGTTATCCTCTTCCATCTTTTCAGTCAATTTTCATTTAATAAGGTTTCTAACTGTTTAGTAATTATTAATTGGCACAGTTCACTTGTTGGTGGCAGAATCGATGCTTTGGTTCACGGTTCACTGTTGTCTCATCAATCTCGTGTCAGTTTGAATGATATAAATGGATTAGCATTTTGATAGATTTCTGTAATTCAATAAGGACATGGCTTGTTTTAGCTATGTGCTAACCATAATCTTTCGGTTATGCATGTTATCCAAGTTTAATATTTGAATCCCGGTTTTTCAACACTACTTTAATTGTAGTTTGAAACTTTACTTCTCAAGCGCCAAAAGTACCCATTGGATACAAAAAAATTGTATCCGTTGAGCGCCGGCGTACTTTTTACCTTCCCCACACTACGGAGATTGGCGTCCTAGAGGTTAATGAACTGAGTCTTATTATCTTATAACTACAGATAATAAAGACAAAACTACACATAAATATGTAAATAATTAATATAAATACATCAAAAACATAACCTAAGCTTAAGAGAAATCAATTTTGTAGCTAAATCAAGCTCAGAAGTTGGTGTAAAACTAGGCTAACTTAATTTTGAGCTTATATGAGCTCTGAGGATGTCCTTACGGACTCAAACATAATAGATCTAATATCTTTTTGTGTGAATTAAAATGCTATCCCCAAATTGTTGGTAAATATTGGTCAAACTGTCACGAGTGCGCCACTAACCCTCATGCTGTGATGTGAAGCTCGTGCGGGTCTGCTGAGCTCAGGGAGCGATCTGCCCGCGCCTTACACTGACCGCCCCCCAGGGTCCCCGCAGCCCCCCGGGCCGCCGAGCCCCGTGGACCTCACGCTGGACGAGGAGATCGGCCGCCGCTTCGGGGCCTCCACGCTCTACCAGTCTGCGCTGCCGCCCAGGGGGATCTTCGATGATGTCTAGACTACTCTGCGAGTCTCCATTGCGCTCCAGTCGCACCCCTCTACAGCAGATTCGGCAGAAGGTCTGCATAGATTTTGCAGAAGTATACATCAGATTCTAAAAAGTCTACACACATTCTGAAAGTCTCCATCATAGAGTGCGCAGCAGGCTACATACATTCTCCAATAATGATTCAGCAGGAGTCTAAAAACATTTTGCAAGAATTTACACACCCAGGTTCAGCAGAAGTCCACAAACATTCTGCAAGAGTTTCTGTACAAATCTTCAGATTCTGCAGCAGACTACATCGTAATCTGCAGTACTAAGGACTAAGGATGACTTACCAACTGTCAAATTGTATAAATGAGCCGATATATATTTGGAAACAAACATTGTGAAATCCCCCCTTAGTAAAATTGTAATAAATTATGCTTTTTAACCCTTTGAGCAGTATGGCCGCACATTTGCGGCGGCACTCGAAAGATCCATTTCAAGTATCGTCACGTATGTGCGGTCGTGCCACTTTATTCAAATTTTTCTATTGTCATGTTTGTAATTTCGATTAAATTATGATTTTATAGATAATACAAATATATTTGTCAAAAAATTGTACGTATTATAACAAAATATAAGTAAATGATAAAAAAATAACTCGCTCGAAGAATTATTTGTTATATTTTGAATTTCTAAAGCTATTGTTGCTTGATGTCAAAGACTTTTCAAATAACCTTTCTTTTTTGGGTTTGACCAAATTTGTTTCTAATGTTATACATTAATATTCTAGGGTATTTGGTTTTATCCAAATACTTAGTCGATAACCGTGATAAAAATATAAAATGTTATTAAAAAATATATGTATCCTAAATGCATTCCAAATAATTATGATTTATAGAACTTAACAACTTTATTTTTATTGAATTGACTTTAGATTATTGAGAAATAATTATTTAATTTAGCTAATATAGAATTAAAAAAATATTTGTCGGGTATGTTCTTAATCTCTAATGTTTTGTCCATTTATTTAAAGATCTTATTTTTAATAATTTTGCTGAAATATTGTATTAAATATTGCAAAAAAAAATAATATATATATGTATGATAGTTAACATTAATTTATTTTTGACCAGAAATTGTATTTTACCCTTTATTTCGAACTAATGTAGGTGACACAAACAGCTATAAAAATGCGAGCAGATATCTGTTGAACCCCTAGTGCTTATGTGTTGTACCGTCACACTACGCTATCAAATATTTCTTCCTACGGTAGGAGAGGGGGTCAAATGAATAAGGGAGAAGGGAGCTGTCACGAAATGCCAATTCTTTGTACTGAATCTGTCAATTTGATAGCTGTCCCGTAATTAAAATGACCCCCTCCGGTTTACCACGGAGAGGGGGTCCCATAACTTTTCGTATATCGCCTCAGGAGCGGTTACGGCGTAAGATCTGTATTGTCTATGGTTGATCTGCGCATAATCTATTATTTTTATCTTTTTTAATTGCTGCTTAGTTCTGTTTTTTTTCTTAATTTTTCTTAAATATTCTAGTTTACATTTAGTAAGTCTTGTTTCTAAATACCTATCTGTGAACATTAATAATTGGTCTGTTTTTTTATCATCCTCTCATGTTTATTATATTACTAAGACTGTTTATGTTCCTTAAATAAATAAATAAATAAACCGCTTAGGTGTGACAGGTCGTGTGCGCCCCACGGTTGAATTTGGCAGCCATCTCTGGTCTGGAGCCCCAAAATACCTGAAAAAAACCCTCAACTCTGTGCGGAAACGGGTGGTCCGTTTGATAGATTCTCCTAACTTAAGGGGGGGGTAAGGTTTTAAAATTCATTTTTTAAATTATTTTTTCTAAATCTACAACATGTTGAGAGTATTGTGTCAAAATTTCAAGAAAATCGGAGCAAAACTAACGAAGATAGAGCATTTCAAGCGACGAGAACGGGTCGCTTCTTCGACTCGTTTTTATGTTCAACAGCTCGGCTGTGGAACGATTTGCCGGCCTTCGTGTTTCCTCCTTCCTACAACATGGGTCTCTTCAAGACCAATGTTCTTTCCTTCCTATCCTCAAAAAGACACTCCACACAGCATCCCAGATGACATAGGCCCTGAGGGAAATTATTTTCCTCAGGGCCTCCTGTGTGGAGTTAATGTAAAAAAAAAAGGTCTGATGGGATTGTATAGAGTTATTTGGCATGCGATGATCTTTTATAGCTGTGTGTGGCACCTGTCTAAATGTAGTTAGTTAAATTAATGAACATAGTTGATGTCAATTGAAATTTGTAGATACTTACATGTTTACTTTAGGTATTATTATTTTATGAATACGATTAGCATAATATTTAAAAAGCTTTAAAGTAAAATTTTAGACAGAAAATAAAAGCATTTTTTTTATTGATTTAAAAAATATGGGTCAATGCAATATGAAAATATATGTGAAATTTATCATTGCCGGCCTTCTTAAACATCATTAGAGATTTGACAATAAAATCAGATTTCATTTTTTGGACAGACAAAAAAGATTTATCAGCAATTTGAATTACATCAAAGATAGTTATAATCCTTGTATCGTAATTGTTTGATGCGCTTCATTGTGTGAAATTTTTCATCTAGAGTCAAGTAAATTCAAATATTGTTACATGATATATGTAAGTAATTGTATTACTGTTAACATAAAGTCTATGTGCCCTGCGTCTATAAATCAATTACTCAAGTCTGTTATTTTAAAACAACAAACTTAGAAGTAAAAAAAGAATTGTGAATCTTCGTAAATATAGTATAGCTGTGAATAATAATAGGGCATGTCGAAATTATGTCTGATGCTGGGAAGTTAGAAATTGTTCTGTTACAGGGGTTTTTAAATGATATTTTTCACGATGCAAATCATTAGCCTGCTGTAGAAAATCACTAGCATTTCTGTAGATTATTTTTGACCATCTATCATCTTCTTCCCTTTGTCCTATTTGGGTCGGGAACCATCACTTCGACAAGGCACCTCAAGACATTCCTGTCCTGGGCTACTTAGAAGTCCGTCCGCTGTACTGGCCTCTCCTCGCACAGCCTCTGGACTTGGTTTTCCCATCTTTGTCTGGAGAAAGTTAACAATTTGTCTTTTTGACCCAATTTGAGTTTTTAATAATAAATATTGCTTCCCTAGATACTCAAGTTTGTGCTTTAAATATGGGGGTAGTAACATGATTTTTTTTTAATACAAATGAGTGCATAATTTAAAATTTTTCAATTATTAACATAATTTTGCAGTAATCTAGTGATTTTTTGCAGCAGGCCAACAAAATAAAGTTGAGAGTTTTTTTTTAAATTGAATAAAGTATATTTTATGTGAGATTGTTAATTTTATCTAATCATTATTATTTAGTTTTATACTGTGTGATTTGTTTGAGGAGTTTTGCAGCTAACATCTGTGAGTTAATTGCTGTATTTTTAAAGCCTAATTATTTCTATATACGTAGAGACAAATATATCATTATTTTGTGTTAGTTTGTATTTAAATTTATTATCTGCCAGCTTTGACGAATATGTTGTCTGTGTTTGTATCACCAATGTTAACAAAATTGCAGAAGGGAATAATCATATTTTAAAGAAATTGAAAAAACTCAACATTTTAATTAGGATTAAATAAGTTAGGTTTTTTTTTAATTAAATTGTAATTATTAGTTTTTTTTCAGCATCATTCCCTTCAGCCTTTAAGCTATGGACACACTCGCTCATTAGATGCATGCTCTCTTGCTACTAATGAGCAAATGATACCTAATAGCATGTGTATCACATCCAGTTGATTTGTGAGCATGCTCATTGATTCGCGGGTGGAAGGGGTAATGAGCATGCTCATTTATGAGCGTGTGTCAGTACCATTACTGTTAAAATGTTGCTAAAACCATATAAGGCATTTGTTAAAACAAAAACCACTGTTATTGATTTAAGGCATCAGACCATTGTAATTTTTTTTTGTCATTTTTTAATTTCATTTTCTGAAAGATGCATTTGTTAAGAATGCTCTCACCAAATGTTTTAAAGAAATTCGTAAAATTGACGGAGATACAGCATTTTATGTGAAACCGTTTGAAACAGTTTGTGTGTTGAATTATCCTTCAGCAAAACTTTGAACCTTTTTCTCTAAACTATGTTTTTCAATCTGGTCGACAACATATTAAAAAAACTGTACATCCATCCGATTTGCATGCGTTAAGTCTTAAACTGTTCGAAAATCTGGTCTTTATGGCACCACATAGGGATTTCTTTATAAAGGGCCCCTTTCTATTTTTTTTGTTTTTTCTTATGAACGATGAAAATTTTCCATAAGAACCGGAAATAAAATTCGCTGGTCCGCCATATATATTTTTTTTGAAATATTGAAATTCCCCTACATGGTGCTATAAACCTGTATGTCTAGTTTCTAAACAATTATTTTATTTTTCTGATGAACCGTATGGCTCAATCTCTGTCAACCACCGGGCAGCAATTTCGTCGGAGCATCCCGTTGAAAGCGATGTACACCGCAAACTATACTTAAAAAATTTGTATACAGTCTTCTATACATATATATTGACTAAAAGCATTAATAAAAAAGTTCTTTTCATTCTTTGCTTGAAAATAATTCCGAAAAATATACTGCCCACGCATAGGTCTGGTGCCTTGGGGGGAAATAGGTGTAGGACGGCGTATTTTCAGTGATTTTCATGATTTTTTTAAACACATAAGGACCATATATATTTTATTTATACTTTGGGGTCATTTTACAGATATATTCAAGAGTACACTCAAATTATCAAATATTTTCCTCAAAAAATAACAGAGATATCAGCTGCCGCGCAATGTAAGTCGCTATCCAGCTGGGCAATTTGCGTAACTCCTGGAGGTCACAATTTTCACTTGAAATCGATTTTTCAAAAAAATTGACTTTTTTTATAAGTGTTTCTTCTATTTGAACCTACTCATAAAAAAATCGAAAATTAATATTTTTTTGAGGAATGTGAAAATTTTGTGATTTTTTTATTGTTATTTTGTATGTTTTTTTTAAATAAAAAAATAGTTAAAACAAAGATACTATTTAGGATTGAGGTTCATTAGAGCGCATTTATATAAAGAAACTATGTGCTGAGTTTGATAACGATTGACCAAAAACTGTAGGAGCTAGAGGTTACACAAATTCTAAAAAAGGAGTTTTGAGAAAAACGTGTTTGAAAATAAGAGTGGCAGTTAAATAGTAGTAGTGTGACCAAAGGACACTCACTCAAACGCTTATAACTTTTAAACGGTGTGGAATTTTGGTTTGAAACTTTCAGAATATATTTTTGAATAGTTTAACTATCGATAAGAAAAAAAATAGAATTTTTTGAAGCCTCTACACCTATTTCCCCCCTTAAGATTGTAAGGGCTGCTAATACATTAATTGTATTGAGTGAATTTTTGAGAGTTAGTTGTGTTACCCTCTAGTGGCCCTGCAGTGTTCACCTTCAGGGAACAAATGTATCCTGTCAACCTAAACGATGCTTGGTTTTTTATGTTGTAAAATCAATCAAATTTAATAAAATGTTGTTCATATGCAATGTTAAGTTTCAGCTGGTTAGCATGATAACTGCTTCAGAGTTTAAAGCTGATTAAAAATGTCTTTGATCATCAAAACAGGGATACGCATACGCAACTTGCAGAATGATTGATTTTAAATTATTTAAAAAACTTGTTTGGAGTTCTATAAATTAAACACAAAAGCTAGTTTCACATTGGCGACTTAGCACCGCAACTTGATATAAAATGATCGAATGGACGGTTACCTCGAGAGTGTTTTCTCTTGGGGTAAGAAGAATAACCTCGTCGAATATAATGTTTCAAAGACCCAATCGTGTCTCATTACGTCTAAAAGAGATCGAAATAAAAATCTAGTCTCCTTCAACGGAAGCAATCTTCTGAACAGGCCCTCCGTTGATATGCTTGGTGTAACTCTAAGTGACGGGGGCTCCATAGAAGCCAGAGTTAACTCAGCCTCTCAGATACAGGGCCCAGATACTTCACTCCTTCCTCTCTTCAAAAAGAGCCTCAACACGGCATCTTCAAAGATGACATAGGCCCTCCTAGGGAAATTATTTTCAGGGCCTCCTGTGTTCAGTTAATGTAAAAAATTTAAAAAAAGATTGTGCGGCTAAATTGCAAATGTGTATAGTCCTGTAATATACATACGAAACAATATACGCCGCTGAATCGCAATGCTATGAATATGCAATGCTAAGTCGCCAATGTGAAACTAGCTACAATGCTTTGTTGGGCCGCCTAAAGAGTTAATTCATAAAAATTACATAATATTTATTACATCCACCAGTAAAACCATGTTTCTAGTATAAATATTTATTGGGGACAGATGGAAAAACAAATATGAAATAAAGCTTAGTTAATACATGTCTTATGTAGTTAGTAAGTCGCCTTATCCGTGCAGACCCTTGATGGTGGAGTGGAGCCGCACCAGGGTCTAGGGCTGGAAGAGCAGCTTGGTCTGGACGAGGCGGGACCGAACCTCGGGGGCGGTGTCCGCCACAAGTTCGCCCTCAAACTTGGTGTATAGCTTCTTCAGTTCCTCCAGACTCTGAGTATTCTTGGATTCTGGAAAGCGATAACGCCAAATGTGATAATGTGAAACACTTTGTTATGCAAGAAAAAGTTGATTTTGTTGCAGTGGGGAACGTTTAACATGAACAATCAGATTAATTTATTCAATATTTTGATCCAAACAAAATTTTGTTAGAATTTTAAGTATAATGGTTTCAAAGATTTGTATATTTAGCTGCACTTCCCTGTTGCATTATCAATGTAATGTATAGTATATGCCAAACTTTAAGACCGGCCTGATGTTGATCAGAAATCATTGCAATAGGCGAGTTTCAGTACAGAAAAGTGGCATGCCCCTGACCACGCCTTTTTCTGCATAAATGTTTTTTCGCTTACGTTCATTGTAAAGTCAGTAACTTAGCGAGAATGGAATGTACTCTGTTCAGGCTGGTCTTAAAGTTTGGCGAGTACTGTTCATAGTTATTTATTTCGGCAAACAACAAGACTGGTAAAGCTTCAATCAACTCTTGTGAATAAAAATCTTTTTACACTTTCTATTTCTATTACTCTTGAATAAATTGTATTATGACATCAAAAAGATTGGAAAGTTTTTCTTTACTTTTCACATTGTAGGTTAACTTGAGAAATCTGTCCTTTTAGTTTCAGTTAAACGATTTCCGCTGTATCTGTTTTGTCAAAATGTATCCTCGCTGAGACATAAATAAAGATAAAATGAAAGCAATTCTTACCCTTTATTTTCTTCCCTAAAGTATTCAAAACATTCAGCGCCTCCTTCCTGAGTCGGGTGTTCTTGCCTATGCCTAGAAAAGCAGAACAGAAGTATGAAGAGAGGGGTTAGGTTAGTAATGACACTGTTTCATTCAAAGTGATGATATGGATACGCAATATAAGCTTTACATACTTTTAATTTTTGATTGGTGAGATTTTACGGAACCCTCCCCCCCATTTAGAACTCACGTAATTAATGGATGACCCCTTACCGGAATTAAATGGATGGAAAAAAATTACCTAAGTGGGCGCTTGATCACATTTTGATTTGTTGATTTCTTAAAATAAAATTTATTATGTTTCTTTAAAAAAAAAATTGTGACATTCTAACAAAACCACCAAAACTTTACATTTAACAAAAGCCAAGTAACAGGATAAAAAACTTACTGAAGGAATAATCCAGAAGCTTTACGATGTGTGAGATGATAGCCTGCAGGTCTGAGGAGCCGACGGGGCACTCCTTGAAGAGCACTAGCCTCTCCACGTACAGCCCCAGCGCCGTGAGGATGGCCACTTGCACCGACCTGGTGTTAGAGGCAATGCACTCGGCACAGTGCGACGCAAACACCAGCTGGTATTTCTCTGCAATAATAATAAAATAATAATTGGATAATATCTAGAGCGCCGTTTTTGTGAAAAATCACCTCAAGGGCGCTGGACAATAATGGATAAAGATGGCTTTTTAAGTGTTGTAAGATAATATTATCAACGCTATTACGTCAGGGTTTTTTTTCTATGAATGCTGCTCAGGTCCAAACTGCCCCCTAATAATGATAATATTTGCATAGCACTATTTTTGTGAAAAATCGGATCTGCCCTGATGATGAACACGTTGGCCTCCGAAGTGTTGGCTAGAGAAGGAGGAAGCGCAACACAGTGTAATAACCCAAAAATAATCATGCTAATATTTTGAATCAATAGAACCACTAAGTCAGTCAAGACTACTGCTAATATTTTGAATCAATAGAACCACTAAGTCAGTCAAGACTACTAGTAATTAAAAAAAAAAAAAAATGATGTACAATATTGGCAAGGTTTCATTTGAAAGAGTGATTCCATACCTTGAGTTTCTTTATTTTCTGGCCAAGCTTTTCCTAAAGTTTCATAGGAAACCTCTTTGAGCAGAATGAGCTGTTCTTTCTTCTTCAGGGACTCTTCATTTGAGAATTCATCATCATCGGAGTCTTTGCAGATACTGCTGACATCCTGCAACAATCCAATATAAAAATAAGTGTGTATAAAAATTTGTAATTCACTATAAAGAAATCTGTTGAGGTAAATGTAGAAATTTAGGACTCATCGAGAGCATTGTGGTAAAAATGGTCACCACACAATGAGCCATGTTAGTAAACTCCTTGTGAAATAGAAAGACTAGTAATTTATTAGGAGCAAATTAAAGGTTGCCGATATTACAATCAAAATCTTCACACTTAACCCTTCAGGCCCCGACCATATTCTGTCAGTAGGTCAGAATATTTCCGCTTTGCATTAAAATCCTAAAAATGGAATATATGTTAATGTATCCGAAAACCAAAAACTGTTTTTGAAAGGCGATGAAATACGCTTTCAAATTTTATTATTAGAAATAACCATGTAATTTTTTAAATTTAAAATTTTTTAATGAATTTTTAGTTTTATTTCATAAAGGTGTTGTACATTTTAATTCTTTTGTGGTTAACTAAGATTTGAATAAGCATGGTGTTTTCTCTTTCCAATACCGTTTAAATCATATTTCTAACTATGATAGTAAAAGAAACACAATGTTTTTTATGAGATCTATGTGAGTTATAAGCAAACAAATTAGCCTAAGGGGTTAAGTAGGAATATGCTGGGCATGACTAGCTAATAAAAGTTGGAATTCAATTAGTACGTATCATTGGAAAGAATCCTTCATTAAAAATAAAGAAACAATGAGATGGGCTGAAAAGATCTAAAAAGAACTTCAGGTTTAATATGGGAGAGAACTGCCAAAAATCAGCAGAACTGGAAACATGTGAATGAGATCTAAAAAACTCACAATGGAATTGAACAATTGAAAAAACAGGCTGATAAGATAGGTTAGCAGGGATGCCCGGGTTTATGAGGTGAAGTTTGTCTGATCACATATTGCGTGGCGGGTCGGATCAGGAGAGACTGATTGAGGGCCCATTTGCCCTCTCCAGCAGGACTCTCGACTAGCGATGAGTCGGTTCAGCCAGAATGGGCTCTTGAACTCGGGTCCTTTGCGGGAAGCGGTTCCTACTCTCGCTCCCTTTTCAAATCGACCACTCCTAAAGAACCCTGTCCCGGACTCGCACCGGAGCGCGGACTCGGGCCCAAACGCGGAACTTGGAACGCGAATTCGAAACTGGCCGGCGGCCGGTAGAGGCATTCGGACAGCACGCGAGTCGCGTGGTACTACTGAATGAATGAGTGGCGGGTCCGTGAACTTCGCCAAAATGTACGTTGCAGAACACCCGGACGGGTGCGACAGGTGACAGGCCCGAGTCCGCGTACGGGTCCTTGCGCGCTGTCGGGTTCTAGTTTCTGTGCGGGTTCTAAGGCAGGTCCCAGGTCCAAGTTCTTCTGCGGGTTCTATTCGAGGGCGGGTCCCAGTTCTTGGCCAAACCCGCGCTTCCCGTCTCGGTGTGCCGCAACAGCGCCCAGTATCTACTCAGTCCGCACCCAAGAACTTGAACCCGGGAACCGCTCCTAAAACTCGAGTGCTTTTAAAACGAAGCACTCCTCGGAGGCGTCCGGCAAAATGCAGAACTTACTCATGTGTCATTTTTGAGAATGCTATGTGGAGGGTCTTTTTAGGGAAAGGAAGGAGAGGTTCTGGGAAAGAAAAAGGTATGAGGAGTGGTTAGAAATCTGGAGGTCAATGTGTTCAGGAGAGACAAACGTATGAATCCATTCCTCCCACTGCAGTGCATGGCGATGGGTCGAGAGAGTCCAGTTGGAGAGGTCAATCAGTCTCTCCCGATCCGGCCCGCCACACAGGAGGTGGGAAAAAGCATCCACCGTCAATACCTAGACAAATTTTACCCCTCGTACCCGGGCACCCCTGCTAAGTCACCATATGTAGCGAACAACTTGGGATGACCTATAGCATGGGTGTTGGTTATCCAATAATTGGTTTCCGGGGTGTGAAGAGCTAATGTAAAAAGGTGTGTCTTTAGAAACAACGAACCTTGTCCAGAGTATCCTTCAGTATATCGTAGACTTCCTGGAAGCGGTCCATCTTGAGTTGTAAAAGCACGTCACCCAGGGCGGACAGGCAGTGGCGACGATAGACCGGTTCCTTCTTGCCGCACTCGCGCATCACGCTTTCAACCACGCTCTCCCACAGCTCTGTGGCGCCGTCGTCTTCACTGGCACACCTGGACATTAAGGACAAAGAGACATTAATACCAAGAAAGGATGCACATAAAATGAAGAAAATTCTATTACGTACAACTTGTGGCAGACAGGGCTGACCATTAGCATTATTTTGGGACTTGAACAAGTAGGAGAATTTTGTAGGATTATTATGCAATCATTGACACGACACCAATAGTTTAATGGTTTACGGAGGTTTGCGGGCTCTATTTCCTGCGTAGTGCAAAAAGTAATTAATGCAGATTTTCATTTAATTTATTAATTGTTTTAGTAATTTGTACATCAAAGTTTACAAATTGCTAATTATTATAACTATGATGAACTTTACAGAACTGAAACCGATTACTACGGATCAAACACTGAACTCATAAAGAGTATATGTGACATATGTGTATGCAAAGTGTAACAGTACAAATTAACCACTGGAGCGCCTGGATTGCTCGAAATTTCCAGAAGATAATTTTTTAAATTTTTCGCCAACATTAAAAAAATCGTATCTTCGAATTTGAACATGGAAACATAAAAACTTATTATAGTGCTGTATAGCCAATGAATTAACTTGTATTTTATCTCATAATCGTAGGATTTATAAAAAAATCGTAAATTTCATAACCGCGCAAATCCTGCGTGTCTGTGACATACTCTGTGAGAGGTACTTATTCGAGCCAAAATAGAAAATTTTCGATTTCTGTATGTTGTTTGAGGTATACTTGATAATGAAAGGTGAATATCTATGGAAAAAGGACTTAATTTTAACCATAAACAGCTGCAGAAATTCTGCGTGAAAAAAATATTTTTTTAATTTATTTTTAACATCGTTCTAAGACAGTCTACGAAGTTCGAATTTGCGATATCTATGGTCATAATTAGGAGGCGGAATGCAGAGGCAAAACGAAAATTCCAGAGCGGCTAGTTATTAACCGGTTGCTTGCCAATTACGTGCCAGCGTGCGCCAAATGCGAGCCAAATTAAACTCTAAAAAATATATTTTGAAATGCGATTTTAAACCTTAGTTATAAAGAAAACATGAAGGATAGGGTCAGAATCGCTTGGGGCATTCTTGTTCATAAGGTATAAGATACCGTGTACCCACCTAGCACAGCGGAATAATTTCTGTGGAATTGTTTATGATTTTGCCAAGATTTTTTCCCGCCTTTGAATTGTCCGATTGGCTTGCGTCGCTCTCGAGCCGTTGTCGTGAAAAAGATCGTAAAACGTATAAATTCATCGAATAAACAAACGCAAGTAATGTTGTTTTTAGGAATAGTTTATTGTTCAAGGAATGTGTTTCGGTAAATATTACACAAGATAACATAAAATAAACCCACAAAATATTACGTAAAAGTCAAAACATCGCGAAATTTACCCGTTTGCTCTGTGGCATGGGACGAGTTAAACTAACATTTAGTGTTTTTGAATTACGTTGTAGAGTTGAAGATACTCTTAGTATTGCCCTGGTGTAAGACCACCATTCAGAATTGAAACGTTGCTTGAAATGGATTTAGGTCTAGTGACCAGAACTGAATAGCCAGATACTTTCCCACCTTCCTCTTCCCCATATCCTTTTCACTACCTTCCGTCTCACAAAATACCCCAGTTGGGGATGCCACAGTCTCACCAGCCTAGATGGTTGGGACTTTTGTGCAGTATTCACATAAAGAAAAGAAGTCAAAAGTCCCATCCCCATCTAGGGGGCTGAAGAATCCACAACAGCTGGATTTCGCAAGTATGCCACATACTCTCATTATATGCAAGGGATCATGGAGCACCCTTCACCGGGTTGCCGGTTGAGATAGACTTGGCATGGTTACCTGCAGAGTGTGGCGATGGCCCTCAGCAGGGCCTCCTTGCCCGGCCAGGAGCGCCCCTTAAGCGCTTCGAGCAGTGGCAGCAGCAGATCCTTGGCTGCTGCGGCCCCCAGCGCCTGCCCCGCCTCGCGCCCCACAGTGCCCAGCCCCCGGGCCCCCTGCGCTTTGCTGCCCCAGCTGGGCGAGCTTACCGCCTCCTTGAGACAGGCGCATATAGGCTCCAGGTGGTTTCTGATGCCCAGCTCCTTGCTGGGACTGATGTCGCCCCAGACTTCCTCGTAGATCTCCACGGTTGAGGTTGTTTCTGAAATTGCATCATTAATTCAAAATCAGAATTTTTTTTAATGAAATTGCATCATCTGAAACGAAAAAACTTATAAAGAAATTGCATCATTGACTCAAAATCAGTATTTTTTTAATGAAATTGCATCATTAACTCCAAATCAGTATTTTTTTCAATGAAATTGCATCATTAACTCAAACAAAAAACTCATAATGAAATGGCATCAGTAACTCAAAAATCAGTATTTTTTTTAACAAAATTGCATCATTAGCTCAAACGAAAAAACTCATAACGAAATTGCACCAAACTAAAAATCAGTATTTTTTTACTTATCTTCATGTAGAAAGAGGCCAGTGAAAATGAAAAAGATATAGGTACATAGCAACAATAACAAAGAATGTGAAGATGAGATTCAGACAAACACTGATACTTCCCACATTAGAGCTGGTTCACACTACGCATCAAATATAAAAGATAGTTCACACTACGCATCAAATATAAAATGCCAAATAACGCTCTCCATACAATCCCTTCAGACCATTCACACCTAAGCGTTTTTAAGCGCAGATCAATCATAGACAATACACATCTCAGACGTAACCGCTCCAGACGCGATATCCCAGAAGATAACTCTCCCCTTCTCCGACTAAAACAGGAGAGGGGGTCATTGTAATTACGGAGCTGCCTAGACCCGTGGATGACAGATGTCAAGTTGACAGATTTCAGTACAAAAAATATGCGTTACGTTGCCGCTCCCTAATTCGACTAACCCCCTCTCCTACCACAGGAAGAAATATTTGATAGCCTTGTGTGAAAGGACAAAAGATAAGCGCTCGCGAATCAACAGATATCTGCTCGCAGATATATAGCTCAGTGTGAACTAAGCATTACTACGGGGGCTCAAAGACAAACAATGTTATCTACGTACAAAACACACAAAAACAATTTTAGGTCAAAGTCAAATGAAGTTAACTACATAAAAACATCACAATAATTCAAGACAAAAAACTTTATCTTTAAAAAAACATGCCAATACTAATTATTAGTTTTTTGTAGACAAAGTTATTTGATTTTAAGCCCTCGAATCTACGTGTACGTGGATAGACCGAGAGAAGGGAAGGAATCTGATTCATGGGAATTGAGAAAATGATGAGGCTCAGTTTTTTTCAAACAAATGTTTTAACTTACCGGGAGTTTTCTCCGCATGCATCGCAAAGAACAAAGTTGGCATTACGATTTTGGATCTGTCTTTGAGCATTTCAGAGTGTCGATTGGAAATGGCTTGGAATGTCAGCGCAATGGCAGATCTCACAGCCTCATCATCTCTCTCCTTGTACCACGTGCACAGCTTCGTCATCAGCTTGTCTACAGACGAATCCTACAAGAGTTCACAGTCAAATTATAACACAGTCGCTTTATTTTCCCAAATGAAAGTAATCATTAGACCCTGGATTGAAATTATTTTGGCTTTTTTATATCATTAATGGATATTTCGATTTAAGAGCAGTAGAGATTGTCCAGTGACAGAGAATAAAAGTAGTTTTGTTACATTGAACAATGAATTTTCATACGAAAAACAATAAATAAATAGTACAATTAAAACACCTCGGAAAAATTTCGAAATTCAATGAGAAATTATTATTGTTAAGAGTTTACACAACAGATAAACAATCCTCTTTGGCT
This sequence comes from Glyphotaelius pellucidus, assembly GCA_936435175.1. Classification (NCBI taxonomy): domain Eukaryota; kingdom Metazoa; phylum Arthropoda; class Insecta; order Trichoptera; family Limnephilidae; genus Glyphotaelius; species Glyphotaelius pellucidus. The sequence continues at coordinate 9,389,213 of OW386537.1, read as the reverse complement.
GGATAAGCAATGTATACATCGTAGGCTGACCGTAAAATCAGGCAGATCATGATGCGCATAGACACATCATGATCTGCCGCATAGTGAAATGGCAGCAGATCGTGATGTGATCCGCCTAATTTTATGATTGGCCTGCAATATATATATCTTTCCATGAACTATTTTATGTCAGTTTTTATATTAGTAAGGTTTTCACATGCACGGTTGTTTATCAATTGTATAAAAATTTACAACGTTAATTAGTAAGGCTGACAATGTCCAGTATTCATGTCTTTCTGAGGCTTAAGATCGAAAGAATTCTCACCTTTGCGCATCCAACAAAAGTGCCGATGGTGTCGGCCGCATGCTTCCTGACGGTGCTGTTGCGGTCGAGCAGGGCGTGCAACAGAGCTGACAGCACCTTGCCGGCCACCTCCTGCAGCTCCTTGTTGAGCTGGTGAGCCAGCAGGCCCAGGGCGTGCGCCACGGCCACCTTGCTGCCCAATGCCGGGCCCTTCAGCAGGTCCAGTATGGCGGGCAGCATGGCCTCCACGCATGCTATGTCCACATACTGGATACACTGCAAAAAGATGGATTTTGGTACACAATTAATAACATTACACATACAGGATAATAATGTGCGTAGAACCATTAGTAAGTGGTTTTAGAATATGTATGAAGGGGTACAGTTACTTACTCTACTAGAATACTACAGTTTTTTTTTCCCGATAACTCCATCAAATATTGCTGTCACTGCATTGATATTTATTTACCATCATACCTTGGTAACCGTATCGGTGGTGTAATGTGCCTTGGCAGCGTGCGCCCTCAGGCTGTCCACAGCCTCCTGGGTCTGGTGCTGTGCGCCCAGGGCGGCCGACAGGTAACTCAGGCGCGAGGACTCCAGCTCCCCAGCCGCCTGCAGCAGACCGGGGATCAGCTGCGGTAGAAAGGGTGTCAGAGAGGGGCCGGCACTGACCACCATCTTGGACACTGTCTGCAAACTGCCAAATGGAAATAGAAAAACAAAATAGATACAGACTTCCTACATCAGATTAGACAATGAAATGTTAATAAGGAGAGATTAAGTCACCTGATTTGTCGAACTTCCGCTACGGTGTGAGTGATTCCGGTATTCAAAATCACAGGCAAAATAGCTGCCATTATATCCTTCCCAGATTTCCCTTTGTCAACGTCTGTGGCTTGGATACACAGCTGTAAAAATAAATTTGGGATAAAACAAACGAAAATAACGCAATAATTTGATGCTTCTTATAACACCTTTATAGACATCACAATATTTCTGTTATATTTTTTAATTTTATTTATTAAAGGTGATGGTTCAATTAATTACTTACAATTACTTACATTAAAAAGTTTTTCTATTAAAAATACATTAAATAATTTATTTTACACTTTTTTAGAGCAAAGCTCGAATTAAAAAGGCAGAGAAAAGTATGTTAACTGAAATTTAACAAAAAAATAATTATTTATATATAAAACAAACAATAGATAAGAAATAGAACAGAAAAAAGAAGAGGAGAGAAAAGAAAGAAAGAAAAAGGATGTCTAATATTATAATTAAGTTGTATTATATATATAGTATTATTAAATGTAATGATTGTAATAAGCTATGTTTTTTAATTGAACTTTTGAATTTTTCATAATTTATTTCCAATCTTAATTTAACGGGTAATTGATTAAACCATTTCAAATTAAATATTTAATATTACCTTGGAAAGTACAGCCGTGGTGTTGGCGGCCGCCACTCTGGTGCCTTCGTGGACATCATCCATAACTCGGTAGAGCTGGGACCAGATCTCCGCCAGTCGGGGGAGGAACTCTGTCATGCTTCTAGTGACCCTACAAACAATCATTATCATATTGTTAACTACTTGTTTTTCTGAAATCGCTACGACGTTCAAATATCTATTCAAAATTTGAAAAAAAATATATATTTTTAAAAGAGGAACATCTAAAACTAACAGAAAAAATTAAAGGAACAATTGAGGAGAAGGTCATTCAAATACCTCAATAGATCGGAGAGTGCTAAGCAGCAAGACATCCTCACCCTCCACTGGTTGGCAGTGATGTTGGTCACAAGATCATTCAAGATCTCCGCATGGTACTTCTCCACCTGTAATGACATTTCATTGCCCGTTCATTTCGTTGTCAATATGTTTTTTTATATTTACTCTAGTCTACAGTGAAGTACTTGCTCAAAAGAGGCTTCGGTACTACTGGAAACCCCAGGACCCATGTCAACTCTGTGTCTTTTTAATCCCTAGGGGCCGAAACCCTGCATTTGCAGTGTTGAAGAGTTATGCCCACGGATACTATCTCCACTAATTTGAGACAAAACTAAAAATGAAAGTCACTTTATCAAGTACGATACTGTCTATGTGTTGGAAAAGAAAATGTTTTTAATTGTTGAAGTTAAGGAGAGGAAAGAGCAAACACAAAAGTTGCAAGATGTTTCAGAAACAAGCTGTAGATTATAAGAACGAGCCGAAACAACGACTATCTCAAATTTCCTTTGGGTATTTTGAGATAATAATATATTATTGCCAGAATATGTATCTTGCCACATAAAATGAAGAAATTGAGAAAAAACGTGGGGCTTCTTATTCAATAAATAAAAATATATATTTTGTGAGTGGTATGTTTATTACCGTCTTATTAGTCTCAGGTACAAGGGCATGCCAGATGCTGGACATGGAGTTCTGAATCTTGGGCGTGGGGTCAAAGCGGTAACGGTACAGACGCGGCACGATCTTGGGCAGGTGCTCAGAGAGCTGCGCCCCCGCCTGCTGGATGATGGATTGAAAACCAAAGGCAGCACCTTCAGGAAAAAATTACAAGTATTTTAGATGAAGGTATTAAGTTGTAATACAAAAACATTTTTTTAATGCGTTCATGACTATTTCTGGTTTAGTGAAAAGGTGCCAATTGTAAATCTTACAATTATTGTATTGTGTGTATAATGGAAAATAAATTAACCTTTCTTAGAGTTCCACATGGCGTTGTGGTTGGCCAGGTGCATGAACTTGTAGATGAGGTCCGGCTGGTTGAGGTCAGAGGCAAAGGAACACAGCTCCTTGTATGTGGACAGGTTGCCTCTAAAAGATTAAACAAAATGCATTTTAATGACTGATTTGGTGTGGAGGGGAAAATAAGAGAAGACAGAATAATTGTCCACACAATTGTCCACATAATTGTCTCAACACGTTCCCCTTGCTTCGTTCTCATTCAAACCTTGCCTTATGTATTGTCTTCTGCTGATCAGACTCTTAACCCCTCCAATGCCAGGAAAAAACGAAAAAATGTCAACTTTAACGTAATATTTTGCAGGTTAATTTTATGTTATCTTATGTAATATTTACTGAAACACATTCCTTGAATACTAAACTATACATAAAAACAATATTACTTGCGTTTATTCAAAGAATTTGTACTTTTTACTACTTTTCAAATGCCACGGAAAAAACGAAAAAATTTCGCGATGTTTTGACTTTTACGTAATATTTTGCAGGTTAATTTTATGCTATCTTATGTAATATTTAATGAAACACATTCCTTGAATACTAAACTATACATAAATATAACATTACTTGCGTTTATTTGATGAATTTATACGTTTTACGATCATTTCATCGACCGCGACGTGAGACTTGACACCCGTGTCATCTGACAGCCGAGCGGCGGGAAAAAGTTCCAGGCCGTGTCATAAACAATTTCAAAGAAAATATATCGCTGCTCTAGGTGGGTTCACGGTATCTTATACCTTATGAACAAGAATGCCCCAAGCGATTCTGACCTTCTTCTTCATACGTTTTCTTTATACATAAGGGTTAAAATAGCATAACAAAATTATTTTTTAGTGATTATTTTGGCCTGCGCCGATGGTACGCCGGCGGACGAACGGCAAGGGAGCGGTTAATATATATTTTTTATTTATAGTGAATATCCATTTACAAACATTATGACAAAGAACTTACATAACAAACAAAATAAAACATTAACCCATAGAAGACGGGTAATATTTTGTAAATATCTCAAGCTGTATAATATTGAAAATTATATTTGAATTAGTAGACAAGTTTCTACTACAATATCAACAAGGTATATATCCGGTTCCTTGCCGATTATGCGCCGGCGCGCGCATTATAGCCGAATAAAAAAATGTATGTAAATCGTAAATTTTACTCATGAGTAAAGCCAGCCTTAGAAAGGAATCATTCAGTTGAACAACTACAGATGAAAATCTCTAGGACTTGACTAACCCTGTGGGAGTTTTGCCGAGCTGTCCATCCTCAAAGACCTTGGTGTCCTGCGTGACCTGAGCCACGGTTCTGCGGCCACCGGTCAGCTGTTCCAAGAGCCGCTCCACGAGGGTACGCTGCTCTTCCTCACCACAACACGTGTACACCAACCCCAGGCCCTTACTGGCCACGTCTTGGACTATGTCTGGGAACAAAATAAAGCAGATAAGATGATAAATCACTTTCATCAATCCAATTTCAACCATAAATTTCAATCAGACGAAAGAGAGATAGGCATATTACAAGAGAGAGACGGTGAGGCAGAGATAGAGAGTGAGATGTTTTAAAATTGTGAGTTGCTGCCAGATATTATTTGGAACATCACTTGGGTTATAATCTGTCTACTAACCGTTGTTCTCTGACAGGAACTCCATAAAGGCATCCTGTATGTCTGCCAACCTGGACTTGATGGGTGTTCTTTTGGAACAATTCTTCAAGAGAGCCAGTAACCAAATGCAGCATGCCTGAATAATAAATAAAAAATTACTACTTATTAAAACACAAGTGTATCTATTATCACTCTTCATTCTTGAATACTTTAGGTTAGTGGGAATTCCCAAAATTTCCAGTAAGATAACCCAATGTTTTAGAAAAATATCTTTCCGTTACATTACCTGACGAGAGTTAGGATGGGGCACAGTCACAAACTCCAACAACTCCTTTAAAAGCCACTCCAGGAGCTGGTCATTCTCAGTGAGGGCCTTGTTTTCAAATACCATGCTGCTGCTTTCGGGGGAGGGCTGCGACCATAGGTCGCGGTTGTAGACAGAGTTGACTCCGTCCACGCAGTGCACCAGCGACTCGCCGATTTGGAGATGAATCTCAAAGTCTTTGGTCTGGAAGCAAAACAAATCTATTCATTACAAAAGGAATTGGATCCAAAGCGTGTTGTTTTAAAGTCAGTAAATAACATCACAAGTACTAAATATTTCTAGCTAAATAAATTCTTCTTAGTAGTAGTGTAGGAGTATGGTGGAGAGAGAGCTTTTTGCTAGTATGGTGAAAGAGAGTTGGCGGAGGCCAAAGTGGTTGAGAAAATTATTGTTATTTTTTTACAATAGTTCCACACAGTGGGCCTTGAAGAATAATTCCCCTCAGGGCCTATTTCATCTTTGGGGATGCTGTGTGGAGGGTATTTTTAGGAATGGAAGGAGAGTGGAATGATTCCATCCTTCCCACTGCGGTACAAGGTGATGTTCCGAGAGAGCCCTGCTGGAGAAGTCAAAAGGTCTCCTTCAACCAGTCTCTTTCGTTCTGGCCTGCGACGCAATTAAGCAGACGCATCCGCCGCCAAGACCCTGACAAACCTCACCCCATGAACGCGGGCACCCCTGCTAAGTCACCAAACTTAGAGAACCACTTGGGGTGACCTACGGCAGAGGTGTTGGTTATCCAATAAATGATTCCTGGGGCGGCGGAACCCGTACCCGCCTACCAAATTGTTGAAATAGGGCAAACTAAATGAATGCAGAATTAAATGTAAGGCAAAGATTTTAAAGGTCTTCTACATATCTACTGCTTAGAATAATAATGTTCCATCTGTTTTAAACTATGTAATGTGTTCCACAATAGGCCAGTTGCATGGATTTCATAATGACTTGGAAAAAATCGTGTGGATAGATTTTTCTACTAAGATTACGAAAATGTTACTAAATTTTTTTAGAAATTTATAGTTATTTTATTTTTTATTAAATAAATCCGTTTTTTGGGCTTGTGACGTCACTAAATGAGAATGTTCCGTCTCTGATAATATCAGTATATTAATATGTGAAGCAAAAACTTTGAACCTGGCAAATTTTTTAATTTGACTGGTATGGCCACACTGGGGCTAACTTCCAACTGCAAACGTTTGGACGATTTGGCCCAACACATCAGTCTGCGAAATATTATTACGGGAGAGTGGTAAAACATATTATTGTAGCAGAAAATTAATTGTTTAAAATTTTAATTTTTTTAGCTTTACGAATCGAAATCAATATTATGGAAACCGAAGCATCGCCTGCACAATTGTAGGCAACTGATAAGATATAGCGCAGAATCAGCTGTTCGATGTCTGCCATTTTGGAGTTCGAAGTTGGAAGGTTGGCTTTGGTGTGGAAGTAGCATAAAATTCACTTGCTTTATTTGGATTGAAATTTTCAAAAAATCGCCAGGGTTTCAAAACTACAATAAAAAAAAATACGGAATGTCTTAGAATATTTGCCTAAACTGGAGAAATATTTAAAAAAATGTGGTGCAAGTGGCCTATCTTAATATATATATTTCTTCTGTCCGTGTGTGTCACTGAACTCCTCCTAAACGGCTGGACCGATTTTGATAAATTTTTTGTGTGGGTTCAAGGGGATTCGAGAATGGTTTAGATTTACAATTTGGTCCACTGGAAAATGTTCTTTTAATTGATTTTTTATTTCTAAGGAGTTGTTGATTTTGGAATGTTTTACATTGGATCCGGCAGACTGCGCTACCATCGCAGTATCGAATATTCAATATCATTCTATTTTAATTTTAGTTTGCCCCGAAAGTTGTGTACAGGACAACGTCTGTAGGGTCCGCTAAAAATAAATAAAATAAATTGTGGAACATTCCAGAACACTCTCGAATGTTGTCCTGAGCGAAGCCGGATAACCCAGCTATTGCTTTCTATAGATCTAGAGGAGGCACTGTTCAGAAGAGTGTAGTGTTCATTGGAACTATGTATGTTTAGAAAGGGGCTAATTTTAATTTTAAGGCAATATTTTATTTCTTTAATAGAGTTCTGCTGCAGTTGTATTTTTTTTTAGACATGTTATTTACATTAAATAATATTTATTTACCTCTTTAGCCATTTCTAAGAATCCCTTGACAATTTCTTTGGAATGTGGGAAGTGTTCACCGATGCAAATCAGCCCAAGAGCAGTGGTGGCCTTCTCCTTTATCTTGGATGTGAACTTGGCACTTTTCAAAACGGCAAACAGTCGGTTGACAACGGTCAGTTTGGAGATAACTGCGGCTCCGTCGGTGTTCTCTGGAGCATTCACTGGTGCCTCCTTGGAGTCTGTGATGTCTGCGATGAGGTTGGTCTTGTCCTTCTCTGTCCGGTCGGTCAGGGGCAGGGCGTAGCACTTCCCCAGGAGGGAGATGTTGCTGCAGGCGTAGCTCACAATGAGGTTATGATTGCTTGATAGGCATTCAGCTGGAAATTCAACATTTCTATCAGGTTCACCAAAATAAGCAAGGTATATAATACAAGGGGGAAGTCTGGTTCAGCCGAGTTTTTTTATCAATGGGTTTTTTTTTCAAATATATGTTTTCGTTCACGAGTTTTTTTATCAATGTGTTTTTTGAAATATGTATTTGTTTTCGTTCACAAAACTAAAGAAAAAATTCAAATAAATTAAATATTTCTGAATGTCTCCAAAAACTAAAAACTATTTAGGATAAGTGATGAAATAAGCTTTCAAATTTTATAATTAAACACATAATTTTTTAAATATAAAAATTTTGCATGAAAACATAAAAAACGTTTTAAAAATGGATCACCTATGTTTTTTTCTAACCAAAATTACTGATAACGAAAAAAAAATAAAAATACATACATAATTTATTTAGCTAACGTATTATAAATATTATCATCAACTAACTTTTTTGTCTTTTCATGTAAAAATAATTAATAAAAAATTCAGAAAGTTTCATCATTTTTTTTTCAAATTGCGGTCTCAAAATCTTTGGATTTGTAAAGGTGTACATTTTAATTATTTCGCGGTTAACTTTTAGATTTAAATATGAAGCGTGGTATTTTATCTTTCTAAACCGTGTAGAACTTATCGAAACATTTTGATGCAATAATTTTGAAAGTATTTGATATTTAGAAAACATATTCCTTTTCTGTAGGGAATTAGTAAGAAAACTCACTTCACTTTTAAGCCATTTATATAATAAAAAAATATAAATAATTTTTTTACTTTTAATAAATTCTGCCAATTTGTAATCATACACTTGGACAATTTTTTGGATTTCATCCATGGAATCAAGTCTGAATATTTGAGAAAAACTGAGAAGAATAATTATTTGTTTCCAACAACGAACAAATCGCATCTCTTCGCTTTATAGAAAAAAAAACCTTTTTTAACCCCAGTCAGATCTGTCCTTCAGAGACCCCAACGGAAAATGATGTTTGTAGCAAGTAAAGTCCTTCCGAGGCTTGAGGGGTTAAATTAAATTAAAGATATACCGAGCTCTTATGAGTTTGTAAGAGTTGAAATGCGGAAATTTAAAAGCAAAAACATACCTAAATACGTAACACAATCGACATAAGGCTTCCACTCCTTGACATTGAAGTTGGGTCCGCTGAGAGTCTGCAACGCCTTGGTCTTCCACAGCGTGAGGGAGCGCTCAAGCAGGCTGCAGGCGGCGGCCATCAACCCACACTGAGCCTCCAGGCTCTTGTTGGCACGCGCCTGCCCCAGCAGCTCCAGGATATCCGCATCCAGGGCTTCCCGGGAGGCCGAGTGCGCCTGCACGATGCCGTACAGCGTGGCCGCTGTGTCGCGCACGTCCTCGCGCATGCTGCCTGTGAAGTGCGTCCGGAAGAACCCCAGCAGTTCCACAAAGTCTTTGGACATGGTCTGCGGGATGCAGCCCACTATTTCCAGCAGGCAAGTGAAAGGAACGATATCTGTAGACAATAATTGAAAATGCTGTAGTGGTGACGGGCCCAATAGAAATATTATTACATATCACACCATTTTAGTCATTGATAACATAGTTGTAAAACTCAAATTCAGTAGCGAACTAATGAGATTTTCAGATTCCGCAGTGAGTATGCATTACCTTTATTGTGGAAAGAAAGAGATGGTCAATCAATTTTTCTTGCCCAAAACAAGACAATCAGCTGTAATTACAAAAACAAAATATGATCCAGAATTGTGAAATCAACATTCTGTTTATTCTGTACAGCGTTGCGAGCTCAGATTGGGAAGAGCAGATGGAATTCATTAAAAATCACTATATATTCAAGTTATTTTTAATGATAAACAAGAATTTAAAATTGAAGTTTGTGATATCTGCTTTGTCTACCAAAATAGGGTATTACTCTGTTGTTATCAAAGACGGAGAGGTTACAAGAACTAAATATGATCCAACATCACTTCAATTTGTATTTAATGACAATCATTTGCCAATTGGAAAATCTTACCAAAGCAAACCATTTAGCTTTGATTCTTTTACTTTCCTGACAAGCGAGAAGATTGTATGGGTTATAGTCAACTATACGGAATCATTAACTCCTTGGGGCGAAATCATCAAATGTGTTGTGGCAGTGTTAGGGTGTGCATTTTTATTTTCCATACTATCGTCACTCACTACATCTTGTATCAATGCATAAAGAATACTCCACAGAGATTGAAACAAATTTTTTCTTTTTAATTTGTTCCATATTTTTGGGAGTGTCGGTGCCGAGACAACCACAAAATCCCTTGATAAGATTACCATTTATGGGCTTGATTATTCTATCTTCTTGGATCACAACGCACTACTACTGCGATGTTGTCAATGATTTGACAATGCCACAAATATTTACAATTCAAGATCAGAATGAGTTGATAGACTCCAATATACCGATGCATTTTTTCTCTCGTGATTACGCCGATATCGCATTACTGAATTCAGATCGAATGAAATGGAAAACAAAGAAATACACATATTTTGAGCGACGAGGAAAAAAAAACTCAAAAAACGAAACATTCCTCCAATACTAAGAAAATGTGATTAGGAGTGGAAAGCAGAATGCAATCTTGTTGGACTATAGTACTGCCAGAACCACATTGAGCAAGTTTCCTAGGGTCCAATACTACTTCCTGCCAAAAGCAGTTGCGACATACCCAGTGAACTTCCACACTCCCGTCAGCGATAACTTCACAGCAAAGATAGGGAAGATAGCCACGGCGCTTGTGGAGACAGGAGAATTTGATAAGTTGCTAAAAGAGTACTATGGAGAAGATAAGAAGGTATTTCTACAAGATGCTACAGATGTCAACAATAGAATATTTTTCACTTTATATATTTGTATTGGAGTCTTGTACATATGTTCTATTCTCACCTTTTTAACAGAAATTTGGATAAAGTAATTCCATTTGCATTTTTTTTCCATTCAAAAGAGTGTAAAAAGAAATGATTTCATCATTATGCACAATAATTATATGTTTACACATTAATACTACACAATTATTATCAAATCAGCCCCACTGTGGACGGAATGAAAACTTAGGTAACCATTAAAAATATGTATAGTAATTGTTAGGAATTATAATTGTACTTTTGAAATTCCTACCTACCTCCCTCCCACTACCTTCGGTGCAGTTTCAACCTTCGAACAATCTGCAAGTGTATTATGAAGTTCATACTTTCAAAGTGCAAAGATAACCTTCGGCGAATAAACATTGTATTTACATGTGTATGCATAGACTTCAAATAACTTATATTACCATCTGTACAGTTTGGAACATTTTATGTGAATTCGTATGTGCATATCAACCCAGCCAGCTACATCAACTATAGTGAGTTTTTTATTTATTATTATTCCTTATTTTCCTTCCTACCTAAAGAAAGTTTCTAACACTCCATTTCCACATAACCATTAAAAATATGTATAGTAATTAAAAATACAATTTGCCCAGAGAGCAATGAAGAGAAAGATTGACAGCTTCAGTCAAGTAGATCTTAAGATCAACAAGAGGCTTAGAAATAAACAATTAAAAAAGGTTTAAGATGTAGGTGGGAGCGCATAGAGCTAAGCGGCATAAAACCAACAGTTATAAACTAAGTAATTAGGAATGTCGACAAGAATGATGCTGCAAAGAATGCGTCAGCCGGTGACCGCGGGACCAAAACTTTGACGGAAGAACACAAGCGAGATGATATATGTAACAACATTAGAGTCACAGCTGGATCCAGATAGCGTACAACAGTGAAAAACATTCAACTTTGTGATAGGAGGATTAAGGACGATTGCGTAATATTGTGTACGACACTCACTTAACATTTCATGCTCATTTGAAAAGATGTTGTGTTTTGTCATCCACAATTCAAAGAAGTTGACCAACCTTACAGTTATAAGGCTTTACTTTAGCTTAGTGCATAGTATTCTCGAGAGTGGGTCTCAGGTATAACATTTAGGGGCCAGAGGATAACATTTTTGCACAAATGTAAATGTATTTATTATGCAAAAAAGTGTTTTTGTAATTGTCTTAACCGTTTTTGCAATGTGTTGGTTGTTATACTGTTTTTGCAAATAAATAAAATAATAGAAAGCAAAATAAAAAAAAAAAAACATTCAGATTTCTTTGTGATTTGAGTTTATGAAAAACTTTGGATTATAAGTTCTTTGTCAGTACTATTAAGTGCATGTAGTGTTTGTCGAAACTATAATTAAAAAGTCTATTCAATTGAATCTGTTAATTCTCAAATATTTAGTTATTTATTTATTTATTTAAGGAACATTAACAGTCTTAGTAATACAATAAACATAAAAGGATGATAAAAAAACAGACCAATTATTAATGTTCACAGATAGGTATTTAGAAACAAGACTAACTGAATGTAAACTAGTATATTTAAGAAAAATGAAAGAAAAACAGAACCAAGCAGCAAGTAAAAAAAATAATAGTACAAATCTGAATTCAACAAATGATAAATCAATACACAACAATAAAATAATGTGATTATAACTGAAATAGACTGCAAAATAGGGATTTGGGTTGGGAAGGGTAAGGGGAGGAGAGGGATAAGGGAAAGTTGCCACGCAAGTAATATAAAATTTTTAGATACAATTAATTCATGTGTTATTCGCACCTAGAATGTTACACAATGAAGTTCTGTAGCGACAGTAACTAACAGTAAATACGTCAGCATGTGTGTCTATATTTGCAAATTTATTGTTATAGTAGTTACATGTCTGCATAAATTCATTTTGATTGGAATTGGTGTTGCATCTATCAATATAGAAAAGGGTATTTTGTCTACTATATCGAATGGACGTGTGGAAATTTATTTTGTTTAGCAACTCCGGGCAGTCAACTTTCGAGTTAATAATTTTGTACAGGAGCATCTGATCAGCGACAAGCCTCCTATTGAGTAGTTTCGTGATTCGAAAATGTTTCTCTACTTCGTCGTAGGAGTTGTATACGTTATTCACATTTAAAAGGGATTCTGTGATTCAGACACGTGTTCAGGCAAAACACATGGAGGGAGTCGTTAGAACCTTACCAGGACAAGCTGTGAGGAGCAACTTGATCATGCTGAGGTAGTTCCGGAGGGACTCTGGGGATGACTGCAATTGGCTGGAGAGGTAGACGGCCAGCACGGGGGAGGTGACTCCGGGATGCGGCGCACCATCCTTGATACCCGCACTGCGGTTCAGGCACATGCGCAGGTACCTCATCACCTGGAAGGGAGGTCATTCCATTCAGAATAAGTATACATAGTTACAGTAAAATGACGCAATATTTTTTCATAATAATACCGTTGAACAATGTATAAGTTTCTGGTAAACTAGCAGAGAAAATCTTAAAATATTTATGTATAACTATAGTAATTTTTTTTTTTCAAAAAAGAAGCATAAATATTGTCTTGGCTATGTGTTGTAATTACCTCTGTAAACCGGGGTAATTGGGGTTGTACAATTAACAATGTACATCGGTCATGGACTCCGGCTTCCAACTGATAACTGATAACTGCTAACCCTTTCTTCCCAAGGGCACGTGATACATTCATGTCAAGGGCACATGACATGTGCACAAGGCACATGTCCAGAGTCACCTCCGCAGGCTTCCAACTGATAACTGCTAACCCTTTCTTCTCAAGGGCACGTGATACATTCATGTCAAGGGCACGTGACATGGGCACAGTGCACATGTCCGGAGTCACCTCATTCTGCTGTATATTCTATATAATTTTTTTTAAATGCATGTTCGTAATGAAAGCTATTTTCTATCAATTATGTGATGGAGATGTAATAAACTAAATCGGTGGTTCCAATACCAGGAGCATTGGTCCCTTGGGAGTTTCTAAAGCTTTTGCCAGGGAATAACCTCGGCATTTGAAAAAATAAATATATAAGGACAAAGCGTCATATTGGAAGTGTTTGTTTGGAGAATTCTACTCTACTCTACCGCTAATATACATTTTGACGAGATATTAGTACGCAGTAGCGCCTGTGTTATTAACTTGTGATTTTCCATAGGTCTGTGCTAGTGAAGGTTAAATTAGTACTGTTTTTATTATTATTTTATTGGTATCAGTGACAGTAAAATACCTCGTAATAAGTGTTGGGCGTATAGGGCAGCACGTGATTGCCCATCACGAATCTGTGCCTGGAGTTGGAGCTCTCCTTCCTCTTGGCGATGTTGGCCCAGATGTACTCCACCATGGTGTGGAAGGCCGGCACGCCCAGCTCGAGCGCCGCCTCCTCCTCCTTCTCGTCGTTCTTGATCACCTTCTGCTCGCTGGCAGTGGGCGTCACGTTCTGGACCACGTCTTCTATCTCACTGGGCCGGGTCACGCCGTAAAGGGATTTAAGGGCTTCCATTTTCACCTCATCTTTCCTGAAAAATATTAGTTTTACTCTTCAATTAAACATACTAATTTCGGTTGTTGGTGCATGGTTGAGTTGGTAAGTAATGTGAAATATTCCTGCGTAATGCACAGAATGCACAATTCCCCAAATTGTGGGAGATTTCATTTAAATTGACTGGGTAATTTGTGGGGAAAATCTTGAAGTGGGGAAAATGCGGGGATTCTACAACATGAGAACTGACGTAAATAATACCAATAAAAAGAGCATTTCTTGATTATTCAACTGTATTGAATAATTATAATTACAATTAAAAAGTGAGAATGCGCTATAATTTCGTTTTCTTTTGCAGCAATTTTTCAAACAAATTTCAATTTTGCCTAAACGAAAGAGAAAATCCGAAAGTAATAATAAATGCTAATTTCAATACAATTTTTATTTCATCTTGAAGGTAGAATTTATTGTAAAGAAACTTGAGGAGAAATTGTCGGGAATCATTATTTTGTTCTCCCCACTTTGGGGATTTTGAACATCTATTGCGGGTTTTTTAAAACTTTTAGAACATATGCATTGGCAACCCTGGAGAGTGTAACACTATTCAAGATCAACATACTTTTAATTATCGAAATTGGAACTATGATTTAACACTTAAGACCATCTATGGTTATAGCAATAAAGTAGGTACCTAAATTATATTATCAAATTCAAAATGTAATTGTATTTTTTTTAATACTTTCAATAATAATATTACTCAATTTATAAACACAGTTTATTTATAAACAAGTTCTGCTGTGTAATTATTATTACATGTGACAGCTGTTTCGCCTTCAGAAGGCATTATCTAACTGTGGTTAAACCACTTATAGACAATGTATTTATATTATTTCTAGATGATGAAAAATGTATTACTTTAATTTTGTTACCCTTATTGATTAAAAATATATTATATGCCCTTATTGATTTCCGAGTAAAATGATGGAAATTATTAATGGAATCCCTTTTAAGGTTTCCCCAATTACTGCAATGTTTAAATTTGACTGAAGGTCGTCAGTCATTAAGTGAGTTATTCAGAAATGATGACTCAGAAAGTTTCTTTTCCAGCATAAAATGGAGTTCTACCTGATGACAATTGTGTAATTTGTTTTGTTTCTACGTTTGACAGATGCGTAGATGAATTAATAGAGTGATGATTTGTTACTGAGACAATGTGTGCATTTTCACTTAATTAGGTCCAGTGGACATTTATGCAATATTATTCTTTGATTTACTATCCTTTACTGTTATCCTGCGCTCTGCTACATTTTTTGTTCGATTAGTGTGAATATAGCGTGACTTGTATTTTTATAATGCCATTGGTAGATGTCGTCATATTTCAAGATCTCTAACATTCAAAGGGTAAATTTCTTCTTTTGAAATGCAATGATCTTGGTTCAATTTTTTTTTTATAAATACTCTCAGCTTCACTAGTTTCTGTATGAATGGGCAAAGTTTGGTGTTCTTAATTTGACAAGGTCTACTAACGGGTCTCCGCTGGCCAGGAGGAGCAGGTACTTGGAGGCGGGACTGTCTCGAGGGAACAGCACGGAGGCATAGCGTGCTGCCACAAACCTCACCATGGCGTCTTCACTGTCCATGTGTCTGGAAGGAGGAAACACTGTTAACAAGATGCCCATTAGGGTGGATCACGACTGTATGGGGAATTTTTTTTATTGTTTTGATTTGTCTAATAGTGATAAAAGGGTGTTAAACGGAGATATAAAATCACATAATTTTTTAAATAATATTTGGATATCATCTTCTTCCTCCGGATTGACTTTGAAATTTCACATAATAGGGAAAAACCCACCCGTTAAATCTTAAAAAAATGTTAGATAAACCATTAAAAATGAACTATTTTTAATAAAACGCGAAAAAGAGAGAATATTTTCATTTATTTATTAAAAAATATATTTGAATATAATTCAAATTATATCAAGGCAGTGTATTTAAATACCAGCAAAATCCTTCTTACTCTCGAATTTCGGCATTATTTTGCGAGACTCAATTTTGGAACTTTTTGTAAATGATTTCGTCAAAATATACTACATTTGCTATGGAAGATTACAAAAATTTGGTTTGGTAAAAAAAAAAAAAATTTTTTTTTTTTTTTGAAAAATATTAAAATTTTCAAAACTTTGAAGTGAATCCGGAGGAAGAAGATCGTATCAGAAATTTGAAAAATTTTAAACAGGTCGTTTTGAACCCATTTGGCACCCTTTTATCGCTCTTAGAATTTAAAAATAACATTTTTTGTTAAATGACCCACCTTAATGCCCATTGACAAGTTCATGTTAAAAGGAGCCAAAAATGCAACCGCAAATAGCAAAAAAACACTAGAAATATTATTTAAAAACCTTATCTAAGTACATAATAAAAATCCCAGCATGCGCAAGTAAATTTCGTATGATTAATTGTGTTATTTCACAATTTATGAATATGGCATATTTGCAGCACGTTCCTGGGTGGAAAATACTTTCAGTATTGTCCTGGTGTCAGATCATCATTCAGAATTGAAACATTGTTAGAAATGGCTTTAGCTGTGTTTGGTGACCAGATCTGAATAGCCAGATACTTCCCCACATTCCTCTTCTCTCCATCTCCTTCCCCTCCCTGCTACTTTCAGTCCCCAACATACCCCGAATGGGGATGCCATAGTATCACCAGACGTGCCATCTTTCAACTCTAGACGGTTGGGAGCTGTTGGGGCCTGTTAGCCTTCAGTATAAAATGTCTATACATGCATCCATATTCATCAGGAATGCACTAATGAAAGGTAGTTACTTTTCCAGTAAAGCGACGATAAGGGGGGCATTAGCAGTGTCCAGCCCAGGAGCGGGATCCTTGTCTACCTCCATGGGGGTGGTGGCACTGGTGCCAGCCTTGGAGCTGCTGCTGGTGGCGGCTGCAGAGCTGCCGCTGGCCACGTCTACTTCCATAGGCTCAGACTTGTCCACTAAAACATCCATAAATGGCACCTTGAATAACAATATTTTTTACATACGTAGGTACAGTGGCGTAGCTAAGGGGGGGGGGCGGTGGGGGCGGTCCGCCCCTGGTGCTACCCGATGGGGGGTGACACCCAACCGTGGAAAAAAAATTACGAAGGTAGAATATTTATATTTTCGTAGCTCTATGACTCGGTCGGCCAAGGATTCGGCAAAAATTCTGTTGTTTTATTTTCATTCCTAGCTCTAACTATTGCTTGGTTGAAGATTCCCTGAAATATTCCTCTCTTGTCAACTGTGTCATTCTCATTTCTTTCGTACATTGTGATTGACATGAATTCGTGAAGGAAATTATTACCTATTGGTTGTTGAAAAGTTGTTATTCGTGTTAAAAGTTATATTAGTGTTTTTAAAAGTGTTGAAAGACATCTTTAAAAAGAAAACAAGCTAAGTGGATTGAATACATATATTTTTTTTGTGATAAACGATAACTTATAAATGCAAAATCCAAAAATAAAGCAGAATCGATCGTTAACTGACTGATAAAAATGACCAATCATCTGAATGTTTTGTTCTGTATTTCTTTGTTGTGTGTACATAAAAAATAATTAAGGAATAAGAATAAATAATAATAATTAACTTTGAGGATTTCGAAATATTTTTTTACAAATTAGACTAGCTAGAAATGTTAATATGAGGGAAATACACAGGAGGCCCTGTGTATTTCCCTCAGGCCCTACGTCATAGGTGATGCTGTGTGGAGGGTCGTTTTATAGAAAGGAAGTAGTGAACCTGGGTCTTGAAGAGACCCGGAGAGAAGAGGAAGGAAACACAGAGGCCTTTTTTTTCATTAGCTCCACACAGGGGGACTTGAGGAAAAAAAAATCCCTCAGGGCCCATGCCATCCCCAGAGATACAATGCAGGAGGGTCCCCTTAGGGAAAGGAAGAAGAGGAAGTTCTGGGAACGAAAAAGGTATGAGGGTTGGGTAGGAATCTGGGGATCAATGCGTCTAGGAGTGATGGATGTGTGAATCCATCACTCCTGGACGTATAATCCACCCAACGGATCGCCTACTTCTGCACAGAGTAATGGGTTTTTTCAGGTATTTTGGGGCTCCAGACCAGACACCTCTGCTGCCAAATTCAACCATGGGGTGTAACCAAGGTCTGGTTTCCAAATGAACCCACTGGCGCCTTTTCAATTAAATTACAAATAAGCATTCAGCGCTTGGATGAATCTTACACGGTTCACTAATAATTATCTATCATAACCCTAATTAATTATCTCCATATCAAGTTACCTGCTGAAGTAGCAGGCTGACGGATGGTGAAAGAACCCGCCATGGCCAGGAGCGCCTCTCGGATGGCGAGCCGCAAGTCAGGAGAGGAGGTCGGCATCTTGTTAAACAGCTCCTCCAAGGTCTCAAACTGCTTGGTCATTGCGCACGGAGCCTTTGCCACCAGGCGACCTAAAACAAACACATACATACACCCTGTAATGTAATACAGTGAAACCCTCCTAAAAAGTTCCCTCTTGAAGTTTCGTGGTTTAAGAAATTTGGTTTTTTCGGTCCCTCTGCCCAAAACATGCCCAATTTTTCCCACATATAAAGTTTTCCTGCTAAGAAGTTTGGTTTTTCCGGTCCCTTGGAAAACTTCTTAAGAGGGTTTCACTGTATTCTTGTAAAATGGACGAGTCTAGTTTGGGCGCAGTTCAATGAAGATGCTTTGTTCTATCCAACTAATGTGAAAATCAATATCATCAACAACAAATCAACAACATCATCAACACAACCAATTTACATAGTGACAGGTTGTGGTTTATTTTCCAAATTTTACAATTTTTGCTAGACAAAATAGGTTTGTGGTTTTACACATTTTTTTTCAAATTCAAATATCGTGCTTCCAAAGATAACTTTTTGTACAAAAATTTAATTCGTGGCATGTGCTATCAACGCTGCTTCATTTTATGATACAAATAATTTCAATTAACAGATTTCACTTCTCAGAAAAACAAATAAGTTGATACCAAAATACTGTTTATGACTAAAATTTCCATTGACGGGGCCGACATCTGATAAAACAGATAAATGTGATAATATAATGTAAATTTTTAATCTCAAGTATTTGAATGATTATGACCATAGACATAAAAAATAATAGATCTGCCCGTCTCCCTTTTAAATGATTTGTCAATACGTAGTCTTTGAAAATAAAATCTGCTTACGAATAAGTAGTTTTTATTTATTTATATTTGTTTATTGGCTCGCCATCAGAATACAATTATTACATTAATTTACAATTTGAACATGGTTTAGCGATGATTCCAATTAAAGGTGAGCACACCATTCATCTAACATTTTTAGTATGTTGTAATACATAATAATAAATTAAATTACAAGAAGGTACATAAAACAAGTTCTTTTCACAATGGCGCGCAAATTGCTGGCTGCGCAAGAACTTTAATTACTTAAATCGGATAAACAAAAGTTCAGCCATGATTCCAAAATCGAATATTTTGTTACTCTATTTAGTTAGACACTTGTACAAAAGTGTTATAATTTACTCACCTGTTACTCACCTTACTCATTTTTGTGTCACTATGTAACTCGTTTTATAGACGGTTCAGATAAAAATGAACATTCAGACCCTGCACACTCCTTCAGCGAACTTTAGTTTAGCCGGTCAAGGTAGGATTGATATTGTAGTTTATTCAAAACATTCTGGAACCCTCCTGGTGCCAAAAAGAGGGTGAAATGGTGTGCCTCTAGCTCGTCAAAATGATACCCAGATTTTACACTAGGGCAAGTCTACTCTTTTGTAAACGTCTATGATTACGACATAAAAATAAGGCAGTACTTTTTTTTTGGTTCAACTACAACTCAGAATCATGCAACCTCATCAAGTCTCTTTGAAAAGTCATCAAAAGTAATGATTTTTTTTAAATAACCCATAATCTAACCTAATGTAACCTATTTAACCAAAAAAATTTATCACTTTTAACGCCTACTATGCCGGGTGTGCGCCAGCGCACACACGCCAAAATTTTCAAATTTTTTTATTTTGGAATGCGATTTTAACCTTTATGTTTAAAGAAAACGAAAGAAGAACAAGGTTAAAATCGCTTGGGGCATTCTTGTTCTTGACGTTTGAGATATCGTAAACACACCTAGCCACTCGGAATCATTTGTATTAAATTCTCTACGGCGTCCAGGTATCCTTTTTCTCGAGGTTTCAGCTGTCAAACTGAGAGCGTCGTAAGATCGTAAAAAAGATCGATAAACCTATAAACTTATCAAATAAACGCAAGTAATGTTGTTTTTATGCATAGTTTATTGTTCAAGGAATGTGTTTCAGTAAATTATATACGATAGCACAATAAACCCACAAAATATTACGTCAAAGTCAAAAATTCGCGATTTTACGTCGTTTTCTCCCTCCCGCATTTATAAGGTTAATGACTTTTCAAAGGAGGTGTTGAAGTTGCAAGATTCCGAGTTGTTCGGTCACCTTTTTTTTACATTTCCTTTTAACTTTAAAATTCAAATTTTCTAATTCTCTCATTATCAATTAATTTCAAAAAATTTCCACTATATTATAAGACATATATGGTCAGCAGGTTAGCGAATGAAATAAATAATACAGGGTTGAAAAAACCTACCAATGCATGTATAAGCCTGGGCATGATGCGCCCACTCGTCCTCCATCTTGGTCAACTTCAGAAGTCCCCCGAGTAACACTGGAGAGATCTGCTTCAGCTGTGTAACATCCCCGCTGCAAACATATTGGCTCCGTCAAACAAATCTCATTGCCGGCAATATCATAAACAACAGATAAGTATAACATAAATAAGTTAGGACGCTATTGGGGCTAGTGATAATTTTGAAATCGAAATTCTCAAAATTCTTTCAAGGTAAAGATTTTTTTTTTAAATCAACATACAAATCATTTGTTTATAGAATGCTTACACACAGTTAGTTAAAAGGGTATAGACATATAAATTTGACAAAAGGAATCATTATAACTTCAATGGTGGGAGCACATTGTGTTTTGACTGTATATGGACATGTTACGAATTAGACAAACCTTTGGATAGCATTCATGGTGAAATTAAGAGCGAGGGTCTTCAATCGGGGATTAGTGTTTTGAGCAAACAATGATGCGAAAATAACCTGAAATTTAAAAAACATTCACAAATATGTAATGACTAGTCATATAATGTTAAGGGGGGGGTAAGGTTTTAAAACTCATTTTTAAATTTTTTTTTTTAAATGTACAACATGTCAAAAGTATTGTGTCAAAATTTCAAGTAAATCGGAGCAAAACTAATGAAGATACAGCATTTCAAGTGACCGGTCCTCTTGCTCTATTCAAGTATATTTCGAGTATAAAAAACTTTAAATCGATTTTCTGACAAATAAATTTTTAAAGTTCGTGAACATCAAAACTCAAAATTTACTTAACCGATCTTTTTGAAATTTTGTACATTATTTTAACACATAAATCAACAGGTAGTGACGAAGAGTTTTTTCTTTTTTTCACCATTTTTTTCCATTTTATAATAGCAAATTCACTGAAAATTTTAGCAAAAATCGCATTTTTGATTTCAACATGCCGCAAAAAAAAAAAAACGCTCTGTCACTACCTGGAAGAATATATGTATTACCTTTTAAACCTATTTCAATTTTTAGTTGCAATTGATTCGTTAACAAGTTATAATGTTCACCACACAACACCTTTTTTTCGAGGCGCCTCCGGAGATCAGCACTCGC
This sequence comes from Glyphotaelius pellucidus, assembly GCA_936435175.1. Taxonomy (NCBI): domain Eukaryota; kingdom Metazoa; phylum Arthropoda; class Insecta; order Trichoptera; family Limnephilidae; genus Glyphotaelius; species Glyphotaelius pellucidus. Next base: position 9,367,608 of record OW386537.1, on the reverse strand, counting down.
GGACTTATTTATTAATATTTTTAATAAAAATTTTTTTCAAAGAGACTTCAGATGTCATACTATAACGTGTATATAAAAGAAATAAGCCAACATTTTTCATGTCTCCAAAAAACAATCATGAAAATATGCCTTTTTTTCGCCTTTAAAACCTTACCCTTAGGGTACTCGGTCTACCAACATATAGTAATTATTTATTAATGAGTTTAATACAAGATGCAACAAATCCAATCAGTATTGTACAATACTGATCGGTTTTGTTCAATTTCAAGCAATGTATCCATAGCTGGTTACATAGCTGTAACATGCTGTAATAATAACTAAAATCAATTACGGTTATTAACTTCAAGAGGGTCTCTTTCGAATAATTAGGTTATAACAGTGGTGTCGTAATACGGCCATAGGTATAGAGAACTCAAACTCACTTCAAATACTCAAAACATAAGTTATGAAAAGAACAACGAATGGGACAACTATAAAACATATCTCTAATAAAACCGGGTCTCAATTGCAGTCTGGCTGACTACTTAGTTCATTCTCAATGGTTCTCTGGGTCTGCCCAGTGGAAGTAGTTTAGCTGTCTTGAGTATGTGATGATGCGTATGTATGTGAAGTTCATAACTTTGTACGCTTACGTAATCGATTTCAGATCTCTTTTTTGTCTTTAACTTTATCTCTTGTATATTACTCTTCTATTTTCAGATTGTTGTGACTGTAATATTATACTATGTAAGTACTTGCATACTGCTTGCTAACCCCTGATACAAGGACATTGGAGGGTCTAGAGTCGTTAAATAAAAATATAAAGCTTCATTCAGTAAAAAATATTAGAGTCTTGGCGTGTATGGTGAAGGAGGAAACCATTTGTTTCTTATAATGACATTGGAAAAGTGGTGGCCAATCTCTAATGAGTAGAGTGTAATTTAAAACAAATGGCATGCATTTGTCCGGGTAACTATCTGGGTACCTGTATGCAGTGGGGGTAGAGGATAGCAGCTCCCGTGGCCCTGTTGAGGTAATGCAGCAGCTTGAGGCGGATGCGGGTGCAGGAAGGGGCACGGGGGGCAGGCCCTCCACCTCCCAGGAATAGAGTGTACAGGGGCAGCACCACACGCCCGCTGCTCCAGTCTACAGAACTACAGAGACATTCTTATAAATACATTAGGTTCCACGATAAAAGAGAATATTGAAGAATAGTGAAGTAAACAAACAACAAACCAAATCTAACCTGACCTACTATTTAAACTTCTGTTTTATCACTGTTCTGTTGTATCTGGTTACAGATTGTTTTATACTTCAGATTATTTTATATCTGGTGAAATACGTAAAGGTATATTCATACGAGACCGAAATTATAAAGAGTGCAATAGAAGCAAGTAGCAGTAGTGTTACCGTCACTCTGCTGTCGGGAATAAGTTAATAATTAATTAATTATTCAAGTATCCTCCTATTGGCTTGGCCGGCGAAAACATAAAGAAAACTGTGGACTTGAATTGTACCATATTAGTTGGACTAACCTGACGATCCTTCCCAGTCCCACACTGGCGATGTTGGCAACGCTGAACCTGGAGTCAGCTGCGGCTACAATGAGCGGCAGGAGGGTATCGCTGTCTTCAAGGGCGTCACTGTTCAGGAACTTGACTATGGATTGTTTGGTCTGAAAAATGAGATTAAAAAACATAATATCATCTGGCAGAGGAAGGATGAAAGTGATTAAATGCAGAAGTAATGAAATCTCAGAGGCAAGTTTGTGCTAAAACTATGCACAACCATGTTACCAAGAGAGGATATTCAAAAGGAATGAAAAGCCAATTAAAGCACAATGAAGTTGTCTCCCACAATGGCCTTAGGGCAAAAAAAGGGTGTGAAGTCACGGAACATGCTGCATTACTGCAGCACTACAATTCAAATTATGAATTGTACTGTGTATGACTTCGCTATTGGATACATTTCACTAATCGTCACCTTAGTTCTTAGTTGTCCAAACGACTATAGAAAATTTTACAGGAGGAGAAGGTTTTCTTTCAGTATTTCAATGAAACATTATGATAGGTATTTAAGATAAAGCTATTTCCGTAAAGGTAAAGGTCTCATTAGTTGAAATAATTCTTAGTTAAGTGACTAACTATCATTTTTTACACTTTATTTTTAATTTTTAAGTGGAGATTGAACAAAAACTAAAATGGTCGTTTGGACAATTAAGAACTAAGGCGACGTAATGTTTACTTTGACAACTGAAGACTTTGTCAATTTTGGAGGTACCGAAAAACTAATCCCTAATGTCATTATTAACTCTTAGAAAAAACAAAAAAATATATATAAAAGAGAACCTCAATAGCAAGATAACATAAGACTGAGATACTTAGTTGGTACAAATTTAGGGCGGTTGGGTGCGGTTGAGCGGAAGAGAATATCCAGGCACATTCAAGTGAATCAAATACTTTAATCAGTTTATGTGAAGGGTCAGAATAAGATTATTTACGAATGAAGTAAGAAGTGTGTGCCGTTCCATTCTCTTTGCTTACCCTTGCAACGCAATGGAACGATGGTTAGATAGTAACTACTTTCTATTCAAGGGTTCTCACAATTTTGTCACAATATTGATGGAGTAATATCAGATGATTGTATACCTTTTCCAGCTGTGAAGCATCCAGTATATGCTTGTCAGTCAGCTTCTTGTAGGCCACCATGGACAGGCCCGGGGGGACTGGGAACTCCGAGCCCGCCTCTTTGTTCCCTGGCAGGGCACTATAGAGACAGTAAGGGTAAATATTTACCCAATAGGGACATGCTTAGTATGCACTTTTTATTTCAAAAACACTTAACATTAGTTAGATAATAATGAAAAGTAAGTATTTCAGTTTCCGGAATTGGAAAATAATGCATTTTAGTAGATATATTAAAAAAACAGACAATTTCACATGTTTTGATATAATAATATTAAAATAGTTTTATGCTAGTTTTTTTTTCCTTTTTTACTTAAACCCAAACTAAGAACCTGAGAACCTATTTTAGGGTCACGTGTTAATATTTTGGATTAAATAAGAGGAAAAAAAAAAATAACCTTAAAACTTTGACATCAATGACAATGGCCGAAGCGAAAAATCATTTTTAATTTTAACGAAATAACTATTAAAATTCATTATTTTTCAATTCCGAAAACTGAAATACTTACTTCCCATTATTATCTAAATGATGATAAGTGTTTTTGTAATAAAAAGTGCATATTGAGCGTGTCCCTATTAGGTAAATATTTACCACAGTTAGTTCAGAGGACGCATTTTTGATTATGCATATTAGTGTCAAGCACATAATAGGAGTATTTTATACTACGATGTGTACATTAACGTAATAAGGGTTACCCATCCCGGTCTGATAGATAAGTACAATATATATATATATTTTTATGAAATACCCGTAAGGCAAAAGCAGGAGGTCCAGGGCTAGGCGGATCAGCACCTTGGCTTGCTGCGGCCGGTCCTTCAAGTTGAGAGAGGGAGATTTGTTTCCCAGGTCTCCTAGCACCGGCATTACAAGCAGAAGGATGCTGAAAATCAAAAACTTTTATTAAAAACCAGATAGGTACTTCTTTAACCTTTTTACCCCATTTCTTATGCACGTAAGATAACAGGCAAGGGCTGAAATTTTTATGACATTCATACTTTTCCAAGACAATGAAATCGTATATGCATTGTTGCATCGACCTAGAAATTCCGGATGGAAAAAGTTATGCAAATTTCATGATCATGTTTGAGAGACTGCTACTTTATTCAAGCAGATTTTCAGCTTTGTATTAAAAATAATATGTCGTTAACATTTAAATGCGGGAATCAAAAGAAAAATGAATTGTGGCACTTACTCATCCTGGTGGCTTTGAGGTCTCGATGCGATGGAAGTCAAAAGCCTCGGGATAAGCTCGAGTTGACGATCGGCCGGAAGGCGAGGGAATCCCATGGTTAAATAAATTATTGTAAAATTCTGCAAAGAAAACACATTACATACATTAGAAATTATAATGAAATTAAAGATGAAATAAAGTTCAATCCCCATTGTGAACAAGGCTTTACACACAAAACAAATTTGAAACTCAATAGAACATTTTTTCTTCATAATTTTGTTCAATGTGACATCTATTTATTTATAGCGGCAACAAATTTTTATTTGAAATTTGGAATGTGTTTCCAAAAGGCGTGCTTTCACAAGCAATTATTAATACTAGTGGTCGCCCAATGGTCGAAATTCGACCATAATTAATTTAATGTGTAATGTTTTTTTTTATTGATTTAATATATTTTTGATGAATAATTTTAAAAAAATTTAGCATTCTGCACTCCTTCTCTATATAAACTATGTGTGCGAAATTTCATACTCCTCCGTCCGCGCAATTTTCGTAAAAAGGGGTACGGGGTAGTTTTTGCTTCACGTATTAATATACTGATGACTGATGATTTCAATATTTGAACCAAACAAATAAAGATGTGTAAATATAATATATGACTCACGATAACAAAAGACGTGGCCTTCTCATCCTGGTACATGCTGAGAAGGGCGTCCATTGGTAGCTGAACAGTAGAGCGACATCTCACTCGTTTATTAATGTGGACCAATAACTCCATCACCTTGGTCCTCACCTGAAATAACAAATATTTTAAGTTATATGCTTTGTAATGAAAAAAATATGATGTTAGTATTCTATACACAGGTTGAGAGAGATTATAAAAGCTTATTGCGCAAAGCACTAAAATAAATATCGTAAAAAGGAAGAAATTCAGATATAAATATTGTTATTGTGTCATAGGCCCAGTATATAAGATGATTGTAAGTTCCGCTTGGTTGGAATGTCAAGTTTAGTGCAGCTTGGAAAATAATCCGTATACAGGTCGCAAGCCCGGATATCATCAGTATTATACGGATTGTCTATGATTTTAATAGAGGAATGTGTTTCTTTTTTCTTTGAAAACTACTGTCTAAGTGAGTGGTATATCTATGCTTTCCACTGTCATCGAAAGATCGCGATCTTTGAAAATATTCAGCAGAATTAGCCTTATATTTGAGGGAGGATATGGACTGACTGATATACCGGGCCGTAGTCATGCAATAAAATTTCACCACAACAATAATTTCAATCAATAAAATGCGAATACATGAGGTATCGACAAAATGCATCAAATAGCCCGAGCATCAAAACAAAACATCATTGGTGACATTGAGATTGTGCATTTGAACTACATTTTAACACAGCGATAGCTCAATTTGATCAGTGAAAGTGGGGCTCATCTGCAATTTCCATATTATCCGTTGACCATCCTGTTGTTTTTATTGACAAAAACTGTCCGCATGCAGGTGAAAGCTACCAGGAGGGCATGAAGAGATAGAAGAAAGTGTAACCTGTTCGTGTGGCGAGGCAAGCTTGAGCAGTACAGGAGGGAGGAACTTGCCCACACATTGTTCCAGTTGTTCATCCGAATCGGCACTCCCCAGTCTGAGAAACACCCTCTCCAATAGCACTGCACAACAACATAAAGCATTACTTACACAATCCGCTCACCACTAATTTAAATACCTTCAATCATTCAATCTACAACCACCGAAATCGAAGATGAAAATAATTCACTGTTTATATTGAAATTGCACAAATGTTTTGTTCCTGGTTGTTTTCATTCTGGGGATCAATAAGAGAGAGGACGTGGCTTTCTTTATTGATAAAATGTTAAAATATAAACATTTCAAAATGCTTTGTTTCCTTTGGTACTCCATAAATGATAAACAACATAACTTTTGAAAAAAATGCAAATGTCATTATAAATGACAGATCATGCTGAAAAACTTCAGGATGATTAGGTTAAAACCACAAATCGTCACTGGCAGTTTAATTTATGAATTAAATGTGAGAATCAATTTAAAAGGAAAATATTTTGATAAATAAGCAGGAAATATCATTTAAAAAAATACATTATCCTTACTCAAATCATTTCCCGGCTCAGAAAGAGAACCGCTGTCTGAGGTGGCCATGTTGTTTTTGTAAATATTTTTCATCTATGCTTTGTTATTTGGCATTTTTGTACGATTTCTATGTAAATAAGTGTTGCCATATAAAATTGTTCATAAACAGTAGCTCTTTTGTGTGAAAGTCAGAACCTTGGAAGTGGATAATTTTATAAATTTTTTTCATTTTTACGAATGAAATTTTATGGATTATTTTTTGGATATGTTGACCAACTCGCATTGGATTACTAGTAAAAATAGTAAATTACTGAAAACAAAAACAACCAATTGACCAACTACTAAAAGGGCATTGTCCAATAAGAGATTTTTTTTCTTAATGTGGAATTCGGCACACGCAGGATTGGTGCTCCGTTATGTACTTATCTTGATACGGCCTACACACCATCCAATTTAAAGTCACTTCTTGCAGCAATCACTTCTTGCAGGGCTGCAAGAAGTGCAGCAGATTGGAGGTTGCCTCCAGACCATTCGATTTACAATGAGGTCAGTGGCGGTCCGCCCCGAGCGGCACTTTAAGGGGGCGGAAAAATTTCACAATAAATAATAATAATATCTCGTAAGAATTTGAACCATCTCATTTCATATTTTTGTCGCACCTACGATTCGTACGATTGAAATTAACACGAAAATTTCTGGAAGATACTATGCCCAATATTATAAAAATGCTACGTATATTCCTCATAATTACTGTAAGCAATTCCAACCGTGAGAGAAGTTTTTCGAAATTGAGTAAAAAAGGCTAACAAATCTGGCTATTTTGTCTATTGAGAAAGAGGTACGTGATGCTATAGATATTGATAATGCAACAAAAGACTTTGCTTTTTAAAAGAGTAGAGGAATAAAGTTTTAGTTATGCAGAAGTTTTGAAACTGTAAATATGATCGGTCAGTGGTTGAGTGGGCATCCGTTTGGGTCCCACCCGGGCGTCCCGTGTTCGATTCCTCGGCTGGCTAAGTCCTCCATCACAACACAAGCTTCCGCTTTCTGTGGTGGTAGTAGCAGATTTTCAAGCATTGTTGGGTTATTCGTAACCCGGGAATTTTTGTCTTTCTTTTAAAAAAATAAATAAAAATAAACTAGAAAAAACTTTGAGTCCTGAAGCGGGAATCGAAACCTGGATAGCTCAGCGGTCAGAGCACTCGCTTGGATAGCGAAGGTCATGGATTCGATTCCCGCTTTAGGACTAAAAAGTTTTTATGTAGTTTATAGTTTCTTCTAGTTTCGTATATTTCTTTCATTAAATTTTACGTTAAAATCAAAATATTAATGAAGTCCCGTGTGTGATACCCACACTACGCCACTGAGTAACTGTCAACAACCGAATGAAACGATATGGATATCTAGTCCAAGATCCCAAGGCCCCCAGACCTATTTTCTCAATCACCAAATGTGTGGGATAAAGTGGTGTTAGTATATACTTTTAGTGTACGCATACCTGCTAGCTTGGGTCAATGGCCAATCAGGTGCTAAAGGTACGTAAAAACATTACTCACTTTACTTAAAGTCTCAGTGCTGTTTTTTAATGTATATTGTAGAGGATATCGTTAAAAATTAATAGTCAATACTACCAGACATTTGCCATCGGCGGTAACTTTCGCCAGGCGCTTTAAAACTCCCAAAAAATAATCTTATATTACTTATGGTCTCAGTTTTGATTTTTATATATGATATTTAAAGAACTATTTCAATACTTTCTGTTCAATACTTTCTGTTACGATACTTAAAGAACTATTTCAATACTAGCAGCCAATTTTTAATTTTTAACAATATTCTCTACAATATATGAACATAAAAATCAGCACTGAGAGTTTATCTCGAAACACCATTTTTGAAGTCGGTATACACGAATTCTCAGAAACCAATGCACCGATCATTGAAATTTGCCAAACTTCTTCAAAATAGCATTGACCAGTCCTTGAACGAAGAATTTAAATTTTTTCCCACTACAAAATTTCTACAAGGCCATACGTAGTGTAAATTATACCAAAGATTGAATTATTTTGCATATAACTCTGCCAAAAATTCAAATTTCAATTTTTTGAGAAATCCTTCGTTCTGGAACATTTTAAACTTATCTACTAACAATTTTTTTTTTTTTTTTAATTTCAGATGAAGCTATCATGAGTTATCCTGCCTACCGCGAGGACACTTTTATGGGTCTCCGGAAATCAGGCCCCACCGGATGAATTTTCCTAATTTTTTTTTGGACAATTATTTTTCAACGGCACATTTTGCGTTGGGTATAGGAGTAAAATTTGTCGATATAGTTTGTTGCAATTGGACGCAATGGAACTTCAGTCAATACGGGCTACAAAGGAGGTGTGATTTGGTATATTGAATCACGTCTTAAATGGCCTTTACAGTGGATTTTCTGTCAGTTACACGCAAAGGAGCTCATTTTGCGGCTACTTTTTAACTACATCTACAAAACCACGAGTGGACCGCAAAGTTTCACTGGAATTATTGGAAAATCCTTAAGGCGGCGCTATTCGGCTGAAAAAGAAGAAGACGGAGAGATGTGTAATTACGAATGTTGGACAGAGCGCGCTAATATTTTAAGTGATGAAATCGCAGCGAAAATGGCGAAAAAGCTTAATAAAAACATGACTCGTTTAAAATAGAGCAAAAATCTCGTGGAACGTATCTATCATTTAAAGAAACATTGTGAATTTTTTCACAAATGTAACTTGTAAAATAATAGAAATAGACTTGTTTTAAATAATTTTCGGAGCATACTTTGCGATTTTTTTCTATCGAGGGAATTTCATATAATTTGCGTTTCGGCATGGAACGCATCTAGATATTATCTTAAAAAATAACATATATTTTTTTAAGAGCTTAAAAACTTCAAATGTTTAAGGGAGATATGTAAAAAATCGGTCGAAATTCGAATAGTGGACCCTTAAATACTTAAGTGTGAACAACTTCCCGTCGTGGAATTTAAAGTCATTCAATGTTCATTGCCAAGTGTGAGAAATGAACAGGATTTTAGTACAGATCATCTTTATTTATTGAAAATGTATAAAACCGTTGACTCCAGATTCCGCAAGGAAAAAAGAAGTCCCGTATTGTACACGACAGTTTATGCACCTACGTGGTTTAACGTTAAGAGCCATCATTATGTATTTCCGGTGCGAGGCATTTGCACGAAATAATAGTGCTTTCACGATATTCGTCCAGTGATTTAAAATATATTATTGATCCAGTAATCCAGCACCATGTTTTTTTGGGCATCACAAGAACAAATTGTTAGCCATGTCAACCGACAACCGAAAATGCTTAAAAGAGTTGGCGTTGAGAAAAATATTGAAAGCCCGTCAAATGAAAATGCAATCAGACGTTCTTCGTACCTTCAAAGTGCCCATTTTAGATTTTTCAGTAGATGATTTTATTGATGTTATGAATTGGGAAAATGTAACCGAATCACCGCTCATCAAATTTGTAAATGATGAGACAATTTTTGAAGCCATTACCGATCACACGATAATTGACGATGTCATGATAAAGAATTTTCCTTGCCCACTCAACCACAGAGGGATATATAAAAATTGTAATAGATGCCTCAGCTGTTGTCTACGGACCCTTGAGACGATGTGGCTTAATAAAAACAAGGTTAGAGTCACGAAACCTTATGCCTCTTTTTGACACCAAAATGCAGTCCGTTCATAGCAACTTTCAAGTGCTTCAATACGGTAAATAATATGTGTACATTTTTTCTTTCCACTATTTGTTCCATTCTACCAATCTATGAAGTATTATTTGTAAAATATATGGTAAATGAACAGGATTACAAATTTTATGTGTGTTTTATTTCGCGTTTACGAGCTATAGTAAAATCGTGAAAATGATAAAATATAAAACTTTTGCGATATTCAAGAATTGTTAAAATCAAAATATTTTTTTGTTCAGTTTTAATTGTTAATACATGGAGCATCTTTCCCAACTATGCCGATTTCGAAATTCTCAAAAAAAAAAAAAAATCGCTCCGTGGTATTGTCCGCCCCCGCGCGCCCCATTTATGGTAGGCCCGATGTGTAGAACATAAGGTGACCGATCGACTCAGAACGAATTCAACTCAACACTTCATTTGAAAAGTCATTAAAAGTGATGAAAAAAATATATAAATAAATTGTTTTAATAGGTTACGTTTTTCAAAGAGGTGTTAAGTTGAGTTGATTCTGAGTTGTCATGGAGCCAAAATGAAATGGACAAGGAGGGAATACGGAATGCACGTTTCACGAGCTCGTTCATTACGTCTCGCTTCCTTGACTGAAAGTTCGTTTCACGTAAAAAAACGTCAAAATTGTATTTAAGTGGAACGAGGCGAACACCCTGCTCTTTTCAGAGGATTTTAAAAACTACCTGTGCCTCTGGAATCATAAATTAAATTAATATAAAGACAGATCTTCAAATTTACTTTTATCCTTTCGAACATTATGGCGGGCTGGATCGGGAGAGACGGATTGAAGGAGACCTTTTGTTCTCTCCAGCCAGACTCTCTCGACCCATCGCCTTCACCGCTTTAGGAGGGACGTATAAATACGTCTGTCACCTCGAGATACACTGAATCCCAGATTCCTACCAACACCTTTATACCTTTTTCCTTATCAGAACATTATCTCCTTCCTTTCCCTTCGAAGACCATCCGTACAACATCCCCAAAGATTACACAGGCCCTGAGATAAATAAATTGCCTTAGGGTGTGGAGCTAACGTACAAAAAAAATATTAATGATTTTCTTCCGCTAAATCTCTCAACAATGTCTTTTTAGTCAATTATACAATCAAATTATCGTAAATCAAATGATTTCAACGCCCACCACTTCGTTCTACGACATTGTAGTTGGAAGTAACGGATGAACGTTCATTTCTTTATCATTCTGTAAACGCCGTGTGAACGCGGAATGAAACAAAAATGAACATTCACCCAAATGAACCGTATGATTCCCGCTGACAAGAGATCCTGGGTTCGAGTTACCTTTTTATATTTTGCTGTGTCTTGTTCTACTTCATGTTTAGATTTATGTTATATTACATTGAAGCAAATAACTTTTTTTTTTACATTTACTCCCCACAGGAGGCCCTGAGGAAAATAATTTCCCTCATGGCCTATGTCATCTTTGAAGATGCTGTGTGGAGGGTGTTTTTGAGGAGAGGAAGGAGTGAACAAGAAGTGGTCTTGAAGAGACCCATGTTGTAGGAGGGAGGAAACACAGAGGCCGGCAAATCGTTCCACAGCGGAGCTGTTGAACTCAAGAACGAGTCGTAGAAACGACCCGTTTTCATGTGACTAATGTCGACCGTGTACAAATGTTGAGCGCGCGTTTGGCGTGTTTCCCGACTACGCACCGGTGCCGAGGGGATCAATGACGCTAGTTCCTCGGAGCATCTTCCATTGTAATACATTTAAAAAGTTATTCCATTAAAAATGTAAATACTTAGTTCATTTTATACTACTTTAAACACAAATCATTTCAAAAGTTTGCCATGAAAGATGGCTGCCAGACAATTTCCCCTCACCCTAGATTCCCACAAAATCGCTTCAACTGTCCAGGGCTTTTTAGGTTCATGGTTCATGTCTAGAATTCAACTTTTTACCGGTGCTCCAAGAGTCTAGACAAGCCTCCCAAGAGTGCTCCAAGAGTTCTAGACAAGCCTTACAAGAGTTCCAGCTACTCCCGTCTGGAGCCACTGAGACAATGGCTTTCCCAATTGGGGTATGTTGTGAGGCTGAAGGTAGTGGGGAGGGAAGGAGACAGGGAAGAGGAAGGTGAGGGATGTACCTAGCTATTCAGATCTGGTCATCAAACACAGCTAAAGCCACTTCAAGCAAAGTTTCAATTCTGAATGGTGGTTTAACACCAGGGCGATACTGAAAGTATCTTCCACGTGCCGCAAATATACTACATATTATTTTAAATTAATTAATTGTGAAATAAGACAAATTCATCAAATAAAATTTATTTGCCCACGCCTGGATTCAATCCGATGACCTTCGGATTGCGAGTCACTATTTGAACTTGGTCGATATTTGTTTTACAGGAAAATCCCCAAGCTGTTATTCCATACCTTATAAGGAGTTATTGATGAATGTAAGCATGTCTAGCAGCAAGTCATGGTGTTTGAAACAGGTTGCCATGGTAGCGGCTCACGAACTGTCAAGTTTTGACACGTCAGATCAGAAAAATATCGATTTTGTTAAGGAGGTTGCTTGCAATGGTGACCGGACAACTCAAAACAACTTAGAACCACCTCAGAAAAGTCATTGAGTGATGAAAAAAATATATAAAAATTGTTTGAATAGGTTACGTTAGGTTAGGTTTATGGGCTATTTTAAAATAATTTTTTTATAGCTTTTAAGGACTTTTTAAAGAGGTGTTGAGTTGACTTTATTCTCAGTTGGCAAGGAACCGATTGCAATTGCGTTGAGAACTGGTTTCAGTTTTCATGAGCGGAGGTCCTTACGGTGAAAATTTTAATGTTGCATGGAAGGTTATTAAAAAAATTATTATATTTCGTATTTAAACTTTATTACCTACATTTTTTTATTTTTTTATTTATTATGAATCATAAATAGATACATGTATTTTAAAATGATTCTATATAATAATTAGTTACAAAATATATATATTTGATGTACCCCCATAAATAAGCGGGGCTTGTGTGTATGGGGGGGGGAAATATACATATTAAATATATGTACAATTTAGTTGTAAAGCCAAGAAAAATGTTTTTAATTTTCTTTATCTGACATGTTTGAGTAGTCATCACTATCATCATCACCATCATCATGTCTATCATCATCAAGATCATAATCATCATCATCATTATCATCACTACCATCATAATCATCCCGAGTACTTGGAAAAATTCCACTTATCGACTGTAACTGCGCTTCTTTGACGAGTGTGGTTAGCTTTTTTTGGCAACTTTCTTTTGCTCTCTAAGAGGATCTGATGACAGCAACAACAAATTGAAAACATCAGTATTGGAATCTTCTCGGCCACATTTTCGGGAATGATTTTTTTTAATCCTTGTTTCGTGCTTCTCGTATCTCTTCTGTATCATCTGTATCATCTGTCAATTGACCTACCGGCAATAATGTAATTTTTATCTGGCAAGTGGATAAAAAAATTGTGCAGTGTAGGTGGTATGATGTACCACGGGTACTTTTGCACAAAATATTTGGCCGTGTCTAGTGCATACTTTCGGAATTTTTCCACATCAATATCATGTCCACATGATATAACAATTTCCCTTAAGAGATGTGAGAAACATAATCCAAGAGGTGCTAAAATAGAAAACACCACGCTTTATATTCAAATCTAAAAGTTAACCCCAAAATAATTCGAATCAACACATATATGAAACCAAAGTTTCCGAATGCAATTTGAGAAAAAATTATTAAACTTTTGGATTTTTTACGATTTTTTTTTTTACATGAAACGACAAAAAAGTGAGGTGACAGTAACGTTTATAATACACTTGTCTAATAATATATATGTGTTTTTTTAGTTTTTTCTTGGTACCAGTAATTTTATTAGAAAAAACATGAGGTGAGCAATTTTTTAAGCTTTTTTATGTTTGCATTAAAAAAATATATATTTTGTAAATTATTTGTGTCTTTTTAATAATGAAATTAGGAAGCGTATTTCATCAACTTTCAAAACCAGTTTTTCGTTTTTAGATTCAGAAATGTTTGATTTATTTGGATTTTATCGTGAAACGGAAAATTATTGATTAAAAAAATGAAAAAAAAACGTCAAAAAGTCACCGAAGACCATAATAACATTTACTATTTTTACTCCAAATAAAGCCAGGAATCACTGGTTAAAATAAGTCAAGTACGTCTCCTAACACCCTGTAAAATATACGTCCTTTATAGAACAAACTAACCATCACGCAGTCCCCCCGCAGGGGTAGGCGAGAGGACGGACCGCTAAAAAAATTGGTCTTGGCGCGCACTTCTTGGCTAATTCACATTCATAAATCGTCTCATTCATACCCTTCTATTATTCTGACTCTTGACATGGCCCGACTCAATTATCTGATTCAATTGATCATACCATGTTTTCCTCGGGCGTCCTTGACTTCTTCCACTATTCACATTGGCGTCATATTATATTCTCTTTACATTTCTTTGTTCGTTCTTCGCTCTACATGGCTACAAACCACATGAGCGTCCCTTTCTTAATCTTACTCAATTCTCTAAGATCAGTCTTGTAATTTTGGCGAATCTCCACATATCTCACACGATCGTACATAGTTTTACTACACATGCGCCTCATGGATCATTTGTACAACATTCAGTCTACTTTCATCCATCCTCTGCCAGTCCCATGCCTCACTGCCATATACCATGGTAGGTGCCAACACTCCATGGTGGACTGATAGTTTCGCTTCTTAGTTTGTGTCAGCGCAAATGGAATTCAGTCCTCCATTAATGGAGTTAACTGCATTTATCACGCTTTCAATATCTCTATCAGCCTTCCCATCTCTCGAAAACGTACTTCCCAAATACACAAAATCATCCACCTACTCCAAGTATTTACCATTCACAACTATATAACACCATGACTAGACTTAGACATAGACATGCTTACATTCATCATTAACTCATTCTTCATACACTAGCAGTTAAAAACCCGCTTCGCAAGTTTTTACTGCTAGGCCCTGCGGGCGATTTTTGGTTCGGCTTCGCCCAGTTAGTGTTTGACCATTTTATAAATACAATAGGAACTGGTTTAAAAAATAGCCTATTCCTCGGATCCACCGTCATCGATTGATAGTCACCGGTACAAAGTAACCGAGAGAGGCAATGACGTCATATATAATATATAGCCGCTTGATACAACTACATATTATCGTCAATCTTTCCATATCCATATTTATACTTTTTTACAAATTCGTGGCAACTATACCTAGGGGGGACACGTTCCCGTCCAACCTCCTGACGAGAGTGGCGACATCTTGTGACGAATTCTTGAATTAAAAAACGAATTACAACGGTAGCTTGTTTGAAATTCCATTGTACGCGTACGACGTGGCGTCAACATGCACTCGAAACTGGGTTCTGATATTCAACCACGCAAACGTTACCGTGTTAATACTGTTCAATACTTCGTTCATCCTAGATACGAGAGACTGCAGATCTTCCATATTGTTAGAAATCAGCACCGAATGCAATGAATCAACGCCTCTGTTTGCGCGTGTACGTACCTATTTTGTTCGGGTCAAAGATACCCATGAAAGTTATAAAGTTACCCAATGCGGTGTTATTAATATTACAGCATTAACATTTTCAAAATTATAATAATGAGTAATAACAAAGCTTTTAAAATACACCACGTTGTGACACCTTCATTAAAATACGTACAACAAAAACCATTACGCACGCAAGAAACTTCTCAGTGGTTTGTAGTTTACTGGTTTAGATAAATTATGGCAGGTATTTTTCATACTGTACCTGCGTGTAATCAATTTGATTACTTTTTGCAAACATTATTTGTTAATCGTCTTCTTCTAATACATAAAGTTCGTTGTCTGTGGCGGGCCCAAGGCGCAGAGGACGGGTGGCATGGCTTTGATTTGTATACAAATCAACATTTTTCTTCCGAGGTTGATAAAATTATGCGCACTTGACCTTCAAAACAATGGAAAGGTCACTCTTTACGTGAAATTTTGAAAAACTACCCCCACCCCCATTTCCTACAACTTAAAGCAGTATTTTGATTTTCTTTAAATTATCTTCACACAGGAGGCCCTGAGGAAAATAATTTCACCCGAGGCCTATGTCATCTTAGGGGATGCTGTGAGGAGGGTTTTTTAAGGAAGGGAAGGATAGGAAGCTCTGGGAAGGAAAAAGGTATGAGGGCTGGGTAGGAATTTGGGGGTCAGTGTGTCCGGCAGTGACGGACTTATGAATCCATCCCTTGTGATGCGAAGTGATGGGTCGAGAGGGTCCCTCTGGAAAAGTCAAAATGTATGATATTTTTTTATTAAATTTTGCACACTTCAAACGTTCAAAATACGTTACTGACGTTCTATACGTACTGACGTACTGACTATATGTACTGTCGTTCAAAATAATAGGAAAATTACTATCTACAACAGCTTTCGAAGAAATCTGTATAGCAGTGGCGGTACGTGAGTTTTCAGTGCGTTAGGGTGCTAAGATTGAAAAATACGAACAATTACAAAATAACGAAGTTTTGAGATAAAAAAAAATCATTTTCAGCTACAACAACATCAAAAACGTCAATCTTAGCACTCTGGCTCGCTGAAAACTCAAGGATCGTCACTGCTGCATAGAGCACGGGCAATGCTGGAGACATAAGCTAAATAATATATTCTATTAATGTGTATGTAAATAAATGTCCCGTTGGGTTTTTTTTTAATAAAAATCTACAGTTTTATTTGTAGATTGATGAAATTTTGAAAACTTAAAATATACCCCATCCCCCTTTCCCACCCCTTAAAACAGATATTTTGATACTACTCGATGAATTTTTGAATATTTTACTAATATTTGTTAAAGGAATCATTACAGTCTTTATGCACAATTTCGAAAAATTGTGCATATAGCCCGTGCAACACTGGGGACATTATTCATGTATCTCTTTATACTTAAAGAAGTTTCGCGTAAAGTTGGAAGCACTTTGAAGCTCACAGCAGAAAGCTCAAAGCTTAAAGCTCAAAAGTTGAAGCTCAAAGCTTGAAGCTCAAAGCTTAAAGCTCAATGCTTAAAGCTAAAAGCTCAAAGCTTAAAGCTCAATGCTTAAGCTCAATACTTAAAGGTCAAAGCTTAAAGCCCAAATCTTAAAGCTCCAAGCTCATAGCGCCTTGCTTAAAGCTCAAAGCTCCAAACAATAGCTTAAAGCTTAAAGCACAAATCTCAAAGCTCTAAACAAATCCTTCTGCCTCTCCAGCAGAATTCTCTCGGAACTTCGCCTTTCACTGCAGTGGGGGGTTAAATTCATACGTCCGTCACTCCTGGACATACTGACCACCAGATTCCTACCCACCCCTGTATTTTTTCCTTCCCTAAACTTTCTCTCCTTCCTTTCCATAAAAAGACCTTCCCAAAGATGACATAGGCCCTGAGCGAAATTATTTCCCTTAGGGCCACCTGTGGGAAAAAAAAGTAAAAATATGAAAAAAGGGTAATTACTATCTTTGTTTTATTGACACCGTGGATGAAAAAAATAATATCCTGGTCTAAATTGGTTTTACTAAATTCGTGCTTATCCGTATGAAACAATTTTGGTCAAAATTTTGACGAACAAAAAAAACAGCAACAAAATGCGTATAAGATTCTTGTTAGAAGTAGATCCTCCAGAAAAATAAATCGTAAAAACTAGCTACCAACCTCTACAAATGGTACAATCACGGTACAAGGTGGCTTTTCTATTTGTAAAACTAATGTTATATTAAGCGTTTTTAAAGTTAAATAAGTTAAACGCAACTTATTTTCACTGGCTCCTGGCAGTAAATACTAAGATGTTAATCAACCCCCAGAAAAGTGTATTAAAATTGTTCGTATGTATTTTACTGTTATTGTAATCAAATGTAAGTTTATCTGAAAAATTATCCAAAAAGACAAGAAATGTTGGTGAAAGATTAGAAAAACAACCTTTATTAAACCGTGGTTGCTACTTGCTACCCACGGCTTATACGTTTTACAATTTTCCCGCTAGCAATAGGTACATACCGTTGCACAGGGCGACACAGCAGGTACTAAACGCTAGGTACAGGCAGTTCAGGGAACACCCACACAGCCTTACTTCCGCAATTCCGCCCCAACTTCAAGGCAGTCGACGCGGAGCGCGGTTCGGCGGTTTGTTGTTCCTTGATGTTTTCGTTGTTTCCGCACGCGATAATTTAAAGACATTGAAAATTACCACACGTAAAAGTTATAAAAACCAGTGCCAGGCTTGGGACCAAGTTACAAAAGTGAGAGTTATTTATTAAGGGAGTTATTGATGGTTTTCCACCAATTCTGACATACGGGTGTTGTGGGCCGCCATATTGATCGCGACCACTTGTTACCTTCAAGCAACAGCGTGCGGCGGGAAATTTTTCATGAATTTTTTGACTATTGAATGCGTAGTATCCCTTTGGAAAGTTTTTCTCTGTAGAAAAGCATCCGCTGCTGGCGCTGGCTTATGATGAGAGGGTAAGTTGAACTTAATATGCAAATTAAAACAATAATATTAAGTTTCATTATAGAATATCACGTGGTCTGTGACAATATAAACATAAACAAACGAGTTCATTGTTCCCGAGATAAGATATTTTCTCTTTGTTTTATTTTAAAGAATGGTCTTCAAAGTTGGCCATTTTGATGGACATTACCCGTTACGATTTTATAAAGAACGAAACAGCTTCAAAATCAATCATTTGAAGAACCTTTATTGATTTTCCCAAATTTTTAAACTTTTTTGGTTTGCCAAGTTTCCCATTTTCTCCGTTGTTATTGGCGTGTTTTCAACCAACCTTCTAACATATTTGATAATGCGAAATTAATCTGTCAAAAATGATTAATGTTTGCAGCTTGAACGAATGTTTGTTCTGAAACCCAAGGCTAAGATAAAAATTATTTTCTCATTATTTTAAACTATGTATAACGGCTTTCTTTCCCTGCAGGGATGATCAAAAAGTTTGGAGGACTGCCCCCCTTTGTCCTGGTGCGCTTTCACCTGATTAAACTTGTTTCACCCACATCCTATTTTTCTATTAATCCGATTCTTGACGTAACCCAATTTAAGTACGCGATTCACACGATTGTTCCATGTATTCCCATGTCGTACCCAACTTCTTCTTTCTTTTAATTGAGCGAAACAATATATTATATATTTTCGATGTATTTATATTATATATTTTCGATGTTTTTCTAAAGCAGTTTCTGTCTTCTTTTATATCTTTTAAATTTCCCCGGTCACTTTTACATTACTGCCCTAAGGCGTATTTACAAAGCCACTTCGTTTCGATCATGGTGACAACTATAAGGGGTTAGCTTTTGTTTGTGCAAAATCATTTAAAAAACCTGAACCTTTTAGCTGATAGACTTTATATTATTAATGAGATTGAAAGATACATTATTACAGCCAAATCGTCTATTGCGTAGTACAGGTTCAATTATTTTCGTCCTTTCTACCCTTTTTTCCAACAAATGAACACATTTTTCAAACAACACGCCCGCCACTTATTGTAAATTTGTATACAAATTATAATAATGCATAGAAACCTTTGCGGGCGTGCGCACAACAAATCAAGTTTCATCTTAATCGAATGAATGGTATAGAAACGCATACTGGACGAACAAAGAAACAATCATTTTTACTTTTAAGTTATTATTATATCCTGATGAAGCTTGGTCGAAGCAAAACCGGTAGATATACAAAATAATAAATTCGTGGTTTAAATACAAAGTGTTTTTATTCTTTTAAATATAATGTCTAACCACAAAGTAATTGCTTCTTACGGAAAAAAAAATCATTTTTACATTTAAAGATTACGTTATGTTTTCACGTCCAGTGAAGGAATGTGGTGAAATACTTATTTTTTTTAAATTACCTCCAGGAAAATAATTTCCCTCGGGGCCTATGTTATCTTTAAAGATGCTGTCTTTTTGAGGAAAGGAAGAAATGATTCTTTTTTGGCGGTCAAACGTTTTTTCGAATTTTCGAACGACAAATTTCGAAACGGTCAAAAGTTTTAGTCAGAATTAAACACCGCAGTAAAGGAAAATTAAAAATTACTAATTTGACTAAAGGCATCTAACATTTTGATTTTTTCCGATTTCCCTTGTAATTTCGTTTTTTTAAACAACCTCTGTCACTTATCGTCATCTATTTTGTTATAATCACCATGTCTTTTTATCGTGATTTATTTTTGGGGTATTACACCGTGCTGCACTATCTTCTTCTAGCCGACGTTCGGACGGCGTTACAGTGTCCAAAATCAGGGCAAATGTGTAACCCTGATGATGGACACTGTAACGCTGTTCGAAACGTTGCTTAAAGAAGAGGTAGCGCAACACGGCATAATACTCCAATTAACCACGATAATTCTTTTGGCCGTGAAAAGCAATTTGCAACCATGTCTTTTTATCTAGGAAGTACTTACTTAAATAGACGCAAGTACAACTACATTTACTTAGTAGATAACGCACAGATACAAGCCGTTCGAGAATAGCAGATGTGAGACAGATTCTATGTAATGCCTCCGAGGTGGTACAGAAGAGAACTACACGAGATACGTGAAGATTATTACGTAAATTGTGTTTAGTATACCAGTGGTGCGTACATTGCTCTGTGTCCAAAGGTTTGTAGTTTTTCAAGTTCAGGTAAGAATAGGTTATTTTCGTTGTTTTTTTTAATTCTAGAAAAATAAATGAGAAAACTAGAATAATGCAGATATTTCCATTTTATTTTTATGTTGAATGAACAAATTTTATTCAATGATTTAAAATGTGCCGTTTTCGATTTGCCGCCAAAACGACATGTTCGTTTTTATTCATTAATTCGGCTGTGTTGACGTCACGCCGGGCAATGTTGTAAGCCGTCTTATCAACCAGCGGCGATTTCTATGTCGTAGTGACGATGTGGCTTGTTGGAACCGTATTGAATGTGCGTTTTTTCAAATCAACAATTAATTATGAATGAAAATATTAAATTTACACATTTTTAGATAAATGATCAGAATCAAAAAAATTAACTTAAAATCTTCCACGCATCTTTTACGGTATTCATAGTTTGTGAAAATATCCTTTATGCATTGTTGTTACCTTACCTATTTGTATTTTATATGATTTTTTTCAGGTTATTATATTTTCATGGTGCGTTTTTCTTAGTACACGCACAGCTTTTCAGCACTAATGGACTGCAGCCACCGTAGTATACCACTTGCGTAAAATGTAGAGATATGTATGTAGAAAGTGTGTAACTGGTGGGATGCGAGCCCATGAAATTTCTGCGTACATAACTATGCCTATAAAATTATGATAAAATCTTTTTATATGAGTTTATTAACGTGAACCGAGTTAATTTTTCGCTTAGCGTGAGCGCACTTAATAATTTTCATTTATAGTGCTATTGAGTGCATAATTTAATATTTTTTATTTTTATTTTTAAAATACTTGATAATTAATTAAGACATTTGCAGAGAATGGATGATAGAGCGATGTTAGAATAATATTTTGATGTAAGTTGATTTTAGGTTATTAAGTTGTCATTAGGTTGATTAAAGGTTACGAGAAATCCATATATAATCTCCAACTATATTCATTTTAGACATGAACGTAGAAAACGCTTTAAAAATTTAAAAGGATATTTTGAAAAAGGCAATTTGGAGAATCAGGACGTTTTTTTGTTAAGTAAAATGTAAAAAAAATAAATTTAAAACATTTCTAGATGGCCAGTCGAAGTTAACGTGCACATTTGCATTGATCGAAGGGCGGGGATTTATTAATTTCATTTGATTCATGTTATTTTTCTCTGAATTGGAGGTTAAAAAGTTACAACCAAATTACTCGCTTGTAAAGCTGAACGATTTCGTTATTTGGGTTGTTCTTCTTTTTGACCTACATATTTTTTACCACTCTGTCACATTTCCACCAATCTGTCACATTTTGTTTTTACTAAAAATGAATTCTCTCTGTATCTCAGAGGGGAAATTGTAGCAAGGGGGGAAGGAGGCCTAAAATTCCTAAAACACGAGCTGCGTGTATGCCTATTTCGAATGACAACCCACGTGACAGAATTAACGTACGACATAAAAGTTGTAGGAGACAAGTTTTGAGATTTAAAAAAATATTTTATGAAACATCGTTAAAAATAATAATCGCTGTCCTTTGATAGGTTCCTTTTGGAGTTAAAAAACAGTTTAACATTTTATGTCGTCATTTAATTTTTTTGTAACATTATAGAATGTACGCAAGTCGAGGTGGCAGAAGGCAACTGTGATTTGTATGAAATACACTTCTATCACGAGGAGTTACAACTCTGTAGCGTTATTTTTACTACAAAAATAAAAACACAATTTTTTTAAAACGCACACAGTCGTTACGTCTTTAGTACAGTAGATTTTAAAGCAATTATAAAATAATAATTTTGGTAATTCTATTGAATTTTTTTCAACTAACTAGTGGAGACAACTTTATGTAGGTTAAAAAAGAAGAACGACCCATTTATCTTTAACATCAAATCTGGTTTGTCGTGAAAGTGCAGGCGATTTTTGTTTAATAAATTTGAAAACAGTTTTCTTACCCTTGGTTTAGTAGTTAGATTAAAGAAACGTGTGCATTGTAGATACAGCATGAGATGGAGATAGTAGTCAGTAACCAGTAGCCAGTACCAGTAGCGAGACACCCAGAGGAATCTTCCTCTAATGATGATTGATGCGCACTCCAGTCATACTCGTTTTATCTTAGGAACGATGCCAGTAATAATGGTGGGATTAGGGCTGTTCTTTCTTCATGTATGCATTCTTACGTATAAATATATGTTCAGTCGTAGTAATTGCTGCACTAAAACGTAACAGTTATCTATATTGACGTGACAGTGATTGAGTATTGTTTACACAGTGACACAGACAGCAATGCAGTGAAAAGAAGAGCAAATAAGTATTATCCCAAGTAATATTGTAAATGCGAAAATGTGTTTGTTTGTCCGTCTTTCACGTCGCAACGAAGCAACCGATCGACGTAATTTTTTGCGTAGGAATAGTTGGAGGACTAAGAAGTGACACAAGCTACTTTTCATCCCGGAAAAACATTTCATTCCTGTGAGAAAATTCTTTGTACAGTAATTTCTCCGTTATGCCACACGAGCGAAGCCACTGGTAAAATTTAGTACTAAATATATTTACTGGATTATCACAAACAAATAATTAGATTCGTCGGTAAACAGAAAAGTATGCTGGTGAAAATATGGCAGGTTATTTTTAATATTTACATTAATAACTGTGTCGATGGTTTGCTGTGTGTAGGTTATTTTTACGAACTCCGAGGAAAATACTGAGTGCGATTCCAGGGGGTAGACGTCCAGTGGGCCGCCCCAGACACAGTTGGGCAAGGGAACTCCAGAAACTGTGTGAGGAGAGGATGGGGCTGCCATGGACGGAGGCCGAACAATCAGCACAAGGCAGGGACGGATAGAGGAGCCTTGTCGATGCAATGGGTCATCGACCCGAATAGGATAAGGGGAAGAAGAAGAAGAAGGTTATTTTTAAAAAAAGGAAGGAAAGTAAGTTCAGGGAAGGAAAAAGGTACGAGGGGTGGTATAATTCTGGGGATCAAACCGGCCTCTCTCGATTTGGCCGACCATGCAATTGGTGGGCAGCCGCACCCGTCACCAAGACCTGGACAAGATGCGGACCTTACCCCACGAATTTGGGTACTTCTCACGGCCTCCGTGGTCTAGAGGCATGGCTTTTGGCTTGTAATCCGAAGGTCACGGGATCGAATTCTGGCGTGGGCAAATAAATATTATTTATTTGTGTTATTTCACGATTAATTAAATAAAATTAATAAATAGTATATTTTCGGCACGTTCTAGAGTGGAAGATAATCAGTATCGCCCTGGTGTAAGTCCACCATTCAGAATTGAAACATTGCTTGAAATGGCTTTAGCCGTGTTTGGTGACCCAAATGGTGGTTGAATAGCCAGGTACTTCCCCACCTTCCTCTTTCCCATCTCCTTCCCATCCTCACTACCTTCAGCCTCACAAAATACCCTAATTGGGGATGCATATAGTCTTACTGGCTCCAGACGAGAGCAGTTGAGACTCTTGTGCGGTATTCGTATAAAAAGCCACGTAACTTTTTGGGGAGACATATGGCAGTAAATTATATTATAGTAGTTTTAGAAAATAATATATTAGATATGAGGTATAAAACATTTTATAACTAAATAAAATATACTTAAAAAAAAGATGCACCCTAATAATGGTTCCCGGATCGGCGGTACCCACACTTAACAGTAACCAAATTTATTACAGATTGTTACGAGTTTGCCAACACCTTCTTTGCCACCGATTTTTTAAATGATTTGTTTTTCCCCATCGATCCCCATCGATGACGCGAAAATAAAATACTTGCGTCAGGTCATAAAAAGTGAGGGTTCAACAGAAGAGTATGATTGATACGATGTATCGAATGTAAGTAAAGCTAGAAGTGTGTGTCAAGGCAAATTATTATCGCGTGTGCATCTGTCTCTGAAGGCGCTGACAATGTCTCGGCATTTGTGTAGGAAGACTTTGACCTAAGGACAAAGGGTGGTCGTGTTGAGTGACCAAATAGATACCTTAGATTCCTTAGAGAATGTCCAACTGTCTCACGATATCATATAAGCAATCGGCACCCACTAGATGAAACAAGGCTGACATGAAGGAGTAGCGAATCAAATGGAAAGCCTGTGTACTTGTCAAACATTGAACCTAATTAATGATGATCGAGTAGTTATAAATCTATACAGCAGGTAACTACTTCCTCGGAAATCCTTCAGTATGCAGAAGTCTCCGAGAAAATCATTTCTACAAATCTTGTCGTTAGATTCCAACAAAGTAAGATTTTGGGTAAAACTTACGACTTAAAAAGCTATCCCCGTAGTTAGTAGGAGACTATGAATTACTTTCTTCGCATTGTTCGAAGTCGTTAGGTAGTCATGCTCAATGGACGAAATAAATAAATGATATTGCGTTTCGTAAGATTTTTTTTAACAAATAGGTTAACTTTTCAAAGATCCGTGGCTCGCGACATAGTTAATAAAAGTTGGATTTACTAAGAAATTCGACAGAAACAGAATTCAGCCTTTGAAAATTTTAAGGTTGAGTTTGTTAACAAAACAAACTTATTTTAAAACACAAACATATTTTGCAACGTTAAATATTGCAGTAGAATTATAATTTTTTTTTTTTCATTTTTTATTAATAAAATACATGTTATTTGATTTACGTAGACATTTACAGAGAATAAATAAGTTAGTTCAGCTGCCTATTTCGTGGTGACCAATGGAATATAGTTGCTTTATCGATTTAAGTCCAGTGTAAAAACATGGATTAAACATGCTGATAAAGCTATTTTATTATTTTTATTTTTTTATACCTCAAGGTCGTTGAGGAAAAAAAATTGCCTCAGGGCCTATGTCATCTTTGGGGATGCCCTTAGGGAAAGGAAAGTAGGAGAAAAATATATGAGGGTTGGATAGGATTTTGGGACTCGGTACATCCCGGATATATAAATCCATCCCTCCCACTGCGGTGCAAAGCAGTGAATCGACATACTCCAGCTCGAGAGATCTCTCAAAGGTCTCTCCCAAACAGTCCTCCCCAACCGGCCTGCCACGCGGTTGGTGGGCAGGTGCAACTTCTGCTAAGACCCGGATAAACCTCACGCCACGAACCCGGGCACCCCGGCTACGTCACCACATGTAGCAAACCACTTGGAGTGACCTACTGGTTTTCCAATAAATGTAATCATACCTGCCTCCCAATTGTGGGGTAGTAATTATAATGGAAAATACAAATTTAATAACGAATTAAATTATTATTAATATTTTACCTCTCTGAATAATAATTGTTTTATAACATGGCTCGAAGGTATTATTATGCATTTGACATTTTACATTCAGCCCCTAGGCCAAACATACTATAATAATATCAATCCTGGATATATACATATAACATACATATACGTACTGTGAGTTGGAAGCATTGGGTATACAATGTATCTACGTATTATAATTTTCTGTCAAATCACAACCTTTGCCCGGTAGCAAACTATCATCCGTTTGGTGAGGGTTCAGGCTAGGGGTGAAGGGGCGGGGGTGCGATCAAACGATGAACCAGGAAAAGGGGATGAACAAAGGAACCAGCCTGTAACGTTGTGTGCCACTCTGACGGTTGACTCGTGGATATGGGATACTTGACTTGGTGCGGTAGGAATGAACACCAAGATAGAATGCACAATATTATAGTTAGGTAGATGCATGTTATTTTAAACAGAATAAAGAACACAATATAGACGTGTGATCCAAGTATTTGAAAATCGGGACTGAAATTACCAATACAAAACTGTGTTTCTCCTTGATTTCGAAATTTAAATGAGATGAAGATCTACGTCGTCGGACGAGTGTAAGTGAGACACAGCGCGTTCTAAATAGAACATTTGTTTCCATTTAAATTTTTATGAAAGGCCCTTTCTGTTTTATAACTAAAACTATTATTATTTTTATTTTTAATTAAATTCCTTATGCTATTACAAATTTTAGTTAAATACATATATTTATAAGAAATTTCACAACGTATTGCCAAAATGAGATATTAACAAATTCAAGAAAAAAAATCTGGCAATAGGCGCTTTCAATATTTTCACACTTACGAAATGGCAACGTGACAAAAAAGGCTATAAACATACGTTCCTTATCACAATAATGCTGCAACTCTTTCTTACATATTATAATAGGTATAATGGTGGGATCAAGATGAAACACACACAATCAATATACGTGTGTCTGTTTCCTCCAGAGAACTACTTTTTTCCTTTAGAGGAAACAGACATTCGTGCATTGTGTGTTTTATCTTTTGTCTCAACATGATTTAATGTATAAGAAAGAGCTGCAGCATTATTGTGATAAGGAACGTATGTTTATTGCCTTTTTTTGTACCGTCACCGTTTTGTAAACGTGGGAATTTAAAAGTGTCTAATTGTGACGATCTCGTCAATGAGGAGAGATTCTTTCAAGAATTAAAATTGTTTCCCTTTGAATCTCTTCGCTGATGCTTACTATATCGATCTCGGAAGAGATTCTATTCTAGAGCAATATACTCCTCTCCACTGGAAGAACATTTGCATTGGAAGGTTGATCCTACAGGCAGGAAGATAGAATGATCTATGATGACACTATGATATGGAACATAGAGACTTACACGCTCTAAAATAGCCTCGCAGCAGTCTGATAAAGTATAACCCTCTCTACTGAGCTGCAGGGAGTCGCAGTCTGCCCAGAAGATAGTTCGTAGAGCCACGGATAGTAGCCGCACTCCCTCATGTAGAGAAATCTGAGACCCCTCTCCAACATCAGGAAGCAATTCACCTCGTGAGGATTCCAGATAGCCGCATCACTCTCCTACTGCGGACCAAGGAGAAGTATAAAATTCTCGGAGTACGGATTTCCAGAAAAATTCTTTGAAAAAATTTGAAAAAAAATGTAACTTTGGGACTTTTTTATAAATTATTTTTACAAGAAACGATAAAAGCGAGATGACGATAACGTTTATAATATGTGTGTTTTTTTTTAAATTTTTTCAAAAACGTTTTTTTAAAGCCATTTTTAAAGCTTATTTTTGTTTACATTAAAAATTTTTAGATTTAAAAAATTATATGTTTATTTCGAATTATAAAATTTGAAAGCTATTTCACCACCTTTCAAAAACAGTATTTAGTTTTCGGATGCGTTCAGAATTGTTCTGTTTATTTGGATTTTATTGCAAAGCGGAAATATTTTGACCTTCCGACAAAATTTTCCCAAGGGCTGATTGTTTAAATGGAACTGATATCTATATATATTTAATATCTTCGTATTGTTATGCCGTGTTGCGCTACCTCCTTCTTTAGTCTCCTTTTTTTGGCTTAAGAAGTAGGTAGCGCAACCACGGCATAGCACCCCAAAAAACAAATAACGAAAATACTTTTGGCCGTGAAAATCTAAAAACTTACTAAATGAAAATTTGTTTGCTTCTGTCTATGCATATATGTATGTATGCTGTGCGTTGCTAAATTTTGGGGATTTGATGTGCGCATCCCCGCGATTCTTACTATATACAATCGTGTGTTCTGGCATCATGAAATTATGCGTTGCTAACAGTTCATCCGATTGCGGTGAAACTTTGGGGATTTGATGTGTGCCTGCCAGCGATGATTTCAATATATACCGGTGAGCTCTGACATTATGAAATTTGTATAAAAAAATTGCAATAGGTGGCACGCGAGCTGTTTGAAAACTGGATGTACCGGGAATGAATGTATGGAATGCAGTAGGGGGGAGGGGAATCTGGGAGGGGGAAGGGGAACTCGGGAGGGGGATTCGCGGGAGGGGGGAGAAGAACTCGGGAGGGGGATTCACGGGAGAGGGGAGAGGGAAGGCGAATCCGGGAGGAGAGAGAGGAACTCGGGAGAGGGGGAAGAGGGCGGGGGGAGTGGTGAGAGAGAAGGCGGAGTGGGAACGCAAGAGAAGGGGACGCGGGAGAGGAAGAGGAGGCGGAAAGGGAACGGGACGAATGGGAAAGGACACGTAGGGAGAAACAATTTCTTTATTAAGTATTATAAAAGATAATTTTCAATTGAATGTCTTAGAGGTTTCAAAGATGTGAAATGACGTAGAAAAGCTATTAAAATAAGTTTTCACCAATTTATTGTGACAGTTAATAATAATCCCAAAGAGCTATTCCCCTTCTACCGCTATTGAGTGAGAATTGCTTTTGGTGCCATAAATAGTACCACGAATAATTGCGATTATTAGTGTCGTTTGAAGTTTATATTGGCGGATGATTAGGGGTGAACGGTGTTAGTGACAGTAGCGTCACGGATCGCTCGTCCCGTTAAACAGATTGATGGATAGCGGATTAAAGGTATCTCTAATCTACAATATTAATCCTTACTTTGTTTCTGATATTGGATTATTTTTGCCTACACTGTGTTATGAATAATTTTCTAACCAAATTATTTAAAAAATATATATATTTTCTACTGTTATCCACCGATTTATTTATTTAAACGTCCATACACATAGTGTGCAGTACATGTTTTTGACATAATACAGGAAATATCATAAAATACAGGTTACATAAAATATAAGAGTTGACACAAAGTAGGTAACCTAGAATGTAAGTTAAGTGAAAATAGAGAAAACAATAGTTTATGTAGTAGGTAGAAATAGTTGGCACATACGTCGTTTGAAGTTTGCCAAATTCAAGTCAAATACGTTCATATTGTTTAAATATTCATTACCAAAACTATGTAAACGCTGAATTGGGGAATGCAGACTATAGTTGGAATGAGATGTACAATGTATGTATATATAAAATATTAATATTCGTCTGGTCATTCGTGTAGGTACATGAAGATTTATTAATCGCAGAAGTTCACAACAATCGAATTTAAGAGATTAATAATTTTAATAAAAAGGTTAGGTCTTTTATTTTTCGTCTATATTCTAAAGTTGGAATATTCAAAATATTAATTAAGAATGGGTAATTTATATGCTCTAATCTAAAGGGATATTATGTTTAAAATTTATGAAACGTAGAAATTTTCTTTCAATTCTTTCAACATTTTGAATATGAATTTTCTAGAATGGCGACCAAAATATGGAGTTATGTTCCATTAGGCTTCTAACAAGGGGTATGTATAACAGTTTAATGATTTGTAAGTTTATTTATTTTATTTACAGTTTGTTGAATGTTGACCGTGAAGTCTAGTTACTGATAAATTATTGCTGAGGAAACTTTTTCACATCGCCTGAAATTTGAGTACTGTGGGAGCTTTTGTTTCTTTTTTGTGTTGTGTTAGTGATAATATTTTTTTTGTAAATTTAAGGTGCATAAATGAGAAGATTTTGTGAGAAAAATACAGAAAACAAACGATGTTTTGGTGGATTTTGGGAGACGGGCATGGGTACCGCCGCCCAGAAACAATGTTTTGGATTACCAACACCACTGCCGTAGGTCATCCCAAGTGGTTCGTTACGTTTGGTGATTTAGCAGGGTTGTCCGTGTTTATGGGGTGAGGTTTGTTCGGATCTTGAAGGCAAATGCGTCTGCCTACCAGCTGCGTGATAGGCCGGATCGGGAGAGACTAGTTGAGGGAGACCTTTTGACCTCTCCAGCAGCACTCTCGGAACGTCTCGACGAACGTCGCACCGCAGCGGGAGGGGTAGATTCATACGTCCGTTACACACGTATATACGTTACACACATATATACGTATACATTAAAGACGTACTTTTAATAAGTACCTACCTACATCGATGATTAAGAGGCATAACATTTTATTTGTATTCATCAATGCATTAATAATTACGTGAAATCTAAATAAAAAACGCGAGTTAGTACACGAATTTAATTAATTTTGTGTAATATTTACATGTTCAGTCGAAAATATTTGTTTGAAGAAATAATTATAAATTTGTTTGAAATTGTATAAAATAAAATGATTGAATTAGCTACCTACATTTACCTGTTTTATAACTTTTATTTAACTGTTATTTAAATACTGCTTTATAACTCTCTATCTCGGTCCTAGTGAGACAGGCATCGAAAAATCGCAAATAAATAAACTTTATGTAGATAAATAAATAAAAAAAAACCTTGACTCAGTAACACACACGTGACTTAGTTAACAGTAAAAACCCTATAGCAGAGAAAATAATATCCCCTCTTAAATTTCAAAGATATCGCAACATTTACATGATTGTGCAATTTTATTTTTTGCTTTTCAATCCAAATCCATAATACCTCCAAACAAAAATATCGGTAACCTATTACATTTTTATTTTTATTTCTCTGTGCCAAAATTCTTGAAAAATTCTTATTAGATTAATTTTTAGTCAAAGCCATAATAAATCGACAATTCAAAAAGGCAAAGCAATTTTTAAAAACCCTAAATCCACAAATCTCGGCTTATGGAATAAGTCCCTCTCGGAACCCTTTGAAATACATTGATGCATTACCCGTTGATAGCGGGCGACGCGACGCTCACAAAATATGCTTTTACCAATATATGGCTATAGTCCTGCCGCTGAGAGCTCGGCTGTGACCTCTCGTTCTAATACACACTTTTCTTATGAGAAGGAGGAGGATTTTACGATGGAGCTATCAGCGGTACGCCTTTATACGGACTTTGCCACTCAGAATCGTGTCAGGGTAGGCGAGGGATATAGGGGCGAAGGGTGAGGAAATATGTAGAGATGTAAAGATATTGCAAGTCTACATAGCCGAAAAATCCTCCCCCAGACCTTAGCGGCACGTAAGTAAGCAGTTAGTATTTGGACCACGTTTTAAAAATTGATTTTAGGACTGCTTTTATCCGCCCTTTCAATTTGGTTAGATTTTTTTTAATAACTGATGTAACAGTTGGAATGCTGACTTTGCGTAAAGTGGAGATGTTTTTTGATACTCAAATATTAGAGTATGAAAATTTGTTGAAAAAGCAATAGGCATTCTTGTTAAAACCGTAATCGTTGGTTTTATGGTTATCTTAAACACATACCAAAATTTGACATAATTTATTATTATATTCAGAGATCTATTTTTCTTTTCTGTAAAATTTTTCTTTGCAATAAATTTCAAAGTATTTTCTCAACTTTCGAGCATCAAAAATTTTGATAAGAGTATCCTACATAATATACTTTTAACATTAATACGTTTCCTAACTTTAGACAAACGCACAGGTATATTATTTTATCTCTCGTTTATTCCAGATCTCGGGGAGGGTGGTGCAGTCCTACGAGTTCCATGTTACACATAGAATATATAAAAGTAAAAATAAAAATATTGTAAAATAATGCGTGGTAAAAGAAAACCAAATAAAATAATTTGTGTCCGACCGAAACAGGACTTTCTACCTAAACTTTTTAGACATGTTAAAAATCTATTGTTTACTGAAATTTGGCTTACTTTTTACATTTATGCAGACAGTTAACACGTGATAAATGAAATCAAAAAAATAATAATTGAAGTACGCAAAAAAAAATTACATTACTGCTATAAAACAAATAAAAATTAAAAACATGTTAACTATTTCTTGAAACAAAAAATTGTCAATAATCAACACTTTACAATTACAACATTCTTATTACACCTGTTAAGCCGCCGCTACCCGAATTTCTACCGATTTCTTACATATCTCCCTTAAACATTTGAAGTTTTTAAGCTCTTAAAAAAATATATGTTATTTTTAAAGATTATATCTAGACGTTCTCTATGCCAAAACGCAAATTGTATGAAATTCCTTCGGTAGAAAAAAATCGCAAAGTATGCTCCAAAAATTATTATAAACACGTTCAGTTCACTTATTTTAGAAGTTATACGTTTGGAAAAATTCAGTGTTTCTTTAATAATTCGATAATTCACGAACGCAGAGTTACGGTGCGGCCGAAGGTTCGGCAGATTTTCTATCGAAACCGAAACTGATGCCGAAACTTGCCAAAACCGAAACCGAACCTGCGGTCAGTCACTAAAAATAATAATAATAATAAATAAAGAAACAAATAAAGAAAAATAATAATTATAAAAAATAATAAAATTTATGAAAGGAAATTTATGCCTGTCTGTGTATAGGTACCCCCAGCTAATGATAGTTATTATTGTAATTAATATTGATAAAAATTCAACTTCATGGACGATGTTAGTATAAGACATAACAAAGTTCATAACATTGAAGTGATTTCAAATTTCAATTGAAATTTTAAAATTAGGAAAGCTAGTTCCTACTCAAATTTCCTAGAGCCGAATCAAAAAAAGAAACTGATACATTAAATTGGATTGAAGTGATAAGTACTTTAGAAATTCGAATGGAATTAAATTTTTATGGTATAGAAAAATTGTAATAAATATTATGTGTTGGGATATCTAGAAAGAAATTAGGACCAAATAAGAAGGGGGATATTAACCCGTCAGCCGTCAACCGTCCCATACTTAAGATCCTGCCACTGAGAGTTCCGTTGTAACATCTCTTTTACTCTCCCATTCTCTCATAAATACCGTTTATAAGAAAGAGAGAGAGAGAGCGGTTTCAACGGACCCTATCAGCGGTATGCCTATATCGGTGTTTCGATGATTTTCATAATAATTTACGATAATTCTTATCTATCCCAAATTTTCACCTGCCAATTCAACATCGATACAATCTGGGCAGGTTACTCCTCGCTACTCCCGCTACCCTCGCTCGAATAATTTATGATTGTTTTTGCTGATAATAACATTATCACATCAGTAACAAATAAAATCACCAGATGTAACAAACTACCACGGCTTTTCACTGATTGAAAATCTATTAAGAATTCTTCTAAATAATCGACATGAAACAAACTAACCGATTTAATCAGCGCCCTTGAGGTGATTTTTCACAAAAACGGCGCTCTACAAATTATCCAATTATTATTTTTATTATTATTAAATGGAAGTGTCACTGGCTGCGCTTGTTGCTTCTCTCGAAATTAATCGATCTTACTTATTGACTGACAAAACAATATCTAGTTAATCTATAATTCGTTCAAATGAATTAATCAATTCATATAAAACTTCACTACTAAAAATAAAGCAAGTGCCTACCTAGATATCTACCCCATAAACTTTTACGATCCACGTGAAAGCTCTAAGAGCATTTGAAAGAAAAATTTTAAGAGTGGAAATATGTAGTACTCCGTTTCGGTCCACTTGAAGCTAATTGAGTAATTACGTAATACGATAATTAAGACTTGTTTTCTTCGTGGATATTTATGAAAACGAGGAAGTAATATTTTCCTCCGGTGGTAATTAGAAAATCAATCGAAAGAGGCTATGTTGATCTGAACGTCGTGAAATAATGACCGTTGAAATTCACGTTCAAGTAAGTGGATACTACGTCAGCAGTGATCGCATTTTCAGGAATGATAGATATAGTGACAGTAATTTATTCGTCTATTTCTGAAAATGATTTTTGTTTGTTAACTTTTATCGGTTCTTCAAATACTCTGTACACTTAAGGCCTTAGGGTCATGTTGACCCGATTTCAAAAAATGAAGTAATGGTTTTAAACGAAATTATTTACAGTACATATTTCTTAAATAAAAATAAGGACACAAGTAAAGTGTAAGTATAAGTGTGTAAGTATATTCTTAGAAATCTTATCATTGTAATAAAGCATTTTTATTTACAAGACACGGGCATTTCTGACCCGAGGAACCCAAGAAAGAAAAAAACATAATTTTCTTAACAAAAGAGACTTATCCATAATTTTGCAATATTGATAATAAGTGAATGGATAATAAATAATTTTTATGGAGTCATTATAAATTATATTAATAATTACGACTTTTATGATCAGTTTAATTTCAGTTCTGGGTCGAAATGACCCGAAGAACCGAGGAAAGTTAAAATAGCATACGATCTTCCAGCAGTCTAATTTTGCATTATTGTACCCACCTACAGAATAAACTAAACAGTATAATTAATTGATGAATCAGATACGTTAAACAAAGTTAAAACTTATTTGATAAAACTAATATAAATAACTTGTATTGATATTGATAGGTAGTATATACATTTTTGTACACAATTTGCATATACACAGCCAACACAATTTTTTAAATAGTACGTTTTAACTGGTGACCGGACACCTCAACAAAATACAATTTCAACATCTTGAGAAATTATTAAAAAAGATGAAGTTTATGGATTATTTTTTTTTTCATAACTTTTTAACACAAAATACATACGTTTTTGTACATAATTTGCTTACAAACAGTCATCCTTTGCTTAAACAATATTTTTAATAGTATGTTGTAACTGGTGACCGGACACCTATACAAAATACAATTTCAACACCTCCTTTGAAAATTCATTAAAAGTGATGAAGTTACGTTAGGTTATTTATGGACTGTTTTTCAATTTTTTTTTCATAACTTTTTAATGATTATTTTAAGCCACTTTTAACCACTCTGTCGAGTGGTCGTGGAACCGTTCTAAGGGCGTCAATGAAAAATAGTAGTGATTGAACAATATTTTATAATATTTATATAAAATAAATAGGTACTATTTACCAATATGAAGAGTGGCTTTGGTTTGGCTCATCGTGGACTTATTTCAATAGATTCAAGACATTTTCCAACAAAACTAATGAAGAATTCACAATCCAGCTGTAGCCTTCGATATTGTAGGTATTTCTTTCATTTTCCACCCAACAAATTACTTAAGGGATGCCTGTGACTCAACCTTGGTTATATGATAGCCTTGGCCGCGAAGTAGACGGGAGGAGAATTTGATCGATCTCGTAATATGTAAATGGCTTCCATGCTGAACCAGAATCAATAATCATTTTAATCACACCTTCAAGTATAATGAAAAGTTTAAACCTCTCTAAACTTCCAATATTTATTATTTCTATAATGATATTTTCTTTGTGATTTGGACGACACAACCAATTAAAACACAATTGAGTTTCTCTGTAAGGAAAGATGGAGGTTTATTTTGTTAATCTCACAAGATTTACATCTAGTAACAAAAGTATAATAAAAGTAAAGAAAATTATCTAGTAACAAAGCATTACCTTTTTTTACATTAACTCCACACAGGAGGCCCTGAGGAAAGAAACGACATTTAATATTATTAATTGTAATGTCGATTCCTTACTCACAATTACGAAAGTAATTACTTTTATTTATTGAAATTAATCTAATCAATTTGCTTTATCGTAGCTCATAGATTATTTTTACTACAGTTTTAATTATCCATAGACTATAAAATATCGAGTCGACAGTCTATGATACATACAGTCACAATGACGAGTCAATTACTTTTAATTAAAGAAAATTATTTTTTTCTTAACATATCTATCTATATATACAAAAATGAATGTAGGTATGTTTGCTTGCTTGCGTGCGTGCTGTTTGTATGTAGGTATCTTGTTTATGTATTGCTATATTAAGCGTAGGAAATTTTGGAAGCTTTCAAAATATCTTCTCTCCACCCCGTGAAGGTTTCTGGATTTTGAAAATACATCTGAAAAGTTTTTTTAATCATTACAAAAACTCTTACGAAACTGTCAAAAATGTTACAATTTGAGAATGAAATTTTGCAAACAAATTGTTTTACCAAAACACAATTTTTGAATAAACTCGTTAATTTATTGAATTTATTTGAAGTACTCACTTATGATACTAACATCCTCTTTGCCCAGAATACTAATGGAGGGAAACAATTATACCAAGTCAGTGGACATCTTCAATTTATCTTTGAATAAATTTAAAATATTGTTATTGAGGCAGGTCAGTTATGTACAATAAAATGTTTTTTCTATGCTATATATGTAAAAGCCCCGAAAAAGGGCGTTTATTTATAAATAAATAAATAAATAAATACTTTAATCTAATCAAGAATTATAGGTATTTTAAATAGGTACCAAATTTGATTGATTCTTATAATATTCAAAAATGAATGTTTGTAATATATGAAAAATTAAAGTTTGTAAAAAAAAAATTATAATAAGGGGCACGCGAGCTGTTTGAAGACTGATTGTCATGGAACTGAATATATGGAACGCGGGAGAGGGTTGGGGAACGCGGGAGGGGGTTCGCGGGACGGGGAAGCGGGAGAGGCGGTAGGGGAAGGGAAACAGAATGAATGGGAAAGGACACGCAGAGAGAAACAATTTCTTTATTAAGTGGCATTGAAACGCATGCCGGGAATTCGTCAGTATTCATTATATTTTTTGTAGCACTGATAAGGCAACGGGGAAAAGCCCATGTTTACAAAATTTTACATGGGAAACACATTTTGTTGTTCTAATTCGGTTTCTATACATTAACTCCACACAGGAGGTCCTGAGGAAAATAATTCATCTACAAAGATGACTTGGACCCCCATAGATGCCATACGGAGGGTCTTTTTGGGAGATAAAACATAGATGCCGGCAAATCGTTCCACATCTGAGCTGTTAAGTCGTAGAAATGACCCGATCTCTTGTAACAAATGCCATTCGTGTATAAATTGGGCGCCTGTTTCGCGAATTTTCCCTGCAAAGCACCGGTGCCGAAGGGATCAACGACCACAGATCTTCGAAGCATTTTCCATTGAAACAGATTCTGTGCTCTAAAGGTTGCAATCCGTTTGTTAAGATATGGGACTTTCTGCAGTTTCTGCAGAGTGAAATCTTTTGGGGTTCCTGACCAGAGGTAGCTGCCAAATTCTACCGGGGAGCGCACTTTCGGTTTGTACAGGGTCAGCAGTTATTTAGGTACTATTAGGTCAGCAGTTATTTAGGTACTATTAGGTCAGCAGTTATTTAGGTACTATTAGGTCAGCAGTTATTTAGGTACTATTAGGCCTTAAGTTTGATATGAAGGTATTTACTTTTACGTTAGATAAGTTATCCATATTAAATGGATGATCGTTTGTTTCCGTATTATTCTGCTAGTTATTTCACGAAAAAAAAAGAAGAAATTTTCTTTCTGCTAATCTGACAGGCAATTTTGATTAAAGTATGCTAGTCATTGCAGACTTAACTACTTCTGTCTTGATGTAAACTGAACCTTAAAAATATAAACAATTAAAACCATTTCTCAACATCACACATTAACCCTAGATTACTACTCTACGTCGCAGAGGCGCCAGCGTTTTTTATACATTGCTCTCTCTTTTTATCCTTTGCTCGTATTGCATTGAAATTCAAGGACATCTCAGTCATCGGCAGCACGTGTCGCAGGACGGTTGTTGCGTTATGGTAAAATTGCTAGTTTTTTTGATATGGCCCTCCAAATGGCCAAATGGCGCTCCAAAGACGTATGAGTAGCTTGTATGTAAGTTTTGCGCTCTTAATCAAATTGTTAAGGAAAATATATTTTTTTTGGTCCTTTTTTTTAGTTAATTACTTCATGAAAGGCTATTTTTTGTAGTGTAGTAGTAATAGAAGTTTTTTTTAAAATTGTAACAGTTTAACTTGTTACCCCCGTTTACTTGTATGTTGACTACACAAAACACCTTACTCTATGAGCGTGTTGGTTGCTAACTTCGGATGAGACAGTGGCGACATCGGGTAGAAGACGGAAGAGCGGTCACTCCACGGATTTTACTGGCGAAGGAAGGAGGGGTCTGGTCTCCGACTGGCATGCTGACTTCGTAGATTGGCGTTAGTTTCCTTTACACTGGTTTAAATAGGAGTTTATGTTTTTTAATGGTCATGTCTTTGAGACTGACCTAGGCGCCCAACATACTGTTTGAAAGGTTAGTTTTGTTCAGATTATAATGTTACACATAACGCTGGTTCCTAGTACTTTTAAAAGTGACTTGCATATTTCATAATCCCAGGAGCTTCCTCTTCAAGGAACCCTGGACCATGTCCTGAGTTTTGTTAAAACTTTAATCTTTAAATAGACGATTGTCTCATGCTCTACAAACTGTTTGATTTCAATAAATGTTAAAAGTTAAACTAATCTTTTCATTCACATGTCCCTTATATTTTCACTGCGCACATGGATGTCGCTGGGAAGTAGATTGACTATTAATTTGCTAAAAGATTAAGAAACATAGTTACAAAATGTATACTCTAAGTGATTTATTTTTTAAAGAGAAGACTGTTTAATTGCCTAAGTTTCATTTGGATTAAAGATTTTATAATAAAAAAATATATAAATATAATATAAAATTGTGTTTTTTTTTTTAGTAATATACAAAATTATAGAAACATTCAAAACATATCAATCATACTTATTAGTTTTTAAATAAAATCATTAGTCAATATGATGCGCCTCGCTGGCGTATGAGTAGTTTCTTTGTACGTCGCAACAAGAGTAGTAGTCTAGGGTTAAGGACAATCACTGTTGTATTTTTTGTCACAGCTGATGCAAAAGCAAACTAGTGTATTTTGCAAAATTGACGGTTGTTCCATTCTATCTTTCCCCAGTTGTTAATTAAGATACTTATAATTTTCACCCGCTGACATTTTAAATATTAGGTACCAAAAATTTTAAAAGCTATTTGGCTTTTCCTAACGTTTACGCTGCTTTGCTACAATTATTTCTGAGAATTCCTTAGCCTTTTAAAAGCAGACCTTTTCCAAACAGAATTTTTGCCTAATTATTATTTTTCTACAGTGTGGGTACTTACCTGTATACGCAAGATCAAAAATTGATACCGGCTGAAGATTAGTCAAAGGTCTCCAGCTCTAACCCGTTAACTTCAATAATTGAGTGTGACATTATTACCATAATATGATTTTTTGCCTACAACACCAATACTCCCATAAAGGTGCCATATGAATTTAGTTTTAAATGTAGTTACAGCTTTATCCGAAAGATATCGCCCACACTAATTCAAAGCTTTCTTCAAATTCTTTCTTTCTTACAAAGATTGCTTCAATAATGAGAACCTTACTCATTTTTCAAACAGCATTAGAACAAATATACTTGGCTGACTGTCCCACGTTGTAACACTACCACAGCCCAACAATTCGATAAATATACTGGAGTGAAATGGTTTAACCAATTACCAGTTAATCTAAGATTGGAAACTAATTATAAAAAAATCAAAAAATCAATAAAAACACATTATTATGACTACATCTTATAATACTATACTTCTCAACACAATTGTAGTATATGGATATCCTTTTTCTTTCTTTATTTTTCTCCTTTCTTTTTTGTTACCTCCTCAACTTCATTTCTATTTTATTCATATGTATATTTTTATATATGTATGTGTACACATATGCATATGTTTTTATGTATGTACACATGGCGATAACATTTTGTATATGTGTATATATGTAGGTATGTGTGTATATCTACGTGTGTGTATGTGTATACTTACATATATGACCTTTTTTTCTTATTTTACTGTTAAACTCCTATCTTTTGTTTTACACATAAAAAAAAATTACTATTTTTTTCTTTGTTAAATTGTGTTTTACATTCGTTTTCTCCGCCTTTTTTACTCGAGCTCTGCTCTAAAAAAAGGTGTAATACTTATTAATTAATGTATTTTTAAAAGAAAAACTTTATTTAATTTATAAAAACATGTAACCTCTGTACCATTATATTCAATAAATAAATAAAAAAAAAATAAAAATAAAATTTCAATCTCGTCTTATATTGTTGCTTCTGTTGTTACCTCTGCTAAAACTAATCCAATAAAATTCTTCAAATGGATAATAATAATTTCATTGACATTGTAAAAGCTGTTAATTCCATTATCGAAACTAAAAATATAAATATATCAAAAGCTGTATGGCTAAAGACAGAAGATAGATAAAATGATTTTAATGAAACCTTACAATAATATAGCTCATACATCAGAATAACATATAGGCTATATATAATGGTAAGCTCTGGGGTAATGAAATTTGTTTAAATGAAAATGTGTGTATTTCATATATTTTAGCCGCAGGGAGGAAAGGCAGGGGGAAGGGGAACGGGGGAGGTGGGGTTTGCGGAGAGGGAAGAGACGAGGGAGGGGGAAGGCGGGGAAGGTGGAAGGGAACTGGGACGCACGGGAACGGACATGCAGGGAGAATCAATTTATTTCTTTGAATGGCATTGCAACGCATGCCGGGGACCAGCTAGTTAAATATAATTTCACACATTGTCTTTCTATGAACATATTTATTTATTTATTGTTTGAAACATTTACAGAGTGTTAACAATTAAAAAAGTTATAAAAAATTGCCATTGGGATGTACATAGGTATTAACATTCCAATTATAAATGTTCACAGCATGCGTTATCAATGTTGAGTTGTTACTACAAAATGAAATATAAAACATGATAGTGTCAAATATATAACATAACCTACAAAGAAAGATAATAAAAATAAAATGATAATAGAGCAATCACATAATTGTTCTCCATGACATATCAAGGTAGAAGATTGTTAATCTGCTTTTTGAAATATGTGAGACTGTTTGCATTTTATTTAATAACCATGTTTTATACTTAAGTACCTTTGTAATTTCCGGTCCTCAATTCACCATATAAAATATTTTTGCACTTCGTTTCGAAGGGAAGATTTTTCAAAATGGAACATTTGAATAGTCACGTGCGCTAGTTTATATTTCCTTTCATTTTCCCAGTCTATTTAATTTTGCCAATATGTCGCCACTGGCTTCTGGTAGTAAGGATGCCTTTGTTATGCATCGTAAAAGAATATGAAAACGTATTTCTTCATCCATGTCTGAGAACCGAGAGACAAAACATTGTTTGAATTTACTATAGCTTATACTCAGAAACCATATTTTCTGAATTACGAAGTTAGTATATCACAACTTTTTCCTCTTCTTATTCCTTATTACGTACTACCAGAATTTAGATACAGATACACCAGATACAGTCTCTACTCAGAAACCATATTATCTGAATTATGAAGTTAGTATATCCAATTTTTTCCTCTTCTTCTTCCTTATTACGAATTTAGATACAGATACAACAGAATTTAGATACAGATACAACAGATACAGTCTCTACTCAGAAACCATATTATCTGAATTATGAAGTTAGTATATCCAATTTTTTACTCTTCTTCTTCCTTTTTACGTACTACCAGAATTAGATACAGGTACATCAGATACAGTCACTACTCAGAAACCATATTATCTGAATTACGAAGTTAATATATTCAAGTTTTTCCTCTTCTTATTCCTTATTACGTTCTACCAGAATTTAGATACAGATATATCAGATAGTCTCTACTCAAAAACCATATTATCTGGATTGCGAATTTTAGTATATCCAACTTTTTCCTCTTCTTCATTTTCTTCATTTTACATACTACCAGAATATAGATACAGATTCAGTCTCTACTCAGAAACCGTATTATCTTAATTGCGAATTTCAGTATATCTAACTTTTTCCTCTTCTTCTTCTTCATTTTACATACTACCAAAATGTAGATACAGATACACCAGATACAGTTTCTACTCAGAAACCATATTATCTGAATTATACGAAGTTAGTAAATCCAATTTTTTCCTCTTCTTCTTCTTAATTACGTACCACCAGAATTTAGATACAGATACACCAGATGCAGTCTCTACTCAGAAACCATAATATCTCTTGGTGTGAGTATCAAATTTAAAAAGATACTATAATTTAAGAAATAATAAATCAATTTGGTGGGTTTTATTTGAAACCAAATTGGCTTAAATTATCATTAAATGGCAAGAAGGATTTAAGAATGAAAATTAATTAAAAAAACTTTCTAATGTCTCAATAATGCTATTAAAACTAATCGGGCGCTGATGTAAATAATAAAAAAGTATTTATGTTTATTCCAGGTATCAGAAAATTACGGAGCTCCGGAAAGCAAAATCGATTTTTCCTAACAAAGAAAATCATTTCGAACTAAACGTTTATTTACCTTTTCTTAAAATTCTATTTACTTTCGCACGCATTGTTCGTTCAGTCCACGGCGAAGTGGAAGGATTTACCGTGGGTGGGTGACATTACTCCAACGGGGGTGGAGTTGTGATAGAGAGGTGAGGTCGGGTGGACCATAAACCCTTCACCCGGTGGACCCGCAGTAAACACCGCCGGACACGTGCCCTGTACACCTAAACCCTACCTCTATGCAATGA
This sequence comes from Glyphotaelius pellucidus, assembly GCA_936435175.1. Lineage (NCBI taxonomy): Eukaryota > Metazoa > Arthropoda > Insecta > Trichoptera > Limnephilidae > Glyphotaelius > Glyphotaelius pellucidus. The sequence continues at coordinate 9,325,287 of OW386537.1, read as the reverse complement.
CGTCGCCCTGTAAATGTTCGATAAACCTTCACACAACCTTCAAGTGTGCTATTCAATTCCTGGGTGAAAATTGAGACGTCATTGTCCATGTGTTTATTCTGCCATGTTTGGAAAATGAATGTTTTGGTGTTTACGCCACATTTTAAAACTTTATCATATTTTTTGTTATCATTCTACAATTTTTAAGGTTACAGTGTTAAGTTTCTTAGTTAATATTTTATTAGTTCATTTACTTCATTCGGTTTGCGAAGAGTTGGTTAAAGGCTTTTTTTAAATTTTTCTAGCTAAGCGACTATATAAAATAATTTTATATACAAAATATAATGGTCATATTAGTAAAGATATTGTATTTATTAGTTCTTCTCACTAGGGGTTCCTGTGCCGAGGGGACTAAAGTTATTTAATTGTAGTTTATTTGTCTTCTATGTCATTTTTAGTGTCTTAATTGGGGTTTTTTTGTCGATCTCTTTCAGCCATATTTTTTTTTCTTGATTTGTGTTCATAAGTTTTTTTTTTATTAATTTTATGTCTTGGGGAAGAAGATGTCTTGTCATGGAGTTTTGTTGCAAAATAGGTGTAGTTTCTTTGTCCGAATGTGGTTTTATAACTTTGAATGTTTTTATGTCATTTTTATTAGTGTGATTCAGTAGAGTGTGGTTAGAGGATTCAGTTTTTTTAAATAGCTACAATAATATATTTTTGCGAGTGATCGCCAACGTCGAGGGGACCTGATAGGGCACACGAAGAAGAAAAGAATATATTTTTGGCATACATTCGTTGTACATTTGGTACGTCAAAGTTATTGAAAATTTCAATCGAAGGCATTCTAATGGGTACTTTCAGTATGGTCTTTATGATTCCTTTTTGAATTGTATTCAGGTTGTGTATGTGTTTATGCGTAGAAGATCCCCAACATATAATTCCATATTCAATTCGAGAATGACATAACGCTTAGTAAACCTTTTTTTCATATCCTTTTTATTTACCACATTTCTTAGATTTTTAAAGAAATATACAAGGATTGTGAGTTTTGCCGTAATACCTCTGATATGTAGGTCCCATCTAAGATTTTCATCAATTATTACTCCGAGATATTTTACATTTTGGGCTTTTTCTATAACTGGGCTGGGAACTTTTTCTATAACTAACTGGGTATTAGCTATATTTCACGACTAGGCCTGAATAGCTTGGAATCTGCTTTCCAAACTCCTCTTCAACTTTTCCTTAAACTTGTCAGTCTTCGAAGTAGGTGAAAGTAGATCGGATAGGAAAATCGAAAAAACACAAAAAAATCGTATAAATAATATTTTATTAATTATAAATCAAATTTCCCCTAGTGAACATCGTTGTGCAATAAAGGAATAATGCCTGTAAGTCTTTTCATAAAATTAATTAGCATAAAAAATATTACATGCATCAATAAATCGAAAATGTCGATGATTACAAGCGTCAAATTAGTGGTCGCGAATACCAATTCTGAGTGCCTGCCATGGTAATATTTATACAGTTTGGCTTATCGCACAGATAGGGACTAACTGACGGATAGCTATCGCTTATATAAGTCTGTCAATTATAATACTATTATCCCTTTAAACCCCATTATCTCTTTTATAAAGGATATCTTATTCTCTCTTCTGGGGGACATATTTTAACAAGGTTAATAAAGAAAAAAATATCGGAAAATTTGACAGCCTATTTGTTCGCTCTTTTAAGCAATAACTAATGGGGTCGGCGAGAAACTTTAAGCAGTATAATATTGGAGATTGGTGATACGAAGAGGTCCTTCCCTGTGAGGATGTATCGCCGGGAAGAAAGGGGAAAGGAAGAAGGTTGAGCGGAGAATACAAATCACCACATTTCAAATTGAACCCTTTGTCAACTTTTCAGAACCTCTCCGCGCTCTCGAGAAAATCAATCATACTCTAGTATCGGATAATATACGCTGCTGTACCGGATTAAGGTTTTAGTGTTTAGGCTTTAGAGTAAATATGATTGATACAGTGAACAGTAACAAAGCTTACCTGAAACTAAGTTTCTCCAATCCTCGGCTGCGCAAGTAAATTTTTATTTAAATAATATACAATACTTATCATTGAAGAAGTTTATATAAAAAATCTAAACGAATTATGAAATAGAACTTTTCACACGAAATAAAAATGTAAGGGTCACAACTGGCCACAAGGTTCATTTTCTGTGTCTTGTTATGTTTCAAGTTTCGTTTAGATTTATTAGTTTAAACTTCATCTTTAATTATTAATATTAACTTTTTATTCATTGATGGGTTTAACCGTCAAAAGTTATTCCAATAAAATTGAATGTACAACATCTGTTGACATTTAATAAATGTATTAAAATATATCGAATGAATACGTCTTAAGTATTATATGTAATATTTTGTTTTCTTTTTCTTTTATAATTTCATTTTATATCATTTTTTCTCTAAAACGAAAATGACGAATATCTTAATTTTACGTTTTATTCTTAAACCATAAAAATGTGATCATATAACCTATGACACGCACAGGCTTTGATTTGTGGGATTTTTTTGTTGTTACATATTTACCTTTGACTTTTATTTTTATAATAACTTATGTGAATACCGCTCAATAGTCCCCAACTACTCCCGTTTGAAGCCAGTGAGAATTTGACATCCCCAAATGGGGCATGTCGTGAGGTTGAAAGAAGAGTGGAGGGGCAGGAGATGAGGCATACGAAGAGGAGTGTGTGGAAAGTACTTGTCTAGTCACCAAACACGGCCAAAGTCATTTCAAGCAACATTTCAAATCTGATTCTCAATAGTGGTCTCGTACCGTGGCGATTTTGGGAGTATCTTCCACCTTGGAATGCGCTGCAATATAATTTAAATTTATTAATTGTGAAATAACACAAGGAAGCTGTTCCATGTTTCAAACAAATATCAAAAATTTTAATAAAAAAACAGTACGTTTTTAGATTTTTACGGCCAAAAGTATTTTCGTTATGGGTGGACTCTGTAACGCTATCCGAAACGTTGGCTAAAGAAGGAAGTAGCGCAACACGGCATAGCACCCCAAAAACAAATAACGAAAAAAAAACAGTATATTAGCGGCCCCTTCCAGAGTGGTAGATACTCTCAGTATCGGCCTGATGAAAGACAACCATTGAGAATCTTGCCTAAAATGGCTTTAGCGGTGTTAGGTAACCAGCTCTGAACAGCCAGGTGAATTCCAAGCTTCCTTCACATCTCCCTCCCTTCCCTAATTACTTCAGCCTCTCAATGCATCCCAATTAGGGATGGCTGCATTGTTGAGCGGTGAATACCTTCTGTGCAAACAATTTTTCAATAACAAAATTTTGCTAATTTCGGTACATCAGCTTTTTGAGGTTTATTGCAAATGTTAATAATAATTAATTGCATTATACCTCATGAAATTTGTGAAATCATTGATATAACTATTCATTTATACTTATTTGTTAATATAATAGTTGTATTTATTATACTGTTAGACACACTTATATTTTTCAAGTAAAACTTCTTTACGCACGCTTGACTTGGGGAGTAAGCCGGTGAATGCGTGACGAGAGCGTTACGAAAAGTGTTGGGCGAGGCGAAGATGGTTACGTTTCGTATATTACTGTAGGGGCAAGAGAGAGAGGTGCGAACACACATTTTCTTTCTCTCTTTCTCTCATAGCCAGTTACGTTTCGTATATTTAAGAACTGTGCAGACCTATTGTCTGTATCACACTGTAGGAGCAAGAGAGAGCAGTGCGCGCACAGTTTTATTTTAGTCGTGTGGTCTACTACTACTACTCGTTTTTTTTTAATATTTTTGGTTTTTACAACATAATAATATTGTTTGAAACATTATTACATACACATTTCTAAAAAAGCATATGCTTGTGCTTAGGAGAGGACCACTCACATATTATTACAACTATTTAAGTAGTTACAGAGTGAAGTAAAAAATATGAGAGGCGGGAAAAAATCTAGGCCCGTGTCATAAACAATTCCACAGAAAAAAATATCGCTGGTGGGTTCACAGTATCTTATACCTTATGAACAGGAATGCCCCAAGCGATTCTGACCTTCTTCTTCATACGTTTTCTTTACACATAAGGGTTAAAATCGCATTACAAAATTATTTTTTTGTGATTATTTTTGCCCGTGTGCCGGCGCACCAACAGCAAGTTCTCTATGTGCATTTCTGATCTAAAATTGCATTTTACGTGGCAACATATTTATATCGGCTTAATTTATTGATTAAAAGTCTGTTTTTTCGGAATTTTTAAAGAATTGAAATGAAATTCCAAATTTAAAAACAGCGCTATCTTTCTTGATCTCAAAAACAGTAAAAAACGAAGAAACCAAACTTTGCACAGCTTCAAAAATACAAAACCGCACGTCCAACATTGTTCTTCGGAACCGTCGATATATTATTTATACTTGCACCCCGTTAATTTTGCTTATTGGACCTACTGTTAATTCTATATTTATAAATCTACTAGCTTTATACCCGCGGCTTTGCTCGCATGGTATTAGGGGGAAATTCTTTAGCGTTTGCACTTATCAATTATCCTCTCTCCCCTCTCCCCCGGCCCCCCTCCCGAATTCCATACATTCATTACGGGTACATTCAGTTTTAAAACAGCTCGCGTGCCACCTGAATTTCATAATGCCAGAGCTCACCAGTAGTAAAAAAAGAATTATCCAATTTGGTGCGGTCGTTTGGAAGTTATGCGCGTATTTCATTTTTATTTAAATAGACACATTATTATCTACGACGCCTAAATCAAATATATCAACATCGTTTCCATGGCAACGATTTGTTTTCTGACGTTAGCAATAACTCGCTTTTGTTAACGACAGAAAACGTATAATAACGGGCATTAGCCTAGTGTGGTAGCCGAAAAAACACAATAATCTGTAACAAATAAAATATTATGAAATAATAAAAAAACAAAAACAAAAAAATATATGTAAAATATTAATATTTAAAATTTCACTACACCAGAACTTACTATAATAAACAACCTATATTACTCGCATATAAAGTAGCTTTCTATTGGTGAAAGAATTTTAAAAAATCGGTTTATTGGTTTATGCGTGAAAGCGTAACAAACAAACACACGCAGTTTCGCATTTATAATATAAGTATAGATAGATCTTACTTATGTATGGACTTTGTTAATTTATTATAATTACCTTTATTAACCTCCATCATTATTACACCTACGTTATGTACCATTTGAAAATATTTTATAATGTACCATGTTTCATATAAAATAATATCAACAAATACCTGCAGACAAACTATAAAAGTCGTTTAGCAGGTTTTAATATTAAAAAAGAAAAGAATAAAGTAAAATTTCCATTCTGGTATATTGCTGCAAATAATAAGCCTCTTCATGTCCCTTGTAATTTTCTTCAATTATTCAAAAGAGATACCTTCTTTGTACTTCTTTGTACCGTTGCGCGTGGTATCGTCTAATTAAATAATAATATGGAATTATCGTATCACTTCTGCCGGCCCCGCCCCTCCCCCCTGAAACGTTTAGGAAAATGAAATAAAAACACCATGTTCATAATTTCATCAAAGCGTCACCATTTTGGTCGCCATGTTAATGCTGGCTTGCCGCGCTCCCCCCTCCCCCATGCTCAAAGGATACTAGAATGTTGTGGGCACACTTATCCAAGACACGGTCCGCCTCAGCACGGGATTCCCTGTTGAAGGACTACAACAAACCTCACTTTCTAAACTTACTATCCATTAAATAGAACACAACTGCTGACCCTGTACAAATCGCAAGTGCGCCCCACTGTTGAATTTGGCAGCCATCTGGTCTGGAGCCCCAAAATACCTGAATAAATAAAACCTTGACTCTGTGCAGAAATGGGCGGTCCGTTTGATAGATTTCCCTAATCTTAATAAGCAGATTGCTATTTTTAAAGCACAGGCATCTGGTAGGTATGCTGTCCTTTTCCTAACTGTTTTACAATGGAATATGCTCCGAGAAACTTGTCATTGATCCCTTCGGCATCGGTGCATGGTCGGGAAACTCGCCAAACATGGTTGACATTTGTCACATGAGGACGGGTCGCTTCTTCGACTAGTTCTTGAGTTCAACAGCTCGGCTGAGGAATGATTTGCCTTCTCTCCAAATGATTTGTTTCTTCCCTCCTACAACACGGGTCTCTTCAATACCCATGTGCACTCCTTCATCAAAAATATTCTCCTATCCTCGTATCATCAAAATCCTTCATCAAAAATACTTTTCAGGGCTTATGTCATCCGATAATTACCTGAAGGTAATTGTCTTCCTCAAGGCCTCCTGTACGATGTAAAAAAATTAAAATGTTTAAAAATATCAACTGAAACTAAATCAATAATATATAAGTAACTGTGGTGATTATTGCTTTTAATATTGTGGCGATCGTAACGAAGTAAAATCTTCAGAATATCGCGCAAGAGTCCAAACTCTCCCGTCCAGACCCAGTAGGCTACGGCATCCTCAATTTGGGTATGTTGTGGGGCTGAAGGTAGTGGGGTGCAGACGGAGACTCTAAAAGGGAGGTGGGGGAAGTACCTGGCTATTTCCTTAAACCTGGTCACCAAATATGTCTAGAGCCATTTCAAGCCAAGTTTCAATTCTGAATGGTGGTCTTACACCAGAGCCATACAGAGAGTATCTTCCACACTTGAATGTGCCGCAAATATACTATAGGTACATTATTATGAATGAATTGTGAAATAACACGATCAAATAAAATTTACTTGCCCACGACGGGATTCAAGTCCGCGACCTTCGGATTAATAGTCGAGAGCCTTACCCCTCGACCACGGAGGCCGTCTAATAGTAAGATAAGGAAATACCGGCCATTCGTTTTAAAAAATATATATTTTGGCACCTTCTCTATACTGTTTCTTTCGTACATTTGGACGTAGGTACGTTTCCATACAGTACCTAATAATAATTAGTATCCTAACTATAGATCGTTTTGAAAAATACTTTCACTCACCTTTCAAGACTGAAAGAATAAACCGAAGTAAACAGAGGTGTGTTGTGTGCGTGTCCGTGTCCCTGAAGTAAAATCACTTTTCCGTACTTCTACTTATAAATTTTTCCACATAAAAACGAGTGCAGTCGGGTTGTTCTTCTACCACTCTGTCACATTTCCACCACTCTTTTTACATTTTGTTTTTACTATAAATGAATTCTCTCTGGATCTCTCTCAGAGGGGAAATTGTGGCAAGGGGGGAAAGAGGCCTAAAATGCCTATTGGGAGTGACAAACACGAGCTGCGTGTATACCTTTTTCGAATGACAACCCGCGTGACAGAATTAACATACGACATACAAGTTGAGGAGACAAATTTTTGAAATTTTAAAAAATATTTTATTTAACATCTTTAAAAATAATAATCACTGTTACTTGATAGGTTATATCTTTTGGATTTTAAAAATAGTTTTATATTTTATGTCGTCATATCATTTTTTGGAACATTATAGAATATACGCAAGTCGAGGTGGCAGAAGATAACTGTGATTTTATGAAATACACTTCTATTACGACGAGTTACAACTCTGTAACTTTATTTTTGCTACAAAAATATAAACACACATCTTTTTAAAACACACACAGTTGTCACGTCTTTAGTACAGTAGATTTTAAAGCAATTAAAAAATAATAATATTCGTAATTCTGTTTAATTTTTCTCCATTAACTGGTGGAGACAACTTTATGTAGGTTAAAAAGAAGAACGACGAAAGTCTCGACCGCTTATAATAGAAAAGCTATATTACTGCCAAACCCCAGCTTTTTTCCTCTAAATTCTGATGCTTAACCCCTTAGTTCTCTGCCATATTTTGTCGGAGGCTCAAAATATTTCCGCTTTGCAATAAAATCCAAATAAATGGAATATTTTTGAACGTATCCGCAAGCTATAAACTATTTTTGAAATGTGATTAAATGCGCTATTAAATTTTATAATTCGAAATAAATATATAATTTGAAATAAATATATGATTCGGAATAAATATATAATTAATTTTTTATAAGAACAACTCTCTTTTTGTAACTTTTGAAAGTTATTCACATCAATGTAATATATCGTTGAAGAAGAAGATAACACTAATAATTCAAATGAAATTATGAAAGAGAACAAGACACCGAAACATAGAAAAAGATAAAGATATCTTTTTCTGTTGTTTTTGTCTTGTTCTCTTTCATATTCTCGTTGAGATTAGTGGTATCTTCTTCATCAATGAAACATGAATATGATTTTTGAAACATAAAAATTTTGAATGCAAATATAAAAAAAAGTTTTAAAAATGGTTCACCTTACATTTTTTATAACTAAAATGTAAAAATCTTTAATATGCTGGACAGAGGATAATTTAATAAGATTTTTTAAAAATTTATTTTTCTTAAATTCGCACCTTTGTAACGATTAGAAAGCTCTTAATCAGCGACCTCCTTGGAATAATGTCTCCTCGCCCTCCCCCAACGGATCAACATCATATTATATTCGTGTGGATATATGGTTCCGAATAGCACACAGATATACCTAATATACCTACATACTTAAATAATACGGCGGCTTATTTTATGATCGGGCAGACTCCCAAATGGCAGACAACCTCCACCCCCCCCCCTTCTCTCCTCATTTCCTCCCAACAATATTGACGTTTTACCAAAACCTTGCACTCATTTGATTTTTAAACTTAAAAGGTAGTATGGAATTGAGTTGACAAGTTTATCCAATAATTAAGTGAGTAACAAAGCCGCCTCCTAGAAAACGGTTTGGCATGGGAAGTGTATCACAATGAAAGAACCAATCTTTGCTTGAAATGGCTTTAGCTTTATTTGTAATGCGAAATGTAATGAAACCTTGTTCGGACATTATCATTCTCATGTAGGTTTTGTGCAATTTGTTATTGCTGTATTCAGGTGTTGTTTGTAGGTACCATTTTCTTCTGTAATTTCTATTAATTCTCTCAGGTCGTATTATACTATGTGTTGTTATTATTGGATAATAGTCTAAGGACGGGTTGTTTCAAAAAAATTGACGAGTTCATCAAATATTTGAAGTTAATTTTCACGTTCTGTGTAAGTTCTATTCGAGTTCTGTTACTTTATCATCATAGGCCAGCTGCTTCATAAAACTGAAATCATCACAGAACTTGAATAGAACTTACACAGAACGTGAAAATTAACGTCAAATATTTGACGAATTCGTCAAATTTTTTGAAACAACCCATCCTTAGCAAATCTTAATGTATAAAAATGAATGTTTCTTTGTTTGTCCCTTATGCGTTCCTAAACCATTCACCTGATTGCTATGAAACGTTGGGGATATGTGTGCAAGTGAGCTGTAATGTTATGAGATTGCGATGAAAATTTGATGAATTGTTGTGCGCATGCCCTCGAAGGTTTCTATATATAATGTTGAACTCTGGCGTTATAAAATTTGTATTAAAATGTTGCAATAGGTGGCGGGCGAGTTGTTTGAAAAATGAGTATATTTCATGTAATTTAGGGGTATTGAGAGAAGCAGGGAGGGAGTCCAGGATAGGAAAGGCGGGAAGGTGAAGGGTGAATGCGGGAGGGGATAGTGAGGCGGAAGGGGAACGCAGAGAGAAACAATTTCTTTATTTAAGTGGCATTCAGCGGGAACTCCCTAGTTAAATATATAAATAAATAAAATGAACTGGACTATCTGAAATAATATCTATTTTACAAAATATGTATGCAAAATTACATGCAGGTCAAACTTTTACAAACGGTATCTTATTATTAACATCTATAGTGATGCTATTTGGTTATTTATCATACCTTTAATCATAGATATTCAAAATGTCTATGGTTCTAATGCATTTTGTACGTTTTATCTCTGCAATTCAAAACTATGTAGCATCCTTCCAATTCAATAACCAAGGACTATCCAGGCAGGAGGGGGACTTTGTGGACCAATACTAATCAGGTATTATTAACCAATTATGTAGATGCCGTAGTGTAACCGTGGCTAGGATCCGCAAGCATAAGCCTCAACCGCCATCACTTCGGCGTAATATTTGGCGATACTGCCTATTTACCTGTACGGCGTAATTAGGGCCGCCGCGATATAATCCGCGCAATTAATCCTTTCAATTATCGTCACACGCTTTGGTTACCCTGTTATTGGGTTGTATGGGACAGTAGCCGGTTACCAGTCACCAGTTATTATTAACCAGTTTCTAATAACTAGTTACCAGTCACCAGCTCCCAGTAACTAGTTACCAGTCAACAGCTCGCAATAACTAGTAACTAGTAACCAGTTATCAGTCACCAGTTACGAGTACTAGTTACCAATAACTACTTGATACTAGTAACCAGTTACGAAAAACTAGTTACTGGTTTCTAGTTACACCGGTATTTGTGTTTTTCGGAACTAAAATTATTGAGCTTAATGATGAATTGTGAGCGAACTGCGACAAATTATTGTAGGTTAATGTGTAAATGCAAATACTGATTAGGAGAAATAGCTGCAATAGTTAAATCGTCCATGATTTCAAATATTTGGTGATGTAAGAATTTGACCAAACTATGATCGATTACCTACTTGGATTTTAATTCGGTTGAATCGTATTAAGGGGGTATTCTAGTCTAGAAGTATGAATTGTTGGTATTTTTTCAGCATCAATAAAAAAAACATAATATTTTTACAAGCCATTATTTTACCAAATATTGATTAAACATTAAAGACACCATAAAAAAAATCAAACGAAAAAAATTCAAAATTTTAAAAGTTTGCACACCATCTATAAAGGTTTTAAATTTATTTTTTTACATTCTGCTTTAAAAAAATCGTTCTGATTCTCCAAATTGCATTTTTCTAAATATCCTTTTAAATTTTTTAAGCGCTTTCTATGTTCATGTCTAAAATGTATATAGTTGTAGATTATATACGGATTTCTCGTACTCAGTTAGATATGTAATGTGTAAGTAAAATATATTGATGTCTAGGTATGTATATAATCTAATACTTATGCATTTCTTTTTCTATTTTCTACTTTCAATCATAACTTTCCCAATTTTTAGCTTGATTATATTTAATCCATCTGTTCGTTGTTGTTTAGTTGATTTGTCTTCATACAAATCAACTAAATTTTATTGGTCACTATGAAACGATATTCTCAGCAACTGTCTTGATTAAATATCATGTATTTTAAAAATAAAAAAGTAAAAAAATTGAATTACACACACAAGAGGACGTTAAAGGGATATTCTAGTCTACAAGCATGAATTGTAGATGTTTTTTCACGTGCAACAAAAAAACAATCATATTTTTGTAGCCGTTATTTTACTAAATATTTATTAAACATTAAAAATACATTAAATAAAAATCTAACGAAAAAATTTAAAAAAAAAAAAAGTTACAGGGTGTTGAAGTGGGAGGTATAAAAAATTGGTGCGCCCTGGTTGACACGATTGAAACCCTCCCAGTATTCTAAAAAAAAAAATAATAATTCTTAATCCAAACAAATGCGGCTATGGCCCCAACTAAGGAAAAGTCAAAAAAATTATTTTTCGCAAAATGGCGACTGTCTGTGAAAATGTGTAAATAGTGAAAATTGAAATTTTGTTTTAGTTTTAGTTCCCGCCATAGAATAATGTGTAGAAAAGGCTCACACCAAATTTCAAGCTAAGTGCTTTCGTAGAACTTGAGATATCCTGTCAACCGTCTCAAAAGAAGTAGTTTTGAGAAAAATGCGTTAAATTTTTTGGTCTTTTCTGATTCTGGTTAGATTCCGTCTAAACCGCGACATTAAAATTGTTATAACTTTTAAAATAATGCGAATTTCAAAAAATCCTTGTAAGGAGATATTTTTGAATGTCTGATGATGGACACTGTAACGCTGTCCGAAACGTTGGCTAAAGAAGGAGGTAGCGCAACACGGTATAACATCCCAAAAATAAATAACAAAAATATAAAACATATTTTTATTCAAATAGTATATTAAGGAAAAATCTACTTATTTGTATACTATGTATAACAGCGCATAAGTACACAAAATCGATACTGCATATGAATTCGTTTGATATTAGTACCAACTTATTATGAAGGGTATTTTTAAATTCGATTTTACGTTTGAACTTGGATTAAAAATTTAAAAAATGCACAGCAAATTATAATTTTATAGTAAAAACTTTTCCCGGGGGGGCAATTGTCTGAGGATCAACTGTCGGGTCACCATAACTAACCATAACAGATGTGAATATCTATTTTACCGTACATACATAGCCACAACTCCTGGAATTCTTTCCTAGTTTACAGTCATTAATTAGTTTATTTGTTATTTATGTATTTCCTAGTATATTTCTTTTGTACAGTCCACTTTCATCCAAACGCAAGCTTTCGTTATTACGTAAATTTGATTTTTGATTCTGTTACATTCATTTGCAACCTTTTCTCGTGGTGGTCGGTCCGACGTGAAACTGTACACAGAATTCACCAATGCAGCAGCGGAGAGCTGAATGCGTTTCACTCTGGAGAGTCCTTTCAGAGTCGTGGGTTCATTTGACATGAGGCGCAGAATTGATTCGGATCGAGGGCTTTGGTATCGTCTGGCTCAATGGCTTGATTATCTGGCCGGTCTGTTTGTACCGGCCAAAGTTGGTGGGCGAATGAACACATTGAATATATCAAACAATCCAGTTGATTAAATTGGGCGGCACCGTATTAAAACATTCAAATGTAAGTTTTGGTCCTTGGATGACTAACACCGAAGATTGCTTTACCAGTTTCATCCGTAATTTGAAATCTTGGAATATTACTTTTAGCTTACCAAAATATAAATTATATGTTCATTTTTATGCAGCATCAAGTTCGTTTGGGAAAACATTGGAAATATTATAAGTTTATAATAATTTTTGAAATGAAAACTTCTATACCACCGTTGCGATATAAAACTCGACGAAACAGACACGAGCGACACTAAAAAGAGACAAACACATACATCTTTAGGATTTTGCTTGCGAGAGACTAATTGGTCTCCTCCTTGTACGGTGCTTCGTAGCCTCCCCACTCTTGTCTATGCTAGTTTTCTGAAGGTTTCACTTTTACTGCATGTGAACAGCACACAATTTTTTTATTAGGTAGTATTTTTTTTCATAATTTTAAATGATCAACAAATTTTGCAGTAAACAATTTCGGGCAATGTTAAATAATTTATTTTATTTTTATTTAAGCTGGTGCTTGTGTTTAGAAAAGTACAAAAAATAAAATCTGTAAGGTGTAATCATACATAAAAAGGAAAAATAAAATTTTTATACTTATTAAACATTAACAGAAATAAAAAATACACATTTTTTTAATTACAAAAGTAACTACTTAAATGATAAATATAATATAAATATATATGTGTTTTACAGATTTTATTTATATTCAAAGGTATGTAAACATGTCTCAAAATAAATCTTACGTCAAAATTAAATATCATCGGAGCACGAGTCTGTTCTGATGGTATACATGACCAATGATGGATGACCTTAAATATAATATTTTGTGAAATATAGCTATTAAACTAATATTATTTATATACAATTGTAACTAATATTATTTAAATTACAATAAAAAATAATAAATAAATAAAAACAAAAGAATATTAGAAATATAAGATTTGCCCAATAATTGTGCAATAATTCGCCAGGATTTAAAGTTTTTTCGTAAATAAATCTTAATTTATCTCTGTTCTTATGTCAATAATAAGATCACTGAATTTTATATTTTTATACGGGTGTCAAGGGATGTACTTGACTTTATTCGTGGGGTTGTTTTGAGTAAAAATGTAAAAGTAATTTTCAATGTTTTTTTAAACTAGAAACATTAAAAAAATAGTAGGTATTGGAGAGTTAGGGGAGGGGTGAGGGTTGGTTGGTTAGTAAGTTAAGTGACCATTGTAAATATTATTGTAATAATTTTTAAAACGTGAAATAATTTTTATTTAAATTTTTTAGAAAAAAAAATTATAAAAAAAAACAATTAAATGGATACCATTGACCAAAATTTTATTTACATTTTTTACTACATATATTTGCAGGAATCACTGGTTAAAGTAAGTCAAATGTGTCCCTCAACACCCTGTACATAAAAAATGCTGTCGGACTGTTGCTGCACGTAACAGTGTTACAGTTAATTCCACTATGGTGATTTTCCTAACAGAATTCGCATTTAAAAATATGGTTACCGCCTAAACTAGTAACTAAAATTATTCAGTAAAATTATTAGCCTGTTATTTCAGAGATTGGAAAACGAAAAAGTGAGGAAAAATTCTTAAATCTATGTATTTAAAAATCTAGTATTTATTTCTGTGCATATATTATTACCGAGATCTTCATGTGTTTGTAGTAATGCTATGTGCTGTATTTTTGATAAATGTGGTACTGGAAATAATTTGAAAGTATTGTTTATTGAAAAGTGACATTTTTTTAAAGAATAGGTTTTTGTAAAAAATTTATATGGTTAGAAAATAAGAAATAACAATAATACAGCGTCCTTTATGTGATTTTTTTACAAAAACGTGATTTTTTACAAAACTCCGATTTTAAAATTCCTAACTCTGTTTTTTTTTTCTAATTACTTATTATAATTTATTGAATAATTAAAATGGAATAAACAAACAATAAAGTTAGGTTAGGTTAGGTATCTTGACTTATTTTTTGACATAATTTCTTAGAACTGGAGAGCGAAAATCAAGTTCATTTGATGAAAAGAAAAATCGTGCACATTTTCTACCAATTCTGCACATAAGCAAATCTAAAAAAATGTTCATCGTCATCATCTTCTTTCCCTTATCCTATTCGGGTTGGGGACCCATTGCAACGACAAGGGGCCTTCGTATGTCTTTGTCTTGCGCTGACTGATCGGCCTCCGTCCATGGCAGTCCCATCCTCTTCACACACAGTTTCTGTAGTTGCCTCACCCAACTGTGTCTGGGGCGGCCCACTGGACGTCTGCCCTCTGGAATCGCACTCAATACTTTCCTAGGAATCAGGTCATTAGACATTCTTAGTACGTGCCCAAGCCACCTCAGTTGCAATTTTTCTATGAAGAGTAACAGTGGTTCAATGCTAAGATCATTTGGATCGTCAAGTTTCTTATATGATCCCATTTCGTAACCCCTGCCACTCCTCTCAGGTACCTCATTTTGGCAGCTTTGACTCTAGAGCGTGTTTGTTTGTTTAGCATCCGTATCTGGTGACCGTAAAAATGTTACTAATCAAAATTAAGAATTTAATTCAGACGAGACAGTATTAATAAACATCAGTTATAGCGTTAATTATCGAATTACGTACACTATATTGAACGCGTTACTATCACGAGTTCCAAGAAAAGACTAGATAAACATTTTGTCGTTGACGGTGGGTGTTGTATTTGACAATTAAAACTAAAACCAATGATTGTGTCTTGTTTGGAAAATTGCGCGTTTCGCTAGATTTAATATACAGACATTGGAGTAAAACACACGAGGAGAACTCCAATGATCTGTTTTTTATGATATTTTTATAAATTTTTAGATATTGCGTCTTTTGATGTCCAATATTTTTGACAGGATGAATCGAGTAAACCCTTTAAGACCTAAATTAATTTAGGTAGTGGTAGAACATGCTTGATGCTCAATAATTTTAAAGTAAAACTTCTTTAGCACCGTTATGATTTGAAACTCAATGAAACGGAAATGACACTAAAAGAGACAAATACATACTTCTGTAGGATTTAGTCTGCGAGAGAAAGAAATGGAATGAAACCTTACCGCATTGGACGCTTTGATTATGAGGTCACTTTTCAAGCTCCTATTGGTTGAGATTGTGTGGGCTTCTACCGCGTGTGAACTGCACTTGATTTTTTTATTTTTGCGGTGCTCCGTAGCCTCCACACTCTTGCCTACTTTAGTTTTCTGAAGGTTTCACTTCTACTGCGTGTAAATTGCTCTCTGTTTTTTTTTTTTTTAATTTCTTTTCTGTATTCAATAATATTATTTTTTTACCTATAAAAAGAGTTTATTTTAAACAAGTTCTGCTATGCAATTTTTAGTTCGCGTGACAGCTGTTTCGCCCTCTGAAGGCATTATCAAACCGTGGTTGTACTACTTACAGACAATGTATTTATATCTTTTCAAGACTAGATGATATAAATACTTCATCTGTAAGCGGTATAGCCACAGTTTGATAATGCCTTCAGAGAGCGAAACAGCTGTCATGCGTAATAATAATTGCATATCAGAACTTGTTTATAATAAAGTTTTTTCTAGATTAAATAATAATGTTATTGAATACACAAAAGAAATAAAATTTAAAATGAAGTTCTACAAAAAAACTTGATAACAATAAATAAAAATTTTGGTGTTTTTTATTTCAATAATTTAGAAGTTATTGCTACTTTTATTTGAAAGAACATTAGGTCTCGGAGAGCGTGCCTCACACAAAATGACAAATCGTACACTGTAAACCAAAAATATAAAATTTTATTAAAATTAAAAAAATAAACACTGAAAAAATATTTTTGTTATTTATTTTTGAGGGGTTATGCCGTGTTACGCTACCTCCTTCTTTGGCTAAAGAATGAGGTAGCGCAACACGGCATAACACCCCAAAAATAAATAACAAAAATACTTTTGGCCGTGAAAGTCTAAAATCATACCTAACTGAAAAAATATATTCAAAACTTACACCACGAAAAAATCTGGAGAATTTGTTTTTGAAAATTGTTGTTGGTGAAAATTTGTTCGAGATTGAACACAAAAATCATCTTTCAAAGTATAAAAATGGATACCGCCTGAACTAGTAGCTAAAAAAAACACCCAACGCCAGCAATTGGAAAACAAAAATCGCCAATCTTTATTCGCTCTTTATTGAGGAAAATTTTGAAATCTATTAATTTTCAAATATCACACAGTCTGAAAGGCTTAACAATGATCTGAAATTTTGTACACATATTCTCTTGAAATAATGACTGCAGCCTTTTTCATCAGACTATTCAATACGTGTGCGTACATTGATATTATGACGATACAGCTATGCGTGCCCCAAGAAAACAAGTAGAAAATGTAATTCCTACAAAAAAGATGAACAAAAAACAAATTCATCTATGGTAAATTTACATTTTTCTCTCACGTATTTCACAAAAATAATTTTCCTCCATTCTTTTCTGGAAATAAATAGAGCTTTGCGGCATTTGTGTGCTGCATGAACCAGATAAAATTCGGATCTTTTTAGTAAAGATAGCTTTAGAACGGGTTGCTTCAAAGAATTTGAACAATTCATCAAATTTCAAAGTTTGAATTTAAGTTCGGTGAAAGTTCTATTCAAGTTCAGTTATTATTTCATCACGGGCCGATTCTTACACCTTAAACCTTATAATCAGTCCTTGTTTCAATTGCAAATGGTGTTATCTCAACAGAGATTTTTTCGTATTTTGCTTGGCTTTGTAAGCCCTCGTTCTAATTATAATCATTACAATATTTGAGTGAAAAATATTAGGGCTTAAAAATATGTATTTTTTACATTAGCTTCACACACACAAGGCCTAAATCATATTTGGGGATGCTGTGTGGAAAAGAAAGGAAGTTCCGGGATGGAAAAAGGTAAGAGGGGTGGAAGGAATCTTGGGTTGAGTGTGTGTGTTTTTTTACATTAACTCCACACAAGAAGCCCTGCGGAAAATAATTTCCGGTTCGCGGGGCGGCGTAACATACGGCGTAATTGTAGGTCTGCCGTAGGTCACCCCAGGTGGTTCGCTACGTTTAGTGATTTAGCAGGGGTGCCCGGGTTCATGGGGTGAGGTTTTTCTAGGTCTTGGAGGCGGATGACCAGGACTCAGTGAACCCCAGATTTCTACCTACCCCTTAAACACTTTTCCTTCCCAGAACTCTCCTCTCCTCCTTTACCTTAAAAAACCCTCCACACAGCATCCCCGAAGATGACATAGGCCTTGAGGGAAATTATTTTTCTCAGGGCCTCCTGTGTGGAGCTCAATTAAAAAAAAAAATTGATCAGCGGGTTCTGATGAAACTTCCTAACGGATCGGTCCGCCGCGTGCAGAAGAATTCTGGCAATTTTGCACGAGGTCTGCGCGGACTCGCACATGGATCACCACAATGGCCTACAAATTACTTCAAAAGTTTTTTTTTAAATTCTCTTGAATTATTTATTTTGGTAATTGTCGATATTATACCAACCCGTATGAAAATGACAATGACCTTAATTTTAACCGAGAAAACTGAGGTACGTATGACGTAACGCGCACCCCGCCGGATTTCGACCATTTTGACTGGCTTTAAAAATTCAGTATTTGAACATCCTTTTAACAATGAAAATACTTGTATTTAAGTTAGAAGGTGAAAATTCATAATGTTTTTAAGACTAGATTCCCCTTATTAGTTTAAAAGCGCCTTTTTTAGTTCGAGTAGGTAGGAAAAGCTCCGTTTAAGGTAGTTTGAAGTCTGTTTCACATAGGTACTATACAGAATAATAAATCAGGGATTTATTTTGGTGCCATTAAACCTAGTGTGTTCCGTGACAATGTTTTACAATAACACGAACAGCAGGAGATGAAATGTGCCAGTTGGAAGCTTATTCGTAACTCATAGCTTATGAAAGCTGGGCGGATGAAAGCACCCGAGGGTGTTATTATTGAGGGATGCAAAATGGTTTATTGATTAATTAATAATGTCTGTTGCAAACGGCGACACAAAATTACGTTTTCTATTGAAAGGGTAGTCGGAGCCTCGAGAATATTATACAATGTTATTACACGGCAACACATTTCTGTTGATGCTCGTATATCCATCTATTATTATAATCTCACAGTATGTTTATAAGAAAAAACAAGTAAATATTGGATCTAAATACAATAAAAGTATGTAAATACCTAATCCGCGCAAAACAAGGGTTTTTAATTCACTTATTGGTTTCGATTTAACTTTTGTATGGTATAGTATTTAACCAAAGAAAATATAGCTAATCAAACTTAAACGTTGTTTTCGAGCGAGTTTACAAGCTACTAATAGGCAAATTTAAAAGCGAGCAAATTGGCGAGTGCGATTGTGATGATGACACATAAAACGTTCCACTCGCTCAGAAGCGAACTAGCTAGCGAAGAGCTGAGCTAAAATAACGACTCCCGCGCGAACTAATTCTGTCGACATTTTGTAGAAAACTGAGATATTCACAGCTAGCTCACCGCTAGTAGCTATTTGCCGACTACTTAACGAAATGTAAAACGAATAATCCAGATCAAGCAGTAGTTTGACAGTTACGAAATTGTTCGCGAGCCTTGCCGTCCGCCGTACACGCCGTTGAACCCCTTTCAACTTTTTTCGTAGATCGTTCACAATCTGCTAGTTAGTGGTTCGCTACGTTTGGTGATTTAGGGGTGCCCGGGTTCATGGGGTTAGGTTTGTCTGGGTCTTGGAGGTGGATGACCAGGACACACTGAACCCCAGATTCCTACACACCCCTTATACCATTTTCCTTCTCAGAACTCTGCTCTCCTTCCCTTCCGTAAAAAAACCCCCCTCACAGCATCCCCAAAGATGACATATTGACTGTATTTTGACATTTTTGTATTTGTAAAAAAAATAATTTTGAAAGCTGATCTTCAGGAGCTCTTCTCAAAAAAGGCATCTTGCGGTGTCTACGAAAAAAAAACGCATTTCGTCAAAGTAATGTAATATCTTTCGACTAATTATGGTTATAATTCACCACTATCCAAAATGTGTAGAATGGTCAACTCACGTCAAGACCTTGATTTTTTGGCATAAGCCTAAATGATTTTTGTCGCTCACTAAACAATCGAAGATATTTTATATTACTCTATTTTTAGCAAAGTCTTGATTTGACTTAACACTTCTATTTTCTTATGTTTTATCTGTTTGTCTTTGCTTTCATATACCATCCTTTATTCTTGTAATGTACATTTCCAAAATTTCGTGTTACTTGGTTGTAAATTGGACGTCACTCCGTTAATAAATAAATAAATTAATCGAAGGAATAAACCAAATAATTTTATTTGACAAAATGGCGGCTTTTCAAAAAAATGTCATCTTTTGTCCAAAATATTGACCTTAAATTGTTTATAAAACAATATATTTATCTGTGAGAGCAAACCTTCGATTAATTACTAAAAAATATTCGTTTGTGTTAAAATTTGAGACTGATCAGTTCAGCTTTTTCCAAGAAATCTTGATCACTTATTTTAAAGACACAGTTTTGACAGAAACGAGTTTAAACTTTCAAAAACACTTACATAGAGAAAAAAATTTAAACAAATATGCGTATAACTTCGAAAACAAACGCCGGATTGACTTGAAATTTTCTGTGTTTGTACTTAAATATATGTACATTACGAAAATGATTTTTTTTCTAACTGTATATGACCCATTAAGTTAGAACAAATGAAAAACCTCCGAAAATAAATAAAAAAATCCAATTCGTTGCGATGGTACTTTACATAAAGTCAAATGAATCCATCCTTGTTTTAACGTATAACGATATTTAATTGAGCTATCAAAATGATATTCATTTTCTCGGCGATGCTATAACAGTGCCCTGAATTTGCTATTTACTATTCCAGTAGAGATGTACCGACGCTTAGCTCAGCGGCGCCACCAGAATCAATCTTCATTCCTACGCAGTAATGGCATTCCTCGGGGATGGAGTGCGGCTCCATATGCACCCACCCCCGCCCGCTTCCAACTACCGCCCCCGTCCACCTCACCTACCTACTACCGCCCCTGCAGACTGACCGTTCATTTGGATGCCTTGTGATCGCTCTGAGGATTGTTGAAGAGACACAAGATTGGCATTTTCGGTAGTAAAGTCACTCTTAATATAATTTAAAGTGATTATATATGAGATGTTTTTAATTCACATTGCATTTATAAAAATTGGTAACAAATATCATATAAATAAATTAATTCTAGCTACACGGTCCTCGCAATCCTTATAACTTTTTTTTGTTATCCTGATTTGAAAATCATTCGGATCAGTTAATGCAATTCCTGCCACCTTCTCGTCATTTTACACAATTGCAAATTTGCCCTGATGATGGACACTGTAAAGCTGTCCGAAACGTTGGCTAAAGAAGGAGGCAGCGCAACACGGCATAACACCCCAAAAACAAACAACGAAAATACTTTTGGCCGTGAAAATCTAAAAACTTATCTGGTAAGAATATTGTTGGAAAAAATCTGCTTTTTATATTGGAAAAACACTAAAGTAAAAGAACATTTACGATGTTTAAATAATAATGCTTTTTCATAATTCGCGTATCATTT
The DNA here is from genome assembly GCA_936435175.1 of Glyphotaelius pellucidus. Lineage (NCBI taxonomy): Eukaryota > Metazoa > Arthropoda > Insecta > Trichoptera > Limnephilidae > Glyphotaelius > Glyphotaelius pellucidus. The sequence continues at coordinate 9,303,989 of OW386537.1, read as the reverse complement.
AAATGATCTAAAATGAAAATCACTCATTTGATTAAATCTCTGGAACTAAAATATTGCATTAAAGTGGAATTGGAATTAGGTTAAACAATCTAGAAGCCCTCGGAATTGAGAAATCCGTTAATAATATTTCAAACATAATTAGTAATCAAATAAATTTAACTAATAGTCCCATTTTTAATTTATTCCGTTAACCTCCGCTGAAAATGTTTCTTCCCACCCTCCCAACCCTTCCTGTAATAATTTGTCCCCCTCTTTTCTATTTGTATCTCATTCTGTCACGAAAAAATTCTATTTGGTATCTCTCTCATTCGTCGTTTTATTTTCTTATATATATGTGTCTCGGTGTAATTATCATTAGTTCATATAATAAAGCCCCGACGAAGCTTGAGCTAAGCGAAATCTGATTGGCTATTAATTATTAATTAAAATATATAGTGGTGTATTACAAAGTGAGTTTTTCATTTAATGCATGATGTCACACCCGAAAGTATTTGCTTACTTGGCATAAATGAATTAATTAAATCCTAATAAAAATAATTCAAGGTCAGACTGATCGTCATTGTTTGCGTCTACTGTTCTCCATATTGACAGTTTTACGTAATCATATTGCGAAACACAACTTGGGGAGCACTCGATGATGCATCATTGAAATTTCACCCTGAGATCGGAGATAATGGGCCCACATCGCAATTCTTTTATGGCGTCTACAGTCTAGTCTAGTCATCAAAGTTGTCGTTTTTAATGTCGTCTACGATCTATTCTAGATAATGTGACATGTTATGAGTTGAATATACGTCCAGGGTGAAAGAGCAACAATAATAATGAAAATATTGATCAAATTAACATTAGCTTCGCTTATAATTTTTAATGCACAGTAGGGTGGGTCACGACTGCATGGGAATTTTTTTTTGTTTTGATTTGTCTAATAGTGATAAAAGAGTGTTAAATGGAGATATAAAATCAGGTAATTTTTTTTCAATAATATTTGGATATCATCTTCTTCCTCCGGATTGACTTTGAAATTTCACATAATAGACAAAAACCTACCCTTGTTAAATCTTAAAAAAATGTTAGATAAACCATTGAAAATTAACAATTTTTAATGAAACACGAAAAACAGGGAATATTTTGATTTATTTATTAAAAAAATAATCCTTCTTACTCCTAAATTTCGGCATTATTTAGCGAGACTCAATTTTGGGACTTTTTGTAAATGATTTCGTCAAAATATACTACATTTGCTGTGGAAGATTACAAAAAAAATGGTTTGGTAAAAAAAAAATTTTAATTTTCAAAACTTTGAAGTGCATCCGGAGGAAGAAGGTTGTATCAGAAATTTGAAAAATTTTAAACACGTGGTTTTGAATCCATTTGGCACCCTTTTATCGCTTTTAGAATTTAAAAATAACATTTTTTGTTAAACGGCCCACCTTAATGCACAGGGCTGTGCAATATTTGGTTTTGCAATCAATTTAATTATCAATAGACATTGGTTATTACACTATCGATGTCAGTTGCCAATTAACTCTCTGAATCTGAGATCACTCAATGACAAAGACATAAATTACCATTGACCACATTTAATTACCAACCTATAATACCTACAATCATTTGTGTAGGCTACATTTAGTATATATCCTCCTACATGTCTTTGAGATGGCAACGTGAATTAATTCAATCGGACAGATCAGTCCATAATTAATACGTGAACTTGACAAATAAAATACAATCGTTTCTTGGGGGAAATCAGCACGGTTTTTTAACAAAAAAATCAACTTTTCTTTTGGTTTAAAAAAATTAAAAATTGCTGTATTTAATCAATAACCACTCAATCGAAAAGTGTGAAACAGGAAAGAGAGAAAAATATTCGATCGCATAGCATTAAAATTAATTAAAAGAAAAGATTTAAAGTGAAGTTGCGGCAATACCACCAGAAATGCTGCGCGATGTTGTTAATGGGCAGTTTTGCAATGAACCTGCAAGAATGTGTGCGAATGGAGCTGCAAAAATGGGCCCACCTTTCGGAGATTACTTAAAAAAACGAACGATTGTGCATTTACACAATATTTGGCGGATGACCAGGACACACTGAACCCCAGATTCCTACCCGCCCCTTAAACCCTTTTTCTTCCAAGAACTCTCCTATCCTTCCTTTCCCTAAAAACCCTCCACACAGCATCACCAAAGATGACATAGGCCCTGAGCGAAATTATTTTTCTCAGGGCCTCCTGTGTGGAGCTCGTGCAAAAAAAATATTTCAATTCGTGTAGATTATGTTTTCACCATTTATAATCAATAAATTTTACTTTTGATGGTTTATTGAATGTTTTCTGATTTTTCGAAATCGTCACATTTCATTGGCTCGCCTGTGATTACAATTCGAACTTTTATTCTACACGTTTCTCTACTTAAAAAAATAATCCCTTTTCAGAAATATATTATTAAGGCCACCAAAACTTCAGGTCTTGGCGGCGGATGTGTCGGCCCACTTACTGCGTGGCGGGCTAGATTGGGGGTACATCGCCTTGTACCTCAGTGTGAGGGATGGATTCATACAACTTCACACACGCTATTTCTCTCTTTCCAGAAGGCTTCTTCAACTGGGTGCAGCTCTTATTTATTTTTTTCTTACTAACACTTTTATCTCTATTTTTTTTTTAATGTTACCGATTTCAGAGGAATTCACGGGCTGATACTTCTACTTTTCTTTTGTGTTATGTTAATGTAAGTACTTGCATACTGCTTACTAACCCCGTATGCATGGACATTGGAGGGTCTAGAGTCGTTCAAATAAATGTAGCTTCGTTTAATCAAAAATAGAGTCTTGCCGTGTGCGGTGAAGGAGGAAACCATATGTTTCCTTATAACGCCGTTGGGAAAGTGGTGGGGTCCCCTCCAACTTCACTCTTGGATCCAACCTCCAGATTCCTGCTCGTCTTTCTCACATTTTCCTTCCCAGAAATTCCTCTCCTTCATTTCATTTGAAAGACCCTTCTCACAGCATCCCCAAAGATGACAAAATTTCTTGAGGGAATTTATTTTCCTCGTGAGCTAATGTAAACATGGTAGATAATATTATATAGGCACTGAGGAAAATAATTTCCCTCAAGGCCTATGTAGGATCTTTTTGAGGAGAGAAGAGAGTGATCGCGGGTCTTGAAGAGATCCCCTGTTGTAAGCGGGAGGAAGCACGGAGGCCGATAAATTTTTCCGGCCGTGTTTTAATTTCGTGGTTCGTGGGCTGGATTTTGATTTTTGTAAAGTAAAAAAAAATATATCGGGTATATCTTGTTTTTGGTCTATTTTGTTTGTCAGTTAAAAATATATCGGGTGTGTCTTGATTTTTGGTCTACTTTGTTTGTCATATATAAAAACTTATCGGGTATGTCTTGTTTTTTGGTCTATTTTGCTTGTCAGTTAAAAATATATTGGGTATGTCTTGTTTTTTGGTCTATTTTGCTTGTCAGTTAAAAATATATTGGGTGTTTCTTGTTTTTTGGTCTAGTTTGTTTGTCAGTTAAAAATATATCGGGTGTGTCTTGTTTTTGATCTAGTTTGTTTGTCAACGTTGAAATAACTAACGTCGCGAGTCGGCCTCACTGAAATGGGCAATAAAATCTTATTATGCCATCAGTAGATAATTACGTGGAAGGCATAGATATTTAAATGGTTTCATACTGTTTCCCGATATTTTAGTGATCGCACGAAGGGATTATAATTATGCAAAGTCTCTACCGCTTTGGGAGGATTAAAACCAACGTTGCAATGGAGGTGCATTAGCCTCAATGCAAAACCGACCACAAAACATCACACGGTAAATGAGTTCGGTGCCCACCAAATTTCACTACGTACGGACTTAATTTTAGGCATATTTGGATTATTGAACGCCATTGAATTGAATAGCCTTCAGTTAATATTCTATTCAGTTTGATCACCAATTGAATATATTACAGGAGCACACTAAAATCAATGTACATTTGACAAACAAGGTTGCCCAAAGTTCTCACTAGTTTTTTAAGACAGTAACTTTGTTTGTTAATAAATTAATTATTATAACAATCTCCTCGTTCTTGAGGAGTAAAGCGATCGATGGATCCATGAATTAATTAATAATATTACTGAATATACAAAAGAAATACAAATTCAAATGGAGTTCCATAAATTAAACTTAGTAAGGTTAAATAGTTTTTCTCGTTTAGTTTGAAGGTTATAGATAGACTTCTAGGTACTAGAACGGAGGAATAACGATGAAGTAAGGTTTTTAAGTTGACTTGGAGTGATACATGATGTTGACATCAGGGAGAAAACACAAATATTTTAATAGATATTAATTTATCAGGAAAAATTATTGCACAACCTACAGTAACTATTTAAGAATTTCGAGTGCGTAGATAATTACGTAGACGTCAAACGTCAAGTTCTGATGTGAAATATATTCTTACGGTTTTAGCGATAAGTTCGTAGACGAAGTATCGAGGAGAACACGCAGATTTCAAGTAACCGTGCTACCTAGCATTGTCAGTGTGTTTTGCTTTTGTTTATTTCACAAACGTAAAAGTCGTGATGACATTAGACGCCATTTTTTGCAATAATGAGAGCGTCTTCCGATAAGGCAAAAAAATAAAAATTAAATTTGTCTTACTCCGCTTCCCGGTCAATATGGAATATTTCTTATTCAAATAGTTAGATTTAGCTTTATTTTTACGAAAAACTGAAGTATTTATGTCGGGAGAGATGAAAAAAATATGCAAAAAATATGCATTTCATATTTTAATTTGGTTACAATTAATTCACTTACTTGATATGTGAACTACAGTACGCCACATGTATATTACATTTCATAGGCAATCAATGCTGACTGTCGTAGAAAAATTATTTTTACCATATAACATAATTATTTTTACATGTTATGAATGCATTATTGACAAGTTTGAACCTGTGTGCATAACACAAGAACACGGAAAGAAAGGTGTTAGAATAATTACATACACCCGTTTGACAAACCCTGCTTGCCGTTTAAACCATTCAAAACCTGTAAGTATATCTAAATGATGATGACACGCAGTTTCCGCAGCTTTAACCTCAACCCAGTACCAGTAGTACTAATAATTCGAATTATGTACTTTTAATTAAATCACGCTTCGGACCTACATCAAAACATGTTTTCCAATCAGTATTATAACCAATAACTCCAACGTACTTGACGCGTTTCTTGCGAACAGCGCCCTTCAGATGAATTTGCACAAAAACGGCGCTATAAATATAAACCAATTATCGTTATTCTATCCTGAAAGACTTGCAGAGTCTCCTCGGAGGTTTGCTTTTAAGTTTCTATTCAATAACACTGTCCGCGCTGAAACTAGAAATTCAGGAAATGGAAAACTGAATTTTAGATGAACGCTGAAATTTCAAACTCAAGTAATTGGAAATAATTATCATGTTGCTAGGAAACATTCTCGAAGCTGGGCAGTTTTCCCAGTAGGAAATATTATTTGGTATTGAATCTCTGCATTAATTTACTTCACTAGATGGACTCTCAACGTGGAAACCGTGACTTTAAATTATTCGATAGAGGAGGGTATGCTCAAAAGACGGGAAAACGAATAACTGGTACCATTGAAATAGTGTCAAATTAATATTACGTTTATAGGTTGTTATGCCTTAGAATGCCGAAGAGTTGAATAATCTATTGATCAAAATGAATTGTATAGAATTTGAAGACCGCAAAACTAAACTAACTTAATCTAACTGTACATATTTTTGACACGATTAATGTTATAATATGTTTAGACTCATTCTTTTGAATTAATAAATAAACAAGTATATATATATTCGTTCACCATTGAATTTATGTTGATATTTTGACGTCAACATTCGATTTACGATTCAAAGCATTCGGTGTGGGTTCTCAAAAATAATGAATCGTTTAAGCCGCCGCGCCGCTACCCGAATTTCTACCGATTTCTTACATTTCTCCCTTAAACATTAAAGTTTTAAGGTTTTAAAAAAATAAATATTATTTTTGGAGATAATATCTAGACCAGTGGTTCTTAACCTGGGTTCGATCGAACCCCAGGGGTTCGGGTTCTCGGGGGTTCGGTGGAGGTCAAGACCCCCGAGAACGAAGATGTACCTGAAATACTCGCGGAACAGAAGCAAGCAATTGCCACGCACTTAGATGAGCTTTCCCCTTTTTCTGGTGCGATACGCAGATTACTCGTAAGAGGAGAGAAATAAACAATTAATTAATGTTTTGTGGGTTACTAGTAGGAAATTTAAAAATGTTGTTTTATCAGTGGCGGATACAGAAAAAACTCAAAGGGGGGGCGCTAAAGATACCTTGAGCTACCTTTACTTTTATCGTAATAAAAAAATAATTAAGTAAGGTTAGCTATCTATGTGCCAGACAGAAAAAAAAAGTATAACTACTCGATAACTCGACTCAGAGTCGAATGACGGAAGAAACGAACGAATAGCGTGCAGGCTGGCGGCCTCACAAGGGGGGAGGGGCGGGGGGGGGGGTTTATTGTAAACACTTCCCGGTTATTTTATTGTAAATTTAATGTATTAAACACAGATATGTTTAAATAATATTTGATTTATGGTGAGCATTAAAACATTACTTTCCTCATCATTTCGAAACTTAGTATTTGGAGATGATTGACTAATCAACTAGACGACCGAAATATATATATTTTTTTAACCGATGACCTATCGAGTAGATTCTTTATCAATGATGGATACTCTGTTCGATGTGAATGTGTTCATCGAGCATTGTGAACGAGGATACGTTCAGAACACAGACTGACCGCAGGAATGCTCCCCTAACAGAGTTATGGAAATGGGGATGATTGTGTTAGGCCCTACAACTGTTTGGTTACGGAACTATTCACAGGGATTTCTCTTCTCGTGGGAGATTTTGTGTTGCACAAATACAGGCGTGTGTACCAAATCAATTCTCTTCATTGCGCCGCCCTGCACATTGCACATTGCACGTAACGCACACATACTTGTACGTGGCGATAGTGCAACTATAAACAAATTATTGAACCTGTAAGGTGCTTTCACAAATTTGACGCTATTATATAATTGTAGGATTTGTGAAACTTAAAGTATTATTTTTGTCGTACTCCGCTTACTGGTTAATACGCAATATTTCTTATTCAAAGAGTTAGATTTAGCTTTACTATCACGAAAAGAGAGCATTTACGTCGGGGGAGACGAAAAAATATGCATAAAATATGCATGTTACATTTAAATTTTGTTAAAATTATTTCACTCGCCCGGTAAAAGCCATTTTTATTTTCATCATTTTTTGGTTTACATTTCATAGACAATCAATCATCAATCGATGCTGCCAATTACAGAAAAAATATTATTGCCATATAAAACAATACTTTATTCGGGTTATGAAGTGAATGTATTATTGACAAGTTTGAACCCGTATTTTTAACAAAGAACATGGAAAGAAAGGTATTAGAATACCCGTTAGACAAACCCTGCTTTGCCAAACAAACCATTCAAAACCTGGGATGTATGTATATCTAAATTATGATGACGTCCAGTTTTCGCAGCTTGAATCCCAACCCAGGAATAATTCGAAGTAGGTGCTTTTCAGTTTTTATTTTGACGAGAATTTATTTTATAAGGTTAGTACTTCCGACAAATGTCACTATTTAATTGTCTATTATTTAAAAAGGAATATTCCGTATTATCCGTGTATCGAACTTCAACAACACGAACGTTATCCGCATTATCCGCGAGGTGGGCTTTTACAAATTTACCCTTAAAGCATTTATACAATATTTGCCAAATCAAATATTTTCAATTTTCTTTTAAAATATGTTTTTTAATCAAATTAAGGAGACGTCGGAAATTTACATTTCGGATGAACACCGAAAGTAAACTGAGAAGTCAAAAATTTTACAAATGAAAAACACTTTTAAAATATAGAATTGTATTAATTAAATTAAATAATTTTATAATTGTAGGTAGGTACCTATTACTATCTTTATTACTTGACTGAATTCACACAATCAACAATATAAATTTTGAAAAATATCAAAGTAAATCTGAGTTCATTAGCAAGGAGTGTTTGACATCAAAGACAACCTCCGGACAAAACAGACGGCCTCCGTGGTCGAGGGGCAAAGCTGTCGACTAACATTTCGGAAGACGCGGGTTCAAATCCCGGCGTGCGCAAATAAATTTTATTTGATTATAACCATTATAACCCGTATGTATCTGTGATGCCTTATAACCGGTATCTATCGTTATCTGTGATTTATAACCCGGGTTATAAGGCATAAATGGTTTTGAAATCTTAGAAATAAGGAAAAATGTAAATACCAAAACTGAATCAACAAGCAAATAATTTTTATGTACCCATTTTTAATATTTTCCCACTTTCTCTTCTTTCCCTTCTAATGCTATTGTAATCCCAAATTCCAATAAATTTAATCTATGATCTATATTTAATTTGAAACTTCAGTATACTTTAACTCCTGATGAGGTGAACATTGTTCATGAAACATGTAGAGTGTGTTTCAAATAAAGTGATGTGCACAAAGTTATTTGTATTTTAATAAAATAAATAATGCCATCACAAAGTGAAAACCTCACAGAAAAAGTTTTCTTCGAAAAAAAAAGCAATGAACATGATTTATAAAAGAACTCGGGAATATAATAGACATTCCCAAAATATCCAGGACAAACAGGGTATCCAATCGATGAATTCCATGGCCAACAATATAAAAATTGTAGAAAGGTAGGCTAGAAAAAAATAATAAAAAAGATTGCTTCAGTATATTGGGCACCCCGTGAAGAGCGACTAATTTACATGATTCCATCTGTTCCGAGGAAGATTGACGGAATACGTTGTACAGAAGGACATAGTAAATGCACGGCTTCCAAGTATGCAAACGTGAATGATTATTAGTGTTTTTCCAAAATTTAACATTTTGTTTTAAAAAATATAATCCAGAATCTCTTCTGTGCCTTTGTAGATCTACAAAAAGCATACGACCGACTCGACAGGAAAGCTATCGAAGGTATTGTCCAAGTGTGAAGTGAATATAAATCTCATACAGGCAATTGGGTCTCTATATGAGGGAAGCGTTGTATATGTTAGGGAGAACGGTGATTTCACGGGGTGGTTTAACATCACAAAAAGGTGTTAAACAAGGCTGCGCAATGTCACCGTGGTTTTTTTCAATCTATACATGGATAATTCTGAGCAAGAATTGAAAGAGGTGGGATTGGGCGCGAAATTGTGTAATCTGAAGTGTGTTGCCTGTTGCGTGCTGATAATGCGGTGCTGATTTCTAAGTCTCTTGTGTGTAGGCTGAACGAAGTATGTGTGAAGAATGAATTAATGATGAATAAAAAGTAAGTCTAAAGTCATGGTGTTTGAGAGAGAGTATGAACACAGTTTTTAATGTTGTTGTGAATAGTGAATACTTGAAGCAGGTGGATGAGTTTGTTTATCTGGGAACTATGTTTACGAGAGATGGGATATTTGAAAGAGATATTGAAAGAAGGGTTAATGAAGGTAAGTAACTCCATTAATGGAGAACTGAATGCCATTGGCGCTAACAAAGAAGAAAAACTAGCAGTTCACAATGGAGTGCTAGTTTCTACCTAAGGCAGTGGAGCATGGATTTGACAAAAAGATGAAAGTAGACTGAATGCTGTAGGAAGGAGATCCTTGAGGCGCATTTGTGGTAAACCACATATGATCGTGTGAGAAATGTGGAGATCCAAATAGAATGCAAGGCTGATGTAAGCGTAATGAATAAAAAGTAAGATTAAGAAAGGAACACTCATATGTAGAGCAAATGAACAGAAAAAGGAGAGTAAGGAGAATATATGATACAAATGTGAATGATAGAAGAAGTCGGGGACATGGTACGATCAAGGGAATCAGATATGTACTTGAGTCGGGCAACGTCAAAAGTCAGAGCAATAGAAGAGTATGTATGAGACGATGTATGAATGTGAATGAGGCAAAAAGTGTATGCCCAGACCGAGTTGTTTGACGGTCCATCTTGTATGTCTATCCCTGCGGGAAATGGCGTGAGGTTAGTTTAGTTTTTTGTTATATTATTTGATAAAACAACGTAACACTTTCATCGTTTTATCTCGCCTGCAAATCAAAAATTCCCAGACTACGAATAACTCATAACCTGAGTTTTAAATTCTACTACCTATTAAAAAGGAAGAAGTTTGCTTGTGTAATTACGGAGACCTTAGCTAACATTGAACTTGCGATGCCTGAATGGGAACCCAACGCATTTTTCACTCGGCTACTATCCGGTAATAACCATACCTGATTTAGTACCCACGTAATCAAACGATATTTTGTATAATCCCTGTGAGGTTTATTAAAACAATGTTTTTATTAGGTTAAATAAATTGCCCTTCGGTAATATTGCACAAGAACACCGCCTTAGAAATTAGGCAGTACAGGAACTTACTAGTTGTTTCGTGAACAGTAGACCACGCGTCCAAGAAAGTATATTCCTAATTTTCTCTCCGGTATGGTGGTCGAAAAAACTGTAAAAAACTGTACAAAAAGTTATGTTGAAATTTTCGCTGAAATCATAAGATGATGTTAATTCTTTTTTTCAATTATCTTAGGCGGGTAAGTAGGTACCACACTGGAGAAATTAATAAGAAAGTCCAAAAAACACGATGATTTCATATTTGAAAACATAATCTTTACTGAACCATGAAACAGCACCCTTCTTGAACCGGAAACGAAACGTACAAACAAATTTAGAGATGCAAAACGGTCATGTTAAAACAGAACTAAAATAGAAATTTCCTTCTTACTAGTGGTCGCCCAGTGGTCGAAATTCGACCATAATTAATTTAATGTGTAATGTTTTTTATATTAATTTAATGTATTTTTTATGCATAATTTAAAAATAATATTAGCATTCTGCACTCCTTCTCTATATAAACTATGAGTGTGCGAAATCTCACACTCCTCCGCCCGCGCAATTTTCGTAAAAAGGGGTACAAAGTTTTTGCTTCAAGTATTAATATATAGAGATAGAGATTATTACCTCGTACGAAATAAATTCAAAAGTCTGGCAGTATTGAGCTTATGCAACACACAAAACAATCACGATTTTCATTACTCGAATCATACCTTTCTCGCCCCTGTAAAGCAGACATTTAGATTCATCTTAACGCTGTGTTCCTGCCTGGCGATCTCCCTTGTTTCCTTGTCCTCCGTTCCCCTCCCCTAATACCAGGCTTATTCTGAACTCTGTTTTAGCGGGGTTATTCGGGCGCTATAGTTATAGCGGTTATTTATAGTTAAAATTCAGGATTAAATTTGTTCCCAACATTGATGCACGTGCAACTCTACATCCCAATCCGAAATGTATTGAATCTGCCACCATCAAATTTTGCATTACAATTCTGCTTATAATATCACATTACTTTTTTTTAAAATAGGTTAACCACTCAGAGCCATAAGTTTGTATACACGATAATTTAACAGTGCCAGACATACGTATGACGTAGGAGGCGTACCTGACTTATTTAATTGACATTCTAATATATATTTTAAATTCAAACATTTCAAAACACTGATCACATGTTTTACGTCATCATCTATAATGGTTGTATGTACGTTTCTTGGCCTCTGATGATCGAAAATGTTTAAGGTCCTTACTAATTAACTTGTTTTCATTTTAAAAAAACAGATAGCCAACCACCATTCAATATGGTAAATGGTCGTTTATCAGTTGTGTATAATTTAAAATACCTTTATTAGTAGGGGGGTGTGAATGTAACCATAGCATTTTTTACATTTAAAACAACTGTGTGAACTTAAGCACTTAGGGTGGGTTGTTTCAAAGAATTTTAATCATTCATCAAGGCTAAGATTTAAGTTTTTAAGTAAAAATTTCGAGGCTAAAATTTAAGTTCTGCAAAAGTTTAAATAATATTTCAACATAGGCCGTTAACAGTACTTCTACAGTAACAGAACTTGAAAAGGACTTTCACAGAACTTGAAAAGGACTTTCACAGAACTTTAATATTATCTTCGAAATTAATGAATTGTTCAAATTTTGCGAAACAACCCATCCTTAACGAAAGAAACAACACAAATCGAGATAAATCCGATGATGATAGAGATGTATTGATATAAATTGAGACGCACTGATAAATAAAGTGTGAAATTCGAACAGAGAAACATTCAAAGTATTTTGTTACTCCATGTTAATCCATTCAAATGTTTCGGTCGTAAACACAGAAATAAAATATAAACGTTATTTTTACAGAAGAAACAAAGGAAACAATTTAGTTCGAAGAAAGTTATAAAATATTTAGAAAAAAAATCTCCAGTTTCAAAATGTTTCAAATACATTTTACGTTTTTGAAGGCATTAATGATTAAAATTGGAAAAGTAATTTCCGGCGTAAGTTGGTATTTGTAATTGTACTGAAGACGTTTCAATCTTGCTGATTGAAGTAATAAATATTCATACACTTTTAATTATTTTAACAATCACTTTTGAATGAATTACAACCCTGACACTGTCATCCGAATAAATATATAATATGTTATTAATTGGTCGTCATTTAAAATATAATATTTTATTATCAAAATTTAGAAGAAAACTAGAAATTATTAAGACAAGCGTTTGATTAAGGCAAAACTTAAAAGTCAAATTTTTTCGATTAATCTTTACTACGAATCGGTTTACATTATAAATACCAAAAAAATGCTTCGGATAAATTGAAATTTTTGTACTGTTTCGCTTGAATAGAAATAAAATAAAATTATTGTATACTTTACAAAAAAAATATAAGCGTGAAGAACAATTTTTTTTTTCATTATTTTTATGAGCATATTTAGGAAACAACTTAAAAATATACGATATTTGGACTAAGATTATCTGTGTTAGTTTCCCTTGATTAGCCTTTTTTATTTCTTTTTAAAATTATTCATAAAATAAATTAAACCATTTTTGCACTTGAAATCGAGCGTTTCTCTGTTTGCCAAGCGATTTTTATATACCTATTACTATTGAAACGGGAAACGGGAAAAACATCGCGAACCTACTAGTACAAAGGAATATTCTAGAACACACGACCCTGTAAAAATATACGGAATGGAATTATCGAGATGCGTTGATGTTGATGTTGTTTTGGAAGGTACTGGAATGTTTTTGACAGTTCGATGCACAGACAATTTCGTTGGACCATAGAAGGGTTCACAAGGATATAAAAGCGGTGACGTTCCAACGGGACGTGTTCAGTTACAACGCAATTATCGAAACATCGCGGTGCCTACCGAGTGTAGTGAAAAATACTACACTCGGTAGGCACAGTGTATGTTAATAAATAAAACCCGCACAAATAAATCCTGTGTAAATAAATCAATCAGTGTTAATTAAATAAAGCTGTAATAATTTGATTCAGTCCAAATTAATTATGTCACTGACATTTGTGATGTTTTTGATTGTTTGTGAACCCCGTAAGTCATCAGGAATGAAGCAACGGCGCGAAACGCCACTTGCAGTTACTTTGTTCCTTTCCCATAATTCGTGGTTCAGTTCGCGTCTCCTTGCATGCATGTATAAGCAGCCTAAGATGTTCTCATTTTCTGGAACGCACTCTACTGCAGTATACGTTATTTTGCGTTATGCGATAAACGCTGTTTTTCGCTAGCACGGAGTTGGGAAGAAGGGTGCAGATTGCCTGTTGCGCGGCGGGAACTACTCCCTTCTTTTGGCCCAAAGAGAGTCGTCGGCACGTGACCAGCTGCTCGGTGTCGGGGAGAGGGGCAAGAGGTAGGGCGAGTTATCGCATTCTTCACAGCTTTTAGGGGAATATCTAGATCAAGCGTATATCATACGAGTCCCCTTTATTGACACGTTTACTCTGTGCCGGTAATATAAAACTTTTTATGAAGCAACAGGACGATAAAAATATTTTCTTTGTTTCAAATTTTCATCAGCCTGTGAATGCTTTTAGGAGAGCTAAATTTATGGTGCCCCATCTTCACCGGAAGGTAGGGTATATTCCGTGTCGTAAACTTCAATAGATTTTTTGCGGTTCACACCATTCTTTTGAGGGTATAGTTTTTCACACAAATATGTTTTATTTATGTGGAAAGGTTCTGCAAATTCATCAGACATTTTTTTTGTCACTCCAAAAGAGACAAAGGTTTTTTGTTCTATGATTGTATTGGTAACAAAATAATATTACAATTGTTTTTGGCATGCCTGTCTCACAAGGGGGAGATTCCGTGTCAGAAGTGATATATATATATATATATTTTTTTTAAACTTATCTCCACACAGAAGACTCCGAGGAAAATCATTTCCACTAGGGAAAATCTTTGAGGATGCTGTGTGGAGGGTATTTTTAAGGAACAGAATGAGAAGTTCTGGAAAGGAAAATGTTCTGAGGGGTGGGTCATCTGGGATCTGGGAGTCAATGTGTCTAGGAGTGACGGACGTGTGAATCCATCCCTCCCACTGCGATTCATTCATTCGAGAGTTCTAAAAATCTCCCTCAATCAGTCTTCCGATCCGGCCGGTCACGCAGTTGGTGAACAGACGCATCCGCCGCAAAGACCTAAAAAACGTTCCCGGGCACCACTGCTAAGTCGCCAAACGTAAAGAACCGCTTGGGGTGACCTTTGGCAGAGATGTTGGTTATCCAATAAATGGTTCTCGGAGTAGTGCGCACTGTACTCGTGATTGCTTACCAAAAATAATGCAAGGTTTTAGTACAGGGCACACTTAATTTGTTGTAAGGTACGGAAGATTTTAAAAATAAATTTGTAGGTTTAATAATTAGGTCCCAAAAGTCAACATCATCCCAGGACTGAAAAGCCAACTGACGATAGACCAGAACATCATAAGGCAGCCTGCTATTCAGGGTTGCGTAATAAAAATTATAATCTTGGAACATGGAATTTTGAAACTGTTACATTCGAAAAATTGATCTAAGGTACAGATTTTTACGAAATTCGTAAGTGCCAAAATCACGAAAACACAGATCATTTTCCTATAGTCATATGATTTTTTGGTCTGTCTTGATTTGGCATATCAGTCCTCCAAGAGCTAACTTTTGGAAAACCTTGTATAAATAGGCAGAAATATAAGATATGCTGCTCCTCCTACATCACCATCAGTGAGCTACAAACATCGTAGTATGGGATTTGGTCACCCCAACAAATGTTCTCCAATGACTCGTCCTGCTCCAATCATCGTATGACATACGAATATAATATTTTAAAACCAAATGATCAACAAGAGGATAGGTTAATGAATCCGTTGACCATCTCGTTGATTTAACTTGTTGTAAAACCGTGTTGTGGCTGCAACAATAAACGACCAGAAAACGTTGTGGCATTTTCACTATATGAGAACACTTATTGGTTGTGTGCCTAAAGAACCTCGACTCAAAATTGGCTGTGTAGCAGATCACGATCATTTAGCACAAATTTACTGTCAATTTTTTTTATTTTTTATTTTAATATTTTAGTTTATTGGGGATGCAAACAGTTAAAGATATTATATTAAGGTATTTACATATTACATGTTGCATGAACTAGCGAAGTTTCTGCAAAAATTCATAGTTTATATACATAAAAAACATAGATTAAAACAATAAAGAAAACATAAAGTGGTAGAAAAAAAAAGAATATTTAAAACAGAAATAAACACAGATTTAAGTATGTGGGATAGATAAAATGAAATTAAACTGTGAACCTATAAAAAAATAATACATTTTCACATCATATGATAAACATGATTAGCCATTTACCAGCGCCCTTGAGTTGATTTTTCACAAAATGGCGATGTATAATTCATCCAAATATTATTATTATAAAAAGAGAAAAAACAACATATTGAGAATGAGAAAAACAAACACCCAGCAGGAGTAGAGGGTTCGTAATTAACAATTTATTTGATTTTTTTCTATAATGCATTTGGTGAATTGGCCTGAGAACAAATGGAAAATATCAGCGCTAGAAAAGATGTTATTTTATTTTGTGCACATCCTTCTGAGAAATTAATGTGTTGTGAAATTTGTTTTTGAGTCCGGGATGTGGAATAGTTGTTCTGACCTTGTATTTCACGTTGGACTATGGAAATTAATGTTTTCTAGAATACAGTTGTAGTCAAAAACGTTATTGATTATTTTGAATAAAAATTTCTGGTCGGGTATATTTCTTCTATCTTCTAAGGTTGATAAATTTTGGAATGTTAACGAGTCCTTTAGATGTTCGGATGTTCGAAAGGATTTAAAGTCTAAGTGTTTCAACATATTTTTTTGGTTCTTTCTAATCTTTGATGGTTCTAATGTCAATGAATCTTAAAAACCTATTCGGGTTTTTGTCTTTTTTTAGCAGTCCTATTACACTTTATACTGCACCAATTCTCATCTATAGACCTTCAATGTAAGAGGTTTTGAGTACCGTTTCGAAAAAAAAACGCCATCTTTATCAAAGAGTGGATTAAATCCGAGATAAAAAAGTCGTTTAGATTTTTATAGGAAGCCCGTCGGCTAAAATCAATCACGTTAATCTTGGCAGCAAAGCGGAGGATAGCCGGTTCAGTGGATCAGACGTAAACCTGGACGTATTATAGAGAGTACGCTGCACAGTGTATGGGCCAGGTATTATAGTACAGGTACTCCGTGATTGCCTCCTGAAGGTATCGTGTGAAATTAGCATCAGAGGGTAGATTTGGTACTCTCTGGACGGCAGCTTTCTGCTTTCCATTCCATATTTGAAATTCTAATTTGCGCACAGCTTTACGGTGGAAATATATAAATAAAAAAACATCCCTTTATCTTCGCTCCGGCCAGGGCTTTGAGCGATGAGTGGCCGCTTCGGCCGTGTGGAGCCATTATTTATTCATCAGCCATTTTCTTCTGCCCCTCCTCCCTCGTGCTTATACTCCCTTCCTCCCTTCCCCTGCTATCCCAGCCCGGCGCGCCCCGCAGATTACTTCCTGTTGTTTGACTTCTGGCCAGAAGGACCAGACCTGACCGGACCGTTCGGCGACATCTTAATTACGAACTTAACAAATTCATAAATTAATAATACACCATTGATTTATGTTGCGTTTTTACTGTGTTGCAAATTGTTAACTAGTTTTTAAATCCGTTTCATTTTCTGAACTAACTCCATTTCTGAACTAGCTCCATAATGTAACTCCGATAACTCCATTAATGGAGGACTGAATGCCGTTGGCGCTAATAAAAATCTGTCAAAAGAAGTCCTGGTATCTATCCTGATGTACGGAAGCGATGCATGGAACTGACAGAGGAAGGATGAAAGTAAACTGAATGCTACTGAAATGAGATCCCTGAGGCGTGTATGTGGTAAAACCATGTATGATCGTGAGAGAAATGTGGAGATCCGCAAAGAATGTCAGGCTGATGTTGGCATAATTAGTAAGATTAAGAAAGGGACCTTCAGATAGTTTGGGCATGTAGAGCGAATGAACGAAGAAAGTAGTGTAAGTATAATATATGACGCAAATGTGAATGGTAGAAGATGTCGGAGATGCCCCAGGAAGATATGGCCCGATCAAGTGAACAGATACTTGAGTCGGGCCATGTCAAAAGTCAGAATAATAGAAGATGTATGAGACGATGTATGAAATGTGAGTGAAGCAAAGAGTGTGTGCCAAGACCGAGTTGTTTGGCGGTCCGTCCTCTCTGCCTTTGGTTAGTTAGTTCATTTTCTGAAATACTGCACTTATCTGTACCTTTATGACCTCTATGGGAGAAGGATAACGTCCATGATTGTGTGGCGATGGTCGTGGGCTCAAACTTTAGCGTTTTGAAAATATGAATGTAAATACTTAACTCTTTTTTTTCCTGTGTACCTATGTGATAATTTAATACAATAAATTAATCGTTGAGTAAATAAATTCGTTGAGTTAGAAGAGAGATTGTCTCAACATCGTTTCAGTGTTCGAATTCAACAGGTTCTTCGAAATGGATTTCGCTGGGTTTACTATCAGTTCTTAATTGATACTTTCAGTTTATTGTTCATCTTCCTCTTTTCGTCCCCTCCATCATTTCCTTCACTCACTGGGGACTTCTGTGGTCATCAAGTTTAAAAGATCAGATTCTTTGACCCCACCAAAAGAAATTGTTTTAACACAATAGGTATGTAAATAATATACTTTGCCAATGGCTCAATCCTTTAAAATTTCGTAGGTAATTAAAGCAAAACATAAAAAAGATTTTATTGCCTTCGGCGAGACGGCACGGCGTTCTGCTTAATACCTAGCGGTGAACTTTTATGGGAATCAAAAGACTCATCAAATTAAAAGTTCTAACACGAAAGTTGTTTAGCAGGACGCAAAGAGATGACGGTGTCAAATAAAACCAACGATGTCATCGTAGAATTTTATAAGATCACTAGCTGACATAGACCCGTGAAAAATCACAGGATAGCCTGAATTCGTGATTCTTGACAAATTAATTCCTATTTTAGAAATATTGTTGCACATGAATCTAGTGCTGTATTTATGTTCTAGTTTTTCTTTATGCTGCGGGGTAAATATATGCTGTGTAAATATATATTGTTATAATTTTGTGCCATAGTATTGCCTTAACAGGTACAATTTTGCCACTCTGAATAAATGGTTACATGCCAACTGAGAATAAAGTAAACTCAACACCTCCGTAAAAAAGTCATTAAAAGCTATGAAAAAAAATATTTTAAATTAGTCGCTAACCCTAACCTAACGTAACCTATTTAATCAATTTTTTATATAAATTTTGTGAATCACTCTAAATGACTTATCTGAGATGGTTCTGAATTGGTTTCATTCCGAGTTGTCCGGTCACCGAATAAATATACCAAATAAAAATTTTAAATTTTTGGAGACAAAATACGAATAATAACATCGTTCGATTATTTCGATTACGTCGTCTCGATTACGCCCATCATTATCACTGCCTCTATCACTGGCCGTCCCGCCTCGTACCCTCTTGACCTGTCCACCCTGAACGTGTTCGGGCTATTTACTATGCCCGCGAAGAAGGGGTTCTTGAACGATGCCCGCGCCTGCTTATCCCGGGATCATCCCGGGGGACACCCCAAAAACAAGAAAGGAGTTATTCGATTTTTATTCAATTTTTTCGAATGTTAAAACGCCTTTGTATCCAGAAATGGAATCAAAAGATACATACACGCCTTTTTTATACAGTTATAATAGGTTAATAGGTAGGTGTTTTTTTCTAACTTAAGGGGGTATTCTAGTCTGGAAGCATGAATTGTAGGTGTTTTTTCAGGTGCAATAAAAAAAAAACAATAGTATTTTTGTAACCATTATTTTACCAAATATTTATTAAACATTAAAGATTTGCTGAAGTGGGGGGTCATATGGATGGACACGATGCAACCCTCCTAATAATTTGAAAAAAAAAAAAAAATTTTTTAATCCAAACAAATGCTGCTATGAACCTCAATGAACCTCGGAGAATTCATTTTTTTTTTCGAAAAATGCCGGCTATGTGAAATAAAAAGACATTTTTTGACTTTTCCGAATTTTTTTAGAATAGTAAAAATTAAAATTTTGTTATAGTTCTGTTCATGCGATAAAGTAATGTATAGAGAAGGCTCACACCAAATTTCAAGTAAATTAATTTTGCAGAACTTGAGATATCGTGTCAACCGTTTCGAAAAAAGTAGTTTTGAGTAAAATGCGTTTAAAATTTTGTTCTATTAAGATTCTGGTTAGATTACATCTAAACCGAAACACTAAAATGGTTTTAACATTAAAAAAAATGCGAATTTCGAAAAATCATTTAAACCTGATATTTTTGAATATTTAAACTTTGGAAATATGAAGAAAAAAAATGTTTTTTTTTTTAATTTAATTAGAATACTGCCTTAACTCTTATAAATACGATCCTGAAAATTAAATCACTACTCATTTCTATTGTTGTAGCTCCAAGCTTAATGTCTCCAGTTTGACTGTGTTTTGGTTGCTCTCACTAAAACGAGGGGGTATTTATCAGATGTTTTGTCCTGTTTTTTGTTGGCGATTTCAGTTTTGGTAGTCGGTGAGCTTAAAATTAAATTCGCACTAATTTCCTAATTTGTAGGTCAGCTGTTTTCAGCTGGTAACATCATTTCAATTAGAGCTTTGAATTACTTGTGGAAAAAACACGTTAAGTGTTTTTTTATTGCTTTAATAAAGAAAGAGTTTTGAAATCTTATAAATTATTTGACTGTTTGATTAAGATGTAGGCAAGGGAATTTAAAATGTATGTACATAATGAACGATTCCAAGTTACGGTTGAAGTTAGTAAAATTAGCTTTATTTTATTAATCACGTTCCTTTGACTGCCTTGCACACATTTGCGTGAAATATATTCACGAATTCTAAACATAATCTTAAACGGTTCGGTGTTACAATAAATTATGAATATCGCCGTTATTTCAAACAAAGATTTTCCGCAACAAATTGAAGTTTTAAGTTATTTCCCGAGTTATGAAATCTCAGGTGCCTTGAATATTTAACCTGCAAGCGATGTTTTCTTAAGCCAGAATATATCAGCGGCTGTTTCAGGAGAATCCTAATCCTGCTCACTCAGCACAAAGTAACTTTCTTCTCTGGTGAATTAGAAATCACTTCCCAGAAAATCCACAGTGGAGCTGAGTAGAAAATTACCTTTTAATATTTAATTGTTCGTCGGTTATAATTGTGAAAGCCTAACAATTCCTTTGTCAGTGTTTGTATTCACTCCAGGCGGGTAAATCCTACATCTGCAGACATAAGCTGTACTAGATTAAGCCCTCTCCATCAAAATCTGATTTAATCTGATGTTAAATATTTGGTTCCATGAGAAAAGAGAACATTATAAGTGTAGGTAAAATACACCCATTTTGTAATCTATTATTTAACCTTGTTCTTTTTATCCGGTGATCTAAATACTCATTCTGTTTTTAGTTTTCAAACATTCGGAAAATATTTTATGGTGTTTTAGCGAGTTGAATAAACTTTTTTCATCATCACATGATTTACAAAACTTATTATTCGATTCATCGTATACAATATTCCTTTTTGCAATCAAATCAAATATTTATCATTTTTGTAATTTTAATAAACATTGGTTGTGGAAAAAGATATTGAAATATAAGGATACTAGCTGGGTTACCCGGCTTCGCTCAGGACAACATTCAAGAGTGTTCTGGAATGTTCCACAATTTATTGTATTAATTTATAGCGGACCGGACAGACGTTGTCCTGTACACAACTGTCGGGACAAACTAAAATTAAAATAATTAATAAATAATAAATATTGAATATTCGATACTGCGATGGTAGCGCAGTCTGCCGGATCCAATGTAAAACATTCCAACAACTCCTTAGAAATAAAAAAAATTAATTAAAATAACATTTTTCAGTGGACCAAATTGTGAATCTAAACCATTCTCGAATCCCCTTGAACCCACACAAATAATTTCATCAAAATCGGTCCAGCCGTTTAGGAGGAGTTCAGTGACATACACACGGACAGAAGAAATATATATATTAAGAAGATATGCTATGATGTCCGCCCGACTGTCGCCGTAACTATTACTAATGGGAATAGTTTGAATAGATTTTTCGAAGTTGTGCAGTAGTATTGGTTAACAATATAGTTTGAATACGGAAAGAATCTGAACATTTAGTTGATTTTTTGAACGTGTGCAATAGTATTGGTTAAAAATATCGGCGACACCAGGAAGCACAGTCCCATTCAGTAAAAACTGCATAAAGCCCATCTCCTTATATTTAAATATCTTTGGTTGTGGACTTTGTAGACATTTCTGTTTTTATGATAGATAGCCCAGCTTGGCCTAACTTAATCTACTCTAGCGTTTCTATTAAACGTGGAACGTTTGCGTGGCTCTTTTCGGCCCTTTTCATATAAATCTTAAATTTAAAAATGTGTAAATGAAAAACAATAAAAAAATTTGTTTTCTATATTTATCTTAAAAACATAATAAAATATAAAATTATACATTAAAATTATGAAAAAAATCATTTTGATAGGTGTAAATTTAAAATACAAATTACCTAAATACGGCGGAAGAAAAATTTGTCGTTTATACGTTAAAATTACTGCATTTTTAAGAATGTTTTATTTTTTATTTTATTTTTCACTGTATTTGTAAAATTAAATAATATTCTTTTTTAATGTTTTTCATTTACTCACAAATAATTGCCCAAGTTGCCTCTAAAATCATGAAACACTAAAATTTTTAATGACATATATCTTATAATTTAAAACAAAAATAAATAAAAAAAGCTCACATCCGTACTAGATATTTGATATACCTTTTACAAAACATATTTTCATTTTGGTTGGGTATTTTGATCTCAAATCAAAATTTAAGATTTGTTTGAAACTGACCGAAATGGGCCGCGCATACGTTCCTCTTCAGAGGGGAGTCTGGTCCAGCCGACTTTTTTTCCAACAAGTTTTTTTCAAAGATAAAATTTATTTTCGTTCACGAAACTTTTGTTGTATGCCAAGATACATTTGATCAAGAAAAAACACTATTGAAAATTCGATTTGAATATCTTTATGTACAGATATAGCTGCAGCAAGCGGAAGGTCTGACTAAATCGGTTGGAATCCTGGAATCCTTGGAAATGACCTAAAACATGAAATAAAAAAAAAATCGTTATCGTATAAAAATAATAAAAATATATATCTTTATCGAACGAAATTCGCAAGATTTATAACTGAAAAAGTAAAAATTGAGTGTTTATGTTTACAGTGGTTTTTAAGATACAACAAAACAGAAAATAATATGAATACGAACACGAGGTGTTTGTAGAATAGAAAATAGTTATAAATTTAGGTTTCTCGTCCTCAGCAACTAACTAGGCTAGCCTGTATTGAGGCAGTAATTTTAATTCAGTTTATAATACTAACAACATATCTACACTTATATTAAGTTTGATTGTAGAATGTGCACGAACCACAGTTTTACAAAAAAAGTTTTTGATTACAAAAATGGCGGACATAAAATAAAAATTGACGAAAAAATCGGCCTTAATTTTGCAGTAACTCTGTCCTATTATAATAATTTTTCATAATTCGAGGTTTATTCGCATACGAATATAATTTTCTTTAATTTAAACTTTGAATGAGGTAAATCGGGAGAAAATTCGATGAGCTACGATTCCAACCTACTTGAAAATTGTGGTTTTGAGAAAAATGCGTTTAAAGTTTCCGCTTGTAACCGGGCCGCTCAGTTTTCCGCTCTACCTGCTTGGCGCGCACCTCTCCTAACTATATTTAATGGTCGAATTTGATGCTTTAACTTTGGGAACGTTAACCCACATGTAGGAAGAATTTTTAGATCCGCTGGAACAGATCCCCCTTAATGTTCTACTGAAACATTTACAATATCTTCTTCTTCTTCAATAGCGCTACAGCCCATTTCGAGCCTTGGCCTCCTTCAGGGTAAGCTTCCACCGCCCTCTGTCCTCGGCCGTCGTCTTCCAATCTGCGACATGGAGTGGACCCCTTGCATCCTTTTACATCATCCTCCCATCTCAGCCTGGGTCTGCGTAGCTCGATATATTTAATTATCGTGCTACAACATGATTGTGCTAAAAAGAATTGAATTTACACAAATGATCATCACATCATTAAGAAATTATCCTATCGATGAAGTTTCTTTAAAGAAATCGTAAGTTTAATTGAAACACTAATTTAAACTAGCTACGCAATATTCTTTTCTTGTGGATACGATTTTCGAAATCTTAAAACTTGTAATAGTCGTATGTATATATGTTATGCACTGCTTTTGTAGTCTGTAACGTATATTATATTCACGATGTCAAGAACAGCAAATGCGGAAAACCGTACACTGCATTACAGTATCTATTTTCAGTCCGTTTTCAATAAAAGACAATGTCGTTTGACTTTATTAAAGTCATTTTCTAGACTGGCAGACACAATCTTGTATTTTCTACCACAATCATAACCAAGCCCTTTGTAAGTAATATTTAATCTCGAATATTATGTATGTACATAAATAAATATTTCATTGGTTGTGCAGTAAATACACTACTTAAAAGAGACGTATTTAAATATTCATAAATACCTAAACATACTCTCTAATGTATTCTGGCTTGTTGAGGTTATTAAGCTTAGTGACGACAAGAGCTTCGGGGTTTATTTTAGCAACATCACATTACATTATTTGATTACTTTCATAATATAACATAAGAAGTTCGTTAAAAGCAAAGTGCCCTTGCGTTGCTCTTGTCCGAAGACATAAATGCAGCATATTTATACTATTACTTGTCTATGGATACAATTTATAAATTTTTATTTCTAATAACAGTTTCTTATTCCGGTTGCTAGTGGTCAATGAACATTTGTATGGGATTAATATTTAAAGTTGTAGGGTTCGTTATTTTTTTGTTAACATAATTTTTTTTTTAAATCTTTGTAATAATCATTCATCGTTATATCGAGAATTCGCACAACTTTTGTGCGAAGTCAATTCTCTAAGTTTGAGTCTTTAGAAATCCATTCTCCTATAAATAATTTTGCTGTTTTTTTAATATCGTATTGTAAAAAAGGGTATAGAAAATAAAAAGCTTTCAATTTCACAGATAATTTTTTTAGCGATTACTGTAAAAAAAAGTCAAATTTATTGTTGGTAAATTAAAAAAACAGATATTTAAGATGTAAATTGGTACCAACTATCTAAATAACCATTTCTTTGCAGATGTTGTATTGAGAGAGTTAAAGAGAATGGAATGTTTCGTTATAATTATTTTTGTTGCATTACTTCATGTTTTTTGTTTACTTATTTCAAGGTCCAATTTACAATAAAATAACACAAATTTTAAAAAAAGTGTAAATTATAGGAGTAAAGGATGATTAATGAAAACAAAGACAAAATCAGAAATAAACATAAGATAATAGAAGTGACAAGTCAAGTATGTCTTAGCTAGAAATCAAAATACATACATACAATATCTTCGATTGTTTAGCGACAGACTAAAATCATTTAGACTTATACCACAAAAGACAAGGTCTTGACTTAAGTCACATTCTTATTTAAGTCACATAGTTATTTACATTCTGGACAAAGGTGAATCATATCTATAATTAGTCGAGTGTTGATTGAGGAAAAGCAGTTCATTATTTCTGAGTCTACGGGAAGGTATATTGAAAGGGATGAGTTGTTATAATGTGGGTGAATTAATCATTCAATTTAGTACAAATTTTAATTTGAAGAAACAATTTTTTTTTTCCGACGGTCTTCTAAAGAAGAAAGGTTAAGAGTTAGTTCAATTTCATCATATAAGTAATTGCTTCTTTCTAACCGATGTTGAACGGATTCAATATGACGAATATGGACAACATTAAATGGAGACCAAACAACACGAGTGTATTCAAGTTGAGTGCGAACCAAGGAACAGTAAAGATTTCTATTATGTTTTTGAAGTCACCCGTAATTCTAGCGATGAAGCCAAGTAGTATGAGAGATTTAGTAACGAAACTATTATTAATTTGCTTACATATTTAATTTATTAATCTGCTGAACGGCATCACTAAAATCACCTGTCCACACTATTAATCAATATCATCTTAGCTACTTTCCCGTAAACGTTTCCATTTAATTTTAAACGGTTCATATCACACGCGATGTGTGGCTTATGTTATTAATTTCAAAACTCTATCCAGGCAGCAAAAACGTTTTCACCACCCGATGCCGAAGTCGGCAGTCAGCAAAGGCAGGCAGGTCGTATCGCCGCTTTGATGCGAAGCCACGCGTGATTAATACGTTGATGTCTTATAGCCTGTAGAGCTACCGTAGAACTACTGTAGAACTGCCGTAGAACTACTGTAGAACTACCGTAGGGCCTATGGGGCTATCGTAGAGCTCAGTGGCGTGCATTGCTCTGTGACCTAAGGTAAGCTGTGTAATTTTCAAGTTTTTCATATACTGAAGTTGAATATTTGAATATTAAACTATGGGGATGGTCGGACGCTTTGTAGGGAACCCGATTGCACAGCGTTGGTGTAATAAACCGTGCATCTAAAAAATAAGTTCAGACTTAAGGAATTCAATACTTCGTTTGCATTTTTTTGTTTTTCCATCTGGCGCGGACAATAAATAAATCAGAAAATTTTCCGACGCAGGCCACTTACTTTTCCGTATGACAAGCATGGATTTTACCCTCTGCTATCCCCTACCGCTTCTACTTCTCCCTTGCAATCCCTTCCTCTGCCCCTCCCTCGCCCCCAGAACTTTGTCATCCCTCCCCTGCGTGTCCTTCCCCATTTGTCCCCGTTCTTGCCCCCATTCCTCTCCCGAGTCCCAACACCTTCCCGCAAAACCCCTTTCCCTCTCGCGTTCCCCTCCCCCCTTCCACGTTCCCCTTCCACGTTTCCCGCCTTTCTCCTTCTCTTGTCTCACCTTTCGCGAACCCCCTATCCTTTACTCCTCTCTCCCTCCCTCCTTCCCTCTCTGCCGCTAAACTATATGAAATATATTAAATACACGAAATATATGAAATACACATATTTTTCAAACAACTCACGCACCATCTATTGTAAAAATGTAATACAATTTCATAATACTATAGTTCACCATATGGAAATCTTTGCAGGTGTGCGCACAAGAACTCACCTAAGTTTCGTCGCAATCGAAAGGGCTCACTGGGCGTGGGACGAACAAAAACCTTCATTTTTATATTAATTTAAAGATCAACTTATCTATTTCAGAAAATTCATATCTCGAATTACAAAAAGATTCCAGCAGTTTTCGATTAGTTTGAAATTATTTGTCTTTATTTTTAAATTATTTAAACTCTTTTTTGTGTGCTTTTCGTAATGTTTTTCATCTGAAATGTTAAATTGTATAATATTTTTCTGAGATTTTTCGTTAATTTTTAAACTCTGATTTTGTTATCCGCTCGTTTTCAATGAGCTTTTCAGCCTCTTGGACTGTACGCCACTGAAAGGGCTGTGGGCTCTCCAAACCCGTTGTAGGTAGGGTTAAACTTTCCGTCGGTATTTAGTTAACAGGTTAACGTAACAATTAATCACCCATCACCCCAGAAGAGCGCCTCCCATCATGGCTTCTACCCCCGATATAAAGTGGGTTAAGTTTGGACTGGCAAGAAATTCGAGTGATTTATTCCGTTTAATTTATACCAACTGATACCTACTTGGGTTATGTTAAGTACTGTGGCGTTTGAGGAAATCATTCTGATTTGACTTCTTTAGGAGTCAGAAATACGTAGGTACCTACTTACAGTTGGAAAAATAAGAGTAGAAAACAAAGGAGGGCTTCGCTGTTGTTCAAATGACAATACTAAACAAACAAAGCTGTGTAAACTACATATTTATAAAAAATTAAAAAGGCATAAAAGTGAAAAAAATATATTTTCATTGCAATATAGATACCCACTGATATCAAAATTAGAACTGCATATAGATATTTTATACCTTTGCAATTTTGTGTTAACATAATGAAGAATAACGATATTGTAATGAATTATAAAACACAGTTTAGAAATTGCTCCCATTTATTTAATACTAGCTTAAGTAACTAGCGTTGCCCGGGCTTTAGATCATGTCTCTAATTTTAGATCTGAATATATTTAGCTCATTCACATCTAAAAGTACTTTAACTAAACTCACCATTGTGATTCTTCCTTTCTATCTACTGTTAAATTCATGTTAAATTAAAGCAAATCACTTTGTTAAACACCATTAAATCAAATTTGTGTTATGTAGGTACCTTACTTAACAACAGTGCTTCTTCGATTTTAATCTTTTTTCTTTAAGAACAAAAAATGTTTTTTTAGATGTGGTTTACTGTGTTCTATACATTCAGTGTCATTTCTCTTTAAAATAATATTTGACAGGTATACTGGTGTTGCCAGCCTACAAATTTTGTTGTTCCATTTTTAATAGTTTTTACTCTTATTTGACAGACTTTACCTAATTGTGATTTCTTGAAAACGTTTTCATTGGAATTCTTAGTTGGGCTAATTGCTCTACATTTTCCATACATATTTGATCCAAACAGCGGTCTATGTAATTATAAACATTCTAAACATCCATACTAAAATTATAAATGCGAAACTGCTCGAGTTTGTTTATGACCCTTTCACGCATAACACAATATAAAGACTTTAATAATTCTTTCACCAATATAAAGCTTAATTATATGCGCAGACTACAGGTTGTATATGATGGTAAGCTCTGGCGTTATGAAATTATAAATATTAATATATTATATTTGTTATACGTTTTCTGTCGCTAACAAAAGCGGGTTTTGCTAACGTCAGAAAATAAATCGTTTCCATGGAAACGATGTTGATATATTTGTGGGTTCTAAGCTGGTAGGTACTCGGCCCCCTGATCGGCTACTGCTCTAGAAAATTCAAATACTAGAATATGTTTTGTTTTTTTTTTGGACAAGCTTCTGTTTTTGAATAAATGTCAGATCAGAGTTCCTACATTAAAAATATAATTCGTAACGATTATAAAGACTAAATAATAAATAGTGTAATTTTTTATTATATTTATAAACTTCCAAATATTTAAATAAAAATAAACCTCCGAAATGTTTGTAAGCGCATAAATTCCGAACAAATGAACAAAATTAGATAATTCTTTTTTTCTTTGAGCTATAGCATTATGAAATTTAGGTGGTAGGCGAGATGTTTGAAAACTGAATGTAAGGGAATGAATGTATGGAATGCGGGAGAGAGTAGGGGTTGGGGGGAGGGGGGATAATTGATAAGTGCAAGCGCTACAGTAATTTCCCGTAATACCGTGCGAGCGAAGCCGCGGGGAAAAGCTAGTATATAATACATTTTTGCTCATATAATTAAGTTAGTTTAAGATTGATTGAACCTACGTAGTTTTATTATGTTGAACTTTTATAAGAGAGGCACTTGTGTAATTATTTCTTCAAACACAGCAAACTTATTTTGTGGCACTATTATTATTATTAAAAACATTTATTATTAAAAAAACCAGCATGTTTGAATCCTGATGAAGTAAGCATTGCTTACGAAACATGTTGGTTTTTTACAATAAAAGTGGTTAAAACTAAGTAATTATTATTTTTGGATTAAAAAGGTGCCACAAAATGTGTTTGCCGTGTTTGAAGAATTAATAAAATCAATGCTTTAGTTTGGAATTAATCTAATATTAATATAATTTCATTATACTCTTCATAAGTTTATGTGGTCGAAATTTTTTCTTATGTTAGAAGATAAATTGAAATTTCATAATATAATAAAACAAATATTAAACTTATATCCACTTTAATTTATTTGACCATAACCGGTTTCAGCTTGATAAAGTCATCTTCACACTGATACAAATTATTCTTAACCTACGGTTTATTTAAATATCATACATGGGAAGGGGGGAGAGAGGTGACATACAAAGGTTTTCTTACAGTAGTTACTAAGTCTTCTTTGACTGTCGAATTTCTAATTATTCTTAACCTACGGTTTATTTAAATATCATACATGGGAAGGGGGGAGAGAGGTGACATACAAAGGTTTTCTTACAGTAGTTACTAAGTCTTCTTTGACTGTCGAATTTCTAATTATTCTTAACCTACGGTTTATTTAAATATCATACATGGGAAGGGGGGAGAGAGGTGACATACAAAGGTTTTCTTACAGTAGTTACTAAGTCTTCTTTGACTGTCGAATTTCTAATTATTCTTAACCTACGGTTTATTTAAATATCATACATGGGAAGGGGAGAGAGAGGTGACATACAAAGGTTTTCTTACAGTAGTTACGAAGTCTTCTTTGACTGTCGAATTTCTAATTATTTTGGTTTATTTAAACCCTGGGGGGCTTTTACATGAATAGAAGGTAATTTATATTCACAATATTAATTATGTGTGTTACAAAATCAATAAAACAGAATAAATAAGGATGCAATTAACTCTTTAAGTATAGAATATTATAACAGAGATTAAAAGAAATAAAATATGAGTTGTACTTACGAAAATACGAATACAATTTAGCTTAAAATATGTATACCTACATATTATCAAAAATAAGATCTGAAATAAAACAAAGTGTAATGTATAAGAGCTAGTAAGTATTAGGGTATAAACAAACAATTAGATGCTTGATTATCTCAGGTTTGTAGCTTATTTTGATTTTGTTCGGGGAATACCTTACAAGTAATGTGAATCATCAATGATTTAATAGTTCATATTAATTTAATTATTCATGCAACCTTACAAGAAATGTGAATCAATTACTCTACGAGTAAGAAAACTCATATGATTAAATAAAATCCTGTAAACCACTCCTCTCGCCTTCCCAATATGTTAGGTATATAAACCGTTATGATAAGAATAATTTGTACCAGTCTGAAGATGGTTTTATTTATCTGAAACCGGTTAAATAAATTAAAGTGGAAATAAGTTTTAAATTTGTTTCATTATTTTATTATAATGGAATCCCACCATGAGTTGTCAGTTTCAAAAATAGAAATATGAAATTTCATATATCCGAAAAGGGTCACAATATATAGTAGTATAGTAAATTATTTACCTGTATCCCTTTGCTAATTTTTTAAACTGATTAATAATGCCGTCAACTTTATTCATGTCTGAAGTAAGTTAATATCATTACGCCATTAAATAAACTTATATTCTGAAAATAGTCAGATTTTGCAATGAAGCATCGGCTAACTTTGAACTATGAACTATAAAGTTTAGAAGGACTTGGGTGCTCACTTTTAAAAGCAGATTCTTTAGTGGGTACCTAACTCTAACTAGTGCTCAGAACAAAGCATTACCTCGTAAGTCTCAGAATACTCGACTCTTAGTAAACAATAACATGATGTGTAATCCTCTGTTCCACGAACTCGTTAGGGAAATGGGTAACTCTAGTAAACTTTGCATTGTTTGATGTGTGCATCTGTAAAAATCAGGAGAAGTCTTTGTTGATTTAAATGTGGAAATTATTTGAAAATTTTAATTAAAATTGTCGATTTAAATGTGTAAATTATTTGTTGTGTTTGTTGATTTAAATGTGGAAATTATTTGAAAATTTGTGCACGATAAACTGAATGTTCTCCGCATTGGTCAATTTTGCATTATCTGTTATAATAGCTTTCAACGTAAAATTCCATTACTAATTATTAGATTCACCCAAGAGTTTCCTGTCTTCTTATGTAGAGTGTCCCCCGACTTCCTCTTCATTCACTTGCGTATCTTTTACAATATAATTTATAACTGGCAGTTAAAACACCCGCTCTGCAGGTTTTTGCTGCTAGGCCCTGCGGGCGGCTTTTGCTTCCGCTTCGCCCAATTAGTGTTGATGACCATTTTATAAATCCAATAGGAACTGGTTCCAAAAATAGCCCGTTCTTCGGATCCACTGTAGGGCGCGGCGGCAGACATGCACTCGAAGCCGGGTTCTGAAATTCAACTATGCAGACGTTACCCTGTTAATACTGTTCGATTTTCCTGCCGTCTTATCATCTTACCTTATTCTTCGGTGCTTTGCTTTTTTTTTTTTTTGATTTTATATTAGCTCTTCACAGGAGGCCCTGAGGAAAACAATTTCCCTCGTGGCCTATGTCATTTTTGGTGATGCTGTGTGGAGTTTTTTTAGGGAAAGGAAGGAGAAGAAGTTCTGGTAAGGAAAAGTTATGAAGGGTGTGCAGGAATCTGGGGTTAGTGTGTCCAGGAGCGACGGACGTATAAATCCATTCCTCCCTATGCGGTGCAAAGCGATGTGTCGACAGAGTCCGGCTGGATAGATTTAGGTTAGGTTTCCCTCAAACAGTCTCTCCTGATTCGGCCCGCCACGCAGCAGGTGTGAAAACGCTTCCGTCACCAAGATCTTACCCCATAAACCCGAACACCCCTGATAAGTCACCAAACGTAGCGAACTACTTGTGACCAAATGGCAGGGGTGTTGGTTATCCATACCCGCCACCCAAATTGTAAAATTGTTTGTATTCGAATTTCCTCTGTCCAAATATTGCATATGATTTACAAATAATATTTTTTTTGATAATGCAATACGGTTAAATAAATATTAGAAATAAACTTTTTTTTTAATTCATACAAAATACTCGGTGTTAGGCAAACCGACGCGTGACGCCGTGACGTCCCCACATTTCTAGTACCTGTGTATTACTGGTATTTACCAGGGGCACTGGGAAAACACATGTCGTATTTCTTGTAATTATCTAGAGAATATGTCTGAGATGGTCGCCATTAAAAGGGATTTCGTTTCTCGTCGGAAGCCCGCATTAACCCTTTTGGTCCAGAGCTCTGTAAAGTATAGAGGAGAAGAGTGGTCCTGAGTAGGTTCCGTTCTGCTCACGGCGCACAGCCTTCCCACCTGAGAACTAAACCTTTTAATGGCCGCACGGTGGCGCCGCGCAGATTTACTTCACGAGGAGGGGAGTTACCCATTCCCCTGGGATCTTTAAATCTTCTTCTAGGAGTACAACGCTCCTGTTACGCAGATATAAAATAAACAAGATTGGAACAGTAATAATAATTTGTCGTGATTTGGACTAATAGGGAATAGGCCTGTATACACACATTATTTTGCCATAAGCAAATTTAAGGTGAATTGGATTTATTTTATACTAGCTTTTCTCCGCGGCTTCGCTCGCATGGTATTACGGGAAATTACTGTAGCGCTTGCACTTATCAATTATCTCCCCCCCCCCACCCCCATCCCCTCCCGCATTCCATATATTCATTTCCTTACATTCAGTTTTCAAACATCTCGCCTACCACCTAAATTTCATAATGCTATAGCTCAAAGAAAAAAAGAATTACTTATCCAATTTTGTTCATTCGTTTATGCGCTTACAAACATTTCGGATATTTATTTTTATTTAAATATTTGGAAGTTCGTAAATATAATACAAAATTACTCTATTTATCATTCAGTCTTTATAATCGTTACGAATTATATTTTTAATATAGGAACTCTCATTTGACATTTATTCCAAGCTTGTCCAAAAAAAAAACGAATTCTAATATTTGAATTTTCTTCGGTAGTAGCTGACTAGTAGACTGAGTACCTACCAGCATAGAGCCCAAAAATATATCAACATTGTTTCCATGGAAAAGATTTTTCTCTGACTTTAGCAAAAACACGCTTTTGTTAGCGACAGAAAACGTATAACAAATATAATATATTAATATTTATAATTTCATAACGCCAGAGCTTACCATCATATACAACCTGTAGTCTGCGCATATAATTAAGCTTTATATTGGTGAAAGAATTATTTAAGTCTTTATATTGTGTTATGCGTGAAAGGGTCATAAACAAACTCGAGCAGTTTCGCATTTATAATATTAGTATGGATAATTTCGAAAGAAATCATTTTTCCCTCTGATCAGCTCACTTTTGAACAGATAAATTGACGTTTATTGAGATATATTTTTTACGTTTTCATCCAAAAAAATCAATAATTCGATAAAAAATATATAAAATTATTTGTCATACCTTCGTTAAGTATCGTTTTGCCATCTCCTTCCTTCTTGTATGCATGATATTATAATGTCAATTCTTAATAATAATTATTATTATAAAATGATAAATTAACGTAAATGATAAATTTTGATTTAGTACGTGACTAGCGTGTTTTTTTGGTTTTTTTGAGACCATATTTTTTTTACCTGCCCACGCACTGGTTAACCTGTTCTGAGGTTGGTGATCGAGAACAAGAACATAGACAAAAATATTTAATTGCAATGTTATTGGCAGATTAAGTAGTGATAAATTTAAGTAGAATGTGTATGAGAAAAAGTATATAATGTGAATTTGCCAGTTCCTATTTTCAATTTTTTAAATCCATAAAGAGAGATAAATTTGTGAGATAAAGTTGATGAATTCTCTCATCTTTCATTTAAACCATCGACTCTGTGCAGAAACGGGCGGTCCGTTTGAATGCTTCTTCCATCTTAACAGACGGATTGGAATTCTTAGAGCATAGGCGTTAGGTGGGAATACTCTCTTTGTTCTACCGGTATTTCAACCAAGGTGCTCCGAGCAACTAGCGTTATTGATCCCCTCGGCACCGGTACATAGTCGGGAAACACGCCAAGCGCGTGCTCAACATGTGTACACGGTTGACATTTACATATACATTCTTGTTCTTCCCTCGTTCTTGGGTTCAACAGCTCGGCTATGGAACGATTTGCCGACCTCTGAGTTTCCTCTTTCCTACAAAACCTCCTTCCAACAAGGTCTCTTCACTCCTTCCTCTCCTCAAAAAGACCCTCCACAAACCCTGAGAAATTATTTTCCTCAGGGCTTCCTGTGTGGAGTTTACTTAAAAAAATGTTAACACTACATAGATGATTCATCCGTGGATGATCTTTAAAATTTTTTTTATTATAACATACGCGGGCGCACTATTTATTATCTAAACATTGATTAAAAATAAAGCTACAAAAACAAAGCTGTAATTAACAAAAAGTATTCCCCTGAATTAAATAAGCCAGTGTCATAATTACACATTTTTAGTGAGCCATCTAATATGGTTTATATCGAAGCTTGCAAAGATATTCGGCTTCTTTTCGGTCGAGCGAATAGCTGCGCGGGTTTCAGACAATTGCTTGATTATTATGCTTTTCTTGGAAAATTTTTGGTGTGATTGATGTCGCCTGAAGCCTCAACTCCTTGGCTGATTGTTCAATGTGCCGAGACCGTGCCGCGACCCTCCCACGACCCTTCCGCGACCCGCTTACGTGGGACGGACAACTTCTTTTCAAATCAGGATTACGCGCTTTACAAAGTAGCTGGTAAACGATGCGAATAAATCCGCAGACACTTTTAACTCGGAAACGTACTATGCAGGGGTTAAAACACAAACCTGACGCGAAGATCACTCTTTAATAGAAATGTAATTTTATCTTGTACTATTTACTTATTTATCCATACATTTTTAAGTGTTAGGGCCAGTTGTTTCACAGAAATTGAAATGTAACATTGTCTTCAAATGGCCATTCAGCGCTATTTTTTTTGACACTTAAAAGGTCCCCGATAAACGCCGATTCTCGGTGGGTTTCAACTTTCTACAAAATTGCAATAAGCTGACAAACTTGACAACATTACAGTAGTCATCTTCTCTTGATCATTTTGTTTAAAAGCTGAATGGATTTAGATTAGAATGGACTTGGATTAGAATCAGCTTTCAACGGGGACAGATGAAAACAAAAAACAAACAAAATGTCGTCGGATGGCCATTTGATGACAATGTTACATATGAGTTTCTATGAAACAACACGGCCCAAGTTTTTAAATTTTTTTTTATTATTTATTAACCAAGATACAAAATATATTATTTTAGTATATGCCAACTCATATGGCCGAGATGGCAGGAATTTTAAAGAAAAAATAAAATAAATTAATTAAAAGAGTTGAAAAAAGTAAACCGAAAATGAAAATGAATGACAGAAATAAAAAGGAAAAGAAATGGAGAAGAGATGAAAGAAAGAAATAAAATTATTTGAGAAAAAAATAAAAAAAAAAACGAAAAAGATAAATAAATAAAAGATAAAAAATACTGTTGTGTTGTGGAAGTTATCATGCAATAAATGAGTATACGTATTGAAAAATGTTTTATACACTCCCTAAACTTAACTAAAGCGTGTAATCCGGTTACTAAACAAAGCAAAAGCCGTTTCAGCAAAGTTTTGATTTTGAATGGTGATGATTCAACTGGGCTTTACAGAAAGTATCTTCGACTATGAAACTAGGTTTAACTGATTGATTTTTTTTTAGCAAGGGTGCCCGGGTTCATGTGGTGAGGTTTGTCTAGATCTTGGCGGCGAATGCGATTGCCCACCTATTGCGTGGTGGGCCCGATCTGGAGAGACCGGTTGAGGGAGACCTAACCCAGATCGCTCCAGCCAGACTCTCGATTCATGGCCTTGCACTGCAGTGAGAGGGATGGATTTAATCGTCCGTCAATCCTGGACACATTGACCCCCAGATTCTTACCCACCTTTCACACCTCTTTCCTTCCCAAAACTTCCTCTTCTCCCTTCTCTTAAAATACCCCCTCAGCTTTGTGGAAGTATTTTTCAGATCGTTGAAGATGCTGATAGCCAAAAATGACATAGGTTGAGGAATTTCTTTTTGCCTACTATGTGAAGCTAATGTAAAAAAAATTAAAATATCTTTTTCAAAATTGAAATTATAATATCCCGCGATTTTCCACAGGTCTTTTCGCATTTTATTTTAGTTATTTGTACATTTAAATTAACATATTACAAATTTTAGTTAACATAATATGTATTTTTAAATTTTACTTCTTCAATCTTTGCAAATTCACTTTGTGGCGTCATTTTAATTAAATGAAAACAAATCGATTTGTAAAACACCACTTATTTAATTAAAATTATTTAAATGTTTCTAAACCAAAGGTTTCTTCGTCACGATAAAATTAAAACTAATAAAAATAACAAAAGACGAACATATAAAGACAAATAAGAACTTTAGACAAAAAACATTATAGGGACTGGTGATAAATTAGTTAAAAGTATCATAAAATACAAAATATAAAATGAAATATAAAAAATATTTTATGATAAAGTACATGAAAATTGCATTTATATGCAATATTCATGTACTTTAACTCTAGTATTAAAATTTCTAGAAGTCTTTTTTTTTTTTTTTTTCAATTATTTCTGGCTTTCACCCATCAAGGGTGTTCTAGGCCATCATTTCAAATTGTAGAAAAGGGAAAGGTAAATTTAAATATAAATGAAGAAGTAAATTTATATATTAATATTATTTAAATGTGCGAATTTCAGAATTATATGGAAGATTGGAATCGAGTTTAGACTTAGGAGAGATGAGATGTTGAATGGAGGGGAAGTAATTTTAGATAACGCTTGATAAAAGAGAGGATATTTATTTAGAGAGGGACAACCAAAAAATATGTGATCTAAAGTTCCCACATCTAGACCACAGAAAGTACAATCTGGGGAGTCAAGGACATGAATTTTAAACAAGTGAGAAGGAACGGAACAATGTCCGATTCTCATTCGAATAAGAGAGGAAATTTCTTTTTTGGAAAAATGGGGGAATTTTTGAAACCACGGTTTTGATGGAATAGTCCTTTGTATTGAGGCATTGCAGGCTCCCTTGGATTGACTAGCAATGTTCCAATACTCTGTCCAAGCATTGCGGGATCTATCTTTGATGATGGAAAAAATATCAGATAGGGGAATATGTTTTACGAGGGTAACAATAGGGTTAGACGCTCCTTGTTTTGCCAAGGAATCCGCAATATCGTTACCCACTATGCCAACATGTCCAGGAATCCATATCAGAGTTACAGTTTTTCCAGAGCTTTGAATGGAGGCTATCATCACTCGAATAAGGCATACAAAATGATCATCAGGATGAAGAAGAGGACTCGATTTCAGTTTTTGGAGGGAACTGAGAGAGTCAGAGAGAACAAGGGAATGTTCAAAATTATTTTTGATTATATATTTAAGTGATTCAATTATTGCAATGCACTCGGCAGAAAATATTGAAAATTGGTTTGAAATTGAATAAAATATTCTATCATTAGAATTATTGTGGTAAACGTTAATACCTATACCACAGTTAGGACAGTCTGGAGATTTGGAGCCGTCAGTAAATAAAAGAGAAGAGTTGGGCCATTTAGATGAAATAATGTCATTGAACATATTATTGACAATACAGGCAGGGAGATTGGAATGACTTTTAAGAATGCCAATCCCTTCTAATTGTTGGGGATAGGGTGACATGACTATATTTTAATTTGTACAAAGGAAAAAGATCATTTTGGATAATTTGAAGCTCTGATAGAGAGCGAAAATTTTTACAGATGGCAGGAAGAGGTTTAGTTCGAGCTCTGATTGTAGGTGCATTTGGTGGGTTGTTGAACAATGAGACTCTCGGAATAATCTGATGACATTTAGAATTTATACATTTAAGAACAAATTTGTCAGCAAATAGTTGACGCCTTTAATAAAGTGGGGGATCAGAACATTCTACTTGAAGGGAATTGATGGGTGAAGATTGCATCGCTCCAGTTATTATCCGCAAAGATTTTGATTGAATTTTGTCTAATTTACTGAGTGCATTTTTTGATGCAGTACTAAAAAGTGGGCAGGCATAATCGAGATGGCTTCGAATAAGTGCATTGTAAAGCAATTTAATGCAAGTAGGGTGGGCACCCCACCATACGCCAGTCAAAGATCTGATGATATTTAAATTCTTTTCACATTTAGTAACTATATTATGAATATGGGAAGACCATTTAAGTTTCCTATCAAATGTTACTCCCAAAAATTTAACTTCAGAGGCGTTGGGGATTGGAGAGTTTTTAAATAAAATTTGAACGTGGGGGTTTTTGTGACGGTTTGAGAAGACGACACACTGACTCTTTTGGACTGAAAGTTCAAGACCATTTAAAGTGAGCCATGTGCAAAGGGCATCCATGGCTTCATTAAGATATTTGACGGCGGAAGGGATGATTTTGGATGATAAGAAGAAAGCTATGTCATCTGCAAACTCAATAACTTTTACTTGAGGGGGAATAGTGACATGCATATCGTTTGTGTATATATTATACAGTAAGGGAGATAATACATCCCCTTGGGGTAAACCTTTCCAAATAGATCTACTTTGAGGAGTAACATCTGGTAGCTCAATGAAAATTTTTCTATCAAGAAACAGATTGATAATCGATTGTTTAAACATGAGAGGTAGACCGAGGCTTAAAAGTTTTTTTTGAGGATTGGGATGGAAACATTGTCAAAAGCGCATTCTATGTCTATAAAGACTGCAAGACATACTTCCTGGTTAGAAATGGATAAATTAATATCAGTGCTAATGATGGCAAGGTTATCTTGAGTACATTTTTTTTCCTAAATCCAAATTGAGATGGAGAGAGAAGCTGTTTACTCTCGACAAAAAATTCTAACCGGTTTTTGATTAATTTTTCATAAATTTTACTGAGGGTGGATGAAAGAGCAATTGGTCTGTAGTTGGAACCAGAATTGGGTGATTTATTTGATTTTAAAATTGGGATGATTATTTGGGAACTCCAGTCATCAGGCATTATGCCAGTCTGGAATATTTTATTTAAGATGCCTAAGAAGTGGTTTAGAACATTATCATTACTATTTTTGATTACGCTGTAAGGAATGCCATCTCTGCCTGGAGATGAGTCCTTGACTGTTGATAAACAATTTTTTAATTCAATTAAATTGAATGGAGAGTCTAGCCAATGATCAGACATAGGAGTATGGTAGATGGGAGTTATTTCATCTAAGTTAGGTACAGAAGGGGGGGCAATTTTGTCTAAGAACTCATCTATCCATTTAGAATGAGACGCTCGAGGAGATGTTGAACTGAATGAGGATCGAAATCTTCGAATCATAGACCAAACTTCCTAAATTGGAGTGTTTGGAGATACTGAACTACAGAAGTTGTACCACCCAGATCTTTTTTTTGACCTCAATACCCTTTTGGCATTAGATTCGGCATTTTTGTATACAAGATAGTTCTCCATAGTCATATTGTGACGATAGGAAAGAGATTTAGCTTTCCGAATTCTCACTACTTTGGAACATTCTTCATCCCACCAGGGAGTTGGAGGGAGTTTTTTAAGAGATTTAGTTTTAGGGGGAGGATTTGATTTATTTATTGCAGATATGAGCATTGATTTGAAGTTGTCATAGTCATCTTTGACAGATAATATATCAGAAGGGGATAAATTTTGAATAAACTTATCCATATGCGAGTTAAATTCGTCCCATTTGGTGTGTTTTGTTTTTATCTTTGTCGAAATATGGGACTTGTCTGAATGGAAAGAAGTTTGGTAAGTGATTGTGATCGGGAAATGATCACTGGAGCAAGGGTAGGGGGACACCACCCACGAGGAGAGAGGTGCCAGGCTAGTAGAGCATATGGAGAGATCCACTGCACTGGGGTTTGTATTGGGGCGAGAGATTCTAGTAGGAGATCCGTCATTCAATAGGAAAAGGTTGGATTCATCTAGAAAATCCATCACGCTTCGACCATCTCGATCAGAGAAAGCAGAACCCCAGATGGGGGAATGGGCATTAAAATCGCCCAATAAAAAGAAAGGAGGGCTTAGCTGACGGACAATTTGCAACCAAGATTGCTTATTGAAGTGCGCTGTTGGGGGAAGATAGACAGAAACAAAGGATGTGTCCTTTATTTTAGCTGCAACCATTTGAAAGTCAGCATTGGGGGGTTTGGTATTATTAATTGAGAAAAACGGCAGGGATTTTTCAATAAAAAGGGCAGCGCCACCGCCCATACCTTCCGGTCGATCATCGCGGAGACAGGAGTACCCTCCCACTTTAAAGTGGGTGGATGGAGTAAACCATGTCTCCGAGATAGCAGCCACAGAAATGAGGTTTGAATTTAATAGGTTAAGGAGGTTCGATTTGTTAGAAATAGCACTTCGGCTATTCCACTGAAGAATTCTGACATCTTGAAGAGTCATTTTGAATAAATGATTTTAATGTGGAAATAATAGAAGCAGCGTTGGACGGTAGATTAGTTTGAGAAGAAATTAGGTCAATTAGAAGCATAATCAGAGTTTGAATAAATGAAGAATTATCTTGGGAGTGTTTTTCAGAAAGATTTTGATGGTTCATGGAGGACGGATTATAATTGTTTGCGCACCCATTTGTGGCATTTGAAAGAGGTAAACCATTGGGATTTAAGAGTAGTGAGTTATGTTGTTGCTGATCGTATCCAGGAGTCAGTTTAGAAATAGGATTTTTGTATGTGAATTTAGTTGAACGAGAAGTTGTTGTTGAGGAGGAGGGGAGAGGGTTGGATGAAGAAGTGCTAGATAAAACCTCAGCAAATGATTTTTTGACAAGCGGGAATAGTTTAGAAGCCTGCAAAAAAGACAAGTTCTGAGAGGCCATAGAAATTTTAATATTTTTTTGGCGAAATTGTTCTGGGCAACTAGAGTTGATGGCGGAATGAGCGCCTGAGCAGTTGAAACATTTAGTAGAGGAGAGAGAAGAACATTGGTCAGCCGTGTGGTTTTCTCCACATTTGAAACATCTGGGAGGCGATCTGCATGCAGCTTTGGTATGACCAAAACGGCAGCAATTATAACATTGAGTGGTGGGATAAGTATACATTTCAACCGGTAGAGAATTGAAAAATAAATAAATATGGGAGGGAAGGGATTGTCCTTCGAAGGTGATGACCACAGATTGGGAGGGCTTCCAGGAAACGATGCCTTCAGAGGAGTCCTTGTAATTAAGTCTCCTTGCTTTTATAGGATTGCCGATATGTTGGGGGTTTGAGAGTGAAGACAGAATTTCTGCAATGGACAGATCGGTCGAGATACCTCTGACCAGGCCCATTCGAGTGACATTGAAAGTTGGGATATAGGCCTTGAATTTTGAATTTGAAGAAATGAATATATTTTTGATGAAGTTGTTGGCGGCTGAACCTGTAAGAAATTCGACAGAGATTCGAAAACGACCCTCGGCTTTTACACCTCCAGGTTTAATTGATAAGTTCTTGCTATTTGATAGGAATTTACCAAATTCAAGAGGGTGAACGGTTTTGCCTTGCTCAGTTTTTTGAGCATACACTATGTAAGGGCCACAGGAATGAGGAGAATAAAAGTTTGTTGGAGGAGGTTGCGGAAGAGCTGGTGGAGACTGTGAAGTGGAAGGTGAGTCATTTTTTATTGGTAAAGAGGGATTAAACTTCCTTTTTTTTGTAGAAGTCAGAATGACGGATTCACTGTCTGAAATTACTATATTTTCACCATCTGGGGGGACAGGAGGAGGATCTGGGGGCTTTTTAGGGTGTCCAGGAGGGTAATCCTCCTCCATTGCTTACAAAATTATGAAACAAAAATATGTATGGAAAGTTGCAAAAGTAAAAAGTTTATAAATATCTGGAAATCAGCGACGAAAAGCGACCCCTGGAAGATCAGGGGGGAGAAGAATCCTCAAGGCACAATACACTACACTTATTTTGACCAGAAAACATAAAAATATTGGAAAAATTAATAAAAAACACGATTTTTAGTAGGAGCAAAACAAAATAACTGATGACAGCCAAATGTTCAAAATTCGAATCTTCTAGAAGTCTTCCCTACATAAAAATTCACAATGGTTGCAAATGAATTTATCAAACCCCCTTGTCATTGTTATTTATCATTGAAGAAGATAACAATAATAATTTAAACAAAAATATAAAAGAGAACTAGACACAGAAAAACAGAAAAAGATAATGGTCGCAACCGGGACTCGAACCCAGAACCTCGTATATCCGGGATGTGCGTTTACCAATTAATCAATAATCAGTCATTTTAGTCAATCTCATATTTCAAATTTAATCTTTTTATTGGAAACAATCATTCTAATGTTGGTTTTAGACCATTTCTTTTTTCAGCCCGATTCCCGTATAGAGACCAAAGACAAAAATTTTCGCCTAACATCTCTATTTTCATATCTACGATTTCAGTTGGCATCACAGCTAATAACATGGTTCATGTGTTGTTTGCAGTAATGCTAATTGAAATCGTAGACATAAAAATAGAGATGAAAAAAGCGATCACGTAAAGTGAAAAATTTTGTCTTTGGTCTCATACGGGAATCGGGCTGAAAAAAGAGATGTTTTAAAACCCACGCAAGAATTGGTTTGTAACCTAGATAGCGTCACGGATA
This sequence comes from Glyphotaelius pellucidus, assembly GCA_936435175.1. Classification (NCBI taxonomy): domain Eukaryota; kingdom Metazoa; phylum Arthropoda; class Insecta; order Trichoptera; family Limnephilidae; genus Glyphotaelius; species Glyphotaelius pellucidus. The sequence goes on along the minus strand of OW386537.1, from coordinate 9,261,254 downwards.
AATATATCCGATTTTAAATTCTCATTATTTTATATTCTTCAAAAGTTATAAAAAAAGAGTTTTTCTAATAAAAAATTAATACACAATTATTTCATTTTTATTAGAATAACTTTCTTTTTATAACTTATGAAGTTTATTCCCATCAATGTAATGTATCATTGAAAAAGAAGATAAAAGTAATAATCTAAACAAAAATACGAAAGAGAACAATATACAGAAAAATTAAAAGATAACGGTCGCAGCTGGGACTCGAACCCAGAATTTTTCTGAATTGTTTCAAAAAGGTAGTTGCCAATAATATGGAAAAAAATAGTTGATAATATTGTTAATTAAAATTTTTTAAATATGAGATTGACAAATATGACGTTCAAACAAGAGATGGCAGTAACCGTTTGAGCCGGTGAGGCGTTTGTCCCTGTAAGACGAGAGGTTCGGGGTTCGAGTCTTAGTTGCGACCGTTAGCTTTTTATTTTTCTACGTTTTGTTCTCTTTCATGTTTTCGTTTAGATTATTGGTGTTATTTTCTTCTTAAATGATATATTTTATTTGTTATGAATATAAAAACTGGTTTGACATTATCTGGCATGTTTTTAATTATTAAATTTGATGTATTATTAATTAAAAATACTTTTTTTTTCACCAATTATTTTTGTTGTCAACTATATGGATATACATAAGATCTTTTAAACATTTTCTTATATTTTTTATATGACTTCATTTTATTAATTGTGTTTTGTTTATTTCGTAGAACTCCATTTAATTTTTTAAATATTTAGTTTAAATTAAATTTGATGGTTTTATTATCAAATTCTGCATTAAAGCTGTAACAAAAATACATAAGTACTAAAATACTTGCAGAATTTGATAATATGATTTCATTTTATTAAATTTTATTTTGCCTTAGTGTGGTTCCTTACCATCTATTTTGAATTTATTAATTAGTGTATAATAATAATATTTTATAATTTCCGGCAGCGCATTATAGTATTTCATCCCTTTGTGGAATAAACTATTTTGCGTATTGACTTTGTCCTTTTTTTGGAAGTTTGATTAATAGCACGTCTGCGCCAGTTAATCATAAAACCAACGAAAAAAGTTGTATATTCAATGCTTCAAAAAGTCCATAGAAAGCGATACTAAAAAAAGTGTAAAAGTTTAGCAGTGCGATGATACTTGTATCTCAGTTTCCGTCTGGTGCAAGTAGTAAATCTTCCCGGTGCCCAGGTGTGCTACGTAGACGGGCTTCATAGTAAATATTAGTTATTTAAACTGACTACGTCGGGACTTAGTAAACTACAGGACCGTAGCGGTGCACGGCGAACAGTGGACGGAGTCTACGTTGGGGTGTATATAGTCTGCACCGATTTGAGTATAATGTGGAAAGGAAAGCTTTACTTGCAATAATAATTCAAAATATTTTCAGGTTTAATTTTCCTATAAAGAAAATAGCTTTAATTTGGGCGGAAAATTGGAACGTCCTTATAAACCTGATGCCAATTTATTCCACATTTGTGGGAAGTTGAAATATCTAATTTTTCATTTAAAAGGCATAGCCTTTAAATAATTTTTATTTTTCTTAAGCACAAAAATACTTGATTTTTTCGCTATTATGTAATGTTTGATTTAAAAGTATACACGGTGCCCGAAAATTCATAATACAAGCGCGCCTTTAAATAAGTTTTATTATCCGTTAACCCAAAAATACTGGATTTTTTCTTATTACGTAATGTTTGATATCATATTATTAAAATTAAACACGATGTTCGGGAACTCGTAAAACATGAGGGAAACTTGTTAATTTACGTCATGTAGAACCAAAAACCAACCTTTTTTTTCTGAGAATTTTTTTTATTATTTATTTTTATTACAATTTGGGAGGCGGTTATGGGTACCATTGTTATGGAAACCATTTATTGGATAAAAAACACCCCTGCCACTTGATAACCCTGGAAATAAATATGTCTAAGTGCTTCGTTGTGCGCTTTACTAGAAATGACGACATATTTATCCACGAATACTCAATTAATCATCAACCATTATCTATCAAATCGGAAATTAAGGACCTTGTACATTATACAAATGTAACGTTATTATTATTATTGGGGTTGTACTTGATAGTAAACTGAATTTTATATATCGACCACATACATAGTCACTAATGCATCTTCTATGCTTGGTTTCATAATCGGTTCCTGTAAACAATTTAAAGATCTAATTACTTTCAAAATATAGTATTTCTTATACATTCGTAGCATTGAAAGTGTTCAAAATAGATTTGTAAGGTACCTTAACTTCCGCTCTTTTTATGTTAGTAATAAAGACTCTGCAAAGTTCTTAAATATACAGACGTTTACTTGCCGAAGAAATATAGCAGATTCGGTAATTTTATTTAAAATCACACAAAACTTAATCGATAGTCCTGATCTTCTTCAACGTCTATCATTCCATGTTCCAAATCGCAGCCGCAGACAGTCGCTTTTTTTACCACATTGATATTTTTAACTCGTGTTTTCTTTTATGTCATTTTTAACTGACAAAAGAAAACTCACTAAGCAACATGAATCTAACAAGAAAGTTCAATCCTTAAATATTCCCGTCCTTCGCCTCTTAATCCTAATCCTATGTTCCTCCTCCTGAGACTGGTTGAGGGAGATCTTTTGACCTCTCCTGCCGGACTCTCTCGATTCATCGCCTGGCAACCCTCATACCCCTTTCCTTCCCAGAACTTCATCTGCTTCCTTTCCCTAAAAAAATCTTCTACAGCATCCTCAAAGATGACAGTCCTGAGGGAAATTGTTTTCCTCAGGACCTTCTTTGTGGAGCTAATGTAAAAAAAATATACATACTTTTATATTTTTTTCTGGATTAAAAAACTTTAAGAGCCGGATCTTTATCTAGAGGCACTTTAAAAGACATTAAACAGTTGATTTTAACCCCCTAGTGACCGATTTTTTTTCAAATTTGTTTTCAGAACTCAAAAATTTCATCTTCGGACTCGATTTATTCGAAAACGGATGCCCAAATCAAAAAATTGTACCCCTAAATCGATTCCAAATGTGATGTCGATTCTAGTTTCAATTTCAGTAATAAGTTTACTTGAGTTACAATATTCACGGATGTTTGATTAAAAAAAACTATAATAATGTCGTATTTACATAGAATATAATAATGCACTACCAAATAAGATAATATTCTTCGTCCATTTGCGTTTTTTTTTTCAATAGTTTTATAATTTATTATACAGGCTATCTGGAGGTAAAGGGCACAAACTTCGAGAGATGATTCTACACGATGGTAGGAGCAAAAAAGATAATTAACTTTTCTCGAAATTCCATTGTTTTTCCCATACAAATATTTTTTTCCATAGATTTTTATCCAAACAAATAATTCAACTTCTTTACTCGAAAACTATCTTAAAACGTTGGAATTTCGTAAAAAGTTACGTATCTTTTTTACTTGTCCTATCATGTAGAATCATCTACCGAAGTTTATGCATTTTACCCCCGGACACCCTGTATACGTGCATACGTCTAAGACATCTCAATAATACTGACATACACGGATTACTGACCTCTTTCCTGTGACAATTCCAAGCCTTACCGACATACTTCAAGGTTAGTATAGGACACCTCTCCGTTGTGTGCCTTCATTTTCTTTGACATTTTTTTATTAGGGATAACTGACACGAGCGCTGCAGCGTATATACCCTATTTTAAATTTTGATGCTCTTTATGCCTTCCGCGTAAGTCTGCAATTTAAACAGTGAAACCAATTTTAGTGTTTTTTTACTCTCAATTGTAGGGGCTCATATCACTTTTATCATATAAGTATAAGAGCACCTATATAAATTATATAACTTTTTTTGCAGCAAATACTTAACGCATGATGAGAATATTTTGTAAGTGGATCGATATTTACTTTTGTTTTTCGTTTACTAATATTTTAATCCTTTTGTTATCACACCGTTAAATGCTCCAAAAAAACAATGAAATGAAAACATATCTTTTGAACCCACAAAAGATCGTCCATACTCGTCCAGCTTGTGGCTTATATCGAGTGCTTAAAAATAAGTTGACGACGATATGTGCACACATCCTAAATAATTTATTTTTTTTATTTAAATCCAGGCATGGTTTAATTTTTACCTGCACTAAATAAACAGCTCGAGGGCACACAATGCATCCGCAGCTTTGAATATTATTTACGGTCTGGCCCCGCATTAAAACCAGAGCTGTATACTTCGCGCGGTGGTGATGATGTCCCGGGCCTGGTTTCGGGTAGGTTCCGGGTGGGCTGCGGGTAGGTTCCGGGTAGGTTCTAGGTAGGTTGCGGGTAGGTTTTAGGTAGGTTTCGGGTGCAGCCCTCCTTGCAGGCCGATCTAACACCTGTTCTGCTGAACCTGTAACCCGGACTAAGCCGCTTTCAGAGGTTTACTCCAAGTAGTTGTTCCGCCTCTTCATAAACATAAGTAAACGTCAATATTAAAACTTTATTCATTTCATAGACCGCTATGTATGTAGTTACTACGCTAAATATTTGCTGAGATTTTAAAAAGTTCATGTATGCAAGCGTATACAGCGCATGAGCGATGATATTTATATAACTAGCAAATCATTTACTAGAATTTAACATGACCTGAGTTTGAACTCCAGAACCTTCTTCTCTCCAGGGTACCTAGCATGATCGATCGATATAACCCTTTATCAACACGATATTGCCCAAATCCGTCATCTATGGTCAGTTAACAATATTTGCGATCACGGTCAACAATTGGTAAAGGAAATTCCAACCGATGATTGACACATTTTAGCCCGGATTCCGTAGTATCAGATAAGTTTTGGTTAGCTGTCAATATATGCATTTATTTGAATTTTGTCATTTGTTAATCAACATTACCGGTTTATTTAATGAACGTATTAAACTAACGAAGATTTTTGTCATATCGCGATCCATAGACTTTATAATTCAACTAAGACGCAACCAAATTATTCCGTTCGAATTTTGATAAACTTAAGTGGCTTAAATATGACTAAAGAAATGATTAAATAATTAACTACCGTGTAGTGTCAAAAAGTAAATGCATACTGCCAATGCATAATTAGGTTTGTATTTCAATTCAACATTGCCAAATTATTTATATTTTTACGTATTTGACTGGCGTTTGACGTTTCAGAATGAGAATTTACGGGCAGATCCGCCAATGTTACCAGCGTATATCAAATTCTAATTTATTCCCCACCAATATCGGTTGGGCTATCAATAGTGTAACTGTGCTAAAGATATCGATATAAAATCATCGGAAGTTACTCGATCTAAACGATCGATTAAACGATCCAGTATTGTAAAGTTATCGATTTCACCATGCTAGATCCCCAGCTCACTTTTCTAAAACGCTGGTATATCGAATCGAACGTATACATTTAACCCTTCAGTCTTTGAAATATTTTTGCCTAATAGTTCCAACGACATGGCGAAATTTGATGGATCTTCGGAATGCTTCTGAGGTATTTTAAAAGTGCTACATATTTCTTATTTTTAAAGTTATCGTAAACATTAAACATTTAACAAGAGCATAATAATTAAGGTTATCGTAAACAGTAAACCAATTTTAAACAAGATAAAATTTTCTTTGGGATGTTTTTATTTAAAATAAACATTGACATTTCTAAATAATAAAATTTTAATATCTAACACGAAAATGTTAACAAAAAATTTGACTTGAAACTTACATTAGAATTAGAAAACAAGAAGATTTAGAAAACACATTCCATTTGTTTAATTAAATTTTATGCTTATTTTTTTTTTTTATTTACGTGACGAATTTTATTTTAATTTTATTTTTTAATTAGGTACCTACCTAATATGTAATCACTTTTAATTCTTTTTTCCTTTTAGATTTTTTATTTACTCTTTGTTATTTATTTTAATTGTATATTAATAATTATATTAAAGTTGTTATGTAATACTGCGGACTGCGATTGCACTATTCTCCCAGTCCTGCTGGAATAAAAACTTAAATAAAAAAAAAAGAATTCCTTATGCAGGGAATCAGTAAAAAAAACTTCACTTTTTATTCTGTTTATACAATAAAAAAATATTTTCTTTTATCTTTCAATTTTTGATTTTCTCTATGGAATCAAGTATAAATATTTGATTCAAACAGAGAAGAATAATTATTTCTCTTTCTAACGATGAACAAATAACAGCATTTTATTTAACAAAGCATCTATAATTTAAAATAGCCCAACATGAGAAAACAGAGAAATATACAAAAAAACCAAGAAATCTAGTGACGCTGAGGAATTTGATACCAAAATAATTAATTTTATACAGCACAGAGTTTCAAGAGAAGAGTTAGTTTTTTTATTATATCAATTGAAGAACAATTAAAGAATGAATTCATTAGCCTCAAACCATCAATTGATTTCTTCTGTACAAAGATTGACGATTACGAGGCTTAGGTCAAAACCCTTGATTGTGAAATATTAACCTTGAAGGATTAGAATCGAAAAACGATAAAGAGATCAACGGGAAAGATTCTCCAAAGTAAAATCAGTGTTTCGACCTCAAGGAAAGAGAACCTGCACAAAATTATTAGCTGTATATCCCAAAAAGCGGGATTACACATTTCCACAATCAAAAAGAGCATGTTAATTTTATCGTTGCCAAATAAATTCAGAATAGTTCATTAGATACTCATTGTTGCCGATTTTGGGTAGTTAATTACTTAAATTTTGAGCGATTTCCAAATTAGAGCAGTCAGATATTTATTAAGAGTCAGTGAAACCAGAGACACCCCAATTAATACATTATATTACGAGATGGTTGGAAGTGAAAAGTGGTATTAGGGGGTAGGAGGGAGTGTGTTTTGGAAGAGCTTGCTAAATCTTACGACGTTAGACATTTCGTATGCAAGACATTGGTTGGCTTTGGGATGTTGAATCGGTGTTCACCTTTGCCTTCAAGCTCATAAGGTCAACGTTTTCGACAGCTTTGCAGTTTCCGTTGTCAGCGCAGATGGATTTTGCAAAGTTTGTCCAAAACATTACAATCCTTTTTAAATACATTCATAACACAAAATTGCTGACACACTTTCACGTCAGTTAGAATGAATTAACAGTCATGTGTTACTATAATAATTACAATATTTTCGAACTTATTAAAGTACGTACATTACTGTATTGCAGTCTTCTTCACAACAATATCTTTTTTTTTATAATAATAATTTGATAATTTGAATTTGTGAAAAATCACCTCAAAGGCGCTTGTCTATAAATATATCTATTTATTCTATCTAGTATTTATCTATCTATTGTATATTAATCAAGTAATTTTAATTATTTAATTTTAATACTTTTTACGCAATAGTTTGTTTCATCGCTGATTGTTCATATTACTAATTTTTTTATATTATTGCGATTTTCAAAATTCATGAATATTTTACGAGAATTTTACACAACTTGTGTTAACCCAAACAACATACATATAGTGTGCATTGGTGCATATCAGTGCACATGTATAATGTATACACTTCAAACAGATCTGATGTGACCTTGTCAAACGTCACTGAGAAACAGTATTATACGCTTGTGATTATTGTTTTAGTTACTATGCCCTGTTGCACTTTCTCGTTTTCTAGCCAACATTTATTCTATCCGAAACGTCTGCTAAATGAGAAGGAAGCGCAACCCAGCAATGCATAATAGCCCAAAAATTAATCACGATAATACTTTTTTTCGGGTTCGGGTCAACTCTGATTGCAATAACTACTTAAGAGGAAACACAGTCGCCGAGAAAATTGAACAATAGGAATTTTATCAAAATGTTGCTGTCACTATCAACCTTACTCCCCCAAATACTGCGAAAAGGAGCACTGCACTTCAGGCTGATAATACCTAAACAATCATCAAAACCGAGCTTTTTTATTCCCCATTTTTCTCCTCCAAAACCCGACATTTCGAAGATTTTTTTTACTTACTGTTCTAGAAAAAAAAACTCATTGTCTGAATGTTTTGCTTTTTAAAAAAATACATTGTCTCTTTTGTATAATGAATGTTTGTAATAATGGCGTTCAAACCAGGCAATAGAGAACTCCAGTCCAATTTTTTTAAATTTTTTTATGAATAATGACCTTCATAAAAAAAACTAACTTAAATAACTGCATATTTATTTTTATTTTTATAGTTAGTTTTAATAGTTAAAATTAATTTCAAAGTTTTAAATTTTCAAGATCCCCCGAAAACCACCGAATCTAGTGTGACGTCATCATGATCAACCGAAGTATGAATTTTGTATGGAACTGGAATCAGCTGTTCGACTCCCGCCATTTTGAATTTCAGCATTTGAGCGTTTTACTGGGCATTATGGTGGTTTTTTGTACGGTTAGAGTTTTTGAATATTTTAAATAATATAGTTAAACTAATAGAGATACTTTATTTTTGATACTGAATTATTTAAGCCTAAATAATGTTTCAATAAAAACAAAAACTATGTCCAAATCTCTTTATAGAGGTTTATACCAATAACACGGAATGTCGAACGGCTTGCGTCTTACATTTCTCTATACAACTTTGACCCAGGTGACGCGGCGCGGTGACGTCACGCCGCCAAAATCCAGCAATACCAACTTGACAGTGTTTTAATGACACGTTTTAAAATGGACTTTTTAATATTTTTTTTAAAACTCTACGTTTAATATTATTTAATAAAACTTATATATTCAGAATCAGCGTTTATTGGTCTATATGAACATATTTTTTTAAAGCCATAATATTTTTCATTGGAGTTCCTTATTATAACGATTTTTGGAGGGTTTTACCTTCGATAAGAACTAACTTATCAGAAAAAGCAAAACGAATTCACAAGCCCGTCGTCGATATGTATATTATGTTTAAAAAAATGTTTGCACTAGAGTTAAATCCAGAGAGGAAATTGGGGTATACGTTTGTATGGACAAAATGCCGCCAGGTTTCCTCTTAAGAGTATACTTACTTTATCCATAGATTTAAATAATTTACCTTGCACAACTATTTCATTACATCAACTTTCTATCTACTATTACTGTGAATGTTTTTGTGTTTCTTTCACAACTTCTTTTACTACTTCTTCACATAACTCTGTCTTCTCTTTTTTTCATTTCAGGAGCCTAGCCATTGTTAGCAGACCCCAGGTAATCCTTTTCACCATCTTGCACGCTCACTCTGTTCTTACTCTGGTACTGTATTCCTCTGTTATGATTTCTAGAAAAAGTTAATATTCTATCGTAATATTTTGTCTTTTCATATAATGTAAATGAAAAACTCAAAATACCAATTTAAACAAATTTATATTTGTGAGTGTTTCTCCAAATCTTGTGAATCCATTTCCGTTTTCATCCAAATTTACAAACAATATCTCGATTTAATTTTTTTTTTTATTTAGGTACATAATATTTTTCTAGCTTTACTACCTGGGTTTCTCTGATTTTGATAACCCGATTTTTTAAACACTCTTTTGAAGTATTTGTAGGACGTGAAAAATATAACGTGAAGTTTTAGTTAGTAGTTCTCTTTAGTGTGAAATTGTTAATTCAAAACTTCAAGACTCACGGTGGAAATGAAGCTGCAAATGGAAAATATATGCGTTGATCAGTAATATCTGGCAGAAAACCTGTGCAAATCTAATAACGCCATAGCTCACGGTTCGATAGTTTTGCCTTTTTTACAAACAAATAACTGTTAAGATTATGAAATATGGAATCATTATGCGTTTTTTTTTAATAAAACTAAGAAGATGTGAATGGTTTTATTTTATTTATTTGGGAGAAAACCCAGATATAGATAAAACATTTAAAAATGCAATATAAATATTAACTGGAGAATCCACTAATTAACTATTCGTTAATACTAACTATTTCTCGCGAAATAATTGATTAACTAATATTTTTATGAACTAGGACAACTAGGTGGCGATATATCGCATTCAAGCCATTTTATTCTTCGATAGTTTTAATTGATTATCAAGCAACAAGCATTGCAAAGCATTTCTGTGCTGCTGCAGGAATTTAACTATACGTTTCGCAGTCTTTTATGTTTGACATGGATGGACAACAAAATTAAATTATTCCATATCGAAAAATGAAGAAAAATCTAATCTCATATGTTGAATGCCTCGCAACAAATTCTCAGTATTTATATATTGCAAAATGACTTTCAAGAAATTGAATATTCATCGTAAGGAAATGGTTTATGGTTCTGATATTCGAGAAGCTTACTTACCCGAGAAAGGTGGATAAAAAATAGCTAAGAAAACATCTATCGATTCAATTTTGTGGCGTTGGTTTTGGCGGGAGTACTAACTATACAGTGACTGAAAGGGGGTCTATAATGGAGTGGCAAATCATCAATCACCGGAGCCCCGCGGAGGAGATTACATACTCTAATATGATTCCTATCCCCTCTCCCCCAGAGGGGGACACCTCCCCCACCCGCCCGCCCCTGCAGTACGGCGCCTCACCTCTCACTCCGGGCGAGACGAAAATAAAAACATCAATTTGCATGAAGAGCAGGCTTCACTCCTTCTCGGCTGAAATCTAAAATAAATTTGCAAAAAAACTTTGATTAAATTGCGACTAAGACCCGGATCGTGTTGTGACATTTTTATAAATCACGTTTCGACTGCCCCTAGAAAATTCATCGAAAGCATCAATGGTCAGTATTATAATGTTCGAATAGGGTTGCTGTATAAAATTTAAAAAAAAAATATTCATAAGTGCCGCGATTTGTAAAATTATAAAATGCCGATATCGATATCTGTCGGCTATTTCTTTCTGAAGTGTTGAAAACAATCATTCGGTAACGTTATCTGACGATAAAAATTATTATGAAACGGATAGTTTTATATCTTAAGATGAAGATATACGTGAAATTCTATTTAGATATATTTAGATTAATCTTTACGACGAATCGGTTTACAGTATGAACATCAAAAAAATGCTATGGATAAATTTTATTAAAGCTTTTACCTGCTTTTCTATGTATTAGAATTACAATAAAATTATTATGTACATAACAAAGCACAAAATAAATAAAAAACACCTTTTCGCTTACTTGCCTCGTGCAAATAAGACGCTCGATTTTAAGTTTTCAAGGCATGAGAATCGAAATATTTCTAGCGTTTATATTTCTCTTAAGATCGTTCTTTCTATAATTCACTGATTAATGGTATGTGTCCATTAAAACCGTATCTTAATACTAATAAAGGCCCGTAGCAGTCTGCGGGCCTTTATTAGTATTATAGTACTATAGCAGTGCTTTCACATGTGTTTTATTAAGTCTTTTTAAATGTTTTCCTATTGAAAAATTGCAAAATTAAAATAAAAAACACGATACCTTTTTTAAAGTTCAATGAATATTTCTCAATTTCCGTAGCCCATAATTTAATCTACCATGTTAACAAATGTTAATAGTTATTCAGACCTTGAAAATTTGTAAAGAACAAGCTTCACAAGAGTCAGAGTCATCAGAGCGTTAGGTTTTTGGCACATAAAGATCAATTTAGCACCCAGGTATCGCTCTCAGGTTGTTAGGTCCCCGCGCCCCTGGTCTCGAGGGAATCCTTGCCTCGGCACCCCCACTACCCCACTAAACCAATCTCACCCAGGGGTAATTCCTCTACCCCTGGTGTCTCATCCACCCCTGGCGCTCACCCCGCTGCACTGTACCGACCCCACTACCCTCTCTAGGTCTGTAGGTACTCCATACAGACCCTGCAGGGATCACAGACGACTCGATTACTTTTTACATCCGTATCGAAGCTCGAACCCAATTTCAATATCGATAAGGACTTATATTCAGACTCTCGCAGGTAACTACAATGAATGGCGCGATATCCCAAACGTAACGATATCTGACTAGCTATAATAATCGTCGCACGTGATATGAAATGTATTTTTATATTTCATGCAATTATTTAACACATAACTAAATACTTGTTTTTCGGAGCAGCAAAATCTCTAGGTTTACAGTTTTTAAATTTTACTTTTCTACGTCAAAGAAATCAATTTTAGTTCACGGTTTCATTTCAATCACGAGCTGAGGTTTAAAAATATAGTTTTGGTATGAACATTTTTATTTATGAAATTATTTTATTTTTTGCTGATAAACAGATTGAAAACCAAACATGAAGAAATCAAATGGCCTTCATTTATTATTATCAAATTTAATTAGCTGAACCACTTTTTATTTTTTCTCTTATACATTGTTCTCTAGATTTTATGTCCGGGTTGAATCTTCCCCACAGGAAAAATTTAACCCTTCCACACACTTTTCCACAAATGATCATCTAGTCCAATCCACGCGATGTATTTGCATTGTAGAAGTATAATAAATTCAAAACTATACAAGAACAACACGTCAACCTACCAGAGACCATATGAGAAAATACTTCACCGACTCCAGATATTTTCATATCAGAGGGTTCGGCTCAATAGAACTCCTAATTGGACCGATAAATCCTACTGATGCCTCAATATAAATATTTAAAAAATCTTTCGTAATCCTACATGTGTTTAATATGACTGATTTTTGCATCTTTACATAAAGATTCTTTGATAAATCTAATAAGCCTAAATTTTTAATTAGAGAGCTAGGTATAATGCCAGTAGCCGAAATAACAAATGGTAATATTTTTATAGTCCGAGAATGCCAAATTCTTTAAATCTCATTTCCTAAATCTGTATATTTTCTATTTTTTTCAGAAACAGATTTTTGAACATTACAGGAATTTTGAATAGCGACATCAATGATATAAGTTATTTTTTAAATTTTGTCATGTAAAATCTTGTCGGGTCTATTATGACGAATCGTTCTGTCTGTTAGTATTAATTATATTATTATTTTATTTATTAAAACAATTTATTTATAAACAATATCTGCTGTGCAATTAGTATTACGCGTTACTTTCACTTTAGCACAAACTCAGTGTTTTACAGGGACTCTGTGTAGAGGTGGCTAATTTTTGAGATACAGGGTCTTCAATTGTATAGTTTTTTAACATCTGCACACCATGCACATACTACATCAAAACCTTCTACATTACGAGGTTTTGATTACATCCACCTTATTAGAGATTAAATTAACTTTAATTTATTTTAACTTCTAACTTCGGTAACTGGCTCCTTACGTTCTGTTATTCTGGGCATTGAAAATTGTTTCCCTAAAAGGATGTTAATTATTATGTTGGTCGTGAACAGCTGGGTACTTCCAGAAAGAAACTCTAGTAATCATCGAACTATTTCGTAATTTTTTACTTTTAAAACAGCTATGGAACTTCTCCATATATCCTAAGGTCATGTTTAATGTATTATCATCTCCCATTGTTCCTCTCCTTCCTTACAAAGCCTTATCTGGAAAGCAGAAGACAGAGAAGACGAATAAATACTACCCACCGATGCCAGTTCTAAAATATTGTTTGTACATTCAATTGGAAAGTATCTACATTTATCAGTTGAAATATTGTCACTGTCGTGATCACATCAGTTATCGAAACTCTTGCTAAATTGCCATAAAACCTAGTTCTCATACACGTATTATTTATATGATATTTTTAATGATATTCAACCGGGTGAACTGTGCCTTAAGTGAACAGTGGATGAAGGAACAAAATCATCAAACATTTGAAAGTAAGGATTTTTCCTGTCATTCTTGTTTCCCAATGACAAAAACGCAATCGAATGCTCTTTGTTTGTTACGTCCATTCCACTTAAGGGGGGAAATATGTGTAGTAAATATGCGCATTTTAGTGGTTTTCATGAATTTTTTTAATACATAAAGAATATAAGTATTAATTATACCTTAGTCATTTAACACATATATTCAACAGTAAATTTAATAATTTTCAAATATTTTCCTCAGAAAATAAAGGAGATATCAGCTGCCGCGCTCTGTAAGTCGCCATCCGGCTGGGCAATTAATAATTTCTGGAGGTCACAACTTACATCTCAAAACAATTTTTCAAAATAATTAACTTTTTTATAAGTGTTTCTTCTATTTGAACCTCGCTCCTTACAAACAAATCGAAAATTTTTATTTTTTGAGGAATGCTAAAATTTTATGATTTTTTGTACGTTTTTTGCAATAAAAAATAGTTAAAATAAAGATATTGTTTAGGATTACGGTTCAAATAGAGCGTATTTATATGAAGAAACTATGTACTGAGTTTGAAAACGACTGATCGAAAACTGTAGGAACTAGAGGTTACACAAATTGGAAAAAAATAGTTTCGAGAAAAACGCGTATGAAAATAAGATTGGCGGTAAAGTAGTAGTAGTTCGACCGAAGGACACTCACTCAAACGCTTATAACTTTTAAACGGCGTGGAATTTTGGTTTTAAATTATCGGAATATATTTTTGAAGAGTTTTAGTATCGATTTATGAAAAAAAAAAAAAAATTTTTTTTTGAAATCCTACACCTATTTCCCCCTTACGTGCCAATCGGGCACTTGACAGTAATCATAAATGTTTAAAAAGATTTGAAAATTTGTAGTTATAGCTGTTCAAATAAGCTTTAAGTTTTTCACTACTTTACTGTTGGTTGTTTACGGTTCACTCTTTGCAAATATTATTATTTAATTTCTCGTGGATTCATACAACACGTGTACAGTAATTCGATATCATTTGAAACTTGCATCTGATATGTCTGAGATCTCGGTTCCTAGAACAATTCAGATTATGTTTATTTGAGTGACAGTTCACAATCTAGCGGGAGGGTGGTTTGTGTGTAGTATAAACAGGGGGTGGTTCTCTTCTTAGTGTGGTTTGGGCTTCGGTGGGAGGGAGGGAGATGTCCCATCTCGAGATGTCTTTCCAAACGTCGGTCGTCGGAAACTTTCATCGGAATACAATGAGAGAATATGAAATTCATTTTCTTTTCCGATATATTTACTGTTGTTTCATTTATTTATTTTTCATCATAAATACAGACACAGCAAAATTTTCCATTTTATTTAATTTAACAAATTTCATGTTATTAAACATGTATAATGATATCTTTTAAAATTTATTTAAATCTGAAAATACATAATGTATTGCACTTCAACTAGATCAATTCCCCCATCCCATTCCATCCCCATTCCATTCCATCCCCATTCCATTCTAATATCCTATTTTGAAACTTTATTTTTAAACCGCTACATTTATGTACATAAGAGTAAAAATGTAACTGGTTCATTTAGAGCAGGGTTTCCCAACCTTTATTGCGCCGAGCCTCCCCGAACCAAAATAAAAATATTTTCAAGCCCCCATTATTTAAGTTTCAACAAAAAAAAACACGTATTTTTTACATTAACTAACTAAACTACTTTAACCCAAATAATTCGCATATGAACCCATTAGTACCTACTTTACAACTAAACCATCATAATTTAGGTAAAAATTTAAAACTAAATTTTACGAGCAAGTACGCTGAAAAATAAAAAAATTAAATGGTGGGAAAAGTTTAACATACTTAAAAACGTACCTTTTATTTAGGAGATGAACAATTTCACACTTAAATATCTCACTTAACAGACTTGAAACGAAATTTGGATTTTTTTTGTGAACCAACTATTGACAGGAGCGAGTACGGCACGCAATTGTTTTATGAGTGAAAGATGGATACAAGAGAAAACGTGGGGCGGGGGTGCGCATCACACGTCGTGCTGGGACTTGTTGATATTTGTATAGCAGCGATTGAATGGCAATTAGGAACAGTTAATAATTTACCTACGCGTTAAAAAGATTTTTTTTCGGAAATACAAACGTACCTATTACGCCCCCCCTGACATTTCTCTACGCCCCCCTGGTTGGGTAGTCCTGATTTAGAGTGAACTTTAGTTTTAATGAATGTCGACTATGTGTCTCCCAAATAAATAAATAGAATATTCCATTGAATCCAGAATGTTGATAAAGTTGGTGACGCTGTACAAATAAATGTAAAGCTGTTGGCCGTGCACAAATTGCAATAATTGTTCCTTACTACTCGGTTCCGTAGCCACCACTCCTCTAATATTGAACGAAACTCCTTGAATCTTAGCAACAATACCGGGTAATCGGCCGGCCACATTAGCCTTATCTAAGTGAAATCCATTGCGATCTTTGAAACTCTCACGAGAGGTGAGAATACTGTGCCTGTTTTACTGATATTTTGCAGGAAGACGTTCTGATAAACTTGCGTCAATAATCCATTCGGCACCGGTGCGCGCAGTTAGTTAATTGCAGAAACCTACACTTAACTCGTTCAGTGACAGGAAAACTCACAACCTCCGTTAAAATGTTATTAAAAGTGATGTAAACAATTGGTTAAATAGGTAAGGTTATGGGCTATTTTTGATTTTTTTTTCATAGCTCATAATGACTTTTCAAAGAGGTGTTGAGTTGAGTTTATTTCTAAGTTGGCATGGAACCAACTCGTTCAATATTATATATATACAGATTTGCGAAGGTTTATGTGACTAGGTTACATGTAATTTAACTACATACAAGAGATAGGATACCTGCAATAGTTTTATGGTTATGGGGGCAGGAATTTGTATTGCGTGTGTAAATCATATAAGCAAAACTTTTTACTTACAGGTTTGTTAAACAATATTCAACACGATAATTTATATTTGTATAAGATTATTTATCGGAAAGTGGGGAGCGAACACGGAGCTATTCGCGAACGGTTCGATCGACGGCAATCGGAAACAGAATGAATTCTCTTTTAGTTCAGCACCAATCGCTGGTGGTAAAAAGGTCCGTGTCCGCTATTGGAGCGCGAGTAGCCAATAGGAGGTAATCGCGTCGCGAATGTGCTGTGAGGTTAGCTAGACACATGATTATAACTTTTGAAGAATTAATGCCATTGTTTATATTATGATTTGCGTTAATTTAAATCAGGTAAGTACCTATTCAGATAGATGAGATCATAAACCCGCATTTAGCTACGAATATTCAAAACCATCCAAATACTTGAATGAGACAACCCACAAAGATATTTAGTAAAAATACCGAAGACTCCTCAAGACTTGAGGAGAAATCGATAGACATAAATAATTTCATGAGTTAACTGACATGTCACAGTAATAGTTGGGTGAAGTCAATTGCAATGTTGGCCACAAACTAAATACGTTGATTTAAAAAAAAATCTATATCGAAACGTGATATAATGATATTTCAAATTAATCGCTGGTATCCCATTGGATATGTTTAATTATAAATAGTTCCTCTACTGTCAACAAATTTAATATATTCTTCAAAAATTAAAGCACGCTGAGGACGTAACTTTTTAAATTTTTGCCAAGTACCGATGATGTTAATGTTGATATTTGCAACCAGCCGAAAAGCCTGTGAAATCACGGTTCTGCTGTGACGTCATAAGACACCATCACATACGTCTTACCCAAGTTCTCTTTGAAAGCTGATAACTTCGTCAATTTTGGAGACCCCTAAAAACTATTTTGTGGTCTTTAAAAGTCTTTAAATATAAACAATAGCAAGTTCCCGGCATGCGTTGCTATGCCAATTAATAAATAAATTGTTTCTCCCTGCGTGTCTTTTCCTATTCGTCCCATTTCCCTTCCGCCTCCCCTTTCTCTCCCGCGTCCCCATCCCCTCACGCGTCTTCACTCCACCTTCTCAGCCTTCTCCGCTTTCCCTCTCTCCACTCCCCTCTCCCGCTTCCACTGTTCCACGAACCCCCCTCCCGAGTCCCCCTCGCCCTTTCCGCATTCCATACATTCAGTCCCGGTACATTCAGTTTTCAAACACGCCAAACGCGTCCCCAACATATGTACACGGTTGACATTTGTCACATGAGAACGGGTCGCTTCGACTCGTTCTTGTGTTCAACTGCTCGGCTGTGGAACGATTTGCCTGCCTCTGTGTTTCCTCCTTCCTACAACATGGGTTTCTTCAAGACCAATGTTCATTCCTTCCTCTCCTCAAAAAGTCCCTCCACACAACATCGCAGATGACATAGGCCCTGAGGGAAATTGTTTTCCTTATGGCCTCCTGTGTGGACTTAAATGTTAAAAAAAACAGCCCGCGTACCAACCAACTGTTGGTAACTGAAGTAATTTTTTAAATTTCCACTTAGTTTTCAACTTCCAAAAATAAGTACGTAAACTAATCCAAAAACAAAAATATTATGGCGAATCAAATACTTTTTAATGAATTTCAAGACTGAGATTCCGCAATTATTTGATCTTTCAACAAATAAGAGCAGCTCACTGTTGACTAAGCTCGCTAAGTGCCCACTGAGGATGTTAGCGCCTAAGTCTAGTGTCCTCAGTTTGCGGAAGAGTTAGTTCCTGTGTACACTCCGTACTCTGTACTCTGCCCACGTGAGGTCAACCCTCGTTACAGCCATAAGTGTCCTACCTTTCTCCTTTGTCCTGTCATGTTAAGGCATTACGTTTATTCGTATTTACGGTGTTCACAAACACAATATTTTTACCCAAGGGAGTAATTACAAGGGATTATTCTAAGAATATTGTTCAAAGATTCTCCGCAAAGATTACTATTTATAGGCTTATTGTTGAAATACTTTGAAAGGCATGCAAATTTCACTATAGTTCATAATCGTATGGATGAAAATTATTAAATAAATTAAAAATAGAATAAATAAAAATGCCTCTAAAAATCGATAAATGTGATGCTTCAATTAAATAAAAAAAATATAGTTTTAAAAAAGTTTCTTCAAATAATTAGCGAGAGAACAGAAGCAACTAAAAAAATAAAATAAAATGATTTTATTTAAATATTTTTGGACATCAAGAGAGACATCCCAGATTTGGTAAAGGGCATGGAATCCTGCTCAAATAAAATATATGATTTTGAAAGTATTTTGAGAGTGAAATAAAATATAATGACTCAAAATTGAACAAACTGAAAAAAGAAATTACATTGCGAGAGTTACAGAGAGATTACAGAGTTCAGCTAGAGACATGTATTAAAATCCAAGAAATTGCTATGAAGAAAAATGGTCAAAAGTCCGATGGAACTTCTGTTAAAGACCAGAGGTTCCCAAATTTTTTTTTAATCTCAGACCATTTTTTTATCGTAGACTACTTTCAAAATTTTACTGGTCACGGTGGACCCCCTGCTGGTACATTTCTGCTATATTCCCAAAACTCTAAATGCGTTGTACTGAATATTGAATGGCGAGGTGTGGTCTGTCACAACGGAGCTGTACCGGATCTACGACTTTTTTAAGCGGGGGCAAAATGGACCAGTATTCGAGATTATATTTGCCATGAAGGAGGGGGTGTAATGGGATATGGGACGGGGGGGGGGGGTAGCTTGCCTAGCTGGGCGTTTTAAGATCTCATGCATAACCGGTACAACAACGTTCGCTGTACGCCAGTCACTCCGTTATGGAGGGGGCGTAATGGGATATGAGACGGGGGAGTGGGATGGGATATGGATATGGGGCACGGGATGGGTCTCATTCGAAACCAGTTCGTGGACCCCCATTTACAAGTTGTGAACCCCATTTCTTTATCTCGCCTACGTGGACCCTCGTCGGGACTCCCTTGACTCACCTGGACCACTTTGGGAATCACTGAACTAGACTATAGTGACAAAGTAAAATAAATTCCTTGATGAACTATTACGACATTCTTGTTAAACCAATAATAAATGAGTATTGAGCCCAAAGAAAATAAAGTTTGGACTCCATGGAGAAAATTTACATTTATAAAAAACTAGCCCCAACAAATAAACAACTTTGCTGGTTAGCTAAATCAACAAAATCTGTTGGATATAAATATATTTGGACAAAGGATGGATGTTTTTTACTAAGGAAAAGCGACGACTCTTCTGTAATTTGCATAAAAGAAACTAACGATATATACACAGTATAGTAAACTGTAAACTATACACAAAAAGACAGCGATTCCTTTTCGAGAATATATTTTTTAATCTCTATTAAACTATTAGTGAAAAGCATTCAAGTTTCTAAGTTAAAGAGATATTTTTGGAAATACTCGTAACAATACACAGGCATTAAGTTTTCTGGTTAATTTTTTTTTTTGGGTTATGTATTGAGGATTTTTTTTTTGCTTTCCCTTATAAAACTCTTTCTTAAATTTGAATCTGACAAATTGATGCTTAATTTATTTTTAAATTTATTTTCCATATCGTTTTAATTTTTAATTTAATTTTTTTCACAATACCCAATAAACTTTCCCACCAAAGTATTCTCAACAAACTGTAATACCAACGAATGTATGTACGTATTGTACATAAACCTATTTTTCGTTATTCTCTATACCTACCACTGTTAGAAAAAAACTCATGTACGAGTAGGAACTCACTTAATTTTTATAAAAAATATAAATAATATGTGTTGGGTTTTCTGGAGCTAAGTCTCAAAACCAATTATGAATTTTATTAATTGGTTATTTTTAAATACAAGTTAATTAATTTGGGTCATAGATGGTGCCAGTATTTATATGTGTCTTATCTGTTATCTTAAATGAACTCATTTCCGTTTCCAATGGACATAAGAATAAATCTATATTAACTCTGGTTTAACTAAAAATTGCCAATCCTCGTTCATTCCTTGCATAGAAAACGTGAAGTAATTCATATACCTTTGTCTGTTGGGTTATCTCATTGTTTCGGGGTAACATGTAAATTGAAACATAACAATCAATCGATTGATTCGATTTCTCGAAAGGGTGCTTATTTAAAACAAACATCTACTTCTTTCTCAAGTCCTAACTATTTACAATATGTACATAATAATAAATAAATTTAACTGATTTTAAAAAGACATAAATAGGATTTTTTGTTAGTTATTATACATTATACTTCATGCATTTTATTAAATTCATTTTCCTACTAAAGCATGTATATATATATATATATTTTTTTTTTTTTATTTTTACTTTCCGTTTATAAAAAAAACTTATTCTTCTTAAATATATCCAAAATTTAACAAAAAAATTATTAATAAAAAAAACACTGGTTTTGATTCTGAATGGTTGAACGTCAGCGAGTAACTTCTTCTAACCTATTGAAGGTTAGGCGGTAAAGTACCCACTTCGGAACGAAGCTCTAATTCACTATAAAAGAAGTAATTTAATT
Source organism: Glyphotaelius pellucidus (assembly GCA_936435175.1). NCBI lineage: Eukaryota > Metazoa > Arthropoda > Insecta > Trichoptera > Limnephilidae > Glyphotaelius > Glyphotaelius pellucidus. Next base: position 9,240,164 of record OW386537.1, on the reverse strand, counting down.
TGTGCTTCACTGGGGTTTAAATCTACGACCTTTAGGCTCAAAGCTTAGAATTTATCTTTCTTCTACAGGTGTCACTAAGAATATCAATATCATAACAATTGTTAATGAATTATTACGTTAGTTAGAATTCGGTAGTGTTGATTAAAAATTACAGCCCTTCGAGTTCATTACAACTTCTTAAAGGCACCCACCCTTACTTTATTAATTAGCCAATTAACTGAATTCAATACTGTACATTTCTTTTATTAAATTTCATTAGCTCCAGAAAATAAAAAAAATACCTTTACAGTATTAATTAATTAATTATTCCCTATGTAACGTGGCACTGAAAAAGTTTGGTTTGAAATTTTTGCGCGACGCCACATGCTACAAAAGAAATTAACTTTTTCAATTACTCAAAGCACTCAATGCGAAGTTTATTATTAATATTTTTCAATAGATTCATTGAAAAAATTAATTTCAGTGTTTTAAAATGTCATCTGTTACGTCTTTGGTGGTAATTTGTTTTTGCTCACTGAGATGAGTATTTTAAGAATCTTTTATAATATTTTCGAAATTTGTAACAAATTTTTATTCTTTGATAACATAGATACTAAATGTGTGACTTCTTATGCAGATGATTCATTTGTAGACCATGCTGAGACATTACATGTCTCATTTGTTAAGTTACAGCAGCGACATTACAGAGACATTACATGTCTCAGCATGGTCTACAGAAATGGTAGCTTGGTCTCAGCATGGTCTACAGAAACATTTGTAGACCATGCTGACACATGTAATGTCTCAGCATGGTCTACAAATGTTTCTCACAAGTTTCACGATAAATATTTAGGGGCCGTAAGCTTTTGTGACGTTTTTAACGAGCATTTTGCTTGCTGTTGTATCATCCACCACACACACATTTACGAACATAAAACCTTATTTTATTTAAAACTTATTTAATATTTATTGTCAGATTTTATAAATTTTTGAAAAGCTGTAAAATTTATTTTACAGCTTTTTTTATTTATTTATTTTTACTAGGTTTGTCAATAGTTATTCATCATATCAAAGCGCTCACAAATTCAGTTGCATTGAACATGGTTAATACTATCATTAATTAAAAATAAACACAACATTAATAACATAATGGAGTATAATACACTTCACAATCCTAAAAACATTACGTAGAGTATGTTTTACCCAACAAGACACCGTCTCGATACAGTAAGCAATAAACTGAATGTCTAAAGCAACTTACCTAACCTACTAATTTTAATTTGTCAACTGACCATGATTTAGGCAAAAAGATAAATATTATCGAGTCTGGATATTATTTTATTGACGACCATTTTTGTAATCCTGCTGACCATGTTATAATTTTATAGACTAAAGAATTTTCTTTAGTCTATGAAATAAAATATATTATAAACTCATTTTCAAGACTAAAGATAAAAATTTGATATGTTTGCTAACTGTACATTGGATATTTTTTCACCGCCGACAAAAAAATGGTATGATATCCAAATGATTTAATAATGTTTTATCTTGCTAGCCCAATATTTAAACGGCGAACTATTTAATTAGTTCTTATGTATTTGCGGAAACCTATTTAGTCTAACGTTTGCATAACAGTCTTATGCGATAATTAAAGCTATTTAATCTCTCTTATATTTTCCTCAGCACTGGCTCAACACTTGCTCAACTCTTCCTGAGATATTTATAATAATAAAGTTAAAGTGAGAAGTAAACTTAATCCCCTATCGATATAAAGCTATGAAACCATCTCCAGTTTGATAAGATGATAATTCTCCCACGGTTCGAGACTCGTACTTCTTGTGTTGATCTATATCCCGGCAAGATGGGGCAACTTTCTGATTAAAGGCTCAGATGTATTCATTAAATCTGTATAACCTCCCTTATTGATCCATCTAGAATATTCCAATTAACTTCTCTCTTGGAAATGCGCCCAAACTTTACAAAATGCAATTAATACTTGGTTATTATTTTCCTATCCAGTCTCGCCGTTCCTCATTCATTCAAATCATTTTAAATTATAATAAATAAAATTATTTAAAGTTTGCTTCAATGTCTAAAAATTTCGTGGAGTTTTAATTCAATTCAGAAGGTTTGCGTCAATTTTACTCGGCTAGTAATTTTTCTTGCTAGCTGTTTTTTTACCAATTTGTTGAGTTTTGAATCAACCAAATATACAATTTTGGTAGGCCAGTTAAAAAAAAATTCTTTAAAATTTAAAAAAAAAAATTGGAAAAGGTTTATTTTACTTTATTTTATAATGTTGTTTTCTGACTGGCTATAAAGAATGCTGTTTAGTTAAATGGTGTCAAATATTTTGTAAAGGAATTTTAGAAAAACTCAAGGCTACACATTTTTAAGATTCCAAAGCTAGAGACAGATATTCAAGGTGTCTACAGGTTGACAAACTGAATATATTTACTATTTTTATATGATATCTTCGTCGTATAGTGTAAAGTTTCTAAGTTATTGCGAAAAAATATTGGAAAACTTCCGTGGAACAGTTCAAAAGATGCCGCTCTCGTAGTTGATATTTCGAGAGGAGAATGCGAAGGGAAGTAGTTTGCGAGACCAAACAACTTTCATATCGAAAATATAGGCGTGTGTTTATTTTTTCCGTGAGTTTTGATGAGCGGTAAAAGTTGTCGCATTAGGGAACCCCGCCTACAGTTGGTTCAAGAAAGACCCCCTAAAAGGCCCCGGGAAGAAAAAACTGATCGTTTGAACTATTGATATTATGGATGTAATAAGATTGTATTAGAATTTTTGTGGTGTGCCATTGCTTTGAAGGCTTCGTTTGGCTTAAGTTGTGTTCACCCACCTCGCTTCTGCGTTGAAGAGGATGATTTAACTTTTGGTAATTTGTCACTGTCTGGTCCTCCCCCGCGGGTGGTTGCTCTGTCGTAGTAAAAAAAAAACAATTTAGCTCCAGGTAATATGACGTCATTATGAACTGCGTCTAGTCAGCGGGCATTTGTTTACCGTCTCCTCTTCTTCCCTCTCCGCTACCCTCTCCCCCATCCGTCACTGGGAAAACTTGCGGTAGTGCTGGAGGGAAGACTGCTTTATGTTTTGTTTGCAATGTACTTACCATCAAAATATTCCCCACAAAACACGGGATCATTTTTAGTTTTTTTCAATCCTTCGCTGCAGGAAGGCTTTCCAGCAAATGAGCGACGGGGAATTGTTTTTGTTTACAAGGGTTCATCATCATCATCATTATCATCTTCATCCCCTTATCCTATTCGGGTCGGGGACTCATTGCATCGACAAGGCTCCTCCATACGTCCCTGCCTTGCGCTGACTGTTCGGCCTCCGTCCATGGCAATCCCATTCTCTCCTCACACAGTTTCTGGAGTTTTTTTCTGTTTACAAGAGTCAAAAATTTTTATTTGAAAAGTTTTATTTTTATATACATTTTTTACTTAATTTTTTTTAATTTTTGCTACCGGTTTTGACACATCCGTGTCACTCACTAGCAAACTTAAAACTGACTTAAAAATTCTATGCAAAATAAAACTTTTCAAAACAAAATGTCATAGTTGAAATTGTTACATAGTTGATCTAGTTGCAAAATGTTATAAATAATACAAAAAAGGATTAAGAATACGTACATTTTGGTTTTGACTTGTAATTTTTAAATTAAATTTGCATTTTTCTTTGAATTGTTCCTATTTTCTTTCTACATAATATTATTATTCTTGTTATTATATTTTAATAATAAACAACCCGCATACGTGGCAGCCATCACGATAAGGGCTTGATCCTTTATAGTAGTGGAAGGGATGTATGATAAATATAAAAATGGTCGTTATGTATAATAATGATTATAGCAATTTGTCAAGGTGTTTTTAGTAACAATCCTCTTACATGATTAAAGTTAAGATCTGTCTCTAAAGTCTAAAAACTTATCTCTATGAAAATAACTAATAATAAATTCTCAAAGTTTCAATTTATTTTTCAAATTGCGATTCAAAACTTTGGTTTCATAAAGGTGTACATTTTACTTTTTGTGGTTATTTTTTAGATTAGATTATAAAGCGTGGTGTTATGCTTTCTAATATCCTTTTTTTTATTTATTACCAATTTTTTGGCACAATTGTTGAAATTTTGTAATACAAACTTTTTATACAAACAGTTTAAAAAAAGTAGAGAATAATACAAGTAAAAATCATGAAAGGTAAAAGAAAATCATGGAAATAACTTTTTGTCAAGATATAGACACAATTCATGTACAGAGATAATAGAGTACAAACAAATAATGTTGTTCGCCGATGGGATGTGGGTGGAGGGTGGCGGGGGGTGGGTGGTGGGTGATGGGCGTTAGAGGTAGGGGCCATGTTTGGAATAAAGCAACCACGGCGGATTTGCCATGTAGTGCCCCCGGCCAAAACTGGAACAAGTTGGCATCAGTGCGCGGGATGATGATAATAATAATTGATCTTTTCATTCTCCGGATTAGGGCAACTAACATGGATTCTTAGTAATAACAATAATGTCATAATAAATTGTTTATTTTTGGGGTGGAGCAACCCCACACTTTTAATGCAGGGTATCTCAACTATAAAGTGGAAATTATATTTGGTTTTCTCAGCGAAAATTTTCTAATGGTGAACTACATTTACGTGAAATCTGCACAGCTTTTACTTTCTGGAATTTCTATATCAATCCAACGTTTTTTATGTAAAAACTTACAATCGGCAAAAATAAACGTAGTTAAAATGTCACGAAAAAAACAGTTGAAATATTTCCATCAAAATATCTACGGTCAGTAGTTACAGTCGTTAAAATCTTAACTTTGTCAATTGTCAATATATATATTGCCATAGAAAAACACTTTTTGTGTTTAATTTACTGATGTCATGTTTTAAATCTACTGATGTAATGTTTTTAATCTAATGATGTAATGATTTTAATCCACTGATGTAATGTTTTTAATCTAATGATGTAATGTTTATAATCTATTGATTTAATGTTTTTGATCTACTGTTATAATTTTCGTTATTTGTGTTTGGGGTGTTATGCCGTGTTGCGCAACCTCCTTCTTTAGCCAACGTTTCGGACAGCGTTACAGTGTCCATAATCAGGGCAGATGTGTAATTGTGTGCGTTATCGTAAACCCAATTACACATCTGCCCTGATGATGGACACTGTAACGCTGTCCGAAACGTTGGCTAAATAAGGAGGTAGCGCAACACGGCATAACACCCCAAAAACAAATAACGAAAATACTTTTGGCCGTGAAAATCTAAAAACTTATCAACTGTTATAATGTTTTTAATCTACTGATGTAATGTTTTTAATCTACTGATATAATGTTTTCAATCTACTTATGTAAAAGTTTTAATCTACTCATGTAATGTTTATAATCTACTGATGTAATGTTTTTGATCTATATATGTAATATTTTTATCTACTTATGTAATCTTTTTAATCTACTAATGTAATGATTTAATTCCCTGATGTGTAATGTTTTTAATCTTTTGGTGCAATTTTTTTAAATGAGCACGGCTTACATCTAAAATCTTCATGAAAAATTACAAACACGGATATGGAAAATATTCATTTGGAATGCCTGAAGTAGGAACTAGGTTCTTTTTCGTGCATCCCCCTGTCATTGCACACTGAAATTGATATAAACAAAGGAAGCCCAATAATCATTTTCCAGGTATCGCCCACAAACAGAAACAACCCCCTGCACGCAGATTTAGTATTATATGGTAAGGGTTGGATAGATCCAACCGGTACACGGCCAGGATTTTTTTACCGGTCGCATAATTGGCTTAAAACTTCCGCAGGGTATTTTAAATGCACGAATTCTGTACACCGGCCGTAGCACTGCGAATATTTCCATCAAAGTTACCAGTATTTGTAAACCATTAATTGGCTTTCATAGCTTTATTCACCCATCGAACTTTTATGAGTTTTTTTTTGTTGGAAAAAAGTTGAACGTATTGCATAAACTGGTTTTAACCCCGGGCGGGATTATCAATACACGGAGTTTTCTCTATTTTCAAAGCAGCTATTATTTTTCATTTTTCAAAACGAGAATTGAAAGTTTTGAAACAAAGTAAAAATATTACGTAGTTCTCCTATTGTGCTTTGTCCTATTCTCTCTATGAATATCATAAATATCTACTGTGGAAACCTAACGCTAGGTCTGTCGTATAAAGCGACACGACGGAAGTTTTGGAATTACGATCCTCTGCTACGACGTAGATCAGGTTTGGAAATGTTTATTTTATTATTTATTAACCAAGAAATACTTTTTTTTTGTATGTACCACCTCACTAGAATGAGCCTGTTCTGAGGTGGCAGGAATTCAGAAGAAAAAGTGTAATTAATTAATTAGTTAATAATTAGAATTGAAAGAAATAAAATAAATGAAAAAATAAAGAAATAATAAAACAAGTTAAAATTAATGAGAGAAATGGAAAAGAAAAGTTATAAATTCGACTTCGATGTCTTCTTCTAAATAATTTCTTGAAGCCATATTTTTGTCCATAATCAGTCATACGGACTTATGCTTCGACTGCCGCCTACTATGGCGTGGTTTGAAGGTTTTTGAGTTTCGTACAAGTGGCGCAGACGGAGGCTTGTCTCTTTGGGGCAATCCTCATAATCTCGTCCGGTTTCGGCGCAGTGGCGGCAAGTTATAGAGACCTGGGTTCACGACTTACTAATGTGTCCATAATTTTTTTTTTTTTTTATAATTGTAATAGATTAATCATTCAATTACTATTGTTTAATTTAAATTAGCTAAGGCTCACACCTCTCCAGACATTTCGATTTGTTGGTTTGTTTAAAGTCAATTAATTAACAAATGAAATTATCAATAGATGTCAGGAGACGCAAACTCTCTTCAGACAAGACCGATATAAAAGGCCTGTGTTTAGGTTTTTTTCTCTTTTCACCATCCTAACTTCTTAAATAAGTAATAGTAAAATCCTTGGTCTGTGGGGGTAGTTTGTGTCTCCGAAATTATTCACAATGTAATTGGGAATAAAGCAAAATAAAATGTCACGAGTCCTTTGAAAGTTTCCTGAAGCGGCCTTATTATTTTATGAAGTTCCTTCTTCCAAAACAAAACATATGATCCTACGAGTCGGATAATTTAACGCGAGTGATTAAATTAGTAAAGAAGAACCAGCACTGAAAAAAGGAACAGCCAACATGCAGTTTCCAGCATCCAGCAAGCAGCAGAGGCCATCAGCGATAAAAAAGGGCAAGTGACCAATCCATATCCATACTATCTACCTTACCATTAAAATCCTTAAAAGCAAAAAAATCAATGACATCAATATTGTGCATTACTCAAAAAAAATTGTTGCAAGCCGGTATGACAAAATTATTGACAAAATTATTGATTATTGACAAAAACTACAGCAATGTTTTAAATTTCGAGATTTATAAAGTTTGTTTGAAATTTTTATTTTAAATTAGCCGCGAAGTCAATAAAGCAGTTTTTGTTGGAAATGCTCTATGGGCGATTGAATAAAAATCAACGGGATTCATCTATGATTAACGACGTTGGTAAATTATTATTATTGTTATTGTTGTCTCGTGACAGTTCGTGAAGTAAATAACTAAAATTTGGGAAGTTATCAGTGCGTATATTATATGATTAATAGTGATTAAACGGTGATTGCGATAAAATAATTGGATAACTCTGTAAATTGTAAGTACACATCTGATTAATCAAAATGGATTTAAAAACGCTGATCGCTCAACGGGGCGTTTGTAAAGGCAAGATGACAAGGTTCAGAGAATTTTTAAACAAAGATTCACTGACGCAAAGCGAACTAGAATTGCGTATAAAGCGTTTCGAACCTTTGCTAGATAATTTTGAAGAAATTCAAGATAGAATAGAGGCATTATCTCCAGACGATGTTGAAGGCGACCGAGCGAGCTTTGAAAATGATTATTTTTGTATATTGGCCAGCGCAAAAGAGAGGTTAGCTAAAAAGGATTCTGCAATCACGGCGAATAACAATATTAAATTACCGATAATTGAATTACCGAAATTTAAAGGGGATTACTGCGAATGGATGCAGTTCCGGGATGCGTTCATATCTTTAGTAGACAGCAATCATAACCTGGATGCCGTTCAAAAACTTTATTATCTGCGGTCTTGTCTGAAAGGGGAAGCGTTTAAACTCATAACAGCGTTACCGATATACGCGGATAACTACGTTACGGCTTGGGAGATGCGTACGGATAGATACGAAAACTCAAAAATAATTATAAATAATCATGTAAACGCATTGTTTAAATTACCGGACGTAAAGGCAGAAAATCACGTCGCAATAAGGAATCTATTGGACGAGGCGCAATTACATTTAAAATCACTAAATAACTTAAATATAGCTACGAAAAATTGGGATGTAATATTAATTTATTTGTTATCAAGCAAATTAGATTCAAATACAAGGGCTCATTGGGAACAATACCCAACAAAGAATAATTTACCTACCTACGAAGAATTTATTAGTTGTTTGTATACAAGGGCCCAAGTACTAGAAGCCTCGGCAAATAACGAAAAAAGAATTAATCCGGGAAAAACGAATCCGCATAATTATAAAAAGGAAGTTTTGGTGTCGTTGTCCGCACAAAAATTAAAATGTTTACATTGCAACGATAATCATAAAATTTATTATTGCCGCAAATTTTTGGAATTAAAACCGAAAGAACGAATTGATAAAATACACAAATTAGGCGCTTGTTTAAAATGTTTAAACCCCGGTCATAAATTGAAGGATTGCAGGTCTAAATTCAATTGCCGTAAATGCGATGGTGAAAATCATAATACTTTACTTCATGTTAAGAAGGAGGAGGAATCAAAACACGAAAGGGCATCAACATCTTCCGCGAAGGAAGCGCCTTTAGTATCAAATCATGCCGCGAAGGTAGAACAAAATTTCGTGTTATTGTCAACTGCCATCATCAACATAAAGGATGATGCAGGAAACTCAATTCAAGCAAGAGCTCTATTAGATTCTGGAGCTCAAACGAATTTCATAAGTAAGGCATTCGTCAAGAAATTAAATTCAAAAACGAAAAAAGTCAACATTCCTGTCACGGGAATCCACAATAAAATTTTAAATATAAGATCTAAAGTGGGATTAAATATAACTTCAGGCTACTCTGAGTACGAAAAGAAGATAGAATGCCTGATTATACCTGAGGTGACCAGTAATCTGCCCCAAATTTCCTTTCAGAGAAAAGAAGCGGAGATCCCCAGCGGTCTCCAATTAGCAGATCCAAACTTCAACATTACCAGCCCGATAGATCTACTACTAGGAGCGGAGGTATTTTGGGAAGTCTTGCATAACGATCGAATGAGGATTGGAGATGCGGGACTCACGCTGCAAAGGACCGAGCTAGGATGGCTTGTATCCGGGCCTATCTCCACTCCGAAACCAAAAAGGCCAGTAAATTCCTGTCATTTATCTTTAAATTTATTGCATAAGCAATTAGAAAACTTTTGGAAAATAGAGGAACTAGCTCCTGTAAAACATAGAAGCCACGAAGAAAGAGCATGTGAAGAGAGCTTCTTACACACGCACAAAAGAGATGAGAAAGGACGTTTTGCGGTAAGATTACCGCTGCGGCCTAATATTAATCAAATGGGTGAAACCCTAAAGGTGGCTGAAAAAAGATTCTATAATATGGAGAAGAAATTCCTTGCCAATCAAGACCTGATGCTAGATTATAAAAAATTCATGAAAGAGTATCAGGAATTGGGGCACATGACGCTGTGCGAAGCACCACCAAAAGATAAAATTTGTTATTATTTGCCACACCATGCAGTGATGAAGGAGTCTAGCACGACAACCAAAACCAGGGTCGTGTTTGACGGATCAGCCAAGTCATCAACCGGTATATCATTAAACGACGCCCTCATGGTAGGGCCAGTTTTACAAAAGGATTTATGTGCACAACTGTTATTTTTCAGAAAGCACCAGTATGCATTAACCGCCGACATCGAGAAGATGTATCGTCAAATATTGGTGCAACCTGAGGATAGAGATTTGCAGCGCATAGTCTGGAGGGACTCTCCGGAGGAAGAAATCCGACACTACCAACTCAATACTGTCACCTACGGTTTGGGACCATCATCCTTTCTGGCTACCAGATGCTTGGAGCAGTTAGGAACGGAAAATCAGGAAGCATACAGAAAGGTCAGTCAAATCCTAAAATACAATTTTTATATGGATGATTTGATAACTGGCGACGAAAATGAGGCAGATTGTCTCACTATTAAGCATCAGTTAAGCAGCATTTTGGCATCTGCTGGGATGAATTTACGAAAATGGCGATCGAATCTACCCTCTATAGGTTCGAAATCAGAGAATGATGCAGATATGATTATTACTGATAACCCCAAGGAAAAGAAAATTTTAGGGTTGTCATGGAATAACCAGCAAGACTATTTTCAGTACATTGTAGAGCCCTTAGAAGCGTGCGTTAAAAGCAAACGCCAAATGCTATCATGTATCGCCTCTACCTTTGACCCATTGGGACTGATAGGCCCAATAACTTTAGTCGCAAAACTGATAATGCAAGGTTTGTGGCAAACTAAAATTCAGTGGGACGAGGATGTTCCATCTGAGCAGATGAATGCATGGAATTCGTATATAAATGAATTACCTATTTTGAACAAGTTAAAAATACCGAGAAAAATAAATTGCAAACATCAAGTTAAACTGCATCTGCATGGATTTTGTGACTCGTCAGAAAAGGCCTATGCAGCTTGTATATATATAGTGTCTACTGATGAATCAGGAAACACAACTTCTAATTTAGTCACATCAAAATCAAGGGTGGCACCGTTGAAAAGCATATCACTACCAAAGCTGGAGCTTTGTGGTGCTGTTTTACTCACAAAATTAGTAAACTATGTCAAAATAGCTATGAACTTAAATGAAATAGATACAACCTACTGGTGCGATTCCATGATAACGATTTTCTGGATTCGTGGACAACCAGCCAGGTGGAACACATTTGTGGCCAATAGGGTGGCTGAAATCCAGGAATCCAGTCAACCCGCACAATGGAAGCACGTAAGATCGGAGGATAATGCGGCGGACGTTTTATCCAGAGGCACCACAGTCTCGCAACTACTTAAATCTGACATTTGATGGCATGGGCCCACCTGGTTGACTTCAGGCGATTACCCGATTACTTGCAGTGAAATTACGCCTTTGGATTTACCAGAAGAAAGATTGAAACTAACGTTAATTTCAGCAGTAAAACAGGATTGGGAAATATTCTCCAGATACTCTTGCTTAACCAAATTGCAAAGGGTGACAGCTTATATTTTAAGATTTATTTTTAATTGCAGAAATCCTTTGTCAAGGCGTGACGGAGCGTTAACTGTTTACGAATTGGAGAATTCACTTCACATATTAATATCTCGCGCACAATGTTTTGCATTCCCGGAGGAGACGAGGGCATTGAAAACCGGGGTAAATGTGAGAAATTGTAGTAGATTAAAGTCATTAAATCCTTATTTGTTTAAGGATTTAATCCGGGTGGGGGGTAGGTTGTCCAACGGAAAAATGATATCGGAAAGTCAACAACACCCCATAGTACTACCTTCACATCATAAACTAAGTGAACTTATTGTCAGGCACTACCATTACTCATATTTACATGCAGGAACGCAGGCATTGTTAGCGTTAATAAGAATGAAATACTGGCCAATTATGGGTAAAAACTTAATTAAAAAGGTTCTGAAATACTGTATTGTATGTTTTAGGTGTAACCCAAAAACAGAGCAACAGCTGATGGCGGACTTACCGACCGAAAGAATAACGGAAGGTCGCCCGTTTCAATTATCCGGCGTGGACTACTGCGGACCCATTATGATTAAATCAGGTGTCAGCCGTAAGACTCACAGCGTAAAATCTTATATATGTCTATTTATATGTATGGTAACCAAAGCTATACATCTAGAAGTAGTAATGTCTTTAAGCACTGATAGCTTCCTAAATGCGTTTAAGCGTTTCATCTCGCGAAGAGGGAAACCCAGTAAAATGTTTTCAGATAACGCCACGAACTTTCGGGGCGCGAATAACGAATTGAGGGAAATCTATGAATTTTTGAAGAATTCAAATGAAAAAATCGATAAATACTTAGCCAATTTATCCATTCGGTGGCATTTTATACCCGCAAGGGCTCCGCACTTTGGGGGACTGTGGGAAGCAGGGGTCAAATCAGTAAAATACCACTTGAAGAGGGTGGCAAATGCTTCACTACTAACATATGAGGAATTCAGCACTGTGTTATGTCAAATTGAATCATGCTTGAACTCCCGTCCTCTCTGTCCGCTGTCCAATGACCCCCAAGACCTAAATCCTCTGACTCCTGGTCACTTTCTCATTGGAACGAGTTTAGCAGCGATCCCGGAGCAGAATTTGCAGAATGTGGCAGTCAATAGATTGAATCATTACCAAAAATTAAATCAACTAATACAGTCGTTTTGGTCGAGGTGGCGCAAGGAGTACTTGGCTGAGCTGCAGACCCGGACGAAATGGACTGGCAACCACCAAAGGCAGCTGCAACCAGGCCAAATGGTCATTTCGAAGGAGGATAATGAGCCTCCTTGCTTTTGGAGGCTAGGACGAGTGCACGCTGTACACCCGTGGCCCGATGGAAGAGTACGAGTAGCTACCATCATCACAGGACAGGGAACGGTTCAGAGGGCAATATCAAAACTATGCCTACTGCCAATTGAGGACAACAAATGCGGAGACCATTAAAAACTTAATTGTTTGTTTTTATAATCAGACTTTAATGATAAATTCGCTTTTGTGAATAAAAGTGAAAGGCAATAATAAATTCGCTTGTGTAAATAAAAGTGAAAAACAATAATAAATTCGCTTGTAGAAAAGTGGAAAATACAATTAAAATAAAAAAGTGCAAATAAATAAAGATGGTGGAGGTCGTGACCTCTTGTGAAAACTCATATGAAAATTAAAGGTCATAATCTAGCCAAAGGAAAATGAATGAACACTGCAAGTGCCCATTTAAATGTATATAATAAAATTAGCTGTCCTGGAAGGAAGACCTGGTCCAATCCGCATGGCATTGTGTTTGTCCTAAAATTAAATGTTTAATAATTGTAGAACTTATTGATTTTAATGTTAATCGTTAACTTAATCTTTAGCTTTAATGTTTAACTGGAGCATGTAAAATATGAAATGGTTAGTTAATTTAATCTGGTGTGAAGCAGTTAAAGTTGTTTGAGTTATCTTTAGTAGTATAAGTGAGATATTTTAATTATTATATTCTATTTGTGTAAAAAAAACTCTGGCCTTTACCGTTTTTTGGGCGGGAATATGTTTAATTTAAATTAGCTAAGGCTCACACCTCTCCAGACATTTCGATTTGTTGGTTTGTTTAAAGTCAATTAATTAACAAATGAAATTATCAATAGATGTCAGGAGACGCAAACTCTCTTCAGACAAGACCGATATAAAAGGCCTGTGTTTAGGTTTTTTTCTCTTTTCACCATCCTAACTTCTTAAATAAGTAATAGTAAAATCCTTGGTCTGTGGGGGTAGTTTGTGTCTCCGAAATTATTCACAATGTAATTGGGAATAAAGCAAAATAAAATGTCACGAGTCCTTTGAAAGTTTCCTGAAGCGGCCTTATTATTTTATGAAGTTCCTTCTTCCAAAACAAAACAACTATTATTATTATTATTATTAATAATAATTAATTAGATTAATAATCCAATTACCGTACAATTTTCTCATTTTGACAATCTTAACACCTAAGAAGATGATCACTATACAAAAAAAAATCTTAAGGCTATCTAAAGAAGAGTTGTATATATCTAGTGTTTTTGATATTTCATTCAACAGTACCATTCCTCTTGCTATGCTATGCTGTGCTAGAACATCTGTTCTGCCGTATGGTATTTTGAACAAGTCGTGTCGACGACTACGACTGAAGTTTTCAGTTTTTTTGAATGGTGACAATTACAAAATAATCTTTAAACAACCTACCTACCTAATGCACATTTGTTCACAAATGAATAACATAGAACTATGGTCATATAAGACATATAGTTAATTAATTTTATTGGCGTACGCAAAACGTTACGGCATCTATGGATTTCACGAGATGCTTGTTAGTTTTTCTTTAGCTTTCCACAGCTCGGCTGTGGAACGATTTGCCGGCCTCTGCGTTTCCTCCCGCCTACAACATGGGTCTTTTCAAGAACCATGTTCACTCCTTCTTCTCCTCAATAACACCCTTCACACAGCATCTTCAAAGATGACATAGGCCCTGAGGGAAATCATTTTCCTCAGGGCCTCCTGTGTGGAGTTGTAAAAAAACAAAACGATTTGAATTTTTTTTAATAATTATTTCAACTTCGTTGTCTTCTTGCAATTGACGCATGGAAACACTGAAAAATATACATATAACTTCCACTACTTTATAAATAAATATTCCAATGCCATACTTTTTTCTCAGTAACATTAAACAAATATTAATTATTCTTTGCAGAGTGGAAAAAACTTTGGGAATTATATCTTAGTTCTAGAGAGAGAATACTTATCAAAACCGAACTCCTTGAAATGACTTCAACTCAACTATATTTAGTAATCAGATATGCACTGCCAGGTGCTTAAAAACTTCTTTTCCGAACTAATTCCTTTCTATCGGAGTCTTCTTTCTATCAACTAAATCTGAACAGTGGCAAAAAAGGCAAAAAAAAACTGTTACTTGGTATGCACCTCACGATATTGCCAAAACTGATAAGTGGGTTGTTCTAATTTTTAACCTACATAACTTTTACCACGTTGTCACGTTTCCACCACTCTGTCGCATTTTGTTTTTACTCTAAATTAATTCTCTCTGGATCTGGGGAAATTGTAGCAAGGGGGAAAGGAGGCCTAAAATGCCTATTGGGGGTGACAAACACGAGCTGCGTGTATACCTACTTCGAATAACAACCCACGTGACAGAATTAACGAACGACTTAAAAGTTGTAGGAGACAAGTTTTTGAGATTTTTAAAAATATTTTATTGAACATCATTAAAAATAATAATCGCTTTAACTTCATAGGTTATACCTTTTGGAGTTTAAAAATAGTTTTATATTTTATGTCGTCATATCATTTTTTGTAACAGTATAGAATTATAGAATATACGCACGTCGAAGTGGCAGAAGACAACAACTGTGATTTGTATGAAATACACTTCTATCACGAGGAGTTTTTTACGTAAATTTTTTACTACAAAAATATTAACACATATTTTTTAAACGCACAGTCGTTTCGTCTTTAGTACAGTAGATTTTAAAGTAATTATAAAAAATAATATTGGTAATTCTGTTGAATTTTTCTCCACTAACTGGTGGAGACAACTCAATGTAGGTTAAAAAGAAGAACGACCCAGGTATACTTTAAAACACAAACACAGGTGTTGGTTTTGCAGATAGCATAATTAATAATTTTAAATTAACCACTCCTGTCAGTGCTGTATTTGTCACAAAAACATCAAAAGCCGTTGAGTCACGTTTTGTTATATATATCACCAACTGATGCGACTTTCCATTCTCATAAAACTCGTTATATTATCTTTTATGTTACTAGTTGACCCGGCCACGCATTGCTGTGACGTGTACTCGAAACTCGTCTGCTAGAAACTTATGGAACTTACAAATGATTGCAAAGCATTGTCCTATTACAAACTTTTAATGAACATTTAGTTTTGAGGTCAATAATTGAGATAAAACATTTCTTTTAAGTTGGTCAAAATTACAAACAGTAAGCCAAATTTCATCAAAATTGGTTATGTAGTTTCGGAGTTTATCTGTTTAAAGCTTTCACATGCCTGACCATCTTTATATGTATAAAAATCTCGCGTCACGATGTTTGTTCGAGATAAACTCCGAAACTACTTAACCGATTTCGATGAAATTTGGTTTACTGTGTGAAATTTGGTCCAACTTAAAATATAGGAAATTTTTTGCCTCGATTATTGACCTCAAGATTTATTATTGCGAATCAAATGTTTGTTATAGGACTTTGTAATTTCCATAACAGATGGCGGTGAGTTGAATTATAGACACAACACTTGGTTATCTAGGTTGCATAACCATCCAGTAGATGGCGTTGTGTTTCAATTTCAAGTCAGTCTATTCCATGTCCACAGAAGCGTGTGGCCGGGTCAGATAGTATATATATATATATTTAATAATCTCGCATCACAAAATTTGTTCGAGATGAACTTCGAAACTACTTAACCGATTTTGATGAAATTTGGCTTACTGTGTGTAATTTGGTCAAACTTAAAAGATAGGATCGTTTTTATCTCGATTATTGACTAAAATATTTATCATTGCGAATTAAATGTTTGTTGTAGGACTTTGTAATTATTTGTAAGTTCCATAACTTTACAACAGACGGCGGTGTGAGTTAATTTATCGACCCAACACTTGGTTATGTTTCGATTTCACGTCACAGCAACGCGTGGCCGTGTCAGTTAACATGTATATATTTTTTGACCTTACCATAAATTCATGAAAATGCTGGTACGTTTTGTCAAAAGTGTTGATTTTTTCTTTTTCTTTTCAATTTTATTTCAGTAAGGCAGGTCGGTAGGTACCGTCGTTGGATGTATTTTTGCTTCTTGTTTTCCTGTGCCTCTGGACGTTCAAAGGCTTTGACCTCAATCCGGGGGTGATAGAGTGAAAAGTAAATTAGCTCCGACAATGGAGCAATATTCTTCTGCCTCCTTTAGCGGCGTTCCTTCCCCCTTCCACCCTCCACCTCGGCCAGCCTACCGCCACGTCATGGACACGACTAACGTGAAGCTTTAAACTCACAAATATTTGTTTATGTTTTGGCCTTTTCATGTTTTAGAAAATGATCAAAGGAAACCAATGTTACATTTTTTATGTTTTCTAAATATAAGTAATGCAGCGTTCTTGAAAAATAATTGGACCATCTGAATCAAATCGTACGACTGACCTAACTTTAATAATTGTTGCGGTCGATGGCCTGGTGGGTAGGAATTTCAGCTAGCAGCCGAACGAATCGAGTTTGATGCTCATAAATAACTTAATACTGAACTTTCAATAAATATTATATTTAGTGAAAAGGTCAATACTATAAATATGAAGTTTTTTTGGCAATTTTAAAAGATCGTCCAGAAATATTCAGGTAATAGCCAATTGTTTCTCGGAATTTGAAAAATTCATCAATTTTCAAAGATAACATTCATAAGTTTTTGAAAGATCTATTAAATTTCCATGAAACTTACGCATAATGGAATAATAACAGAACTTGAATAGAACTTCCACAGGACTTGAATAATAACTTTGAAATTTAATAAAGTTTTGTGAAACAACTGGCCCTTAGTTTGGAACTAAGTTTTATTATTTAATTAAATGAAGACACTATGAGCGAAACTCAATCGAAAATCTGGAAACAGAAAAATCAGAAAAAGATATTGCTACCTCCCAGGGGTGCCAATATCTTTTTGATGTGTCAATACACATAAAAGTTGAATAAAAAATAATAACACGAAGTTTTAAATTATTTACTATCCATTTAATGAAATTAACTTTGTACACACCACTATATAATTAAAATTATCGATATGTTTCTGAAACTACGTTTTCTTCGACGACGAAACATATAATGACGCCACGTATTTGTTGTAAGTTTGGAGAAATATTTATAATCCTTTTACTGCCAATTTTGCTGTTTGGCTTTTAATTATTAATTGTAATTAATTAATTTTAATGTGTATGATTATACATACCTGATTATGTACATACGAGAAAATTGAATTTATCTCACCGATAATCGATGTCGTAATTAAAAATTAAAATTATCCACACGCATAATATTTTCATATTAATTTATTTATCAATGCTTACTGGTAATTTTCCATTATAATCAATTAGGTACCATCATCAATGCAATGCGAATGGTAATCAGATACTTTTGCTGACATTTGATCAACATTTTAAACACATCAGTAACGAAACTGACCTTAATTAACATACACGTTATTATTGTTTTTACCTGTTGTTCGAAAATTTAAATTAGTCACGATTATAATCGACCTATCGAAGAAGATAGAATGTGAGAAGCTAATCACGGAATTAATTAATTAGCCGGGACTTGTTAACCTTTATCAACACTCCCGGCGCCATGCCATATCCCGCGGCGCCGCACTTTTGATTTGAAAACTCTTCGAAGAAAACTTGCGGTACTGTACTGTACTTGAGGCTGCAATCCTAAAATACATTTCATATTTCCCGGGCGTAAAAGCTACAGTTAATTTTTCTGTGTAACTTTAGAATGTGAAAATGTATTGTAGGTACTATGTTATGTGATTACGTTTCAAAATTATTATATTGGTATATTTTGTCGTGTTGGTTGTTTTGTCAGCACTTCAGCATCCTAGCAATGATAATCATCAGAGCAGAAAGGTATGAAAGGCTGCCAGGAAGCTCAAAAAGATAAATATATTATTAATATAATTTTTAAATTTTTGTTGTTAAATGATAAAAAAATTATAAATATCCATTTTCGGCTAATGCGCACACTTGATTGCTCTTCTTTTAAAATATTACACAGGTGCAGATCTAGGTACCTTTTTATATATATATACCTCATAAGAGTCCCAACTGCTCCTTTCTGGAGCGAATGAGACTATGGCTATTCAGATCTAGTCACCAAATGGCTAAAGCAATTTCATTCGACGTTACAATTCTGAATGGTGGTCTTACACCAAAGCGATACTCCGAAATATCTTCCATTCTGAAATGTGCCGCAAAAAAAAATTTAAATGATTAAATTGCGAAAACACAAATCAATCAAATAAAATTTATATGCGCACGCCTGGGTTCGAACCCGCAACCTCCGGATCGCTAGTCGAGAGTCTCTCCCCCCGACGACAAAGGCCGTCAGGAATATCTGTTTATCTTCTGCAAAATATAAATGAAGAACAATTTTTATCAAGCGCAGAAGTTCACAGTTCAACAACTTTCGTTTCTATAGGAAAACCACAGATGATTCTTAGTTTTGTTCCATCAATAGTTTTAAGAAACGCTTTTTCATGACGTGAGTTTCCGAAAAAACACTTTTAAGAAGGTTTAAGTGTTTCCTGTCAAAACTGCAATACTAAGACAACGGAACCAACTAGTACCTAGGGGCTTTTGAGAACAGGTTGTTTATTCCCTCGTTCTAGTGTTAGAATTTTCTCAGGGAACTCAGAGGTGCCTCATTTTCATAAGTTATGCACTGTTCCACAGTTTGTTCACAATTGTACAAGGAATCTATTAACTCTAGTCTAAGTATACTAACTCCAAAATCTCGGAGACTGTAGCCGTCTGCAGTGGGAGATGTTAACTCCTTCCCTGGATTATGTGAAATGTTAACTCTGTCTGCGGAGCAAACCCACAAGGAATAGATACGAATTTGTTTCTATTCAATTAACTGATTATGGAATCAACTCATTAGGACGCATTTTACGAGGTGACGCAAAGTCCTCACTCGGTTTCTTGAGGCAACAAATTTTGTTTGTAAATAAAAATATTTTTTATAACACACTAGCGAGACCCGGCATGCGTTGCAATGCTACTTAATAAAGAAATTATTTCTCCTTGCGTGTCCTTTCCATTCTTCCCGTTCCCTTTCCGCGCCTCTCCGTGGCCCCTTTCCCTCACGCGTTCCCCCTCCACCTTCCTCGCCTTCCCTCTCCCCTCTCCCGCTTCCCCGTCCCGCAAACTCTCCTCCCGCATTCCCCTTCCCTCTCCCACGTTCCATACATTCAGTCCCTGTACATTCAGTTTTCCGACAGTTCGCGTGCCACCTATTGCTATTATAATTGTTTTATACAAATTTTTATTCTTCATAGAGTACAAACATTCATTTTTATAAGAACAATCAATCAAATTTGGTACCTAACAACCTACTTAAAATACCTATAATTCTTGATTAGATTCCAAGTATTCGATTTTGGTTAGTGTCCTAGGTGAGTACTTCAATTAAACTCATCATTTAAAGAGTTTTTTCAAAAATTGAATTTTGATTGATGGTTTGCAAAATATCTTTCTCAAAATGTGACATTTTTGACAGTTTCGTAAGAGTTTTCGTAATGATTAAAAAACTTTTCAGATGCATTTTCATGTGGTTGTAATAATCCAGAAACCTTCGCGAGGGTGAAAAGAAGAGGATTTGAAAGTGTCAAACCTTTTCTATGCATAATATTGCAATTTCTTCAACAAACTAACAAAAAATCAAGCAAAATACATTAATTTTTATCTATATATATATGTATCTATATACAGATTAATTTCGCGTTATTGAGGAATATAAGAGCGATCCATGATTTGTCAATCTGTATTATGCTTCTGTTTACAAATATCAAAATGTGATAACGTTTGATATATAATCACTATTTGCAAAAATGGGAGCATCTTCCGACAGGCTGATGACTTTTGCGCCACCTTGTATATTATTATATATTCGTAGAATAAAGAGTTAGATAATGAGAGTATCAAATTTTCAACATTACGAACTTAAATTACCAGTAGCAATTATACAAAAAATACGCTTCAATTTGAAATTTATTAAATTATCATACCCATTATTCTCCAAAAGACAAAAAAGGTCGACATTTAACCTTTTGGTTATGATGTTGTAAATACATTTACCGCATAACAATCCCAATTGCCCGGAGCCATTTGGACTACGGCATCCCCAATCGGGGTATGTTTAAAGGCTGATGGCTATATAGCTACGTAAGTCTGAGGGTATTAGAGAGGAAAAGGAGATGGAGATGTTTGGTAAGTATCTGGCTATTCAGTTCTGGTTTCTAAACACGGCTAATACATTTCAAACTGCGCTTCGATTCTGAATGGCAGTATATTATTTGCCCGGTGACCGGACA
Source organism: Glyphotaelius pellucidus (assembly GCA_936435175.1). Lineage (NCBI taxonomy): Eukaryota > Metazoa > Arthropoda > Insecta > Trichoptera > Limnephilidae > Glyphotaelius > Glyphotaelius pellucidus. Next base: position 9,219,221 of record OW386537.1, on the reverse strand, counting down.
ACTCGGAATGAAACCAACTCAGAACCATCTCAGATAAGTCAGTTAGAGTGATAAAAAAATGGTTTTATTTATTTATTATAAATACAAAGTAAAACAATATGGCAGCAAAAATAAAAATATTGTACAGAAAAAAGAAAACTCCCAATAAACTACTTTTAAGTAATTTGTCGATGGGTACTTTTACTTTGAAGATATAAATAAACTTATTTTACTTTATTATGCAGTTAGAATTTTTGTGTTAGTCTAATACAAATTATTTCTTTCGGCGAGCCAATTCTTCAACATAATATTTGTTTAACCATTTTTACATTTTTTAGTTTCGGCAGGTAACATATTTAAGCAATTATGTATCATGTAGTCCAGCGTTCTTTGTCCAAATTTGTTTAAATGCTTAGGTACAATTAGTCCTTCATTTAACGTAAAACGAGTATTGTAAGTGTGGTCCAGTTTATTTATGTATATAGGACTATTCATATGCTGAAATATAATTTTATACCACAGAATTGCTCTTACTGAGAGAATTTTGAGATTCTGGTAAAAGTACGGCACATTATGCCTCTGTTCATATAAACTTTTATGAGCTAATAATTTAACTAATGAGTTTTGAACTGATTGAACACGATATGGTTAAATAGGTTATGTTAGGTTAGGGTTATCGGCTAATTTAAAAAAAATTCAAAGCTTTTAATGACTTTTCAAGGAGGTGTTGAGTTGACTTTATTCTCAGTTGGCATGTAACCTATTTGCCCATGCCGAGGTGAAATTTGTCTGTTCCTAAATAAATTATTTGGACAAAAATATTAAAATATTTACAATTAATTGTAAACATGTTTTCAAATCTGTACCTCTACAGCGCCTATAAAAAAAGCTGCATTTAAAAACAAAATTAATAAAACACTAAACGTAAATTGAAGTAGACAGGCACTAAAAAATGCTATAAAAATATCAAAGCTTTCCAAAGAGATTTGCATTGCGATTCTTTATGTAAACCGAAGCTCAAAAGACAGGGGCGAGCTGATCCCCTTCATATTTTATTCAAAATATGGGCACTTTTCATGGAGAAATATTTCTCGGCGAGAGGTTTGGATTCCTGGCATATCTTCCCTTTGTCTAACCCCCGATCATCCCTTCTCGAGCCGCGAGCCGGGACCCTTGGCTTGCCCCGGGCAGCGGCGGTCTAACACGTTATTCATGATAGTAAATAATATTTATCAATATGGAAATGTCGGTTATTATATTATGATTCTTATACTGGGTCATCATGCTGTGCCGCTCGCGAAGTTTTTAAGATAGAATCCGACTTGCGTCGTCTTCGGACTCTCGCAGTGATATTCCAATTCCAGATTGTTTCATGTAATTCCAATCTTGTGGTGAGCCGCAGTATTTTCCACTTGTATAAGAAAACAGCTACCATCCTGCCTTATACCTGTGCATTTTGATCAGAAAACCTTTGACTAAATGATTCTCAACCCTTGAAAGTAAAACCTCAAGTTGATGGAATTTGAACAAAGGCAATCTCAACAGCTTTACGCCTGATAGCAGTTAAATTTCTACCGTTTTATAACATATTTCTTTTGAACCCTCTAAGTTTTTAAGTTTCTAAAAAAAAAATTAATTTTGAAGAAAATATGTAAACATTTATAGAGCCAAAACGATAATTATACGAAATTCCTTCGATAGAAAAAAAATCGCATACTATGCTCCGAAAATTAGCAAAAACACATTTTGTTATGTTATTTACCAAGTTATGGTTATGAAAAAATCGCAGTGTATTATCTTTAAAGGCAACATAAGTATTTGTCAAGTCATTTTTGCTCTATTTTAAAGAATCGTGTTTTATTAAACATTTTCACAATTTTCGCTAAATTAAATAAATCCCAAAATATTTTAATTTTTAAACCTTTGAAAAAACTTCATAGGACTAGTAAATTTACTCACAAGGTTTTTCCCGAGGTACATTAGTCATGATAACGATTGCAAATATGGTTCAACAATTATTTTTTAAAATTTTTCTTTATTCATTGCTTTGTAATTACATAATTTGAGGATTTTTCGACCACATTGCTAAGCACATTCCCGTATTGTGGTAATCATGCCCTACCAGGCACAGAGAAGCACAAATGTTTATATCTCAAAATGTATACGGTGATAGAACAAAAAGGCAATATTTAACGCATTACGTGAAAACATTAAAAATGAGACATCTTATTCAAAAATCAAAATTATTGTAAGATCATTCTACCTCCGTCGAACATGAAAATAAATAATTTGTGGACAAATACCTAGATCTGTGAAAAACAAATAATATTGTGAACGAATACCTAGATCTTTTAACTATTGTTTAAAATAAAACAATTGCTATCGTACATTATGATCATAAGCATTAAAATAATTAGTTAAGTATTTTAATATTAAGTACTATCTTATTAAGTAATTATTATGTATCGCGTACCAAAATATTAAGCACTTAATTATATTATTGTAAGCAAATATATAGGAAAAATGAGAGATTTCTTACAATCAAACTGATTAATCAGTTTTGTAAGATTTGAGTAAGATAAAATGTGGTACAATTTAAAACTGGATAAACATTAAAAAAAATATATATACATATATAAAAAATATTTTGATTGCATTGGAAATATAGAGCAAGTAATATGGTGTACTGACTTGTTTTTTGAAAAAATAGTTGCCAAGATCCATAAATTCCAAATAGCATAGGCAAGTTCAATTTTCCCCATGTTTTTGCTGCATCAGACAATCCGATTTTTGCTTTATTCAAAAAAATTGTTTGAACATCAAAGTGTATTAAATTTAAGAGGGTTGTTACATTTAACCCTTATTGACAAATTCTTCCCAACCACTTTTCAGATTATCCTTGTATATAAAACGCTGACCGAAATCCCTTTCCTAATTCTAAATTGGATATTTAAAGTGGGTTTTAATGTTTTCAGTACCTACACGAGAAATATCACAAAATATTATTGGTCTAACATTTTTACCCTAAAATATTAGGTTTGTAAATAGGTAGGTTTCATTATATTTCTTGATAGGTACTTTTTACGTAGATGTTTATTTATTTTCCAATAGGTTGGTAGATACTTTATTAAATCAACTTAAAACAAGTAATACAGGGGTTGATATTCCAATGCATCATAACCACCGATTATTTTATTCTTAACAGATAAAATAATGATAAATATTATTATATTATTTCGATGATCGAATTTCACCGAAATCACATCAAGTGCGCTGTATTCATATCATCTCATCTACAATATGGTCTTATTGAATGGGGAAGCTCGTGCGATTCCACTGTTAAACCAGTCCTCATAGGTCAAAGGGCAATTTCGAAAATTATACTTGGAGAGTCCCCATCAGAACTCCTACAGACTACGTTTTTAAGGCACTGGATTTAATGTCACTAAAACAATTATATGCAAAATATATTTTAATATACGCATTCAAAAACCAGGATAACTTTGTACAGACAAACTCGGGCCGATTCACAAGATCCACATTACAACATGTATTCCACCAACCAACAACTAAAACGACTTTTGGACAAAGAAATATGCAATACTTCTCTATAAAATTATTTAATATACTCCCTCTTGCAATAAAACCCGCTAAAAAAATAAACGACTTCATAAGAAGAAGTAAGATATGGATTATGGACATGGGAAGGAAGAACATAGATATAATTTTGCAACCAAATAAAGATTAATGATTATATTGTGCTTTCTTTTAGTTATAACTTTTTAATTTTCATCTTGTAATATTTTAAAATAGGCATTAACTTATAATTCAAACACAAAAACCTATAGAATGTGACATAGTAATTTCTAAAAAAATGTAAAAAAAAAAAAATTAAAAAAAATGTATTTCGCTGACAACTTTTAAAATTTAAAAAGATCACGAGCCATCAGTAGTATTATTTGGCGTAACTTTTTTGGAAAAGGAGTAAGTTTGTTGCCCACTGCGAACATTCAACTCGTTTTGTCTGACGTCTAGCCTTTCACCCTATCCACCGGAAAATCCATTCAAATAAATTATTTGTAGTTTCAAAATTTAGACGAAAGAGTTTCTAGGTTAAAAAATAAACCAATCCGTAATAAAAACAAAGTTTTTTAAAAATATGTTACATATATATATATATCTTGGGCCGGCTAGTAGGTAATATTTTCAAAGAGATGCGTATATGCTTGAGTGCCATCAATGGATTGTCATCCACAAGTCTCTTTGTGATGTTACTTTGAATACCTCATAAGAGTCCCAGCTGCTCCGTCTGGAGCCAGTGAGACTATGGCTTCTCCAATTGGGGTATGTTGTGAGGCTGAACATAGCGGGCAGGGGAAGAAGATGGAGAAGAGGAAGGAGGGGAAGTATGTGACTATTCAGATCTGGTCATCAAACATGACTTAAGTCATTTTAGGCAACGTTTCAATTTTTAATGGTGGTCTTACACCCCGGCGATAAAGAATATCTTTTACACTGGTGACGCAAATTAACTATGTATTATATCAAATTAATAGAATAACACACATTAATCAGATAAAATTTACTATGTATTATATCAAATTAATAGAATAACACACATTAATCAGATAAAATTTATTTGCGCACGCCGGGATTCGATCCCGCGACCTTCGAATTGCGAATCAAGAGCCTTACCCTCGACCACGGAAGCCACTATCTGCTGAGTTTTAGCTTGATCGGATATCGGGAAGTGGGTTAATTTTCGCTTCCAAGATTTGCATTAATTCATTCACTAGCAGTTAAAAACCCGCCCCGCAGGTTTTTGCCAGGCCCTGCCTAACGGAAGTGGCGACATCTTTTGAACAAATTCTTGAAAGCGCCAGGCATGCACTCGAAGCCGGGTTCTGAAATTCAACCACGCAGATTCTAACCGATTACTAATGTTCGATTATTTCACGAAAACAAAATCGAAATTCAAATAGATGTATTTTGAGATGAAGTTATTGAGTTTGTTATTCAAAATTCATTCAGTCTGTTCAATGTAATCAGCCCCTGGGGACAGTTGTAGCTTCGCGTGCTAGAGTTACTCTTCTCTTTTACTTTGAATAAATCATTAACCTAAAAAAAATCGTGTTACCTCCTAAACAGTAGTTGTGAAAACACCAGGCATCAATAATTCAGGATCTAAACGTGTTAGCTCGGTCTTCACATATTAATCAGACATCAGACCACACTGGTAGCAGAATTTCTAAAGTCTCGTTTATATCATATTATATTGAAAGTGTTAGTCACGGATATAATAGGAATGGATTTAGAATAAAATTCTGAACTGTTGGATACAAATTATGTCCTTGTAGAATCGGCCTCGATGACCTCCGTGGTTCAAGGGCAAGGCTCTCGACTAGCAATCAGAAGGTCGCAGGTTCGAATCCCGGCGTGTGCAAAAAAAAAATTATTTGATTGATTTGTGTTATTTCACAATTTATTCATTGCGAATAATATATTGTATTGGAATTGTATTTGAATAATGTATTGGAATTTACTCTCAGTATTGCCCTGGTGTAAGACCACTATTCAGAATTGAAACGTTGCTTGAAACGTATAAAGCCGTATTTAGTAATCAGATTTGAACAGTTAGGTACTTCCCCGCCTTCCTCTTCCCTCTTCCCTCTTCCCTCTTCCCCGTCTCCTTTCCACCTCACTATAATCAGCCTTACAACGTACCCTAATTGGGGATGCTATCGTCTCGTTGGCTCCAGACGGGAGCAGTTGGGACTCTTGTACGGTATTCACAATAAAAAATAATAGTAAAATAAACAAACTGTGTTTTGCCTTTTTCTTTTTAATTTATTTGTTGCAGTATCAAATCAATAAATTGCAAAAGCGATAAAGGAAATTACAAAAAAATATATAATTAGTATACTAAATATATAAGGTTACATTTAGGATTATTCCTACCGGATTTCTGGGTAAGTTGAAAAGATGTCCGTTATCCCAATTACAATATTTCCATACATTATGCAACTAGGAAAATGTTCACTTGGTCAAGCTCAATTGCTCATTTGGTCGTCCTTCAATCATTCGCTTATAAATTTCCGAGGATCGAAACCCTTGCACAAATTACTGAAGGTACCTGCCTATTAGTTTTTCCACAGTGCAGAGCATTGAGCACTGGTATTTTGGTCGCTTGTGAAACCCAATCCCTTGAATCAGCGATCTTCTTTTGCATCTTTCAACCACCATCCACCATTTAACTTCCAACTACCAATCACCATGGGTTTATCAACTCTCTTATTTCTGGACCGTCTGTTTTGGATTCCTACCCTTTGCAGAATTTTTTATTATCATTGTCTCCATAAAACAGCTATTGTTACTCTATTATTACGGAGAAGATTACAAAAATTTAAGGTACTTATAAGAATATAAACGTAATGGGGGCAGTTATTGTATTTTGTGTTATGCTTAAAAAAAATTATTTGCTTAATTGTCCGTAAGTGACGTTGAAAATTATGATGATCAATGCAACATCGTTAAGCAGTTGTGTCACTGTTGGCAGTCGCGTTCTGGTAGGAAGAAATTCTTGCTTACGGAGCATTCAAAAATGCTATCGATTAGAACTACTGTTTGTCTTGTCAGTTACCACATCTCGAGTCTCTAGGACATTTATTATTTCCTCTCACTGGCTTTGAGTGTTCGTGTATTTAAAGCGTACCTACACAAATTGGAAAAGATTCGATATCATTCCGAAATTAGTAACATTTATCGTTCTTTCTTATGCCGGTCACTTTATTATCTTTAACCATCATTAAACCATTTCTTATCCTGTAAGAGCAATCGTTTTAAGGTAGATATTTCAACTGTCGATCATCTATTTTATTGTTTAATTTTTTTGCATTTCAAAATTCAGCAAACCAACTGATATATTCACGAAATGATGATTATCCATTGTACAATAACTCCGGGTAGTGGTGTTGTTCGTGTGTTAAATGTTCGGTGGATTATTCCGTTCTGGAAGTTTACACAAATTGACAACATAAGACAATCGTGTGTTATTTCACAGAATATAACAGGGTTGTGTATTTACCTACAAATATATCCATTACTTCATAATAGATCAAAATAGACGAAATTTTTGTAAAACCATATTTTTGTTGCAGCCGTTTAGCTGGTTGTGCTTTTTTTGGATCAGCCAAATTTTAGATCAAGAAAATCGGGAAAAGAGTATATGGGCGCAAAAAATTATACAATGTGTTTATTTTTTATCCGTATGATGAATGATGATGAATTGTTATATTATAATTCCAACGACACAAAATATTTACGAAAGCCACTGTCAAAATTCAAAAATATATTTTCCTAAAATAGGCGATACATTTTCCAAAATGTTGGAATACCTGAGAAATTAAAACTAATCATTGTTAACCTTTTCAACAGCTGCCTTTAACGTATGTTTTAGCTGTCTTTATGAAATTTGATGTTTTGAAATGAAGTGAACATATTCGTTGATTTCGAAGATTTATTTTAATTCATATACCTATCGGCATATCTACCCGGCTCCGCCAGGGATTTTTATTTAATACCTATTGTATAAAACAATACAGTCTCTTGCAATTTTTCGTCACAGAAAGGTGTTATTTTTTAAAAGTCATACAGATCGCTTTATAAAAATACCTTACGACCATAAATAACGGGCAAAAAAGCTGTGCCAACTTCATGAGTTTCGCTGCTTTAGACAGATATTCGTTTTCTAGTGATTTTCATTATAATTCATTCGATAAACGGATCGTTTGGATCCCTATAGGTTTACAATACATATTGCGTTAAATATCAGTCATCCTCAAATACAACGTAATAATAATCGCTGAAGGTCACGTCTCGAAGAAGTCTTATTTATGCGTTAAAAACAATCTGCAAACAACCATTCCTTGAACTCTCGCAGTGAAGGTAACGTCGCATTAATTCATTCGAATCCATTAAACAAGTCAACAGAATCCTTCCGAGTCTGCTCTTCGGCGTATAAAATTAGCGAGGGCTGTATGATGTTATTATTATTCGCTTTGATGAAGCTGCCTTAAGGACTTCTTGTGAAAATGGCTCTATATGGCAGTCACAAAGCTCGGGTGACATAATGTAATACATGCAAGCAAAGTATATAGGGTTTGCAATCCCGCATCCCGCAATACCACGGGATTTCAGCAATATATAATCCCACAGATATGAGGGGTTTTCATTTGCGGGATTCGAGGGATTCATGGGATTCGCAGTATTTCGGGATTGCGCTTCCCCGCTCAAAAATAAGAAGAAAGAGACATGTGTAATTACGAATGTTGGACAGAGCGCGCTAATATTTTAAATGATAAAATTGAAGCGAAAATTGTGAAAATGTTTAATAAAACATGACTCATTTAAAATAGATTAAAAATCTCGTAGAAGGCCTCTTAAGTATCATTTAAAGAAATATTGTGAATTTTTTCACAACTATAACTTTTAAAATAATAGAAATAGACGTTCTTAAAATAATTTTCGGAGCATACTTTTTTCGCTTTCGGAGCATAGCATGAGCGATTTTTTTTCTATTGAGGGAATTTCATATAATTTGCGTTTCGGCGTGGTACGCGTCGAGGTATTATCTTCAAAAATAACATATAATTTTTTAAGAGCTTAAAAACTTCAAATGTCTGAGGGAGATATGTAATAAATCGCTAGAAATTCGGGTAGCGGCGGCTTAAAGAATACTATATTTACACCAATAGCATGATGTGCATATAAATAAGCAGTGGTAAATCTTTTTCAAAAAAAGGTGAAATGAATTTGATTTTAAGAAGGGAGGATAGAGTCGCATCTCAACCTCGAAAACTTCAAGACCTGGAATCGATTTTGAAGAAAAAGATCTCACATTTTGAGAACGGAGGTATCAAAGTGAGATACTTTTATTTACCACACACCTTCTTGATGACAGTCACACCAACTAGTATGTAAGCGGAGGGAGGGTTTTCCTTTGCTGAAATTTTGTGCACAAATGTCCGTTCACGTATGGGTGACAGGACCCTCCTGTTTGCTTTTTATCGTCTTATTTTGTATTTTCTTAAAATAGTTATTATGGTATACTTTCAATTTTTTTTCATAATATTATTATTACCAAAGATGATTGAAACCAAACAACAAAAAATATTTGCATCTTTTCAATTTAATAGCCCTTCATAAAAATCCCACAAATCCCGCAAATCCCGCGGAATCTCGCGGGATTTGAAAAAGGTGCGGGATTTGCGAACCCTAAAGGTATACCGCCGATAGATCCATTGCAGTCTCTCCACCTTTCTACGTGTGACAGAAAGGGAGGTTACAGCGGAGCTCTCGGCGGCAGGACCGTATGCTGATGGAGCTCTAGTCTCGCTCTGGCCCGCTACGGTCGTAGGTCGTATTGAATATTTCATCACAAGTCCGCTGTATGATTTATTCAGTTTTGTGTTGCATGCGTGTGGGTGTGTCGCTTGTTATATGTGAACAGCAAATGGCGAGGTGCAAAAGGAACAATAAAATATTTCTATACTTTTCACTTGGTTCATTTCATTATTTTAATTAATGTTGATTCAATCCGGACTTAATTTCAGAATTTTAATCATATTTTGTTTATTTTATTTATTGGCTCGCAAATAGAATAATACATCACATAGTTATTACATTGATTTACATTTTCAATATGGTTATAGCGATAATTCCAATTACATATAGATGAGCACACCGTTCATCTCAACATTCTTAGTGTATTTTTTTAATTAAATGAAGACATTATGAGCGAAACTCAATCGAAAATCTGGAAACAGAAAAATCAGAAAAAGATATTGGCACCTCTGGGACTCGAACCCAGGACCTCCCTACTTTCCGGGTTGGGAGCTCTAATCCACTGAGCTAAGGTGTCGATATCCAATTCGGTCACTTTTAAATGTACCATACTTCGACTAAGAACCACCCATATTATCTTCATTTTTCTTAACGCATATTTTTATTGGCTGCCATCTTTATGAATGATTGCAAGATTCAACTCGAACTAAATGCAATCTAGATGGTGTCTGGATAAATTATTATCCATTTTATTTAATGTGCGACATCTATTGACTCTTCTGCAAGTCTGGGATGAATATTATTATTTATTATTTTTAACTTTATGAGTAAAACCTCAAACTGTAATATTTAATTAAATGAAGACATTATGAGCGAAACTCAACCCCAACCCGGAAAGTAAGGAGGTCCTGGGTTCGAGTCCCAGAGGTGCCAATATCTCTTTCTGATTTTTCTGTTTCCAGATTTTCGATTGAGTTTCGCTCATAATGTCTTCATTTAATTAAATATTACAGTTTGAGGTTTTACTCATAAAGTTAAAAATAATAAATAATAACATTCTTAGTGTAACTGGACTATAAATTAAATTACAAGTTACCTACATAAAACAAACAGGATCAAACTGCTAGCCCTGTACAAATCACAAGTGCCCCCCGGGGTTGAATTTGGCAGCCACTTCAGATCTGGAGCTCCGAAATACCTGAAAAATACCCTCGTCTCTGTGCAGAAACGGGCGGTCCGTTTGATAGATTCTCCCATCTTAACAGACGGATTGCAATTTTTAAAGCACAGGCGCCGGGTGGGAATACTATCCTTGTTATTAAATACACCTGGTATTTCAATGGAAGATGCTCCGAGGAACTAGCGTCATTGGTCCCTTCGGCACCGGTGCATAGTCGGGAAACACGCTAAACGCCCAACATATGTTCACGGTTCATATGTTCATTTGTCACGTGAGAACGGGTCGCTTCTTCGACTCGTTCTTGTGTTCAACTGCTCGGCTTTGGAACGATTTGCCGGCCTCTGTGTTTCCTCCTTCCTACAACATGGGTCTCTTCAAGACCAATGTCTTTCCTTCCTTCACTCAAAAATACCCTCCACACAGCATCTCAGATGGCATAGGCCCTGAGAGAAATTGTTTTCCTCAGGGCCTCCTGTGTGGAGTTAGTGTAAAAAAAAAATAGCGGGATTTCATGATGAGGACACATTTTTTGTAGAAAAGTTAGGTAAGTTTTTGTAATTGTCTTATCCACGAGCAAACACTAAATGTTGTGTTAGTGCTCTTCAAGAATAAATAGGTCCTTATCACAATCAGGTAATCATTTAAAATAATATATAGTATATTTGCGGCACGTTCCAGAGAGGAAGATACTCTCAGTATTGCACTGGTGTAAGACCACCGTTCAGAATTGAAATGGCTTTTAGCCGTGTTTGGTGACCAGATCTGAATAGTCAGGTACTTCCCACCTTCCTCTCCCCCATCTCCTTTCCCTCCCCACTACCTTCAGCCTCACAACATACCGCAATTGGGGATGCCATAGTCTCACTGGCTCCAGACAGGAGCAGTTGGAATTCTTGTGCGGCATTCATATAAAAAAAGTATAATATTGTTTTTACGTGTTTACAATTTTATACTTTTGCGTCACACGACTGATCTTAACTGGCTACGAATTGTATCTGAGGCTGGCTGCTGGCTGGCGAGCGTTGAACGCTTACAGAGGTAGTGGCCGGCCGGGCACCATCCGGCGACATCTGCCGGAACTTGAGAGAAGCTCTGAACCTAACGACATCTATTGATATCAACAGAAACTAAGTGTCTTTTCAAAACAGTACAGTTTCCCTTTCGATTCTATTCTACTTCCATCTCATGTTTCGTTCATTTGACTGCTAGTGTCCATTTCATATATAAATTCACAATAAACAATGTGACCAAACCCACTGCATTGACCTTTTAAGTTTCCCCGTTGACGAATAATAAATGAATGTTTGTGCCGTGTATTGTGTGTGTCTACACGCGTTATTCAATACCATCCAAGAAGGGTACGCCACGCGATATCTTATGCATGAAACAATTAAGTGTGCGGGCCCAGATTAGGGCCTTAAGCCCGTGGGCGCCCGGGCCGGCCCTAATTAGGCCCAGCCTGAGTCCCCAGCCCAACCCGGCCCTGCTAATCCACCTACCGCGCCATATTAAATATTAATACTGCCAAATTAGTAATGAATTATTAATGCTTATCATAATACAAGACTTAATAAAGGTGAAATATTCCGCTGGTGGCAAATGGCTTTCGTTCATTTTTAATGTTTTCAATATTCGGGCAAAATTAAACTTTAACGATGTTCATTGCGGAAAATTACAAATTTAATTAAATGTTATTTAATGTTCCGTGATTTTTATAACATTAAATTTGTGTTGGTTAATCTACCAAAAAGGCTGGAAGGGAAAATTTTATATGGCATGTCATTAAAAGCCACCACAAGAAAATTAATAAAAATCGTTTTCACTGGATACTGACATACAAAAACTCGAAATTGGTTTATGTTGGCGTCAATTCGTCCCATTTCACATTAAATATGAGTGTACTCAATTTTCACAAAGATCCTGCATTTTAGTTTCAGAATAAAATTATATTTGCTTACATTTTAGTTCGACAATAAAAATATAAAGTCATTAAAAAAATTTTTAAAATTTTATCGTGTTTTATCTTCTAAAGTTCCTGCCTACATCTAAAACAGAATTTATTAAATAAATAATTAAATTTAAGGGTCCACTAATCGAATTTCGACCGATTTCTTACATATCCCCCTTAAACATTTGAAGTTTTGAAGCTCTTAAAAAAATATATGTTATTTTATCTAGATACGTTCCACGCCGAAACGCAAATTATATGAAATTCCCTCGATAGAAAAAAATCGCAAAGTACGCTCCGAAAATTATTTAAAACAAGTCTATTTCTATTATTTTACAAGTTATATTTGTGAAAAAATTCACAATGTTTCTTCTAATGATACTTAAGATACGTTCCACGAAATTTTTGATCTATTTTAAACGAGTCATGTTTTATTAAGCTTTTTCGCCAGTTTCGCTGCGATTTCATCACTTAAAATATTAGCGCGCTCTGTCCAACATTCGTAATTAGACATCTCTCCATCTTCTTTTTCAGCCGAATAGCGCCGTCTTAAAATTACCGTAATAGCATCAACTGCCTCTTTAATGTAGGTACAAAAAAGTATGTAATGCCTAGGCAAAAACTTTGATACGGAATCTGAAAAACAGTTTTCTTTGTTATACAACTGGGAGCCTATTTTTAAAGTATCTCTTTGATATAAGGTAAAAAACAATCCGTTTTTATGATAATATAACTACCTAGTCAATTAACTTTTAAATAGATGTAGTTAGTAGGTGTTTCACTTTGTGAAAAGCACGTAAATATATTGTGTTTAAAAAATCAAAATCAGACATTTCAAAGACACCTGCATAGAGAAAAGAATAAAAAGAATAAAGAACAAAGAAAATATAAAAAAATTATCTTTGTAAGAACGCCACTCAATTGTAATAACCCGAACAAGATATGCTGCGTACTGAGATAAAAGAACTATTTAATACAACGCTATTTATTTAAGGTTATTGCAAAATACTCCTAAATATCACATTATTGCAAACTGTCATGGCATTCTGAAGATAATATTATTATATTCGAATAAGTACGAGTATATCGTTAATGACATCTTGCGGTCTCCAAGAAAACCAATTTTCAGGTTATCTTAATTTATATATTTCTTCTGTCCGTGTGTATGTCACTGAACTCCTCCTAAACGGCTGGACCGATTTTGATGAAATTTTTTGTGTGGGTTCAAGGGGATTCGAGAATGGTTTATATTCACAATTTGTTCCACTGGAAAATGTTCTTTTAATTATTTTTTTTATTTCTAAGGAGTTGTTGATTTTGGAATGTTTTACATTGGATCCGACAGACTGCGCTACCATCGCAGTACGAAGCCGGGTAACCCAGCTAGTGCAATTATATATTCTCAAGGCAATACAGTGTTACTTGGTTGATTTTTATATCTATAATTTTATATAGTATTTCTTGGCCATGTTATGCTATCATCTTCCGCCTTCTTGAGACATCATCTTTTCATATAATCTCTTACTGTCCATCAGCAAAGGATTGCCTTGCACTGCAGTGGGAGGGATTGATTCACACGCCCGTCACTCTTAGACCCACCAACCCCCAAATTCCTTCCCACCCCTCATATCCTTTTCCTTTCCAGAACTTTCTCTCCTTTCTTTACCCAAAAGACACTCCACACAGCATCCAAAAAGATGACATAGATCCTGAAGGAATTACTTTCCTCAGTGCCTTCAGTGTGGAGCTAGTATTAAAAGAAGAAAGAAAAACAAAGCAAAGCTCCGAAGAGCAAGGTAAGATAGCAGGAAAAAAATAATTACTAGCAGTTAAAAACCCGTTCCGTACGTTTTTCGCTGCTAGGCCCTACGGGCGGCTTTTTGGTTCGGCTTCGCCCAGTTAGTGTTGGTGACCATACTGATCATATTTAAATCCAATATGAACTGGTTCCATAAATAGCTCCTCGTTCTTCGGATCCACTGTCATCCAGTGATAACTAGTCATAGGGACAAAGTAACCGGGATAGGCAATGACGTTATATGTAATATATAGTCGCTTGGTACTATTATTTACAACTGAGTATAATCGTCAATCTATCCAAAACTGGAAAATTGGCTAATTTGTAATACTAAACATGCCTGGGGCACGTCCCCATGCTAACTGCTAGCGGAAGTGGCGATATCTTGTGACGAATTATTAAATTCGAAATCTAATCACAACGGTAGCTTTGCTTGAAATTCCACATACACAGATGTTATTTGTGGCGCGGCGCATATGGCGTGGCGTCAGACATCCACTCAAAGCCGGTTTTTGAAGCTGTTTATAATATCTAAATAAAATTATTTTGATGGTTAAAAGCATCGAGAGTAATCTTCAAACATAAACGATCCTTAACATTTTCATTTAACATCCACAATTATCTCAAACGAGAAATTATTTCTAACCCCTCCGAAGAAGAGAAGTACCTACAAGGCTACTCGTTTATTTATTCATTAACCGCCATCTTACCGCACAATCAGTTTGCGCGATAACCTCAGAAACTTTAATGAGTAATTTACATTAAAGTTATTCAATTCCTTAATGATGAATAGGTACACTCTGCTTGCGAAGTAACACCATATCGAGATGAATCCTTTCACATTTCGAGGCCGCGCGATGTTGTAACCTTTAAAGTATGAAGATTGTTACGAAGAACCTAGATTTGAATTTGGGCAATCACAACAATGGTAAGAATGAGAGACATGAACAATTTATTCAGAGAGTAATGCGATATTATTGACGAAAATTTACAATAAACCACTTCCCAACCTTCCAGAGCCAATGAGCCTTTCGATTCAATTCAAATCAATTTATTATCCTGACGAAGAAAACATAGTTTTCGAAACATGTTGATATTGTTAATTAAATAGTGGTGTACACAAAGTTATGTAAAGTGGTGTAAACAAATCAATTTAGTTTATTATTTTAAAAGTGTTGTGTTCTCACAATCATCTCCAACACGTCTTGAAAGGAGGATTTCTATTGTGGAAGAAATAGAAAATTTTGGTTAATGTGTGATTTATTAATACTTTGCGTATTACAAGTGGTGACTACGGTTAGCCGACCTAACTAGGAGCTGGCTATAATTGATATGGTTCCCTCTGTATTTTGTGGGAACCGTTGCCCTCGGCCCCCGGCCCTCTGGCGAACTAGCTGGGAACCAATCTGCCGCCATCTTACGGACTTTCAGGAAAGCTCTTATCTCTGGAATCTATGTGACAAGCTCAGAGGCTTTTAGATATCCTACATCGCACAATTGTTCATTTTAATGCTTGGCATGCCTATTGGGGAATGTTGTGAGGAAGAAGGTAGCGGGGAAAAGAATGATATTGCGAAGAGGAAGGTAGGGAAATAGCTGACTATTTGGACCTGTTCACCAAACACGGCTAAAGCTATTCCAAACAAAGTGTCGATCTAAATTGTGGTCTTTCATCTCTCCGGGACATCAATGATCAATTACATTGGAATGTGCCACTAATACACTACATAGATATTTTTAAATTGGAAAATAATATAAACTAACTTGCGCACGTCTGGATTTGAAACCGCGACCTCCGGATTCGTAGCTCAGGATCGTAACCCTATAACCACGGAGGCCATTAAGCGTTTTTTACGTGTCTCTCATGTCTGTTTTGATTATTACGAGACCAGTGCCCCTGAAAGGAGGCAAAACTATGGAAGTGACCTTCGGCAAACATCGTCTTGGAATCTTTCGGAGCCAATGTATAGGTTGGAAGTCATGGCATACCTATACCCACCACCCGTGCACGGTTGACGTTTGCTGTATGAGATTCCGTCATAATATGTTCTTATTATTTCTTATCCGCCTTACTCATAATCACAGAATAAGATAATAATACCACGGTAATACGAACGAGTTAGGTGAAATTTGTACGACAATTTCACCTAACCCGCTCGTATTACCGTGGTATTTATTATCTTATTCTGTGATTATGAGTAAGGCGGTATATGTTCATAATAAGTCCAGTTCTTGAATAAACGAAAATTTGTGGTGATTTTTCACTAAAACGGGTTTTGGCAAACACCTATTTTCATTGAGCGTTCCTCTCTACGCTAATATATTGTGATTATCTACTTAACCCTGATTATGTCCTCTTCCTCACTCCAAAATAATCATCGACAAGGCATTATAGTCATAGATGACACAGAAATTTCAAACCTTCTGCGTGAAATAAATATAATTTTTAATCATAATAAATCTCTTTTTTTATTGATTGCCCTTTACCTTACTAGCTGGCCTCTAGAATGCCTCAATCAAAACATATTTTTATGAATAACACTACTAAATTCTGACGTCTCACTCATTTATGTTAATAAATAAACATCACTCATTTACAGGGTCAGATTGAGAGAATCCGGGCCCCAAACTGTAATCACAAATAATGTGTGCACGAGTAGAAACTGTTAAAGTACTAAAAATGTATTTTCTTACGTTCATACGAAAATAAAATTCTCAATATATTATACAATTCAAACCTATATCGCTTATTGGATTAGTTGATTTGTCCTCAAATCTATATTATCCTCGTAATACAAGTGTATCGGAAATTTATGAAATTTTTTCATGTTCCATTGATTATGTTACAAATACATATATGGACAAATACAAGAACAAAAACCACGAAGAAACCTTTTCAAAAAAGTTTTCTGAGACCAGTGCAAACGTTACAATTTTTTGTGTGCTTTCAGCCCGTTTCTTATAGAATTGAATGTTTTATTTATTTATGGTAAAAGTGCTTTTAAAATAGGATAAAATGTTTTATCTCACTGTTGGAAAGATTAAGAAGACTCAACATAGAACATAGCCTCCAATAAAAATGTATGCAATGCAATCATTGAACAACACACTAATTACAGCAGCATTCTACGATTAGCCAACGATGGATTAATGAAACAAATGGCAATACTACAAAACATGATTATGAGAATTATTCTGAAGAAAAATAGATCTATGAAAATCGAGAAAATGTTAAATATTAAATTAAATATTTTGACATCTAAAAAATATATTTTAATCAATACTTCATTTTTAATCTACAAAATAATTAATGGCCATATATCAATTGAATTTCGTAGAAAAATTGAAAACCTGCAGCACAAACGTACACAAGAGACGAAGAAAAGAAATGGTATAAGACTACCCTTCAGAAAAAAAAGGATCAAAAGTCCATAATGTATGGAGCAATTCAAATATTTGGCGAATTATCAAAGAAAATATAAACAAATTTAAACTAAAATTACGAAAATATGCGATTGGTTCGTACGTTTATTTAAAAATAATATATCTACATATAAAGATTGATTTGGGAAAGATTAAAAACCTGTAAGCATTCTAACACTGTAAGCACTATCGTTATAAACTTTGCAAACAGTATTGTAGCTAATGTTATGGTTCGAATTAACTAAAATTTGCAATGGTATACAAAATGTAAACAACTCGTAACAACTGTTTTTAAAAAAGGTGGGCTTCTTTGTATGTTTTCGGCTATAATTAAAATATCTACTACTAGCCAGTCTGCCTTGACCGCAATCCGGCCCTGGCCCCTAAGGTGTGAGATCCGCAATCATCTCATTGGGACATCATTAAACTCAAAGTCCAATAATAAATAGCCGAAGTAATGTGCCTACGTGTTGGCATTTGTCACTTGGTATCTGAACTATTAGTATTACGCCGTGGAAGACCTGCTTTTTTGGAAGGAATCTCCCGTTTGAAGTGGCTTCATTATGAATGTCACATATAATTCTATATAACAAATTGTACCCAGGTAGATAGTTAGGTAGATAGGGTTCAGAGTGTGAACATTACCTAATTTCAAGAGTGGTATAGAATTGTTCTTCAATGTGAAGGTGTAATACCAGTATCACGTAATGGGACTTATGAAACGCAAACATGAACTCTGACTGAAAAGAACGTTGGGTTGTAACAACGGAAATGACAAGTGACAGTTTGTGCAAGTCATACTAGGAGTCTTCTTGCAAAACACAAATTCTAACAAGTGGAATGGAAGTGGGTATCTAAGACCAAGGTAACCGATATTATTATCATAATCTTCATTTTCCAGTATGACTATGTTGGAAACCACAGAGTAAAGAGTCCATTTCTTTTGAATTGATGGGTTTGAATTTGTCATCAAATCAAACCAAATTCAAAGCAAAATCAAACATCTTTTAATGGTGTCCTAGGTTTGGGATGAAACCGTGAGGTCATCCAAACGAGATAGGTCATTGATGTTCAGGAATTACTTACTGCAATTGCATAAAAGCCGTTGAGATAATTATGGTATTATTAATATTCATAAATATTTGAATATGATTTGAGATTTTCAGAGCCACAAGTATTATACACATTTAACATCCCGCTGTTCAGGGACACTCGAGGATCTAGAGTCATTTTGCATGAATGAGCTTCGTTTAATAAACAAATTAAGAGTTTTTTTTTATTAAAACACAAATATCTTTGTACACATCACTTTTAAAGTGATGTGTACAAAGATATTTGTGTTTTAATAAAAAAAATAATAATGCCATCACAAAGTAAAACCCTTAATGAAGAAGTTTTCTTCGAAAAATTAAATTAAGAGTCCTTGTGAGAATCTTGATACGAGTAACTTTCTTAATACTTAAAACAGGGCGGGAAAGCAGAGGGTCTCCTCGACCGCTTAGATTTGATCAAAAAAGATAGCTTTATAGCAACGTTGCGATTGGATGACGCTAATGATAGACCTAGCGGCAAGTGGTAGCGTTTTTTGACTGGTCTGTAACTATCATAATGGTAATTCACCAAAGCGACACTGTTAGTATCTTCCTTTAAACATTGTGGGTTAATTCCATCGACGATATAGTTAATACGAGGGTCAGTCAAAAAGTAATGCATCCTAATTTTTTTCTCCATTAATTGTCAAGAAATAAAAATGCTATTTTATAGGTCGAAAACCACACTATCGACGATTAATTTGTCACTTTTCAAAATAATCACCTTCCATTTCCAAAGCTTTGGTCCATCTTTTAACAAGGACATGTATCCCAAAGTGGTAAAAAAGACGGTCCTGCTTCCTAAGGCTATCCGCCATAGATTTTGTTGGGCGAAAAACGTGCTTTAAGCTTTTTAAGGATTGTGACGTATTGGACAAAATTTATTGTGTATCCCTGCTCCAAAAAATCAACCATTATCAAATCCTCTGCTTCCCTGAACACTGTCGCCATTTCCCTGCCGATTGCACAGTCTTGAATATTTTCGTCCTCGTTGAGTTTGTGTGATACCTTTCCTTTGACTGCTTCTTTGATTCTTGTTCGGTTTCCGGTCACAATTTTTGTGCAGTTGCATCACCGTGTATATATTATTCAGTCTTTCACGAATGCGAATAGGCGTTTCCCCTTCTGCATTAAAGAATTCAATCACAAAACGCTGACTAATACGAACAGTTTTACTGGCCACATTGCAAGCGGCTGTTAGCGCAGAAAGTTACAATTATAGTAGATTGTAGATGAAGGTTCGAGGAATAGCGCCAGATTTAATTTTTTCATTTTCATAAACTTTATTCAATTAGAAAAAAATAGGAGGCATTAGTTTTTGTCTGACCCTAGTGCTTCAAAAGTTATACTTCATTTTGTCGGTTGATGTAAGCACCATCGATTGATTACAACTTTCATACATATTATATGTAGGTGTGTTAAGTGCCAAAGGTGCTGGCTCACAAGATGATGATGAGGATCAAGGAGTGTCATGGTGTGTGTCAGCCTTGGTCCATCCTGCAAGATGCTGCGAGCCCGCCCTGACACCGGCACATGGAGAAATGACAGAGCATGCCAGGTTTGTCACGAGTGGACGATTGTATCATCCGATGATGTCAAAGGTAACCGGTCATAAGGACCTACTCAGCGGTTCACGCAATTAGCGAGTGATTACCTCATGACAAAATTTGAATAATAAATCCGCGATGTTCATTGAAACGTATCAATGTGTACTCGGGTATACAGGGTTTTCCATAGATTTTAATAACTATTCATGGAAGTTTTGATTTATTCCAATGAATGTAAAATTAATTTAAAATTGAACTAACTAATATAGCGGTTACAGAGTACATAACAGTGCAGCGGAAAAGATATAAAATTCTATAAATTTTTAATAATTTTATTCATTTTTTTTAAAGTTTTATTTTGTTTTTTCGCAATTGTTTTATTAAGCTAAATGACTGTGCGAGGAAATTCTTATTCCATTGTAAAAATATTTTTTTACTTTTTAAATTACAGAAAAAATAAGTTATTTGAAAAGATTTTTAAAACAAGTAAATAAAAGGTTCAACGGTGAATAAATTAGTAGACATTTTTTTTCAATAGGGGGATTTTATTTTATTTTAAAATTTTCCCACTCGCAAGGCTCGATGACATCGCTCAGCGTCATCGTATTACTTGCTAACTAGCAGATTGTGGACAATCTACGAAAAAAGTTGAAAGGTGGTCAACTTTATTCGCTACTCGCTCAAGATGGCGGCCTACCAACAGCTGATTTCGTAACTGTCAGAATTAGTCCGCACGGGAGCCGTAATTCTCGCTGCTGGCCAGCGTGTGGCGCTAGCTGCGAGCCCAAGTTTTTTACAAAATGTCAACCGAATTGGTTCGCGCGAGAGTCTTTATTTTAGCTGCAACTGTCGCTACTGAGCGAGTAGACAGTTTTGTTTGTCATCATGACAATGTCACTCGTCGATTCACCAGCTTTTAAACTTACCGGCTAGTAGCTTGTAAACTCGCTCAATGTAATCGAGGCTTTAGTAAGAATTAGGTGGCGGGAGATTGCTGAGAGTGTATTTAGTGTGAAAAAATTGCGTGTTTCGTCTTAAACCCCAGAAAGTTATGACAATATGTTTTATATATATTTACGGACTTACGTCCAATTCAAAAAATTATGACACGAAATTAAATAAAAATGTAAATTATAAGAATAGAGAAAATGAAAGCAAAGACAAAAGCAAATATAATCATAATAAAATACAAGTCAAGTCAAGACTCAGCTAGAAGTCAAAACGTTTATAATATTTTATCACTTGTTTAGTGACCGACAAAAATCATTTTGAATTATTCCAGAAATGCCTTGACTTGAGTTGACCAATCTGCACATACTGGACAGAGGTAAAAATATTCATAATTAGCCAAGTGTTGCTTGATGAAAAGCAGTTCATTATTTCTGAGTCTACGGGAAGGTACATTGAAAGGGGTGAGTTGTATTAATGTTGACCTACTGTGAAAAATGGGTGACCAAAATTATCCGCCTAATACTTGGTATTTTTTTTTTAATTAGCTCCACCCAAGAGGCCCTGAGGAAAATAATTTACCCTCAGTGCCCATGTTGTCTTAGAGGATTGCCCATGTTGTCTTAGAGTTCTGTGAAGGAAAAAAAAGAATGAGGGGTGGGAAAGAATCTGAGGGTCAGTGTGTCCAGGAGTGACGGACATATCAATCCATCTCTCCAACTGCTCCAACCGACGATTAGTCAAGATGATTAGTCGATTAGCTGAGGTCAAAAAGCCTCCAATAAACAGTCTTTCTTGATCTGGCCCACCTAGCAGTACGTGGACGCATCCGCCGCAAAGACCTAGACAAACCTCAACCCATGAACCCGGGCACCCATGCTAGGTCACCAAACGTAGTGAACCACTTGGGGTCACCTGTAACAAATCTATTCAGATCATTCTTAATAATGTTTTTACTTACAACTTTCAACATGGAATCAATTGAAAAATTCTGGAAAATTCAACTGGAAAATTCCGCGCAAATCAATTTTAACAAAATTGAAATATAAATGCTTTATATTAAGTTGAAACGAAAAGCGATTTCAAAAATCTATGCTTGTTAAGAGTAAGTCTAAATAGTAAATTACCAAATATATTAAGGGGGTATTCTAGTCTCGAAAAAAAAACAATTTTTTTTCTTCTTCATATTTCCAAAGTTTAAATATTCAAGGATATCTCATTAAAAGAATTTTTCGAAATTCGCAATATTTTAAAAGTTATAACCATTTTAATTTCACGGTTTAGACGGAATCTAACCAAAATTTAAGTAGGACAAAATTTTAAACACCTTTTTCTCAAAACCACTTTTTTCGTGACGGTTGACACGATTTCTCAAGTTCTACTAAACCAATTTACTTGAAATTTGGCGTGAGCCTTCTCTATACATTATTTATTGCATGAACCAGAATTATAACAAAATTTAAATTTTTACTTTACTAAAAAAATTCGGAAAGTCAAAAAAACTGGTAAAAAATGTCTTTTTTTTCAGACAGCCGTCATTTTGCGCAAAATAATTTTTATGACTTCTCCGAGGTTCATGCCATAGCAGCATGTGTTTGGATTAAAAATAAATTTAGTTTTTTTTTCGGATAACTAGGAGGGTTGCAATCGTGTCAACCAGGGTGCGCCATATTTTTGAGACCCTCCACTTCAACACCCTGTAACTTTTAATTTTTTTTAATTTTTCCTTTTGATTTTTTTTATGTGTTCTTTAATGTTAAATAAATATTTGGTAAAATAATGGTTTCAAAAATATCATTGTTTTTTTTTTTTTTAATTGCACCTGAAAAAACACCTACATTTCATGCTTCTAGACTAGAATACCCCCTTAAGATTTACAAAAAAAAAGTAACTGCGGAAATGAGAAATGTTTCAACTCTCTGAAATGAATGTAAATATTTATCAACTGCTTTAAGCAGTGTTGTTAATTTTAACAAACCTTATTGACATCACAGTATAAATTGACGATAAATTAATAGTTCGTGCGCTTCCTTGTTGAGTACCGAGAGGACCACTTAATCTATGACAAAGATTCACGAATAAATCAATGTAAAACACGGAAATTTAAATAACGATTAATTCAAGAAAATAATAATCACAGAATTGTCTTCGTAGGGAAAGGCATAATAAAGAGACACGGTGTATCAGAAGGTACTACAAGGATTTAAGCCAGCGATTCCTGAGTGTATTTGGAGTTAAAAACGAAGATATGATTATACCCAAGTTTTGAAAATGCGTTTTCTGGCAGAATTTTGAATTTTGTTGATGAAGTAGGTATCATGAATTACATTTTTGATGGGTGATTTTCAGAAAAAAAAACGCCAGCGGGCTCTTGTAAAAATATTCTATTTATTTTAGTTTCAAATAAACACCAGTGGTACTCGGAACCACGAGCAGAGTTCTTCCAGAGCGGGAAATCGGTCGGGGCATACTTTACGTAATTACTTTCAGAAGTAAATATTGTAAAGTAAACTTACCTGCCAGTGGCGTACCTCCGCTGTATTTCCGACTGTCGTAACTAACCACGGATTGCTTGGTATTTTTAAACCATTGTTACAGTTTCTTTTTTAATCACCTTTTTTTCTGTACGGAGTGTTGGAAAAATGTTAACATTTTGTTGTTTACTGAATTACTTTCGTGTACGTAAAATTTTTACTGTTCGTGAATAGCTTTATTTACATTGTGGCTTATGTTAATTAGATTAACTTTAAGTGCTTCTTAACCCCTCAAGCTGATTTGTTCGGTTTTCGAAACAACTCATTTGGGTCTCATAGAAATTGTCGTGTCTCCCTTGGTTAGGTTAGAAAAATGCTATAAACTGTTTTAGAAAGAGAACACCACGTTTTATATTGAAATCTGAAAGTTTACCGCAAAATAATTAAAATGTGCACCTTTATGAAATCAAAGTTTCCGATCGAATTTGAAAAAAAAAAAGAATGAAATTTTTTTATTAATTACTAGCTGGTACCCGGCGTGCGTTGCAATGCAAAGAAATAAATTGTTTCTCCCCACATTTCCTTTCTTATGCATCCCCGTTCCTCTCCCGCATCCCTGTCCCCCTGCATTCCCCTTCCGCCTTTTAAACCTTCCCCTCCCTCGTCATCCCTCCCGCTAATTCTACCCCCTTCATTACCCTTCCCTTCATGTCTTCCCTCCTTACCACTAAAATACGTAAAATACACTCATTTTCATTTATACAAATTTCATAACGCCAGAGCTTACCATTATATATAGCATATAACCTTCGCGGGCATGCGCATAACAAATCACCAAAGTTTCATCGCAATCAGATGAACGGTATGGCAGCGCATAACATACGAACAAAAAAACAAACAAATAAACAAACAAACAAACAAAACTGATTTTTATGCATAAGCAGAAGATAAGATAAGATTTTTAGATGAAAAGACAAAAATTTAACTGATGATAACTTGTATAATACGTTTGCCTAATAAAATATCTGGGCTGTGTTTTTTTCGTTATCAATAATTTTAGTTGGAATAAACGTAAGGTGAGTCATTTGTAAAACTTCCTTTTACAAATGACTCACCTTATCTTTGTTTGCACAAAAAAAAAAATTTCAAAAATTATAAGTTTATTTCGAATTATATAATTTGAAAGCGTATTTCATTACTTTTCAAAATCAGTTTTAAGTTTTCGGATGCGTTTATAAATATTCCATTTATTTGGATTTTATTGCAAAGCGGAAATATTTTGACCTTCCTTGGTTAAAACCGATATGCTTATAACTATCGGCCGATTTCTGCAAAAGGCACTTTTAACGTCAGGATGAGAAGGTATTATTTATTCTAATTTATAATTGAAACATTATCATGAGCATTTCTACATATTTATTTTGTTTATGTTTTTGTTATTTCTCATTATAAACTTACGCTTTTAACGTGATGTAAATTTTTCGTTTCACGAAATATTTACATAACTAATATCATAAACATAACTAGTATCTACTGCGTTTCTAACCAGGTCAATTAAACGGGGTATTCTTTTTCAAATATCAATGTTCTTTGTAATACAATTTTGTTTGATTTTCAGAAATAACGAGACAGAATAAAAATGCCTTATCCCGACCCACTTTTAATTCGGTACCTACATAAATAATATATCCTGTATATGCTTGACATTCTGAATTTTCGCTTTGTTTACTCCCGGCCTTCCGTTCCGGTCTCCGTGCTACGTCACTCCCCTCCCCGGTGGTCCCGCAGGGGAAATCAGGCAAATTGTTTCCCAGTACTCATTAAACGGTCACTGTGAGCCGGCCCCCGAGGGCTCCCGTCTTCTTGCCAGTAGCCCCAGAGCCTCAGCGACCCGGCTCTGGTGGAAAGCTCGCCAGGGCAGATCAGACGTCTTGGGTCACCGAGAAATCTTGTCTTCCGACCCTCGATTTGTCTGCGGTAGTAGCGGCCAGGAAACCGAGCGTTAGGTGTTGGAAATGCTAAAAATTCTAAAGATGTTTCTCTCCAACTTCTACCACTAGGCATAGGCACCAGTACCACCCCTCAAGAGACAAAGCGCAGACCAGAAGAAAATAAAATATTTACATTAAATTTTGTGAAAAAAGTTCAGAACTTATGTTCCCTTTTCTATTGAAATTTGCATAAAGTTTTTTATCCACTAACGAGTTTTTCCTGATGATTACATTAATGTAACGTAAATTCAGTCAATTAAATATAACCTTCAGAAGGTGATAGTAAAAAGGCCAAATGAGCCGTAGTACTAGTTAGTTAGAAACATGAAAGAGTATTGTTATAAGCCCTAGCTAGTTAGAGGATTACGAAAGAATCCGTAAAATCAAAAAATAAACCTGCTCCAAGAACTCCAGTACTTTTAAAAGGAAGCACGTCTTGGAAGCCTCCGACAAAATGCAGAACTTACTCTTCTCTAGTTGTTATTAGATCTTAAGCGCCCTTGAGGTGATTTTTCACAAAAACGGCGCTCTACAAATTGTCCAATTATTATTATTATTATTATCTTTAAACAAATGTTATAGTTTCGGCGTAACCGTGTCCGGACTTTTAAAAGTGATTGCTGACATGATGAGTGCTTCAAAAATTGCAACAGAGTAATGCTTTTGCGAAGCAATTAATTCATGATTATATCATAAAGGTTGTGTCCGACTGGAGGCTGTGGAAATTAGGTGAACCGGCGAATGGGTATGACGAACAAAATAAATAATCTTCCCTTTTTTTAAATTTTATGGTTTTGTTGAAACCGCACGCGTGCTGTGACTTTTAATCGTGATTGCTGACGATTGCTGACGACAAAATGATATCAAAAAATTCCAATAGTGCAATGCTTCAATTTGCAATTCGTTCATGATTATATCATAGAGGTTGTGTCCGACTGGAGGAGATGGAAATGAGATGAACGGGCGAATGACGAACAAAATAAATAATTGTGTCTTCATAATGAGTACGAGGATAGCTACAGATTTCCAGACATACCAGGAATTTTAAAAGTGTCCATTTTGACCATTAGTAAATAGCCTTAGCCGGCCAGAGACACCTTAGTAGATGTGAAGGGTATGGTTGGCGCTTGGAATGACAGTCTCTGGAGACATGACTATTTCAAATGCTCTCCAAGCTATGAATCTCCCTTCCAAGAGAGAAAGCTGTCAAAACAAAACGACGGGAGTGAATCTTCACCAATGGAGTTCACCTCCCAAATAATAGAGATGGATATAGATGATCTAGGAAATATCAAAACGCTGAGAATATTCAAATATATACGAACAGCTTGACATACTATTTTTTATATGCTAAGTATGGTGTTAAAGATAAAAACGTTGCATACCAATAAACCATGTATGTATTTGATTGAATGATTTTATTTTACGTAAGGATCCATAACTATTTATTTGCTGATCTGGTAATTATCCTCGCAGGTGCCCGGCAGGTACATCAAGCGGTCTCAGAACCATTATTAAAATATAAATAAAACAAACGCCAGAACTTGATCTTCGCTGAGTGGTGTTTCATCCGCTATTCCCAACATCAAACACAACAGAGCCGAGGAGCCGTCAAGAAACATCAATGTAGAGACGTTAGACAAATAAACAAAACAACACCTTTCTAACATCTGGAAATTGATTCACCAAAAGTTTGTGTTGTGTATTTACCTCTTACAATACCGCGAAGACGCGAACTGTATTTCGACTATGGAGGAATATTTTTCTTGACGAGGAATAGTGGAACTTACTTAAGAGGAATGTAAACGCTAGAAATATTTCAATTCTCATGCCTACAAAATTTAAAATAGCGCGGCGTATTTCCACGAGGCAAATAAGCGAAAAAGTGGTTTTTATTTATTTAGTGCATAATTTTAGAGGAATGAAAAAAAGTTAGAACATACAAAACCTCAAAAATTGTTTTAGCCATAAAGGGGTATTTTTTAAAAATTGTTTCTTATATTACTTCATAATTAAGTCATGAAAAAAAATTTTTTTTAGTGGTTTACGCTTATATTTTTTGTGATGTAAATAAATTTTTTATTGTAATTCCAATACATAGAAAAGCTAGTAAAAGCTTCAATTTATCCGTAACATATTTTTTTATATTCATACTGTAAACTGACTGTCTTAAAGATGAATCTAAATAGGATATCACCTATAGCTTCATCTTAATCTGGGATCTCACCTTTAAATACAGAAGGAAAAATACGACTTATTTCATTAGTCTGCGGCAAAATCCATTGTGTGTTAAAATTTATTCTACAAGTGTGATAAAATAGACTTTTTGTGGTAAAAATTATTGACGATGTAAAGATTAAGATAAGTAGGGGCTAAGCTTCTAATTATCTGTCGTAAAAATCTAAATAATCAGAAAAAAACATACGACAAACAAATCATTACCTACATTATTTTATTGAAAATAAACTAGAAATGTTGGAATACATATTATTTTCAATCAAAATGTTGTAAATCTTTACGAACCTGGGCCCGGTAGTAAGCGTTCAAAATGAAGAAGGGGAGATATGTTAACACGAATATTTATGGAGCGCTCTGATATTGAAAAACGATTATAATGAAGTGAAAATGTTGAATAAAACACGACTCGCTTAAAATAGAGCAAAAATCTTGTAGGAAATATTTTAAGTAGCAATTAAATAAATATTGTGATTTTTTCAAATATATAACTTCTAAAATAAAAAAAATAAAAAAAACGTGAATGTAATAATTTTCGGAGCAAACTTTGCGATTTTTTTCTAACGATGTTAGGAATATATAAATTTATTTATTTATTTTGCAGAAACAAACAGTATATAATTACGTAGTAGAAAATAGTTACAAAGTTATAGAAATGTTTTTGTGTGATAAATTATACATTTTACTTAAATTAAGCGAATTAGCGAACTAAGAAAAAATTTGTAAATACATTTAAAGTTTTAAGGAAACATTAGAATAGATCACATAGTAGTATTAGATAATTTAACTTACAACTATAAATATATAAGATATT
The DNA here is from genome assembly GCA_936435175.1 of Glyphotaelius pellucidus. Lineage (NCBI taxonomy): Eukaryota > Metazoa > Arthropoda > Insecta > Trichoptera > Limnephilidae > Glyphotaelius > Glyphotaelius pellucidus. The sequence goes on along the minus strand of OW386537.1, from coordinate 9,190,451 downwards.
TCAATATACCTACCTAATAAAAGATATGTAGGCAGCTATATTGATATTCAAAGATACATGGAGTTTTCGTTCATTAACCATAGTTTTATCATTTTAGGACTTAGTCTCTCATTTTTTTCAAATTTTATATTTTTATTGATTGTATTGAAAATCACTGGTATTAGATATTCAAGAGTACGGCTTCCATATTTATTTAATATTAATATTCTACTGTGTAAGTGTGTGTGTTATGTGTGCGAATTCAGTGCGCTAACAGCCAAACACAAAAGCTTATAGAGTTTCATAAATTCACAGCACCACTGCCAACATTTCATTTTCCATAAATTCTTATGTTTAAATTTTTTTGAAGCGTATCCAGTTTTTGTTTATTCATTCATCGGTAGGTACCTACACTGTTATTATCTCTCTCTTATAATATACCGCGACTGTATTAAAAGTTTCCAGTAAATCATCGTCTAGTCAAATAGTTCTATTGATTCCGCGTCTAACGAAGATGTGTATATTATTTTATTTTACATTCGCTCTTTGCCTTTATGAATAAGAAAATATTTGTTTTATGGGCGCAAGATCATTCACCAATCTGTGTCTAAATTCAAACTCAGTATATTAGAATATTTAAAATAAAGCCATAAATATCAATCAATCAATTGCACCTTTATCAAATTATTAATTATCGCAAAACATGAAATATGTGAATAATAAAGGTAGCTAAATAAGAACACATTTAACCACAATCCTCTCGTATTACTAACTCACATTTTACTTATATTTCTATTTAAATCTTGGTGCCCTAGCAATAATAATATATTAATGATTAAATTAAAATCGATGGTCTCTTCATGTTCACAATAAAAACAAAATTTAATACTTATGTATGCAAAGATTACCTAAGTACTTACCTTTTTATCCTCTCTCTCTTTTGTATTAATATTATCTTGTACTTTTTGTACCATAATTTGTACTATTTTTTACTATCACACTATACACTTGTTGAACTCATCTGTATAACTTTTCAAGATATTACAACTCATGTATTTTTTATTTATTTTTTTCTATGTGTAGGTACTATTTATCGCTGCGTTAATTTTGCTGAATTCTTGAAAAACTTGCTTTCGAACAATTTATTCATGATCAAGTTAATAATAAAATCAACATAGTAAATACCTACACGTTCCTCAATAACTACTTTTAAAGTATCTTAAGCACTCTTCTGTTTTACCATTATTACACTATGTAACTTTTTAACTCCTTTGTACAATTTTAACGATAACGAAACTACATACCTATGTTCATATTATACCTGTTTGTATCCTTAAATTACAGTTTATAATGTTATATACTTGCTTACAATTATACTCCTGAATAACATGTGTAACTTTAATAATGTGATTCTGTAAAAGCCCTCAAGGCGTGTATGGATAAATAAAATAAGATTTTCGTAAACGAGAAGGCTGATTAGTTATTAATGTATTGAATGGTTTTGAAAAGAGAATAAGTATATTGCATTTATCCAGTTCATACGTCTCCCTAACCATCACTTTGCTGGATAAAGCCTCAATTTAACTCCTATTTAATATTATGAGCTAAAATAACGCCTGCTCGAACTAATCGTTGTCGACATTTTGTAGGAAACTGACAGCTCGCAGCAAGCGCAACACGCTAGCCAATAACGGCTCCCGCCCGAACTAATCCTGACAGACGAAATCAGCTGTAAAGACGACGAAAACCTGACAGACGAGTAGCGAGTAAAGTTGACCACCTTTCAACTTTTTTTCGTAGATTGTCCACAATCTGCTAGTTAGCAAGTAATACGATGACACTGAGCGAGTTTACTAACAGATAGTGAATTTCCCAGAAGATATCTTGTAAACTCGCCCTATATCATCGAGGCTTAAGTATTTGAACTTTGGAACAATGGCAAGGAAAACAGTGTAAATTCAATTGCATTTGTTATGAAAACAGACTAACTTGGAAGCAAATTGTAGGTGTTTTTCGTGGACGCAAACTCGTATTAAAGTAAAAAGAGGGTAATTGACCATGTGGCAGTAAATAATATCGTTTTGTACTCATTCGTTTTATTGTGGCGATAATTACCTCGAGATAGATCGGTCGGTGGCCGAGTTGGCATCGCGTTTGGGTCCTACCGGAGGTTCGGAACAGTGGGTTATGCTGCATTCTTAAATATTTGTCATGATGTATGTTACATTACTCAACTGACTTCGGTTTACCACAAGATAATATATTAGGACCGTCTTTGTTCCTATTGTATATTAACGACTTATGCAACATTAATATTTAGGGGAAAATTGTTGGTTTTGCCGATGACACTGTCTAACTGTTTGAAGCTAACATTTGGTTTACTGTCTACAAAATAGCTGAAACAGATATAAGCATAATAAAAAAGTGGCTAGATACAAATACGCTCACACTAAACACCGAGAAAACTAAATATGTCACATCAAGCATAAATATTACAGGTCAACCTCATAATGATACCTCAATTAGAATACACACATGTCATGTTTAAATTCCGATATATCTTGTCAGTGTCCCTATATTAAGCGCACTACACTGATGAAGTACCTCGGCCTCACCATTGATCCATATCTCAAATGGAATCTTCACACTCAAATCTTTGGAAACAAAATAAGAGAAACCTTACACTTTTTCAGAACGATACGAAACTTTCTTGACTTAGAACACTTGAAAATGATTTATTTTGCATTATTTCAATATATTATTGAGTATGGTATCGTGGCATGGCGAGGTAGTACTGCATCAGTATCTGCACTAGACCCAATCATAAAGGCTTGGACTAATTTTAGACTCGAACTTAATCTTTGCTATTATGAATGTGTTTGATGTTCGGCAGATATATGCAAAAACAATCCTCTCTCATCTATTCACAAATATTCATAAATACGAGTACTATGAAAAAAGATTAAATACTCGCTGTATTCGAAACAATAACAAAGACTTACTACAAATTCCCACAACTCATACTACTTTTGGTCAACAAAACTTCAGATACCTTGCAACAAGACTTTACAACATTCATCCAATTAGAATAAAAAAAATGTGATTCACAAAAATTTTCAAAAATAACATAAAAATTTGGATTAAAAAAAAATTATAGGGTCTTTACCGGTGCACTCACTCAAATTCGAAATAATTAATGACACCAATGTTGTTATTATTCTACCAATGTGGATGTTATTATTAATGCAACCAAACTATTGTGTGATTATATTTTAATTTAAGGGGGTATTCTAGTCTAGAGGCATGAATTGTAGGTGTTTTTTCAGGTGCAACAAAAAAAAAACAATAATATTTTTACCAACTTCTATTTTATGAAATATTTATTAAACATTAAAGAATCCATTAAAAAAAGAGTTGAACTTAAAAATTAAAAATTCAGAAAGTTACAGGGTGTTGAAGTGGGGGGTCTCAAAAAAATGGCGCGCCCTGGTTGACACGATTGCAACCCTCCCAGTAATCGAAAAATAAAATAATTCTTAGTCCAAACAAAGGCTTTAGCCCGACCTAAGGAAAAGTTTAAAAAAATGGCGGCTGTCTGAAATAAAAAAGACGTTTTTGTACCAGTTTTTTTGACTTTCCATTTTTTTTTCTAGACTAAAATACCCCCTTAAGTGTAGGTACGTTCACAAGTATTATAAATCGACTTAAAATTACTGCCTCAACACGGGCTAGCCTAGAGAGGCAGGTTTCGAGAAATTTATAATTATAAATTTATATTCTTCAACTATCTACTGTTCATATTTATATTCTTTTTTGTTATTAACTGTTGTACTTATGTAACTTATTACATTGTAACATGTACTTTTTTGGATATAAATCTTCTAAATTTCGTTCAACAAATATATATATTATTATATTATTATTAATATTGTTTATGTTTATGTTAACAGGTTAGAAAGAGTTCAGGAGCGATTTCTCAAATTCCTCAATTTTAAATCATTCAATATATACAACTCTTACGACGAAATCGAGAAACATTTTCGAATCACGAAACTACTCAACAGGAGGCTTGTCGCTGATCAGATGCTCTTGTACAAAATTATAAACTCAAAAGTTGACTGCCCGGATTTGCTAAACAAAATAAATTTCCGCACGTCGATTCGATATAGTAGAAAAAATACCCTTTTCTATATTGACAGATGCAACACCAATTCCAATCAAAATGAATTTATGCAAAGGACATGTAACTACTATAACAACAAATTTGCAAATATAGACACACGTGCTGACGTATTTACTGCTAGTTACTGTCGCTACAGAACTTCACTGTATAACATTCTAGGTGCGAATAACACATATTCATGAATATTAATTAATTGTATCTAATATTTTTATATTACTTGCGTGGCAACTTTCCCTTAACTTTCCCTTATCCCTCTCCTCCCCTTACCCTTTCCAAACCAAATACCTATTGTTTAAGATATAATCACACTTATTTTATTGTTGTGTATTGATTTGTTGAATTCAGATTTGTACTATTATTATTATTTTTTTAATTGCTGCTTAGTTCTGTTTTCTTTTCTTAATTTTTCTTAAATATTCTAGTTTACATTTAGTTAGTCTTGTTTCTAAATACCTATCTGTGAACATTAATAATTGGTCTGTTTTTTTATCATCCTCTCATGTTTATTATATTACTAAGACTGTTTATGTTCTTTAAATAAATAAATTAAATCAAGAATTTGTTTGTTTGTATTGATACAAAATTAAATTGGTGTAGTTTAGTGAATTAAAGGGAATCAACCAAGGCACAGCTAGCAGAATCATAAGCTTTAAAGAAGAAAACTTTCTTCGAAATAGCAAAAACTTTGGCGCCTTTACATTGCATTTTTTCAAGAACTCAAGTCAACTTTCAGCTTTCAATGTCATCTTGAGCTATGCAGCTCTTAAATACCCATTCAAATCCACATCAAATCTAGACGAAGCCGGTTTGAAAGTATAGCGTATTTATTATGTCTTAATGGCGAGTTTAATATTTTTACCCCTCTTTCGGGTAATTTATCCTTTTGATCCCCAACCCCTCAATGAATTCTATTCATGTAAAGATTTAGGAAGAATCATTCATTTATCACAAAATAATGAGTCGTCGAGACATATTAGTAAAATCTGAATCAATGCTGAATAGAACATTTGCTTTTCTCAATCAGAAATTTATTGATTCAATATTCGCACTACGCGTAAGTCCTATTAGCGGGAAATTTAGTTTAATTATTTGTTCGATTTCGTTCCGATTCAATGATGATTATCAATGGAATATTTTACCTATTCGCCGGATTGAAATCAATTTAATGAACCTATAAATTTGTGTACCTGTTTGATCATCCCGAAGAAGTATTAAAATAATTAATCATTAATCAGTATTAAAATGTGTGTAAACGCAAACCACAATTAATAATATTTAACAAACAAGCGATCAAAAACCACGGTGACCATTTTATGATTATTCACTACTCAAAATGAGCAAAAAATTTTTTTTTTTAAATCAAAACCAGTTCCTAGGTAGCATTTATTACTATATAATAAATGAATACTTTTGTAGAGCGCCGTTGTGAAATATCACCTCAAGAGTGCTGTACAATTTGATATGATTTTTCATAGGCTCTTTCTAATTTCTTTGTTTACGAATAGACACAGAAAACATACTTACCTGGCAGGTCACTTCCGATTAAAGCCTCGATTAATAAGCGAGTTTACAAGCTACTAGCCGGTAAGTTTAAAAGCAGGTGAATCGGCAAGTGAGATTGTCACGATGACACACAAAACTGTCTACTCGCTCAGTAGGACAGTAGCAGCTAAAATAACGACTCTCACGCGAACCAATTCGGTCGACATTTTGTAAGAAACTTGAGATCGCAGCTTGCGCCACACGCTAGCCAGTAGCGAAAATTACGGCTCCCGCGCGAACTAATTCTGACAGTTACAAAATCAGCTGTTGGTAGGCCAGGGGAGGGGGAGGGGAGGTGGGATAATTGATAAGTGCAGGCGCTACAGTAATTCCCCCCTTATACCATGCGAGCTAAGCCGGGGGTAAAATCTAGTAATATATATTTGTAAGTTACTCACGATGTAACGTAAATATAAACTATAATATCTTCATCTATATAAACTCCCGAGATGTGTGCAAACTTTGTGCCAATTCTAAAGTATCTGTTTGTTAGCATTCGATATTTTTAATATTCTGATAAAGTAAGCACATCGAGTTATTTCACAGAATGAGAGAGGTTTGTATATTGGACGTCGTAAACCTCTGACAGATGTTGTGATATAAACCACCAAAGTGCCGCAGACTAAGTTTTATTTGTTTATTTGACGTTTTGTGTATTTCTTTGCATATAACGTGAATACCACACAAAAGTCTCACTGCCCGGAGCAAGTGGAACTACGCTTCGCCCGTTTGGAGTATTTGTGGGATTGAAGAATTTGAGGGGAGAGAAGATAGAATTGAAATATGTTTCAATTTTGATAATTAGGTACTGTGTCAGGACAAAATTACTCAAACGTAAATTTTACTTATATTAGAATACTGTCAGATGTACACGCGGACTGAATTACACGAAGAGATAATTAATTTCACCTAGTTAAACTACACCCTCTGGAATTACATACGTCAAAAAATCTGTGTAAAATAAAAATAAATTTCATATCTATAAAAATAAAAATTAAAATATGATATATGGGTATATGAGTTATGTGTTGTCTATGGATTGCTATATTAAGAGGAACGTATGCGCGGCTCATTTCGGCTAGTTTAATACAAATCTTAAATTTGGATTTGAGATTAAAATATCCAACCAAACTGAAAAATTATCAAAAGGTATATCAAATAACTAGTACGGATGTGAGCTACTTTATTTATTTTTGCTTTAAATATAAGATATAGGCCATTAAAGATTTTAATGTTTCATGATTTTAGAGGCAACTTGGGAAATTATTTGTGAGTAAATGAAAAACATTGAAAAAATAATTTTACTATGTTAATTTTAAAAATACAATGAAAAATAAAAAAAAAATAATAAAACATTGTGAAAAATGCATTTTTTGGGTAGTAATTTTAATGTATAAATGACAAATTAATAAGTAATTTTCTCCGTGTGTAAGTCCATCCTTTTGTATTTCTGGCAGTGTAATGCTGGTACGTGAAATTTACGCGTGTAATATCGGCATGTATCCATTAATTAATATTACTTAGTTAATTGTGTTTTACGGGACCACCTGAACTGGAACGCTATGGTCAATGTTTTCATGTGAATTGACTACGAATATTTTTTTAAATGTTATCTAGCCTTCACTTTCCTAAAAGCCAGGAATTACCAATAAATTCTTTCTTACCTGATTTCCAAACAAAGTATTTTAAAATATTACACATAATCAATAAATTTAAATTTGTCATGCCTTTCAGATTTATTTCATAAACTTGTGCAAGCATGTAAAGACATTTTAAACAACTTATCGATTATGAACGGTAATCTCACGCAAAGAAAAAACAAAGATTTTATTCATTATTCAAGAATGGGCTTATTTATGTAGAATAAATAAAATAAAATTCCGTACGTTAGAAAACCAAAAAAAAATAATATTTTCTCTATTTTTATTTATTATCATTCAAACCTGCTCAACTACTTTTCTAATTTGTCAGCAGGCGTAAATATTGACAACATTAATTTTATGTAATAACTTTGTAAATTTTATATAAACGGTATATAGGTATAATATTGATAGTGATAAAATAACAGAATATTATAAGTAGGTTGTAAATATTATGAGCATTATACATATAAAAAGTATGAGTGAACAGTCACATTAAGAGTTTCATAGATGTAGGTACATACATGACGTATTACAAAATTATAAGTCATAATGTGAAATAATAATTAGCAATAGGACTTCAGTAAAGAATCAATAGAAATCATCTTCTTTTTACATTAGCTTCATACAATTTGGGAGGCGGGAATGGGTACCGCCGCCCCGGGAATCTTTATTAGACAACCAACTCTGCCACAGGTCACCCCAAGTGATTCGCTACGTTTGGTGATTTAGCAGGGGCTCTCGGGTTCATGGGGTGAGGTTTGTCTAGGTCTTGGAGGCGGATGACTAGGACACACTGAACCCCAGATTCCTACCCACCCCTTAAACCCTTTTCCTTCCCAGAACTCTCCTCTCCTTCCTTAAAAAACACTCTCCACACAGCATCATTAAAGATGATATATTAAAGGAAAATAATTTCCCTCAGGCCGTAAGTCATACTTGGCGATACTGAGTGGAGGGTGTTTTTAGGAAAGGAAGGATAAGAGGTTCTGGGAAGGAAAAGGGCACAAGGGGTGGATAGGAATCTTCTAGTCGGTTTGTCCAAGAGTTACGGACGTATGAGTTCATCTCTCCCACCGCAGTGCAAGGCTTTATTCCGGGAGATTACTGGAGAAGTCAAAGGAACTCTTTCAACCCTTCTCTTTCGATCCGGCCTGCCATGCAGCTGGTGGACTGACGCATCTGTCACTAAAACCCGTACGAACCTAGCCTCATGAACCCGGACTCGGACCATGACCCGACCTCTGCAAACGTTGCGAACCACTTGGGGAGGTGTTGGTTATGGCAGAGGTGTTGGTTATCAGAATAATGGTTCCCGGGCGGCGGTAGCCATGCCCGCCTCCCAAATTGGTAGTTTCAGCTGTATCTTATAGCCATATTCTTAGATTATGTTTGAATGTCTCAGTATAGATAATATTATTATCAATTGTCACTGATATTTTATAAACTGTTTCTTGTAATTTTTTTTTTGTTATTTGTTTTGGGGGTGTTATGCCGTGTTGCGCTACCTCCTTCTTTTGCCAACGTTTTTGACAGCTGTCCAAAACGTCGGCTAAAGAAGGAGGTAGCGCAACGTGGCATAACACCCCAAAAACAAATACGAAAATACTTTTGGCCGTGAAAATCTAAAAACTTATTTTTTGTAAAATACGTATATTTTTTTTAATACGGTTTTAAAGTTAATTACAAGTAAAACATTCAGAAGACTGTATTAAATTAATTTAACTTCTGTGTGCATTGGTAAATTTATTGATTAACAATTTCGTTTTGTAGTTTTGTAATATTAGGATGTTTCCAAAAAATTCAAAGTTATAATTAACAATTTATCGAAAAATTGTTTCCATCATCCTTCTTAAGTGACATGTTACCTCTCTTCTTTCTCTTTTTCCATCGTGTTGAAATAAGGGTCGCAAATCAATATAATAATCGCAAATTTCTGTTAAGGTCCTTCGGTATGTAATTTTCTTCATGTTATTAAATTGTGTTATTTTTTCAGGTAAGAATCCGGCACGAACATTAAAATGGCAAGAGATTTGATAACAGGGGGCATTCACCATTGATGACGGATAGGTAACTATTCTCACATCACCTGCCTCTTATCTAGTTTTGTAATGTACAAGCGAGTTCCCCGGCATGCGTTACTATGCCACTTAAGAACGAAATTGTTACTCCCTGCTGTCCTTTCCCATTGTCCGATCCCCTTCCACCTCCCCTTCCTCTCCCGCAATCCCCTCCCCTCTCCGCTTTCAATATATTCAGTCCCGGTACATTCAGATTTTCAAACAGTTCGCGTGCCTCCTATTGCGATTTTTGCGAAAAATAATAATCGTCCTGTCAACACATATTGTGAGCGTTGATTACGGGGCCGTATTTACATGATTACGTTCGACCGTGTCGAAACAGATAAAAAAAACCATCGTGAGCTCGCGAGTTTAGTGGTTAATGTGATGAACCTGCGAAATTTAGACAACCGAAAGAAGAAAACGGGCAAGTTGGCATTCATAGATTTTCCCCGTTCTTTCCGCTTTCCTCTTAAAGAGGGTATCTCGTACGCGCGGCCCATTTCAGCCCGTTTCATACAAATTTTAATTCCGGATTTGAGATCAAAATACTCAACAAACTGAAAAATTCTTATTGTAATCAAAAGGTGTATCAAATATCTAGTACAGATGTGAGCTACTTTATTTATTTTTGCTTTAAATTATAAGATATAGGTCACTAAAGATTTTAATGTTTAATGATTTTAGTGGCAATTTGGGCAATTATTTGTGAGTAAATGAAAAACAATAAAAAAATAATTTTACTAAATTTATCATAAAAATATGAAGAAATAAAAAATAAAAATTAATGAAAAAATTATTTTGATGGATGTAAAGTTAAAAAACAAATAACCTATTTACAGCGGAACAAAAAATTGTTGTTTATGTAGTTAAATTACTACCCAAAAAATGCATTTTTCTTTAATGTAAGTTTCTTGTAATTTTTTAATTATAATTTGAAATTAAAACACTTTTGCACTTTTTTCCACTAATTTATTTACACCAGGACCGGTTTCATCCTACTACGGACATTTTCAGACTGGTAGTTGAAATTCTTATGCTATGGCATTTATACAAACTTAAGCAGGGGTACACAACATTGTCTCTATATAATGAATGTTTCTATTTTGTTAATTTAAGGTATTATAAGTTATTTGTTAATTTAAGGTACATCTAGGTAATTATAAAGTTAATTATTAAAATTATGAATGATTTTACATAGTAAATGGATATTTTTAATTCACATGAATATATACGAATTTATACAATTGAAAAGGTTTGCAATTTCTGATATTTTATTCATTTTATTCATTGAACAAAAATTTGTTGTTTATGTAGTTAAATTACTACCTAAAAAATGCATTTTTCTTTAATGTAATTTTCTTGTAATTTTTTAATTATAATTTGAAATTAAAACACTTTTGCACTTTTTTCACCTAATTTATTTACACCAGGACCGGTTTCATCCTACTACGGACATTTTCAGACTGGTAGTTGAAATTCTTATGCTATGGAATTTATACAAACTTAAGCAGGGGTACACAACATTGTCTCTATATAATGAATGTTTCTATTTTGTTAATTTAAGGTATTATAAGTTATTTGTTAATTTAAGGTACATCTAGGTAATTATAAAGTTAATTATTAAAATTATGAATGATTTTACATAGTAAATGGATATTTTTAATTCACATGAATATATACGAATTTATACAATTGAAAAGGTTTGCAATTTCTGATATTTTATTCGGGTTATTATTAATAATAACCCGATTATACGGAGAACCCAATAATAATAATGACCATAGTACCATCAATATTTGTCAATAATCCCTAAGCAACAAGAAGGGAATATCCCAACATTACCAGAATAAAATATCAGAAATTGCAAACCTTTTCAATTGAATAAATTCGTATATATTCATGTGAATTAAAAATATCCATTTACTATGTAAAATCATTCATAATTTTAAAAATTAACTTTATAATTACCTAGATGTACCTTAAATTAACAAATAACTTATAATACCTTAAATTAACAAAATAGAAACATTCATTATATAGAGATAATGTTGTGTACCCCTGCTTAAGTTTGTATAAATGCCATAGCATAAGAATTTCAACTACCAGTCTGAAAATGTCCGTAGTAGGATGAAACCGGTCCTGGTGTAAATAAATTAGTGGAAAAAAGTGCAAAAGTGTTTTAATTTCAAATTATAATACAATGGAATTCCACCACGAATTAACAGTGCAAAAACTAGACTCATTTTTTAATTGTTTTTTACTTACTCACAAATAATTTCCCGAATTGCCTCTAAAATCATGAAACATTAAAATCTTTAATAACCTATATCCAATATCTTAAAGCACAAATAAATAAAGTAGCTCACATCAGTACTAGATATTTGATATACCTTTTGATTACAAAAATAATTTCAATAATTCAGTTTGGTTGGGAATTTTGATCTCAAATCCAGAATTAAGATTTGTATGAAACGGGCCAAAAAGTCCCGGTGACCGTACAACTAGGAATGAAACCAACTCAGAACCATCTCAGATAAGTCATTTAGAGTTATATATGTATAAAAAATTGGTAAATTAGGTTACGTTAGGTAAGGGTTATCAGCTAATTTAAAATAATTTTTTTCATAGCTTTTAATGACTTTTCAAGGAGGAGTTGGCTTTATTCTCAGTTGGCATGGAACCGTCCTCAACATTATGCTTTATGTAAGAATCATATAAAGCATAATATAATTAATTTTCTTACTTTAGTTAAGTAAGTTCCAGTTTGTTTGTTCGTTTGTGTATATTTTACCACAATTAGGGGTAAATCGAAATACCTCGTTTGTTTACTGAGGGATAATGATACAATTTGGCTGTTTGTTTTGCCTTCTGCTGTTTACCCATTGTACAAAGCTGTCACCCCAAGGGCGGGCTACAAAGGGCCCAGTGTTGGTACACCTGCTCGCATATTATTTGTTCGTTTCAAGTTGAACCTACTCCAAACACAGGACTGCTCTATTTTAAATAGTTATCTAACTAAAATCATTTCCAGAGCAAATTCTACACCTGCGATCGTTGATACACAATGGAAAATAGGTAAGTAATACAATGTGTTCAGAATCGCCCTGGCGCATGTTTCATTCACAAAGTTGCATTCCCATTCAGTTATTTACGAAAAACATTAACTTAAATTGAATTGACTAATTCAAACAATATTTTTTTTACATGAGCTCTACACAGGAGGCCCCGAGGAAAATAATTTCCCTCAGGGCCTATGTCATCTTTGGGGATGCTGTGTGGAGGGTTTTTTAAGGAAAGGAAGGGAAAGAGAGTTCTGGGAAGGAAAAGGGTTTAAGGGGTAGGTAGGAATCTGGGGTTCAGTGTGTCCTGGTCATCCGCCTCCAAGACCTAGACAAACCTCATCCCATGAACCCGGGCACCCCTGCTAAATCACCTAACGTAGCTAATCACTTGGGGTGACCTATGGCAGAGGTGTTGGTTATCCAATAAAGGTTTCCGGGGCGGTATTAATTAATGAATTGAGCTATAAATTTGAGTACTTAAAATAAGTAAATTAATAAACTTATTATTAATAGAATTAAAACCCTTTGTAAAATACAACTATTTTTTTTTACAATAGCTCCACACAGAAGAAAATGAAAATGAGAAAAAAATTCCCTTTGAGCCTTTGTCATCTTTGAGGATGCTGGATGGAGGTTTTTTTATGGATAGGAAGGAGAGGAAGTTCTGGGAAGAAAAAGGTATGAGCCTATTATACCTGCCTCCTCAATTGAAATATTTTATAATATTAAAATTATCAATTAGTGGTGTTTTACATGGTGAATTGTTTTAATTCAATTAAAATGACGACACAAAGCGATTTAGCAAAGATTGAAGAAGTAGTCATTAATATTCGTAATGGCCAATATGACCAGTTTATTGATCGTGCAGAGGGGATAAAAGTTTTCTTGTTACACACAAATTTCGTTGTTTTGCTGATTTTAGCAAACTGAATTTTTTTTTTTTTCAAATAAAGTTATATTTCGCGCAACATAACAATTAAGAAAATTTACACTACTTACGTTTGTGACGATATTATTTAATTTCAATCAGAAATTTATTTGCTTTAAATCTAATTTTTGTTATTTGGTTTAATTTTAATATCAATTTTAAATATGTTTTTTTACGAATCTGTGTATTACATTGAAGGCACTGCGAAATATTATTCAATAAATGTTTATTATTATTGAAGCGAAAACTTCTTTAGCAACATTGTGATTGGAAACTCGATGAAACGAAAAGCGACACTAAATAGAGACAAACGACGGCCTCCGTGGTCCCGAGGCAAGACTCTCGACTCACAATCCGAAGGTCGCGGGTTCGAACCCGGCGTGCGCAAATAAATTTTATTTGATTAATTTGTGTTATTTCACAATTTATTCATTTAAAATATTATATGATATATTTGCGGCACGTTCCAGAGTGGAAGATACTAATAGTATCGCCCTGGTGTAAGACCACCATTCAGAATTGAAACGTTGCTTGAAATGGCTTTAGCCGTGTTTAGTGACCAGATCTGAATAGCTAGGTACTTCCCCACCTACCTCTTCCCTATCTCCTTCCCCCCCACTACCTTCAGCCTCACAACATACCCCAATTGGGGATGCCATAGTCTCACTGGCTCCAGACGGGAGCAGTTGGGATTCTTGTGCGGTATTTCATGTAAAAAAAAAAAAAAACACGTACATTTATAGGATTTAGCCTGCAAGAGAATGAGATAGACTAATCGGTCTCCTCTTCATGCGGCCCTTCGCAGCCTCCCCACTCTTATCACTTTCTGAAGGTTTTATTTCTACCGTGTAAGCTTCACACAATTTTTTTTTATTATTAAACGAAGTACTTTGTAAGAATATTCGTGCTGTGTGTTACTATTGTGTAAATATTCCGAAATGAAAACATGTCACTTGGAGCACTCTTTACCACAATATGGCACTATTTAAAATACCTCGGATTGCTTTGCTGCCGATTTTGGCAAATTTTCCCTCATTTGTAAGCAATTAAGTAGAAGTTAACGATCATAAAATATATATTTTTTATAAATCCTACGAATTTGTGATAATCGATAAAAGAAAGGCGAATTCATTGGCTATGTAGAACTATAATCGGTTTGTATGTCTCGACATTAAAATTCGAAAATGTGGGCGGAAAATATTCAAAACGATTACCAAAAAATCTAGGGCAATAGGAGAAAAAAGTTTTAAATTACGCGGTCGCTCCAGTGGTTAGTGTAAACAACATTACCTAAAAACTCCAAACAGCAAACCGGTTTCCATACCTGCCATGAAGCAGACATGTTCATGCTGAAACCGGTTGGCATTTTTATAAAATTAAAAGATGAACACAAAATTACAGATTCATTATTAATGAAACAAAAAAAAACACTTGTAAAAAAAATAAATTATTTTGAATAAACAATTGGCTAAGCAGGCGCTGGGAAATAATAATTCGATAGTAAAATAACTATTTTCCAAAGAAAAAAACACGTTCTACAAATTAATAAAATACAGCAATTTCACTCGTTGTCTGCGGTTTTCAGTAGGCACCTCTTATCTTTTTAGATTTTTTTGTTAAAATATTTGTACAAGACCTATATTATTTGAAATTCGCAAATACGGGTATCACAGTAATAATGTAATTCACTTTATAGGTACCAATAATACACTTCAAAGAAATCGATTAAAACTACGATTTTTTTATCAGACAAGATATCTCCGATAGATAAGGACTTATATATCTCCGATGAAGTGTTTGTGACAAGATATGGTCAATGTAAAAATTATAGCTGCTATTTAAATAGAGCGCCCTTTAAGAATGTTTTATTAACCTGGAGTGCAATCCGATAAGCTTACGTCGCGATAGTATAATATAACTTTGATCAGATAATATGCCGACTTGATGATATAAAAAAATATATTTATTTATTTTATCAGGTTCTCCACAAAACAGTTATACACCAGAATATTATGGAGAAGATTTAAAAAAAAAACACAAAAGTATAGAAAAAACAAAATAAAAATAGAAGTGTATGGGGGCAGTTTCGCTATATTGTGGCGTATGTCAAAAGATAGTTACTGAATTCTCTGTAGGTGACATTAAGATGTTGATGCTCAATACAGATTCATTTAGCAGTTGAATTACTCTGTTTAATGGTGCATGAAAAAGCGCGTGGGATCTCCCACGAGTGTACGCGTTAGGTACATATAAGTTAATCTCTCTCAACATGGGCGGATTCAGAATAATGCCGAAGATTAGCTTAAAAAAGTGCGTACCCAAAAATAGTTTTCGGCGAGCTTCTACAAATGTACTAAGATCGAGCATTCCTGATAAGAACAACATGGATACAGGAATGGGTAGTATGTATATGCCCTAATATACAGGTAACGCATAAACCTTTTTTGAACTCTTTCTATTTCTAGGATATGGTTTTGTTCAGAGGGGGGCCAAATAATGGAGCTATATTCCAAGATGCTACGGACAAGTGCTTCATATGTTCTCCGTATTGCAATTCCATTAATGATCTCGCATTACGAAGAACAAATGTTTTTTTCTTACCATCCATGAAAAGTTATAAACTAACATTAGATTACGATACTATACGATTGTACCCCTCATCCAGGAGCACTCCTGTCCCAGTGAGACCGGTACACCAGGGGGCACTGATTTGTTAAAACTCGGAACACGTGCTCTGAGGATGGAGTTTAATCAACCGGTATAAACGGCAACCTAATAAGCCAATATTGGAATTCAAAACGTTAGCACTTTATTTCTGTGAAAAAAACGAACTTTTATTTCTTTTGTTTCGCGTGTGCAAATAGCTAACAGTGACTTCAATGATGCTTAAAAAATATCAACAAGTACTTATATCTTTCATCACATAATGATAAATTAATTTTGTCACTACAAGTTTAGCGGTAAAATGTAACCTCCAAGTATCGGTAACAGCTGTTTCTCGCCAGTGTTGCACCAATTCTTTGAACGATAATGTTTCCAAGCGCGCCAGAAATTTTAATATGAAGTAAAATCAAAAATTATTTTTTTTAATTAAATATTGACCTTCTTCTTCGAACTGATATAAAAAAGGTAACAAATAATACTGTAATTTATAAATTAATTAACTTTACCCGCGGCTTCGCTCGCATGGTATAAGGGTGAAGTTACTGTAGCGCTTGCACTTATCAATAATCCCCCACCCCCCTAACCGCTCCCCCATCCCGCATTCCACATTCATTCCCGGTACATTCAGTTTTAAAATAGCTCGCGTGCCAATTATTGCTAAATTTCATAATGCCAGAACTCACTAGTAATAAAAAAAATAATTATTGAATTTGGTGCAGTCAGAAGTTAAGCGCGTGCAAACATTTCGGAGATTATGTTTTTAGGTTTTCACGGCCAAAAAGTATTTTTGTTATTGTTTTTGGGGTGTTATGCCGTGTTTCGCTAACTCCTTCTTTAGCTAACGTTTCGGACAGCGTTACAGTGTCCATCATCGGCATCGACATGTAACGCTGTCCGAAACGTTGGCTAAAGAAGGAGTTAGCGAAACACGGCATAACACCCCAAAAACAATAACAAAAAAAAAATTTCGGAGATTCATTTTTATTTATATGGATAGATAAATATTAACTACGTTTTCCGCAAATATATCAACATCGTTTCCACGGCAACGATTTGCTTCTGACGTTAGCAATAACTCGCTTTTGTTAGCGACAGGAAACGTATAATATATATAATATATTAAAATTTATAATTTCATAACGCCAGTTACCATTATATACAGCCTATAATACTCGCATATAGTTTAGCTTTCTATTGGTGGAAGAATTTTTAAAATCGTTCCACTGTTTTATGCGTCAGCTACGTCTAGCGTCACTGATCCCCCCGGCACCGGTGCATAGTCGGGAAACACGCCAAACACGCGCTCAACATTTGTACACGGTTGACATTAGTCACATGAGAACGGGTCGTTTCTACGACTCGTTCTTGAGTTCAACAGCCCGGCTGTGGAACGATTTGCCGGCTTCTGTGTTTCCTCCCTCCTACAATATGGGTCTCTTCAAGACCCATGTTCACTCCTTCCTCTCCTCAACAGCACCCTCCACACAGCATCTCCAAAGATGACATAGGCCCTGAGGGAAATTATTTCCCTCAGGGCCTCCTGTGTGGAGTTAATATAAAAAAAAAAAAAATGCGTGAAAGGGTAACAAACAAACACACGCAGTTTTGCATTTATAATATTAGTATGGATGTCGAGAATCGTCTATAGCGGAATCGCCCCACTGCGTTTAAAATAGAAACTCCCCCGAAACTACATAATAATAGATAGAGCAGAGGAGAGGGGAGGCGGGACTTCTCGCGACGCTCGAAAGTCTTTACAGAAGAAGTTTTCATTTAGGGAATGCGATAATTGAATGAATAATTCGTGCCGCGGGCAGTGTGCGGTGTGCGGTGTGCGGTGTGCGGCAGGCGGCGTGCGGCAGTGTTTAGTGACTCCTTTCAGTCACTAATTGCTCGGAGAAATGTCAAATTTCCAGATGACAGACGGAATGCCGCCGCGGGGTTCTCCGTGTCAATTCTTCCCTCTGCCCCCCCTCCCCCTCCCCGGCTGCTCGCTCGTTATTAATAATCCTGTAATTATTTCACATTAAAAATTCAATAAAACCCCGCGGCATCAGCTTTCTTTGGGTTTGTGGCGCAGTTTGGACCTTGAAATGTAGTGATAGATCTTTTTTGTTTGTAAAGAGATATTTTTAGAGGGAACGTAAATTGTAAATTTGCACTTCAGAATTTATAATATTTTTTTATTAAAATCATTATTGTGTTCAAATACAGGTAGTCCTACAAAGCTGCCACATGACAGCGTGCCTGCAGGTCTAACCAATTCAGTTTATCTTTATTTGATAACACGCAAAAATCTTTCTTTCTGATTTATTAATAATAATGAGTGTTTATTTATTTATTCAACGCTTTTAGAACTTTTACAAACAATACACACCAGTAAGGGGCCATCCATAAATTACGTCACACGAATTTCATGATTTTTTTATCCTCCCCCCGTCCCTGTCACACATCGTCATATTTGTGAAACCCCCTCCTCCTAAGTGTGACGTCTTATATTTTGCAATTTTATTTTGATTAAAAATATTTAGATTTTTACATGTGACGTCACAGAACTGATGACCCTCCGTACCCCTTGTCACACAATGTCACACTTCTGTACTCCCCTCTCCCCCCCTAAGGTGTGACGTAATTTATGGATGGCCCCTAAAATAAATTCATAAAAAAACGATAAAAAAAGACAGATTTTTTTTTAAATTTTGTCAGCCGTCGCCTAAATTTCTTTTCAACATCCAGAGTTGAATAATTTCACTATATTAATCAGCTCTATTCAGTGACAAAAAATGTATTGAAGCCAGCTTATATTGCAAAATTGTTGAAGTCAATATCTACAACATCGGAGTGTATTCTTTCCCAAATTTTGAATTCGTCTCATAGCCTGGGCGCATACATTCTATTTCTTCATCCAATTGTCTGATCAGACAACCTGAAGGCCTTCGCGCCATACATTTCTTATGAAAGCCCGCACACATCCGATTCGAAAACCTGACCGACAATAAAAATAGGCCACGCCCTTCCTCGCCGGCCGGCCAATCCGACCGTCCAAAAGGCGTGGCCCCGGTCGTATAACGATCCGATCCGATTGTCTGATCAGACAATCGGAAAGCCAAATCGGATGTATGCGCCCAGCCATAGCCGTATAATATTGCGACGTCGAAGAAGAATTGTTACAATAATATGTTAGGGACTGTCTTGTAATTGTCTTGCCAGGAACACGGAACGAAATTAAATAAAGCAACTCAGGGGTATTTCACTTAATAAAAATATTTGTAAAATTTTCAATATTTTAAGTAACCTCCGACACAAAAGAGCTGATGACCTTGAAACGCCTTAGCATATTTTTATAAATTGTAGCTAAGAACCATCTCGATCACGTCAGCTTTCAAACAAAAAAAAACGCATCATAATCGATCCATTCGTTTAGGAGCTGCGATGCCACAGACAGACACACAGACGGCGGTCAAACTTATAACACCCTTCATTTTGCGTCGGGGGTTAATAATGTAATTAATTAGATATTTAATATTGATATTTAATAAAAAATCACTGAAGACAAGTTTGATGAGAATAACCTTCAAAAGTAATAAAAAAAGAGTTTTTCTAATAAAAAATAATAAAAAGTCACTCAGATTTTAAGCAGCGTTCAAGAGTGGTTCGATGTTTTATGCCGATCCTACTTGAATTCCTGAAAAGGCAGTGCTGTCAAATATTTTCACGTGGTTATTGTACACCAATCTCTTTTCAAGAGTCCCAACTCTATGTTTTTTTTACATTAACTCCACACAGGAGGCCCTGAGGAAAATAATTTCCCTCGGGGCCTATGTCATCTGGGATGCTGTGTGGAGGGTCTTTTTGAGGAGAGGAAGGAATGAACATTGGTCTTGAAGAGACCCATGTTGTAGGAGGGAGGAAACACAGATGCCGGCTAATGTATATGAATATACATACATGTGTATGTGTATGTGATACAAGATGGGGAAAACTACTTATATCTTTGTATTTAGTGTGGAAGAATATTTTATCAAAAGGAAGCTTAACTCTTTGGCACTGGAGGTGCGCAAATTATTAATGATTTGAACCAAAGCGAAAAAAAAAAATTGTTATGTAATTAAATTTATACATTTTTTACACGTACAACGTCACTGAATGGCCCAACACTGACTTTAACTTCTGTTGAAGGAGTTCTGTTACAAAGTAGGTTAAAATTTTGGACAATACTTTTATTGTTAGGGTATGGTGAGCACTATATCATTTAAATGCGCATAATATTTTCAAAGATGTATTGATTTAAAACAAATTCTATTTTCTCGAACGGGTACTTTGTTTTCGCCCTCCTGAAGTGTAATAATAACACGGGCGTCTTCAAAATCCTCTTTATTTATTATTACATTACCTTTCTTACATTCAGTCAAGGGGCTAGCAGCAAATAATGTTTTACTTATTTTTGACGGCTTTGTCTGTCGCTTGTCAGCTTCTTATGAGTGCTGCTGCGAAAAGTCGTCAGTCCATATCGTGTGTGGGCGGCCTGTTTCTCTCCCCCGACCGTTTGATTTTCACTTGTCATAGTATATGTGTGCCATGTGACACAACAATGTCAATCTTGAAATTGAAGATTTTGTGATAAATCTTGACCACCTTATATTATATATTTTTAATTATACTATGTTTTTCATTGTTAGTCCTTGACTGCATTTCAAACTTGAATTCTGGTTATAGTAGGTCACTATATACATTCATGGAACATACGTGCGAGGAGTGATTTTCATCATTTTATTCTGTAGTGAAGTTTACCAAGACCGTTTACATTGTTCATCACTTTTTAACAAAATTACTCTGTACTGTATAAATTTTTTTCGATGTGAAACTTGACTAAAATTATTCATTCACGAGCTCAGACCTACGAAAAATCACGGGATATTATAATCTTAGGACTTGTGAAACTGAAAATATTTATTAAAAAAATTTGCCTCAAGATTTTTTCATTTCATAAGAAGGAACTTACCCTTTGATTATTAGTCTTCTTCTTCTTTCGTATGGCGGGGGGGGGGTTAGAGGGGGACATCTAGGTCTGCGAGCCAGTCTAGGGCCTCAAGCGCTGCCCTGTGGACCTCATCAATCCCGCCGGGAAATGAATGGATCGGACATTCGTTGACCACGTGTTCGGTGGTCTGCACCTCACCGCATTCACACGTCTCCGACTCTTTAAGGCCCCATTTATACATCATATGGGCACAGCGACTGTGGAAGCATCTAATCCTATTGATGGCGGACCAGAGTTTGCGAGACAATGAGAACCCAGGCTGTCTCTCAGTGGTGTCTTGTACGAGATGGGCATTTTTCTCCTTGGCCGATTGCCACTCAAGCTTCCACCTATCTTCTGGGGTGAAAGGTGAATGGAGGAGTCTTTCTCCTTCTGTCCAGAAGGGTTTTCGAGACTTCAAGCGGCATGCCGGGTGAGAGACGACATCATCGTGCAAAGGTATTGTGTTTTTTTGCAGCGCCTTCTTGTACTCCCTTAGTGTTGCAATCTCTCACCTGATATTTGGCGGGGTTATATTTGCAAGTACGGGGAGCCAAGAGAGAGGAGTAGATTTTAACGTTATGGTTCTCATTGTGGCATTAAGCTGAACGTCGACCGGAAGTGTGGGCGGAAGTGTGGGCGCTTCTAGCCCATACTGGAGCACAGTATTCAACTGCTGAAAAAACCAGAGCAATGGATACCGTTCTAAGCGTGTTGGCGTCGATTATTAGTAAATTTGAAGTTTGAAAAATTATCACATTATAAAAAACAAAACACGTTATGTTTACACTAATCGGACACAAAATGCAGCATCGATTATGAATATTTTAGTCATTCAAAAATATGTTTGAACGGGCCGATAAAGTATGAAACTGATCCTTTTTCAGCTAAGCATTGTCTCAGTAATGTACTTTAATAATCACTTTATTAAGGCACCAGACCACCGTGAACAAATTGTTATTGTCATTTTTTATTTCATTTTCTGAAAGATGCATTGATTAAGAATGCCCTCACCAAGGTTTTTAAAGAAATTCGTAAAATTGACGAAGATACAGCATTTTATGTGAAACCGTTTGAAACAGTTTGTATTTAGAATTATCTTTCAGCAAAACTTTGAACGCGTTTTTCTCGAAACAGTGTCTTTCAACCTGGTTGACAACGTATTAATAAAAAATAAAATCCGATTTGCATGCACCAAGTCTTAAACTGTTTGAAAATCCAGTCTCTATGGCACCAAGAAGGATTTTTTTTATAAAGGACCCCCTTCTATTTAGTTTAATTTTTATGGATGAAATTTACTTTCTAAATATATTTTTATTTTATTTTTCTGATGAACCGTAAGGATTAATCGCTGTCAACCGCCGAGCAGCAATTTCTGCTGCAAGCGGCGTACACTGCAAACTATGCTCTAGATTCATGTACAAACATTTGTATACAGTCTTCTAAATGTATATATTGACTATAATTTAAAAAATATATATTTGTATTAATAAAAAAAATCCATTTATCGTTTTCTTGAAAATAATTAAGAAAAATACACCTTTGTACCGTGGGTGGGGTGGTGTCTTAATTCTTTGAAGTATCTGTCAAGCATGTGAACAAAATCAATACACATTTCGAATAAAGAATTATTAATTTATAAAATAATTTTGTTACCCACTTTATCGATTATCTAAGTAATTCTAATAAGCAGTTTCAATTCAACTTGACTAACATTACGCACTTCGCCGGAAAATTTCACATTACTTACTAACTTATCCTAACAACATTTTTTAATCTACAATACTACTATATCATATCATTTCCAAAAGTATCTTTGCAACCCTGTTTACAGACTAAGCTGTATTTTTTGTATTAGCTCCAAACAGGAGGCAAATGAGGAAAATAATTTTAATCACGGCCTACGTCATCTTAGGGGATGCCGTGTGGAGGGACTTTTTAAGAATAGGGAGCAGAGGATGTTCTGGGAAGGAAAAAGATATGACGGTCAGGTGGGATTAGGGGATGTGTGTGAACAGGAGTGACGGACGTATAAATCCAACTGCAATAGGATGGGTCGAGAGAGTCCGGCTGGACTAGGTAAGTTCTCCCTCAACAATATTTCCCAATCCAGCCCACCACGCAGTAGTGGGCAACACATTGGCGCCTAGACCTAAACAAACCGTACCATCCGGGGCACCCCTGCTAAGTAACCAAACGTAGCAAACCAAACGTACCCGGTTGACATTAGTCACATGAGAACGAGTCGTTTCTACGACTCGTTCTTGAGTTCAAACAGCTCGGCTGTGGAACGATTTGCCGGTCTCTGTGTTTCCTCACTCCTACAACATGGGTCTCTTCAAGACCCATGTCCACTCCTTCCTCTCCTCAAAAACACCCTCCACACAGCATCTTCAAAGATGACATAGGCCCTGAGGGAAATTATTTTCCTCAGGGCTTCCTGTGTGGAGTTAATGTAAAAAAAAAAAAAAAACGCTTTTAAAACGGGTTTTATCAAATCATTATTTGCTCAACTGCCAGAGCATTGCGCACCCTCTTTTAATAAGATATTAAAAGAGGGTGCGCAATGCTCTGGCAATAATCACGTCATTAAATTAAAACTGGAGTCTTCATTCTTGGACATCAGCAACCGGAAAACATCTTCAGATCCTGGACATTCGTGTGTTTTTGTCTTGGAGACAAGATTGACAAGGCCACTTTTGCACTGAACACAACATTATTTTTTGGAAAGCCAACCTAGATGTTATTGCTGTCTGCCATACTGTTCTTCAATTATCACAACATAATATTACCTAAGAAAGCCCTATTTGCCAGATAGAATGCAACAATTTGGGAGGTGGGTATGGGTACCGCCGTTTATTGGATAACCAACACCTTAGGTCACCCCAAAGTGGTTCGCTACGTTTGGTAACTTAGCAAGGGTACCCGGGTTCATGGGGTGATATTTGTCTAGGTCTTGGCGACGGATGTGTTTGCCCACCAAATGCATGGCAGGCAGGTTCAGGAGACACTGGTTGAGTTAGACCTTTTGACCTCTCCAGCCGGACTCTCGACTCATCACCTTGCACCGCAAAGGGAGGGATGGATTCATACGTCCGTCATTCCTGGACACTTTGAACCCCAGATCCTTATCCACCCCGCATACCTTATTCCTTCTCCGAACTTCTCCTTTCCTTCCTTTCCATAAAAAGACCCTCCACACAGCATCCCCAAAGATGACGTAGACCCTGAGGGATTTTTTCCTCTGGGCCTCCTGTGAGGAGCTATTGCAAAAAAATCTTAAGATGTCGTTGTTTTCAATATAAAGCTTTAATTTTTAAGATATTATTCTTATAAACCCCTTTATATTTTGCATTAATGAACCCTTGGCTCTTTTGGTATGTTTTTAGGTTTTCACGGCCAAAAGTATTTTTGTTATTTATTTTTGGGGTGTTATGCCGTGTTTCGCTACCTCCTTCTTTAGCCTTGGCTCTTTTTTTAAAACTCGACAATATAGTTAGAACATCAGCTTGTGTTTTCAATATATTTTTTATTTAATTATGTCACTTAATCTCTCGATTACTAAAGTATTCTCTATTTTCTATGTGTGAGGATAATTCCTATTATAATCTAATTCTGGGATCAGTGAGCATATTAAACAGAACAAATTCCATCTGTCAACATTCCTCATCCCGCTTAAATTATGAATTACCCAGCATTCGTATACGCCGCAGTTGGTCAATGGTAGCGTCTGACCGGACCGTCCCACTTGTCGGCAATACCTCCCGCATAATTATTTCTGATTGGCCATCACTTATCGGAATAGCCGTCCACCCTATTGTTATTATCCACTATCAAGGATAATAACTGTTTTCCTTTCTCTTTCCGCATCTTCTCAGGTCCATCTTCCCCCATCTCCCGCGCCCTCCCCGCCGACCTAATTGTCGGGCCATCAAAATAAATTGTCCATTTACGACAAAAAGAAATTGTTTTCTTCTAACTTTTCCCGGGATTCACTATACCGTATTTATGATGTTGTCCTCGACACGTCATGAAAGCAATTCGGAGAGTGGAAAAATATTATCCAAATTGTTTAGCGTGTTTTTTTTCACAAAACATCAAGCAATTATTGTTTTATAACGAAAATAAAAATTAGGGAGCTAAGAAAATGAGTATCTAATTAATAAAATTTAGAGAGAAAAGAAGAGGAAGGAATGGAGAAATTGATCGAAGAATTAGTGCGGCAAGCAGTGTGTTGCATCCTCTCTACAGCTCAGTGATAAGATAAGCCGATCTCGGCATAAAGACAAAGATAGCAGTGTTCAAAATGGTATACCACTCAACGCTCACTTACTGCCACCAGATATGAGGTACTTGAGAGGATTGGCAGGGGTTACGAAATGGGATCATATAAGAAACTCGACGATCCGAGACGATCTGAACGTCGAACCACTGCTACTCTTCATCGCAACTCGCAACATCGCAACTGAGATGGCTTGGACATGTACTAAGATTAGATTGTCCTATGACCGAATTCCGAGGAAAATACTGAGTGCGATTCCAGAGGATAGACGTCCAGTGGGCCGCCCCAGACACAGCTGGGCGAGGCAACTACAGAAATTGTGTGAGGAGAGGATGGGACTGCCATGGACGGAGGCCGAACAATCAGCACACGACAGGGACGTATGGAGAAGCCTTGTCGATGCAATGGGTTCCCGACCCGGAAAGAATAAGGGGAAGAAGAAGTAGAGAGGAAGGTCGCCCTGGTGAAAGATAACCTTACATAACTTAGATATAATAACACTCGGTCGATGGTTGTGACCATTTTCAAGTTTTAAATATTTCAGATCCCGCGACATTCTAGCCATTCTTGAAAAATTCCCCATTTTAATTAACCCAGTTATGGAGGTGTCACAGACTATTGACGCATTAAGATGTTTAGAAAATAGGTATATTTTTTTCAAATCGCACAAAAGTAGGTACATAAATCGGTATCAAAATATTAAAGCTTTGATTTGAAGTTACTATTTTTTTACAATTTGGGTGGCGGTTATGGGTACCGCCGCCCCAGGAACCATTTATTGGATAACCAACACCTCTGCAACAGGTCACCCCATGTGGTTCACTACGTTTGGTGACTTAGCAGGGGTGCCTGGATTCATGGATGAGGTTTATTTGGGTTTTGGCGGCGGATGCTTCTACCCACCAATTGCATAGTAGGCCGGATCGGGAGAGACTGGTTGAGGGAGACCTTTGATCTCTCCAGCAGAACTCTCTCGAAACATGACCTTGCACCCCAGTGTGGGGGTTGGGTCATACGTCCGTTACTCCTGGACACACTGATCCCAGATTCCTATCCACCCCTCATACCTTTTTTCCTCCCAGACCTTCCTCTCCTTCTTTATCTAAAAAAACCATCCAAATCTGACATAGGCTCTGGAGAGAATCAGTTTCCTTCCTAAGGGCCTCTAGTGTGAAGCTAATGCAAACAAATTAGAGTGTACAGTTCACGGTAGAAGTGAAACCTCCAGAAAACTAAACTTCGAGAGAATGAGACGAATCTAGAATATCAGGAGTAGAATAATTAAAGGGTTTATTTATTATAATATATTTACCAATTTAAAATCTTATTTTACGAAGCACCACACAAAGAGGAGGCCAATAAGCTACGAAGCGCCGCACAACAAGGACACCGATTAGTCTATCTTATTCTCTCGTAGGCTAAATCCTATATATTTAGATTGATTTCCGTTTCATCGAGTTTCAAATCACAACGGTGCTAAAGAAGTATTTATTCACTTCAAAAATAATGTTGTATCTTGAATAGATAATAATATTTTCAAAGCAGATTTATTTTTGCTACCTAACTTTGTAATTCTGTGGAATTCAAGACACTAAATTATAATTTGTAGGTTTACAAGGAACGCGATTGCCTGAAGGCGTGATCACAAATTAATATATTATGGTATTTATTATTCTGCTGGTCATAAGTGCTCCTGAAAGCGGATCGGAAGATCAAGCGAGTTGGGGAAATATAGAATTAATATCTTCCTGCCTATAATTGCACCTTTAATAAGTGAGGTGTGTGATCTAGGAATGGACTACGTATGATCCGAGTGTCAGCGCGCCTTGGGCAGAAGCCAACGGGGAAATACAATATTTTTGCACTTAGATTCAAGCATATCGCGTTGCATTTCTTCTCCGGAATAGAAACGATACGCGATAAATTCCAGTAGTTAATGCCACCCATTGTAGATAGTGGACCACTATACTTTGGGTTTCTGGTTACTGTTTAACTTGTTATAAATTTGTTTGAACATTTCACTTACGTGCTGTATAATCTATCATATCATTGAGCAATTTTTGGTGTTCACAGGCAGGCAAAATAATGAAATTTTTAAACAAAGTAACTACAATGATAACACGGCCGGTAAAAAATAATAGGTAGCTAAAAAAAGTCAGCATCTTTGATCTTAATTTGTATACGTGCCTAATGGTTCAATGTACACTTGACGTGAAGCTAACAAGAACACGATGTAACAGGTGACAATTTACTCGTTTCAGTTTTTTTTATCGTGATGATTTGAGCAGCAGTTCTGTATTTTTCTTCACACTCTCTTGTGTTGCTCTGTAGTTTTTCTATTTAGTTGATTTCTTAGTCTTCTAAGAAATTATTTGATATGGTTAATGATTTGTTATGGTGGTAGGTGGTACTAGTACTTTGAGAGGCTGAAAATTTTCAGAGTTTAATAGGATCACAGCAGGAGAATATTGTATTTTATCTGGTCGGAAACTTCGGTTTCAAATTATTAACTTAAAAAACATAATGATACAGACCAAATATTAAATATGTTATGACGTACCAGATGTACGCCAATTACACGTTAAAACGCTACTGAACTACATTTTTGACAAAAAAAAAAACAACCTACAACAAACATACCAACAAGTATCACTAACAGACCGGTTAGACAAGTGTACAAAGAAAACATAAAAACACCGACAATAAACACTAGCTTTGGACAGACACCATAAATACCATGCTATAAAAGCATTCAACAAAAACAAAAATTGTGGAAAACAAAAATAAATTCAGACTCAAAAATGGATTAAAAAAAGAATAAAAAGACAATGTTACCAACATTTTATAACATAAAAGAATAAAACGTACACACGCAGCACACAAAACCAATATTAAACACATATCACTCACAAACACATAACTAAAATATGCCGATTTTAATTTATTTAAATTTTTTTAATTTTACGTTAATTTTTAATTTTAGTTTAAATTTATCTTAAATTCGTGTTTTTTTTCGTCACCTACATTTTATATATTTTTTTCAAAATATATATATATATTTTTTTTTTTTTTTTTTGCATTGTACTCCCAGGAGTTAATAAACTCATTGCGGGAATGATACGCATTACATGAAACTTGCTGTATGTATTAAATGGACATATGATGGGGACATACACAACATTATTATTTCAGATAGTCATTAATAAGATGAAGTTTGAGCATGTTAGTTTGGGTCTTTTTACATTGACTTGCACGTTTGATCTCGTTGGGTAGTTGATTATATTTTGTGTGAGCTATGTATTCTAGGGATCTTAGTCCATATTTTGTTGATTTGATTTTTGGTATATGAAGTTTGTTGTGATTTCTTGTGTTGTGTTGGTGTACGTCGCAATTGTAATAGAGTGTAGTGTTGGAATGTGCCGAGTGTTGAATTACTTGTAATATAGTTTTAGTTATTTCAAAAGTGGGAATGGTATTAAAAGGAAGTATTTGGGTGTTTCTGTAGATGTCTTTGACATGTGTGTCCCAAGGTAGACTGAAAATATTTCGCAGGGCTCTATTTTGGACGACTTGGACTTCTGAAATCATTTTTTTTGTAGCAAATCCCCAGATTCCGGCGAGATATATTAGATGTGAGTGAATCATAGCATGGTAAATCGATTTTAATAGAGAGGGAGGAAGTAACCCGCGAAGTCTATATAAAACACCAGTTATAGGAGTAATTTTGGATAGAACATGTTTAAATTGGTGATTCCATGTGAGTTGTGAATCAATGAAAAGGCCAAGATATTTTGTAACATCAGCCCTTTCAAGGCGGTTATTATCAAGACTTATATTAAGACTTACATTTTTTTTATTTGCAAACAGTATGTAATGTGTTTTTTTATGTTTAGGCTAAGTTTGTTTAGTCGCAGCCAGTTTGCCAGGCAAGCTATATCCCTTTCCATTTCCTTTTCAAGTTCGTTTAAATCATTATTGTGATAAAGAATCACTGTATCATCTGCATAGAGTTGTATTGTACCCTTAAGTCCCCATTTAGCAATATCATTTATATATATTAAAAATAGTAATGGTCCAAGTACGGAGCCCTGAGGCACGCCACATTTTATCGTTCCCATGCTGCTTGTCCCTTTTCCAACAAAGGTCTGACAGTGTCGGTTAGAGAGGTAGCTACACAGTAACTTCAGGGGAGTGCCTACTATGCCTAGGTGTTCTAGCTTCTTTAGTAGTATCCCATGGTCAACCGTATCGAAAGCCTTTTTTAAATCTATAAATAAGCCTGCAGCGTGCTTACCCTGGTCTATATGCTTTTGGAGGGCGTATACAAAATCGAAGGCAGCACATTTTGTGTTAGATTGGTTTCTGAATATTATCTATAAATTCTTGAATTATGAAATGAGGACCTCAGCACAGGTTAGCCACCCAGTGAGGCCAACGTTACTGGATTGTACTATCAAAAGTAAAATATTGTTTCAAATAAAAAATTAAAAAATCTATAAATATACATTTTAATTATTTGTGATTCACTTTTAGATTTGAATACAATGCGTGGTATTTTCTCACTTATAAGCAAAAAAATTGCCTAAGTTACTGAGGTTTTTTTCATTGTGGCATAATTATTTCGTAACATGAAAATTTTTTTTTCATCTCTAACTTACATCGCAAACCCTATAGAAGCAGGGTCTGTCTTATTTGTAGATATAAATTGTTAGCCTACTAAATCTATTTTAGTGTCAGTAAAAGTTATTTACGTACGTCTCTACTTATAAATAATCTAAACTTAGCATTTCGTAAATTTGTTAATTTATAATCACTGTAAATTTAGTAATGTGTGTATCATGAACGTTTTTAATTTAGCAAAGTTTAAAATAGGTAATTTTTGTTACGTAAAGACTCTTAATTTCGACGACGTCAAAGCCATAGCAGGTGGTAGATGGACAAGAGTAGCTAATGATAGAGAGAAATGGCGACAGTTGGAGGAGGCTTTTGTCAACTAGTGACATACATGATAAGTGTATAAATGTGAAAATTTTATAATAAATAATGTAACGTAATTTACTGTCTGAATAAATATTATTATTATTAAAGGCTCTAAATTTAGCAGTGTCAAATTAAGGCGCATCATTAATTCCATTCAAGAACTCGGACCTAACGTCGGAACAGAAGCTGAAGAACCAGTTACAATGCAAGCACTATAATTATAAGCATTATATTAACCAGACAAGAAAAGAGAAGTCTAAAAGTACGGGGACGGGAATATTATTTGATTAATCTACGCTGTCGTCTCTACACATGTCGCATCGCAAAATCCGCGCCCGCAGAGCAGGCGGGTCACTAACGGCGAATTAATGTCTGTCATTCGTCAAGATTCAAATTGTTAATTTAGTTTATAGCGGGTCGTTAACAAGTGCATCGTGACATTAGCCGATTCCTGCAGAAAGTTAGTAGAAAACAAGCCGACTTACGGCGATTATTAAGTAATTCATCTTAAACTGTCGTGAGTAGTGACTCTTTTTCTTGTTATTCGTGACGTGACGTGTGACGTTGGAAAATGCTTTTCGCGGAGAATGACATTTATCATGTGAAGTGTCGTGCTTAAGGTACAGCCAAGAGTAGTTAATTATTGCAAAAGTAATCGTACTAAATGAATGAAGTAGTATAATAATATTATGTTCTTACAACGTGTAATAAGGATTAAAACGATCATTTCTGTTATTATTATATTTAACTCAATAAAACACCAAATCGCTATGGCCCGGTATATCAGCCAGTCCGTATCCTTGCTATGTACAACATTCCTCGCTCCAATTTAAGCGAGCTAAATCTACCGCTCAAGCTTTGATAAGCCGCAGAATAGTTCCTATTTTAGAAGCCGAGGAGCTATCCGGCATTTACGTTAATAATATTTTAATACTTCCCACTGAAATTTACGTAGATTGCTTAATTTTACAAGTATGTACTATTATGTTGATCGAGTGATAAGGAATGACGATGTTATTAATTGATAATCAACCAAAAGTAGTTCGATAAGATATTTTAAAAGTTTTAACGTCAAGACATAGTGCACTGAATCATAGCAAAACAAATACTAATTAAAATAAGTGCATTTGCACATAGCACCATGCTGATCGAAGTGGGGAATTTTATCACAAATTAGCTCGTAAATTTAACCAGCCTGGAAATAAACTGCCGTTGCTTTTAAAAGATCGCGACCGAAAGACCGCATAGAGAGGTGCATAGAGATGTCCCGATGAAGATGACCATAGAGAGCGTAGTTATACCACTCACGTCGACAGTAGATTTATTTTTCAAAGAAAAAAGAAACATATTCCTCTATTTAATTCAGAGACAATACGCGACCTATATACGGATTATGTTCCAAGTTATGCTAAGCTTGACATTCCAACCAAGCCGAGCTTAAACTCAACTGATATACCGGGCCTATTTGATGTCTTGTTCAGGAAGGTGGTTCAATTTGGGGTGTTGAAAATCTAAAATTCCCTGCATGCTTCTCAGCCTGAGATTATGTACGTAAGTTAAACAGTGAGTTTGCACAGTTAATAAATTGGCAATACGGAGATTACAATACAAATTCATCGTAACTGAAGGTTACATGAATCTTTAAAATTATCGCTGTCGTCGACTGTCACGATTATCAATTTAATTATCCGAAACTAGCCCTTATTCACTGAAAGCAGAAAAAGCCGGACGCTAGCCAATACATGCCTTGTATTTTATCTTACAGGCGCTTTTGCAATTTAACTATCGTCCAGTAGATTAGTCAGACATCTCCAAATACTAAGTTTTGAGATAATGGGGAAAGAAATATTCGAATTCTCGCCATATATCAAATATTATTTACATGTGTCTGTGTTTTACATATTAAATATGCAATGTAATAATACCGGGAGGCATAACGGTCCAGTATATTCGTAAGACATTTTAAATAACCTACTAGTGACCCAGACAACATCGATGTTTGGTTTAATTCACTCCCAGATTTCTTTGTCAGAAATTGATTTGGTGGTATTTATGAGTAATCTAAGTATTGTTCCTGATAAAGGATACACTTTTCTATATAACTGCATACTCAACTGAAATTTCGATTTTTCGGAGATGTCTGACTAATCAACTGGACGACCGATATTATTATGTTTGTTGACGCGCTGATTTTTCAGCGCGTAAGTATACTACAGATCTTAAGAATAATAACACCTACGTACTAGCATTTTCACTGCGCATAATTTGTAGTGACCGACCGAAGGTTCGGTTTCGGTTTCTGCAAGTTTCGGCAAAAAAAATCTAGTTTCGGCATCAGTTTCGGTTGCGGCAGAAAATCTGCCGAACCTTCGTCCGCACCGAAACTCTGCGTTCGTGAATTACCGCGCGTCGTTCGGCTGACTTCGGGTGAGTTCGTGGCTCGTGTGTCACCCGCCATCATCAGCTGAGTTCGCCGACCGGTGTTTTGTAGCAGTGATATCAAAAAAAATAAATTATTTTTTTCACATTGTACTTCAATTATTGTTTTTTTTTTTAAATTTCATTTAGCACATGTAATAAGAATGTTGTGATTGTAAAAGCAATTAAAATTGAAATCCTCAATTTCAGAGGTCCTTAATGTAAATGTTGATTATTGACAAATTTTTGTTTCAAGAACAAAAAGTTAACATTTTTTTGTTCATTTTTATTATTTATGTTTGTTTTATATTACTTATATAATTTTTTTTCACATATATCAATAATTATAGTTTTTTTATTTCATTTAACACGTATTAAAAGTGTAAAAAATAAGCCAAATTTCAGTAAACAATAGATTTTTAACATGTCGGCCAAAACTGAGACAGATACCGAAGATTCGGTTTCGGTTTCAGTAAAAGTCCTGTTTCGGTCGGACACCAATAATTTGTTATGAAGCCGCCGCTACCCGAATTTATACCGATTTCTTGCATATCTCCCTTGAAAATTTGAAGGTTTAAAGCTTTTAAAAAATATATGTTATTTTTGAAGATAATATCTATACATTCCCCACGCCAAAACGCCACTTATTTGAAATTCCCTCGATAGAAAAAAATCGCAAAGTATGCTCCAAAAATTTAAATGTTCACTTCTGTCTCTATTATTTAACAAGTCATGTATGAAAAAAATCACAATGTTTCTTTTAATTGTTTTAGACAACCCCCAAGAGATTTTTGCTCTATTCTAAACGAGTCGTGTTTTATTTAACATTTTCACAATTTTCGCTTCAATTTTATCATCTGAAATATTAGCGCGCTTTTTCCAACATAGTATTTACATATCTCTCCATATTCTCCTTTTCGACCGAGGATACGGTGCCTGAAGGGGTGGTTGGTACCTACTATGAGTAGGTATGCTATTCGAGCGTTTCAACCACAGGACCACCTGGTCAATATGCACACATTTCTAGTTGCTAGCTAATCAAATATCTTTGAATCATGAGACAAGACGTTTCGTAGCATTTACCAGATAAATCAGATCAGATCATTTACTGATTAATCAATATTGAAATGATCAAAGTAAGTATCATTGCATCACAAGTGTTAGCAGTCCTGCACGCTGTTAAATCAATTTCTAGCGCAGTAGATCAGCATTAATTACCCCGGGAGCGCAGGACGATAAAGAGTAAAGTTGGCACAAGTTAGTTAGACTGCGGGGAGAGGTATAATAAGCAGTAAGCATCTCGCTGATACGCGCGGAGATGCCGGTAAGCCGGTTAAGTAAGCGGGGAGGCATCCATCACTCCGTCTTGTCGGCGGAATCGCGCGCGAAAATGAATTATGACGTGACGCGTTGCACCAGATAGATATGTGTTATTTACCTCTTTACCATTGTCGTTATTCTCTTCTGACCCTTATTCTCACCCGACTGCGAAGATGAACGCCTGGGAAAAAAATTAGAAATTTAAAGAAATTAATTATTTTTTAAAGCACGATAAAGATCTTTTGCTTTATATTTATAATGAAACTAGTTGGTACCCGGTATGCTTTGCTATGCCATTTAATAAAAAAAAATATTTCTCCCTTTAAAATTTCCCTCAAATTTATTAACATCGTTTACATGGCAACGATTTGTTTTGCTTAGCAATAACTCGATTTTCTTAGGGACAGAAAACGTATGGAAAATATAATATATTAATATTTATAATTTCATAACACCAGAGCTTACCATTATATACAGCCTATAGTACTCGCATATAGTTTGGCTTTCTATTGGTGAAAGAATATTTAAAATCGTTTTATTGTTTTATGCGTGAAAGCGTAACAAACGAACACGCAGTTTTGCATTTATAATATTAGTATAGATAGTGGCGAATAGATCAATTTCAGTGACCTACTTAGCGGAAAACTCCTTAGTTTATTAAAAACAAGTCATGGGTAAACACAAGAAATTCTTGCGCTGGTTTATGTGCATGAAATTAATTTTAAAGAAAACATATTTGAATGTATTTGTGAAGACGTTTATTTGTGTGGTGCAGGCAAAGAAACCACAACCACGAGATGGCTTTGCCCCATTTTTATTTTTATAAGTAATTGGCGCGCGTATTACGATTTTAAATTTAAGATTTTAACGAAGCATACATAATGCTATCCTTAATCCAAACAATTGAATGAAATATCATTCAACATTCATTTTCTTACAAAAAAACCAAAGAATTAAAAAAATTAACTAGTGAAAAATTAGCTAATGTAACCCCATTTGACGGTACCGATACTATCGAAATTTTTGTTATTTTTTTTGGGGTGTTATGCCGTGTTTCGCTACCTCCTTCTTTAGCCAACGTTTCGGACAGCGTTACAGTGTCCATCATCAGGGCAGATGAGTCATCAGGAAGATGGACACTGTAACGCTGTCCGAAACGTTGGCTAAAGAAGGAGGTAGCGAAACACGGCATAACACCCCAAAAAAAATAACAAAAATACTTTTTGGCCGTGAAAACCTAAAAACATACCTGATACTATCGAAAGTTTAAAAATAGTTTTTCGAGCTACTCGTAGTTTAAAAACCCACCCGCAATCTTTTCTTACCCCGCAAAAGCCGGAAGCTGCGCGCGTAGCATTTTTTTTTATCATTATTGTATTTATTAAAACTAATTATGAAAACTTTTTAAAAACAATTGTTTTCACCTAACTAATTACTCAAGTAATTAAGGCCAACACAGGCGACTGCTTAGTCCAGAGTAATTGATTTATGGTTCGAAAAACATCTGGGAAAAGATCGTTGGCTTGACTTAAGGAAAGTAGATATATTTACACAATTCAGTTGTTTTTATTCAACTTCGCTATGTATTCACCACATACAAATTATATTTTAAGAGCCCACTCAGTATTATTTTTGTTTTTAAAATATTATGCCATCATTTGCGATTTATTCTGTCTTACTTATTGTGTAATGATTTACTTTTTACCTACCGTATTTACTTTTGTGTACCATATGTAATACCTATATATGTTAACTTTGCCATCTAAACATACCTCTATGCACTAAATTATAAAAAAAAATAAAAATATGTAAAAGCCCACAAGGGCGTTCATGATTAATAAATTAATAAATAAATAAATTTATCCTTTATAATGGTTCTATGATAACTCAACAAAGAGGAATTTCAACCCCCGTTTGAAAAGTCATTGAATGTGACGAAAAAACAAAATTTAAAATATCCTATAATTTAACCTAACGTAACCTATTTAACCAAGTTTTTTGTTTTTGTTTTCATCCCTTTTAATGACTTTTCAAAGGAGTGATGAAGGTGCACGTTGTTGAGTTGTCAGGTCACCCTTCATAATATCACATTTACAAAATATAGTATTTTTAAATGTATTGTTTATTGGGATTACCTGTAATAAATAGGATGCACCTGTAAGCTGTTACAACCTCCGTATTTCGTTTTGTTTGCGGCACCTATATATTTCTTTAAAAATCTAAGAAACGTGGTAAATAAAAAGGATATGAAAAAGGTCTGCTATGCGATTTGTCATTCTCGAACTTAATATGGAATCATAGGATGGGGATCTGATACACATAAGTGAATACGATTCAAAAAGGAATCATAAAGACCGTACTGAAAGTACCCATTAGAACGCCTTCAATTGAAATTTTCAATAGCTTTGACGTACCAAATGTGCAATTATGTCAAAAGTATAAAATTAAAACTTTTCCAAAATACTGAATCCTCTACTAGACCGTGTACGCATAACACTAGGTCGAATAAAAATGATTTAAAAAATATTCCAAGTTACAAAACCACATTCGGACAAAGAAACTACACATAATTTGCAACAAAACTTCATAATATTCCCAAGTCACAAAACTAATTTAAAAATTCTAATGAATACATATCAAGAATAAAAATATGGCTGAAAGAGGTCAAAGAAAAACCCTAATGGAGACACTAAAAATGACATAGAAGACAAATAAAATATATTTAAATAATTTTAGTCCGCCTCGGGACAGGACCCCCTAGTGAGGAGAACTAAAAAATGCAATATTTTACATTAAATTCATCATTATATTTTGTATGTACAATTATTTTAATAAAAAATTTAAAAAAAATTAAAAACCTTAAAGAGTGGAAGATACTCCAAGAATCGCCCTGAAAGATCACCATTTAGAGTTGGCTTAAGCCGTATTTGATGACCAGATCTGAATATCCAGTTGCCTGTCCACCTTCCTCTTTCCCATTTCAGTCGGTGTGGTATTGCATTAAAAAATAGTAAATAAATAAAAAAGGTAGACACGAAAAACAAAATAAAACAAGATCTTTTTTTTGTGTTGATAGATACTATTATTTGTCTGGCAATCTTGGCGCGCGTTGACACAACGAACTGCTTATGAAACGTCAGGTTAATCAAGCCGTCATCAACCCAGCTATTTTGGATTCTCTCCTCTTCGTCAGTATCGCCCCGCGCCTAGACGCACGCTTCCACCAGTCATCAACTATTGGTACAATATACAATCGCGCATTTCATCTTCCTGCTCGTGATTTGGTTCGCAGCCAGCGAATGACATTTGCTTTCTTTACAAAAAACGTCCATTGTGAGGAGCCAACGAGCTGTTTCATCTCGTATGAATTTAATTGGCAGGACGGATTTATGACATTTTTTATGTGGGGAGATAAACCTCATATCGGTTTGTGATTTTTGGCTGGGATCCTATTAATCAGGGGCGTGCAGGTTATGGAGTACGAAAAACTGAGCTTGCCGCTACAAAACCTAATAAGTAAAATATTTTTATATCATTGAAGAAGAAGATAACACTAATAATCTAAACGAAAATATGAAAAGAACAAGACACAGAAAAATAGAAAAAGACAATAGTCGCAACTGGGACTCGAACCCAGAACTCTAGTTTAACCGGGACATGCGCGTTAACCAATTTTGCGATTGCCACGTCGAACTGTCATATTTGTCAATCTCATATTTAAAATTTTAGAATTAAAAATATTATCTTCAACTTATTATTTTTTCTATATTATGGGCAACTACTCTTTTTATTGGAAACAATCATTCTAAGAATTGGTTTGTAACCTGAATAGCGTCTCGGATCCGAATTTATTCATTTGGAACTATTGATTTTATAAAAGTCTAAATGAATATTCAATTTCTTGTAAGAAAAACTCTCTATTTATAACTTTTGAAGGTTGTCTTTTTTATTTTTGAGAACATTTAGAACATTGTCTTTTTCTATTTTTCTGTGTCTTGTTCTCTTTTATATTTTCGTTTAGATTATTACTGTTATCTTTTTCTTTAATGATATATTACGTTGATGGGAATAACCTTAAAAAAAATAAAAAGAATAACCTTCTAGAAAGAGAGTTTTTCTTTATTTTCGTGGCGTAGTAACCGCCAGATAATTATTTAAGTATAAAGTTAACTGTACCAATGAAAGCGAATATTTATGTTTTTATTGGAATAACTTTTTTTAATAACTTTTGGAAGTTACGCCCGACACTATATTGTTAAAGATTTAAATACTAACAAAAATAAACGGAGCCAGACACAAAAAAGTTACGGTTGCAACTGGGAATCGTACCGGGACAGCGCTTTAACCAACTCGGCCATTAGGACCTATATATTCTATATGTAATTTTTCTCAATCCCATATTTCAAATTCAGAATTAACGACATTATCTTCAACGTATTTTACTCGTCTTTTCGGCAGCTGTCTTTTAATAACGTTGTTATCCGAGACCCAATCTACGTTATTTATATATAAACATATCTGATCTTTATCTTGATTTTCGTAGTAACATCATTTTTTTTATTTAGGAATAGAAATTTCGAAAACTTCTTAATATCATAAAACTTGTATATTTTGATTTCCTGGAATTTTGGCGTGAATAAAATCATTTTTATGCTATCTTAGCTCAAATTTGTGCAGCATTGATAAACAAAACAAAAAAAAAAATTTTAACAAAATTACTCTAAAATTAATACTACAGTAGACTTAGCTTACTCTTTGGTAAAAGAAAAATGCACGCCATTGATAACATGATGTTCCATCTATTTATTGTATCTGGTGTATATGCATTTCATGTTCAATCAAAATAGCTGGAACAGAACACAATACTTACTGTAACTAATCGTTGGCAGGCGTGTTATTAGTACGGAAGTAATATCTAGCATTAAATGATAAATTGTTAAGTGTAAATTTAACTGACAACATCTCTGCCAAATCAGTAATACGCTAGTGTACTTTGTTATTTAAGTGCCATGGAAAAAATCGCAATAAATCTTTGGAGAATATGGAGAAAACATAATCTAAAATAATAGCAGTCTTAATATTGAATGTTTGATTGGTAAAAAATTTTGAAAGGACAACATAATTAATGTATCATGTTGAAATATCAAAATTTCTCTTAAATGTTAAAAAAAAAATTATTATTTTTATTGTTTTTTTTTATTTAATAAAAAAATAATAATATTCATCCTAGACTTGCAGAAAAGTCAATAGATGTCGCACATTAAATAAAATGGATAAAAATTTATCCAGACACCATCTAGATTGCATTTAGTTCGGGTTTGAATCTTGCAATCATACATAATAATAAATAATAAACTGAAATTATCAGAGATAATATGTTGACGTAAAAAAGTAGTTTAAGTACATTTTAACAATCGAAACTGTTAAATAGAAACTGTTTAATAAAAATGTCGATGTGTTTTGCACGTTTGTTTGCTTTACTGTGTAAGCGACGAATTGGCGAGTTTCGTACCTAATTTGGTTGTGAATGG
The DNA here is from genome assembly GCA_936435175.1 of Glyphotaelius pellucidus. Taxonomy (NCBI): domain Eukaryota; kingdom Metazoa; phylum Arthropoda; class Insecta; order Trichoptera; family Limnephilidae; genus Glyphotaelius; species Glyphotaelius pellucidus. The sequence continues at coordinate 9,150,839 of OW386537.1, read as the reverse complement.
TGATTTTGAAATGGGTCCTTTTGCCTAGTGAGTTGAGTAGGTACTCTTAATATGACTACACTACGACTATGGAGTTCGCAACAGTCGAGCTCCGAATATACAATAAAAAAACATAGGTCGCCTATTCTTTGCCAATCCTCAAGTGTATGTGTTTTAAAGGTATTTTATAAAAAAACATTTAGTTTATTCTAAGGGGATATTTAACATCTATCTAAACTAATATTATAAATGCGAAACTGCGTGTGTTCGTTTGTTACGCTTTCACGCATAAACGACTAGACCGATTTTCAAAATTGTTTCATTAAAAGGACAGCTACATTATCAGCGAGTACCATAGGCTGTATAAAATGGTAAAATCTGGCGTTATGAAATTTGTATAAATGAAAATGTGTGTATATCATATATATTTTGGCGGCAGATAGGAAGGGCAGGGGGAAGTTGGGGTTCGAGAAGAGGTAAGATACGAGGGAGGGAGAAGGTGGGGAAGGTGGGAGGGTAGGGGGACGCACGGAAAAGGACATTATGTATTGCTAAATGCTTTTTTTCCCCAAAAATTTCCCCCAAATACCATGCGAGCAAAGCCGCGGGTAAAAGCTAGTAATTAATAAATCGTAAAAATATAATATGATAAAACAAAAAATATGAAACTTATTTCCACAAAAAAAAAATTAAACTGACAATTCATGGTGGAATTCCGCTGAATTCTTTCGACATTTTTAATAAGAATTTAAAGATGCGGTGACCAAATGACGGAATTATATTCTTACTGGTTACGATTATTTTATAATAATTTTTATTATGTTACACAAACTATGAAGTTACGATGCGTCGGAGTTAAAATCTCGACATCGTTAAAAATTTTTATTCTTGGGTAACGCCATGTAAATATCGAAAAAAGCGTTCCCCCTTAATCTTTCAAATATTGTAGTAAATGATTCTTCCACTTGTCCGCTTCCCAAAACACGGCGGAATAGTTGACGCGGAAAATTGTCGTTAAGGGTGCGTACATTCGGGCTTCCCCAACCCTCCTACACAGATCCTGGAACGTGCAGATATTATGAAATAATGAAACTTCTCTTCTTTTATATTCTTTTATTTTATAATAGCTCCACACAGGAGGCCCTGAAGAAAATAATTCCCCTCAGGGCCTATATCATCTTTGGGAATGGGGTGTGGAGGGTATTTTTAGAAAAGAAAGGAGAGGATATTCTGGTAAGGAAAAGGGCATGAGGGGTGGGTAGGAATGTGGGGGTCAGTGTTTCCAGGAGTGACAGACGAATGAATCCCCCCCACTGCTGTGCAAGGTGATGTTAAGAAGTCAAAAGGTCTCCCTCAATCAGTCTCTCCCGATCTGGCCTGCCATGAAATTAGCCAAATGTAGCGAAACACCTATGGCAGAGGTGTTGGTTATCCAATAAATGGTTTCCGGGGCGGCAGTCCTCATATCCGTCTCTCATTTGTAATGCTCTCAAAACCTGCAACGATAAAAAATTTGATATATTTAAATATATCACATTTTCACCAAATTAGTTCATTAGTTCAAAAATGAGCTTTTGATATGCGGACAGAGCGCGATGCTTCTTAGGTAAAGTTTCACTCTGTCTCATTCTCTCGCAGGCTAAATCCTATAGAGGTACATACGTGTTTGTCTCTTTTTAGTGTCTCTCGTTTCCGTTTCATTGCGTTTTAAATCATAACGGTGCTAAAGAAGTTTCACTTCAAAAACTTTTTTTTTAATTTTACACGGCTGGTCAACAATCATTTACCCATTAATGGTTTTTTTTATCATTTGTGCAAAATTTAAAACACATAGTAAAGACCTACGTATTGAGTTCCTGACAGCGGGATGAAGTTTGTTGCTTAATACCATAGAATAAATAAGAAAACTAAAAGTGTTTGTTTCCATACAAATTTAAATGGAAACAAATCATCCATTTAGCCCATGTCGTGATTCCTGAATTTAATGAACACAGTTTTTATGTAGGAAATTTAAGCCTCGATTAGGCAAATATTTGGAACACGCCCACAAGCCACTTCTTATGCTTAATACCTTTTTATTGGTCTTAGCTGCTCCCGTCTGAAGCAGCCGTGAATCTCCCATCGAAGCCAGTGAGACTCGTTGTGAGGCTGAAGGTATTGGGAGGGAAAGGAGATGGAGAAGAGATGGGGAAGTACCTGGCTATTCAGATCTGGTCATCAAACACGACTAAAGCCATTTCAAGCATCGTTTAAATTCTGAATGGTGGTCCTACACCAGGGCGATACAGAGAATCTACCTCTCAGGAATATGCCGCAAATATACCGTATATTATTTTAAATGAATTAATCGTGAAATAACACATATTAATTAAATAAAATTTATTATTTTCGCACGCTGGGATTCGTTCCCGCGATCTTCAGATTGCGAGTCAAGAGCCTCACCCCTCGACCACAGAGGCCGTCAACTAACGTAAAATGTAAAGCGTAATTATTGTAATTAGTAATCTATGTTTGTTTTAAACTATTCATTTATCGATATACATTGAAAGTTTATCGGGAGGGATTTTTTTTCCGTCTTTTTCTTCTTTCCCGTGTTCCGACCAGACGCACAGCGCTGCTGCGGTCCCGTACAAAGACTTGGGACAAAATTAAAACAAATTTAAATAAGGAAAGTCGCAAAAACAATTTACTATAATTTGCAAATTGACTGACAACTAACTGCATGGCGTTCGTTTTCAATTCTATATTAATTAACCAAATAATAAAAAATAAATAAAAGGCACACTAAGAAATAATTAATTTGGTAGGTGGGTCAGGGTACCGCCATTGCAAGCTTGATAACACCTCTGCCGTAGGTCGCTCCAAGTGGTTCGCTATGTTTGGTTACTTAGAAGGGGTTCAGGCTCATGCCCGGGTTCATGTCTTGAGGTTTATCCAGATTTTAACAGAGGATGCTTGTGCCCACCAATTCATGACGGGCTGGAACAGGAGAGGCCGGTTGAAGGAGACACCTTGACCTCTACATCTGGACTCTTGACCCATCGCCTTTCACCGCAGTGGGTGGATTCATATGTAGGGGAACCTGTTATACATAGGACAGTTTTTTAGATTCCTATTTTTTTTTATTATAATTTGACGTATTGTACACAAACCGTATTTGCATATTTTGGAAGGTCATTATTTGAGTATCGACCATAAAAATACCAGAAATGTCTATTTCATCCTTACATGTGTTTAAGACGTTTAAAAAAAGGGTTAATAAGGCCAAGGTAAAACATACCCTATGTACCTCTGCCAGTACCATGGTTTACCTAGGACACATTTAGAATTGGGGGGGGGGGGGGGGGGGAAATAATAATATTTAAAGAAGTTATTAATTTTTCTCTACTTGAATCGCTTTATTCGGTCTAGTAAGAATATTTGAATCACTAATTCTCAAATCAACATAACAATCAATGTTAGACATAACTCGTTAGCCGCTGTATTACAATATGTCTTGAAAGGCCCAAAAACTGACTTGTCTAATGGTTGAATGTAGTTACTGGTATGTGGATGTAGAGTAATAAACATTACACAATTATCTTTTGTCATTTGTATTTTAACCCACCACACAGCATCCCCAAAGATGACATAGGCCCCGAGGAAAATTATTTTCCTCCGGGCCTCCTGTGTGGAGCTCATGTAAAAAAAAAAAAAATTGTACTGAAATATAGGTACCAAGGTACAACTGATCGACAGTGACCGAGGTACAACAGTACTTCGTTGTTGTAAAAAACGGTGGATTTCAAATATATTGAGGTTACATATTTCGTAAGTTTATTATTTTTTTATCACTTGTTAAATTAAAGAACAGATCGCGAATAAAAGTTAAGTGGCTTTTATAAAACGTATAAAACTATCAAACTTAAAAGCATATTAAAAAATACTTACTTTTTTCGGCAAGAAAAGTATACACTTCGATAACACCTAAAACACCGGCTTAGTGACGGTACGCGACTAACTTCACTGAATAAGCAGTGTAAGCATGTACCGAATATCACAGAAATTAGAATTTAATAGCGCGGGAATATTTTAAACGAGGCAATTGGCCAAGGTATACATGGTGCCAAGGTTCAACAGGTTCCCCTATATGATTCCTGGATACACTGATCCTCAGATTCCTACGTGCCCCTCTTTTTTTTCAATTTTAGAACTTCATTTCCTTATCTTTTAATGAAAAAACCTTCCACAGAGTGTTCCCAAACATAAATTTTAAAATATTTTTCCTCATCCTGGGTGGAGTTAATGCAAAAAAATGTAAACTTATAACCGCTGTACAATAAATTTAAAATTTGTAAATATAACAAATATGTGGGTAAATTCGACCAAAAAAAATCATTTCGTCGAATTAGTTGGATCTAGAATTTTATTCAACCCTGAACTACTGTCTAAGGTCTAAGGCATGCTACCGAAAGCCACCCGTATAAGGGAGAGAGAGCAATTAAACACTCACGTGACCGCCCACTAGTCCAGAGGTCAGACACCCTATTAGCCGGACTAATGGCGGTCCTGCAGTCCACGGTTCCACGGTCCCAGCCCCTATCCACAACGAGTCCGAGTCCACAGAACCAGTTCCCTCCCTGTGCATCCATCTGGACAAGACAAATGATGGCTGGATTACTTTCCCCTGAAAGTACGCCGACCTTTTTAACCCATAATCAATTAAAGAAAAAAAAACGTTTTAACATAGTTCAACTTAGGATTTTATAAACCCAATCGTGTGAAAAAAAACGTTTTAAAAAAAAGCATTGTTTTTTTTGTTAAACTAGATAATTAAGTATCTGGCTCCGGTTTCTCTTTTTACGCCAATCAATGCATAATAATATTCAATTTTAATTTGTTAAGTCAAAATAGATATTACATACGATTCATAAGCGAATACATTTCTGATTTTTTTTTATTTCAAAGTCCCATTGTTGCGAATTTGAAATAGTTGGTTGATTTATAAAACAAGATTTCATGATACTGGAGCTATCCATTTGTGAGTTTTCCGTTTAAAAAACAAGCAGATTTTCTTTTTTCACTTTTATAACTTATTTTGTTTTAACCTATTTTCTCATACTAATGGAATATTGAAAAGATTCCGTGTGGTTACTTTTAATTTATTTAATAATAATACAAATGATAGACAACAAAAAAAAATTAAATTAATTGTGAGTGCATTATTTTTCATCCTCACTCCTTGCCTCTCGTTTGGGATCAGAAATGATATTAAGAAAAATGCATTCCGCCAAAATCGAACCTCGTCCAATGTATCAATAAGTCTCACCTATTAATTTAATTAGGAAGAAACCTCAACAGCCGACTTCCATAAGAAAAAAAATATGGAAAAAACTATATCGCGTTTGTACTTTAATTCTTAGCCTGGAAGTACCACAAGGTAACATTTAGGTATTGAATGAAGAGCTGTAGTGCCACGCCATTAGCTACGCGCTAAAGACCGTTGATCCAGCTTGTCAGCGCTACATCATCGGTCGACCGACGATACGAGTGGCACTACATCCAGCCTTAGTATGTTTTCATAGCCTTCCATCTTTCCCCGTGATTATATGCACTTTTGTAGAAAGATCTTCACCCGCTTCCCCCAGTTCCAAACACTCAAGTTTGTACGCCAATTCAGGCGAGCGGTGCCACAACGCAAGACAGCCACTTAATTAAATAACATCTGTAGTCACTTTGTTTTAATACTGCGTACAAAGACTGTGGTCGAGCTCTTCAGCGCTACGTCGTCGGTGGATGACAGTACGCATGGCACTATTTCCAGCCTTTGCATGTTTTCAATTCAGCCTTCCTTCTTCCCACGTGTATTATATGCACTTTTGGATAAAGAACCTGTCTCGCTTCCCCTAGTTTCAAAGAACGAAGCTCGCTCCCCAATTCAGACGAGCGGTGCCACAACGCGAGACAGCCGCTTATTCAAACAACAGCCGTATTCGCTTTGTTTTACCGACTTAGTGAGTTGCTTTAATTAGTAATGAGCGATTGAATTAAACAAGGGCGAGGGCGGGGGCGGAAAAGGCACGACTCGGTGACGTTATCCTCGTGCAGAACAATGCAGACGGAATAACGTGGTCTCCCGGGACTTGCGACATGAGCGACACGCGAACACGCGCCCCGTCGCTGCACGCTTCTCTCGTGTAAATTAATGTGACATTCAAACGCCGTCAAATATTTAGTACATTTCCACGGAAATGTGAATTAGGGTAAGTTGTCAAACAAAGTAGTTGATGCCACTGACACTGAAGTCAAATCATCAGAAATGTGGTTATGACTCGTAACGAAGGAATGCTTTGTATTTAATTGTTCAAACCAATTGTGAAAACTGCTTTAAATGCATAGCTGGGCTAGCGGGTCTGTTATTATCTTTTTTAATAGAAATTTGGACATTATATGAAAAAACTGAGACGAAGATGGACGTTTTTGAAATTCACAGACGCCTGAAAAAATTGGCGCTTGGGATAACGCGGATGTTTACGCGAAAATCGTAATTTTTACGCGTAAATCGCAATTTTTGCCATTTTTATGAAAATAAGAGTAATTCACAAACTTCAGGACAAATAACGTGAATTTTCGTATTTTTTATGCAGTTTTCTGGTATTTTAAAATTATTACGTAACTTTATGAATTTTAAATATTTCTTTGTCTATGGTTTTGGCAAGCTTGTAAGTCAAAAAATGGAAAGCAATTAAATTCACGTCAAAAATGCCACGTACTATTATTATTTTTTTTTATATTCAATAATTTTTTTTTTTTTGCTGAAATATACTAAAAAGTTAACATAACATCACTTTTATAGAAGAATACCACCGCTTTTGCTGAAAAATAATACAGCTTTTTCCAAAAATTTCACAAAAAAACACGTTTTGGCCAATAAATAATGTGAAGTTAGCTTAAAAAAACAAACAATTCTTCAGGTACCATAAAATATCGTATGCATCTCAAAATACCCTGAACGGATAGGGTGACTAATTTAGAGGCTCTTCACCAACTGGCCAAACCTCGTAAAAAAACACTCTCATGGTTCTATCCCATCTTGGCAACAAATACAAAATTACCCAACTGATACCTATAGGGTATTTTCACTAATTTTTATTTTCGAAAAAACAAGAAAAAAATACGGTAACGAAGATATTTCTATTATATATTTATGTTGAAGTAAATTTTCTATAACAATTTTAAATGTGCTATTTTCGATTTGCCACCAAAACTACATGTTAGTTTTTATTCGTGAATTCGGCGGCGTTGACGTCACGCCTGGCAACTTTGCTAGTTACTAGTCAGAGGCGGTTTCTATGTCATAATAACAAACAATAGAAAACCGAAATTCTTAAAATAATAATAGTAATAACAACCACAATCAAATAATTATTCTATTTCTCCGTTACTATTTTCATTGAACGGAAAATTCAAAAGATGTATGTGTTTGCACTGATAAATATTTTGAGTAGAAGAAATTTGCTTTGACCTAGAAATTCGCAGCATAATGTTCTGTAAATTTCATTTCGCTAGTGTATTCCGTTCTCGAGTTAGTTGGGCAGACAAACAGAAGGAAAGCCTTTGAGAATCAGCGTACCTATAAATAAATTTCTCGGTGCATTAAGTCTGCAGAGCCGTGAAGGTCGGAGCCATTCATGCCTAAGTGCCTAACGACGGTAGATGATATTGTATCTAGTGCCATTACAAATTCCAGCGATGCCGAGGAAACTGCTTGTATTTGACGCTTTAAAATGTGTGTCGCCCTCAATCGGTACGACTGACTCCGTTTTCAAAGTGATGGCATCCATTCTTTAAATAATTTACCCTCGCTATTCATAATATCATTCGCTCACCGTAGTGATGGACAAAATCGAGATACGGATTTCGAAATAATCGTTTTTTTCATTCATTTTTTAATTTTTAATTGACTGAGTCATTCAAAGAACTTCGAAATGCTCAGAAATCTTTTATTTTACATAAGCTCCACACAAGAGGCCCTGAGGAAAATAATTCCCTTCAGGTACTTGTCATTTTTGGGGATGCTGTGTGGAGGGTCTTTTGAGGAAAGATAAGGTATGAGGGGCGGGTAGAAATCTGGGGCTCAGAGTCTCCAGGAGTACGAATCCATCCCTGCCACTGCGGTGCAAGGCAATGTTCCGAGAGAGTCCTGCTGGAGAGGTCAAAAGGCCTCCCTCAACCAGTCTCTCCTGATTCAGCCTGCTATGCATCTGGTGGGCAGATGCATTTACCGCCAAAACTCCTCAAGAAAAACCTCACCCCATGAACCCGGGCACCCCTGCTATGTCACCAAACGGGATGGCCTATGGCAGAGGCTTTGGTTATTCAATAAATAGTTCCATACCCGCCTCCCAAATATTTAAAAGTGTAGATATTTAAAAAAATATACATTTGATCACTCTAGAAGTGTGATCTACAAATATTTTAAAGGCCCAGAGTCCTTGTCCCCAGCAATGCATTTAATACCTGTTCGAGAAAGAATTTCTAAAACCGATTTTTTTTATTAATTTCACCATAATAAAATACCAAATTGCCTCCTCCTCGGATAAGTTCCATCAGAAATATTTCAAAAATACAACGATTCTAAATCTTTTTTTGAACGGTCTTTATACCACGGACCACACAATTTGGGGTTGTTTTTATTCGGTATTTATCAAAATTCGTTCGTTTATCAAAATGTTTCGAAAGTGTCGCTTCTGCACCTCACTACCCTTTCCGCGACATACGACCCAATCAAGTGCGATACTGTCCTCTTATCATAACTGTTGTAACGACATTACGCCGTTTTTATTGGTACATTTGTATTTTGTTACGGTTGCGGAATGAACCGCTTTATCAACGCTTTATTACGTTACATATGGGCTGTGAAAAGGTTGATGGAAAGATCCCACTTATTATATTAAACAAAATTCAACCGACGGCGAACCAACTCTTTAATTTACAATCTAAAGAGAAAATAAATAACATTTTCCTTTTTTTTTTTTATTGTTTTTGGGGTGTTATGCCGTGTTTCGCTACCTCCTTCTTTAGCCAACGTTTCGGACAGCGTTACAGTGTCCATCATCAGGGCAGATGAGTGAAACTGTAACGCTGTCCGAAACGTTGGCTAAAGAAGGAGGTAGCGAAACACGGCATAACACCCCAAAAACAATAACAAAAATACTTTTTGGCCGTGAAAACCTAAAAACAACATTTTCCTTATTCGTTTCGGTAAAGCACCGAACTCATTATCATCTGTGAACCCTGTTTCTTTTATAATCGTTAGATCTACCTTGAAACGGCTCATAGGCTCAGTGTTTAGTTGATTTTAGGCTCGGCTTGGTTGGAGTGTCGAGCTTAGCTTGTGGGTGGGAAAATAATCCATATAGAGGTCGCAAGCCTAGATATCACCAACTTTACACGGATATGCGTGTCTTTTTTCTTTCAAAAGCCAAACTACTATCTACTTGAGTGCTATGTCGGCTACATCGATGCTTCTATTGTCATCGGGAAATTGCGATCTTTGAAAATGTTAACAAGGTCAGTTTATTTTATTAATCTAAAATTTTAGGCGAGTTGATTTTTGATAAAGTTTCTCACTTCAAATATGCAAGGATATTAATTTTAAAACGTATTTGTTTTTTTTTTACATTAACTCCTCACAGGAGGCCCTTAGAAAAATAATTTTCCTTCGGGTCATCTTTGTAGATGTGTGGAGGTTCTTTTAGAGGAGAAGAAGGAAGGAACGTGGGTTTTGAAGAGACCGATGTTGTAGGAAAGGGGCCATCCATAAATTCCGTCACACGAATTTCATGATTTTTTTAACACCCCTCCCCCTGTCGCACATCGTCACATTTATGAGACCTCCCCCCCTAGTGTGACGTCACATATTTTGGATTTTACATTTAAAAATTGTTTGCGTTTTAATAATTTTGATTTTTACATGTGACGTCACAGAGCTGATGACACCCCCATACCCCTTGTCACACAATGTCACACTTCTCTACTCTAGGGGGGAGCCCCTTAAGGCGTGACGTAATTTATGGATGGCCCCAAAGAGGAAACACAAAGGCCGGTAAATTGTTCCACAGCCGAGCTGTCGAACTCAAGAACGAGTCGTAGAAACGATCCGTTTTCATGTGACAAATGTCAATCTTGTACATATGTTGAGCGCGTGTTTGGCGTGTTTCCCAACTCTGCACCGGTGCCAAGGGGATCAATGACGCTAGTTCCTCGAAGCATCTTTCATTGAAATAACGGTAGTACAAGGACAGAATTCCCACCCAACGTCTGTGCTCTAAGGATTGCTATCCGTTTGTTAAGATAGGAGAATTTATCAAAAGGACCGCCCGTTTCGGCAAAGAGTCGAGGTTTTTTTCAGTAATTTTGGGGCTCCAGACCAGAGGTGGCTGCCAAATTCAACCGTTGTGCGTACTTGTGATTGATACAGGATTAGCAGTTGTGTACTAATATCGTATCTGCGGGCCCTGTATACAGTACGCTCAGTTTCTAAGAGGCTAACTTAACTCTGGCTTCGATGGAGCCCCCATACCTGAGCTGGTCAATTAGAGTGACACCAAGCTTATCAATGGAGGACCTACTCGGAAGATTGCTTCCGTTGACTTGACTAGATTTTCATTTCGATCCCTTTTAGTGTAATCAGACATAATTGGGTCTTGTAAACATTAAATTCGACAATGTTATTCTTATTCCGAGAGAACACTCTTTAGGTAACCGTCCATTCTTTGCTTCAAAGTCCTCCGAGCCGTTGGAGTTTGTGTACCCTTTGGGGTCTTGGCAAAAGTTTTCATGGACTCTACTGTCATCTGTGTAACAATGAATTGGTGTTTGCCGGAGTCGTGCACTAACCTCTTCGTGAAATTCACCTCTGAAAATAATTTGTCCTGACGTTAAAACTTTTAAAATCCCTTATAAGACTATTTTTAATTTATTACCAATTAATAACACTGATATTCCTCATCGCTCAATTAATGTAACAGTTCATAGTTATAAAATTAGGCAATTTACGTAAATTTGGGTGATATGGAAGTATTCAATATTAATTATTTAGATGTCAAATTTGGCGTGTGACTGCTAGCTTCTATAAAAGGATTTATCCTCCGGCGGATCAAGGCTTGAGCGGCAGATTTGGCCCGCTTAAATTTGAGCGAGGAATATCGTACATGGTGAGGAAACGGATTGGCATACATACCGGGCCATTGCGGCTGAACTTTTCCTTCCACTAATATTTCCTTTTTAACAAATGTACACCAAAATCAATAAAAAAGTATAAATAGTGGCTTTATATACTTTTTAAAAGAACACTCTTTTTCATGCTGAACAATATTTTTGACAGTTGAAGGAATATTTCAAAGCACCTTAGCTGGTAATTGAAATATTATTAACTTGTATATTGCGAGCTAGAAAATTATTGCAATGTTAATTTTTGCAATTATTTCAAAAATACGTGGAGATTGCAGGGCTCACCGTTCGAGCAATTATATTGTTTTATTACGCTAAAGTCGTTTTTGGTGTTTGTTATGCTATTGGTCATATAATTAAAGTAAGTTTTTCCCTTTTCAATGTCACATATATTATGCTTGCTCGAAACGTAACGAAATTCTTCGAAAACCAAGGTAGTTGTTTAGGTATGCAGCTGTTGGAAAATTACTTTGAATAAAACCACACCCGCGTACCTACTAAATAACAACACCTAAATTCTTATAGCCGAACCGTTCCGAAACGTTGGGATCGAAGTTTTCCTTCGGGACCTATTAATGTGGAATAGCCAAAGAGCCTCTCTATCATACAGCCTACCTACTCTGATATATTCACGTGGAACTGCGAACCTCCATAGACCATTATGTACCTAGGTATCTAGCCGCGTACATAATAAATATCCTGCTACATTTACCATGTACATGATAGTATAAAGGTTGTAACAAAAAACAGAAATATAAGGCATGTCCATTTCTATCCACTGAATCATATCGATGCTAACCACACCGAACGACACACTTTAAATGGTTTTTCTCTTGGTGTATCTACGTCGCGGAGAGTTAATGGAAACAAAGAGCTTTCTGTCATTGGTGTCGAATGCTGAAATTTACTTGGAAAGCTGTGACTTAAGGATTCTATATGAACACCTTCTCGTTTTTTATAGTTTGATGATGCCTGTGAAGAAAATTGGCAGAATTCAAGAGCTTGAAAACATCACAACGAAGTGCTTTTTTTAAACACGACATATGACATTTTGTGACATGTACAAAAAATCTTTTTTCTCTCAAATTACATTATTTTTTTGTTTGTTTGCAAACTCGTAAAATACTATAGCTTATTCACGACATATTTTTGATGTTTTGCTTTTCACCAAATTCCAGACGTCCGCTAGGCATGTAACAACTGTCTCTAAATTAAAATTGTTTGAAAAAAGTGATGACAGTCTCTTGTCAGAAATGTCGCCCTGATATCAAAAGTAGTTGTCTGTGAGAAAGTGAACATGTGACCCGTGCGTGAGTCGTGTGTCCCTATCCGAAGAATATCGGGAACCCATCCGGATAATCGGAGGCCAGATAATCGGAGACCTATTGTAGAATTATTTCTATCCTCGGGTTGTTCGCAAGTCGTGTTTTATGAAGTCGTCTCCCCTCAAGTTAATGGTATGTGAATCATTATCTCCTGCCATAAAACACTGATAGGAGATAGCGTCCCTCCCATTCGATTCCCCTTCTCCCTCCCACGCCCACCCGACTCCATCCGTCTAGATAAAACCACACTAGTTGTGTCAGGTTACTTTAAACGCTGGGTAATCCAATCCACCTGAGCCAAATTACTTTCATTCTTGTTCCACCATAAATTATATTAATAATCACAATAATTGGATATTAAATTTTTTATTTTGTTTTTTTTTTATGTTCTTCGGTTTTTTATTACCTTTGTTAAGAAATCATATAAATTTTTCACTTGACTGAAAAACGGCTAAACTCGCGAATAATGGCTTTTTCATGTTCTTAAATTTAAGACTTAAATTAAATAAACATTATTCATTTTTAATGGAGAAAATAAGTAAAGTTTTAAATATCCTCATTATGAAACAAAGATAATAAAATAACACCAAAGCCAAAAATAGAAAAATTTAGATGCTTTTGAAATTTAATAATTTTGTTAAATATTCAGGCATCTGTCCAAGATTTGGAAGAAAAACATCTCTCGATCCCCCAAAAAGATCCATTATGCAAGTGCTGGAGATCTACCACTGGTTCAAAGATACATCCAACTGATATGTGAGTATCCTCCAATCTTTGGAAAACTTGAGCGAAGGGGATGCAAGAAACCACCACGAGGACGGGTCCCTTTTTAAATACTTCTATTTGGATTTCGATTTTGTTTTCTTAAATGAATGAATGAAATTCATTCATTCAAGAAAATTCTTCACCCCGCTTCGCTAAATCCGACCGAGCTGAAACTCGGCACATTGTCGACTCGTTGTCGATTATAATGCATTCTGTCAACTTTTGATGGATCTCGCGCGCACACATGCATTTTTTTGAAATTGGATAACATTATAATTAAAAATGTATAGCAATTACGAAATAAATATCGGTACTATCCAATTAGAATTTGGTTTAGGTGTTAGCGGTACTGGCTTCAGTCCTTGGGAAGAAATGTTCAATCCTCAGACAAACCAACATTCTTGATATCAACAGCTCGGCTTTGGAACGATTTGCCGGCCTCTGTGTTTCCTCCCTCCTACAGCATGGGTCTCTTCAAGACTCATGTTCACTCCTTCCCCTCCTCAAAAAAGAGCCTCCACACAGCATCTTCAAAGATGATATAGGCCCGAGGGAAACTATTTTGTCTTTGCCTCCTTGTGGAGTTAATGTAAAAAAAAACAACAACAAAAATCAGTGAAATTGACTACAAGCCGGCCCAAGAGAAGTCATAAGTAGGTTGAAATTTGAAAATAGATGTATTTTAGTAAAAAAAATTACAAGTGTGCAGTTCACACGCGGTAGAAGTTAAACCTTCGGGAAACTAAAGTAGACAAGAGTGTGGAGACTACGAAGCACCAAGAGGAGACCGATTATTCTATCTCATTCTCTCGCAGTTTAAATCCTATAGATGTATGTGTTTGTCGCTTTTTCGTTTCACCGAGTTTCAAATCACAACGATGCTGAAAAATTTCACTTCGAAAAGTTTTTTTTACGGATTGATTTTGATTTGTGATTCCTTCCACCTCCAATATTGGGCTATTTAAGAATCGGTTTCGCTCCTTTAATTTCGCACAATATCCCCAAAGATAACTCCTGTCTGGAAAAAATACATAATAACATTTGAAATTTTCTGGTGAGCAATATTCGTGCGTTGTACTCTCATAAAAAATATCAAATTAACTTATTACAAACAGATTTTTTGCCGCAATGAAGCAGGGTACTGCCCATAAAATGTACGTGAATTTATTTACCCTTAGCGGATAACGCAACCCAACACCTGTAAGTATTTTCCACCCCTGTCGGTTGTCAATAGACCAACGCAAACATCACTGAGCCTTCGTTGAAACATATTAACCTGTGTGTGCCAGTATATTTTTTAATGTATGTACCGGTTTACAGTAGCGTGCTGACAATCTCTCAGACTCCCGGGCAAGGTTATAAACTTCGCTCCTTTGCGTATCTACATAGAATTAGAAAGAAAAAACATGGGAATTACTTATTTTTTAATAACAGTTCCCACTACTCTACGTACGTGGCTAGATATTAAACCAAATATATGTACACTAATAATATTGTGCGTACAAATGGTGGTTGCGCAAATTATTAAAAAGCACTTTCGTTCGTTGAAGATTATATGCCTACAATAAAGAAACTAATAATAAGCACATTGAATTGCCTTACATGCTTATAAGGAAAGGTTGTGAAGGAAGGACTTTGTGAAGGACTCTTCTCTTCGCTAATGTAGCCGCTGGTCACTTATTAATATGATTGTCTCTTATAAAATCTAAAACAGTTCAACAAAATGTCATAATAACACGAAACATAGCTATAATATTTAGCTGCGGTGCAGGTATAAATGATTCACTTTAATAATTGAACTTTAATAATCATTAACGGGTATTCCAATATCACATGTAAATGCACAAATGCAATATTCACATAACGTGCGTACCGGAGCTAAAACGACGAACGATGATTTTTGTCTCTGGCCAATGTCATGGATAAAGAAAAAGGAGTGCAAATTTAGGCTATTCAATTACCTTGATTTTAAGCAATCGGTGAGAACTATCTTAACTTGTGTGCAAATAATTACGCCTGAGGTATCTGTTGGGTTTAATTAATCATATACTCATCTGGTAAAATGATGGTGAAGAGAGAGATAGAGTAAGCGGCGCAGGCGAACATTTTTGCTATACTCGTATGTCGTTCAAAATATATGTTTTTTACAATTGATGCATCATTTTAAGAGGGACGTACGCGCGGCCCGTTTTGGCAAGTTTCATACTATTCTTAAATTTGGATTTAAAATCAAAATACCCAACCAAACTGAAAAAATAATTTTGTGATCAAAAGTTATTTCAAATGTCTAGTATGGATGTGAGATACTTTATTTATTTTTGCTTTAAATTATAAGATATGGGCCATTAAAGATTTAAATGTTTCATGATTTTAGAGGCAATTTGGGCAATTATTTGTGAGTAAATGAAAAACAATAAAAAATAATTTTACCTTATTTATCATAGAAATATAAAATAAAAAATAAAAATTAACAAAAAAATTCATTTTGACGGGTGTAAGTTTAAAATACAAATTACCTATTTACGACGGAACAAAATTTTATCGTTTATATATGAAAATTACTACCAAACAAATTCATTTTCAACGATGTTTTATTTTTCGTAGTATTTTTAAAACAAATATAGTAATTCATTTTTTTATGCCTTTTATTTACTCACAAATATTTGTCAAAATTGCCTTTAAAATCATGAAACACCAAAATCTTTAATGGCATGTATCTTATAATTTAAAGCAAAAATAAATAAAATAGCTCACAGTCGTACTAGATATTTGATATACGTACCTTTTGATTACAAATTTAAGATTTGGATGAAACTGGTCGAAATGGGCCGCGCATACGTTTCTCAACAAATAACAAAAATAACTACAAGCAAAATGCGTAAACACCACGGGAAAAACGTTTGCGAATCTTTGGCATAAATATTTGTGACTTTCTTATCTAGTACAAATGATGATGGAGAGATAGATAAAGTTAGCGTCGCAGGCGAACATTTTTGCTATACGTAGTTCAAAATATCTTCTTAACAATAGATGCACTCTTTTTAAGCAAATAAGACAATGACTACAAGCAAAATGAGTAAACGCCGTGGGAGGAACTTTGCGAATCATTGACAAAACACGAACATGTTTTTATTTTTTATTTTATTATACTGGCGTGTTCTCTTCCGCAGTTCTGGGCCATCAGGCTGTTCCATAAGCTGCTCAGGTGGTCGCTAAGCCACTGCCCATTTATCCTGCCGTGTTTTTTAAATTATAAAACACGGGAGGCAAAACATGAAGCAAGCATACAAACCTTCCGTTGATTGGCTAAACAGAGGTGGAATTTAAAAATTAACCTCCGGATGTCACGTTCCCTGCCTTCCGGTATATTTCCGGTCTATTAGCTTTTTTGCGCCAAATCCACATAATCATACTACCGTGTGTCAGTCAGTTTCGTGGTATTATATTAAAAATATCACGCAACTCCAATTTATTATTATTTTTAATAATTTTAGGGAAAGTAAAATAACATTTAAGCTTTATCATTTTCATCTTCATCACGGTGCTACATTACAGGGTGGCATTTGACCTTGTTAACAAATGTTTTCACCCCTTTATCAGTCTGACATTCAGGGAATACCGCTAGAGCGCTCAATTCGTCATGATTTTCTGACAATTCTTTCCTCATGACCAGTTCATTCCGACCAGTCAGTAGTTGAGTGGGCATCGCGTTTGGGTCCCACCCGGGCGTCCCGTGTTCGATTACTCGGCTGGCTAAGTCCTCCATCACAACACAAGCAACATTTTCGGCTTTCTGTGGTGGTAGTAGGAGATTTTCAAACATTGTTGGGTTATTCGTAGCCCGGGAATGTTTGTATTTCTTTAAAAAAAAAGAGAATTCCAATTTTGCAATTTGGAAGGCGGGTATGGGTATCGCCCGAGGAACCATTCGATGGATAACCAACACTTTTACCGTAGGTAACCCCAAGTGGTTCGCTACATTTGGTCACTTAGTAGAGGTGCCCGGGTTCATGGAGTGAGGTTAGTCTTGATGCTTTTGCCCACCAGCTGCGTGGCGGGCTTGATCGAGAGAGACTGGTTGAGGGAGGCCTTTTAACCTTTACAGACGGAAGACGGACTCTCATCGCCTTGCACCGCAATAGGAGGTTTGGATTCATACATACGCCCGTCACTCCTGGATACACTAAGATTACTACCCACAGAACTTCCTATCTTTCCTTTCCTTCCTTTCCTTAAAAAGATCCTCCACACAGCATCCCCTAAGATGACACAGGCAGTGATAGAAATTATTTTTCTGAAGGCCTCCTGTGCAGAGCTAATGTAAAAAAAAATCTTCAAAGATTTCATTCTCAATTAGATTCTCGAATTGATGGTTCTTTTTATTGTTAGGTGATCACAATTGATCAATTTTCTAGTATCGGTCAGGACACTCTAAGGGCGCTAATGATATTTATGGCATCTACTCAAAATATTTACATTAAATTTTTCTTCCGGTTGGACATCGATTTTCTTACCACCTCGTTAAAATGTTCTGTACAGCGCGGGTGTGCGTACTTCATATTTGAAAAGAATCATTATACTGGTAACCCTAGACTTGGGGATAATAATTTCGCTCTCTGTAAGCAGGAAATTATGTGCATACTTATACTGATATTGGCCTATTTAAATTCAATTTTCTAAACGGCAAAACAATCGAACTTTTCAATATTAAATAAATTAATAATTTTAATTTCGTTCTACCAGTTCTTTAATCCTGCCTGCAAACAAAATATATTGTTAAGAGTTTGAGAATTTGATGTACATAATAAAGAAGTAATATTTTCGATGCAATTTATTATCTGCATCCCGAAGATAAATGATAAGTACCTACATACATATTAAAATTTATAATATTTAATTAATGAGACAAAATTAGCGACAGACACTCAATCGAAAATCTGAAACCAGAAAAATCAGAAAAAGATACGGTCATGTCTAAGAATCGAACTCAAGACATTTGCCTTGCCGGAGAAGAGCTCTACAACTGAGCTAATGTGACCCTATCCGATTGGCACATATTTAACTGTTTCATACTTTTTTTTTGTTTTGTTATTGTTTTGGGGTGTTATGCCGTGTTTCGCTACCTCCTTCTTTAGCCAACGTTTCGGACAGCGTTACAGTGTCCATCATCAGGGCAGATGATGGACACTGTAACGTTGTCCGAAACGTTGGCTAAAGAAGGAGGTAGCGAAACACGGCATAACACCCCAAAAACAATAACAAAAATACTTTTTGGCCGTGAAAACCTAAAAACATACCTGTTTCATACTTCTTCAATGGATATTTTTTTTGGCTGCTATCTTTGTGTATGATCGCAAGATTCAACTCGAACTTAATGTGTCTTGGATAAATTTATCCACTTTTATTTAACACGCGATATCTTTTGACTTTTTTTGCTAGTGTAGGATGAATATTTATTTTTATGTTAAGAAAATAAAGATTATTTTTTTTATAAGAATACCGTACAAGAGTCGCAACTACTCCCGTCTGGAGCCAGTGAGACTATGGCATCCCCAATTGGGGTATTTTGTGAGGCTGAAATTATTGGGGAGGGGAAAGAGATGGGGAAGAGGAAGGTGGGACTTGGCTATTCAGATCTAGTCACCAAACACGGCTAAAGCCATTTCAAGCAACGTTTTAATTCTGAATGGTGGTCTTACACCAGGGCGATACTGAGAGTATCTTCCACTCTGGAACGTTCCGCAAATATACTATATTTTATTTTAAATTAATAAATTGTGAAATAATACATATTAATCAAATAAAATTTATTTGCCACGCCTACATTCGATCCCGCGATCTTTGGAATGCTAGGCAAGAGCCTTACCGCTGGACTACGCCGGCCGTCAAAATTACGATTACGTTGGTTGTTCTTAGTCGAAGTATGAAACAGTTAAATATGATCGAATCGGATAGGGTCGCATAAGGTCAGTATTTGACTGATTTTCTGTTTCGGATTTTCGATTGAGTGTCGGTAATATTGTCTTCATTAATTAAATATTACAATTTGATGTTTGTTTCATCAAGTTAAAAATAAAAAATAAAAATTAAATTAAAATCAAACTTGTAACACAGATAATATTAAGTGTTTCCAACTCAGTGGTCATATCCACTTGACCCTCGGGGATGCTCCCATTTACACCCCTGAACCCTCGCCAGCTGTCGACCACTCGCACCCCACTGACTCGGACTGATTAAGGAACAACTTTTTCCTCCAGTCGCTCGCATTTCCACACTTTTCTAGTTGACTTGTTCAAGATTGCAAACTGCCAACTACCATCTGTGGACTTTTCCTTTTGCATTCTCGACTTTCCTCGTGTGGTCGGAAGCGGCGCGAGATATTCGAAAACCATCTTTAAAGTACTCTGGCAGCAGATAAGAATTCGGTGGAGTGGTGTGGTTTAGGCCTATGTACAGTTCATATGGACTCAAACCACACTATTGATTTTCTTCAAGCACAATAGAACTTTGTACAAGGACCGTGATCTTTGAAATAAACATTTTAATTCCTCCGATGTAGTACTGTATCATTACCAATTGTTAATTTTTGGGAAACACAAGTTAACATGAATAAACACATAAAAAATGTAATGCAAATTGAAATGTATTACATGGATAGAACCTAGCCCGACAGGCCGTATTTTGTCAGAGGGTCAAAATATTTCTATTTTGCAATAAAATTCAAATAAATGGAATAATTCTGAAAGTATCCGAAAATAAATAAAAACCGTTTTGGAAAGGTGATGAAATAATTAGAAATAAATATATTATTTTTGAAATATAAAAATTTTGCATGCAAACGTAAGAAGTTTTAAAAATGGGTAAAATTAATTATAACAAAAAATAAATAAAAACACATATAATTTGTAAGGCAAACATATTATAAACATTACCGAAAACTATTTTTTTTGTCTTTTCATGTAAAAATAATTAATAAAAAATTCTCATAAGTTTCATAATTTTTTTTTTCTAATTGCGGTCGGAAACTTTGGATTCATAAAGATGTAATTTAAATCATTTTATGGTTATCTTTTAGATTTCAATATAAAGCGTTGTATTTTTTTCTTTCTAAAACCGTTTAAAACATATTTATAACCAAGATAGCAAGGAAGACCCAACGATTTCTATGAGACCAGTATGAATTGTTCCGAAAGCGAACAAATAGACTTGACGGGCTAGGGATGTAACGAGTATTCGTATTCGAATTCGATTTTGCTTTCTCGATTTATTGGAAATTACAAATTTAATGAGCGTTAGATGATTTTCAACTTAAACATGTATATCTTTTCGTATAGAAATAATTGTTTCGAAGTTCCTATTATTTTTTGTGGTTTTATCAATTAAAGGGTGTTAGTAGTTTGTATTCCGTACCCGTCATCAACTTTTAATCCGAATGCAAAAGCGAGTACAAATATTCGTTACATCCCTAATACGAATATATGAATATGCATCAAATTCCGCATTATAGCAAGGAGAGTGCACAATTTGCATAAGCATGTATAATGTGTGTAATAAATTAACGTGGCTGTGCACAAAAAGTTACACTATTTTATATCTAAAGTTGTGTCACTTTTTACAAACAAATTAGAAAAAGTATTTTATTGATTGATTTGTGTACAAATCGTGTTGAATCAAATTGACGGCCTCCGTGGTCGAGGGGTAAGGCTTTCGACGAGCAATCCGAAGATTCCGGGTTAAAATAAAATTTTAGTTGATAATTTTGTGTTACTTCACAATTCAATAATTAAAAAAAATTATAGTACATTTGCGGGACATCCTAGAGTGGAAGATACTCTCAGTGTTGCCCTGGTGTAGAACCACCATTCTGAATTGAAACTTTGCTTAAAATGGCTTTAGCCGTGTTTGGTGACCAGATACGAATAGCCAGGTATTTCCCCAACTTCCTCTTTCCTGCCTCCTACCCCTGCTTCAGCCTCACAACATATCCCAATTGATGCCATGGTATCACTGGCTCCAGACGGGAGTAGTGGGAAACCTTGTGCAGTATTCACATAAAAATAACAGTAAAATAAATAAATAAGATCAGTTCAAATAGTAACATTCGATAAACAATTAATAAGTAAACACTCGTAACACTAATTTATTGAGTAAATAGTTGAAATTGTCGCACAAATATTTGGCCATTTTTCAACTTTGAAATGATTTAACGCAGTTAAAATTTTAGCACAGATTGTTGAAACTATGAGGTAGGTAACACACTAAATACTATCGTTTAACATAATAATAGAGTAATTGATTGTTTTTACATACCTACCTATTGGTAAGTATTCGGCAACTTCTAACCCTTTATGAATAACTAATGCAATAGAACAAAGGGAGTAGATATTTGACCTCCCCAAGAGCGATGCGACTTTAAAAGTGTAATGACCAGCAACATCCGGGTCATTCTTAGCCCAGGACGAGAGGCACGACACGTGGTTCAGTCAGTCAGACAGAAAGACAGACTGACAAACGGGGTAAACCCATCTGAAAGATATTTGGCTCAAAGGACATCCGCCACTTAGTCCCTAATGATGCTCTCGATAACATATTCGTGTAGAAGTCCTAGCATATTGAATTGAATGTACATGTGAATCTTATTGCATTTATTGTACTTTGTAGCATCTGTGTGAGACAAATGTTATATGAAAATCTCGTAAATTATACAATTAACATGATGTTATTATGCCTTCTGTCGATAAAGTATTTTAAGTACGATACACGCATACTTTAATGATGATACGTATGACGGGATTTTAGCGCAATTTACCAACTATTTCACCCCAAACAAGCTTTTCTCTCAATCAATAATTTATTAATATGTATTAGGTAGATAATATTTGAATTTATCTTTAGCCCTTCATTCTTAAAATATTTCGTCACACAGAAGTTTTAGAAAAATCAACTAAAATACCTTATACATGTTAACATCTTTTTATGAGTCATAATTTTCAAAATGTGTAAACTTTAAATATCGATCGTTTAATTGATTAGTCAGACATTTCCAAAAAACCGAGATTTGTTTTGGGAATGCAGTTATACGCAAAAGTGGTTTCATGACAATTAGTGACTGACCGAAGGTTCGGTTTAGGTTTCGGCAAGTTTCGGCATCAGTTTCGGTTTCGGCAGAAATCTGCCGAACCTTCGGCCGCACCGAAACTCTACCCCGTGTATCACCCGCCACCATCAGCTGAGTTCGCCGGCCGGTCCGGCATGATTGAGTTATGAGTTTGTGTTATTTCTAGCGATTGTAAACGCAATTAAAATTTTAAAAAAATTCAATTAATGAGGTCCTTTCTTTCCAATGTAGGCGTTAATTATTGACAAATTTTTGTCCCAAGAAGTAGTTTACATGTTTGTTAATTTTTGTAATTTTTGTTTGTTTTATAGCAGTAATATAAAATTTTAAAAAATTACGTTCGTCAATTATTGTTTTTTTTTTTTCATTAAACTCGTCGTTAAAAAAGTTTCGGTTTCGATTTCGGTCGGACACTAATGACAATTCGTCCCCCGGCGTACTTATATACAATGTACAGTCGCCTTAGAAAAATTACGTTATACCTAATAATACAAAATAAAACTAAGTGACCCCCTGGGGGTGTAAAGGTGCAGAGAGGACGTACGGCCCAATAACAAAAGAACAAAACATATTTTCACTCAAATGCATCAAGGAAAAATCTGCTTCTCTATTTACTGTATGTACCAGCACATAAGTACAAAAAATCAATATTGTCTATAACTTCCTTTGATATTCATACCAACTTATTATTTAAGTCGAACAGAATATCTTTTACGTTTGAAATTGGTAAATAATGCACAAAAAAATATAATTTTATGGTAAATATCATTTCGGGGGATCAATTTTCGGGAGATCAACTGTCGAGTCACCTGCAAAAGTATCCTCTCTATCTTGTACAATTCTCAGATTACTCATAAACACCAACAAATCGATTGTAATGCAGAAAATTTGGTGAATGTGACAAAATGTTGATATAGGTCACTTGTCAAAAATTTTAAAATTTCAAATAAATGTACCGGACCGTTATGCCTCCCGGTGTTATTTCACAGCATATTTAATATGTAAAACACAGACACGTGTAAATAATATTTGATTTATGGTGAACGAATATTGCTTTCCTCATTATCCCAACATTTAGTATTTGGAAATGTCTGACAAATCAAAATTTAGTATTTGGAAATGTCTGACAAATCAAAATGTAGTATTTGGAAACGTCTGACAAATCAAAATGTAGTATTTAGAAATGTCTGACAAATCAAAATGTAGTATTTGGAAATGTCTGACAAATCAAAATGTAGTATTTGGAAATGTCTGACAAATCAAAATATAGTATTTGGAAATGTCTGACAAATCGAAATGTAGTATTTGGAAATGTCTGACAAATCAAATGGACGATCACACATAAATTATCGTTAATAAAATTTACAAGAAGTTATAGAGAAGAAGATATTAAAATAATATTAAAAAAAAACTACTAGCAGGTTTCTTCCGTTCTGTGAGTTTTATGTTGGTGCTTTACAAAAGTTTTCGAAAAAATGATTTTCATTATGTAATCTGTTAAAAGATCATAAAAAGCAGATTGTTTATAAAATTAGTTATTTTAGAATCTTAATGCGTTCGCAAAATATTGATTTTATCGAAAAGCCATCAAAGCACTATCGCATCTGAGAAAATAAACTACGATTGTTATGAGAAGGAAATCTCAAAATAAAAAAGAAAATATGGAGAGTAATCTCACAGACGAGACTTGAATAAACTTAATCCACGGCCGACACCAACTGATTAATGGCATATTGAGCCACTCAGCTATGGCTATCTGAGCCAGCCTAAATTATTTACGTTATAATAATAATAGTACAGCTTTACTTAGCATTGATTAACTTTGAGACGTGATTCAAACAAGACGTTTTCTTATTCGCTTTAATTCAAGGACACGAAGCTTCTTTATGCGAGAATATTTGAATTGGAGGTTTTTATCAAAGGACCTATTCTCTTTTTCTCTATCGACCAAAGGCTAGAATGGAACTTTTTGCGCTTTATGTCTACATAATGCATTATTGCGATGGGCCAAAGAAGTATGTTACTCACTCGAAAGTATATAATTACTCACTCGAAAGTATATAATTACTCACTCGAAAGTATATAATTAATTAATTAAAGTATATAATGAATTCATTATGTTCGTAAAGAACATTTGTTTCTTGTGTTGTGTTGTTTGTATTTTCTTGTTGTTATATTCATTTTTCAATTTGCTATTTAATAGAAGAACTATTTTATCACTCGTTTGTAAAAGTTTGTAATATAAGACGTATTCAATATATTTTGCTTCTTTCTCGGAAGGATTGGAATAATGGTTGTTATTCTCCTCTAAATGCCATTAAGAGGGACGTATGCGTGGTCCATTTTGGTCCGTTTCATACAAATTTTAAATTTGGATTTGAGATCAAAATACCCAACCAAACTGAAAAATTATTTTCAAAATCAAAAGGTATATTAAATATCTAGTACGGATTTGAACTACTTTATTTATTTTTGCTTTAAATTATAAGATATTCACCATGAAAAATTTTGTGTTTCATGATTCTAGAGGCAAATTGGGCCATTATTTGTGAGTAAATGAAAAACATTAAAAAAATTACCATGGTTATTTTACAAATACAATGATAAATAAAACAAAAAATTAAAAATCGTTAAAAATGTAATTTTCATTATATTTCTATGATAAATATAGTAAACATTTCATTTACTCACAAATAATTGCCCAAGTTGCCTCTAAAATCATGAAACACTAAAATCTTTAATGTCCTATATCTTATAATTTAAAGCAAACATAAATAAAATAGCTCTCATCCGTACTAAACGATTGATAAACCTTTGATTTTAAAAATAATTTTTCAGTTAGGTTGGGTATTTTGATCTCAAACGCAAATTTAAGATTTGTATGAAAAGGGGCGAAAGGGGCCGCATAAACGTTTTATTTAATTTACTCTCAGTCAAAAATAAACAACTATTTGAAAAGATTTTTAATTAATATGTCAAAAAGTATAATAATTTCTCTGCTTTTTTTTTTTTTTTTTTATAATCTTTATTTTTTCCCATTATTATAAACATTTCAAAATACACATATAAGAAACAAATAAATCAAAAGTTAGGAATAATTAAATCTACGTAAAGTAAAAAGTAGGTGATGGGAACCCACAAAGGCACTGCCTGTGCGTGGGTAATATAAACAAAAATGCATACATCAGTAAGTACAATTTAAGCTCAAAGCTCATCTATTGTTAATAATAATAATATTTGGATGATTTATATAGCTCCGTTTTTTGTGAAAAATCACCTCAAGGGCGCTCAGGGCGCTTGTTCACCATAAATAATAATTTAATATCAATGGTGTTAACGAACCGAGCCGAAAAGATACCACCAGATGATATTATTTTAATATGGACCGTTATTGTTTGCTCTGTCGAAAGTATAATAGTTCCAACGGGGTCGGGGGCGGAAGAATCCAACGCCGCGCGGCGCCCCGTGCCGCCCACAGCCCACAGTATACAGCCTACAGCTTTCTCACAGCTTCCGGTGGAACTCTCTGTTGATTATGGGAGAATAAAGTAGGAAAATTATTTAATTAAATATCATAACAGCTTTAATAAATATAAGTGTTCTAAACTTGGGAGGCGGGAAGGGGTACCGCTGCCACGGTAACCTTTATTGGATAACCAACACCTTTGCCATAGATCACCCCAACTGGCTCGCTACGTTTGGTGATTTAGCAGGGGTGCCCGGGTTCATGGAGTGAGGTTTGTCTAGGTCTTGGAGGTGGAGGACCAGGACACACTGAACCCCAAATTCCTACCCACCCCTTAAACCCTTTTCATTCCCAGAACTCTCCTCCCCCTTCTTTCCTTTAAAAAACCCTCCACACAGCATCCCTAAAGATGACTTAGGCCCTGAGGGAAATTATTTTCCTCAGGGCCTCCTGTGTGGAGCTCATGTAAAAAAAAATTATTATAGTCACTTTTTTAACAATTTTCACAAAGAAATTATAAATTTTGTGACTAACTTAACTTTTTCAATTCAAAGGCGGTACACATCAGTGTAAATATACGACAAATATTTGTTTCACGCCTGCCAGGAATAATAATAAAAATGCGGCGTTGTGTAACAGCTGATCAGTCAATATAATGCTTTAAGAACTTGATCTGTGAACCATCCAAATGTAAAAAGGACTGTGCTTCATTGGTCAATAAGTTCATCAAATTCACTCGCTTCTGTTTACTTTTAAATTTGCCTGGAAAGAAAGCGCATGACAAAGCTTCTTGCTTTGTTCCAGCGATGATTTGGTACTTATTTCAAAAATTGTACATCGCAATGACGTACATCACACAACTATATGCATTCACTCTTCAGCCGGCCATTTTTTTTCAAAGCGAAATAAACGTTATTCACAACAATTCAGCTTACACGTTGAACTTTATTCAGCACAGAAATGCAGAATTTTTGGCAACCGCATGCAAAACACAAACTTGTGAATGGCTGAAAGCATGAATGTGTTGCTTCGATGATGAGTCGATTTTATTAATAACCGTTTTATTTGGTACTTAAACGGCCAATCTCCTTTATTTTACAGGTATAAATTGACGAGGTGTCGTCATTCCTGCAGTCGCTACGGGAGGTCTGAAGATGGCATATAACGTAAACTACGACAGCTCAATATGGCGCCGATCACACCACCCCTCCCCTAATAAAACCTCACCGCGCTGTTAATATACTAAGCTATATTTTCATCCAATAAAAAGTCTTCAGTGTCTACGTAATGGTATTGGTAACATCAATTTGACTTGCAGAGCTGATCATAAGTTCTCGTGCTTGAGCTTGCACTGTGTTTTTTTTTTTTTTAAATCGGGCAATTTATCCTAAAAAGAATGCTGTGTATCGTTAAAGTTAAGATAGACAGAAGTTAAGAATTTCGAGGATAATTTATAAAAAGATAGGACACATTATCAAATATTGATTTCATTCAAGTCTATGAACTTATATAGAGCTGAAATAATGCGAGAATTGTTGAGAGTCAGCAAATACGGAATACTAAGGGGAGAAAGGTGGGTGATTTTAAGGGTCCAATATTCGAATTTCGACCGATTTCTTACATATCTCCCTTAAACATTTGAAGTTTTAAACTCTTAAAGAAATACATGTTATTTTTGAAGATAATATCTAGGTACGTTCCACGCCAAAACGCAAATTATATGAAATTCCCTAGATAGAAAAAAATCGCGAAGTATGCTCCGAAAATTATTTAAAATAAGTCTATTTCTATTATATTTATGAAAAAATTCACAATGTTTCTTTAAATGATACGTTCCACGAGATTTTTGCTCTATTTTAAAAGAGTCATGTTTTATTAAGCTTTTTCGCCATTTTCTTAAAATATTAGCGCGCTCTGTCCAACATTCGTAATTACACATCTCTCCATCTTCTTCTTTTTCAGCCAAATTGCGCCGCCTTAATAAGCAAACGATATATGCCTTTGAAGGAAGAATAATTCTTACAATTGAAGAAGAAGAAGACATGGTCAAAATCATGGTCAATTGAAGAAGAAGAAGACATGGTCAAAACATGGTCATGGTCCCTCTCACCGCACTGGCAGAATGAACTATCAACTCAGATTTCAAACAAATGAGCTGTAATTGATAAAAAAGTGAACAAATCTCATTTACAATAATAATAATTCTTTTGAATTTTTTTGCTATGAATATGATTTTGTATTCCAGCATAGAAAGAGGCAGCTTGGGTTTTCGTATCTGTAGAATTCTCTTCCCAGGAATTCTAAAATCTAAATAAATAGAACCAGAGGTTGTTCCAAGTTTAGCGAGAGAATTGGCTTTCTCGTTACCCTCAATTCCTAGATGGCCAGCGACCCAAACCAATATTGTCTGGAATTTTTTATTAGTTTAGAGAAATGAGGATGTTTTAAATAACGTGTCTTCTGGACAACGAACGATGTTTGAGGAACATTTTAATAACTCGTGCTAAAGCTCGTGCGCAGCACTCGCGCTATAGCATGTGCTTAGTGTTCAACGTTCACTAAAGCTCGGTGATCAGTGTGACTACTACTCACTGATCACTAGTGACACCAGTGTTCGCTATTCCCACGACCGCACACATTCACACTTCCACAGTTTCCTCCAAAAGCACATACGCCAACCCATATTTTCTGGCTGCCGCTGACACATAACACAATATTCTCTGACACAACACACTCTCGTCATTCCGTCCATACAATCAAACTCACACCAGCGTGATTCCTGTCCGGACACACACAATGTTCATTTCAGTCTCGGCGCGCACGAAGTAAGGCGGCGTGTTTTTTTCCTCTGGGCAAGAAAACATTAATTCATTCGATTGACAACCTTTTACTCGGGGGTCTTATCTCCTCAGTTCGAGCGGCTGGGATCGGTCCGTCCGTCCGCGGCTTTATTTCACTAGGAACGCACATCGAGTTTGGAATTATTTTAGTTATTCAGCTGTTCCAGAGCGGCGTGGTCCAAACTGTTGCACCTCTTGTGTTCTGTCGCGCTGCGTCTCTCTCTAACGAACTTTCTGTCTCTCTCCTTGTGCGGTGTTTTCCTCCGGTTTCCCGCGCGATTACTTTTAGTTTCCGTTTGTTTTGGAACAAACTCTCCGTTAAGTGGACCGGTTCGTTTCGAGTGTTTTGGTTTGCTAGTGAAGTTCAAAGTTCAAAAAATATTAAGGATTTACAACAAAAAGACTGCCTCAGTCTGGATTACAACATTTACAAAAGGTAATGAAAAACATACCTTCATTATTATTTATTATCCAATAAACAAAGAATCATTCTGAAATATATACAAAAAACCTTCCAACTAACTCAATCCTCGTTAAAACTACTAATTTTGATCAAATCGTGCGACAAAACGACCCAAAACTTCACATAAAAAAATTGTTGTTATGACTTTTAAATGGCGAAAAACCTTCTGTCATAATAGGGTGATTTGACAGATCAGAACATTGACACGCCCCTCGCATAATGCGCCAGTCAACGACACTGAACTAAAAATGACAGCACTGGACAAAGCAAATGGCCCACTGCTCATTTGGCCTTAAATTCATTGTTGCATTAATGTACCTACCGGAACAAAATAAAAAGGAATTAATCATGTTTATGTTTCATGGACACGTGTTTTGTCCACTGCGCATGACTGCCATTCTAATACTTCCTCAATACGATAATAATGTAGTTTGGGAAGCAAGAGGGACGGGCCTCATCTGGTGACGGGATCTTTGCGACTCAATTGACTCCAATCAACTCAATTTAGCTTCGTCAAGCTTCGCTTCACCACTCTTGAAATAAACGTAACATAGATTGTTATTAGGTAGTTTCGTTCCTTCAATTCTGTTCAACAATAAAACAAATCAAATATTACACGGCTAATTTTTAACTAAAAGCTTTTTTTAAAGTAAGCTAACTTTCTTAGTCCAATTAAAGTGAAATGTTTCCTCAAGGGCTCTTAGAGCTAGAAAATTCTCACCGTATCCAATTAATTATTTATTCATATATGTATAATCATGGGGGCTACATAGAAAAAGCTAAAGTAAATAGTTTTTGGGTGAAATGAATAAAGATAATGTGAACATTTAAAATCCAGATCTCCCATTGAAGAATAACCCAAGAACACGCTTCTATTTGACTTACATTAATGTGTTTCAAAATTGTTTTTAAAACACGTTGGTAGCAAAGCGATAAAAATAACATTTAACAGCGTGGTATAAAAGTATTATTTTAAATTGATTTTTTTTACTTCACACTTTATTCATTTGTATTATATTTATATTTTTATATGTAGTATATTTGCGGCTTGTTGCATAGGTGTAAGTAATTTTAACATCGTCCTGGTAAAAGTGAAAAAGATTGCCATACAGAATCGAAACGTTGCTTGAAATGGCTTTTTCGTATTTGGTGACCAGTTCTGAATAGTCGAGTCCCTCCTCACCTTCCTCTTCACCACCTCTTTCCACTCCCTGCTACCCTTCTCAGCCTCAGAACATGCCCCAATTGGCGATGCCATAATCTCACTAGCTCAAGACGGTTAGGAGCAGTTGAGACTCCTACGAAATTTAAAATTTATAACAAATGGTTTGCGGAAATTCTTGGAACCAGTTAGTGACAGCACTGGTTAAATCCAACATATTTCTGATACAACCGTGGTGCCGTAAAAGCCTAAAGAAGGCACGGTTGTTTTCCACAATTAGGACAAACATTTTACCAAGTATGAATACATTAATAATTGTATATGAGTATTGACGTCTATAATAATAACAAGGTATTAATGTTAGGTGCAAGAGAACGAGAAGTAATAGCAGAGACAGAGATAGAAAAGAGAGGGTGAGGGAAGTAAACACGACATTTTACCGGTAGCATGCGTATGGGGTTATATCTGTACAGGGTGTTAAGGGACGTACTTTACTTACTTAAACCAGTGATTCCTGATATTATTGGTCGTAAAAAATGTACTGAAATGAAATTTTGGCCTCCGAGGACTTTTTCATATCTTTTTTTTTTCAAAATGTTAGATTTTGAACAACAGAAAATCTTCCACTTGTCGTCACTGCTCATTCAGCCGGCTAACCGACCAAACCCTGACCCCGCCCCTAACTGTCTACTATTTTTTAATGTTTTTAGTTTAAAAAAATATCTTTAAAAATGTCACCGGAGACAAAAATTTTATGTACATTTTTTCCTCATATAATGTCAGGAAAAGTACGTCCCATAACACTCTGTATACGTTATTGATTTTATCATTTTCGTTTGGGGATTTCATTAGTGTTTTGAAATTGTCAAGACTTTTGTTTGATATTGATATGTAAAATATTGGTCATTATTATTTTGGTGTTTTCATAGGCATTACAATAATTTTTTCTGGAAAAAAGATTTTTTCTGTTCAACATCATAAATTTAATTCCATAGTTCTTATTACGAACATGAACATCAACATTGTTTGTATACCTACATTTTTTCTGATATTTTGAAATAAGGTTATGATTTTGACGTTAAAAAAACTAGATTTATGTCACTTCTATAATTTAATATGAACTAGAGGTTATTTCACGGATGGTATAAGTTGTACTCCTGAGCGAAAATAACTCTCAGTAGCATCGGTGACACCGATATTAGAGCCATTTTGCTTGGCGAATAAATGCAACCCTCAATTTCTTTTCCTTCTCAGAACTTCCTCTCCTTCCTTTCTTGATGACATGGGCCCTGAGGGAATAATTTTTTTCAGGACCTCCTATGTGGAGCTACTACTACTACTACTACTTAATATGAATTAGTTATATATTTTAAGTGATAATATATAATTATCAACTGTTGACCGGTCCGCGACGTTAAAAAGGTTGGGGACCGCTGTAATAAGAGGAATATAAACGTCAGAAATATTTCGATTAAAATCGCGCGTCGAATTTGCATGAGGCAAATAAGCGAAAAAGTAGTTTTTATTTATTTTGTGCATAATTTTATAAGAATGAAAAAAAGGTAGAACATACAAACCTCAAAAATAGTTTTAGCCATAAAGGGGTATTTTAAAAAAATTGTTTCTTATATTCTTCATAAGTTAGTAAAAGCTTCAATTTATCCGTATTTTTTCATGTTCATACTGTAAACCGATTCGTCGTAAAGATGAATCTAAATAGTATCTAAATAGGATTTCACGTAAAGCTTCATCTTAAAGTATTCACCTGACATAAATTGATTGTTAAAACCATATTTTCTCTCACCTATATTATGTTATTCATATTATGTCATGTACTATATTATTCACCCTGTAGAAGGTACGGATTAGTCCTTACAAAATTAGCTTTGCTTGTTTACGCGCTCATCTCAGCCCTTGTTAAATTTTGTAATGATTGAAAAATATTCCCGTACTAATTGAAAATACGTTTATGGACGTACTGTCACTTTGCATACAATTTTACTGTTGTAGTGACACTTTGTTAACACACATCGAATTGGTATACGAAGAAAAAATGTCTACGTATGTACTGCACCAAAAAAGGGGAGATAATATAATATTATCTGTGCGAGCCCTACCCTATGTCGTTCTCGTCGTGATTTCTTGTTTTACGACAGTGACAATACAGACTTGAGCGTGGTGCATTCAGTAACTGAATAAAATGATTGGCATGTGTTCAGCAAACACATTCGTTTGGCGAATCCAATCCGTTTTCAATATTTAAAACGTACTGTCAAATTGAAATTAGCGCAAATTACGTGTACAGGAGTCGTTTTTCTTTTTAACATACATAAAGTTGTCTCCACCAGTTAGTGGAGAAAAATTCAACAGAGATACCACTATTATTATTTTATAATTACTTTAAAATCTACTGTACTAAAGACGTAACGACTGTGTGCGTTTTAAAAAAATATATGTTTATATTTTTGTGGTAAAAATTACGTTGCAGAGTTGTAACTCGTGAAAGAAGTGTATTTCATACAAATCATAGTTGTCTCCTGCCATCTCGACTTGCGTATATTCTATAATGTTACAAAAAAATGATATGACGACATAAAATATGAAACTATTTTCAAACTTCAAAAGGTATATATAACCTATCAAGTAACAGCTATTATTATTTTTAATAATGTTTAATAAAATATTTTTAAAAATCTCAAAAACTTATCTCCTACACTTTTATGTCGTACGTTAATTCTGTCACGTGGGTTGTCATTCGAAATAGGTATAAACGCAGCTCGTGTTTGTCACCCCAATAGGCATTTTAGGCCTCCTACCCCCTTGCTTCATTTCCCCTCTGAGATCCAGAGAGAATTCATTTATAGTAAAAACAAAATGTGACAGAGTGGCGGAAATGTGACAGAGTGGTGGAAATGTGACAGGGTGGTTAAAGTTATGTAAGTTAAAAAGAAGAACAACCCATAGACGCACTGTCTAAAAACGTGCATTTTTTAAAATTAGTTAGCATATCATATTATATGAGGTTATAATAGCCAGTGACACAAAAAAATTGAAACATCAAGTTTAAAAAATATGTATATGCGTATTTTGATGATAAATCATAAGAGCAATGAAGCTTCACAAGTCGCCGGACCAGCATGCTGGTTTTGACAGTTGTTGTTTTAAGTGAGTGTCAATTAATTTAATGGCCACCGCTCGCTCCGTTGTTGTCTGGACAATTAACTTTGTAATATATGCCGAATAACTCAGGCGGTTTATTCTTCTGATTTAAATGTTATATTGAGGTGATCTGACCTTTCAGAAATGTTCACTTTTATGGCTTCGAATGTGTATGCCTGTTCTGTATACTATACGATATTACGCCATTTGACCAATCTAAACTAAATTGAACTTTACCAGGCCAAGTTCAGATTGAGAACAAAAACAGTCGACGTATTTTTCTGGTCAATGCCAGCCATGGTTCATTTGTCATTTTTCAATTAATGTATCTCGTAAACTGTGTAGATTCTTGTAGATTATTTTATTAAACTTTCATCACGTTTACAAAAGCCAGTACCTACCCTTCAGCAAAATAGACTTACCGATTTGCTCCAAAATGTGAAGTAGGAATTCCAGTCAATTTAAAAAATATATCACCTTCACCTTCTAACTTAAAAAACAGGATTTTTAATTTTATTTTACAAATGTCGATTTTATGGTTAAAGCCAGCCAAAACGATCGAAATCTGACGGATTATGCGTGACGTCATATGTACCTCGGTTTAATCGATCTACAGTAAAGTCGATTCCGCTCGGGTTACCATGAAATCAATAAATTCCATTTAAAGTATTTAGCAAGATTTAACAACATAACAAAATATAAGGAATATGAGTAAATCTTTTATTTAATTTTTTTTTTGTATTAGGATTTTTCCGAAATCCGTCGGTGGTTCATTTTGTATTAGGATTTTTTTTTAATTCTTCATTGAGGGATCTAGTTACAATGGTATACATCCATTTAACCCAAATGACATCAAAACATTTCTAGAAATGCAAGGAACTGTCAAATTTCATAAAATTCGTTCATCCTAAGATTCGGAAATTGTGACTGTGGGTGAAAAAGCATTGTTTGAAATTCTGTTGTTCCACTCTATCCGTCCTTCTGATCCCTTAAAAAGTTAATTTAGTGTTAATTAGTAATGTTTGCTTTTCTTTATAAAAATTATCTCTACGTAGAGTACCTACCCAGTAATAATTAAACCATAAACTACGCGTCATGTGAACATTTTAAAATGGTTTGTTAACGCGGATGCACTTCACAAAGCCAAATCTATAAATATAAATAGCTTGATATTCTGTATGTAATGTTCCAAAACAATAAATAAACTACGCCTTCCAAGATATCACTAGGTTATCGTTAGGTTACATACGAATTTAAAATAGCGACCACCGCGGGGCGTGGGAATTTATTAAAAATGTGCGTACGCATCAGATGTCACCTTTTCGTTTTCTTTAAATAAGCGGTGTTGCTTAAAAAGAAAAGCTGTGTTATTTTAAAGAAAAGCGCAATGTTATTTTTTTTAAATGAAAAGATGGTGAAATAAGAAAAGTGGTGTTGCGTCCTAACATTAAACTTCATAAATAATTATTATCATTTTATAAAACGACGTTACACAATGCACCTATTTTTAAAAACTGAAATACATACAACATTGCCGAATAAATTTTTTTATCGTAACACAATAATTAATCTTCCGAGTAAAATCATTAACTAACATGCTCAGATCCAACTTAAATAATCGAATGTCAAGTCAAATTACAGCATTGCACGATTTCCAAATATTTTTAACTTTTTATATTGACTGCTAATTATTTGTGTACTGAAAGAATTCAGCTTTCTCATTTATAACAATGGTATTTGCATATACCTTGGTAATAAAATGGAAGAGGTCATTTGGATAATGTCGGTGGAGTCGTTTTATTGAAAAATTCCCACAAGGACGCTTAACAATTTTGATCAAAACTCGAAACACGACCTTAAAACTAAAAACTGAAAACAAACATAATTGTAACTACATCCCACATGACTACTACCTACAACTTTTAATTGATAACTACCTAACTTGTAACTAGTGACTTACGAACTTATGACCAATTACTAAAGCCCATATAACAATATTATACCATATAGGAAGGCAGGAACCTAAGATTGTGTAGGTTCTAATTACAGAGCATCGTTTGAGATTTAATTAATTTTAGTCTGACATCTTAGTTATATTTCTACTTGGTGATATAATGACAAATGAAGCAGCAAAAATCTCGAACGGTCATGAATTTTGCAGAGCGCGTTTTCTGTCTGGAAATGAAAAGGTAAACTAGTTTTACACCTGTTGAAAAAGTGAAGTGAAGATAATAAATGTATTTAATTTTTACCGTTAAAAATAAGACAATTTATATTGTGCAACAAAGAATATGGGTTAATTTTTGGGTTATTTATGCCTGTTGCGCTTCCTCTTTATTCAGCCAACGTTTCCAGCGTTACGTAAAAAGTGTTCATCATCACGACTGAAGTATAGATTGTGTGTTTAGGCATTTCGAAGTGATACCTTGCTGCAAGAGGTAAAGGGGGAAATAGGTGTAGGACGGCGTATTTTTAGTGGTTTTCATGATTTTTTTTTAACATATTTAAAAAATTTATATATTTTATTTACATTTAAGGGTCATTTTACACATATATTCAAGAGTATATTCTAAAATTTTCTAATATTTTCCTAAAAAAATAACGGAAATATCAACTGCCGCGCATTTTAAGTCGCCATTTGGCTGGACAATTTCTGTAACTCCTGGAGGTCACAATTTACACTCGAGATCAATTTTTAAAGAAAATTTACTTTTTTTAGAAGCGTTTCTTCTATTTGAACCTCACTTCTCATAAAAAAATCGAAAATTAATATTTTTCTGAGGAATATGACGATTTAGTATGATTTTTTACCATCATTTTGTACGTTTTTTTGCAATAAAAAATAGTTAAAATAAAGATACTCTTTAGATTTTAGGTTCACATAGAGCGGAATTTTATAAAGAAACCATGTGCGAGTTAGATAACTATTGATTAAAAATAAACTATAGGAGCTAGAGGTTACACAAATTCGAAAAAAGTAGTTTTGAAAAAAACGCATTTGAAAATAAGAGTGGAAGTAAAGTAGTAGTATTTTGACCGAGGAACACACTCGTAAACGCTTATAACTTTTGAACGGCGTGGAATTTTGGTTTGAAATTTTCAGAATATATTTTTGAATAGTACTATCGATTTAGGAAAGAAAAAAAAAGAAAATATTGAAGCCTCTACACCTATTTCCCCTCTTAATCCTCCGAATGTAGTTTTTTGCGTTTAGTTTTAGTCTAATAACGTATACCATGATTGGTATCACAGAAAAAATGGTGT
Source organism: Glyphotaelius pellucidus (assembly GCA_936435175.1). Lineage (NCBI taxonomy): Eukaryota > Metazoa > Arthropoda > Insecta > Trichoptera > Limnephilidae > Glyphotaelius > Glyphotaelius pellucidus. Next base: position 9,114,084 of record OW386537.1, on the reverse strand, counting down.
TTAAAATTACTGAAAAAACCCTTTCTAAGACGGGAAAATTAACAAAAATTGCAATAAACTAACAAAATTAATTATATTCCATTTTTTTACTTTAAAAACTTTCCCCTTTCGTGTATTTGCGTGGTATGTTCGGAGGTATTATATCTTGGATTGTTGGTATAGGTAGGTTGCTCAAGTAGTCTCACTGACCAGTGCGCTGTACTGACCGGTGACCCCTCGGGGCCCCAAGCCCAAGGTGGCTGCGGCGAACTATTGACACTGGCTGTTAGTGTGCAAGAGCCTGTTCTCAGAGCTCTCTAGTGTTTGCCTTCAGTTCATTGCTCACGCAGCGTGTGCTGTGAGGGGAGCCCAACTGCTCAACAACACGCTACTCGAAATCTGACTTGACTTGTCAAGATTAACCCAAAAAAAAAATATATTGATATGCACATTTCAAATATAGAATTATAATAACATCAGTAGGTACTTTAATAGCTTATTTTTATTCTTGAGATATCAGATCTAATTTTGAAAATGACATTAAATTGTTACATTGTAGATCATCGCTTATCTGAATTCTTGAACAGTTAGTTCCAAATTTGAAAATGACACTTAAATTCAAAATAAATCCAAGTTAAATGAACCGGAGTTATAATCACTTACACACAGACCCCCAACAGAAATTAGTACGTTTGATTAGTGATGGGCTTGTTCAAAACATTTTTGTTTATAATTTTGTGTTATGTTTGTGTGATGAAAAACAAAAGTACGACGCCCACATTAGTTCTGAAATTCGACGTCTCCGCAATGACGCAAATTGATTGAATCCTTTACAATGAATGCTGTGTTTTGTGATAAAATACTTGCATTTTAATAATCATATAATGTTTCGAATTATTAGCTCCAACTCTGCTGAAGAAACAATTGTATTGTACTGTAGACATGTCTTTAAAACCAAAATTACCTCAATTTTATCTGGCTTCAGTTGAAATTGTTCGCACTATTTCAAATCTTTCTGGAAAAGATGTACAATTTTTTTGATCTATCTGGAGCCTATTTTATTTTAAAATGGTGAAGATCACACATCTAGGGATTTTCTTTTCGGCATCGGAAACAATCAATCAAATCCGTGTCTTTAAAACAACGACTCCATTTTTTCCCTAAAAACTATGACACCAAATTTAGGACAAGAACCAATTTTTAGTCTGAAAACAACACTGAAATCGTTTTCCCTTTTTTATATTAATGTCTCGTCTCCCTTCCTTAGAGGGATATTATGTACTAAACTTAATACCTCCAAGCTCCCAGCAGAATAATAGGCGTACTTAAAGACTAGGACTCATCCCAAAAAGGAATTAATTTTTAAGTAAATTTTAGGTAATGTTATTACGATGAAACTATTAACTGAACCACCATTAAACTGGATCAGTTTTTTGACAAATTTCCAGTAATGAATGGATTAACAACATAAGAAAGACATTTTTATGTAATAGGATTATACATAACTGTGTTCGCCAAACAAAATTAATTTATCGTGTTATGTTATGTTCAAGGATATAAGGTATTTGATAAGAAGAACTTGACTGTAATAGTTTTTTTTATCAATTTTAGTTTTGAAAAAAAAAAGTGAGTGTTTATGTGCCCTGGCTAACCACTTATGATTTCCTGGAAAATCTTCAGTCTGAATAGATTTTTGCACCTGGCCAATTCTAAATTATTTTCCTGGTAACGCAAACTCACAAAATAATTTCCAACACTTTTTTATGATTATTTTCATGGGCTTGCTCTGATAAGATAAAACTTGATATGTTTTAAACTTTCTAAGGAAAAGAAAGCTCTATTTATTAATTCATTCGTTTATTTAAAACCCGTTGGGCTTTTACAAGTACAATACAAGTCGAAATTTTACATAATCTAGAAATCAGTACATTTAATAAATGTCATCAGTAGATGTAATAAATTCTTCACGTTACTTTGTGGTTACATTATCGTATTGATTATTTTTGTGTTTAGTTCGAAGAAATCTTTTTTTTGTTGTGTAATATAAATTATATTTAATTCTGTTATTATTAAGATCTGCAAGAATTTTTATTTCTTATTGTGACAGTTGTTTCGGCTTACAAGGCTTCTTCAAAATTGAAGTTTAGAAACATATAAATAAGTCGTCTCAGTGTTCTAACCACAGTTTGAAAATGGCCTTGTAAACCGAAACAGCTTTCACAATAATAAAAAATAAAAATACTTACTAATAAATTAATTTATATTAAATAAAAATAAAAAAAAACATTTTCGTAGATATTTGCGTTAAGGTGCTCGACAAGTAAATAAATTGATTAATTTATCTTTTTACTCCCATTAAATACACTTTTTTTTTTTTTGAAAACTGTACTTCCCCGCTGGTGTTGTACTTTTTTGACATGTTTCGAATAATCTTCGACATGTTTTGAACATTTTAAATAATCTGCTAATTTGACGCTTACCGAACACATTATTGCGGAAACCGATCCCAAGGAGTGCGCGCGCATCTAAGGCTTTTCTCCAAGCATTTGCGAGCTGAAAAGAAGTTGAAAACAATATTATTTTACCACAGCTTTTACATGTGTTTTAATTCTTTGTAAATTCTTTTGTTCGTATATTGTAATTTTTCCAAAAAATCGAAGAACCTGTGAACTACACACCTCTGAAACTTTTTATTTACAAACGTGTGCGTAAAAGTATTTGCTTAGTTAATCTTACACGGGCTATCTACAACACATTCAAATAAATATACAAAAAACTAGTCAACACTCCTTAAAAATACACAATAATATGTACAAATTCGGAGAACCAACGTCCTTCATCTCTCCGCATGTCGAAGTGTACAATGTACATGTACATACAGTGTTATAGGTACACTGGTGACTAGTAGACAGGGCGTGCTTGGAATGAATATTTTATTGTATTTTCATACACCGTTCTCGATCACTACTATGAAAATAACTCATATTGTAAAAGGTTTTCGTATAATAAAAATTAAAATACTCTTCAGTTGAGAATTTAAAAACAAAACATTTTACCATTAGTATTTCATTTCATATTAAATTTTGAAAAAATATTATTATTCATGAATTTGTGAATATCGCGAAAATTTTTGTCATAAAATTTTTGTCATGAAATTTGGCTTGGCATTTCTAGATCAACCGAACAAGACATGAAATGTTCATTTAAGATGAAGCCAAGCGAAATAATGCAAAATCAAACAAAATCATGTATTTTTGTTTTTAAAATTTGATCGCTTAGAAGTATTATATAGATGCATCAATTAAATACTGCGTGTAGAACATATCTTGGTCTTTTAAAAAATCGGTCATTTTTCAAGTCTTTTAATAAGCCTAGAAAAAAATAAAGTATTAGGTCTATGAAAAAACACTTTCAAGTGCAAACTCTCCTCCTTATAAACCCCATGTGGCAAATTCATTTTCTTTTATTATAATCGCAAAAAATGATATTTACGCCCGAACTTCACAAAATAAAATAAAATATGCATTTTCTAGTTGTTATTTTGGACATCAATCAATTCGGCTCGCACTCCACGAATTTGGATTTTAAAAGTGAATCTTATGCCATCTGCACAAGAACCATGCATCCATTTCCCCCGTTACGCCCCGCCTGCGAAGGGGTACAGACGTCCTGGACTCCGCGTCGCTTGGTTCCATGAAATTAATTTTACATTTCCTTGTTATTACAATAAACAATGCGTAAACAAGGAGTTAATGCTTTTACAGCCCTTTACGAATCAACCTGTAAAAAAAATCTCAAATTCCAACCTTTCCAAAAGCTTTTTCTCAAGTATTTTTAAACTCCTCCCAAAAAGGGGCGTGAATTCCGATTTAGATTTTTTTCTGGACTATTGGATCATCATAACTGTTAAAATTGAGGGAAGGCTTCATACTTTTGTTCCTTTTTTTTGCAATTGCTCAGTTAGAAAAAGAATATAAAAAGTTTGGCGAAGTCGGGTAGTAACATACTAGTTGTATTATGTAGTGTTAAGCACTGAAAAGCACAACACATTACCAAATAACATTTGATCAATTTGATGACCTGACAAAATACTGAGCTTTTGGGGCCAGCTATAGACCGGCAATCGACAATTGGCGGCCCGAACGCCAGATCTGGCCCGCGAAGTGTTCTGTCCCGCAGAGTCTTCAAGGAAATTATTCCTTCCCACCTTACACGGCGCACCTTCGACCACAATCATATTTTTTTTTATATCTAGTTTTTGTGAAGAAAACATGAATGTAAGTTTTTAAGAATTCGCAACGCCCGAGTGGGATTCAATAACTACAACGCTACCAACTGGTTGGTGGTGATATCTCAAAACTATTTTTTAAAATGTTCGCTTAGGGCGCTGTTTTCGTATGTGCTACCATACTTATATACAAATAATCTCAGAATGTTGAAAATCTTCACTCGACTCCACTCACATCCGCGATCAGACGGGCTGTCACAAGTGCACAGACTGAGCAGGCTCGCACGCGCACAGTCACGTAGCCCCCCCAAAAAAATTGACATTCATACGCTCTACCACCAAAACTTATTTCCGACGCTGCTACAAGTATAGTCTAAACCACGAAACGAATACACAAAATGGTAATTTTTCTTAATTTTTTTTATCTGAACGATTTTGTTCACACCAGTTTGCCACTTAGCCCGTCTTTGGGTCGGTCGGTTTCGTTTAGCAATCGACATAAACCGAAGACACTGCACAGAAAATTCCCAAACAAATACCGCACTGCAAACCGTATCGAACTTTACTTTTCTGTGCAGTGTCTTCGCTTTGTGTCTTGTAATTTTAACGTTAACATACATACATCTTCAATATTAATTCCATTATTATCATGATCAAGATGCTATTAGCTTTGTGAAATCTGTTTGCAATTTAAAAAATAGTTAAATATATTATGAAAATGTAATTTTATTCAAACCTCGTTTTTCTCGATAATATCGGGTATAAAGTCTGCCTGTAATACCTACGTGAAGGTGACAAGTCTTAGTTTGGGAGAAGCCGGCAGTCGGCAGTATACTCACGGTGTAATATCCCACATACTGTGCTATAATCAATATGGGTCGTGCGACGCCCTAGTGCTCGGGCCATTAAGCTATAAAGTGCGACTTTTATCTGTATGCTGATCTGTGTGTAACGCGAGACAATGACGTCCCACCCAGTCGTGTTTACGTCTATAGCTGTTTTTATTATACGTAGGTTACCCGGCCTCGCCCGGGTTTTCTTCACAGTGTTTCGTAAGCACACTTTACACTGTACGACGTTTAAAAAAATTCATATAAATGCAACAGAGCCGTTGAGATGATCTTTCACATAAACGGCTATTGTACAAATTATGAAATTTTTAATATTAGATGTGTTTTAGAAGACATGATCTTGAAAATCTTCAATTTCTAACGCATTGCACTACTGGCCTTTTAACTTCTGAAAGTCAATAAAAACAGTCATAAATCTTATCTCTATCTATTTACATGAAGAAAAATGTCTGTGGCTGGCGGGTGGACACCAGATGAAATAGGTTCTTTAACTAGAGTTCTTTGCAGGAAGCGGATCCCACTCCCACTACTTTTTCAAATCAACCGCTCCCAGAGAACTCGGATCCGAATTCCTTTATCCAGCGCTCGGCAGAGTCGATTGAACTCGCGAGTTCAAAAGCGGGTTCGAGTTTATATGCGGGTTCGAACATCTGGACCCGAATGATCCGCAGGTCCGAGTTTGGGGTCAGAACTGTGCGTCTCGGCAGCCGCCACGGCTCCTCAGTTCGTACAAAGAACTCGGAATCTGGAACCAATCCTAGAACTCGAGTTCTTTTAAAAAGATCCACTCCTCGATAGGCCTCCGGCAAAACGCGGAACCTACTCAATTAGCTAGTGACCAATGTTATTTTCGAGGTTTAACTTTTAGAAATTAATTTCAGGTTATAAATTTTGTTAAATTCCTTGAAATATAATATATTTTTATTCATTTGTTTAACGCACAGAGATACTCTTTTTGATGAAAACTACAAAACTCACAGCTCGAAATTTAGCATTGTGAGCTTAAATCTTGAGTGAACCTAAAATTCGCCGCAGTTTTTGACGTGTGAGATAAATTAAATAATTGTTTAATGAACGCATGAAGTTGTTATTTTGAAAAAAAAACGTTTGTTATAAATAGTTACGTGAATGTTAAATTCGCAAGAATGCTCTGATTCAGGCTTTTGTGAAGAAGGGGCAAAATTATTAAATAATAGCACAATTTTTTAATATCAGCACCACACAGGGGGCCCTGAGAAAAATAATTAACTCGTGGTGTATGTTAGATGCTACGTGGAAGGTCTTTTTAAAGAAAGGAAGTAGAAGAAGTTCTGAAGTAAAAAGGTATGAGGGGTGGAATATTGGGGTTAGTGGGTGCTCCCATTGCGGTGCACAAATGGTCTCTCTCGACCAGTCTCTCCCGATCCGGTCCAACGTGACGTATTCGTTGCCAAGACCTAGACAAACCTCACCCCAAGAACCCGGATACCCCTGTTAAATCACCAAACCGAACCTTTGGGACTGGTGTCGCGAAACTGCGACTCCACTGTTAATTGGCGGTAAATGCTGCAAAGCAAAGCTTATGCAGCCCTTGAAGGACCAGTCCCGAAACTACGTGAAATCGCTAATTAGATAGCATACAATCGGGACGATTAGATAGCATACACTCGCAAAACCCGATGGATAGTCAGTCGATAGTTCAGATCTGGGCTTTTGGAAAATTAGATAAGCCCAGATTGGAATAAGGAAAATAGGACTCACCGTTGCAGATGGGGCCTCGCTGATCTCCAGTTTTGGTGTACACTTCTCACTGTTTAAATTTCGCAATATTCTTATAAGAGGTTACAATACATGCGCCCTGTCTGAGATGTTATTTTGTACTGAGCAGCAAATCACACTGTCACCTCTCCAAAGTTTAGTACTTTTTTGCAACAATTTTTATGGTGACATTTAGGAGGGAAAGATTAGGTACGTGGGATAAATTCAGGATTTTGACATATCTACCCATCAAGTCCGCGAATGCAATACCCAACCAATCCCATATAAAATTGCGCGAACAGGGACCTACGGCAGAGGATATGAGATATACGGGACCTATGGTAAATCACCAAACGTAGCAAACCTCTTAGGACTATGGCAGAGGATGTGATATAATATGAGATCCATGATTATTCAATAAATGGTTCTCGTGGCGGCGGTACCCATTCCAGCCTCGCAATTGGACATAATTGTTATTTCAATTGTAAATTTCAATTTAAAAGGATTTTTAATAGGACAGAAATGTATAAGCGAAATGAAAAAGTTTGAGAATTATTGAATAGATTTCTCCGGTACGCCATGGGGTGGTGGTTGGTTGCTGTGAATGGTTGCGGATGGTTGTGGATAGGGTGACAGCACCCTCCTCTTCTTCTCCCCCCCCCTTGTCCCCTGCTGCTCCCGGGCACTTCTCCGGCGACTTCCTGCGACGGTTACGTCACGAGGGAAGCGCCATAGACTGCGGCGAGATCGCATTTTATGGACAATGAACGAATGCATAGTCTTTAATTTAACGAAGATGAATAATAATTCGAATAATGTGGGATTTTGATTTAAAATTTTTAAATTATGAGTTCGTCGACATTCGTGCATTCGTTGATAGTTTCATATGGTATACTTTCAGTAATGATACGAGTGCCCGAACCGGCATTCGCGTCGTCATACCAATAGTATATACATCAGGGTATCTAGCACGGTCGATCGATAAATGAGAATGTCGATAACTTTTCATCGTTCCCGAGCATGACTGCAGATCACTAATGTACAAACAACAATTCACGTCGAATAAATTAAGAACACTTATTCGTCGTGAACTCATTGGCGATACGAAGTCGTATTCGGGAACAATGACAACTTGCCGAAATTTACTGTTTACGTAAAGAAAATTCTATTTATGTAAAGAAGAGTGTCTGTGGCGGTGGCATAGATCTGATGCTTCAATTAAATACTTTGTGTAGAACTTATCTTGGTCTTTGAAAATTTCGGTATTTTTTTTTTTTAAATCTTTTAATAAACCTGAAAAAAATAAACAATTAGGTCTATAAAAAAACGCTTTCAAGTGAAAACTCTCCTACTTATAAATCCCTTTTCGCAAATGTTTTATTGTATAATGTGGCAAATTCAGTTTTTTTATGATAATTGCAAAAAAAAATATATTTATGCCTGAACTTCGCAAAACAAAATAAAATATGCATTTTCGCGTTGTTATTTTTGACATCAATCAGGACGGCCGGTACTCGACGAATTTGGATTTCTAAAGTGAACCTTATGCCATCGACGTAAGAACTATCATTTGTCACACCCATTTTGTTTCAGTTTCGCCCCGCCTGCGACGGGGAAAAGACGTCCCTAGACTCCGCGTCGCTTGGTTCCGTGAAATCAATTTTAAATTTCCTTGTTATTACATTAAACAATGCCTAAGAAAGGAGTTAATGTTTTTTACGGGCCTTTACAAAATCAACCTGTAAAAAAACAACTCTCCTTTACCTTTTCCAACCTTTCCAAAAGCTTTTTCTCAAGTCTTGTCAAGTATTTTGATTCCGTTTTAGATTTTTTCCTGGACTTTTTGGTGGATCACCTTAATATAATGTTATAAATATTAAATACAACTTTGTTATTAATAGTTTGTGTTGAAACGCCGCAAATATTCTGTTTCACGGCTTTCCGCAAGGTTCCGACTTGGTCTCCAAAGGAAAATCCATTATTCCACCGCCGAGGCGCTGATGACGTGGCAATGGGTACCACCCTCCCAGCACCCGATACCTTCCCTTCCAGGTGTCTTATTTATTATGGGCCTCAGCATCGGATCGAAAGCTCGGAGATGTGTCGGAGGGCGATAAAGCTGTGAATGGGCGGAACATGGCGGAAGGCGTCAAAGCGGCTCTATAACGTGCCGAGCCGTACTGAAAATCGACTGAATCTTCCCTTGTATCTTCTATGATATATTAGATATTCATACATTTTAAAAGCATCGCTTTACATTACATATTGCTTCACACGTAGGACTCTTCAAATAAAATGTTTTTTCTCCAAGCAATTCAATAAACAACAACATTGAACTTTATCTTGTATAGACACTGAAAATACAGAACACTGTTTACACATTTAAAAACATTTTTTTGTTCTTAAAACCAAAATTAAATTGAAGTAGCTTTTTTTTGTTGTTATCAAGTTTAATTTGTAGAACTCTATTTTATTTTTTTATTTCTTTTATACATTCAATAATATTTTTATTCAATTTATAAACAAGTTCTGCTAGGTAATTTTTATTACACGTGATAGCTGTTTCGCCTTCTGAAGGCATTATCAAATTGAATAACAATATTATTGAATGTATAAAAGAAATAAAAAAAATGAAGAAGCACTGTTGTTAAGGCACCTACTTAATGACATAAATTTGATTAAATTTTGTTTTACAAAATGATTGGCTTTCATTTTATTTAACATAAATTTGAATTTAACGGTAGGTAAAAAGGAAGAATCATTAATGGTGAGTTTAGTTATTTAGACAGTTACAATACTTTTAGATCTGAATCAGTTAAATATATTAAGATCTAAAATTAGAGACATTACCTAAAGCCCGGGCAACGCCAGGTACTTAAGCTAATTTTAAATAAATGTGAGCAATTCTAAAGTGTCCTTTATATTTTATTACAATATCGTTATTCTTCATTATGTTAACACCAAATTGCAAAGGAGTAATAATAATATACCTATATGCATTTCTAATTTTGAGATCAGTGAGTATTGCAATGAAAAAATATTTTTTTCACTTTTATGCCTTTTTAATTTTTAATAAAAATGCAGCTTACACAGCTTAGATTACCACCATGACTATATTTTTAGTATTTCCATTTGAACAACAGTGGCGCCCTCCTATGTTTTCTTTCTACTCTTATTTGACAAACTGTAATTGATTCTTCTTCTGTTGCCCTTTCCTAGTTTTGGTTAGTCAATGTTAATTTATTCTTAATAGTAGCGGAACTGTACTTCTATGTATACAATTACCTTTCAAGGGCGGCTGGTTGCTCAATGTGTTCGTGTGCAGCACTGGTAAATTATAAATCTTAAAATTATTTTATAATATCTCATTTAAAAATATTGTTTACCAATAGAATGCCACATGAAATATTATTTATTATCAGGGAGAACGATTTCCCAACAAGGTTGTTTAGACGCCGCGCGAAGACGCTTAGCCGTGTGCACACCAATAGCCAGCGGAACAAATTAGTATGTGTATCTAATGGACGCTTTTATTGTTACCGTGACGATCCAAGATTACGGTACCGTGGCGGTAAAAAACAAACGTTCCTTACCGCTATAATGTTGCAGCTCTTACTTACACTTTAAATAATGGTGAGACAAAAGATGAGACACACAAAATACGTGTGACCGTTTCCTCCAAAATATAACATTTTTGCGACGGGAATTGCATTTAATTTTCTTTGTACATGTGAGGGAGGTGTATGATAATGATTGTTTGTTTCCGTTAGAGGTGCAGACATACGTTCACCGTTTGACTCATTTTCGACCGAATAGTGAGTAAGAAAGAGCTACGGCATTATAATGTTTAAGAACAAAAGCGAAACCATCAGGACATTGACATTTGACGTAATTGAATTTTCGGAGTTCACACACATTTCAATATTATCTTTGTAACCATATTCCATACTTTCAAAATTATCGTCACGGCTAGTAGTATTGTAGGAGTCTACGGAGACGTGACGGTGGAATATGTGGAGAGATGAAAGAAAATAATAACTCCTTTAGACCATCTCTGATGGCTTGTAATATAATATGTGCAATAGAATCAATGTTGCAATCCTCGTCTTTATTATACTCCTGTCAATATTTTACATGTATTATGGGTTAATTTTTAAGCGTACTAGTTTTCATAAAAGTTGAGAATGTGCAATATAATATACTACTTTTTTATTCTTCTTTTATAACGGAAAATAGTGTATCGCATACATGAGCCATACCACACAACCTAACCGAATTAAAAAAAAATTAAAAAATACTAAAGTTTTACTATATATACATAACAGTTTTCACAGCGTGACATTTGTAAATTAATATTTGGATACATACCAGTTTTAATTTATTTTACAGTGCCTTATTTTAATTATTCAATGAGAAAAGTTTTAAGCTGTTTTTCTGGCTTTCTAAAGCGCCCTTGAGGTGATATTTTACAAAAATGGCCATTTGAAAATAGGCCATCATTAGCCATTATAAACCGAGTACTAAAATGTTTTACAAAACGCTGTCATAGTGAGGTTGCGTGCTGTAGGAATATTTCTAGAAAATTATTATTCCGAATCATAAATAAGGCAATTCCTTCGCTAAGGGGTTACCATGGTATTTCTCATATAATAAACACGTATTCCTTAATAAATAAATAAGTCTATATATGTTTGTGTTTACGAAAATATTACGACCTCACAACATAGGTAAAGAAAGCTAAGATAGGTCGAGAGTCTTTTGTGGGGAATGACACCTGCCTTTCTTACAAAGTACTCCAAAGGGTGTCGTTCAACCCTTTTAACCACGTGAAGATGTAAGAAATTACTCTCCTAGGTACTTTTCAATTACATTAATTCATAGCACTACTGTATAAGTATACAGTATACAGTCCTAGAACACGAACCAAAGAAACGATTTGAACTAAAGCAAATACTTTATCTTGTTGCATATCCACGACTTCTAATAACTGGTGTCAATAAGTTATATCAAAACTTCTACGTGTATTATTTTGACTCTCAGCTCGGAGAATCCAAGCGTTTTGATAGATTAATTTAAAGTATCCTTAGCATTTTTGTTTTTTTTTTATGACAGGTTTCTGATATTCAACCTCGGTTCGGAAACATGTTGAAGAATTCCTGGAAATTTCATTAATGATTCTTCCAACATTCTTGTTTTTAAGGTCTCATCAAAATACATTAAAGTCAGTAACATTCTATGCATAAACTATAATCGGAGGCCCATTTTACTATCGATCTTAAAAAGTTAAAGTTGAATAATCAACCTGGCAAATATGCGTCGCAAAATGTGAGTCATTTTATTGAAAACTTTATATACCTTTTCAAGGGAATTCCGAAGTCAACCTGACAAACTTCTTGCGATATCAAAACGTTTCTATAAGAATACACAATCTGGAGGTCGGAATCTTGTCGGTTGCTTGTCATCTGACACTTGTCACCTGTACGCTTGTTTGTAACTCAAGTTCACAGTAGGTGGCAAGTGCCCACTATTGCATTTTGTACATTGAGGAAGAAGACGATAATAATAATCTAAACGAAAATATGAAAAAGAACAAGAAACAGAAAACTAGAAAAAGTTCATGGTCGCAACTGGGATTCGAACCCAGAATCTATCGTGTGACAGGGAGGTGCGCGTTTATCAATTCCACTATTGCCACCTTCTGTCAAACCGTCATATTTAAAATTTTTAGAATTAACAATATTATCTTCAACTATTTTTTTTCTTCATATTATAGGCAACTACCCTTTTTATTGGAAACAATCATTCTAAGAACTGGTTTGTAACCTAGATAGCGTCTTGGATAAATATATCCGATTTTATTTATCCGAGATGATTTACCTCATTCATGGAAATAATATTCAAAAGTTACAAAAAGAGAGTTTTTCTTCTAAAAATTCACTATTGCATTTGTTCGGTTATGTCCTACTTTATGAGTGTACTAAATTAGATTTCAAGAAATTTGACGCCATACACTTTTTATCGGATAGAAGTATTGTTTCAAAGGCGGCATCATAAAAAATATATTTTTCGTTAGTTAAATTTCCTACTATTCCTAGAAACCCTCTGAACGCTGTAGCGATGTCCTTAGTTCGATGCCCTTAGTTCGCGGAAACCGTTAAATATCTAGGCGTTAAAATATACTCATTTGGTAGTGGTGCAGAATTATTATGCGCATGGAAAGGCATAAATGATGGACAAAAAGCGTTTATATATCGATCGCAGTTGACTAGTCAGACATCTCCAAATACGAAGTTTTGATGTAATGAGGAAAGCAACATTCGATTGCTCACAATAAAACAAATATAGTTTACGCGTGTCTATGTTCTACATATTAAACATGCTATAAAATAACGCCAGGTGGCTTAACGGTCCGGTACATTAGTATGACATTTAAAATATCCTACTAGTACTCAGAAAACATCAACATTTTCGTTTTTATTTCATTAACATATTCACTAATATTATTATTTAATTTATGAAAACTTATAAATTGAATATTTTAAAGAAATAAAAATTAAAAAGGAGTTCTTCGAAATAAATTTAATAACAATTTTTAAAAAATCAGCATTTTGCTTTATTCTCAAGTTTTTCTACATTATTAATGATTTGTTGGCGTTTTGGAGTAATCTGAGTATTGCAGGTAGAGGGTTCAATTTTACATATAACTGCCCCGAGGGAAATTGTTTTCTTCAGGGCCTCCTGTGGAGCTAATTGAAAAAAAATTGTGCAAAAAATCACTATAAAAATTATTTTTCAAAAGGAAAAATATAGTTTAATTCGTAAAGCAAACAAACAATTTCGAGGTCGTTCCTGCTAGAAAGCCTGCCGTTCCAGTAAGAAAAATGTAACGAACACGCGCAGTGGTTAGCGCATTTGCCCGGAAAGCAAAAGGTTCTGGGTTCGACTCCCAGAGGTGCAAATATTTTTTTCTGATTTTTCTGTTTCCAGATTTTCGATTGAGTTTCGCTAATATTGTCTTCATTTAATTAAATGAACACTTTTTTGTTATGCTGTATAGAGCATGCATTGTTCGTGCGACACGATATATATCTGCATTTTTAGGAAACAAATTAAACACCCTTCAAGTAATAACATTGTCACCTACTAACAGACAAAGTTTATACTGCCCCCCGAATGCTCAAAGAAGCTAAACATCTCATCCCGGCTCTGTCCCTCAGAAGCCATTACCTGCCGAAACACGATAATCTTGTAAAATGTATGACCACAGTTCCCGGTGCGTAGATATGAATTTGTGAAGTTTGTCTATTAATCAGGCTCAATAATTAGAAGACCTTTCCGCCTTGTCGCCTAATTGGCCACTGTGTCACATGATTTGTCACCTTGTCATCCGATTGCCGCCAGATTGGCCTATTTGCCGCATACAAAGATATGTTCGGCAGACGGCAGTGGCCAATTAGATTCCACATGACGAATGCCCACTTTGCCACTTATAGATGGGCTGTTTAAGTTTGCACCTGGTGGGTGGTCGGCTATTCGAAGATGTTTGATCAATTTCAAGGATATCCAGTTTTGAGCAGGTTCTTGCAATTCCCTCCAAGAAGATGTCCATATTTGCACGTCTATTTTTTGCTATATTAACATAAGCATAAAAGACATTCAATTCATCCAGTTTTTTTCTTCATATAAATGCATTAGGTCCAGAGTTGAAATATTCGAGAATTATTTAACTGAAAAATTTCAACTATTCGTTATGTGACGTCTACCGAAATTTTGATACGTATGACAATCTTTTTGTTTGTTTGTTATTTAGCTTTTCTGCCGGCAAAATTCTGCCAGCAGTTTCAGAGGGGAGTCGTCCGGTTAAAAGCCAAAGGATAAGGCCCTCGAATAGCAATCCGCAAGTCACGGTTTCAAATCCCGGAGTGCGCAAATAGTTTTTTAATTTATTTAGACTAATTTTTGTAATTGCATAGTAAATTTATTCAATAATAATATAACATACTTAGTACATTTGGGGCACACTCCAAAATGGAAGATTCTCTCAGCATCACCCTGGTGTAAGACCACCATTCTGAATTTAAACGTTACTTGAAATGGCTTTAGCCATGTTTGGTAACCAGAACTGAATACCCAGAAACTTCCCCACCTTCCTCTTCCCATCTCCTTCCCATTATCTTCAGCCCCGCAACATACCCATAATCGGTGATACCATGGTCTCTCCGGCTCCAGAAGGGAGCAGATAAGGCCCTTATGCGGCATGCACATTAAAAAAAACGTGGACTGCAAAGAACCGAACATTACACCAGTGGAATTGCAGTAATGGAAGCGGCACCGTTGTGATTTGAAACTCGGATGAAACGGAAATGATCCATTTCAGTTTCAAACGTCAAACTGCGCTCATTGGCATCTTTGATTATGATCTTATGACTTTTCAAGGATCCTATTGGCTGAGAAATGAAACGGAAATACTTACGAAGCGTCAAACTGCGCTCATTGGCCGCTTGGTTTATGATCTCACTTTTCAAGGCTCCTATTGGTTTAGATTGTTTTGGTGAAATTTCGCTCCTACCGCGTGTGAACTGCACTCGATATTTTTTTATTCATTCTGGACACATTGTTCGTGCAGTTGATTACAGACATCTCCGAAAAACCTGATTTGAGTACGTTACCTAAAAATGCAGATATATATCGTGTCGCACAAACAATGCATGCTCTATACAGCATAACAAAAAAGTGTTCATTTAATTAAATGAAGACAATATTAGCGAAACTCAATCGAAAATCTGGAAACAGAAAAATCAGAAAAAAATATTTGCACCTCTGTGAGTCGAACCCAGAACCTTTTGCTTTCCGGGCAAATGCGCTAACCACTGCGCGTGTTCGTTACATTTTTCTTACTGGAACGGCAGGCTTTCTAGCAGGAACGACCTCGAAATTGTTTGTTTGCTTTACGAATTAAACTATATTTTTCCTTTTGAAAAATAATTTTTATAGTGATTTTTTGCACAAATTTTTTTCAATTAGCTCCACAGGAGGCCCTGAAGAAAACAATTTCCCTCGGGGTCTATGTCATCTTTGGGATAGTTCAGTATGGAGGGTCTTTTTAGGGAAAGGAAGGAGAGGAAGTTCTAGAAAGGAAAAGGGTACCTGTGGTTGGTAGGGATGTGGGGTTAAGTGAGTTCAGGAGTGAGGGACGTATGGATTTATTCCTTCCACTGCGTTGCAAGGCGAAAGAGTCCGGCTGTACAGGTCAAAAGAACTCCCTCAACCAGTCTCTCCCGATCCGGTCCGCCATGCAGTAGATGGGCAAGCGCATCTGCTGTAAGACTAAGACAAACCTCATCTCATGAACCCGGGCACCCCTGCTAAGTCACTATCACACGTAGCGAACCACTTGAGGTGACGTATAGCAGGGGTATTGGTTATCAAATAAATTATTTCTGGGATGGCGGTACCCATACCCGCCTCCCGAATTGTAAATCAATATCAATTTAAAAACAGTCCACCATTTAAAGCGTTAGCTCCAATTTTTGCCACCAAGATATCGCGCCTAGGCTATATATTCAAGCTTTCCTTCCTAGTAGGAAAGCGCTGGTAAGGGGTATTACTTAAAAATCATGTTGTTATGCGGTAATCATGAAGATGAGCTGAGGAATCGCCGAGAAAACTGAGAAATCACACGGTGTGTTTAAAATTCCGGTGATGCAATCGGGCTTTGCGCAGTTATTCAAATGCAATCGATATAGGAATTCATTATGGCTGTTTACATTTCTTTGCATCCATTGTTCAAAGCGTGATGGAAACTTTTGAAAAAAGATTCTATATAGAATTCACTTTCTACCTATTCGCTACACTTACTGAAAAGTTCAAACTATTCCCACATTCGTTGATGGCATCTATCTTCTGTGGTAGGTGGTTATTTGCTTGTTTTCTCAAGTTCAAAGTAATGGTATTGAAAGAGAGGTTTCGAAAACACTGAAATACGATTGTGGACGGGGAACCCGTGAAGCAAGTGGATAAACTTCTGTACTTAGAAGTAAGTTCCTGCAAGACGGGAGGTTGATAAGGACATTGACAGAAGTCTGAATACAACCAACACCATGCATGAAAGACTGAATGAAGTAGTCACAAGTAATAAGCTGAAATAGAAGCAGGGCTAACGGGGTGAAGCTTGGAATCATTGCCGAATGATGAACGAAACCAGATCAAATTCGGTTCCTGCGAGAAATGCATGTTGGTATGGCTGAATTGCTAATAAGCTAAGGAATAGTATTGTTAATGGTTACTCAAATAATACAATTAAATAAGAAGCAACAGAAGAAAAAAAAAAGTTTTCTGGAATAATCCAGTAGGGTTTTAATATATAAATCGGTCAATGGAATCAAATACCGGACCACGTTAAAAGTGGTTCCATGCCAACTGAGAATAAAGTCAACTCAACGCCTCCTTGAAAAGTCATTAAAAGCTATGAAAAAAATAATATAATATAAAATATAATATAGCCGATAACCCTAAACTAACGTAACCTATTTAACCAATTTTTTATACATATTTTTTATCATTCTAAATGACTTATCTGAGATGGTTCTGAGTTGATTTCATTCCGAGTTGTCCGGTCACCTTTAAAAGCAGGTAGGCTAAACAAAAAAGTATGTGTGAATCTGGAGCGAGAATGTCTGCCGGGACAGAGGTCTAATCTCTTTCCATCGTCTTTGTATGACCCTTACGTAGATCTGAGGGGTGGTGATGACTATATTCAGAATCATTTTATGGTGCCATTAGATCATTAAAATGTTTAAAAATTTTCAAACTTAAATGTGTATGTTAAAACTCACTTAACCATAATGTTGATTGATTTTTCTTAAATGACCAGACGGAATTCTATCGCCATCGATTAGTATTACGCCTAAATATTTAAAATATTTCTTTGTACAAGTGCCAAATTTGTTTTTAAATATTGTAGTATCTAGGTCATAAACTCGGGGTTAACTTGTTCTATTTTTAATACATTTATTGAATTTCGCTTTTGTTTACTGGATTTAATATATGTATGAATGATGTGGATCTTGGAAGTGGAAATTAACCCACTTACTGACATCCTATTGAACTGAAATTCAGCAAATAGACGCTTTGTCGATGACAATGCATTCTTTCACCTTCTGGTGCAATCGCGCATACACAATCAGACATTTATACATTTTTCTGAAATTGGAATAAAATAAAGTACCTAATACATGAAATAAATATCGGCTTTACTAACTCATGATTTGGTCTGGTTGGTAGCGCATTTGATTACGACCACATAGGAAGGTTCAAAACTCAGTCAAAACAACAACAACAAAAAATTAAAACATTCGAAAACAGAGTCTACAGCGCGGTTTATTCCGATCATGATCGTTCAAACCTCAGTCAAACAAAAAACTTTTTTTTAAATTTTAACAGATTTTTGAAAAAAGTTATATTATAGTAAAAAAAAGTTAAAGGTTTTTATAGATTATAGGTTGATTTTTAGTTTCTTTTGGAAACTTTGTGTTAAAATGGAATACGAAGTAAAAATATTGTGTTATTGTCGCTACCCCCTGTCAGAATAGGATCTTCTCTC
This sequence comes from Glyphotaelius pellucidus, assembly GCA_936435175.1. Lineage (NCBI taxonomy): Eukaryota > Metazoa > Arthropoda > Insecta > Trichoptera > Limnephilidae > Glyphotaelius > Glyphotaelius pellucidus. The sequence continues at coordinate 9,095,687 of OW386537.1, read as the reverse complement.
ATGGTACGCAATACTTTCTCAAAGATATTATTTATTTAGAGTATTTCTGTACACCTATGTAAATATTGTCGAATTTTAAAATAGTTTTTAAAACGAACAATTTTAAAACAGCTTTTGTTCAATTTCATCAACTATCGGCAACTATGGCACTAAAAGAATAACAACATCTTTATTAAACTCTGCCATCTTATTACAACAATTACATTATTAAGTTGAACATGATGTCACTGGAGTGATGCATGGAGAAGTCTCGTGAAGTTCTAACAAATATTGACGAAATTGCGGATAGATTGTATTATTTGCAACGTATGGTGTAAACCGTCAAAGTTTTATATAGGTATGTCATAATCTTCAGTCACGTCTATCAGGTTAAGCTACCAAACAGCACAAACGGTCAGAACATTTTGAAGACCTTGAAGGTTGAGAGACATCCACTGCAGGGTGGTAATACTTACATACTATTCCTTTAAGGTGGTTACAAGCATTATATATGTACATCCATTGGTTCCTCTTATTTTCCCATTCTCCGTTTTAACCCCTTAGGCCTCAAGCATATTTTGTAAAAAGATCACAGTATTTCCGCTTTGAAATAAAATACAGATAAATGGAATATTTCTGAACGTACCGAAAACTAAAAAGTTTTTTTTTAAAGGTGAGGAATAAACTTTAAAATTTTATTATTAAAAATAAACATATAATTTCAGAAATATTGAAATTTTTAATGAAAACATAAAAGTTATAAAAATGGCTCATCTTAAGATTTTTCTAACCAAAATTTCTGACAAAAAAAAATAAAAACACACATTTTTTATTAAATACATGTATTATAAACGTTATTGCCACCTCACTTTTTTGTTGTTTTCATGGAAAAATAATAATTAAAATTTCCTAATTTGTTCTCAAATTGTTATCGGAAACTTAGGTTTCAATTCGTGTAAAATTTGATTCTTCTGTTGTTAAGTTTTGATTTGAATATCAAGCCAGGTGTTTTCTCTTTCCAACACAGTTTAGATCATATGTCAGTATGTCAATATGAAAGTAACGACGATTTCTTTGAGACCTCAATGATCTGTTCCCAAAAACGAAAAAACAGCCTGAGGGTCAACTATACCTCTGTGTATACCTAATGAGAGAATACCGTTAAACATAATAACAATGACGTCATAACTTTGAGTTCAAGATAAACATTCTTTTGTGCTGTCAAAAACAATGCCGATAATTCTCCAAGCACGGCGCACAAATCAATCAAACCTGTGTCTTCCTGGTGCGTGTCTGCTGGCCGAACTCTGGTGCTGACATGCGTCCAGACTTCGGCACATTTCTTTTAATTTTCACCGTTAAACATTCTGACATAATTTGTCTTCGATTTCAAAACAGCGCATTCTGTTCACACTTTGGAAATCAAACGATCTTCGGTGATGGCTGCCAAAATTAATATTTAACGTTTTAATATTTTTAAGGAGGTCTCATTCATAAATACTTATCTGAACTACAATCTTAAAGTTTATTATTAGCTGTGTAAGAGTGGCAGATCTTTTCAATGTTCAAGTTTTTCGCAATAGCCTGTTAACGCCAGTCACATTTATTTCGAATTTTTCCAAACAATAATCATTTAGAAAAAATTGTATTAGTCAATATTACTTGTCACCTATTTGAAAATAAAGACATTTTTTAATTTCTTTCCCGATATTACCCACCAATACAATGATTCCATCTTAGTGATAAATATATATTTTTTTAATATTTTTTTTTACTTTACGAGTAAAACCTCAAATTGTAATATTTAAATAAATTAAGACAATATTAACAAAAATCAATCAAAAATCTGAAAACAGAAAAATCAGAAAAAAAATATGGGGAAAATGGTTCAAATGCGCAATGGCTAGCGCATTTGCCCGCAAAGCGAAAGGTCCTGGGTTCGAGTCCCAGAGGTGCAAATATCTTTTTCTGATTTTTCTGTTTCCAGATTTCAATCGAGTTTCGCTGTCTTCATTAAGTTAAATATAAATATTGTTAAATGAAAATAGTTTTTTTAGGAAATTTTATTGTTTGATGTTGAACTTTCAGGCCTCAAAATATTTCCGCTTTACAGTAAAATCCAAATAAATGTAATATTTCTCAACATTTCTGAAAACTAAAAACTGTTTGTGAAAGAGATAGTAAACGCTTTCAAATATAATAAATCTCTAATAAACTTATAATTTTTGAAATATAAATTTTGCACGTTAAAATAAAAAATAAAAAATCAAAATGGATCATCTATAGATGTATATAAACACTATTTTGTAGTTCCATATAAAAATAATTAATAAAAAAAATCGGAGTTTCCTAATATTCTTTCAAACTGGGATCCGTAGCTTAGGTTTTATTAAGTTGTACATTTTACTTATTTTGTAGTTAACCTTTAGATTTAAGTATAATACGTGGTGTTTTCTCTTTCTATCACTGTTCAGATCGTATTTCTCACCGTGATAGTAAGGTAGACACAACGATTTCTATGAGTTGTTTCGAATAGCGAAAAAATTTGCATAGAATTAGAAAACAAAGTTCCAAAATCTCAAAACCGCATACATTTGCGGACCTGTCCTCAAATGTCCGCAAATTGTTACAAAGATTACTTCTTCTATCTACTTCTATCATAATATTGCGTGTACAATATTCCACAGTGTGTTTGCCCCGAAATTCTTAATGCTCCAAATTCTCAAGCTCAGGTGAAGATGGAATTATACCAGGAGTTCATGTTTCGTAGCAGGTAGATTATCTTATTAAACTTAATTAGCCCTCTGCAGTTTATTTTGGTATTTCCTCGGAATAACCAGTGCCTATGAATCTCTCTCTCACGAAAAAGCAGCCAAAGCTCCACGATAATCAATGCATAAGTTGCAATTATATTTATTAGTATTATGTTTCACGATTCTATAAATCTCGATTGGAATAAAAGACAAAACACCGAAACCTAGAAATTATGTTTAAAAAAAATGCATTATTTTTCATGGTTACGAGCTTTGTTTTGCCTATATACATGGTGTAACAGCGCGTAGCCGAATGATTTTAACCGATATTCCTGAACATTTTAATTTTTTTTTTTTATATGAATACCGCACAAGAGTTCCAACTGCTCCCGTCTGGAGCCAGTGAGATTATGGCATCCCTAATTGGGGTATGTTGGTGAGGCTGAAGGTAGTGGGGAAGGAGATGAGGGAGAGGAAGGTGGGAGATACCTAGCTATTCAGATCTGGTCACCAAACATGGCTAAAGCCATTTCAAGCAACGTTTCAATTCTGAACGGTGGTCTTATACCAGGGCGATACTGAGAGTATCTTTCACCCTGGAACGTGCTGCAAATATGCTATATATTATTTTAAATGAATAAATTGTGAAATAGCACAAATTATTCAAATAAAACTTATTTACCACCCCGCTATTCGATCTCGCGACCTTTGGAATGCGAGTCAAGAGCCTTACCGCTGGACTACGCCGTCCGTCAAACATAATTGGAGTAAAAAATGTTGATAACATTTTGCTGTCCGATTATTTTTTTTTTCAATTAAAAACTTTAAAAATATTTTTCCATCACACCCCCTAACTGAGTAGTAAAGAGTGAAGCCTCTCGGATCACTCGATAAGCCTTATCTCGTTCTAGCAGCACGGTAATATACGAAACAGCGCGTATCGCTCAAACCCGTCGTGACGTACAGGGATAGGCAATAGCTATGTGATGGAAAAATTTTGTACATATTTTTTTAATAAAAAAAATATCATCGGTCAGCAAAATAATATCTACATTTTATACTTCAAATATGCTCACGAATTGCTGGTTAAAATTCTTTTCCTTCTCTGGAATGCTGTTACACCCTGTATAAAGTGGTTCTAGAAGACGATTTATTTTGGTCATTTACACACATACACTCCCTGATTAAGTTATTGGCCGTTTTATGATGAATTAAAATATAACACATCATGAACAACATTGGATTAAAGCATTTGCGCTTTTATTTTAGGAAAATATTTTTAAAAAAATACTTTTTATTTTCGCGCCTTTTTCGATTTTGCGCCGGGTTAGAAATTCCTTCCTTCGGGGCCTATGTCATCTTTAGGAATGCTGTGCGGGGGGTCTTTGTAAGGAAAGGAAGGGCAAAAAGTTCTGGTAAGGAAAATAAATAAGAAAAAAAAAGATGGGGGATTAGGAATCTGGTGTTCAGTGTGTCCAGGTCATCCTCCACCAAGTCCTAGACAAACCTCACCTCATTAACCCGGGCACCCCTGCTAAGTCACCAAACGTAGCGAACCACATGGGGTGACCTATAAAAGGGGTGTTGGTTATCCAATAAATGATTCTTGGGGCGTCGGCACCATTCCCGCCTCCCAAATTGAGCAAGTTAGAGAATTACGAAAGAATTCATAAAATCCAAAAAAAAGTTCTAATTTTTCACTTTCCTGATTTGTTTGTTTGTCATAAATGTATCCTGCAGCATTTAGTGATTTTATTCTTCTGTGGAAAGGCAGAATGCAAAAGACAAAACAGCGCCATGATTTTTGCGAATGTCACTTTATACTTTAAAGTATTCAAAAAACAATTAATTGGATTTTTTTATCACTTTATATATTTATTTATTTAATATAAACGGTATACATATACCGTAAACACGGATTACCTATCACAAAATCATGGTTAAATAAGAAATTATAAAAAAAGCACAACAGTTAGTTTATTGTGGCTTTTGATTAAGAAATGACACCAGAGATGAAATTACATATAAAATTCTACAGTGCAAATAAAATTAATACTGATTGAAAATATTTGATAGTATAGCCTTCTTACCTAGCTTCCGTGCAGTTAAATAGATCTGCCGCATCTGCATATCTATTAGTAACTTCATCTAATCTAGGTACAAGCGAGTGTTTCGTAAACTTAGTCCGGTTATTGTAGCATTTAAACAGGATTTTAGAACGAGTGGCTCTCGTGGGTATATGAAATTCAATGAGCTTAGTTAAATCAGGACTCTCTCTTTTACCATTTACAATTTTGAAGATAAATATTGAGTCGGATATAATTCTTCGATCTGAGAGTCTTAATAAATTTAATTCTTCCATCAAGTAATTATAATTTGTTTTCAATGGGAATGCCGAGTTTAAAATTAACGTGTCTTAAAAATTTATGTTGAATTTTCTCGATTGAATCTAAATGTATTTTCAAAAGAGGGGAACAGATCGAGGAGCTATATTCGACTTGACTACGTACGAAGGATGTATAAAAAAAATTTAAAATATTCCTAAAATCTCTGGAATTTCGAAGAATGATGTCAATATAGAATGTATAACATATTATTACTTATTATATTATGCTTGTGTAAATTCATATAGTACTTACCGAACATGTGTAAAGTTATTTGGTATCAATGCCACTCGGCTATCTGGATACGGATTAATCAATTTAATAACGGCGAAGCGGATTATCCGCGATAAAAAAAAGATAAGCATCGCTGAACTAAATCAGTGGTTTCCAAAGTGGTCCGTTCCACATTAACACAGTGGTTCGTACTAGAGTTATGACGTTCCATATTACAGTATGAATCAATTCTACTGAGTATTCGATTTCAGTACGAAACAATTCAAATAAGTGATTATTTCAAAATGAATCGATTCGATTGATTGGTTTATTTCCATGTGAAACATTTCAATTGATTCTTCAATCTCAATAAGAATCAATTCGTTTGATGTTTAAAAATAAATTTATTTCTAAATGCTTACTGTTTTCGTGAAAAGTTCCCTCAAGATGACAACATTTCATCATATGTCTAAAAAAAGCGATATTTCTGAAAATCATCCAATTCATCTAAGAAACCAAAAATTTATGAATAATACACTAATAAAAACTAGCAGTTAAAAACGCGCTCCGCAGGTTTATGCTGCTAGGTTCTGCGGGCGGCTTTGGTTCGGCTTCGCCCAGTTTAAGTGCGAGTGACCATTTTATAAAATCGAAGGAACCGGTTCCAAAACTAGTCGGTTCCTCGGATCGAGTAACAGCTAGTCACCGGGACATAATAACTGCGACAGGCGATGACGTTATATATAATATAAAGACGCGTGTTATTCTTATTCACAATTGCCAGTTACAATAATAATAATATTATCCAATAGTGGGTAATATACCTGTCAGCCGCAGGTCTTCATGCGATCTGTTAACGTAAGTGGCGCCACCTTTTGGCATTATTGGCTACTTGATCGAATTCGGTTTTATTCATTCTAAAAGAAGCTTTTAACGAACTTCAAGTATGAAGATGGTTTTGGATAAGGTGCGGCGTCAGAGATGTATTCAAAGTCAAAGTTAAATTTCAACCGTACGGACGTAAGCCTATAAATAACGTCCGATTATTCACTAAAATCTAGATGCCAAATTGTAATAATGTTGTAATGTATTAATCAACTAAATTTCGTGATTAATAAGGAGCAAAATTTTATACCGGATAATTAATTGAGTTGTAAAATTAATTAACAACTGCTCATTAAAATAAAAGATAATTATAAGATCAACTTATTCAATCCATCAAATTGTAACATACATCATTTTATAATTTTGACGGCCTTCGCGGTCGAGGGGTAAGGTTATCGATTGGTAATCCGTAGGTGGCGGGATCGAATCCTGGCGTGGGCAAAAAAAAATATTTGATGAATTTGTGTTATTTAACAATGAATTAATGAAAAATAATATATAATATATTTGCGGCACGTTCCAGAGTGGAAGATACTCTCAGTATCGCCCTGATATAAGACCACCATTCAGAATAGAAATGTCGCTTGAAATGGCTTTAACCGTGTTCGGTGACTAGATCTGAGTAGAGAGGTACTTCTCCACCTTTCTCTTCTCAATCTCCATCATCTCCCCACGTACCTTCAGCATCACTTACATAACATACCCCAATTGAGGATACCATAGTCTCACTGGCTCCAGACTGGAGCAGATTTAAACCTAAAAATTTACCACTAATAACTTTTACTACTCGATATGCCAAAATTTAATACCAAACACATTAAAAAACCTACCTGTATCTAGATATAACTTGTTTCAATAACCTCCCGTTAAATCTAAAAATTATCGAAAATAATCATGAATTCCAACTTAAATTGAAAAATTACCTGAAACTACTGTAAGAGTTCATAGCTATTATTATTTCTTTGATCTTGAAATCAATTTATTGATATATCTTGAGTTTTTCTAACTTATTTTTTAGTTATTATTTGCAATATTTTATTTATTTACGTATTTACATGAATTCTCTCACCAAACACAAGAGCTTTGTCTCTTTATGGTGAGGAAAGGTTATTTTATATTCCTTTACAACATTTACAACATCTAAAAAATGTACACTTATTTTAAAAACATACAAATATTAAATAAATAAAAAAATACGTTTATATAATACCTACTTATATTAATTTATCTGCACAGAAGTATTAAATTCTTGACTCATATTCATATTACGAGTAATGTTATATACAGCAAGTGAAAAACTAATATTATTTTCGGCAGCTATTTATTCTAATCCGGAAATAATAATGTATTATGATTAGTGTCCGTGCTGTCAGTGATTAGCAGGTGAGGCTGACATATTGTGTAAAATATTAGCAGACAGCAGACGGGTCGACATCGGCGATCGGAATTATTTTGTGAGCTTTATATTAGTAGGAATTAAGCTCACGGAATTTAAAAATAAAACGGAATAAAATTTTCACGCGCTAGTATAGAAATAGTTTTGTGAATTGAATTAGAAGACATTTTCGGTACGATAGTCAGTAGAAATGGTTCCATGACAATTGATCCGATGACAATTGGCCCGCCGACAGTTGGCCCGCCGACAGTTGGCCCGCCGAAGTTAATCCCTGGAAAGTTGTTCCGCCGGTTAGTTGACCCCCGGACAGTTGATTCCACGGCTAATTGATCCCCTGGACAGTTGATCCCCTAAAAAAATGTTTTTTTAAGTCTACGGATATATGGCCGTAAAATCAAAGTCGATGTCCTTATGTTTGCAGGCGTCTTGAGTGGAAATCAGCTATACAAATATTTTTACTAGCAATGATTGCTTGAAGAAATAATCTTTTAGGGGATCAACTGTCCAACGGATGAATTGGCAGAGAGATCAACGGTCAGGGGGGTCGAATGTCCGGCGGATCAATTGTCGGATAATTAACTGTCGGTGGGCCAACTGTCGGCGGGCCAACTGTCGGCGGGCCAACTGTCGTCGGATCAATTATCGGGTCATCAGTAGAAATACATGTAAATTTTGCTATGAACTCAGATGAACTGTTGATCATTTGTGTTGAGAGATTAATTGCAACCATTAGGACCTGCTACCGCGAAAGTTCGGATTACGCTATACGCTAAATAGATTCTCAACCTTTTTTTGCCCACCGCCCTACTTTTTTTTATTTCTAGCTTCCTTTAACTCATCACGACGAAAGGGGCGTAATGGGATACCACGACAAAGCTACATTTGCCACAACGGAGGGGGGCGTATCGGGATACCACGACAAAGGGGGCATATCGGGATACCATGACGAAGGGGGCATAATGGGATACCACGATGGGATTACATTTGACACAACGGAGGGGGCGTAATGGGATTTGGAAAAAAAAATTGTGGGTGGATGGCCCTAATGGGATGGGTTTCTCTGGGTCTCCTACCGCCCCCCTGAAAGTCTGAAACGCCTCAAAGGGGGCGTTATCGCCAACGTTAGGAACCTATGCGCTAAAGGACAATGCGTTTAGGTGCCTTCACTCCTAATGCCTAGAGCTTCGCAAGGCTAATAAAGATGCTGATCGAAGGCTTGTTGCCTGCTCGTTTTTGTATTATTCTGTGAAATGTATTTTCTGTTACGTGAGGTGGTGCCATTTCATGCATTACCTTGAAAACCATCCATCATGTAGTTTTCAATGAATGATGGGGTTTTGCGATCTGTCTGTTTTTTGGAAACTCCTGTTATTATTAGCCTAGCTGCAACATTGAAATCCGAATGAAAGTTTAGTCAGTGAGTGTTTTGGGAAAGTTTGCACGTAAATGGCATAGCTATGACTATTACTGATAATTATTTATTTTGAGGTAGGCGTAAATTTTTTTTTCATTAATCGATCCAACTAATTAGCGAAAACTGTTGGATTGTTTGAGAGGATGTTAAGATTTAATTGATCTCCTCGCTTTCATCTGATCGGAAGACGGATTTCCCCGGTTAGAAAGTCCGAAATGAATTAAAACGTCTTCTAGTCATCGACCAAGTTAATTTATAACCATATATTTTTGAAAAGTTTCATTAGTTTCAGAAATAAGCGAAAAATTTGACTTTTTTTAATATGAATACCGCACAAGAGTCCCAACTGCTCCCGTCTGGAGCCAGTGAGACTATGGCATCCCCGATTGGGGTATGTTGTGAGGCTGAAGGGAGGGTGTTGTGAGGGGAGTGGAAGGAGATGAAGAAGATGAAGGTGGGAATTACCTGGCTATTCAGAACTGGTCCAAACACGGCTAAAGTCATTTTAAGCAACGTTTCAATTCTGAACGGTGGTCTTACACCAGGGCGATACTGAGAGTATTTTCTGCTCTGGAACGTGCCGCAAATATACTATATATTATTTTAAAGGAATAAATTGTGAAATAAAACAAATAAATCAAATAAAATTGATTTGCCACGCCGGGATTCGATCCCGCGACCTTCGGAATGAGAGTCAAGAACCTTACCGCTGGACTACGCCGGCCGTCAAGTGTTACTGTGCGCGATTAACGTTTCCTTCAATAACTTTATACAGAGATCCAGATTAACTCAAAGCTCTTATTTTCTCTTTCCATCTCCTACCCTTATCACAATCATTTTAGAGAATTTCTCATAATTTGTAAAAATAAGTACGTAACCGTCATGGTCCCACAGCTACTGGCAAATGAATCCTGCATCCATTGTGTTTTGATAAATAATTTTTTTAAATATCATTCATAAAAACCTGCTTTCTGAAGTTGCAAAGCTCTCGGAAAGTGAGCTCTAGCGTGATGAAATTTACACAGCTTTTTTGTTAGCAATTTCAGATCATGGCAATTATTCTCAGCAACATTTCGATTGTTCATTTCATTGTCAGACATCTCCGAACACTAAGTTTTGAGAAAATAATAATCTTTGAATTTTTCGGCATTTCTCTAATAAAATATGCATGTATTATACATATAAACCTTCCTCTTGAATCACTCTATTATTGGTGAAAACCGCATGAAAATCCGTTGCGTAGTTCAAAAGATCTAAGCGTACAGACAGCGGGAGCGACTTCATTTCAGTAAATATTGATTTGTTGATGTTTATGAATAATCTGAGTATTGTGCCAGATAGAGGGTATACTTTTACATATAATACTCAACTCAAATTTTGATTTTTCGGATTTGTCTGACTAATGAACTGGACGATCTATATTTCTGTGTATTTATGCATTTTCCAGAAAGTTCCACATAATTTTTTTTTTTAAATAAGGTGGGGTTTTAAAATAAGTGTTTATTATCCGTTCTTCTGTAATAAAATAAAATAAATTAAATCGCTTACGAAGTCTGGTAGCAAAGCCAGTTATTCACAAATTTGTCATCCAACATTGTTTATTTTACTTTGTTTTATTATTTTCTTTATTTTTGTAGTCGGACTATTATTATCGGCGGTTTTGACAGCCGGACCAGCTACCGAGAGAAATAATATTCGCGCCTCACACCAGGAGTACAGAAGTGCTCACGGGTCGATTCTGTATCTGTGTTGTGTCCTACAGGACACATTACTCATTCGTGCTGACACTTTAAATCTTAAATGTTTTTTCTCACGACGAAAGTGGGCCCGCGGGCGACGGATTCCTCTTCTTTTATTTTTAGATCAGTTAGAAACTAAACTACTGTTCAGCGCCCGACTGAGAAGTGTTTGTTGTTAATTTCTGTTATTAAACCGATTTGACATCTAATTTCGCCGTACTTTCATTCATTGAATATTTAATATTACTGAATAGAATAATCGATCATTTTTCAAATGTATCATCTGGATTAGTCCCAGTTTCAAGCTGCTTTCTTATTGAAAAATTGAACCATCTGTCACAAAATTATGGCTTGTTGTCTTCAGTATATATGTATAATTAATGAAAATTTAACAGCTTATAAATGTTGATAAAAGTTACTTTGCGAGGTAAAAAAATGTTTCTATTAACAATAAACTTCGCGCAGAAAAGTCTTCTTTAAAATTTTGTCAATATTTATTTATTGTTGTTATACGCCCGTAGCGGCTTTTACATAGATTATAAAAAAATAATTAAGTTATCGAGGATTTTTACAAAGAATATACAAGTGGTTTTTTAAGAATATAGCGTAAAACCGTGAAATATTTTAAACAATATAATATTTGCAAATAACATAGAACAATATATAATATAAAACATTACAATAACACATCGAATCGTTAAATATATTATACCCACATTACAACAATTTGTAGGATTCGACAAAGTGTTGGTTTAAATTGCATTTTAGATTATAAAGGGAATCAGCGAATAAATCTACAATACCACCAAACTTGTTGCCTAAATCATGCATCCTATCGGTAAGTGAGTACGATTGATAGTTGGTTATGTATGTGTTGCAAAAGAATGTTATATTTTGTCTAGTAATCCTTGTCGGTACATGGAGTTAAATAGTAGCAACGATGGCGTAGAATTATTCTCCCGCGTATTTGCAGGTTTCGAAATTTTTAGCAGAATTTTATATGAAATGTCGGCATTTTATTTGAAATTTGCGGTGATTTATTTTCATTTTATAGAAATTTGCAGTGATTTATATAAATCACTGCAAATCACCATCATCTTCGTAACATATTCCCTAAGATAACTATTATCAACCAGTTGAAACGTCACAAAACCGGTTCTCAAAGACCAATATTCCTTTTTTGTGTTGCATCTTACAGGAAATCCTTTGACTGGAATCCTGGGAATTCTATCGCCACTTGGTTAAGCGACGGTGAAAGGCGGGTTAATAATCAAATAATCTAATGAAGAGATATGAATGTGGGTTTCGAAGTTGGTAATTAATTCTCGGAAAAAGACGAATGTTGTAGTTCCTTACACACCGGCCACCATATATATTTTTTTAAATAGTTTTGTATAAGAATATCATAATTAATAAAGTGCTGACAATCTGTATCATTATTGTATTTGCTAATATAATAATGATAAAGAATGTGCCTCTCCAATGTAAAAGAAATAAGGGAGATAATTGATAAGTGCAAGCGCTACAGTAATTTCCCGTAATACCAAGCGAGCGAAGCCGCGGGGAAAAGCTAGTAAATTATAAATGCGAAACTGCTCGAGTTTGTTTATGACCTTTTCACGCATAACACAATATAAAGACTTTAATAATTCTTTCACCAATAGAAAGCTAAATTATATGCGCAGCCTATATTTTGTATATGATGGTAAGCTCTGGCGTAATGAAATTATAAATATTAATATATTATATTTGTTATACGTTTTCTGTCGCTAACTAAAGCAAATTTTTGCTAACGTCAGAAAAAAATCGTTTCCATGGAAACGATTGCTTCAGAAAATTCAAATATTAGAATGTTTTATTTTTTTGGACAAGCTTCTGTTTTGGAATAAATGTCAGTTCCTACATTAAAAATATAATTCGTAACGATTATAAAGACTGAATAAATGAACTGAATAAATAGTGTAATTTTTTATTATATTCACAAACTTTCAAATATTTAATTAAAAATAAACATCCGAAATGTTTGTAAGCGCATAAATTCCGAACGAATGAACAAAATTGGATAAGTAATTCTTTTTTTCTTTGAGCTATAGCATTATGAAATTTAGGTGGTAGGCGCGATGTTTGAAAACTGAATGTAAGGGAATGAATATATGGAATGCGGGAGGGGATGGGGGTGGGTTGGGGGGGGAGATAATTGATAAGTGCAAGCGCTACAGTAATTTCCCGTAATACCATGCGAGCGAAGCCGCGGGGAAAGGCTAGTCTTATAATAAATCTGGTGTAAACTACGATTCGTTTGTACCTACTAAATAAGTTTCTACAAGCTTCGAAACATTTTTTAAATGAAAATTCGGGTCAACAATTTGTTCAAACTCGCAACATGTCGTGTTATTTCAAAATGAAACATTTTTTACTCCGGAATTGTGACAATAACGCTTCTGTTGTCAAAGTTTGGCCTCGTACAAAGCGAGATATGAGGTGTTTATAACATTGTCTGAGCACTAATTCCCTTTGTAAGTTTCCCAAATGCACCTCATTATCTTGCTCGTTGCACCGCTTTCTTGGCTGGCTACCAAGATGCTCCTACTCGCTAACTCCTGGGGTGATGCACTTGCAAATAATTTATTGTCAAATATATTGTGTTAGGTCAATAAAATCTTGATATATTGCTAGCATGTGTACCCGTGCAAGATACATTTTACGTAAATCTTTAATTATCGTCAGGATAAAGCTAAACATAAGCAAATACAGAAAGAAAAATGCGTTGCAGTCGTTGAATGTTGGCGTGAGAAATGACGTATCAAGGGGGCTTGGTACGGATATACAGAGGAGACAGAAATGAAATCAGTATGAATATATAAATGAACATCAGCACTTATTTTAATTTAATGAAATTAAAATTCAATAAAATAAAATTTTAATTTAATAAAATTAAAATTCAATTTTTTTGTTGTTATTTGAAAACCGCACAAGAGTCCCAACTGCTCCCGTCTAGAGCCAGTGAGACTATGGCATCCCAAATTGGGGTATGTTGTGAGGCTGAAGGTAGTGGGGAGGGGAAGGAGATAGGGAAGAGGAAGGTGGGAAGTACCTGGCTATTCAGATCTAGTCACCAAACGCGGCCAAAGCAATTTCAAGCAACTTTTCAATTCTGAATGGTGGTCTTACAACAGGGCGATACTGAGAGTATCTTCCATTCTGGAACGTGCCGCAAATATACTATTTATTATTTTAAATGAATTAATTGTGAAATAACACAAATTAATCAAATAAAATTTATTTGCCACGCGGGGATTCGATCCCGCGACCTTCGGAATGCTAGTCAAGAGCATTACCGCTGGACTACGCCGGCCGTTAAATAAAATTAAAATTTAATAGAATTAAAATTTAATACAATTAAGATTTAATAAAATTAATATTCAATAAAATTAAATTAAATTTAAATTTAATAAAATTTTTAGAATTTTAAATTAAAATAAAAGAGAAATAGATGATAAAAGCAACACCGTAGAAACATGAATTTGTCTGACTTTTAATAGTTTGTAATTCTTATGTATCGTGCATGTACGCCATGGCTCCACAATTGTAGAAAAAAACTCAGTCAAATTCGTGGTCTCTCAGTTGATTCGTTACGTAAAACAGTGCCACATGGCGAATGCAAGAACTTTAAAAGTCATAAGTTTGACATGATCGTCGCTCTAAAAAAGAGGCCATGGTTCCTTTTCTTCAATATTTTTTTCCGCACTATAATTATAATATTTATTATATAGCATTAAATCTCTCATGGCATCACGAGTTTGATTGCAATGCCATATTGATTTTACGATATTTTTAACAAATGGTTCAAAATTAAACACTTTTTTGTTGAAACGTGATCGCCGAAGCCGGAGAGCAACCACTATACTGATAACGAAAATTAATTCATTACTAATTTTTTTTTATTATTAAATTCAAAAAAATTATTAATAATATTTTATTAAGATTAATAATTTAAATATTATTAATATGTTGTTGCCGCATTCTTAAATTCATATATCTACTATTGTGAATACGTGAAAAAATATTTTTTCATACTAGAAAACCGTTTAAATCGATTTTATCTCTGCTCTGAATTAACGCATGTTTGGTTTAAGGCCCGCCAGTAAGCGCTCAAAAAGAGAGAGAGAGATGTGTAAATACGAATGTTCGAGGAAGCGCGCTAATATTAAAAACGATAATATTTAAGCGAAAATTGTGAAAATGTTTTATAAATCAAGACTCGTTTAAATAGCATTTAACGAAATACACAGAATTTTTTCATACGTACAATTTGTAAAATAACAGAAAAAAGTAATAATTTTCATAGTATACTTTGCGATTTTTTCTATCGAGGGAATTTCATATAATTATATTCATAACGTTTCGGCGCGGCAAATCGTAGCCTTAGTTCATAATTGTCCAAACGACCAATCAGTTTTTGTTCAATCTTCTCTTTAAAATTAAAAATTAAGTTTAAAAAATTATAGTAAATCACTTAACCAACAATTACTTAAACTGATGAGACCTTTACCTTTACGGAAATAGCTTTATCTTAAACACGTATCATAATATTTCATTGAAATAAAGAAAGAAAACCTTTAAATCCTGTAAAATTTTCTGATGGTCGTTTGGACAATTAAGAACTAAGGCGACAGAATCCATAGATATTATCTTAAAAAATAACAGATATTTATTTTTAAAATTTAAAATGCTTAAGAGATATATATTTTTTTATAGGCAATTAATTCACCCTAAAAAGAGTGCTTTGTCAGAAATAATAATAAAAAATTATAAATTGGTAGAGATGCGGAATGCTGCGGCTTTACCATCATCGTATTTATAAGGAATACGCCCACATAATATGTGTTGTCCGTAGAAACGTCCCTTAATTTATCACTCCTGCTCCAGTGCTGGGGCGGACCCGCTAACATCCTCCACCCCTCGTCACCCGACCTACCCTCCCCACAACTAAAGCAGTTAGGAGTGACCTCTCTCCAGGGATTATAACTAATTAACGATTTATTTGGTTTCCGTACAAACATGCATTGTGGGTTGTGAGGAATATGGCGTACATATTATTCGGGGTGAAACAGAAGCTCAAAATAATAATGAATAATTTATCTGAGGGAGTTTAAGTGTCATTTTGCTGGAATTTCAGCCTACGTAAACGAAGTTACCCTTATCACTTATATTTTAGAGATATAACTCACTTCTTCATGTTTACTCTAAAGCACTAATCTGTACCCTGAAGATGCAAATGGTAGTACAAATGAAAAATAATATCTTTTCAAAATTCCAACGTTTTACGGTAGTTTTTAGGATAAAAAGTTGGGTTTTTGCATGAAAAAAATCTTTATTAATTAATGGGAAAAACAAGGAAATTTATAAAAAAAGGTTTTTATCTTTTTTAAATCTACCTATATATTATATCTAGATAGAATAAATCACTTCACGAAGGTAGTAGACACTTTTCCCCCGGACACCCTGTGTAAATTACAAATCTGCCGCATACCCATTGATGGCGGCTCCCTCGTTGGCCGTCAAGGAATCGACAATCGACATAAACTGGGTGTTGTAAGACCCCGCGCAAAAAAGTTACAATGGACTGTACTGCAGACTGTTATATTACTTCATCGAACTTTATTTTTCTGCGCAGGGCCCTACGGCACTCGCTTTATGTCGATTCCTCACCGACCCGTGAGGGAGCCGACTGATATTGTGGAAACCTTTCTCAGGCAGAGCACGCATCCGGGGTTTTTCTTCGTTTAACTACAAGCTTTTTATAATCTCAATTTTTTTCGAAATAAAGCAAACAGAAGAGTAATATTTTAATTGCATACACATGTTGATTTCTTTGTGAGAACATAATTCTTTCACAGAGATTTAGAAAAAAGCTGTATTGATGCTTTTCAATTAGTAATCTCCAATTAATCGCTTACTGTGAACGGCGAGCGTCTGGTAAACATTAGTCAGAAATAGACCAGCAATCTCAGCTCTCAGCTATTGCATATATTTATATCGCCTGGCAGTTTATCGGTTTTCAATTAGAAATGGCAAATTTTATTACACCTATTTGACGATATCTCCATTTCGTCCGTTTGAATCGGCAAATATATGGATTAGTTCACCGAGTTATTGCATACAGGTAACTGATTAACAGGTAGATAAGAAAATAGTATTTAAAAAATTAAAATATGCCGTTTTTTATTTAGTATAAATAAAATGTTGTAAATGCATACCTATTACAAACTATACTTTTTTACAAACCTATTGAACAAACTCTAAACTACTGTTTTTTTTATGTATTTTGTTATCATGGCGTCCAATTTTGAGATAAACCATCTACCCAATGCCTTTATTTTGCCAATGCTTGGTGGTTCTCAACTATTAGAATCTGACAGTTTCCTTTAAGTAAGTTCATGTCTTTATTGGGGGGAGATTTCGGCAGTAAGGTTGAATGCCTTTAAAATGCTCCTTATCAACTCCCTAATGTTTGTATGTCGTAAGGAGATGCCCAACATCGTTAGTTCTATGGATGCGTGACCATAATTTTTTTGCGTTGTTCGCAAACCGTTATTAGTTCTCGTTTGCTTTCTTTTGTTTTTTGTTGTTGTTTCATTTGCAGTAGTTTGAAGTTATCATTAAAGCTTCTTAATTATGGAATGAGTGGTCAATTAATGATGATATTCCCTAAATGATTTCTCATAATCTTCATTTACGTCTTGGAATCCTGAACAATAAGAGGCGCGGAAAGATAAAATAAGCCTTAAGAGACGTGGAATGCTTACGATTTCCTCGACAAACCTGCTTACTAATAATATTTTTCACGTTGATACTCGGCATTAAGGTGGATTCCTCTGATAAAGCGTGTATGTAGTCCAGTTTATTTGGCCATAATAACCGTAGATACTCTAACTGCCTGTAAAACCATGACGTTTTAAGGAGTGGAAGGTAGGATGTCGCATAGACGATCCCCTATGAGATGGTGCAATGCTATCAAAAAAATACTACATGTATATGTACAAATAGGCCCTACGAACAGCATTCAATTGCACCAATTGAAGGGGGATTGTTAGTCCACATAGCGCGAGGCAACATGCGGGATCGCCACCCTCAGACATAATAGTTCATTTCTCGTGACAGTCGTTTCGCCTGTCAAATGCATTATTCAACTGCGGCTTGGCCGCGTGCACTCGACTTATTTATTTATTTACGCCCAAAGTGAGCTTTATATATTTAACATTTTTATCAGTACAGATTCTATGTTTAATTTAGTATGTAACGCAGCAATTTAAATTTAAATCACAACAATAAAAATAATTAAAAATATAAACAATAGCTTAGAAATAGGAGAAAATAAGAAATTAATTAATGGTAAATATTTTAGTGATAAATTTAATAATTTTTATTATTGCGGTATCTAGATATTTCTGAAAAATGATTATACTAAAATATGTTTATATTTGTAGAATAATATTTATTAAATAATTTAAGTCAACAATATCCTCCATTTTTTTTTTATTAACATTTTTTTTGGTACAATCGGTATAATTTTATAATACAAGTTTTTCATAAAAACAGTTAAAAAAAATAGAGAATAATACAATTAACAGATTAAACAAAAAATCCCATACAGGCATCGCTAGTTCGTAGGTATACTTGAGTGTTTTTAAGACAGTTAAAATTTTACTTATTAACATACGTTATCTTTATAGAAGATTAAAAAATTAAAGTAAATACATGAAAAATAAATTCAGTGTACCGAAATACAATTCATAGGACATGTTCATAAAGATTAATAAAATTTTGTTAAGTCACAGCAGGTCAGATGTTACAGCAAGTAAATGTTTGTATTAGTGGTTTTTATCCAAGACTTTAATACATTTTTATACTTGATGTAGGAGGATATATTTTTACGATCAATTTCTATAGTCTTATAGAGAAAATTATATATTTATGGTGTAATATAATATGCATGTCAATATGATTTTCAAATACATTATTTAACATATTACTAAAACGAGTAACAACCTAATAGTTATGTATATAAATAATCGATTAAAACACAATTACAGTTTCCTTCAACATGGTATTAATATAGTATTGCACAGTTTTTGAAAAACTCACTTTTTCATAATTTAGGCAAAAGACGACCTTGCCGCCCCTCAAGTTTTACCCGTTTCGAGGTTCAGTTTCGCTCGAAAAAGAGGGCTTTTTTTTTCAGTCAGGGCCTCCCACGCCAAAATGACCTCTCCGCTCTTCGAGTCTGACCGACCTCAGAGACCACTATCGCAAGACAGGAAACTCACACGAAATTCTTATTTTAGAAACGCCAAAAGTCAACGGAAAAAACTGATACAAAATCAGCGGCGATAACTGGAACCTCCGGCTGAATCTCTCATCGACGAAGAAATCGGCCCGGTTATATTTCCCGCCGACAGGTTCGCATTTGCAAAAAAGATAAGAAATCTTAATCACTATTTCCTTTACGCGAAACGAATTTGCTAGAAATTTATTCTTTTATTTTAATGGCGATGCTGCTAAAAAATGACATTTTATAGGTACGACACGCGGTACGAGATATCGTCGAAAAAGCGCATTGTGGTCGAGATGTTTTTCAATAAATAGGAGGAATAGAAATTAAGGAAGCTTTTAAAATCGACAAATATGTCGGTCACCATTCAAAATGCTACACAATATCGCGCGGAAAAATGATATTTTCTGACGTTTCGCAAAACTCGCATTTTTCTCGAGGGTGCATAATATAACTGGCCAGTAGAAGACCTAATTTTCTTACAAATAAATTCAGGTTGGGTAAATTTTCTCACACCTTGGAACACTCGATTCTGAAATTTTACAAATGGCGGAAGGCCGCTCTCTCCGCCAACTAAAGATTTCAATCCAGAGACATCTAGCGGTGTGGAATATAAGTACGGATCGTTCACACAAAACAAAATCAAATGTCTGTCGAACACGCCTGTAGTTCTATTTCAATCCGTTCAAATCGGCAGGTTCGTCTGTATCGAAAGAAATTTGCTCAATTCACGAAAAAAGATCTCGGTATCGAGTGTTGCTAGACGCTCGGTTTTGAAATGCCTATTTTAGGAAAGTAGTACCTACACTAGCTAGAAAAAATATTATTAAAATTGTGAGAGGACTAAGTATAAATACTTTGCGAACTCTTTTTCATTGAAATGATTATTTGATAAAAAATTCTGAATATACATTTTAATGGCGTGTTTTTTTTACGTATGTGCAGGTGTACCAACTGAGAATCTGAGTAGGTAGGTACCTGCACATAACAAATCGGAATCATCTGTTTTTTTTTTTTGGAAATTTGTAATAAAATTATTTGAAGTTGAAAGGATAATTTCTTTTGTAATAATTTTTTGGGCTGTTATGCCGTGTTGCGCTACCTTCGTCTTTAGCCTAGATATTTAAGGGATTTATTTTTTTTAAATATTAAAGTTACATAACGCTTTTTTTGTATTTTGCTTCTTTATGATAATTATTCAACGTTAGAGGCGGGCATTGGCACTGCCGCTCAGGAAACCATTCGTTGGATGAGCAACACCTCATAAAAATAGGTACACAATAATTTTGATAATTATATTTTTATAGGACCGTTTTTGTAAAAAATGACAAAAAGGGTGACGTACAATATTGAAAATCTACCAGGAGCTCATAATACGCAGAAGTAAAATATTACAGAGGGTACATTTATTTACTGGGCTACTCAGACCTCACTTTTCAAGTATTAGTTGAGATTGTTTTGGAAAAGTTTCACTTCTACCGCGTGTAAACTGCACTCGAATTTTTTTTGACAACGTACTCGGACACTATATATTCTGAACATTTCTAATAAAATGAGTAAATTTAAATAAAGATGGTCCATTTTTTTTTTGCGAAATGGTGTAGGTACCTTTTGAATACTGTACGGGAACTAATCGTTGGTACATTTTACATTAAATTTCAATGTGAAAACCGCACAAGAGTCCCAATTACTGCCGTCCGGAGTCAGTGCGACTACGGCGTCCCCGGTTGGGTTTGGTTTTAGTTTCTGAAAAATTCTGAATAATACATTTTTATAGCGCCGTTTTTTGAAAAACTACAGTAAGCTGCACTCGAATTTTTTTTTGACAACGTCCTACTCGGATACTATTTATTCTGAACATTTCTAATAAAATGAGTAAATTTAAATAAAGATGGTCCAATTTTTTTTTTGCCAAATGGTGTAGGTACCTTTTGAATACTGTACGGGTTCATACATTTTACATTAAATTTCAATGTGAAAACCGCACAAGAGTCCCAATTACTGCCGTCCGGAGTCAGTGCGACTACGGCGTCCCCAGTTGGGTTTAGTTTTAGTTTCTGAAAAATTCTGAATAATACATTTTTATAGCGCCGTTTTTTGAAAAACTACAGTAAGCTGCACTCGAATTTTTTTTTGACAACGTCCTACTCGGATACTATTTATTCTGAACATTTCTAATAAAATGAGTAAATTTAAATAAATATGGTCCAATTTTTTTTTTGCGAAATGGTGTAGTTACCTTTTGAACACTGTACGGGGACTAATCGTTCGTACATTTTACATTAAAATTCAATGTGAAAACCGCACAAGAGTCCCAATTACTGCCGTCCGGAGTCAGTGCGACTACGGCGTCCCCAGTTGGGTTTGGTTTTAGTTTCTGAAAAATTCTGAATAATACATTTTTATAGCGCCGTTTTTTGAAAAACTACAGTAAGCTGCACTCGAATTTTTTTTTGACAACGTCCTACTCGGATACTATTTATTCTGAACATTTCTAATAAAATGAGTAAATTTAAATAAAGATGGTCCAATTTTTTTTTTTGCGAAATGGTGTAGGTACCTTTTGAACACTGTACGGGGACTAATCGTTGGTACATTTTACATTAAATTTCAATGTGAAAACCGCACAAGAGTCCCAATTACTGCCGTCCGGAGTCAGTGCGACTACGGCGTCCCCGGTTGGGTTTGGTTTTAGTTTCTGAAAAATTCTGAATAATACATTTTTATAGCGCCGTTTTTTGAAAAACTACAGTAAGCTGCACTCGAATTTTTTTTTGACAACGTCCTTCTCGGATATTATTTATTCTGAACATTTCTAATAAAATGAGTAAATTTAAATAAAGATGGTCCAATTTTTTTTTTGCAAAATGGTGTAGGTACCTTTTGAACACTGTACGGGAACTAATCGTTCGTACATTTTACATTAAATTTCAATGTGAATACCGCACAAGAGTCCCAACTACTGCCGTCTGGAGTCAGTGAGACTACGGCATCCCCAGTTGGGTTTAGTTTAAGTCTCTAAAATTTCTGAATAATACATTTTTATAGCGCCGTTTTTTGAAAAATTACTTTCAGTTATAAGTTCAAAAATTTCCGAGATCCGACAATTTTTTTTTCCAAAATTAAAAAATTTCCAGAATCCAATAATTTTTTTTTCCAAATTAAAAAATTTCCAGAAAACAAAAATTTTTTTTTTCGAAATTCAAAAATTCCCAGAAACCAAAAAAGTTTTTTTTTCAAAATTAAAAAATTTCCAAAGTCTAAAAAATTTTTTTTCAAAATCCAAAATTTTTTATTTTTTAAATTACACCCTAAGTACCCGAGATGGATATCAAATTACGCGTCTCGACCTACACAATCCGAAGGGCTGACTGAAAAAATTGAACGATAAACTCCGAAGACCCTTTTAGGCTCTATTGGTTTTTCTAATTTAAATTAAATGAAATACTGAACGCCCTGAGTCGGGCGGCTGGATTGGTTCAGTACTGAATTGAGCGGTAAGCTCCTGGGACGTTTTAAAAGTGTCGGCGACCAAAGTGGCACAATGGTAGGAGTCTTTGCAACAGTAAATTATACGTTACGGGTAACAAATTACAAACATCGTTTTTTTCTTTACCTATTTTATTTAACACACACTCTTCGCTTCATCCGCGTTCACACGTCATATCGTGTAGTGTTTAACCCCTTGGTTGCCTCTGCAACAGGCAAAGCTAGTTAATATAGTATTGCACAGTTTTTCGAAAAACTCACATGGGTCATACAGTCAAAAGACGACCTTGCCGCCCCTTAAGTTCGCCCACCCTAAGGATCGCTTTCGCTTGAAATGCGATTCAGTGCAGGGCCTCCCACGCCAAAATGACCTCTCCGCTCTTCGAGT
The DNA here is from genome assembly GCA_936435175.1 of Glyphotaelius pellucidus. Classification (NCBI taxonomy): domain Eukaryota; kingdom Metazoa; phylum Arthropoda; class Insecta; order Trichoptera; family Limnephilidae; genus Glyphotaelius; species Glyphotaelius pellucidus. Next base: position 9,072,712 of record OW386537.1, on the reverse strand, counting down.
TTGACCGACCGCAGAGACCACAATCGCTAGACAGGAAGCTAAAAAAAAACCATGAAACCGAAACACCAAAAGTCAACGGTAAAAACTGATGCAAAATCAGCGGCGATAACTGGAACCTCCGACTGAATCTCTCATCGACGAAGAAATCGGCCCGGTTATATTTCCCGCCGACAGGTTCGCATTTCGAAAAAGTCGGAGAAAAATTAAGCACTATTCTCATACAAAACGAATTTGCTAGAAATTTTTTCATAATATTTTAATGGCGATGCTGCTAAAAAATGACATTTTGTAGGTACGACACGCGGTTCGAGATATCGTCGAAAAGGCGCATTCTGGCGAAGATGTTTTTCGATAAATACGAAGAATAAAAGTTAAGGAAGCTTTTAAAATCGACAAATATGTCGGTCACCATTCAAAATGTTACACGATAGCGCGCGGAAAAATGATATTTTATGACGTTTCGCAAAACTCGCATTTTTCTCGAGGGTGCATAATTTTACTGGCCAGTAGAACACCTAATTTTCTTACAAATAAATTCAGGTTGAGTAAATTTTCTCACACCTTGGAACACTGGATTCTGAAATTTTACAAATGGCGGTAGGGCAAAGCTCTCCGCCAACTAAAGATTTCAATCCAGAGACATCTAGCGGTGCGGAATATAAGTACGGATCGTTCACGCAATACAAAATCAAATGTCTGTCGAACACGCCTGTAGTTCTATTTCAATCCGTTCAAATCGGCAGGTTCGTCTGTATCGAAAGAAATTTGCTCAATTCACGAAAAAAGATCTCCGTATCGAGTGTTGCTAGACGCTCGGTTTTGGAATGCCTATTTTGAGTAGGTAGGTACCTGCACATAACAATTCGGAATCATCAAATAAGAATTGCATATGTTTTTTTTTTGGAAATTTGTAATGAAATTATTTGAAGTTGAAAGGATAATTTCTTTTGTAATTATTTTTGGGCTGTTATGCCGTGTTGCGCTACCTTCGTCTTTAGCCTAGATATTTAAGGGATCTATTTTTTTTAATATTAAAGTTACATAACGCTTTTTTTTGTATTTTGCTTCTTTACGATAATTATTCAACGTAAGAGGCGGGCATTGGTACTGCCGCCCCGGGAACCATTCGTTGGATGAGCATTCTGAACATTTCTAATAAAATGAGTAAATTTAAATAAAGATGGTACAATTTTTTTTTTTGCGAAATGGTGTAGGTACCTTTTGAACACTGTACGGGAACTAATCGTTCGTACATTTTACATTAAATTTCAATGTGAAAACCGCACAAGAGTCCCAATTACTGCCGTCCGGAGTCAGTGCGACTACGGCGTCCCCAGTTGGGTTTGGTTTTAGTTTCTGAAAAATTCTGAATAATACATTTTTATAGCGCCGTTTTTTGAAAAACTACAGTAAGCTGCACTCGAATTTTTTTTTGACAACGTCCTACTCGGATACTATTTATTCTGAACATTTCTAATAAAACGAGTAAATTTAAATAAAGATGGTCCAATTTTTTTTTGCCAAATGGTGTAGGTACCTTTTGAATACTGTACGGGTTCATACATTATAATTAAATTTCAATGTGAATACCGCACAAGAGTCCCAATTACTGCCGTCCGGAGTCAGTGCGACTACGGCGTCCCCAGTTGGGTTTAGTTTTAGTTTCTGAAAAATTCTGAATAATACATTTTTATAGCGCCGGTTTTTGAAAAACTACAGTAAGCTGCACTCGAATTTTTTTTTGACCACGTCCTTCTCGGATACTATTTATTCTGAACATTTCTAATAAAATGAGTAAATTTAAATAAAGATGGTCCAATTTTTTTTTGCCAAATGGTGTAGGTACCTTTTGAATACTGTACGGGTTCATACATTTTAAATTAAATTTCAATGTGAATACCGCACAAGAGTCCCAACTACTGCCGTCTGGAGTCAGTGAGACTACGGCATCCCCAGTTGGGTTTAGTTTAAGTCTCTAAAATTTCTGAAAAATACATTTTTATAGCGCCGTTTTTTGAAAAATTACTTTCAGTTATAAGTTCAAAAATTTCGGAGATCCAACAATTTTTTTTTCCAAAATTAAAAAATTTCCAGAAAACAAAAAATTTTTTTTTCATAATTAAAAAATTTCCAGAAACCGAATTTTTTTTTTTTCAAAATTCAAAAATTTCCGGAAACCAAAAAATTTTTTTTTCAAAATTAAAAAATTTCCAGAATCCGAAATTTTTTTTTCCAAATTTAAAAAATTTCCAGAAACCAAAGTTTTTTTTTTTTAAAATTCAAAAATTTCCAGAAACCAAAAAAGTTTTTTTTAAAATTAAAAAATTTCCAGAATCCAATTTTTTTTTTTCCAAAATTAAAAAATTTTCAGAATCCAAAATTTTTTTTTTCAAAAATCAAAAAATTTCCAGAAAACAAAATTTTTTTTTCCAAAATTAAAAAATTTCCAAATCTCAAAAAATTTTTTTTTGAAAATTCAAAAATTTACAAAATCCAAAAAAATTTTTTTTTGAAAATTCAAAAAGTTCCAAAATCCAAAATTTTTTTTTTGCAAATTTCAAAATTTCAAAAGTCCAAAAATTTTTTTTTCGAAATTCAAATATTTCGAAAATCCAAAATTTTTTTTTTTTTTAAATTACACCCTACGGTACCCGAGATGGATATCAAATTACGCGTCTCGACCTACACAATCCGAAGGGCTGACTGAAAAAATTGAACGATAAAATCCGAGGACCCTTTTAGGCTCTATTGGTTTTTCTATTTTAAATTAAATGAAAAACTGAACGCCCTGAGTCGTTGCGGCTGGATTGGTTCAGTACTGAATTGAGCGGTAAGCTCCTGGGACGTTTTAAAAGTGTCGGCGACCAAAGTTGCACAGTGGTAGGAGTCTTTGCAACAGTAAATTATACGTTACGGGTAACAAATTACAAACATCGTTTTTTTCTTCATCTATTTTATTAAACACACACTCCTCGCTTCATCCGCGTTCACACGTCAAATCGCGATGTGTTTAACCCCTTGGTTGCCTCTGCAACAGGCAAAGCTAGTACATATAGTATTGTTCAGTTTTTCGAAAAACTCACTTTTGTAATTTAGGCAAAAAACGACCTAGCTGCCCCTTAAGTTTCATACACCTGAAGGACCACTATCGCGTGACAGGAAACTCGCACGAATTTCTTATTTGAGAAACGCAAAAAGTCAACGGAAAAAACTGATACAAAATCAGCGGCGATAACTGGAACCTCCGACTGAATCTCTCATCGACGAAGAAATCGGCCTGGTTATATTTCCCGCCGACAGGTTCGCATTTGCAAAAAAGATAAGAAATCTTAATCGCATTTCCTTTACGCGAAACGAATTTGCTAGAAATTATTTTAATGGCGATTCTGCTAAAAAATGACATTTTATAGGTGCGACACGCGGTTCGAGATATCGTCGAAAATACGCATTCTGGCGAAGATGTTTTTCGATAAATACGAAGAATAGAAGTTAAGGAAACTTTTAAAATCGACAAATATGTCGGTCACCATTCAAAATGTTACACGATAGCGCGCGGAAAAATGATATTTTCTGACGTTTCGCAAAACTCGCACTTTCTCGAGGGTGCATAATTTTGCTGGCCAGTAGAACACCTAATTTTCTTACAAATAAATTCAGGTTGGGTAAATTTTCTCACACCTGGTAACACTGGATTTTGAAATTTTACAAATGGCGGAAGGCCAAGCTCTCCGCCAACTAAACTTTTCAATCGGGCCAGGACAGCGTTGTTTGTATGGAAAACGTTAAAAACAACTCGATTTTCAGGCCGTGCTCGAGGTGGTGACAACATTTTTGCGTTTCGGTCTTGCCAGCGATAAAAATATAATTGCAGAATATTGTACGTCTACGAATTACGAACTAAGTAGGTACCCGATAGATGGGCTCCGATGCATTAGGATTCGTCTTATTTATTAATATAAATACTTTGCGAACTTTTTTCCATTGAAATGATTATTTGATAAAAAATTCTGAAAATACATTTTAATGGCGTGTTTTTTTTTTACGTATGTGCAGGTGTACCAACTGAGAATCTGAGTAGGTAGGTACCTGCACATAACAACTCGGAATCATCGTATGGGAATTGCATATGTTTTTTTTTTGGAAATTTGTAATGAAATTATTTGAAGTTGAAAGGATAATTTCTTTTGTAATTATTTTTGGGCTGTTATGCCGTGTTGCGCTACCTTCGTCTTTAGCCTAGATATTTAAGGGATCTATTTTTTTTAATATTAAATTTACTTAACGCTTTTTTTGTATTTTGCTTCTTTACGATAATTATTCAACGTAAGAGGCGGGCATTGGCACTGCCGCCCCGGGAACCATTCGTCGGATGAGCATTCTGAACATTTCTAATAAAATGAGTAAATTTAAATAAAGATGGTCCAATTTTTTTTTTTGCGAAATGGTGTAGGTACCTTTTGAACACTGTACGGGAACTAATCGTTCGTACATTTTACATTAAATTTCAATGTGAAAACCGCACAAGAGTCCCAATTACTGCCGTCCGGACTCAGTGCGACCACGGCGTCCCCAGTTGGGTTTAGTTTTAGTTTCTGAAAAATTCTGAATAATACATTTTTATAGCGCCGTTTTTTGAAAAACTACAGTAAGCTGCACTCGAATTTTTTTTTGACAACGTCCTACTCGGATACTATTTATTCTGAACATTTCTAATAAAATGAGTAAATTTAAATAAAGATGGTCCAATTTTTTTTTGCCAAATGGTGTGGGTACCTTTTGAATACTGTACGGGTTCATACATTTTAAATTAAATTTCAATGTGAATACCGCACAAGAGTCTCAACTACTGCCGTCTGGAGTCAGTGAGACTACGGTATCCCCAGTTGGGTTTAGTTTATCTCTAAAATTTCTGATTAATACATTTTTATAGCGCCGTTTTTTGAAAAATTACTTTCAGTTCAAAAATTTCCAAGACAAAAATTTTTTTTTCCAAAATTAAAAAAATTCCCAAAACTTAAAAATTTTTTTTTCCAAAATTAAAAAATTTCCAAAACTCTTCCAAAGTCCAAAATTTTTTTTTCAAAATCCAAATTTTTTTTTTTAAATTACACCCTACAGTACCCGAGATGGATATCAAATTACGCGTCTCGACCTACACAATCTGAAGGGCTGACTGAAAAAATTGAACGATAAAATCCGAGGACCCTTTTAGGCTCTATTGGTTTTTCTAATTTAAATTAAATGAAAAACTGAACGCCCTGAGTCGGGCGGCTGGATTGGTTCAGTACTGAATTGAGCGGTAAGCTCCTGGGACGTTTTAAAAGTGTCGGCGACCAAAGTGGCACAATGGTAGGAGTCTTTGCATCACTTAATTATACGTTACGGGTAACAAATTACTAACATCGTTTTTTTCTTCACCTATTTTTTTAAACACACACTCCTCGCTTCATCCGCGTTCACACGTCAAATCGCGTAGTGTTTAACCCCTTGGTTGCCTCTGCAACAGGCAAAGCTAGTACATATAGTATTGTTCAGTTTTTCGAAAAACTCACTTTTGTAATTTAGGCAAAAAACGACCTAGCTGCCCCTTAAGTTTCATACACCTGAAGGACCACTATCGCGTGACAGGAAACTCGCACGAATTTCTTATTTGAGAAACGCAAAAAGTCAACGGAAAAAACTGATACAAAATCAGCGGCGATAACTGGAACCTCCGACTAAATCTCTCATCGACGAAGAAATCGGCCTGGTTATATTTCCCGCCGACAGGTTCGCATTTGCAAAAAAGATAAGAAATCTTAATCGCATTTCCTTTACGCGAAACGAATTTGCTAGAAATTATTTTAATGGCGATTCTGCTAAAAAATGACATTTTATAGGTGCGACACGCGGTTCGAGATATCGTCGAAAATACGCATTCTGGCGAAGATGTTTTTCGATAAATACGAAGAATAGAAGTTAAGGAAACTTTTAAAATCGACAAATATGTCGGTCACCATTCAAAATGTTACACGATAGCGCGCGGAAAAATGATATTTTCTGACGTTTCGCAAAACTCGCACTTTCTCGAGGGTGCATAATTTAGCTGGCCAGTAGAATACCTAATTTTCTTACAAATAAATTCAGGTTGGGTAAATTTTCTCACACCTGGGCACACTGGATTCTGAAATTTTACAAATGGCGGAATGCTAAACTCTCCGCCAACTAAACTTTTCAATCGGGCCAGGACAGCGTTGTTTGTATGGAAAACGTTAAAAACCACTCGATTTTCAGGCCGTGCTCGAGGTGGTGACTACATTATTTCGTTTCGGTCTTGCCAGCGATGAAAATATAATTGCAGACTATTGTACGTCTGCGAATGACGAACTAAGTAGGTACCCGATAAATGGGCTCCGATGCATTAGGATTCGTATTATTTATAAATATAAATACTTTGCGAACTATTTTTCATTGAAATGGTTATTTGATAAAAAAATTCTGAAAATACATTTTAATGGCGTGTTTTTTTTTACGTATGTGCAGGTGTACCAACTGAGAATCAGAGTAGGTAGGTAATGTAATGTAATGTAGGTAACCTGCACATAACAACTCGGAATCATATGCAATTCCCATATGTTTTTTCTTTTGGAAATTTGTATTGAAATTATTTGAAGTTGAAAGGATAATTTCTTTTGTAATAATTTTTTGGGCTGTTATGCCGTGTTGCGCTACCTTCGTCTTTATACTAGATATTTAAGGGATTTATTTTTTTTAAATACTATAGTTACATAACGCTTTTTTTGTATTTAGCTTATTTATGATAATTATTCAACGTTAGAGGCGGGCATTGGTACTGCCGCCCCGGGAACCATTTGTTGGATGAGCAACACCTCATAAAAATGGGTATACAAAAAATTTGAAAATTATATTTTTATAGGGCCGTTTTTGTGACCTCACTTTTCAAGTATTAGTTGAGATTGTTTTGGAAAAGTTTCACTTCTACCGCGTGTAAACTGCACTCGAATTTTTTTTGACAACGTACGTAGGTACCTACTCGGGCACTATATATTCTGAACATTTCTAATAAAATGAGTAAATTTAAATAAAGATGGTCCAATTTTTTTTTGCGAAATGGTGTAGGTGCCTTTTGAATACTGTACGGGAACTAATCGTTCGTACATTTTACATTAAATTTCAATGTGAAAACCGCACAAGAGTCCCAATTACTGCCGTCCGGAGTCAGTGCGACTACGGCGTCCCCAGTTGGGTTTAGTTTTAGTTTCTGAAAAATTCTGAACAATACATTTTTATAGGGCTGTTTTTTGAAAAACTACAGTAAGCTGCACTCGAATTTTTTTTTGACAACGTCCTTCTCGGATACTATTTATTCTGAACATTTCTAATAAAATGAGTAAATTTAAATAAAGATGGTCCAATTTTTTTTTGCCAAATGATGTAGGTACCTTTTGAATACTGTACGGGTTCATTAAATTAAATTAAATTTCAATGTGAATACCGCACAAGAGTCCCAACTACTGCCGTCTGGAGTCAGTGAGACTACGGCACCCCAGTTGGGTTTAGTTTAAGTCTCTAAAATTTCTGAATAATACATTTTTATAGCGCCGTTTTTTGAAAAATTACTTTCAGTTATAAGTTCAAAAATTTCCGAGATCCAACAATTTTTTTTTCCAAAATTAAAAAATTTCCAGAAACCAAAAAATTTTTTTTTCATAATTAAAAAATTTCCAGAAACCGAAATTTTTTTTTTTCAAAATTCAAAAATTTCCGGAAACCAAAAAATTTTTTTTTCAAAATTAAAAAATTTCCAGAATCCGAATTTTTTTTTTCCAAATTTAAAAAATTTCCAGAAACCAAAAAATTTTTTTTTCAAATTAAAAAATTTTCCAGAAACCGATAATTTTTTTTTTCAAAATTCAAAAATTTCCGGAAACCAAAAATTTTTTTTTTCAAAATTAAAAAATTTCCAGAATCCGAAATTTTTTTTTTCCAAATTTAAAAAATTTTCAAAATCCAATTTTTTTTTTTTTAAATTACACCTTACAGTACCCGAGATGGGTATCAAATTACGCGTCTCGATCTTAACAATCCGAAAGGCTGAGTGAAAAAAATAAGCGAAAAACTCCTAGGACCATTGTTCGAGATAAAGCTCTAATGTTTTTTTCTAATTTAAATTAAATGAAAATCCGAACGCCCTGAGTCGGGCGGTAGGATTGGTTCAGTACTGAATTGAGCGGTAAGCTCCTGGGCCGTTTTAAAAGTGTCGACGACCAAAGTGGCACTGTGGGAAGAGTCTTTTCAACAGTAAACTATACGTTTCGGATAACAAATTACGCGTATCGATCTGCACAACCCAAATGGCGCAGTGAAAATTTGAGCAGGAAGCTACTTGGCCTGCTTTTGCGAGAAAAGGCCCGTACCGAACGCCTTGAACCGGGTGACCGAAGCGGCCAGAGAGCAGGCGTACGCAATTGGGCTGTCAACTATCTGTGCCCTTTGTAGACGGACACTCCTCGCTTTATCCACATTCAAATAACGTTTTTTTCTCTACCTATTTTATTTAACACACACTCTTCGCTTCATCCGCGTTCACACGTCATATCGCGTAGTGTTTAACCCCTTGGTTGCCTCTGCAACAGGCAAAGCTAGTACATATAGTATTGTTCAGTTTTTCGAAAAACTCACTTTTGTAATTTAGGCAAAAAACGACCTAGCTGCCCCTTAAGTTTCATACACCTGAAGGACCACTATCGCGTGACAGGAAACTCGCACGAATTTCTTATTTGAGAAACGCAAAAAGTCAACGGAAAAAACTGATACAAAATCAGCGGCGATAACTGGAACCTCCGACTGAATCTCTCATCGACGAAGAAATCGGCCTGGTTATATTTCCCGCCGACAGGTTCGCATTTGCAAAAAAGATAAGAAATCTTAATCGCATTTCCTTTACGCGAAACGAATTTGCTAGAAATTATTTTAATGGCGATGCTGCTAAAAAATTACATTTTATAGGTACGACACGCGGTTCGAGATATCGTCGAAAATACGCATTCTGGCGAAGATGTTTTTCGATAAATACGAAGAATAGAAGTTAAGGAAACTTTTAAAATCGATAAATATGTCGGTCACCATTCAAAATGTTACACGATAGCGCGCGGAAAAATGATATTTTCTGACGTTTCGCAAAACTCGCACTTTCTCGAGGGTGCATAATTTAGCTGGCCAGTAGAATACCTAATTTTCTTACAAATAAATTCAGGTTGGGTAAATTTTCTCACACCTGGGCACACTGGATTCTGAAATTTTACAAATGGCGGAAGGCTAAACTCTCCGCCAACTAAACTTTTCAATCGGGCCAGGACAGCGTTGTTTGTATGGAAAACGTTAAAAACCACTCGATTTTCAGGCCGTGCTCGAGGTGGTGACTACATTATTTCGTTTCGGTCTTGCCAGCGATGAAAATATAATTGCAGACTATTGTACGTCTGCGAATGACGAACTAAGTAGGTACCCGATAAATGGGCTCCGATGCATTAGGATTCGTATTATTTATAAATATAAATACTTTGCGAACTATTTTTCATTGAAATGATTATTTGATAAAAAAATTCTGAAAATACATTTTAATGGCGTGTTTTTTTTACGTATGTGCAGGTGTACCAACTGAGAATCTGAGTAGGTAGGTAGGTACCTGCACATAACAACTCGGAATCATCGTATGGTGTGTTTTTTATTTGGAAATTTGTAATGAAATTATTTGAAGTTGAAAGGATAATTTCTTTTGTAATAATTTTTTGAGCTGTTATGCCGTGTTGCGCTACCTTCGTCTTTAGCCTAGATATTTAAGGGATTTATTTTTTTTAAATATTATAGTTACATAACGCTTTTTTTGTATATTGCTTCTTTAAGATAATTATTCAACGTTAGAGGCGGGCATTGGCACTGCCGCCCCGGGAACCATTCGTCGGATGAGCATTCTGAACATTTCTAATAAAATGAGTAAATTTAAATAAAGATGGTCCATTTTTTTTTTGCGAAATGGTGTAGGTACCTTTTGAATACTGTACGGGAACTAATCGTTCGTACATTTTACATTAAATTTCAATGTGAAAACCGCACAAGAGTCCCAATTACTGCCGTCCGGAGTCAGTGCGACTACGGCGTCCCCTGTTGGGTTTGGTTTAAGTTTCTGAAAAATTCTGAATAATACATTTTTATAGCGCCGTTTTTTGAAAAACTACAGTAAGCTGCACTCGAATTTTTTTTTTGACAACGTCCTACTCGGATACTATTTATTCTGAACATTTCTAATAAAATGAGTAAATTTAAATAAAGATGGTCCAATTTTTTTTTGCCAAATGGTGTAGGTACCTTTGGAATACTGTACGGGTTCATACATTTTACATTAAATTTCAAGTGAAAACCGCACAAGAGTCCCAATTACTGCCGTCCGGAGTCAGTGCGACTACGGCGTCCCCAGTTGGGTTTAGTTTTAGTTTCTGAAAAATTCTGAATAATACATTTTTATAGCGCCGTTTTTTGAAAAACTACAGTAAGCTGCACTCGAATTTTTTTTGACAACGTCCTTCTCGGATACTATTTATTCTGAACATTTCTAATAAAATGAGTAAATTTAAATAAAGATGGTCCAATTTTTTTTTGCCAAATGGTGTGGGTACCTTTTGAATACTGTACGGGTTCATACATTTTAAATTAAATTTCAATGTGAATACCGCACAAGAGTCTCAACTACTGCCGTCTGGAGTCAGTGAGACTACGGTATCCCCAGTTGGGTTTAGTTTATCTCTAAAATTTCTGATTAATACATTTTTATAGCGCCGTTTTTTGAAAAATTACTTTCAGTTATAAGTTCAAAAATTTCCGAGATCCAACAATTTTTTTTTCCAAAATTAAAAAATTTCCAGAAACCAAAAAATTTTTTTTTCATAATTAAAAAATTTCCAGAAACCGAAATTTTTTTTTTTCAAAATTCAAAAATTTCCGGAAACCAAAAAATTTTTTTTTCAAAATTAAAAAATTTCCAGAATCCGAATTTTTTTTTTCCAAATTTAAAAAATTTCCAGAATCCAAAATTTTTTTTTCCAAAATTAAAAAATTTTCAGAATCCAAAAAATTTTTTTTCCAAAATCAAAAAATTTCCAGAAAACAAAATTTTTTTTCCAAAATTAAAAAATTTCCAAAACTCAAAAAATTTTTTTTTGAAAATTCAAAAATTTACAAAATCCAAAAATTTTTTTTTTGAAAATTCAAAAAGTTCCAAAATCCAAAATTTTTTTTTTGCAAATTTAAAAATTTCAAAAGTCCAAAAATTTTTCTTCAAAATCCAAAAATTTTTTTTTTTCGAAATTCAAATATTTCGAAAATCCAAAATTTTTTTTTTTAAATTACACCCTACAGTACCCGAGATGGATATCAAATTACGCGTCTCGACCTAGACAATCCGAAGGGCTGACTGAAAAAATTGAACGATAAAATCCGAGGACCCTTTTAGGCTCTATTGGTTTTTCTAATTTAAATTAAATTGAATGAAAAACTGAACGCCCTGAGTCGTTGCGGCTGGCTTGGTTCAGTACTGAATTGAGCGGTAAGCTCCTGGGACGTTTTAAAAGTGTCGGTGACCAAAGTGGCACAGTGGTAGGAGTCTTTGCAACAGTAAATTATACGTTACGGGTAACAAATTACAAACATCGTTTTTTTCTTCACCTATTTTATTTAACACACACTCCTCGCTTCATCCGCGTTCACACGTCAAATCGCGTAGTGTTTAACCCCTTGGTTGCCTCTGCAACAGGCAAAGCTAGTACATATAGTATTGTTCAGTTTTTCGAAAAACTCACTTTTGTAATTTAGGCAAAAAACGACCTAGCTGCCCCTTAAGTTTCATACACCTGAAGGACCACTATCGCGTGACAGGAAACTCGCACGAATTTCTTATTTGAGAAACGCAAAAAGTCAACGGAAAAAAACTGATACAAAATCAGCGGCGATAACTGGAACCTCCGACTGAATCTCTCATCGACGAAGAAATCGGCCTGGTTATATTTCCCGCCGACAGGTTCGCATTTGCAAAAAAGATAAGAAATCTTAATCGCATTTCCTTTACGCGAAACGAATTTGCTAGAAATTATTTTAATGGCGATTCTGCTAAAAAATGACATTTTATAGGTGCGACACGCGGTTCGAGATATCGTCGAAAATACGCATTCTGGCGAAGATGTTTTTCGATAAATACGAAGAATAGAAGTTAAGGAAACTTTTAAAATCGACAAATATGTCGGTCACCATTCAAAATGTTACACGATAGCGCGCGGAAAAATGATATTTTCTGACGTTTCGCAAAACTCGCACTTTCTCGAGGGTGCATAATTTTGCTGGCCAGTAGAAAACCTAATTTTCTTACAAATAAATTCAGGTTGGGTAAATTTTCTCACACCTGGTAACACTGGATTTTGAAATTTTACAAATGGCGGAAGGCCAAGCTCTCCGCCAACTAAACTTTTCAATCGGGCCAGGACAGCGTTGTTTGTATGGAAAACGTTAAAAACAACTCGATTTTCAGGCCGTGCTCGAGGTGGTGACAACATTTTTGCGTTTCGGTCTTGCCAGCGATAAAAATATAATTGCAGAATATTGTACGTCTACGAATTACGAACTAAGTAGGTACCCGATAGATGGGCTCCGATGCATTAGGATTCGTCTTATTTATTAATATAAATACTTTGCGAACTTTTTTCCATTGAAATGATTATTTGATAAAAAATTCTGAAAATACATTTTAATGGCGTGTTTTTTTTTTACGTATGTGCAGGTGTACCAACTGAGAATCTGAGTAGGTAGGTACCTGCACATAACAACTCGGAATCATCGTATGGGAATTGCATATGTTTTTTTTTTGGAAATTTGTAATGAAATTATTTGAAGTTGAAAGGATAATTTCTTTTGTAATTATTTTTGGGCTGTTATGCCGTGTTGCGCTACCTTATATTATTTTTTTTAAATATTAAAGTTACATAACGCTTTTTTTGTATTTTGCTTCTTTACGATAATTATTCAACGTAAGAGGCGGGCATTGGCACTGCCGCCCCGGGAACCATTCGTCGGATGAGCATTCTGAACATTTCTAATAAAATGAGTAAATTTAAATAAAGATGGTCCAATTTTTTTTTTTGCGAAATGGTGTAGGTACCTTTTGAACACTGTACGGGAACTAATCGTTCGTACATTTTACATTAAATTTCAATGTGAAAACCGCACAAGAGTCCCAATTACTGCCGTCCGGAGTCAGTGCGACTACGGCGTCCCCAGTTGGGTTTGGTTTTAGTTTCTGAAAAATTCTGAATAATACATTTTTATAGCGCCGTTTTTTGAAAAACTACAGTAAGCTGCACTCGAATTTTTTTTTGACAACGTCCTACTCGGATACTATTTATTCTGAACATTTCTAATAAAATGAGTAAATTTAAATAAAGATGATCCAATTTTTTTTTGCCAAATGGTGTAGGTACCTATTGAATACTGTACGGGTTCATACATTTTACATTAAATTTCAATGTGAAAACCGCACAAGAGTCCCAATTACTGCCGTCCGGAGTCAGTGCGACTACGGCGTCCCCAGTTGGGTTTAGTTTTAGTCTCTAAAATTTCTGAATAATACATTTTTATAGCGCCGTTTTTTGAAAAATTACTTTCAGTTATAAGTTCAAAAATTTCAGAGATCCGACAATTTTTTTTTCCAAAATTAAAAAATTTCCAGAATCAAATAATTTTTTTTTCCAAAATTAAAAAATTTCCAGAAACCAAAAAATTTTTTTTTCAAAATTAAAAAATTTCCAGAAACCGAAAATTTTTTTTTTCAAAATTTAAAATTTCCGGAAACAAAAATGTTTTTTTTTTAAATTAAAAAATTTCCAGAATCCGAAATTTTTTTTTTCCAAATTTAAAAAATTTCCAGAAAACAAAAATTTTTTTTTTCAAAATTCAAAAATTCCCAGAAACCAAAAAAGTTTTTTTTTCAAAATTAAAAAATTTCCAGAAACCGAAAATTTTTTTTTTCAAAATTCAAAAATTTCCGGAAACAAAAAAAAAAATTTTTTTAAATTAAAAAATTTCCAGAATCCGAAATTTTTTTTTTCCAAATTTAAAAAATTTCCAGAAAACAAAAATTTTTTTTTTCAAAATTCAAAAATTCCCAGAAACCAAAAAAGTTTTTTTTTCAAAATTAAAAAATTTCCAAAACTCAAAATTTTTTTTTTGAAAATTCAAAAATTTACAAAATCCAAAAATTTTTTTTTTGATAATTCAAAAATTTCCAAAGTCTAAAAAATTTTTTTTCAAAATCCAAAATATTTTTTTTTTAAATTACACCCTACAGTACCCGAGATGGATATCAAATTACGCGTCTCGACCTACACAATCCGAAGGGCTGACTGAAAAAATTGAACGATAAAATCCGAGGACCCTTTTAGGCTCTATTGGTTTTTCTAATTTAAATTAAATGAAAAACTGAACGCCCTGAGTCGGGCGGCTGGATTGGTTCAGTACTGAATTGAGCGGTAAGCTCCTGGGACGTTTTAAAAGTGTCGGCGACCAAAGTGGCACAATGGTAGGAGTCTTTGCAACAGTAAATTATACGTTACGGGTAACAAATTACAAACATCGTTTTTTTCTTCACCTATTTTATTTAACACACACTCCTCGCTTCATCCGCGTTCACACGTCAAATCGCGTAGTGTTTAACCCCTTGGTTGCCTCTGCAACAGGCAAAGCTAGTTAATATATTAATGCACAGTTTTCGAAAAACTCACTTTTTTCGTAATTTAGGCAAAAGACGACCTTGCCGCCCCTTAAGTTTTACCGGTTTCGAGGTTCAGTTTCGCTTGAAAAACAGGGCTTTTTTTTTCAGTCAGGGCCTCCCACGCCAAAATGACCTCTCCGCTCTTCGAGTTTGACCGACCTCAGAGACCACTATCGCAAGACAGGAAACTCACACGAAATTCTTATTTTAGAAACGCCAAAAGTCAACGGAAAAAACTGATACAAAATCAGCGGCGATAACTGGAACCTCCGGCTGAATCTCTCATCGACGAAGAAATCGGCCTGGTTATATTTCCCGCCGACAGGTTCGCATTTGCAAAAAAGATAAGAAATCTTAATCACTATTTCCTTTACGCGAAACGAATTTGCTAGAAATTTATTCTTTTATTTTAATGGCGATGCTGCTAAAAAATGACATTTTATAGGTACGACACGCGGTACGAGATATCGTCGAAAAAGCGCGTTCTGGTGGAGATGTTTTTTTAATAAATAGGAGGAATAGAAATTAAGGAAGCTTTTAAAATCGACAAATATGTCGGTCACCATTCAAAATGTTACACGATAGCGCGCGGAAAAATGATATTTTCTGACGTTTCGCAAAACTCGCATTTTTCTCGAGGGTGCATAATTTGTCTGGCCAGTAGAACACCTAATTTTCTTACAAATAAATTCAGGTTGGGTAAATTTTCTCACACCTGAGAACACTGGATTCTGAAATTTTACAAATGGCGGAACCGCCAACTAAAGTTTCAATCGGGCCAGGACAGCGTTGTTTGTATGGAAAACGTTAAAAACAACTCGATTTTCAGGCCGTGCTCGAGGTGGTGAACACATTATTTCGTATCGGTCTTGCCAGCGATGAAAATATAATTGCAGACTATTGTACGTCTGCGAATGACGAACTAAGTAGGTACCCGATAGATGGGCTCCGATGCATTAGGATTCGTATTATTTATAAATATAAATACTTTGCGAACTCTTTTTCATTGAAATGATTATTTGATAAAAAATTCTGAATATACATTTTAATGGCGTGTTTTTTTTTACGTATGTGCAGGTGTACCAACTGAGAATCAGAGTAGGTAGGTAATGTAATGTAATGTAGGTAACCTGCACATAACAACTCGGAATCATATGCAATTCCCATATGTTTTTTCTTTTGGAAATTTGTATTGAAATTATTTGAAGTTGAAAGGATAATTTCTTTTGTAATAATTTTTTGGGCTGTTATGCCGTGTTGCGCTACCTTCGTCTTTATACTAGATATTTAAGGGATTTATTTTTTTTAAATACTATAGTTACATAACGCTTTTTTTGTATTTAGCTTATTTATGATAATTATTCAACGTTAGAGGCGGGCATTGGTACTGCCGCCCCGGGAACCATTTGTTGGATGAGCAACACCTCATAAAAATGGGTATACAAAAAATTTGAAAATTATATTTTTATAGGGCCGTTTTTGTGACCTCACTTTTCAAGTATTAGTTGAGATTGTTTTGGAAAAGTTTCACTTCTACCGCGTGTAAACTGCACTCGAATTTTTTTTGACAACGTACGTAGGTACCTACTCGGGCACTATATATTCTGAACATTTCTAATAAAATGAGTAAATTTAAATAAAGATGGTCCAATTTTTTTTTGCGAAATGGTGTAGGTGCCTTTTGAATACTGTACGGGAACTAATCGTTCGTACATTTTACATTAAATTTCAATGTGAAAACCGCACAAGAGTCCCAATTACTGCCGTCCGGAGTCAGTGCGACTACGGCGTCCCCAGTTGGGTTTAGTTTTAGTTTCTGAAAAATTCTGAACAATACATTTTTATAGGGCTGTTTTTTGAAAAACTACAGTAAGCTGCACTCGAATTTTTTTTTGACAACGTCCTTCTCGGATACTATTTATTCTGAACATTTCTAATAAAATGAGTAAATTTAAATAAAGATGGTCCAATTTTTTTTTGCCAAATGATGTAGGTACCTTTTGAATACTGTACGGGTTCATTAAATTAAATTAAATTTCAATGTGAATACCGCACAAGAGTCCCAACTACTGCCGTCTGGAGTCAGTGAGACTACGGCACCCCAGTTGGGTTTAGTTTAAGTCTCTAAAATTTCTGAATAATACATTTTTATAGCGCCGTTTTTTGAAAAATTACTTTCAGTTATAAGTTCAAAAATTTCCGAGATCCAACAATTTTTTTTTTCCAAAATTAAAAAATTTCCAGAAACCAAAAAATTTTTTTTTCATAATTAAAAAATTTCCAGAAACCGAAATTTTTTTTTTTCAAAATTCAAAAATTTCCGGAAACCAAAAAATTTTTTTTTCAAAATTAAAAAATTTCCAGAATCCGAATTTTTTTTTTCCAAATTTAAAAAATTTCCAGAAACCAAAAAATTTTTTTTTCAAATTAAAAAATTTTCCAGAAACCGATAATTTTTTTTTTCAAAATTCAAAAATTTCCGGAAACCAAAAATTTTTTTTTTCAAAATTAAAAAATTTCCAGAATCCGAAATTTTTTTTTTCCAAATTTAAAAAATTTTCAAAATCCAATTTTTTTTTTTTTTAAATTACACCTTACAGTACCCGAGATGGGTATCAAATTACGCGTCTCGATCTTAACAATCCGAAAGGCTGAGTGAAAAAAATAAGCGAAAAACTCCTAGGACCATTGTTCGAGATAAAGCTCTAATGTTTTTTTCTAATTTAAATTAAATGAAAATCCGAACGCCCTGAGTCGGGCGGTAGGATTGGTTCAGTACTGAATTGAGCGGTAAGCTCCTGGGCCGTTTTAAAAGTGTCGACGACCAAAGTGGCACTGTGGGAAGAGTCTTTTCAACAGTAAACTATACGTTTCGGATAACAAATTACGCGTATCGATCTGCACAACCCAAATGGCGCAGTGAAAACTTGAGCAGGAAGCTACTTGGCCTGCTTTTGCGAGAAAAGGCCCGTACCGAATGCCTTGATCCGGGTGACCGAAGCGGCCAGAGAGCAGGCATACGCAATTGGGCTGTCAACTATCTGTGCCCTTTGTAGACGGACACCCCTCGCTTTATCCACATTTCAAATAACGTTTTTTTCTCTACCTATTTTATTTAACACACACTCTTCGCTTCATCCGCGTTCACACGTCAAATCGCGTAGTGTTTAACCCCTTGGTTGCCTCTGCAACAGGCAAAGCTAGTTAGTATAGTAATACGCAGTTTTTCGAAAAACTCACATGGGTCATACAGGCAAAAGACGACCTTGCCGCCCCTTAAGTTCGCCCACCCTAAGGATCGCTTTCGCTTGAAATGCGATTCAGTACCCCCCCCCCTGCCTCAAGCGAAAATCGACCACTCTGCCTATCCAGTTTCACCGACCGCAGAGACCATTTTGGCAAGACTTCTGCGAAGGAATCCGCGGAGTTTTTTTTCCATACAAAATGCAATTTGCTAGAAATTTATTCTTTTATTTTAATGGCTATTCTGATACAAAATGACATTTTACAGGTACGACACGCGGTACGAGTTATCGTCGAAAAGTCGCATTCCGGCCGAGATGTTTTTCGATAAATACGAAGAACAGAAGTTAAGGAAGCTTTTAAAATCGACAAATATGTCGGTCACCATTCAAAATGTTACACGATAGCGCGCGGAAAAATGATATTTTATGACGTTTCGCAAAACTCGCTCTTTTCTCGAGGGTGCATAATATAGCTGGCCAGTAGAAGACCTAATTTTCTTACAAACAAATTCAGGTTGGGTAAATTTTCTCACACCTTGGAACACTGGATTCTGAAATTTTACAAATGGCGGATTGCAAAGCTCTCCGCCAACTAAACATTTCATTCAGGCCAGGACAGCGTTGTTTGTATGGAAAACGTTAAAAACAACTCGATTTTCAGGCCGTGCTCGAGGTGGTAAACACATTTTTGCGTTTCGGTCTTGCCAGCGATGAAAATATAATTGCAGAATATTGTACGTCTGCGAATGACGAACTAAGTAGGTACCCGATAAATGGGCTCCGATGCATTAGGATTCGTATTATTTATAAATATAAATACTTTGCGAACTCTTTTTCATTGAAATGATTATTTGATAAAAAAATTCTGAAAATACATTTTAATGGCGTGTTTTTTTTTTTACGTATGTGCAGGTGTACCAACTGAGAATCTGAGTAGGTAGGTACCTGCACATAACAACTCGGAATCACCGTATGGGAATTGCATGTGTTTTTTATTTGGAAATTTGTAATGAAATTATTTGAAGTTGAAAGGATAATTTCTTTTGTAATTATTTTTTGAGCTGTTATGCCGTGTTGCGCTACCTTCGTCTTTAGCCTAGATATTTAAGGGATTTATTTTTTTTAAATATTATAGTTACATAACGCTTTTTTTTGTATATTGCTTCTTTAAGATAATTATTCAACGTTAGAGGCGGGCATTGGCACTGCCGCCCCGGGAACCATTCGTCGGATGAGCATTCTGAACATTTTTAATAAAATGAGTAAATTTAAATAAAGATGGTCCAATTTTTTTTTTGCGAAATGGTGTAGGTACCTTTTGAACACTGTACGGGAACTAATCGTTCGTACATTTTACATTAAATTTCAATGTGAAAACCGCACAAGAGTCCCAATTACTGCCGTCCGGAGTCAGTGCGACTACGGCGTCCTCAGTTGGGTTTGGTTTTAGTTTCTGAAAAATTCTGAATAATAAATTTTTATAGCGCCGTTTTTTGAAAAACTACAGTAAGCTGCACTCGAATTTTTTTTTTGACAACGTCCTTCTCGGATACTATTTATTCTGAACATTTCTAATAAAATGAGTAAATTTAAATAAAGATGGTCCAATTTTTTTTTGCCAAATGGTGTAGGTACCTTTTGAATACTGTACGGGTTCATACATTTTACATTAAATTTCAATGTGAAAACCGCACAAGAGTCCCAATTACTGCCGTCCGGAGTCAGTGCGACTACGGCGTCCCCAGTTGGGTTTAGTTTTAGTTTCTGAAAAATTCTGAATAATACATTTTTATAGCGCCGTTTTTTGAAAAACTACAGTAAGCTGCACTCGAATTTTTTTTTTGACAACGTCCTTCTCGGATACTATTTATTCTGAACATTTCTAATAAAAAGAGTAAATTTAAATAAAGATGGTCCAATTTTTTTTTTGCCAAATGGTGTAGGTACCTTTTGAATACTGTACGGGTTCATACATTTTAAATAAAATTTCAATGTGAATACCGCACAAGAGTCCCAACTACTGCCGTCTGGAGTGAGTGAGACTACGGCATCCCCAGTTGGGTTTAGTTTAAGTCTCTAAAATTTCTGAATACATTTTTATAGCGCCGTTTTTTGAAAAATTACTTTCAGTTATAAGTTCAAAAATTTCTGAGATCCAACAATTTTTTTTTCCAAAATTAAAAAATTTCCAGAAAACAAAATTTTTTTTTTTCCAAAATTAAAAAATTTCCAGAAAACAGAAATTTTTTTTTTCCAAAATTAAAAAATTTTCAGAATCCAAAAATTTTTTTTTCCAAAATCAAAAAATTTACAGAAAACAATTTTTTTTTTTCCAATATTAAAAAATTTCCAAAACATAAAAATTTTTTTTTTTGAAAATTCAAAAATTTACAAAATCCAAAAATTTTTTTTTTGAAAATTCAAAAAGTTCCAAAATCCAAAATTTTTTTTTTGCAAATTTAAAAATTTCAAAAGTCCAAAAATTTTTCTTCAAAATCCAAAAATTTTTTTTTTCGAAATTCAAATATTTCGAAAATCCAAAATTTTTTTTTTTTTTAAATTACACCCTACAGTACCGAGATGGATATCAAATTACGCGTCTCGACCTACACAATCCGAAGGGCTGACTGAAAAAATTGAACGATAAAATCCGAGGACCCTTTTAGGCTCTATTGGTTTTTCTATTTTAAATTAAATGAAAAACTGAACGCCCTGAGTCGTTGCGGCTGGATTGGTTCAGTACTGAATTGAGCGGTAAGCTCCTGGGACGTTTTAAAAGTGTCGGCGACCAAAGTGGCACAGTGGAAGGAGTCTTTGCAACAGTAAATTATACGTTACGGGTAACAAATTACAAACATCGTTTTTTTCTCTACCTATTTTATTTAACACACACTCTTCGCTTCATCCGCGTTCACACGTCAAATCGCGTAGTGTTAAACCCCTTGGTTGCCTCTGCAACAGGCAAAGCTAGTTTTATATTTATTCATAGTTTTTTTTATATTGTTTTTAACTATTAAAACAAACCTAGTAAATAAGTCAATATCAAGAGCCAAGGAGGGATGGATGGACTAGTGTCAAAATCAATTTTTTTTGCGCGACAAATTAGTTAGTTCCTTTCACGATGTTTTGTTTATTTAGAAAATGACTCCTTCTCAGTGTAGTCGATACTAGTCTAAAGGCACTTAAATGAAGTAAAGTTTAATGAATATTTTATGATTCTCAGAAATCTGATTCTGGGACCGCAGATTTTTTCAAATATTTAAGAATGCGAATAGAACATCATCCCCTCACACGAGGGAAAATCCGTCTGATCTTTTTGTATTTCTATATCTATATATTATTCCTGTATGTACAAGATGTTTGTGTAAAATTTGTTTGGCAGTTTGGCAGACAGATTTATTTTTTATGTACGCCAATTTTTTATGCAACTCTTTGGGTACCTATGTAACCACGTAAAATCGTTTGACTGTTATGTGTTATAGAGCCCCTATACCGTAATTAAAATAATTATTAATGTAATTTTTTTAAATTTTTTTTGTTATTAACAATTTTTTTGGTACAATTGGTAAAATTTTGTAATACAAACTTTTTATATAAACAGTTTTAAAAGGTAGAGAATAACATAAATAGATTAGCAGATTAACCAAAAAAATCCCACATAGGCATCGCCAGTTCGTGGGTATACTTGAGTGATTTTAAGACAGATAATTACTCATAAATATACAATATATTGTAGAAGTTTAAAAAAAATAAAATTAAATACATAAAAAATAGATTCAGTGTTTACTGAAATACATTCAAAAGACATGTTCATAAAGATTGTAGTTATTGGTAGTATTGATAATTATTTGGCCCATAGTCTAAATGATAAATCATAGAATCAATAGATCACATCCCGTCTAAGAAAATCATTTTGCAAGAAAGATCATTTTAATGCTTTGTTTCATTATTTTGTACGTATTGCAATGCTTTAGAATGAGTTTATTTCCAAGGTATGTCAGTTAAAAACTAATAAATCAATCAATTTATGGTCTTATAAAATTACACAACATGTACCTTACCTAACCTAACATGCTCAATTGTTCAACCAACCATAATAAATCAACAAACCTTTTTTAGATAAAAATTGACGTACCTATTCCCATTTCTTTGAAGTTAGACAGTGTAGACTGAATATATTTTAGTTGTCTTTTGAAATACGCCAAAAGACAAACAATTCTGTGGTGTATGGATCTGCACCATATATCTGGGTTATCAGTGAAATATTGGATAAATTTACATTTCAGGGGTTTCTTTTAACCCCTCAGGCTAATTTGTTCGGTTTTCGAAACAACTCATAGAAATCGTTGTGTTTCCCTTACTATCATGGTTAGAAGTATGATCTAAACAGAGTTAAAATAAAATAAAAAACATCACGCTTTGTATTCAAATCTAAAAGTAAACGGAAAAATTATTAAATATACACCTTTATGAATCCAAAGTTTCCGAGCGCAATTTGAAAAAAAAAAATGCGACTTTGGGAATTTTTCATAAATTATTTTTACAAAAAGGTCTGTAATACTTATGCCAATTAAAGTGAATGAAGTTTATTTTTTTCGTTTTCAATAATTTTAGTTAGATAAAATATAAGGTAAGCCATTTTTAAATTTTTTTGAATTCTTGCATTAAAAAATTTTATATTTAAAAATTTATACGTATATTTCGAATTATAAAGTTTGGAAGCATATTTCATCACATTTAAAAACAGTTTTTGGATTTGGTTTCAGAAATATTCCATTTATTAGAATTTTATTGCGAAGCGGAAATATTTTGACTTCCGACCAAAAAACCAAATGCGACATTAGCTTTGATTAATTTTTGACGATTTAAACGGAGTTATAGAACAATTTACCAATCTACATTGAATTACTCTTAAACTAGAAGTTAATTATTGTTTTGATTAAATGCATGAAAATCGGTGCAGAAAGAGGTTCACTTGTAGATAAACAATTTAAAAATGTGTATGTTTCCTGTCGGCCGTTGTAGTAGGAACTAGGCACCCTGAATAATAATTGCGAACGCCCTGTCTCCCTGTAAAGTTGAGATTTGTTGGCGCGGTGAAGTTTGACTTTATGGAATTATCACCGATGTTGACTTTTCGTCTTTGTACAATCGATTCCATGAATTATTCATCCGCGGAGTAACTTGTTTGCGAAGCTTTCGTCTAATAATATTTTCATCCAACAACAGCTTTAACTTTTTAAAGTTATCGACGGTGAAATCTGTTCCAATCGCACCGCACCATCGTACGAACCCCGTATTACAAATCGTAGCTTCAATTTTTTTCTCAACGGAATATACATAATAGAATTATATTATGACGGAAAAATAAAACATAATTCAATAAATGTAACATTAGTTACACATACACAACTCTGTCAAAATTTTTCTTACCCAATATTATTGATTTTTTTTTAAAGACATACATTCCCGGGTTACGAATAACCTGACAATAATTGAAAATCTCCTACTACCTCCACTGTAAGCGAAAAATGTCTTGTGTTGTTATGGAGGACTTAGCCAGCCGAGGAATCGAATACGGGACGCCTGGGTGGGGGACCCAAACGCAATGCCAATTCAGCCATTGACCGGTTATTTTATTGTTGTCATTTTAATGTTTTTTTATGCTGGTAACATTTCCTTAATTTTGATTTTTGATTCTTGATTAATTTCGTGAGGGCAAGATACTCTTAGTATCGCTGCGGTGTAAAATCACCATTCATATTTAAAACGTTGCTTGAAATAGCTTTAGCCGTGTTTGGCGACTACCTCCCCACTACCTTTAGCCTCACAACATACCCCTCTTGGGGATGCCGTAGGCTCGCTGGCTCCAGGCGGTCGAGAGCAGATGTGGCTGTATTATATAGTTGGGTGCGGTATTCGCATAAAATGTATTAGATTTTCGTCACGATATTTTTTAGATAGAACGGTCTCATCTCCATCTCCAATGGGTTGGAAATAGATAATAATAACTCAGGTACGCCTATGTTACATTATCGTGTTACATTACAAGCTAATGGGTCCTAGTGGTTTAATTTAAATACGTATTTCTCATATAATAATTATTATGTATGATGATGTGTAAGTTATTCTTGCTAACTGTTTCATTGTTTTGATATTAACGGTTTTTAATGCTATAATATGTTAATAGATAATCGTGATTAATACAACATCAACGTATTATTATTGTAAATCTGAGAATTTCAATTACGTTAACACGATTATCATTGATGAAGACAATCACCGCAGTTTTTTCCCGATTAAGGTTCGTGATGAAGACACCTATTTCGAAGTAATCGATTCAAATGTATTCGATTAAATTAGCAATTGAAGTGTTTCGAAAAATTTTAAGCCGGTGAATGCTTTCTCCAAGTGCGATTCCCAGGATTTCCGGAAACCTTGTCTTCATAACTAAACTATCCCTTGCGAGCAATGTGATAATGTTCTATTTTGAGTTACGTGGTAGTTTTTGTAAGCACATGTCATTAGCTCGAAGCATGGCCGAAAAAAAAGGTTTTATTTATTGAGAGATTTTTAATTTAAATTGGAAACAAGTTGTTCCTAATCAAAATGTGAATGACGCCACTGAGGCTAACTGGAAATTTGACGGCAACATCATTCGATTATTCAAATGTTTCGATTACGCCCATCCATATTAATTTATAACTTGCCACCCTAAACAAATGAGCAAATTAGCACTATCCCACATTTCATAAGTTACCTACCATTTACCTCGGAAAGGTGGGAATTTCAGCAGAAGACATCAGGGGACCTACTCTCTATCTTTCGGTTTAACAAACCAGCACGTTTGTGGTTTAACCTTCAGTAGCGGGTGCTGTCAACTAAGCGGAAACGGTCTATAATTACTGTAAATATACTAAAAATAGAGTTCATATTTTAGGTATTCCTCCACAATACATTTATATGTTGGATTGAACAATAACAACACATATACATATTTACTGAGTGTACGGTACTGAAGCGCGAGGAAGTTTTAGCACGATAGGAGGAGGGTTAAAATGCGTTTGTGACGTAGCTAAACCTGCCGTACGGACGTTGTGAAAGATAGAGACTAGGCCCCCAGACTGCCTAATGCATCCGTGGGCTGGACGTTAAGACATCTGACTGACATAATGCAGCAGTCAGAGCGCCTGTACATCAGTTAATTTTTATGATTGCTAAGTACGTGAATCCTTGCTAAACGTGTTAATTTGGCCGCTTAACCTTGGCTAGCTAATGAAGAATTTCAAAGAAAAATCTATCAAATTTGACATTTACTAAACAGTTGCAGTATTTCATCCTGCCAAAATTTAAACAAATTGCCCATTTTTATCAGTATGGACCATTAATGTCAATGACAATATTATTATGTAATTAAAATAGGATGATATTCAATCTTAAACATTCCGGTAAGTATAACGGGATTTTAAAAGTTCAAATGTGAAAAGATGTTGCTTTTCATACTTTCATGAATGTGCACTGACTCCTTCAAAACGAATACTATTTTCTAATTAGGCTCCTTGCATCATGGTTATTGTGTGGGGGTCTTTATCAAAAACCATTTCGTAAATTAAACCCACATAGAAATAAACAGCGGTCGTTGACATTTTGAAATATCGTAATGAAGTTTAATTTTGTAAAAAAATACGTTCATCTATTAAAATCATAGACAAAACATGTAGTATTTGTGATACTTATGCTTACGACTTATGACTTTAATGAGGATTAAAATATGTGCTTAGCCAGTCATGACAACCTAGCGAGGATAAAGAGCAACTGATATACCGGCCCTTAGTGTGCTATTAACAGAAGTAATTTTATCATCCACGCTAAAGTGTGTCTGCACATGGTAGGTAATTACATGACAAACTTCCAGATAGGGACTACCTCCGTGTCCTTGGAAATTATGTTTCATTTGTTTAGCTTTAGTTTAGTGTTTCACTCCTCGCATTATGTTGTTGATTTTTTTTATCCACGGATTGAAATACAGGGTGAGTAAGACATTACGCACTCTATTTTTCTAATTCAATTTTTAGAGAAAAATTTCAACTAAATTTAATAAAATAATGTTGCTAATTCTACGCGAATGTAATGACAAAAAAACTTATTCTGAAACTGTTTTTGAACTTGAAAGAATAATAATATTATATTACTTTCACAGCAGTTACCAGTTTCGGCGAAAACTGTTTGGGTTTAAAGATCAATGGGTATATTCACAAGAATTTTATTTACGTATTGTTTAATTTAAAGATAGAAAAAAATCATATCAAATCAAAGCTGTGAAAATTAAATAAAAACGCACCTGGTTCTGTTATTTAATGTGCTATAGATGTACTGAATATGGAATAGCTTAGGCAAAAAAAATCTGATTAATTTTAATTGAATCATTTATTAAGTATAACGAAATATAGAAACGGAACTTATAATGTCAACGAAATATTAAAATAAACATAAAAAACGTCTTCATTATAAACGAAAAGTAAAACAATAGGAAAAAACAATATTTAAAATAGTGCTCCTATTATGGGATACACTGATTTTTTAAATTTCACATGCATTAATCACATAAAAAATCAATATTATCTACTCCCGAATACTCAAAATGGCACCAATGGCGGCCGCCTATACATTGGATCCATTCTTCGCCTCTGATATCCCAGGGTCTTCGATTTTAGAGCTTCCATGATTTTTTTCATTTTTCTTCGTCCCACGTCTTCCGCTGTTTCTTCTACAACATTTTGACGTTCGTGTTTGCCAAAATACAATCCGAAATAGCAAAAAAGAAATTTAGTTCTACTAGAATTCCATATTAGAAACACATGACAGGGACACACGCCGTATTCAGTACATTTCCCCTGTAGGTATGAACAAAAACACAGTTTTTCTTTAAATTCTACATAACTCAGATGTCAAGAGATTTTTACTCTATTTTAAGTCATGCTTTGTTAAAATTTTCGTATACGCCTATTAATCTTATAATGTTTTTTTTAATACCTACTTGCGCGCTCTTTATTTACACATCTCAATGGTTTGAAAGCAAACTATCATCGATAATCTTCTTTTTATGTTTATTATTATTAACGCTTATAACGGTAAATAAAATTTGAGATTTCACGCAGCTTTCATGGCGCCGGAATATAAAACATCGCTAAAGCTTTCTGTGTTTACATCGGACGCGTGAGTGACATCAGCACTGCCCTGTGGCCACGTGACCGCCCATCCCACCACGAAGCCACGCCGCTGTCAGGCGTCAGGCGAGCCGGCCCCGGCCCCGGCCGAGTCAACACTCAACAGTCAATCGGTTCGTCTCGCCCGCCGCGGAGCGTCGTAGTCTTGTCGCGCGCTTAATCCAACCGAACTCCAATCGTCCAACCAAATCTGTTGACGTTTGAAGGCAACTTGTTGAATGCCAAAAACAACTCTTTCCATGCTCTATAAACACTCTACGTCTTCTAAGGTAGACACTCTTTTCCTATCTTTCAAACATTCTTCTATCTATTATTTTATAATTTTAAATGGTTCCACGACAAAACAGAATACTGAAAAAAATAACAAACAAACGAGAAACCTAAACTTACCTATTATTTCGTGTTCTGTTTTATCCTGTTGCCATTTTACATACGTAAACAAAGCGTACCTATCTATGAACGCAAATATCTGAGTAACTTAATATCATTTGATTATTGTACAAGTACAACGTACATATCATATAATATTTAATATTGGTTTGATACTTTGCGTTTGGATTTTCAATTGTGTTGTATTTTTTTTTTAACATTTGCTTTGACCTTACATTCCAGTAAGCCGCTGACTAGAATATTATTTGAATGTTCCGAGTCAATAATAATGTTATTATGATGTATATAGCTTGTATTCAGCTTCGCTACGAAGTAAAAAATGTATTGCGCGATGTTTTTTTTAATAAACTTAATTTTTATTTGCAGAGACTCCCATCTTCACGCTAATAAGATAAAGTTAAAAAATAAAATAAAGTGATTTAATAAAATAGTTTAGAAGTCTAGTAGTGCCTTAATAAAATTATATAAAGTGCTTCGTTTAGTGGAGATTTTAATATGATTGAGATCGCGATAATATTTTGCTTCAGATGTTTTTGAATTCCATGTGTACAGCACGTGTCATTCGCGCATGCGCCCCAGCGTTGTAAACGTCAAATTTCTCGAGACAGATTTATCTCAGCCTTCGTGCAAGAAGTGTTTCGCGCTTTTATTTTTTAAAAATTGTGTTCCGTTTTGACACGCGCTCGTGACGTTTCAGCGTTCTATTTTTGAACACATCGACTGTCAAAAATTCAATATACGTTGGAGTTTATTTTTAAAAAACCTGTGTTCTAATTTTAAAATTTGTGTTGAAGTAAAACTGTGTCGAATCGTTGAATAAAGTTATAACACACGAATAGTTTGTTTTGTTTCTTTGTTGGTGGCATCGGATAGGTGCGAAGTGCTGTGACGTGCTAAATCGCCATTAATATAATATTTTTATAAAAAAAACTTGTGAAGTATTAACGCGAAGGAGGATCCAGCCACCGCGCGCATACATTCCGTATTCGTTACTACCTGCTAACCTGCTGCACAAGGGGAATTCTTTTAAGGTACGTTTTTTTAGTGTCTGTCTCGAAAATCTCGAGATATTAAAAAAGGTATGCGGGCAATAAGCCAAAAGGTTAATTCCGCACAATTAACATTATTGATAAACTTAAAACACAACAAGTCATGATTGAATGAATAAATTAAACGAAATTATGTTTTGTTTCAATACGCGATTCATCCTAACTTAACCTTGCGTTTTTGCTCTTAAAATTAGTGTTTATTCATTTCAATGTCACGGAATAAGTGCTATCTTCTGTTCATGAAATTGGCGATGAAATCGCTTTGAAAACTTTTTAAATATCTAATTTTTATAATTTTATTTGTATTTTTAACCTCTCATTCATTTTGTATTGTAAATATGCTAAAAGGATAAGTGGTATTATTGTGTAACACACGTAATTTTCTTCTGCATATTTTAAAACAGGTTTTATTACATATTATTATTATTAACACCCAACCCATTCGTTTCCATTTTCCTTAACTCCTCTGCTTTTGGATCTTTCCGAGTGAAGTCAATAGTCAGCGAGATTTATCAGCTGTTAAAATGTGGAAAAATTTCAAAGCTTTCAGTAATCACTTTTGATTATGTGTCTCTGTTTTACCTGCCTTTTTATGACTGTACACAGTAAGTGGCCTTTTATTTGTTCTGTCTCCCACAACCTGTTTTGGCGATGACGTTTTTTTATTTTATTTGATAATATCTACCTTGCCTACGATCGCGATCGCCCGAAAGCATCCGATATATCTATCTATCTCCAACTCAATTATTCTACCGACTCATCTCGCCGTGTGCCGTGTGCTGTGTTGCCAAATTCGTAAATGCGGAATATTTTGAAATACGTCGTTTCCAATTATTTGGAATCGGCAATACGTGGCTATGGGCTCGTTGGTTCGGAAGAAATTGCTCTAATGAAATCTTCAAACACGACGGTCACAAGACTGTTAATTGGCATCAGAATATATACCTACTGATATATCAGTTGTAACTTATAATTTTATTATAAAACGCGCTACTTACTACCAAACTACTCACTATCACTTAAAAGCACTGCTAGCAGACACTCCTGCAGGGTCTCTGCAAATCGGATCGTTTGCAGGCAAAACCTGAATTGTTATTATTCCCTTTGTCGGGCTGTCGGAATAATGATAATTCGTTATTTTTTATTTTAACTTTTATGAGTAAAACCTCAAATTATGATATTTAATTAAATGAAGACTCTATGAGCGAAACTCAATCGAAAATCTGGAAACAGAAAAATCAGAAAAAGATATTTGCACCTCTGGAACTCGAACCCAGGACCTCCCTACTTTCCGGGTGGGTGCTCTTATCCACTGAGCTAAGGTGTCGATATCAAATTCGGTTACCTTTAACTGTACCATACTTCGACTAAGAACCACCTATATTATCTTCATTTTTCTTAACGCATATTTTTATTGGCTGCCATCTTTATGTATGATTACCAGATTCAACTCGAACTAAATGCAATCTAGATGGTGTCTGGATAAATTTTTATCCATTTTATTTAAATTGCGACATCTATTGACTTGACCTTAGCTCAGTGGATAAGAGCACCCATCCGGAAAGTAGGGAGGTCCTGGGTTCGAGTCCCAGAGGTGCGAATATCTTTTTCTGATTTTTCTGTTTCCAGATTTTCGATTGAGTTTCGCTCATAGAGTCTTCATTTAATTAAATAATAATTCGTTTGGGGGTTCCACATGCAGTCCTGCAAGCAGTGCTGTTTATCGGATGGTGGGTAGCGCGTTTATACGAAGCTTGAAATAAGCTTCATTCGCGTTTATACGAAGCTTGAAATAATCAGAATATTATAATATGCCTCTCATCTCCAAACACTATTGGCCACAATTCTGTTGATTGGTGTTTTACAATATTTAATCTTACCGATGATAGTTCCGTTGTGATCAGTGTCTGCCAGTGACCTACATTTTAGAATGTGAAATAAAATAAAACTTGTATCTACTTACCTATGTATGAAGACAAAATCAATCCCACGATCCTTGGTGTGTACCCACCTAATAAGTAATAATCGATTACGTGGTTTTTAAAATCGTTAATGGACTTTACAAAATATACAAATGACAATAAATGCTATAAATAAATTAATTTTGTAACACAGCTAAAAATTTATGAATTTGTATAATTTATAAACCGGTATCAAAATATAAAAAAAAACAATAGATGTAAATTACAAATTAAAACTCTTCTAGAACACTGTGTTCCAAAACTATTGTATTTTTTAGCGAAGTTCACTCACAATCGAAGTCGTGGGAAGGATGCAATTATTTATGCATTAATTTTACGTTTTCTCGTAAAACTCCTTCGGTGAAATCAAATCAATATTCCCCCCGTAACTTTGTTTTACTGTAAGATCGATTGAAAATTATCTAATTGCTAAGTCGTTACCGAAAGCGCTCCAAGGGTTTTTTTTTTTTTTTTTTTTTTTTTTTTCACAGGGTTCACACCTTGGCCCAATCTTATTTATCTTGTTTATAAATGATCTTACAAAAATATTTCATGATGTATCTATCTTACTTTTTGCTGATGACCTCAAAATTTTTAAAATTATTGAAAATATTTATCATTACAACATTCTTCAAGATAATATCAACAAATTGTTAATTTGGTGTATGGAAAATAGACTTTATTTAAATATCTCAAAATGTCAAATTGTTAGATTTTCTAGAATAAAAAATCCAGTGATATTTAATTACAACATTGATAACAATGCTCTTCAGACATTAATGCAAATTAAAGACTTGGGCATCACTTTTCAATCAAATCTTTCATTTGTTAACCACATAACAGAAATCTGTAATAAGGGCTTAAAAATGTTGGGGTTTATAACTAGGCTAACTAGAAACTTTAACAATATAAAGTGTATTAAAATGTTATATTTTGCTTATGTTAGAAGCCAACTTGAGTACAATTCTCCTGTCTGGAATCCTCATTATAATATGCACGTACAAGCTGTTGAAAGAATACAAAACAAATTCTTACGTTTTCTAAATTTTAAAATGGGTATTTCAGCAAATATGTTAAACTACAACACACTTTTAAACGATATGAATTTGCTTAAATTGTCAGACAGAAGAATTTTCACTGACTTGGTATTT
This sequence comes from Glyphotaelius pellucidus, assembly GCA_936435175.1. Classification (NCBI taxonomy): domain Eukaryota; kingdom Metazoa; phylum Arthropoda; class Insecta; order Trichoptera; family Limnephilidae; genus Glyphotaelius; species Glyphotaelius pellucidus. The sequence continues at coordinate 9,040,877 of OW386537.1, read as the reverse complement.
TTATATAAAATTCTAAATGATTTAGTTGATAGTCCGGTATTACTTGAATTGATAAGCTTCCGAATTCCACTTCGTAATACTAGAAGTCAGGATTTATTTCAGTGCAGAAATTCTGGGACTAACTATCATATGTATTCCTCTTTGCCCAGAATACTAATGGAGGGAAACAATTATACCAAGTCAGTGGACATCTTCAATTTATCTTTGAATAAATTTAAAATATTGTTATTGAGGCAGTTCAGTTATGTACAATAAAATGTTTTTTCTATGCTATATATGTAAAAGCCCCGAAAAAGGGCGTTTATTTATAAATAAATAAATAAATAAAAAACTGAAAATAGGTTCAGGGATGTAAGCTCTCAACTAATAGCAACTCAGAGAGATTTAAATAATGGACATAAACAATAAAACCCTATATACCATCCCGTATCCGAGTTCGGAAGAATTGACCCGTGCAATGGCCAAAATACTTTTATACTTTTTTGTTAAGAATTTTAATGAAATCTTCTCTCACGGTTTTGTTTCCTTTCACGCCCATACAAAATTAGAACGTTGCATATGCGAAAAGTGAAAGATTGGAGCTGTGTACTTTTCGGGGTTATGGGGTCTATGGGTATGTTTTTGAGTCCGACCTTACTAGATACAGATTTAGAGTTATGGCCTTGTGCTGGCGGCAAATTAGATTTTTTGTTAGGGGTTTTATTGAATAGTCAATGGTCTTACTTGGTCGAAGCCAAAGGTCCTTAAAATTGCATATTTATACCTTTGCACGGGCCGTCTTTGGTTGTGACACCATCCCCCTCTTTCCAATCGACGACGTATTCATACGAAATATAGATTACAGCGGATCTTCCAGTGGTAGGAATCACCAAACCTGATCGAGGATTTTGTTCATTGTTATAAACTGCAAGAAGTGCCAATTTCAAATTTGCGAATCGATCAAAATGAAAACTGTTTATCGACTTCTTTGTGTAAAAAACGCTGAATCAATTTGTTGACGTCTGTATTCGAAAGGCAACAATTTCATCAATCTAGAGCACCTGATGTAGGTATTCAAAGCATTCAAATAAAGGGACATTATAGAGCACTTTCTGGTGCCATAATCAAAATAAATAAATTGACATAAGATTAAAAAATAATCTAAAAATAGATCTGCTGTAACCTCTCCTTCTGGCTCATAAAAGTGCCATGTTACATAATGAGAGGTTACAACGTAGCTGTCAGTGGCAGGAAGAAGCGTAGTCTATTATTCGCCACTCCTGTACCAGATAGACCCCGTGGTGCAAGCCATCTGCTTCTGCTGATTTCTATCGTTTTTTTTTTAATGTCACTACAAATCACGTAATAATTAGCAATCTGCCACTATTCTTGTTTTACTCTTGCTTAATAATGACTAATGGCTAATAGATTTAGCGTTATTTTTCATCTAAATTCTCTGATTTTTAGTTAAATTCGCTTTATTTTTTGGCGAAATTCGTTAGTTTTTGTTTTTCAACAAAAGTGATAGTGTTTTGCAATAAAATAGATGATAATACTATTATATTAACTTTTTGGTATTTTGCAGTTGAAAAAGTGGTGTTGATGTTTTCGACTTGAGGTTATATGCCTTCCATTTTATTGCTATTCAAGGTTGTCGAACCCACAGACAATGAAATATTTAGAACGTAGTATATTACTTTCTTTCTTTAAAATACCTTATTTTAAAATATCGGAAAATCGGGGAAAATGGAAAAACTCACTGTTTCGTTTCAAAATTAATAATTTCGCCTCATCGTAAACACGAATTTTTAATAACTCTACTAATGACTTAAATGCACTTTATTTTTATATTGTTCTTTAGACTTTATGTCCGGGTTAAATCTTCCCCACAGGAAAAACTTAACCTTCCACACACTTTTCCGCAAATGATCATCTAGTCAATCCACGCTATGCAATTGCGCTGTATAAGTATAATAAATACAAAACAATATAAGAACAACATGTCAACCTACCAGAGACCAAATGGGAAAATAATTCACCGACTCCAGATATTTTCATATCAGAGGGTTCGGCTCGATAGAACTCCTAACTGGACCAATAAATCCTACTGATCCCTCAATATAAACATTTAAAAATCTTTCGTTATCCTGCATGCATTTAATATGACTGACTTTTGCATTTTTATATATGGATTCTTTGACAAATCTAATAAGCCTAAATTTTGAATGAGCGAGCTAGGTATAATGCCAGTAGCCGAAATAACAAAAGGTTATATTTTTATAGTCCGAGAATGCCAAATTTCATTTCCTAAATCTGTATATTTTGTAATTTTTTCAGAAACAGATTTTTGAATATTACAGGAATTTCAGCGACATCAATTATATAAGTTTTTTTTTTAATAAAATGCACCCATAATAATATTACTATTGTAGTCACATTATAATTATGTAGGCAGGACCATCCTTATGCTAGTTTTTTTTATCAGAATGGACACGAATTTTATTATCTTTTAAATTGATGTATTATTATTATGTAAGTACTTACATATTATATACAATACTTACTGGTTATTCTGATGTAGAACTTATATTATTAATTCTTTCGTTCCTGGCATTTTACCCACAACCAAACCACAAACCTAATCGCAGGTATATTTATTTTTTATGAATGAACAAAAATGCGCCATAGAAATAACTATCTATTAAATTGTACTATTATATTTTTTCTCTGCCCGATTGATCTAACTAAACCATTTTTTGTTTGTTTTTATAGTCTTTAGAGTCCATCGCGAAACCTTGGCACCCTTTCCCACATTTTACTATCCCGATATATACATATTATCTCTATTTCCTAAACAATCCTACACTCCAGTTTTCTCTTTAGTGTCTGCCAAAGTTTTAAGAAATATTTAAATAATACACATTTTGTTTAATTTATAAATTGCCATATGCGTTGTTTTACTTTTCATGATTAATTTTAATCTCAAATAATAAAAAATAAAAAACGTTCTGCTGGCACATGGAATTCCTTTAGCGAGCCTTTTTAACAAGGAAACTTGACAACTTGAAACCAATTTGTGATTGGTTTAAAAAGAAGTAATTTATATTATTTTAACCTCTCCGTAGTTTTCTTCGCGCTAGTGATGAGACATCATTGAGATATGTACACAGTTGATTCCTCTTCCCCCTCCCAAACGAGAAGTTGATTTTCTGGCGGGAGGAACGACAAACTTCCACATGATTTCCAACACATTGCTCCGTTGATATTTGACTCAAAACATCATTCGATTAAACATGCTTCAGAAACGAATTTTTCGATTATGCCTATCATTGACATTCTCAGCTAGATGCAACATGATGTGTGATGCTATGCTGTTTTATTTATTTTTCCTCAACCAACTTATAAATAGTTTTTAGCCGACTAGAAGAAATGCATGTTGTGAAATCGTGGGAATGTAACAGTATTTTCATAACAAACTATCTCCATCTAAGAAATGCTATTATGTGTAAATTCATACGCTTTAATTTATAGAACACTAATGAGTTCCGGCATGTGTTGCAATGCTACTAAAATTAAAAATTGTTTCTTCTTATCCTGCGTGTCCTTTCTTATTCGTCCCCGTTCCCTTTCCACCTCCCCTTCCCCTACGCGTCCTCTATCCCTTCCGCGTTCCACCTTCACCTTCTTACTCCCTCCCCTCTCCCTTTTTTCCCCGTCCCGGGAACGTCCCCTTCCTTTCTTCCCTGCGGCTAAACTATATAAAATACATTCATTTTTCAAATAATTAGCATCGATTACATTATTGCAAATTTTTTACACAAATTTCATAACGCCATAGCTCACCAGTATACATATATTTATATACGAACCTTCGCGGACATGCGCACAACAACTCACCAAAGTTTTATGGCAATCGGATGAATAGTATGGGAAATAATTTCAAAACCCCAGAGTTATATATATAGAAACCATCGCGGGCATGCGTACCTCATAAATCCTCAAAGTTTCATCGCAATCAGATGAAACGAATGGTTTAGGAACGCGTAACGGACAAACGAAGAAACATTAATTTTTATATATTAAGTTAAATTAACTCTCACTCGTCGACATGTAGGCGAATGAGAAATATTTTTACATTCATTATCTGAAAGCCAGAAGAAAATGTTGAGATTTTTTTTTTAAATTTACGAGTGTTGCAACAATTACTATTATCATATATCGTTACCACGTGTTAAAATTGATCGTAATCACCGATTATCCATACAAGCATCATAACAATAACTTTATAAACTCTCATCTGAGAGTATTTTGTAATTTATATATAAACATGCTTAGCTTTGAACACGTCCAGTGTTATTACTGATTATATTCACTAATGTATAAAATCACTCATTTTAATCTTCTTATAATGTTTCAAATAAATCAGCCAGAAACGAGCGATGCTATTATTGCAAACATTGAGGATATAATATACCGCAATGATTGCAAACTACGATAATACGTTTTTAGCCTGGCCGAACGTTCGATTTTTTTACGTTGTTTCGACAATTTGTACTTATCCATTCTCGATTATGCCCGTCCCTAAAAGTATCATTTTTAGGGCCGGGCATTTATTATAAATAACTTATTCACTTTTTTTATGTGAATACCGCACAAGAGTCCCAACTGCTCCCGTCTGGAGCCAGTGGGACTATGGCATCCCCAATCGGAGTATGTTGTGAGGCTGAAGGTAGTGGGGAGGGGAAGGAGATGGAGAAGAGGAAGGTGGGGTAGTACCTGGCTATTCAGATCTGGTCACTAAACACGGCTAAAGACATTTCAAGCGACGTTTCAACTCTGAATGGTGGTCTTACACCAGGGCGATACTAATAGTATCTTCCACTCTGGAACGTGCCGCAAATAAACTATATATAGTTTTAAATGAATAAATTGTGAAAAAATTAATCAAATAAAATTTATTTACCACGCCGGGATTCGATCCCGCGACCTTCGGAATGCTAGTCAAGAGCGTTACCGCTGGACTACGCCAGCCGTCACTGGACACATTCACTGGAACCCTTCGAATAATAAGAAAATAATATCTGTAAACTTTTGCCTGCCAAGGTTTGCACGCAAAATTCCTGGTTTTCCAATGCATTTTAAAAGTTCCTGTTAATTGGTTATTTTTTAACCCTTGTGCAAAAACAAAAATTGTTCTTAAATCAAGATAAATTAATCTTTCCGATGTGCTTTTTAGAAATGAACATTTTGGTTACTAAATATTAACATTTTAATATTGGAAATGTAAATTGGCTAAAAAATGCATACCTGCGAATTTCCGAATAAAAATACATAAATAGAATAAATTAAAAATAAATTAAATACAGATTACTTTTCTTAACAAAATTTGTAATAATACTGTTATCTCACTTTTTATCACATTTATACAATTTTATTTTAAAAATAAATGAGTGTTACGTCACAAATTGGCGCGAAATAAAACCGTTGCTTGTGATCGGGTTTGTAAAATATCTGAACAACATTGCTCGTATAATCCCAAGGCAATGAGAAGCATTATTTTTTTCGCTTTCTAACATAAAAGAAATCACAAATATTTGCTTGACCGGAAGAGAGATATCTAAATTTTAATAATGCACGGCCGCTCTGGGACAAACTTGGTCTCCTATTATTGTAATGGCATATGATGTTTTGGGACAACTTGGATCTCCTGTGATTAGACGGGAAATAAATTGCAATTACACCATATAAGTTTTTTATTCAACAGTTGTAATTGTTTGATAATTAAAAAGAAGCCACAAGCTAAAATTGTGTAATTTCTAGGTTTTCCTTATACCGACCGCCTCGAATGTATGTATTAGATATAATATCTTCTATAATTCTTGGCAAGCGAAGTCTTGAAACGCTCGATTTTAAGCACAAGTGGTTTTTATTTATTTTGTAAATAATTTTATATGAAAGAAAATAGGTTAATCGAGGGAAGCTGTTGTAGATAAGTTTAGTCATAATAAAGTTTTTTTTTTTAAATTGTTTCCTAAATGCGTTCAAACATTTCAAAGGAAAAAAAAATTAGTACCTTACGCTTACATTTTTTATAAGGTAATTAAAATGTTTATTTTAATACTCTTTAAGCAAACCGATAAAAAAGGTTTAATTTAACGAAAAACATATTTTTGGTATTCACAATGTAAACCGTTTCGTTGTAAAGATAAATCGTAAATAGTGATTTAGCATTAATGGGGAACCGGGCTGCGTTTTGTTCATACAAACTTATTCCCCAATTTCCTCTCTGGATATGACACTACTGCAAATGTTTGAAGTAAAAACTTTTTTAGCAACGTTGTGATTTGAAACTCGATGAAACGGAATCGAGCGACACTAAAAAAAGAGACAATCACAAACCAAATAGGATTTAGCTTGCGAGATAATGAGATAGACTAATCGGTATCCTCTTTGTGCGGTGCTTCGTAGTTTATCGGCCTTCTCTTTGTGCGGTGCTTCGTAAATTAAAATGTAAAATAATTTTTGATCTTTGCAATCCATATAATAATAAATAAACCCTACAATTGTCCTATTCTTGATACTGCGTCACATTTTCTTGAAGTTTAGTTTTCTGAAGGTCTCACTTCTACCGCTTGTGAACTGCACACATGATTTTTGGAAAAAAATATAATATAGTTATCGACCACTAGCGTGTCGGTAAGTTTTGCTTTTTTTGACGAGTTACATCTTACAGGTGTTAGGAATAAACGCTCTCCAAAAATCTTTAAAATTGCCCGGTTTGAACGTCATCGACAGACTTTCAGTATACAAACTATAGAATGTATTTTTAAAAAAAGCAAAAAAAAGCATACATAGAATATTTTCTTCTACTTCAGTAAGTAAAAAAAAAAACTTCAAAATCGGTTCGGTTTTGAGGAGAAAAATGGGGAATACAAGACCTCGATTTTGAGTTGTCCCATTCGCTCAGGGGGAGTAAAATTTGCATAACTAAGCCTATGAATAGTCTAATCATTCTTTATTGTTAATCGTTGCATCAGTATAACAATTCACATTGTATAATCTGACTGTGCAACGTCAAGTCGGAGAGCGGAACAGCTCAAGTCTGACGTCTGCACTCCGCAGAGTGAAACTCTTCACAATAATTAACCGGGTCATTGGTCACGATCATGAGCTGAGCCCTTCCGTATGTCTCCACACCCCGTTCCCGTTTTATTTCCGTTTATGTAATTTGATATCAAAGTCTTTCTCACCACAAAGTCTAGAAATAATTCATTCGAATAAATGAAAACTTGAAACTTTACAGCATTGTGAAGTGTCGTCCTTCGGTCCCAAAATAACAAAATGGTTACTAGATTTAGGCAGGACTGAGTCAGAAATATTATTAAAAAATGTTATCTGATTATTATATATTACCTACGAGCACCTTGTATATCTCTTTTGTTTCCAAAATTTTTAATCATCTTTTCTTTTATTGTTTTTCTTATATCCAAAAATAATAAAATGGTTACTAGATTAGGCAGGACGGAGTCAAAAATATTATTATAAAATTTTGTCGGATTACGTCTTACGAGCGCCTTATATTTCTTTTGTTTCCCAAATGTTTATTTTTCCCTTACTGTTTTTATTTTCTTTCCTTTACTGCTTATATTTTCTTTTCCTTTACTGTTTTTATTGTATACTTACTTTACATTTACTATATTTCTTTTGTTTCCCAAATGTTTATTTTCTTTTCCTTTACTGTTTTTCTTGTATATTTACTTCGAAAACACTTTATGTTATATATTCGATGCTTAACTAATTCTAAAACCAAGTACTCTACTGTATCGTATATTATAATTAGGTAAATGGAATTTGTGAATCTTACTTAACACTACATATATTAATCATCATGTACCTAATATATACGAAACCTATCAATTTGATTGTCCTAGAACGGGAGTCCTTCCTAGTTGGACAGTCAAAAGCTTCCTTGTACTGTTAATCTATTTTTATAACAAATAAATAAATGAGTTGAGTTTTCATGTATTAGGTAAAATATTTCACGATTGACATAACGGGGTCATTCGTTAATTTTTGTTAGTGTACCCCACTTTGAAGTTTGAGTCACTTCTTGTTTTTAAAGCCCCTGAAAAAATATCGTTTAATTAGAATCACTTCTTACAATACTAATTGCAATCGTTATTGTGTAGGCGACATGTTTGAAATAATCCTATTCGCTCTAAGGAACTTTTTTTCCACTCTCCACACTGCGGGCCCTGCGGTAAATTTCCCGCAGGGCCTTTGCCATTTCTGGAAATGCTGTGAAGAGGGCCTATTTCAGGAAAGGAGTGAACCTGGGTCTTGAAGAGAAGAAACACTGAGGCCGGAAAAATCGTTCAATAGCCGAGCTGATGAACTCAAGAACGAGTCGAAAAAACTACCCGTTCTCAAGTGACAAGTGTGAATTGTATACAAATGTTGAACGCGTTTGGCGTGTTTCCCGATTGGCAACCGGTGAATCATTGACGTTAGTTCTTCGGAGCGTCTTCCTCATTGAAATACCAGTAGAAAAAGGGCAGCATTCCCACCCGACTCCTATGCTCTAAAGATTGCAATCCGTTTGCTTAGATAAGAGAATCTATCAAACGGACCGCCCGTTTCGGCACAGAGTCGAAGTTTGTATTTTGGGGCTCCAGACCAGAGGTGGCTGTTTAGCGTAGTTCAGTCAGTAGACACATAAAAAATATTGTTCTTCAAAGCACTTTACCTAGTCGAGATGAACACCATCAAAACGTTTTACAATATGCACATTTTTACAGTTCAAATTTAATAATAATTAGATTGCTTGTTTTTGTGAAAAATCATCTCAAAGGCGCTGTACAATTTATTAAGAATTATTAGGCTGTATCTAATGCATGTCGATGAGGCATACGAACGCATGAGAAAATGTCGTTAGTTTTTATGACTTGTTTGAATGGTGAATTGCTCAACTTAGTAACCTCGAACCGAAGCTTTTTCTTCCTCCCTATACGAGTCTTCTATTGGTAAGAACTTCCGCAGAGCATTCTAATGGCGCATCTGTGGAGAAAACATTAATAATGGAAAAATAATATATCTTGTAGTAAAAACAAAATATATGTATACATTAGCACAGTGCCGTGAAAAATCACACAATATTTTAATTGTAGGATTTGTAAGGCTGAAAGCGTTTTAAAAAAAATGTCTTCAGTCTTTCAAAAGACGATTAGAATTTAATATTTAGAATGAAGACCTTAAAGAAAACTAAAAAAAATAATTAAAAAATTAAAAAATTATCAAATTATTAATTTTTATACACCGCTTATTTTAAGAAAATTAAAATTATTTATTTTTTATTTATTTATTAACATTTATAACCTGCTAAACTACTTATATAGTTTGTCAGCTGTTTCATGGTGACAACATTTTATGCAATAACATACTGATTTTAAAATGGTATACATGTATGATGTTGATGAAAAAATTAACAATTATATAAATATGTTAGCAGTATAAGCCTTAATAATAAAAAAGACAGTTAAATGTAATATGAACAAAAAATTAATACAATCCACAAGTAAATAGTTTCAAATATACGAGGTATGACAAAATTACATATAACGATTTTCTATTTCCTTAGAAAGTGGATTCCAGTTAGGAATACAAGGGTTACGGTAGGACATCAATATAAAGTATCAGTATATAATAGCTATTTCCTTAGATTATATTTGACTTTAGCAGTAAAAATGTAACGTTTTATTTATGGTACGGAACCACCAATCTTTCATTTTGAGTGAATCTTGTATTGTGTTTATGGTAAACTCTTTCCCTGTACAAGGAATCAGACAATATAACATTTTGACTTACAATATTATAAAACAATAATCCTCTGACAGGTAAAACATTCAGAGACTTGTAAATTCATTTAGTGTCCCTTCTGTATGCGTTGGTATATTTATGGATTAACAATTTTATAATAGAGTTTTGTAATGTTTGGATATAATTTAATTTAGTTTTACAAGAATGTCCCAAGAAGTAATTCCATAACGGATAGTGGATTCAACCAAATAATTTTGGTACCGACATAAAGTCGCTTATCTGAATCATTCCCACAATCAGATCCAATTTTGAAAATCAAAGCACATCCCAGTTCTAAATTTCATCGCACCGGAGTTACAACCGAAATAAATGTTTTTAATTGTGAGAAAATAAAGATACGTTTTTCATTTTGTTAATTTTTTTTATCTTGTGTAAGCCCCAACCCCACCACCAACAGTCACCAGCGTGTAGGTCTTCCAACACATCTCCGTCCAATAAGTTTGTTAAGGATGCGAAGCCTCTTCAGACTTTCATCCTTTCTACTCGCTTCCTGCAATGTCCACTGTCCACCGTGCCTTTAATAAAGCTTATTATTGATGGCTCCTCAAGCGGCTGGTATAGCTCATGGTTGTACCTTGGACGTTAGACACCAGTTTATTGTATGGCCTCAAAGACTCTTATGGATCTTCCTTTCTAAAATATCCATTATACTATCGCTATTCTCCGTGAGGGCCCAACACTGTGAGGCTTAGCTTAACTCTATAGCCTGGGATTTAATTCTTCTCGAGAGATGTTGCAATTTCAAAAATACCAGCGTAACAAGAGATAGAAGGTGAAATCATTCATTCACTCACTGCTTCAAATGCATTAAAGCGATTAATTTGTTCTGTTGGCGTTTGATTTGTATGTTTTGCGTAGCTTATTCTTCATTAAAATTTTGCGAACATCACTTTCACATCTTGTTCTCAGTTCTTTCAATTTGGGAGGCGGGTATGGGTACCGTCGCCCCGGGAACCATTTATTGGATAACCAACAGCTCTGCCATAGGTCACCCCAAGTGGTTCGCTGCGTTTAGTGACTTAGCAGGGGTGTCCGGGTTCATGGGGTGTGTTTTCTGGTCTGCCCACCAGCTGCATGGCAGGTCGGATCAGGAGAGAATGGTTGAGGGAGGCGCTTTGACTTCTCCAGCCGTACTCTCTCGGAACATCGCCTTGCACTGCAGCGGGAGGTATGAATTCATATGTCCGTCACTCCTGGACCCCCAGATTCCTATCCACCCCTAATACCCTTTTCCTTCCCAGAACTTCCTCTCCTTCCTTTCCTAAAAAGACCTTCAACTCAGCATCCCCTGATGACATACGCCCTGAGAGAAATTATTTTCTTCAGGGCATCCTGTGTGAAGCTCGTGTAAAATTTAAAAAAAAAAAACAATTTTATGTGTAAAAACTGCATTCAGCTGTCGAATGTCCTACTAACTTACGAACCGTTTTTATAGTAGGTATGTTTTATCATGTTATGAGGAAAATTCCTAAATTTATGAATTTTGACCGATTTGTAGACGGTCAACAATGACATTATAAAAAATACAAGACACTTTATATTCATACTAATTGAACTAAAAAGGTAGCGACGCTTACGAAAATGATAGCCTTTTCAAGAATGTGTCTGTACTATCTGTACGAATGAAATAGCTGTATGAACGGCCCGCTAAAGTATGTCCGTTGAACCTGGTTCAGTGAAACCACGCGCATTGTCTCAATTACGTATCTTCACTCTATTAATTCATCTGAAGCTCAAGAAATGTGTCAATATGTGACACCTTCGATTTCGAATTCACTTCTGAATGTAAACGGCTACACCGAGTTGAGACAATAATTGTTTTTTAGACTTTATATCCGGGTTAAATCTTCCCCTCAGGAAAAACTTAACCCTTCCACACACTTTTCCACAAATGAGCATCTAGTCATTCCACGCTATGCAATTGCACTGTATAAGTATAATAAATACAAAACAATACAAGAACAACATGTCAACCTACCAGAGACCAAATGGGAAAATAATTCACCGACTCCAGATATTTTCATATCAGAGGGTTCGGCTCGATAGAACTCCTAACTGGACCGATAAATCCTACTGATCCCTCAATATAAATATTGTAGTGTGTGTGTATTATACATTATACACTCTTATACATTACACTTTGTTTTATTTCAGGTCTTATTATTAACAACATGTATAAATATTTTAAGCTGAATTGTATTAGTTTTTTTTTGTAAGCACAACTCGTACTATTTCCTTTCTTTTAATTTATGTTATAATATTCCTAACGAGTTGTTTGCATTCTTATTTATTCTGTTTTCTTGATTTGTAATTCATGTAATTAATATTGTGTATATAAATTTACGTCTATTCATGTAAAAGCCCATTAGGGCGTTAGTAAATATAAATAAATAAATATATGAGTAAATATTATTATCCAGTTGTGATTTGGCTGTATCTTGACTCCATTAGCTCCACACCTCGATGGAGATGGACATGTGAAGTCGGTATGCCTCGTCACCTTTCATCTCTTCCACATCGAGAGGCTGTCAGCGATGCGCTTGGCCGGGAATATGATGATTGCTAGAAGTATCTTCTATGTTGTTTTAAGTCTCGAAGATAATTGTGCGTTAAAAGACGTTTTTAGTTGACACCTCTCAGTATTTGGGCCATCTGGTCGATATTATTTTAGTCCGAAATACTCACAAATAAATCCGTAGTATGTACGTATGCATGGACGTACATTATGCTTATTAGTGACGCAACGATTCACACTTTGAGAATTTCGATTACGATTATTCAATAAAATTAGTGACAACGTAATTTCATTAACGGATTTTTCGCTCCAATAAACAATGACAATCTGAAAATTTCTAAGGATGATTTTTTATTTAAAACTTTTTTAAATTTGATAAAATGTTTCCAAACACGTGCGTTGTTGAATAGCTCCGTTGAAAGTACATACATTTTGTTAAAACGTGTATTTATCTGACGAAGCCATAGCGCACCCACAAAGAACTCCAGTGAAAAATATTACGGCTTTAAAAAAATATGTTCATATAGAATATAGACCAATAAACGCTGATTCTGAATATATAAGTTTTATTATATACTATTAAAGGTAGAGTTTAAAAAAAAATGATTAAAAAGTCAATATATAATCGTGTCATTAAAACACTCTCTCAAGTTAGTGTTATTGAATTGTTAGTGCTGACGTCACTGCTCTCCATAATTCTCACAACACTTAGTTCTTCAGCTCCGAACTCCGAACTCGAAAATGGCGGACGTCGAACAGCTGATTCGGCGCTGTATCTCTTCAGTTGCTTACATATAGTATTAATAATGCAGATCGTGGAACACTAATAAACCGTTTATCAGGTGCGGTCACCGGTGTATTATAGCATTTTGGTACAATACAATAACAGTAGCGTTGAGATGTTGACATTTTACCTAATGTTTTTCTATGTTAAAAGCTGTTAATCTTGAATAAAAAACGCCTCGACTTCTGACTCCTCCATTGATTCTTCCAACCAAAATGACAATCTTGGGAGCAGAATTAAATAATCATTTATTATTATGTTGATTTCTTAATTCGACCGAAAATCTGAATTAAAGGTCTAAAAAAACTATTACTACCACTTTTACTGTTGATTTGCGTCTATGCGGAACATTTTTTAACTATTTTTTGCGTTGCTTTGGGTCCGCCGCGCAGTGTCACGCGTCAGTTTGTTCACCTCCATTACGAAATGTGAGTTAACTTAGATACAGCCTACACATTGTCAATTGGCCTTGAGAATCGTTTCCATTGACCTCTGTGTACGATTTGGTGAATGTGGGTTGGCCAATCAGGTTTTTTTGGTACGCAGTACCTAACAATATCTAAGTTCCTGGGTGTAGACTGATGGTTGATACGCGCAACTGAAGTATTGTGCTATTGAAACATGAGTAAGTACTTGCAAATAAACATTTTACGTAATTACTTAATTATATATTAGTTAAAGTGGTACTTGAATATAATACAGACATTTAGATATCCTTCTTTGATATTATAAAAAAAGGTTCTCCGGATTACAAACTTGAGTCGTGGGTTGGTATGTACGGTCTTTTCTATTACATATATCCATTCAAAACCCTGCTCTTTAAAACGGAGACGGTAGACTGTGGAGTATTCGAGATTTGGATCCCTAAAAAAATGCTCTGGGGTGAATTGAGATTCTTTCACGCCTAATGCCTGAGTTACGAACAGTTCCAACGGAAACAAAACAGTAAATGACAGCTGTTGACATCCATCGATTGAGCCCTAGGTCTGCCTTCCTTGAACGTCTACAGTGAGGTAATAATATCAATTCCTTGATTGATCCTGAAGGATCTAAGGAAGATAGCGTAAAAAATGGTGTATTAATTAATTTAACAAGTGGACCAGCATATCAGTAATGAGAGTGACGCATATTGCAGATAGGTACAAGTTACGATGAAAGCTGTTGGCACCTAAGTCTGTCTTCCTGGAATGTCTACATAAAGGTAATAATATCAATTCCTTGATTGATCCTGCAGGATCTCAGGAGGATAGAGTAGAAAATGGTGGATGCATTAATTTAACAAGTTGACCAGCATACCAATAATGCGAGTGACGCATATTGCAGATAGGTTCAAGTTACGATGAAAGCTGTTGGCACCTAAGTTAGCCTTCCTGGAATGTCTTCAAAGAGGTAATAATATCAATTTTCTTGAATGACCCTGTAGGATCTAAGGAAGATGGCGTGGAAAATATGGATTTTATTAATTTTAACAAGTGGACCAGCATACCAATAATGCGAGTGACGCATATTGCAGACAGGCACGAGTTAGCTTACCAGTCGGCCAACTTTTATGAGGAAGACGATACCAGGATATCGATTATTTTATGTTGTTTTTTCAAGTTGAAACATCAAATGGAAGAGCCAGATATATTATTTTTACATCACCTTGTAATGGTGGATATTCTAATTCGAAGTTTTTGTCCCAGACCGTGGACAAGAGCATCAAATTTTTAACTAAACCTGTTCTAACAGATAGGTATTTTTTCATAACGTGTTTTCAAATCCGGATCCATAAGGTGCGAGCATCGGTACAAATGTACAAGGTGAACCTTAGCTAACAATTCACACGATAGTAGATTCAACGAACTGTTTTTTGGACACTTGTAAATGAAAAGAAATTCATAATTAAATGATTCAAAATCGTGTTTGTGTTTATACTGAGAAACCAACGACCATTTTGGCAATGAAAACACATCCAGTTTACTACATAGCTTGTTGTCTTGAATTTTTGGGCAATATTAGATTTTTTTTACATTAACTCCACACAGGAGGCCCTGAGGAAAATAATTTCCTATGTCATCTTCGAAGATGTTGTGTGGAGGGTCTTTTTGAAGAGAGGAAGGAGAGAACATGGGTCTTGAAGAGAGTGATTGATGTTGTAGTTGGGCACGTGTTTGGAGTGTTTCCAGACTATGCACCGGTTCTGAGGGGATCAATGACGCTAGTTCCTCGGAAAAGCTTCCATTGTAATACTAGAACAAGGACAAATACGTAGAACAAGGACAGCTTTGTGACCTGACACCTGTTCTCTAAATATTGCAATCCGTTTGTCAAGTTGGGAGAATCTATCAAACAGACCGCCCGTTTCTGCACAGAGTCGATTTTATTTTATTTTTTTGAACTTTTTTCTAATTGGTTAGGCTGTAATTTAACAGAAGATGGACAGTTTACATTTTCTAATAAACCTCACATTTAAACTGTCTATGTAAGTTAGTAAGTTTAAGGTCGATAGTCGAGTGATTTTTATATATTGTCATTTATTTTTATCATTACAACGAATTACGACTCCTTGCCAATTTATTAATAATGTCAGTTTTATTCAATTTGTCTGAACGCCTGGTGGTGGTATTTAGGTTTACGACCAGGAAACTAATCGATATTTATGTGATCCTTACTAGTACTTGCGAGAATATCAAATGTCAATCTTTTATATCTTCGCTAGGCTAATAAAACCGTATTTTGCTTCTCATCGCCCCAAATAACTTGGTAAACTTCCAATATGCTATATATTATATCACAAAAAATTTATGAAGGTGTAGTCTGTTATGTATTTACAAGAACTTCATTACTCCCCACATTTTTCCATAAATGTACGTAATCAACTCATGTACTTTTCTAACGACGCCTTTTAAATATTAATGAAAAAGCTTCCGTATATTAGTTCCGACAAAGCGATTATCGATATCAGTATTGCCACGGAATTTCAAACTTATCCCAAAAAATACCATAACTCAACAAAACAGAGCTTGATTCGGTAAAAAAAAAACATGTCTTTCCAAT
This sequence comes from Glyphotaelius pellucidus, assembly GCA_936435175.1. Taxonomy (NCBI): domain Eukaryota; kingdom Metazoa; phylum Arthropoda; class Insecta; order Trichoptera; family Limnephilidae; genus Glyphotaelius; species Glyphotaelius pellucidus. The sequence continues at coordinate 9,024,684 of OW386537.1, read as the reverse complement.
TTTTTATTTTTATGAACATGCATTTTGGGATGCAGGTATGGGTACCGCCACCCTGGAAACCATTTATTGGATAACCAACACCTCTGCCGTAGGTCACCCCAAATGGTTCGCTACGTTTGGTGACTTAGCAGGGGTGCCCGGGTTCATGGGTGAGGTTTGTTAAGATCTTGGCGGCCGATGTAACTGATCGAGAGAGTCTCGTTGAGAAGATCTTTTGACCGCTCCAGCCAGAATCCCTCGACACATCGCCTTGCAACACAGTTGAAGGCATGGATTCATACGTCCGTCACTCCTGTATACACTGACCCCCAGATTCCTAAGCACCTATAGTGATGTGTGTATGTTTGGATGTACAAAAAAAAGATCGTTTGTTCAAAAAATGACTAAGTTTATTATAACATATTAACGCACACGCGGTTTTACATCAGAAGAATGAAACATGGATTTAGATAAAGGAACTAGGATTTTCGACTATTCAAAACCGGTGGCCGACATGAAATGATTCCTCAAATTCCCGCTTCGGCGCTTTGCAGCGGTGCGCATTTTAATCCATTGCGCAGCGCTGGGCGCAGGTGTTACCATAGCATAAATGCTTACAGCATTGAAAATTATTATTTAACTACAGTTTCTAATCGTAGTTCCTACACACCCCTCATACCTATTTCTTTTCCAAATATTAATTTTCTTAAAAAAACACAGCATTCCCATAAGATGACATAGGCCCTGAGTGAAATTATTTTTCTCAGGGTCTCCTTTGTGGAGCTAATATAAAAAAAAACATGTTTTATATTTATACAAAAATTTTTTTTTTATGAGCTTTGAGCTTTTAAAGTGAACATGATTAATAATAATAATAAGCCTTTTATTTCTTGCAAACAGGTATTTTACAGTGTTATAAAAAAGTATAATTAATGCTATATTAAATCTTGTTGAAAAATGTAATATGGGATATTAAATTATTCGTTTGCAAGAACCCCTCTCTCGGGCGAAGGTGAAGGCCTCCTCTAAAAAAAGGAACATGATTAAAATGTATGCAATTATGTCTACAAGTTACGTGCAGTTACCAGCAAGGACAAGTTACCAGCGTAAGTACTCGCCACGAACCTTAACCACGGTAGTCAGGGTACATCTTGAATTCTTGCCCAGTCAGCAGTCTGCCCGGTCCAAATTCCGTTTGTGGGTCACCGTCTGCGGGTAACGACTGGATCTCCGTGTTCTGCTTTGCTCTACTCCACAAACACGCAGCGATCTCACTTTCTTTCTGATCTGTCTCACCGAGAGTGAAACTAAAACTGCGGTAATAGTGTCACGTCTCGGTGTCGACCTATCCTGGTTCAGATTATTTATCGGTTAATTGAGACGGTAAAAACTTAAATGCAAATTTTTATTTATATTATTCTTCTTTTCGGCTGTTTAACTGCCAAATCATGTTTAAATCTTATAATTTAATGTAATTTTTTGCATAATATTTTAAAGATTATTTTTATTACTTATTCATAACTAAAATAGTTGCTAGGTATTACCCGGCTTTGCCCCAGTCCCAACACTCTTTATTCTTATTGAGAAATAATAAATAATTAAAAAAAAAAACAATGAAATATTTAATATTTTTTTATAGTGTCTTGTATAATTTTGTTCAACAATTTAATAAAACATGCTTCACTGCTTCATAGCCCATGGTGGAAATAACTTTGCAAGCTGAACATATATTTTTTTAAAATGAGCTTCACATAAGGTGTCATATTTGAGGATGCTGTTTGGGGGGGTCTTTTTGGACTTATGAATATATTTCTCTATGGAAAGGGATGTTCCGAGAGAGAGCTGGAGAGGTCAAAAGGTCTCCCTCCACCAGTCCATCCCGATCCGGCCTGCCGCTCAGTTGGTGGGCAGATGCATCCGCCGCCAAGATCCGGACAAACCTCACTCCCATGAACCCGGGCGCCCCGGCACTGCTAAGTCACCAAACGTAGCAAACGACTTACGATTTCCAATAAATGATTCCCGGGCTGCGGTACCCAAGCCGCCCCTCAAGAAATAATAAAAAAAACAATGAAATATAACATTATAGTGTCTTGTGAAATTTTGTTCAACAATTTAACAATACATATTTCATCGCTCCATAGCTCATGATTAGTGGGCGGCTGGCGGATGCAAAAACATTGGGAATGTATGGCGAGTGATATGCTGAAATAGGCCAAAACCAAATGATCTTTTATAGCTAAGTCTGTTGGCCCCATAAAACAAATTAGACCGGTCAAATAACGATAGTTTAATTGTTTTGCTTTAATAATTAGCGACTCTGGAATTTTCGTTTTGCCTCCGCTTTCCGCCTCCTACTCATAACCTTTAATGACCTTTCAAAAGGGTGTCAAAATGCCACTTTGTTGAGTTGCCGTCGAACCGAAATTTATACAGAAAAAAGGTGTGCGATTTTTATGCCAAATTTCGCTCAATTGTTTTTACTGCTTCATTCAAACCGATTTCCCCAGCATTTTGCTAAGATGCTAAACATAACCTACTTGAAGGACTCTGCAATTCAAGACTGCCTCAAAAGACTTACTTTAACTGATTTGAATATATATTAATATAGTATTGCACAGTTTTTGAAAAACTCACTTTTTCATAATTTAGGCAAAAGACGACCTTGCCGCCCCTCAAGTTTTACCCGTTTCGAGGTTCAGTTTCGCTCGAAAAAGAGGGCTTTTTTTTTCAGTCAGGGCCTCCCACGCCAAAATGACCTCTCCGCTCTTCGAGTCTGACCGACCTCAGAGACCACTATCGCAAGACAGGAAACTCACACGAAATTCTTATTTTAGAAACGCCAAAAGTCAACGGAAAAAACTGATACAAAATCAGCGGCGATAACTGGAACCTCCGGCTGAATCTCTCATCGACGAAGAAATCGGCCCGGTTATATTTCCCGCCGACAGGTTCGCATTTGCAAAAAAGATAAGAAATCTTAATCACTATTTCCTTTACGCGAAACGAATTTGCTAGAAATTTATTCTTTTATTTTAATGGCGATGCTGCTAAAAAATGACATTTTATAGGTACGACACGCGGTACGAGATATCGTCGAAAAAGCGCATTGTGGTCGAGATGTTTTTCAATAAATAGGAGGAATAGAAATTAAGGAAGCTTTTAAAATCGACAAATATGTCGGTCACCATTCAAAATGCTACACAATATCGCGCGGAAAAATGATATTTTCTGACGTTTCGCAAAACTCGCATTTTTCTCGAGGGTGCATAATATAACTGGCCAGTAGAAGACCTAATTTTCTTACAAATAAATTCAGGTTGGGTAAATTTTCTCACACCTTGGAACACTCGATTCTGAAATTTTACAAATGGCGGAAGGCCGCTCTCTCCGCCAACTAAAGATTTCAATCCAGAGACATCTAGCGGTGTGGAATATAAGTACGGATCGTTCACACAAAACAAAATCAAATGTCTGTCGAACACGCCTGTAGTTCTATTTCAATCCGTTCAAATCGGCAGGTTCGTCTGTATCGAAAGAAATTTGCTCAATTCACGAAAAAAGATCTCGGTATCGAGTGTTGCTAGACGCTCGGTTTTGAAATGCCTATTTTAGGAAAGTAGTACCTACACTAGCTAGAAAAAATATTATTAAAATTGTGAGAGGACTAAGTATAAATACTTTGCGAACTCTTTTTCATTGAAATGATTATTTGATAAAAAATTCTGAATATACATTTTAATGGCGTGTTTTTTTTACGTATGTGCAGGTGTACCAACTGAGAATCTGAGTAGGTAGGTACCTGCACATAACAAATCGGAATCATCTGTTTTTTTTTTTTGGAAATTTGTAATAAAATTATTTGAAGTTGAAAGGATAATTTCTTTTGTAATAATTTTTTGGGCTGTTATGCCGTGTTGCGCTACCTTCGTCTTTAGCCTAGATATTTAAGGGATTTATTTTTTTTAAATATTAAAGTTACATAACGCTTTTTTTGTATTTTGCTTCTTTATGATAATTATTCAACGTTAGAGGCGGGCATTGGCACTGCCGCTCAGGAAACCATTCGTTGGATGAGCAACACCTCATAAAAATAGGTACACAATAATTTTGATAATTATATTTTTATAGGACCGTTTTTGTAAAAAATGACAAAAAGGGTGACGTACAATATTGAAAATCTACCAGGAGCTCATAATACGCAGAAGTAAAATATTACAGAGGGTACATTTATTTACTGGGCTACTCAGACCTCACTTTTCAAGTATTAGTTGAGATTGTTTTGGAAAAGTTTCACTTCTACCGCGTGTAAACTGCACTCGAATTTTTTTTGACAACGTACTCGGACACTATATATTCTGAACATTTCTAATAAAATGAGTAAATTTAAATAAAGATGGTCCATTTTTTTTTTGCGAAATGGTGTAGGTACCTTTTGAATACTGTACGGGAACTAATCGTTGGTACATTTTACATTAAATTTCAATGTGAAAACCGCACAAGAGTCCCAATTACTGCCGTCCGGAGTCAGTGCGACTACGGCGTCCCCGGTTGGGTTTGGTTTTAGTTTCTGAAAAATTCTGAATAATACATTTTTATAGCGCCGTTTTTTGAAAAACTACAGTAAGCTGCACTCGAATTTTTTTTTGACAACGTCCTACTCGGATACTATTTATTCTGAACATTTCTAATAAAATGAGTAAATTTAAATAAAGATGGTCCAATTTTTTTTTTGCCAAATGGTGTAGGTACCTTTTGAATACTGTACGGGTTCATACATTTTACATTAAATTTCAATGTGAAAACCGCACAAGAGTCCCAATTACTGCCGTCCGGAGTCAGTGCGACTACGGCGTCCCCAGTTGGGTTTAGTTTTAGTTTCTGAAAAATTCTGAATAATACATTTTTATAGCGCCGTTTTTTGAAAAACTACAGTAAGCTGCACTCGAATTTTTTTTTGACAACGTCCTACTCGGATACTATTTATTCTGAACATTTCTAATAAAATGAGTAAATTTAAATAAATATGGTCCAATTTTTTTTTTGCGAAATGGTGTAGTTACCTTTTGAACACTGTACGGGGACTAATCGTTCGTACATTTTACATTAAAATTCAATGTGAAAACCGCACAAGAGTCCCAATTACTGCCGTCCGGAGTCAGTGCGACTACGGCGTCCCCAGTTGGGTTTGGTTTTAGTTTCTGAAAAATTCTGAATAATACATTTTTATAGCGCCGTTTTTTGAAAAACTACAGTAAGCTGCACTCGAATTTTTTTTTGACAACGTCCTACTCGGATACTATTTATTCTGAACATTTCTAATAAAATGAGTAAATTTAAATAAAGATGGTCCAATTTTTTTTTTTGCGAAATGGTGTAGGTACCTTTTGAACACTGTACGGGGACTAATCGTTGGTACATTTTACATTAAATTTCAATGTGAAAACCGCACAAGAGTCCCAATTACTGCCGTCCGGAGTCAGTGCGACTACGGCGTCCCCGGTTGGGTTTGGTTTTAGTTTCTGAAAAATTCTGAATAATACATTTTTATAGCGCCGTTTTTTGAAAAACTACAGTAAGCTGCACTCGAATTTTTTTTTGACAACGTCCTTCTCGGATACTATTTATTCTGAACATTTCTAATAAAATGAGTAAATTTAAATAAAGATGGTCCAATTTTTTTTTTGCAAAATGGTGTAGGTACCTTTTGAACACTGTACGGGAACTAATCGTTCGTACATTTTACATTAAATTTCAATGTGAATACCGCACAAGAGTCCCAACTACTGCCGTCTGGAGTCAGTGAGACTACGGCATCCCCAGTTGGGTTTAGTTTAAGTCTCTAAAATTTCTGAATAATACATTTTTATAGCGCCGTTTTTTGAAAAATTACTTTCAGTTATAAGTTCAAAAATTTCCGAGATCCGACAATTTTTTTTTCCAAAATTAAAAAATTTCCAGAATCCAATAATTTTTTTTTCCAAATTAAAAAATTTCCAGAAAACAAAAATTTTTTTTTTCGAAATTCAAAAATTCCCAGAAACCAAAAAAGTTTTTTTTTCAAAATTAAAAAATTTCCAAAGTCTAAAAAATTTTTTTTCAAAATCCAAAATTTTTTATTTTTTAAATTACACCCTAAGTACCCGAGATGGATATCAAATTACGCGTCTCGACCTACACAATCCGAAGGGCTGACTGAAAAAATTGAACGATAAACTCCGAAGACCCTTTTAGGCTCTATTGGTTTTTCTAATTTAAATTAAATGAAATACTGAACGCCCTGAGTCGGGCGGCTGGATTGGTTCAGTACTGAATTGAGCGGTAAGCTCCTGGGACGTTTTAAAAGTGTCGGCGACCAAAGTGGCACAATGGTAGGAGTCTTTGCAACAGTAAATTATACGTTACGGGTAACAAATTACAAACATCGTTTTTTTCTTTACCTATTTTATTTAACACACACTCTTCGCTTCATCCGCGTTCACACGTCATATCGTGTAGTGTTTAACCCCTTGGTTGCCTCTGCAACAGGCAAAGCTAGTATATATATTAATGCACAGTTTTTGAAAAACTCACTTTTTTCGTAATTTAGGCAAAAGACGACCTTGCCGCCCCTTAAGTTTTACCCGTTTCGAGGTTCAGTTTCGCTTGAAAAACAGGGCTTTTTTTTTCAGTCAGGGCCTCCCACGCCAAAATGACCTCTCCGCTCTTCGAGTTTGACCGACCGCAGAGACCACTATCGCAAGACAGGAAACTCACACGAAATTCTTATTTTAGAAACGCCAAAAGTCAACGGAAAAAACTGATACAAAATCAGCGGCGATAACTGGAACCTCCGGCTGAATCTCTCATCGACGAAGAAATCGGCCTGGTTATATTTCCCGCCGACAGGTTCGCATTTGCAAAAAAGATAAGAAATCTTAATCACTATTTCCTTTACGCGAAACGAATTTGCTAGAAATTTATTCTTTTATTTTAATGGCGATGCTGCTAAAAAATGACATTTTATAGGTACGACACGCGGTACGAGATATCGTCGAAAAAGCGCGTTCTGGTGGAGATGTTTTTTAATAAATAGGAGGAATAGAAATTAAGGAAGCTTTTAAAATCGACAAATATGTCGGTCACCATTCAAAATGTTACACGATAGCGCGCGGAAAAATGATATTTTCTGACGTTTCGCAAAACTCGCATTTTTCTCGAGGGTGCATTATATAGCTGGCCAGTAGAACACCTAATTTTCTTACAAATAAATTCAGGTTGGGTAAATTTTCTCACACCTGGTAACACTGGATTCTGAAATTTTACAAATGGCGGAAGGCAACACTCTCCGCCAACTAAAGATTTCAATCCAGAGACATCTAGCGGTGCGGAATATAAGTACGGATCGTTCACGCAATACAAAATCAAATGTCTGTCGAACACGCCTGTAGTTCTATTTCAATCCGTTCAAATCGGCAGGTTCGTCTGTATCGAAAGAAATTTGCTCAATTCACGAAAAAAGATCTCCGTATCGAGTGTTGCTAGACGCTCGGTTTTGGAATGCCTATTTTGAGTAGGTAGGTACCTGCACATAACAACACGGAATCATCAAATAAGAATTGCATATGTTTTTTTTTTTGGAAATTTGTAATGAAATTATTTGAAGTTGAAAGGATAATTTCTTTTGTAATAATTTTTTGGGCTGTTATGCCGTGTTGCGCTACCTTCGTCTTTAGCCTAGATATTTAAGGGATTTATTTTTTTTAAATATTAAAGTTACATAACGCTTTTTTTGTATTTTGCTTCTTTATGATAATTATTCAACGTTAGAGGCGGGCATTGGCACTGCCGCTCAGGGAGCCATTCGTTGGATGAGCAACACCTCATAAAAATAGGTACACAATAATTTTGATAATTATATTTTTATAGGACCGTTTTTGTAAAAAATGACAAAAAGGGTGACGTACAATATTGAAAAACTACCAGGAGCTCATAATACGCAGGAGTAAAATATTACAGAGGGTACATTTATTTACTGGGCTACTCAGACCTCACTTTGGAAAAGTTTCACTTCTACCGCGTGTAAACTGCACTCGAATTTTTTTTGACAACGTACTCGGACACTATATATTCTGAACATTTCTAATAAAATGAGTAAATTTAAATAAAGATGGTCCATTTTTTTTTTGCGAAATGGTGTAGGTACCTTTTGAATACTGTACGGGAACTAATCGTTCGTACATTTTACGTTAAATTTCAATGTGAAAACCGCACAAGAGTCCCAATTACTGACGTCCGGAGTCAGTGCGACTACGGCGTCCCCAGTTGGGTTTAGTTTTAGTTTCTGAAAAATTCTGAATAATAAATTTTTATAGCGCCGTTTTTTGAAAAACTACGGTAAGCTGCACTCGAATTTTTTTTTGACAACGTCCTACTCGGATACTATTTATTCTGAACATTTTTAATGAAATGAGTAAATTTAAATAAAGATGGTCCAATTTTTTTTTGCCAAATGTTGTAGGTACCTTTTGAATACTGTACGGGTTCATACATTTTAAATTAAATTTCAATGTGAATACCGCACAAGAGTCTCAACTACTGCCGTCTGGAGTCAGTGAGACTACGGCATCCCCAGTTGGGTTTAGTTTAAGTCTCTAAAATTTCTGAATAATACATTTTTATAGCGCCGTTTTTTGAAAAATTACTTTCAGTTATAAGTTCAAAAATTTCCGAGATCCAACAATTTTTTTTTTTCCAAAATTAAAAAATTTCCAGAATCCAATAATTTTTTTTTCCAAAATTAAAAAATTTGCAGAAACCAAAAAATTTTTTTTTCACAATTAAAAAATTTCAAGAAACCGAAAATCCGAAATTTTTTTTTTCCAAATTTAAAAAAATTCCAGAAACCAAAAATTTTTTTTTCAAAATTCAAAAATTTCCAGAAACCAAAAAAGTTTTTTTTCAAAATTAAAAAATTTCCAGAATCCAAATTTTTTTTTTCCAAAATTAAAAAATTTTCAGAATCCAAAAATTTTTTTTTTCAAAAACAAAAAATTTCCAGAAAACAAAATTTTTTTTTCCAAAATTAAAAAATTTCCAAAACTCAAAAAATTTTTTTTTGAAAATTCAAAGATTTACAAAATCCAAATTTTTTTTTTTAAAATTCAAAAATTTCCAAAATCCAAAAAATTTTTTTTTTTTAAATTACACCCTACAGTACCCGAGATGGATATCAAATTACGCGTCTCGACCTACACAATCCAAAGGGCTGACTGAAAAAATTGAACGATTACATCCGAGGACCCTTTTAGGCTCTATTGGTTTTTCTAATTTAAATTAAATGAAAAACTGAACGCCCTGGTCGTTGCGGCTGGATTGGTTCAGTACTGAATTGAGCGGTAAGCTCCTGGGACGTTTTAAAAGTGTCGGCGACCAAAGAGGCACAGTGGTAGGAGTCTTTGCAACAGTAAATTATACGTTACGGGTAACAAATTACAAACATCGTTTTTTTCTTCATCTATTTTATTAAACACACACTCCTCGCTTCATCCGCGTTCACACGTCAAATCGCGTAGTGTTTAACCCCTTGGTTGCCTCTGCAACAGGCAAAGCTAGTTTATATATTAATGCACAGTTTTTGAAAAACTCACTTTTTTCGTAATTTAGGCAAAAGACGACCTTGCCGCCCCTTGAGTTTTACCCGTTTCGAGGTTCAGTTTCGCTCGAAAAACAGGGCTTTTTTTTTCAGTCAGGGCCTCCCACGCCAAAATGACCTCTCCGCTCTTCGAGTTTGACCGACCTCAGAGACCACTATCGCAAGACAGGAAACTCACACGAAATTCTTATTTTAGAAACGCCAAAAGTCAACGGTAAAAACTGATACAAAATCAGCGGCGATAACTGGAACCTCCGGCTGAATCTCTCATCGACGGAGAAATCGGCCTGGTTATATTTCCCGCCGACAGGTTCGCATTTGCAAAAAAGATAAGAAATCTTAATCACTATTTCCTTTACGCGAAACGAATTTGCTAGAAATTTATTCTTTTATTTTAATGGCGATGCTGCTAAAAAATGACATTTTATAGGTACGACACGCGGTACGAGATATCGTCGAAAAAGCGCATTCTGGTGGAGATGTTTTTCAATAATTAGGAGGAATAGAAATTAAGGAAGCTTTTAAAATCGACAAATATGTCGGTCACCATTCAAAATGTTACACGATAGCGCGCGGAAAAATGATATTTTCTGACGTTTCGCAAAACTCGCATTTTTCTCGAGGGTGCACAATTTATCTGGCCAGTAGAACACCTAATTTTCTTACAAATAAATTCAGGTTGGGTAAATTTTCTCACACCTGAGAACACTGGATTCTGAAATTTTACAAATGGCGGAACCGCCAACTAAAGTTTCAATCGGGCCAGGACAGCGTTGTTTGTATGGAAAACGTTAAAAACAACTCGATTTTCAGGCCGTGCTCGAGGTGGTGAACACATTATTTCGTATCGGTCTTGCCAGCGATGAAAATATAATTGCAGACTATTGTACGTCTGCGAATGACGAACTAAGTAGGTACCCGATAGATGGGCTCCGATGCATTAGGATTCGTATTATTTATAAATATAAATACTTTGCGAACTCTTTTTCATTGAAATGATTATTTGATAAAAAATTCTGAATATACATTTTAATGGCGTGTTTTTTTTTACGTATGTGCAGGTGTACCAACTGAGAATCAGAGTAGGTAGGTACCTGCACATAACAACTCGGAATCATATGCAATTCCCATATGTTTTTTCTTTTGGAAATTTGTATTGAAATTATTTGAAGTTGAAAGGATAATTTCTTTTGTAATAATTTTTTGGGCTGTTATGCCGTGTTGCGCTACCTTCGTCTTTATACTAGATATTTAAGGGATTTATTTTTTTTAAATACTATAGTTACATAACGCTTTTTTTGTATTTAGCTTATTTATGATAATTATTCAACGTTAGAGGCGGGCATTGGCACTGCCGCCCCGGGAACCATTTGTTGGATGAGCAACACCTCATAAAAATGGGTTTACAAAAAATTTGAAAATTATATTTTTATAGGGCCGTTTTTGTGACCTCACTTTTCAAGTATTAGTTGAGATTGTTTTGGAAAAGTTTCACTTCTACCGCGTGTAAACTGCACTCGAATTTTTTTTGACAACGTACGTAGGTACCTACTCGGGCACTTTATATTCTGAACATTTCTAATAAAATGAGTAAATTTAAATAAAGATGGTCCAATTTTTTTTTGCCAAATGGTGTAGGTACCTTTTGAATACTGTACGGGTTCATACACTTTAAATTAAATATCAATGTGAATACCGCACAAGAGTCCCAATTACTGCCGTCCGGAGTCAGTGCGACTACGGCGTCCCCAGTTGGGTTTAGTTTTAGTTTCTGAAAAATTCTGAACAATACATTTTTATAGGGCTGTTTTTTGAAAAACTACAGTAAGCTGCACTCGAATTTTTTTTTGACAACGTCCTTCTCGGATACTATTTATTCTGAACATTTCTAATAAAATGGGTAAATTTAAATAAAGATGGTCCAATTTTTTTTTGCCAAATGATGTAGGTACCTTTTGAATACTGTACGGGTTCATTAAATTAAATTAAATTTCAATGTGAATACCGCACAAGAGTCCCAACTACTGACGTCTGGAGTCAGTGAGACTACGGCACCCCAGTTGGGTTTAGTTTAAGTCTCTAAAATTTCTGAATAATACATTTTTATAGCGCCGTTTTTTGAAAAATTACTTTCAGTTATAAGTTCAAAAATTTCCGAGATCCAACAATTTTTTTTTTCCAAAATTAAAAAATTTCCAGAAACCAAAATATTTTTTTTTCATAATTAAAAAATTTCCAGAAACCGAAATTTTTTTTTTTCAAAATTCAAAAATTTCCGGAAACCAAAAAATTTTTTTTTCAAAATTAAAAAATTTCCAGAATCCGAATTTTTTTTTTCCAAATTTAAAAAATTTCCAGAAACCAAAAAATTTTTTTTTCAACTTAAAAAATTTTCCAGAAACCGATAATTTTTTTTTTCAAAATTCAAAAATTTCCGGAAACCAAAAATTTTTTTTTTCAAAATTAAAAAATTTCCAGAATCCGAAATTTTTTTTTTCCAAATTTAAAAAATTTTCAAAATCCAATTTTTTTTTTTTTTAAATTACACCTTACAGTACCCGAGATGGGTATCAAATTACGCGTCTCGATCTTAACAATCCGAAAGGCTGAGTGAAAAAAATAAGCGAAAAACTCCTAGGACTATTATTCGAGATAAAGCTCTAATGTTTTTTTCTAATTTAAATTAAATGAAAAACCGAACGCCCTGAGTCGGGCGGTAGGATTGGTTCAGTACTGAATTGAGCGGTAAGCTCCTGGGCCGTTTTAAAAGTGTCGACGACCAAAGTGGCACTGTGGGAAGAGTCTTTTCAACAGTAAACTATACGTTTCGGATAACAAATTACGCGTATCGATCTGCACAACCCAAATGGCGCAGTGAAAACTTGAGCAGGAAGCTACTTGGCCTGCTTTTGCGAGAAAAGGCCCGTACCGAACGCCTTGAACCGGGTGAAAGCGGCCAGAGAGCAGGCATACGCAATTGGGCTGTCAACTATCTGTGCCCTTTGTAGACGGACACCCCTCGCTTTATCCACATTCAAATAACGTTTTTTTCTCTACCTATTTTATTTAACACACACTCTTCGCTTCATCCGCGTTCACACGTCAAATCGCGTAGTGTTTAACCCCTTGGTTGCCTCTGCAACAGGCAAAGCTAGTATATATATTAATGCACAGTTTTTCGAAAAACTCACATGGGTCATACAGTCAAAAAACGACCTTGCCGCCCCTTAAGTTCGCCCACCCTAAGGATCGCTTTCGCATGAAATGCGATTCAGTCCAGGGCCTCCCACGCCAAAATGACCTCTCCGCTCTTCGAGTTTGACCGACCGCAGAGACCACAATCGCTAGACAGGAAGCTAAAAAAAACTCACGAAACCGAAACGCGAAAAATTAACGGTAAAAACTGATGCAAAATCAGCGGCGATAACTGGAACCTCCGACTGAATCTCTCATCGACGAAGAAATCGGCCCGGTTATATTTCCCGCCGACAGGTTCGCATTTCGAAAAAGTCGGAGAAAAATTAAGCACTATTCTCATACAAAACGAATTTGCTAGAAATTTTTTCATAATATTTTAATGGCGATGCTGCTAAAAAATGACATTTTATAGGTACGACACGCGGTTCGAGATATCGTCGAAAAAACGCATTCTGGTGGAGATGTTTTACCACAGATTGGAAGTAGAGGGTTTTATCAAACTTTTAAAATTGCGACATGTAACGCATTTCATCCAAAATGTTCTGCAATATTCCAAAATACCTTGCATTATTTTTGACATTTGCTAAGATTTCACTACCGTCGAAAGTGAAAAATTTGGCGGCCAGTAGAATAAGTCGTCGAGTAGGTACTTAAATTCGATTAAATTGACTAATAATTGATAATAAAAAACAATCTTGAGTTTCAAGACACGTCAGTTAGGAGAAAATTATGATTTAGCCGTATAAAATAACGGCTTCAAGCCTGTTTCGGAGTCGACAATTTGAAAACGCCTCTGCGGCTCGAAAACCGATTCTGGCTGTAATGTTTTTGAATATTATGGAGGTCGAGAGATTAAAAAAACATTTTCAACGGTCGTAACATACGCAAACCATTAAAAATATTTCACTATACGCTACGGAAAATATGACGTTTGAGAAAAATAACGTGCTTTGAAAATCCCACAGAAGAGAATATATTGCTGGCCATATAAAAAGAACACGTTTAATTACAGGGTAGGTACTTTTCCGTTGAATTATTACAAATTTGTTCGTAAGATGAACGGATTTTTTTAAGGAAATGCTTAGGTACCTACATCAATATTGTTTGTCTGCGTAAGAACCGGGTAGGTACCGGCTTACGCATCGGTTCTTTCCTTCAGATATCAAATAAAAAATTAATGATTTGAAATAAAAGAAATCACTCGGGATGGTCGCAATTTTTGCCAAAATGCATTATTTCAGGTATGTAGACTTTTGTAGTTATGAAGGAAATTAGTACTAAATAAATCGGAACGTTTTTGAAGTAAGATGGGTCCAAATACAATGCTAAACACTTTTCTTTTATGATTGTCTGAGTAAAAATTCGAACTAAAAATGACAATGAGGGCGCTATACAATATTGAGTTTCCATCAGGAATACACATTTTGCAAGAGTAAAATATTGAATAAAATATGCTTATTTCCTAGACAAGGTAGGTACTTAAATACCTAGGGACTTTTTTCTTTTAAAAATAAAAAAAAACATGATATCAAATAAACAGAAACAAACAAAGATGGTCGTATTTTTTTGCCAAAGTCGATAGGTACCTATCATTTCAAAACCAAATTTCAAAATTAAAAAATTAGGATTCGTAATATTTATTCAAAAAATATGTAGGTACTCATGTGCACCTGCCCTGATTTATTTTTTATATGAACGATTTTGCATTAAAATTATTATTTGTTAAATAATTTTGAAAAATACATTTTTATGGCGCCATTTTTGTGAAAAATGACAAAAAAGATGACGTACAATATTGAAAATCTACCAGGAGCACATGATGTATCACTATAGAGTTCAAGTGGGGTGGGTCGCGAACTCACATGTCAAACTTTTGTCAACAAACCGGACCTCTCAGCGGTTTCGGTTGTTGTTTTACGACAAACGGCATTACGGCCGAAAAATCGATCCTGGCTAAAATGTTTTTGAAAAATATTATAGTCTAGATGTCTCCTCAACTAATTCGATCGTCATTACATACGCATCGCATGTGAAATATTTCAGGGCAAGCTAAACAAAATCAGATTTTTCCACGAAAAACACGTGCTTAGAAATTTTTAGTTTTTCATTCCTGGGTAGGTACTTATTTGACGACGACGTACTTCATTGAAAAAAATTGAAAAGAAATGTGTAGGTACTTTCACGAATAGGTAGCTTCACAATAAATTAGGTTTTAATGCAATACTAAGGTAAAGTTGTTTCAATAAAGTTGAATAATTCAACAATGTTTTTAAAGTTAATTTTCACGTTCTGTGTAAGTTCTATTCGAGTTCTGTTGTTTTATCGTTATAGGCCAGTCGCATCATAAAACTGAAATAATTACAGAACTTTAATAGAATTTGAACAGAACTTTCACAGAAGGCTAAAATTAACTCGATTAGTACATATTTTCTACACAAAATTGTAGAAAATATGTACAGGGAGACATCTAGCGGTGAAGAATGTAAGTACTGATTATTTTCATAAGAAAAATTCACACGAATTTATTCTATTTTTATTTTATGGCGAGGGGGGCGGGAATTCGACATTTCGAACGTACATTGCGTGGTCGAAGATATCGTCAAAAATACGCATTCTGGCCGAGATGTTTTTGAATTAATCTTAAGTAGAGAGTTACTACAAGCAGTTAAAATTGTGACATGGTTCGCTTTCCATTCAAAATGTTACACAAGAGTGCATTTCACAATGACATGTTTTGACACTTTACGTAAAAAGCATTTTCCTCTAAAATATCTTTTGGCTTTCTAGCCAGTATAAAACCTAATTTTCTTACAAATAAAATCAGGTTGGGTAAATTTTCTCCAATATTGCAACACCGAAAATGAAAATTTTTCCATAACCCTCTTGAACTTACGAAATCACCCCATAATACGTTTTTGTATGAAGATTTTTTTTTAAAGATGGCGGATTTCAATTTTTACGGCTTGGTGCGGTTAAAATTCAAGCGGGATTAGTCCAAGTTTGTGAGTTGGTCTTGCATGTGTAAAAAATATAAATACAGAATATTGTAAAACTGCAAATTATGAACTAGGTAGGTACCCGATAAACGGATTTAACTGATAAATTGGGCTCCAATATAGCTCAACTTTAGGATTCGTATTATTTATAAAAATAAATACTTCTGCGAACTTTTTTACATTGAAGTGATTACTTGACAAAAAATTCTGAATATACATTTAAATGGCGCCGTTTTTTTTTAATTACTGTAGGGAAACTTAGTACCTACTCGCGCACTATGAAATAATATTTTCTCTGTAATTTTTTTACTGGAATAAAAATAAGTTTAAGTTTCTAAAAAATTCTGAATAACACATTTTTATAGCGCCGTTTTTTGAAAAAATACTACAAGGGCCCCAAGTACCTACCCGTGCACTCATGTGTAGATACCTACCCTGATTTATTTTTTATATGAACGATTTTGCATTAAAATTATTATTTAAGAAATAATTTTGAAAAATACATTTTAATGGCGCCGTTTTTGTGAAAAATGACAAAAAGGGTGACGAACAATATTGAAAATCTACCAGGAGCACATAATACGCAGGAGTAAAATATTACAGACGATACATTTATTTACTAGACCAGGGAGGCAATTCTTTCATTGACAAAAATGATTAATTTAAATAAAAAGAAACATCCGAAGACGGGAGTTTTGAAGTGATACTTCTATAGCACTGCTGTGATTTGGATTTCGGATGAAACGGAAATGACGATTACTCCACCTGCGACAATGGTCAAATTTTTTTTGCCAAATGGTGTAGGTACCTTTTGAATACTGTAGGGGTTCATACATTTTAAATTAAATTTCAATGTGAATATCGCACAAGAGTCCCACCTACTGCCGTCTGGAGTCAGTGAGACTACGGCATCCCCAGTTGTGCTTAGTTAAAGTTTCTAAAATATTCTGAATAATACATTTTTATAGCGCCGATTTTTTTAAATTAGTGCAAGGCCAATTTTTTTTTTTTTATATCCAAAATCCATTTTTTTTTTCCAAAATTAAATTTTTTTTTTTAAATTCAAAAATTTCCAAATCCAATTTTTTTTTTCCACAGTTAAAAAATTTCCAAAATCCAATTTTTTTTCCAAAATTCAAAAATTTCCTAAATCCAAATTTTTTTTTCCAAAATTAAAAAATTTCCAAAATCCAATTTTTTTTTCAAAATCCAAAATTTTTTTTTTTTTTAAATTACACCTTACAGTACCCGAGATGGGTATCAAATTACGCGTCTCGATCTACACAATCCGAAGGGCTGAGTGAAAAAAATAAGCGATAAACTCCTAGGACCATTTTTTGAGATAAAGCTCTAATGGTTTTTTCTAATTTAAATTAAATGAAATACTGAACGCCCTGAGTCGGGCGGCAGGATTGGTTCAGTACTGAATTGAGCGGTAAGCTCCTGGGCCGTTTTAAAAGTATCGGCGACCAAAGTGGCACTGTGGTAAGAGTCTTTTCAACAGTAAACTATACGTTTCGGGTAACAAATTACGCGTATCGACCTGCATAACCCAAATGGCGCAGTGAAAATTTGAGCAGGAAGCTACTTGGCCTCCTTTTGCGAGAAAAGGCCCGTACTGAACGCCTTGAACCGGGTGACCGAAGCAGCCCGAGAGCGGATGTACGAAATTGGGCTGTCAACTGCCTGTGCCCTTTGTAGGCGCACACTCCTTGCTTTATCCACATTCAAACATCGTTTTTTCTTCACCTATTTTATTTTACACACACTCTTCGCTTCATCCGCGTTCACACGTCATATCGTGTAGTGTTTAACCCCTTGGTTGCCTCTGCAACAGGCAAAGCTAGTATATATTAATGCACAGTTTTTCGAAAAACTCACATGGGTCATACAGTCAAAAGACGACCTTGCCGCCCCTTAAGTTCGCCCACCCTAAGGATCGCTTTCGCTTGAAATGCGATTCAGTACACCCCCCCCCCTCAAGCAAAAATCGACCACCCTGCCTATCCAGTTTCACCGACAGCAGAGACCATTTTGGCGAGACAAGAAATTAAGATTTTTAAGATATTTTAAGACTTTTTAAGACTTTTTTCTCATACAAAGTGCAATTTGCTAGGGATTTATTCTTAAAAATATTACGGCGTTGCTGGGGAAAAATGGCATTTTATAGGTGCGTCACGGAATTCGAGATTGCGTCAAAAATAACCCTTCCGCCGGAGATGTTTTACGACAGATTCGTAGTAGAGAGTATTATTAAGATTTTAAAACCGCGACATGTAACGCATTTCATCCAAAATGTTCTGCAATATTGCATAATACTTAACATTATTTTTGACATTTGCTAAGATTTCACTACCGTCGAAAGTGAAAAATTTGGCGGCCAGTAAAATCAGCTGTCGAGTAGGAACTTAATTTCCTTTTTACTCGCTAAAAATTGAAAATAAAAAACAATCTTGAGTTTCAAGACACGTCAGTTAGGAGAAAATTATGATTTAGCCTAATAAAATAACGGCTTCCAGCCTGTTTCGGAGTCGCCTATTTGAAAACGCCCCTGGGGCTCGAAAACCGATTCTGGCTGTAATTTTTTTTAATATTATCGTGGTCGACAGATTCGAAAAACTATTTCAACGGTCGTTACATACGCAAACCATTAAAAATATTTCACTATACGCTACGGAAAATATGACGTTTGAGAAAAATAACGTGCTTTGAATTTTCCTACAGAAGAGAAAATGTTGCTGGCCATATAAAAAGAACACGTTTAATTACAGGGTAGGTACTTTTCCGTTGAATTATTGCAAATTTGTTCGTAAGATGAACGGATTTTTTTAAGGAAATGCTTAGGTACCTACATCAATATTGTTTGTCTGCGTAAGAACCGGGTAGGTACCGGCTTACGCATCGGTTCTTTCCTTCAGATATCAAATAAAAAATTAATGATTTGAAATAAAAGAAATCACTCGGGATGGTCGCACTTTTTGCCAAAATGCATTATTTCAGGTAGGTAGACTTTTGTAGTTATGAAGGAAATTAGTACTAGATAAATCGGAACGTTTTTTAAGTAAGATGGGTCCAAATACAATGCTAAACACTTTTCATTTATGATTGTGTTATTAAGGATTCGATTTCTTTGGACATTATTAAATAATAAAAAACGTTATGGGTGTATGGGTAAGTACCTACAAGCATTCTTTGAAAGTTTTTTTTTTCTGTAATTTTTTTACTGCAATAAAATTGTTTGAGTTATTTTATGCTCAATAATAAAAAAATGTATGGCGCAGTTTTGTGAAAAATGACCCTGGATACTTTTAATGAAATTAAATTAATTTGTAAAAGGTTAAGGCTTCATTCACATTCAATCATTTCAAAACCGAATTTCAAAATTTAAAAAATTAGGATTCGTAATATTTATTCAAAAAATATGTAGGTACTCATGTGTAGGTCGCTACCCTGATTTATTTTTTATATGAACGATTTTGCATTAAAATTATTATTTGAGAAATAATTTTGAAAAATACATTTTAATGGCGCCGTTTGTGTGAAAAATGACTAAAAGGGTGACGTACAATATTGAAAATATACCAGGAGCACATAATACGCAGGAGTAAAATATTACAGAGAATACATTTATTTACTAGACAGGGAGGCAATCCTTTCATTGACAAAAATTATGAATTTAAATAAAAAGAAACATACAAAGACGGGAGTTTTGAAATGATACTTCTATAGCACGGCTGTGATTTGGATTTCGGATGTAACGGACGTAAATGTAAATGACGATTACTGCTCCTGCGACGCATCAACTGTGCCCATCGGCCGCTTTGATAAAAATTAGTTGACATATGAAAAAGAATTGGTTGAGATTGTTTTGGTAAAGTTTCACTTCTACCGCGTATAAACTGCACTCGAATTTTTTTTTGACAAAGTCCGTAGGTACATACTCGGATACTATATATTCTGACCATTTCAATAATATGAGTAAATTTAAATAAAGGTGGTCCACTTTTTTTGCCAAATGGTGAAGGTACCTTTTGAATACTGTAAGAGAACTAATCGTTCGTACATTTTAAATTAAACTTCAATGTGAATACCGCACAAAAGTCCCAACCTGGTGCCGTCTGGAGTCAGTGAGACTACGGCATCCCCAGTTTGGTTTAGTTTTAGTTTATGAAAAATTCTGAAAAAACATTTTGTTATCGCCGTTTTTTGAAAAATTACTTTCAGTTTTATTAAGTTCAAAAATTTCCAAAATCGATTTTTTTTTTCAAAATTCAAAAATTTTCAACATCAAAATTTTTTTTTTTCTATAATTAAAAAATTTCCAAAATCATTTTTTTTTTTAAATTCAAAAATTTTCCAAAATTTTTTTTTCAAAATTAAACCTTACAGTACACGAGATGGATATCAAATTACGCGTCTCGACCTACACAATCCGAAAGGCTGAGTGAAAAACTTGAACAATAAACTCCGAGGACCCTTTTTCGAGATAAGGCTCTATCGGTTTTTCTAATTTAAATTAAATGAAATACTGAACGCCCTGAGCCGGGCGGCTGAATTGGTTCAGTACTGAATTGAGCGGTAAGCTCCTGGGACGATTTTAAAGTGTCGGCGACCAAAGTGGCACAGTGGTAGGAGTCTTTGCAACAGTAAATTATAAGTTACGGGTAACAAATTACAAACATCGTTTTTTTCTCTACCTATTTTATTTAACACACACTCTTCGCTTCATCCGCGTTCACACGTCAAATCGCGTAGTGTTTAACCCCTTGGTTGCCTCTGCAACAGGCAAAGCTAGTTTATATATTAATACACAGTTTTTCGAAAAACTCACATGGGTCATACAGTCAAAAAACGACCTTGCCGCCCCTTAAGTTCGCCCACCCTAAGGATCGCTTTCGCTTGATAATACACAGTTTTTCGAAAAACTCACATGGGTCATACAGTCAAAAAACGACCTTGCCGCCCCTTAAGTTCGCCCACCCTAAGGATCGCTTTCGCTTGAAATGCGATTCAGTCCAGGGCCTCCCACGCCAAAATGACCTCTCCGCTCTTCGAGTTTGACCGACCGCAGAGACCACAATCGCTAGACAGGAAGCTAAAAAAAACTCACGAAACCGAAACGCGAAAAATTAACGGTAAAAACTGATGCAAAATCAGCGGCGATAACTGGAACCTCCGACTGAATCTCTCATCGACGAAGAAATCGGCCCGGTTATATTTCCCGCCGACAGGTTCGCATTTCGAAAAAGTCGGAGAAAAATTAAGCACTATTCTCATACAAAACGAATTTGCTGGAAATTTACTCATATTATTTTAAAGGCAATTCTGCTAAAAAATGACACTTTAAAGGTACGACACGCGGTACGAGTTATTGTCGAAAAGTCGCATTATGGCGGAAATGTTTTTCAATAAATACGAAGAATAGAAGTTAAGGAAGCTTTTAAAATCGACAAATATGTCGGTCACCATTCAAAATGTTACACAATAGCGCGCGGAAAAATGATATTTTCTGACGTTTCGCAAAACTCGCATTTTTCTCGAGGGTGCATAATTTATCTGGCCAGTAGAACACCTAATTTTCTTACAAATAAATTCGGGTTGGGTAAATTTTCTCACACCTGGTAACACTGGATTCTGAAATTTTACAAATGGCGGTAGGGCAAAGCTCTCCGCCAACTAAAGATTTCAATCCAGAGACATCTAGCGGTGCGGAATATAAGTACGGATCGTTCACGCAATACAAAATCAAATGTCTGTCGAACACGCCTGTAGTTCTATTTCAATCCGTTCAAATCGGCAGGTTCGTCTGTATCGAAAGAAATTTGCTCAATTCACGAAAAAAGATCTCCGTATCGAGTGTTGCTAGGCGCTCGGTTTTGAAATGCCTATTTTGAGTAGGTAGGTACCTGCACATAACAATTCGGAATCATCAAATAAGAATTGCATATGTTTTTTTTTTTGAAATTTGTAATGAAATTATTTGAAGTTGAAAGGATAATTTATTTTGTAATAATTTTTTGGGCTGTTATGCCGTGTTGCGCTACCTTCGTCTTTAGCCTAGATATTTAAGGGATTTATTTTTTTTAAATATTAAAGTTACATAACGCTTATTTTTGTATTTTGCTTCTTTATGATAATTATTCAACGTTAGAGGCGGGCATTGGCACTGCCGCTCAGGGAGCCATTCGTTGGATGAGCAACACCTCATAAAAATAGGTACACAATAATTTTGATAATTATATTTTTATAGGACCGTTTTTGTAAAAAATGACAAAAAGGGTGACGTACAATATTGAAAATCTACCAGGAGCTCATAATACGCAGGAGTAAAATATTACAGAGGGTACATTTATTTACTGGGCTACTCAGACCTCACTTTTCAAGTATTAGTTGAGATTGTTTTGGAAAAGTTTCACTTCTACCGCGTGTAAACTGCACTCGAATTTTTTTTGACAACGTACTCGGACACTATATATTCTGAACATTTCTAATAAAATGAGTAAATTTAAATAAAGATGGTCCATTTTTTTTTTGCGAAATGGTGTAGGTACCTTTTGAATACTGTACGGGAACTAATCGTTCGTACATTTTACATTTAATTTCAATGTGAAAACCGCACAAGAGTCCCGATTACTGCCGTCCGGAGTCAGTGCGACTACGGCGTCCCCAGTTGGGTTTAGTTTTAGTTTCTGAAAAATTCTGAATAATAAATTTTTATAGCGCCGTTTTTTGAAAAACTACGGTAAGCTGCACTCGAATTTTTTTTTGACAACGTCCTACTCGGATACTATTTATTCTGAACATTTTTAATGAAATGAGTAAATTTAAATAAAGATCGTCCAATTTTTTTTTGCCAAATATTGTAGGTACCTTTTGAATACTGTACGGGTTCATACATTTTAAATTAAATTTCAATGTGAATACCGCACAAGAGTCTCAACTACTGCCGTCTGGAGTCAGTGAGACTACGGCATCCCCAGTTGGGTTTAGTTTAAGTCTCTAAAATTTCTGAATAATACATTTTTATAGCGCCGTTTTTTGAAAAATTACTTTCAGTTATAAGTTCAAAAATTTCCGAGATCCAACAATTTTTTTTTTCCAAAATTAAAAAATTTCCAGAATCCAATAATTTTTTTTCCAAAATTGAAAAATTTCCACAAACCAAAAAATTTTTTTTTCACAATTAAAAAATTTCAAGAAACCGAAAATTTTTTTTTTCAAAATTCAAAAATTTCCGGAAACCAAAAATTTTTTTTTTCAAAATTCAAAGATTTACAAAATCCAAATTTTTATTTATTTAAAATTCAAAAATTTCCAAAATCCAAAATTTTTTTTTTTTAAATTACACCCTACAGTACCCGAGATGGATATCAAATTACGCGTCTCGACCTACACAATCCAAAGGGCTGACTGAAAAAATTGAACGATAAAATCCGAGGACCCTTTTAGGCTCTATTGGTTTTTCTAATTTAAATTAAATGAAAAACTGAACGCCCTGAGTCGGGCGGCTGGATTGGTTCAGTACTGAATTGAGCGGTAAGCTCCTGGGCCGTTTTAAAAGTGTCGACGACCAATGTGGCACTGTGGGAAGAGTCTTTAAGACAGTAAACTATACGTTTCGGGTAACAAATTACGCGTATCGATCTGCACAGCCCAAATGGCGCAGTGAAAATTTGAGCAGGAAGCTACTTGGCCTGCTTTTGCGAGAAAAGGCCCGTACCGAACGCCTTGAACCGGGTGACCGAAGCGGCCAGAGAGCAGGCGTACGCAATTGGGCTGTCAACTATCTGTGCCCTTTGTAGACGGACACTCCTCGCTTTATCCACATTCAAATGACGTTTTTTTCTCTACCTATTTTATTTAACACACACTCTTCGCTTCATCCGCGTTCACACGTCAAATCGCGTAGTGTTTAACCCCTTGGTTGCCTCTGCAACAGGCAAAGCTAGTTTTATATTATTAGTCATCGGATTCAGGTGTTGCTTCAACAAAACCAAGGGAAAATGCCGTAGGTTATTTGGTCACAAGTCGAGACGTTTCGCTTATCTTATCGTGGGTTGTAATCATAAAGCCGAGTGTTTGCTTATAATACACAATAACTTGTACATGCCGCAACCGATCAATCCAATAAAATGTTAATTTTATTATTATTACACGACAGTCCACTATTTTATTACTTATTAAATTTTTCTAGCTTCTTTCCACTTAGAGAATCTCTCAATATAATTTCACACCTTTAACATGCAATAAAATCGAGAAATTTTATAAAATTCGCCCTTTTATTGCCGAGTAGAATTAAACTAAAAGTTTAAAATGTCTTTTTGTTTAATTTTATAATTTTTTTAATCAATTTGGTTTTTTTTTAGATTACTAGGAGGGTTGCAATCGTGTCAACCAAGGTGCGCCATTTTTTTGAGACCCCTCACTTCAGTTTTTAATTTTTTTGTTTGATTTGATTTTTTTAATGTGTTTTAATATTTAATAAATATTTGGGTAAATAATGGCTTGCAAAAATATTATGTGATTTTTTTATTGCACTAGAAGTTAACCCCTTAAGTGAATGGTTTAACGCTACATAGCTCACGATGGATATACAATTGCTAGCTGAAAATAGCTGTGTGTGGGTAACTACACATTCCAGGCAGAAAAAAAAACAAATCTTATTAAATGGTTGTTTCAAAGCTCAATAGCTCACAGTGGAAACAAAATAGAACAAAATAGCGAACTGGGAAACGTTTTTGCCAATCTTGAAATTCCCTCATAAAAAAATTGCAAATTTTTTGAACTTTTGCTTCGAATATTATATTCCTTTGCGATAAATATCCAACGAATAACCATTATCTAAATCTTGTCAAATTATTATCTAATAATTTATATGGTTTTATCGAATATTTAATAATGTGATTATTTCGGTAATTCGATAAAAAGGAACATAATCATGATAGATAGCGTTGTCGGCAAGAAAGTTTGAAGTTCCCACACAAACGGACATTTTTGGATTTATGTAAAGATAAGACCGACAAATGTTTTGTACGACATTTTACGCGTGTTTCTAGTCATATCGAATTTTATTTACAATAAAGGTTATTATGTATATTTAATAGAGATAAATGATACGCGTAAAGAAGGTAATCCATTTCAATTTAAATTAACACTCATTATTTTTTTGACATTGTAACGACTTAACCATTTAGACCAGTGTTTCTTAACCGGTAAAACTCTAAATCTATGTTCCGCGAACTTATTACAAGTGTTCCGCGACCTTATGAAAGTTTTGCAAATTTAATATTTTTGTGTATGTAAGTACTGTAGACTTACTAATAAAGACGAATAAATTATGATTGCCATATCACATAATATTTTAAAATTCCGTGTAATTTAAATATCATATTTTACTTCGTGATTAGAATACCTAATGTTCCACAAAATTATAATAATAATTGGATAATTTGTAAAGCGAAGTTTTTGTGAAAAAATCACCTCAAGAGCTCTATCTTTGCACCTTTCATGTTCCGAATGATCTCTCAAAATTGCAGTAGCGGATTAATCTGCTGACGCATTTCGAAGAAAACCGTTTTGATGTTTAGAGTGGAGCTGAACTTTGTTCCAGATCATATGCTACAAAATTCGTAAGTCGTAGGAAAACCATACTTATAGTATGAGAATAATGCTAATTAAAGACGGGGACTCGCATGCAGATTGACTCTTAACTTAAAACCAATTTTGTGTTCAGAATGTAACCATAAATTGAGTAACAATTTGCAGATTCACCTAAGTAAGCCATTTTTATATTCCAAGTGAATCGGATATTTACATTTGAGTCGCATACCATGTGCTGCTCATTTCTGAGAAATTAACTGTTCTGTGTTTAACTACCATTTAAACTTATTTATTTGTTCGCAGAATCAATCAAGTTAAAACCCGCTCTGTATTCTAAACACAATGTAAAAATTCCAGATGGGATAGGTTATGATATAACACTGGACATTGCAAGATTTAAAATTTGCTACCCCCATCTGATAAGTTTTAAATAAAAGAGACATTAAAAATTACAGAAATCAAAATGATGTAAAATAAATAATGCGGTAAAATAAATAAAGAAACCTGCTTACCGCACTTGCGGTGAAACATGGCCAAATTGCATTTTGTATTTTATGTTATTAGTGTTATTACTTATTGGTGTAACAATAGAATAACCGGATTTGAAATTAACAGCAAACAATCTGTTAAAATAATAATAACATGAAATGTAGCGGTTGTTGTTGAACATCCAGTAAACAATGTATTTTAATACATTTGGTAGCGGAAATTATATAAAATATGCCGATCAAAGAGTCTAGATACGTGACGAAAACGTGATGCAAACGATAACGCAACAACGATAAAAATGCAACAAAGTAAAAGATGGATAAATAATTATTTGCATGGCATTTCCTTAGCAATATAGATATAATAAGTCTCACGCTGTGTTTTGTAAACTAGTTATGATATTAAATAGTAATTAATTACATAGTTAGAAATATGTCGTTACAAAAAGAGCGCCTCCTGTACTTGTTTTCTTTTCTTCACACAATGTTTCAATTTATTTTTAATATGAAATTTGCTTCATTTAAAAAAAAAAAATAATTTAATTTTTGTTATCTTTTAATTTTTTGTTTTCTTTTGATTTTAATTTTTTTTTATGTGAGTACCTCACAAGAGTCTCAGCTGCTCCCGTCTGGAGCCAGTGAGACTATGGCATCCTCAATTGGCATTGGGGTATGTTGTGAGGCTGAATGTAATGTGAGGTATAGGGAAGAGAAAGGTGGGGAAGTACCTGGCTATTCAGATCTGGTCACCAAACACGGCTAAAGCCATTTCAAGCTACGTTTAAATTCTGAATGGTGGTTTTACACCAGGGCGATACTGAGAGTATCTTCCATTCTGGAACGTGCCGCAAATATACTATTTATCATTTTTAAATGAATTAATTGTGAAAAACAAATTAATCATTTAAAATTTATCTGCCCACGCCGGGATTTGATCCCGCGGCCATCGAATTGCGAGTCAAGTGCCTTGTCCCTAGACTACGCCGGTCGTCATCGATTGAATGAGTGTATGAATGAAGTGGAGTCTTGGAAGTGGAAATTAGCCCACTTCCCGACATCCGATCAAGCTGAAACTCGGCAGAGAGACAGGTTGTTGATGACAATGCATTCCATCATTTTTGTGGCAGTCACGCATACGTATGCGGACATTAAAGCACTTAATACAAGAAATAAATGTTACTCTTATCCATACGGCATTTGGCTCTGTTGTGAGCCTGGTTGACTCCAGTTCCTGGGTAAGAAGGTTCAATTCTCCATCAAACCAAAAATATGTTTTTAAGTTTTAAAGGACATTTTAAAACAGATGTATTACAGTAAAAAAACTGTGTTTTTACGGGTTGATTTTTTATGCCCATTCGTTTTTTTACATATGGGAATAAAAAAATGAACGAAGGACGAAGCCTCGGACGAAGCCTTCAAGTGAAGATAAGTCAGCATAAGCTCCTGCCAGGGACGTGCCGCGACTGTGGCAATTTTAATTGGTTATCTCAATTCATTTAATAGCCTTTCGAAAGACAACTCATTTGTCAATTCGTAGCTAGCTGTCAGTTAAAAAGATTCCATAATAATTCATATATCGGAATGAGACAATATGGAGAGTGACAACTGTTAGGCGTGAAACCTACGTATTTATCGATTATATTATCGATTATTTGCGTTAGAAAATCATGAAAAAGGGTTTATTGACTGAATAAAGTGAACTTTGTGCACTTTTAATAATAAAATATTCAGAATAAGTATCGGCAAATCTCGACGGTTTAGAGATATATCTCCGAACAGTCGCTTGGTTAGCATACGACCCGGTAACGGCAATAACCTTTTCTCTCGTACAAATTTCTCACATGTTTGCAGATCTTATTTCTAAGATATTTAATTTAATAATCTAACGTATAATGTAGGTATATTATTTTCTTCAAGCAACGGTTTATAAACAAACTTTTTGTTATCATATTTAAAATTAAACTTTGTCGTTATATTTAATAATTATCATTATATTTAAATTTAAACAGCCAATTTATATCAACCATAATAAAATAATGAAATAACTTATTGCAAATGCCATCGAACAACAAATCGCCGAAAAGGGCGGTTTATAGTCAACTTTTTCTTAATTTAAAATATGCCTGTATAATTATTTGTTTTATTAAAAATAATTAATACAATTTTCAATATGATGTAAAAAAAAATTTTTTTTCGTTATTTGTTTTTGGGGTGTTATGCCGTGTTGCGCTACCTCCTTCATTAGCCAACATTTCGGACAGCGTTGCAGTGTCCAACATCAGGGTAACGCTGTTGCGCTGTCCGAAACCTTGGCTAAATAAGGAGGTAGCGCAACACGGCATTACACCCCAAAAACAAATAACGAAAATACTTTTGGTCGTGAAAATCTAAGAACTTATATAAAAAAGTCTTTTTCAATCGACTATTTTTTCCGATTATTTATGTATATTCTATCTAGTTTTTTAATTTGTTTATCAGAAATAATCGCTTACTATGCGCACGCCCTTGGTCTCTCAGTATATTTCGAGGATTACCCATGGACATTCAGACACAATTATTACCTTCCTGGGTCGTAAATAAGGCGATATCTCAATTTTCGTAATTTTATTTAGGGTTATATATTCATTGCCATTACATGATTATTGTTAGTACATCGCTGTTAACATAATCATCATCAAGGTGGGTTTGTGACTGCTTTTTCCAATATAATTATTGTGTCGTTAAGTATCAATAGATTTGCTAATTGCCTGAAATCTGAAGTCCTCGAATAGATTTCTAGATGAAGAATGGTATTCGTTTGTTCAACTTGCACGTAATAAAGTTGTCTATGGGCTTATGATAGACAAGACAGGAAACTGATGGCCTTTTTAAATATAAAAAAATCCAAGTTATTCGCTCAAGCATATTAATTATTCATCTGACTCAGTCGTGAGGAAAACATTTTACTGCAATGAAATAATCACATTATTTTCTTTGAAGTGCATTCGTGTATTATTACGTTGTTAGTTATTTTAAATGTTTTTGCCCTGTGATTTATCATCAGATTACACATCCGCCCTGATGATTGACACTGTTATGTGATTACACATCTGCCCTGATTGACACTGTAATGCGATTACACATCTGTCCTGATGATCCTGATGATTGACACTGTTATGCGATTACACATCTGTCCTGATGATTAACACTGCAATGCGATTACACATCTGCCCTGATGATAGATACTGTAATACTATCTATATCTTGGCTGAAAAAGGAGGTAGCGCAACGTGGCACAATAACCCAAAAATAAGTCACTATAATACTTTTGACTGTGCAAAATCTCAAATCATTTCCTATTTTGCCTTGTTCCTCTTAAAGTTTTAAATTTTAAAATTGCAGGCTCAAACATTATCATAATGGTTTTCGTAAAAATACCAAGAGTTTAGTATTTTAACAAAAATCACCAATTTACTACGTTTATAGTTTAAAAAATTGATATTTTTTACAAATTTAGAAGGTGACAGGTGCGTTAGATAAATGCATTTTGTATGTAGAGTTAATAGAATTACACCTTCTACGCGCCTTTGCTAATTCCTAATACTAGTTTGGTCCTTCTGCCGAGAACTCCGCTCCGACCCTTATTTTTGATAAAAGGACAGGAAATAAGAGGAAGATGTTATAGTCGATATATTTTTGGTGATTCCAGCTTTTCGACCCCTGGTTTTCCCCCTCCCGTCCATCAAGTTACCCTCCACTTCCCCCCTCCCCGACCGCCATCGTTTGACATTCCTGACCTTCCGTCTCCTGCACCCGCATCAACCTTTAGCGTCTGCTCCAGTCCCGCCGGCCCGCACTCCTTCACACCCCTCCGTATACCTCCGTACTCCCACCACACCTCTCCTGACCCCTCACACCCGTCACACCCGCGGGAGTGTAACTCGACCATGGACTCGGCCGACCTCAGCAGGGGTGTGGCACAGACCAGAACATTAAAACATATTTTTATTATTTTTTTCGCTTCGATGAATAAGATTCGCCTTTAAAACCTTGTCCCAAATTACTATTCATAACAGGTGGTTAGCCTGTCCTAGAGCAGAATTAAAAGGTCACACATCAATTTAATTCTTATTTCAATAGTAATTTAAAGTACTCTCTGATGATGTAAGTGTGGTCTCTACAATCCGAAAAATTAAAAAAACGAATCTGTTCGGCTTAACAAATTTTCGGATTACTGGAATCTAAGAAACAACTTGATTGATAGAAAATTTGAGAGTTTTCACTCAGTCGAAAATTTAAACTTTTTAATCTTTCAATCGGATACTGTAAATTTATCAATTTTCTCTAATTCCCTCGCAACTTCGTTCAACTCTCTCTTTTAATGCTTGATACATCAGTTGCTTTTAGGCTCGGCTTGGTTGGATAGTCGAGCTTATCGTGGCGTAGCACATTAATCCGCAGAGTTAATGAAATCTTAGTTCGTAATTGTAGATATCACCAACATAAAACGTTTTGTCTATGATTTCAATGGAGCAACGTATTTATTTTTTCTTTGCAAAACGCCTGCTGTCTTCATGATGTTTCATATGCTAAGGCGTGAGCTACAAGTTCAATATTTATTACGATCCGTATCACGACCCATATTGATGAATCACAATTCATCAATATGGATCAGAGTGCTACCCTAGATGTTTAATTAGTTGTTATCCGTCAATATTTATCAAAATCGTGATATTTATTGAACGTGTTGGCTAGCGTATTGACGGATCACAGTATGGATCACAGTAGTCTAGATTCCTGAATTCCGTTCAGTGAACCCACGGATCATGATACGTATCGATGCAAAGGCTACACGTTCAATTTCTATTGTGATCCGTCAAATATTAGATAAGTCTATATTTTAGACAAATAGATCTAAGGCCAAATAACTGTCTATCTCGAAAAAAAGTATAAATAACATTATTCATTCGCATATTTGCTTACAAAAATGCCCGTAAGTCTAAGTTCATAATATGAAAACATGAAAAATTCTGTTTTTAAACCAACTTTTAGATAAATTACTTACTTCACGCCTCTTTGTCAGGAACATGATATTAAAAACCATTTTTACAGCTTTGTTTTGGCTCTTTTAATAAGTTTTCTTCTTTCCCTTATCCTCATTCGAGTCGGGGACCCATTGCATCGACAAGGCTCCTCTCCATACGTCCCTGTCTTGTGCTGATTGTACGGCCTCCTTCCATTGCAGTCCCATCCTCTCCTCACACAGTTTCTGTGGTTGCCTCCTCCAACTGTGTCTGGGGAGGCCCACTGGACGTCTACCCTCTGGAATCGCTTTCGGTATTTTTCTCTCATTTTAGTACGTGTCCAAGCCACCTCAGTTGTGATTTTTGTATGAAGAGTAGCAGTGGTTCAATGTTCAGATTGTCTCGGATCGTCGAGTTTCTTATATGATCCCATTTCGTAACCCCTGCCACTCCTCTTAAGTACCTCATTTCGGCAGCTTCTACTCTAAAGCTTGTTCGTTCGTTTAGCATCCTTATCTGGTGGCCGTAAGTTAGCATCGGGTGGTATACCGCTTTGAACACTGCCATCTTTGTCTTGATGCTGAGCTCGGCTTTTCTTATCACTGAGATGTAGAGATAACGCAACATACCGCTTGCCACATTAACTCTTCGATCAATTTCTCCACCTTGCCGTCCATCGCTGGAGAATTCGACCCCGAGGTATTTGAATCTGTCCATTAGAGATTATGTTGCACCGAGTTTGGTCCTTTCCTGTAACCATCACCCCTGTTTTTGAGGTATTCATCTTCATTCTTGCTGCTGTGCACTCTTCGTTGAATCGGTTGATCCACTCTTGTAGTCCCTCCAGTGTTGTCGTTAATCTCGCGATGTCGTCAGCAAAAAGTAGGGATCTGATTCTAGTATTCCCTACCAGTGCTGCATCCGGTGTTTGACTAATAAGTAATCTAATTATTTAAAAGTGCATCAAATAAACGCCTCATCTATCCATAAGCCTTCCCACCATAGTTTTTTTTTTTTTTCATATGGACGTATGCTCGCAAAGTTCTCTGCATTATAAATTACTGCTGAAAAAGTTAAGATTATAAGTAGAAATAAAAAATGCACACCGCCTCCTGAAATATCGATAAAAAACTACTCAAATCTAATTCAATTAGGAATTCGATTGCTTTCAGATGTAAATTATATTAAGTACCGAGCGTTCTTTGCCTTTTTCATAGAGCGTTTAACAGGTACCCGCTCAGGCTCGGGTATCACTGTATCGCTGTATCGCCGCTGAACTCACGGCGCACATAAAAACACTGTTCGTGACTTTTGTCCGGCGGCGAAGGCCGATTATCACACAAATAAATACCTGCCCAAATGACGTAAGCTCGGTGTTTAGCTTATGTGTTAGCGTTCAGCTTGGTGCTGGGGCCTACCTGCGCGGAATAAATAAATGATAACTCCAATCAGGGCTGTCAGAACATCTCTTTTCGTATATTTTTTTCTAATTTCTTATATAATCTATAGATACTACTTTCTGCATTACGGTTTTTCGACTTTTGAATAAAACGTTTTGAATTAAATGAAGACGTTATGAGCGAAACTCAATCGAAAATCAGGAAACAGAAAAATCAGAAAAATATATTTGCACCTCTGGGACTCGAACCCAGGACCTTTCGCTTTGCGGGCAAATCCGCTACAATTGCACATTTAAACCATTTTCCCCATATCTTTTTACTGATTTTTCTGTTTTCAGATTTTCGATTGAATTTTGTTAATATTGTCTTCATTGAATTAAATATTACAGTTTGAGGTTTTACTCATAAAGTTAAAATAATAAATAATAAAACGTTTTGACTTTTGAATAAATCGCTACGTGCACCTAAGTACTTCAAATAGGTGACTACGAAATCAGCTATTCCGAGTTGCACACATAATCAAATCTGTATATATTCTCGCCCATGTATGTGTGGTGGCTTAATACATCTACGAGGAAATAAAGGTATGGTTTTGTGTAACTCGATATGGCTGATTTCAGAGTTACCTTGTTTTAGTGTCTTGCATATATATCTCATTTTTTTGGTAAATTGTCAATCTAGTACCTATACTGTATTTTCTTAAGACGCCGTATCCCCGCTCAAAAAGAAGAAGATGGAAAGATATGTAATTACGAATGTTGGAGAGAGCTCGCTAATATTTAAAACGATAAAATTGAAACAAAAATTATGAAAATGTTTGATAAAACACGACTTGTTTAAAATAGAGCAAAAATCTCGTAAGGATTGTCTAAAACAGCATTAAAAAAAACACTGAATTTTTTCATACTTATAATTTGTAAAATAACTGAAACAAACGTGTTTATAATAATTTTCGGAGTATGCTTTGCGATTTTTTTTTCTATCGAGAGAATTTCATATAATTTGCCTTTCGGCATGGGAAATGTGTAGATATTATCTTCAAAAATAACATATATTTTTTAAGAGCTTAAAAACTTCAAATGTTTGAGGGAGGTATGTAAGAAATCGGTAGAAATTCGGGTAGCGGCGGCTACATTGCCGACTACCTCAGAACAGTATTTTAATAGTGTTATTTTGTATTCCAGCAGAAAAATTAAGGTCCCCACCTAATGATGGTTAATATGGCTATGGCTCTGTTTGTTAATCAAATTATTTAATAAAGATAGATAAATCCCAAAATTTCCTTTATATTTCCTCTTCCTATTTCAAATATTATGGAACTAAAGAAAAAGTAGAAAATGTTATCCAATTTTTGAAAAAAACTTAATGGCGTTTTACAATTAACCAAAAAATTAATAACTTAATTAAACGTTACACCTGGAAAAGGTGTTCAATCAAATTCAAACTTTATTTTCCTTATAAGTAGTTCTAAAACTTATAATTGCGACTTACCTTATTAAAACTAATTGCTTTACACTTTTGTACTAAACCTTACAAAGAGTATTGGAAAGATTTGTTCCGTCCCTTTTTGGTGTATTTTATAGAAAATAGTTTCTATTCACATTATGAACTTCTGGTAACCCTATTTTTTAAATCTATTATGAACATGTTGAATGTTATTCTAGAATGAGTTCGAGTTCAAGAGGTAATAAAAGGCAGAAGCCTGACTTATATCAAACGGCTCATTCGCGCGGCGAGTCTGTTAGTTTGTCAATTACTATTGCGCGGCTCCGCTAACAATTCGCTGTCGATATGAAACTTATATATCGTCGGTCTAGTGGCAAAGTCCACCAAGTCACGTTTTTTCATGAAATGACTTAAA
The DNA here is from genome assembly GCA_936435175.1 of Glyphotaelius pellucidus. Taxonomy (NCBI): domain Eukaryota; kingdom Metazoa; phylum Arthropoda; class Insecta; order Trichoptera; family Limnephilidae; genus Glyphotaelius; species Glyphotaelius pellucidus. The sequence continues at coordinate 8,990,525 of OW386537.1, read as the reverse complement.
TATATGGTCTTATGTAAAAAATCGTCCTATTTCGACTGGCATACTCCATTAAGTCGTATATTTATAAACTACTTAACTACTTAATTTAACTGACTTATCGTGTAGAAGAAGAGCGATCTCGTACTTTTATTCAAAATAGTTAATGGATCACTTGACGCACCTGACTTGACAAAACTAATAACATTCAGAGTACCAAATCGTGACGCGAGACTTCCAGAACTATTCTTTGTTTATCCGCCAAAAACTAACTTTTTCATTAACTCCCCAATCCAAAGATTACATAGGCTTGGTAATAAATTCAGTTCCGTTGATATTTTCATTTATTCTTTACCAAAATTTATATCAGAAATTTTTAAAATTCTGACATAAATTTTATAATTATTATGCTAATATTTTCATTTCTTTTTAATTCTACTTATAATTTTTAATACAATGTTAAATAACTTATGTAATTATAACTTATGTAACTACATATAATACATGTAAAAGCCTTCAAGGCGTGAATAAATAAATAAATAAATAAATAAATAAATAAATATTTAATTATTTTCGATTTAAACGTGTTTTTAAATTCACCATAAGTCATAAATTCGATATTATTATCAAGCAAAACACATTAAGTCAAACATTATACTCTAAATATCAATAATATATCGATTTAGAAGAAGCAAAATCCACTAAGTCAGCTTTAAAATAATATTAAAGCCCTTTTCCGGCACTAATGTCAACAATTTAAAAGTAATCTTAACAAGCAAAGCACACTAAGTCATTATTGACTGGTTAAACCCACTAAGTCAGGTTCATTTTTTGTAAATCTTTGATTAAAGGTTGCTGTTATTGTTATCAACTAATTTTGCGTGTTGACAAGGTACTTAAGGGTTCATTCTAAATTATGAAAAATTAAAAAAAAACAACCATTTTGGAGATATTCATCCACTTATAGTCTTTCCAAAATTTCTAAATATTGAAATGCGATTATCTCAGGATTGTGTTTTAGTGATTTAAAGGACTTTGCCAGTAGACCGATGATATGGTATATTTTAAGCAATCCATAGCGATATATTATATGATTTTCTAATAATCCATTGACCAAAGAAGAAGACATTGGGGAATACTTTGTATGGACAAAACGCCGCCCGATTTCCTTTTAAAACATGCTACATGTTTACGGAATTGTTCAACTTCATTGACAACTGTCTTTATAACAAACTAGATTGGGTTAGGATAGGTTCAGCCAGCATACAAATGTGTGATATTGGCTGCCAATACATTAACATTGAATCTCGGATCAGCTGTGGTAGAACGTGGCTTTTTATCACATGGATGGTCAGACTTTGTTGACGTAATGCTAATCTATAATAAATATACGTACTTATACATAGGTATATACAGGTGCTTCTGCAATGTTTATTAAAATATATTTCACTTACATACATAAAGGTGTGTATCTCACATACTGTATACTGTCCTGACAAAATTTATGAGTTTTTTTTGGCTGAATTTGAATCTGAATCTGAGTAGGAATCTGGGGGTCAGTGATATGATACGAATGTATGAATCCATCCCTCTCACTGCGATGCAAGGAGACGGGTCGAGAGGGTCCTCAAGGTATCCCACAATCAAGCCCTCCCGATCCGGCCTGCAACGCAGCAAGTGGTCAGAAGCATCCGACTAGACACATGAGTTCTCACGGCGTTTCGGGGGCGTTTCAGACCTTCAGGGGGGGGCGGTAGAAGACCAATAGAAGATTGGGGGGGCGTTTCTGACATTCAGGGGGCGATAGGAGACCCAGAGAATTCCACCCCACCCCATCTCATTGGGGGCCATATATCCACAAAAATATTTTCCCTATTCCATTACGCCCCCTCCGTTGTGACAAATGTAACCCCATCGTGGTATCCCATTGCGCCCCCTTTGTGGTGGTATACGCCCCCTCTACTGTGGGACATATAACCCTATCGTGATATCCCCGTTAGTCGTGACGAGTTAGGGGGCGCTAGAAATAAAAATGTTCTCAAAGTGGGCAGTGGGGGCAAAAAAAGGTTGAGAATCTATTGAATAGACACCAGACAAACCTCACCCCATGAATAAACATTTTGATTATTTTTTTTTAAACTGATATTACATTCTACGTATATTTAATATTAAACTATTATACGAATTCGCCAAAAGTCCAACTCGTAGTCAAATAATATATGTTAGACGATTTTACCAAGAAATACTTCGTATATTTCAGAAACTATTTTCAATATTTTTTGTTCTTATCAAGTAAAACTCATTTCCACACGTTGTATTAATTTAAAAGTTTAATATGTTTTGGTCGTGGATGTTTTCAAACTTTAGTGTTTTACTAAAGTCGGGTCTCCTCAGATCTAAAACACAAACATTTGTTTACACATTACAATGTGCATTGACATTGGGGCCTTACACATTTTTGTATGCGTCTGCAGTAATGCCACGCCCCCATTGAAATGTTTATAGCAATGTGTAAGCAAATGTATAAGCAAATCGACGGTCCCGAAGAACAATGTCGGATGTGCTATTTAGTAGTTTTGCAATTGGGCTTTTTAAGTTACGTTTCTGCATTTCAAATGTTTTTGAGATCAAGAAATATATGTTGCATTTAAGAAAAATAGATGTATTGCATTACATTTCATTGAAATTTTCAAAAATCATCGAAAGGAAGTTAAAATAAGTCAACAAAATGATTTGCAATTTTTCTCAGATTCGATATTCATATAGTTTTCAGTCGGAGAAGACCAGACTTAAGTTGACTTTGGTAATTATACAGACATAGATATACCCACATAAATTAGTACAAATTATAAATGTGGAAATAATGATGTTCCATCCGTACCTCCCTGAACGTTCATTATAAACATTGATGTATTGCAAGTGCTTTACATTAGCAATCGCTTGGGTGCTTTTGTACGGAAGTTAAAACATATTATTACCAGTATATTTTTACTGCCTATTTTTCCTTGATGGGAAGGATGCACTTCATCACGCCAATACAGTTGTATCTTTTTTACTTAGTTTCTTTCATTCATTTATTTCAAATAGTTTATTTTACTATTTAGTAGCATTATACAATGGCAATTCCATTGACAAAATAGCTATAAAAAATTGAATTATTTCATGCGAATCGATTCATTTTAATAAATAAGCCTAGATATTTCATATCGTATCATTTTTACTTTCAACCTATAACCGATTGAATGCATTTTATTTTTCATTGCAACTGTTATCTATATATATGCGATTGCATCACAGTCATGTGAATCAATGCATTCGATTCAATTTGAGCTATAATATAAATAATACGGCTCGTAAAAATAACGAACCATAATTTGCGTTCACCAAAAAATCATTCCAACGTGGTATTATTATATACTAGCAGTTATAGGCCCTGCGGAGGTTTTTGGTTCGGCCTCGCCCAGTTAGTTGGTGACCACTTTATAAATCCAAGAGGAACTGGTTTCAAAATTAGCCCGTTCCTCGTATCCACTGTCAACCAGTGATGACTAGTCACCGGGACAAAGTAGCTGGGACGGGCAATAATGTCATATGTAATATACAGCCGCTTGATACAACTGAGTATAATCATCAATCCTTCCGTATCCGGAGAGATACTCCAGATTCACAAATTCGTAGAACTATGCGTCCTGCCGACGGAAGTGGCGACATCTTGTGACGGATTCTTGAATTTAAAACCGAATCATAACGGTAGCTTTGTTTGAAATTCCACTTACACAGATGTTTTTTTATGGTGCGGCGCGTATGGCGTGGCGTCAGACATACCCACGATATGTGGTGCCGGAGAAAAATACTAAGGATTCCATGGACAGAGGCACAGCCAGACGCACAAATGTATTCATTCGGGTTATGTCCTTTGTCTTCTATTAGACATTGACTGTCCATTAAGCCTCAACGACATTGAGCGAATTTACAAGTATCGGGGAAATTCACTATCTGTTAGTAAGCTCGCTCAATGTCATCGTATTACTTGCTAACTAGCGTATTGCGGATAATCTACGAAAAAGTTGAAAGGTGGTCAACTTTACTCGCTACTCGCTAGTATTTGCCTAAAGATGGCGGCCAACCAACAGCTTATTTCGTAACTGTCAGAATTAGTTCGGCGGGAGCCGTTATTGGCTGTGGCGCTAGCTGCGAGCTCAATTTTTTTACAAAATGTCGACCGAAATGGTTCGCGCGAGATTCGTTATTTTAGCTGCTATTGCTACTGAGCGAGTAGAGTTTAGAGTATCATCATGAAAATCTCACTTGCCGATTCATCCGCTTTTAAACTTACCGGCTGGTAGCTTGTAAACTCGCTCAATGTAACTGAGGCTTTACGTATCCAAAACACTCATACGTTAAACTGAGCACAACGTTGGTAGGTACATAATTTTATTTAATATTATAATTTTAGAATTGCAAAATGTTTAGCTAGATTTCTATTAAATTTAAATGGTTAACGATGCGTAAAAAGTCTGTGCGATCTACGACTACATTATGTATGAATATAATATTACCCGCTCCCTATACCGATGTTCCGGTCAACCGATTCGGACGGCTCGAGTACCGGAACCCGAGTATTCGAGTGAGTTAAGAGCCGAGTTAACCTCACCTCCCTCACTAAGCACAAACAACACACCTGCTTAGTTGTACATAATTATGGAGCCTGTTCTAAGGTTCTCAGATAGCTGAGAGGTGGTAAATAAATTTGTAAAAATGCCTTGGCGCTCTCTAATTAAAACGATTTAAAGTAGAATAGGTAGCCAGGGCTGAGGGGGCGGCCCACAGGAAACACTATAGTTCCCACGCTCGGTGTGGGTGTGATGGCCCTTTATTATTGTATTGCGAATGATATCTTACATTTTATTCATAATTATTATTATGTAGGCATTAGCTCAGACCCGTGAAAAGTCACGGGATAGTCTGAATAATTCTTGACAAATCCGTTCTAATTTTTAAGACGCCAATAAAAATAGTTTTATGTTATAGGTAGACGGCCAGCGTGGTCGAGCGGTAAGGCTCTTGACTTGCAATCCGAAGGTCGCGGGATCGAATCTCGGTGTGGCAAATAAATTTTATTTTATTTTTAATTAATTAATTACACAATTAATTCATTTAAAATAATATATAGTATATTTGCTGCACGTTTCAGAGTGGAAGATACTAGTATCGCCCTGCTGTAAGACCACCATTAAGAATTGAAACGTTGCTTGAAATGGCTTTAGTCGTGTTTGGTGACCAGATATGAATAGCCAGGTACTTTCCCACCTTCCTCTTTCCCATCTCCTTCCCCTCCCCACTACTTTCAGCCTCACAACATATTCCGATTGGGGATGCCATAGTCTCACTGGCTCCAGACGGCAGCAGTTGGGACTCTTTTGCGGTATTATAATTCTTCACACAATCAGTTTCAATTTTGAAAGTTCATAGTAAATTTGACTACATTCAACCACAGTTACTCAGGCCACACCGATAATCGAAATTAGTATTTTTGATGATTGATTTGACTGTTTGGAAAGTCTTGGGGTCTTCGCTCACGGAGACACCGAAAACTGAACAAAATCGAGATTTTTCTGATCTGACATATCGAAAATTGCTCGAAAACTTGACAGGCCGTGAGTCGCTACCATGGCAGCCTGTAACGTGCAGGTGTTAATCACCCTTGACAACTTTTCTTCAACAAGTAGCCCGTGTGCGGACTGCCAATGAAATTCACAAGTTCCTTTGCTGTGGATAGCGATTGAGTCGCCAACTAGTTTTTTTTTTCAGTTTCTTCATGTGCGGATGGCCTAAATCCTAACAACCAGAGTTACGCAGGACACACCAACAACCGAAATGAATATTTTTGATGATTGATGATTAATGATTGATGATTGATAATTGATGATTGATGATTGATGATTGATGATTGATGATTGATGATTGAAGATTGATGATTGATGATTGATGATTGATGATTGATGATTGATGATTGATGATTGATGATTGATGATTGATGATTGATGATTGATGATTGATGATTGATGATTGATGATTGATGATTGATGATTGATGATTGATGATTGATGATTGATGATTGATGATTGATTTGACTGTTCGGATAGCCATAATCCGAATAACGATCATGTTGTGGGTTGGTTGTAATGAATTATATTATTTATTTATTTGTTTAAGAAGAATATATCTTTTATGGTAAATGTTTCCCGAGCCGGCGGTACCCATACCCACCTGCCAAATTGAAAAAAAAAAACTTCTTATTGTGATTTATTTTGAACAATTGATTGCATTATCAGCTTTATGCAGGCCTTTGTTTTAAGTGAATTAATTTTGTTAGTCGAACATAAATAAACATAACCTTTAAAAATCCTCGTTCGTTGCTCAAGAACACTATTTTATCATCAAACCAAACAAGTGTTATGCAAATTGGTTCACATTGTTTAAACATTGAATCCTTTCCGAGCACACTAGACATTATTTCTGGGCACACTACGATTCTAGTACGTTTCTTAATTTTATTCAAACACTCAACGATAAAGAATAAGCTAGATTGCGCTTCGAAGCTATGAAAATATCTTTAAGAAAAAGATTGTTATTTTTCCTGGAAAGCAGCTGGTTGTAGCGATGTAATGTTAGCATAATAATTATCACGGTAAGATTCTTAAAGTTAATTGTTTAACTTGTTAAATTGATGGTCACTGTTATGCTGTCCGAAAGGTTGGCTAAAAAATGAGGTAGCGCAACACGGCATAACACCCCAAAATCTCTCCGGGTGTGCAATTTTTGCGGCAATTTGGATATTCAGCACCTCAGCCATAGGTCACCCTAAGTGGTTCGCTACGTTTGGTGACTTAGCAAGGGTGCCCGGGTTCATGGGGTGAGGTTTGTCCAGGTCTTGACGACAGATTCGTCTGCCTACCTGCTGCGTGGCGGGCCGGATCGAGTGAGACTGGTTGAGGGAAGCCTTTTGACTTCTCCATCCGGACTCTCTCAACCATCGCATTGCACCGCAATCACATGTCTGTCACTCCTGGACTCTAACGTTCACATTTTACCCACTTCTCATACCTTTTTTCCTTTCCAAAACTTCCTTTTCTTAAATAGACCTTCCACACAGCATTCCCTAAGATGTCTAGGCCCTATGGTGTGGAGCTAACGAAATTTTTTTTTCGGTATAGTGTGTTAAGACGTTAGGAACAGAAAATAAATATTTGATACTGAATATTTTATCAAGAAAAATTATTTTGTTCTAAAATAACTTTTTAATGATTAACAATTTTTTATGATTTAAAAATTAGAAAAAAATATTTTTTAATGAAATACTTGTGTGGTTTAAACACTTTCGACAAAATAATGTAAACATGAGAAGATTTGGAGCGTGTAGAGCGAATGAATGAAGAAAGGAGTGTAAGGAGAATATTTGACTAAAACGTGAAAGGTAGAAATAGTCGGGGAAGCCCGAAGCACGATCAAGTGAATCAGATAGATTCTTGAGTCGGGTCATGTCAAGAGTCATAATAATAGAAGAGTATGTATGAGACGATGTATGAATGTGAATGAGGCAAAGAGTGTGTGCCAAGAGCTAGTTGTTTGGCGGTCTCATGGTTAGTTAGTTAGTATTTTTTTTTTTTTTAAATTTATTTATTTATTTTATAAATCAACAATCCAGTCCCGCTAAGCCAATTGCAATTGGCTTGACAGCAGGTGCTTATAATTACTTACAAATATATTTAAAGTTATAATTTACATCTTTTATCTATAGTTTAAACATTTTTTCATAAATTTTATCATAAGTACCAAAATAAATAATCTTTTTCCAATAACCAATTTTTCACCATATATTTAACCTTATTCATAGAATTATGTTGCTTTATATTGTCAGGTAATAAATTAAATATCTTCGGTATGTTGTATTCAAACGTTCTCTGTCCGTACTTATTATTAAATTTCGGAACTATTAACCCGTCGTTACGCGTGAATCTAGTGCTATATTTATGATCTATAGTTACATAGTTATGAAAACATCCTTGAAAAATTAAAAACTATTATTAGGCAGACGAGCTTTGCACCACCCACCCAGCCTCATTGGAATACAAACGATTATTCAACGTCCTCTTTCCATTTACTTTCCGCCAAACAAATTCATTTTCATTATCGATAACGGAACTCTGACTCTAAAGTTGATCTCGAAAAAGCTTTCTTTGTTATTGCCCAAATTTATGTAAAAATAATATATTTTAACATTCTTACGAGCACCTCAGTCCTGAAAAATTCACGAGGGGGTCATGTCGTACGTATTATATCATTGCAAGAAGTCTTTAGTATCGTTGTTGAATGAAATCAAGACTAAAACACTTGTTCATATTATCAATATTATCAAAGACAAACAGTCTTTCGAAATGCAAATATGTGTACCTACATAATTACGTTTGATCAATGATTCTTTACATAAAGGTGTATTATTATACTATGCAATTAATGTACAGGTAAACATTATGATAGTCGGCGGTGATTCATGTCTTAATGATGTTGTGCAACGACTGCATACCTTCACAAGTAAATAGGTAGGTAGTTTCCTTTATATTCGTGCCTTCATAACTGGCTTTGCCTGCGTTTATTTCCTCATATCCTTCATCACTGAAAACCATAGCTCTGTTTTCATCTGTCGGCTTAAATATAGGTATTTCGTATCATCGGTGGGCTGCCAGTACGACAGGGGGCTCAGTTAATAATCTGAAAGCCCATTCGCTATGTTCTGGAATTTTTGTAATATACTTCCATTTGAGGAATGTAGCGAGGCTGAAGGGAGAATCACATGAATTATAATATTATCCATGTAGAGTGGACACGGAAGAATGCGTGCTGCAGGTGGGAATTTTGCAGTTTATGAATTTCTTGTTCACAGTCAAACTAGTAAATGCTGTCGATTTGTACATATAACTAACATATCTCAATGGAGTGATTTAAAAAAAAAAATGGAAACCTTTAATATATGTTTAATACGGTTCCATGCCAACGCAACTCAACACCTCTTTGAAAATTCATTAAAAGAAAACAAAAATCGAAAAATAACCCATCAACTTTTAATTATTATTTTTTTCCTTTTGTTTAATTTTTTTTCGTTACTTTTAATGACTTAAGAGGAGTGTTATCACCGTCACCGTCACCGTCAAATACAAACCTCACGGAAAAACGCAGCGGGTGAAATTTATTTCTGTTTTTAGTTAACACCATTTCGTAATAATCTACAGATTTTACAGTTCTGTGGGTTCCTGCTGATTTGATCTGAGAATATTGTTTGTCCTTAATTGAACGGGGAGCTCTCCGGCCTAAGTCAATTTAACTGCAACAGCTCAGCATCACTATATGTATAAGGCAATAATTTTTTTCATTAAATTACCCCTTGAAATACGAACGAAGAAAATTATTAAAAAAAAAATTATAGAAAATATTTTTAGAACCACCACACAACTTTTACTTATTATTGTTTATTATGTTTTGCTTATCTTATGAATATATTGTCTCCCTTATAGCCATTTAAAATATAAATTTAATATTACTTATCCACATTGGAATATATTAATTATTACTTCACGTCACTCTGAAACTTTTCTAATAGTTGTAATAATATATAAGAATCCTCTCTTAAGCACAAGCATCTGCTTTATTAGAAGAGTATATGAAATATTACTTTATGTTATATAAAATTGCAAACACTATTTCAAACAAAAATAAAAAATCCCAAAGCGCTACACTTTTGCGGGATTTTATTGGGTGCATTTTTTTAATAAATTACCAAAATCAAAAAAATTATCCTTAGTACCTACCTCCAACCTTCTCGTTAAAAATAATTGTCGTATCCCTCTCGGAGATGGTATTACAATATTCCACGAAATATTTTAAATCTTGACATTATTTAGAGGAAGCTTTCAGGTATTTCTAAACATCATTTCTATCATCGATTCTTTTCCACTTCGAAATAGAAATCTCGATTCCATACAATTCTAAATAAGATAGAGCTACCAAATCCATACTTCTAGCAAACATTATTTGCAAAAGATGCATTCAACATTTTTAATGCGTTTTGGTTGAACGTTCAATAATAATTAAGTGTAGGAATTGGTACTCCGAGCCACTAAATCATGACTCACGAGGACGTGTGGATTTCGTAAATAAATTAATGTATTCGATGCCATTGACATATTCATCACTATGAAGGACAAGTACGACAAGATGATAAACAATTTGATAATACTATTTGGATTGGAAGACGGTATGCCCAAGGCGTATGAAGGTTAGGCAGGAAAATTTCAAAGCGTTCGTGGTGTCACTGTAAACAAGGCAAGGTGGAACATCCGCCATCAAAATAACCTCACTCGATCGATCAATTTATATGACAAAAAAGACTAAAGCAAGTCTAGTCCCATCTCAACAACGTGAATCGGAGACCGCGTTGATGAGTAGCGGGGATATTATCTAAAATGTCATGTTGTGTTTTTTTTTTGAAAAAATTAAAAATGATTTTTTAAAATAAACATCTTTTATTCTTGGATAAACTCTACATTTGTCAAAGTGTTTTGCATTAAAAAAAAACTAATCACATGGTTTCCTCGTACGTAACTTTTTTTTTACTTTAACTCCTCATAGGATGCCGCTAGGAAAATAAGTTTCCTCTGGGCCTATGTCCTCTCGGAGCGTGCTGTATAGAGGTTCTATTTCCCATCTTACTTCCGAGCACAAAACTATATTTGTTGTGCTTTGACAGATTCATCAATAATTAAATCCTAGGAAAATACTGAGTGCGATTCCAGAGGGTAGACGTCCAGTGGGCCGCCCCAGACCTGGTTGGACGAGACAACTCCAGAAACTGTGTGAGGAGAGTATGGGACTGCCATGGACAGTGACGAATGGAGGCGCCTTGTCGATGCAGTGGGTCCCCGACCCAAATAGGACAAGGGGAAGAAGATGATGAATTAAATTTGTTTAATTAAACATTGGTCTCAAAGCTGTTTATTTTAGATATTAGGAATTCAAATCTGGGGGAATAATAGTTGCTATTTTTTGGCTTTTTCCTTTTTGCTTAGCATGATATACAAATGCCTAAAAATAAATCAGTCAAATTTATTTTACTAATTTAGAGTGTAGAGGTAGTAGTAAAGGTACATCTAGTCGCTTTTGTGCGTTTGATATATCAATTCCTCCTAAGTTTTAATTCATACGGCGAGTATTTAGGGATGCACATCTCGTGTCGCCCCGGATGCTTCACGAGCGCCCAACACTTGTACTGCTGGAACACGCAGCCTCTTAGTATTCCTGTAAGCGCGTCTTCAAATATACCTACTGGTCGTTAGTATCTCCAGATGATACTTCCATACAGAAGACACGCGTACATGAGAATATGGAATACTAGATCTACGAGGTATTCTGTTACAATACTTTTGATTTATTTCTTTGTAGTTCCGTTTCATTATAACGACGTCATCGCTCGGTGCTTGCAATCACTCCTTATATTATTTATAAAATGTCCCACACATTACCCTCTAAATTGTGTCAGTGGACTGCTAAGCTCTTTTCCGTTTTCAAAGAATTTAAGTATTTGGTATTTTAATTGAGGTATTTATTTATCACGATGAACGCATTCAAACCGCTTGAAATTCTGTGAACGTCCGATCGCATATTATTTCAAAGGCATTCGAGATTTTTTTGTCAGTGATGTAATCTTTCTTATTTCATTGAATGTGACTCCCCGGCTTCACCCACGTTTTAAGATTTTTTTTCAGATAAATTCCAGTTAAACACAGCTGTGCTAATTTCTTGATACCCGTGCTCACAGGAGAATTTTGAATTTTATTTATACAATATTTTTCGCTTTATAGTTTTAAGATAATTTGCAATGTGAAAACTGTGAAAGCTGACTTTAATGCTGCGTATACACATCCGAGCCGACCCATGTAAAAGGAGCGAAAGGTTCGTTCCTTTCCCTTGAATAGGTATTTCACGAAATACGTTTCAAAGCCTCCGCATACCGAATTTCTTCCTTTTTATAACACATTTCTCTTCAAAATACATAAAGCTTTTAAGTTTTTAAAAAGTAAATGTTATTTTTGAATATAATATCTATTTATTTGCCACGCCGAAACGGTAATTATATGAAATTCCCTGGATAGAAAAAAATCGCAAATTATGCTTCGAAAATTATTATTAACACGTTTTTTCTGTCATTTTATAAGCGTATGAAAAAATTCACTGTGTTTCTTTAAATGATATATATTACATTTCCCACGAGATATCTGCTATATTTTTAACGACTCGTATTTTATTAAACTTTTTCACAATTTTCTCTTAATTGTTACCGTTTTTAATATTAGCGCGCTCCCTCTAACATTCGTTTTTGCGTATCTCCCCTTCTTTTCCTTTTTGCGCTCTTACTACCGGGCCTCAGTGATCTCCGATTAAAATAGTAATGGTAATATTTGTATTAAGAAAAGTTGTCTAAAAACCAGTTGTCTTTATCTCAACAAAAAAGATTTAAAAAGATATCGAGTGCAGTTCACCGGCGGTAGAAGTGAAACTTTACTCACACAATCTCAACCAACAGGAGCCTTGAAAGGTGAGCTCACAATCAAAGCGGCCAATGAGTGCAGCTTGACGCTTCGTAGGTATTGTAAGTAGGTAAGGTTTCATTGCATCACATTCTCTCGCAGGCTAAATCCTATATTTTGTCTCTTTTTGGTGTCATTTCCGTTTCATTGAGTTTCACATCACAACGGTGCTAAAGAAGTTTCACTTCAAAAATTATTTTTTATTTGTAAACAACAACTTCTGAATTCTAAAAATGTAGTGCGTACAAGTTTTTTTTAATTAAAACCCAATACTGTATTAAATCTTATGAAACGCTATTTCGGTTAAGTCAAGCGAAAACTGGGGCAAATCAGCGCGATTGTATTTAAAAATGATTGTTCGCCTTAATTCAGCCGCTGTTTGCTTATTAACAATTCCCCGATTCGTGTTTTAAAAGGCCTCCCTAACAACGGCCTATTATAATTTACATAACTAGAAGAGGGCAGGAGAAGCAGCGGTTTGTGAGTGACTTACACCAACGCTAAATATAACACAAATTAAATGTTTTTGCATGTTATACAATACATATCTCAGTACTGAATATTGATGCGTTGCTGTCTCAAAACACACGTTGGCCGGTACTGAAATTATAATAATTAGTAATTAAAAACCTGCTCCGTAGATTTTTGCTTCTGGGCCCTGCGGGCAGCTTTTGCTTCGGCTTAGCCCATTTAGAGTGTTGGTGACCATTTTATAAATCCGATATGAACTCGGACCAAAATAGTTGTTCCTCGGATTCACTGTGATTCAGTGATAGCTAGTCACCGAGACAAAGTAACCGGGATAGGCAATGACGTCATATTTAATATATAGCCGTGTGATACAACTAAGTTTTAACGTCAATCTTCCCAAATCTGGAGAGGTACCTACTCAAATTGTTACAAATTTGTAGTACTTATACCTAGGGGAAGCACGTTCTCATGCGACCTGCTAACGTGAGTGGCGCCATCCTTTGACGAATTTTTGAATTCAAAACCGAATTACAAGGGTAGCTTTGTTTGAAATTTCACGTACACGATGCGACATGCACTCGAAGACGGGTTCTTAAATTTCAACCACGCAGACGCTAACGTATTAATACCATGAGATTCCCTCGTTAGAATCGCAAAGTGTGCTACGAAAATTATTAAAACACATTTTATTCTGTCACTTGACATGTTATAGGTAGGAAAAAAACCACAATATGTCAGATATGACAAAAGTCGTAAAGTCAGTGAACTGGTCGTCAATCACAGTAAGGAATATAATCAGGTAATTGTAAACTTAAACATATGTAGGTATTTATTGACAAAAAAAATATGTTAAAAAGTTGGACCTAAATTTATAATATTAGTTTCTGGCTAACAACCTTTAAAAGACAAATCTTTTATTCTGTCTAATTAACGCCTATATAAAGTAAATTTATCGCCGGTAGCGGTCACCTCATTTATTTGTAAGTACGGATACTTCGACCGTACTAAATCTTTCTGTTGTTAGTTCGGCATCGGAATTTATTTACAAATTCACTCTATTTCGGCGAGATTTGAATTTTTATTTGGCGGGATGACAGATAGTCGGATTAGTTGAATTGGAAGAGCTAATGTAAAATGTTCCGTGTTTCCTGGCCGCCACTTTTTCTAGGGAATTCGATGTTTAAATATTATTCTTCGAATTCTGCGTTTCAAACAACCAAGATTGACGTTTACAAGGTCCGTTCACTTTAAATCCTCGTGTTTGAGCTTCGATTGCGTAGGTTCTAAGTTCAATTAACATGACACATAAAGTATTATAATAGTGGTCATACTGTTTTTGAGACTGCTTAGAAAAAAAAAATTGGAAATTCTTTAATGAAGTCAACTATGGCTAGTCAACAACAAATATTCCATAAAAACCAATTTTCACGACAGTTAATTTGTTGACAATTGGATTATTTATAGAGTGCCGTTTTTGTGAGAAATCACCAGAGCGATTATGAGTTTTTAACGGCAATTATGAATTTTTATTATTATTTACAAATAGATTCCGAAAACATACTCACCTGGCAGATCACTTCCGATAAACACACTTTAATTAGAAATTTTATGCTCGGAGACTGCACGCGGAGGACATTATATTTTAAAACATTGGACGTTGCATGATTTTACATTTGCTACCCCCATCACTGTTGATAATGGCTCCGTAGTAAGCGTAAAAGAAGAAGAAGATGGTTTGAAATGTGGTATTTAACAAAGCATGACTTATTTTAAATAGGGTAAAAAATCTCGTCTTAAGTAGCATTTAAGGAACCACTGTGATTTTTTCATACCTACGAGTATAATATGTTAAATAACAGAACCAGTTGTGTTTTAAATAACTTTGGGGCATACCTTGCGATTTTTTTCTATTGAGGGAATTTCATAGGATTACTTTTTGGCTGGGCAAATATACAGAGATTATCTTAAAAAAAACCATACAGCTTATAAACTTAACGTTTTCTAGGGATGTTATATCGAAAGTAATTCGGAATGCGGGTTCTTTAAATGCACATTAGATATGTACGTTATACATCATGTAAATTTTACCTTTTTTCACTTAACCAATACCAATAATTTGTATTTTATAAAATTCTCCAATTTGGAACCAGGTATGTAAAATCCGTTACATGCCGATAAGGAAAAGCCACGCTAAAATCACGAATTTACTGGTGTGCAACCTAATATTAAAATCGTATCAGAATTCATTTAATAAAGCCCCGATAACATCAAGCGAGTTTACAAGCTACTAGCCGGCGTATTCACTATCTGTTAGTAAACTCCTTCAGTGTAAAATCTGCTAGTTAGCTAGTAATATGATTACACTGAGCGAGATCACTAGCAGATAGTGAATACGCCGGCTAGTAGCTTGAAAACTCGCTCAATGTAATAGAGGCTTAACCAAACATTTAAGAAGAAAATGTGAAAGTTTGTAAGTACTTCAATAGAACTCAATCAAAATATTTTTTATTAAATATTTTTTCGTTATTATAAAACTTTACCAAAAAGAAATACCTTACTCGAATTTAGTGAAATAGGCAAGTACCTTACCTACTGACCAACACACTTACACTACAAGAACGAAAACTTCAAATCTATTGAACATCCCAAAATTAATTACACCTTTGGGCCAGAAACACCTTACCCCCCAGGCTAATTTGTTCGGTTTTCAGAACAATCCATCATAGAAATCGTTGAATCTCCGTGGGATCTAATCGGTCTATGAAACAGAAATGTGATCTAAACGGTGCTAGAAAGAGAAAACACCACGCTTTATATTCAAATCTTGAATCCAAAGTTTCCGGCCGCAATTTGCAAAAAATGATGAAATAATGGGAATTTTTTTATTAATTATTTTACATAAAATGAAAAATGGAGTTGAAGATATCGTTTATATTACATGAGCTTAATAAAACCTGTGAGTGTTTTTATTTTTTCGTTATCAGTAATTTTAGTTAGAAAAAACGTAGTGAGCCATTTTATAAGCTTTTTTATGTTTGCATTAAAAAAATTTGCATTAAAAAAATTGTGTTTATATTGATTTATAAAAATTGTAAGCATATTTCAAAAACAGTTTTTAGTTGTCAGATGTATTCAGAAATATTTTATTCATTTGGATTCTATTGAAAAGCGGAAATATTTTGACCTTCCGACGAAATAGGCCCGATGCCTGAAGGGTTAAATTTCACCCCACAAAATTACAAAACGCCCTTCGAAGTGAAATTCAAAAACACATAAACGGTATCAAAGTATAATATAACAAGTATATAACAAATTTGAAGTTGTGGAAATCAGCAAATATGAAGATGAGGAAATCATGTTTTAACTTATCAACACATCTAGTTACACACAGTCCGCCTCGCAACAGAAATCCCGAGTGAGGAGGACTGTCTAAAAAAAAGCAATGACGCGATATAACGTAAGATCAGCCGGGGTCGCGTACCGCAACTTGCCTATCCCTGGCTTACGATGTTAGAAGTATTCTACCGCAGGGGAAAAGCCCCAGGTACATGTCCCTAATTATTTGTGCTCTTTCTGTGGCTTTTCTCGTGTATTCTTCCTCAGACAAGCAATCATTGTTCTTGGACACGTGGTTTAATTACCGCAAATATTTAGTTCAGGAGAAATAAAATATTAAACATCGAACAATATTATTTCAATAGGTCTTATTTCTTTTTTTTATAACATGACATTGCTTTATTCATTTCGTCCAATTTTTCGTATTCCATCACAATATGGCATCTGCATCAAATTTAGATGTGGTCTAACCATTTTGTTTGAGATCTTGCTCTTTTCATCTTTTCGCTCTACGGTCGTAAAAAAGCATGCAAGGTTTTTTTAAAATTATCCTTTGAGGAACGAGTTTCGTTGTTTGAGAACTGAATTGCTTTGGATTTTTTGTTGTTATTTAGTGTTCTCCTTATATATGACAGAAAAGACAAAATCTGACGTACATTTTTCATGTCACATGTAATCGATACAAATCGTGAAAAACAAAAGCAATTATTGACCAATCTTTTTGAACCGATCGCGATGTAGGTATTAGAAATATTTGTGAACTGCTGACGGGTTATGAAATAACGAAACACTCAATTCTTGAATGTTTCGTTATTTTGATTCATTATGATCATTTTATCCTACATAATGTTATTATTATTTTTTTGGACGTGTTTCTTTTTAAGTGAACTACATTGCTTTCGACTAATATTTAATTTTTATTTTCTTTCAGGTATGGCCCATCACAATTGATCTGCTTTGAAAAAAAATCAAACTTTACAGGTAAAAAATATAAGATTTTTATGCTCACCTACCAATTAAGATGAAGCCATGCGACGTATTGCAAAATCATACAAAATCGTGTATTTTTGTTTTGAAAATTTAATCGCTTGGAAGTATTATATATGCTTCAATTAAATACTGCGTGTAGAACGTATCTTGGCCCTTAAAAATATCGGTCATTTTTTTTATAAGTCTTTTAATAAGCCTATAAAAAAATAAAGTATTAGGTCTATAAAAAAACACTTTCAAGTGCAAACTCTCCTACTTATAAACCCTTTTTCGGATTTAGTTTTATTGCATAATGTGGCAAATTTAGTTTCTTTTATGATAATCACGAAAAAAATTGATATTTATGCATGAACTTCACGAAATAAAATAAAATGTGCATTTTCGCGTTGTTATTTTTGACGTCAATCAAGACCGCCGGCATTTGACAAAAATGTTATTTCTAAGTGAACCTTATGCCATGGACATAAGGACCACACAATCGTCACCGCCTTTTTGTCGCATTCTCCACCCAACCGTTGTGGTGGACAGACCTGTCTTCGACTTAGTGACTCTCTGCGCCGTAAAATGTTATTCGAGTTTACGTACAATCGATTTTTAAATTTCCTAATTATATATGTAGATGTTTGAATGAACCGGTTAACCACTTTATAATTTACTTTATTTATATAATAATACTCGTATTTGAAAAAAATATATATAATTCTGTTGCCAAATGTCGTTTGAAGTAGGCAATAACTTTGCCTATGATTTGACATTTACAATTTTAAATCTGGCGCGCTTTTGAGTATTTAACAGTGACAACAGTACCGCACAGTGAGCAAATTTCAATACATGTTCAACAATTTAATATTAATAAATTCGTTTCATTTTCCGTATAAAACGACTTCCTTGAAGTACTCGATTCACATTTTGAATAAGTTATATTATTTTTATTTAAAAAAACGCGATTTTTAAAATTCCGCCGCAACATTGATGAACTTAATTATTTTTACCTTGATAACACTGGCATAAATCTAACTATGCACATCAAATCTCCGTAGAAGAGAAACTTATTAACTTTAATTAATTAACTTTTATTGCCAAGTTCTTACTTTCGGGGAATGATTAAATATATTTTTTTGTGTATTAATACCTAAATTACAGTCCGAAGCTTTCCCGTTCAGTTGTTAACCGCCAAGCTGTTGGTGAATATTTTTGTTGAAAATTGTTATTTCCAATATTTTTATTTTTAAATAAATGCAAATTGTTCTGAAGAATTTTAAACAATCCAATTTATTAGCAGTTCAAATATAATTGTAGGCCTCCTGGTCAAATGTATTTGACGGCCTCCGTGTTTGAGGGGAAAGGCTCTCGTCTAGCGATCCGATGGTTGCGGGTTCAAATAATTAAATATAATATATTATGGTATATTTATGGCATGTTCCGGAATGGAAGATTCTCTCAGTATCGCCCTGGTGTAAGACCAACATTCGAAATTGATACGTTGCTTAGTGACCAGATCTGAATAGTGAGGTACTTCCCCACCTTCCTCTTCCCAATCTTTCTCTTCCTCGCTACCTTCAGCCTCACAACATACCCCAATTGGGGATGCCATAGTCTCACCGACTCCAAATAGCAGAAGTTGAGACTATTGTGCAGGCGCGGCTGGCGCAAACGTTCAATGGTGCGCTGAACCGCCAACAAAATTGAACAACAATTTACCTTATTTCGGCTCGTTGTATTTCTATGTAATGTGTTTAATTATAAAATTGAGCACAATCTTTAAATATAATCACAATTAATTACCTATCTAACAATGTTTTGCGGCCAAATACACGCAGTGTTCCCGCCCGCCCGCCCCCTAATACGGCGGCTAGGAACGAGAAACCGAGGAACCGAGGAACTGAGGTAGGTACATACCAATCCGCGCGCCAGAACAAAGCGCCCCGTAGCTTGAATGAAGCTCGTAGTAAAAAATCCCAAAACGTCGAAATATGTCATACTAAACCAGTCATGGGCAAAGTACGGCCCGCGGGCCAAGTCCGGCCCTTCAGGCTAGTCAATCCAGCCCGCGACATTGTTTTGAATAACCCTACCACAATTTACCAATTGACGAGTTTTCGGACGAGTTTGGGATTTAAAAGACGACTCTTTCATGGAAGAAAAAGGAATAGACAAATGTGAACATATGGAAGATATTGTATGGCTTTCAGACTTTGCATTTTTACAGATCTCAGATACATCAATAAATTTAAACTTAAACTCCAAGGAAGAAATCAATTAATCAGTGATATTTGGGATCATATCATGTATTTCAAAATGCAATTGAATCTATTTTCCAAACAACTAGTCAAGAAAGACTTTACTCATTTTCCAAGACTAAAAACTATTGCAGTTAGGGAGGACCAACTTAAGAACTATGAGAAAAGCGTGAAATGTCTTCAGGAAGAATTTGAACGAAGATTCCAAGACTTCAAAATTATAGAACAGGACCTGGACATTTTTAGCACGCCATTTAATATAGATTGTGAATCAGTCAAACCAGAATTGCAGCTCGAACTGATTGAGTTGCAATGTAACACTGAATTGAAGCAACTGTTTCTCAACGTATCCAAAATTGAGTTCTACAAGGCCCTGTCAAAATCAAGTTTCCCAAACCTGAAATTTCACGCTCAGAAGATAATTGCGATGTTTGCATCTTCCTACATCTGTGAACAGGTGTTTTTTACTATGAAGCTTCGCAAAAACAGCGTTAGAAACCGATTGACTGACCACCACTGCGAATCAGCTCATCCCAGTTTCTACCAGATTATGAAAAACTTTTAGAAGCTCAGTCACAGTTTCATCTGTCACATACGCCTTCATACTCTTCTAAAGAATAATTAATTTTTGTTACTTTTTGCCTTTGTAGCATATAACATACTTAATATTATGTTTGATGTAAAAATTAAAAAATAAAGTATATCACTTTTAAAAAATTATTTTATTAAATTGTTTTCCGGCCCGCCTAGATAATTTTTTGATTTATCTGGCCATTTCGTTAAAAAGTTTGCCCATCTCTGTACTAAACGTATCTAAAAAACGACTAACCGCGCGCCGCACGGCCACCCGAAGATCTTCGGGATTCTTCGGAAATATTCCGAAACTTTGGTTCTAGCGAAAGTAGGGTTTGAACAAGATAATATTAAGTAATAATATTTCTCTTCTAAAACGCAACCATTAGTCAAAGGGTCAGTTATGCGTTCCCACGATTTTATCTTGTTCGAGCCCTTGGGATATACCTTTTTGAGATTATTATTTGTTTGTTTGACAGTTGAAAATGACCTTTTGTTTGTGTGCGTTTTTTGTCACCTATTGCGAACTTTATAGGTCGTCAGTAACAGACAGTAAATACCTGCGACCGCTGGCGATCTACTCCTCTAAGTGAAATGTTTCTGTGTGTTAATTATTGCGTTTTTAATATTATTGGAAGGTGGAGTCTTTTATTTTTATTTTATTATTTATTTATTTATGTCTATTCTTGAATACACAATTTTACAATTGATTACAGAGGTTTACAAAGGAGTACAAAAAAACGTTAATTTTCAGTAGCAGTAAGCAAAAATATTTTTTTTTTTTTAAGTATTATGTTGGGTGTAAGGTAGGTTTGAGAAGGTAAAACTGTGTGTGGGTAATATTGTATGTTTCGTGAACACCTCACTAGGAGAACCTGTGCTGAGGTGTTGAGGTGCTTATGATTAAGTGGGACAAGTATTTATGTGTGTTGTAGAAAATTAGTTATTTAATTATTATATTTTTTTTTTTATACATTTTATTATCGCATACACTGATTATTTAGAATGAAAAAATATGTATAAAATACAAATCCATATATACACATTTATGCACATGTTTATATTTATAGACATACATACATATAAAGTTGCACACACCTACACATATTTATTAATTAAAATAACTGTAAATTGCATATTAATAACTACCTAAAAAATTATATTTAAAAAAAAAATTTAAAAATTCAAAATTATTAAACATTTTTGATTAATAAATTATACAAATCTTAAGTACGTTCAAATGTTTTATAAACCTAGTCTATTCCGTGCGAAGGAGAGCGGTTCATCTTGGTTCACGGGTTTAAAAAACAGTCTTTTCTGCCTCCTGTAAAATTTGATAAATGAAAGTTACTTGTTCTACAAATTAGGCCCATGATTTGTTAATTTTACCGTGTATTTTGATAATCATAAATAAGTATTCAATATAATTATAATGTTCATATTTTTCACAAATTTTACCACAGTGTATTGGAGGGCGGAACTCGGGATTTATGAGCCTGACGCCCCTTGTCTATTATTGGTTGTCAAGTTTTCTCAAGTATTTTATAATCCCTCGCAAAACAGACGATTTCGAATTTTTCAAGGACTATGGGATCACCTTAACACACTTTTTTACCTGCCACTTTTTATTTTTTAATTTTTTATTTATTAATTAAGATGAATATTTTTATTAATTATAAACCATCTCACTGGGCTGAGCCTGTTTCGAGGGGGCAGAAAATTAAAAAAAAAAGTTACATAGAATTGAAAGAAACAAAACGTAGGAAAAATGAAACACATCCATACTATAATATTATGCGAAACTGCTCGAGTTTGTTTATGACTTTTTCAGGCATTAACCATGTTAGCGTCAACGGGCGTGCTGATGCTATCGGCAGGGTTGGAGAAAGCTCCCACATATTTAATACAAATTAGCTGCTGTATCTGCCCCAAATAAAAACTAGCTCAGGATTCGGTGCAAGCAGGATTTCTCGTAACCTCAAGGCTAGTGCTTGTGGTTCGGAACTTCACGCTTCTCCATTCTCCCAGGGCCTCTCTCGTCAAGCAAAACACGGTAGGTTATCACATAAACAGTTTATTCAATTCTAGGAGACACAATAATACATAAAAGGAACGATCCTAGCTGAAAGTTAGTTTGAACGTCCGTCTCTACTCTCTATCACGCGTGGTTAGGGCTAAAACATTTAATTGCACACAAAGGGTAACATGGTAATTGACTCACGTTTGGTTTATGGGCCAACAGCGGCTTTACGCACTTGTTCTCTCAGTCTACGCAGCGTCCATGCGTGGACCGGAAGTGCACAACCGGCGAAACTGAACTTGTGTCGCCCATATTCGCGCGGAACGTGGGCCCGGGAAGCTCGCTTGCTGAAGACTGGCGGGCTGCCGCTCGAGAGTTGGTCTAGCGGCAGCTCGGTTTGTCGCTCGCGGGAGGGGGTAGTGCGCGCGCCTCTATATTGGCGGTCTATTTTGTAACGTAACACTTCCCCCCTCGCCGCAATAAAAGCGACGTGGTAATGGAGCTGTAGGACTAATAAATCCTCTTACCTTTTCAGCACTTGTGCCAAAAACATTTAAGAGAAACGAGGAGAGAGAGAGAGAGAGAGATTCCTAGCTGGAGAATAGTTATGAACAGAACACAAAAGAGATGATACATGGTGTAACAAGGAATTGTCAATAAATGTATATAAAGGCAGTGGCATACATAAATACAGTTGCAAAGAACAAGGATCTGTTGAAGAAAGGTACAAGGGTTATGCAGTGATAGAAAAAAAAAACTCTAAAATTGTATCATTGGTCTGTGAGCTAATGTTTGCGAACGTGGTTTGCGTAGGATGTCTGGGGTGGTTGAACGTTTCACTGAAGTTACAAGGTTACTTTGTCACAGTAACCTGGCCCATTTGAGATTACACTCAAGGGACACTAGGGCCTTTAAGAAAATACGAGGAAGAGAACACATGATGAGGCTTCTAGGTGGTGTGGAGAGTTCTACCTGTCACAGAGGTCGAAAGGGTAACTGCTTCCGGATCCTGTTGGTGAGCCAGTACGAAACCATTGAAGTACTGGAGAGTGGAATCGTAATTGGTGGTTGGTACACTGGTTTTGTATGTAGTGGGATTGTTTTGTGAACAATCGTTGGTATTGTTATTTGCGCAAGGGCACAGGAGCATCAGCACAATGGCAGTAGGGCATTTGCATTATGCAGCAGGAACATTTGCATAATGGCAGCAGAAACATTTGCACAAGGGCAACAGGAACATTTGTATTATGCAGCAGGAATATTTGCATAATGGCAGCAGAGCATTTGCATTATGCAGCAGGAACATTTGCATAATGGCAGCAGGAACATTTGCACAAGGGCAACAGGAACATTTGTATTATGCAGCAGGAATATTTGCATAATGGCAGCAGAGCATTTGCATTATGCAGCAGGAACATTTGCATAATGGCAGCAGGAACATTTGCACAAGGGCAACAGGAACATTTGTATTATGCAGCAGGAATATTTGCATAATGGCAGCAGAGCATTTGCATTATGCAGCAGGAACATTTGCATAATGGCAGCAGAGCATTTGCATTATGCAGCAGGAACATTTGCATAATGGCAGCAGAGCATTTGCATTATGCAGCAGGAACATTTGCATAATGGCAGCAGAGCATTTGCACAAGGGCAACAGGAACAGGAACCAACCTAGAGCTGGCGTGCTCGGGTTTGTTTTGAGTGTCGGTTCTTTGTGGTGATACAATTCGCAACTACACGCACGACTCACACTAGGTTATGTTAGATGCGGTCGGGTGCTTTTGGTACGCAGGGATTGAAGGCAAGGGACCTCCGTGACGGTAGCGAGGGCAGCATGAAGAGGCGCAGATGTAGATAGGGTGCTGAGCTGCTGGTTTTTTTTTATAAAATCCGGCAAAAATTATTATTAGAACAAAATTCTTGAAGTTTACCTGCCTAGTAGACCAATGATGAAAAAAGTTTGGAGAGAAACAAGTGTGCATGTTGAGAAAAAGTTGGATTCGTTTGGCGTGTAGAGAGAGAGACGGAGAGAGAGCTAACTAAATGTGGCTAATTCCTAATACATGTTACAAAGGTACGTATTCAAGGACAGGTTCTGTGTAACCCCTTTTGGTTTTTTTTTTCTTTACCAAATACATTTCCAAGAATACGTGGTTGAGGGATTGTACGTATAACAAAATTCCCCATTCGAAAGAAGTTGGTCTTCCATGACCTATGCTCACGTCTATACGGTGGCATTTTTTCTACTTTCGAAAAACAAAACATTGCGTACAAGATTAGTTATAACAAAGTGGGAAAGGAGTAGGAAGTTGAAAGGATCCGCGTATGAAGATTGTCCCATTTGACAAACGAAACGCCAAGTGCGTAACGCATATATCCCCATTCACGGATAATTTCGAGGAAGGGGGAGGGTGATAATTGGGAACATTTGAACGAAGAAAACTGCTGGGGACTCGGCTATTTCCGAAATTCGACCTCTGGGTGGAGGTGAAACAAGGTCTACAGCAGTCATCCTGGCACATTACAATAATGACAACTGGGAAAGGAGTAGGAAGTTGAAAGGATCCGCGTATGAAGATTGTCCCATTTGACAAACGAAACGCCAAGTGCGTAACGCATATATCCCCATTCACGGATAATTTCGAGGAAGGGGAGGGGTGATAGTTGGGAACATTTGAACGAAGAAAACTGCTGGGGACTCGGCTATTTCCGAAATTCGACCTCTGGGTGGAGGTGAAACAAGGTCTACAGCAGTCATCCTGGCACATTACAATAATATTTGGTAGTGTTGGACAAAAGAATACACTGACATAAAAGTCTAATCCTCTACGTGTATTGGGCAGAAGATTAGGGGTCGTTTTATTCTCCTACTTGTTTGCGAGAAATGACAGACCCTTGCTCAAATCTCACAAACCTGGGGATTTTCTTTGTTCGTCTCCCAGACAACGAGTTAGGTATTTTTTTGTGTCCATCAACTTAACTCCCACGACACGATGCCCCATAATCATGAGTGAAGCGTATGATTAGTCCTTTTGAGATAGTAGATAGTTCCTGGGTTCTTGTGACAGGAAGTCCACGGGCATATTAATGATTACAAAAAAGGGGTGTGGACTACATTGAGTAGTTCACACATAAAGGTTTGATATTATTTCGTTCGCACGATTCATGGTGAGTATTATAACGTCTTCACGTATAGCGTACAAGATTGCAAAATCAAAAGATTTGCAAGTAAGTTTTATAACGTCTTCACGGATAACAATGAACGAATTACAACTGGGTTGCCCAGTATTGAAGGGAGGTGCAAAAGACTAGGTATTTATGACATTTCTGACAAAAACCCACAGAGTAATTATAACGGGCTCCCCGTATCGCATTTAGTAGATATTCTGAGATTCCCATCTATGACGGCAGATTTTATAAGGTTCCCACCTATGATGGCAACAAAGGTTAACGTTCATATAAAGGTACCTATTCAATACAGACGGCGAGACATACTGATGTACTTAGTACAACAATACCGTAGCATAATAAATCCATATTAGCGTACGTTAAAGACTTGCACCAAGGCAAAAACATATTTGAAGATCTGGCCAAGATTTTATACTTCAACAATTAAGGGACAAAAAAATTCTGGCGTGCTGATGGAATGTGAATTTCATCTAAGCTTACCGCAAAAGAGATCCTTTGTGGTACAACCCTTTTGGTTACGCACAGAGTATCGTATCGTGATGGTACAACTTTTGTTGTACTTACACGTACGATGGTAGCAACAATACAAGACATGCGCTTATCGTTGTTTGACAAGGAAAATTATTTACATTGGTCCGATTTGAGTGTTTAAGACCTTCTAGGTTTTACTTACTTAAACAGACTGCGATGGACACACCTTGGTGTTATGAAAATTATAATAATGGGATGGGTTGTTCACAGGGTGGTTCACTTGGAGACCTGGCTTCTTGTTGTGACCTCGTACTTTGCACGTGATAAGTCACAACAAGGCAACCCCAAAATTTCAGTTTGAGCAGTTGAGACCCAGGGTGACTCAATGTTGCTGAAATGTTGTAAAAAAAAATTTATCGTTAATGAAGAGGCACGTTGAAAGTTGTCCCTTTTATAACGATACTTTCCAGACTCCACATTCAGTTCTGGGGAGAGCTAGAGCAATTAGGGTTATTTATTGAGCGCCATTCTATTTTCTTAAAAAACAGAAAAAAACTTAGAACGGGTAGCAAACATCTGATACCGCCGTGGGTTTACACAGGTTTGCTTACCTAATTTAACTACATATGACATAAGGGTTAGATGCACTTTGGCGAGGACCCGATATTTAATGTACAAAAAGATTTTTCTAACATTTAGAAAGGGGTGACGAGGTATGACATGATGATGTGAAAATATGATGCTGCGAGTTGTGACGATGCACAAAACCTTGGGCACGTAGTCTCTGACTACTTGCAGTAAGCCACAGGGAATTCCTTTCTCCGAAGTGATCAATTTCAGGTAGAGGTGTGCATGCTTAGAAAAAAAACGATGTTTCCAAGGTTTGACACCTGGGGCAGCAATTAGAGGCGAATGACTGGTGATGACGAGATATTTATACAAACAAAAATAAAATAAAATGAAACGAAACCACAAGGGAGAATTATATTTCTTCCATGACTTTGGCTACAGTTGACAACACTGTGCCAGAGCTAGAAAGGTTTCGTTTGAGTGTCCCCATGAGTGACAATCGTTTACGAGAGGCCGCTCATTAGTGACGAAACAAAAGGGTTGACTTCCATAGTGATCCATGTCACGGTGTAGACGAATGGTTGCTAGGAGTCAAGGAATAACCGTTGGGGTTATACGGGCGTGGCAATGGAGTTTGTTTCCATGTTCCCACTTTTTACAATGTCCTTTATGTGGTAGTTACCTATGTGTTTACCAGAGATGTCGGACAATCGGTAAACCAGGTCTGAGATTTTCTTTAGGACTTTCGTCTTTACAAAACGGGGTGCCAATTTGGCAGAGAAGTACAGCGCACCTTGTGACAGAGTGTTGTTTCTCCTCCAGACGATGTCTTCTTCCTTGAATGTGACGTGCCTCCTGCGAAGGTTATACCTGTCGGCGCTCTTTTGGTGGGCCAATAGTAGAGCGTCTGTTACTTCACTATAGATAGCGGAGAGTTCCTCCAAGCGGTGGGCGTCTGATATTGTACATGCGTTGAGGCGTCTGCTGTCGAGGCAGAAACGGGCTGAGCCGTCTTTCTTTGAAACTAATAAGGTGGGGTTGGTCCATGCACTGCGGCTGGGTACCACCACTCCCAGTCTTAGCATATCGTCCAATTCTTTTTCCAGCGTTTTCAATTTTTGTGGAGCTAGGTTGTAATACCTTTGTTTGATTGGGGGGCCTGTTGTTTTTATATGGTGTTGTACTAGGTTGGTTAAGCCTAAACCGCACCTTTCGAAGGAGATGGATTCATACTTGTTGATCATTTGATTTAATTGTATTGTTTGTAAGGGGTTCAAGTTTTCGTAGGGTATTACCGTACGGATTTCGTTTACTTGGGGAGTGACGGAGGGGTTGTTAAACAGTTGCGGGGCAATTTTGAAAGCCATCCAAAAATCCACTCCCAAGATGAATTTCTGTGTGATTGTAGGTACAACTAGAAACTTGATCCAAACTGTTTTTTGGTCACAATTGATCGGTAGGGTTAGAGAACCGATGACGAGTTGTGAAGTGTTGTCTGCCGTGGTAACATGTGAAGAATGTTTTCCCATTTTAAAACCACAGTTTGTGAATAAGGTGTGGGCGTTGTCGCCCAGGCAGCTGACAGAGGCGCCGCTGTCTAGGAGACCTGAAAAAACCACGTTGTTTATGGAAAAATGCGCGAAGGGTCTACCGTCTATTGCCTGTTTGCAGCAAACTGTAGAGAGGGGTAAGGCCTGTTTAAAAAATTTGACGTGTTCCAACCACTCCGACCATTCCTTTGGCCTATGGGAGGGATGGCCCGGGGGGTTGGGGTCTAGTTTTTTGTCTTCCTGGCTGTCCAATTGGGAGGGGGTCTGGAGAAATCCATAGGGGGTTTGATGAATCTGAGATCCGGGATGGACGTTTCGGTATTGTCTTGGCGTGGTCTTTTGCCAAACTTCCTCCCTTCATCTCTTCTTGGAGAACGATCGACGGATCGCCTTTTGTTAGAATGGGTGTCTTTGGAGGATAAAAGTTTTGCTTGTTTAAAGCAGGCGGCTTGGGAGTGACCAATCTTGTGGCAAAAGGAGCAGGATTTCTTCTCGTTGTGCTCCGGTTTTATGCCGGACGAAGTGCTTGGGCGAAAGTTTTCTTTGGGGAATCTTTCGTCTTTCTTCCGATCCTGGTATGCCTCTAGTAGCTGGCAGACATCTTTCAGTTGCTCCAGCGTGGCAATTTTCTGAGAAGTAATGATGTTTTCGTATCTGGGGAGAAGACCGTCGATTAAAACCGGGAGAAGTTCCGCTTCAGGGACAGGTTGGGTGAGCTTTATATTGATGGCCTCTGCCCTCTGTGTGAATCTAGCAACAGGCTCTCCGGAGTGCTGCTTGATAGCGAGTAGGGATAGCCTGACTCTATGTTGGGCCTTTTTTTTCTCCGAAACTGGATAAAAGTGCCACCTTGAGTTCCCTCCATGAGTTTGTTTTTCTCTTATGTATCCTGTGCCAGGTAAGCATTTCAGGAGCGATGAGGTCTATGAAGTTCCTGTGTAGAATACTTTCGGGGATTCCTCTGACTTGGGCTGTTTCTTCTATTCTGTTGATGAAATCCTCCACATCCGTGAGTCCGTTGTATTTCGTCTTCCAGGTTGTCAAATCATATATTTTCGTCTGTTCCTGGGCTTGTACCACCAAGGGTTTTGCTTCGGAGACTGTGAGGGAGGTAGAGATGATTTCTGAGGTGTCTTCCTGTTGAAACTGCAACTTCCTGATGTAGTTTTTGTTGTAGAAAGAAGCATATTGAATAAGGCATTTTTTGGATTTATTCCTGGGAGAAATCTTTCTACTTCTCAGGGCCTGTAGTAGTTCTTCCTTTTTTGACGTAGAAATGTGGGGGATTATACCCAGCGTGACTTGAGGGACTTCCATAGTGTATAGGGTCGTGTCAGGGTGACCTTACGTTGGGAGAAAAACGAGAACTCGACTCTTTATCCGTAATTGGAAGGAAATTTTTGCCAGGGATTGACCACTGGGGACGTATATATATTTTTTTTTTACAAAATGCTTCTGCGAAAAAACGCGTATTTGTAAGTGTTTGGGTTATTTGAAAATTTGGGCAGAGGTTTGCCTCTGGCCACGTGCTTTTTAGGAAAAAATCCAAGCGTTTTGGAAAAAAAATATTTCGAAAATTAAAAAAATCGAAAAAAGGAAAAATCGAAAAAAATTTTCAGAGTCCGAAACTGGAGAAAATTTGGGCAGCGATTTTCCTCTGGCACTGCGTTTTTAAGAAAAACTCCAAGCGTTTTGGAAAAAAAATATTTCGAAAATTAAAAAAATCGAAAAAAGGAAAAATCGAAAAAAATTTTCAGAGTCCGAAACTGGAGAAAATTTGGGCAGCGATTTTCCTCTGGCACTGCGTTTTTAAGAAAAACTCCAAGCGTTTTGGAAAAAAAAATTTCGAAAATTAAAAAATCGAAAAAAGGAAAAATCGAAAAAAATTTTCAGAGTCCGAAACTGGAGAAAATTTGGGCAGCGATTTTCCTCTGGCACTGCGTTTTTAAGAAAAACTCCAAGCGTTTTGGAAAAAAAAATTTCGAAAATTAAAAAATCGAAAAAAGGAAAAATCGAAAAAAATTTTCAGAGTTCGAAACTGGAGAAAATTTGGGCAGCGATTTTCCTCTGGCACTGCGTTTTTAAGAAAAACTCCAAGCGTTTTGGAAAAAAAAATTTCGAAAATTAAAAAATCGAAAAAAGGAAAAATCGAAAAAAATTTTCAGAGTCCGAAACTGGAGAAAATTTGGGCAGCGATTTTCCTCTGGCACTGCGTTTTTAAGAAAAACTCCAAGCGTTTTGGAAAAAAAAATTTCGAAAATTAAAAAAATCGAAAAAAGGAAAAATCGAAAAAAATTTTCACAAGTTTTCGTGGAAGTAATTTGTTTGAGAATTCAACAATATCTTGGGGGCATGGTTTCATTACGCGGCTTCCTATAGCCTGATTTTAAACAGCACCAATTTTTTGGTATTTACACGCAAATTCCCTTCGTCTTTTCGACAAGATATTACCTTCTTTGTCAATTGACAAGGTATTATAGTGTCAGATGTCAAGGAATCCACGTCAACGCGAATTTAGTATTTTTTGCATTATTCGAATGTGATTCGGCATGATCCGGTTTCATCAGACGACAGAGTCAAAAATACTTAATTGTCAAATGACAGAAAGAATTTAAATCCACTTGTTCCCTAGGTGTCAGCAAGTGTCCGTTTAAGAGACGTACCAGCGTGCTGCAATATAGTATATTATTAAAAATATTTAGCACTTTCGAGACCAAGCGGATGATTTGTTTATCATGTACATGATTTTAATTGTTGAATAAATTCTTCTTTAATTTGTGTTTATTTCCACTATTCACTTGTATTGAAAATAGCAATTTTAATCGGCCGACACTTTGTAATCACTGTATTATTCGCAGCGACAACTTCCTAGGTTGGGCACCTTGCGTTGGAATACCGGTAATATTTTGTCGAGTGACGAGTCACAAATGATAAAATCGCGCCCGTAATAATTTAAATTGTGATTCGAAATTACGTTCGCGCCGAGATTCCTGTTGGAAGTGCTAGACAATTGGGAATAAACAATACATCATAATAACATTTCAGAGTTTACAATTGTTGCTTGGGAACGAGGCCGTGGTGGAACAGAAAAAAATTTAAATGGCCCCACGTTTAGCGCCAGTGTTAGCGTCAACGGGCGTGCTGATGCTATCGGCAGGGTTGGAGAAAGCTCCCACATATTTAATACAAATTAGCTGCTGTATCTGCCCCAAATAAAAACTAGCTCAGGATTCGGTGCAAGCAGGATTTCTCGTAACCTCAAGGCTAGTGCTTGTGGTTCGGAACTTCACGCTTCTCCATTCTCCCAGGGCCTCTCTCGTCAAGCAAAACACGGTAGGTTATCACATAAACAGTTTATTCAATTCTAGGAGACACAATAATACATAAAAGGAACGATCCTAGCTGAAAGTTAGTTTGAACGTCCGTCTCTACTCTCTATCACGCGTGGTTAGGGCTAAAACATTTAATTGCACACAAAGGGTAACATGGTAATTGACTCACGTTTGGTTTATGGGCCAACAGCGGCTTTACGCACTTGTTCTCTCAGTCTACGCAGCGTCCATGCGTGGACCGGAAGTGCACAACCGGCGAAACTGAACTTGTGTCGCCCATATTCGCGCGGAACGTGGGCCCGGGAAGCTCGCTTGCTGAAGACTGGCGGGCTGCCGCTCGAGAGTTGGTCTAGCGGCAGCTCGGTTTGTCGCTCGCGGGAGGGGGTAGTGCGCGCGCCTCTATATTGGCGGTCTATTTTGTAACGTAACAACCAATAAAAAGACTTGAAAAATTCATTCACCAATAGAAAGCTAAATTATATGCGCAGACTACATGTTGTATATGATGGTAAGCTCTGGCTTTATGAAATTATAAATATTAATATATTATATTTGTTATACGTTTTCTGTCGCTAACAAAAGCGAGTTAATTGCAAATGTCAGAAAAAAATCATTCCCATGGAAACGATGTTGATATATTTGTGGGCTCTAAGCTGGTAGGTACTCAGCCCCCTGGTCAGCTACTGCCCCAGAAAATTCAAATATTAGAATATGTTTTGTTTTTATTGGACAAGCTGGAATAAATGTCAGATAAGAGTTCCTACATTAAAAATATAATTCGTAACGATTATAAAGACTGAATAATAAATAGTGTAATTTTGTATTATATTAACAAACTTCCAAATATTTAATTAAAAATAAACATCCGAAATGTTTGTAAGCGCATAAATTCCGAACGAATGAACAAAATTGGATAATTCTTTTTTTCTTTGTGAAATTTAGGTGGTAGGCTAGATGTTTGAAAACTGAATGTAAGGGAATGAATGTATGGAATGCGGAAGGGGGTGGGTGGGGAGGAGGGGGGATAATTGATAAGTTCAACCGCTACAGTAATTTCCCGTAATACCATGCGAGCGAAGCCGCGGGGAAAAGCTAGTATCTAGATAATTTAAAAAATTAAATAAAAGGTACCTTCTCTTTTTTCTAAATATATTACCATAGTTTTTTTCTGTACCTATCTATTTTGCCTACGTGCGTATATAACTCGATGTCAAGAACTTGTCAACAACATTTTTTCAATCTTTAACATTTAAAATTTGTTTCTCTGGTATTTAAAATTAAATAAATGATTTTTTTTAACTCGTTTCGTAAGTATTTAAAATATATATTTGACAGGCGACGCGACTGTTAGTACTGTTCTGCATATTATAAATATTTTATGGTTGGCGGTGAGCAGTCGGCGGAGTTCCTGTCAGTCAAAAGTTTGCTAATAAATTTATTTATGCCAAAGAAAACCGCTTTAAACACTCAAAATTTATTGAACCACACATTTAGGTACCTACTTATTTGAGTTATATCACGGCATAAGATGGGGAAATAATTCATTCATTAACATTTTTTCCAGGAGGATGATATTTTACATATATTTTAATAAATGTGGTTAGATACAGAAGCATCGTCTTCACGTTATTTTTTTCAAATATTCACGATAAATACGCGTTTTATCATATATTCTTCGATTTTTGTTCATGGTTTAGTCGAATTATCTATATATCTAATTATATAACCAAAAGTATCTGTAACGGGCGTCGTAGATTTGATTAAACCTCTCATCCGTGACAAAAAAAAACTGATCTTTTTTTAATGCGATTTTAACCCTTAAGTGTAAAGAAACTGTATGAAAGAAAAGGTCAGAATCGCTTGCGCCAATTTCAATATGTTCTATTTGATTTTTGTAGCTACTCTGAATGAATTTAAAAGACTTTCCGTAGCTGTTAATGGCGAAATATCAAATGAATATAAAGACCATTTTTTCTTTAAAAACTCCTTTGAATTGTTTTTTTTTCATGTTTAGTATGTATTCAGGTTTGTGTAAAAATAATAAAATCAGTTAATATCTGTAAGAAAATATTTTTTGACAATTATTTCCAAAATGGGAGCTTTTTAATTTTTTTTTTTACACGCTTGATCTTCAAAACAACTGTCTGCGCGATATCGAAGACCACCCCACCTCCTTTTACCACCCTTTAAAGCAGAATTTTTATACTTCTCAATGAAATTTTGCACACTTTAAGTTTAAAATAAGAACAGAATTACTGTCTACGTCTGCGAACTGAATAAATAATAATGCATTGACTGAAATGTTTAATTAATAAAATTGCACACAAGTTGTATTTTGCAGAACGTTTCAACCTACATATAAGAAAAAAATGGTAAAAGGCAGTATTTTTTTTACATAGTTATTACCGTACCGTCTAAATTTCTAAATCATGAGTTTTTCGTGTCTAAACAGTAATCGCTAAATTAAGAATCATTGCATCACCAGTCATTGTGAATAACCCTTACGGTCTTATTTTAAAACTGACGTATACTCCATTGACACGAAGACAGATTATCGTATGAAAAGAATGCAGGAACAAAGAACAGCAAGCATCGTGTCGGTGTATTTGCGTTTTATTGATTGGCGCTCATAAAACACTCAGGCCTGCGGTCCGACCACTTTGTCCAGACTTCCTTCTGCTTGGTCCGAGCAACTCGTGGTCCATGTATCACAGATCACACGGAATCCGGTACCCGGCTGAGTCGCTGATCGGTCAGAATGTCAGGAAATATTCAGCCGATTGGTATTAATGCGTTATAAATTTAGAACACTTCTAGACTTAAAAACTAGCAGCGGATAGCGTGTTCGCTAGGGGCATTTTTCAATGTTGATTCCGACATTTTTAACAGATATTAATGTAAAATTTTACAGCTACATGACTACTTTTTTTCAATACAATTTTTGTCCCCTTAGTCAGAAATTCGAAAATTGTGGCGTGCGAGCACATAGTAAAAGAATGTTCTCAGAGGAGTAATAAATAAATATAAGCGAGGGTTGGGGGAATGGGACAACCGCAGAGGGATGTTTTTGTATCAATAATAATTAATAGAAACATGTATCCAAGTATTAAGGTAATTATCATAAAGCATTACAACGAAATTGCTCTGTTTTACACGAGTGTACTCTACATAATATATCTACTCCAGATTTAAAAAAAAAAACATCTTCTATCTAAAATCGATTTATTCAATTTTCACAAAAGTTTCCATACCTCTGCACTTCTCAGAACATCGTGGGTTCATCGTTATCCATATTAATTGAGAGGAAACGTTATTTTCATATTATTTCTAAATAAATTTTATTTTTAAAATTCCTAAAAAGTTTCCAACTTTCCAAGAATTTCATCGTGTCGAATCTTCGGACTTATAAATTAATCTTAGTCGGCGAGAGGGTTATCGGATTATACTTAAGTGATGCGACGATTCTTGCGTAGATTATTGTATTAATAATCAGACGAACAATTTCATTTTAATCGATCGGAAAAATTTGACATAATCTTAAAGATATCCGTGGGGGTTCTCGACTAGTAATCCGAAGGTTACGGATGCGGCGTGCGCAAATACATTTTATTTGATTAATTTGGCTATTTCAAAATTAACTTATGCCAAATAATATATAAAATATTTGCGGCTCGTTGCAGAGTGGAAGGTACCTACTCTCAGTATCGCCCTGGTGTAATATTAACATTCAGAATTGAAACGTTGCTTGAAATATTGTTTGGTGACAAGATCTGAATAGCCAGGTACTCCCCCACCTTCCTCTCCCCATCTCCTTCCCCTCCCCACTATCTCAAGCCTCACAATATATCCCGATTGGGGATGCCATAGTTTCACTGGCTCCAGGCGGGAGCAACTGGGGCTCTTGTGAGGTAAAAAAATACAATATAAATGGTGTGAAACTATTGTTGGTTCCATGCCAACTGGGTATAAAGTCAACTCAACACCTCCCTGAAAAGTCATTAAAAGCTATGAAAAAAATAATTTTAAATTAGCCGATAACCATAACCTAACTTAACCTATTTAATCAATTTTTTTATATATGTACATTTTTTTATCACTCTAAATGACTTATCTGAGATGGTTCTGAGTTGGTTTCATTCCGAGTTGTCCGTTCACCAACTAAAAACTAACTAATTTGACCATCATCGTGGTAGCGATATCCGAGATGATCAAAGTCGTTCCCCAAATCAAAAGTCATATTACGACATAGAAAACAGGATTCACCGCCTATGGGAATTTTAGAAATTATTATTGATTTGCGCTTTTAAATAGGTATACATTGATTTCCTCATGGTTTTTTTCTAGATAATTGCATAAATAATTGGCAATAACCATGAAGGCGTCTGTAACATGTTCTTACGGTGTTTCATAATCGTTAGCGTTGCATCACAATTTAAAGTGATTTGGTGATTTTAATTATGATAAATCTTGCGATGGTAAAATTCATCAGAATAAATTTCACCATCAATCATTCAAGTATATTATGTTGCTAGGTGTTTAGAAAATATTCATTTAATTGTGTTATCTATACTGAAGTCGATTTCTTCTTGGATTTTTCTTACAGCACTTGTGCATAATTTTTTTTCTCTTGCACTCTTTTTTTAATTCATCCCGTGTATCCAAATTGTCTGAGCATCCCTATCTTAAGCTTGTTCGTTATTAACATCGACCTTATGATCTCGTCAACTATTGTAATTCGGCCATGCACGGTTTTACTCTACATCAGTGCTCTTGGTTGTCCTGTATTCAGTTTTCTTTTAGCAACTCCACACCTCCCTTCTATATTTATTGGGATTGATATCAGAACTCCATTATGGACCACTAGCCTCAGTTCCTTTGACAATTTATTACTCTCACTTCTACTGTAATCAGTGCCTCTATCAATTGATTTTTGTGCAGTCACCCTTCTCAGTCCTAATCAGCCTCCCCGTCTTTTACGAACATTGCTACTTCTCACACACTCTCACCCACTTGCCCCGACGAATCATAATTCAATATTTATATTAGGATCTTGTCTTCTCTTATCTTTTCATCTTGTCTTTCAAAAACCTGACTTTGATTGGACACTTATTTTCTTTATACATTTTTTCTTGTTCAATCATTATATATATAATTTTGACCTGTTGGTTTGGCGCTGTGAATTGATAATTCGTGCTCAACTACTTTAAAATATTCTTTAGTACCTAACTTCATAACTCTGTTTTGTACAATTATGCATAAATGTACCAATCAAATGCCTATTGTGATTAATAATGCCTGTCTATCTTTTATTCCTGACATTTTCATTTAATTTTTCGTCTCAAAAAGTTTTTGGTTTTAATTATACTGAACGTTCCGAGGGTTTCAAGGTTATTTTTCGTTTCAAGAACTGTTTTGCGTGTTTTTTGTATTAATAAGTGGCACTTGTCGCAAAGCCCCATACGCCCACACAGTATTATGTATCTGTTAACGATGAAACGTCAAATCTCATTCGAAACTGAACATAATTTTATTATGATAAAATTTCAAGCTGGCCAAATCAATTTGGCCTTTCAATGGCCAAATGGCCAAATAAATGATTAACTAAAACCTCTCACAATCAGTATTCAGAACAAACATAATAAACCTTCGACATTCATCTTTTAGGAATAGTTAGGTATTTCGTAGTGGAATTTAAACAAAGTTTTACGTTTTGTTGAACTTTAAAGTTGAAGATTTTATGTTTATTGGGTGAATTTGTGTCATCATACCATCGAGGAAACTTGAGAAAAGTCAGAAAAAGTTCATAACTGCTACAGTCTACCAAGGGGTCTTCGACACATTAGGCACATTTATAATTTACCTTTGATAAAAATCCTGTTCAATAAACAATTTAAAATATTTCAGACACCGAATATGATTTTTAAAAAAGTCTACTTTACCACAGTATCAGTAATTTGATAATGTTAACAATTTACTTTTCTAAGCAAGCTTCTCTAGGTTTTCTTCGGAGACTTCGATCTCTCCCGTTGATATCATCTGTGGTCTGTACTGTACTCCGTGCAAAGGAATTCTTAGCACTTGCTTTAAACCCAGATTACAGATGCCACTAATAAAGTTTCTCATGTTGCTGTTTCCAGCGACTCCGCTTCTACGTATATAACATAATTCTTCAAATATAATGACTGTTTTTGTCCAACCAAAGCATTAGGCGTGAGGCTATATTAGGCCAGTAAATAATAATGATGAGCATTGCTATCTACGCAATGAGATTTGGCCTTGGCATACAACCAGCATGTACAATTAATGATATTCAAGCCTCAAATAATACCTTCGGCCTTTTTGAATTGATACTCTGACATTTATTTCCGTGTGTTTGGGTTTACCTTGACTTCTTGTCGTAAAGGTACTTGAAGGTAAGTACTTGACAATAGTGAAACTTACAAAAATATTGGCATTTTCACTTCAATCTGTCTTTGATATATAATATGGTACTTATATCGATATTTATTTCGACATCGGTCGCTACCTGAAAACCAAAGCGCCACTCGTATTAAAATTTGGTTCTGAGAATTATCGACTGACTTTTCAAAAAACCTGAGTATTTGATTAAATAAGGGTTAGATATTAGACACACACTCGAAAAAAGGTTATTTTTACTACCGAATTTTGAAATTGGACCTTTTTGTTAGCCGGGCCACCGCTCTTAATCACTAAATATTAGAGAAAATGTTATACAGAGACCCGCCATTTACTCTACATAGACGTTAGTGTGTTATTATTTAGAAATATCATTAAGATTGATATCATTATCTGGTGATGTAATGTCAATTTTTCTGGTTAAGCACCATTATTAGTGTTTTAAATCGTTGTTTTAAATTCTGACTGCTTTGCTTATTTTTTTAAACTAGATTAACGGTTAATTATTACACCACTAAAGATATTATGCAGATTGTACATAAAATCAGATCTAGTGTTGTCTATCTCAATGCTTCGCACTTGTTCGTTAACCTTTAAATTATTCAAATCTGTTGCTTTATCCTGTGGATAGTTTTTTTATTATTAATTATTCATTCCGACCATTATTTTGGATTTCGGGTGTTATCTCGGGCTAATTATCTAAAAAGATTCTGATTGCTATTATTAAAATTACTCGATTAAGTCTGGGAATTTCGTGGATGCATTATTCTCCGGAGCGAACGGATGATTTAAATCGTTTCATTAATTTGTAACGACTTCCGTTTATTGTTATGCTGTTAGCGATCCGAGTACAGATTTCCCGACCCATGGGCCATGGGGCTTTAATCTGGGTGTTGTGTTGTAGTCTGTTGAATGTGGGGGACCTTAAAACCATTCTTTATGAGGTGGGCAAACTACGAACCACGGATCACGGTTCCCATGCGGTCCGCCAGGTATTTTAGAGCTACTAGCGGCCCGCAGAGCACACTGTAGGATGTATTTGAGAATTTATATATAAAAATTAAAACATCTGAAAAAGCAACTTTTATTAGGTGAATTTTGTTCACCACGAATATAAATTAGTTAAAACACATTGCAAACGTGGGCATAAATTTACTAAATACCGGATAACCCAGAAATACGTTGAATACCTTCCCTTAACAATTTTTTTATGTTTCGTTGAAAGTTAATCCAGTTATTGTTATATTTAATTAAATGAAGACAATACTAGCGAAACTAAATCGAAAATCTGGAAACTGAAAAATAAAAAAAAGAAGTTATTTGCACCTCTGGGACTCGAACCCAGGACCTTTTGATTTCCGGACAAATGCGCTAACGACTGCGTCAAGGTGCGCATTTGCCCGCGAAAGCGAAAGCGAAAGGTCCTGGGTTCGAGTCCCAGAGGTGCAAA
This sequence comes from Glyphotaelius pellucidus, assembly GCA_936435175.1. Classification (NCBI taxonomy): domain Eukaryota; kingdom Metazoa; phylum Arthropoda; class Insecta; order Trichoptera; family Limnephilidae; genus Glyphotaelius; species Glyphotaelius pellucidus. The sequence goes on along the minus strand of OW386537.1, from coordinate 8,951,299 downwards.
TATCTCTTTCTAATTTTTCTGTTTCCAGATTTTCGATTGATTTTCGATTTCATTTAATTAAATATTACAATTTGAGGTTTTACTCATAAAATAAAAAAAAAATAAAATATATAGTTTTTGTTACTTCTGGTAATTAGAGATGTTTATAATGGAGAAATTATAACAAAATTTTAGAAAAATGCCGGTAGAATTATAATAGATTAACGAACTGTTAGTTAGATATTCATGAGGATTTTTACGAAGATTCGTTAAAAATATCGAATAGTATATATCTAACGCGAATGTCATTACTTTTTGGCTATCATGTCGCGGTCGGTAGAAAATTCGATAGTGAATACTATTCTTAAAACAATTCCGCAATCCTATACTATGAAACAAATCATTAGTGGGAAGAAAGTTTGAAGTATTTATAGTAATGAAGTGGGAAGTCTTGAATGGATTTTGCTACACAACTGTTTGTATAACCTTACAAATTAACCATTTTATTATCTTGGTTCGCATTTCTGGCACAAGCATCGGTTTATAAGTATCAGTATATTTACAAGATAAGTATCATAAATATAATGTAACCAAACTTTGTTTCTGGATGTAAGTCAGTTTGGTTTTGAGCATTGAGATCTTTTACACTTATTTTTATTGATTTAATTTTTAATATTACTTACGATCCAACAGCTGTAAAACCAGTGGGGTACTTAGCCAAATGACAAACTTCCGGGACTCGCGCAAGTGTGTAGCCGAACCTCGACTAATTTGTTCGCTCTTCGGAACAACTCATAAAGGTCTCATAGAAATAGTTGTCTCCCTTACTATCTTATCTTCTACATGATATATTGGAGTATAACCATTTTACGGAGAACATGAACAATAAATAAATAAATAATGAGAAATATGATTTAAGCCAGTGGTTCCCAAAGTGGTCCGTACAGACCCCCAGGATCATTCAGGGGGTCCGTGGAAAATTAAAATTAAGTTGGGGGTCCCTGAACAACGTCAGGGGGTCCGCGCAAGGTTTAATATTAAAGTGTTAAGTTACTAATGCTAATCAATATAATATACTCCGGCTTTCAAAATTGCAAAATAGAGATGAAGATTTGTTAAAACTGTTTATTGTCAACACTTAACGGCGCTTAACGAGGGTGGGGGGGGGGGGGGGGGGCAAAATAGTTTGTGAACCACTGATCTAAACGGTGTTAGAAACAGAAAACACTACGTTTTATATTCAAAATTAAAAATTGACCACAGAAGAATTAAAATGTGCATCTTTATGAAACCAAATAATGTTTCTATTAAATTTGTGTAATAAAATTTCTACTAATGTGTTTCTAATTGTTTTCATTAGCAGTAACGCGCCATTTTTTTTTTTTTTTACATTAGCATGTCAAATGTTTATTTTTCAAAAATTATGTATTTATTTCGAATTACAAAATTTGATTGCGTATTTTATCACCTTTCGTTACGATACTGATACGTTTAGAAATATTCCATTTATTTGGATTGTATCGTAAAGCATAAATATTTTGACCCTCTGACAAAATATGGCTGAGGCCCGAGGGGTTAACTTGAAATGTATAAGTCTTCAACGAACATACTAATTTGTGTGCTTATAACAATAATTGATTACGTTTCAAGATCACACCGCGGACTGTGCAAACAGACAGACAGATCGTGACACTGAAGTTACCAGCAGGTGACCGTGAATTTATTATAATAAGATGACTTAGCACGTTTATTTCCAATGATTCTTTACTGTTTCTTCACAGCTTGTGAAATCTGAAATCGCGAATTGTGGTTGTTTTGTCGGAAATGTCATACTATTTTAAAATTAATCGTGAGGTAATAAAACATTGTACAAACTCTTATGCTGTGGCCGCACCTGCGTGTATCGTCACGAAGCTACATACTAATAGCGGCCCCAGCATTACAAAAATGTGTTTAAAAGTAATATTGTTTGTTTGTACACAAAGTTTTTCATTTGCTTAAAATTACTATCATTAGACAGCTTTGGATTAAAATATCACATATTTGGACGACACATTTAATCGATCGGCATTGCGCACTTTTTCGTAAAATTTTTGTTTTGATTCTTTTTGAGACCTCAGGTTGTTGAAATGCCGCGCCACTGTAATTTTTTTAAGCGGCTGTAAATATTTAAAGAACAGACATTTTTAAATAAAAAAACTTATGTTGAAAACGGAGTACATAAGCCAGTTACTCTCGTTGAGTTTCCTCGGCCCTTCCGACTAATAGTAGAGCGTCCTAATCATTGAGTTATTGACCAACTCTTATTAAAACCATGAAGATCCTTAATTTTAAACACGTTATAATAATGTATGTAAATGAACGCAATTTTTGTATTTTTAAAATAAAGTGAACGTGTCTGATAATATCAAATCAGAGGATGTGAGATTATTTATTAGTAAAAGTTGAATGCTCGTTTTCTAAGAAGATAGTTTTCGTCTATGTACGTACAAGTAAAGGCACATCGGAATGCCCACGTGGGCCAACGTTGTCGGTGGTCGTGACGGTGTGGGCGAGAAGTTACAGGAGAAGATGATAGTAGAAGGGACAAGAGGGTGGGAGTTGACGTAATTCTAACAGCAACACAGTTATATAATTATAATACAACCAAGGCGTGGAACAAGTTTCAATCATAAAATATATCTAAATGCCAATTGTTTCTCAGAATTTGGGGGGCGGGAATGGGTACCGCCGCCCCGGGAACCTTTATTGGATAACCACCCAAGTGGTTCGCTACGTTTGGTGATTTAGCAGGGGTGCCCGGGTTCATGGGGTGAGGTATGTCTGGGTCTTGGAGGCGGATGACCAGGACACATTGAACCCCAGATTCCTACCCACCTCTTAAACCCCTTTCCTTCCCAGAACTCTCCTCTCTTTCCTTTCCTTAAAAAACCCTCCACACAGCATCCCCAAAGATGATATGGGCCCTGAGGGAAACTATGTTCCTCAGGGCCTCCAGTGTGGAGCACATGTAAAAAAAAAAAAAAGAATTTACACAGTTCATCGAATTTGAAAGTTTTCAAGTTCTGTTTAATATCTTTATGGGCCATTCGCCCCACAGAACTTGAATAATGACAGACCTGGAATAGAACTTTCACAGAACTTGAATTTTAACATTTTAATTTGATTCATCGTTCAAGTTCTGCGAAACAACTTGTCCGATGTTCTCTATCAATGTCGTCTGTGAAAAGGCAGAAAGATCAAACCTGTATATGTTTATTATTGACGAAGAAAAGTATTTGTACCGTAATGCTGATTTGAAATGTAAAAAAAATTATATTATGGGACTGTGCTAAATACGAGTTTTAGTTCATAGAAGTTATTTCTACTTAATTTTACCAATGTTTTCGAGTTGCAATCTAATAAGCTGTAAAAAGAAATGCAGCATGTTCCCTGCTGCCCTGTGGAAACTAGATGACCAGATAACTTAGAATAAAATCAACTCAACACCTCCTTTGAAAAGTCATTACAATTGATGAAAGAATTTTCATTGAAATTGATGAAACAAATAAATAAATAATTGCTTAGATAGGTTACGTTAGGTAAAGTTTTGGGCTATTTTTCTTTCTTTTTTTCATAGCTTTTAATGACTTTTCAAAGAGATGTTCAGCTGACTCTGAGTTGGCATGGAACCATTCCTGCCTTGCTCTCATTGATTTCAGACTTTTACCCCTGCCAAAGTGGTTATCCAATGGTTTTCAATGGTAATCCAATAACTGGGGCGGCAGTACAGATACCTGCCTTCTAAATTAAAGAGGAAATTAAATCGCCATTCAATCATATCTGGTATCAGGTCAAAATATGATGACGTGCGCGATGTGTACTTACATCGGTAAAATATAGCGTTCACCTTCCCGTGGACGGAGTTTTGTTGTTTTTGTGAACATATAAAATAGAGTCACTAGAGTTATATTTTATGAAACTAACGATGACACTAAATTTAATGAAATGACTTTGGTACCTACTTCAATATCAATCTATTTGGGACTTATCATTGCTTACAGACTACATACACATCGATTTATGGATTCTACTTATTGAACTTGTAGACCAATAATTTTCCATTGCCGAAAGTCTTTTTTTACAGTTAATATTGAAACATTGTTTGCTTAATTTGTATCACTTTATTGTTTTTTCACAAACAGTACACTTATTATTACATTATGCACTTATTGTTACACTATACCATTATTGTTACATTATGCACTTATTGTTACACTATACCATTATTGTTACACTACTTCACTTAATATACAATTAGTATTACACTTAATATTACACTATCCACTTACTTTTGCACTGATGTATGCTCATTTTGTGCAAAGCTGTTTAGACAAATTTTAATCATGTTTTTGCTTTATATGCCCATCGTTCGTTCTTTCTAGGTACAATAATAAAATATATTCAACTATATTACCCACGCACAGGCTGCGCCTTAGTGGGTTCCCATTATTCTTTTTATTTTATAATATTGTATGCATCAAATGTAAATTTTGGGAAAAATAAAGGAAAAAAAAAAAAAACCGCACAAGAGTCCCAACTGCTCCCGTCTGGAGCCAGTAAGACTATGGCATCCCCGATCGGGGTATGTTGTGAGGCTGAAGGTAGTAGGGAAAGGAGGTGGGGGAGAGAAAGTTCGGGAAGTACATGGCTATTTAGATCTGGTCACCATACACGGCTAGAGCCATTTCAAGCAACTTTTCAATTTTGAATGGTGGTCTAACACCAGGGCCATACTGAAAGTATCTTCTACTCTGGAACGTGCCGCAAACATACTATTATATTATTTTTAATTAATTAATTGTGAAATAACAAAAAATTATCAAATAATTTTTTTTTGCGCACGCCGGGTTCGAACCCGCGATCTCCGGATTGTGAGTTAAGAATCTTACCCTCGAACTACGGAGGCCGTCATAAAACCTGTTTTGTGATTGAAAATACAAAATTTATGATTTATTCAATTCTGTCTTTTGTCGATCGATAGTGTAAGTGTGCTGACTGAACATCTAACGCAGTTCCACAAATAATAGCGGCTGTAATTGCAGCGCTTTAGGAAACAGGTGGATAGATTATTTTCCCATTTAACAGTCCATTGTGTTTTAATCTAACGGAAACCGAAACAAAACATCGGCTGGTGATAACCTCAGCTAGCTCGGCCATTGTTGGCTCCGTTTCCTCGGCTGCCTCCGCTCTACTGCGTCTGCACGTAATGCATTCTCAGCCGTATCATTTATCAGCTTTAATTCAGCGTGCGATATGCTTCGCTTGCGGAATGTGTGGAAAGGTGATGTATAATGTATACGTATAGGCACAATGGCCGGCTGCAGGAATGAGAACGTCGGAGAAAGAAGTCGAATTGTAATTATTTACGATGTATCTCATTCATGGGCGCAGATGGACCGTGGAGCTGAGTGAAAGCTTTGCTATCTTAAAATTGGAATGCAGTATTTAGTGAGTAGGCGTCAGATGCTCTGTTTACTCTACAGGTGGTTTTTTTTTCATTGCTTTGATGGTTACATGATTTCGGGATTTTTCGACCATCATGCTAGGCACGTGCCCGTGTTGTGGTGGTCGATTCTACGTATACAATATGTATTGGGCGGAAGATGCTCTCAAGAATTGATGCTCATAGATGCGCAGTCGGGATACGCCAAGTACACCAGCAAAATTTGTACACGGTTTGCGAACGGGTCGTTCTAATGCGCAACAGGTCGGTTGTGATTATTCTATTCGGGTGATGATAGCAGGCTCAGTTTACAACACAATATTACAAAATAAATCAACCCGTATAAATAGTTTCACATAATTCCGGATAATAAGTTTTTTCAATACATAAATTTTTATTATTTTGTGAATCATTTTCGACTTTTTTCCACGGTCCTACCATCGAACGGCACGACCAAGTTGACTGTATAGTAGTATATACGAGTATATATATATCGACCATCATTGTATAAAGAAATGCGTGTTTGTGCGTGAGGGCCACCAGAATATAGACAGACTTAATGTCATCGACATTAAGTGTATCTATATTCATGGCAGACTTACTAAAATCGACATTAAGTCCATCTGCCAAGTGCCAGCTCGATCGGATGTCGGGAAGCGGGTTAATTTCCACTTCCAATTAATTCAGGAAAAAAATCTAAATTCACGTATTTAAAAATAAAATAATACCATCAACATTCGACCATTGGTAACACTAAAAAAGGTTTTTTGATTTACCTTGACTGTTTAATTGTTTATCCAAGGCTTAGTGTCCAATTTATATTATGATCAGTGGAAGTGCATTGTTTATCTTTGTTGAAACCCAGGCTCACTTCTTAATTTTATTCGACCCTCCACATGGCATCTTAGATAACATGTATGCAGCCTATCATCTTTCATCACGCTAGAGTAGTGGCGTGCACAGACTTTTTTAATTTGTGTAGGCTTTAGAAAAAACTTCCCATCGACTATGTAAGTTTTCGCTACTAATGGCTAAGATGTTGGCTTTAGCTGATGTTGGTTGGGATTTTCTGTTACATTGAATATTAAAAAAACCTCTTCATTTATGCATAATATCACCAGCTAATTTGGGAGGCTAATTTTGGCATAAAACTGGTACATATTAAAGTAGTACTGGTCTTCCATTAAAAGCATTTGCTTGTGGATGGAAGAAGAGCTTACATTTTATTTATACATTCAAACAGTCACGTGTTTCACATAAATAATTAGTGCAGTTAATGCAAACACATCGCAATCTTTAACTAAAAGACATCCATGTATTTCGTAAGAGTTAAATCAAGTATAATTTTTAGTGTTACATTCATGTGGAAATAGGGGAAGCAGTCTCCCCGTTGCCGATTTCTTTAAAATGATTTTTGATAGAGTTCGATACTTGTATTTTGTTATTAATGATTCTGATTTCTATGGGTAGGTTGTTAAAGAAGTATTTTCCTTGGTATGAAAAATGATGTTGGGCAAAAGAAGTGTTTAGTTTCGGGCATACAAATACATGTTTGAGTCTGGTACGATTTTCCGTTACGAATGAGTGTTTTTCTTTTTCTTTTACAATTTTTTAAGATTGAATTTTTTATAAATAGGTTTTTGAATGTTGGGACTTTAAATTCTTCGAATATTCGTTTAGTAGGGAAGTCTGGAGGTTTTTTTTAAATAATTTTTATTATGAAAAAGCCCATGCAATTTTTGTTTATGTGCAGTCAACATGTGCGTCATTTGACATGTCATCATAATGACGTGTGCGTCATTTTAGATACTTACTTCCTGCTTTTGACCCGTGAGGGCACGCGGCGCGCTGCAGCATTCGACTTCGCGCATCTTCAAAGTTATCAATGTACACTTGAAAGTGTATATTCACATATTGCAATAATTTAAATATGTTCTATATGAGTATGGTGGGGTAGGCACTGTCAGCTGGGCTTGAGGGCCTGTACGGAATGCACGCCTCTGCGGCGAAGCATTCCTGTTCGGACTCCCCATCCCACGCCTTTCTTATCTTGGTCTACCTATTCCACTCTAGTATTCTTTCACACAGTCAGTCTTCCTCTTTCTGTCTACCTCTTGATCTTACCCACTTGCTCGTGATCTTTGATATCCTATCGACCATCTTTCCAGCGTATTTATTGCCTTCGAAATCTACATAATGTTACGATGCTTTCATGCTCAATTAGATCTATACAAGTTCTTTGTCCATTTTTCTATTTTCTTTGTATGTTTCTATGTTGGTGCGAACTTCTAAAATACCGTAATTTTTTTTTTATAATATAGTTTTTAATATAAGTATCTACATATTTTAATTGATTTTGGTAAAGTTTCACAATTTGCAGATTTGCGAGGCTGGCATGGGCACCGCCGCCCCGGGAACCAGTTTTTGGATAACCATCACCCCAGCTATGGGTCGCCCAAGTGGTTCGTTACGTTTGGTGACTTAGAAGGGGTGCCATGGGTGAGGTTTCGTCGCCTCAGTTCTTATTTGTCCAATAGACCATTTTAGTTTTGTTCAATCTCCTCTTTAAAATTAAAAAAAAAAAAAAAAAACATAAAAACTAATAGTTAATTACTTAACTAAGAATTATTAAAACTAATGAGCTTTATTTTTAACACATGTCATAATGTTTCATTTGAAATAATGAAAGAAAACCTTCTCCTCCTGTAAATTTTTCTAATGGTCATTTGGGAGGAAATTTGGGAGGCGGGAATGGGTACCGCCGTCCCGGGAACCTTTATTGGATAACCAACACCTCTGCCACAGGTCACCCCAAGTGGTTCGCTACGTTTGGTGATTTAGCAGGGGTGCCCGGGTTCATGGGGTGAGGTTTGTCTAGGTCTTGGAGGCGGATGACCAGGACACACTGAACCCCAGATTCCACCCCTTAAACCCTTTTCCTTCCCAGAATTCTCCTCCATTTCCTTTCCTTAAAAAAACCCTCCACACAGCATCCCCAAAGATGACATAGGCCCTGAGGGAGAGAGGGAGAGGGCCCAAAAACGAACTAAGGCAACGGTTTGTCTAGGTCTTGGCGGCGATTTTGTTTGCCCACCTACTGCGTGGCGGATCGGGAGAAGGTAGTTGAGGGAGACCTTTTGCCCTCTCCAGCCGGACTCTCTCAATGGAGGGATGGATTCATACGTCTGTCACTCCTGGATACATTGACCCCCAAATTTATATTCACCCCTCATTCCAGATCTTCGCCTCTTTCCTTTTCCTATAAAAACCCTTCGCACAGACGACATAGGCCCTGAGACATTTTTTTTCCTAGGGGCCTCCTGCGTGGAGCTAATTTAGCCACTATTTTACCTATATATTCTGCTTTTATTAAATAACTGTTTTAGACCCCAGTATTGCTTGGAGAGTTTAATTTAATTAAGTTAATTTAATTTGAAAAACTCAATGAATTACCCTTTTCCGGGTGTTTAAATGAGATCGAACCGGTTTCACTTATATTCTGGCGTTCCCAGACTGCAACAAGCTTTTGAAAATAAAAGCGGCAAACAACGCCCGTAGCAACTACAATGGGAACCACATTTGACACCCAAATGTCAGAAATCACCCACCCTTGAAATTAGATTAACAATAGTAGATATTGTTAGAATAGAACAGAATCATTCACCGCATAATAATTACATACATTGCAATCAGTCTCTCGCATTGTAATAAATCACATGCCTAATGGTGTAGTATAATGCAATTTCTACTACTAAATGGGTAAATTTGGTACAATAACATAGTACTTAACTAAAACTACTTAACAAATTATTTAAAGTATGATATAGTATATTTTCTAACAGCAATAATAATATTATTTATTATTTTAACTTTATGAGTAAAACCTCAAACTGTAATATTTAATTAAATGAAGACATTATGAGCGAAACTCAATCGAAAATCTGGAAACAGAAAAATCAGAAAAAGATATTGGCACCTCTGGGACTCGAACCCAGGACCTCCCTACTTTCCGGGTTGGGCGCTCTTATCCACTGAGCTAAGGTGTCGATATCCAATTCGGTCACTTTTAACTGTACCATACTTCGACTAAGAACCACCCATATTATCTTCATTTTTCTCAACGCATATTTTTATTGGCTGCCATCTTTATGAATGATTGCAAGATTCAACTCGAACTAAATGCAATCTAGATGGTGTCTGGATAAATTATTATCCATTTTATTTAATGTGCGACATCTATTGACTCTTCTGCAAGTCTGGGATGAATATTATTATTTATTATTTTAACTTTATGAGTAAAACCTCAAACTGTAATATTTAATTAAATGAAGACATTATGAGCGAAACTCAATCGAAAATCTGGAAACAGAAAAATCAGAAAAAGATATTGGCACCTCTGGGACTCGAGCCCAGGACCTCCCTACTTTCCGGGTTGGGCGCTCTTATCCACTGAGCTAAGGTGTCGATATCCAATTCGGTCACTTTTAACTGTACCATACTTCGACTAAGAACCACCCATATTATCTTCATTTTTCTCAACGCATATTTTTATTGGCTGCCATCTTTATGAATGATTGCAAGATTCAACTCGAACTAAATGCAATCTAGATGGTGTCTGGATAAATTATTATCCATTTTATTTAATGTGCGACATCTATTGACTCTTCTGCAAGTCTGGGATGAATATTATTATTTATTATTTTAACTTTATGAGTAAAACCTCAAACTGTAATATTTAATTAAATGAAGACATTATGAGCGAAACTCAATCGAAAATCTGGAAACAGAAAAATCAGAAAAAGATATTGGCACCTCTGGGACTCGAGCCCAGGACCTCCCTACTTTCCGGGTTGGGCGCTCTTATCCACTGAGCTAAGGTGTCGATATCCAATTCGGTCACTTTTAACTGTACCATACTTCGACTAAGAACCACCCATATTATCTTCATTTTTCTCAACGCATATTTTTATTGGCTGCCATCTTTATGAATGATTGCAAGATTCAACTCGAACTAAATGCAATCTAGATGGTGTCTGGATAAATTATTATCCATTTTATTTAATGTGCGACATCTATTGACTCTTCTGCAAGTCTGGGATGAATATTATTATTTATTATTTTAACTTTATGAGTAAAACCTCAAACTGTAATATTTAATTAAATGAAGACATTATGAGCGAAACTCAATCGAAAATCTGGAAACAGAAAAATCAGAAAAAGATATTGGCACCTCTGGGACTCGAGTCCCAGAGGTGCCAATATCTTTTTCTGATTTTTCTGTTTCCAGATTTTCGATTGAGTTTCGCTCATAATGTCTTCATTTAATTAAATAAAGCAATAATAATGTTTGGATATTTTGAATATCGCCGTTTTTGTAAAAATCACGTCAAAGGAGCTGTACAATTATGATTTCCCAGGCTCCATCTAATTTCATTACTTACTAACAGACACAGAAAACATACTTACCTGATAGGTCATTTTAGATAATTACCAAAAAAATAAATTAATGGAAAGTTTAAGCTTGCAGAAGACATGACTTTGCATGCAAATGTCACTGTATTTAAAACACTGATTTTATATTTGCAATTTAACCTTCCATTTGCAATTTAACCTTCCATTACTATTGATATTACATTTATTAAAAGATTTGTGGCTAAAGCAGAATTGATATTATTTTTTAAATAAATATTTTAATATAATGAAAACAAATAACTTTGTATACACCACAATAAAATATTTTATATAGTTATAAAGTTATTTGTTTTCATTAAATTAATAATGACACCAAAAAGTGGATTTGCAAAGTTTGAAGAAGTAAGTATTTTAATTGTTCAATTTTAGGACTGGAGAATTTTTAATGAAATAAAATTTAAAAAACTCGTGCCTCGAGAAAATAAGAAGTGTCATCAAATATTCCTACTTGATATTCAATTTCAAATACTTACAATCTTTCCATCGCGTCATATCTTCATTTGGTACAGAAAATATGAACCTTCACATAACTATGTCATTGTCACTTGATCATTGTCATGTCGTTCTAAAGTATTTATAAAAACAATTCTTTTTACTTCTGTCACAAGCGTTAAAAATTTCTTTAAAGCATGCCTGGTCAATTAAACCAGTAGAAAAAAATTATAAATAACATGCTTGGTTTTTTTTTAATAAAGTATAATTAAATGTTCTTTAATGAGGTTTTAAATATTTGTAGAATGTAATTTCTGATGTTATTTTCACGTAGCGTGAACTTTTGCGTATTTAATAAATGTTAAATCATTAAACTATTTGTTGTGCATCAAATTCTCACCGAGAGTTTAATTTAAAATCACTTACAATTCGTTTACTCAGTAGAAGATGCTTCGAATATCGTTAGGGATCATTGTTCAGAGTTGGAACATTGTTGCTTGAAATGGCTATCACCATATTCTCATTTTTTATTGTTTTTTTTTTTATTTCAAGTTCCATTTCTATTAAAGTATTTTTGTTGTCAATACAATTCAATTCAATTAAAATCATTTATTTTAAAAACATTACAAAATTAAAATTTCAAAGCGTTTTTAAGAAGGACCAGACAAATTTGTAATTTGTCATTTTTATTTTTAAATCAAATTTGTCGTTTTAAATCAAATTTTATACGTTTTAACTCATTTCAAAAAATAAATATAAATTGATTTTTAAAGACTGTTCTTTTACCTAGCAAATCTTTGTTTTAAATTTTGAGAAAATATGTTTATTTTTAGTACAGCAAGATTTTACCGTAGGTCGTTGGCAGATTTGATAAATTTTCAAACAAAATTTTGTATTATACAACAAGCATTTCAAATCATATAAAATGAATCAATACATTATTTGGGAAAGCTATTTTTCAGAATTTTAATTTTAGTTCAAAAAAATCATTAAAAAAAGATCCGCGCCCTTGTTTTGTGACGAAAATACTTCAGTTTGTCTTTTTATTTACGGTCTTACAAACTAATATATTTAAAATATATATATATATTCTTATTTTTCTTAGACATTATTGAAAAAATATAAATACTGATGATTAAAACATGATTACAGAAAGTACATAATTTTAATAGTTTTATCATCACGAGTTTGAGCATTTTTGAGCATTTATCAAATTTCGAATGATAAAATCGATATTGAGTTATTATGTTAAAAATGCTGGGATGCAGAATAATTAATCGTAATTACCCTTTACAGCTGCAAGGGTACGATCGCAAGATCATCGTTCGATGAAATTCAAATTCTCGGCCGCTGGTTCATGGCTCTTAAAAGAGAAAAATATTAATATCAGATAAGCAGATTTAAGCAATTTAAACATCAATGAAGCACGATCAGACTAACAGCAACAAAGCATGCCGATATAAACGTATAACGTAACCAAAACGTTTTAAAATATTCACTCAACTGTCAAAAAATAATGTAAGATTTTATCTAAGTGGTAGTGGGGTTATTTGTATGTACTCGTAGTTGCATAAGTAACTTAAGAGGAACGTATGCGCGGCCCATTTCGGCCAGTCTCATACAAATCTTAAATTTGGATTTAAGATCAAAATACCAAACTAAACTAAAAGGCAATTTAGGCAATTATTTGTGAGTAAATGAAAGACATTAAAAATATTTTTTTTCTTTATTTGTTTTGAAAATACAATGAAAAATAAAATAACAAATTAACGATTGTTAAAATGAATTTGTTGGGTAGTAATTTTAATACATAAACGACAACATTTTGTTGCGCCGAAAACAGGGAATTTGTATTTTAAATTTACACCCATCCAAATGAATTTTTCTGTTAATATATATTTTTTATATTTCTGTGATAAATAAAGAAAAATTATTTTTTTATTGTTTTTCGTTTACTCACAAATAATTGCCTAAATTGGCTATAAAATCATGAAACATTAAAATATTTAATGGCCTACATCTCATAATTCAAAGCAAAAATAAATAAAGTAGCTCACATCCGTACTAGATATTTGATATTACTTTTGATTACAAAAATAATTTATCAGTTTGGTTGGGTATTTTGATCTTAAATCCAAATTTAAGATATCTATGAAACTGGCCGAAACGGGCCGCGCATACGTTCCTCTTAATATAGCTTTGTAAATTTCGATTTGGCATTGATTGCCTCACACGTGGAAGGCAGACCGAAACAATACCACTTAACCGTTCTATCTGATGAAATAATTGAGAACAACCGACCGATCTGATTAATTAGGATCTGCGAATAGCGCACTTTCATCTATCGTCCCCAACGCATGAGGAATGCACCGCGCTGGGCCATGAGCCACGATTGTAATATGTATAGTCCGTCAGAGTGTCAGAGAGACAGCACAGGACATGACGCAGACTGGCGGGACACGAGAAGGCCAATGTGTGTCCGTCCTGCTGGCCTATTAGAGGTGCTGAGGACCGTGACCGTCCATTGTCCGACACGATGGCCATCAGACAACGGACAACGATCGACGAACAGCGAGCGGCTCAGCATGTTACGCTCTGCAGACCGCAGGACCCATGTACCGTGTAGTGCGGAGTTTCTCCAACTTATTTCGTTCACCTTTTTAAAACAAATTTGTCCCCTTCCCTTGCTTGCAAGTTTGGGACTGACAGACGAGAGCATGCTACTAATGAGCAAATGCTACTTAGTGGCATGTGTGTCAGTGACGCTGCGACAAATCACAAACCAACAGCCGGTTGATTTGTGACCATTGCCACTTGATTCGCTGGTGGAAGAGGAAGTGCTCTAAGCACGTGAAAACAGGCTTAGAGCACTTGCGTGCTTATTTCGGTCCAGTCTCAGTCAGAACCCCAATCGGTTTTTTATTTTCTTTTTTCTTTTCCATACCAGGTTTCGATATAGGTACCTTTTGATTAAAAATATTTTTTCTCAGTTTGTTTGGGTATTTTTTCAAATTCAAAATTAAGATTTGTATGTAGCGGAACGCGCAAAAGTTTCTCTTAATGACTTATGTACTTTTGTGTTTTGAATAAATGTTAAATCATTAAACAATTTTTTTTCAGAAAGTGTTTTTAATTCACTTTTTTTGCGCCTTTTTATTGCCTTCGCTATCGCGTACTAACTGTCCTTCAATATTATTTTTGAAATTAATGTAGATACTAGCTGACCCGGCCACGCGTTGCTGTGGCTAACGAAACACAATGCTGTCTGTTAATTTGCATGCAAATCAAATCCACACCGCCCGCTTGCCAGCCCGCTCGAAGACATTCTTATATCTTTCAACCAATTTACACAAAACCTAGACAAATTATATTTCTAAACCTTTCTCATGAATCGCTCTGTCTATTGATGAAAACCGCATGAAGATCCGTTCAGTAGTTTTTGAGTTCATCGCGAACAGGCAGACAAAGCGCCGGAAGACTTCAATTTATAATATGTAGAAATAATGGAAAAAAATAAAAGAAAAAAACAAATAAATCCCCCTGTTGTATACCATCGTGACCATGTAGTTTTTGAGTTTATCGCGAACAAATAGACGCGCCGAAGGACTTTAATTTAAATTTTGTAGAGATGCAGAGGTAATGGAAAAAAATTAAAAAATAAATAAATCCCTCTGTTGTATACCATTGTGACCACAGCTCCTTGAATCTCTCCACCGCAATAAGGATCTCCAGTCGATTTTTTTTTATTTATTTAAATGAATAATGACCTTCTTTCTTAAATAACTGCATATTATTTTTAAAGTTATTTTTAATAGTTAAAATAAATGTCAAAGTTTTAATTTTTCAGGATCTCCCGAAAACCACCATATCTGGTGTGAATCGTGTGATGTCATAATGGCCAAAAGTTTTAGTTATTTTCAGCAGATGTTGTCATTTTGTATGGAAGAAGCTATGTAACTATTCAATAAGTAAAACGTTATTTGGGTGGAATTATTTATTTATTATATTTTATTTATTATATTATATTTATTAAATTATGTTTATTATATTATATGTATTATACTATATTTATTATACTATATTTATTATATTATTATATTTTTCAATATTATTAAGGGAGAGTGGTATAAAAATTGTTTGAAACTATTATTTTTTTAGCTTTACGAATCGAAATCAATATTATGGAAACCGAAGCATCAATTTTGTAGGCAACTGAAATCAGCTGTTCGTCCCCGGCCATTTTGAAAATCAGAATTGGAGCGCTGCGACAGGCATTACATAATGTTTTTAGACAGTTAAAGTTTTTGAATATTTTAAATAATATAGATAAACTAATAGAGATACTCTTTTTTGATATTGTATTATTTAGGCCTAAATAATGTTTCAATTACCACAATAACTATTATATGTCTAAACCTCTATAAACCAATAACACGGAATGTTGAATGGCTTGTCATAATTTTCAATACATATATACCAGGTGACTGAAGAATTATGGACGCGGTGACGTCGCGCCTCACAAATTCAATAAAACCATCTTGACAGGTTTTTTAATGACGCCTTTTAAAAAGTTTTTTTTTTTTTAAATAATTTTTTTAAAACTCTACGTTAATTATTATTTAATAAAACTTATATATTCTATATATTCGGAATCAGCGTTTATTGGTCTATATCAGAGGTTCCCAAACTTTTTTTCCTCGTGGACCACTTTCAAAATTTGACTAGTTTTGGTGGACGACCCCCTGCTGCAACATTTCTACCATATTCCCAAAACTCGACACGCGTTGTACTGAATATTGAATATAACGATGGAGTTGTGGTCTGTCACAACGGGGGGGGGGGGGGTAGTAATATGATATGAGATAGGGGGCGGGATGGGATATGGGCACAGGATGGGTCTCAATATGACAATTTTTCAACGAAATACATTTAGGCAGATAGTACCTGCGTACATTGACAGGTAAAGCCAAGCCTGTACTGAATATCGAATGAGCAAGTTTTTACAAGTAACAGTAGTCGCTGACCTTCTTAAAATACACTACTCAAAAAATTAAGGGAGGGTTTAAAAAAAAGGAATTAAAAAATAAATTCATATAAATCCATATGCCGGCCTAACTGAATTTTTATTTTTATTTTTTTAATTTTCACAATTATTTTTTCGCGCTATCTGTTAGGATTGCATGAGAACCTTATCACCTAAAAAATTTAGCCAGAAATCTAAAAATTTGAATTTTAAAGCTTCAAAATGCTTTTTTTAAATATGACCTTTTTTCTCCAAAATACAGCCTGTCAAAAATCATCAAAAAATTTTATCTGCCTTTATTGATAGGTAAAGCCAAGCCAACATTTCTGTTCTTTACTATCGAAACCAGATTTTTTTTCGTGGACCCCCATATACAACTTGTGGACCCCCATTTTTCTCTCATGCCTTCGTGGACCCCCGTGGAGTCTCCCGTGGACCCCTGGGGTCCACCTGGACCACTCTGGGAATCACTGGTCTCTATGAACATATTTTTTTGAAGCCATAATATTTTTCACTGGAGTTCCTTATTGCCTACTTGGGGAATCAGTGATCTAGTGAGAAGGGATTGTTTCTTCGGAAATTTTCACACAATTTATACTGATACACCGAGCTCATCGACCTCTCCTTCGCCTATGATAATACGCGATTTTAAAATAGATTACTGTGTCTACCTGCCCACATTTCGCACGACATGCGGCGTGACAAGTTTTTAATAATTTATGTCCGAGCCGTATTAAAATTAGCTCTTCCGTGTTTATTTTATTTTGTATTTATAAAATAATTTATATAATGGATGTAGTCTGGGTGATAAAGATTCGGATAGACGACTAAATGTGTTTTGTTGTTTTACTGCACACAATTTATTGCCGGCAAGGGATTGTCATTTTGGTATAGAAACTTCATAGATTTCTCTCGGACGATAAACATGTCACAGAGAATTCCAATAATAATTCACGTCATTTAAGCGGTTAACATAACAAAGCTCTTCTGAAGTGCTGCCAATAGCGACTAGAAATATATGATTTAATTTATGTATCATTTGTAAGTTTCGAGTCGTTCCCTTCTCATACAATTATTGTCTGGTTTGACGTTTTATCAGTAGGGGCGCAGGCGATGGGAAACTTTTCTCCGCGAATTTCAATGAATACAAAATTTGCTTTTAATTGTTTCACATTTCGCTTGACTGCCACACGGGAACGTGCCCTCCCATAGTTAACGGCTATTTGGAGATACTCATTGAATAGAACTACACAAGCGTGGTAAAAAACCTTCAATCTATTCTTTAATATTATAAATGCGAAACTGCGAGTTTGTTTGTTACGCTTTCACCCATAAAACAATAAAACGATTTTAAAAATTCTTTCACTAATAGAAAGCTAAATTATATGTGAGTACTATAGGCTGTACATAATGGTAAGTTCTGGCGTTATGAAATTTAAAATATTAATATATTATATATTTTATATGTTTTCTGTCGCTAACAAAAGTGAGGTATTGCTAACGTCAGAAAATAAATCATTGCCATGGAAACGATGCTGGTAGGTACTCAGTCCCCTAACTACTGGTCGGCTGCTGCTCCAGAAAATTCAAATATTAAAATATGTTTTATTTTTTTGGACAAGCTTAATTAGCTTATGTTTTGAAATAAATGTCAGATGAGAGTTCCTACATTAAAAATATAATTCGCTACGATTTTAAAGACTGAATAATAAATATTGTTATTTTTTATTAAATTTACAAACTTCCACATACTTAAATAAAAATAAATATCCGAAATGTTTGTAAGTGCATGAATACCGAACGACTGCACCAAATTGGATAATTCTTTTTTTCTTTGAGCTCTAGCATTATGAAATTTAGGTGGCACGCGAGCTGTTTGAAAACAGAATGTACCGGGAATGAATGTATGGAATGTGGGAGGGGGTGGGGGAGGGGGGATAATTGATAAGTGCAAGCGCTACAGTAATATCCCCTAATACCATGCGAGCGAAGCCGCGGGGAAAAGCTAGTAATATTATTTTTAATGCTTTTATCAATGTTTCGTCTACAATTTCCAATTTGGGAGGCGGATATGGGTACCGCCGCCATGGGAACCATTTATTGGATAACCAACACCTCTGCCATAGGTCATCTCAACTTAGCTTGACCAATGACTTAGCAGGAGTGCCCGGGTTAATGTAATTATATTATATTTTCTTTTTTGTTTTAGTTTTAAATTATTTAAAAGTACTGTGATACTTAACTTATAAACAAATAATGTAAAAGCCTATTAGGGCGTGTAATAAATAAATAAAAGGTTTCTGGGACGTTAGGCGCTTAGTTAGCAACAATCTTAAAATTATGGGAGATTAGAAAGATTTAGATTATTTTCACCTTACTTTGAAATTGTCTGTAATCTAACGTCGTCAGAGTTAAGATTATTCTCTTTCGAAAAAGATATATATTTATTAATATTGTCAATAAAGATGTCACAGCACATCCTTGATACATTCATTCACCTATTTATTGTACGAGTATTGTGATTGCATTGTACAATTTACTGATGGCCATGTTTATTGTGGAAGTCATGTAAATTATTTTCTATGAGCTGTAGCCATTATTCCCAGTTGTTACAGTTTCAACTTCAATTGTGTTAGTTCGGTTTTTCGACAATTACCAATATAGAAACTAAGATATTTCTAATAAACATGCTTTAAATTTGGCGCAAGTGATTAAAAAACCATGGTTATTTATCAGGTGTGTAAAATTTAATGATGCTGAAATCTGCCAAAGCTCACCAGTTTATTTTATTCAATTATATATGTTTACCTATTGTATATTTATTTATTTATTTAACGCACAGGGGGCTTTTACATGACTTGTAATAAAATTTTAATTTGACAGATACTTTGAAAACTTAGGAAATAATAAAAATAAAATTACATTTGATAAAAGTCATACAAACACAGAAATAAAAACAGAAAAATACAGCTATTTTATAGATTAACAAGATGTCTTTAGTGTTGAAACAAATGTTTTAGATGATCCACAAAACTCGCAGAGTTGATATTGAATATGTCAACATTACCCAAGTACTGGTTTCCCATGGTATGAAGTCGTTGTATCGGAGAGTGGGCAACGTAGTTAAGCATATAAGTATGAGCTGCTGTAAAATATTGTATTTCGTCCTGTTGTTACTGTGGGTATTCGTAAATTAATGAGTTGCAGGAGTTCACAACATATATGTATATAACGCGCAGAATTATAGTTTTAAAGTTTTTTTTCTGAGGTAATAATTTATGTGTTGAAATCTTTGATTTTTTCCCAAAATTCTCTAGTCACCCCATTAGGATGGAAAAATTTCTCTTTGTTTTTGTTGTTCCGCTAATCTTCCTTGTGATCAAAAGTGCTCCCAGACTTCAAAAAGGTGAAGAACTATTACTCTAGTGAAATATCTCATAAAATGATGGAATAGACAAGAATACGTATAAATCATTAGTTGTTGCAGCTTAGTTCTGGTACCAAGACTATAATAGAAATAGACCACAGGCCGCGTTATTCTGAGGAGGCGCAGATTTTTTAACCACCGCCAGCTGTCACGGCTTTACCTTACTTTTACGACGGTCACTCGTAAATCATGTGTTTTCATTACTCCTCGTCTGGCTCGGCGTATTCAGACACCGAGTCGGCAGTTCGCAGCGCGATTTTAATACAAATAGAATTGTAATTAGGCTAACCACCACTCTTGACAATAGCGGAATGTGGGAGAAATTACTTATTACGAATTAAAAAAAAAAAGTTATTTTTCATCAATTTATTATTTAACATGGGCACTTAAGTTTTTATGGGTCACACGGATTGTTTATTATTATTTTTTTTGAGACATTAGTTAATATTTTACAGTACAATTCAACAATGTTGGCCTCTCTGGGTAGCTTACCCGTGCTAAGGCCCCCTTTTTATAATATAAAAATTTCCACTTATCCAACCCCCTTAACCTAATTACCTATCATTTACCATCAAGAAAAAACTATCCAAAATTCTATTTCATTGTAACACCATTTTCAACTACTACAAAACTAAAACCTGGCTTTATTATTCGGTATAGTTTGTTGTCTGTCAAGTTATTAATCTAGATATTCACCAATTATGCGTTAAACTACATTTTTGAACAAAAAACAAATTTCAACAAACACAAAATATCACCAACAGACAAGTTAGACAAGCGTACAAAGAACACATAAAAACTACGATGGTAATCAGAAGCTTTGGATAAAGACACCACAAATTCCATGCTATAAAAGCGTTCAACAGTCTTACACACGAAAATAATTTCAACATTTACAAAATTTTTAAAATGGATTACAGAGCAAAAAATCAATACTTACTACCAAAATTTTAAAACATAAAAGAATAAAACATATTCACGTAACACACAAAACAATGATAAAACCTACATCACACAACAAAACATACGCCGATTTTAAGGTTATTTTTAATATTGTTGTAAGTTTTTTTTTTTTATTACCAACTTTATATATTTCATCAAAATGAAAATTATTTTTTCATCTGATAGACATTCTGGAGTCCCGTACTTCACTTTATCTTTTTAGTACTAAGTCATTGATTTTGTACGGGAATATTAGGGGATTGATGCTTTTGATGAAAGTAATACGGTTACATTTTTCCAATATAAGGGACGTTGTGTGGAGGGATGTTTGCAATATATTCCAAGCCTATTAACATCCTCTTCCAATTCCAGGCTGTCTTTAATTTTAGTGACTTTTTTGTAAATTTTAGTGTCATCAGTAAAAATTTTGCATTTGAAGTTTTTAAAATATGTGCCTATGTCATTGGTATACAAAATAAACAAGAGAGGTCCGAGATATGGTCCTTGTGGAAGTTCTGACTTGACTGCTTGACTTTTATTAGTGAAATATGATGATCTTAGAAGGTCACCATTAATCCCGATTTTTCAACTTGAAAAATGATATTTTAGCAAAACATTTTTTTCTGTATGCAATTATTATCTTAGCGTTCACTGATTACTTGGTAACCGTAATTTTGTATCACACATGATTAAAGTGGTATTTGTGTAAAGTGATGGGAAACTCGAGACAAAACAAAAACGCGACGTGTGAATGAATGCCTGGCAATAAAAGTTTGAATATGTATAAATATATGTTTAAGTACTTCACCTAACCTAACCCAACAGCTGCCACAATGTGGTGACTCACATTACTGTGACAATCCACCTTCTATTCCAGACCTAAAGCGATCGATTGGGATTATTTTATAGTGTGTTAACAATGCAACAAGTGCTGTTATCTAATGGTCGGTAATTACGCGTGGCCGCTAGCCGCTACTTCCATCAAGCAGATTGCCTGTCCGCAATGTCCACGCACCTAATCGAATTGTGTTCCGGTGACTGAGCATGAATCAGTACCGTCTCGCGTCGACACACTAAAGGAAAGGTCTTCAAATCAACCAGCACTTGCTCTGACCGTTAATGTAGTCTTCTATCATCAAAATAGGCAAACTAATCCAAAATCTGTTGACTATTTTACAAGCCTCCCAAGTGTATCTTTATAAATAAAAAATATTTGGTCGGGAGTGAAGTCAGCGCGGAAATATTTTTTACACTTATATTTTGTTCAGGACGGTGGGAATAGTCCAAGTTTCCTACGTACAGATATAACCACTCAAAAAGAAGAAGTTGGAGAGTTATGTAAATATGAAAGTTAGAGAGAACGCGCAAATATTAAAAACGATAATATTTAAGGGAAAATTGTGAAAATGTTTAATAAAATACGACTAGTTTAAAATAGAGCAAAAATCTCGTAAGGATTGTCTAAAATAGCATTTTAAGAAGTACTTTGATTTTTTTTTCATACATATGACTTGTAAAATAACTGAAACAACGTGCTTATAATAATTTTCGGAGCATACTTTGAGATTTTTTTTATTGAGGAAATTTTATAAACGTAATCACCATTTCGGCGTGTGGAATGTATATATATTATCTTCAAGAATAACATATTTTTTAAGAGCTTTAAAACCTACAGTATAAGGAAAATATGTAATAAATCGGTAGAAATGCGAGAAGCCGGACCTTAAAACACCTTATTTTTAAGGAAGAATTTAAAGAACCACAACTTTACTCTAAATCCGAATTTATGTTATTAATGACATTTTTGTTCGACATTTTTTTTTATTGGATATCTTAATAAAAATGAAATTGATAATTATTATCCATAGTCTTTGATACCTTCTCATTTTATGGTTTGATTAAATTTAATAAATCTATACTAATATTATAAAGAGGAAAGATTTGATTGTTTGTTTGTTTGTTTGTTTGTTTGTTTGCATTGAATAGGCTCCGAAACTACTGAACCGATTTTTAAAATTCTTTTACCAATAGAAAGCTACATTATCAGCGAGTAACATAGGCTGTATATAATGGTAAGCTCTGGCGTTATGAAATTTGTATAAATGAAAATGTGTGTATTTCATATATTTTTGCAGGAGGGAGGAAAGGTAGGGGGAAGGTGGGGTTCGTGGAGAGGGAAGAGACGAGGGAGGGGGAAGGCGGGGAAGGTGGAAGGGAACGGGGACGCACGGGAAAGGATAAGAAGGGAGAGTCAATTTATTTCTTTGAATGGCATAGCAACGCATGCCAGGAACCAGCTAGTAATTTATAAATTTTTTTGGTTCTGTACGTTTATAAGCTGCCAAATTAGTCGTTAGTTGTCATAATTTGCTTAGAATATTATCTCAGGTGTGAAACCTGTTAATCAGCACAATTAAGTTAATTAATGGGTTATTAGTTAAAATAATTTGTTTTAGTGATTTGTCATTTTAATAAGTGCATGCCAATCACCAGTCACAAGTTATGTGCTTTAGGTGATGGTTGAAAGTTAAATATTATAATACGCATTTAATTTCTTAGGCTTTTAGGTTTTTTTAGGTTATTTAACCAGTATTTTTGTAAAGCTCCCTTGGAGTGATTATTGATTGACGAATTGTGGTAGCAGTACTTTAAGAGCACCACTTAAATAGAATAGGCAGGTTTCTATTTTGGAATTGAAATATGAAAAAAAAGCGATAATAAAAGCGATACGGTGTAATTAATTCATTGTGGACATATTTTATTGTTTTATTTATATTATTGGTCATATTTTATCGTAAAAATCCCGATGAGCAGTAAAACGCATTTTGGGACGGGAGGAATTTACAAAGGTAATGGAATCAATATTTTAACAGAAATCAAAATTATAAATCTCACATGCATAATGGAATAGGAACATTTACAAAGGCCTCCGTGGTCGAGGGGCAAGGCTGTCGATTAGCGATTTGGTAGTCTCAGGTTCAAATCCCGACGTTCGCAAGTAAATTTGACTCGATTGATTGGCGTTTTCATAATGTAATCATTTAAAATAATGTAAGATATATTGCGGCACGTTCCAGAGTGGAAGATACTCTCAATATCGCCCTGGTGTAAGACCACCATTCAGAATGCTGGCTTGAAATGGCTTAAGCCGTGCTTGGTGACCAGATTTTAATAGCCGGGTACTTCTTCACCTTTCTCTTCTTCCTCTTCCCTTTCTCTCCCTCCCCACTACCACCAGCCTCACAACATACTCCAACTAGGGATGCCATAGTTTCACTGGCTTCAGGCGATTGGGAGCAGTTGGTACTCTTGTGTGGCATTCACATAATAAAATATAATAATAATAATATAATAGTTGACCACGACACCACCTTTACCTATGGGAAAAAACTAACGGCTGACTTTGGATGGATTTATTGTTATATTCTCATACGTTGAGTCACCAAAGCTCAGCTATTCGACTCGTTGTCAATAGATTGGTCACCTGTTAAGTACTTATTTGATACTCCTCAATCTGCCCCATGACTATTTGTCTAAACATTTTAATTTGTTTACCACACAAGAATAAAACTGCCCGGAGTTTCTCGGGTTCTCTCATTGTTTTGTAGAATATTGCGAGGCGGAAAAATCACACGATATGAACCGATGTACTTATTTGACTGTCTCCATCAACATATTTTTTTATTTAAACTTCAATGACTTAAGGTCGGAATAAATATAAATTCGTAACAATACTAAAAAAGCTTATATCGTTGGAGCGTTCCATACGCGAATTTTTAAATTGGGCCATGCAAAACGAACAAACTGACTTAAGTATGTATATTCTGTATGGAGTGTATGTTATATTGAAACTGACTTTTATTTTCCGTGCGGTATTTTCAAATCTTTTTATTTTACTACGGAATAAATAAACGTCTGAAGTGACACGATAATAATAACTGTAAATGTCACCCGCAGGGCCGTAAAACACGGACGGGAAACGTACAACTAATTACGCGCGGATTCCGAAAAATAAAACTTGGAAAAATACGCTCATCGATGCTGGCTTTATAGCTGGTGGCTGACTAACAACATGACCGGGTCTATAGTTCCGTCGTAACCTCTAGCTCTTTCTTGTAAACAATGCTAGTGACAGAAAGAGATGTTAAGACGGAGCTCTTAACGGTAGTGGCCTCGTCTATTCCCCCTTCTCGCCCATTGGGGTTTAAAACATTCGTGGTCTTCTTTCTTTATGATCGCCTCTCGGCTACAAGACGTTAACGCTCTCACTACAAATTCCTATGTTCAGAAGCGTAATTTTATGTCCCCCATGTGACATTCTTGAAATTATTGGAATTAAAGTTCACGGATGGTGTAGCACGTAAAACAGTGGACGGTGGAAAATACTTTCTGATGGTAGGAACTTCAATTACGATTAGTTCAACGCACTAATTAGGTAAGAATTTAGAGAAAAGTAGCCTGACTGTAATTTTATTTCGGTTCAAAAGAATAGAGTTGTTACTTCTTCTACTTAGTCTCCTTCAACGGAAGAAATCTTTCGAGCGGGCCCTCCATTGATATGCTTGGTGTAATTCTCTCAAGTGACCAGCTCAGATATGAGGGCTCCATCGAAGCCAGAGTAAAGTTAGCCTCTCGTGCTGGGCGTGCTGTACAGGGTCCGCATAATATGCTTTAATAGTACAAAACCGCTAACCCTGTATAAATCACAAGTGCGCCCCACGGTTGAGTTTGGCAGCCACCTCTTGTCTGGAGCTCCAAAATACCTGAAAAATACCCTCGACTCTGTGCAGAAACGGGCGGTCCGTTTGATAGATTCTCCCATCTTAACAGACGGATTGCAATCTTAAGAGCACAGGCGTCAGGTGGGAATGCTATCCTGCTCCGAGGAACTAGCATCATTGATCCCTTCGGCACCGGTGCATAGTCAGGAAATACGCCAAACGCGTGCCTAACATACGTACACGGTTGACATTTGTCACATGAGAACGGGTCGTTTCTTCAATTCGTTCTTGTGTTCAACTGTTCGGCTGTGGAACGATTTGCCGGCCTCTGTATTTCCTCCTTCTTACAACATGGGTCTCTTCAAGACCAATGTTCATTTCTTCCTCTCCTCAAAAAGACCCTCCACACAGCATCTCAGATGACATAGGCCCTGAGGGAAATTGTTCAGGGCTTCTCGTCTGCAGTTAATGTAAAAAAAAAATAGGAAGAGCGTTCTTTATTTCCCCCCTGTGTAATGTGAAAAATCCTTTTCCCTGACGATTTTATCCCTCTGTAGTTGGTCAAAAATTATTTCTAGCGTTTCCCGCCGAACGACAAAGGCAATAAGTTTTCTCCCCATCGACAACAACCAACAACGTCGCGTTAATGTCAAATATAATATTGTTATGTAAGACCTGTTGATATCACGAGCAACGTTAATTTTGTCGGACTTATCTACAATCTACAACTTCCTAACTTCCCTAAAGTATTTCGACTTTCATGTTGTGTATCTATACACTGTGTCCAGAAACTCCTAGGACCATCAGGAAACAGGTGAATCTACATCGCATTTATATAGAATCGAATTTTTGGTATATCTTTTTTCGGTTTGCGCTCTCGTTTTCTAGTTAATCGACTCTAAAGTTGGAACTTTTAAGTCAAATCAAGAAGAATAGTCGCTAAAGGGTTAATATCGAAGCGTCAGGGGTCATCCATTAATTACGTGAGCTGTTTTTTTTTTCAATTTAGACCCCCCTTTCCTTGGTGAGGTTAAATAATATTTGGTGGGACCCCCCTACCCCTCACTTACACTACACTTATTAAATGACTGTATTGCATTTCATAAAGATAATAGCCATTAGATTTTTTCAGCCGGCAAAATGGGACACTTCAAAAGAAATGAAACATTTTTTGATTTGGTGAGATTTTACTGCCCCCCCCCCCCCACTTTGCCCCCTTAACCCGGCCCAAATGTTTTTTTTAAACCCTTTAGTCGCCGAAAAAAAAAATAAGTTAAAAAAAAAATTATTTACCGATTTTGGATACCGTGTAAGTTTTATGATTTTTAATCGATATTTCGGTGGCTTTAATTACCACTTCCAATTTGGCACAAGCTACGGAATTTCAAACACTACAGATGATATGTCTATAGCAGAAGACTTAAACGTGAAAAAGCAAACACCTGTTGCAAGAAGATTTGTATGACTAACCCGAGTTTCGCCTCTACCAGCAAACCCAGAAGACCAGAGCTGATTATATAGGCTTACCACCACCCAGCTAGTTATGCCCCACGAGCAGGAAGGAGTGGAATTGGTAAATTGGATCTACCAGCTACGAGATACCGCCAGCCACCAGCATAATACCATATAATTCGCCGACATGTGATTTGCACAAATTGCCGAGCAGCACTACGAGTGTAATGAAGCCGTTACTCCAACTAACTGTTGCCGTATTTACCGCTTTGTCTTCTATTATGTGAAAATAATGTGTTTTTATTCATGGGAAGTAGGAAGCTAATGTTATTATTGAACTTTGTACACGTGCAGTCAGTGGGGGACTCCGAAGCTTGGTCTGTTAATAGCCCCCTCAAATTTTGATTAAAATAGTTGTACGGGATTAGTTCGCGTGTCACTTACTTGTGTGAATACTTTATTTCCTACGCCTTTTAGTTTTCTAGTTAATAACTTCCTTTTTTTACATTTACTCCACACAGGAGGACCTGAGGGAAAAAATCCCCTCTTACGCCTACGGGGCCATTCAAGTATTACGTAAGAACTACAGGGGGGCGGGGGGTCTTTGCTTGGCTTATTTTTAATGAAATGGGGGGTACGAGCTTTGCTTACTTTTGCTGACGAGGGGGAGGGGGGGGGGGAGGGTTAATACTTGCAAAAAATCTGCTTACGTAATATTTGAACTGCCCCTATGCGGATGCTGTCTGGAGGTTATTATTAGTGAAAGGGAGGAGAAGATGTTCGGGGAAGGAAAAATGTATGAGGGATGGGTAGGAATCTGGGATTCAATGTGTTCAGGAGTGACGAATGTATAAATCCATTCCTTGCAGGTGCAAGCAATGGGTTGAAGGGGTCCGGCCGGAGATATCGAACGGTCTTTCTCAACCAGTCTCCTCCGAACCGGCCCGCCACGCAGTGGGTGGGCCGCCGCCGCCCAAGACCTAGACAAACCTCACCCTGTGTACCCAGGTACCCCTGCTAAGTCAAAAAAACATAGCGAACCATTTGAGGTAACCTATGACAGGGGTGTTGGTTAGTCAATACCGGCAGAAAAATGGCTACCAAAATTGGCAGCGCTGCGGTACCCATACCCGCTTTCCTAATTGAGATTACGTGGTAGGGTGGTAAGTTGCCTCTTAATTTAGAGCTTGTGGGTTCAAATCCCGGTGCGGCGTAGGCAAGTTTTAAAAAAAATAGTCGGTTTGTTTTTTTACACGGAATTTACTGAATCAATTTTGATTCGGTGTATTTGCACTAATTCCGCCCTTTTCTTCGTCTGGTCATCGTCGATCGCCTATGTAATCAATATAAAGGAGACACATGGAAACATGATTTGATTGAATTATATTAATATCCAATTTCTGTTTTTGAAAACCCTGCTTTTTTTGGCACATTTTTTTTAATGCAATGTATTATAGGATTACGAACCTAGATACTAGATCCACCCCTGCTCGCGGCCATCTTCATAAACGATTGAATGTCAATGATAGCAAAATTCCTTCATAACGGTTCAACGAGAAACGTAACAATATGAAACAATTTTTTGAAACCAACAAGTAATAATACTAATACTCTTAATAATTAAGAGGGAATAACCAGACAAAACCGGAAATATGTCATTTTTAAATCAAATTTTAGACGTATTGACTCTTTTCCACAAAAAAAAAATATAAATTGATTTCGAAACACTGTTCTTTTTTCTAGTAAAGCTATTTTTTAAATTTTGAGAAAAAATATTTATTTTTAGTACAATAAGGTTTTACCGTAGGTCATTGGCAGATTTGTTAAATTTTCAAACAAAATTTTGTGTCATACAACATACACATATTATATATCAAATCTTATAAACATGCAGTAAAATAAATCAATAAATTATTTGAGAAAGCTACTTTTCAGTATTTTAATTTTAATTCAAATAAAATCATAAAAAAGATCCGGGCCCTTGTTTTGTGACGAAAATACTTCAGTTTGTCTGTTTATTATGGTCTTACAAACTAATATATTAAAAAAAAAAAAATGCATTCTTTTTTTGCTTAGACATTATTGAAAAATTATAAATACTTATGATCAAAAAATAATTACAAAAAGTACATAATTTTAATTTTTTTATCGTCACGAGTTTGAGCATTTTTGAATGTGGGTATTTATCAAAGCAAATTTGACATGAAATAAAATCGATATTGTGTTATTATGTTAAAATGCTGGTATGGAGAATAATTAATCTTCTTCATCGGAACCGCCCTGTACCGTTGCAAGGATATCATCGTTCGACAAAATTTAATTTCTCGGCCGCTGATTAATGGCTCTTCATGTTGTATCAAAAACCCAAAATAGCTGTCACACGTACAAATAATAACCTCAACACAGATGTAGGGAATCCTCTATGCAGAGAACAATAACAACAAGTGTAAGGATTATGTTTTAATTTTGTGTAGATTTGTTCCGAGTGTACCATTATTTTTCTCCCTGTCATTATTGACGGATTTATTCTCGTGAGCAGTCACATTACACACCACACTACGCCGACAGCCGGCATTCGATATAGAGACCCCATTGCCAGTATCTTTGTTTTCAATCTTCGCTTCTTCATTCACACATTTCTCGCAGGACGTGTCCTGCCTTTTAAACTCCCGAGACTCGTTTTTTCATCCCAAGCATGATCCCAAATTGAGACTTGGTCACGATCCCATCTTCCATGTCATCCAGATTGCTAATCTTAGATTAATCCACCACACCACTTAATCCAGGATAAAGTTAGTTAACCAATTATTTTTGATATCAATGGCGCTATTTATCTTACATGACAGCATTTGAAACCGTCATTATAAGTTTTAAAAAGACTGCTTGTAAAAATATAGTATTATTTTTGGAGTACTTAATATGTCTGGTTCGATCATAATTGATCCGGTGACAATTGGCCCGCCGACAGTGGATTCCTAGAACAGTTGATCCGGCGGACAGTTGACCCGCCGGGCATTGGAGGTTAATCACCACTTACCCGCCCTGGTATAAGTAACAGATGGTTACTCCTTCAAGGCTCTCGCAAGATTCTATTTTTTTTGTTAACCGAAGCTACATTTATTTATTTC
This sequence comes from Glyphotaelius pellucidus, assembly GCA_936435175.1. Classification (NCBI taxonomy): domain Eukaryota; kingdom Metazoa; phylum Arthropoda; class Insecta; order Trichoptera; family Limnephilidae; genus Glyphotaelius; species Glyphotaelius pellucidus. The sequence continues at coordinate 8,921,238 of OW386537.1, read as the reverse complement.
GAACTAATCTAGACCACCAGTGTCCCTGCATATTTTGTTAGTAAGCAGTATGCAAGTGCTTAACAGGAAAAACAAAATGCAAAAAAAAAAAACAATTGGCAGAGGGATCAACTGACTCGCCGGACCGGATCTTCTAAAAGATTTTTTTTTCAAGTAAGTATGCAAAGAGGATATACGGCCGTTCAACCAAGGTCGATATACTTATATCTGCAGGCGTCTTGAGTTAAAAACCGCTATACAAATATTTTACAAACAATAATTCCGACTCCCCGAAGGAGCTTGTGGTAAAAACAAAATACGAAATACTTATTTGTGCAGATGGCTTAGCAAAAAACCGCTAAAGGTTCCTGCTCTCATTTTTTTCAAGCGGATTTTCACCCAAGACGCCTGCAGATATATGTATATCGACTTTGGTTGTGTGGCCGTATATCTTCTTTATATACTTACCTGAAGAAATAATCTTTTAGGGGATCAACTGTCTGAGGGATCAATAAGCAGAGGGATCAACTGTCCGATGGGTCGGTATGGAGGTCTAGATTCGTTCTAAACTAAATGTGGTTTTGTTCTTTCAAAAAAAATAGAGTCCTTGCGAGAACCTTGAAGGAGTAACCATCTGTTACTTTTACCAGGGCGGGTAAGTGGTGGATAACCTCCAATGTCCGATGGGTCAACTGTCCGCCGGATCAACTCTCGGCGGGCCAATTGTCGCCGGATAATTTGTCGGGTCATCATTATGTCTACATAATGTGTCTGTAACAATTATTGTCTTCGGGTAAAAGCTAGGCTTTGCTACAAACAGATTTTATAAAACAGACATTTGAAAGCACTTACGGTATAAGTCCAAAGCACTGACGATTTGATGTCCTGATGATGACAGCTGATTTCAAGGTTTCAGTTGAATATACTGAAAACAGTGTTTTAAGTTAAATACAATTATTGTTGATGACATCGGCAGCACCAGCTGGCGGTAGAAATGTCATCATGTAGTTCCTCCATGAATGCAATGACAATAAATTAGTTACAATTATGAGGTGAACCGGAAGTCAGAATCTCACACATGTTAATCTTTGCTTTAAAGCAATATTTCTGTTTATTTAAAATCATACAAGTAATAATATATTTCTACACGTGTACCGTGGCTGACACTAGCCCACATCCTTTTTGACTCAATCCCACATGCAATATACTGTATTTAATTTCAAACAATCCGAATTAATATATTTAAGCCGCCGCTACCCGAATTTCTAACGATTTCTTACATATCTCCCTAAAACATTTGAAGTTTTTAAGCTCTTAAAAAATATATGTTATTTATGAAACGCAAATTATGTGAAATTCCCCCGATAGAAAAAAAATCGCAAAGTCTGCTCCGAAAATTATTATAAATACGTTAATTTCACTTATTTTAGAAGTTATATGTAATAAAAAAATTCACAGTGTTTCTTTAAAAGCTATTTTAGATTTTACCCACGAGATTTTTGCTCTATTAAACGAGTCGTGATTTATTAAACATTCTCACAATTTTCGCTTCAATTTTATCGTTTTAAATATTAGCGCACTCTCTCCAACATTCGTAATTACATAACTCTCGCCGAATAGCGCCGCCTTAAGGCGCCGTATACTCGCTCAAAAAGAAGAAGATGGAGAGGTGTGTAATTACGAATGTTGGACAGAGCGCGCTAATATTTTAAGTGATGAAATCGCAGCGAAAATGGCGAAAAAGCTTAATAAAACATGACACGTTTAAAATAGAGCAAAAATCTCCAGGAACGTATCTTAAGTATCATTTAAAGAAACAATGTGAATTTTTTCACAAATATAACTTGTAAAATAATAGAAATAGACTTTTTTTAAATAATTTTCGGAGCATACTTTGCGATTTTTTTCTATCGAGGGAATTTCATATAATTTGCGTTTCGGCGTGGAAAGTATCTAGATATTATCTTCAAAAATAACATATATTTTTTTAAGAGCTTTAAAACTTCCAATGTTTAAGGGAGATGTTCAAATGTTTAATGTAAGAAATCGCTCGAAATTCGAATAGTGGACCCTTAAGTCAGTTATACATAATTTGTAGACGCCTGGTAGAAATCTAAATGGTTGTAAGCGAAAAACAAGGAAATTGTACTTGTCAACTTGTCTTCGATTTCGTGGTTTTAGTGCACAACTGCCACGCGCCTGTCAGACCGTGTCCTACCAGTAAGTAAATTGCATTAAAAAAGCGCCAAAATGTCCTCGTGTGTGATCAGAAAATGTTTCCATTAAAAGCCAAGGAATAAAATATCATTCATAAATATATGCATATTATTTATTATTATAAAAAAATACAATTATTTCGATTGTTTCTGGAAGATTTTAAATATCATTAGAGAAAGTGAGATAGCAAACAATTAAGTATAAAAATGACAACCTAAGACAAAAGGTCGTCTCATACAGCATTCCGTATTCGACTCAGTGTAAGCGAGCAAGCGTATCTTGTCATCTCAATCATTCGTGATGTAGAATATAGTATTTGGTGCAAATGAACACGATGCCCTGTCCTACATCTATATCGTTCATTCACACACATTCTTTGAACCTTTATCATACATGAATAACTTTTGAATAAATAATTCATTGACAACAGAAGAGTGATTCTTACGTGTCACTTTGTGAGACAATTTTGAGTCTTGATGATATATAAAACTTCATTGATTTGAGTACTCTAGCACTTTAAGTATCTTTATATCAAACAGAAGGAAGAACGGTGAACATACAAAATTAGGTACCCATTGGAGGAAGTTGGTTCTAATTTAATGTGCTGGACGTGATAGTCTAGTTTCATACCCAGGATCAATCTCGATTGAATTTTGTGCCAGCTTCAGTGCTTTTACATTGTTGAGACAGCCTTTCAGAAGTTGATGGGAAATCGAGCAGGAGTTGTGCATTGTGTAGTGTATTGATTTTTCTATAAACCATATTTTATGCACGGAAACTTAAACAGTTTAAGGGGGTATTCTAGTCTAGAAAGAAAAAAAAACAATTTTTTTTTCTTCATATTTCCAAAGTTCAAATATTCAAAAATATCTCCTTTAAAGGATTTTTCGAAATTCGCATTATTTTAAAAGTTATAACCATTTTAATGTCGCGGTTTAGGCGGAATCTAACCAAAATCTGAATAGAACAAAATTTTAAACCCATTTTTCTCCAAACCACTTTTTTGGAGGCGGTTGACACGATATCTCAAGTTCTACTAAACCGATTTACTTGGAAATTGGTGTGATTCTTCTCTATACATTCTTCTATGGCGGGAACTAGAATTATAACAAAATTTCAATTTTTACTATTTTTTTAAATTTTGGAAAGTCAAAAAAACTGGTACAAAAACGTCGTTTTTATTTCAGATAGCCGCCATTTCGCGAAACAAAAATATTTTTACTTTTCCTTAGTTTGGGCCATAGCCGCATTTGTTTGGATTGAGAACTATTTTTTTTTTTTAAATTACTGGGAAGGTTGCAATCTTGTCAACCAGGGCGCGCCATTTTTTTGAGACCCCCCACTTCAACACCCTGTAACTTTCTGAATTTTTAATTTTTTAGTTTGGCTCTTTTTTTAATGGATTCTTTAATGTTTAATAAATATTTCATTAAATAGAAGTTGGTAAAAATATTATTGTTTTTTTTTTGTTGCACCTGAAAAAACACCTACAATTCATGCCTCTAGACTAGAATACCCCTTAAATAATCAATTTATTCTGTGCGTCTATTGTAAGTTCCTAGTTCTATTCTTGGTACATCGCTACCCGCATACGAGCACCCTATAGCGCATTGTGACCCTATGCATCTATATTAAGTAGGTACTTGTGCTTTTCTATGTAAACTCAACAACTGTGTGCACTTAAAAGATAACACTCCCTCTTTTTAACCCCGATGCACTTAGTAATTAACCTTAAAAGCGATAAAAAACCGATGTATTAAGTGCATTCATCGATTTACAAACTGATCAAGTAGTACGCTAAATTTAACGGAAATTAAGTAAAATCGAATACAAATAATTTAAATGTTTAAGCAAAAGCTATTCGTATAATACCGATATATGAACCCAGAGGTAAAAGTACTGTTGCCACAAATATTCACCCTCACTCAATTTATGTTAAATTGAAATATTTTAAAATTTGTCTAATCCTTCAAATATTTAAATGTCTTTGAATAATGAAGGCGTTGGTTAAACCGTGCCAGGCGTTAGTTAAACTTTGCCCCTAACCAGTCAAAATTCATCTTACATTTTAATAGATTACAATTCCTGAAAACCACCAAAATAAAGCAAATTGTATTGGCCTAAAATAAAAATAAAAAGCATTGCAAATTAACCTTAATCTGCTGTGATCGATAATAAACTTTTCCTAAAATTTTTTCGAGTTTTTGTGATTCTTTTGACTTGTAAAATTGCTTACTAAATCTTTTCAGACCTTAATTTTTAAAACCAATGGATATTTATTTTGGTTGAACGTTTTGAAATTCGATTGTCGATGGGTACAATCGAAAAATCGCCTAATGAAACATTTTTATAGTTTTTTGATATTCTGAATTAATTTGGGAGGTGGGTAATGGTACCGCCGCCCCGTTCCAGACTATTCGTTGGATAACCAATACCTTTGTCATTGGATAACCAACAACTCTAAGTTTGGTGACTTAGCAAGGGTACCGGGGTTCATGGGGTGAGGTTTGTTTGTCCAGGTCTTGGTGGCTAGTGCTTCTGCCCAACAATTGGATTTAGCCCATCGATAAATTGACATAAATAAAGATACATTATTTCGATGGTTTAGCTACAAACTGCGGCTCGCGAGCCTGATGAGGCTCTTTGGCCACTTAAGAGCGGATCTTTGACAATTTTTTTCATATATTTCATACTTTCATAAAACAAAAAAATATTTTTCTACAGAAAATAATTACTGCCCTAAAAATAAGTCAAAACTTTTCCGTGAGAACGGTGCTATTGTAGAATGCACTGTCGGCATTTACTCCGGTACGCCTCTACCCATAAAGTTTTCCATCATCAGGTAATTATTTTTTTCGAATAAACAAACAAAAAACATATTACAATGCTTAACCAATGTATATACTTTATCTTGGATATATTGTTCCATGGTAACACATGACAATAAGCAGCAAATAGTTTATTTACCAACATTTTAGAAATAAAACGTAAAACTGTGGAAATGATCGCGAAATATCCTTATACATTATTAATAAGCAAACTCGATGGAATCCGGTGGTTCTGATATTAGTTTTCCGTGGAAATACCAACCAATTATTATTACTCTCACGATGTAGGGTTTGGAAGTTTCTGTCTCGGTTCGTCGCACCAAATCTCACTCGACAGAAGTCAATATTAACACGCTTGACGTCAACTGATTAATTAATACATTTAATTACCCCAGGAGCCAGGATGAACAAATCCACTAGTTAATAATTAATTAAATTTAGCATTCGCAACATTTTCTTAGGTAGAGTGAGTGCTTCTTTATTAGACGTTTTAATTTAACTTTATAATTAGTATTTAATTGCTCGTATATTTTTTTAAGTTATTTTTTTAGGCTTTTGATTCGTCGTGAAATTTCACTGTAATAATGTGATGAAACATATTTTGTTTTTACACGTTTAACTTAAGTAGGGACTAAAATCGGTTCCGCGACTTTTCATCCTGCGAAAAAATATCCCGGACATATTAATATGCGGACAAAACATTCTCCGACAAAATATCCTACGGACAATATATCCCCCAACAAAATATCTACTAAAACCTAACCTAACAACAAAAATCGGTTGACGATAATTTTACGTGATAACGTCATATAATAACGATGGAGTGGAAGAGAGATAGATGCGTCACAAGCCGAACGCTTAGGCCTAATGCTTTTTCCGCGCTCTCGGTTGCACGCTCGGCTCAGGCGGAACGTGACAATGAGTCGTTTTTTTGTGAGCGCCGCCGGCGTTCATCGATTTATAAGACGTTATCACGTCAAAATTGGAAAAAATAGTACAGACATCCTGTAAAGAAAATAAATTATTGTTCAAAAAAGTAAAATGTAAAATAAGGTTAGGTTAGTAGATATTTTGTTGGTGGATGTTGTCTGTAGAATATTTTGTCCTTGGGCTATTATGTCGAGGGATGTTTTTTCGAAGTATATTGTGTCGGGGATATTATGTCGCTGGATGAAAACGCGCGGTACCAATAAAATCGAATTTCTATCAGGGATTATTATTTTAATAATTCTTATGATCGGATTAGAAGTTTTCGGCATTTGGATATAATATTGGGTATTGTATCAAGTGTGTTTTGAAATTTCTTATTCAGTTGGTTTTTTTGGTTCGATGACAGTTGATCCGCCGACAGTTGCCCCCCGGCATACTTTTATACAATAAGCAGCCGGTTTAGGCAAAAAACGCTATACCTTATTACACCGAAGGGACGTGCAGAGAGGATGTAACGCCGAATAACTAAATAACAAAACTATAAAACATATTTTCATCAATTTGGGAGGCGGGAATGGGTACCGCCGCCCCGGGAACCTTTATTGGATAACCAACACCTTTGCCATAGGTCACCCCAAGTGGTTCGCTACGTTTGGTGATTTAGCAGGGGTGCCCGGGTTCATGGGGTGAAGTTTGTCTAGGTCTCGAAGGTGGATGACCAGGACACACTGAACCCCAGATTCCTACCCACCCCTTAAACCCCTTTCCTTCCTACCCACCCCTTAAACCCCTTTCCTTCCTACCCACCCCTTAAACTCCTTTCCTTAAACCTTAAAACCCTTAAACTTCCTTAAAAAAACCCTCCACACAGCATCCCCAAAGATGACATAGGCCCTGTGGGAAATTATTTTCCTCAGGGCCTCCTGTGTGGAGCTCATGTAAAAAAAAAAAAAAAAATTCAAATGCATCAAGGAAAATCTACTTACCTGTATACTGTGTATATTAGCGCATAAGCACACATAATCGACACTTCGTTTAATATTCATACCAACTTATGATTAAGGGTATTTTTGAAGTCAATATTACGTTTGAAATTGGTAAATAATGCACCAAAAATTATAATTTTATAATAAATATCATTTTTGGGGGCCAACTGTCAGCGGATCAACTGTCGGGCCACCGTTTTTTTTACCTAGGGGGGCTTAAATATCTGTAACCTGAAACTCTAAATTAAAACTCTAAGTTAAAAATAAGGCGGGTTAGTGTATTCTTTAAATTGTAAATTAATACCATCCTTGCGAGTACCTTCGCAGTAACAATCTTTAATTTATTCACTTCTCACAGTCATCGACCAATAACATCTATGTCGATGAAATCTGTCTTTAATTTGCTTTCGATTCAACCGCTCAGCCAATCAAGTTCCTCCAAATAAAACTAATTCAACTTAATTCGATCGGCGTCTAAAGCCTCGATTACATTGGGCGAGTTTACAAGCTACAAGCCGGCGAATTCACTATCTGCTAGCATACTCGCTCAGTGTAATTATATATACTAGCTAACTACTAGATTTTACACTGAACAAGTTCACTAGCAGATTTACTAGCAGAGGGAATTCACCGACTAGCAGCTTGTAAACTCGCTCAATGTAATCGAGTCTTGATACGTGAACATGTTGTCACATAAATATTATGGGACTAGTGCAGTTCTTGCCTATTTCGATATTTTGTCTATGGTGTTTTTTTTTGGAGATTGGCAATTTTTTGGGCCAGACAAATTGTGGTCTCTGCTCTGCCGTATAAATTACATACTGATTATATTTCCATTACATTGGCGCCCAACGTGGGAATTATGTCCAACAGTTCAGGATTATGGGACTAGTTTTCTGTCAAGTAGGAAGGTAATCAGTAAATGAAAAAAAAATGAACTTTAGAAAACTATATTGTAGCCATCAAAACAAACATACACAGGAGTGCAAATTTATACCAATGTAAGGTTAGGAAAACAAAACATAAACATACCAGATGGACTCCTGGACACACTAAACTATCTACCCAAAGCCGAATATTGTAGGAAAACACCGGATGACGACCGAAAACTTGGTTCGTAGGGAGAAACGGTCCCGGGACGGGACTTCCGGCCTCATCAACCGGGAACGGCGTGTAATCCAGGGTGCCTAGGTCTTCCTTCTATTTGGGAAGAGGGCCGCTACACCTCCAAGGAACGTCTCCAGCTTCAGGCTGTCTCAACCATCTCCATCCGAAAAGCACGTGGCCCAACCAGTCTCCAAGACCCACGGATTTCGGAAGAACCTTCAGCAATCCGAGATTTCGCGACGCGGGGTCACAAAGGAATATCACTCTAGCCACAATGAGGACCAATCGCTTTACAATTTAATGTCCAAACAACATTTCCACAAAAATGGCCAACTGCCAATACCGGAAAAAGTGGGATTCACAAATCATCCACTAAAAATAATAACGTACACGAACTACTCGTGTTACGAAAAAACACTCCGCGCCTTTTTAAGATAAAGTAAACTTCGATTTACATGATTTAATGAAATTAAAACACCTCCATGGTGAGTGACTAATTCACAAACAGCTCCCCCAAAAAGCTGCCCGGGAGGAAGTGCCCATAAACAAAAAACAATTTGTCTGGCCCAAAAAATTGCCAGTCTCCAAAAAAAAACACCATAGACAAAATATCGAAATAGGCAAGAACTGCACTGGTCACATAATATTTATGTGACAATGTATTGACGATGTAACGATGAATTGAATTCTGGTACTTAAGGGGATCGTGACATTTTCAAACGTAGAATGATTGAACTTTTTGATCCTTTTTCAAATATTGTAAATGTAAGTAGTTGTATCGTAATGGTTTATTTCTCTATCCTTTGACAGTTAATACTATTAACATTTCTGTTTCTGAAGTCAAACTTAAAGATATGAAATTTCTTTGCAGCGAGGTGCTGCATACCTTTTAAACTAAATGGATATTCAGAATAATTGAAAATAGCTAAGTTCTGCATTCCATCGCAGTAATTTATTTTCTTTTGAAGCAACTTGCGAAGCCTTTCTAAAGAGCAACTTTCACCAGTCATAAGATTTTTCTCGGAAATATACAGGCGTAATTAATTAAATTTGCATTTTTTAAATGAGTTTCGCAATAATAATTATGATGAATGTCGTGGAATGAATTAAGACGGTTCTGCGTTTTTGTTGCTTCTCTTTGCATCACCATTCGCTGCCATTACCCTTGGCGTAATGATCCAGTCCTTGACGTCTTCCTTCCTCTCACTAAGTTTCCCTCTTCGAAGATTTTTCTCTCCTGGGAAACTTACATCGGTCATTTCTTTGTAGGTGTTCCAAAAAGGACATATTACGTCTCACGTTGGATATTATTTTAGTTTCGTGGTTTACCTACGCATGTAGTTGCGAAAAAAATCCCCCTTTATCTTCACTCCCTCTGCCATAAGTCACTCCAGTGGTTCTCTACGTTTGGTGATTTAGCAGGGGTGCCCGGATTCATCGGGTGAGGTTTGTCTTGGAAGCGGATGACCAGGACACAATAAAAACCAGATTCCTACCCATCCCGTCAACCCTTTTCCTTACGAGAACTCTCCTCTTCTTCCTTTCCTTAAAAAAAACTCCACACAGCACCCCCAAAGATGACATAGGCCCCAGGAAAATTATTTTCCTCAGGGCCTCCTGTGTGAAGCTCATGTAAAAAAAAACTCTCACTATTTTTCTCTGAATCTACTTCTCGAGTGATTGGTGAATTTTGTGTTTATGAATTTTGCAAACGCCTAATTACAATTAAAATTTCATTTACTATTTCAAGGAACTTCTACAAATATATCATTGAAGTACGCGTTAGATTTACTAAACAAGTTTCTATTATGTTGTGGACAATTTCCATTTAAAAAACAATCCTAAAAGTATCCTTTAAATAAAATAATGTTGATCAATCACCCTTCCCTGGCTCTAGGCGATGTTAAATATTCCTTTTTGAGAAACTGACAATTCATAATAAAACATATTAAATAAAAACAAATATAATTTTTTTTCCACTATTTTATTAACCGATTGATTCAATAAAATTTAAGTGGAAAAAAGTTTTACATTTGTTTTAATTATAATATATGTTATATATTCAACCTTTTCGATCAACTATAAAAAGAAAAATGGAAAGCATCCTCTGTAAGTATTATCACAATACTCCAAGCAGCGCTGGGAATCTTGTTAAAGTATTATGTATTGCAAAAATAATAATAACAATATTTAAAGTGTCGTTTTTGTGAAAAATGACCTGAAGGGCGCAAATATAGTATTAGTATAATGATAATGATACTTACCTTATCTAAAGATTTTTTTTTAAATTAGCTCGACATAGGAAAAAATTTTCCTCAGGGCCTGTGACGTCTTGGGGATGCTGTGTATAGGATTTTTTGGGAAAGAAAGATGGGGAAATTCTGGAAGATAAAAGGTATGAGCGGTGAGATAATACGGCCGGAGATGTCAAAAGGTCTCCCTTAATCAGTCTCTCCCGATCCACACAGCAGGTGGGCAAACGCACCCGCTACCTAGACCTACACAAACTTCACCTCATGAACCAAGGGAACCCTGCTAAGTCAACAAACGTAGCGAAACTCTAGGATGAACTATGGCAGGGGTGTCGGTTGTCCAATAAATGATTATTTGGGCGGCTGTACCCAAACCCGCCTTCCAAGTTGATCAAAAGATAAATTTTTGAATGTACTTACCAATTTAAGGATTTTAGTAAGAAATCAACATAATGAGTCTCGTTCATGACAATTCAATTGATTTCAAACTCAACTTGTTAACTTACGTAAATTTTCATTTGAAACTTAACATGGATTATTCTCTCACTTTTCTGCAAGGAAGTCAATATGTTCTGTTGATGTCGCGTGCTATAATACCTAGCGTAAAAGTATTTCAGTTTTTCTGAATTATTCACAGATACAGAGCTTACTATTAAAGCTCTTTCGGAGATTTAGCAGTTAAGAATTAGTTAATCCCACGTTTTATGGCAATATAATAACACCCACGATAATCATGATTTACACCCTTCGTTTTACCTCTCCGAAATGTCGACCACAGTAAACTGAAAGTCGTAAAAACACGCTCTTAAATTTCAACAATGTAGTCAAAATGCGTTGACTATGTACTGGGTACGAGGTGTGCCAATAGTGGTGAATCAACAATTTATGTACATATGTAGCTTTCGACAGAATAGGTCGATCAAATGACCGAGAAGTATTTACACAGCCTACACCATTTCAATCACGATGACTACTGTATTATATATGCATGTATTAGCTTTTGTTTGGACAAAATCAACTACAAAGTCTGTAGGCTTATCGACAGATATATTTGAAATATGAGTATTTAATATCTTTACATGACTTAATATAAAACAACATATGTTCAATATCGATTTGTTCAATATCAATATTCAATATCGAATCACAACGACGATTTGAAGCGCGATGAAACAAAAAATAAAGCGATACTAAAAAGAGAAAAACACATACATCTATGGGATTTAGCCCGCGAGAGAATGAGGTAAACTAATAAGTCTCCTCTTTGTGTGGTGTTTCGAAGCCAACCCACTCATGTCTACTTTAGTTTTCTGAAGGTTTCACTTCTACCGCGTGTGAACTACACTATGATTTTTTTTTATTTTTCATTTTTTTTTTTTTTAATATTTCGAAATACTGAACGTATTGCATTGCACCACCCCTGCATACATTTTCGGAACAAATTATTAAAATTATAATAGTATATTAAGTGCTGTGTTGGAGATGAAAATGGACATTAGAATAAATAGACAATTTTTTTTGCGATATTATTTTTTTTTTTTTTATATTAACTCCACACAGGAGGCCCTGAGGGAAATAATTTCCCTCAGGGCCTATGTCATTTTTGAAGATGCTGTGTGGAGGGTGCTGTTGAGGAGAGGAAGGAGTGAACATGGGTCTTGAAGAGACCCATATTGTAGGAGGGAGGAAACACAGAAGCCGGCAAATCGTTCCACAGCCGGGCTGTTGAACTCAAGAACGAGTCGTAGAAACGACCCGTTCTCATGTGACTAATGTCAACCGTGTACAAATGTTGAGCGCGTGTTTGGCGTGTTAAGGGTTATTTTTAATCTTGAAGTTGCATGCCACTTTATGACGTTATTATTTTTTTAAATATCATGTTTGTTCTCAGTGATAGACGTATTGACAAGATTATTTTGTCATGAAGCAATATTTTTAATGCGGCGGTTTTGGGTCGGCGCCAACTACAAACGTTATTTATTATTCTATAAAATTTGGTAAGACCTAGTTCTGTCTTTTTGCATTATTTTGCAAGGGAAATTATGCTTCCTGCTTCTGTCTATCACCCCATGGAACTGTCTACCTCTTCACCCTCCATGCTCTAATCTCCAGCATTGCCATCCCCTATCTCTCACACAACCCCCATAACCCCGGTGACGGAACAACTCAAAATGACACCAACTCAAAACCACGTCAGAAAAGCAATTAAAAGTGATGAAAAACATATAGAAAAAATTGGTTCAAAAGGTTAAGTTAGGTTAGGGTTATGGACTATTTTAAAATTATTTTTTCCATAGCTTTTAATGACTTTTCAAAGAGGTGTTGAGTTGAATTTATTGATACGGAACCATCACCAACACCGCAGAGGATGACTAACTGAATTCCGCTTTTCGTATCTGCAGAAAGCATTTCAAAATATACCAATTGCATTAACCCCATAAATATTTATTTAGAAACAGAATTACAGAAGAGCATGTGTGAGACGATGTATGAATGTGAACGAAGCAAGGAGTGTGTGCCAAGATCGAGTTGTTTGGCGGTCCGTCCTCTCTGCCTACCCCTGCGGGGAAACGGCGTGATGGTTAGTTAGTTAGTTATATTTATTTTTTATTTTTTTATTTTATTTTATTAGCAAAAACAGCATTACACCAATACATTGCTAAAGCGGTTATACAAGATACATAATCATTACGTTTACAGTTAAAACATTTATTTAATAAGTGCTATTTCACGCTTAAAATCATTGCAGGAAATGTGGAAAATATCTACATTTCCTGCAAGGCAGTTAATTAATCTAGTGAGTCTTCACAGGGGCATCACCATTGGTAAGTTAGTTCTGCACCTGGGAAGAATCAAAAGTCTGTGATGGCGACCTCACGTGAAATTATCCGGGACATAGAATCCTATTTCAGCCAGAATATCTGGTACCGAAATAAAACCATTTAGAAGCTTATAAGCCATCAGCAGTAATGCGACATCTCTTCTGGAACTAAGGCTGCAGATACCCAGCATTCCCGAGATAAATGCTGTTGGAAACAGCCATGGGTAAAAACCTAATGACATGGAGGTTGTTATTTTATTTATTTGCTTTATAAAAAGTCTTTATAAATTCGTATATGACAGTATTAAGAGAAAACAGAGTCGTTGAGAAATTTGAACCATACGTATTTTACCAAACTGTTACTGTTACTGTCGCTCTTATTGCCCCTATTACGGAGCGAAAGGGACAACTGCACCTAAGGCTTATAATACCTAAATGAAATCATCCCAAAAGGGTTTTTTATTCCCCATTCATCTCCTTTAAAATTGGACCGATTTTTAAGAATTTTTTTCTAACTATTAAAAAAAATAATCTTTGTTGTACGTTTTCCTTTATAAAAAAATACTCTTTCTAGATTGTATAGTGAACGTCTGTTGATGGCGTTCAAATCAGGCGATTTTAACAATTCTTGGAGGATCCTAACTCCTATAAAAAGTAACTTTTCAAACAAGCAAAACGTACCTATACGCTCTACTGGTCGATATCTATATAATATTTAAAAAATGGAGTGTAGAGATCACACGCGGTAGAAGTGAAACCTTCCGAAAACTAAAGTAGTCAAGAGTGGGGAGGCTACAAAGCACCGCACAAAGACCAGTTATACTATCTCATTCTCTCACTGGCTAAATCCTGAAGACATACGTGTTTGTCTCTTTTTAGTGTCGCTATTTTTCGTTCAAGTTTCAAATCACAACGTTGCCAAAGAAGTTTTCACTTCAAAATATTTGCAGTAGTGTCAAAATCCAGAGAGGAAATTGGGGAACACGTTTGTATGGACAAAAGCGGTTTCTTCGTAATTGAATATTTTTTCGTAATACCGCATTGTTTAGGAAGTAGGTAATTTTGCAATCCCTAATCTTATTGACCTACTTAGGTTCACTTCCCTCGTTTATAAACCCAGTCAGTAGGCAGTTCAGTTTATCCACTTTGCCTACACGTGATAGCATTAACTTGTCTGCTTTAAGAATTCGATTGTTGACACTTTTAGGTAGTCGGCTAATCCCGTAAGCCACTTATAAATACCTTTTTACCTGTCTGCGATACGAAAAATACTTAGCCACCGTATTGTCCAAGACGATGACTGAACAACCGACAGACCATTTATTATGTCTACGTAAAACAATAAGCGAATGATTTCGTATTTCTTTGTCCCTTCCTTTGAGATGACTTTAACTTTTCAACTGGTTGTAACTGAGTTTTCATCAAAGTTTATTCAATATCATCTCGTGCCAATCTCTTATCAACTATTTTCTTGTGTTATTGCATTGTACACAATGCATAAAAAGGAAACTCTTCAAATATTTTGCATTGAAGTGCATTACTGAAAGTAAAGTAATATACAATTTAGGAGGCGGGAATGAATACCGCCCCCGGGGAACCTTTATTGGATAACCAACACCTCTGCATAGGTCACCCCAAAAGGTTCGCTACGTTTGGTGATTTAGCAGGGGTGCCCGGGTTTGGGGGGTGAAGTTTGTCTAGGTCTTGGAGGCGGATGACCAGGACACACTGAACCCCAGATTCCTATCCACCCCTTAAACCCTTTTACATCCCAGAACTCTCCTTCCATTCATTTCCTTAAAAAAAAAACCTCCACACAGCATCCCCAAAGATGACATATGCCCTGAGGGAAATTATTTTCCTCAGAGCCTCTTGTGTGGAGGTCATGTAACAAAAAACGTTTTAATTTATCGAAACATTTATCTATGGTTCAAGTAAAGAACTGAATTTCATGACAGTTAAGGGATTACGTGGGTTTAGAAGGTGAGAAAAAGCAAATTTTCTCTACATTTTTTTAAAATATAATAAATCAATTATTCTAAGTAAAATTTTAAGCTTACTAAAGTGCAACATTAAACAACATTTTATAAATTTTTCAAATTCTGCTGGTGTGACCTGGTTCCCGGAGACCCCTTAAAAATTGCGGTGAACAGAATAACTAACGATAGCTTCATTTTAAATTGAATAAGTAGTTCGGTAAGTTCGTGCTTGAACGAAAGATTAAAAAAAATGAAATTTTATAAGGCTACAACGTACTGAATATTGTATCAAAAATTGTACTTGTTGCACACAGCTCTGCCAAAAACTCAAAATTCAATTTCGTTTATAATGTGTAGATATTTATTCATACACATGTCAGAGAAATTCACAAGAAAACATGTGTTGGTACTCTGTGAGATTTACGGAAACCTAAAGAGAAATGCTTGCTGCATTAGATCATCCACTAAAAAAAATCAAGTAAGTTAAAAAACACTAATGTATGCAAAATTTTACTGATTTTACTGTAGAAAATAGTCAAATCAATAACATACACAGATATCAAAAATAGGTCAGAAAGTTTTTTAAGGTACGTAGTTTTTTTTTAAATATACTAGCCATGAATATTAATTTTATTAATAATATGTTGGCATTCCACATATCTCAGGTGTGCGCCCCAATGTGAAAGTGAAAGATTATTTTCTCTGGAAATCAACAAATACTACCATTGAAGAATGCTGTTTACAGCGGATCTCTACCAAAATGCAAACACCAAACAACATATTAATAATAGCTAGCAGTTAAAAACTCGCTCCGTAGGTTTTTGCTGCTATGCCCTGCGGGCGGCTTTTGCTTCGGCTTCGCCCAGTTAGTGTTGGTGACCATTTTGTAAATCCAATAACTGGTTTCAATAATAACAAATAGCCTGTTCCTCTGTTCCTATGCTCCACTGTCAACGAGTGATAGTCATCGGTACAAAGTAACAGACAGGCAATGACGTCGTATGTCATATATAGCCGCTTGATACATCTATGAATTACCGTCAATCTTTCCATATCCGGCCTGCTGACAAAAGTGGCGATATCTTGTTAAGAATTCTTAAATTCTTTACAAATTCCACGTACACAGACGCTATTTGGGGAGCGACGCGTATGGCGCGGTGTCAACATGCACTCGAAACTGGGTTCTGAAATTCAACCACCCAGACGTTACCCTATTAATACTATTCGACGATTATTGGAAAGGCTAAGGCCTCTGCAATGCGAAGCTTCCTCTGCAAAATAAATTATTTGTTAATATTAGACTTAGAATCATTCGTTTCTATGTATGGTCCAACCTACATATACAGGATATAACAGCACATCCCGAAAGATTTTAACCAGCGATTCCTGGGCATATTTGGAGTAAAAAATACAGACGTCTCTTTGCGGTCTGTAGGTATAGGTATATTTTTTCAATTAAAAACAATATAAATATTTTTCCATTATACGTCACAACTGAGTAGTCGGGTATAACCTAGCGGATCACTTGATGAGGACTCCGTCTCCTTCCAACAGCACGGTAACACACGAAACAGCGCACGTGTCACGTGATCCCGTCGCGGAATGAAGAAGTGTGATCATTTGCGACGTATGATTGAAAAATATATTTTTTGTTTATAGTAGAAAAAAAAAATTCGGGCACCAAAATGACATCTACTCTTTATACTCAGGAATCGCTTGTTAAAATTCTTACGGTAAGTGCTGTGTAAACTTTCCTATATGTTATTCCTACCAGTTGACCAAAAATGGAGGTAACGAACTGATTCCCACACAAACAAATGTAGATCCTTTAAAAAGTTCTCGGTATAGAGAGAGCAATATCTTTTCGTTCAATCCTAAGTTTTGAAAAAATCGCAGAATCCGATGACATCCGTCGTGAGACGTAAGATTAACTTCTTCTTACCATTAAGACAATACACTTGTTTAATTAATGTTAGGTTCAAAGGTTGATCATAAGATTTTTGCAAGAAAAGGATCAGAAAAACGTCGTAGATATAAAATATTTTTCAGAGAAGATAGTTTTAATCAACTTCTATTTTTATTATAAGATATAAGTAAAGTTTTCTGTAATAAATGGTGTGAAAACAAGAGGAATTCCGAGAAATAAATATTAGAAGTAAACTTCCATCTTGGAAGCTGCCAAGAAAAACAAAGCAAGTAATATTTCCACGCACCTTATTATTTCGAAATTATTTGAATACAAAGCTACTTGCAAGTTTAGAAATGTTCGCAGACAACTTAAGACGAAATTGAGACATCTGTAATCATTTCATCAAACAGGTTCTGGCATATGGGATTTCGGGTATCAATTCCTCTAAACGTTATGAATAAATTACATTGGTGTACAAACGCACCAGATAAGATCCCTTCCAGGAAACAATCGAATTAAATTATAGGGGTTCACAATATATTTTTTGGTACTTAAACCGTTTACTGTGCAAGGTTTCGTTATATTCAAGCAAATTTTGACCACCGCAAAAGGCATATAACGTAATGTAATATTGTATCTAACTATTTTCACGCATGCTTTAGTTAAGAATAATGCATCGCCAATGAGCAAGTCAAAATAAGAAAAAACTTACATAACTTAACGTTAAGAATCGCTCACATATTAAAGTTGTCCGCAACGACCAACGACTAACATTATGCTGCTTTTAGTATCTGGCAGTATTTTTATTTATTTTTTTATTTATTTATTTATTAAAAGAAGTTTATACAATGAACAAAAAATTTGTGTTAATTCATCCGCCATGCTAGGGATGTCCCTGTGTTATGGCGGATGAAGATTACAGATTGTGTAGGTACAGTGTACAGCTATTAACTTATGCAATTCATTTAAGTAGTTTAAGTAACATATTTAGTAACAAATTAAGTTCGTAATTTAATTAACACATTAAATTAATTTATGTTACAAGTTTTATCAATTATATTACAATTCAATTAAAATAGCAAATTTTTACTCATCATCGTTACTGAATGTAAGGATCCATTTTGATAATTTTTTTTTAAAGATATGGGGTTGGGTTTCGGATTTTAGGTTCTCGGGGAGAAGGTTAAACATTTTAGGAGCTAGGTACATGAAATGTCTTTGAGCTGATGTGGTGCGTAGTGTAGGAACATTGTAGTGTCGTTTGGTTATTGTTCTGGTGGTGTAACTGTGATGTAAAAGAGTTTTTTTCTTGTATTTGAACATGAAATGAGTTAGTGTAAATTTTAGATGAAGTTGCCGTATGTTTAAGACAGTATTAATACCTAAGCGACTGTACGATTGAAATTTAACTCTGACGCCGCGCCATATAGAAACCATCTGTGAACGTGAAGTTTGCGACTAAGCTACTGTCATGATAAAACCAAATTAAAGCAAGGAGCTTATAATGTCAAAAGATGGCGCCACTTACGTTAACATCTAGAATGAGGAACGTCGGCTGGCAGGCGTAAGTACCTACTCTTGCTCCAGTCTGGATATGGAAATATGTACGTGAGGTTTGTGACTCAGCTACTTTTAATGTTATAAAAAACCCCTTTGACAGGTTGCTTCACTATTTCTCGATATACTTTTATATAAAATTTTGTCGAGAATCCCTTCTCTAAGTCATTGACCGCCACCAATAACCACAATTAATTCGATAAAAGTTTTGTTTATGTGGTCATTTTTAAAAGAGCAAAAGGCAACATTATTATTGCGTGTTGACCATTGACCTAGTATACTCTAGACAAGCCGTCTCATAGTAAAAATCGGAAAAAAATAACCCCAAGTATCAGTAATTTCGCAATACAACTCTCCTTCGAATTCCGCCGTCTAGCATGCGAACTCTCGGCAATATAAAACTGGGCACCGCCGAATCCCATTGTGTGATTTGTCGAACTAACACTTCCATAGGTGTTCACGTTTTGCATGCGTGACGTTTCGACAAGCTGTGTTGTATATAAATGGTTTTCAAAGTGGGGATCGCGAGACGTTCATAAATTTAATTAGTCAAAAATATTTTTTTACTTTATTATGACAAGCGATTCAATTTCGGAGGCGAGTATGGGTACCGCCGCCTCGGGAACCATTTTTTGGTAACCAACGCCTCTGCCATAGGTCACCCCAAGTGGTTCGCTACGTTTGGTGACTATGCAGGGGTGCCCGGGTTCATGGATTGAGGTTTGTCCGGGTCTTGGCGGCGGATGCGTCTGATAATTTTTAAATTTTACTTTTCTGATGAACCGTATGGCTCGTTGTCAACCACCAAGCAGCAATTTCGTCGAAGTGTCCTGTTGAAAGCGGTGTACACTGCAAACCATACTTTAGATTCGTGTACAAAAACTTGTACACAGTCCCGTATATGTATATATTGATCATGAGTTTTAAAATAAAAAAAATCCATTCATCGTTTGCTTAAAAATAATTACGAAAAATTGACCCTTTTACCGCCCACGCACCGTGGGCTGCCCAGGTTGGCCGCGTATCATTAACTCAGTAATGAGCAACCAGCAGCCCGCAAGCCCTTTTACTGCTTTCTGGACTTTTGGCTTTTTTTTTTTATGTGAAATACCGCACAAGAGTCCCAACTGCTCCCGTCTGGAGCCAGTGAGACTATGGCATCCCCAAATGGGGTATGTTGTGAGGCTGAAGGTAGTGGGGAGGGGATGGAGATAGGGAAGAGGAAGATGGGGAAGTAGTACCTGGCTATTCAGATCTGGTCACTAAACACGGCTAAAGCCATTTCAAGCAACGTTTCAATTCTGAATGGTGGTCTTACACCAGGGCGATACTGATAGTATCTTCCACTCTGGAACGTGCCGCAAATATACTATATATTATTTTAAATGAATAAATTGTGAAATAACA
Organism: Glyphotaelius pellucidus; assembly: GCA_936435175.1. Taxonomy (NCBI): domain Eukaryota; kingdom Metazoa; phylum Arthropoda; class Insecta; order Trichoptera; family Limnephilidae; genus Glyphotaelius; species Glyphotaelius pellucidus. Next base: position 8,901,266 of record OW386537.1, on the reverse strand, counting down.
CAAATTAATCAAATAAAATTTATTTGCGCACGCCGGGTTCGAACCCGCGACCTTCGGATTGTGAGTCGAGAGTCTTGCCTCGGGACCACGGAGGCCGTCGACCGTTGACTACAAAAAATATCAAAAAAATTGCGCTAAAAAATATTCAAAGACTTCTGTTCTGTTTTGCAAAATGTCTTAGCCGAAAACTATAATCTTTCTTAAAAGTTTTGAATCAGCTGCTCAATCATTAAGTTTTTTTTGTGTATAGGTAATAATTAAAAAATGACAGAAATTCGTAGTTAATTAAAGCCCGTTAGTAAGCGCTCAAAAAGAAGAGGAAGATGAGATATGTAAATACGAATGTTAGAGGGAGCGCGAAAACGATAATATTTAAGCGAAAATTGTGAAAATGTTTAATAAAACATGACTCGTTTAAACTATTTTAAAATAGAACCAAAATCTCGCGGGAAATGTCATAGCTTTAAAGAAAAAAATTAATTATGATTTTTTTCATATATATATATAACTTGTAATGTAACAATAATAATAATTTTCGAAATATACAATTATACGATTTTCTTCTATCGGAAGAATTTCATTCAATTACCGTTTCGGCGTGGCAAATGTATAGATATTATCGTCAAAAACAACATATATTTTTTTAGAAACTTAAAAACTTTAAGTGTTTTAGAGAAATATGTTGTAAAACGGTAGAAATTCGGAATGCTATGGCTTAAGATAGGTTAACTTTCGACCTTAATTGAAGAATAGTGCAGCGGTTTTTTGTTAAGATCTGCGTTTAATGTATTTTAAAGGTTTCCGTTTTATACAAACCGGGTCGCGTTTTTAAAAAGTTTAAAAACCACTGCCATATTGTGATGCTAGCCCTTCGTCTATGTGTTAGTATCGGTGTGTGGTGACGTCACAAGCATTTGGGTGATAAAGTGACGTCAGAAACTTTGCTTGCCAAAAAAATAATACGTCAATATTATTACATTTATTAAAACGCTGCCTTAAAGCTATCGGTAAGGCATAATTTTTTTTATGTATTCAGATAGCGGGTTACATTATCAAAAATAAAGTCCGCGGACTGTACCTTGTACAATATTCGGAAGTAGGATATTTTTGTGTTTGAAAAAATTAATTCCTTCAGGACGGCTGGGACAGCAATTAGTTTCAGTGTGGACCGATAAAAGGTAAAACACAAAGCACTATGCGATCCAAATAGTACGAAACAATGCTCGCACTTTTTCATAAATGGGCCTTGAGCCAGTTTTATTTGGTTTCTGGCGTCATTTTTAATTTCACAGGGCATGTCTTGATATACTTGGTCGAAGGTGTTGACACATTGTTTCCTTTTTCTTTTTTAGATACAACTAAAGTTCCGTATGTTTGCAAATACCCACACATAAACAGACAAATGTATGTTGTATTTTTGGCAAGGGCAAAGGCCAATATTGTGCATTATGCATCCATGATTGGAAAGTTTCACACGCTCATGCCCCCCGAACGACAAATCAATAATTTATGTTATAGGTATATTGTTTTTTTTTTATTGATCTTCAAATAATAAAACGTAATTTAACGATTATTCCTTCTATTGGTTTTAAATATGCTATATTCTCACATCAAGTTGACCCAGCCTCGGGAATGGACCAAGCTCACTTTTTTTTAATCCTTCCTAATCCTGCTGGACAACATTCCTCTCACACTACCAGAATCTTATAACTTCTTGTTTAGTCCGGCTTCCCTGATGGTCCATTGCCAAAAAGAACGCACCGTTCCACAGAATCACTTTTTATATTATCCTCAGCACAAACCACTTTTTACTTTTATGTGTTTACTTACTTATGTTATTTCTTTAGACTTCGTCGTTTGTTTTGCCTCCTTGTAACCATGTGACATCACTGACCAATTTCCTCTCGGCCGCAAGCCTAAAAGTGGTATTCTGAACACATAGTAAAGAATATTTACCTATTTTAAATTTGCATACCAATGCTAGAACAAAATACACACAAAGTACATTATATTATGCCTACCTCATGGAATTGATCTGACGACCACCGTAGTAAACACTAAAGTGATAGACCAATAGAAATGCGTTGCAGACGTGTTCAAAGTGAGTCTAAAGTTTTCTCAATTTTTTCTTAATTCTAGTGAAATTGATCAAACTTATAATGCAAATATCAAAATTGAATCTTGAATTAATCATCTATTCCATTGCTTTGTCTGGGGTAATTCCCTTTTGTTTAAATTTTTTCATTTAGTTATCTGAAAAAAAAAACTAATTTCGGTTGTGCTTTATTTAGTCCTGCGTCCTTGGTTCAAAAAACTCAAATTTACTTTGAATTTAAGCGTCATTTTGAAAATTGGAATTTATTGTATTTAGGATTCCGACAAGCGATAAAGTAGGTAGCTACCAATTGATTTGTCGATCATTCAAACAATCAATGATTTTTCGCGGATCTGCGCCAGTACTAGCTCGCATTCCGAAGGTCGCTGGATCGAATCCCGGCTAAGGAAAAAATATTTTATTTGATTAATTTGTGTTATTTCAAAATTTATACATCTAAATAATATATAGTATATTTGCGGCACTTTCCAGAGTGGAAGACACTCTCAGTATCGTCCTGGTGTAAGACCACCGTTCAGAATTGAAACATTGCTTGAAATGGTTTTAGCCGTGTTTGGTGACCAGATCTGAATAGCCAGGTACTTCCCACCTTCCTAATCCCCATCTCCTTATTTCCACTACTTTCAGCCTCACAACATACCCCAATTGGGGATGCCATAGTCTCACTGGCTCCAGACGGGAGCAGTTGGGATTCTTGTGCAGTATTCATTTTTTTAAAAAAAGTACGAATACATCAAAATAAATTCAAACAATTCTTAAAACGTCGAAATTTAAAAAAAATAAATCGATATTATTTAAAATATGAATCAAAATTCTATTCAACCAGGAATATTATTTATGACCAATCTACCGATAAAAACACCTCATCGTCACAAATTCCCAAGGTAGAATAGCAGATACTTCTTTACGTAAGACGCCTCCATATAACCTACATAATAAATACGACTGTAGCGAAAACTCTTCGATCGGCAATCGATTATGCATGCAATTCTTTCTCGGTCAGATAGTTTTGTTGACCCGTTGGTATTTGATTCACTTTCGATTTCGTAAGCACAAAAACAGCATTGTCATAATGCTATTGTTTTCATTGTTTTGATTATTTAATGTTAACTGTGGTAAAGAGCAATTATTAGAAAGGACTCTTTGGAGTACTGTTTTTTCAAATAACTGATCTTATCGCATATAATTTTATTTCTTTAGCCATATTTTTTGGTCAGCTTTTTTTATTTATTTATTTTTAATTCTTTAAATATATAGCTAATATTTTGTAAGTAGTTTTTTTTTAAATGGTTTTCGACTTTCTAACCTTACAGTTGAAATTTGATATGCGTGCATAATCTCACATTGTAAAAGTAAGCAGTTATCTAAATAAGGTAGATTTTATATCATTAGTTTTGATCTTTCTAACATATTAATAAATAATTAATTAAACAATGTTAAATAAAATATAAAAATTAATATTGAAAGGCAAAATAGAAGGTCGCCGAGGGCCTCGTAGCCTCAAATGTCTTGGCTGCGAATTATACGAGAGTGAACCGGCATTAGAAGTGCAGAGGAGTTATTCCGGGCGGCACAAGGTAGAGAGACATTTTCGAGAGTGATCGCCAATGTCGGGGGACCTGATAGGGCACGCGAAGAAGAAGATATAAAATATAATAATTTATATATAAGGTGTTTAGTTCTCATATCTGAAAAAAATAATATACCTTCTTCAGTAACTCTTCTCTATTTAATGAAACATTATTTTGACCTTATTTTTTGTTATTTATTTTTGGGGTGTTATGCCATGTTGCGCTCCCTCTTTCTTTAGCCAACTTTTCGGACAGCGTAACAGTGTCTATCATCGGGGCATATGAGTGAAACCCATTCCTTCCTCTTCTTCTTCCTCTTCCCATCTACTTTACCTCCCACATCCTTCAACCTCACAATACACAAGTTGAGGACGTTATAGTCCCACTGGCTGCGGGCAGACTTCTGGGTAATCACATAAAATATAATAAAAACACGATATTAAAGTGTTATATTTATTTCAGTAGCATATTATAATATACGTATCCTCCTGAGTCCCTGAGTGGCACTTGAGTGAAAAACTTGCGGACCAACGGATTACATAAAGCCATAAAACAAATGAAATTTGTATGGGATATGAACACTTTTACCAAAGCTTTTAAGCGCACACATCCCTCCTTAACCCATATGAATATTTCAATTAAAATTGAGCGCCGCGGATAGTATATACGGAAAGCTCGTTTTATTGTAAGTGTTATTATGGGGGTTTCGTCATTCAATTGGTTTGTTGAAATCATGCGGGCCCGAGTTACTTTATTCATTAAATATATTGCCTAACCCCGGCACCCACTCGAGGGCCGTTTATTAATTAAAACGGGGACGCGTCACACCCCTCGAAGGGTGAGCGACTGCTTTAATATTCAGTGTTGCCGTGGTTTAGTCAATTACAACTGAGACTCGCACGTGACATGGTCATCTACAAGCCGAGGCTTAACTGAAATGGCAAATGTTTACCTGGAACTCCGTAATGGGATATTGAAGTAGATTAGTCGATTATGTCAAATCCTAAATGCCGGTACACAGCGTGTACTACACACATAGTTACTAATCAAATAATAAACTTCCCAATTTACCCGCAAGGACAGGCACAGATGATAGATCGCCGTACAAAACTGTCTTAGAACACTACTGTTCTGTTATACGTACTGACGGCCGGCGTAGTCCAGCGGCTGTTGACTCGCATTCCGAAGGTCGCAGGATCGAATCTCGGCGTGGCAAATAAATTTTATTTGATCAATTTTTGTTATTTCACAATTTATTAATTTAAAAAAATATATAGTATATTTGCAGCACGTTCCAGAGTGGAAGATACTCTCGGTATCGCCATGGTGTAAGAACACCATTCTGAATTGGAACGTTGCTTGAAATGGCTTTAGTCGTGTTTGGAAATTTGGAATTACAATATCATTAGAAGTATTTCCAATAAATTTCCTCCACTCTGACCCCTCGCCTTTCCTTCTACCCCTTCCCCTGTATTTAATCTGTGATGTAATTTGAAACTTCAGTATACTTTTTCTCCTGATGAAGTGAATATTGTTCATGAAACTGTATATAAAATAAAGTGATGTTTACATAGTTATTTGTCTTTTAATAAAATAAATAATGCCATCACAAAGTGAAAACCTTTCAAAAGAAGTTTTCTTCGAAAAATTACATAAATATTTTATTGCAATCTCATTCTCTCGCAGGTTAAATCCTGTAGATATATGTGTTTGTTTCTTTTCAGTGTCGCTCGTTTCCATTTAATGAGTTTCAAATCACAACAATGTTCTAAAAAGGTTTTCACTTTAAAAAGGCTTTTGTGTTTGTCAAAAAAATTGACGAGCTCACAGCAGTTCTTTCGTTTTTCGAAACCTTCGACAGCTCGCTAATGTCTCGCGAACGGTTTGACTCGCAAACGTATGCCCACCTTTAGGAAATGTTGATTCAAGTCATTGAATAATACCCAGTGACATCACCTCTCATTCTCAATACCGCCTTCTTCTCTACAATCATCTCCTTACCAATCCGGTAACTACTCGTCTTCATTATGGGCGGCATTTACTGCGTCGTTGGTCGTGCAGGTTTGTTTGTGCAATGGCTGTTCGTGTTCATATAATTCAAATGGGGGAAAATATATATTATTTGCACTTGAGATTAGATAGTGCTAACTCGAAACAGCAAACTTTGATTTATATAGTTTGCACTTAGAGATAGGTAATTTCAACACATTTTCAACAGCTTTAATCTGGATAGTTGTCCTCATTATTTTTACGATGCATAGTTTTTTTAACTATGTATAGATTTTACGATTTATAAATATGTACAGCGTGCCTTTTGTCGACAGTTTAATTGATGTTTCAAAGCTCCACAGCTAATGATTGAAACTACGTTTGCTTTGTCTTAAACATTTAAGACAATTTCATAGCAAGTTCACATTTTCACTTCTGAAATATGATAGGTTGTATGTCAGAAGTTTATAAGTCTTGGTGAACAAATTAATAAAATTGACCTAACCTAGAACTCTCGAGTTATCCATCTCTTTTTCCTTCCCAGAACTTCCTCTTTTTCCTTTCCCTAAAAAGGTCCTCAACACAGTATTCCCAAAGATGACACAGGCACTGATGGAACCTTTTGCCTCGGGATCTCCTTTGAGCTCTTGTAAAAAAATTCCTACTCACCTCATACCATTTTCCTTCCCAGAACTTTCTCACTTTCCTTTCCCTAAAAAGACCCTTCAAACTGCTTCCCCAAAGATGACGTAGGCACTGAAGGAACCTTTTTCCTCAGGATCTCCTGTGAGGAGCCCTTGTTAAAAAAATCCTACTCACCTCTCATACCTTTTCCTTCCTAAAACTTCCTCTCTTTCTTTTCCTTAAAAAGACCCTCCACACAGCTTCTCCAAAGATGAAATATGCGCTGACGGTACCTTTTTTCCTCAGGGTCTCCTCCCTAAAACTTTCAAAAAACCACTTTAAAAATCCTATCAAAAAATACTATAATGTCTTCCTCAACAGCACCAAAGTCAGGTTATGAAACCAAATGTTTCTAATATTATATACACAGTAACAGTATAATCTAGTAATACAAATAACGTGGATATAATTACTGAGAGTGCTAAAAAAATCTTCAAGGTGATTTCAATCGTGAAATACGAGATATTAAATTTGTTCATTGTTGAGATACATACTTTAGAAGTGGAAAAAGTATTCGTTGTTATTAGTATTCACTAATTTGTATGAAATTAAATATGGAATAAATAAATGCTTCCTCAACTATGATCACGAGTATTGTAAAGTGTGGAGTTGTGACAAAGGTCTCCTTTTGAATACTGTACGTAGTTCACCTGGGAGCCCAAAGTCTGCTGGCGTAAGCCGTTCTGCATTGGTTTTAAACTTTAATCTGTTGTATGAGCTTACTACAAGACATGGGCGCTTACATTTCACAAGCATGTAAGTACACGACATTAAATTGCAGCAATTTCAGCAATATGGTATTTTCAAGGCTTTTTTAAGGTTAAAAAAAATTTCGATAATCACAGCATTTTTAATTTTTTTTTTTTTAGTATAATTAATTGGTTGAGAGAAATTACGACAATCACAACATTTTATATTTTATTTTATTATAATTGGTTGAAAGAAATTACGACAATCACCGCATTTTATATTATTATAATTGGTTGAAAGAAATTGCAACAATCACGGCGTTTTTCACTTCGGTAGGCTTCCCGTCCTCCCGAACTCGCGCGCCATCTATTGCAAAACTTTTACACAAATTTTATATTTCCCCCTCCCAAGTTCCCCTCCCCCCTCCCGCATTCCATACTTTCAGTTTTCAAACAGCTCGCGTATCACTTATTGCATTTTTTTAATTACAAATTTCATAATGACAGAGCTCACATTATATATTGAAACTTGAAACCATCGCGGGCATGCGCACATCGAATAACCAAAGTTTCATCGCAATCGGATGAATGGTTTAGGAATGGTTTACCCCTCATAAGGGATAAACAAAGAAACATTCATTTTCATACATAAGATAATAATAATTTTAGATCATTTCTATAACGCCGTTTTAAGAGTGAATCACCTCAAGAGCGCTACATCTTTATCTATATATGTCTTTGATCAATATGGTCGATGATATATGTAACTGAAAAATATTTTAAACGGAGCTCTTTGTTATTGCCTAACCGCATTGTTATTTTTTTATGCTTTACATTACAAAAGTATTAATATTATAACTTATCCAGAGCACTAATGGATATCTAGAAAAAACTTTTTTTTTTCAAAAGCGTTCATATTACATTACGAAATATTATCATGTAACATGAGTGCGAAGGTATTGTTAAAAAATTGTTCTGCTCATGTGTAAAATAATATATAGTGAATTCATAGAAAATAAAAATGCCAGCATTGCTATCGGGTCATTGCAGCGGTCGGGTTTCAAAAACGACATTCTGTGTCCCAGGGGAATATGAGAATTTATTATCGGTTAGCGCCTCATTAGTTAAATTAAAATCGGGGACATGGACTTCGATAAACCTATAATTAGTTACAGTTAATCCAGCGTGCTAACTAGAACACATTTTACGTTTCATTTCCACACAGAACGTACGGTTTTATGTCTTTGTAAATACAGACATTTTTATAGACTTTCCCAACTGAACGGACCTATTACAGTCTTGACCATTCACGCTAGATGGGAATGCTTTTTTTTGTGGTGGTATTTCAATGGAAGGTGCTCCAAAGAAGTAGCGATAAGTCAGGACAAAGGTGAGGACGTACTGGGCCCACGTATGCAACTTACGTAATAATACGTTCCTGGTGCAAGTTCACACTTGTCCTACGCACACAACGCAAATATGAATCGTAGTATCGCGATATCCAATGGATTTTACTTTATAAATGACTTCGTAATGTCTAATTAAATCTAAAAGCAGTTTATCTCCCATTTTAACAAAACGAGCGATAATTGCCAATAAACGCCAAACATCTAAACAAACATACATTTATACGTCAAATCATCCCGTTGGAAGGCCATTCACCACCGTCATCTTTTTTACAGACTAGAGAATACAATCCCGGGATCCCGGCCCATTTTCGATCCCGAAAATACCGGGAATGCACTTTGGCTACTCTCGGGATTTTCGGGATTGCCACAATCAGGTCTAGTTTATATTCCGTAATCCGTTGCGCCTCGACTTGTTCGGAAGTTACGCGCGTACAAACATTTCGAAGAGTCGTTTTTATTTATACAGATAGATATTACCTACGACGCCTGAAATAAAATTTCCCGCAAATATATCAACATAGTTACCAAGACAACGATTTGTTTTGCTTTTCGTCTGACGTTATCAATAACTCGCTTTTGTAAGGGACAATAAACGTATAATAAATAAAATATATTAATATTTATAATTTCACAACGCCAGAACTAACCAATATATACAGCTTATATTACTCGTATGTAACGTAGCTTTCTATTGGTGGAAGAATAATTGAAATCGATTTAGTGGTTTAGGCGTGAAGCGTAACAAACAAAAACACGTACTTTCGCATTTATAATATTAATATAAATAAATTGTCTGGTCTAACAAACAATATTAATAAATAATGCTTAAGAACTTACTATATACGATTTTATTTTATTTTATCCCAATTATTAACCACATTTCATAATCCCGAGATAGTACCGGGATCTCGGGATTACGCATCGAAAATCCCGAAATCCGGGATTTAAAAAATGCTTGGGATTGTATTCTCTTCTTGTAAGTTGTCCAGATGTTTTAATGCGTGAAATACTTCGAGTACGTGGGCCCCGTATGGCATATGCTTTATTATGGTGTTCAACAACTCCTTGCGTTTTCTCCCTCATTCAGACCTCGGTTCACTCCTCATTAAAAAAAATCCCAATCCACGGCATTGCCAAAGACGACCCCTAATTTAATAAAAAAATAAATCAACATTGTTGATTACTAAAATAATTTTAATTTCAATAAGTGTGTTTTATATCGTGTTCGAATGTACAAATCATCAGAATCTAGAAGATGAAAAAAGAATCCATACTAAAAGTGGAAAAATAATTAAACTCCCCATTTTAAAGTAACATGTAAACCACGTTGATCACGAACTATTGCATAATATCGTTCTATGGACCGATTGCCCAGCATTATAATTTTTTAACAAGTATCTAATGTAATTTTTTGCACTAGATCGACCTCGGGATCACCGTCAGCGATTTCCTTCAGCTAGGCGGCCGAGGTCACAACGTCTTGAAAATCTTATGAAAAGGCAATCATATTTCTTGAGAAATCTCACTTAGCAACTGCGATTGCACTCTTTCGAGATGCTAATTATGCTCCCGCCACTCTGATTCCTAGGCGGACGATGAAAGAAGAATTTTTAACGTACCAGGAATTCTAAACAAATAACGTTTTTAACAAGCTGGAAGTTTACTCTGTCAGAATCGGCGATAGACACATATATTATATCAAGGTACTTAGGCATACCACCAAATTACACAGTTATTTTTCCAAGAAATTGAAAACAGTTCAATATGCTTCCGAGTGTAATGTAACCGTCCTAGTGCAAGACGAATCTTCATAAAACTCTACCCATATGACTCGAACTCACCGATTCATAGGAATTATATTGGTTGTTCATAAAAAGCCATATAATAACAGATCATTTTTCGCGATATTTGAGTCAGTCAAACTAGCGTTTGCCTGCTCGCGCTGTTGCTGCTGCCCCGCAAGTATTCTTCGATTTGCGTCTACGTTGTCCTTCGGAGGCACAAAATTATCAATTTTTATGACTTTCACGGTGCACGCCTTTACATCTATTCGTTCAAATTGCTGAACTGAATTAGAATGACATTAATATCAATGTCTCGATGAATCGTTCTTTACATTATCTTTACTCAGATCCCACCACGCTAAAGTAATTCTATATGTCAATACTACACGACCTCCTCGGCGTAGAATAAGTGCCTTGAATTTAGGCCCAGAGGAAGCGAATGAATAACAATATAATATGGTAATCAGTTTGTAGTAGATTATAATAATCATTATGTAATTACCATAGAGCTTTTAATGTTCCCACGTTTACGGAACGGCGACGGTACAAAAAGGCAATAAACCTACGTTTTTAATCACAATAATGACGCAGTTTTTCTTACACATGGTGTCACAAATGTGTCACAATGGTGTCACAAAAGATGAGACACACAATGTACGGATGTCTATTTCCTCCAAAGAAAAAAAGTAGTAGGTACTTTGGAGGAAACCGACAAACGTGCATTGTGTGTCTCATCTTTTGTCTCACCATTATTTGGTGTGCAAGAAAGAGCTGCAGCATTATTGCATTTAGGACGTATGTTTATTGCCGTTTTTGTTCCTTCGCTGTTCTGTAAATGTCCGAATATTAAAAGCGCCTAGTCAGAAAAAATGCTGCTGAAAGTGTAGTGTCTAGATCTGAATGGCCAGGCCTTTTTATTAATTGTCTTCCATTATTGTTGCGTTCTTTGTGATTACCTACTCGTATCGTCTCAATCACTATCGGCTACGAGTAGTAAGATTTAATTTAATTTTTTACGTGGCGTTGCACGTACGTTTTTTTACGTCCGTTTTTAAGCTCACACGGGTTCCAATTGCCCGGTGCCATTGAAACTGTAGCATTTCCTTTTGAGGAATTTCACGGATCTTGGACCCACCCGCCCGTCAATTACTTGGCTGGCTGAGTCCTCCATCACGGCACATGCAATATTTTACTCTTTCTGCGATGGTAGCAGATGATTTCCAAATATTTTGAGGTTATTTGCAACCTGAGAAAGTTCTTCTTTTAAAGAAACTGTGAGGAAAGGCCAGAATAGTAAGGTTAAGCTGTAAGTATCTGGTCAACAAACACATCTCAAGTAATTTCCAGCAACGTTTCCAATTCGAAAGGTGTTCTCGACTGTGACTGTGACTGTAAGTATCGTCCACTCCGATGTTCACATCAAATAATATTTATTAGTCGGTCGTTCGAATATGCTCAAATTCACCACGGGCATACTGCTTTTTCAAAAACCGCCAGTTTACTTTTATAGGTAGTGTTGTAGTGTCGTTTTTCGGGGCGCATGTTCCCTGTTCGAGCCGGAAGCTGTCGTTATTCCGGAGAGATTTATCCCCGCGGCTCGCGGTTCTAACTGTCGACATGTTTTTTTTTACTACCAATTATTTCCGTGTCCATCTGCAGTATCGGCAGACGAAAATGGGGCAACCAGTTATACGAAATAGACAAGAGAGTGATACCTTTATAGTTACAAATTTTGTATTACGGTTATGTTTTTACAATTTGGTGAAACGAAAAATACAGCACTAGTGCGTTGTATATACACTTTTTTTATATTTTTAAAGTTGAATAATACCAATTTTACTATAAGCTGGGTTTTAAAAAAATATGGTTTAAAACTAATCTTCATTCCGTTACATGTCTTTAAGAAATCTCAACTTGTTCATAGCATTAGGAAAATATGAATATTTTATCATATTTAACATTATTTTTATCTTCGTCAATGATTCAATATTACAAAAAGGTTTATAAAGTCAATAAGATATCCCTAATTTATTGGAATTTTTATTCTAGACATCGGATAGATACAATATCACAGAAACCATCTAGATTGTAAAAATATTCCGGCAGAACTTTGCAATCACGCCAAATAAGATGGCAGCCAAAAAAAGTGGGAAATAATTAAAAATAATGTTAGATTGATAGAAATGACCAAATTTAATGTGGTGGCAAAAGCTCTGTTGGTAGAGTGCCAATTTTTTTAATTTTTTTTTAATATGAATACCGCACAAGAGTCCCTACTGCTCCCGTCTGGAGCCAGTGAGACTATGGCATCCAAAATTGAAGTATGTTGTGAGGTTGAAGGTAATGAGGAGGGGAAGGAGGAAGATTGGGAAGTACCTGGCTATTCAGATCTGTTTACCAAACACGGCTAAAGCCATTTCAAGTTATGTTTCAATTCTGAATGGTGGTCTTACACCAGGGCGATAGTGAGAATATATCCACTCTGGAACGTGCCGCAAATGTACTTATTTTAATAAAATTTATTAATACTATGTAATATTAAATAACACAAATTAATCAAATAAAATTTTTATTGCCACGCCGAGATTCGATCCCGCCACCTTCGGGTTGCGAGTCAAGAGCCTTACCGCTGGACTACGCCGGCCGCCGGCCGCCAGTTCTAGAGGATCTGGGTTCGAGTCCCAATTGCAACCATAACCTTTTTTTTATTTTCAGTGTCTGTTTCACATTTTCACTGAGTGTTGTTGATACTATCTTCGCCAATGATTAAACATGAATTATTATATTATTTCATTTGAATTATTCGTATTTTCGTAAACAACGTAAGTCGTAATCGACCTCTACCTCAAAAAGTCGGCAATCCACATACATAAGGATGCGGGACGTCCGTAAGAAGGCAGTCTGTAGACAAGACATAGGTGCAAACGTTTGGGTTTCACCGAAATGTTCCAGGCACCGCCCCCAAACATACGAGAAGATCACCGCACGAGCGGTTCCGCCGGAATCCATATTGCCATTCGGCGAACTGTAAGTTTATATTATTAACTTTTTAGTAACCCGAAGCTGGACCAATGCTCTAATTTCTGTAATTAGAAAACAGGCGGAAATCACTGGAAATTGATTGAACCGAAAAATATAAATGTTCAGATTTATTTTTATCGGGCTTTTCCCCACTTTTAGTTCATGTAAGTGCCGGAATATCAGAGTAGCAAATGAAGCAAGGAGTGTGGCAGGTTTTGGTTGTGGGAAATAACATACCTATCTGATAACTGTGCAGGGAAATGGCATGACGATTTGTTAGTTTGAGAGAGATTTAAGAGGAATACAAACGTTAGAAATATTTCGATTCTCTTGCCTTCAAAATTTGAAATCGAACGTCTTATTTGCACGAGGCAAGTAAGCGAAAAAGTGGTTTTATTTATTTTGTGCATAATTTTATATCAATGAAAAAAGTTAGAACGCACAAAACCTCAAAAATAGTCTAAGCCATAAAGGGTATTTTTTAAAAAATTGTTTCTTATATTAATTACTTCATAGTTAAGTCGTGAAAAAACTTTTTTTGTGGTTTACGCTTATATTTTTTGTTCTGTAATTAATAATATCATTGCAATTCCAATACAAAGAAAAGCTTGTAAAAGATTCAATTAATCCGTAGCATATTTTTTGATGTTCATAATGTAAACCGATTCGTCGTAAAGATTAATCTAAATAGTATCTTTATAGGATTTCACGTATAGCTTCATCTAAAGAATTCAAGATTGTATATATTTTTAGCGACTATATATTATATATTTTAACTTTACCTTCTTTTTAATCCCTCATTTTATTATTTCCCGGAAAACAGTAACATTATTTATTAAACCTCATAAATGTTTTAAGAAACTGTTTGTACTGGATGTATAGAGACAAATATTCCCAGAATGCGAATAACCTGGCAATATTTTAATATCTCCTACTTCCATCACAATAAGCGGAAAATGTTTCTTGTTGCGTGATGGAGGACTTAGCCAGCCGAAAAATTGAACCCACGACACCTGGGTGGGAACAAGATGCCATGCCAACTCAGCCACTGACTGGTCAATCTATATCTATATCCTGTGATATGGCAGATTAGGATTCAACTATTCTCAGTCATAATGGATCAAAAACTTAAAATGAAAAAACAAACAAATATACATAGGCTTGGTAGCTATTTTTAATATATTTTTAGATGCCACAGTTCCACTGGCTCCGAACAGACATCATTGGCGTCACAAATTTGGGTTTATTGTGAGACTTAAGAAAATTTGAAGGCCGGCGTAGTCCAGCGGTAAGGCTCTTGACTCGCATTCCGAAGGTCGCAGGATCGAATCCTGGCGTGGCAAATAAATTTTATTGATTAATTTGTGTAATCTCACAATGTATTCATTTAAAATAATATATAGTATATTTGCGGCACGTTCCAGAGTGGAATATACTCTCAGTATCGTTCTGGTGTAAGACCATCGTTCAGAATTGAAACGTTGCTTGAAATGGCTTTAGCCGTGTTTGGTGACCAGATCTGAATAGCCAGGTACTTCCCACCATTCTCTTCCCCATCTCCTTCCTCTCCCCGCTACCTTCAGCCTCACAACGTACCCCAATTGGGGACGCCATAGTCTCACTGGCTCCAGACGGGAGCAGTTGGGACTCTTGTGCGATATTCATATTAAAAAGTCATAATTTAAAAAAAAACTTAAAATAAAAACAAAAGTACATAGGCTTGATAGCTATTTTTAATATATTTTAAGAACTGTCCCAATATTTTAAGTCCCACTGGCTCCGAATAGACATCATCGGCGTCACAAATTTGGGTTTATTGTGAGACTTAACGAAATGGGGAAAGGAAGTAAATGTGTGAGAAAAAGATTGGCAAGTACCTGACTGTATCTGATATCCAATATGACTAAAACCATTTCAATCAACGTTTCGATTCTGAATTCAACATATTATTTTGACCCTGAAATCGGTTTTAAAATGTCATACGAATTTCTTCAAACTGTCTGAGAATTTTAAAGTCCGTTCTTTTTGGCCACCCTATTTTGGTTTATTCTATACAAAAGGAGGAGTGATAGTTCTGCAGTACAATAATATCTCCGGCCAAGAATTCCGTCGTCCCAGATATAAACTTTGTCACAAATTTACGAACCAACATATTATTAGGTCTGTCACGGAACACTTTTTACTAAGCATAATTCTTCCTTTACGATCCTACATTAAATATTATGCCATTCCAACGCAGTTTATTCATAATGGCCATGCATTCTTGACGAAAGACATCGTGAACAAAACTGTATTTCTTAACCCTAGAAAGATAATCTACGTCTTTGTGACGTAAGCGAGACAAAAGTACTGCTGGCTTTTTATTTTATTTCGCAACGTAGCGCGCTGTCTATCTCAGTTAGCTCAGTTGCTGAGCAGAGCTTCGAGGGGTGGCCGTGTCAGCATGCTAAGAATGCTAACAGTGGCGTAGCGTGCCTTGGAGGGGCCCTGTATCAAAATTAGTTGGGGGGCCCAAATGAAGGGTAATGATTTCTCACAAAAGAAAAAAAAGGCCGGGGGCCCCTTATCATTGATACGGCGGTAGCTACGCCCCTGATCGCTAAGTACAATCATTACGGAGATTTACGTACATCATACGTTCGAAAGACGTATGATTATCTTTTGTGTAACTTTCAGAGTTCTTCTAATAATGCTATTTTTTTTTTTTAATATTATTATTTCTAAGCATAACGACTGATTAACATTTAAACTTTCATAGCATATAAAGAAAATACGTTTATACATAAAATAAAACCTTATTTTTCAAAAAAAAAAACTTCATAGTTTATTTTTTTTATCGGTTTACAGCATTTTATTGTTTTTTATAATCACAATATATTTATTTTTATTCTTCTGATTTTATTTGAAGTAGAAAATCCTAAAATAATTATTTAACTACCTTTTAATTGTTTAAGTATGATATTATGTCAAATATACAATTTGAAACTTCAGAATGTCTTTAAGATGTATCATTATCTTTAACGTAGGTCAAAATAAGATTATCTTTCTAGGGTTAATAAGATTATTTAAATGAATTTTTTTTTAAATTTGTCTAGGTTGCCTATTTTGCTTTAAGGAAAGCTTTTAAAATTAATTCATCGCGTAACAGCGATATTTACGTCAATGTGAATGGATGTGTTCAACCGAAAATAAAACATAATTGGATTAAATTTGATTAATTTTTAACCGGTACCTACACATCGAGAGTGTTTTAACCCTCTAAGACCCAAATTAATGCGTGTACCGATAAATATAAAGATACTTTAAAAATCAAGGTTTTGGTTTTGTGGGTGTTATAAAACCTACCGATTTCCTTTCGTGAGACGTTCAAGTAGAAATTCTAAAATGTTGACAAAATTTTTGTTTCATTTTGAGTTTTACGAATGTTGATAAAAATAATTTATTCCCGATATCACTATTTCCTGTATATTACGGAAGCAAGCAGTCCACATTGGAGTGCTGGTGCCTATCTTGGTGTGCGGCGGAGAGGCATGGAATTGGCGGAGGAAGTATTAAAGTAGATTTTATGCTGTTGAAATGATTGCTGTGTTTGATGACCAGATTTGAATATAGTCGGGTACTTCCCCACCTTCCTCTTCCCCTTATCCTTCCCCTCCACTCTATTTTCAGCATCACAAAATACCCCGATTCGGGATGCCTTAGTTTCTCTGGCTCCAGGCGGTTGGGAGCATATGGGACTCTTGTGCGTATTCAAATAAACAAAGGAGTATATGTGACACGAATGTCGATGGTAAAAGTCAGGGACGCCCGAGGAAGACACGGCACGACCAAGTGAATCAAATACTTCAGTCGTGTCATGTCAAGAGCCAGAATAACAGAAGTTAAGTTAAGTTAAATAACCGTGCATGAATGTGAATGTAGCAAGGAGCATGTGCCAATACCGAGTTCTTTAGCGGTTTATCCTGTCTGCCCACTCCTGTGAGAAAAGGGCTAGTGTATTGATTAATAAATAACAATCCTTCATATAATTATTTTTAAAGCAACAACATTACTTGAACTAATATATTTTTTGTTTTTTGTTTCAGGTATGCACCTTCATATTTGATCTGAATTAAAAAAAAATCTTAGCTGGTAAGTAAAATATATAAGTAAGTAATAATAATAAAACTATACTTTAATACAAATAATGCTACCAGTTCCATGCCAACTCAGAATCAACTCAACTCAACACCTCTTTAAAAAGTCATCAAAAGTTATGATTTTTTTTTTAAATAGCCCCTTACCAAACCTAACGTAACCTATTAAACCAATTTATAATTTATTTTTAATCACTTTTGATGACTTTTCAAAGGATGTTCAGGTTTGATTTCATTCTGAGATTTCCGGTCACCAATGCTACCATACCTTAAAATACTTTTATTTCAGTCAGTTTTTTATGACTCGAGCCTCCTTAATTTTATTCGAAAACATTTTTATTCTTCTGATTTTATTTTTATTGTCCAATGCTAGCTTCAGTGTCCTTCTTCCTCTATTCATCTTTTGGTCCTACGGATACCGAAGGAATGTCTGCGCAGCCTTTTTCATAGAATATCTTAAATTGTAATTTGAGGCCGAAATACCCAATAAAACTGAAAAATACGCTTTTTAATCAAAATACAAAGTAAATATCAAGATTAGATATGTGCTATTTTATTTATTTATGTTTATTTTTGTTTTATAGAACACTATTTAACACTATTTATTGTTTTATAACTTTTGTTTTATTAAACACTTAAATTTTGTGTGATTTTAGAGGCAGCCTTGCCATTTGTTTGTGGGTTAATTACCATTATTAAAAAAGTATATTTACCAAAATATAATAAAATATAAAGTAAAAAAGGAAACGGTGAAAAAAGGAAAATTGGAAAAAATCGTTTTATTCGGTAGAAATAATTTATTACAATTTTTTATTTCATCATATTTTTATGGTAAATAGAGCAAAATAATTTTTTTAAATAATTATCATTAACTCTCAAATAATTTCCAAAGTTGCTTTTAAAATCGCAAAAAAATTAACTATTTGTTATGCCTGTATTTTATAATTGAAAATACGTAGTTAAAGTAGCACACATCCGTACTAGATATTTGCTATGGTGTCCAGACATCTCAAAATCATGCAACTTCAACAACTCGTTTGAAATGTCATTAAAAGTGATGAAAAAAATTGGTTAAGTAGGTTACGTTAGGTTAGGTCACGAATTATTTTTCAATTTTTTTTCATAACTTTTAATGACTTTTCAAAGGGGTGTTGAAATTGCACGATTCTGAGTTGTCGTGGAACAATTCGCTACACCTTTTGATAATTTTTTTTTAAAATTTGGTAGAATATTTTGGCCATGAAAAAGGCCACGCGGCCGATCCCTTTAAAACCCATTCCATTTCCATTTATGGGGCCGAACACCTGTAGATCTCTCGAATCTGCTTACTTTGTGTACCACTCACCATACATTGGAAACAAATTTATTTAGATAAGATCGATAAATCATTAATCATTTTACCAATGCTGAAGAGGTACGAAATTGATTAACGCGACTCCGACACATTTCATTGCCATTGTTGTAGAAATCTAGAAATTACGAAACGCGCTGCTTGTAACCTGAGATCACCGCGCTAAAAAATAATATTTTAGTGTAGGTAGGTACAAAAAAAATCTTTTGTAAGTTTGAAGTACCTACCTAAGTAATATTATTAAGTCCAAGGTTCATTTACAAACTTCGTTTTGATAATTGGTACTCCATGGCCTTACTTAAGACAAAGAGTTGCCTCAGGCGCACTGCTCGTTATTTATGAATTTATTTTATTACCATAAAAAAGCTCATCTCAAAGAGGAAATAAACCGTATTTACAGGTACAAGAACCTGTGCTAATGTACTCTCTCACGCTTTGTCATGGACAGGGGTGCCACAACTAAAGAATGTGGCAGTACAAATTGTGTATTAATAAGGTACTTCTGGATAATTGAAAGGTTAATTTTTACCGTTTTGTACGCATTGTAAAAATTTACCAATCGTTTCTTTTTCCACTTTGTAAACTTTACTAAACATGAAAGAGTTAAATTTTCAATTCGTCGTTTTGTGACGTACATGCCCACACTCATTGTTTCCACGTTTGCTCACCATGATATATCAGCTCAAACGATTCGGCTTTTTTATGAGTTCGCGTAATATTTGGGAGGCGGGAATGGGTACCGCCGCCCCGGGAACCTTTATTGGATAACCAACACCTCTGCCATAGGTCACCCCAAGTGGTTCGCTACGTTTGGTGATTTAGCAGGGGTGCCCGGGTTTATGGTGTGAGGTTTGTCTAGGTCTTGGAGGCGGATGACCAGGAAACCCCAGATTCCTACCCCACCCCTTAAACCCTTTTCCTTCCCAGAACTCTCTTTCCCTTCCTTTCCTTAAAAAACCCTCCACACAGCATCCCCAAAGATGACATCGGCCCTGAGGGAAATTATTTTCCTTGGGGCCTCCTGTGTGGAGCTCATGTAAAAAAAAAATATGTACCTTTGTATAAATTGAAATTGGTTTCCTTAATTCACATGATCCACAATGAGTTTCTCAACTCTTGGGAATTCAATGCATGTAGGTGCCTATGTAATGTTTAGACTCATATTATAAATTTAATAAAAAAACTTTGCTTTTATTTACTTTGTTTCTTCAAAACATGCTTTAAAATGACGAAAAATGAATAACATTTCATTAAAATTTTAATCGACCTGAAATATAACATTTATTTGGTGAAATTATGATTTCCAACAGGAGAAAGAAACGGCATGGCTTTAATAAATTATTTGAATCTTATTTGTCTCGTCGTTCTTCTCGTAATTCGTAATCTACATTTATGTGTTTCCAGTTGGATATTTTTTTTATATAACTTGGTTGTTCTTCATTGAGCGTTTTTTTAAACGTAAATACCCTACAATAAATACAAATAAAGTGTTCTAATTACGGTTATCGCAAGTATCTCTAGAACATCAAATGTTTTCATGAAACACTTTATCTAAAACAAAAGAAGCAGTGTTGAAGGTGTGTGTGTAATCTTCGGTGGTAATAAAAGGTGATTTATTATAATGATTTTTTGTCATTATTACTGGAAACTAAGCTTGAATTGAGAGCTACAAAAATCAGGGCAAGAAGCCAACATCCCTGTCATAATATAATACACACACATACGTAGACTTTATCTACATTTTATCTAAAACAAAAGAAGCAGTGTTGAAGGCGTGCACGTAACCTTTAGTGGTAATAAACGGTGATTTATTATAACGATATATTTGTGATTATTCCTGGAAACTAAGCTTGAATTGAGAGCTACTAAAATCAGGGCAAAAAGCCAATGTACCTGTCATAAATATAATTCACACACAAACATAGACACATTTCTACATTTTATCTGAAATAATTAATGTTGGTCGTTTTTCCAACGCCAAGACACTAATAAATTAGCTTCCAAGTCATAATAGCATAATTTTAGTAGATAATTATTGTCGTTTTCTAAAATAAAAATCGAACTGCTACTGAAGTCATGTTTGGGAAGTTTTTTTTTTGTAAAAAAATAAACTGTTTTATTCCGGCTAGACGACACAAATTAATCCGGGTCTTAAAAATATGACAGAACGCCATTATTTGCTTCCTGAAAATAGACGCAACAGCTGCACGTTATTATCATTCCGCCATGATACAATATTTGTCAAATGATTCACCTCACCACTATATTTTTCTTGATATCATAATAAACATTGTGCATTGCAGTATTTTGTATTCGGTTATCAAAAGTGACCAGAGATTAATCGCATCTGTCGCGGCGAGATCGGCGAGCCTGGGTCAACCCTGTTTTAGAAAGACTCACCTTCACAGACATACCTGTGTATTGTATGTCTATGTAAGCATGTGTAATGAATACATTCATCTTTGAGAGTGTGGGTGAGCGGGAACGTTGGCCCCTGTTTTAGTCCTTGAACTCACCGCTTCGACCATAAGGTCCAGTAACTGGCTTCGGCTGGTGCTGGATTATTAGTTCTTATTCAGTGATACAACGATTATGAGAATATGAATTTTATGTTCATATTTGGAACTCTGCATATTATAATACTCGGCACTTTAGTTAAGGTTAAAGCTACGATATTTTGGAAACAACACTGCCGTGATATGTGATTTAAAATACTTAATTTGCGGCTAGATTTGATAATACCGATAAATATTTACTGTTTTCGTTAATTTTTAGGAAAATATTGTTGAAAAAATATGCGGAATAAGGAATAAATCATTAAAAACAAGCCACTCAAAAATCAGAGAAGATCAACAAAAACAACGAACATAATATGTGTTACATAATTATTAGTCATAGATAAAATATTACAGAAAATTATACAGAAACCAAACAAGTAACTAGGAACCTAATAACAGGTTCCATAACAATGATATCACCTTTTTAGGATGATGAGTATTTAATGAACTTGGGGAGTTGAAAATGTCGTCGTATTTGGTGCATGTTCTTTGAATAAATTAGTGTTATGAGTGTAGGTAGGTTTTCGAATGTAAGATTTGGAACGTAGATTGGAGCATATTTATCTTATAAAACTCATTTTCAAAACTAAAGTTTTTTGTTTCGGCTACTGGCCTGAGTTTAAGAATCAATAGCAGTCAATAGTGGTCAATAGCAGTCAATAGCAGTCAATAGAAGTCAACAGCAGTCAATAGCAGTCATTAGCAGTCAATAGCAGTCAATAGCAGTCAATAGCAGTCAATAGCAGTTCATAACGGTCAATAGAAAGTTTTATCAATATCTCGTAAGCGCCTTTATAAGAAGTTTACTTAAAATTATATGTGCACTATTATAGATAGTAGGTAGGTAATTTTCATTAACAGGTTCCCAGTAAAATCCTGCGTTTCCCCTCCCTGGCAAAACTGTCTGAACTATTGTAGTTTCGTCTCTCTTGCTCCTGACCTAATTACTAAATAATTATTTGAATTACGTGCACTCTCAACTTTTTGTACTTTCATATCCAGTTTTTTTACATCATTTACTTTGTTTATACCCGCCCAGGAACATATTATCCAAATTTTTCAAATTAAATATTTAATCGCTTAAATTATTCAACCGTTTCGTATCATCGTTTTTTTAGAGTTCCTTGGGTTCAGTTTATGTATTCACGTAAAACGCATTATTATTTAGACACGTAATTATATGTGAGTACACACTCGGAGGGTTATAGAACGACACCTCGTATGAGAAATTTAAAATTAAATTTAATAAAATATTCTGTTTATTACACTTCCACTTTGCGTGGTCACAAATGCATATATGTGTAAACATACATTCAATTTTTACTTAGCTTGTTTCCAATATTTGTTTTGTACATAATTTTAACGTTTTTCTTTAAATATGTATGCTTAACTAGATATTTTTTTATTTCAATGGGAACTTAGATATATTTGAATGTTTTTACACAGTAAACAATTCTGTGTTTGTCATTAATGATAAAATACAATTATCGAACTCTAAACTAACTAACCATCACGCCGTTTCCCCGCAGGGGTAGGCAGAGAGGACGTACCGCCAAACAACTCGGTCCTGGCACACACTCTTTGCTTCACTCACATTCATACATCGTCTC
This sequence comes from Glyphotaelius pellucidus, assembly GCA_936435175.1. Classification (NCBI taxonomy): domain Eukaryota; kingdom Metazoa; phylum Arthropoda; class Insecta; order Trichoptera; family Limnephilidae; genus Glyphotaelius; species Glyphotaelius pellucidus. Next base: position 8,878,348 of record OW386537.1, on the reverse strand, counting down.
ATACATACTCTTCTATTATTCTGACTTTTTACATGGCCCGACTCAAGTATCTGATTCACTTGATCGTGCCATGTCTTCCTCGGGTGTCCCCGACTTCTTTTACCATTCACATTTGCATCATATATTCTTCTTAAACTACTTTCTTCATTCATTCGCTCTACATGCCCAAACATTTACTATCCATTGCATCGCATAGTTCATTCATCTTTCTATCCATCCCTCCTCTGATATTCCACATACCAATTCGACATTGTTCGCGTTCCGTCCTCCTCTTTGCGCTACCAAAGGGTTGGCGATGTGATGGGTAGCGAGCCTCATCGACACTCTATCAAAAATCATTTTAAAGAAATCATCAATGGGAAGACTCCTTCCCCTATTTCTACATGAATATAACACTTAAAATTATACTGGTTTTTACTCTTAAGGAATACATGGATGTCTTTTAGTTAAAGTAAAGTGTTTGTTTTAACTGTACACGAAGGCGACAATTGCTTCTCTACTAAGGTAGATTGACATCTGTCGAGACACCTCAATACTACGTATCACTACATGCACTAGCGACGTTTGTTGAATGATATTGATACTATGCACATAATCGAATGCGTTGGTCTTTTCCCTCTCCCATTTCAACAAGTCTCACATCATCTCCAAATTATAATGTCATAATACCACTGACTCGCACTTTGGTCTCTTGATCTAACACAGGAAAGTAACGCTTTTCCGAAATACTTTTACGTAACTCCATTTATTCAGCAAACTATTCATTTTATTGACATATTTGGTTTGTTTATCGCTCGATCAAGTAATATCAACACTGACTGAATAGGCTGGTTTTTTTCACTCTCCGGTTTATTCTGTTACTTACGACTTACGAGGCGTCGTCGTTTCTTAACCGTAGATTTATTGAATAACATTTTACGTCACACTTCTCAACCTCTGTTTTTAACCTGAGAATTTATTTATTGATTGTTTGATATATTACTGCCGTTACTGAACAAGATAATTCAAACTAGGTAACACATTTATCTTGCTTATGTAGTGGTGTGGTGGATGGGTAAAACATTATTTTATTTGAATAGCTAATACTTTTATTTCTGTAAGGAAACTGAATAATGAAACAAAAAGAAACATTAAACACCTAAAGAATATTATTGACTTCTTCAAATACAGCAAACTTATTTTGTGGCACCATTTTAATTCAAAATAAATAATAAACGTTGGCTAAAGAAGGAGGTAGCGAAACACGGCATAACACCCCAAAAACACTAACAAAAATAATAAACTTAGTTATTACCACTTTTATTGTTTAAAAAACCAACATGTTTCGTGAGCTAAGCTCACTTCTTCAGGGTTTACTAATAATTGTATTGTCTATGTCTATGACCATTGTTTTTATCTATTATTTATAATTAATTAGTAAACCCTGAGGAAGTGAGCTTAGCTCACGAAACAGGTTGGTTTTTTAAACAATAAAAGTGGTAAAAACTAAGTTTATTATTTATTTTGAATATCATTGAATTGAATTTATTTGATTGTAAATTCGTTAAAATGGATATGATAAATTTGATCAATATTTTGTAAGGGCTTGTAATAAACACTTACCTTTAAGTTTAATCGTTAAGCGCACTCGAAGTTAAATAACACAAAACTGCGCAATGCAAATATTACATTTTTAATATTATTTGTGCGGTGTTTCGTAGCCTCTCCGCTCTATTTACTACTACTTTAGTTTCCTGAAGGTTTCACTTCTACCGCGTGAATTAAACACTCTTTTTTCAATCACACGTCGCGACTGATCACACTACCTCAAACGGATAACGCGATACGCGTTGTACGTTTGTGGTATATCTCTTCTTTACGATGTTGAGGAACGAAACGGCGCAATATATTAGCATGTATCTAACTAGCGACATGTGAAAGAAAATATGTTTTTGGTTTTTAATTGAAATAAATATCATCGAACAACAAATTGATATATACATTTTTTTTTTCAAATTTGCTAAGGAATCGCAGGTTAAAATCTTTTGGGTTATATGCTGATGTACTCTGTATACATTTTTCAAATCTTGCTTTCATAATTTAGAAAAATGGAAACAATCATAAAGTTTCGCTCGAGTTGGTTGATTTCGTAGGAGATTTGGCCCGCAGCGCTGCTTGCCATGTCAGTTCGTCCACTATGGTGACAGGCCTGTCATCTGCAATCATCCTGCTCCTTACTCCTTACTCCTTACTCCTCACTCCCCCAATCTCTGCGCTCCTCCTCCCGGCGATTGTAATTATGATTAGCTTTATGGCTTCCCTTGCTGTTGCTTTATTTTGTACCATTGATTTTTTTTGTTTCTTGGTTTCCCTGATGATCTTCGACAATATTAGATTGTTGTTTAGGGGGAATTTCGATGGAATAAAAAATAAAAACAAATGCCTACCTTTGTGGTTTTCTTTGTATAAAAATTATCTTATCTTATTAATATTATAAACGCGAAAGTTTGTACGGATGTATGTGTGCTTGTCACTCTTTCACGCAAAACCTACTGAATGGATTTTAATGAAACTTAAACAATAATATAGCTCATACATCAGAATAATATGCAGGCTATACATATATAATGGTAAACTCTGGCGTTATGTTTTTTTTTTTAAAGAAAATGTGTGTATTTCATATATTTTAGCGGCAGGGAGGAAAGGCCTGGGGAAGGGGAACGGGGTAAGCTGGGTTCGCGGAGAGCGAAGAGACAAGGGAGGGGGAAGGCGGGGAAATTGGAAGGGAACGGGGACGCACGGGAAAGGAAATTCAGGAAGAATAATTTTTTTTCTTTGAATGGCATTGCAACGCATGCCGGGAACCAGCTAGTATTAAATACATTGAAAAATCCAATCTTAAAAAAAGCAGCCCTCCACGTAAGTTTTTTGTGGGCGGTTAACTTTTTTTATTTTTTTTAACGTTTTTTTTTGTGTACTAAGAGTCCCAATTCTCTGAAGCTAGTAGTGAGACTAAGGCATTCCCAATTCGGTGATGCTGAATGTTTAGGTGAGAGGAAAAAGATATGAAGGAAGATAAAGAAGTACCTGGCTAAACAGATCTGATCCCCAAACACGACTAAATCCGTTCGAGCAACGTTTCGATCCTGAATGGTCGTTGGTAGTCTTTAACCAGGGCGATACTGAAAGTATCTAAAATTCTGGAAAGTGTCGAAAACAAACCAACTATATTATATTAATTAAAATGAATAAATTTTGCAATAATGTGAATTTATCAATTTATTTGAGTATCATTTAAAATTAATTTGGATTTGAATCAGCGACCTCCAAATTCATAGCCAAGTACCGTAATCACTAAATTATCTGAGGTCTAGAGGTCTGCATTAAACACGGAATAAAATACCTTTTTACATTTAAAATACAGTTGCAACTATTGAAATGGCACTGTTCATGTTTGAAAAATCATAAAGCATTTTTTTCCAGCAACTTATTTCCCCAAACTTAATTCCATACTGTAAATTTTCGTTAGAAACCTTTGTACCCATTTATATAATTATCCGTTTTTATGAGGATATTGACAATATATAGCAAATGGCACCAGAAAACGCAATTTTTTCCTTATGTTTAATATGATGTTATGTTATCATCAAAATATTATTCTTTTGTAAACCAACTGAGATGAATTTTTAAATGGAAAGTTCATAGCATCGGTAATTTTATTGTATAAACCCACGCATGGCGTTCATGAAGCTGATATCCAAAATTATTTTTTAATTGCTAGCCCCACAAATGAAATGACCATTTGATGCTATCTAATTTGCAACATTTCATATTCCAAATGCGTTTATAAACGATACACGACTGTGTTCTTAGATTTAAAAAATGCATTTTTTCATATTTATGTAAGTAAATTCCGAAACACGGTGTTTTAGTTTATTTAAAATGTGGTTATTCAGGCCTGAGATCAATAAATCTAGTTCCTTTTATATTTACCTTCAAACTAATTATACAATGCAAATATGTGCTCCTTTTAGTATATTAATTAATGTTACCGATATACAGCCATATAGATAAAATGTGAATGAATTATCAAACATGAGTTATTTGTACATCTTTTAAAAAATATGTACTTGTTCTATATTGATTTCTGCGACGGTTTGGGCGCAGAGATCTCTTCCCTCGGCTCTTCTGTCACAGCCTCCGGAGCATATTCTCGAATATTTCCGTTCTGACTCCCCGTTGACAGGCTCCCCTAGCAGCCTCCCCCACTAACTCTCATCTGCCCCATTTATTGTCCGTATCAGGAGTCGAACCGGCGAACTACTTCTGCTTCAAGATGTCGTCAACGTGCTCGATTTATGAAAAGTAAAATGATGCCATTTTCCTTGATACTAAATCACGCGAATATTGCCTGTATCAGGAGTTCAATCGGTGAACCACGTAAGAGTAGAAGTTTTTGAAGTCAATAAAGTCGTCAACTAGCGCGATGAGTAATTTCATGCGATTTACTTTCTCACGAAACCGCATGATTCTGATATGGTGGAGATAGGACGATTCATGTTACATAACATGGTTGGTGAAGTAAGTACTCGTATTTCCTCTTCAATAAGTCAACTTACACGTTTTACAGGAAGTAAAATTCCCTGTTTATTTGTATCGTGCACATTTTTTTTAATTTAAATTTATATACATATATGTATATACATACAATATATTCACGAACAATTACATTATCAGGTTTCAATCGGATCAAACACAAATCATTAAACATTAACATGCAACAATGATCAGAAACTGCACAAACATTCAACATATATATGTATATAATATATAACCTTTACGAGAGTGTAACCACTCGTGTGTAAAGGGAAAAATAATAAGAATTAAAAATTATTATTTATACATGTATGTACATACATTAATCAGATCCCTAAAAAAAAATATTAAAAAAAAAATTAACAAAAAATGGTTTATTTAGTGTTTTAATCTATTATTAAATGATTTTACCTAGCTAAACATTTAAGACATTACTATTCAATTCTATATCTACTTATAATGAGTAAATAGGCATCATTAACGAGTTAATAAGTCATGAATAGTGTAGGTAAGAATGTAAAAGACAAATCGGAAAAATATTTATCTCCAAGACGTCGTCATCTTTCGACGTCAATTTTCGAAGAATTAAATGACGCCATTCAATTGCCTTGCTACTGAATTATATGACTATAGCTTTTATCTGGAGTCGAACTGGTAAATATTTGTACTTCAAGATGATGTATTATGAATTAAATGAAGACAGGCTTTCTGCTATTAATTCCCAAGAATGTTTTCTGTTTCTGTCATCGACCAATATCGATGGTTTCCGTAGTCAAATTGGCAAACCCATCTCATCAAGAATCTCGCAAACATCTTCCTCGGGTAATATGCGATGAGACGCTATACTCGCTTCTTGTGGTGGAATTTCTTAAATTGCGAATTCTCGTGTTGCCTTAGTAATTTCCCTGATATTGAAGGTACACCTTGATCTGGTGAACAGGACAGATCCACTTGAAATATAGATTTAATTAGGTCGTCCAAGACGCGTCAAATCAATTTCCATCAAGATATCGATTAATTAACAACTGTATCTCTAATCGTATAAAATAATTATCCAAAACTTACAATGATAATGAAAACCATACCAAAAACTCCCAAGAATGTCAACAAAATAACTTTTCCAGTCTTTTACAGCCCCAGACAAACTTAATATAATATTTTATTAAAAAAATTCAAAATTTAATAAAAAAACGAGGAAAGCCTACATGAGCTACTCAAAGTTAGATTATGAATATACAAAAATTTTGAACTACCTTTGGACGAAGATACTTAGATACCTCTCCTCTAAGCTCTATAATTATTTACTTCCACCCAAAATAAAAGACATGGTTAATGCAAATGATTTTGACCGGCCGTTCGTCCGCCGGCGTACCATCGGCGCAAGCCAAAATAATCACTAAAAAATAATTTTGTTATGCGATTTTAACCCTTATGTATAAAGAAAACGTTTGAAGAAGAAGGTCAGAATCGCTTGGGGCATTCTTGTTCATAAGGTATAAGATACCGTGAACCCACCTAGAGCAGCGATATATTTTCTTTGAAATTGTTTATGACACGGCCTGGAAGTTTTTCGCGCCGCTCGGCTGACAAAATGGCGGCTGTCAAGTCTCGCGTCGCGGTCGACGAAATGATCGTAAAACGTATAAATTCATCGAATAAACGCAAGTAATATTGTTCTTATGTATAGTTTAGTATTCAAGGAATGTGTTTCAGTAAAGATTACATAAGATAGCATAAAATTAACCTGCAAAATATTACGTAAAAGTCAAAACATCGCGAAATTTTTTCGTTTTTTCCGTGTTATTTGAAAAGTAGTAAAAAGTATAAATTCATTGAATAAACGCAAGTAATATTGTTCTTATGTATAGTTTAGTATTCAAGGAATGTGTTTCAGTAAAAATTACATAAGATAGCATAAAATTAACTTGCAAAATATTACGTTAAAGTTGACGTTTTTTCGTTTTTTCCTGGCATTTGAGGGGTTTAATATAGCAAAGAACCGGAATTAAACATTTTTTTACATTAGCTCCATACAGAAAGTACTGAGGAAAATAATTCCTCTCAAGGCTTATGTAATCTTTGGGGGTGCTGCGTGGAGGGTCTTTTTAGGGAAAGGAAAGAAAGGAAGTTCTGAGTAAGAAAAAGGTATTAGGTGTGGGTAGAACCAAAATTCTGAAAAAATATCACAGGAGTAACAGAGAGTTAACAACCTAGTAAAGTTCGCAGTTTCGCTACTGAGGAAGCCCATGAAAAAACATTATGAATTGTATTTTTCTCTTCTAAATATATTTTTGAATTAAAACTAAATAAAAAATATACGTTTAGCTTCTTTTCATTTTTTCACAGGTCAATATTCCTGACCGCAATTCCTAATTATATGTTTATGCCATATCAACGCTTTGGATTTAAATTAGCATCCCGACTTAAACTAAACACGTAAAGGGTTATTTTTTATGACGCTCATTTCTTATATAACCGCCGGCCGACCTAAAAATAACAAAATGGGAAATTTTTTGTAAACGTTTCAGTTTCTCGCGACAGCCTATTTATATTTATCTTTCGTTTCCCCGGTGAAGGGGTTTCGTTTAACGAAAGATAAAATAAATAATAAAAATGGATCAGCGTTTTACGCCGCGGAAGGCTTGAAGATCCGTTTGAAATATCACCCGTACCTAATGATTGCAAGTTTAACCCGGCGAGAGTGTGGCAGGGTATGTCATACCCACCGTGTTACTTATTTGCGTGTATTTTTTGTTTGTAACCTTCAAACCTGTTGTTGCTTTGAGTAGCTGGAGTTAAATGAGTCGAGACGGGATAGTGCCTTGATCGCATTGTCGCGGCAGCTTGCGCTCGAGTTATACGCTTGCAAACTGTGTTCGGGTGTGTGATACCCTGCCACATAGCTGGACAAAAACTAACATTACTTTTTCTGCTATTTTAATTTACTTTCTTTGTTGCATTGTAGATTTTAATAGAAAATGGAGGTTGACAGTGAAGAAACCCGACTTCGGTCAATGCTGGAAGAAGTATTAGAAAATACTGCACTGATTTGAACTCCCACTCGTAAGATGTTCCTAATATTTTTATTTATTTTTTTTAGTTTATATAGTTACTTGTTTCATCCACTATTATATCTTTAAGTTTTTTTTTTCATAAAACTTGTTTTCTTTAGTTTCTTTGTTGTTTTTTTTTAGAGTGAAAATTTTTGTTGATTATTCGTATTAACTTGTTTCCATTTAAGTAAAATATAAAAAAAATTGTTAAAATGGCGCAAATTTTTATTTCCAATACGTTAGAATATAGTCTTGCTATAATAAGAAAAAATATATTGTAATGCTTTTTCTTAAGAATCAAGTTTTACGTCAAATTTGTAAACGGGTATGTCGTACCCTGCCACATACTTCTTGTTACATTTTTTCACCACACTCTTGCCGGGTTAACTTGGTGGTATTGGAGTAGCGTAAAATATCACCCCTTTTCCCCGGACAAGCTTTTGATAAAACCTCCTTCCGCCCACTCAGTCACTTCAATCGGCTTTTGGTCATGAGACAGTGCTAATTGGTTGGCGTCTGGACTCTTGACTCAATGGGAAACTCTGAGCTTAATGCCGTTCCCTCATGCCCGGATATAACTGTTGGAAATATTTTGACAGTAAGTTTTTTGGGTGATGCACATGTATTTATTTGAATTTATGTAGTTCAGGCGCATTCATTTTTTTTACATGAGCACCACACAGGAGGCTTCTGAAGAAAATAATTTCCCTCAGGGTCTATGTCATCTTTGTGGATGCCGTGTGGAGGGATTTTTAAGGAAAGGAAAGGGAGCAGAGTTCTGGGAAGGAAAAGGGCTTAAGGGTTGGGTAGAAATCTGAGGTTCAGTTTGTCCTGGTCATCCGCCTCCAAGACCTAGATTAACCTCACCCCATGAACCCGGGCACCCCTGCTAAATCACCAAATGTAGCGAAACACTTGGGGTGACCTATGGCAGAGGTGTTGGTAAACGTTCCGCGGTACCAATAAAGGGGCGGCGGTACCCATTCCCGCCTCCCAAATTATGCGTTTCTGCACTATTCATGCGTTACTGTTTAAATATTATATTGAATTTAAGGCAGGGAAGGATACAGATACCTACTTAATGGCGTATTAATATATAAGAGACGACATATATATGTCGACTGTCCCAAAGAACAATGTCGGATCTGCTAAAAATTGATAACAGTTTTTTTGACTCGTTGTAATCTCCTTTTGTTGATTTAAAAGTCTGCATTTTCGGGATTTTGAATGAAATAAAATTATATATACCTATATATAATTTTTTTTCTAAATATAATTAAATTTTTAGGATTTCGATTACATTTCTTGGTCTCAAAAACAGTAAAAATGCAGAAACGGAACTTCAAACGGAACAGAAACAGATCTTCTCCAAAATCCAACATTATTCTTCGGGACCGTATTATGTCGATCGTCCAGTTGATTAAACAGATATCTCCGAAAAATCGAAATTTAATTTGAGAATGCCGTTATATGTAATACCCTCTATCTAGTACAATAAGGAACTCCAGTGAAAAATATTATGGCTTTAAAAAAATATGTTCATGTAGACCAATAAACGCTGATTCTGAATATATAAGTTTTATTAAATAATATTAAACGTAGAGTTTAAAAAAAATATCAAAAAGTCCATTTTAAAACGTGTCATTAAAACACCCTGTCAAGTTGGTATTGCTGGATTTTGGCGGCGTGACGTCACCGCGCCGCGTCACCTGGGTCAAAGTTGTATAGAAATGTAAGACGCAAGGCGTTAGACATTCCGTGTTATTGGTATAAACCTCTATAAAGAGACTTGGACATATAATAGTTTTTGTTTTTATTGAAACATTATTTAGGCCTAAATAATTCAGTATCAAAAATAAAGTATCTCTATTAGTTTATCTATATTATTTAAAATATTCAAAAACTCTAACTGTACAAAAAACGACCATAATGCCCAGTAAAACGCTCCAATGCTGAAATTCAAAATGGCGGGAGTCGAACAGCTGATTCCAGTTCCATACTAAATTCATACTTCGGTTGATCATGATGACGTCACACTAGATTCGGTGGTTTTCGGGGGATCTTGAAAATTTAAAACTTTAAAATTTATTTTAACTATTAAAACTAACTATAAAAATAAAAATAAATATGTAGGTATTTAAGTTAGAAGGTCATTATTCATAAAAAAAATTAAAAAATTGGACTGGAGTTCTCTATTCTCAGAAACACAGAACACCACGAAATCTTGTAGTGAATTAAACAAAATTTTGCTGTTTTCTTGGTAACTAGTAGAATATTTCAAAATGTCATACTAATATACTGGATCGTTATGCCTCCCGGTGTTATTTTATAGTATTTTTAATATCTAAAACACAGATACATATTAATAATATTTGTTTTACGGTGAACATTCGAATACTGTTTTCCTTATTGTCTCAAAACTTAGTATTTAGAGATGTTTGGCTAATCAACTGGACAACCGATATATATAACACGGTTTGCATACTATACTATAAGTAGGTAGGTAAAGTAGTCAATAATTATAAAATAATACATTATTTGAGATAATCTACGAGCTATAAAGCAGATTTGACAAGTAATGAGAAGTAATACTTCCAAAGAAATTACTTACAGATTTGACAAGCATTGTTAAGTAAATACTTCCAAAGGAATTGCTTAAGCCGCCGCTATCCGAATTTCGACCGATTTCTTACATATCTCCCTTAAGCATTTGAAGTTTTTAAGCTCTTAAAAAAATATATGTTATTTTTGAAGATAATATCTAGATACCTTCCACGCCGAAACGCAAATTATATGAAAATCCATCTATAGAAAAAAATCGCAAAGCATGCTCCGAAAATTATTAAAAACAAGTTTATTTCTATTATTAAGTTATATTTGTGAAAAAAATCATTATGTTTCTTTAAATGATACTTAAGATACCTTTCACGAGATTTTTGCTCTATTTTAAATGAGTCATGTTTTATTAAGCATTTTCGCAATTTTCGCTTCATTTTTGTCACTTAAAATATTAGCGCGCTTTGGCCAACATTCGTCATTACATATCTCTCCATCTTCTTTTTTATGAGCCGGGAAGCGCCGCCTTAAACTTGAATGTTGGTCATAGTATGCTTTCTTGCGCGCGTTTATCACACAGTCGATTCCCACTAACTGTTGTAGCATCCTAAAAACAACTGTGATTTTCTTGGTGAATATATTACATCAGTAGATATGTACAGCTAAATTTGTCAACATGCTCCTTCAATTCCTATTTTTCATTAATTTATTTATTTTTTCTTGACACTAGACTAGCTTGAGTTGAGACTAATAATTTTATAAAATAATAATAATATACAAGTTAAAAGAACCGTACTGTTACATTAATGTTTATTACAAATCAAGGGTACTAATTGAAGCTAATTGAACTGATTGAAGCTAATTCAATGTACTAACTAATTAACTATCACGCCGTTTCCCCGCAGGGGTAGGCAGAGAGGACGGACCGCCAAACAAATCGATCTTGGCACACACTCCTTGCCTCGTTCACATTCATACATCGCCTCATACATGCTCTTTTATTATTCTGACTCTTGACATCGCCCGACACAAGTATCTGATTCACATAGTCGTACCATGTCTTCTTCGGGCGTCCCCAACTTCGTCTACCATTCACATTTGCATCATATATTCTCCTTACACTCCTTTCCTCATTCATTCGCTCTACATGCCCAAACCATCTGAGCATCCCTTTCTTAATCTTATTAATTACGCTTACATCAGCCTTGCATTCTTTGCGGATCACCACATTTCTCACACGATCATACATGGTTTTACCACACATACGTCTAAGGGATCTCATTTCTAAAGCATTCAGTCTACTTTCATCCTTTCTCTGCCAGTTCCACGCCTCACTGCCATACATCAGGGTAGGTACCAGCTGTCCATTATGGACGGCTAGCTTCGCTTCTTTTGACAGTTTTTTTTTTGGCGCCAACGGTGTTCAGTCCTCCATTAATGGAGTTACCGGCAATTACCCTTCTTTCGATATCTCTATCAGTCTTCCCATCTCTCGTAAACATACTTCCCAAATACACAAACTCATCCAACTGCTCCAAGTATTCACCATTCACAACTATGTTGCACATTGTTTTCGTACTCTCTCTTTCAAATACCATTATTTTAGACTTACTTACATTCACCATTAACTCATTTTTCATACATACTGTATTAATTCACTGTACAACAGTATATATCACATATCTTGGCTTTTAGCTTGGATTTTACCCATTTTCCCGTAAATTGGGGGTCAGAAACCCTCAAGGAAAATATAATCTTTGCATAGAACGCGATTCCACAAATGAGTGACGTTGACAACTACCCGCCCTACTGTCCCACTTCTAAACAATGATTTTGAGGAACGGTATACATGTTTTCTAGTAGTTCATATCTCATATTATAGCAATGCATCAGCTTGCAAGTAGTTGTATAATAACTTATTAAATTGACTTCAACTGATTTAGATTCTTATTTCTTAATCGGGATCTGCGTTATCTCAGAATTATGAAAGGAGCAGAATTGGATGACATTATGACATTCGCTTCCAATTAGTGTCATATTTTATTAATTTTTATCTTTCAACGTCCTAAAAGCGCGTCCAAATGAAACTCTAGTATGATATTTCTGTGCTCGACGATTTCTGCTATGATTGAGAGCGTTGGTCCATCGATTTTTATATTTGCCACGTCAACAACTTTGGGTTAGTGTTTCAAATCAGCTTTATTAATAAACAAAATTGAACCTCGTACCATAATTCATTTGCATCTCGAATTGCTGTTGAGAGGTACAGTGAAAGACGGCTATAATAAAATATCTCAAGAATATAATTAATTGTTTATGCACGCTTGGTATATATAGATTTGACTAAGTAGTTGGAAACCAAAAATAAATTGCAAGTGTTTATTCACTTGTCAATCAAAACATGTTATTTTAAACGACTTGACGAAAATCCAATATTTTTTTAGGATACCTAATGTGTCTGTCAAATAAAAGCCACTAAATAATCATGCCTCATTTTTTGTCTCACAATTTTGGTCAAGCTTAATTTAATCCCTATCTATTTTCCACCAACTTGTAGCAATATGCGTAATGATACAACTACATCTATGTTTATACTTGTAAAACGTTTGAGTTTCCTATAATATGTAATGTATTTTATCTTTCCCACTATGATCATCTGCCAACATCTTTAAAAAGCAACACTTTTTTAAATGGAAACTTTTAATAGTTTAACCATTCTACATTATTTACTGTGTGTTTTAATGGGCTTCTTTTTTATGATATTATATAAAATCTGATATAAGGTGAAATGCAGATTTGCGTTAATTTATTAGTTGAATCTGTCCAACATTCCTAAGTTAATGGCTGCATTCTCTAAACACGTTAGATGGCTCGTAAATTCCAAATCACTTTCATTCTGATATGGCTGATTCTTTTTAAAAAAATGCTGAAATTTCTGTCTAAATTCGTTGGTCAGAATTTGTTTTCGCTTTTGGATATCAAACTCCTGTAATTTCTGTTGGCTGATCAATTTTGAAATTTGTTATTTTTAACGAATCTCGTAACACTCGAAATTAATTGAGCTACCGGTCAGTTTAAATGTCTAATGACTCTTCTTAACACTCGAAATGAATCGAACTCGCAGATTCAAATGAATTGGGGTTGTTTCTGCTAATTAAGGCGACGCTTCCTAAAAAGAAGATGGAGAGAAATGTAATTATGAATGTTGGAGAGAGCGCACTAATATTTAAAACTATAATTTTTTTTATTTATTTTTTATTTTTATTTATAGAACACATGTAACATATTAGTGACACTTACATAAAGAATATTAGATCACCATACTAGGCGGCTGCCTGTCTCATGGTGACCAATGCATAAAAGTTATGATTTATGAAGTATGGAGTCTAGTGTGAACATGGATTTAAGTATAAATGACGCTAAAAATTGGAAAATTTATAGTAAAAAGTAGAAATTATAATAAAAGTAGAAATTATAATAAAAAGTAGAAATTAAAATAAAAAGTAGAAATTATAATAAAAAGTAGAAATTATGTATATAAAAAAAAATAGAAAGTAGAAAGGAGAATAAATTAACATAAGATTGTAAAAATGTACTTGTAATGTAATAATGTAATAACTTGCGATGTAATAACTTTTTTTACCTTTTTTGTTAGTCTGGGTGCATGCAAGCACACATGCATATATTGGTGCACACATCTATACATGTATATACACACATACGTACATACTCCCATATAACAACATCCTCACACATATAAACAAAATATACACTTTCATCTGAGTACGAGAAACAGGCTACTAACATTATCACAATCACTCATCAAAAAGTCCTCAAGCGCCTTCCTTATTTGGCTATTGACTTTATTTCTATTGTTAAATTATTGAAGATTTTAGGAGCAAGAAAGTTAAATTGTGTCTGTGCCATTGAGGTTTTTGTTGGTGGAATAATATAATTGGATTTGTTGGAGTTTCTTGTATTGTAGGTTGATTCAAAAATATTTTTTTTCGTATGTTTGTATTTGTAATAGGTGGATATGTTTTTGACGTATAAGGATTTTATATTGAGTACTTTGAAGTCCTTAAATAAGTCCTTCGTGGGGTGAATATAGTGTACTTTGTAAATAGTCCGCATTATCAATTTTTGAGCTTTAATTAATGGATCTAATATTGTTTTAGAGCATCCTCCCCAGAGTACTATACCATAAGATATAATAGATTGACATAAGGAAAAGTATACCGTTTTTAGTGTATTTTTATTCAGAATAAAAAAGTTTTCGAAAATCTAAAGGCTTTTGAGGAATGCCAGCGGCGATTTGGCGGCCATTTTGACGAAATTATTTTTACGAGATGATTTTCCACCACATTTTTGTTCTTATCAAAAAGTATTTTTTAAATACAATCTGCATTTTTTTCATTATTATTTCAAAAGCGCAAATGTTTAAGGCCCACCCCGCATCTTACCAAACTATGCCCTTTTTAGCCCAGCTGCCTAATTTCAGGTTAAAGCAAAATTTTGTAAATATACGGTTACCAACATTTGGTCACGTGGTGAATTTGTTTATATTGAATGCTCATACCCAGTCCATTAAGAATTTATATGATTTGGCAAAACCGAGCTTAATGCACACGGTTCGCGTTAATTAGAGAGTATGACCTCAATGCTATAGGCAAGCCGTATGTTTGTATAACTATTTATAGCATTCGGTATTTAGCAGTCGCGAAGGGTAAATAGAGTCGCCGCTGCCGTCGCTAAATATTTACACAATCACACACAACAGAATCCGTAATCTCCGTGATGCTGCCATTAGCATTAAGCCCACGCCGGATGCTGCATAAGTACCCAGGGCACTTTTCCACTTTAAATTTTACATATTCGTCCTTAATCTGCCAGTATTTACCTACCTATTAGCCGAGCGCTGGTAGTTATTGTGCTAAATGCAATGCGATAGTTGTGGTTGTGTTTTTACCCAAATCTAAATTGCCTGGTATTTTTACAGTGGCTTTACCATCTGTCATTGTATTTAGCTTCAAAATAGTGTACAGGATGGTATTTTTTGATGCTTCACCGATGCTTCACCAATGCTGAAAGGTGTAAAAAAATGTTAATCATAAAGTTCACCTCTGAAGCTGCAGTTATGTCTAATGTTTTCAGTCAGCATTTTTTCCGTGAAACACTATTTTATTTAATTATCGAAGAAAGCAAACACTTTGTTAACACTATTTTATTTTATTTTGTTTAGGATATAAACAATTAACATTAATAACAGAGCAAAATACTATGAGTTACAATAATTGTACCAATCACAGGTTTCCACATGGGTATGCATGGGTTTCCATATTTTAGTGAAGTGATTTGAGAAATGATAATGAAGAATTACATTACAAGTAACAAGTTATTTAGAAGGGAATAGTGAAGGGGTAGGATGGGGGAGGGGGGGGGGTCGGTTTATTTGAGATGTAATAGTAAAAATGTGCATAACAAAAAAAAAAGTTAATGAGGTTATGGTTTTATGAATATCTATAGTTATTGTAAAGTATCGAGAGACCGCCTGTGTGATTTTAAAGAGTGTAAAACCATGTTTCGCGAATGATTAAAGCTTCATGGAAAGAGCTTTTTGGCGGCCTCCGTGGTCGAGGGGTGGCTATTGACTCACAATCCGAAGATCGCGGGATGGGCAAATAAATTTTATTTGACTAATTTGTGTTATTTCACAATTGATTCATTAAAAAATTTATAAAGTATATTTGCGGCTCGTTTCAGAGTGGAAGATACTCTCAGAATAGCCTTGGTGTGAGACGACTATTCAGAATTGAAACGTTGCTTTAAATAGCATTAAAATAGCGGTAAATCCCCACTTTCCTCTCCCCCTATCTCCTACCCTTCCGCTTTACCTTCAGCGTCACATCATACTCCAATTGGGGATGCTATGGTCTGACTGGCTGCAGACGAGAGCAGCTGGGACTCTTGTGAAGTATTTCACACAAAAAAGCGGCTTTTTAGGTCTGGCAGTGAGAAGGTGCTGATAACGAGAAAGTTATTTTGGCACCAACGTTGATGGCTAAGATAGTCGTGTTTTTCATTACTGTTTTTACGATAATGTGTGTTAATGTCCTAAAACGGCAGAAATAAATAATGCGTCTCGCATAATGTCAGTAAACACTTCGGATTGCTTAGTGCTCGTTTTATGATCCGCAAGTTTTATAAATAATTTAACGAATTAAATTGTAGACGTTCTGTCGTAAAATAAGCAGATCGTTAAATCTCTCATACTTCAGTTGGCAATTATATCACTCATCTCGCAAAGAAGCGGGAAATGTGTTGTTCTGTTATATTATCGGGGAAATAATGGCCTTGTGGATTTATTACGGCAACTTCGAAACACTTAAATTGTTCCCTTTGACAATGGTAGCGACGCGACGGTTGACACCTTGATATAGAGTACGCTAGGTGCAACCCTCCCGTACGTACTCAAAATGTCCAGTCGTGTTAACGAGAAAATATCCAGTGGTGGTTTTTTTTTTACAATAGCTCCACACAGGAAGTCCTTACAGGAAGGCTTTACAATTTGGGAGGCGGGAATGGGTACCGCCGCCCCGTGAACCTTTATTGGATAACCAACACCTCTGCCATAGGTCACCCCAACTGGTTCGCTACGTTTGGTGATTTAGCAGGGGTGCCCGGGTTCATGAGGTGAGGTTTGTCTAGGTCTTGGAGGTGGATGACCAGGACACACTGAACCCCAGATTCCTACCCATCCCTTAAATCCTTTTCCTTCCCAGAACTCCCTTACCTTTCCTTTCCTTAAAAAAAACCTCCACACAGCATCCCCAAAGATGACATAGGTCCTGTGGGAAATTATTTTCCTCAGAGATTCATGTAAAAAAAAAAAAGTACTGAGGAAAATATATTCTTTCAGGGCCTACGTCATCTTTGGGGAAGCTGTGTGGAAGGTTTTTTTAAAGGAAAGTAAGGATAAGGTATGAAGGATCTCAGTAACTCACAGGCAAATTCAAAACTCTGTGTTCAGTTTGATGGAAAAAATATTTACCATGACCCCCACCCCCGCTATCTTGGAGTAACTTTGGACAGGAGCCTGAACTACCGGCAACACATGGAAACAGTGGGAAAAAAAACCAGGACAAGACTAAACTTAGTCAGTAAGCTAGCTGGAACTAGCTGGGGATGCGACGCCAACACGCTTAGAACGGCATCCATAGCTCTGGTTTTCTCAGCAGCTGAATACTGTGCTCCAGTATGGGCTAGAAGCGCCCACACTTCCATGGTCGACGTTCAGCTTAATGCCACAATGAGAACCATAAGCGGAACGTTAAAATCTACGCCTCTGCCTTGGCTCCCCGTACTTGCAAATATAACCCCGCCAAATATCAGGCGAGAGATTGCAACACTAAGGGAGTACAAGAAGACGCTGCAAAAAAGCGCAATACCTTTGCACGATGATGTCGTCTCTCACCCGGCATGCCGCTTAAAGTCCCGAAAACCCTTCTGGACAGAAGGAGAAAGACTCCTCCATTCACCTCTCACCCCAGAAGATAGGTGGAAGCTAGCTTGAGTGGCAATCGGCCAAGGTGAAAAATGCTCATCTCGTAAAAGACCCCACTGAGAGACAGCCTGGGTTCTCACTGCCTCGCAAACTCTGGTCTGCCATCAATAGAATAAGGTGCTCCCATAGCCGTTGTGCCCATATGATGTATAAATGGGGCCTTAAAGAGTCGGAGATGTGTGAATGCGGTGAAGTGCAGACCACTGAACATGTGGTCAACGAATGCCTGCTCCATTCATTCCCCGGCGGGATTGGTCCACAGGGCAACGCCTGAGGCCCTAGACTGGCTCGCAGACTTAGATGTCCCCCTCTGACCCCCCCACCATACGAAAGAAGAAGAAGAAGGTATGAAGGATGGAGAGGAATCTAGGGGTCAGTGGTTCCAGGAGTTACGGACATGTGAATCCATCGATGTTTCAAAAGAGTTCTGCTTGTGAGGTCACAAGATCTCCCTCAACCAGTCTCTCCCGATTCGATGCCTTGCCTGCCCACCAGCACTGCTGGTGGGGAGGCGAGTCATCGAATCGGATGCGGCGGTATAAATTGAAAATTTGGCAAGCGGGCATTTGGATTTCAAAACTGTTTTCACGAGATTTTGTTTTTATTTTAGTTATCAGTGATGATATCCACAATTGAATCGATGATTTTTCTCTGTTTTTTCTTCCTCTCTTTAAATGGTTGGTTTCATTTAAATGAGTTAGTTTATTTTACAAAAAAGTAAATAAATAAAGTCACTACGAAATTTCAATTTCGCATGAATAATAAGGCTTATATCCTAACCTCGTGGATCATATAGAAATCCAAACATTGCTCTCTTCTTAAGAAAAATAAAATTCATCGTGGGAAATTTGTTACGAAATCCATCCAATCCTACGTATTTTATTTCGTTGGATTTAAAGATTTCGGGGTTGAATTATGTTTGTGAATTCAATTGATTACCTTAAACAACTTTTATATGTTTTATAAATATCTAGTCCTGTCAACAACCGCAGTCAATAGCTTATTTATTTAAAAGTTATTTCCATTTTTTATTTGTTTTGCACCCGTATATCTGCACAGTTTTATCTGTAAAGTTTCGATTACGTTGAGCGAGTTTACAAGCTACAATCATATATACCAGCTAAATAGCAGATTTTACATTGAAGGAGTTTACCAGTAGATAGTGAATTCGTCGGCTAGTAGCTTGTGAACTCGCTTAATGTAGGCTTAAATGTTTTGTTCGGCACAAATTTGGGAACCCTGAAAGTAATTATTATATTAGATAAAAGTTAATATTAAACAATATTTTTCTTTTACCAGCGGAAGAAAAACCATTCCACCCTAACGCTTATCTGCAGAAATAAAATAATAAAGTTTTTTTTGCCGGCAACCCGGACGTTTATTCAAATAACATTATTATATCGGACGGGTGTCCTCTATATTGACTGTAATAAGGATGCTGGGTTCTAGTCGGCGAGCTGCTACACTGGTGCCTGATCCGGTTGATATCCAAGGAGAGAATTCGGTAATCCAAGGAATGTGCGAGGTCGGAAGTCAAAGGCGATTTATGGAATGGTAGAGGCGGGAAGGAGCGGTCCAATGAGAAGAAGTAGCCAGAGTATTTGTTGCGGTGAGTAAAGTTCCGATGCGACTTGTGTGGGAGTCCGAGAGTGGCTTGTGACTGCTAGAGTGTGACGTGTGACGTGTGACCGCGAGATTGTGACTGACCCCGAGATTGTGACTGACCCCTCGGAACAGAATTTGGCGCTATTATATACGCCGCCGCATGGCCGTGCACGATATTGGCTCGCACTCGACAGAAGTACACCTTGTTTCGTTGTGTATTTCTTTGCAGCTTTGTGTGTTCTCGGGTGAGAACTAAATTATAAAAATGATTTATTTACGCAACATAACTTGCTGGCCGCTCCTTCTCATGTAAAACACTTATTCCTTGCATTTTTATTAAACATAGTAAAAATTACACAATATTAACCAGTGAGTGTTTTGCCCGACATCAGTATGAAAAAGCTTTTTATCTTTTAAATAAAAACATTTGCATACTTAATTTTAACATAACAATTTGTACGCAAGTCCAATATATTAATCTACATATTTTTATTTGAAGTGACTATTGCAGGACTCGCGTAAATTTAACATTCATTACACACATAACTGTTCATTTTAATATGAACCTTGAGAACGAGCGCGCTGATTGGCTGGTAGTTGGCGGACAGCTGAAATGGTGAAGGGAGGGGATGCGACGTAAATACAGCTGTTTTTTCTTCCTCGGCGGTCAGAAAGCTGTTTCGCATCGTTCGGGCTGCATACACGTTCGATACAATTATAATATACAAAAAAGTAAGTAACCCGCCTCACTAGACGATATCTGTTCTGAGACGGGTACATAAATATGCGTACATGTACACATAAATACATACATAACATGTATACACATATTTATCCATATAAACACACACACATAT
The DNA here is from genome assembly GCA_936435175.1 of Glyphotaelius pellucidus. Taxonomy (NCBI): domain Eukaryota; kingdom Metazoa; phylum Arthropoda; class Insecta; order Trichoptera; family Limnephilidae; genus Glyphotaelius; species Glyphotaelius pellucidus. The sequence goes on along the minus strand of OW386537.1, from coordinate 8,858,138 downwards.
ACACATACATACACATACGTATATGCATGCATGCACATATTCATAAAAAACATAAGTATAAAAAATTTAAATGGCAATATTTTCGGCATGTTTATTTTTTCCGTTTTTTTTAATTATTCAATGCAATTTTTGGTTTACTATTATGATGTTGAAATCTCGGTCAAAGTCGGGTAATATAACAGATACGTCATACTACTATTCCGACCTACCAAGTACCAATGATTATAATAACGGATAAAACATTACTTAACTCGTTTTCAAGAAGATGCCATTGGGCTCTCTATAACAGCTGCACATAATCTATAAGTAACACTATTAATTTATTGCGAGCAGTAGAAATTCGTGAAATTTCGTTTGCTTTGAAGACAAGCCTGTCCTATATTATCATTCGTTTCACGATGAGAGTGGTGGATGGTCTCTTTGAGGTTAATCGTTGCTATATATTTATAGAAAAGATTTATCTTTTCAACGTCATATCATTTTTTATTATTATTACTAGCTTTTACCCGCAGGGTATTAGGGGGAAATTGCTGTAGCGCTTGAATTTATCAATTCGCATGGTGTTAGGGGGAAATTACTGTAGCGCTTCAAGAAAGAATTTAAAAAAAGGTTTATTGGTTTTCGCGTGAAGGCGTAACAAACACGCGCAGTTACGCATTTATAATATTAAGTATAGATTATTACATTGTATCCCCTGCTATCAACGGTGTAATAATTTAAAACATAACAGTTCATCATAAATACTAGCTGGAGTCTCCGGCGTTGCCCATGATTTACGCAAATATTTTCGAAATCAGATGCTGTCAGTAAGTTTCCTCTTATTTGGTGCAAAATTTCATCAAGAAGCATCAAAATAACGCTTTGTAGGGTAGATTTTCGGAATCGTGTAAACCGTAAGTTCTCAACGTGGGGGATAACGCCCCCTGTGGGCGTTTCAGATTTTTAGGGGGGCGGTAGGAAATCGACACGAACTGTCAAGTTTTGACATATCAGATCAGAAAAATATCGATTCTGTTAAGAAGATTGTTGCAATTGCATCGAGAACTGGTTTTTTTCCGTTTCCCTATAGAGGCCCTAAAATTTCATAAATCTCGTAAAAAATATTTTTTTTTGTATATTGATTTATATAAAAAAAACAAACCACACCGCGACACTTGTTTAAATAATATTATATGTATGTGTATCATTTCTATACAATTTTATTGATAAATGAACGAATTACAAAGAAATTAATTTTTTGTTTTATATAAATTCATTTTTTTATTAAATAGCTTCAGTTATTATTCGACTTATCACAATACGGGCATGTGCCTAGCTTTGTAGCCGAAAATGAAGTTGAAAACAGCTTTTGTTAATTATACGAATAAATAAAAATAAAAATTTTAAAAACCATAAAGACTTGTAGATCCTTCAATATTATGCACTAAGAGTGTAATAATTGTTTTTGAAAGTGTGAGAATAGAATTATACGAGATGGTGAAAATATTAATTTAGTGTTCGCTAACGGAAGTTTAAGTTTAATGGACAATTAATTATGTTGAGCATAATGTACTGTTTATTACAAGAAACGCAATATTTCCCAACTTCTCCAAGCTCCCAGGTATTCAACGTGTAAAATTTAAAGTTTCCAGTCTCCTAGGTTCATTGAAAAATAATCCATTATATATTATGGGTCCCCAGCCACGCGCGCGAGCCAAATTAACTTCCCGCCGTCGATTCCAGATTTATAGGACCTTTGATTTACGGTCCCTATTTTCTGGTGTATCCAATTTATCGTAGAATTTTCCACACCGTAATGATATTTTTCTTTACTTACTGTTTTCCAACGAAGTTACCTGTCTTTAATAGTGAGTTAAAGAGATTCTATAAATCTTTGGGATTACATTACAACGAATTAATTTTTTGATTGATACAATCATTTTTCTATCAAACCAATCTATCCAAGCCTAACTTAGTCTAACCTAACCTAACTTAATCAAACTTAACTAACTTAGCTAATGTGACTTAGAATAATTTAGCCTAGTTTCATCACATTTACAAAAAATATAAGCACTTAACTAGGGTACCGAGGCAACATTCAATTCATTACAGACAATTCTACCAATACATAAGAAATATATGATTTATTCTGTAAATATAATTATAATATATTATTTCAGAAGTTGGCGGAAGAACCATGCGTTTAAATAATAATTTATGCTATCTACACCTAAGTATCTAAAATATAGCATCTCTGTTTAAATAAAAAAAATCTAAAAAAAAACTTAAATATTTTTAAATTCACAGAAACCCCATGTGGAACAAATCACGTTAATCTCTCTATTGGTATTATTATTTAACCCCATTGTTGTGTATATGTTATAGCCAATCCTTGAAGCTCCAGCGCTCCATAAACGTAGGAGCGCCGGAGCTTCGAGGATTGACTATGCACGTAATATAATTCCCACCGACAGATCCACGGATTTTTTTCTCTTTTATATTTTATGTATGTACCTGTGAGAATAAAAAAAAACTTTGCCAATAAACAAAAATAAAAAATCAATAAATTTCAGTCTCGAAATGTTCATTTTGAAAAATAATTTGCCTCGCCAATATATTTAATATTTTTTATTATGGTGCGCTAAGCGTAAAGCCTTGTCCCAAACGTGTTAAAATGATTTATTTTGTTATGATATTTTGGAAGCATAAATCCATAAAAATTGCAATCATAAAAATTCCCCAGTAAATCATAAGTCATTAAAAATATTCCGTTTTTTATTTAATATTCTTCGAGTATTTTATTTAAACGCTTTTCTGCACCCCACAAATTTTTACAGTCAATGATTCTATTTGCTTACACCTCTTTTATCTATGCATAAATAATAATTTTAATTATATTTAGTAGTGATAATTTTGATTAATGGTGGAAAGCTTGTTTCCGGTTGTTAAACTCAAAGAGAAAAATACTCGTGTTTATTAATTTAGATATTTTCTCATTTCCAAATTATAGATTCGTAGAAATTTAAAAAGATTATTAAATAAATTCAGCTCTTCGTGACAACTAGACGGATTTTCCGTGTTTTTATTTACGTAAATCATCGTTTTCTATTCAGGTCATTCTATAATGAAATGACTTACGATTTAAGTCCAAAAATACATGTTACTTTTAAGAATTTATGCGTCTGTTTAAAGTATGAAGTAATTATCTCTAAGATTTAAAGTATTAGTTGAAAATATGCATTATGTATTGAAGAGTTTTAATTTCCATGTATATTTGTTACTTAAATGTTAATTTATCTGCTACTGGTTTCGAAATATCTGTGTCATTCACTAGCAAACTTAAAACTAACTTAAAATTTGTATAAATTCAGAAATAATTAGATAATTAATTAATTAAGAGTGAGGTGGGAGGAGTGATTTTGGGGTGGGGGAGAATAATGGGAGGAGTCAACGTAACGTGGGAACGTCAATTAGAGTGATTTACAGGGTGCTGTTATTTTATTAACTAAATAAATTTTTGATTTAATTTTTTTGTTTGTTTATGTCTAAGGTTTCTAAAACGCTTCAAAAAACGTTAAATTATCCAATACAAATTGTTATATAGGGGTCGTCCATTAATCACGTAATGTTTTTTAGCAACTTTTTAACCCCCTCCCCCCCTGGTGATATGTGTTGAGGTTTTAGACTACCCTCCCACCATACCCAAAATCACGTGTATTTTTTTAGTACAAAGAATATTGAAATTTTCAGAGGTTTTTTCCCTTTTTATACTCTGCAAATAGGTCTTTACAGATCTCCTAGTTTAGAAATTGTTCCATCGTTTTAAGGCAAAACATACGCGGCAACGATTTACGCATTTATTCGGCGTCAAAATCACAGACTTACTGGCGACTGGTGAGCCGAGCGGTTGTCACAACGCACGGGGAAATCGTTGCCTGGCAACGGAGAGTTAAGGCCACGCGCTGCTGTTTGGTTTACAAATCGTGCGTTCAACGAAAAATAAATACACGTGATATCTTATTATATCCCCCTCTCCCTCCTTGTGATATTTCGTGATATTTTCCGAACTCCTCCCCCCTCTTTCGAGCCTCACGTGATTAATGGATTACACAAAAAAATGACAAATATGCTTTTATTATTTTATTGACGGTTAAATAAGTTAAAAAAAATATATGTCGTAAAGCATACAATGTTAATTTTAGTGAGTTCTCTTTCTTTATTTTATTTTTTTAGAAGTAATTCAAATTAGATTAAATTTATTATCCAGCAAAACTAGTGCAACTAGTGTAGTTCAATGAAAGTGCAAAACCGTCGGTACTCCCGCCTACCCCGATATGCTTTTCCGCCCTGAGAGTTCTTGATGGTCGCGGGCCGCCCTCAACTTAGTGAGCTTCGCAAATTAGCGAAATATATACAATGCCCCCTCCGCTGACAAGTTTGACGGTGTTGCAGTTTCCCATTTTCCGTTTCACGTTTCACCAGCCACAACTAGACCTCTGCTCCGGAGTTGGTGTCAACATTCGAAATTGGAAATGGCTATATTTTACAATCATATTCAATGCCTGGTGGTAGTTAGGCTTGTATTACCCTAATGCAGTATGATTTATTTTCTCAATTCACTGAACTGTCTAATTGCAGCATATTTTACAGGAGAGCCAATTAGAAGTCCTGATGTTACTTTATATTTTATTATCTTCGCTGACTTGTCTTGTTTTGAAGGTATCACGGTACCTACTTAATGTATTTGTGCCCAATATGATAATTTGAATATCGTTATTTTATTGGTCAATGATATAAACATTGATAAAACTGCCATATATGAATTTATAGACCATTCATAATGCTTAGAAACAAAATAAAATATTTTGTTTTCAAGATTTTTACTTTCCATGTACATTTGTTCTTTAAATTTAAATTTTTCTGCTACCAGTTTTGACACATCCGTGTAATTTTTTTTACATTAACTCCACACAGGAGGCACTGAGGAAAATAAATTCCCTCAGGGCCTATGTCATTTACTTTTAAGTACATTTACTAGCAAACTAAAAACTAACTTAAAAATGTTTGCAATTTACACAAAATTTATACAAACAAGACGATGATTTTGAGGGAGAGGGAGGACGGTGGGAGGAGTCAAAATATCAAGGGAACATTGTTAATAACAATTAACAATTCAACAATTCAATTCAATTTATTCACTTTAAAAACATAACAAAATTAAAATTTCAAATCGTTTTTGAAACAGAAAATATTTAGATTGAAGGATATTTAAATAATTTAAAACAATTTAATCAAATTAAACAATTTAAACATCAATTAAGCACAGTCAGACTAACAGCAACAAAGCTTGCTGTCTAAATTGTGTTTCATTGATGTTAAACATATCGATATTTATTTATTTATTTATTGTTGTTATACGCCCATATGGGCTTTTACGTAGATTATACAATAATATTTAAGATATCGAGGATTATACATAAATAGAATTTAAATCAAAAGTTATAAAAATGAAAACATTTAAAAAATATAAAGGTAGTTTTTGAAGATTATAGCGTAAAACCGTGAAATATTTGAAACAATATAACATTTGACAATAACATAGAATAAAATACAATATAAAACATTACAATAACACATCAAATCGTTAAATATATTACACCCACGTTACAATAATTTGTAGGATTCCACAAAGTGTTGGTTTAAAATGCATTTTAGATTATAAAGGGAATCAGCGAATATATCTACAATATCACCAAACTTGTTGCCTAAATCATGCATCCTATTGGTAAGTGAGTGTGATTGATAGTTGGTTGTGTATGTGTTGCAAAAGAATGTAATATTTTGTCTAGTATTCCTTGTCGGTACATGGAGTTTAATGGTACTAACAATGGCAGGGCTGTCAATTAGGTTCAAAGTGATTCTATTTAACAACAAGACTGCTCTCCCGACTGGCATAACCATTGGCAAGTTCGTTCTGCAAGCCGGGAGATAAAACAGACTATGCTGTCGGTGACGGAGATAATCATCGGTAACATAGAAACTAATGCTCTCCAAGATAGCCGAGTTTTCGAACCGTCCACGAATCGGTCTGAGAAATGTGTTATAATGAGCATATCCCTTCTGACCCGTAGAGGGTTCATACCGAGCATGCCCAAGAGAAAGTCAGTAGGGTAGAGCCACGGGAAGTAGTCGTACTAAGGGTGATAGACAGGTAAGATACGGTGTTATTATCTTGTAAACTAAATTAATTTTTGATTTAATTTTTTTTTGTCTATTCTAAGGTTTCTAAAACGCACAAATGAATGTTTAACTTGATTTTTTCTTTGTTGAAGTTATGGCCCGTCTCTACTTAATGATTAGCAAAATCGGAATAGTTATTGTTAAATAAAACATGTTGATAGTTTTAAATAAAAATATAAACTATGGCATCCCCGATGTTGTGAGGCTTGAGGTAGCTGAAAGGGGATGGAGATTGGGAAGAGAAAAAGGAAAATGGAGAAGTACCTAGCTATTCAGACCTATTCACCCAATTCAGCTAAAGCTATTTCAAGTAACTTCAATTCTGAATGGTGGTCTTCACTTGGATGATACTGAGAATTTCTACCGCAAATACACCTAATATTGTTTTAAAATTATTAAATTGTGAAATAACACAAATTAATCAAATAAAATTTACTTGCGCACACCGGGATTTGAACCCGTGACCTCCGAATCGCTAGTCGAGAGCCTTACCGCTCGCTAGGCTTTGTTAATTAGAAGATCCTCTCACATAGACTGCAAATGCGTTTTAGGTTACATTATCTTGCTAGTGCATAGTCTTGGAAATTAATAATCCATCAAACCCAAATTGATTCGGTTACTCACATGTATGCAGCATGTTAAAGCCAGTCAGTGTATAGAAACCACAATGATCCATTTCATAGCATTACATGTTATAGTCTACAGATAATATTACACGGCAAACCTGGTTCATGATTTCGATTGTTCGTTCCGGCAACATGACCGGGCTATTGGCAAACACTGCCTTCGTAGAATGGACGCCTACATTACGAGGGTGGATTGATAATTTTCGGAAGCAGGAAGGAAAACAACAGCTTTTTGGAATGAAATTATTTTTATTTTTTTTACTTACTTTCTATGTCGACACATTTTATCCAACACTGCTCTAGTGAAATTGTACCCTCTTCATCGAACGAGCGCTCAAACTCTTAAAAATAACAGTTTTTAGCCCCAATTACTTCCTTACAGCTCTGCTGTGGAACGATTTACTGGCTTCTATGTTTACTCCTTCCTCCCCTCAAAAATACACTCTACACAGCATTCCCAACGATGACACAGGCCCAGAGGAAAAAAATATTTTTTTCCTGTTTAGAGTTAAAATAAATATTTTTCTCCTTTTAATTTTGGAGGCGGGAACCTTTGTTGGATAATCAACACCTCTGCCATAGGTCACCCCAGGGGGTTTGCTACGTTTGGTGATTTAGCAGGGGTGCCCGGGTTCATGCGGGGAGGTTTGTCTAGGCGAATGACCAGGACATACTGAACCCCGGATTCCTACCCACCCCTTAAACCCTTTTCATTCCCAGAACTCTCCTCCCCTTCCTTTTCTCAAAAAAACCCTCCACACAGCATTTCCAAAAATGACATAGGCCCTGAGAGAAATTATTTTTCTCAGAACCTCCTGTGCGGACCTCATGTAAAAAAAAAAAATTAATGTAAAAATGATTTGCTGTTTTGAAATTTCTTTCCATGTAAAAAAATTTCAAACTTTGTGAACAATTGGATGAAGTTAAGAAGTGAATTCATGAATTTTGGCCATTGCAACAGACGAAGTGTGAACTAGTACGTTGCCTTGACGGAACAGAACTTTATATTGGCCAAACAGGGTCTTTACACCTTTAAATCGTCGCTCATACTTGCCTTCAATAAAGGTAGTCAACAAAAATCATTCAACCTAAAAAACCAGTTGCCATTACTGCCAGCTGACAATATGCTGCCTTTGCTTTCTTTATCAGATCACCTCCTGTCAATTTTTATGACTGCTCGTTGGTCTCTTGTGTGTAATGATGGATCCGAGTCTACTCAAAAAAGGGTGAAACACAATGCAAAAATTCATTTGATTCACGCTTGAAATACTCCAAACACTCAGTTGAAACGTCCATCGACATTGATTATTTGCGACCAACAATTATGAGAAAATGAGCCACCCACTGCGTACACAGCTTCTTCATCCAAATGTTCGCGCGAGATATTTAATACACGTGCCAAAGTGATGCTCACTATCTTTGGTGATTTTTTCATATCATTTCTGGAGTCGTCTCCTCGTTTGGGCGATCACTGCGGTTTCCACCTTCACAGCTCTTTCGATCACATTTGAAATCACCCAAGTGTGAATTGTGCTGATCGAAGGCAAAGAGTCTTCCAAAACAGCGTTCAACGTTGCTTTTATCTGAGCTGCGGATTTCCATATTAAAACGTAACATTTGTTGACTGCGCGATCCCCGATTTATCCATTTTCGAAAAAATATAATACTCTGCCACCTCCACGATATGTCACCCTAACAGGACATTGGAAGTTATCCACCACTTAACCGCCCTGGTATAAGTAAAAGATGGTTACTCCTTCAAGGCTCTCGCAAGATTCGAATTTTTTCGAAAGAATGAAGCTACATTTAGTTTAAAACGAATCTAGACCTCCAATATCCCTGCATACAGTGTTAGTAAGCAGTATGCGAGTGCTTACTTTATAAACTTATTACACAAACACGACAGTATGTCATTACAGTTGTTCAATATTTGACAGTGGATAGTGGACACACCCAGGTGGAAATAGAAAAGTGGGAAGACCCAGACTGAGGTGGGAAGACGAGGTGCGACAGGATGCAGCACAGCTTCTCCAAATAACAAACTGGAAGTCAGCCGCTGGGGACAGGAGGAGTTGGAGGCGAATGTTGCAGGAGGCCAAGGCTCGATATGGGCTGTAGCGCCATCGGAGAGAGAGAGAATATTTGACAATTGTTCAGGTGAAAGATGTTCCTTATTAAGAGAACAAAAATGAATCTACTACCGCCATTTATCCGTCGTTCTCCAAACTTATCAATCCACCCTCGTACATTGGTTTCGACAAACATCAACAGGGGGTTTGGTTTGGGGGCTGAACAGTAACACCACAAATTTGCCGAGTTTGCACATCGCATAAATTATTATCTCTTGGTCAAGAATTCTTCTTTCATGCCATTTAATTTATCATCTTGGACCAATATATTTTTTCGTGTGTGAGGAATTTCACATCCTATTTCAAAAAGAAAAAAAGCTAAAAACATAATAGAAACAAAGCTATTTCAAATTTTTTTTGAGTACCGTTTTAAATTATTTTCTAGCATTTTAAAGGTAAAATTTCACAAAAAAAATTCTACAATATTTTCATCATCAATCCGTAATTCTATGTAATATCACACACAAAAATATATAATAGCATGTTATTTATAAATGCGGTTTCTACTTTATGTACATTTTGGATTGCTCATTAATTACTGTGGATAATCTACGTTTTTATTTGGATAATACGATTGGAAATCATAACTGAGTGTTTTTTGAAAAGGGCGAACTACCAAGCTGTAGTTGTACTTGATATATTATTTTTTTTTAATTTAGTTAGTGTCCAAGTCGTAGAAATGGTGGGGTTCGGTTAATATTATAAAGTTTTTACTTTTCTTTGACTTCAATTTCCTAACATATTAAAAGCGATTTATTGAAATTCACGGCTTTCGACTGTTTTTGCATATAAATTGAACAGTGAATCAGACGGAGTTAAATTCAACCTTGCATAAACTTCGTTAAGATGAATAATTCCAGACATCGTTGTGTTGACGAAGGTCCGAAATGTTGGCATTTTATTTTCAGAATTTATTCTCCCAGTTTTTTTCGTGTCAGGAGTTTTCACTACAACTGAAACATTTACACTTGGCAAATATCCAAGGAAACTTGAGCTTCCTCTCTCTGACTCCTTTCCTTTCGCCACCAACTAGCATATCCTCAATGCGTTTTGGTCATGTTACCGAAAACTGATATTCGAAATTCGTAATCTCGATTTTAGGAAGTAAAAACAATGGCAATAAATTTAATTATTTTTACTCAAATGTCTCTAGTTTTGGCTGAAATGATTATCTGTTCTCATCCATCCATCTTTAAATTCAATTATCAGCCAACTCACACATGAGTGGTCTCTCTTCCACCTTCCCAAAGAAGGATGCCATCCGATGATGTTGGGTTTTCATTATTTAGCATTGCCACCTATTCATTATTTATATCATAATCGCGAGTTTAATGCTAATGTCTAGATTACGACGCAAAAATGTGATTTAATCTCACTATGCTACCCAATTATAAATACGTATTATTTGTAAATTTAACAAGGTGAAAGAGAACCTCACCTAACATTTTTTTGTTGTCCATCAAATTGAAGATTGTGGCTGAATGCCATTTAACTGTTTGAAGACGATCAGTGTCATCTGAGTTATTGTTGACGTGGTAGGAAAGATTGTGAAAATTACGATCAGTGTCATCGAAGAGTTTATTTTAAAGCGGGAAAGGATATTTTAGTTTTTGCTTGAAGCAAAAACTCAGTTGAAGAATAAGTGATAATAAATGAGGACCAAAAACTTGGTTTTTAATGATAAGATTAGTTGAAACGAAGCGCTGACAATTTTTCATAAAAATCAAGGAATAAATAAGTTTTGTTGGATTGGGTGAACTATGGTTATGATAGGATACATTTTGGAGTTGCAACATTGATTTGACGGCCTTCGTTAGTTAGTGGTTACGATCGTTGGCTACGAATTTGGAGATAGCGGGTTCAAATCCTGGCCTGCTTAAGTAAACTTTATTTGGTTAAATTTTTATTATTTTTTCAATAATATATCGTCGAAAAGGGTGTCCATGTTTTAAAAAAAATAAACATGTCTATTAAAGGCAGGTATTATATATCACAATTTATTTATACATCAAAATATATTTATTTATGTATCAAAATATGCAGAAAATCTTATGATTTTTTTTTTACATTACTTAGCCGTTTTTGATATGAGTTTCCCATATTGAACGGCAAACATCTAAGCGATAGTCGACTTCCCTCTAGGTACGCATCATATAAGGAGTCACAGACGCAATTTTCGCGCGGATTTAGAATTTTCAAAAAACAATTTTTTTTATTTTATTTTAGTAATGTACATATATTTATGTAGACACACAGAAGTCAAAGTCAAACTTGCAATTATTTTCGAAGTTACACGCATATTACTAAGTTTAAAAAAAAAATACTTCAAGGGCTTTTGAAACTTTAAACGCGTTTTTCTCAAAGCCGTGTTTTTAAAGTCGGTGATCAAGATTTTTCAGAAACGGCTGAACCGATCGGTCTCAAATTTTAACACAAGCTTCTTGTATATTTTTAGTAATTAATCAAAGGTTTTTCTCACCGATAAATATTTTATTTTTTTTATGAAGAATTTAAGGCAAAAATTTTGGTCAAAAATCGTTGTTTTTTGAGAAGCCGCCATTTTGTCAAAAAAAATATTTTGCCTATTTCTTCGACTAATTACAATAACAACATTATTTTAACGAAATTAGTTTAGTTTTTTTACATTTTAAGTCCAGAGATATCGTGGTCACCACAAGATGCCTTTTTTGAGAGGAGCTCCTGGAGATCAGCTAAAGTTATCAATTATTATTTTTAGAAATACAAAAATGTTAAAAAACAGTAAACGTTACCAAAATAAGTCGACAAATTTTTACATAAATAAATTTAAAACTCAGGAAAAATTCTTGAAAAATCCATTTTTTTGGCCTCCTTGGGACTGTCTATAACCCCTCATATACAGTCAGGAGACTTGATAAAAAAATTTAACCCCTTAAGGTGCAAATCCCAGATTTTTTTTTGCTTAAACAATATTCTTAAGATAACAACACAAGAAAAAAGTCCAACATAAGAGCAGAGTTTCTAGGTTGCAAAACTTCCTACCACTCCAACGGCCAGGGATTCCATTGTTGAGAGGTTGTTGCACGGCGGCGCTTGAGACGCCTTGATCTAACTCGATCTTCTTCCCCTACCTACCTCCAACCTCCCAACATAACCTCCTTAGGAATGCCATAGTCTCACTGGCTCCAAACGGAAGCATTTGGAATTGTCGTGTCCAGTTATATTCGGGTCCAGTTTTGCTAATATTGTGTCATTTTTGGGCTACTGTAAAGTTAAATCTTTGGTAAATTTTTTGGTAATCATAAGATAGTTTATTTTATTGAATATTGGAATTGAAAAATTAAAAATAGCTACAAAGTGCCTTTGGACAAATTATACGCAACACTGCTTTGAAAATTCTTCAATTTTAATTATTACAAATCTTCGTTTTCTACATATCCACTGCTCCATCGAGACTGAGTTATGGCGCTGTTCACTAAGTGAGGGTCCACAATTTATCACTTATGTGGAAAATTGGCATTTATAATTCCCAGAAAAACATCAACATAATATTAACTTCTTCTGTTTTCGTTTCATTATGTCCCTCGCCATTAATTATTATGTATTCTGTTCGGTGGCGTGACTACTAATTCCCGAACCCTTGGCGTTTGAATAATATAACATTTCTTGCAACACATGGAACTACATGCCTATGTTCAAACGCTTGAATTTTTTTATGGTTTATTTAATTTTTTTATTTGTTAATTACAAATAGTATTTCGAAATATTGAAATCAGTACAATTGATCGTGGGGTAGCCATAAATTACCACTGCATTAATGTATCTATTAATTTTTATTTGATATAATTTTACACTTTTATTAAGCATAAAAATGTTGTGATGTTGCCACAACATATTTCAATATTTTACAGGCCCTCCTATTATATTATTCCTGCAAAATATTTTACTTAGCAGACCCCGACTGCTATCAGTTGAGCAATTTTTTACATTAGATCCTCACAGGAGGCCCTGAGGTAAAATAAATCCTCAGCTAGGGAAGCTGTGTTAAAGGTTTTTTTATGGAAAGGAAAGGGAGGAAGTTCTGGAAAGGAAAAGGTATGAGAGGTGGATATGAATCTGGGGGTCAGTGTATCTAAGAGTGACGGACGTACGAATCCATCCCTCCCCCTGCGGTGCAAGGCGGTGGGTCGACAGAGTCCGGCTGGAGAGGTCAAAAGAACTCCCTCCATCAATCTTTCCACATCCACGCAGTAAGTAGGTGGGCACACTCACCCTCCGCCAAAACCTAGACAAACCTCACCCCATGAATTCGGATACCCCTGCTAAGTCACCAAACGTAGCGAACCACTTGTGGGGAGCTATGGCAGGGGTTTTGTTTATCCAATAAATGGTTCCCGGTGCGGCGGTACCGCAAATTGTATGTAGTGTGCAAAATGGGATAAATTAGTTGAGTCCAAATAAAGAACGCCAAACCAGGAATTCTTTCTCAAAATGCATATTTTATAGTTCCAACCAAATTATGAAAAGTTTTCCGCATGCTTTATTTTTTTTACATTTGAATGTTTAGAATAGCCGGCTTTGAAACCGGGGCTGTCCAAATGGTCTGTATGCCACTTATCGTTCTGGTGTTTGATATTTATAATTCCCGGAAAAAACTTTCAGTTCCACATCCACAAGTTCTTCTATTTTCATTTCACTTAGTCCCTCGTCATCAATTATTATGTTTTCTACTGCTTTACAAACAAACTTTCATCGGTCGTGTGTGACCAGCTATTAGCACGCCATGTCGTGTTTCCCGCCCACCCCGCCTCCTCGTTGAACTGTTGACTCGGGTGACCGCGCCGGTACCCGCTGCCGCTACCCGCTAGTCTTTTCTGCTACCACCGCCTTCACTGTTCCAATATCTCCCCGACAAACAAGCCGAGCCAATCAGTTGAATCATTGGACCCATTTGCAATAATGACTTAATCGAGCGTTAACTGGAAAACGGAATTACACTGCATTCTAAGAACGCAATATTACGGTAAGATCTAGGAAATTTGTCAAAAATTTCTTCTCGCAAGTTAAAGCTTAAGTGAGCATAATAATTTCTTAAATTTAGTAAATCAAAACCGAAATTTCCTTTGAAATCAGAAGATTTGTAAGTACGCACTTAAGTGCTTACCTACTTAATTATTAAGCATATATTGTGGTAGTCAACTTTTTATCTCAAAACTTCCCAAGCTTTTCTTACATCGTGTGCAAGGGGGCTTGTCAAAAATATTACCCCTTGTGAATGGTGCTATCGTCAGCGTAGCAATAAATTGGTACACGTTCAATGAGATCGTTGATGTGCAACAAAAACACAGCGACTTCACAGATCCTTGTGGAACCCCCGAATGCAGAAGAGCCGTCAATTACATTTGTTCTTCCCCTTGTGATACTGGAAAAAAAAACATTACAATTGATCATCTTATTGTACCTGCGTATCTTTTTACCTACGTAGCGTTACATCACAATTAATTAACTATTAATTAATTCGATTAGTAATTGAAATTGCTGAAGTGTTTTCGGTAATCGTAATCGTACATTACGTTACATCACTAATTCAATATATGTAATGCGTTCGGTTAGCCGCTGATGGCCGTTGATTTTAGTTAATTACCTGCATAGTCAAGCAGTACTGGAAACCAAAGGTTAAAGCTACTCGTTGAACAATCAATAATCAGATTAATCCGCTAATTGATATTCAAATTAAACCTAATTACGACTAATAATATAGATGTGGAATATAAAACGAAACTACATCTATTTTATTCAATTTCGTTTTATTTTTTTGCATAGTTACAGTAAAAAACAATCACTTTACTATTCAGAGATAAAAATAAATTTTTATGAAACAGAAAATTTTGACTTATAACTCTTTTCTACGATTTTCCGCGATGTGTCTTCGTTATATTTTATACGCTCTAAATCAAATTACAATAACATTTTTAGATGATCATTTGATTACTTTTAATTGATAGCCATGTGGTTTTATTATGGCTAGTGTCAATTCTTGTCAGATCAAATCAATAGTCAGGGCCGGCCTCTTAGAATAGAAAAGCTTCACCGAATCGAAACATTTAGTTAGATATTATACCTAACAAAAAATTCTAATGTGTGAAAAAACTGATAGAAAAATCGAAAATTATTGTTTTATTTTTAAGAGCATCATCCGTTTTTCAATTGGGAGTGGTAATGAACGAATTACAAAAGATCAAATAAGGGATCATGCTCTCCCAAAGTTCGGTCCTGTCGGGTAAAAGGGGACTGTCAATCGGACAATAATTTCTGTCAGCCTTACTGATTAAAAAAAAAAACACTTCCCAACCATTAAACGGTGCTTTAGTTACATATTGAGTAAAAACTGTAAATGCTCTGTTTTGAATTCCTCCTAAAAAATGTCTTTAACTGGACTTCGAAAGTGCTGTCAACGTTGCATTTTGGCAGACTGACAATTCCCTTCTTGAACAATTGAGATTATTTCGAACGTAGATACGTTTTTTTAATTGACTTACCGAGTGAACTTAATAACGAAAGTAACATAAATGTCTAATACGTGTGTACGTAAATATAAATCTTGGAAATAAACGTTTGTATTTTGCAAACAATGAATCCAAAATCCGATTTTTTTATTTTTATTTATTTTTATTTATCGAATTATTTTATATTTTTTTAATGTATAAACGAGATTAAAAGTGGTGAGAGTTTTTTTGGAAATTCTCTTAATAAAAATATTTAGAGAAAATAAAAGTATTTTCTAAATTTCGTATTTTCTACAATTTTTCGACGTTTGGAGTGAAAATATACTTTTTCAGTTTTTCAACTTTTTTATATCTGAAATTAAAGTATTTCAATTTATAAATATTAAAGTATATTTCAAATACCAAAATATAAAAGTTAATTTTATGTAGTTTCTAAAAATAATTGACGTCTGTACGAGGTCTTCAAAAAGACGTAATATACAGCACATTTTAAATACCTCGGAAGCATTCCGAAAGTAGATGAGAAATTTCAAGTCTATTTAACAGAAGATATACAATCCTCCTTAGCTGAATAAATAGTGTATACTTTATCTTTCCACGAACTATTTTAAGTCAATTTCTTCTTTTATTTTTCTCTTAGTAAGATTGTCACGGTTGTTTATAAATCTATACAATTTTCACCACATTTATTTATAACAATGTGTAGATACTTACTGTAATGATTATAAAGTAATATGAACTCATTGTAGGTAAAGTTGCTTGTATAATTCTATTACTAATTATTACTGAAGATGTTACAAGTAATGCGGGTAGCAATTTGGGAGGCGGCAATGGGAATCGCCGCCCCGGGAATCATTTATTGGATAACCAACACCTCTGGCACAGGTCACCCCAAGTAGTTCTTGGTGACTTAGCAGTTTGGTGCAGCAGCTACGTTTGGTGACTTAGCAGGGGTGCCCAAGTTCATGGGTGAGGTTTGTCGAGGTCTTGGCGACCAATGCGTCTACCCACCCACTGCGTGGTGGGCAGGATCGAGAGAGACTGGTTGAGGGAGGTTTTTATCCTCTTCAGCCAGAATATATCGACCCGCCACCTTGCATCATAGTTGGAGGGATGAATTAAGAACCTCCACACAGCATCCCGTAAAATGACATATTATGCCCTAAGGGAAATTATTTTCCTCGGGGCCACCTGTTTGGAGCTAATTTAAAAATAAGAAGTTAAGTTAAGAAATCAAGACGCACTGTTAAACGCTTTTATTGCCTTATCGATTTATTTTGTCATTTTGAAAATAACGTATCCATTAATAATAACTAAGCAGGGAAGGGAGTCATCCTCATGTTTCTGTAGATGATTACAAATTTAGTACTCATTTTCACAATTTATTATTTCCTGTTTTCCCTGAATTAATTATTACAAAATAAAAAAAAGGAGTTTCTGAAAATTTATCTGTAGAAAAGTGTCGAAAGGAATTCCCATTGATTTATTCGTATGCAGCAAGCCGCAAGTGGCTCGAAAATATATCGCAGAAAATAAATGAGAGAGAACCTATTAAAAATGTTTTCACGCCTACTCCTAAAATATATACATATACACATTTACGCGCTAATTATTAATAACTAGTGGTCGCCCAATGGTCGAAATTCGACCATAATTGTAATGTTTTTTATTTTTTATTTTTATTGATTTAATGTATTTTTTATGCATAATTTAAAAAAATATTAACATTCTGCACTCCTTCTCTATATTAACTATAAGTGTGCGAAATTTCATACTCCTCCGTCCGCGCTATTTTCGTAAAAAGGGGTACAAAGTTTTTGCTTCACGTATTAATATATAGAAGAAGATAGAAGATTATTACAAAAAAAGTGTGCATTCCGCTAAAACTCAAAAACGAGTCACGGTAGATCAAGGGAGTTGTATGGTGTGGTAGTCCTCCACCCCCCATCCATGAAAATATCCCCGTTTTTACCTGAAGAGCGTGCTTTTGAACGTGTAAAGGCCGGTAGTTTCGCCCACTATCAATTTCTAGAACAGTCCAGAACGTTCGAGAGTAGGTATTCGAGAGCATTCCACATCTTTCCAGAACATCCCGGAACATTCTGGAATGTTGTGGAATGTCCGGTATAGGGAATTGGGAACATCATTGTGGAACATTCCAGGACATTCTCGAATATTCTGGAATATGTGGGCCACTCGAAACCTTTTTTGTCTGGGTGGGGCTACCCGTTGGTAGGAGTATATAAAGCTAGATCCGTCGTGGGTTCAAACGTCAGTTCAATCTCATTTCAACTCCCCGAACGAAGCCGGATACCCCAGCTAGTTTATTATTAAAATAAGGGAAGATGTATTGTCATCTGTAAATATCATCAAAGATCTAGGGGTAGTCTTTGATTCCAAACCTATGTTTTCAAACTAGTCTCCATTCGAGAAAAACTTGGGACCCTTGCACTACCAAAGTTTAAAATTATGCAAAATTTAATAGTTAGTTTATACCTGATAATTCAATACGTTCTTTTACCAACTGCTAACAACTGCAAGCAGAGGCGGCACCACGATCTTCCGCGCATGCCACATGGTAGAATAGTGGTATTGGCTCAGCATAGCACGACACGGGGTGTTATGCTGCTATACAACACATGTCTCTTACCTATAACCTGAAGGTTTCAAGAGACATGCAAATAATGTCATATTTTTTATGTATCAGGCTTAAGAATTTACTAATGAAATACATTTTGTATTGAAATAATGGATCATAGCAACTGCTCATGTGTATTACAAATGGACGCAGTCTTTTATACACCTTAAAAAAATAAAAATTTAGTCCGCAGCTTCGTTTGTGCATGTTCCCAAAGCTTCATGAAAAGGCTTTAAAATATTTTCCATTAAAAAACTCTCTTCACATAAACACACTACTTCAAACTTAGTACGATTTTAACCCCTCAGACTAATTTGTTCAGTTTTCGGAACAAATCGTGTAGGTCTCATAAAAATCGTTGCGTCTCCTTTACTATCACAGTGTGAAATATGATATAAACGACCAAAGTTTCGGATCGAAATTTGAAATTTATGAAACTTTATGAATTTTTTCATTCATCATTTTTACACGAAACAACAAAAAAGTGAGGTGATGATAACTTTTATAATACATTTGTCTAATAAAATATGTATGTGTTTTAATTTTTTTTCTCAGTAATTTTAGTTAAAAATACGTAAGGTGAACTATTTTAATTTTTTTTTATGTTTGCATGCAAAATATTTACACATTCTTCCAAAAATTATATGCTTATTTCGATTTATAAAATTTTAAAGCGCGTTTAATCACCTTTTAATAACAGTTTTTCCTTTTAGAATGCGCTTAGTAATATTCCATTTATTTGAATTTTATTGCGAAACGGAAATATTAACTATGAAAAAATAACTGATTTGCAAGCTGCTTACATAAGATGATCTGTTTTATATTATAACCATAAACAGTTATGTATTGAAAATAAATTGACAATAACATAAAAAAATTTGCTATTTTTGGTGAATTTTCTTTACGCAAATTACGATAATGATTTGATCATAATATTATTACTATACATAGAAGAATAAAACAAAGTTTATATTATTTTCCCAGAAATTTACTAACAGCTGTGTAGGAACTATTTAACAGTTTTCACGAGAATTTAGATTATGAAGTTTTTACTCGTAACCTTATTACGAAACTATTCCAAACATATTATTCCAACATCTCTCATCCGGGTAAACTGACTGTTACGAAAATGGTTATAAAGCCATCCTAGTTGGACACATCATATTTGAATTTGAATAATTATTATTCTCGTGTTGTCTCCTCGACGGAAGTCAAACCATCATGGTTATTTTAATTCATACGGAGACATCAAACCTAAACAATGATGTAGTACTACAACTGTACCATTATCGCAAAGTTCTTCAGCCTGGACGTTTTTTACCAGCACATCATTTTCCTTCAATTTTAATTGGAATGAACTATACATTTCCTTTTTTTGTTTGTCGTGCATAAGTACGTACTTTTTTTAGATTGTTAATTTTAGTGTTTTCGTATGTTTACTCTCCTGTTACTTATATATTTAATTCTTATTTATTGTTCATCTAAGAGATGTTGTTTCTTGCGATCATAGTGATAACGACATTCCGTTCTTTGCTTTTGTGTTCCGGTTGTTCTTCAGTGGGCTATTTCCATCTGTTTGATTTTGTGGTTACTTGCGTACTTAGTTCCATGACAAATCAAATCATGCAATTTCAACACCCCTTTGAAAAGTAATTAAAAATCGTCAAATCATCAAATCATGCAATTTCAACACCTCTTTGAAAAGTCACTAAAAATCATCAAATCATGCAATTTCAAAACCCCTTTGAAAAGTCATTAAAAATCGTCAAATCATCAAATCATGCAATTTCAACACCCCTTTGAAAAGTCATTAAAAATCATCAAATCATGCAATTTCAACACTTCTTTAAAATGTCATTAAAAATTATGAAAAAAGGAAAAATAGCCCATAACCTAATCCAACGAAACATTTTTAATAAATTTTTTATAAATTTTTCCATCTTAAAGAGTTTTAAAAGGAGGTGTTGGAGTAGTTTGATTCTTAGTTGTCCAGTCACCGTGTATATACATTTCAATTGCATCCAGCATTTTCCGAATCTATGCTTATGTGTACATATCTAAGAATAAAATTGCTAGATCATACCCCGCATAACTCCCATTCTCAATTACCATGTGGACAAGTTTTTAGTACAGTGTAAGTACTTACCTACGTCTTCAAGAAAATAAATTTGTAAAAAAGTACTTTTTCGAGATGATAAACTTATCGAAAGGTACTTCTTCGAGGTAATAAACTTTTCACAAAGTACTTCTACGAAAAAAATGTAAAGAAAAATCGTTTGATCTCACAAATAGACACCGCTAAAAACGTGCATATTTATAAATCTGTGATATTTTGATCCTCGGATTTAAGTTCTTGTAATGGGTCCAAAGCTTTTACCAATTGGCCACGCACCTGTTGAATCTACACATTATTAGGTTTCCCCTGCAATAGCTCCACGTAATTACTTCTGGTGTAGCGTTCGGTGTTTCTTTATTGTGGCTTGCATGAGTTTTGTGGCAATTTCAAATTATTTATGTCGTACTACGGAATCTCTACAGCTCCGGCGTCTTTAATTAAACATCTCTAAAAGAGAATCTGACTTTTATTAGGTGTGACTAATTATCAGACTATTGACGATTGAAGAACACTATGTTCGTTGTTATGTTTTTATGGTATTTTTATGTTCGTAGTGTCCCATTTAAAAGATTATCGTTCTACATAAACAGGTTGTGCAATATCACTGGATTACTATGACTTTTGAGAAAACAGTAATTTTTATTTTTAACACTTATGTTTCTTTACGCTAAAAAAATATTTACCTAAATGATTTGGTGACTGGTCAATTCAGAATGAACTCAACTCAACACCTACTTTGAAAAGTAATTAAAAGCGATGAAAAAAACTGTAAAAAAAATATTAAATACGTTACCTTAGGTTAGATTATGGGCTATTTTTCAAACTTTTTTGGTAGCTTTTAATGACTACAAAGAGGTGTTGAGTTGATTTGTCCTGATTCTGTGTTGTCATGGAACCATATGATTTATTTACTTATTTGATTTTTTTTACAAGAATGATTTTTTAAACATTTTTATTTATTTAAAAATATACACTAAACTAAGTGAATGCCGTTATCATGGTGGTAACGTATCAAAAAATGTAAATAACTATTTATATATAGGTAAACACATTTTGCAGAGTAAAGGAATTGTCTCATATTGATTAATTATATTGCATTTTTTCTTCACCCTTCGTATTGGCATTTGGGAAATAATTTACGAAATGACCTGATTTCTTCTTTTGATTTTTGTAACATTAGGTGAAATTGTTTGCTACTTCAGCTGTGACAATGACGGCGACTGAAATGAAATCATATTTTATTGTAGCTATTCTTTTAATAGTCAAAAGAAAAACTGCGTGGGAACGCATTAGTGACATTTGCACGAAAATAAAGATACTCTCACACCCACTCACCGGCAGCCAAATATCTCCACACATAATATTGTACGGCGGAAAATTTGCTTGGTTTTACGCTATATGTTTTAAGTGACCAGATCTGATTTGACAGTTCCTTCTTAACCTTATCCGCTTCATCTCTCCTCTTTCTGTATCTTCTCCTCTATTTTAAGCCGAAAAAATCCCCTAAAGTCTCGATTACATTGAGCGAGTTTACAAGCTACTAGCCGGCGAATTCACTATCGAAAATTCAAATTCAAAAACCATTTATTGCACAAAAATACAAGTACAAAAGGTGTAGCTTATAGATACATTCTATTTCTTACAGCAAACTAAAAAATAAAATTTTATACGATACATTTATTATAAAACCAACAATTAAATGTTACATTATATGAGAAAATAAATAGTTAAAAAAAAAAAAGAGTTAATTTACGTAAGGTCTCATTAAGAATATAAGACATTTGTTTAGAAGAAATGTTTTTAGTGGTGATTTGAATTTGGGTGCATCTTGTATTTGTTTAATGTTTTGTTGAAGGTTGTTATACACTTTAATGGCCATATAATATGGTCGTTTTTGCTATCTGCTACTAAACTCGCTCAGTGTAATCATATTAACTAGCTAACTAGTAGATTTTACACTGAAAGAGTTTACTAGCAGAAAGTGAATTCGCCGGCTAGTAGCTTGTAAACTCGCTCAATGTAATCGAGGCTTAATGGAACTGAGATATTTTCTTTAATTCTGGGTATTTGGGACTATGCGTGGCGCGGAATAAATAATCCCATGCACAGAAAATATAAACATGTCGTGAGCAATTTATTATGTATAATTTTGCGGTAATGCAACAATGTTTTTGAGTTTCTTAAGCTTTAGAAAACGCGCTTGATGTGGTATTATATATTATTCCAAGAATCTTATTATGATCGAGCTGGAACCAGTATAAAGACTTGCCCGGGATTTGGAATTTAATCGCTGCGCCGCTGATGAATATGCAACAAATCTGCGCTATTCAAAATTGTATCCTTTTAATAAATCCGCGGCTTTGACAAACTAATGCTTTCAAGAAATCGGTTCACCCGTTTCTTAGCGGGGAATAATGCAGGTCTGAAGGCGGTGTGGCTGCAGACAACAGACTGCAGCCGCGTGCCGGGATTCCAGCAACACAAAAGCAAATGTTCCTTCGTACCCCTAGTGTTCCTCCGAAGTGTTCCGCCAAAGTGTTCCGCCAGGAGTTGCCCGGACGTGATCCGGCGCCGGGAAAAAGGAGAGTGGATTTGGCTTAAGTGCGCTGTGGCCGCGATCAACAAAACACGAGTTTCTTTCTTAAGCCAGGGAAAGGTGAGTAAGATTCGAAGCTCGAAGTCAATCTTATACCGTAAAGATTTTGTGATATCCTAGATATTAGTTTAAGAGGTTATTCATATACGGCACTGATAACAATAGAGCTGTCGATAATGCAGGAATGGGGAAGATAGGTACGATTGCGATCCCCAGGTGAGGGCCGGGAGATATACACAATGCATCTTTTTTCTACCATTACAATACTCAAATCCAAAAAAGTTTCATACAATGTCTCTTTTTCTCATCTTTTTTCTATCATTACAATACTCAAAACCAAAAAAAGTTTCATACAATGTCGCTCTCGCCTACTGTACAAAAATTTTCATACAATGTCGATCTCGCCTACTGTAAAAAAAGTTTCATACAATGTCGCTCTCGCCTACTGTACAAAAAGTTTCAAACAATGTCGCTCTTGCTTACTGTACGTAAATAGTTAAGTTGTAATAATAATAATAATAAGTTAAGCCGAACAGAGCGGTGAGTGCAATACTCTGTCATCCATATAAAAGTATACATCTGTAAAATTACGTTAAATAATTAAATTAAATAGAATTTACAATATAAAATAAAACATAACGGTGAGCATATTTAGTACTTGTATACTACGGAGACTCTAAGTGAATTCTCCATGTTTGGTGTAAGGGGCCACTGGGCCACGGCCTGGATGAGAGTGTTTTCCGATCTTCGGTAGCGCTGACTCGTCCCGGCTATTCTGTGGTGCACGAAAGCAGCGAACCCATGTACCCTTCCTTCTGCGAACATCTGTGAGGCACTGCATCGCCAAGGTAGGCCGAACAGCGCCCTGTGTGAATGGTTGTATTATACTCGGAGTATGTTCATGACGCCTTGCTCACGCAGTAGGTTGGGAATATTTCTAATGTTTTGTGAACACTTCACTAAAGAGTTATTCTATATTAGGTTAGTAGCGATTAAAGTACATCATATTAGTATAAAGACGTGGTAATAATGTATTTAGTAACATGTTGTGAAATGAAAAGAAATGGATACTACGTGCAGTAACATTAATTAAGCAATTAACACGAAAAGGGAGTAAAACCAAAAGTATGTGGGTTTTAAATAATAAAATAAGTAGATTTAACGTATTAAATATCAGTAATAATCTCCTTTTAACGTTGATTCAATTGTGTAATTTAAATACCAATTGCTTTATTTATTATTTGTCACAAAACGAATTTAAAAGACAATCAAACTTATTATAAGTCTTATGTATATGCGAATGCTATTGTTATTGTTATAATTAAAATTATCAGGAAGAAAACACGAGTAAAGTTTATAACGAGCATTACGTTTCAGGTAAAGCCTTCTTCAAATTAGTTCGTACAAAACACTTTTCTCGCCCCGGCAAGTCTGTAGGCGAGATACCCGTAACCCGTAGCCAATCGCCGACCAAAAGGAAATTGTTTCGCTTTCAATATCCGATATTGCACGGCGATGAAACATTAGGAGGATTTTATAGTTTAAAGCTCAGAAAATGGTTTCTCGTTTCATTTTCACCTGACACCCGTTCTGTCGACGCATGCCTTGGTTACCTAACTAAGAACCATTATTAAATCTTGCTGGTCCGTGCTCTACGATGTCTTACATTCCGATTCTAAATTTATAGCTAGACTGATGGAAATTTGACTTTTTATCAGGCTAATTGGTTCGGTTTTCGGAACAAGTCACATAGGTCTCATAAAAATCGTAGTGTCTCCCTTACTATAGTGGTTAGAAATATCATCTAAACGTTGTTAGAAAGAGAAAATACCATGCTTAATTTTCAAATCTAAAAATTAACCGCAAACTAATTAAAATGTACACCTTTAAAACGACAAAAAGTGAGTTAATGATGGCGTTTATAATATTTTAGTTATCAGTAATTTTAGTTAAAAAACGTAAGGTGAGCCATTTTAAAAACTTTTTGAATAACGGCCGGCGAACTCCAGCAGTAATGCACTCGACTCGCGATCCAAAGGTCGCGGGATCGAATTCCGGCGTGGCAATTAAATTTTATTTGATTAATTTGCGTGATTTCACAATTAATTCATTTAAAAATTTTATATTTAAATTTTTTAATTAAAATCTCCACTCTGAAACGTGTCGCAAATATATACAGTATATTTGCGACACGTTCCAGAGTGGAAGATATTCTCAGAATCGCCCTGGTGTAAGACCATCATTCAGAAATGAAACGTTACTTGAAATGACTTTAGCCGTGTTTGGTGACCAGACCTGAATAGTCAGGTACTTCCCCATCTTTCTCACCCCATCTCCTTCTCCTCCCCACTAACTTCAGCGTCACAATATACCCCGATCGGGGATGCCAAATGAAAATTATTTGCCAACGCCGGGAATCGATCCCGCGACCTTCGGATCGCGAGTCAAGAGCCCTACCCCTCGAACACGCCGGCATATATTTTATTTAATAAAAAATACATTGTTAAAGTTTTTTTTACTGGATCCATAACTAAACATCTAGTTTCTACTAAACCTCTAATACTCAATTCTTTTCCGAGTTAAGTGAGGCCACTGCCTTCAATCCCTGTGTTTGCTCCTTCAGCCGTTGCATTCTTATTCTAATATTCCTCTCACGCGAACTTATGATCCCCGGTTTATCTTCCTCCGGGCAGCTCAGGTTTAAGTTGGTGAAACACTTTATGCTAGAAACTAGTACGTAAGAGTACACTGGGTCATATTGATTCATCCGAGATGCACACCGCACGGTGCACTTCGTACTCTCAAATTGTATCAGAAAACCTTCACGTGAGCCCGCTTTTTCACGAACTTTGCTTTAGTTTTGTTTATCTATAAAGTGTGTCCGATTTCCACCAACTTTGCTTAAATTTGCCAACTTTTTATCACATATGCTTAAGTCTACAAAAATGTCCACTTTTTCTTCAACTTTGCTTAAGTTTTATTTATCTTTAAATTGTGCCGACTTTTTATCACATTTGGTTAAGACGCAGCATTTCTACCAATTTATAGAATTCTTTGAAAACCGTTATTCTTGATTATTCTAATTTACCTAACAAAATGTCTGCCTTTTCACCAACGTTGCTTAAGTTTTTTTTATCTGTGCAGTGTGGCCAATTTTTCATCAACTTTGATGAAGTTTCTCGATGAAATGTGCTCGATTTTTCACCAACGGTTTTTTTTATCTATTAAAGGTGTTACGAGCGCTTTATTTATGGTTTATGGTACTTATTGTAATTCAAGTGCTGTATAAATACTAGACAACAGCAATAAACCCATGGGCAATATTATTTTGTTCTTAAAACCATATTGGTTTTTTTTTTCATTTCTAAAGAGCAATTGAATTGTCAGAATTACTAAAACCGCACATTTTAGCTGATATCTTAAATTCCATTCAATTCCTTTGATTTTTAAAAACAATGACAAGTTACCATATAAATATTATTTAGAGTACCCATAGTTTGTGCAAAACATATATCGCTATAATCATATTTTTAAATACTTTCTATTTTCATTCCAACAGCCTTTGTTGAGCAATAAAACCCAATAATCAACTCACAAAAAAACCCTTCAAAATGTAATAATAACGTTATAATTTAATATGTATTTCTATTAGCAATTTATGAACATATAATATATGTTCATAAATTGCTAATAGAAATATATTGTTTTAAAAGTAGATTTTCTTGTTTAAAATAATCAAGGTACAACATAATACCTTCATTCTTAATTATTTAAATTTCTTAATTAAAATATTATAGGTACAACATAAAATCTGCATTCTTTTTGATTATTTTAATTTCTTGATTAAAATTTTATAGGTACAACATGATACCCGCGTTCTATTTCAAAGCATAAAAAAATTACTGCCATTAAAAATACACGGTTCCGTCCGAAACTATTATAAATTGGTGTTTAAAAGGGTAATATCTTTTACATTTGAAAAGAAGCCGTTAAACATTTTACATGTTTTACTATCCGTCGGTGTTAATTACATCAATAAATCATTAAAATATCAAATATTTACTGGTCTTAATTATAACGGTCAGTATTGTATTAAATTTAAAATGTATTTCCTCAAATTAATATTATTATATTATAATATTATGGTCTCTTCTTAACATTCTTTAATTTATTTCCTATTTTTATTTTTTACAGGTAAGTGTGATGAATCGCTTCAAGAATAACTTCAAGAACGAGTAATAAAGCATTTCATCGAGATACTGAATTTACGTAAGTTTATTAGATTATGTAATAACCTCGTTTAAATTATTATTTACAATCGTAAAAGTGATTTTCCGCCATACGGAAAATTTCTTTCAGGAAATTTAAAAAGTAGTTCGGCAAACTGCCGCTAGAATGCGCCACACCTGACTATTCTTACGTTTTGGAGAACTTCGGCGTTTACGTGATAATATTTTGATTTTAGTACTTTAATTTTGAGCAATAAATCAATATAACTTTTTAATAACATATGCACTCTGTTTCGGTCTGATTTTGTTCAATATTGATTCAATGAAAACAATTTATTAAAGATGTTACTAAAATTGTATAAATAATTTCAATTTATTCCCAATTTTTTTATGGCCATACTCATGCCTACCTAATATAAAATGTTTTTCAAAAATTATTGATCTGCCAGTACATATGTAGGTGTTAAGCACTCGTTAATTTATGATCTAAAATTGACACAGGATAAGTTTCATCTCTTCATATTATATTTTCTCTCACTGATTTGGCTTTCATTACGATTTGTTCTATTTTAAGGCGTTAATTTTTTGTTCTCTGTTAAAAATTTCAAATTTTGTTTGATCTTCACTTTATTACTTATCTACGCCAAACGACTATTTTATCATATTAATAAGTATATGTTTGGCAAACGTCCTTATTAACCTCACCAATCATTTTTTTTTAGTAAAAGATAAACCTAAATTGTTTTATATATTTTTTGTTTTATCTAAAAACTCTTAAGTATATTTAATGAAATAAAACAACTGCTTTGTTTGTAACCATGGTTTTTTTTCAGTACCGATTTCATCTTCAGGACATAAAATTAAACCGAAAAAAATAACATTGTTTGAGTTTAAACATTCGTACAGAAAGAAACAAAACATAAAATAAAGGAACAGTGATAAAATAAAAGTATTTCAATTTCATATTTTCTCACCGTCTTTTATTTTATTTTTTGTTTCTTTCTGTGTGTATATTTAAGCTAAAACAATGTATTTATTGGTCAGTTTAGTTTTATACCCTGAAGATGCTAGTATTAAGCGAAACCTGTCGGCATTAAAAAAATATATTAATAAATCGTGGTTACCAAAAAATTTTATTAAATATTTCAAATCGTAAAGTGACTGCTTACAACAAAAATATTTTATTTAATTATGTACGTCTGACTTTACCATATACTAAAACAAACATTCTAAATAAAACAAACAAAAAGAAAAACTTTTATTTGGGACATTTTTTAAAACCGGTTTTATTTGGGACATATTTTAAACCGGTGCGATTTGAAAATTGATTTTAAACGTACTCTATACCTATATTGATTAATGAAACGAATTACAAAGTCCGTGGAATGAATTTCTCTGTCCAGAATTAAGTTTTGTTTTTCGTTTTCGGTACGGTTACTTGTTTTGTTCGAATTTTACTGGCGCTTTAAAATATACCATACTCCGAATTTCGCCGGATTGTCCAAACTTGACATACCTGTCCGGATTTTTTTTCCACGATTTGCATACATATTTTATAAAAGCTGAATATTTATTTTTTTACGTTTAAGCATAATCTGGCTTTAATAATAATTTTTATTTCGTACTTATTTTATATTAAAAAAATTATTCTACCTATTCTTGCGATGATAATTGATTTCAGAAGGCTTTTTTTAAATAATTTCCACTAATGAATTTTTTTATTTTAAAAAAATTTCCAGCTATGAATTTTTTATAATTTTCACTAATAAGTATATACGAAAATGCGGGTTCTATTTTGCATTTTTCTCACCCGACCGTAATCGTTTTCTAAGTGGTTGCAACATGATTGGTTACATTTTAGAGCGTTGATCTACCAGATAGAGTACGTTCCCTTGGAACGACATGGTTCCATCTTCCGTACGTATCAAAATGAGATATTAAGTGGGAATAACCAGACAAAACCGGATTTTTAGCAGATTTGTTAAATTTTAAAACAAAATTTTATATTATATAACAAACATTTCAAATCATGTAATCATGCAGTAAAATAAATCAATAAATTATTTGGGAAAGCTTCTTTTCACAATTTTAATTTAATTTTCAAAAAAGTAATAAAAAAAGATCCACGCCCTTGTTTTGTGACGAAAATACTTCAGATTGTCTATTTATTTCCTTACTTACAAACTAATAAATTTAAACAAAATTTACATTGTTTTTAGGTTTTCACGACCAAAAAGTATTTTTGTTATTGTTTTTGGGGTGTTATGCCGTGTTTCGCTACCTTCTTCTTTAGCCAACGTTTCGGACAGCGTTACAGTGTCCATCATCAAGGCAGATGAGTAAATGATATTGGTTAGAGTGTTTACTTATGTGTGTCGAATCGATACCGTGCTGCCAGCTCCATTTCTCTACGAGCTGGTGTTAGAAAACATTCAGCATGGTTTTTTTTGTGTTTAGCTTTGGTGTAGCCGTCAATTACTGGATACCAAGAACTATTGAGCTTAGCTCCGTCGTCTCTGTTAATATTGATGGGGTTTTTATGGATTTCAATTGCCTCCGTAATTAGGCGTGCTCTGTAAGTTTTGGGTCTTCCCAGGACTTCAGGAACAAATCCAAAGTAATGGCCGGTTTCGATTAAGTGCTCGGCGATTGCTGATTTGTCAGGGTGGCCAAGTTTACAAGCACGAAAGTGTTCCGAAATCCTTTTGGAGATCGTCCGCTCTGTCTGGCCTACATAGACCTTGTCACATCCGGAACAGCTGAGTTTATATACTCCATCTGTTTCCAGAGGAAATTTAGTCTTTGCCGACCTCAGTAGGTCTTGGATTTTTGTCGTGGTTCCGAAGACCGTCTTGATGTTCTCTTTCCTCAACAGCCTGGCAATTCTGTCTGTTACATTATGGACGTAAGGCAGGAAAGCGCAGCCTTTTGACTCTTGTTCACCCCTGTCTTCGTTTCGTGCTGATTTGGCTCTTATGATTTGCCTTGTCTGCCTTGCTGGGTAGCCGTTACGCTCCAGTGCATCGGTGAGTTTGGTCAGTTCTAATCCGAGTTTTGGCTCCTCACATATTAGAACTGACCAAACTCACCGATGCACTGGAGCGTAACGGCTACCCAGCAAGGCAGACAAGGCAAATCATAAGAGCCAAATCAGCACGAAACGAAGACAGGGGTGAACAAGAGTCAAAAGGCTGCGCTTTCCTGCCTTACGTCCATAATGTAACAGACAGAATTGCCAGGCTGTTGAGAAAAGAGAACATCAAGACGGTCTTCGGAACCACGACAAAAATCCAAGACCTACTGAGGTCGGCAAAGACTAAATTTCCTCTGGAAACAGATGGAGTATATAAACTCAGCTGTTCCGGATGTGACAAGGTCTATGTAGGCCAGACAGAGCGGATCTCCAAAAGGATTTCGGAACACTTTCGTGCTTGTAAACTTGGCCACCCTGACAAATCAGCAATCGCCGAGCACTTAATCGAAACCGGCCATTACTTTGGATTTGTTCCTGAAGTCCTGGGAAGACCCAAAACTTACAGAGCACGCCTAATTACGGAGGCAATTGAAATCCATAAAAACCCCATCAATATTAACAGAGACGACGGAGCTAAGCTCAATAGTTCTTGGTATCCAGTAATTGACGGCTACACCAAAGCTAAACACAAAAAAAAAACCATGCTGAATGTTTTCTAACACCAGCTCGTAGAGAAATGGAGCTGGCAGCACTGTATCGCTTCGACACACATAAGTAAACACTCTAACCAATATCATTTACTCATC
This sequence comes from Glyphotaelius pellucidus, assembly GCA_936435175.1. NCBI lineage: Eukaryota > Metazoa > Arthropoda > Insecta > Trichoptera > Limnephilidae > Glyphotaelius > Glyphotaelius pellucidus. The sequence continues at coordinate 8,827,320 of OW386537.1, read as the reverse complement.
TGCCTTGATGATGGACACTGTAACGCTGTCCGAAACGTTGGCTAAAGAAGAAGGTAGCGAAACACGGCATAACACCCCAAAAACAATAACAAAAAAAAAAATTTACATTCTTATTTTGCTTAGACATTATTGAAAAATTAAAAACACTTATGATCAAAAAATAATTACAAAAAAGACACAACTTTAATGGTTTTATCACGAGTTTGAGCATTTTGAATGTAGGTATTTATCAAAACAAATTTTGAATGAAATAAAATCGATATTGAGTTATTATGTTAAAATGCTGGTATGGAGAAAAATTAATCTTTCTCATCGGAACCACCCTGTACAGTTGCAAGGGTACGATCGCAAGACCATCGTTTGACTAATTTTTAATTCTCGACCGCTGGTTAATGGCTCTGCAGGTCCAAAGTTTAAATCCCGAATAAAATACTAAAACATGACGTTTATGAAAAAGTGAATATGAAAAACGTATTGTATTTGATTCTGCGCAGGGTCTTCGATTTTTGTCGAATCGGTACCGATACTAGGACAGTGGGACCATAACAGGCTAAAAAATGCAAATATGAAACCTTGTTGTTCTCAAAACAAAAAATAATTTTAAAAAGAACCAAGATGCTCGTAAATTTCAAATAAAACTTTTTGATCTAAAAAATAAAACAAAGGGTTTTAAATAGAACTTTTCTACATTCTTATCTTCGTATTTGTTTACAAAGAAATTAAACGTATTTTTGGTAGGGTTTTGAAGAGAAAAATATGGTAAGAATTTTCGCAAAAAATGTCAGTTGGAACTTTACTGTTCAGGGACTCATTTTGATCTATTTAGCACAGAGCACCGGGTAGAGATAGTTCAGATTTGAGACCGACAGAAAGGACAGTAGAGCGAGGTCTGTGGGTTGTTGGTTGGTTGGTTGGTTGGTTAGTTGGCTGGTTGGATATTTGCCAGTCTGAGTGTGAGTTTGAAGGCGGAGTGGTAATGATGCGTGAGTTTCACTCAATTAATCTACATACGTGCATTTAAATTATTATTCCGCCTACGAGACGTTCCCGGCTACGTGCGCTAAGCAGTTAATTTCTTGCCTATTTTACAGTAAGCATTGTAACATGTCTATACATCTGCTTTTCATATTCACATTGTCTTAAGAAATTGTTGCTACTTGTCATTGGTTGTGTTCTAGAGAGTGTTTCAATTTTTTTCGAAAGTATTTTTTCCTTATGGTCATCATTATTGTTCACACTAAAAATAGACAAAGTATCGTAGGCATTAACTAATAATAATAATTCAAATAATTATTAAAATACTAGCTGATCCGACCACGCGTTGTTGTGGCTAACGAAACACAACGCCATCCACACCGCCCGCTTGCCAGCCCGCTCACAGACATTCTTATATATTTCAACCAATTTACACAAAACCTTGGCAAACTATATATCTTAACCTTCCTCGTGAATCACTCTATTAATGAAAACCGCATGAAAATCCGTTTAGTAGTTTTTGAGTTTATCGCAAACAGACAGGCAGACGCTCCCGAGGACTTTAATTTATAATATTTGTAGAGATATTGTACAGCGCAGTTTTTATGAAAAATCACTAATTAATTAACCATCACGCCTTTTTTCCCGAATGAATAGGAACATTTATAACACACATCTGTCTTGGAACACATTCCTTGCTTTATTCACATTCATTCAGACTCTTTGTTTTTAAGAGTTCTATTTCACACGTACATTTGTAACGTAATTTTTATTTATCTGCTACCGGTTTCGACACATCCGTGTCAATCAAAAGCAATCTTCAAAACAAAAATGATTACATTTTATTATGTGGGGGGTAGTAGGGGTGGTGATGTCGGGGGAGGGAGAATAACGGTGGGAGGGGTCAACGTAAGAGGAAACATTGTCAATGAAGGTAATTTACAGGGTGCTATTATTTTCTCAACTAAATTATTTTTAATTAAATGATAACGAATCACTTTGTAAAACACCTCTTATTTGATCAAAATTATCTACATGTTTCAAAAAAAAAAGATATCTCCGTCAGGATAAGATTAACATGAATTAAATTAACACAAGTATACGAATCACTTGAAAAATAAATTGTGTGGCAGCCGTCGTTGTTGTCTGGTGACTTTTCCTGAAAGGCGAAGATTATGTTCGTTATTATAGCAAAGATTGCATTGAAATTTTATTTTATCAATTATTATCGCCATTGAGGGGATTTTTCACAAAAGCGTCGTTGGTACGATCAAACTGTTTGCTTTATAATGCTAATATTGAAAGCGCGGTGACCCATATTGCAATCTTGTATTGCGTTCGTACGCCACCATTCTATTTTGGTGTCCGCATTGTCTAGGAATTCAATAAACGCAAATGATATAATGATTCCTGGCTCAATTGAAGTCAATTGGCGTCAATTGCCGTTCCATAGAATTAAGTGCACATGGACCAACCGATCACTTCGTAGGGTTCGACGTAAATACGTCATCACACGTCGGGGCTTATGTGAATATTACAAATTGCAAACATCGTTCAATGCTTTTGTACGTTATTATATTGAATTGAATTTAGTCCACGAACCAAATATGGGATATTTTGGAACTATTAGGAACGTTGTCCATTTGTGCACTGCTAGTGTCAAATGCACTTGTGTCAATTAAGCTCATCATAATGCTAAAACATAATAATTTTGTCGAAAATCATTACTTCCTATAAAATCGACCGATGATCATTGACAGGAAACAATAACAGAGGGAAGGAGTTTTGGGAAGAGGGACATTGGGAGCTTAAATATTTTTTATTCATATCCGGTCAGCAAACACAAGTTAATATATTATCCCTATAGGAAGATGTTTTCATTTTTGCAAATGGTGAACAATATGATCAAGAATGCGGCGTTGATAATAATAATATATAATAGTTTTTATCGCCTAAGTTATATGTTTAGTGTCTGGGGCACCATTACAAAGAAACAAATACCCGAAGTACAAGTCATCCAAAATAGAGCCACAAAGAATATGTATCATCCACTATAGGATACACATGTCAAAGACATATACTCACGGACACAAATACTTCCTTTTACGATTCTGCCAAAATACAGCATCACCGCTGCCATCTTACAAATAATTCAACACTAATCACACACCAACACTAAACTAGCCTTTAATTCCGGCATACACCAGTACTAAACGCGATCACAAAATCAAATACATCTATCATCATCTACTCACACGACTAAATTTGGAATTAACTCCTTGCAATACGTCGCACATACGCAATACAACGCATTACCCGATGACCTAAAACTTCCAGCAACAAACAAAAAACATTGGCAAAGGCTCTAAAAGGATATTTTCTCAGCAGCTCTATTAACCGGTGACGAATTAAGCTGTCTTTCTTTGTATATTCTCCAACTAACTGGCTCAAGTGCTTCTAGTCCGTTTTAAAATCTATGTACTGTTCATTGAACTCCCATTTAAATTCGTATTCTTGTGTAAAAATAGTTTTTGTTGTTGTTGTATAATGTTGTCCTTCCCGAAATGAGTTTTATTAAACTCATTGGGAGTAATTTATAATAAAGTTATATAATTATTTTGTAATATGTTATCACTAATAAATAAAAAATAAATAATTATTATTTATATTTATAAAGCCTTTGGAAATCGGGTGATTCTTTTGCGTCAACTTGTATTTTATCTACATTTATTTTTATAACTTAACTAGCTTATACCCGGCATGCATTGAACTGCCATCCAAAGAAAGAAATTGTGCATCCGTGCGTGTCCTTTCCCAAGCATCCCCGTTCCCGCCCCGTTCCCGCCCTCGTTCCCCTCCTGCGTTCACAGAGGAAATATATACCTATTAATCCTCCTTATTTCAAGTCTTGTAAAAAAACGATAGATTTAAAATATACATGTGCACATTCGGTGTTGGGGACCACGTCGTGTTTTGAATCCACGACCTCTGGGTCCAGAACCAAGAATACTCTGCCTTGGAGATTGTCGAAAAAGGTTGCAATTTTGCTTTGGTTTTAAAGCTTGCCCCCTACCTAAGAACGTCGTCATCATTTATTTATATTACGTAACTCGTGAGCATATGTACGTTTTTTTCCTGTTATTATATTTAATAATCGTCCATGTGCGCAAACTTGAACGAGAAATTAAATTATATAAAAATGAGAACGTTTCACAAATTGAAAACAAACTTTACTAGTTAAGATTGCCTGTTTCTGTAGCCTGCACATGACGGGGCGCGTCTCTCCAGTATATTGTTTGTTTCAATTTTCCTGGTCGCTTTTCAATTTGCGTAAAAAATATTAGCGTAGCTTCCACCATCATATTAGATAAAAACCGTCCCCTACATCAGATTAGGGAGTCTCGTATTATGACGTGTTGTCGCGCGAATCTTACATCCAAAACATTTTCCAGAAAAATAAACGTTAAATTCAATTTTGGAAGAGTTTTTCCCGCTTCCCATTTATCCGGGAAATTACTGTCTAGCCTTCCTACTGGCGTGATAAATAAACTGAGCTTTTCTTTGTGAAGTTTATTTTATCTATTGCAAAAACTAAATAAGAAGTAAATAGGTCCCCTAGAATATGAGAGGCAGCTAGAGATTCTCTCCTAAGTTCTGCTTAACAAGGAAAAGGTTCCATGAAAAAAGCCATTAAAACTTTGAACTACGTGGCTATTATATGCCTTAATATTTTACAGGTGTAATCACTTCCTTTACTTTTGTAATATGAAATCTTTGTTTTTACACTTTCTTATCAGGAGTTCAGAAGGTGTTTTTGAAAAAGAAAGTTATTTCGGCTTTATATAAATATCTTTTTTATGGACGATTAATGAGATAGTACGTTATAGGGTTCGGGTTATCGAAATAAGGTTCTTGAGAGGGGTGGTTCCATCGATTCTACAATTTGTACCTTTTACTGTTTACGGAAAATTTCTACATGAGCTGCCAAGCCAATATCGCTTCGCGAGCAATGAAGAGTTTCAATACGTCTTTATTTCAAACGAATAAATTTGTACCAAACTCGCCTTGTCAGGTAAATTCAGTCAAATCACTCGTCGCTTTTAGTGCTAAAATATACTTAATATTAAAATGTACGCGTATCTTACTAACTGAAAACCAGTTAATAATTATCTGACAAAGCAAAGATTAAGTGCTTATATTCATTAAAGTTGTATTCAAATTCATCCCATTTTGTGCCCTTAGGACAATAAGGTTCTATCTGACATTTTATGTAAATATTTGTGTTTTAACTGAGTTTTTTATAACTGGATTGTTCTCATTTACGTGAGAACATTTGTAAAAACCCAATATAAATAAATAAATTGATTTTGGCGAAAATTTACTTTTTGCACCAAGTTTCTTAAAATTTTTAACTTTTTAAAACCTATCTCAAATATGTCCGACTTCAGTGTAAGTTCACAGATAATTACGCAAGAAAGTTTTATTTAAAATAATGCTTTAAAACCTATATTTTTTTAGTGCGACGTGATTCCATTTGCAATTTATGAGCAACATAGCTCTATTTAAAAAACTTTTTTATTTTATTTTTGGAACAACAAGGATCCATTTGCAAATTTTACGGAATTTACAACTTAGTTCTATCTGCCGTAGATATTTTTTTTAGACCAGCGTAGTTCTGTTTGCATTGTGTTCGAGCACTTTTACTTAGGACAACAAGATTCCATCTGCTAATTGCGTGAAACTGAGAAAAAAAGCCATATATGAAATGACGCAGAAAGTATTGTAATAAGTGTTAGTATTTTATTCGATATTCAAAAATTTTTACCTCAATTTCTCAGTTTCATACCAATGGCAGATAGAACCTTGTTGTTCCAAAGGATGATTTACTTAAATTCAATTTTCAGTGATTAAAGCGATATCGCCTGCGCCTGTTTAACAGCATCGGTAACTGTTTCCCTCATTTCCTATTAAGCATTGAAATTCAATTTATTTAATCCCGTTTTCGCTTTATGCACTAAAATAGCTATTTCACAAAGCCGATAAAAGCAACACGAGCGTTTGGGGATTCTTTGTGGAAGGAAAGATACGATATTAATCATTTTCCCGGCTTTATAAATTACCAGTTGCCAAATCAATGCGTGTTTAATTAAAATTGAGCTACCCAGAGTTATCACAAGATCAAAGGTTATTCTCTGGCAAGGTAGAGAGGTAATGAGGTAGTAAGGTGGCTGGGTCCTGATTCCTCCTACCAGGGCCGCAAGGGCGATGGGAGGCTTCCGACCCGGCCGAGACCGCATTATGACTTCAGATCGTGGACTTCGATTTGATTGAAATGCTCGCTTTTCATGGGCATATTGATAACACGGGTCTCAGGACGAACTATCAAGAAATGCTTATCAATTTCGAGAAACTTCGATTGATGAAAAGCAGGTAGTGTCATAGATATGTACGCGTCAGTGAACTTCCGATCCATGCGCTCAAATATGTCTCATTGAAAGCGTTATCTTGACTTTTAACGCATGTTTTGACAGAAATAAGTCAAATATATATTATTTATGTCGAAATAACTGCAATCTTACTCCCAGTACAAATCGCAAGTGCGCCCCACGGTTGAATTTGGCAGCCACCTCTGGTCTAGAGCTCAAAAATACTTGAAAAATACCCTCGACTCTGTGCAGAAACGGGCGGTCCGTTTGATAGATTCTCCTATCTTAACGAAAGGATTGCAATCTTTAGAGCACAGGCGTCGGGTGGGAATGCTATCCATGTTCTACCGGTATTTCAATGGAAGATGCTCTGAGGAACTAGTGTCATTGATCCCTTCGGCACCGGTGCATAGTCGGGAGACAAGCCCAACGCGCGCCCAACATATGTACACGGTTGACATTTGTCACATGAGAACGGGTCATTTTTTTGACTCGTTCTCGAGTTTAACAGCTCGGCTATGGAACGATTTGCCGGTTTCTGTGTTTCCCTCCTCCTACAACATGGGTCTCTTCAAGACCAATGTTCATCCTTTCCTCTCCTCAAAAAGAACCTCCACACAGCATCCCAGATGACATAGGTCCTGAGGGAAATTATTTTCCTCAGGGCCTCCTGTGTGAAGTTAATCTGAAAAAATCTTATTTATAGAGTGTAGCTTAGAGCAATATTTTATTGAATCGTTAACTTTGGCCTATTAATTATTACAATATTAATACTTCTCGATATTGAGCAAGATGTGTTTCGGGAATTTCTTAAATTTTACCAACAATATTGGACCTATCTACGTCTTTTATAAAATCTTCCTGTGGAACAATAAAAAAATATGGTCTTATGGGTATCATTGTACAGGGTTTTATAATAAGAGGTGTTATTTTGATATTCAAAGAAAAATGCCATTTTTTTAAATAAATGATCGGATGTTTATTTCATTGTAAATAGGAAGGTATGCCGTTAATAGTGGAAAATAACATCAGGCAAATGACCACCACGACCACGCTTACAGGACCATATCCTTTTCATGAAATTTTCCATAACCAAATCGCAAAGTGGCTGCCCTATGTCCTCGATAGCCTCACGAATTCCATCTTTGAGGTCTTAAATCGACGCTGGGCTGTTGGCGTAGAAGTGCCCCCAAAGGAAGAAATCGCAAGGTGTTAAATCACAAGATCTCGGTGGCCAATTGTGATCACCTCTTTGAGAGATAACATGGTCCGAAAACTTTTCCCGTAAAAGATCAATGGTTTCGTTGCTTGTGTGGCACGTAGCGCTGTCTTGTTGAAAGTAAACGTTGTTCAGATCAATACCATCCAATTCCGGCCATAAAAAATCATTAATCATCTAACCGAAATAGCGGGCTATTCAAAATAACACCTCTTATTGGAAAACCTTTTACATATGTTCAAATCTCAATTGTACAAACAATGATCTTTTTTAAAAGTTGAATTTGTTGTGTACCCCTGGACCTCTAGCTATTTTTCTCAGTTTATTCTAAAGACCAACAGTGACATGTATTTTCACTCCAGCTTCCCGTTCAGTTAATTCAGCGTACATATTTTAAAGAAAAAAAGAAAAATCAGAAGAATGTTTTGATTTAAAATGCGAACCTCAGCTGGTCGTGCGGCAATAAATACATATCAGTGTCTCCTTCCCCCCTTCTCACACCCCAACTCTCCTAACCCTCCGGTCACCCCCTAACTCCCCCAGGCTGCCCTCCAACCCCCTCGGCCGGCCCGGAGCTCAGGAGAGCGGAGAGGACACAACATCTTGAGAAAGGTTTCTTCTGTTATTCACAATGCGGTGGATACCACACTCTGGCCGTGTTAGGCTTTTGGTGGAAAATATTGAAAAATTATCGGAAAAGGGTTGAACAAACTTTTCATGACGTTCAAATAAATTAATGATTTTTAAGAAACTAATTTTATGTTATGGAAACACACTGCAATTTTTATTTTCATGTGGGAGTGGGGACGGGAAGGATATAGGTAGGAGGAAGGTGGGGAAGTGCCTGGCTGAAAAAGATCTGGTCATGTAACTCTTTTCCCATTGTGTCATCGTGTTACCAAGTGAAAACTATTTTTTTTTAATTATTGGCTAGCGAATTTCAAGCTGAAAGCATGCATGTTGCTTGCAATTGTACAACGTTAAAAATAATAATTATAGCTTTTACGTCGTTCGAAAGAAATCTGGTTCTCAAATGAAATATACCCATCGTAAATTCAATGAATAATGAAATTAATTTCATAAACAGTACCAAAAATGCTTTATCTGCATTGTTTAACAAGGTATAGATCATAAAGTTTTATAAATAAGCAATAAATTTAATGAATGTTTGGTTAAGGAATGTTTAGAAAGTCTTCATTGCAATTTTAAATATAAATTTTTATGAATTTAAGACAAACATAATTTACCTATTAAAAAAAAGACTTACAAATACAAATAAAACAAAATATTTAAACATTTGTGGCCATTTAGCACTATTTTTTAAATTTAATTTATATAGATTGAATAATATATTAGTAAATTTTAAAATAAAAATATTTTTTTCTGGGTGCCCTTATGATGAACACTGTGACGCTGTCCGAAAAGTTTGCTAAAGAGGAGGTAGCGCAACACGGCATAACACCCCAAAAATAAATAACGAAATATAAATTTATTTTCGATTATTGTTAGAGTACATCATTACTTCGGTTTTGATCTATACGATCCTAGTACTACGAACCTTACAAGTATTATTTTTATCGAACGTTATGATAGAATATTTTCATCAATTTGCTTTTTCATAATTTAAAAAGTAATAACTATTTGTGCGCGGTTCTCGATAACAAACGATTTAATTAATTATTTCATTAATTAGGAAACCTAGATGGTTTCAGTAGAGAATGAACCCTTTTTCTTAAAAGCATTCACTTAAAATTTGCTCATTTTGCTTGAATGTACGTAAGCTGTTAGCGAAGTTTTTTCAATGGTACGAAACGTATTGAGCAGGGTGAATAGTTGGCAACTCCCGCCCCATGTGGCCAGGGCCCGGAGGCTGCTACCCGGACTGGGGGAGCAGAAAGCAGGGACCAGGGAACAGGAGAGAAGAAGAGCAGATAGTACCAGGATGACAAATGGCTCGGCGAGGTATTTCCCACCGCGGACCGTCTCCAGTACAAATACGGATTGAATGAATGATTTATTAGCGACCCACTGTTGCTTCCTGCCACCCTGATACCGCCCGCGCCACCACCCACCGGAGGCGTCAACTAAGGAAGATTGGTAACCTATTGAATGTAGTAAGGGGTTTAAAGTTTACTTATATTTAGAGTGAAGTGAAAGAGAATCATAAACATAATATTTAAAATACTGGGCTTTGATTTAGTTTCGCTTCTAGTGCTATAGTTTATTCAATATTTTGACCCTTAGTGATTATCTGCCTTTATGAGTTATGATGCATAACGTCACTGTCATAATAATAATAATTGGATAACTTGTAGAGCGCCGTTTTTGTGAAAAATCACCTCAAGGGCGCTGTACAGCTTATTAAGAATTCCTAGGTTCTATCTAATTTAACTATTTACAAACAGATACAGAAACATACTTACCTGGCAGGTCACTTCCGAAAACACAATGCTTGCAGAAGATACGGCTTTGCACGTGGAGGGCATTATATTAAAAAAAAAAACTGGACATGGCATGATTTTACATTATTTGCTACCGCCATTACGGTTAGGATTACATTTATTAAGTATAGTTTAGTATAGTTTCGGAAAAACCATTCCTACACAAGAACGAGAGTTACTCTGAATAATGGAATGAAATAATTTTGTTGTTTCAAATAATGTGCGTATTAATTATGGCAAGCCGCAAAGGAGCTAATTTTCATCTTTAAATTGTGAATTTCTACCAACTTTTTGTCGCAGCTATGGAAGGACATTATAGGATATTTTTAAATATATGCGAATAAATACGGTAGGGTCGTTGTTCCTACAATATTATCATTATCTTGGCTTCCTGGTTATCGATATTGAAACTTCGATCATTTGTTATATGTACAGAATTAATAAACATGAAACCATTAAGTACCGAAGAATTGTACTTACACCTTTTTAATATATTTTCATTACAATTTCGCGAGGCGAGAACCAACAGATTTTTGTTTTCGTAGAAAGCAATCATTTTGAGGTTTTGCATACTATTTATTAAATGAAACAAACACTTTGTTTTTATTAAATGAAAATAATAAACTTCGTTTGCGCTGTATTTTTAACCACTAATTTAACACAGGTTGTTAACCTGATGTAACGAAAGCCAAGCGAAACCCTTTGGTGGATAAATTTAAATAGATCAAAAAAAGTTATTTCTATTAAAGAAAATATTCGTTTTGTAATGCAAATACTAAAAATGTAAAATTTTATTGGCGTCGCGATTGTAGATATTTTGGCTATCAGGTAAAAAAAATTGATTCCTTTTTGGTTTTAAGTGTTATTAGAATGTGAAAAAGTTTTTGTGAGGAATTCAATTATTTAATATCTATGTGATAATAATTATTTTTACGATAATAACTTTTAATTATATCTTCCCACCGCGTATCGTAAATTTTTTGTTTATATTTATTTATCTTTGCTTATTTGTCCATTCCTAAGTATATCAATTTTGATTATTCCTACTTTGTATCCTGATGAAGGAACCTTTGGTTCTGAAACATGTACGAGAGGATTTTTTATTAAAATAAAGGCTAAATCAAAAATGATGGGGTTTATTTGCTGCTTTTTTATATTCTTGAAAAATTTAAGAAAAAATCATTATAATAAAGGTATTTTTATTTTATTTTTACGTTGACGAATAAATTTTCTGTAACGATTTAAAACATTGTAGCTAAACGTGTCATTTTTGTTTTGCCGCCAAAACGACGCTTTCGTTTTTATTCGTGAATTCGGCGGCTTTGACGTCACGCCGGGCAACGTTGGTATCAGCCGTATTACATGGTGGTTTTAATGTCATAATGACGTTGTAGCCAGATGGAACCGTTTCGGAATGTCTGGTTTTTCAAATCAATAATTATGAACGAAAATATTAATTTTAATACAAGATCAGAAACGGAAAAATTAATTTTAAATCTTCCACGCATTTTTAACGATATTCATAATTATATCCCATTATTTTCATTTCATTTACATTTTTCTTTGAACACCACTTTATTGAATACTAGCTGACCCAGCCACGCGTTGCTGTGCCTAACGAAACACAACGCCATCTGTTAATTTGAATGCAAATAAAATCCACACCGCCCGCTTGCCAGCCCGCTCACAGACATTCTTATATATTTCAACCGATTTACACATACTTAAACCTTCCTCATGAATCACTCTATTGGTGGAAACCGCATGAAAATCCGTTCAGTATTTTTTGAGTTTATCGCGAACAGTCAGACAGACAGACAGACGCGCCGGAAGACTCCAATTTATAATATGTAGAGATATAAACCCACTGGTTTCGGTTCAGCCTGAACTCTCATCAGGGTTGTATAAATAAATACTTGAATTATGTTTTGTGCATGGAAACTGCATTATTTCAAAAGCTTTAGTAAATCGGCACAAGTACCAAGCGACAAATCGATCACAAGATTGCGGTGAACGAATGCAAAAATAATGAATCTGCAACAAAAGGCCTGGTAATCTGAGGTTCCTGTAAGCGAGTGCTCCATTTATCCCAGTTCTTATTGTTTATTTCCATTTGCTGCCCGCCATGCGCCAAGTCGGCATTGTGTAGCACAGCACTGCCTGTAGCTCTAGACTGCATCTCCGCTAATGGAGGCGAATAGCGAATGGTCGAGATGGACTTTCAATTACAATCCTCGAACATTTTTCGCTGAAGCTTAGTCCTAACGTCGGATTGCATTATTCCACATTTGATACGCTCGAAGAATCGCGTGTAAGAACGCAAGGGTTTTGATTCGTTGCATTACCGCGCAGGTGGAAATCCTATTTCCTGGGAGCAAATGGTTCTTGATTTATGATTGTACCGTGATGTGAAAGTATGGTGCTTTTTCTACACCTTTTAATGCTGCGTTGCGTACTTACGGTACCTACAAAATAACCATATAAATACTTCAATAGCGTTTTCCAAAGCTCAGCATGATTCAACAAACAGCGTCAGAAATTATTTACATGTTTTCTTGTGTTGTGGATAATCACTATAAAAATGATCGACTTTCTACGACTTAATATTAAGAATGAAATATTGGAGACAAGATGAGGATAATTTAAATTTGAAATATTGACCATCCCTTTGTAATATTTTATTATTTGTACGAAGTCCGAATACTCGCAGTACAAGCAGTAAACTGGTGAATCGACAAATAGAGAACTAAAAAATACCTGTATTTTGCGATATGAGCATATTTTTTTACATTTTTTATTTTCTTCAGCACCTAAAAAACTGTGTTCAACCAAGTCTACACATTTTACAGACTCTTTTGAAAAACATTCAGCAGCTGATCCTCCGAGCGACCGATTTTTTTCAAATTTAATCTAAAAAATTCAGACTTCGGGTTCAATTTACTCGAAAACAAAAACTCAAATTAACAGTTTTCCCGCTTGTACTACGAGTTACATATCAAGCAATAGTAAAATAGTAATAGTAAGAGGCGTATTGTTAAAAATAAATTATAGAGTTATCCGTAGGGCTACAGAGAAACAGTTGAGTCCTTAAGGCGGCACTCTTCGGCTGAAAAAGAAGAAGATGGAGAGATATGTAATTACGAATATTGGACAGAGCGCGCTAATATTTTAAGTCATAAAATAGCAGCGAAAATTGCGAAAAAACTTAATAAAACATGACTCGTTTAAAATAGAGCAAAAATCTCGTGGAAAGTATCTTAAGTATCATTTAAAGAAACATTGTGAATTTTTTCACAAATATAACTTGTAAAATAAAAGAAATAGACTTGTTTTAAATAATTTTCGGAGCATACTTTGCGATTTTTTTCTATCGAAGGAATTTCATATAATTTGCGTTTCGGCGTGAAATGTATCTAGATATTATCTTAAAAAATAACATATATTTTTTTAAAAGCTTAAAAACTTCAAATGTTTAAGGGAGATATCTAAGAAATCGGTCGAAATTCGAATAGTGAACCTTTAACTCTACGAAGAATAATGAAATTGTACAACGTAAGTTTTAAAGATCGCAGATGGGTGTATGTAACAAAGTTTCTTGATACGTCATCTTGATTTGTGGTGGTGTGGAACAAAATGATAAACCTTCGTCATTTTACCTTATACAAAATATATATAACGGAAGATTTAAAGATCTCAGATGGGTGTATATAATGTATAATACTCTTGATACGTCATCTTAATTTATTTGCAAAAGTGGTAAATCTTCGTCACTCTACCATAAACAAATTATACATAACGGATGATTTAAAGGTCGCATTTTGGTGTACATTAAAAACCTCTGGATACGTCATCTTCATTTATTTGTGTACAAAAAGGTAAATCTTTGTCACTCTACCATAAACAAATTAAGGTGAATTAAATTATAAATTAAATTATCATCAAGCACAAGAACTAGCTTCTTCTTTGGTGAGATTGCAATTTTAAATAATTTCTGTACCGATATGTAATTTATATAACAGTACTGTACACTTATATACATATATTAAATAAATAAAAAATAGTCTTAACACCTTTATCTTTTCATACAATTTTCCAAAAACAAGTTTTATGTGCATAATACAGCATAAAAACCAATTCATTTGAAATTTTACTCTCAAGGCGTTGGAATAAACAGATTCCGGAAAAAAAAAACAATATCAATTCATTAAAATATTTGCATGTATTATGTCCGAAAGAAACAGCAGTTACTTATTTATTGCGTGGTATTTAAAAATAATAAAAGAGAGATATTTATTTGGCATCCAAAAAGATTGAGCACAGTATTTTATTTTTATTTGCTACTTGAAGTAAGGTTGCAAGGTAATTTATTATATGACTAATTGAAACAAACTCTTTGTTTTTAACCACTGAATTTATTGCCACTGCCGACTGGTTTAATATTATGCGAATATATTTTGCAAAAAGTTTATTCAGGTCTGATCGGTACCAAGTGCCGAACAAACCCAATAATAAACTGATCACGTTAGTGATAAGTGTTGAGAGTGTTTTAAATTGGTGTTTTCTGAAATGCACACTAAAGGCCCTACACACTACGCACCTCCCTATAATCGGGGCGGTGTGGTGGGAAGCGCCCTGGATCCCTTCCTTGATCACCGCATGAGTAGAAAAGTCGGTAAACCTCCGAAATCTATGCGTAGAATTGTTTTTAATATTAATTTTTGTGCTATGTAAAGCGGTTCTGTGTGTTTTTATAAGTTCCACCCCATCCAGAAGACAAAGTACCTACGTCATTCTGAGTAAACCTTTATTTAAGATATGTCTAAGATCTAAAGGTGTATTTTAATTTCCCCACTCTCTCTTTTATTTATTTACTAGCTTTTCCCCGCGGCTTCGCTCGCATTGTATTACGGGAAATTACTTTAGCGGTTGAACTTATCAATTATCCCCCTCCTCCCCACCCCCCCCCCCCCCCTCCTGCATTCCCTTACATTCAGTTTTCAAACATCTCGCGTGCCACCTAAATTTCATAAAGCTATAGCTCAAAGAAAAAGAGAATTATCCAATGTTGTTAATTCGTTCGGAATTTATGCGCCTACAAACATTTCGGATATTTATTTTTAATTAAATATTTGGAAGTTTGTTAATATAATAAAAAAATTACACTATTTATAATTCAGTCTTTATAATCGTTACGAATTGTATTTTTAATGTAGGAACTCTATCTGACATTTATTGCACAACATTTTTCAAAAAAAAAAAACAAAACATATTCTAATATTTGAATTTTCTGGAGCAGTAGCTGACCAGGGGGCTAAGTACCTATCAGCATAGAGCCCACACATATATCAACATTTCCATGGAAACGATTTTTTTCTGACGTTAGCAAAAACTCGCTTTTGTTAGCGACAGAAAACGTATAACAAATATAATATATTAATATTTATAATTTCATAACGCAAGAGCTTGCCATCATATACAAACTATAGTCTTCGCATATAATTTAGCTTTCTATTGGTGAATGAATTTTTAAAGTCTTTTTGTTGGTTAATGCGTGAAAGCGTCATAAACGAACTCGAGCAGTTTCGCATTTATAATATTAGTATGGATTTTGAATTTCACGCCCGGCCGGGCTTTTACATGTAATTTTTTTTTTTTTTTACAAAGAATATCTAAATGTGCATAACAAAATCATACACAAAAACAAAATCCAAATCACAATCAAAATCAAAATCATAACCAAAGACTTGTTTATATTTAGTTAATGATGTGTTAAATATGTCAACAACATCTTTATAGTCATTACCCAAATTTTGTATACGGCGAACGGGCGTAAACAATTGTGATTCTGTTTTGGAGTTGTCACAATAGAACGGTAGATATTGCCTCGATGTTGATTCGCGAAGTATATGGAAAGAAGTCAAGTATAATAATTCAGGGCTGTCAATTATTGAATTTATGATTTTGTGTAAACATGTTAGGTCATATACTATTCTACGTTCGGATAATTTTAATAAATTAAGTTGACATAGTAGATAATCATAGTTGATACATTCCCCATTTAGTATGTATATATGTGTGAGGACAATTTTAGACATTTTAGTTTTGAATTTTAAGTGTAATTTTCAAATGGAACTGTTTGTTTGAACAAATTTAGACAAGCGATACAGTTCCTACTTACATTATAATATTTTAACCGAAAATTATTTTAATCGTTCTCAAAATATAATATCCTGTATACTCATCACAGGTCTAAGCTATTTTATAATATAGCATGTCTTCAGCATTAAACCTATAATAATTTGAGAACCTTTATGCATTCAAGGTTGGTAATTTTGTCATATTTAAACTAAAATTCTGACTCCATTTATATTGAACTAAATTTAATTACATTCAAACGTTTTAATCTATCTTTTCATATCTTTGATATTTTTATTTATTTTTTTTATTTTTTATTTTAAATACATAAACGGCTATACTGCCTTTTATAAATAAACATATAATAGAGTACAAAATTAAGAAAAATAATATCATTACATAATAGTAGTTTTAAACTTAAAAAATAACATACAATTATTTTGTGTATCACAACAAAAAATAACAAGAAATAAAAATGAGAAATATCATCATTTCATTTCAACATGTCCATATTGCGTATATAAAGTTACATTATGGAAAAAAATTACGCTACATAGTAAAAACTTGTTTATAAAGCGCCTTTAATTAGATATTCAAGTGTTATTATAATTACGATTAAAGCTATATACAGGTAGTTACGGATCCCAGGTTACCCCTTTAACATCAGCATTTACCACGGCCCAGTAACAAGTAACTAGCGGCAAGTAGCAATAACAATGACTAGAAGAGCTATCGCCGAGCAAGTGTTGCCTGTACAGGAAAGCAGGTGCTCCCCCCCCCCCTCCCCACCACAACTGACGTATCGCGGCCGCAGCGGGGGGGGGGGGGGGGGGGTGGCGCTATTATTAAAAGTTCCTGTCGCCATACGTCATAAAAGTTTCCACGCCATTATACATTATATTCACGCGGACACCTCTGCCACTTTGTTGTGAGAAATAATATTTCCCGACATAAATTAACGCATTTTTAAGCTCGATAAATTTGCTGCTTTTGCATTCGTGTTGTATTCAATATGAATGTGTGAAATTTATTTTTGAAACGTTTTTTTTCGTCTCATGAAAAACATTTCTGGTATAATGAAGATTAAACACAACACTAAAATAAAACACTCAGGTTTTCTTTGGAATTTTAGTATTTTTAATGCATTTGTTTTTTGCAGTTTAAATCTATCAACATCGAAAATAAATGGTGATTTCACGAACGTTAATAATGAATTTTAACACCCGTCCATACTAAGCGATTATTTAGAATTTGGGTACCTACCAATTCTGTATTCAGGGTGTTAACGAATGTTCTTGACTCATAATTGAGATTATTTATAGTGAAATATGTGAAATTGTGGCCTCTGGTAACTTTTTTTTTCAAATGTTTTTTCTTCAAAATCAATCGAAGAAAATTTCTTCCACGTGTCGTCACTGGTCACTCAGTCGAGTAACCGACCAATCCTCACCCCGCCTCTAACTGTCCAATACATACAGATATTTTGTGTTTATATGTTGAAATAAAAAAAAAATCAGAGTGTGCAATTCACACGCGGTAGAAGTGAAATCTTCTGAAAACTAAAGTAGATTACCGCACATGTGTTTGTCTCTTTTTAGTATCGCTTTTTCGTTTCATCGAGTTTCAAATCACAACGGCGCTAAAGAAGTTTTCACTTTAAAAAAAATCAAAAATGTTACCCGAGAAAAACACCGCGCATGTTTGAGCCTAAAAGCGGAAAATCCAGCGATTGTTGGAGATGTTTTTCTGTTATATTTCGATTATTTAATTTTCATGGCATTCCAATAGGCGCGGTGGCATTGGTCATTGAAATTTTTTAAAATAATGTTAAATTAATGTACATAATAAATTAAAGGCACGCCGCTGGTTTGTCTCTCAAACATTTTATCGCTGTTTATTTTTCCCGCGTATTTTCAAATCAACTTCAAAATCCCTTTAATGCGTAAAATATATTCTTTACGTGTATACCTATTAAGTATCACAACATACCTGCTCCTAATTATTTTTATTACAGTTATTAGTTCACCCCGGCTCGGGATTCCCTAGTGAGGAGGACCGTGATTTATTTGATAATCAACATCTTTGCCATAGGTCACCCCAAGTGGTTTGCTAAGTTTGGTGACTTAGCAGGGGTGCCCGGGTTCATGGAGTGAGGTTTGTCTAAGTCTTAGAGGCAGATGACCAGGACACACTGAACCCCAGATTCCTACCCACCCCTTTAACCCTTTTCCTTCCCAGAACTCTCCTCTCCTTCCTTTCCTGACAAAAAAAAACCCTCTATACAGCATCTTCAATAATGACATAGGCCCTAATGGAAATTATTTTCCTCAGGGCCTCCTGTGTGGAGCTCATGTAAAAAAAGAGCATTTTAATTAGAGTGTTGTTTGTTTATATTTAAGTTTAAAACAAATTCTTTTGATGGAAGTCCTGTGGGTACTTTCAGAAAACTAACTAAACTAACGAACTGCTTCATATGGGTGTTTGAGGCAGATTCCCATCCAAATATTCCATATTCTATACGTGATTGGCAAAGAACTTGTTAAGAATGTTTTTGGGTATATCTGTGTTGTTTAATATTTTGTTGAGGGTTATAACATTTATTTCCATGTAATGAAATCCTTTTTGTAAAATAGATTTCTTTGCTTTCCTGAAGCTTTTCTTATTCTTTTAATTAGGTATCACTCTTAACAAGAAATAAGCGCGCTTGTTAGATAAAGCTCTTGGTAAAATGGCTCCTGCGCTAGCCCGCAGGCCGCACAGGTGTACTGAGCCTACCTGTTAGCCTGTTACCTGTACAGTGTTTTGTCTTATGGTCCCCGATAAATAATGTTGCCAGGCCGTTCTTACTTGTCCTGCCCATGCCGCAATCATTAAGCCACGGTTCTTTCCTTTAATAACAACGAACCTTTTCTTATATTGCCCGGAGAGGAGGTAATCGGGAAAGGTTATATTGCCACAGTGAAAAATGAAGACTACTTCTTGGGAGATATAGTCGTGATGGAAACGCTTGAGAAATACACATTATTGGAATACAAATATTAATAAGTCGAAGAATCTTCGATGGGATTAGCTTTTTTAAGTTTAGGTTTTTAATCTTTTTTTTTATAAACATTTTTTTATGAATAATTTTTTTAGGTTGAGGTTTCAAATATTTTTATAAACAGTTTGGCATGTTAGGTAGGAAATTGTGTTCCACCCATTTTTTGAACAATTACATTTTTGAAGTGAAATTTCTTTAACACCGTTGGGATTTGAAACTCTATGAAACGGAAACACAAGACAATGAAAAAGAGACAAACACATACATCTATAGGATTAGCCTGCGAGAGAATGAGATAGAATGAAACCTTTGGCTGCTTGATTATGAGCTCAGTGTTTTTGTGTCGTTTCACTTCTACCGTGTGTGAAATGCACTCGATTTTTCTTTGTATTATTGCGTTTGATCTAAGAAAATATTATTTAATATAATAAGTGAATTTGTAAATTTATTTTTCAAGATTTTTTCCAAAACTCTATCCTTTGATAATTACTGTGTTACTTTCTAAAAAAATACGCGAACACCTCAGCACAGGTTCTCCTGGTGACGTGTTCACAAAAAACCTTTATTTAGTTACCCTGCCTTTATCTTCAATGCGTATTTTTGGCTTTCTTTATAATAAAATCAATGCACAACAATACAGGTATTTTCTGGTGAGGCGTTCACAAAATACTATAATATTTAAATAATTTACACAACAATAACTCTTAAACTAAGGGACGTGCTTGACTTACTTTATTTAACCAGTCATTCCTGACATTATTTGGAGTAAAAAATGTAAATGAATTTTTTTTTTCAACCTAAAGCGTAAAAAATAGTAAGTATTGAACAGTTAGGGTCAGTCGAAGGGTTGGGCGCTTACTCGGCTGAGTGATCAGTCATGATTTGAGGATTTTTTTTGTTTAATTTCAAGAAATTAAACAAAAAAAGTATTTTTATAAAAATATTATTTGTTATTTCCTGACATTATTCGGAGTAAAAATATTTAAAAAAAAAGATCCAAATAATGTCAGGAATCTCTAGTTAAAGTAATTCAAGTATATCCCTTAAAAATCTGTAAACATTAGGTATACAAAATCTATGTACAACTTGTACCGTTGCTCGTCGGCGGAGATTATGCGGTACCACTTTTTGAGATTTTTTTTTAATGCCACAAGCTTATTTTATAACTTAATTTTATGAAAATTTGATAATTTCACCCTTCTTTTAATTGTTTTAATAGTTTTAATTCTTTTATCAAGTGGTTGTAATTTATTGTTTCTGTAGGTAGACCGAGTTTATAGTCAATATACCTAGAGAATTTTTGATCAATTTTTCAATGCTATCGAAGTGGATATTAAAATAAGGGGACCAAATATAAGACTTATATTCGTCTTGACTTATTGAAGATGATTGCAATCCTTTCGTTAGTAAAATAGTTTTTTTGGACGTATTGCTCGGTTTTGCACCCGCTTTTGTCGAAAGCTTATGGTGCTTTCTGAAAGAAAATAATTTTAACGAGAACCTCCTTTAACATGTGTATTGAGAAAATATCTCGAATTACCTTCGTGGAATACTGAGGCCCAGAAATAATTGAATGGTATTACACATTTTACGAAGTAGAGCGAACATACATCATTAGGAGTTTCTTATTTGGTAATGGGATTTTTATATAATTTTTCATCAAACTTACGTACAATATAACAGTCACCTTATAATTTAGACCAACATACTCAGATCTTGCACCGCCCATATCATATAAAATTATTTATCCATTTTAAAATAGGTTAGTTTCGCTGCGCAAGGATCTTATCCGTAAATTTCTCAAAAGTCACGTAAAACAGATAGAAACTATTGGGCAAAAATGACAATAATTCCAATAGACACTCACAATAACGAGCAACTGGTAGTGAGGATATTATGTATGCAATTCTTCTGAATAACTGTTCCCCAGGCGATGCAATCGCTCGGTAGTGGAGTGCAATACATTTTTATATTTTCGTTTGAAAATGGAAGAAAGGGTTTGACTGGGACGAAGGGGAATATTTACGAATTGTAGTATTTAATTCATAATGTGTAGAAATAGGTGTAACATGAATGAATTATGATTTTTATTTAAAAAAACTACACTCTCAAGGCAGGTAATACTGCTTGTAACAATTCAATTCAACAAAATTTGCCAAAATTGTCAGCAAAGCAATCCGATGTATTGTGAATAGTGCCATATTGTGGCAAAAAGCGCCCCAGTGGTTACTTCATATTTTTAGTTAAAAATAGTTTTATAACACTAAGTATTTGCAAAGTTTGAAGAAATAGTTTTATTTCATTTGTTTATATTGTAATAACAATGTTTATTTGTTGTAACAATGCAGTACGTTGGTTATAGTGATGGTACAAAAATTTACACAAACAATTAAATCTCTCATAATGTATGCCTTTATATATTTTCTTGGACCTGATGTCTTATTTGTGATCCAATGTATAATATTTAAAGATGTGCGTAATGTATGTCTGTTTGTTGATATGACAAGAGGTGATATTATGATCTGAATGATAAACAGTATTTTTAGATGAATAATAAAAAGCTTTAAGTTGGCTTAATATGTGCAAATACGATAATTTCTTTGAAAATCATACATCATACACAGATTGCATGCAGTAAGTAATACTTTTTCAGAAGTATTTGATGTGCTCAACTGCACGGAATAATGTTATAAGAAGGCTATAATAACGTACCTCAAAAATAATAATAATCAATGTCAGCATAATTCTGTTCTTCTGCTTGGGTTGTATATAATTTAAATAACATATTTTACTTCATGATTAATGTTTCACAAAATAAACATTTGTTTTTATTATTATGCGAGCAATAGCTGACTTGACATTCATACACAAAATTTTAAATAATAACATTGACTGTACTGAACTTCTTTCCCTAGTTAATTTTAATATACCAGTAAGACGCACACGCCAGACAGAACTATTTCACACGCTCAATTACAAGACAAATGCAGCAGCTAATTCGCCAATCAATCGTGCTCTTCATACATTTAATACTATCTGTCTAAATTCTAACATCGACATTTTCTTCGATTCACTGCCCAAATTTAAAAAGAGCATCATGTCAATGATATAAATTGTTCAATGCGCATACATACATACATACTCACACATACACACATACTCACACATACACACACACCTACCCACTACGCACATCACCCGGTAATTTACTTAATATACATAGACACTACAAAGAAACATGTCATAGGTACCCATCATGAAATGTACTTAATAATTGTAAATTGTTTCACCATTGTAACTAATGTACTGTTTTTTTCTGTTTATCAATAAAATAAAAAAAAAAAAAAAAAATGTGTAATTATTTTGTTTGTGAGAGAGCGTATAATAAAATAAATAAATATTTGAGTATCTTCAGCAAAAAAGTATACACATAGATAGAGATTAAAAGCACGTGCCTGCGTTCATTTTTAAAGTTGTTTATTTCTG
The DNA here is from genome assembly GCA_936435175.1 of Glyphotaelius pellucidus. Taxonomy (NCBI): domain Eukaryota; kingdom Metazoa; phylum Arthropoda; class Insecta; order Trichoptera; family Limnephilidae; genus Glyphotaelius; species Glyphotaelius pellucidus. Next base: position 8,804,598 of record OW386537.1, on the reverse strand, counting down.
TGAAATAATCAGAGAAGGTGATTATAGATTTTTCGTATCTCCAGTTTCCCACTTTGGCAGGTCGCTACTCCTCTCGCCGGCTCGTCACTTCCGGTGTTACACGGTGACCGGAACTAGAGCCCTGCCGCCTATGGCAGAGTACCTGACATCCGCTTCGTCCACTTCCGTCCAGCGGGCACTCGTTCTGAAACGTGTCAAATATCTGTCCGACCATTCCACTCAAAAGCCTACTTTTTAAAAATTCTGTGGAATACGACTTTATGGGCGCAAATAAATTCATGGATTCATTGGAATTCATGAATGTATTTGCGTATAATAATACGAATGTATATGTCGTGGAAATAGTGTGACGAAGATTGAATCAATAATTGCCTATGTACAATAGCTTTATTTTAACTTTTCGTCACTATTAGTGTTCTTTTTTAAATAGTAGTAAAAAGTTTTATTTCGACGGGATCAATGTATTTTGCATGAGCTCCACACAGGAGGCCCTGAGGAAAATAATTTCCCTCGGGGCCTATGTCATCTTTAGGGATGCTGTGTGGAGGGTTTTTTTAAGGAAAGGAAGGAGAGGAGAGTTCTGGGAAGGAAGAGGGCAAGGGGTGGCAATCTGGGGTTCAGTGTGTTCTGGTCATCCACCTTCAAGACCTAGACAAACCTCTCCCCATGAACCCTGGCACCCCTGCTAAATCACCAAACGTAGCGAACCACTTGAGGTGACCTATGGCAGAGGTGTTGGTTATCCGATAAAGATTCCGTTGGTATCCGATCCCGGGGCGGCGGTACCCATTCCCGCCTCGCAAATGTATGTACATAGATATGCATTAAATTCCCCCCACGTTGAAGAAATGCAAAAGAATCTTTATTTATTTTTAACTAGCAAGTACCCTGCATGCGTTGCAATGCCATTCAAAAAAAGAAAGTGTTTTAATTATTTATTGAAGTTGTTTTGAAAACCCCCTGCTATACCCTACCGCTACTACGTCTCCTTTGCAATATTTTCCTTTTCCCCCCATTCCCGCCCCATCTCCACCTCGCGGCCCCTTCCTTTCTTACATTCCCCTCCCTCCTCCCGCGTTACTCTTTCACCTTCTCCTGTCTTCCCCCCTCCCGCGAACTCCCTCTCCCTCTCTTGTGAGTGCATAACAACTCACCAAAGTTTCATCGCAATCGGATGCGATGGTATAGGAAATAATTTTAAAACGCTAGAGCTCACCTTTATAATATTCGTATGTGTCCATGTCAACTGAGAATAAGATCAACTCGACACCTCCTTGAAAAGTCATTTAAAGCTTTGATAAAAATAATGTTAAATTAGCCCATAACCCTAACCTGACGTAACCTATTTAACCAATTTTTTATATATATATTTTTTATCACTCTTAATGACTTATCTGAGATGGTTCTGAGTTGGTTTCATTCCAAGTTGTCCGGTCACCTATTCGTATATACCTTTGCGGGCATGCACACGATAAATCATAGTTTCAAGACAATCGGATAAATAGTTTAAGTACCGCATAAGACACAAACAAAGAAATAAATTAAAAATAGATAAAAATTCGCAAATTCACTTTGTGGCATAAAAAAATAGTGGTGTACACAAAGTTATTTGTTTTCATTAAATTAAAGAAATAATAATTTATATTTATTAGGATATGTAGATTTTATATTTTAATGAAAAAATGTATCTAAATATGATCATAAAACGATCTCTAAAGGAACGTTTAGTCTTTTGGTTCAATGGCAAGGAGAGCTTCTAGAAGGGAGTCTACAGGCATTCAACGTAGTAGTAGTAGGAACTGATCGAGAAAACAAGAAAACCATGGGGTGGAAACCTTGGAAATCTGATCCTCGGAAGTTAAGTTCTGAAAATCGTGACCTTCAATCTCGAAAACGATTTCAGTATTTTTCAACTTCGATAAATTATTAAATACTAGCGAGTACCCGGCACGCATTGCAATGCCACACAAAGAAAGAAATGGTTTCTCGCAGAGTGTCCTTTCCCATGCGCCTACCTCCGCTCTCCTCCCGCATCTTTTTTTTCTCCCGCGTTCCCCTTCCCCCACCCCTGTCTTCCACCCTTGCGCATTTTCCGTCCCGCAAACCTTCTCCTTCGTTCCTCTCCCCCCTTCCGGATTTCCATCCTCCTTTCCTTGCCGCTAAACTATATGAAATACACGTATTTTTCAAATACCGCGCGCCACCCATTGTAAATTTTTTGCGCAAATTTCATAACGCCAGAACCCACTACCATATATTTAAAACCTTCGCGGGGTGCCCGCAATAACTCAAAGTTTCATGGCAATCGAATGAATGGTATAGTAAATAATTAGAGCTCAGCATTACACACAAGCCCTGCTTATTTATGGGGGTACATCAAATATATATATTATGTAACTAATTATTTTATAGAATCATTTTAAAATACATGTATCTATTTATGATTCATAATAAATAAAAAAAAAAAAATAAAAAAAAAAAAAAAAAATATATATATATATATATATATATATATAGAAACCTTCGTGGGCATGAGTATAACAAATCACAAAAGTTTCATCGCAATCGGTCAAATGGTTTAGGAACGCCTATGGTACAAACAAAGAAACATTCATTTTTATTTATTAAGACTTAATAGTTTTTCTTAAGAATCACAACACGGCTTAATATTTAAAAAAAAACAGCCAACATGACAACACTAACGACCCTGCGGGGAAAACATGAATTATTGAGCGTTCAGTATTTTTATATTTCAAGGTTGAGACTAGAATAGAAAAGGCTCTTATAAAGATTTAAAGAAGACCAAACTTTTGTACACTTTCTGAATAACCTAAATCTACTAGGTAATCGTAATTGATTCTGTGAACATAGAATACATTATCAATATTACCTCTCTTTAACTCAAAGATAATTCATTTTATTAGGATTAACTTACTAAGCTAATAAACCTCGTTGTACTTGTAAATTATCAAAGAAGATAATATCAACGGCTATCAATGAAAATATCAAAGGATAAAGGCATAGTTCTTTCATATTTTCATTGTGAGTTGATGATTAACTTATCCGATGGTAAAAGAAGATGTTTATTGTATAAGACTAATAATCTGAAAAGCATCATTGTAGTAATCAAACAATGTGTTCAATCAAATTATTGGCATAAAAAAAAACAATGACAAAAGCCTTTCGCTGAACGTGGGTTAGTTAACCTTCCTCGGTTGAAACTGATCATAAAAGTCGTAATTATTAATATAATTTATAAAGATTTCAAGACAGTTATTAATTATCTATTCACTTATTATCAGTATTGTAAAATTATGGATTAGTATCTTTTGTTAAGAAAATGAAGTTTTTTTCTATTTTAAGTTCCTAGGGTCATTATGACCCGAAACTGAAATTTAACTGATCAGAAAATTCGTAATTATTAATATAATTTATAATGACTTCAAGACATTTATTAATTATCTATTCACTTATTATCAGTATTGTAAAATTATGGATGAGTCTCTTATGTTAAAATTTTTTTTTCTTCTTTCTTAGGTTCCTCGGGTCAATAATATCCTAGTATAAAAAAGGTCCCCAGGTTCGAAATGCCTGTGTCTTGTAAATAACAATGCTTTGTTAAGATGATAAGGTTTCTTAGAATATACTTACACACTTATACTTTACTTTTGTCCTTAGTTTAATTTAAAAAATGTGTACCACAAATAATTTAATTCAAAACCATTACATCATTTTTTAAAATCGGGTCAACATGACCCGAAGGCCTAAGTGTACATAGTATTTGAGGAACCGAGGAAGGTTAACACTATCTTAGTCACTTTAATTAAAATTATTTTAATAGTGTTTAAAATAAAGACTTAATTTTTTGCTTCGTCCAATATTCACTGTTTTCTTCGCCTACTTTGAAAAAAATTTCACCTATGATTGTAAATTTGTCACCGTTTTTTCGTATCACCAACCCGGCTGGGCGTATTTTTACTCGTGGTTACTTACTTTTAATTATAATTTTAATATTGTACTTCCATGAAGTTACTTCTTCTAAGCGTTGCATTGACAAAGAAAAATTGTAATTATTTATAATTGTAAAACATCCTTCACTGATTCATGGGGTTGTAAGAGTTATATTTGAACACATTTGAAAACGAACTATATCAGATATAATAATGAATATGCAACCTTTGTACTGCCTACTCGCCACACACTGCGCCCATTCTACTGCCTCCCACTGGCCTATAATTTGGGGTGATTTCCCACCCCGTGATTTGAGGACTATTTCCTCCATACGTCCGCCGCGCCCTCTGCCAACTGTTCCTGTTCTCTGTTAGTTCGCCGTCACCCATATTCCACCGTTCCACAACCCACCGTTCTACTGGTTCACAGTGCCCGACGCACAATGCCTGCCATAAGCTCGATAAGCGGTGATCAAACTTTTATTAAGTTATTTATTTTATTTATTTATTTATTTATCAAAAGTATACAGTACAGAATATAGTATATTATATAAAGCATTGTACTCCCAGGAGTTAATAAACTCATTGCGGGAATGATACGCATTACATGAAACATATAGCTGTATGTATTAAATGGACATATGATGGGGACACACGATACACAAAGTTATCTCTTTTTTTGTTTCTGCAAATATTGAAAAACTCGCAATGGGGAAGGTCTGAAAGCTTATTACGGAATCTTACGTAATAAGCTTTCAGATGTTGAACGTTTTAACAATACCGTAGAAATATGATTGTTGTGTCCGCAATATTTTTCAACCCATGGGCTCCTGTCTTGAAATTTATTTAAATTTTTCTGTCAATACCACTATTTCAGCAAGCAGATTTTGTTCTGTGCTTTTATATACTATTTTGTGTTTTTTTCAGGTTAATAATTCAGCAAATGACAAAATAATAATGTCCTCTTATTACCCCAATACTGGTCGCTAAATCCACGTAGAAATAAATATTTTTCATTGTAATATTATTCTGTCGAAGATTAGCTATAAAAATTTGAAATGCCGCCACCCTACCAGAAATGGTTACATGACGAAATTACACAGGCGAGAATTTCATGTACCAATTACTATGAGAAATACATACAGAATTACACACAGATGGAATTATACACTGAAATTGCACGTGGAGAGTATTTCTCACATTTAAATTACACCTACTGGCCTTTAAAAGGTTTAAATTTTAGTTTTTTTATGTGAATAACGCAAAAGAGTTCCAACTTCTCCCAACTGCCTGGAGACAGAGACTATTACATCCCCAACTGTGGTATATTGTGAGGCTGAAGATAGGAGGGGAAGAGAAGGAGATTTGGAAGAGGAAGGGGTGGGGAAGTACCTGGCTCTTCAGATCTAGCCACCAAACAAAGCTAAAATCCATTTCAAGCAACGAGTGTTCAAGTGTGTGCTAAATAAATTTTATATTGGAAAAAAGCTGCGTCAGGTTAGGTTTTTGTGACATTTCTAATTCCAGAAGAAGCAATTTAAGAAGGTAAAATTCTCTTCATGTATACCTACCTAATTAGATATTACATACTGCGCACCTGAAGTGAAATAACACAACACTGATAAAAACTACATCAATACTACGTTATTATTATCCCTGTGTAATTCTGGCAGTGATTATTGGTAAGTCAAATCCATACCCGTATAATTTCATACCGACTCCATATCCAGCATAATAATGTACATTTTCTATTGTTTTCTGTGTTATAATTTTTAATTTATTTTCGCAAAATGTCTTGATCATCAATACGCAAAATGCCATTGATCATCAATACGGTAAATTTTACGTCCAAACCGCACGGAGCCAGTCAGATTATGGCAATAGTTCTAATATTGTGGAAGTTTTTGAGTTGAAAGGAAATTATCAAGATGTGAGAAATTAAATTACCTTTGTAATACGTGTAATTTGGTATTTAATATAGGAACATATTTCGGAGAACTCTTTGAAATTATTTTTCATTGAATTGTCTTTTCGCGTTCCACCGCTTGATTACCCCTGACCTCCCTGACACCTGTGCGAGTCTCTCCCGGAAATGTCCGATTCGATATTCAATTATTTGAATTTGAATAGGCAATTCTCTTTTTCCAGCATTCAATCGGCTGAAAGGGAGTGGGGAGGGGAAGGAGTCGAGATTGTAACCATTCCCCATTATTGAGATGTCGTTATGGGGCTAAATTGAAGGCTTAATTTACTACTCGTCTATATAACGACGAAAATTCGCTTATTCGAGTATCTGCTCCGATACAATTTCGTTTCTTTGGAAAAGTGTTGTTCTTTTTTGTAACATTTTTTTCTTTGTAAATATTGCGCGCATTGTGCCCGTTTCAAATAAATCTCTATTGAAAATATGAATGGTTTCCTTTTTTCCGTACTGTCGAGCGTGAAATAGATTTGAAAATGTATTTTTTAATCTAATTTAAATTAAAACTTACATATTATTAAAATCGGTTCGTCTCCTTGTAACTTTTCATAGCATTTCGTGTTCTAAAAGTTTCATTAAAGATTGAAACATGGTTCGTGTTATTTTTTTTTATTGTTTAATTCCTGCAATTAATGTATAAACAGTAAAAAATTTAATTTGTAAAGCTCCATGTATATATTAGTGTTGTAGAGTTGTAATGTTCATATAAAAAAGGAGAAAAGTAAGTTCACTATTTCTTAATTGTTAGGTTATTATTAATGTATTTATTTATTTATTTACGCCCTAGTGGGCTTTTACAAGATAAGTAAACAAGCAATACAGTTGTATTAGGTACATAGTATACATAATGATTTATGATTAAATTAAGGCAAATTAAAATTAATAGGGATCTAGTAAGGAAAACGAAATATGTATAAAGGAACATAGAAATATAAAAATAATAATGTGTATTCCCTACGGAGTCGTGAAATCATACATCTCGGCAAAGACTTCTTTTTAAAACTAACACGGAATCTTTAAAGATAAGATTTTAATTTAGATTATTGATAACTTATTAAAAATTGACCTCTATTAACCTTATTTTTTTTTAAATCTTTGAGATTTTTGTGAATTTAAGCATTTTCTTAATATTTTCTTTATTTGTTTTTGGGGTGTTATGCCGTGTTGCGCTACCTCCTTCTTTAGCCAACGTTTCGGACAGCGTTATAGTATCCAAAACATTGGCTAAAGAAGGAGGTAGCGCAACACGGCATTACACCCCAAAAACAAACAACAAAAATACTCTCGGCCGTGAAAATCTAAAAACTTACCATTTTCTTAATAAATCATCCCTTATTTGTTTCCTTTTTTGCCAAGATGTGCGCATTTCGACAGGGAATATAATGACAATATAATACTTTCATTCCGAGATGCATGCAGAGGTTGTGCTGTGCAATGTAATCTTCATTGGAAAATAGCAAACGTTTCAACGTTTTACAATATATATATATTTTTTTTTAATTCAGCAAAGTACATTAAATATCAAAAAAAATACCAGAGATATAATAAAAAGAAACTCAATGGATTTCTTTTGGAGTTGGCCGCCTTATGCCTCATTCTAGCAAAAAACAGTTTACTCCGTCTGATGTACTTAAACATTTTGCTAGCGCTACAAGACTTCGGTAACCGCAACGATTGTTTACCAACTTGTTGTATTGAACTCTTATGGCATTCCATGGTAGTTGGGTATAGTGGTTCTACGGCCCTGCCGTATAGTGCCGGGTAATGAACCCAACAGGTGATTTTCGTAAAAAACGTTCTAATATATTGCATTCCATTTCATTTTTTAACATTTATAATACATTTTAAGGGGTATTTTTCTGCTCCACAGTGACACTGACTATCATTTTTTAGAGCAAAACAATTTATGTTAGTAACCAGATGTAGACAGCATCAAGCACATCACAGGTTTTTTTTAAATGCAATTTGCTTAGTGGTATTAACAAACCTGTTGAAACCAGCGTAATTTAAAAACAATCTATTAAATGCCTTATTTCGAGGTTGTTGGTAAAGAGTTTCAGATAAGAATATTTCGTTCTCTGAAAAAATAACGTCAGAAAGATGCTGTCGGAGCTGCTTTTTGCACGCCTTCCGTATTTACAAAAACTTTGTTTTCGATTCAAGAGAAACAAAAATGAAAAGGAAGCCCCTCTGTTTACACCGAGCAATGCTCCCCCCCTCCCCCCTCTCTTCCTGATGCCACTGGCTGCCAGCGGTAGGTGTTGGATCTTGAACACTTACCTAAATCTTTTTGTTTTTGCCAAGTTTGATTTAACATAGAATCAGAACAAAATAATTAATTATTTGAAAATTTTGTTAAAATTCTTTCACCAAACTTAAATTCCGGAAATAAAATCCTTTGTAGGATGCCATTCGTTGGCCATTTCCAATATTTCAAATTCTCAACACGCATGCAGCATTTGATTAATTTGTGACGTGAAATAATGTTTTAACTTTTCAAAATGTCAGCAAAATTTCATTCCTTACGATATTTCGACCTGTGATTTTTGGAATGAAAACTTATTTAACACCTTTAAGATTTAAAACCCGATGTAACGAAAAATAGCGACACTAAAAGAGACAAACACATCTACAGGATTAACTCTTCAGAATTTTGGCGTATTTTTCAGATGGTCAAAATATTTCCGCTTTACAATACAATGCAAATAAATTAAATATTTCTGATCACGTCCATTAAAATACGCTTTAAAATTTTATAATTCAAAATAAACATATAATTTTCCAAATATAAAAAAAAAATTTACGCAAACATAAAAAAAGTTTTTAAAATGCTCACCACACATTTTTTTAAACTAAAATTACTGATAACAAAAAAAATAAAAAGTCGTGAATATTTTATTAGATTAATGTATTATAAACGTTATTGTTACCTCGTTTTTTTATCTTTATGTATGAAAATAATTAATAAAAAATTCGCAAAGTTTCTTTTTTTTTTCAAATTGCGATTCAAAATTTTGGTTTCATAAAGATGTACATTTTGCTTTTATGCTTGTTATTTTTTAGATTGTTTAAGCAGTGTGTTTTGCCTTTCTAAAACTGCTTACAACATATTTTTCACTCTAATAGTAAGGGAGTTACAGCGATTTACATGAGACGCATGTGAGCTGGGACTAATATTGTCTTCTGCCATTCAAAGGGTTAAGGCTGCGAGAGAATGAGATAGTATAATCGGTTTCCTCTTTGTACGGTGCTTCATAGGCTCCTCACTCTTGTCAACTTTAGTTTTCTGCAGGTTTCACTTCTACCGCGTGTGAATTGAACATTCTGCATTTTTTTAGTATCTGAATCTAATTATTCCGTTTCATTTAAATAAATGCTTTAAGTCGAGTCATCGAAGTTGATAACTAACATGCAAAAGCTTTTTTCTGGTTTTGAAATGTGACCCGTGTTTTCTTAGTATTTTACTAGAATTTTTAAAATGTGTGTTTTTAGCCATGGGTAATGTTAGCTAATTTCGTTTAACGGCAGACACAAGATTAACCTTTAAAATTGACATTTGGCGTGTATATTCGCTAACGTTTATATTATAATGAACGCGGATGTTTTTTGGGTTATTACATACTTTTATGTACAGTAGTAATATTTGAATGAGAAATATGGCAATTTTGTGCGTAATGGGTCCGCAAATTATGTAACACACTATGAAATGGAAAATGCATGCTAAAGATATCGGAGAATGAACGGATGGTATAGAAAGCAAACAAAAGTAAAGTGAAGCGATAGGCTAATAAACCAAAAAACCACACCTGTTGACGAATAAATAACCTAACAATATTTGAAAATCTCCTCCTTCAACCACAGTAAGTGGAAAATGTTGCTTGATAGAAGAATTAGCCAGCCGCCGAGGTATTGAACTCACGACGCTTGGATGGGACCCAAACGCTATGCCAAATCGGCCACTGACCGCTCAAACACTGATCTTAAGCAACAAATCTCTGCGTTCAATATGATCAAGATAAATCGAATGAGGTTTTCTTTTTATTTAATCTCAATCTAAAACACTAAGGTTATTTTGTAAGTAATCATTTACTGACGGCTAAAAATTTAATTTTTTAATTAAAAACAAATTTTCGATGTATAAAGCATCTTTTAAAATAATTGTTGTTGATGCTTCTGATTCTTATTGAAAGGCACATCAAAGCACATTTTGTGGCTTGAAGTTTTATTTTAAGAAGGAAGTATTAGAAATTTTCGAATTTCTTATGGTTGAATCCAAGAATTAAAACAAAATTTCGAAACTTTGTTAGCGTCAACGGGCGTGCTGATGCTATCGGCAGGGTTGGAGAAAGCTCCCACATATTTAATACAATTAGTTGCTGTATCTGCCCCAAATAAAAACTAGCTCAGGATTCGGTGCAAGCAGGATTTTCTCGTAACCTCAAGGCTAGTGCTTGTGGTTCGGAACTTCACGCTTCTCCATTCTCCCAGGGCCTCCCTCGTCAAGCAAAACACGGTAGGTTACCACATAAACAGTTTATTCAATTCTAGGAGACACAATAATACATAAAAGGAACGATCCTAGCTGAAAGTTAGTTTGAATGTCCGTCTCTACTCTCTATCACGCGTGGTTAGGGAAACATTTAATTGCACACAAAGGGTAACATGGTAATTGACTCACGTTTGGTTTATGGGCCAACAGCGGCTTCACGCGCTTGATTCTCTCAGCCTACGCAGCGTCCATCGGGGACCGGAAGCGCACAAACGGCGAAACTGAACTGGTGTCGCCCATGTTCGTGCGGAACGTGGGCCCTGTAAGCTCGCTTGCTGAAGACTGCCGGCTGCCGCTCGAGAGTTCGGTCTGGCGGCGGCTCGGTTTGTCGCTCGCGGGAGGGGGTAATGCGCGCGCCTCTATATTGGCGCCTTATTCTCCAGTCCGTGGAGAAGTCTATTCTCGAATTTGTAACGTAACACTTCCCCCCTCGCCGCAATAAAAGCGACGTGGTAATGGAGCTGTAGGACTAATAAATCCTCTTACCTTTTCAGCACTTGTGCCAAAAACATTTAAGAGAAACGAGGAGAGAGAGAGAGAGAGAGATTCCTAGCTGGAGAATAGTTATGAACAGAACACAAAAGAGAAGATACATGGTGTAACAAGGAATTGTCAATAAATGTATATAAAGGCAGTGGCATACATAAATACAGTTGCAAAGAACAAGGATCTGTTGAAGAAAGGTACAAGGGTTATGCAGTGATAGAAAAAAAAAACTCTAAAATTGTATCATTGGTCTGTGAGCTAATGTTTGCGAACGTGGTTTGCGTAGGATGTCTGGGGTGGTTGAACGTTTCACTGAAGTTACAAGGTTACTTTGTCACAGTAACCTGGCCCATTTGAGATTACACTCAAGGGACACTAGGGCCTTTAAGAAAATACGAGGAAGAGAACACATGATGAGGCTTCTAGGTGGTGTGGAGAGTTCTACCTGTCACAGAGGTCGAAAGGGTAACTGCTTCCGGATCCTGTGGGTGAGCCAGTACGAAACCATTGAAGTACTGGAGAGTGGAATCGTAATTGGTGGTTGGTACACTGGTTTTTGTATGTAGTGGGATTGTTTTGTGAACAATCGTTGGTATTGTTATTTGCGCAAGGGCACAGGAGCATCAGCACAATGGCAGTAGGGCATTTGCATTATGCAGCAGGAATATTTGCATAATGGCAGCAGAGCATTTGCATTATGCAGCAGGAACATTTGCATAATGGCAGCAGGAACATTTGCACAAGGGCAACAGGAACATTTGTATTATGCAGCAGGAATATTTGCATAATGGCAGCAGAAACATTTGCACAAGGGCAACAGGAACATTTGTATTATGCAGCAGGAATATTTGCATAATGGCAGCAGAGCATTTGCATTATGCAGCAGGAACATTTGCATAATGGCAGCAGGAACATTTGCACAAGGGCAACAGGAACATTTGTATTATGCAGCAGGAATATTTGCATAATGGCAGCAGGGCATTTGCATTATGCAGCAGGAACATTTGCATAATGGCAGCAGAGCATTTGCACAAGGGCAACAGGAACAGGAACCAACCTAGAGCTGGCGTGCTCGGGTTTGTTTTGAGTGTCGGTTCTTTGTGGTGATACAATTCGCAACTACACGCACGACTCACACTAGGTTATGTTAGATGCGGTCGGGTGCTTTTGGTACGCAGGGATTGAAGGCAAGGGACCTCCGTGACGGTAGCGAGGGCAGCATGAAGAGGCGCAGATGTAGATAGGGTGCAGAGCTGCTGGTTTTTTTTTTAAAATCCGGCAAAAATTATTATTAGAACAAAATTCTTGAAGTTTACCTGCCTAGTAGACCAATGATGAAAAAAGTTTGGAGAGAAACAAGTGTGCATGTTGAGAAAAAGTTGGATTTGTTTGGCGTGTAGAGAGAGAGACGGAGAGAGAGCTAACTAAATGTGGCTAATTCCTAATACATGTTACAAAGGTACGTATTCAAGGACAGGTTCTGTGTAACCCCTTTTGGTTTTTTTCTTTACCAAATACATTTCCAAGAATACGTGGTTGAGGGATTGTACGTATAACAAAATTCCCCATTCGAAAGAAGTTGGTCTTCCATGACCTATGCTCACGTCTATACGGTAGCATTTTTTCTACTTTCGAAAAACAAAACATTGCGTACAAGATTAGTTATAACAAAGTGGGAAAGGAGTAGGAAGTTGAAAGGATCCGCGTATGAAGATTGTCCCATTTGACAAACGAAACGCCAAGTGCGTAACGCATATATCCCCATTCACGGATAATTTCGAGGAAGGGGGAGGGTGATAATTGGGAACATTTGAACGAAGAAAACTGCTGGGGACTCGGCTATTTCCGAAATTCGACCTCTGGGTGGAGGTGAAACAAGGTCTACAGCAGTCATCCTGGCACATTACAATAATATTTGGTAGTGTTGGACAAAAGAATACACTGACATAAAAGTCTAATCCTCTACGTGTATTGGGCAGAAGATTAGGGGTCGTTTTATTCTCCTACTTGTTTGCGAGAAATGACAGACCCTTGCTCAAATCTCACAAACCTGGGGATTTTCTTTGTTCGTCTCCCAGACAACGAGTTAGGTGTTTTTGTGTCCATCAACTTAACTCCCACGACACGATGCCCCATAATCATGAGTGAAGCGTATGATTAGTCCTTTTGAGATAGTAGATAGTTCCTGGGTTCTTGTGACAGGAAGTCCACGGGCATATTAATGATTACAAAAAAGGGGTGTGGACTACATTGAGTAGTTCACACATAAAGGTTTGATATTATTTCGTTCGCACGATTCATGGTGAGTATTGTAACGTCTTCACGTATAGCGTACAAGATTGCGAGATCAAAAGATTTGCAAGTAAGTTTTATAACGTCTTCACGGATAACAATGAACGAATTACAACTGGGTTGCCCAGTATTGAAGGGAGGTGCAAAAGACTAGGTATTTATGACATTTCTGACAAAAACCCACAGAGTAATTATAACGGGCTCCCCGTATCGCATTTAGTAGATATTCTGAGATTCCCATCTATGACGGCAGATTTTATAAGGTTCCCACCTATGATGGCAACAAAGGTTAACGTTCATATAAAGGTACCTATTCAATACAGACGGCGAGACATACTGATGTACTTAGTACAACAATACCGTAGCATAATAAATCCATATTAGCGTACGTTAAAGACTTGCACAAAGGCAAAAACATATTTGAAGATCTGGCCAAGATTTTATACTTCAACAATTAAGGGACAAAAAAATTCTGGCGTGCTGATGGAATGTGAATTTCATCTAAGCTTACCGCAAAAGAGATCCTTTGTGGTACAACCCTTTTGGTTACGCACAGAGTATCGTATCGTGATGGTACAACTTTTGTTGTACTTACACGTACGATGGTAGCAACAATACAAGACATGCGCTTATCGTTGTTTGACAAGGAAAATTATTTACATTGGTCCGATTTGAGTGTTTAAGACCTTCTAGGTTTTACTTACTTAAACAGACTGCGATGGACACACCTTGGTGTTATGAAAATTATAATAATGGGATGGGTTGTTCCCAGGGTGGTTCACTTGGAGACCTGGCTTCTTGTTGTGACCTCGTACTTTGCACGTGATAAGTCACAACAAGGCAACCCCAAAATTTCAGTTTGAGCAGTTGAGACCCAGGGTGACTCAATGTTGCTGAAATGTTGTAAAAAAATTTATCGTTAATGAAGAGGCACGTTGAAAGTTGTCCCTTTTATAACGATACTTTCCAGACTCCACATTCAGTTCTGGGGAGAGCTAGAGCAATTAGGGTTATTTATTGAGCGCCATTCTATTTTCTTAAAAAACAGAAAAAAAAAACTTAGAACGGGTAGCAAACATCTGATACCGCCGTGGGTTTACACAGGTTTGCTTACCTAATTTAACTACATATGACATAAGGGTTAGATGCACTTTGGCGAGGACCCGATATTTAATGTACAAAAAAGATTTTTCTAACATTTAGAAAGGGGTGACGAGGTATGACATGATGATGTGAAAATGTGATGCTGCTAGTTGTGACGATGCACAAAACCTTGGGCACGTAGTCTCTGACTACTTGCAGTAAGCCACAGGGAATTCCTTTCTCCGAAGTGATCAATTTCAGGTAGAGGTGTGCATGCTTAGAAAAAACGATGTTTCCAAGGTTTGACACCTGGGGCAGCAATTAGAGGCGAATGACTGATGATGACGAGATATTTATACAAACAAAAATAAAATAAAATAAAATGAAACGAAACCACAAGGGAGAATTATAATTTCTTCCCTGACTTTGGCTACAGTTGATACCACTGTGCCAGAGCTAGAAAGGTTTCGTTTGAGTGTCCCAATGAGTGACAATCGTTTACGAGAGGCCGCTCATTAGTGACGAAACAAAAGGGTTGACTTCCATAGTGATCCATGTCACGGTGTAGACGAATGGTTGCTAGGAGTCAAGGAATAACCGTTGGGGTTATACGGGCGTGGCAATGGAGTTTGTTTCCATGTTCCCACTTTTTACAATGTCCTTTATGTGGTAGTTACCTATGTGTTTACCAGAGATGTCGGACAATCGGTAAACCAGGTCTGAGATTTTCTTTAGGACTTTCGTCTTTACAAAACGGGGTGCCAATTTGGCAGAGAAGTACAGCGCACCTTGTGACAGAGTGTTGTTTCTCCTCCAGACGATGTCTTCTTCCTTGAATGTGACGTGCCTCCTGCGAAGGTTATACCTGTCGGCGCTCTTTTGGTGGGCCAATAGTAGAGCGTCTGTTACTTCACTATAGATAGCGGAGAGTTCCTCCAAGCGGTGGGCGTAATTTGCTGCGGGGTCTGCTGTGGAGGAAGGGACGGGTGGAAGGCAATTGTCAGGGTGTAGTGAACCGTGAACTACTTGTTCCATGCCGTGTTTGAGAAAAAATGGTGTATAGCCTGTAGCGAGGTTCACCGTGTTGTTCATGGCTGCTTGTATTTTGTCTAATTTTTTGCACCATGTGCGTTGGTCTTTGCCAACCAAAATTGCCAGGGCCGTGTTTATGGTTTGGTTGTATCGTTCAACGGTGTTGTTCTGTGGGGTGTAAAGGGTGTTATAGAATACATCCTTTATACCATATTTAGACAAAAACTCTTTAAATTCCAGAGCTATAAATTGTTTACCATTGTCGCATATTATAGTACGAGGGGTACCGTAGGGTATGAAAATATGTTTTTCCAATAGATTGGTTATTGCTGCTGCAGTTGCCCTTTTCAGAGGAAACAACCAGCAGTATTTGGAAAAGATGTCCACTACGCTGAGTATATGCATGTAACCGGCGTAGCTTCTAGGGAAGGGTCCAATGAGGTCCATAG
Source organism: Glyphotaelius pellucidus (assembly GCA_936435175.1). Taxonomy (NCBI): domain Eukaryota; kingdom Metazoa; phylum Arthropoda; class Insecta; order Trichoptera; family Limnephilidae; genus Glyphotaelius; species Glyphotaelius pellucidus. The sequence continues at coordinate 8,788,776 of OW386537.1, read as the reverse complement.
AAAAGGATTGAAGTGGTCTATCGGCACGCTTGGGGTTGCCCATTAGACCAGACGGTGGTGCCGTACTGTGCTTGTATGCCTTACAGATGTCGCACTTGGAGATGTACAAACGTACTTGTTTGAATAGACCCGGCCAATAATATCTTAAAGATATTTTTTTGAATGTTTTGAAAGTTCCAGGGTGTATGGAGTCTACGGCACTGTGGTTATCAATAATAACTTGTTCTCTATTTTCGAGAGGGACTACCTTTTTCCAGGCATAGTCCTCTAAGATTGACAGTGGAGGCTTGCAGTTGCGATATAGTTGTCCGTCCTTAATCATAAAATTCGGGAACTTTTGTGGGTTGTCACTGCATCTTCTAAAGATTTTTTGATACCATACGTCTTTTGTGGGGAGACTAGAATTGGGTAATTCGGCATTTAATATTGCTATCTCGATCCTAGAAAGGGCATCCGGGACGATATTATCCGCGCCTTTACGGTGGATGACATCGAAAGTATATTGAGATAGGCGGGACGACCAGCGAGCCAATCTCCCAGAGGGGTTGTCTAGCGAGATCAGCCATTTTAGGCTGCTATGGTCTGTGACGACGGTAAACTTACTGCCCTCAATGTATCCGCGGAAATGTTGAATGGATTCCATGACTGCTAACAATTCTCTCTCGGTAATCCCGTAGTTTTTTTCGTGTTTATTTAGGGTACGAGAGAAGTATGCCACGGGGTGTTCGCCGTCCGTAAAATTTTGAGTGAGGACTCCTCCGATTCCGACGTTTGATGCGTCCGAATGGATCGTAAAGGGAAGATTGAAGTCGGGGCAATTCAGTACTGGGGCTGATTGAAGAGCCTCTTTCAGGGAGTTGAATGCTGACTCAGTCTCCGCAGACCAGGAAAAGTTACTGGTACCTTTACGGATTCCCGTGATTTTGTTGAGCGGCGCCGCGAGAGTTGAGAAGTTTTTTATGAATCTTCTGTAGTAACCGGTGAGTCCGAGGAAGGCTTTTACCTCTTTTGCATTTGTAGGTCGGGGAAAATTTGTCATAGCCGCTACTTTTGTGGGGTCTGTTCTTAGGCCTTCTTCGTCTACTATGAAACCCAAGTATCGTAGGCGGTGCCTGCAGAATTCCGATTTCTTCAGGTTGATAGTCAAACCGGCCTGTTTGAGTTGTTGAAAAACCTTTTCTAGAATAAGTATATGTTTTTCAAAGGTATCGCTAATGATGATCAGGTCATCCAGGTAGCAAAATAAATTGTTATCAAACTCTGGGCCAAACAATTTATCCATGAGTCTTTGTAGTTCTGCTGGGCTGTTTTTTAAACCGAAGGGTAGTCTTTTGAAATGGAACATACCCCTGCCAGGCACCACGAAGGCAGTCTTTTCGCAGGAGCTGGGATCCAAAGGTATCTGCCAGAATGCTTTGCTTAAGTCTATGGATGAGATGTATTTAGCGTTTCGAAGTCTGTCCAGGATGGAGTTGACCAAGGGGAGCGGGTAGGCGTCTGATATTGTACATGCGTTGAGGCGTCTGCTGTCGAGGCAGAAACGGGCTGAGCCGTCTTTCTTTGAAACTAATAAGGTGGGGTTGGTCCATGCACTGCGGCTGGGTACCACCACTCCCAGTCTTAGCATATCGTCCAATTCTTTTTCCAGCGTTTTCAATTTTTGTGGAGCTAGGTTGTAATACCTTTGTTTGATTGGGGGGCCTGTTGTTTTTATATGGTGTTGTACTAGGTTGGTTAAGCCTAAACCGCACCTTTCGAAGGAGATGGATTCATACTTGTTGATCATTTGATTTAATTGTATTGTTTGTAAGGGGTTCAAGTTTTCGTAGGGTATTACCGTACGGATTTCGTTTACTTGGGGAGTGACGGAGGGGTTGTTAAACAGTTGCGGGGCAATTTTGAAAGCCATCCAAAAATCCACTCCCAAGATGAATTTCTGTGTGATTGTAGGTACAACTAGAAACTTGATCCAAACTGTTTTTTGGTCACAATTGATCGGCAGGGTTAGAGAACCGATGACGAGTTGTGAAGTGTTGTCTGCCGTGGTAACATGTGAAGAATGTTTTCCCATTTTAAAACCACAGTTTGTGAATAAGGTGTGGGCGTTGTCGCCCAGGCAGCTGACAGAGGCGCCGCTGTCTAGGAGACCTGAAAAAACCACGTTGTTTATGGAAAAATGCGCGAAGGGTCTACCGTCTATTGCCTGTTTGCAGCAAACTGTAGAGAGGGGTAAGGCCTGTTTAAAAAATTTGACGTGTTCCAACCACTCCGACCATTCCTTTGGCCTATGGGAGGGATGGCCCGGGGGGTTGGGGTCTAGTTTTTTGTCTTCCTGGCTGTCCAATTGGGAGGGGGTCTGGAGAAATCCATAGGGGGTTTGATGAATCTGAGATCCGGGATGGACGTTTCGGTATTGTCTTGGCGTGGTCTTTTGCCAAACTTCCTCCCTTCATCTCTTCTTGGAGAACGATCGACGGATCGCCTTTTGTTAGAATGGGTGTCTTTGGAGGATAAAAGTTTTGCTTGTTTAAAGCAGGCGGCTTGGGAGTGACCAATCTTGTGGCAAAAGGAGCAGGATTTCTTCTCGTTGTGCTCCGGTTTTATGCCGGACGAAGTGCTTGGGCGAAAGTTTTCTTTGGGGAATCTTTCGTCTTTCTTCCGATCCTGGTATGCCTCTAGTAGCTGGCAGACATCTTTCAGTTGCTCCAGCGTGGCAATTTTCTGAGAAGTAATGATGTTTTCGTATCTGGGGAGGAGACCGTCGATTAAAACCGGGAGAAGTTCCGCTTCAGGGACAGGTTGGGTGAGCTTTATATTGATGGCCTCTGCCCTCTGTGTGAATCTAGCAACAGGCTCTCCGGAGTGCTGCTTGATAGCGAGTAGGGATAACCTGACTCTATGTTGGGCCTTTTTTTCTCCGAAACTGGATAAAAGTGCCACCTTGAGTTCCCTCCATGAGTTTGTTTTTCTCTTATGTATCCTGTGCCAGGTAAGCATTTCAGGAGCGATGAGGTCTATGAAGTTCCTGTGTAGAATACTTTCGGGGATTCCTCTGACTTGGGCTGTTTCTTCTATTCTGTTGATGAAATCCTCCACATCCGTGAGTCCGTTGTATTTCGTCTTCCAGGTTGTCAAATCATATATTTTCGTCTGTTCCTGGGCTTGTACCACCAAGGGTTTTGCTTCGGAGACTGTGAGGGAGGTAGAGATGATTTCTGAGGTGTCTTCCTGTTGAAACTGCAACTTCCTGATGTACTTTTTGTTGTAGAAAGAAGCATATTGAATAAGGCATTTTTTGGATTTATTCCTGGGAGAAATCTTTCTACTTCTCAGGGCCTGTAGTAGTTCTTCCTTTTTTGACGTAGAAATGTGGGGGATTATACCCAGCGTGACTTGAGGGACTTCCATAGTGTATAGGGTCGTGTCAGGGTGACCTTACGTTGGGAGAAAAACGAGAAATCGACTCTTTATCCGTAATTGGAAAGAAATTTTTTGCCAGGGATTGACCACTGGGGACGTATATATATTTTTTTTTTTACAAAATGCTTCTGCGAAAAAACGCGTATTTGTAAGTGTTTGGGTTATTTGAAAATTTGGGCAGAGGTTTGCCTCTGGCCACGTGCTTTTTAGGAAAAATCCAAGCGTTTTGGAAAAAAAAAAAATTTCGAAAATTTAAAAAAAATCGAAAAAAGGAAAAATCGAAAAAATTTTCAGAGTCCGAAAACTGGAGAAAATTTGGGCAGCGATTTTCCTCTGGCAATGCGTTTTTAAGAAAAACTCCAAGCGTTTTGGAAAAAAAATATTTCGAAAATTAAAAAAATCGAAAAAAGGAAAAATCGAAAAAATTTTCAGAGTCCGAAAACTGGAGAAAATTTGGGCAGCGATTTTCCTCTGGCACTGCGTTTTTTAAGAAAAACTCCAAGCGTTTTGGAAAAAAAATATTTCGAAAATTAAAAAAAATCGAAAAAGGAAAAATCGAAAAAATTTTCAGAGTCCGAAAACTGGAGAAAATTTGGGCAGCGATTTTCCTCTGGCACTGCGTTTTTAAGAAAAACTCCAAGCGTTTTGGAAAAAAATATTTCGAAAATTAAAAAAATCGAAAAAAGGAAAAATCGAAAAAATTTTCAGAGTCCGAAAACTGGAGAAAATTTGGGCAGCGATTTTCCTCTGGCAATGCGTTTTTAAGAAAAACTCCAAGCGTTTTGGAAAAAAATATTTCGAAAATTAAAAAAATCGAAAAAAGGAAAAATCGAAAAAATTTTCAGAGTCCGAAAACTGGAGAAAATTTGGGCAGCGATTTTCCTCTGGCACTGCGTTTTTAAGAAAAACTCCAAGCGTTTTGGAAAAAAATATTTCGAAAATTAAAAAAATCGAAAAAAGGAAAAATCGAAAAAATTTTCAGAGTCCGAAAACTGGAGAAAATTTGGGCAGCGATTTTCCTCTGGCAATGCGTTTTTAAGAAAAACTCCAAGCGTTTTGGAAAAAAAATTTCGAAAATTAAAAAAAATCGAAAAAGGAAAAATCGAAAAAATTTTCAGAGTCCGAAAACTGGAGAAAATTTGGGCAGCGATTTTCCTCTGGCACTGCGTTTTTAAGAAAAACTCCAAGCGTTTTGGAAAAAAATATTTCGAAAATTAAAGAAATCGAAAAAAGGAAAAATCGAAAAAAAATTTTCACAAGTTTTCGTGGAAGTAATTTGTTTGAGAATTCAACAATATCTTGGGGGCATGGTTTCATTACGCGGCTTCCTATAGCCTGGCTTTAAACAGCACCAATTTTTGGTATTTACCCGCGAATTCCCTTCGTCTTTTTGACAAGATATTACCTTCTTTGTCAATTGACAAGGTATTATAGTGTCAGATGTCAAGGAATCCACGTCAACGCGAATTTAGTATTTTTTGCATTATTCGAATGTGATTTGGCATGGCATGGCATGATCCGGTTTCATCAGACGACAGAGTCAAAAATACTTAATTGTCAAATGACAGAAAGAATTTAAATCCACTTGTTCCCTAGGTGTCAGCAAGTGTCCGTTTAAGAGACGTACCAGCGTGCTGCAATATAGTATATTATTAAAAATATTTAGCACTTTCGAGACCAAGCGGATGATTTGTTTATCATGTACATGATTTTAATTGTTGAATAAATTCTTCTTTAATTTGTGTTTATTTCCACTATTCACTTGTATTGAAAATAGTAATTTTAATCGGCCGACACTTTGTAATCACTGTATTATTCGCAGCGACAACTTCCTAGGTTGGGCACCTTGCGTTGGAATACCGGTAATATTTTGTCGAGTGACGAGTCACAAATGATAAAATCGCGCCCGTAATAATTTAAATTGTGATTCGAAATTACGTTCGCGCCGAGATTCCTGTTGGAAGTGCTAGACAATTGGGAATAAACAATACATCATAATAACATTTCAGAGTTTACAATTGTTGCTTGGGAACGAGGCCGTGGTGGAACAGAAAAAAATTTAAATGGCCCCACGTTTAGCGCCAGTGTTAGCGTCAACGGGCGTGCTGATGCTATCGGCAGGGTTGGAGAAAGCTCCCACATATTTAATACAATTAGTTGCTGTATCTGCCCCAAATAAAAACTAGCTCAGGATTCGGTGCAAGCAGGATTTTCTCGTAACCTCAAGGCTAGTGCTTGTGGTTCGGAACTTCACGCTTCTCCATTCTCCCAGGGCCTCCCTCGTCAAGCAAAACACGGTAGGTTACCACATAAACAGTTTATTCAATTCTAGGAGACACAATAATACATAAAAGGAACGATCCTAGCTGAAAGTTAGTTTGAATGTCCGTCTCTACTCTCTATCACGCGTGGTTAGGGAAACATTTAATTGCACACAAAGGGTAACATGGTAATTGACTCACGTTTGGTTTATGGGCCAACAGCGGCTTCACGCGCTTGATTCTCTCAGCCTACGCAGCGTCCATCGGGGACCGGAAGCGCACAAACGGCGAAACTGAACTGGTGTCGCCCATGTTCGTGCGGAACGTGGGCCCTGTAAGCTCGCTTGCTGAAGACTGCCGGCTGCCGCTCGAGAGTTCGGTCTGGCGGCGGCTCGGTTTGTCGCTCGCGGGAGGGGGTAATGCGCGCGCCTCTATATTGGCGCCTTATTCTCCAGTCCGTGGAGAAGTCTATTCTCGAATTTGTAACGTAACAACTTGTTTATAAGTTTGTTCAGTTTTGTTACATGAAATTCTTATACTTATGGCAATTATTTCTTCACCTTTTATATACTATGAAGTACAGATTGAAAGTATAAAGTTAAAGCAGATAGAAATATTATAATCTATATTATTCACGCCCATTTATATTTATATATTATATTCGCCTTGTGTAACAAACTCGAAGCTTTATAAAGTTCATTTACATATTTTATAGAATTTTATATTTATTTATTATCACTGTAAGTCAACAAACTACCAAATATTTGGTCGCCATATTTGGTAACTTAATCAACAATGTTAACGGTCAAAGCCTACTCAATTCTGTAAGAACACTTCTTCAAATAATATTTCATTTCCCGATATACTAGTAGTTTCACAATTCGTCTTAGAACATGGTTTTCTTTACACGCAGAAACGGCATCCGTGGTTTTCTATCAATTAATAAACAATAATGCTGCACCACGCTTCATGCACTTTATTTCTGATTCAGATTTTTTATAAAATAGTTCACTTGCTTAATTATGTACATACACACCTCTAAGGTTCTATTGCAGGCTTCTCAAAGTTTCACCCAACTATCTTTGACTATGATCGCAAATAAACCAAGCTTATCTACCCACCCGCGAAATAAAGTCGATAAACAAAGTTGAGGGCATGTTGCGTTCTATTTTCTATGCGTTGCGTTCTATTTATTCTATATTAAAATATAGAAACTTTGCGTTTGCAGTTTTTTCCTGAAGAATATTGCCCCGAAAAACACATTTTGTTGTTGTTGTTATTGTAAATTTGCCTTGATCTCAAAATTACCCACTTATCGACTAATCATTATTAAATCAAAATTACATATTTGCACTGAAGAAGGAACGGTAGTTCCGAAACCGGTGGGCGTAAATAAAATAAATAATATAAGTGGTTCTAACAAAGCTATATTGTTTCATTTATTTGTAATATGATAACCACAAAGTTATAGCTACATTCAAAAGTACATTATTAAATCGTTTACAAGAAAAAAAATTGTGGTGGATTGAAATATTTATATATTTATTTTTATTTATTCTTAATATATATTTAAATTACAAGGTTATAGTAAATTGTCCTTCACGCTGTGAGTTCACCCGTGTTGTGTGGAAATTTTTAAAATGTAAATTATAAATAGTAAAATAAACAGTGGACTTAGTTACAGTATATAAATGGAGAATTAATAAAAATAAAAATATCGACTTTTACATAATTTCAACAAAATAGATGAACAATAAAAAACAATACTAACGTTTTTATCAACGAATATTTTGAAAGAGTCTTGGCGTTTCACACATTCAAAAATACTAATATTTTTCTAATCATAAATTGTGGTGCTTCAATCAAACGCAATCGGTTTCCCTATAAATTTGCCGTTTTTCATATTTAATTCCACCAAAACTTCACACGGAAAGCCTTAAGAGAATTAACTTCTTTCAAGGCCTTTGTTGTCATCTTTATGAATGCTATGTGGAGGGACTTTTTGAGGAAAAGAAGAAGTGATTGTGGGTCTTGACGAAAATCATCTTTTAGGAGGGTGAAAACAGAAAGTCTACGGAAAAGGTAACTTAACCTTTAGCTAGATTTATATGAGCAGTTAATATTAACAGTCCAGTATACAACATTAACAGTCCAGTAAACAACATTTTTGAATGAATATTTTATGAAAAAAGGATAAAAATAATGTTGGAATAAAGGAAAATACAGAAGAATAATCTTCTCACGTAAGACACAGCAAATTAGTTCCAATTAGTGGTTGGTCTTCGTGGAAGTTTTAATATTTATACCTCGTGTTGTGAACACGAAGGCAAACTGTTGAATATAGAGACCACGGAAAGTCAAGTAGCTCGCCTACCAATTAGATACTCTTTTATTAGGCCATTCTTCACGTCATGCAATAACAAATGGATATGCATCGCTACTCCCCAGTTCAGGGGTGTATAATATTCTCTGTTAATTATTAACCATGCATTACAATTAAAGTAATACAAATTCGATATCTTTTGGTGCTTAATTTTTATAACGGTTTATATCGGTTTATATTAAATCGTATTTTTTTCGACGATCGTTCTCAGCACTTTTGAATTACGTAATAGTAAAGAATTACAATACGTTTTTGCGTTAATTTAGCATAATGCTTGTCGTAAAAGACCAGGTGTTAAGTGATAATTCAAGACTGTAATGAAAAACTAAAGTAGGCATATTGCACCAAAGTTGGCACACCCCTGAACTGGGGAGTAGCGATGCATATCCATTTGTTATTGCATGACGTGAAGAATGGCCTAATAAAAGAGTATCTAATTGGTAGGTGAGCTACTTGACTTTCCGTGGTCTCTATATTCAACAGTTTGCCTTCGTGTTCACAACACGAGGTATAAATATTAAAACTTCCACGAAGACCAACCACTAATTGGAACTAATTTGCAGTGTCTTACCTGAGAAGATAATTCTTCTGTATTTTCCTTTATTCCAACATTATTTTTATCCTTTTTTCATAAAATATTCATACAAAAATGTTGTTTACTGGACAGTTAATGTTGTATACTGGACTGTTAATATTAACTGCTCATATAAATTAACAATCTAGCTAAACGTTAAGTTACCTTTTCCGTAGACTTTCTGTTTTTTCCCTCCTAAAAGATGATTTTCGTTAAGACCCACATTCAATTCTTCTTTTCCTCAAAAAGTCACTCCACATAGCATTCATAAAGATGTCAACAAAGGCCTTGAAAGAAGTTATTTCTCTCAAGGCTTTCTGTGTGAAGTTTTGGTGGAGTTAAATAAGAAAAACGGCAAATTTATAAGGTAACCGATTGCGTTTGATTAAAGCACCACAATTTATGATTAGAAAAATATTAGTATTTTTGAATGTGTGAAACGCCAAGACTATTTCAAAACATTCGTTGATAAAAACATTAGTATTGTTTTTTATGGAGTATTTTATCGTCGTAAAACAGGTAAAACTTTTCTGTGCATTACAGATTAATAATAATCTTTTTACAGTACACTTATGATATTCATAAATTTTAACGAAACAAATTATAAAAATACATGTTTTAGAGGGTTCCATGCTAACTAAGAATAAAGTCAACTCAGCATCTCCTTGAAAAGTCATTAAAAACTATGAAAAAAATATTTTTAAATTAGCCGATAACCCTAACCTAACGTAACCTATTTAATCAATTTTTTATATATATTTTTTTATCACTCTAAATGACTTATCTGAGATGGTTCTGAGTTGGTCTCATTCCGAGTTGTCCGGTCACCGTTTTAGAGTTGTTGCCTTAAATTACTCTTGAAATCTTCAAGGCCAAAGTTGAAAATGTCAAGGGACTTAGAGATATCATTTAGCAGCACCATACCTCTTGTAGTGCTGTGCTTGGCTAGAACGTCTGTTCTGCCGTGTGGGATACAAAGCAAGTCGTGATGACGACCTTGGCAGTAGTTGTTTTTGTCAGAAGCAGCAAAAATTTTCGATTGGTGAAATTTATCTTCATGATTTTTATACAACTTTTTTGGACTTAGAGATATCATTTAGCAGCACCATACCTCTTGTCATGCTGTGCTTGGCTAGAACGTCTGTTCTGCCGTGTGGGATACAAAGCAAGTCGTGATGACGACCTTGGCAGTAGTTGTTTTTGTCAGAAGCAGCAAAATTTTCGATTGGTGAAATTTAGCTTCATGATTTTTGAACAACTTTTTCCCTCTGGAATTTCTAGGCCAATTCAACGATTTTCATTTCGCACCGTGATTTTTAACATGTGCTATGGAATTTTTACACATAATAATACTAAGTCCAAATAATACTAAGTCCAAATAATACTAAGTCCAGTTTACCATAATACTAAGTCCAGTTTACCAAAATACTATGTCCAAATAATACTAAGTCCAGTTTACCATAATACTAAGTCCAAATAAAATTTTTATGGTTGAAAGTCTGTTAAAGCTTGGTATTAACTGCCAGTTATTTATAATAATGTACTTTTGAGTCACGGTAAACTAGCAGAAGATTATTATACGTATGCCTTGTAAATTTAATGTCTCTGAGTGTCTCACATCGTTCGTTTCCAGTACTGCTGGTAAGCCCGGCTTATGTACCTACCAGTATCTCGATTTTGAGAACTCTAGAGCCTGCAGCCAGTCATTTTTATTTTACGTATTTCCCCGCTGCTGCACTCGGCTCTGCTTAATATAAAACGATGCCCTCTCGTAATATAACATTTTGTGTTTTCTGAGGAAAAATAAGGCATTACTCGGTAAGGACTCAATGTTTTCTAACTCATCTAGGTATATAGCGTACATTTTATTTACCTTCCCGAGTATTATTTAACAATAAATAGGGGATATAAAGTACCTACTTTGTGCAGTTATGACTGAGCATAGCGGAGTCCTGTTTTAACTCGACAGGTTGGCATTTCATCTTTCTGTAAATTTGATTGTGTGTTTCGTTTTCGTTTTCTAAATCTGCTGCATCCACTTTATTATTCAAGCAAGCCTTACTTTGACTAAATGACTAAATTTGAATTCGGGGCTAATTTTGACAATGGTTCAGTGGCAAATCTTTTTTAAAATGTAAAATCGTCGTGTTTATTTGGATTTGCTGCCTGAAGAAAGTTTGAAAAATAATACATTGTCAATATGATTATTCCGTATATGAAATTTATAAATATGTAAAAAATAGTAGAAAATGCGGTTGTTAAAAGCATTTTCCACAAACCTTGATATAAAACATAGTGGATAATATGGTTTATAATTAAGTAGGTGGGTATATAAGTACCTATTTACAAATTTTATTATTTCAGACAAAATTTTGGTTTTCATTTATTAAACAAGAGAAAATTATGAACATCCCTTTTCGGACGCGAAGTCTATTGTTCACAGAACTGCTAGTTTTTGGTTTATTTTAAACTGGAATTTCTTTCATTTTGAGGTGAATGTGTTGTTTTACCAGAATGCATTCTGCAAAGTAAATAAACACCTGATGAAGGCAGAGCTATCTCTGATAGAACAGAGCCACAGAACAAAATAATCTGTTGTTGGGAATCTACGTAGAAGGCAATGGGTCATTTCATTACTTTCTAGCTTAAATAAAAAAACTTCGTATCCTGGTTTGAAATGATATTTCATAAAATAACCTAGTCTATAAAATTTCCTAGTTTAATCATTATGAGTCGGTGTGTAACTCTGTGTTGGTGACGGTACCTTAGTTTGTGTTTGTGTAAGTATGTGTGTGTGTGCAAGCACGGGGCAATTGACTCCTGTACGCGCACTTCATTGCCCTTTCCGTCCGGTCAGTTGTGGGACGTGTCCCTAAAGAACACCTTCCCAAAGTGCGGCTCGCAATTAATTATTCGATGAAATTAAAACGATCTACTATTTTACAATTTGAATTTTACGGCAGCCAAAGACATTTTACTATGTGCTTGACTCTTCTCTTGACTCGTTTTAAATCTGCCGGTGAAAGGAACAGCGGAAGATAGTCACAGAAATGCTGGAATGTTCAGTTCAATCAAGTTAGTATCATGTGTTTGACACATCGCTGTCCATACCCCCATACGTGCCGAGTGGAGAATTCTGAGAATTGCAATAAAATTGTCCTTAACCTTAAAAATAACGACTTTTTCGTTATCGTTCGAGAGAACAAGAATCGTAGTTAACGAAAAAATCGTTAATTTTAAAGGTAATGACAATTGTTTATCCCTTAAGTAGCACCGGAATCGCCCATTTAAAAAAATCGCAAGTTAAAAAAGTGAATGTGAGACCTTTTAGGTCTCCCTCAACTAGTCTCTCCCGATCCGACCCACCACGCAAGTAAGCAAACACACCTGCCGCCAGGACCTAGACCAAAGATATTGAAATATAAGAGATAAGCCATCGGCAGTTTTTACTGGGTGGGACCGTGCTTCCTTGTGTCGCCGATATTGTGATCCAATACTACTACACACCTTAAAAAATCGTTAACTAATTCTACTGCACACCTTCAATAAATCAACAAAATTCCGTATTAAAACATGACCATTCGACCGTACAGTCAGGCGGCCATCATAGCATATCTCTTATATTAAAATATCTTTGACGTAGACAAACCCTCACCCCATGAACTCGGGCACCCTGCTAAGCCAACAAACGTAGCAAACCACTTAGGGTGACCTATGGCAGGGGTGTTGGTTATCCAGTAAATGGTTCCTGGGGTGGTGGTAACCAAACCGCCTCCAAAATTGTATTGTGATTGCCTTTAATCTAGAAGCCATGCGTTTTATACGTTATCTCAAAACAATTCTAAACACTTATTAACTTTACTTTTTTTACTGTTTTCGGTTTTAGTCTATCACGGCAATCTTCAGACTGGTACGTTTTTTTAATAATGAGAAAGTCTTTTCATTGTCGCTGTGATCGTACTTTTATATATATTTCTATTTTTGATCCTGACAATTCGTGGTGGAATTCCATTATAATGATTTATTAAACAATTTAATTATTTTGTCGACATTTTATGTGTTTTTTGTGAAAAACCCATTACGCTTAATGTTTCATTTGTTTTTCTGGGTCAGAGCCAAACTCTTAAGGGGGCATTCTAGTCCAGAAAAATAAAAATAGTAATAATAATTTTCATATTTCGATAGTTTAGATATTCAAGAATATCTCCTTGAAAGGATTTTTCGAAATTCGAATTATTTTAAAAGTTATAGCCATTCTAGTGTCTTGGCAATTCTATTTTATACGAAATCTACCTAGCTAGAATTTATTTAGAAAACGCTTTTTTCTCGAAACTACATTTTTCGAAACGTTTGTCACGAAATCTCAAGTTCTAATAGACCGATTTTCTTGAAATTTGGCAAGAATTTTCTTTATATATCCTTCTATGTATAAACAAACAAAAAATTATTTTTTTTATTTATTTTTAAAAATTCAGAAAAGTTAAAAAATAACCGAAAAAATCTTTTTTTTGAGTAGCCGCCATTTCGCGAGAATTTTTTTTTCATTTTTCTTGGTTCCTACCATAATGACATTTGTTCTGATGAAGAATTTACCTATTTTTAGAAGACAAGAAATTTGAAATTGTGACAAGATGGCACGTTCTTCTTTTTCCCCTCCACTTAAACAGCGTGTAACTTCGTGAAATACATATATATTATTTTTTAAAATTTTTTTGTGAGTTCTTAAAATATAAATAAATAAATTTTTAAAAATGTACGCTTAAAATTTTTTTTTCGACCGTCAAAAACGCCCGAAATTCGAGTTTCTAGACTAGAATACCGCCTTAACGCTCCATTAGCAGGCGTACTTTATAATTTTGTATTTATCTGTCACTTTTAACTGAAAAAATGGAATATTTCTGAAAGTGTCCGGAAACTAAAAAATGTTTTTGAAAGATGATCACGCTTTCAAATTTTATAATTCGAAATAAACATATAATTTTTGCGTGCAAATATAGAAAGTTCAAAAGAAAAAAACCAAAATTACTAATTGGAATTAGTAATTTTGAAAAGAAAAAAAAAAAAAACCGCATATTTTATTCGGCAAATCCATTATAAATGTTATTATCACGTCCCTTTTTGTCCATGTAAAAATATTTCATTAAAAAAAAGTTTTTTTTTTCAAATTGTGTTCCGAAACTTTGGTTTCATAATGGTGTACATTTGACTTATTTTGTGGTTAATTTTTAGATTTGAATATAGAGCGTGATGTTTTCTCTTTCTAACGCCGTTTAAATCATATTTGTTACTATAATAGTAAGAGAGACAAAGCGATTTCTATGAGACCTATATTAGATGATCCGAAAAGCGAAAAAAATAGCCTGACAGTTTAATTAGCATTAAAAAGACGTAAGTTTAATGTTCGTAAGCTTTTAAACACGGACTCTGAAGGTTCGATGGCTTTATCTTCGTGATATTATTTATATTCACCACGAAGGCATGAAAAAATCTATCAGACGTAACTCCAGGTTGAACTCTTTCTGAAAGGCAAACTGCTTGAATTTTCGCTAAGTCAAAGGCTGGGAAAGTTTAGAAAGCGCTAACGCCCTCGCACGGCGGCTCCATATTAAAAATTCAGTAGCACATTTCATGTGTGAGCGAGTCTATCGGCCATTTCCCGCCAATTACCTCCGCGAGAACATGGCGGCACGCCACGCTTCTTTTGTTTTTATAGGCCGGCTGCATACATTACCTTCAGATAGTCTAACCTGCAGATAGTTTAACCTGCGGATAGTCTAGTCTTCTGGCCATTACCCAGTACCTATTGCTAGTTTTTTTCTGGGTTATCCTAATACTAACCGTCTACTCTTCCTGCTGTGTCTATGGAATAAAATTACTGAATAATGAACATAGACACGACTACACTTAAGACCGGTTTTTAAGTATACTCGGGAATGCTACGAGTTGGATTGGGTTGTCAGGATTACTACCCGTTAGCAACTTGATGTACGTAGATAAAAAGTAAAAAGCTTTAAAAACGACTTAAAAGCCGGTCCTTAGTAAAACAAAGATTTTTTCAAATATATAAATAAATTCTTTAAAAAAAAATTTATTTTATTTTTTTTATTGTTTAATTTATAACATTGTTACAGCATTGAACATAGTAGTAGGGAAAACAAAATAGTGAAATACATAATTCAATGATTTTCTACGCCAATTAAGAGTGCTAGCTCTTGAGCTTGGCGTAATCATATTTACTTGGCATAATCATGAATTTCAAAATTATTTCATTATTGTAACATAATTTTACGTAAAGTGTACAATAAATATAAGCTTAAGTACTATGTTGTTGTGACTTTATTTTTAATGAAATGAAGTTATAACATTCTGATTGGAGATGTTATGGTTGTTAATTTTTTTTTAAATATTAATTTGACTTTATTCTTGAATGATAGGAAATCTGTTTTTTTTTCTGTTTTCTTCTTAGGGAAGACTATTAAAATATTTTATGCCTTTGTAAATATAATTATTGTGCATGTGTTGTGTTGAAAATAAAGGAATTTGGATGTTAAATTTATGCCTTAGAGCTGGTTCACACATAGCTATCAAATATAAAAGATCATAATAGCACGCCAAATAATGTTCTCCATACAATCCCTTCAGACCGTTCACACCTAGCGGTTTTAAGCGCAGATCAATCATAGACAATACACATCTTACGACGGAACCGCTCCAGAGGCGATATACGAAAAGATAAGTCTCCCCCTCTCCGACGAAAACACGAGAGGGGGTCATTGTAATTACGGAGCTGCCTAGACCGGTGGATGACAGATGTCAAGTTGACAGATTTCAGTTTAAAAAAATGTGCATTCCGTTGCCGCTCCCTAATTCAACTGACCCCCTCTCCTACCACAGGAAGAAATATTTGATAGCGTCGTGTACGAAAGATAAGCGCTCGCGGTTCAACAGATATCTGCTCGCAGATTTATAGCTCTGTGTGAACGAGCTTTTAATTATGAGTTAAGTTAAAATTTATAAACTATTACATATATATTATTTTAAAAACTTTGTTGAACTTTGTCGACTTCTGCAATAATTATTGTGAAGGCTGGCATCTACGTATTTAATCACAATTCGAATAAAACCGTAAGAAGCTTCAGACCAAAGATAAAAGATCTACGAACTTTTAGTCTTCAAAATAATTTGAATTGTTCGAAATAACTTTAATTGAAGGTATTTAAAATTACGGAAACCATTTGTGAGATTTGCAAGTGTATTTATTATTTTTTAAATGATGCCTGCAGAGTTCTTTTAAACAAAATATAATTTTTTCAGTTCAGAGAAGCGCCGAGAGAGAGCGGTACTTCTACTGATGGGAACTGCTGCGATATGGAATAATCTCTCCGACTCTGTCTAATTCCCTCGTCTTGCGGAGTATCAAACGTGTCCTTCCACTTTCTACTACCTAAAGTACCTACGTCTACTCGCACTCGTACATTCCGCAGAGGATGCTAATTATAGGAAACCATTTAGCCAGGACACATCTGCTATCTTCTCTGCTAACTGCTCAACTTTCCTCTACCTGTTTGTGCGCCCAGAGATCTACAGCAAGTAGTTACTTGTCCCTACAATCTCTTCCTCTCTAGGCACATGGCGCAAATACTCTTACAACTTTACTTTTACTTCGTATGAAACAATGATTTTACACAGTGGCGCTTATAAATATTCTTTTTTTGAGTTCCTGTACGACATGTGGGTTCATAAAATGGTGGCTAAAGACTACGCAAAATAAACAATTGCATAAGAAGTATTACAAAATAGGACACCGAGAAATGTCCTGATTAAAGGCAATTTTAGTTTCCAATAAAAGGGACTGCTTGTTTCCATTATTAATTTCTTAATATTTAGTTTTTTTTAATCAAATCTCTAAATATTGTTACATTACATTACGTAGTTTGAAGTAATAAAAATCATTGACTAAAGCTACGAGTTAAATCCAAAATCTATGGTTTTAAAAATATCAAACACCACGGGCTTACTTACAGGTACTTTATAAACAAGCATCATTCTGGTGACCGGACAACTCAGAATAAATTTAACTCAACACCTCTTTTGAAAAGTCATTAAGTGACGAAAAAAATTACAATTAAATGGTTAAAAATGTTACTTTCGGTTAGGTTATGGGCATATTTAAAAAAAAATTCATTGCTTTTAATTACTTTTCAAAGAGGTGTTGAGTTGAGTTGATTCTCAAATATGTGTTTTTTATGCTTGGGCATCCAGATACTCATTAGAGCACGTTTTTATTATAAACAATGAAATTATTTTTACAGTCCAATAAACGAGATGAAAATGTGTTAACGCGAAATGAAGTGCAAATATTTTTGTAGACTAAGTATTTTAAATTAAAATCCTCTTTGTAGCAATACAGAAAGTTAACTTCTTCAATGTGTAAAATTTAACTATCTCTAATAGGTAAAGTCTGGTAGAGTAGAGTTCCCGTAAAGCCCTCCTCATGTTGCAGTTAATAATGTCCACAATAGCTCTCAATCATTTTAATCAGAGATTACCAAGGAAACTTTTGTGACTCTATCCCATTGTCGCAGCGTATGGGGATTTATTTAATAATACGGTTACATCCCCCTTCCCTGCAACACATAATCTCCTCCATCTTCATTTCTAGGCCATCCTTCAAAATTATAAAATTAAATCCTTCCTCCGAAAGCTCGGGGCAGTGGTTAACAAGCCTTTGGAAAATTCTACTTCTGTTTCAACGAAAATTAAATTAAACATGGTAACTTTATGTAGATCATTATGTTACTAATTTTCTGAAAATAAATGAAAATTCATTAGTCTGTTGAAAAGAGCGCTACATGCTATATAGTAGTTTGAAAATACATAGAAGTGATGAAGGACGTGAGACATTAAGGATTGTTGCTAACCAGGAAATGACTAGCAGGTGTCGAAAAGAGCGCTACGTGCTATTTAGTAGTTTGAAAATACACAGAAGTGATGAAGGACGTGAGATGGGTTTAGTACAATTCTAATCATCAAGGATTGTTGCTAACCAGAAAATGACGAGCAGGTGTCGAAAAGAGCGCTACATGCTATTTAGTAATTTGAAAATACATTGAAGTGATGAAGGATGTGAGATGGGTTTAGTACAATTCTAATCATTAAAGATTGTTGCTAACCAGGAAATGACATTTAGTATAATTCTAACGTCAAGAATTGTTGCTAACCAGAAAATAACAAGCAGGTGTCGTAAAGAGCGCTACATGCTATTTAGTTGTTTGAAAATACACAGAAGTGATGAAGGACGTGAGATGGGTTTAGTACAGTTCTAATCATAAAGGATTGTTGCTAACCAGAAAATGACGAGCAGGTGTCGAAAAGAGCGCTACATGCTATTTAGTAGTTTGAAAATACATAGAAGTGATGAAGGACGTGAGATGGGTTTAGTACAATTCTAATCATTAAACATAAATAAACACGTAAACACCTCAGCACAGGTTCTCCTAGTGAGGTGTTCACGAAACATACAACAATACCTATCCACAGTTTCACCTTCACAAACCTACCTTACACCCAACATAATAAAATTATAAAGGTAAATACTGTAATGTATAGAAATAAATAAAATAAAAATAAATCATTAAGGATTGTTGCTAACCAGGAAATGACATTTAGTACAATTCTAACATCAAGGATTGTTGCTAATCAGAAAATGACAAACAGGTGTCGAAAAGAGCGCTACATGCTATTTAGTAGTAGGTACTTGGAAAAAAGAATAACAGAGGCGAATATCGAAAATGTTCATTAAACGAAAACTCGAAACATGGATTATCAAGACAAAAGCACTTTCATCATGTTGAACAAAAAAGATTTAAAATGAAAGATACCAATTCAATTAAAATTGTATTTAAATGATTGTATGGTTAGGTGCTGATATCAATTATTCATATATCCTCTTTCAGTGTTGCATTGACCCGTTATTATATGCATCAGATTCCTCAATAAAATTTACATGCAATGGAATAACGTTAAATGCATTACGATTGATGGTTTGCTGTTATAATTTTGCAATGAAATCTCTATTTTTCTGTATTTATTGGACAACATGTAACAATTTGTAGACATTTTATTTTGAAGAATTTTATTTCACGGTGGCCGGACACCTCGACGTGAAATCCACTCAGAACCTCCCTTGAAAAGTCATTAAAAGTGATGAAAAAAATATATAAAAAATTGGTTAAATAGGTTAGGGTTATGGGCTATTTTAAAATTATTTTTTCTTGGCTTTATGATGTAATTTTTAAGTTTGCTAGTGAATGACACGGACGTGTCGAAACCGGTAGCAGATAAATAAAAATTAAGTAACAAATGAACAGTGAAATAAAACTATTCTAAACAAAATATCTAAAGCTTAGGTACCGTAGTTGACAATTCCTGGTCGGGCCGGTAAAGAGATTGAAGTAACTAACTACGAGCTTTTCTAAGAAAACCTTTAGTTACAGTATCTCTCTTTGTCAAGTGATTAAACTCCACTGTCAGACGATTCTATAGGAGTATTTATTTGCTATTTAAGTAATTCACTGGCTTGTTTTTGATCTTATTCCTTTTTGTAATAATATTAATTATACTTGGCTTCTTTCTACAGAGTTAATTTTGAGAGTGATATTGTTGACTTGGAGCGCTTTTCAAAGCCAGAAAATATCTGAAGGCTACAAGTAAATTGCCGTAAATATACTTTATTGATTTATTCACAAAGGTTTAGTGTCGTTTGGTTTACACAGTGATATATAATACATCTACATGTACTACGTAAAATAATAAAAAGTAAAATTAGGAAAACATAAAAATAATACATTGCCGTTTATCTTCAATAAATTGCTGAATATTTTTTAATTCGTGTATACAAGGTGTTAAGGAACATACTTGACTTACTTTTACCAGTGATTCATGACATTATTTGGAGTAAAAAAATGTGATTGAAACTTTGGTATCTTTGATAAATTCCGAAATATTTATTTATTCTACTATACAGAGAGTTAAAATGAAGCTATACGTGAAACCCTATTAAGATACTATTTCGATTAATCTTTACTAAGAATTGGTTTACATTATGAACATCAAAAAATATGCTACGGATAAATTGAAGATGTTTCTACCTTTTGTACGTATTGGAATTACAATACAATTATTATTTGCGTAACAAAAAATATAAGCGTAAACCACAAAAAAATTTTTTTTTCATGACTTAACTATTTATTTTTTATTTTTTTATATGAATACCGCACAAGAGTCCCAACTGCTCCCGTCTGGAGCCAGTGAGAATATGGCATTCCCAATTGGGGTATGTTGTGAGGCTGAAGGTAGTGGGGAAGGGAAGGAGTTGGGGAAGGTGGAAAGTACCTGGCTATTCAGATCTGATCACCAAACACGGCTAAAGCCATTTCAAGCAACGTTTCAATATTGAATGGTGGTCCTACACCAGGGCGATACTGAGAGTATCTTCCACTCTGGAGTAACTATGAAGTAATATAAGAAACAATTTTTAAAATATACCCCTTTATGGCTAAGACTATTTTTAACGTTTTCTATGATCTAACTTTTTTTTCATTCCTATAAAATTATGCACAAAATAAATAAAAAAAACTCTTTGGCGCTTACTTTTCTCGTGTAAATAAGAAGCTCGATTTTTAATTTTGAAGGCGTTGGAATCGAAATATTTCTAGCGTTTATATTCCTCTTAAGGGGTATACTTTACTTACTTTAAACAAGGTTAGTAACATTATTTGAAGTACAAAAGTAAATTAAATTTTGGTCTCTGGTAACATTGTCGATGTTTTTTTTTCAACTAAAACATTAAAAATCACTAGGTTTTGGACAATTAGGGGTGAGGGATTGGCGGTTATTCAGCTGTGTGACCAGTGATGACACCTAGAATTTTTTTTTAATATTTAATTTTGAAAAAAAAAATCATCTAAAATCACCATGGACCAAATTGTTATTTACATTTTTTACTCTAAATTATGTCAAGAATCACCGGTTAAAGTAAGTGAAGTACGTCCCTTAACATATTGCATCAATAGAATAGGTTTTTTCGAATTCTAAATAATCATAATCCAAGTACAGTGGAGTTTTATCATTTATGTAGTTTGAAATTTCTGCTCTTGGCTTTTAAAAATTATTTATAAATTATTCCAGGCTCTTTATGAACTGCTTCATTCATCGGAGGGCAAAAAAACTTGTTTAAAACTATGGTCGGTATTTCATCATGAAATTACTGCAAACTTCAGATAAATATAATAAAATGCAAGCATAGGAGAAATTCCGAGTTATATTAATGACCCTCCGTTGCTCTTAATACGGTCTCGCTTGGAAATGCGTTGTTTTAAAGTACGGGAGCAGGAGAAAAACAACAGAAACAACGGCTTACAAAACGTTCCTTCATAAAAGTAACTCGCGGTCGTAATTACATGATGTGTTGTCGGTCAGAAGTTTATAGTTATATCAGGCCTCGACCGTATTTTGTCAGAGGGTCAAAATATTTCCGCTCTGCAATTAATTGGAATATTTATGAACTTATCAGAAAACTAAAAACTGTTTTAGAAGGGTGATAAAATACGCTTTCAAATTTAATTAATCGAAATATACATATTTAAAGTATACTAATTTGGCGTGCAAACATAAAAAGTTAGAGTAAACTAAAATTGCTGATAACGAAAAAAAAAACACATACATATTTTATTAGACAATTGTATAAAAATTATCGTCATTATTTTTTTTTTAAATTACAATCCGTGACTTTGGTTTGATTAAGGTGTACCTACATTTTACTACTTTGTGGTTATATTTAGATTTGAATATAAAGCATGGTGATTTTTCTTTCTAACACCGTTTATATGCTGTTGCTCACTATGATAGTAAGAGAGACAGAACGATTTCTGTGAGACCTATATGAGTTGTTCCGAAAAGCGAATAAATTAGTCTAGATTAATACCCACCATTCGAAAAAAGAATAAATAAATAATTAAATATTTAGGTTATGTTTCGGTAGCGAGATATATTTTTAGCGTCGCCAATTCTTTTGCATAATGTTTTTTTAGGGGTTCTACGACAACTCAAAATCATGCAATTTCAACACTTTTTTTAAAGTCATTAAAAGTTATGAAAAAATTAATATTAAAAATTAAAAATTAAAAATAGCCGATAACTTAACCTAAAGTAACTAATTTAACAATTTTCACTTGACTTTTCAAAGGAATTGTTCCGTTTGGTACGTACGGAGCTTTTAATAACTGAAAGTATTTCTATATTATGTATTTCTTTGTTTTGATTTATATGTAAGCTTTAATCTTTCTTAAAATTTGCCTCCCATTAAACGGAAAACTAATCAAGGGCTGTGGAATGAAAACAATTATTTCAAAATTATACCTTCGAACCCCAAACCACTTTATTTCTAGGAACCACTCCGTCAGGAATGTTTTAGCACTTCTCGACTATGGTTAGTCTTTACTGCTATGAACTTTTATGAAAACGGAAAGTACGAATCCGCACACTCCTAAACTCCACTAGTAGTGGAGATTATTATTCCAGAAAAGAAGACAGTGGTGCTTCGCGTTCTGTGTTCAGTTTGCATTGCTCAATTCAACTGGTAGGCATTTATTATCCAAGTACTGGCATTAGCACCCACACAATTACATCTCTATACTCTATTCTTACTACCACAAACTTCTGCTCTCTGGTTCTCCTCAAAACTTATCTCGGCGCAGCATCGTGGGAATGGTATTCAGCGCTGTACCAATATTACGTTCGCAGTATGTATTGTGTTGGTATTATTGGGTATTATGCCTTATTATGTTCATATTGTTTACTTGCAGTTAGATATCTGGAGATGAGAACAAAGAGAGTCTTGTTATTTGTTTTCAAATAAAATCTGCCTCAGGAGAACGAATTTTGATGGTTGTTTATGTATTTTTAGTTATTTTAAAATGTGGCAATAAAACTGTTGCTCACCGTAAGAGAAGATAGATTTTTTTTTATTTTTTTTTTTTATATTAACTCCACACAGGAGGCCCTGAGGGAAATAATTTCCCTCAGGGCCTATGTCATCTTTGAAGATGCTGTGTGGAGGGTGCTGTTGAGGAGAGGAAGGAGTGAACATGGGTCTTGAAGAGACCCATATTGTAGGAGGGAGGAAACACAGAAGCCGGCAAATCGTTCCACAGCCGGGCTGTTGAACTCAAGAACGAGTCGTAGAAACGACCCGTTCTCATGTGACTAATGTCAACCGTGTACAAATGTTGAGCGCGTGTTTGGCGTGTTTCCCGACTATGCACCGGTGCCGAGGGGATCAGTGACGCTAGTTCCTCGGAGCATCTTCCATTGTAATACCGGTAGAACAAGGACAGCATTCCCACCTGACGCCTGTGCTCTAAAGATTGCAGTCCATTTGTTAAGTTAGGAGAATCTATCAAACGGACCGCCCGTTTCTGCACAGAGTCGAGGGTTTTTTTCAGGTATTTTGGGACTCCAGACCAGAGGTGGCTGCCAAATTCAACCGTGGGGCGCATTTGCGATTTGTACAGGGTTAGCAGTTGTGTACTATTAAAGTATCTGCGGGCCCTGTACAGTACGCCCAGTTTCTGAGAGGCTAACTTAACTCTGGCCTCGATGGAGCCCCCGTACCTGAGCTGGTCACTTAGAGTTACACCAAGCATATCAATGGAAGGCCTGTTCGGGAGATTGCTTCCGTTGAAGGAGACTAGATTATCATTCCGATCCCTTTTAGACGTAATCAGATAAAAAATCGCAGTGAACAAAGGAGTTGAATGGTACTGGTATTTGAAAGATAGCAATTCTCTGCGAGCATTTATTTATTTATTTGAGACACAAACAGGATATTTACAGAGCATTATTTTGGTTAATGTATAACAAATTAAGATACAAATATAAATATCCCTAGACTAATGTGTCTACAGTAATAACATTTGCGTATTCACAGACACATGAAAAACAATGTAAGTATTTTTTTTACATAATTTAGAAACTCAAATAGAAAATTTGAAATACATGATAGCTACAAAATATTTAAAGTGTTTATTAAAAATAATAAAACAACATTCAAAAATTTTTTTTTTTTTCAGTTGCACAAATCATGAAGATACATATTTCTTAAAACAAGTAAAATTATTCACAAAAATATCTATTATAGAGTGTGATTTAGTGAGATCGTTGTATGATCGTGACATTCTAGATATGGGATTAAAGTATCCCGTATTATTGCTAAAAATTTCGGTCCAAAATATGTCAAATTTTCTGGTACATTTGGGCCTGGCGTATAAATTGATTTCATTGACTAAGTTACTATCTACTAAGTTGTTAACAATTTTATAAAACATTAAGAGGTCATTTATATTACGTCTTTTAACTAGACTCTCTAAATTGAAATGTGTAAGTCTTTGTTCGTACACGTCTAGAAGATGGTAGACACCTGACCGGTAAGACAAAATCCGTGTAAATTTCCTTTGGACTGATTCAAGTCTAGATACCTGTGAAATATAGTGTGGATTCCAGACTGTTGACCCGATTGTTGAGCATTGAAAGATAACAGATTACAATAATAACGAAATTTTACGTCAACAATCATTATCATTATACAGTATAAAATGAAGTCATTCCCGCTGTCTTTACGCTTAGATCTTTTAAACTACACAACGGATTTTCATGCGGTTTTCACCAATGGAGTGGTGGTTCAAGAGGAAGGTTTATATGTATATAACATGCCGAGCCAAGAAATTCAATGATTCAATTCAGGCAGCGGGCTGGCAAGCGGGGGTTGTGGATTTTAAATGTAAGCAAATTAACAGATGGCGTTGGTTATAAAGGTTGGGCAATGGCGTTGTGTTTCGTTAGCCACAGCAACGTGTGGCTAACGATAAATAGTCTGCTAGTAATAAATAAAAAAAGGTTGCGGTTGGTGTGGT
The DNA here is from genome assembly GCA_936435175.1 of Glyphotaelius pellucidus. Classification (NCBI taxonomy): domain Eukaryota; kingdom Metazoa; phylum Arthropoda; class Insecta; order Trichoptera; family Limnephilidae; genus Glyphotaelius; species Glyphotaelius pellucidus. Next base: position 8,764,167 of record OW386537.1, on the reverse strand, counting down.
AATGTTGTGCTTTTTTTAATTTAACTGTAGGGGAACCTGAGTCATCTTTGGGGATGCTGGGTGGAGGGTTTGGTGGAGGGATATTTGTAGAAAGCAAGGAGTGAACCTGGGTCTTGAATAAATCCATGTTGTAGATGGGAGGAAACACGGAGGCCAGCAAATTGTTCCACAGCCGAGCAGTTGGACTCAAAAACGAGTCGTAGAAACGACCCTTTCTGTGAGACAAACATCAACTGTTTACTGTTGGGCGCGCATTTGGTGTGTTTCCCGACTGTGCACCGTTGCCGAAGGAATTAATGACGCTGGTTCCTCAGAGCATCATTGAAATACCGGTAGTACAAGTACAGCATACTATGATACGACATATTTAAATAAAAAAAATACCTAGATGCAAGGTATATGCAGCTTAATTTTGTAGTTACTGAGAGTATACTGAGCTAGAGCATAGCCTTGTCTATAACAATGGCGATCCGTGAGTTTTTCTGTAAGGTGGAGTGCCAAGATTGAAAAATACGACATTATTGATTTTGTAGCCAAAAATTATTATTTTTTTTTTTTTTTATAAAGATTTTCAGGTTTCTTTCAGTTTGGGGATGCGCCGCATCTTCATGCAAAAAATTGAAATATTGAAAAAAAAAAACCGTTTTCAGCTACAACATCAATAACGTTGTATTTTTCAATCTTAGCACTCTAGCTCACGGACCGCCACTGTTCTATAAATATCTGGTGTATTTTAATATTTGTATATTCAACTGTAGGATTTATAAAACATTATTAAATTATCATCAAACAGAAAAAATTGTCGTCAAATAAAAAAATATATTGTTACCGACAATCAAATACTATGACAGAAGTTAGTGTTTCGGGAAAAAACGGAAGTTTTGTGGAAATGCGTCAAATGCATATTAATGCTCCACATTCTAAAAACTTTTTTTTTCTTCCTTTGTATCATGCGCTATGTTATTATGCATTTTATATTTTTAAAGTTTTATGCTATCTGCAAAATAAATACTTTATCATACACTAAGTAATGCATTGTATTATTATATTACATACATTTTGATGTTATCTGCAATATAAAAACTGTGTAACGCACTTATATATTAGGTATAATACGCACTTATAAACTATGACTTATGTTTTTTTTAAATTTTTATATTCAATTTAAAATCCGGTTTTCTTTGTAAATAATAGCTGTTTAGTCTTCGGATGTCAATTTGTGCTGCCTCTATACAACTAACTAACTTTGATACAACTAACTTACATTTTTTTCATAAAATTGCTGTAATTGTGTAGCTGAATTATACTTCAACACAAATTTAATGGATTCAAGTAAATTCAGTGTATTTTTTAATTTATTTAGCTGTAACCACGAGTAGGTACTAAAAGTGTCGGTGGTGTTTTATTTCAAACCAACGTGCTTTTAATTTCAGTGTATGTTTTCTTTATTTTGCCCTGACCACTAGCTACTGTTGCCCAAAGACCACCGCGCGAACCAGACGGCTGCACTTTTTTGATCAAGGGTTATTTATTTCGACAACGTTCATTTTTAAAGTTTTTACTTATTTTTTATACACGGTTCAAAATTCATCAAAATCGTCGGCAAAAATCCGATACCTTATTATTATCACTACTCAATATTACCAATTTATTGTTTGTGATTCAATCTATTATATTTCATCGAAGGTATTCAAAATATTTAGGAATTAGATTACTTCAGTCGGTTTTATTTTAAATTTATAAAATTATTTTAAATTTTTGGTTCATTTTTTTTTTATGAAACAACGAAAACCTGAAGTGATAATAACGTTTATAATTATCGAACAAACTTTAAACATTTCTTCTTTAGAAAAACGTACAAAGGACACTGATCTAATTTGCATATTCAAAATTATCAACAGTATTACTGACACACCTGTTTTGTTACAACTCATCCAGTTTAACATCCCTTCCCGTAGACTCCAAAATAATGAATTGCTCTTCCTCAATCAATATTCTACTAATTATGAATGTCATTCTCCTTTATCCAGAATGTCGAGACTTGTTAACGCAAGTCAAAGCATTGAATTTTTTGGTGTTAGCCTAAATGACTTTCGGCAGTCGATACGAAATGTGTAATTTATAAAGTCTTTTAAATCATCTTCAAGCTTTGACTTGTAGTCTTCTATATGTTCTTTATATAGGGTTGCCATCTCTAAAATTTGGCAACCAGGGCAAGACGCGTGAAAACCCCGGATTTTAGAGCCCAGAACCCGGACATGTCAACAGGATTTTTTAAACATAGTCAGTGCAACAAAAAGCAGTTGATAATGTCATAAATCACCTTTTTATTTATTTTTAGACCTTGAAATTAAATTTAGTCATCTTTTATCATCATTTTAAATGTAAAATCAACAAAACAGAATCCTATTACAGTTTGTTACAAATTGTTTTAATAATCAGTTTTAAATTTTTAAACCCGGACTACAAATGAAGCCCCGCCCGGACGCTCCCCGGATGCCCTCTAAACTAGGACAAATCCGGGGAAACCCGGACGGATGGCAACCCTATCTTTATATTATAATTTGTCAATGCTCTTCAATTATATGTACTTTCCTTTCATTGTCATCTCTTTTTTATTGGTGTTATTGTTATGTTATTAATGGACTAATTGTCCGTAAATAAATAAATAAATCATGCATTCGCCTAACAAAATATGTCTGTACATTTCTTTTTTCGTTTTCAGTAATTTTGGATGTAAAAACCGAGAGGAGAGCCATTTTTAAAACTTTTTTACATTTGTATTTAAAATTTCAAATATAATTTTTTTTTAATTTTTATAATAATATTTAACTGATATAAAAACAAAAACAGTTTTTAGGTTTTTCGGATATGTTCAGAAATATTCCATTTATTTGGATTTTATTGTAAAGCAGAACTATTTTGACCTAACAGAACACAACCGATTCCTGAACGGTTAAATCTTCACACAAATGAGTAAATATTGATGTGTAGTTAAAAGAATGCGTCTTCTATGACCTTTATGTATGCATGTAGATTCTGACCCTACCGCTCAGCCTTGACGATTTTTACCTACGTTGTGATGTTTGCCCTCAACCACCCTTACTTACCCGCTTCCCTAACGACGAGTCTCCGGCAGCCGCCACGTGCGGTGGGCCCGCACACTGTACCTCATACCTCACACCCTGCACTGGACACTGCGGGGATGTGCCGCGCGGTGCGGGGATGTGCCGCGCTGTGGTCCGGCATCCCTATTACCTGACACATGTCCGGAACAGCTCACCACGTGGCCTGTGGCTAGCCGCACAGAGCCAACCGCCCGCGCTCCCTGCATTCCCGACCTGACTGTACTACCTGGATTGTGGACAATTTTAAGACAGATGAAAATTTAAAAAAAGATTTTCAAAATTACTTTTGAACTGAAGGAGCTGTCTTCCATTAATTATTAAACTAGCATTTAAAAACCCGCTCAGTAGGTTTTTACTGCTAGACCCTACGGTCGGCTTTTGGTTCGGCTTCGCCCAGTTAGTGTTGGTGACCATTTTAAAAACCCAAGGAACTGATTCCAAAATTAGCCCGTTCCTCGGATCCACTGCCATCCAATGAAGGCTGGTCACCGGGAAAGGCGATGACGTCATGTGCAATATACAGCCGCTTGACACAACTGAGTATTACCGTCAATATTTCCATATCCAGAGAGATACTGCAGATTCACAAATTCGTATAACTTATACCTAGGGGGGCACGTTCTCGCGCGTCCTGCTGACGGAAGTAGTGACATCTTGTGATGAATTCTTGAATTCAAAACCGAACTACAACGGCAGATTTGTTTGAAATTCCACGTACACAAATGTTATTTGTGCCGCGACGCGTACGGCGTGGCGTCAGACATGCACTCGAAAACTCGGAGCCGTGTTTACAAATTGAGACTCGCGACGCGTGTATTGGACGGACCTACTGTCGAATTTGCCCTATCAAAGAAAAGAAGACAAATAATGTGGGAATCTTAACGGCGTAAGTTAAGAAAGCGTGTAAACGATTTTTTTTAAGCCCGCGGCACGGCGTATTAGACGAACGTACGGTCGAATTCGCCCTACCAGGAGATTCGTCCTTTTCGCCGCGTTCATTTCAATTGATTCTGAAGAACGTGTTACAAATATTTAAGATGTTTCTAAATGAATACCTCCCAAAGTTATTAATTCATCGTCTAGAAAAATAAAATCTGGTGCTTACCGCTAACTTTGTAGTTGAAAAACTGGTTTCAAAGTTTTAAAATAGTTGTACGTAAAATATATTAATGGTAAGGTATTGTTTTTATTAATTTTAAATATAAAAAACATACATCTCCGGGTATCGGTTTTAGTAAAAAAGTTATTATAGCATTATATAGAATTCGCCGGAAATGATTAAAATGTGAGTTTTGAGCAAACAAAAATTATTAGGGTTGTGTACCGCCTTAAGGGTCCACTATTCGAATTTCGACCGATTTCTTCCATATCTCCCTTAAACATTTGAAGTTTTTAAGCTCTTAAAAAAATAAATGTTATTTTTGAAGATAATATTTGGATATGTTCTACGCCGAAATTATATGAAATTCCTTCGATAGAAAAAAATTGCAAAGTATGCTCCGAAAATTATTTAAAACAAGTCTATTTCTATTACTTCACAAGTTATATTTTTGAAAAAATTCACAATATTTCTTTAAATGATACTTAAGATACTTCCCATGAGATTTTTGCTCTATTTTAAACGAGTCATGTTTTATTAAGTTTTTCGCCGTTTTCGCTGCGAATTCATCACTTAAAATATTAGCGCGCTCTGTCCAACATCTCTCCATCTTCTTCTTTTTCGGCCGAATATCGCCGCCTTAATGCTGGACTACTAACTTGTCCTGATGGATGTACCCCCGATGACCTCCCAGGGGGTCCCCGGTCCATTGATCTCGCGACGAGGTTTGTGATGTCTGACACATGTCCTACAAAAGGTCCGGCCCCATCCCCAAATTTGAAATGATCTGCCCCAACCGCTGAGTTGTCATTTAGGATCGTCGTCATCTACGCATTATTTGTCCCGTTTACCGTTTACTCCCACAGCCGGCTACCGGCTACATTTTTCTGACAGGTGTATCATTATAATATGGTTTGATCCTGTCATCGCCGTAATAATGCCATTATTTGGGTTATTTGTAACCAATTTGAAATCCTTATGAAACAATATTGTATTCAATTAAGTTTTTTTGTAAATCAAAGTGCTTTAATAAAAAATGGAAAATAGAACAAAATACGTAATAAACATGCAACCTAATTTGGGATGGCGGGTATGGATATCTCCGCCCGGAAACCGTTTATTGGATAACTAACGCAACTGAGGCTTTGAGGCTTGTCTAGGCGGCACATGCGTTTGCCCACCTACTGCGTGGCGGCCGGATCGGTAGAGACTGGTTTATGGAGACATTTCACCTTTTCAGCCGGACTCTCTCAACCTTGTGCCGCAGTGGGAGAGATGGATTCATATGTCCGTCACTCCTGGACAGATTGACCCCCAGATTTCCACTCACCCCTAATATATTTTCCTTCCCAGAACTTTCTCTCCGTCTTTTCCCTAAAAAAACCCTCCACAAAGCATGTTCAAAGATGACAAATACCCAGAGGGAAATCGTTTTCCTCTGGGTCTACTGTGTGGTGCTAACGTAAAAATAATCCAGAGTTCACTCTCAGTATTGCCCTTATTGAAGACCACTATTCACAATTGAAACGTTGCTTGAAACGACTTCAGCCGTGTTTGGTGACGTATTCAGCCACACAACGTACCCCGATTGAAGAGGCCTTGATCCCACTGTCTCCTGCAGTTGGAACTCTGGTGCGGTATTTAAATAAATAAAAAATCTTCTTACTAGTTATTTCACTTATTCGACACGTCAATAATATTTTCGCCCACGAAAACGTATATATATAGTTAAAAATACTTTTGTCTAACAACATAATATACTGTTTTTCAAGTATTAATAATTTATCTCCCGCAATATTTGTAATTCGGTCTAGAAGTCTATCTTAAGCTTTAAGCTTCTCAGAGATATGTATTTGGTTGTTGCTTTCAGTTACTTGGAAGCTTTTCAGTTTTTTGGATTATTTAATACGGCTTTACTTATTTGCTGAACTCTTTCCTGATTCTTTGTTTGTTGAACTCTTCCGCCTCATTTAATATGCATAACTCGTGAAGGCATTTTTGTCCCAATTCACTTAGCAAAAATATGAGAGAAGAATACATTTCCGTTTGTTTTCAATTATTTTTCTCGCAAAAATAAATTTTTACAACGAAAATAATAGTCTAAAATAATGACTACAACAAACACTGGCATGATTTTAATAAATAATTCTTTTATGCATATTTCCTTTGTGATAACGATAAAATAAATAAAAAAATTACACGCGGTAGGAGTGAAACCTTCAGAAATTAAAGTAGACAAAAGTGGGGAGACTACTAGAGACCGATAGGCTACGAAGCACCTCATGAAGAAAAGACCGATTATACTATCTCATTCTCTCGCAGGCTAAATCCTATAGATGTATTTGATTGTCTCTTTTTAGTGTAGCTATTTTTCGTTTCATCGAGTTTCAAATCGTAACAGTGCCAAAAAAGTTTTTCCTTAAAAAAAATTGTGCAGTCAGTTTAGAAAACTAAAGTAAACAAGAGTGGGGAGGCTATGAAGCCCCGCACAAAGAGGAGACCGATAGGCTACGAAGCACCGCATGAAGAGGATACTGATTATACTACCTCATTATCACGCAGGCTAAATCCTATAGATGTATGTGTTTGTCTCTTTTTAGTGTCCCTTTTTCGTTTCATTGTGTTTCAAAAATAGAAGAAACTTTTCGATTATCGACTAAATGTAATAATGCATTTATATCAATATCATCAAAAATACTAATTTCGGTTGTAAATACGTCTGTTTGTCGGTAACTCCGGTTTAATTATCTCTAGAACTTGGATTTGCTTTGAAATTAATTGTTTTTTAGAATTGAAACCAATCTTTCAGACAAGCGATAAAGTAGGTACCTACATACAATGAGAAAATATATATATTTTTTAACTATAATAATTTCATACATCAATTTTGTATTATTTTTGTGAAAATAAATCACTTTGTATACACAACTATTTAATCAAAATAATCGATATGCTCCAAAAGCAATGGTTTCTCCATCATAGACGTATAATTATTTTTATTTAATTTTTTTTTATTTCTTTTTATTGAGAAAACAATACATTAAATAATATATTAAATGAATATATTAAACCCTTGGTTTCGAAACATGTCGATTACTTTGATTAAATAGTGGTCAACACAAAGTAATTTATTTTCATCAAATTAAAATGAAACAACAGGGTGAATTTAGTATCATTGAAGAAATGTAGTAATTTTGATAAAATTTTTGACAATGTTACTAGACTAAGTTGATCTAGCACCTTCCAGCAGAGATGTGAAGGCTTCTGTCCAAGATTTGTCTATGTCCCTCGCTTAAGAGTCGTTTTCTTATCTGCGAGGACTTTTCCAAAGAACTCTTTCAAGATTGAAAAAAGAAATTCCTGATGCTCCGAACCCGGCTGCCAAATTTTCGGGTGCCTTAGAGTCTATTGATTCTTAAGTGCCCAAGCATCCTCGGAAGTCTACTATTTTGCAGTCCTGCCTATTTCTCCTTTTCTTCTGTGTTAATATGTGCATAAAGATCGGGCAGGGTAGGCGTACCGCCTACTTTTTTTTTTTTCTTACCCAAAAGAGATTCAGGTAAGATTTTATACTTTTCTTACGTACTAACGTTGTTCATAACATGGTTTTGCATACTGCTGCCTAACACCGTATGCGAGCACAATGGAAGTCTAGTTTCGTTTATTAAATGTAAAGTCGTTTTTCATAAAAAAATAGAGTCTTTTCAAGCACCTTGAAGGGGTAACCATCTATTACCTATACCACGGCGGATAAGTGGTGAATCCTCCAGTTCTCATCTTTTATTCGATTAATTGTTTTTGCCAAGCGATTTTTAAGGGTCACTCCTATTTTGCTTTTAGGTACAGAATATTTTTCACCCTGCACCTCTAATGGAAATTTCGTAACCCAGACACGGTCTTATTATCAACTACTTTCAGCTTCGCAAATCCTAACATTATAACATTCAGTGATTTTTTTACGGGAATGCGCTAATAATACTGTAGTTTGCTCATGATTTTTAGGTGAAAGGCGTAAATTCAAAAAAGTATATACTTATTCGATCCGTGTCTTCACAATACTATTTCAAAACTTCTTAGTGTTACGTATTTTAAATTAAATAATCACAATGCATCTAACTTTTCAGAGGAACACGCTCCACTTACGCAACCATGGTAATAATAGAATTAACCACATTCATGAAATTTGTAAATGAACGCAGTTTGCTTTCATTCCCGTTTGCCTTATTCTTAATGCCTTTACCCCGTGTCGTACAATATGTGAAAGAGCATTGCCTGTTAGTAAACGGATAATTGGCTCGTAGAACGCGCTACGCCCGCGATCCGCAGCGGCGTAGAACCGTAGCAGCGTAGAGTAGAAGGTAAGCCACGATCCCGCGGCACGTCACTCCACTGGGAGTCGTAGAGAGTTGAAACTTACGTCCGTGCAATCGACTATATTGCGATCGTTGATTGATTGCTGCGCTCGATGCTTTTATGCCCTCCTCTTTTAACTTTTATTGATTCAATTTCGTTCGAATGTAATATTAATATACTAAAAGTTACGCATATTGTAATCTTCTTAAAAAAATTTCTAATGATCTATTCTCATATTTTCTTTAATGAATATATAAAAATGATCTATAAATGATCTATAAAAATACATAAACATGAAGTTTTGTACATATATCGTCAGCTTAGTTAATAAAATTTGTGAATCCATTCGTTCACAATTTTAGATAAGAATGTCATGTTTTAGCATTTGTAAAATACATAATTTAACCTTTATATCCGTGTGATAACAATAATTTTTCAAAAAAACGTATTAAGTATAAGAAAAAGTACTGAAGAGTTAAAAGTTAAAATAATTTTTATGAAATTTTTTTGTCTTTCAAAAAAATTTAGGTGGCAAAGATGATTTAAAAAATATATATTTGCGATTCTTAATTTAGGTGAATTTTTGAATTGTTAAAATATACTTTCAATTTTATGAGAGAACGAAATTTTGTTTACGTACATTTATTATATATTATATTTTATATATTTATATTATTATATAAGTAAAGTAGATCCAAATCTATTTAAAAATAAATATGTAGGTATTTCTTTAAAAAATAAAGAAAACGTAGGTACTTGTTTAAAAATAAACAGTTTTTTTTTCTCCTGTAAAGTTCTAAAGTTTTCTGTTTTCTATAAATCGGACTTAAGTAAGCTCGTGGTTAACTGAGATGTATTCATAAATTCTCCGCTATCGAAGGTTGGCTGTCATCAGGACAAAGTATCGCGGCACATCTCTGCAAAACTGGACTTGAACCAGTTACCCCAGATAATGGCTACACCAAGTCCGGCGACTTACTACGCCTTTCGTAATTTTTCCCCTGGATTATCAATCAGCAGTAAATAAGAAACCTCAACTAAGAAATTAATATTTCGATACGTCACTATGCAATGATTATTAAAATGTAAATATTTTAATCTCTAATGGCTCTAATTTTTGGTAGGTTGTTGCAAAGTGCAATCTTAACACGTCCACGGAGACTTAATGTTCTTTCAAATGAGTTGCGCAAAATTATTTTTTTGTGTATTTAAATTTTTTTAGGAAACATACATATAAAATCATTGTACACTTAAAAGTGTGTATAAAATAAACCAGTTGAGTTCCATTCATAATATTTTTTTTATGGTTACCTACTGATCAGGAAGCAAGTAGTTGTTAAAAGTTATAATAGTTTATAGGATAATTTTAAAAAAAACGATTAAAAATAAACAATATAGAATTAATACTTTTGATTTGTGTTGTAAGGTTAATTTGATTTTACGCATTTCAAGGATACAGTGGAAAATATCAATATCTCTTAGGGCATTGTAAGATTTGCAGATACGCCCAAGTTGCAGGAGCAACTACCTAAAGTATCAAAAAAAGAACTAGTGTAATTCTTTATTGCTTTCAGTTTCAATTCAAGTCTGAGATGATTAATTAAATACATATTATGTATCATCTCCATTTTCCATCACATCTCCATTTTTCACCCTCTCTATAAGCTTTTAAAATTGATATTCATAAACTCTACATATGTTTTATTATTTTATTTTTTACTTTTTGTTATGAAAAATTTACTCTTGCAAGAGATTAGATTAATGTTAAAGTGAACAAACAAAGGAAATATAAAATGCTCATCTCATTGCTAAGCTGAACAGTTTTTTCTTTGAAAAAATAGGCGCATTACCAGAGCAATTTCTCTTGAGTCTTTGTATTTAAATTAACCGTCCTTCGTTTATTCAAATGCTTTTACAAACTTAGAAAATAGTTTCTCATTTAGTAAAATAAATTTATAATTCGTCTTCCCGACAATATTATTCCCGCGTCCCCTGTTTTCTTTATATTTCCCTAACAAACCTACTGAAGATAATATTAAGATGCTCTCGCGGGCCTTGGGGCTAATGTACCCCCTCCCGCTATCTGCAACTCTCTGTAGCCGTGCTGCTACCTCCGTACTACCTTCCCACTACCCTCTGCCTATTTCTTCTTCAACTCCTTTAGCCGCCAGTTTTCAGCGGTTCTTCTGTGGACAATTTATTCCAATGGAGCAGAACCGGACTGAATTGCTGTCGGCAACTGCATCACAATGATCAATATTTTGTGATCTGCGTCAAAGATTAATTATTATTCTTTATCGGCTAAAACGTATTAAGGAACTCCAGTGAAAAATATTATGGCTTTAAAAAAATATGTTCATATAGACCAATAAACGCTGATTCTGAATATATAAGTTGTATTTAATAATATTTAACGTAGAGTTTTAAAAAAAATATTAAAAAGTCCATTTTAAAACAGTTCATTAAAACACCCTGTCAACTTGGTATTATTGAATTTGTGAGGCGTGACGTCACCGCGTCCATAAAACGCTCCAATGCTGAAAATGGCCGGCGATGATCAGCTGATTCCAGTTGCCTACAAAATTCATACTAAAAAAAAAATCATAAAACTTAACTTCGGTTGGTCTTGATGAAGTCACACTAGATTTGGTGGTTTTCGGGGGATCTTGAAAAATTAAAACTTTGACATTTATTTCTATTAAAACTAACTATAAAAATAAAAATAAATATGCAGTTATTTAAATTAGAAGGTCATTATTCATTTAAAAAAAAAAAAAAAATTGGACTGGAGTTCCTTATTGGCACTTGTAAAACATGGTATTATTTTATTTGTGTGCCTACTTATTAAAAACTTTCTTCAATTTTATTTGTGGAGAAAGATAGTGCGGCTTCGCTCGCATTACTATAGCGCTTGCACTTATCAATTAATACCCCACTCCTCCCCCCCCCTCTCCTACCCTTCCACCCCTTCACCCCACTCCAGCCGCCTGCACCGCCCTCCCTCCTCCCGCATTCCATACAATCATTCCCGGTACATTCAGTTTTCAAACAGCTCGCGTGCCACCTAAATTTCATAATGCCAGAGCTCACCAGTTGGTGCAGTAGTTCGGAAGTTATGCGCGTACAAACGTTTCGGAGACTCATTTTTATTTATAAAGATAGATATTAACTACAATTTCCCGCAAATATATCAACATCGTTTCCACAGCAACGATTTGTTTTCTGACGTTAGCAAAAACTCACTTTTGTTAGCGACAGAAAACGTATAATAAATATAATATATTAATATTTATAATTTCATAACGTCAGAGCTTACCATTATATATAGCCTAAATTACTCGCATATAATGTAGTTTTCTATTGGTGAAAGAATTTACAAAATCAGTTTATTGGTTTATGCGTGAAAGCGTAACAAACAAACACATGCAGTGTCGCATTTATAAGTAAAGATATAATAATTTTTGTGAACGTCATCATGCACATAGTATTTTTATATAAATAATTGCGAATTCCCGGCATGCGCACTTAAATAAAAGAATTGTTTCTCCCTTCGTGTCCTTTCCCATTCGGCCCCGTTCCCCTTCCGCTTCCCCTTCCCCTCCCTCGAACCCACTCCTTCGTTCCTCTCCGCCCCTCCCGGATTCCTCTGTCCCTCCCGCCTTCTCTCCCTGCCACTAAACTACATGAAATACACACATTTTTCAAACTATTCGCGCGCCACCTATTATAATTTTATATACAAGTTTCACAACACCAGAGTTTATCATTATATATAGAAGCCCTCCCGGAAGTGCGCACAATAAATCATCAAAGTTTCATCGCAATCGGATGAATACTATAGGAAATAATTTCACAACGCCAGAACTCGCTACTATATATAGAAACCTTCTTGGGCACACGCACATCAAATCTGTAAAGTTTCATCGCAATAGTTTAGGAAAGCATAAGGGGCAAACAAAGAAAAAATCATTTTATATTGGATTGCAAAAGTTAACCATAAACACAAAGATATCCAATTTCTCGCCTGGATTATGATAAAAAATATCCGGTATATATTTTCAATTATTATCAAGCTCGATGCGCTTGTTAATTAATATAATTTCCATAAGCACTAACTATTAACTGGTTGGCCTATTTGAAATTTTTTGCTTGTGCTGAATATATAATTTTGCTTTGTATTTAAGATCCATAAATAATATAATGCAGACAACGTCCCATAAACCCATTTTTTCAGATGTTCCCATTTTGCAAACGTAATAAGAACTTAAGTTCCGCTGTTTCTAAATACACGGTTGGAGGATTTTTAATAGAACTCATACTTAATACTTTTACAATATTAAAATAGAATTTCGCAAGACTCTCACGGGTGATGTGATCAACCGAGTGGGCACTGAATACACCCTTTAGGCGGTACCCCCGCCCGCTTACCTGCACCCGCTAGCTGGTGCCTGCTACCTGGTACCTGCTACCTGGCTGCCGGGTATTTGCGAGGCAAAGTTTTCCCATTATTTATTCGGCGGCTCTCTAATGGAGTCTTGTCAACCGTGAATTCACTACCAGAGCTACATTAACTTGATTGTGTAATTTTTTCAATTTCTTTTTCCGCTCTGGAAAAATATGTTTTATAATGTTTTGTTATAACGCCGTGTTCCGCTATTCTCCATCTTGCAGCATTCCTTTCAAATTGAGAGTTTCTCTCCAGCAATTACATGTATGTTTTTTTTCCATCAACTCTGAAGAGGTGGAATAAAATAACTTCATTTTAAAACATTTTAACCAAGATGAACGAATTATTGTATGTTAATATGTATTTCAGCCGCTCGAAATACTAAGAATTCTTTTCTTTTAGTAATTTCCTTTTTAATATGAGAATATTTTTTTAAATACTACAATAGAAAAGTTAAAGACAAGTATTTAGAAATGAGACGTTACTTGAAATATTTTAGCCGTGTTTGGTGACTAGATCTGAATAGCTAGCACTTCTCTAATTTCCTCTCCCCATCTACTTCCCCTTCACACTACTTTCAGCCTCACAACCAATTGGGGATGAATTACTGGCTCCAGACGTTTGTAAGCAGTTAAAATAATAATATATTTCTAACTGCTAGTTATATATAACTAGCAGTTAGAAACCGCAGGTTTTTGGTGCTAGGGCCTGCGGGCGGCTTTTGGTTCGGCTTCGCCCAGTTAGTGTTTGTGACCACTTTATAAATCCAATAGGATCTGGCTCCAAAAATAGCCTGTTTCTCGGATCCACTGTCATCCAGTGATAATCACCGGGATAGGCAAAGTAACCGAGATAGGCACTGACGAAACATGTAATATACAGCCGCTTGATACAACTGAGTATTACCGTCAATCTTTCTATATTCGGAAGGATACTGCTAGTTCACTAAATCGTAGTACTTATACTTGCCTGTGGCACGTCCACACCAACCTGTCGACGGGAGTAGCGACATTTTGTGTCGAATTCTTTAATTTAAAACCGAATTACAACGGTAGTTTCGTTTGAAATTCCACGTACACAGATGTTATTTGTGGCGCGACGCGAACGGCGTGGCGTCAACATGCACTCGAAACTGGGTTCTGAAATTCAACCACGCAGACGTTACCGTATTAATACTGTTCGATATTTGAAATAACGTATTTTATAAATGAGACAATTTAATCGACCCCTAGTTTCGTAGCTAAGAATTTTAACCGCTCTGCCGCACTGAAAAAAAAAGCGCCAAAGGGAAAATAATTTATGAAAGTATTTAGCAGTTCATAGCATTAAACGGTATATTTTCCACTTAAAAAGTGCTCCTGAGTGTGACATTTTCAATGTTGGAACAGTTGTGCAGATTTACAATTTAGGAGGTGGGTACGGTTATCGCCGCATGGAAACCAAATTTTAGATAACCAACACCTCTCCACAAGCAACCCCAAGTGTTTCGTTACGTTTGGTGACTTAGCAGGGGTGTCCGGGTTCATAAGGTGATGTTTGTCCGATCTTAGCGACGGGTGCGTCTGTGCACCTGCTGCGTGGCTGGCCGGATCGAGAGAGACTGGTTTAGGAAGGCCTTTTGACCTCTTCAGCCGGACTCTCTTGTCTCGTCGCCTTGGACCGTTGTTGGAGGGAGGATTCATACGTCACTCCTGGACCCACTGACCCCCAATTTTCTACCCGCCCCACATACCTTTTTCCTTCCCAGAACTTCCTCTCCTCCCTTACCTTGAAGATGTCTTCAACAAGGCATCCCCAAAGATGACATTGGTTCTGAGGGAAATTATTTTCCTCAGGGCCTCTTGTGGAGCTTAGGTAAAAAATAAGCGATTAAGTAGGTAAATTTTAGGAATCTAACGATTATTTTTATTATTTTTACACTAGTAGTTTCTAATGTTTTCTTATGAAATTAACAAATTTCCTTTTATCATAATATTTATACAAATCTCCTCTAATCATACAATTTATAAACGTAATCATGAATCGTATAATTTACCAAGCACTTTTTTTTTCAAATAATGAATTTATTATGCAATTTGTCAATTAAGAAACTTCACTATTCTTCTTTTAAACTTCTTCAGGCGGGTAGGTACTAGGTAGGTACCATAATATTGTAAAAAAGTGCGAATAAGAAAGTCCGAAAAAGCACGAAAATTCACATTTGAAAAAATAACCTTTACTGAACCATTAAAATCGCTCCCACCTTGAACCGAATATGGAACGTACAAACAAATTTACAGAGAGAAGAGCTGCAAAACGGTTGATTTGAAAAAGGGTTACGTGCAGTCAAAGAAATGTGCGATTGATTGAAATTTAAATCCACTGAAATAAAATTTCTCTATTTTCATTTTTTGAAGTCAAGTTTCATCCCTTCGTTCTCACGTATAACAAAAAACTAGTAATAATATATAATACAGTACAGAGATACAACTAAGGTATTCCGGGTAGGTTTATTTGTCGGTGGGTTAAGTACAGTTCCCTTTTGACGTCTGAAATATGTTTTACAATATTCATGGCGCCCTTGTGCCTCTGCCTGTACCCCGTACCCGCGCCGCTTGTCGCGCGTGTGGCCCTCCCACTCAAACACAAACTTTCACATATTTTATTCATTCCGTTTGCGAAAGGTTTCGATTATCATAAACTCGACTTTGCATATTTGCGCGAAATTTTTACGTTCAATAAAAGCAATAATCCTTTTTTTTACACTTTTGTTTTTACTTAATATTTACAGGTTCCTACTTGCTTTTGGTACCTACCTTTTGGTGTTCGTTTAAGACTTGAACAAACATTTTTTTTTTATATGAAACAATTTAATATTTGGACCAAATAAAAACATTTTTTGTTCTTAAACAACAAAAATTAAAATCGATGAAGCACTGTTGTTAAGGTAGGTACCTACTTGGCATAAATTTGATTAAATTGTGTTTTACGTCATTTGCTTTCATTTAATTTAACATAAATTTGAATTTAACAGTAGGTAGAAAGGAAGAATCACTATGGTGAGTTGAGTTACACTTCTTTTAGATCTGAATGAGTTAAATATGCAGATCTAAAATTAGAGACTTGATCTAAAGCCCGAGCAACGCTAGGCACTTAAGCTAGTTTTAAATAAATTCTGAAGTGTGCTTTACATTTTATTACAATATCGTTATTCTTCATTATGTTAACCCAAAATTGCAAAGGTATAATTATGATATACCTTTATTCATTCTCATTTTAAGATCAGTTGCAATGAAAAAATATTTTTTTCAAAATGTGGGTTACACAGCTTTAGATTACCACCATGATTATATTTTTAGTATTGCCAGTTGAACAACAGTGACGCCCTCCTATATTTTTTACTCTTATTAGACAAAATGCACGTCCAATTTACAATAAAATAACACGAATTTAAAAAAAGTGTACATAATAAGATTAAAGTATGATAAATGAGATCAAAAACAAAATCAGAGATAAAAACAAGAAAATAGAAGTAATAATTCAAGGCAAGTCTTAGCTAAAAATCAAAAATCGTAGTTTTAAAATATCGTCAATTTCGACTTAAAATCATTTCGACTTATACCAAAGAAGCCAAGGTTTTAACTTGAGTTGACCAGTCTGCATATTCTGCACACAGGTAAATAATTTCCATAGTAATTATGTAGTCAGGTGTTGATCGAGGGAAAGCAGTTCATTATTTCTGAGTCTACGGGAAGGTATATTGAAAGGGATGAGTTGTGGTAATTAATGTAGGTGAATCAATAATACAATTAATAATTTTGAAGACATAAATGAGATCAATTTTTTTTCGACGGTCTTCTAAAGAAGAAAGGTTTAGAGTTACTTCAATTTCATCATATAAGTAATAGCCTCTTTATAATCCTAGCTTCCTAGAATTCCTCTTATGAACCGATGTTGAACGGATTCAATATGACGAATATGATCAGTATAAAAAGGAGACCAAACAACACAATCACATTCAAGATGATTGCAAACGAATTTTTTTGACAGTTATATGAGTATTTCAAAGCTCCATAACTCGTGATGGAAAATACATAGAAGTATGGCAATGGTCGTAAATATAAACATTTCAGACAGAAAAGCCGTTAAGATTTCATGACTCTAGAGTAGGTTGTGGATTGGATAAGTTTTTAGATTTTCATGGCCAAAAGTATTTTCGTTATTTTTTTTGGGGTGTTATGCCGTGTTGCGCTACCTCCTTCTTTAGCGTTTCGGACAGCGTTACAGTGTCCATCACACAATTACACATCTGCCCTGATGATGGACACTGTAACGCTGTCTGAAACGTTGGCTAAAGAAGGAGGTAGCGCAACATGGCATAACACACCAAAAACAAATAACGGAAAAGGTTGTGGATTGTTCGAAAGTTCAGTTGTTTTATTCAAACTGGGTCGTAATAAAACAGAACATTATTCAAAAACCGTTCCGAATTGAAACGTTGCTTGAAATGGCTTTTGCCGTGTTTGGTGACCAGATCTGAATAGCCAGATACTTTCCACCTTCCTCTTCCCCATCTCCTCCCCCCTCCCCAATTTCAGCCTCACAACATACTCCAATTGGAGATGCCATAGTCTCACTGGCTCACTGGGAGCAGTTGGGACTCTTGTGCGGTATTCATATAAAAAAATGGTTTCTGCTTTGTGGATGACATTTGAGTGGGGGTCTGGTAAATGATTTTTTTTCTATGCCATGTGCATTGACAAAATGATTTCAACTATTTTATACAAAGAAAATCGGTTGGAAGACTCCGATGATAGCTGGTGTTATTACCCCGCCAAAACTGTCGCCACGGGCGTGTACAAACTTGAGTTTTCTCCGAAAGTACTGATATTTTTAAGTTTTATTTTGTATCTAGCTATATTTCCAGAGGTTAGGTATTCCTCCTGCAAAACTTCTGGAATAAATTAATATTATTATTATCTAAGTTTGCGGGACGTTCTTTCCTTCAAAGCACTCTCGGAGCTATTCAATTCATTCCTGTCTTTATTTACCCTTCTTGTTGTCCATGAATTTATGTTGAAAAATGTCCCCGCGGCATAATTTAATTACGCTAATGATGTTTTTATTTACAATTCAAAAGATTCCCACAGAGGAACGTACTCGAATGAAGCTATTTCATTCGGTTTCTTTCGCTAACCGCTCGGCATTCTCAGCTAAAATGCATCAAGATCTTTAGCAGCGGCTCGAGCGTAACGAGCAAAGCCCTTTCAGCGCACAATGCTTCGCGGGCACAATGAAGCTCAATAAGCAGAATAGCTCCTGGGTCCTCCGCGTCCCTCCAAGACTTACTGTTCCGCCGCACGCTGGGGCAGAATCATCAAAATATAGTCTAAAGTCATTTTTAAAACATACTCTTCTGGAACCTTTGTCAATGTTTCAGAAACGACCATTTACCTAAACACTGTTTGCACTAACCCAAGTCTCATATTTCCCAGTAGTCTGATTATAGTTTATTTATCTACTTATTCGAAATTCGATAGTTTTCAAAATAGTTGCCGTGCCTTCAGCTATGTAAATTTACCAAATGAGAATAATTTGTAAAATTGGATATCGCTAAACTAGCTCAAATTTCTCAATAACTTTAAAATCATTAACCTGTACGTAAACATATAATAGGTATGTCAAAAGCCTGGGTTTTAAGTTGGATAATATATTAGAATATTACAGCCGCTGTTCCCAATCCTACAAATCAACTGCTAAGCCGAAACTAAGGTTCAACACTGATCAAATGCACAACTTTGCTCTTTCTAACACACAGGCATCGCTTAATCGTTGCTTAATCATCGCTCTATCTAACGAAGCCGGACACGTGGATTTTCGACTGAGAAAAGCAAAGTTACAAAAAGTGTCAAGTGGCGCTAACGCCACGAGTTACCGACACGACCGACGGTGGCAAAGGTCAAGCTGACAGTTTATTTTAAATATTTTTTTATATGTTTGTTTAAAAAATATGAATTGCCAGTTTATGGATAACAGTTTTTAGAAGAAATTATGTATGTCAATAATAAATAAATAATTAAGTCTTTAATATTAATTTAACATCGAAATTTTTTACTTTGATTTTTGGAAACAACGCGAATCAAGCGTTACCTTTAAAATACTTACAAATTGCTTAGCTGATTGCAGACTCAGATTGGTCGATCAAAAAGTTGGGAACAACGGCCGTTATTGTAGATTATTGAAGCAGTGGTTACCTGCAGATCAACCACTGCTCTACTGCTGCGATTACAGGTAGGTCCATCCAAGGTCCACCGCATCTTCTGTTCAGGAAGCAGCTCAGCATCTCAGGCTTTCGAGATCCACCGCATCTCGCCACCACTGAGACACACTCCGCCTCGCAAGACTACCTGCAGATGTCTTCACTCACCGTGTTATTGCCATTCTCCTCCGCTAGCACGGCGTCGAGCGATGGCCTGGACGGTCAGGTCAATCTCCACTGCCACGGTATCGAGCAACACGCTGGCTACTTGATGATCCGTGGTCTAAACCACCGCAGCATGACTGACCTCATCATCACAGCACTTCTGCATACAACCTGTTACCTCTTCATTGATCTTTGCTACGTGGCCCCACAATAAACGACTCGACTCACTACACCGGCTGCTCGTCTTTTATGTCATCCCGTCTCTGCGGCTCGCGGAGTCCGCTCTCTCAATGTGAATGAGGCAAAAAGTGTGTACCAAGATCGAGTTGTTTGACGGTCCTTTCTATCTGCCTACCCCTGCGGTGAAAGGTGTGATGGTTAGTCAGTTAAAAACTAAAAGGAATTAACGTGGTGTTTTTTTTATAATTTGAAGAGGTACAGGAAAACATTTCAATATGTATACCCTTTGTTTTCTCGGTGTACCAAAATGCCATTTTATGTTCTAAGTTTTTTCAAAAACAAGTAAATGATGAAATTTTGTTTTTATTTTTACAAATTATTATAGTTATGTAAATATTTATATAACTAGCAACTATTTTGAAAACTATCGAATTCCAAACATAATTTAATTTTGTCCCAGATTTTTTTGCCATGTTTTGTCTTTTATGACCCCACTGTGCGCCTTCCCAGGGTCCCACCGCCAAGCGTGCATTATTTATTCCCTCCGTTGTGTTCTGTACGTGGGTGTTCTTCACAATTGGAAACTAAATACCACAGTACAGGTTATCCTAGAATATAACGTAACGCCGTTACAGTCATTTGTCTGAAAATGACGTCGAATCACGGGCGCCTGGGCAGCCAGCCCTGGGAATTGGCATGATTACACTCGTACGTACGCACTACCAATGCAATTACAGAATGTCGTAAGTTTCTAGCACTGGTGCTCAGCGCGGTCAAAGGCCAGGAAAACCTAAAATCCCGGGAATCTTCAGAATACTATCCGTCATTTTTGTTTAAATATATTCCCATATTTCCAGAAAATTTTCCCAAAATATAAAAAAAGGATCAGCACAGATTTTTCACATTTCGTCAACATTTTTTAATGTGAATACCGCACAAGAATGCCAACTGATCCCGTCTGGAGCAAGTGAGACCATAGTATCCCAAATAACGAGATGTGGAGAGAGGAAGGTGGGGAAGTACCTGGCTAATCAGATCTGATCACCAAATTGGGCTAAAGCCATTTCAAGCGACTTTCCAATTCTCAATGATGTCTTACATCAGGGCGATACTGAGAATATCTTTCACTTTGAGACATGCCGCAAATAAACTATATATATATATTTTAAATTGATTAATTGTGAATTATTCCAGTAAAATTTATTTGTGCAGGCCGGGATTTTAAGCGGCCTACTTCGGAATGCTAGTCTTACCCCTCAACCACGGAGGCCCTAAAACAGAAAGGCAGTCACAGAGGCTTATAAAACTCCTCAATAATTCCTTTTCCAGAGGTTTCATATCTACACGACTTAATGGTTGGAAAGGAAGTGGGAATTGAAAATTTAATTCCAGTTGAAATTGTTCTGTTCTGTCTGTACTGTTCGTTATAATATTACACGTTTTGTTAATGAAGTGAAAAAAATGGTGTGGAAGATGTTTTAGAACCTATTGACTCGTAAAAACTCTTTATTTTTCTAAAATCTCTATTTTCTATAACTCTTTATTGTCACAACTCTTTATTTCCTATATTTATTCCTCCTCAGATTGTGGAATATTGTAAGGCGGGAATAATGTTGGAGTGAAATTGTGGTTACTGAACATGGTTGCTAACATACGTTAAGCCACGACATAACCCATTTCTACCGAGTTATTACACATGTTCCTTAAACATTTAAAGTTTTAAAGCTCTTAAAAAAATATATGTTATTCTTGAAGGTAATATACATTTCTATATATTTCCCTCGCGGAAACGCAAATTATATGATATTTCCTCGATAGAAAAAAATCGTAGAGTATGCTCCGAAAATTATTATAAACACGTTTGTTTCAGTTATTTTACAAGTAATATGTATGGAAAAATTCACAATGTTTCTTTAAATGCTGTTTTAGACAACCCCCACGAGATTTTTGCTCTGTTTCAAACGAGTCGTGTTTTATGAAACATTTTCACAAATTTCGCATAAATATTATCGATTTTTACATAAACGCGCTCTTTCTAACATTCGTACTTACATATCTATCCATCTTCTTCTTTTTGAGCGGGTATATCCCGCAAGTATATCGAAAAGTATTTAATTATTCCATGTTGTTATCTCCCATTATATTTGTGGTGAATTATGGTTTCAGGCATTTTCTTTTTCACTTTTCGTAAGTAGTATTATGTAGAGCTAAGAATTAAGAACAAAATTGCTTTCAGAGTTTTAACCACTATATTTGCACAGGTGACCGTTAATTTTCAGGCTGAAGATTTGTTATTTATTTTGTTACATTTTCAAAATTTTAACACATGGGCTTTAGTTATTTGTACATTAATCGTGAATCCTTCATTGCTGGGTGTTGATAGCCTCGCCGATAGAAAACTGCTTTGCTGACAACATCATATAAACTCCTAAACGGTAACTTCTGTATTCCCGATATAACACAAAAATTTGAGTTTTATGTCCCCGACAACTTCACAAGAGCGCGCAGACACAGAATTTTTTTTTGTTTCGAGATGCAGAACTAACTTACCATTAGTAAAGTCGCTCGGAAAAATGATTCTGTTACTAAATTACCTGTCCCATGAAATAGATATTTTTCAACTAAATATTCAAACATTCAAAAACGCTATTATTACTTAATAAAATAAAAAGTGTGTTTGTTATTGGTTATATATAAATTTGCATTTAAAATAAAATAAATAAATAAAAAAATATATTTTGTCAGGCTTGGTTTTGACGGTGGGCCCATGAATTTCTCGACCCGCCCTGGGCAAATAGTGTCCTGCACTTTAAAGCTTGGTTTCAAATTGTATGGTTAAGTCAATAAGACGCTTTGACTGAGTCCCTAGCACATTTATTACAACCGTTTATTAACTATTCTACATTGCAGCCCATGAAGTTTATAGAAGCAGTTTGAAGCTTTAGGACTTGGGTGTATTTAAGCGACATACGCTTTTAGAGATGTTCAGGTTCAATGTTTAACATTGCGGCCCGACATATTAACATAACTATTTTGTCGCTACACACTGTTACATTAATCCTTTTCTGTATGCACGCCTACACCTGCTGACTCATGGAAAATGTACAGAATAAAAATTGCCGTTTATCGGGTACGGTGGGATGACAATTAATCCGCCGACAATTGGCGCCCCGGCATATTTTTATACATTGTACAGTCGGTTTAGGGAAAATACGGTTTACTCAATTAAACAAACCATATCTAGGTAACCCCGAAGGGATGGTTGGAGAGAATGTACTGCCGAATATCAAAAGTATAAAACAAATCTTCATTCAAATGCATCAAGGAAAAATCTGGTTGTTTATATACCTACTGTATATACCAGCGCATAAGTACCTACAAAAAATCGATACTGTGTATAAATTCATACCAACGTATTATTAAGGGTATTTTTGAAGTCGATTTTAAGTTTGAAATTGGTAAATAATGCACAAAAAATTGTAATTTTATTGTAAAACTTGCTCTTACGCGGGATGCGTTACAATGCCATTTAAAGAAATAAATTGATTCTCCCTGTATTTCCTTTCCCTTTCGTCCTCGTCTTCTTCTTCTTCCCTTCCCCGCCTTCCCCCTCCCTCGTCGCCCCTCCCGCGAACCCCACCCACTCCCCCCCTCCTCCCTTTCCTCCCTGCCGCTAAAATATATGAAATACAAACATTTTCATTTCTACAAATTTCATAACGCCGGAGCTTACCATTGTATATAGCTATAACCTTCGCGGGCGTCCGCACAACAAATCACCAAAGTTTCATGGCAATCGCATGAACGGTATGGCAGCGCATAAGATACGAACAAACAAACATCAATGTTGATTTTTATATATAAGATATAATTTCGGGGGGCCAACAGTCGGTGGATCAATTATCGAATTGCCATCGGGTATAGTAGTGCGCCGGGTTAATACTATTTATTATTCGCTGATTTATATTACAATAAGAATTATCGATAATATTCGCTGTGGCTCCTTTTTTTAGTATTTGGGATTTAGTGATTGTGTGGACATTAAACATTGTGTGTTTTATGTTAATTTTCTTTTTCTTCTCCTTGCAGGTAAGATTCCAGCTTACGTCAGAAGAAAGAGTGATCGCTAGTGATGAGATGTTGGTAAGTTTATACGCTCCCCCATCCTCATTATGTATCTTTTGTTGCGTAAAAGCGGAAGTTAGCCCTCATTAACAAAATAATCGTATACCTTCGTTTACATAAACCACGTAAAATAAACGATTTAAGCTTACTAAAGCAAAACTACTCTCTGCAGCATTGGCAAAACTACAGTTTATTTAGAGCGTAGTGAGAAATATTACGCATTTTAGTAAAAACATTATTATCATTTGCCAATAGGGATTGCAATCCGGAAAGCCGGATCCGGTATTCGGGCGGATCCGGCATCACTAAACCAATATACCAATGCCACTTTTTGGCAAAATAATCACGCTGTTGCATAAGTAGGTACTATTAATGTCGTTCGGCGTTGAGCCGCCCCCTCAGAGTTTATCATTTTCCAAAACCAAAATTGATTTTTTGATATTGCATACTTAAAATAATTATTTATAGTAAATTGATTCAACTAGGGAGTTATAAACTTATTATTGTGATAATTGTGTCATTCATTAGACAGATTCGTCACGATGCCTGTCATAGATATAAGATGGGACTTGTTAGCATGCTCAAATACCAAAGTATTGTGATCTCGGTAGATTAAGTAAGGTTGATTATATTAGATTCAATAAAGTTAAACACTTAAATTGATCTTTCTGTGAAATCTTAGAAGACTGAACCATCCGTTACGTTTAAATTTAATTAGTTACTGTACTAGATTTTTAAATATTTGCTCGTTGTCTTCTAATTATACAATCGGAAATAAAGTTGATTTCTTATATAGTAGAATTCGGATATAACGACTTCGCTTAAAACGACTTACTGTTTTTAGTTGTATTATCTCATAAATAGTAGATTTTTTAACGAAAAGGGAAAATTATCCTGATTTGTTCAATCCGGCTGGATCCGGCTGGGTCTGGCCGGATTTCCATCGGATTGAAAATGTTACCGGATTGCAATCCCTATTCGCCAGCTTCCAGGGAGCGGCATAGAGAGAGTTTTCAAAGGAGTAGCGGTAGGCGGTAGCAGGGAGTAAATTCGAAAAATTCATGCTTCTCACACGGAAAGCTGTATGTGGCCTGCTCACCAGTCGGAAAGCCTTCTGATTTATTCGTAAACGCACTAGACGGATGCTCGCTGGTGTGATGTAAAATTGAGAATTAATTCCTTTTTAAATTCATTTACAAACGACATTATTTAACTGTAACTTTTCATAATGACATTTTAAACTTTTGAAGTGATTGGAATATTATTTGTATGAAATACTACCATACTTTTAAGGTTGGAAAACCATCATACAAAACAATAAAACGACTTTAACGTCTACCCTGATAACGGCTTATCTTTTATCGATTTTAATATCCGTCGTAAAATAAAATACATGTGCTTTTAATGCGCTTTGTAAATTGACGCGGCTCCGAACTGGCGCGGTCGGGTTGACAATCAATTTTTTTCCCCTTTCATGTTAATGCGGTTTTAATGTGTGCACATCATTAATTATTTATAGATTATAAATTTACCATCCATTTATTTATTGTGACGGAGACGTTTACGATAAGCAATTATTTGTGAATTGCTAAATGATAATGTTGAAGCAAACGTTTAATATAATTAAGTATTTAAAATTTTCATTTTTAAATTACGCCCTTTTTTGAGTGAATATCAAGTTCTAAATCTATTTTATGAATTACTAGCGAGTTCCCGGCATGCGTTGCTATGCCGCTTAATAAAGATTTTTTTTCGCCCTGCGTGTCCATTTCCATTCGTCCCGTTCCCCTTCTGCCTCCCATTCCTCTCCCACATCCCCTTCCCCTCTCGCATTCCTATTCCCCTTCCCTCTTCCCTTTCCTTCGCCCTCTTCCCCCGTCCAGCGAACCCCTCCCCCGTCCCAAGTTCCCTTCTCCCCTCCCAGATTCGCCTCCTCCCTTCTGCGAATCCCCATCCCAAGCTCCTCTCCCCCCTCCCGAGTTACCCTCCCCCTCCCGGTATCCCCTCCCCCCTCCCGTATTCCATACATTCATTCCCGGTACATTCATTTTTCAAACAGCTCGCGTGCCACCTTTTGCAATTTTTTATATAAATTTCATAATGCCAGAGCTCACCAGTATATACAGAAACTATCACTGACAGGCACACGTCAAATCCCCAAAGTTTCATCGCAATCGGATGAATTGTTACCAACGCATAATTTTATGATGCCAGAACTCGCTATTGTATGTAGTAAGAATCACGGGCATGCGCTCATCAAATCTCCAAAGTTTTATCGCAATAGGGTGAATTGTTTAGCAATGCATAGCATACACACATACATAGACAGAAGCCAACATTTTCATTTTTACATATTATACTCGTGTATAGATAAAACAATATTGATCGTTTAAATTTATTTAATGTTATATTTGTTTTCTGCCAAATTCGTTATTTTCACAACGCGCGTTGAAATGAGAGTTAGAGCTAGTAAATGTTGGTGGTTTCCGATTTCCAATTGCTGACATAACTAGCTTTGGGCATTTATTTTTAGTGGATTTTAGCTAGTCGGTGGACGGTAGAAACTATAATGTTTAAAAGCTAATTTTTCTGTTACCAACCGATATCTGACTGTCTTGAAATATGTTTTGTAATCATATTATTCCAACCTCTCAACCTTTATCTTCTTGACCTACCTATTCACATTCAAAAAACCCTATTGGTATTTCATAGTCGTTGGTATACCTGGCGCCAGGCAATAGTGATAAACTTGTATAGTTTTCGCGTAGCATAAAAATAATTTAGCCCCAAAAACAACCCCAGAATTGACAGCTCTACAGTCTACCATGTCCGCTGTCTACATTGAAGCGGCCAGCGTCAAATCCTGCAGGCAATCAATTTCTATCCGACGCTGAATTCCTTCCATTCGCTGTCATTTCCTGTCCATCTCAAATAGTGATTGGTGAAGCTACCCCTAACTGGATCACCCCATTGACCTGTGCATACTTACATACAGACTTACGTGCACTGTGCAGTCTGCCCGCACATATTGGTTGTGGAAAGGCAGAAGGGGATAACCCGCATATAAAAATTTTTACAAAAGATGAAAATACTCTTACGGTTTTATTTATATAATTCGTTATGTTTTAGAGGGATGTATATATTGTGCTGTACAGGTGCTTGTTTTGAACCTTCATACGTTTTTCCCATTTTTACTAATCATTTATTAAGGAGAGTTCATGTCAAAACGTTAATTTCAGTTAACACAATAAAAATCGAAAATAGTTTTTATTTTTAACTTAATGAGTAAAATCACAAATTGTAACATTTATTTAATGAAAACAAAATATTAGCGAAACTCGAATCAAAAATCTGGAACAGAAAAATCAGAAAAGTTAGAAAACTACCAACATTATTTTCATTTTCTTAACGCATATTTTTGTTGGTTGTTATCTCTGTGTATTTCAATTTGGGAGGAGGGAAAGGGTACCGCCGCCCCGGGAACCTTTATTGGATAACCAACACCTCTGCCATAGGTCACCCCAAGTGGTTCGCTACGTTTGGTGATTTAGCTGGGGTGCCCGGATTCATGGGGTGAGATTTATCTAGGTCTTGTAGGCGGATGACCAGGACACACTGAACCCCAGATTCCTACCCACCCCTCAAACCCTTTTCCTTCCCAGAACCCTCCTCTCCTTCCTTTCCAAAAAAAACCCTCCACACAGCATCTCCAAAGATGACATAGGCCCTGAGGGAAATTATTTTTCTCAGGACCTCCTGTGTGGGGTTCATGTAAAAAAAAAAAAACAAGTGTGATTGCAAGATTCAAACCAGAACCTAATGCTATCTAGATAGTTTCTTGGATAAATTTATCCATTTTTATTATGCGACATCTATTCACTTTTTTGTAAGTCTAGGATGAGGATGGATTTTTATTTTTAACTTAATGAGTAAAACCTCTAATTGTAATATTTAATTAATGAAGACAATATTAGCGAAAATCTGATGAAGAAAAATGAGAAAAAAGTACTGACCTGGCAAGTAATAGGTCCTGGGTTCGAGTCCCAGACGGTACCGTATTTTTTTCTGATTTTTCCGTTTCAGATTTTCAGAAAATATGTAAAATACGGGTTATTTCATACAATTGTAAAGGGAAGTTAAATTGTTAAGTTTTTAATTTTTTTCGTTTTAAAAAACCATCATCTTTATCATTTTCAATATAATTCAACTTTTTACCGAGAAATAAATAATGCAAAACAGGGATTTTTCTGAAAAGAGGTGTTACATATTTATACCCTTTTACCATTTCATCGTCGATTCTGCAATTATTTTTCAATTTGGTCGTTAAATGGTTAAATGGGAAAATAAATGACAAATATTCAATCTATATCTTTATATGGTAGGGTTTACAAATAATCAACCTGTTTTAAAGGAAGTGGGGATATGAAAAATCTTTGAAGTAAGTCATTTGATTTCAATAGTGAAACGACGAAGACAATGTTCTTGTATCCAAAAAATCGTTGATGTAAAAAAGTTTTGATGTATCTGTTCTTTTTCTATCTAACTTTCGTTTTTTGTAAATTGTTTGAGTTTTCTATTTCGCATAAGATGATTGCTAATCATCTTATAAAGTTTGTTTTTTGACGTTACACAATTTTTTTTCTCATTTATCATATTTTGTCTAAAATAAGTCCGTCGTACGAAACGTTATATAATTATATGGGTATCCCAAGTTTTACACGAGAAAATTTGGATTTAAAAACATTATTTGTTACAACTTTTAAAAAAAATATAAATCACTCCTATATACCTACACCACTATTTAATGAAAATAATCGGCATGTTTCGAAATCAATGGCAAATGTGTGGTAAAACCGTGTACGTTCGTGTGGAGATCCGCAAAGAATGCAAGGCTGATCTAAGCGTAATGAGTAAGATTAATAAAGGGACGCTCAGATGGTTTGGGCGTGTTGAGCAAATGAACGGGGAAAGGAGTGTAAGGAGAATATATGACGCAAATGTGAATGGCAGAATAAGTCGCGGACGCCCTTGGAAGACATGGCCCGATCAAGTGAATCAAATGCCGACCTGAGTCGGGCCATTTCAAGAGTCAGAATAATAGAAGAGCATGTATGAGACGATGTATGAATGTGAATGAGGCAAGGAGTCTGTGCCAAGACCGAGTTAGTTAGTTAGATAAACGTTAAACGCTTGTCTGCTGAAGAAACCACTGGTTTCGAAAGTTGTCAAATATTTTGATTAAATATCGATTTAACACAAAATGAATTTTTTTCATTGACCGAAAAGTAAATTTACGTGCGATTATTGAAGGATTTTTTGTTTAGAAAATTAGGAATTTGTCTTAACTTTTTGATGATAATAGTGTCTGCTTTCAATAGGTTAACACAGTAAGGTTGCATGTTATTGTTTATTTGTGTACTAATGAGATGCGCTTCTACGATTATTTTTCCAACATAAGCATGTTCAATGTTCACAGAGTACGCCAATAGAAGGTTATTTAATATTTATTCCAAACGAATCATCACGATTCAATACAATTTATTTATCATCAACAGAAAATCAAACTGAATGTACATAATTGTTATTATTATTCGTAGAGATGTTTTGCTCTGAGATTTTCGTGAATATCAAAGAATCAGGCCAGGGGCTAATTGTAAGTAGTTTTGAAAAAAATCAATTATTCCTAATGGCCATAGAAGCATTGAATATAAAAAAATAACAAACCTTTTGAGTTGAAAGCTTTGAAAATGTTAAAGAATTGACATTTGGGAATTGATTTTACGATGTAATAAATAATAATTGTATTGGGTTTTGTAATTTGACTCCAGGACAAAATTTTTAACTTAACTTATGTAATATTTCCGCAATTTCCCTCTTATCATTTCGAAAAAAATTTAAGGTTTTTAAATACCTTCATTGGAATGATGTGGCACAAATTCAAATTTTTTTGATCCCACAAATGTTTTAATTTTTTTCTTCGTAAACAAGATTCAAACTTTTGAAATCTTTTTTGTAAATTGCGAAGGCAAACTTAGAAAGTTTTGTAATATTTTGTGCAAACCTATATGGGTAGCCCTTTTGGTAGGTACCTACCTACTGGAATGTAAAAGACAATTTTGTTCTCACAATGACGAATTTGATCATGATTATCAGGAACCGGTTTAATTTTTATGTTTGAACTTGCTATATGGGGATAGTCTCGCATGTCATGCACCAGAACCAGCTTCACTTCCAGAGATCTTTCCCTCCAGGTTTTCCACACGCTTAGGCAGAGAGGTTTAAATTCCACACAACTATAATACTAGATTCTAAAATGTTATTTAGGGATCATATTGAAAATATTCTAGAAAAAGCTTATAAGCAATTGGGTTTCATTATTCGCATTACAAAGCCTTCTATTATAGCACACACCCTAATTCTGTTATATATGTCATATGTACGTTCACAACTCGAGTTCGCCTCAGTAATTTGGAATCCTCAATATCAAACATATATTCATCGCAAAATATCCAGAACAAATTTATAAAACACCTATCCTATCGTTTTAGTGATCATCGATTTGACCCTATGGCTTTATATAAACGCAGAAAAATCTCTGATGCATTATTCTTACACAAAATCGTGAACTGCCTCGTTGATTCATCATATCTGTTAGAAAATATTGCATTTCGTTGCCTCAAACAAAACACCAGATCGAACGACTTATTTAGAATACCACACAGTAAATCTAAATATGCGCAAAACTCTGTAATAGTACGTATCTGTGAAACTTACAATGCCTTACGAGATGTAGACATTTTCAACCATGACTTGAAATCATATAAAATGCAGCTATAATCATATATAGCTGCATTTTATAGTTATAATCATTTTTCTGTATGACTGTTTGTTTCCTCAATTAAAAGAAAAAAAAAAAAAAAAAAACAACCCTGCCTTGACTTATTAATCGTTTCATACCTCGTACCCACACGTTTATATTGAATTATTGCTACATTACCTAACGCCAGTATTTGATTCACTTAACTTTCTTAGCTTGTTTCTTCCAGAGGCATCCTGCACTTTTTCACTTCAGTTGTGGGCTATGACATGTATTATGTACCTGAAACTTATTTCTCCATCTATGTGCTCTACAAACCATCTAAACTTCACTTTAATTTTCTTGTGATGTATGCTAACATTGGCTTTTATTTTTTCTTTAATCGGTCGTTTTTGATTTTACAACACCCAAATTTAAAGGATCTATTCTATTTGTAATGCATTCACAGTATACATTCCTTCCCTCCTCTACTAGTTTTTTATGTCATTGCTGCATTTTTGGCTTGGTATCATAATTCTGTTGTGTACAGCATTTCTTTAATTTAAATTATCTATCGTGCATTATCAATAGTGTTCGGTTCAATTTAAATAGCTCTACCGAATAGTTCATTTATACCTTTCTTGGAAGCGCGCTGTGGGATGGTTTTATGAACAGCATTCATGGCGAAAATTTATCTCACTCTAGTACATCTATTATTAATAATGATTCTAAAGGTTTTAAACGTCGTCATTAAATGATGCAACTTATTTAATTTGATGATTCAATTAGATTATTATAACATCGTGCTTTTGACAGAACACCTTCAACAGCCGACTATCACGAACAGGTTGAAAATTCATGATCTAATTCGTGATGTCATTGCGGTTTAAATGCATTATCAAAATAAAATAAAATTATACCATACAGAAACCGGTTTACCAAACCAACTAAATAATCATAGTTTTTTGCTATAAGTACTTTAAACATCAACATCGACTGAACAGAAGGGCACTTTATATTTAAATTATCAATAATATAATCGGCGTTATTGAATTCGTGTCAGTCAGTGTTTTTTTAAAGTTCAGTCTACAATATTAACTTTAAAATTAATTTACTATTAAATATATACAGATTGATTGCTCGTTCTTGATCGAATTTGCTGAGGTCAAAAATATCAAATTAATTCTGTCAGTAAAATTATATTTTCAATTACAGTTTTTTATTTGCCGACGAGGTCAAAAATGATATAAATTTTTTTATATATTTTTTTTTTTAGTTTACATATTAGTTACGTAGAGACTCACTCTTTTCTAAGTTCTATAGTTTCACGATCAGAAGAAAGAAATATGTTATCATATTTGTATGGCTTGCGTAGATGTAGCTTTGAAATCGTTGGTTATTTTATCTACCGTAGATGAAACGAAGGTCATTGAGTGTAATGGAGATACACAAATGAATGGTATCCGTTAGAGCTCGTGTTTCCATTTCATTTCCACTTTTGCAATTCTAATCCTTAAACACATAAGGCTAATTTTGACAGTTATACTATTTTCGGATTATGTCAAAAATGCTTATCTCCACGTTAAATTGTATTATCTGTAAAATCCAGATGGAATTCTTTGCAAAATTTTTAATTTTTTTTAATTAGCTCTACACAGGTGGCTACGGAGGAAAACATTTTTTCTCGGGGCCTGTGTCATCTTTGGAGATGCTATGTGGAGGGTATTTTTAGGGAAAGGTAAAGGAAGTTCTGGGAAGGAAAAATGTATGAGGGGTGGGTAGGAAACTTTGGATCAGTATGTCCAGGAGTGACGGATGTATGTATCCATTTCTCCCACTGCGGTGTAAGGCAATCGGTCTAGAGAATCCGGCTAGAGAGGTCAAAAGGTCTCATCCAATCAGGCTCTCCTAATCCGGCCCACCACGCAGTAGGTGGACAAACGCGTCCACCGTCAAGAGTCAAGACTTAGAAAAACTTCACCCCATGAACTCGTCATCTAACGAGAGCGAACCACTTGGTGCGAACTATGACAGAGGTGTTAGTTATCCTATAAATGGTTCCCGGGACGGCGGTACACATACCCGCCTCCCAAATTGATGCCAGAACTTATCGTAGAATGCTACTTCAGAACACATATCTTTTCGTAAGAATTGAAAACTTCCTGAAATAATTTATTGTTTTTACTTTATTAGTGTTAATTGATTTTAATTACGTGCATAAATTTAATTTAGTTGCCTTCTAATTTTAATTGAAATTGACCGGATAATGTGCCCGCATTGCCAACACCTCCCTTAGTAATTATCTCACCATGATTGTTGGCAGAAATTTTGTTTACGCTTTTCCTGGAAATATTTTTAGGGGTGAGTGTGCCGCAGACTGTTTTTTCCGGAGAAAAAAAATAAGTGAGTTTTGGATCATCTATCAGAAAAGTTTCCCTGATTGAAGATTGTGGATAGGCTTTATACCTTCTGTTCATGTTAATTCCATCATAAAATTACTTCCAAAAGTTTAGTAAAACGATGTTTTTTGTTGTATGTATTTAAAAAAAATTCAATTCAATTTTAGAACCTGCTTCCACGATCTTAATTACCTATTTCAAGGCCTCTGGGATGAGAAAAAGCCTTTGTTGTTTGTCGTAGAGTTATGGGCTATTGCGCGTTCTTTTTATTTATGTTGACAATTTGGGAAGCGGGAATGGGTACCGCTGTCCCGAGAACCATTTATTGCATGGGTCTGCAATAGTTCGCTACGTTAGGTGACTTTGCAGGGGTGTCCAGGTTCATGGCGTGAGGTTTGTCTGGATCTGGCGGCGGACGACCTGGACACACTGAACCGTAGATTCCAACCCACCCCTTTTACTCTTTTCTTTCCCAAAACTTCCTCTCCTTCCTTTCCCTAAAAAGACCCTCCACACAGCATCCCCGAAAATCACATAGACCCGAGAAAATTTGTTCTTCCCAAATCCAATAAGAAAATTGCAAAATTTTTCAAAATTTCAGGATTTTACAGACAATACAATGTCACATGGATTTAAGGATCTTTGACGTAATCTGAAAATAATATAACTGCCAAAATGAGATTTCATGTTTAGACATTTGAATTACAAAAGTGCTCTAGTATATGTGCTTTAATGGATAACATTCATATGTGAAAATTATTTTTATCACAGCCCTGTGTGGAGCTAATGTAAAAAAAAAATAAGGACGGCTGTACCCATACCCGCCTCCCAAAGTAAAGAATTTATAATTATTTTCTCAGAAGGTTTTTTATAAGAGCTGGTGTAATCTTTGGGAATGATGGGTGTAGAAATGATACCTTTTGTAGGAGGAAGGAAAAACAAACGCCAGCAGCGCATTTCAGTTTTGAGATACTGTTAAAAGCCTTATAGGATATATTTAAAGGTATTAATTACGTTTTAAATTCATTACCTTAATTTTTATCTTTATTTAAATGATTTTCTCATTTGATTAATTATTCTAAGGAGCCTCGTAGTGGTTCCCCAAGTATGGAGGGGTGGAAATAAACCTCATTTGATCTGGAAGGAATTTTAATTCAAAAAATATGTATGGATTACTTATTTAAAGTAAGTATGCTGACTATAGAATAAAGAATAACACAAGAAATGTCTTGTGGGCGTGTTTCATGATCAAATTATACGTTCCATGCAAAACTGTGTTTCACCATGATTACGAAATTCAAATGGGATGGCGATATACAAAATCAGGCAAGTGCAAAAGAGTGGCAAATTTATTGCCATTCAATTTTGTAGAGAAGGGGCTAGTAGTGTAAAGTTCTTTATTTTATTGTAGTAGGTAAAAAAAAAGAGAACAATTTTGTTAAAAAAAAAACAAACGCAGATAGCTTATTTAGTAGATCATTGATGTCAATCTTGTCGAAAGCTTTTTCAAGTTCAAAATAATTAACATCGACTTGGCCACTTTTGTCTAGCGTTCGTATTAGGATATCTGCGATGCGTTGGAGTTTTGAGATTAATGAAAACTACTTATTTGGCGTCTAAAATCCATATTGACGATCGTCAAAAAGTGGCTTAAAGTGTTTAATATTATTTGTACATGCTTTTCAAATATTTTTGCAGTAGGGCAGAAAACGGCAACTGATCTCGAGTAGAGAATATCTTCAAGAAAAATGCAATTATCCAAATTTACAAAGATAATATCGTCAAAAAATTTGAAACCCACCAATCAAAAAGATATCAAGACAACATCAAAATACCAAAATTTAATACCAAACTAATGCAAAACAATTACATCTTTTTAGGAATAAAGTATTTCAACAATCTTCCGATTGAAATAAAAAAAAATCAAAGACATCAATAAACTGAAACTCAAACTGAAGCTACACTTCATCAGGAATAATTAATTAAATAATTACCTGTATTTCTCTTTCTTTCTATTTATTATCAATCTATATTTATTTCTATTTTATTTAGATTTTTCGAATTTCTCTAAAGTGCACAATATTTTAGTATGTAACCATATCCCATTGTATGTACACCTTCACATATAGATGATCCAGAAGTTTCGATTGTTCCCATTATATACTTACCTATTGCATAATGTTATTCTATTTCTGTCATAATTAGTGTAACTCGCTCATCAAGCACAAGAACTAGCTTCTTCTTTGGTGAGATTGCAATTTTTAATAATTTCTGTACCAAATTGAAATTTATATTAACACCACTGTAAACTTATATATCTATATTAAAAAAATTTATATGTGAAATAAAAAAATAATAAAAAGCTGTTATTTCGCGCATCGCATTTTTACCCCTTTCATAAGGAGGGGTGATTTTTGCTAGTTTCCAGATGACTGTTAGACACGTTGAAAATATACATAACAGTGATATATAAAACATCAGA
Source organism: Glyphotaelius pellucidus (assembly GCA_936435175.1). Taxonomy (NCBI): domain Eukaryota; kingdom Metazoa; phylum Arthropoda; class Insecta; order Trichoptera; family Limnephilidae; genus Glyphotaelius; species Glyphotaelius pellucidus. Next base: position 8,728,755 of record OW386537.1, on the reverse strand, counting down.
ACATATTTAAAGACTAAAAATTGGACTGTTGTCAGCCCAATTTCTTTAAAATTGACAAGGCCGTCTTTACATACTTTCCAGTGGGGAATCTATCTTTTTGGTAAGAAAAGTGGAAATCGCATTAAGGTTTGTTTGAATATTTCTACTTTTGATTGAACATTTTTGTAAGCAGAGGAAAAAACCATTTGCAATTTCATCGTAAGTACTTAATTCATATCCGACAAATGTCGTAGTTTTCAACGAATTATTGATTTTTTTAAGGTCCTTTGATCCTTCCAATACTGTTTGTAATCTGTATACAATTTTTCTTTCAAATGATAACATAGTTTCATTGGGACACGAGACTTTTTGTATTTTTTTCAAAAATATAAATTAAGGTACTTGTTTGTGAGAAATACACCCTAACAAGTAAATAATGTCGCCTTTATTTTTGATTTTGTTTAATGGACGAATTGTAGCGCGCGATCACTTTGAGAGAGCCTGAGTAAACGGCTATATTTTCTCAGTAGCATCTGTCGCCCTTTGTGATGTAAATATAAATAACACCCCGCCCCTCCTCCACTCTATACAGCCCTTAATTATTTTATATTGTTACCCTAAACGTGATGCCGCACCCCCCTCCCCCCGCGGGGGCAGTACTCCACATTATCACGCAACCTTATTTATTTCTTACAATTTATCCACCAATCTTGCAAATTAAGTAAAACGGGGGCTTTCAATATACCTAACAATAATCTGAAAAAATTCAGTAAATACCAAAACCTGCGCTATTGTAGATTTATCTACGTCTAGTCATTTTTTAAGTATGCTCTTGCATAAATTAAACACTGGCCGTGTATTTTGTGCATCCGTGTGTAATCAGTGATCTTATTAAATGTTGTAAACCAATCTTTATGTACATGGAAGGATATTTGCGTGTAATCAGTGTTCTTATTAAATGTTGTAAACCAATCTTCATGTACATGGAAGGATATTTGCGTGTAATCAGTGTTCTTATTAAATGTTGTAAACGAATCTTTATGCACATGGAGGGATATTTGCGCAAATGATAACTGATAATTTATTTTTATCTTTTTTGCTCCCTGAAGGTTTGCTTTTAGTTTAGTTTAGTTTTGCTGGACGATTGAAACACAATTTTTAAATACATCAAATATATTAATTAATTTTTTTCCAGAAATAATAATTTTCACTTTCAACGTTTATAAATTAATCAAGAACCTATTTTTTCATTCAGGTTGGAAAAGTCGTTTATTCAGATGTTCCTTCTAGATTTTTTTTTTAAATTCAGAGCTGATCAATTCTTTGAAGATATGTGGGGTGTACTTAGAATGCTTAGTATGTAATCCATTGAAAGAAAACAAAATGTTTAATTTCACTTTCATAGTTATCATTGATCTTTTTTATTTATTTCTTCTAGAATTACCATTTATAATTGTTTACACAATTACACCTGTTGAAATGTTTAGTCGTAGAATTAAGAACCTACTCACTCGAAGATATCCCGAGGATTAGCTCTTCCATGGCGCAAGTTATAATTTAATACTCAAAAAAGCTTGTTTTTATACAAAATGTTCGAGTTGAAATTACCGAATTGTTTACGCTATTAGCCCTTCAGTATTTTTCAATAAAGCATATCATTGTATCTGGCTAACTTAGTAATGAACCCACGTAAAAGTACAATAAAGAAGTACGAAAGTACAGTGCAAAAAGTACCTAAACTTACAGATAGAACAGCCAGCAAACGATGCGGTTTGCTATGCTATCCCATCGTGCATGTACATAACTTTACTTATAATCGAAGTTATAATTCAAAGACAGCAAAACACGAAGGCAGCTCGGGAACACGAATCCAGCCACTTTTTGTTCCTTTTCCCACTACCCTACTAAACTTGTTTGTCCTTAGATTCTCACTCCCGCGCAATTTTTCTTATCACGGCATCACAGGCCCCCGCCGCGAACGTCGCCTAATTTAAATTCTAATTCTTCTCTATTGCCCTCCCTTATTATATTTTTGATCTCATAATTTTTGACGGATTCGTCTCATGAATCTTGTTATTAACGTGATACGCGCAGTCAGTAACGAAGCACGCGACAGCTGATGAGTTAATGCTGCGAAATTCTTTAATGTTGCGTTGTTTTATTTTCTTATCGTTAGTATCAGTCGGGAAGTAACTACATAGTTTCAATTTTCTAAAATAAAATACCAGCACACTAATATCTCATACAATGGAACGTCAGAGATTGATATAACGAAATAATGAGAACAATGGATAATAGATGCCCACTTTTTATGCTCTTTTCCTCGATATCTTTTCCAGATATATCTTCTCTTGTTATCATTTGCTTTTAATTAGTTAAATCTTTTATTGCATTCTGATTGAGCAACGTTCCATCAAAACATTTTTAATTGTAAAGATCTGGAAGCTTACAGAAAATTTTCATGACACAGAACTGTAAATGCAGCACTATAAAATAAGTAGGGTTCCGCGATCGTGAAATTTTTAAATCTTCGGCCCCTAATGATGTATTAGAAACAAATCCACGTACTTCGTAAAACGATTTTTTTTTTGTTAAATTAGCTCCATACAGGATGATGATGAAAATAATTCTCTTCGGGGCTTATATCATCTTTGCGGATGCTGTGTGAAGGGGAATTTTTTTGGAATTAATTACCAATAAATGCCGCGTTCAATTTTATTCAACAGTTCTTTAGATCAAATATACCTAGAAGTGAGGTTTCGTACATTTTAGAAACCACTTAATTAAACACATAATAATTATTGAAGAAGAAGATAACACTTATAATCTAAATGAAAATATGAAAGAAAACAAGACACAGAAAAACAGAAAAAAACAATGGTCGCAACTGGGACTCGAACCCAGACCTCTCGTCTTACCGGGACGGCGCGTTTTCCAATTTCGACCATTTGCGACCATTGTTTTTTTTTCTGTTTTTCTGTGTCTTGTTTTCTTTCATATTTTCATTTAGATTATAAGTTTTATCTTCTTCTTCAATAATATATTACGTTGATGGGAATAACCTTCAAAAGTTATTAAAAGAGAGTTTTTCTCATAGAAAATTGAACATAATAATTAAGTCGATATAAAAATATACGACCAACGTAATTAAAAAAAAATTCTAGTGCTTTCCAAATGTTACGTTGTAAGGATTAAAGTATTTTAGTTTGTGCTGAATTCACTATAAAAATCAAAGATAAAAATAAAGTGTATACGTTTTTCAACGTTCCAGCACGCGCCGTGTTTGTTTGTATGAAGGTAACGTGTGCTGTGGAAAACAGTAGAGTGGAGTGTAGGGTACAGTATAGAGTGTACGGTGAACAGTGATCAGTGTACAGACTACGGTTGGTTCTCTACGTTCGCGCACAGCCTCCCTCGTAGAGCTTTACTACGTAGCCTGAAGCCCCTATCTATAGGGCTATCTCGGTAATTAAATCTCAAAAAGCTTTGAGCTTTCGTCCGGAGCTTTTAATGCGATGTTATTAGCGTGTTGGTACTAAGTACTGTACTGACTTGATTTTTAATACTCCCTTATTTGCACCACAGACTTTGCCTTGCCTCGATTTTAAACGGAATTGTTGATAATTGGGAGGGTGGCATTTTTATCATTTTTCTTTTTAGTAAATATCTTGAACTAGTTTTAAACGCCTTTATAAACTTATTTCTTTTGACAGATTTTTCTATTTTAACAAACGTATTGCAATCTTTAGAGCACAGGGTGGGAATGCTGTCTTTGTTGTACAGGTAGGTACTTCAATTGAGAAACCAGCGTCATTGATTCCATCGGTACCGGTGCACAGTCGTAAAACATTCCAAACACGCGCCCAACATATGTACACGGTTATTTGTCGTTTCTACGACTCGTTCTTGAGTTCAATAGCTCGACTGTGCTCCTATATTACGGGTCTCTTCAAGACCCTTGTTCACTCCTTTCTCCCTTCAAAAAGACCTTCCACACGGCATTTTCAAAGATGAGACCCTGAGGGTTATTGTTTTCCTCGGGGCCTCCTGCGGAGTCAATGTAAAAAAAGTAAATAAATCAGAACTTATTTCTTCGAATACTATTATTAGGCTTGCGTCTACGTGGTTGAATTTCAGAACCCAGCTTCGAGTGCATGTCTGACGCTACGCCATACACGCCGCACCACAAATAACATCTGTGTACGTGGAATTTCAAGCAAAATGCCGTTGTAATTCGGTTTTGAATTCTAGAATTCGTCACAAGATGTCGCCACTTCCGTCGGCAGGACGCATAGGGACGTGCCCCCCTAGGTATAAGTTATACGAATTTATGAATCTGTAGTATCTCTCCGGATATGGAAAGATTGACGGTAATACTCAGCTGTATCTAATATAACATATGACTCCACATAGCATGCCAGATGACATAGGCCCTGAGGAAAATTATTTTCCTCAGGTCCTCCTATGTGGAGTTAATGTAACAAAAAATATGACGTCATTGCCCGTCCCGGTCACCTTGTCCTGGTGACCAGCCGTCATGGCTGACAGTAGATACGAGAAACGGGCTAATTTTGGAACCATTTCCTATTGGATTTATAAAATGGTCACGAACACTAACTGGGAGAAGTCGAATAAAAACCTGCGGAGTTGGTTTTCTACTGCTAGTTAGCCTCTCCACGAGTATGGACGAAACGGTTCGTCGAAGCGAAAAAATGCTCAGAAGAGTATGGCAAATACGACAAATTCATTAAATATGACAAATACCGTCATATCTAGTGAAACTATTTGACTTGAAGTGGCTTCTATTGACATTTGCGCGTAGTTTTTTTAATTTTCGGAAGACATACCTACAATACCAACTTCACAGCATTATTTTAAAAATTCTTTTTGCGGCGTTTAGCGGTCGTCAGAGGAAGGAAGCAGTTTTTTTGTACGGACGTGTTTTTTTTTTTCGATGTTGATTTATTATTGTGCAATGATGTCGACGACGTTTTAATTCAAAATACAATATTATTTTTAACTTATTTATTTGAATAATACTAACAATAATTTATTAATAAGCATTTTGATATTTTAAAATAATTATTCTTCAATTGTAACCAGGCGTTGTGTGATAATTATCCTGGCCTATTTGTGGATTTATCTCTATTTATTCCGATTTGTATAATAATTATTATTGTGGGATTAGATTACAAATTTCAATTATAGCAATTTGTTGCAAATGTGCAGAGGAGAAACTTGTATGTAAATTAATTCAACGAAGCATCGCCCCAAAAGCCCAATTAATCCCGTGGTTTGCTGCAGATTATCCCGCATTATGGGGTGTTTCTCTGGCCGGATAGCTTTTATTTACCAGTCATGTGTTGTGTATTTAGCGACTCATTATTTTGGCCTCGCGTGAAATTTATTTTTTTGAAATTTATTTTTGTGAAATTTATTTTTGGGAAATTTATTTTTGTGAAATTTATTTTTGTGAAATTTATTTTTGTGAAATTTATTTTTGTGAAATTTGTTTTTGTGAAATTTATTTTTGTATTCTACAATTCATCGAATTTAAAAAAAAAACTATGTCTGGCTAAAATAAAAATTATCGAATCGACATCATTGTAATAACATAATAATCTCTTTGATTTTGTTCTTAACCTCTCAAACTAATTTGTATGGTTTTATGAACAACTCATGTATAGGAATCATTGTGTCTCCCTTACTATCACGGTTAGAAATATGGTATAAACGTTGATGCAAAGAGAAAACATCACTCTTTACATTAAAATCTAAAAGGCACCCGCAAAATTATTAAAATGGGCACCTTTATGAAACCAAATTTTCCGACCGCATTTTGAAAAAAAAAATATTTTTACATGAAACGACATAAAGTTGAGTTGACGATAACGTTTATCATACAATTTCCTCATTAAATATGTGTGTTTTTATTTTTTTTTCTTACCATTAATTTGAGGTAGAAAAAAGAGTTTATTCATTTTAAAAACTTTTTTATGTTTGCATTAAAAAATTTCATATTTCATAATATATTTCATAATAATCGTATGTTTATTTCAATTTATTTAATTTGAAAGCGTATTTCACCACCTTTCAAAAACTGTTTTTTCTTTTGTTTTTGGATGCGTTCAGAAATATTCCATTTATTTGGAATTTATTGCAAAGTAGAAATATTTTGACTTTCCAACAAAATAGGCCCGAGGCCTGTGGGGTTGATATATATTTTTTTATAACATTTTTATTTGTCTACCATTCACATTTGCTTCGTATATTCTCCTTACGTATATTCTATTTTCCTCATTCATTCGCTCTACATGCCCAAACCATCTGAGCGTCCCTTTCTTTATCTTATTCGTTAAGCTTACATCAGTCTTACATTCTTTGCGGATCTCTACTTTTCTCACACGATCGTAAATGGTTTTACAACGCATACGCCTCAGAGATCTCATTTCTACAGCCTTTTACCTACTACCTTTCGTGATATCCAACCACCCCATAAAATCGCCGTTCACCCTAATGCATGCAACGCTTTCTTCATACAAAGTCGCAATTGCCTGTATGAGATTCGTATTCACTCCATACTTGGACAACACCTTCCATAGCATTTTCCTGTCAACTCGGTCGTAAGCTTTTTTGTAGATCTTTGCCATTCTAAATCAAAATTGTTTTGAAACGACCTTAGCTACATAACTTTAGTGACCACATCTTAATAGGCAAGTGCTTTCAATTCACCCTCTTACTTTCCTCACAGCATTCCCCAAATGATGATTATTTTATAGTTTTACCATCTGCGTTCAGCTAGAACTCTTGTTGTCTTGTTACGGTAACTCAATGATAAACAACTACTAACGTTGCTACCTTCGTCAAAAAGTTTCACGATATGAGAAATAAGTAAAGCTACTTAGTGTCACAACTCAGAAGCAAATTCAGTGCAATGCGTGTAAGTATGATATCTAGATATTGATATTGTTAGCAAGTTCCAAGTCAAAAGACTTAAGAAGAACCTACGTGCCGACATTCCTAACGTCGTGAACGAAAGTGAAGCTCACAGACTAACTATTCCCGTGGTATTTTTCTTAGCTCGTGTTGCAAATTTGTTTTCCCGGCGCGATGTGTATTTTGTTTCCATTTGTTTAATAAATACGTGCAAATGTAGAGCAGCTATCAGCTTCTACTCAGCCCGTGTGACGCTGACATCAAAGCCTCCCATGTGTTGTACTAAAATAATAACTCTGTACCTAGAGAACTCGTTATTTACGTTCTTCCGGGACTTATAGGCGTTGTTTTCATTATATTGTTTACCTAGAAATCTTTAAACATTTTACTTTCTTTAGAAACAAATACTCTGTTCACGGAAAATATTGTATTTTTCTAAAACAAAGAGATTTCATTGTGTTTTTCATTTTACACGCATTTTTAAAATTAAATGTTGATATTTTTGATCACCTATCTTTGTTTAAATTTTATTGAAATTTTTTTAATGCGAATATTAAATTTATGTGAACACGGATATAACAAAACATTTTTTTTAACAGTAAAAAAAGAAAGATTAATAAAATATATAGATTACAGATAAAAAAAATTTAAACAAACAAAAAATATATTAATATAAAATTATGAGTATGTATATCAAAAAATCCCACAAATGCAAAACTTTTTTTTATATTTCTTTAATAAATATAGTAAAATCATTTTTTTTAAATGTTTTTCATTTACAATTAATTGATTGTCCAAGTTGCCTCTAAAATCATGAAACATAAAATTTTTTAATGGCCTATATTTTATAATTTAAAGCAAAAATAAATAAAGTAGCTCACATCCGTATTAGATATTTGATATAGCTTTTCATTACAAAAATAATTATTCAGTTTGGTTGCGCATTTTTATCTCAAATCCAAAATTAAGATTTGTATGAAACGGGCCGAAACCGGCCGCGCGAACGTTACACTTAAGAATCAAGTATACATTCGCTAACATACTGTTCAAAAACATAAATGTAAATAAACATTTGAGTTTAAAACGTAATTACCATGTACGGGCACATTGTTTTTTCATAATTTCAATCTCACTCTTGTAAATAAAAATACATGTTAGTAATGCATGGACACATTTGGTTGATTTAAAAAAAATAATTAAAAAGCACAACGATTTTAAGCTTTTTGGTGTTTATTTACTGTACTGCTTTAGTAAGATGTCGTGAGTTTACTGTGTTCGGGATTGTTAAATAAAATAATATAACTCGTTTAATTATAGAATATATTAATGTAACATTTATCGCGCGGTGGTCAACGGTGAAGAGAGCGTTCTCATACAAGACAATGCCTTTTATACCTTAATTCATGTCCAAACAAAGAATCCCAAACATTATTCTTTCATTCCTAGTTAAACTTGGATCCACATTCATTACACTTAGATATATACTTTTTTATAAACTATCGCTTTTAACATGATAAACTATGAAAATAACCCACTTTCTATTATATACCGAATAAAATTGAGATTTGAACAAACTTCAATTTGCTAAAGTACGTGTTTTAATAACGCCATCATCTCAGCTCTCAAAGCGATTGGGATACAGTATTATAAGAGTTTGATTGCGTGAATTAATTTATCAAACGACTTTCGGGATGTATATTATTTGTATCCCACCGCCAAATTGATTCAATTCATCTCTTAAGACGTCTCCTAATTTTTCCTTCCCCAAGCGAGCGTTTTCTTATTTCGTATAATCTTCCCTTACATCTTACTTGGCTTCTTCATTCTGGTAACAGCTTACTGGCAAATGACAAGGTTATCAATCTTTAGCTAGGATAAATGGGTGGCCCAACCTTTGCTCCTGTCTGCACCTTCCTCTTACCCTCTCCACCCCTCCACACCCTCCGCCACCGCTCCACACGCTATCTCTTCCACCTTTCTCGGGACAGGATCCGAGAATCTCTCTCATTTACCTCTTTATCTTATTGTGTTTACTATAAAGAAATACACGAATTGTTTTTATTTGACCTTTTCGAGAAAGGGAAATATATTTATTTTTGTATAGGCACTGAATTCGTTTGGACTGTAAGGGATGATGCTGATTATAGTTTATGGCAGCGGCACACGATTGTTGAACATGAATATGACTTTAAGAATAGAATTTTTCCTTAAATGAAAAAGTACCAAAAATAAACGTTTTTGAAACGATCTTCGCATTTAAGTATTATGCAGGGGGGGGGGAGAGTTTAATACATTTTTGAAAACTTTAACTCCCTAATCGATACAGTAAGGGTACTTAGGACCTAACTAAAGAAGGTGTTTTAAATGGGCCTCAGCACCGGTAAGCCAACATTGTACTTTAAAATGCAAACTCTTGTCTCAAATAAAAATAAAAATTAATTGTTTTTGATAAACTGAGAACCAGCATACATGTTTATTATTTGTTTTTTTGTTAAATGCTTGATTTTCAGTTGTTTAAAAATTACAACACGTTTATTAGTAAGATGGTTAAATTAATACATTCCAATTTTTTTTTCACTAATTTCATTTCATGAACATTGTTAATATTTATTCTATAACGCCTTCGTGGAAGTTCACCTAAAAGACGCAACACTTATATTGTAACTGTACTTATATTTACTAATATTTTTATTAGTATTGAATTCACAATGTAGCATTCTGTCAACTGGTTTATCTTAACATACTTAAAAATAAGTGTTTTTTTATGAATATATCATAATTGGTTACTATTATATAATAGAAAGGCATTATACAATAGAGAGTTAGTAGGAACATAATTGGCGTACTCATAGTGCCAAATTTGGCGTACTAATAGGGCCCGAAGATATTGTAAGAGCACACAACTGCTGATCCTAAACAAATCACATGTGCGTCCCTCTGTAGAATTTGGCCGCCACCTCTGTTCGGGAGCCCCAAAATACTTGAAAAACCATGACTACGTGCAGAAACGGGCAGTCTGATAAATTCTCTTACAAAGGTATAGCAATCTTTAGAGTACATGAGTCAGGTTGAAATGCTGTTCTTGTTCTACCTGTTTTTCATGGAAGATGTTCAAAACAGTATTTTAGTGTAAGATTCTCTTCAAAACCCATTTTCATTCCTTCCTCACCTTAAAAAGACACTCCACAAAGCATCCCCTGTGTCCCCAAGATGACATTTCCCTGAGGGAAATTGTTTTCCTCAGAGCCTCCTTTGTGAAGCTAATATACGTATGTATATATATACAGGGTTTTAAGGTATGAACTTGACTTACATTGATTGACCAGTGATGCCTGACATATTTGGAGTAAAAAATGTAAATGAAATTTAATTCTGCGGTGACGTTTTTTGTGTATTTTTTTTCAATAAAATATTAATAGGTATTGGACAGTTGGGGGGTGGGGGGTGAGGGATGAGGGTGTTTGATTATTCGGCTTAGTGACTGGTGACTACATGTAGACGATTTTTTTTGTTTGATTTTGAAAAAAAAAATAAAAAGACGTCTAAGAAGTCACCGGAGAAAAAAACCAAAAACACTTACCAGATATTTTATAAAGACACGTCATTGATACTGATCCCTGTAATAATTATAAAACCTGTAAACTATGTAACACTCATTTGAAGTGTACTTATATACTGTTTGTTTCTACAATAATAAATATAATTTAAAATCAAATTTACATAAAACCTATGTATTTTTATTGTTATCAAGTCTTTCACCAATAATTGACACCAGACTAGGTATTTAGATTACTAGATACTTCGGACGAATACAGGTTAGTGTCCTACAACAGACTCAAATATGTTTAAATTTTGAAAAACATGTTTCTGGTGATATTTCATGTAAATTTATCATAACACCTCAAGTGTTTTAAACAGTAAAAAGCCAATTACACTCCTATTAGCTCCACGCCCCGACCCCAGCGATAAATAACCTTAATCGTCAGATCTTATAAGGAAACAACCCTTTTCCGCCCTTCCTTCCATTTAGTCTACTTCTTGTTCTCGTAACCTTCCACCCATAGGATTTGTTTCCGGCGGAAGTGAGGTTCCGCTCCTTGGACTCCGCCACCTGTTGTTGCTTCTTGCTATCTGTCAACTTCTTCCTCTATTTACCACTATTCTCCATTCTTCTCTTCCCTCTACAGAGCGTCTGTACTGTTGATTAAAACCAGAATTGTGGTGGTTTTTGCAAATTTTTAAGAATGGATTTTTTTTACTTACAAACGAAAGGAAAGCACTGAGAACTCTTGAAATGGGTTGAGAAAGTTGCTATAAAATGATTTTCGCTTAACTTTTATTTGGAATAATAGGTTCGCTCGCTTTTTTGAATCATACAATATCTTATAGACGGAGACTTTAGCATCTAGAATCAAAATATCTAGCTTTTTTTAACATTAACTCCACATAGGAGGCCCTGAGGAAAATAATTTCTCTCAGGGTCTATGTCATCTGGGATGCTGTGTGGAGAGTCTTTTGGAGGAGAGGAAGGATTGAACATTGGTCTTGAAGAGACCCATGTTGTAGGAGTGAGGAAACACAAATGCCGGCAAATCGTTCCATAGCCGAACTGTTGAACTCAAGAACGAGTCGAAAAAACGACCCGTTCTCCTGTGACAAATGTCAACCGTGTAAATATGTTGGGCGCGCGTTTGGCGAGTCTCCCGACTATGCACCGGTGCCGAAGGGATCAATGACGCTAGTTCCTCAGAGCATCTTTCATTGAAATATCGGTAGAACATGGATAGCATTCCTACCCGACGCCTGTGCTCTAAAGATTGCAATCCGTTCGTTAAGATGAAACAGTTTTTTTGGAACTGAGTTTTTTTAAATTTAACTTTCATCAGTTGGACATTAACCTCTTTTTTTCTTTCGGATTTAGAATTGTCAGTTTAATTCTCAAACTAGACAGTCTGTCAATGTTTTTCGTCTTCATGGGGATAGTTAATAAAAGCTAGCAACCTTCCGTCGCCGTCGATCATCGTTCGTTAGAGGAAGACCAACAAGACCAACGATTGGGTGAACAATTAAAAAAAATTTACTAGTCCAGTAACGATTTAATTTACTAGTTTAATATTGTGCTCAGACAGTGGCGGCTCGTGACTTTTGGGTGAGTTAGGGTGCTAATATTTAAAAAATGGCATCATGGATGTTGTCGTATGCGAAAAATTTTTTTATTTTTTTTCAAAAATCGGTTTTTTGTATGAAGATTTTTCAGGAAATCCGTGTGGCACACGGCGAAACTGAAACTTCCTGAAATTCTTCATACAAAAAATTGATTTTCAAAAAAAAAAAAAGTATTTTTTCGGCTGCAACAACATCAAAACAGCCATTTTTTTTAAATATCAGCACTCTAGCACACCCAAAAGTCACGAGCCGCCACTGTGCTCAGAAGGGGCATTTAAATTTAATTTTTTTCTTCCACATATTGAATCCGTTTTTTTTATTATTTAAATTAAAATATTATGGAACATATAAAATAAAAATGGAGTTCTGCACTTAAAAGAAATTACTTCTCCCTGCGTGTGCTTTCCTAATCGTCCCGTTCCCCTTCCGCCTCCCCTTCCTTTCCCGCGTCCCCTTCCCCTCTCACGTTCCCACCCCGCCTTCCCTCTTCCCACTCCTTTCACCCTCTTCCTCCGTCCCGCGAACCCCCCTCCCGAGTTTTCCTCCCCCCTCCCGGATTCGCCTCGCCCCTCCCCTCTTCCGCAAACCCTCCTCCCGAGTTTCCCTCTCCCCTCCCGGGTTCCCCTCCCCCCTCGCGCATTCCATACATTCATTCCCGGTACATTCAGTTTTCAAACAGCTCACGTGCCTCCTATCGCAATTTTTTTATACAAATTTAATAATGCCAGAGCTCACCAGAATGTACAGAAACCATCGCTGGCAGGCACGCATCAAATCCGCGAAATCTCGAGAAGAGGCAAACATATTTTTACGTATATAGATTATTTGTTATTCCGATACATCCATCGGGGTGATAGACTTTATGTTGCTTTTTGGTCCAGTTTTATGGTTCGTCTTTTCGTATGGATTCAGAATAAAAAAAAAATAATTTATTCTCTCTTTTGATACGACCCGATTTTCCTACAGTTTATGGATGGAGGATATTGTTTGACATCTGTCGTCTGTCATAGTTTTACGTAACTATTAAAATATTGATAAAAAGCTCTCAATTAAAATGATGCCCCAAAGTAAACTATATTTTGGGTTTATTAATGATGGTGAACGTGTATTTCCTGTTCGGCGTTTTTCAATCTAAGTCAATTTTATTTTTTAAACAACATTACAACATTTTACGTGAACGTGTATTCGACGTTCGACGTTTTTCAATTCAATTCAAATTTATTATTTCAAAAACATTACAAAATTTTATATTTTAATTTTACGTTTTTAAAATACATTTGTAAGAGTATTACATTGAACACGTAGGCATACAAACTGTACAGGCATTAATAGAGCTTGCCTTTTAAAGGCAGCTTCACTAACGCTAATATGTCAATATCCGAATTAATTCTGTTTAACAGCGAAATTGCTCTCCCGACCGGCATGACCAAAGGCGTTGTGATTTTCGCGTGTATTTCGTCAGGATAAACATACTTTGAAAATTAACAAATATGTGAAGACGAAAATCTTTACGATGACTGATAAAGATTGATTGTTTTTTTTTAAATCTCCTTTTATATTTTGCGTTTATGTAGCGATTACCCCTACTCAAATGTGTAATTTTTTTTTTCTCAATACGGGCTTGATCCTAGCGATTTTTATTATTGTTTTAACTCTTACAAACTCTTTTAATAAAAACTGCATGGTCAACAAAACACTTTGTTTGTAATAGATTATAGTGATATCTGATAGCTTTATTAGTAGGCGGTAGATATGATTCTGGGTCTCGACCTTGGGATTGCAATCGTATTTATCTAAGCCTCAATCCTTTCATTACCGACAGCTTTATTATTACGAGTAACCTTTTAAACTTACTATCTAGGATATTGATATATCCGCAATAATTATTATGTCGAAAACTATGCTTTTTATTCGGTGGACATAATAAATAAATTAAATAAATAAATAAAATGCCCATCAGAGTGTCGCCAAAGATGCACTATATTTCCGCGATGCGGGGTCCCTCCCGATGAAGGGGTGGCGGAGCAAGAAAGAATGTTTGTGATATGATGCAGAGGTGTTACGTCGTACGTGATTTGGAAATACACACAATAAAGTCGACTTCTCTTTTATATATGTTAGTTTTGTATCTACTGGATATTTCTGCTTCGGTTATTGCTGTTTGCGTCTGCCTTAGTTTGTTATTATGTTTTTGTTTTGTTTTCCTCGCACGTATTTTAGATTTATATTTATTAAAGAATTCAGGAAATTCTATTTTCCTTTAGTGTAAAATGATACCTAATTATTTACCCTTATGAACATAATGTAGTCCTTCATAATAATAATAATAATTGGATAATTTGTAGAGCGCCGTTTTTGTGAAAAATCACCTCAAGGGCGCTGGCGCAAAATTATTTTAAAAATGTGCTTTGTTTGTCCCTTATCTGTTCCTAAATCATTCATCCGATAGCGATGAAACTTTGGTGAGTTGTTAGGCGCACGCCCATGAAGGTTTCTATATATAACGGTGTGCTGGCATTACAAAATTTGTTTAAAAAATTTACATATAGCTTAGCGGCAGAGCGGAAGATGGGAGGGGGAGGGGAATATGAGAGGGGGGAAGGGAACGAATGAATATATCAGGGATCGCGGGAAGGGGGGAGGTTGAAATGGAATGCAGGAGGGGAAGGGGACGCGGGAGTGGAAGGGAGGTGATTGGAACGGGGAAGCATGGGAAAGGACTAGCAGGTGAGGGGTCACGGAGAGGTGGGAGACAGGAGAGGGGCAGAGAAAGGGATTGCAAAGGAGACACAATAGCGGTAGGGAAAAGCAGCGGGTAAATTTGTAAAATCTGTGCTTCTCACACGGTTTGCTATATGTGGCTTGTTAACGCCTCAGAAAATCTTCTGACTTATTTGTGTACGCACTAGACGTAAAAATAAAATATTCCCGTGTATCCAGAAGCACTTCAATAAACGAAAAAAAAAATGCAAACATTTTCTTTTTTTGAGTGGCATTGCAACGCATGCCGGGTACTGGCTAGTAGTAAATAAATAAGGCCCATTATGATCACCCTTATTTTTCTACAGGTGATACCTTTGTGTTTCCGGGTAGCGTTTTATGTTGGCAGATAATATTGATGCTCATGGTGTTTATTTTTAACATCCCAACCCTTATCTTAATTGAATCACCTCCGAAAGATCCAAAAAGCATTAACCTTGACCACGTTTCGTATAAACACCCCACAAATGAAATTGTCATCGCCAGATCTGCAAAAAGACAATGGCATCTCCATATTAGCTGGTAATATAAGATCACACGACAAAAAGGACTGATCGATGATTGTAAGAGCTTTTGAATATAAGTTGAGATCTGGAATTGTAACAAAGTGCCCTATGGTTAGAGAGCTAATATTCTTAGAATTATGGTGAGCACGAGCACCCCTCGACTTGATATTGGCCAATAGGTGGTGGAAAGCAAAACGTGATCAGTTCAGGTGATCTACCCCCGATTAAGGGAGACAGATAAAGACGCCGATCCCATAGGGTGTATTTTAAATACCAGTGTAATTTATCTATTAACATATGCCCAATTGTACATATTTAATAACGAAATTACATTTTTCTGATAAAACAATAGGTATATTAAACATAAACGAGATGGGTTTAAATGTAAAAGATGGGTTAAAATAGAAGAGTTTAATAAAATTAAAGATAAATCATGATTATGATGTACTACTGAAGTACTCTATATGGTAATCATATAAAGTAAGATTTATGTAATCTTCTTAATTTATAAAAATTATGTTTCTTTGTTGTCCCTTATTTACATTCTTAAACCATTCATCCAGTTGCGATTAAACTTTGATGATTTGATGTGCGCGTGCCCGCGATGGTTTATATATATAATAGTGAGCTCTGGCGTTATGAAATTAATTTCTATACTACATCCAATTGCGATGAAACTTTGTTGATTCCGTGCGCATGCCCGCAAAGGTTTCTATAGTATGAAATTTGTATTTAATGTTTTCATTTTTATAAATTTTGATTTAAATTCTATGTATGTATAATCCTCGATATCTTAAATATTATTGTATAATCTACGTAAAAGCCCATATGGGCGTATAACAACAATAAATAAATAAATAAAATTTTGCAGTAGGTGGCGCGCGAGTTGTTTGAAACAATAGGTGTATGTCACACAGTTTTGCGACAGGGTGAGAAGGAAGGAAGGGGGGTATCTGGAAGTGAAAAGTGGGGAAGGCGGAAGGGAAATGGGACGCGGGAAGGGAACGGGAATCCGTGGGAAAGTCCACGCAGTGAGAAACATTTTATTTCTTTGAGCAGCATGGCAATGCGTGCCGGGTACTCGCTAGTCATTTAATAAGATAATATCAACAACTCTCGACAAAAATATGAAAGACGTGATAAAGAAAAACAAGGTAACGGTCGCAACAAGTCTTACCAGAACTGGCGTATTGCCAATCCACCTAATTACATGCGGTCATTTTTATCAATTTCATACCTCCATTTTTACTAACACTATTTTCAATTTTTTGGCATATATTTATGGTTGTATATTTTTTTAAATAATCTGTTTAATGTCTTTCATATTTTGAGACTTGTTGTTGTTAACATTATCTTCTTCGGTGATTAAAAAAATTCAAATTTGGTTTATACGCTTCGATAAATATTCTCATATTTTAAAGTTTTAATAATATGATATATAATATATACATATGATAATATGTTTATTGAGTAACGTAGCAAACGAACTCTAAGCCAATCAATTGGCAATACATCGAGTAAAACAAGGAAGGATTCCACAATAAGTTCATAAATTTTTTCACACATATTATGTAGATATATATGATTATACTCTTTTTGCTTCACTGGCTCCACATTCAGTCAGAGAAATGCTTTCGTATAAAAAAAAAGTATTTAAGAATTTTTTTCTTTTAACGTAGGTAATTCTTAGAATAATTATTATTCAACGTACCATCGTGTTAAGGATATTAATTATTTATTTTTTTTTGTTCTTCATGCTAGATTTTTTTATATTTTACCTAGTGATGTTTTGAAACATCCTGTCGTCCGATGAGAACAGCGGGCACCACGTGGTACACCATCTCCCAGGAGCTGCGGTTGCAGTAGCGGAGATTCGCTGCAAGGGAGGATAATTGATTTGGGCACGTGGCACCTCCGTCCGCTCGGTTTATCTGATACATGAACTCCAAAAGTTATTCACTTACTCCGTTATGGAAATATACAATGAAGTCGATCGACCTGCAATACGGTTAACCAAAGTGTGATTATTTCCTGATGATATATAACAGTCTCTGTTTGGAAAACGCTAATGGGTAGGTACCGTCGCCCCGGGAAATAAACATATTTTTTGATTTACTAGATTCCTATAAATCATGAAGTGGGAGTTATTTAAATTACTGAATTATAGTTCTTTATACCAATAGATAATCTTATCCATACTAATATTACAAATGCGAAACTGCTCGAATTTGTTTGCTACGCTTTCACGCATTAACCAAAAAAAAGACTTTAAAAATTCTTTCATCAATAGAAAGCTAAATTATATGCGAATACTATAGGATGCATATGATGGTAAGCTCTGGCGTTATGAAATTATGAATACTAATATACTATATTTGTTATACGTTTTCTGTCGCTAACAAAAGCGAGTTTTTGCTAACGTCAGAAAAAAAATCGTTTCTATGGAAACGATATTGATATATTTGTAGGCTCTATGCTGGTAGGTACTCAGCCTCCTACCTACTGGTCGGCTACTGCTCCAGAAAATTCAAATATTAGATAATGTTTTGTTTTTTTTTGGATAAGCTTATGTTTTGGAATAAATGTCAGATGAGAGTTCCTACATTAAAAATATAATTCGTAACGATTATAAAGACTGAATAATAAATAGTGTAATTTTGTATTATTTTAACAAACTTCAAAATATCTAAATAAAAATAAACATTCGAAATATTTGTAAGCGCATAAATTCCGAACAAATGAACAAAATTGGATAATTCTTTTTTCTTTGAGCTATAGCATTATGAAAATTAGGTGGCTAGCGAGGTGTTTGAAAACTGAATGCAAGCGCTACAGTTATTTCCCGTAATACCATGCGAGCGAAGCCGCGGGGAAAAGCTAGTAATATATAAAACAAAGTCGAGTTAGTTACACCATTTATAACTCAAAAACGGCTGAACCGATTTTTATGATCTTTGATTTATTGGATATATCTCCACCCAGAATAGCAGAATTGCTATTAAAACATCGGAAAAAGAATTATGAAGAAAATTCTTTTCCTTACACATTTTGTATGGAACGAATTCTCATATTTTTAAAGAGCTGCAGCAATATTGCAATAAATATAATATTGGATTGTGAGTGAATTTAAAATATTCAAAAACGTCAATTTAATGTCAATCGCTGTTTGTTTTGCTTTTGTTCTTAAACATATAATGCTGCCCCTCTTTCTTACACACTAAATACCAATAGTCGAAAATGAGACAAACGGTGAACGTATGTTCCCTCCAAAGGAAAAATACTATAATTATAATAAATATCCCTCACAAGTATAAAGAAAATGAAACGCAATTTTCGTAAGCAAGTGGAAAAGTAAGAAAATCACAAAAAATATAAATTCGTACACAACGCCATCTCCGATACTGACAAAAACAAAACACGGACAGTTGTGCATCGATAATTGTTTTGTCGTGCAATTTTTAAATTAATAAAAAAACTGCATTTAATTCAGCTAATAAGTTAACACAACACAGTTATTGATTCTGAGGCGGTACGAAGTTCGCCGGATCATCTAGTTCTTTGTAAAAATAGGCGGCACAACTGAAAAACAACCATTAATGGTTGCTTATCACCTGCGTAACATTTTAAGGCAGTATTCTAGTCTAGAAAAAAAAATTTTTTTTCTTCATATTTCCAAAGTTTATATATTCAGAAATATCTTCTTGAAAGGATTTTTCCAAATTCGTATTAATTTAAAAGTTATAACCATTTTAATGTTGCGGTTTAGGCGGAATCTAACCAAAATCTGAGTCGAACAAAATTTTAAACGCAGTTTTCTCAAAATCATTTTTTTCGAGACGGTTGACACGATATCTCAAGTTCTACTGAACCAATTTGCTTGAAATTTGGTGTGAGCCTTCTCTATTCATTACTCTCTGGTGGGAACTAAAATATAATAAAATTTTAATTTTTACTATTTTTTTTTTTAAATTTGAAAGTCAAAAAACTGGTTAAAAAATGTCTTTTTTATTTCAGACAGCCGCTATTTTGCGAAAAATATTTTTTTGACTTTATCTTAGTTCGGGCCATGGCCGCATTTGTTTAAATTAAGAATTTTTTTTTTTTTTTAAGATTACTAGGACGATTGCAATCGCGGCAACCAGGGCGCGCCATTTTTTTAGACCCCCACTTAAAAACCCTGTAACTTTTTGAATTTTGAATTTTTTCGTTTGATTTCTTTTTTTTTGTATTCTTTAATGTTTAATCAATTTTTGGTAAAATAATGGCTTGTTAAAATATTATGGTTTTTTTTTATTACACCTGAAAAAATACCGACAATTCATCTAGACCAGAATACCCCTTTAAACAAGTTTATTAATAAGGGGAAATGTCTGTAATATTATATCATAAAGGTCCCGTAAACAAGAAACGACATACGTCACATTGGAATGTCACGTGCATACGTGCTCTTTCTGTGTCTGTACTGTGCTTAACACATCTGACGTTTTATTTGCGAGAAAATTTGGAAAAAACGGAAAACTGATACGTTTTACTGGAGTGGTTTGTCAATTTCCTTTGAAATACGAATTAAATTTCATTTTAGTTCTGACAACGTACTTATTACGACGGGCTAACCCCTAGTTTTTTAAAGAACAAACCCTACTCTACCTAAATCATTGCCTTTTCCAACCTCTTTTTCCTCCTCTCTAAACACCAAATAATGTATTCATGAGTAATTTCTATGTTCTGAGTGTTTTTTCCACTTTTACCTTTTTGTTAAATTTGTAATCCAATTTAAAACAACGAACATTTTTTTGCGAGACTGCTCTTTTCAGATTCCACACTAATGATCAGCAGTATTAAAAATGCTTTAATGATAACAGCCAGCCATAATTCCACTAGAAAACTAAAATAACGTCACGAGAATAATTCTGACAAGTGTCATCAGTAAAAAAAAACAAATTGAATGCAAACTCAAACAGTCTAAGGTTTCACGCACCAAATTACTAGTAATAAAATAGGGGCAACTTACAAAAAGCATGCAGAGCATTTGCAGGGCGTATTTCAATGTTTATATGATTGAATGCGGAGTTTTGATTAAAGGGTAGTTTTCAGTAAGGTCTGGGTGTGTGTGTGCCGGCTGTCATTAGTTTTAACGTGCATTCCACTGCAGTGGCTGCTCATGTCTTTTGAGAGCTAGAGTGCCAATATTTAAAAAAAAAATGGCATTATTATATTATATTAGCCGAAAAAAAAAATTTTTTTTTTTGAAAATGTTTGGTTTTTGTGTGAAAAATTTCAAGAAATTTTAGTTTCGCTGTGCGCCGGACAGATTTTCTGAAAATTTTCATACAAGAAACTGATTTAAAAAAAAAAAATTAAAATTATTTTCGCATACTAAAACATCAATAATGCCATTTTTTATATTAGCACTCTAGCACACCCAACAATCACGAGCCGCCACTGTTCCAATGTCCTTATTTAATCTCCGTGTTTTGTTGCACTGAGCTTTATAAATGAAACTGCATATTACGAATGCTAACCTACGCTGACACGTCGTTTAAATGTCTAATTCTGCAACAAATGCTTGGTCTTCAAAATTATATATCTGAACAGCCGCGATTTCACATTCATTATTTTATGTCTTATTCAGTGGGTGCGTTAAATTAATATTTTTGTAATTAATTTACTGGAAACAAATTCTCGAGTTTTAATTAGAAATAATTCTTTTAATACAATTTAGCACCATTTGGTACAGTAAATCTGTAACAAACCACAAAGCACATAGTTGAAGAATGTCCACTCCAACATTTCCCCGGAGGCACAACGATGCAGCACTACACGACGCCGGATGTTATTAAATAATTGAAAAATCTCAGCATCCCTCCCTCCACCACTCTTCACCATCTACTCTTACTATACGAAGAAAAATAGAATCCAAACACTTTGTAATAGTTTTTTGAAAAAACTTATTATCTTAACTAGAATATGTCTTACTCCTTTCCAAGTATCCTTCATTTCGTAATTAATTATTTTTCCTGGAATACTATTTATGTTTGTTATGAAAACCCCTCGGGCGTCGGCTATTACGCGAGTGAATTTCACCCCACAATCGTTTTTTTTTAACCCGCCATTGGTGACGTGAATTTGACTTACATCGTTGGTGACCCCGGTCTCACGCACCGGGGTTTTTGACTTCCAGTTTTTCAATAATTTACTGTTTATGCTACTTTTCATTGGAAAGTTTAAAAAAATAAGATCTTTTTCTGTCAATAAAACATAACAATTCTCTTTTATTAACATAACACAAAATCTTTAGATGCATTAAAATTATGAGATATTTTATCTATAGACATTTAAACTAAAATATTTCCCAACAAACTTAAATATTTAATGACAAAATCATTCTTCGTCAGTCTTATGACATTTGAAACATAAAATAAAAAAAATGGTAATATTTCTATCAAAAAATAAAAGTTATTAGGTACTAAAATCACTCATCAACAGCCAAACAAATGGAGCAATTAGGTACTACGTGCTCAAGGCGTACATAGTATTTACATTTATGGCAAGAGAACCTGGTTCGAGATTCGCTTTCCGATGTCGTTTGTAATGTTGTGTCCTCATCAGATAATGCTTCTTGTAAAGCCGCCTCGAGATGTCGCTGATTACTTTCATTAGACATGCTGAAACAAAATTCATAATTTGAACGACAAACGCGTAAATATTTCGTAAAATAGCGGTCAAATAGAGCAAAAAACTTACTAATCTTAAAATTATATAATAATCGTATATAAAGAAACAACAGCCTTATCAAAATAAGTCAAATAAAAAAATTACACAATAACCATTTGACTTACTTAGTTGGTGACGCCGGTCTCATGCACAGGGTTGGCGCCAAAACTCGATAACGTGCGCCAGCGACGCTGTCGTAGGGTAGACTGGCGGTAGGGGGCGTGGAATAAGGCAGCAACTCAAAATCGCAGTGTGATTCGATGAATGGTAAAAAAATATTTAACTTTTTCGAATTACCCGGTCTCACAGACACATACCTCACCAATGACGGGTTAAATATCAGGGAAACAGGCTCTGATAAAGCTCAAAATTTCAATGAATTTTTAAGGGTTGGTTACACTTATTAAAAAAAAACTATTCTAAGAATGGTCAAAGTTATTACATTAAGTTCTTATTTGCCAGTCATGTTATTATTAGCACGCTCTCCATCCACAAGCACTCCGGTCTCCTTTGGAGCAATTCTGTTTGGATGCTCGCTTTTGAAGTAAAGTAATAAACGCCCGTGTTTAGTGCATACACAAATAACTCAAACAAACAGAACTGGAACAGGGAGGAGATTTTAAATCAGGTAAATAGTGCTCTTTTCACGAGATATACGTAACTTCAAACACGCTTTCCTTTCCCAGACCGTATAATTATTTACTCGGACATAAATTGGAGTATTTTAGAACATCTCCATCTAAACACAAACGATTCTGCTGTACTTCAGCTTGTGTATTTACGAGAAGAAGGTCGTTATGATTTTCATTGAGTCTGATGCCTTGCAAATGTTGTAGCAATTATTCTACATTTCAACATCATCAAATGTGTTGAACCTACAAACATTATGCATGGAGAAACAACCTTTTGCATAAATCCGTGCAGTTTGCATAAATAATTTCAACATTTCTCTTTAATGTATACAATACGTCTTTCGAGGTTCGTTCTCTATCAAAATAAGTTATTTGCGAAGTAACGTGACCCATATTACTTCTCGATTTCAAAAATAGCTTACGTTCAATTGAATTGTAAGATTAAACACTGCATTTCTTACTTATTTTAAAATCTAATTGTAATCATTCAAGGAAACTAAAGTTTTATTTTGCCTTTCAGTTACTTTTTCCGATATTCGTTATTTTTCGTATCTGGTGAATTTTTCGGAGAAATTGAATTTACTTCATGAACTCAGGTATACTTAGAAAACACATTTCTATCGAATTTTTATTAGAATAACTCTCATTTCATAACTTTTGAAGGTTGTTCCCCTCAATCTAATAAATCATTGAAGAAGTAACACTAATAACTAATAATCTAAACAAAAATATGAAAGAGAGGAAGACACAGCGACATCAAAAGATGACAGTCGCAATTGGGACATGTACCCAGTACCTTTCGTCTTACAGGGACAAACGCCTTACCAATGATACATTTCATCATCTTCTTCATCAATGATTACTATATTTCTAACGGTTTATCTGTTCATTAATATAATAAAACAAATATGAAACTTATTTCCACTTCAATTTAATTGACCGTAACCGGTTTCAAGTTAAAGTTTCGTTTAAAGCCAAATTCAGACTGATACAAATTATTCTTAACCTACGTTTTATTTACATAATATATATGGGAAAGGTGGTCTTAGGATTATATTCAACTGGGACTTTAATTATTGACTTCTTCCGGAAAAAATATTGCCAAATCGATGCATATTTTCGAAAATAGCAACATGATTTAGTGTATGGGCGGCCATGTTTGATTTTTGACAGCCAATTTGCCTAGAATTCGCAAGTAGTCGCTCTCGGCTGTGTTAAAAAAGTATTCCACCAACCATTCCATATTTCTCCAGGTAAGTTAACTTCATGAATTAGACTCTATTTTGTAATAAATTTATTCATTTATTGTTTTTTAAAATGTTTTGTTAGAATAAACAGAAGTTTCAAAATTTATTGGTTAGGTAAGATTACGTTACTTCTATTACGCTACTGTCTAGAGAATGAAACTGAAAGCGTAAGTGGAATTCCTGTTTCGTCACCGACATCTTTTTTGGAAAACGCCCATTTGCTTTATTGTATTATTATAATGGAATTCCCCATGAATTATCAGTTTCAAAAATAGAATTTTCTCTTCAGGTTTCTATTTTTGTACGTCAGGAGTTTTATTTTTAATTTGTGATGTAATTAGCCTAGATTTTTTTTACACATAACCAAGAACTATTTTTAGCACCCCTTGGAGAGTTTTAGCCACCATGAGACGATAACTAACGATAGCCTTTTCCCCCTTTGCGGTATAATTCACTCCATCAGCGTGAGGCAAATTACCTGAAGATCGCAACTCCCAACAGCCGGACGTTTTTATTGGCCTTTTTCTCCGCGTATTATCCCTTATGCCTTTATGGCCATCCCGTTCCGCCATCTTGGTTCCGCCGTTTGCGGTTCGCGCCGTGTCCCATGTGACCTATAGGGCTGCATACAGGGTTGCGCAAACCCATCGTCAGCCGCCGTGCAAACAAACCTGTCACGTGGAAATAGCGTTATGAAAATAGTCGACTCGTGGAAAATAAAAATTTTCATTCCAATTTAGACTAGACCCAGAGACCGAGATTTTAAATCCCGGTATTCATTTCTCTATTAGAAGTACTTGAAATATTTGAAAACATTTTAAATACACGAAGTATTTATTGTCCAAGTGAGGACCTTTCAGATTTTAGACTTTGTTTAAAATGTCTATTTATCATTTTTGAATACTCAAAATATACAGGGTATCCGGGGGTAAAATGCACTAACTTAGGAAGGTGTTTCTACATGAATTACAAAAAAAAAACTTTTTTCAAATTCATTGCTTTTCCTACACAAAACTAGTTTTTAGTAAAAGATTTTATTCAAATAATTAATTATTTATGAGAGAGGCGGGGGTAAACGGCGAATATTACCGTTAACTTTTACAGGTAATTCGGTGTAAACAATTGTTATTATTGTGAAATCGCGACCTTTAATGCTAGAAAGCATAAGCTGACTATGTACCGCCTATGTGTATCCTTTGCACTCACCCTTCACTTCTTAAAATTAGGAGAGTTCCTTTCAATCTTTACTTTTCACACATTAACTCCGAAACCCCAGAGAGTCCGAGGTCTAATAACAAGAAGTTCTAATATATAGATACGTTTCTACAGCGTGTTTGTCCCGTGAATGGCAGCAGTCCAAGAAGTTCTTCTTTCGGACCTTGTGCCGACATATATCGCACAAAGAGGGTTACTTTTATAGTATCACTATATCATCAGTTGATATTGCGGAAACCAGCGTAATATCTTCGACTGGCTGCTGTATTATATTCGAAGACATTTTGAAAATTTAATCTTGCATTATTTTCGTGGATAGAGGCAATTCTTTTATTCTTTCTTCATCGCTTCAATACTTTTAAAGTCGTAAAAAAGCTCTTTAAATACTTTCAGTTGAAGAAGAGTCAAAGAACCGCTCTTGCCGACTCCTGGGATAGGTCAGCAAAATTTTTCAAATTAATATTTCCAATTATACTACTGAATTCAAACTGGTTGCTTTTTTCCGTGTTCTCTGTCTTCAATATTGGCAAAATTGTGACCAGCCCTACCCCTGCGGTTAAAATACAAAATAATCTTTAAAATCACCATTACGAATTTGTCGTAAATAATCCAAGTCTTAAAGTAATAGTCTCAACCCTGCGCGCAATGAAGACGGACGGGTGTCCCGGTCCAAGTTGCCAGCACCAGTCCCGTTACCTCAGCTGGGATCTTTGAAGGAGAACGGATGCCTTAAGAGGAACGTATGCGCGGCCCATTTAGGCCAGTTTCATACAAATCTTAAATTTGGATTTTAGATCAAAATACCCAACCAAACTGAAAAATTATTTTTGTAATCTAAAGGGATAATAAATATCTAGTGCGGATGTGAGCTAATTTATTTATTTTTTTCTTTAAATTATAAGATTTTGATGTTTCATGATTTTAGAGGCAATTTCGACAATTATTTTTGAATAAATGAAAGACGTTATTTTACTATATTTATTTTAAAATACAAAGAAAAATAAAACACTATTAAAATGAATTTGTTGGGTAGTAATTTTAATACATAAATGACAAAAATTTGTTCCGCCGTAAATAGGTAATTTGTTTTTTAAATTTACACCCATCAAAATGATTTTTTTGTTAATTTTTATTTATAATTTTTTGTTTCATTATATTTCTACGATAAATATAGTAAAATAATTTTTTTATTGTTTTTCATTTACTCACAAATAATTGCCCAAATTGCCTCTTAAATCATGAAACATTAAAATCTTTAATGGCATATATCTTAAAATTTAAAGAAAAAATAAATAAAGTAGCTCACATCCGTACTAGATATTTGATAATACTTTTGATTACAAAAATAATTTTTCAGTTTGGTTGGGTATTTTGATCTTAAATCCAAATTTAAGATTTGTATGAAACTGGCCAAAATGGGCCGCGCTTACGTTCCCCTTAAAGTTATTTGTTCCTAGCTATTTTCAGATATATAAATTACACGATTAAATCTCCTCTTTGAATCCTACGAGAAGTGATTACAGTCATTTGTTAGTAATTGTATGTCAATTTACCATAACTTTTTTCAGAAATATAAATTATCCTGTTAAATCTACTTTTTACCGCATAATAATTCGTTTTTCCTATGCCGAGAATAGTAATATTACTGGCAACCAATACTTTTAAATGATAATTTCGTCGTCTTCTCCCAGGAACGGTAATTCCGGGAGTCATGCTCGCGCTGCTGTCGTACGTACCCCCCGGACACGAGGTGGTGGCGGTGAGCTTCATCACTCTCGCGGTGGGCATCAACTCCGCACTAAACCTGGGCTACATGGTGCGTTGCTCACCGTTGAAAAAACACAGTTCTCTTTCTTGTCTCTGTCATGTCTTATGCATTCTTGCTGGAACTGCCAATCGATTGGAGAGGACTCCCACCCGTTTGCCATGCCCTTATTATTTGTGTACTGTGTCTTCCTCCCATACAGGTGCTTGTAGGATATGCTGGATGCAATCACCCAGCGCTTGCCGCCTCGTGGACTGTCACCAACCTGTCCCATTGTCTTGTCTATATCTTATCATACTAACACTTTTTTTTTTTAATTAATTGCCGGCAACCCGGGCGTTTATTTATATTGTATCTTGTATGTCCCGCTAAGAACTTGCATACTGCTTACTAACAACGTATGCAGGGATACTGGAGGTCTAGATTCGTTCTAAATTAAATGTAGCTTCGTTCTTTCAAAAAAATTGCTTGCGAGAGCCCTGAAGGAGTAACCATCTGTTACTTATACCAGGGCGGGTATGTGGTGGAAAACCTCCAAAAAAGTTCTCTTTCTTACTGAAGTGTGTGTTTATTTTCAAATATTTTGGGTGATAATATGAAAAGTGCTCAAAGCTGCGGCACGTGTAGTAGGTAGCGTACCCAACAATAAATGTATTCCAAAAAGTCCCGGTTCCCTCAATTAAAAAAAATAAAATTGCACTGCAGTTGCAAGATTTCTTCAATAAAAATAATAACCCATCTGTATGTTCTATTTATGGACTAACTTTACCACTAGTTCGAACAACAATGGCACAGCATATACTACGTATATAAGGATATAAAATGATTCAATCAATTACCCCTTGACATACGAACAGAAGAAAATTACAACAATTATTTAAAAAATAAGTTTTTTCAGAGTGGAAGATACTATCAGTATCGCCCTGGTGTAAGACCACCATTCAGAATTGAAACGTTGCTTGAAATGGCTTTAGCCGTGTTTAGTGACCAGATCTGAATAGCCAGGTACTTCCCAACCTTCCTCTTCCCTATCTCCTTCCCCTCCCCACTACCTTCAGCCTCACAACATACCCCGATTGGGGATGCCATAGTCTCACTGGCTCCAGACGGGAGCAGTTGGGACTCTTGTGCGGTTTTAACTGTAAAAAAAAAATGATGATAGATGATAGTTTCGAGTTCCGTTTTATTAGTTGAATAGCATGGTTCAAGTCTACAATCATTTTGTGTCGATCCTTTCCTTGGTCTACGGACGTCACCGCCCTCCACGTGTCCATATCGGGTCTTCCATCCCTGTGTCGGTGCCTGTTGCCACCCTCGCGGGGTATCTATCCGCTCGTAAATTTGATTCGCGATCTCGTTATTTTTGCAGGGAACAATCTCCCGCCGCTAAATCTTGCAGCCGCCTTTTCCGCGTGCCCCGCGTGCCCGAGACCGTGCCCGTGCCCCGGGGGGCGGGGTAATAACACACCACGTCTTTAAACGCCATAACGCACTTTCTGCCTTGATGTAATAATATATTATTATGATGTTGATCGTTATTGGCGCTCTATTTCCCCACGACTCTTGGTTCTTATATCTGAGATTTTCCGTAAATAATATATTTTCCATGAATGGAGAGAGCTTCTTACAGAAACTCTTATAACAATCTACCTCTTTTTTTAGATAATGTTCATTTTTCTTTTATAAGAAACACCGTTCTCTTGACAAGAGCTGAAATGCTGTGTTTGAATCTTTGATTTTTCTGTATTAACGTAAACATCGTCTCGAATAATGTTTTTTCATGGGCATGTCAATTCGCACCAACCTACTAAATATAAATAATCTTCCTTTTTTGCCAATTTTGGGGAAGCATTATTTATTGTCGTATTCCAACACCGACGTATTTTTATCTTTCTCCCTTTTTGTACATCATGTTTTCGATGTATTCAACATTTTTAACTTGTTGATCCTGGCTGCTAGTTAAAAATCTGACATAGTTTTAAAAATGGTTTAAAAATACTTTCTTTCACAAATTTTAATAAATTACTTTAAATTTGCGCTTCGTTGCAGAGTAAATGATCCTTTAAGTATTTATAGTCCTTTGAAGATTTCATTGAGTTGAAATTTCACTTAAAGTAACTCAGATACCTATAAAACAAGATCTAAATAGTCACTCAGATGCTTCTTTCATTTCACATTCATTTTTACATCCCATTGCAATATAGTTACATTGACTCATGACGATATACTTTTGTGTCTTCTGTAATAATTCGAAACTGAATCTCTTTGTACCTATTGTTCCAACAATTATCAGACTTGCCTAGTATGATCGTAACAAACCTGTAAAAACTAATTGTCCTTAAAATCTTAAACATTGTTTGTTTGACTCCAGAAGAACATGATTTCGCTAATTCATATGGTTTAGCTTCAGATAACCCCCTCTGGACAAAAACGAACCAAAATATTTCCAGATGCCACTCTTCACGGAGCGTAGTCACAAGAATCATCGGATCATTTGTACCAGTTTAATAATGCGGGGCTAAAGAACCCTCGTTCCTCCCACTCCCTTTTAATGTTTCGCCAGATTGACTTTTATGTTCAATGTAAACCGCGTTTTGTGGCCCATGACTGTTTTGCTTCAGCCTCTCCCTTGCTCGGTGTTCAGCGCGGTGTTCCCGGTCTTTACACAGATTCTCCTTCTCCACCCTTTAACCTCGCCGCAGAAGCTTTATGGAAGATTTTATGTTAGACACCAAACCGACAGTTAAACTGCTTTACAAGGCGCTCCTCGAATTATACCGCGAAACCTTTAAAGTGGGCTCGAGGAGCATTTCTTATTTAATTGGTAATCTCTTTCGAGTTAATGTATTCAAAAGCACATGTGCGAGTGATGCCGAGAGCTTTATGGGGAATGAAGCGAGAATTATCGCCTTTATAATGCCTTAATGTGGCGCGGACCTTTTCCCGCGCTGAATTATTTTCCTTTTATTAGGAATTTATCTCGGGAGCACAAATGAATCGGGGAGGCCAACTTTAATGCTTATTCTTTTGGAATTATTTTTTTCTTACCCTAAAATGTGCACTGACTAAGAATAGGGTGATCACAGACCGAGAAAATATAAATTTTAATAGCGGTATTATCAGGTATATAAGAATTTTGAATTTTATTTTAATAAAATTGTTTCACCTCTCACCTCCAATGCAATACTTTACTTTTTAAGTGGGTTCGTAGAATCTCAAACACAAAACTGTTTGGAAGAAACTGTGAATTTTGGTGTTTTGTCTGGCTCCCTTGAAGAAACAAACTAAGGAAAAAACAGAAAAGCTTTGTAGTTTGTGAAATGAGACACTTTCACTAACATGGGTATTAGAAAGTTGTGTAATTAATTAGATAATTTGTTGGTATTTAAACTTTCCTAAAGGCCAAAAAAACCATGATTGTCTTGTTTCAAACTCAAATTTTCAACTTCATCAGCGTGCAATTAATTTGTGAGGGAGCTGCAAATGACGGTGAGTTCTTTAACGAAATTTTCGTCCGTGGAGAGAGCGCCGCGTCGCGAGCTTTTGACATCTAATTAAACGTGTGTCCCCGGGCGCCGCGCCGCTGCCCCAATGCGCCCCGAGCTGTGGCTCTCGCGGGCCAACCATCCCACCCAACCAACCGACCAACCTGGCTGGATTCAGTTTACTCACTCTGATAGCAATCCGCTGTCCTCACCGTGATCAGGGTCAGACTTATTGAATATTTTCGAAGTACCCTTTTACTGGCTGGTTTTCAGGATTTATCGCGGAATTAAGAAGATTTTTGATATAACTAGGTACCTACGTGTGAATTCTGGCTATGTATATTATATCTACACGGACAACAGGAGAGAGACGAATTTATCATCATCAGTATCATCAGTATATTAATAACGTCAGTATATTAATAACGTGAAGCAAAAACTTTGTACCCCTTTTTACGAAAATTGCGCGAACGGAGGAGTATGAAATTTCGCACACTTATAGTTTATATACAGAAGGAGTGCAGAATGCTAATTTTTTTTTTAAATTATGCTTAAAAAATACATTAAATAATTAAAAAAAACATTACAATTATAGTCGAATTTCGACCTTTGGGCGACCACTAGTGTTTGACAGAATCATGAATACGTACAGAACTACTCTAACTTATTCTCATTCTACTCTAACTTATTATTATATTAAGTCCTCAAATTAAATTTTAGCAACAAAAATATCAACTCTTCTTCTTGATATATGTCTTGCTTATTAGTACAATGATTAATACAGTGACCGGACAACACAGAATGAAGTCAACTCAACACATCAAAAAAGTAATTAAAAGTGATGAAAAAAAAATTACAAATTGCTTACATAAGATAGGTAACGAACTATTTTTCTAAAAATAAAGTTTCATAGCTTTTAACGACTTTTCAAAAATCTCTTGGGTTGAGTCTATTCTCGGTTTTCATGGAACCAATTAACACATTGTTTTGAACTCCACGAATTAAGCTAACACAAGTAGGATTTTGGTTCAAGTCCCAGTTGCGACCGTTACAAGTACTTTATTTTATTTTATTTGTCCGTCTGTTTCATATTTCATGGGGAGTTAGTGATTTTGTCGTCGACAATGATTAAATATTACAATGAGGTTTTTGAGTTTCGAAAGGTTACCCTAATAACTTTAACTCTTACGTATTGACACCAATTTTATTATTGGTATATGTGATATATAGCTTCAAGAGGCTTATGGCTCACATAAGCTAAGTTAATTAATGCTACTGAAAATCATTGTAAATACCGTTCACTTTGGACATCAGCCCACCAGGGAATCCCCAGTCCGCCCTCTTCCTCCTCAAGGCTTGAACCCTCCACGACTCCTAACCTCTCGCGTGCTGCAACCCTTGCGTCCTGCGCCTTGAGACGAGATCATAAATTTATAGTGCCGTCAAGGCGGTGTAATGTGACCGTCGCTGTGTGGAGTTGCACTTGCATTCATCAGTTTACGGCCGAGGATAGAAATTAGATGCAGGCGCCCGCTGAGCAGTGCACACTGCACACAACATACACAGTACACAGTTCACAGCGCTGGTAACTTAGGTGCAACGTATCACATTTGCGATATAAGCTCCCGGCGCTGTTATTATTAACCGTTAATATACTCCGGGCCTTTGCACGTGGAGTAAACAGCTTGTAGCCGTGCATGGTAAGCGATTATTTTGAGGTGATTTACTGACGGAATATCACTATCCACACACAATAAATTATTATATTACCAATTTAAAAAAATAAAAATTTTTTCGTTGTCGAAATATCGCTCAAAAGAACAATGCATGCGAAAATTGCTGTCATTATTAAAAACGCATTTATATACGTGAATTCAGCAACTTTGTTATGTAAAAAATCCCATCTGCTATTTATTTAATTTCAAATTTTTTTTATTGTTAAATAAGTTGCTTTGTAATTGTCATTAAGTTATCAATTTCATATTAAAATGTGTTTAATATCCATCCATACTTCCATACTAATATTATAAATGCGAAACTGCTCGAGTTTGTTTATGACCTTTTCACGCATAACACAATATAAAGACTTTAACAATTCTATCACCAATATAAAGCTAAATTATATGCGCAGACTACAGGTTGTATATGATGGTAAGCTCTGGCGTTATGAAATTATAAATATTAATATATTACATTTGTTATACGTTTTCTGTCGCTAACAAAAGCGAGTTTTTGCTAACGTCAGAAAAAAATCTTTTCCATGGAAACAATGTTGATATATTTTTGGGCTCTATGCTGGTAGGTACCCAGTCTACTGGTCAGCTACTACTGCAGAAAATTCAAATATTAGAATTCGTTTTTTTTTGGACAAGCTTGGAATAAATGTCAGATGAGAGTTCCTATATTAAAAATACGATTCGTAACGATTATAAAGACTGAATGATAAATAGAGTATTTTTTTATTATATTAACGAACTTCCAAATATTTAAATAAAAATAAACATCCGAAATGTTTGTAAGCGCATAAATTCAGAGCGAATGAACAAAATTGGATAAGTAATTCTTTTTTTCTTTGAGCTATAGCATTATGAAATTTGGGTGGTAGGCGAGATGTTTGAAAACTGAATGTAAGGGAATGAATATGTGGAATGCGGGAGGGGATGGGGGTGGGGTAAGGGGGGGGAGATAATTGATAAGTGCAAGCGCTACAGTAATTTCCCGTAACACCATGCGAGCGAAGCCGCGGGGAAAAGCTAGTATAATATAAATTACAGCAATTCAAACACAATAAATGGCTTCTCTATTAAGTTCGGCAGCTTGTAACAAGAAATTACTAACATTTGTTTTGAGAACCATACGTTTTTAAAAAATCTGTTATATGTTTGTATTTTAAATAATAATAAGAGAGCAGTTATTTGATTTTTGACAAATGTTCGAAAATTTTTGTCAAATAATCTTCAGACATCGTATTCACAAAACGTGAGACATGCAAATACATTTATTTTGAATCACATGAGCAACAATATTTGCTTACATAAACTTTTTTTTTGGTAAATTAAATAATATATCATAATATTTTTGATTAAAGCTTGGCGCTGTTGAAACATGAAAACATTTTTACTAGCTTAAAAAAAAAAAACAATATTTTTTTATTCTTTTTTTTTCCGAGTCTTGTTCTTTTTAATACTGTGTGTGTTACTTATGAAGTTACTATGTATCTTATCTGTTGTATATATATGTTGACAGCTATTTTAGCTGAATCTGTTAGAAGTTTTCCAAGATTATTCATCTTATGTAAAATTAGAAATTAATTGGAATATAAATACAAATATCGCATTACATTCGGCAGTTTGAGATGCTAAACACCTTTTCTGTACTTTATAAAACATGCGTCACTATGACAACAATTCGATTTTAACACTAACAAAATGTTAAGTATTTGTTCTTCTGCGGATATTCTTTACTCTACTTCTTGTTATAATTATAAATGGGAATGCTTAAAGTTTATTTATTTTATGTTTAACTTAAGAGTAAAACCTCAAATTGTAGTATTTAATAAACGAAGACAATGGTAGCGACACCAACCAAAAATCGAAAACAGAAAAAGTTAGTCACATCTAGGAATCGAACCCAGGCCTTGTCGGAGCGGAGCTCTACCACTGCTAATGTGACCCTATCCGATTCGCTCACATTTAATAGCATCTTACTTCGACTAACAACTAAAAACATTATTTCATTTTCTTAACGCATATTTTTTATTTGCTGTTATCTTTATGTATGATTGTTAGATTCAATTCTAACGAAATACTATCTGGATAGTGTCTTAGATAAATGTATCCATTTTTATTTAATTTGCGACATCTGTTGAATTTTTCCCTATTCTAGTATGAATATTTATTTTTATTTTTAACTTATGCGTTAAAAAAATGAAGATAATGTTGGCAGTTATGAGTCGAAGAATGGATACAGTTAAATATGACCAAATCGGATAGGATCACATTACCGCAGTGGTAGAGCCGCCCCAGCAAGGGAAAGATCCCGTGTTTGATTCCTAGATGTAACTGAATTTTTATCTGATTTTTTTGGTTTACATTTTTGATTGAGTGTCGCTAACATTGTCTTCATTAATTAAATATTACTTACAGTTTTATTTATTAGTCGTGAATGAATCAGTAAAAAGCGCGACGCTACCATTTATTACTAGTTGCACTGTGAACAGTAAACCTTACGTCCAAAATATTTAATAAATCGTTTACCTACCTAAATTTTTCCTGAAATCATAAGATTTGTAAGTAGGTACTTTAAACCTACCTACTTAACTATAAACCATAAATATTCTACGTGGCACTTCTTTTATTTTTTAAATAATAAATTATACAATTTGTCCAAAGAAATTTTAACATCTCAATGATAATTCCTCTTCAGGCCGGTGGGTATCTTAAAAGTGATTATTCCGATTTGAAAGCCCGTAGTAGAAACCACGATCATGCGGACTCTGGCAGGTTAAAAAGGGTAGGTAGTATCCAAAACGCCCATCATCTTGATACGGAACCGGAACGTAACAAACAAACTAATTAATAGGCTGATGGAATGCCAAAAGATCGAATTTAAGCATTTCTCGACTACGCCCCGTGAATTTACTCATCTCAACTATGTTATAAGACTTATGATTTGTTTTTATCTTTACTGCCTGTTAGTGATGGTTGTGTGTTTGTTTGTTGTTGCAGATCGCTTCAGCGATGATGTCCTGCCCGCTTCCCATGCCACTGCTGCAGCCTGCACTTCACCAGCAGCCCTCTCTGGCGTCGGACTTCCCCACCATACACATTGGCATCAAGGTAGCGTAAAAGATTTGTTTTTATACAAACTCTACACAGGAGGTCCTGAGGAAAATAATTTTCTTCAGGACTTATGTCATCTTAAAGTGTATTTTTAGGCAAAGGAAGGATTGGCAGACGTGTCCACCGCCAAGACCCGGACAAACCTCATACAATAAACCCGTATAATACAGGGTGCGGCAGCAAAGCTTTCTTTTTTTAAATGATCGCCATTCAGTCGGTTGATGTTGTAGCAGAGCGCTAGTGATCTCGTTCGAGAGGCGTAACTATAAAGTTTTGTCCCGACACAGCTTAGTCGCCATCATGCGTTGTAACAGTGAGGAGCGTGCGTTTACCGTTGAGGCCTACTTTTCGAACGGATGTTCTGTGATTCTGTTTTGTTACGCCTCCCAAATTGAATGCTCTGTTAAGCCACGCCAACTTAACCGCTTAATAGTTAGAGCAGTCGAACACATAGGTATATTATGACCGAATCATATCAGGATTCGAACTCGATGAATTCAATTCATTTGAATTAGTTTGTTTCGTTCGATAAAACTTGAATTTGGGTATCTATGTATATTATTAGATACTGCGCGAATCGTATAAAGCAAAGCATTCCTAATTTCTGTTTCTACGTAGTTATTTCCTTTCTGCAACCCCCAAACAAGCTTCCTCCTCGTGAGATGGCAAGATGATTATTATTCACAATGATTCCTGGCGTATCATGTGATGTAATACGATTGAAAGTTATGAAAGGCAGAGAGTACAATGGGTATTGGGTGTGCGCCATGCTTTGCGTGGTGTGAGAGCGATGGGGGATGGGGTTGGAAAGGGGGTGGTTGAGGCATGGTGTGTAGAGTGTGGAGTGCTTAGTTGGTAGGGAGTGTAGGATTGATCTCCTCAGCTTGGAGCCTTCCTGTGTGTAATGTTAATATGATTATTCCTCTTCCAATTGTGCCATGTTCACGTTTCCTCGATTTCGCAAATTCACCTTCACAATGGGAGGTGCTATGAATGCCATATTTTGGGATTTTTTAATAATACCGTATTGATACGAACTTTTGTGTATTCAGATATTCAGATGAACAAATTTTCGCCGAGTCATTGTGTTTTTTTTTTTTTTTTTGTGTGTGCGCAATGCGCTATCTGTTATACATTTGTGTGAAAGCAATTTCTCGATTACTCTTTATGTGATTTCGGTATCGCATTAGGTTTTGACTACTCAGACATCTTCACAATATTCATATTTTGTATAAAAAGTATTGGTTGTGATAGTCGTGAATATTCTCAACAAAGTTCTTAAAGTTGTTTGTAAACAATATAACCTAGTAAAAAAGAAAGGATATTTTTGGACTGAAGGACATCATTATTGGATTACGCAAACCATGTTTAATTAGCTGACGTCATGCAAACAGCTTTTCATAAACACAGAAAATCACTTTTAACAATTATGTGGGCGCATTGAAGTATTTTGAGATAAAATATTATTTTATTTATTTATTTATTCATTTATTTATTTAAACGCCCATAGGGCTTTTACATATAGTTCAGTACATGTTTTTGATAAAAATATAGGAAATAACATAAGAAACAAACTAAAGATAACATAAAATATAAGAAAGAAAATATAGATAACACCAAATATAAGAGTTGACACAAAGCAGGTAACATAGAATACATGGTAAGTAAAAATAGAGATAAAGATGGTTTAAGAAGTAGGAATAAATAGTTGGCACATACGTCGTTTAAAGTTTGATAAATTTAATTTATTATCAAATACATCCATATTGTTTAAATATTGGTTACCAAGGCTATGTAAACGCTGTATTGGAGAATGCAAACTATAGTTGGAATGAGATGTGTGTATATGAAATGTTAATATTTGTCTAGTCGATCGTGTAGGTACGTGTAGATTTATCAATTGCAGGAGTTCACAACAGTTGAATTTAGAATTTTATAATTTTAATAAAAAGGTTAAGTCGTTAATTTTTCGTCTGTTTTCTAAAGTTGGAATATTTAACATATTCATTAAAGACGGGTAATTTATGTTCTCTAAAGGGATGTTAAGCTTAAAATTTACGTAACGTAGAATTTTTTTTTGAATTCTTTCAACATTATGAGTATGAATTTTGTAGAAGGGCGACCAGACTATGGAGTTATGTTCCATTAGGCTTCTAACAAGGGATATGTATAACAGTTTAATGATTTGTAACGATTCAAAGTTTTTAATTGTTCTTAAAACAAAACCTAATGTTTCATACCCTTATTTACAGTTTGTTGAATGTGGACCGTGAAGTCTAGTTTTTCATCTATTATTATGCCAAGATCTCGCATTTCGGATACTCTTTCTAAATTTATTTCATTAATTGAATAGTCAAAAAGCAATCATTTTTTTTTCTGGAAAAGGTCAATGTTTTGCATTTATCTACATTTAAATATAAATGGTTTTGTGAGCACCAGTTATTTAGCATATCTTTATTAAATTGAAAAACTTGACAATGGTTCAGGAGAGATATTTCTTTATATAATTTAATATCATTTAATTTAATATCACGAAAATCTTAGGACCTCTCGCGTAAAGTTATTAAAAAAATAACGTTTATCAGGTGCCCAGCACCCTTTGATTGCACACTTACGATGCTAACACAAAAAATAATATTTAATTAAATGAATACACTACGAGCGAAACTCAATCAAAAATCTAGAAACAAAAAATTAATAAAAATATATTGGCAGCCCTGGGACTCGAACCCAGGACCTCTCGCTTTCCGGGCGAACGCGCTATCCACTGCGCCAAGGTGTCGATATCAAATTCGGTCACTTCTAACTGTATCATACTTCGACTAAGAACCACCCATATTATTTTTAAAATTATAGTAAAAATTATATAGTATTTATTTATTGTACATGTTTGGTGACAAATTGAAGATGTCCACTGAATTAGTATAATTATTTCCCTCCATTAGTATTCTAGGCAAGGAGGATTACATACTGTAGTTAGTGCAGAATTTTCGGCATCAAAATAATCCCTACTTCTAGTATTACTTAGTGGAATTCGAAAGCTTATCAATGCAAGCAATTCTGGTCTGTTAACTACATCATTTAAAAAGTATATTACTTTACAGTGGCCGGCAAGTAGTTCTACAAATCGAGCTGCCGAGCGTAAGAACGAGTAATACGTATGACTCATTTTCCTGAATTTCATTGAAGAATCTGCGAAGCAAAATATATATCACTCTTTAAATACTGGCCGAATAAAAGCAGCATTCCCTAATTCCTAGTATTCCAGTTGTCGTCCGTTGAGAAGGGGTAGCAGAATTGTTCAGATGTCTAGTATAGAACTACCTACCCCTAAAACTTAAAAGCCGGGCGCATCAAGTTAAATGCGCTGAATGCTTTTTAATAAACATGAACTTTATTTAATTTAAATTGGTTAAGTTTGCATCTGCCGTCTGAATTCGATATCTGCGCTATCGGTGCAGTAAGCATTTTATTTATTTAGTGGTGTTCAATTTGAATTGAACGCATTCAAATTTGTGCCCCGGGGTTCGTTCGGCCGCTGATGTTTTTTCAATGGTTTGGCGAATAATTTACACGTTTGCATGCTAATTGCTGCGTTTTATTTTGATTTGACTAATTTATTTAGCCATTGTTATTTCGCTATTGGGCTATTTTTACGTCACCTCTGAAATTGCTATTTTGTTTGAGCAAACAGCGGGATAATCAATTATACAAAAGTAAATAGGAAACCGGTGGAAAACCGGTGGAGCTCGGGGAATTATTTTGCGATATAAGCAATAATATGTATTTATTCCCAAATTACCCAATTGACTAATTAGGCCACACACTAGAGTCCTTTTGTTTTCATATCTCATTAATACTAATTGAAAAGGTTTATTTATTTAAATAACAGCACACATCATCATTTCGGGAAGCTTACTACGTTACTGCCAAATGAAAATGACGCATTATTTTGTGTTTGCAAATTACCTGTGCATCTGATCATTTCGTGTTCCAAGTCACAAGATATACATTTATGACGTTACCGATACGAAATACAGTTAATGAAGATTTTCAATAATAAACTTTAAAATTACATACATAGATCAAACAGCAATTTCGTCCAAACATATAACATTGTGTATAATATATGGTTAATTACACTACTGATAAAACTATCTTAGATAATGATAATCAACAAATCTAAACACTCCGTCTCCGCTCTGACGTCGTCGATGCTGCTTGCTACGCCAGCTACGCCATTAGACATATAGGTATATTGACAACATTGTAACGTCATCTCAACTCATTAGCGCCACTTAGAATCGTCGATTAGGCAAATTAAAAATTCAATACATAAAAATGTTCTGAAACTAGATGTAACCAAAATTCTCTAATTTGTAAAAATGTATTTATTTCATATTGGGCTGGAAAGAATTCTTCTTTGCCGCGCCGCCGGTATGAAGTTTATATTAACCAAGATTTATGACTAAACTAGATTCGGTATCCGGCTTTGTCAGAGTTTTGCTCTCAATTATATAGTATCCCTAGGCAGGTGTTGAATTATTTTCATTTGTCTGCACTTATGTGTGGGGGTTTTGAATGTTCCGTCCTAATATCGCGTCATCAAAGAAAGAAAATGCAAATCAAAAAGACGATACAAGATTTATTTTATTTTTTGTAATTCTTATTCTGCACGAGCATAGCGCAGCGTTATACCTATCAATTATCTTAATAAAACGAGATCACGCCTTTCTCATTTTATTTTACGTTTTTCTTTAAATAAATTGTTACCAGGAAATAACTCTCATATTACTTTTTGACGGTTGCAATAACATTACGCATGTCATTACATACTAACGGAATTAAGCATGGAGAGAAATACACCCAATGGTATTAAAAAACCTAACCTAACTTTTGTTTATTTTCCAATATTTATCACCTGAACTCTCTAATGCTATTAAGGGGGCATTCTAATCTGTAAAAAAAAATGTTTTCTTCAAATTTTATACTTAAGTTATTCAAGAATATCTCCTTAAAATGTTTTTTTACGAAATTCGAATTATTTTAAAATTTATAGTCGTTTTACTGTCGTGACAATAAACGGAATCTAAATATAACAAAACTTTATACGCCTTTTTCTCAAAACTACTTTTTCGAAAGGTTTTTCACAAAATCTCAAGTTCTAATTAACCCATTTTCGATACCAGGAACCAACAAAAAGTCAAAGTTTTTAATTTTTACAATTTTTAAAAATTCGAAAACGTTACAAAATAACTGAAAAATATAAAAAAAAAGATTAGTAGCCGTCATTTTGATATATATATTTTTTTTAATTTTTCTCAATTCCTACCGTAATAACATTTGTACTGAAAAAGAATCAACTTTTATTTTAAATGACCAGAAGGGTTGAAATCGTAACATGATGGACACGCTCTTTTTTTCAACAGCGTGTAACTTTGTGAAACATGGTAGTGTTGGTGACCATTTTATAAATCCAATAGGAGCTGGTTCCAAAAAAAGCCCGTTCCTCGGATCCACTGTCATCCAGTGATAGCTAGTCACCGTGACAAATGTGACGATACACCCTGCCTACGCGCACCAAATCGTGAGGAATCTACCCTGGCTACGCTGTATCAAATATGTTGAGATTCTACCCCTATGTACGATCACGGCACCGAATGCGCTGTGTCGCGCCTACCCTCGTAGCTTCAATTTTCGTAGCTTTATATCGTAATGTAACTAACCTATCATTTTTTGGTACTTCTAGCCTATCTTTAGGTCACTCGCATTTTTGTGAGGACCTCTTCTCTCAACCTATTTTTCAAACTTCTACATTATTCTGAGCTAATCTAACCCTATTGTTCGCAATCCCTGTGATAATTTCACACAGTAATTAAGATTTTTGAATTTTTTGTTTACATTATCTCCGTATCCTGCGTTGTGTAATTTTTTGTTTTAGGATTTACACCCATAGGCGTAATAAAACGCATACAAATGTAAAGAGTATAATGTATGGTTTTGTGGTAACTTCGTGGGGTCCTAACCACTAGACGATCACGGCCCCGCCGCTAATTCTTCCCTCACTAATGTAAATTAAATTGTAATAAATCGGATTTTTTTAATTATGAATTTTTTTTATTTCTCAAAGTTGAAAGAAAAACACTGAATCTATGAGAGAAACTCTTGAATAAATTTTCTAAGTCCGAGACCAAGAGTTCGCGATTCAATTCCGCGTCCGACCGTCCCGTCCATTGTACACTCACTGACGACAAGGGCCGGATTCCCCTTTGTTCAAACTTGTTAAACGCCTTCTTATGTTTAAAATATTTTGAAATAAATCTTCATTAATTGAATTCTGTTTATATTAGAATTTTTACGTACTTGGTTGTAATTCAATTTTAATGGCCGCACTGTCAAATATAATCGGTTTTCTCTAAAGTAAACTTCTATGTCTGATGTGTTAAACCAAACATGTACTTACGCCTTAATTTTTTTTGTTTTGATTACACTAACGGCGCCCAAAGAGACTCTCCGTTTCCAAGACCCTCTGTTTCCAATGTCACTTATATAAACACTCCTCAGGGCCAATAAACATTCATTTCTTTGTCTTTGATTCTGTTTAAAATAAAGTTCGTTCAACTTTAATTCCTGTGGGAACGAAATGAAGGTCACCCATCGTGATAAAAGTCCACGTGTCTCTTGTTTTGATTATTAGCCGTTATTGGATGTACCTATGATTTACACGATATTAAAAAAATCTTCGCAGGCACTCTTGAACGTGAAAATATTTCTCCTCCCATAGCGTAGGTGTAGGTAGGCATTACGATTCATCACAGCCCCCCTATAGTTTAAAGTCCAGAGATATACACGCCTCCTAGTGTTAATCGATGGAATTAAAACTAAACATAGGTGATTTTATTTTTTCGAAAATTTTTATTTTCTTCCTTTTTTTTCGAAATTGTTTTGCGCCCCTGACTTCGTTATTCAATGCCGCAGAATTATGTTTGGTTTTGGTGTGTATCAT
Source organism: Glyphotaelius pellucidus (assembly GCA_936435175.1). Taxonomy (NCBI): domain Eukaryota; kingdom Metazoa; phylum Arthropoda; class Insecta; order Trichoptera; family Limnephilidae; genus Glyphotaelius; species Glyphotaelius pellucidus. The sequence continues at coordinate 8,686,503 of OW386537.1, read as the reverse complement.
TTCTACTTTATTCTAATCTTTTTAACTTGAGTTGCCTTGCTCATGTCAAAGGTTTTTTTTTTTCTACCCGTTGTCCTACCCCCCTAAGATTCTTACTTCTATTCCCTCCCCCCTATGATCCTTACTCCCATAACCACCCCCCTAAGACTCTACTTTCATAACTTCCCCCTCCATAAGATTCTTCTTTCGTAACGCCCCCCCCCCCCCCTAAGATTTTGCTTCCGTATCCTCCCCGGTATCTGAAATATTTATTATGGAAAGCACATTGCAAATGGCTTTTAAAGGAAACTATTCCGTTTCATATTCAAATTCAAAATCAATCATTAAAGTTAAATGAACCCCCCCCCCCATGAATCAAAATTTCGAATCGCAATTTGATAAAATTGTCTAGACTTTAGGAATTGCATTTTTTTTTTCTCTTCAGTTTATTTCTCCTACAAGAAACGGTAAAATGGAGTGATGATACCGTTCATAATACATTCATTTATCAAACAATACGTGTTTAAATTTTGTTGTCATCAGCAATTTTTAATTTAATAAGACATAATTATTTAGATAACGAAAGGTGAACCGTTTTTTTTCTCTCCTCCATTATCTACTCTTTATTGCAAACCGAAATTGAAAGGTTAAGTTTTAAATTTGTTCAGCCCGCATCCGTTTATCGATGTATTTAATACTGATTTTAAAACGTTCAAGTTTCAAAATCAATATTAAAACGTTCATTTAAGTCCGTCCCTGCATAATGTTAATACGGATAAAGGATTCACTTTTGTTATTATTTTATTATTACGCGTGATGTAATACATTATTTTATTGGTCTTTTGTTCTGTATTTTTATGTTGGCTTTTATTTTTATGTCACCGTTTTTTATGTAAGATCTATTCAAATTATTCATTCTTTAGACACAATAAACAATAATATACCCGATAGAACTCAATACGCCGTTGTTATGAATTAATGTAAACACGAATCAAATGTTTATTTTTAAAATTCTTCTTTGAGACTTACCCAAACGAATCTCTCTCAAATAAATGAATTCATAACAATGTTTTGTCTATTCCGTAATAAAAATGTTCACACTTTACAATAATTCTCTTGCGACAGTGTTTATTTACGCTCAATGGTCCAATAATGTTTTGTTTACATTGAGAAGATAAAAACACTGTTTTTATCTCGTCAAAACTTTATCTAAGATAATTTTTCTTTCACGTTTCTGATTTATTGATTAACCACTTCAAACATTTATTTAAAGTTCACTGAAGAAATGTGTTGTTTATATTACCGCAATAACACGGATCTTTTGTTTATAATAATGCGCGGCCCTTCAAAATATGAGTCAAGCTAGTCTATGTTATGATTAAGATAACAAAATTTCAATCCTTCGGTTTAAGGCCCGTTTTTCATTATTCGTTTAGATTTTTTTCTTGTATTTGAACTTTTATTATTTGTTTTTATATTAAAATTATATTTTTTTTCCAAACTATTTTAATTAAAAAATGCGAGTTTTCGATTTATTTTTCCGACTTGTTATATTTATTATGAAGTTGCTTTAATGGCTTATTAATCACTTATTTTTAATTTTATCATTATCATTATTATTATTTTTCTATTTTTTTTAATTCTTTCAGCTTTTAAATCTTACTCTCCTGGTCACGGCACCAAATGTGACGATACACCCTGCCTACGCGCACCAAATCGTGAGGAATCTACCCTGGCTACGCTGTATCAAATATGTTGAGATTCTACCCCTATGTACGATCACGGCACCGAATGCGCTGTGTCGCGCCTACCCTCGTAGCTTCAATTTTCGTAGCTTTATATCGTAATGTAACTAACCTATCATTTTTTGGTACTTCTAGCCTATCTTTAGGTCACTCGCATTTTTGTGAGGACCTCTTCTCTCAACCTATTTTTCAAACTTCTACATTATTCTGAGCTAATCTAACCCTATTGTTCGCAATCCCTGTGATAATTTCACACAGTAATTAAGATTTTTGAATTTTTTGTTTACATTATCTCCGTATCCTGCGTTGTGTAATTTTTTGTTTTAGGATTTACACCCATAGGCGTAATAAAACGCATACAAATGTAAAGAGTATAATGTATGGTTTTGTGGTAACTTCGTGGGGTCCTAACCACTAGACGATCACGGCCCCGCCGCTAATTCTTCCCTCACTAATGTAAATTAAATTGTAATAAATCGGATTTTTTTAATTATGAATTTTTTTTATTTCTCAAAGTTGAAAGAAAAACACTGAATCTATGAGAGAAACTCTTGAATAAATTTTCTAAGTCCGAGACCAAGAGTTCGCGATTCAATTCCGCGTCCGACCGTCCCGTCCATTGTACACTCACTGACGACAAGGGCCGGATTCCCCTTTGTTCAAACTTGTTAAACGCCTTCTTATGTTTAAAATATTTTGAAATAAATCTTCATTAATTGAATTCTGTTTATATTAGAATTTTTACGTACTTGGTTGTAATTCAATTTTAATGGCCGCACTGTCAAATATAATCGGTTTTCTCTAAAGTAAACTTCTATGTCTGATGTGTTAAACCAAACATGTACTTACGCCTTAATTTTTTTTGTTTTGATTACACTAACGGCGCCCAAAGAGACTCTCCGTTTCCAAGACCCTCTGTTTCCAATGTCACTTATATAAACACTCCTCAGGGCCAATAAACATTCATTTCTTTGTCTTTGATTCTGTTTAAAATAAAGTTCGTTCAACTTTAATTCCTGTGGGAACGAAATGAAGGTCACCCATCGTGATAAAAGTCCACGTGTCTCTTGTTTTGATTATTAGCCGTTATTGGATGTACCTATGATTTACACGATATTAAAAAAATCTTCGCAGGCACTCTTGAACGTGAAAATATTTCTCCTCCCATAGCGTAGGTGTAGGTAGGCATTACGATTCATCACACAAAGTAGTACTTAATTTGCCAGGGGCACGTTCCCTTGCGACCTGCTAACGGAAGTAAGATATCTTTTGAAGAATTATTGAATTCGAAATCGAATTACAATGGTAGCTTTGTTTAAAATTTCAAGTACACAAATGTTATTTGTGGCGCGGCGCGCACGGCGCTTGGCGTCAAATATGCACTTGAAGCCGGGTTCTAAAATTCAGCCACGCAGACGCTACCCTATTAATACTGTTAGAATTTTTAGACAAAAAATTTGTGAATTCTTTGAACACAAAAAAATTAAAACTTATGAAAATATATACTTAAAATATTAATGGTTTTTTTTATCGACCGTCAAAAAACGACCGAAATTCGGGCTTCTAGACTAGAATACCTCCTTAACAGATTTTTTGAAAATGTGAGAATAGAGTAGGTGTAATCCTCTCTGTGTGTAGTTATTCCTGTCGTGTGTTATTCCGTTCATGTGTAATTTCGTATTGACTTCCTTTTTGACAAGTTTCAGCACATCTTCCTTAAACATTTTCTTTAGGTTTTCAAGTTATTATTTATTATGTAGGTAGTCGTACGTACCACGAAACTATACCTAATATAATAGCGGAGAAGTATGCAAAATTTGTAATATTTCTGAAACTCTGTGAAAGTAAAATAAAAAGATCTCCCTACCTCGAACTAATTTAAAACTTTGCCCAAGTTGATAGCGCCAGGCTACAACCAACATCCAGTCATATTTACTTTGATTTAGATTGGAGTAAAAAATCTTTGGGAATATTTCTCGCCATTAAAGCCAATACCTGCTTTTTCAACTTTCCCTAGTCCTCCAAATATTGACAAGGTATTTGATAAGCTATGGAAGAAACAGCTTTGATATTCCCTGTCGGTAGTGCCACTGATTCAAGATTCATTGGATTGGCCGTTACATAAACGAAAATAACCTATAATGCAATAAAAATTGTTGTTTTAATTATTTGATAACTGTATTCTGCTTGGCATTTAATCTTTTCTTTGTTCTTGTTCTGAATCGTTTTTCTCCCCATCTTTATAATTTTTGACGCGAAACTTCTTCAGTCCCGTTGTGATTTGAAAATCGGATGAAACGGAAATGACGCTTTACAGTACCTATGAAGCGTCAAACTGCGCTTGGTTATGGCGGCTTTGATTATGACCTCACTTTTCAAGGCTCCTATTGGTTGAGATATGAAACTGAATTGACGCATTACAGTACCTACAAAGCGTCAAACTGCGCTCATTGGCCGCTTTGATTATGACCTCACTTTTCATTGGTTGAGAATGTGTGGGCGAAGGTTTCACTTCGAACGCGTGTGAACTGCATTCGATTTTTTTTATCAGAATATCGTACAAGAGTCCCAACTGCTCCCGTCTGGAGCCTATGGCATCCCCTAATTGGGTATGTTTTGAGGCTGAAAGTGGTGGAGAGGGAAAGGAGGTGGGAAGAGAAATGTCAAGAAGGACCTGGCTATTCAGATCTGATCACCAAACACGGCTAAAGCCATTTCAAGCAACGTTTCAATCCTGAATGGTGTCCTACAACAGGACGACACTTAGAGCATCTTCCACTCTGGAACGTGCCTCAAATTTATTACATATTATTTTAAATAAATTAATTGGGAAATAACGCAAGTTAATCAAATGAAATTTATTTGCTTATGCCGGGATTCGATCCCGCGACCTTCAGATTGCGAGTCAAGATCCTAATCCCTGGACCACGGAGGCCGTCAAATAATTGTTGTGTTTTAAATTAAACCGTTCATATAAACAATAATTGATTGTGTTATAAATGCTGCTATCGATTGTAGAATTATTGATCGACGTTACTGGTTTTTAGTAAAGAAACTTCACGTTATATTTGCAGCAGCTTACAAATACAAATACAAATCTAAACGTTTCTTAAAAAGATGAACTAATTTCCAAATCGCGGGCTCACCTAGTCCTTTTTTCACCTGCTGTACCGTCGCCGCTTCCCGAATTAGGTTTTCAATTATAAAATTTATACCCTGAGAAAATTGTTGCCGCAATTTAACGACTTTCCCCAATTACGTAATTGTATCATGTTTGCGCCTTCATTATCTGTTTTGCCAAATCAACTCCTGGGGCAGGGCCAACCAAATTCCTCTGATTTTACTACATTTTAGCAGTAAGTACTTTTAGAATATTTAATGGCGCCATAGTACATTTACATCTCCAGCATTTTAACCTCCTAACCTAACCTAACCTAACCTTTTTTTCATAACCAAACCTGTAAAAATGACGTTGCTTAGTCAGCTCATATATTATTAATATTTAATCAATATGGGAGGCGGTAATGGATACCGCCGCCTTTTATTGGATAACCAGCACCTCTGCATTGGTCACCTCAAGTGGTAGCTACGTTTGGGGACTTACCAGGGGAGTCTGGGTTCATGGGGTGAGGTTTGTAAGGGTCTTGGCGATAAAAACATCTGCCCAGCTTTTGCGTGGCAAGCTGGATCGAGAAAAAATAGTTGAGGGAGGCCTTTAGATCTTTGCAGCTGGTCTCTCGTTCCATGGCCTTTTACCGCATCTGAAGGGATGGATTCATGCGTTCGTCACTCCTGGACACACTGACCCCAGATTACTTCCAACTTCTCATACTTTATTCCTTCCCAGAACTTTATCTCCTTCCTTTCCTTATAAAGACATTCCTCTCAGTATTCCCTAAAATTATACAGGCCCCGAGGAAAATTATTTTCTTCAGGGCCTCCTGTGTGGAGCTATTGTAAAATATGTATTTAAATATTATATCAAAATTTCCTGGAATGAATTGCAAAAACTCCTAATTACGCTTCTACTGCTTAATAACAAATAAATCAGGAAAATTCTGAAATTAAATCTTGTAATGGACGACTGTTTTATGGCCACTGGTAGTTTTTCAACGATATGAACTATGTCTTTATACTATGTTTTTATTAAAATCGATAATTTTAACTGCAAAGCCTTCGTTGTTATTTCTTTTTTAAATTTAATTTTCTTTAAAAGTTCATTTTTCCTTTTATTCCCGTCGGTCATAAGTATTTTGTAGAGAGAGCATTAGTCATCCTGTTGTTCCATTTCTTTCCAATGAACCTTTGCTAATAGCAATCTTCGGGATTCTGAAAGGACGTTTTCCATGAAGCCTTGTCTTGGCCTGCCTGGAGATCAGAAAGCTTTTCTTCGTCCTAATGGCTTATCTTCCTCTTGGCACACATGGCCAGGCCAGTAATTGCATGACTTTTAAGTCAACACGCTCCTACGCTCCTACAAGCTAATTAATATGATAGATAATTGGTGTATTAAGAGATATAGAAACCCTCGTTGTAAATTAAATATTTTTTGCTACTATTCACGCATAATACACACCCCTGGCCTTAACAAGAATTCTCCCTTGAGAATATCTTCCGTCGAGGAATTCCATCATTTGATTATTGTCTCATATCTCCAGTTTGTTTTATTCCTCGCTGAAATTTTAATGAAGTTTTTTTTTTGTTTTTTTCGCCGTACAATTTTAGACGAAAAACTTTTATTCCCGACCGAGGAATAAAAATTAATTGGTATTTAAAACAATTTCGTTCCTTTACGTTTCAAAAAAGGCGCATCTCTTTCCATTCAAATCACAGTCTTTATAATTTTAATTATTCAACAACCCCACTAATTCAATTTTTGTACGATATCCATTTTAAGCATTCTTCTACTTGTATTGAAAACTCACCAATTTTTATTCCAAGAAATACAGTTTTCTGTAGAGTTTTTTTTTTAATTACAATGAAACCTACAAAGTTTATACCTACCTACCACCTCCTAGCAGAACGGCCTACGCATTTGACTTTAAGTGGGGATATTAATTGTTTTTGTGTTTAATTCGTAGAAATCAATTTATTTATTTTATTTATTTAAGTGTGAATGTTTCGTGTTTTCTTCCCGGCACCGTACAATGTAAGTATTTACGCGAGTTTTCCTTTAAAAATATATATGCAATATATATTTTTAAAGTCCAGGTTCACTCATTCTTCCTGTTACAACCAGCTGTGAGATAATTATCACGGATGGCCGGATGGCTTAGGTCAGGATTTGAAACACATATTATTGGGCATTATCGTAGAACAACTGAGTAATATTTTTACTTCAGGTAGGAACCGATATAACGAAGCTAGTGTTTAAAAGTAAAAACATCTCGATTGCATATTGATCATTCAGTTGTTTAAACTTTTCCAAATACTATGTTTGGAAATAATAATGAAAGCAATGTTCGAACGGTTGCCATAAATCAAATATCATTTACACGTGTCTGTGTTTTACGTATTAATGAGTTATATATAGTCAGGAGACCCTAAAAAAGCGATTTTTCAACAATTTTTCCGGAGAAGACTTTTAAATTTATTAATTTGAAAAATTCTACACATATTTTGGTAACTTTCTATAAAAAGCTGCTATAGCTGATCTCCAGGAGTTCCTCTCAAAAAAGGCAACTTGCGGTGACCACGATATCTCTAGACTAAATCACTTAAAATGAAAAACACCAAACGGATTTCGTTAAAGTAATGTATAATCTTAATTTTAATCCAAAGAATAAGCGAAATAATTTTTTGACAGAATGGCTGCTTCTCAAAAAAGAAAATCGATTTTTGACCAAAATTTTGGCCTTAAATTGTTTATAAAATATAAGTATTTATCTGTGAGAAAAAATCTTCAATTAATTACTCAAATATATACTTAAAAAATTTGTGTTGAAATTTGAGACTGATCGGTTCAGCCATTTCCGGGAAATATAGGTAACCGACTTTAAAAACACAGTTTTGAGAAAAATGCGTTTAAAGTTTCTAAAGCACTATACAATAAAGTAAAAAAATATATATTTCAACTTACAAATATGCATGTATTTTCAAAAGTAATCGCCCGATGAACTTTAAATTATCTGTGTGTGTACTTAAATATATGTAAATTACGAAAATTAAATTAAAAAACAAAACGAAAATTCTATCTGTAACCCTATCTTCTACCCCTCAAATACGCTACAAAATAACAATTTAAGGTATAACAGTTCTATAGTATGTCATTTTGAAATATCCTACTAGTGACCCAAAAAACATCAACATTTTGTTTTATTTACTAGAAATTTTTCTGCATCACATTTGATTTGGTGTTGTTTATAAACAATCTGATTATTGTAACAGATAGAGACTTTTACAAATAATTGCATACTCAACTCGAATTTCGATCTTTTGAGATGTCTGACTAATCAACTGGACGATTGATTTAAAGGAAATACACACAAAACACTTGTTCTCCTTTTACTTTATATGCGTTATATAAGTTAAAACTTCTAATAAATTATTTACTGTAAGGATATTAATTTAAACTAGTAGTCGCCCATCGGTCGAAATTCCATCATAATTGTAATGTTTTTTTTTATTGATTTAATGTATTTCTTATGCATAATTTAAAAAAAATATTAGCATTCTACACTCCTTCTCTATATAAACTATAAGTGTGCAAAATTTCATACTTCGTCGTCCGCGCAATTTTCGTAAAAAGGGGTACAAAGTTTTTACTTCACGTATTAATATACTGATGATGATGATTAATATACTGATATACGTTATATATTATCTCGTTTGCTGTTTGTTCTATTTTAGGTTTATTTTGTTGTTATTCATAAAACAGAGATCAGTGTTCCGCAGATATATTACAATAAACCCTTGAGGTGATTTTCTCACAAAAATGGCGCTATTGAAATCATTCAAAAATTATTATTAATTAGGGAAGATTTAAAATTAGTTCGTGAATTAGAGAAGAATTATAATTAGAACTGTTGGTTTTCTCAATAAAACAAAATAAAATAAAACACAAAATAAAACAATTACTTTGTTTCTATCCACGATTTCTTTAATGTCGACCGGTTTCGCTCAACACCGCATTCGCTTCTACAGGGTTTAAAATTAAACCGATCAAAAAATACATTACTTGATCTTATATATACATGCAGAATGAGACAAAATATGACACAATTTAAAAGAACAGTGAAAAAGTTTGTAATTTAAATTTTACATAGTAATAAAGAGAAAGAGACAGATGTCATAATGGGTTATTATTATATTTTTTCTAGTTTATTGTATTGTATAATATAATATGGTTACTCATTATGTACATATCTGTCTCTTTCTCTCTATTACTCTGGAAAATTTCAATTTCATACTGTTCCTTTATGTTATGTTTTTTCTCTTTCTGTATGTGTACATAAGCTCAAAAAATGTTTTTTTATCTGTTTAATTTTATACCCTGAAGGTGCTTGTGTTAAGCGAAACCAGTCGGTATTAAAAAAAATAAATAAATAAATCGTGGATACAACATTGTTTTATCAAAATGACTGCCATCTACCAAGATATAAAATGAAACATTTCGAATACGTACCTCAGTTGTGTCGACCATTTCAAAAATCTAATTGCGGCCAGCACTGTACCCCCGAGTTCCAGATTTATGGAGATTGAATGTAGTTGCAGCGGTGGGACTAGTTAAAAGTTATTCATTTTGTTTGATATTGAGATTGCGGGGAGACACGAGTTGTTACCGCCGGTTGGTTACTCCTGGCAGCTCTGCGCCCCCGTAACTGTTTCAGTTCAAGTCAGAACTTTCCGTCCGCCTCATCAGGTCTCGTGTTCCATTATTTTGCTGAAACAATGATCTCCGTATAAGTTTACACTTCAAAGTTCAAATGCAGCTTATTGTAAATATTGAGAAAATGTTATTTCAGTCTACCTAAACCCTTTTACTGGCTGTAAAGACCTTTTACTTTTTATAATGCAAGCTTTTCAGTATGCTACATAATTATTTTTATTGAGTTTTGTACGCTCTTCTGTTTGTTATACTTAGGATTACTTCTCTTATCTCTATTTTAACTCTCTTTCTATTAGACAATTGAACTTTTATCTTAAAATTGTTCTCTTAAGAAGGGTTACTTTTTGACTCAAATCACAGAATTGATGTCACAAAAATAATATATAAAGATATTTAAAATACATATTTATTAAACAAATACTTTGTGTTGTTGTTAAATTATACTTATATTAATTATGTCAGTAACCTGTCTTGTATCTAATAATTGTTTTTGTCAAAGTGAAAAAGCTTACTTTAAAATATAAGGAGAGAAAGGCGTGAATATTGGTCTTAAAGGGACCCATTTTGTAGGAGGAAGGAAATAAAGATGCCGACAAATCATAGATTGTTAAGATCGTGGTACCTATCAAGCGGATCTCCCATTTCTGCACAGACTCAATGTTTTTTGGTATTTTGGGGCTCCAGACCAGATATGGCTGCAACATTCAACAGTGGGTCGCTTGCGATTTGTACACGGTCAGCAATTGTGTACTATTAAAGTATTTGCGGGCCCTGTACAGTACGTCCAGTTTCCTAGAGGTTAATTTGAATCAGGCTTCGATGGAGCCCCTTTTGCCTGATTGCCCTTTTGTCAATAAGATAACAAAGTTAAATAAGATCAGAGCATTTCACTTAATTTTCTATTTAAATAGCTTGCATTTTGAATTTACCTAATGACAACGTTGGGTTGGCAGATATTTATACGATGTAGTTGTTTTGTGTCGTGGTTGTAGTGAGCTCGGTAGCAATATTGGCCGGTGAGTGTCAGTGAAAGGTATCGCGTCGCGGCGCCTCGGCGGGTGTCGTTAAGCGTCGCTTTTGTCTCCGCGGGCGCCTCCCGGCTCCCTCCGTCTCCTACCGTCTCCTCACGGCCCCATAGCGCGCGGAGACACCGGCGCCTTCTAAAACATTCACCCCTGTTATTTAACACTGGATATCTTAAGACATCTTGTAATTGATTTTTTCTCATTAACACTTTATCTGACACGCGGTGATGTTCCTAGAGTATTCTGTTGAAAAAATAAGAAACTTTTAAACTATTAACAGATTTTGTTCTTTAACTGTCTCACGTTCTTAAAAACCTTACGCCAAAGTGGTTTTCTATTATTATTTCTTGATAAAACTAAGGTAAACACTTACTCCTCATCAAACTCGACTAATTAACAAAATGATTTTCGCCACACTTGCGTCCGAGTCTTCTCGTGCATTATCTCGATTTGTTGACTCTTACGATTTTCCCGGTGACCGGACAACTCGGAATGAAACAAACTCAGAATTATCTCAGATAATTCATTTAGAGTGATTTAAAAATATATATAAAAAAATGGTTAAATAGGTTATGTTAGGTTAGGGTTATCGGCTAATTAAAAATTATTTTTTTCAAAGCTTTTAATGACTTTTCAAGGAGGTTTTGAGTTGATTTTACTCTCAGTTTGGCATGGAACCGATTTTTCCAGCACGTTGCATCTAAAAAGACACCAATTTCACATAATATATTACATGAGCAGGTCCAACAATGAAATACGGATGCATTTTTTCTTTTTCTCATACCCTAGTTCTTGTTTCGATTTCTAATCTTTTTGACATGCTGTCTCTACTATTCTTATTAAACCAAACACCATAACTTCTCATTCACTTTACTTCGATTTGCATAGGTATCAGCAATAATATTTTTGATATATTGTAATACAGTAAGATTCCTATATCACTGTTTTACCCAAGATAAATTAGAAATTATTATTTGTTAGGTATATTTGATAAGAAAATTTGACAAATGTTTACCGTCTAAGATAAAGATGACGCTGTTTATTTAAATGTTTTTTCTCGACACCAAGTAAAAATTCTACTTGCTTTTTTAACCCCTCGAGCTTTTGAGAATTTGTCGTCAAGTTATTTTACAAGATCTGTTGATTTTGAAGATCCATGATTTATTCGGAAATATTCCCGGTTAACATTGTTTTAAATAGATTCGCTGTTTTTGTACACATCGAAAAACGAAATACTGTCTTTGAAAGCAGATGAAAGACTATTTCTGATTTTTGTACGACAAGTGCACATAAGCAATTAAAATTTTGAATTTTATTTAAAAATAGAGTAATTTTTTTACTTGCGTAGTGATCTGGATAATATGTGGTGCACCGGATTCACCAATATACATAGATCTTTATTTTGTAGATCCCAAGATTTCTTCTATGTGGAGACAATAAGAAGATGTGGATAGTCTTATTTACGTTTATTACGAGAGCTGGACAATACTGTTCTCCTAGGAAGCCTGTAAGATAAAGAGGATGAATGAACAACAAACACACCCTTTATGCGTTACTCATGCTGCCTCACTCATACCAATTTGATGAGTGAGGCAGCATGATGTTTACCACAATTACCAATTTTTTTTATGGCAATATGTAAAAATACCACTTTATTCCAAACTAAAAAAATATATTTCATTACACAAACCTAATAAAAGCTTTTGTCGCTTCACTTTTTTTCGTTGCATTTAAAAATAATTATTAAAAATTCACAAACTTGATAGATATTTCGAAAACATGCAAAAACAGGCGGTCGATGACTTTTTGTAAATTTTAAATGTAGGTACAACACGTCGTGTTGCTACTTTCTAGCAGTGCTTCAATCATATATCTCCCGGTAATTAAAACGAAGTAGAAGGATTTTTATGAGTCCGTATCAGTTTGTGCCGACACACATTAATACTCCACTGCTGTTGATATATAAAAGACACAAAAAGACCCAAGGGGTTAAAAATAAATTTTCTCCTTTCTTGAGCTATCAAGGTGTTAAGGCTATATAGTCTGTAGTCTGTAGACTCGTATATTTGACTATCGGGCGCCTCATTAGAACGACCTCCCGCTGGCCGTCTAAAGCCTAAACAATACTTCCCTTTGATTACATGACTAGCAGCTATCAGGTACCGTTTTCGCTGAAGGAAGTTGCAAGAAAACAGAATATATCTTTTCTCTCCCTTTCTAATAACACTGACCTACATACTATGTAACGATAATGTTTTATTGCTTTTATTTATTATATATCTATAGTAATATTATAAATGCGAAACTGCGTGTGTTTGTTTGTTACGCTTTCACATATAAAACAATAAAACGATTTAAAAAATTCTTTCACCAATAGAAACCTAAATCGTACATATGCGAGTACTACAGGCTGTATATAATGGTATGCTCTGGCATTATGAAATTATACATTAATATTTATTATTTTATCATGTTTTCTGTCCTTAAAAATGCGAGTTATTGCTAAGCAAAACAAATCGTTGCCGTGGAAAGGATGTTGATATATTTGCGGAAAATTTTATGGGAAGAAACAATTTCTTTATTAAATGGCATAGCAAAGCATGCAAGTACGTGCATTACGTTTCGAATTCCATTAACTATGCAATTGACGTTTTTATCATATATTTCAATAGTTTCCATGCCAACTCAGAATCAACTCAACTCAACACAACACCTCTTTGAAAAGTCATTAAAAGATATGAAAAAAAATAATTGAAGAATAGCCCATAACCTAACCTAACGTAACCTATTTAACCAATTTTTGAAGTGAAACTTCTTTAGCACCGTTATGATTTGAACCTTAATGCAACGGAAATGACATTAAAAAGAGACAAACACGCACATCTATAGGATTTAGCCTGCGAGAGAATAAAACCTTACCTGCGAACAGTACCTACGAAGCGTCGCGCTGACCGCATTGTCCGCTTTGATTATGAGATCACTTTCAAGACTCCTATTGGTTGAAATTGTGTGGGTGAAGTTTCATTTCTACCGCGTTTGAACTGCATTCGATTAAAAAAAAAAATCTTAACTTTTAATTTTTTTTTCGGTGGTGACCGCAGCCTTCCAGCACCAAGCGCCACTCCTGAGTGAGCGTTGGGCCCGAGCTCACTCAAGACCTTGCCCTGCATAAATATGGATTATTTATTTTTGTAATTGTTAATTTTTTATTTTTTTATATATATATATACAACTATATGGGACGTGTGGGATTGCACTATCCTCCCCACATCCTGGAATAAAGAATTATTATTATTATTCATCATTTTTCAAAGGAGGTGTTGAGTTGAATTCATTCTGAGTTGTCCGGTTACCATTTGAATATAATTCAATACCTCTCCAACATGCATCAATTCAAAAATATTTATTGGTGTTTTTGATCTTAATGTTTAGATTTGTAGATCTTTTCGGTTGCATAATTTTTTTCTGAACATTAAAATATATATTTAGTGTATTGGTTAGTTTAATAGAGAAATTTATCAATAATTACGTATCATTAATTAATCGCTATTCGAGAAAGGTGATATGGCGAAGTTAAACATTGCTACCTAACATGTGTCCTAAATGAAATGACCACCATTCTTAATAAAAGCAGGAACCATGGGTTAGTCAGAAAAAGGACTAAAAGCATGGTCTAAAACCTCAAAGATTGAGTACAAAGAAAACTATTACGTTGCCATTATAGTCCTGAATGCCTTCATATATTTCTAAAACTAACCCATACATTCTCTCGCCCACAAAGGTTTTCAATTTTTAATCTTAATAACAACACGCAGCTTTAGATTACCTTCTTGTTTCTTTTTTACGATTCACTTTATTATGGCTGGAGATGTACATTTTTTACCAAAGTAAATTAACTTAACGTGAAATAAATTATTTATCTAAATTACCAAATTTGACGTCACTGGATCCGATGTTTTTTGCTTTAAACATAAATTTTAAGGCGCTATTAATTTTTCATAAACCAAAGTAAATATGCAAATACGTGAGAGAAATTAGTAATTTATTTATTTTTAATGGTGTCATAATGGATCAAATTTGTATGTAATGAAAAATGTTTTATTTATTAATTCCAAAATGAAGACCTATAATTTATGTCGACTGTATTTTGGATTTCTTTTTCTGTTAGCGATTTGCAAGTAAACCAAAATATCTACTAAAGTAATGGTGTAGCTCCAAGTGACCATCTCAGATATGGGGGCTCTATCGAAGCCAGAAGCTACAAGTTAGCCTATCAAAAACTGGGCGTACTGGGTCCGTAGATAATTTCTAATACTGGGTCCGCTTCTCTGCCATAAGCGCGTTTACGCGCTCTGTATAGCCGTGTTCGCAAGGCCGGCCATACAAAATCAGCGCGTAAACGCGCTGTTTTATAATCCATTTTTTCCCGCCAAAGTCAAATCTTTGGAGCAATCTAAAATATGGAACACACAGAGCCATCTATTGTTAGGGTGTTGAGATACTATGACACGACAGTTTACAGATATTATCGATTTCACAGTGATCTAAAAAAAGCTTCGTGTGACGTTCAATATGTGCCGCTAATGCAGGGTTGACACATACTCGAGTACATACACACAATCTGTGGAATATTTTCGGCGCGCTCCGCGTGACGTATTGCTGATTTACTTATTTCGCCGTTTGAATAAGCAAATTTTTGAATATTTCATTTCTGTGTGACACGATTGTTATTACTTTTGCAAATAAGTCATTGTTTTTAGTTTGTACTGTGTTCTCTGTGTTTTTATAAGATTTTAGAGTGTGTGGTTTATGAGATTTTTTATTCCTGTGGTAGAATTTCTGTATTCTTTCGACCCACAATGGAAGGTGGACAAAGTACGTCTGGTCATGACCAACTGGTCGAAGATTTGATGGATGAAACTGGCCGTACTGCTGAATCGGATGACAGTGATCTTGAATTCGATATTGATGATGAAGAACAAGATCTCCCTGACTTTTCTACTACTGACGAATCGATGCCTGTTTTCAAATGGGAAACTGATGATTTTGTTCCCAAAATAAACGTGTTCGATGGTTCTAGGTCAGGAGCTAATATTGAAAATGTTGGAAACAGGGAAGTTGATTTCTTCAAACTTTTTATGGGCAGTACTTTGATGACTTTTATTACAAATGAAACAAATAAGCAATACCAGTTTGTCAAAAATCAAAGCAATGAATTGAGTTGGAGACTGAAACAATGGAAGGATACAACAGAGGAAGAATTATACCTTTTCCTGGCTTTGTGTCTCTTGATGGCCTGCAATTCAAGGAATAAGATACAAGATCACTGGTCTACAGATATCCTACTACATTCACCTATATATTCAGATACAATGTCACGAAATAGGTTTCAAATGATTCTTCGTATGCTTCACTTTTGTGACAATACTCAACAAATAGGGGGGGATAAGATGTTCAAAATTAGATTCGTTGTTGACTATTTCAAAATCAAATTTGGAGAATACATGTATGCTTACATGAATATATGTATTGATGAAAGTTTGCTGCTGTTCAAAGGAAGACTGTCATTTCGTCAATACATTCCATCGAAAGCTAGCCGCTTTGGAATTAAATTTTTTGTGATTTGTGACTGTGCTACAGGATATGTTCAGAATTTTATTGTTTATACTGGACAAACGACAGAATATGTTACACATCCACATGTGGGCATTTCAGGAAGCTTAGTTATGACACTCATGGAGCCATATTTAGATCGGGGACATACATTGTTCATTGATAATTGGTATACTAGTCCACTGTTATTTCAAAAGCTCCATGACCGAAAAACAAATGCATGTGGTACTGTAAGAAGAAACCGAAAAGAGATGCCAAAACTAACCATCAAACTAAAGAAAGGGGAAATGAAAGCCTATCATACAGACACTATCTCTGCACAAATGTGGAAGGATAAAAGGGAGGTATTTATGCTAACAACTCTTCATCCAGCTCTTCTAACTGATACTGGAAAAGTTACTTACCGAAACGAACCAATTATAAAACCTGAATGTATTCAGGATTACAATAAAAACATGGGTGCAGTTGACCAATCCGATATGGTTTTGTCGAGTGTACACTCATCGCGGAAGACAATGAGGTGGTACAAAAAAATGTTCTTTCACCTAATGGACCTTTCGCTACTGAATGCCCATGTACTATACCGTCAAAAATCCGGAAAACGTGTGCCCCTAGCACAGTTTCAGTTGGAGGTGATTCGCCAACTGATAAATGAACATAAACGTGATGTACCCCCAAAATGTTCATCGAGGAAAAGGCATGTGGAATTGCCATCACGTCTCACAGAAAGGCATTTCATGGAAAAATTACCCCCAACTGGGAAAAAAGCTGTAGCAATGGCAAGATGTGTGGTGTGTTTATCAAAAAAACAAAGAAAAGAATCGAGATATTGGTGCAAACAGTGCAAAGTGGCTCTCTGCATTGAACCGTGTTTTGAAAACTACCACACGGAAGAAGACTATTAATTTTATATAATATTCATTTTAAATTCTTTTCTTATAATAAATAATATTTTCGTGATTTCCATACATAAATTATTTATCCAAATATTAATTCCTGTAACATTATAATAATATGATAAGTTGTGACAACCCTGACATTCTGTAAAAAATTAATTTGAGTTTTTCTGAGTAAATGGCGGCACTAACAACACGCAGTGTACATATTTGGTAAGTCTTCATAAAATCCTTTGAATATGTTTGAAAAAAATGTAATTTTATTAATTTTTAAATTTGCGAAAAAAATCGTGGCCTGCCATGTACAGCCATACAAATACCTTCCGGCATATAAAGGGTTAACAGTACCAACTGGGAACCCCATACAAATCGCAAGTGCGCCCTACGGTTGAATTTGGCAGCCACCTCGTCTGGAGCCCCAACATGCCTGAATAAAACCTTTGACTCTGTGCAGAACCAGGCGGTCCGTTTGATAGATTCTTATAAACGGATTGCAATTTTTAGAGCACAATCGTCGAGAGGGAATGCTATCCTTGTTCTACCGGTATTTCCATGGAAGACGCTCCGAAGAACTAGCGTCATTGATCCCTCTGGCATCGGTGCACAGTCGTGAAAAATGCCTAACACGCGCCCAACATGTATACACGGTTGACATTTGTCACATGTTTCTTCGACTCGTTCTTGTGTTCAACAGCTCGGCAGTGGAATGATTTGCCGGCCTCTGTGTTTCCTCCTTCCTTCAACATGGGTCTCTTCAAAACCAATGTTCATTCCTTCCTATCCTCGAAAAGACCTTCCACACAGCATCTCAGATGATATTGTCCCTTAGGGAAATTATTTTTCTCAGGGCCTCCTGTGTGGAGTTGATGTAAAAAAACAGTGTGAAATTCACACACTTCAAAAAACTAAAGTAGTGAAGAGTGGGGAAGCTACGAATAACCGCACAAAGAGGAGACCGATAGGCTACGAAGAACTGCACAATGAGGAGACCGATTATACTATCTCATTCTCTCGCAGGCTAAATCCCGTAGATTTATGTATACGTCTCTTTTTATTAATTGTTTTTGTGTTTAATTCGTTGAACTCAATTTAATTTTCTAATATTTAATTAAAATTAAATTTGATAATTTTATTATCAATTTCTGCAAGTATTTCAGTATGTATTTTAAATAAGTCGCCTAACAGTGGATTTAGCCACAGTTTGAAAATGGTTTTGTAAACCGAAACAGCTGTAACTAAAATATGTGGAACTTGCAGAACTTAATAACAAAACTATCAAATTTAATTTTAATTAAAAAAAAAAATTAAAAGTCTCTTTTTAGTGTTGCAATTTTTCGTTACATTGAGTTTCAAATCACAACGGTGCCAAAGAAGTTTTCACTTCAAAATGTTAAGTGTCAAATTCATAATAATAAAAATAATTATGAAATTTTTATGTTATCTTTTGCTTTTGAAAAGTTAATACAATAAATTTATTTCATTGTGTTTGACGCTTTTCTCGTAAGCAAATTCAAAAAGGAAAACCGATTTTTGTTAATTTCCTTTGAAAAACGTATTAAATTGATATGTACCTTTTGGTTCTGCCAACATCCTATGCCTGCCTTTAACGGTACAAATTTAATTATTCCTGTCCATTTCCTTTGCGTCATAATAATTGTATGTCGGTATTATTCCATAATGGACTAAATAATTTATTTAATTAAATTTATTCCGCGATTTGTTTTGACATCAAACAGAAATTCAGATCAAGAATTATTATAATTTCACAAAGAAACGCCGTTAGACGAGATTTCACTTTATTCAAATCCCTTATACATTATGCCGGATTTCCCGAGAATCAAGTACAAAAATTCTCGTAGCTGCATTATTATCAAATTAAAAATATAGGGCTTCTCTGGAAAGAATAATTCATTATAGAAATGATTTTAATAAGTAAACATCTTTCAAGTTTGCTATCAAAATGGAAATATTATTTTAAGTGTGTAAAAAATTGAAGGAATATTATGAAAATTCGAATTTTAGTGTTTTATCTCTCCCTTGCTAGAAAAAATTAAATCTTTAAAAGAGAAGAACGTAATCATAAATAATAAATATCAATTGCTCCAATTAATATAAAAAGGCAAGATAGAGGGTCACCGAGGGTCTGGTAGGAGACAAATGTCTTGGCTGCGAAATGTACGAGAGTGGACCGGTATTAGAAGTGTGGAGGAGCTATTCCTTGGAGAATTGTTAAAGTTTTTTTAAACAACCCATTTTTAGACCCGGAAATGTAAAACAAAGTATTATTCTAAAGCAATTTACTAAAATACTATATTGACTGTTAGTTGATGTCTCCCACTGAAATAGCAAGAAACGAAAGTAGTATTTTTCTTCCCTCATAATATTATTGCATGGTCTTCAAAAATAACTTTGGTTTTTGTACCCTCTCCGTGCCGGCGGATTATTGAAGGGCTGTGTTTTTATACCCCACATCTTGGAGCGCCTTTATTCCGAAGGCTGCGGCTGGCTGTTGTTGCTCCAACAGGTCGCGCGGCCGAGCTTTAAGCTACATTATAGGGAGCTTTCGCTAATCCAACCACTCTCAAATGGATTCCGGGTACATCTCCAGCGGACCTAGGATTTACCTTCGCTAGAATATAACGTGCCAGCCATACATAGTTACATAGCCGAACAAATATCTCGTGGAGGTCGACATAATCGCTGGTGCGTCGGTTTGCGATTCTAAAATATACCTAATGTTTGCCGTTTTATTTCATTTTTTTTTTAATTTTTATAAAATCAACAGCAACAAATGTTAAAAGATCAGAGGCACGCATAATTATAAAACAATACCAATCATAAACTTTACTCTGCCGATAGTAAGTGAACCGAGCTTAGAAGGCTTTTTGAAGTAGAAACTTCTTTAGCACCGTTGGGATACGAACCTCGATGAGAAGGAAAATAGAGACACCTATCGTCGCCTATCAGTCTCCTTTATTTGCGTTGCTTCGTAGCCTTCCCACTCTTGTCTACTTTAGTTTTCTGAAGGTTTCACATACACAGCTCAAATAGAATGGTGAATACGATGGCAGTCAGTCAGTGTTAGAGGGACTACGTAACGTACGGATATTTCGATTTAATAGTCAAAAGGTACTAAGTCAATGGTGACATTACCATTCATATCTACTTGGAAGGCATTTCTATTGAATAGATAATACGTTTGCATTATCTAGCGGTGCTTTGTAGCCTATCGGTCTCCTCTTTGTGCGGTGCTTCGAAGCCTTCCCACCCTTGTCTACTTTAGTTTTCTGAATTCTACCGCGTGTGAATTGCACACTCTGATTTTTTTTAGTTAGTTTCTTTAACTACTTAGTGTGTTGAGGGGGGCTGGGGAGAGTGGCTGGGAACATAGTATTATGATAAACGGATGACGAGAGGTGACAGGGTTAGGTAGATAGAAAGTTTTAGTACATAGATCCGTAGCAATATTATTTACCCTAAACTTATTGTTAGGCGTAAGTGAATCAAATAATTTCTTATTCTTCCGAGTAGGTATCTAAAATATTTATATTGTTGTGTGATTTTATCAACCCTTCCTTCGTAAGTTTGTAGACGGTTGCAGCCGAAGTGTCATAACAAATACGTTTCAAGTTGAGTGTTATGGCACAATTTCTGCGGGGTTTCTGTTATAGCATCCTCACAACATATCCCACGTTTGGTAACTGCGGCTCATTTTGTTAGAGTACTTATTGCAAGTGCGATGAAGTAAAAAGCTAGTGTAAAAAAATCATGGCTTTTAATACTTCAGTGGATTTTAATACTTTAATTAAATACTGCGAGTAGAACACGTATTTATCTTTTTAAATAATCGAGTACTTAGTTATTTGTCTTTATAAGACCAGAAAAAAATAAAGTAACGGCCTATAAAAACTGCTTTTTGGTTCAAAACCTGTTCATTATCAACCTATTTTCGGTTATGCTTTTATTTTATAATGTGGGAAATTACATTCTTTAAAAAAATATCGTTAAACATTCAAATATTTGTGCCTGAGCTTTTCAAAATAAAATAAAACTCCCTTTTTGGCGACGTTTTTGTCTTGAATAAATCAGACGGCTGGTGTTAAACGGGAATTTAAAACTTATCGCCATCTACATAAGGAATAATAATAATAATAATAATAATAATAATAATAATAATAATTGGACAACTTGTAGAGCACCGTTTTCGTGAAAAATCTCCTCGAGGGCGCTGTACAATTTATAATAAATTCTTAGGATCTATCTAATTTTATTATTTAAAATTGATTCACTTCCGATAAACACACTTTTTTAGAAAGTTTATGCTTGGGAAAGATACAACTTTGCACGTGGAGGACATTATAATGAAAACACTGGACATTGCATGACTTTACCTTTGCTACCCTCATCACTGTTGGTTTTACATTTATAAGAAGATTAATGCCAAAGTTGAGTTAATATTTGTTTTGAAAGACTACAGAATTTTGAACTCTTTGGGACTGGAGATTTTCATGAAATGACCTTTACAAAAGCTAAAAAAAAGAAGAATTTGTTTATATTTTTACACAATTAGTTATTTACAATGTCGCGGGAATGTTATTGTTAGCGGCCTGATTCCGAATTTTGCGTGACGTGGTACATCATCATTTTCACCAAAAAGTTAAGTTACCATATCTCTAAGCTAACGATGTCTGCATTGTTGCCCATTCAGTCATATGCGTCAGTAATTTATATGTCAGACGAGGTTATTAGGACATTAGGTTACTCTGCAGTAAAATCCTGACAACCTCAACAACCATCTCACACTTGGGTGTAAAACAAACAAGCAACGTTTTTATGAGTAGCAATAACAATCAATTGATTATATGACTCTTCTAAGGTACTTTCGTCGGAATGATTCTCCCTTTATTTCCTCTCTACGCCGCAGAAGTTGTTACGTTTATGTTTTGAGGGCGTTTTTTACCGTGGCATTAGTCGCATTAGATCTCAGCGGTTAGTGCGAAAGTTTCCCAATAAAAGTGGCCATAGCGCCAGGTCCAATATTTGTGGACCTTCTTACACTTCTGGCGCCCTCTCTATTCTCTCCCTCACTAGCAAACAGCCCTCGCACACGTGGAATACACAGTGGGCCAATAAAAACAGCTTTTAATAAAATAATTTATTTAAAATGCCTTCTTAATTAATTAATTCTTCTTAATTCAAGTTTAATTGTGTATTTTTAATGATTTTCTTTTACGTTATAGATCGATCGGCGTGGTCTAACGGTAAAGCTCTTGACTCACAATCCGTAGGTCACGGGATCGAATCCCGGCGTGGCAAATAAATTTTATTTGATTAATTTGTGTTATTTCACAATTAATTTACTTTTACGGCACTTTACAGAGTGGAAAATACTCTCAGTATCGCACTGGTAAGACCACCATTCAGAATTGAAACGTTGCTTGAAATGCCTTTAGCCGTGTTTGTTGACCAGATCTGAATAGCCAGGTACTTTCCCACCTTCCTGTCCCCCATCTCCTTCCCCTTTCCACTACCTTCATCCTCACAACATACCCCAATTAGGGATGCCATAGTCTCACTGGCTCCAAACGGGAGCAGTTGGGACTCTTGTGCGGTATTCATATAAAAAAAGATCACAGGGAAATTGAAGAGACCTAATGAAAAACAATTTGTTTTATTCATGCTTTGCTAATTTTACTTTTCTGCATTTTTACTTTTCTTTATTTTTATTGACTCAACTTAGCGAAGTCCTGTTTTAACTCGATCTTTTTTTCCTCGACCGTTTGGCATTTCATCTACATGTGCTTGTTATGTTCCGGTTTAAAATGGTGACCTTGTTGTATACTTCTTTTTTATCTCGCCAGTGGCCAGATAAGAAAAAAGTAGAAAAATAGCACAGTAGATTAATTTATGTCTTATCTTTTTTTTAACAGAGATCTAACATGTGTTTCTATTTTTCCTTTTTTACACACTGTCTAATAATCAATAATAAATACCTTAATTAAAATTTTCTCATTCTTTTAAATTTAACATCACCTCGTCAACATTGCACTGACATATTTATCTTACGTTCTTGTCATCTACCTCAAAACAGATGTGTAGATAATGAACGTGAAAACAATATTTCCTTTCCCACATATGAAAATTTAAACACATGGCGCTTGCTGAGGTTTTGGTTTGAACTCCTGTATTTTAGGTTTTTTTTAAGCTGTGAATTGAAGTATTTGTTTTTCGTTCAAAATTCAACCAAATATGTTGTTCCTTTACTTGTAGATAGATTAACTCTTGTATTTTTGAAAAATATTTATAACAATTAGTTTGAAATAAAGGAAACAAAAATACAAGTTTTTGAAACTCAAATCTTCTTCTTCTTCAAACTTCGCAAATTCACTTTGTGGCGTCATTATTAATTTAATGAAAACAAATAATTTTGTGTACACCACTATGTAATTAACATTATCGACTTGTTTCAAAAATTATGTTTTCTTCGTCAGGATATTAATTTATTATCCTGACGTTGAAAACATAGTTTTTTAAACATGTCGATAATGTTAATTATATTGGTGTACACAAAGTTATTTGTTTTCATTAAATCAAAAACTTTTATTTTTCAATACCAGTTTTTGTGTATATAGTACAAACCAATCCTCAGCAAGCGATATGTTTAAATTCGTAATAAAAGTACATTTTTATTTGTCCCACTGCGTATATCGTCTAAGGCTAAGGACATACGGACCAGGCAAGTTAGACAATGAACGGGCTGTCGGAACGATCCGACTGAACGGGGCGATACTTCCAGAGGTAAATAAATAGAAAGGTGGAAAAGGGCGGTTTAAAGCTCCAATACTTTTATCTCAAGCAGATGTTACGGATTTGCTCCTTTGTAAATATTCTTTGCTTCGATTTTATTTCACTCGGCTCCGTCATTGTCGACACGCTTTATTTTTTATGTGTTTTTCCTTCTAGGTTTCTTTTTATATCTTTATTTTCAAGGGTCGCTTGCTTACCTTCTTGCATAGTTTTATCAAGTTGGCCAAAGTAGTTCAAGATAATTCACTAATTTTTATAATGTTCAAGTCCTCTCTTACTAATAAAAATTGTTATAAATAAATGACAACAGACTTTTCGCACACTTGTAATCTAAATGCAGTGATTGCAAGTTTCAATTTACTCCGAAAGACGAAAACTTTTTGGAATGGGAAAACCAAAACAAATCCCGTTTCTATAATGATTGAATGCCAAACAACTTTGCTTTACCACTCCGACCTCTTGTTTTCAATACAATATATCGATAGCAGTCAAGTACAATAAGATTGTTTTCAAGCTAACGCGTGTGTTCCCACAGAAATGATTATAACTCCGATTTTATTCTAGTGAAAAGCTTAAAACAAAAACGAGAATATCAATAATAAACCGCGGTTTATATTTTTGTTCAAAATTGCCCATAGAAATAAATAAAAAAATACTATTTTGTAGAAACAGTTTTCATCCGCCAAAACGCATACGTGCCGTTAGACTTAATTATTTTTTTCTTAAATATTTTTGTATGAAATGGTAAAAAAATGATATGATAAAATTGTTTATTATACTTTTGTCTTAGAAAATAACTGTTTTTTAACGTTAACCGTGATTTAAGTACTGTTTTCTTATAAAAACGTCACGTCAGTCATTTTTACACTTTTTTATGTTTGCATCCTAAATTTTAATATTTACAAATTTTAATATTTTATATAAATCTGACAGTTCGTTTAAGACAAAAAACTTGCACAATGGCGATAGACCGGAGTGGTTAATACTATTTACTTCCCCTATACACCATGCGTACATCGTGCCGTACATTGGCTTTAGCAATTCTGTCAGATTTTTAACATTACTTGACTCGTGTATTTGATTCGCTCAAACCTCTGTACATAGTTCTAAACACACACGCCGCAAAGACTTCATTATAACTAACTCAAATTATTTGAATAATGTACATCAAGGCTAATAACTAAAATGTACAGTCCTCTAAACCAGTGGTTCTCAACGTGGGCGATAACGCCCCCTTTTGGGCGTTTGAGACCTTCAGGGGGGTGGTAGAAGACCCAGAGAAAATTGGGGGGCGTTGAGATGGCCCAGGGGGGGCATTGGCTGGTAAAACATATGGTCTATAAAGATAAACAAAACACGTTAATCACGTAAAAAATAAAGCAAAGTAAACTTTAACATTGGTTAATTTTTGTTATTGTGTGTATTGTAATCTGTTTTATCATGGTGTGCGAAAATGTATGTATTTTAATAGTCCGGGAAGTGGATGAAAATTGAACTGAAAGATTCTGTTACATTCAGATCTACATTAAATTGGATAATACGATTTTTTTTTATTTTTTTATTGGAATTAAAAAAGTTAAAACTTCCGATTTTAAGTGAAATGTCTCATATAAATACAGGTAAATTTAATAAAAAAATTGTTTGTCGCTTTTAAATAATAACAAGTTTTTTTATTAAATAACGGGATTTTTGCAATCCTGCAAGAACTGATAGTATTATCTGTGCTTGCGCTAACTCGCTCAGTGTCGTCGGTGCATTCGGGAGTCAGCGAGTGTGCTCAGAGTCACTCAGTCTTGTCGACGCAGTACATGCGTCGACTAGACTGAGTTCCGTAGCCCCCGATCCATACTCTACTCCCGCATCGCCCTTGTCCCCTTTCTTACATTCTTAGAGTCATATCCTATCTTACGATTACGTAATATTACGGTGTAATTACACGTTTAAATATAATCGTGGCAATAGCTGTTTCAGATTCGCGACGGACAGTATGTAAAAATTTTACTCTCGGGAGACTCAGAGAAACCCATCCCATCCCATTACGCCCCCCCCCCTCTCCCCGTTGTGGTAATTACAGTCGTGACAAAAGCTGTTTCAGATTCACAAAGACAGGTGGAATGTAAAAGCAATTGGGGGGCGTTAGAGAAAAAAAATATTCTTAAAGGGGGCGGTGGGCAAAAATAGGTTGAGAATCTGTGCTCTAAACGGAAACAACAACTCTTCATTTATTTAGATTGAATGTTTGCACAAAATGCATGCCAATTTAATATTATCCGAGCCATGGGAGGCCTACTAGTGATATTACTGATTCTCTGCACATTCCAACTAAACAGCGCTGTATATACTGCTTTTGGCCTTTGCAGCTCAATTCGGTTCGATATTTTCAATCCGCTCGTTTAATTACTGCCAGAGAGAAATGTAATTACAAAATCTGATATTTTTCAGCGCAGTTTACCTTTGAAATATTTCGTCCCCTTTGATACTGTTCCTATCTCTGCGTATGCATTCAATTTGATTTTATGTTTAAAAAAAATGATTGCGTGCACCCTGTGAAACCTGTTACTGATACTGTCCCGGGCTACGTTAAATATTTTTTTACTGGTGGTGAGTGCATCGGTAGCTTTCTGAAAGCAAACAAAAAAGCTATCAAAAATGATCCAATAAACGTTGTAATCAATGTACGCATTAATATTTAACAAAAGATCAAGCTCATAAATGATCCCATTTTTTTTTAATCATTCATTAAACCAGTCTCTCCTCATCCGGCTTGCCACGCAGTTGGTGGGCAGATGCATACGCCGCCAAGACCGGGACAAACTTCATCACACGAACCCGGGCACCCCTGCTAAGTCATCAAACGAACCACCTATGACCTATGGCAGAAGTGTTGGCTATCCAATAAATGGTTCCCGGGCGGCGGTACCAAATTGATGCAATGCCAAGAGAATAAATAATGATAAATAAAATCTCAACCAATAGGAGCCTTGAAAAGTGAGCTTATAATCAAAGCTGCCAATGCGGTAAGGTTTTATTCTATCTCATTCTTAAAACCTATAGATGTATATATTTTTCTCTTTTTAGTGACGTTTCCGTTTTATTGTGTTTCAAATCACAACGGTGCTAAAGAAATTTTCACTTCAAAAAAACGTAATAATCATCTGAATATTTAAGTTTTATTTGTTTGTAGTTGATATTTATATTTTTGAATTTGTGCGGTTTATGTAGATTTTTAATATTATCTCGTATGCTTCGGTTCATCTATAAGCAGGTTTACTTTTCACCGGTGTCTATTACCTACCCACTGACTAATGCCGACATTAATTCTTAACTATCCGCTAATTCCCAACTTACTTACTCGTAACTTATGTAGAGAGTGTTTGACTTCTTACTTTGTTCGACGTTTTAATGGGCCCAAACTTGTTAGCCTAACACAAATATCTCCTGCAAATTATCTTGTTAGACTGTGATTTATAACACGGTTACCTGGGCCCGAGACGGGGGGGTTTTAATTATTGTTGTTGACAAAATTCTCCTCCATTTATTAATTTATTCGCGCACGCCCTCAGTTATTATTATTATTATTATTACTAAATTCGTATTAAACGACCCTCGAGCTTATTTCGCAGGGCTATCCACCTAATCGACGAAATTTATCAATGCTTTAAGCTGATAATCCTTTTCAGTTGGTAAATTAATTCAGTTTTAAATTAAACACCGTTTTCCATGCTCATACCAGAAAACTTTGGAGGGTGATATTCATGAAAAACTTAGAAAAAAATTGAAGGCTTTTTTTTTCATTTTGTACTAAAAATAAAAATTTATCACAATTTGTGGTTTACAAAGCGTTACATTTCGGTCAGTTATTTTATTTAAGCTTTGAAATGTGAGGGTGGCCATTTTGTTATCCGAAAATATCTATTGATTATTCATGAAAATTTTAGAAAAAAATGTAGACATTTTGTTTTCATTCTTGCGCTAATAAAAAAAAGATATGTTTCTTATTTTTGTGTGGTTTACAGAGCGTTCGTATAAACGGTTCCATGCCAACCGAGAATAAAGTCAACTCAAAACCTCCTTGAAAAGTCATTAAAAGCTATGAAAAAAATAATTTAAAATTAGATTATCGATAAATCTAGCCTAACGTAACCTATTTAACCATTTTTTTTATATATTTTTTTTATCACTCTAAATGACTTATCTGAGATGGTTCTGAGTTGGTTTCATTCCGAGTTGTCCGGTCACCCGTATAAACACACCTTTATAATTATTATTTCTTCCCTCTCGATCAGCTGCTCTATTTAAAATTTGAAATGTGAGGGTGGCCATTTTGTTATCCAAACACGTGTATTACTTGCCAAAGTAAATATGCTATATTTTTTTTCTTTATCAACCTCCAAAGTTTCGCGGTATGAGCGTGAAACACTTTTTATAAAACGTTGTTTCTAAAAACTCTACGTTGGTGAGTAGCGGTATTAGAGCAAAGTCCATAATTTATTTTCGATTTGTACGCAAACGAACGAGTGAACAAAACCCGTGATTTCAGGTTTTGATGCAAACTAAATTTTATCAGTTTTAACCCCTAGGTTCTTGGCCATATTTTGTCAAAGGATCAAAATATTTCTGCTTTACAATAAAACACAAATAAATGGAATATTTCTGAACGTATCCAAAAACTAAAAACAATTTTTGTAAGGTGATAAAATATGGTTTCAAATTTTATAATTCGAAATAAACCTACGATTTTATTGTATTAACAAAATTTTCCACGCAAACAAAAAAGAGTTTTAAAAATAGCTCACCCTTCATTTTTTCTAATTACGGATAACAAAAAAATAAAAAAAACATGTACATTATTGATTAGAAAAATGTCAATGTTATAGGCACACCATTTTTTGTCGTTCCATGTAAAAATAATAACTTAAAAATTCATAGTGTTTCAAATTTTTTATTCAAATTGCAATCCGAAACTTTGGCTTTATAAAGGTGTTCACTCAACTTATTTTGTGATAATAATTTTTAAATTTATATATAAAGCATGGTATTTTTTCTTTCCAACACCTTTAGTTTATATTTCCTCACTCTGATAATAAGGGAGACACAACGATTTCTATGGACCTATATGCGTTGTTCCGAAAAGCACTCAATTTAACCTGACGGGATTCATCCGTCTGCTATTTAATAAATTGATTGAAATTATACATTTTCGTGAAATTGTAATAAGCATATTTTCAATAATATGAACGTTTGCAGATTGGAGCGAAGATCTCTACGTCGACGTACTTATAATATAATAATATTTGTGTGTTATTATGCTCGAGGGAAAAGCTATTTATATTTCCAGTATTTGCCTTGCGCGACTCGCGTAGCTCCCGATTGATATTCCTATTGCACAATCCGTGCATGCCGCTGTTTACTTTTCATTATTTATTTATTGTATCGTTTGAATACACGTACTTTAAGAAACCAATCTTGTGTGCAGAAATAAACGTTGAAAAATCTCGTATTATTACACTATTATTTTGCTGTCATCAATAGCGCATTAAATGTAACACTTTTAGAGATTTTTTTTTACATTAGCTTTAGTTAAGTTTTAGTTTTTAATTTCCATCAGGACCTAAGTAATCTTAGGGGATGTAGTGTGGAGGGCATTTTTAAGGAAATGGAAGAGAAGAAGTTCTGGGAAGTTAAAAGGTATGAGGAGTGGGAAAGAATCTGAGGGATCCATTCAACTGCTGCGCAATGCGATAGGATGAGAGAGAGAGAGAGAGTTGCGAGAAAGGTATTGGGGGTGGGAAAGAATCTGAGGGTTAGTGTATCAAGAATGACGGACGCTTGAAAACATCCCTCCAACTGCGGCGCAAGGCGATAGGACAAGAGAGACCGGCTGCAGAGATTAAAAAATCTCCTCCAAACCAGCTTCTCCCGATCCAGCTCGCCACACAGAAGTGGGCAGATGCAACAGCTGCCAAGATCTAAAAAAACTCATCTTACGAACCCGGGCATCTCTCCTGAGTCACCAAAGGTGTCAACCACTTAGGATGTGAAAAAGGTATGAGTGATGGGTAGGAATCTGGGGGTCAGTCTGTCCAGGGGGGACGGACGTATTCATCCCGTAAACTGCAGTGAAAGTCGATGGGTTGAGAGTCCGGCTTGAAAGATCCAAAGATCTCTCTCAACCAGTCTCTCCCTGTCCTGCCCGCCACGCATTAGACAGACGCTTCCGCCACCATGATCTCAACAAAACTCATGAACCCGTGCACCGCTGTTAAAACACCAAATATGACCACTTGAGGTGCTCTATGAAAGAGATATTAGTTACCAAAAAATGGTTCATGGATGGCGGAACCCATATGCCCCACTCAATCATCTAAATAAATATTACAGTACCAAACCAAAAACTGATCAATCAGAAGAAATCTGAAAAGAAACGAATTATATAACGACTTCTTTCTATATACCTTGTGCAAATTTTGTGATGCTGTATTAATTTTTTAATGTTTTTTTTGTTCATTAATATCTTATGTATACGATTAAAATAATAAAATTAATACATTAAGGTATTGGGTTGATGATATTTCAACTGAGGATGGTGAATATTGGGAAAATTGAATATAATGTTAGTAAAAGTCCACGGTTTTTCAGTTAATGAAACTTTTTTGAAATTTTCTAAAATTGCCACCCATGCGCACTCCCTTCAGTGCCATGGTTACAAATTTTCTTAAATTGTTTTCTAATATTGTTTTTTAACAGTTGTCTTAACCATTTTTTTCCAATTCGCCACCCGAGCCTATTTAAAAAAATATACGCCACCAAAGATCGAACTGAAAAATAATAAAAATAGAAATTTAAACTTTAAACCTTAAAAAAACTTTATATATATCTCTATTGGATATATTAATGCAAAATATTTAATAAAAAATAATTATCCAATTTGGTGCAGTCGTTCCGAAGTTATGTGCGAACATTTCGAAGATTCGTTTTTATTTGTATAATGGATAGATAGATATTAACTATGATTTCCCGCAAATATGTCAACAACGTTTCCACGGCAACGATTTGTTATCTGACGTTAGCAATAACTCGCTTATGTTAGCGACAGAAAACGTATAATAAATATAATATATTAATATTTATAATTTCATAACGCCAGAGCTTACCATTATACATAGCCTATATGGCTCGCATATAATGTAGCTTTCTATTGGTGAAAGAATTTTTTTAATCGGTTTATTGGTTTATGCGTGAAAGTGTAACAAACGAACATACGCAGTTTCGCATTTATAATAATCTAGCTGGTACCCGGCATGCGTTGCAATGCAAATAAATAAATTGTTTCTTCCCGCATTTTCTTTCCCATGCGTCCCCGCTCATTTTCATTTATAAAAATTTCATAACGCCAGATCTTACCATTATATGTAGCCTATAACCTTTGCGGGCATGCGCACAACAAATCACAAAAGTCTCATTGCAATCGGATGAACGGTATGGCAGCACATAACATACGAACAAACAAACAAAAATTGATTTTTATATATAAGATAATATAAATTAGTTCTTTCTTAGAGTAACTAATTTTTCTTTTGCGCCCCTTTATCTGAAAATCGATGGAGTAATGTGAAAGTATGAATGTGAAAACAGTGAATGTTTTGTGTTATGTTCTTTATAAAATAATTTTGATTTAATTATGTTAGGCAATCACTAGTAGCGTCGTATAACTCCTCCAGGCAGTTTCCAGTTTACCTGTCGCACACCCTCTACCCCTTTAGAAATATACGCAAAACATCGTTGGAATCGAAATTTAGCATCGTGCGACACTCCACTTAAGGTACACGGTAAGCGGTTCCAGGTCTCGAGTCAGATCACATCCAAGTCCTGAGGAGAATGTGGGATTTAACTTGACGTTGAGACGCTAATGCTCACGTGGCTCCTAACTGTTGATGTACCCGCTGCGGCTACATTTCCCCCCAGCATCTTATTTGAAATAATGTTTATGCACGCACTACCTCCCCTTAAACAATTATTCATTTGTTGACTGCTTGTAACTTCTTACCTGCTGTGAATAATATGGATGTTTACTTTGAAATTATGGTGTACAATTAAAGTTCATTCCTTCAATCTTGACATTTTATCCAACAAATCTTATATTTTTCCTTATCGTTACTTCTATAACGTCAATGGTTATTTTCTTTTGCTTTATTTTTTTTCTACATATCTAGAAATGTATGATTTTTTTTAAGTGAAACTTCTTTAGCGCTGTTAGTGACTTGAAATTCGGGTGAAACGGAAATGCGTCACAACTCGTTCTAGACCAATACTCGGTTCTAATATAATGCGGCAAATTTGCACCTCGGCGCGTGCCTTCCATAGCGTAGTGGGCAAGGTGCGTAACAAGTCTCAGCGGCCAGAGGGACAGAGGGTTCGAGTCCGACGAAATCAGAATGTAACATATCAGAATGTTTTTTTTAAGCGCTATTTTTACTAGCTGTAAACTAATATGACTTCGTGGCAAACAAAAGTATTTGATCTAAAAATTATGTAATTGCGTTATTTTGCTTTATTGTTTATCTAACTTCATCTTTTCTTTCTTTCTCTCTTCTCTTTCTGTGTGATATATTTACTATATTTTGCTTATTATTATTATTATTTATTTTATTTCACTAGTAGCATTCTCACGCAGTAACAACTAACTGCCGACTAGTAGCAACTGATTTACTTACGCAGGCTGTGAACATTTCTAATTGGAGTGTTAACGAAGCAATGTTAATATCTTCCACCGACAATTTCATTAATGTAATATTTGTTGACACTCTATTTAAATGTTTCAAATAATGCATAAACAAATGGAGTTAGAAACCCCTGGGAAAGAAACGTTTTTTTGTTTCTTTTACATTTTTAATTTAATCCCGTCCATGTGAAAGATAGTTTTGAAAAAGTGTCGTAAAAATTAACCTTTCACCGATACTGGATGGTTGGTAGAAATTTCCGCTAGGAAAGTAATAGCCTGCATTTAATAGGTAAGCATTCCTGAGAATGGATTGAACAGTGTATTTTATGAAGTGTAAACAAATCACCCCAAGTGGTTCGCTACGTTTGGTGATTTAGCAGGGGTGCCCGGGTCCATGGGGTGAGGTTTGTCTAGGTCTTGGAGGCGGATGACCAGGACACACTGAACCCCAGATTCCTACCCACCCCTCAAACCCTTTTCCTTCCCAGAACTCTCCTCTCCTTCCTTTCCTTAAAAAAAAAACGCCACACAGCATCCCCAAAGATGACATAGGCCCTGAAGGAAATTATTTTCCTCCGGGCCTCCTGTGTGGAGTTCATGTAAAAAAAAAAAAAATCTTAATAGAAAAGTACTATTAAATAAGTTAATCCAGAAACATCTCTAATCGTAAAAATAATGTAGATATTTGATACCTTTCGTTAATGTTTTCCAATTTTATTAAGAACATTACAACAACGGCATACAGTTGCAAGTACGCCTACATAACACTAAACCTTAGAGATATATATCGTCTAAAAAGGCAGAATCGAATAAACCTGACTGCTATATTACATTCTTTGTGGAAAAATACATATCCCTGGCACAAGAAAAAAAGCCTTCCATTCCATTGAGTAAGAATAAAATGTGTATTTAATGATTTAAAAAAACACAAAAGTAACAGAGGTTTTACCTTCTAAAACCGTTTAGATAGTGCGTTTCATTAAATTATTTGTTTTTGTATTCATTTTGTGGAACTCTATCATAAAAGCAAAGAAAGATGTTATCTAACCATGTCGGTATAGGACTATGCGAAGTTAACGCACTGTCAAATGTTCTTATTTTTTTTTTAATTATTAGCGTCAACCGATTAAATGGGATTTTAATATTATTGTATTCTAGTGTATTCTTTAAACATTGTTTTAACATAATATTATTACAAAATTTTAACTTTAAATTTTTTCGTCTTGATATTTACGAAAGTGTAGTTTTCTGTTTGAAATAACTGTAGCATCTCAAATTTATTACTAGTGTTCATGTGTACCCACTTACTTAATTATAAAACATACATTTTTTTTGGATTAAAAAAAAATCAAGGTAGATACCGCAATATTGATTAGATTATTCAGATTTGATTGTCGTAGAAAAATCCACGCTCATGCGAACTCTTGCGGAATAAAAAGACAATATTCAACACGGTTACCATCTTGAAATGAAAAAAGGACATACAAAAAACGTATGAGCCAACAATTTCTTCCTATTTCATAAACTATCTTTATCTCTATTTTTACTATCTTACATTCTATATTAACTACTTTGTGTCAACTCTTATATTTTATGTTACCTATATTTATGTTATTTCCTGTGTTTTGTCAAAAACATGTATTACACTATATGTAAAAGCCCTACGGGCGTTTAAATAAATTAAATTAATAAATAAAAACAATTTAATGAAAAACAAATAACTTTGTGTAACACCACTATTTAATTAACAATATCAACATGTTTCGAAAACTATGTTTTCTTCGTTAGGATAATAAGTTAGATATACAATTAGATAATTTAGAAATTTTAGAAATTAGAAAAAGTGTTAATAGTAAATTAAATATTATAAATAACCAAACGTTTTTTAAAAATAGCCATCTTTTAAATTTATTTTCGTATTAATAATTATATTTATAATAATTTATTTTGTTAATTAGACTTCTTGTTTTGTTTTTAAAAGTTTTTTTTTATTTTTTTTTTTTATTTTTATTATGTTATTTTTTAATTTATGTAATTTTAATTTAATTATGTAATTTTTTACCCATTCTAAAATAATTTTTATATTTTATTTTATTTTATATAATTGTTATTTATGATATATTTTAGGTAATTAATCACCTCTCCTTTCTAATATTTTGTCTATGTTCTAATTAGTCTATACTTGTTTGTCTTTTGTTATTTTTTTATTAACTTATTATCCTGACGAAGAAAACATAGTTTTCGAAACAAGTTGATATTGTTAATTAAATAGTGGTGTTACACAAAGTTATTTGTTTTTCATTAAATTAATGATGACGCCACAAAGTAAATTTGCCTATTTTGAAGAAATAAATAAAAACAATTTTACACTACGAACGAAATGCGAAACTGTCGAGTTAAATGGGACTTCCCTATGCTCTGTCAAAAATCAGTATTCTGAAGGCGATAATAATTTATTAAAATATTTTCCGTTTTAAAACGTTTTAGTCTGTAAAATGTTTTGAATGTGGGTTTCTCCCCTCTGCATATTCACAGTCGATATGAAATGATAATTTAACATCCTTTTCAATTATGCCGTTTACAGACCGAACACCCGCCCCGGCCGGCCCGCGCGGGTAACGAGCCCGAATCACGGCCCACCGGCCGTTGATTGGCGTAAATTAAATTTCTTTACCTATTTGCAGTTACATATTTCGCCGATAGCCGGACAATCGGCGGCAAATTGACCGCCGCGGTCGCCGGCCCGCCGGCCCTCCGTCAATTACGGCGTTAATGTTCGGCATTGTGACCTGCTAACGCAGTTACCCCTGCCGCCTAGCCGCGACTGCCACCGCTCTACCGCTGTACCCTGAACCCTGACGGAACCACTCTCTATAGTCTCTACCCTGTACCATGGCTCGCCTCTGCTCTCGTACGGCCTGTGGTCGTTATTATTGCTAGCAAAAGGTCGTGCATTTTTTCATAACTTAATCGATTCCTGCAAATGTATACCTTCATTCTTATGATATGAGTTGTGTGTAATTCATAGGGCAATCAAACTACTTACGTACGTGGAAAAATCAATGGTATTTATAAAGGGAGCTTTTGAAAAGTAAAGCTATAACAACCTGACCTGACCCTTGACAAATTCAGGGAAACTATTAGTGGAAACTTTTTGACTTATGTATAAAATTGAATTTGAGTACGCGACCAATTATTAGACCTCATGCTTTTTCAAACTGGTGAATTATTATAGGTTACTGAAAATAAAACAAAAATTTTTGTTATTGAAAAACCAATGTCGAGGTTTTTGATTTATTTGTTAAAATTTACAAAATGAAAAGAAAATTGCTTGTGCGGGATGAAATAGGGTGGACTTTTGCCCCATTTCAATTTGGGAGGCGGTTATGGTTATCGCTGCTCCGGGAACCATTTATTGGATAACCAACACCTCTGTCATTGGTCACCTCAAATGGTTCTTATGTTTGGTGTCTTAGCCGAGGTACCAGGATTCGCAGGGTGAGATTTGTACGGGTCTTGGCGGCGGATGCATCTGTCTACCAGCTACATGGCATAAGTTGACCACTGTTTATATCGAACTTGATCCGCATGGCTGGTGGCCGACCATCTTCCACACTAGTGTATTGACAACCACTTCTTAATTCACTTACCGGTAATTTTTTTTTTGTAAAAATCTAACAAAATTAACGTTTTACTTTTCCTATTCATGAAAAACCACAAAATATGTGATATTCTTGCTTGACTTTTGATAATTCATTCATCGTCAATAATGGACGGTGTGAGGCTTCGAGAGGTCCTAGTTCCTGTTTTTTTCTATTTCCATTAAATAAATACAAAATCACCACCGGATTCCCCCGCCTTAGAACCCATCAATCACTGACAATCGTCCGCTCCGAACCCGAATCATTCCTACTTTACCGACACTCTGATTTTGGTTTTATTCGGCCGTATTCTCGAATCGTTCGCTCTGGACCGTAGTGCGGTCCAGCGGTGGACATAATCGAAAAATAATAGTTCGAAATACTAATAATAATCGAACTTACCGCTAAAATTTGATTATCCTTTTCCTCCGATGAAAACTAAAAACAGTAATTTCTTCACAGAAGCGATGCAAAATCAATCATTTTTATTTTCTTTCCATTCGAAGGTGGCCTTAAATTGACGTCTTTCGTGGTCGAAAGATAAGACTCTCGACTCGTAATCCGAAGGTCGCGGGATCGAATCCCGGCGTGGGCAAATTAATTTTATTTGATTAACTATCGCCCTGGTGTAAGGCCATCATTCAGAAATGGCCGGATGTGAATGGCCAGATACATTCCCTCCTTCCACTTTCCCATCTCCTTCCCTTTCCCGCTTTCCTTCAGCCTCACAACATACCCCAATTTGGAATGCCATAGTCTCACTGGCTCCAGACGGGAGCAGGTGGGACTCTTGTGAGGTATTCTATAAAAAATAAATTAAATGGCAGAAACCTTTCTTTTCTCCTGGCAGGGACCTAAAAGTATAGTTTTTGCACCAAAACATTGTTTAATACGACTTTAGCTATGTTTAGTCACTAATGAACAGTCAGGCAGTTCCCAACCTTCTTTTCTCAGGGTTTCCTTCCCCTCACCAACTCCCTTCGATATTCCTCAAAAGGAGATGTCACTATTACTACTACCTACCTATATATTTTATTTATTTTATTTTATTTATTTCTATACATTACAGTATTTACCTTTATAATTTTATTATGTTGGGTGTAAGGTAGGTTTGTGAAGGTGAAACTGTGTATATATACTATTACTATTTTACCTAATAACCTTGATGGACACAAAAGCAGTTAAAAAACGAGTGATTTCGCATAAAATTAGGAAAAAAGTATTTCGAAATGTTTGTACTGATTTTTCATTTGATTTTTTAAGTTCGATAAAATTTAAATCGATGTATTCGAATTGATCTTGAACATCACTAGTTGGGCCCCTACCCCGGCATTTTCATTAACACGGGGAATGAAATTCTTCCTGTAGGCCGTGAGCTGAGGACTCAGGGGCGAGGGCTGTAGGCGGTTCACCTCACGAGTAACTTTGATCGAATTTATTGGATTTCTCTTTGATTGCTAAGCCGATGCACCCTTTGCCCGTTAATTACTATTTTTTGCACCTTTTCCGTTGACTATTCCACGTAGCTTGATTTGGTCCACAACATGATAGCTTACTTCTAGTACTTCTTCTCTGCAAATATATTTCCAATGTGGTTTTTTTATTCTTTCTTTTTACATTAGTTCCACACAGGAGGCTCTGGAAGGAAATAATTTCCCTCGACGCCTATTTTATCTTTGGAGAAGCTATGTGGAGGGTCTTTTGAGGAAAGAAAGGAGAGGAAGTTCTCGGACAGAAAAGGGTGTTAGGGGTGTTTAGGAATCTGGGGTCAGTGTTTCCAGGAAGGATGTGTGAATTCATCCCTCCAACTGCTGTGCAAGGTGATGTTTCGAGACCTGCTGGAGAAATCGACAGGTTTCCACCAACCAGTTGGCGGTCTACCATGTTCTACCGGAGTTTCAATGGAAGATGCTTCGAGCAACTAGCGTCATTATCCCTTTTGCACCGGTGCATAGTCGGGAAACATGCCAAACGCGTGCCCAACATATGTACACGGTTGACGTTTGTCACATGAGAACGGGTCGCTTCTCCAACTCGTTTTTGTGTTCAACTGCTCGGCTGTGGAATAATTTTCCGGCCTCTGTGTTTCCTCTTTCCTACAACACAGGTCTCTTCAACACCAATGTTCATTCCTTCCTCTCCTCAAAAAGACCCTCCACATAGCATTTTAGATGACATAGGCCCTGAGGGAAATAGTTTTCCTCAGGGCCTCCTGCGTGGAGTAAATGTGAAAAAAAGAAGATGCATATTTATTTATTTATTTATTTATTTATTTATTTATTGAAACAAAATACATATACATTATAAACAAATACTTTGACCGTCCAACTAGGAGATTTCCCGTTTTAGGACAGTCAAATTTCCTGGTTTAGTTCACATTAGGTAGTTGTTGTTTTTTGTAAAACATAATATTGTATCTAATAATTACAAATGTAAACATCATTTCAAGTACAATGTTAAAAAGGCCGTAAAGCAGTTAAATATAGTGACAGTTGTGAAAGTACTGAGAAAAGTTACAAAGTTTAAATAAATAAAATGATAATATATTAAAACTATAAAGAAAACCAAAATATAAACTCATTGTTTTGTGAACAGAAAATAAAAACTAAATCTTAAAAATAAAAGCTTAATCTTAAAAATAAAAACTAAATCTTTCATCGATACATTTCCTATCCGAATGTTCAAACAGGAAATATATCGAAGTTTTTTTATTTTGTTATTTTTAAATTGTTTTTAAGAAAATATACGATAGGTTTGAGTAGAGGCAATCTAATTATTTTTATGTATTAATAATTTAATGATCTATCTTATATTTTAATAAAAAAAATATATAAATATATATATATATAATAATAAAAATAATTTAAACAGTAAAGTGAATGAGAGATATCGAAGAGTTCTTCTCCGTAACTGAAAATTGAGAAAGATTATAAGTCTGATAGTACTAGTAATATAATTCTGATAGGAATAAATAGTTCTATAATTCTCACAGTGTTTATTACATTGGAATCTCAATCAAAACTATATCATGTAAAAAAAAAAGAAGGCAGGAATCGTTATCATTTGAAAAAAAAAAAAAAAAAAATAAGTCATAGAAATGACATATTTGCATAATGCTTTCGTACACAATAGCAAAAAACGAATAAATAAAAATATAAATATATATTCCAGTTATTTTAATCTGTTTGTTGTTAAATTGATAATTTTGTTTATGTTGCCATCTGTTAAATTATTTAAAATTATATTACACACAGTCTTGTTAAATTTCAATATATTATCAATGATACAAATAGTAACTTTAATCTAATTATACACATTTATATAAAAAAAAAATACATTCATTAGCTAATTGAATGGTTGCTGTGTGGTAAGTTTCCTAAACAAGGTGAACAGAGTAATCCAGAATCCAGGTATATGCTAACATCAGGGAACAATTACCTTCAGCTTTACAATATGAGATATATAAATGAGGTACGGGTCACAAATTCGCTGTTTCTATGTGAATAATTTGTGTACAAATTTATTTTTTAGAGAGTTATTTTGATTTATTTGAGACGTGTTCATAATATATATTATGTAAATTTTTCAGAAGTGAGATACTAATTTATTGACTAGCTGACAGTAATAATAAATAATTGCGTGAGCGTACATAACATTTTTGTTTATCTGTTCGTAAGCATAGATTCGCATTCGGCTCTTCCTAAGCTCAGAAGCCAGTCATTAACCAATTTACGCAGAATGCGTACACCTTTCGATTTCCAAGAATCGGGTACGAGGTTGAGCATTTTCGGGCCTAAGTAATAGAATTGCCTTTGAGCGAGGGATGTCATAGTTGTAGGTGGAACTACTGGATTTCTTCTTGAATGTCGAGTGTCATGATAATGTTCGATGGAGGGGTAGTGTTGACGTTGTTTTTGTGTGTGTAATATAATTTTTCTTATGTATAGTTGTCGAACATCTAGGACACGGAACTCCTCGAATAATGCATCACTGGGGTACCTAAAAGGTTTTTTAAGGATGACCCTTAGAAGAGATTTTTGTGCTTTTGCTAAAGGATCCAGTATTGTTTTAGTACATCCGCCCCATCCTAGGGATGCATATTCAAGAATTGAGTTACACGTGGCGTAGTATATTCGTTTCAGTTCATTTAGGCAGAGAATATTTCTAATAGACAGGAAAAGGTAGGTAAGTTTTCTGACCTTTATGGAAATTGAGTCTATATGTGCGTCCCATCTCAGAAATCTATCTACGATAATACCTAGATATTTTATATTGTCCACACATTCTAAGGTAACACAGTTACATGTATTTGTGTCATTGCAATGGTGTATAATAATTTTTTGTATTTCTTTGGGTTGTCCTGCTAGAGTTGCACTGAAGCAAATGAATTTTGTTTTTTCTGTGTTGAGGGTGAGTAGGTTATTGTCTAGCCACTTTTTAACCTTGTTTATACCAACTTCTGCTTTGCTATGCACTTGATTCCAGTTTTTGCCTTCGAATAACAAGACTGTGTCATCTGCAAACGTAATAATGTGGTCGGCGAAGGAACTGTTGCACAGCTCATTAATATAAATGTTAAACAAAAGAGGTCCTAGAGTACTTCCCTGCGGTACGCCATAATTAATATTGGATGGATCGCTTAGAGTATCATTAATATCCACTCTTTGGCTCCTGTTCTCTAAATAGCTGCCCAACCACTTGAATAGCTGACCCTGTACACCAATGTTCTGAAGTTTTTTCAATAGAATTTTGTGTGAGATGGTGTCGAACGCCTTAGCTAAATCCAGGAAGAGCGCAATGCATTTATTTCCTCTATCGATATTATCAGAGATGAATTTCGTCAAGTTAGCAATGGCCGTTTCCGTACCTAAACCTGGTCTAAAGCCGTATTGTCTATTAGAAAGGAGTTTATTATTTTCAAGATAAAAGCTTAGCCGGTTTTTGACGATTTTCTCTATAATTTTCGAGACAGAATTGAGCAAAGAAACTGGTCGGTAATTGTGTATAAGCGATTTATCCCCATTTTTGTGAAGCAATATAACTATTGAGTGTTTTAAATGATTCGGGAATATACCTGATTTAAAGCTTAGATTGGCAATGTACGCGATCGGTGTTGCTACTGAGAATTTAATAATTTTTAGCAGGTTAGATGAGACCTTATCAGTACCACAAGCATTCGATGCCTTAAGGTCGTCAATTGTTTTCAGGACTTCGTTAGTTGTTGTTTGGATGTTGTCTATTTTATGGCCGAAATTAGAGACAGTTAAATTAGCGAGATCAGTTTCAGTTGTGCTACGATTATCAAGAATTTTTTTCGCAAGAGTGTCGCCAACAGACGTGAAATAATTATTAGCAAAGTTTGCCATTTTTTTGGGTTTGAAGAGTTTGTGTTATTAATTAACAATGATTTTATTTCGGTAGATTTATTGATTTTTGTTTTAGTTATATTACGAAAAGCTTCCCACAGTCGTTTTGGCGTGCAGTTATTTTCGTAAATTAATTTTTTGTAATAATTTTCTTTGGTTGACTTGATTAAATTTTTGCATAAGTTCCTATACTTTTTGTAATGAGCTTGAACTAAAATATTTTCTGGGCACCTTTTCGCCCTTTCGTGTAAACGATTCCTTCTATGAATAGATTTAACAAGCCCTGGAGAGATCCATGGCGCAAGTTTTACTTGATTATTTGATATGAGTTTGTCGCTGGTATGTTTAGATATATATGAATGTAATTTGGTGATAAATTCGTTCATTGCTAAGTCGATATCGATTTGATCTAATACATTTTGCCAGTTTTCCGTGAGCAAGTCCTCGAGTAAGTTATTATAATTAGTACGAGGTACAGATTTAATTTTTGCTGCTACAGGAGGCTTATTTTTGAGGCAGAGAGCTGTACTATAATGGTCTGAGATTGTAGTGTGAAAAACAAAAGAGTCGAAATGGTTAATTTTTTTAACAATGATGTGGTCTAGGCAGGATTTGCTCGTGCCCTGTTCTCGAGTAGGACTGTTGATTGTGTGAATGAAACCATTTTCTGTTAGAAGACATATATATTCATTGGATTGGCGGTGGTATTCAGGAATAGTATTAATATTGAGATCACCTATAATGATTTGACGTTCAAATTTTTTTGAGTTGTTGATGATTGATTGAAGAGAACATAAAAAAGAGTCAATATTTTGGAAAGAAGGTGATCTGTATATTGCGAAAATGCATAAGTTGTCATTCAATATAATTTTCAGACAGTTTGCTTGAGTTAATAAAATTTCATCTACTTGTGCTTGAATTCCGTCTCTGATGTAAACAACAATTCCACTAGATCTATTTAAATTTATATTAGTGTGGTGTTCAGAGTAATTGTGCAACGCTTTGGAGGTGTAATCTTTATTTAACCAACATTCTGATAAAATTATAACATCAAAAGCGTAATTAAATTGATCTAGAAATATTAAAAAATCATCGAGTTTTGAAATACTTCTGATATTTTGATGTATGATTTTTAGATTATAAGATGACCAGTTATGATTGTTTAGATGATTTAGATCATAAATTACCTTCGAGTTAAAATTTAAGTCGGAATCATAAACATCACTTTGTAATTGAAACATAATAATAATTATAATAATAATAAACATAAGCAAGGTAAGTACAGATTGTGAAGAGAGATTGATGAGAATAATATGTTAACATGAAATAAATACATACATCAACATAAGAAATACACAGAGATCTGATTAAAATAGTGCGTAGGCATTTGC
This sequence comes from Glyphotaelius pellucidus, assembly GCA_936435175.1. Lineage (NCBI taxonomy): Eukaryota > Metazoa > Arthropoda > Insecta > Trichoptera > Limnephilidae > Glyphotaelius > Glyphotaelius pellucidus. The sequence continues at coordinate 8,643,490 of OW386537.1, read as the reverse complement.
TGTGACATTTTATCACCGATATATAAATAATTGATATAAGTATGCTGTTTTCTGTTGGCAAATTATATGTGATAACAACAGATAAGGCAGATAAATACATATAGAATACAATACATTGCTTACATAACATCCTGTTGAAGATTATGAAATTACTTTTAAATGAATAAAAAAATGAATATAATAATTACCGACTTATCCATTTTAAAGGATATTAACATAATAATGTAACTCAGGGCACTGTGAATACTTATGCTGTAAATAGGTTGATGCGAGAAATAAGTTTGAAAAGAATAGGCAGCTACAATAATCTGTGATGTATACAAATATATGTCTACTAACAGGATATAGATACAATCATTAGGTTTTTTCCCAGAATTTATAAACATTTCCTCTAAGTATGAGAATACATAAAAACTCCCTGAATACGTTTAAAATATATAGGCTTAAATATAATACTTTTTATATATGTTGCTGTTGGTGGTGTGACTCATAAAACAAAAACAAATAATATGCGATGTAATTAAAAAAAAAAAATAATAATAAGAATAATAGTGATGTGCATTAATTTGAGCACGTGAAAACTTGTCAAAAATGAAGGTATGTCCCTTGAAAAAACAAACGAAGGAAAATATGTTTACATAATTATCCATCTTAAAGTATATATTAGTAATAAAGTAAATAATAGCAAGAAAAGTGGTAATAGATTTTTTGGTGGTAATAGATTGGTACGATAAATCAATGAGCATCAAAGACGCAACTAAATTGACAAATACATTCAATAACATTAGAAATACACAGAAATGTGACTAAAATAGTGCGTAGGTATTTGCAATTAATTATTTTTTCTGATGTACGAACAGTTGTATTTAGAATGTTGTTACCGAATGTCAAATTATATGTGATAACAACAGCTAAGGGTCGTAAAATATAGAATACATTACATTGCTGATATAATTTCCTGTTGAAAATTATGAAATTACTATTAAATGAACAAGTAATGAATGCAATATTTACCGACTTATCAAACTTAAATAATATTAACACAATAATATAACTCAGAGCAGGGTGAGTACATAATACGTAAATAGGTTGGTACGATGGATGTGTTTGAACAGAAAAAGAATCTGCGATAACCTGCGAACTATTCCAAAAACTGACCATGAAAGGAATATAGATACCTTCATTAATTTTTTTCCCAGAATTATATAGATTTACTATAAGCATGGGGTTACATGAAATCTCACTGATTGTGATAAAAATAAATGAGTATATAAGTATGGTAAGTATTCGATAACAATGTATTAGATATGGGAACAAAAATAAAAAATAAGAATGAATGAGTGTATAAATGATCGATAACAATGTATTAATGATTTGAGAACATGAACTGATACCTTCATTAACAGCCATAATGACAAAGTGAAATAGAAGTCAGATAGATTGACGTTTTAATCGTTGTAGGTCATTGGCATTGTTTATTGTTATGATTTTTGAGCTGTCAATTTCCTTTAGTAAGATACGACCAGATGATGACCACGCATATTTAAAATTGTTTTCTCTGGCGAATCGTTTAGTTTGTCCTAAGAGGAATTTAGCTTTTTGTGTTAGATGATCCGATACATATATTCTTTTGGCATCTTGCGATAATCCTAGATCGTATGTATTTAATTTATTTGTGCTTGGAGTTGTGGCCTTTATGTATGTTTTTAATTTGAATAAGAAACTATCCCGATCTGGAGTGTTATTAAAAGTCGCAATGATTGATCTGTGCTTTTTTTCATCAATTTTATGTCCCATTCTATAGATTTTTTTTATAGCCGAGTTCATATTTCCTGAAGAGCCCTCAAAGTTGATGATTTTTGCTATTTTATTGAGAACTTCTAAATGGTTAGTAGAGATGGATTCCGGGATGCCTCTAATTTCAACATTACATATTTGATGCATATATTCCAGTCTGTCGATTTTGACGTCTTGTTGTGAGATTGTATTAGTTAAAATGTTGTTCTGGTTTTTTAATTCAAGTATATCGGCATTATCTTTAACCTGAGATTTTTCGATAGAAATCACACGATTTTTTAGATCTTCATGTTGATCGGCTATGAATTGGAATGACTTTAGTAAATCGTTGTTTTGGATTAATATTGCTTCATATTTTTGATCATAAATGCTTAGTTTCTTGTCCACAAAGGAAATCATCGTAGTTTTAAAATTTTCAAGTTCCTTCAAAAATATTTCTAAGGTTAACAGCTGATTAGAGCCATCTGTGAATGACGGTACTGGAATTACGCTGGTTTCTGACTGTGCGGTTGTAGACTTCGCTGAATGGGCAATTAGTTTTTGATTTTTGGAAACAGGTGTCAGGTCTTGATTGATTTCATTCATGTTATTCGCGATAATTTTCTGTTTTGTTGACTTTGGAGTTTTAACACACTTTTTGCATTTCCACTGTTGTAATTGAGATTGACTTTTTGCCCCTCGGCGAGAAGTTTCCGCAATATCAGCACACAAAATGTGATATCCATCTTCACATACAGAACATGATATAAAGTCAGCCGGAACTTCAATATTTTTTTCACACGCAGTACATTGAGTATGCATTTTAATTTCGTAGAGCGTGAATGCAAACTAAAAAGAGCACTTTAGAATACTTGCTTCCTTTAAAGATGCAACACAATTTTAGAGATGCAACACAATTTTAAGATCCTCACTCTATAATGTTCAAGAACTATGGCACCGATTGTTTAGTTTGTGACGTAAACTTTGGAGAAACAAAAAAACCTCTTTTGGTGCAAAAAAACACACTTTTTGTGAAAATAAATACACTGGGAGAGTGCGCAATCTTCGATTTAGATGAATTGACCACTTTTTAGTTATTGTATACTGATTAATTTGTTAATTCTTTGATAATTTGAAAGAGATACAGAAAAACGTCAATACTAAACTTTGTAACTTGTCAACGATTATACGATATACCGCCAAGACCCAGATAAACCTCGCCCCATGAACCCGGACACTACTTATAAGTCACCAAACGTAGCGAACCACACGAACCACGGGGTAACCTCTTGCAGAGGTGTTGATTATCCAATAGATTCACGGGACGGCGACACCTGAACAATCCTCCCAAATTAGAGCAACGGCCAGTCACACAACCGAAATTAGTATTTTTAATGATTGATGATGTAATGTTAACATTATTTATTATTTTTTTAAATTCGTATTTTCGATTGTGGTCTTGCTCAGACGATGAGAGAATCTTTAAAATTTCTAACCACCACTTTAATAAACGGGTGCCCTCTCAAATGCCACCTTCAAGGCAAACCTAAAGAGGCATTTTCTGAATCCACCAGCTTAGTGCTCCAAACCCACCTTAATTTACCTCCTTTCTTTTTCCAGCCCAAACCCTTCTCCACTTGAAGACAATTTATTTTTAAAAACACTACATAATTTTATTCCCACTGTAAATCTGGTTCGGTCGGGAGGGATTGCCACCAAGCAATAACCCTACATTTCTTGAATTACATTTTTGTTTTTCCAGTTTCAACACTTTTTTCGATATCTTTGTGCTCATTGAACGGTTAAAATAAAAATAAAAATTAACAAATAAGACGGCATTTCGTGTTCACAGAATTTTTTAATTGATATCTACTTCAAAACCGGTCAGTGGCTGAATTGGCATCGCGACTGAGGGCTACCTGGCGTCGTGAGTTCAATCCCTTTGGCTGGCTAAATCCTCCATCGCGACAAAGGCAACATTTACCGCTTACTACTGTTATGGTAGTAGGAGATTTTCAAATTATTGTCAGGTTAATATTTGTAACCTGGAAATGTTTGTCTTTCTTTAAAAAAAAAATACTCCAAGGCTAACATATTTTCTAAGATTCCATGTAAACTCAAATAAATGGCATTTTTGAAAAGTCATGTGAGAAAAAATATTAACCAGTAATATAACCTAACGCAATCTATTTAATCTAATTTTTTCTCTTTGTTTTTTCATCACTTTTAATGACTTTTCAAAGGAGTGATGAAGTGCCACTTTATTGACTTTTCAAAGAAATGATGAAGTGCCACTTTATTGACTTTTCAAAAGAGTGATGAAGTGCCACTTTATTGACTTTTCAAAGAAATGATGAAGTGCCACTTTATTGACTTTTCAAAGGAGTGATGAAGTGCCACTTTATTGACTTTTCAAAGAAATGATGAAGTGCCACTTTATTGACTTTTCAAAGGAGTGATGAAGTGCCACTTTATTGACTTTTCAAAGGAGTGATGAAGTGCCACTTTATTGAGTGGTCCGGTCTCCGTTTTTTAGATATATATTATATGTCTTTAGTTTGTTTGTATTGTTTTTCAAGTTGTTGTTTTGGTTCTCAAGTTACATGTCTAACAGATGTGTCAAAATTAAACACTCTTAATCAAAGCATCTACAGCAAAGGAGCTACTGCATAATATATGCGTGTAATATTTGTAATTATCCTGTAATTTTTGTATTACTAATCTGCACTGATTATTATTTCTATGCCATCTGCAACTTAAAAATTTTATCTTTTCTTCAAATATATTATTTTTACTTAAATTTATCTTTATACCTACTATTCATATGATGTTTATTTCTTTAAGTTCATATTTTTTATTTAAAAACTGTGTCTATACACTATTCAGTAAAAACCCATCAGGGGGTTGAAATTAATAAATAGATAAATAACTTCTTCAAACTTAAAATAACTATTGGAATTTTCTATTGTATTCTAGCAGTAGTCTAATCCAGAGCATTCTTTGCCAGTAACTCCAGGATATTGCTCTGAGCAAAATAATTAGGCCGTTTGTTTGCATAATGCATCCCTGCTTTGCCCCTAGCCCAGTGGTTCTCGAACAGTAAAGTATCGAAACGAAACATTTGATGCTGTGCCTTATTTTTGAGGCCAAAATGATTGATTCGATTCGGTTAAATTTCAGAATTTACAAAAATAATGCGTAATTTAATTTGAGATCTCTGATATGATCGTGTTAATAATGAGGTAATCCAGAAAAGATGCCAATGGTTCTCCAAGTGGTTCGCTACGTTTGTTGACTTAGCAGGTTTGCCCGTGGGGTTTGGTTAGGTCTTACCGGCGGATACGTTTGCCAACCCACTACTTGGCGAACCAGATTGAGGGAGACTGGTTGAGGGAGACTTAAACTCTCCAACCTGACTCTCTCGATCCATCGCCTTGCATCACAGTGAGAGAGATCGATCCATACGCCCGTCATCATTTTTCCTTCCCAGAACTTCCTTTCCTTTCTTTCTCCTAAAAAAATCCTCCACACAGCATCCTCAATTATGACACATGCTCTGAGGGACTTTTTTTACCCAGGGCCTCCTGTGTGAATCTAATGTAAAAAAACCTGGAATAAATTTCAATATCAATGCAATATTATCAATGCAATATTATCAATGAAAGGTTTCAATTTCTCAAGATTTTCGCGACCCTCAGAACCTCAGCTCTCTAACCTAGAGCCCGTAGCTCCGTAACGCTATACGCATAGTTCGTTGTGATACGGCAGATTACGCTACGGATTGGTTCATCTACGCCGAACGGAATGCTTTGCGCTATCGTACACAGGCTATCCCTGTTTGTGAACTCAGTTTACACAATACACAACGCTTCATCGCATTTGAGTGATGTTTCAACTCATGGTTTATAATCACCTCTGGAACACGTCCACGTTTATAATATTATTAATCTGCAATAACTGCAAATTACCGTTGAAAGCTCAAATATTTCACAATAAATAAAATATCGAAAATGAAGTCTTTTACGGCAATAGTTTTGAAGATTTTTAATGATAAGATAGGATCACTTTGGTTTCAAACTTATCGATTCATTATTCGTAGTATCATCAGCGTAATATCTGACTAGACATGAGCGATTTTCGGTTTTACGTAAGTTTTAGTTAATTTATTAGACCACCTACTTCGTGGCGTACCGGATCGGGAGAGACTGCTTAAGGGAGACCTTACTTAGACCTCTCTAGCCGGACTCTCTCAACCCTTCGCCTTGCACCGCAGTAGGAGGGATGGATTCATAAGTCCGTCACTCCTGGACTCATTGAGCTCTAGATCCTACCCACCCCTCATACCTTTTTCCTTCCCAGAACTTCCAATACTTAATTTCCCTAAAAAGACCCTCCATATAGCATCCCAAAAATCACATAGGCCCTGAGGATTTTTTGTTAGGCTTCCTATGTAGAGTTAAATAAATAAAAAAAAAATTGTTAAAAATTTCATTAATATTTTATATCTTGTCTTATAAGAGTGAACTCGGAAGGAGGAACTTCATATGAATTATTCATTATAATAATTGTCATAATAACCGATTATGGTTTTAGTTTTGATGAACTACAACATGTACAATCAGATAAATGTAATCTTTTGAATTCCCGAAAATCAATGAATAAATATTTTTGTAAGCAAAACTGAAAATACTGTTACTTGTACATCAGGGATCAAATTGTATTCCTTTATTTATTTACATGTATTTACAGGTACACCGAGTTTTTTTAACGAAATCTTAAAATTTATGGATAGTATACATCATTGCATTTTTCAATTCTTTTGACATGAGTAATTTTTTGTCTGGTGTACAAAATAGCCTCTGAGTTACATAATACCTATAAAATTTATTAGTCACAAAGAAAAACATTTGTTGAAACTGAAACTAAAACTAGGGCAAGGGATATCTTCATTTCTAATACTTTCCTTAAGTGTTTACCTTTCAACAAATTTTTTTTGTAGAAAGCCAATTTTATGAATTTTGTGGCCTTTTTAATTTTTCATTATAAGCATCCGCTAAAGTGCCAACGCAGTTTGTCAGCAAGTTAATATCACAATATTATTTGTAACACTAAAGCACACATACATCAAGAAACCATAATATAGAGAATAGATCTATTTTTGAAACTGATATTCATGGTGGAATTCCATTATAATATATTATAATGAAAACAAGTTTTAATACGGTCAATAAACTTAAAGTGGAAAAAAGTTTTATATTTGTTTTTATTATAATATATTATAGAGAATAGATATTGAAGAATAACATTTCAGGTGACTACAAAATAAAGGCATAAAATACATTAGACAGATAGAGAATATAATACAGGGAACATACCCAAGGCATACAATATTCTTAAACACACTCATAAGTATATTTACACATATGATTACATGCATGCAATCAATGGATACAATGAAACGATATCATTTACACATTAGATTACATGCATACAATCAATGGATACAATGAAACGATATCATTTACACATAAGATTACATGCATACAATCAATTTGACGGCCTCCGTGGTCCCGAGGCAAGACTCTCGACTTACAATCCGAAGGTCGCGGGTTCGAACCCGGCGTGCGAAAATAAATTTTATTTGATTAATTTGTGTTATTTCACAATTTATTCATTTAAAATAATATATAGTATATTTGCGGCACGTTCCAGAGTGGAAGATACTATCAGTATTGCCCTGGTGTAAGACCACCATTCAGAATTGAAACGTTGCTTGAAATGGCTTTAGCCGTGTTTAGTGACCAGATCTGAATAGCCAGGTACTTCCCCACCTTCCTCTTCCCTATCTCCTTCCCCTCTCCACTACCTTCAGCCTCACAACATACCCCAATTGGGGATGCCATAGTCTCACTGGCTCCAGACGGGAGCAGTTGGGACTCTTGTGCGGTATTAACTGTAAAAAAAAAAAAATCAATGGATACAATAAAACGATATCATTTACACATAAGATAACATGCATAAATCAATGTACATATTTAGAAACGATATCAATATAAAAACATCTTCACCTATTAACCATTCTTTCAGCATTTTTTGAGTTGAGGGGTGCTATTTAATTCGATTTTATATGAATTGGCTTCTTATTAAATATAGAAGTTGCGAGATAAGTGAATGTTTGTTGTCCGTGTTTATTTGTAATCTTTGGAAGGACATCCCTTCATTTTGACTAAATCTTGTGTTTTGTGTATAATCTAGTTTTTCTTTATATGTGGAATCCGACAATTGGTTTTGGCATACAATTTTAACCATAAAATCCCGCAAACAGGTAATATACTGAGACATGCACGTTTGATTTCAGCATATTGAATTTGTCAGATTATACATATAATATAATATAGTGTTTGCATCTAATACCTACTCGTACCTATCTATGTAGATGTAATAGTAGGTATAATCGACATGCTTGTTGTCTGCTAAGTACCGTTTCGTGATCGCGCGGTAATCAAAAGCTCTTAGACAATGGTATGCAGATCGTCTTGGCTTAGTGGCTCAAAGTAAATTTGATATTGGGATTCCTGACATGGTTCACCAGTGGCTTACCGCCCTGATCTATTCTCTTAATTAACAGTTTAACAAATCAATCGGTAATGTCAGCTGTAATTGCCAATTATCCCTTAATCAATGCTGTTATTGAATAGCTTAAGATCTAATGTATAATCAGGTTTTTATTTAAACATAGTCGTACTATTGAAATCGGCTCTACCGTTGAAAAGTATTTGATAATTTTTGAGAAAGTTTTAGGACGTTGCAGGGGCCTTACGCACAGTTTTTCGAAATCAGAAGTAGACAAAAATTATATTTTTTTCTTATTGTGAACGCTAAAATTTCAATGTACAAAATTTTGTTAAGAAGTATTAAAATTTTGGTTTAAGAGCTTAAAGAATAAGGTTTTTTGAAATCTTATATAGAAATGTTATGAAGGTCAAGTGTACAATATTTCACCCATCTCGAAATAAAACTGTAGATTTGTTTAAAAACCCGCACGCAAAGCCGGGTACTTTTTTATATTTATATTTTTTTTAATTTTGGGCTCAGAAGGCTTCTACAAAATATAGGTGTATAATTTTATGTAGGTAATATAACTTTTTTAGGTAAAATTACAATAGATTAAACACATACGCATGAAATTAAAATACAAGAACAATTTTTTATTTAAATGCAGTGGTCAGAAAGTAACAAAGACAACCGGAGGTTTAAGAATACGATTGGAATTGGTTTTTAATGTAATTCACAAAATTCACAAGCACTGGTTTACCTTAGCGTGAAACGGCTGTATCGGAAAATGATTGCGCTTATATATACATGTATATGCAATGAAATTGTCTTATTGTTCTTGTGAGTATGTGTAGGTTTATAAGTTGCAGATGTTCGGAACAGTCCAATTAGGAGTTTAGTAATTTAAATAAGAAAATTATATCATTTATTTTACATCTGCCTTCGGATGTATAAATTTTTAGAGTATTTAATAGGAAATTATGATTTATGTATTCTAGCATGCATATATATTTAGAGGATAATAACATGTTGCGATGTCAAATAGCTATTTAACATATTAAAAAACTTTAAATATGATTTTTGGTTAGGAAAAATCGACTTTTAAGACCGATTTTCCTAGTTATTGTTAAACTTTTTTTTAATTAGTAGCTATTTAGACATTGCAACATATTGTCTCCTAATTTGGTGTTCTTTGAATGTTGATTTTAAGTTTGACACATTCCAAAAAGATACATATTTTTTCCATAGTGCATCGTGCATCGATATCATATCCATACATATACGTTCCGAAATGGAACTCTGTCGATACTACTAGGAGTATCGAATTCGATCCGTCGGACTGTCGAGTGTCTTACATACCGAATTAAGTACATATGTAACTGATATGCATAGCCTTATAATGTTCACTCCTGTGTTCACACCGTCCTTCGTCTTCTTCAATTATTCTCTAAGTTTTAGTACTTTTAGTGCATGTTTAGGAATAAGTTTGCCTGCTATCATCACGTCTTATATTATCTTCGCAAATGTAGTGCGATATTTATTGTGCTACACTGTTTTGATATTAGGAATTATTAGAAGCCGCAAATCATCAATCTAGTTCATCTCCATGGTGGGATTAACCCTATCTACCCATCCCTCAAACCTACCTCAGCCAGCCTTGTGCTTTACCGGCTCCATTAATCTGTTTAATAATAATAATGACGGAAGGTTGTTGGCTAATTATGTGTCAATTAATACATCCCTTACCAAACCGCTGTGGTATAATAATAAAACTAATCTGTTCACTGTGAAAAGCGTAAGGTCAAGGATCAAACACAAATAATATTCATCTCAAACTCACCGATCTCCTGAAAAGCGTCGTAATAAAGCAATAGTTATGCTTAGTAACCAGATATGAATAGCAATTTACTTTCCAATCTTTCTTTGCCCCATCTCTTCCCTTTCCCGCTTCCTTTATAATCACAATATTCTCAAAATTTGGTTGTGTATAGATAGTAGATATATACGAAAAGATTTTTTTTAAAGCGATGGTAAAGATATCGTTATGATCTTTACTTATAAAATTAATGTTAATTTGCCTGGAAAACAGAATTTCTAAATAATCTGCATAGCGTATGCCTTTTACATATATCAGTCATTCCATATCCTGTGCTATGTACGACATTCCTCACTCTTATTTAAGCGGACTAAATCTGCCGTTCAAGCCTTGATAAGCCGGAGAATAGTTTATTTTCAGAAGTCGAGGTCACGTGTCAAATCTGACGTCTAAATAATTAAATACTTCCATATCAACGATATCTATATTAATTGCTTAATTTCATAAGTATGACCTATTATATTTGTTGAGCCAAGAGGAATGTCAATTTTATTAATTGATAATCAATCTAAATAGTGTGGTGAGGGATTTTAAAAGTTTCAAATCCAGGACAGTTTTCAGTGCTTAATTTCGGCAAAACAAATATGTACTATTTAAAATTAGTATCGTCGCATGCTGATTGAAGTGAAAAACCTCACTCATCAAAATTCAACTCGAAAAAAATCAATCCGCCTACAAATATTTCAGGTTAATAAATGAACTGACATGTTGACATTTTTAAAGATGCAATCTCCCGATTACAGTAGGAAACATAGGACGACTCACGTAGATAGTAGTTTGATTTTTCAAACACAAATTTACACGTTCTTCTATTAAAATCATAGACTACCGTGTATATTTAGGCTGTACAACTGTACACGGATTATGGACAGTTGTACAGCCTATTAAGCCAGTTGATAAGCCTCACTAAGCTCGACATTCAAACAAAGCCGAGCTAAAAATAAAGTGATATTCCAGGTCATGGTAATCACGATGCGCAAAACTTACATTGCGTAAAAAAAATTGTGGTTTAAATTAGAAATATTTTACTGCTTTCCTATATCATATATTTTCGTTAAAACTTGTTCCTACAGCCATCTGTCTCATATTTTGATTAAAAACACCTTTCCAATTTGATATTTTAAGATAAGTAAGCAAATAAAGTGTTTTTGATTAAAAATGTAGTAATACAGTATATCTAGTAGTAGTATTTGATGTTCAGGAAAATCAAAAGTGCATAAAATTGTTTGCAGGTTTTTAAAGATTAATTTCAATCTTTTTCGTAAATTTAAAAAACCATTTTTATAACTTTTTTTAATCATGTTTTTTAGTAGCATAGTATTGCTTTACGGTACCGATCAAGTCGTTATACTAGCAAAATATGTAGTGGTATAAAATCGAGATGATGTTTATTTGAATAACTAATGAAGCTTTAATCGATTCTCGTATCATACTATAAAGTTTGAATCGACCATTTTGTGAAATCTTCTATACCTTATTCTTTTCCTTGAATTCCTTCTTCACCGGATGTGACTAGCAAAGACGCAAAGGATTTTATGCATTCCTGGCTCCTTGACGTCTCCCCCTCATTAATTCAAGCATATCATGGTTCAAGTGCCCGATTCACGATTTCGGTATCTAGATTTTACCATATCTGCAATCTCTTTCAAGTTTATCTTATAACTTTATGTCTCGATCATTTAACTCGAAAGCGTGTATTTGAACTAAAGCAAATTAAATTCTGATACGCGCTGCAAAATGTCCGTCCTATTAAAAAAATGCCGCGGGTGTAATTATAACTCTGATGCATATGAGCTTTTAGAATGAAGATAATTTCATTATTATGATAGACTCAAATTAAATATATAGATATTTAATATTATAATTGTGAAAGTGAGTGTGTTTGTTTGTTTCATTTTCACGCCTAAACCGATTTTAAAAATTCTTTCACCAATAGAAAGCTACATTATCAGCGAGTAGTATAGGCTGTATATAATGGTAAGCTCTAGCGTTATGAAATTTATATAAATGAAAATGTGTGAATTTCATATATTTTAGCGACAGGAAAAAAATGCAGGGGGAAGGTGGGGTTCGCGGAGAGGGAAGGGACGAGGGAGGAGGAAGGCGGGAAAGGTAGAAAGGAACGGGGACGCACGGCAAAGGATATGCAGGGAGAATCAATTTATTTCTTTGAATGGCATTGCAACGCATGCCGGGTATCAGCTAGTATAGATATATGAATGAAAATTCACCCAGATGTCGCGTCACCTACCACGGTCCAGTGCTATTTTATTGGTTTACCGGGGCTAAACATCCTAAATGACAACTATTTTGGTTCCATCCGTGATCTACTTAAATTATGCTAGTTTGCCAATATGGTTCAACTTAATTCTGTTTTTATTTGATTTTGTCGAACGTTGTTGAAGATTTGTGTGAATAGAAGTATTCTTATGATTAGCTAAATAAATTAACATATTATTTTTAAAAAAAATAGTTTTCTAGGTTATTGTACAAACATGTCATATTTCGGTCGATCATTTTCTGTCTACACACCTTCGGCCCTTTAATGTAGTTTCATTACCATTCCCCTTACCGAAGTTCGCACCTCTTGCTATTCACATAATCCTTGTTATAATCTTTACTCTGCTGTCTTGGTTCAACAATCACACAAACAGGCTACAATTACAACGTTAATAGTAGAGATTTATCAGCAGTTTTTGCCACTGTCATTAAAAACTCCCCATTTAAAATCATATTTCTATTTATAAAGCTTTATGATCGTCCGTTTACTTTCAGCCCATTCTTATTTACCGCAATTTCCCGGCGCAAGTCCAAATATACGTTCTGTAGAGAAATCCCTCCACGCAACCCCCCACATATGTCGGTAATAATGCAAATCAAGCAAACCACTCCGCTTCCAATTCCCTTTGTTCCATAGCCCATGAATGCGCATTGTTTAGGCTTTGTATTGCAGCTCTCTTCAGGCTGGTACCTATACATAACATGTCGAACTATATATTATGTGGAAACAAAACTATGCAGCAGTGGTGTGAAATTCAATGCTTCAATGTGAATCAATTCATTTGATCTTACAGTCTGTTGTGAATCACATCATTTTGATCTTCGACAGGAATATTACAAAAGTGTACCATTCAATATTAGAGGGAATTCTTTATTATCTCCCTAAATAGGTACCATTGTGCGCAGCCTCCAGAGTTGATACGGTATGCCCCTTACGATGGCTACAATGAAGTCAATGAATCATATTTTTAGCCATTAGACAACAGCATTAGACCGACTCTATTTGAGAATAACGAGTTCCATCAGAGACAGATTCTTCTTAATCTGTATAATAGAATCATCTCTTTCGGTAATTTCGATTCGTATTGTGTCCAAAGGGCAGAGTGTTTATTTAGTCACGGGTTCAACATTAATCTGCAATCTAAATCTTATATAAATGCAAAAGCATCACTTTAATAACAATTAATTTGTATAACTCAATTTTATGAAAGTGCCCTTTACACTTATGATGAGAGTAGAGAAAATTCAAATATTGTCAGATAATTCGTTACCCAAATTTCCTTTTCTTAAAAAACATATTTGACGAATAAAATTTATCAAATACATAGTTAAATTAACCCATCAAAAATCGGACTATTTTGTCAGAAGGTAAAAATATTTCCTCTTTGCAATAAAATCCTAATAAACAGAATTTTCGTGAACTTATCCAAAAACAATTTTTTTTTTGAAATGTGATGAAATACGCTATCAAATTTTATTATTAGAAATAAGCGTGTAATTTTTTTAAATGTAAATTTTTTTAATGCAAACATAAAAAAGTTTTTCTGTCTAAAATTACTGATAATAAATAGTAAAAACATGTACATATTTTATTAGGCAAATGTATCATAATTACTATCCTTAACTCATTATTTTGTCTTTTTATTTAAAAATATAAAAAATTCCCAAAGTTTCATATTTTTGTCAAATAGCGGCGGGAAACTTAGGATTCATAAAGGTGTACATTTTAATTATTTTGCGGTTAATTTTTGGATTTGAAAATAAAGCGTGGTGTTTTCTCTTTCTACCGCCGTTTATATCTCATTTCTCATTATCATATAAGGGAGACGCAACGATTTCCGTGAGAACTATTTGAGTTGTTCCTAAAACCGAACAAATAGCCTGAGAGGACTCGATTCGTTTAAAACCCCGAATTTATAATAGTCGAGTATCACCGCTGAACAGGAACTCTGCGCTGCAATGTTTTCAGGTTAAGTTGACGCAACGCAGCGCGTAGCACGGGAGTTCTCTTGTCTACTTGATATCCGCATATCTGTATTGTTATTCCGCCATGCTTGTGGCGCCATTATTGACACTATTGAAACAACGATATTGAAAACTGAAACGATTCAGTATCATCTCAGTATAAGCTCTACGGCGAATGGTTGCTGATTGCACAGTCAACTGCACAACATCTTATATGATAAAATTTACAATTAAAGGAATACATACTTGTGTTTTGTTTTTGATTTAATTTTATTATTTATTTGGGTTTACTTTATTTTTGAATTGCTCAATTTTATGTTTGAATCGATCATATTTTATAGTTCAATTGATTATTTTTTTTATATTTGAATTGATCAAATTTTATATTTGATTTTTAACATTAAGATTATTTGCTTTAATTTGATTTGATTATTTAATCAGAATGCAATTTTAATTTGCATTCCGATTAATGTAAATTAAGATGCCACACGGCAAAACAAACGTTCAAGCACCAGAGGTATGAAGCTATTCAATTTTCTTAAACAGTATTAATTATTATTACTAAACTATTATTATAAATTACTCTTAAAAATGTTAAGAATGCTTAAATAAGAAATCTTGTACTGAAAATGATGACTAAAATGTAGTGCAATAATTATAAAAAATAATTTTATATCAATAACAATATATATTAAGTGGAACGTTTACGCGGCTCTTTTCGGCCCTTTTCGGCCCGTTTCATATAAATCTTAAATTTGGATTTGAGGTCAAAATACCCAACAAAACTGAAAAATTATTTTTGTAATCAAAAGGTTTATTAAATATCCAGTTCGGATGTAAACAACTGTATTTATTTTTGCCTTAAATTATAAGATATTGGCCAATAGATTTTAGTGTTTCATGATTTTAGAGGCAACTTGGGCAATTGTGAGTAAATGAAAAACAATATATTTTTTTTTTGACTTTATTTATAATACAAATATGATGAAATATAAAATAAAAATTAAGAAAAAAAATCATTTTGATAGGTGTAAATTTAAAATACGAATTACCTATTTACGACGTAACAAAAAATTGTCGTTTATACATTCAAATTAATACCCAAAAATATTCACTTTTTAGCAATTTTTTATTTTGTTTTTCATTCTAATTTTAAAATAAAGATAGTAAAATTATTTTTTTACTGTTTTTCATTTACTCACAAATAATTGCCCAGGTTGCCTCTAAAATCATGAAATACAAAAATCTTCAATGGCCTTTATATTATAATTTAAAGCAAAAATAAATAAAGTAGCTCCCTTCCGTACTAGGTATTTGATATACCTTTTGATTACAAAAATAATTTTTCAATTTGGTTGTGTATTTTGATCTCAAATCCAAATTTAGATTTTCTTACTTAAGTTCCTCTTAAGTAAGAAAAAATTGGTAATTTCAGTCACCGTGCAAAAATGTCATCAAATTACTTAAGAGCTTTCGAATTCTAGGTTCTGTATAGAATAATAAAATGATTATCTGTTCAAGAAATAATTTCTGAATTCTAGACCAATTTTACCTGAACTTGTGAAATATTGTTTTTAAGTCGAAACGCATGTGATTACATATAGTTTAATCATTTTAGTAATATTTTCTTATAATTATTTTAATGAATATCCTTTGAAATCACACGAAGCGTTTTAAAAATCTCATTCACTCCTCAGTGAACTCCGCTTCAGGCTTCATCGGCCTTCCTTTCTATGGAGGATTTACTGGATTTATTAACTATAGAATTTTGATGCGGTTAGGTGTGCATCACGATCGCTGATCATTTTACCCAGACTGAAATCCTCTCGGAAAATTGTTTCAGTGATGTTATTGTATTCGATATCTGCAATTAATTCCGCTATCATAACAGTTCCGTAAAAATATTTCTATTGGGTAGGTTATTTTCTTTAAATGTCTTTACGAGCTAGATTTTTAGGACGCGGCATTTTATGATGATCTTAAATATTGAAATAATAATTATTATTCGTAAAATCTTGAGTAGGCATTATAAATGTTTTAATCACACTTATTTTATTGTTGGGTATTGGTTTATCATTTGTTGAATTTAGATTTGTACTATTATTATTTTTTTTATATTGCTGCTTAGTTCTGTTTTTTTTTCATTTTTCTTAAATATTCTAGTTTACATTCAGTTAGTCTTTTTTCTAAATACCTATCTGTGAACATTAATAATTGGTCTGTTTTTTTATAATCCTCTTATGTATATTATATTACTAAGACTGTTTATGTTCCTGAAATAAATAAATAAATAAAGACGTACGGAAAAAAATTCTAGGCTGATATTTGATCTGCAAAATCTGTATCGAAACATTGATTTTTCGTTGTTTATTTTTGGGGTGTTATGCCGTGTTGTACTACCTCCTTCATTAGCCAACGTTTCGGATGGCGTTATAGCGCACATCATCAGAGCAGATGTGTGACACTGATGGTAGACACTGTAACGCTGTCTAAAACGTTGGCTAAAAAAGGAGGTTGCGCAAAATAGCTTAACACCCCAAAATAAATAACGAAAATACATCTGAAATTTTGTTGCCTAATTCTAGCACGTATTGACAACAATGGCAATCTTTTTAGTGGGTATCATTGGACTGGAGACTCCATGGCCTTTTCCAAGTATTTTCCTTATAAATCAAAGCTTTAATACCATCAAATATTATATAAATATCATGTCCACACCGTTCCATTTATCTATTTCTGTACACATTGTTACCCATATTTGCCATTCGGATTTTTATCTCACCTGCAGGGGACTATGTGCTGTGTGGGAGTATCGGGTCACTCGAACGTTCCCTGAGACCCGCGACCCTGTGTCGTTATTTGCACCCTCCCCAACTTAACCTCCTCCCGCCCCCCGCCCGACGCCAATTCCGTGAGCAAACATTTGCAGCCACCCGGTACCCGGTACCAGCGCCCTCATCTTCTCGGCAAACAAGGGAAGATGCTGCTGGCGTCTGCTGCACCACCCACTAAGGCTGTGGCAGTTCCGAGCTAAAACCGACGGCTAAACATTTTCTCAGCGTCTTGACCAGAAATTACATTACTTCCGCGGATATTTACCGACTTCGTCTCCGATTAACGGATCCTCTCGACACTTTTTAATTTAAATTTTTTTCTTCATTTTTCCTTCAATACTTATTAGGTAAAACGAGTCGGTAGCTGCTGTAGTCAAAAGATATCCTACTATTAATTCACGTATTACAGGAAATTTAAACGTCTCTGAAATGTAATCTACCCGTTTCTTTTTGAACTGAAACTTTTATAGCCCCGTTAGTGATTTAAAATTGTCTTAGGATTTTATTTTTGTACAGATTCAATGATTTTTGAATATTTTAAATAATGTTGGTTCCAGATAACACTCCCATATTCTAATTTGCTTCTGACCAACGAGAATTATTTACCTTTCCTGTTATAAGCACACCTCAACTCTGAAAACAATATTTGTTCACTGAAACGTGCGAGAACCACCATAAATTTTTAATTAATCGAATTCGCTCTTCGTGGTTTATCTTACATTTTCAGTGTAAAGGCGCTCACAAAGAAGTTTAGTTTCGAATTTAACCGTTATTGAAAACCCGTGCAATATTCGCGATAGGTGCGTTCATATCCCTCCCCTCTGCGCCCGGATAAATGAGGGTGGAATGAGAAGTGGAGGACGCGCCGAAACACCGAGTGAGGTAAAACGACCGTAAACATGTAAATAATTGATTCCCCTGAAAGAACCTAAGAATATCGAAAGAACAGTTGGCAAGGGTAGCGGAAGCGGAAGGCTTTACTCAATACTCTCCAGCGAATTGGTTCTCCAGTTACGTACCGAGGATACAAATACAGATCTATACACACAACCTACCCTTACTTGAATCTTTCTTTCTCGTACCCTTCGGACCGATCTTTATTTCTTTCTGTTTTATTTTTATGGGCATGAACTTTTACCTGGTGCCTCTCATGTGCTTTCGAATAAGATAAAATCACTCAAAAATAATATCCTGATTCAATTGATGCAAATGATATCCTGCAAACGCCACACTGTAAAATAAATCACACATAGACAAAAATAACAATTTACATACGACTCATCCATATAAAATAAATTAAAAACAAGAATCATGTCAAATTTAATTCCATAAATAGATTTACTAGGATTTATAAATAGATTTTAACAGGATTTACTACTTTGCTTCATCTCTTCCTACGTTTATATGATAACTCTCTTTAAAGTATTTACCCACACTTCAAATCACCTTTCTATTTTTATTGTATTCAAGTTAAAATGTATTTAACCTTAAATATTCTTGTAACTACCAAATATGTTCCTTAAATATGTTCATTTATGTACCTCTAAGCCTGTCTCGACACATGTATATCCTAGTAAGACATGCATCGAAAAACCCAACATAATCATATTTATATAGATAAATAAAAATATATTTTTTTAGCTAATCTGCATTAAAATGCTTAACTACAAAGACAAAAAACTATGTCCTTGTCTGTTGACTCGATCCCTTTAGTACTCATTTAAAAACATTCGCACCATTGAAAATAAATTGTAGTTTAAACCCCACTTCAAATCTAGGTTGAGTTGATTAATTTCCCATCAGGCTATAACCGACTTTTTTATAAACTAACACTAAAAATAATATCAAATACAAGATTTTAATTTACTTCTCCCAATCGGGTGAAAAATCCGATACTTCCAGATACCTCTCTTATCTTGCACTTCTTCGATGACTTTGGATTTTTGTTAGCCTTGTCTGCGAAATAATTTTTACAAGAACTTACTTACGCAACAAACTGCTGCTAAAATCGAATTTTTTTTCCGGCTTTTCAAGTTTTTTTCTGTCTTGTGCTAGGTCCTGCCGTTGCCTTAATATACAGGATCGCCATCCAAATGCAGTTTTTCTTAACTCTCTCAGGGAAGGATTTTGTAGGAGTACAAACAAAATGATTTTTGTGACACGTGTTCTGTAATATATTATCTTATATGGGGATTTTTAAATCATTGTTTAGAACTCTTGTCCTAATACGAGGGCTCATCACTTACAACAGTAAAAAAGACAAATTTTGAAGCAAACATCGAATGCATAAATTAATATTTTTAATTAATAAACAACACAAAAACAAATAAATACTTTGGTGATAAACCAATGCTTATCTTAAGAAAATGATTAATATCCTCCTGCAGCCCTGCTGATATCTTTGATACACGAATACCCACAACTAAAATAAATAAATATTGAATATCAATGAAACTTGGGAATCAGTCAATTTCTCAAGTAAAGCATCTCGTAAAGGCGGCTCCCAGGAACTAATTTGCCGCGGTGGTCGGTGGGATAACCTCAAAGCCTGAGACGGGGCGGTACATCGGCGTATCGGCCTCCTCGACTCCCGGGAGTTTGCCGCTATTGATCTCAAGTGGATCGAGATGGATATCAAAAATACAAGATCACTCTTAGATATCGGAAATTTGATTAATATTTGTAATAAATATGTTTATCCCGGTAGAAAAATAATTAAAGTAAGTATTCGCGTAATGTAAAAATATATATTGTGTTCTGAAAATGCTAAAGGGTATAATGTGCTTTGGGAAATGTAAAAAAGGAATCTTAATTTTATAACTATCTGTTAAAATATATGATGTGTGCACGTTTAATATTATTAGTTTTTTGTTAAGTTCTTTTCAAAAAAGGTGTTGAAATTGCATGATTCTGAGTTGTCGGTCATCTTCACAACATACCCCAACTGTGAAACTTAAAGTTTCAATAGCTCCAGAGGGAGCAGTTGGGACTCCTGTATTCGTATAAAATAAATCAAAGAGTTATTTGAAGATGCACAAAAAAATAAGTGTTTTTTTCTGTGGCCTGGAAGTTATTTGAGAAATGCAGTTTTTTCGTTATTTCTTGTTGTTATACATTCATAAACAATGTTCCTTTGTACCTATATACTACACGAGTATATTACAGTTAAATGCAAATTTACGAAAAAATTTGCCATACTGTGAAATGCAAGTTAAAATTGACATTTTGAGTGGAGGGAAATTTAAAAGATTTAAAAAGGTAAAGTTTCACCTTTTTTTAACAATATTTGTGTGTTTTGAGGGAGTATGTAATAAAGCAAATAGTTATTTAGGCAGAAGGTGTAGGTTATTCCCTTTTGCTTTTTCCCAGTTGATATATTATTTATACTTGCGATAGGTGCTTTGTGACATTTCCAATTCTGATACACTCACGCAACAATGTTTCACTACGAATCAACGTTTGCCTGTTACACGCCATTTACCACGGCACCCGTAATCATTTTCGTTATCGCCCTCTGTCGAACATACTTATTATTATGAGCTTGCATGCAAAAATCACTCACCTTAACAAAATGATTGGGTTAATTTGACATGACCGTATTGTTATTGTGTTCAATTCGTAATACTCCAATAAGTTTTTTTATCTATTTAATACTTATTATTTAATTTTTTTTTCAAAAAATATGAATCAAAGGTTATATTGATAAATAAAACTATTAAAATGTAATTGGAAAACATATTTGTTTTTAATTTTTTTTAGTAAGGCACTAGGTATTTATCAGACTAGAAGTGACATCATACTTAGAAAATTAATAATAAAAAAATAAAAATAAAAACAGCCTCTTTTCTTTGGCATAACAAAATAAAAAGATCACCATCCCTTATGTAAAAAAATAAAAACTAGTTTTTTGAAGCGCAACCAGTGCAAAAATCAATTTTATGTTATTGCTCAAAGTGCAGCACTACAAATTGCAGTGCTGCACTTTGAGAAATAAGTCTTCGTCACACGCCTTTTTTTATACGGACATAATCCACAAATTTTTCTTTTTCGCAAATTAGCAGTCTCTGTCGATCCAGGGTCATTTCTGGAGGTAGACTGACCACTTTGACCTTGAACTCAGTGCTGACACGTAATATATCTTGTATTCTACTTTTCATATGTGTTGGCATTGTACGAATTTGCAGTCGAATCATTAACCTCCACATTGTCTTCTTGTTCACTGACAGATGACTCCTCCGATGAATTTGTGTCCTCTTCCATCAATAAACGTTGAATATTTGCAACAGACAGCGGTTTTTGCGAAGCCATAATGAAAAAACTCCAAAAAAAACAACCACTACAATATACCAAAAAGTCACACAAACCCTAACCATTCGTTGAAACGACGACTATGCGCGTTATATATAAAAAAAATACTGTACTTACCTGCCGATCACGGACACTCCCCGTAAGAGTTTTACGAGCACTGAGTTGACAAGGAACGACACGATCATCCGCGCACGCCTTAAAAAAGGACAGCCTAATTTTGGGTCGCATATTCGTCGAATCGACGAAGGTTAGGTGTCTAGGGTTAATAAAATAAATTATTCCGCTATTATTAAACCATAGAATAAAGCAGAGTATTTATTCTAAGTAAACCTTGTCATTACTTTAAACATGGTTATTACCTTTCTTCATTGCATTGAATATGTTTCTTCCCACCACGATTGGCACCTGGATTTATTTATGAATGATGCCTAGCTAACCTTCTTTGTTTACCAATACCGATGAGTAGTAGATGTTTGTTCCTTCTTCTGCCATTTTAATTTTGGGACAATATCTTCTATTTTAGCCCACAGCCTCTTTTGAGATCGTCCCTCTCCTGTTGGTCTTTCTGGTGGCCTTTTATCGTGGACTGCAGTCATCAGTACTGCCATTACTTAATAAATATTACCCATTAGTCTTAATATTTCAACGTAACTAATTGTTTGTCAAAACCAATTCGTTGTTTTTACAGGGTCTGGCCAGTGGAAAGTTGCTCTAAAGCGCTGAAAGTCGACCAGACCAGTCAGTGCTTCGCTTTCAGCGACCTTTTCTTACCGGACAGCCTTTTACTGTGGAAACATGGTCAAGGTAAAGTCACCGCACTATAAATGGCCTCCCATAAACCTCACTAATTGTACCCATAGCTGTTATTTACGTCCCAAGCTTTGCTCATAATCACTCATTTGTAGGCTTTTATAACATTCTTGCAAATGGTTTTGTTTTTCCTCTTTTGTTGTGTAACCAGGGTGTAAATATTAATGCTTTCATTAAATTGTAAATACGTTTATTTAGTTTAACTACAATTTAAAAGGCTTAGGGCGGCTTGCACCAACTATCGCTAATTTTACCTTAAATTGTATTTAACTAAACGAATTTAAGTCACTAAATACATTTAACTTAAATTCGTTTAACTCCATCTTGCACCACACAGTTGCAGTGGCTATTTAGTTAAACGTTGTTAAGCGTCGGTAAAACAGTTACCGCCGTTTAACGCGTCGGTAAAACAGTTACGTAGTTCCTTAGCATCTCCCACACGTACTTTCTGCGCAGCGGCCTGTAGTGGCGAGGGGCACGTTTGCTCCGAAGTGTGCGTGTGGGGGGTGCTTAAATTTACGAGTGTCAAAAATAAAAATATTTTGAGGTTATGTTGTGGTTGTGTAATTTATTATTTTATTTTGATCTAGAAAATGAGTGCCCAAATAAATAAATCCCGATGTGGAGCTCATAACTTTTCGAAGGAGGAACAATTTTTGTTTTTGAAAGTAATGGAGTGTTTCAGATAGGAACAAAAAGTCACCACAAATAGAAATTGAGCACAAATGAATCATCTAGAATTAGAAGAAAAAATAAAAGAAACAAACATAACTATGAAATGATGCAAAAAGAGATTTTACTGTTAGATTTAAAAATAAAACCATTTTCTGAATATTTTTTATTTTTTAATTATTTCTTTCACAAAGATTGTTTTACTGTAGAGTGTTTCAAATAAATTTGTTCTTGTATTTACTTCTCTCACTATAAACGATCTACCTACATAAAATCTATAATTTCTTCGTCAACGTCAGAATACAAAACCCAAATGTCCATCGTGAATACAAATTAATAAATTAGACATATTTCATATATTAGACAATCGGAAATCGAAGAAATAACCTAAAAATTTTTGACAGAACTTATTCGCTAAACATGTTTAACTCAGTTAAACGGCCCTTTTTGGGTATTTAACTTTGACAGTTCTTAAATGCATTTAACGACTTAAATTTTGTGGTGCAAGACGCCAAGTCAACTTAAATCAAATAATGTGTTTAACTTGATATTTAAACCAAATTTAACTTTTGGTGCAAGCCGCCCTTAGTATTGGTACCGCCCGCCTTGAGAACCATTCATTAGGTAACCAACGTCTCTACCATGGGCTGATTGGCTACGTTTAGAAACTTAGCAGGGGTGCCTGGGTTTTTGAGGTAAAGTTTGTCTGGTTTCTGAGGTAAAGGGTCTTGGCGGCGGATACATACGTCCAAACACACACTCGAGAGAGACCGGTTTAGGGAGACCCTTTGACCTCCCTCGATGGACCCTTCCTGCACATCGCCTTGCCCAGCAGTAGGAGGGATGAATGCACACATCCGTCACTCCTGACACACCGATCCCCAGATTCCAACCCACCCCTCGTATATTTATCCTTCCCAGAACTTCTTCTCCTTTCGTTTCTTAAAAAGACCTTCCGCACCGCTTCCTCAGAGATGATTTGAGTTATTGTAAAAAAATATCCCTCTTAGACTCGTTATAATCCCTGCACTGGAAACCAAAAAAATGCTTTTGAGATTTGTATATTTTCTTAATCAAATTCTCTATTGTAGTCAACAAAGTGATGATATTTAAAACAAAAATTTTCGAAGGTGATGCAAAAAATTGTAGCTTGCTTCTAAAAGGGCCAGTGTTAGTTATCCGATTTTTTGCGATTTCGTAACAAAATGGGCATTATTTTCTGAATTCTAAAGAAACCTTTCGATTTCGAGAAAGGATTTTCCGATTTTCGTGGACCAATGTTTCAGTAGAAAATCGCTTTTCTTAAATTTAAATCGGGCCAAAAAGAGCAATTTCTACAAAGTTTATTAAGTAACGATTTATTCAAAATGAACCTTTTTAGAAATAAGCCACAGATTTATCGAAGAAAGATTAATATTATTGAGAAAAAAAAATGTATTAGGATAATTATTACGGTCTGAAAACTCTTGTTGCATATTGTTCCATGGGGTACAGATTTATTGGAATTTGTTCATAATATGAAAGATGCTTACAACTATCAAATTTACTATCGGAATTTGTCCATAATACGAATGATGCTTACAGCTATAAAAGTTAAATTGATCTTGTAAATGAATCTTTTGAAGAATTCCTGGATTCCGGATTGTGATGTTTTTTTTTTAAATAGCAAGTCTCGGAGGGTTGATGCAATGTACCCTACACGTGAAGTAACAGAATTCAAGTGTGACAGAGATGTTTTTATCAAACGACCTGAAGCGGAACAATGGTGGAATTCAAATATTGAAAGACCCCTCTTAAAATTCGCCGAATAATAAATGACCACGGAAGGGTATCTTAATAATAAAAATGGCTTTTATTAAAATATTTATTTTTATAACCCCTTGTTAGGACAGACAGACACAAGTCATATTACGTAATCCTGTTTCCATTGGACCCCTTTAGCTCGGCTCCGCAATCCGCAACCCGCCGTTTTTCCTGATATTATTTTTTATTCCTTCCATACATATTCCTCGACTTCTCCTCCGGGACCCCACACCATCGCCATCCAATTACCCTTGGATAATTCTCACCTGCGACTGATGCCACCTGCCGGGAATCTCGCCATGATTCTACCCCCTTCTCCTTTCATCCCTCACTACTAACCAACCAAACCCTCAGTTGCCGACAAATCAATATTTTGCAAAATCATTATAATGTAATACCTACGCTCCAAATCTGGGTGACTGAAAATACTTCACTTGTTTTGACGCTCACTGTTTTGGGGAAAGCGTTTTCGGAGATTTGTTTCTTTTTGCAGTTAATCCTAGGACTGCGTGATGTTTTCGTTGTTCAACCAACATTTTTAATATTTGTACATTTTTTATTATTTTATGAAAATATGTACACCTGAATACACCCATTACCTAGATTGTTAATAAGAAGAAACATCTACTATGTTGTATACGAGGCTGATGCCGCAATCGCAGCATTGCCATCCTCTTTTTGGAAAGGTTCTTTTCCACGTTTCAACATTTTCGTGGTTCTGTTTAAGGACTGGGCGGCGTTTGCTTAAAAATATCTTGTATATTATGAAAATCTAAACGATATTTTCGTTAAAAGTGTAAATTATTCTCGTAAAACATTCGAAAAAAATATGTTCCATTTTCTGCGAAAATCGTTTTATTTTATATGAAAAGTTACATATTATCTTAAAGTTTTGTACACTAAAAATTAAAGTTTATTCTTTACCGATTTCGCAAAGACCTTCTTCAAATGCCAACAAGGATATTAAAATAAATATTTTAGTTTTCCATCGCTTATAATTTGGTAGGCGGGTGTGGGTACCGCTGCCCCTGAAACCATTTATTGGATAACCAACACCTCTGCCATAGGTCACCCCAAGTGGTTTGCTACGTTTGTTGACTTAGCAGGAGTGCCCGAGTTCATGGGGTAGGGTCTGTCCAGGTCACCTCTGAGTATGAGGGTTCAGATCACCTCTACCTCACACTCGATACTCTCGTACTAGCGTCCCACATCAATTACCTTTTGTCGTGTGCACCTATTCATTGTTACGCGGAAGACGGTGCAGTGCGTGATAGTTTTTTTCTTTAACAAGCCTTCAAGGGACACACAAACTCCATCGGCACGGAGAGATTTGAAGCAGAGAATGGACGGTTACCTCGAGAGTGTTTCCTCTTGGGGGTAAGAATAACCTCACGCAAGGCATCAAATGCCAACATTTATGTACAAAAGACATTATTCACACGAGAACGGGTCATTCCTAAGACTCGTTCTTGAGTTCTAACTACTTGCGAGTTGGAACTATTTGCAGGCCTCTGTGTTTTCTCCCTTCGACAAAAGGGGTCTCCAATAGGTTCTTTCCACACAAGGATGACGTAGGCCCTGAAGGAAATTATTTTCCTCTGAGCCTCTTGTGTGGAGTTAATGTTAAAAAAACCAAGCCAGAGTTTTTAAAATATATGAATTTCTAGTAGTTTTAAGTTTTACTATCTTGGGTAGTGAATAAAATACGTTACTATCTTACAGCGGTTTCTCGATTATTTTTATTCTGCGATAAAAAATCTCAAAAATGTGCAACATAGTTGTGAATGACGAATACTTGGAGCAGGTGGATGAGTTTGTATATTTGGGAAGTATGTTTACGAGAGATGGAAAGACTGATAGAGATATCGAAAGACGGGTAAATACCGGTAACTCCATTAATGGAGGACTGAACGCCGTTGGCACCAACAAAAATCTGTCAAAAGAAGCGAAGCTAGCCGTCCATAATGGAGTGCTGGTACCTACCCTGATGTATGGCAGTGAGGCATGGAACTGGCAGAAAAAGGATGAAAGTAGACTGAATGCTGTAGAAATGAGATCCCTGAGACGTATGTGTGGTAAAACCATGTATGATCGTGTGAGAAATGTGGAGATCCGCAGAGAATGCAAGGCTGTTGTAAGCATAATGAATAAGATTAAGAAAGGGACGCTCAGATGGTTTGGGCATGTAGAGCGAATGAATGAGGAAAGGAGTGTAAGGAGAATATATGACGCAAATGTGAATGGTAGACGAAGTCGGGGACGCCCAAGGAAGACATGGCACGACCAAGTGAATCAGATACTTGAGTCGCGCGATGTCAAGAGTCAGAATAATAGAAGAGCATGTATGAGACGATGTATAAATGTGAACGATGCAAGGAGTGTGTGCCAAGATCGAGTTGTTTGGCGGTCCGTCCTCTCTGCCTACCCCTGCGGGGAAACGGCGTGATGGTTAGTTAGTTAGTTAGTTCAAAAAATCTCTAAATCATTTTGGGGCCAGGTATTTTCGCCAAAATTTCAATGGTATATTTGATTGGATACACTAGTAACATACATCGTTTAATTAATTCCAATGAATTTAATTATATATTGCTTTTATTTCTTGCTAGGGCAATCCTGATTAGTTACAAAACTTATTTTACTATGTTTTCAGAATTAAAAGGTCAGGTCAACAAGCGAAAAATAATTACACTTCAGAACCAAATTATAAATTGATGCTAGTCAAGTCATTCATCGTCAAGTAAAAAATCTTAGCCATTTTGACTTAGTAAAAATCGTACCGTAGAAATCAGTGGTATAATACCTACATACAATCTTTGTGGAACTAAGGAGTCAGATAGATCGGAACTGAAAAAATCAGTTTTTATTTAATTAAATATTAAAAAAAAAAAACAGAGTTCTAAAAATACACACAATATCAATTACAAAGTCATACTTCTTCGTTAGGTTTTCTTTTCATAGAGTAACAGAAATTCTGTGTAGAATTTTTAAAATGAAAATTGTAATTTCATATTTTTTAGTAACTGAAAAATCTACTCGAGGTTTACACAACTTTCGCAATTTCCTGATATTTGCTAATTTAAATAACTGAAAGATTTGAGCGAATGACGCGGGAAGGATTATTATTATCCTTGGTAGTCCGAGCTACCCTTAAAGCCAGGATTATTAAAGATTACCCTCGTACGCCGTGCCGGGGGCAAGACTGACGCGAGTACTACGGGGGTAAGTAGCCGCACACTGTACCCTGTACAGTACTGTACCTACCCTGTACAAGACCCAGCCTCGTGAACTTTGAACAAACTGCAGGGGAACGTTGAACGTAGAACGTTGAACGCTGCCGCCAATCAGCAAGAGAATGCTCCTTTCAAGAAGTAAGCAAGCAAGCTTATCTGCCTTATTATCCACAACAGATTCTGAACATGGACCGTCCCGTATCTATTATACTCCGCAGGTATATCCTTGCTTTTACGTAATATAGGCTTGCAGGTAATCTGTGAGCCTTATTGTAATATAATGCTGAAAATTTTTCGTCGTATCGGTTGAATTATCTAGCTGTTAAACAATCACATCGTTTTTCTGCACGTGTATGATGTTGACAACTTTTCTAACAAGTCGCCTTTTTTTACTTATTTTTATTTTGCTTTATTAAAATCTTATAAATACCGCATAAGAATCCCAACTGCTCCCGTCTGGAGCCAGTGAGACTATGGCATTCCCAATCGGGGTATGTTGTGAGACTGAACCTTTCACCTTCGCCTTAACAGCTCACGACGTTGTAGATAACTAATTTTGTAAAATATAACCAAATTCTTATTTTAAGCAAAGGTAAAGGTAAAGGTCATTTTATGAAGATTTTCAGTCCCAAAGAGCTCTAAATTCACTAATTTTTCATTAATCTTCTTGTAAATGTAAAATCAACAGTGATAAGGGTAGCAAAGGTAAAGTCATGCAATGTCCAGTGTTTTCAATATAATGTCCTCCACGTGCAAAGTAACCACAAACTTTCTAAAAAAGTGTGTTTATCGGAAGTGACCTGTCAGGTAAGTATGTTTCTGTATCTATTTGTAAATAATAAAATTAGATAGAGAAGAGTTCAAAATAAATTGTAAAGCGCCCTTGAGGTGATTTTTCACAAAAACGGCGCTCTACAAATTGTCCAATTATTATTATTGAATTATTATTATTGAAGGTAGTGGGGAGGGGAAGGAGATGGGGAAAAGGAAGGTGGGGAAGTACCTAGCTATTCATATCTGGCCACCAAACACGGCTTAATCCATTTCAAGCAACGTTTCAATTCTAAATGGTGGTCTTACACCAAGGCGATAATGAGAGTATCTTTTACTCTGGAACGTGTCGCAAATATACTGTACATTATTTTAAATGAATTAATTGTGAAATAACACAAATTAATCAAATAAAATTTATTTTCCACGCCGTAATTCGATCCCGCGACCTTCGGATTGCGAGTCAAGAGCCTTACCGTTAGTCCACGCTGGCCGGGTGGTCGGTATTTATTATATATAACCCTCTATACCTTAAGTGTTCATATTATTTTTTTTTTTTTTGGTTTTAACACATAAATCCTATAACTAAATACTAATTATTATACTTATGTTGTTATACATACTTGGTTTAATGTACATTCTTATTTTGTTATTATTATAATTATCGTCCTGTGAACTACTGTATCACCTCATGTATCACTTAGTTGTAAAATTAATTTTATGGCGTTCAAATAAATAAATAAAATATTTTTAAAGGGTTTATTGTAGGTACGCATAACTTGTAAGTATGTACATATAGTCGCCCGTTAATTGAAGCATTCACATTCCATGTATGACAGCTTTGTTGATGTAAAGTTCTCGTAAGCTTTGCGTTAATATATATTTCCGAGTACCCGGTGGCACCTACGAGAGAGCGAATACGATTTGAAAGATTTTCTCGTCTATCATCCTATAATCCTGGGAACGATGCATCATTTAGGATTCGGTTCCTGCAGCTGGCTATACGTACCAGCATAACATCTTCCTTACACAACTAATGTCCGAAGAAAATAGAAGCCAATTCGACATGTCGTCTGTGATTCCCTGATCTTCAGATTGTTTGCTCTCTTGCAGTCGCGTAATGCATCAGTCACTAGACTTTTCTCGGTACCTCTCTTATCTTATAAGTTATTTTACTAACTTTACAGCACTTTTTACTTTCTGTTATACTATATTTACTGTTTCGTACAACTATGTAATATTTAATTACATGTAAAAGCTCACAGGGCGTTAATAAATATTACATCCATAAATAAAGCACGTCAAATTGTTAGTTATTGTTAATAATAATCTGTTTATTATATTATGAAATTTGATAAAACCAACACATGAAATTTAGGCTCGCTTTTTAGTAGAATGTCGTATCTCGACATATATTCTATGATGTAATCAAAAATACTCATTTTGGTTTTGTGTCTGTTCTGCGTAAACCTGGCTTAATGAACTCTAGAACTCGGATTTGCTTTGAGTACAAGTATAATTATCAAAATTGGAACTATAAGTTTGAAGAATTCAGACAACGATAAAGTACTTTCCTTAGATAATATAATATTTTTAACAGAAAATTGTATTAAGCCATTTTCAAAATCGGAGCTGATTTGGGAAGAGTTGTGCAAACCGATTTATTGCGACATAAATTGTGACAATGGATTCTCTATTTTGTGGGTACTTTGAAATCTGTTTTCCCTACATAAATGTTTAATAATGACGTGCTGCTATAGACTTATTTAAATGTTTAATTTTGTTTAGGATTTGTAAACATATTGAGATGCTTGAAATAAATAATTTTCCTTACTTTATTAATTAGTGTTGTATTAGGGTCTTTGGTCCGTTTATTGATTTCTTTGTGTTCAAGTAAATTCAATCTAAGACCTTTTCATTGATTTAGGCATGTTGATTTTTTTTATTTTTTATAGTTAATACCGCACAAAAGTCCCAACTGCTCCCGAGCCAGTGATACTATGGCATCCCCAATCGGGGTATGTTGTGAGGCTGGAGGTAGTGGGGAGGGGAAGGAGATAGGGAAGAGGAAGGTTGGGAAGTACCTGGCTATTCAGATCTAGACACTAAACACGGCTAAAGCCATTTCAAGCAACATTTCAATTCTGAATGGTGGTCTTACACCAGGGCGATACTGATAGTATCTTCCGCTCTGGAACGTGCCGCAAATATACTATTTATTATTTTTAATGAATAAATTGTGAAATAACAAAAATTAATCAAATAAAATTTATTTGCGCACGCCGGGTTCGAACCCGCGACCTTCGGATTGTGAGTCGAGAGTTTTGCCTCGGGACCACGGAGGCCGTCTAAGTGGAACGTGAAAGAGATGTCCTGCGAATTGTGAAAAAGTACTTTTATTATTAAAACATTGTATATGCTCTTTGAATTTAGATAAGAATGCTCTTCCCGTCTGTCCGATGCAGTTTTTTTTATATGAATACGTTTATTCAAATTATTATTTTTAAATATAACGACTGATTAGCATTTAAACTTTCTTAGCTCATAGCATAAAATAAAACATTTTTGTTCATTAAAAAAGGCTCAATAGTTTAAGTTTTTTTTAATAGGGCAGCATATTTTTATTTTTTATAATAACAATATATTTTTTATAATTATTTTGGATTTATTTAAAGAACAAAACCCTTAACTAATTTTTTAACTACCTTTAAACTGTTTAAGTATGATAATTTGTCAAATATACTTTTTTAAACTTCAGTGAGTCTTTAAGATGGAGCTGTACGTGAAATCCTATTTAGATTCATCTTTACGACGAATTGGTGTACATTATGAACATCAAAAAATATGCTACGAATAAATTAAAGCTTTTGCTAGCTTTTATTTTTACTGGAATTAAAATAAAATAATTATTTACATAGCAAAAAATATAAGCGTAAACCACTTAAAAAATGTTTTTTCATGACTTAACTAATATAAGAAACAATTTTATAAAAAATACCCTTAATGGCTAAGACTATTTTTGAGGTTTTGTATATTCTAACTTTTTTCATTCTTATAAAATTATGCACAAAATAAATAAAAACCACTTTTTCGCTTACTTGCCTCGTGCAAATAATACCACGCGCGTTTTTAAATTTTGTATGGCATGGGAATCGAAATATTTCTAGCGTTTATATTCCTGTTAATACGTATCATTATCCAACGTAGCTCAAAATAAGATTGTCTTTCTAGGGTTAATTGCAGTTTAACAGAATGTTTCTTTGAAGAATAATAAATTATTGAATAAAAAAACAAATTTTGTTGCGAACGCAGTACTTTTGCTAGAATAATTTTAAAGTTTTTTAAAATTTCGGGCAACGCAGCGTACGGAGCTCTAGTTTTTAATATATAAGACATTGAATATCGAATGGCTGGCTGTAATTGGTGCCATTAGTGGAAGACCTTTCGCCTTTCTTAACCCCTGCTTCCTACGTTTCTAGTTCCTACCTCTGGATGGGTGTGTGGGAGGGTTGGTCGGTAGGGATATTGAAGTTTTCCGCCGCGTAACTAATGGCGTACTAATAACAACGGTCCGTACCCGCTCTGCGGCGGAACGACTCGCTCCCAGCTCCCGGCTCCCAGCTCTGTTACCTGCCGCCGCACGACACAGTCGAACAACTTTTTAATTGTCATGGCTCGATTACAACTTGCGCCATTCGGTCAATCTTCCTTCAAGACCTAAATTTGCTCGGATCGTTGCCATGAATGTAAAAGTAATGGTGTTGCGGCTGAATGTGCTTCCTTCTTTTACCCTAATAATGATAAGAATTCTCTAATTTATGTTGGTTGCGCGAAATATTTAAAACTCTCGTTCGCTGCGAATTGCGTACAATAATACTTGTACATTGAATTTGTCTGTTATTTGCTTATGAGGAACGGTTGTAAAGGAAGACCTCAGACTCACCTCGTGTCTTATCTTTGCCAAGGTAGCCGCTGGTCACTTATTAATATGATTATCTCTCATAAACATAAAAAAAAACAGTTCAACACAATGACAGAACACAGTTTTAATATGTAGCCGCGGCGGTTATAATTAATGATTCACAAATTGAACTCATTTGTGGGTATTCCATATATCACAACTAAATACGAAAATGAAACATTCACAAACATGCGTGGCGGTGCGGAAACGACGAACGAACTTTTCTTGTCTCTGGCTGATGTCATGGAGAAAGGAAGAGAAGTGCAAATTTTGGCTATTCAATAACCTTGATTTAAAATATCCGTAGATAGCATAATCTGCGCAAACATATGTTACGTTTTTGTGAAAAACCACCTAAAGAGCGCTGAACAAAAATATGTTTTCTGGCTCTACATAATTATTTACAGACAGGAACATTCTTACTTGGCGGGTGTAATTATACTAATTATTAATTCTCACCCTGGTTCCTTACTAATTAAAAAAATTTAAATTTTATTAGTAGGCCATATTTTAACTTTGACCAACGTATAATTAGGTTTTTTTTTAAATCTTTTATTCACTCTTTAAAAACACGAAATCTACAATTTTCAAAAGTTATAGATTTCGGAACTGTAATTATTGCTATAATTGTTAGATTCTTCGTTTTCTTTGTTTAAAAAACTGCATAGTTTTTCTTAACCCCTCAGGCGAATTTTTTCGCTTTTCCGAACAACTCGTATAGAAATCGCTTTTCTGAACAACTCTCATAGAAATTGCTGTGTTTCCCTTATTCGTGATCACTGTGTCTCCCTATATAATAGTGATAAAAATGATCTAAATGGTATTGGAAAGATAAAAATTCACGCTTTATATTCAAAACCAGAAGTTAACCACAAAAGATTTATAATGTGCATCTTTATGAATCTAAACTTTCCAACTGAAATTTGAAAAAAGAAATTGAACTTTACGAATTTAAAATTTTTTTTTTTTACATAAAACAACAAAAAAGTGAGGTGGTGGTAATGCTTATAATACGTGTTTATTTTTAGTTTACTCGTTACCAGTAGTTTAGTTAGAAAAAAGTAAGTTCAACATTTTATAATTTGTTTTAAAGTTTGCCTTTAAAAACTTTATATGAAAAAAAAATACATGGTTATTACTAATAATAACATTAATGTATTTCCTCACCTTTCAAAAACAGTTTGTTGTTTTCGAATATGTTAACAAACATTCCTTTTATTTGTATTTTATTGCATAACGAAAATATTCTCACCTGCCGACGGGTTACTGAGGCTTGAGGGGTTAAACGTTTCAACGCCTTAATTTTTTATATCTTAACTTAATAATTTTTTGTCGTTTGTAAAGCACTGTTGAGAGGAAATTTCCCAAAAAGCTCTATAAATATATTAACAATCATTTCTCCCCTGTTCCTCGAATCGGGCCTGTTGCTTCAACAAAGCAGATTGATAAGGCGCATCCTGGCGTCCTTATCTTGTGATACTTTGGTGTGCTCGGTCCATTGCAGGAATTACGATAGCCATCTGTGCGGGAGTCTTTCTGTTGGCATCCTGACCCCATGTCAAAGCCTCTTCTTCTACGAAGGTTACTATTAATGGTTTGATGCCGAACGCTTCTTCGAATTGTTGACTCTCGACCCCGATAGTGTCTCTCTCCACAAGAATTACATTTCGGCAGATTGCATCTCGTTTATTATCGTTCAATTGTGACGATCAGTGGTGGCGATTATATAAATGATCACCGTTTGACTCAATCATCTAGCTCACTTTTGTAATGTCTGCAATTTGAAAAATTGTTAGTATATCGTTACAGTACACGTCTGCAATTTGAAAAATTGTTAGTATATCGTTACAGTTGTAAACGTCACATGTCTACAATCTGAAAAATTGTTAGTATATCAGTTAGTATATTGTTAGTTACACGTTGATATTGTTAATTAAATAGTGGTGTACACAAAGTTATTTGTTTTCATTAAATTAATAATGACGCCACAAAGTGAATTTGCGATGTTTGAAGAAATTATAATATGGTATTTGGATAAGCATGTAATATTTTAGAATTCTTGAAGCTAGCCCACGATACATTTATACAATTGCCTTATTATTAAACTTAATCTTTCTTTCTTAGTAATCGCACTGATTCGATATATTTAGAAATAAAAAGAACTCTCAAATTGAATTGTTTCAACTCGCAAATTCACGTGAGTTTCAAGCCCAGATTCGAGAACTTGCTAAAAGTTTCTACCGCTGCTCATTCGCAGCTTGGCAGTAATTGGGATAATATAGGGACTAATAAAAATATATTGTATCGCCGGGAAAAAACACATCGAGCATTAAAGGAAATTGATTTCCCTTAACCCTCGTGTGAAGCGTGAACTAGGCCCCAGCTTTCAATAAATACGAAACAATTTACACTTTAAAAAATTGCCTCACCGAGGAACGTATACAAATGGGGGTGCAAGGATCGGGGTAAGTAATTGAGAGTTATTGTGTAGAAAGCGGAGAAGCTTTTTCCGTCTTTTATGAATTTGCTGTGAAGATGAGATGAACTCGGAGCCTGCAGAGGCGAGCGGGATGGACAGACGATAGAAAACCTAAGCGAATGGAGGAAAACAAGTAGAAATGGTCATACTGTCATATTAGATACTATATATATTCCATAATACTACAACATTACAGGTTTTACTGGGGTAAAGTGCACAATTTTCAGGAATTTTTTTTTTCGAAATTCCAACGTTTTAAGGTAGTTTTCGGGTAAAAACGTTATTTTTTTTGCACGGAAAAAATAATATTCTTGTATGGAAAAATATTTTAGGATGGGAAAATAAACATGGGAATGTCGAATTTTTAATCTTTTTTACTTGTGCACTTAACCCCCGGACACCTGTGTAATATTAGGTATCTACCTAATTTGTTGTAAAAGTACCATTGACAGTTGATGCATTTGGTATGTATGAGTACAATGTATCAAAAATGCATGTACCAAAAATATTTGTAGGTATCAAAGAACACGTAGATGTCACACCACCAAATATACATAACGGGTTACTCTCCGCGTGAGCGAATTCAGATACAGATTTAAACGACTCACTCAACATGTTGTGACGATGTCCTCTTGTGTGAGACTCCGACAAAAATAGGTTGATTTCTGCCGGAATCTCACTGTTCGATTCGTGGCCGTTGATGAAGTTGAATGAATTCGTTTAATTTCTAATTATATTACTGACACTCCCGAATCTCCTTTGCGTGCAGGGTTATTTCAAGAGGAATGAATTTTATTCCAAATTTGTAAGGATTAGTGAATTCTTAGACGTAAGGAAATCGGATGATTTTGCGTACTTTGAAAAAATGTTCGCAAGTTACGGTTAAAGACGTTGACCGAAGGACTATAGTGGCGTTAACATTTGAAGGAGGACAGAATGTAGAACTCATTAACATTAAATTGTTAAGTGAATTGAGAAAGCAGTTTTTAACGAAGTTCTGATAGCAGCCTTTATGTATGCTAGTAAAGCGTAGAATTGTACAAGAAACTGCAACATCCGTCACGTAAATGTACCAAAATCATGTACCTATGACCAAATTTATTTGAGGACTTCGAAAGGAACGATCAAGAAAATATTGTGAAAGCCATGCTTTTGAGATTAATTATTTGGCAACCTTAAAAACCAAGTTTTAGCTTACTTAATAAAAATATCTGTCTAAAAACATTTTGTTTTTACTCGATAACATCGCTTTATAGCCTTCATAATATATTGAAGCACACTTATTTACAGTGAATAATAAATAAGATGTTTTCTACACATAACGAAGAAATTGAGTTTTGTTTTTAACTGTGATTATATGATATGATAGATTTATTGTGCTTTTATGTATTTACTAAATGTGAACGGATTAGGTGAATTCGCTACTTAAGTTATTTTATTTTCCGGCCTTGCAAAAATTCATGATTCTGGTCGAAACAAATTAACATCTTCTACAAGTACTTATCGACCGTGGGTTTTTTAGTAACCTCTTGATCCATGTTACACGTATTATGGTAATTTTTTTAAAATAACGTGGATGGCAACCCTAATCGGAGCCATTCTTTAGAAGATTGTTAGGAAAATGCCTTTTTTAGGTGTCAAAACATTTCGCCAATCCTTGACTTATTTGAGCTCGCCTAAGGCGGGATAACATCTACGGCGGTAACCGTTTCCTTTTTATGCGGGGCCCACTGGGAGGGATTCCCTTTCAATTGTTAGGCGATATTTTATGCAGTCATTCTAATTGGTCCGGAAGAGAACTAATGTTGCCCTCGGGATCTGACCTCAGCCCTTTTTGCCGAGGTAAGGCGGGAGCCCCTAGCCGCCCCAGCCGCCCTAGCCGCCCAAGCTGCCCAAGCCGCCGCCATATCGTGCTCCTGCTGCCTAACAGGAGAATATCGGTGCTGAAGGCACTTTGTAAAATGCTTTTCTTAACCCTCTCAACGTTAAGTCAACGCCCAAATTCAAACTACGGGGAAAATTTCAACGTAGAAACATATTAGTTTATAAATATATATACACTGAACAATGTCATTATAACAATATTTCATGAGCCAAGGCCACGACTAGGATTTGAACACTTTTAATCACTTTCCAGCTAAGTCTAAGTGAATTTTTTCAATCATGTCGGGCAAAAACAATTTGATTTTTTACTGTTTTATCCATAAAATCCCTTCGTTTTTTCATTTGTTTGTAGAATTTTAAGACTTGTTCTGATAACTCTAATAAGTCAGTATATCACCGCCTCTCCTGATTTTGCTATGTGTATTAAATTTCACGATCCTTATAAAAGTGGTATCACAGCTTTCTCAAGGAACGCTGCTGCTGCTGCAAAAAAGTAACAATAATTTCCAATTTATCACTTCTGATGGATCAAAATATATCTTGACAAACCTGTAATCGACCTTCGATGTTTAAACACCCCGTGCCCGTATACCTCAGTTGCACGTAATGCTACAGAACACTACGATGTCGGTGCACGCTCTTCCAGTGTCAATTGTTATTTTCAGAGTTATGTCCTCTTTCGGGTCAGATTTGACCCACATATACCTTAAGTTTTCCCTAAGAAAAAGGAAAATAAAATAATTTTTTTAATGTGAATAACGCACAAGAGTCCCAACTGCTCCTTACCACCTGGAGTCAATGAGAGTATGGCATCCCTAATCGGGGTGTGTTGTGAGGATGAAGGTAGTAGGGAGGGGAAGGAGATGGGGAGGACGAAGGTTGATTCACACGGCTAAAGCCATTTTAAGCAACGTTTCAATTCTGAATGGTGATATACAATATTTACACAATATTTCACAAAATGTGAAATATTGTGTAAAGTTCACGCAGTATGGCATCATGCAAAAATCGTTTGTAGGAACATTTGCATAATCTTGCGCTTTTTTGTAATCTATAGTAAAATTATTTGTTTCTCACAAATAATTGACCAAATTGTCTCTTAAATCATGAAATGATTTTTTTACAGTTAAAAGTAAAAAAAATTGTCATTGTTTTTTAATTTCATTTTCTGAAAGATGCATTTCTTAAGAATGCTTTCACCAAATGTTTTAAAGAAATTCGTAAAAACGCATTTAAGGTTTTGCTCAAGGATAATTCAACATACAAACCATTTCAAACGGTTTCACATAAAATGCTGTATCTCCGCCAATTTTACCAATTTTTTTAAAACATTTAGTAAGAGCATTCTTCAAATGTATCTTTCAGAAAATGAAATAAAATAAATTAAAAATTTACGGTGTCCCGGTGCCTTAAATCTTTAATGACCTATATCTTATAATTTAAAACAAAAATAAATAAAGTAGCTCAAATAGATTTTTAACATACCTTTTGATTACAAAAACAATTTTTCTGTTTGGTTGGGTATTTTGATCACAAATCCAAAATTAAGATTTGTTTGAAACGGGCCGCGCGAGCGTTCCTCTTAAGGGTAACGGTTGCGCGGCCTTTTTCATACAAAATTTAAATTTGGATTTAAGGTCAAAATATTTGAAAACTAAAAAAAGGTCCAGCAAATAACTAGTGCGGATATGTTACTTTATTTATTTGTGTCTTGAATTGTAACATACAGACCATTAAGAAATCAATTTTTCATGGTTTTAGAGACAACTTAACAAATTAAAATTATTAACAATTATTTAAAAAAATATATATTAGCCGAGTTACTCATTAAAGTTTGAAATTATTTTGTTCCAAAATTGACATCGATTTTTAAAAGATGTTGTTGAATCAAATGAAAGAAATAATAAATCGAGTAAACAACAAATAAAATTTATTAAATCGAGTTTCTTTTAACAACACCAAAATATTAATCGCAACAATTAAGTAAAATAAAATCCTACCACAACATAAAGCTTATAAAATGTTTGAATGCAATTAGCCACTAATTGCACACTTCACGTTTCATCGAGAATCACTACGGTGATTAGTGAAACTGATATTGTTTGATGAGTACCGAAGTGGGTACTTGGTCGGTACTCGTTGTGACCAACCAAGTACGTTTCAGCCAGGGATGGCATGTAATATCCAAAGGGAGTAAATGTCTTTATTTTTCAAACTGGTGAAACATAATATGTCCCCCTTTTTCTTAAAACCGCTTCAGAATTCCAAAAGCAAATGAAACCTTTGTCCCATTTCACACGATAGAAAATTGCATCTTGTACCGTTCTTATTCATTGTCTAAAGTAATAAGTAATAACGTTGTTCTTTGAAATTATGTCGCGGTGCGCACACAGTTCAATCACCATAGTAACTGACGAAATTGAATAAAATTGGGTTTCGGTTATTATTTACGAATTTTATTTATTTATTTCTTACCACATACGCAACACAACATTTGTCATTTACGTAATTAAATGTAAGATGTAAAGTGTAAAGTTTAAAGTGTTAAGTGTAACTTGTAAAGTGTAAAGTGTAAAGTGCAGAGTGCAGAGTGCAGAGTGCAGAGTACAGAGTATAGAGTATAGAGTATAAAGTATAGAGTATAAAGTATAAAATAAAAAGTATAAAGAGTAAAGTATAAAATATTAAGTGTAAAGTGTTAAGTTTGAAGTATAAAGTATATATAAAGTATAAAATATAAAGTATAAAGTGTAATGTGTAAATTAAATGTTAAATGTTAAGTTTAAGAGCGTGCTCACACACAGCTATAAAAGATGTAGCTTGACCTATTTCAGCATATCACTCGCCATATATTCCCATTGGGAATGAATATATCCCCATTGGGAATGAAAAGTATAAAGTGTAATATAATATATTTGGCTTAAAAGAGTAGCTATCTACGTCTTGTTTGGTAGGAGATTTGTGTTTCTATAATAATCCCAATCATCTAAACAATTTTTCTGTCTTTTACCTTATCTTCCCTCTTCGAAGTCTTTGTGGTTATCTCCTCCCGTGTCGATATTATTTACTCTGAGATCTATTTTTCAATTATCCCGATTTTCAATTACTTCCATAATACATAAACTGTCTTTTTTATGCACGCTTTGGCTAACCCCAGTTCCAGTCAAAACTAGTTCCAGCTGATTCGAGTTCCAGCTACACCAGTTCCAGATTCACCATACAAGAGATACCTGTACCTGTATCTAAAAGCTCCATCTGATGGAGTTTGTGGAAATGCCGTGTAGGATATAAACTTCAGGATTAGTTTTGGATGGAGCGGTTGCTGACAGTGGAAACTTCCTAAACCATACACCAGAAAAGTAAACATTTTCCATGTTGAAACAACGCGCCCCCTTTGGAGATGCATCATTTTAAAAGCAATGGATTACCTTGAATTTTACGGTTCTCCTGCTGCATGTTTGAAATAATTCTACCTATATTTTTTATTCTCCTTTTTTGTAAGCTGTAGACTTAGCATTAACCTCAACACAGGCCGATCCTAGTGTAGTTAAAAATTGAGATCTAAAAGTGAAGAAACAATAAACAATTGGGATTACTTAATTTCTTTCAATCTGTTATTTTCAGAGTAAACTGTCTCCATCTTTTGCCTTCTTTAAAAAGCATCAATAATTGCTATTCAATAGCAATTCTATTTTACTTGTTCTTACTAGCTTTTACGAGCAGATTCCCATTTTTATTATTTATGCATGAAACAAATAAATAAAATACATTGCATGCCGAAAAAAGTTACGTTTTTCTGGAAATTTCAGACAAAAACCCTTTGCAAATTTAATGCCTCCAAAAATCACTGTTCGTGAAATTTTGCCACTGCAAACACACAGATTTCTACAGTTAAACCCCTCGGGTTTACTTGTTTGCTTTTGGGAACAACTCATATAGATCATATAAATCGTTGTGTATCCCTTACTCTCATAGTGAAAAATATGATCTAAACGGTATTGGAAAGATAAAACATCACGCTTTATATTCAAATCTAAAAGTTAACTACAAAATAATCAAAATGTACACCTTTATGAGACCAATTTTTTCGACTGCAATTTGAAAAATACTTTTCAAAAATAATTTTTACAGGATACAAAAAAAATTGAGGCAATGATGACGTTTTTAATAGCCTAGCGAGTTCCCGGTATGCGTTGCTCCACTAATAAAAAAATTGTTTCTCCCTGCATGTCCTTTCCCATTCGTCCTATTCTCATTCGTCCTGTT
The DNA here is from genome assembly GCA_936435175.1 of Glyphotaelius pellucidus. Taxonomy (NCBI): domain Eukaryota; kingdom Metazoa; phylum Arthropoda; class Insecta; order Trichoptera; family Limnephilidae; genus Glyphotaelius; species Glyphotaelius pellucidus. The sequence continues at coordinate 8,602,020 of OW386537.1, read as the reverse complement.
CCTCTCCCTCTTCCCCCCTCATGAATTCCCACTCCGCCTTCCCTCTCCCCACTCCCCTATCCCGCTTCCCCCGTCCGCGAACCCCCCTCCCGGGTTCCCCTCCCCCCTCCCGCATTCCATACATTCAGTCTCGGTACATTCAGTTTTCAAACAGCTCGCGTGCCACCTATTGCAATTTTTTTATACAAATTTCATAATGCCAGGGCTCACCAGTATATATAGAAACCTTTGCGGGCATGCTCACATCCAATCCCCAAAGTTTCATCGCAATCGGATGAACGGCTAGCAATGAATAATTTCATGATGCCAGAACTCACTATTGTATGTAGAAATCATCACGGGCATACGCTCATCAAATCCCCAAAGTTTCATCGCAATCGGATGAATGGTTTAGCAACGCATAACATACATATATAGACAGAAGCAAACATATTTTCATTTTTATACATATAAAAATGAAAATATGTTTGCTTATACATAAAGATTTGTCTTATAAAATATGTGTTTTTATTTATTTTATCATTATGAGTAATTTTAGTAAGAAAAAACTTAAGTTGATCGGTTTTTAAAACTTTTAAAAGTTTTAACTAAAAAAAAATTGTATAAAAAAAAATTACATGGCTATATCTAATAATAAAATTTTAAAGTTTATTTTTAGATCTTGCAATTAATGTCTTGTTTTAAAAATTTCAACACCTTTCAAAAATGTTTTTTAATTTTCGGATACAGTCTCAAACAGAATTTTAATGCAAAGTAATTCTCACCAACTGAAAGAATCATCAGCATATCTTAACCCCTTAAGTCGGGGCCTGATTTATTGAGAAATCATTGATATTTTAATACAGGTTAATATTTTTGAGAATCCCCAAGTTTGTACCGAAATTTCACTGATTTATTTCAATATTAGAAATATCTATTAATGGTGGTAAAACAGAGCTATCCGCCCTCGACCGCCTATGAATAAATTTCGCGTTAATTCGCCGGCTCCCACCTCTCAACAACTTCGAGATATCTGATCCGAGTAGAGAATTTAATAATAATGTGAGCAGTGCACACAATATGTGCGAAATTATTTTGGTGCATTTATAACATTCGTGCCAATGGTTTTGAGTGCATTAGATAAACCAACTCTTAAATTTAAAACCGATGATCGTTTCCAGTGTAAACATTAAAAAAAAAAATTTTCGTGAGTGAGATATTTTAAATATGGTGATCGGACAACTCAAAATGAAACCAACTCAGAACCACCCCAGAAAAGTCATTAAGAGTGATGGAAAAAAAATGGTTAAATAGGTTGCGTTAGGTTAGGGTTATGGGCTATTATAAAATTATTTTCTTAATAGCTTTTAATGACTTTTCAAAGAGATATTGACTTTATAATTCGAAAGATCAAAGTTTGTCTTCTGTCACAACTTCGATGCTACGTATAAATTTTCCTTTATTGTTAAATCTACCGGCTAATTTGTTCACTTTTCGAAACAACCCATATAGGTCACGTAGAAATCGTTGCATCTCCCTTACTATCCTTGAGTAATATGCTCTAAACGGTATTAGAAAGAGAAATAAAGTCAAATTTGAAAGTTAACCACAAAATAATCAAAATAAACAACGTTAAGAAACTATAATTTCCGACTGCAATTAAAAAAAATAGTTAAATTTTATGAATTTTTTAAAATTATTTTTACATGATACCATTAAAAATGAGGTGATGATAACGTTTATAATACATTGGTATAATGAAACATGTGTTATTTTTATTTTTATTACCAGTAACTTTGGATAGAAAAAATAAGGTGTGCCATTTTTAAAGTGAGCATTCAAAAATTTTAAATTTTAAAAAATTACTTGGTTATTTCTAATAATAAAATTTGCGTAAGCGTATTTCATTAATTTCAAAAACAGTTTTTAGTGTTCGGATAAGTTGAAAAAAATTCCATTTATTGGATTTTAATACAAAGCGGAAGTATTCTGACCTACTGACAGAATATAGTTGAGGCCTGAGTGGTTAATTAGTGTGATCTGTGAAATCTAGAATGAAATATCAACATCGTGAGAGACCAACATTGAGAATCTAAGCTTTGCTTGAAATGGTTTTAACTTTGTTTAATTACCGGATCTTAAAAACCAGATATTTCCCAATCTAACATAATCTTCCATTTTATATCTCTTTCTTCTATCTCATTCCTTTAAATTAGTTTATTTTTACTTAACTCAACGCAGGTGGCCCTGAGGAAAACAATTCCCCTCAGCACCTATATTATCTTTGGGGATGCTGTGGAGAGGGTATTTTAAGGGATGGATGGAGAGAAGGTTCTGGGAAGGAAAAAGGTATGAGGGATGGGTAGGAATCTGGGCGTCAGTGTGTCCAGGAGTGACGGACGAATGAATCTGTCTCTCCCACTGCGGTCCTGCTGGAGAGTTCAAAAGGTCTCTCTCCACCAGTCTCTCCCGATCTGGCTTGCAATGCAGTTGATGGGAAGACGCATCCACCGCTCAGATCCGGACAAATCTCACCCAATGAACCAGGGCACCCCTGCTAAAACATCAAATTTATCGGGGGTTACCGTATGCAACAGGCTCTCAGTATTTAATAACTCCTTTTCTGTTTCCCTCTTTAAATATCATGGAATGGACAAGATTTATAATAATTTTATTTTTGCACCATATCAACAATCCTATGTATTTTATTTCGATGTTTGGGTTTTGAATGTAATCGTTTTCATCGAATTAATTTAGGGACTTATTAAACCGCCCCGTGAAAAGTTTCAAATATTATTTCCAGTGCATTCATGAAACTTGATTAATTTAATGGTTAATTTAAACACATTAGCAATAAAATATTTTGCGAAATATTAATCGTTACAATGTTTATTTGATAATTGCGTTTGCATGGTGTGGATTCTCTGTATCAACTGGTGAAACACTCGAAATTTTGAAGAGATGTTCGGACAAGCTTTAATTCAAAACGGTGGTGTTATACAGATTTTTTTCAAATGTGGCAAATTTTCAAATAAAATTTCTGCATTTAGGGGCAGTTGCGTCACAGAAATTGAATAATTCATCAAATTTCAAAGTTTATTCTCAGGTTCTGTGAAAGTTCTATACAAGTTCTGTGTATATCAGTTTTGTGAAATAAGTAACATGACAACATGACTTGAATGTGTGTGCAGTTTAAAAAATGCTGCGTTTGTAGCATAAATAATTATTCATGTTCAAAATTAATAGATTTCTTTATTTTTACGTTTATTGTTTATAGAAAACCGTCACCTCCTCAGAGTTTACTTAAAACTTATTATAATAGACTTAACGGTTTCAATGGAATCGTGGGAGGGGTAAGGGGGAAAGGGGCAATATGGTACAATTTACAAAGGGAACAATTTCTGTAATGGGTCTTTTAAATATATTTACATATTATATATTATTAAATTTAATAAATAACCGGAAAATATTTTTGAATAACTCATTATTGAACTTATTCCTTTTGTAAATTGTACCTTAATTCGACTCCCCCCCCCTTCCCGCTCCCACCTTTTCACTGGCACCGTTAAATTTACTGTTATAATTAGTTATAAGTAAACCCTGATAAAGTGAGCATCGCTTTCGAAACATGTCGGTTTTTTACAAACAATAAAAGTGGTAAAAACAAAGAAATCTTTTAATTTTGTATTAAAATGATGCTGCAAAATAAATAAAAGTTTGAAAAAGAAATTATTCATGTGTTTAAATTTGAAACGTTTAAATTCTTCAGAAAAATCTTATGCAAAATCCTATTGAGGATTTTACATAAGTACGGATTTTAAATTTTGTATTCCATATTTTACTCTATCTCTATTATATTCGTTCTTTGTGTTTATTGTTCCTCTCACAGAGAGGAACATTACTTTATTTTCCCTTTGAACGCAGAACGTACACGAGTATGTTCTAATCATAAAGAGCCCGTTTATAATGAAAAATAGGATATTCTATGTTTTAAATGTGAAAGTTTCTTTAATTTCGCATTTTCAATTTATCGTCCTTTGTTGTCTTCCTTAGGTTGTTTTTGAAAGCACTGACGCCACGGGCACCGAGCAGACCGAGCAGCGGGTAAATCCTTAAAGAGAATAAGAAGCTTCTCTACGGGATTAATGCTTGCTCGGGATGAATCAGAGTGAACTCTGCTCCTGTGCTCAGATATTACAAAGACCAGATTCATCGTATGAATTTAACGTTTAATTAAAGAAACAACAAAGGCCTTGACTTGATGCTCTTGTTAATTCGCTCAGAAAATTCAATGTCAAGAATACTCCTTTGTCTTTGGGGTGATCTTCATTTTGAATGATTTTTTAACGCATTAAATATTTTCAGGTATATTTCCAAAACTGTTTGTTTGCTGTTATTTTTTAACTATGTCACTAGCTTTTATTCTAAAGTTAAAAAAATAATCTTTTTTGTGCAATGTTTTGGATCATATGCGGAAATAATGTTATAATGTTTAATTTTTTGCCCTAACTTGCTATAATGTTTTTTTCATAATTATATGGGTATTTAGTGTTGTGCTGTTTATCTTATAGTTAAAATCATTTGTTCCTAACTTCCATGTGCAGCCTCTTTTACCGTTAATTTTAACGTCTATGTCACCTTTTTCTCAATGTTTTTATGCATTTTTGTCTATATTCTCATTTGTCTGTGATCGTGCTATGACTTTCTCTTTTTGTTTATAAAAATCTCAATATCATTTCTCGCAACTCATTCTTCAAATTAAAGCCCTAGTGCATTGTGCACAATTACACATCTGCCGTAATGATGTACACTGTAACGCTGTCCGAAACATTGGCTAAAGAAGGAGGTAGAGCAACACGGCATAACACCCCAAAAACAAATAACGAAAATACTTTTGGCCGTGAAAATCAAAAAACTCACCTCAGAGGTGCAAATATCTTTTTCTGATTTTGCTGTTTCCAGATTTTTGATCGAGTTTCGCTCATAGTGTTTTCATTTAATTAAATATTACAATTTGAGGTTTTACTCATAAAAGTTGAAATAAAAAAATAATAATTAGAAAAAATAATTTGCAGATTTGATTAAAAACTTCAAATTTTCATCCGTTTTCCTATTCGGGTTGGGACACTCGAATGGCGCCTTCAGGCGTATTAACTTGCTCTACTTTCGTGGCATCAGTCCATTGCAGCCCCAGATCTCTGTGGCAGCTTCTGCATCTTTCTTCAGATTTATCCGGGACACCAACTGGATGACTACCCTCGAAAATGCGTTCAATAGGCATTGTTACCTTCTCGATTATAAGGCCAAGTCACCCAATCTGATTTTCTCTGCCATTTTTAAAGTTATAAATAAAAAATAAATTTTTTAACATTAAATATTTTTTTAAATATTGCTTAAGCGTACCTTGCGATATGCCATTAATTGTATGATACTTTTATCAGTAACCAGTCGACAAATTTATTTTTTGTAACAAGTATCATTTGTTACAGTAAAAAAGAATTTTGGAAAAGGTTTCTGCCAATTAAACCGCTTTTTCCTTGCTTTAATGTTTTCACTGTAAATAAAAAAAGTGTTTTTTATCCCCTCAGGCTGATTTGTTCGATTTTTGGAATATTTCATATAGGTCTCATAGAAATCGTTGTGTCTTTCTTACTACCTACCATAGGGAGAAATATGATATATAAACGGTGTTGGAAAGAAATAATCACCAGTTATTTTAGTTAGAAAAAACGTAAGGTGAGCCATTTGTAATACTTTTTTATGTTTGCATGCAAAATTTTTATACTTCAAAAATTAAATGTTCATTTTGATTTATAAAATTTGAAAGCTTATGATATCACCTTTCAAGAACAGTTTTTAGTTTTCGGATTTGTTTAAAAATATTTCATCATATTTGGATTTTTTGCACGGTGGAAATATTTTGACCCTGTGACAAAATATGATCAAGGCCTGAGGGGTTAAGATGTGATTTGAGATTTTCACGGCCAAAAGAGTTATTTGTATTATAAGAAAAAAATTATTTCATTATTAAATTTAATTTTTATTTTTATTACACTTATTCATATGATGATTTTACGTAACATTTTCATTAGAAACATACATTGACCTAGTATATACTTGGTCGAAGGGAACATACTATTATTTTTTAATTTTTTTTCTGATGTAATAATTCTATTATATTACCCATGTAATATAGCAGACTGGGATTGTGCAATTCTTCCAGTACTACTGGATTTAAAAATATATCGCATTTAAATTTTAGGTTATTAAGCCTTGTTGCACCTTACACTTAAAAGCGCAACACGACGTAATAACTCAAAAATTGACCACGCAATTTTTTTTTTTTTCTAATTTTGCCAGGATTTCGTATTTTATTGCAGAATGTTTAATAACAAGACTTATCCTTTCTGCATCACATAATTTATTCCAACAATTCGCCCTTCATTAAGTCTTATGGAATTAGAAAAATGTTGAAGTCGGGTTGCATGTTTTGTGTTAACATTGTATTCACCGGTAAGAAATGATTATTTGTCTGTTAAGTTTTCTTCTCGTCTTAATGTGCAGTCATCTGGGAAAGGTAGAGAAAGAATTACCTGTCCCTGTAATTGCATTAGAGAATACCTCGCTATAAAGATGAGTGCGAGGCACTAACTGAGCGCAGAAGACACGCTAACTGCAGTCCAGTGGCGTACCGTGCATAATACATTTATTCATAATATTATTCATAATTCATTTATTCATAATATTATATGCATTTATTCATAATATTATTCACAGTACAATATCAATACGGAATTTTAAAATGCTGCAAAGGACAAAATGATGATTGTCCAGGAGAGCTAAAAGAAAGTTTTTTTTGGATACGTTTTTAAATTTTCACCGCCAAAAGTATTTTTGTTATTTTTTTTGGGGGTTTTATGCCGTGCGTACCTAGTTGTTGCGTATATACATATTAGTTGCGCTACCTCTTTCTTTGGCCAACGTTTCGGACAGCGTTACAGTGTCCATCATCAGTCCACATCTGCCCTGATGACTGTAACGCTGTCCAAAACGTTGGCTAAAGAAGGAGGTAGCGCAACACGGCATAACACCCCAAAAACACACTAATGAAGAAGTTTTTTTTTTTCAAACAATCATTTCTTCTACAATTATGAATTTTTATTATAAAATAACATTGAATAGTTCTTTCAGAATACTTCACATTTTTAGTAATTTCTTTGATAACAGTATTAATTTTTTATAAAATTCATTATTTAATTTATTTACATATTCAGAAGAAAATCCACCTAAAATGCATGTCGTAAAAGACGCAAATATTTCAACGACGCAGATCGAAAGAGAAAAAAGGAGAAAAATGACATGTACTCATTTTTGGATTTATTGTCCTTTACAGCATATCAAATTTCCATGATAGAAATTATGCTTAAACGTGTTCATTTTGTATTTCGCGTGTACTAATAAACGTGTTTTAAATTTGATATAATAGATACACAACCATTTATAAGTTGTGCCAAAGTTTATTAGTAAGGGCCGTGTGTTACATGTTGTAACTGAAAAATCATATTTTAACGAAATAATATTTAAAGTAAGTAAATATGACATTAATTGTAGAGAATTTACTTTGCAACATAGTTCAATATTTCATGCGCTGAAAATGTTAATTTATATGCACGTTTCCTCTTAAGGAACACCCTTCATATGCACGCATCTATCTAGGAAAGTTTTCTATGATATCAGACACTCGGATCGTCGTCTTAAACTGTAGTCAACTTAATTTTTTTGCAGTTTCCGAATTAGAGCCTGAAATGAGGTCTCCAATTCATAATAATTAATAATAACTCATTTCATACTCTAACTCAGAAAGTGCAAAAATTGAGTTAGTTCACTATAAGACGATCCAGTGTAAGTGGTGGCGTAAAAGGCGGAGATTGCGAATCAGATAATTTGATACACATATAGCCACAACAATATTTTTTACACAATCACAATTATACTACAGACATTAGAATTTACTCAAACCTTATTATAAAATCTCTATAAATCGAGTTAAATTAGTTTGGATTTCTACGCAAAAATGTCATTGCACGTCCCTGCTGTAGACTACAGGTGAAGAGTGGCAGAATAGAACCGAGGTAGGTGGGCTGGCTATTTATTAATGATGATTTAGCCAAGTTCACTGCAGTACAAAGACCCCGCTCGCTTGGCGGGAATATCCATTCCGCGCGATGCACTCATCCAACACTCTTAAATACTATTACCATTATTTAATTATAATTAAAGCCGCACTCAAATGATTATTTAATGTGGGTTTTAATTATCGCAACACCGTTTGATGTGTGACGTGTTTCAGACACACAAGGTGTGCATATATTATTATACATAGGTATGTGAAACAGTTTATACGTAGGTATCTACCTGCATCCAAGAATACACATGTTTTGTGTTCCACCTTCATGTTTAGTGGGTATCTAATAGCTTTTATAAATGTAAGCACATGTCCAGTTTTTTTTTAAATAAGCAGTCTCATTAAACACACTTTATGAGTGCCACTAAACTGTTTACTGGGACATTTATGCTGAAGCGTTTGGTCTACTGGGACGTTTTTTACACTAATTGTGGTATACATTTACTTTGGCACATTATTTCTCACAACCGCCTGAAACCAATGGGACTATGGCATTCCCAATTGGGGTATGTTGTGAGGCTGACGATAATAGGGAGGGGAAAGAGTTGGGGATTAGGAACGTGGGGGAGTACCTGGCTATTTGGATCTGGTCATCAAACACGGTTGAAGCCTTTTTAAGTAGCGTTTTAATTCTGAATGGTGGTCTAACGCCAGGGCGATACTGGGAGTATCTTTCACTCTGGAACACGCAGCAAATGACGTTTAATTTTTGAAACGAATAAATTATGAAATAACAAAAATTAATCAAATAAAATTGATTTGCGCACGCCTTACCCCTCGCCTACGGAGGTCGTCAGTAAAAATAATTAGAAATAGTGCCGTTTTGCGAAAAATCACCTCAAGGGCGTTATTGAAATATTTATGCCACAGCCATATGCCATGCCGTCTACTTAACATTGATCCATTGTTAACAGACCGATTTTCATCTCTAAAGCACATATGCAATGTAGTCTTGCTGAGTCCATTCTGCAGATATTACAATGGAGACTGCTCTAAGGAGCTAGCAGCATTGATCACCGGTACACAAGTGTGCGGACACGAGTGGAACCCCCGTTCACAGTTAACGTTGGCTTCATCTTAGCCCCGTCTTTGTCTTAGCCATATTAAAAATAAATAAACCGCTTAATAAGATTAAGTCCATTGCTAATAAACAAAAAAATATTATCTTACAGTCCCATCTTAGACATGTTCCCTTTCACCGTTCTTTCTGTCTCCTTCTCCTTTTCTTCACTAATCCCTAGTCACGCCCCCACCCCCACTTTAATGCTTAGTCATATATTATGTTCATTGTTAACCCATTTTTTGTAATGTCAAGTTAGTATTTTACACTGAGGAAGAAATTATTGTTCCAAAACCGGTCAGCATATATTAAGAAATAAATGGTTCAAACAAAGTAATATTATTATTTATTTATAAATGATAATCAAAAAGTTATGGCTACATTCATAATTTATTTATTACATTTTGAGCTTAGCGTACTTCTCGCCCGTACTAGGAATATCTTCCAAGTCTTCATAATATGTTGTTTTAAATAAAAAATGGTTCAGATGAATGTTAATTTCAAAAACAGGTTTTTTCGGATTTTTTCACCGTGTCTTTTTTTGGTATTTGCCGTACTAAATAACTTAAGTTAACTAACGTTAATAACTTAAGTTAATTAAAATTAATAACTAAAGTTAACTAAAATTAATTACTTAAGTTAACTAAAATCCTTTAAAACATTCCTTGGTTCATCTATCCTCAGTTCCGTAACAGCCAAAGTAGCTAGTGTAGCTACGCTTACTGTAATTGGTAGGATGGTAAAAAATAACAAAACATTTTAAAAATCAATTTGAATCCTATTTTTTGCATAATTAAAGCAACATAATACAGCAATGGTAGACTTTTGAATGCTGCTGGAAGGAAAATTAATTGGCCACTTTAAACGAAGACAACTTGAAATAACGATAGTGATCATCGAGAATCGAGCGTATTGCTTTTAAAATTGCTGGAATCGTTCCCTTGAAGAATACACGAAAAGATTATTGAAACCATAGAATAAAGAATAACACACGAAGCAGCTTGTGGGCGTGTTTTGTGATCCTATATAGGCCCAATTTCGGCCTTCATTTCCATACAAAACTGTGTTTCCACGTAATTACGAAATTTAAATGGGATAGCGATATACAATTTTAAGCAAGTGTAAGAGAGAGAGATCACGTGCTTAATGATTCAGAACCAAAGGGTACTAATTCAGTAGCACATTTGTTTTCATTCGATTTTGTAAGGAAGATTTTTTCTTGTATTCTATCCGTTCTTTGATTGGAATAGACATGCAGCAAATGCAAATAAAAAAATGTGTATATTAACAACCGGAATAATCGAGGATTATATTAATCGCTTATAAAATCAGGAGTGAAAATAGGTTTTTTCCTACCGATGTATTTTACTACGCAAAACAGCGTTCCGTTTTTTCCCCAGCACTGGTGACTCCTAACATGTTTTTAAATCTTTTATTTACTTATTTAATAATTTTTGCTAAGTTTTCTCCCAAGTCGGCGTTCTCTTAAAAACATCTACCAAAGAGGATGACGTTTTCTAGGCTACTCGCATGTTTACAATGCAAACACTTATGTATTATATAAATGCTTTATTATATTGTATTATTTTATTTACTTTGTTTATTAACACTTTATAATCTTGATTATAGATCATCAGCTAAAATGCTGTACCTAAATGATAATTACATCAATTTTAACCACCTGCTTATAAATGGTTAATACTAGGCCAATTATGGTACCTATTTGAATGCAATACATATATGTAGATTACATCTATCTTCTCGCATCATTATGTACATTGAAAAATCGTGCCACATTTGACCTTGACTCAGGAGGAGGAAGAATAAAACAGAGTATGACAGATGGCAGATATTAGTTTTTTAACACTACAAACACTGGAACATTTGACTTACAAGGTGATCTCAAAACATAGTTGTCAAGAACTTTCAATGCAGCTCCGGACCATGTGGAAGAATTTATATTAACCGGAGGCTATTTTATTGGATCAACTTGGAATAGAACTCGTACAGTTTTAAAAGAAAATGATTTGCTTTCCTCGACTTAATTAATGTGTGTGATTATGTTGATTTGAAAGAAAATTCTCATTAGTCACCATTTTTGAATCATATCAGGCAATATGTATTGTTAGTCGCGGTTAAGATGTCAACGAAAAGGCGAAATACCATCTCAATGATATAAATAAATTTGTTAGTGATCTAAATTGCGTCTTTTTGCGTGTTGATTTGAAAATAACTTCCTCAAATCGAGCCTTATTGCAATTTTCAATGCGAAATCTGCCATTGATATAATAAATTTAAAATATCATCGTTGGCTCTATTTAATCACCGCTTGACGATTTGTTCCCAGGCAACTTACAGTTTGCCACGTGTTCGTGTTTCCGACTGACTTTCTTCTCTAGTCAATCAGCGGGTTCTGAGCCATCCCATTTTTTAAATTGTCTTGTTATTGCCATTTGCTAATTTGGCATATTCAAGAATATCGTTTACTTCCTCTTTTTATTTGCTTCCCAATTCAATAGTTTCTTCTCCGATGTCTTCATAGCATTAATTTATCTTTAAATTCCATGTTGCAACACTCCTAATTTCGACTCTGTACTTTGCTTTACAAGAATTTTCTTCAGAATTCACATTCGGAATGAGTCCGTTAATTGCCTTCTTGAGCCAGATTTTACAATTATTTGACAGGACGGACCATACGTGAAAAAAAAACATTACTTCATTTCTATCATCTAACATTTTACCTTCGTTTATTTTCTTATTTAAACGCATGTTTTATTTTTATTAATCGAATTGTCGAGAGGTACTCTTTACATTTCTGCACTCCTTGGAAAATTTATATTGACTGTGGCTGCGCGCTCCAACTATCGAGTAGTTATTTCATGTACATAAGTGGATCTTCTCTTCGCTCAGTGAGCCGACTCAAAAATAATGCCTCACTTCAGTTGACTCCCGGGATGTCTTATTTTCTCTTAAATAAACCAAGTAACTCTTAAGCTAAATAAACCAAGTAACTCGTAACCAAGAAACCAACCTCTTCTGCTCTAGGTAATCTCATATGTAATCTGGCTATATTTTATTAAAGCGATGCTCTATGAAGTAATGCAAAATCACGTGTTTGATGATTTTATCGCTAAGAAATATATATATTTTTTTTACATAAGCTCCACAGAAAAATAATTTCCCTAAGGGGATGCTGTTTGGAGGGTCTTTTTAAGGAAGGGAAGGATAGGAAATTCTAGGAAGGAAAAACGCATGAGAGGTGGGTAGAATTGAATGGTTATTTTATATTTATTGTCGTCCCTGCTAAATCCTCAAACGTAGCGAACCACTTGGGGTGACAGAGGTATTGATTATCCAATTATTGATTCAGGGTGGCAGTACCCATACCCGCCTCCCAAATTGAATAGTTATATGATATTTGATGGGTTTTTCAAAAAATGCGAGTAGAACGTATCTTGGCCTTTGAAATAATCGAGTAATTATTTGATAAGTCTTTTTATAAGCCCAGAAAAAAAGAAGTATGTAAATATAAAAGTAATCAGTTGTATGAAAACTGCTTTAAAGTTCAAAATCTCCTCTTTACGAACTCCTTTTCAGTTATGGTTACACTATAATGCGGTAAATTAAGTTCTTTAGAAAATGATCGTAAAACATTTAAATATTTATGTCTCAACTTCGTTAAAATAAAACACGCTTTTTAGCGATGTTTTTTCTTTCCATAAATCAAAACAGTCGGCGGTGTTAAGCGGGAATTTTAACCATATCGCCATCTATGTAGGGAGTGTTATTGCTTGCGGTCCGATTTGGAATGTTACTAAGTCGTGCATCGCCTTAATCATAAATAATATTATTTAGATATCGTGGATTTACGGTGAATATAAAAAAAAAATTGTTTTAGGCCATAACTTTTTATGATATAACACCTAGATTTTTTGTTTCTCATCTACCAAACCTACGTTTTTTAATGCAATAGCTACTGAAATTTATAGTGATATTAAATTTGTTGCCTGCATAGTGAAGTAGACAACCAATTTAATTGCACTACCAAAGTCGTTATAAAGAAATTTTTAATGTCCAGCTACGTCTTCGTATGGTTGTTTCAATCACAATTCTACTGAATTTTAGACAAATATTATTTGCTCACTACTTTCGGATTGTTCGCATTTTTTACGCAATAAATCTATTTAAATCATATACAAAGAGGATTAAATATTTTTACACGTTATTTAGATTTTATGGCCGCCGGTAAGCTATAATATCCAGTAATGTCAGCCTGAAAACATGATTTTTTATTTTTGTTTCATTTTATTTTAGAAAATATTGATAATGTAATAATATTAAATATGTAGGTGCAAACACCAACATATTTAATTCTAACCACGGAGCGATAATGGTCGAAAAATGGACCACTTTTTTTTCTGCGATTGATAGCGGTCCAAAATTGGACCACATTTTCCTATCATTCGTACAACATTTATTGTAATTATTTAAAACATTTCCATGGCATTAAATAAAGCTATTGAAATTCTTTATCTTTTATCACCGTAGGTTTTGCAAATACGAACTTCGTAGACTATTTTAGAACGAAGCTAAAAATATATTTTTTTAAATATTTTTTCACGCAGAATTTCTGATCAGCTGTTTATGGTTAAAATTAAGTCCCTTTTCCAATGCTATGATCTTTCATTATCAAGTGTACCACAGACAACATACAGAAATCGAACATATTCTACGTTGACTCAAATAAGTACCTCTCACGGAGTTTCAAAGTAACAAACACGCAGGATTCGCGCGGTTATAAACTTTACAATTTTTTTTATATTTTTTTCATAAATCCTACAAATATGAGACAAACGGTAAAATATAGGTTAATTTATTGGCTACATAGAACTAAAGTTTTTATGTCTCCGTGTTAAAATTCGAAGATATGATTTTTTTAATGTTTGCAAAAAAATTTTTAAATTATCTTCTGTAAATTTCGAGCAATCGAGGCAAATTTATTTATTTCGCGTGGTCGTTTTAATATTGGAAACCGATTGCATGTGTAAACATTTCTTTTTTTTTTAAAAAGAAAGACAAACATTCCCGGGTTACGAATAACCCAACAATGTTTGAAAATCTCCTACTACCACCATAAAAAGCCGAAAATGTTGCTTGTGTTGTGATGGAGGACTTATCCAGTCGAGGATTCGAACACGGGACGCCTGGGTGGGACCCAAACGCGATGCCTACTCAACCACTGACCATTCAATTTTCATTGATTAATGATATAGTAATGTTATTATTTTTCAAAACTTTTTTTTACTTATTTTTACGAGTATCTCTCCCATTCATGGGTTATCATAATTATATGAAAAATACATAAAAGATTTGTGGATAGTTTTCATATATTTTAACGTTTGCGTGAAATAGAATTTTTGCACAAATAAAAACCAATTTTGTGAAATATACCCGATGCCGATGACGAGAAAAGTAATATTCAGATTCAAACTTACAACGCAATGTTGCTTCAAAGGTTTTTCATCCCGATAATAATTATCAGCAGTCACTAATTCAGAGGAGTAATTACTGATCCTTTGGAACCTGAAACATCCCCCTCGGCCGCCTTCTTCACCTTTCCACTCTCCATCTCCTACCCCACCATACCCCTCACCATCCACCCTACCCTTGATTTCCGTTGTTTTACAAACACCGAAATTGTGTGTTACATTAGTTTAATGTTCAATTCAGATTCAGCAGCTAAACAAGTTGGAAAAATTACATTTGTTTTTCTCTTATATATTGATTTCTCTTAGGTTTATATTATGTAGGTATTATTGGTTTAGGTCCATCCTATGTTTGTTACGTTTTTGATTTTAAGTTACTACCTCTTTTGACAAGTTTTGTTTTAGTCCTTTGCCATAATATTAATTTATTGAATACAACTAAAGAAAATTGAATATCCACTATAAAAAATGTTATACGGTGCGGCAGCATCACTTCCTTTTTTTCAAAACTTAATAAAACACATTGTGTGAATCAAAATTTTTTATTTGTTTTTTTTTTTATAATGTAGGCACATACCTAAAGTTTTTTTTTACGCAATTTCTGATCAAATAAGATAGGTGACGTCCCCCATTTTCACCGATTTCTGGCGTTTGTCATGACTCTTGCCAGCATATCAGGCGTTATCCTGGCAATTTATTCCTGGATGTTGGTCTTCAAATCTTGTAGGGTCCTTGGACGGTTTACATAAACACGATAAATCCTACTGATCCCTCAATATAAATATTTTTTAAATCTTTCGTAATCCTACATGTATTAAATATGACTGATTTTTGCATTTTTATATATAGATTCATATGACAAATCTAATAAGTCTAAATTTTGAATGAGAGAGCTAGGTATAATGCCAGTAGCCGAAATAACAAATGGTAATATTTTTATTGTCTGAGAATGCCAAATTCTTTCAATCTCATTTCCTAAATCTGTATATTTTCTAATTTTTTCAGAAACAGATTTTTGAATTTCACAGGAATTTGGAAAAGCGACATCAATGATATAAGTTATTTTTTTAATTATATATATTTTTGTTACTATTCAAAAATAATGGCGAAAATATAGCTTATAAAGAAAAAAGGACAAATGTCGGTTTTTCAAATTTCACGAGGCCTGTGTGTAGAATTTGCTCTTCTTAGCAAATTTTGATTCTGAGAAAAACGAGTTTAGCGTAGCGTTGCCCCGAAAATCGAAAGATCCTTTCTCGAAATTGAAGGGTTCTTTTAAAATTTGGAAGATTACCTATTTTCAGGCGTAATCGCAAAAAATGTACGTCGACAAATTCACATTTTGGAAGCAAGCCACGGAATTATTGGCTTGAATACTATAACATACTTATTTATTTGTGAATATTCATTTTTGTAAATTTAACTGGACAAACAACACAAAATTCAACTCAAGGTTTCAAAGCACGTGTCTAATTATAAGTTTGTGTTTTTGACTTGTGTTTGGTATTCGATGATATTACAAAAGACAACGAGAGATAATCTTTACTCGAGAGTAGGTTAGTAAAATGAAGAAGCTTGTGAGTAAATTTAAGATTTCATATTTATCTACGGTCTCGACAAACTTCTAATGCCTTTGAATAGAAGATGATCTCACAGCGTGGATCCAGTGATAATACTTATTCCATTTACAACCCGCATTAGCCTCTTAGTTTGTTTGGGAGTTTGACCTTACTCCGGTACACAATGGCCGGAGTAGGTACCTCGTCCTTTCATCTTCACTCAGGAATTACACTATCAAGAAACAGTATCGCGGGCAGGACTGACACTGATAATATTTTCACCTACAGACGGTGACAAGTTCAAACGGTGACAGACTTCCCAGCGGCGATCTCCAGTCTTCACGTATCTCAAGTGTCATCTGGCTGCCTACTCCCCGCTCCCTGGGTGCTCCTTGTAACTGTCACGTCTTGAATTAATTATGTTGATACATAGGGGTTGAGAGCTTGTCGTAGACAGTAGGTCTAAGGTCTCTTAAATTATTATAAGCGGATCGATGCTGTTATTACTGCAAGCAAACTGTGGAGCATTCATTTTGGATCGGAAAAGAAATAATATTTAATTTTCTTGGAAACGTGCAATGAGACATAAAAGTCAGATAAAAATATCCTTTTCCATATTACAATTTAATAAATAAACACTGAAATTTTAAAATGAAACCTACTTTGATGCGAATCTTTGATTCTTTTTCTCACTCAGAATGAAATAGGTTTGAGTAAGCACATTTCAAACAAATCTGTATGGACATTTTACAGTAACTAGAAATTATTTTTTTTTATTCGGAAAGTAAGGGGGGACCCAACTCTAACTGGAATTATTACATTAGCTCCACACAGGTGGCCCTGATAAAAAACCTCCCTCAAGTCCTGTGTCATCTTTAGGGATGCCGTGTGGAGCTTTATTTTATGGAAAAGAAGGAGACAAAGTTCTGGAAAGGAAAAATGTGGTCCAGGAGCGACGGACGTATGAATCACCCTTCCCACTGCGGTGCAAAACGATGGGTCGAGAGAATCCGGCAAGAGAGATTAAAAGGTCTCCCTGATCTATCGATCTCTCCTAATATGACCCGTCACGCAGAAGGTGAGCAAACGCATCCGCCGCCAAAACCTAGACTAACCTCGCCCCAAGAACACGGGCACCCTTGTCACCAAACGCAGCGAACCACTTGGGATGACCTATGGCAGGGGTGTTGGTTATCCAATAAAGGGTTCCTGGGGCGGCGTTATCCATACCCGCCTCTCAAATTGAAGAAATTGAAAAAACTTGGAAAAGGTGTAGTTTTATTAATGTTTCTGCATCAGCATGCCAGCGGACGTTTTCATGTTCACTCGTACGCCATTTCGAGAAATTGCATCCCAATCGCGACCTTAGTTCCCCGATACAAGGATTTTACATAACTGCCACAAGATCAAAACGTTATAGTAAAGATAAGAGTATTGATTGACTCCAGCTTGTTTGAATGATAAATATAGTGGAATAATACGCAATCGACGAAAGGCATTTTGCAGAAAGTAATTCGATCATAATTTCGAAGGTAAATATTTACTTCCACTTGTTTTCGTTAGGCGTTGTTTTCGTAAGGAGATATCCTTGCTAATTAAACTTTCACTAACTTCTATAATAACACGTTGCAGTATCTGATTGCAGTGGCGTGGTACCACCGCTCATGTTTGTGCAATATTATTAGGTGAAATATTTCTTTAAAATTTACTTTGCAAGGATAATTTTCCCTTGCAATTATTTTTCTTTTATTTGCCTGTAGGCATGTAGATTTATTGGAATTCATTTAAATTTTTGACTCTTTCTAATTTATGTCTGGTTTACATTTGCCTAACCCTTCAGGCCTCGACTTTATTTTGTCAGACAGTCAATATATTTCCGTTGAGCAACAAAATACAAATATATTTCAGAACATATCCAAAAAATAAAAACTGTTTCAGAAAGGTCATAAACCATGCAACTTTTGAAGTATAAAAATTTGGCATTCAAACCTTCGATCAATTCTGTACCTTCAAGGGTAAACCACGTAAGTCCATAGCAATAAATTCCATCTAATAAATTGTGCGTGTGGTTTTATATTTTCGCTATCTGTAATTTTAGTCAAAGAAAAGATAAAGTGGGTCATTTTTAACACTTTTTTTATGTTTGTATTAAAAAAAAATTGTTTTGAAAAAATTATATGTTTATTTCAAATCATTTAAAATTTTACCTTTCAAAAACAGTTTTTAGTGTTTGGATACGTTCAGAAATATTATATTTATTTGGATTTTATTGCTAAGCGGAAATATTTTTACCTTCTGATAAAATATTAAAACTTACATTAAATGTTAAAACACTGCGTAGATAGAATGTACGTAC
Source organism: Glyphotaelius pellucidus (assembly GCA_936435175.1). Lineage (NCBI taxonomy): Eukaryota > Metazoa > Arthropoda > Insecta > Trichoptera > Limnephilidae > Glyphotaelius > Glyphotaelius pellucidus. Next base: position 8,583,395 of record OW386537.1, on the reverse strand, counting down.
TGATAATATATTGACGTCTGTGTGAATAAAGGGTCTGTCTGTTGGATTCACTCCTGATTACCCGCTACCTTTGTTCCCCTCTCAGACATCGGCGGGCTTTTCATCAGATTGTGTCGCTCCTTCTGGATCGCTGCAAAATCTGCACTGTATATATCTGCTCCGCAGCCGATTCCCGAACCTCCCTCTACCGCTTTCTTCCTCCAAGTAGTTTCCTTTATAATATTGTCTATGGCAGTGGTTGCAAGTGGTGGTCCTATAAACCGTACAATTTATTGGTAAACTTATCTCAGTTATACACACGTTTGTGGATGAAATAAATATAAATTTACAATATTTGTTAATTGAATATTGAGACTGTTATCTTCATTAATTTGATTTGTGACTGAATTTATTTTTGAATTTCTGTTTTTTTTTCAACATTTATTTATTATGGGTTTCACAGATTTTAAGTGAGAACAATCCAGTTATAAAAACTCAGTCTTCACACAATTACAAAAATCTAAATTACATACAATTAAATACAGATACGTACAATTAGAAAAACAAAAACTTCACAAATAAAAATACAGATTTATATACAAATTCACTCTTGTAACACATTACAATGAGTGGCAAGAGACATAAGAAATACGCGAGGCAAGCATAGAGAGACAATTGACACAATATATATATATATATATAATTAGTAAGTAGTTTTTAATAGCGCCAGAACTTTTTTTTGAATCCATACAAATTATCGACGAAAATATCTACTTCAGCACACTCTATCTTGTTATATAGTCAACACATCTAGGTCGGAGGGCTAAAGTAGGCGATATTATTTTTAAATGTATTCATGTGAAAAATGTTATGGCGTCTTAAACAATGGGAATTGGGGACATTTATTTTAATACTTCTAAGACATAATGTAGTATCAAGGATAACATTCTTAATAATTTTTGACATGATAATCATATGCTTCCATTCAGTAGGCACTTTGGTAACTGCATTACTTTTATGTTGATCTTTTTCATTTATGTTGTGTTATTTTTATTCAACAACTACAATAAGTGATCCTTTACTAATTCATGTTGTTTTGTTTGAAGAATTCAAAGTTTTTGTGAAATATAATGGGGGGTGGTAATTTATTGACCAGCCGAATCTCCAGGGCTTTTTACTTATTTTTTTGAAATCAGATGAATACAGTAATTTTCCTCCTATTGTAAACGTCAAATGTGCCAAATTTTACCAAAAAGTATCAAAATTGTGCTACAAGAGGTGGAAAAATGAGGAAAGTGAGTGAAGGTCAAGTGTGCGAAATTTCATCAATCTCGGAATAAAACTACAGATGTTTATAAAAAAATAAATCCAAACCACCCACCCGCCACAACACTCTTCTTCTAAATTAAATCATTTTTTGGAACAGTGTAGGATTTCTCTATTTATAAAATAGTAATTGTTTGAAAAAGCTTGCGCACCTTTGGTTTATATCCAATTATGTATTCAAGAGGGATCTATACAACATCCCTTGCTGCAACCGTAAGTTGTAAGGCTAATTGCAATACCGTTATCCTTTGATTGAAGATTAGCTTTGCATTCAATCCAATACGATTTTTGATATCAGTTTTATTGAAAACATTCATAAAATTTTCTTTTTGTGCAGGTTTACATTTAATTTCTGAAATGTTTAACGAAATATTATTTAAAGTTACGGTTCAGTTATTTAAAATTGTACTTAACTCTAAATGTTATAATTCGACCGTGATATGTGCTGTTTTCTTATTTATTTTAATCTGGAATAGTGATTGCAATACTGGTAACCAGTAATCGTTGAGAAAATATCGAGCTTACATTATTTCAGTGTATTGAAGCTGTGTTTATTTTTTTTCATATATATACGAATATTTTACGACATAATGTATATGTGTGTCATTAATATACAAGAAAATAAGGGGATTAATATTTATGATTGAGAAAGATTAGTACGCTAGAACGCTGAAAAACACAAAAGCAACCTTGTGAAAATTTATCAAAACTATACCTGAAACTACCAACGGCATTGTCAATAATCTTGTGGAATTGGTGACAAACAAGTAGGTTACAATAGGTTAAAACGAACGTAAGGAAAATCAAGGATAAGCATTGTAACCGTTTTTTTTTTAATTTAATGTAAATTAAGTTCAATGATGTCTTTTCTTAAGATTTGCAAGTATTTTAGTTTTATTTTTTTATTTACGATAGATGTTTCGGTTAAATAAAGGATTTGTGTTTATAATTGGTATTGCATCGCTCGTATGTTATGTTTCTAATTTTCTCGTAACTAATACACAAAAAAAAACAAATTTTCTCCCGAAATCATAAGATTTGTAAGTAGCCTCTTAAATTCCTACCTTCTTAATTACAAACTATTTTATGCAACATTTTTTTACAAGGCCAAATAAAGAATTATACTATTTTTCCAAAGAAATTTCAATATCGCAATATTCTTAATATTGAAAAAAAGTGCATCAAAGAATGTCCTAACACGACGATTTCAATTGTCCTAGCACGACGATTGAAAAACTTTTCTTCACTAAACCGTAGTCAAATTTAGCCACCTAGTCAAAGTAAGGATATTTCAAACGAAAGCGAATTTTTGACAGAAAATCATATTTTGAATACTCTATATCTGTATGAAAATCAAAATGTGTTTGGAGATTTGTAAGATGTCTATGTATTGCCATATCAAGCTTGGGAAATGTTTGAAACTTTCAAAATGCCTTCGTTAAACCCCTGCAAAGGTTTATGGATTATTACAACCACATGACAATACTACATCTGAAAAGTTTTTTAATCATCATAAAAGTTCTTGCAAACTGTCAAAAATTTGAGAAGGAAATTTTGCAAAAATAGTGATTGTTAAGTCAAAATTCAATTTTTAATTTAGGTTGCGGGTAATCGCTGGGAGTAACAATTTATTTCTTTGAATATGGCATTGCAAAGCATGTTGGGAACCAGCTAGTTCGTTATAAAAATTAATTTACGTTTAAAAAAAAAGTTAACGGAGTTTTACGAATTAAATACAAAAACATTTAATATATTGTAACAGTTAATTGTGTAGTTTCACAATTTCTATTTCAAACTAATTTATTACAAAGAGAATTAATAACTATGATGAAATATTGATACGTTTGCAATGCATATTTCCGTGCAATTCGCATATAATAATAACGCCAGAACGCTACGTTGTTAATTAAAATACTATTACTGGTTGTGTCTGTAACTCTGCTTCAATAAGAACTCGAATTTGCTTTCAATTTAAGTACCGTCTTCAAAATGAGAACTATTTGTTTGTACAAATTCAGATAAGCAATAAAGTACCTAGTTATAAAATAATATCTTAAAGAAAATGACTATAACTGTCATTGAAAATTGGAATTATAGATACTAATTTTGAATAAGTCAGTTAAAATAATTTTCAATTAAATGAAGACAATTTTAGCGAAACTCAATCAAAAATCTGAAACAGAAAAATCAGAAAAAGATACATCTGGGACTCGAACACAGGACCTTCGGCTTTTCAGGTCGTAGCTCTAATCACTGAGCTAATGTGTCCCTATCCGATTCTGTCATTTTAAACTATATCATACTTCAATTAAGAACTATCAACATTATTTTCATTTTCTTAACGCATATTTTATTGGCTGCTATTTTCATTTATGATTGCAAGATTCAACCAACTAAATGCAATTTAGTTGGTTGAATCTTGGTTTCGAGTCCCAGACGTGACCGTTTCTTTTTCTGATTCTGTTTCAGATTTTCGAGTGAGTTTCGCTAATATTGTCTTCATTTAATTAAATATTACAATTTGAGGTTTTACTCATTAAGTTAAAAATAAAAATAAATAAATTTCTGTGAAATATTATTTTATACTGCTTATCTGAATTTGTTCAAACAAATAGTTCTAATTTTGGAGACGGTATTTAAATTCAAAGCAGATTCGAGTTCGTATTGAAGCAGAGTATATCCCGTGACTTTTCCTGAGTCTGCGCCGGTTTATAATAATTTGTATAAATTCCTATGGATATAAATAGTTATTTCATTTTTTTCTTCTTTTCTTTTTTTTTCAAACGGTCACCATCGAAAATACGTTAACATTCCTTTACACACCCCACACCAACGATGCATTTTTTTAAACAGTCAGTATGACCGATTCATTTTACGGTAAAACGGTTGTTGATTTAATTAATTAAAAAGTTTGATTGATGTTACTCTTGAGCTCTATTCTTATCGAATATTATATTAAATTTTTTAATTGACCAATTCAATGAATTCTTGAGATTGCTTTATAGAATTTTATTTATCGATCTCACAGTCAAGAAATTTTATCTGCAAATGAATGTTTCGAGAAAAATGGAATAATGCGTTGAAAAGTGTTCATTTCTTTTTAATGGTGAGATTTAAAAATTTTTAACATAAAGACAGTGGTTTCTCCTTAGTAGAAGTCTAGTCTGTAACTCCTTTTAGGCAAAAGAGGACAATACATACAAATTTTTCTTCAAGCCATCATTCAATCATTATTACTGAAGAAGATAAAATGAAAGAATCTTACGAGAAAGATGCTTTCTAATTCTTAAATTTTAATACGAGATATATATAAATGACGAAAAATAATTTGGTTTCAGTTACTCAGTGGTATAGTATTGTTCCGGTATGATAGAAGTTCTGGGTTTGATCTCAAATTGCGACCGTTATCTTTTCGAAGTGAAAACTTCTTTAGCACTGTTGTGCTTAACTAAAAACAGTACACGTTGTGCTAAACTAAGACGTACACATAAAACTTTTTAGGATTTAACCTGCGAGAAAATGAGATGGTATAATCGGTCTCCTCTTTGTGCGGTCCTTCGTAGCCTATCGGTCTCCTCTTTGTGCGGTGCTTTTTTTTACCCACTCTTTGTCTACTTTAGTTTTCTGAATGTTTCACTTGTACCGCGTGTGAATTGAACAGTCTGTTTGTTTTTATTTTATATTTCGTTTTATGTTTTGTTTCGCTTATGTTTAATTACATTTCATTCTTCTTTAATAATTTAATATTAAATACATTGATACGTATGATCTTCAAAAGTCGTTCCAATAGATTGTACATAATATTATATTCATTTAAAATTTCCTGTCGTTTAAATAAAGGATTCCATAAAATCTTTACCGTACATGTTTAATTTGTAAATTTTTTTAGTTAATATTTATAATGTTTGGCTTATTTATAAAGCGCCATTTTCATGAAAAATCTTAAGTGCGCTGTGGACATTAAACACTAATAATATCAGCAAATGAATTTTTATTCTTTACCATTTTTTGAAAAAAAAAACAAAAGTCGGTTAAAATTACAATCACTAATAATCCCTGGTAGCATGTTTAAGTTCATATCTGACATGAAATCAGCTCTCTGGAACACTGAAACCTAATCACTGCGATTTATTAATCAGTCACTTGATTGATGGCATTGATACGTAGGTACTCATGATACATACATGCATGCTTTTTGGTCACGCTAGCAAGCTCGTGCATTAGTTACTCGTAATATATCTATTTTAGATACCTTTAATTCTTAAAATAAAATTCCTGTAAACAGTGGAAGTATTACTGCCATCTTTGGAATAGGAATCTAATCTATGAATGTTAGAAGCCTAATAGAACATAACTCCATAGTCTGGTCACCCTTCTACAAAATACATATTCATAATGTTGAAAGAATTCAAAGAAAATCTCTACGTTTCGTAAATTTTAAACTTAACATCCCCCTAGAGAACATAAATTCATGAATATTTTAAATATTCCAACTTTAGAATTCAGACGAAAAATTAACGACCTAACCTTTTTATTAAAATTATTAAATTCTAAATTCGACTATTGTGAACTCCTGCAATTGATAAATCTACATGTTACACGAACGACTAGACACATATTAACATTTCATATACACATATCTCATTCCAACTATAGTTTGCATTCTCCAATACAGCGTTTACACAGTCTTGGTAACAAATATTTAAACAATATGGATGTATTTCATAATAAATTAAATTTGTCATACTTCAAACGACGTTTGTGCCAACTATTTATTCCTACTTCATAAATCATCTTTACCTCTAATTTTTCTTATCATATATTCTATGTTTCCTACTTTGTGCCAACTCTTATATTTCGTGTTAGCTTTATTTTGTTTTCTTATATTTTATGTTATTTCCTGTATTGCCTAAAACATGTATTGTAACAAATAAATAAATATTACCTATCCGAGTTAGTTTTTTTTTAAAATGACCTTATTATTTGTAGATACATACTGTGAATGCGTGTTACAATGTAATTTTTATCATCTTAATAGACATTTTTTAATTCTCTAATCCCGAAATAGGCTTATCTCCTGGGATACCTGGCCCGTACACAATGTCTCTATAGCTTTGCAAATTTACGGCTTCTCTTCCAAAGGTGAACTGACATATCGAAATATGTTATTAAATTCAGACTTTTCTGGAAATCTGTATGAAGGAAGCATTTCCATCTGTGCATTTCCATTACAAGAAGCCTTAGCTGGACGGGGGGCGGGGCGGGGTTGGGAAAGGGGTGAGGCGGGAGGCTGCTGGGGATTTGCAAGGGAGAGCTGGAAAGGGATAGGAAGGCTTTGACGCACCTTTGAAGTTCATTTGGTTTCGGGAGCCCTAGGCCCGGCCTCAATCACTTGCACAAGAGCTGTAGTTTCAGTCGTGCCTACTCCCTACTTCCTACCCTCTCCTTTCATTACCATACCTACCCACAGAAGAGAGTAGCTCTAATTTTTGCTTGCTATTTTAGGCTACGCATTAATTTCTCTCACATTATGTCATAATGTTTTATTTTCTTGCCTGTGACGAAGAATTTACCAAACAAGTTTAAAAGTGGCGTGCAACTCTGAAAATATTGGATAAAATTTTGATTCTCTGAAAGTACTCTGAAATAAACTGATAAATCTGTAGAAAACGAATATTTTTTTGTGCTCCCTGCTTCAGTTTTGAGCTCAGCTTCTAAGCTTCACTTTCTTACTCGGTCATTGTGCTTTTAACGAAACAATCATTGTTTTTCATAAGAAATAATTACTTTGTAACCACATTAAATTTATAAAATAAAGCAAATACTTAAAGTATTTATTCACGAACATTTATAGTGTTATACATATGTCCAAAACAATCTTTCGTTTTGGAAAAGGTTGGTTTTCACAGTATTTTTAAAAACCGAATTTTAAGGCCTTTGCACCAAATGTGGGCAATATTGACACATGCATTGTAATCAGTAGACATTTTTGGAAATATGCCCTACGGTTTTATTTAAAAATTGTACAACTGTGGTTTATTCCGTCCACAAGCAAATGCTTGTAATGGAAGATCTGTGATACTATAATTTCGCCTGTCTACTGGCAAAGTCCACTAAGTCACTAAAACACAAACCTGAGAAAATCGCATTTCAATATTTAGCAATTTCGGAAAGGCTGTAAGTTGATAAATATCTCCAAAATGTTTATTTTTAAATCTTTTATAATTTAGAATGAACCCTTAAATACCTTATCAACACAGAATATTAGTTGATAGCTATAACAGCAACCTTTAATCAAAGATTTACAAAAAAATGAATCTGACTTAGTGGGTTTTACCAGTCAATAATGATTAAGTTTGCTTTGTTTGTTGAGATTACAGTTAAATTGTTGACATTAACGCCGCAAAATAACTAGATTATTTCAAAGCTGACTTAGTGGATTTTGCTTGTCGCAAAATGGCTTTAAGCTTATTTTAAAGCTAACTTAGTGGATTTTGCTTGTGTTTAACGGTGTAACTCGATGTATTATTGACATTTAGAGTATAATGTTTGACTTAATGTGTTTTGCTTGACAATAATATCGGATTTATGACTTATGGTGAATTTAAAAACACGTTTAAATCGAAAACGATTAAATATACGACTTAATGGACGTATGCCAGTCGAAAGAGGACGATTTTTAACATAAGACCTCATACTTAAGTCATTTCATGAAAAAACGTGACTTAGTGGACTTTACCACTAGACCGACGATTTGTACCATTTTTAAGATAAACAAATAAAAATAATAAAAAAATATGATTCTCTTATTAATCGTGTTATTTTTTTACAGGTACGTAAGCGGTATTTTGCAAACATCACCCAACACTGACAAGATCCTGAAAGGTTTGCCACTTTTATCTACATTTTTCAGGAACATCATTATAATTTAATGTTTTTAACAAACATGAAAATCAGATTAAAAGTAGTTGCTTTATTACTGTACTGTACTTTAAAATGCTTTTAGGTACATAATATGTTAATCATAAAGCTTTATACCCTACGAAACATTGTCCGTAGTCAGAAGCAAAAGGTCGCATCGTATCAATTTCATTCGCATTTCAAAGAAAAATGAAACTTCACTCCAATATAATACAACAGTTTCCTTTCAAATTTCCCTTGAAAAGAAAATAATTTATTTTATAAGTTCTTACAAAAATTTGATGCATCAATTTAATTCTATTTTCATAAGAAATGGACAATTCGCGAGTGTTATGTTACGATATATACAAAGCCTTTACCTGTGAGAAAATTCACTGACGTTATTAATATTAAATTATTAGATAAACGACGGCCGGTGTAGTCCAGTGGTAAAGCTCTTGACTCGCATTCGGAAGGTCGCGGGATCAAATCCCGGCGTGGCAAATAAATTTTATTGATTAATTTGTGTCATTTTGCAATTTACTCATTAAAAATAATATGTCGTATATTTGCGGCACGTTCCAGAGTGGAAAATACTCTCAGTATCACCCTCGTGTGAGACCACCATTCAGAATTGAAACGTTGTTTGAAATGGCTTTGGCCGTGTTTGGTGACCAGATCTGAATAGCCAGGTACTTCCCACCTTCCTCTTATCCATCTCCTTCTCTTCCCCACTACCTTCAGCCTCACAACATACCCCAATTGGGGATGCCATAGCCTCACTGGTTCCAGACTCTTGTGCGGTATTCATTTAAAAAAAATAAAAAAATTTAAGTTGGTAAAAATTTCTTTAATTTATTTATATAATAGGTACCTATCATCTATACCACAATATGTCAAATGATTGCATATTGGAGCGTACAATAGACTATCCTAATATGTGCTTAAAAAATTAAATTTAAATTTCATTTAAATTATGAATTTCACCAGAATTTTCTCCCGCAATGCTTATTGCTTACGCAATGTCCGTATGAATTAGTCCATTTGCAATAATAATAATAATTACCATTCGCGTTTAATTGGTCCAATTGGTACAAAGAATATGAAATGGGGACCTGGAATGGAGCAGACCAATTAGTCGACTGAAAGCCGGACAAACCATCAATGGGACCCAGTACCGAGTACAGTACCCCGGCTGGACCAACTGAATGTAGTCCACTATTCAATGAACCGGTTGAAGTTGGTCAGTATATTACTTTGAAAGGGTCTATCCGTAAGCACTTCACTTCTGCCGTCTGTTTGTTTAAAGCCGCAGCTTTTATTTTATTCGATGTTTGTTGGTCCGTAGTTCAATAATTTTACCTTGATTTATCGACTTTATTCGTGATGTTTACGGGTTACGTAAAGTTCAGTTTACAAATCCTGAAACCTTATTTTCAAACAAAAATAACTTATATTTCTATACTAATAATAATTTTTCCAAACTTTTAACTAATTGTAAAGAAAAAAAATATTATTAAATTAATTGTTTTTGTGTTTAATTCGTAGAACTCCATTTATTTTATTTTTATTTTTTAGATTTAATTAAAATTAAATTTGATAGTTTTATTTTCAAGTTTTTTAGTATTTATTTTTGTTACAGCTGTTTCGGTTAACAAGACCATCTTCAAACTGTCAGTTTGAAAATGATCTTGTAAACTGAAACAGCTGTAACAAAAATATACAAAAACATACTAAAATACTTGTAGACCTTGATAATAAAACTATCAAATTTAATTTTTAATTAAATATAAAAATAAATAAAAAGTAAATAAAATAAAAAAAAAGATAAATTAAGTTACTCTCCCATCTATAAACTTAATTGCAATAATTGCCCGGCAATCAGTACAGGTAAAACCGTATAGATTAGACATAAAAATCGAATACGCCTTAATAATTTAGAAGTATTAAAAATATCAGTCAAATAAAAATAATCTCTCTTTGTAACTCCCACCACCTCTATCTACCTCTCCAACAACCAGTCTCTGAAGTTCTCTGCTTCTCTTGTATGCTTTCTCATTCTCTTTTGTTTACCTTATAATTTACCGTATAATCTTCCTCTGTACTTTAATTTAGTTTGTATGTTTATTGTCATGATGAAGGTTGAGTTCAACTGAAACCGGTCGACGTGTATAACTTCTCACTCGAAAAGGTGCCGCATACTTTACTTGATAAAAGCATAATTATATGAGCATTTTGCTATTTTAATTTGATAATACTATAATTTTTTCTTCAAACTTCGCAAATTCACTTTGTGGCGTTATTATTGATTCAATGAAAACAAATTACTTTGTATGCACCACTATATAATTAAATAAAAACTATTTTTTACTATACAACATGTCGATAATGTTTATTATATAGTGGCCCATACAAAGTTATTTGTTTCATTCAAAAATAAATAAAAAAAGTATAATTTTTAATTATTTATATATTAAGTAGTATTTGTTACAAATATTCCTAAACAAACACATTGATTTGAAAAATACAATTTTGTGGCATATTTCCTAAAGCAAGCCAGTGCTTTTGCTTAGGAAAGTTACACATGTGTGCAAAGAAAAGTGACGTCACATTTTAATTTTTGTAGTGTAATAATTTTTATTAGTATATTTTGTATTGTTTCTGAAGGAAATTATGATGAAATTGTAACACTGAACTATTCTATCATACCTAAGTATTTCTGAATGTAAAAATCTGTAAATTAATTCAATTCTTAATTCAACTAACTCATTCTACCAATAGTTGAATTTAATTGAAGTTCTCGTTTGATATTATTATCTATTATAATTCTGGGAATTTGTTTGTAATATTCTTACACTGAAGAAGGAGCAATGAAAACTAACAGAATAATAATATGTAATCTCACTAAACGTATAGTAAATAATTCTAGATGTTCCTCATACGGAGAAAATAATAAAATGCAATTCATCATACGTGGAAGAAATGAAGTGGAAAAATTATAATTTTAATCACGTATCAAAACTGAGCTACCTTTAGAAATGTTATTTAAACAATTTTATGAAATTTAACAAATAGCTTTGTGTACACCACTATATAATTAACATTATCGACATGTTTCAAAAACTATGTTTTCTTATAAATAACCAAACGCTTTTTAAAAATAGCCATCTTTTAAATTTATTTTGGTATAAATACTTACATTTATAATAATTTGTTTTGTTATTTAGACTTCCTGTTTTTATTGTTTGGTTTAAAAAAAAATTAATATAAATGCAATTTTCACACATCCTAAAATATTTTTTATATTTTATTTTGTATACCTAATTGTTTTTTATGATATTTTAAGTAATTAATCACCTCTCCTTTTTAATATTTTGTCTATGTCTTTACTTGTTTGTCTTTTGTTATTTTTATATTAATGTATTATCCTGACGAAGAAAACGTAGTTTCTGAAACATGTCGATAATGTTAATTATATAGTGGTGTAAACAAAGTTATTTGTTTTCAGTAAATCAATAATGACGCCACAAAGTGTTTTTGCGAAATTTGAATAAGTAATTTTTATGAGACTTCATTTATTGACCTCTGTATTTTTTCCATCCCTTTTATTGTCAACGCATTCAAATTTATTTATTAGAAATTCTGAATGTATTCCATTACCTCTTTTGACAATAATTTCAATGATCATAATGGGAAAATGTTTCTAGTTTGTTTAATCGTTTTCAAATTAAATACCGGTAATCCGGTAATCGGGTTAAATTTTATAGTAGCCGGCCAGTTATTTCCAATTAACGGGATTTTTTTTAAAACTTTATCGGTGTTCATAAATAATGTTTGCTGGTACCTATTTTATTAAAAGGGTGTAGTTAATTTGAGGTGACACAATAATGGCATTAAACACAAGTTTTAATTAAGGGAGAGACGCGGGGATAAATATTTAAGCGTCAATTCACCTTGTGAACCATTGTGTAAACAATACACGTTTTTGAAATTACTTTTCACGAATACAAAAATAAGATTTAAAGAAATTGTTTATACACCCTTTTACTTACGCAGCCTACCAGAGTTGTGGATATTTATAGCATCTCCCTTCCCTATATCCTGCGCTTCCCTACTCCTCTTTCAGTCTCGCAACATATCCCTATTGGGGATGCAACAGTCCCACTGTCTTCTGATAGTTGAGAGTAGTTGTGGCACTTGTGCTGTATTTACATTAAAAAATTCACACGCGGTAGAAGCGAAACTTCACCAAAACAATCTCAACCTTACATTAAAAAATTCACACGCGGTAGAAGCGATACTTCACCAAAACAATCTCAACCAATAGGAGCCTTGAAAATTGATATCATAATCAAAGCGGCCATTGAGCGCAGTTTGACGCTTCGTTGATACTGTAATGCCTAATTTCATCCGAGTTTCAAATCATAACCGGGCTAAAAAGGTTTCACTTCAAAACTTATTTTGTTTCAACACCAATTGGTAGTGGTAAATTAAATTCTGTATCAATGTAAACTCTTTATAATTTGAGTAGCACTGACCTGCAACACCCGTTTCTCGTGCGAATCTTGTGTTCATAATATTATTTTTACTTCATAATATCTACATCTTGAGGTCCTCTCAGAACTCTGAAACTTCGTATAGCGCAGATTGCGAATGTATTTGCTTCAATGGGAGAGGAATTCACTCTAGAAGTAGATATGAATATGTACTGCGGGTATAAAATGGTAATCTTGTAGAGACCTTACTTCGTTTCATGCCCCGTCTGCCATACTTCCCGGGTAACCAATTCTCGGTTCGCGAACGGATAGTCCCGAATTTATATTTTACTGTAAAAATTCTTGATGTTGCTTTTACAAATATCACTGTAGTTTTAGGCTGGAATCTGTTAATATATTTTTTTAATTTAACTGAAGCTGTGGTAATATTTAAAGGTGATACAATTTTTGTGGTAGGCCCTACTTGGCGCTGAATGCAGAAGTTACAAATAAGATTTTGTCAGAAGATATGCACGCCAGTGAAAAATCATGCTTTTGATGAGCAGTTGGCAAACTAACTATTACAGATTGGTATGCCATTATTAACTAGATTCAGCCATGCTGGCTACTCACACACGAGCGTAGCTGGCTGAGGTGGATGTCCTGGAAAAAATAAGAAACGAACTGTATTCCACAACCAATGGTAATGAAGTTCGGTCTTTCCATCGCCACACCGATTCATTTTGATCCTTAAAATATCAACTTTCAAAAAAGCAACAAAACGGTCTTCACTTCACTTCAAAACGGTGTTAACTCTGCTTTTACTGGCAGAGTGCATTCAGACACTCAATTTGGGAGGCGTTGGGAACCATTTATTGTATAACCAATACCTCTGCCATAGGTCACCCCAAGTGGTTCGCTACGTTTGGTGACTTAGCCGGGGGTGTCCGGGTTCATGGGGTGAGGTTTGTCCAGATCTTGGCGGTGGATCTGCTCACCTGCTGCGTGGCGGGCCCGATCGATAGAGACGGGTTAAGTGAGGTCTTTTGACCTTTCCAGCCGGACTCTCTCGACCCATCGCCTTGCACCGCAGTTGGAGAGATGGATTCACAGCAGTGACACGACACAAAGTGATTTTCTAAATAAATTGGTTTTTACCGAAAATATTAATAAATCGCTTTAAACATGCTACAAATAAAAATAGGGTAGGGGTAAATAAAATCACTTAAATAAGTCGCCGAAACAGCTGTCACAATAATAAAAACTAAAATACTTGCAGCTTAAAAATATTTTTTTTAGATTTGATTATTTAAAAAAAAAATAAAACTTACGACTGGGATAGATGTATGTAAGTCGTTGTAAATTTTGGGACAAAATACATTCAAGCGATGCAAGTATTTGCATATCTTGTCAATAATCGATAAACAGAAGATGTCCGAGCATGAACGTGGATATAGCATGTTGTGTATCAGAATATACATTTTTATGGTGTTCTATCATGTGCATTTACCCCTGCATGAATAAGGCTGTACTTGGAATCATTAATACGGGAAAATCTAATTTTATTATTTCCTTCATAAATCCTTACTAAACTATTGGATTAAGAGTTTTACGCATATCCGAACGGAATTTTCGGAACGAAACAAAACATCTCTCAAAGAGTGTGACAATCGCGATACATTTTCTTTGAAATGAACAACTGAAATAAATGGTTTTTTGTTGTTGTTGTAAGTATTTAATTACAATATGACGAATATCTTTCGCCGGTTGCGGACCCCTGTTTTATTCAAGGACATCAACTTCCGCAAGCGCGCGACCATTGGCCCGGAGTGTACACACTTTGCTTTCAAATAAAATAAACTTAAACGTGACAGCCTTAATAATGCCACAATACCCTCGCCGCGCCATGCTGCCACGCGGGGCTCTTTACAATGAAAAAAGGCATCACGTTTATCTGTATTTCGGTGAAGGCAAATAATATTTATAATTGTGACTAAAATTTAATGATCATTTCTTTGAATTCGCGAGACACAAATAATAATTGCTCAAGTAAAATTTGATGGAAGGATCATCATTCATGGTCCAGATAAAATGTTTTTTATCTGTTTTGCTTACGCATTGCTTTTAGCGAATATGTGGCCACGAGTTTAGGTGCAATACTGGTTTTTATTCCAGAATGTGGGGAGGTAACTGCAATCCCACACATCCCGTATATAATATGGGTATATAGTTACAAACAGGGATTCAAGAAAGAATATAAGATTAAAAATAAAACACAAAACAAATAGAAAGGCAGAAACTAGAGTAGTATCATAAGAGAATGAATGTAAAATGTAAATAAATTTTTAGACAAATGTGGTTGGGATAGTTTTAGAGGCGTTGTTGCGTACTAATTAATACCTCTTCGAAACGTGTTCCACTATTCCACGCGAGTAGCAGTGCGCAAGGACCAAATTCGGTAGTTTGCGGTCGTTTGGCCTTAGCATTGGGGGCATAGGAGATCAAATTGGAATAATTGGAGATAAAAAATGGAACCGATTTTTTCGGTTCGAGTTTCATCTAAATGCATTAAGTCAGTGGCGGTATTCTGAATTTTCGGCAAATCTGTTCCAATTTGGAAATGTCTGTTAAAAAAATTATGTTAAAGGTAGGTACGTTATCGCTTGTCCGAATTCTCCAAATAAACACCTCCAATTTTGGAAACGAAAATTAAATTCAAAGCACAAGTTCTTGAGTTCATTGAATCGGAGTGACAGTAATTACGCCGAATGTGAGATCAACGCTTTTGGGAGAAAGCAAACACATGAGAGGGTTAATATAAAAATCTTATTTGCTATATTTGTTTACCTCTTACATTTTTTTTTTTTTTACATTAACTCCACACAGGAGGCCTTGAGGAAAATAATTCCCCTCAGGGCCTATGTCATCTGGGATGCTGTGTGGAGGTTCTTTTTGAGGAGAGGAAGGAATGAACATTGGTCTTGAAGAGACCCATGTTGTAGGAGGGAGGAAACACAGATGCCGGCAAATCGTTCCATAGCCGAGCTGTTGAACTCAAGAACGAGTCGAAAAAACGACCCGTTCTCATGTGACATATGTCAACCGTGTACATATGTTGGGCGCGCGTTTGGCGTGTCTCCCGACTATGCACCGGTGCCGAAGGGATCAATGACACTAGTTCCTCAGAGCATCTTCCATTGAAATACCGGTAGAACATGGATAGCATTCCCACCCGACGCCTGTGCTCTAAAGATTGCAACCCGTTCGTTAAGATGGGAGAATCTATCAAACGGACCGCCCGTTTCTGCACAGAGTCGAGGGTATTTTTCAAGTATTTTGGAGCTCCAGACCAGAGGTGGCTGCCAAATGTAGTAGTGCCAAATTACATGTACATAATATATTATAATTTTTTATGACTTTTGTGACAAGTTATGAGAATATCGTTGAATTCGTCCTATTTATGAAACATTAAAGTGGAAGCGAATTACCTGCAAAATAACATACGGAGGGGGGTAAGGTTTTACTTTTTTTTTAAATTTTGCTAAATGTACAACAAATCGAGAGTATTAGGTCAAAATTTCAAGTAAATTGGAGCAAAACTAACGAAGATACAGAGTTTCAAGCGACCTCACGCTCGATTCGAGTATAAAAACTTTTAATCGATTTTCTCGCAAACAAAATTTTTAAAATTCCTGAACATCATAACTCAAAATCTATTTGACCGATCCTTTTGAAATTTTGTACACTATTTCTACACATAAATCAACAGGTAGTCAGAGGGAGGTTTTTTTTCTTTTACCTTTTTTTCCATTTTGTAATAACAAATTCACCGAACTTTTTTTAGCGAAAAACGCGCACTTCAAAATGCTGCCAAAAATTAAAAAATCGAAAAAAAAATTCTCTCTGACAACCTAGGAAAATTTATCACCTTTTAAAGGAATTTCGACTATTTTTTTTCAAATGATCCGGTAACGAGTTATGGAGTTCACTCTCACGGACTTATTAATTGATATTTTTAATTGAAAATTTTTTCAAAGATACTTCAGATGTTTAACTATAACGTGTTAATGAAATAAATAAACCAACGTTATTCATAACTCAAAAAAAAAATCATGAAAATATGCTTTTTTTCGCCTTCAAAACCTTACCCTCCCCCCGAAAATGAAAATCTGCGAATTTAAAATTGAGAAGTGAAAAGGACTTTTTTATGTGAATACCGCACAAGAGTCGCTACTGCTCCTATCTGTTGCCAGTGAGACTGTGGTATCCCCTATTGGGGTATGTTGTGAGGCTGAAGAGAGAGGGGATGATAAAGAGATGTAGAAGAAGACGGCGGGGAAGTACCTGGTTATTCAGATCTGGTCACCAAACACGCCAAAAGCCATTTCGACCAAAGTTTTAATTCTGAATGGTGGTCCTTCACCAGGGCGATAAAAAGAGTATCTCCCACTCTGGAACGTGCCGCATGCCTACATTTTTATTAAATGTTTGCTGGCAGTAAGAAAATTCTTCATCGAAATCGCTGTTTAATACGGGTTTTTTCTCTCTAACGAAACACTTACTGAAATTTGTTAACTTCCTACGAGATAATATAATGTTGCTATATGGAGGCGTTGTTCACGGATTTAAGTGCATCTACGTTTTCTACAGAATTGCGGTTAAAAAATATATTTTTTTTATGTGAACTTAACTTTCAGCGGAGAGACTGAGAGACTACCTAACGAAGCTTTTCATTTATATCATTGTGCTTTCCACAGAATCAGTTGCTCCGTCTTTTCTGGCTTCGACGTCTCCGGCTAAATAAGTTTCCCCTTTATTGGCAACAAACTGCAGCAACCGCGGTACGTCCCTCGCACTCTAAGATTTCACTTTAAGGTTTTACAGTTTTGATGTCACGTAAGGTAAGGGGGTGGCGATGAGGAGGGGTGTCCCGCGCCGGGCGCATTTAGTGTCTCTGGTTGGGAGCGCAAAGCGGTCAAGCCCACTTAAAGTGGAAGGCTTAACGGGGAAAAGGGGCAATATACGTTATCCTCGAGCTAAGGGTAGGTCCCGCGCCGAAGCCGTCAAGAACAAAGGCACCGAATACCGTATTAAGAATATTATACATTTATTGTTAGTAATTACGATGCGGCTCTGTCCGAGTTCAGCACTATTTTATTGAAAAATCTGGGATCAACAATATGTTTTCTTGCCTTTTTTCAACAGAAAATGCTAATAAATTATTTTATTTCCTGTACAATTATTTTTTTAGAATAATTTGCAAAGATCAAGATCTTGATAAAAATTGCAAACTGATAACGGTTACGTTGGCTTTGAAAATCCTTACAAAAAAGATTTGTAACTTTCATGGTGATACTGCTTTATTTACAACGAACTTGGGCAATTTTCGCACCTCCCATAATAAATGAATGTTGCGAATCTAAAATTATTCGATAGAACAGAGGACTGTTATTCAATTATATTTAAAACATTCTAAAAATACCCATTAAGCTGCGTTTTTAATCTCATCCAGGAAATACTTTGAATATTTTCTACTCTGCATTTTGAGTGTCTTAAGTTCGACGCCTCAATAATTGTTTCACAGCTGTCTCGAGGAATTATAAATAATTTTTAATCAAAAATGATAGCAAATACGTTATTTAGTAGTTTAATATATTAGTTGATCTCGTAGAATTTCTATACAAAGACTTCGCTACACTGACGTATGTCTTTTTATTCCTATCTGTGTTCATGGAACACAGCCTTTCAGTTAATGCGGCCTCGGGATAATGTGGATATAAAGCAACACGCTTCTTGCTAACCTGACTGTGTTGTGGCCTTAAAAGGGAACGAGCAATCTTGCTTTTATTATAGATATACATGTCTCTCGGTACAGACGGAAAATGCATCACCTTGAAACGTAATTTATGAACTCTAAATTTATCAACGACCGTATTTACTTTTCTAGTATATGTAGCTCACTATCCACGGCGAGATGCATGGTTTATAAGTCACAAGGAATGAATTACGTACTAGAAGAGTCGAGTCGAAGTGCAATTTTGCATTCTAATGTAAGGCATCCGTTTCAAAAGCTCAGCGTTCTACTTCTTTTTTAGATTTCAATCAAAAATATCAACAAAATGCGACTTTGTTTTTAGATTTAGTTTTAGCATTTTCAATACTCTTTTCTTCTTCGGCCTTCTGGCGTCCAGCTTTGGACAAAACTTCCTCTCAAATATTTCTATTACCTCAGCTTGGGTCTTCTCACATATTTAAAGCAAGCAATTCGCTTTACGTTCATCTTATTCGTTAACAACTCTCGTTTCTTTTCCCGATCAAGGACACCATTGGATGAAGTTTGAATTCCACTTGTCACCTATTCTCTGTTGATATATCTATGGTAGTTTCATTAGAATCCCTGTAAGTATCCTTCAATGGTAACAATCTTCCCAACATGCCTAAATATTTGAGTAGTACTAAAACTGCTGACACTACACATATCGCAAATATGCCCCACAATTTGGTAGTCAACTCTGAGCTCAAGCCCCAAAATACTTGAAACATACCCTTGTCCCTGTGCAGAAACGGACGGTCCGTTTGATAGATTCCCCTATCTTAACAAATGGATTGCAAACTTTAGAGCACATGCGACAGGTATTTTCTTGGAGAATACTTCAAGGAACTAGCGTTATTGATCCATACACACAGTGCACAGTCGAGAACCACGCCAAACGCGCGCCCAGTACATGTACTCTGTTGACGTTTGTCACATGAGAATGGGCCATCTTTACCACTCGTTTTTAAGTTCAACAGCTCGGCTGTGGAACGACTTGCCGGCCTCTGTGTTTCCTCTCTCCTACAACATGAATTTCCTCAAGAGCCATTCCCTTCGTTCACCCCTTCCTCTCCTCAAAAAGACCCTCCACTCAGTATCTCCGAAGATAACATTTGAGGGAAATTATTTGTTTTTGTGTTTAATTCGTAGAACTCTATTTATTTATTTTTTATTCTCAGAGCCTCCTGTGTGTTGTTTTGAAATATTGTTTTAATAGAATCGGTCCGGTCCCCCCAGTCTCAGACCCCGATCTAGACCTAGAAACAGATCTAGCCCCAGATCCTATATTGTACCCTCTGTACTCAGGGTGCCCCATGTACCCCCTGCCCGCTGTCCCCACTATCCCCGCTCCTCTTAACGCTTCACGTCCTGGTGATATGAATTTTACATGATTTTCTCTTCACGTTAGTGTTTTTCCTCGCGCGGGCCCTTAATGCACCTTCAGAGGACGGAATTTTAATCTAAATTATTTAAGTAACCCCCCGCCGCCGCCATCCGCGTCATTAAGGGATGCTGGGGTTGTCAAACTGTCGACTCGGTGGAGTATCCTGTACTTTTATGTTTGCAATGTTACATATAGGTATAATGTTTCATTTAGAGGTGCTCTCTGCTAAATCTCGTTACTAATGTATTTCACCCACCGAGTAAGGAAGAGACAGAGCTGCCCATAAGGCTGAGGGAAACAAACTTTGTTTTCAAAACCGAATATATTCTTACACTATCTAGTTCGACGCCTTTCCAAAGTGTTATAATCAACCAACCCCACTAATTTTTAACGTCGCTACGCAACCCGAATTAAAGGCGGTTCGGTTATTTAACCGTTTTTACGAATATTCTTATCCTGCCCAAAAAGTCCAACGGTGGACTGCGGTGCAAACAGTTGCCTTACTTTAGCGAACATTACTTTTCTACCCAGGGCCTGGTTATTTTTATGTGCGCTCTTCGGCGTTCAAAATACGATTGATGTCGTATATTATTCAAAGGATTCCCGAACCCCAAAACCTGCCATAAATATGGTCACGGCGTTTGTCTCCAGCTCGTCAAAATGATACCCGAATTTCATGCAAGGGCAAATCTATCTCTTCTGGCGTCAGTTATTTCACCTATTCACCTATTCGCGCTTCATAGCAGAAGTCTTAAGAGTAGGTATTAAATAATTTCCTTGCACTTGTTTAAAAATATTTTTATGTTCGTAAAAAATAGTTTCATTGCGGCTTGCTTTTGCAATCACGAAATTTATGAAAAGAGCATACTCCTTACCCAGTGGCGGTTCTTCACAGGGAGACAGTGTAGACCATCCCCACCAGTTACATCCGAAACCTACTAAAGGAAATGACAGTCGATTATTTTTCTTCACCAAAATAAATTAGTTCTCATAAAAGCAATTAATATTTACAGAAATAACATACAAAAAAATATTCCGGATCGTTATAAAGCGTTATTTTTTATTATGCTACCAGTATATTGTTGTTATTAATTGGTATATATCTACAGAAATGTAATATTATTTTGCGTTTAGATATCCGATTAGCGTGATTTGACCATCAAATTTTTTTTTTAGAAATTTTATATTATGTAGTTATATTCTCTGGGTGATGAGATTACGTGTAAAAAATGTCGATCCCCACTATTAAAGAAGTGCTCGAGCCGCCACTGCCCTTACCGTTATTAAACTATTAATAAAAATACTTGTCTGATTTATATTATATTTATTTTCCTCAGGGCCTCCTGTGGAGTTAATGTAAAAAAAAAAAAATATATATATAGCGCCGTTTTCGTGAAAAACCACCTCGAGGGCGCTATTGTCACCATTGCAACTCAAACATATAATGATTGCTTTAATTTTATATTTATTTTTTGGTTTTTGTTGTTAGTCTTACCTTTTTTCCTGGCTGAGAGGAAATTCTTGTGAAATCGCCCGGATAATTAGTTTTTTATCTGATTATACTTACCATCAAAAATGATTAATTTTAACTTTCTTCTAAGTTTTAAATCTTAAAGTTTGAGAGTGTTCCCTCCCAAATTTGCGATACCTTCTTCGTACGTACGTACATAAATAAAGATTTATATATGAACCCTTTGGTGGGTCCTCGTGGGCAGTAGGCTTGCGGGCCGGTAGACCGTGCGCTGGTTGGGGGGCATTGCCGCGTGTTTTGAAATAATTAAGGCTAGTGTTTTTGTTAACATATTTTAGCATACTTGTATTTTGTACGTGTAAAACTTTAGCGTGATTGTTATGCAGATGTCATCGGGTAATCGGTCATCTCTCCCATTTCTGTATACCTACATTCTTTACTGGCCTGTTTGCAATGCAATGCAATGTTTGCTTTATTATAATTTTACTTATAAAGTCTGAAAATATTTTTTTTATATGATACAAACAATTTCCTTTTACCGTGGTCTAGATTGAAAATTTTATACAAAGTGACCTTTTTTACTTTACATTTAAATAATTTTTCAAACCTTCGTGATAGCATTTGATTGAAATTTGTTGCGTTGTTCTTTAAATCCAGACAAAACAGACGTGATAATTGCAGGTCTCCGGAGCTCACTGCTTGAATTTGTTTGCTACTTCAGAAAAAACAGTTCTGATTTATAGATAAATTACATGGATTTACTCGCTTGGTTTTTAATGAAATTAATAAAAACAGTAAATAAAACTCATGAATGAATAAACTGTAGGACCTATTTAGGTTTGTTTGTAATAATTTGTCAGAAGAAAAGAAACACAATTTAAATTGTGCTTTGAGATTTTTACGGCTTAAAAGTATCGTATAATTACGCATCTGCCCTGATGACTGTTATTCTGTCCGAAACGTTGGCTAAAGAAGGAGGTAGCGCAACACGGCATAATACCCCAAAAATAAATCACGACGATCACTTAAATTATATTTGATAAATACTAAAAACAAACACACAGATATACATTAAAATCATTTTCAATGTTCAAGCTGTTGTTTTGGAATGGTAGTATCGTCGATGCTTGTAATAGATTTTCTACAATAAAAACCAAGAGACTCTTTGAGGAAGTGCTGGGTTACGATCACGGCCTGACGTCTTTTGTCAATCTCTATGGTTTTTTTTTATGAATAATCATGCTAAATTACGTTCAATCGAGCTAAAAAATTGTCATTAAACAAATTTTAATTAATGGATTCAATTTTCAAAATTTTAAAGTATTGTTTTTTTTTGTGAAATGAACCTCTGAAAGCAATGTGATATAATAATACTTTATTCAAATATCGTAGCTAACAAGAGACTTTTAGGTGACACCAAAAGGGCTCTTTGAACACCGAGGGGTTAAAGTCACTTGTAATTAACGGTTATTAGTTATTGGCGTCGCAGGGTAAAACCACTTCAAGCAAAGCAGATAAGTTCCTTACTGTGTTTTTCATTTGTCAACTAAACAAATATCTATTTCTTTCAGCCTTTATTTACAAAAAAATATATATATTATTATTTTGCGTTCGGTGCACCATAACCTTTAGCGAAGGTAGTTGATTGGACACTGTGAGAAGAAACATTGTTATCTGGGAAGGAAATCACTTACCAGCTATAAAAAAATTAAACCATGAAATATCAATATATATAATATCATATCAAACACATGAAACCGCCTCACCAAGGAAAAGGAACAACCATGAATTAATATGAAGATCAAACGCTTTGGACACATCCAGTAACTTAGACTGAAACTTTTCTCCCGGTGGGGATGTGGCGAGAAGCGAATACCGAGAAACAAGTTAGTTAACTATATGAAAAGGAAAGAAATTAAGCGGGAAGTAAGAAGTAGCGTAAAGCGGGAAGCAAAAAACCGAGAAGTAGTAAACGGGAAGCAGGAAAAGGAAACAAGAAGCAGTGGAAGTGAAAAGCACGAAGCAGTGGGAAACGGGAAAGAAGGATCAGAGGGAGGCAGGAAGCATGTAGCGGAAAGTTTAAAATAGCAGGAGAATGGAAACGAGAAGCAAGAAGCAGTGGGAGGCAACAAAAAATCCATATACGGGAAGCTGGACGCGGGAAGATGGAAGCGAGAAGAAACGGGAAGCTAAAATAAGCGATAAGCGAAAAACTAAAACCAAAGATCAATCAATTTCTTTATTCCTGTCCATCCTGAATTCCAGTGTTGCCATTTAACCGGTCGATTAAACTCTAACCTTCTTTCCATTCTCAGAGAACGGGTGTTCTGAGAGAAATAGTGTTCCAAGTCCTAACAAAACAGTTGCTCCAGGTGTACCGGTCTCACCGAGCAGAAGTGCTCCTGATAATATGGTACAATCGTACCGTATCATATATTAAAAAGCAGGGGACATTAATATCTCTTTTATTATCTAAACCTACGTTTGTTTGTAACCTTATAATATCCAACGGGCCAAGATAAAAATAATCCGATAATACTAATAATTACTAAATATCCTCCCAACAAACATCACGATGGAAACGAGAACTGTGTTTTTTTTTTACTCTACACTACAAAGCTGCTTTGTTCCGAATTATAAAAAAAAACCTTTTTCACAGCATCCTTTACTGAAAAAAAAATTGAACGAAGGGTGTAGCCCCGGGCAAAAACACGATATTTAAAGGCGTGGATTTTTGTGACTGTTGCAAAAAACGAATTGAATAGACGGAATTCGAAAAAATAAAAGGAGTTTCCATCATCCCCTGAATTTGAGTATTAGTGTTACCTTTGTCTATTTATCCATCGCGAAAATATTGAGCAAGCCAGTGGCGTAGGCGAGTGGTCGGCCGGTTTATTTATTTATTTATCCCACCTGTTCTCTTTTGAGCCTTTGATGGGATGATACCCCCGCCGCGGGCGTCGCTGTTAAACCGGTAAAATAATTAAAATTACACACACAGCATCCGAGAAGGCAAAACAAAGAGCCTTTGTCAAACGGTACAAAGATGCGTTTGATCCGCCCTGAACCAGCCCGACCTGCTGTTACCGATTCATGTGAATTTTATTATTCGTTTGTGCAACAATTGGGATTACTTCCTCAAAACATTGACAAGTTTATTTCAAAGCTAGAATTATAAATGTTTATCAGTTGTTTGTGAATTTTAAATGTCGCAATTTGTTTCTAGTGTTAATGACGAATGATTGATATTAATGATTATTGTGTTTAATTTGTATAAATTTATATTATTACGTTCATTAAATGATAATTAAATTGCTTGGTTTCAACCACTATTTAAATAATAAGTATTTATATTATGTTCCTACACTCCCTAATGAAGATATTATAGGTTCTGAAAAATGTTGATATGCTCCGAGCAAGTGCCGGCAAGGCTTAAGCCGCCACTATCCGAATTTCTACCGATTTCTTACATATCTCCCTTAAACATTTGAAGTTTTTAAGCTCTTAAAAAAAATAAGTTACTTTTTAAGATAATATCTAGATACGTTCCACGTCGAAACGCAAATTATATGAAATTCCCTCGATAGAAAAAATCGTAAAGTATGCTCCGAAAATTGTTTAAAACAAGCCTATTTCTATTATTTTACAAGTTATATTTTTGAAAAAATTCACAGTGTTTCTTTATGATACTTAAGATACCTTCCACGAGATTTTCGCTCTATTTTAAACCAGTCATGTTTTATTAAGCAAATTCATAATTTTCGCTTCAATTTTATCATTGAAAATATTAGCGCGCTCTGTCCAACATTCGTAATTACATATCTCTCCATCTTCTTCTTTTTGAACCGGGAAGCGTCGCCTTAAGTCCTGGATTCGTTCCTTAGATGCGACCGTATCCTTTTCTGATTTTTCTGTATAAAAAATTCGTTCGAGAGTCGTTAATATTTTCTTCAACGATTAAATATTACAATTTGAGGTTTTTTACTCTTGAGTTATTCGAATAATAAAAAAGGTGTTTATGTTTATTGTTAAAATAATGAATGTAATTAGTTTGAATTTAATTAAAGTGGTACCAAAAAATAATTTCTGAATTATTAAAGAAAATAAAATGTTAGTTTCAATTTTAAATTAAATAATTCTACTTGTATTTTTATTATTGCTATACGTACCTTCAAGCCGTTTCCTAAAATAGTGGGCTTAGAAAATGAACCCCTCCGCTTCATCGCATTCATGCAAACTTTTCAATTTTGTTCTGAAACGACCCATCTAGAGAAGATGATTCACGCGATTGTGGCGTCCCAACTTCCAGATGTTTCTTGTAATATATTTTTTAACACTCCACAGGTAGCTACTATCTAAAGCCTCGTTGACAAGCGAATTTACAAGCTATTTCTGGGAAATTCACTATCTGTTAGTAAACTCGCTCAGTGTTATCGTATTACTTGCTAACTAGCAGATGGGAGCAGCTTGCTAACTAACAGAGCACATGCGTCGGGTGGGAATGCTATCCATGTTCTACCGGTATTTCAATGGAAGATGCTCTGAGGAACTAGCGTCATCGATCCCTTCGGCACCGGTGCATAGTCGGGAGACTCGCCAAACGCGCGCCCAACATATGTACACGGTTGACATTTGTCACATGAGAACGGGTCGTTTTTTCGACTCGTTCTTGAGTTCAACAGCTCGGCTATGGAACGATTTGCCGGCCTCTGTGTTTCCTCCCTCCTACAATATGGGTCTCTTCAAGACCCATGTTCACTCCTTCCTCTCCTCAAAAACACCCTCCACACAGCATCCTCAAAGATGTCATAGGCCCTGAGGGAAATTATTTTTTCCTCAGGGCCTCCTGTGTGGAGTTAATGTAAAAAAAAAAAAAAAAAATGTAAAAAAAAAAAAAAAAGATTGTGGACAATCTACGAAAAAAGTTGAAAGGTGGTTTGACTAAAGATGGCGGCCCACCAACAGCTGATTTCGTCTGTCAGGATTAGTTCGGGCGGGAGCCGTTATTGGCTAGCGTGTGGCGCTAGCTGCGAGCTCAAGTTTTTTTTACAAAATGAGCGAGTAGACAGTTTTGTATGTGATCATGACAATCTCTCTCACCCGCTTTTAAACTTACCGGCTAGTAGCTTGTAAACTCTATGTAATCGAGGTGTTAGGGTTCATTTTTGTCATTCATATTATTTCTAAATATTTCACCTAATTATTAATATTATGGTGCTACCATAATGATTCGAAACCGATTTTTTTTTTCAAATTAGTTAAAAGCGGCATCAAATAATTACCTAGCATTTTTTTTTATGTTATCTCCAAAAAATCTCGTTATGGGCATTTGATAAGCCTATCTCTTTTATAAATAATTAGGTATTTATTTAAATTATAGATATTATTCATATGTTAGCAGAAATTAACACCGTGTTTATGGATAATTCTCTCGAAAGATTTTATAAAGTGCGTTTAATTACATAGTGTTATTTAATAATAAATAAATAAGTGCTTTAACATAATGCTTTTACACGGATGTCTGATGATCGATGATTGATTTTTTTTAATAATCCCACTAATCAAACCATTTTGTGTTTAAAACATTGGTATCTTTGATTGAAAAGAATTTTAGTCAATTTGACGTCAATTATTCAAAGCCAAGCTTTTAAGTGAAAACTTTCGACTGTTTTTATTGTTATAGTTTTTTATTGTTTCATCTTATTTTTCGCATTAAGTTTTCTAAAATATTTCCCTTTGATTGTAATTTAAGATTATTTCACTTTCAACTCTAAAAGGCATTATTTTATTCACGTTATGTACACATGAATCCCTGATTGCCGAGCAAATTGGATTACAGATATAAGCTTTGTTTCACGATTGATTTCCTTACCTAATAGAAATAAGTTTTTTTTGTTATTACTTCCGTTTTGTTCATACAAATTGATCGTGTAACTTTTACCTATACGCCCATACGACGGAGCCTTATAGAATGTCACTAAAAGATATCGCGGACATTTTTTGTATTTCTTAGGCATTCATTATTGTAATAAATTCTAGACACGTTGTTTGAAGAGCTTTATTAACAGTGTACATTTGTTACTTAATTGTATTTATTTGCTACCGGTTTCGACACATCCGTGTTATTCACTAGGGTTCTTAAAACTAACTTAAAAATTAAGTACAAAAATTATTATATAATTATTACGTGAGGTGAGGTTGGTGATGGTGGTGATTTGGTGTGGGAGAGAACGGTGGGAGGAGCCAAAATAACAAGGAAACATTGTCAACATAGGTGACCAACAGGATGCTATTATTTTGTGATTTTGCAGACTATCACAATACTGTGAAGATCCACTGCCGCTCTCTCCAGTCAATCTACGATCGCGAAGATTTGTATCAATGGCACAATTTACGTCAATCATTATTTTCGCTTTGTGCTAAACAGTACACTAAAGGTTAAGTCAACTATTTGCGTTTGTCAAACTCAACACAAGAGTATTTTTTCAACTTGTATTTGACGGTCATTCAGAAAGCGGTTGTCAGATTTGTGGAACCAAATTTTAAGATTGATCAAGACCTTAACTAACGATACTCTGTTTTGCTTTCTAATTTTGATATCCTTTTGCCAAATTTTACCTTTTCATAAAAATTTTCTAAATGTCTTTTTTTTAATAAACGTTTCAGTTAATGCATTTCCAGTTTTTAAATTCCGACGGGGTTGATCGTAAAATACAGCCTTCTACACTCGGAAACGAGCCCTTCTCGGTGGATTTTTAGGGGCCGTTTCAACGTCGAAGAGCGCACCGAATTCGCTTTGTTTTATTTATAATTGAATTCGGTCGTTTGTTCGCTGTACATTGAGCGTGGCGCTAGTAATGAAATTGTCGGTCAGCTTTTCATCGTTCAATCGTGTGTCGAGCACTGAACTCGATACCGGCAGTTACTTCGAGTGGGTACATTTCACTTGCTAATCACTCTTGTCATTCGATTGTTTAGAGGAATTCGTTATTTGAGGGTTGCTTTCAATTTGATGAGTTGCGTTGAGGAGATTGAATTGGAAGCTCATTTATTGCGCAGCTATCAAATTTATTAGTTTTTTTTATTTATTTATCGCAGCATTGATATATTTTTTTCATATATGAATTTGTATCGGCCTTTAAGAATTTTTGGACGTAATTCATTGTCTCTGAAACGGATTCTCTCATTAGTTCAGACATTACAAATGTAATTTGTCATTGGGGTGAAACATAAAAAAAATATCACTAGGTTTAATAAATACAAATTTTAGTTATTTGTTTTTAGGGTATTATGCCATGTTGCTCTACCTCCTTCTTTAGCCAACATTTCGGACAGCGTTACAGTGTCCATCATCAGGGCAGATGTCAAAATCTACAAACGAGTCCAATACAATTTTAGTTTTTAAATCACCGAACTGAAAATTATTGTGATATAACGAAAAATCGTTTATGATGAAAATTCTAATAGGTTTAATGAAATAATTAATTTTCAACTAGTGGTCGCCCGATGGTCAAAATTCGACCATAATTAATTTAATGTGTAATTTTTTTATTGATTTAATTTACTTTTTATGCATAATTTAGAAAAAATATTAGCATTTTGCACTCATTCTCTATATAAACTATAAGTTTGCAAAATTTCATACTCCTCCGTTGGCGCAATTTTCGTGAAAAGGGAAACAAAGTTTTTGCTTCACGTATTAATATATAGAAGATTCCTTGTTAACTTAATTCTGCGTCTAATCGCTTGCAAAGCCTAGGCAAGCGTTCAATAGAGATGGACGTTTGGGTTCTTTTAAAAAACGAAAATGAACTGTTATTTATAAAACATCCAAATGTTGAAAAAACATACTATTTTGAGGCAATTTGTATGAAATAGAAATGCGTTAGTACCGCATGTAGAGTAGAGTCCTTTAATGTATATTATTTCACACAAATTGCCTCAAAAAGCTCGTTTTCTTTCGGCAGTTTGGGAAAACAGTTGGCGTTTCACAAAATAAAGTTCGTTTTTTTAAATGAACGCACGCCCAGGTGAACGTTTTTTGAGGCTTGGCAAGTTTGTAGATGGAGCAACCTAAAACCAATCGATTCGTTCCTAGTTTAAATAATCGAACTATTGTTGTGTGGCCCATTTTTTAACTTCACATTTTCTGACCATTTTTAAGAACGCCTGTGAAGAAAATAATAACACGTAATTAAACTAAAATTGATAGCTCAATTATGTTATAGTATAATAAAATAATAGTATTATATTATATCAAATGAAGCACTTTATTATAACAAGTGAGTCTGCCATTGTTTATGGTAGGATCTCTATAATATGGAGTGTTAAGAGACGTACTTGACATCAGGTGATTTTCTCCCGAAAATGGCGCTATAGAAATCATCCATACATTGTGTAAAGAATAAAGTGTAAATGAAATTTTACTTCCAACAATATCAGGAGTCACTGGTTAAAAGCAAGTATGAAAACAATGACAACTTCACACATAAAATATTTGTTATCACAAAATTACAAAGGGGATTAAAACAAAAAGGAGAATATCTATTATAAACCCTCTACACATCTCTACTCAAAGTTGTCCATAGATATAGGTTAAAAAAATACTTTTTTGTAGAAACAGTTTTCATCCGCCAAATCGCATACGCGCCGTTAGGCAATGTTAAGTTTTTATTTAATATTTTTATATTAAATGGTAAAAAATTGAGGTAACTAAATTGTTTATTTTACATTTGAACGTTAAAATGAGTGTTTTTTTTTACACAATCCGTGATTTTAGTACCCTTTTCACATAAAAACATCACGTGATTTCTTACAGCTAACACGATAAACATGAATTTTAGCACATGTAATTTTACAGTGTGGAAATGACAAATATTAGATGACCTTAATTAATGTAAAGTATTTTGTTTAAGGTGTAGTGCCATTTGTTTTAAAGCAATGTGACAACAATACTTAACCAATTTATCAAAGTTTTTTTTAAACAAAAAATTGTTAGATTCTATTTTTTTAAGGGTACTCTAGGAGATTAGTTTTCCTGGAAGTAGATAACTATTTCCACGTGAAAAGTTTGTACCGAAGTACAAATGCCATACATATTTTTTGTTCTGAAACAACAAGCGTTCCGTACATAATTTAAAAGTAACTTGATTTACACTTGCCAGACTGGCAAATATGAGATTGCGCATATTTGAAAAGGTTTCATTAGAAACTTTTCAGCTCCTACATCTGGGTTAATTAAATTAATTTCGCACCTTTGAACCGGCGATAAGGGGTGATTTTGGAATAATTCGTGTTTTAGTAGAGTAGGTACTCCCTTAAACCGTGCCACTCAAGATACTAACTCTTCCGGGATATCCGAATATATCTGCCTTTCGAAAAATGTCTTTTAAAACCTCAAACAATTTATTCCGGAATGTTGAGGTTGTACAACTGTACATTTTATGTAATTTTTAGAAGAGTCGTAAATAATTTTTATAAAGTTAAAATCATCAAAATGAACAATTTTCACTCCGTTAGTATGTTTTTGCGTTTTCATCAATAAGTTTTTTTTTATGGAAATGTTCAACGGTATTTAGAGATATAATAAAAATGTGGCATACTAAGAGTGTTGACAGACATGTCGACTTTATCGACCAGCACCTTCGACCGGTGCTAATGTGTGCGTCTATTATATACGCTAAACGCAAGGTAGCCACTTAACCGGCACTCTTCCGGTACCGTTCCGGCAAAGTGCGAACCGGGAGCACAGCCAGCGCCGGCTAAAAAAATACCTACATTCTATTATCTTTAATTCTGTTAGAAATAACATTGAATAATTCCGTCGCATGTATTCGAATTTGAGCGCGAACCGTCTCGTACAGAAGCCGCAAAATTATAATATCTACGGTGAAAACCGCCCGGTGCACCTCGTTGCCGAATAATAACCGTCCGGTTGCCGCCCGGCAAAACCGGTGTGTTTGCCTGCACCGTAACACTACGGCAGCGTTAAAAAGCTGAATTTGCCCAACGCTCCCTTCATTGTTTAAATATTTATATTTCTCTTAAAAGCTGTGTGCTCCCATAGCACTGGCTGTGCATGAGGCGAGGATTTAATAAATACAAACAATGGTCGCCACTGTAAAGAAGAAACAAGATTAATGACCGAGAGAGGTGAGGAAAGAACGAGAAATGATTAGAAAAAAAAATCTCCCGCGAGAAGTAAGACGATGGCAATTGTTGGCGCTGGCCGGCGGTAATTGAATTTTAAATGAACTAGGAGGAATTATGATGTGTGGGGAACGTTATAAATTTATGAAGGTTTCGCAGCGCAATATGAACAACGCTCCTCAATGCCTCTACCTCTACCGGCTGCAACTAATCAAGTAAGGGCAGGTATTATAGTGTGATGAAAAATGCAAGCGATGGTTGTACTTCCCACTGTTGTTATCTGTAATAAACGAATAGCGTTCTTATACACTTTGTCGGGTCACAGACAAGTTGGTGCAGCCTGGTGCTTTTTTTTACGACTTTGGTATCTGTGAATTTTAAATGAAATGATATTCAGAATACTTTAGATCGCTTTAGTTCTTTCAGTTTTTTAAAGAAATATGAAACGGGAAACCATATCTTGAAATCATTTTTAAATATTTATCTAATTTGAAAAAAAACAGAGTGTGCATTTCACATATAGCAGAAGTGAAACCTTCAAAAAACTAAATACAAGAGTTGGAAAGCTACAAAACACCGCACAAAGAGGAGACCAATAGGCTACGAAGTACTGCACAAAGAGTAGACCGATTATACTATCTCATTCTCTCGCAGGCTAAATCCTATAGATGTATGTGTTTGTCTCTTTTTAGTGTCGCTATTTTTCGTTTCATCCAGTTTCAATTCACAACGGTGCTAAAGAAGTTTTTACTTCAAAAAATAATAATATTTAGAAATTTATTCCATTGGTTTCTAGTCGTTTATTACTTACTAAATCAATTGTATGTACTGGGAAGTGCTTTGGTCTTTGAGATATTTTTGGTCCATCGAGCCGGATTCATAGGTTTTCTACAGATGTCCTAAATTAGAATCGATAATTTCCGTGCTATTTTTAATTTTTCAAATATTTCATGTTCATTCTAATTGTTAAGTATTGAAACAGCTTTGGGACTAATCAATTTTCCAAGGTCCTGTTCAGTGTACTCATCCCCCTTCTCTATGAAGCCCAACCTTTCTTATAAAGCCCTACTTGGGAGAAGAAACGACTAAAATTCTAACCACCTTTGCCTTCGGTTATCACATGTCACTTACGTGTGATAAGAAAATCTACGAATCAGTCGAAATATCGAATAGTCGAATCAGTTGAAACCGTGCCAACCAGTAACAGTGACCCGTGGATGGAGGAGCCGATTGCCACATTGGAGGAGACCCACCACTTTCCCAACGACTGTGTGAGGAAACTGATTGTTTAACCTCCTTAGCCGCACACGTCAGGACTCTATTTTTTTTGTAAAAAGGAAGCTACATTTAAGTATTTTTAAATGAATCTAGACCCTCCAATGTCTCTGCATGCATGATTTTTAGTAAGAAGGAAAAATGTAAGCATACTCACATTTGCAGTAATTAACAAGACACATCATAGATCTGTTCGCCTGTTGGTCCTGCATCTATTTAGAGTGAAATAATAAAGAAAAATAAAATATTTATAGGTGTAAGTATGATTAAAACCAAAGAAAATATATAAAAAGAAAGATATCGGGGGCAGTTTGTCCCACTGTCGCGGGGCAGTCCCGGCGAGAATGAGCGGGCGAGCGGGCTGGCCGCAACGTGCCCAAACACCCGCGTCCCTTAGCCGGTTTCCCCAGAGTACCTTTGCCGATGCCGATCGCCACATTAAAAGGTTGGGCTTTTTCCGTCATTCTTGTCTCGTTATAAAAAAAACGCAATCAAATTTTATTTGTCTCAAGTATTGACAGTCCGCTGAAGTTTACCATCGAGCTTTAACATTTTGTGGTCCTTCGAGCTGGATTTCCCTTGTGATCTTTTACGTTTCCTTCACAATTTCTGGCCCACAATACCTTTATGTAATGAATCAATGTGTCCGATTATTCACGCCACCCAGCGGAGTACTGAATACCATCACGGAGGTCGTTTAGTGACACAGTTAGACGCGACTACTTCGTGATTTCATGGTCAATGGCCTCCGCCAATGCTCCTCTTGGTGTCATGAATCTAAACAATCATATTCCGTTCAATTTATTCGCCAGGCGTAATGAACTGTGTTCGATGACTTCATCCATGTGAACTGTTTACTTGTTTTGTCATTTTGAACAGGTAAACATGTTTTGGCACACATATTGAATCAAAACAGATTAATTATTTACGCCCAACTTATATATTTCCATATTACTGTACGCTGGAAGCGAGGGGCCTTTGCCTTGCGAGAAAATCAACAGAATCCGAAAATACCAACACGAGATTTTCACAACAATTTTCTTATAAAAAAGCAAGGAAATGGACACTGTTTGATTTTTTTCCTTAAAATCTATTCAAAGGAAACTTGTTGAGCATTAAAAATATAAAAGATGTACGAGGTTTTTCCATATTCCAAAATTTTAACGTAGTTTTCGGGTAAAAAAAATTGAATCGTTTATATGAAAAAATAAGTTTCTTCTATGAAAAATATTTTTATATGGGAAAAAACATTGGAATTGAAAAAAAAAGGTTTTTTTTTTTTTATTTCTCGAAGTTTTTTCACTTTACCCCCGGACACCTTGTATATATTTCCTTATGAAACAGAAAAACGATTTGTTTGATGCGTAGTTACTTTATTTTTGACCAAATTGGGAACATTTGAAAAAACTTAAAAAGGAGCTAAATGTCGAGCATTTGTGTTTATTTTAACGCGAACTATTCATTTTTCTTGAGGTTTAAAAGGGGGGTTTAAGGTTTTGTAGGCGAAAAGGGCATTTTTTCATGATTTCTTTTTGGGATATGAATAAAGTTGGTTTATTTATTTTATGTACAGCTTATAGTATGACATATTAAGTATCATTAAAAAAAAATAATTGAAAGTATCAATAAATAAGTCCGTGAGAGCGAATCTCCGTAGGCGCCTCGAAAAAAAGTTACGCGGTGAACATCATAACTCGATATCGAATCGTTTAAAACAAAAAAATCGAATTGTGTTTAAAAAGCGATATGAGGTGATATGTTTTCCTAGGTAGTGACAAGGCGTTTTTTTCGAAAGTTTTTTTTGCAGCATGTTAAAGTCAAAAATGCGATTTTTGCTAAAATTTTCGGTGAATTTGTTATTATAAAATGGAAAAAAATGGTAATAAAAAACTCTTCGTCACTACCTGTTTATTTATGTGTAAAAATAGTGTACAAAATTTCAAAAGGATCGGTCAAGTAGATTTTGAGTTATAATTATATTTTGAGTTAATGTTCACGAACTTCAAAAATTTGTTTGCGAGAAAATCGATTTAAAGTTTTTTTTTCTTCAAAATTCGCAAATTCACTTTTTGGCGTCATTATTAACTTAATGAAAACAAATAACTTTGTGTACAACACTATTTAAAGTTTTTTATCCACGAATCCTTATACTTGAATCGAGCAAAAGGGCCGGTCGCTTGATTCACCAAAGTCTGAATGCAGGGCTAATTCCTTCTTTTTTATGATTTCTCCGATCCGGATTTATATTATATTGCGTTATGAATAATTCCAGTTTTGAATACCGATTGTCCAGCCTGAAATTGCGGATGTAAGAAATGGTGAAGCATCCACATTGTAATTTCCTTTTGATCGGCGCAGAGGAGCGCGCAGAGCATTTGTGACACTTGCCCTTTTATGTTTTCATTCTTGCGACACGAGGCTATTTATCCCGGCAGACAGTTAACTGTTGGAGCGCGGCTTTAGCGGTGGTGGACCGACGCCGCGACGCCGAGTGAGGTGTGCAACGCCGACGCCGCGCCGCGCTGTTTGTAATACACCCTTTCTTTCAAATCATCTCAAATGAAAAAATGAAAATCAAAACAAATGTTGACAAAGAAGGCATAACAATCATAACATTGAATATTTTACCTGAATTTATATGTCACCTAGGTAGTATCTCGGATGCACCTGTCCGATTTTTATTTGTATGGTATACCAATTGACTTTTTCTTCAAGTCTACCATGAATATTTAATGTATTGGGAAAGCTTTTGAATCTATGCCCAATGATGTGAGATTTTACCTGTAAAACTTTGCCGTTATAAAGATGCAGCCTAAAATTGAGATATAAAATCGATAAAAATTTAATTTTTTATCGATTAATATCAGCTCTTAATGGCCGAGTGGTAATGGCAGATGAATTGTCCCCGTCAGACAGTAACCCTTCCTTCGATTCTCGGTTGCGACCGTTACCATTTCTCGATCGGTTTCATATTTCGTTTGAATTTATTAAAACTATTTTCTTCTTCAGTGATTAAGTATAATATTTTAATATTTTATTGATTCCGAAATTTATTTTGTTTACATTTCGATTGCATTTATTCATTTGAAACTACATTATTTAGGCTTTATGCTAAACTTTGTATGCTATGCTAAATCGTTTATTAAAGAACAAGAATTAATTTACGAAAACAAATAAACTTTGGGAAACCTTATCTTGTATTCATATCACCCCTGCGACATAGACTTTGAGGTACCTGTTTTAAACATTGTAAAGTTATTTACCAATAAATAATTGAATCAAAGGTGCTGAACTCGGTTTTGAAAGTTAGTCTTTATTCTTTAGGTGTTGAGACGGGGAAGGCGGAAGATAGAAGATGCCACGGAAATAATGTAAGCGCGGGAGGTGGCGGGCAACTTTTAAAACGCAGGGGTAATAGGAATGGCTGCTCTCTTTTGTTGTCCGTAAACTTGAGATTGTACATTGAAACATTATGAAACATCAACAATAAGGCGGCATCCATCAAACAACAATGGGGAACGTCTGGGGTGTTTTGTAAGGGTGGACTCGGAGGCTCCGCGGCTCGCGGCCTCGCGCTCTGGGTGTCGGGAGCAGAACAGATTCAAATTATGGGAATAATATTTGAAAATGGCGCAACTACGATTTAGTAAATCCAGATTTTTCATTGTACTGAGTTGGGATAGTGACATTTGTGTTTTATAATTATAATGTTGTTATAATGCATGCTGAAAGTAATCAACAGGCCACCCATGTAACAAGTTTTTTTTTTTCTCCTAGTAATATTTCGTGTTTATGCATAGTCCTAGTGAGGGTCATTATTATTTTAAAAATTGTGCTATATATTGTGTGTGAAGCAATAAATAAATAAATTGGACAGTGAATTATACATACAGTGAAAAAAAAAATCAAAAATGTTACCGGAGATCCAAATTTCGTTGTACATCATATACTTTAAATAATGTCAGGAATCACTAGTTAAAGTAAGCCAAGTACGTCTCATAACATCCTGTATATTTATTTGGTTTTTGGTGTTTTAAATTCACTATATGCTATTGTATATTCGCTCAATATTAGAATTTGGGTCTGCGATTTGGAATCCTCTATACAATGTTAACATTGGCATAATAGAAAACACTCAAAAAAGGTTTTGAAGCACTGCGTTTCACATAATTTGAACAATTCATCAAATTGAAAATGTTAAGACGTATTGTTACACAGAATTTGTGCCAAGTTTAAATTAAGATGTTTTTAGTTAAGTTAATATTCAAGTTCTGTGAAAGTTATGTTACTATCCAAGCATTGTGAAACAACCGGCCCACGATGAAATAATAACAGAACTTGAATTGAAATTTCATGGAACTTGAATTTTAACTTTGAAATATGAAGAATTGTTCAAATTCTATGAAACAAACCGACCTTAAAATACAAGTTCCGTCATATTCCTATTCAAGTTCCATGAAACAACCGGCCCAAGAAAAACAAAAAACTATCTCCATCTATACATATTAAATACATTTATAATTAGTGTTTCTAAGAAACTAAACGAAGAGATCATTTATTTTATTTTTTAATTTCACTATCAATATGTTGTCTTTACATTTTATGATTTACCTTCATTTTCCATATTTTTTGTAAAAAATATTATTCGCGGAAACTTCAACGGTTGATACGAATAAGTAAATAATCGATACACCAAAATGTAAATGCAAATGTATCTATTTTTCCCGAAAAATAAATAAAATATTTATGTTCCAATATGAGGGACGAGGATTGTGGATTTAAAAATGTTCATTTTGTCTTTGCACTATTTTCTGAACAAGCTATTTTGAACTAGGCTTGAAATATTTCGACGAAATAAAATTCAGAGCATTTTTGTACGGCCGAACTTTTTTTATTGTTTTATTATATCTGTTTGTTTATTTTTAAAATATTTTTTTTTGATGTGATAGTCAAATGTGTTTCTCTTGAGTCGCTGATATTATTTTATTAAGAAAATAACGTTAATATTCATTTCATCGTGACCACTAAAAGGTTTTCATTTATTTAATATTCATATTAACATTTAATGATTTTATTGAGTAGGCCACTTGAGGTGACCTCTGCCATAGGTCGCCCCAAGTGGTTCGCTAAGTTTGGTGACTTAGCAGGGGTGCCTGGGTTGGTATGGGGTGCGGTTTGTCCGGGTCCCACTAATCAGGCCGGATCGAGAAAGGCTGGTTGAGGCTCCAGCAAGGCTCTCTCGGAACATCACCAACCCCTAGATTCCTTACCATCACTCATACCTTTTTATTTCCAGAACTTTCTCCCCTTTCTTTCCTAAAACGACCCTCCAAACAGCAGTGATCTGATGACATTGGCCCTGGGGGGAATTATTTTCATCAGGGTCTATTGTGTGAAAATTGTGGAAAAAAAAGATGTGTTGTTGACTAAAATTGTTTCAGAGAATTTGAACAATTCAAATATCGAAAATAATTTTAAGATTCTATAAATTTTCTATTGAAGTTCTGATATTGTTTCAGTAATGTGAAGTAACTGGCCCATAATGATTATAATAACAGAACTTGAATAGAACTTTGACGGAACTTAAAAATTTACTTTTAAATTTGATTAATTGTTAAGTAAAATAAAAAAAATAGAGATGTTCGACTGCCTAGTGAGTATATCAGAACATATTTTTAAACTAGCGCGAGTAATTAATTCGATTATATCCATTGTTTGATTTAAAAAGACTGTATTATAAAGGCTGTTATTTAGAATATTGACGTACTGCGATCGCTTGACCTATTAAAAGAGTTGTCTCATATTACGAGAATGGGCGGTTTTTACCTGAAAAGGGATACTCGGTTATGGTTACACAGTAGATCCGGGAAAAACTCGGAAATTAAAATCCGTTAAATCTAATTCTCGAAAACCAATTTCCGGAGTCTAATAAATGCAAATGTTAATTATTGCACAATTTTATCTTCAATCATATTTTTATTCCCTTTTCTATGTTTGTCTTACCATCACAACCATTTTACCGCACGGGTAATTAATTATAATAATAATTATAATAGTTGGATAATTTGTAGAGCACAGTTTATGTGAAAAATTACCTGAAGGACGCTGTTGTATTATATTATGAATTTTCAGGTTTTATCTAACTTTATTATTTACAGATAGATACAGAAAAATGGCAGGTCAATTCCGATAAACATACTTTATTATGCTTGGAGAAGATACGATTTTGCACGTGGAAGGCATCATATTTAAAACACTGGACAGGTTGCATTTGCTACACCCATCACTGTTGGTATTACATTTGTAAAAAGATTATTGCTAAAGTTGAGTAAATAGTTATTTTGAAACACTTGAATTTAGGATTGTAGAATTTCCATGAAATGTCCTTTACAAAAGCTTAAAATAAGTTTTTTTTTCTATTTTTGCACAATAAAATAGAGATCTAATAGATGTTTTAGATATTTAAATATTTTTACAGTTAGACAGAGATAGATAGATAGAAATGATCAAAAGTCACATTACTTGGTTGTTCCGACTTTTTTGCCACGTTTTGCAGATAAATCGCATTTTATTCTTTCGGTGATTTCGAACGGGATGTTTTCTTTGATGACGTCATCCGGCACCCAATTTCAAATATTGCATTATCATTTTCTATTTCACAGATTCAATGGAATGTTGGTGTTTTCACCAATTTTGTAGGCGGATATGGGTTCGCCGCCCGGAAACTATTTATTGGATAACCTACACATCTGCCGTAGGTCATCCCAAGTGATTCGCTACATTTAGTGAGGTTTCCATCATGCCTGGACACATTGACCCCTAGATTCCTAGAAATTCTTCCTCCCCCTTTCCTAAAAAGACCCTCCGCACAGCACCCCCAAGATAACATGCAATTATTTTTCTCATGGCCATGGCTCATTATTGGCCTCTCGTGTGGAGCTAATGTAAGAAAAACCTGCGTCATGTGGGTAACTAATGACAATAATGAGTCAGGTATACGTAGTTGATATATCTCACTTACCATCGGCTATAAATCTGAAATCCTGCTTACCGCCGTGAATTATTATTTACTTGGCGAGATCGCCGCACCGCAGCACACACACTGTCTCGTTTGGCGTTTTTTTCCGAGCGCTGCCGGTTTTTTCACGCAAGATGGCGGCCGCCACCCGTTCCTCCGCGGTTCAAGGCCGAGGAATTTCGCAGACCGCGCGGTGAGCTCTTCGTACGTATGTGCAATGTACGCGTTTCGTTATGGTACGCACTCTACTCAGGCCTCATTGCCCGCTGCTACCTGCTTCCTCTTCGCCTCGTCCTGCGAACAAATCAAACGGATGATGCCTTTTGCACCATTGAAGTTTAAGACTTGTAGACGCAGACCGCGTGGTGCACTTCGCTTACGTATAAACCCTTCAGAATTTTGGCGTATTTTTTAGATGGTCAAAATATTTCCGCTTTACAATAAAATGCAAATTAATGGAATATTTCTGAACATATCCCAAAACAAAAAACTGTTTTTGAAAGGTGATGAAATACGCTTTCAAATTTTATAATTCAAAATAAACATATAATTTTTGAAATATAAAATTTTTGCATGAAACATAAAAAAGTTGTAAAAATGGCTCACCTCACGCTTTTTCTAACTAAAATTACTAAAAACGAAAAAAAATAAAAAAACATATATGTTTTATTAGACAAATGTATTATAAACGTTACTGTCACCTCATTTTTTTATCTTTTTGGATATAAATAATTAATAAAAATTCTCAAAGTTAATTTTTTTTTTCAAATTGCGATTCAAAACTTTGGTTTCATAAAGGTGTATATTTTATTTTTTCGTCGTTATTTTTTAGATTAGACTATAAAGCGTGGTTTTATGCCTTTTTAAACCTGTTTAGAATATAATTTTCACTCTGATAGTAAGGGAGTTACAGCGATTTTTGTGAGCTGGGTCAGAGACGCATATGGTCTCCTGCCAATCAAAGAGTTAAGTCTATTCTGATAGCACTTCTACAAATAAACATAATTTTTAATTGTATTGACATTGGTCGTAATATAATAATATGGGAGGTACATTATACATATTCAAGGAAAATGATCAGACGATATTAGTATCAGTGTAGCAGAAGAATTATTCAGTAAATCGTAGTGCCATGCAAGTTGCATAAGTGACTCAATGAAGAATAAAGACATAGTGCAGGGGTCGGCAGGAGTGGCTCGCGAGCCGCATACGGCTCTTTGCAAATACATTTGCGGCTCAATTGAAAGTACCCGAAGAGCTTTTTTAAATTTTAAAAATAAAGAAGCGATCACGAAAAAAATAAACGAATTGCCTCTTTCTTCGAAAACAGTTCAAGACAGAATTTCAAAAATGTCTTCAAATGTAACAGCGCAGCTTATATATATTATAGCAGCAGCATATTAAGTTGCCTTCCGCAATACCAATTACAACAGAGTCGTTTGATATTAGTGGACAGCATAAGAAACCGTCTTTGTGCGATTTATTACGAATCGAATTATTATCGAATGCATCTGACCTGATTTCAATAAGTGAAGGGTGAGCGTAATGGACACACATAGGCTGTGTATAGTCAGTTTATGCTTTCTAACATTGAAGGTCGCGATTTCACAGTAATAGCAATTGTGTATACCGAATTATCGGTAAAATTTAACGGTTATAGAATTAGTCGGTCGAGTTTTCGAACCATCCACGAATCAGTCTAAAGAAACGTGATACAATGTGCTCATCCCTTCTAATTCGTAGATGGTTCAATCCGAGCAAGCCCAAGAGAAAGTCGGTAGAAAAGAGACACGGGTAGCAGCCAGATTCTCCCACAGGTAGAGAAATCTCAGAAATTCCTTCTGAACCTTCTCCAACATGAGGGAATACTTCACCTGGTGTGAGCTCCAAATCACCGATCCACTCTCAAGCCTATTCCTAGGCAATGTGTTGTTAGTACTGTGAGAACCCGGGTGTCTCTGAATTTCTGCGTAGGGCGTAGGACAAAACCCAGCATTCTAAGTGAAGTACTACACGTCATTACGATATGAGCATGAAATGTCAACCTA
Organism: Glyphotaelius pellucidus; assembly: GCA_936435175.1. Taxonomy (NCBI): domain Eukaryota; kingdom Metazoa; phylum Arthropoda; class Insecta; order Trichoptera; family Limnephilidae; genus Glyphotaelius; species Glyphotaelius pellucidus. Next base: position 8,541,555 of record OW386537.1, on the reverse strand, counting down.
CTATCAAACACAATACCAAGATCTTTCATAGTGGAGATACGTCACATATCACAATCTTAGACACATATCTTTTTTCAAACTTTCTTCAGGCAGGTAGGTACCATAAAAAAATGCGAATAAGAAAGACAATATACGAAAATGATTTCACAATTAAAAAATAATCTTTTCTTGACCAAAGTTAAAGTTAGCCACCTGGTCAAAGTTGACCATCTAGTCAAGTAAGGCTACTTGATAAAAAAGTAGATGCACTAGATTTTTGAAAACGGAAACGGAACACACAAATAAATTTACTGACAGATGAAATGCCAAACGGTCGATTTGGAATAAGTTAGTTTGACTTGAAAATATACAAATTTAACTGAAATGCGTAACTATAAGATAATGCTCATCAGTGATCATTCAATAATTATATTACTGTGGTTGTGCTTACCTAATAATGCTTACTCAGATTTAAAAAAATACATATATCTACTTTCAATCAAAAATGACGCAGGAAACTCATGTGTTTGAATGTCAAATAAAAGTAGAACCTTCGAGTTCCTAACCGATACTTTCCAATACTCGTATTTTGATCCGCATACTTTTTCAGTTGTTATTTATTAATTTTCCCTATTTAAACTTGTAGTTCTGTGTGCAGTAGACCTCGGGCCCAAAAAATAATTTTTCTACTTTTCTGAAATGTAATTCACGAAAACCAAAATTTCCTCTAAAATCATCAAATTTGTAAGTAGGTACTTTCCTACTTGATTACATAGCATAAATACTTTGTTTATATTTTTTTTATTTATTGCAAATAAAGAATAATACAATTTGTCAAAAAAATCATCACATCTCGACAATAATTCTTTTTTAAACTTTCATGGGGCAGATTTGGTAAAGATTAAATTATTCTGATTTGACTCTGGTGGAATAAAAGGTACTATCCAACGGAAACGGAACACGCAAACAAATTTACAGACCGGTGAAATAACAAACAGTTGAGTTAAAACAGGACCCTTTAATTCGTTTATTAATCAATTATTTTTAAAGGGTTCAATAACGTCAGGTAATTATATTAATTTTATTAAATTTCCCGAAACTTCCAAGCCCTTCAATATCATATAATTCCAGTCAATATTCAGGACTTTCCATCTTATTTTCAACTATGAAATTAATTTGCTTTCAACATAGTTAATTATTTTCATTAACCCACGTGAACCCACGTGCATCGAACTAGAAAAAATGGGTTTTTTTCATATTCATTCAAGCGATGAAATATAATTATATGGCTGGATTATTTTTATTTAAAGTTGAAAATGTGTCCCTATACGGCATATTTTCACATGCTATTTATTATCAAAAGTGAACTTAAGTTCAATTGGAAAAAATCTTTTATTAGAAAAATTCCTTAAGTTTCCAGGACTTAGTAATATGCTTCTAGGACTTCTGGCGTCTCATTGCGCCGGCGTACAGGTAAGTAGACCTCCTCTCTACTCTTACGTCACAAGGAGGGAAGAGGGGCGCCGCTCATACCGGCTCCACGCCAGAGGGAGAAACTAGCTTCAAATTCAAGCAGTCGCTTACCTGTTACGTCAGTCGTCGACTCTTCGCGTGAGATGGGAATTGAGGTTATTAGGCGCGCCAGAGCGAGACAGCGACTAAGGCAACAGACACATTTAAATCGTACCTGTTACGTCAGATGAGAGAAAGCGAGACCACGATAACAATTTTCTGAAATAAATACAGAGGGAGTAAAGCTCAGGTAGGTACTGCCGGGAAAACAAAGCCACTGAATCGAAAGGGTAGGAACGCTTCGTAGTTTCCGCGTTGCAGAGTGCCGGGAATAGCGCGTTTCCACTTGAGGCCCTCGGGCGGGTGGTGTTCTCTGTACGCAGACAGGGCAGGTATGATCCACGCGCGGCGAGCAAGCGAGACGGGTATTCTCTGGGGAGAGTCTGCCGAAGGAGCCTCCTGTGTTCTTCTCAGTTTGACGCGAGCGGCCGCCGTGGCTAGACGCGCGCTCTCCGCGAGCCCTGTTGTATTCATATTCTCTCTGCTTTTTTTATTAAACATTAAATACTAATACGGTATCACCGGACCGACCGTGACTTGTGCCCCTACTGCCTCCTCTGGTGAAGGATTTCCTCCTCTGTCGTCCCGTTTCTGCTGTAATCATTTTATTTTTCAATTATTATCATCATTCAAATATTTAAGTAATTGTCATTGCTATACAATACAGCTGAAAATTTGACAACATTACATGTTTTGATAAGCTTTCACGTCTCTAATTTAAAACTTAAATTTTGTAATTATTTGAGAAAATCCAAAAAAAAGTTTACTTTTTTTCACTTGAAACTTTTAAAATCAAAACTTTTCCAAGTGGAATATATTCTAAAAGTGGATATTTTCCCAAGCAGAAGCTCTTCAGTGAACACGTTGCGGCTCCTCCGCCCAGCACCCCGTGTCCGACATCGACAGCCAGAAGTCCAGCCTCTCGTGTCTCGTCTCGTCTCGTCTCCTGTCTGCTGTCTTGTCCACCCTGTCCTGTCCTCCTGTCCTGTGCCAGGCGTCAGGCGTCAGGTCCCCCCTTGCGCCGTTCCTCTCCATACTCGATAGCAGTTTCCCGCCAAAGTTCCGTCAAACTTGCCAGTTCATCAGGCCGGCCACTCCGCAGCCACTAGAGCTAGCTATCGCAAAGGTCACCGTCCTCAAAGTTACAAGTGTAAGAAATAATAGAGCGGAGAAAGAGCAACTATTAAGTTTGTCGTAAAGGTATGATATTTTGTAATTAATTATCAAAGGACGGATCATTTTTTTATTAAACCAAAGACTATCAGATAGACCGAATTTAATTTTGCCACCGTTTCGAAGAAACGCGGCAAGACATATCCGTAAGACTAAAGTTGTGTGTATTTTTGTGCAATATAAGAGTAGAAGTTGGTCCTCCCCAAAGCGCCGGATATCCCCAGAACATATCACCCGTGGAGTAAACATTCCACTTCCTTTAGTAAACAACCCATCGTATTGTTTGTTTTTATTAGCGTATAAAATAAAATAACTAGAATAAAAATCAATTAACCGTAAGGCTAGGTTTAGTTTTCATTATTCAATTAATGAAACAAGAGTGCGTGGAGATAATCAAAACAGTAGTTTAGAAAATATAAAATCTCTCTTACTCTTACCACTTGACAATCTTTGGACAATCACTATACTTATTCTAACTTTGATATCGTCTTTATTCTAAATGAAGTAAGTTAACTTTGTGACAATCCCCTCACACTTCGTGCACGACCTTTTGGCTCACGCTGTGCTAACCTAAGTATCCCTAATCTAGCTTTTCTTACTATAAGATTATCTTAATCGAGCCTTCAACTCCTACAAAGTGTTAAGAATATCATTGTGAAACGCTTTCGGTGTTTCGTACTTAACTCTGTATTAATAATAACTATCTTTCATCTTCAAAACAAATTAACCGCTTCGGTGCCAATTGGAAACTATCGATTCATTCGGCCTATTTTTCATATCGTCGTATAACTAGATCTAAGATATTTCAATTTGTACTATCGTAATAATTTATAGTCAATTATTATCCATAAATTATATTTAAAAGGTGAAATTTAATCTGTAAAGTTGCCAAATTTTCTATACTGTCATAAGAACTGAATTTTGTAAGTCGGTTAAATAAGTAGTCGAACGGACGATCTCGAGCTTTGCGCGTAACTAATAGACAGGTAGTAGTATTCTCGGTAGTGTCGGAGGAACGATACCCACTCCTAGCCAAGGTCCTAGCCCCGACAGCAGACCAGCGGAGCAGCCCCCTCCACCCGCCGAGCCCCCAGGGCGGGTCACCCCGTCCACGACGTATTTTCAATCGTACCTCGCGTACTGCCCCGTGGGGGCCAGCGGGCCCGGCTGCCGCTGCGCGCAGTGCTCGGCCCTGAACGGCTCTGCGCCCCCCGCGCCGGCCCCGCCGCTCTACGAGCCGCCCCCGCTGCAGCAGCTTCCCGTGCTGCACCGCCTGCAGGTGTGTGACTTCCACGCTCCCAAGGCCGCTCACTTCCTCGCGCCTAGCATGGTAAGTGACCTGACATGACACCTCTAGCGACACTCTTCTCACTTTCTCTCCAGCTCTGTTAGGGTTGAGAAGAGCGTTGCTACCATGAATCAACCCAAGCATTTTCTGGAATTAAATGACAACACATGATTTTTAGGTACACACTCCTACTTCCTGTATACCCAAAAAATAACAGATGAAAATTCACGAGGAACCCAGATTTATAGCAGGTCATCAAATGGTTTGAAATTATACACCTACAAAGAAAATATTCTGAATAAAACTGCACCATTTAAACATAATGGAAATCTTCGACAAACATCAATTCTCTTCCAAAATATTAAAAGGTGGTTGAATTCGATTATATATATCTTGGAGTAATTTTTTTGATTAATTTCCGGAATGATTCACAAATATAAATAAAAATTTAAAAGATTTTGAAATTTACCTTAAAAAACACACTGGAAATGAAAACTGAATACAATAACATATAAATAAACTAATAGCGAAAATATTTTAAATTACACAACCTCCAACACTAGCTCAGCTTAATTACGGGTTACGTAATATTACCATAACCATATTTTTACATCTTTACATTTTTTTGTAATTGATGAAACCATCTTATCGAGGTTGATTAATTGGAAAATAAAATTATTTGAATTTCGTGAATGTTTGGTGGGACCTAATTATCATTAAGCTAAATCGTTAGTTACTCAGTAATTCATTTGTCATTTAAATCGACAGCTTCGAATGAACTATGCCAACTCGGGTCATCCAAATAATGAGGAAAATAATTTTTTCGTGCTTTTGACCTTTTCCCATATTTAGACATAGAAAATGCCCCTGTCACATCATAAATGAACATAATCATATATTAGGAAAATTTTGACAAATAAAAATACGAATGGAGACTTTAAAAAAAGGTGTTTGACTGGAGTTAGCATAGTTCAGTACGAAAAATGATATTTTTCCAGTTTTTTGTCAAACATTTTTTGCACTTGCAAAAACAGTGGTTTTGTACTGTGATTACATCACTATAAAAACCAATCTATAATGCCTCTCAGTATATTATGCTGTGAGGTATTTTATATCATCATATAAAGGAGACTATTTAGTTAGAATACCTACTCATTTCTGGTGAAAAGGTACTAAATGTGACAAACCGTCTGTACCCTATCTTGACAGGCGGATTCCAATCGCTGAAGCACTGTCGCCAGATCGGAATGCTGTGTCTATTTTATCCATATGATGTGCTCTGAGGGACTGACGTCATTGATTGTTTTTGCTTTAGTGCACAGTCAAGAGAGATTGGCAAACGCTTGCCGATATCCGTACACTGATGAAATTAAGTCGTACTCGTTCGTATGCTTAACAGCTCAATTTGGTACAATCAAGTCTGACTTAGCAAACGTTCCCCTTTCCAATTACCGAACATTTTGGTATTTTTTTTGTATCCAAATGTAAAAATATTTAAAAAAGTATTAAGCTCCAGTAGGGTGTTTCCTTCCTCCTACAGCTCGTAAATTCTTTCATTATCCATTCTCATTCCTGTTTCTTCATAAAAACACCTTCCGAAACTTCATAAAAACCCTAACATCGCATAGTGGAATATATCAATTGTCTTTAGTAATATACTAGGATAATAGCAAAAACTCTAATTTTATGAACAGTAGATACCTATCTTATTAAAAAAAATGGTTATCTGTAAAGACGGTTCACGGACGATAATTTTACGTGATAACATCGTTTAATAACGATGGAGTGGAAGAGAGTTAGATGCGTCACAAGCCGAACGCTTAGGCCGAACGCTTGTTCCGCGCTCTCGCTTGCACGCTCGGCTCAGGCGGAACGTGACAACGTGACAATGAGTCATGCTTTTTTGTGCGTGCAGCCGACGTTCAACGATTTATAAGACGTCACGTTTATCACGTCAAAAACACAATATTTTCAATACTTTAACCAAATTGAAAAACAGTTTTGATTGGGGTGTACTCTTCGTGCAATATTCTTCACTTAAAATTTCTCCATAAATTGCCGTCATCGACAATGAACGTTTTAAATTGATCTGTTGAAAAATACGTAATTTGCACTTCGTACATTTTATCCTAAGACCACATAAATATATAAAAATACATAAAGATTCTAAAAATCTGTCTGTCAAATTCCAGTCGGGCAAAATCGCTTGAAATTTCTCAATAAAGTGTCGACAGGCGCACACTGTGACTACATCATCCAGGAAATCCGATATTGTTGATAAATGTATCATGTACGTTTCCGCGCTATTTGCATCGGCTGAAGTGTGAAGTGGTGTAATTTCGTGACGCTGGCTGCGGCAATGGCACTTGTCGAGTACTCGTGATGTTATTGAACAAGAACAGTGGCTGTTGTACGGTTGTACGCTGTATTCTGTACTCTGTATGCTGAGAGAGCGGCGAACAGTCCTGGCTCGCGACGAGATCGGGTTTGCGATAGATCCTCTCGGATATCAAATGCCAGCGTTTAGTTCCGCCGACCGCGTAATTCGCAATCTGGGATGAAGATTCTGTTTACGCCACAGCAGCGTGATAAATGTAAATCCAACTAATGCTAAACTTATGAGAATGGAGTAAGTTTTTATCTAGATCTTAACTGTTTTAAGAAATATCTTTCAGGGATGATTTTTCGCCTTATTTTGCACAACTCTAATTTATTCATCAATTTATAAAATTATCATGTCCTTCTTGTTCATTTTTTAGCCATTTTGCCCTATACATAATGTCTTAAAACAGCGACTTGTTCACATATAATAGTTTGATGTTTTGCGGAAAGATTTATTCATGATGAAGAAATGATTGGCGAAATGCATTAAATTACCGATACTAAAAGCGCTCAAAGTCACTTTTGCACTGGACAATGCATCTTTTAAATCTTTGCTTAGTGAAAAGCGTGTTAATAGTTACCCATCAATAATGAGTAATATTTCGTCTTTGAAGACCATTTTAAACACTCTCAAACGAGAATTGTGAAACAGAAAAGAAAGAAAAATTTTCGATCGCATCTGAGAATTGATCCCAGGACCTCTGCTTTGCTCTAACCACTGAGTTGATTCGACCATAGCAATCTCTTTCATTTCTATGCATTCAGTAAATTATTCCACTATGAAAAAATTTAAATGAATTTTTATTGTTCTCTAGACTATGTCCGGGTTAAATCTTCCCCACAGGAAAACTTAACCCTTCCACACACTTTTCCAAAAATGATCATTTAGTCAATCCACGCTATGCAATTGCACTGTATAAGTATAATAAATACAAAACAATACGAGAACAACATGTCAACCTACCAGAGACCAAATGGGAAAATAATTCACCGACTCCAGATATTTTCATATCAGAGGGTTCGGCTCGGTAGAACTCCTAACTGGACCGATAAATCTTACTGATCCTTCAATACAAATATTTTAAAAAATCTTTCCTAATCCTACATGTATTTAATATGAATGATTTTTGCATTTTTATATATAAATACTTCGACAATCTAATAATCCTAAATTTTGAATGAGAGAGCTAGGCATAATGCTCGGTATGATAATATAACAAATGGTAATATTTTTATAGTCTGAGAATGCCAAATTATTTTAATCTCATTTTCTAAATCTGTATATTTTCTAATTTTTTCAGAAACAGATTTTTTAATATTACAGGAATTTGGAATAGCGACATCAATGATATATTTGGAATAGCGACATCAATGATATATTTGGAATAGCGACATCAATGATATATTTGGAATAGCGACATCAATGATATAATTTTAAACTTTTGTCATTAAGTAAGATTTTCATTGGTTGACTTTGAACTCAACACCAAATTTTATAATCATAATAATAAACCTTCCAACAGCCAAACAATACATGCAATCAGTTCATACGTTCATCTTAATCATGAAGAAGAAACATTAAAACTATAACAGATTAGGTACAACACCTAGTACACCACTTAAAGATTACTCACACACACGTACACAAAGAGGTACCATGTTTTTTTACAAACCCGTGTAAAATATTTAAACTGCATTTTATCCTTTTTTTATGAAAATCGACTGGAAAATTCTTGCATAAACCTCTCCAGCGCAGAATATCGGCCGATTGCCGCCGTCAAAGGCAGTTTGCCGGTAAAGGATTATTAACCGACGGTAATTTTTGATAAAGTCAAAGCGCTTTGCCGGGCACACGGCACCAAAACGTCTGTCGCCAAACAACGGCTCCTTTATTTGGGAAATTGATCCCTTTTGCGATACATATCTATTCTGAATTCGCGCACCAGATCGAAATACCTGCAAAGCCTTTGGCATGTCAAATGCCTATAACACGGCATATTTTTTTGGCTAATGGCTTCAGCAGATTTATTTTCATATGGTAGAGTTGAACATGTTTACATGCGGATGTTTTTTTAAGCTGGTTTTATGTTTTTTTTGCTTTTACACAAAATAATGGTCCCTGCCCGGCTTACCCCAGTATTCAGTTTTTAGTTATTATTTCAAATTGTTAGATTTAGTAATGGTTTCTGCACAAAGGTCCTTCTTTTTTTTAATTTACTTTATCATTTTTATGTTACATACCTACATACAAATTTCGTTAAACTGCTTGATAACTTGTCAACGGGTTCTTTAACTATCGTTAGCGACAAATATATTACACTTTTATTAGAATCATAGACATAAGAATAGATATGTATTTCCATTAATACATAATAGAAAAAAGTACAAAGGTACAGAGAAAAAAGATAATACAAATTCTTAATCTTTTTCGCGTTACCAGTTTTTCAACGTGCATTTCCTGCTGAAAATTTAAAAAAAAAAAATTGTTGAGTTGGGTAACATGTTGCAAATTTTAGGGTCAAAGAATTCTAAATTTCTTTGACCTATTTATTTAGATACCTGGGAATTATAAATTCATAATTTGAAGTTGTTAGTCTGTTATGAGCAAGTACCACTATTTTGTTATATTCATATTGAGATGTACCTATACCTACTGAATCGCAATATTAATTAATTATTATTATTTATTTTGCAGCCGTGTCAGATAATCTTGGGGGTGAGGTGACTATTTTTTTCTCGGGGTCCTAGAGTGCAACCATTCAAAAATTTAGAACGGAAAGCATTATAACATTATGTAATAAAAGTTGTCGTTTCTAGTTGAACGTAATATGGATGATTTAGGCAAGTTTCTCAGCAAATTAAAAATTGTGCATATAATTATATTATTTTACTTTTTGGCATATTTGTTAAAAAAACTTCAAAAGGGCCATTTACTGCGAAAATTTGTTTCAACAACTTTATTAAAAATAACAAATTTTCGCTATTATTTTTCCGCGCATTTAAGTTTTTTTTTTCATGATTACGTTTCGTATAAATATAATGACGACAACACGTTGTGTTTTGTGTCGTTACCGCATATAATGTATGCCCTTGGCTGTGTTGGTGCTCTCAGACGGTGTTCTACTAAATATTTGGGAAACCGGAGGGAGTGAGAAGGTACGTAGATTAAATAATAGATCATAAATGAAACATGATGTTATATGAAGAAAATAAAACACGTCGATGGGTTAATTATCTCGATGAATATTGTAATTAATAAATATTTCGTAATTTAATGAGTTAACTCGGTAGAATAATGAAAACTTATTATTTATTAAATGTTATTATTTATTATTAAATGCTCTGTTCTTTTTGGTGTACCAAGACTCATTTTAATTTATTTTTGTTTATTATTTAACAACGTGATTAATTTTTAAAACCTATTCGTTACCTTGTTTAGACTTACTTAATGTTTCTATTCCACGTAAAGGTTGTAAAAAGGCGTTAATAAATTTACTTTAAGGACTAATAACTGTGCTTACATCACTTCATCTTGATACACGATCAACTTGATGTCCACTTCTACAGGAATATCTGGATCCTGAAGCAGTAGACGTCCTCCATGAAATATGATGACTGTGTAAGAAACTAAAGTGATATAAACAAAGTTATTTGTAATTTAATTACACAAATAATGCCGTTACAACGAGAAAACTATTTCGAAAAACTTTTCTTTAAAAATATTGTAAAAAAAGTGTTTTTGTCTTGCTTGTATCAACATCAACACTTTATATAAAATTTCTTATGTAAACATTATATACTAAGAAGTATATACGGTTGCTCTCGTTGTTTGACGTTATATCGAGAGGCCTTTAGCAATCCGGTCCAGCCAACTTCTGTGGTGCGCTAGCTTTTTCAACAAAAATTCACAAAGTGCCACTCAGGAGCGCGGTTTTTTCCAGAATATTTTCAAACACCCGATAAAACTATGCGAAAAATATTTTCAAAGAAAATTCTGGAATGAAAAAATTGTGTTCGTAACCAAGTTGGTAGTATTAGATTAGTGTTTGTGTGAATTTTCTTTTCATTCTTCATATTACTCATGAATTTCACACATTTACTCAAAAAAGCAAATAGGCATCCATTTGCTAATTCGGACAATTTTTTTCTAACCATTACTGATGTTGAATCAAACAAATATCGTCATTAAAGTGACGGCTTTTATGATAGAGTGACAAAATTGTACAATTCTTTAATCTTGTTGATTTATCTAATAATTTTATCGCTTGAAGTATTAGATAAATAACTACCACGCGCATATTAGTGAGTTAACATACGTGACTTAACCGGGGCTTAGCCCAGTAACCCGGGAAGGAAGGTGGTTACTTACCGACTAACTTTTACCTTAAACCTTTTATCTACTTGAATCTTCGCCATTGTTGAGGTTAGAAATTTGATTGGCACTTCTAATTACCGGTTAAATTATTAAATATCACAATAATTAATTAATAATTAAATTTTGGTATCACAAGGACATTGCGGAGAATATCATCAACTTTGACGAGTTTAATAATTGTTTTTTAGCGGTAGATATATCCAAAGAGGTATAAAAGCGTTTTCATTCTGTTGCTAGGTGGTTTCATTTTCTTATCTTAATTATTAAATAATAATAATAATGCCACGAACTCGTGGCGTGTCAAGAATTCAACCTTAATTAGTAATATTGATAAAGGTACAAACCAAAATATTTGATGAATAAGTATTTAGTGCCTATTACTTTTACCTGTCTCTCTCTGCCATTATCGTAGAAAATCCTTCTTCAGAAAATAAATTTTAAAAAACTAATCAAATTTTGCACACTTTTTTGCGTCAAATTAAGAGGAAACCGGTCTGGGGGCGTTCAAATCATTTATGTTCAAAACCACAGGTATGGTCCGAGATTTATGAATGAACGAGATATTCAAATTGTATGGTCTTAAATATACTTGTATATGTATTTAATTACGTATTCAATTACTATCTACTTATATCTTTTCTATAGATAATTCACAGAATGGGTTTAAAAAAGTAACTATTGCTTATAAAGTATTTTTCAACCAGGGCTTTGATCTTTTAAGTTTTAACTTAAAATCAACGATAAGCTTAATCAATAAAAGTAAAATAAATTTACTAATAATTTGAATGTTGCAAAGTGTACCCACCTGCTGAAAACATAGTTACAAAAGTAATACATATATTGTGCAGTACCTTGTACAAACACATTCTTAAATTTAAACATAAGTAAAAAAATTAAACATTTTGTAACTATTTACAGGAGAATCATTTCAAAGAGATTATAATATCTTAGGACTAAACTTTATCTAACTTTAAAGTTCCAAACTATATCTAACTTTTTTTTACCACTATCGGTGTGCACAGATACTAAAGAGCGCACGTTTGAATATTACACCGACAGTGATTCAAATTGGTTCGAAATACTTTGAACACAGCCCGTAGTCCCCTCTCCCCGCGCTACAGTGCACCACTACACCAGCAAGAATTTCTTTAACGTGATTTTACCGTAACAGACAATCAAGCTGATTGTTCTCAATTTAGTAAGACTTATGTAAAAAAAAATGGTTGTCAGTAAAGTCGGTTTACGGACGATAATTTTACGTGATAACGTCATATAAGAACGATGGAGTGGAAGAGAGATAGATGCGTCGCTGGAGGTTATCCACCACATACCCGCCACGGTATAAGTAACTGATGGTTACTTCTTCAGGGCTCTCACAAGGACTCGAATTTTTTTTATAGAACGACTCTACATTTAATAAACGAAACTAGACCTTCCATGTCCCCGCATACGTTGTTAGGCAGCAGTATGCGAGTGCTTGCTATGTACAAGTGTTAGTATTTAGGAAAAGTAAAAAAAATCTTACCTGAAAAAAACCCAAAAGTAGGCGGTATGCCTTAGGGGCCATCCATAAATTACGTCACACCTTAAGGGGGGGGGGGAGTAGAGAAGTGTGACAAGGGGTATGGGGGGGTCCAAAAGTTATGAAATTCTAGGGGGAGGGGGTCTCACAAATGTGACAGGGGGGGGGGGGGGGGGTAAAAAAATCATGAAATTCGTGTGACGTAATTTATGGATGGCCCCTTTCCTGAATGATTTTTGTACATAAAAACACAGGGCATAATATTTCAGCTCAAAAAAATAATAGTTTACACAAAAGATTGTAACTGGGATCGGAACGCGGGTAAAACCGGGCACTAAAGCTAGTAAATAAAAAATGCATCTCGTACGTCGACCGATGAGCGGAGCACGTAGGGAAGCCAGTAGACAGACAGTTTGTTGGTTTGTTGGCTGAATGTATTGCCGCGCATAAGTTTAGTTTGTTTGGCTGATGGTTCGGATGGCTTCCGGTGGTGCTGTGACGGGAAGTCACGTGATCTACTTCCACGTGACGGAGGTGTCAGGGTTGAATTACTGTTTACTGCTTATGTTACCGGCTTGCTCTTTCCCGTCAGCCATTTATATCGGGAAAGGTTATTTCGAATTTCCGCAACGTTTTCGACCGATTCAAAAAACAAATTTCAACAAACACAAAATATCACTAACAGACCACTTAGACAAGCGTACAAAGAAAACATAAAAACTCCGACGGTAAATACAAGGTTTGGACAAAAACACTACAATTATCATGCTATAAAAGCATTCAACAGTCTTTCACTTGAAAATAAAATTGAGGAAAACAAAAATAAATTCAGACAAAAAATAACAAAATGGATTAAAAAACAAAAAAGACAATATTACCGAAATTTCATAACATGAAAGAATAAAACATTTGTAAAGAATAACACGCAACACACAAAAACAATATAAAATGCACATCACTCACAAACACACAACACATAAAATATGCCGATTTTTTTATTTAATTTTATATTTTTAATTTTACTTTAATTTTCACTTTAGTATTACTTTTTTCTTTCTTATTAAATTCTTCTTTTATAAAATGGGGGCCTCAGCACAAGTAAGTCACCCAGTGAGGCCAAAATTACTAGTTTATACTTAAAAATGTAAAATATTGAATCAAATATATAAATCATTATGATTATTCTGTACGATTTATTTTTGATATCGTATCGCTCTTCAGATATAAATATACATACTTTCTGGAAAAACTATTCATTAAAAAAGTCAAGTGATGCAGTATTTAAATATATACCTTCACGTCGATGTTTTAGTTTTTATCCGCAAAATATAGCTTTCACATTTTTAACTTATATAGGCACATTTTTAAGAAAATATCTCAAATTATCATTTTTAGCTAGAAATTACTTTCGGAATAAAACAATGGTATTTAAATTGAATTGTTATGTCATTATATTAATAATAATAATGTTTTGATGATTTGTACAGCGCTGCTTTTGTGAAAAATTACTTCAACTGCGCTGTACAAATGTGCTTTTCCAATGTTCTAACTTACTACCAAATATAGACTAGATACTAGAGATAATCTATTATGATTACTTAAAAGGCAACCGGGTGGCGTTTTGTCCATACAAACATATTCCCTAATTTCTCTCTGGGCTTTGACGCTACTGCAAATATTTAATTTGATTTTTTTGTTAAGTTACTTCTTATTGGAGATAGGACACTCCAAAAATTGTTAAACTCGCCTGATTTGAATGCCATCAATATACAAACTAGAGAATGTATTATTTAAAAAGCAAAACGTAAAGACATAGTGTATTTTCTTCTTATGCATTTACTAAAAAAATCTTAATAATCGGCTCATTTTTGGAAGAGAGAAATGGGGAATACAAAATCTCTTTTGATGATTTTTTTCGGTTTTATGAGCTGTTGTCACTTTCGCTCAGTATTCGGGGGAGTAAGAGTGACGGTGCAATTTGGTAAAATACCTATCGTTCAAGTTTCTCGGTGACCGGGTTTCCTCTTAAGATTGACAGATTGTATCCTCTGGTTCATCGATCAATAAGACAAAACTATTTGTAAATGCATTTGACCAATTCTGTGTTATTAAATATATTATTTAATATGAAAGACAGGCAGATAATAGTGTAAATTAGTGTGCGGGTAGTAAGAAATTTAATTAAATTACAACAATTAACAAAACAAAACGCTGCCAGATCAAATGTTTATTTCAAAAAAATGAAAAAATTTCTTCGACCTTAAACCTCTTTTCCGTCTTTTTTTACGCAAAGCATAATAAGTAATGAATAATTCGGCAATTTATACAATCTAAATCTCTTTAACATTTTGTCTAGATTGCACGATTAGGTAGATGATGCCAAATCAATTATTTGAGCGAAACATTTGACTTTCAGCGATAAATGATTCACCCCTCGCAGCGGGGTTCATGGTTTATTAATAATGTATTCTCGTCAATGTGATTGTCGGAATATTCCCCCTTAGTTTGGCCGGCAGAGAGATTTTCTTTTGCTGCCTGTTTCGGGCGTGTCGGCGAGGAGGTGTGAAGATGCGATCGAATACGGGAATGTGGAGTAATGAATATTGACGTTGGATGACATCGATCAAATGAAAGCAAACGCTGAAGTGTTTGTATTTGCGATTTGTGCCAAAGATGCATTGCCTACTTACACCCAGAAATTAATTTTCTTTCTCTGAACGGCAGATAATCACAATGTAACCATTTTTGTCACGATATTTATAATGGTCCAGACCCATTTGCACATTTTTTAAATTATATATATAGAATTAAAAATGTCGTTTTGCTAAAAAGTAATCTTACGTGCATTTGTTTTAAACCACTTTTATTAACAAATACGAAAAATTTCGTTTGTCACAAATTTAAAGATATTAGAACAGATAAATAAACGGTGGATGGGGAAAAACTTTTGGATAATTAATAATACTAGTGGTCGCCTAATGGTCGAAATTCGATAATAATTAATTTAATGTGTAATTTTTTTTTATTGATTTAATGTATTTTTATGCATAATTTAAAAAAAATATTAGCTTTCCGCACTCCTCTATAAACTACAAGTGTGCGAAATTTCATACTCCTCTGTCCGCGCAATTTTCGTTATAAGGGGTACAAAGTTTTTGCTTCACGTATTAATATACTGAACTGATAATGTTCTCTTACCGGGTCTGTACTATTTACTTGTAACTTCCTCCAAGAGTCTTACTTTTCAATCACTTTTTGACCAATATTTTTATTAATCTCTCCTAATTTTTTAGTAAATTAAAATATTTTTTTTTATGAAAATACTAAATCGATTTCAATTTGGCACAAAATATATTTTCTTTGCACTGCAGACCAACCAAGTATTTCTATTGAATAGAAAAGTTTTTCAATTGTCCACCAAATTAAACATTATAAAGTTCTTTCCGCTTGGTACAGATGAAACCGTTTTCTTGGTTGCTTATAAATTAACAGCAATGGCCACCATCAACTCGAATTCAGTTCGTGATTCGTTTCCTAATTGGTTACTTAATAATAAACTCAAGATTGGAGTGTTTACCCGGCGACATTCAATGGGTATTGATTTTAGATACCTCGAATTTAATAATATGTTATATTATTATTGGAAAACAGAATCACACATTTAAATTTGTATTAGTAACAATCCCGTGTCGATTTTATTAGTTAATTTCTTTCAGGCACATAGATTAAATAATGTGATTTTTATCATCCCATCAGATTCTTCATTCCTTCATTCTTGATTCGCATTGTACCATCTTCTTGTATGTTTTTATGAGAATAGAGACTAGACTAGAGTGTCTTTGGTCTATTCGAGCTTTTTTCTTGTTTATCTGTTATGCTAGGGTCGAACAATGCATCTATCTAAACAAAACAATCAGGAATGTCTTCATCATTCAAAGATTTGATCAAGATTTACAGGTCTCTCTGCTGACAACTTGAGGGTACGGTTTTTTCGGATGGGCAGTGCAAATGATAATATTCTTAATTCACTCATTTGAACCCAAAAAGCCACAATGAAAATTATACTGAACGTTCCTTAAAGAACTGGCACTGACGAAATCCTTAACATATTCTAATACAATTCTCTTTCACACAAATATATAACACAATAAATAACAACAAACGCGCATAATAGAAACAATAAATCTAGTCTAGTTAAAAACATAAAATCCAAAAAGCAACTACGGATACAACTTAAAATATAACAAAAAAGGTTTTTATACTACTTTGGTAATAAACTCTACAACAAAATCACAGTAACATTAAAACATTTAAAACAAAATAAAAATTTGGATACAAAAGATAGAGATTTCGAAAAAATATATCACCTTATACCAAACTGATGCAGCTAAACAGATAGCTCAAGACTGCACTAAAAACCCTACATAATATGTTTTATATTTTCATATTATTTAAATAATTAAATTTTGATACGTAAATGAAATACTAAGTACGAGAGATCCCAGCGAAGGTATCATTATTGCTGCTTGTAACAAAAACGGAAGATAATAAAATATTTATTGTTGTTATATTATTTTTTGTATTTCAGGATTTTTCTTCTCAACATGGTACTTTATTTTAACCGACTAACTTTTATTTTGTTCCACGGTCTTTTACTGTTTAACGTCCCTATTTCCATTAACATCTGGATCACTACCAGTGACTGTCTTGTCATTTGCATTAAACTGTGCTATAAAAACTATAAGCGAACACAAGCGTCAAACAGTTTGTTTTTTTCTTTATCTGTTGAAGACTTGGCTCTTTAAAAAATTGATCCAGCTTGTTGAATGCAGCTCAGACAAACCCTCGCTTTCGTTCTAGTTCAACCGTATTTTCAATTACCAGTTAAACCGTGCGGCAAAGACAAAAATACTCTTCAACTCTTTCAATCTCTTCTCTGTAGATAAGAATTCGATGAAGTTGTTTTCTCGGTTTTGATATCTTTTGTTATGCTTATATTAATCTTGAGATCGTTTTTCTTCTAATCAAAGATTTTTTAGATTTTCTTTACACATACTTATTGTTTATCAATACATTTCCAAAATTGTTTAAATACGCATTTAAATTTGTCCTCGAAAAGTGAGTTATCTACTCATGTATCTTGACTATATATAAAATAGAAAATCATTTTGTCAGAAATAGTAAAAGCTCTCGAACAATGATACATAACGCCAAGACATTTGCACGTTTTTTTTGTATGGAAAAACAATGGCAATACAACTAATTTTAATGAAAAATTACTTTGTTTTAAACCGCTTTATTATACAGTTTTACGAATAGTTATCTTATCTTCTCATGAATCTTGACTACATTTAAAATAGAAAATCCTTTCGTCAGAAACAGTAAACTCTCTCGACCAATGAAATTTAACGCCGAGACGGTTTTTTCACGGTTTTTTGTGTGTGGAATAACAAGGGCAATACAACTAATTTAAATGAAAAATTATTTAGTTTTAAACTACTTTATTATGCAATTTTACAATTCTAGTTTCGGTTATAACTAACCTTCTTCAAGACCATAATAATAAATAAAACTACTTTTATGTAGCTTTAAAAAAATTACTAAACAGTAAAAAAATGAAATTATATTATCCTAGGATTTTCAAATACACCTACTTTGGAACATGGGCAAAACCACGTATTACTTTATTCATCGTAACATATCTGTCCATAACTGGTCGTAAGTTAATTCTTTTCGAATTAAACCAATCATTGGTATTCAATCAGGCAGTTTATTCTGTATATCGGGTTATCGCACAGTTCAGCGTGTTTTGTTTGAACAACATACACGACTAGCTTCACCAATGAACTAATCCACTCAATTCTCTATCCTCGCTGAGGCCTGTTATCTGAGGGAGTGCATATCGCACCGTGTCATTGTTCCGGCACGGCCACCGGTTGAAGGGTTAGCGGAAAAAAGTTACAGAAAATCGATAGATACCGACTTTTCAATTGTCTGTGATAAGCTCCAGCGCTACTGTTTCAGTGAAATCACTGGCATTGTGGCAAGTTTGATATTATATAATCAATTTTACACCTACTCTTTACATTTTTGCATCAAATTGGACAATAAATCATGTGCTTTGGCAAATTTTGGCAGTTTTTTTTTTATACTCTTATCAACATGTTTCTCTGATCTATTCATTACTATTGATGCAAATAAGAGTGCTGCAAGTTTCATGAAGGTCGCTGATAATTTACTTTGAAATGCATATTATTAAAGTTTAACAGTTTTTCTACATCATCTTATTAGTTTTCTTTGAGAAATTTTGAAAATAAAACTGACTCTCCAATTTTCGCTGTAGGCCGGAGCTAATACCTATTTTTTTATCCACACAGGAGGAGACCCTGAAGAAAATAATTTCCCTCGGGGCCTATTTCATCTTAGAAGATGCCGTATGGAGGGTCTTTTTGAGGAGAGGAATGAGTGAATATGGATATTTAAGTGGGTGGGTCTTATAGGAAGGATGAAACACAGAGACCGGCAAATAGTTCCACAGCCGAGCTGTTGAGCTGAAGAACGAGACATATAAGCGATTCGTTCTCATGTGACAAATGTCAACTGCTTACATATACACCGTGTGCTATGCACCGGTGCCGAGGGAATCAATGGCGCTAGTTCCTCGGAGTATCTTCCTTTTAAATATCGGTAGAACAAGGATAGCATTCCCATCCGACGCCTGTGCTCTAAAGATTGCAAAAAAATCGTTAAGATGGGAAAATCAAAGAGACCGACCGTTTCTGCATAGAGTCGAGGTTTTTTTTAAGTAGTTTAAAAAAGGCTTGATTTATATGTGAAGTATAGCTTATTCTGTCCTAAGAAAATAACTTCAAAATAGCTTCAATGAACTTATCACAAAAACACTAAGCTATTAAAAGAGATTTTACGCTTTAACCGAAAGAAATTCAGTTTTAACTATTCCATTAACTACTGTAAAACATGCAGTACTGAATTAGTGCGTGGGTATGTGAACACATATCTACAAATCATTAAAATAACACAACATACCTATATTACACCCTACATAATTTGTAAGTTCATATAACTCTCCCTATGTAATTTCCCCATATGTTCACCACCATCACAATGTCCCTTTAGTTTCACTTTGTTTCTTTGTTCTAATTTCCATTAAAACAGTGCTCATGTTTGTGTCCTGACCTAAAAACGAGCATAATGAAACTCACAGTAATGTGTGCTTTGTATTGGTTTCGTGATTAACAATCAAATAATGGTATTCCCGGTCACACCAAAGCAAATTTGTGTACCTTTTATTTTAACGCCAACAAAATTTTCAAAATACCGTATTATATTTCTACCGCGCTTTGTTTGGAGAACTTAAATTCAATCAAAGTTTTGATTACTATATTTTAGACTTTGGTTTATTATTTATACTTGTACAATCATTGAGTTATTAATAATTGACTGTTTATATCCGTCTGTTGTCTGTTGAGAGATGTCATCTGTTTCTGAAATCTGCGCTCCGAGTTCTCAGATCTGTGATTCGCGATATCAAGTTAACCAGCGTTCGGGCACAATATTGTCTGAGATCGTTTACCGAATAGATTCTGCGCTCAAAGCTCCAGATCCACAATATAATTAGTTGCTGTTGGCAAGTTATCAATGAGTGATTCGATTACTGTTGCCTGCGTGAAGTTGGGCGATGAATCGTACGAACCCCCCGAGGAATAACTTTGAGATCTCAACTCCTTCACGTCATATCCTAAAACTTTATGCCTATTTGTTGAGCCAATTATTTATCGATAAGTCCATTATTTTCGCAAATGTTTCCTCTTTGAAAACACGCATGATTTTTAGGAAAATTTTGCGTATCTTTAAATATCTGCCGAATATCTTGAGTTCTAGTTTCTACCCGATTAACCCAAGTTTTAACAACCAAAAGTATCAAAAATTTTGTCTTTTTTTATATTAATTTTTCATAACTTCGTGGCACATGTGTGAAATAATGTTGCGAGCTGAAAATAGTGACGATGGCTTAAAAAATCCAGATAGAAAAGCTGAATGGAATAACGACAAATACCGTCCTTGCTCGGGTCTTTTTAATATCGAGACAGGCGTATAGATTTTTTGCCTTATGGATAGGATATTATGTTTATTTATTCATATCGATTTTTCTTCCTAACGTTTTCTTTACATGAAAGCGATACCTACGCTGTCCACTATACACATACGCTCATATCAAAGACAATGTTATCATTGCTTACTGTTTGGTTTAAAAAACTGGTTGGAAAAGGGATTTTATTATTAGTTTGTGCTTCATTGATAGAATCAAAAACAGAGAATAATACGAACGCCTGTTATCTAACCAAGTTAGAGTAGTTGTTGTTCACGCACACTCCTCCCTCACCCCTGAGGACCAGGAGGCAAGGAGGGAGGGTGAGGACCAAGGCAGAGGGGGCAAGAAACATGACTGACCGCATTCCAGCGCCGAGTAAGTCCACTCCCCCCAGCCAGGACTTGCACTGTGCTGTACACCGACCACACTGTACCTCTTACTCTCACATCTTCTCGTTCCCTGGTAGCTCCCTCAGCCGCTCGGGACATGACTCCATGACGTAATCTACTATCAATGGGAGATTAACTCCTGGCGAGGATATTCATAAGTTGTAAGATATCAAACCCAGTAAAACGACATTAATAATTGAGTCAGCATTTATAATCTCATTCAACTTTTTTCAATACAACCCAATCAAAAGGACAAAGAAAATTACGGGACAAAGTCTCACGGCAAACAAAACGAGTATTATAAAGTATCATTTACATTTTCCAACCTGAATAATTCTTTGAAATGATAAATCATAATAATACAATGAAATATAAGTTCTTCCATATTTCATAACAAATAGGCAGAGAAAACTTTGTAATCGACGCAAACGAGGGTTGGGTAGGTGACAGGTACCTCTGCCCATCCTCAAACGCGAAGCTTTTCAACTGTGGCATTAGGCGATCTCGGACACTTCGCGGAAAATGCCAACCGATCCGATAAACCCCGATGTGATGGGACGGAGCCTTCGGATCAAGTGCCAGGCTGACCCTCCCGGAAGGTCAGCAACCCTGGGCCTCCGGAACTGGGCAGTGTTAGGAAGGCAACAACATTCACACGTGATGTGAATATTTAATAAGACTATATTGGAGTGATTTTATGCTGATGTTGGTAGGTGTAGATGCCGCCTTTTGCGTATGTGGCATCGCAATTGCCGAGATCCGAGCTCTAGCGAAACTGAAAAGACTGACACACGCTCTACGCTTTGTGCCGGCCTGTTAGATTTTATGTCACTATGGGAAAGACTGAGAAAATGTGCGCTATTAAATATAGAAATAGATTCAATAAAACTAAAAAAAGTCTACCTAATTTCTTGTGTCAACATAATCATTGATAGGTTGGTGGTTATTATAATACATTGGTTATTATAAATATAAATTCTAAGATAACGATGTATACGCATTAGATTCGTGACATTTCAACTGTGTTATTTTTATAGTAAAGCGTCGTTATAGGGTCCTTGACTTTTCTCGAGGGCTGTCTAAAAAACAGGATCAATTATTATTTATCTACATAAGAATCTCTTTAAATATATTTTTATTACTGTTCCAAATTTATTTCCAATCTTATCCAATATTTTTTATTTCTGTTCCAAATAACCTTACCTACATATTTCGCTTAAAAAGAAAACATTTTTTGTTCATTTTGAATTTTTGACAGTTTGTCCCTCAAATCTGAACCTTTTCACAGTCCGCCACATTGTTAATATGTAAATACAGTTTTTCGTTAATTTATAACGCTTCGTTTAATCTTTGTATTTTTAATTGACTTAGGTTTTACGTCATTTTTAAGCTTTAAAAACATCTTTTAGGTGATATTGTTATTGAGGCAGTTCAGTTATGTACAATAAAATGTTTTTTCTATGCTATATATGTAAAAGCCCCGAAAAAAGGCGTTTATTAATAAATAAATGAATAAATAAATAAATATTTTACAATAATTTCTATGTGGATTTTCGTCGGTATCGTGAAGTATTATTGTCGAATCGATTATTTATATACTCAAGACTCATTTCTTCATAAAATAGATAAATTGTTTAATTTTATATTTTTGTCAATTTCCAAATAATTACTATTATAACTACTACTACTACTACTTTAGTTTTTCAGCAAAACTTTTTTTTATTAATGTGTGTTACATACCCACTCTGTTATTTTTAGTTTAAGGAAGCTGGGTGAAAATAAGTGGTACTCTATAATAGGAGTAGATAGGGAAACTGCCCCGGCGCGCGCCGCTTACCTGTAAAAATTCCATAGTCTCCTGATCCATCCTCTCTGGCGGTAAATTGCGTAATAAAACTAAATAAAATATCTGCCATCAATAAAAAGCGTTTCTGTATTCACCTCATATTGAGAAGCAAATTATAAATCTGTGTTTACGACCATTTTATACGACATTACGGCTTGTCTCGGCAATTTATGGGTTTAAATGTACCTAATAATTGATTTTCAGTAGCTTATAATGGTGGAATGAACGCTTGGAAGAGTAAAGTTTCAATGGTGATTTGGCTTCTATTGAATTTTCCTTTTTTAAAACTTGTGTATTCAAAAGATGTTCTCCCAGTTGCACACTGACTGTGAAAAGGCAAAGGGATTATCCCTCATTTACATTGCATTTCAATTCACACGAGATTTTAAATTCTTGTTTTGTTTTCCATGTGCACGTCAATCTACATTTCTGTTGATTGTATATCTAATTACATTTCTGTAATTTTTTTTTTTAAAGGTGCCGGTAACCCGGGCGTTTATTAATATAAAGAGTTATTTACATTTACATATATGTGCGCTACCCGACTCACTAGACAATATCTGTTCTGAGCCGGGTAGCAGTATCTATAATTACATATATCAGTTAAATCTTTCTACCTCCGAAGAACATGAAATCAAATAAAATAGTTCCTATCTATTTATTTTCTCACCGTATGTGTGTACTGTGTAAAATATTTTTACTACAACGCAATGCATAAACATTAAAACATTATAATAATTAGTTTGTCGTAATAATTAGTATTTTAATATTAAGTTTTATATTTAGTATATACTATGTAAAACTGAAAAGTATACTGTATTAAATAATTAGAAAAAAATTAGAGATTTCTTACAATCAAACTGATTGATCAGTTTCGTAAGATTTGTAAAATAAAATATTGTAAAATTAAAACATATTTAAAAAAAAAAAGTTAAAAGATTAAAGCAAAAAAAATACAAAAGATAATAAATAAAAATACAAAGTACAAAAGAAAAACTTAAATAATAATAATACAAAGTACAAAATAAAAACATAAATAAAAATACAAAAGATAATTTACATATAATAATCTAAATATAAAAAAAATTAACAAACATATATAAAGTAATTGAACATTTTCAGTATGAAAGTTCTTTTTTTTTTTAAATTTTAATATGTGTTTAAATAATAATATACAACGTATAAAAAATTAACACGTTCAGTTTGCAAGTAGCTTGTTAATGCAATCCCTTTTTTTGTTTAATAACCACGTATTAAAGTTTTTATATGTACGATTTCTATTGGTTTGAGTTATGTGTTGTGTTTCTTTTAAGAAAATGTTGAATATGGAAGGTGCGAGGTAAGATTCATGTTTTTTAGCAAGAGTGGATTTTATTTTTGGCACTTGTAAATGTTTGTTAGATTTAGCTCTAGTGTTCTGGGAGTTCTGTATTATATATACAATTAACATATTTTTATCAAATCTCCGTGTTCTTGCTGTATTTTGAATAGAGATTATTTCCTCTGTGATGTAAATCAATATTTTATTGTTTGATAAAAATGGCGCGTATATTTTGGAGCATTCTTAATATTTTTGTTATGATTAAAGAAATTTATTTTATTTCTATGTGGTTTATGAACTTTGTGGTTTATTTCTAATATCAGGATGTTTATTTTAAATAGTTTTGTTACACGTGTTGCAAAGAAAATTTTAATAAACTCACATCAGTTATGCAACCAATATCATTTTAGTTGTTGAATATTTTCATTTAATAAACCAGAGCGGGGACTTCAATTCAATACAATTTATTCAAGTATTCCAAAATTAACATTTCAAAGCGTCTTAAAGAGAGAGATAGTAGATAAAATAAGATAAGCAGATTTACACTAACAGCAACAAAGCTTGCGTCTAAATTGTGCCTTATTGATGTTAAACATATCGATATTCGAAGTGATTCTATTAAACAACAAGTTAGCTCTCCTGACTGGTATGACCAATGACCATTGGCCAGTTAGTTCTGAGATAAATAGTCTATGCTTTCGGTGCAAAGATAACCATCGGGAACATAGAACTAATGCTCTCCGTGATAGTCGAGTTCGAACCATTCACGAATTAGTATGAAGAAATGTGTTACAACGATTTTTTTTTTTTTTTTTGATTTACTAGATTCTTATATTCCTTGAAGAGGTGGATCATTTAAACTTATTTAATTTGAAGTTAAAGTTCTTTATACAAATAGAACGGCGTCATTTGCGCCTCGCAATCTTTACCTCATGTGGGTATTTAAAAATATTACTTATTTATTAGTGACTTAAGGTCCTGAATTTAATTGGTAGGGAAAAATTGTTACCTGAAAACGCTATTAAAATTGCATTCATCATCATCAATTCTTCATCGCCAGAAAGCTGGAAAGCATAAATACATACGTGTCTGTTTGTGTTATGTTGGGAGTGGGAAGGAGGCGATCATGTCCTTTTATTTGGAGTTCTTCCGCATTTGCCTTCGGGAATGAGGAAACCATGAAAAACCTTATCCAGGAAGATTCGGCCGGTGGTCAACATGAACCCGGTCGGCCCTCAGTGATATCGGTGTACGTTATCCTGCATTGTGTGTGTGTGGGGTGTATGTCTGTTTTTATTTAAATATATACTTTATGGGACTATAGGGGATAAACATACATATATATACATACTATACAATATTATATAAATATATACATAGATAATGTGTTACAACGAGCACATCCCTTCTGACTCGTAGGCGGTTCATACCGAGCACGCCCAAGAGGAAGTCAGCAGGGTAGAGACACAGGTAGTAGTAGCCATACTCCCACAGGTGGAGAAATCTCAGAAATTTCTTTTGAACCCTCTTCTTATCATCTTACGTGGGATACTTCACTTGATGCGGGCTCCAAACCACCGATTCACTCTCAAGCCTACTCCTAACCAATGCATTGTTTTGTACTGTGAGACTGTACAGGGTGTCTCTGAAATTTCTCGCAGTGCGTAGGACAAAACCCAGCATTCTCGGTGAAGTATACTACACATCATTACGATATGAGCATCCATGTGACTTCCATCCACGGGGAAATACAATTAATAGAGCGCTGTTGTTCAAACTAAAATTCAGTAAGGTGCATAAGCGTTGTCAAAATAATGTACCCAAACTAACATTATGGATTTTAATCTTTTGCATTTTTTCAATAAAAATAAAAAGGAATCAGGATATTTTCTACTTTTTAATTCTTTTAAATTGTTAATAAATTACTCCGTAATTTGAAAACTCAACTTCAACTCACAAAACAAAAACATTAATTTTAATTATTGTAGTATGAACATATGTATGTTGGTTGGAAACGTGGTATTTTTACTGGACATCATTTGTGTTTTCAAATAAAAACAGGTAATTAGATAACTCAAAACAAACGAAATGTTTTATTTCAGTTTGGTTGCGGCAGTGCGATTTTATTAAAATTCTAAGGTTTTTAAATCCTGAGTAAATAGCTCAAATAGGTTCATTTTCACAATTGATATAAAAGCATTTATTTTATAACATCATCATTTTGTCTTCATCATTATCAATTGCCTCAAGTGTACATCGAAGGAATGTCATATAACATTCGCACATTGTAATATGCACGTTGCACACTGCACGTTGTTGCACCAGGTTGGTTGGGCCTCGGCCTGTGTGAACGGGCATTATGATTGGCGCAAGTGCCTGAACTATAATGGCGCATGTATTTCCGTGGTGCATTCTGAACAGGATAATGTATTCACGCGGGACCGTAATGCCCCTTGTTCTATGCTCTCTGTTCTCTATTCTATGTAAACTGTAAACTGTGCACCTTTCTTGGGGAACTCTGAGCCAGAATAATTTGGCGTGGATCTGCTAATCTTTTGGTGGCGTATCACTGATTTCTCTGCCGTCGAAGGTGATTTTATTTTTAATAGTGTAAGTAGATGTAATATTAGGATGAAGCTATACGTGAAATCCCATTTAGATAATATTTAGATTGATCTTTGCGACGATTCGGTTTACATTATGAACATCAAAAAATATGCTACGGATAAATTGAAGCTTTTACTAGCTTTTCTATGTATTGGAATTACAATGAAATTATTAATTACCTAACAAAAAATATAAGCGTAAACCACTAATGTTTTTGAATGACTTAACTATGAAGTAATATAGGAAACAATTTTTTTTAAATACCCCTTTATTGCTAACACTATTTTTGAGGTTTTGTTTGTTCTTACCTTTTTTTTATTCTTATAAAGTTGTGCAAAAAATAAATAAAAACCACTTTTCGCTTTCTTTACTTTCGCTGTTTACTTGCCTCGCGCCAATAAGATACTCGACTTTAAATTTTGAAGGCATGAGAATCGAAAAATTTATAGCGTTTATATTCCTCCTAAGCTATTTTTAGTAATTTTCTACAAACAATAAATCGCTAGGGGGGAGGGGGCGCACTTTTCAATGGATTTTAGTTTTAGCTTTAAATAAATGAAGAAAAATATTTACCAATAATATCCTCATTTTACATAAAAACTATTTAAAAATAAGTGTCATGCTTTTTAGGCTAGGTTCGCCTCCAATTCAATCTACGATTACATATGTGCATTGAAAAATACAGGTGATTTATTATTGATTATGATGTACCCACAAATAATAATGTTGAAATTCTAATTTTAGATCTTGCCCGAAGCTTCTTGTTTCTTGATGTTTTTGTTTTGTTTCTTCATTATGCGCATTTAATCTTGTCTTTCATTTATTCTTCATTATTTGTAAGGCAGTTTAAGTCAACAAGATTCGAAGCCTTTCACAGTCCGTGACATACAGTGAATACTTTTAGTTTTATCTGATGTATCTGTATACCAATCTTGTTTTATTAATTATTTTCTAATGTTGTACGTTGTTCACCAAATGTGTTGATTTTCCTTTGGCATGTTAAATCAATAACTGCTGAATATTGATGATTATGTCTTACCTACCCTCTGGCCTAAGTCGGTATTCCCGCAAGATCTAATACAAGCCACGTAATGCCGTGTCCCCGGGTGTATTATTAAGTACCTCCCGGCGGATCTCCCACGACCACGTGTGCCATTAGTTGCTATTCACACGTGCAATAATCACTTACCGCGGCAGAAGCTCGCCGCCTACCGATGCGGCGTGCAGTTGCAGCGCGAGGCGTGCAGGGTTCAGTGGCTTGTATGCACATTGCACGATCCGGCCCGTAGGGAGTGGCCCGTCCCGCATCGCATAATGCATCCATTTAGTATCCTCCACGCTCTCCCAACAACGCAACACAACAACATACTGACAATCTCTCGCAGATTTGACGCTCCAATTACTAATTGGTACATTGGCAGCATACGAGTTCGTTGTACTTAATCTTATGCTGGATGATTTCGCGAGTTGCGTGCACTTTTTACCGTGTGTCTTGTAATCATCGGCATGATTATCATTGAACGGTTATAATGAAATAATCATGATAATTTCACAAGTGCTAATATGTCAGTAACTGTTGCTATTACCACTGTCACGGATGATAGTATCCCAATGCTTCTTTCTCGCTGGCACAGTGGATCCATCTATCTTGTTTTTCTCAGCGATCTAGCTTTTAACTACCTACCTATTTTTAAAATCCCTTTTCTGCATCCTAATGCATTAATTTATTTTCAGACTTCGGGGGATGCCAATAAAGC
Source organism: Glyphotaelius pellucidus (assembly GCA_936435175.1). Taxonomy (NCBI): domain Eukaryota; kingdom Metazoa; phylum Arthropoda; class Insecta; order Trichoptera; family Limnephilidae; genus Glyphotaelius; species Glyphotaelius pellucidus. Next base: position 8,513,231 of record OW386537.1, on the reverse strand, counting down.
ATAATTTCATCTAAACGTTAATAACAATTTTGTAACCTTTTGCATCCCCTATCACTCAAATAAATAATTCTACAAGAAGCCTTCGAAAAGCTTGCATTAATCTGCTAGTTTATAAATAAATCATGTTTTTTTAAAGTCGAGATAAGTTTTAAACTTCTTTCATCATTTTGCTCAATTTATCGGATTTACCTGGAATTCATTAGCTAAACAATATTTAAATATGTTTCGGTACCTAGTATCTGCTAGATCTGCCTGGCCTTCATAAAGAATACATTTTATCCGTTCACTGCACTGGAGAAAGTGAGGTTAGTCGATCTTTAATGACAGAAATAACAAGAGTTACGACTCGAACACTGGCCGATACAAAGGTCTAGCCAGAGCTTATTGTTAGAGACTAATTTTCAACATGGAATTATTGTTTGAAATATTTTATGGTCAACCCCGCTGAAGTCAGTCGAATGTTCTCACATTTTCCCCGCTCGTAAATACCGAACTAACCGCTTACAGAGCTTTGCAGCAGTCTGTGTTTTGAAGGATTTAAGCTGTGTGCCGTACCTACCATCCTTAAGTACCACAGGACGCGGGACCTACCCTTATTAGTGGCTGGGGTGATGGGGCGTCCTGCCCACCCTTAACCCCAGGGACGTCAACGAACAGAAAGAAACAACTCCCATGCGTGAGATAGTGTTGTTTATCAAAGGCTCGGATAACGCACGTCGTTCATTGTTAATTAGGTAAACTTTCACGCGGTACTTTGTTACCGTATGTTGGATAGAGCTCGTAACTTGCCCTTATAAATAAAGTGATCCGACTAATATCAGTAATAACAACATTTAAAACACGAACCTATCATATCAACTTGAACGTAAAACTTTACGATGAGTTGTGAGCTTATTTAGTAGGCGTTAATCGAGTACCTGTAAATATAGTTCTTTTTGACTTCATCCCAATAAGTTCTGTTAAATGTGAGGGCTACTAGATCTTTAAAGTGTAAACAAAATATTTCTACATTTTCACCCTTCCTTGTGCTCTGTTTTGTCAAATTATTTTAGGGCGCGTTTTGAATGGGTACCCCTGATACAAAATGTTTCGTCCCGGCTCTTGGGCCGACCAAATACAAGGTCTATCACCCTATTAGTGTGGCATCAAATGCATTGATTTTAACAATTGCTGGGTTTATTAAAACATAGTTTTTCGTCCTGTAGATAGCATAACTTCAAAATATCGAAAATAATTAACACAAACTACGCTACATCAAGAAGAAAACAAGAATTTTGTCGTGTTATTTAGTTGATTTACTGTATTTGGACGTACACCAACCCCGTATGTTGTGACCCGTTTTTTAATCGCGACTCGCAAAGTTAGGCCGGGAGACAACCCGAGAAATGTATGAATCATGTCCCCATTACGGGGACTCCCTCCTAACTTCGTATATTTTTCTCAATTAGAAAGGAGAGAAAACGCAAGTTCTTTTTCCTCAAAAAAGAGTCGAGTTTCTTTGAATTTATCTTCTTCATAAAATTCACACAACGTTGATAACTTTCAAGAAGTAGATAAGAGTAAGTTGGATGCTGGTTTTATAGTCTTTCTCTCGGTGGAATTTAGAAGGTAACTGCTCTTTATGTTACGCATTCACGATGATAATAAATTTCCGCCGGTGATGTTTTAGCTAAACAGGTGTTTCACGAACACCTAAGTGAATTAGGATTTGATTCCACCACATAATACGACGATTTTTATTTGTTCAATAAATTCCAGGCCCGCCGAATGCGCCCATTAAAATACAAGTATCGTCGAACAATTTATATCCGGCATTAAAAAGCGGATAATATATATTTCATGGAAATTTCAGTTTCTGTGCATCATCATCATCACGGCTTGCTCCGAGAGCTTCTAGAGTGCCATCACTGGGAGCAATAAAGTTAGCAATTTTGTACTTACGAGAACACTTTGCCAAATTAAAATGTTACAAGAGAAGCGAAGGGCGGTGGTGGAGCGAGGAAGGGGAGGAGGAAGGGCAGAAGGGGTTGCCGAGGGGCTGGCGACAAATCGGAGGGCATTTGGTAAATGCGTATTTCTGCTTTTTTCTGCTCTTTTCCGCTACCAACTAACGTATTGAAGTGGTGTGCCCGAGATATTACTTCTCATTAAAACAACGTTTTAACGGAACCAACCTACTCATCAATGCTCTCTGCAAATTCTCTTATTTTCTTCTAAATTTTAAACCTTTTAAAAATTAAATGTGTTCTTAAATTTTAATACTACGAACCTACGAACGTTTTCAATGACATCTAGAAAACTGACATCACGTCTGTTTTCTCCAAAGATTATGCGATATTTCATTATGTTGAGATTTTAAAGCCCCTTTTCTTAAACCCTTCGGGCCTTGACAATACTTTGTCAGAGGGTCAAAATATTTCTGCTTTGCAATGAAATCCCAATAAATAGAATATTTCTGAACATATCCGAAAACTAAAAAAATGTTTTTTAAATATGTTAAAATAAGCTTTCAATTTTTTTAATTCGAAATAAATGTATAATTTTTTAAATATAAAATTTTTGCATGCAAACTTTAAAAAGTTCAAAAAATGGCTCACCTTACCTAAACTACCTTAACTAAAATTACTGATAACGATAAATTTTTTTTAAAAAAAATACATATTTTATTAGACAAATGTATTATTGAACGTTATTGTCACCTCGCTTTTTCGTCGATCCATTTAAAAATATTGAATAAAAAATTCCCAAAAAAATTTTTTTTTTTTAAATTGCGATCCTAAACTTCGTTTCACAAAGGTGTACATTTTACTTATTTTGTGGTTAATTTTTAGGTTTCAATGTAAAGTGTGGTGTTTTCTCTTTCTAACGCCATTTAGATCATATTTCTTAACAGCTTTATGTGAGACCTATATGAGTTGTTCCAAAAAGCGAATAAATTAGTCTGACGGGTTAACATGATAATTTTACACCTCTTTGGCAAATGCAGATCTTTATTTTATCCCTTTTACTGATCGAATAATCACTGACGCTTACACTGACAGTCATAGTCTCTAGATTTACTTAAATCTATTTTATTGTATCAGATAAAGCAGGCGTCATGTCCAAAACCAGTAACGAAAGTGCATTGCAGTGAACTCACGTAAAATTTAAGAGAATAAAGCAAACTTGTATTATAATTTTACCACACTTTAAACAGCGCGCTATTCATGGAACTATGATCCATAACTCTTAGGCGCCATTCAAAATCCATTCCTTCTTATGATTCTTGAACTGCTCAAAAGCGAGTACGAATTGAATCCCACGCGTGCGTTATGAATATCAGCACATCTTCATTCAAACCTTCAGTTTTATTTCTTAGCTTCGTACAAAACATAATAATAGATCTGCAACAATCGACTAGCTGCCTAGGTGCGCAGCGACTGTGATATTATTTGCTAACACCAAATATGTGCAGAATGGTACTTTGCAAGAATCATTAATTTTTTTCTGAAATTTTTGTATTGTGTTATTAAAATAAGATGAAGGTGTTTCTTTACAGAAGTTTTTATGAATCGCAGAATTGAATCTTTTGCTAGATCACTAATCTCTGGTGCAGCGATGTGATGAAATTGTTTCAGATCTAGGGTAAAATATGATTTATACAACACTAGATTTTTTCAGATATCTGAGAGATTGTTTTCTCCCTTTTTTAACCTCCGATTAATCTTCCAATACGATTACTACTTATTATCATTTTTCTTACCGTAAAATAACTTTAAAAACGGTTCCCGGCTAACAGACCTCTTCGGTTTTAAAATGCTGTGATTTTTTCATGTAAGAATCGATATAATTAAAAACCTTTTTTATTGTGCTTACCCACTGTATGTTTAAAACGAAGTGGATGGGATATCCGAGGACTCAAGTTAATACACATGACGTTTGGGTTCTTTCGTTTTCCTCTTTATTCCGCAGATCTGGGGAATCGTTCGCTGTACGGAAACCTTTCTCAGCCGACTCTTGAATGGCCACTCAGGCTATGTTTGGTTAGGGCCTAGGGCCTCCAGTTAAGTATCCCATTATTGTCTAATACGGAACCATGAGAGGCCAGTCTAACGCAATCAATAAAGTGATTGTTTTACGAGTGTATCGGAAATTCACTCTGTTCGCCGGGAAATGTTTTCCGCTGTTTTTCTTACAGACTTCGTTTGTTTTCGTCTGCCTCTGCTCTTATTGGACCACTTGAGCAGATCTTTGACTTTTATTTCTGCTCCCTTTAAGGCCTTTTCAATAAAAGATTTTTACTTGTAGAACGCCTATGGATACATCGAATACGCATGAAGGGATTTTCCGGTGAACAGGTAGACGTGACTTATTCCTAAAGAGTTGTTATGTGCCTAAGTAGGATTATGTATGTACTCTTCAGCGTGTATCATCCCAGTGGTAAGTGAATGTTTTCATTACCGCTAGAGCTGAGTGGTTTAGCGCAGTGCTTCTCCAACGTTTTACGGCACGGACCACCGCAGATACAACAGAATATCATGAATTTAATGATTATTATTATAATGTGCAATTTTTTTTAAATAACTGGGTACTTAATTTAGTTGCTTATAAAGTAAAATGAGCAAATTTTACCAACTTAACGTTTACGACATTCTCCAGCTCATCCAAAATTCTCCGAGCTACTTGCATGTCATGAAAATGCATTCAAAGCTAATTATTTGAACCAAAATCAAAAGCATGTCAAAAAATTTATGATCCGTCTAAGACTAAGTTAATTACTAAGTCCTTTGATCATCGATTCTTAAATATAAAGGTAACATATTATATTAGGAATAATTATAACACCTAGTGACGTTGATACAAAACTTCAACACGAAAACAGACGTAAAACTAACACAGTTTTACTGAATCAATCTTAATTTTTTTATAATTATATAAATTTCATAGTAAAATCCACTTTTTATGTGATCAAGATAACTCGTTTAACTAGGATTTAACGAATTCATATTGTATTTTACCAAGTAACCTGTAATTTTTTTTTGTATCCTGAAAAGTGTTTTTGTATGTAATTATTACATCCGTAAACTGCACATACAGAACCTACTTTTTGAGACATTTTATTATGTATTTTTTTTCAATATTCTTCAAAATACAAATTAGGCAACGCATAACACTGCCGCCAAGTACCAAATAAATTCAATTTTTCGCCATTGAAAGGAATGTTAATGTCAATCATAGAGTTATACAATTGTCAATCATTGACATCATGATTAGTGTAGCATATTGACATCATGTCAATATAACCGCCCCTGGCGGCCAGAGTTTCGATCCTGCCAATATTTTACTGCAGTTGAACGAAGTATTCATTAATTTAGTTAGATTAGGTATTTGGTTAGCTCAGAATATATATAAATAGTCATAAAGTGATTACTTTCTATGGCGTAGTATCAGTATTTATTTTGAACTTGTCGGACAATGAATTCCTGTTAAAAGCACTACTTAGTTTACGCGAACGCTTTTCTTTGATCTGAATTTAAATTCAAACGAATTTCATAATAAAATAATAATAATCTACTACTAGTAATTGACAGAATATATTATATCATGCACTGGTGCGCATATACGTCGATTTATTGCGCGTATATATATATACGCGCAATACTCGCGCAAAATGCGTTCGACTTTTCATAAAATACATTACAAAAAACTAAATTTGTAAAATATTAGATACTAATTATTATTGATAATAATTATGTTTAGCTAAATATCCATTGTCCATGCTTCTGCAGCTATTTGTACATATTACGTTAAGATAATTCCTAGCAAGTAATATTTGTACAAAGCCCAATGGAGACAGGTGATTTTTCACGAAAATGGCGTCTACGCAAATTTTCCAATTATTATAATAAAGGATTACCTTTATTATTTGTTTTGTTTTTCGTTTCAGTGTTTATCTAATTTGATGTATTTTTTGCAAATGCTGAAATATTTGGCTTCTTCTTGGCAAAAGTTTAATGCTACGACCACTAGTTTGAGAGATTCAGTTTGTGAATGTATAGATAACGCAGTTAGCGGGTCGGATGGCTGGCTGGCTGGCTGGTTGGCAGGGGGAGCACAGCAGATATGTCGGTAATGCAGTTTCCCACCAAACCATCACCGGCTGGAGTGTTTGTATTCCCGCCATAGCTCCGCCGGTCGAGGGCTCTCTCGCTGCCAGCCCGAGCCCGTTGTGCGGACCGGGGTCGGGGCCGGGGCAGGAGCCGGGTTATTGCACGCACTTCAATCACCGCTACACAAGCAACACAACACGTGCGCTAATTACAGCGGCCATAATTGCTAAATACCCGCCCGCTAATTTTATGTCAGCGCCATTCGGCTGAGTGACCGTCGAAGAACTTAACATCATCGTTCTTGTCCCTGAAAGCTTATCACTGTGCCATGTCCTCTGTCCGGTACCCCACTCTGTTCTACCTCATTATTTAGTGATCTTTTCGGACAGCTTTACAGCGTCCATCATCAGAGCAGAAACTGTAACGCTGTCCCAGACTTTGGTATAAGGAGGAAAGGCAACACGGCATAATAACCAAAAAAAACACGACGAAACTTTTTCGGTCGGGAAAAATCTCAAGTAATATCTTGTATACTTGTTTTTACCCATTTTGGTAGTGTCGTCCCGATAGAATACCACCTTTCAGAAACGAAACGTTGTTTCAATTGGCTTTAGCCCTGTTTAGTGACCAGATCTGACTAGCCAGTTATTCCCCTTTCTCTTTCCATCGCCTTCCCCTCCCACTCTCTTCAGCCTCACAGCATACCCAAATTGTGTATGACATTGTACCACTAGCTCCGTGCAGTTGGGACCCTAGTGTAGTATTTACTATTTTGTTTAACAGATTTAGTTTATCTATGACATACAATTATTATTTATGGTCTATTCTACAGTTCTTGCGCTGCTTAGCTCTACCGTCAAAGTGTGAAGTTTTGATGGATTTTTAACAAGCTTCAGTTAGAAATAACGTGTACCATGATCATCATTTTCAGTCAGAAATGCTCTTCGGTTCCAAATTTTGCTAAAATACGGAACCGAAGACCAAAAACAATCAATATCATTGAGATAAAAGATACCTCAATAACATTGATTATTTTTGCGTCATTGTTCGTTAAATTGCGGCGTTTTCAATGCCTAGCTTACATCTTTCTACGCCCAGCATCCATGACGTGGAGATAAGTTGAATGACGTACCACCCAAGTATACAAGAAAAGAGTTTCTTGCAGAAAAATCTAAATGCCTACTATCATTAATACCTGTAATTATTAATATCATCGGTTATTTTCCTCGAAGCGATTTCACAAAAATGGTGCTCAAGAAACGAGCATTATATTGTTTATTTATGTTTATTATACCTTTTAAATCAGCATTCGAAAACAATTAATCCTCAAACACTTTACCCAAATACCAGCCGTATTTACACTGCCATATTATCTCTTGAAATAGAAATAATAAAGCCTTATCTGGCTGATCCGTACTAAATGAAATGATAACACTCATCAAACAATAATTGTTATTAGGTACTGAATACCGTGGCTTCCTTTTGCGCCAAGGTTTAAATTATCTTCAACAAGAACCCATTGATTTAGTATTCTGTTTTATCTATCAACCACTACTGATATTTTATTCAATTGTTTCACACGACCTCGAGGTAAAGAGTTTTGTACAATTTTCTAATTCAATAAGGCTCTTTTTATAATTTAATTTTTATAATATGATTGAGGTTTTCAATAAATCGCTTTTTTGCGCATCAATTTAACCTTTAACTGCTGACGTGGGGGCCGCTCCGTCATAGCAACAATAATAATATCGAAATACTCCCCTCCCCCCGCGCGACGCATCTAGTACCTTCGAATTTAGTGACGCCAAAGCCGTAAGTTTTAAATTTTTAAAGTTAAATTTCTGTAAGTAAATTCATTTCAATTTTTTTGCGGGTCTCTCTGACCCATCGTCAGTAATTACGTGACTTTTTTAAAGTTGATTTTTACTATATAAAAATAAACATAAACAACTTTACTAAAGTTTTATTAGACACTTTTGAAATATTGTAATAAAAGTGAGTTCATTGTTTTATTAAGTTTAATCGAAAAAACAGACTTAATTACGATCTCAAGTGATTTTTGCCAAAAATTATTATACAATATCCAAATTGTAAAATAAAAGTTACTTAACAATAACAAAAGGATTTTTTATTTTTTTATTGATATCTAATATATAAACATTTAAAGTAACAGGCCGCCCAGGCCCCCACGTCGGAGTATACATAAAAATCACGTCAACAGTTAGAGGTTAAAACGTTTTTTAAAGACATAACTGGTATGAACATTTATTTATGTTTTGGTAGAAAGCAGTCACTTTAAGGTGTGATATATTTAATTAAATGAAACAATTACTTTCTTTATAACCACGATTTATTTATTTAATTTCTTTTTATGCCGACCGGTTTCGCTTAACACAAGCATCATCAGGTTATAAATTAAATTGATCAATTTTTCTATCAATTCAAAAGGTAAAGACGACAAAACTTAGTCCCTCAAGAATTAATAAATTAGATTATAATGATTGTTCGACATTTTATATTGGTAAAACAACGCGCAATGTTAAAATTAGAATCAAAGGGCATCTTAGATGCGTAAATATTAATGGTTTTTCGGAATTCGCCAACCATCTTACCTTCAATCAAAGCACCTGTGCTAATATTCTATACAGAAATTGTCATGGCAATAGATTAATTACTTTAGAAGCACTCGAATTAAAGAAAGCCGTTAAAACCGAAACGCAAATTCTTCATATCAGTTAAATGTGTCCAATAGCCCTATATTAGGGATATTTCCAATAAATTCATAAAAACCACATTGCCCTTTAATCACCTGTTCATGTGAAGTTTTGTCCCTAAAGATATAATAATACGGTAAACATTATGTACACGTTTGTCTCTTTCTCTTTATTACTATGCAAGATTTTATTTTCATACTTTCTCACTGTTCCTTTATTTTATTTTTTGTCTCTTTCTGTACGTAAGTATATGTAAGCTCATAAAAAATAATTTTGATCAGTTTAATTTGTACCCTGATGATGCTTGTGTTAAGCGAAACCGGTCGGTATTAAAATAAAAATAAAAAAAAATAAATAAACAAATCGTGGTTATAAACAAAGTAATTGTTTTATTTCATTTATTTACGTTGTGGTTAATAAAAATAAATTTTTTCATCCCTTTCCGAAATTTTACGTTAGTGATGCAGCAATTAAGATTCCGATGCTTAAATCTTAGAGAAAATCGGGCGGCATTTTTTTCGTACAAAAGTATTCCCAGATTTCCTCTCTAGATTTTGAAACTATTGCAAATATATTTTGCATATAATATAGATATTGACCACTAGTGTGTCGGTACGTTTTGCTTTTTTTGATAAGTTACTTCTTGTTGAAATTAGGATCCTCCAAAAATTGTTAAAATTGCTTGGTTTGAACGCCGTCAACAGACGTTCAGTATTCAAACTAGACTGTACATTAAAAAAACGAAACTTACAGACATTGATTCGTTTCTTCTTATACATTTGGTAAAAAAAAATTAAAATTGGTCCAATTTTGGGGGAGAAAATTTGGGAATACAAAATCTTGATCTTAGTCTTTTATGTGAATCAAATCTTAGTATTTTATGTGAATTTTGTCGGTTAGTTGGAAGTTAAAGTTGCTCGAAAGGATTACTGTCATTTGATTTTGATTACCCACTGTATATTTTAATTATTCAAATTCCTAAGTCGGGTCATGTCAAAAGTCAGAATAACAGAAATATAATATGAGAAAATAAAATGAAGACGAATGAAGCAAGGAATGTGTGCCAACACAGAATCATGTGGCGGTATATCCTCTCTGCATACCCCCTCTAACGGCGTGATGGTTGGTAAAATTAGTTCAAATGTTTATTATAATCACCTCATTGTAGTTTTTTTCTAATAAAATGTTCACTTGTTCTTTAGATTTTATGTCCGAGTTAAATCTTCCCCGCAGGAAAAACTTAACCCTTCCACACACTTTTCCACAAATGATCATCTAGTCAATCCACGCTACGCAATCGCACTATATAAGTATAATAAATACAAAACAATACAAAAACAACATGTCAACCTACCAGAGACCAAATGAGAAAATAATTCACCGACTCCAGATATTTTCATATCAGAGGGTTCGGCTTGATAGAACTCCTAACTGGACAGATAAATCCTACTGATCCCTCAATATAAATATTTAAAAAAATCTTTCTTAATCCTACGAAAGATAGGGATAATATTATGATGTCATAGTTTATTTTATTCCTAAGTAATGAAGTCACAGAAAATATGCTATTTCCTGCATTTCATCACTAGAAACATTGTCGTAATTATTGAAAAAAAACGTCGAATTTCTAACCTTCATCATATATCCAACGTTCCTTTGATGACGCCAACAAACGCACCCATAATACGAGTGGAGCGGGGCTCCTCGCTACCGCGTGTCGCAGCTCGCTAATTGCCTCTCTCGAGCGCGGCCTTTGGGGGGCCTGCTTGACGCTACTATGCGCCAGCGGATTAAACAACCCCTAGCGCCGTACATCAGTAACAGTAATTTGTTATATGTACAAGTTATAATTTAATATACAAGGTATAATTTAATATACAAGTTATAATTTAATATACAAGTTATAATTTAATATACAAGTTACAATTTAATATACAAGTTATAATTTAATATACAAGTTATAATTTCATATACAAGTTAAATTTAATATACAAGTTATAATTTAATATACAAGTAATAATTTAATATTTTAATTTTTTGCTCGTCTTCCAAGAGATCTTCATCAATTTCATCTTGGTCACTCCTTAGTACGTGTCCGGGTTTACGTTTTCTGGGAAGATGTGTCACGCACAACCATATTAACGTCATCTATATTACAACCCTTGGAGAGTCCTGGCTGATTCTTAAAAGTCTGGAATCCTGCCTTTCTCTTTCTGTCTCAATCCAGTTTCTTCAAACCTCCTAATTTAGGCCTTTGTCCATCAGGACTGTCATAAATAAGCCTCTTCAGCTTCCTAGTTCAGGGCCTAGTTCAAAACAGCCCAATGGTTGTAAAAGGGACCCTTTTATCTCATGAATTCTGTAGGTATGGAATCCCTAAGGTGTACGTGTGGTAAATAACATGTATGATCGTGTGAGAATGAGGAGATTCACAAATAATACAAGGCTGGTGTAAGAGTTATGAGTAAGATTAAGAAAGGAATGCTAGCACAATAAACGAAAAAAGGGGTGTAAGGAGAATGCATGATGTGAATGTAAATGGTGGAAGAAGTTGGGGATGCCAAATGAAGATATGTACGTATTATACGCAGAATAATAAAAGGACTTTTTAGCCCCTGGCGTTTCGGACAAATCTCACTGTCCATCTTCAGAGGCCTTATGTCTTGAGTTTTGTCTCAAACTGATCGCTTTCGCGTGTCTGTTTGGTCCAGAAATCAAGTGAGTTATTATCAATTATTACTAATAAAAAATGATAAGCACTCACTTAGTTCTTGATTTCTGGACCGAACATACACGCCAAAGCGATCAGTTTGAGACAAAACTCAAGACACAAGGCCTCTGAAGACGGATAGTGAGATCTGTCCGAAACGTCGGGAGTTAAAAAGTTCTTTTAAGGACTACGTTATGCGCGTAAACCGAGAAAATTATTTACGAACGCCCGGACGAGTCTCATCTTGGTGGTCTTCGTTATACCGCTGTCATTCCAATGGTCAATTTATTTATTTATTTATTTAAGGAACACAGTCTTAGCAATACAATAAACATAAGAGGATGATAAAAAACAGACCAATTATTAATGTTCACAGATGATAGGTATTAGAAACAAGAGTAACTGAATGTAAACTAGAATATTTAAGATAAATGAAAGAAAAACAGAACTAAGCAGCAATTAAAAAAAAATAATAATAGTACAAATCTGAATTCAACAAATGATAAACCAATACACAACAATAAAATAAGTGTGACTATAGCTGAAATAGACTGCAAAATAGGGCTTTGGGTTGGGAAGGGTAAGGGGAGGAGAGGGATAAGGGAAAGTTGCCACGCAAGTAATATAAAAATATTAGATACAATTAATTTAATCGTCATGAATATGTGTTATTCGCACCTAGAATGTTATATAATGAAGTCTGTAGCGACAGTAACTAGCAGTAAATACGTCAGCACGTGTGTCTATATTTGCAAATTTATTGTTATAGTAGTTACATGTCCTTTGCATAAATTAATTTTGATTGGAATTTGTGTTGCATCTATCAATATAGAAAAGGGTATTTTGTTTACTATATCGAACGGACATGTGGAAATTTAATTTTTTTAGCAACTCCGGGCAATCAACTTTTGAGTTAATAATTTTGTACAGGAACATCTGATCAGTCAAAGATTGTATTATAATGAAATAATCATACCTGATAATATATTATGTCGAAACAAAAAAAAAATATATATATATATACAAAACACATATATAAATCATAGTACATTTTACGGAAAATAGAAATAAAACATTTAATGTAAGTCACGGCACGAATAAACCAAATACTTCATTCGGGAGTTAGTTAGTTACTCTTTTTAGGAGCCAATTTAATGAATCAAAGTCGCCCCATGTTTTTTTAATCTTGAGTTTGTTAGCTTCCATTCCATACCAGAGAAGAAAATTGGAAATATTTTCATATTCCGTCTTCTACTTCCACGATTTATCTAGAGCAATAATTTAAACCCGAGAAATAAATGTGCATAATTGTCTTAATTTTCCTGTTGATCGCGCGAAAGTTTCTCGGCGAGGGAGGCTTTTAGTTACACCCTTCCTTTCTTAATCTCCCCCTCCCCGCGGCCTATCCACTACCCTGATTTACACCAGTCGTTCTTGCGGCGATTCGCCCCATAAAGCATACTCTTTACTCCGCTCGGGCCTGGCCGCCACGGTGCGTCGCGTCGCCTCGGCTCAAAAATTATACCGCGTATGGTTTAATGCCCATTTGATATCTTTGGGATATTAAAACACACAAATGCTATAAATCACTTATTTATGTATCTACAGTGCGCTTAAATTTCTCGTAAATATTTGCAATAAAATCACATGTTCCGATTAGTTTTTGAATGCGGATGTTCTATAAGTGGTGTAACATTAAAATTGTTCCATTTATGTATTTAAGAGGAGATATCACCTATTTTATTGTTCGTAATTCGTAACTTTAATATCTTTTTATTAAACGCATGCAAAACGGGATGTTTGTTATTTTTATTTAAGAGTAATAAAAACAGCACGTTACCATCAAAATATTTTATGTAAAACGATTTGAAAATTTTGTAAGGCATTAGCGGTAAGCACGAGATTTTATTTTTCTAGAAGATGAATTAGTAACTTCCCGAGGTATCCATCTAAAAAACTGAGATTCTAGTAATATATGTTCTTTTTGAGAATTGATTAAAATGTACCCCTCGGAAAGATACATTTTCCAGGCCTGCTTGAGCAAATTCAAAGGCCGAATATTTTTATAAATACCTTCATCACTCATGTCGTTAAGAATCCGACGTTATTTTACATGTGTTTTGTTATCGTCTTAATTAACTAACAAACTATCTGGCCATTTTCTCGGAGGGGTAGTCAGAGGAGATTGTACGCCACACACCTCTGACCTGACACTCTTGATATATTTTCGTAAAATGATACTCCGCTTGATTCAATTACACACTTAAATGTTTCATCTAAAAGATAAAGCTTATAATACATAAAATATCATTAATCATTATATACTGAAATAGCATTCAATGTCCACTTGGATTTTACCTGCATTGTTAGCGTTAAGTTGGTTTCACTTATTCACTTTCACTCATTAATTGAATTATTTTGCAATAATTCAATTTAAATAGTAAGAAGACCTGCTTGATTATTTTTCAGCTCGGAAATTTCATTTTTTTCGTTATAAATCCGGTTCAAAGTTACGTTTAATCGCCTAAAATGTGATATTTTCTGGTAAGGAAGGGATCCTTCCCTTGGGATCTCGCTGCTCGGCTCCTCCCAAACAAACCGTATAATCTACCTGGAATCCCTACTAGGCCCAGGGAAAATTAGACCTTCCCTCTTGATTAGCTTTTCATTAATACGTGTAGCCTCCCTTCTGGAGCCGGCCTATCGATATTCCTATCTATATTCAATAAGCTTCTTAAATCTGACCTGGCTCACAATTTTTGAGGAATCCATCACCTGTTTTGCTTTGCAATTCTCTTATAAAGGATCCACGCCACTGTGTTCACTGCCCCAGAAGGTGCGTTTTTATAGAATTTTTAGTATTTGAAGTCATGTCAATATATTATGTCATTTGTCTCAAAAGCTTTTATGTACACAACTGTTTAAACCACGGAAATTATACAGAAAAAATTAAAATCGAGATTCCGAAATAATGCATAACCGCTCTAAGCATAATGATAATAAACTAGTAGTTCCGCAGGTTTTTAACTGCTAGGCGGCTTTTGATTCGGCTTCGCCCAGTCAGTGTTTGTGTTTGACCACTTTATTCCAATAGGAACTGGTTTCAAAATAGCCTGTTCCTCGGATTCAATGTCATCGAGTGATTGTCACAGGTACAAACAAATACAAAGTAACCGGGAGACGCAATGACGTCATATGTAATTTATAGTCGCTTGATACAACTATGTATTACTGTCAATCTTTCCACATCCGGAGAGATACTACTTTGACAAATTCGTGGCAGTTATATCTAGGGGGTCACGTTCCCGTCCGACTTGCTGACAATAGTGGCGACCAATTCCACGTAAACAGATGTTATTTTTGGCGCGACACGTACGGTCTGGCGTCAACATGCACTCGAAACTGGGTTCTGAAATTTAACCATGCAGACTTTAAAGTATTAACACTGTTCGATGACTCCGTAAAGCGACTCCTGTGTGTATGATTTCGGATATGTACGGTGGATGAACGAGAAAGACTTGGCATAATCGAGGGTCCAATTCTAAAATCAATGAATTACTTATGATCAAAGTTTCATTTCGGAGAGAATTCTCCTTTGTTGGAGAGAATTGCTACCAATCGTCTTGATCCACGAAATCGGTGGATGTCAATCCAACTGTCGTATGTTTTGATGTTACAGGTAAAGGGAGGGGACGGAGATGCGAAAGAGAAAATGGTAAGCACTTATCTGGCTGTTCAGATCTGGTTACCAAACACGACTAAATCCATATGAAGCAACGTTTCGATTTCGAATGGTCCTTCACCAGGGTGATACTAAACCTATAACGTGCACCAAATTATTTAAAACGAATAAATTATGATGTAATACAATAAACCAAATTGAATTTTACTCGTTCTCGCCGGAATTTGAACTCGCGATTCACAGCGTAAAATTATAACACTCGACCACGAAGGCCTTCATTAGAGCCAGACTGAGAAAATAAGGGTAGGTAAATAGGAACAAATATTATGAATTTGTTTGTAGCAAAGAGTGTGTGATAGGAGAGATGTTTTTAACATCTGCGGATAAATTGTGTGAAGTTATTTAGTTAGAAGCTTTCCTTTATTTAATTCTAATTGAGTAAGTACCAATTGATACATTTTCTATACAAACATAACATGAAAGCGTACCTGCTATTCCATGGCAAACCTTTTACTACTAAGGAATCTTATTCAAAGAGAAGTTTACCATATAAAATTGGATTAAATCCAGATGTACTGTTTGGGAACATTAACGTAATTTATATGTGAATGCCGCGTTCAAGGTATGAAAATAACGTTTTTGTTATTTTAAGATCGAATTGCTCGGAAGCGACCCTGACTGGATACAGAAATACCTTAGGTTAATTGAATCATCCTGCTTCACGAATTATATACGATACTGTTTATATTATTTTGTCTGTTTTTCGAATCAAGTTACTTGTGTTACTATTTAAAATAATATACAAAAAACTTTTGAAAATAAGAAACATTCTTGAACCTAAATTTACTCATATAACCAATCATCACATTAAAATCAATCTCGAACTATTTTTCACAACAATTTATTGTATTTTCCGTCAGTTCTATGTATTGTACGAATTAGCTATTTGATATTGTATTATTTACCACATCAAAATTAAATTGATATGGTTACATCGCCAGAAATAATCGGTTTATTATTTCTGTTTTTGATACCGATGACAATTCGTGGTGGAATTCCATTTATTATGATTTTCAATACCTACAATAAATTATAAACAAAACTTATTTTCACTTAATTTATTTTTGACCATAACCGATTTCAGCTTGTTAAAGCCATCTTTAGACTGTTACAAATAATTCTTAATCTACAGTTTATAAACATAACGTATGGGGTTACGAGGACGTTATTCAACTTATATGGCTTTTCCATGTTTGTTACCACATCGTCTTTGACGATTGAACAGTCTTTTCTATGGAATAGAAACCCAAAGTTGAATGGACTTCAACTTTCTTTCTATCAATTGACCACAGAAAGTCATAGAAAATATCAGGCCATTAAATAAAATCGCAAGAGCTTTTTACAAAGCTAGAACATATCTTTAAGCGTAGCATAGTTACATTACATGCTTCTTTTGAGGTAGGTACCTACCTACTTATAATAAACGTAACGTTATGTTGGAAGGCTGTGAAAATAGGTAAATTTATTTTGTCATCTAAAAATCAAAAGCGAGAAATTTACGCTCGAAGGTAAAGAAACTCTTAACCCCTCGGGCCTCTATATTCTATCAGAAGGTCAGAATATTTCCGCTTTGCGGTAAAATCCAAATTAATGAAATATGTCTGAACGTATCCGAAAACTGCATATTTTTTTTGAATGGTGATGAAATATGATTTCAAATTGTGTTATTAGAAACAAATATGTATTTTTTTAAATTTTAAAATTTTGATTGCAAACACAAAAAATGATTTGGCTAACCTTACATTTTTTCTAACTAAAATAACAATTATTAGGCAACTGTGTTACAAACTTTCTTGTTTACACACCTTACTGTCAAACCTGTTTCACGTCAAACTGATCAATCAAAATTTCATGAGTTTTTCCTATATAGCGGTCGGAAACTTTGGTTTTTTCGTATGTGTACATTTTATTTCTTATTTTGTTATTTTTTTAGATCTGAATATAAAGCTTGGTGTTATTTCTTTCTTACACCATTTAGGTCATATTTCTCACCATCTTATATCATACGACGTACGTCGTGATTACTTCAAGATTGATACACTTAAAACTAGAAGGCAATTGACTGATCTAATATGTTAACATAAAATAATTCACGGCCATCTTGATACTACATTATGTCTTAACATTGTTGAAGTAAATGTCCTCAATTACCATTGTTTAAGACGCCATAACATTTTTCACATGAATACATTTAAAAATAATATTGCCTACTTTAGCCCTCTGACCCAGATTTGTCGACTATTTAACTAGATAGAGTGCGATGAAGTAGATATTTTCGCCGATAATTTGTACGGATTAAAAAAAAAGTTCTTGCGCTGTTAAAAAATACTAACTAAATATATTGTGTCAATTGTCTCTCTATGCAGGCCTATTTCGTATGTCTCTTTCCACTCATTGGTTACGTAAGTGAGCTTGTATATAATTCTGTATTTTTTTTATGTTTTTGTTTTTCTAATTGTACGTATCTGTATTTAATTGTATGTAATTGTGTAATAACTGAGTTTTTACAACTGGATTGTTCTCACGTAAGTTCAAACATCTGTAAAACCCAGTATAAAATAAATAAATTTCTAACCAAGACAGTAAGGGAGGCACAGCGATTTATAAGTGACATATATTAGCTGTTCGTTCCAAAAACAAACAAATCATTTGTAGGGGTCAATGTACTCAAGTAAATAATAAATCAAATATTATATTAGGCATAGCAGATGAAAAGTAATGGATATATCTACCGTACACAGTCACGTACTTGGTTGAATGCACATCATTCCCTACATAGTCCTCGCCTCCGGTGTCTATTTTGAACGCATTTGTCAATTGTTTTTATTCAGTTGCCAACCGAGATATGCGGTCTTCAACTACCGCGCAGTTGTACAGCGGACCAGTGTCGCCAGATTCATGAATTTACTTAGTTTTTTTTTTTAAATTATGAATCATTTATATCTCCATGGCTTTTTACCGGTCTCAAAAAAATAAATATGTTTATAAAACTGAAAAAAAACTGTGAAAACTTATTACACCAAAAATATATAATGCTCTCTATAAGGCTACAGAAATTGATTGTAAAAATATATCCTCCTACAGCAATAATATTAAGTATAAAAATGTATTAAAGTCTTCGATTAAGACCATTGATACAATCATTTACTTGCTGTAACATCAGATCTGGCCTGCTGTAACTTAGCAAATTTTTATTAATCTTTATGAACATTTGAATTGTATTTCAGTAAACACTGAACTTATTTTTTATGTATTTAATGTTATTTTTAATTTTCTATAAATAAAACGTTAGTTTATCAGTAAAATTTTAACTGTCGTAAAATCACTTAAGGCGGCGCTATTCCGCTGAAAAAGAAGAAGATGGAGAGATGTGTAATTACGAATGTTGGACAGAGCGCGCTAGTATTTTAAGTGATGAAATCGCAGCGAAAATGACGAAAAAGCTTAATAAAACATGACCCGTTTAAAATAGAGCAAAAATCTCGTGGTCAAATCACGTATCTTAAGTATCATCTAAAGAAACATTGTGAATTTTTACACAAATATAACTTGTAAAATAATCGAAATAGACTTATTTTAAATAATTTTCTGAGCACACTTTGCGATTTTTCTATCGAGAGAATTTCATACAACTTGCGTTTCGGCGTGGAACGTATCCAGATATTACCTTCAAAAATAACATTTATTTTTTTTAAGAGCCTAAAAACTTCAAATGTTTAAGGGAGATATGTAAGAAATCGGTCGAAATTCGAATAGCCTGCGGGTGCCTGTGGGTTTTTTTGGTTAATCTGCAAATTGTATTTTTTCTCTACTTTTTTAACTGTTTTTATGAAAAGTTTGTATTAAAAAATTATACCTATTGTACCAAAAAAATTGTTAATAAAAAAAATATATATATATAATGAGTTCCAAACATTTTTTTAAATGAGTCTCGTGGGGGTTTCTATCGGTTTCCTCGAATTCAGTTATCCTGAGTTCTTGAAGTTTAGTACAGGTTCACAATATCTCTTTATGTAATTATTATCTTTGTCAAAACGTACGATTTTAATTAAAGTAATTAAGTACTGTAAAAATGAATTATTAGATATATGGGACTGAGATGAGATATTTTAACTTCTTCTCCCTCATCTCGTGGATCATATGTAAAAAAAAACTGAAAAAAATGTTTTTATTATTTGCGTGGTATGTTTATCTCTATTTTTTATTCAAAGAAAATCGATGATTTTTTTACGTTAGCTCCACATAGGAGGCGCTGAATAAAATTATTCCCCTCAGGACCTGTGTCATCTTTGAGGACGCTGTGTGCAGGGTCTTTCTAGAAAAGGAGGCCCTGAAGAAAATAATTCTTTTCAGTACCTACGTCATCTTTAGGGATGCTGTGTGCAGAGTCTTTTTAGAAAAAGAAGGAGAGGAAGTTTTGGGAAAGAAAAAGGTATGAGGGGTGGGTAGGAATCTGTGTGTCCATATGAATCCAACGCTCCCACTACCTCCTGTCCTGCTGAAGAGATCAAAAGAACTCCCTCGACCAGTCTTTCCGGTCTGGCCTGCCACGCAGTTGGTTAGCAGACGCAACAGCTGCCAAGATCTGGACAAACCTTACCCCATAAACCCGGGCACCCCTGTTAACTCACCAAACATAACGAACCATTTTGGGTGACTAATGGCAAAGACACTTAAATTCTCAATGAAAATCTTACCCAAAAGATAGTTTTTACGACCTAAAAAACAAGATTTTTTCAATTAGTTTTATTTTTTTACCCTTGAATCAGGGTGTTTCATTTTTGGAATATGGCAACACTGCGGCGGACCCTCCGCTATCCAGTCATTCGGGCTCGGTCTCCACTCTCCAGTCACACCAATCAGCATCCGCCCCGCGAATTTACAGCCAGGAAGTGAACAATAACGCTGCAGCGGGTCACGTGGCTCACATAGGTACCTACTCGTACGTGGATGTGAGACAGGACGCGAGGATTTACATTCTAGCTGCTGGCTTCACAACTTCACAGCTTCACACTGCTCATGTATTCATGGCTAATTCCATCTGAGCTGCATTTAATGAAGCTTTACGATCATAATTTTACAATTGGGTATCAATTTTCGATTGCTTTGAACTCCTGGATCTTCCTAGAACTAATTCGATGAATGTGTTAATTCCATTGCACTAGGTTGGTAGAAATGTACTCTAAATTAGAGCAGCAGGTGCTTGTTTAAACCCCTCAGACCTCGACCATATTCTGTCTGTAGGTCAGAATATTTCCGCTTTGCAATAAAATGCAAATAAGTGGAATATTTCTAAAAGTATCCGAAAACTGTTTTTTTGAAAGGTGATAAAAAACGCTAATTATATTAAATAACCTTGTAGGTTTTTAAGTAAACATTTTTTTACAAACTTTAAAAAGTTTCAAAAATGGCTCACCTTTTTTATAACTAAAATTACTGGTAAAAAAAAAATAAAAAAACATATTTTATTAAACAAATTTATTATAAACTTTATTATCACCTCACTTTTTTGTCATTTTATATAAAAAAAAAACAATTAATTAAAAATTCACAAACTTCCATAATTTTTTTTCAAATTGCGTTCGGAATCTTTGGTTTTGTAACATGGTGTACATTTTAATTCGATTACATGTATATTTGATAAGACTATAAAGCATTTTATCTTTCCTTTTAGATCATATTGCTCACTATAAAATGAATATATGTAATGGAGACACGTAACGATTTCTATGAGACTTATATGAGTTATTCCAAAAAGCGGACAAATTAGCCTGACGGGTTAATATTACTCGGGTAATTTGAGGCATTATTTTTGTTTGTGTTTATGATGTTTTTGAAGTGAAGTTTCTGTTTTTTTTTCTTCTTCAATTGTTTTGAATTTATTGCTACTTTCAATTGAAAGAATATCAGGTTTCGGCGGGTGTATTTCACGTAAAATGACAAATCTTACTCCGTAAATCAAAAATATAACGTTGTATGCAATTTAAAAAAAATTACAAGATTGTGAAAGATACGTTTTTAGATTTTCGAAGTAATTAGAAAACGAAAACCGTCATTTTTTATTTGTTCTAGATGGAGAGGAAAATTCTGAATTCTGAGTGTTTTAAAATAAACACACAATCTGAAAGTGTTCAGAGCAGTTTTCAAAGATTAAAAAATATTGTTTAAAATATTCGAAAATTACCTAGCTACTGCATATACATACTTTTTAAAAGAGATTTTATGTACCTATACGTCTATTTTCAGATGTATAACTCAATGATCGATATTATTTGAAATCTGAAAATCTTGCAATCTTGTGAAAATCTTCACACTTTTTATTTTGTTGGTCCTTCGGGCCGGATGATTTTCTGCTTCTAATCCTAAACGACAAAATTTCAACACCACAATAAATCAAATTTATCGATACTTTAACCCCGAATAAAGGAGTCGAGACGGCATTTTACCTGAATGGCACGGATAATCGAGATCAGCGGAAGATAATCTCCGGCATATCTCATTGCCCGACCATTTGTAGGCGGAGATTAATTTCGGATACCTACAATAATATTTACAGGAATCACATAGTTTAAACCCCCTTTCACCAACCCCTTTATCTTACACCCACCGCACTAGTAGGTCAACCCCCTCTGAAGAATATCATTTTAGATTCCAGATAGGTAGATTCTACTGATGAATTGTATTCTTTTCATCGGTTGTAAAAGAGTAATTTGTGATTAAAATATAGACCCAATTGTACATTCTACATTATTCTCGATTGTGCCCATCTCCATTTTTACATTTTAAATATCTGAAACGTTATTTTACCTCGGTCGCAAATCTGGCCCAAGATATTAATATATGGACGCTATAATTTAAAATTGTTTTAAAGGTCTCCCCGCGGTGCCCTCTCTCTCTATCTTCGTGAATTTCGCCGGACGAGTTTGGCGGGAAATAGGATTTAATGAAATCGGATTTGAGGTGGTGTTTAACCCCGAAAGCCAGAATGGATGGGGTGGGTCTGTACCCCTTCACCCGCAACGCTGGGGGTGTCGTATTACCCCACCTCCCCATTGTTCCCCACAGCGGGTGGGGTGGACTAGGATTTACAGCTTGCCGCCAGAAATCGAGCAGAACGAAACTGAAACAAAAGATTATTACAGAATCATCACCTTAACCCTCAGATTCTGTTTATAGAAGATATTTATAGTCTCTTTGGTATTAAAAAAATATGTTTTATACATTGTTTCAAAACATTCTGTTAATTTTCTTTGGCATGTTAAAAATTTCTTCTGGTACAAATAATGAAATGATGTATTTTTACATTACACAAATACACAAATAATATTGTATAACTTTAACAACATTCTTATTCGCATGTCATTAATGGAGTTCACATCACACAATAAGTAGGTAATAAGTAAAAGTTGAGAATGACTAAAGCGTTGCAAATATCTGATTATTCACAAGTGTATTTTTGAACTTATCTACAAGTAAAGTCGTTCATTACAGGTGATTTTCGCAAGTGATACTCACTTGAAAGCCCCTCGTTCCAGCGCCAAGTTTTCTAATTGAGCAGTATATCAATGAACAGGTGAAACATGGTGTTTGCTGGCTGAAAACTTCTGCTTAATTCTGTTACATGTCCAACGACCACGTAAAGGTCAAGTGAATAGGCCGTTGAACAACATTAGCTTTGCAATTAGTGCAATGACACCTGCAAGTTCAATCTATTCCTTTTGGTATCGAACTCTTCAAAGGCATGTTATTGGATTTTGTCGTTTTGGAAAATATCTATTATATTGATAATGCCACGATTGTTTTTGTCATTTTTCGGTGAGTAAACTAAACTAGACTCTATCAAGAGAACTAAATACTTCAGTTGCCATATCAAGGTCGATAAAAAGGTGTGGAGAGGTGGAATGTCTCAGTATCGCCCTGGTGATAAACCACTATTGAAATGATATTACAAATATTTGGTGACCAGATCTGAATTTGCACAACATTACTCTTCTTCTTCTCATTCCCCTCCCCGCTCTCTCATAAGCCTCACAACCTACCCCAAATGGGAATGCCGTTGTCCCACTGTCTTCGGGTGTGCGGTGTTCACGTATTTCAAGCAGTTTGATTCTCGTGATGAAGATGTGCGGTTTTCCATGCTCTCTCACCCTCTGGAGAATTCGTGTGATAGGTTATGTTAGTTTATTTTCTGTCCTCTAAGCTCTAAGCGTTCGGCGCGCCGTTTCACACCAGCCAGCGTGGCAGTGGCCTGGTTTCTTCCACCTTCCAGTGCATGTCTCGCCGTTCCGCTCGGGAAGTATCGCGTGCCACGTGTTCCAGGGGCGTGACTTGTTTGCGAGCATTTATTGAGTTCTTTGCGCGCGGGTATTGGGTCCGCGTGCATTTTTTAAGCGTTCCCGCGCCGAGCCGTCCAATACAAACGGAGTTTTTAAGATTCGCGAAGAACGCGCAACCGGAAAATGAATGCAAAATGGCGGACCACGACGTGGCGGAAGTGATTAAATGAAAAGGTCTCGCAGTAAAAACAATACTTTTGTAATTATAAGTTGATAAATACACAGTTTTAAAAATACATAAATTCCACGTGTTACGTGAAATGATTACGGGAATGTTTTGCAATACTTTCGTCCGTTTAGACCTTTACTTAGACTTAGTCAATACTTTTCCGAAAAGGACATTAATTTTGTCCGTTTGGATAATTTCATTGTCTATTTTGACATTTTATATTTTGGATACGTTTTTAGATTTTCAAAGCCAAAAGTATGTAAGTAAAACGTTATTTGTTTTTGGGGTGTTATGCCGTGTTGAGCTACCGCCAACGTTTCGGACAGCGTTACGGTGTCCATCATCAGGGCAGATGCGGACATAATTACACATCTGCCCTGATGATGGACACTGTAACGCCGTCTGAAACGTTGGCTAAAGAAGGTAGCGCAACACGGCATAACACCCCAAAAACAAATAACGAAAATCCTTTGGCCGTGAAAATTTAAAAACATATCCAAAATATATGATGTCAAAATAGACAATGAAATTATCCAAACGGACAAAATTAATGTCCTTTTCGGAAATGAAATTGATTAATATGACAAATTGACAATGGACAAAAGTTTGACAAGTAGGTGGCAATGGCAAAATTGGTAAACGCACAAGAGACAAGAGGTTCTGGATTCGAGTCCCAGTTGCGGTCATTATCTTTTTTCTGTTTTTCTGTGTCTTGTTCTCTATCATATTTTCATTTATATTATTGTTGCTATCTTCTTCTTCAATGATAAATTTTAAATATGTCTTCAACAAGTCGATCGGCTTAAATAAATTCTTGGTTCGTATATTTTTTACTCATTGAAAATTTAGAAAAAAAATACCCCTTTGAGCGTAAAAGCACTCAAAGCAATCGATAAAACATTCCCGTGGAAGATATTGTTAGTGGTATCCCACCTCCTTCTCCTCCCCGACCCTCTTTTCACCCGTCCGATAACACTCCGGACTAAATGTCCGAAAGAATCCGATAAATCCGACAAAAACAGACAGATTCTTTCGCGTGTTCTAATTGGAGGCTTCCCTTGTCTACTTTTTCCATCTTTTCTTTGTTAATAGAAAATCTTAGAAAATGGAATAAGTCCTTCTGTGACCGATTTAATACAAACGAACGGTTTTTAACATGAGAGATCTATTATAGTTATAGATTTATTAATATTTGTTTTGTGTATATCGAGTTCATCTTTGTCAAGGGGAACATACACGTAAGTCATACTAGGTCCTGAAAGCATTAATTCTGAATTATGTGTTCATTTCCATTTATCAAATACAAAGCATATTATATGTGATAGTCTCAAAACCTGTTGACAGCGTTTAGGTCTTATTTGACGAAAAACACACGTTATGTTCAATTTGTACAAAAATATTGAACTATTTAAATATTTGGCCCCCGAGCATACACTGATTATGATAGATTATTTACACATTATTAACTCCAACCATGACATTTCGTGGAGAACAGTTATGTAGCTGCTTTATTGTCATACCCTTCCTTTCTTTCTTTCTTTTTTCTCTTTCTCTGCAGTTTATGTATTATATTTGATACAACTATGTTTTATATTTCATTTTCATTATCATTATTTCTGTCATCACTACAAGCATTTTCGTCTAGTAACAACAAAACATTCATTTTTCATGCTGTGTATGTACCTTTCTAGTTGGAGTGTTAATATCTATGTTCATCCCAACGGCAATTCTATTTTTGTAATAATTGTTAACTCTCTGTAAATGTTTCAAACAATAAATAAATAAGTTTGTATTTTTCTTCTAGTATGTATGTACGATAACATCGTACGTTGTTGAACAAAAATAATGGAATATCTGAAAAACAATCTGCGAACATTTTTTTGTGTAACTTTGGTCATAAGTTGGGCGTTTTTGACAATGCCTTCCAAAAACTTTTTGTTCTGGAAGATCACGAAAACTGAAATAAAAGTTACTCCACGTTCTTGATAGGGCTCTGAATTCTTAACCCTTATTTAAAATGTATATTTAATCATTTGTCGCCAAACAAAACGGTTCGGAAACCGCATTTCCATACTCCCGTCCTAGGAGATGTAAATTCTAGGGCAGATTACGCGGATATTATATTTGAAGTTAGGTAATTCAAATTTTAATAACTCGATGTTTAGCGGAGTTTCGTTCGGCGGTGGGAAGATCTACACATGGTCGTGGAAATTAATTTACTTAGGTTTGTGTAAATCGTAAACCTCGCCATTCAAATTTGTGAAACAATGGGCCCTACTATTGCGTTACCTACATCCTACACGTTTCTGCGCCTCGTTTTTAACCCAAGGCAAAAATTGGCGGTGAATTTTTTTTTTCATTTTTCCTTCCAGCTTTATCGTGGTGTTTTACTTGTGAACTCTTTTTTCTGTGTTTTTATCATTAACAGTATTAAAAAACGGGGTTTTCCCGAGTTTCAGCTGTTAGTATTTATTTTTACAAGACGATTCATTTTTAGTACTGCAAATTTTAGTTAAATATTGATGTCTTTCTGCCCATAATTAATTGCTAAGTTTATTGAAAATTATTGAACCTCATGTGACGTTGGCAAAAAAAAACCCAAGTGGAAATCACAAAAAAATGTTGTATAAAGCAAAAATATATTTAATCGTTGAATGAGTTTAAAAAAATCAATTGATGAAGAAGATAACGCTAATAATCTAAAGGAAAACATGACGGAGAATAAGACACAGGAAAATAGAAAAACGTAATGGTCGCAACTGGGACTATTGATAATTTCATGTTTTCGTTTAAATTATTAGTGTTCTCTTCTTCTTCCCTCATATATTACATTGATTACCTTCAAAAGTTATAAAAAGAGTGTTGTTCTTATGAAAAATTTTAAAAAATCAGTCCGGAATCAAAACAAAGTTTTTTTTTCTATAATGTATCTATTTTCAATTTACTGTAGCAAATTTCAGAGAAATGGGTAGTCGCGCCTGTGTACGCGTTTGTGCCACCATAAGTTGATGTAATACATTAATTACAGATAAAATTTACAAAATTTTAAGAAACCCCCGACCCAAAAAAAGGCTGATTACCTTGAAACGCCTGAACAGATTTTCATGAATTGTAGCTAAGAACCATCTCTATTACGTCAGCTTTCAAACAAAAAAAAACTGCATCACAATCGGTCCATTCGTTTAGGAGCTACGATGCCACAGACAGACAGACAGACACACAGACACGTCAAACTTATAACACCGCTCCTTGCGTCGGGGGTTAAAAATAGATGTATTTAAAAATTAACATATTTGTCTTAATTTTTCTTTAATCTTCATTAATTCAAATTCCTTTTTTGGTTTTTAATGCAATTTATTCAGTCCTGTTCCAATAATAAATAATAATTCCGCGATTGAGAGATGTTCGTGACGTTTCTGTTCTTAATGAAGTCCATGATATCTAACGAATGTTTTTTCTTCTTTTCCCCAGGTGAGTGCGTCAGGGGTTACAATCCGTCTGCCCGTTTCTCCAAGAAAGGTAACCATATTATGTTTGTAATCACTTATTCACAATAGTCCATTAATGAATGCATCGGTGAAATGTGGTAACACGCTTTACAATATTTTACATTATTGCCTGGCAGATATATTTAGAATATTTAGTTCCTGGTCAAACTAACAAGCAATCCAAATCAATACTTTTTTCAAAAACAAGTATATGAAATTTTTATGTAATGACTCAGTTATTTTCAACTTTTCATAAAACTTCCCTCACTATTTTTAATCTAATGAAAACGAAGTCTAATTTGCATAAACAATTTTCTTTGCTGCATGTTAATTTTAGTGACAGGGTGCCACGACACGCACTTGATAACGTTTTGCATATATTTTGCTTCATCTAATCAACGACCTAGTTAACGTTAACATGTTTTTTTTTTTTATATAATTTGACTTAATTTATTCCGGTCACCTTTTAAAAATGTTACCGCAGCATTTTTGCTTTTACTGTATTTTAAATCTTTCTTCGGGCACGAATTTCGTCACCGCTTTCTCACTGCATCAATTAATTGTTCGTTGGAACTTATACTCCAACTAAAGTAAGTGATTTATTCGGCTTGCAAGTGGATTCATTACAAAAGCTGAACATTTCTCCAACATAGTGGCTTTTCTCCGTGTAAGAAGGACACCATGAAACGACTGGCAATGAATATACTGTAGTACTCAACTTATGTCGAGAGCCTTAAAAGATATTTACAACGGATTCCTGGAACCCTTTCATGCAAGCATTACGGTTAAATATTAATGGAGCCACTTGAAAGTACGACCCTTTCAAAGATTAGGTGGAAAAAATGGGCGGTCGAAGTCTGACCACAAGCTCTCAGCATTCAGCCACTCTGCCACTTGGACATTCCCTGTCCAGTGTCCAGGTCCTGCCGTCCCTCGTCAGAAGAACACAATCTGCCGTGTCCTCCGTACAGCCATTATTAAATGCGATTATATCATGGTCATTTTGAATTACGAAACCACGAAATAACGTCCGGTAATCCCTCCCCTAATAGAACCACAATGGGGCTTATAGTCCATTATGTCGGAAAGCGAATAAGGATTATGATGAAATTGACAGTCCCTCGCATCTCCCATTTTCCGTAGAATAAAAGTAACATTTTTATCCGAAAATTAACCGGAGAGGGATTTTGTAATTTGGGACGTGTAATAACACAATCCACGCTGCTCTGTGCGCCGATGCATGAAGAGAATATAGTGGAATTAATCGGCAATTTTCCCGTGAATGCTAATAGATCTCGGTCGCAACAGTTGAACGTGCATTGCGCCGGTCCGCCCAGCGCTCACTGCTCTCTGCTCACTGCTGTCACGAACGTAGTCGCCCGCCATCACGCTCGTGGCAAGCGAGCACGCCGGTTCAAGTTCTCGGTCCGGCCATCGTCCTCGTTCTTCCACTACCAGTAGAACTACCTCGAACCTCGACAAGCGCTGCACAGGGCACGGTGCACACTTGTTTTCATTGCCAGCTATTGGCTACCGGCCTGTCTACTGTCTAGTCACATCACGCCCGCGCGTTATTACATCACGTAGATATTCCACCGTTGTCACAATCTTTATTCAGCGTGTGAAACTGCTACAAATTGTTTTGCTTCCGAATATTTGACCTTCGTCCAGTTTCATTAGAGGCAAGAAGCGTGGATTTATCAGATAAGCTTCTTCTACAGCGCAATCTTTCTTTATGTATAATAGACCAGTAAAACATCCTACGGCACTATGTAAATACGCCGTTCCGCCGACCCGCGTGGAGTTTACTCTTTTCATAAATTTCTGTTTGCAGTCTCTTCCGTGTACAACGTTTTTTTCTCAATGATTACTCTACCCGGGAGAGAGCCCTCTTATATTCATAATTTGTCATTGAGATTTCTCCAACATACCTGTCCACTGTAAAAAGGCAGAAAGGAATACTCACATTTAAAAAATGTTTCTTGACATGAAAAAAAAAACTGTTAACAATTTTAATTCGAGTTTTAATTATGTCGTCGTTACATTAATTATTATAAAGGGGATTAAAAAAGTATTAGCAGTGAGGGTTTTATTGAAGATGAAGACAATATTAGCGAAACTCAATAATCTGAGAAATAATCAATAATCAATAATCTGAGAACAGAAAAATCAGAAAACGAAACGGTCACATCTGTGTTATACATTTGACCGAAACGGATAGGGTTGTGTGCTCAATTGGAAGAGTTGCGCCTCGGCAAGGTGAAGGTCCTAGGTTCGTTTCCCAGATTTTACCGTATCGTTTTCTGATTTTTTGTTCTCAGATTGAAAAATAAATAAATTATCGATTGAGTTTTGCTAATGTTGTCTTTATTTAATTAAATATTACAATTAGAGGTTTTAATTATTAAGTTAAGAAAATAAATAAATTGACTTCCTAGAATTGCAGAAAAGTCAATAGATGTCGCATATTAAAAATAAAAATGTATCCAAGACACTATCTAGAAAGCATTTAGTTCGGGTTTGAATCTTGCTATCATACATGAAGATAGCAGTCAATAAAAATATGCGTTAAGAAAATGAAGATAATGTTAGTAGTTTTTAATCGAAGTACGAAATAGTTAAATATGACCAAATCGGATAAAAACACATTAGCTCAGTTGATAGAGTTGCGCACCGGCAAGGCGAAGATCCTGGGTGTCTTAGATATGACCTTACCTTTTTCTGATTTTTCTGTTCGCAGATTTTCGATTAAATTTCACTGATATTATTATCTTCATTTAATTAAATATTACAATTTAAATTTTTGCTCATTAAATTAAAAATAAAAATAAATAAGTAAGGATTTTTTTATTTGCATTGTACTAATTTTATTAATCGGCGAATTTTGCAAAAATTACTTGATCCCATTTTATATCTGTTCTAGATAATATTTTGACACCTGCTTGAACGTGAACATTGTGACTAAGTAATCTTCAAATGATCGCTTTCTACGATCCGATTGGCCCCGTGTGTGCGTAATGTGGGAAGCACCCAAACACCTCCGTTTGTTGCGAATCTGTGCGGCAACATCCCTCATTCTGAGTGATTCGCTGTACACCGTCCATTTACCTGTCGGATTTTTTATGCAGAAGTGATGAATTACCTTTTTGTCTCGTTTCTGCCTTCAGCCGCGGCGTGTGAACTCCTGGCCTCCCCTCCCCCCACCCCACCCCATCCTTGCACCTCCAACACTCCTGTCCCTCTCCCCCCCTACCGCAATCTTATTACGGAAATCCAATAGGGATTCCAACATGTTTGTATCCCTTAGCAAATCGTGTGGCTGGTAATTCATAGCCCGAGAGATGTAACTGTTACCTAACACCCAAAAAGGGAATTCAGAGAGAGATAAAGCTCACGGTGGTGATTCTTTTCATCGTTAGATATAATCTCTTTTAATGTCTCAAAAACATATTAAAATTATTCAATGATTTTAGTTCTATTAGAATCGTCTATATATATATATCCATTAATCAGATTTAAGTCACCTGTTACATCCTTTATTTGTCTTTGGGTCAATATTTCTTCAGCTAAAATGCAAATGCCTTCATGAATTTCATTTTTTTATTTTTTATTCTTTTGCAATTTCCTGAATATTTAACAATTTTTTATTAGAATTTTACTCTTGCCTTGGCTTTTATACCAATATTTGCTTTGAAAAGTCATTAAAATTAATGAAAAAAATATATAAAAAAAATTGTTAAATAGGTTACGTTAGATTAGTTATGGGCTATTTTTCATGGCATTTTATTGGCTTTTCAAGGAGGTGTTGAGTTGTGTTGATTCTGAGTTGTCATGGAGCCAAAATAAATGCTTTGTATGCCGGGATGTTCATATTTAGATTTATTACTGACTGTGATAAACCAGAAACCTAACATTTTTTACTAATTAACACAAATAATATAATAATTTCATTAATTATTTTTTCAAATAGGTTATCAGAATCAGAATCTGACGAACATATTATAGTGACTGCACTTTATCAACTTTTTTTATTTTATATTATTATTTATGACCTTAGGGCGCCAGTACAGTAGCCGTTGTAAAACTTAGTCTCCATGCTATAATACCATTTCGACTTTATGTTTAATTGGATTATTGCATCATTTTATACACCGCCTTAATTGTTTGATGAGTAGTGTACGTAAAACGTTATTATGTTTTAATGGTTGGGGTAAAGGAGAGTGGTAACCAACGTTTGTTGCATAAAATTGATTTAAATTTTGTTATTATCTCCCTTGTTAATGTTCACGTTGTTGTTGCGGTTATGCATGTTCCTTGCAGTTGATGAGCGCAATACATTCTTAATTATTTTATACATTTTCAATTATTTGTTAACCTTACTCATTGATCTTACAGGTGTATGCATTCTTTGCGGATCTTTACGTTGCTCACACAATCATACACGGTTTTAATCCTTCCTCTGCCAGTTCCATGCCTCACTGCCAAACATCAGGATAGGTACCATAAGCAAGGACTCTCAGATGATTTGGGCCACGTCAAGAGTCAGAATAATATAAGAATATGAACGAGACGGTGTAAGAATGTGAATGAGGCAAAGAGTGTGTGCCAAGACCGAGTTGTTTGGCGGTCCGTCCTCTCTGCCTATCCCTGGGGGAACTGCATGATGATTAGTTAATGAGTTAATTATTTGGTTTTGAAATTAATTACATACATTACATAATTCAATAACAATACAAAGATTCTCCTTCTTGTGTAGAAATGCTAAGCTTACCTACGTATTTGAATGTAAAACCTATAACCTATAACCTATAATACTTTTTCATAATATTGAATATATTATGAAAAAGTTACATTAAAATGATATTTGGAAATGTTTACATGATCAGTTTAGTTGATAGTCCGGTATTGCTTGAACTGATAGGCTTCCGGATACCACAACGTAATACCAGAAGTCAGGATTTATTTCAGTGCCGAAATTCTGGGTCTAACTACCATATGTATTCCTCTTTGCCCAGAATACTAATGGAGGTAAATAATTATACCAAGTCAGTGGACATCTTCAATTTATCTTTAAAAATATATAAAATATTGTTATATATTTATATTAACAATATATATATATATATATATATAACAATATTTAACCGTATATTTCTTATTATTCATGTGTTAAAGCCCCCAAAAAGGGCGTTAATAAATAAATAAATAAATAATTACAAAATAAAAAAGAATGTGTTTAAATTATATTTACATGATGATGTTAAAAATTCACTATCTTTTTAAACTCATTTTAAAGCTTTTTTTTTAATTGCATTTGAGAGATCGTTTGTGGTATCATTTATTTTTCTAGTGTCTTCAGGTAGTTTGTTAAAGAATTTTATTCTTTTGTGTGTATAGTAGATGCATGGAATAAAGTTACAAGAAGGCTGGCTCGCCTCTCAAATAATTTCTAATGTAAACATAAAATTATTTTTTCTCTCATGGGTTTTGCATACCTGGTTGTGCTAGCTTAATTTACTCCGTGGTTCCCGTAGCACTATATTATTTTATCAAGTACGTAAAAGCCTTTACTGGAGTGTACAATTATAAATAAATAAATAATGTTTTGCAAATGAGATATTGATTTTACATGTTAATTATTTGACTTGTCCATAAGACAAAGTCTCGTCTTTTGAAACATTTAATTGATTCATAGTTAATTCTGCGAATTTCAATTCGATTTGTATTATAGAAATTCAGTGAATCAGTACTTTGATTAGATTAACTGCGTAACTATTTGCGAAGCCTATCGTACGGTCCCCTTCAAAGACTTTAAAACAAGAAATTTAATGAGACCACAGAGTAAAGAATATCCTCGAGGAGCAAATAAGAATGAATTGGGGAGAATGGGTTCGTGATGGGGTAACATGAGAGGGAAGAGGGCGTTTTAATGCCTATCTTTAACGCATTCTAGTCTGGAGGCACATTTATACAGCGATTAAAGTATTTACACTTCGAAAATGAAAACTCTTCTGAAGATATAGGTACTTTTTACAATGTTGTGTGAATTGCTGTTTATTGTATTTATTTCCAAATAAAAATCCCTAAAATAAAATTAATTTACATCTAAAAATTGTAATGCGGTAGTTCAACATGCTCGTACTTAAATGTTTGGAGATTTTTAATTTGACTATCTTGCAATAAAGTTTGTAAGTACGCAAAGTATTTTATTTTCATTAAATTGAAATGAAGCCACAAATTGAACGATTATTGAAGAATTATTTCATAATTTATTATTCATCAGTAATTGGTGTTTTTGCGAACATATCCGAAACAGCAGTAATTTATTTATGAATATATATGTATTCTTACTAAGTGTACCGATGGTTTATTCGTTTATTTTTTGTATTAAGGGGACCCGGTGGTCCAGCCCCCACAGATTCGACAAATTTCTAGGATTTTTTTTTTAAATGAAAAAGTAAACAATACCATTCAAACTTTATCTATATATTAAATGACCTTAATAGTATACAAAAATATTGTTATCAAAAAAATATAAAAATTCTCAGTAGTCAAAGAACTGCGCTAAAGTTGCCCTCCGCATAAATACGGAACTTGGTGGTAGGTCCAGTTTTGGCTCTTTCACTTATCCGTAAACAAAAACATAAATACGGAACTTGGTGGTAGGTCCAGTTTTGGCTCTTTCACTTATCCGTAAACAAAAACATAAATACGGAACTTGGTGGTAGGTCCAGTTTTGGCTCTTTCACTTATCCGTAAACAAAAACATAAATACGGAACTTGGTGGTAGGTCCAGTTTTGGCTCTTTCACTTATCCGTAAACAAAAACAAAAAAAAAATCTGATCGGTATGAGTGTAGTTATCGCAGTAACTAGAATAAAAAATAAATTTTAAAAATTGACAAAATGGCGCGTTGTTGAAATTTAAATACAGAAAACAGACTGTTTTTTCTTCATATTTTGTATGTAAAAAATAAGAAGTATTCAACGTAAAAACATTTTTTTTAGTTCCTGCGATAGGTACTGGTGTACGGAATAACATAGTAAAATTTGAGACGAATCGGCCGAGTAGTTTTTTTTTGCCTCACACCATGCAAAAGAAAGTAGTTTTGAAACAAATGTGTTTGATGTTTCTCCCGGCCCTTTTACCTGCGCTGACCTGCTAAATGGCCTGTAGAACTTTATATATCGTCAATACCATTATAAAAATTCTACAGTTTATTCTTTAGGGACTACACTTTCGAAATATTGAAAAAAAAATTTTTTTGGTAGGTGGTTTTGAAATAAATGAGTTTGATGTTTGTCCCGGACCTTTTACCTGCTTCTGCGCTGACCTGCTAAAAGGGCTGTAGAACTTTAAATATCGTCAATACAATTACAAACATTTTACAGTCTATTTTTGAAGGATTATACTTACGAAATATTTAAATTATTTTTTAAATTCTAGACCACCGGGTCACATATTGCACATGATACCATTATTACTTTTTTTTTAATTCTAGACCACCGGGTCACATATTGCACATGATACCATAATTGCATTTTTTTTAAATTCTAGACCACCGGGTCACATATTGCACATGATACCATTATTACTTTTTTTTTAATTCTAGACCACCGGGTCACATATTGCACATGATACCATAATTGCATTTTTTTTAAATTCTAGACCACCGGGTCACATATTGCACATGATACCATAATTACATTTTTTTTAAATTCTAGACTACCGGGTCACATATTGCACATGATACCATAATTACAATTTTTTTTTTAAATTCTAGACCACCGGGTCACATATTGCACATGATACCATTATTAATTTTTTTTTTGACAAAATCATTAAGTCGAAAGTTATTTATTTTCTGACAGTCTTTGGTTTTTGGTTGTATCGCGTATCGAGTCCTATTTGACACCATAGTATAAAGCCATTTTTCTATAGTGAAAGGAAGGGTTTGTTTTACTTCTTACCTTTCCTTTATTTGGTCTGTTAATGAGACAAACATATAAAAGAGCGCTCCGCGCTGATTCAAGGGAAGAAGCTGCAAAGATTGATAGACCAGTGAGTGTCTGGCTAACCCATGTTCTATTATTTAGCCCATGTGCTGTTTGGTTTCTTTCCTGAGATTTATACGCGTGCTCGCTCATAGATATATCTTATTAACTCACAATAACAGCGTATAATGAAGACAGTGTCTTGGGTGACCGCCGCACTCCGTGACGGTTAGTGGAATAAATCTCGCTTAGTTATATAAGAAGTAATTATGAAATGTTAGTGAGATAATAAAAATTCACGGTCCCTTTGCTCGGGCCGGTCTCGGGAAAAACTCACCGCTCACCGACTTGCGTTCCTTCTGCAGAACAAAAAATCATTGTTATAACAAGAAGGAAGCACCACATTTCATTTAGAAGACAAATCTTTAGAGATTGTTCTTGGGAAGAACTAATTATTTTTTTTAAGTTTTATTTTTTTATTTTTTATTAGGTTTGTCGACAGTGATTCATATCAAAGCGCTCACATATACAATTACATTGAACATGGTTGATACTATCACTAATTAAAGACAAACACAACATTGATAACTAAATGCGGTATAATACGGTTCACAATACTAAGAAAGCATTCTGTAGAGTATATTTTACCCAACAAGATACCTTCTCAATACTGTGAGCGTAAAAAACAATGTACATCTACACATACACATACGCATGCATATACATGTACATACATATACATAAACACACATATACGCACACATAAACATACATACACTTACATATACATTACATTCATGCGCACACACACACACACACACATACCATATATTACATACCAAAAATAAGTTTATTCAACAAGTTTATAAAACAATAAGTTTGTAGAACAACACAATAGGGAGCTTTAAATCTTGTTAACAAATGATTTGAAGGTGGCCAGTGATGACATTGTCAAATTAATGGAATGATTCTTATTTGTCTCTTTTTAAAATTACGGCACATTCTCGGTAAAGCTGAATCATACCCCAGCTTAGTTCGGTATTTGTTAAAATTTAGCGGAATATAATTTACAAGTCGTGAACCGATTCTAGGAACATTGAACTTGATTTTATGAAGTAGTTTTAATGCGGAATGTTTTAATGACGGTTTTAGGTCTGCCCAAAATCTTGTTAATTGAAAGAGACGATATGAAAACACCTTTATGCAGCTGTGGACGGTGAATCCTCGAGGCAGGTGGATTAGTTTGTATCCTCCGTAAGTGTCTTTGCAAGAGGAGAGAGAGCTGATTTAGATACTTAAGGTAGGAAGTGTGAATGCAGGAAATTTAATTAATCTGGGACTCAATGCATTAGTCGCTAGTAAGAGTTGTTAGATCGTGAGGCTAAAATGCATTATTTATTCTGATCGATTAGTAAAGCAACAACTTCTGCGAATGTTTCTGCTATCGGTCGATTTGAAACTACTCTCCAACAATTGTTTTACTGCATTTTTACGGTGGAAAATAAAAAAGCTCATTCGCTAATCACCTTTACAAATACTTTTCCATTGTGACTGCAACCGAATGTTTGAGGTAGTATTCAGGTAATTGCATCGGTAATAATAGGCTTTCTATTTGCTCGGTGGAGTGGTATTGACGACAAAAAATTCAGCCTGATGAACTTCGATCGCGCAACGAGGAGCAAATAAGAATGAATTTGATGCATATCGAGCATTGTTCTTTCATGGTTCGGTAATTCTATAGCATGTTCTGCATCTACAGTGGTGGCTTCCAAACTTTGAAGTGCCACGACCCACCTATTAGAGCGATAAACTTTAGAAACCCACCATCATGGTCGGAGAGTAAACTATCTTCTGATGAACACTGCAGGCGAAAATCTTTGGCATTGTCTTAGAATCTAAGACAATGCCAAAGATGTATCCAAGACTTAGATACAGTCATCTCTTGCATTCTGAATTTGATTTGGTGTTGTAAGCTGAAAAGGGACGATTATTTTTATTTATTTATTTTTTTTTTTAAACATTTACAGAGTGTTAACAATTATAACAATAATAGAATTTCCGATGGTATATTACATAGATATTAACACTCCAATTAGAAGTGTTCACACCATGAGAAATTAATGTTAAGCTTTTACTAGACGGAAATGCTTGTAGTGATAACAGAAATAATGACAATCAAAATGAAATATAAAACATAGTAGTGTCAAAAATAATACCCTGCAGAGAAAGAGAAAAAAAGAAAGAAAGAAGGGGTATGACAATAAAGAAGCTGCATAACTGTTCTCCCCGAAGCGTCATGGTAGGAGTTTGATCATTTGTTTTTTAAAATATGGGAGATTGTGTACATAGATATATATCTAAATGTTCACATTCAATGATATTATATAGACGACACATTCGAGACATTGAAGTATGAAATATTGTTTTTAAATAATTCAAGATGGAATATTTTATGACTCCTCAAATTACGTCTATTGGGAACTTTAATATGAATATTGCTCAGACAATGAGTGGCTTGAAGCTTATCGTGAATAATTTTGTACAAACATATTAAGTCAGAAAATTGTCTTCTTTTTTCCAGGGTTGTAAAATAAAATTGTTGGAGTCGTTCCTCGTAAGATAGGAGTGAGGCATTTAATCCAAGTTTAAATAATAACAGTCTTAGGAATTTTTTTTATTTAACCGTTTTAAAATATAGTCAATAATAATTCTTACTTATTTATAATTTTTATTATGAAACGTAGATATTACAAGAATTTTAAAAATTGTCTCGCAAAGCTGCCACAAGGCAGGCAATCTGCAGGTTCTATCGTTGTTTCTTTCGTTTAATACGTCAGGTACATCTCTTACATCATTACGTATATCCGGTAAGGTAGTTTGAAAACAAGCTTATGGGTCCGAGTTGTTAAAATATATAACACATAATCATTTTGTAAGTAAATTTTATTTTCCACAGTATATGTCTGTAATCCACTGGTCAATTTTTTCTTCTTCTGATTGCTCTCTCCTATCGGAATTTGTCCACCATTGAGGTGCAGCTACTGAATCTATGTTATTTCCTCTGTTCCTCCCCTGGATTATCATTTGGGTTAAATTTTCGATATATCTCAAATTCCATCACATTTCATTTTTAGAATTTTTTTTATTTCCTCTGAGTTTCAATCTAGTAAATGTTGTATCTCGAATTCAAATAAAACAGTTGTGCCAGTCCATTTTTAAATAGTCCGAGTCAACGACAATGGCATTCATGGTGAAAAATATAAAGATTTGAACACTTTTAAAGCAGTCGAGGAAAAAACTCTGTATTTACTCCGTTAAAATTTACCGATAAACTTTTATTATTATATTTATAGATGTACGCCGTATTTGCTGAGAATAAATTTCTAAATCGTATCACCGGACTTTTCCTTGCATTCTTAGCTTTATTAAATTTAATGAGTTTAAAGTGTTTTGGTATCATATTTAATAATTATGGTCATATGCTTTTGAAATCCTACAATTTTTCACGAAATCCCTAATTTTGACATAAATGTGTGCAAATAAATATTGGTTCCTGTGGTATTCAAAAATAAATACATTAATAAAGATATCGATTTGTGAATAATTGGATTTTTCTAAAACTTTTCGCGGCTCACGATTGGAAACCTCTCGTATAAAGCAAAGCTTTGTAACGGTTTTTATAAATGAAGGGAATTATATAGTCATATATACAACTTCAATAAGTCTGTGCATGTGAGTTCAGGCGTAACGAATGGGTTTGTAAGGTATTTTTTGTTGTATTTTTATACGAAGTGTTGAAGATAATATCTTCTGAAAGGAAGTGAAGATCTAGGAATATTTTTAATGAACTTTATTTGATCCAATACTATTTCAATTAATTTGTTCATTTGGGAATTAAAATACTCGTTTCATAAAAAAATTTCGAATCGCTTTTATAAAATAACCGAGTGCGTTTCATAAAAGGAACCTAACAACGATTAAGAAAGTTGTTTCTTTTTATAATTTACAATTTATTACTAGTACAATTAATTTTACGTCCATCCCCGTTACCGTCTGTAATTTTATCATACAGTAACTTAGTTAACAGTAAGGATGGGTTGTTTCAAAAAATTTGATGGATTCATCAAATATTTGAAGTTAATTTTCACGTTCTGCGTAAGTTCTATTCAAGTTCTGTGATGATTTCAGTTTTGTGAATCAACTGGTCTATAATGATGTAATAATAGAACTTGAATAGAACTTACGCAGAACGTGAAAATTAGCTTCAAATATTTGATGAATTCGTCAATTTTTTTGAAACAACCCGTCCTTAGTGTTAAATTTAGTCACTGTGTACAACCTAATTTAAACATTTATTTATT
The DNA here is from genome assembly GCA_936435175.1 of Glyphotaelius pellucidus. Classification (NCBI taxonomy): domain Eukaryota; kingdom Metazoa; phylum Arthropoda; class Insecta; order Trichoptera; family Limnephilidae; genus Glyphotaelius; species Glyphotaelius pellucidus. The sequence continues at coordinate 8,473,628 of OW386537.1, read as the reverse complement.
AATACAATGACTAACTAACACTAACTAATGATAGTTTATTCGAATTGCAATATGCATGCATAAGGTGTGTTGTTGCAAGTGCAGTTCGGATCTAACATATCTAGAAAAAGTTCATACCTTTTTCGTTATTTTCGTTATTTGTTTTTGGGGTGTTATGCCATGTTGCGCTACCTCCTTCTTTAGCCAACGTTTCGGACTGTTCACTTGTAAGTTCGCAATATAAATAAAATAAAACTCGAATTTCAATTTTTCCAACGTTTATACTTTGTGAAACTCTATCAATAGTATAATAAAAATAATAAACCTAATTTTTAAAAAAGAACTTTATTTCTCCCTGACCTGATTGGTATCAGATAATCCGTATTCAGACTGCTACATTCTTATTACAAATTTTGGTATTTATTCTTCATTTGTTGATTACTAGCATATTGTACATTTACAAGCAAATAATGCTAGTAATTCACAAAATAATGCAATATAAATACAACAAACAGGTATTAAACGATTCAGGTCAGCGAGAAATAATAATAAGATTTTGTTTAATAATTGGTTTTATTTTATTTTTTAATTAAAACATCAGTAGTTTTTTTCTGTGGCAAATTCATGTATTATATTGTATTCACATAACATTCGGAAGGTTTGCAGAAATCGTAAAAATCAACATGTTTTGTGGCAATCAATACATCCATCCACAAAATAATAAACCCGTAGTTAACATTCCAGGATCAATTGTTACTGTCGCTGAAGTTTTCAACCCTGTCCTCTGACTCGTTTCTATTGTTGAAAAAATCCATTGAATTGAATAGATCTGTGATTGAGTGGATTTGTTTGAACAGTGTAATTAAATTTGTGACGATTTCGGGATTCGCTACAATGTCGGATACAATTTTTTACACCGATGTGATGGTTCCTAATTTAACGATTACCAATCAATCATCAAACTATTATGATAATCGAATAGTATTATTAGGCTTGTGTCTGCAATTTGCGTTGAATTTCAGAACCCAGCTTCGAGTGCATGTCTGACGCCATGCCATGCGCGCCGCGCTACAAATAACAACTGTGTAAGTGGAATTTCAAACAAAGCTACCGTTGTAGTTCGGTTTTGAATTTAAGAATTCGCCACAAGATGTCGCCACCTCCGTCGGCAGGTCGCATAGGGACGTGCCCCTCCTAGGTATAAGTTCTACGAATTTGTGAATCTGGAGCATCTCTCTATGGAAAGATTGATGGTAATATTCAGTTGTATTAAGCGGCTGTATATTACATATGACGTCATTGCCCGACCCGGTTACTTTGTCCCGGTGACTAGCCATCACTGGATGACGGTGGATGTTCTGCGTTTAGAATCAATATCCAATTATTATCGAACTTTTACAACGAATAATTTAACGGTAAGGTTTATCAAACTAAGTGTGACAATAATTGACAGTTATGTATAGGCAAATTTAAACAATAAATATTATTAATATTATTATTATTTAAACAGTAGCAAATTTGAACAGTAAATATTATTTTCAGTGAAGGACTCTATACAAAATATCGATTTCTTAATATTTTTTATATTATTTGGCAAAAACGGCGATAGATAATAAATACGGCCAGCCGGAGAAAAATGACAATACATCACGTATATGACCCTTGAAGAAAGGTCTTATGGTACCTGTTTTTATGCCGTGCTTACAAATCGATCCCTTAAAAGATTTCTTTATTTCTGAAAATTGATGGAATGGCTTTCAAATACCTACATCACTTTTGGTTATCTTTAACATAAAGTGTTTATTTATTAATCTGGAGTTAGCTCACAACGTCGTGTGTGCTAATAATTTGAGAAACATTTACAAGAGATGTAAAAAAAACATTTAATATATAAACTTACAATTTTTGCAAATATAATATAGCTTTAAATATTAACTATTTTTATTGTATTTATAATCACTAAAAAATTCAATATTTGGAGTGAACATGTTTTTTTAATTCCTTTTTAATTGGAATTTTGTTATGAAGAGGGACGGCCTGGTTTAAGTAATTAGCATCGACATGTTTAGCATCAATGAAGCACAATTTAGACAGCAAGCTTTATTGCCTTTAGTCTGATTGTGCTTCATTGATTTTTAAATTGTTCATTGATGTTTAAATTGTTTAATTTGTTTAAATTGATTATATTATTTAAATTGCTTAATTATGCTTTAATTTTAATATTTTATCTATTTTAAAAACGATTTGAAATTTTAATTTTGTTATATTTTTAAAGTGAATAAATTGAATTGAATTAAGAATGAGTGATTTCTGGGTTCTTGCTTTCTTCCTTGTCCGCAATCTAATTTGCTTTGTATTTCTCGTCCCATGTTCGTGTATAATCGATATTAATTTTTTTTTTCTTTTCAGTTCCTCAAACACTATCCCTTCGTTAATTTTATATTTAAAAATGTGTGTATATGTTGCGCTTGAGTAGTATTCGCTTGCTTTATTTTGCCGTATTTGCATTTTTTCCATTTTCTCTTCATTGTATTTACCATGCACCCAACTAAATGTTGGTTCTAAAATTGAAATGACGAATTGAGTCGTGAAATTTATAAATTTTCTTGGTAAAACGAAATTATTGTCTCTTCCGAAATGTATATACGAGCAACAGAGCTTTAAATTATTATTTTTATTTTCATAAAATGAGATTGAGTATAGAAGGGTCATAAATCACAAAAAAAACTTTCTTTAATGAAATAACATTTGCAACATTTCAACTAAAACAGTTTTTTTTGTACTTTTGTATTTGATTAATCTAAAATCGAGACACAGATTTTTTTAAATCAAATCATTGGTATCAAGTTTAGCTTGCTAGCGTAGTTAGTCTTAGCTGGGAAATAATATTCTTAACGAAGAAATAAGAAACATCGTGGAATTAATTCGTTATGTCGGTTGTGGGTTAAAGTACGGCGGGTCCCTCTCCCATAACGTGAGTGCTGGTGCTAGCATTTTCCCATTTTAATTGAAGCAATTACGTGTGATTATTACATTTTTTAATTATTGTTGTTTACGTCACGCTCCGCGGAGTCTGCGGTGACTCCTTCCACCTTCCACTTCCCATATCTCCTCGTTGCAAGCCAGCACGCCGCGCCGAGCCGAGCAAACTGGAATTATTTCGAATAATAATGTATGTACCTATTCTTCTCAAGCGTCGGAGGTTTTTATCTCAGTTTCTTTTCACTGTATTCTTAGTCTGCTTAGGCGCGTTTACGGTGTCTGCTGCATGGTTGTAATATTCATAAGTTTACCTGTTTTACTACCCGGTTGTGCTCAAATTTCAAAATCATTGTTCCTAAATATTCTTTCTTACGAACATTTGAAAAATGTGGGAAAAACCATGTTTAATCTTGTTTTTATTCACTGATAAGTGCGTACGTACTTCGAAGCTGACACTATAGTTTCGTGACACCAGAGCTCATGAAACAGTTGGAGAGTTGGAGTTAGCTGCTTCAGAGAAATAACTAGACGTCTGGCTTGTAGTTAAAATAAGATAATAAAAATAATTATTCTAGCACAAATTTTTATTTTATTTTAATTCCTTCTGGTTTCTTTTCTACAACTGAAAACTTGATAAAAATGAATTTTTTGCCTATTCCAATTTTAGGTTCATTAATATTTATCATTCTTAAACATATTAATTTTAAACAAGTAGGCTTTTGATATTGGAAATGTGATATTTGTACTTCTTTTTTTATTTAAAAAATCTCAGAATTTCAATAATAGAATCAAACAACGATCTTCCACAAAAATAATGAATTCTCTGAATTCTCTTGCCGAAAACCACAATTTCAAAGCGTTGTTATTTATAAAACTAATATGAAATATTCATTATGGTTAAATAAAAGTCATTTTATTCCGTTATTTTAGCTATGATTGCTAAATTGTAGAACGAGTTCTCGGGAATAGTTTCCTAGAAATAGCTTTTCGTCCTTGCCATTTGCGTTATAATGTCGCCAAAAGATTTAATACCAAAGTTGTGGATATAACTAGTTAATTATGATTGAGTGTCTTCCTACTTCAGTGCGAATTCTGAACATAAATTATCAAGATCCTTATTCATAATTTATTTGTTTTACTGAGTATTTTCTATGAATTTCCCTGTTATTAATGGCGGGAATGAATGTGGAATTATTTTGAAGGCAACAAAAGCTTAGAATCAACATTAAGAACTGTGGCTGATTTATCTTCCCGTAAGATCTCTTGACTCCTGTTTAATTATTTCATTTATATTTATTAAAACAATTCAGTCACCTTTCCTAGAAGCTTTTCCACGAACCTCTGGAGTTCTGTGATTTTATATCTTAGAAGAAATAAATGGCAAGATGTCGATGGTGAAGCGTGCTTTTGCCTTTTTACTAAACTGTGTTCGACGTTTAATGTGAATTAATACTTTCATTTAAGTATTTAATTCTAATTAAATTTCTATTCAAGACCTTAAAGATTCGCTGAGTGCAGATGCCTAAATATAATTCTTTGTCAGATATGAATTTTCCATCGAAGTATTTAATTATTTTAACGCCCGTAGGGCTTTTACATAAAGTGCAATATATTTTTCCTGTATATGTTTTTGACAAAATACAGGAAATAACATAAAATATATATAAGAGTTGACACAAGAGTTGTAACATAGAATATAAGATAAGTAAAAATAGGGGTAAAGATAGTTTATGAAGTAGAAAGAAATAGTTGGCACATATGTCGGTTGAAGTTTGACAAATTTAAATTATTATCAAATACATCCATATTGAATATTTGTTACCAAGACTGTGTAAACGCTGTATTGGAGAACGCAAACTATAGTAGGAACGAGATATATGTATACAAAATTTTAATATTTGTCTAGTCGTTCGTGTAGGTAAATGAAGATTTATTAATTGCAGGAGTTCACAACAATCGAATTTAGAGTTTAATAATTTAAAAAAAAAGTAAGATCGTTTTTTCGTAAGTTTTCTAGAGATATTATATTTAAAATATTCACTAAGAAGTTTGTGTGTATTTTAATAAATCATTTGCCATAAGTAACGCGTTTAAAAAATACTCATCTTCGTCATCTTCTGTACCAAGATAATAAATAAATAAGAGATTAACAATATAAGATTTCTTATTACTTATTTCTTATATTTCTTATTATGTTCTTTATATTTGGGAAGATATGCATACAAAAAAGTTTGAAGGTTTTTTTAAAGAGTAATTAAATGTAATTATCTACCATTTTATACATTTATCTAGCCTCTCAGAAACTGGGCGTACTGTACAGGGCCCGCAGATACTTTAATAGTACACAACTGCTTACCCTGTACAAATCGCAAGTGCGCCCCACGGTTGAATTTGGCAGCCACCTCTGGTCTGGAGTCCCAAAATACCTGAAAAAAACCCTCGACTCTGTGCAGAAACGGGCGGTCCGTTTGATAGATTCTCCTAACTAATGGACTGCAATTTTTAGAGCACAGGCGTCAGGTGGGAATGCTGTCCTTGTTCTACCGGTATTACAATGGAAGATGCTCCGAGGAACTAGCGTCACTGATCCCCTCGGCACCGGTGCACAGTCGGGAAACACGCCAAACACGCGCTCAACATTTGTACACGGTTGACATTAGTCACATGAGAACGGGTCGTTTCTACGACTCGTTCTTGAGTTCAACAGCCCGGCTGTGGAACGATTTGCCGGCTTCTGTGTTTCCTCCCTCCTACAATATGGGTCTCTTCAAGACCCATGTTCACTCCTTCCTCTCCTCAACAGCACCCTCCACACAGCATCTTCAAAGATGACATAGGCCCTGAGGGAAATTATTTCCCTCAGGGCCTCCTGTGTGGAGTTAATATAAAAAAAAAAAAAAAAAATTTAATTAAATAGTACCATCCCTCTTTTTGTTCCATGCTATGCTAGAACATCTGCTCTGCCATGTAGTATCTTGAAAAAGTTTATAATGTTTTCAGTTTATGTGAACCAATCTAAGATTTTTATTGTCCAAAAAATGTATTCATTTTTCATCACACATTTTCTTTGATATTTCAAATATTCAAAGACACGTTAAAACCAATGAAAATATCAAAAAGCTCGCACGCAATAGCTACTGTAGCACAAAGCTCGTAGACAGCGTTGGTAGTATTCACAAGATCTTTGGTAGGTAAATAGTTGATCGGTATCTCACTTAATTGAAGTGAAGGGGCTATTACAGGCTGTGGCGGTGGCGGGCGACGCCGATCTGCCGATACTCTTGGCTTTGTGAGATTACCACCGTTGATTCGATATTAGCAGTCCATCCAGGATGTTGAGCTATAGCCATCAATTTCTCGCCCCTTCTCCACCCGCTTGGCCCGGGCCACCCTTACCATCCACCCTACAATGCTCCAGTGCCGGATTAATGTTCTTCGTAATGCAATTAATATTTTTCACAATGTCCTTAGATTTTCTGAAAACCTAATGTTCGTTATTTCGCAAACCGCTTGTAACTTTTTCAACTTTCATATTTTTCATTAATATATCATTTTGACATAGTATAAAATGAAGTCGCTCTCGCTGTCTGTACGCTTAGATCTTTTAAACTACGCAACGGATTTTCATGCAGTATTCACCAATAGATAGAGTGATTCAAGAGGAAGATTTATATGTACTAGTAGTCGCCCGCAATGGTCGAAATTCAACCATAATTGTAATATTTTTTTTATGTTTTTTTTTATGCATAATTTAAAAAAAAATATTAGCATGCTGCACTCCTTCTCTATATAAACGATAAGTGTGCGAAATTTCATACTCCTACGTCCGCGCGAATTTCGTAAAAAGGGGTACAAAGTTTTTGCTTCACGTATTAATATACTGATGATAATACATGCGCTTTATATAGAGAAAAGTCGAGAAATTCAAAGATTCAATTCAGGCAGCGGGCAGGCAAGCGGGCGGTGTGGATTTGATATGTATGCAAATAAACAGATGGCGTTGGTTATAAAGTTAGGGTAATGGCGTTGTGTTTCGTTAGCCACAGCAACGTGTGGCCGGGTCTGTTAGTATTAAATAAATCATGTTGAGGACAAACGAGTAACTTTTTGAATTTTTTTTTAAAATACCGAATAGTACCGGGGACATACAAATATTGATACTTGTGACATCACAGCGCATGAACGCGCTGCGAAGTTGCAGCTGTTTTGAATGACATTTTTTACATTTATATTTAAATGTGGGGGTAGGTATGAATTTATATATTTTTTTTTTTGAGAAATGGATTTTTGTAAATAGTGTTTATACGCCAACATGAAATAGTGCCCAAATTCCCCATGCCCCTGTGCCAAGTGGGGCCCTGTGGTAGGAACCGCCGCAACCACCAGCAATCAGATTAGTGGGACGCGCGGCGCGGACAAACTTTGTGTCGGCTTGTCTCACTAAGGGGAACTTCCGATAAGCACTACCGATTATTCCATAAAACCAGAATGTTTTATCACTCTCCTCTATCAATGGAGGTATTATATTCACCGATACTGAAGACGAAAATCATTCATTGGAAAGAATTCGTGCATTATGACGGCGCTACTTACTGGTTGCGTCAACAATAACAGTTTTCTGTTTTCTTTTTATCAATATTAAGACAGGAAAGTATATATACTTAGTTGTGTCAACAATAACAGTTTTTTTGTTTTTTTTTTATCAATATTAAGACAGGAAAGTACATATACGTAGTTGTGTCAACAATAACAGTTTTCTGTTTTTTTATCAATATTAAGACAGGAAAGTATATATACGTAGTTGTGTCAACAATAACAGTTTTCTGTTATTTATCAATATTTTATATCTGTTTTTTATTAATATTTGTTGTTATTTCTTACTGGAATTTCGAGATTTTTTAAAACGAGTATATGATATTAATATATCAAATGACATTGAGAGATGGTGGGTTGTTATGCGATTCACATGAAGATCATTCTCCTTGAAGTAAGTATGGTAAAAGCATCTGCTGAAAACTATTTCTTCTGAATTAATGATTTCAGTGAAAAGGAGTGGTGTATTTTACAAACCCGCTATCGCACCTGTATACGCACCATCTTCAGTTGTTTGAAAACCGGCACATATAATGTGGAAAAGTGGCACTAAGTAACCATGTAAATGATTTCACGTTGACTCCAAGAAATCGAGAGGAAAAAATCGGATTGTTTGAAGCGTGACCAGCAAACCTGCTGTAGAAATGTTCCGCTCGGTGCTCTCGCTTGGACTCCAGTACTTGGGTACTCACAGTAGTACTCGGCATTCTGAGCAATGCTTGTTTCCCCTCGGCCAAGGGGCCAGACTAGTCGGCCTTCGCCCCCCTCTCCCTTCGAGCAGCCGAGGTCACGAGCCCCGCAGACCCCAAAAACCCGTTTCACTTGCGCTTTTATTACCTGCAATTGCATCCTGCATTTCGTTCTTCACTTTCCTCCCTGCCAGTCGCCCGTTACTGCATCTTCAGCGGCGTCGCTTCCCTTGCATGGCATTCCATCTTTCCTTCAACTCTTCTACTGGACGCAGTTTTACCTATTCCAATTAACAAAGTTCTAGTTTATCTATTGTTCCCGTAATCCAGTGGCGTGTATTCCCGAGACGCCTTCCGCGCCTACGAAAGCTCCGACTCCCCGCGGCAGTTTAGTGAGATTAAAAAGTGGAGTGTTTCGTTTTGCGGACTGTTTCGAAGTGTTTGCCGAAACTTTAACATATATTACACCCATACTGTCATAGTTTACTCGGCTTACACTGTTTTTGGATGATGTACGGGCATTTCGGTAAGAATTTATATTCTCCCATATTATTCTGCCGTGAATCCTGCGAGCCGATTTCCACGTGGAATTTGAAAAATTTTCAGTTTGATCTATCGTTTATTAATGTTGTGTACAATATTATACGTTGTTTAAAAATAATATGTGGTCTTTTAATTAAATAATTTATTTTATTAATAAATCTTGATTTATATTCCATTTATGCAGGAAGGTACGTATGTACAAAACTGGAATCAAAGCGTTACGTCAAGTCGAAATGTGAAATATCGTATTGGTATTAAACAATTCATCATCCGAAAACTTCAATAAGTGGCTTCAATTTAACTGACCGTAATGGAAATATGCATGTGACGCATTGTATCTAATATTTATTTCGTAAATGTATTTTTATGTACCTCTTTTATAGCAAAGGAATAAATTTGATACGTCTATCATTCCACTCAATTCTGCAAGTTTATTTTGTCAAATATTTTCAAAAAATTCTTGACGTCGTCACAGTGTCAGCCAACCTGGGTGTGTATTTATGAAAGGAACGCGCTATTGATATTTATAGAATTTTTAAATTGCATTTTTAAAGAATTTGCTCTCGTCCTTCACGACCCTCTTTCTCCTCCAGAAGTCGTGCAATATCTTCTTCGTACGCGCAACAAGTTCGTAGTTAAACGACAGCATCAGTGTCGTGTGTTTTTCTTAGCCTTTGGCTAGTACATTCCCCAGCACAATGTTTCCATTTAAGTTAGCAACACATTATAACACGCAGAAGTTATGTTGAACCAACAGTGTGGTGTGTTTCTTTAGCTTTCGGTAACTCTCCCATTGCGCAATGCAGACGTTTCCCATTTAGGCAAGTTAGCAACAAGTTTGCAGTTAGACGAAAGCAATAGTGTATTTTATTGCTTTAGCCTAATTAACACATTGTAATCGGATCACGTATTGATACGTTTTTAGCAAATTAATGCTAGAGAGCGGATCACGTATTTATACGTTTTTGATAGATTGTTAGTGGAGCGCGGGTCACGTTAAAATACGGGTTCCAATATACTTGAGTTTTCGCTATATAGCGTCTGTAGGGTTGTAGCTATGCAGGTAAAAACCTTTTGAGAACAATAGATGGGGTGTACGGTGGGTACCGAGGTAGTGTTATAAATCACAAAAATAGTCGAAGATAACGGTACATATAACGGTATACATGCAACACTAAGACGAAGAATAATATTTTTTTTAGTTTATTTCACTACTCTTTGGTGGTCGGACGTTGCTAAAAGCTAAATATCGAGTACATAGATATTATATATATATTACGTACATATTTACATTTTATTTTAGTGGTTAAAAGTTAAAATACTTTTGATAAATTTTCGATGAAACAGACATTTTTACCACGATTGTGATTGAAAGTTTGTTATTTTTTTTAGTTAGTTATATTATTATATTGTGTTTTATCCCATAAGAAAAATGTCTCACCACAATGAAGATAGTGACCAAGAAATATACGCCGACAATTTATCCGACATATCGTGTGAAAGTGATTTTGATAGTGATGATAGCGATCAAGTTGATGATGAAGATATTATTCCACTGCCTACAACATTTACCCGCAGGACCATTTCGTCCAGTTGTGTAAAATAAAGGATGTTATGTAAAAAAAATTTTTTTTTTTTTTTTCAAAACTTTCCTGCTTTATGTGAAATTCTGCACTAGTTTAACGATGAAGAATACATTTCTAAATATAATAAAATAAAATAAATAATTTGCAAAAAGAATTATTGAAATCAAACAAATATTTTTGAAGTTATCGCAATTTTTCTAGAGGTCTACGTTAGCGCGAAATTACGCGAAAAATCACCCGTTCGCAGCACTAGTACGCGGCCGAAAACTGCCCGATCACATTGTGTTAAGTGCCTAACACAATATTCCAAATATTATTTTAAGTTAGAATAAATCAACAGCATTGTGCGTCTTTTTAGCCATCGGTAAATGTGTACTTCCACTGCGCAATTCACTCGTTTTCCATGTAAGTTAGCAACAAGTTAAAATAAAGCAACAGGCACGTGTTTCTCTTAGACCCCTGGGTGAGCAAACCGGAGCACAATGCACTCGTTCCCCTTTTAAGTTAGCAACAAGTTAGAAGTTAGAAAAAGCAATGTTGTCGCCTGTTTCTGTACTAAACTTGTTGTAAATGCACGCACTGCCCATGCCATAACAGTGCACCATTTACGTTAACAACACGTTAGATAAACAATAGTGCCGGGTGATTCTTTTTTGTCCCTACTTCAATTCAATGCACTCATTTCCCATCAGCGTTAGCAACAAGTTACTTTACAGAATTGGCGACAGCTTCGTACATTGCACACGTTGGCGATGTGCACCTAGAATGAGAAGAATGAAATAAAGTAAAATAATATTTATTTGTATTCGCGAAGCGTGTCTGTTTTAATGCATTGCTCACTCCAGATTTTATGCTTCTCATTGCTGGCGATTTATATTTTTAAATTATACAATTTGATTTTTTATCGTGATATCAATTAACGAAACTTTAAACATAACGTGATATTGCATTGAGTAGGTAAATTCATACTTTTTTATTTATTTTTGGAATAACTTTATAAGTTAAACCTCAAAATGTAATACTGTTGTAATTCAAATCGTTTTGGTTATTTCTAACATGTTTTGATGAAAATGGGTGAATTATGTTGGCGTGGGCAGTGTGGGCACTTAAAACAGAAACAGACGACACCATCGCTTTATTTTAACTTCTAACTTGTTGCTAACTTAAGGGAAACGGGTGCATTGTACCCTGATAAGTTCGCACATGAACCTAAGATAAACACACGAGCCTGCTGTTTTATTCTAACTTGTTGCTAAGTTACATGGTAAATGAGTGAATTACAATTCCAAGATGCGGCCGCGTCTTTTCTTAATTTTTTTGTTGTTTCAAATTTTCGTTTGACAGCCTCTAATATTTTCTTCAATGATTAAATTAATAAATGTTTCAAGATCATAAAAAGCAATCAATTTGTGGCCTGCAATATTTAAATTGCTTCAAACCATCAAAAAAATTATAAGCATAATCGACCGGTTACGAAATAATCTTTTCCTAGTCAGGACGAAAGTTTTGTTAGCGAATGCAAAAAGAACTAATGTCTAGTGTCTAGTTATTCCGAAACCGATTGATAGTAGAAATAATTTGAGCGGTGTAAAGTATAACATTTTTTTAAATTTAATTTCAATACATATTTGGATTATGACTTAAGTTTTAAACTTACGGTAAAGTATTTGTATAAAGCATATTAAGGAATATGTAAGTACTTTTTGATCTTCCTGATTAGGGTTTGCTGTTCTGAGGGAGCCTGTTGTTTTTTTTTGTTGTTGTTATTGAGTTACTTGTTATCATTACCCTGCCTTCATAATATTTACAAGTTGATTATCTCTCAGTTCCCCCAGTCATGCTTTTACTTTAGTGTTTAATGTATTAATTTCTTTATTATTTATTTGTTAGAGCAATTAAATACATCATTTAGTGTGGGATCGTATAGTTTAAAGATTTACCTTGCCTCGGTACTTCTTCTTAAATAATTGAAATATAAATAATGTTAAAATAGCTGCTTTAGCAAGATATTAATATGAACAGGGAAAAAGCTCCCGTTACCTGCGTTGCGTGCTGCACAAGCGACGTGTGCGCTCTCAAGTTGTTTGCAAAAGCTCTCTCGTTACACTTCCCTTGTAAAATTTCAGGAAATTACTTTCCCTTGTGTAATTTGCGTCCAGCCCCTGAAGAATGCACCCACGACGTGGAAATATTCCTCAGCCCTTGCGGACGAGCGACGGCGACGGCGACGGCGACGGGCATAGCGTGGTCCGCCCTCGTTACCTGCACAAAACTATCTCGCCTTGCGGGTGATTTAGAATGTCACACAAACAATTGCAGTCGCGTCGGGGAAGCCTTCTCGCTTATAAATCAGGCTGGCCCGGGGGTGGGGAGCTCAATTGTAAGGGATGAGCACTGAGCAGTGAGAAGCACCCGGCATGCAAGCCAGACCCCGCACAGAGTACATTTTTGATTTTATAAAACTTGACGACATTTCTTAAAATGCAATCATTGCGATACTCATATCGGTAGTCAGATGTATTTATTTAAAAACAATCGCTACTAAAAAGAGAATATCTGTTTGTTTTAATTATATCAGAGCATAAAACTTTCTTTTTTTAGTAAAAAAACTAGAGTGAAGAAATTTGGATTGGATTTGCTCGGTAAACGCAACTATTTTTAGCATGCAACGTTATTAGCAACTTGAGCTATGATGGACCTAAGGAAATATAGTAATATAAACTATCAAGAAAACGCATTTCGATAAAATTTTTTGAAAGTAAAGAGGAAATAAAAAGTTTAATTTTTTACTATATGGCCTATGGACTGTCTCATAGGCTCAGTTTTTGAGAGCAGTATCTTGGTTATCTGATGTTTCCAAAGCTCAAATCCCGGTCTCGCTAATTTATTTCTGTTTTCTTCTGTGATTTTCTAATAGCGCCTTGTAATATGATATTAATATAAACTTTATTTCTTTTATAATATTTTAATCTACATGGAAGCCTTGGCAAAGTCGCTTCCTAATTTTCAGAGATTTTCAATAATAATAATAGCATTTAATTAAAACGGTGTGAATGTTTTCAGAAGTCTAGTCAGGTTTAATAAAGAATTTAGCTGGTGCGCCGGCCGGGCCCGGGCAACAGAAAGCCCGGGATGAGGAAAGTGCCGAGTAACGCCCGCCGAGAGTACAAAGGAAGACTCTGACGTGATATTAATCTTGCCGACTCCTTCAATCGCGCGTGTGTGGCTTATTTCCTTAATGGAATGTTACTGAATGGACCATTTTATATATTTCATGCATCCTGCAATATTTTGTCCATTTTATAATTCCTCACCAGGTGTGGCGGGGGAAAAGAAAAGTTATGAAAAATGACATTCCGTGACATCAAATTACGATTCTTAACAAGTTCCATACCTTTGTAAATTTTTTGATCATATACAGTCTAACATTTGGATTAAAACCCGATAACGGAATCAGTCTTCCGAACAGGACCTCCATCGATATGCTTGATGTAACTCTAAGTGAACATCTCAGATATGTGGGGAAGCCAGGGTTAAGTTAGCCTCTTAGAAATTGGGCGTTCTGTACAGGGCCCGCAGATACTTTAATAGTACACAACTGCTAATCCTGTACAAATCGCAAGTGCGCCCCACGGTTAAATTTGGCAGCCACCTCTGGTCTGGAGTCCCAAAATACCTGAAAAAAACCCTCGACTCTGTGCAGAAACGGGCGGTCCGTTTGATAGATTCTCTTAACTTAACAAACGGATTGCAATCTTTAGAGCACAGGCATCAGGTGTTGGGCTTGGCAGCCATTCAGAGTCCGTAGCTACACGTAGATCCCTGTTATATAACTCTGGACTCAAAACTGACATCGTGTTCATTAGTTCATAGATTTCTCTGTCTCAATGGACTGGACTGTTTGCAATCGGCTAGTCAGGTGAAAAGCTTTTCTTACTTTACCAGCATTTTAATGATTTGCAACAACTGCTCTTTATTGTGCTCAAGAGCTCGGCCGTGGAATCAAGTGCTGGCTTTTGTATTTCACCCCTTCCTTATTAGGGGTCATTGAAGAACCTGGATCACTCCTTCCCTTGTTAAACATATCATCCGCAATATCAGCATCCCCAAATATGGCATTAATACCGAGTGTAATTTCTGGGACACATCCTTTGTGTACTTAAAATTAAATAAAATCCGTATTTATTATTCTCGTTCTAATAAATTTCATATATTGCTCACATTATTTTACTATTATTTATTTTCTATCATATTTTTTATTACAATTTGGGAGGTTGATATGGGTACCGCCGCCTCAGGAACCATTAATTTGATAACCAACACCCCTGTCGTAGGTCACCCCAAGTGGTTCGCTACGTTTGGTGACTTAGCAGAGGTGCCCGGTTCTTGAGGTGTCTAGATCTTGGTGGTGGATGAGTTTGCCCACCTACTGAGTGGCGGGCCGGATTGGGAGAGATTGGTTGAGAGAGACCTTTTGACCTCAGCCGATCCCTCTCAACCCATCGCTTTGCACCACAGTGGGGAGATTGGATTCCCTCCTGAACACATTGACCGCGTACTCTTGCCTTTTTCCTTCCCAGAACTTCTTCTCTTTCCTTTTCTTTAAACGACCCTTCCACACAGCTTCCCCAAAGATGATAGGCTGAGCGAACCTTTTTCCTCGTGATCTCCAGTACGGAGCAAATTTAAAAAATATATTATTCCTATACAAATATAAAAATATTATGAACTTCAAATATTTTCATTAAATGTATGCAAATACAACGTATTATTTAATTCTGCCAGTGAATACCGAGTTACTTAACAAAAGCCGAGCATTGTGAGGACGGGTAGGTAATTCCTCAAAAGGAATTTTAAATCGAGTGATGTAATGCTCCGAAATTTCCACACAAAATTCTTTTAAATATTAATTTAATTTCCCTTCAACACTTGTACGACTTACTCCCATTCAAAGGGACTACGGGATCAAATATGTAACAATTAAAACTAAGCTTAACTCAAAATGAACTATTTCATCAAATTAAAATCGCAGTGCTGAAACGTTTAAGTCTTTCTTTTACTTTTCCGCGCTGTTCAAATATGACCTGTTTAAGAAAATCTTCTACCCGCCATTGTTTTAAAAATATATACTGTTAGTTTTGAAATGAAACTCAACTGGGTGTGGATAAAAAATTGGATTCTGTTAAAGTTTTTATTGAAAAAAGAACAAAGCATTTTCATTTACTTGACCAGAAATATCCGAAATAAATGCATTTGCATACATTGCAATGCAATATTATTATGTTTTATTATTTTGTTTAAGGCGCGGTATACCCGCTTAAAAAGAAGAAGATTGAGAGATATGTACGAATGTAAGAGAGAGAGCGCTAAGGTTGAAATCGATAATATTTAAGCAAAAATTGTGAAAATGTTTAATACAACACGACTCGTTTAAGGGGGTATTCTAGTCTAGAAAAAAAATTTTTTTTTCGTATTTCCAAAGTTTATAATATTATCTTCAAGAAAATCATATTTTTTTAAGAGTTTTAAAGTGCTTTAAGGTAAGCATGAAAGACGTCGGTAGAAATGGGGTATGCCGCGTCTGTAGAATAAAATTGAATTATTTTTTTTTACATCTACCCAGTCTTTTTTCATTTTTAAGGTCGTTTGGGAGGCAATTATATAATTTGCCCCTACCCCCCCCCCCCGTCCCGTAACCAATGGATTGCTTAAAATAGTTAGTGTGGATGGTGTTTAAACGTGTTTAAATTTATTGTTGTTGTCGCTTAAAGTTTTTGCGTATTTGGGACGTTTTGATGAATTCTGTGTTTGCATATATAAGTTTATTATTTATTTTTTTTATAAGGAGACAAGAATGTATACATTTTTTTTACATTACTCCACACAGGAGGCCCTGAGAAAAATAAATTCCCTCAGGCCTATGTCATCTGGGATGCTGTGTGGAGGGTCTTTTTGAGGAGAGGAAGGAATGAACATTAGTCTTGAAGAGACCCATGTTGTGAGAGGGAGGAAACTCTGGATTTATAAAGATGTATGCTTTAATTATTTTGCTGTTAACTTTTAGATTTGAATATAAAGAGTGATGGTTTCTCTTTCTATTTCTAACGATGATAGAAAGGGAAACATAATGATTTCTATGACACCTATATGGTTGTTCCGAAAACCGAACAAATTAGTTTTTAACACTTGAATGTGAAGACTTAGTCCGTAATGCATAATGCCGATTACCTTTGTATTGCTCCTAATCCAGCAATTAGTATTTTTCATTTCGGACACCCTTTCCATGGCTCTTTTTAGGGTGGCCATTTTTGCCGCAAAAGTATCGGTGAAAGTCCTGCTAAAATCGTCATCACTTTATAGTATTTTAGTAAAGTGTTGAATCTTGTGTTGATGGCAGTATATGCCATAATAAAGCCTTCGTGTAATGAACCCCGACGAATACTAAATGCCGCCGTGACGTGAAATGGAGTGAGCCGACCCAAGTGGCGATATTAATAATTATAAATACCGATACGCTCTAATCTAAATGTTTTTACGGCGGGCTTTGTTCCTCGAGTCGCGGGTTGAAGCCCTTTCGGCGGAACAATGTATTATTGTTCCCCGTGTTCCCTCACTGCTCACTGCTCACTGGTACTGGTGGCTAGGTACTCTGCCGCCCTCTCGGGTAGGAATGTGTTATTAGGGGTAGGCCGGCCAAATAAAGCAAATCTGTTTTACGAGTCCAAATTAAACTTCTATTCATGCAGCACGCCCGGCTGAGCCAATGGTTGAATAACCGACAAATTAATAAAGCGCTTCTCAATTTTACGAAACGTTTTCCTACAAAGGTCACATTTTATTCTCTATCATACTATGCATATCATTTTTATATTGTTCTTGCCTATTGTATTGTACGTAAATTATGTTTTAAGTGAGGAGGTTTGTTTGATTAACATATTGCGTGCGGGCATTTTTCTTTTTTAAAGCTTTGTCAACTTTTTCCACATTTTTACACTGTCAAGTTATTATTATTTTAATAAAGTATGACTAACCATAAAATAATCAATCGCCGACAAAGTTTTAAAAAATTGGTTCAACCCCTAGACTCTCCCTTTGCAAACACGTCATTGACCCGTTTTAGACCGCTGTTTGACTTGTCGTATGTTGAAATTTATCACATCTTTAAAGGATCGTTTATTACCAATTGCTTACTTCTGTAAAAGTTGTTTTAATAGCCAAAAACCAATAGTCTTCCTCGTGATGCCCGTTGCAAGGCCGTTCTAAATTTTGGTTCTAGATGATGGAGTAGGCGCAACACGCTTTAAAAGTTGGTATAATTAATTTGCTTCTTTTCGTTTTTAAAATATATCTGTGCTGACTGATTTGTATTATCTTTTCAATTCTGATTGATCTGTATTCTGCGCTGATTCATTTCTTAACGTATTTTTAAATACAAAAAAATGGTCGTAATCTCTTACGTCTACGAAAAGGCTTTTTCCGAGGCTCTACAGAATTGACTCCAATTCTAGGATGACATTTATTTTATTTTATTGGGGAAAAAACAATTATACATATTATTTTAAGGTAATTACATATTACATGGTTGCATAAACCAGCGAAGTTTTCGCAAAAATTCATAGTATATATACATAAAAAAACATGGATTAAAACAATAAAGAAAACATAAAGTGGTAGAAAAAGAAAAATAATATATTTAAAAAAGAAATAAAAAACACAGATTAAAGTATGTGGGATAGATAAAATGAAATTAAACTGTGAACCTATATAAAAATAATACATTTTCACATCATAGGATAAACATGATTAGCCATTTACCAGCGTCCTTGAGGGGATTTTTCTTTCACAAAACGGCGCTGTATAAATCATCCAAATATTATTTTTATTTTAAAAAGAGAAAAAACAACATAATGAAAATAAGAAAAAAGCAGGGGTACAGGATTCGTAATTAACAATTTGTTTGAATTTTTTCTATAATGCATTTGGTAAATTGGCCTGAGGACAAATGGAAAATATCAGCGCCTAAAAAGATGTTATTATATTTTGTGCACGTCCTTCTGAGAAATGAATGTTGTGTGTAATTTGTTTTTGAGTGCGGGATAAATAATAATAATAATATTTGGATGATTTATATAGCGCCGTTTTTGTGAAAAATTACCTCAAGGGCGCTGTACAAACTAACAATATATTTCTAAAATCGGATGTGGAGTATATGGCATAGAGTGTATCCAGGATTTCCCCCATAAGCTAGAAAAGATTTATGAATTGAATCAAAGAATCGTGTTTGCACGGGGGATTGAATTATTGAATGGGATGTTTTGTCTTACACTTTGTATACCGGTGAACAGTGAGCAGTGAACATGAGCAGTGAACGTACCGAACGCAGCGTATCAGCGTATGTAATGTTCCCCGGCGCACACCTGAGCGGGTCGGGGAGGCCGAGGAGGCCGGAGAGGCCGGGGAGGCCAGGGAGGCTGTGCGCTCTCGGAACGAGTTTTTGAATTTTTAAATTGCTCATTGTGCGATGGAATGCTCGCACACCCTCTCCCTCTCCCTCCACCTTCACCCTAAGTCCTCGTGACTAACCTTAAACAGTTTGCGGTTGCGAGGAGAAAGGATCCTCGATCTTCGTACTATTCAACGGTTATTGTACCAGCATTGCTTACGCTTTTTGTAACCAGTTCACTCTTTTTGTATTCTTCATGAACTGTAAGAATTATTTTTAGTAAGGTGTACGGGAAATTAAATGTGGGCACTTGGATGAAAATGTCGAAAATTAAAATCTTTAATGATTTTAATTTTTACTGCAGATTACTTCAGAAGGTTTTTTCAATTTGTGTTGAAAAAATTGGCGG
Source organism: Glyphotaelius pellucidus (assembly GCA_936435175.1). NCBI lineage: Eukaryota > Metazoa > Arthropoda > Insecta > Trichoptera > Limnephilidae > Glyphotaelius > Glyphotaelius pellucidus. The sequence goes on along the minus strand of OW386537.1, from coordinate 8,454,404 downwards.
ACGTTTTACTAACATAATGCATTAAATATTTATTTAAAAGAAAATGTTCGATTTTGGATTTTGGATTTAGAAAAAGCCATTCTATTGAAATTGTTGCAAAGATACAAATTAACATGATTCATAACATTCCTAACCAACCAATTTATTTACCCGATTAGGAGGATATAAGGATCTAACTGGGAAGCTAGTATATTAATTAGTATATTTTAATGAGGTACGCTATTATTATTACTATTATTAGTAATTGCAGTATCACAGCATTAAATCCAAGTTAATAATCAAACGTTATCAGGTTTTTTTAATTTAATGAAAACAAATAACTTTGTGTACACCACTATTTAATTAACAATATCAACATGTTTCGAAAACTATGTTTTCTTCGCCAGGATAGTAAGTTAATAAAAAATAACAAAAGACAAACAAGTATAGACAAATTAGAGCATAGACAAAATATAAGAAGGGAGAGGTGTTTAATTATTTAAAATATCATAAAAAAAAAACAAATATATAAAATAAAATATAAAAATTATTTTAGGATGGGTAAAAAATTACATCAACATAATAAAAAATATTTTAAAACAAAACAGGAAGTCTAAATAACAAAATAAATTATTATAAATATAAGTATTAATATGAAAATAAATTTAAAAGATGGCTATTTTTAAAAAACGTTTGGTTATTTATAATATTTAATTTACTATTAACACTTTTCCTAATTTCTAAAATTTCTAAATTATCTAATTGTATACCCGTTGTGTTAGTGTGTAAAATTTTTAAACCTTTATTAAAATCAAAAGAATGACCTCTTTCCAAAATGTGGTTCGCAAATTCTGAATAATAATAATTATTACGTTTTTTAAAAATAGCCATCTTTGAAATTTATTTTCATATTAAAACTTATGTTTATAATAATTTATTTTGTTATTTACACTTCCTGTTTTGTTTTAAAAGATTTTTTATTATGTTGATGTAATTTTTTACGGATCTTAAAATAATTTTTATATTTTATTTTATACAATTGTTTTTTTATGATATTTAAAGTAATTAATCACCTCTCCTTTCTAATATTTTGTCTATGTTCTAATTTGTCTATACTTGTTTGTCTTTTGTTATTTTTTATTAACTTATTATCCTGACGAAGAAAACATAGTTTTCGAAACATGTTGATATTGTTAATTAAATAGTGGTGTACACAATGTTATTTGTTTTCATTAAATTAATAATGACGCCACAAAGTGAATTTGCTAATTTTGAAGAAATAGTTATCAGGTTTTGCTCTGTTAGCATTGAAGGCCTCCATGGTCGAGGGAGTGAGGCCCTCACTATGAATCCAGATGTCGCATGTTCACATCCTGGCGTGCGAAAGCAGTTTCGCAATAATTTTATTAAAAATAACATACAGTAGCTATATTTAGAGTGGAAGATACTTTCAATATAGCCCCGGCGAAAGATCACCATTCGAAATTGAAGCGTTGGTTGAAATGCCTTTAGCCATGTTTGGCGACCAGATCTGAATATCCAGATCCTTCCCCACCTTACTTTCCCCAGATCCTTTCCCTCCCACTACCTTTTGCTTCGCAGCATACTCAAATACGGAATGCCGTAGTGTCACTAGCACCAGACTATTGGAAACACTTTGGACTTTTGTAAAATGTTATAATATATATTTTTTAAATAACTCGAATAATTTTTTTTTCATTTACAAAGAATTTTATTTTTGATTACCAAACCGTCACATTAAATGTCTTTGGCACCAATTGATTAAAATAATAAGCAATTTTACCAAAATTTAATGGAAGCAACGCCCTTTTCAAACTAAACTCCTTGCAATCATGAAAACATTTGCTCCACATTCGGTACGGTGTTTAAAAAGCATTTCTACCCTTTTCCAAGATACTTGCCGTCTCATGACCTCGTTGACTTGGGTTTAATCCTTGGCCGCCCCCCAACGCGTACACGCTCACAGTCCAATCCTCTCACTCTCACAAACTCAACACGTGAGATAAAGCGGCTCATTGGAGAAATATCTCAGGTATTCCTACGGAATGCGTCGTGCATTTTCCAATTTCTGACTTAGTGGTTTGTTTGCCGGGGAACTTGCTTCGTCTCCGATCCGTAAAGATTAGGTCCTCGTGTCTCCAAGTGTCTGTCCAAGGACTAGTACTCTGTACTGCTCATCAAACATACCTCCTGCCTGAAAGGGGCAAGTCATTGTCTCACATCGAAATTGCATACATTCTTTAGCCGAGTTACATTTAAACAAATAATAAAAATTGTTGGAATTATAGTCAAATAACGGGTGAAGTTACAAAAACCTGGGTTATGTTGGAAAAGTGGTTTATTTAATGAGGTTTGCTTCGAAAATAACCAACTTCCTTTTTGTTTTCTCTGTTTCCGAAATTTTCATTTACAGGGGTTTCCAAGAGCGCTCTCTACAGAAATTGAGTTAAATTAATGAAAAATCTCAATTAAAAAAGCACGCCCCTGGCAATGCTTAGATCTTTTGAATATTTTGACAATCTCATGACCATTTTATTTCAGTTCTAGCTCAAGTCTTTACACAGAATTTTTCGAAATCAAAAATATACAATAATTTTCCTCTTCCTTTGAACGTCAAGTGTGCGTCCATGCGTTTACCCATATGAGGTAAAAATTGCGAGACTCAATAACGCCGCTCTATTTGTATAAAGAACAGTAGATTCCTAGTTGGACAGGCAAAACTCCTAATATGTAATTTGTACTTTCATTTGTATCCATCTATAAATAAATAAATAAATAAAAATAAAAAATAAATAAAAAAATTTAAATTCAGTTTTCAAACAGTATTAATAGCCTTGCGTCTGTGTGGTTGAAATTTAAGGACCCGGCTTTGAGTGACCAGACCACATAAACATCCGTGTACGTGAAATTTCAAATAAAGCTACCTTTTTGATTCGGTTAAGAATTCAAGAATTCGTCAAATAATGGCACCACTTACGTTAACAGGTCGCATGAGGACGTGCCCCTGGTAGGTATAAGTACTACAGATTTGTAAATCTTCGGATATGGAAAGATTGGCGGTATTAATTAGTTGTGAATAATAGTTTCTCGCGGCTATCTATTACGTACGACGTCATTGTCTGTCGCGGTTACTTCGTCCCGGTGACTATCTGTCACTGGATCACAGTGGATCCGAGGAACTGGCTATTTTTGGAACCAGTCATATCGGATTTGTGAAATGGTCACTAACAATTAAACTTGGTGAAGTCGAACCAAAGGCCGCCCGCAGCGCCTAGCAGCGAAAACCTGCGGAGCGGGTTTTTAACTGCTAGTTTAAATGATTCACTCACTTACTGGTATATAAGAATCTAGGAAATGAAAAAAAAAATCTTTTTTTAAAATTCGAGTTTTCTTCTATTTTTAATATTCTATGTTAAGTATGCACAATTTGTTTAAAAAACAAATCCACAAACGTGCACCGGGACAATCTTTTTTGTACATAATAATATTTTACAAAGATTTGTGTTGATGGTGATTGTCTTTCACTGACACGACTATCCTTGGAAAAAATGTATTGTACTGCATATTATGTGAACACTCTGCACGTACAAGGTAAAATGAACCATCCATGTTTGTTGCACATATTTTTATATCAACATAACCCCAGTAACTTCGCGTTGTTTATTTTGTTGTTTGGTGTTTTTGAATGCGCGCATTATTCTGGCGGGTTTTTTGGCCGCCCGCACCCCTCCCCCTCCGCGCACTCTCCACCGAGGTGGAAATCTCATAATGTATCCTCCAAAACTTAGTCCCCGCCGAACTTTTCTATTCTCGCCACTCAGGAATTTGCCTAATTGAATTCATTCTCCATTGCCATTTAAAAAAAAACTGTCCCTCCATTTACGTCACCGGTTTTCTTCGGCCACGAGACTTTTAATCTGATTTGCAGATTTTATTGTTTGCTTTGTGCACGGGTTAAACTAATTTTCCTGTTATAAAAATGCAAACCGAAGAAAACAATAGCGGACAAAAGAAAATAATAACACAGTTGAAGCAAATAGAAAACCAAATTTGATAAAGTTTTTTTTTTAATAAAAAAATCTGACATGTTTTCCTGTTAAATTTTATTTCTTTCTCGTCATAAAATTACTTTGCTTCTTTTCGAATACTTTGAGATGGAAAATATGGTATTATCATACCTTTGTAAGCTGCGGGGGTTCTACCATCAATCTTTTGTTAAATCTTTTACATAAAGCATTGACTTTTTTTAACTTTCAGCATAATAATTTTATTGTGATTATTGTTGAAAGCAAACAGTCTACAATCTTTTTCTGTCGTATGGGGTTCGAGGCAAAGGCACGGTACATGTAACTAATCGAATTCCACCAAAGTATCAAAGGATTTTCTTTAAGCACTTTTACTCTTTTGTAGTATAAACCTTTATTGTGTCAACATGATGCAGTATGAACCTTTATTTTGTCAACATGTTGTAATATTAACTTTTATTGTGTCAACATGATGTATTATGAACCTTTATTGTGTCAACATGTTGTAATATAAACCTTTATTGTGTCAACATGTTGTAGTATAAACCTTTGTTGTGTCAACATGATGTAGTATAAACCTTTATTGTGTCAACATGATGTAGTATAAACCTTTATTGTGTCAACATTTTGTAGTATAAACCTTTATTGTGTCAACATGATGTAGTCTGAACCTGTATTGTATCAACATGATGTAGTATGAACCTTTATTGTATCAACATGTTGTAGTACAAACCTTTATTGTGTCAAAATGTTGTAATATAAACCTTGTGTCAACATGTTGTAGTATAAACCTTTGTTGTGTCAACATGATGTAGTATAAACCTTTATTGTGTCAACATGTTGTAATATAAACCTTTATTGTGTCAACATGTTGTAATATAAACCTTTACTGTGTCAACATGATGTAGTTTGCACCCTTATTGTGTCAACATGTTGTAGTGTAAACCTTTATGCTTGTATCGTTCACGCTTTCCGTAGTCCGCGCGGATCTTAGGAATTGCTAAACTAAATTGTAATACTAAAAAGTTCAATTTCTGTATTCAGCTTTCTGTAAAGCTTGATGATTCTCAATTTCCCACCTGAAATAGCTAAAAAAAAAACTTTTTTTTCAGGTTAAAATTATATAAAAACCTTAATTAGTAATTTTTCGTCCCATCATTTTTTTGCACGTCGTTAATATTCGGTGTTAATATATCAAGATGCAGATCGGTTTGTTAACTATTGGGTGATATGTGTCTTCGAAATTAAAACCTAAAACCTCAAACTGGTGTTCACGTACTAAAGTTAAGGGTCCCAACTTACGTTCACGACCAAACTTGTCCGCTGTAAGAGATTTTCGCAAGGGAAGTTAAACGCCCGCACCTAAGTTTCTCACGCAGATGTGTCCGACCCACCCACCCACCCACCCCCGGCATCCCTGACTGGGACGCTGTATTGATATCCCATTAGGTAGCGCCCCGCCGTACTTTACACCCATAAAATTGATTGATAAACCCATATAGAGCCGCCCGCAGAGCGGAGAGCGGGTGGACACACGGACCTGATTGAAAACACCTCCTCTCGGTTTTCGTCCCGGGGTAATTCTATACCGGTATTCATTGTTTTGTCTACAGAAAAAACCCGCACGAATACAAGGGATGCATCTAAAAAACAGTCAGGGCTATTAAAAAGTGTTATTTCATCTGGTCAATCGCAATTGGTCTGTTGGCACACATTAGTTTAAAGCGTTACTTGCATAAGTGACTATTATTCAGAACGAAGTATAAGGAATTGATGATTTTACGTAGCGTCCTATTTGACATTTAACTTCACATCTCTAAAGTAGGTATACAGTTTGTTATTGAAAATACAATGGAAGATGAAAATAGTTTTGTTGAACTACAAATTTCAGACGAAAATTTTATATTCGTAAAAATCATTGTTTGTAATTATAATACAGTTTTTCGTTTGTCTTCTTACTAAAATCTAGCTAGAATAGCTGAGCAATACTCGAGTTTGAAAGGGAAGGCTGAGCCTAATCCCTCGTATTATTCCCTACTGTAGATCGTAGTACGTGTATTTATTCTATTTTAGAATATTTCGTCCTTGAATTTCCCCTGTCCGCGGGTCCGTGTGGTCGCAAGGTATCGATCTGCTGTTTGCGGGCATTACCTGTGTAATTCCCGATTATACCCAAAAGACTCGTTCGTCATAAAATAATCCATGGACCCGATATGTTAACGGTCTGAAGGATCCCGAACCCTCCCCTCACCCGCTATCGGGTGGGTACCGACCCCATCCGCCTTCCTGCCACCCGGACTTGCACGTGCGAGGGTCGCATTAATGTATTTACCGGGATGGACGGACAATTTTGCGCGTTTGCTTACGAAGTGTTAAAAAGATAATCCTAATTAATGCTTGTTTTTTTATTAATTCTCCAAAACTCGCCCCGTCAGCTAATATTCGAGTTCATTAAATCGCTATCTTCCGAAGAGGAGAGCTATATTTTTGTATAGATAAACAAAGTCTTTTTTAACAACTCTCTCTGTAAATTGTGAGTTGTTAACGTGAATTTAAATACGTATACATTTTCCTGTACTATTTTTCCTGACGTTCACATGAAGCGATAATTTTTAACGTGATCGGGTACGCAGCTTTTATTACATGACTTCACAAATTTCTGATTCTACGGAAAACCGTAGTGAAGAATCTAGTAGATGAATGGTCTTCTTAATATTTACTTCGTCCGCTTTTAAATCAATTCATACTTTCGAACGTTAGCTTGAGTTTTCTCAAAACGTAGAATGCAGATTCCTCCAAGATGCATAAAGCCATATTACGGCTTTTTCTTAGAGACCATTTGACCAACAAGTTCCTGATAGGTAAATGTAATATTTAAGATCAGGCTGAAGGCTTAACTAAGATGGTGTGCGAATGTGCTGACCACCTTGCAAGAATGAATGATTGGCAGTAATGCAAAAGACTCGTCAGCTGGGGACCATGAGACCAAAACAAAAACAAAGGACCTTCCAGAAAAATAATTTTTATTAAAGTTACTACTACGGCGAAAGACGTAACAAATTTGAATAAACTTTAAAAGCCTTAGGTCCCACAATGAACAGACAAAATCTAAATTAATTAAACATTTAAAAATTATATACATTATGTATCTTACAGTGAATGATTAGAGGAAATGTTATTACAGTCACACTACTGCCATATATCGATATTTTCGTGACCAGATCTTAATAGTCAAATTCTTCAAACCTTAATCTTTTTTCTTTTTGTTATCTATCCATTCCACCGGCCACACACGAGTAACATAAAGAAAACTTTCGTTAAAATTCTATGCCAGTTTTTGGAATGTTCGTACGAAACATAACCGTCATATTTTGCAGGGAAAAGCTCCATAAATCTCTTTGAATTCCCGATTATAAATCCCGTGATATTTTCCTCCTCCTTGTGCGGGATCCTTCGGCGTTTATTTTTCATCCCGGTAAACATTACTTTATCCGTAACGGTTTAATTCACTTTGCTCAATGGCTCAAGATGCCGCGTGCGTCAAATTTAAATTTCATTCGTTCGCCGCCGAGACGCCGAACCGTGGCGCGACGCCCCGTGCAGGCCCAACCCTAGACAAATGTCGTTCATTACGCGGAGGGGCGACACCTGCGTATTGCATACTGTATATCACTGCCTCGGAATTAAGGCACTTTGTACTAATGTACTGCCGTGACCTCATTCAGGTTTTACATGTACGTAGGTAAAGATTTTCTAAACACCCACTGACATTCTCTAAATTCTAACGTTGTTTATTTTTTGCATAAGTTCCATACAGGAAACCCTGAGAAAAATAATTTCTCTCGAAGCATTTTCATTTTGGGAGATGCTGTGTCTTTTATAGGAATAGAAGGTATGCTAGGGGTCAGTTTGTCCAGGAATCAGGGGTCAGTTTGTTCAGGAGTGAGGTACGAGTCCATCCCTTCAACAGCAATTCAAGGCAATGGGTCGAGAAAGTCCGGCTGGAGAGGTCGAAAGGCCTCCCCCAACCAGTCTCTCTCGATTTGGCCGCTACGCAAAAAGGTTTTTTTTTTAATTTTCTAGATTTTTATATACCGTGAAGTTGTTGAATCATTTAAATTACTAAATTTAAATCTACTGTTATTTATGCAATAGAACGGAGTCATTGCACCTTGCAATTTTTAATTCGTGTGTGTATTCAAAATATTACCTAGCTATTATATACTTAGAGGTCTTGTATTATAATTCTGCTCTGGTATGTGATTTTTCTATGATGCAATAAAACATAGATCAGAAATCATTGACTGCATTGAGAGTTACAATTCTCTATAGCTGAAGGCACCGACGTGTACTACTCACTGAATTGCATACTTGTTGTAGAATAGACATCGATTACTGGTGCTGTTAAAGAATAAGATTCTCTCCTTTCCCCCATCCTTCAGTAAGACCCTTCCCAATACCTTAAGGCCTTCTGTGTGGAGTTAATATAAAAAAAAACCTTTTGCGTTTCTTTTCATTTTTATGAATGAATAAATGAGAAACATTTATCTTAACTCTAAACTCTCGCTTTTACGATACTAAAGAAAGCATTTTGCCTGAGATGTTTTCCTGCTATAAATACTTCGATATAGAAACTGCACTACGAGTAAGTTGTATAATGTTTTTTATTTTTATTTTTTATTTTTTATTTATACACGCTTTGAAAGCTTTTAAAATATCACGTTATTAAAGATACATAGGTCATTCAGGTGTATAAGCATGTAGTATGTAGCATAATCAAGTGGACATTTAGGATACAAGCAGATTCAAAATATAGGTATGTAGTGTAGTTACAATGAAAAGTTGTACAAAGGAGTTAATTAATTTAGTATAATAATGGTAAAACAGAACAACTTAAGATACTATGAAATTTGTTATAGAGGAATGTAAATTTACAATGTGAATTGTGATGTTAAATGAAACATGAATAGTTGGTTTCAAAGCAGTTTTAAAGAACAATGGAAAATTAACAGAGCGATAAATAATTCATATTTGTGGAAAAATTAAAATACATGAGTTGCATTTTCGTAAAAAGTTATACAATTCGATAAATTTATAAAAAAATATAGTTCAAAAGAGAGAGAGTGCAGAAAAGTATTAAAGTTTGTTATTATTGTATCGATCTTGAAGAGACCGTCGAATATAATTTAATCAATAATATATCATAATAGCAAGGGTACCAAGATATTAGCAGGTGAATAGTCATTAACGTGAGATGCTTATTTTATTTTAGTTTTTTGATGGTTTTCAAAATATATTGTTGTTAAAAATTTAAAAAAACAACATCTAAATAATGAATGATGTAAGAAGTTTCTGGCTTGAACGATGTAGAAGAAGTATTATGGCTTTTGATTATGCAAGATATTAACCCGAGTGAATTTTTATATCGTAAATCATAACGTAATCTTGATAATAAGGTCCGTTTAAATTGAATTAAATACTGAAAATTTTGTGTTCTCCTTAACGGGGCGTCTTACTTTTTTATCTGCTTCAAATTGTATTAAGGTTTCGAAATATAAGCGCGTATTAGATGTACCTAATGCTAAGCCCGAGTTTTAGTCCGTGAATAATAAAATCCTATTTAGAATTCCCTTAATCCCTGTAAAATGAGTTTCTTTTAAACTGCGGCCGAGCGCGCTACTAACTAGCTGTTCACTTTCTGAACTTTTATATTATAAAGCCTTAAAGCCAGGTAAAGGCTCATCAAATATCTCGCCTTTACTCTAAATTCATCTCTTTTCTTCAATACTTATACCTTCCTAAATTCTCTTAACGGTTTTCTAATCTGTACTATAAAGTTGAGTTTAGTAAGATTTAACCTTTTATGTTGTAACAAAAATATCTATTTAATTTTTAAAATCTCCGCAGAGGTTGAAGATAATATTTAAATGTTAGCCTCTCAAAAACTGGGCGTACTGTACAGGGCCCGCAGATACTTTAATAGTACACAACTGCTAACCCTGCACAAATCGCAAGTGCGCCCCACTGTTGAATTTGGCAGCCATCTCTGGTCTGGAGCTCCAAAATACTTGAAAAATACCCTCTGTGCAAAAACGGGCGGTCCGTTTGATAGATTCTCTCATCTTAACGAACGGATTGCAATCTTTAGAGCACAGGCATCAGGTGGGAATGCTATCCATGTTCTACCGGTATTTCAATGGAAGATGCTCTGAGTAACTAGCGTCATTGATCCCTTCGGCACCGGTGCATAGTCGGGAGACACGCCAAACGCGCGCCCAACATATGTACACGGTTGACATTGTCACATGAGAACGGGACGTTTTTTTGACTGGTTCTTGAGTTCAACAGCTCGGCCATGGAACGATTTGCCGGCTTCGTGTTTCCTCCCTCCTTCAACACGGGCCTCTTCACGACCAATGTTCATTCCTTCCTCTCATCAAAAAGATCCTTCACACAGCATCCCAGATGACACAGGCCCTGAGGGAAATTATTTTCCTCAGGGCCTCCTGTGTGGACTTAATGTGAAAAAAAAATGTAGCCAATCATTTGTTTTTGGGGTATTATGCCGTGTTTCGCCACCTCCTTCTTTAGCCAACGTTTCCGACAGCATTAGAGTGTCCATAATCAGGGCAGATACAGTGTCCGAAACGTTGGCTAAAGAAGGAGGTAGCGAAACACGGCATAACACCCCAAAAACAAATAATAAATAAAAATAAATAAAAATAATAAAAAATAATAAACAAAAATACTTTTGGCCGTGAAAACCTAAAAACATACCTGTAGCCAATCAGTTTTACCACACTATTTTTGCTTCATTTACATTCATATATCTCTTGAATATGCAACAGATAACCTAACCAAACTCTTTGATTCCAAAAGAGAAATCGCAAGCTTACACTAAAATAGAGTTACCTTTAAAATATGGTGGTGTTCTGTATTCTGTTCTATCATTTATTATGTTTGTAACGTCGACCCATTTCTAATTTAGTAAAGATTCGCACTGAGTATTATTGAAATGAATGGAAGAGAAACACCCTAAATCTCAGGAGCTATAATGAAAGTCTTATTAACGACATCCCGAGAGGTGTTGGATAGTACATAAACCAAAAAGATAGATAACCTCCCAAAACACATTAGATAAATAATGGTGTTATTCGAGATATATATTTGTGTCAGTATCAGATTACTCTAAAATTACAATGGTTTAAATGCCTCCCGTAAAATAATGAATAAGGTTGTGCCGGGAAGGAGCGGTTAGGAAGGTTTGTTGTGTGTAATATGGAATACAAGAGCGGTTTACCTTTATTGAAATAAAGCACCACGCTTATGAAGGGCTTTATCGACTCAAATGTTCACATGTTGTACTGTTTATAAACAGTTTGTAATTTGCTTTCTATTATTTAATTTGAAACCTTTACATTTTTAATGCAATCATCCAGAAAATGTGATGATCCCGACACTTGAATTACTTTTAAATAAGATCTTCTGCCCTCTTCTGTACTGTTGATTGTACGTATGTGTATGCACACTAGAGATGTTCCTGATCCCTCGGAGTTTGCGTCTTTTGTCAATTAACAAACAATACAATAATTCGCAAATATATGCAACCAACTCGAATAAGGTGAGTCAGCCAAGTGGAGTCTGTGGACCTCTTGAAAGACTTTCGTTGTAGCCTCCTCGTATTTTATTATTGACTAGGATTACATGACGACGCCACGAATGAAAGATTTATTTCTCTCATTTTTTTTAAAGATTTCTTGCTTGACTATTAATTAATTTAATTGTTCTTTAGATTTTATGTCCGGGTTAAATCTTCCCCACGGGAAAAACTTAACCCTTCCACACACTTTTCCATGATTGGGCATCTAGTCAATCCACGCTACGCTATTGCACTGTATAAGTATAATAAATACAAAACTATACAATAACAACACGTCAACCTACCAGAGACCATATGGGAAAATACTTCACCGACTCCAGATATTTTCATATCAGAGGGTTCGGCTCGATAGAACTCCTAACTGAACCGATAAATCCTACCGATCCCTCAATATGTATTTAATATGACATAATATGATTTTTGCATTTTTATATAAAGATTCTTTGACAAATCTAATAAGCCTAAATTTTTAATTAGAGAGCTAGGTATAATGTCAGTAGCCGAAATAACAAATGGTAATATTTTTATAGTCCGAGAATGCCAAATTCTTTTAATCTCATTTCCTAAATCTGTATATTTTCTAATTTTTTCAGAAACAGATTTTTGAATATTACAGGAATTTGGAATAGCGACATCAATGATATAAGTTATTTTTTTTAATTTTGTCATGTAAAACTATATCGGGTCTATTATGACGAATCGTTCTGTCTGTTAGTATAGTTTTATCATAATATATTTTATAAAATTCATTTTCTAAAAACGAATTTGGTTCGTATTCATAATACGGTACTACATTACGGCAGTAAGTAAGTTATTTTTTTTAAATTAATAGTATTATTATTGGATCAATACTTACCGTAGTAATACAATTTTTTTCAAACCAACCTCAACAACGACTCGATTTTAAATAAATATTGCGAACATGAAGACTTGGATGAATTTTTAAATTCAATTATAACCTTCAGAAGGAACTTTTACTTACAAATCCCTGATGATATTCTCACTTGGAGCTATAATTTGAATATAAATGTATATGTATGTGCATGCGTGTTTGTACATGTATGCATAAGGATATATATGTGTGTGTGTAGAGTGTGCACACGTATTTATGTATATACATGTATATGTATGTATGTGTGTATATGAACACGTGAGTGTGTCTGTATATATTTTCTAATATTTTATCCTTCGGTGTTATGCACGTACTTGTAATATACGGGTGTGTTTACAACATATTAAGAATGTTGAGATGAATGGTGTGCTTACCTGCTGAAACCATGTCCAAATTGCAAACTTAATATAATAATTTTACGCGATGTACTCTGTTGGCGAGCCAACAAACTAAATAAACAAATAAATTGTAAACGTCCGTATTATTTTTTAATTCAATAATTACAATATGTAAGCTATAATTTGCTCGTATGTAGTTACTAGTGCGTAGAAAGCCTGTTTTCATGTCCAGGTGTTCGAAGAGTCTTCAATGTTTGATGATTAGTTCTAAGAAGTTATTTTCCGAATAATTCCTAATCAATAATAATATGTTAGATTAATGTCTTTCTTACCTGGCTAGTAGGCTGTAGGCTGTAGGCTGCAGGCTGTGGCGCTAGAATAGCAAGCACATCGAGAGGAGGGAAGTAGTCTGACACCTACCCCCGGTACCGGGTCCCCAGCTCGTTCCCCGCCCCCCTTTCAGGCTAAGCTGGATGTCTCACGCGCGGTTTACGTATTCGGGCAAATTGCGTGTTAATAATTCATTATTACCTGGAGGCTTGTAAATTTGTTTCGACATTACTCTCGAAATAATATGGTTTTGCTTTCAGCGCGGAAATTAATTTGCGATTTACACAAGCACGGCGTATAAGCATACGCAATACGCACACTCAGCCATCTCTCGTCTCTCCAGCTCCATTCCTTCTACAGCATATAGCCAGCATGTACCCCGTACACGTATACACGTACATCACAGTACATCACCCCACACTCGTACCGCCACCTAGTGAACCTACTCCGTAAGCTGTAAAGGCGGCGCGTTAATATTCATGTATACTTTCAAAGTCAAAGGCAATTTTATGATATGTGTGCGCTTTTAATCAAAATTAATCATAATTAGAGAGCACATCATGCCAGAAACACGTTCGAGCAGAGCGTTGATTACCTGCTCTAAAATATACAGAGTTTTCAACACTTTATTATCATTTTTTCTTTTCCCGGCAGTCGCGGGCTTGCATTTGTCTACTTTCTGGAATGAGCCGGATTGAGACTCGATCTTCAAGTTTGAAATTATTAGCATTTACAACGGTCTTCAAAGATACTTCAAATCAAGATTCCTCTCGAAAAGCTTTCTGTGAAGCACTAATTAGGCCAGCGCCAGCGCTGAGAATTCTGTATTCAGGATATTTTAAAGAAGATGATTTTTAGAATAATCTTTAGAGGTAATTCAAGAAAATAGTATCTGGTGGACAAAGTAAATACAATGAATGAGAGTAAATATATAAAGAAATTTCTTAATAATAAGCCAGTAGGACGGTTAAAAGTGTTCAAAGTCATAGGACCATTGATTCCAGAAAGTTAGCATAGCAACAAAAACAAAAAATCGTGCTCTGTTAAAATGTTTAGTAAACAAATTCTTGCCCTCTCCCTTTTTTGAATCCCTCCCTCAAGTGTAAATAATTATCGTATCTCGGAAAAACATATTTCACCTCTTGAATATATATTTTTACTAGAGTATTCTCCAGGGGAAAGTTGTTATTTTAAAAGAGAAAACACCACAATGTTTCCCTTACAATATTCACTAAAGATTTTAGAAAACATATAATCGTGTTTTCCGGGTTTTAGAAATAAATTATTTACACCCCTCAAGCGGGCCCTCCTCCCTGAGAAGTTTCCGTCTAATTTATAAGCAGTTGTTGTGTGTGATTTTATTCCTTGCATTTTATTAACAAACACAAAACTTTTTAATGGAAATTCTTAAGGTACAAACACGGCTTTTGCGTTTCAACCCTCAACTCTACTTTTCTCAAAGAAAAAAATTTTCGAGACAGTTTCGAAAGTTATTTTTGAAAGGTGGTTTTTTGTGCCTGTAAAATATTTTTGTTGAACGAAACGTTCATTGAAGATCATTTTTATAATTTTTTTTTTCAAATGGACGTTAGGGAAACTATGTCAATTTTATTTTAGGCAATGCAGCGAGGATTCATGCAGTGTAGAAATAAAGAAAATTCGGAAAAAGGTAGAGATAGGAGTTGATTTTAAAATTGAAACGATCGTTCAGATCTGATAAATTTATATGGTTAAAGCAAGCCCCGTAGAAGAATAATACGTCCAGTTTCTGATATTTTGCGCTCCTGCGCTAGTTATAGGAGCAATTTTATCATACACTATTATGGATATTGTTTGTAATATGTTATAATTTATTTTAATTTAATAAATTATAGATATTTAAATTTATAAAAATAAATTATAGTGTCAGGTAACCTACATCTGACTTTATAAGGTATGTGTAAAGTTATAAATAATATAAATTATAAACCTCGCCGTTCGCCGCTCGTGTTGTGTGTAGTGGTTTACTAAGAAATTTAAAATAATTTTACTTTTTTTGTTTTACATATATCACAGTTGCTTTCATTATATACGCTTTAATGAGGACATTTAAATATTTATTTTTAAATAATTTATGAGAATCGTGGCAAACATTAGAACATTTTTTCTTCACTATAAAAATCCAACATAAATCTAGTCTTAACATTATTTACCGAGATTCTTTGTACATATTTAACAATATTCTATTTTTTCTTAAATTACTATAAAGGTTATTTGCCAACACATTTTAATTCGGAATGCTACTCCTCCAACGGCCCGCGTTGTTTTTATTATTGTTGTTCGTAAAGTACCTATCTACTTGCAGTTAGTAGTTTATCGAACTCCCATAGGAGAAGGCAATAACCAAAAAAAAAATGCTGAAAGCTGGATTGCATAAAGACATTGTTGTGAAATTAAATTTAACTAAATTTATCGAAAAATCATTATGTATTTTTTTGTATTATCATTGTGTTATGTTTATTGTTTATTATTTATCTGTTTTACCTCCTCCCCAACAGACCTGCATTAATAAATCTTTTCCTACAGCCCCTGACTTAAAACATCTCACAGCGCTGCCCTTCTTTACATATTTTTGTTATTTTTCAAATTCTTGTAATATCCACGTTTTTTGTTTTTTGGTAAATAAATTAAATAAAGATAGATAAATAAATCGTATTCCAATAATATCAATGTCTTTTTAAAAAAAAATAATAAAATAAAATATTTTATTTGGTTAAGGTCATTTCGAACAAATTTTTAATTCGGAATTCAGTGTAACTTCCACTCTCAAATAAAATACGCTCTCAAACAAAGCCATGGAGCTTCTCTCACTGGCATGGGGTTTGTCAGAAGCGTATAGACTGTAGCTGACAATTATGATATCAATTTGATACGTTATTTTACCATGATAAATGCACTATTCGACATAAACAACAAAGGAGTCTGGTATCTGACAGCCCGCATAAATCCCTCCACGCTTTTCCAATTTTCCTCCCTAACGTCATATCGGCATGAGCGGAGGTTTACCTTTTTGCACATCCGTGCTGGTACTACTGGTACTGCAGGTTCCACGTAAAGTTCGTTCCACCGCACCGCTACCGCACCGCCACCGCGGGCACTAGGGTGGGCCGGTGGGCTTAACTCATCAAGCGTGAGTTGCACTATTAATACCGCCCCTATTGTATCAAAAGCCGCACTTCGACATGTATCGAACCTTAACGTTACAATCTTCGTTTCGTTTGTCATCTGAGGTTGCGAAATACGCCGTGTTTTTGTTAAATTGAGCTGTTTTCAGAATCTTTTTTGGCGTAGAATTTCTTCTTATTTTTACATCTACCATATACCTCGTCTACCTATTTTTTAAATTTGAAATCTCACCTTCTTACATTGTTTTTTCTCGTATCTTTGCTATCATATCAAAATCGGATATTCTATACAGTACCTACACATAATAAAATTTCTTAAAACTTGCAGACCTACAACAAATATTAACTGTAGAGAAGATAAACATATCTGCTATAATTAATGAGTTTTTTTTGATTACTGACATTTTTTACATTTTATTTTCCTAATAAAAAATAAAATCTAATGATTTTATATTGTAGTCACGCTTTGTAAACGACGTTATACTTAACCTTTTAATGAAAACAAATAACTTTGTGTACACCACAGAAACATAGTTTTCGAAACAGTGGTGTACACAAAGTTATTTATTTTCATTAAATTAATAATGACGTCACAAAGTGAATTTGCGAATTTTGAAGAAATAATTATACATAACCAATTATTTGGTTATATATAACGTATCAGTCCAAGGACATTTATATTTGAACACCAATATATTTTTATGTTGCCTCCAAGCGTGTTCTACAAACATACTGTTGTGTCTGTAATTTAAAAATAAAAATAATAATTTTATCTGCTAATATGTAAAATAAATAATATGTCCATTTTACGCAGCGCGTTCATTGGTACGCTGTTCGTTCATATGGTTTTATGTTATTGCTGGTGGATATAACCTGTTAGCCTTGAGTTATAAAGTTAAAATAATAGAGTAGGTACCTCAGTAGTAAAATAAAGCCTGGAATCAAATGTACAGCGCTCTTGAGGTGATTTTTCACAAAAGCGGCCTTAAACAAACCTTCCAAATATTATTATTAAGACGCGAAATGCAGAGGCAAAAACGTTGGGAATGCATGGCGAGCGATATGCTGAAATAGGCCAAAACCAAATGATCTTTTATATTTTATAGCTAAGTCTGTTGGCCCCATAAAACAAATTAGACCGGTCAAATAACGATAGTTTAATTGTTTTACCTTTAATAATTAACGGCTCTGAAAGTTTCGTTTTGCCTCCGCATTCCTAATTATTATTATTTTCACACATTACTAGACATAATCCTAAAACGTAATTGAAATAAAATCTGTATCTATTATGACACGTGGCTCAATTTGTTGCCTTTTAGCTCGCATTTTTGACTCGTCTGTAATAAATATTATATTTATGCGTAAAGTTCGTTCAACCGCTGGTTCTAACAATAACAAAATTAGCGAATGACGCGCGGTGTTGCCAAACATCAAAGGGAATGCACCAATTTTTAAAAAAAGGTTATTGATTTACACATATCTGCACGCAGTTGACCATAAAGCACAATTTTGTGCAACAATTTATTTAACTAAATCACAAAACCATTGTATCCACTTCTTGTATCATGGAATCTTATTTTAGAAAGTCACAATATGTACTGTTTTCATGTTGACAAAAATACTAAAGATCTTATCTGGATATGGGAAAATGCACAAATGACCGTGAATGTATATTCCCGATTAAACCGAAAGTTTTCTGTTTCTCGATGAATTCACGATGTATTTTTCTTTATTAACTTCTAGATTACACATACATAAAGTTGGTAGTTTAATGGCACCCCTGCTCCCGACTTCGGCGTCCCGGCGTCCCGGCGCGTCACTGCGCGGGCGTCCCGCGCGTATCTGAGTTATCGTATAATCTCGAAGCTACATACGAGCGGAGTACCTAGCTACATACGTACGCGCCTCTCATACATATTATCATGTGTACATTTGAGCATACGTATGTGTGACTGGTTCGGGCCGGATGTAAATTGAAATTGGCGCGTTATCTATCATTAATAAAGTGGAAATATGCGCCCCGTATAAATAACCGTTCCGTATCCAAAAGCGTATTATTATTTCGCTAGCACTGATAAGGGGATCGATTCACTCGCGTTAACGTAATATTAAGTAAATAACGTAATATGATGATAGTAATAAGGCTTTTTTTAATTCGCTCTTCATTTAATGCAACATTAAGAAAGGTGTTTACATAAAAAAACTTAAAACTTAATCAATTTTATTAAATTGACTTTTTAAATAATTTTGCGGGTTATACACATCATTGTAATGTATCATTGATGCTTAACATTACAATCAATTACTAATATTATTGAAAAAAGAATATAATATTAAAAAATTTAAACGAAACGTGAAATAAAGAAAGACACAGTAAAATAAAAAGATAACGTTCGCAACTGGGAATCGATCCCAGGAACTCTCGTCTTACCGAGACCCAGCGCCTTAACAATACTACTTTGGGACCTATTTATTTTACGTAATTTTTGTCGATCTCATATTTCAAATTTGGAATTAACGATATTACGTTCAGCTCATTTTTTCCCATGTGTTTGGCTACTTTCTTTTTAAATTATCATTAAGTTGTTAACTAATAATTAGTGGAGATATAATATGATATCACTGAAGAAGATAATGCGAGCATTATCTAAACGAAACATGAAACAAAAAACAAGTAAATGAAAGGGTAACGGTTACTGCTAGAAAACGTATCCTGTATCTGTCTTACTGGGACAATTAATATCTATCTAAAAAGTATTAAAGATATGTATAAGGTTATATTAATTAGTAAAGTTTGCGCTTTTTTACTGTGACTGTCTCACCAAGGGTATCCTGTGACGAGACAGGCTAGTTTTCAAGTATTTTATTTTGACAATAGGTACATTTTTCGATAAGTTGTACAAAAATATTTGACAGATTATTGGGGTGCCATGGTGGATCACCTCCAGATCATGACCGCGTGATAGGAAATAGCTAGCACTATATTTTCCACTTCATTAATGTATTTTTCCAGCAAACAGTCCAAAGTTCACACATCAGTTCTGTGTGTGCCGAGTACACATGACGTCGTCTAAATTTTGCATTGCAATTTGCCGGACGTACAATCACAGTGGCAGATGACGGTTATTGCAACAGACAACACTTATTTCCTGAACTTGATTGAAGTCACTGGGTTGTAGAGATTGATGGCCAATAGTAGTCATTCCGAATTTACAACTTTATTGACTTCTTATTTTGATTGTCAACTATCAAATATCCTTTAAAGAGTGGTAATAACATTGCTTATTAACACTTATCTAAGTCTGCTGATGCCTCTACCAATTGTTTATCTAGTAATAGTACTAAATAAACTTGTAACATTTTTTTGGCCTGTGATGTTCAAATTGATATTGTAAACATATCAATTTCATTATTTTAGTGTCTTTAAAAATGTAATTTTCATTTTTGTGCCTAACACTTTATGACATATTTTTAAAGAATTTCAGCAACCCCCCTGGCTGCTAGGTAGTTTCCTTTCCCCTAAAGCTGAAGGAGAAAAGTGATCCGATACACTGGGTGGAGGGGTAGATCGTTATTGAATTGAATAACTATATTTCTATTCCGCACTTTCCTCGCGCGATCTTCGCAATATGGAACCAATCAGCTGGCGACAATACGAGACAAACGTTGTGTTGGAATCGCCCCGCCCAAGCACTCCGCACCGGGGATTGTCTTACGGCACTTGCCTTTTCAACTTTAACTTTTCTTTCTAATTATTATTGTTTCAGACGTTATTGGTTCTGTGCTGTTTTCTTTAATTTTTACTTTTCCCAGTCACGATTAAACTATGGATATTCGAATACGTTTTTGATGCTCTTTGGGTGACAGACCGAAACAATTTTATTTGGCTTACTTTCAGAGACGTGACATCAAACCACATTTTTCAGAAGAACCACTCATTATTATTGTCTTTAAAATAAGTATTTATAATTTAATAGGTTTAATCGGAAAGTCGTCATAAAAATCCCCGTTTCATTGTTACTTTTTTTTAAATGGCGGAATGAAAATTTTATGATACACATGGTATACATGAAAATACTTGACGCCGTGTTTCTGTTCTGAACATTGTTCGATTATAATCAATACAATATGCTTTATGAATTATAAAATTATCTGGGTTTTTCTTTTAAAAAATCTAATACACATTTTTAAGAGCACCGGCGGCTTAGGGTATTGCTCAATTCATTTTTTTTTTTTACATGAGGTCCACCTTTGGGGATGCTGTGTGGAGGGTTTTTAAGGAAAGGAAGAGAAGAAGAGTTCTGATAAGGAAAAGGGTTTAAGGGGTGGGTAGGAAACTGGGGTTCAGTGTGTCCTGGCCATCGCCTCCAAGACCTAGACAAACTCACCCCGTGAACCCGGGCACTCCTGCTAAATCACCAAACGTAGCGAACCACTTGGGGTGACCTATGGCAGAGGTGTTGGTTATCTAATAAAGGTTCCCGGGGCGGCGGTACCCATTCTCGCCTCCCAAAATTCCATCAGTTTTCTTTCACAATTGTATTAATTATATCTTATTAATAATGTAGATATAAAATTTCCAGTTTCTGTTTTGTGGTGGCTTATTTTGTTGTTCGAAGTCCTGACATGAACCTTTTCGAGAATGTCAGTTCTCAGGGCGTCCGGGCAATTTCTACGCGACTTCTTTATTAATCTAGTTTTATCACCATTTCATTCTCTCGTTTTCACAATACATGATGTTGGAAAAAATTAAACGTCCCAAAAGTTGATTTGTAAAACCCCCGCAGTCAGTCTGATGTCAGTATTGTCACATTTACCCCCGTCAGTCACGTGAGTGTACCATCTCCCACCCTCTACAAGGGGGCGGAGGGCGGTTGAGGGGGGCTGTGGAAGTGTGAGAAGGGTGGGTAACGAAACACCCCTCTAAATGCCACGTTTGTCTGGGAAGATGTTTAACAGTTCCCTTATGCTAGACATTATCACGCCAAGTGATAATGTTAATCAAATAGTGTCTGTGAGTCTGTAGGAATAGGGATTTATCGAAGATTTTGCTATTTCTATCACGCTTTTTGAGCCCTTATTTTTGTTGGATATATAATATATACTAATATTACAAATGCGAAACTGCGTGTGTTTGTTTGTTACACTTTCACGCCCAAACCACTGAAAAGATTTTAAAAATTCTTTCAATAATAGAAATCTACATGATATGCGAGTAAAATAGGTTGTATATGATGGGATGGTAAGCTCTGGCGTTATGAAATATTAATATATTATATTTATATTACGTTTATTGTCCCTCACAAAAGCCAGTTATTGATAACGTCAGATGAAAAGTGAAACAAATCGTTTTCTTGGTAATTATGTTGATATATTTTCGGAAAATTTTATTTCAGGCGTCGTAGTTAATATCTATCTACTTCAATAAAAATGAATCTTCGAAATGTTTGTACGCGCATAACTTCCGAACGACTGCATCAAATTGGATAACTCTTTTTTTTTTACTATTGGTGAGCTCTGGCATTATGAAATTTGTATTAAAAAAATATTGCTATAGGTGGTGCGCGAGCTGTTTGAAAACTGAATATACCGGTTATGAAATGCGGTAGGGGTGAGGGGGGAGGGGGAGGACGGACAGGAAAGGGGGAAACGGGAGGAAACTCGGTCTGGAGGTTCGCGAGGTGGGGGTGGGGAACCCGGGAGGGGGGGGGGGGGGGAACGGGACGAATGGGAAAGGACACGCAAGGAGAAACGATTTCTTTTTTTAATGGCATAGCAACGCATGCCGGGTACCAGCTAGTATTATATAAAATAAATCCTACATGTGCCGTAGTTGGGCAAATTTTTTACAAATTTTCTCAAGAAGTTTTTTCTTCCAGCTTTCACCCTTCGAGGGTATTCTGGGCTATTATTTCAAATGAAAGGGAAGATGGATGTATATATTAATTTTATTTAGATGAGCAAATTTCATAATTATATGGAAGATTGGAGTCGAGTTATACTTAGAAGAGATGAGATATTGAATACAGGATAGGTAATTTTTGATAAGGCTTTAGGGTAGAGAATTGAATTTTTTTCTTAAAATCCAATAAGTCTTTCTGATGTACCAACATAATATTTATCTAAACAAGTGCACTAGGACATGGTGCATCGAATACAAAAAAAAATATGTAAATCTATCTTTATTAATAAAATAATAAATATAATAATATAGTAAAGAGGAAAGATTTGATTGTTTGCATTGAATATGCTCCGAAACCACTGAACCGATTTTAAAAATTCTTTCACCAATAAAAAGCTACATTTTCAGCGAGTAACATTGGCTGTATGTAATGGTAAGCTCTGGCGTAATGAAATTTGTATAAATGAAAATGTGTGTATTCATATATTTTTGCAGGAGGGAGGAAAGGTAGGGGGAAGGTGGGGTTCGTGGAGAGGGAAGAGACGAGGGAGGGGGAAGGCGAGGGAGGTGGAAGGGAACGAGGACGCATGGGAAAGGATAAGAAGGGAGAGTCAATTTATTTCATTGAATGGCATAGCAACGCTTGCCGTGAATCAGCTAGTTATTAATAATCACAAGCTATCTGTCAAAGCGCATGCATACTTGAGTTTGTGAGCCATTTTTAATTACATCGGGCCAAACGGAAAAAAAATTTGACCAATCATTTTACCTACTTGAAAGTTAACTAATCTTCCAGAATAATGTAAGCATATTTCGCTTAAGTTATTATTTTATAGCATTCAAGAGGTTAGCCACCAGAAACCCATAAACAAAAATTCTATTTTCATATTGGAATAATTCCATGATGACTCTCAAACTCTGCGACATTACGCTTCGTACGGCTCACTCGACGGAACATTATTATATTTTATTGAGACAAGCGTAATAATAATAATAATCTGACGTTAAATAAAACAAAAGACATTAAAAAAATAAAGACAATTTTATTTTGTGGAAGTTTTCAGTTTATTATATTTAAGATGCTAGCTACCAGGAGGCCATAATCCTAAAGAGACAATAATCATATTAGGATTCCACGATGACCGCCGAAGTCGTCGAAAACCCGCGCACGGAAACATTCCATCGGCTGCGGGCAACAGGTCGGCTGTAGGCTGTGGACTCAGGGCTGTGGGAAGATAGCACGAAGCCATTGCGAAGGGGTTCTAAGGCAGTGCGGCTATGTGGCCGGGCTTTATCCCGTATCGGGGATATTATCGGATATGTGAGCAATAAAAAGTGAGCATCCTCATGCTTTCCTCTATGGCACGTGATCAAATAACTAAATAGAAACCACACAATAAAACGTCTGCCTTCGATTCGCTCTATTCATGCGAAGGTATGAACGTAAGGCTTTAGGTAAAGAAAAGTTTTAGTTTCAAGACTTCACGTATTTGGTTTTATTTTTCAATGATTCGGTTTTTATTTCATAGGAATAATATTATTGTTACGATCGGAATTTGAATTTGCTGCTTTATGGATCTTGTCACCGTCTTCCAATCTATTGGTGAGATAACTCCTCAGGTTAATATGTTTGCTTTTTGGAACAACTCATATAGGTCTCATAGAAATCGTCGTGTTTCCATTATTATCACGTTTGGAAATATGATGCAAACGGTATTAGAAAGAGAAAATACCACATTTTATCATCAAATATAAAAGTTAATCACAAAATAATTGAAATGTACACCTTTATGAAACCAAAGTTTCAGATCGCAATTAAAGTAAAAGTTTATAATACATTTGTCTATTAATAGTTAGAAAAAATGTAATGAGGGCTATTTTGAAAACTTCATAATTTTTAAATTTAAAAAAGTTTGTTTTATTTAGAATTATAAAATCTAAATGCGTATTATTTCGCCTTTCAAAAACAGTTTTCTTTTAGTTATCTGATGCGTTCAGATATATTTATTTATTTATTAATAAACGCCCTTTTTTGGGGCTTTTACATGTATAGCATAATAATAAAAATACATTTTTATTGTACATAACTGAACTGCCTCAATAACAATATTTTATAATTGAGTAAAGATAAATTGAAGATGTCCAATGACTTGGAACAATTGTTTCCTTTCATTAGTATTCTGGGCAAAGAGGAATACATATTCTATTTATTTGGATTTTATTGCAAATAGGAAATATTTTGACGATGTCTGAGGCCTGAGGGGTTAAAGGTATTTCAGTCTTTTGCAGCGCATTCAAGATGGAAAGAAAGAGTATCCATTGCGGCACAATTTCTCAAGTGTCGTGAAAATTAATTAGTGGCATCCGATTCTAGTTCCTTCTGTCTTTCCCCTCATAATGAAGTAAGGGAGGCATTATTTGTACATTTGTGAGTTCCAAGATGTTCTGTGTTTCTCATTGTGATTGGTTTCTATTTCACCCTGAATACATACAACACATCATATAGTCCTGAATACTTTTAGCATTCTTACAAAGGTCCACGTTTGAAAAGCCTCCAAACTTGACATCGCTGCAAATTCCAATGCCCAAGCTTCCATTAACGAGAGTGCTTTTATTAGTAGGCGATACACGTTACATAAAATGCATTTTCAAATCCAATGTTTTTTTAAATACGACGGCCGGTGCGCCTAGTTGTCAGGCAATATCGTATCACGTCTGCAGCGGGTTTGCGGACAACTGAATTACAGGGATACTCAAAGTTGTAAAAGTGTACTCGCTCGTTACTACCCATAATAAAAATATTTAAACGCGTTCCCAATCATTTTATCCGATAAATCCTATGAATACGTTCGTTTGGATTTTCGATGCCTCATGGATAGTGATATGAAAAATATTGTTTACGCAGCCATACATTTTTTTCTGGAAAATAAATCGAAATTCTCCGGTCGTCGGTGGAAAATGCTTTTTTTTCATATTCCTGCTTTATTTCCCTTTTTGTCGGGACTTTTTTTCCATTACTCTCAATAATACTGCAGACTCACGGCCGTGTGAATGCGCCCCACTCCGAGGTCCCCTTTAGACCTAACTCCGCCACAATACGGCGAGGCTTTTTATTTGCCCAAATGATGGAATACATTTGTACTTTTATTTAATAACTCCCATAAAAAAGTTACGCCAGCATTTGGTATAGCTATCTCGTGGAAAATAACATTGCATTCCTCGACGCTGCAGACCGAGGGTCAAATCGAAATACCCGCTTTCGTAACATTTGAATAATCCAATGATATTCTCAATTAATTCGGATATTTATTATACACGTCAAGTATATCTTATTATAGACGTCGAATTAAATTTAATAAGAGATGTGTCTCCCAACGAAGATAACAGCATAACCGTTTTCGGACGGGAGCAAAAAAAACAGCACCGAGTCTTTTCGAAGCCAATGACATCCACTAATACTCACCATGTAATTATGGAAACATTTTTGTTGCTATAAAATATTCCGAGCACACTCGTCTGAATGCAGCTTGATTTGACTATCGTATCCGCATGATTCATTTTAAGATGAAGCTATATGTGAAATCCTATTTAGATTCATCTTTACGACGAATCGGTTTACATTATAAACATAAAAAAAATATGCTACGGATAAATTGAAGCTTTTACTAGCTTTTCTATGTATTGCAATTACAATAAAATTATTATTTACATAACAAAAAATATAAGCGTAAACCACTAAAAAAAAAGTTTTTTCCTGACTTAACTATGAAGTAATATAAGAAACAGTTTTTTTTTTAAAACCTTTTTATGGCTTAGACTATTTTTGAGGTTTTGTGTGTTCTAACTTTTTTTCTTTCATATAAAATTATGCACAAAATAAATAAAAACTACTTTTTTGCTTACTTGCCTCGTGCAAATTCGACGCGCGATTTTAAATTTTGTAGGCATTAGAATCGAAATATTTCTAGCATTTTCGCTATGTTTCAGTGGCGTATTATTTACTTATGTTTTGCAAAATAATCGAACTATTTTGATTTTTTATAAACAACCACTATTTCCATTACTCCCTATACAAAATATTGTAAAAAAAATAATTCAGTGAATCAGATTTTAAACACGATTGTTATTTACCATTGAACATCGAAATTGATTCAAAAATACCTGTGCTGTTAGTTCTACTGCTCTGTTGGCTGCTCGTTCCTAGTTAGAGCGCGATAAAAATCACATCCGTCGGCGGACGCATTGTTTACACCCGCAGTAAACAGATGTCGTCGGTGACAGAAACAATGTAGGCATGCTGACTCAGTATGGCACTGTACCTAGCATCCAGCAGTATTCCTCACATGTGGTTGAACCCTCCCGCCAGATTTAAAGCAGATCTAGAATGGAGCAAGCGGGAGACCGGGGTTATACCTGGAAACAACCCTTATGCTGTGATGTAAACAATCCACCCCAATCGGCCCTTCTTGCGCAGTTAGACACTGTCCTAACTGATTGTTCGTACGAAATTATATTTTCAATAAATCCTATTTTATATATTTTTTAACAATCAAACATAATATACACACCTATAATTTGCGCACTGAGTGTCCCTAAGTGAAAATGAAAAATAACCCGACAAAACTTAAAACGTTATTTATTTCACCGTAATATGTTATTTGTATGCAATAGCGAGTGTTTAGAACAGCTCTCCAGAAAATAATAATGATATATCTTTTTGTATAGCGCAGTTTTTTTTTAATTTAACTTCAAGTGCACAAATCTTGCATTCAAATCCTGGTCGTAGCAATTACTTTGTGTATTCTGCAGTGTTTTTTCTTTTACACAAGATTTGATGATTTATTTTTTTTTTCTATTCTTGAACATACACTTTACAAATTATTACATGGTTTACACAGATAATAAGTTTAGTATTAAGAAAAAAAATGTTAATGATCCGTAACTGTATGTAAATAGGTTAGTCGTAGTATTTTGTGAACAACTCATTACGCGAACCTGTGCTGAGGTGTTCCCATGTTTGGGATTAAGTGCTATTCTGTCGAAATAAGTAGAAACACCGTATCCTCCTTGATATTGTCAAGATGGGCACTGTGGGTCGGTCGACCCATGGCGGCAGAATCATACACATAAATTAATGATTAGTTTCGGTGAGGGTCTATATAAACAGTTGTTCTTAGCCTCTAGATTATGAGTAAGATAAATAATTGTCTTGATAAACGATAGATATATATTATTTTCTATGGACCACGCGCCAATGGTATAAATGATATTATGTTAATATTTTCTGTCCCGAAACAAAGTTTTTTTTTTAATTATATATATATTTTTTTATATTTGGGATGGGTTATGTTTGGTTGGGTGTTATATTTAGATTTCATTAACATTTTCTCAAAATTTTACTGTATAAGCATGACCGGTCAGTGGCTGAGTTGGCATCACGATTGGGTTCCGCTCAGGCTGGCGAAGTCCTCCATTACGACACAAGCAACATTTTCCGCTTATATGGTGGTGGTAGGAGATTTTCAAATATTGCCAGATTATTCGTAATCCTGGAATGTTTTCCTTATTTTTAATAAAAGATTATACTAAATTTTATAAAAAAAATGTATATCTGCACTGCTGAGTGGCATTCCAAGAATTTTATTTTGTGAAGTCGTTCCCTCGGTTGAATATTATGCGCACCACTGCTCTAAAGAACATCATATTTTATATTTCGTCTTCAAATCTGACAAAGAACATTATTTAAAAAATCGCTTTCATTAATTTTTCTCGTTTATCTTCTAAAAAAGTAATCTTGCCGTTTATTCCCCGGGGATGTTTTATATGAACCGTGGCACAAATTATACGCGGCCATTTACATGCAAAAAGGAGTTCATCGCGGAGTGTGAAGGAGGCTATAAGTGATATAGAATGGCCAACAAAAACACATTACGACTTGGTAAAACAGTTGATCAGCGAGCGCTAAACTTTGCTCTCAGGAGACCCCGCGCCCCGCAGGATTCGCTTGAAACTGTAAATCTTTTAAGGGCGTCCCTTCGTTACTTTGGGAAATTAAACCGCTTGTTCCTCTACTAGAAACACACTTTAAATTTCAAGGTTTGAAGATACCGCTAGTGAAACACCTCATTAACGTTAACATCAATTCTTCGCGGGGAACTTTTAACTAATCGAAGCGAAGCCGGCTTTTCCAACTTGAATAATTAATGGTTTCATTATTTGGACCACCGCCGTGGAACTGTTATAAAAGTTTTGATTCTGAACCGATTGCCTCTGGTTTAACGTAACCTTTTAAAAAAATTGCATTACCACCAAAACTTCTAGATATTTATTTATTTATTAATAAACGCCCTTTTTCGTGGCTTTTACATACATCATACATCTTATAGTTAGAAAAATACATACTTATTGTACATAACTGAACTGCCTCAATAACAATATTTTGAATTAACAATAACAATAAATTGAAGATGTCCACTGACTTGGTATAATTGTTTCCCTCCATTAGTATTCTGGGCAAAGAGGAATACATATGGTAGTTAGTCCCAGAATCCTGACTTCTAGTATTGCGAAGTGGAATTCGGAAGCTTATCAATTCAAGCAATATCGGACTATCAACTAAATCATTCAGAATTTTATATAGAAATACCAAGTCAGTGAAAGTTCTTTTGTCTGACAGTTTGAGCATATGCATATCGTTTGAAATAGTGTTGTAGTTCAACATAATTGCCGGAATACCCATTTTCAAATTTAGAAAACGTAAGAATTTGTTTTGTATTCTTTCAACAGCTTGTACATGTATATTATAATGTGGATTCCAGACGGGAGAGTTGAGTTGAGAGTTGACTCAAGTTGACTTCTAACATACGCAAAATATAACAGTATATATTATATATTATGATGGTTTATCTTTCTACTGACTTCTAAACGTGATAAATTATATATTTCCTAATTTCCGCTTTCCCTCTCTATTACAAGGACTCATAGGAAGGCCTTAATTCCGTGTTGAGTAGCTGATAAATAAATATAAAATATACTCCTTCATAGATTTCTGTAAAGCTTAGAATTCAGGTGTATCGCATATAAAAAGGCCCTGCCTAGACTAGTACATAAATGATAGTATTTACGGTGAATTCTTTCAAAACCGAGAAAATTCCAGGCATCCGCATTCCCAAAAGGATCGTCAAAAGTATTTTCCTGTTCGCGTCTCGGACCAGTAGAAGTAAATAACACGAATGGGGATTTGATCCGGGTGTCCCGCGCTGTGGGCACACCGCTCCAGCAAGTGGTGGGAGTAAGCCGCTTATGTGGCAGTTTTCGCATTTTCTGAAAATTATTCGGAAAAAGGAAAAAAATACACTCGAGAGAGACATATTAAACTCCAAGTCGGCCCCTACCCCAGTAATCTTCTTTTAATGGGCAGCCGACAGGTCCGAGCTGGGACTCTACGGCTCACTAAATGTCCCCGATCTTATCGGAAAGTGGTACCTTATGTCTCAGGTACATTCCATTACATCCTTTATTCAAATGGTAGCGATCTTTCTAGAAGACCATTTTCCCGGTAGCTGTAATCCAAAAAGCAAATTTCTGAATAACCAACTTTCCGAAAAATCAAATTCCCGAAAGACCAACATCCCGAAAGAGGAAAATTTTGTATAATCGTCTGTAAATGGGTAATTAAGCCATCAAATCGCAATCTAAAATTGGGTAAAAAAAACTTTTGAATTTTTAATTTGGGTTTATGATGCTCTGAAAATCGCTTAAAACAAAAACACCAAAAAATGGTTAACACCATATGATTTTCTGGTTCTGACACGTACATGGGTACATTTTTTGTAATTCTTCAACAAGCAGTAATTAATGAGCTTTATTATTTTTACATTCTGAACTTCGGGTTTCGGGATGTCGGCCTTAGGAATCGTGAACCCAAACTCATTGCTAATTAACGATAAAAAAAACATTTTGCTATCTACGCAGAAACCTGGTAGTGTTAACTTTTTTGGTCATGTACAATCTCTGCAATTTTTTACTTTGTTGAAATATTTATTTTCAAATAAGAGTTCATTCTAATTGAATCTATCAATCCACTGAGAGTTATTCTGTCAGAGTAAGTTAAGTCAGAGAGAGTAGCAAACAGTGTTAGCATGGTAGGTGTGTGTCCTGACTCCGCTCCTGTCAGCCAAGGGGAGCAAAGGCCTAGGACAGATCGAAGGATAATATCTATCTGTCATCGAGGTATTAAAAACTTGAATTCGAATGGCCGCAGACGCTTTGCCTAAATGACGGCGTAGTAAAGGGTTTTGCAAATCGCATGGATTTGCAAAGTTCCATTTCATGTCGGCAAGACTTTTGGAATTGAACGATTTGTGAATAGCTTGATATAACAGAGCTTGTACTTCTTTAAAATTAATGTAGTAATTAATGTAACTGGTCTTATATTTTTGACCGTAGAAACTATTTTTTCCAATTTTTATCTACTTAATGGAAAGCATTTTACATGATTTCTTTATGAAGGTGATGCACCAAAATCGTCATGTAAAATTCGGTATCAGGTCGCTAACAATAACGCTCCTTTTGTAGATGGCGATAAGTTTTCAATTCCCATTTTATACTAACCGCATATTTTGATTTATTCACAAAAAAAAACATCATCGAAAAGCGTGTTTTACTTTATTTTGCGAAGCTCATGCACAAACATTTAAATGTTTTATGTTTTTTTTCTAAAGAATTTAATTTTCCAAATTATATAATAAGATAATGTAAGCAGGTTAAATTTTCCAAATTATACAATAAAACCATAGGGAGTTCGTAATTAGATGCTTCTGAACTTTATACAGGTTTTATAGGCTTGATACTAATCGCTTGCTCGGGGTTGGTTTGCTCTATCTCCACAAAAACTCGTATTGAGAAATAAAAGTTTGGAAGTTTAAAAAAATTATATTTTTGTTTCCATTATTTCAAACTAATTGTTTTATTTTATTTTTTAAATACAAGGGTTGATCTATCTACAAGTCAAAGAACAACGTATTTGGTTGAATTTTGAAAAAAAAACACATACTGCATAGACAGTTTTAAAGAAAACCAAAATTACAGGAGTACAAATCAATCCTCGGCAAGCATTTTTCTCAGAAATCTTAATTTTTCTCTGGGCTTGTAAAACGTCTAATAACCTTGATGATTTCAAGGGCAAATGTATGTTCTACCCGCTTAATCTTAAATATTTCTGAGTGATCTAAATTTTAAATCAAAATCACATGATTTTGCATTGCTTAGGGCGGGTTATTTAAAAAAAAATTAACAATTCATCTAATTTCTTAATAATTACAGAACATGAATAGAACTTACATAGAACATAAAAATCAACTTGATTGGATTGTTCAATTTTTTTGAAACAAAGCGTCCTTCTTGCATCACCTTAATGACGTTTCAAACGTTAATTTTATTTTAACATTACTTCATAATAACGAAAAATATTCCCGTTGTATAATGTCATAAAAATATACCGATTAAATATTTTCGCAATAATTATTTTCTTCTTTACATAATTTTCCATTCTTAAATTATCGAATAAAAGTGACCGAAATTTACCAAAAAGAATAATTTATATTCTTTTAGCTTTTGCATTTCGTTTCTTGGTTAGTGCAATCAGGAGGAAAATAAGAAACGTGCTCGTTAGAGGATATAATCGCATTGCCTATATAATACTGGTCGTCATTAACTTATGTTGTAAGGTATTTTAAAATTTTAACATTTTAATTCGTATTCAGTTTTGACACCCTTAGAACTAACGAATTGAAGGCATTGATATTCTTTGTCAAATTGTTATAAAAGGTCGTAACACAATTTATAAATAATTTTAGCGTTAGTTGGCGCCAGTTAAAATAATTTTGAAAAAATATATATTTGAGCAAATACAAATATAATATTATATTGGTAGATCAATCCAATATAGTACCTATCTGTATTCTTGAAAGAATTGAGTTTTTATTCGGAAAAAACATTTTTTTCATGTTCCGTATGGTACACCCGCCAATAAAAAATTCATCTTAATATTTTAAAACATAACCTGCAAAAAATATTTCAATTAGTGCCATCTATCAATGACAAGATTATTAATTACGATGATTTTAAAGGTCAAACAATATCGAAGATATTTATTGCTTCATTAATTTTCACATAATAATCAAACTCTCTATGCTTAGCCTGTTAAGAGGTTAACAATTTACATATCTGAGTAAATCAATTTGAAGCTAATCACTACGCATGCTTATAAACACAAACTTTTATAAGGAGAGAGAAAAAAAAGTTATATAAGTCGCCAATTGTGTATTTTGAAAATGCTAGTAACAATATTTGAACCGTAACAGAAAAATAAATCATTATTCCCAAAAAGAAAAAGTCAGCACAAAAACAACTGCGTAAATGTTACTGTTTAACAAATATCATATTATTTAAAGAATGACAAGGATGAACTAAATATTATGGCAATCCCCTGTCAACTCAAACATCTTAACAATCTTTTTAAAATTTAACTAAGGAATTGGAAGACCTAATATAGTCCGGAAGAATATAATACTAAATGCAAATATTAAAATATGTTTGTTAAAAATGGGTGCCTAACAGTTTCAAAAAGCCAAAAACCTTTTTTTGTAAATTCTAATTTTATACTTTTATCCACTCGTATAATGATGTGAGATGTGTTTCTATATTTTGACATATTTTAAACATAACGTCAGTTTTATGTGACAAAGCTCCCGGGCCTTGAGATTTAAGCCCTTAAATGTATCCACTCACCCATGTCCGTAAGGACTCATGCGAGGCTTCCGGAAGCAGATAAGTCGATCCGTTTAGAGTCGGGGGACAGCTATAGCGGTGGTGGTAGCGGTGGTGGGAGCGGTAGAGTTAGCGGTGGAGACGGCGGTGGTCGCGGCGGGAGGAAGGAAGGAACTAGAACAACGGGACGGGCAAAGGATCGGCATCCAAGGAATTCATTATTGCGAACAAACAACCGTTACACCTCGAGGAATTCATTCCCCGAAGTCTTGATATAATTACACGGTGAAGCAATTAGTGAAAGGAGGAAGGGGCTGTGGGCCGTGGGAAGAGGGAGGCTCGCTGCTAGTTTGAGATTTGGCTAACCCTTCGTCAATATTAGGGAGTTTGAGTTGCCTCATTTGGCTTCAGGTCTTGGCTCAATTATTCCGTGTCCTCATAATGTCATTATTATAAAATCAATGGTTTGCTAATGATTTGAAAGGGATCAATGGTTTGCGCTAACTTTTAAGCACGCATTTGAAATGGAGGTACGTAGCTGAATTCGCCCCTGTGAAAATAAGACGGTGGCAAGAGTGGTGAAGTTGGTTGGAGCCGCCTGGAAAGTTGATAGTGTAAACTCACAAATTAAGCTATCGCCATCCCGAGCCGAGAGCACTAATGAGTGAGCTGTACAAATCTCAGGTAAACTGCCGATTCACTCAAATGATTGTGGCGGTGCCCCAAACTTTCCGAGCTCGAGACTTGCAAAAAACTTCGACATGTAACTAAACGGAAAGCATTGCTTAGATTGAACAGAGCGTTTTAAAAGTATAACTGCCATTTAAATCGTATTCGTACCATTATAAAGTTTGTGCCATAGTTAGTTGTTAGTATGGACGGTTTCATTCTTGAAATGGCTGAAATTCTTGTAAGAATTTATGTAAATACCTAACTGATTACAAAAATAAACTTGTTCATAACTCATGTATCAAGAAGGTAAGGTTATGTTAGTGTGTGGATTAAAATAAAGTTGTTTTGTATGCAATTTATTTTTTGTTATATTCCATCGCAGGGTTACTTTTCTGCTTTTACTTTCTTAAAAAGAAGTATGTATAATACAGCTTCCAGGATTTTGTATTCATCCTGGGTTTCAGTAATTAATTTTCCTTCTGTATTTTGAACGAAGTGTCATTGAGCAGTCAGTGCCTACTGCGTATTGAGCACCCTTGCAAATGTGTCTCGAATAGCTTTAGAAAAGTCACGTCAATTACGAAAATCCTAACTTCTACGGCAAACATTTCGTATATTTAATCACGCACACCCGTTTTTTGACATCAAAAGAGAAATAAAAACGGCCTTTTTATGAAAAGAAATCGTAACATTTAAACGCCTGTAATAAAATCGTCTTATCCCCTTCTAACAGAGCGGGCCTTTTAAAGGCTTTTGGCGTTAAACACAGCCATTTCATTCATTTAACAACCAGTAATCCGAACATTTTCACTTCTCACGGAAAGTTCGTAACAATTTAAACGGGAAAGTCTCACCCGGCCCCTTTGAACAGTCGCGGAATGTTAACAAGACGTGTAACGTTAAACCGTGAACTTTCTAGGGGTATTTAAAAACCCCAACACCTGTTGATATGGCGGCAGCGGGTAAGAGTAGTGGTAGGAGTAGCGAGTACGTAAAGATAAGCTCACGGTAGCGGTTAGCGCCCGCTTTGTTCAACTCCGCCCAAACTATGGCGTCGCCGCGCCGCGTCCTTTGTATTGCAGTCATAGCCTCTACTAGCGGGTAGCGCTAGCATAGTCACTAGTCACTTACTAGTGCACCGTGTTTGGATAAGGCCAGAATGGCTGAAGAAGTCCTAAGAAGATCAAACGTCTGGATATAGTTTCCGTTAGCTGCTTGTCTTTCTGGCCGCTATCCGCTATCCCTGGAATGTTTCAATTGTAAACGCTTTGGTGTTTATCTATTTCACCGGAGTCTGAGCAAACGATTGATTAACAAGATCAACAGTTCTCCCCGTGCTTGTGTGAACGAAAGTTATCGCAAGAGTAAATAATATAAGAAAACCGTAACACGTCTCTCGTCTAACATCTCACATCTCACATCTCGCGGCTCCAGTCGCCGCAACTTCGCATTTCACCAAGTTAATAATTATTACTTCGGAGATAAAACTAGGCAATCGTGTTACCTACGCGCGAATTTACAATTTATCAACGTGATAATAATGGCTACCAATCACGATATACCTCACTTCGGCGTGCTATGATGATTGTAGATGTAGGAACTACTAGGAAGTTGCAATTCTGATTAACATATTTATGATAATCAATATTACCATGGTGGGGAGAGGAGCCCGGAGCATTTCTCGGAACAATTGATTTCCTATAACTCAATCAATTACAATATCTAATAAGTGATATAAAGGGTGTTTCAGCGCGTACTTGAAAAACTTTTACCGGTGATTCCTGAACGTATTTGGAGAAAAAACGTAGTGATATTTTATTTTAACATTAAAAATAAAATAAAATTTCTACCACACTTCGCCACATACAAAACATTGCAATGGATAACGTGATACGCACTCTGTCTCCTACGTGTGGTGCGTAATGTATAAGTTGTACCTAGCAGCAACGTGTGATTGACTTTTTGTTGTTTTTAATTAAAATGTCATCTACATTTTCCAAATTTGTTCAGGAATCGCTGGTATAATTATATTAAGTTAAAGTATGTTGTGATAAACCCTGTTTATTATATTTTAACGATTCAATTATTTTAGCATATTTAGCGATTCGTACTATTGACACTGCTTTACTTGCTTGTACACTGCGTTAACTGGGATAGGCAAAAAGGAATGAGTCATAGAAAACACATGAAACTGTGCTGTTGATTAATGCCTTCATTGTAAATGAATTCAGTAAAATTTTGACTGTGGAAATGATTGTGGAAATGAGTTATTTAATCATTGCATAAATTATTTAGATGTCTATGTAAGAGTCTATTTAACGAGAGTAAACAGATAAATTAAGAAAATTGTACACCTTGTAATTAATTAATAAATGTACGTAATTAATAACTGCTTTAATAACTGACTTTGTGCAAGTTTCTACGATAATGCAACTACAAAGTTACATGAAAAATATTTATTATACCTACCTACTAATATTTTGATTGAAGAAGAAGATAACAGTAATAATCCAAACGAAAATATGAAAGAGAACAACACACAGAAAAATAGAAATAGATAAAGCTCGCAACTTCTTGTCTTCTTCAATGATATTACATTGATGGGAATATGCTTCAAAAGTTATAAAAAGGAGAGTTGTTCTTATAAAAAATTATGTAAAATTTCAACTTATTTTTTGTTTGCAATAGCCCT
This sequence comes from Glyphotaelius pellucidus, assembly GCA_936435175.1. Classification (NCBI taxonomy): domain Eukaryota; kingdom Metazoa; phylum Arthropoda; class Insecta; order Trichoptera; family Limnephilidae; genus Glyphotaelius; species Glyphotaelius pellucidus. Next base: position 8,417,959 of record OW386537.1, on the reverse strand, counting down.
ACGGGCATTAAATAAATTAATACTTTATTATAGTTTCTCGTTTACTTGTTTAATAACAACTCAGATCTCCTAGATATATAAAAAACCTCAATGCGTAGAAAATATCTACTAATTGAACAATCGTCGGTGAACGTTCTGTATATTTTCTGATAATTTTTGTGAGAAATACTCTAAACATGTGCATGCTTGTTATATATGTAGATCTCCTGGGATTTCCTCGTGACAAGGTTAATTCCTTCATCTTCTTAAAAAATCTTCGAAAACAACATCCAAAGAGAACCCTGTCCGGAGAATATTAAAAAAAATCTCCGTACTGAAAAATATAACTGTATATCGTATTTATGAGTAGGTATTGTGTGTCGGGCTTTGGGTTTGGATTCCTATTGATTCAGCGCGCGTCTATTGTCCTCTGCAGTAACACGTGGCCCCTGCCCCCGGCCGGCACTTGCCGGGATCCCGGGCTGGAGGCGGGATAGAGCCGGGATAGAAGGACGGGAACCGTGTGGCGCCCATTTCGGCTCCACGGGCGCGTTCACACGGAATGGCCGAACTAAAAATGGACGTTTTTCAGTCCACTGCTCTCTCGTACAGGAAATAGTAACGGACTCATTTTTATCATTGCCGCTCATGCACTTCAGACAACCCCACCTGCGTTTCAAGCTGGAACGCCAAACGTTTTCAACCTATCCTAAAGTACTAGTTTTAATACCCGACTTTGCCCGTGATTTGGATGCTTGTAATGTAATATGTATACCATACTCCCTCATATTTCACTAAAAGTGCTTAGTTGACAGAAAAAAGCGAAGAAAATGGAGTCATCAAAGTTTAGATGTTAGATCAACACGCCCTTTTCGATTTGTGTAGGTAGAATAAGCGAACATGGTGGCTTGTCTTAAGTTTCAATTGACTCTGGCGCAAGCTGTCAAAACAACACGGATATAAAATTTTTCAGACGGTAAAAATAAGAAACATACAAATGTTTAAAAAAATTTCCACTGCCGAAAATCGAGCACCGATCAAATGTTTGGAAGGTAAATGGTAGTAATTATATATGTGTACAAATATAATTACCAGCTTCGTTATCTTCCACGCAGTTAATCAGGGCACTTTTTGGGATTTTTTTTGTTACTCTCTTCTATTTAATATTATTATATTTATATGTATTTATATTTATACAATACATGTTACATAATTGTGACATTTACATAAAGTAGATATATTTAATCAACATACTAGGCGGCTGCCTGTTTCATGGTGACCAATGGAGTATAGTTACTTTGTATGAAATATGAAGTCTAGTGTAAACAAATGGATTTAGTATAAATGATGCTAAAAATTGGAAAAATTATAACAAAAAGTCGAAAATAGAAAGGAGAAACGAAGTAAATTAGCATTAGATTATAAAAATGTACATAACTTTTTTTTTAAATTTTTTTAGTTTGTGTGAATGCAAGCACACATGCATATATATATACATGCACACATCTATACAGACATAAACATACATATACATACATACAGACACACAAAAAATACATTTATATATTTATTCCCTCTCGTACTTTGTTGATCTTGCGCGACGGTACACCAGTTTTTTGTTGATTCGTTTGCTTTTGTTGATCCATACGGAAATGTTGATCTATTACCGAAGCTGGCATACATATGTTGATCCGTATAGATCAACTTATGTCATCGAGATTTAGCTGTATTTAGCTTTATGTATGTACCTATATGAAAATGTTACAAAAAAACTTTAATTTCACTACCAAGTCACCTAAGTAAGAACGGTGGCATAAATTTATTATGTGTAAGTACCGAAAATATTATAATTGTATTTATGAATTTTAGAACCTTACGTATCTACATTAAATCCGAAATTATATTATTTTATTTTTAATGCGAAATTACTAATGCTATGACATTGCGAGACGAAACGAACTACCGTAGTATCCGAAAAATTTAGACTGAAAACGTTTCGTGTAACCAAAGTATTTATGGGAATACTCAAAAATATTTTCTGCTTCATAGTAAATATTTGATCAGTCGATTAATATTAAACAAAATGCTAGTGAAGTGGTCAGCGCGTTGTTGACTATCGCATTTGGCCTCATTCGCTACCAAAATTATTGCAAACATTTCATTTACCGTTAGCAGTGTCCTAACCAATATGTTGCGGCTTTCCATTCAAATTAATCATGCACTCTGAACACTCTAACTGATGGATATAGGAGAAGTACATTAGGTACTAATAACGTGAACCTTCAATAACTAAATATATCCGGTGACCCGATAAGCTAAACTTTGTTTATAAATAATCATACGCATGGGGCAATACCCTAAAAATTAAATAATTCTACCCTTGAGATGATTTCTCACAAAAACGGCGCTATATACATTTGCCAAGTATTATGCGATTTCGCCATGAAGTAGATTAATTTTTTTTACGTTAACTCCGTACAGGAGGAGGCCCTAAGAAAAATAGTTTCCCTCAGGGCCCACGTCATCTGAGATGGTGTGAGGAGGGTTTTTTTGAGGAGAAGAAGGAATGAACATTGGTCTTGAAGAGACCCATGGGAATGAGGAAACACAGAGGCCGGCAAATCATTCCACAGCCAAGCTGTAGAACTCAAGAACAAGTCGTAGAAGCGACTCGTTCTCACGTGATACGTGTACGTATGTTGGGCGCGCGTTTGGCCTGTTTCCCGACTATGCACCGGTGCCGAGAGGATCAGTGACGCTAGTTCCTCAGAGCATATTCCATTGAAATACTGGTAGAACAAGAATAGTATTCTCACCTGACGCCTGTGCTCTAAAGATTGCAATCCGTTTTTTAAGATAGGATAATCTATCAAACTGACCGTCCGTTTCTGCAGTGTCAAGGGGTGTTTTTGGTATTTTGGGGCTCCAGACCAGAGGTGGCTGCCAAATTCAACCGTGGGGCACACTTGCGAATTGTACAGAGTTACCAGTTTTTGTAAATAATTGATTATGTCCATGTTTGTTTAATAATTTTTATTTTTTATTTTCCTTACGTGTTCAAACATTTTGGACCGCTTTGCATTATCGATTGTCAGGCGAATATTGTGTGAGCTGTTTTGAGCTTTCCATCTATCTGTATTTCTTAGTAGATCATCTTTGAAATGAACGGGCTTGCCGAATTAGTCAGGCGATTCAAATCTATTAGCGCGGAATCAACATTAATAGGATTGACACTCGACACTTCTTGGTATCAGACTAAAGGGCTTTCTCTAAGAAGTGAACTGTTTAAATCATTGGTTATTTGGTTACTGATGTCTGAAAAAACTGTTTAAACACCGCCTCTTTATGTTCAAACACTCACAATCATGACGGCTTTCGAGCTTATTCACACATCCTAAATCTACTTCTTCTTTTCCTTATTAATAACAACGTAATATTATAAAAAATTAGCCAAAGAAAAACAGTTCACAAGAGTGAACCAATTTACGTCATAATTCAACGCACAAATAAACATTACTATAAAATCTATGAAGCTTTTTCAAAGATTCTGTGATTTTAATGAGGGATTTATATAGATAGCTCTAGCGAAATAAAGCTCTTATCTGTATGAAGTTATACCTACGCATATTTTAAAAGCCTCCCACGAAATTCGAACTAGATGCAAATGCATGCTACTGCTAAAGGCGCTATTAGTTCCTTGATCTGTGTGAAGGGGGTTTTGGGTGGGCTCTTCGAAACGTTGACTCAAGAAGGAGAGAGAAGCTGAACAGCAGAAAAACTGAAAATGCGATGATTAAGTATTATTTATTTGCGACTCTGTGTAGAAACGGGCGGTCCGTTTGATGGATTCTCGTAACTTAACAAACGGATTGCAATATTTAGAGCACAGGCGTCAGGTGGGAATGCTGTCCTTGTTCTACCGGTATTACAATGGAAGATGCTCCGAGGAACTAGCGTCATTGACCCCCTCGGCACCGGTGTATAGTCGGGAAACACGCCAAACGCGCGCCCAACATTTGTACACGGTTGACATAAGTAACATGAGAACGAGTCGTTTCTACGACTCGTTCTTGAGTTCAACAGCTCGGCTGTGGAACGATTTGCCTGCCTCTTTGTTTCCTCCCTCCTACAATATGGGTATCTTCAAGATCCATGTTCGCTCTTTCCTCTCCTCAAAAACACCCTCCACACAGCATCTTCAAAGATGACGTAGGCCCTGAGGGAAATTATTTTCCTAAGGGCCCCCTGTTAATGTAAAAAAATAATAATAATTTATATTTCATTATAATTTGAGCATCCCTGGTTTTGCACAACCTGCGGATAGACGTCATAGCCGTGTTTTGTGCGCGGGTCTAAATCGAGTCCGGCCATATGGAAAAACAAACTGTCGGTCGGAACGAATTCGCTATGGAAAAGCTCCGCGCCGTAAACACGGGCAATTTTAGAAAACACGTCTAATATACCTGCGGAATTCTGACATGATTGATTACCCGGCTAGTTCGCCACCTTTATTTATTCACGGGAGCGCCATTTTTTCTTCGTAACTTGCATGGCTAATCGGTATAATTATTCTTTTCGTATTGACTTTTAATCGAATGGAAACGCGGTTGGAATATATCGTCTTTCCGAAGAAGGGGATAGGGATTAACCACTATTTATTAGTTTCATTACCATTATTTATGGTCATTAATCATGATAAACTTGTTAGGTAATTGGAGTTTTCTCTCATTTCTCAAAAATCTATGATAATAATATTCTATGAACTATATTCCTATATTTTCTAACTTTTAGGTGTTTTCTTTACTGACTGACTTCAAATAACTTTCCAACTATCAAATTGAGGAGAGCAAAAATCTCACAACATCAAGTATTTTTTCTATTGTTACTAATTCCATTCAACTATTGTTGTTGAAGCAAAGGCGTTTCTCTGATACATGCAAACCCAAAATAAATGTTTAAAATTATTAGTTTTTTTTTTAAATGATTCTTATTAAAGCTGTTTTTATTATCCTAACCAGAAAATTGAATTTAACCCAATAAAATGTGTTCATTGTTTTTTTTTTAAATAAATATAATATGATTTTCGTTATTTGTTTTTGGGGTGTTATGCCGTGTTGCGCTACCTCCTTCTTTAGCCGACGTTTCGGACAGCGTTACAATTTCCATCATCAGGGCAGATGTGTAATTGTGAAAAAAAAAACTTATCCATCCCTACTAATATTATAAATGTGAAACTGCTCGAGTTTGTTTATGACGCTTTCACGCGTAAAACTATAAAACGATTTGAAAATTTTTTCACCAATAGAAAGCTAAATTATATGCCAAGACTATGGGCTGTAAATGATGGTAAGCTCTGGCGTTATGAAATTATAAATATTAATATATTATATTTGTTATACGTTTTCTGTCGCTAACAAAAGCGAGTTTTTGCTAAGTCAGAAAAAAATCTTTTCTATGGAAACAATGTTGATATATTTTTGGGCTCTATGCTGGTAGATACTCAGTCTACTGGTCAGCTACTACTGCAGAAAATTCAAATACCAGAATTCGTTTTTTTTTTTGGACAAGCTTGGAATAAATGTCAGATTTGAGTTCCTATATTAAAAATATAATTCGTAACGATTATAAAGACTGAATGATAAATAGAGTATTTTTTATTATATTAACGAACTTCCAAATATTTAAATAAAAATAAACATCCGAAATGTTTGTAAGCGCATAAATTCCGAACGAATGAACAAAATTGGATAAGTAATTCTTTTTTTCTTTGAGCTATAGCATTATGAAATTTAGATGGCAGGCGAGATGTTTGAAAACTGAATGTAAGGGAATGAATATATGGAATGCGGGAGGGGATGGGGGTGGGGTGGGGGGGGGGGGAGATTATTGATAAGTGCAAGCGCTACAGTAATTTCCCGTAATACCATGAGAGCGAAGCCGCGGGAAAAAGCTAGTATTATATGATTTTATTTTTTTGACGATTCTATCGAAAATATCCATAAGTAATGTTATTTAAATCTTTTAGAACATCGTTCGTAGAAACCCCGTTGTTATTATAAGTTATATTATGGTTTATTACGAGCGCCGATACGCAACGTTGAAGAAATGCACGTATAATTTATGCATTCGTAATTCTACCACACTAGTTTCACAATATGAGAATATCTCGGCACATCCGTTCCGTTCCGTCCGCTCCGCTCGCTTCAACATGCAATAAACCGCGAGCTTTCTACCGGAGCTTCTCAATGCGATGTTTCCAGTAGTAGGCGGCCCGGCCCGCCCGCGACCGTGCGACTCTATCCACAGGATCCGCTACTAGTGTATCAACTTCTTTAAACTTTCTTCCTTCAAAGCTCTCCTTACATACTTTGACAAATTGTGATCTCTTTCAAATCTTTCAGGAAATATTACATTTCAGTGAACAAGTGAAGCTCAGGTTGGGTGCCGTGCAAGAGTGTGTGACTAATGTGCTAATAATATTGTTTTCTGAAAGTATTTATTTGAATTTTTAAAAATTCTAGAAAAGGTAAAATTTTACTTTATACTTTCACAACTGCAAGTGAGTAATTATTCTTGGGTCAGCTTCTACTCAGCGTGTTTGATTAACGTAAATGTTAGTAAAGCTCTGTCTTTAACTTAAAAACGCATTTTTTACTATATTTCGCTGATGACTCAAAGAATATGTTGGTGAATTAACCTTCAAAACCCTAGATCGAAATAATCTGCCATGGTTTCATCTTGAAAGTACGGCAATGGAGAGCGGACAACAATAGTATTACCGATAATGGATTCATACAACAAATCTTAACGTGCAGGTAACTGCTAATAACAAATTCGACGATGGATACCTCTCTATCCCGGCATCTACCAATTGCCTTTAAGGATAATTTTAATGTTTTATTTCAACTCTTGAATTGACCTGACTCAAGTTTATTTGGTGTACTTGACATGCTTTTAAGCAGTGAGCCTTGACATTATTTGGAAATAAGAAATATAAACGAAATTTTGGTCACCGGCGACTTTTTTGATGTCTATTTTTTTTCTTCAAGTTGCCACTGGTCACTCAGCCAAATAAACACTCAACTCCTCACCACGAATCTTTTACCCAGCTGACAATACTTAGCGGTTATTTACGTTTTAAGTTGAAAAAATAAATAAAAAAAACATCAAAAATGTCACTCAGTCCAAATTTCCATGAACATTTTTTACTCCAAATATTGTCAGGTATCATTGGTGAAGATAAGTCAAGTACGTCTCTTAACACCCTGTATAGACAATTCACAAACTTGCCATGTCTTCCTGGTATTTATACTACCCGTCCCTTTCCATCCATTTTCGCACCAAGTTTCTAATCACGTTTTTTACCATAATTTTGCTGTTATGATGATGTTCAAATCATGTGAGCATTATGGACTACTAGCCTTGTTTCTAAATTTAAATTTGTTTAGTTTTGTTTTTAAATTTGTAATTCCTATGTTTTCTTTTTTAATCAACGTTAAAAACAACTCATTTTACAATGTCGAATAACGGTTTTGAGTGCATTGAAGACATTCTCAAACAATTAACAAAATGTGTAGTAAAATAACAAAAGTTACATTAATTAATTATCACAATTAACGTACGCCTCGTTAAATGTGTGCCATCTCTTTACAAGTCAGCAAATCTGAAACACGCGTGCACGTGGTTATATTATAAATGTCAGACATTTGACATATCCCAAGTGACGTATCCCCTCTCTTCCTTCCCCTTCTGCTCTCCTGTCTGTCTCCCGGTACTCCTCCTCGATATTAATCGCCCAGACAAATGCCCTCCCCGGGAATCGAGCCAAGTGCTTTATGGTGACCGACTTGACAACTGAATTGTTCGAATCCGAATCGGATCTTAAGTTTTACTGACCGTAAAGTTTTCGGTATTGTACTTCACCGAAATTAAATCGAATCACTTTAGAAATCCATTTGTTATTCATATCATGGAAACAGCCAACTAAAAATAACCCGGTACCTGCGCGGAATAGAAACCAGATGTTTCTGAAACGGATTTAATATTTTCTTACTTATTATAGTCAATAAATTAGAACTATATTTAATCTATGATGGTTAGTAATAGTAAAAAATACGCTTGTTGCACGTGACGTTACCCACACAGTATTAAGTTATGTTTACATTTACTCGCCTATTAGTGTTAATATCGAATGTTTAGATTATTTGAATGTTTCGGATCGTTCGTTCAAATTTTCTCTCAATTATTTTCGTCTCCTCACAATGTAACATTATTATTTGTATTTATTAACCAAAATTGATTAGATACGTTACTGAGACAATGCGCAGGATTTCACTGGTCTAGGTCAATGGACATACTTTACCCAACCGTCCATATAGCTATTTAATTTGTGCACACATAATTCTTTGAACGTTTATCCATTTCATAAGCGGTGCTACATTTTTGTTCGATTAGATAGTATGAATATAACATGTCCTGTGTTTTTATTTGCTGTTTAGTCATTGGTTATAATTTGACAATAATTTAGAGTCGTTCAGTAAATAAATCACCTCAATTACGTTTTTCATTTAATAGGTTGTAGTGTTTTAACGGTTTATTACAAATATCGTTTTTTCGATATTTGATGCATTTTGCAGCATTTCCAACTGAACCACAACAGAAACCTTCGACCAGATCACTAAAATAGTAATATTGACCAATAAACAGGCCACAATAAAATAACAACCTTTTACATTCTTCATCGCACGAATAAAATCCTTGAGTGAATAAACTTAATTTTTCAAAAACGAATATTATAGTTGTAATGAATGTGGATCTAAGTTTAAATAGGAACAAAAGAATAAAGTAACGGATTCTTTGTTTTGACATGAATTAAGGTATAAAAGGGCATATCTTGTATGAAAGCCTCTCTTCACCGTTTACCACCACGCGATAAACGTTACTTAAATATAGCATATAATTATACGTGTTACATTATTTTATTTAACGGTCCCGAACACATTAAAGGCATAACATCTTAATAATATAAAAAATGCAATAATTTTTTCGTTTAATAATTAATAATTCGAATGATTTCTAATCGATTATTTTATCAATCTGGATATTACCCATCTCTACCCCAAATTAGATCAATGTGTAGCGTACACGCACACAAACTTGGCTGTATCCCGAAATATTTCGTTACAAAAGACAGTAATTGAATCCTTAACTTTTGTTTGTAACTTGTAACTCGGGGCTCATATCATCATTATCACCATTTCGTTCTCGACTCAATTATCGTAAAACTTTCCTCGCCAATCTCCGCTTCAAGTTTCCGCAATGGAATCGATTTCCCCGCAAATTATTCATACCAAATCGAAGCCAGTGCGCTTTTTGGGGCAAATTTTGCTTATCCGTTTTAAAGATAATATTATATTTTTAAAATTATATAACGTTATCTGTTTTTGTAAAGTTTATTTTATTTTTTAACGCGGACGAATAATACTTTTGTAAATTCATACAACCGTATAATGATATATGATGCATTTTATTTTCGCATTTTCAAATTAAATACTTTTGTTTGTTATTTTGTTGAGTTGTGACGGTATGAAATTGAGGTATTCTGTTGCAGGTCTTACAAAATTGCTCTTATTAAATGACTTATTAAAATTCAAGAAGAATTCTTGAATACTCCAAGGAGTTATTTATACTCCTTGGAGTATATCATCAATTCTTCTTATTTTTCACTTAATCTTACCACTATTCGAGAAATATTTAAATAGGTTCTACCTATGTCTCTAATGACATCCCTTCCCCTATTTAATTTACATGTATCCACGAGCCCCTCGAAGTAGGTTCCCTGCAAATCTGTTACTTTAAAATAAATAATAAATAGTATTTGAGATTTCAAACTTTCGGGATTATTTATTACAAAGATAAGTAAATTTTCACACGTAGCAATCACTTTGTGGGAATACATAATTATAATAATAATACAATGATATAACTTTGTTTTATTCCACTTTATTATATTCTTCTCCAACCGGTTTCGGTTCAACCTGAACCTTCCTTTTATTCATCCCTGAGGAAGGTTCAGGTTGAACCGAAACCGGTTGGAGAAGAATATAATAAAGTGCAATAAAACAAAGTTATATCATTGTATTATTATTACAAAGATAAGTATTTTCCATTTCCGTTTACATAAAAATGCAACAAATTAATTAGAATTTTAGAAATATTTATTTATCTATTTTTATTTAAGGTTTTATTCCAGCTGGAGTGGGAGGCTTGCGCAATCCCAGTCTGCCATACTTCATAAACAACTATAATACATATAATAATATAAGAGAGTAAATTAAAAGATCTAAAAGAAGAAAAAAGAAATAAAATATGATAACATATTAGGTACCTACCTAATTAAAACATAAAATGAAGACAAGACAAGATGAAGACAATATGTACAAAAAAAAATGCTTTTTAATATTTTTATTGGCTGTTAAACTCATTCGGTCAGCCAATCCTTGTGCTCAAGAAAGAGAGAGAATTCTGGAATGTACAAGCAAATGTTGACTTTTTATCGTTAGCTTATCCACTGTTGATATTAACTCAGTATCGGAGGGAGGTATTTCGGTCTGGACTGTTAATGCTCGCACAGTCGGGAGCGTCTGGTGCGCCACGAGAACAGAACTGTGTATATTTACTCTCAAGCGCTCGGCCCCGATTCTCGACTCAATGTCTGCTTTACACTCACGGCGAGACTTTTTGTCGAGACATTCAACTAGACATTCAACGAAACATTCAATGAGACATTCGACGAGACATTCAATAAGACATTCGACGAGACATTCGACGAGACATTCAATGAGACTTTCGACGAGATATTCAATGAGACATTCGACGAGACATTCGACGAGACATTCAATGAGATATTCGATGAGATATTCGACAAGACATTCAATGAGTTAGTCGACGAGACATTCGACGATACATTCAACTAGACATTCGACGAGAAATTCAGCGAGACATACAGCGAAATAGGGCTACTTCTTCACTCTCTCCTGTCGTGCTGTTGTTGTTATTTAGTTTGTTTGTATTAGTTAATGGTCGCGTTGAATCGGCACAGGTCAGGCGTCATATAATTTTTGGCTTTTCGGTACTTTAAAATTAATATTAAAATCGATATTACCAAAATTACAATACAAATAAATTTTGTAATAAATTATGTATAGAATGAACGTATCTAAATCCTTTCAACGTTATCTGCAAAGGACCGTGTCTCTGGGTGAAATCAACATTTTAACTGAAAATTGTTTCGTTGACCCTAAAAATTAGCAACAACATTCTGTACACAGTTCATATTGCTCCTTCAGAATAAAGCCATCCGCATAGTCCTGGATGCCCCCAAATGAATAAGGTTATCCCAAATCCACAAAGATTCTAAAATCTCCTTATTAAAAAAACACATCTCAAGTCTCGCAGAAACATTTTATGCGGGAATTCCCACCCATGAAAACGCGTCCATAAACTGCTTCTTCTGATACTATGAAAACGTACGTACCACATATAAAAAACCTAAACAAATCCTCCGTAAAGATTAACCTCCATATAATGCAGCCACGTCTCCTTGCAAATAATTTTTAACAAACAACAAAATAAACTTTTGATGAAAGAGAAAGGGGCCTTTTGGTCCGGAGCTCTGTATACTATTATTTCAAAGGGTCTGATATATATATTTATTGATACAATGAAAATCCCGTCAATTTATCTTCCGTGCTCAATTTTTTTTACGAGTAACCAAATTCTATAACGGGTTGAATGTATCCACAAATCCGTTTTAACAACACTTTGATGTATGTATTCGTAATTAGGTTAGTAGGTACATTTAATCCTTGCATCTTAAGCCTCACTTAGCCCGTTGATGTGTCTTCATGCATTGATTAATTCCTACACAAGACCAATTCAAAGTATATCTAATCAAGTCGACTGAATATCCAGAACCGCGTCTCAAATGTAGTCTCAAGTGCCAATACTGTTCACACTATCTCTTGTCGTCCCCCAGTCTCCAGTCTCATACTACTAACTGGTACAGGATACAGTGCTACAGCAATAGTAGCAGCTCGCTACCAACTCACTGCCTTCTTCCAGGGACGGATGGTGTCGAGGGAAACAAAATAGAAGAGAAATAAATATATCTGGCTTCTATTATTTGGGTTTCCCAAATATTTTATAAAATAACGCACACTCTATATGTCTGTACCGCGCAACTTTACAAATATAACATAACAACTCGGAAATGAACAAATCAACTCAACACCTCCTTTGAAAAGTCATTAAAAAAAGATGAAAAAAATGTATAAAAAAATGGTTGGATACGTTAGGAATTAGGTTATGGGCTATATTTAAAAATATATATATAGCTATTAAAGGCTTTTTGAAGAGATGTTGACTTGACTTGATTCTGAGTTGCCATGGAACCCTATTTTTTTTCATTTTCTAGATTCTTATATTCCTTGATGAGGCGAATCATTGACGGCCTCCGTGGTCCCGAGGCAAGACTCTCGACTCACAATCCGAAGGTCGCGGGTTCGAACCCGGCGTGCGCAAATAAATTTTATTTGATTAATTTGTGTTATTTCACAATTTATTCATTTAAAATAATAAATAGTATATTTGCGGCACGTTCCAGAGTGGAAGATACTATCAGTATCGCCCTGGTGTAAGACCACCATTCAGAATTGAAATGTTGCTTGAAATGGCTTTAGCCGTGTTTAGTGACCAGATCTGAATAGCCAGGTACTTCCCCACCTTCCTCTTCCCTATCTCCTTCCCCTCCCCACTACCTTCAACCTCACAACATACCTCGATTGGGGATGCCATAGTCTCACTGGCTCCAGACGGGAGCAGTTTGGACTCTTGTGCGGTATTAACTGTAAAAAAAAAAAAAAAATCATTTAAATTTATTGAATTTAAAGTTAATGTTCTTTATACAAATAGAACGGCGTCATTTGCGCCTCGCAATTTTTACATCATGTGGGTATTTAAAAATATTACCTGGCTACTATAGACTTAGAGGTCTTGTGTTTCATCGGTAGGGAAAAATTGTTATCTAAAAACCCTTCTAAAATTGCATGTTTTCATCAACATCAATCTTAATCATCAGAAAGCTGGAAGCAACATACGTGTCTGTTTGTGTTATGTTGGGAGTGGGAAGGAGGCGGTCATGTCCTTTTATTTTGGAGTTCTTCCGTATTTGCCTTCGGGAATGAGGAAACCATGAAAAACCTCATCCAGGAAGATTCGGCCGGCGGCCAATATGAAACCGGTCGGCCTTTAGTGATATCGGTGTACGATATCCTGCATTGTGTGTGTGTGTGTGGGGTGTATGTCTAAAACCCTAAAATACACGTAATAGTATACGTATAATATCGACAGCTATGTGCGATATATGGAAAATCTATTGAATTATTATCTAGTGCCATCTATGAATAACCTCTTAAACTACCCTCAAGGATATCACAATATCGATGTCTGTACAAAATGCCGGCATATAAATCGGGAAGGGGCTCGAGCCGCCCCTGCGCCCCTTCCCGCCGCGTATTGCGGCCAAAGAGAGCCCTTCGCGACCCCGTTCCTTTCTTTCTTTCATTCTATATTTCTTTCATCCGCCATTCCTGGCTTTCATCAGATGGTCTTATGTTTCCATGGAATGTTTGTCTCACTCTTCTTTTCAGATTTACTCCTGCTCCCGCGCGGTATTATATTCGATGAGCGCGGGAATGCGAACGAAAGATATTATTTATTTTGCCGGAATTCGAATAGTTTTCAAACAGTGATCGTGGTATTTTTAGCGACGCGTGAAACAAATCTCTTTCTTAAATGGCTGTCTACTTGGAGGAAATGTATTACTCCTCTATGGTTGTCTACACACTAAATATTAGGTAGTTTTTAGAGTGGAAAAATGTGTTTAAGCTAGTGTCGTGAAAGTTAAGTATCACCCTTGGGAAAATCACTATTCCTACAGAAAATGTGGCAAATGTGTGCACTTTGTTTAGTAGTAGACGTTAGACACTGTATTCCTCAAAAGCCGGCACTAATTCTTCTTATGGTAACCTTTGGTCTTAATTCTTTCGATCTCTTTACCTATACTTCTATACTAATATTATAAATGCGAAACTGCGTGTGTTTGTGTGTTACGCTTTCACGCATAAACCAATAAACCGATATTAAAAATTCTTTCACCAATAGAAAGCTACATTATATGCGAGTAATAAAGGCTGTATAAAATGGTAAGATCTGGCGTTATGAAATTATAAATATATTATATTATATTTATTATACGTTTTCCGTCGCTATCAAAAGCGAGTTATTGCTAACGTCGGAAAACAAATCCTCGCCGTGGAAACAATGTTGATATATTTGCGGCAAATCGTAGTTAATATCTATCTGTCTATATAAATAGAAATGAATCTCCGAAATGTTTGTACGCACATAACTTCCGAACGACTGCACCAAATTGGATAATTCTTTTTTTACTACTGGTGACTTGGTGAGCTCTGAGATTATGAAATTTATATGGCACGCGAGCTGTTGGAAAACTGAATGTACCGGGAATTAATGTATGGAATGCGGGAGGGGGGATAGATGGGAGGGTGGGAGGGGTGGAGGAAGGGAGGGGGAATAATTGATAAGTGCAAGCGCTACAGTAATTTCCCCATAATATAATGCGAGCAAAGCCGCGAGTAAAAGCTAGAATTTATTTGAAAGCTAGAATCATATTTGAAATAATCTTAAAATTTTGCGTTCTATGCTTCAGAAGTTGGAAACGCGCTTTTTGGTTGTGCTTCTTGAATATATCGATTTTTCGCAAGCTTTTTATAAAATTGTCTTCCGCTTTTTCAGCATCGATTCTCTTCTTGGAATCAAATCAACCCTTGATCAATGAAAAAATGTATTCCTTTAAATGTTATTATTTTAATTAGGTATCGGTTTTCTTTCAACTCCAAATTTATTTAACTGAGTGCAGCCTTGAGGCCAAATACAATTTTACTTATTTAGTTTTATTCAGAGTTCTATTTTTAACTAGTTTACGGAAGAGTTTCAGAATAATTTTCAGAAAACATTTGTTGTCCTCAGAGCAGGAACTGAACGAATTGTGTGTTCATCTATAATGAAATAAAAATGAATAAATCATAAAGTTCCACGAATCTTGGTAAACGGAAATCGGCAGGAATTATTATTCTCTTCGTTATAGCTTTTAAGTGACGTCACAAGATTTGGATTCGGGCCAAAATTCTTGTCTATGCTAAAATCAATGAGGTATTATTATCAACAAATGATTTAGTTTCATTTCACACTCGTGTCTTTCACTAACGTTTACATCTGAAATCGTGGTCCTTTTTGCTGGTATTCCTGTTTTTTTTTCATTGTAGTTTAAGTTAAAAGTTTATCATAAATCTACGCCTTCATCTTTAACTACACATTATCCGTATTGCCACGTGCCATCGGTCTAGTTGAAATAAATATCTTATTTTGTCGGTCCTGCAAGTTTTATGGTGGTCTATTTTTGTTCGCACCGTAATGCATTTGTTTCATTTATCTCTGCATTTCAATTTGTAATTCTTTAAAATGTATATCTTTGTGGAGACGAAGAATGAATTATAGTAGTTCCAGAGAGAGGTCTTACATGACGCCATTATTCAATTAGTCATTTGAGAAGGAAGATTTTTTGTCAATGAAGTATACACTCTCCCCTTCTCCTCCTTCTCCTGCGACTACTATGTCTAGTTTCCGCATCCGTGTTGTGACAAATTATTTCAAAGTTTAGTGCAAGCATTAAAAAAACTTCTCTCCTACAATACATTAAATACTTTTATTTCATCCGTTTTTAAAATGCTATACTATTGTGTGCCGTGGGCTCTTGCCGACAAGACTATTAACGGGTGGAAAACTAAATCCTATTAAAAGATTACACAATTTTCACCACAACTCAACGATGAGCTGAGAATTTGATTATACAAATTTAGACATATGTATAAAGCGTATTTTATTTCAAGATTATCGTGGTTTCGTTGCAAGTTGTTATTGTCAGTCACTGAATAAAGAATACAACACTGTAAGTTCCTTCTAGACAAATTTGAATGGAAACAAATGCCCATTTAGCTCAACCCCCAGCGTTCCGTCTCACTTACACTCGCCTGAAATCGTAGATCTCCATCCCATTTAAATTTCGAAAACGCAGTTTTGTACGGAGTTATAGAAAAACGCCCACAAGGCACTTCTTGTATTATTCTTTATTCTATGGTGTCAGTATATACATAGATTCATTAAAATGTTTTTTTTTTCTTTAAAGTTTCGAATTTCGATGCTTCGACTTTTTCTTATTCGCCACAAATTCAATATAAAAACTCTCATGAAATGTCTGCGTTAAATAAATTACAACTAAAGCCTTTAAACTGAGTTGTTACACATTTTGCATATTTTTTACATTTTAAACCGGTCTGACCTCTAAAATAATATTCAGTCCCATTGTTGGAGAGCGTAACGCAACGTCGATTTTAAAATTCTAGAAGAAAGTAAATTATTTGTTCAGTGGGTTTTGTCTCAAGTTTCGAGCCGGGTCGTAACTTTGTGGTATGTCTCGCCTTACTCAGGCTTTTTTAGTCCAGTATTTCATTTCAATTCCGCAACTACTGAGTTATTAATAGAGAACACACACGATTTGTAACATATTCTACGCTAATAACATTGCGCGTTAATTTAAAAACAACGCTATAAAAATTTAAAAAATGGTTTGTCTAATCTTTTTACATTATCAATAACGTTCGAAAATCTTTGTTTTGTTATCGTGCAATATGTGTGAAGATTTTTCATAAAGATTTTTGAGAATAATTTGGATTTTTTGTTCGTGAATATCGATTTATTGAATGGAATCAGAGCTGCAAATCTCTTGTCCTTGTAGAGCTTCCTTTCTCCCCGAGTATCGGCCAAGAGCCCAGAGCCTCCACTTCCGGGAAGCAGACACTCTGAACCGGAAACGCCACCACAGAGAGACGCCTTTTCTGCCGAAACCGACGTCGCGACGCCCTAATGGGATCATGCGATGGTACGCTTTTAAAATCGCCTTTTGAAGAATCAGAAAAGGCAAAATACGTTTAACAAATAATTAATGCCAATTTATATTTGGTTATAAATACAAAAGTCCCAACTATACGGTGCCAGTGGGACCATGATATCTACTCATTTGGAGAATGTTGTAGGGCTAAATGTGTGAGGGAAATAACGAAAATAATGGGAACCTGGCTAATCCAGTGTGGTTCCTGTAAATGGGTAGAAACGAATAATAAATTATGTGTTGTATAAACTCACTTGGTTTTCTGAAAATAGTGGTCTTTGCCAATTAAGTGTGCTACAAATTCTGAAAAACTTATACTGTTCAGGCACCTCATGTGTTAAACTCTCAATTGATACGTTCTTGTACTTTGCTCTCCCTCGGAGGGAGATAATATAAAGTTGATGTTCTCTCTTCCTCGTATACTGTAACTCTATAATTAATTTGGCTTGTTTTTATAAAACCCTTATGAAGGTTCAGGTCGAATCGAAACCGGTTGGTTTATATATTAGCTCTATACATACAGTACAGTCAATACAGTGGCATTAACACTAAGTTAGTTTATTCTAATTATAATAATGTACCTATAGCCACGAAGTGATTGCTGCGTGTGAAAATTTTAATTATAAATTAGTTAATATATTTTTTTTAATTATGCCCAACTTGAAAGAGTTTCGGTTTTAGGTCAATCATCAGATATACAGATATAACTACTTTCTAGAAAAAATTAAATAATAATAATTAATGTTTTTTTTTTTTTTTTTGGAAAATATGTCAATTAGATCAGAACATATTCGGAAACCGCCCATTATTCTCCGCTCGGATAAACGGATTAAAATGATCTGGTAACCGGAAAATTCCGCAGCTGTTCCGTTAAATGTGTAGTCTGTTTTGCTGCGAGCTTTTAAGAAGGAATATTGCACGGTGTCGGCGCAATCGTGTATTGATTATTCATTAAAATTAATCCGTGCATAAATGGTCGGAAATTCGAGAGCAAACACAGGACGCTTAATGGAAGCCGGTTAGGTTAGTTCGGCCGGGAGAGTGTATTTACTTTAGTCCGTACTAACCGACATTTACAGGAGCATTACGGAACCCCATCATTATGTAATCATATTAATAAATTATTTATTATAAGTACTCGAATAACGGAGGTAATTAATTATGCCAATAAACTACCTTGCGGTGCAGATTTCAAAAATTAAATAAATTTATTTATTGTTTGAAACATTTAGTTGAGAGTTTTTACAATTATTACAATAATAGAATTGCCGTTGGGATGTACATACATAGATATTAACACTTCAATTAGAAATGTTCGCAGCATGAGTAATCAATGTTTAGTTGTTACTAGACGGAAATGCTTGTAGTGATAACAGAAATAATGATAACCAAAACGATACATAAAACGTAGTAGTGTCAAATGTATTACATAACCTGCAGAGAAAGAGAAAAAAGAAAGAAATAAATAAATAAAGGGTGTCACAATAAAGCAACTACGTAACTGTTCTCCACAAAGTGTCATGGTAGGAGTTTGTTATTTTTTTTTGTGAGATTGTTTGCCTGGATATCTATATGATCACATTCAATGGTATTATACAGACGACACATTCGAGACAGTGGATTGAAGTATGCAATATTGTTATTAAATGATTCAAGATGGAATATTTTATGACTCCTTAAATTATGTCTATTAGGAACTTTAATGTGAATATTGCTCAGACAATGAGTGGTTTAAAGCTTACCATGAGTAATTTTGTGTAATCATATTAAGTCAGCAAATTGTCTTCTTTTTTCCAGGTTTATAAAATGAAATTGTTGGAGTCGTTCTTCATAAAATAGGAGTGAGGCATTTAATCCAAGTTTAAATGATAACACTCTTAGAAATTTTTTTCTACAAATTCAATCGTTTTTGAATATTTTAAATAGTGTGGGTTTAAAAACAACACACTCCTTTATTCCAATTTGCTTCTGACAAACGAGTTGTATAAGGTTATAATGGATTGGGGATTTTTGAATGGTTTAGATATTCTATGTATGAATCCCATCATTTTCAAAGATTTACTCGTGATATCAATGATGTCTACATTAAACTTAAATTAAATTAAACATTGATATAATCTAATTCATCATACCATAGTACCTACTGAGGTAGCAATTAGCCAAGAAAAAAAGGTTTTAATAGTTGTATATCGTACCAATAGATTTTTAGGTACGTTTATTTCACAGCATTTGAACAATTCCTCAAAGTTCTGTTTTTATTACATTCTGTGAAATAACTGACCTTGAAAGATATAATAATACAACTGTCACTGAACTTCAAAATTAACTTTAACATTTGTTGACTTGTTAAAATTTTTTGAAACAACCAATCCTAAGGGTCCCAACAATTTTTTATTCTAAATCGTTTATCTTGTGATGCAAACAATACGGTTTTGTTTTAATTTTTGTTAGATCAATAGATTTTTAAATTTCCCATAGCTCGTGATGGATTTTTTTATACGTAGTTTAATTAAAAGAGCTGTTTAAATTACGCTGAACTTAACCTTTTGACATTTTTTCTGCATCATGCTTATATCAGATTTCCTCTTTTCCGACTCGAAATTTGCGTTGAAGAAACACTATAAAAAGCGCATTTCGTGACATCATAGCACATCGTTCGAGAGATTTGTGCAGAGAAAAATAATGTAAAGATTTAGTTATGGATGTGAGTTTTAGTTAGTCATAAAAGCTTGATTTAACTTGCGTTATCTTAAAGGCTTCAAGGCGCTAACTAATGAGTGAAAAAGTGAATATTCCCCTTGTGTTTATAATTCCGCCAACTCCGCGCAAAAACAACATAATCCTATCGGGCTAACATTTTACCGAGGTATCGGATTATCTTTCGCAAACAGATACTAATTTTCTGTTAAATCACAATTCGCGGATTTTTAACTTAAAATTCCCGCCACATGACCGCTTTAATGAAATATAGGTAGGTTCAGTAAAAAGAGACTGATATTTTTTTTAAATAATTCAATCCGATAATAAACAATCAGTTTCATAATGAATAGCCCTTAGTGTCTTAGAGAAATTACTACGTATTTAAATTGTTTTTTTTTTTGTTTATGTCATGTTGATAATTACAAATACAAATAATTTGTTCATCGTTTTTAAATTAAGTTAACCTCTGAGGTTTGCGCGTTTGGTTTTGAAGCAATGAGAATATTTTTTATTTTATTTATGTTTTAAAATAACATACTTAACGTTATGTTAAAGGAAATATGTTGTGATCGGGATTTGATCTCTATACCCTTCAATGTAATTTTAAGACTTTCTATGTTGCATTTTAAACAGATATAAAATTACGGTTGCGCATTCCATAGCCATATTTAAAATCCTTCTATTATAAATTGGAAAATATTTCTGGTGCAATGATTCAGGACTTAGCTAACAGATGATTTAACCTGTGGTGGAATGTTCAGTTTTGTTCCGTTTATTTATCTGTTTTCTTTTACAAAAGCTCCACACAGTAGGCTCACAGGAAAATAATTTGTAAACATCTTCGTGGTTGCTATGTGGAAGGTCTTTTAAAGGAAAGGCGGGAAGGAAAAATGTATGAGGGGTGGGCAGGAATCTGGGGGTCATTGGGTCAGACGTGACAGACTTTTGAATGTATCCTTCCCACTGCGGTGAATGCGATGGGTGTGGAAAGTCTTCCTCAACCAGTCTCTCCTGATCATGCCCGCCACGCAGTAAGTTCAGACGCATCCGCCGCTCATACCTAGACATAACTCACCCCACGAATTTATTGAAATTGGATGGTGTCAGGGTCCTAACATTTTAAAATATATCTAATGATTTTAAAGTTTTCAAGAATTATAAGCTTTTCAAAAGTTAATTCATTTTTCAGTTTGTTGGCATCCTTTCTTCGGTAAAAACACCAGAAAATTATTTATTACAATTACTGCTTGGAGTTGTTTTCACATAATTTTTCATGTCTGGAAGTTTTATCAAAATATGACACATTATTCTAAAATTAGCTCGTTTTGTCTCAATTTCGACTCCAGCATTTTGTTTAAAAAACACTTTTCCAGCGGAATTTAGAGCACTTTTATATTTTATATTCTCAATTTGGGAGGTGGGTATGGGTACCGCCGCCCCAGGAACCTTTATTGGATAACCAACACCTCTGCCATAGGTCACCCCAGGTGGTTCGCTACGTTTGGTGATTTAGCAGGGGTGCCCGGGTTCATGGGGGGAGGTTTGTCTAGGCGGATGACCAGGACATACTGAACCCCAGATTCCTACCCACCCCTTAAACCCTTTTCCTTCCCAGAACTCTCCCTCCCCTTCCTTTCCTCAAAAAAAACCCTCCACACAGCATCCCCAAAGATGAAATAGGCCCTGAGGGAAATTATTTTTCTCAGGGCCTCCTGTGTGGAGCTCATTTAAAAAAAAAATATATATATTTTTTTTTTTATCGCCACGTGTTTATTAATTCGGGTGTCGTAAAGTTCATCAAAAACGGTTCTCTTGAATACTTTTCATCTAGTTATAATATTAACCTTCAGTTGGTACGCAGCGCACACTTTCGAATTGAATTTCCAATGTTTATTCAAACATCAAACCGTACTAGCCGTTTAGCCAGTGGCAGTGGGTAATATTTGGTTAGTATTCCGTCAGGGTAATCTCACCACATGACGGAAACTATCTACGGCGTTTAGGTTTAACTCCCGCAAGTCGTAATTGCCTCATTCCAGCTAATAGAATTAACATAATATTTGATTTTCTGATTAAAAATCGGATCGTTTGAGGCAGCAAATTACTATTTATTTTATATCCAATTGCTATTTAGATGCGTGTGTTGTTTATTTATATTTAAAATAAGGTTTATCTAATTAGCGTGTATTTTCTACTGAACTTTGTATATATTTTGCTTGACTAAAACACGTTGTGACGATTCAAAAAATGTCGGAAAATTAATTTTTTGCTCTAAGTGTGTTGTCTATTTTGGAATTTTGTAGAATATTACATAGATACATTTCATTTTTTTTACTCTAAAAGCCCAAATTATAGTGCGTAAGTACGCATTTACTTTGATAATATATTTGTGGATGAATAATTTCTTGCGTATCATTTTTCTATTATCAGATTTATCAGATTTATCAGATTTTCCTTTAAATATTTATATATAAAAATCTCGCATCACGATGTTTGTTCGAGTTAAACTTTGAAAGTGCTTAACCGTTTTTGATGAAATTTAGGTTACTGTGTGTAATTTGGTCCAATTTAAAAGATAGGATAGTTTTTATCTCTATTTTTGACCTCAATATTTAGTGTGCGAATTAAATGTTGATTATTTGTAAGCTCCATAAGTTTCTATCAGATGGCCGTGTGAGTTAATTTATCGCAGCACTTGGTTATCTAGGTCACGTAACCATCTGGTAGATGGCGTTGTGTCTCGATTTCACGTCACAGCAACGCGTGGCCGGGTCAGCTAGTTCATTATAAAGATTTGTTACTTTTTAACAGACATTATTAAATATTATATGTGTATGTATGTATGTGTACGTATGCGTATGTTTATATAATATGATAATAAAACGATAATAAAATGTATAAAAAAATAATAATAATTAAATAACTAATTTTCTACAACAACACATAAATACTTGTCGCACATAATCATAAGCACGTCAACACCTCAGCACAGGTTCTCCTAGTGAGGTGTTCACGAAACATACAATATTACCCACACACAGTTTTACCTTCTCAAACCTACCTTACACACAACATAATACTAAAAAAAAAAAAAATCTTTTGGCTTACTGCTGCTGAAAATTAACGTTTTGTACTCCTATGTAAACCTCTGTAATCAATTGTAAAATTGTGTATTCAAGAATAGACATAAATAAAAAATAAAATAAATAAATAAATAAATAAAATTTATTCAAACACAATCCTCATTTATCTCGTTTTTCTCGTATGCCTATGATATGTTTTAGATGTTTCTAATAAAATATGTGTATTGCTTGCTCTATATATTTTGTATTGCACGTTAATTTATGTAGCTAGAATTTTTTTATTCACATCTTCTTTCTTTCCTGTCTTTTCTACGTAAATGTAAATGTTTTTACAAGTTTCAATAATTCTTAAATTACACTTTATTTCGGAGAGAAATGGGCATTCAAGATGGATTATTTATTTAAGATGTGAAATTCGTATTGAAAAATAACCAATGTTCATGTTTGCACGTCCAGATACAAATATCGTCTAATAAATGTATTCGTTCATATTATTCAATGTTCCCCCGGAATTGTGCCGTATGTTTCGCCAAAAATGCGTCACAATTTTGACTAATGTATCCAGAAAAACCCCCCTCGAGACTGGGAACTGGGAACATAGGCCTTTGATACGGCAGATTTCAGCGGGTTTCCGTTATCCGTGAAAGCCTCCCGCGGACCCCATATGAAAATTTACATGAGAAGTAAATTTATTCATTCCCATACATTCGTGTTTTTATTTCACTTCCCGCCTACCCGGCGTGAATGACCGGAAATTTTTCCAAAAGACCTGCCATATTAATGTGTTTACTAACAGATTTGGAGATAAATCGAATGAATGGGAACCAGCGAATGTAATGTGCATTCATGGAGCACGCGCGGCTTCCTTTATCGAGTAATGTATGTATATGAGAATATGAGTGCAGCGCGAGGAATAACGCTGTATGTTCCCAGTACCCAGCCGCAGTACCTGTGACTTGCTGGGTACACGGGGTTTTTTTCAATAAACAGATTAGGTACCCGTATGCGGTGCGAGAGCAAATCTGAGCAATATGTCGAAGTTACTATGTATTTAAAAATCTGAAAAAATGTGAAAATTTTATAAAATCCTACTGTCGGAATTCATAATGTCTCTAGTGAAATAATATGAATTTTGTATTTGAAGCTAAAATACCCAGTAGAATAATTTTTTTTATCAAAAGATATAGCTTAATATAGGTCTTAAAAGAATTCAATTTTGCTTGATTTTAGTGGCGACCTTGACATTTTTTTGTGAGTTAATTATAATTATTTCTTCAAAATTTGTTTTCATTAAATCAATTATAATTATTTTAAAAAAATTATCTTGCGTATCTATTGTGATAATATTATGAAAAAGAAATAAAAAATTGTTAAAAATTGTTCTTTGGCTAGAAATTAAAATTTTATATAACTAATTTACTTATATTCCAACGTAAATCGGTAATTTGTAATTTAAATCTTCTTAAAATTACTTAATTAACCATTTTCTTTTTTTATTACATATTTCATCGTATTGCTTTAATATATAATAAATAGACCATAACTATTTTTATAAATAACTATCATTAATTCACAAATAATTGCCAAAGTTGCCTAAAAAATCATGAAAAATGGATTTCTTTAACGGATTTCTTTGTCATTTAAAACTTTAAATAAATAAGGTAGCACATATCCGTACGAGATATTTGCTATATCTTTTGATTACATAATATTGTTCAAGTTTGTTGGGTACTTTTGCCTCAAATCCAAAATTTTGTATGAAAACGGCCGCGCAACCGTTCCTCGTATGGTCTATGTTTACTTCCTTCTCAAACATATTTTCTATTGGTTATTTTTTTCGGGCTTTTGCTAGCGCAATACTTAGCGTGATTTACACTTTAACGAAGCGAAAATAATATTTTTAATTAACATTTACCTCATATATTTATTTTGCTAACTCGTTTTTGAGCCAATGTATATGAGAACAAACAAAATGATTGAATATTGTTTCAAGTTTTTTTTTTTTTTTTAAATATAGATATCTATCCTACCTTAATTTTAGGAAGCGCTTCATAACTGAAGAGGTAAACGAAATCAATCTTCCTCTTTTGGTAAATTATCATTTTAATTTTTTTTTGTAGTTTACTATCGAAAATACCTTGTCATCGAGATTTGGGTCCAGATCACCGGATTGCCAGAGTTTGTTTTTCGTTATTTTCTGCATAATAATTAATTATTATGAAAACAAACCCTTAGGTGAGCCATGAATAAAAGAAAGGGGTTGAAAAGCGACAAAGGGGAAGATTGATTAGGCTTTAATGTATTCCTTTTATTTTAAAGAGCAACGACTGGCGCAGGTTACGGAGGTTTTTTAATTTACCGGTGAATATTTAATATTCGATGGTGTGAAAATCTGCCTTCATTTTTGTCATAAAGGTGATGAAGCGGAAAATAAAAGATAAAACTTTGCACAGTAATAATTGGAAACATTTAAAAAAAATTTCATCGCAATCAAGATTATTAAAATGAATCGGTTCATCGTGTGGTGCGTCATATAACAGATTGGAATTTTCACCGATTTTAAACTCAGTTTTACTACGAAATTCTTGCTCTTAAAATGATTGGCACAATATTGTTTATCTTTTAAAGATGGCTGCGATGTATTTCTACCTCGTGCGAAGAGTTTTTTATTGATTAACTTTTTTTTCAAATTGTGTTATTCCCAACTAGTATTTGCATCACTTAATAGTGTCATGTCTTCCTGAGACGTTCCGGAGTTTTTCTTCCATCCACTTGCGCGTCGTGTATTCTCGTGGTTATCCTTTCACCGTCGGTCCACTCAAACATACTCATTTATTGCAAACAGCTATTAATGTTTTGTCTTCTCTTTGTTTCAGGTATGAAATGATCCAGTACTATCATAGTGATACTTTACACAAAGAAACACGGACGGAAGACTTCCAGAACTTGGTTTGATGCATATACATATTACTTGATAATAATAATAATATAATAATAAATAATAATAGCCTTATAGACAGTAAATTACATAACATTATTTATAATAAACTTTTCACATATATATTCACTTATCATGCATCGACTCCCTGTCTGTATGTCACTTGTTGACAAAGGCCTCCTCCAACTGTCGCCATTTCTCTCTGTCATCAGCTACTCTCGTCCATGTACCACCTGCAATGGCTTTGATGTCATGTCAAACAAGAACAAAATATGCCATAAAAACAATAAAAAAGCTAAAGTGGAAGTGGTCAGGCCACGCAATCAGAGGAAGTGAAAAATGGTCAAAATTAGTCATGAATTGGTTCACAAGTGACAAGAAGAGAAAAAGAGGTAGACCATTTAGACGGTGGGTTGATGACATCAAAGCCATTGATTACTTGATAAAATCATATTAATTTATTATTTTACCTGTGTTTGCGGGACGTAAACCTTCATTGTAATATTGGTTTGCCTAAACTGGTACTATGGCAAAATTAACGAGATGATTGAACTAAAATTGACAAAGGATATTTAGTGGTTTCCTGTGACAAAATAAAATTCTGAAGGGCTCGGGGCTTGTGGGGTCACGTGGCACCGAGCTATGGTGTGAGGTGGTGAGAGGTAAGGTGAGGTGTGGTGAGATGAGGTGATGTTTTCACCGGAGAGAGATATTTGATAGATCCAATATCGGTGTATCCCGCCGAATAATTCCAGATATTTGCGATTAAAATACCCGTGCCGAGCACTCCGGAAACGGGAACAATATATCTAATACTCGCGCGCTATTTACATGCACATGCATCATGCTTCAATCGCGGAAAGGATTAATATCTGCATTTTTCGGGTTGCTAAAAAAAAACCGCTGTTGTATTCGGTTACTCAAAATGATTAATTGTTTTCAATGAAAAAAACTAGCAAAAAGTAAGCGATAAAAACATGTCATCAATACAATTAATAAAGAAGCGTGTAATTAACATAATTTTAAAAATTTATCTGCCAAAAACCGCTTCTTGAAAAATCCCTCGCATGCTCTTTGTATCTCGTTTAAATAGAAAATAGCTATGCGATGTTTGACATTTAGTTACCTGTAAATTCGATTTCTTAATGTGTTATTTCCCTTATTCATAATTCGATTATTAATATGAAAAACATGTACATTTTGCTCGCTACCACTTATTGAAGAAATATTTTCTCGATCTACTTTTTCATTATTTTATTGAATTCTCATTTGCTCAAGGCTTTCAGTGGGCGGCTCATACATGTTCCTCATGTGTGTTAACAAAACCTTTAAGAAATACATAATTAAGTTGGTTTTATTTAATGAAAATGTATTTAAATACAAATTTGAAATTTCACAGCCTAACCCCTATTTTCGGCTCAAAGGAGTCATTAAATAATTGATACACTTAGTAAGCACTTTGCATTCAGCTATTTTGGCGTCCTTTGTAAGCCTTGGTTTTAAACAATATTGTTATTGTTACATGGATGCTTTGTTCACAGATGTAATATTTTATTTACCCCGCTTTCCCGGAATACGTTGTCAGCGTTTTCCAAAATGTCCCGACGGATGGAATACTCCTTTTCATCCTAATATTTCCACTTCGCTACCTTTTGAATTTTGTATATTGAAACCTTTCAAGTTTAACATAATATAGAAATATTTTTTTGCATCTCTGTGTATTCGAGAGATTTTCTTTCGTTGAATACCCAAAGCGATATTCTGAATTAAATATTTATCGTTTGAAGCGAGTACCTGTGGATTATTTACAACTTTATGCACGTGAAATCGCGAATCTGCAACTATCATAGGAAACGTATTTCAGATGAGTCTTGTAGGCCGTGGTAGATTTGGGTTTATTGAAAGGGAGTGACTTTTGAGGCACACTGTTTCCATCAAATATTAAAAGGGTCGAAACCCGTAGTGAAGTTTAAGCCTCTCCCGTTGGATCCGTTCGGTTCAATCGTGTGCTGGTGTTGCGGGAATATTTCCTGCGTGTGGGTTGGGTTGGGTTGGGTTGTTTAAACCCTCCCACACCCCCATTCCACACACCCGCATTCTACACACGGTAGTACTACACTAATGTCATCACAACAATCAAGACAATTAATTTACCACGTTGATGAAAATATTTTGTTGGAAATTGAAATTTTCGGAATACCTATCTTTTTTTAAAACAAACAGTTGAAAGTGTGACATCACCATTTTTAAAACTGTTTTTTGACAAGGTTTCTCTAAACCTCGGGGGCAAGAGAAGCATTGTACGGTTTTATTATCAGTGTTTTAATTGTCTTATTTTAAGAATATGTTAAATAAAAGATACAAATGAGAAAATTTTCTTAGTCCTCACTAAGACATCCTGATCCAAGGCAAACTAGGTGTAGCGTAGAAGGTTTTAGGCTACTATATACTTATTTAGTTCAACCTGAAGGTTCGGGTGTTTTCAATAACTCCTATGGAGACGTTAACTCCGTGGAGACTAGATTACTAAATACAGATTTTAAATTTTTTTATTTTTAATTATAACTTTGTTAAAACAACAATCATATTATGACGGCATAACAAAATAGTGAAATAGTATTTCTACGCCAGTGAAAATGTGGTAACATTAAATATAAAGTTACCGCATTTTGTTGTTGATGACGGATGTTTAATTATTTAAAAAAACTTTTTCCTTTTTCTGGAATAATACCAAATGTGTTATTTATTTTACTTCTTTGGAAAGACTAATAAAACATGTTATGCCTTCGTAAACATAATTACTAAATTGATATTTTCTTATAATTCTTACGCCAAATTTTGCTTGACTCATTAATTTGTTTTTTTTTTGTTACTAATTGTAAAACTTCTTCCATTGTCAATACCTATATACCTACACATTATTTTTAAAAATACCTTTTCAATTGACAGAGTATAATTATTCTTTCGTACATGTTGTAATTTTATTTACATTTAAAACTCCCGTACAAATAAACGTGTTTAAAAGGGAGTTTTAAATTTTACCCATCTGATAAACACGTGTATAAGTAATGCTTATTATGTTAACAATATACTGAGACATTCGTTTGTACCAAAATGCATTTACCAGATTTGATATTATTTGTCGATATCTAATTGTTGAATTTCGCGAACATCTGTACCTACAGCTGACTCCGGAGCGAATATTGTCCGTTTATTACAGAAATGACATTTTGTCACCAAATCGGGATATATTTCAAGTCGGGAAATTCGGCCGCCTTTATAGCGTTCCCCGAGCCATCCCAACAAAAGGAATCGCTTAAGGTCCGGTGAACGGAGCAAACAGCTTTTATTCCTTCCGCACACTTCGCTGGATTCCCATTTGCCATTTCTGCCGTGTGAGGGGACACGATACTATTTATCTTCCCTCCCGTACGGTACCTACCCGGTACTTCCAACCCTCTACCCCTACCCAATCCTACTCTGCTCTCGGCGGAACATAAAACATATATTTACTATTGGTCCGAATTGATACGTTGCCCACAATAGGGTATTTTCACTGTTTTTTTTATACTCGAAAAAATTACGGTATGTAATGAAGGCATTTTTATCTTATTTTTGCGTTGACATATAAATTTTCTACGACGATTTAAAATGTGCCATTTTTGATTTCCCGCCTTACGAGGAACGTATGCGCGGCTCATTTCGGCCAGTTTCATACAAAGCTTTAATTTGGATTTGAGAACAAAATACCCAACCAAACTGAAAAATTATTTTTGTAATCAAAAGTTATATCAAATATCTAGTACGGATTTGAGCTATTTTATTTATTTTTGCTTTAAATTGTAAGATATAGGCCATTAAAGATTTTAATATTATAATACTTTATCTTATAACTTAAAGCAAACATAAATAAAGTAGCTCACATCTGTACTAGATATTTGATATACCTTTTGATTACAAAAATATTTTTTCAGTTTGGTTGGGTATTTTGATCTCAAATCCAAATTTAAGATTTGTATGAAACGGGCCGAAAAGGGCCGCGCATACGCGCCGCTGCTTTTGATATTCTCACTTTTACGGAACGGTGACAGTACAAAAAATGCTGCTGTTCTTTCTTACACATTAAATAATGCTGGCAAAAGTTGACATACACAATGTACGTATGCCTGTTTCCTCCAAAGTACTACTTTTTTTCCTTTGGAGGTGACAGACATACGCACATTGTGTATCTCATCTTTTGCCTCCTTTATTTAACGTGCAAAAAAAGCTTCAACAACGTTGTGATAAGGAACGTTTGTTTATTCCTTTTTTGTACCGTCGCCGTTCCGTAGACGTGGGAATATTAAAAGCGCCTAGTTGCTGTTTTTTATAATTTCTACGGTAACGGCACGTCGACGGCAATGGCATGCTGCCGCGGCTTATTTCATTTTGGAGTGTGGGAGATAATAATGATTGCTTTTTTCGTATGTGGAAAGCAGACATTCGTACATCGTTTGTCTCAATATGTTTGGGTAAGAAAGAGATGCAGTAAATGTTTCTTGCCGTTTTTGTGCCGTTGCTGTGTTGTAACCGAAGAAATAATAAAAGGTTTGGAGTTGTCTACATCGTAATGACATTTTTTTATGTGAATATCTCACAAGAGTTTCAGCTGCTCCCGTCTGGAGCCAGTGAGACAGTGGCATCCCCAATTGGGGTATGTTGTGAGGCCGAAGGCAGTGGGGAGAGGAAGGAGATCTGGTCATCAAACACGGCTAAAGCTATTTCAAACAACGTGTCAAATCCGAATGGTGGACTTACTCCAGGGTGATACTGAGAGTATCTTCCACTCTGGAATGTGTCGCAAATATAATATACATTATTTAAAATTAATTAATTGTGAAATAACAAAAATTAATCAATAAAATTTATTCGCCCACGACGGGTATTCGATCCCGCTACCTTTGGATTGCGAGTAAAGTGCCTTACCGCTAGACCACGCTGGTCGTCCAACTTTGAAGCCAGTTGAAACCATTTCGGAATGTGCAGTTTAAGTTCATTATTAAAATCAATAATTATGAAAAAAAAAATTAAATTTCACATTTCTAGTTCGATCAGAAAAAAATTATTTTAAATCTTCCGCAAATTCATGATTTTAGAAAATACCACATTTTGATTTTCTGGATTT
Source organism: Glyphotaelius pellucidus (assembly GCA_936435175.1). NCBI lineage: Eukaryota > Metazoa > Arthropoda > Insecta > Trichoptera > Limnephilidae > Glyphotaelius > Glyphotaelius pellucidus. Next base: position 8,387,006 of record OW386537.1, on the reverse strand, counting down.
TTTTTACCCACTGGAGATTTTTAATTATAAAGAAAGTGAATTGTACTCTGATCATGCTTACTTAGGTGAAGTGTTCGCCTTTACTTGCGCATTTTTAGATCTTGTGGTGTACTTTCATTTAGAGGATTTAGGTTCAAGGTATACCAATGTTCACTTGAGTGATGATGCTGTTTTTTCCTCGCACAGACTATTATTAATTCGCAAAACATGAGATTTATATTCTGATCGTGCTTACTCAGAAATACTTGGCAAGATATTAGCTTTTAGCATTTTTACTTCCATCAGTATTTTCATTTAGGGGGAGTGTGTACTCTTGATAACCTTTCGCAATAATTCAAATGAAAAGGCTTTTCTTTTTTTTTCTATATATCGAACTCATTTCAATCAGTCAGGATCGCTCTACACTAATACGTTCAAATGTAACAAAAAATCTAGCGTAGCTTATACTTATTTTGGCAACTCATCTTTTTTTACATTAGCTCTGCACAGAAGGTCCTGAGGAAAATAATTCCCTTCAGGACCTATGTCATGTTTGGGGATGCTGTGTGGAGGGTCTTTTTGGGAAAGGAGGGAGGGCAAGTTCAGGGAAGGAAAAGGGTATTAGGAGTGGATAGGAATCTGGGGGTCGGTGTGTCCAGGAGTTACGGACGTATGAATCCATCCCACTGCGGTGCAAGGCGATGCTCCGAGAGAGTACGGCTGGGGAAGTCAAAGGGACTCCCCCAACCATTCTTTCCCGATCCGGCCTGCCATGCAGCTGGTGGGCAGATGCATCCGACGCCAATACCCGGACAAATATCACCCAGTAAACCCCTGCTAAGTCACCAAACGTAGCGAACCACTTGGGAAGTTGGTTATCCAATAAAGGGCGGTGGTACCCAAATCCGCCTCACAATTTGAGGAAAAGGGATTAAAACAGATGATTTATTTTTAAACTTTCATTTATAACTACCTATGCGATTTCACTATTGTGGTGGACTGAGAAATTCCATTGCTAACTTCGAAAGGCCAAAATTATGGCACGAGCTTGAAATCATGCCAATTTGAACGTAATTGAAATGGCCATAAAAACTGTAATAGCTTTCCTCGGTTTGTCTTTTGTTTGTAAATACATCATTTCTACCCGTGTTCTCTTGCTTCGATGTTGGAGGATTTTCCTCTAAACGATCTGTACGTCTATACCAGGAATATTCAATTTTAGATTGTTTCTACTTTGCGGGAAATTGAAAAATGATACTGATTTTCAAGCATGATTCTTAATTATTTTACATAAAATTGCAGCTTTCACCAAATATTTGTGTTGTATGTAGTTGTGTAGCTTCGCATTTCATCACTTCATAATTCAATCTATGTATATATATATAAAAATCAAAATTTGTTTGGGTATTAGTGTATTGTTTATTGATATTAAGCATGGGAAATGTTTCAAGCAAAACACCCGCGAAGGGATTTGGATTATTTTAACCACATGACAATACATCTGAAAAGTTATTCAATCGTCAAAAAATTAAGAATGACATTTTGCAAAACAATGATTGTCAAATCAGATTTAAATTTTCAATACTCTTTAAATAACATAATAATTTGAATCGAATCAAGAATAGTAGATTTTTTAAATAGGTACCTATGTTAGGTACCAAATTTGGTTGGTTGTTTTGTAATATTTGATTGTTTTTTTATAATGTACAAAAATGAATATTCGTTATGTGTGAAAAATGAAAATTTGAATTAAAATAATTGTAATAGGTAGCACGCGAGCTGTTTGAAAACTGAATGTACTGGTACTGAATATATGGAAAGCGGGAGGGGGAAGGCGGGGAAGGTGGAAGGGGAACGCGGGAGGGGAACGGGGACGCACGGGAAAGGACAAGTATTGATAAACAATGTATTTCTTTGAATATGTCATTGCAACGCATGCCGGGAACCAGCTAATTATTAATAATTTCATAGGTTTCCGATGAGAAAACGCTAGTTTTTTTCAGTAGTATTTTTTTTATTATCGAGCTACAAAAACCGTGAGGGCGTCACGTTGGCAGTTCAACACGTAACAGAGACGTAACTTTAGAGTGCTCTTATCGAAAATTGTGCAATGGTAATGTGCTTTTAATCTTTAGGAAAGTATGACCGCACCGTTGGCGTCCGAAAAAAATTTGCTCAAAGGAGTATGGACGCACATGGTGCGTCGGTGTTTGTCGAAATTCTGCTATCAATACTAATAATTTTTTCTTCAAAATTAACTTATTATCCTGACGAAGAAAACATTGTTTTCGAAACATGTTGATAATTGTTGATTAAATAGTGGTGTTACACAAAGTTTTTTTTTTCATTAATAATTTTTAATATTAATATTAATTTTTTTGCTGTTATTAATATCTGATTAATTCGATTATTTAAGTATTATTTAGATTTTTTTTTTTAAAAGTAATTTTTTTCATAACACACTATTAATTTAAGTTTAAAAAATTTTTTGGGAAAAAAATCTCACTCTCTTGAACACTTATTTTCTCAGAAACTAAATCTCTCAGAGGTTAAATTACTCTTTTTCTTTGTTTACCTAATTATTTGAGACCCACCGGAAAATCCGATTTTAATGTCTATATTTTTTTATCATTTTAGGGTTTTTATTCAGTCTTGTGAAAGCTTTCTTTATTACTGTCAGTCATCTTGGTAAAAATCTAGTAAGTCCAGCCCTTGCTGTAATATTTCACCCTTCAATGGATGAAGAGATACTTTTAGAAATATTTCTCCCGCCTATGTCTCCCACGTCAAAGAAGTTCAAGCACCTTTTGTTGTTTTACTCCCCGCGGATCAATGATTTAGATTCTCTGAAGTCACATCTTTATGTCTGCCGTCTCTAGTTTCTCACGTGAGCTCAGTTCAAGGTGCATATCATTAGTGACTCACAGAATGTACCATTAAGAATGGAATCTGCAGCGTTGCTCTTACTATCACGGACTCAAATTAGAGATGAAAACTGACTGCGCTGGGGAAACAAAAGAGTCCCTGTCTGCAATTGCAGTGGCGACGGGCATAATCGAGATATCCGTTCATAAATAATCGAAATACATATACAGATATTCCAATGTACTTTCGACATGTTTCGAATATTTCAAAATCCATTCATACGAATTGTTGTTGAAGTACTTTTATTTTAATATAATATTTTATTTATTAAAAGCGTAATCTTCTTTTTTTGCAAACAATTAATTAATGTTTTATCATGCTGCATTTTTTATGTTACTTTTTCATGAAAATCGACAGCTCTTTCTTAAATAATAAAGGGTTCAATTATTTTTGAATTTATTATTTATTAATTTTTGAATTTTGTTAATGAACCTGCGCATCTATTTGTCTTTTCAGTCGAATTTTGAAACGATAATAGATTTTATTGGTGGATAAACATGCTAACAGATGGATAAACTTTTATTACATTATTACTAATCGCTTTTGTAACGCGAAAATGTATTATATTCTAACTACTTAAAGCAGACTTCAATATCATACGGGCATACTGTACAGGGCACGCAGATACTTTAATAGTACACAACTGCTAGCCCTGTACAAATCGCAAGTGCGCCCCACGGTTGAATTTGGCAGCCACCTCTGGTCTGGAGCCCCAAAATACCTGAAAAAAACCCTTGACTCTGTGCAGAAACGGGCGGTCCGTTTGATAGATTCTCCTAATTTAACTAACGGATTGCAATCTTTAGAGCACAGGCGCCAGGTGGGAATGCTGTCCTTGTTCTACCGGTATTACAATGGAAGATGCTCCGAGGAACTAGCGTCATTGATCCCCTCGGCACCGGTGCATAGTCGGGAAACACGCCAAACGCGCGCTCAACATTTGTACACGGTTGACATTAGTCACATGAGAACGGGTCGTTTCTACGACTCGTTCTTGAGTTCAACAGCTCGGCTGTGGAACGATTTGCCGGCCTCTGTGTTTCCTCCCTCCTACAATATGGGTCTCTTCAAGACCCATGTTCACTCCTTCCTCTCCTCAAAAACACCCTCCACACAGCATCTTCAAAGATGACATAGGCCCTGAGGGAAATTATTTTTTCCTCAGGGCCTCCTGTGTGGAGTTAATGTAAAAAAAAAAAAAAAAAATATCAATTCTGGATCATGAAACAAAAGCAAACAACCTCGCAATTGTTCATTTCACCGAGAGTGAAAATTAGAAGTGGAATTGGTATACTTGTACAATTGTATGTTCAGTGCAGTAGATGATATCCAACCACCGAGTCATCATTAGCCTGAATTAATTGTTCTATGGTCATCTTATTTACAGTCGCTTCCCACTTCTGTCCTCATTAAACGAACATGCTTCCACTGTTCTATGTTAGTGCAGCCTTTCAGACCCGTAGCTTTTATCAAACTGCAGGCGAAAGCTTTCTAATTGCCGTGGAAATGAGTAGATGGATCCACTTTATAAGCAAATTGGCGGCTCGAGCTCTGTTTATGTGTGCAGGACTAAACCGCACCCCGAGGAATTTCAATTTTAATCCGAAACACCTATCTCGGGTGTTTCCTGGCTTCAATATGCAGATTATTGTAGTTGCAAACTGTTTATCTTTACTTTATTATCTCCCGGTTTAATTGTTTTATTCCAATTTCGTTTTCTCATTAGACAACACCGTTTCTTCTTCCTACATTCCCCATCAGATACATTATTGTACACTATTGTTTAAATCTGATGGGAAAAGTTATATTTTTTATCACTGTTTAATTCTCGAAGTAATATTTATCGAGTGAGGAAATAGGAAAAATAGATACCTATCTTTTTGCACCGTAGTTTTTTCTGAGTGATAGTGAATATTTTTTCTCAAATTTTATCAAAGTGAGCTTCGTATTTTCACTAATTCAGAATGATTATTTCGATAACAAAGTTGAAACCCGTACGAAACCGGGTAAAAATAGCTGCTAGTAATGTAAAAAATTATTTCTAAGGCTGTTCTTTAGGTTTTCAATATCTTCAACCATTCGAGAAAATATATCATAATAAAACAAATATAAATTTTTTTTCCACTTTAATTTTATTGACCGTAACCGGTTTCAGCTCGCTAGAGTCATCTTTAGACTGGTACAAATTATTCTTAGTCTACGGTTTATGTACATAACATATGAGGGAGGGAAGCGGGGTGATCTAAAGGATTTTAATCAATTATATTATTTAAATTTCTTACTAAGTCGTTTTAGCCTGTCGAATTTCTAAATATTTTGGTAATTCCAGTAAACTAATTACCTTGGGTTTGTAGCTCACTTCAATATTGTTCATGGAAAAACCTTACAAGTAATATGAATTATTAATGACCTATTTTTGTTGTCAAATGTTATTATATTTACGAATGGCTCTAGCGAGCTGAAACCGGTTACGGTCAATAAAATTAAAGTGGAAAAAAGTTTTATATTTGTTTCATTACAATATATTATAATGGAATTCCAACATGAATTGTCTGTTTCAAAAATAGAAACATTCAAGAAAACTTATGGAATGACATTTACATGAGCTTTTAAGTTACTTGCTATTATTTTGCACTCCTAACATTTTTTTATTAAATCCCTGTTGAGAAATTCTCGTATCTCTAGTCCCAAACCCAAGGCACCTTTTCAACGCCATTTCCATCCACACAGCCTCTCTCATCTCTCATCTCCCATCAGCCAACAGAACGCCAACTGGCAACAGTGGATTGCATTAATGTAAATTCATTTGCGGTGCGTTGATGAGATAAGGTGCTAAACTTTCCTGCCGCCGACGTTTGTGTTTCAGTTTTTGATTGAGAATAATTCTCGTTGTGGAATCCCGTAATTTGTTTGTTAGAATAGAATTATCGAATTAACGAGCGAAGTCCCTGTGAGCGCATGTTAGGGCCGGAATGAGAATGAAATTTAATCAAATGTTTGTTTGTGACTGTAAGTATTTCAGGTATTTCATAATCATTTCAGAAAAGTGTAGCTTTTTCTGTGAAATTTTAATAACACAAAATTCGAACATTTTATGTGAATTTCTTGGTAAATTAGTACTACATACTTTCTATTTCTAAAATGCTATTTTTCATTTGCATTGTTCGGTGAAGCCTTGAGCTGTTTCAACTCTTTTGGTTTCGTTATTTGCTCTCGTCGATTTAGCAGGTCCATCATCAGTTTCTCACCGTTTCTGTTTGGTGATGATTATGAGATTTTTTACTGTTGTCTATCCTGTCTTTATACTTCCTATTATCAGTTCAATTATGTCAGTTTTTATTCTTTCCTTACCCAAACTTGGGAGGGTGCGTCTGTTCACATTGCTTTTTTTTCAGTCAATCGTCGAACTCTACTCGATTAAATTATCATGTTTGGCTATTATAATAAATACCTTAAATAATTTAACATAATTTCAAACATGAATTATTAACGTAAATAATATTTGTCGACAGGATCATTGATACACAAATTCAGCACGATATCAAAGGCTCAATGAACAGTTTAAATTCGCTTGTCATAGTGTACTCGTATAGCGGCTGATTGTCAGGTTGATTAATTGGGTAAACATTTGACACTAATGTCTCCTTTAATTGCCTTAATTAAATCCGCCTAGATAAGCTCCATGAGACATACCTCCCGCCGGCACTGAAATACTGATAATCTCATGGCTTTCACACCGAACTGTTCGATGGCAAATATGAACACCTTGAACGTGAAGGCTTGACGTGAAACGATTTTAAAATGTTTAATTCAATTTAAAGTGTTGAATTTTAACATTAGAATAATCCAGCGTCGTAATTCGATTCGGTTGAAATCCGCGATTTACATAAACTCCACCTTTTAACTCTGGGCGATAAATCGTGTTTATTTTATTAACATAAATAAAGCGGTATTATTTCAGTTCGGGGCTTATCTCGGCTTGCTTCCATAATCTGAATACATCATCGTATATACCTTGAACTCTATTCCTGATTTCATTACGCTTGCATCGCGGTCCGTGTGAGAAGTAGAGTTGTATTTGTTCCCGAACAATGCGTTTTGTTGGACACTGTTCATAACAAAGTCTTGCTTGGGAAGTCGACAAACTCACCTCGGGGTGATTTCGCATCAGGATTGTACTGCTTCAATTATATCGCATTTGAAGACGCGAAAAGGAATTAACCCCATTTCTAACGAAAATCACTTACTTGCTTAAGATAATGGAAAATGATCAAACATGGCATGATTTGAAATTTCAACGGCAAAAAGTAGATGTTATAGTGATTATTTTTTGGGCTACTATCCGTGTTACGTCTGCTCCTTTTTTAGCCAAAAGTTTCGGTCAACGTCCTTCATCAGGGCAGATCACGACGGCCGGTGTAGTCCAGCGGTAAGGCTCTTGACTAGCATTCGGAAGGTCGCTGGATCGAATCCCGGCGTGCCAAATAAATTTTATTTGATTAATTTGTGTTATTTCACAATGTATTCATTTAAAATAATATATAGTATATTTGCCGCACGTTCAAGAGTGGAAGATACTCTCAGTATCGCCCTGGTGTAAGACCACCATTCAGAATTGAAACTTTGCTTGCAATGGTTTTAAACATGTTTGTTGACCAGATTTGAATAGCCAGGTTTTCACCACCTTCCTCTCCTCCATCTCCTTCTCCTCCCCACTACCTTCAGCCTCACAACATACCCCAATTGGGGATGCCTAGTCTCACTGGCTCCAGACGGGAGCAGTTGGGACTCTAGTGCGGTATTTATATAAAAATAAAGTCATAATGGACACAGATTTGCTGTCCGAAATATTGGCTACAGAAGGAAAAGCGCAATAAACCAATAACTATGTCGTGATTAATTATTGGGTGCTTGCTCCTTCTTTAGCCAAAGTTTTGCATAGCGTTACAATGTCCATCATCAGAACAAATAGATGGAATGGTGATGGACACAAAATTTCTGTCCGAAACATTGGCTAAAGAAGGAAAAACGCAACACGGAATAATAAACCAAAAATTAATTTCGAATAAGTTGAAATATGTTTCGAATTTATCTTCTTTAAAATATGTACAGCAAACAAAATGAGTCTTGCCCTTCGACCAAGGGTATACTAGGTCAATGGTCTTGCCTCTAGTATTGGTTTTCATTGTCCATTTTGCAACACGCAGAAAGCTGCTAAATTATCTATGCATCCAAGAGCTCCGATTTGTTTATATTTTTTTTTATTATTTTAAAATTTAATCTGTGAAGTTTAACGAAAACTCTGTCATCTTATTTTTTTTTAGTGTGAAGAGTTTTGATAACTGATGTGTATTTTTTAACGTGGGTAATTTATTCCCTTATGCCTTTTCGCGGTCACAATTTACTTGCAGTCATTAGCCATTCCGCCCTCCCCGGTGCCCGCAGAGCAAGTTTGTATCATGGAGCCAATTAAGTTTAGATCTTAGGACAAATCTCATTGCAAACGAACCATGCAGGGACTGTATACTTCTAAACATCAACTTTGACGGGTAGGTACCGCGTAGTCCATTGTTCGTAGGAATAGGAATGGGAAGTTATGTTTACTGAGTTGTTTAAGATTCAATTGTAATGCGAATTATATTATTTATTACATTCGTCAGTCATGCCAACATTTAAAAAATTTAAAAAAATGCTTTTATGTTCCTGGTAATTGAATTATGCAGTTGGTTTTTCATAATTTCGAGATACACACGTATTGTATAGTTTGTAATATAACCGCAGTATTTGATTTTTTATTGTAATTTTTGGATCCAATACTTATAATAGAAACATAAAATAATGAAAAGGATATAAAAAAGGTTAATACAATAAATGTACGAACAAAAAAATCCCACAAAGGTAATGCGTGTGCGTGGGTAAAATGTTTATTTTATTTTTATTTCTATGGTTAAAGTGAAGATTTGAAGTGTATATAAATTATTGGATAATTAAGGGATTAAAAAAGAGTAACTGAAAAAATGCAATTACAAACTACAATATAATCACCGTTATTATTGCATTTGTGAAAGTTTTATAAGAATGAATGTTACAAGTGCAATTAAAAGACAAAAAAAAAACATAGCACACAATAACATATTTCTACTCTAAATGCTGTCTAATGATATTTATAATTAATGGCTTTGTTAAAACTTATACCAAAATATATTTTTCAGTATTTTTTTTAATTTTTGGTATATTTTTAAAAATCCAAATGATTCTTTAAATATAGTGGAAAAAAAGCATTTAAAAAATATTTAGGTTTGAGAAAAAATCTTGATTATTTTAAAAATTAATTATTAAAACGACACCGACTTATTAACTTTAAACGATAAGTGTGGGTGTGTGTGTGTAAATGAGCAACAATCATAGTAATAATTCAACCGTGTAACTATTTATTTTTTTTAAACTAATCAATGTTTTTGTATTATAATGTAGAGTTATTATCCGTTACATAAGTCGAAGGTTCTAAAATGTTACAAAATTTATTAACTTTCAATTTTATTAAAAAGTTTTTGAAGCTTATAAATCTCATTCGAGTTGCGAGTAACGATCGTTAACTTTTTAGGTTTTGATAAACTCAAAATAATCTTCTCCAGTTTATTAACCATGAAAAGTTATGTGTTGGACATTCTCAAGTTCCCCCGTACAACTATAAACCACAATCGAAAAGCTTTTGCGCTTGCTCTATCCACCGTGATATTTCCGAGAGATTCAACATAAACATCCCTTTTAAGAACAAAAAACATGATCGTTGTGTACTCAATATTCCCAGCCCCGGCTTTGGAGAGAGCTGAGCTTTATCTGAGCATGTTCAGGTGTTATTATTCCTGATGTCTTCTAAGACCTTTCGCTCGAGCTGTTTTTGCGCATCAGTGCTCCTTCAGTATTGTCAATCTCGGGTTTCGGGGTAAACTCTGTTTCCAAATCAGACTTTCTGTCGACCTGTCATCCCTGAACCTTTTTCTGTTTTCGGAAATTGGATTAGCAAATATATTTCTGCCAATAAGGGGCTCCAATTTTCTCCTTCAGTTTGTGAGGCCGCTTGGAAGAGTAAGCACGGGGGTTTTACTCCAGATTAAGTTTTTTCCGATATTCATAATTTCGATATGAAATGTCGATGCAAACAACTAATTTTTCTTCCGAGAATCCACTATTGTGCTTGCTTATTATTTCATCAAGCATGACTTTGGTCACCACTTTAGATCTTGTGTACTTGGTCAACGTTAATAATTCCTCTGAGCTTTGTTAATGTTCAACAAGGGTCTGGGATACGTACTCGCAATACCTTGTAGGTATTACCCACGATAGTAAAATTATGTTATTTTTTTATTATTTTTGGCTCTTACCTACGGGTGATCTTTGCCATGTTTAACCCTTAGTTACTCGTGCCTAAAAAATTACGTAAGTCATCGCGTGGGGTGTCAAACACCCCGTTTTAATTTATTTATAGAAATAAAATAATATGCACACGCAAAATCAGACTTTTATTAATTAATATCTTTGAACTTACATATTAATCAACTTTTACACTATTTTTAAAGTAAACAAAGTAATTATAAAGTTTGTAACAACTACGTATAAAAAAAGTTTTCTTTATCAAAATTTTGGTAGACAATAATCATTAGCATTAAGAGCATATAGTCTTTGTTTTTCTATATTTGGTTCTTTGACATATATGACATCTTTTGTATTGTGGCGGTCGGATAGCTGCGTACGATGGCCACCAACTTTATGAGTCCAGTATAGTCGCTTTGTCGCGCGGGGTATTACACACCCCAAACACGCTCTTTAAGCACAACCACACACAATCGAGTACCGCTCGCGGCTCGCGACTGATTTATCGAAGGTCACTTGCTTACACGAAGCTACTAAGAGAACTAGCGTGGTAAATTCAAATTCGAAAAAGTTATAGACTTTCAAACATGGTCTGGGGTGTTTGGCACCCCACGCGAGTAATTAAGGGTTAAAAAATATCAGGAAAAAAATTATTTTACTTACCTACGCGATTTTAACCTCAAAAGATGATTTAATTTGAATGCTATTTTTATGAATAAATTTTATTTAAACTCAATCCGTGGAATATCGAACTTAACGTGGTGCTAAAAAGTCAAATAATATTTAAAAAAATTAAATTCTATTCACCAGCTTATTTGAGTAGTCATTTTTTTACCTTGCCTCGTAAATGGTGTAATAGTTCTATTCTTACCTAAGAAGACAAGACACGATCATTTGAATCGAATACTTGAGTCGGACTGTCTCGTGAGTCAGAAAATCAGAAGAGTGTGTATGAAATGATTTGTGAATGTGAATCAAGCAAAAGGTATGGCTATTGTCTATCATCCCTGCCAACCCTTGCAATGAAACGGCGTGATGGTGAGTTAGTTACTATTAATTTTAAAAAAAAACATATTTTAATATCACCCACAAATAATAAAACGTAATCAAATCTCAAAATTCATATAATAAGTTTTTACACCCACTTTTGATTGAATGCTGAAATATTCGCAATAATATTGCAATTTTTTATTTTTATGTAATATTTATGTTTTGTTGGGTAGGTACATAATACACACTTAGGTTTAGGAAGAAATCATAAGAATGATATTTCAAAGCTCTCAACTTAAAATGTGTTATATATTTTATCACAGCTATGTGGTTATTTCGTGCTACCTTTGTGGATTAAACGATCAAAAAACTGGGACCTTAAATATAAATGTTTAAATTCTCAATGACAAGCTACAATCGAAATAATGTGTTATACATAATTAACACGATAAGTAATCAACCCTCCATTTTGCGGCGGGACTCTATTAAATAGGCCAGGATTAACCTTTTGTCTGTTATGACACGGCTCTAATGGTTTATCTCCAGCATCAGTGAAATTAGCCCTTGCGGGGGGTGGCCACATTACCTCCTATCTCCCCATTACAGGATACAGGAATCTGAGGAACGCAACCACCGCCCCTTTATCCGCCCCCTTAACCTTTCCTGCGAATTTTGCCATTTTCAATTATCTGCCGTTTTCCCTTTCAAGCGGCCGCAGTGCGTTACTTAATTTTTAGCTTTCAAGAGGCTTTTAATGATTAAAAACAACTCTGCTTTTCTACATTAATAGTTTCGAGAAGGACTAGATTATATTACAGCATCCTGTTCACATTTGGCGGTAAATATTACGTACAAACATTACAAACTTTAAATTATATCAAATTGTGAACAAAGGTATGAAAACACTAGGCTTCGTATTACGAACAACTAAAAACTTTCATTCCTTACAAGCCATTTAACTATTATACGTATCTCTAGTTAGAAGCCTAATGGAATATGACTCAGTAGTTTGGTCCCCATCTTACAAAATTCACATTAATAATTTTAAATAAAATATCCCAGTAGAAGACTTAAAATACGATTACTTATTAAATACTCTAAAAATACATACATTAGAATACAGACGTAAAATAAACGACTTAACATTTTTATTCAAAATACTTAACTCTAAATTCGACTGTTGTGAACTCTTGTAACTCATAAACTTACGAACACCCACAGTAGGAACAAGACAAAATACAATATTCTACAGCAGCACTCATAAGCGTAACTACCATTGCCTACTCTCCGATGCAACGACTTCACACCATGAGAAATAAGTACTTGGGCGATGTTGACATTTTCAATATCAACTTGGTGAGTTTTGTGGATCATCTAAAATATTTATTTCAACACTATTACTAAACACATCTTGTAAACCTTTAAAATAGCTGTATTTTTCTGTTTTTGTTTATGTGTTTGTATGACTTTTATCTAATGTAATTTTATTTTTATTATTTCCTAAGTTTCAAAGTATCTGTCAAATTAAAATTACACTACAAATCATGTAAAAGCCCTCTGGGCGTTAAATAAATAAATAAATAAAATAAAATTATATTTTTCTTATCATAGCTTCATCACTCATCACCAATACCATGGCAGAGCGGTACCTGGGACTTAGATTTGAATTAAGAAGTCGCGGGATTAACACTCAAAGCACGATCAAATACATTTTTTTTAAATCGAAATTTAAGTTCACTCGTGCTCGATTGTTCCAAGAGTGAAGGATGCTCAGTAGAGCTCTATGCAGAATCGAAAAGTTGCTTAAAATAGCTTCTGAATTGCCTGGTTGGCACTTCCCAGCCGTCCTCCTACCCTTACCCACTTCATTCGACCTCACAACATTCCCAAAATGAGGATAGCAGAATACTAATTATACGGTGACTCCCTTGTATGTTCCGAAAACAACTAGTTAAGTAGGAGTGTTGTAATCCATTCAATTAAGGTTCCCACCGGCGTATAAAATTCCGTTGTTATTAAATTTTCAGCAGGGTCACAGTGTGAAAATAACAAATTACGTTGAAAGTGAACTCGGCAGTAATAAATAATACGCTATTAAACGGGCCTTTTAGGTATCTCTCGTGGCCGCGCATATACTCTTACCTACATTATCCGTGGGTGCAAAAAGCACAATCCCATAGGTATGTTCCCGGAAGTTACTTTATACAGCCTCCCCCTCCCACCTCCACACTTTACACAGTCTGATTCAGCCACCTCATCTCCCACAACCCTCCGGCCGGACCTGCCCGCACAGGAAGTGGCCCTTTTCCACACACAGCTCCGTCGTGTCCTCTACAATATTCGTATAATCTGTTTGTTTATGGTTTTGGTGCTGCCAAACTATGATCTATGAAACACGACTACTACTTGTGTGAAAAGGTTCTTTGATATTTTGTCTAGTAAGTAATCTGAATTTATACCACGCATGCAGCTCAAGTGCTGTTCATTATATCAAAAACTGTTTCATTTGTATACTTTTATAAATCATTTAAACGATCTCTGTGCATTTGTTGTCGGTAAAGAACCTCTAAAATTTAGCTATAGAGTGTAATTTGGAATGATATCATAAGTTATTTAATATAATTATAACACAAGCTTTGCTTAATCAGTCGATTACGTTTTCGGTCATTATCCCTGCATTGTGTTTTGAGGATGCGCAGATCCACATTTTGACAGCTTCTTAATTTCGCTTCAATGATGGATACACCGGAGAAAATAGAGAGCTTTTGATCGATAGCTTGTGCACTCTCTTATTGGTGGAACACCATCAGTTTTATCCTTAGAGACTGATGTCAAAACCAACTGCATTCATATCATGTTTGTTTCAAAGTTATAAAGTTCGCCTTTCTTCTTCCTTTCGCTGTTCGCCTTTCTCTTCATCTTCCATAAATCTTCTCCTGGTTTGTCAATTGAGTTATTCTATTTGTCGCCCCTTTAAATCACAATAAATAAAGTGTTCCGATCTTATCCCAGTTTGTATCAGTGAATTCCACGTCAGTCCTACGATCACTTCTAGCCCAGGTCGTTGTCCAACGGCCGTTTGTTTAGCATTCCCCGTCGTGTCGTGTGGGCCCCGGCCGGCTAGAGGCGGGCGAGAAGCGGTAGGGTGGTTGGTTGGTAGTCGGTAGTGGTCGGGATGGAGGCTTGCTAGCGCCGGAAAAGGCAGCGCTCGCTTGTTGATTCTACGCCCCGTGATAGGTGTGCTGGGGTCACGTCGCCCCTGAATACTAATATCTACCAGGCTTGGATGGAATTGCGCTTCTCGTAAGTATTTGCAATATTTGCAGCCCGGTTAAATGCGCGTTTATTTGATTGAATTTTTAAATTCTTTTTATTTGGATTATTCTTAGGGTTTTAAAATTCAAATACCAGGGTACCTAGCATGGTCGGTCGATATAGGTTTTATCGAAAATGTCGGTAACTTGTCTTCGCTTTTGAGCACGACTGCAGGCTGCTAACGAACAAATAACAGTTCAAGTCAAATAAATTAGGAACCGTTAGTAGTTGTGAACTGTTGTTTGTTCGTTAGCGGCCTGTAGTCGTGCTTGGGAGCGATGACAAGTTACCGACATTTTCGATAAAACCTATATCGACCGACCATGCTAGGTACCCAGAGCAATGTAAAACCAAACAAAGCGCAACATCTTAACGGAACAGAAAAACATTGAATAAAAACACCTTTAAAATAAAAACATTAAATTTTAAAATTCTGAAAAATACTAAATTTGTCATGTTATTCACAAAACAAAGCTGGGCAGCCTTAAAACATCTCATTTAGCGTTGAGTTACTTTCCATGCTTTTATTTTTTTCTAGTAATTAATCTTTAATAGCCTTCATTATCTTGAATTCCACCGATAAATGTTTTTTCCTTGTTCATTTTAATTAAAAAATATATATACGTAAGAATCGTGCTCCTTTTATAATATAAATATTTTATCGAGCTCGATAAAATTAGTATATTTGCCGTGTTTATTTTTTACGATCTTCTCTCCAAAGTCGAAATAATAACTCACTTTCAACATAAATTCGTCCGGACTCAACATTTTAACAAAACCGTGCAAAAACCTTTTTTAATTTTTTAAATATCGCAAGATATTTTCAAAGATTTATTTCACACGCAGATGCTTTTAGAAAAGGTCTAATGGTCACAAGCTAATATTTCATTTGAAATATTCCGCTCCGTGATAAGGAAATTGTTCCGACCTCCCTCCTCTCCCTCCCACCCTCTCTTCCTACAATCTACCCCCCGAACCCTTCCGCCTGGACAAAGGTCTCTGAGGATTGCGAAATGGATTTATTATGTCTGCAGATCAAATCAAATTAGGAGCCAGCCCTAAATTGTATCCGGACTCTATTTCATACGGGAATACAATGCGGTTGTAGTTTCGGCAGTTGGACCTATGTAAAATGAATCGCCAAATTTATTTTTATATCTCATTTACGGTTTTGAGACGCGAAAAGGCTATGTTATATACTCCCTCAAAATTAATAGAATACTTAATTTTTACCACGTCTATTGTTTAAAAAATCATCATGTTTCGTAAGCAATGCTTAATTCATGAAGTTTTTAAGTAAAGTCTAATGAAATAAGCATTGCTTACGAAACATGTTGGTCTTTTTTTTAAATAAACGTGGTTAAAATTAAGTATTCTATTAATTTTTAATTAAAATGGTGCCACAAAATAAGTTTGCTTTGTTCGAAGTAGTCTCATTTTTACTTACTATTTTGAGAAACGAACTATGTAACTAACTAACTAATCATCACACCATTTCCCCGCAGGGGAAGGCACCCGACTTCTTCTACCTTTTACTTTTGCGTCATATGTTCTTCTTACACTGCTTTTTTGTTCATTCGCTCTACATGCCCAAACCAACTGAGGGTCCCTTTCTTAATTTTACTCATTATGCTTACATTAGCCTTGCATTCTTTGCAGATCTCTACGTTTCTGACACAATCATACATGGTTTTATACACATACAATTCAAGAAATTCCAACGGGATCTCAACAGCATTCAGTTTCAACAAATATCGGTTTATAATGTGAACCTGGACATTGATTATATTTTTTCTGCTATCATGTCGGTGCGAACATTTTTTTGTAAACAACATAATTTTTTTATTATTTTTAATATGACATATACAATTCACGATCAATATTTTTCAGTATGCAATTTTGTGCAAAATTATTAATGTTCTTTTCTTACGTAAGCTGCCTGTGTTTAGGAAAAGAGTGTTTGTTAATATAAGGAAAAAAGTGTACAGTGATAACAAAACATAAAAAGGGAAAATGAATTATAAAATATTTAAACTAAGGAACGATAAGTTAACATTTTTTTATATAAATTTAAAAAAAACCTAAGTAGTATCTAATTTTAAAAAATTTCTGGTAAAAATTGTGGGTCCTTTATCGCTTTCTTGAATTTTTCGAACATACATTTCCAATTTTACACTTAAATTCAAAGCGTATTTGAGTTCTAGAGTTCATTGAATCAGAGTTATACGACCAAAACTAGTATTTAATGTGAAATGTATGGGCACGTGAACATTTTTTAAATCTTAATTTTTTATGTATCTTGCAATAAATTATCATGTAAATTATTTTATCATGTAAATTGTAAAAATCCATCAGCTCGTTAATATTTAATAAATAAATAAAAATAAACATTACCGGATTTCGAATATCCTTATACTATTAAGACTCTCCCTACTCCCATAATTTTTTTTTATATGCAATGATTAAAATCTTCGGTCTCAGAAGATTAAATCCACAACACCTGAACTACTCCTTTGCTATTGGTCACCCGTACCATTAAAAATCTATGCATTTCTGTGATTTTTTTTACCCTTTCGTTTAAATAACTTTCAAAATTGACACCCTCTGTTCATCGACAAATCTGACGATCTTGTTATCGTGACAAAAAAATCAATATTTTTTTAGATGTTGTCGTGAATCGTTTTCTGTTACTGTTCCGTGTTTTTAGTCTCCACCTGGTGGTTTTGTGCTGATAATAGTGCGAGCGGCAGATAAACCTGTCCCGGGACTCCCCCGGCGCCGCTGCAAACATCTCACACTTCCCTCACTTTCCTCACTTTTCTCACTTCTCTCACTTCCCTCGCTTCTCTCACTTCTCGCCTCTCTGACAGGCGGATACACGCTGCAGCATTCTCGCCAATAAAGTCGCGTGGAGTTATTCCCGCAATGATTTTTAGCGGATTTTCCGCTTTCGTGTTTACTTCAATATTAACATCTGCAAGTCTGTCAAACTTCGCGGATATTGCTGAAAAAATAGAGTTTCGAATAAACGTATATTTACCTCTGTTCGCCGAGAAGAAACCATTTAAAAAATACCAGCAAATAAGGGCCAAAGGGATTTTTCATATTTTACTTGGCGTTAAAGATATCACACCTTGGCAGTAGTTATTACCAGCCAACTACTGTCAGGGGCACTACGATCTGCTGTACTTAATGGCAGAACAGACGTTTTGGCTCAGCCCGGCGTGACACGTGGTAAGGTACTGCTAACAACACGTATCTTGATAACTTCCACGTAAACCTTGAATGTTTCAAGAGACATACAAATAATGACTCTAACCTGCTCTAGCCTTGCTCCATCATCAGTTCATTTAAAATGATCAACTTTTCTTACATCAGTCATGTAGATTATTAACCCATCTCTCTAATTTGTTGAGTTTTCATGTCACTCAGGTCTCATAGAAATCGTTGTGTCTCTAATACTGTCATGTTTAGACTATGATTTAAATGGTGTTAGAAAGAGAACACACCACCTTTTATATTAAAATCTAATCGAAAATAAGCTAATCGAAAAAATTTAAAATGAATAGCTTTATGTAACCAAAGTTTCCGACCGCAATAAAAAAAAATGAAACTTTTGGAATTTTTTACAAATTATTTTTACATGAAGCGACAAAAAAATGAGATAAAAATAACGTTTATAATACAGTTTCCTAATAAAATGTTTGTAAGTTTTTTTTTTCTTTATCAGTAATTTGAGTTAGAAAAATAGCCATTTTAAAAACTTTTTTATGTATTCAAAATTTTTATATTTCAAAAGTTATATGTTTTTTACGAATTATAAAATGTGAAAAAGTTTTCGGATGCGTTCAGAAATATTCCATTTATTTGGATTTCATTGCAAATCGGAAATATTTCGACCTTCCGACAAGGAGGGAGGGAGGGTGAATGTAATTATTATAATGGATTCTTGATGATAATAAGATGTTTCATCCTAACGGACACCATGTATCCGAATCGTTATTTTTGCAAAAATTAGTTGGAAAGATTTGTAAAACATCTCACTCCTCTTATTTTAAATAATAATTTTTAATGACGCTTCCACAATTATTAATTTAATGATTGAATCACTGTTATTGACATTACAATAACAGTCACTTTGCGGTGGGATTATCCAATTTCTGCCTGACTTGGGGAACAAAGCGCCCACCCACTCCCAGCCAGTACCACCCCCTACCCCCAGCAAGGGCTCGACAAGGGCTGCCACAAAGGCTGGAACAACGGCTGCCAGTTTAGGCTTGATCACAAATGACTCTCCCTGTTTTGGCTTTCCCTGAGCTCTGCGGTCGCTGAGTGTTTACACACGCGTTCGGATCTGTTTGAATTTTAGTTTGGAATATGATCTCGCGCTGTGTTCATATCGTATTCCGTTAGAGGCGTATACTAAAATATCACCATGTATCAAAGCAAACGACGCCAAATAATCAATCGCGAGTAACACTTTTCGAGCAAAGCCGCTTGGCTTAGTTAAATCTTTGCCTTGCCAAATTTTCACATTCTATAGAACACGAACAAATATTGTCTGATATGATTTTAGATTTTCATTGCCAAAAGAGCTATTGTGACTAATTTTTGGGTTTTTATGCCGTGTTGCTTGTGTAGATAGTGGAAGCCCAAAACGCATCGAGCGCGCCTGATTACGAATCAATTGAAATCCACAATTACCCCACAAATATTAATATGGATGACTCGCGACGGGGCTTGGTTTAATGGTTCTTGGTATCCGGTATTAGACCCCAAAATTAAATACAGAACATCGTATACACCGTAACACACACACGTATACACTTTACCACAATCTGCCTTGAAAAATCAGCTTATGAAAGAAGAAGCACAGTTAGCGGTCCAAAATTCATCATCATCATCTTCATCCCCTTATTCTATTCGGGTCGGGGACCCATTGCATCGACAAGGCTCCTTCATACGTCCCTGTCTTGTGCTGACAATGCAGCCTCCGTCCATGGCAGTCCCATCCTCTCCTCACACAGTTTCTGGAGTAGCCTTGCCCAGCTGTGTCTGGGGCGGCCCACTGGACGTCTACCCTCTGGAATCGCACTAATTATTTTCCTCGGAATTCGGTCATCAGACATTCTGAGTACATGCCCAAGCCACCTCAGTTGCGATTTTTCTATAAAGAGTAGCAGTGGTTCAATGTTTAGATCGTCTCGGATCGTCGAGTTTCTTATATGATCCCATTTTGTAACCCCTGGCACTCCTCTCAAGTCCCTCATTTCGGCAGCTTTTACTCTAGAGCGTGTTCGTTCGCTTAGCATCCATATCTGGTGGCTGTAAGTGAGCGTCGGGCGATATACCGTTTTGAACGCTGCCATATTTGTGTTGATACTGAGCTCGGCTTTCCTTATCACTGAGCTGTTGTTGTCAGAAGAGTGAGTTGTGTGAAGTATCAGAATTATCGTCAAATCGAAAACTAAAATCGAGAGCAGCTTTTGTTCAGTGATAGAGTGGAAATAAGAGCAGTAGAGAAAAATCAGTAATAATATATATTTACCAAAGCTCAGGGGCGTGTTTAATATCGATGTTCACAGCTATCAATTTAGCGCTGAACCGAGAGGAGTGCAGCCTTCTTCGTTTCAGCCAGAGAACGGTCGAATAATTAGTATATATTTATTTTGGAGGGATGACAGATTGACGGATTAACTCCATTGTTGCAGAACTTACTCTCTGGATCGATTAATTATTTTAATATTTGTACCTCTGTGACCTACGGAGGTCACCCCAAATTGTTCGCTATCTTTTGTGACTTAGCAGGAGTTACCGGGTTCATGGGGTGAGGATTGTATAGGTCATAGGTTATCAACAGGAACATTCAGGGGGGCGGTAGAAGACCCAGCGAAAACTAGAGGGCGTTGAGATGGATACATGGAAGGTAAAAAATATGGTCTAAAAAGATTAAAAAAACACGCACGTAATAATAATAATCTAACGTGTAATATTATTATGAAATATGCAAAAGGTGGCATGCGAGCTGTTTGAAAACTGAATGTACCGGGAAAGAATGTATGAAATGCGGGAGGGGGACTCAGGTAGGAGGTTCGCGGGAGGGGGAGGAGGGAAACCCGGGAGGGGGAGGGGAATCTGGGAAGGGGAACCTGGGAGGGGGGAGGGGAGCTTGGGAGGGGGTGGGCGGGACGGGGAAAGGGGTAGTGGAGTGGGGGGAGGGAAGGTGGAGGAGGCGGAGTGGGAACGCGAGAGGGGAAGAGAACGCGGGAGAGGAAGGGGAGGCGGAAGGGGAACGGGACGAATGGGAAAGGACACACAGGAGAAAACAATTTATTTTTTAAATGGCATGGCAACGCATGCCGGGTACCAGCTAGTATTATTATTAAGAATTGACGCTATATCATGAATACAAGAAGGAAGGACGTAGAAACCCTATACCCCCCCCCCCCCTTCCCCGTTGTGGTAAATATAGTCGTGACAATAACTGTTTCAGATGCTTAGTAAAACAATGGGGGGGGGGGCGCTAGAAAACAAAAATCTCAAAGTAGGCGGTGGCCAAAGAGGCACGAATTCAAACGTCTGTCACTCCTGACTGTGTTCAGGTTGACCTCCAGATTTCTACCCATCCCTCATGTCTGTTTCCTCTCAGATCTTCCTCTCCTTCCTTTCCTTAAAAAACACTCCACACAGCATCCCCAAATATAACATAGGCCCCGAAATAAATTATTTTTCTCAGGGCCACCTGTGCGGAGCTGACTTAAAAAAAATATTATTTATACCTATTTTGCTTTAATTTTATTTCGCTCTTGCGTTTTCCGATTGTTTTATTTTTTATTATATTGTCGAGACCCGTTTATTTGAATCTACTTGATTCAATTGCGTCATAACAATTTTGGAAACTTGCGTCATTTAGCGGCGATAGCGATAGTTTACAACTTTCTTGGAACATTGTTCAAATTAAGAAAGTTTAACTAAGTTGACCGTCCCGGCGTTAATTAACTAGATGAGGTTCGACGTGCTCCCAGTTCTCCGTTGCCAGAGAGAACCAACCGCCGCGGCTCACCAATTTGTTGTAATTCCCTTTACTCTACTCAGGTCTTTGGATTATCAAATAATGGAAATTGACAAATAATATCGGCGGTGAATGGCGTGAACCAAATTTGCAACATTTTAAACTAGGTCGATGAAAGAACTCTCCGCTTTTTAATTCTAGGATTACAATATGTCGATTTCAAATGTGATAGATTTACGAAATTTGTTTTGAAGGGTTCTATTTTACATGTACATTTGTTACTTAATTTTTATTTATTTGCTTCCAGTTTCGACACATCCGTGTCATTCGCTAGCAATCGTAAAAGTAACTTAAAAATTACGCAAGTACCAAAATCATTAGATTTTATTTAGTTGGGGTAGTGAGAGTGGTGATTTTTGGGGAGGGGGGGGAGAACGGTTGGAAGAGTCAACATAACAAGGAAACATAGCCAATAAAGATGCCTTACAGGGTTCTCATATCTTGTTAATTAAATAAATTTTCGATTTATTTATTTTTTTGTTTTTTTTCCAAGGTTTCTAAGCTAATAAAAAGGAATCCCTAATTAAAGTAATGTGGGTGTCTATTTTAACACTCTGCATTTAATTTACCAATCTTTGTTTTATATAAATAAAACTACTGAGAGATAAAATATTTTATATTATCTGATATATTTTTGACAAATTTGTTTGAGAAATATACCTTGTATTTTTTTATGTGATTTCGTTTCTTTTGCTTTACTGGAAGGACAATGAAATCGACTTCTACTTACTCCCATCAGTGATAATTTTTGTTGTATGCGGATTTTAGTAATTCTAATCTTCTCTGACTGCAGTAGATAAGGTAATAAAATTAATTTATCGACGTTTCAGAAACTCTATTAAAATAAATGTATTTACATAGTAATTATTTTTCATGTTTGTATATGAATGAAAGGTAAGCTAGGAATAGTTGCATCCCGGTCTCCCGGAGATTATCTAAGTGTTGGGAAATTTGTTTCTCACCAAATCGTGATGTTTGTTTATAAAACAAGCTCATTTCACTAATCCTCGTCTAGCTGGTGATAAGTTATTTTGATGGAGTTCTACCAAAGGGCGAGCATAGCGCCTACATACTGGAATAAGGTTTCAAAATACAGTGACTCGTATTTTTTCAATTTCTCAGTCAACATTTGAGTCTAAAATTTGTTGTCCCTATCTCAAAGCTACTTCAGTGGCTTCGGTCCATTGCAGACTGTATCACTTCTCGCCCAGCCTCTGCAGCTGTATTCAGGTCTTTCTGGAGTAAACAACTCCGAACAAGCGGCAACCAACTTCAGCGTTCTTATGGAAAAATCCCAATCGACTGACTTGTAATCGGGAATCCACTAGAATGGTTTCAATGGGTGATAATCGATAAATACTTGACCATTGTTCTATTATAATAATGGGGGAATCTAATAGAATCCATTATATAACTAAGGGTACCTATCTACTTTATCCTTTACTTGGTGCGTATAACATTCTTTGCATGACAAATGTATGCAAATGTGTTACGCACGCAAGAGAGGAAACATTGTTCTCAACTTGATTTTTATTTACTCACAGGTTTAAGTGCTAATTAATTGTTTATTTTTGTGTTCAGGTCTAATTCATTTGTAATTAATTATTGTGTAATTTCTGTATTGGCGTGTAACTCATCTCCGGTAGCAATATTTTGAGTTGTGTAATTCAAATAATTTATATTTTTGGAGCATGAATCATCTCACGCTGAAAGTGATCGATTGCGAAATTGATTTTCGGTGATGCGCTGTTTAAATACAGAATATGTTGTCTTTGATATTAATGCACAATATGAAGAGTGGTATTAATACGTTCGATATACTCACTATATTTTCACTGTCAGCTAATAATAAACAGTTTCTGTGAATAATGATAATATGCATTTCGACAAAATAAACACAAGATCAAACAGCAAGCAAACTTTTTTAATATTTTTATACCTTCGTGGAAAACATCAATAAGCAAAAAAAACTTTTCGCAGAAGAAGAAACTTTTACAAAGTATCGTTGCTAATTCCTATATTAATCGAAGTTCTGGCGAAAGTAATCCCCGAACTTGCGTATACAGACATCAATTAATGGTAACACCAGAATTGGTGGCATTTTTGTCGTTATTAAAAGACATCCTCGTAATATTCCCTGCGGATACAATAGCCGTCTTCCCCCTCTTCCCCTCATCCCCCACCGTCCCTCCCCTCAACCTTGGGCATTCTTCTCGGGAACTTTTCTCTAATCATTTTATCACCCTTCTCTGACTACAGTTCCTCTACACATCCACTAAACACAAGGTACCTCAAATGTATTATGGTTAAACTTACTAGCACCATCAAAACTATCAAAAATCTTACATAGAAAAATCAATATTTGTTTGTTTGTTTGTTCGTATTTTATGCGCTGTCGTACCGTTCATCCGATTGCGATGAATCTTTGGTGATTTGTTGTGCGCACACTCACAAAGGTTATTAGCTATATATAATGGTAAGCTCTCGCGTTATGAAATTTGTATAAATGAAAATGTGTGTATTTCACATATTTTAGTGGCAGGGTGGAAAGGCAAAAGGGGTGGTGGAGTTCGCGGGAGGGGTGACGAGGGAGGGTGAAGGCGGGAAAGGTAAAAGGGGAACGGGGGAAGGGAAGGGAACTCGGGAGGTGAACGGAGACGGAGAGAATCAATTTCTTTATTTGAATGCATCGCAACGCATGTCTAGTTAGTTCTATATATTTTCGAGTTGTGTGTCTGTCTGTAACTCTAGAACTCTGATTTGCTTTGGATTTAAGTGTCATTTTTTAAGCCGACTGTAACTTAGCTATAGTGCCTACTCATTATATGATTTATTTTGTATTTAATTTTTTTTATTTGAATACCGCACAAGAGTTCAACTGCTCCACAACGCCTTGAGCGAGTGTGGCGTCCCCAATTGGTAAATGTTGTGAGGCTAAGGTTAAGTGGAGAGGAGAAGGAGAGGGAGAAGAGGGTAAGGAAGTACCTGGTTATTCAGATATGGTCACCAAACACGGCTAAAGCCATTCCAAGCAAAGTTTGAATTCTGATGAAATTCAATGAGAGTATCTCCCACTCTGGAAAGTCGCATGCCTAGTTTGGAAGTATTTCATGCAAGTACATCTTATATTTTTTTAATTATTTATTTGAGAAAACACAAATTTTATTACAAATTTGCTTGCGCAAGCCGGGATTTTAACCCGTGACCTCCGGATCACTAGACGAGAGCCTTGCCCCTCGAAAACAGAGGCCGTCTTGTATATACATTTATATAGAACTTTTTTTTTGTATTTAACTTCTTATACAAAAACTTTTAATTTTAATAAATGTTTGTTTTTTTAAATATGTTCTATAATTCTGAACTGTTTGTTTAACAAATAAACTCAAATAAATATAATACGAATTATTATTTTCTCTTTACAAGAAAATTATTTTAATAATAAACTCTTGATTTGAAATGTGTATTTATTTTGTCTAATTTTCTTGGGACTTGTCTAGACAAGTAAAGTCGAATTATGATTTTTCTAGGTGCTTTTTCTGTAACATGCAAGTATAATATCCTGTGACTTTTCACGGATCTGCTTTAGGATTGTAATATAATGTTTTTTTAATGAAATGACAGTTCCTATCGCGTATCAAAATGTTTATTTTTATCCAAATTATTTTTGAACATCTGTAATACTGGCGGACTTATCTCTACTCAATCAGATCCTTAAGCGTTGACATTTTCAGTGTTGATGAGGATTATTAGTTAGTTAGATTATTAGATAATTAGTTTTCTACGGCTTTATTATAATTAACCACTTCTCAACAAAATTGAACAGATTAAAACAGAATTTAAAACGTTGAGTAGAAACAAGTTTTTTCGTCTACCATAAGATTAGTTATAACATGTGATCAATGACGTTTTGCTTTTTTAACAATTATTTTTTTTCTGTTGAAACGGCTAATAATTTCGCATTATTAACAAAAATCTACGTAAAAATTTAACTATAAAAAGTACCTAACGCTCATCGGTAGATCTGAATTGACAGGTACACTTCCCCACCTTCCTCTCTTTTAACTCCTTCTCCTCCCCTTACTATCTGCAGCTTTACAACGTATTCCAATTGGGGATGCCATAGTCTCACTGGCTCCAAATGGTTGGGAGCAGACTATTATGCGGTAACCACATAATAAAATTTAAAAAAGTAAGAATAAAAGAACATATGAAATGTTTAAACAATAATAATTTCTCGGATAATTTTTTGGAGACTAGTCATACTTTTGACTTTAAAAGTGGAATCGAAATGTTACATTGTAATTTTAGTGGCGTTCATTTGGATAAATTTGAAATATTAGAAATCAGAAAGAGCGCATATTCAAATTTAAGTATTATAAACAATTAGAAAATATTTTTAAATGACCCACTATTTAACTTGTTCCCTTTGTAAATTGTCGCCTTCAATTATCCCCATTCTCACTCCTACCTTTCCATTGACACCATTAAGCTTATTCATAATTAGTTTTTAGTAAACCCAGAAGAAGAGAGCATTGCTTTTGAAACATGTCGGTTTTATTGACATTAAAATTTGTTAAAACAAAGAAATCTTTTAATTTTGAATTGAAAGAATAACTTTTTTTTGTCAGAAAACGCAATTGACTTACGTTCGTACGACAATGCTCAAATTTTGGAAACAATTATTACCCCCGTGTATATAACACAAGCACAGGTAACATAAAATATTCAAGTTTTTCATTTGGGTTTGAACATTCCGCGGGCATAGAACACCGAACACATTCTGCGTGCGCGGGATAGAAAAGGGGTGGCGGGGGGAGTGTGGGGCAAGAAAGTTATCATTAAATATTGATGATCATGTGTGTATGTTAGAGCTTTTCCAGAGAGCTGAACTGAGGAATTTTCATTCCCTCATTCCAAGATTTCGTGCTCAAAACGGTTCCCCAGGAATTCTTACGCGGGAAGTTGACAACGAAATTCACCCAAACAAATATATCCACTTTAAAAAGGCAGAAGGGAATAACCCGTACATTTTGAGAAAATCGTTTTTTTGGTTTATTACCTTCTCTGTGGTAAAATACTCATGCTGGCAAAAGGAAAATAAAGCTCCCCAAGTCCATTAAAGATGATTTGTATATTTTTTTTATTTTTTAACCCTTCACTACGATTTTTTATTATTTAAAAAAAAGTTCGAGTGTTCCTATATATTTTAATTAAGGAAAAATAATTTTGAGAAAAGTTATTATATCACAATAATACTTTGTCATATTTGAACAGTCAAAATAAGTTACACAAATTACATTTACGTATATTTAAAATTCATAAACATACTTTATTCTTCATGAAATAATATAATTACGGCACAACATGCCCACAAAAACCACATTTCTTGATATAATTTAATCATCATTATGCATATAGAACTTCATTATATATGTACGTTTAACCTCAAACATTCAAATATTAAACAAAATTTTCATATTGACGTAAGCCACCTATTAGAATGCTTCGGCCCAATAATTATGCAGAGTTAATGTAAAAAAACTTACTGTACTACTAAAACTAACACGCAGATGTCAGGATTAAAAATAAATAAAAAGTTAATACATCACAGTTTTACTGTGCAAGTAAGGTGTTAAATTCACCTATTAAAAATACATTAAATAATGTTAAATGAGCTTAAACGCTTGAAACACTTTTGATATACTTTTGACGCTTAAATTCTAGAAAAAAAACTGTGATTTGTGATTCTCTAATCCTTTACACAAAGCAAAAGGAAACAAGCCTCATTTCTCTGGCCCTCTGTTGGCACTACTTTTGATCGTGCCGTGACTGTCTGTTTTGGAAAATTTCTGAAATCTTCTTCCGTTAACATGCATTTGTCTAAATTATCTAAGCGTAACTTTATGATTCTTATTCTTTATTACGTTCTTTAAAAAATCCTCATTCGTACGTACTTGATTTAGTATTTCATTTGAAGTAAACTGTACTATATTGTATTTAAAAAAATATATATTAATGACATAAAATACATTTTATAGTAGTTTCTTCACGGTCTTCGCATTCAGATTCCTGTTCTAAGCAGGTAGTTTATTTGGTGTTACATTATGAGTTTTCGTTAACTTCATATTTGTTGACTATGCTTGATGAGTTACTCATTTTCATCTTTACTTAGTCGTATTTTGATATTATTTAAAAAAAAAAAAAAAAACTGCATTTTATTAATAATTCTATTTGAAGGCTTCATATAATTTTGCATCATGAAATTCATAAGTTTTTTGCCCAAAAGATGTACTTACTTTTGGGATTATAATAATGGTGTAACTATTTTTTTTTACTATACGCCAATGGCATAATTAAATTCGCCTTTTCAAAAACGCCCTTTAACAATGCGCTTCGTGGATTACAACACAATTCACAGCTCTAGTTGGAAAATTGTAAATTTATTTTCCAGAGAAAGATCATTCAAAGACGGATGCTGTGCGTTAATCTCCACTGCAAATAGAGTACCTACCTACCCGGGAGAAGTTCACCAACTATTTTTTTAAACAAATGGATGATCTTTACTCTTTTTGCAATTGTACTTTTTTACTCGAAATGGAGTGGTTGAATGTTCAACCAAACGACTCGCGATTTTTTCTATTATGTTTAATTATTATTACAATTAACAATAATAATAATAATTAAACATAATAGAAAATAGCATAATAATAATTAAATATACAATTATGTATGTTTTAGTCTGTAGTATGTAGAACGATTTGTTAGAATTCTCAAACACACGCGGAATATCTCAGTTTCAATTCTGGTGTCGACATGAACAGTTGTGCGCCCGTTTTTTATACGAATACCGCACAAGAGTCACAACTGCTCCCGTCTGGAGCCAGTGAGTCTATGGCATCCCCAATTGGGGTATGTTGTGAGGCTGAAATTAGTGGGGAGGGGAAGGAGATGGGGAAGAGGAAGGTGGGAAGTACCTGGCTATTCAGATCTGGTCACCAAACACGGCTAAAGCCTTTTCAAGCAATGTTTTAATTCTGAATGATAAAATTTCAATTCTGAATGGGTCTTAAACCAGGGCGATACTAAGAGCATCTTCCACTCTGGAACGTGCCGCAAATAAACTTTATATTATTTTAAATGAATAAATTGTTTAAATTACACAAATTAATCAAATAAAATTTATTTGCCACGCCGGGATTCGATCTCGCGACCTTCGGAATGCGAGTCAAGAGCCTTACCGCTGGACTACAATGTTGCAAAAATTGACAAGCTTTGCCCTATGAATTAACGAATTATGGACGCGGCCATTGAATGTATAAAAATAGAAATAAACAAATAACAACACTGAAAGACTCAATATCCAAAACGAACCTAGAATAAATAGTTATATGAAAAACGTAAATACGGAGAATTAATGATCAATCTGCAAAGTAAAATAATCCATAATTACGAAGAACTCACTAATTAGATACGAAAAAATAATAAAATACCATCCTACGTGCACTTGCACGTAAACTTGCACTTGCACTGTAAACTTTTACAGCAAAGAAAAGGGTTTAGAAGAAGATAATTCTCTGTAATAATCTCTTCAACCAAAAAATTAACAAAAACTGTAGAAATTTATAGAAAGATTCAGAAAGATATCAAATTAAACCAACTTAAGACACAAATAGATGGTTTACGAAAAACGAATAATTCATTATATCGTGCCAAAGGAGAATATACAGAAGAATTAAAAAAGGTTAACTATGACTTAAAAGTCAAAGAAATTATAGGGAAAAGAAAACCACTGGAGCGCCTCTTGCCACAATATGGCACTATTTAAAATAGCTCGGATTGTTTTGCTGCCAATTTGTGCAAATTTTCCTTGATTTGTAAGTAATTAAGTAGAAGTCAACGGTTTTATAATATATTTTTAAATCCTACGAATATGTGATAAACGACAAAAGATAGGTGAATTCATTGGCTATATAGAACTATTATCAATTTGTATATCTTATATGTCTTCATATTAAAATTCGGAGTATGATTTTTTTTTCATTTGGGCTGAAAATATTCAAAATGATCACCAAAAAATGTCGAACAATCGGATAAAAAAGTTTTAAATCGCGCTGCTGCTCTAGTGGCTAAATGATTAATCAAAGGACTTAAATCGCACCTACCGCAAGTGGAAATAATCAGCGGGATAATTACCTAGAATGAAGATACAAGACACTCAATCACAAAGTGAAGAAAATAAAATGAGTATCATAACTGAAATAAAATATAAAAATCAACGCAATCAATCATTTGATAAGCAGACAACCTTTATATTCTGACAGATTCTTACGACTTATACAAATAATGCATTAATCTCGACTTAATTTAAAACTATTATGTCGAGATTCAATTTGACCAACTTGCCGTAATTTTTTAAACGGATGCACATTCACATTAAAATCCGCTAATGCCTTTTTTTGTAAAAATAAATCCAAAATGACAACATTTTACTTTCACGCATTTAAATAGACGGCTATATACAACAGTATCGTGTTTTCTAAATCCCTTTTGTAAAAAACTGTTCATGAATTTACTAGAATGGATATTTATTGAACCGTAAATACTCACGGCAAAACGCTAGGTTTTACCTGTTACTAGTTCTAGCCCCATATAATACACTTAATCAAAACATAAAGCCTGTTCTCTGGAAAGGGGATGTTTCTACCCTCCACCTCTATAAGGAAGAAATAAATGCACTCGGTACCGTCCCACTCTTTATAATATACGGCATCCCATAGACCTTTATAATATTATGATCCCGTTTACACACTTTTATTTGAGATTGTTGTGTGTTCCTGTATGAAGGCATTTTAAAGTAAAGAGCCTAAACAAAAACCGACGAAAAGTATTTTTTAAATTTCTCTTTTAAAATGATGGTTTTTGGTACGAAAAATATTTGCTTCGTGTGCAGACAAATCTTAGTTAAATAATGTTTTTTACAAAGTGCTGAGAACGTTTACCCCATTCTCTCCGAAGAATGGTTAGTTTTGGACCGGGTAATCAAAAAAATATTAATTCTAAAGAGATGATTTATTATTGCCATTAAGCTTTTGTCTTACTTTGAATGGTATTTTTTCAACCATTTTGATAAATAAATTTTAAGTAAAATGGCACACTAGAAAGCTTAAAAGATATTTTTCTAAATACTTGATTAGTCTGTATCGATTCAGTACCTTCCCCTTAGAAATATTACTGGGTACTGTAATTTTAATTCATTTGACTCACTGGAATTAACAAATTCTGCATCAATCGGCCATTTTGCTACGTTCTTTTAATTAGACCCACCGGTGCAGAGTTAACGTCTTACCATATGCTCTTCCTCCTTTTAAAATAACTTATCTTGCAAAGTTGGCGAAGCAACTTTACATCGGAAAATATTAGTGACGTCACATCCGATGGTCGATAGCGGCGCCGCGACGAGGGTACAACTTCCGGCGGCTTTCAACTTTAAAGTCCAACTTAAGAACGGGACGCTTAAACAAAGCGAAACACCTGCCGTTGTCTCTACTCTTTAAACTTTTTTTTGTTCTTCAAAAGCCACGTAAGAGCTTTAAAACATTACCTCCCTCTTTCCGTTTACTTGTTATTAAAATGTCTTTACGGAATTTCACTTTCACTTATTTTTAGGTAGGGATATTAAATAACATTGATTCATAAACTTTTTACCGGTGCTTTGTACACGAATGCGTATGTTATTATTTTAGAGTGGTTACAGAGAAGTGTGACACAGGATTGAATACATCCTGTGAGATAACAGCAAAGTGTTTCAAACGAAATAGGTCACACAGTCGCTGATTGGTTAATTTAATTACATTTCAAAATTTAGAGGAATGCGATTATAATGTGTTTTTTTTTAAATTTTGGAAATCCCATAATAATTCTTATACAGAAAACATTTTTTTTTTACTTTAGCTCCACACAGGAAGCCCTGAGGAAGATAATTCTCCGCAGGGCCTGCGTCATCTTTGGGAATGCTGTGTGGAGGGTATTTTTAGAAAAGGAAGGAGAGGAAGGAAAAAGGTATGGGGATGGATAGGAATCCGGGGCTCGGTGTGTCCAGGAGTGACGGACGTACAAATCTATTCCTCCAACCGAGGTGCAAAGCGATGTTCTTGTTGGATAGGTCAAAAGGTCTCCCTCAACCAGTCTCTTCCGATCCGGCCGGCCACGCAATTGTATCCAAGCTGGTTGGCGGGAGTATCCAAGATCCGGACAAACCTCACCTTATGAACCCGCTCACCCCTGCTAAGTCACCAAACGTAGCAAATCCCTTGGAGTGACCTACGGCAGAGGTGTTGGTTGTCCAATAAATAGTTACAGCGGCGGCGGTACCCATTCCCGCCTCCCAAATTGAAAGAAACGTATTTTCTATCAAGGCTTCTGTGAGAAAGTGGTGACTATTAAAAATTAGAAAATATTGGGTTTTGAAAAAATTGTAGTTGTCTTGTAAAAAGTTCTAAATTTCCAGATTCGATAAGTTAATCGACCAGTCTCGAAGTTTATTTCTTTATCAGAAATGTTAGGTTAAAAATGAAACAAGGAATATAAAATTACAGCAGAGTTGAAGAAGTATCTCTTGAAACACCGTTGAGTTTGACATTTACTAAGGTCCGAAGACTTGACCCGATGTGCAATCAGAAAATCAATTTCCAACTACCCTCGAGTCCGCCGCGATATGTTTTGTTTCTAGAGGACTCCACCTCCGGGCGTCCAGTAGACACCTGTTCCAGAGTTCCAGTGTTTCACCGACAAAACTACCAATAAAGTGTCTAACAGACCGGCAGAAAGAATATCGAGCACATCGAGTAATAATGTGAACGACAAAAGCATCTCTTCCAGAAGTCTCCCACTCCCTGTACTCCGCTGTGTACCAGTGCTGCTGTAGAATAACATTGTTCTCATTCGTACACAAGCCGCGCCGTTTCATTTTAGTATCTGCAAAAAGTTAATACCTCGGCTTTCCTGTTTTATATGCGGAATGAATGAGAAAAACTCTCCGTATTTGCAGTGAGGCAAACTTTGAAGCGCCTACAATGGGGCAACAATGATGTGAAATGAACTAGTTAGTCAACCGATTTACTTGCGTTATTGTTGCCGTGTAAACTTGCACGAGTTCCTTTCTTGATATTTGGTATTAACTTCTACTCAAGCTACGCAGTAAATTAAATTGAGATTTGAATGTTTGAGTTGTTGTTAGTTTACCGTATATTTCCTCGTGTTATTGAAATTCTTTTTTTGTTGTTTATGTTTCACGTTAGAAAGTTGGGATTGTTCGACTCTTTCTGCGTAGGTTGAATAAGTAATGAAATAAGGAAAGATTGAGCGGCCGCAAACAACGATATCCTTACACGGGGTGAAATTCTACTAATCCGAACATGTGAGAATTTTTTATTTCCAAAAAATTTCGTTCCGTTTGTTTCAACCTGTTTTAACCTTTTTCGATCTATCACGTATAAAATTTGCGTGATAGGTAAAATTTAACTTTTTTTACCTCACGTTGTTTATTTCGTCTATGATGAAGATACCTATTTAGATCTTTAAATTTCGTCAATGTCTCGATTTGAAATGAATCAGCATTAAAAATTATATTTTAAAAACCCACCACGAACCCTGTAAGTGCAAGTTTTAATTGTAATAATAATAATAATATTTTTATATTTATTTTCATTTTTAATTTAATGAGTAAAACCTCAAATTATCATATTTAATTAAATGAAGATAATATTAGTGAAATTCAATCGGAAATCTAAAAACAGAAAAATATACGGTCACATCTGGGACCTCGCCTCAAAAGATACAAAAAAAAGTTGCGCCCCGGCGCAAGGCGAAGGTCCTAGGTTCGAGTCCCAGATGTGACAGCTCTTTTTCTGATTTTTCTGTTTTCATTTTTTTTATTGAGTTAATGTTGTATTCATTTAATTAAATAATATAAAATGTTAATGATTATAAAGCGCCATTTTGTGGAAAATCACCTCAAGGGTGCTGTAAATTTTTTCCAGGGTTCTATCCTACTACTAACTAAAGTTAAACTATTATCACTTTAATCTAACAAATTACATCTGCAAGGTCATCAATTTCAGTCAATAATTTAAAACTATTCGTACAACGTATCATCAATTAGTGTTATGTTGCGTTAAATGTACTCAAAATTTATATTATGTTCAGGCGATAGTATATAAGACTATGGAGGACTCGAAGACCACTTTAATTCAACGCTTGTACGTTAGATAATTTTATATACTATCTTAACGCAGAGTACATAATATTAGCAACACTTTAACATAGTATAAGGACCATGAAGGACTCGAAGACCACTTTAATTCAAACTATACGTTAGATAATTTTATATACTGTTTTAACGCAGAGTACATAATATTGCCTGCACTTTAATATGAAAATAACTAAATATGTAAAAAACGTCGATGGCAATCCGTACTTTAAAAATCAATAATTTCCAAACAGTGCTTTCTTAGGCTTCAGTGGATTCATAACACATCGCGGTTAGTGTTTTTACAAGTTATCACAATTTAGAGCTTTCTATTTCCATATGTCAATTCTGACTTGCCGATCTTTCCCGCGTCCTCGGCGTATTATATTTTCCCTCAATCCTCTCCCACTTGGAGTTGAAGAGAGATTTTGAAAACCGCATACATTGGCTGAAGACACCCTCCACTTGGCAACTTTTTCCTTTCACACATTTTCACATGCCACAGATTTGCATATATTTATTTGAGCAGAAACTCCTGAGGCGTTCACTATTTTCAAAGTTTTATTTTTCTTCACCGAAATCATTCTGCGAAAGGAGGAACTTAATTTGCTTTTAGCCTGAATACTTTATTTCTTTTATTTTTCCGGAAATATTTTTTTACTTAGTAAAAACCAAATAACAGATTTTATATAACTATTCAATTTCTTGCTACATGTTCATTACTCTAATTGTGGCCATATGGCCAATTTTAATTATGTTTTCATTTAAAACAATTGAAAAGAAAGTGTAAAAGAGGTTCCTAATTATCGCACTTAATTCCTACAATGGTAACACCACGACAAGCACAGACGGGGCCTGCTCATTGATTGCAGTCCCAGACCCTTTACATTCGTTTCCAGCTGCCCCTCCGGTGAACACTCTAAGCGTATTTATTATCAAGTTTAATTTGTAGAACTCCATTTTAATTTTTTTATTTCTTTTATATATTTAATAATATTATTATTCAATTTATAAAAACAGTTTATTTATAAACAAGTTCTGCTAGGTAATTATTTTTACACGTGACAGCTGTTTCGCCTTCTGAAGGCATTATCAAACTGTGGTCTTGCCACATACAGACGAGGTATTTATGTTATTTCTAGATAGGATTTTGATGACTAATTTTAATTATGAGTAAACTGACTAAAATTATTAATGGTTATTACCCTTTTAAAAGATACCCAATTACTTATATTGTTTAAATTCGACTGAAGGTCGTTAAGTGCACTAATCGTTATTTCTAATATGAATCATTTCCAAATGATGACTCATGGTTTTATTTTCTGTATAATTAAGTTTAAGGTCGTTAATACTCTAAACTTATTCCTAATGTGAATTATTCCCAAATGATGACTCGTGGTTTTATTTTCTAGTAAAATTATTATTATTATTGTTTTAAAATTGGTTTGAACATATCTAACAACGGTGAGTGAATTATATTGGTCTGTTCATTTATTAAAATAGCTTTAGGATTATTAAAGTGCTTGTTAATTTCTAGTTGTTCTAAAAGATTTAGTTTGTGTCCTTTATTTTGTATATGTAAGGGAGTTGGCTTATTATCGCCGCTAAGTGAGTGATTATCATCTAGGAGATGTTTGACTCTAAGCGTCTTTCTAACATTCATTTATAATCTATAACGAAGCAAGTATATTTTGTATTCAATGAATCTATCTGTGATATTTCAGGCCCTTATTCAATTCCCCCCTTCACAAGGCAATAGAATCTGCTACACACAGTTATACAATTCAACACCATTACAATATTTTGAGACAGTTTTACATAATTGTGCAAATCCAAAAGCTAAATTGTTAGAAAATTAATAGAATACTTAATTTTAACCACGTTTATTGTTTAAAAAATCAACATGTTTCGTTAGCAATGCTTATTTCATCAGGGTTTACTTAATACTAATTACAACAATGAAGAAAGCGTTGCTTACGAAACATGTTGGTTTTTTAAACAATAAGTATTCTTTCTTCAAAATTCGCAAATTTGTTCTATTTATTTCGAATTAGAATGGTGCCACAAAATAAGTTTACTGTATTTGAAGAAGCTAAATTGTCAACTTAGAAGTACGAGGTATATTTTATTATTAATTAAATTACGATTATCGATATCGATTACCGATACTTTCTCCTCGGCATATCTTTTTTGAAGTAGATGAAACGTTCTTAAACCAATTTTAAATGATTATTCAATAAGATGTGCCTCCATAAGTCTCATAAACAACGTCAGTAGTACGAATTTGAACAATATCAATAAATTGTAGGAAACAAAAGTAGAACATTTCTTATTCGGTGGCAGAAATGTTCATATTCTGAAGGGGAATACCCAATGTTCCCGCGATACACGAGATGATGAGAAAGAATTTCCCCCAGTATTTTATGTGATAAATCAAACAAAAGGTATATTTCCATTTTCGCTTTTTCTCGGGTCCCCGATGAATTTCGATTCCATAATTTTCCATACCTTTCAGGAGAATTTCGGGCACCGTGTGTTTGTAAACTTTCCTCTCAGTATAATGTACAACAATTCCACAGCCATATCATTTTTATAGCACTTCCTTTCTAAAATTTTAGAAATACAATAAAATATTCGAATCTATTGTTTAAATGTGATGAATAAAAGTTTTAAAGTAAAAATATTTTTACTCTCAAACAGAAAATCTTTTTGTGTACAATCTGATGAAGCTGAAACTCGTGAACGGTGAGCTCAAGTGTCCTGAAATATACACATTTGACTTTGTATACATACATTTAGTTTAAGCACGCAACACAATATTTAATTATTTAAAAATAAGACAATAGACACGTCATTTTTTTTTTTAAATATTCAACATAGAAAATTAATGATGAAACTTGAACGAAGTCGATTTATTAGTAAGTACTAAGTATTATTAGTGAACAAAAAATATCTTCGAAAACTGATGACTTGTAAATTACTGCTGTATTTTTATTTCGTACTTGCAAATTTAAAATCGCTTCGACGGCGTAAATTTTCTATTCGAAAAAATAACAATGATATTTTTTGTTGCATCAGCAAACTGCCGCCAATGTAGAAAAGTTGCATCGAATTTGACTGTTAAAATGCAGGCTTGTTAGCTCATAGCCCGCTTTTTGCAATGACAGTTTTTACGCGACATTTATCAACGCACGCACGAACAGTACTTTGTGAACTGGCAGTGTCCTCCTGTTACAATAAACCCAAAGTGCCTGTTATAATACTGGTCGAGTGGGGGGTGCAATGGTAGTGGGTGGGGTCCAAGGACCGCGGGTCTTAGGGGGTGTATTTAATGAAGCACTAAATATTTAACATGGAACTGACTTTTGCGGAATGTGATAAAACTTGGATTAATTAACGTTTTTACAATATGAACTTTTCAAGCATCCGTTTCGGATGGGATCAATGATGGTTGCGCATATTATATAAAACACTTTCGTTCTCTGCGGATGCGTACAAAAAAAAACAACAATACATTGAATTGCCTTATATGTTTTATGAAGAAAGGGGTGTGAAGGAAGGCCCTAGACTCATCTTGTTTCTTCTCTTCACCAATCCGCTGGTCACTTTTTTATCGATATGAATTCCGTACAAGAGTCCCGACTGCTCCCGTCTGGAGCCAGTGAGACTACGGCATCCCCAATTGGGGTATGTTGTGAGGCTGAAGGTAGTGGAGGGGGGAAGGAGATGGGGAAAAAGAAGGTGGGAAGTACCTGGCCATTCAAATCTGGTCACCAAATACGGTCAAAGCCATTTCAAGCAACGTTTCAGTTGGTGGTTCAGAACGGTGGTCTTACACCAGGGCGATACTGAGAGTATCTTCCACTCTAGAACGTGCCGCAAATATACTATATATTATTTTAAATGAAAAATTGAGAAATAACACAAATTAAAAAAATAAAATTTATTTGCCATGCCGGGATTCGATCCCGCGACCTTTGGAATGCGAAACAAGAGCCTTACCGCTGGACTAAGTCGGCCGTCACTTAATATGATTGTCTCTCACAAAATATAAAACAGTTCAACGCTGCGTCATAACAATACAAACATAGCTGCAATCTGCAGCCGTGGCGAGTATCATCAGTCAATGGTTCACAAATTGAACTCATTTGCGGACACTCCAAATTATCACAAGTAAAATGCACAGTGCATTTCCAAACATGCTTAACGGGCGGGAAAACGAGGAACAATGAGTCTCAGTTTTGGCCTGGTTATAGATAAAGGGAGAGGAGGGCAAATTTTAGGCTATTCAATCACTAACTTGATTTAAACAACCGGTAAGTACCATAATCTGCACAAACTGTGAGTGTCTCTCAAATCTAAATTACACAAAATTTATTTTCGTATACATTTATAGTGAATCAGTTTTGTTAACCATAATTTTTGTGTTGTTATATTTAAATTAAACACCAATATTACAGATTCTCAGTTAGTCGTCGTGATTTTAATTACCTACTATTCTAGTCCCAGCAAGAGATCGCACAAGACTTCATCGTTCTAGTACTTTCTGCCTTATTCATTTTCAAACAAGACGCGTGAAAAGGCAGAGGACGAACGTCTCTCGTTAGGATAAGTTTACTGTTATACTACTGCTAAAAATTACATTTGTAAAAGAGATAAATAAACTTGAAGTGAATATAATAAATTGTCGAACTGAGTATTTTAACTGAGTAAAAGAATAAATGTTTTCCTCTAGTATTTTGAAGAAGCCATTATTATTTATTTTATTTCATATTTAATTGACATGTTGCCTTCAATTATTTTCATTGAATATGTACGTTTATCATTGAGAACAAACGAAATATCTTCCCCAGAATGATATTTGATCCGGACGCATCCAAAATTCTACGAAAGAAAAGCTTTTTAGGCCATTAAATAATATTACATTCCTGGTTTGACAAGAAAATCTAATTTGCATAATATTTAAAGGGATCTGGTTTCGTTCGGATATTATTTTTCGATTTATCCATTGAATATTATTTTATGTTATGAATATATATTTTTTAAAGACTGGATTAATAAGGATTGATGTTCTCGCAATTATTTAGATTTATTTCATGAACTTTTACTGCGAAAGTGCTTTTAGGTTTTCCAGCAATTTCACAAGATTTATGTGTAAGTTTTAATTTTGAATTCTGTTTAATTATTAGTGCATATAATATTATAATAATAAAACTATCATTGTCTGTATCATTTCAGGTAGAGTCAATGAAATTATTTTATTGAAAAGTTTTCTATGCATTTATAGTCTGTCAATTAAGAGTAGAAAATATTAAAAATGAAGCTACAAAATTTGTAGGCTGACAACACCAATTTAACTAACAAATATTATTTTAAAGCGCAATGACACTGAAAATATATAACACTGTAAATCACATTTTTTTGTTCAAAGAAAAAAATTAAAATCGAAGGAGCGCTGTTGTTAAGATACCAACTTAATGACATAAATTTGATTAAATGGTGTTTTACAAAGTGATTGGCGTTCATTTAATTTAATATAAATTTGAATTTAACGGTAGGTAGAAAGGAAGAATCAAATGGTGAGTTTAGTTACACTACTTTTAGATCTGAATGAGTTAAATATATATAATGTAGATGTTTGATTCCTTAATTTAATTGATAAATAAAACACTTGTGTTGCTAAGTTGTGTAACGAAGTGTTTTATTTATCAATTAAATTAAGGAATCAAACATCTACATTATAAAACGACATTTATGTTTATTTTATCACTTTCTTTTTATGGTTTCTTCTAACCAACTGACACTTTACAATAAAATCATATAATAACAAAACAAGTGACAATTCTCAATCTAACCGACACCACAACAATACTTTTTCTTTACATCTCCCCCCCTCGGGAAAGAAAATTATTGCAAAATTTTCTCATCTTCGATGTCCTCTTCTTCCAATGTTTGAACTGGAATAAGTTTTGTGATGTGGAATAGGTTTGATTCTGGTTTTTTATGACCCGTATCTATCCTGTATATGGAGTTTGAAATTTTTTCAATTATCTCATATGGTCCAATTTTCAGTTCATCCAATTTCTTCCTGTTCAGCTTGTTTCCATTTTCCACAAACACCATATCCCCTACGTTAAACTCGAAGTGTTTTCGCTTTTTATCGAATAATGTTTTATTGTAGTTATGTGATCTTATTGTGTTTTCAAGTGCTATTTTCCTGTCTCTGATCCAGTCACTATTTGATTCTCGTTGTTTTAGTTCATTCGGTAAAATCGTGCTGTCCGTACCATATAAAAGGTAACTCGGTGCAAAGTTAGTGACTGAGTGAATAGTCTCATTATATTTTCTTGTACATTCTTGAGCTATTGCTGTCCAGGCTCTCCTTTGTTCTTTTTCATTTATTTTACATCTTATTTTGTTAACTAAAGTTTGATTCAGCCTCTCATTTAAACCATTTGAGAATGGTGCATTTACTGCTGTGAAGATCATTGGTATCCGCTTGTCTTGTAAATATTTCTTGAATTCTTTTGAATTGATTCCCGGGTATTGATCGGTAAGTAGCATACCTATGTCTCCTGTTTCTGTTTTGTTAACTAGATTTACAAAATCGTTCGCAGTTTGAGTTTTTGAGGTAAGAACGAATGCATATCTTGTAAAGTGATCTACCAACAAATGCAGAAATTTTTTTGTTGACCTTGTACCTCCAAATCCTCCAATTGTGTCTATAGATACTATTTCAAAAGGCTTTGTTGCCGGGCCTAAATGATACATAACGCCAAATTTGTCTTGTCCTCTAGATTTATTTTTAATACAAATTTCACAGGTTCTGCAAACTTTTATTATGTTTTTATTTAAATTTTTGGCTACGTAATGTGTGCTTATCATCTTTTGCATTTGTCCAATTCCAATATGGCAAAGGTTTTCATGTATTTTTTTTATGAGTTCCATACTAAACTCTTCTGAAAGAATAACTTTTTCTTTTTCTCTGATTTTTTTGAAGTATATATGGTGTTTCTCTATTAATTTGCTTTTTTTATTTTGTATTTCTTCATTTTTATTCTGATCTTTCAAAATATCTTCCACTTTAATCATGTTTACGACTTTCAATTGTTCATCCGTATTTTCATTTGATTCTAGAACTGGATTTCTGCTTAGACAGTCAGCTTCCAAATTTTGTTTTCCTGGAGCATATTTTATGTTAAAGTCATATTGTGAAAGATAATATGTTAAATCACCCAGCTCTTCATCAGTTCTAGATTTGAGGTTCATGTTTTCCAGTGGTTTGTGATCTGAATAAACTGTAAATGGTTTACCTATCAACCAGTATTGCCAGTATCTCACTGCTTCTTTTATAGCTAAGCATTCTAGGTAAATTGCTTTTTTCTTTTTCTGGGCTCCATTTAGTTTTTTCGAAAAGTAAGCTACTGGTTTTTCTTTTCCATCAGATTGTGTCTGTTTTAAAATAGCTCCAACACCTTCTAGAGAAGCATCCGTGTATATATTAATTGGCAAATCTTGATCAAAAATTTCCAGGATTGGTTGTGAGCATAGTAGATTTTTCATCGTTTCAAAAGCACTTTGGCATTTATCAGTCCAAATAAACTTTTGGTTTTTCCTTAGTAAATTATGCAAAGGATCTAGTATTATTGCACTCTTCGGAATGTACTCATGATAAAAATTGATTTTTCCTAGAAATTGTCTCACATTCTTCTGTGTTTTTGGAATAGGAAAATTCTTTATTGAAGTCAAATTATCCTTTACTGGCTTGACTGAATTATTCTGAATTATATGACCCAGATATTTTACCATGTCTGATGCAAATGTGCATTTTGTAAATTTTAATCTAAAACCTTCCATTTTGATTGCATTCAGCAGCTTTGTCAGATGATCAATGTGTTCAGCAAAAGTTTTTGAAAATATAAGAATGTCATCTATGTAATTGACAGCAAATTCGTTTAGTTTATATTTTCTCAATATATTGCTTAATATCCTCTGAAAAATTGCCGGAGAAGTCTTTAACCCAAAAGGCAGGCAGGTCCATTGATAATGTCCCTCCTGTGTTACAAATCCTGTTTTTTTTTTGTCTTCAATCCGCAGCGGAATAGACCAAAAGGCTGAGTTTATATCCAGCGTTGAAAAAAATTTGCAATTTCTGGTCTTCGTCATTAGGTCTTCAATCAACGGAAATGGTTGAGCTTGAGGTACAACTATTTTATTTAAGTCTCTGAAATCTATGCATAATCTGGATCTTTTGTTTTCTTCTTTTTTAAATGCTAGAGTAACCTAATCTAAAATTAGATACACGATCTAAAGTCCGGGAAACGCTAGGTACTTAAGCTAATATTAAATAAATGTGAGCAATTTCTATAGTGTGCTTTATATTTTATTACAATATCGTTATTCATCATTATGTTAACACAAAATTGTAATTTTGAGATCAGTAGGTATCTAATGTATCTATATTGCAATGAAATTTTTTTTTTTCATTTTTATGCCTTTTTGATTTATAAAAATGTACGTTAAACAGCTTTACCATTCCACCACGAGTTATATTTTTATATTGCCATTTGAACAACAGTAGCGTCCTCCTATGTTTTCTACTTTTATTTGACAAACTGTAACTGTATAGGTATTTTAATTCCAAATACAAAATTAGGATGTTGACTGTCATGGCGGACATGTGTACTTTTAAACTAAAGTTATAATGTAAGCAATAAAAATACTAAATTAATATTATGATGTTGGTCTCGAACACAGGTTTATTAACATAGGTTTTTTTCTAAATAAAAATTCATTGAAATGCTTTTAGTAAGTATACCAAACCGGCTCAAGTATCGGGGCCCGAGTAAATCTGGCTTCCAAGAAACTGGGCTTCTTGTATATGGCTATCAGATTCTGCAATAGTAACCAGCCGCTAACCCTGTACAAATCTCAAATACGCCCAAAAATTTAATTTGGGAGCCACCTCTGGGCTGGAAGCCCAAAATATTTGATAAACCTAGTTAATTCTGTGCTAAGGTGGGCGGTCCGTCTGATTGACAAACCGTTTTTAACAGACCGATTGCCATCTTAAATGTACAGAAGCAATGTAAGTACGTTGTTAGTTCTACAAATAAGCAAGTACTTTTGTTGCTTCTTTACGCAATCATTCTTGACGCAATCACTACTATCAGTTCCTATTTTTAAAATTACACTTAAATCGTAACAAATCCAGAAAAAAATCCTTAGGTTTGTCTATATGTTAATGCATGGAACTTATCCAAGATTCGTGCACCGTATAGAGTTACTTGAAGCAACAAATATATTCAGTTTAGAAACTAGACGTCATGCAAATCTTGCAATTCTTAGTTTTAATATAATCCATAACTATATTGACAGCCCATTCCTCTTGGAATGCTATGGCTTATACGTGCCTGAAAATTTCAGCCGTAGTCGTCGACACGACGTTCAAAATACCATACGGCAGAACAGATGTTCTAGCATAGCATAGCATGATAAGAGTAATGGTACTGTTGAACGAAATATCGAAAACACTAGATATATACAACTCTTCTTTAGATAGCCTTAAGATTTTTTTGTATAATGATCATCTTCCTAGGTGTTCAAATTGTCAAAATGAGAAAATTGTACGGTAATTGAGTAAATAATCTGTTTTACAATAAAAAAATAAATTAAAAAATCCGAACTCATTGCAGCAGAGTTACAATCACTCGCGGAGAGACTGACCTACAACCGGAATTGGTATAGTTTATGATAATATGTGTTTATGGTGTTAAGGGGTTAGTTCGTTAGTTTCTAGGCTCAACTTGCTGTAAGGCTTGACTGCAGAATAGCCTGATCGGGATTGTTCGACTAGCAGGACTCCTCTTCTGCTTCCGCTTCCTGGGAGGCAGACCAATAAAGGAGAAAAACTGAAACAATAACGAGTGCCGGAATGATTCGCGCCCTTTTGTCAAGGAAGAAGGAAAAAAAGTGCGCGAAACAAGCCGGAATATTTGCCGAAAAGTTTTCCTTTTCACATCTTTCTTTTGTCTCCCCCTCCCTTCATCCCCGAGTCCCGGTGCCGCCCGGTAAAGTTGGCAAGACAATGTGCTCGATAACGAGTGAATAAAATCTCCCGCAAATTGTCAAGTGGTCGTGTTTTATCTGCCTTTATTCCGCGATGTTTGTTCAGCCGGGGGAGGCGGCTTCCCGCTTCCCCGCTTCTCGCTCCCCGCTTCCCGCTTCCCGCTTCCCGCGAGGGGCAACTGCGCAATTCAACTTCAACCAACTTCTTTTACTGCTTTACACCGAATTTCTTTTAACATACATTATCATTTGCTCGGGTGGACGCACCCGAAGTTGAAGTC
Organism: Glyphotaelius pellucidus; assembly: GCA_936435175.1. NCBI lineage: Eukaryota > Metazoa > Arthropoda > Insecta > Trichoptera > Limnephilidae > Glyphotaelius > Glyphotaelius pellucidus. The sequence continues at coordinate 8,342,755 of OW386537.1, read as the reverse complement.
GTTTGTACCTACAATCATTTCACTGAATGTAAACACACTCAACACCCCGACAAGAAAAGAGAACTAGAGTGTTTTATTTTACGTCAGTGTAAGAAATGCAAAGTGACTTAAATCTATAAATAGTACTATCAAACTACTGATTTTGGTTGTCTGTCTGTTGTTGTAACTCTGGTTCAATGAACCCGGATTTTAGAATTTAAGTGTCAAAACTGATTGTGTCAAGAATTCAGATAAGCCATGAAGTACTTACGGCAAAAAGTGCCATTTACAAGCATGTGTTTATTTAATAACAGTCGTAGTACATTGAAGAAAAAAATGATTTTTTTTTTAATTACACATGACAATAGAATAACAAATAAATTAAACAACCTAATAAAAGCATTAAAAAGAAAGAATAAAATCAAAAACTCGTTATGTAGTGACATCGATAAAATATGTTTGGCTGAAATGTTTGATCAGTACAGCTTGTATTAAAAATATCAGCAACATTGGCATAAAAATTACCTATGGTGTGTAATCTATTTATAACAGAATTGTAGCCTGAGACCGACGTGTAGTTGTCACAAAAATACATACTAGGGAACCTTGATCTGATGGTAGGTACATGAAAGTGAATCAACTTTTATATATCAGGGCTATCCAACTGATAATTTACGATTTTATATAAAAATATTTGATCAAAAAATTTTCTTCTGTCACTTTACTTCAACAATTTCAAAGAATGCAATAAAAAAATCATATTTTTTTTATTCTAAGGGAATTCCAAGTCTCATATTGGATACAAATATGTCTTTATGAAAATTATTTTAATTCGAAGTGCGTTGTTTGAAATGTTTAATTAAGTAAGATTAGATTTCGTATTTTTCAAGGGTCTGCGCTTTTTAGTTAACATGCAATTACGAAGCCTATAATAGTTTTATTTTAAACATAACAATCCACTCAGTGACAAATACAGAAAACCACAAATGCAATATAGCATGTACAAACATAGAAAGCAAAACCGATATTAAGTACCTGGGCATAACAATAGACCAACGTTTAAAATGGTCCCCACACATAAATATTCTGAACAACAGAGTAAGGAAACTAACATACATATTTAGATGTTTAAGAGATATTTTAAAAGAAAAATTACTTATAACCACATACTTCGCTTTCTGTCAATCAATTATATAATACGGCATTATAGGATGGGGCGGTACATATAAAAATCAAACACAAACAATTTACGTATCACAAAAACTAATATTAAAAACAATTTTAAAAAAACCCTATTCATATTCATCAGACCTTTTATTCAGACAATTTAAGGTCAGAAAATTAAATGCGTTATACTTCTACCATGCAACATTACAAATTTATAAAGATGATATTCAAAATAAAGTAGCACCCTTTAAAAATAACAGAAATCTTAGACAAACGTCAATACTTCCAACTCTAAAATGTAAAAAAAAACAATAGGACAGCAAAATCATAAATATCTCGGTGTCAATTTTTTTAATTCTTTACCAGAAAGAATTTGAAACATGAACACTAACATAAAAGAATTTAAAAGATACCTAAAAAATTATAGTGAAAATATGAAATGAGTTATACCAAATAAAACTTTTATGATAACACCCCCCCATACACACAAGCCCTGCTTACTTATGGAAGTACATCAAATATATATATTATGTAACTAATTTTTGTATAGAATCTATTTGAAATAAATGTATCTATTCATGATTCATAATTAAAAAAAAATAAAAATAATAAACAATAAACATTGAAAGGGAAAACTTTTAAAAAGGAAACTGTAGAATTGAAGATGGAACATAACAGTCCCACTGCGCATTGAGTTCTGAGTAACTTGCTACCTATCTTGGTTAATTATCCAATCCATTACCTAATGAAAAAAATCTGCTATTTTATTTGAGTTTGACCTAGTTTTAGTTAAAACGTTGTCGCGCGTCATGTTATTTTTTTTACTGGAACACCTCTCAAAATTCACTGCATTTCTTGGACTGCGGAATTATCAAACGTTTTACAATAATGTACTTATTTGAAATTTTTTAAATTTATATTGGGGCAAGTTTTCAATGGGTATATTTCAATTGTGTCCTCTGCATGCGAACTGTATGTTAATTTCTCTAAATAAACAATTAACAGTGTTAATTTCAAGTGACCTCTCAGGTAAGAATGATCCTGTATATTTTCTTCCTGTTCAGTACATGTTTACTCAGCATCGCGTTCATTGGTCAAATCATTGTACAAATAGTTTCGTATCGGTGATCGATGAACCTGTGGAATTTTTAGTCATAATGGTTTGTCTAGTTTGTAGTTAGAAGTAAGATTGTAGAAATATATTATAAGTTTGTACCGCGGTGAATCTTTACTTGAAGTGATTTTTAACCCCCGACGCAAGGAGCGGTTCGTAAGTTTGTTTGTTTGTTTGTAAGTTTGACGTGTCTGTGTGTCTGTTTGTCTGTCTGTCTGTCTATCTGTGACATCGTAGCTCCTAAACGAATGAACCGATTGTGATGCAGTTTTTTTTGTTTGAAAGCTGACGTAATAGAGATGGTTTTTAGCTACAATTCATGAAAATCTGTTCGGCGTTTCAAAGTTTTCAGGCTTTTTTGTGTCGGGGGTTTCTTAAAATTTTGTAAATTTTACTTATTCACTGAAACGGCCTTATACAAGTTATCCAAATATTATTATTACTAGCTTACCCGGCCACGCGTTGCTGTGCCTAACGAAACAAAAGGCCATCTGTTAATTTGCATTCACAGACATTCTTATATATTTCAACCAATTTACACAAGACCTTGACAAATTATATACTTAAATCTTTCTCATGAATCACTGCATCTATTGGTGAAAATATTATGAAAATCCGTTTAGTAGTTTTTGAGTTTATCGCAAACAGACAGACAGACAGAGGAACGCGCTGGAGGACTTTAATTTATAATATGTAGAGATTGTTTGTATCAGACACCACAATACCTCGCCCTGCTTACTGTTGGTTATCTGCAGACCAATTTCGCTCCGCAACTATCATGTTCCGCATAAATCACAATGATTTACTGCTGCTACGGAAAAACTGTCAAAAATCATTTTTACAAAAAAAGTATTGAGGATATTTCTATAACGGAACATATTCAATCTGGTTAATGGAAAATAATGGGAATTCCATTATCGATAAAAATCTGTTAGGAAAGTAAACCTTCATAGGCAACTTTTTAATATTAATTTATGGAACGAAATTTGAACAGGGTGTTGTGCAAGTTTAGAGTGGCTCAAACTTTTCGTCTGCCCTTAAATAGATAAGACTGCTCTCTTTCAGAGCCTTCTTCCTCCCCCGGCTAATAGCTTTTGTGAATAGTATCGAATATTACAAGTGTCTCGGAGTGTAGACTAGAGAGGCTCTAGTCTCTAGTAGTATCGCGTCTTGACAGGCGTCTCGGAGTGCCCGGAGACTTCGGCTGAGGATCGCTCCGTCTAACGATTTACGACGCACACGAAAAATCGAGAAACAAAAGTGTTAGAAGGCAGATTTACATAACGGTTTCAGCACGGCTCACTAGGCGCTGTTTCAGGCCGCCTGAAAGCAAAGTTTTGTATCAATTTGGTATTATAATTCTCTTGTCCCCGTTACATAGCGAGAGATGAGCGTCTGCACGCCTGTGCCTGTGCTGTGCCTGTAGCCTGTAGCGCCTGTTCGGTGTACGCCTGTAGCGCCTGGGCGTCTGGGGAAAGGAATATAGTGTGAACCAGTAGTTGCCAACTTTTTTTTCTTGGAAGTCATTCAAAGTAAATAGTTTTATTGCTCAACGATAAATATTATCAATTTTTACAAAATATGCATTTTCTCACAAAACAACGATCAATCAATATGGAAACAAAGTGTTAACTGATACAAAAACGAAATACAAGTTGTTATTGTTGAAGTGAAATTTTACTTAGCACCGTTGTGATTTGAAACTCCATGAAATGAAAAATAGCGACACTAAAAAGAGACAAACACATACATCTACAGGATTTAGCTTGCTAGAGAATGAAATATTATAATCGGTCTCCTCTTTGTGCGGTGCTTCGTAACCTTCTCACTCTTGTCTACTTTGGTTTTATGAAGGTTTCACTTCTACCGCGTGTGAATTGAACACTCTTATTATTTCTGAAAGGACCGATATGTACACCCAAGCGTCATGGGTTCAATTTCTCTGCTAGCTAAGCACTTGATCATTGCACGAGCAACATTTTCCGCTCATAATAATTATGGTAGGAAAGATGGATTCAAGTATCTTCAAGTTATTCGTAACCCGGAATGTCAGTCCTTCTTTTTATTTTTTCAGCTGTGGAACGATTTGCCTTTCTCTGTATATCCCCCCTCCTATAAGGGTTTCTTCAAGACCCGTATTCACTCCTTCCTCTCCTTAAAAAGAACTTCCCTACAGGAACTATTTGTCCGCGGACCGCTCCCTGTCCACCGCTGGTGTAGAGAATTCATACTTTTAAAGTAACTCTATGGATTATTCATCTGTGTCGTCCGATTTGTCATATTCCGATTTACAGCAATACTTTTAACTGTAGTAAGCGGACCTTCCTCTTACTGCTTTGTAATATTTATAATAATAAAAACGACATAATAAACCTTGATTTCGAGCTTTAATGTTCAATTTGTTGAAAAAATATATTTTGAAATTTTTTCGAAAATCACATAATATGTGAAAAAAATTATGAATCACCCCAATATCAATTATTACCGAAATGCTTTTATTTTTTTCATTAATTATATTAAATGAATATTTCACTTTTCGTAAATACAGTATTTCTTTTCAAGAAATTCCGTCAATGGAGTTTGACAGTGATTGATAAACACGAATTCTATAGAATTTTTTCGTCGAAGTGACAAAAAGATATTGAACAAAATAACAATTTCCATTTATGATCACATTTTTCTGTCAAATCGTCAAAACATAAGCAAATAATCAATACAATGTTCTTCACAGATTTTCGTTTGGCGTTTTAATCTTTGATTCCAACGAATCAATAAAAACATGTTATATATTTTATGTTTTGTGTTGCCTAGATAATTCCGAAATAAAAATTGAGACTTGATAGATTTTGTAAACATCTGTTTCAAGCTTTTTAGAAATGAACGCCTACGTTTTTTATCTTTTCATCGTACTGCCTAAGAAAATCTGAGAAAATATCCAAACTTAGTACTTATTGAAATTTGATATCCATCTATGATTAGAGATTTTCACCGCCAAAAGAATTTGATTTATTTTTGAGGTATTATGCAATGTTGCGCTGTCTCCTTTTTTAGCCAATGTGACTTGATGATTGACACTGTAACGCTGTCTAATACCTCAAAAATAAATCACGATAATTTCAAGAAACGTTTTTATCTAACGTTTCAATAAACGAATGTATCTGTATTGTAAATATGCGAGCCTGGGGCGTGTAAATAACCCCAAAAACTCTCTGAGCGTAATACTAAAAAAATTATTGTGGCTCAACCTTGCGCGGACAAAATATCACAAAAAATAGCAATCTGGCAGAATCTCAAAGGAAAAACAGAAACACTGACCTTAATTGTCGAACTCTGTGACGTGTGGGAGGCCTCCCAGTAAATTTCCATCCACTTTAATTAATCTCAGTATAATTTTCGTAATTTTAAAATATGCACAAGTATGTTGTCAACTTTACACACAAAAATTAGAAATCACAATTAAAAGCAAAAATATTCAAATCACAAAATGATTTGAATTATTTACTGGTCACAATAATACTTTATTTCAAAACTGCATTATTTCTTTAAACGGACAAGTGGGTGACATCTCTGTTCATTTGTTCAAGCATGATGATATAGCCGTTCTTTTTTCGAACAATACATTCAGTGCCTCTGAAAAATCCAAAGAGATCGCCAGAACCCCCATTTTTTGCAATTTAAATATTTCAATTATTTTTTCGAATAAACAAAACAAAAAACATATTACAATGCCTAACCAGTATCATTTGTTTCTTAATGCCTGCATCTGGAAATGCTTGCAAATTCTGATACCACGCAAGCTTTTGTGTATATCTAATATTGGTTTTAATTAATCCACTAAATATTTAAGCTTTGCTTTATTTTTACATTAATTATCTCATTGATACTTGTTTTGTTCTAATATTGGTTTTAATTAATCCACTAAATATTTAAGCTTTGCTTTATTTTTACATTAATTATCTCATTGATACTTGTTTTGTTCACAACTCGTCCTTCGAAGATGTCCTTCGACGTAGAAAGTTAAACAATAAGTCACAACACTGTCTAAATGTACTATTTAGCTTCACCCTTTCACGAATCGATACAAATAATTATTTCCCCTAAAGATCCGTATAAAGGTTTTTCCGAGAGAAATCATCAACCTTACATCATTAGAGTTTACAAACTTTATGACACAGACTTTGTTAGAGCCCAGTTATCACAAAGGACGAATAAAAGTAATAAAAGTTAACTAAAGTAATATCCTTGCCAGGACTTATGAGCTATAATCATTAGTAAGAAGCTTGCGTTCCAATACATCGGAGTGAAAACTCGCAAAGAAAAAACCCATTGTTTACTGTTTCGTTCCTAGGGATTCATTTTGTTGACATATGAAAAACCCAGCAATCCGTAAATACTTTTTTTATTGAGCTCGCGATTTTGCTTAAAAGGAAAACACTAATTAATGGACTCTGTTTTTCAGTGATGTTTATTTGCGAACATCTCTGAAATTAATGAGAAACTTTATTTTACCAATCAATATTAGCATTAGTTTAGGCAATAAGGGCTACCTTAATTAGTATTAGCAATATCAAGTAGAAGTAGTCTAATTTTCAAATACGTGTAAATGTATCGAATTAAATATTCATTAATCTTGTTCTACGATGTTTGCCGTGACTTCGTTTGATATTTGTATAAAGCAACTCGTAAAGTTTATTATCCATTTATTTGAATGAAATACGCATCTAAAATTACTACAAGTATAATCGAAAACATAATTAACGAATATTGCCGAATTGCGAATAGTGGTATTTTCTAGTTTGTACAGTTGCAAATAAAAAATAGGAAATTAAAAATCTGTTAAATTTGTTTTATACGATTTATTCGATTGTGCATCAGCACAAGCATTTTTTTGTTTATTGGATCGCCAAAAGAATTAATTTACAGTTTCAATATGATTATAGCGATTCCAATTAAAAGTGAGTACACCATTCATCTCAACATTGTAAGAATAAGTTGTAGTACATAATAATAATAAATTAAATTAAGTAAGTAGGTATGTAAAACAAGGAAGATCAAAATATAACATATACAAATGTACGTATATATGTATATGCATACGAGTGCAAACTCTATGTATATATGCATACATGTACGTACACACACGCCCACACATATGTATTTGTACTAATATTAAAGAACCAATGCATATTACTAAGCGGTTCTAAGTGTGGAGATTTTCAGGTATATATGCAAGTAAGTACTACAGGTAGTGATTGAATTCGAAAATATATCCAAGTCTTCATATTCGCAGTATTTATTATACAATCGAGTCATTCTTGACGTTGGTTTGAAAAAACTTGTATTATTATTTTTTTTTTTTTTTAATTTATTTATTTATTTTATAAATCAACAATCCAGTCCCGCTAAGCCAATTGCAATTGGCTTGACAGCAGGTGCTTATAATTCCTTACAAATATATTTAAAGTTATAATTTACATCTTTTATCTACAGTTAAACATTTTTTCATAAATTTTATCAAGTATCAAAATAAATATTCTTTTTCCAATAACCAATTTTTCACCATATATTTAACCTTATTCATAGAATTATGTTGCTTTATATTGTCAGGTAATAAATTAAATATCTTCGGTATGTTGTATTCAAACGTTCTCTGTCCGTACTTATTATTGAATTTCGGAACTATTAACCCGTCGTTACGCGTGAATCTAGTGCTATATTTATGATCTAGTTTCTCTTTATGCTGCGGGGTAAATATATGCTGAATTATAATTTTATACCATAGTATTGCCTTCACAGGTAAAATTTTTGCACTCTGAAACAGCAACGGAGTATTGTGTCTTTGTTTGAAAATGTTAGGGACAACTAATAATTTTACAATTGCGTTTTGTGCAACTTGTACCTGTTTCAGGTTGGTTACAGTATACTAATACTTGTTATTAATACTTATATATTAATACTTGTATAAGTATTGTTCCAAAAGGTTTCAGGTTTCTCGTGAATTAAGGCTTTATAGATTAATTAAAGATGATTAACATATGTTTTGTATGATTTTAAACAGAGACAATATATCCGAGATGTGTCTTCTTCTGGGAAGTGAGACTTCTCTAAAGTGAGTAAGTCTTTTCTAGATAAAAGGTGTTCAATCACAAGAGCGTAATTACCGGTATTTTGCAAGTAAAATTATACGATGAAGTCGAGTTTGGTTATTTTTTCTCCGCTTAGGCTATGGTTTTTCGTTCCATTAACTATTTATAAAAGCGGCTCGTTTTCAAAGCGCCAAATATTATTATTCTATTAGATGAAAAAGCACTTAAAATAACAATTTAACGATTATAATAATTATCGTTAAGGCTAAAAAGGTTTGAACGTGTTTCTGAACAAACTGTGTTCCAAGATTGTGAATTATTAAGTATGCATAATTTGCATTTACCCTTGAAAAGCCACAAAACCCGTCGAAAGGGCAGGCAGGGGTTGCGGTATGAGGAAGGGATGTGGGGTTTGGGGATGGGGGTTGAAACTGTCAGGTAAATAATTAAGTAGTGTGCTCAGTTTTTGTCTAGTCGGCACAATACAGTCACGTTGTTACGGCTCATGTTTCATCATTGCAAACCTGGGACTGATGCAAATGTTCGTTATGGGGCTAATGCTTGATTGCGCCGACTTGTCTCAGCACTTTCGGCGGAATCGTAAACTAACTTGAATATTATAATGCTGTGACTGTTGTAGTCAAGAGTACCTACCGCTGCTGCGATGTGATGTCAAGGGAAATATTTTTTCAATCCTGCTAAAGTTTTTTATCACGTCTGGCAACTAAAAATATTATTTTAGGGGGTGGGATTAGCAGCACTGTATTTTCTTGAGACTGCAAGGGGAAGAATAAGGATTACATATTTCGTTAGCCATGTTTCGCGCTGAACTTAGTTAGGTGGATGATACTCTCTATGATACTAATGTAATCTAAATAGAAAAAAAAACAAAGCAATCCAATTTTTAGGATGTGTCTTATGCGTCAATAGTATTTTGACAAACAGGGTGAATCATATTAAATTAATTAATACATGAGAGTTATTTCAATATTTTTAATTTCAATAGCTATAATATTCAATCCTTGAATATTGATAAGAAGAAAATACAAAATATTTATCAATTTATTATATTTGATATCCACTCAAATTTAAAAATAAATATCTCCACTGTGGAGAAAAATTCTGTTTTTGATGCAAAAAAAAACTATCGAACCCTAAACTTAGATGATGACGACTTTTTTTCCGCTAAATTACTTATATACCTATTTTTCAAGGGATATTGGTCAACTCAATTATTTTCAAATCCCAACATCATTTCCATAATTATCTAAGAGCTTTAACATGTACTTATCAAGTACTTTAATTTTTTTGTTATTGTATTAGCATGGGTCGCCCCAAGTGGCTCGCTTCGCTTTGTGTCTTAGCAGGGGTGGCCGGGTAAATGGGGGCGAGGTTTGTCTAGGTCTTGATGGGTGTGCTTTCCCACCCTCTGCGTGGCGGGCCAGATCGAAACCTTTTGACCTCTCCGGCCGATCTCCCTCGACCTATCGCCTTGCACCGCAGTTAGGGAGATGGATACGTCCGTCACTTCTGGACCCCCAGTCCGTCACATTGACCCCCTAGATCCAACCCACCCCTCGTGCCTTTTACCTTCCTTGATCTTTCTCTCCTTCCTTTCTTTAAAAATACCCTCCACACAGCATCTGCTAAAATGATAAAGACCCTGACGGAAATTTAAATTTGGTTACGTTTATCTGAAGTTTTGAAAATCCGGACACAAATATTTTTTGCAGTTTTTAATCCCTTTCCTACAAAAAATCGCGCAATACATCGCATAACTGCAGTTGTCCATACTCCGCAGTCCGAATGCGTGTGAGACGTTTGACACGTGGCCGCTACGTGTCGGTGCCGTGTCGCTGGACTGTGACACGGTAATCCCACGCGGCGCCAGGTCCAGGCAGGTGAGGCTGCAGACTGTGGCCATTCGTCATGGCGCCGGACGCAAAGCTCCCGGTTTTCTTAACAATGAGTGATTGTTCCGACCCGCGCCATTTTCTCGCCAGCCGCTTCTTTCCCAAGTCTTTGTTTACTTTTTATCTTCTATTTTTGCTCCGGTTTTTTGTCTGTTGTAGTTTTTGTTTGATGTTTGACGTCTGTCGCTAATATGCCTGTTCTCACTCGCGATTAGGTACACGATATTAATGAAGCAGGCTTCTCACAGCCGACTGCTCTGCAAAGTAAGATGGATGTGTTTTTCCCAAACTACAAATAATTATTTTACATAAATAGAGCAGAAAACCTATTTGTTTGTCTCTAAATCTCGATCTGTGAGTTCCGTGGGGCTTTTAGAATGCTGTTATGCTATCAACAGCAAAATAGAACTGGATAAAAACGCATGACAGTAAAAACATTTCATTAGCAAAAATAATTATTACCTTAATGTTTTCATATGAAATGAACACTTTGTGATGTGACATTATGATTTTAACCAAAATAGTAGAATACTCCCCTAACAAAGCTCCAGGGGTGGCGAAACCCGGTCGGCAATTTGAATCAAAATAAAATTGTTGTTAACAGTGTTATCGTTTAATTACTTATTTATTTATATTATGCCTATTTTTTGGGGAGATAATTGATAAGTGCAAGCGCTACAGTAATTTCCCGTAATACCATGCGAGCGAAGCCGCGGGGAAAAGCTAGTAAATTTAATAAAAGGAAATTTCGAATTTAACAAAAAAATACTTGATGCGTTTGAAACACTTAAGTTATTTTATCTAAAAAGTTTTGATGTACGTACGTGAAACGTAATGTATAACCTTACTTCGTAAGACAGTGTACTTAGGAGAAAGCTCAGTTTCTTGTAGAAAGCTTCGAGGATCAAAACTCTCAATTACATGGAAGGCGAGATTTTTTGTACCTTCAGGTTTACAATGTGTTCATTCAGCCTCTCCCGAAATGATGGTGTAGGCATATTAATAATGAAGCAGATTAATATAGCAGCTACAGTAAGCTTCTCATATTTAATTCACCGTACACACGGATTACACGAACATACGCACGTGTAAATGTACGACATGTACCATTGAAATATTAATTATGCTCTCGGCTACATTATCATGGTGGATATATATTATCTCGATAATCTTCATACGTTGTTCATACGTAATGTTACATTTGTTTAAATTGTTAACCCGATACAAAACATCTTTAGACATTCATCAAATATGTACGAAGAAAAGCCGCGCTTTGTGTCTTCCTTGAAGGCAAATTTGAAACAAAAATCAAGATACGATATAATTAGAGATACATATTTATTTCGTCATTGTTTCCATTTTGGATGAATGAAATCACTTTGTCTGTTTTTAAAATTGTTGCTAAAATGCCTTAATTTTTGTGCATTTATGTTTTTCGGGTTATTTATAAGTTTTAGTGTTTCTATTTGTGTCTAATATGATTTGAGATTTTCACTGATAATTAAACTCCAGGGGTGTTTAATTCAGTTTGAGGTTTCGGAATGTAATTTTTTGCTCACTAGCTTAAATAGATTTTTTTTGTTTTACTCTTAGCCTACATTGGCAAAATAATTATTAACAAAATTACCTACTTTTAGCGGATGTTCTGATGTTTTTAACAGGTTCGTTATTTATTTTGATCTCTGTTACGGGATCGCTTTCGTTTATTATAATGTAGGATATTTCTTTTAAAAATGGCCGTGGTTTTTTGGGGTCTCTTTTCCTTTTTGCTATTTTATTTCTATAGTTAAGTTTTTTCGATATATATGTGAGCCGTATGAATTACTTTTTATATCGTTTATAGAGATGACATAGATGTCATTTGGGTTTGATTAACTTTGTTTGTGAATTGTGTCACTTTTCTTAAACTTTTTAAAAGCCCTTTTGATATCCACGGTTTTAGAAAATTAAGTTTAGTTGGCGGTTTTTTCAATGGTTTTATTTTGTCATGCTTAATTAATGTTCTTATTTTCTACAACTATTCCCACTTTTATTATCAAATGCATCTTTTAGTTTTAAAATATAAATTAATTGAATTTTTTTTAAGTTTTGTGAGGTTTTTACTTTTCTTGTAATAAAATGGTACAAACTTTTTTTTTTTAATTTTTGACGTTTTACAACGGTTCAACCCGTTCTACAAAATGGCGTTTTAGTGTTAAGCTTTCATTATTTTTTGTCACGTGTACTTTATATATCATTTGCTGCACGTGGTAGATTAGCAACACGTGTAGTTTTCACCTCCTGCAAGTTAGTTCGTAATCCTACCATTTGTTTCCGTTAGAAACAGGAAAGCTCGGAGTCGAGCTAGACTGTGTAGTGGTGGCGTACTTAATCGACGTTTCGATTTAACCATCAAAAATTCTATCGGTTGAATTAGTAACAAATAAACAAAACGACAACCAATCAAAAAAGTAGGCATGAAAAATGTTGAGAATATGAGCACATTTGAATGGGTTACAAAAGTAGGTAAATGGAGTGAAGAATTTTGTATACTATATGTGGTATAGTATTTGATGAGAGATAAAGTATGATGTATATCGTAATACGACGATCAACAAACAATCAACAAATGTTTATGAATTTTTTTTTAAATTTATCTGCATAATTTTTTTCTTAAATTTTCAGTTTGTAAGTTTGTAAATCACGGGGCAAATAATAATTATAATAATAATAATTTTCATAAGAATATAATGCGTAAGGGGTTGTGTTTTTTTTTACATAAACTCCACACAGGAGGCCCTGAGGAAAATAATTTCCCTCAGGGCCTATGTCATCTTTGAAGATGCTGTGTGGAGGGTGTTTTTGAGGAGAGGAAGGAGTGAACATGGGTCTTGAAGAGACCCATGTTGTAGGAGGGAGGAAACACAGAGGCCAGCAAATCGTTCCACAGCCGAGCTGTAGTCGTAGAAACGACCCGTTCTCATGTGACTAATGTCAACCGTGTACGAATGTTGAGCGTGCGATGGCGTGTTTCCCGACTACGCACCGGTGCCGAGGGGATCAATGACGCAAGTTCCTCGGAGCATCTTCCATTGAAATACCGATAGAACAAGGACAGCGTTCCCACCTGGCGCCTGTGCTCTAAAGATTGCAATCCGTTCAAACGGACTGCCCGTTTCTACACAGAGTCAAGGTTTTTTTCAGGTATTTTGTGGCTCGAGACCAGAGGTGGCTGCCAAATTCAACCGTGGGGCACACACAGGGTTAGCAGTTGTGTACTATTAAAGTATCTGCGTGCCCTGTACAGTATGCCCAGTTTCTGAGAGGTTTACTTTTATTTACAAAAAAAATCAAAAATGTCTGCACTAACTAACAAACCATCACGCCATTTCCCCGCAGGGTTAGGCAGAGAAGGTGAACCGCCAAACAACTCGGTCCTGGCTCATACTCTTTGCCTCATTCACATTCAGACATCGTCTCATACATACTTTTCTATTATTCTGACTTATAAGCCCGACTTTAGTATCTAATTCACTTGATCATGCCATGTCTTTCTTGGGCGTCCCCGACTTCTTCTACCATTCGCATTTGCTTCATATGTTCTCTTTTAACTCCTTTCTTCATTCGTTCGCTCTACATGTCCAAACCATCTTAGTGTGTATGCATGTGTTTTAAAAAACACCTGAAATTGACAAATTCAACGTTAGCACATTGTACCGAAAATTTATTGTTAGTCAATTCACATCAGATTTTTAAATGTTGTTTACATGTTTAAACATGTACGAGTAGGTATACCATTTTTTTTTACATGAATAGCTTTTTCTCGGGATCCGTATTCGAGTGATACGTTATTCGATTATTGCAATATTTCCGATAATTCGCATCCCTAGAATTGCAGTGCACTCAAAGAGCAACATCGGTGGCTGGCTCAGCGGCAGTCGGCACTTCTTGCGGGTGGCGAATTCAAGCTCAACTTCTTTCAAATCCTGTATGGCTATAGAACGAATTTCACTAACATCCACAGAACAACTCGCAAATCGCAAGTGCGCCCCACGGTTGAATTTGGCAGCCACCTCTGGTCTGGAGCTCCAAAATACTTGAAAAATACCCTTGACTCTGTGCAGAAACGTGCGATTCGTTTGATAGATTCTCCCATCTTAACGAACGGATTGCAGTATTTAGAGCACAGGCGTCGGGTGGGAATGCTATCCATGTTCTACCGGTATTTCAATGGAAGTTGCTCTGAGGAACTAGCGTCATTGATCCTTTCGGCACCGGTGCATAGTCGGGAGACACGCCAAACGCGCGCCCAACATTTGTACACGGTTGACATTTGTCACATGAGAACGGGTCGTTTTTTCGACTCGCTCTTGGGTTCAACAGCTCGGCTATGGGATGATTTGCCGGTATCTGTGTTTCCTCCCTCCTACAACATGGGTCTCTTCAAGACCAATGTTCATTCCTTCCTCTCCTCAAAAAGACCCTCCACACAGCATCCCAGATGACATAGGCCCTGAGGGAAATTATTTTCCTCAGGGCCTTCTGTGTGGAGTTTATGTAAAAAAAAAAAAAAAACTAGACAGTACAATGTATTAAATATTGGAATTAAGCTATCTTTCTAGATGTTTAAAGTGTATTTAAAATACTAAAAGGAGAATAAACATAATTTCACCTTACTTTGTACGAAAAATTTACAACCTGCAAAATGAAAGTATCTTCTTCAAAGTGCCATTGAATTTTATTGGTATATCAATATTGGTAACATTAGGTAACAATTTTTTTTTTTAGTTTTTAAGATTTAAGTGCATTAAGACAAAATTGAATTGATTGGCATTTTCTGCAAAAGAAAACTAACAAGCGAATACATGAACTATTATTTTTCGTCATTTTCCAATTCATGTTTCCGTTGTATTTATCGTTTAGATTTAGAAAACAAATCATTTCATTTTTAAAAATTGTGTAGATTTGAAAGTGATCATATTTTTGAGTTTTCCCTCTATAAAAGGAACTAAAAATGTTGTTGATAAGTATAAAATTTTATGATCACGGTAAATAATTTGTAAAGGCATTAATATTGTACGCTTCCGTCTTTCGACTTCTTAATTACAGTCGTCAGTATCTCCTCATTTAAAATCGTGTTTAAAGCGAAAAGCGCCACCGCGAAATCACCCTCTTCAATTACATTTTAATTTTTAATTTTTCCACCCTGGAAGTGTGACGATATTGCTTTGGCATTAAATATAAAAGCCTCTCTGGAGATCGGCATCTTAGCAGGGGTGGTAAAAGTCCTAGGGTCTAGAGGGCTGTGTGTCCCTTCGCGTAGGCTCGACAGCCAGGCTCTGTGGCAGGCCACAACAGGCACTGTCGTCAGGTAGCCTGGTAGTTCCCTTCTCCGCAAATGACGAATATTATATTACTATTCCTGTCGGCATCCCGGGGGTGTACTGTTGTCTGGAGCGAACAGGTGTTTTCGCCTCCGTTACAGACATTAAGACGCCGGCAGCGGCTCGACGCACCGTGCTTAATTTTGGATATCCATCTGAACATTTATATTTTATTTTGTTTTCAACACACTCATACTTATTGGATTGTGTTGTTATTTTGGTATCATTCGTATTGCAAATTAAACTTTCAAGAAACATCATCATTGCAAGATACATTTAGATTAACCGAACACTAGTTGTTTAACTAATAGCTGGAATGGACAGACATTTAAAACACTACACGGGCTTTAATTTCTTCGCGGATATTATCATTAGTTAATCAGTCATAGCTACATGATTCCACCACTCATAGACAATAATGGTTTCATTTCTACTGCGTTTAAACACACGTCATATTTCAATTACCTGTCTCACTGCCATTCCTATAAATAACAAAAAAATCTTTAGTGTGTTGCAGCGAACGACCCTGCTTTTTTGAATCACGGAATCATTTCTATTGGCTCCTCGCACGCCAATAGCGATCCCACAATATTTTCACCTATAACCGATACGAAATAAGAAGAACCGTTCTGTTCCGAATTGCCAACGACGCAACAGCTCGTAAATCGCTACGTGTTCCCTCCCGCTGTTCCTATACGAATATTTTGTAAATTATAAATTATAGTACGGATATAATTGTTATAATAAACTTGTAAATACAGTTTTTTTGTTATTTGTTTTTGGGGTGTTATTCCGTGTTGCGCTACCTCCTTCTTTAGCCAACGTTTCGGACAGCGTTACAGCGTCCATCATCCAGGCAGATGTGTGCCTGATGATGGACACTGTAACGCTGTCCGAAATGTTGGCTAAAGAAGGAGGTAGCGCAACACGGATAACACCCCAAAAACAAATAACGAAAATACTTTTGGCGTGAAAATCTAAAAACGTATCTTGTATACATGTAAATTTTAAAATGAGTAATATATGTAAATTTTAAAACGGGCATTCCTAGAGAATGCCTAAATTACGATAACGTACTTTGTTAATTAAATTTAATAAAATTATCTGATCGTAGAATCATTTCCGAATTAACCTGTTTGTATAAAATCGTAAATTCAATGTTTGATACCCCTGATTTATTATGCGAAATCTCTTTTCATACTCCAGGCAGGTCAGTTACAAGACAGTACCTACCATATTATTGTAACAATTCAACATCAACTTCCCGATATTACACTCCTATGCGACGGATTCAACAGCTAGGAAATACTAGGGAATACTCTGATGATGTTGATATTTTTTCATCAATTTAAATATTTTTTTTTTTTTTTTTTTATTTATTCATACACGCCTTGAGGGCTTTTACAGAATCACATTATTAAAGTTACACATGTTATTCAGGAGTATAATTGTAAGCAAGTATATAACATTATAAACTGTAATTTAAGGATACAAACAAGTATAATATGAACATAGGTATGTAGTTTCGTTATCATTAAAATTGTACAAAGGAGTTAAAAAGTTACATAGTGTAATAATGGTAAAACAGAAGATTGCTTATGATACTTTAAAAGTAGTTATTGAGGAACGTGTAGGTATTTACTATGTTGATTTTATTATTAACTTGATCATGAATAAATTGTTCGAAAGCAAGTTTTTCAAGAATTCAGCAAAATTAACGCAGCGATAAATAGTACCTACACATAGAAAAAAAAAAAAAAAAATACATGAGTTGTAATATCTTGAAAAGTTATACAGATGAGTTCAACAAGTGTATAGTGTGATAGTAAAAAATAGTACAAGCATACCTTGCCATATATAAGCATACCTTGTTGAAGTTTTTTTCATCAAGTAGGGGAATATTTTGATAAAGTTATTTAAATTGATAAAACGTTAACATTAATTTGTCGGCTGAAAGAAAAACAAAAAACTATTTTGGATTTTTTATATTTTGTATCTACATACTGTGTGGATCAAATTCAATAATATTCTTACTTTATATTTATTTTTTTGTTAGTGTTTTAAATAGTAGTTTCCTGCACTATTTACGAGTATAATTTTGTAAATATCGTTATGTATATGTAAAAGCCTAAATAGGCGTAAGTAAATATACAGTGTTAATGCTTTATTTGATTTATACGACATCACACATCTTATTCCCCATAATTGTATCCAAACGCCGCCCGTGCGTCTTGGTTCCAGAATATCCTCGGAATGTCCCACTGTGCGACGGCTTTGTGCCGCTGTGGGGGAGGCGGCCTAAACCAAAACGAGAATTTTATTGCCACATAAAAATATTGCGGGTCCTCGGCGATATCGTAAAAATCCATCTGAGTGAAGATGTTAGCGCCTTTAGACTTTGTCAGTCGGGTGCTAAAACTCTTCCTGCTCACCCTTTTCAGCCCATTCCAGACTCAGACCGAACGTTGTGATTCCGCCGAGCATTTCCGTGACTAAATGGAATGTCGCGAGGAAATTAACCGTCAAATTTCTAGTTAATTGCGATACTTAACGTCAAGTTTTATTACCTCGTTTTCGTTTTACATCAAAGACAATTTTTTTTTTCAAAATTGAATATTTAATGCTGCTCGTTTTACGCATATTTTAGGTTTATTTTTAATGGTGTTAAAATTTGAGCGTATCTTCCCCCAATGATACACCTCTTTTTTGAACGATATTTTTTTAATTTAAATTATTACGCAATATGCACTAACCCGTAAGGAAAATGCTACGAGTTGGTGTTTAATAATAATTTGAAATTTGGAACCCTAAAATGCGTTACGTTAATGTTGTACGAAAGTTAAGCTACATGAATGATTTGACTAATAGCGTTTTCGCGCAGTATGTGTGTAATTTACTTAACATAATAATAATGTTTTTTTTTATATAAATTTTTGTAGCATGAAATTTCGTGTTGCGGAGCCATAATTATTCACTAAAACTGTTTTATTGCAATTTTATTTCGTTGTCTCCTACGCACTTACAATTTTACCTTCAATATCTCACTTGCACTTATGCATATGTTGTGTCCAGTAAGTGTTGTATGCATTTAACCGCAGTGAGTTATAATTGATCAAATGTATGCAGACTAAATATTATGTAGCATATAAAACTAGTAAAAAAATAATAAAATGTTTTATTCATTATAGAAAAATCCAGTTAGGAAGACAATATAATTAAAAGATATCTAATTGTCGTGCTGAATGTTCAAAATTGTCTTTAGAAATTAAATATTTATTTTATTTTATATATTATCGTGAATTAATGCAACTGGGTCATTCTTTTTTTTAACCTACATAAAGTTTTCTCCACCAAAATTACCAATATTATTATTTTATAATTACTTTAAAATCTAGTGCACTAAAGACGTAACGACTGTGAGCGTTTTAAAAAAAATATGTGTTCGTATTTTTGTAGTAAAAATTATTTTACAGAGTTGTTCCTCGCGGTAGAAGCGTATTTCATACAAATCACAGTTGTCTTCTGCCACCTCGACTTGCGTATATTCTATAATGTTACAAAAAATGATATGATGACATAAAATATAAAAACTATTTTTAAACTCCAAAAGGTATAGTATAACCTATCAAGTAACGGCGATTATTATTTTTAATGATGTTTAATAAAATATTTTTAAAAATCCCAAAATCTTGTTTACAACTTTTATGTCGTACGTTTATTCTGTCACGTGGGTTGTCATTCGAAATAGGTAAACACGCAGCTCATGTTTGTCACCCCAATAGGCATTTTAGGCCTCCTTCCCCCCTTGCTACAATTTCCCCTCTGAGATCCAGAGAGAATTCATTTATAGTAAAAACAACATGTGACAGAGTGGTCAAAGTTATTGGTTGCGCAAATCAATTCGTTTGCAGGCGGGTGCGGTGCGAATCTAAAACAACAATTACTGAAAAACTACTCAAAGGAAAAGGAAAGGATAGGTATAGCCAAAACTTACCGAGTTCACTAGACATTTGCCGCTGGTTCTGTGGTCCTTTTAACAATTCTCCTTTTGTCTTTATAATAGTTCACTTATAGTAGTAAGCACGGTTTCTTCTGCAGCCGCGGCGGGTGTAATAATAAGTTCCCAAATTGAACTTATGGCGTTACTTTCAATCAAGCAAGATGCACAAATTTTACAGAACACTCGAAACGGTTGCGTTTTCAACAAGTCAATAAAAACAAGAGAATGCTGAAATCGAACGTTTTATTTTGTTTTGTCTTGGCGTGGGATGGGTAGGTACTTGGTGGAAAGGTAGAAAGGTAGGTACTGGGCAAAGGAATAAGCAGTTTTCCAGTACTAAACTAAACAAAAAAAGAACATTGATTGGCGCATGTTGGTTAAAAAGAAGAACAACCCGCCTATGCTTATAATTTCCATCTAAATATACCTTGCCTGCGCCATTTTACTATGCATTTTTTAATATTTTCCGATGTTCAATTTACCTTTTAGTTAATCAATTTTAGCGCATTATATTATTTTATCATTACTTTTTTTCCATATATTATAATCTCGTAACAAGTGTGTAAATAACTTGCGTGGGGTCCTGTAATCCTGTCAGCTTCTTTAAAATACCTTATTAACATTTGCTCCCCTCTTACTTGTATTTTCTCTTACAAGAAATTGTTCCATTATCTTTATTACCTTCTCAGCCTTATTCTCCTTTCTTTTCCTGTGTATAACGATAAAAAACGTCGCATTAACGCATTAAGAAAACGCAAAAGAGTTTTTATTTTCTTTCAATATTGACACTAATTTTTAGTTTTTTTCTGTGAAACATTACAATTGCAATTAAATAATAAGCATTAAATAAATCTGTACAGAAGGGTTAAAAAACATCAGAGTGTGCGATTCACATGCGGTAGAAGTAAAACTAGAAAGTTGCTAGATGTCGCTTTCTTTTCTTTTGCCTGTTTAGTTTAAAGTGGTTTGAAGATTGGATATTAATTTCAAAAAAATGAAAAGGTTTTTTTTTGGATTTCGTAGGATTCGAACTCCGTTCGCTGGATGTCTGTCTCTCTAGCCGCTTGGATTTGGCGCCGGAAGGCTAGAGTCAAGGCGCAAATATTACCGCATTATATTAGAACGGAGTACCGTGAAATAATAATTTTTAGTGACGCATTTCCATTTCACTATCACTAACGGGGCTACAGAAGTTTCACTTTAAAAAATTCCTTTACAATAGGCCACTTGCATCACATTTTTTTATTTTTTTTTCCAGTTCAGGCAAATATTCTAAGACATTCCGTATTTTTTTTTAAATCGTATTTTTGAAACCCTGGCGATTTTTTGAAAATTTCATTTTCCTCAGGGCCTCCTGTGTGGAGCTCATGTAAAAAAAAAAAAAAAAACGAAAAATCGGACCATTTTTTATAAACCGGAAAGACGGGACATAATTTTATTGGTGCGAAAAAAATATAATTACGTAGCCGAAAATCATTTAAAAAAAAAAACGACTTATTCCACATGAATGGCACAGCAGAATAACGAGGCATTCCAAAAATATTACAAATCATTTTTAAAAAAAAACGACTTATTCCACATGAATGGCACAGCAGAATAACGAGGCATTCCAAAAATATTACAAATCATTTTTAAAAAAAAACGACTTATTCCACATGAATGGCACAGCAGAATAACGAGGCATTCCAAAAATATTACAAATCATTTTTAAAAAAAAACGACTTATTCCACATGAATGGCACAGCAGAATAACGAGGCATTCCAAAAATATTACAAATCATTTTTAAAAAAAAACGACTTATTCCACATGAATGGCACAGCAGAATAACGAGGCATTCCAAAAATATTACAAATCATTTTTAAAAAAAAACGACTTATTCCACATGAATGGCACAGCAGAATAACGAGGCATTCCAAAAATATTACAAATCATTTTAAAAAAAAAACGACTTATTCCACATGAATGGCACAGCAGAATAACGAGGCATTCCAAAAATATTACATCTCATAAATATTTGTTTCCTTGATCCATCTTATTGATCAATAATCATTATAATGTCCAACGCCTACGTATGACTAAATCCAATGTAATAAATTTGTACTTGTAAATTATAATTAGAATAATATATTATAAAATTTGATTTTGTTAAAATCAGCACTGAAACCATTATTCTTCTAAGTCAGCAGCTGCGGAAAGCATCTGTACGATGGTCACTTTATACCATCTGTCAAAACGTCAAACCAAACAAAAGTTCGCAAGGTAACAAACAATAAATCTAGTGAATTTTAAGTGTCAAATTGAAAAATTCGCCGGAAATCAAAGTGTTGCCATATAAAAAAAAAATTAGTGTGGAATTTTACAAAATTATTTGAATATTTCGGGGACCGAACATTTCCATATAGTGACGTCACGAGCCTAAAAAAGGGATTTATTTATTTAAAAAAGAAAAAACTAGGAATTACTAAAAAAAATTATTAGCTTTTTCGTAATCTTGGTAGAAAAATCTATCCACACGATTTTATCCAAGTCATTATGAAATCCATGCAAGTGGCCTATTTGTCACAGATTATATTTAAAATATACCGAAAACATCATAAAGAACTTTTTCTGTGAAATCTTTCTGAAACCAATTCATTCATTTGCTCGTTTTTATGAATTCACATTTAAAAACCCTATTGTTGTGTCTCTACATCTCCTATTTCAATCATTAAATTAATTTTAATTAAATGTTTGTTCATCCTAGATAACAGAAGCGGCTCGTTTTCTGCACTACTAGAAATAAATAATACATAATCTGCACCTAACAGACAACATACCTTCAGTTTTTGTAGTGAAATTTCTTTAGCACCGTGTTGATTTGTAACTCGGATGAAACGGAAATGACGCATTACAGTACCTACGAAACGTCAAACTTAGCCGCTTTGATTGTGATCTTACATTTAAAGGCTCCTATTGGTTGAGATTGTTTTGGTGAAGTTTCGCTTCTACCGCGTGTGAACTGCACTCGATTTTTTTTGGGTGCCTTAAAACTTTAAATGAATTGCTTCAAAGGCAGTGTTCTAGTGTAGAAAAAAAAAACCATTTTTGTTTCTTCATATTCCAAAGTTTAAGTACCTATTCAAAAATATCTTTTCGAAATTCGCATTATTTTAAGTTATGACCATTTTAATGTCGCGGTTTAGAAAGAAAAAAATTACTTTTTGCGACACGGTTGACACGATATCTCAAGTTCTATGGAACCAATTTGCTTGAAATTTGACGTGAGCTTTCTATACACTTTACTCTATCACTCCTAACAGAATTATAACAAAATTTAAATGTTTACATTTTTTTTAAGAAATCCGAAAAGTCAAAAAAACTGGTAAAAAAATGCCCTTTTATTTCAGACAGCCGCCATCTTGCGAAAAAAATTTTTTTTTACTTTTCCGAGCTACAGGCCATAGCAAACTTTGTCTGGATTGAGATTTTTTTTTATTACTAGGAGGATTGCAATCGTGTCAACCAGGGCGCGAGACCCCCCACTTCAACACCCTGTAACTTTTTGAATTTTCAATTTTTTTTTATGTATTGTTTAATGTTTAATAAATATTTGGTAAATTTATGGCTGGTAAAAATTTTATTGTTTTTTTATTGCACCTGAAAAAAACACCTACAATTCATGCTTCTATACTAGAATACCCCCTTTATCTAATGGAAGTTTCATAAGATGAGAGAGATGCCTATTATTGTTTCTAAAAATAGCTGTTTACAAATCTTATATCTGTTATAAAATACAAGAAAGGATAATAATTGTTCCCCATTCGCTTATTACATTGTCAATCTGAATAAGCGTTTTCTCCTCCCGGTCGCGGTGAGCGCGTTGTGTTTGTCATGCCCACATATATCTTCTTCCCTCCTTCGTTTCCTCACCAAGGACCCTTTTTTATTTCAATTTATTTTTCATAAAAGTGTAATAGGAATTTGATGTGTGTAGTGTCCTCAGCCACGACGCAGAGGATGTGTTTTACGTCTTTTCCCGCGCCCGGGCGTTGGGCGGGCTGGGCCGGGCCGGGCCGGGACGGGTGAGGGTGTATATTTACATTTACAAGGGTTACATAATGGAGTTGTCTCCTTACGCTTTAGACTTGTTGCGAATCGCTAACCTTTATTTAGGACGTGTCTCTATTTATGTTTGTCTAAAGAATAAGGGAAAAAACGTTTATTTTCCTATTTTATGGTCTTTTTGACTGCGAAATAAACCTTCATTGTTTGCTTTATCTTCTGTGATTAAAAATACATAGGCAAAATATTCCAAATTTCATTCTAAACACGGGCAACTTGTCAAATTTTCAGGGTTGAAAACTTTGATGGTAATGTAAAACTTAAATAGTTTTAGCCGTTATCTTAATAACTTCTTCAATCTTCCCAAAATCACTTCGTGGCGTCATTTTTAATTAAATGAAAACAAATCGATATCTAAAACAACACATTTTATTAAAATACATGTATTGTTGAATGTACATTCTCTTATTTTAATTATTAATACGGATACCCTCATTTGTACCCCTGTGTAATCTCATGTATCACTTGAATGTAAAAGCTTTTTTATGGCGTTTAAATAAATAAATAAATAAAAATATTTAAATATTTCAAAACTAAAGGTTTCTTCGTCAGGATAAGATTAAAACCTTCGGTTTTGAAACACGTGGATAATTTTCATAAAATCGGTTGTGTTTTACAAAGTGATTTGTTTTCATTTAATTTAATGAAAACAAATAACTTTGTGTACACCACTATTTAATTAACAATATCAAAATGTTTCGAAAACTATGTTGATATTGTTAATTAAATATTGGCGTACACAAAGTTATTTGTTTTCGTTAAATTAAATAATGATGCCACAAAGTGAATTTGCGAATTTTGAAGAAATGTTTTCATTTAATTTAGTTATCTTAGTATTTTTACAAACAAATACCTACAAGACGAAATACATCCAAACCTTCAAACAAAGGATTTTTTTTACAACGTTACAAAAAGAGAACCTTATATTCATCCTCAAGCCCCTAAAAGTCACCTGCTGCGCAATTCAATAAAATCAACATAGTGAAAAAATTTCCAACAAAAGATTTGTTCGGACTTAACGGACGCGGACAGCCGGCCACTACTGGCGCCGCTAACGAGTTGGTCCCCGCGTGGCGGGCATTAGCCCCGCTGCTGCTCGTAGCAACTAGCTCCTAGATCTTATGGTGCTACGACGCCAACGCTACAATGCTACGATGCTATGACGCCACGTCTGTAGCAAGGCAAGTAGCTACCTGTTGTTGGCTTCACATTAGGCTGGAAGACGGATGTGCTCGCATCAGGTGCCGTCTACCGCCACATTTATTATTTCCTTCACACACCTCCGCTGGGGACACGTGATTTGCAACGGATTAGCCCCAAATTGTATTCACATTTATGACGGGGGAGGAATATCTTTCCGGTTATTGTACAAGGGCCAAAGAACATTCTGACACCACCAATCTTCTTACCCTGCTTATAGAATTTAAAGAGGAAAGGTGAAAAATAATTCTTCGATCACGTTTCCGGTATTTTATTTGTGATTTTGTCAAGCCCGTATTTACGTAGGTGTTTTTTGACAGTTTTATAAAAAAGTATTATTAAATTCTTTTCATCCATCGACTTCTCACGAAAAGAATTCACAGAGCTAGCAATCTGTTATGTCGATACAGTATATTGCGCTTTTTTTACCAGTAAATCATATAAATTTCATAGAGTTTCGTTGTTATTCCCGGCAATAGTTGCGTAAATTTGGGAAGCCTCGGTGACCATATTCAATTCAATCTTTATACAAATAACAAATTTTATAATTGAATTTTGTAGAGTGGTAGACTCCAGGTATTTTTTAACGTCGTTAAATATCGATACCTCATTAAATTATTGGAAGATTATGAAATGTAGAGGCAAGTTTTGTACAGCTGAGCAGTGACCTTTTTTCAATATTATCAAATCAAATATGATGTAAAAATAATTAACAACTAATAATGTATTGACAAATAAATGTTTTAATTTTTATTATTTTCTCCCTGTCACGAGAATTTTGTGGAAAATTTTTGTAATTTCTTTTTAATTCAGTTCTAGAATACCAGTGTTACCAGTCTATTCAATATCTTTTCTTATGTTTTGTATTGGTTTTAGTCGTGAACTTAAAGAGGTCATTTTTAACGTATGATTGTGTTGTTGTTCCAGAGAGGATCTGACGAGCTGCTGTCGCAGAGCGGAGTGACCGTCATGGCGCCCGCAGCCCCCCACCACCCGGATAACAACAACCAGGACTCCGCCACCAAAAAGGTAACCATCATCCTTAACCTCCAGGTTGCCAAGAAATCTACTTTGAATTTCTGACGTTTGTGCCCGTCGTGTGCCGGCAAATCCATCATGGGTTTGACAGTAGCTCACTACAACTTCTCCTATTTCATAACTCATCGTCGTCAAGAAATGTAGAAACTAATCCAGCAATATTCCCTTGAACTTGGACTAGAATTTTTCTTTAAATTTGAAATGGATAATTTTATTATTATTTTTTTATTTAACTTTTTATGAATAAAATCTCAAATTGTAATATTTAATTAAATGAAGACACTATGAGACACTATATAGACACTATGTTGAAAAAAAATATGCGTTAAGAAAATGAAGATAATATGGGTTGTTCTTAGTCGAAGTATGGTACAGTTAAAAGTGACCGAATTTGATATCGACACCTTAGCTCAGTGGTCAAAGAGCACTCGCCCGGAAAGCAGAGAGGTCCTGGGTTCGAGTCCCAGAGGTGCAAATATCTTTTTCTGATTTTTCTGTTTCCGGATAATTTTATTTTAATGAGTTTATTTTAAGAATTCATTTCGATTAAAATTAAGTCAATTAGATTTTGACGCGTTATGGTGTGTGTCAGAGCTACCACAATTTCACACAAGCTTTGTATGCACGTTTATAATCACTTATTTGTTTTCTTAAATGAACCCTGTACAGAATCCGATATTGTTATCATCATCTTAATTATAATTAAAATACTGCCCCATGAAGAAAAGTCCATGTCAGAATTTGGCTTTAAGCTTGCAAATATAAATTTCTTTTGTTTTTTTTTAATTTTTACAGCTCGAACGATAAAGTAATTTTAAATTTCATTTATTGAAAAAATGATTTAAAGCCTTCAAATCTGCAAGGCAAATAATACATACACGAGCTTTTCTTATCATTTTGTTTTTTAAATACATGCCATAAAATTGCAGTCTTCGGCTGCGCTGGTACCTACAACAAGACGCACCCTTTACGCGATGCGCCACGTAGTGTGAAATTCGGAATCAGGCCGCTAACAATAACAATCCTTAGGTAGATGATGATAAGGTTTAAATTCCCGTTTAACACCAGCCGCCTGTTTCGGTTTATTAAAAAAAAAACATCGCCAAAAAGGATTTTTTTTTTATTTTACTAAGCTCAGGTAATTTTTTTTTTTTATTATTGTAATATAAAAAATACGGGTTACATTATATTTTACAAAATATATTATTAAAGGTCGTTTTTGATCATGTATATCTTATCAGAAAAGAGGAGCTCTTGTGCCTGATAAGGTAGCTACGATTCTCACCTAGGTTGTAAGTTATAATATGTTTTGTGTAAAATATTTACTTTTTACTGTAATTTTTTTTTGAAAAATTGTTTAATTTTACTTATTTGTTCTGATTGGTTGATGATTCAGCGCAATTCAGAAGAGAGGTTGTTATAGTTTTTTATGGCTTCGAAAATATAATGATTTTGCATTTGAGTTGTTTTAAAAT
Source organism: Glyphotaelius pellucidus (assembly GCA_936435175.1). Lineage (NCBI taxonomy): Eukaryota > Metazoa > Arthropoda > Insecta > Trichoptera > Limnephilidae > Glyphotaelius > Glyphotaelius pellucidus. Next base: position 8,315,318 of record OW386537.1, on the reverse strand, counting down.
TAGTTGAAATAAATTGGTTTCCATTTCTAATTAGTTTGTAAAATTCTTGATATTCTTCGTAATTTTTAATAATAAATCTATAATAATTTTAAATTTTTTTTTATTTTTTACCATTATTTTCTAAAGAATTTATTTTTCCACATTATGCAATTAAACTATAACCCAAAAGGGGTACCTACGTAAAAAGAAGATTTTTAACTTTAAAGTCGGTTTTGATAGACCTAATACTTTATTTTTTTCTGGGCTTATAAAAAAACTAATAAAAAAAAATTATTTCAAAGGGAAATATGTGTTTTACTCGCAGTATTTAAATAAATAAAAAAAAAATATTTCTAAACGTTCTAATTTTCAAGCCAAAATCACGTGATTTTGCATCACCTAGTCCTGAGAATTAAGACCAAGTTTCTCATACGGACTGGTAGGAGTCGTGAACTAGGACTGAACCCGCTAAAGCCGATATAAATGCTTCACTGAACTTGAAACAATAGGTGGCAGTGGTACTTGGCAGTGAGCATATCCTTCACACGTGCCCTAACGAGAGGGCCGAGGATTCGCGGCTTTATAGAGCGCAAACAAATCCGCATTTTAAGTTTAAGCCGATTCCGTACTGCCAACGAGCACTATTCAGGTTGTAATTACACATAAATAATTTTATTTATCTTTAAATGTGTTTTCGTATGACAATGTGTTCTACGATGTAATATTTATTAACTACTAGCGATTTCCCGGTATGCGTTGCAATGCCACTAATAAATAAATTGTTTCTCCCTGCGTGTCTTTTCACATTCGTCCCGTTCCCCTTCCACCTTCTCTTCCCCTCCCATCCTCCACCTTCCCCGCCTTCCCTCTCCCCGCTCCCGCGAACCACCCTCCCGCGAACCCTTCCCATCTCCCGCGATCAATATATTCATTCGTACATTCAGATTTTCAAACAGCTCGCGTGCCCACTATTACAATTTTTTTTTAACAAATTTTCTATTACGAACATTTATTATTGTATATCATAAGAACAATCAATCAAATAGAGTACCTAACATAGGTACCTATTTAAAATAAATATAATGAATAATAATAATAATAATACATGAATTAATTGTATCTAATATTTTTATATTACTTGGCAACTTTCCCTTATCCCTCTCCTCCCCTTACCCTTCCCAACCCAAATCCCTATTTTGCAGTCTATTTCAATTATAATCACACTTATTTTAATGTTGTGTATTAGTTTACCATTTGTTGAATTCACATTTGTACTCTTATTATTTTTTTTAAATTTCTAGTTTATATTCAGTTAGTCTTGTTTCTAAATACCTATCTGTGAACATTAATAATTGGTCTGTTTTTTTATCATCCTCTTATGTTTATTGTATTACTAAGACTGTTAATGTTCCTTAAATAAATAAATAAATAATTTTAATTCGATTTTGGTTAGTACCATAGATGAGTACTTCAAATAAATTCATTCATTTAAAGAGTTTCGAAAATTGAATTTTGAATGAACAATCATTCTTTTGCAAAATTTCATTCTCAAATTGTGATATTTTTCACAGTTTCGTAAGAGTTTTTGTTATGATTAAAAAAACTTTTCAGATTTATTTTCATGTGGTTGTAATAATCCAGAAACCTTTGCGAGGATGGAAAGAAGGTATTTTGAAAGTTTCAAACATTTACTATGCTTAATATAGCAATACATAGACAACTCATAACTCAATACACCCAAGCAAGCGTATTTTGATTTATATATGTATATACATAGACTGTCGCAGAACCGTGAAACATTTCGAGTTCTTATAATTTTAGGATTGATGAAAATGAAATTATTTATAAAAAAATATTGCCTCATCATCATTGCCTTTCAAAAGAAGAATTTTGCCTATCAAATGTTAATAATCTTTAAAAAATACGATACGTATCCAACGACAGTGATAAAATGCAAAAACACGTTATATTCGTACTAATCGAACAAAAAATGTAGAACCGCTTATGAAAAGCAAAGCCATTCAAAGACTATATGTGTAAAAGTGCAACTAAAATATATTCACGGGACCTGGTTCAGTGAAACTACGCATATTGTCTTATAGATAATTCATCAAGCGTTTGAACAAAAAAAAAATAACCATTTCAAATAAATTATTATTAGAACATAACTAATTTTTCACTTGTCTGATGTAATAAGTAGTTCCAAATTTGAAAAATAAATGTTCATTGAACTGGAATAATGTTAACGCTTTTCCCAGGAAGAGTTCACAATACTTACTACTTTTGCACCAGCAAACGATATTAGTAATTTTAAAGCACTGAAGCTTTGATGGTGTGACTGATTTCTAAGCACTCCAATTTATTTTAGTTCAATATATAATTTCCATTTTAGAAAAGGAACGTCGAAGGGTCACCAGTTTGGAAAAGGAATTGTTTATTATGGTGGGCTATATGTTGACCTCCTCAGATCGGCAGCTGGTCCTTTTCAATTGTCGAACTGCAATCGTGTGTATGGAGAGGTGTGTATGAATAATAACTCGAATTAACTCGGTCACTTTTTATTTACAATAACTTTATACAAATTACGGCAAGTCGCGTTACACTAGGGGAGATTGATAACACCCGAAAGGTCGGGTCGTAAACAACAGAATGAGCTTGCAGATTTTTGTCCACTCGGCCTATCGGTAGGTCGTGGTGTTGCCAAACGGTAAAATTAGTTTTTGTTAATGATATGGCTGTTCGCCATATCATCATTAGCTATGAATCTTTGAACTTTGACGTATTCAAAATCTGTTTGTTCTGCGTAATCTACTTGTCTTGAATAATAACGATAATTGGATAATTTCTAGTGAGCCGTTTTTGTGAAAAATCACCTCAGGGGCGCTAAAATTATAAATGTTGACGCTCTTGCAAAGCAGAGTAAAAAGCCTAATTTGGAATAAAATTAATCTGGTTTCCAAAATTATTAAAATTAATTTTGGAAACCAGATTTGGAATAAAATTGATTGTATTTTTTTGTTTATTACATTATTTATAATATCCAATAAAACAATTATTTTAAATCATAGTTCCAAGCTTTTTTAATAGATACAAGCTTTACTTTGTACTGTAAATGATTTTGTAAAATCCCTCAAAAGCCACTTCATTTCCTTCTCTTTTTAACATACTTCTTCACTTCTACTGGTACAATACATCCTTCCCTTCTGTAAGACAAGTCCTGCAGTTGAACGTCCATTTGACGTCTGCGGGCTGCCGCTCGTATTCTGTGTGCTTGTGATGGGTCAAGTAATTCTTAAAGCTTCTCTTATTGTTATTCATAGAGCTTCGCTGTATAATGCCGCAAACGTCTTAAACCTACAACTCAATCGTGAGACCCTCTAGATGGGGCTTCGCGTCCTGGTTATTTTCGGGATTTTATTATTTATTTCAAATCTCAGATACTCCACAGGCAGTCTTCTCTGTTATATCTCGTTCATAAGATGTACACTTGTTCCTTTTGATAATCCTGTTTGATGTCTCGGGATAAATGAGTATGTTTAAATGTCATTAGTTTTCACAGGAGGCGTAGGGATAGATGGCGTAGGTACTAGGTCTCTTTGATACTACCCCCTCCCTTTTGCAAGGGATAAATAAACCGGCAGCGGCTTTTATATCGAAGGACTGGTAGGTACCTGTCCGCTGCCTTTGCGTGGAGTGGACACTGTGGACAGTGCCCCCCGCTGGGCTACATTTGAGATAAAATAACGACTTATAAATTAATGATGGTCGTAATCGAAACTTTTTGATAGTATATTTTATAGTAATGTTTCGAAGCAATCGGACTACGTTCATTTGGAGATATGAAAGGCTTTGTCATTTTTTGCAAGGTAAAAATAATTTTCCTATGAAATTAATTTCCTAAAAATTGTTTTGTATTATGATATTTCATTAAATAAAGACACTAAAATCTGGAAACAGAAAAATCAGAAAAAGATATTGCCACCTCTGGGACTCGAACCCGGGACCTCTCACTTTTCGGTCTCAATTTTACAATTATGGTCGAATTTTTACCATTGAGCGACCACTAGTATTTTTTATTCTCCAAAAACATTTCTCTATGAGTCATCATTTATAAGCTCTCAATTATTTTGTTCTCAGATATCCTGAAATATTTTGAGAAACTAACAATGCGCTATTATTTTATATACGTACTAGCTTTTCCCCGCGGCTTCGCTCGCATGGTATTACGGGAAATTACTGTAGCGCTTGCACTTATCAATTATCTCCCCCCACCCCACCCCCATCCCCTCCCGCATTCCATATATTCATTCCCTTACATTCAGTTTTCAAACATCTCGCCTACCACCTAAATTTCATAATGCTATAGCTCAAAGAAAAAAAGAATTACTTATCCAATTTTGTTCATTCGTTCGGAATTTATGCGCTTACAAACATTTCGGATGTTTATTTTTATTTAAATATTTGGAAGTTCGTTAATATAATAAAAAAATACTCTATTTATTATTCAGTCTTTATAATCGTTACGAATTATATTTTTAATATAGGTACTCAAATCTGACATTTATTCCAAGCTTGTCCAAAAAAAAACGAATTCTAATATTTGAATTTTCTGCAGTAGTAGCTGACCAGTAGACTGAGTACCTACCAGCATAGAGCCCAAAAATATATCGACATTTTTCCATGGAAAAGATTTTTTTCTGACGTTAGCAAAAACTCGCTTTTGTTAGCGACAGAAAACGTATAACAAATATAATATATTAATATTTATAATTTCATAACGCCAGAGCTTACCATCATATACAACCTGTAGTCTGCGCATATAATTTAGCTTTGTATTGGTCTAAGAATTATTAAAGTCTTTATATTGTGGTATGCGTGAAAAGGTCATAAACAAACTCGAGCAGTTTCGCATTTATAATATGAGTATGGATTTTAAATATATTTTGAATATAGATTGAAAAAGGAAAAATACTTGGTGTCCCTAAGAGCGTATTTTTTAAAGCAAATATACAAATCTCTTTTGGAAATTAAAAAAAAACCATGCAAAAGTTTCCAGTTATAATATTATGACTTGGCAAAAATTCACACGCCACAAATTTTTTGAGTGGCAAAAATTGCCACTGTAGAACAATTTTTAAATTTCAATACGGGGTTAAAGTGACACCCCAAACATACTTTTCTAAACACCTTAATCAGTGCTTTGCGGTTAAACTCAATATTATTTTTCTCACTCACCCTGTACCGTATCATTAGGCTATAAAGCGACCAAAACCTCCCCATCACAAGTACAGGGTGGCATTTTATTTTCATTAGATTATCCGTGCGTCAACTCCTTTATTTTCGTCTCAATAAAAGTTTATATCTTAGTTTGGCCGTCCTTTTGTTTTACTCGCATCTAACTGTCTTATTTATTTCTCCGAGGATTTCAAGAAGTGGATTACATCTACATCGGACCATTAATAAAATAAACAATTTGCTAAATGTAAGGTAAACCATATTGTATTTTTTTTAACTAAGAATCTTTTGCATATTTTTAACAGATATTTAAAATTCTTTATTTTGTATTCTATTCTTAAGAATATGAAGTTATACATGAAATCCAATTTAAATACTATTTAGATTCATTTTTACGACGAATCGGTTTACAGTATGAACACCAAAAAATATGCTACGGATAAATAGAAGCTTTTACTAGCTTTTGTATGTATTGGAATTAAATTAAAATTATTATTTACATAACAAAAAATATAAGTGTAAACAATTAAAAAAATGTTTTTCGATGAACTATGAAGTTATATAAGAAACAATTTTTAAAAAATACCCCTTTATGGCTAAGACTATTGTTGAGGTTTTGTATGTTCTAACTATTTTTTCATTCTTATAAAATTATGCACAAAATAAATAAAAACCATTTTTTCGTTTCTTGCCTCGTGCAAATATGACGCGCGATTTTCAATTTCATCGGTATGAAAATCGAAATATTTCTAGCGTTTATATTCCTCTTAATGCGTAAAATGCTTTATGTAAAAAAAACGTATGTATGAAAAAACTTGCGACGAACGAAAAATGCCCTAAACCATTGATTCTCGAACTCAGGCCTTCTCTATGTATAATAAGAAAGTGATTGAATAACCAATTTAAATATCGAATACTTCTTTTTTTATAATGCATGGCACAATTGAACACTCATTTGCGCGTCAATTAATTTAGTTAGTTTGAGCTCGGTTGTCGAATAATCTGTCGGCCTCTGTATTTCCTCACACCTACAACTTGGATCTCTTTAAGTCCTACATTACCTCCTTCCTGACCTCAAAAAGATCCTCCACACAACATCCCCAAAGATGACATCGGCCCCGTGGAAAATTGTTTTTCACAGGGTTTCCTGGGGGAGTTTGCTTAAAAAATTTTGACTTAGATGAATTCCAACTTAAATTGAAAAATAATCCGAAACTTCTCTAAGGGTTCATATCTATTATTTTTATTATTCCTTTTAAATCTTGAAATCTATTATTGATAAATCTAGAGGTTTTCTTACTTTTTGACGTAATAACGTCTTATAAATCGATGAACACTGGCTGCATGCACGAAAAAGCATGACTCATTGTCACGTTTCGCCTGAGCCTAGCGTGCAAGCGAGAGTGCGGAACAAGCGATAGAGAGGCACGATCGGCCTAAGCGTTCGGCTTATGACGCATCAATGCAATTTTTCTTCAATGTTTTCTTATGGCGTTATCACGTAAAATTATCGTCCTTAAACCGACTTTAGAGACAACCATTTTTTTTTGTTATTATTTGTAATGTTTTATTATTTACTTACATACATGCTTTCATATAATTGAGCATGAATTCCCTCAACAAACACGAAAGCCATGACTCTTTATGGTGAGGAAAGGCTATCTGTATATTCCTTTATAACACTGTGTAATACATATAAAAATTGTATATTTATTGTAAAAAATAAACATGTATTAAATGAATAAAATTAATTATTAAAAAGATTTTTTTTTCAATAGTTTGCTTGAACTTGGGATTTTTGTACGTTAGAAGCTTCTTGCTACTCAATCGATTATATTTATTTATTTAACGCCCATGGGGCTTTTACATGTTTGGTAGTACAACTAATTCAAGACAGATAGTTTTGAAACAAATAAAGAAATAATAAAAGTAAAAAGAGATTAAAAAATGCACAAGTCATAAAAATACAAAAAAAATTACAAAAATACAGACATGATTAGGAATATTGTTGGAATAAGTATTTTTCAAGATCCATAGAACTCCCCAAGTTGATATTAAATATGTCAACATTACCTATGTACTGATTTCCCATAGTGTGAAATCGTTGTATCGGAGAGTGGGCAATGTAGTTCCGTTTATGAATGCTGCAGTACAATAATGTATTTTGTCGTGTAGTTACTTATTTATTTATTTAATTTAAAAGGTATACATATACCATAAACAAGGATTACCTATCACAAAATCATAGTTAAATAAGAAATAATAAAAAAGAGTACGACAGTTAATTGTGGCTTTTGATTAAGAAATGACACCAAAGATACAATTACGTTTAAAATTCTATAGTGCAAATAAAATTAATACTCGTTGAAAATATTTGATAGTATAGCCTTTTTGTACCTAGATTCCGTGCAGTTAAATAGATCTGCCACATCTGCATGTCTATTAGTAACTTCATTTAATCTAGGTACAAGCGATATTGTATTATATATAAATACCGTCGGTATTCGTAAGTTTATAAGTTGCAGGTGTTCGCAACAGTGAACTTAAGAGTTTAGTATTTTGAATAAAAAGGTTTAGTAATTTATTTTACTTCCGTCTTCTAATGTGTGTATTTTTAGAATATTTAAACTGAAATTATATTTTAAGTCTTCTAGTGGGATATTAAATTTAAAATTTATAAAACGCAGATTTTTTTTTGTTTTCGCTCAATGTTATTAATGTAAATTTTATAAGATGGAAACCAAACTACCGAGTTGTATTCAATTAGGCTTCTAACCAGAGATACGTACAATAGTTTAATGCTTGTATGGAACCAAAGTTTTTAGTTGTTCTTACTATAATGCCTGGTGTTTTCACAATTAGGTGGATATGATTGGCAAAACTTAGTTTTTCATCCAAATTAGTTCCAAGATTTAAATCTGTATTAATTTAAGGACTATGAATTCATGACAAAACAGGGTTAACAAATAAAGGAACAATAAATGGCCTGTGGGAGGGGAGGGGAGTATAATGCAAGTCATCATACATATTATTACTTTTATATTTACATTTGTATCAGAAATAATAGTTTTGATAGCAGCAGGCCTCATTCTTTAAAGAAATGTTCAATTATTTGATATTATCGTAATGGAAATCTATCAATAATAAACGATCGTATCATTTTACAGCATGATTGCACTAATGCTACTCCTGCACCGGTAAACCGATATTCAGTTAGACCTTTGCTTCCTTCCTATTCAAACATAAGTATTTCCCTGTCTGTTGGAACTTTTAAGTACATTCGCCTGCTTTTTCTAAAAGCCTTGCTAATATTATGAATACGTGGTTTTTCGACACATTGTCAATGTTCTTCAAAGTAGAGGTGAGATTCTGTTTTATATTTATTTATTATTATAAACGCCTTTATGGGCTTTTACATAAGTTTATATTTTACATGATTTACTGCATGATACAGAGACAACACGAGATATTTTATGTTTCGATAACAAAAAACTATTAAACTCCGAAAATGATAGAAATAAAGTTGCATTTAAATGTACGAAATATTTTTTTTTAAACAGAAAAAATAAAACAAATGAAAACAAATAACTTTGTGTACACCACTATTTAATTAACAATATCGACATGTTTCGAAAACTATATTTTCTTCGTCAGGATAATAAGTTAAGTTAATAAAGTTATTTGTTTTCATTTATTAATAATGACGCCACAAAGTGAATTTGCAAAGTTTGAAGAAGAAAAAATATAATTTAAAAAAAATAGAAACGAGTTTTTAAATTTCAGATAGTATAAAAATAATACAAAATAATAATGTACTTGTAGGTTGTCAAAAATATTTTTTAAGTAAGCAATAACGTAAGGATAACGTAAAAATAAGGATAATGTAAAAATATATGCATCGCTCCTACAATATGCTACATAAAAATATCATTCAGGACACTAGCACTGTCGATCGATGATTGTATATATTTTTAAACTGTTTCTCCGTTACATTCACTAAATAATTTATTAAACGTCAGTGAAAACCTATTATTGGTTGAAAATTAACACTTTTTTGTCATACATTATTAACTATTGTAAAACTGTTGGTTTTCCGAATAAAATAAAATAAATAACAGTTCACAATGACTAAGTGTTCTTAATATATTCGACGTCAACTGTTTTTTGTACGTTAGCGATCTGCAGTTGTCCTAGGCAACGATGAGAAGTTACCGAAAGTTATCGATATAATCCTTATCGATCGACCGTGCAAGGCTTCCGGGTATCTCTTACATACGGGTAAACTTATATAAAAATGTCGATATTTATGGTGAATTTGTTTCCAATTATGTTTATGTACGTACTGTTTTTAATGCATTGTTTTAATTCTACAGTTCAGTCTACATCTGAAGCTATAAAGTTTTTAATGTGGAATGCATTTAAAAATCGGGTGGACAGTTATATGTCAGTTATATGTTCAATCTACATCCGAAGCTATAAAGTTTTAATGTGGAATGCATTTAAAAATCGGGTTAACAGTTATATGTTCAGTTTACATCCGAAGCTATAAATTTTTTAATGTGGAATGCATTTAAAAATCGGGTGGACAGTTATATGTTCAATCTACATCCGAAGCTATAAAGTTTTAATGTGGAATGCATTTAGAAGTCGGGTGAAAAGTTATATGCCTGTTATATGTTTACATATCTACATCTGAAGCTATAAAGTTTTTAATGTGGAATGCATTTAAAAATCGGGTGGACAGTTATATGTTCAATCTACATCCGAAGCTATAAAGTTTTAATGTGGAATGCATTTAAAAATCGGGTGAACAGTTATATGCCAGTTATATGTTCAGTGTACATCTGAAGCTATAAAGTTTTTAATGTGGAATGCATTTAAAAATCGGGTGAACAGTTGTATGCCAGTTATATGTTCAGTCTACATCTGAAGCTATAAAGTTTTTCAATGTGGAATGCATTTAAAAATCGGGTGAACAGTTATATGTTCAGTCTACATCTGAAGCTACAAAGTTTTTTAAATGTGGAATGCATTTAAAAATCGGGTGAACATATGCCAATTATATGCCGAGTAGATTTAACTTGTAATAGAAAGGGATTAAAAATTCGTTTGTTGTAACTTTGACCCTTTTTCAAAATAAAAAAGACCAATAACAGCAATCCTTTTTTTGCCTGAATCTTGGTCCAAATTATTACTCATTAGCACTTAATTTGACCAGAATTTTTAACTTTACCCTGTTTTCAGCTGGTACTACATTAACTTAAATTACATTAACTCAAAAAGTGTGAAATACGGAATGTTGCTTTTCCGCTTAGCGTTTAGTTTCGAAACTACCATTTACAGAATATTCTCTCAATCGAGTGCCGTCTGGCTGGAATTAAACCTGAAACAGATCAGTCGAGCGGCACACAAATTGTGTTATTTCAACATGGCACTGCTTAGCAAGTAATAAATATTGATACTGTTAATGGATTTAATCTGCCTTAGGAGTCTTGACCTTCTGTCGAGTTGCCATTTGCTGGCGAAATATTTGGATTGCTTAGCCCGATCTCGTCGACCCCAGTGTTTAATATTTCAGCGGCGAACGTTGAAGATTAACTCCTGATTTGCTCGAGTCGTTCCCCTATCGTGAAACTTTTATTGGGTCCGTACATTTCAGGTCTCCGTTCCTTAATTATATCCAGAGGGTTATCGCGTCCTCGGGACAATCGACAGAACGCGCGACAAAACGATTTTCAAATCTGGCAAAGTGCGAAAGAACGTTTGTTTTATAGAGGAAAGCGCCGCCCGTTACACGTTAAAATCTCTTCGTTTTTTTTCTTGTTTCTCACAACTACAAGATTCGTTCGTAATGCAAAAACATATCTAGGGATTTTTTTTCAATTTTTTCCCCTCTTTCATTATTTTTGTGATTTTTTAAATATTTTATTTTATGAAATCGTCCACATTGTGGAAAAAGTGTTGCATACAATTTATTTTTCAATATATAAATAAAAATGTATATAAATTGATGGCTTTTATATCGAAAGCTTTCGAAGGGGAGACTGCGCCACAAAGAAAATCCTCCGTAAACAAGTTTACCGGAACCACCTTTGTAAGCTGTGTAATAAATTGAATTGTATGAAATTGCGTTCATAAATTATTGTATCAATCGTTTAAATCACCCTTGAAGATGTTAAGTTGCTTTAACAATCTTTACAAAGGATGGAATTTTACAGAGGAATCCAAGAATTTCAAATAATTTCTGTTAAGTTATTTTTAATAGGTCTTTGCGGAGAAATGATTATTCTGGAAGTATTTCGCCTATTGTATGATGATGTAATGTTATTTCTAACAGTATAAAAGTTCCGTGGATTCTCTTTCTAGAATTAACAAATTTGGTTGGCGTTTTTTTATTTTATTTTTTAATTTATAACATTGTTACAGCATCGAACATAATATTAGGCAAAACAAATTAGTGAAATACATAATTTAATGAATTTCTCCGCCAATTAAGAGTGCTATTAGCTCTTGAGCTTGGCGTAGTAGTTATTTGATAATTATTTTAACAATTTAACTTTGATTGTACAATAAATATAAAGGTACAAGGTTTTTGTGACGTAATTTTTTTTAATATGGCATGATATGAATTTATAACATTCTGATTGGTGATTTTATGGTTGTTAATTTTTTTTTAAAGATTTATTTGACCTTTTTCTTGAATGATACGAAATCTGTTATTTTTTTTAATTCTTCGGGAAGACTATTTAAATATTTTATGCCTTCGTGAATAAAATTATTGTGCATTTGTTATGTTGAAATAAAGGAATTTAGATGTTAAATGTATGTCTTAATGATGAGTTAAGTTAAAATTTTTTGATTACATTTTCTTTAAATATTTGTAAAATTGAATCTTTTTTATAGAGGTCTTCAATTTTTGGTATTTCGAAAATTTTGAAGCGAATTTTGTTTTTTTTTTCAAAATTACTTAAATTATTAGTTTTTGTACCACTTTTACAGGACTTACAATTTTTTCATTTGCAACTCCCCACCCAATGATTCCATACTGAATTAATGATTGGACAAGTGCGTAATAGACTGTTTTTAGGTTGTTTAACTTGAGAATATTTTTTAATCTAATTCCTATATATAAATACATTTCCTAATGCGTTTAACAAGTTCACATAAATATAATGAATGTAAGTATTTGAAAGAGACGATACGAATAATGATCTGGAGAATAAGTTTGTATTCTTAGAATGTACGACAGAAAGATAAATGCAGGTAATAATGTATGAGAGTCGGAATAAAATAGACACAAATAAAATATATTCCATAATGGAGTTCTGATACTAATCCTGGGTTGCATGAGTGGTAGCTTTTTCCAAACGACCAACGACCGATCGAAATATATGATAATTACTATTAGTAAATTCAAAATTCGTCCATTGTAATAACTTTCCTTTTGTTGAACTGGTATTTTTTTTACAATTGCTACATTCAGGAGGTCCTGAAGAAAATATTCCCCTCAGGGCCTATGTCATCTTTGGGGTTCCTATATGAAGGGTATTTTTAGGGAAGAAAGGAGAGGATGTTCTGGAAAGGAAATAGGTTTGAGGAGTGTTTAGGAATCTGGGGGTCAGTGTTTACAGCAATGACGGACGAATGATTCCATCCCTCCCACTGTGGCGCAAGATGACGTCCGAAAAAGTACTGCTAGAGAAGTTAAAAGGTCTCCCTCAACCAGTCTCTCCCGATCTGACCTGCCACGCAGTTCATGAGCAGACTCATGCGCCGCAAAGACCTCACCCATTACTCGGGCATCCCTGCTAAGTAACCAAACGTAGCGAACTACTTGGGGTGACCTATGGCGGAGGTATTGGTTATCCAATAAATGGTTAAAACATCACGCATGCTGTTAATGTTTTGCGTAGTGAATGATTGTAACCTACGATAACGTATTGCGAATAACATGCGCTGTTCATTATTTATTTTGATGTTCGCCAAAAACCACAATGATCCGGTATTATTTGTAATCACCGCATTGATTGAATTCAATACCGGTAGACAAAATTATAGATTGTAGATAGATTTATTAATGACAGAGATGCTTTTGTAACAATTGCGAAAAGGCAATCATCGACAATTTTTTATAGGCGATTATATAATTGTGAACCATTTTATGTTAATATATAAAGCTTTCACGTTAATGTTATTACCCGACTTGGCCTAGATATTTCGAATTTCCATTGATTTAGATTTAATGAAAATTGCACTGCGAGTTTAAATTACCTACCTTGGTATTTCTATATAAAATTCTGAATGATTTAATTGATAGTCCGATATTTCTTGAACGGATAAGCTTCCGGATACCACAACATAATATCAGAAATAGAATACTAATTGAGGGAAATAATTATACCAAGTCAGTGGACATCTTCAATTTATCTTTAAACAAATATAAAATAATGTTACTGAGGCGGTTCAATTATGTACAATAATAACTGTATATTCATTACTATTCATATGTAAAAGTCCCGAAAAAGGGCATGAATAAATAAAAAATAAATATGATACATTCCAGGCAATCTGTGTAATTTTCAAAACGGTAGAGCTCCTGTTTGACCGGTATTGCTGCATAAGCAGATAATAAACAAAGATTTATCAACTTTTGCAATACAAATTTCAAAAATACAATGTATCATGGCAGACAACAGCTCATGGCACTATTTTGAGAACTTTGTTTCGATTTAAATTAAAAATACTAATTTCGATTCTCTGTTTGTAATTCCAGTTCAATGAACTGTAGAACTCAGATTTGCTTTGAATTTCAAAATTGGAACATATTTTGGGAACAATTCAAACAAACGATAAATTATGGAATTTTTTTTTTTAATTAGCTAATTAATAATGCTTTTGTATTTCTTTTGCTTAAAGTTTTAACAGATATCGTTTATTTTTAAGTTACTAATGGCCTTCATTCAAAAGAAAAAATCTAATAATTACTCAATTTCGCACTGTTTGTTTTTAAAGTAAATGATCCGGAGGCAAATATTTTTTTTTAGCACTTTCAACTAAACAAATCTAAAATTTATAATATCCCGTGGTTTTTCACGGGTTAATTGTTTTAAAATAAAACCTAAAAAATATAATGCACTTGAATGAGCAATAACGTCATTATTAAACAATTAAGAAAACCTTAACACTTAGTTGGGGAAACAGATTCCGAAATTCCGAACCCTACATAATACACTCTCAATTAGTGTATCAGCAAATTGGTTTAACCGTTAATAAATCAATATAGACACCTTCGAAAATTGACATTTAAAATCTTATAAATAAGTCGCCCGTTAGCGTGTGGATTTAGCCACAGTTTGAAAATGGTCTTGTAAACCGAAACAGCTGTAACAAAAATACATACTAAAATACTTGCAAAACTTCATAATAGAACTATCAAATTTAATTTTATTCAAATATTAAAAAATTAAATCGAGTTCTACGAATTAAACACAAAACCAATTAATAATAGTACTGTATTTAGACAAATCAGAGCACTGATAAATCAGAATAATTTTGAAAAAAAAATTTCATCACTTTATATTATATTATATTTGTATGTATTTATGGAACACTTTAATGAAGGTTACTAAGGAATCTAGTGGAACATAATAATTCTATTTTGTGAATATTATTTACAAAGGAACGACCACCAGGGTTGTGACAGTCATATTAAACATTTACGAAGTTCACTAAAGTGCATTTGTAATAAACAGAATCCGCTCTAAGCCAGTGAAGTAACCATTTATGCAGAAACAGAATTATAATTAGACGGCTTATTTATGTACCCTTCTATTTAAGTCACAACCCTTGATATATTACAAGCCAAAGGTTATACAAACAATAACGTATTCTGTATTTCTCTCAAACGCAAATTCATCAGATTCAACGGGAAATAATATAATATTAATAATAATATTTGGTTGATTTATATAGCGCCGTTTTCTTGAAAAATCACCTCAAGGGAATGTAGAAATAAATTAATAATATAATTAATATATATCTGGCTTACTATTATTAACAGATTATTTAAGCATATTATTATTTATTATTTTAACTTTATGAGTAAAACCTCAAACTGTAATATTTAATTAAATGAAGACATTATGAGCGAAACTCAATCGAAAATCTGGAAACAGAAAAATCAGAAAAAGATATTGGCACCTCTGGGACTCGAACCCAGGACCTCCCTACTTTCCGGGTTGGGAACCTAACCTAACCTAACCCAACCCGGAAAGTAGGGAGGTCCTGGGTTCGAGTCCCAGAGGTGCCAATATCTTTTTCTGATTTTTCTGTTTCCAGATTTTCGATTGAGTTTCGCTCATAATGTCTTCATTTAATTAAATATTTAAGCATATTTCATTTATAATAAATACTAGCTTTTCTACCCGCTCGCATGGTATTAGGGGTAAATTACTGTAGCGCTTGCACTTATCAATTATCCCCCCCCCCCTCCCGCATTCCATACATTCATTCTCGGTACATTCAATTTTCAAAAAGGTCGCGTACCACCTAAATTTCATAAACAGTTCAGTCGTTCGGAAGTTACGCGCGTAGGTACCAACATTTCGAAGATTCATTTTAATTTACATAGTTAGATAGATATTAACTACGACGCCTGAAATAAAAAATATAGCAACATCTTTTCCACGGCAACGATTTATTTTCTGACGTTAGCAATAACTCGCTATTGTTAGCGACAGAAAACGTATAAGAAATATAATATATTAATATTTATAATTTCACAACGCCAGAGCTTACCATCGTATACAGCCTTTAGTGTACGCATATAATTTAGCTTTCTATTGGTGAAAGAATTTTAAAAATCGTTTTATTGTTTTACGCGTGAAAGCGTAACAAACAAACTGGAGCAGTTTCGCATTTATAATATTAGTAAAGATATTCTAATTAGGTATTTGTATTTATTTATGTTTACTAAAAATGTTTCCATGATTTTTAACTTCTACGTTCTAATTTCTGAAATGATGTCTGATCTGAGTTATTTCCAGACTTGAAGCCTAAACAAGTTTAAAAAAATAGTTTTCGATTCAAATTAGTTCGGTGTTCCACACCTAAAGTTTTAGCATTAAAATTTCTCGTTTACAACCGCTGAAAGTTTCTAACACTAATCAGAATTATTTCCACCGTTGGAGAGCAGACAATACGTAATATTAACAGATTCGTGTGTTAATTAATTACTTTTAATGAGAGTTCGAAAGTTTCAGTATATATATATATTGGTGTGTAAACTGTTGAAAAGCTCACCCCCTAATTGGTCTATTGCGTTACAAAAATGCCTTAAAATATATATTATATTGTAAGGCATTTTTGAAACTTGCCTGTAAACTTCCACAAAAACCGAACCATCTCCAAAAAACGTTATATTATCCAAGTGTCAGATAATTCAGCACTTTTCTTGAAAGTCCTAATGCTTGGGCATATATTGGCGTGTAAGTTGCAAAAAAGCCTACCCCCTTATCAGTGGCTTGCACAGAGTTTTTAATCTGGGAATACAGTAGAAAAAACAGTAAGTTAATTGATTTGAATATACCATCTTAATACAGACGTTGGAAGTTTCTACTGAGAATGGCTTCGCTGCACGCTTTAGCCTATGTTGTTTGGGATTATCTGTCAAATGTCCATATAACCACTTAATTTATTCATATTATAAGTCAAATATTGTGAATATAAAAATTCTTTTTTTTTTTACGGCACGATTGCATGAAAGAAAGCTAACATAACATGTTGTTATTTCGTTAGTAAAATTGTACTAATTAATAGAGGTACCAACAGAAAATGGCACTGATAGACATTTGGGAATTGTACCGTAAGGCACCGCCTTTTTCGACACTAAACACAAACGATTTTTCTCTTGAATTTTCGTAGAATACAGTCAACGTTTGTACTTGGAATTTGTATAATTTTGCATATTTAATTCCCTTTTTTGACACATTATAAGGTGGTCGTGGGACGCGCGCGGCGCTGCAATTCGTAGCTGGAACTTCACGCGTGTTTTCGAAAGTGTAGAATGATTTCTTAAAATAATTTTGTAAATTTTAATATCATTTATGTTTTTACGATAGTAAAATAGGGTAGGCACTGTAGGCAGTGCTTATGCGACTGTACGGGGTGCACGCCTCTGCCCCTCGTTGTATCGCATTACAAAGAACGCTGTACAAAAGCCATGTAAAATAACCGAAATGTTTTCATAAAACGTAATACATATTAACACAATGTCAGTCAGTTAATTCAATACCCACTTTTCATGAAAGTCTGAAAGTTTCTGTATAATATGTCTGCGCGAAAACTGTTGGAAATCTCACCCCTGATTGCCTGTATTGCATTACAAAGAGCGCCGTACAAAACCTTACAATAGCCGAACCATTTCCAGAGGCTTTGCACTGATAGCTTATTATACTCTACGAGAGCACTGTGACTGTTTTACAGTGAGATCGTAATGGTGATGCTTCTATAACACTAGACGATGGGAGATGCCCAATCACCTTCTGCCTGATCGCATTATAATGCCGGCTCTTACCGGACATTCGAAATGAAGCACATTTTTATACTAGTGGCTTTTTTTATCATCGTTAATTTTTTTGTCTACAGTGCAGGGTTTTAAATTTTTTTTGAAGAACATATTTTGTATTTATAAAATTTAATATTAAAATAGGTTCACTCTTGTAGTCTGATATAAACATAGGTACATATTAAAATTTTAATTTACACTTTGCTTATTTCTAAAAAACAAACACATAAAACATATTTTTAAGCTCTGGAACATTTTTAATTTCACTGTCATCTAATCATTCTAAGCTATATTATTAATGATGATATTAATTTTCATTTGATATATAATGTAACACCCCAAAGAATTTGCTTCCTTCGTAAAAATATAATTTTACTGACCATTTATGTGAGAATGTTTTAAGATCCAGTCTTTATTTATTTATTTATATTTAAATCCCCAACGAAAAAGAGGTGATTCAGCGCCCTTGAGGTGATTTTTCACAAAGTGGTGCCATGGTAAAACAGCCAAATTTATTATTTTTAACAATTCGGAAAATCTTTATTTACAACGTGTTTATACATCACAAATTACATTTTAAACTATAGATAATACTCGTGAACCTCAGTAAATACTTATTTAATTCCACAACACTCCGACACTACGGATTCAATTACTAAAGATGCACTTTCACCTTTATCTCTTTGAGACACGTTCGCCCTATTAAGTGCACCGCTGACCGTAGGCTTTTAAAAATCTCATTTGCCATAAGGATTCTCGCCGCCTGCATTGCCGCCCGTCTACCGCCCATCTACCCGCCCATCTACCCTGGTGCATAGTGCCTACACCTGCCATGTACATTACAGGCCGTGGCCGCCTGCGCCCGTGAAGCGGTCCTCACGCGGTAAACGCCTGTCATTGTAAAGGAAATTCATTACTCTAGGTAATAGTAATAGGCCCGCTTCACGTAATCCTTTACTTTATAAGATAAGGATGCTTTCATATTGCGGCCATTTTTCAGTTTAAATAATGATGGGGCTTGCTTCATATGAAATTCATGACGCTTTATTGCGCTCTCGGTCAGCGTAAATTGGAAGCCTTATTACGTTTTTGTACTTACCTTGTGTTTTCATTAGTGAGTCTGCTTTAGTGAACCGGGCAAAATTAATTATTAACGGACGGCGTGGTAAAAATATTTATCACAAATTTTGCCCAACAGTTTTTAATGTTTTTTTTTTTATATAATTCAAAAAATAATTGTATTTTATCAAACTTGGTTATTATTATTTTTTAATTTGAATGCCGCATAAAAATTCAAACTGCTCCTTGCTAACCGAAACCAGTGAGATTATGGCATCCCCAATAGGCGTATTTTGTGAGGCTGAAGGTAATAATACTGATGGTAATAATATGGGGAATAATACTGAGAGAATCTACTACTACAAATGTGAAATAACAGAATTTAAATACATTTTTTTTGTGCGCGCCAATGGATGCAATCACTCAGAGCTTGCCGCCTCGTGAACTGTCACCAACCTGTCCCATTGTCTTGTCTATACTTAGTCGTACTAACACTTATTTTATTACTGCTTAATAACAACGTATGCAGGGACACTGGAGATGTAGATTCGTTTCAAAATTAAATGTAGATCATGCTTTCAAAAAAATTAGAGTCCTTGCGAGAGCCTTGAAGGAGTAACCATCTGTTACTTATACAAGGGCGGGTAAGTGGCGTATAACCACCAATATGCGCACCAATCTTCTATCACGGAGGCCATCATATCTACTTATTATCATTATTTGAAGGCTTCTTTCACATTTCTGTCTATTCTTATTTTGACTGACAATGTGCATTTCTCCCTTATTGGATAATTTCTAAAATATTTTCTTATTTAATTCCAATTCATGGGATGAGGTTCGCCCGGTTCTTGGTGGCGGATGCGTCTGCCTACCAACTCCCGGATAGGGAGAGACCGGTTGAGGGAGACCGTTTGATATCTCCAGCAGGACACACAGTGGGACACACTGACCCCCAGATTTCTAACTACCCTTCACAGCGTTTCCCTTCCTAGAACTTTCTCTCCCTCCTTTTCTAAAAGACCCTCCACACAAAGACGATAAAGGCCTTGAGTGGAATTATTTTCCTCAACCTCCTGTGTAGAGTAAATGTTAAAAAAAATCAGAAAAATAATTAGCATAACTGTTGTCGACGAACATTACGAACGAAGATATTTTATTTTTGTAAATACGATCAATTTACATATTGAAATTAAATGAAATGTTACAGTTGTAACGCATTGAAGATTATCGTCGTGCTGGTGTACTCCTTTATATTATCATTCATCCACCGCCTCCTCCTGTCACTTCTCTGTAGAGCCTGAGGAGAACTTCATTCCACAGTGAATACATAATACCTGATAATGATACCAATTAATATTTTGGCATATCTTTTTTTCAATAAAAGTTTCGTATCATACCGGTATTTCAATGGAAAGTTCTACCGGTATTTCAATGGAAGATGCTCTGAGGAACTAGCGTCATTGATCCCTTCGGCACCGGTGCATAGTCGGGAGACACGCCAAACGCGCGCCCAACATATGTACACGGTTGACATTTGTCACATGAGAACGGGTCGTTTTTTCGACTCGTTCTTGAGTTCAACAGCTCGGCTATGGAACAATTTGCCGGCATCTAAAAAAAAATAAAAATATATTTCTTCTTCCAAAAATAAGTTTCTTGTATAAATTATAAATACGTTTATTACATGGTGTGGATACCAGTATCATTTTTCACTCTATTTAATATTTATATTTGTTTCAAAACAAACACAATTGTAGTTTAATGAAAAACAAGTAACTTTGTGTAACAACCACTATTTAATTAACAATATCAACATGTTTCGAAAACTATGTTTTCTTCGTCAGGATAATAAGTTAATAAAAAATAACAAAAGACAAAAATGATAATGTTAAATTAATGTTAAATTAATGATGACGCCACAAAGTAAATTTTCCTATTTTGAAGAAACAATTGTAGTTGTTTGTTTATAGTTCAGCAAAAAACAATTTCAAAAACACAGCATTATAACAGCGTAACATCTAATCTTTATCAATTTCCTTTACCGCCGAGAAAATAACAGTGACATTTGGGCGAAAGTTACGGCGTTTTTCTTTCCGGTTACTTTTTTAGGTCAGCTTTTTTCGGCATACAAATAGGCCTTAGTCATGCGAAGAACTGGTTGCCTATTAGTGTCGACTTGTTGATAGAGCCTGCGACTTGTTGCGTAGCTACGTTTACTTGTTGAATTTATTCAGCGCGGTTTCTTATGAACTGGAACGTAAAACGAGCCATTAAAGTCCCAAAATACAGCCCCTGGAATGAAACTTTACACGGTGAGTTGAGCTCATTATTTGAGTTTTATGAGCTAACGAAACAATCTAATTAAAAATCTGTGTGGATAACCTTGTTTTAAAATATTAACTAAGGTTTTAACGTACCCAGCAGATATCCTGTTTCTACGCAAGCGAGTACAATTTAACATCAACAATAGCTTATTTTTGTATGAATCTGAAAGCATCATTGCAAGATTTTTTTCAGCGCTTTTGTTTAGATTATGTGACAGGTCGTATAGCATGATTTTTTGGAAGTGTCAATTATATATAATAGGTATTTATCAGTATACTAGTTTTTTTACCCGCGGCTTCGCTCGCATGGTATTAGGGGGAAATTACTGTAGCGCTTGCATTTATCAATTATCCCCCCCACCTTCCTCCCGCATTCCATGCATTCATTCTCGATACATTCATTTTTCAAATAACTCGCTTGTCACCTAAATTTCATAATGCCAGAGCTCACCAGTAGTAAAAAAAAAGAATTATCCAATTTGGTTTAGTCGTTCGGAAGTTTTGCGCGTACCAACATTTCGAGGATTCATTTTTATTTATATATATAGATAGATATTAACTATGACGCCTGAAATTATAATATATATCAACAACGTTTCCACCGCAACGATTTGTTTTCTGACGTTAGCAATAACTCGCTTTTTCGACAGAAAACGTATAAAAAATATAATATATTAATAATTATAATTTCATAACGCTAGAACTCACCACAATACATAGCCTTTAGTACTCTCATATTCTTTAGCTTTCTATTGGTGAAAGAATTTTTAAAATCGTTTTATTGTTTTATGCGTGAAAGCGTATAACAAACAAACACACGCAATTTCGCATTTATAATATTAGTATAGATGTATACATGAAAAAATTGTATATTTTCACATTTGTCAGTAATGCAACACTTTCAGTGTATTACCTATTTTTATATCGGGATAATTTAACCTTTAAAAATGTCTTACGACAATGTCTTGCGTCATAAACCCTTTTACGTGAATACCGCACAAAATTTCGAACTACTCGGAGCCAAAGAAACCACGGCATCCTCAATTGAATATGTTGTGAGGCATAATTAGGGGAGGGGATGGAAATGGAAATATGAAAGTTGAGAATTTTTTTTAAAATAAAATAAACTTTCGTCAGAAACCAAATTCATTTGGTAAAAAATATCACAAAATAAAATATCTACTTGAGTAACGATCACCATGAAAAGTTTTTTTTTGCACTTTTGTGTGAAAAACTATTACAGCAACAAGTTTTGATTCGCTAAACTAACGATACTCCCCCGATTCCCGTGTCCTGTCGACACTCACAGCGTTGCGAGGGTTGGCTTGTAAACCAAATCGGAGAGCGTAGAACCTTTTTTGGCAACAAAAAGCGCGCCGAGCCTCCAATCCGGATCTCCGGCCTTTATTGGATTAGCACTCAAGCCATTAGCAGCGTCACAACAAATAACACGGCTTACTTTAAATCTTTTACCACTTTCCTCCGCTTTCTGGACAATCAATCAAATAAGTATGTTTTTTTTTTGCGCAGAGTGATTTCTTTGAAACGCTTTCGCCATTGTAGGAATTTATTTTATTACTACGAAAGGATTAATTCGAAACGTTTTTGTTAAGACATTTCTTTATCAAATACCTACATTCAGCTATTTTTATTACAAAACATTTGAACCGATGTTAAAATTATTAAAACGGTATTATTTTGTTTCGTGGAGAACTGAGGCAATTTTTAAGTTTGATTTATTGTTTGAAACATTTACAGATTGTTAACAATTATTACAATAATAGAATTACCGTTAGTATATTACATAGATATTAACACCCCAATTAGAAATGTTTGCAGCATGAGTAATCAATGTTAAGTTGTTGCTAGACCGAAATGCTTGTAGTGATAATAGAAATAATGATCATCAATATGAAATATAAAACATAGTAGTGTCAAATATAATAGGTACTCTGCAGAGAAAGAAAAAAAAGAAAGAAAGAAAAAAAGGGTATGACAATAAATCAGCTACATAACTGTTCTCCTCGAAGTGTCATGGTAGGAGTTTGATAATTTGTTTTTTTGAAATATGTGAGATTGTTTGCGTAGATATCTATATAGTCACATTCAATGGACAGAATTTTGAAGTATGCAATATTGTTATTAAATAATTCAAGATAGAATATTTTATGACTCCTTAAATTACGTCTTTTAGGAACTTTAATATGAATATTGTTCAGACATTGAGTGGTTTGAAGTTTATCGTGAATAATTTTGTATAAACATATTAAGTCAGCAAATTGTCTTTTTTTCCCGGGTCGTAAAATAAAAATTTTGGAGTCGTTCCTTGTAAGATAGGAGTGAGGCATTTAATCCAAGTTTAAATGATAACAGTCTTAGGATTGTTTTTTGTACAGATTCAATGATTTTTGAATATTTTTAATAATGTGTATTCCAGATAACACTCCCATTTTCTTCTGACCAACGAGTTGTATAAGGTTATAATGGATTGGGGATTTGAATGGTTTAGATATTCTATGTACGAATCCCATCATTTTCAAAGATTTACTCGTGATATCACTGATGTGTACATTAAACGTTAACTTTGAATCAAGATTGCTGTAGCTTTATTGCTATATATTGTTAGAACAGTCGCCCGGACAGAGGAAGATCTCGGGCTCAAAGCTCGGTCGCACTATAACCGTTCTCGATGTATTTGTTGATTTTGTTTCAATTTTAAAAAAAATATTATTTTTTGTGTATGTATGAATTTGAGAAAAGTGATGAAAAGTATCCAAAAAATCTTCAAATCTTCACGACTTGATCTGCCTGTATCTCTAGTGTGCATTTCTACAAATTGTCACCACTTTATACAGTATTGTTGATTAACGATAATTTAATCCTTTGTTTGAAGAATTTGAAAACTGTGTCATCAATCATAAATCATTAAAGTTTAACGGCTAAATACTGTTTTCCACAAGTTTAGTTCACGTAACTGAGTAAAAGTATTTTCTTGTTTCTTTTGTTCCCGGGCGGTTATTGATACATATAGCATTGCGTGTTAGTGCTCTATAAAGAATCGCGGGGGTGAATTTCACCTAAGTATTTTATATTACACTGTACAGCACTGCACGTACAGTCGTGGTTTGGTAACAGCGTTTGTGTACAAATGTAAGCGAACCTGCACAATAATATTATCTGCTTATTATTTATCTAATGCGATTAATCTTATGGTGGTTGAATAAAACCTTTAATAAACAAATTGATTCCGAGTAAAGGACGAGAAAAGTTTTTGTTATTTGTTCTATGTTCTTTGAAATGTAATAAATTCCAATGGATAATAATTTAAAAAATCCATCAAAGTTAGTGTTTCTTTCAAACTGATAATAATGCTTGAAGAAAACAACTTTTTTGCAGAAATTCGCAATAGACATTAAAAACCCCTTTCTTTTAAGGTGAAATTACTCGGTGTTTTCCAGACCAGAATGTTAAATATTTCAGCTTCAACTTGAAAATAGGGTACAACAGATAATACATAATTAATTTTACTTTAGCTTTTTAATCAGGCAGACGAATTCCAGTAATTAAGTTTTTCTAATTTAAACGAGTATTGTCAATTACGATAATTTACAAGAATTTCTTATTATCTTAAGCGTTAAAAAAGAAAAAGAAGATGGTTTAAAGGAGAGATGTGTAAATACAATGTCAGAGGAAGCGCGCTAAAATAAAAAATAAAAAAAATAAACGATAATAATTAAGCGAAAAATATGAAAATATTTATTAAACATGATTCAATAAAATATAACTAAAATAGCTCGACAAATAAATAAGTTGTATTTAAAAATGCGCTGTGATTTTTTTTATACCAGTTACATGTTAAGCGGCAGAACAAAATATGTTTTTAATAATTTGGCAGAGCATACTTTTTGATTTTTTCTGTCGAGAGAATTTGATGTAATTACAGTTTTGGCTCTACAAATGGATAAATATTATATTAAAAAATAATTTTTTTTTAGTAACTTTAAAACTTAAGGTGTTCAAAAGAATTACGTTATAATCAGTAGAAATTTGAAGTGCGGCAGCTCAAGTGTTTCCGTCAAGTATTGTTAGTTTTCTTGTGTTCCAACTTCCTAATATTTTTGTATTTTGTTACTTTTTACATTATTTTCCCTTGTCTGTTAAAAGTATAAATACATTTATGATGTGAAATATTTTTAAAAATAATTATTTACTCACTAGAGAAATATTCTGATGACAGACTAGAGTAGTCAGTTAGCAAGTTAATTTATTTATTAGAACTGTAATTATTATTGAAATACCACTCTCTGTTCATGTACCGTAGTATATCTTAGCAGGTCGGGGTTTGAGGTATCTAATAAAATTACAATAACATTTATTAAGCTGGTACTAATTTGTAGATATAATGACTTAACAGGCAAGCGAATAAGGGTGAGACGTGATATATCCTGCGGATATGGAAACTAAGTTTGATTCACCCGGATATTTCAGCTGCCCGGAGGAGTCTCCCAGACGTAACCATTTAGTAAACTAACCCGAAGACCTTTATACGAGTGCTTTCCTTTGTCTTCTGGAGGAGGCCTTATCCTGTTTATCTGCCTGATTGTTTCTGGCGATGATAACATTGGGCCGCCCCTTCCGCTCCACTGAGCAGTGGCTGAGAACCCTTTATATTGTTGTAACTTCCACACCGTCCCATTGTTACACTCAAACTGGCCACCGGCACCGCTGCTGGCCCTGCTGGCTACAGACTACTGGCTACTATCCACTCGAGACTTATTACGTTATTTCAATAAAGGATTTCAGTGTTGCTTCAAACTTTTTCTTTGTGTATAACTTCAATGTTTTCTTCTCAAGGGGAACCTTTAATGTTTGACCCCTCTCAACCGGCCTCGATTTAAATCGCAAAAACTTTCAAATACAATTCAGAATTACGCACTCTTCCTATTCAGTTGCGGTGTTTTTGTAAATCTTTTATTCAACCCTTTCTTGGAAACACTTTACCATTTTTTGGCGCTAAAAACCGAAATCACGTCATATAAAATCCCTGCCGACACAGTTTTTATTCAAAAAAATATTAGTAGACAACTTCAAGGGTAGTGGTAGAATAAGAATATGGATTGGAGTCTGAAGGTTGTTCGTTCGATTCCTTCACATTGAACGAACATTTAAAAATGTTTTTTTTTTTCATTTAATTTAATCTAATACCTTTTCTTCAATAATCACAATTCACTTTGTGACATCATTAAGATTTCATTTTATTTAATTTTAATATAAGACCGGTTAGGTCTGATTGTGATTAAAAACTTTTAGATTGATGCATCTTGTAAAAATGGTTTCACATCAGTAGGGGTGTTAAAATGGATAAAGAAGTAAAAAAAAACCTGTTACCGATTAATGAACAGTACGAACTTGATTTGTCCTTTTCAGTACGAATGTGTTTACCTTTTTCATGAAGCTGTATAATGGGAGCTTGTTCTATAATAATATACATAGCTTGTTTGGGATCAAACCTTCGACTTGTGGATGTCACTTCGGCCTTAGACCACTCGGCTGCATGCCGCTAAAATACTCGTACAGGTTCATCAGAAATTATCTCTGTTTAAAATCATCGACACCGTGTATGATTCATCTTTAATTAATCAACTTTAGCTTAATGCAGGACTGAAATTCACGAGAAACCTTGAAACCTTTTGGATCGATACTTATTTTATTACTAAATACTAAACGTATTTCTTCAAATCAATGTCTAGAATGACTCGATTATATAATAAATACTGCAACCATGATGGGTTGTTATATTTTCGAATTCAATCAATACCTTCAGAAGGAACTTACACTTGCGTATCCTTGACGATCTCCTTACTTAGAGCCACCTTGTAATTATTGAATCATCCATCTACATTGGCTCTATAATATGGGTATATATATGTCTGTGTGTATATGTGTGAATATTCGTGTATGTGTATGTATGTGTAGAATGTACACACGTATGCATATACATATATAAGTGTGTGTTTATATTTTATTTTGATTCTTTTTGTTGTGTGTACCTACTTTTAATTATTATTACTTATTATAACTAATAGTCCCACTAATTCTTCTTTTGCCACAAATATTTTTATAAATGTAATACTTGCCGTGATGGCAGTAGCAAATAACGTAAAATCTTGCCATGTCTAGTTTTTTTTTAATATAATGCCCTCACCGTGAAAAGCCGTATCTTCTGCAAGCATTAACTTTCTAATTAAAGTGTGTTTTTCGGAAGTGACCTGCCAGGTGAGTATGTTTCTGTATCTGTTTGTAAATAGTTAAATTAGATAGAACCTAGGAATTCTTAATATGCTGTACAGCGCCCTTGAGGTGATTTTTCACAAAAACGGCGCTCTACAAATTATCCAATTATTATTATTATTAAGAATGTTGAGATGAACGGTGTGCTCAACTGCAATTGGAATCATCGCTTTAACCATATTGAAAATAATTTTAATATGATGCATTCTGTTGGCGAGCCAATTAAAAAAAAGAACATTACATGCAATTAATTAATTAATCTGCAAATAACACTAATCTGCATATGAACGGAACATATAAAATAATGAACGGAATATATAAAATATTTTTAAATGTATAATGAAAACAAATAACTAAATAAGCACCCCAATATTATTAACATTATCATTAATGACGCCAAAAAGTATATTTGCGAAGTTTGAAAAAGTAAAATGTTTTTAAGTATTTTAAAGTTAGGAAACATCAATGGTCTTCTATATTATTGCGGATGAAGCGGGGTTTACTGCATTATGTGGACTTTCTGAAAACCATTTATAATTTTCTGTGAAATTCTAATGAATTATTTAATATGTATAAATTTTTAAATGAATCATACAAACTTCCATTTTCATTTGTGCGCACAATAATCGTCTGATTTTCAATCAATATTGAAAACAACATCCCCAAGTAATGAATATCCTCTTAGTTTTAGTAAACATAATAAAATATTAACGTGACGGAACTATTCCCAACCCTCTGAATGATTATACATGGCGACCTTAACTTGCAGGTTCGTTAAAACTCCTACTTCATAATTAACCCTAAAACCTTTGGAAAATGAATCTAATGAATAAATCTACTTTGGTGGTTTGTTGAAAAGCTAAGATACCCGTTTATAGTTTATGTAAGGTTCATCCGTATCACGGTCAAACACCCCTCGAGAGGCGGGAAGGGTGTTACCTACAGGTTATCCGTGCCAGGTGATAGTTCGTTGGAGAAGGGTTATGATAATTTTATTAGAAACGCTCGGAATAATACCCCAGACATACGTGGGCTCCGTCTGGCCAATTGAACCACGTTGTCGAGTATCTAAGTGTTTTGACGCAATCATCGTGTAAGGGTGATTTAATCTAATTTTAAATTGCGTATTCAAGCGTGAAAGGATTTGCTCGTACCATTTATCAATTAATTAATCGAAATCGTACACTTCTCAATCGATGTTTTACTAGGAAGTGGTTGAATCTATCGTGTGTGGTATAGAGGACATGTCAAAAACAGCCATTTCTATTCATGTAGGCTTTTAGGTGGGTACTCCTTATATCAATTGAACTGATAAATAACGTATTAATCTGAGTCTTTGATAAATTATTTGCAACTCAATCACAAATATACAATTTTTTTTACATTTACTCCACACAGGAGGTCTTAAGGAAAATAATTTCCCTCAGGGCCTATGTCATCTGGGATGCTGTGTGGAGAGTCTTTTTGAGGAGAGGAAGGAATGAATATTGGTCTTGAAGAGACCCATGTTGTAGGAGGGAGGAAACACAGAGGCCTTTGAACTCAAGAACGAGTCGAAAAAACGACTCATGTGACAAATGTCAACCGTGTACACATGTTGGGGGCGCGTTTGGCGTGTCTGCCGACTGTGCCGAAGGGATCAATGACGCTAGTTCCTCGTAGCATCTTCCATTGAAATACCGGTAGAACATGGATCGCATTCCACCCGACGCCTGTGCTCGGGTGGGAATGCTATCTGAAAATAAAGTTTAATAATTTACTCTAAAATAAATCTAAAAATCTTAAATTGTAACTCCAATGGAGAGAGTAAAATGTGTTTTACAACACTTTTAAATTTAATCGGAATAGTGTGTATTCATCAATATTTCGTTAATTCATTTTACTTTTATACAAGCAGGTACCCAGCATGCGTTGCAATGCCATTCAAAGAAATAAATTGATTCTCCCTGCATGTCCTATCCCGTGCGTCCCCATCCCCTCTACCTTCTCCGCCTTCCCCCTCCCTCGTCTCTTTCCTCTCCGCGAACCCCACCTCCCCCGTTCCCCTTCCCCTGCCTGTCCCATATGCCGCTAAAATAATATATGAAATAAACACATTTTCATTCATATAAATTTCATAACGCCATAGATTACCATTATATATAGCCTATATGTTATTCTGATGTATGAGCTATATTATTGTAAAGTTTCATTAAAATCCATTCGGTAGTTTTTGCGTGAAAGAGTAACAAACACACATACATCTATACAAACTTTCGCGTTTATAATATTAGTAATATTTTAGGACGGGCTGTTTCACAGATTTTGAACAAATCATCAAATTTCAAAATTTATATTCAGGATCTGTGAAAGTTGTGTTATTATTTCATCATGTTCGATTTGTTTCACAATAGGTACTTGAATGATAACAGAACTTGAATGGGACTTTTACAACATGAACTTGAATACAGTCGCCGCCATTCGAATTTCTACCGATTTCTTACATATCTCCCTTAAACATTAGGAGTTTTTAAGCTCTTAAAAAAATATATGTTATTTTTGAAGATAATATCTAGATTACATGAAATTCCCTCGATTGAAAAAAATCGCAATGTACGCTCCGAAAATTATTAAAAATAAGTGTATTTCTATTATTTACAAGTTATATTTGTGAAAAAATTCACAGTGTTTCTTTAAATGATACTTAAGATACGTTCCCCGAGATTTTTGCTCTATTTTAAACGAGTCATGTTTTATTAAGCATTTTCACAATTTTCGCTTCAATTTAATCATTTAAAATGTTAGCGCGTTTTGTCCAACATTCGTAATTACGTATCTCTCCATCTTCTTCTTTTTGAGCCGGGATGCGCCGCCTTAACTTCGAATTTTTATAAATTGTTCAACGTGTGTGAAACCACCCGTCCTTTTAGTGGACACACGTCATACACCATCATCGTTAATTTTGTCCAGCCTTTACAGAGGTTCTTCGAAAATATCTCTTATAGTATTTCGATGAATCGATGATGGCGCATTACAGAACACATATTGGTGAAGTAACCAAGACGCGCTTTGATACTTACCAGTAATTAAAAATCTTTTTTTGTTTGTGCTTAGAAAATGGCGTGGAATAATTACAGTATTGTTTCTATTAAATCAGTCCTCGCCTTCCTCTCCCATCTCCCATCTTCCCATCCTCGGCGCTTTTATCTGCCGCTTCCCTTCTGACGCAGATCATCTCTCGCAGGTCTCTTGTAATTAAAGTTTGCAATTATAAAACCGTGCAGCGTCTGTGTACCCTTTTCGTTTCTTTTTATTTTTAAAATATTATTCATAAAAAATTGGCCTAGTTAGAAATTGCCTTTTCTCATCAACTCTCCTGCCTTTCCTCATTGCCTTTTTCAGGGGATTGAGAAAATGATTAGTTTTTGAAAAATTATTTTTCCTCACTCAGAAGTTGGCAGGTAATTCTGTAATAAATTAATACTTGAGATAGCATTATAAAACGAATTTTTAAATAACTTGTTTTGAATGACCAAAGTTTTTGTGCAGAGTAATTATTTATTGAATGCAAAGCAGGAATCCCCGTATTGGTCGATGTGCATATTTAAATTATTATAAAATATAATATGTTGTACGTTGATGGTAAGGTACCAATTTTAAAAGAAGTTCTGCGGTCTCTCTTGTCTAGGATGGGTGAAGTTTAATCTGGGTGATTAAATGATGAATTTATGCTAGTTCGAAGTTATGGTATTTGAAAGAGATGATGCAAAGACGGCTGGGCAATACAGGTGCTAGAGATTACTTCTTCTTTGGCCCAGATGATTTATTTGGATACTTAGGAAGTACAAATGCAAGTAACGTGAAAGCTGATTAGGGCATTGACGGAAGCGTGAACGCAGGTTGTATAATTTACTGAATATATTAGTAACAATAATAAGTTGTCACATAGGCTAGCAGTCCACAACGGGTTGCCAGCCCAGGTATTTTGGGTGAAGCGCAGACATGACAGAGAACAGACGAAAGTGAACTGATTACAGTGTGTGAGGCGTGTAATACAGTGGCGGTCCTTCCCTGAGGACAATTGGTCAAAAACCTCCAAAAATTATAAGATGATAATAAAACACTATTTTATATAATGAAATATTGTGCAAATCAAAGCAACTGGTATATAAATGGAAGCTGTCTTTCCACGCACTATGATTGGCTGGATCAATCTATCAAATGTCCTGATATCATGTCTTCTGTCTCTTTATGCACCATACAATAAACGAGATGGTACTATGTCGCACAGTAATTCGGATTCTGAAGACAGTTTGGGTCATTGCTGTGAGGGAGAAAGCATGATGAATATTATGCGTCTGAAAGAGATGGTTTGATAAACGTAGGTTGATTTTGCATACTGCATGAAATAATTTATAGTATTAAATTTAATTTGACTCTCAAACTCGTGAGTTACCTACAAATGAATATTATCGTATTTAATTTGATATTGTATCATAATATTATTTTTAGATGACTTTCCACTTCTGGTTTAATATGTTATTAAACCTTGTGTGATCGATTAATAGAAGAAGGAACACTAACAGCGAACGCTTGAAGAACGGAGTGTCCGTAACAAATAATGTGATGTGCAAGTGGATGGAAAAGGACAAGATCCATTAATATACCTGAGTTTTTGGTCTTATCGAGAATTGAAAAATATGTTATGTGTTAAGAGTGTCTTCGTTGAAATAAAAGTATTTCAGAACAAAGGTGTGAGTCGTTTTATCCTACCTTCACACCCCGGCTGTTAAACGGCATGATTTTGGTTTATTTCAGTTCATTTTAATGAAATTCTGAAGGTTTCCATTACTATTTCAATAAGACGTATTAAAAAAATATTACTATTACCAAATACAAGAATTTCAGCTCCGCTGTACCTAATGTTCAGAACATGTATTCATTACTCCACGAAAACCCGCGAAACTTATCGTTAGTCGTATGAAATTGTGAGTTGTAAATATACTCGTAGATACAGGCTGACTAAACACGGAATCCGAACCCGCGATTTGCTCGATGCGGTTTAACAAGCAGGTGTATGTTTCCACCATCCTCTGTTCCCGGGGGAGCCGCTCTCCCTCTGCCTGATGCATCCCGCAACCTCCCACCACCTTCTGTGCTCCTGGCTACCATACCACACTGCTCCCTTGCAAGTAGAGACCTCCCCGTATAGGTTAACATGCGCCCCTAGAAGCAGCCAGCTTCCGCAAGAAGGGTACTTACGTCCTCCCACGCTGAATTTAGTTTTCATGTCTAAACGGACCAATTGTTGTTATTCGAAACATTTTGCCGCTGAATTATTAACTGGCGGAGATGGAAAGTTGATCTGGGCTCGATCTCGTGCTTTTGTTTTGTTATTTTATATTAAGGTTATTTTCGTTGGAATTTGTGCATTTTAATTGTACTATGTGGTAATAAAACGGCATATCTCCTGGACAGCAATGTTATGCTAAAGTTGCCTAATGCCCGAGATTTGTGTAGTTTTTTCCATTCTATACTATTGGTATTGAAATTGGTATTGAAATTGGTATTGGTATTGGTATTGGTATTGGTATTGGTATTGGTATTCTATTGGTATTGAAATTGATGATAATCTCCGATGGAACGGACTCATTGAAGCAATCACAAAAAAACTCACCAGGTACATTTACTTCTTTAGAGCCATCCGTAACATCCTCAACATAAACGACATTATGAAAGTGTACTACGCTTTATGTCAATCACAAATAGAGTACGGGATAACTGGATGGGGATCTGCCTTGAGCACTCACATGGACCGGCTCAATATAGCCCAAAAAGGAGTACTAAAGACAATTTTGAAATTACCGGTTAGAACTCCGACAGAAGAATTGTTTCAAAGAATTCAAGTCTACAACATACAAAAACTTTATGCAAAAAATATTTTATTTAAAATTAAAAAAAACATATCAGAATACTCCACTGTCCAACATAGATACACAACCAGGGCAATAAACCAAAATATTCTAGCTACAGCCAGTTTGAAAACATCTTTTGGACAAACAACAAAAAGACAAAACTATACAACGCTCTACCAACTCAAACAAAAAAAATAACAGAAATAAATAAATTTAAAACAAAAGTAAAAATATGGTTGAGAGAACAAAGTGAAAATGAACTATCAAACATACTGAAGACCATGTAAAGACAACTGGATACTAAATACAAATGTGGAAAAACTACAGGCCGCCTCAGAACAGGGAACCCTAGTGAGGAGGACTGTGAAAAAAAAAACTTTTTAATACCTTAATATAATACAATTTATAAATACATTATGTACAAAATTTGCTATAGATACTAATAAAAAAACAATTAAAAAAAATACATTCCACAGAGTTTTGGTGTAGTTATTAGTGCCAAAATTTGTGTCTTAACATATTTATCGTTAATATTCAGATTGTAAGTAGGTACCTGCCTGCCTTATTCCTAAAATTTTGTATTCTACACTTATACCTTAGCAAGCATTGCTAGGTGTACCTACGAGTGCAATTTAAATCAGAAAATGATCTTATTCTAGACGTGTTCTCCTAATATCGTTAGAAAAATCAACATTACACCATTTTTTTTTCTTTTATATATTCAGTAATAGATATTATTATTCAATTAATAAAAACAGTTTACAGAATGAAACAATTTCTTTGATTAAAACCACGTTATTTAAATTTATATTCGTCGACCGGTTTCGGTCGAACTGACCTTCTTCGGGATAATAAACATATAAATTAAATTACAGTACAGATTTAAAATAATGAGGTAAACACAAAAGAAAGGGAGAGCATACAAGAGAGGAAGAGAACATCGGATAATGGTTGGGGGAGGCGTAGGAATAGTATCTTCACTCTGGACTGTAATTTAGTTTATATGTTTATTGTCCTGACGAAGGTCGAGTTCGACCGAAACCGGTCGACGAATATGAATTTAAATAAAGTGGTTTTAAACAAAGAAATTGTTTCATTC
This sequence comes from Glyphotaelius pellucidus, assembly GCA_936435175.1. NCBI lineage: Eukaryota > Metazoa > Arthropoda > Insecta > Trichoptera > Limnephilidae > Glyphotaelius > Glyphotaelius pellucidus. The sequence goes on along the minus strand of OW386537.1, from coordinate 8,280,872 downwards.
TGTAAAATGTCAAGCCACAGAGTGTTTGCTTTCTTCGATAATTTAAAAACAGTTTATACATAAGTTCTGCTATGTAATTATTATTACGCGTGACAGCTGTTGAACTTAATATTTTTTAATATATAAAAGAGAAAAAAAAAATAAAATGGAGTTCTACAAATTAAACTTAATAACAATAAATAAAAAAATACACTTATTTTTACACTATTGATTTTAAAACTCAGTAAAATATGTATTTCATAATTTATTGTCAAGTACATGAAGATTTTGTCCCAGAAATTATTCCCTTTATTTTTAACCTAGCATAATTTATAATTACTGTGTATTTTCACTAATTGCATATATCTGTGAATTTGCATTCTGAACTAGTGTTGCACATGCCTAACAATCGACCTTTTCCCCGCAGGTGAAGCTGGAGCCGAACGTAGGCAAGCCGTCTCGTGTGATACACATCAGGAACATCCCTAACGAGACGACCGAGGCAGAGGTCATCCAGCTGGGTATCCCCTTCGGTAGGGTCACCAACGTGCTGGTGCTCAAGGGCAAGAACCAGGTCAGTTACTCGATTATTATTACTCAAGTTCGATCGAATTACCGTGAAGTGGCGATCGTTGTACGGTACACGTTACACCTCCCTAGTGGGAGAGTGAGATGAGCCACTTGAAAGTTGATTTCAAATGGTAAAGTTCAGCTTTTTGAATTCTCTAAAATAGTAATATTGCATTTGCAACTCTCAAATTATTACTGAAGAAAAAATAGTGTAAGTAGGTATTTTATTTTCTATAAAAAAAGTTTTACATTGATTTTTTTATTTATTTAGAAACAAATCATATTTAAATTAAATAATTGTGTATTCTATTCATAATTTAAGAACAAAAAGCTATAAATCTATTGCTCCAATTCAGTTTCCTTCAAAGCCTTTAAAAAAAGTAGGCCGTTCGCACTCAAAGACAGATTATTATTTATATACCTAGCATTTTAAATACCACCCAAAAATGCTTTTATGTCACGTTGAAACAATGGCACCCGCAATTGGGGAATCTGAGGCGGAAGGAAAGGGACGGGAAGGAATATGGGTAATATGATATTTGGTGCAGATCTCAAACAAATCAAATTTTGCTACCACATTTTATAACTATCAATCTACGATCACTATTTTGAATTTTCATCAAATAAACTCTTTTTTTTGTTATTGTTTTTGGGGTGTTATGCCGTGTTTCTCTACCTCCTTCTTTAGCCAACGTTTCGGACAGCGTTACAGTGTCCATCATCAGGTCATCTGCCCTGATGATGGACACTGTAACGCTGTCCGAAACGTTGGCTAAAGAAGGAGGTAGCGAAACACGGCATAACACCCCAAAAACAATAACAAAAATACTTTTTGGCCGTGAAAACCTAAAAACATACCAAATAAACTCTTCCTATTCTCGGACCATTTCAGCTTTTGATCATTGATCAGCTGTCAAGTATAACGGTTAAATATCATCAAATGAAATGGTATGATTTTAGGTTTTCACGGCCAAAAGTATTTTTGTTTTTGAGGGTGTTATGCCGTGTTGCGCTACCTCCTTCTTTAGCCAACGTTTCGGACAGCGTTACAGTGTCCATCATCAGGGCAGATGAGTGGAAAAGATGAAAAAAAGAAAAAAAAATGAAATGATGTTTGAAACACCCCTTATTGAACAAATCAAATTCCAAGTAAAAATAAACTTTCAATTCTAAAATTAAACTTTTTTAATATTTTTGAAAGTTGAGAGGTCTTCTACGAGATTTCAATTGCTTCAAATATTTAATTTGAACAATGTTTATCGTTGCTGCAGAATTACTATTCCTAGGCTAAAATCTCCAAGCCAGCATTTTGCACGAACAATGTTTGTAAATTAGTGTTTACCAGCGACGTCGACATTTAGTCGCAATAAAAAGCCGATACTTACCGCGCTCAGCCGTTCGCGACTTTTTATCGTCCGTTTCCATTTCGGCTTTGCATAAACTGAACAAAGAAATTTCAATATTCCGATGCTCGCCTATGTTCCGCGTAAAATGGCCCGACTATATAATTCATTAAAAGTTTCAGCGTCGGAAAACGGAAAGCGAGGGAGATATCGCATGCCGGGCGCATGCTGACTCGCCTGCGTCTGCACTGTATTCCGTATCGCCTGATTGCATCCCGTTCCTTCTAGACAATGCCCGTACTTTGTACTTGTATATTGTGCTGTGCGGGACTACTTACTGCTTACTGTATTTGCTTGCACATTGCTTTACAAACATTACACTTTTTTTATAAATTTCTTCGCGCTGCATGAGCTGTTTATTTTGTGCTCTGGCGGGAAGTTTTCTCGTTATTCAAAGCTTTATTTGGTACAGATTTACAAATGTATCTGTGCAGGTGGCTAAAATGATCCTAGCGAAAGAACTAACTAATTTATTTTTAAGGTAATAACAACCCCCAATGCTCCAATGCTCACGATGAAAATGGTGTAATGAGCTGAAAAAATCGCTAGAAACTAATAACTAGAAACCTAACGTCACTTAATATATTGACTGTGTATTGGTGAAATCCTTCACGCTACATTTTTTGGGATTGTCATTTTTTCATGTGTAATAGTCGTCGAATTATAACGTGGTAAAATAATTTTTGCAGATTTAAGCAAAGATAAGTGCGATACTTTTTTGTTTTTTTTTTTGATAAAACGATTTGTGAAATTACTCAACCCTCAAAACTTTCATATTTGTAGCATCATAACGCCGTTCCGGAAGAACAACGACGCAACTGCAAAAATGGTAAAATACGGTTAAGTCCATAAATGGTCTCAGAAAACCATTGGGCACACTGAGGAACAGCGACATAACTGTAGTTCCTATTCGGACCGCCAGAGGGTAGTTACATCGTTGTTGAAATATCAGTTGTTTGTTATCTTCCTTCGGAGCAACAATGCCGCAAGCTTCAGTTGTGTTGATGAGTGACTAGAGGAGTGTTATATTGTGTGGAACAGTGACGTAAGTGTTCTTAGTGACTGAAATCAAACAGTTAGGTCTTTTGGAAGAACGAACAATTTATGGGGTAACAATAATGTAATTGCTTTTATCAGTTGAAATTGGGAGTCAAAATTAGGGTGATAAAATTCTAACTTCTGGTGATTGAAAGAAAAGTACATACATTTGTTATGCCATTTTTCTCTGTCGCATACACACTCTTTAATATATATTTCATTAAACTACAAATCCCCAACCCGGAAAGTAGGGAGGTCCTGGGTTCGAGTCCCAGAGGTGTAAATATCTTTTTCTGATTGTTCTGTTTCCAGATTTTCGATTGAGTTTCGCTCATAATGTCTTCATTTAATTAAAAACTACAAATCGTTTTTTTGCTTTTTTGTAAAATTATAATTTTTGCAGTTGGTCGTTGTTCTTCCTGAACAGCGATAATATGAGTTTGATGTGGGGTATAGTCCAGTTGCCACCATTGCGCAGTTTTATGCGTACAATACAAAACAGTGCCTCCAGTACACCACAGATATCACCATAATATAATTTTTATGACATATTTCTATTTTATTATCGTTCAAAGAAAAACATTAAATTAAAAACATTATGATATGCAACCTATTATAAATAAAATTGCAATATTTAACAACAAAATTTTGAAAAAAAATAATCACTTTCATATAAATTTCGAGTTAAATTTATTTATATAATTAGTTTTAATTAGCTTTAATTAGTTTTTATCGTCTTCTGTAGAGTTTTAATTTTTTGGCTACCAAACCGCAGTCTGTATTATAATAGTGTGTAAAATTCTTTTTTTTTTGTGTACTCGCCTACTTTATAAACCTGAATCATCTCACGAATTTTCTACTCTCGTATTGACACCAGAAGTTACCGTAATCTGAACTACACGACGCAGCTTAAATCTATTTTTCTACTTAAAAATATAATAGCATAATTGTCAAAACTTTTGTTAATCGATTGTTGCTTGGTGTAATAGGAATAGAACCTGCATCCTCCTAACTCAAAGAGAAATTGGTAGACCATCACTCTAGAAGGCTGCTCGTTTGAAAGAGCAAAGGTGATTGAAAGTATTTTCAATGTTACAAAACAGACACCGGCGTTGAAATCGAATAAACCAAAGCAATGTTTATTTGAGAAATAATAATGAATTTAAATCTGGTAGCTATTAAAACCCGTTCAGATGAAGTAACAAAGTTCGGCGACGAGACGGAGAGAAGGAGCTGGCGGACGGGGAAAGTTGGCTAATGTTTTAAAACAATACTCTGAATACTTCATTAGGAGTGCAGCGATAAAATCGCATGAATGTCGCGTGCTGCGGGCGGGGGCGGTAAAGGGGCGGTAAAGAGGCGACAAAGGGGGCGGCAGGGGCAGCGGGGGCCGCGGGACACTTTGGGGACGACTGGTTTATTTGCCTCGCTGGAGTAACGAATTGACGATAAAATAATTGACTGAACACAAGAAGTTCTCAAAGTTTCTCCTTAAACAAATAATAAAAACTGAAAACTTTTATTTTTAAATGTTTATTTTATTAGTGGTATTTTTCTATTTTAATCTTCTATGCTATGAAACTTATTTTTAACTCTAACTGATTTACAAAAAATATATCAAAATAATATAAAAAACATATTTAAGGTGTTAAGGGGGTATTCTAGTCAAGAAAAAAAAATCTCTTCATATTTCCAAAGTTTAAATATTCAAGAAAATCTTCTCAAAAGGATTTTTCGTAATTCGCATTATTTTAAAAGTTATAACCGTTTTAATTTAAATCTAAGTAGGGCAAAATTTTAAACACCTTTTTCTCAAAACAACTTTTTTCGTGACGGTTGACACAATATTTCAAGCTCTGCTAAACCAATTTACTTGAAATTTGGTGTGAGCCTTTTCTTTACATTACCCTATGGCATGAACCAGAATTATAACAAAATTTTAATTTTTACTATTCTAAAAAAATTCGGAAAGTCAAAAAAAACTTGTAAAAAAATTATTTTTTTCAGACAGCCGCGATTTTGCGAAAATAAAAATTTTATGACTTCTCCGAGGTTCATGCCATAGCAGCATTTGTTTGAATTAAAAATAAATTTGTTTTTTTTTCGGATAACTAGGAGGGTTGCAATCGTGTGAACCAGAGCGCGCCATATTTTTGAGACCCCCCCACTTCAACACCCTATAACTTTTAAATTTTTTTAGTTTTTTCTTTTGTTTTTTTATTTATGTGTTATTTAATGTTCAATAAATATTCGGTAAAATAATGGTTTCAAAAATATTATTGTTTTTTTTTATTGCACCTGAAAAAACACATAAAATTCATGCTTCTAGACTAGAATACCCCCTTAAATGAATGGCCCGCTAAAGTATGTCCTAGTTCAGTGAAACCACGCGCGTTGTCTCAACAACGTATATTCACTAAATTAATTCAAATAAGCGTCTCTAAAAAAATGAGCACAATAAAAACACACAACTAATAAAATATTATTAATTTATTAAAAAAAAATTGGACCTACTTTATTGCTTGTCTGATATGATAATTACCTAGTCCCAATTTTGGAAATTAAAAGTTCACTGATCTCGAATAATGTTACAAGTTACGCTGGAATATTTCACATTACCCATGCACCAACATCCTTGAATAGTAATGAATATGATGCTTTATATTATGGTTAACTGATAATTAACAAAATACCACAAAAAAATTCATAACCAGGTGCTGAAACCTCATAATCCGCTCAGTGTTTAAACTTTGTTGCATTCTCAACTTGCCAAGTCCACATTAACCAAGCGAGGCCCATTAAAGGGTGTATCTGCGGCCATAAAAGTGCACGGAATGACGTAATATCTCCCCAGAAGTAATAACTATTACTAAAGCGAGCGGATTATAAATGCCGCCCTAATCACCTACAAGCATAATTCAGCGGAATATATCCTGGCTCTGTGTCTGCTAATCCCCTGACACAATTAAATCCTGGCGGAAAATCTGATTTAATTTACTATTCATAAATTGGCACGCAAATGAGCGGAGGCCAACTTCGACGGCACGGACAACTTCGTAGATTAAAATGGACCCGTTTGGCGTTGCTCGCTCGTTGCTGTTCGCTGCTCGCTGCTAGGCGCTACTGTGAGCGTCCACTGAAGGGTGCGCATTTGAATACGGATGCCAATATTCTATTAAGGGTTAACACTAGGTACCTACCCGCGTTTGTAATGAAAAACCTTACGAGACTATTGAAATAAGGCATTCTATTTTTTTTTAATTCACTTTTTTTTTAATATGAAATACCGCACAAGAGTCCCAACTGCTCCCGTCTGGAGCCAGTGAGACTATGGCATCCCCAATTGGGGTATGTTGTGAGGCTGAAGGTAGTGGGGAGGGGAAGGAGATAGGGAAGAGGAAGGTGGGGAAGTACCTGGCTATTCAGATCTGGTCACTAAACACGGCTAAAGCCATTTCAAGCAACGTTTCAATTCTGAATGGTGGTCTTACACCAGGGCGATACTGATAGTATCTTCCACTCTGGAACGTGCCGCAAATATACTATATATTATTTTAAATGAATAAATTGTGAAATAACACAAATTAATCAAATAAAATTTATTTGCGCACGCCGGGTTCGAACCCGCGACCTTCGGATTGTGAGTCGAGAGTCTTGCCTCGGGACCACGGAGGCCGTCCTGCTTTGATGGTAACATATTTTGTGGATTTTTCGACCATCATGCTAGGCATATGTCTATCAGTGGCGGTCGGTAACTTTTTTATAAGGAATGCTGGAGTATATACCCAATATCAAATATAAAAGTGGACTAGCCCACGAACAAGATGCAATTATCAACAAAAATAGTCCGCCAAATTAGCTTTATACAATCTCTATGCTTCACATTAAATATTACAGTTACCTAATTAAATGAATAAAATTGGTATTCCGGATAAAATTAAATATATCAATCGGATTCGGCTATTCAAGACAACAAATAACTGTCGAAAGGTGGTCAGGCAAAGGAATCTCTAATGGTACTTAGTCCGCTCGCTTCGGATAAGCTATTCTGTGCACTATGCCTTAAAGTCGTTTTCTGTGCGTTGGATGCTCCTATGGAATTCGTATTCGGCCTTGCTTCAACCATCGCAGGCTTGACTAAAAACGCATGCGCAAATATCAAAAATATCACACTCGTTTCTGCTCCGTGGACGCGGAATGAAGCGGAGCATTCATTGTCTTGCTAGTGTCGGTGTATTTCCCAGATAATATTGAAATAATGCTATTTATTTTGTATTCATTGCTTTGATGGTAACATAATTTGTGGATTTTTTGACCACCATGCTAGGCACATGCCCGTGTTATGGTGTCGATGGTTTGTTGGTTAAATTATGTCGATCAACTGAAAAAAAACTGCGGAAAGAAACGAAGCTTTGCGTTAACAACGGAGTGCTGGTATCTACCCTGATATATGGCAGTGAAGCATAGAACTGGCAGAGGAAGGATGAAAGTAGACCGAATGCTGTAGAAATGAGATCCCTGAAGCGTATGTGAGGTAAAACTATGTTGATCGTGTGAGAAATGTGGAGATCCGGAAAGAAGACTGAAGAAAGACTGAAAGAAAGCAGGGTTTGGGTATGTAGAGAGAATGAAAAAAGGAGTGTTAAGAGAATATATGACGCAAATGTGAATGGTAGTAGAAGTCGGGGACGCCCGAGTAAGACATGGGACGATCAAATGAGTCAGATACTTAAGTCGGGCCAAATCAAGAGTCAATAATCGAAGAGTATGTGTGAGACGATGTATGAATGTGAATGAGGCAAGGAGAGTGTGTCATGACCGAGTTTGACGGTCCGTTCTCTCTGCCTACCCCTAGTGGGAAACTGCTTGATGGTTAGTCAGTTATAGTATTATTGTCAGTATTCTGATGGATAGGTGTGTTAGCTACGAGTATATAGGTATCCATCTGCACATCCAAAATTTAGCGATATATTGGTCATTGTTTAGATTAACCGATTTAGCAATTGAGATATTAAATACAACGATTAACAAATTAATAAAATCCTAAAGGTGGGTTGCAATATTAAAATAAGAGATATGGTTTCTTACATAAATATAAAACAATGAAATTATCCGTTATTTGCTCTTCCTCCTACATAATATCAGGGCGTATTTGTATATCAATAAATGTCTTCCTACAGCATTAACTTTAAACCGCCTAAGAACGCTGCCCAACCGGCGGCAACGTAGTTGATTTTTTTGCACTGTGCGGACATGGACGCTCTTCTCATAAAAAAATTACTGTCATTCAGTTCATTTCCTAGAAATACAGAGAATAAGGTTCAAAATCGGATTGTAAATAACAGTTTCCTTACAAATTTACCAAAGATGGTACGATGTCGGACCCGTCATTGGATAGTATATAAATCGTTTTCGAACCTCCTTAGGATAACGATCTAAAGACTTACGTAATGTTTTTATAAACCTTATAAATGGCTGTACCGTTCCGGGTATTGTGATTTTTTTTTTGACAAATATTAAAAAAAAATCTCCCATACAGTATTTTTAAGGTTTATCTGAACGAACGATAATATTAGCATAATCTCACGATCATTTTGAATTATTAGTTTCCCCAGTTCTTCCTTCCAGCGATTTCTATCAACGCGCGAACTTGTTGAAGGTTCTGATGATTCATTAACGGCCCACCCCCCACCCTCACCAAACACCCCCAACCTCTAATCTTAACTTCTCGATAGTTGTTGTGACTTGAGTAGCGCGTAGCCTTCCCCGCGTTTCCCAACAGCACGTGTCAGCCTAGCCCTAGTCTCCTCGCTGCTCCTAGCTCATTGCTCCTTGCTCCTTGCTCCCCGCTTCCTAGTCCCGTCTTCTTGCGGCTACGACAGCCTGCGTCGCTTTTCCGGTACCTACCACGATAAACCTTATTACCGAAAAGGGTCTAATAGTTCAATACTCGAAGTTTATATCCATGGATCATATATACGACGTCATACGTACCCCTCTTTAAAAAAAAGTCCTACATTCCTGATAATAAGTTGTACGTTGGCATACTCTTGGTGGAATCTTCACTTTTTTTCACGACTTTAATTGCTAATTAACAAAAAATTGTCAATCTACTTAATTTGTTTTATATAACACACTTCAAACTCTTGGTAAGACAATCTTTTTACAAAAAAATCCGCTGCAGATTTCTTAGTCGTTGAAACTATTTTCAACTTAAAATGTCATTCGTACCCTAATACATGACCCTTTGAAGTTACCGATGAAATTAAAAACAATTTAAACAAATGCTTATTTATTATTGCTATTATTTACGCATTTTTTGTAGCTGGGTATTGATTTGATGTTTCAAAAGAAAAGCTTTAAAAACCGCAATATGTATTACTGTTCGCTTACATGTTCTTAGAAACTGTAACCTGAATTATTGAGAGTGATAAAATCAGCATATTTTTTATTATAAAAGAAGTCTACTTTACAAATTATTCGATTGAATTTTTTTCCCACTCCACTTTATTATACTGAAATCAAAAATGTTGCTCTCCAATAAGTGTTCCTTTCCTCAATAATTGTGTTAGCATATAACAAGCCACCCCTATTTTCAGTTTACGCCGAGATAGAACTATGAACATATTTCTGTGAACTTGTAACCGAACGTTAGACATTACCTGTGACAGGCTCGGCTTCCCCGTCTAGCGCGTGTTAACACTTGTTCCGGATTTAGAGACATTGTCGTTAACGGAAACAGTTTCGTTCTCAATAAGCAGATGCTAAAATATTCTACTAGTATTATTCGTAATAGTAAACTTTTTGTTGACAATTGATTTTTTTTAAAACCTTTATTTTGAGTATTCAATTTTTCTTCAAAAATCGTTATATCTTGTGTTTACAAATTTAGGGTACTATCATTTAATTATCATTATTTTCACTACCCGTTCGACAAGGAACCTCCGGGCGTCTATTATCATTATTATTTTTTTTTTTTTTTTTATTTGGGAAACACACAGTTTATAAAATTATTTTCTCTCCCCATTCGACAAGGTATATCCGGGGGTCTATTATTATTAATTTATTTTTTTAGCTTTATTTGGAAAACACAGTTTATAAAAATTATTCTCACTCCCCATTCCACAAGATACTTGCGTACATCTATTACCTTTAATTTAGTTTTTTAAGCTTCATTTGGGAAACACACAGTTTGTAAAAATATACATTTTATAAAAATTTACGTTATATTATTGATACTTACATATTATTTAAATTTACATTATATTTGCATAAACCAATAAAGTATCTTCATAAGATATGTATTATATTTAAAAAAAACATTATTTATTTAAGAAAACATAAATATTGGTAGTGTAATTGATAGAAAAGGAATAAACAGTTTGAAAATATGTACGTAGATAAGGTAAAATTAAACATATGAAAATAATGCATATGTCATTAAGTAATAATGGTTATAAAATTAATAAATGATAAAACAATAAAGAAAGAAAAATCAACTCCAAGATTGGAGGGGTACAGAGTTCACAATTAATCCTTTAATTTAATTTTGTCTGTATTTATTTATTAAATTAACTTGAGATTAATGGAAAATTTCAGCGTCTGAAAAGATATTATGGTATTTTGTGCCCGTCCGTCTAAAATATGAATGCTGTTTGTGGTTAGTTTTTGAGTATGGTGATCTGGTTAGATGGAGCGTGTGTTTTATACTGGACGAAACGAATGTTTTCTAAAAGTGAATCATTATCAACCGCTGATGATGATTTCAAATACAAATTTTTGGTCGAATATCTTTTAGTGTTCATAATTTATGGAACCCTTTAGTTGGAGTATTTTAGTTGTTCGGGTGTTCGGATGAACCTAAAATCTAAACCTAAAAATCAAATCACTTTGTGAAACATCAAAACTTTCTACATATTTCAAAACCCAAAGTTTCTTCATCAGGATAAGATTAACACATGAAATGTGTAATTTTGATAAAATGAGTGGTGTTTCACAAAGTGATTTGTTTTTATTTAATTAAAATGACGCCAAGCAGTGAATTTGCGAAGATTGAAGAAGCCAATCTAAATCTTACTTTGATTTCTTTCTATTTTTTCAGTGCTAGCTTTGTATTGTTGATTCCAAATTACTGATCCACATTCTAATATTGAGCGAAAAATCAGACGCATAGTATTTTGATTACATATAGTGATTTGAATTGCTTTGCTACTCTTTTGAAGAATCTTAGAAGTTTGGCACAAAGTAAATGAATGTATGAGCGGAAAAACATTCCGGACTTATTGTACATCGGTGGCCTCGATCTTAAACACAATGACATGTCTAATCCACCTAATCTCGGATTATTCTATAAAGAGTAGCTTGGATTCGAAGCTAAGAACTTTTCGATAAAGGATCTTCTGACTTCTAACTCATTAGATAAAATGCATTTTTAATGTTCTATTTCATTGGATTATCTTAAGGATTTTTTTCTCTGATATTTTCATTATTTTTTTATTTGACACAATAGTGTTTATAATGTAATTTAATAATGTTGGCCTCACGGGGTGGTTTACCCGTACTGAGGCTCATTGTTAATTACTATTTAAGATACGCATTTGTTTGTTACATTTTTAATAGTATTATTGTGTTATTATAAAATAAGTTCTCTGTGTTCATAATCCTCCTCACTAGGGATTTCTGATCGATTTTTAATTAATTAATTCAAAATTAACCACAATATTTGGATGTCCCTCTACGATGTTAAAGCACATGCCACTAATATGATAGTGTTTTATGTTCTTTCCTGTAAAATTGTTGTTATTCTCATTCTATAAAAAGCAGTGTTCCGTTTTACTCACTAACACGTGCGTTTCGTATTCGTAAACAACTTTGTATATATTAAAGGGATGCACATGTTCATGTGCAATGTGTATGTTGTACTCAGACAGAGTAGATACTGTAGACCTGTAGACACGCTCGGCGTTTTGCTTGACGGATTCGTCAGATTTAGTTAGTCGTATACAGCAGTGGAGTACACTCCTTATCCACTAATTGCGCGCTTTGCTCTACTTTAAGTGCGCATTTCGAAGCGTCAGCGCCAGGTACAAATAATAGAATTCCGGCGTGAACTCAATTCTGCGCTTTACCGCGCATGGGGTGAATTTTTATTGTTATTTTCTTGTTTTATACAAAGTATTTCAATATGACTATGTCTACTTATTACACTCCTCCTATTACATCAGTCGTTAGTTGTGTCAGTTGCGTTTAAATCTGAAACAATTCATCTATCGATTGAGATTCATTTCAAATGGAGATAGACACACTTTGTTTATTTTCTATGGCACCTCTTTAGGCTTAAAGATGTTGTCGTCATCTCCCGAAAAATATTTTCCTCTTCCCCCCCCCCCCCCCCCCACCCCCTCCCTCGGACTCCTCTAATAGTATTAAAAATAATCGAATCTAAATCTAGCCCAACATTTTGACACCTGTAATATTCATGCAGTTTATTTTCCATCACTGCTAACTCAACGTATACCACCAGAACGCTCGGACACTACGCACAAAATTAAATAATCTACAATCTATCATATCTTTACAGCATTACGATGTATATATGCAGACGAAAACTTGGCTTAACTAAGAAATACAATCAACACGGCTCGGACTTACCACTTTTTTATGCTGCGATAAAAACTCTAAATCCAGTTCCATAACGAGAGGCGGCGGAGTGCTAATTGAAATTAAAAAAAAACACAAAACAAGAAATAACATACTCTAAAACTATTTGTACAAATTTATACCATTGTAGAAAAATTATAAGCGCAACTTTGTGCACACCACCATCTGATGCCATAAACTAACAAATCCACAGCGAAGACTTTGAAATTCTACTCTACAAATATTCCAAAATTCTAAAATTATCATTCTTGGGGATTACAACCTCCCTAATCTGTATGGTAATGAAGTGAGAGTGGCTTTATTGAAAATGAAATGTGAGATTTTAGAAATGACTTTTTTTATCTTTTCTAACATAACTTTATACATAACACAAATGGTCATTTACTAGGTCTAGCTGTATCAAATTATCATTAATTGTTCATTGATAAGTGTGCTTATCCTCTCTTAAAATCACCCCTTTTTTATATTTTGTTGAATTATGTGCCGTCAAACCAAAACCCCTTGAAGAAATTCTTAACTACAAACGAGCAGTCTTTGAAGCTATAAATTATCGTCTTTCTCGTGTCTTCTGGTCGTTTTTGTCCAACAAGAATACTGACAATTCCTTAGATAACTTATATTCATTTAGGTTCAGCACCATCACAACGTACGTACTACTCACATATACCTATTCCTATGCAATTTACTTGCTCATAAGAACAAATAGCCTCACTCAACAACAACAAAAAACTCCACCAAAAAATTAAAGAAATTTATTCGAAAATCGACTTAACAAATTTCAGTAAAACTAGAAAAAAGGCAAAGATCCCTCAAAAATCTATATCCTACAACATACAAAATTTATTATTATTGAATTACAATTTTATCTTTGATATGGAGGATATTGACAGATTTTCTATTTTTAAGTTACTTATTTATATTTTATGTTACCTTTGAACATTTTTTTAACTCTTACATTTTATATTATCTGTATTTTGTTTACTATTATATTTTATTTTCATTGTAATTTTTCATAAAAAGCTGTACCTACTACATTGCATGTAAAAGCCTTTCGGGCGTTTAAAATAAAATAAATCACCTTTGAAGAAGAAGATAATACCTGTAATCTAAACGAAAATATGAAAGAGAACAAGACACAGAAAAATAAAAATATAACTGTCGCAACTGGGATTCGTCCAACCCAGAACCTCTCGTCTCACCGGGACGAACGCCTTATCCAATTAGGCCACTGCCAACTCTTATTAAACCGTCAAATTTGTCAATCTTATTTTTAAAATTTCAGAATTAACAATATTTTTTCGATTATTTTTTCCGTGTTATTGGAAACTACCATTTTCATTAGAAACAATCGTTTAAAGAACTGGTTCGTAACCTAGATAGTGTCTCGGATAAATACATCCGATTTTATTTATATGAAACATCTCTTGACCTTTTTGTATAAGTCTAAATGAATATTCATTTAGAAAAGGCGTTCGTATCGGTAAGTCGAGAGGTTCTGGGTTCAAGTTCCAATTATCTTTTTTATTTTTCTGTGTCTTTTTCTCTTTCATATTTTCGTTTAGATTATTAGTGTTACCTTCTTCTTCGATGCTATATTACATTGATGGGAATAACCTTCAAAAGTTATAAAAAGGGAGTCGTTCTAATAAAAATCAAATAAATCACCATTCCAAGTTTTTGTCTGGAAAAGATCTTAGACAAAACATTGTTTTGTTTGATAGTTTTCTGTTATTTTCAAATTAACCAATTATGGTTTGCATCGTTAATTCACGTGATAGTCTTTTCACGTTTCTGCGAAATCCTAATGTTTCGATTCTATTTTAGATTTCGATGAACTTCTAGACCGCATTTCTATAAATAGTTCAATATTTTGATAACAGCCAAATATACACCTAACCGCATTTATTCATTAACAAAGTATCGCAGGTTTACCGAACACATAAATATTTACCGCATCCGTATCTGTAGTGTATGTTCCTGTAAATATCCCTTTAATGTGCGGGGCTTTCAATACAAAAGCTCCCTGAGAGTAGTCGCCGTGCTAACAAAACCCACCGCCGGTATTTGTAAAAATAAATCCCCGTTAATCAGTGATGGGCTCCCCCACCCAGTAGTCAGTAGTCAGTACCCCACTACAGGGTGGTTAGGATAAAGTACTAAATGATCATTTATTGGTTAGTAAACATCCCCGATGTATTATTGGTTACGAAGCGTACCTATGCACACAGATAACTCGGTTTATTGGCTGCGTGGGAACATCGCCGACGTGTTTATTTTATCCAGGTATGCAACGATCGCAATTTTGATGCAAATGTAAATTATACGAATATTTTACTTAAATGTGTTATTTTCTCGTTTAATTATTAATAAAAAAAACTCACACCATATATTATATGAGTATATTTCCACAAAACATTAAACAAATACAAAATACACTCAAAATCAAACCATTACTAAAAACATTTCTTCTAAACAAATGTCATTATACTCTTAATAAATACCTTATGTAAATATATTCTGTTTTTATTTTTAGTATTTTTTTTAATTTCTCATATAATGTAACATATAATTTTTTGGTTTTACAATATACGTATCGTATAATATTTGTATTTTTGGTTAGCTGGAATAAATAGAATAAGCTACACCTTTTTTACTTGTATTTTTGCGCCAAAAATGGTTTTGAATTTGAATTTGAATTATGACAATTATGTACTATAGTATATACCTAGTGTTTACAAGTAATGAAGAATGGGCAAATGACGCAATATTTTTTAAATCATTTTTTACATCCAAATAAAGAAAGCAGTGACGAATCGACAATATCGGATTTTTTTAAATTATGATTTTACTTTTTCTTTCGTTATTTGTTTTTGGGGTGTTATGCCGTGTTGCACTACCTCCTTCTTTAGCCATAAAGAAGAAAGTAGCGCAACACGGCCTAACACCCCAAAAACAAATAACGAAAACACTTTTGGCCGTGAAAATCTAAAAACTTATATGATTTTACTTGTTTGGCATAACAATACTTGTATTATATAAATATTTCGTTTTGAGTATTATTTTTTCTTCTGTTTAAGTTTGTAACCGTAATGCCAAAGGGAAATATCGTTGATCAGTAATTGTATAGTCTTTTTTTACAAGCGCAAAACTAATACCCTTCTATATTAACGAGCTATTGTTAACTCTTAACTTATGCTTTTTTAAAGAAAACTGATAACTGATAAGGGTGAAATGTTAACTTGTTAAATATAAACTTAACGTGTAACCCTTTTGTTTTAAAAAAAGTCGTGTAAAATTTGCCTAAAGCTTTATTTTTTTTTAATTTGAACATATTATATACTATTTTAATATTCGCATTTCAAATTTATGCCGTATGTTTTATTTATCCCCTATTTTCGCGGTAGATGCCATTTTAATGTCGGTACGCTCACTTTTGCCGGATATCAATTGAATTAAACATACTATCAACGTGATTATAAACGCATCAATTATTTCCGTGGAGCACGTTGCGCTGTCGAAATATTGGCATTTTACATGACAGATAAAATAAGGGATTATGCGAATTCGGTAAAGCCCGATTAAAAAATAAACAAAGCCACTCGTATGTTTAGTTATTCTGTTTCCAAATAATAGACGATTTTATGGAATATTAAATAAATTTATTAACGGTTGTTATCAGCTTTACGAATGAGAGTATGTAGCCATTGTAACTGGGGGATAATTAATTTGTGTTTGTGACTAAATAATTGATTTCTATATTCATTGTTCATTCCTAACCAACGCAATCGATTCCTTGCGTGTGTTGAAAACTGTTTAGATCATGGGAGCTTTATGAATCTTTTAATTAAACTGTGTATTATTATCGATATATATAAATCAAAATATACTTGCTTATAAATTTGTATTTGAGTGAGTTGTTAGGTATTGCTATATTATGCTTAGGAAATGTTTGAAACATTCAAAATACCTTCTTTACACTCCCGCGAAGGTTTCTGGATCATTACAACCACATGAGAGTACATCTGAAAAGTTTTTTCAAAATTTCATTACAAAAACTCTTGCAAAAATGTCACAATTTGAGAATGACATTTAGCAAACCATCGGTTGTTTAAATCAAAATTCAATTTTCGAATAAACTCTTTAAATTAATGAATTTACTTGAAGTCTAAGGACGGGTTGTTTCAAAAAATTTGATGAGTTCATCAAATATATGAAGTTAATTTTCAGGTTCTGTGTAAGTTCTTTTCGAGTTCTGTTTTTTTATCATCATAGGCCAGCTGCTTCACAAAACTGAAATCATCACAGAATTTGAATAGAACTTACACGGAACGTGAAAATTAACGTCAAATATTTGACGAATTCGTCAAATTTTTTGAAACAACCCATCCTAAGTATGTAAGAATTATTGGCATTTTAAAAAGGTACCTGTGCTAGGTACCAAATTTGATTGTTCTTATAATATACAAAAATGAATATTTGTAATATGTAAAAAATGAAAATTTGAATAAAAAAAATTGTAAGAGGTGGCACGCGAGCTGTTTGAAAACTGAATGCACGAGGACTGAATATATGGAATGCGGGAGGGGGGTTGGCGGGACGGGGGAGTAGGTAAGGAGAGTGGGAAGACGGGGAAGGTGGAGAGGGAACGCGTGAAGGGAAGGCGACACGGGAAGGTTAGGGGCGGCGGAAGGGGATCGGGACGAGTGGGAAAGGACACGCTGGGAGAAACAATTTCTTTATTAAATGGCATTGCAACCCACGCCGGGAAATCGCTATTAATTTATAAATTTCAGTAATTGTCAATAAATAACGTCAATAATTACTGATTAAAGAAAGTCAATTACGTATAAAGTAATATCAAATCAAATATCACCTGCAGAAAATATGAATTCCAATCTGCTATTAATTATTTCAAAAGGTATTTTTTTTTATATTAGAATCAACCATCAACATTAAAATACACCTTTGTCGTTATACCCTTACTTATATATAGTATATGTATGTCTATAATTACATATATGTCTTTAGCCCGTAGCAGAATTTAATTTGACAAGTAGAAATTAGAATAAAGGGGTTCAAAATAGTTGTGTAGTCTTTTTAATCATACTAGTGGTCACCCGATGGTCGAAATTCGACCATAATTTTAATGTTTTTTTTTATTGATTTAATGTATTTTTTTATGCATAATTTAAAAAAAATATTAGCATTCTGCACTCCTTCTCTATATAAACTATAAGTGTGCAACATTTCGTACTCCTCCGTACGCGCAATTTTTGTAAAAAGGGGTACAAAGTTTTTGCTTCACGTATTAATATACTGATGATGATGATAAACTGATGATTATTATTACTTACTGCTCTACACAGATTGGTAAATTTTCACCAAAATTGTTGTTGAAATTAACCAAAAATTATTGACGTGAAATGAGTACAATTCAATTAAACGTTAATTTTCAGAACTAAACGATGAATTCATTCAAACAAATTTCAAATTTAACACACAAAATTCGTATTTTGACAAAAAAAACTCGTCTGGCAAAATAATATTTTTTCACTTGACGTTAATCAGAATTTAATTTTTTTTTTTTAGTTCAAATTTGTACAAGTTGTTGGCATAGATCTTTGTTAACCACTCGCTGGCTGATGAATAATATGTTTCGTAGAAAGCAAACGCTTTGTTTACGTGAGATTGTAATTTAATTAACTGCTGTAACACTACTAAGTTTTTTACATTATTCTGAAATAAATTGTGACTGGACAACTCGGAATGAAACCAATTCAGAACCATCTCAGATAAGTCATTTAGAGCGATAAAAAAAATTTATGTAAAAAAATTGGTTAAATAGGTTACGTTAGGTTAGGGTTATCGGCTAATTAATTTTTTTTTTTCATAGCTTTAATGACTTTTCAAGGAGGTGTTGAGTTGACTTTATCTCAATTGGCATGGAACCGAAATAAATATACCCACTTACCTTTTGTGAATAGTAAAATATAAAAAAATTTTGTGTATAAAATTAGAATTTTTTTATCGAATAGTATTAATACGTCTGCGTCTGCGTGGTTGAATTTCAGAACCCGGTTTTGAGTGCATATTGACGCCACGCCGCGCCCGTTGCGCCACAAATAATATCTGTGTACGTGGAATTTCAAACAATGCTACCGCTGTAATTCGGTTTTGATTTCAAGAATTCGTCACAAGATGTCGCCTTTTTCGTCAGCAGGTCGGATGGGAACGTGCCCCCTCGGCATAAGTGCTACGAATTTGTTAATATGTAGTGTTTCTCCGGATATGGAAAGAATGACGGTAAAACATAGTTTTATCAAGCGGCTATATATATTACATATGATTTCATTGCCTGTCTCGGTTACTTTGTACCGGTGACTATCACTCGATGACAGTGGTTCCGAGGAACAGGCCATTTTTGAAACCAGTTCCTTTTGGAATAATAATATGTTCACCAACACTAACTGGACGAAAGCGAACCAAATGCCGCCCGCAAGGCCTAGCCATAAAAACTTGCGGAGCGGGTTCTTTCAACAGCATAGGTTTTAAGGGTTAAATTCAACAAAGCAATTATGCATTGAAATTTAATTCTGTCTCGTGAAATTTTGCAAAACTCACTTTTTTATTTCCGAATTCTCCCCCGGTTCCCCAAATCAACATAAAGTATATCCGAAATAAATCTGAAAATTTAATATTGCTTTCACTTGGGATTAATTCAGCCGACTGTTACATTATTAGCCACCCTGTAGCGGATCAAAAGGAGGGTCCTAAATAAAATTACTCACTTCTGAATGTTTATTTATCTTAAACACCCTGTTCCGCCGGAGGATCTACATACACGGGATACTGTGCCGGTCCTTTTTTTAATTCATTAGAAAACACTGGGAGAAGTTGGGACCTTTCACACGTTTATTTACATGTTTATTTACACGTTACATTAGCGCTACAGTCAACAGTTAACTTTTTCATTGGATGCGAACGGCTGTGAACTGTAATTAGTGCTTACGACGTTATCGTTTTTGGAAATAAATTAGTGAATCAAGAAAAAATACTGTTCTCATACAAACCGTTGGCAATACATCTATACTAATATTATACATGTGAAACTGCATGTGTTTGTTTGTCACGCTTTCACGTATAAAAAATAAAACCATTTTAAAAATTATTTCACCAATAGAAAGCTAAACTATATGCGAGTACTGTAGGCTGTATAAAATGGTAAGCTTTAGCGTTATGAAATTATAAAATTTACTATATTATATTTGTTATACGTTTTCTGACGCTAAGAAAACCGAGTTATTGCTAAGCAAAACAAATCGTTGCCGTGGAAAACAAATCGTTGCCGTTGCCGTGAAAAAAGTGATGAATTAAATGGCCTAGCAACGCATGCCGGGTACCAGCTAGTATTTAGTATAAATAACACCTTGCTTTTCGTACGTTATCACTATATAACAGTGAGAGCTTTGTTTCCTAATTTTCACATCCTTACGTTTATCGCCAAAGCTCATCGAAATTTCTCTAGGCAAGCAGCCAAAACATATTTTTTAATCCGATGTACTTAATATTGACAGTATTCATTTTTGTGATAAGCGAGTAAGTCAGTACCCGCTGTGGGTATCGAACTACGTCAGTCTAAATGTTAATGATCTTTCTAACCATGGGTTTATCGACCTCATTATGGATGTCTATTTCGAGCACTTTTTTTTAAGGTTGTCCGAAGATGTTACGCGAATGAAGTTCTTATTTTCATTGAAAAAGAAGATACCAATAAAAATATAAATGAAAATATGAAAGAGAACAAGACACAGAAAAAGACAATCGTCGCAACTGGGACCCGACCCCAGCCCTCGTCTGTGAAAAAAAAAGAATTAATTGAAGATAATGTTGTTAATTCTAAAATTTGAAATATGAGATTGACGAATATGACAACAGTGGCAATAGTGAAATTGGTTAACGCGCACGTTCCGGTTAAATGAGAGGTCTGGGTTCGTGTCAGTTGCGACCATTGTCTTTTTCTATTTTTCTGTGTCTTATTCTTTTTCATATTTTCGTTTAGATTATTGTTGTTATCTTTTTCTTCGATGATTTATTACATTGACGGGTATTACCTTCAAAAGTTATAAAAAGAGAGTTTTTCTTATAAAAAGTTGAATTTCTTATTTTCAGCTTTATTATTGACGGTCTTTCAGCTGGTAATGTAATATGTATGAATGGGTACTGCAATCCCAATTTATATCAAATAAGTTTTTGACCAGTTGTTGTCCCTTTTGTTGAGACCTCCCATCATAAAAGTGCTAAGGGAGGCCCTTATCCCTTCTGAATGTCCTCGAGACCCTACTTGGGTTTAAACGCGCGTAAATAAATATTGTTAGAGTCCTCCTTACCGTTATGTGTTGTATTGTTCGATCGGGAACCTCCCATTACTGCTCGTCGTTTTCGGTAAGCAAATAATATGGCGTAAACCGGTGGTGCGAGTGCTTCTCCGACCGAGGGTCTTTTTGAGAGATAATGAACCGCACGATCGCCATTTTGTCGTTTACTAGTAGGTAATATCTGATTATTAGTACCGTGATTTACTCCATCGTTTTATGGATTTCTCTCATTTTCGTAGTTCTTACTTAGGTACATCGGTACTTATTAGTTTACTAAAATTACGTCATCATTCATTTTTAAGGCCCGTTTCTGACAATCATGTACACTTCGTTATTTGTTTTTGGGGTGTTATGCCGTGTTGCACTACATCCTTCTTTAGACAACGTTTCGGACGGCGTTACAGTGTCCATCATCAGGGCAGATGTGTGATTGTGGACATTGTGGATTGTGCCCTAACGATGGACACTGTAACGCTGTCCGAAACGTTGGCTAAAGAAGGAGGTAGCGCAACACGGCATAACACCACAAAAACAAATAACGAAAATACCTTTGGCCGTGAAAATATAAAAACTTATCTAATCATGTCCATCATCAGACTGGTACATTTTTGCTTGAACCTATTACATTTATACATTTTTATGAGAAGGGTGTATAAAAAATGATTTTATGTAAGTGCATTTTGGTAATAGCTATTCACTCTATAAAACACGTAGTAAATGCGGAAAACTTGTGAATCTGCATATCTACTTTTTCTTCTTTTCGTGCCCTGTCCGTTCAATGGACATTGGCTATCATTGGGCTATGCGGAATTTGTTTACTGCGGCACGGAACAGCTATACTCTAATATTAGTAGACTGGCCTAACTAACCACTGTCTCAGGTTTTTCAGCCATGATGTTCTCCTTCTTCCAGGGCCCTGTGTTCCGGCAATCTTTCCCTGCATTATGAGATGCAAGATCTCGTAATTCTCTGGATGACTTATCGCATGTCCTAGAAATTGAAGTTTTCGGATTTTTATTGTTTTAATAACTTCTTTTTCTTTGTTCATCCGAACCATAACTTATAAGACCGACAGAGTTACGAATGAACCATAGCTTCATTCGTAACTCTGTCGGTCCAGCTTATTTTGAGTATTCTTCTATGCATTACTACATAATGGTATAACTTTTTTTATTTGGACTTTCATTTTCCAGTAAATCCAGTCCAAAATTGGAATTTTTTACTACTGTCAAATCAGAAAAAAATCGGTCGCTGGGGATGAATATCAGCAGTTTAATATATTTTTTTAAATACGTTGAAATGTAGACTTCGCTCCAAAAGTTTTCTTAACCGTACCTAAGAATTTAGTTTCATTCTTATTATTATTTTCCAGGTGTTGTGGAAATTATTAATCGTATTTATCTATTTGATGCAGGAATAGCTGATACTTTTTAACTGTTTACAAAGCTTCATTTACATTTTTGGAACTATTTACTAGTTAAGCGTGGGAATAAATTACATAATATTATATTGTAGTTGTAATAGCGCATTAAAAAATCAAACAAAGCCGATTGAGATAATTTTAGAAACCGTTATTTTCTCATTCACCTTTTATAATAATAAAAAAATTGTTGGTTTTGAAAAATGCGTTTTCAGTATTTTCCACACAAAGAGCTTACAGTAGAAATAAAACTTTTCGTGTGTGTAATTTCCCCGGCTGTCTATCAAATTGAAAACAATCGAAACAAATAATATCTGTAATACTAAACATTTGATAATAAAAATATCTCTTCAATTCTGTCTGAGCCCTTTCTTGGATACAGAAGAATGCGCCACTCGTCCAAGTATTTCCAGCGAGAATTCCACAAATTCAGAACAGAATTCTTTTATCCGCCGAGAAAATAGAGACTTCTCGGGTATCTATCTACCGGACAAAGCTGTTTTTTTTTTAAATTCCGATGAAATATTTTGAAGAAAAGCACAACGCAGATTGGGGTGTTATTTATTTACGAAAACTTGTGTTTTATTGTCACTCAGTATTTTTATTTTATCAAAAAATACAACGAACAAGGGATGTCTTTTAATAATTACCATTTTCAACGTTTAACTTGCAAATGTATTTTATTTTTAAATTTTGTGTCATTGTGGTGGAGCATTTGCATAAAATGGGGGGTTAGTTATTTGTCCTGAAATTTGTCATATCAAAAATGTTACATGTATACTTACCCACTTATCGACTTATCATTTTAATTCATACCTGTGTTAAAAGAAATTGACACCCACTAATCCAATGTATCTATAAAATTGTTTTAAAGCACACAAGAAGCGTTAAACAAAAGCTGAACTTTTGCCACAAAGATGCCTTAACCAAGGCGTGGAAAATGAATAAATCATTGCTTTAATGAACTGCGTTGCACTTACCAATGAACGCTTATTTAAAGCCATGGAAATTGAGTGCAGCTTGCTACATATGATTACAACTTCAACGAAAACTTCGTTTATTATTTTCTTTTGTGGTATTAATTATTGGCTACGCCGTTATATGTGATTATTTCATAAAATTATATATATCAAAATATATCTATCCTTTTCACCCGTCACAAAGCATAATATTTTTGTTAAAAGTAAAACTTGCGAAATGGGTAGTAAAATACATTTCATGGGAGGTTTTATAGTTTAATAAACCCGAGGTTTTTCAGTGCATTCTCCGCGGCTGTCGCTGCACAGAGTTTATCGCCAGTAAAGACATATTTCCAGTAATTTGTATCGTTGCTTTTACGGACGCTTTTGCCATTTTTGTCTGTAAATAAAATTCCACCAACAAAGGTTTACACGAAAATACATTTTCGAGAACCTGCGTTATTTTTCTACCTTTGTGGGATCTGACACTGGACGTTTTTTCATCATCAGACACTGTGAGTTTTTACGTTGCTTCAGTTTTTCGTACCATCTATTTTTCACATCTTCAAAAGATTCATTACTCTAATTAGTAGCTTGGAGGTCGAGTTGGATGTTCTACCATTCGAGAAGCCCACGGCTTTAAATTCATGTTACTCTTAATAGAAAAATCTCAGATAAGGTGGCTTTCACCAGAACGACTACCGTACCGATTACATCTACAGTTCCAAAAGAAAAACGTCCAGGTAGTAAACGTAAGAAGCCTAGAAAAAAATGTTTAAGATATTGTACGTAGAGAAATGGGACCTCAAATGAATGGAGGCCATCCTGACATATCAGGCTTGAGGTTAATGCACCGATCGCCCCTACATGCCATATTGTCCCGGCTATATCAAGGATAAACAAAATGTTTCGTGATTGATGTAGTATAGATTCTGTACAAAGTTTTTTTTAATAGATCAATTTGAGTTAAAAAGTGTGCAGGTGTGGAACACTAGAGAACTGTCAGAAGTCAGGAGATGCAGCGGTCCCATCACTCAATTATCTCCCAAATTACATTACTGACTGCGGTTTCTTCCCACCTTTCTTAGAAGTATGTTTGTTGCCAACGCCGCGTTTCTCTGGCACTTCGACTTATTCTAATTTTCATAAAAAAATAATTTTATTATTTTTGTTGAATTAGTGCCAATTATTTGTTTCTTCTGAAAGCTTACAACAACCCTCAATATTTCCCGAATCTATACTAATATTATAAATGCGAAACTGCGTGTGTTTGTTTGTTACGCTTTCATGCATAAAAAAATAAAACGATTTTAAAAATTCTTTCACCAATAGGCTGTATATAATGATAAGCTCTGGCGTTATGAAATTATAAATATTAATATATTGTATTTGTTATACGTTTTCTGTCGCTTACAAAAGCGAGTTATTGCTAATGTCAGAAAACAAATCGATGCCGTGGAAACGATGTTGATGTATATATATATATTTTTTTTTATTTTAGGCGTCGTAGTTAATATCTATCCATATAAATAAAAACGGATCTCAGAAATGTTTGTTCCGAACGACTGCACTAAACCTGGATAATTCTTTTTTTTACTACTGGTGAGCTTTGGCATTATGAAATTTAGGTGGCATGCAAGCTGTTTGAAAACTGAATAAACCAGGAATAAATGCATGGAATGCGTGATCGGTGGAGGGGGGAGAGGGTGGGGGAGGGGGATAATTGATATGTGCAAACGCTACGGTAATTTCTAGTATTATTTATTTTAAAAAAGCTAGTATTATTTATTTTTTTAAAAAAGAAATAAAATAGAATGATTGGTATATTCTATCGATTGAGATAGGAACCTAGTTTTATATTAAAATAAACTTATCTTCATTAAATGGTCGTACCCTCATATTATGCATTTTTACACAGTTCTACGTGTAGCGCAGCGCATTTGTTTTAAATATTGAAACTATTCGGTTTGAGATTTTTTTATGCATAATTTATATAAACTGCCTACGTGTGATAATAATACTATTTAGATAATTTGTGTAGCGCCGTTTTTGTGAAAAATATGAGGATACATTTTAGTCTTGTTTGTAATAATTAAAAATTAAGTGTCTTTTCCATCGCAAATGTTTTTAAATGCCAAATTTTTGTGATCAGGTGTTTTCCAAAATAAGGACGAAAAGTATGAATTTTATAAACGCCGTTTTAATCCTTTCTCCCCTCTAAGGACACCGCGGGTCCCGGGACAATATGGCGGTACTTCAGTTTAGCGGTGTATAAAATGTTTTAACGTGTTCGTATAAAAATGCCGTAAAGACTAACCAAGTATTTAGTTAAACAACGGCTTTATCTCCGGGCTCTGGAAGCGCTTGCATTAAATATTTGCCTGCGAGTCGATAACAAACGCTATCAATTTTTAGTGAGTTATGTTTTAACAAACTCGTTCGGGTTCACAGTTCACAGGCCAGTTTTGCAATAAAAACATGTTGTATTGATTGTTAGTAATTGATTTAACGGTAATTTAACGTTTTCGGCGCTCTTGAGGCGATTTTTCACAAAAACGGCGCTATGCAAATCATCCCAATATTATTATTATTATTATTGAATATTCACGATGGAATTAAGCAATACATTTAATCGTTCTCCTCGTGCATGGAATGTTATTCTAGAAATATAATGAAACAATGTTAGGGTTTTTGTGACCAAAAGTCAAGAAGTTTTATGTTAATGTTGTGTTTTATGTTAAACGTTTTTACCCGAATTTGAAAATTATAGAAAAATGAATAAATCTATTGAAAACAACATTACCATTGTAAATGTTCGTGAATCACCAGGGCTTTTTTGAAATTGTTTTTTTGTTGCAGATAGTCCATTTTCTTATTTTCAATATCATAAAAAATACATTTCGTATGCCGAATTTTATTGTTTTGATGCAATATCCGTTTGTTTTTATAAAATAAGAGATGGATTTTTTAATATTTTGCATGTATTCTTCGTAACTCAATTACTTTCTAACAATTTTTACCCCGATTCCTACTCACCCCTCATACGTTTTTCCTTCCCAGAACTTACCCTCCTTTATTTTCTTTAAAAGACTCTCCACACAGCATTATCAAAGATGATACATTAAGGAATATTTTTTTCCTCGGGGCTTCCTGTGTGAAGGTAATGTAAAAAAAACCTTCCCTTATTAACAGTGTTTTCTTTTTTTTGCAGGCCTTTCTGGAGATGGGTGAGGAGGCGTCGGCCGTGGCCATGGTGAGCTACTTCAGCGGCTGCATGGCGCAGCTGCGCGGCCGAGCCGTCTACGTGCAGTTCAGCAACCACCGCGAGCTTAAGACGGACCAGACGCACAGTAACGCGGTGAGTCGCCTGCCACACACTTCCCCCCCAGTCACCCACCCGTTCGCATTCACAAATACTGATCAAACCCAACATCATACTCTTCCACCTACCTGTCTAACTAACTAACCTAACTTATTAACCTCTCAGGCTAATGTGTTCGCTTTTCGAAACAACTCATATATAATTACCTTCCTTACCATCATGGTTAGAAATATGACCTAAAAGGCGTTAGAAAGATAAAACACCATGCTGTATATTCAAATCTCAAACCACAAAATTATTAAAATGTACACCCTTTTGTGAATGATCAGTAACTGTATGATAATAGATTAGTAGTATTGTTTTGCGAACACCTCACTCGGAGAATCTGTGCTGAGGTGTTCCCATGTTTAGGATTAAATGCTATTCTGTCGACAAAAGTAAAAACATCTTGATATTGTCAAGAAGGGCATTGTAGTGTTTTGTGAACACCTAACTAGGAGAACCTGTGCTGAGGTATTCCCATGTTTAGAATTAAGTGCTATTCTGTCGACATAAGTAAAACACCGTATCCTCTTTAACATTGTCAAGAAGGGCCTGTGGGTCAGTATGGTGGCAGTATCGTATACCAATATTGTGAAACCAAAGTTTCCGACCCAATTTGAAAAAAATGATGACATTTTTTTATTAATTATTTTTACATAAGACGACTAAAAAATGAGTCGACGAAAACATTTATAATAATCACACGCCTAATAAATAATGTATACGTTATTTTTTTTTTCGTTATCAGTAATTTTAGATACATTAAAAAAAATAAGGTGAAACATTTTTAAAACTCTTTTATGATTGCATTCAAAATTTTAATATTTGAAAATTTATATATTTTATTTCGAATTATAAAATTTGAAAGCATATTTATCACCTTTCATATGTAAATCTAAAGGGCTATTTAGGACGAACAGCTTTCAAATGTGTTCCAAATGTTTTCGCGCTGTGCAAATGGGTTCTCTACAGCAGTGTTTCCCAACCTTTTTATATAAAAATACCGTGGCTCCTTGAGGGGGGGGGGGGGGGGGGGGCGTTTATTATTTTTATTTTAGATTATTTTGATATTACATTTTATTATGCCAACTAAAATGTATAACTAGTACATATCGCCTCAAAAATGTAAATATCTCTTAAAATGTAGTTAATGCAGGATTCAGATTTTGGTTAATCCTTCATTATACATTTGCGAATTATTAAAATAATTATAAACGCAATAGAAGTATTTCGTTGAAAAACGGAAATAAATTCACCAACACCTGTTAAAGTTTAGTACCTTGTCACGCGTTCTCAATAAAACGATTCCAATGCTTTGGGCAAGCAGAATATAAGAGCGGTGACTCACGTCGTTGCGTTTCACTCAAGCTCTTTACGTTATATATGCGAGCGCGCAGGATGCGCGTTTGATGCGTGTTTTTTACTTCGAAGGTATTGCGTCGTCGGTAAATTGGGGTGAATGGGTTCTCAACTAATAATTATTTTTGTCGATAATTAAATATTTTTTTATTGGGAATGTTCGATTTTTTTACGTATTTTTTTTTTATCTTTAACAGAAGTTATACGTGAAATCCTATTTAGATACTATTTAGATTAATCTTTACGACGAATCGGTTTACATTATGAACATCAAAAAATATGCTACGGATAAATTGAAGCTTTTACTAGCTTTTCTAAATTGGAATTAGAATAAAATTATTAATTACATAACAAAAAATATAAGCGTAAACCACAAAAAAAAATATTTTTCATGACTTAACTACGAAGAAACCATTTTTAAAAAAGACGCCTTTATGACTAAGACTATTTTTGAGGTTTTGTATGTTCTAACTTTTTTCATGTTTATAAAATTATGCACAAAATAAATAAAAATCACTTTTTCGCTTAGTTGCCTCATGCAAATAAGACGCTCGATTTAAAATTTTGAAGGCATGAGAATCGAAATATTTCTAGCGTTTATATTCTTCTTAAGCGGGGCCTTGGGCGGCTCGGTAACATTTGATCCACGGACCGGTACCGGTCCGCGGACCGGGGGTTGGGGATCACTGCCCTACAGAACATCTGACCATCCCGGTTGTTAGTTACAGCAGTTATCATAGCAGTTATCTTCCCAACGTATCAAAAAATAAAAGTGTTACCTCTACTGACCCCTACAACTACAATATTAAATGGCGTGTGTAATTGTGTGGTGTGAATGAATTACTGTAATTGCGTATTTTCCTTGTAAACACTTCACTAGTAAAAGCTGTTAGTTGGAAAACGATCCACGAATTAATTGATTCTCACACGAATATCACGAAATGAGCTTAACACCCACTTGTTTGAAGCTCTTTTATATTTTTTACAAAAAAAAATCTCTTTTATTTATCTTATTCTTTAATGACAGAATTTTACTAACAACTTGTTTTTAGAACTTGTTTAAACATTTTTTTTATAAAACCACTCTTAAAAGAAAGCGGGAACAAGAATCATTTCAAAATACCTTTAAAAGCTGCACGTTTTACAAATGTTACACTTATATGAATGCCATCACCAATTAATAGTTGAATATCACCAATTAATAGTTAATGCCATGAACAATTAAAAGTTTAATATACATTTTCAATTTGGGAGACGGTTATGGGTACCGGATAACCGGATTTATTGGATAACCAACGCCTCTCAACCCCAAGGTCCGTTGCGTTTGGTTACTTAGCAGGATGACTTGGTGAGGTTTGTTTAAGTCTTAGCGGCGGATGCGTCTGCCCACTTGCTGCGTGGCAGGGCGTATCGTGAGAGACTGGTTGAGAGAGACCGTTTGGCCTCTCCAGTAGGACTCTCTCGATGCATCGCTTTGCACCGCTGTGGGAGGGATGGATTCATACCTATTTCTTTCCCAGAACCTCCTCTGCTTCCTTTCATATAAAAGATCCTCCACACAGCATTCCCAAAGATGACATAGGTTCTGAGAGAAATGATTTTCCTCAACGCCTCCTGTGTGGAGCTATTGTAAAAAAAAATATGTTTTTACGTGTTAGTTGAATAATGGATTTCTTTGATAGATCATAAATTAAACTACATCGCTTAATTAATGTTCTTACGTTGGGATTCACTTGTCAAAAAACTTCAATCCTCATTAGAAAGATGTTTGCAGATTCGTACCGCGTGACTTTCCCATGTAACAAAACCATCGTGAAAATGCTTTCGTTGAATATTTAACGCGGCTCCCTGAAATCTTTTCCACTTTTAATATCGCGTTTCCTTTTAAAAGCCAGTCAGTATTTTGCAAACGATCGTAAACAATATCGCCCCAAGTCCCTTCCTTCGCCCAAGCGGCACCCATTTAATATTTAATTCCTATCGTTATGCTCTACTTTAACCTCCTGTCATATTTAACCGCCATCCCGAGTTGTGTACTTTAACGATAAAAACATGACTGGTTAGCAGAACTTAGCCGCATTTTTTAAATGCCAATTACCGAGATTGGCGGCATTAATTCACCTTATTGCCGTGTCAGTATTTTCATTAAACTTTTCGAAGCAATCTGGTATTTTATTGACTCTAATTTCCCCCGTGTATTACACAAAAAAATATTTTATGTGTACGGAATACCGCGCCGGTAATAATTTAGGACATAAAATAGATACAAATGACAGGCTGCGATGACAGCTTTAAGGCTGATATATTCACTCCTATAAAGGTTCAATTTGCAGGATCGCGTTGTACGTTTTTATGGCGGCGCAGCCACTCCACTCTCTAGCCGGCTCCTGGTGTATCGAACGTATTCTTACAAATTTGCATACGAACACACTCGTAAAATTTTCACCTTACGTTTTCTGTTCTTCGTGTTGGGTTATTCCCCCTTACAATGGAATCAATTGTTATATTTACAGATCACTATACTATATTTCAAAACAATTTATTTTCTTAACTGCATTCTTAGCAGATGAATATTATTTCGATTTTTTCGCTTGCCTATCTATGGATCTAAAATTAAGTATATTATGTAAGTGTATATGCGGTGACCGAACAACTCAGAATCATCTGAACTTGACACCTCACTTGAAAAGTCATTAAGTGATGAAAAAATAAATAAAATTTGTTTAACTAGGTTACATTAGGTTATGTTTCGGGCTATTCTTCCATTTTTTCATAGCTTTTAATGACGTTTCAAAGAGGTGTTTAGTTGAAATTTATTTATTTTATTTATTCATTTATTTAAAGGCCCGCAGGGCTTTTAGTGCAGTGGGCTTTTAGTGTAGTACATGTTTTTGACAAAATATAGGAAATAACATAAAATATAAGAAACAAATTATTAATTATATAATTACGACCGGTCAGTGGTTGAGTGGGCATCGCGTTTAGGTCCCACCCGGGCGTTGCGTGTTCGATTCCTCGGCTGGCTAAGTC
Source organism: Glyphotaelius pellucidus (assembly GCA_936435175.1). Taxonomy (NCBI): domain Eukaryota; kingdom Metazoa; phylum Arthropoda; class Insecta; order Trichoptera; family Limnephilidae; genus Glyphotaelius; species Glyphotaelius pellucidus. The sequence goes on along the minus strand of OW386537.1, from coordinate 8,249,715 downwards.
CTCCATCACAACACAGGCAACATTTTCGGCTTTCTGTGGTGCCAGTAGGAGATTTTCAAACATTGTTGGGTTATTCGTAACCCGGGAATGTGTGTCTTTCTTTTAAAAAAAAAATAAAAAAATAAAGGTTATATAAAATATAAGAGTTGAATTAAAGTAGGTAACATAGAATATAAGTTAAGAAAAAATAGAGATAAAGATAGTTTATGAAGTAGGAAGAAACAGTTGGCACATACGTCCTTTGAAGTTTGACAAATTTAAATTATTATCAAATACATCCATATTGTTTAAATATTTGTTACCAAGACTATGTAAACGCTGTATTGGAGGATGCAAACTATATTTGGAATGAGATATAGATGTTTCTGAGTTGTCATGGAACCCTTATATGTGCCTTTATCAAAGTGAAAAACACCCCCTGTATTCACCATTCTAGATCGAACTGATACTTCGGTAGTAATGGACTAATGAACATGTATGGATAGTCAGATAGTTGGGAGTAGATTGTACAAATATATTATTATATATAAATTTCTACAGTGCCCTTGGGGTGATTTTTCACAAAAATGGCGCTATCCAAATATTATTATTATTTTTACCAAACTTTATACTTTCTATAATTATTCCTTTCTCCCTTTTAGCGCCAAAACCATCTATGGGCTCCAGCTCTTACGACACTTTTTACTATTGTGACTCATTATTCATATTCACAGTTTTCAAAAAGGAGTTTTATGCGAAACACAGATTTATTTTTATTTTTGTATACCTTGAAGACTACAATAGAATACGATGTGTCGTGCGACATCAAATGTGTTTTTTACCCCACATACTCTTTAATTCTAGGGCAAACCTAGGAAAACTGTTAGTTTATTTTTAAAGATATTTAATAATATCTGTACAATAACATACAGAGTATTACGGAACGTATTTGACCAGTGACTCCGGACATTATTTGGAGTTAAAAAATTAAAATAAAATCCTGGTCTCCGATGGCATTTTTTTTAAAGTAAAAACATTAAAAATAAATTAATTCTCTCCGGATCTCAGAGGGGAAATTATAGCAAGGGGGGGGGGGGGGGCATAAAACGCCCATCGGGGGTGACAAACACGAGCTGCGTGTATACCTATTTCGAATGACAACCCACGTGACAGAATTAACATATTAAACATCAGTTGTAAGAGACAAGTTTTTGAGATTATTAAAAATATTTTATTAAACATCATAAAAAATAATAATCGCTGTTACTTAATAGGTTAAACCTTTTTTAGTTCAAAAATAGTTTTATATTTCATGTCGTCATATAATTTTTTTGTAACATTATAGAATACACGCAAGTCGAGGTGGCGGGAGACAACTGTGATTTGTACGAAATACACTTTTATCAGGAGGATTTACAACTCTGTAACGTAATTTTTACTACAAAAATATAAACACATTTTTTTTAACGCACAGTCGTTACGTCTTTAGTACAGTAGATTTTAAAGTAATTTAAAATAATAATATTGGTATATCTGTTGAATTTTTCTCCACTAACTGATGGAAATAACTTTTGGTAGGTTAAAAAGAAGAACAACCCATGTACTCGATTTTGTACTATCTCTTTTACCATTTTGCATTACCTAATAATTGACTTCTGAGTGCTCTCTCCGCGATAAACGGAGGACCCAAATGACCCCTAATTTGCATCGTACGTAATTTTTACTTTCACGTACGTTAAGGTTAAACATTAACTAAGTGCACTTTTAGCATTTTATAAACAATTTTATTTAGTCATCAAAATAAATCTTCTAAAAGATTTTTCTATCGGCGGCAACGTTTCGATCATGTGCGTGTTATGCATCAAAAGTCACACTCGAGAATTCAAAATCTAAATATTTATCAACCTCCCCTTTCCCTCCAACTCCCCCTTTTCACTCCGTTCAACTCCCCCCCATATCAGCTGACTAATCTTAAACACTCCTCGCGTCTTCGTGTGTATTTATTGGAAATCTGTTTTACATACACGAAGATACATTCCCGCCTTCGCAAGGATACCTTGAGGTTACCTTCACGTGTTTCCAGTCGGGTAAAATATTGCTTCATAATATTCCCGGCTTTGCAATATCATATGTTATATCAATGTTCATCTCGTGTTTACATTTTATAGTTGTCTATATCCGGAATTTGCTCTCACGCCGAAAGATTAAATTGAAAAAGATCATTAATTTTTATGTACATCATCATCTTTAACAAAGTATACTTCATGCTATTTTAATGTTATATCATAAAATATAACAAAATACCCTTTTCTACAATGATAGATGCCAAACCAATTTCGATCAAAATGAATTAATGCAACTACTACAACAATAAATTTGCAAAAACAGACACACGTGCTGACATATTCACTTCAAGTTACTATCGCTACAGAATTTCATTGCATCACATTTGAGGTGCAAATAACACATGGCGATTAAATTAATTGTACCTAATGTTTTTATATTACTTGCGTGGCAACTTTCCCTTATCTCTCTCTTCCCCTTACCGTCCTAACGGTAAGGGGAAGAGAGTTTGACGGCCTCCGTGGTCCCGAGGCAAGAAGACTCTCGACTCACAATCCGAAGGTCGCGGGTTCGAACCCGGCGTGCGCAAATAAATTTTATTTGATTAATTTGTGTTATTTCACAATTTATTCATTTAAAATAATATATAGTATATTTGCGGCACGTTCCAGAGTGGAAGATACTATCAGTATCGCCCTGGTGTAAGACCACCATTCAGAATTGAAACGTTGCTTGAAATGGCTTTAGCCGTGTTTAGTGACCAGATCTGAATAGCCAGGTACTTCCTCCCCTTCCTCTTCCCTATCTCCTTCCCCTCCCTACTACCTTCAGCCTCACAACATACCTCGATTGGGGATGCCATGGTCTCACTGGCTCCAGACGGGAGCAGTTGGGACTCTTGTGCGGTATTTACTGTAAAAAAAAAAAAAAAAATAACCCAATCACCTATTTCGCAGTCTTTTTAATTATAGTTATTATCACATTTATTGTATTGTTGTGTATTGTAGGTTTATCGTGTTTTGAATTTACATTTATTTTTTTTTATTTTTAATTCTTGCTTAATTCTGTTTTTTTTTTAATATTCTAAATTTATATTTACTTTGTTTTAGGTTTGTAAATACAACAATTTTGAACATTAATAATTGGTCTTTTTTTGTTATCCTCTTATCTACTATTATTAAGACTTTTTATGTTCCTTAAATAATCATAAAATAAGTTTAGAACACGTCCGCTTAACATTGGTTAAAGTATTTTTTTATTAGAACCTATAGCTATGTGCACACTTGTATTCATGCTCGACGGTTTGGTTTGGTTATTTTTTTAAGTTTTTATTCCAAAAAAAAAGAAAATTCACTTATTTAACTAGAAATATCTAAACACATTAAACTAAACTAAATTCATTTTACATTACACTATAAGTGTTTCATTATTTTGTTTATTTTGAATAATTTTTTTTTTTTAAATTTATTCAGCCTTTTTGAATTTTTAATATTGTTTGCAACTAGCAAAATAATACATATATTATTTCAAATTCTATTATTTTTTTATTATTTCTATTAGCACAACCTTTATTGGATAACCAACACCTCTGCCATAGGTCACCCCAAGTGGTTCGCTACGTTTGGTGATTTGGCAGGGGTGCCCGGGTTCATGGGGTGAAGTTTGTCTAGGTCTTGGAGGCGGATGACCAGAACACACTGAACCCTAGATTCCTACCCACCCCTTAAACCCTTTTCTATCCCAGAACTCTCCTCTCCTCTTTTTCCTTAAAACCCTCCACACAGCGTCCCCGAAGATGACAAAAACCCTGAGATAAATTATTTTTCTCAGGGCCTTCGGTGTGGAGCTCATGTAAAAAAAAAACTTCTTATTTTAAAGAAGCACGGTGTTCGGAGATTAGATCGTCCATTTTGTTTTATTTCCATGCTATATCGATTACTTCTATATTTAATTACGTATAAAATTGTGTGCTACGTTATTTTTACGCTTTCGGATTAGAAAAATAACAGCGGGTAATAATTAGGCTCCATCGAAGCCAGAGTCAAGTTAGTTAGTTATTACTCTAGCTTTAGATTTAAATTAGATTTTACAAAAATAATAATAGTAGGTAATAATTAGACTCTCATCGAAGCCAGAGTTTAATAAAACACAAGCGTTGACCCTGTACAAATCTCAAGTGCTCACCACTGTTGAATTTGACAGGCACCTCTGGAATGGAGCCCCAAAAAGCCTGATAAAACCCATGATTCTGGGCAGAAACGGGCGGGTCATTTGATGGATTTCCCTATCTTAACAAACGGATTGCAATCTTTAGAGCACACGCATCAGGTAGGTATGCTGTCCTTGTCCTTTGGCACCAGTGCACAGTCGAGAAACACATTAGAACAATTTGTCACATGAGAACGGGTCACTTTTACAACTCGTTCTTGAGTTCAAAAGATCGACTGTGAAACGATTTGCCAGCCTTTTTGTTTCTTCCCTCCTACAACATGGGTCTGTTGTAGGAGGGAGGTCTCAAAAAGACCCTCCGCACAACATCCCCAAAGATGACATGGGCCCTTAAAGGAATTATTTTCTTCAGACATTGCTGCGTGGAGTTAATGTTAAAAAAGGTCAATATTGATATCTTACTTTACAAGTAAAACAGGAACTCATATTCAAAGGATTTTTTTTGACAAATTTGATAAAATATTTTATTAAAGTTTTTTTCTTCTTTCATTGTATATTATTTGTCTCTCATTAAAACTGACTAACTATTTTTTTATGTAAATAAATCAATACCAAACAATCATGGTCGAGCACACGAATTAACTAATAACAAAGGCTAGCAAAATTGGGTTCAAAATATCTTTTAAATGCAGCGTTTCTCTTCGAAATTTTAATGACTATTATTTAAATTAGTATTAATGAAAATTTCCCGAAAATATGGTGGGTCTCCCTTTGTTTCATCTAATTAGGGTGGCGTATACCTCCCACGAAGTGGCCCGCAACGGCCCGGTTTTTCGGGCCGATCGAGGTACACCACTCTGCCGCAGCTCATTATTATAATCATAGGCCGTCTTTTAGACAAATGTCATTCCGCTTCCTAGGGGAGCGCACTGTTTCATAAAATATACATATACGAGAATTACGCTGAATAATGTATCACGGATCGCACGGTTTGTTTGTCGTAATCGAAATTACCAATTTCGAAACATTTTGATGTTTGACAGATACAGTTCATGACGTTGGGGATTCCAAAATTTAAAAAAGTTTAGAATGTTTAAATGGATGCCAAAAAAACATCAAAATAGTTTCTCTGTAGTAAAGCCATATCAAAAAAATGTCTATTACATCTACTTCATGATTTATTCAAATAAATTTGCAGTAGGTACTTAATAAAAAGTTGCCACAAACTTATACAATCAATCGAAAATGTACCAATGATTAGGCGTAATGTGTAATTTTAGCTTACAATATATAATATGAGTCACCTAATGAAAAGTTGCCACAAACTTATAAAATCAGTCACCTAATGAAAAAGTTGCCACAAACTTATACAATCAATCGAAAATGTACCAATAAATGATTAGGCGTAATGTGTAATTTTAGCTTACAATATACACACATATAATATGAGTCACCTAATGAAAAAGTTACTTTAAACTTATACAATCATTCGAAAATGTACCAACAAATGATTAGGCGTAATGTGTAATTTTAGCTTACAATATACACACATATAATATGAGTCACTTAATGTAAAGTTGCCACAAACTTATGAAATCACTCACCTAATGAAAAAATTGTCACAAACTTGTAAAATCAGTTATTTTATGAAAAGGTTGCCGCAAATAAAATAAAACTAATAAAATTACTCACTTATGAAAAAGTTGCCACAAACTTATAAAATCAGTCAACCTTATGAAAAAGTTGCCACAAACTTATACAATCAGTTGAAAATGTATCAACACATTGTAATTTCAGCTATATGTTTAATTTTTCTGGTAGAAAAACTTAGATCTTAATTACATTATTACCGGTATTCCTTTCTTCTCTGTTCACTTGAAGACATTGGACCGAATGAGGATTACCCTGTTGCCAAATCCAATTACCTTGCGACAACCGTCGCAAATCTGGTGGTATTACATACGCATATACCCAATTTGCGGACTGTTCCGTTTTCAGTTTTTATTTATTTGAATGACAACCCAATTAATTATATTTTTTTCGAAAATTCCTTTCTTTTTAAATTGATTTAACTTTACTCAGGACCTTTAAATTAGATATGGAAAATTCTCAGAATTTAATTTTCTGTCTTATCAAGACTCAATTAGACATGTTTTTTTAATCTTCAATCAACAGTTTGGTTTGTTTTTAAAGACGCGGAAACCTTATTTTATCCTTCTGACGAAAACCTCTTAAACAATTATTTCCATAATGTGTTTTTCGCTCTTTCAGCGGTTTAAACAATAAATATTTTTCCTTACAAAGCTGCGTAGTGATACAATTTTGAGCACATTTCGTTCGCCAGGCTTTTGTACCCTAGGTGCACAATGGCCGCTTTCTTCCCTTAGCTTTCAGGGCCTTTATCCCGGGCACAACAGGTAGTGGCGCTGGCGAAAATTCACAAAATTACAACCCTTTGGAAAGTATAGCCGACCTTCAACACCGAATTCAATGGTCGATTATATCTCTTCTGTTTGGGATGAATGATGTTTATTTTGGTCGGGATAGGAACAGATTAGTTTAGTTTTCTTGGCAATTGTAAGAAAATTATGTTTTCCATGGTTTTCATTTATGATTCAGAGTTGGGGTAACGCTGGGACGTCTCTCTTTAAAATCATATTTATATTATTTTTAAGGGCGAGAACCGTGCACTGACTGCTTACTACATTTTAATATACATGCAACAACTTGATTTTGCTTTAAAAAAATATACCTTTTTTACTTAGTATTCCAGTACTCTTATTTCGTACGGAGTAAGTAATATTAATTAATTATCCAGGTAATTCTGTTTCAGTCATACGTAAACCTAGCGATAATCTCTACTTTTACACAACGGCTTAACCTTTCTCAAGCGTTATGAAATGTGGGTACATACCAAGACAGTTAAAATCCTCGTTCCCCGTCAGCTGTCATCACAATTATTGTCCAGATCGACTTTGCGATTCCTCTGAAATATCCCTTTACGAGCTCATCCTGCAAAAACGTGACATCAAAGGATCAAAATGTACTGCCTTGTAAAGTGCACACTTCGCTAAACCTGCCAGGATATGTTTTGATAAGCGCCAAAGCCTTCTCCCTCCCCCGCCCCTGGCACCTTTGTTTATGGAGCTTTTCCCTACCCTGCAGTTTTCTGTACCTCCACTGTACATTTAATACGTCAACGTTCGGTTACAACCTTATTCTGGGATAATCCATAGATTACGCTCGCTATTTCAGTTTACAAATGTAGATTATTAAAAATAGATGGCCCAAGTTTGCTTACAATATTTTTTTTTGATGCGCAACTTTTTTTTACAATAAAATTATTAACTTTCTGGTAAATCGGTCGTTTTCTGAATGTAGAATGTCGTCTTAAAAATAAATCTGATTTTCTGGTTACTATTTATTACTCGTATGAAGAAACAGTTTTACGCGGTTTTTGTATACTGTTTTGCGCGTGTTCTTCGCTGCTTTCCCCTTTGAGAAACGTGTCGTGAACCACGCAGCTTTAAATTTGATATTGTTCTTTGCATATTTATCTTCCGATGCATATATTAAAAGCATCCTTTGAATATTCCTGCACGGCGACGCGTCTCAGCGGTGCCACGTGGAATATAATGAATTTCCCAAGAACACTCGGTTTATTCTGTTTTAATTAAATTGTCCCACTTACTGGGAGCTGCCAGGCCTGGAGTCTAATCTTTTCTTTTGCTCTTCCCGAGTTTTCTCACACCTAAGCCTCCTTGAAAATTATTTCTAGTAAATTGGTCTCCGTGTATGATAACAAAGCGGAGAACATTTGGTAAATGTTCTTAATTACGTTCTCCGCACGCAGCCTCCGAGATATGCACCTGACTGGTGGCTGTCGCGGCGCTGGAGACTGGGGCCTTACCAAATCAGAGCCTTCTTGGGGCTTTATCGCTTTACCGCGACACTTGTCTTATCACGACCAATATTCTCAAACAGGAATTAGATCACTTGCGCTTTTCACTTTACGATTAGTGCTAAAATAATTTGCATTTCTCTCTTGCTGTTTCATCAACAACTCAACATCTTTCACACGCAGTGAGAAATTTCGGGCTTGAAACAGATTTTATTAACGAAATTAACAAAAAAAAATATAACTTCCTGTAGCTTTGGTGAAAATGTTTCTGTTCGAACACCCGCACATTACTGACCGATGTCGTTCAGCCAGTAATGTGCCTCGAAAGAAAACATATTTTAAAAATACTAATAATTTAAGAAAACATTTTTTAAGAAAACATATTTTAAGAAAACATATTTTAAGAAAACATGTTTTATATTACATATTTTACTTCGTAAAAGTATTGTTAAAGGATCTAATAATAGTGAAACTACATGAGAATATACATTACAAAAGCTTTTTTATTTCAAACTAACCCAGACCCGTGAAAAATCAAGGGATATTACAATTTTTTTTTTTTTACATGAGCTCCACACAGGAGGCCCTGAGGAAAATAATTTTCCTAGAGCCTATGTCATCTTTGTGGATGCTTTGTGAAAGGTTTTTTTAAGAAAACAAAAGAGAGGAGAGTTCTGGGAAGGGAAAGGGTTTAAGGGGTAGGGATCTGGGGTTCAGTGTATCCAAGTCATCCGCCTCCAAGACCTAGACAAACCTCGCCCCATGAAACCGGGCACCCCTGCTAAATCACCAGACATAGCGTACCACTGTAGAATTAATAATCCATGCCTTTCATAAACTAATATTTCTAATTTTCTTTACAATATAATTATTATTTCATGTTGAAAAATTAGAGATGTTAACCATGGCCAATAATAATAGTGAAAAACGTTTTTTTGAAAACGGTTTATTGCAAAAAATCGAAAAATCCCAAAATTTATTTTAATGCTCAGGATTAATCCCAAAAAATTAAAAAAAAAAAATGAAACACATATTTACACGTTTCAAATATAGAATAGAATAAAAATAATTATCTGGTATTGTTTTAAATTTTATTGTTAAATAATTTATCCCTTGTATGAATTCTTGACACAATGACTTCCAATTTAAAAAGGATACTTAAAAAAAAAAATTATCACAGAAATACCAACAACCGAAAATATTTTTTAAACTTTCATACTATAAAACTATTCTACCTGGATATACTTATGAAAACCAACCTAAAATGTTACAAAGTATAACGTCCCTATAACCAACGACCTCCAAGTCTGTAGGATTTTCGTGCTTTTTGCGTGCACAAATTTAACATGTAGTTCAGTGTGCTCCCCCTCTGCCTTAAGATTAAATCATAAGCTCTACTTGTGAACCATTCATTTTCATTTCGGTATTTTAATAGACCAACAAAAATAATTTGCGTTTGGAAGCTCCACCGCTTATTATAAGTTCACTGAGTACCTACCACCACCTGAGGGAGGAGGACAAATTATAATGTATTGTTTTTACGTAGACTCTGGAGTGGCGTAGCTCCTGGGAGGCTCGGCTCAAAATAGCCCGGGGCTGGAATTCAAATGCATTAAAATATTGGTATATTATGAAAGATGAGCTAATTTTATGCCTGTAGCGCTCATCTTTTCTTTTTCTCTATATTATGTGTTTATCGTGTGGCTTGGTATTTGAGGCTGAAGGGAGTGGATAGAGGAAGAATACAAAACAGTTAATTTTAATTTTTAACTCAATTCATAGAACTTCATTTATTTATTTTTTTAATTTAATTGAAATTTAATTTAACAGTATTATTATTTATTTCCTTAATTTTTTTTATTTATTTTAAGAGCTGTTTCGGCTTGCAAGGTAATTTACAAACATTTAAAACAAAGAGATATTTCAAAGTACCTCACAATTATTAATTTCAATAATTTGTTTTAACCGATAATAAATCAATTTAGGCACCTTCAATATTGAAATTTAGAGCATTACAAAAAAGTCGTCTCAAAGTGGTTTAATCACAGTCTGAAAATGTTTGTAAAAAATTAATTGTAAGCCGAAACAGCTGTTCAATAATAAAAAAACTTAAATGCTAGCAGAACTTAAAAATAATATTTTTTTTTTTATTAATTTTAGATTTTTTTTTAAGTTAAATTTTACATGGCTTTTAAAATCTAGACACTAAACACAGCTAAAGCCATGTTAAGCTATGATTTATTTTGATTAGTGGACTATAACCAAGTCGATGCGAAAAAGATATTCCGTTCTGTGGTGCGAATAAAATACCTATAATCGTGATTATTTTTTCGGTTATTGTGCTGTATTGCGCTTTCCCTTTCTTAAAACTACGTTTTGGACGGCGTCACAGTGTTCATGATCAGGGCAGATGTGTAGATTGTGGTGAAGCGTGTGTTATTTATGTAAAAGTGATACCGGGGTAATATGCTTCTGGCCGGTGTTTCTGTATAATAATAATTAGTGAAATTGATGTGATTTTCGGCGTTTAGTTTTGGTGAAATCGTCATGTACCGGATACCAAAAACTATAAGCATTATCCTATCGTCTCTGAGATAATCCAAAAATTAATCACTACCGAAATTAATCATTAAAATGAATCACTGTGTAATAACCCAAAAAATTGTCAGGGTGGTGCTTTTACCTGCGTACTTTACGATTACCTAACTATAATTGATATTCATTATCGGGACATGAAGGATGAAGGTCTCTTGGTCCCTAACATTTTCAATCCTTTTCTTATTACTATGCTCATTTTACGTTACGTGCTTGACTCATTGGATTATGTAATCATTGGACACAATTCATGCACTATCCTAGAATAAACAGACTTGCTTTGACTACTAATGAACATATTACATACATACTTGTTGTTTAAGTATACATACAAGTGTTTAAGATATTGTAACTTTCATCCTTTTTTTCATGTGCGCCTTTTATCGCTGTACTAATTAAGCTAAGTTCTATAAAATATCCATTCTAGCGTAATAAAGATTTGCTTATTAGGAACTTGCTTTACAACTAACTATTCAAGTCTGTATCTATAATAATATCAACAAAAATTACTACGTTTCCCTGTGTAACTACTTCCATAGTACTTTAAGTACTTCTTTTACTATTAATATACTTATACTTAATGAACTCCTTTGTCAATTTTTAATCGATAATAAAACTACGATCCTTATTATCTTTTATCTGATTATATCTTTCATATTCAGTTTAATACGTTATGTATTATTCATTTATTAATATACTCGTGAACAACTTGCCTACCTATAATAATGTAAAACTATAATAAGAGATACTATGATAATGTTACAACTTACCTTTAATGTGTAAAAGCCTCCGAGGACGGAATAAATAAAATATAAAGTTCATTTAGCGCAATCTGCCAAAGTGAATTTAAAAGTATTGTCGTGTGCTCCATAAATACTCAGTCAATTCTCCGTGCTTGGTGCTTTGAAAGCCTCGCCTTGCAACAGTGAGAATTGCCCCAAAGACGTCATTTTCTTCTCTTGCCACGTGTCTCGAGTGTCCTGGAGTGTTCCCCCTCCCCCCGCCTCTCCTGCCTTACCCACCCCTCCTTACCACTCCTTGCCACAGTCCTAACCTGTAATTTAACGTAAATGGTCTTCATTTCTTCCCACTTACAAACGCAATGTAGAGAATTAGTATTTCTCTGAAATTACACCGCTGTATGAATTTTTATTTCGTTCTGATATTTTCGAATTTTGTTTAGAAATAAATTCTTTAGAGTCGCTTTTTCGGGAAGGTTGACTTATTTGTTAACTTGATTTTTTCAAATAAATTTATTAATTTAATAATTCTATTGTGATCGTCCTACTGACAAACTCTAAAAACCAATATCAGTAACCTCAGTAACCCGTGTTACTAATTTCAAAATTTTAAAACAATCAACGAGTGGCTTGGTTCGGGAATAATTTTCCAGCTTTTGGACTTCCCAACGAAGCCCCAGTTTTTGAGGTAGTTTAAATAAATATACGCTTCCGTATAAAAGATCGCCTGACTTCTGTTGCTATTAAAAATGTTGAATTTTGTAAGTGTGCCACAGATTGTTTAATTTAATAACTAATAATAATAATTTAATAAAAATACATAACTATCTGCAATTTATTTAATAACTGGATATACGTCTCCCATTTCGCAAAATGTAATGTACGGTTTGTCCAATATGAGTAGCAGTAGGGAGTAGCGAACTCGGGTTAATGTCCCACTTGTCCCTCTAATTATGTGTCAGGATTCTCGGAGGGGGTGCCACGGTATGAATTATATTTGTCACCCGCTTAATTACCCGCGAAGAACATATTCGAACAAAAGATAAAACATCCCCTGGCATTCTCATAGTAAAGCTCCTACCGGTGGGCCGTAGCGGGCCGGAGTGGGCCGGGGCCCATTAAATAACAATGGCCTAATGGGCCCTAATAACGTTTTGTTCTGCACAAACAGTTCCCCTGATACCTACCCCCCTTTCCGCCGGAACTAAACTGGAACTGTAACGGTAATACAACCTGGATCGCAATCAATCCGATTACTTCTCTGTATTCTATTCTTTCCATTGTTCGTTATTGATTTGCTTCAAGTGTCAAGTGTCATGTAGTCCATACAAAAATGACGTAGGTACGACTGATAGTCCATACATCGACATTAATTTAATTCTACTATCGGTCGCCTGACACTGTCCCCTACTTTTCATTTCAGTTTTTTCTACAAAGAAAGATACGTATTTCATTGGAAATTTTGCCGGATTAACTGAAATAGATTATCTCTATGCCGCTCGTTCCGTTATCATAATCACTAATGCTATCATTACTGCGACTTTTCGTGTGGAGAATAATTATAAAACATTTTGATCAGTGTGTTTGTTCGTTATCGAATATTATGATATTCAACATTGAATCTATAACCAATGCATTAAATATATGAAAATACGAAGCAAAGACATTAGAAACACATTTTTATCGGTATCATTAGTGTGATAAAATAACATTGATCCTATAATACGAGTTGATACATGTTTTCTTTGTAGGGTGTATTACATCGATTGTAATTTAAATTTTGTATAATATCTAGTAATCATTTTTAAGTGTTGTTTTTTTGTAAAAATATCCCACAAGGAGCTTTAAATAGATTTTTTTAATTAACAAAACTTTGCATTAACTAAACAAAACTACAACCAAGTTGTGAAATTGTTGGTTTAACTGTAAGAGCTTTGAGACTAAATTTCATCTACTATAAACTGGACATCTGAGTCCGACAAGGGCCACCAGCAACTTGTAATTGAAAACGTTCAAGAAACAGTTAGAAATACAAATGACTAATTACAACTATTCTGTAAGCTATTAGTGAACAGTCGAAAATAAGTCATTATTAGTGAAATGTATTGTGATTCTTGCGAAATTATAAGTAGGTAAAAATCAAACATTATAATTTCGCTTATCTATGATACATGAATCATTTTGCTTTGAATGTAAGTGTCATTTTCCAAATTGCTTACGTGAAGAATAATTCAGTCAAGCGATAAAGTAGGAATACACCTACTATATATGTATATTTTTTTTAACACCCTTTATTGGGGCTTTTACACAAGAATAATAAGAAATATACACTTTTTATTGTTCAAATTGAATTGCCTCAGTAACAATATTTTATATTTGTTTAAGGATAAATTGAAGATGTCCACTGACTTGGTATAATTATTTCCCTCCATTAGTATTCTGGGCAAAGAGGAATGCATATATTATGGTAGTTAGTTCCAGAATTTCTGCACTGAAATAAATCTTGACTTCTGGTATTACGTTGTGGTATCCGGAAGCTTATCAGTTGAAGCAATACCGCTAATGTAATAATATAATATAATATTTGACAAAAGAAAATTTATTCTCTTTCGAAATTAAAATTATAATTTCCCGTAATTTTTCACGTAATTTATAGTATGAAAAGGATTTGAAAGTCGTGTATTTATTTTTCGATGAAATAGTAAACGTTTTTAATTTTTTTTCGCCAGAAATTCGTAAATATTTCCATTTCCTTCAACATCTCTCGGATACACTTCAAAATAGACATCCGCAACTCGACAAAATTTCACGTCTAAAATTCACTTCCAACCACATATCTTCTTTGTGTGAACGATCTTCATCCAACATTGACCCGTTTGAATAAGACTTTTTATGTATATATATGTAAAAAAATTTTTTAAATAATCTCTGGAACTTATACTTAATCCTCCTATGTTGAAAGAGGACTTATATGTGCCCAACAAATATTCTGGTGGAGATCCTATACGCTTTTTTATGCTCCGAAAGCAAAAATTTCTGCCTATCAGAACGTGCAATTTGCATTGACCATCGGCATTTTTAACGTCACTTACGATAGTTCAGCAACCATCTTTTGACTCACGACACAAATAAGTAAAATGATCTTTTATTCTTACGTATCTCAAATCTGTAATCTTTTCAGAAATATATTGATGCTGTTTCATAACCGTTTTATGAGGAAGATAAATAAATTAAAAAGTTATGTTCATATTCAGACTAGCAACCAAATACAATACACACTTATTTTTAACCACTTTCAATCACAATTCGTAAGCAATGTTCACTTTTTCATGGTTTACGTAAAACCGATATGTGGCAATTTTTTCTTTTTTATAAGCGGAGACGGTTTACAAGTAGTTTTCGTGAGCACTTAGGCCATAGGCCCATTGTGCTATCTCCCATTTTACCTCAATCCTTTAATAACAACCCAGTCCCTTTAATAAAGTTCACCAGGGTTGTCACTGGATATGTGGCTATGTCTTCTGGTTCTACGGAATGTCTCCCCAGGTATCTGAGCCTAGTTCCCACCAGGGCAGGGCATTGGCACCATTGGTGAATTGGAGTCTCTTCATCCTCTTCACATTTCCTGCATCTATTGGTGTTTTCCACTCCCAATATCTGCATGTGTCTCCTGAGATGGCAGTGTCCCGCTAGTAGTCCTACCAGTTCCCTCAGCGAGTTTCTGTCCATATTGAGAAGTTTCCTGATTTGTCTAGGGTCTGGTCCTTTTATAAGTACTTTAGATTGTCTCATTCCAGGTGCCCTCTCCCATTCTGGGACTAGGATTGTAACCAATTAAATTATTAATAAGATACGTATAAGTATAATGTCTGCAAATAAAGAACGAAGCAGGTCTCTTGAAAATGTGAATATTTAATAACAGTTCAATCATCTAAATTTAATTCGATTTACAATTTAAAGCAAAATATTCTATTTTTTTTTTTTTTTTTTTTTTTTAATTTTATCCTGACGAAGAAAACATAGTTTTCGAAACATGTTGGTATTGTTAATAAAAAAGTGGTGTTATACAAAGGTATTTGTTTTTCATAAAATTAATGATGACACCCCAAAGTAAATATGCCTATTTTGAAGAAATGAAGAAACAAAATATTCTACTTTGTTCCTGTGTAGAACTTGTCAATTTAAACACATATTGCCGAATGCTCGATTGCAACTAAAATAATGGCATATAATTACACGCAAGCTGTTTAAATGAATTTCTCATATTTTTGCACTCTCCGGCTATTATTATTCCAGTTCAGATTTCAAGAAGAGATAATTAAAGCAAAACATTGTTCGTACTATTTATCCTTTGTGCCCACATTATAATAAAGCAAGTTCTGCAGACGCTCTGCGGAAAAAAATCTTTTTTAGAATTCGGTTCGTTTTGCCAGGATTAATTAAATTGTCTTATCGTTTGTGCTTTCCGGGGGACGTTTTTGTTATTCTATTTTTTCGTCTTTTCACTGCCTGCTGGCTTTAGCGTCTTATTTAAGTATTTTTGTTAATATTTTTATGAAATGTGGTTAATTTTGATTCGTGCGCAAGCTTATTTACTTTGTCGGCTTTCTAGACCATCTAATTCAGAAAGCCAGTTGAACAAGAACTTAAAATAATGTTTTATGACTAATACCTAATCTGTTTGCTTTTTAGAAGCCTTTTAAAAATTGGTGAATATTTTTTTGTGGTTTGAGTAATCTTTTATAAAATTCCCTTAACAAATAAAGTAACCACCAATCCATAAAGTATTATCAAAAATTGGCAATGTCTTCTGGTTCCATGAAATGGCTGCTAGTTTTCAGAACTTTCTTTCGAATATTGCCAGCATAGGCAAATCAGTGTTTCTTCGTCATTTTCACATTAATTTCCTTTAAGTATTGATGTTTTATTTGTTAATTTATTTAATATCAACGGTATAAATGTACCTCAAGCACACATGCCACAAAATCATAGGAAACATATTAGAAACAGTAAATAAAGAGTATAACAGATAATTGTGGCGTTTGAAAGAGAAATGACACCAGTGATGCAATTACATACAAAAATCTATCGTACAAATAAAATTAATATTGATTGAATAGATTTGTTAGTATAGCCCTCTTTTACTTACCTTCCGTGCAGTTAAATAGATCTGCCACGTCAGTGTTTCGTATACTCAGTCCGGTTATTGTAGCATTTAAACAGGATTTTAGAACGAGTGGCTCTCGTGGGAAAATGAAATTCAATGAGCTTAGTTAAATCAGGACTGTCTTTTATACCATTTACGATTTTGAACATAAATATTGAGTCGGATATAATTTTCCATTAACAAATCTGCACGTATTTGCCGAGCACCAGTTAAATGCGAAAAATCAAATAATTCTATTTTACATGTTTCCAAATTTCAATTGTATTATGCTATGTTGTGTGTTGTGTACCGTGTCGATATCTTTAGATATCATTATCCCAATAAGAATAACGCATTACTGTTGCAGTCCGCTTCGGCGCAGGCGGCACTGCAGGCTGCCCAGGCGCTGGGAGCTGGCGCCGCGACGCCCGGGGCCGCCGGGACGCTGGCCACCAACGGAGCCGCCCCCGCAGACATCCAGGGCGGGCCCAACACCGTGCTGCGCGTCATCGTCGAGCACATGCTCTACCCCATCGTGCTGGATGTGCTGCACACCATCTTTCAGCGCTACGGGAAGGTGCTCAAGATCGTCACCTTCACCAAAAACAGTTAGTCATATTATCTTTTTTTCGTTTAATGGTGGTTGGGAATACTTTGTTTTTTTAACGGGTGATTTTTCAAAGAAGTATCGTTGTTGATCCGTGCAGAGCCGGGAACATAACATTTTGTTCAGTTTATTATAATAACTTTTGAAGGTTATTACCATCAATAAAATATTTGAAAAGTGAAGAAGAAGATAATACTATTAAATCTAAAAAAACATGAAACAGAGCAAGATGCAAAATTTAAAAAAAAAACAGAGTGTGCAATTCACAAGCGGTAGAGGTGAATCCTTCATAAAACTAATGTAGACTGGAGTGGGGAGGCTACGAAACACCGCACAAAGAGGAGACCGATTATATTATCTCATTCTCTAGTAGGCTCAATCCTATAGATTTATGTGTTTGTCTTTTTTTAGTGTTGCTATTTATCGTTTCATCGAGTTTCAATTCTAAAGTAGTTTTCACTTCAAAAAGGTGACGGTTGCAACTGGAAATCTTTTTATTTTCTGTGTCTTGTTCCGTTTCGCCAAATCTGCAAAAAATGAATGCTTAACGAATGTCGAAAAATGTTCAATTATTAACACGCGAATCGAAAAAATCAACTCAGTGCAATAGAGAGAGCTAACGAGTGTTTCGTTGAGATATATTAATATTATATTTTTCTTCAATTAATAACACTGTGTTTCCTACCACGTAGGTCTCATCAAGACACGGGTTCACTCTTTCTTTTCTGAAAGATGGCATAAGATTAATGTGAATAACTCATCCACAAAAATTTCATGAACGCAAAGGTGTCATAACGCATCTATTTGCTTACAATATTTTTTGTGTCTAGGTATAACATATTCATCAATCTCATCAAGAACTCTGTCATGCATAAATAATAATAGTTATTTTGTAAAGAGCGTCCTTCATTATATTAAGAACATTGACTAGGATTAGTGATGGCGAATCGTTTAAGGTTCGTGTTCTATTCGACTGAACCACCCCTATCATTAATCTATGGAAAAGGGCTAGTTCGTTGTACGATTCTAGGTATTTACATTTGATACAAGATTCGGGGTGAAAACCTTAATTCTCGACCACAGGTCAGCAGATGAGTCGACCAGTTAATGTATTAGGGCATCACGATAACCTATGGTTGTACCTTTGGAATTGCCTTTATCTTCGTAGCATCAGTCATCGCTTTGGCCACATTTGGCCCTTAAATATATTGACAGACCGACTGAATGCCTTCGTAGCATAACAATCTACTAATTAAACGAGCGGTCCTTTTGATTGACTGCGGATTGCAATCTTTGGCAAAGACGTTTGGGCTGACTGTTTTTGTTCTACTGATATTTCGCAGCCGAGAAACACGTAAAACACGCGCCTAACATTTGTACACGGTTGACACTAAACTTGCCACAGGAGAACGAATCATTTCTACGCTTCGTTCCTGTGACCAAACAGCTTTGTAGAATAAATTACAGGTCTTTATGTTTGCTCCTTTGGGAAATCGCCAAAGTGTCTTCAAGATGACATTGATCTCTTCAAGACCTAGGTGCACTCCTTGATTTCCTCAAAATTACCCTCCACACAACACCCCCAAAGATATCACAAGTCCTTTGTGGACTTAATATACATTTGTAATCATAATCAAACTGCATTTTAAGTGAGGTTAAGATTAAAATATTTCTAAATTTTTTGCACATTGATGAATAGAACTTGAACGTATCGAACACAACGAAAGTTGCGATGAAACCGCGCTTCCGAGAGCGACATTTATTCAACTTTAAGTTTGTTGAACAAGCACAAGCGCTTCTCGTGTATGCGCAGTGTACAGTGTATGCGTTGAAGGATTCCTCGACTGAAGGCTTAGGATCTATTTGGCTAATGACACAAGACACAATCCAACCGCACTTACCACCCGCCACCGTCTTCAGACTACTTTACCGCCGCAAACTTTCAGGAAGACAGACAACAAGCGATGAAGCTTAGTGCGAACTATCCTTGGTACTTCGCACTTGGTACTACTAGAGAAGTAGAACTGCATGTAACTATGCATCGTTGTGCTTAGTACCCACTGGGCTTAATAATGTTAAGACTAAAAGTATATCATCTATTCAATCTAAATTTTTAGTGGTTTATTTGGCGAATCCCAATGATCAATGATATAACCAACTAAAGAGAGAACCAAAACAGAAATCGGGGAATCGTTAAATGTTTTCAGCAGCACAAACCATGCCCTTATAGTCTTTCCCGTGTATCGTCGTGGCCCAATTGGTTAGTTATATATTTAATTTATTTTACCTCTTAAATGCCAGGGAAGAAACTCGAAAATTTCGCGATGTTTTGACTTTGACATAATATTTTGCGGATTTATTTTATGCTATTGTATATAATGTTTACCGAAACACGTTCTCTGAACAATAAACTATGCTTACAAATAATATTACTTGCGTTTATTTGACAAATTGATAGTTTTATCGATCTTTTCATGACATGCGACGCTCAAAGTTTGACAGCTCAAATCGCGGCAGAAATGTCATTTCGAAAGTCATAGATATGTGCAAAGATGATTATTTGAGAGGCTAGGTGTGTTCCTTATATCTGTTACGTCAAGAACAAGAATGCCCCAAGCGATTCTGACCTTGTCCTTCATACATTTTCTTTATACATAAGGTTTAAAATCGCATCTCAAAAAAAAAATTTTTTTTTTTTATGGCGCGTCCTGGGCGCGCAATCGGCACACCAGAGGTATATGATTTACGTAATAAGCTATGATAATGATGAAATTAAATTAACTCTAAACCTTTCTCCTTTAGAAGACCCTTGGAAAAAAAATTATCTTATTTATTTCTTCAAAATTATCAATTGGATTATTGATTCATCCACATTACTACAACTCATTCTCTTTAATTTACCTTCCCATGGACTCGGAAATAATGAACTGTTTTCCTTCAATCGACACTTTACTAATTATAGATTTTATTTACCTCTGTCCAGAATGTGCAAACTGGTCAACTCAAGTCAAGACCTTGACTTGTTTGGTTGATTTTAGACGGTTAAAAAATTGGCAATATTTTAAAACTATGTACTAGTATTTTGACTTCTAGTTAAAACTTGACTTGACTTGTCACTTCTGTTTTCTTATTTGTAATTGCTTTAATTTATCATCCTTTTTTTTTAAATTTAATATTTGTATGTTTTTACAATAAGTATACATTTTTTTTACATGTTAAACAGAGTTGTAAAATGAACATAACAATAGCATTTCCTCATCATAAAGAGACAAGGCTCTTGTGTTTGGTGAGGGAATTCAAGCTCAAGTATATGTAAAATTTAGTAGAAAATAATAATATTGCATCTAATAACAAAAGATATGTAAGAAAACTCGGGATATAACAATAAATAAATTTCAAGATTTAAATGAAATATAACGGAACGGTAGAAATGGACTCTTACAGTTGTTTCAGGTGATTTTTCAATTTAATTTGGAATTTATGTATATTTTCGATAATTTTTAGTTCTAATGGGAGGTTGTTGAAATAATTTATACCTAGATACAGATAGGTATTTTGGATGTGCTTGGTATTAAATTTAGGGATTTTGATATTGTTTTGAAATCTTGCTGATATATTGAATTGTAATTTTTTTAGCTGTATTTCTTTAAAAGTCTGTAGAATTGCATATTTTTTATATATATTGTCTGTTTTAGATACTTTGAATATTGAAAAGATTCTTTCAGTAGAGAATGTAGATGGTTTTTTCAAGATAACCGTAATTATCAATCTTTGAACTATTTTCAGAGGATTTAAAATAACATCATAAGTTCCTCCCCACCCTATAATACCGTACTGTAATATAGATTGAACAATTGCATAGTACACTTTTTTGAGGTTTTCTAGTCTAAGAATATTTCTAATTCTGATAAATATATATATATACATTTCCTAATTCTTTTGACAAGTTCACAAATATGTGTTTTCCATTTAAAATGTTGATCTATATATACACCAAGATATTTAATATTTGAAGTTGAATTAATTGTAGAACATGTTTGATTACAATTAGTTCCACCACATTTACTCTGATGTATTACAATTTTTATTTCTGGATTTGATTTACATTTATTGATAGAGAAAGGGATAAATTTTGTTTTTTCAGTATTTAATGAGAGGAGATTTTTATCGAACCAGTTTTTCAGCGTATTAATATCAATATTCGCTAGATTATTCACAGTATTCCAATCAGCACCTTCAATTACTATGACAGTGTCGTCAGCATAAGATATTATTTTTCCGTTTATTCTTTGTGTGAATATGTCATTTACATAGATGATTACATAGATGATTACATAGCCTTTAATCTTATAATATTCACTTTTTGAAGTGAGTACTTCTTTAGCACCGTTGTGATTTGAAACTCGATGAAACGGAAGCAAGCGACACTGAAAAGAGACGACAATAAAATATTTATTTTATTCACGGGTACTCGGTTCCAATTTAATACGATAAATCCACGGCTTTATTTTTGTAAAATCAAATCCAATCTTCAAATCACTCCAAAATGAACAGTCGAAAGAAAACGACATATAGCGACTCCGAAGAAGAAACCACAAACACTTATAAGATGACCAAATGTATGGGAAAAAGAGCACTGGAATTCGACGACTAAAATATGGAAAAAAATGTGCTTCGTAGTCTCCCCACTCTTGTCTACTTTAATTTTCTAAAGGTTTCACTTCTATCGCGTGTGAGTTGCACACTCTATTTTTTTTTTAAATTCTTGTTATTTTATTGTAAATTGGACGTAAGTCCGTTAGTAATAAATTAGTAAATAAATAAATAAATAATATATCTGCCTTCGGTTAGTATAGATTCACGATCTGAATTGATTGTCAGAAACTTCTCAACTCTCTTATTTCACTTTTGTTTCCCGAAAAAGTTCTAGTGTTATTTTCCAGGTTACTTTTTATGGATAAGGCAGGTAGTTTTGCCTTTACGATTAATGGTAATGGGAAATAAAACTACGTAATAGCAATTAAGAGTTAAGAATACATATGGCTTCCGGTAAAAGAGCGGGACTGGATACAACAGATTTTCTGTTAGCCTCTGAAGAGGATTTAATTACCTAGTCTGAAAATGAACGGGAGTGTCGGGCGATTCGTGGGAAGTCCGTGGTAGATTAGTTGTGAGTGTCATAGTTCTACTCGCTCTTGTATGATGCCTACTCACTTTAATACCCTGCTTCTCATAATATGAGCAATTGAATGTGGCAAACAGTGTATTATCAGCTTCCTCGCATCATCCACAAATAAAAAGACCTGCCAAATACTCCGGTGCAATGTCCGCCGCATTATTTGCTCGCTAGATGAAGTCTC
Source organism: Glyphotaelius pellucidus (assembly GCA_936435175.1). Classification (NCBI taxonomy): domain Eukaryota; kingdom Metazoa; phylum Arthropoda; class Insecta; order Trichoptera; family Limnephilidae; genus Glyphotaelius; species Glyphotaelius pellucidus. The sequence continues at coordinate 8,227,154 of OW386537.1, read as the reverse complement.
ATCGTGCCTCCCCTCAATGCCAGCGGGAGGATCAACCCACCCCCGCCCCCGCCCGGCTAAGTTTCACCCTAAAGATGTATCTCGCAGCACCGCGAACCGAAGTTTGGCAGGTAGAGGGGTACTCCATAAACATGTATTATAAACGTATCGGGTTAAATTTACTTCCGACACGAAAAGCTCTGAACCAGCGGTGCTCAATCCGGCGCCGGAAAATCCACTTAACCGCACAACACTTTCAAATAGAGTTGGATTATTTGGTTACATACACGCTTTCCCGGCAACTAAACCCCTGCAACATGGTACGGTTTTATTTTGTTCTTATTTTGGATACCTTCTCTCTTGGTTCAGAATTTTCCATTATTCATGTAATGAAGAAAAGTCCAGTTTTTAAGCTAACTTCTCCTTTTTAAGATATTTTCAACAAAACTGATACATTGAATAGGCGTGAGGCATCCATTGAAATGCGAAATAATTGTGTCATCTATACCCGCCAGAGCGACAGCGCAATATAAAACTTTTTTCTCCAGTTGCTCGACATTTTTTGGTGATCATTTTAAATGCGATTATGGTGAATTTCCGCCCAAATTAAAAAAAAAAATCATGCCTCCGAATTTTAATATTGAGACATACAAACCGATTGCAGTTCTATATAGCCACTGAATTCGCCTATCTTTTGTCGGTTTTCACATACTCGTGGGATTTATAAAAAAAGTATTATAAAATCATAAACTTCTACTTAATTACTTACAAATGAGGGAAAATTTGCCCAATTTGGCAGCAAAGCAATCCGAGATATTTTAAATAGTGCCATATTGTGGCAAAAGCGCTCCAGTGGTTAAGTTATTAACTTTTTAATTTATTCGTTCTAAGCAACTCTATGTCGATTCATCGTTAATTCGATGTTTTACAATTATTGAATGGTAAACGTTTGTATTTATTTAAAATAAATTGATTAATATTTGATTCTGAGAACGTCTTAGAATCTATGTTACCATATGTGATCCATCTTATTCTCTCTTCATCTATATCATCCACGCGGTCCACTTTGCGTCTCCTCTGCAGACGATGAGTGTTCTCAAAAGTAAATGCATATTAAAGTTTTCAATAAAAGCATTAGTTTTCCACTCAACGTGTCCTATAAGAGAAAGTTTGCCTACCCCTCTGTGTTCGTGCGAGGGGGCGGGCGCGGAAGGCAGAAAGGGTGGGAGGTGTTCCTTAATTCCTCCAGCTGCTGGGAACCTAGAACTTAGTATGTGTGAAGTATCCCGCCCTCCGCCCGCCCCTCCCAAAGGGTTCAATTTATGCCCAAATACCCATTAACGGTTTGATACATTTTAATTGAATGGTGATACCTCCGACCGCTTGCGTGTGCCCCGAAAGGTAACCCCATTAATATTTCAAATGTGCATTTTATATACCATCCTGTCTGTAACTGAAGAGAAGGTATTTACACTAAATCATTATAATTTATATTATTATTGGACGCGTACAAACCCCACGAACATAACGTACATATTAATGTTTTCAAACGGCGTTATTTGTTGCCCGTGCGAAATTTATTACCGCAAAACTATGAAAGGTATCACTGTTTGATCATTTACTTCATCTTCTATTATTTAAGTTTGAATAACTAACTCAAATTGTGTTCATGTATATAAACATACATCTGTTGGCATTTAAACAATTCGTTGAAATGTCGAACAGCGAATTTGTAAATGTTATTATTAAGGGTTTTTGAACATTAAATCACTTTTGCCACAAAACATTGTGAGATGAGCGGTATCAGTTATTATTTATTTTGAATAAAAGCTAAAGAAATCCCGAGACAAGGAACTCAGACAGGTGATGGAGATGGGCAACATTTCGTACTCTTGCTTATGTGGAACTGTGATTTGAGGGAATTTCGATTTTCTATCGAATTCTATTAGGGTGAGATTTTGTTTACGCTTGGGTTATATATTTTGTGTGTTGATAAAAAAAAACGATTTTAAGCTGGTAGTTCGAAGTCCAAAGAGTATGCTTCTAATTATCTCTTATTTTATAAATCAAATCCAAAATTTCACAAACGTCACTTTCTCAATGATAATTCTATTTATGAACTTTCTTCAGACAGGTACCTACCATAATATTAAAAAAGGGGAATAAGAAATTCCAAATTAATACGACGATTTCACGTTTGAAAAAATAGTCTTTACTGAACCATTAAAATGGCGTATATCTTGAGGCGGAAATGTGCAAACAAATTTACAGACGAATGAAACAAATTTACAGAAATGCAAAACAGTGAACTTCGTTGAACTCAGTCAATTATAATGTTAAAAATATATGGCAATGAAATGAAAAATGTATGTTTTACCTACACTTAAAATAGGAATAGTAAATACATCTTATTTTTGCCTATTTTATTGCACGTTGGTTATCGTTATAGAATTTTTTATCAATCAACGTCGTCAGGCGCAGCATTTTCCTCTATATCGCGTTCCTTAAGCTTGCCCTCGTGAAAGGCGTAATAGCCAACACCTTAACAACGAAACATTAATTTTAAGTGTTCGTTACAGAAAAACATTTCTACATCGATTTGATAATATTGAGACTGAGAAATATTTTTTAATATTTTTAGAGGAATATTAGAAGGCAAATTAGTTTGAGAAGATTTCCTATATCCTGGGTTTGTAGTTCATCGAGAATTCTTCAGTCGCGTCGAGCATAGACAGAGGCGCGAGTGATGAGGTGAGCTGAGAGCACGGGCAAGTAGTGTAGAAGAGGAAGACGAAGAACACGTCTCTCCATTGAAGGCATCTTTACTTACCGAAGTTGGCAGCTCTAGAGCTAGAGCTAGAGTGCCCGCAGCCGAACTTCCTTCTGAGGGATTAATGCGAAGAATATTAATCCCAGCTTAAGAGATACAAACATTTTGAATATTCAAATGTACACTAGACACTGCCGCAGATCCCGAAGGAGTAATGAACGACCGACTTCGCCGAAACGGCGCATAATTTATTTAATGCATTTTTTATTTCACTTTGTGCTTCGAAGGGTGAAGGCTCGCTTCGGGAGCAGGAAGAAGGAAGCGGGTAGTGGGAAGGAGGAAAGGTGGAAGTAGAAGGTGGAAGGTGGAAGATGGAGCACGAGGACGGAGGATGGAAGGATTACTTCTGGGGGCTGCGGGCTGTGGCCACCCAACCGGATAAACGGCAAAACATCCCGTTTGAGTAACGACTCGCTGCCAACTGAAAAAAGCGTGTTGAATAACTGCACTCCGGCGGAAATGTAATAACGTTTCAGTTCTGTAATGCAGATCGCTCCAAGTGGCGAGGATCTCCTTCAACGAAAATTTCATGTTTACATTTTAGGCGAGTTTTCATAAAACTTTTCACTCGGGATTATTTTTCAGAGACAGTTTCAGTAAATGTTCTCCCATTCAGAGATTAATACCGCTTTTGTGCATATCAAGTCTTTTCCGGTCCAAAAAGCAGATAGATTCCTTTAAGGGGGTATTCTCGTCTAGAGGCATGAATTTAAGGTACTTTTTAGGTGCAATAAAAAAACCAAATAATATTTTAAATAGCCATTATTTTGCCATTTTTTTATTAAAATTTCAAGAATACATTAAAAAAAAAATCAAAGGAAAAAATTCTAAAAGTTACAGTCTGATGAAATGGGGGTCTCAAAAAAATCTATGCTCCTAGAAATCTGAAATCAAAAAACAAATTAATTCTTAATCCAAACAAATGCTGAAATCGTCCAAACTATGGTAAAATAAAAATAAAACTTTTCGCAATATCGCCACTATCTGAAATAAAAATACTTTTTTACCAGCTTTTTTAACTTTTTCGAATTTTTTTAAAAATAGTAAAAATTGAAATTTTGTTATGGTTTTAGTTAGTGCAATAGAGTAATATATAGAGAAGAATCACACCAAATTTCAAGTAAAATGGTTCAGTAGAACTTGAGATATCATGACAACCGTCTCGAAAAAAGTAGTTTCGAGAAAAACTCATTTAAAGTTTTGTTCTAGTTAGATTACGTCCAAACCACGACACTAAAATGGCTTTAACTTTTTAAATAATTCGAATTTTGCAAAATCAAATTAAAGAGATATTCTTGAATACCCAACTATCGAATTATGAAAAAAAAAAATCTAGACTAGAATACCCCCTTAAATGTAGAATACTTCACCAAATACTACTTGAACACGAGTAATTTCGGTTTGTTACACTTTTTTGTAATAAGGATTATTAAATTTATGAATGGATATTTTGCTAGATCTCTAGAATTTTCCAACATTTTTATATAATTTTATTGAGCACACATTTACAAGCAAAAAATTTAAAAATAAAATCTTCACGTGATTTCCAACCACACTTAGATGAGTATAAACCAAAAATCCTTACAAATTGGTTCACTCTCATGTCATGGTTGTTTGCCAAAATTGCGCGTCAGTCGTCGACTTTGTGACGGCTGATTTTCGCAATCGTAATATGTAATATTGCTTTTTTGTGCTTTCAGAATTATTTGTTGGAACATTTTTGGACTTACATGTGCTCGTAATATGGTGAAAAAAATTATTTTTTTTAAATTTTGTCAAACTGCAAATTTATTTCTTCAAAATTCGCAAATTCACTTTGTGGCATCATTATTTAATTTAATGAAAACAAATAACTTTGTGTACACCACTATTTAATTAACAATATCAACATGTTTCGAAAACTATGTTTTCTTCGTCAGGATAATAAGTTAATAAAAATAACAAAAGACAAACAAGTGTATACTAATTAGAACATAGACAAAATATTAGAAAGGAGAGGTGATTAATATATTATAATATTGATACTTATATTTATAATAATTTATTTCTTTATTTAGACTTTCTGTTTTGTTTTAAAAGATTTTTATTATGTTAATGTAATTTTTTACCCATCCTAAAATAATTTTTATATAATTGTTTTTTTATGATATTTTAAGTAATTAATCACCTCTCCTTTCTAATATTTTGTCTATGTTCTAATTAGTCTATACTTGTTTGTCTTTTGTTATTTTTTTTTAACTTATTATCCTGACGAAGAAAACATAGTTTTCGAAACATGATGATATTGTTAATTAAATAGTGGTGTACACAAAGTTATTTATTTTCATTAAATTTAAAAAAAATGCAAATTTATTTGTATCTTTAAATGGAATATTCCATATTGTTGCGTATATATGTAAAGGCGATCCCAATAATATTATCCATGATTATAATAGTATCTTTGGACAGTAATTTGAAGATGCTGGATTCTGAGGCGCGAGCGATAATGTATTGTCTCCGCCGTTTAAGTTCCCTCCCTTGGGATTTGTGAGGGATTGCATTCTCCGGGAGATAAATGGAGGCGGCTTCTCGATTGGAATTTGCTTAAATAAAATGGTATCGGCGTGATTCGGCGGCTTTCCTTAATCTGCTTTCTTATCCTTAACCTCATTTGAAGTATGGTTCCTTTTCGCTAAATAAATGTTCCATTTTCCCATACAACGTCAATTATTGGTAACGTAAATGGACTCTATTCGTATAATGAAATACTTCACACTTCGTCCCTTGGAACAATCCATACTTACTTATACTTATACTTATATACTTATAATATTATAAATGCGCAACTGCTCGAGTTCGTTTATGACCTTTTCACGCATAACACAATATAAAGACTTTAATAATTCTTTCACCAATATAAAGCTAAATTATATGCGCAGACTACAGGTTGTATATGATGGTAAGCTCTGGCGTTATGAAATTATAAATATTAATATATTATATTTGTTATACGTTTTCTGTCGCTAACAAAAGCGAGTTTTTGCTAACGTCAAAAAAAAATCTTTTCCATGGAAACAATGTTGATATATTTTTGGGCTCTATGCTGGTAGATACTCAGTCTACTGGTCAGCTACTACTGCAGAAAATTCAAATATCAGAATTCGTTTTTTTTTTTTGGAAAAGCTTCTGTTTTGCAATTAATGTCAGATAAGAGTTCCTACATTAAAAATATAATTCGTAACTATTATAAAGACTGAATTAAAAATAGTGTAATGTTTTAATTATATTAACAAACTTCCAAATATTTAATTAAAAATAAACATCCGAAATGTTTGTAAGCGCATAAATTCCCAACGAATTAACAAAATTGGATAATTCTTTTTTTCTTTATGAAATTTAGGTGGCAGGCGAGATGTTTGAAAACTGAATGTAAGGGAATGAATGTATGGAATGCGGGAGGGGGTGGGGGTGAGGAGAAGGGGGGATAATTGATAAGTTCAAGCGCTACAGTAATTTCCCGTAATACCATGCGAGCGAAGCCGCGGGGAAAAGCTAGTTAGATTATATTTGCCATATTGTGAAACTGTGATATTAATGTTCAAAATTTGAATCCCGAATAAAATATTTACACTTGAAATTTATAAAAAAGTGAATTTGCAGAAATTTTTATTTAATTAGCTTTGTGTTTAAGAATATTAAGATTAAATTACATTAGCCGTATTACTAAACAACAAAAAAAAAAACAAAAAAAAACTTGTTGCTCTGAAAATCAGCTTAACTCAGATCAAGGAAGGGTTACATCTGATTATTTTAATTATGTTTCTTAAACTTAAAGATAATTCACATTTAATGTGTTTTGCATATTCACCTTTTCATAAATGTCATTTTTCATTCATTTTCTCAGTTTCACGCCATCGGCAGATGGAACCTTTTGGTCCCAAGCAAATGAGCTCAAATACAATGCAAATGGAACCATATTTCTCCAAAAATATTTTAGCAACTGCAGATATAACTTAGTATCCCGTGAAATTTGCAAATGGAACCTTGTTGTTCAAAAAATATACATTACGTTTCATAAATAGATCTGTGCTGGTCTTAAATTGCAAATGAAACTAAAAAATTAATACCAAGTATTTTAAATAGAACGTTGCATTATTTTAGAAAAGAGTTCATAGAAATTTGAACCAAAGTGTCAGATATAACCTTGTCATCCAAGAGGACGTATTGACAACGTAAAGCACGATTTATACAAATATTATGTAGAGGGCACCTATTTCACCTTAAATTATTATTTATTATTATTGCAGTCGTGCTATCAATAAATTGTGCAGTTATCCATTTCCTTGTACTCGTATGCTGATTTGGGAATGAATGCTAAAAGAATTCTTTGGAATGGAGTTTCAATTTCTTTTGAAATACGAATTCATTGGTTTGAAAATATTTTGTTTTGATTCTGGCCTCGTCTTTGGATCTGAAATTGGATGACTAGATTGCGGGACGAAAATATACTTAATTCCTCTCCCATCCGTTTACTTTTTAATATATAGATACAAAACTTGCGGCCAATCTTAAATCTTAAAAAAATACATAGACACGAAAAATTGACCTAAACTGTTGTGAAAGTGACTACATGTTTCATTTACTACCCGTGAGCGAAATCTTGCAATCGTACCCTTGCAACGGTATAGGGCAGTTTTGATGAGAAAGATTAATTATTCTCCATATCAGCATTTTAACATAATAACTTAATATCGATTTTATTTCATTTAAAATTTGCTTTGGTATTTACCCACATTCAAAAATGCTCACACTCGTGATGATAAAACAATTAAATTTAAGTCCTTTTTTTTAAATTCTTTTTTGATTTTAAGTATTTATAATTTTTCAATAATATCTAAGCAAAATAAAAATGTTTTTTTTTTTTAAATATTATAAGACCGTAAATAAATAGACAAACTGTTTGTAAGACCGTAAATAAATAGACAAACTGTAGTATTTTCGTCACAAAACAAGGGCGCGGATCTTTTTTTATGATTTTATTTGATCTAAAATTAAAATTCTGAAAAGTAGCTTTCCCAAATAATTTATTAATTTATTTAATGCGTGATTATATGATTTGAAATGTTTGTTGTATAATACAAAATTTTGTTTGAAAATTTAACAAATCTGCCAACGACCTACGGTAAAACCTTTTTGTTCTGAAAATAAACATATTTTCTGAAAATTTCAAAAATAGCTTTACTAGATAAAAAAAACAGTCTTTCGAAATCAATTTATCATTTTTTGTGGAAAAGAGTCAATACGTCTAAAATTTGATTTAAAATGACATATTTCCGGTTATTCCCTCTTAACGCTTCAAATTTTTACATGTCTTATAAAACCCTACGCTTACATATTCTGATGTTAAAATACGGTAAGTATCCACAAACATACCTCACCGTACCCGCCTCACACTGCTGCCCAACAAGGTAGCGATGTAGTTCCCCTGTCTTTATTCTGTACAGACATGGACGCTTTTGTACTTTTAAAATTTCCAGCGTAAATATGATCAGATTTTATTACTTGTTCCCTATAACTGAGTTTCACACAAATGCGATATATTTTGACATTGTAATTTTGATTGTATTCGTATTGAAGCTTTTTATAATAAGTATTCGTTCATTTATTTTTCACTTTATATTTGTCTTTCAAATTGAATCTTTGTACCAATACAAATAATTGTATCCTCCAAATCCCAGGCGAAGAACAACACGAGTCCCGGCGTCAGACTCGGGGGGGTGAACAAGTAGAGGGAGGAGTATAAGACGTCCCGTGAAACTCAATTTCACGGCATTTATCCTCATCAGACGAGAGGAGCTGGCTGAATCCAAATCCTGAAATATGTGGAACTAAATATATTCATTTTTCGATTCGCCAACTTTTCTTCCCCTGCGGCCCCCACCCTGTACCTTTATACCTTTATGCGGCTCCTAGTCAATTCACCTCGGGAGAAGGCATTTTTAGCTGTGACTCTCACAAAGTATCAATTTAATACTGAGGTACGCGACTTCCTTTTTGAAATTAATGGACTCGTCAAAAGATTCATGAATAGGAAATTTCCTAAGATGCATTACACATTGATTCTATTGAAAATTATACAGATTACCTATGAAAACGATGTTTTGTGTATTCTGGAAAATAATGATTTATGTTTTTTAACTTAAATTCTTGGAAAACCAACACCTCTGCCATAGATCACCCCATGGGTTTCGCTACGTTTGGCAATTTAGCTGGGGTGCCAGGATTCAAGGGGACGAGGTTTGTCTAAATCTAGGCGGTGGATGTGTCTGCTCACTTACTGCGTGGTAGGCCAGATCGAGAGCGACTGGTTGATTGAGGCTCTTCGGATCTCTGACCGGGCTGTCTCAACCCACTGCCTTGCACCTTAATGGGATAGATTCATACGTCCATCACTCCTTGGCACGCCGACCCCCAGATTCCTACCAACCCTTCATTTTTCCTTCCCAGAACTTCATCTCCTTCCTTTCCTTAAAAAGACCCCCCTACACAGCACCCCTAAGATTACATTGATCCTCAGGGCCTCATGTATGGAGCTAACTTAAAAAAACCTTTTCGTTGTTCGAGTTAGTTATGAAGTAGTACAATATTTATTTTTAATTGAATTATCACATAAATTTTTATTTAATTATTACAAATTACGCGCAAACATAAATTACACAGATTATTTTTATTTAAAAAAAATACCAATTACATTATTTTACTAACAAATCATACCAGAAATAAACAATGCTATTTTTTATTGCTATTGTAAAAATAGGTTATGCTATAAATACCTATATTTTCAAATATCTTTTTACTTACTTATAAATACCTATGCACTTATATTCTCTATGGGATGTGTGGGATTGCACTCCCCTCCCCACATCCTGGAATAAACATCAATATTATTATTATTGTGGTCATTGTAACAAATATATTAAGTACCAATCCAAATGATTTATTTCTTGGATTTATCAATTCAAAAAATGCATGAGAAATTTTTGTAGTAATTTAATAAAAAATGGAGATTAAATATACTTGTTGACGCATTGGGCATTCACAATTCGATTTTTAATTCGATAATAATAGTGTTAAAGGAAACAAATTTTAGGCCCAAGTTTTTTTGTACATCGTTTCAAGTCCTCAGTCAAAATATCTGCTTGAGTGGAATATTGTACTTTCCAACAGTGTTATAATTATTACACTTTTTCTGGAGCCACCGAACTGTTACACTCAAGAAAGTCAAACAATGACTGGACGTGATTTATACGAAACTGTTCCGTACTAACTTGCACACGAGGGCTAACAGAAGGTAAACCTTTACGAATAATTTATCGTAATATTCGGCTTTTGATATATCGATTTTCTCTCCAAGATTATCTGCATTAACTTAGTACGCACACCGCCCGCCTCGCCCCCTCCTCGGGCCCGGCTTATCTCAATAAATACTAAATGTCGGGAGAAGTATTTTTTATGACCATCTCAACTTTTCACTTACGCCGAGTATGATCTTAGGGAAACCGTTAAAAAGGCGATAAAAAATTACCAACATTTTGGAGCAATCACTCTCTCTCTCAACTCGGGCAAAATCAATTGAAAAAGAGGCATAATTTGAAGACCCAGGTGGAAAAACGACTTAAAGGCGAAAATCGTGTTCTGATATTCATGTTAAAAGTTTTTTTATAATGTTGATATTTTTGTTTTGAGGAGTTAGTCCTATATTATATATTTATCTATTAAATTATTTCTATTCGTGTCTTTTTTATAAAAGGAGGAGGAGGAGGCCCGGAGGAAAACAATTTCCCTCGGGTCGTATGTCATCTTTGGGGTTGCCGTGTGGAGAGTATTTTTAGGTAGAGGAAGTTCTAGGAAAGAAAAGGGTATGAGGGATAGGTAGAAATCTGGGGTCCAGGAGTGACAGACGTATGAATCCATCCCTCCCACTGCGGTGCAAGCTCTGGCAACTCCAAGAGTCCGGCTCGAGAGATCTAGGTTAGGTCTCCCTCAACCAGTTTCTTCCGATCTGGCCCGCCATGCAATAGGTTAGCAAACGCATTCACCTAAACAAATCTCACCTTGGCTCCCGGCTAAATCACCAAATTATTTAGGTGACTTATGGAAGGGATGTTGGTTATCCAATAAATGATTTCCGGGGCGGCGGTACCCATGCCCGCTTTCCAAACAGCTTTTTTCCTTTTTTCATAAATTTTTAAACAAAACATTTTATAATGGGGCTTAATAATTAGATAAATACATATACATGTTACTGAAGTAAATTAAACTTTTATGTTTTGTTATTTACATTAATATTAATGTTCTAAAAAGAATTTTAACGACGCACGCAGCAGAAAATTGAGATCCTTGGCTCACCGATATCGCGTTTTGAAAACCCAAACAAGTGCATTTTTACAGTTTTACGTCATCTAAAACAATTGGTCTGGCTAGCAACATTTTTTTGTAATTTTTGTTAGTGAATCACTAAAATATACTAAGCAGATTTCCAACTAGAACGAACGGTGGATGTCATACAAAATTACGAAGTCTTGCGCTCCGCCTGACTCGACTGGGCGTACTTCAATAAGTTAATACTAAAAAGCAATTCTGTAAGTTATATGAATCCATTCGTTTTTTGCAGCCAGTAGTTAAACCGGCCCGACTTTACTCGGTTAGCTGCCGGTTAGGTTAGGTTAGCTCTCGGCCCGGGGGTAATGTTCCCTGCAAAGGAATGATATAGTTCTCAGAATTGTAGACGGTCTACCACGATTTGAAATATATGTAATGTGTACAGCATACGGAGTACCGCACTGAGCATGAACGTCTTGTTTGTTTCGTTAAAATAATACATCTGAGCAAAACCAGAGAGATGAATTACACAGTGTATTTGTATGGATGTTTTATGAAGCTCCTGAAGATATTATTTAAGGCGCCTTATACGCGCTCAAAAAGAAGAAGATGGAGAGATATGGAAATACGAACGTTAAAGAGAGCGCGCTAATATTAAAACCGATAAAATTTAAGCGAAAATTGTGAAAATGTTAAATAAAACACGACTCGTTTAAAATAGAGCAAAAATCTCGAGGGAACATCTAAAATAGCATTTTAACTTCTAAAATAAGTGAAAAGAGGTGTTTATAATAATTTTCAGAGCTTACTTTGCGATTTTTTTCTATCGAGGGGATTTCATATAATTTGTGTTTCGGCGTAGGGAACGTCTAGATATTATCTTCAAAAATATATATTTTTTTTAAGAGCTTTAAAACTTAAATTGTTTAAGTAAAATATGTAATAAATCGGTAGTAATTCGGGATGCGGCGGCTTAAAATCTGAAGCCAAAAAGCGCTTATAGTCATTTTTTGAGTGCATATTATTTCTTAGTTAAGAGAGAGTAATGAGCGTTTTAACCGATATTTTTTTCTAACAGATTCCATACAAGCTGATTCCATAAGGATTCGGTATGGAAAATATGACTTGTTTTTTTTATACCGATTTTCGTAGCGCGCAATATTTAACAACCCTCATGTTTTACGTAATCTCAAAATATATTTAAAATATTGTTAAATAAAATTATAGGTAGGCTAAGCTGTATTTTTTTAATGATTGTTAACGAGGACTTTTTTTCGGTATTGTGAATTTCGCCTATATTTTTTATTATATTGTGACTCATACTTCTATATGATCTATGGTTATAAAGGTGTTTCCGTCTTTGAACGATTAAGTGCGTCGCAAAATACTATTTCTTTTTTATGGCAACTATGAAAACGTGGATATGAAAATAACGATCGTGAAAAGCAAAAAAATTCTGTATGGGTCCCGGTATGGTTTAATATGTTGGAATTATCGTGCAAAGCTAGCTTAGTTCTGTATTCGGTGTGGAATCTGAACGGCTGCTAACGAAATTAAATAATCATCACTGGATGACAGTGGATCCGAGGAACGGGCTATTTTTGGAGCCAGTTCCTATCGGATTTACAAAGTGGTCACAAACCCTAACTGGGCAAAGCCGAACCAAAAGCTGCCCTCAGGGACTAGCCGCAAAAACCTGTGGAGGGGGTTTTTAACTGCTAGTCACTTATTAATTATCATTTGGCCAAGATTGATAGAAAATAAATAACAATATTGAATATTTTCGTGTATATTTAAAAATGGATAATCTTGAATATCTTTCCAATTTATTCCGAACTTTGTTAAACAACAGCAATTCTCGAGCTTTCATTTGATCTAGAAAATTTAACGAGAATTTGGATTATCATTTCAGTGGTTTATTTTTAATTTAATTATTTTCTCCGAGTTTCGCTGAAACTGTTCCCCAAGATATGTGATCGGTATAAGTACCCACGGACACTCTTTTGGGACGCGGATGGCTTCCGGTAAGATGCTTTACGAGGTGCCGTTGTTTCAATAGACCGTGAAACATGCATGGCTTTTAAGCAGCTAAGAAAAGCTTCACACCCTGTTCACATTATAGAGTGTGCGTCCTGTTTAATATTATAAAAATAACAGAAATCGTCGAGTGAAAAAAATTAACAAGAACCATATTCAACAAGTTGTTGATAACGTATAACCGATCACCGTTTATTTTTAGTCAAAATAGTTAGTTGGTCTTTCGATGTGTGAAACGTAATTATTACACTAATCAGTGTGAAGTGTTAATTACTGTAAAAGTGTATCATTTGATTGATATTTATTCTTTAAAAACTTATAATAGAATTATTTAAATCTCTGCTTTTAGATAACCTTTTGGTTTCAACAAAGTTTTAGGGTGAGCTTACTTCTGGATAAAGACGGATTCATTATAATCCCTTGTACCGCAAGAAGAAGTAGTATTTTAGACATTTGAAATTTAATAAAGCATTTTAGTTCATTTACTATGTAGTCTATCATTTGTATTTGGTCAAATAAGAACGTAAACCCCTTCCGGGAAATAAATACCAGAACTTGGTCGGTGGTGAAATACGTCGACTGTTTTATTCGTAGTTCTAAGAAAATATCGCTGTACGAGATCCGTTTTAGCCAATCTGATGTTTATCGTCATATAGAAACATTTTTGCCTCCTTAATATTGGGAAACGGTTATTCCTTTTTTTAATCCTAGTTTTCACAGTTTGATAATGTCTTTAAAAGGCGAAACAGTTGTCACGTGTACTAATAATTACATGGCTGAATTTGTTTGTCCAATCTTTATATATAACAACATTATTGCTCCACATTTTAACTACTGTTCAACGATTCTGTGTAACGATAGAGATCAAAATTAGTTTAAGATTCTCCAAATAGGGCAATGAGAATAATGCTTACGCGAAATAGATTTTCGAAAGTAAATATGTTAAAGAACTAAATTGACAAACATTGAAACAGATGCTGACCTTTAAGGCTATGATATTTATAAAATACATAAAATAATAAACAATCTGCCATCAAAATACTTTTCAAATAAAATTATTTACAACAAGGACATGCAGACATAGCATATGGACGTGCAATGAAATCAGAATACCAAAAGGACAAAGAAAAAGGACAAAGCGAAACGCAAAATGGTTTACTCTACAAAGGAGTGAAGTATTATAATGCACTGCCAAAAACTTTAAAGTCTGCACCAATTGGCAAATTCAAGATGTATTGTAGGAGCCACAATGCAAGAGAAAATATAGTATGTTAGTTAGGTATTTATTAGTCATTTGTAACATTTGACTTATTTATTGATATTTTTAATTGATTTTTTTTTTAAAGATACTTTAGATGTTTTACTAAAAGGTATATGATAAAGTATATGATATAAATAAACCAACATTACTCATATCTCCCAAAAAAGAATACTGATTTTATTTTATTCAAAATTTGCTTAATATTTGCCTACATTCATGTTAGTAATAAAAATGCTCAAACGCATGATGACAAATTTTCGAAAATTATATACTTTTTGTAATTATTTTTTGATCATAAGTATTTACAATTTTTCGACAATGTCTAAGCAATAACATTTAATAAATGTGTAAAAAAAACTGAAATTTATTTATTTATAAGACCGTAAATAATTAGACAAACTGAAGCATTTTTGTCACAAAATAAGCACTCAGATTTTTTTTGATTTTATTTGAACTAAAATTAAAATTCTGAAGAGTAGCTTTACTGGGTAAGTTATTGAATTGAATTGTGTGTTAAATAATAGATACAATTCCGTTTAACCTTATGATAATAAAATAAACATCATTTTCCAAATTTTAAAACATGACTTAACTAGATAAAATAACACTCTTTCAAAATCAATTTATATTTTTTGTAGAAAAGCGTCGATACGCCTAGAATTTTATTTAAAAATGGCATATTTCGGGCTGTGTCTGAACCAAAGTTGTGGACCACCTTTGGTCAAAAACAAACCATCATCATCGTGGAATAAATTTTCCTCTCCAAACATACGAATTTACAATCGATGGAATACGATAGATAGAAAAGCCGTGACTGAAACTCTAATTTCAACGACACCTTCTATGTGTACTTCACTTTACCAATGTGGTGTGTCTATTCATGACCCAGTTTATTATTTTCCTCTCTTTAAAAATACACTCTGCACAACATCTCCAAGTATAACTAAGGTCACGAAGAATATGCTACATTTCAAGGCATTAGTTCTCAGTTATATACTTAACGAAAAATCGGTTTATAGAATTTCTAAGTCAAAGAGTGCATAGTGCGCAACATTGCGAAGGCCATTAATATTTATTTTTGGCATTTGTTAATTCTATGAACTCGCGGCGGGTAAGGCAACAAAGCAATGTTCCTGTTTATAGCTGTTTCCTGCCATTAAATAGCCAACCAAAGATCCGTTCGAATAGCGGCTTTGAAGAGTTACAATTACTCAGTGTTTCAGTTTCCTTTGTCGAAATAGTGGCATTTTTATTTTAAGTCAGTTACGACTGGCAAAGTGCAAACTTGGCAACACTTAAATTTTAATAATAAATCATATTATTTTTGTCTTACTCCGCTTACTGGTTAATACGCAATATTTCTTATTCAAACAGTTAGATTTATTTAACAGTTAGATTATCACGAAAAGTGAGTATTTACGTCGGGGGAGATGAAAAAATATGCATATAACATGCATGTTACATTTAAATTTTGTTAAAATTATTTCACTCGCGCGGTGTACGCCATTTGTATTTTCATCGTTTTTTGGTTTACATTTCATAGACAATTAATCGTCAATCAATGCTGCCAATAGAATAATTACACATACCCGTTAGACAAACCCTGCTTTGCCAAACGAACCATTCAAAACCTGGGATGTATATCTAAATTATGATGAAATCCAGCTTTTGCATCTTGAATCTCGACCCAGGAATAATTCGAAGTAGGTACTTTTCTGTTTTTATTTTGAGGAGAATTTATTTTATAAGATTGGTACCTCCGACAAATGTCATATTTGATTGTCTATTAGTTAAAAAAGGAATATTCCGTATTATCCGTGTATCGAACTTCAACAACGCGAACGTTCCGTATTATCCGTGAGGTGGGCTTATACAATTTTACCTTGGTAAATTTGTACAAGCCCACCTCGCGGATAATACGGAAGTTCGAAGTACGGATAAAAAGGAATATTCCTTTTTTTAACTAATAGACAATCAAATGTGTCATTTGTCGGAAGTATCAACCTTATAAAATAAATTTTCATCAAAATAAAAACAGAAAAGTACCTACTTCGAATTATTCCTGAGTTGAGATTCAAGCTTTGAAAGCTGGATGTCATTGTAATTTAGATATACATCCCAGGTTCTGAATGGTTTGTTTGCCAAAGCAGGGTTTGTCTAACGGGTATGTGTAATTATTCTAATACCTTTCTTTCCATGTTTTTCTGTTAAAAATACGGGTTCAAACTTGTCAATAATGCATTCACTTCATAACCCGAATAAAGTATTGTTTTATACGGCAATAATATTTTTTCTATGATTGGCAGCGTTGATTGATGACCGATTGTCTATGAAATGTACACCAAGAAATGATGAAAATAAAATGACATTTACCGCGCCGAGTGAAATAATTTTAACAAAATTTAAATGTAACATGCATATTTTTTCGTCTCCCCCGGCGTAAATACTCACTTTTCGTGATAATAAAGCTAAATCTAACTGTTTGAATTAGAAATATTGCGTATTAACCAGTAAGCGGAGTAAGACAAAAATAATTTGAATTTAAATATCTATAACTGATCAGTGAATACTGTTTACTTTCATGTGTTAATGATCGTATTAAGCTAATTGCAGAAAATCTTGCGTGGTACATACTTAAAAGTATACATTCAGACATATAAAATTGCCTCGCCGCAAAACTTCATTACATCTGCTAAAAGAAAGTAGAGACCATCCATTTGTATATTTTTAAATAATTCCTCGGAGATAAAGGTACTTAAATTTTCTGAAAGTTCTCTAAAAGACTTGGTTCACTAGGGAGAATTTTTTTTTTAAACAGTGAATACATTTTTTAAAAGAAGATAATAAAATGTCATGTCCATATTTCTTTCAAGGTGGTCTGAGTCTATTATTACATTTTCTAATAACGATTCATTTCACAATGCATTAAGAATGGAGTCTGGTCCAACCAAACCTTTTTTTCAATGCGTTTTTTTCGTAGATAAAATTTATTTTCGTTCACAAATTTTTTTTACTTGTAAAAGTACATTTAAAAGTTTGATTTGAATTTCTATATTATATGTATATATAGATATACCGGCCGCTTTTAAAATCGGCTAGAAACCTGGAGTGCTTGGAAATCATTTAAAACATTAAATTTAACAACAAAAAACATAACAGTTTGAATGCGGAATGCGCATGAACCACATTTTGCATTAAAAAAGTTTTTACTTGCAAAAATGGTGGACAGAAAATGAAAACTGACGTATAAAAGGGTCTTAATTTTGCAACACCATTGTCCTACAATAATAATGTTTCAAAAGTCCAGGGTTCATCCACAAATAAATTTTTTTTAAATTTTAATTTAAATCTTGAATGAAGTGAAACTGATGAAAATCCTAGCTATGATTCCAGCCAACTTGAAAAATGTGGTTTTAAGAAAAACGCGTTTAAGGTTTTTGCTTGTAACCGCGACGCTCCGTTTTCCGGTATGCCTGCTCACCGCTCCTAACTATATTTAAAAGTCGAATTTGAGGCCATGACCTTGAGAATGTATTCTCCACATGTTTAGGAAGATTTTTAGGCAACCAAAAAAAGTTGATTTTTTGGATCGGCTGGACCAGACTCCCCCTTAAGGGAGTATTCTAGAATAGAAAAAAAATTCTTATGTCGATAGTTTAAATTTTCAAGAATATCTCCATTAAAGGATTTTTCGATATTCTAATTATTTTAAAAGTTAAAGCCATTTTAGTGTCGTAGCAATAGACGGAATCTAACTAGAATCTAAATATAACAAAACTTTTCTCGAAACTACTTTTTCGAAATATTTGTCACAAAATCTCAAATTCTAATAAACCGATTTTCTTGAAATTTGGTTTGAATTTTGCTTCTGGTGCTTCTAGACTAGAATACCCCCTTAAACAAACAAATTTTGGTGCTTCTAGACTAGAATACCCCCTTAAACAAACAAATTTTGGTGCTTCTAGACTAGAATACCCCCTTAAACAAACATATTTCACTTTTCTCAATATTTTTAACTTCTATTAGGACGTTAGTGTCCTAAATGAATACATCGTGATTCTTATTAGTTATGAAACACTTTTAATAGAATTACCTCACAATTCCTAGAAAGAATTTTCTATTATGTCTGCCTGTTAGCAAGTATTTTTAATAAGTTGATATTGTTCAAAGGTTTCGGTTACGACATTTTTCGTTTCATTATAAAATATTTCCGTTTAATCTAATATGCTTTCCCAGTTCACGGTTTTATTTTTTCTGAATTACAAGTTTAAAAAAATAACATTGGACATTATTAACCTTCTGTGAAAAGGGGACATAATTTGAGAAAAATGTGCTATTTTGTCTTTATTGAGATCTAAAATGCGGTTAATTCTGCGAGTTTCCCCTTGGCTGCTTTAAACAGAACTTTAACTTCTGTGATATTATCATTTAATATTCCCTGTAGAGTTTTTACTGAGAGTTTTCTCTTAAATGTGTTGTTCAAGTTATATCAAGGACCAAGAGCTTATGTAAATTTGTTTGAATCAAATATTAAATTTTCTGGGGTAGTATTATTAATAAATGGGTTTCTTAAGTCTTTATTCGTCGTTTGCTGACAAATTATTATTCATTCGAGTGAATAATTATTATATATTTAACCACTTATTTTCTGCTTACTTTTTGACCGAACCGGTTTTACCTTCTTCAGACTGTTTACATGGGCTTTTAACAGTTTTTAAAGTCTTTTTATTGATATATTTGCACGGTATCATAAAGTTATTAAATACTAATTTAATTTTTTATTATAAAAACTCTCTTTTTATAACTTTTATAATCCCAATATTCCCATCAATGAATTGTAACATATCATTGAAGAAGAAGACAACAATAATAATTATCTTTTTCTATTTTTCTGTGTCTTGTTCCCTTTCATTTTTCGTTTAGATTATTATTGTTATCTTCTTCTTCAATGAAATACTTATTTTATTAATCCTGTAATATGTAAAGTTAACAGTATTTAATGATTATCTCAAGGCATGGAAATAATTTCAACGTTTTGCAGACCACTTTAATCCTTGTATTACGATCTAAATAAATTATAGAAAAAATATTGTTTTTATTAAATATTATAAATTCACCCACAAATTTGATTAATAGATACAAGTGAATCGAGTGTGAGAAGTATGATTTTATATTCTTACGGTCAAAAGTATTATCATTTTAACTTCCTCCTCATTTATCCAACGTTTCGAAAAGCGTTACAGTGTCCACTATCAGACAGATCATGATAATTAAATTTATCGAATATTTATTAATCCCGGACTTTCAGTATAATGTTTCCTTGTATTTTCTATTATAGAGAGTTTTCACAATATTGCGAAGTCAAAATTGTCTTGAGAACCTGACAAATTTACCACCGATATTACTAACAGTAACAAAAAATGAACATTTTATTTTTATTATTAATTAATTTGCAGTCGATTCATTGTGGTCATTGTGGCCTTGCAACAGGAGAAATGAATATAAAAAGTTTGAATTACCGAGCTATCTTACATTATTCATGGAATGCATATGTTCTGAGTGAAAAAAATGTGCATTCACTCACAGAGATTGCTTTCAGTTCTGCAATAATCATGAATTATATAACAAAATGTTGATTTAAATAAAATTTAAAAAATTTCATTAATGTTTACTATTTAAGTGTTGTTCTATATCTTCTTTGTATAAAAACACTGCCAAAATTCACGCGCCTGAGTGGCACTTTATGAGCGAATTCTTTTTGAAAACATGTCTCTCGGTTGAAAAAACTTGCAGTTCCCAGATTTAACTAATAATATTGTTGTTTTTGTTCCAGATTCTTTCCAAGCCCTCATCCAATACCCTGACACACTGTCGGCGCAAACAGCCAAAGCGGTAAGATCTACAAACATTCTTAATAAATTCGTATTATCATTTAATGTATTAGTTTTATTGTCTTCTCCAAATTACTTTTCATGATGTACGTTACTCTTTTATCTCGGTTCTGCTTTGCTTTTTATTTACTTTAATGATTGAAAAATGGAGCGGAGATTTCTTTTGAGATAAAGATATGAACGCTTGGAAGAGCACAAATATCTTATATCAAACAATATGCCACACAAAACACACCCAGTATTCCCACATCTCTTACGGTACGCGGTTACCAGTGTAAACTCTCTACTCACTCGTTATATTTCGTTCTTTACCTAATTATAAGATCTTATATTGCATATGGACAATTGCGTTTTACACTGTTAGCTTATCATTATTAACTACCTGAATTTCACAGTTTAAAGGGTGTTTAATATTAGTTAATAAGCAAACTCAATATTTTTTAGTAGGGAAAAAGTTGAAAAGGGGTAGTTCGATTTCATACATTTTATTTATCTTGTTAGTAACTTTTCCATTCTTAAATCTTGCCTTACTTTTAAAATTATTAAATGTACTCATTTCAGTTGTGGGTACATGAGTGCTTGCGTAATTATTAGAACTGATAAGCATAAATCATATCAGACTAGAGATAAAGTGTAACAAAACAATTAATTAATAAATTAATATTTTTTTTTATTTATAATGACGTCACAAAGTGGATTTGCGAAGTTTGAAGAAGTAATAATTATTTTTTTGAAATTTGTTGCTGTCCTGTTAAAATTTTTGACAAGTACCTGGCAGGTTAATGAGGATAAACACACCATTAGAATGTTTAAGCTTGGATAAGATACGACTTTGCACGTAGATGACATGTGTTTTTAATTGCTTGTTATTAAATGTATGAGTAATGTTCTGCTACTTGCAGACACACGGTCAGTTTCTCCAACTCCCTTGGATGGAGATTATTTTGTGTAATAAAAGAGTCTGGTTCTTTATCTGGTTTTATTTACACTTCGCGTATACAGTTTGAGACTACGTTAGTCAACCTAACTGAGAGCTGGCTAGAATGGTTCCGAGTTCTGAGGTCTGAACATTAAAAACACAGCCTCCCAGCTGTCCTGACCACCTGTCGGAGAACTCAAGCACTACGCAGGCCATCTAGCGGATTCTACCGATAACTGATATTATCGCCATCTGTATCTACAAGGCAGAAGCTTTACGATACATTACAGTATGATTTACAGTTACTACTTTACCCTCTATTACTATTGATATTTTTTTAATATTTATTAGATGTCTTGTATTTTCCAACAAAAATATAACTATGTTTTAAAGAAAATTTTCAATATTGGTTTTTGGGCAATGAGATTCACAAATCCCACAATACATTTTAATATCCCACAATTTTTCAGGAATCTGCCCAAGTCTTTAATAATAATGCACGTTGAGTGCTTGATTTTATACATGTTAATTCTTTTGACGTTTATTTATTTATTTATTTTATCAGGTTATCCATAAAACAGTTACACACCAGAATATTATGGAAAAGATTACAAAATTTAGAGAAAAAAGTGTAGGTGTCAGAAGATAGAGTTACAGAACTCTCTGTAGGTGACATTGAAGATGTTGATGCTCAATACAGATTCATTTAGCAGGTGAATTGCTCCGTTTAATGGCGCATTTTGATCAGAAGAAGTTCCCGCTTTCGGAGCATAAAAAAGTGCTTGGAATCTCCCACGACTGTACGTGTAAGTTAATCCCCTTCAACATGGGCGGATTCAGTATAATACCGGAGATTAGCTTAAAAAAGTATTTACCCAAAAATATTTTTCGGCGGGCTTCTAATGTATTAAGATTGAGCATTCCTGTTAAAAACAACGATGGATACAGGAATAGGTAGTATGTATATTCCCACATATGTAGGTAATGCGTAAACCTTTTTTGAACTCTTTCTAGGATAAAGTTTTGTTCAGAAGGGGCCCAAATAATGGAGCTATATTCCAAGATACTGCGGACAAGTGCTACCTAATTGTATAAAAGAGTAAAAATTGTTCACGTTAATTGACGCGAATTAAGTATAGAATATAAAATTATAGTTTTGTGGTGTTATGGTATTACCTTTACAATCTGTTGTCAACAAGCATTTAATAACTCGTTAAAAATAACCTGACAAAACATGACAAGCATCCTAGCTTCACCGGGGTTTTTCCTTTGAGAAAATTCCTCTCCCTCTATTTGAACAGTAGGAAAGGCGCGGGTTGATTCCCAGATCATTATCTTGTGCAAACATTATGAAGTCAACGATTTAAATACATTCCACTAACTTGTAGCAATCGACTCTCTCCGCCGTTCAAATTAAAATCAATCTAAGGGCTGCCGACAAGTTAAAAACCGACCCACAACTTGTTATCAAGTACAACTCATTGCGCCGTCCCTGACTTATTGGCTGCAAAGTCAATTCCTGGGGTTATCTTTTATAAAATAATTTATTTTAAATTTGAAGATAGACTAACATAAAACTTGTGAAGAGGATTTATTAAAGCACCCTGATCTTTAGTAAGGGTCGGTATTATAAATTACGGATAAGAATTTATGTAGTATAAAATCTGTGAATAGGGAATTTCTGCAATCCGACCCGCTGATACTGTAATCTGCCCGATAACATGGGGCTATTATGAAGATTACTTTCTAGAGGCGTAACGTTCAGACACGCAGTCGATAGCGTTATCTGCTGCATGTGTCTTGCGTGACTGCAGAACAATTATTGTCATAATAGCTATTTGACTGATTTTTCCGACAATTGCTTTCATAACAGCTTTCATTCACAGCACAATTAAGTCGTTAAATTTCTAAATCCGCTATATCAACTATCACTGATTCGGAGAAAACCGCAAAAAAAACTGTTACATCTCTAGTGTAAATAAATAATCGCTTTATAATTTTATATATAATGAATTGGAGTAATGTTAATTCGAAAACTGTTCATTTTTCAACGAATTTCTAGCAATATTTAAGTAATTTCGATAAATAAAATGGATATAGCGGATTTTGATACTCACTTCGTGATTTACTCACGATATAGAGGCCTTTGAAACTCAATTGACCTGGCGCGCGTTTCTAAACCCGCCGTCTTGGCAAAATAACTACTCGTGATTGGTTGAATTCCGATATAGCTGGTTTTGATAGTAACTCCTTGAATGATATAGCGGGTTTTGTTTCTCACTTGCAGTTTAACATGGTTTTTAGTCGTGATAAGGGAGGTTTTGAAACTCAATTTTAGATTCATCTTGTTCCTCTCAAAAATGTGAACAAGATGTCATACTCAGATTAATTTGGCAAAAAATCGGATTTAGCGGATATTGAAATTATAGAACCCAATTACTATAATTTTATAACTACTTGTGAATTAAATACTTTATGCTTACGCCTCTCTTTTTTCGTTATGAACTGAATCTATGTCAGGGAGTCAATGGAGTCTAAATAATCCTGGTGGCCATGATTTATGTTTTCCACGAATAGGAATCTACTGGACACCATCTTATTTGCCAAGTCTTTGTTAGTAAGTTCTTTATTTGGTCCGCGATATGACAATGGAGAGGAAACGTAGAACCAAACAGACAACTGTAAGTGGGGGACGAGGGCACGTAAAGGCAGGTATGATTTAACATCCGAGGGAAGGGTTTTTCGATCCCAAAGGTAATAATGTAGGGAAGTTAATACTCCCTTGCTCAGCAGGGAAATTATAACAACCCTCACTAGATCCTCGAATATAATCATGAAAAATAAAACAGTCGAAGGAAATCGAGTCATGTATCGTATTCAATGATAAAAATAAACAGTGTATATTTTTCCTTTCGTACGTTGTAGTTAGTATAATGCTTTTAAATGCCAAGACTATAGAAATGTTATTTTGTTCGTTAAACAGAAGTCCACTGGAGCAGGCTTCCACAATGTGTAACCTTCAATGTAAAAGGTATTCATAGATTTATTAGAAGAAGATATACAGAAAATTATTTTGAAACACTTATAAATACAACACCACAAAAATAATTTTACTTTTACAAAATCTTAAATACTAATTTAGGTTATCTGCGCGTAATCTGTTTCAATGAACTTAAATTTGATTTGATTGAAAAATTTGGTATTCATAGATTTATTAGAAAGAAGATATACAGAAAATTATTTTGAAACACTTACAGTATAAATACAACACCACAAAAATAATTTTACTTTTACAAAATCTTAAATACTAATTTAGGCTATCTGCGCGAAATCTGTTTCAATGAACTTAAATTTGATTTTATTGACAGTTTTTAAATTGGAACTCATTCTGTGAAGCGATAATTTACTATTTTTTGACAGAAAATTATTTTAATTGTCATTTAAAATTAGCACTTATTTGTGAACAATTCAGACAAACCCGTGATTTTTAACGTAATAAAATTGTGGTTTTATTTAAAGTACATACGTTAAATAAAACCACATCTATTTTTTAATAAACTCTTACATAGTCACTCATAATTCGTGATCAAATAATTTTTTATTTCATAATTATTTTCTCTATCCTTCTTTATCATATCATTAAAATTCTTATCAAATACGAGTATATTACATGCTCGAAATATAATAGAGATCAATAGAATATTTATGAAAATGAAAAGGTGATTTTTCTCTAGTTCTTACGCTTGGGACTCTAAAATTAGACAAAGGGGCGAACAATCAATAAAAGCCATTGATATTTTTATACCTGAAGAGTCTCTTCTCCTTTTTAATGGCTAAAGTCCATAAAGGCCCGTCGAGCTGTTTATAGTAATCAATATTTAACTTAAAATTTAAATGATGGACAAATTTTCTTTAGGTGGCTTCAATGCGTTTTATGTAAATACTAATTGACCCGGTCACGCGTTGCTGTGCCTCAGAAACACAACACCATCTACTGGATGGTTACCCACCCTTGATAACCAAGTGTTGTGTCGATAAATTAACTCACACCGCCATCTGTTAGAAGCTTATGGAACTTACAAATTACAAAGCATTGTCCTGTAACAAACATACAATAAACATTTAATTATCAATAATAAATATTGAGATAAATAATCGAGATAAAAACTCTCCTTTATCTTTAAATTTGGACCAAATTACACACAGCCTCACAGATTTTCATCGAAATCGGAATAACAAACATCGTGACGCGAATCAATATGCATTATAAAAAAAAGTCTACATAAACGTGCACGCCGCTAAAACTCCGAAAGGAGTCCCGGTACGATCAAGGGAGTTATGTGATGTGGTAGCCCTCTATCCCCATCCATAAACAAGGTTCCCGTTTTTACTTGAAGGGCGTGCTTTTGAAGGGGTTTATAAGGGCTGGAAGTTTCGCCCTCTAGAAATTTCTAAAACAGAACAGAAATTTCTAGTCCAGAACATTCGAGAATATTCGAGAGCATTCCACAACATTCCAGAACATCCCGGAATATTCTGGAATGTTGTGGAATGTTCGGGAATAGGGAATCGGGAACAACATTGTGGAACATTCCAGAACATTCTCGAATGTTGTGAAATGTTCTGGAACATTGTGGACCATTCGAAGCCTTTTTCTGTATGGTTGGGCTACTCTGGTAGGGGTATATAACAAGATCCGTCGTGGGTTCGAACGTTAGTTCAATCTCATATCAACTCCCTGGGCGAAGCCCGGTACCCCAGCTAGAATATTCGAGAGCATTCCACAACATTCCAGAACATTCCGGAACATTCTGGTATGTTTTGAAATGTTCGGGGACACTACAAGTTAGGTAGGTAGGTGTACAACCTACAACCGTGTAAACTGTTGTTTTCTAATTTTGCATTTTGCTTGACTTAAAAAAATGATAATTACCGACACCATAATATAATGCTATGCTATTTGTTTTTTGTTTATCACATTTTAAAAATCGAAAAACGATTTAGTTTTTTACGACTAAAGTTATCACTATTACCTAGCTTAATAATAATTTGTTTACGAGCCGGTCGCTACAAGGTGTTTGAGAATTGGCCCTAACTAAGGGATGGCGGATCCATTAACGTGTACCCTGTATCCAGGTGTACCCGGGGAAATCTGCTTCCCAGCCTGCTCCGATATACCGTAATAACAATTCTCAATTTAGCCGATGATGAAACGCTATAAAGCTTATCGCTCGGGAGTAACTGAATAATTGAAAAGTGTTATCAGGTCTGATCGCCCGGTGTTTACATTGCAAAGAAAATCTGCTTTTTGTTGGCGGTTTTGTAAAGCGTTTTCCGTTGTTTAATGGAACACGGTAATAAGATATTGATGAGTATAATTTAATATGGTCGTAAATGTGAATGTTATTAAATCCTCGTTAATGAGTGTTATTAATTAAAAAAATAGTATTTTATATCCGTAGGTACTAGCTAAAGTCCCAGGCTTTGCCCGAGATTCACGCAGAGTTTTTCTTATTTTGAAGTGTGCAAAATGTTGTAAAGAAGGATAAAAATTCTGCTTTTAGAGGAGGGAAAAGGGGGTGTAGGTTGTTTTTCGAAAGTTCGTGTAGATTGACATTGACAGTGACATTCCTCCTATATTAAAATTCAAGTGTGCAAAATTACATCAATCGTGATTTTTTTAATAAACGAAGCCACGCTGCTACACATTCTTCTGAAAATAATTATACAAGCTGGTCCTCGGCTTGCGTTGCAATGCCATTCAAGGAAATACATTGATTTTCCCTGCATGTATTTTACCCGCCTTTCACCTCCCCCGTTGTCATTCCTCCTGCCTTTCCTCCCAGCCGCTAAAATGTATAAAATACACACATTTTAATTTATACAAATTTCATAACGCCAGAGCTTACCATTATATATAGTCTTTATGTTATTCTGATGTATGAGCTATATTCTTGTAAAGTTTCATTAAAATCCATTAAGTGGTTTTTGCGTGAAAGAGTAACAAACACACATACATCCATACATTTGCGTTTATAATATTAGTTAGATATGTTCATAGTATTGCTAGGACGAACAGCATAGTTGATGAAAACGTGTATTTTTGAAATTAAATAAATATTTTTTAACACCTCATGAAAGCATAAAAAAATTAACAATAATAATTATTATAATGGAATAAAACGCAAAATCTTGTTTTGTGGTTCAAAACCATTTGAATTTCATAATGATGATGAAACACAGTTTTTTTTAATAAATTTAAGGCCCAATTAGCCAGTCTTTTGGATCGCAAAACACGCTAACATCGCACTTCTTGTATTCTGTAATCAATGTATAAAACTATTAAATCAATACGGTAGTAAGTTTAGCAATAGTTCACAGTTCAGCAGTTTTCTGATTTCCCCTACAATACTTATAATTATTCTGATATTCACTGAGAATGAAGAAATTCACTTTACATATGAGTTACGTATTTTCAAAGAACCACCTCAGAAACACCTCAGTTCTCTAGCTTAATTTTAATACAAAACCATTATGTAATTAACCATCCCCAGTATTTTTATTTTATTTGCATATCATTGTTCACAAGTTACAGTTAAATTAACTGATGCTTTGGAATCTGGAACTGAAAAAAATAACCGAATAGAATCTGGAGCTTGATCTTGTTTTTAATGATGGTAGTATAAAGACTCCATTGAAATGCTTGGAGTATTTAGTAATAATATCAGGCCAGCTCAAGTAGCGGGGCTCCATAGAAGCTGGAGTAAATCTGACTTCCAAGAAACTGGGCGTCTTGTATAGGAGTAACAGATTCTTCAATAGTAACCAGCGGCTAACCCTCAAATCTCAAGGGCGCCCAGCAATTGAATTGGCTTTGGGAGCCAACTTTGGGCTGTACACAATACTTGATTCTGGGCAAAGGATGTCGGTATGTCTGATTGGCAATCCGTTGTTAACAGATCAATTGCCATATCTGAAGGCCGGTGTAGTCCAGCGGTGACTCGCATTCCGAAGGTCGCGGGATCGAATCCCGGCGTGGCAAATAAATTTTATTTGATTAATTTGTGTTATTTCACAATTTATTAATTTAAAATAATATATAGTATATTTGCGGCACGTTCCAGAGTGGAAGATACTCTCAGTATGGCCCTGCTGTAAGACCACCATTCAGAAATGAAACGTTGCTTGAAATGGCTTTAGCCGTGTTCGGTGACCAGATCTGAATGGCCAGGTACTTCCCCACCTTCCTCTTCCCCATCTCCTTCCCCTCCCCACTACCTTCAGCCTCACAACATACCCCAATTGGGGATGCCGTAGTCTCGCCGGCTCCATACGGGAGCAGTTGGGACTCTTGTGCGGTATTCATATATAAAAAAAAATTAAATCTAATGCACAGGTGCAATGTGTGCATTCTGAGTCTTTTCTACGGGTATTTTAATAAAGCCTGCTCTAAGGAGCTAGAAACATTGTTCCCCAGCACACGTGCGTGAAACTCGACGTTCACGGGCGTGAGAACGGGTCATTTCTTAGACTTGTTTTTGTGTAAGTCGGCTAGTATTACGATCCAGCTCCGGCATCTGTTTTTCCTTCTTCATCTAATCTAGGCCTCTTCAAGATCCGCATTTATAAACCCCTTCCCATAGCTTCTCCGTTAACCCGCCTCACAACACTGCCCAACCGAGTGTCGCCACAGTCCCATGTCTTTAAACCATAAAGACAGGGAGCTCTTGTGAGGTGTCACATAAAAAATAAAAATTAAAGTATTTTTCTGTTTTTATGTGAAGAATCTTGTTACGGAGAAACTGCTGTACGCAGACGTTCGTAAATTATGGTAGACCGGTAAAAGTCCCAATGTGCATTCAAGTGATTTGTGGAGGTTTTCCGTTGAGTTAGTTAGTGATTAGGATAATAATGGGGTAGGAAAGAAGGTTCTTCAAATTAAAGTCGAAATTGTAAATGCGGGATCTTCGCAACCTCAAGTATTTATTTACTCCCTTCTGGTCAGCACATTATTAAGAATGAAATATAATATAACTTAATATAACGCTCAATCACAGTTATGAGGGTTGGACCCCTAACAAGCAGCGAAATAGTGCATGCATGCTGATATTTAAATTTCCGATAGGTCATCCCTGTCAGGGGTGCCAGGACTCTATCCCGGAACCTTTTTTATATCACTGCTTCGTCAATGAATTTAATTCACCCGACCAAGAGCCTTCTATCAAATGTAATACGCCATGAAGTCATAAATTTTCGGAAAATTTTTTTGGATAGCGCCGTTTTTTTAATCATCTCAAGGGTGTTATGCAATTAGTCGAATGTTAAAACATGAAAGTGATAAATTAAATTCAAACATAATTTATTTTATACCTTACCACGTTTAACCAAGTACTTAGATAGTGGATTACGACGCACGATAAATGGCTTCTTACTCACAACAGTCATAACTAACTAATTAATGACTAATTCTTCTGCATATATATACCTACTTCTTTAGTAAGAAGCCAGGTAGATTATAAGTCGCCTATTTGGTCCCCATTGTATAAAATACATTCCGACAATATAGAAAAGGTACAGCACAAATTTCTGAAATTTATCAACTTTAAACTAGTTACTGTCGCTACAGAACTTCACTGTATAACATTCTAGGTGCGAATAACACATGAATTAATTGTATCTAATATTTTTATATTACTTGCGTGGCAACTTTCCCTTATCCCTCTCCTCCCCTTACCCTTACCAACCCAAATCCCTATTTTGCAGTCTATTTCAGTTATAATCACACTTATTTTAATGTTGTGTATTAGTTTACCATTTGTTGAATTCACATTTGTACTCTGATTATTTTTTTAAATATTCTAGTTTATATTCAGTTAGTCTTGTTTCTAAATACCTATCTGTTAACATTAATAATTGGTCTGTTTTTTTATCATCCTCTTATGTTTATTGTATTACTAAGACTGTTAATGTTCCTTAAATAAATAAATAAACTGAATATTCCAATTCAAAATATTAACTTTGTCCTTTTGATGAAACAACTCAACTTAATTACGCTGTCAGATAGGCGTATCATCTCTGACCTGGTACTGTTAAATAAAATTATTAATAATTGCAGCGACAACCCTCAAATTCTCGCCAAAATTAAATTTTACGTACCGACCAGAAACACGGGGCAAAGTGCTACCTTTTTCTGTAAAAATTTTAAAACTATGAAGTTCACACTCCTATAAACAGACTACATGTTTTGGCAATAAATTTGGGAATATTGTAGACATGTTTAAAGATTCCGTGTTAGTTTTAAAATGAAGTCTTCATAATCACTTTACTGAGATGTATGATTTCACGACTCCGTAGTGAATACACGGAGTGAATACACATTTTTATTTTTTTACACATTTCACTTTCTATACTACATACTATTAATTTTAATTGGCCTTAATTTAATAAAAAATTATTACACTTTGAACCTAACACAACTGTATTGCTTGTTTATTTATCTTGTAAAAGCCCACTAGGGCGTAAATAAATAAATAAATATTTTTTTTAGATTAGCTCCGCACAGGAGACCCTGGGGAATAAATCCCTCGGGGCTTATGTCTTCTTTGGGTATGCTGTGTGGGGGGTATTGTTACGAAAAGGAAGTTCTGAGAAGGAAAAATGTATGGGTGGGTAGGAAACTGGGTTTTGTCCAGAAGTGACAGACGTATGAATCTATCCCTTCCACTAAGTGCAAAGCGATGGGTAGAGGGATTCTGGCTGGAGAGGTCAAAAGTCCTCCCGATCAGGCTCATCACGTAGTAGATGGGCAAACGCACTCGCCGCCAAGATATAGATAAACCTCACTCCACCAATCCGGGCACCCCTGCTAATTCACCAATCGTAGCGACAGGGTGCTGGTTATCCAATAAATGGTTCCCGGGGCGTCAGTCGACCCACACCGGCATCCCAAATTGAATATTACTTTAGCACAAATGTCGTTAACATGAACACGTTATTTTTTTTCGAATAGTTGGTGAATTAATAGAGTGGTTCTCGGAGAGTTAAATTTTCTGTTGTCGTGATGACTTCGCCACTGCTTTGTTCTCGAGAAATGTATGAATAAATTAAAACATTTTTGTTAGAATCTAATTGATAATAAGAGATCTTGTTTTATAAAAATCTTTGGAGTAATCCTTTTGTATTCTTCAGAGCGCCGACAAAAGAGGTTAATGTTATTTAAATACGAGTTGCTTCTCTTCTTAAAAAATAAATTGTTCTCTGCTTTATTCGTACCTGTACCTCCACCGCATCTCTGCCCTTGAGCACTCGTATATACCCGCAGGCCTTGTGCTGAAATAAGCAGCAACTTCTTCAACGTCCTTTGATCTACTGTTCCCATTAATTACGTAATGTAGTACCACCAAGATGTATCTCGGGAATAGTCATACCTGTATAGCTCATCTTGTGCTCAAATTGTAACAAATTTACTCGTTTTCAATAAGGGGCGATTGATTTTTCGTTTAATTTCTTTTTAAATATACATCAAATAGGAAAAGTAACGCCGGGCGCGGGGGTTCTCGAGGTAGAGTTTAATACTTGGTTTTAAAATCACTGCAAAACTCAAACGATGTATCAAAAATTCAAAACTACCCGAACTTTTGCAAGGAACTGCCAATTTTATTCTGCAAAATATATTGACTGGACTAAACAGATAAGCCAAACATTAAAAAAATCTAACTTCATCTAGCATTTGCGCCTGGCGATAAAACTTGCAAGTGCCTAAATTGTCGGAAATTTTATGCAAAATATTTTTGTATTTTTTTTTAGTGAACAACATATTTTTTTATTATTTTTGAGTTACATTAAAAAAAACGGAAAAAAATAATTTTTTAGCTAAAACTAAAATTTCAACCATTTTATTTGTTTGCA
This sequence comes from Glyphotaelius pellucidus, assembly GCA_936435175.1. NCBI lineage: Eukaryota > Metazoa > Arthropoda > Insecta > Trichoptera > Limnephilidae > Glyphotaelius > Glyphotaelius pellucidus. Next base: position 8,194,968 of record OW386537.1, on the reverse strand, counting down.
AAACTCGAATTCGCAATCCACCCTCCAAACATAAAGATGAGGAAAAAATCAGAACTACACCAGAATTTGTTTCAAGAAACGGCCTAATGATAGTAATGACTGGACTAAAAGTGAAGCCAAGTATAATATATTGACTGTGGAAAGGCAGAATGACTGACAAGCCACACAGCTGGGAAAAAATTGCCATACAGCTATAGCTGCATGGCGCTTAAACCATTTTTTTCCAGCTGTATGGCTTGTTAGTCTTTCTGCATTTCCACCATCGGAATTGTTTTAAAAAGTTGTTCGCTACCACCAAAAGTGTTACTTTTGCCTCTCCATAAGTGATTTGATAAATTGATGTGAAAATATCACCGAATTACTCCACCTCAAGTATTCATTTAAATTTTCCGCCTGGAAAACCACAGTCCCGAACCATCAATGAAATAACCTCTTTAGGCATTATCCGCTAAATTAGACTCACCTCCATTTATTTCGAATAAGTTTCCCAATAAAGCGTCGAGACATCCTGACTTAACTGATATTATTAATTAATAAAAACCGCTCGGAGACAGACTCCGCTTTATATCTCGGATTGCGAATCTATCTCGCTAGAAAGGTGAGCGGTGGAATAATTAATTAACTTCGTTTATCAATTTAAACCGATACGTTTTGTTCCTCTGCTGGTGTCTTTGGCGATGGCTCTCGGCCGCACTTGTTTTGCCTTCTTTCTGGCTGCTTAAGTCTGCCTCTTGTCTTGGTTTTTCTCTCACTTCGTCTTTATTCCTCTGCTGGTATCTTGGGCTACGGCCCTCGGCCGCACTTATTTTGCCTGCTTCCTGGCTGCTTAGTTTTGCCGAGTCTAGGTCTGCCTGGGCTTTCTTAGGACAGCCTATTTCTGCTTGGGTCTGCCCTGCCCTTTTCTCCGCCTCCTAGATACTATTTTTAAGCTGTTTGACACGCCCCACAAATTTTTGTTAGCGAAAATGAACTAGACTCAGAACAACACGTAAAATTATGTTTTTAATTGCATACCATGCATTTTATATCATAAATATGACGGCCCTAAATCGGGGTTTCAGAAAATCACATTCATTAAATCCTGAGTTCTTATAGATTCCGAAAACCATCGTAATAATAAAGAATATATTTAGTATTACGTGGAAATCTGCCCACTAACCACTGAGTGGGGGTGGATTGAAACCCTCCCCCGCCCCCTCCACCCGCAGATGGTCAAAAGTTATTTGTAGCATCGGCTGAGTAGGCAGCACTAAGCTCACTGCGTGAAATAACGGCCTTAAAACTTTAACTCGTCTAATCATTTACACGTAAGATGAAAGTAATCTTTAGCAAAGTGCTTCCCACCGCTTTGCTGTGTTTGATGTTTGTTGGGTTTTCGTACTCGGTATCATGCCAGCAGCCAAATAATAATGATGCGTCGTGTCCGTTGGCTGTTGGTTCTAGCTACCTGCTACTTGTATTTACTACCCGGTACTGCCTTCTGGCAATGAGTCTGAGGCAGACTTACAAAAAGTTATGCTAATTACAACAATGTTTGATTGAAACCAAAGAACATGGTTTTGGAGCATCGTTAGATTCTCACAAATGATTTTCCGAAACATTATATTTAAAATCGTTTTCTAGAATCGTCTGTTATTGTTTCCTGTTTTTCTTTTGTGAATATAATCTTGAATTGAACCCAAATCCCATCGCTGGAGGCTTAATAGTTCACACAACCTAGCAAGCTCAAAGATTATAAAATTGTCGGTTGACAAATTTTTGAAAAGTTATTACTTATAACCACTTTAATTCTTTCGTTTTTTTAAGATATTTAAATTTTTCGGCTAATTTACGTCTTATTTAATTTGATGTTTGATAGAAAATGTGTCTCTATGGATCTCAACGCGTTTGCAGGTTGCCTTGATAGCTCTGTAATTTATTTTGAACAGTCGTCCGGTTAGTGAAAGTTTCCAAAGTTCAAATCCCGGACGTGCATGAACATGGCAATGAGCTTTTTTCCCTTGTGATTAGCGTAAATTTCAACGCAAGTTATTGTTTCGATTTGTGATTTTTAGCAGAAGCTTTTAAAGGGATATAACATACAGGCAGATACTCCCTTAGGTTTATGCATTATAAATGATTGTTGGCTTAGGCATCAATCATTCAAGTTTATAAGTTGATCTACTCTTCGCTGAACCTTATCCTATTAGGAGGCATATTTAGTAAAAGCATCTAAGAAAACGACCGACCCTTATAAGGATTTCGCTTAGGGGTAATGAGCTTACAATTTCCTCCATCCCCTTCACAGATAGAAATGAGTGAGGAGCCTCTCAGCTGTTGGAAAATCGCTAAAATATAATTCAATAATAATACTTTTCAGAAATAGGGAAACGCTTTTCTCGGTTTGCGATTTGCCAAATTAAAATAACAACCCCGGGCGTTTTTGGTGATAATTCCCAACTCTGCCTTGTGTATCGAAATACGGTTTAATGGTTTTTAATTATTCAGTACCGTTCCACGGTGCCATAAGATATTTATGAAGACTTCTTCACTTTTGCGATAACAATCTGGGAATAAAATATTTACTGCTCGAAATATTTTTTCATGATTTTAAAATTAGGCCAGCGTTAATAGCTTCGATAATTTCCCCGAAGAAAGATTTAGACATTACAGATTCAGGTAAACCTTTTCAGAATTCTACCAAGAAAATAATTTTATCAGTCAAAAAAGCAAACTTAGTTTTCGTATTATTTGTAATAAACGTTGAGTTCAGATTCTGAAGTGTAGTTTAATTTAGTACTGATATAAGATCATATCGTTTGGCAATAATATTCTCGTACTTTCTTCACACTTTTTATTTAAAAAAAATCGACCCTAATTAAAGAGCCCTTATTCATGAATCGAAGAAGTACGTATTTTATTATTGAAAATTTCATCGAGTAAAGTTTGTTGGTTGTAAATTGAATTTTCAGACGAAATTATAGCACAGTAAAATATTTAGGGGTGTGAACTTAAGTTTGATTAAAGAAAATCAATTTCCAAAAACTTTTGTTTTAAATGGCGTGTTTTTAAGGTCTCCAAGATTTTCAGGAATAAACTTTCTATTTCTTTGATTCATTATTTATCGGCGATTAAATTGGCAAGTACAATCATTGCATTTCCACCTTTATGGGAAATAACTGTCATTGGGTTGGTACTAGGTATCAAGTGTTTCGAGATACAGCTTCCGATCCTGAGAGTTCCGGAAAAGCCGGAAAAATAATCGACAACGATTAGCCAACAGCTTCCGTTCCCCGCTCATCATCCGGAAACGCGGGAATTTCAGTCAATAAATAGATTTTCATCAAGTATCTACTCGCTGCCAATATCTGTGAAGTAAATAATTATTAATAAGTGAAAGCCAATACGTACATTTAATTGCAAATACCTAATACTGTTTCAAACTAAATTGCAGCTGGATGTTGACATGTAATTTATTTTCCGCTTTATTTGCGAACCATCAACGTTGTCTTAAGATGAAGCTATACGTGAAATGCTATTTAGATTAATGTTTACGACGAATTTTTTTACATTATGAATATCAAAAAATATGCTACGGATAAATTGAAGCTTTTACTAGCTTTTCTATGTATTAGAATTACAATAAAATTATTATTTACGTAACAAAAATGTAAGCGTAAACCACTAAAAAAATGTTTTTGCATGACATAACTATGAAGTAATATAAGAAACTTTTTTTTTAAATACCCCTTTATGGCTAAGACTATTTTAGAGGTTTTGTATGTTCTAACTTTTTTCATTCTTATAAAATTATGCACAAAATAAATAAAAACCACTTTTTTGTTTACTTGCTTCGTGCAAATAAGACGCTCGATTTTAAATGTTGAAGGCATGAGAATTGAATTATTTCTAGCGTTTATATTCCTCTTAATGATGGCAACTTGATGTCAACATGGCAACAAGCTAATATTATGATGCATAATTAGAGGCTAATTATATTTAACACTCATTTTAAAAAGACGTGGCAAATACATAGATCGCCATCACCAGACATTATTAAAGGGTTAATACCTCCGGCGTCGTCAGTAAATGTAAAATAATCAGCAAACAAGAGGTTTAACCGCACAGCACACGGTGGCAGGGGAATACCACACTACGGCCACCTCAGCGTACCGTCCACGGGCCACGGACCACGGAACAGGTACGCTTCCAGCCAACCCGCACTGGGCCACCAGCCACATCCATCTCCGGTCGCGGTAGTCGGGCCGCTGCATCACGGTTTCTCTCCGCCATAATCCTCGACGGATGTTCATCAAATATGCACGTGGCTTTTAGCTACCACTCCGCAACAACCCTCCTCGCAACCACCCCCCACGCAACCACCCTCCACCCGCTTTCACCACCCCTGCAATTTTTAATAAATAAATGACTCGAGTTTAGGGATTTGAATTCAGAAGCGAGAATATGAGCAACGATTTTTTTTATTTATTTACCTGCCGTACGGGAAATTATGAATAATTAATTTAGCGAATGGGAAGAGCGAGGCAAATTCGTAAAGCAGAGTTTTTGGTATTGTTGACAGATTTAGTACGGGTTATCCATGTGCGTTTTTTAATGGTCTGCTCATTTGACTTTTTGTCTGTATGTTGCTGGTTCGATCCTATCTATAAAAATATACAGACAAGGTGTTTGTTACTTGATGCAAAATGTTAAAGGAAGTAATAGAGGTGATTAAAACAGTGTCAATGCATGTTCATTGTTCACTGTGCAGTGACTTCATCAGTTTTACACAGACATCGTACTATTAAATAAATAATAAATTAAATATAAAAATCATTTCGAACTAGTGTTAGGCGGCACTATTCGGCTGAAAAAGAAGAAGATGGAGAGATGTGTAATTACGAATGTTGGACAGAGCGCGCTAATATTTTAAGTGATGAAATCGCAGCGAAAATGGCGAAAAATTACTCGTTTAAAATAGAGCAAAAATCTCGTGTAACGTTTCTTAAGTATCATTTAAAGAAACATTGTGAATTTTTTCACAAATATAATTTGTAAAATAATAGAAATAGACTTGTTTTAAATAATTTTCGGAGCATACTTTGCGATTTTTTTCTATCGAGGGAATTTCATATAATTTTCGTTTCGGCTTGGAACGTATCTAGACATTATCTTCAAAAATAACATATATTTTTTTAAGCGCTTAAAAACTTCAAATGTTTAAGGGAGATATGTAAGAAATCGGTCGAAATTCGAATAGTGGATCCTTAATAATAACTATCATCTTTTCTATACAGGTCCATATTCCATTATTTAACAGATTTTTTTAATCTGCATAGTGGTTAATAATTGACCATTAGTTAAACATTTTTAAGCGAAAAATATTGCAATAATATGTAGGCATTAAATACTGCACGTTAGATATTAGTGATGCTTTTTATTTTCATTTAATATGTATATGTATACTGTCTGGTTACTTTGGTGTTTTTTATATTGTTTGGACTCAAGGCGAAGCTGAATGCTAAATCTCTATTTTACATTAATCTTTAATACGAATCGCTTTGTATTATATTATAAATACAAAAAATGTGCTTCGGATAAACTAAAGCTTTTTCTACCATTTCCGTTGAGTAGAGTTACTATAAAATTGTTTAATACTTAGTAAAAAATATAAACGTAAGCAACTAAAAAAAATATTTTTAATCAGAAATGCATATAAGAAACAACTTTTTTAAAATATAATTTTATGGCTAAAATTAACTGCTACATTTTCCATCGATTAACTTTTTTCTTTCTAATAAAATTATTCACGAAATAAATAAAAACCATTTTTGTGTTTGAAATCGTGACCTCTAGATTCCGTTGGGGAGCGATTTTTATGTCTACGTACCTACGTACAAACCTACGAGGTTTGTTCAAAAACTACGAATTTTCGCGGATTACGTATTTTCGATTTTTTTTTTGTGGCGTTATGTTGATACTCATGTCTTTTACTTATGCCGAACGTTCAGTTAATTTTTTACAGATGCCTTGCTTGCTTGTGTTTTGGCTCGTCTTCGATTTTTGCCTATTCCAAAAAATGGATCAAGGTTTTGCTTACAGTTTTCTTCGATTACAGGGTTGTGATTGCAGGTTTGCGTCATGAGTTTACAGGGTAGTTACAGCCACAGGGTGGAACGGTCAATAAGGAATATTACCTGCAAGTTATGCGCAATTTCAGCGAAGCAATCCGCCAGAAACGGATTTGTGGAAGAACAAAAACTGGCTTTTGCACCATGATAACGCCCCTGCTCACACATCGTTGCTTGTGCGCGAATTTTTGGCCACAAGATCACAGAAAATGATTTATTTGTATTAAAACACAAATATCTTTGTACACATCACTTTTATTTAATATACACTCAACATGTTTCGTGAACGATGCTCACATCCTCAGGAGTTAAAGTATACATGAAGCTCTTCAAATGATTTTTTGAAGTGCTTCGAGGATTGGAAAACACGTTGGCACAAGTGTATAATATCTGGTGGGGATTACTTTGAAGGGTACAAAATAGATATTCATAAATAAATAAATAATTTTTGAAAAAACACAAAATTCGCAATAGTTTTTTAACAAACCTCGTATATTCGTGGCGAAATAAGGCACACTAAGGATACCCACTTGTTTGCCTGGTGGCTTCCTTTTACCTGCGATTACTATTACTCTGCGAAACGTATAAAAAAATTGTTAGTTGAATTATGTATTTATTTTTGGATTCCCAAATTTATGCATAAAAATAATCAATTCATATCGGGTAAATCACCGCGGTAAAATTACGCAGAAAAAAAGTTCTTATCAAATAAAATTCATTTCCGAATGCATCGAAATTTTAATTAAGGTTATTTATTTGCGATTTCGTCATTAATTGCGCTTTTCTCCGAACTATGGCATTCGGCTTAATTAAAAAACGTAACCAATGTTTGATTCCGCCAATCAGATGCATTCATACCTCACCTGCCCAATCATAATATGCATATTTTACATCATTCAGGCAATCCAATCACCCGTCGAATGCACTTCCGATACAATAAGCTAGAAAAAAAACATTCTGAAAATTAGCTGGCCTGTAATTGTTTGACTGCTGTGAGCGTTACCATTGTGGAGCAGAGTGCACATAATACGGGTCTGCATCATCAAATATGCCAACGAACGCCTATGGAATTGTATCGATTTTTCTCAATGTTTACTCGACTATAAAACCATTTTAAAAACTGCCGGCTTCACATATGCTTTGTTCCCAGTTGAACTATATCCTTCAACACTTGAACAAAGACAATTTTTTTTTTTTTCAAATTATTTTCATCGCAACAAATTGGTGTTGCAACAAAAGTCAAAATCTATCACAATGAACGATTGTCATTCTAAATTATTATTCTGAAAAATTTTATATTTTCTTAATTTTTTTATATATTATGCCTAAAAACTGAAATATAATTAGAGGTATTTGAAAATACGTAGATTTCAGATCTTCTATCTAACTTTCCGGTTTTCGTTTCCCAATTATTACTAACATAATGCATCTATTTTTTTCATTGGATTTTATCTACTAGTGCCATAGGTCACCCGTAGTGCTTCGCTACGTTTGGTGACGACTCAGTCTGGGTCTTGACGGCGGATGCATTTACCGACCAACTGCGTGGTAGGCCAGATCGGGAGAGACTGGTTGAGGCAGACCTTTTGACTTCTCTAGTAGGGCTCTCTCGGAACATCGCCTTGCACGGTGGGAGGGATGGAATCATTCGTCCGTTGCTCCTGCACATACTGACCGCCGGATTCCTACCCACCTATATCCCCGGATTACTCCCCACCTACCCCCCCTCATCCTTTTTCTTTCCCAGAAAATCCTCTCCTTCCTTTCCTAAAAAAGACCTACTATACAGCATCCCCAAAGATGACATAGACCCTGAGGGGGATAATTTTTTCAGGGCCTCCTGTGTGGAACTATTATAAAAAAAAGGTTTCGTCGTTTTATGATGTTGGTAAAGTTGGAAAGAACCGCCGCCATTTTTCGTCAACGACTGACATTTCTTGTTGAATTCCTTCACAAATCGAACATTTTCCGGGGTACCAATTTTTAAATATTAAAAAAGATTGCCATATTGCAAAAATCATTACGCCTATTTTTTTCAAAATAAGATAATAACGAAAATAAATTTTTAGTTTTGTCTAACGGGTATGTGTTATTGCAAAATAAAAGACAGACGAAATGTAAATTTAAATGCATATTTTTCCACCTGCCGCGATTGAAACCGATGTTTTTTGTTGTAACTAAGTTTAAAAGTAGTGTACTTTTCAAAATCTGTGCCTATTAAGAAAGCGTCGGTTCTTTCACAAATTAATATGATTTTTAACAACTGCTGTCACTGATCAATAAATGTTTATAAAAAATACCCAAATGGATGAATATCAATTCCCAATCATATTTCTGTGCTTCTAGTATTTTGTTATTATGTGACATTATCATATATATACTTAAGTTGATCTATAAGGATCAGCATATGTATGCCAGCTTCGGTAATAGATCAACATATCCGTATGGATCAAAAAGAGCAAACGGATCAACAAAAAACTAGTCTACCGTCGCGCAAGATCAACAAAGTACGAGAGGGTATATATATCATCAACATATATTATTTTTTTTGCACATTATGTGACATCAACGCCACTGTGGAAATTAACACAATTTACACTTCGACATTTTTGTGCTCCTGGTATTTTATTCCTGTCGACAGGTTCACGTGTTGACGTTTATTTTATTTATAAAATACCTAGTACAGACCGTAATAAATTACGGATATTCTGAATTCTCGACAAATCAGTTAAAATTTTGAAAATTGCAGTTAAAATAGTTTCTGTTAAATATATTATATCGTAGGTAGGCACTTTATCGCTGTCTGAATTCTCCAAATTTTCCAAATTCTTACAATTTTGAAGAAGACTGACAGTCGGAAGTACAACCAAAATTAGTATATTTAATAATACCTACTAGAAATGTACATAAATTTCTCAGAGGTTAACAGTTCAATAGTTTTTCTATTAAATTCTTTAATTTAATTTTCACTTTGAAGTCAAACATTTTCGTCTTATTTCGTCTTGATATTGGAATCACTCCCTTAAATCGGCGTATTTGTATATGCTTTACATACAGATGTACACTATTAAGGTTAACTCCGCGGGTATTTAATAGCTCAATTTCGTAAACGGGAGAATTCACGAATAATTTCCCCGGAGCCAATGTGAGCCAATACGAGTGGATATACATACATGGTGTATAACGTATAATGTACACACACCCACACATACAAACACATTCGCACACACCAACAGGTCTGGTATAGCCCCTGGCAGAGTATTTTCTATTCACTCACATCCTATCAAGCCATAAAATATTAAAAAAATTATTTTGCGTTTCTTATCTGCCTCCTTTTGTATTTGCGAATAGGTTTGCAAAAAATACAGTTGATTGGATATTTCTTTATATGATCCTCGGGAATAAGATGATTCCCATTAATTTAAAACAAAAATATTATATGAGATGTTAAATAACGATATAAATGTTAAATAAAAATATATAAACCCAACCTAGTACAAAAATATTGTACGAGATGTTAAATAAAGACATATAAACCCAAAGAACAAAAATATTGTACGGGATGTTAAATAAAGACATATAAACCCAAAGAACAAAAATATTGTACGAGATGTTAAATAAAGACATATAAACCCAAAGAACAAAAATATTGTACGGGATGTTAAATAAAGATATAAATGTTACATGAAAATATATAAACCCAACTTAGAACAAAAATATTGTACGAGATGTTTAATAAAGACATCTTCAATAAAGTATTTAAATATGCTAAAAAGTTTTCTGGATTAATTTTTAATTACCCTAAACCACTATATATTGGGAGGCCATAATAATTATAATATTTGCTTGATTTGTATAGCGCCGTTTTTGTGAAAAATAACCTCAAGAGCGCTGTACAAATTTATAATATATTTGTACAATATTACTTTTAACTACAGACTAGTTAAACCATTATAACATTTTATGGCTAAAATATAGCAACCGTCGGTTCTTCGATCACTGATACAAAACTATCTGTGCAGTGTATTTGACCAATGATCTGCTGCGTAAACATTTTTTAATATTTAAACTCAGTAAAGGCAGAAAATATACAGGACATAGAATCGTTGGCCCCGAGCTCTTATAACATAGCAAAAAATTCTTACTTCGCTGCCTTAGTAACTTTTCTTGTTCATTTTACAGATATTAAAAATGTTGTGCCTCTACAATTATTCACTCTTAGTAATTCTGTAAATACAAGACGTATCCTTTAAAAATATCTTTCTAATTTTCTCTTTTTTATTTTTTTTAATTTATTTAATATAGATATATAAGTTTACAGTGGTGTTAATATAAATTACATATTGGTTCAGAAATTCTTTAAAATTGCAATCTCACCAAAGAAGAAGCTAGTTCTTGTGCTTGATGAGCGAGTTACACTAATTATGACAGAAATAGAATAACATTATGCAATGGGAACAGTTGAAACTTCTGGATCATCTATATGTGAAGATGTACATACAATGGGATATGGTTACATACTAAAATATTGTGCACTTTAGAGAAATTCGAAAAATCTAAATTAAATAGAAATGAATATAGATTGACAATAAATAGAAAGAAGATCTTATTTAATAAATTCAAACCAAAATTATCTCTCGAACATGAGATTTGTAAGTAGATACTTAAATACCTGCCTATTTAATGGTAAACCATGTAATATTTTGTGTAACATTATTTTTATGTTAGTTGTGGAATTATACAATAATTTATCCAAAGGCAAGTCACTATATCAATGACAATTATTTTTTATAACTTCCTTGAGGCATGTAGGCATCACAATATTGAAAAGCACGAATAAGAAAGTCCAAATAAACACCACGATTTCACACGTTTGAAAAAGCATCTTTTCTGAACCATAGTCAAAGTTAACCATCTTGTCAAAGTAAGGCTTACATGAATAATAAAGTGGTTGCAGCGGATTTTCGAAAACGGAAACGGATCACGCAATTTTCAGACAGACGAAATAGTCAATAAACTCATACTGTTTTTAAAAACGCATAATTTAAATCACAAAATGACCCCCCGGATGAGTCACGCAGTTGCCGTGAGCCCCTGTGTAAAACATCCCCCGGTCTGGACCAGCGACCAGCGACCAACGTTGTGTACGCTTTTTGCCAAATTGCTACGATTATTCGTATTTGGCAGTGATTTTAATTACCGATATCGATTTGTTTTTATGTTTGGTTAATCTGTGCCGGTGTACTGCCGCTCCCGTCCCGGCCCAGGGAGAGTGGAATGTTTACTTTTTCATGCAGTATAAATTTGAGAATGGCAACGGTTTGCGAACGGTTCGTGTTTCCAAACAGCCCCCATTGTATCGGTTGAATGTCCAGTTTGCGTTAATTCCACGGCCATTGTAACGCGATGATGTAAATAATTGAATCAGCGGTTTACAATATCAAGCATATCGCGATATGGATGTTTGTTTGCTTTATCGGACGCGGCGTTTCGTATTTATTAAAAACTTGTTATTGGTGCGCGAGTAATGATTTTTAAAATAACACAAATTGCTCGGTCAAAAAACAGTTTATATGAATAAACATTTTTCGGCTTTTTCCTACGTAATATTATGCGTTCCACCGAATATTACCTGCGCTGATCGTTGTTGTTTTAAGCTAAATATAAACATGCGGAATGTTTGCATGCCGTACAAAAATACAGTGTAATAGTTTTATCAATTTAATGCAAGCAATCGCCAATATTAATATACTGGTTGTTGAAATAACATCAACAATGGCGGGGAAAATAACAATTTTTTCGTAAAGTAAAGCTTGGCGGCCACAAATAAATTATTTTGCCCTTCGTAGGCCCAATTTCTAGGCTTACACTAGATAGATTTACTTATCTTAACGGATGGAAAACAATCATTAGAAATTCGGGATTCTGATGGATCAAGATCATTATCTTTGGTACTAGTTACTGATACATGTACTCATACATACTTTAACATTTTGGTTTGGTTTGGTTTAGCCATATTTTTTCAGAAGCCTTGTGACATTCAATTTTATGTTTGGGTCTCACCCAAATACCTCCTAAGTTTTGCCCATTCGAATAATTCTTAATACCATTAATGAAATGAATTTGAGATTTGTTTGAAAACTGAAAAACTAGCCCAAAGAATAGTGAGGTACAATGAATTATTTCATAATTCAGCAGTTATTTCCCAAAGCTCGTCTCCCAATAAAGCCGCTGAATTTTTTTGCCTCGTACGGTTTTTAATTAAATTAATCTTCCCGAAATCTATTTGTGCTTTGTGTGGAATACTCACTTCAGCGTACACATTATTTCTTTACAATTTATATCTTATTTCGTCGCTGACTCCCTCGCCGCCGTATAACCTCAATATCCGATTTATTTTAAATTTGCCAAGAAAAGCTTTCTTTGCCATGGGCTTTCCCGCTTGAAAGGGGAATGCTCCTTTGTTATTATTTATCTTATTTTAAGGCTCCTTTTCTTATATCATTAATTAAATCTTGGTAATATACTCCGGCAGAGTTTTACCTCCAAAAATGTTTTCCAGTCGTTAATGGCGTGTTTTAATTGAGAATCCCGAATCTCTCCACAGGACGCGGCCTGTTATAATTGGCTAAATTTACAAAAACGTCCGACCGATTTCCTTTCTACCGTGTTGCTCTTTTTATGCTGATTTATACTTTTTGAAACCACTCCTTTCTCGATTTATCTAATAGTACCCAGTACCAATAAGTCCACTTACAATTATTATGAATTTCAATACTGGTTCTCAATATACTTCGAGCATTTCCTCGAAGGTTCAATGAGTACCATTTGGAATCAGTCGAACGGCAACCAGAAATATCCTCAGTTCTTCTTCGTTAGAAAAACTGTAAAGAGAGGAAGACAGGAATTTGTATTTCGCAGCGGCAATTTTAAATAGTACGATATACATAGAAAGTGATTTGTACGACGCATCATATCTACACTAAAGCCTTTGGAGAGCACTGTTCGCATCTTGAACACGCCTTTTCTCTCACCATTTTCTCTTTCGTTTTTTTTTTATACATTAACCCCACACAGGAGGCCCTGAGGAAAATAATTTCTCTCAGGGCCTATGTCATCTTTGAAGATGCTGTGTGGAGGGTGTTTTTGAGGAGAGGAAGGAGTGAACATGGACCTTGGAGAGACCCATGTAGTAGGAGGGAGGAAACACAGAGGCCGGCAAATCGTTCCACAGCCGAACTGTTGAACTCAAGAACGAGTCGTAGAAACGACCCGTTCTCATGTGACTAATGTCAACCGTGTACAAATGTTGGGCGCATGTTTGGCGTGTTTCCCGACTATGCGCCGGTGCCGAGGGGATCAATGACGTTAGTTCTTCGGAGCATCTTCCATTGTAATACCGGTAGAACAAGGACAGCATTCCCACCTGTCGCCTGTGCTCTAAAGATTGCAATCTGTTTGTTAAGTAAGGAGAATCTATCAAACGGACCGCCCATACAGAGTCGAGGGTTTTTTTTTTAGGTATTTTGGGCTCCAGACCAGAGGTGGCTGCCAAATTCAGCCGTGGGGCGCACTTGCGATTTGTACAGGGTTAGCAGTTGTGTACTATTAAAGTATCTGCGGGCCCTGTACAGTATGCCCTATTCTCAAGGATGCAGAGTTGGTATCCAGTTTATATCGTGCAGTGGAACTATCTCAGTTTAATAAATATTGTTTTCTTTTATAAAACATTAATACACCGTTTTTTCATCTGCAATGATTCAAGATTTTCAAAAATGTCAGTGGGAGTAGGTCATTTTCGTAAGATCCCAGCCCAAACAATTGGGTGAGGATTCGGCGCTTGAAAAAAATTCGGAATTATGTAATCACGCTTTGTCTAGCTCAAGTCCTTGGTCAAGTCGCAAAAAATCTCACTCAATGTAACATTAAAGTTTGTGGTTCATACGATCTTCACTTTGTTTTATTAAAAAAGCTGGGGTAAGTCAACAGCAATCAAAAACACGTCATACTTGGTAATTTAAACGTACGAATTCAAGTATAAGGTAGCCACATTGTCTTTGAAAGTTTAACGACGAGAACGTTTATTTTGTGAATTTCGCGAAAATGAATATCACCTAAAGCGCATTATGCTCTCGTGTCACCATCAAACTTTCACGTCTGCATGTTTACCGTTACAACTTTGTATATGAAAATGGAAAACGTCAGTAGGGGATAAAATCCTTTATCGCGACCTGAGCAGCCCCACAGCGCGTGCTTACCGAACACCTGACGCGGCCATGTCGGTCGTCAAGCGATACTCTATCTTCGGGTCTCGGAGCTTTTAGCGAAACAAAACATCACTTATATCCATTTGCCGAAATGTTTTAACAGAACCTGAACCTGGGGAATTTATTAATTAGAAAAATTTCTCATTTTTTAACATCCAATAATATTCCTTGTATTTGTCTATTTTTAAGCATTTTCATGTTCCTTTTTTTCTTGTTTTTTGTTTGACCAAGTTTCAAATTGAATTTCAATCTAATTAGAGCTTTCTGTGTAACGTAGACTCTGGAGCTTTATTTAGCAATTCTGTTGGTGTGCTTAAGTGAAGCTAGTGGATTAACTATCGCACTTTAAATGGCTGTAAACTGATTACCTTGACAGACAAACTAAGTTCCTTCACTTTGCTCAATTATGCAGTCATTGATTCTCAATATCCAATCACTTGCAGCTCCCGGGATGGTAGAAACTAACCCAATTTACCTTTAGACTTGAAAATGCATTTCGCCGACGAAGTTTCTCTCCTTTTTAATGTTGTTTTTGTTGTTATTATGTATTTTATATATATTTTGTATTCATAATATTAATTTTTGTACCTAGTTCTGGCTGACTTATGAGGTAGCTGTTTTGCCCTTCGAAAGCATGATGCACGGCAACGTAACTACTGTCGACTTTATTTGCATTTTACTATTAATTTTATATTATGAAAGTTTTTATGCGTTCCTGAAATCTATCGCAAGTTATGATTGAATATTCTCAAGTCCAACATTTATTTTCCAATCAATGTATGTATTCAATTGAAGAGGAAAAATACAGCTTAATAGATTATGGCGCTGGCCATTGAAAACCTTTGCCACGATTTTCCCGTACACTTTTCATGTAAATTTTTATTATCTCATTGCATTTGAATGTTTGAGAAGTAGTGACGTGCACATGGCCATTTTGTAGTTGTCTCCTGTTTGAGACAGAGAAATGAAATTCGTGACATCACACAAACCATAAATACACGGTTTAGTAACACAAATGAAACACTGTCCTTTCAGAGTAATTGCGACCATAAATTTCATTTTTACCTTCGCCTTTCTGAGTATGTAAAACCCGACTCTATTGTCCCTTGTTATACAAACTGGTTTAGTTGCAGGAAAGTTTTAACATTGTTGGTCTTTTCCAGTTTAATGTTGATAGCGAAGTTAATTTCAAACGTGACCTCTCATTTAATTAATAAAGATTTGAAGTAAGGCCGAAGAACTAAATTCAATACACGTATTGTGATTATTTAGTATTTAGGGAATGAAGCTTTATCAAAGTTCTGTGGAATTGTTGTATCTGATAGAGAAGCTAGTGTTTGGTGCGTGACCCTTGCGCCGGTTCTCCGAACTTCTCGCAGATAATCACCCTAATTGGAGGAAATTTTGATGAGGGGAAATTAATAACTCTCTCCAATTAGTGCAAAGTGCGAATCCATGTCCCACGCGTCCCGCCCGGCCTCGGCTGCCACGGCACAGTTCCCTGCTACAAGTACACACTGAACGTATACACTAGCACTAGCCGTAGTCGATGTATCTACACTACGGCCACTGGCTACTCTACATTCTCTACTGGTGTGCTATCCGCTACAAGCTACAGGCTACAAGCCAGGGAACATTACATGCCTACTTCTCTCTGCTCGCTACTCGCTGCCCGCTGGCCCGATACACAATGGCGATGATAGGAAACAATACGTTGTTCATTACTCGGATAGTTCCAGTAACGACCTTGTTTGTTTTCTTGTTGCTTTACATGTTAGGAATGAACCCTCGTTTATCTCCGTAATAATCTGGACCTCACTTCGGAAACAATCCGTGTAGACTTTCATTGGGTTAATAATCGGTCCTGCTGAACTAGACTAGATTTTTCCGCTCAGTGAAATTTAAAAGACTCGCAAAGTCACGTCCCGTAAAAGCGGATAATGAGAGCCCCACACACGGTCCCGTTTTATGGACACTTTCAATTGACTCGGGCAAAAAGGGAACGAACCTACATAAAAGCACCCATTTAATAAATAACGAATCGAAAATCCATCCGGCCGGAGCACCGCTAGTGATAATGCTCCCACTGCCCTCTCCTGATAATGTTAGAACGCTAATTGTATAATTTTAATTACTTAGGAGACTCATTAGTTGATTGCCCGAAAGACTTTTACTTTTCTTGTTGCTTCTCCTCCCCGCTGCGATCCCATCTCTTTGACATTTGCTACAAACTTCTCTCTCAGGTAGGAAACATTGCTTAAAGATGTACAAAGTTCCCCGAGGTGAATCTATGGCGTCGAGAGTCTACTGCTGAAACTTACTTAGCTGCTTTGTGTGTTTATATGTACAGCTTGTAGCTAATGGCGTGCATAGCTAATTTGTTTATGCCCGGTTTTTCAAAATGAATCAATCGCTCTCGTTTGTGTCGCGTATTTTAATCTCCTTTTTATCTCAGCAAATTTTAATTGTCAATGTTTTTAGAATAACCAACATGTTAAAATTTTACCTCTAGTTTGTGCACCAGATAACTGTGAATAAACGCGCTACGTTAGACGTTTCTATTTCAGTTCAAACACACATCGCTTAGCCTTTATTCCCGTTTTACCTTCGGCAAATACAACAGCTAAACTTTTAATATTATGGGTTCTTTATCAGCTGTCGATCAACAAGTCACTCGCAGAAAAATTTTTTGCTGAGAAAAATAAAATGTTTTTAAATACCATCATCGTACAGAAAACTGAATATAACTGCATTATGCACCGCAAAAATTTTGATTTTTTTATTAAAATATTTGTTAGTACAAAGTAATTTATTATTAACTTTAGTGGAATAACTTTTTAAGGTTATACAAATAATAAATCAATTGCACTAAATTTATAAAGATAGCAGCCGAAAAAAATTTGAAAAATTATTTGAAGATAATATTGTTAGTTCTGAATTTTAAATGTTAGATCGACAAAAATGACGCATAATAAATAAGTCTCCATGGCCGATTTGGTTAAGGTAAGAGATCCTGGGTCTGATTCCCAGTTGCGATCGGTACCCTTATTATTTTATTGTGACTTTTTCTGTTGTATGTTTCGTTTATATTATATTATAAAATTATAATATAGTAATTAAATAATAAAAAAAATATTAGTTTTATCTTCTTCGTCAATGAAAATTTATTATCTTCAATTATATAACAATAGTCTCTACCGCTGTCGTGTTGAGACGATTAGATCCCATTAGTATATGGTGGGCTTTGGTTTTCGGACTTTATTCGGATTTTTGTTTGAAAAATGTATACTATAAAATTCTACCAAATTTTCAATCTAGGATAAGTGCATGACAAAAAATTCTACCCAAATCTCGCTAATTTACAAGCGCCATGAAAATTAACACGATTGTATTTAATTACTACACTCGTTCATCCCGAATTTGGTTTTTTCTTTAAATTTAGAATTAACGAACATTTGAATCGTGCAATCATACATAAAGATAGCAGCCAATAAAATGTGTATTATGGAAATGAAGATAATGTTGGTAGTTCTTAGTCGAAGTATGATACAGTTAAAAATGAACGAATCGAGACACCTTAGCTCATTGGTTAGAGCTGTGGCCCGGAAAGCCGAAGGTCCTGGGTTCGCGTCCCAGATGTCCCAATATCTTTTTCTGATTTTTCTCTCTCCAGATTTTCGTTTGAGTTTCGCTTATATTGTCTTCATTTAATTAAATATTATAATTTTAAGTTTTACTCAAAGTTAAAAATAAAAATAAATGTAATTTTAAAATTTAAAAAAAAAACAATCTTCGTATACAACACAAACGGTGACCGGCCAACTCGGAATGAAACCAACTCAGAACCATCTCAGAGAAGTCATTTAGAGTGATAAAAAAATATACAAAAAATTGGTTAAATAGGTTATGTTAGGTTAGGGTTATCGGCTAATTTAAAATTATTTTTTTCATAGATTTTAATGACTTTTCAAGGAGGTGTTGAGTTGACATTATTCCCAGTTGGCATGGAACCAACACAAACATGGTTTTGAACATAGAATAAAGGGTGATCGGACAACTCAACAATGTGCAACTTCATTAAGAAAGTCATTAAAAATGATGTTAAAAAAAATGGTTAAATAGGTTACGTTAGCTTAGGTTAAAAATTGTGTGCAGTTCACACGCGGTAGAAGTAAAACCTTTAGAAAACTAAAGTAGACAAGAGTGAGGCTACGAAGCACTGCACAAAGAGGAGACTGATTAGTCTATCTCATTCTCTCGCATGCTAAATTAAATAGATTTATGTGTTTGTCTCTTTTTAGTGTCGCTACTTTTCGTTTCATCGAGTTTCGAATCACGACGGTGTTAGCACCGTCGTGATTCGAAAAAAGTTAGATGTTTTCACTTCAAAACTTTGTGAGCAGTTCACACGCGGTAAAAGTGAAGCCTTCAGAAAACTAAAGTAGACAAGAGTGGGAAGGTTATGAAGCCCCACAAAAAGAGGAGACCGATAGGCTACGATGCACCGCATGAAGAGGAGACCGATTATACTATCAAATCACGATGGTGCTGAAGAAGTTTTCTCTTCAAAAAGATCACTTTTAATGCCTTTTCAAAGGGGTGTTTAAATGCCAATTTGTTGAGTTACCACGGAACCAGAATAAAGATGGTGTTGAGCCATCTACAACATGTAAATATTTCCACCACCGATACACAATAATGTATTTGTTTAACACAGGCTTCCTTTGTCTCGTTATTCCCATCCCTTGTCTGCTGCGTTGTGATTCTCCGCCCCAGGACTTGGGGTTGTGTTTCACAATTTTACATCTTCGTATCCAAACATCGAGGTTACCCGCCGCTAAGTAGCAGCTAGCAGCAACTACTCCCGAATATGCCGTAAAATAAACAGCCTAATGGTGGGCCGATGTAGCGGGTAGCGTGTACCGGGTACCAGGTACCAGGTAGCAGATAGCGGTGTGGCCAAGTAATCCATATCGTCTTACTCCGTACTGCGTGGCTTCGTGAATATTTCACTCGGGAAAGCTGTTTTTATTTTCTCGGCAGAGGGACGGGAGATGTTACTGCTAGATGGATGTGATACCATTAATGAAAAATCATATTTTGATAGTGAAAAATATTCTGTAGTTACTTTTTATGTTACTTACTTAGGTTCATTTGCATGTACATGATACGAGCTTTCAGGAGCTTTTTTATTATTTTTATCTCGTATTTATGTTTACTGTTTCACCTCGGAGCTTCTGACTAACGTATGTTATGTTGTATGAGACATATTTGCAGCTTTTAATGTAGAATTGGAACTTTTAGTGTGCCTACCTACTAAATGTTTTACATGTTTAACCTTCTTTTTATTACAGACAGCTGTAAAGATGTGATACGATTTTTATTTCAGTTTCATAAAATTAATTTTTGAAGAAATGTTTCCAGTGCAGTTTTTTTTTTTTAATTATTATTGTACCACAGATTCATCAACCATTTTCAGTAGTAAAAGACTTAAACTAACAATCAAAATATTAAGACTTCTTATTTAAGGCGCCGTACCCGAGCTCGAAAAGAAGTAGATGGAGAGATATGTAATTACGAATGTTGGAGAGAGCGCGCTAATATTTCGAACGATAAAATTGAAGCGAAAATTTTGAAAATGTTTAATAAAACACGACTCGTTTAGAATAGATCAAAAATCTCGTAGGGGTTGTCTAAAACAACGTTCAAAGAACCACTGTATTTTTTTTCGTACATATAACTTGTTAAATAATAGAGACAGGCTTGAAAATAAAAAATTTTGGAGTACACTTTGCGATTTTTTTCTATCGAGAGAATTTCATATAATTTGCGTTTCGGCGTTGGGATTGTGTGGATATTATCTTCAAAAATAACATATATTTTTTTAAGAGCTTAAAAACTTCAAATGTTCAATGGAGAAATTGGTAGAAATTCGGGTAGCGGCCGCATAAAATAAGAATCAAAAATAAAAAGACTTATTTTTACATTTGGGAAGATAGCACGCAAGATATACAAACAAGTTTTAAAGAGTAGATATTCAATTACATCACTCTTTCTGAAATTTTATTAAATAGCACCATTCATTTTGTTATGCTGTGCTGGAACATCTGTTCTGCTATGTGATAATCTTCAACAAGTCGTGGCGACGACTACGGCTTAATTTTTCAGGCATGTATGTATGTATGAGCCATAGCGTTCCAAAAGGAATGGGCTATCAATAGAGTTATACGCTATGATTGCAAAATTATATACCTACTTCTTTTATTTGATATCCCTTTATAATTCATGACTTCCTATCGGGCCTGTTAAAATGAAAATTAAAAAAACGATGTCGTTGTGTTTTTGCCACGTGGTGAAAAGAGAGCAACCTGTTCACTCGTCTATTGCGTATAAATTGGGGAATCACATATTAATGCTTCGTTTGTATTACATTTACAGAAAACATCTTGATCTCTAGTTTCATTACCTTAAATTTATATATGCTCATTAGAAGCCCACTTTGTAGATTAAAATAAGGCTTCTTTTAATTTAAATGAGCACCTAGAACATTCTCAAAAGGTTCTGATTTGTGGAACAAACTGTCATTAATACAAGTGGTTATAACTTTATTTGTTTATGGATCCAGATTTCTAACATAAGATAGATCTCAAAAAACGGGTAAAGCAATGTAATTCAAACATGGAACATTCTTTAAACCGCTTGTACATATTTGCGTTATCCATCTCTTTACAGTGTAAATTTCCTTCGATTATTATCGCTTTTCTGTGTATCGAATTAAATTTCCTCTCTTTCCCATTACCTGTCGATTCCCTAATCGCAGTTATTACGAAAAATAAAAAGTGAAGCCATCGCCATTGAAACCAATTAATAAGGCACACTCGTTTGGCCCGGGAGCTTTCCTTTATGGAGCTTAAAGCGAGCGCCAGGCGTTATAATCGTGTCGCTTTTAATAACACTCCAGTTATTGCTGCTAACGGAATTTAACGCTTTTTTATTATGCTCTCTCCTTCGATTTTCTGAATTTTCCACGATAATAAACAACTTTATACCGATTTAAAATACACCTAAGATTATAATTTCACACAAATAGCGTTATAGTCGGATCGTGCTGTTCGTAGTAAACGATTATATGAGATTACCTCTTGAAAAGCATTATTCACACATATTGATTGTCATAAGGAAGTAACACATTGACGGATACTTGCCAGAATACTAGACAGAGGTTCATGATACGATACATGCTGTCACATGTGTTTTGTGAAGTCGATGAAAATCAGTGATCAAAAATGTTGAGGGTTGCATTATCAATAGTGGGCGGCTGGCTGAGGCAAAAACATTGGGAATGTATGGGAAGCGATATGCTGAAATAGGCCAAAACCAAATGATCTTTTATCGTTTATGGCCAAGTCTGTTGGCTCCATAAAACAAATTAAACCGGTCAAATATCGATGGTTTAATTGTTTTGCCTTTAATAATTAGCGGCTATGAAATTTTCGTTTTGCCTCCGCATTCCGCCTCCTAATTATCAAGTTTGAAATATTCGCGTAGTTACGCAAATAGACACACCACATACTACTATCCTGTAAAACTTGACTTTCCTGTCCGTTGTGTCGTATCGATTCCCTGACTAAAAGATGTATAAAATATTATGGGTCTTAATTATATGAAAACAAATAACTTTGTAAAATCACCATTATACAGGGTGTTAAGGGACGAACTTGACTTACTTTAACCAGTGATTCCTGACATTATTTGGAGTAAAAGTAAATTTTGGTCTCCGGTGACTTTTTTATGACAATTTTTTTTTCAAAATTTTTGTCTTCAAAATCAAACAAAAAAAAATTTCTTCCACATGTCATCACTGGTCACTCAGCCGAGTAACAAACCAACCCTGACTTCGCTTCCAACTATCCAACACCTACCATTTTTTTATGTTTTTGTAGAAAAAAAATGTCACCGGAGATCAAAATTTTATTTACATTTTTTACTCCAAATAATGTCAGGAATAACTGGTTAAAGTAAGTCAAGTACGTCCCTTAACACCCTGTATAATCAATATTATCAGCATGTTTCGAAAACTACATTTTCTCGTCAGGATAAGATTAATATTAAAAATAACAAAAGACAATCAAGTATAGACAAATACGAACTATATCAAATGGGACAAAATATTAAAGGGAGAGGTGATTAATTACTTAAATATAATTCCTCCATCACAACTCAAGCAACATTTTCGGCTTACTCTGGTGGTTGTAAGAGATTTTCAAATATTGTCGGGTTATTCGTAACCCGGGAATGTTTGTCTTTCTTTTTAAATTTAAAAAAAAAAAAGTTATATGATTTAAAAAAAATATAATTTTATTATTTCTTCAAAATAGGCATATTTACTTTGGGGTGTCATCATTAATTTAATGAAAAACAAATACCTTTGTATAACACCACTATTTTATTAACTATATCAACATGTTTCGAAAACTATGTTTTATTCGTCAGGATTATTATTGACTTATTATCCTGACGAAGAAAACATAGTTTTCGAAACATGTTGATATAGTTAATAAAATAGTGGTGTTATACAAAGGTATTTGTTTTTCATTATAATTTTATTGCTCAATAAATGCTCCATTATAATAAACATATCAAATGTATTTAGCGTTAAAATAACTTAAACGGTATTAATGTTTTATTGTAGGTAATCGTTATTCTAACGCGATAATATTTATCCTGCCTGGTCTGAATGAAATTCCAGTTGCGAGTCGGCTCTAGTACATTTTGCACATTTTTGGAATTTCAGCAACTGAAAATCTCATTTTCAAAACAAACAATTATAAAATATTTCAGTGCAGACAAATACCGGGGGAAACACTAACTCGCTTCATAAAAGAGGAATTCCGCATTTTCATATTTGTTTTTAAAACAGGCACTTGTTTTATTATTAGGGCCTCTCCCGACTTTACATTTTTATGAAGTAGGTAAGTATTGGATCTAAAAACAAATAGAAAATGTTAAACAATTTCCACATCAAGAAATATATTAGTTTTCTTTAATCTTACATATTTATCATCTTTAGATTTAGTCTTTTACATGAGTGTGAGTAGGTAAGAATCTATCTAACTTTTTAATTAATAACCAATTAATTTCTCAGGTAGTAACGATTAAAATTTGTGCTAAAAATATGTTATTTTCTCTCTTAGTATTTTGAAAGGTTCCTTGTTACCATTGATTTATGACCCATATGTTTTTCAAGATTTTGCTTTCGTATTTACAAATATGATTTTTTTTTAAATACGAAACATTGATGTATTCTGATGTTTTTTTTATTGCGAGATGCACAATGGCATGAGAGTCAACATAAATGCGACCGGTCAGTGGTTGAGTGGGCATCGCATTTGAGTCCCACGCGGGCGTCGCGTGTTCGATTCCTCGGCTGGCTAAGCCCTCCACCATGACTCAAGCAACATTTTCGGCTTACTGCGGTGGTAGTAGAAGATTTTCAAACATTGTTGGGTTATTTGTAACCCTGGAATTTTTGTCTTTCTTTAAAAAATAAATAAATAAATAAAAATAAAATGCAACCAAGTAACAATTAAATGATCCAGAATAAAAGATACTCTCAATATTGCCCTGATGTAAGACCACCATTGATAATTGAAACGTTGCTTGAAATGCCTTTAGCCGTGTTTGGTAACCAGACCTGAATAGCCAGGCACTCTCCCACCTTCTACTTTTCCTTCTCCTTTTCCTCCCCACTGCCTTCAGCCTTACAACATACCCCAATTGGGGATGCCGTAGACTCACTGGCCCCAAACGGGAGCAGCTGGGACTCTTGTGACGTAATCACATTTAAAAAGATTGAGAAAGTCACGGGGGGTCTAAAAGGTTTTTTCAAGGCTCTTGGTAGTGATTTCTGTGCTTTTGCTGATGGATCCAATATTGTTTTAATATTTTATTCGCTCCATCCCAGGGTGCGTATTCTAGTACAGATTTTGAAATGGTTTGTAAATTGCTTGTAGTTGTTTGTAAACTAATTAGTCGTATTTTCAATTTTTCCAGGCGCTGGACGGCCAGAACATCTACAACGGGTGCTGCACGCTGCGCATCGACTACTCCAAGATGTCCCTGCTGAACGTGAAGTACAATAATGACAAGTCGCGTGACTACACCAACCCCGGCCTGCCCAGCGGGGATGGCGAGCACATGTCGCTTGGTGCTGCTGACCTGCTGCCCTCATTGCTGCTGGCCGCGAGGCCCGGGCTCGCTAGGGACCGTCTCTCAGGTAGCTCCCTCTTGCATCACCTGTGTGCCCGCTACAGCTTTTCAGAGCTTTTCTGCCAACCCAACAAGATTGTCCCACAAACAATAGACTTCGTAATTCTTACGATGGCTTTGCAAATATTTATCGCTTACAACAGCTTGGTTTTGCTCTACTGGGTTATTCATCCAAGATTTCTGGAGAAATTGATCGGCTACCGCTTTTCCAAGCCATTTTCTCTAGTGAGGTTATCTTAAAGATCCTGCTGGGTTCCAAACATCTTATCCATTACAGCTTTTCTGAGCTATTCTTCCAATTGCTTCATTGTTCCTCTGCCTTCTGCAGTTTTTACTGAGTTTTTCTTCTACCTCAACAGATATTAAAATCCTCACAGCTCGTCGATGCAAATTTGCAAAGATCCGCTGTGACTTTTCCAAGTTATTCTGACATTAGCTCGTCAAATATTATTCCGCTACAGCTGTTCAAGCTATTCTTTCAAAAGCTGCGCGTAGATCGACTCGCTACAGCTTTCCGAACTATTTTTTCAATAGCTCAACAGAGATTTTCTGGCTGTAGCTTATCCAACTCTCGGGGAGCCCCCTCTTGCAACTGAGAAACCTGCTACATCTATTCATCGTTTACAAAGTTGAATACATCTATTTGATAATTAACTATAAAAGCTGCAGGGAGATAATAAAAACAAACCAGTAAAATACCTTTGCGTAATATCCCATCAAATCTTTTCGCACGTGTGAGTACTCACTGTGTTTCCCTCTGCTTATTCTGACCTACTAATCTTAAAATTGAAATTAATGCTAATTCCTCGAAGCTCTCGTAGAAGTTACTAACACCTAAATGAGTACCTGATTCGGCTAATCCCGAAATGAATAGTCATAAACATAAAAAGGTCTGCCGTACATTGGCTTTCTAGGAGGCCCAGGCGTGTTGGCGCCGCCGTTCGGTCTCGGGCTGGGGGCTGGAGGCTACGCCGGCCTGTCCGGGGGCCTGCCGGGCTTCGGAGCCCTGGCGTTGCAGGGGGCCCTCAGTGGCGCCGCGCCCGCCCTGCGCGCGCTGCCGCAGCCACTGCCGCTCGCTACAGTACTGCTCGTCTCCAATCTGAATGAAGAGGTATGTTTAAAAATCAACCATGATGCCGCTGATAGCTCCTTTGTAATCTAAACTAACCTTTTTATTTTGTTTGATAAATTTTATTGGCACACAGATAAATAGGTAAGGCCCCCTTTCACAATGAGAAATTCCAGTAAAATATTAGTCTCGTAGATAAATATGCATATATAACAACAAAATTCGATTCCAAAAATACAAATCTTATTGTATTTGGTTAATCTATTTATTTATTTATTTATTTCTATTCTTGTACATACACTTTACAAATAATTACATAGTTTACATAGATAATAGGTTATTAATAAGAAAAAAACATGTTAAAGATCCGTAACTGTATGTAAATAGGTTAGTCGTAGTGTTTTGTGAACACCTCACTAGGCGAACCTGTGCTGAGGTGTTCCCATGTTTGGGATTAAGTGCTATTCTGTCGACCTAAGTAGAAACACTGTACAATAATTTTATTGATGCATCGATTTTGAAAAGTGATTAAAAAACCAACAAACCTAAATGATCCCGCTCTGCTCTGACGTGAATCTCGGATGTCAAACCGCCTATGATGCTACCGCAGAGATATTGACAACTATGTGACGTCACCTGATGCCATTTCTCTTGGCGCTATTTGACACTGAATTAATTGGCCCCGTTTTATCTAGCTTAAAAATATCCAACTACAATCTCATTCTACTATGAAAATGTGCTCTACAATTACATTTAAATTTACTGTACACATTTATTTTTTTTAAATAATTAAATTACTGGAATTCCTTGTCGTAACTTATAGGTTGTTTATTTTAGTTATGACCTTTATCTGTATCTTCCTCGCAAACGACGCTTTTAACAGAAACTTTATTAGAGGGAGAGGTTACGACGGAGCTATCAGCGGTATGCCTTTATCTGAGTAATACTGTTTTAATGCTTAGCGCCGTAGTTATAGATCGCTACAGCCATTGAAGTTTTCATTACTTACCTACATTCCTTAACACGCAAGAATGGTACTTGCTTAAAAGCTGCAATTCACCCAATGAAGAGGATAACACTGTGTCATTTCCTGTATCAGATTACATATTTAATATTTTCATTCAAATAGAGTGCCTAGAGGTAGGTTGGTTCAAGCCAAAATAAAATTTTCACCTTTCCCGTAAGATGTGAGAAAAAAATGTCAGAGGGGGAGGTGTGAGAACATCGTTAGGTATAGAAATGTTAAGGACTGACTGCCAATTCATTATAATGATTTTTTAAATATTTAAATCGATATGGATTTTCTCGATTTTGTCCATTCCTAATAGAAAGCCTTTATAATTTCGACATTTTTAACGCGTTTTAATCTGATCCCTGTTATTCTAATGACGGTATTTCACAGTATGTGAACAATTCATCAATTTTCAAAGTTAAAATTAAAGTTTTGTGAAAGTTCAATTCGAGTTCTGTTGTCATTTTATCTTGGGCCGGTTGTTTTACAATACTTTGAAAATGACATAACTTAATGATAACCAGGCAACTCAGAATAAAATCAACTCAACACCTCCTTTGAAAACTCATTAAAAGCGATGAAAAAAATATTTTTTAAAAAATCAGTTAAATATATTACGTTAGGTTAGGTTATGCGCTATTTTTATTTTTTTGAAGAGGTGTTGAGTTGACTTGACTCTGAGTTGGTATGAACCACCTTAAATATTACTTTCACAGATCTGAAATACTAACTTTTAAATTTAATGAATTGTTAAAATTCTGTGAAACAGTCCCTCCTTATATTACAGATGCTTTAACAACTTGCCATAAAAATTGAAAACTTTTGGCAAAATGGTGTTAAAACCCATTGAACAGAGTAAAATAATTTCACTTTCATTTAATACGAAATCAGTTTCATTTAAATTGCTTTAACCCTATTTTCACGAATGGAGTCGGTAACTACTCATCTTTGTTTTAATCGATACGAGCCCTTATAACACTAGTTAACACTATTTGCCATGAGCCCTTCAATTAGATTGTTAACAACCTCTTACATCAACCAAGAATGGTCATTATTTTAATTGAATACTTTACCTTTTGGTTGTCAGTGGCTATAGCTATAATCGGTTCCTCTGGTTTCCCGTAAACCATTCACTTTGTCTGTCCTTTTTCTTGACCACCTTATCTCGTTTTCGTGTTGGTTATTTATGGAACGTTGGGCCGTGTTGTGCTTTCACCTCCTTCTTGAACCAATATTTTGAAAATGTTGCGATTGCTGTGTCTGTTTTTCCTGTATTTTAGTGGGAAGTTTCATAATTAACTAGTGTAACTGATATCTTCGACACTGGTTCAGCCATGTTTGTTTCCGCGTGAGGATGGGTAATTTTTATGACTCATTCTTATGCTTTAGCTCGGCTCTGGAACGGCCTGCTAACTGTTGTGTTTCTTTTTTTCTACTGCGTGTGTCTCTGTTGAATCCGTCGGTCATGAATTCACTCCTTCCTGTTTTTAAAAAGAACCCAAGGTCTTAAAATATCACCAAAAGACAACATTGAGCCAAAATTCAAATGCTGCACTTTCTTTTGGTACACTCATGTAACCTTTGCAATCAGTAAAGTTTTTAGAAAAGGCAATCAAAAGGCTTTTAGGCAGCTAAACCCTACACCGTACACACAATTAATTCTACACAGGACACATCTTGACTGGATAGACCGTCCCAAATGTAGGTTCAAGCAGAAAGTCAAACCGCAAGATAGCTCAACTCCTTAAAACACAACCAACGTATTTAAGACTATTGGCCATGAAAAACTTAAATCATGCTGACCTGATCTCATGGCTACAAAGTGTTGAAGTGTTTTAACTCCCCCTGCAACTCCCGTATCTAATACCATCTGTTCTTGCTTGATGTACCAGACGCTGGTCAATACTATGTTTTGATTGATTTAGAGTCTGTAATTCTACAGTTTGATTATTTGACTACAGAAATACACCTAATAATATGCTGTCTCTTGTCTGTCCTATTGTTTTAGATGGTCACGCCTGACGCTCTCTTTACCCTCTTTGGTACGTGTGCACAATACCATTATTTATATTTAATTCATATTATTCCTTACATAATAAACAATCATTTTACCAATCTTTTATAGAACTTTAATTTTACTTTCTTCATTCCGTTCATCTGTGTTGTTCCTTTAGGAAAAAATCAAATTATTTTATTTTCTATTCTGCGCTTGGTAAAATATTTTGTTTTTCAATAGATGTGTTTTAACAATTCTTAAAATAATATTCTTTGTAGTGACCTTTTCTGTTTATTTTTTTCAATTAATTTTTAAAGTTGGTAACCTTTTCTGCATTCCAAATATTATCCTGGATTTTTTTTCTTTCTCAAAAAATATCTTTAAAAAAATAGTAACATTCTTACAATATTTATTTTAAACATCTTTTAAATGTTTTTTATAGTCACTATTTGCTTTTTAGGTATGTTTTAGCATTTTTTGTTTCTTTTTCACTTTTCTAACTCGTTACAGGTACCTACTTAACTGTTTTTATGTGTCTTATTGATAATACACAGGTCTCCTTATCGTGACTTCTTTATTTATATTTGTAGGTGTATACGGAGATGTACAAAGAGTGAAGATCCTATACAACAAGAAGGATTCTGCTCTCATACAACTGGCTGAGCCACATCAGGCACATCTTGGTAAGTTTCCTTATGTTTAGTTTAGCCTCCCTTTCAAGCAGAATACTCAGACAAAACATTTGTAGTAACTTAAGTGGGACCAAGTGAACCAGTTATACTAAAATAAGAGGACTTCTCCTAACACTACCAAAAGGCAACCAATCTACATTATGTAGAATACATATTTATGTTTAATTACCTGTACAGCGATAAACATCCAAGTAATGTGCCTAATTTCTCTTTCAGCTATGACCCACATGGACAAGCTGCGAGTATTCGGAAAGGCCATGAGAGTGATGATCAGTAAACATCAAACCGTTCAGCTGCCTAAGGAAGGCCAACCCGATGCTGGTCTCACAAGGTTACAAAAAATTATTTGATTCTACCTTTACTTTTAATGATTATTATTTCAATTGTCTGCGTCCAGAACATTCAAGTTTCCTTTGCATGACCACTTCAAAACAATTGTTAATATGCTGTTAATAATTGTTAATGGGCAGTTTTCTTTAACCATTTATGTTTGTTTACAGAGACTATTCTCAAAGCCCACTCCACCGGTTCAAGAAACCAGGCAGCAAAAATTATCAAAACATTTATCCTCCTAGTGCCACTCTGCACTTGTCCAATATCCCGTAAGTATGCTATAAATTGTTTTTTTCTTTTTTCAATTTTATTTATTGATGCTGCGATTACGATTCCAATTCATTGTAACCTTGGAATCGCACAATCTTTATTTAGTGATGCAACAATTATAATTCTAATTCATTGTAACCTAAGAGTTATTTTAATCTTTATTTAGTGATGCGACGATTACGATTCTAATTCATTGTTATCTTAGAATCGTACAATCTTTATTTAGTGATGCAACGATTACATTGCTAATTACTAATTCATTGTAATCTTAGAATTATTTTAATCTTTATTTAGCGATGCAACAATTACGATTCTAATTCATTGTAACCTTAAAGTGTTGATCTTTAGGATTATTGTAGTCGCAGAATATCAAACCGATTCTCACAATTCAGTTATTTTATTACAAAATTATAACATTTATTTTTTATTTTCTTTGCAGAGCTACTGTTTCAGAGGAAGAAATCAAGGAAGCCTTTACAAAGAAAGGCTTTAATGTCAAAGCCTTCAAGTTTTTCCCGTAAGTTTCTCTTGTGTATTGTATAGAGTAAGTACATCAGACTGGCACAAGATCGCACTGGCACAAGAGTAACTTCCAAGAAACTGTGCGTCTTATATAGGACTAGCAGATTCTTCAAAAGTGACCAGCTGCTAACCCTGAATGAACCTCATTCAAATCTTCAATTGTTTGGCGTAAATCAAGTATGCCCAACAATTGAATTCGGGAGTCACCTCTGAGCTGGAGCCTCAAAATACTTCTTAAACCTACTTGATTCTGCGCAAAGGAAGGTAGTCCGTCTGATTGACAATCCATTGTTGGCAGACTGATTGCCATCTCTAATGCACAGACGCGATGTTGGCGTGCTGACATAGTTGCCATATCTTTACACTACATATGAGGGTGCTCCTGTGAAGTGTCACATAAAAAAAATTATATATTAACGCGGGCTAAAGCACCATCCACCTGGAAAGGAAAAATGGCTCAAGCGCCATACAGCTGTACTGCGCTTAAGCCACTTCCTCTTTCCAGCTGCATGAAGCTTTAGCCATTTATCCTTTCCAGTGATGTGTATAAAACACTTTGTTTCTTTTTTCCTTGATGATATCGACAGTAAATTTATAAAAATTTAAAACCAAAACTTCCAACTTACTTGTTATTTAACAAACACTAAAAAACGTTTATGTATGTTATCTACCTAACCAACAATGTTAATTTTTCTAAGAATTTATTTAGCATCAATATTTATAACATTGTTAATTCATAGATATTAAAAAATATATATTCCTGGACAAACATTGTTATCTTCAAAGTGTTGCCCCTGTGTTTAGAGTGTTACCACGTTTAAAAAATCTATATAATATTGTAATTTGTCCAAATATCTTGGAAAAGATTTAATTTGAATAATTACTTGTTTAGATGAGTTTTATGTGGATTGCCTGTTAAAGTAAATTAATTAATGTTTCCAGTAAGGACCGCAAGATGGCCCTTGTCCAGCTGACCTCCATCGACGACGCCGTAGCTGCTCTCATAAAGATGCACAACCACCAGCTGTCCGAGTCCAATCACCTCCGAGTCTCCTTTTCCAAGTCCAACATATAAAGTGGACCAATCTGGCGTCTTTACCGTACTGCCCCCTCGCTTCATTCTACCAACTGTCAGTGTCAGTTCAGTTCAGTTCAGTTCTTGTACTCTAACAATTGTACATTGTGAAAGCGACGCACACGGTTAATCTAATTCTGACAGGATATTATACATCGGTTAGTTAAGAAATGTGAATTGAAGTAGAGGCGGTAGAGTAAGTGATGTCATATTAGTTGCATACATAAATGATAAGACACATGCTCAATGAAGTCACAATTAAGTTTGTTTGGTGAGGCAGGCCACGATGACGAAGGGACAGGTTTGGTTTTGGCCTTTTTGGCTCTTGAAATCGTCTGCAGTATTTGGTGATTGATAAAACATTATTCGTCGTATTTTTAGGTCTTTAAATGCCAAAAATATATACATATATATGAGA
This sequence comes from Glyphotaelius pellucidus, assembly GCA_936435175.1. NCBI lineage: Eukaryota > Metazoa > Arthropoda > Insecta > Trichoptera > Limnephilidae > Glyphotaelius > Glyphotaelius pellucidus. Next base: position 8,162,935 of record OW386537.1, on the reverse strand, counting down.
TCAGATATCTTAATCATAGATTTTCTGTTCTGAGACCAAATTGTTCTTCATTGGACTGTCCTATTCTCGTTACGGGAAGAGAAATCTCCGATTGACATGATGCCAGTGTAAGTTTTAATTACTAAATCTATGTTTAACATTTCCCACGGATTAACTGAGTTCTCGATGAAACATAGGTACAAAATTTACAAGCTTCGAGAGAGCTGTCTTTTCTTTCTATTAGTTGATCACATCTTTTTATACTTGCACTCATTGGATTTAAGAAATGATATCAACTGACTTCTAAACGTTAAAATTTATTCTCAAACAATATATCAAAATGTGCAAAGTGTAAATTTTATATATTTTATTAAACACATACAAACATAATACATAAATTTAAATGATACGTACTTTGCAAATGTGTGTATGTGTGTGCAATATACAGATTTCTGTTGAGATTTTATTTTATTAAATATATTAATATAGATTATATTATAAGTTAAACAAAATTAGGTAAATATAAAAGGTTTCAGTAAATGAATGCATTTAATAATAAAAGTTTGGCCAGCGTTGTAACAAACTTTAGTTGAATAGTTATACTTTAAGAGTACCGATTCTGGTTATTGTGAAGGACCGAGGAAGAAGCTGATTCCCAGATCTGATTCTGATGTCGTTGTGCTGGTGGCTGGTGGCTGGTGGCTGGTGGCTGGTGGCTGGTGGCCGGTAGCCATTACAGCTGGTAGCTATTGCAACCACATTACTATAGTATGGACATTGTGAGAAAAGCATTCAGTATTTTTGTCTGTTATATTATTTAAGATTAATAAGTATTTTATTAATTTAAAGTATTCTATATGTTTTGTTCTAGCTAGCGTCTGTACACGTTATGACAATTAAAGTATACCAATTTTATCAAAAGGTTGAATTTTTATAATATCATCTTTTTAACAATCAGTTATTTCCAGTAATATTTTAATAATTAGGTAATGAGAAACTTGGTTCTTTTGTTATCATTATGTTACTATAATACTATTTCGATAATAATTTGCAGAAACATTTTATTAATTAGTTTTTGCTGATAATGGTAGCTATTTTATTATTATGAAACATTTGTTTGGCTTAATTTTAATATTTTATATAATTTTAATATATTGTAATTCCCATGTTTACTGACAACTTAAATATTTATTTAGGTTTATTTGTATTTATCGCCAATGTTGTTTTTGTTTATGTGTTAATTATTCAACAATCATTTCGCTATTCTGAATAACCTTTATTTAATTTCTCTCTTTGTCAATATTTTATTTTTGTGAAGTAAAAAATTGGTTCTTTCATTTTGTATTTCTTTTTAATGGCGTTAATCAGCATAGCTATATCAGTTCTGAGTCTCAAATGCCAAACTGTAGAATAATCCTTCAATTGAGTGCTTTGCTTTAAAAGACTATGGTAAAAGTTATACAATATTATGATAATTATGGAAAGGTTGGTCGACAATTTGTCTCACCTGCGTAATGATTTTTTTTTGAAAAAAACTATTAGACAGTTATATTTTTAACGATAAGATATTGAAAATATATTAAAATAATTAATAGAGCTTAGAATGATTCATTAAAAATTTTAGAAAGTACATAATGTTACGAGAGGAGTTATTGGATATTGATTTGTTTTATTCGGGTAGAGCTGAATTTAAAAAACTAGGTAACAGGGTGTGATTCGTTGCCCTTTTGATTGGTTTTACTTGACACACTGAGAGCGCTCAGAGTGTGGCATCTGGTGTCTGGTGTTCCATGTCCGATGTCTGGTGTCCGGTGCCCGGTCACTATAACTAATCTCAGAGATATTGATTGTTTAGCGTCTAGTGACTGTCATCAATATCAACATGTATAAAGTGGTACTAGTGAATAATTCGTAAAGATTAAGGAAATACATAATATCAAAATGCGTTTAACTCTGTTGAATTCTTTTTTCTAAATTATCTTCTCCTTTCTCTGAAAACTTTGTAACATAGATTCTTCAACCTCCTGTACTCCTGTTACACTGGTTAATCTAGGAAGGTAGCATAGCTTACTGATTTTTTGAGTAAACAAAATTACATATCAATATTAGTATTCCTTCAAACTTAAATAAATTATTTTTTGTAGAATGATCATTTTAAAACTACCCGTTTCGCTTAATGTGCGTAATGAACCCCAAAAGCATTCATATTTAGGTATAAAATATTTTTCATCCTGTGGAGTAAATGAGTTTTTTAATTGCCAAATTAGTGAGTAAAAGTATTGCTTTGGATGAATTCTAGAGTAGGTTCCAATATATGGCTAAATACATATGATTCGGTTGATTTATGACCATTTTACGAAAAAATTTCACTTTTTACAATTTTTTTTTATCATTTCATGTTTACAATCTCCCCGTTTCTTTATCTCATCATAATCACTGAGCGTTTTTCTGTAGTAAAACCGTTTTATTGATTTAAAGTTATCAAAAACACATATTTTAATATAAACCCTTAGAATGCCAAGCATTATTTATCAAAAAGATTTATTAAAGTTTGCTGAAAATATTTGGGATAAATGCAAGAATGCCGTTGATAGCATTCCAAGAATCAATCAAAATGGTAAATTTTATTACTATACATATTTATAACGCCTAACAATAACGCAAGTTAATATTTAATATCCAAAATATATAAAAATGCATTATTTAACGGAAGAACAATCAATTTTTTTTTTAAGTTCACTGAAATTGTTTGGATAAATGCAAGAGTGCTGTTGTTAGCATTCCAAATGCATATCAAAATGATAAATTTTAATAATTTAAATATTATGCCTAATTAGCAAGTCAATATTTAATATCATATGTTTTTTCATGCTGACTTTAATTTGATATTATTTTAATATTATATTATCTTTATGCATTTTGGTAATACATTCCATCCTATGGTAATGTAATTTCCAAGCAATTGTCAACTGCTCCGAATTGAACTATCAGATTATCTATTGGCACTTTCCAAATTGTTCTAGAAATTCGGTTGAAGATTTGTTCATACGTTTTGTTGAACATGTAGTGAACCCTTGAATCAAGGCGATGATGATATAAAAATTGATCAAATTAGCTAGGGATATAATATATCTCATTATATCCAAAAAGTTAATTAAAATAGTTCTATTCAGTGCAGTTGTTATTTCAACTAATTTTTTCTTCAAATCTACTTCCTTTTTATAGTTTTCTTTCTTAAGTTTAACATATTTTAAATGTCCTAGTATTTAATCAAATGTATGAATAATGATTGTGTACCTCATGTTACGCACATTACATTAAATATTCCTTATTTTATTTGTTCGATGTATGGATTCTACTTTTAAGGCTTTTTACTATATTCTCTATTCGGTGCAACATATTGGGATATGCAATACAGTCTTGTGCTCCTGGGGTAATTATAATTAGGGTTACCACGAGGCTTCAGGTCAAGTCCAGTTCGGACAAATACTTAAATTAAATAAAGGCAGCTATGTTATCAGATGTTTTGCTACCACATTACTCTAGCTTTATGTTTACACAAAAAGCCATGGGCAAAAGTTGGCACAGTGTTATCTAGTCTGGAAAATCCATGTGGCAAGTCACGATAATACTACCAACTTCTGATATTTTAACCCTTGTTATATCTCTTTATATGGCGGCTTTTAATCACAAAACCTATTTGCATATTTCAGTATTTTTTTATTACATCAGTTTTGTACTCTCTTTTTTTCTAGCTAACATTATTTTTAATTTTCAATTATAATTACATTATAAACTTTTTTTCTTTTGTTTTATTTTATCCATTTCCTTTCCTTATTTTCCATTTATTTTGCTTTGCTTTATTTAAATATCTTACCTGCTGTAAACACTCTGCGTACTGTCAACTGTCAAGGCAAACTTTCTCTTGTACTCTGTTCATTCAAAAGGGATCATTTTCAAATTCACTTTCACAAAAAAATTTATGTGTGATACTGTGGAATATTTATTTTATCATTAATTTCTCATTAGAGCTTACAAAAAATGTATTCACATTGTTCATTTGTCCTAAAAGTTTCCCGAAGATTCTTAAATAACCAAAAATGAATACTTACAGACTAATAAGTACCTACCTATCAGAATTTAGTTGGCCAATAATAATATGCTTGAAGTGTGCTGCATTGTGCTATTTGTTTGTCTTTTAAAATAATTTCTTCTTGATAAACAGAGTACAGTTGTGTGAATTATTAGAATAATCTAATTCCATGAACCTTAATACCAGAATTCCACATAATATGTTCGTTATTTTAGTGAGTATGATTAAAGGATGTGATTTAAACAAGTGCTGGTATCACAATTTGTTTTGAATACTTTAAGTATATATTATATTTAAGTTTAAATATTTTTATATATTGTTGTTTCGGAAATAGTGTTTCAGTTTAATTATAGTCAATCATATCACATTATATAAAGCTGTTTTTCTTCATTTGTTGCACTCTTTCTTGTAAATGCATTCATATTCTTGTTTAATCTTTTCCTGTTGGCATATTGTGAACATGAACCAGTTGATAAAATTACACATATTCTCAGGGAACAATTCTATTAAATTAAATGAACTTATTTTGAATACTCTCCTTTAAACAGTGGTTTACACATATTTCTATTTTACGGTGTTGAAAAATCTTTATTTAAATAATCTTTTTCATGTTTTGAACATTCCATGTTAAAATCTATTGTGAAATATAAGCCCATTGAAAGTGTATTGAAAATGATGGCAAATAATATGCTTCAATGTGTTAATATGTCTATCCATATCCCCTTCATTATAATACATAATATTATACTCGTATCTAGCTCATAGGAAGTAGCTCTCTAAGTATTTCTCTCTCGCCGGTGGTACCATCTTCTTTTCCTGATTGTTTCTTGTTGGTTTTAAAGATGATCCGAGTGTCTACAGTGACACGACTTCTGTATTATGTATTTGTTTGTTTGAGGAAACCCTTTGAATCTATCTTTTGTCCGCGGATGGTTTAGACATTGCTGAATCATCCGCCAGGTTCTTTCTTAAGTACCCAAATTTCAGGTGATTGAGAACTTGATTTTTATTGAAATAAAATATTTTAGATACTTTATGCAAATGTCACATTTGCTATACTTATACATTTTCAAAAAAATTGCTGTAGTCTAATTTATGGAAATATCTAAATATACTTGTTTTATTTAAATAAATATTAGCTTAGAAAAATATATAATAATCATGAGATGTAGTTTCACTTTAGTCTAAGACAAATCTAAATCTATTATTACAAATTATCATTAGTGGAATCTTGGGCACAAACACATCTTCTTCTAGAGTAGGCTAACTTTTCTCATCAAAACCCTTGATTTGCCACATCTTCACACCCCACATCACTCTCACTCAATTGCTATGATCTTGGATGAAACGCAGTCAACTCTCATCACTTTGCAATATTTTTATATACAAACGTATATGGATATCCCTTTAATGTGGAGATTTAAAGAATAAGTTTTCAGTTTGTTACATTATGGGAGCTTGAATCTTCGACGGAAACAAGATACAGTAAGATTTTCTGAAATCGGTGGCAAATCAGGTTTTCCATTCTTCATTCAAATCGTATTTACTTTTTTGTTTCTTCAGTCACATTAATTCATGATAAATATTGTACCAAAATTCTTGTTGAATAAAATTTAATTTATTGGATATATTGTATGAAGTGAAGACATCATTGGAGAGTGAAGAATGCAGATGTATTTTTTCTGGGAACCGGGTGGCATGTTTATTTTAATCAACTGGTTATTTTCTAATAATCAAAAATAATAAATAGTGCACTTGCGTAAAGACCAATTGCATGACTTGTTAACTTCAATTTGTAATGATTTTTAAATAAACAACTGCCATCGTGTTTTCTAGTGTTTCGAAATATCTTATTAAGGATATTAATATATTTTCTAAAAGAAATGCCTTCACATCAATATATGAATGACTGTTATCAATAAATCTTCAAAATGTAATCTTTAAAACTTGACAATCTTTAATCTAAACTTTACCTTAAGCCTTTTCATGCAAAAGGTATCACGCCGCCTACACTTGCTGCTGTTTGATGTGAATATGTAATGTGTAGGAATATTCCCATGTTTTCTTTTCTTTCTTTCGGGGATTGAGTCAACTGACCTTGTTGGAGAACCAATGGTACACATTGTGGACATAGTGCAAAATGATATAAACATTGCGCTTATCACCTATAACAAGCTAACTGCTGTTTGTTGTGAATTTGACATGTAATTTATAGGAAAATGCCTGCGTAATTTATGTCGGTCTTTTACTCAACTGACTTTGTCCGAGAACTATTACTCTCTCACTCGTATACCTCACAACATTACTTGCAAACTGAACTTAAAATAATGTTGCCAATACACTTGCTGTTGTTTGTTGTGAATATTACATGTAAAGCGTACTCCTATAAGTAAATTACCTTGTTCATTTTTAATGTCTTAGAGTCAACGGACTCTGTTCAAATATCATTGTTCTCTCACTTGGTGACAGTATAAAATGGCTCGTTGACTGCAGCATACGTTGCCGTTGGATATGAATATGTAATGCGTGAGAATATTCTCGTGTTCTTTCCTTTGGTCTTAGAGTCAACTGACCCTGTTGGAGGAAGATTGTTCTCTCGCTGAATACAGCACGAGAAGACTTGATGACTGCACTTATAACAAGATCATTCCACATTAAATATCTATTTAAAGTAACATCCAATGGGAGTCAAAGACGCCTTTGTGGATTTCTATTTGCAAGCACTTCATAACTTTGTTTGCGATATAAATATAGGTATAATTAACTGTATTGTATAACATAATAAGTATTATTTTGAATACTTGGGAGACTGAATGAACCATGCGATAGAAGAACCATTGGAATCGTATAATCATTTATTAAATCATGTTTCATTCATTCTCTGTACTCTGAGTCTCTCAGAGACTCTCTGTCTCTGTACTCTAAATGTCTTCTATGTATATTATTTTGGATGGAATGCTCCAAGCAAGAGTCTCTCGTGCGTGATTGTACCAGTAAGGAAGAAGGAATGGTGTAGCTTGTATCATTGTGTAGTCTTGTGATTGTTTTATAAATAATACGGTTTTATCTATTATTAACATTGCACAACTATTTCACATATATATATTCTGTAACCTAAAAACACTTTTACAAACTCTTATTTTCCTGTAAAAATATTTTATAAATGTTGGGTGCCAACCACAGTATTATACATTAAAATATAGATTGAATGTGTGTTTTATTGTAATAAAATATTATTAAATTTACTGATAACATTTCACTTTAATCTACTGAAAAATTGTTATGATACTTTGTCTGATATTAAATACTTGAATTTAGGTTGAGGAATGCATTATGTTTTCAATAAATGAATTTAGTCTTCACTAGAATAAAATAAAGGAAATTGTCGATTGAGGATCATATATATTTTATATGTATTTGTGAAAGGGTACTTAAAATATTGATGTGATTTTTTTTATTGTTTTAAATAATATGTAAAATCTCACTTTCATTTTAAGCTATTTGTATTTGTTTAACGCTTCTTTACAAAGGGAGAGCATGTATGTTTAGTACGTGTTAACTCTATCAAGGTTTCTTACGTATCTAGTCTCTCCCACTGAGCTCCGCGAGTGAGCAGTTTGGTTGGAAATATTTACAGGACTTTAGGGTGGGAACTGAACTGTTTGCATGTACAAAGCCTGCATGGCCAAGTTGGGCGAAGTGAGGCGCTGATCTGAACACCTCAGAACAGAACACGCAGCTGTCGTCTCCCAGCTTGGCTCCCAGAAGATCCAACATACCCCGTGAAGTATGAACTTAAGCACCTTTCACTGTATATATTTTAATCGGTCCACGTGTGTTTTCACCTTCTATGACTCATGACATTTTAGATTATTCTTTGTCATTTTATAATAAAATATATAAAAATCCGATTTCGATGTTGTTTTTTATTATTACATATCTCATATAATTTGTTGAACTTCCTCCTTTCCTACTTCCAAAAGCGTGAAACCAAAGTCTGCAGGAAATCATAAATCTGTGTAAATAAGTGCATTAGAAAATCCACGAGTTCTCAAATAATAGTCACAGGTGTAGTGTTGGATACCTCGTGATGCACTACAAAGGTCCCATTGATACAAAAAAGTTTAACATCCCTCCACCCCACAAAATATATATTTCCCACCTCTTCTTCTTTGTACTACCAAAAGTTTTTGTAATTACAAAAAATTTGTAATGTTTCAAATATTTTGAAGTGGTGGGGTGATGACGCAGTGAGGCGGAGAGGTGGTGAGGTGTTTATGAAAGGGCACTACATCTCGTATATGCAGCATTTTTGTGTTAGAGCAGGATACATAAACAATCTAGGAAAGGAAAGGAGGGGAAGGAAAAGTATGAGGGGTGGAAAATACATTTTTGCTGTGTAAGATTTTAGCTCCTTTTTAGCATTTTACACCTCATATTAGGTGACACCTCATTTCAGAATTTGAGTACCTCATGCACACTCATTCTGAAATAGTGTCCTACCCAACACTGCACAGAAGTGACATCTATTATGATACATCAAAGATGATTGAAAATGAATACTTTACTACCGTGCTTTCAGAATAACCAAATCTAAAATAATAAATTTAAAACACTTAAAAAGTTGAATTATAAGAAACAAATATAATGCAAACAATATCTTTAAATTTGTATTCACAAAGCCCTCTTTTTAGGGTGAATTGCCAATTTAAAAAAAAATATGGATATCTGTTTGGCCAAAAGGTAGGTATTGAAAATGTGAAAAATATTCTAGACCTACTACACAAGGTTAGTAAGATTTCATGTTTTATAACTTCTAGCCTTATCAAAGTAAAATCTTGCCCTGTACGTATCCACTCTGCTCATTCTTATTGACATAATTAATTGTGCAAATTATATGGAAAATTACCAATAGATAACGAACTTCTAAAATTAGTTTTGGTCTAGTGATGGGCATATCGAGAAATTCATTCCGAAATTATCAATAATCGATTAAAAATTTTTGAAACATTTCGATTCTGTTTGCTTAAAATTATATCAGTAAACAATTTCCAAATACCTTTCAATTGAAATATCCAGGCTGCCTTATTTTAACTCCTTTTTTTGTAATAAAAATAGTTTATTTCAGAATTATGCAGAGCTAGTGCAATGACCAAATTATACAAATAATAAGAAAAAGAAATTAGACAAAGTAACAATACATAGTTCATAAAATAAAATAAAAGTAGTGCGGAAAAGGGGTGAAAAATGACACAAAATTGTAAGCAAGCAGCCGTTTATGGAGGATATTTGACCGTCTCCAATCAGGGGGACTCTATCCATTTGTGGCAGTGATGATTATATTATTCGATTAGCGTAGTCTGCGCCATAAGCTTCCCAAACGGTGGCGGAGAAGTGATCTAAAATGTGCTCTTCCCTCCAGGAACATTTCCATAGCGCTGCAGTATTTCGGTAGGCGGAATATGCCATTGGGATGCAATATAGTCTACCCAGAATACTAGAATTAATTTTTTTTCTCATTGCTTTTATAGGGAAAAAGATAATGTTATCATTCGTGAACAAGAAACGCTGATTTGGTATACTTACTCAATTTTTACATGAATGGCGATGGTTCAAACAATTCATTTTGAAATAGCTTTCAAAATGAATTTTTCAATTTTTTTAGTTTTCCGAAATCATAAAGTTAATAATATTTCGATTATGCCCATCACTATTTTCTATTTATATATTATGCATGTTGATTTCATTGCTGATAAGATATACTTCAACCTATTCTAGATTACATACGTATATGTATGTAATTACCTTCCAAATACTTCATAAAGAAATTGAATTTTTTTCGCAATAAAAAATTTTGTTGAGAAAAAAATACCTGTAAAATTTTGTTTTTTGATTATACATATTTGATACATACCTGATTATACATATTATTGCAATCGGCGTCTTGGGCGATGTCCGCCATTCAATAGCAGCTGTTGCTGAATCACAAACGTGAGACACGAGGATCAGAAGAAGGTAAAATACGCAAACCACACCAAAAGGACTATTTTTGATACGACCGTTTAAAACTCTCCAACTAGATAATAGAAACACATTTTTAGTAGTGGGTGGAAATATTTGTAACGCTGGCTTAATTTGGTGATAATATTACGTAGGGTTGGCAAAAACGTGAGAAAACCTATTTTTTCTTGAAACATAAAAAATGGTAGAACGAAATTTCAGTTGCTCTTTTGGGCAATTTTGGGAGATATTCTTCACAGACAACAAACAACGGTAGTCTTTTCGGGAGATATAATCCCATCCTGACAAGGTCTCATAAAAGTTATTTATCTCATTTTGTATTACAATGAGAAATATGATTTAAACAGTGTTAAGAAGACAGAATACCGCGCTTTCCGATTGCATTCATTTTTTTCCATAAATACTCCTGATAATTTTTAAAAAATTCTACGAAACGACATTTAGCGTTCGAAAATTACAGGGTTTGCAAATTTTTACATAAATATTTTTATATATTTATGTAGGTACATTAACAAAAAAAGTGAAGTGACAACTTTAACAACACCTTTATGTAATTAAAAAATATGTTTTTTTATGTGACAAAAACCATCAGTAAGCAACTTTAAAATCATTATCTTTGTTTGCGTTTAAAATATTAATGTTTTTATTTGTGATGCCGTAACAATAATGCCGTGTAATATTTGTAATACCGTGTAAAAATCTTTTATCTGGAAAAACAGCAATTTCATCAGGAATCAAATGTAATGCGAACATATTTTCCGCAGAATCTGTATTCTGGCAGTACATTGCTATACAGTAAGGGCCCGTATATCAGTTTCTGCTAAGGAGCACATTCCTCGCTCAACTTAAACCGACCAAATCGGCCGCTTAAGCCGCAGAATAGTTCCATTTCTGGACGCGATGTGGCGCTATTGGCAATAACACATCTGTCAGATTTGACGTTTGACAATGGTTCGATTTCCATATGCATTTGCTACGTACGTAAATTACATTTTAGGAATAAAATAACCAACAGCATGGAGTTTGAGCTTTCTTCGAGCGTTGAGGATTTAGATATCGATAATTTCGTAGAAAATTTAACAGACCACGCAAAGTGCGAATATATAGAAGCAGGGCTGACGACTTCCTGGCGTGGATTAAATTGAATTTCATAACAGGTCTCGTCTCTCCAAAAGGGTCGTAAATTGCTTGCTAGATTTGATAAGGGATGACATCAAATCTAAAATGAACTGGTAAGTGAAAATGCTTTTTAAAAGGTATAAAAAAAGTAGCTAACAACGCAAATACATATCTAAATAGTGTGTTTTCATTTCAGGAATAAAGCACTCACTCCAAAACGCCAGATACTTTTAACAATCAGATACCTAGCATCTGGCTCCATGCTGATAGCTGTGGAGGACTTTATCAGAGTTCACAAAACACCGCAAGCAAGCACATTTGGATAGTTTTACAATCAATTGCACATTGACAGAACTGCTTTCATTATTTTCAAAAATGATCCTGAAAGTTTGGAAGAAAAAACAAAGAAGGTTGCAATAGCAAGAAGGTGTGCAATAGCACGCTTCCCCAAGTGACTGGTACTCTTGATTGCAGGCACATGCAGTCCTCCGGTAAGTTATCCAATTGCTTGTCCCAATATCAACAAACATTACACCAAAAATATATAATGCTTTCTATAAGGCTACAGAAATTGATTGTAAAAATATATCCACCTACAGCAAGTATAAAAATGTATTAAAGTCTTGGACAAATACCATTGACACAAACATTTACTTGCTGTAACATCTGACCTGCTGTAACTTAACAAATTTTTATTTATCTTTATGAACATGTCTTTTGAATATGTATTTCAGTAAACACATCTATTTTTTATGTATTTAATTTTTTTTTTTTTTAATCTTCTACAAAGATAGTGTATGTTTATTAGTAAATTTCTGTCTTAAAAACACTCAAGTATACTCACGAACTGGCAATGCCTATGTGGGATATTTTTGGTTAATCTGCTAATCTATTTGTATTATTTCTCCACTTTTTTAAAACTGTTTATATAAAAATTTTGTATTACAAAATTTTACCAATTGTACCAAAAAAATTGTTAATAAATAAAAAATGTCGCCCCTTTGCTTGCTTACCTTATTCAACTCATGAATGCGCAGACTAATCATTAGTGTACCATTATTTTAGGTGGACGCAACCCGAGATTTATCGGAACCAAAAAGGTTTCTTTTCTGTCAACCTGCAAGCTATTTGTGATGCTGATCTCAGATTCACCGATATTGTTTCAAGTTGGCAGGGGTTACATGTTTTATATTAGTGTAATTATTTATCTTTTGCATTAACATAGTTGTAAATTTATCCCAGGCCTCTTCAATATTCTATCATACTGTAAAATGTAAATTAATAATGTATCAAAATAAAAAATTGTCTGAGGAAATATAACAGGGTGTTTATTTTTTAAATGTCTTTATTAAGGTGTAATATTCAAAGGAATACAAACAAATTACACAAAAGAATTCTTTACAGACTACTCCGAATTGAAGACATTAAGATAATGATGGATCAACATCTGGATATATTTCAGGTGAAAGCTATCACCGACAACAAAGAAATAGTCAACTTTATCTAATGGTTACCAAATAAAGTTGGTTTATATTGTCATGCTTGCTAATTGTGACAATCTGTATAGTTATAGTAAGTATTACGTATGTCTGTTTAAATTGTAATTGAAAATTAACATCCTGTTGGCAAACTACTAATTGCAGTTTAACGGGAATGTACCTTGAAAAACAATAAATAAGGTAAGTATTTTAATTTGAATTATAAATGTTGTTATTTTTGTGTACTAAAGTACAAATATTACTTCATATGGAAGTAGTATTAGTTCTTAAGTTTTTTCTCCTCATCAGCAGTTCCATCCTGAGGAGGTGCTCCTCGTGTTCTTCATGCATTTGGTTTTGAGGTTTTCGGCCCTGCAATGCAGATGTTCTTTCTCGTCTTCCTGGCGTTTAGCCTTGAAGCCCTCCACCTTGAGGAGATTTTGGAGATTTGAAGTTTAATTTTTTATTTTAAATTCTGCCAAAGATCTCCACTGGTGGTTGCGGTGGTAGATTTTCTTTTCGCTGGAACAGAAGAATATAATATTATAAAAAGTTGTACATAAAAATACCAACAGTTGCTTTAACTCATGTATTTCGCAACATAATTGTTAAAAAAATTTATATTATTACATATATGTTTGCAAAATAAACATTTCATCCTGCCATTTTGTGTTAAGAACCTAAGAATCTTCTTTGATGTCAACTGATCAATTTGAAAAGTGATGTAGGAATTAACTAACCGAAATTTCAGCGGGCAGAGAGGACAGACCGTCACACAACTCAGGCTTAGCATAAATTCCTTGCTTCATCCATATTCATACATACTCTTATATTATACTGTATTTAAATCATCCATGTATATAAATTTCTGGGCAACATGCCTGTTTTATGTACTTAAATAAAAATAAATAAATTATTCTGATTCTTGACATGGTCCGACTCGCCATTGGTCTTGCCGACTTCTTCTACCATTCATATTTGCAACAGATATTTTCCTAACACTCCTTCCTTCGTTAATTCGCTCTACACACCCATGCGACCCTTTCTGTATTATATTATAAATAACGCAGGTTATTTTGTTATGAGTACTAAAAATGCATTATTGAAAAATAATAAAATTAAACAACACAATTATAAAAACTTTTCTAAATTAAAAAAACCTATCACCTTGGTGATACATCCACTCAGAATCCAAATGCTATTTGAAATCAGTGGCAGTCTGACCTTTCAGTGAGCAAGTTTTTTTTTTTTACATGGGCTCCACACAGGAGGCCCTGAGGAAAATAATTTCCCTCAGGGCCTATGTCATCTTTGCGGATGCTGTGTGGAGGGTTTTTTTTAAGGAAAGGAAGGGGAGGAGAGTTCTGGGAAGGAAATGGGTTTAAGGAGTGGGTAGGAATCTGTACTGGCAAGGTGTTGTGTGAGCAAGTGTGCTAAGATATAATACAAACCCAGGTAGTTCGTGTTGGTTTGATAGTGCTCTCATCGTTTTGGTGTAATTTGGCTGCAATTCTGATCAATTTTAGAATGCTAAAACAAAAATAGTAATATTACTTACCAAAATGATGTAAAACAGACAAATCTTTAACATGCCATGAACACCAGAAATGGAAACAGAATTTTTTATGAGTTCAAATCAATTTTAAGTTAAAGTAAGTAACTAACTAACTGTCATACGAGAGAAAGAATCGCCAAACGTGCACAACTCAGGATTAGCATAAATTCTGTAAATTTCTGGGCAACATGCCTGTTTTATGTACTTAAATAAAAATAAATAAATTATTCTGATTCTTATGGTCCGACTCGCCATTGGTCTTGCCGACTTCTTCTACCATTCATATTTGCAACGTATATTCTCCTAACAATCCTTTCTTCGTTAGTTCGCTCTACACACCCATGCTACCCTTTCTGTATTATATTATAAATAACGCAGGTTATTTTGTTTTATGAGTACTAAAAATGTATTATTGAAAAATAATAAAATTAAACACAATTATAAAAAAATTTCTAAATTAAAAAAACCTATCACCTTGGTGATACATCCACTCAGAATCCAAATGCTATTGGAAATCAGTGGCAGTCTGTGACCTTTCAGTGAGCAAGTTTTTTTTTTTACAAGGGCTCCACACAGAAGGCCCTGAGGAAAATAATTTCCCTTAGGGCCTATGTCATCTTTGGGGATGCTGTGTGGAGGGGTTTTTTTTAAGGAAAGGAAGGGGAGGAGAGTTCTGGGAAGGAATCTTGGGTTCAGTGTGTCCTGGCAAGGTGGTGTGTGAGCAAGTGTGCTAAGATTGAAAAATGTTTATAACAGTAGTACCTAGTTGAAAATGTTTTTTTTATTTCAATTTTTTTGTATGATATTTTGTGGCTGCTTTTCATATAAAAGATTAAAATTTTGAAAAAAAAAATTTTTTTTTGTTACAACATTATCAATTGGTATTTTTCAATCTTACCACTCCAGCTACGAAAAATCTAGAAATGCCCCTGCTTCAAGTGCTTTAGCTTTCTTTGGTTATCATTTCTGATAAGTCAGGTACTTCCGTACCTTCCTCTACCCTAACTCTTTCACGTATCTATCTCATTTACCCCTCACAACATACCCCACAGAAGATGCCATCTCACTGGTTTCAGTTAGCAGGGAGAGGTTGGGACTCTTGTGCGATATTCACATTTAAAAAATTAACAGTATATTACAAACCCCGGTAGCTTGTGCTGGATTGATAAGTGCTCTCATCGTTTTAGTGTAATTTGGCTGCAATTCTGATCAATTTTAGAATGCTAAAACAAAGATAGTAATATTAGTTACCAAATGATTTAAAATAGACAAATCTTTTGAGATGTTTTGAATGCAGAAATATGCCGTGAATAGCAGAAATGGAAACATAAATGTTTATGAGTTCAAATCAGTTAAGTAAGTAACTAACTAACTGTCACATCAGAGAATGAATCGTCAAACGTGCATACATCATACCGTACTGTGATTCTGACTATTGACGTGGTCAATACGTGAAGTATTAGAGTACTTGATCAAGCCTGATGTCAACCTCGGCTTCTTCTACCATTCACATTCATGCATATATTTTCCTTGCACCCTTTCTTCGTTCATCCTCATATACCTAGTCAATTGATATGACAAACATAATAAGTTAGTATTTCATATTACAATTGAATTTGAGGGGCTTTTTTCAGAGAGGCTGCTCAAGGGAGTTTTGGATAGCCAAAATTTAAACTTTACAATCAATGAAATGTCCCTTCGACAGCTGTCAGAGTTGTGAATTCTAAAAAATTTAAAATTAAATTCCTTGGTTACTTGATATGCATACTTAATAATAGTTACCTTTGAGGACTGTTGATTCTACTCCGGTCGACTGGGTGGGCAACAGTCCTATTATACTCCCATCGATCTGGGTGTACCTTGCATCGACAGCAGGCCCTCCTGTCTGATACGATACTTTATATTTGTGGCAAATTTTCGCCTCATGTTCATTTTAATGTTTCCACTTTTTTTCCAATGCATCTGCCGAAATTGTATTGAAATTGAATTCTCAAGTCAGCTCATTCAATTCCAATTGACCGCATTGGCCGCTTTATTATCCAGCTCTTTGATGAGACCAGCTCAACCAGCAATTTTATCCCCTGTCTTCCGCGAAGTTCGGTGTTCTAGTATTTTTGATTTCTGAAATTATTCACGTAAAGCAAGGTAAACAAATAATTTCAAACTCGTTATTCAACTAGTCAATTTTAATAATTAATCTAAATCGAAGTAAAAACATAAAAACTATAGTGAACAACAATGAATAGAGCTTTTTAAATACACAATTGTGCATAAAACTTACCACAAATTAATAAAAGCCTTGGAAAAAACATTGACACTTGACGTTGACGCCATTGACGTTTGAAGTTTGAAGCTTTGAAGCTTACCATAGAGTCAATAGATATTAACAAAAATAGATTGGTTCGACATAGAAATCCTCGGTTAATATCATAGACTAAACGTTTAAAATTGGCCAACTCTAGGTTTACGACTGATATACGGATTACGTGCAAAGCCCGGCTTAAGCCTCACTTTGCGTCAAAGCCGAGCTTTGGGATAACTGATATACGGGCCCTAAGTGCTTCAGGTAAATCCTTTACATGAAACTGACGCATTACGTTGGAGTGAAATGACAATTTATTTACATTTTTCATTGATAATAAATAAACATGATATTTATGTAGAACGTTGAAATTGATTACTTTTTATTATTGCTAAAAACAATGTCGCGTTTGTCCATTTGTTCTTTCAAGGTAAATATTTGAAAAGTATTTATTTTACGACAGCTATGAAATAATTTTAATTTTTTTTTATAAATGTTTACAAATTCAGTAAAGAAAACTAAATGATGTTAAAAATTAATTGATTTTCAAGGGTTTAGTTCTGAACACCTGACTACGGACTAAACCCTGTTTCCTCTGTACCTAGGAAAGGTAAGCCTCGTGCTTCATTGATATCTACCTACCACCGTACTACTAAAAGAAGAAGATGTCGTATACTTTGTTGTCGACCTTATAATCGAGTAAATAATTATTTTAAGCTCAAGTTATGTAATTAATCGTAACACGATAATGGGTGTTTAATAATATTCAAAGTGCAGACCCTATTTTCTTGTGAGAAACATCAGTAGAGTGGTGTAACAACCAGTACCGTACTCTAAAGGTGTAAAAAGGTACATATTTAATTTATTAATTTATTATCCAGTAATAAAAATAAATAATTGTAAAATCTTATTTTATAAAGAGTTATTTATTTATTTTTAAAATTCATATCCAATTACAAACCACCGGATTATAATTATTTTTAAGAATAAATTCATCGGTTCAATGAGAGCTTACCTGTCGAAATCAGCTGTGAGTATTTTAAAGTTAAGTATTAAATTTTAGTATGTACCTACTAAAGAGTTACAAGGTTATTTTATTATTGATGCAAACATGTTATTATGTTTTTTATTATTAATGATTATTTTTTATTATTTTTATTATTTTTTTATGATTCTTATGTTTTTCCCTATTTATATGTTAAAATATTTGTACATGTTTTTATCTGCTGTTGATGTCAATTCGTGAGAAATAGTTTGGATGCAGGTGAGTTCTCTAGTTGTCGTCTTGAGAAAATTCTTGTCAATTATCATCTGTATCTGTGTTTTCTCCCTAATAAAAAAAAAAAAAAAAAAAAAAAAAAAAACAAGATATTTTCATACATCTGATAAGAAAAATGCATAACAAAAATTATAATAATAAAAAATACAGTTTAATTTATATTTACAATATTCATTCATTAAAAATCTCAATAAGGCTCAGTTTTTCATCACCGATTTGATCCTAAATTAGAACTTGCGTATGACCTTAATATTATTTCGCAAAATATATCAAGCAAAATCTGAATCCCGGATGAAATTAGTTCCCAAAATAGACACCCATGGTGCTAGATGTCACAATTTGACAGAGGTTGGGAATCTTTATTATTTCTAACAATGCAATTCTGCTCATTACTTGCATTATATTTACATATTGTATGAAATTTCTGGTTATGATAATATTTTATCAAACAGTATAAAATGTAACTGCTTGAAAAAATACAGGTAACTAAAATAATAATATTTTTTTATTAAGGGTTAGTTTCAATTGAAATAAGCAATAAAAAATTAGCAATCCTAACTTGGCTAAGCTTTCAGAAGTTGATGAAAAACTGATGTTAAGAAATAATTCAGTTACATTGGAATAAAGGTATAAGAGTTATTAAAAAATAAATATACTATACTAAAATAATCTTGGTAAGTACCAGCTTAACGCACATAGATCATAATTTTTCACAGACTTGTGTCATCCTTTTTCAATCATAATTTTTGACAGACTTGTGGCTTCGTTTTTTAATCATAATTATTCACAGACTTGTGGCTTCCTGGTTTTCGTTATTACAGATTATTATTACAGTTTTTATCCTTTAAGGAATCATAAGATTCGTGATTACGCTGTTTTGAGCCGAGCAGTCGAAGAAGTGACCGAAGAAGCGACCCGTGACAAATAATGTCAACCGCGTTGGGCATGCTTTTGGCGTGTTTCCCGACTATGCACCGGTGCCGAAGGGATCAATGACGCTAGTTCCTCGGAGCATCTTCCATTGAAATACCGGTAGAACAAGGAAAACATTCCCATCCGACGCCTGTGCTCTAAAGATTGCAATCCGTCTGTTAAGATGGGAGAATCTATCATACGGAACGCCCGTTTCTGCACAGAGTCGAGGGTATTTTTAAGGTATTTTGAAGCTCCAGACCAGAGGTGGCTGCCAAATTCAAGCGTGGGGCAAACTTGTAATTTTTTCAGGGTTAGTAGTTGTGTACTATTAAAGTATCTACGGGCCTTGTACAGTACGCCCAGTTTTTGAGATGCTAATTTTACTCTAGCTTCGATGGAGCCCCCATATCTGGGAAGGAAAGGGTATGAGTGGTGGGTAGGATGCTGGAGATCAGAGTTTTCAGGAGAGATGGATGTATGAATCCAACCCACCCACTGCGGTGCAAGACGATGGGCAGGTAGAGTCCAGCTGGAGAGGTCGCCAAAGCGCCCCAAACGCTGCTGCTGGGTCCCCTCCGGTCACGAACCGGCACAACAGCAGCGGCGGGGGTTTTACACTCGTTGATGGGGCAGCCCACCCTCAGCCGTGAGCCTGAGGGTCGGGCCCCTGTACTACAGAGCGGCTCGGACAACGGTAACCGGTTGTAAAGACTCTCCCTCAACCAGCTTCTCCCAATCTTGCGGTGATCTGTGGCAGAGGTGTTGGTTATCCAAAAAATGTTTCACAGGGCGGCGGTACCCATACCCGCCTACCAAATTATAAATTGGTAAATATACCATTGGTAAAAATATACAATTGGTAAAAATAAATATACTCTTTGTAAAAATAAAAAAATAAAATTATTATGGGTATGTACTATAATTTTAACGAATTTTATTTTTAAGAAACTAAATGTTCCCAACTTAAAAAAATTGTATTCAAAAAATATCCTGCCCATTAATTTAAAAATTCACATATGTTTGAAAAACGAATAAGCACTAGAGCCTTAAGGGTCCACTATTCGAATTTTGACCGATTTCTTACATATCTCCCTTAAACATTTGAAGTTTTTAAGCTCTTAAAAAAATATATGTTATTTTTGAAGATAATATCTAGATACTTTCCACGCCGAAACGCAAATTATATGAAATTCCCTCTATAGAAAAAAATCGCAAAGTATGCTCCGAAAATTATTTACAACAAGTCTATTTCTTTTATTTTACAAGTTATATTTGTGAAAAAATTCACAATGTTTCTTTAAATGATACTTAAGATACGTTCCACGAGATTTTGCTCTATTTTAAACGAGTCATGTTTTATTAAGCTTTTTCGCAATTTTCGCTGCTATTTTATGACTTAAAATATTAGCGCGCTCTGTCCAACATTCGTAATTACATATCTCTCCATCTTCTTCTTTTTCAGCCGAAGAGTGCCGCCTTAAGAGAGTCATGTGTAAAATCTTTCAACATCCCAGTTTGTCAAACCTCTTACGGGCAAAGAAGTTTTAAATATAATGCTACTAAGCTATTCAATTCTTTACCTACGGACATTAGAAAAACGCAAATCACAAATTTATTTAAAAGTAAATATATCAATAAGGAATATTTCATAATATATGCATACTTGAATTGTATAATGTAAAAAAAAAAACAGTTTTTTTTTTTTACTTTTATTAACTACATATTATTTTTAATTATTGTATTATGTAAACAAAAAACCTGGATAACAGCCACTGTGTAATTTGCCATCTCAACACAGGCGTTTCACACCTAGTGAGATGGGCAATACGTCATCAACGTACCCAAAATACTAAAATAATAAAAGTACATAAAAATACAAATAAGAATAAAAATAAATATTCAATATTCATATTATTAAATATATTTTTTACTTCACGTTAAATTAAATTTGTAATCTGCAAAGCTTATAGCAATTAGAAATATTAGAAAATGCAAGCGACGCTTATAGCAACGTGTGGAATAAATCTCCAGACATGGTTGACATCGGTTAATGCGCAATGGGGGATCTCAGTTGGATAGTTCAGTATGGATTTGTCCAAGTTTTCTTCGATAGGCTCTGACGTGGAACATTGTTTACCCACCTTGTGCTGACATTCGTGACTAATCTTTCCTGATTCTTCCAATATTGGCAAAGTTGCCCTGAAAAAAAAAATAAAAAGTCTTTCGCATAAAATGAAATCATTAAGTATACATTGTACATAGGAGAATATCTATTATTCAACTAACTAACTAACCATCACGACGTTTCTCCGCAGGGGTTGGCAGAGAGGACAGACCGCCAAACAACTCGGTCTTGGCACACACTCCTTGCTTCGTTTACATTCATACATTGTCTCATACATGCTCTTCTATTATTCTGACTCTTGTATCTGATTCACTTGGTCGTGCCATGTCTTTCTTGGTATTTATACAGGAAATAATAATAAAGTAGATAAATGTAACTTATATAGCAAGAACAACGTGGGAACCTATCAGTGGCGGTCCATGAGTTTTCAGTGAGCTAGAGTGCTAAAATTGAAAAATACAACATTATTGATGTTGTAGCTGAAAATGAATATTATTTTTTTTCAAAATCTCAACCTTTGTATGAAGATCTTCAGTTTATGCGTCGCATCCTCGTCGCATATTTTCAATCCAGCATAATTTTAGTTTTGTCTTTAATTTTATCTAAAATATAAAACATTTTTATCATTGCTCACAGTTCATATAGGTAAATAGGTCCAAAGAAAAATATCAAACATAATATAAAAAGCATCTGTCATCACAAATAAATGAACAATTCACTTGAAATAATGTAACCCCAAAATTTCACCGCAAATTTAACAAAATAAAATACCGATTTCCACGGCCAGTTTTACAAAATGCACAAGTGCTTCTTTATTGGCTGTTTATGATTTCTTAACCAAATCCTTTTCTGGCTGGCTTGAGCCCTTCTTTTTTTCGTTTCAGTTCGAATGGGCAACGGGTGGAACCATTATGATTTTATAGATTTTGTAAAATACAATCGAAAAATTGATATAAAATTTACATTGATAATAGCTCGGACAAAAAATTTTAATTGAAGTTCATTTTCGTTTATCATTTGTTTGGAAACATTTTTTCTTTTCAATTTTGGATTAGGTACTCGGGATTGGTTTATTATGGTTGTTCTAAAAGCCCCAATGCACACGGAGAAAAAATTTTTCGAATTCATTCGGAATTCTCGTCTGTTTATTCGTAAATACTGTTAAAAACGGGATTGCAGTTGTGACGAATGAATTAACAGGGATTGTAGATCGTACAAATATTCGGACGGGCACTATCAAGATTTCCTGATAAACTTTTATATTATCTGACTGCTCGCAATATCGACACCATCTGCATGACAAAACTAATATTTTTGTATTACAAGATATTTTATTAGTACTTGTACGAAAATTTTGGCAGCTCTCTTGATATTTATCAGTAACTAGCTGGTACCCGGCTGGTAAGCGAAACCGATATGAAACGGACGGGTCTTGAAAATTTCCGTCGTTTTACGGACGAATGCAGCTCTTACGGAGACGGTGCGGTGGTTTTTCGAACTTCCAACCACTATGGACTATTAGGCAATTTTAAAAGGACTATTATTATTATAAATTTGTTCAATAAAATGGGCACGCGACAGCGGTGAGGGGCACCGCGGCAGGTTTTGTGAGTTGTTTGGCGTCGAAAGGCTCGCCAGACCGATGGGTACACTCGGTACCCTCAAATTATTTTTTTTTATCATTCTCACTTATTTTTTAAAAATATGGCATTCTTAGTTTTTAAAACCATAATGAAATAAAAATAATAATGAAGATATTGAAAATAATTTTAAAATGGTAAAAATACTTTAAAAAATCGTACACAAAAACCTGTCGGCAGACCAAGAAATTCTTCAATGGGATGATCTAGACTACAGATATTCGTTGGTTTCATTCGTGTACTCGATGACGTAAAATTAACTATTTTTTATCTCACTTTGACGCCGGCTGCCTGCGAACGTGCCAGGCTGCCGGTTGGCAGACCTGCTTTTTTTTCATTTACTAATCGACCTTTAACATATGCAATCATTCCCGTTCGTGTACTCGATGACGTAATTTTTCGAAAAAAATCGCTCACTATTTCCATGACTGCGCGGCTCCTGCCAAGAGGCGCACCGACAGACCAGCTTTTTTAAGGCTTTCTAAATGTCCATTATCACTACAAAGTAGTTTCATCCGTTTACTCGTTGACGTAGGGTTTACCTCGCTCGTCTCCTAGTCTAGTATTGCAGTTGTTACGAATGAATTAACAGGAATTGTAGACCGTATAAATATTCCGACGGGGACTGTTAAGATTTCCTGATAAACTTTTATTAAATTACGAATATTTTATCATGACTGCTCGCAATTTCGACACCATCTACATGACACAACTAATATTTTTTTATTACAAAATATTTTATTAGTACTTGTACGAAAATTTTGGCGGCTCTCTTGATATTTATCAGTAATTAAAACCGTTCATTCGTTCTTATGCGAATACTCAAGATCTTAGTTCATAAAATAAAATTAAAGTAGTGCGGAAAAGGGGTGAAAAATGATACAAAATTATACGCAAGCAGCCTTTCATGGAGGATATTTGACCGTCTCCAGAGGGCTATCAGGGGGACTCCATCCATTCGTGGCAGTGATTTAGTTATTTATTTATTAACGCCCTTTATAAATAATAAGAAATATACAGTATTTATTGTAAATAATTGAATTACTCCAGCTGACTTCTAACATAAGCAAAATATGACAGTTTAATTCAATTTATACTGTTAAAATTTCTAGTTAGCCTAGTTATAAATCCCAACATTTAAAAGCCCTTATTACAGATTTCTGTTATGTGGTTAACAAATGAAAGATTTGATTGAAAAGTGATGCCAAGGTCTTTAATTTGTTGGACAACGGGGTCTTTAATTTATGTCTCAAGAGCATTGTTATTAATGTTGTAATTAAAGATCACTGGATTTTTTATTTGAAAAATCTAACTATTGGACAATTTGATGATTGTTATTCGATTGGCGTAGTTTGCGCCATGTGAATAATAAAATTAATAATATTTTTATTATGCCCATCACTATTTTTTATTTATATATTATGCATGTTGATTTCATTGCTGATAAGAAATACTTCAACCTATTCTAGATTACATACGTATATGTATGTAATACCTTCCAAATACTTCGTAAAGTAATAAAAAGTTTTTGCGATTAAAAATTTAATTGCGAAAAAAATACCTGTAAAATTTTGTTTTTTACCTAATTATTGCAATCGGCGTCTTGGGCGATGTCCGCCATTCAATAGCAGCTGTTGCTGAATCATGAACATGAGACACGAGAATCAGAAGAAGGTAAAATACGCGAACCACACCAAAAGGACTATTTTTGATACGACCGTTTAAAACCCTCGAAGTAGATAATAGAAACACACTTTTAGTAGTGGGCGGAAATATTTGTAACGCTGGCTTAATTTGGTCATAATATTACGTAGGGTTGGCAAAAACGTCAGGGAACCTAATTTTTCTTGAAACATGAAAAATGGCAGCAAAATGGTAGCCCGAAATTTCAGTTGCTCTTTTCGGCAATTTTGGGAGATATTCTTCATAGACAACAAATAACGGTAGTCTTTTGGGGAGATATATCCCATCCTGAAAAGGTCTCATGAAAGTTGTCCACTACGAAATACGAGGTTAAACCAACTATTCAGCATCCCGCACTCAAAAACAAATTACACACAACATTCATTTCTCAGAAGAACGTGCACAAAATACAATAACATCTTTTCAGATGCTGATATTTTCCATTTGTCCTCAGGCCAATTTACCAAATGCATAATAGAAAAATTTAAACAGATTGTTAATTACGAACCCTCCACCCTGCTGTGTGTTATTTTCTTATTCTCATTATGCTACTCTTCCTTCTTTTCGTAACAATATTTGGAAGATTTATATAGCGACTTTTTTTTGTTGTTGTGAAAAATCACCTCAAGGGCGCTTGCAAATGGCTAACCATGTTTATCCTTGAACGTTATCTTATGATGTGAAAATGTATTACTTTTGTTTAGATTCAGAGATTAATTTCATTTTATCTATCCAACATGCTTCAATCTGTGTTTTTTATGACTTTCTTCTTTTTCTACCACTTTTTGTTGTCTTTAATGTTTTAATCTTATATATATACCATACATTTTTGGGGAAACTTCGCTGGTTTATGCAACCATGTAATATTTAATTACCTTAATAAAATATGTATAACCGTTTGTTTCCTTAATAAACTAAAATAAAAAAGTTATTTTTATCTAATTTTGTGTAAAAGCGTGTTCACACGCAGCTATAAAAGATGGAGCTTGGCCTATTTCAGCATACTAGTGGTCGCCCAATGGTCGAAATTCGACCATAATTGTAATGTTTTTTTATGTTTGACATTCAGTAAGACCATAGACAAATAATATTAAAGAAAAACAATATTAATCTATTCTCAATTTGACCATAGACTCGATAAACAATATGTGTGTCAAATACATGATAGTGTGTGTAATGTTTTTGTTATTGATTTAATCTTTTTTTATGCATAATTTTAAAAAAATATTAGCATTCTGCACTCCTCTTCTATATAAACTATAAGTGTGCGAAATTTCATACTCCTCCGTCCGCGCAATTTTCGTAAAAAGGGGTACAAAGTTTTGGCTTCACGTATTAATATATTGATGATCACTCGCCATATATTTCCAATGGGAATATATGGCGAGCGATATGCTGAAATATGCCAAGTTACATATTTTATAGTTATGTGACACGCTCTTACAGTGAGAAATATGATTTAAACAGTGTTAAGAAGACAGAAAACCGGGCTTTCAGATTGCATTCATTTTTTTCCGTAAAGACTCCTGATAATTCTTGAAAAATTCTACGAAATAACATTTAGCATTTGAAAATTATTTTGTAAGGGTTTGCAAATTTTTAAATAAATATTTTTATATTTAACCAAAAAATTGAAGTGAAAACTTTAATAAGACCTTATTTAATTAAATATTATGTTTTTTTTAGTTTCTTGTAAAGTAGTAATTACAGTTTAAACGATAAAAACCATCGGTAAGCGACTTTAAAATCATTATCATTGTTTGCGTTCAAAATATTAATATTTTTATTTGTTTTGTATACGTTCAAAAACAGCGATTTTATCTAGAATCAAGCGTAATGCAAACATTTTTTCCGCTGAATCTGCATTCTGACAGTCCTCTGAAGAGCAGTTGGTACATTGCTATATAGTACAATGTTTGAGGCTTTAGGAGTTAAGCTCAAAAGAGTTACTCTCTAGAAGGAGCACCGACAAGACAAGATATTACGAAAAAAATAGTTACCGGACAACTCTACAATAAAACTTCACTCCTTTGAAAAGTTATTAAAGTGATGAACAAAAAAACTTGGTTAAATGGGTTACCTTGGGTTAGTTTATGGATATTTTTTCGTCACTTTTAATGGCTTTTCAAAGGGAGTTGAAATGCCACTTTGTTGAGTTGTCAAGGAATCCAAAAAAAATACCAACCCATATTATGTGAAATGACTGAGACGTAGAATAGCTTTGGTTAAATCCATTAAATGAGACTGACGCATTACATTGGAGTGAAATGCTCAATTTCATTAGATTTTGTTAAATTGTTTTGCATAATATTTAATATGATATTGCTAAAAAAAATATGTCACGTTTGTCCATCTGTCCTTTCAAGGGGAATATTTGAAAATGGTTGATTTTACGACAGCTGTTGAATAACTTTCACTTTATTAATAAGTGTTAATAAATTCAGTAAAGAAAACTAAATAACATCGAAATGCATCGACAACATAAAATGAATTGGTTTTCAAGGATTTAGTTCTGAACTCCTGATTACGGACTAAACCATGTTTCCTCTGTACATGTAAGGTAAACCTCATGGTTATTGTATTACCTACCACCATACTACTAGAAGAAGAAGAAGATATAGTATACTTTGTTGTCGACCTTATAATCGTGTAAATAATTATTTTAAGCTTAAGTAATGTAATTAATCGTATAACGGATGGTTAATAAATAATATTCAAAGTGCAGACCCTATTTTCTTGTGAGAAACATCGATAGAGCGGTGTAACAACGACCAGTACCGTACTCTGAAGGTTTAAAAAGTGTTTAATTTATTTACTTCCCAATAATAAAAATAAATAATTTTATAATCTTGAATTGCGGCACATTATTATGTTTACCAAAAAGAAGTATTATTGAGTTAATTTTTTTTTTAAATTCATATCCAATTACAAACCACCGGATTATAATTATTTTTAAGCATAAATCCATTGGTGCAATGAGAACTTACCTGTCGAAATCAGCTGTGAGTAAAGTTTTTTTTTTATTTCAACTTCATGAGTAAAACCTCAAATTGTAATATTTAATTAAATGAAGACAATATAAGCGAAACTCATTCGAAAATCTGGAAACAGAAAAATCAGAAAAAGATATTATGGATGTTGTTTATAGATGTAAACGGTCTCATGAGCATTTACTGCCATTTACGGTCAAACTTCCGAACAACTTCCGTGACCATTTACGTGATCATAAATTTACAGATGTAAATGGTCTCATCCTTTCCATGATCATAAATTTACAGATGTAAACGGTCTTATGAGCATTTACTGCCGTTTACGGTCGAACTTCCGAGCAACTTCCGTGATCATTAATTAACACAAGTCGGATGCATATTATGTTAACGCTCCGGTTAGTAACCTGTCAAAATCGTACGTAATCTGTAAATTTTAATTACTAGTGTAAAGCTAGACTTACATCGACACAAAACTTACAATAACAACAGCTGTCACCATTAAATTTAGGACGGGTTGTTTCACAGAATTAGAACAACATTCATCAAATTTCAAAGTTAATATTCATGTTCTGTAAAAGTTCTATTCAGGTTCTGTTATTATTTCATTATAGCAGTTGTTTCAAAAAACTGAAATAACAACAAAATTTTATTATAACTTGAAAATTAACTTTGGAAGTTGGTGAATTGTTCAAATTCTGTTAATTCTGGTGCTAGGTCTTGGAAAAACGTTAGATATTTTTTAACTGAGTGTCTACAGAAAAAAATCACATTGAAATTAAAGCATGCCGGTACCTTCTCAAAATATGAATGTGACACAGCACAACAAAATTGACAACGAGTTTGTAGAAACCCAAGTCTAAAACAATTCGCACCTTCTTTTCTCCTGTCTGTAGAGCTTAAAAACGGCGATCATTTCCTATTTCAGCTCTGTCCGCTTCTGTGTACCTGGCTGGGCAGGTGGGTACAGTCACAACAGGTCGTATCCCCTCTCCAGCATAGCCGCCAGCCGCCAGCCGCTAGTCTTTCACTTGCAGTGCTAGTGACTCAGTTCATTTGATTATGTTGAACTGAATCAGTTCCGAGTTCAGTCATTTCTCAGTCAGTCTCAGTTTCCCGCGGCCGACAGAACGCGGCGACACGCGGCTCCGAACAGTGCGCACACTCATAACGGTGTTAGGAATAATATTTACACGGTTGATCTCTTACAAACTCAAACTTTATCAGTGATTTATTTATTTCTTCTTTATGCGACTATTTTGTGTACTACCCACATATTATTATAAAGTTTTACGTTTTCCTTTATTGGGAATGTTTTAAAGTTATTTATTGTTTCCATTTGTGGTTTTACAGTGATCTCTACAATATCATGTATATTTACACTTATTTGTTCTTAACGTAGTAAACAAGGTTTATTAAATTGTAAAAATTATCAGCGTTAAATCTGCTATAGTTTTATAAATAATCACACGTGCTCAAATTATAAATTTTAAAAGTTTTTAGTACATGTTCAATAAAATAGTTTTTTTATAAGTGCACCACTTACATAGTGATGGTTTGATAAAGGATGCAAATATTTGGTTACCTGCTAATTGTTATTGATTGATTGTTCACATGACAAAAGAAAGGATGATGGTAGAGGAGTCGTACGGGTTCCACCGCCAGCCCCTACTGCAAGACATGCTGTGGGGTGGGCAGGTGCAGGGGGCGATGCAGGGGGGGAGGAACAACAATAGCGATTCATCCAAGAATGCCAACAGCCGCAGCCACCTGGGGGCAGGTCGGGCAGGTGCGAGCCCGAGCCAGAGCCAGAGCCCGTATGGCGTGAACCAGTTCTATCAACATCAACCTCACTCCGATGAATTCGGACAATTCTGCAACGGCGGCACGCATCTGCCGGAAAGCAGAATGCCAGACATGCGCAAGCCTCATTACCACCAACCTCATTTCGAACCCGAAGATAATTACCGCTACCGTCCAGACGACAGGGAGGTCCTCCAGCCCCCGCGATACCCCGCTCCGCATACTCAGTCCAACGGAGATGTACCTCGCGGCTTCAGAGAGATTAGAGAACTCAGGGACAAGTACGGGGACGAAGGACCCTTCGTCTTCGGAGTAGACACTCCCAGTCAGTTTCAAATTGGAAGCCGTTTCCAAAACGACGACACATACGACTACGCCGACGTAGCCGAAGACAAAACTGTGATAGACGATGAATCAGAGAGTTTATATTGTGATAAAAAGATTAATATCGTGCCTAGCGTGAGAACTGACTCCGGAGAAGCAAAGCGCAGCATGTTTAGAATAGACGACAACCGAACGAGAAACAAGAATAAACGAATGACGAGCGAACGGAAGAAAGCCAGGAATAAGAGTTCCACCGCGAGAAAAGAGAAGATCAAGTGTGTGCTGGTTGGAGACGGTGCCGTAGGGAAAACGTCCCTCATAAAGTCTTACGCCCAAAACATGTTCCAGAGTGACTACAAACCAACCACTTTTGATAATTACAACGGTGAGTAAACCGGATTATTTCTCGCCTCTCATTTCAGATTTATCCCCTTCTGTCAAAAGGTTCGGACACCAAAACCTACACAAGAAACATGAATGTAATCCCCCTTTGTTTGGATACACCTCAGCGTGCCTTGCGTTTATAACACGTTTATAGGGCGCGTGTATAAATACTGATAAGCATGCTAATTCTCTCCGTTTGTTTCATGAATTGGCGCTTTATGGAAACTTCTTTACTACAGTGTACTCAATGTACTGACTATATTGTAGTGTTTATGTCGCAGTGGGAACTTACCAAACAAAGATAACAACTATAAACAACGGCGCCAACAGCCAAAAGGGTTTGATTATTTTTATTATTAAAATATGTTCATTAATCATTCATTCACGACTCAAAAACCGAATTGAATTAAATTCGACAAACAATTTGATCCAAAAAATGGTCGACGACGCGACCGACTACGTTGTTTTTTTTTATGAAACTAATATCGATAGAGTACCATCCGATTTGCAAAACTGTTTGGACAATTGGACCAACAAATCGATTCGTTTAAACCAAATTGGTTTAGGCAATACCGCCAGCCGAATTATTATTACTCCCTTTGTCTGGCCGTCGAAATAAAAATAATTCGATTGGCGTTCAGCATGCTATTTTTCAAATCGGATGGTGAGTAGATCCTATTAGGTACAGTCGTTTCGCAGAAATTCACGTGTGACAAAGTCATCAAATGGCCATTCAGCGCCTTTTTTTGACAGTTGAAAGGTTTCCGTTATATGCGGATTCTAAGAACGTTTTAGCCTTTGAACAAATTGTGATCAACAGAAGAGAGCAACTACCACGTTGCCCGAATTTCTACCGATTTCTTGTATATCTCCCTTGAAGATTTGAAGTTTTTAAGCTCTTAAAAGATATGCTATTTTCGAAGATAATATCTATACATTCCCCACGCCGAAACGCAAATTATATAAAATTCCTTCGATAAAAAAATCGCAAAGTATGCTCCGAAACTTTTCATTTTCACGTCGGTCTCTATTATTTAACAAGTTATATGTATGAAAACATTGTTTCTTTGAATGTTGTTTTAGACAACTCCCACGAGAGTTTTGCTCTATTCTAAACGAGTCGTGTTTTATTAAACTTTTTCACAATTTTCGCTCCAATTTAATCGTTTTAAATATTAGTGCGCTCTCTCCAACATTCGCAATTACATATCTCTCCATCTTCTTCTTTTCGAGCGAGGATATGACGCCTTAAGCTTGTCAGCTTATTACAATTTGTTATTAAGCTGAAATGCACCTGGAATCGGCATTTAACAGGGACCTTTCAAATGTTAAAAAAAGTTGCATTTGAATTTCTGCGAAACAACTGATCCCAATGTTATATTTAGAATATCGCTGCGAATTTTATATATTTTTATAGTTGCGAATAATACGCATTCTATATTCAATCATTTGTATTCTTTTCACTTACGTGTTTTGCTACGATTCGCTATATACCTTAATGACTTTTGATAATGTGTTGTTCAATTACTGATTATTTAAAGTTTTCCACTTAAGCCCTCATAAATGAACAATGCAAGATAGTCATGGAAAATTGTTTATTCTCTCAAAAAT
Source organism: Glyphotaelius pellucidus (assembly GCA_936435175.1). Taxonomy (NCBI): domain Eukaryota; kingdom Metazoa; phylum Arthropoda; class Insecta; order Trichoptera; family Limnephilidae; genus Glyphotaelius; species Glyphotaelius pellucidus. Next base: position 8,131,637 of record OW386537.1, on the reverse strand, counting down.
AATAAAAACAATCGATTGTTTTTTTATTTAATCGCTTTAGGAAAAATAGATACGGTCTAGTCTACGTGTATTTCTTTCGACAATTACCCAACATCTGCTTCTTCACCGAACTTAGAATTATTGTAATACAATCGAAATTTAAAGAATACCGATGTTCCCAAACCTACAAGATCTTTTTAACTCAGATTTCTAAAATTGTTAATGTTTGATCAAATTCACCCACAGAAAGATAAAGGGTACCTCCCTCATGTGTGCAGGTATTTAGTTATATTGATAACCATTTCAGGAACAACGAACTTATATTCATTATGCAATTTTAATGTTATGTAGGTATTATATGGAAATGTATGTGTTGTAATATAATTTAGAAAATTTATCTTTTTTTGCAATGTGTTTTTGTAACAATGTTTGTAAAAATAACTTAAATTTAATGAAACTGACTAAATACATAATTTTATTAAGTTTTCAAATGTAACATATTATTATATTACAGGCTGTAGTGAAGGGATGTATTATTTGTTAATGATGAAAAGTCCACTGAAGTGAAATGTCAATTTCCTTATAAAATGTGTTTAGGTATTTTATATTTTTATTTTAGTATTTTTAAGAGGAAACCGGTTAGCGTTTTGTCCATGCAGACGCATACCCTAATTTCCCCTCCGGATTTTGATGCTAGTTCAAATATATTTTATTAATTAATATAGATATCGACCACTTTTTTGACAAGTTACTTTTTATAGGAGTTAGGACCCTCCAAAAATCGTTAAAATTGCATGGTGTAAACGCATTAAGTATACAAACTAGATAATGTATTTTAAAAAAATCAAAACGTACAGATATAGAAAATTTTCTTCTAATACCGTTGGTAAAATATCTTAAAAATCGCTAAAAAAAATAAAGTTTTGGAGGAGAAAAATGGGCGATACTAAACTTCGATTTTTACGATTTTGTTTAGGTATTATCAGCCTAAGGTGCAGTTGTCTTTGTTTTTCGTTTAGTTTTGAGGGGTTACAGCGACAGTTTGGTAAAACACCGATTTTTCAATTTTCTCGGCGACCGTGTTTCCTCTTGATGGTGGGAATAAAAAAATTAAACAAACAAAAAATGTCGTAAGAATCTAAAAATAAGTTAAATTAAAATAACGTTAGTTCTCTAATAATTAGTCAAACTTTGTCCTCGATTTATTATGTTGCAATACTAAATCGCAATCGGTTCTTTTATCGGAGAAATTTCTACAGGGTAACGAACGATATTCTGATTAAATTGATTATCGTAAAATTATATGGCGCTTAGTTACATGTTTGGTGATAATTGATAATGCAGTTTGCACATACACATTCGCATATAAACATATAATTACTAAAGACATATACACACAGGCAGACATATCTTTAGGTGGGTTACTTTATATAAATATTTCTCAGACAATTAATAAACCCTTTCCTGACATCTGCTGAATGCTTCAGTAACTCTATTGACTCTCCTCTCGGCTATCTAACCAACGCCTTTCTTCTCTGAAACTACAGAGATTTTTCCCTCTGGGTAGCACGTATTGGATAACTCTTACAGGTGTTTGAGAAAAGCTGATTCAAGCTTCGTTTGGCTGAAAATCTCTAGTCTGGAACCTAAAAATACTTGGAAAAACCCTCGACAGTGCAGAATCGCGCTGTCAGTTTGATAGATTACCCATATTTTAACAAACGTATTGCAATCTTTAGAGCACATGTGTCAGGTGGGAATGCTGTCCTACTGGTAATTCAATGGAATATGCTCCAAAGAACTAGCGTCATTGATCCCTTCAGCACCGGCGCATAGTCGGGAAGCACGCCGGGTCGTTTCTACGACTCGTTCTTGAGTTCAACAGGTCTCTTCGAGACCCATGATCACTCCTCCCTCTCCTCAAAAAGGCCGTCCACATAGCATCACCATATTTGACAGGCAAGAAAACTCATTCACTTTCGAGCGTTTTCGTCATAAACCGCCTCTCGAATTCTTGCATTCATTGAATTAGTACTCCTAGTTTACAATGGAACACATAAATTGGAAAAAAATATGAAAATTGTGTCTACGTGAAGATGATGTCGTGTATTGATTTCAAATAAGAATGCAATCTTTTCTATTCTGTCTCGTGAATCAATGGGTAATTGCATAAATTAATCTCAAGATAATTAAATCACGAAATTCATGGCAAAAACTCATTTGTGGATCAATCATATTTTTTTATAAAAATCCCTGCATTGAGAATGATAAGCATTAATCTTCGTAAAGAGATTAATTTTTCATTCAAAAATCATACGATTTATGTACGTAATTTAGAGAATATTTATTGTATTTTTTTTTTTTATGAGAAAACTCTCTTTTTATAACTTTTGAAGGTTATTCCCATCAACGTAATATATCATTGAAGAAGAAGATAACACTTATAATCTAATGAAAATATGAAAGAAAACAAGACACAGAAAAACAGAAAAAAACAATGGTCGCAACTGGGTTCCTGTCCCAACTTGTTTTCTTTCATATTTTCATTTAGATTATAAGTGTTATCTTCTTCTTCAATGAAATATTTATTGTGTTTAGTTTATTTATTGACTAAAATAGGTACGTTACCACGCCCGTTTTCCAACGAATTTTGAAAGTTTAGTTATTTCTGTCGCACGCGATTCATCAGAACGTGCACGCGGTGACTTGGAAAACTGAAATGGTACTGTTTACTGTTGTGAGTTGTGCATTTTATTGTCTTCTGGCGTTCGTTCTGATCTGAATCATTCCCATGTGAAGTGTGAAGTGGGATCAAAATCAGAGACTATCCGTATTTAATATTTATCCAAATAATCACGATTACGATAAATTTTAAAGATCTTCATCACATGCAATTACGATGCATCGGAATCGTTATCGTTGCGTAACACTATTATTATCTAAGGACGTCTTATTCGACAACTGTGAACCCATATATAAATAATTGCGTTTCGCAAAAAGTAAAGCTATCAGAAATAATAGTAGATACTAAAAATAATGACTATTTTTGTGAAAATCGCGAGAGTTGTACTGAGCTGGAAAATGCTCAAATATAAATAAGAAAATCTTCTAATACAACAAAAAAAAATCTCAGTTCTACATATATTTACGTGGATATTCATAATTTTTATACCAGATACGTTTTTAGATTTTCACGGCCCTGATGATGGACACTGTAACGCTTTCCGAAACGTTGGCTAAAGAAGGAGGTAGCGCAACACGTCATAACACCCCAAAAACAAATAACGAAAATTTTTATACCAGTTTTTCTTTGTATGTCCTAATTCATGACATTATGTATTTATATATTAGTTTTTTTGGATAGTGCTCGAAAAATGCAATTTCCTAACTCAATATTATCTGTTAACCTTTAACCATCCGAGAGCTGAATAAACTATTAATCGAACAGTATTAATACGATAACGTCTGCGTGGTTGAATTTCAGGCGCCGCGCCACAAATAACATCTGTGTATGTGGAATTTCAAACAAAGCTACAGTTGTAATTCGGTTTTGAATTCGTCACAAGATGTCGCTACTTCAGTCGGCAGGACGCATAGTGACCTGCCCCCCTAAGTATAAGTTCTACGACTTTGTGAATCTACAGTATCTTGCGGTAATATTCAGTCGTATCAAGCGTCTGTATATAAAATATGACGTTATTGCCCGTCCCGGTTGCTTTGTCCCGGTGACTAGCCATCACTGGTTGACAGTGAATACGAGGAACGGGCTAATATTTGGAACCAGTTCCTATTGGATTTATAAAATGGTCACCAAACTAGACGAGGCTGAATGGAAAGCCGCCCGCAGGGCTTAGCAGTTAAAACTTGTGGAGCGGTTTTTAACTGCTAGTTTTTGTTTATTACATTACATGGAATATGCGGATTAGTCAGAATTCAGCATTCCAAAGTCGTGTTATTTTGACTGTCACAAATGCGAAAAACATTATCGAAGTGTGTTCTCACAGTTTAGTGTTTATAATAGGTTAGTGATGTGATGATAAATACAGGCACTACCTTTATCATAGTCTTGTGATGATAAGGATCGTTGATATAGATAAGAAAAGATTTCGCTAGATACGCGGCAACCTTTCTTAATTTTAATTCGTTTTCAATGATAAGGTATTATAATATTACTTGTTCAGTACAAGTAAATATTATTCCCGAAGAAAAATAAGCATTTATTTGGTGTCTTCATTTATTTTTTTAAACCAAGCGTGAGACGGGGGGAAAACAAGAAACAGAATAGATGGAAAAACTAAAGGGGGTCATCCCGTGTGTATGTGAATGTGAATGAACTAAATAAACATGCAACTGAAAACTTTTCACCACATATTTTTTCATATTTTCAGCACACTTAACATTTTTTTCAGACCGAAATCATCACTCATTGCAGGAGTACACAGTAGCGATGAGTAGGTCCAGCCGGAATGGGTTCTTGAACTTGAGTCCTTTGCGGGAAGTGGTTCCCACTCCCACTCCTTTTTCAAATCGACTACTCTTAGAGAACCCTGTCCCGGACTCGAACTTGCTCGAACCCGCAACGGAGCGCGGACTCGGGCCCGAACGCAGAACTCGGACCCGGACCGGGGCGGGAATCCGAATCGGACCCAAGCCCGGAACTTGGCGGTAGTCGCGGCAGTCCGAGCCACTCGCACTCCAGGCCCGGGTTCGCCGGCCGGTTTCCTGCCGGCAGGTTCGTTGTGCGTCTCGGTCCGAGCTAGTCGCGAGTCGGGTGCAGGTACTGCAGGTCGCGCGTTTGAGTTCTTTTTCTTTTCAAACCCTGCGTTCAAACTGGACCGGACCGAAACTCGAAGCCGGAACTCTAACTCGGAATTTGGAACCGAACGGGGAATCCAAATGCCTCCCACCTACGACCCCGACCTACGAAAATGTATAAACTGTTTAAATGGAGTTCTACAAATTAAAATTGATAAGAAAAAATAAGAACGTAATGTTATAAAATAAAATTGAATTTAATTATAATTCGATTATGACGTAGGTCAATTCTGAGTTACAACGGTCATTTCTGAGTTATTGCGTAACAGACTAATTATTCATCTACCAAGCCGCCGCCGTTTTTCCACAGGAGTAGGCAGAGAATAAATGAATGACAAATAACTCTATCACGGCATACACTTCAAGCAAATTCTTGCCCATTCAGTACAAATCATAACTTTTTAATATAATGAAATAAAACAATAACTTTGTTCAAAATCACGGAATTTTATTCTTATGACAAACCGGTTTCGCTTAGCGTAAGCCTTATTGGGATACAAAATTAAACAATAAATAAGTACGAGCATAGTATATATTTCAATATACATAAACAATACATAGTAACACAAAACATTGATGAAATAAAAATAGATTACACATAAATTTTAACAAAGGAACAACGGTTAGAGATTATAATGCGTTTTGTAAACATGCAGATTATTATTTTGACCCATTTAAAAAAATATATATTAAATATGCATTTTAAAAAATATATACATGTTAAATATGCATTTTTTACGATAAAAAATAATTTTAATAGGAATCAAAATAATAATCTGAAAATTTACAAAATGTGTAATAATTTCTAACCAGTAGGCTTTTTAGGCAAATTATCTAAGAATTTCCTTCGTAATATTGTGCATTACTCCATACAGTCTTTCTCCGTTTTTGTAACATGGTCTTACATTTGATGTGATTTTCACAGCCAAAAGTATAATAGTGATTTATTTTTGGGGTATTATGCCGTGTTGCGCTATCTTCTTCTTTGGACAGACGTGTGGCACACATCTTTTTGGATGATGGACACTGTAACGCCGTTCTAAACGTTGGCTAAAGAAAGAGGTGATGCAACACGGCATAATACCCCAAAAATAATGTCTTACCAGTTTTTAAAAACAATTGATTAAAGTTATTTTAGAAAAATTTGTTGATATTCAATTCTATTGTATTTAAAGAACACGCCAATATTATAGGTGATGTAAAATGATGCTTTATTCCTAATACATATATCCGACGTCCCGAGTCAAATTAATATGTATTGTACCAGAGATAACAACTTCTCAAATTTTTAAGACGATCGACGTTAATATTTTTTGATAAAATCACTATCGTTTCTGTATCCTGTAAATATGATGCCATAATATCGTATTACACTATTAATACTTATCGCGCCTCTTGAAATGTGAGACGTATGCAAACGATTAGTTAAGTTAATGGATTTTCGGCCTTATTTAGACAGGCCCCGACATTTAAAAATAATATCCTTTGTTCAAGTCCGTGAAGAGATAAGCATGATCACCACTAAATTAGAATAATAATTGAGAAATTTCATGACTTTATTTGATTTATTACTGCTTACGCGTGTGCTAAAATTGTCATTCCTTGGGAATTATTTAGCCGTTACGGCCTCGCATTAATCGTCGCCCTGTAGGCTGGACACGGCACGAATGGATTTCGTTAATCTTCGCCAAAATGAACCCGTGCGTCTCGGCTCGGTGCGCCGCAACAGCACCCAGTGTTCAGTCCGCAGTCCGCACCAAAGAACTCGGACCCGGAACCCACTCCTTGAACTCGAGTTCTTTTAAAAGGAACCATGTCTCGGAGTCCTCCGGCAAAATGCAGAACTTACCCATCTCTAGTACACAGCACCTCAGCCACAAAAAAAGTGTTTTGCGGTGACCACGATTGTGGGCGTTCTTTTTTTTTACGTGAATACCTCACAAGAGTCCTAGCTGCTCACGTTTGGAGCCAGTGAGACTAAGGCGTCCTCAATTGGGGAATGAGAGTGAAGGTAGTAGGGAGGGGAAGGAGATGGCGAAGAGGAAGGTGGGGAAGTATCTGGCTATTCAGATCTGATTACCAAACACGGCGAAAGCCATTTCAAGCAATGTTTCAATTCTGAATGGTGGTCTTACATCAGGGCGATACTGAGAGCATCTTCCACTCTGGAACTTGCCGCAAATATACTATACATTATTTTTAATTAATTAATTGTGAAGTAACACAAATAAATCAAATAAAATTCATTCGATTCGATCCTGCGACCTTCGGATTGCCAAGAGCCTTAAACAAAAAAATCAAACGGCATTTTATTGTGTGAAGTATGAACAAGATTTTGAAACAGGATTATTGAAAAATATTGAAAGATAAATTTTCGGCACCTTGTTGAATATTTAATCGTGAATTTGGTGTTCAACAGGATGCCAAAAATGCACCTTTCAATATTTTTTTAATAATCCTGGATAAAAAATACTTCACAGATTAAAATGAACATACTTCACAGATAAAAATGCCGTTTGATTTTATTGTTTCATATTAGCAGAATGCCTTTAATCGTGCTCACCTCAATTTTGAAGATGATTGAAAAAAAAATTGAAAAAATTGTTAAGTGTGCTCAAAGTATGAATAAAAATGTGGTGAAAAGTTGGCAATTGTATGTTTATGATCGCCAAAAAACACTTTAAAAAAGCGAAAAAATAGCCTTCACACGGCACGACCCCGTTAGGAAGTATCCGACGATTCATAAGGTGCAATAAAATTATTATAACTACTTTCTGAATGGTATCTTTGGAAATCATAGTAGCTGCGGGAAGTCAATGTGAAGTTGAAATAATTAATCTTTATATTATACTAACTTAAACCCGCGGCTTCGCTCGCATGGTATTAGGGGGAAATAAATAATAAATCGCCCCCTACCTCCTTCCGCATTCCATACATTAATTCCCGGTGTAAAAAAAGAATTATCCAATTTGGAGCAGTCGTTCGGAAGTTGTGTGCGTACAAACATTTCGGAGATTCATTTTTATTTATATAGATAGATATTAACTACGACGCCTGAAATAAAATTTCCCGCAAATATATCAACATTGTTTCCCCGGCAACGATGTGTTTTCTGACGTTAGCAATAACTCGCTTTTGTTAGCGACAGAAAACGTATAATAAATAAAATATATTGATATTTATAATTGCATAACGCCAGAGCTTACCATTATATACAGCCTATATTACTCGCATATAATGTAGCTTTCTACTGGTGAAATAATTTTAAAAATCGTTTTATTGGTTTATGCGTGAAAGCGTATCAAACAAACCCACGCAGGAATGATTTTAGGTTTTCACGGCCAAAAGTATTTTTTTTTATTTATTTTTGGGGTGTTATGCCGTGTTGCGCTACCTCCTTCTTTAGCCAACGTTTCGGGCAGCGTTACAGTGTCCATCATCATCCAGCTCTCTGCCCTGATGATGGACACTGTAACGCTGTCCGAAACGTTAGCTAAATAAGGAGATATCGCAACACGGCATAACACCCCAAAAATAAATAATAAAAAAAACACACGCAGTTTCACATTTATGATATTAGTATTGATTAAAATATATCAATTAATTGATTACTGTCATCGACCATTGATACCTTGACGAATACTATCAGATAATGCAAAACATAATTTTTTTTGGTAGAACATATATATTTAATTTAGTTCATCCGCTTTATTGATGTTTTTTTATTATCGTGGTGCAGGTAAAAAACTTCGCCATTATTGATCATTTAAGATATATCAGGCAAAAGGGCACATGAGATGAATTTATATTACCAAAGGGGCGGAAGTAAGAAAAAAATGGTAATCAGCAAAACATCGATCATGTTTAGGTAACGCAATCAGTTCTTTGAAAATTCCGATATCTAGATTTGATTCAAGATATTTTACCTTTTCTTGTTGTATAGGCATAATAGATAGTAGATAATACTTGAAGTAACACAACGCCTAGGTAAAATTATTTTATAATCCATTCCTAGAAAGATACGAATGGTAACCTTTTTTATTTCGAAACGAGTTATGAATTAACATTAATTAAATCCAATTTCCCAATAGACATTGCGTAAACTAAACTCATGTAATACACTGCAATGTATTACATGAAACAACGGAATTTAAATTTAAATGTGCTTTATGTACAGGTAATCAAAGTTTTCAAAAAAGGGCTTGGGTTTGATTGAATTAGTTGAAATTGATTTGGGTATGAAACGTTACAATGATAACCGTAGGTGTTTTCGAATTATAAGAGTAGTTATTAGCTAATAATATAATATAATTGATTTCGCATACCGCATCCGATTAAAAAATATTTCTTTTAAGAGTCATACTAACCAGCGGCCGAGAATTTAAATTTCGTCGAACGATGATCTTGCGATCGCATCCTTGCAACGGTACAGGGCGGTTCCTATGAGAAAGATTAATTATTCTCCATACCAGCATTTTAACATAATAACTCAATTTCGATTTTATTTCATTACAAATTTGCTTTGATAAATACTCACATTCAAAAATGCTCAAACTCGTAATGATAAAACAATTACAATTATGTACTTTTTGTAATTATTTTTTGATCATAAGTATTCATAATTTTTCAATAATGTCTAAACAAAATAAGAAAGTTTTTTTTGTTTGTAAATAAATAGACAAACTGAAGTATTTTCGTCACAAAACAAGGGCACGGATCTTTTTTTATGATTTTATTTGAACTAAAATTAAAATTCTGAAAAGTAGCTTTCCCAAATAATTTATTGATTTATTTTACTGCATGATTATATGACTTGAAATGTATGTTGCATAATATAAAATTTTGTTTGAAAACGGTAAAACCTTATTTTACTAAAAATAAACATATTTTCTCAAAATTTTAAAATTAGCTTTACTAGATAAAATAACAGTCCTTCGAAATTAATTTATATTTTTTGTGGAAAAGAGTCAGTACGTCTAAAATTTCATCTAATAACAGATTTCCGTTTTTTTCTGGTTATTCCCTCTTAAACACTTTCGGTTTTTAAGTTCATAAAAAATATATGTTATTTTATTTTAAGATAATATCTGCACATTTGTAGAGCTGAAAATGTAATTACATGAAATTCCCTCGTTAGAAAAAAATCTCTCCGAAAATAATTAAAAACACATTTTGTTCTGTTATCTAACATATATTATAGCTCTGAAAAAATTCACAGTGTATCTTTAAATGCAACTTAAGCATTTTTCGAGAGAATTTCGCTCTATTTTAAACGAATCTTGGTTTATAATTTTCACTATTTTCGCTCAATTATGATCGTTTTTTTAAATATTAACTTGCCCCCTCTAACATTCGTGATTACGTATCTCCCTTTCTTCTTCTTTTTTAACACTTACTACCGGGCCTTAAAACAAATAAGATAGGATGAGATAATTTATGTTAAACAGTTAAACATAATACTTCCCCACCTTCCTCTCCCCTATCTTCTTCCCCTCCCCACTACCTTCAGCCTCACAACATACCACAATTGGGGATGCCATAGTCTCACTGGCTCCAGACGGTAGCAGTTGGGACTCTTGTGCGGTATTTCATATAAAAAAATAAAATAAAATAACACGTGTGTATAAAATTGAATGTACACCGAAACAATAATAATTAATGTTTTAAATAACTAATAAAATCAGCCCCATTACTGGAAACATATTAACATAACAGATTTTCAACGAACTATCAAAATTAATTGAGATAAACTTAACTTCCCAGAAAATGAATCGCAAAATAGATGCTTGTAAATCTAGAACTTTCGGATTTTATAAAATTTGATGATGTAATGTTTGAATATTCAGCAACATCAAAGAAGTCTAAATTAATTAAATATTATATGCTAGCTTGTACGGTCTCCTATTCACATCACCTCAACATTCAACAAAAAATGTTTCAAGGCCACCAACAAAAATTCAGTACTATTCGAATCAGCAACTGAAAACCAACAAATTGCCCTTGGCTAAATAGTCATGCACGTCACTGGAATGGAGCTCATTATTGTAAAATAAAATTTGGAAAAAATGTACCCAGCGTTAAATTCCAATATTATTGTGTGCCTACTTATTCCAGAAATGTAAAAGTAGAGTAACGATGAGAACATAACAGATTGTAATATTATCATCTCTTAAGTGGAACGTTAGCGCGGCCCTTTTCGGCTCGTTTCATACAAATCTTAAATTTGGATTTGAGATCAAAATACCCTACCAAACTGAAAAATTATTTTTGTAATCAAAAGGTATGTCAAATATGTGGTACGGATGGAGCTACTTTATTTATTTTAGCTTTAAAGTATAAGATATAGGCCATTAAAGATTTTAGTGTTTCATGATTTTAGAGGCAACTTGGGCAATTATTTGTGAGTAAATGAATAACAATAAAAAAATAGTTTTGCTGTATTTATCATAAAAATATAATGAAATATAAAATAAAAATTAAGAAAAAAAATCATTTTGATAGTTGTAAATTTAAAATTCAAATTACCTATTTACGGCGGAACAAAAATTTGTCGTTTATACATTAATATTACTACCCAAAAAATGCACATGTAACAATATTTTATTTTATTTTTTATTTTTTATTGTATTTGTAAATTAAACATAGTAAAATTATTTTTTCATTGTTTTTCGTTCACGGCCTATATCTTATAATTTAAAGCAAAAATAAATAAAGTAGCTCACATCCGTACTAGATATTCGATATACCTTTTGAGAACAAAAATAATATTTCAGTTTGAAAATACCCAATATTTTGATCTCAAATCCAAATTTAAGATTTGTATGAAACTGCGAAATAGGTGAAAATGTGATAATCGTTTTTTCTGGAATGAATATATATTTTTTTTAATTTTCTGAAAAGTTTTTCTCTTGGAATACAAACGATAATTAAAGGATTAAATCACCAATGAAAATAATCTGCTTTGCAAACTGCAAGAGGTGAGAAATATCGAGTCAATAATGAAGTCATCTCGCCGGATCTCATTCCACCACATGATAATTACAGCATCCTGACTGTCAGTGTCCAGCTGCAGCTGAATTAGTCCCACGGTTTGGCAATTAACTAAATTCTCACACGCCATTGCCCACTCTGCTCGGGTTCTAATATTTCCATTAATTTAATTTCTACAATACCTAATTCGTTTCAGAAACATAACAAGTCAAACAAAATTGAACATTCAAACAATAATGTTCAAAGGTAACGTTTTTTTAAAACGTATCTTTAGGAGAGGATGAGTTGTAATCAGGACATAACTTTTACCACTCTGTCGCATTTCCACCACTCTGTCACATTTCCACCACTCTGTCACATTTTGTTTTTATTATAAATGAATTTTCTCTCAGGATCTCAGAGGGGAAATTGTAGCAAGGGGGGAAGGAGGCCTAAAATGCCTGTTGTGGGTGACAAACGCGAGCTGCGTGTATACCTATTTCGAATGACAACCCACGTGACAGAATTAACGTAAGACATAAAAGTTGTAGTAGATAAGTTTTTGAGATTTTTAAAAATATTTTATTAAACATCATTAAAACTAATAATCGCTTTTACTTGACAGGTTACCTTTTGGAGTTTAAAAATAGTTTTATATTTTATGTCGTCATATAATTTTTTTTGTAACATTGTAGAATATACGCAAGTCGAGGTGGCAGAAGACGACTGTGATTTGTATGAAATACACTTCTATCACGAGGAGTTACAACTCTGTAACGTAATTTTTACTATATAAACACATATTTTTTTAAAACGCACACAGTCGTTTTAGTCTTTAGTACAGTAGGTTTTAAAGTAAATATAAAATAATAATTCTGTTAAATTTTTCTCCACTAACTGGTGGAGACAACTTTATGTAAGTTAAAAAGAAGAACGACCCACATCCACGTGCCATCCGAGTTAATAATCTACCATTTGAATTAATGCTGCCTTTTTCTCATTCCATCAAAATAACGAACATATGAGAATTCTAGTCCATTTGTCAATTATTTTTATGTATTTCTATCTTCTGACTATACCTATGCTTTTTTAAAGTTAGTTGTCATAGTTTAAAAAAAATTGTTTTAATTTTTTATGGTCGCCAAAACGCATCAAATCTATGGCGTATCGGGTGTCACGTCACAGCGAATGATTTTTGTCGTTCGAAGTTCGAAAGTCATAGTCAGTACACAACTGGATGTGTACGCAGAATCATTCTATTCTCAAATTTAACAACGTTTCATTGAAAACACATAGTAAAATGTCGGTAACTCGTCTCTATTATGTTTTCCTATTTTTAATGTAAGCCTTTCGCATTCGATTTATTTTTTCTGTGTAATTTAATGTCCCGTTTTTGAAGTTTGAATGGACGTATACAAGTTTTGAAATTCAAAACTTGTATACGTCCATTTTTAATATTAAAATTGGAAAGAGTCTTTCAGATCTGTTTTCTATAACAGCAGGTATTTTATTTTGAAAAACGTTATAAAAGAACAAATTTATCTAAAATCGAATGAAACGAACATACAATGGAAAATGTTAGAGGCTGTAAGGGTTAAATTAATGTTTCATTACATATCGTCGTATATTTGATTGACAATATTTTCTAATGATTCTTAATTAGAAACAATATTTTGTTATTTTCAGGCGTTTGAAAATTATCTGCTGATAATCTGATTATTACGCGCGCAACCTTCAACATTCTACAGTTTACAGCATTTCATAAAAATAATCGAATGGGTACACAAAATACCTTTGAGTCAGCGCCGGATCTGCCATATGTTCAAAATGAGCTAAAAACCTGGCGCCATCTCCAAATGGGCGCCGTAAGAAATAAAGATTTAAAAAAGAAGTTTCAAATTTGTCACGGAATTTTTTTAGAAATTCCTTACATTTAATTCGAAAGAAAGATATATTTTTCCGTGTATCTATTACGACAAATTGATCCAAATTCAATAACCAATCACAATTCGTATTTTTGGTTCCCGTTCATGCAGCTTACCAAGTTAGTCAGATTATTTTGTTTTAGTTTTTGCCTTGAGTGAAGTCATTTCAAGTCAGCTACAACTACTGTCAAGAAAGGTTTATTCCAAATTCTATTAGGTATTAAAACAGAAGAGGAGAGTTTTTTTAGGGTTAAGAGTGTTTAACCTGATGAAATAAAAGGGAGGAGCACTACTGCAGGACGCAAAATTTCGTGATTCCGGTACTGTTTGAAGTGCGTGCATATTGCAAACTAGTGCATACATCACATGAATGCATAATACCTCTATTGCAATCCAAATTACGTTAGAGTGCAGGTACCTGCCTATTCATTTTTATCATTAACATCGAACTGCATAATAGCATATTATTTTTATCAAATTAATTAAATGTGATTTCGCAAAAAAATTCCCATCTATCACTGAAAAAATAAACTTATTTGATAAATGGGTACCTACCTACTGATTTGAATGAAAACTGATGTCAACAATTTACTTAATACCTTTCTACTCCTAAACCTCGGATAGGCCAATGAAATTGATTATCTGCTCTAACCAATTTCAGCATAAGTAATAGAACCATCTTCAGGCACTCCGAAACGCTTACATCACACTTCGATCGGTTCAACTCATGAGTGCCTACCAACTGCTCAATCAGTGGGAATTATTCAAATGAAGGAAGTCGTGGTTGGAAAGACATGGTGGAGAGGAAGGTTGGACAGCCCACGTCTATTAGATCTATTTATTTTCAAGCAACTTTTATAGAATAAACCCTATGAAAATCACCTTAATGAGAATAAATTTCGTTCTGGAACGAGGTGTATTTTTTTTTTCAAGTAAAACCCAACTGCTTCCAGTCATATGGAGCCAGGGTATGACAGCCCCGATTGGCGTATTTTCTGAGGTTGAAGGTATTGGGGAGGGGAAGAGAAAGATGGGGAAGTACCTGAATATTCAGATCTGCTCACCAAATACGTCTGAAGTCATTTCAAGCAAAGTTTCAATTCTTAATAATGGTTTCTTTCACCAGGGGTACACAGAGAATATCTTTCACTCCGAAACGTACCATAAATATACTAGGCAAATATTATTTTTGATAAATTAATATTCTAAAAACCATTTTTTTTTTAATTTTCTTGTGCACGCCCTGATTTGAACACGGGAATTCCGTGGTAATATATACGGTGACCGGACAACTCGGAATGAAACCAACTCAGAACCATCTCAGATAAGTCATTTAGAGTGATAAAAAAAATATATAAAAAATTGGTTAAATAGGTTACGTTAGGTTAGGGTTATCGGCTAATTTAAAATTATTTTTTTCATAGATTTTATCGACTTTCCAAGGAGGTGTTGAATTGACATTACTCTCAGTTGGCATGGAACCAATATATACCCACGGTACATTATATTTTAATTGTTATTTTTTGTATGGGTAGATACGTGAAAAACCTCAAATTTATTTATTTATTTCCCACGCCGCGCCGAGTTTTGAAACCACGACCTCTGCGCAAGATCCAAGGAGATTACGGCTCGGCTGCAAATTGATCATGTATTGTACAAAAAAATTTTAAATTGAAAACGTTCATTCGAGAATACAACATAACATGACAATTATCCGTTTATCCCCCCGCCCCTGATAATGGCATTTTAATGGCCGGATATCAATCATTTCCGGTACAGATCCTTTTTTGCCGATTCCTTTTGAAATCTGGCGCGATATTTATATTTCTAAGAAAAATGTGAGATGGCAGAAAAATACATCTAAATGATTATCCCAGATTGTTGGGAAACGTAAATTCGTCACGGTGGCGGACAGATGAATCACAATGCAATACACGTTATTACTTTATATGGATTTCTAAGGCCGATTATATGCCTTGTGTGCTAGTATACTTGAAGGTGTATCGCTGGACTAATAGAGCCCGAGATGTTATAATTTATAATATTATTTATATATTTTGTGTACACCAGTAAAGCTCATTTCAGATGAGAATATAATGTTTAGCGCGAAGACTTTTATAGCGTTGGTGTTGGGGTTTGATCATTTCTAAAGAGGAAGGTGAATCCTAACTTTTTTTAACACAAGAGTCCGAACTGCTCTCGTCTGGACCCAGTGAGACTATGGCATTCCCAATTGGAGTATGTTGTGAAGGTAAGTAAGGAGGGGAAGGAGACGGGGAGGAGAAGTAACTGCCTATTCAGATCTAATCACCAAACACGATTAAAGCCATTTCAAGGAACGTTTCAATTCTGAAAGGTGGTCCTACACCAGGGTAAAACTTAGAGTATCTTCCACTCTGGGAGGTGCCGCAAATTTACCCTTTATTACTTTTAAATGATTAAATTGAGAAAACACAAAAATCAAATGAAATTTATCTGCGCCAAAATTTGAACCCCCGACATCCAGATCTCTAGTCGAAAGCTTTGCCCCTCGACCACGGATAACTGCTGCATATTAATATTATTTGTTTCACAAAACACTTTGAACACTAGACCTAGACAGCAACCATGAGATTTATAAGGAGGTACTTAAATATCTACCTACTTAACTAATAAACGCGACGATCCATCATATTTAAAAAAAATAACATTTACTGAACCATTGAAACGGCCACCATCTTTAATCGGAACCGGAACGTTACAAAGAAATTTATAGAAAGGCGAAACGCAGAACGTTCAGTGAACGAGTTCAACGAACGAGTAGTCAGAGTTAAAATAGGACTTCAGGACAAAAAGTTTTTTTTTTCTTTTCTCAACATTTAGGTTGGTTTTCAACGCGATTTGGGATAAATGGTATTTCTGCATGAAAATCAAATGTTAATTTTAATAAATTATTTGATTTTTGTGTAAGAACACTCATTAACATGAGAACAGGTACCTATACGTTCATTTATGTTCAAGTATGTTTTAAGCCTTTAGACTTTTAAAACTTGGGTTTTTTACCCTTGATTTCACCTGGAGTCAATAATGTCAATACCCCGGTTGTCCTACACTTGTACCGGCCCTGCCCTGGGCTGAAAAGAGTAGGTACCAGACAACGAGACGACAGTATTTCTCCAAACGACGTTCATCAACCCAAGTCACGTACAAATATCAGTCTCGGGGGAAGTGGTGAAGAAATAAATCTTGTGATTCTCCCAGTGATTAATACAACTCTTCATAAATATGATAAATCGCCTTCGAGGACAGTTTTAATGGTTTTATTTACCATCACCCCGCGAATAATGACTATTTATTTGCTTCAGATATCACGGAGGGGGGGTAGCAAAAACTAGGGAATCTAGCACGGTCGATCGATAGAGGTTTTATCGATAATGTCACATTTAAGTTGGGGGGCGGGAATGGGTACCGCCGCCCCGGAAACCACTTCACCACTTACACCCGGAAACCATATTATATCTGCCATAGGTCACCTCAAGTGGTTCGCTACGTTTGGTGACTTGACAGGGATGCCCGGGTTCATGGGGTGAGGTTTGTCTAGGTCTTGATGACGAATGACCTGGACACTTTTCTACCCAGAACTTCCTCTCTGTCCTTTCCTTGAGAAGATCCTCCACACAGCATCCCCAAAGATGACATAGGCCCTGAGGGAATTTATTTTCCTCGGGGCCTCCTGTGTGGAGCAAATAAAAAACGTCTGTAATTGTAATCGTTCCCGAGTATGACTGCGGATCGTCAACGAACAAACAACCGTTCAGAACTACCAAGTGTTATTGATTTACGTTCGGTGTTGTTTGACATGTGGTGTTGTTTGTTCGTTTGCGATCTGCAGTCGTGCTCAGGAACGATGATAAGTTATCGATAAATCCTTTATCGATCGACCGTGCTAGATACTCTGACCATTTCTCATGAGGACGTCAACGAAAATCGAGTTTTGGTTCGGCGTTAGATAAGAGATTATTTGATAAGGGTAACATTTTTTTACCCTTTTGAACATTTTGGAATCTTACACTACCAAACCAGACACATTCCAGTGTTTTATAACACTGCTTTAGATACACTTCGCCTATTAATTCTTAAGCAACTCATTAACTTACGAACACCCACAGTAACAACACGACAAAATACAATAATCTACAGCAGCAGTCATAAGCGTAACTACATTGCCCACTCTCCGATACAACGACTTCACACCATGGGAAATAAGTACTGTGAGTAATGTTGACATTTTCAATATCAACTTGGCGAGTTTTGTGGATCATCTAAAACATTTATTTCAACACTATTACTAAATACGAGTAAACATATAAAATAGCTGTATTTTTCTGTTTTTGTTTATGTGTTCGTATGACTTGTTGTATGACTTTTATCTAATGTAATTTTATTTTTATTATTTCCTAAGTTTCAAAGCATCTGTCAAATTAAAATTACACTACAAATCATATAAATAAAATAAATAAATAAATAAAATTAATTCTTTAAAATAAGCTTGAGCACCAAACAACGTAAAAATTGATATTTGGAGGAAGTTTAGAAAAAACTGGTAGGTGTGACGGTAAAAGGCATCCTTCTAGCGCGCGACGAGTTTTAGAATTTAGAAAAAGAGTCGCTAGTTCTTTCAAAACAGGCGGCTCTTCTCCTTTGTAAAGCCAAACCTGAAACACTGTTCTAAGATAAATAAAAAAAGAAATAATGAAAGAAGTTGCCCCCGGGCAGTCACGCCGCCGTACCTGATATGCCCACTCACGATAGCTCCGTTGCAACCTTTCCCTCAATCCCAATAACTCACGCATGTATCAGAAAGAGAGGTTACAGCGGGGCCCCCAGCGGCAGGACCATACAGGTTTCACAGTCGCGCTCTGCACAACAACAGACAATAACAAATCAAGGCATAGTTCCACATTGTCAGTTTTGGCTGAATAGACCCGAACAATGGTTAACTTTTCCATTCACTTCATTGATGTTAACATTTCGACGATTTGAATGTGCGGATATTCAAGGTCTGAGATTTCTCCGGCCATATTATTATTAAACACATACTTCGGCACTGAAATACCTGTGCTTGTAGTACCTGCAATCATAAATAACGCCTCTCTCCGCGGCCTTTCAACAAACTTATAACATTATACAATAATGTATTTAAACAGTGCTTGAAGTCAATAACTTCATCAACCGGAACTCTCGCTTCTCTTAATATAACCATTCGAAAGATATATGAAAAAGGAGGAACGTATGCGCGACTCATTTCGGCCAGTTTCATACAAATCATAGATTTGGATTTGAGATCAAAATACCCGACCAAACTGAATAATTATTTTTGTAATCAAAAGTTATATCAAATATCCAGTTCGGATGTGAGATTCGGATGTGATGATTCTACTTTATTTATTTTTGCTTTAAATTATAAGATACAGGCCATTAAAGATTTTAGTGTTTGATGATTTTAGAGGCAACTTGAGCAATTATTTGTGAGTAAATGAAAAACAATAAAAAATTATTTTACTATATTTGACATATAAATGAAATGAAATATAAAATAAAAATTAAGAAAAAAAAATTATATGAGTAAATTTAAAATAAAAATTACCTATTTACTGCGGAACAAAGATTTGTCCAAATTTAAGATTTGTATGAAACTGGCCGAAATGAGCCGCGCATACGTTCCTCTTAATCAACGACTTATCTTCCCATGAGGCCCGAGAAAAATGTATCGAATTTTCTTCATATTTCCCAGTATTCATGAATCATTTCCCTTAAACTCTAACGGACATGAATTAAAACTGGCAATGATAAAACCTATTAATTTAATGCTTCATAACACCTTGTAGAATCATTAAAAAAAATTACGTGAATCTTTTTTCAATGCTTCAGAAATTATTGGCACTTTTTAACCCGTGTTACAATTTTACAATTTGATTTGTTTTTCTTTTTATCTTATATTATATAATTGGTTACTTATGCATTTATTATGTACGACTACCATAATACGGTCATGAGCTTTAATCTAGAGATCTTAAATATTTTTTAATATCTTAAAAAAGTTGAATAAATAAAATATAATTTAAAAAAAAAACTTTTATATAAGTACATGAAACTTTGGGTCTCAAAGGGCGTGTCTCACTTTAAACGCCAAATCATACAAAATTTAAAATATTTTATTAGTAAAACTAAAAATAACACTTTAATACGAAAAACTAATTTAAAGGATGTGGATGCCGAGAATAAACACAAACATCAAAGTGTAAACATGGCTCCAGCCTTAACGAATAGCTTAAATCAAATTTGATTAAAAAAAAATAGAACAGAAAGTCAGTAAACCAGCGATTGGAAAACGAAAACCGCCATTTTCTTTAATTTCCGTGAGAACTTGAGAGGTAGTTTTGTATATTTCTCTAACAGGAACGTCATTCCGGCTTGCTCCGGTCTGTTCGAAGCACTGTTTGTACGCAAGTTCTCATCCATACGTAAATATTATAAATGTTACCTGTCTCTGATCTTCGACACACCTCTCAGTCCTCTTACAGCTCAATCCGTGTTGGTATGTACTAATGTATGCAAGTATGTTCTCGGGATTATGTTTGGGTCCAATAAGTACTTATCGCCTTACAATAATGATCCTCGTTCGATTGTCTGCTTTGGGCACTTCAGAAGAGTTCGCCGGCAATCAGTATTTCCAACACGTAATCGAAAACATTAAGTGTGATTTATAAGCAGGAATAAAGCCATCATTACTTAAATCCACACAATATGTTTGCATATTCATTCTCTCCTTAAACATGGTTCAAAAGACAATGTTAACTGTGATCCAACGCCATCTTTACAAGTAATTTATTGATGATTATCTTTGGGTTTGATATTTGATACTTATTGTTACTTTCATGGTTTAATTTCAAATGATGTCATTCCCTCATTAACATTAGCATTATCATTGGTAATAAATACCAACTGATAAATTTGATTACATTTTTTGCGATAGATATAATCAGACATCCCTTTCGTTTAAATGTTCTAAATTCAATATTTGAATTTAGTAATTGAATGTTATTAAAAGTCACCACTGAAATAGTAGTGAAAAAAATGAGTTGCTGCGTTTGTTTCGAAGTCAATGTCAATCGATGTCGTCGTATGGGCGTGCGCGTTGTGTCATCCAATTACCGTAAAAACTGGTTTCCAGCATAAAGTTCTTGGAGTACGTAGGTACTAGGTATACGTACTCAACGTACTGTTGTTACAAAACCATGTAGCCAATGATACATATGCAATCAGTCAGTATCTAAATAGGAAGTTTATAAAATTTGTGTTGTATATTGTTACTACAATTTCAGAGGGTAATTAATTAATGGTGTCTTAGACAACATTCAAGTTCTTTATTCTCCATTTAAGGCCTCGTACCCGAGCACGAAAAGAAGCAGATGGAGAGATATGTAATTACGAATGTTGGAGAGAGCGCGCTAATACTTCAGACGATAAAATTGAAGCGAAAACGGAGCAAATGCTTAATAAAACATGACTCGTTTAAAATAGAGCAAAAATCTTGTGGAACGTATCTTAAGTATCATTTGAAGAAACATTGTGAATTTTTTCACAAATATAACGTGTAAAATAATAGAAATAGACTTGTTTTTAATAATTTTCGGAGCATACTTTGCGATTTTTTACTATCGAGGGAATTTCATATAATTTGCGTTTCGGCGTGGAACGTATCTAGATATTATCTTCAAAAATAACATATATATTTTTTAAGAGCTTAAAAACTTCAAATGTTTAAGGGAGATATGTAAGAAATCGGTCGAAATTCGGATTGCGGCCGCTTAAGCACAAAATCCGATTTCCGGAAAATATTCTGTTTTTACAAAATGATTTAAAAACGCATTGCCGACATGTGAAAGCTTACTTGTTAACACGGGCCAGCTACACTATCAGAGAATTTGAACAGTTCATCAAATTAAAAAGTTTATTTTCAAGTTCTGTTATTATTTCTGTTCTGTGAAACAACTGGCTCATAATGGAAAAACAACAGACCTTATAAAGACTGATTTCCGGAAACCCTCTGAATGCCTGTACTGGGCGGGGGAATTTCTGCCTTCTATTTTTTTTTATTTATTTAATATTTGTATGTTTTTACAATAAGCATACATTTTTTTTACATGTTAAACAGAGTTGTAAAATGAATATAATAATAGCATTTCCTCATCATAAAGAGACAAGGCTCTTGTGTTTGGTGAGGGAATTCAAGCTCAAGTATAATATGTTATCATTGAGTAAGTAAATTATAATATTGCATCTTATAACAAAGATACGTAAAAAAACTCGAGATATAACAATAAATAGATTTCAAGATTTAAATGAAATATTAACAGTAGAAATGGACTCTTACAGTTGTTTCAGGTGATTTTTCATTTTAATTTGGAATTCATGTATATTTTCGATAATTTTTAGTTTTAAAGGGAGGTTTTTGAAATAATTTATACCTAGATACAGATAGGTATTTTGGATGTGCTTGGTATTAAATTTTGGGATTTTGATATTGTTTTGAAATCTAGCTGATATATTGAATTGTAATTGTTTTAGCTGTATTTCTTTAACAGTCTGTAGTATTGCATATTTTTTTATATACATTGTCTGTTGTTGATACTTTGAATATTGAAAAGATTTTTTCAGTATCTCTACTCTAGTATGTAGATGTAATTTGCAAATGAATATTCTACTTTTGTCATATTTCCCAATAAAAACCCCATTAAACTTCAATTAGCGTGTCGATAATTACGGAGGTTGAGAATAACACAAGCTAAATAAAAACAATCATAAATATTAAGCAAGTACCGTCCTACGTGGATTTATTTAGTGAATCTCTTGAATATTCATAGTTGCCACATCCTCTGCCGTTTCCGCACTCCATAATTACACTCCGTAGCCTCATTCCTCATCAAAATTCAGCACCGTCAGGTGCTCCCAAGGTCGTGATCTCCAACTTCCTGTTCTGGACAAGGATAAGGAGCAGTATGTGCGCGCAATTTTAACTCTTTTTAGCTAAACATTGAAACAAGATAATAAAAAAAGTGTAGGTGATGAGGCAAAATAACGAAAAAATCTCTAAATAGATACTTTGTCTACCGAGAACAAATCGTTTTCAAAGGTAAACAACTATTTTGGAAATATACTTACCTATAATAAAAGCCTCCGTGTTCTAGGGTTAAGACTAACGACTAGCAATCCGAAGGTCGCTGGTTTGAATCCAGGCGTGCGCAAGTAAATTTTGTTTGATTGATTTGTGTTATTTCAATTTATTCATTTAAAATAATGTATACATAGTATATTTGCGGCACGTTCCAGTGTGAAAGATTTTCCCGGTATCGTCCTGGTGTAAGACCACCATTCCGAAATAAAACGTTACTTGAAATGCCTTTAGACGTGTTAGTGATCAGATCTGAATAGTCAGATACTTCCCCACCTCCCTCTTCCCGTCTTCTCCCACTCCTCACTACCTTCAGCCTGACAACATACAGCCCCAACTGGGGATTCCATAGATACTGGCTCCAGACGGGAGCAGTAGTGAGGTATTCATAAAAGTGATAATAAAATAAATAAAAAATCATTTATTTTTATTTTTAAGGTGCATTTTGTGAAATGTCTTAGGATGAACTCTGTTTATACGTATTGTCTGCAAAAACTCTTGAACGACGTGAAATTGGCACGGTATTTTCAACCAAATAACTATTTTTTGCTCGTAACCTCATTTCCATAAAATCCTATGGCTCTTTGAAATATGTATGTTCATATCTAACCTAACTATTGCTTGTTCTGCGTTATTTTTCGAGAAGAATTTTAATAGTAACTATCACTTATACATCTATTACTTTATGAATAAGTTCTTGTTGTGGTATCTGCAGCCTTCATAAGCCGAACAGCTGTTTTTTTTTACCTGTTCTAAAAAAATAATAACATCCTATTCTTCTCGTGTGATCGTCTGTGTAGGCATCATTCAACTTTTCGCCATTCGCGTTCTTGAAAATAAATAATAAGAAATCCGTAATCCTAAAACGTAGAGCAAAAAAAGTTCCGCCATGGCAGCTGCTTTATTTTATCGTCCTCTATTATTAACTTGGTACATAATTTTTTTAACATTCTAAACAAATATCAAAAAGGTACACCACGGACGGGTTGTTTCACAAAAAATTAACAATTTATCAAATTTCTAAGTTTACATTGAAGTTCTGTTTTTTTTTTTTTACATGAGCTCCACACAGGAGGCCCTGAGGAAAATAATTTCCCACAGGGCCTATGTCATCTTTGGGGATGCTATGTGGAGAATTTTTTTAAGGAAGGGAAGGGGAAGGGAGTTCTGGGAAGGAAATGGGTTTAAGGGGTAGAAATCTGGGATTATATATATAGGATTATATTTACTGGCATAGTGTGTCCTGGTCATCCACCTTCGAGACCTAGACAAACTTCACCCCATGAACCCGGGCACCTCTGCTCTGCTGTGAAAGTTCTATTCAAATTTTGTCATAATTTCAACATGTGTCGGTTGTTTTGCAGTACATTAATGGAACTTTTACAGAACTTTAATTTAATTTTTTTTAAATTAAAGAATCGTTAAAATTCTGTGAAATAACACAGAATTTGAACAATTAATCAAATTTCTAGGATAATTTTCATTTTCTGTGAAAGTTCTATTCAAGTTCTGATATTATTTCAGTTGTGTGAAGTAACTGACCCATAATCATATAAGATAACATTACATACAAAACTCTCTTTTTAGGATTTTTTTTTTTTTTTTTTTTTTTATTACAGAAAAAAGATTTTTTTTCATGTTTACATTATACCTGCAAAGCTACTGCAAGTAGCTTGTCGGCAGGAACAGTGTGGACAGAAACATAGTACAGTTAAGTATAATACAATACAGGAAAAAAATATTTCAATTTAATAAAATACATAATAAAAACAAAAATAAGTATAAAAATAATAATAAGAATGTCTAAAAAAAAAAAAAAAAATTTTTTTTTTTTTAAAGTGCACTAGGAGTCAGTCAATAAAGAAAATCTGATTCCAATAGCCATTTTTTTAACAATAGGGCAAATTTAGGTGTCGAGCAATATTTTTTCAAATCGTATGGCAGCATATTAAATATAAGCGGTACAATGTATTCAAGAGTTCGCTGGCCATGTTTATTAGAAAATCTAGGTACAATCATCCCTTCATTTTGTGTGAGCCTAGTATTGTACATGTGATCCACCTTTGTTTTGTATGGGCTATCTAGTATATGTTGCATACAGATTTTATGCCAAAAAAGAGCTCTTATAGGTAAAACATTTATGGATTTATACATTAATGAGATATTTTGCCGCTGGTCGTAAACTGCTTTGCTGACGAGTAATTTTACCATGGCGTTTTGAATTGACTGTACATGTTGGATGTTTGTCTTACATGAGTGCCCCCAGGAAGTTATACCATATCTAACGTTAGATTCAGCCAAGGACAAATAGATTAATTTCATGGTTTTGATAGGCACATAATATTTAAGTTTATACAGTTTGCCTGCAATCGCTCGAAGGCGCTTACATAGCTTAGCAATATGGATATCCCACTTCATATTACAATCCACCGTCACCCCTAAGTAGACATACTCTTTGACAAGCTCAATTCTTCCACAGTCGCAGGGCTGTAAACAATTGTTATGTATGCAGTCAAAGTTATGGGATACTACTGAGGGTGCTATTGTAAATCTGGCATGAGGCGATCTTATGTGCATTAGTTTTGTTTTTTGTGCATTTATAACTAAGCCAGAGTCGTGCGACCATTTTTGTAATGATATGAAATCCTGCTGTAGCATATTCATGGCCGCGAGCAGATCCCTATGTGCGATGACAAGTGCGGTGTCATCCGCATATACATAGTGTTTGACAAAAGAAAATACTTTATTCATAAGAGAGACAAATACTATATATAGTGTTGGACCTAGGATAGAGCCCTGTGGCACACCAGTAGATGATGTTCCCACTTTACTTAATTTTCCATTTATTTTTACCTGAATTTTACGATCACTAAGGTAGTTCTTCAAAAGATTAAGAAAACGTCCCTGCACTCCTATCGCCTCTAAAACTTTAAGTAATTTTGTTGGGTCGATAGTATCAAATGCTTTAGAATTATCTATAAACAAAACTAATATATGATTTTTATGGTTTAGTTCGTTATTTATGTAATTTGAAAAATCTTGAAGTAACAGTTCTGAGCTCTTCTTTTTTGAAAGCCGTATTGCTGTGGATCTATTATTGAAAAAGACTCGAGGTATTTATTCAATTTTATGGAGATGTATTTTTCAAGTATCTTTTCTATGGCAGGCAATATACTGATTGGTCTGTAATTTCCTATGTCCGTGTGTCTACCACTTTTGTAAATGGGTCTTATAATGCTACATTTAAGGTCTTCTGGTATTACGGCTTGTGTTAATTAAATGTGTCAAAATCGGTCCTAAAATATCAATGTGTTTTTTAATATCAAACATTCTGATATTATCTATTCCGGGTGATTTTGAATTTTTTAGAAGTTTAATAATTTTCTGAATATCTGAAAGTGTGGCACGTGGCACATGAATTGCCTATTTCAAAAAAAGAAACTTCTTAGATCTTTTACAAAACTAGAATTTTTTTTTAAATTCTGTGAAACAACCTGTTCTACGAGTTTTCTTCCGATTAAATGCTAACCGCAAAAATAATAATAGCGATTGCCTATCATAGGATTTTTTTATCTGTAAGATGATCTGTATAAATATCTGTACCTATAATTTTTAAAAACACCGTAGCTCTCTAGAAGCTTGTGAGCTATATTATCAAGTTTGGTATTCCTACCTATTCAGGAAGTCTAGCATGAATGCTAGAGGAGGATAGATAAAGTCCTATATCAATTTATCAATACGATATTGACCAAATCCGTCGTCTCCGGTCAGTTTTCAATATTTGCGAGCACAATTTATATAAGATATTCCGACCTACGATTGATAAATTTTAGTGCGGCTTCCATATTATCAGTTGTTGATCTGTCAATATTTTTTAATAATGTCATTTGTTATGCAAAATTGCTGGCTTATTTGATGAACGAATGAAACTAAAGAAGCTCTTAGAATTAAAAGAAGTCGTATTTGCTTTACATAGAATTCAGGAATTCAACTAAGACGCGACCAATTTATTCCTTTCATCTTTGAGAATCGAAAGTTGTTGAAATATGACTAAAGATCTAATTAACTCACGGTTAGTGTCAAAAAGTAAACGCAGATTGCCAATGCATATTATTTTCGTTAGTTTTCAATTCAACACTGCCAATTTATTAATACTATTACTTAATTGTTTGTCGTTTGACAATTCGGAGTGTCAATTCAAAGAAGTCCTCCAGTGTTGTCAGCGTATATCGATTTCTAATTTATTCCCTGTCAATATCGGTTTGGCTGTCAAGGGTGCAACCTTGTTCGGGACCGATATAAAATCATTGGAAGATATTGTTTTGTAAAGTTATCGATTTCACTGTGCTATAGACTTCCTAGACCCTCTTGATCTAGCTTCTTTGATTTTATCTATTTAAGTTAACATTGTCAACCAATGGTAAATACCCGTAACCCCTAGAATCTCATTCTCTATAATCGTCCTCCAGCAATGCGAGCATTTTTTTGACGTGATAACGTCTTATCAATGAACGCCGGCTGCACTCACGAAAAAGCATGACTCATTGTCACGTTCCGCCTGAGCCGAGAGTGCAAGCGAGAGCGCGGAACAAGCGTTCGGCCTAAGCGTTCAGCTTGTGACGCATCTATCTCTCTTCCACTCCATCGTTATTATATGACGTTATCGCGTAAAATTATCGTAAACCGACTTTACAGACAACAAATTTGTTCAATTTAAATACTAGATTTTCAATTGAAATACTACATTTTTAATTTAAATACCAGATTTCCAATTAAAATACTAGCTTTTCAATTTAAATACGTTTCCAGTATGCTTATCTACAAGCATGTAAATATTGTTGCTTACATTTTTTATTTTAATTTTGATGTAAATAACATTGCATTGTTAAGAATCGTATCCGTGAAAAAACAAATTCTTTCAAATGTTAATCGAATCGGAATCGTAATCACAATCATAAAGCGTTCGAAAATAGTTTTAAACTAGCACAGACCTGTGAAAAATCACGGGATAATCTGAATTCCTTATTATTGACAAATCAGTTCTATTTTTTTAAGTAATAAAATATGACGTTGTGGGTAAATACTTGACTGAATTTTTCACTAATTTTCAACTAATTTTGAATGTGCCACTTAAATTCAAAGAAAATTTGTGAACCAGATTTAATTGCAGGGCTAACTAACGCACGCACAGACAACCGAAATTAGTATTGACAGTAATCATTAATATATGAATCGTTGGTTTAAAACTTAACTTTAAAACGTAAAATTATATTTCTGGGTTTTAGCTAGAAGCGCCTATTTAGGTTTTGATAATTTGATTTAAATACCAGAAAGAACTTTAAAAGCCGGGTGTTTGGTGAACTGTTCACAGAATTTGAACAGTTCATCAAATTAAAAAGTTAATTTTCAAGTTCGTGAAAGTTCTGTACAAGTTCTGTTATTATATTTCATTGTGGACTATTTGTTCCACAAAACTGAAAAATTAACATGAAAATTAACTTTTTGTTTTGATGAATTGTTCATGTTCTGTGAAACAACTCTCCCTAAAATCTCCCTTTTTACATTAGCTCCACACAGGAGGCCCAGAGGAAAAAAATCCCTCAAGCCCAATGTCGTCTTTGGGGATGCTGTATGGAGGGTTTTTTTATAGAAAGGAAGGAGAGGGGAAGTTTTGTTAAGGATTAAGGTATGAGGGGTAGTAATGTGGGATTCAATGTGTCCAGAAATGATGGACGTGTGAATCCATCCCTCCCACTGCGGTGCAAGGTGAGGGACTTATTTGAATCCTATGAATACAAGTGTTGGGTGCCTAAATTGATGATGTGGCGTATCTAATATCAAAATTTTGATTCAACGTTTTTTATACCAAGAAATCGATAAACAATCTTCATCCCTGAACGATTCAGAAAATTGACATACTTTTAGCATTAATCCTCAGATTTATAACCCCTTCCTTAGTGCCAAATCAGCTGTTCGATGTCCGCCATTTTGGAGTTCGAATGGAGTTAAATACATACGGAAATCTTGAATGAGAGAGCCAATTTCTTCCAATAAAAATGTAATGTATTTATTGTAAAAACTGTAGGTAAAAGCATAAGTATATAGGTACTAATTTTTTACTGGATACTTATTATCATTTGCAGGTTGTTTGTATCCATACCGTGCTTATTTTATCACCTGCATAAAGTTTAAATCATTTCGTTATCACAAGCTACGAGTAAGGCCCTCCGTTCATGGAGATACATAAAAACTGCGTGATTGTGACATAACCACAAGTACCCTGCAGATACACTACTTTTTGAAGCTGGTTTCCGTACACGGCGCTACCCGAATTATACTGAACTTGATCATTTTTCCCTTGCAGCCGTGGAGTTAACACGATGTCAAACGATGTCAAATGGCTTTTTCTCCAACATTAATCTATGCCTTCTCCACTAAATCCTTTCTTGCGTATTCTGGTAATGTAAAGTTATATAAACACGCATTTTTTCCCACTTCCAGAACAAATCTAACATTACTTTCATGTTCAGACGCCATTTCTGTCAAACATCAAACGAAAGTAGTAGACACGAATGCTGCAACGCGTAGCGCGCTACCGACTTCAACCCGACATCCGTCGCGTAGTGCCGTGTACGAACACCAGCAAAATTGTATGGCGGGTACCCAGGAGCGGTGCGCGTGCTACGCGCATCAGGCTCGAATAGCTTGTAAGTAGCTCCATGTACGGAGGCGCTTACGTAAATATTTTATCGCCTACGAGTATCCGTATGAAATATTTCGTTTCCCAATATCGCGTTTGAGATGAGCTCTTTACATACGGGCTACCGAGGCGTGCTTGAAGCTCTGCTGGATACCTCATGATAATGAATTATCAATCATCAGGACCTTTACGCAACGGCTATTATTGTTTGCTAGGTATTTGGCTTATTGGGGCAGGTAGCAACAGCCCACAGCCTTCAACTTGACTCCCACACCACCTCTGCCTCCGCGCAATAATCTGTTTTGTTTTGGAGTGCAAAGCAAACAATGTTGTTTTCAATGGATTTCATAATATCTACCTGACGTATTGTGATTTTTAAACAGCTGCGTTAACATCAATCTTCTTTGTGAAAATTTTGCGTTTTTTTGTTTGTCTTGTACGCGTTCCTATACCATACATCCGATTGCGATGAAACTTTGGTGATTTGTTGTGCGTACGCCCACAAAGGTTTCTGTATATTAAAGTGAGCTCTGGCGTTACAAAATTTGTATAAAAAATTTCAAAAGGTGGCGCGCGAGTTGTTTGAAAAATGTGTGTATTTCGTATAGTTTAGCGGCAAGGGAGGGAAGATAGGAAGAGTAGGAGAATCCAGGAAGGGGGGAGGGGACGTAGGAGAAGAGAGGGTTCGCGGGAAAAGGGAAGAGGGAAGGCGTGGATGGGAAGGGGGCGTGGGAGGGGAACGGGCGCGGGCACGAAGACGCATGGGAAAGTGCACGCAGTGGAAGAGTGTCGGATGAGTGGGGGCCAAAGATATTGAAATATAATATTTCCTACACTTTATATAGCAATGCATAGACAACTCACATACATAGAAACAAATATATATAGATTTGTATATATATAGATGTTTTTAATTGTTATATTTTGTTCTTACCTATTCCCTCATTCCAAATAATTAATTATACCCAGTATGTCGATAATTTTCATTGACTATAAACACTGTAATTTGGAGTTTAGATCCTTCCATCGCGCAACGACTGAATACTCGGTTGTTCTTTCCACAAAATGCAACCAAAATTACCAATTTAAATAATGAAATGCCACACCTCAACAAACATTTATTACCTAGTTACAATATTTACTCATATCGGTATATAATACATTCTTTAGCATGGTGAAACCTAAAATATAACGATAACAGTCCTAACCTTGAAGTGGCTCAGCTGTTTTCAAATACTTTCTTTGGATTACCTGTTCCTACACACGTAATGTACTTGTTATATTCTATCTTGTGTAATCAACAAGTACCTGTGTGCTTGTTTAATTCTTGTTTGTCCGCCAGTTCTGTTTTTGTTGGTGCAAACAGCTGTTTATCCGAATATCTCAATAACACATTTCGCCTGGTGCCAAAATAAATTGGTCGATTTTCTGTGCGATTTCAAAGTACCTACTGCAATACCTACCATGTTTATCTTGGTGAATAATAGAACATGATAATTCGTAGACATTCTTATCACATCCTACATCATTATGTGCAGTGTTATCAGTTGAATAATATTGGACCCCATTTGTATAAATAATAAAGGACGAGCTACACAACAGCAAATATTGTGTAATAAGGACATCGTTAGTAGGTATAGATATTTCTTATGCGAAGTCATTGATACAAGTTGTATAACAAACCTCTATGGTGAATAGTAGTTGTACTAACTGAAAACAGTTTCTGGAAATTTAACAAAAAAACAAAAAGGTGAAAGGATCGGGGTAACGGTGTCTGGCAGAAAGAACAGAAAAGGACAAAATTTACCAAGTTTTTGTCGTCGTGTAGAAGAAACACTTTCTAATTTATATAAACTTCTCCTGGGACTAAAAATTATGTTATCTAGGTATATTTTTTATATCGTTTGAATCTACGCTATAAGTCAATAAAGTAGGTGCCCCTTGATAATAATGCATGCTTCATATAAATAGAATCGTTTGTAAGTATTATAATACAATTTTCTTTCAATACTACATTTTTTCATCTGTTAAGTAAAGTGTCGTCGAAACCGAGTGATCATATATTTATATACTAATTAAATTTATATTTCCCAGAAAATTGTCACTTCACCACTAGTAAAGCATTAGACCAAGAGTTGAGTTTTCTGGGAATGAAAGTAAATTAAATAAATTCTGTTGTTAGTTAAACGTTAGTGAAGTGTTGGGCTCTTCCAATGAATACATAATTAGGTTCTCGGTTACAAGTTGATTTATTATTTATCGTGTATATTTACAATATTATATAATACTGGACTTCCTGCCTGACTGGACTGCCTTCGGCTGTCATCGTAACCGTTCGTGTTCATGACACGAACGACGCTAGGTGGTACTGCTCTAACTATTACTACTTCAGGGATATCTGTTGGAATGTGGAAGAAAATCAAACCCATCGACATCTGTTAACAATAACTGAAACTACGTGACTATCCAAAATATTAAATAAGATTATATATTTATAATGAGGAAGGGAATCTACCAAATAAAATTAGGTATAATAAATACAAAACAATACAAGAACAACATGTCAACCTACCAGAGACCAAATGGGAAAATAATTCACCGACTCCAGATATTTTCCTATCAGAGGGTTCGACTCGATAGAACTCCTAACTGGACCGATAAATCCTACTGATCCCTCTCTCAATATAAATATTTAAAAAATCAAGATATATGCTTACAGTTGTTTATAATTTTTATTTTATTATATTTTTTATTATTTATTATTGTTATTATTATTCAACATGCCTTATAATAACTGTCCGGTAAATTAGTATGGCATTTAGAAATATCCTACCAGTGACCCAGAAAACATCAACATTTTGTTTAATTTTCTACAAGTTTTTCTGCATTATAATTGATTTGGTGGTGTTTATGACTAATCTGCGTATTGTACCAAACGGAGGGAACACTTTTACATAACTGCATAATCAACTCAAATTTCGATTTATCTGAGATGTCTGACTAATCAACTGAACGATCGATATACACGATTAAACTTTCACGATACAACTTTCTATTTTCTGAATATCTGCCCTAATGATGGACACCGAAAATCGGTCCGAAGAATATTCACAAAAAGAAATAGATTTATTATATTACATTATCTATATCTATACTAATATTATAAATGCGAAACTGCGTGTGTTTGTTTGTTACGCTTTTTTCGCAATTTTATTTCACCAATAGAAAGCTACATTATATGCGAGTAATATAGGCTGTATATAATGGTAAGCTCTGGCGTTACGAAATTATAAATATTAATATATTATATTTGTTATACGTTTTCTGTCCCTAAAAAAGCGAGTTATTGCTAACGTCAGAATAAAAGCAAAACAAATCGTTGCCGTGGAAACGATGTTGATATATTTGCCGCAAATTTTATTTCAGGCCTCGTAGTTAATATCTATCTCTAAAAAGGGGAAGGAGACGCGGGAGAGGAAGCGGAGGCGGAAGGGGAACGGAACGAATGGGAAAGGACACGCCGGGAGAATTTTTTTTTTTATTAAATGGCATTGCCATAAATTGGCATAAAATAAAATGGCATAGCATAAATTTTCAATTTGGGAGGCGAGAATGGGTACCGCCGCCCCGGGAACCTTTATTGGATAACCAACACATTTGCCATAGGTCACACCAAGTGGTTCGCTACGTTTGGTGATTTAGCAGGGGTGCCCGGGTTCATGGGGTGAGGTTTGTCTAGGTCTCGGAGGCGGATGACCAGGACACACTGAATCCCAGATTCCTATCTGCCCCTTAAACCCTTTTCCTTCACAGAACTCTCGTTCGCTTCCTTTCCTTAAAAAACCCTCCACACAGCATCCCCAAAGATGACATAGATCCTGAGGGAAATTATTTTCCTCAGGGCCTCCTGTGCGGAGCTCGTAAAAAAAAATTCTTGGTTTTTTGAGAACATCGAATTTATTTAAAAAAACTTTATTATTGTAAGTATTACGAGTACAATAATTATTATTACATTATTAAATAATATTTATGTAACATTGCACTTGTTGAACGTTATGTGTGTGTTATGGACTTATGACACATCAAAATGAATGTAAACATTGGAGTGGACTTGCCTTCCGTCTGGAATATTACCTAAAGCCTCGATTACATTGAGCGAGTTTACAAGCTACTTCTTCTTTGTGTGCCCTATCAGGTCCCCCCGACGTTGGCGATCACTCTGGAAAATGTCTTTCTATCTTGTGCTGCCCGGAATAGCTTCTCCGCACTTCTAATGCCGGTCCACTCTCGTATATTTCGTAGCCAAGACATTTGTCTCCTACCAGGCCCTCGGCGACCTTTTATTTTTCATTTCAATATTAATTGGAATGGAATTGAAGTGATACTTTTCCCCTCGAAGTTGTGACCCAGATATGAAATTTTCCTGACTTTTATTAATGTGAGCAGTTCTCTTTATGCTCTAGCCCGTCTGATAATTTCTGTGTTGGTGATCATGTCGGTCCATGGAACCTTGAGCATTCTCCGGTGAAGCCACATTTCAAAAGCCTCTAACCTGTTACAAGCTACAAGCCGGCGAATTCACTGCTAGTAAACTCGCTCAGTGTAATCGTGTATACTAGCCAACTAGCAGATATTACACTGAACATGTTTACTATCAGATAGTGAATTCGCCGGCTAACAGCTTGTA
This sequence comes from Glyphotaelius pellucidus, assembly GCA_936435175.1. NCBI lineage: Eukaryota > Metazoa > Arthropoda > Insecta > Trichoptera > Limnephilidae > Glyphotaelius > Glyphotaelius pellucidus. The sequence goes on along the minus strand of OW386537.1, from coordinate 8,097,348 downwards.
AACTCGTTCAACGTAATTTATTTTATTTTATTTATTCACGCCTCGAAGGCTTTTACAATGTTTTATAGTTACATACGTTATTTTAATAACATAAGTTATTTAACATTGTATTAAAAATTATAAGTAGAATTAAAAAGAAATGAAAATATTAGCATAATAATTATAAAATTTAAGTCAGAATTTTAAAAATTTCTTAATCGAGGCTTTGTTAGTAAAGTAACAGGTTTGCACCAATGTTACGAATAATGCATCCAAAACGCCACCGTGTAATCCCCGGCAAGACAAAAACTAAATTAATCTTTTACTTAGAGTAAATAAGTAATATCTACTCGTTTTACGATTCGGGTAAATGATCATTAGTGCAAATAGTAAGCATTAAATTACTAATTTCGGTTGTGCGTGTGTATTGCGTAACTCCGGTTCAATGAACTCTGGAACTCGGATTTGCTTTGAATTTAATTGCAATTTTCAAAATTTGAACTGATTTTGTGAAGAATTCAAATTTCCAATTTGGGAGGCGGGTGTGGGTACCGCCGCCTTGGGAACCATCTATTGAGCAACCAACACCTCTGCCATAAGTGGAAAATACTCTCAGTATTGCCGTGGTGTAAGATCACCATTCAGAATTGAAACGTTGCTTGAAATGACTTTAGCCATATTTGATGACCAGATCTGAATAGACAGGTACTTCCCCGCCTCCCTCCTCTCCACCTCCTTCCCCTCCCCATACCTTCATCCCCACAACATACCCCAATTGGGGATGCCATAGTCTCACTGGCTCCAGGCGGGAGCAGCTGAGACTCTTGTGAGGTATTCACATAAAAAAATAGGTAACCCCAAGTTGTTTGCTACGTTTGGTGACTTAACAGGGGTCCCGGGTTCACAGGGCGAGGTTTATCCGGATCTTGGCGGCGGATGCTGCGTGGCGGGCCGGTCGAGGGAGACTGGTTGAGGGAGACCTTTTGACCTCTCCAGCCGGACTCTTTTCGACCTACCGCCTTGTACTACATTGGGAGGCATGAATTCATTCGTCCGTCACTCCTGGTCACACTGACCTCCAGATTCCTACCCACCCATTATCCTTTCTAGAACTTCTTTTCCTTCCTTTCATTTTTTTTACATGATCTCCACTCAGGAGGCCCTGAGGAAAATAATTTGTCATCTTTGGGGATGCTGTATGGAGGATTTTTTTTAAGGAAATGAGGAGAGGAGAGTTCTGGGAAGGAAAAGGGTTTAAGGGGTGGGTAGAAATCTGGGGTTCAGTGTGTCCTGGACATCCGCCTCCAAGACCTAGACAAACCTAACCCCGGGCACCCCTGCTAAATCACCAAACGTAACGAACCACTTGGGGTGACCTGTGGCAGAGGTGTTGGTTATCCAATAAAGGTTCCCGGGGCGGCAGTACCCATTCCTGCCTCCCAAATTGTTTCATTAAAAACACCCTCCACACAGCATCCCCTAAGATGACAGAGGCCCCAAAGGGAATTGTTTTCCTCTGGGCCTCCTGTGAGCTAATGTAAAAAAATAATAAAATATTTTAATAAAAAATAATTTTTATTGTCGTTTTCAAAATTGGAGTTGATTTGTCGAGAATTCTGACTCTTCCATGATTTTTCGCGGGTCTGCGCTTGTATAGTCAAACAGATACCAAGTGCACTCCCAAAATTTCAAACGGGGAAGAACCAAGTGCACTCCCAAAATTTCAAACGGGGAAGAACGTTCTACCCCGTTTGAAATTTTGGGAGTGCACTTGGTATCTGTTTGACTATAGTAGAACATCATACACGGTGATTTTTATAAATCTAGTCTTTATTTTTTGTGCTGCAGCTGTGTCCGAATGAAGGACAGTGACCTCGTACTTTCTACTAAAAGCGCAATATTAGCGTGTACTCCACTGAGAGCTGAGAAGTGAGAAGTAGGTACCGAGTTTGTGCACGTCTCTGGGTGCATTATGATGCAGTTGTAAATATAAATGCATCGGAAGGATGAAGCATCTTCAGCTGAGTGCAGTTATGCGTCACGGTCATGGTCCACGGAACAAGCGAACACCGATATTGCACAGACTAGGTGAACCCTACACAAAATTACTATCGTATTGTAAATCAATGGTACTAATAAACCATTTTAAAAAGACCCTAGCCTGTGTATTGGTTTACACCAATATGTTATATATTATTGGTGTAAACCAATACACAAACTAGGGTCTAACCTAACTTAACAAACGGATTGCAATCTTTAGAGCACAGGCGTCGAATGATCCTTCGGTATGGTATCACGTCATTACCACTCGAAGTAATCCAATATGATCACCTGCACCACTTTAGATTTTTTCAGATGTTGCTACTTTTTTTACACTAACTCCACACAGGAGGCCATGAGGAAAATAATTTCCCTCAGGGCCTATGTCATCTTTGAAGATGCTGTGTGGAGGGTTGCGTTTTTGAGGAGAGGAAGGAGTGAACAAGGGTCTTGAAGAGACCCATGTTGTAGGAGGGAGGAAACACTGAGGCCGGCAAGTCGTTCCACAGCCGAGCTGTTGAACTCAAGAACGAGTCGTAGAAACGACCCGTTCTCATGTGACTAATGTCAACCGTGTACAAATGTTGGGCGCGTGTTTGTCGTGTTTCCCGACTATGCACCGGTGCCGAGGGGATGCCGTTTCTGCACAGAATCGAGGTTTTTTTTTTTAGGTATTATGGGGCTCCAGACCAGAGGTGGCTGCCAAATTCAACCGTGGGGCGCACTTGCGATTTGTACAGGGTTAGCAGTTGTGTACTATTAAAGTATCTGCGGGCCCTGTACAGTATGCAAAGTTTCTGAGAGGCTAACTTAACTGGCTTCGATGGAGCCCCCATAACTGAGCTGGTCCCTTAGAGTTACACCAAGCATATCAATGGAAAGCCTGTTCGGGAGATTGCTTCCGTTAGTTGCACCAATCTATTGTACTTTATGTCAATGATAATACATAACAGAATATCCAAATCTGTTCTTATGAGCCACCATTTTAACTATAATTTCCATATGCCTTTGTAGAATGGTGTTGTGACAAATACTTTCTTCTTGGTAACACTTCTTGTAGTCTTTGTTTTGGTAAGTCATGTTTCGGGACACTCATTAGGAAGAATATTTTTAAAAGATTTAAAGCAGTAATTATTCTGGACTCGACATTTGAAAGATTGTTTGAGTGTATGTATGACTTATTTTATTTACTACGCTATAATCTAACTCGATGAATAACGAACTTTCGAACTCTCAAACCGTCGGTGTGTTAAACTTAGGACTTTATGAAAGCTGGACTTCTGAACTCTGCTTTCATTTTCATATTAATTCATTCTTCATTTCATATTTATGTAACCTTGTTATCGTTTTATATTGTGTGTGTTTAATTACATTGTTTGCATTCAAAGAAAAAATTGTTTTTAGTTCGTTCTGTTTTAAATTTTACCAGACTACTTTGATCGTTAAGATAATGTGTGTTCATGTTCTGAAAAAAGGGTGGAAGATAGGACAGTTGGGTAAAGTGACGTGTTTTGGCAAGTACGAGATCGTTGAATAGCACAATACCTAAAAAAGGTGCACAGCAAGCCGTAGGTCGGGTGTAAAATCGGGTTCAAATACGTACATCCATTTTGCAGTAGTGTGTGGTACACAATTTCAAATACCTTTTGTAATAAAAGTACAAGTGTGAGCCTTTTGCGAGATATCATAATTGCATCGTGCGTCAAGTTCTGCAGTATTTTTCACGATCCGTGTTGTTCACTTCGCCTTCGTTGCTCTTTTGGAGGTTTTTTTAGGTGATAACAGTTAATAAAAACTGATATGGAAAACACAAGCTAATTTACTATAAGGATGGGTTTTAAATATAGTTACTACCAGGGCTGGGCAAAATATGCTGCAATTGAAATACAAATTACAAAATACTTTTTCGCATGTATTTAAAATACGAAATACAAAATACTTTCTAGTCGTGTATTTGAAATACAAAATATAAAATACAGTATTTTAACCATTTTTTTTATTTCAAATACAAAATACCAATTACAAAATACAAAATACATTTGGTTTAGTTACAACCTTTGGTTGCAATAAATTGTCGTAAGTGCCCTTATCTAAGGGTGCGTTTCCATAGAAGCAAAAAGCTGAGCAGAGTGAAACAGAGACGTACAAAAATTGACTAGACACATCTCATCTCCGCTCCACTTGTAAAGTTTTGTGTTTTGACGGAATTTATCATCCATTATAGATTAACTCGCGTCTTCATTAATAAATACCGCGAAATGATGAAAACGACAATTGACAAGATACTTGCTTTGACGTACAGCATTGCCAACTCTAAATATTAACATTAATTAATTACTGCAAATATTAACATTAATGGATTCTAGCGTTTTAGTCTATGTATTATCTATGTCAGCTTATTTTTCATTATCATTATTAAGATCGCTAAATGTATTTGAAAATGTATTTTGAAGCCATAAGTATTTGAAATACAAATTACAAAATACCTCAGCATCAGGTAATTGAAATACCAATTACAAAATACATTTTTAGGAAGTAATTGAAACACAAATACAAAATACGTATTTGTATTTCAAATACTATTTCAATTACAAGTAATTCAAATACTGCCCAGCCCTGGTTACTACCCGTTGAAAACATTGACCTTTTCTTGGTCACACTCGAAACGAACCATTTACAAGTCGGAAAAGATTAACAATATTTTCAGATTTGTACAATGGTTCGAAAATTCGGTTTCCCTGGAGAGCTTTCATTTTATACGTTCTAAATAATCTTCGGCATCGACAACAAGATTATTTTGTCTTCCTGCATGCAGGGCTAATTATTAATCAATAATAACGAGATTAAAAACAAGCTGTTTTGTGATGATTTTGATTTTTTTTGTCTTTTGAATCGTCTGCAAATTTGCCGGCTGATATAAATATTGTTAATGAGTGTTTTGGTACTCGGCCAAAACGTGATGCATGTTTTCAAACAAAAAAGAGTTGCAGAAACCGGCAACAATGAGTCAGATACTTACGTCATTATGTCGGAATGACCAAACGAGTGTCACAAACAAGTTAGATCGTCGGGATTTTAAATCGGATATTGAAAACATTCTGTTAGACAAAGAAGTGAACAAACAGGTAGAATATGCGGTTAGAGAGGTAGTTTAAGTTAATTAAAATGATATCATTTCTGTTTCTCTCTATGTTCTGTATCAATGTGATCTTTAAATTTTCTAAAGGCAGTGCAAACCATTATTTAATGTATTTAGGAATTATCTTGTTTCTGTTTTCGATGCTCACAACTTATTTTTTGACATGATTTTTTTTATTACAATTGAAAATTCATTCGGAATAATCAATTTATTTGGCAAACCTATTGTCTTTTATGTTGACTGTCAAATGGACAGGTTTTATAAAGTTCCTCAGCTCCTGGTAGAAGTGACTGTGGGAAATGAAAATACTCGTATATAGTTGCATAGACGTTGAAAATTCATCGTTGATTTTATTGTATTTCTTTCTTTTATTTAATTTTGGAAAACATGCACTTGTATACACATTTCAACATAATATTGATTTTTTAGTTCTTTGCAACCAGTGAAGTTTCCGGTAACATAATTTTTTTACAAAAATGTGGAAAATGTAAATGATAAATTGGAAAAATGACACAAATTGAGAGTGAAATTAAAAATATAAAATAATTAAAAAAATATATTAAATCGTGTGGTTTCTATGTAACATTATTTAAAACAAGTTAAAAATATATATACAACAGATATATATTGATGACCTCCGTGGTCGAGGGGTAAAGCCACCAAATCACGACGTATACAAGAAAATTTTATTTGATGAATTTGTGTTATTTCAAATTTTATTGATTCATATGTAAATATTTATTAATATCGTCATGGTGCAAGAATTAAATCGGGGCTTGGCATTTTCAATCCATTGCTTTAGCCATCTTTGGTGACCAGATCTGAACAGCCCGGTACTTTCCCACCTTCCTCTCCCCCATCTAATTCCCCTCCTCACTACCTTCACGTTTCAATTCTGAATTGTGGTCGATAACCAGGGCGATGCTGAGAGTATCTTCCACTCCAGAACATGCCGCAAATACACTATATATTATTTCAAACGAATTAATTGTGAAATAACACAATTAATTGATTCGATCCCGCGACCTTCGGATTGCGAGTCAAGACCACGGAGACCGTCAAAATGTAATGTATCTTTCCACAAAACTCCTCAGCTCCAATAATATGATCCTAACATAATGTTGGTACACTATCAATAGAACTTATGTACCTTGATGGGGTACCTTTACTATAATACAGGAGGTACGTTGAAAACCATCGTAATACGAGACTTCTGGGAAAAGTGCAGGTACACTTCCTGTTGAGTACGATTTCAATGGTTTCCCGGTTTATCACCCACAGGAAATAGGAATGTCCTCCAACCAGTTGACAGATTTTACAATACTTCGTAAAATTAATTTCGTAATATCAAACCAGAGTTTTTACATGTAGGTAGTTAATACTTGTAAGATGAAAAGTACAACTGAGAGGGTTGAGGGGTGTGATCCCAGTTGATAATTACTAAAAATACGTATCTTATAGTCTATGCACATTGTTTGTACACTAAGATTGTAAGGGCTTATAAATGATTTATTAAATACAACAAAAACTAGTAGACACGGCGGGCGCTCTTATAAACGTATCGCAAAGTTGATTAGGACCGGCTGAACACAGTACCTACTCACACATCACACAGGTGCATCGCAAACTTGTTTCCGAAATGAAAAAATAAATGAGAAGAGCACATTGCAAATCTTTTAAATATTCAAATTACATTATCGTATACGCTTTTTGTCCCTTTCTTATAAAGAGGAACGTATGCGCGGCCCATTTCGGCCAGTTTCATATAAATTTTAAATTTGGTTTTGAGATCAAAATACCCAACCAAACTGAAAAATTATTTTTGTTATCAAAAGGCAAATCAAATGTCTAGTACTAATGTGAGCTACTTCATTTATTTTTGCTTTAAATTATAAGATAGGGCCATTAAAGATTTGAGTGTTTCATGTTTTTAGAGGCAACATGGGCAATTATTTGCGAGTAAATGAAAAGATTAACGTAATGAGTAAGATTAAGAAAGGGTTCATCAGAAGGTTGGGGCAAATGAACGAAGAAATAAGTGCAAGGAAGATATGACGCAAATGTGAATATTAGAAGAAGTCGGGGACGCCCGAGGAAGACGTGGCACCATGTGCCGGGCCATGTCAAGAGTCAGAATAATTGAAGAGTATGTACGCGACGATGTACGAATGTGAATGAGGGAAAGAGTGTGCGCCAAGACTGAGTTCGGCTCCCAGCGGTCCGTCCTTTCTGCCTACCCCTGCGAAGAAACGCCGTGATGGTTAGTTAGTTAAATACTATGTGGACGAATTTTTAGATCTTCACAACTAAAAATGAAATGATACCAAAAAGCTTTCTAAAAAAATTTGCTCATTTTAAATTACACGAGGTCACTACTTTTGAACGTACTGCTTTCAGTGTGTGTACCTACCTACCTACTGCTTTATAAATCTATGAATCTGTACAGTGCTCAATCGTGTGTAGTACTATTTTAAGTTTTTCATTCGAAATTGCAGAGTTAGAAAATAATTACACCGATTTTTCTGTTTCGAGTGCTTTCCCAAATCTGTTTTTCTGCAAATGGACACATCATTTAAAAGAAATAAAGAACATAATATGGTACTAACCTAGCCTAAATAGTTTATTTGTTAAATGTTAAGGCCTTCGCTCACGGAGAAACTGAAATGAAATCAGTTGTCAACGCAATTCGAAATTCGTGAGCGCTGACAACCTGTTTACAAGGCAACTAAAAAGTAACTGCCACACAAGTAAAAGTGCTGGTGCGTTGACAACTGGTTTCATTTCAGTTTCTCACGGTCTTTACTGGGGCAAGGGAAACAGTGAAAAAAAAAATTTAAATGCAAGAATATCATTATTTTTATCTTCATATGATGTGCAACTATTTTCTATATGAAAAAGTCACCATCCGCCACTGTTCCGGGTGTATTTCCCAGGTAAACATGCATTCAGCATTCAGCGAGGTAGAACGCGTTATGTAGTACGTCATGCACCTGCAGCATCGCCGTACATACATGAATAACTAATTAATTCCCTTTGAATTTACCGCTATATGAGTAACAACAGAAATCACTCAAGTGATGATGATAATGTGATGAATATCTTTTATCGAGAATGTTCTTTATTATTATGGATTTATTACAATTTATTAATAATTTCAACGATCACGGGCTGAGATTTGTCTAGGTCTTGGTGGCGAATGCGTTTGCCCACCTACTGCGTGTCGGGAAGCATCGGGAGATACTGGTTGAGGAAGAGCATATTATGATCTCTCCAGCTGGACTCTCATCCACACGTCGTCACTCCTGGACACAGTGACCCCCAAATTCCAGCCCATCCCTCATGCCCTCTTCCTTCCCAGATCTTCCTCTCCTTCTTTTCCATAAAAAGACCCTCCACACAGCATCTCCAAAGATGACATGTGCCCTGAGGGAATTTTTCCCTCAGGGCCTCCTGTGTGGAGCTAATATTAAAAAAAATCATATTCAATATTCTTTAAAAAAAAACATTATATTCGTGCAAAAATTGCAATCTTTACGCTAAATACGTAATTAAGAAGTAGGTAGGTTCAATTTGAAATAATCAAATGAAATGAGTTCGAATAAATTAATATTTGGCAGGAGGGGTCGTCGGGTGGGGTAGACTTGCAAAGAGTAATGTTTCCGATTCTTTAGATTTTTTAATTAATTCGATAATCAATGTGTTTTTCGAGCGTGCCCATCACTAGCTAGTTAATTAGAGTTGGCTTTTTTTGCCTAAGTTTTTTTCCATCCACTTATATAATCGCTATGCAACCGCCAACGTCATAGAAAACGTGATAAGGAAACCTGCGAACAATGGCACAATACCTATATTTTTTTAGATGCCCGCTCGAATAATCGTTGAGGCCATTAGCTCTACGGCACACAACACATAGCAACTAGCTTTTGTCAAACTGGCTCTATAATCCGAAGCACTAAAACCTAATAATGTTGTTTAAAAAGTCCAAGTTTTTTACTATATTATTAGTTGTTCAAAACGAATGTATAATCGGTCAAAAGAAAGTGGACAAAAAATGAAGGGCGCAGCGATAGTTTAAAGCCTCGATTACGCCCGATTACATTGAGCGAGTTTACAAGCTACTAGCCGGTAAGTTTAAAAGCGGGTGAATCAGCGAGTGAGATTGTCATGATGACACACAAAACTGTCAACTCGCTCAGTAGCGATAGTAGCAGCTAAAATAACGACTCTCGCGCGAACCAATTCGGTCCACATTTTGTAAAAAAACTTGGGCTCGCAGCTAGCGCCACACGCTAGCGCCGCACGCTAGCCAGTAGCGAGAATTATGGCTCCCGCGCGAACTAATTCTGACAGTTACGAAATCATCTGTTGGTAGGCCGCCATCTAAAGTTTACCACCTTTCAACTTTTTTCGTAGATTGTCCACAATCTGCTAGTTAGCAAGTAATACGATGACACTGAGCGAGTTTACTAACAGATAGTGGATTTTCCAGATAGTAGCTTGTAAACTCGCTCAATGTCATCAAGGCTTTAAATTCAGCGTCTACAAGCTACTAACCGGCGAATTCACTATCTGCTAGTAAACTCGCTCAATGTAATCATATTACTAGCTAACTAGCAGATTGTGGATAATCTACGAAAAAAATTGAAAGGGGGGCTACTTTGGTCGCTACTCGCTAGCGTGTGCGGCGGATGGCAAGATGGCGGCCCGCCAACAGCTGATTTCGTAACTGTCAAACTACTGCTTGATCTGGATTATTAGTTGTACAATCTGTTAAGCCTCGAACACATTGAGCGAGTTTACAAGCTACTAACCGGCAAGTAGTACTTCCAGATAACCTAAAACGGAAAAGAATATAAAAACCTTTAAAAAAGTAGCTAATAGCGGTGAGCTAGCTGCGAATATCTCAGTTTTCTACAAAATGTCGACAGAATTAGTTCGCGCGGGAGTCGTTATTGTTCGCTATTGAGCGTGTGGAAAGTTTTATGTGTAATCAATATCAAATGGTGTTCAGAAATTAGTCTAATTCCTAAAAGGAAATGATTTATCATATTCTAATATGCGAACGTGTTTGGTACATATATTTTCTTCATATTTAAAGTTTTTTATGTTTTTTCAATGTATTTATCGTACGTATTATCAAAAAAGGCATTTTTCATCATCGTATGTTTTTGGTTTGAAAATTTGATTGCTTAGAAATATTCATGATGCTTATTATAGTATTCAATGTGAATAGAACACATCTTAGCCTTTCAAATAATCGAGTATATTTTTGACAAGTCTCTTTATAAGCCCAGAAAAAAATTAAGTATACCTCACATAAAAACTGCTTTAAAGTTCAAAATCTCCTACTTACGAACCCATTTTAGGCTATGTTGTTGTTTACGTAAGAAGTGGTATTGTTAGCGACTCGATATCGAATGTCACACGACCATGGTGCATCACCTTAATCAATATGTTTAAAAAATATATTTAAAAAATATGCACACACATGAATTAGCGAGTAGGTACTTTCAGCATTTTTAAAAATATAAACTTACTAAAATCGAGTCAGATCATTTTTTCCCGTCCAGTCGACGTTCGGTCAGATTCAGAATCACATTTGAATCGAAAGAAAAATGTTCTAAAATCGGTGTTGCCATAGTAATGAAGAAAATTAGTTGTATCTGAATAAATGTTTAGATTTTCTTGACACACTGTCACTGTAGTGTTTTGGTGGCAAGTCGGAACTATATGGTCCGTGGCTAACTGGCTAGTGACCAGACCTAGCGCCCAGTCACAAAAACGGGTCTGGTGGGATTCCGGTCTTCTCTCCTCTCAATGCAGAGGTAAATGCTCTCCGAGACGTAAACTGAGCTAACTACCTGTTGCCGCAGTGTGATTCATAACTCATAATATCATTACTTGAAATTATCCAACTCTGAGTCGGCCGTAGAAACTGTGAAGCAGCTGCTAGCGGAGGCCGTCGCCGGTTGCCAGGTGAAGTCATTATCGGGCTAATTGATCTGGAAACACTTGATATTTTAGAGAGGAAAAATATGCAGCAAGAGAGCTGAGATGATAAAACTCGAATTGATGCATTATTCTATCACATTTCACACTTCAAAACACATTAAAATTAAGTATCACGTGTCGATTTCTCCACAGAAAAAAAAATATGGCTTAGCCACATCGATATAATATCTTACCATGTATAGCCAGGAATATCTGTAAAATTATTTCTGTACTTACAGATTTATTAAACAGTAATTCAGCACCATAATTTACATTTTTATACAAGATTATTTATCGAGAAGTGGGGAGTGAACACGAAGCAATTCGCGAGCTGTAATATCGGCAGCAATCGGAAACAGAATGAATAATCGCGTCACGAATGTATTGCGTTGTTAGCTAGCCACAGCATCATTTATTTCTGAGCTTAAATTTTTTTTTTAAATGAAATGAGATAGATACCTCACTTAAAGTTTGGGGTCGTCCATTAATCACGTGATGTTTTTTAGTAATTTTTTAACCCCCTCCCCCCTCCTAGTGATATGTGGTGAGGTTTTAGACTACCCCCTCCCCCCCCAAACCCAAAATAACGTGTATATTTTAGTACAAGGTATATTGAAATTTTCAGAATATTGTTTTAAGGCAAAACATACGCGGCAACAATGTACGCAGGTATTCGGCGTCAAAATCACAGACTTACTGGCGACTGGAGAGCCGAGCGGTTGTCGCAACGCGCGGGGAAATCGTTGCCTGGCGCCGCTGTTTGGTTTAGAAATCGTGCGTTCGAAAAATAAATACACGTGATATCTCATTTTATCCCGATATTTCGTGATTTTTTTCCGAACCCCTCCCCCCCCTTTCGAGCCTCACGTGATTAATGGACGACCCCTTTTCAAATGCTTACAACGATAGTGAGCAGCCTAATTTATCAATCTTTGGTTAATGTTTAATTTATTGTAATCTAGCAAGATTTCGATGAAGTAGATTCATTCGTAGATCTTTGAGATTATAGGAACATATAATATCAATGTAAATTAGAAATGATTTACCTTTAGCTTTAGGAATTACACGTTTAAAAGGGAACATTCCTGATCTTAACTGAGATTTTTTAATCCTCCGTTATTAGGTTTGATTTGGCTAGATAATTTTAAGAAAAATCATATCAAAGTACATATTATGTATTCCATCTTATGAATGAAGCAAGGAGCGTGTGCTGAGTGTGTAATGAATGATGTATAAAAATACCATTCATTGAAAGAAATTTCCTCAATTTTCATAGAACATTACAATATGGCTTATGTATACTCATTGTTCGCCCGCTGAGCTTGTAAATGTCAAATAGTTACGACGATCCAACACGCGGAGTCCCGATGCCGGCAGTAGGTAGTTCCGAATAGATTACTAGGTCACATCGCCTTTTATGTGACGGCTTAAAAGTGTGTTCTTTGGGGAAATGCCAAGGGTTCAACGCCTCATCCACCGGTCATAGGAAAAGTGGACGTGGCAATGACACGTCGTCTTCCAGTGCAAATTAATATTTATACCATAAGGCCAGATAATAAAACAACGACCTTGCGCCATTCAAGTTATGTTGTCACTTGCCTTGAATTACGATTAAATTTGTTTTGCCATTGATAAAATTGCAGAACGTTGACTTCTATTTTTTATCTTTGCTAATAAATGGATAAATTTCGTATAAGGAGTTAACAAATTGTGATTTGCATACAATTATGTTTTTGCTATAAAAATATGGTACTTAGAAATATTCAATTTACGACGCGTTTCTAACTTTTACATTTACATTTCTAATTTACACATTAATCACAATGAAAAAAATAATATGAATGAACACAGATTTTTATTGTAATATGCATACTTGAGGTGTTCAGTAATTACGTCCAATGCTTATTTTTTTAAATTTTTGGATATCTTTGAAGTCTACTTATTCGACAAACTATCTTCCAAAAAGATCATATTCCATTTTCTCTTCTCAATCTTTTGTTATTTACATTCCGGCAACCGAAATTGGTGAAATATTTTTCTGGTCAAAAGTGGGTCCATCGTATAGAAATTAGTGAGAAAACTTATATTATTTTGTTTTCACTTTTGGTAACCCTAATTTAAGTATTGTCGACGATGCAACTTACAAATTTAATTGCTTTAACATGTTTTTGTTTAACTTGAAGTGTCTTGTGTTGTGTTGAAAGCTGATAACATCTGCTTTTGTACTTAGTAAGCACTAAAAATTTATAAAAAATTGCATATTAATTAAACTTTATTTTACAGAAGTTTATTGTTCGTAACCATATTAACCTAAATTCCTATATGTCCAAATATTTAATCCTTGAAAGATTGCTCAAAGCGAATACAATGGTACCTAAATAAAAATTGCATTTTGTCATAATATTGTTGAGAAACAATTAATTTCAAATTACCACACACTGAATTTATGATGCAAAAGTTTTTATCGTTAAATTTTCAGGCACACAAAGAGTTGGTTCGCCAAGGTGATCAAATTCCGCAGGTATTTGTTTACTTTCAAATGTAAATAAGTAAATTTATCAACCGTTGATAAATTATGAATAATGACGATGAGTTGTTGAAACTGAAGTAGCCTGAAAATCATTATGTAGCTAATAGTGCGCCCCACGGTTGAATTTGGTAGCCACCTCTGGTCTGGAGCTCCAAAATACTTGAAAAATACCCTCGACTCTGTGCAGAAACCGGCGGTTTGTTTAATATATTCTCCCATCTTAACGAACGGATTGCAATCTTTAGAGCAGAAGCGTCGGGTGGGAATGCTATCCCTGTTCTAGGTATTTCAATGGAAGAGACACACGCTCTGAGGAACTAGCGTCATTGATCCCTTCGGCTCCGGTGCATAGTCGGGAGACACGCCAAACGCGTGCCCAACATGTGTCACATGAGAACGGGTCGCTTCTTCGACTCGTTCTTGTGTTCAACAGCTCGGCTGTGGAACGATTTGCCGGCCTCTGTGTTTCCTCCTTCCTACAACATGGGTCTCTTCAAGGCCAATGTTCATTTCTTCCTATCCTCAAAAAGACCCTCCACTCAGCATCTCAGATGACATAGCGGAGCTGTGTGGAGCTGATGTAAAAAAATAAAATAAATAAATAAATAAAGAACATGATAATTATTTTGCATTTTTGAATCATTAAAAGGATCAATTCTGCCAATGGAGCTTTGTGAGGTAATTTGATTAGCAGAAACCGCTCGGAAAACCACTTTAGAAAGGTCTAAATTGCAAAGCAATAAACTACGGGTAAATACTACCTTATAAATATCCCCAACCTGTACGTTTGTTTGAAATAAACGCTCCATGTTTCATTAATAGAGGTCCACTATTTGTGAACACCTGTAGACTGGTTAAGGGGCTGTTAGTTGTTACTCCGGGATATCGGAGAAATTAAAGATCTTTGTTTGCTTACATGGTACCTCCGGGTCTTAGAAATAGGGTTAAATTAGTTTCATAAGGGGAAAGAAAGATTTTGAGTGATTTCTGTGAACGAGATTACAATATCTGCGCGGAGACTGGCAAGCGCCGCAGCCATCTAAAGGGCCCATTCCTGACTGCCAGGAGGCTGCAAAAGCGGCTAGAATGTTCTTAATCAGCCAGAAAGACAGTACAGAAGGAAAACATCAACTTAGATACTCATTTTATTGTATGGTGCAAGCATTGAAGACGATGATGATGTAAAAAAATTTTATATTGAAAATGCTACGCGAAACTAAAAACTACATTTTTCAAACTGACCGGAAACGAAACTTCTAGAGATTCAATTGACTTCAAAATTAACTGTATCTTTTAAGTAAATGAAAAATTAAATTGCATCGGAAAGTATGTACCGACGAATTTAACGTTTATTGTAAACTTTTTTTGTTATGAATCATTAATTTCTCACAAAATTTTGTGTTAATTGCACATTTTTTTCAAACTCGCACCGTCTTTACCAAAAAATGTATTTTTTTTTATTTTCCGTCCTTGATATAATCTTATGAATTATTGGAGAAAATTAAAGAAAGAAAGAAAATTTAAAAACAAAAATTATAGAATTATTTCCAGCCGCGGATCCCTCTCCGCGAGAGGAGACTTTCTTTGGTGAGCTCTGGCGCCTCCAGTTTCTACAAAAATATATGTTTTTAGTTTATTAAATATGCTAGAAGCGTGTTCATTAAGTTACCAAGTCAAATTACGATCACTCTAAAAAAAATCCCTAAAAAATTTGTTGAAATTAAGTTTTTTTTTCCATTCCCAGTGGCATTACCCCATTATTTAATAATAATTGCCATCTATGTCTCTATGACTGCATAAAATTTATTTTCTTAGAAAGACAATCATAAATAAATATGCAAGCGACAGTATCATGTTTCAAATGAGACCTTTGATCGCACAATCAGCCGTACAGAGAAAAGAGGCCAATCACGTCGAACTGGCTCCATTCGTCTGAATTGGATAACAAAATTAGCGAGTACACTTAGGTAGGTCCTAGTACCTATCCGCTGTCCAACAAACGGGCAATCACACTGAGAGTGACAAATTCAGTGAACATAAATAGCACTGTTAAAATAATGGAATAATTGTGATTCCTGAAAATGATTCTTAACTAAAAGTATCAGTATCTTGTTTTATATGTACCTACGAAAGACGTGAAGGTACTCTAGTTAACCCCTCAGGCTTTGGCCATATTTTGACAGAGGGTTAAAATATTTCCGCTTTTGCAATAAAATCCAAATAAACGGAATATTTCTCAATATATCCGCAAACTAAAAATGTTTTCGAAAGGTGATAAAATTTTATAATTCGAATTAAACATATAATTTTAGAAGTATGAAACAAAAAAAAGTTTAAAAAAAGGCTCACCTTGCGTTTTTTCCAACTAAAATTACTGATAATGAAAAAAATAAAAATACATACTTTATTGAACAAGTATATTATAAACGTTATTGTTACATCACTTTTTTGTCCTTGTAAAAATAATGAATAAAAAATTCCCAAAGTTTCATCAATTTTTTTCAAATTGCGATCCGTAACTTTTGTTTCATAAAGGTGTACATTTTACTTCTTTTGTGGTTAACTTTTAGATTTCAATAAAAAGTGTGGTATTTTCTCTTTCTAACACCGTTTAGATTATATTTCTCACCGGTCGTTTGCCGGTTGTGCGCCGGCGCACAAGCCAAAATGTTCAAAAAAAATTATATTTGGAATGCGATTTTAACCCTTATGTATAAAGAAAACGTATGAAGAACAAGGTCAGAATCGCTTGGGGCATTCTTGTTCTTAAGGTATAAAATATCGTGAACACACCTAGGAAATCGGAATAATTTCTATGGAATACTTTATGCCCTTCGGCTGAGATTTTTCCCGGCATTTGACCTGTCGGATTGGCTAGCGTCATTTTCGCGACGTTCTCGTGAAAAGTTCGCAAAACATATAAATTCATCAAATAAACGCAAGTAATGTTGTTTTTATGCATAGTTTATTGTCCAAGGAATGTGTATCAGTAAATATAATATACACGATAGCACAAAATAAACCCACAAAATATTACGTCGAAGTCAAAACATCGCGATTTTACATTGTTTCTTCCTTG
Source organism: Glyphotaelius pellucidus (assembly GCA_936435175.1). NCBI lineage: Eukaryota > Metazoa > Arthropoda > Insecta > Trichoptera > Limnephilidae > Glyphotaelius > Glyphotaelius pellucidus. Next base: position 8,080,590 of record OW386537.1, on the reverse strand, counting down.
GCACTTGACGATAGAAAGGGAGACACAACGATTTCTATGAGACCTGTATGAGTTTTTAGTATTATTATCATTATATTTATAACTATATCGCGTCCGCTATCATTAAGCAAAATCTCATCACAATGCATAAGATTGTGCGAAGACCTCAACTGATACCATAATAGTACACCTACGTCATATTAAATGCATTAAAACTTCCACAAACATCTATTGTGTACATATTATCTACTTGGTGAAGTGATTCTGACTAGCTGGTTTGTTATCTATATAAAAGATATGGCATCCATTGGAGAATATGCATTGTTACCAAAATAATGATTCTCAATAACACAAATAAGATGTTCTTCCTTATTCTACGTTCAATAATAATCGTATCAAAATTACAGTGCGATTATCAATTACAATCAGGTGTCTGATCAAATGTCTCCCGTGCGGCGCGGCGCCGGTTGTCCCAATCAAGCTGATCACCGATCACTGATCAGTGATCTTGATCATGTTGTCATGGGTTTATTGTCATCGGTGCCATTCTTCTGAGAAAATTTCTGCTGAAACGCGACCATCGCAGCTTCCAGCACTTGCCAATTTAACACTCAGTATTATAACAAGGCAGTAATATTTTGTCGGAGGTAAGGACATAAAACAAATCTGGACGGGAAGGAAATAAATAATTGTAATAACGGTTCATGTTGAAAATTCAAATACCATACCTGTTTTCAAAGACATGAAATTTGGCTTAGCACCTGTCGAACTTAAATGATCGTATCTGAGTTGTTCTTCTTTTTAACCTACATAACTTTTACCACTCTGTCGCATTTCCACCACTCTGTCACATTTTGTTTTTATTATAATTGAATCTCTCTGAATCTCAGAGGGGAAATTGTAGCAAGGGGGGAAGGAGGCCTAAAACGCCTATTGGGGGTGACAAACACAAGCTGCGTGTATACCTATTTCGAATGACAACCCACGTGACAGAATTGTCGTACGATATAAAAATTGTTGGAGACAAGTTTTTGAGATTTTTAAAAATATTTTATTAAACATCATTAAAAATAATAATCGCTGTTACTTGATAGGCTAAAAAATATCTAATATAAGACATAATTTCTTTTGGAGTTTAAAAATAGTTTTATATTTTATGTCAAATCATTTTTTTGTAACATTATAGAGTCGAGGTGGCAGAAGACAACTGTGATTTGTATGAAATACACTTCTATCACCAGGAGTTACGCCTCTGTCACGTAATTTTTACTACAAAAATATAAACACATATTTTTTAAAACGCACACAGTCGTTAGGTCTTTAGTACAGTAGATTTTAAAGTAATTATAAAATAATAATATTGTTAATTCTGTTGAATTTTTCTCCACTAACTGGTGGAGACAACTTTATGTAGGTTAAAAAGAAGAACGACCCATCTACGGTATAAAATACATAATTTAGAGGAATGGTAGACGGAGTGAAGATAATGAAAAAGTGGCTAATATCGTTATCAGTTGGAGCAAAAGATATTGACACAATAATATTTTGTATTGTTATGTTATTATGCATCATACTTTTATTCTAGCACGCAAATAAGTCACCAAGTCCCACTTTTCACAACAAAAATATATTGATCATTTAAATCCCTATTTGTGAAGATTGCAGATTAGATAATATGCAATATTGACAAGTCTTTTTATGAAAATTTAGTCATTGTTGTCACACATAAATCAACAACATACGTTGTTCCCTAGTACCTTTTATGTATACGTGTTGGAAGTCTGGCAATTTGAATTCCTTTCCATACTAATCCAATTTTGATATCAATAGACGTCTTGAAGTCTTTCTTTGCCAGAACTCAGCGGGGTCAATCTTAGTTACTCAAATTGCTTGGTTCATGGGGTGAGGTTTGTCTAGGTCTTGGAGGCGGATGACCAGGACGCACTGAACCCCAGATTCCTACCCAGCCCTTAAACCCTTTTCCTTTCCAGAATTCTCCTCCACTTCCTTTCCTAAAAATAAACCCTCCACACAGCATCCCCAAAGATGACATAGGCCCTGAGGGAGATTATTGTCCTCAGGGCCTCCTGTGTGGAGCTCATGTAAAAAAAACCTTTTATGTGTGCTTTGTGGTAGGTGTCTTAAGGAGGTTAAATAATTATAAATATTAATAATGTAGTGGTGGATGCCCTATACTCCTATGGGCATTTAATCTTATCCAAAAACTTAGGACGGGTTGTTTCAAAAAATTTGATGGATTCATCAAATATTTGAAGTTAATTTTCACGTTTTGTGTAAGTTTTATTCAAGTTCTGTGATTATTTCAGTATTGTGAAGAAACTATAACTATATAATAACAGAACCATTCACAAGAACAGGCCTTCCATTGATATGCTTGGTGTAACTCTAAGTGACCAGCTCAGGTACGGGGGCTCCATCGAGGCCAGAGTTAAGTTAGCCTCTCAGAAACTGGGCGTACTGTACAGGGCCCGCAGATACTTTAATAGTACACAACTGCTAACCCTGTACAAATCGCAAGTGCGCCCCACGGTTGAATTTGGCAGCCACCTCTGGTCTGGAGTCCCAAAATACCTGAAAAAAACCCTCGACTCTGTGCAGAAACGGGCGGTCCGTTTGATAGATTCTCCTAACTTAACAAATGGACTGCAATCTTTAGAGCACAGGCGTCAGGTGGGAATGCTGTCCTTGTTCTACCGGTATTACAATGGAAGATGCTCCGAGGAACTAGCGTCACTGATCCCCTCGGCACCGGTGCATAGTCGGGAAACACGCCAAACACGCGCTCAACATTTGTACACGGTTGACATTAGTCACATGAGAACGGGTCGTTTCTACGACTCGTTCTTGAGTTCAACAGCCCGGCTGTGGAACGATTTGCCGGCTTCTGTGTTTCCTCCCTCCTCCAATATGGGTCTCTTCAAGACCCATATTCACTCCTTCCTCTCCTCAACAGCACCCTCCACACAGCATCTTCAAAGATGACATAGGCCCTGAGGGAAATTATTTCCCTCAGGGCCTCCTGTGTGGAGTTAATATAAAAAAAAAAAAAAAAAAAAAAAAACCTGAAAAGAACTTACACTGAACTTGAAAATCAACTTCAAATGATGAATCCATCAATTTTTTTTAAACAACCCATCCTTAGGATTCTAAACTTGAATGTTAAGAAACCAAGAAACCCATTTGTTGAAAAAAAAATCATTAGGATCCAACACTCAAATCCTCGGCGTTTGTTGATTGCCTCCTTTTTTATTAGCCACATTTCGCATCCGTATACACCATGCTTAGAAACACATGACTCAAGCGTTATTATACTTATTTACCATAAAATTTATTATTGTGGATTGTGGAGTACCTTCGGAGGCCTTATACGATACAATAAACTTATCAAGCAAGGCTGCATTAGCTTGTTCAATAATGCATTTGTTCTAGTTTGGTTTTTGCTTTCATTGGGATCTCCAGTGTCACTTCGAAGTCATAATCTCCATATATTAACACGATGAAACTTTCATTATCGAGTGCGCAGCATGTAACACACTAAATTAGGATGTGAAAAGTGCATGGTGCAAAAAAAAACTTTTGTGAATGGGGCTAAGCCATTGCACTACTTATTGCAGTTAGTTTCGCAAGTATTATAGACCTAGACATGATAAGCAGATAAGCCGATGATAACAATAAAATGATTCATAATCGAAGCAGATAAAAAATATCGCATGTTCTGAATATAAATGGATATTTTCTTTGTTAAAAATTGCATTGTGTTGTAAGAAAAACTTCTTTGTCTCTCTTATCAATTGACTTTAATAACAAATCCAGAAAATTGATTGAAAGTTGCTTAATTGATCGTTTACTGACAATTGAAGCGATTGACAATAGAGACATCCCATTGAAGGGGGAATGATGTGTATTATAGGCGCCATGGGTGAGCGCCATCGGCGCAGCTGAATGATCGTTTCGCTGCGTGATTGACATTCGTTTGTTCAATTGCTCTATCTATCGAGCAATTTGAATTGCAGTTTCGTTGCCGACCGAGATTTGTTTTCAATTTTTTATGAGAAAAACTCTCTTTTTATAACTTTTGAAGGTTATTCCCATCAAGAGAGGTCTGGGTTCGAGTCCCAGTTGCGACCATTGTTTTTTTCTGTTTTTCTGTGTCTTGTTTTCTTTCATATTTTCATTTAGATTATAAGTGTTATCTTCTTCTTCAATGAGATTTGTTTTGTTGTCAATGACTCGAGTACATTGTCAATGACTCGAGTACATTGACAATTAGCAATCATCATCTTCGGACTCTTCACTTTTCTTTCTCTCTTCTTCAATTTTACCCAACTAAATACTAATTAGAATGTGTTTTCTTATCTTTTCAGTCGTAGTCGAAGTGGATGGAAGACCAATCGGTGTGGAGCTCTGTGATACAGCGGGACAGGTACATATTTTTATTTTGTAATTCCTATAAAGAAGTGCACATTTTCACGTCAAACCTTTTCTTTATTAGGAAAATTTTAATGAAAACTGATATCATTCCTACAAGACTGATAAAGACGGCCAAAAGAGGAACTAACGAATTTCCTACGTTTTCTTATTTTTTTAATGCACATTTCTTTTTATGTAGTATATAAGTTTATCGATCAGTTTATAAGTGCATCGGAGTGTCAATTTCTTTTGCAAATTCTATTTTTTTCAATTTACCAACTAACAATTCTGTGAACAAATAGTAGAAAGGTACCTAGGTCTCGCGTCCAATAATTTCTTATATTCTCTTATCTAATAAAACAAAAACGAAATTTCCTCTTAAATCATGAGATTTGTAAGAAGGTACAAATATCTACCTACTTAATTATAAACTTATAAACCATATATTTCATGTACGTAACTCTTTTTTAAATTCTAATGAGGAATTTAAATAATTTGTCCAAGGAAACGTCACTATCTCACTGGCAATTATTTTTTTAACCTTCTTCAGATAGGTACAATAATATTAAAAACATTTGAATAAAAAATTCCAAATGATCATGACGATTTTACATTTGAAAAAATAATTTTTACTGATCCGTTAAATCGGTCACCATCTTGAACCAGAAACGGAACGTACAAACAAATTTACAGGCACACGAAATGCAAAACGGTCGAGTGAAAAAACTCAGTCGAAAATACGTATTTACTTTATCCAGCCCAGTTTCGTGGGATTCGCTATATTATTATTATTATTGTAATTTGTTGGTAAATTCGAAAAAATCTGTTTGTAATCTATTGTTTCAGTTAAAGTCCTAGGACTTACTAGCCCTAAGAACATTAAAGTCGGTGATTTTCTTTAGGTGGTTCTTATTTTACGTCTACCGTCTACCACTGTTTGTGTTGAGGTTTGTCTATTGCATGAGCCAACAGCGGCTGTTTTATGGTTAAAACTGTATATTTGTGATTTTTACTTGTTTGTGGAATGGTAATGGCTGTTTTTAACGACTTATTATCTTATCTACACACAAATCAACAGAAGGTCTGCAGTCGTGGGAGTCGCTGGGGTAGATTTTGAAGAAAGCGAAACGGATATAAAAAGAAAAACATCTCTTTTTGAAATCAATGGATACGGATATCAAAAATAGTTCTTAGTTTGTTATTTTCTTTTGGCGCCAGCAAAGTTAAGTTTGTTTTGTAAAATTGTACTATTTAATTATTAAATTTTATGCTGCGCAACTATATAATGCCCTACCAAATCAATCAACTTAAAATAATTCATAATCTGCTTGTTCATTTTAAGAAAAAAACCGGTTTTGCAAGTTGCGCTGTAAATAAATAATATGAATAAATAGTTTTGTCCGTTAATAAACTCCATTCTTCCAAGAAAGGCACGCAAATACAACATTGTATTGGGTTGAATCACCGATGTAATATTGTATTCGTAATAGCAGATTCAGTTTTATTTGATCAACTTTGATTGAATGTCCAAAAGTGTTTGAAAAAACTTGTTTAATATTGTTGAAAGAAGGCGGTCCGTGAGTTTTCAGTGAGCTAGAGCGCTAAGATCGAAAAATGTGACGTTATTGACGTTGTTGTAGCTGAAAATGAATTTAATTTTTTTCAAAATTTCAAATTTTTGTATGAAGATCTTCAGTATTCTTTCAGTCAAGGGATGCGCCGCCAAGGATACTGAAAGATTTTCATACAAAAAGTTGAAATTTTGAAAAAAAAAACATATTCAGCTATAACAACTTCAGTAATGTTGTATTTTTCAATCTTAGCACTCTAACTCACTGAAAACTCATGGAACGCTACTAGTTCACGCGTGTCAATATGTTTTCAAGTGTCGAGTTGATCAACCAAAATTGAACCGTGCCTTTCTTCAAAGGTTTTATAACGCCATCTATGAACGAGCAGTTTATGAATTTAAAGAGGGAATAAACAGACACAACCGGAAATATGTCATTTTTAAAACAAATTCTAGACGTATCGACTCTTTTCTACAAAAAATTTTTATTAATTTGGAAAGATTGTTATTTTATCTAATAGGGTTAGTTTTTTTTAATTTAATTAAAATTAAATTTGATAGTTTTATTATCAAGTTCTGCCAGTATTTTAAAGTGTATTTTTGTTACAGCTGTTTCGGTTTACAAGACTATTTTCAAACTGGGGTTCGGAATCTGTTTCCCCAACTAACTGTTAAGGTTTTCTTCCGAACCCCACATAATACACTCTCAAGTAGTGTATCATCAAATTGGTTTAACCGGTTATAAATCAATATAGACACCTTCAATAATTGACATTTAAAATCCTTTAAATAAGTCGCTTAACAGGGGATTAACCACAGTTTGAAAATGGTATTGTAAACCGGAACAGCTGTAACAAAAATACATACTAAGATACTTGCAGAACTTCTTAATAAAACTTTCAAATAAAATTTTAATTAATTTAAAAAAAAAATTAATGGAGTTCTACGAATTAAACACAAAATCAATTAATATAATAGGTTTAAAAAAATTATAAATATGTTTATTTTTATTTTAATAAGGTACCGTTGGTCGTTGGCAGATTTGTTAAAATTTCAAACAAAATTTTGTATTACGCAACATACATTTCAAATCATATAATCATGCAATAAAATAAATTATCTAAGAATAAATTGGCTTCTTCTCAGAATTTTATTTTTATTGAAAATAAAATCACTTAAAAAAACCGCACACGTGTTTTGCGAAAAAAATACTTCAGTTTGTCTATTTGCTTATAGTCTTCCAAGAAAACATATTTCAGATTTTTTCAAACTTATTTTGCTTAGAAATTATTGAAAAAATATAAATACTTATAATCAATAAGTAATTACAAAAATTACATAATTTTAACATCACGTGTTTGAGCATTTTTATTAAAACTTGAGTGTAGGAATATATTATATACGAAGCAAATTTTGAATGTAGTAAAATCGATATTAGTTAAACATGTTGGTACGGAGAATAATCAATCTTTCTCATAGGAACCGCCCTGTACAGTTTCAAGGGTTTTGAAATTTTCTCAGCCGGTGGTTAATGGGCCTTAATGGGACCTTAATAAGGGGCTTTAAACGTAGGTATAACTAACTGTCATGAACAAATTTTGCAAAAAATAAGTAAACAAAAATTATTAACAGTTATCTCGTTATTACAATATTATTATATCTTATTTGGTTAATTACGTAAATAATAAATCAAAAAAGTGATTGTAATGTCAATGGTAATTCCAATGCGCAGTGTACCTCTCAATAGCAGACTCAGGTGACATTATGTCCATCTACTTTACCACAAAACGTCTAGAATTCGTGCGTCACCTCCATTCGTATCAAAATATCGGTTTGAAAAAGTGTGAGTCATGGAATTGAATACAGATTTACAGATAAGTGTCTGGCGATATCTCATTTTATTACAGACTCCCAATTAGTGTTATAGACACAAATTGATTGCATCAGGTATCAATACACAATATTAATGTCGGTGGCGTAGCAACACTCAGTTGTTATTAGATCTCTCAAAGACGTAATTTTCTTTGTTTGTTTTTTGTATAGAATTAAATCGTTTTATTATTCGTGACAAATAAAAAAATCCTGAAACAAAGTTGCCTTTAGTTTGACGTTGCTTTAAAAACCTAATGATTATCACCGTTTTGAGTTATTGTTGACAAACTTACAATTTGGGAGGCGGGAATGGGTACCGCCGCCCCGGGAACCTTTATTGGATAACCAACACCTCTGCCACAGGTAACCCCAAGTGGTTCGCTACGTTTGGTGTTTTAGCAGGGGTGCCCGGGTTCATGGGGTGAAATTTGTCTAGGTCTTGAAGGTGGATGACCAGGACACACTGATCCCCAGATTCCTACCCACCCCATATACCTTTTTCCTTCCCAGAACTCTCCTCTCCTTCCTTTCCTTAAAAAAAACCCCCTCCACACAGTATCCCCAAAGATGACATAGGCCCTAAGGGAAATTATTTTCCTCAGGGTCTCCTGTGTGGAGCTCATGTAAAAAAAAAACTGCTAAGGAACTTCAGTGAAAAATATTTTGGTTTAAAAATATAATTTCATAGGGATCAACAAACGCTGGTTCTGAATATATGTTTTATACATATAATAAGTAGAATTTAAAAATTATTTTAAACACCATCACATGATAATACCTTGTTTGGTTGGTAAGATTGAATCTGTTGATTCTGACACCACAAGTCACAGAACCAGTTCACAATGTCCATATTTGAACCGATGAACCTCGGGTTTTGGTTGTATTTTAAATATTTCATCATTGTTGTGATTTGTAGCTAAGCGCGCGGTGTAAAAAGGACTAGTAAGCAGATTTTGCAGTGGACCTTGCAATTCGAGTTGTCTATATACTATCAGATTCATTCTTTGACAAAAAAAAACAGAGTGGGCGGTGGTCACGTCTCCTTCCGCGATCTGCTCAATTTGGTTCGTTCGCCTTTCCCAGATTGGCTGGTCTATTTATTTTAACGTCTATGGGGTCACAAAATTATTTCGTAGTAATGCAGGTTTAGAGCACAGGTAAATTGTTTATCAGGTGAGGTCACGGATGTATTGTTGCACTTTGGTACAATACACTAACAGTAGTGACGACACATTTTACCTCGTGTTCTTCAATATTAAACGCGATTAAATTTAAGATAAAAAAACGTTTCTACTCTCGACGCCGCTATACAAAATACAGTACCTGTTGAAATAAAACGTTGGCTTTATGTGACTGGTGACGATTTGGGGAAATTAAACTTTGAAAATTATTTTGAATATCAAAACTAAATATAACAATTAAAAATGTATTGGTATTTAAGTAATAATATCATTATTGAATTAAAAAAGGACTGGAGTTCCTTATTGATGCCATTCTCTCATGTAATGCAATAGAACCACATGTGCGAAAACTGTTATTTTGAGTTTAAAATGCAAAACTATTCGTGAATTCCGCTTTGTAATGTGAAGACCGCTTATGTTAAATCTAATTTCACTGTTATTGTTAGATCATTATTTGTTTCCTTGCAATTATTTTTTTTATTTTTTATTTTAGCGACTATATAAAATAATTGTTTGTACAAAATATAATGGTGAATTTAAGTATAGATATTGTATTTCTTAGTCCTCCTCACTGGGGGGTCCTGTGCTGAGGTGGACTAAAGTTATTTAAATGTAGTTTATTTGTCTTATGTCATTTTTATTCGATCTAGTTATATGTAGGGTTGCCATCCGTCCGGGTTTCCCCGGATTTGTCCTAGTTTAGAGGGCATCCGGGGAGCGTCCGGGCGGGGCTTCATTTGTAGTCCGGGCTTAAAAATTTAGAACTGATTATTAAAACAATTTGTAACAAACTGTAATAAGATTCTGTTTTGTAAGTTACATTTAAAATGATGATAAAAGATGACCAAATTTAATTTTAAGGTCTGCAAATAAATAAAAAGGTGATTTATGACATTTTCAACTGTTTTTTATTGCACTGACTATGTTTAAAAAATCCTGTTGACATGTCCGGGTTCTGGGCTCTAAAATCCGGGGTTTTCACGCGTCTTGTCCTGGTTGCCAAATTTTAGAGATGGCAACCCTAGTTATATGCATACACGGTCTGGTAGAGGATTCATTATTTTTTAATAGCTTAAATAATATATTTTTGGCATATATTTGTTGTATTTTTAGTACGTCTTTAGCTTTTGAAAATTTCAATTGAAGGCGTTCTAATGGGTACTTTCAATATGGTCTTTATGATTCCTTTTTGAATTGTATTCAGGTTATGCATGTACTTATGTGTAGCAGATCCCCATCCTACGATTCCGTATTCAATTCGAAAATGACATAACGCGTAGTAGACCTTTTTCATATTCTTTTTACTTACCACATTTCTTAGATTTTTAAAGAATTATAAGGCTTGTGAGTTTGTCTGTAAAGATTTTCATCAATTATTGCTCCGAAATATTTTATGTTTTGTGATTTTTCTATAACTGGGCAGTGACATTGAACATTATTTCTACGGCATTCGTGTAATTTTAGTTCTAGTGATTTTACTGTTTGGCTCCTTAATTCATTGAAAGTGTTATGTATCTTTGCAATTATAACAAATTTATTCTGTTTCTTAGCTGTATATATCTATAAATACAATGTTATAACACCCTTTTCATATCTGGTCACCAAATACAGCTAAAGTCATTTCAAGCAAAGTTTCAAATCTGAATGATGGTCTTACACTAGGGCGATACTGATAGTAGCTTCCAATCTGGAACATGCCACAAATGTACTATACACATATTATATTATTTTACATTAATCAATTTTGAAAACACTCAAATTAATCAAAAGAAATATACTTGCGGACGCCGGGATTTAACCGCGACCTCCGACTTGCTAGTCGAGAGCCTTACTCCTCGACCACGGAGGCCGTCAAAGAAGTCAAGTTAATGTGAATACATTAAAGTTTTACTAACTCATAATATGTCATTGTCTCCAGGACCAAGACTCCCTGAAGGGTTTGAGGGAACTGTGCTACCCCGGCACTGATGTGATAATGCTGTGCTTCTCCGTGATGAAGCCAGACTCCTTCCGCGCTATCGCCAGCCGCTGGGCGCCCGCCGTGCAGTCCGTCCGTGCGCCCCTCGTGCTCGTGGGCACGCAGGCCGACCTCAGGGAGTGTGGACACACCGCCTATGGACTCAAGGTGAACACTATTTTTTTTAAATGTATAATACGTTATACATATAATACAGGTGTCCCAAAAGGCAACGTTATACCATGACAGTCTGATAGGCCAACTCATAATAGACCAAAATATCATAATATGACTCAAGTAAAGTGTCCTTTTTTGAGATATTGGCACTTTTATGAATTTCGTACGTTTTTCGTTAGTTTTATTTTAGAATTTGATCAATAGCAGGACTTTTCACGGTTGCTTAGAATCTTAGGTTATGGAATTTTGTAACTGTGGCACTCGAAAAACAAATTAATTTAAGGTGTCGATTTCACGAAATCCATAAAAGTGTAAATATTTCGAAAACTAACGCCATTTTACTGAAATCATTTTATAATACTCTGGTCCGTCATGAATTGGCCTATCAGCCCTTCAAGGGATAACTTTTGGGACACTCTATATACTATTATTAAAACTTGAGGTATTTAAAAAAATTATAGGTAGGCCTCATTTCATTTTTTGCGAACCCGCCAAAACAACCCATTTAAAACGGTAATCGGGGTGGGTAGAATCACATATCATTATAAGGTGTCCGGAAACTAGTGGTACAAGCGGGTAATTGATGAATCTACATCACATTTAGATTCGATTTTTTAGTACAAACTTTTTAAATTTTAATCCATCCCTCCAACCGCAGTGCAAGGCGATGGGTCGAGAGATTCCGGCTGGAGAGGTTAAAAGACCTCCCTCAACCAGTCTCTCTGTGGCAGGTGAGCCGATCAGACCTGGACAAACCTTATCCCCATGAATCCGGGCACTCCTTCTAACAACCACCTGAGGTAACCTACGGCAGAGGTGTTGGTTATCCAATAAATGGTTCCCGGTGCGGCGGTACCCATACCCGCCTCCCAAATTGTTGGAAATTGTAATGTTTAGATACATTTTTTTAATCGGTCACTACGGAGTAATAACTCCGCTGTTATCAACTGTTTTGTTGTAAAAGTGCGACGAAACGTAGAAAAAACGTTAAAAAAAATTTAAATGCCGAAGAAAGGGAAAAAAATTATTACAAACGCAATACTCAGATTAAAATAAAAGTTTTTTTGTAATCTCTATGTGATGTAAATTCACCAATTTCCCGCTTTTACCACTACTTTCCGGACACCGTGTAAATCCAAATCAGTTGTAATTTTAACAGCTCTCGTAGCCGATGAAGATTACCCAATGTTTCCGATGAAAATTACACAGTGTTTTGATATTTTTGTTGTAACGATTTTTGATTTTCGATACAACATAATATAACATGAATATTTCAAATAACTATCCTAATAAAGCAGCTGCTTGTGTTTAGGAGAGGACAACTAAATATTTTTACATCATTTTAAATTAAAAATATTATTACAAAGACTATTAGTAAATTTACAAAGGATACAAAGGATGACAGATATAAAGCAAAGACGTCAATTTAAACAATAAATAAAGTTATGAGGTGGTACTAGACTATTTTAATTTAATTATTTTTTTTATATTTGTCGTGGTTTTCTCCCGATCGTATATCTAAGGGTAATTTATTGAATAATGTTATTCCCTTGAATATATAGTGATGCTATGCTGTTGTGGTTCGTACTACGGTTAGTCCTCCAACGGTTAGTCCTCCAACAGATATTATTATTTTGCTAATATTTAATTGTGGTACATTATTTTTATTAAAAAAATCTTTGTGTAATTGTAGTAATGCAACTTTGTCGTGCAATTCAATTCTATGTGCAGTTTTTTTTTTCTTTATCTTTTCCCTTTATTTCTGCATACATTCAAAAATAACTTTTAGCATACTTCCTAAATACAGTAAAATGCAAACATAAATATAAGACAAATTAGGTAATGAATTATTTGTACGATCATTATCGTACAAATAATTCATTAAACCTGTGATAACTTTAAATCCACATACAAAAGATATACGTAGGTAGGTACGTGACTTTTCAAATGCGAAAGATTTTCGTTAGGCATTTGATTAATAATTTTGTTTGAATGTTTCAGGCGCAGTGCGAATCTCCCGTGACAGAGTCTGAAGCCAGGATTTTGGCCTCCAAACTGAATGCCCCCTACATCGAAACGTCTTCTAAAACAAAAAGTCGTTTAAAAGATGTTTTTGACTCCGCAATCCTCGCAGCTCTTCCCGTTACCAAAAAGAAAACACCTTTTTGGAAAAAATTGCTTTGTGTATATTGACATTAATTTTCTGATAATAAAACCTATGATATTTTTATGATAAGATTTACCTTTACTTTATATCAATGAACAATAAATATATAATAATGTGATTTTTAAATAATAACCGTACTTGTTTTATTACCTTACCTACCAAAATCACATTTATTTTATAACTAATGCAGAACTTACAAAAATCAGTTCCAATTTTGAAAATAATAATTAAAATAATTTTCCGTGAAAAAATATTATTTAAAGTCACTAAAAAGCCTGGATTATTTACAAGGTACTAGCCGGTAAGTTTAAAAGCGGGTGAATCGGCGAGTGAAATAACGACTCCCGCGCGGTCGACATTTTGTAAAAAACTTGAGCTCGCAGCTAGCGCCATACGCTAGCCAGTAGCGAGAATTTACGGCTCCCGCGCGAACTAATTCTGACAGTTACGAAATCAGCTGTTGGTAGACCGCCATCTTGAGCGGGGAGCGAGTCAAGTTGACCACCTTTCAACTTTTTTCGTAGATTGTCCACAATCTGCTAGTTAGCAAGTAATACGATGACACTGAGCGAGTTTACTAACAGATAGTGAATTTCTCAGATAGTAGCTCAATGTCATCGAGGCTTTGTAGGATATTTTATCGCTTGTCTGAATTCTCCACAGAATCAGTCCCAATTTTTAAAATGACACTTAAATTCAAAGCAAATTTGAGTTCATTGGATCGGAGTTTCGCAGGACACATGCACGATTATAGTTATTTTTTGCGTTAGCTCCACACAGGAGGCCCTGAGGAAAATAATTTCCATTAGGGCCTATATTATCTTAGGGGATGCTGTGTGGAGGGTCTTTTTTAAGGAAAGGAAAGAGAGGAAGTTCTGATAAGGAAAAGGTATGAACAGGGCCGTATTATCCATAAGGCAGTGGAGGCCTAGGGGCCCGACACGTGTAATCCGGCCCTGGGTTTGAGAGGTGGGTAGGAAAATGTGGGTCAGTGCCCAGGAGTGACAGATGTATGAATCCATCCCTCCAATCGCGGTGCAAGGCGATGGGTTGAGAGAGTCCGACTGGAGAAGTCAAAAGGCTTCCCTCAACCAGTCTCTCTCGAACCGACCCGCCATGCAGCAGATGAGGTGTTGGTTATCCAATAAATGGTTCCCGGGCGGCGGTACCTATACCCCCTCCCAAATTGGCTAGTTAACTTATCCGTCTTCCCACGGGCTTCGCCATTGATAAGTAAGTTGCGGGAAGAATCAGATATTGGCAGGATCAGATGGATGAAATTTTCCGGGACATAGAATCCTATTTTAACCAAAATGTCTGGTTTTGATAATAAACCTTTCAGAAACTTTATGTAAGCCATCAGCAGTATAATACGACATCCCTCCTAGAACAAAGGCTGCAGATTTATTTATATGACGTATACATTAAAAATTGATACCTACGCTCCATTCACCGGGTGGCTGAGTTGGCATCGCATTTGGAACCCACCCGGGCGTCGCGCGTCCGATTCATCGGCTGGCTAAGTCCTCCATCACGACTTAGGCAACATTTTCTCTTACTGTGGTGGTAGTAGGAGATTTTCAAATATTGTCGGGTTATTCGTAACCCAAGAATGTTTGTCTTTCTTTTTAAGATTTTTTTTTAATTCAGCCCTATTCAGCCGCACAATACACCCAGATTGGGGGAGAGGTGCGGTAGTGATTTTTTTAATGTATTTATTTATTGTTTCTTTACATAGTGGGTATTATTTAATTGTCTACAATTTGAAGATCAAATACCCCGAGATTATAACAAGATTATTAGAAAGTGATAAACTTGGTCGACTAACTTCAGATACAAGATGCAAAACCATTCGTTAGTATTTCCTATTTTGGCCGCCTAGAAATTCAAGTACCCATTCATATTTCTGTGCTCCTGGTAGTTACTTAGTTTACAGGCGGCTAAAATAGAAACTAACGTTCTATTTAATAAATACGTAGGTTTTTGTTTCCATCAGAAGTTATTTTTCCACCTTCTCGCATGACTGTGCTTCTGGTATTTCTGAGTATCTAGCACCAAACGCGATCCGGAGCCCAGAAGTTAGCAGAGATTACCGGGAAAATAAGGCTTAAGTTTTAAAGTAGATGGATTTAGGTAGCACTCACGCACATTTCCCTGAAATACAACATACACATTTTCCTGAAATTGGTTACTAGCCGGCCCAACTAGGTCCAAAATTGAAAATAAATGTATTATGGTAAAAAAAGCTCTGTTTAACGTGTTGATTTTTTCAAATGTGAAATCGTCGTGTTTTTGGGACTTATTCGCATTTTTTATTATTATGGTACCTGAGGAAAGTTTGAAAAAAAAGTGACGTTCCTTTGGACAAATTGTATAATTCCTTATTTGAAATAAAAAAAATGTTACATGAAATACTAAATGATTTATAATTAAGTAGGTAGGTATTTAGGTACCTACTTACACTTAAAACCTCGAGATTTCAGAGGAAATTTTGGTTTTGATTTATTAAATAAACTAATCCCAGAGACCTTGATGGACGTCATCGACATTCGTACTCTTCCTTCTCATGCGTCTTGTTTAAAAATGAAAAAGAAGATACTAGAACGATGACATCATGTACGAGCTATCACTGGGATTAGTATAAGATATTTTTAAAAATATACTTTTTGGACGCAAGATCTACTGTTGTTCACAGCACCATTATTGTCCAACTCTGCTAACTTCTGCGCTCCGGATACTAGTAGCAGGAGCATTTAATTGGTTCCGAGTCCACCATCAGGAAAAACTGTGACAATCTTAGGTAAACATTTCTTCAAATCGAAGAGAAAAAAGTCGTGGCAACCAATGACTAAATAAAATACCTTAGAGAAAAACTTCGTATGTCAATAAAACATTCTGTCTAAACAGTAGTACAAAAATGGCGGCCAAGATGGCCGCAACTCCGGCCGTTTCCATGGTTATTATTCAGCGGCTTAGCATTTGATCGACATTTGGGGGCAATAACAAATATTTATTACTTATCATAATGTACCTAAATAAAACACTTTTTGTTTGTGCAGTACTGTATTTCATTCTAATCGTTTTTCGGGCAAGACTGGTAAACTGTAAATATTAAGGAAATGATAATCAATTTTCAAAAAGTAGGAACAAAATTTTTCATAATGTGTATTTATTTTTTAATTCCATGGCCTAATTGACATAATTATATCTACTTAAACATAATGTTAGTTAAATGGGTACCATGTCGTCCATCGAATTACATTCTGTACATTCTTCAAAATGTTAACACAGAGTTCTTAGCTGGCTTCCAACCCTCAGGTCTCGTAGCTTTGAAGCACCTTTTTTGCGCTGCTACAGAAACCTGAAAAAATTACTTATATCACAAACATGTTATACAATATACCCTACAAAAATGGAAGTTACTAAATAAAACAAATCGTAACGCAACTTGGGTAGAAACTTTCAGCCACGTTTGGAACAGCGACTTCCTAATATTCCATTCTTAAAGGGTAATAAAGAAAAGAAAATGATTTTCTTTGTAAAACTTAACCTTTTTCACTACAGTCTGAAATATTAATTGCCGGTATATGATAAATCATTGACTAACTATGCGATGCTAATAAATTATTTATTAGTATTCTATCTTTGTATTTATTATTGGGGCACTTCTTCCGTTAATAGTACCCTTTACACACATAGTTCGGAGCGGGACGTGCCCCGCGCCACTTCAGGCCGCCGCGCAGAAAAGTCTCACAACTTGCTGAACTGTGCTGTAAACCGTTATCTTACTTTCGGTCTTTACTTTTCTGCGCGGCGGCCTGAAGTGGCGCGGGGCACGTCCTGCTCCGAACTCTGTGTGTAAAGGGTACTATTGTATATTCAATAATACCCTTTACACCCAGAGTTCGGAGCGGGACGTGCCCCAAACCACTTCAGGCCGCCGCGCAGAAAAGTCTTACAGTGAACTGCGCTGTAAACCGTTATCTTACTTTCGGTCTTTACTTTTCTGCGCGGCGGCCTGAATTGGCGCGGGGCACGTCCCGCTCCGAACTCTGTGTGTAAAGGGTACTATTGGTGACAACCATAGATAAATCTATTTTTTTTTTTTTTTTTTTTTTTTATATTAACTCCACACAGGAGGCCCTGAGGGAAATAATTTCCCTCAGGGCCTATGTCATCTTTGAAGATGCTGTGTGGAGGGTGCTGTTGAGGAGAGGAAGGAGTGAACATGGGTCTTGAAGAGACCCATATTGTAGGAGGGAGGAAACACAGAAGCCGGCAAATCGTTCCACAGCCGGGCTGTTGAACTCAAGAACGAGTCGTAGAAACGACCCGTTCTCATGTGACTAATGTCAACCGTGTACAAATGTTGAGCGCGTGTTTGGCGTGTTTCCCGACTATGCACCGGTGCCGAGGGGATCAGTGACGCTAGTTCCTCGGAGCATCTTCCATTGTAATACCGGTAGAACAAGGACAGCATTCCCACCTGACGCCTGTGCTCTAAAGATTGCAGTCCATTTGTTAAGTTAGGAGAATCTATCAAACGGACGGCCCGTTTCTGCACAGAGTCGAGGGTTTTTTTCAGGTATTTTGGGACTCCAGACCAGAGGTGGCTGCCAAATTCAACCGTGGGGCGCACTTGCGATTTGTACAGGGTTAGCAGTTGTGTACTATTAAAGTATCTGCGGGCCCTGTACAGTACGCTCAGTTTCTGAGAGGCTAACTTAACTCTGGCCTCGATGGAGCCCCCGTACCTGAGCTGGTCACTTAGAGTTACACCAAGCATATCAATGGAAGGCCTGTTCGGGAGATTGCTTCCGTTGAAGGAGACTAGATTATCATTCCGATCCCTTTTAGACGTAATCAGACATGATTGGGTCTTTGAAACATTAAATTCGACGAGGTTATTCTTACCCCAAGAGAAAACACTCTCGAGGTAACCGTCCATTCTTTGTTTCAAAGCCCTCCGAGCCATTGGGATTTGTGAGCCCTTTGGAGGCTTGTCAAACAAAAAGCTATCATGGACTGTACTGTCATCCGCGTAACAATGAATCGGTGCACATGTCAAGAGGTCATTGATGTGCAACAGAAACAAAGTCGGAGACAGAACCGATCCCTGTGGGACGCCAGCATTTATCGAATGCGAGGAAGAGGTGAAACCATCAGCAACCGCCTGAATCGACCTCTCCCTCAAAAAGTCGGCAATCCACGTACACAAGGAAGCGGGAAGTCCGTAAGAAGGCAGTTTGTTGACAAGCCCTCGGTGCCAAACCCGGTCAAAGGCCTTCGAAATATCCAGTGCAACGGTTTGGGTCTCACCAAAGCGTTCCAGGCACCGCCCCCAAACATGTGTCACATACGCGAGAAGATCACCGCACGAGCGGTTCCGCCGGAATCCGTATTGACGGTCGTTAATAATTTTGTTCTTCTCGAGGTATGTGAGTAGTTTGTCGTTGACCACACGTTCCATCACTTTTGACAGAACAGATGTGATCGCTATGGGGCGGTAGTTGGCCGGGTTAGAGCGGTCACCTTTCTTTGGAATAGGGTGAATGATCGCTTTTTTCCAACCAGAGGGCACAGACCCAGACTTCAGGGACATTTTGAAAAGCTTCGTCAAAATTGGAGCTATTTCTGCAGCGCACCTCTTCAATACCAGGGCAGGTATTCCGTCAGGCCCACTAGCTTTATTAACATCAAGCCCTCGTAAGACTTGGAGTACATCCCGATGCCGAATCCTCAGCTTTTTCATACGAAAACCGCAGTGAGGAACCGACGGCGGGATAGCACCTTGGTCATCGAGGGTCGAGTTTTCCGCGAACATTTTGCCTAATAAGTTAGCCTTTTCGGCGGCGGTATTTGCTAGAGAGCCGTCAGGTCTGGTAAGAGGTGGCAGACTGGGTTTGCAGAAATTGCGACCTATAGAGCCCGCAAGCGACCAGAACGCTCTGCTACCATGCGGGCAGGCAGCCAGCTTTCTGCTGACCTGCAGGTCATGCTCGAATTTCGACCTATTGATGATTCTCTTACTTTCCTTTGCAATTTGGTTGTATAATATTCTGTTTTCGGACGTTCGAGATGTGTTGTAGGCTCGGTAAGCCGCGTTTTTTCGTCGCACTGCTTCAGAGCATTGTCGACTGAACCACGGCTTTGAGCCCACACCAGTTTCCTTAATAGTGGATTGGATGAAGCCATCCATCGCGGACGTGATGACTTCACCAATTTCCTGGGCACATCTTGAGGGATCCGAAGTCCGAAAACAGACAGCTGACCACGGGAAAGCATTAAAATGTGCCCGCAGACCGAACCAATCTGCAGACCTATAGTGCCACACTTTTCTTTTCAGCCTCTCGTTTGGCGGTCTGAAGGTTACGGGGATTGATGACGTCACCAGGCAGTGGTCCGACGATCCTAAAGGCGCTGTGACGTCAATCTTGTAACCGTGTGGCACAGTGGTTAAAAACAGGTCTAACAGATTAGAGCGGTGAGACTGGACATCAGGAACCCTTGTAGGCTCCTGAACCATTTGCTCCAGTCCGTGGCAAAGGGCAAAGGACTCCGCTTGTCGTCCAGCCGAGTCTGTTGATCCCGAGAACTTCAACCAAGGTTCGTTATGAACATTGAAGTCCCCCAGGACCACAAACTCTGCCGTAGGGAAGCGGGGCAAGAGGTCATCAATAGTGTTGCTTAAATGTTTGAAGAGCTCGGACGTGTCTGATTCGCTAAGGTTAGGTGGGCGGTATAAACACGCATAAAACCTTACCGTACTGGCAAGATTGACGCGCACCCACATTACGTCGAATCTGGAGATTTCCAGATTCAACAGACGCACACAGTTGACGTCAGCTCGACTGTAGAGACACACACCTCCCTTGGGTCTAAATTTGCCTACGAGGATGAAGCCCGGGCAGTCCAGATAGGAGGCGTCTGGAGGCTCGGCTATCTGCGTTTCGGAGAGGAAGAGAAGGTTAGGACGTTGGGAGAGAAGATGGTGGTGGACAGAGTTTAAGTTTTTGTGCAGGCCGCGAATGTTGGTGAAATTCACCAACAGTTTTGGCCTGCACCGGGGACTCCTGCTTCTCGCCGTTGTTGAAAAGTTATTTTTGAAAGTTTGTAAGTTCATTTTTATTTTTGTTTTTATTTTGTGTGTGTGGAGTGGAAGGTCGGGAAGGAAAGGGTATGAGGGGTGGGTAGGATGCTGGGGATCAGAATTTCCAGGAATGATGGACGTATGAATCCAACCCACCCACTGCGGTGCAAGGCGATGGGCAGGGAGAGTCCGGCTGGAGAGGTCGCCCAATGCGCCCCAAACGCTGCTGCTGGGTCCCCTCCGGTCACGAACCGGCACAACAGCAGCGGCGGGGTTTTTTCACTCGTTGATGGGGCAGCCCACCCTCAGTCGTGAGCCTGAGGGTCGGGCCCCTGTACTACCGAGCGGCCCGGACAACGGTAACCGGTTGTAAAGGGTCTCCCTCAACTAGCATCTCCCAATCCGGCCCGCCACGCAGAAGGTGGGCCGACGCACCCGCCATCAAGACCCAACCAAACATCACCCCATGAACCCGGGCACCCCTGCTAAGTCACCAAACGTAGCGAACCACTTGGGGTGACCTGTGGCAGAGGTGTTGGTCATCCAATAAATGGTTCCCAGGGCGGCGGTACCCATACCCGCCTACCAAATTAGAAATATGGTGACAACACAAAAATTGCTAAATCCGTAGTCGACGTATTTTTATACGTTTCTCAAACTAGCCATTCACGTAACCATAGATAAACGACTTTTCGATAAAACGCGCGAAACGAACAACATGCCAACAACGAACGACAAATGAACTGTCAAAAGTGTCAACATCGTTCTGTCAAAATATGTACTGCTTGATCATTACGAATCTCTTTTGTTCAAAATAGTAATATTATACACAAAATTTACTCAATTGTATGTAATTATTAACAGTTTTAAAATACCACCAAAATGGATGACGACGTTGCTAACTCTGAAAACTATCTAGATATTGGTCTCATGGATGAAGAAATAGAAATTACACCGGAGATTATCGACAATACAGTCAATACAACTCCAACCGTTGCCGATATTGCAGATGAATTGACGGAAAAAGAAAGTGAACCCGCCAAAATTGATCAAACTGACAAAAATAAACCTGAAACTGTGAAATTTACACAGCTTCCCTTAGCGAGAATAAAAACCATAATGAAAATGGATCCCGATGTTAATCTTGCGAGTAGTGACGCTGTTTTTGCTGTCACGAAGGCCACGGTAATGACAACTTTTGTTTCTCACACTAAAAACTATTGTTATCCCAATATTTCAATAATACCTACATTGTGGTGTCAGTGTCTTAGGCTGGGAGCATATATCTGATTTGGCTTTCCGATTGTCTGATCAGACAATCGGATCGGATTAAACCGCACACATCCGATTCGAAGATCGGATGAGTAATACGACCGGGGCCACGCCCTTCAATCGGATCAGACTATCGGATGTATGTGCCCAGGCTTAGTTGAATATTTAAAAATAGTCCTTGCATAGAGCTGCTTTCAACATTTTGGAAAATAAGTGTCCATCATCAGAGCAAAGTGTTGGGCAATGAAGGATTTAAAAGCAAACCTCCACTCTCCGCCAATGCAAAACTTTTCAGCATTTAAAAACACAATTTGCATGTTTCCCTTGAAACTTTCTTTATAATTTTAAATTTGCGAACGATACATGTTTTTTTAGATTCGCATTTTTTTTTAATTTCGAACTTTACTCAGATTTGGTATGTTTTTAGGTTTTCACGGCCAAAAAGTATTTTTGTTATTGTTTTTGGGGTGTTATGCCGTGTTTCGCTAACTCCTTCTTTAGCCAACGTTTCGGACAGCGTTACAGTGTCCATCATCAGGGCAGATGAGCAAATGATATTGGTGAGAGTGTTTACTTAAGCGTGTCGAAGCGATACCGTGCTGCCAGCTCCATTTCTCTACGAGCTGGTGTTAGAAAAAATTTTCAGCATGGTTTTTTGCGTTTAGCTTTGGTGTAGCCGTCAATTACTGGATACCAAGAACTATTGAGCTTAGCTCCGTCGTCTCTGTTAATATTGATGGGGTTTTTATGGATTTCAATTGCCTCCGTAATTAGGCGTGCTCTGTAAGTTTTGGGTCTTCCCAGGACTTCAGGAACAAATCCAAAGTAATGGCCGGTTTCGATTAAGTGCTCGGCGATTGCCGATTTGTCAGGGTGGCCAAGTTTACAAGCACGAAAGTGTTCCGAAATCCTTTTGGAGATCGTTCGCTCTGTCTGGCCTACATAGACCTTGTCACATCCGGAACAGCTGAGTTTATATACTCCATCTGTTTCCAGAGGAAACTTAGTCTTTGCCGACCTCAGTAGGTCTTGAATTTTTGTCGTGGTTCCGAAGACCGTCTTGATGTTCTCTTTTCTCAACAGCCTGGCAATTCTGTCTGTTACATTATGGACGTAAGGCAGGAAAGCGCAGCCTTTTGACTCTTGTTCACCCCTGTCTTCGTTTCGTGCTGGTTTGGCTCTTATGATTTGCCTTGTCTGCCTTGCTGGGTATCCGTTACGCTCCAGTGCATCGGTGAGTTTGGTCAGTTCTAATCCGAGTTTTAGAACTGACTTAACTGTAACGCTGTCCGAAACGTTGGCTAAAGAAGGAGTTAGCGAAACACGGCATAACACCCCAAAAACAATAACAAAAATTTACTCAGATTTGTTTCTGCTCTAAACACAAATGTATTTTGAATAGTAGAGGTTTTTGCAGCTCAACTCAGCTTATCGGCGTTTTTGAACCTGAACATTTGTTAGAGTGGCGGTTTTGCACTTCAACCAGCACGGTGGCCATAATGGTTTTGCAAAATACTCAATGTTTTCTGGCTTGTGATTGGTGCATTGCATTTGTGCACGCGCTTTTAACCCTCACCAAAAGTGGAAGAGCGTCAGTTTTGCATTTGACCACCATTTTAAATGTTGTTTTTGAATGGCTTAGAGGAGTTTTTCCTTTAGTATAAAGGTTGTATAGTGTAGATAGTGAGATACAGATTAAAAATAAGTCAAATGAACAAATTGTGGATAGTGTCGGTTTTGCTTCTCATTTGTAGTTACAGTCTAAGTTCATAGCAAAATTTAGAGCACATGAACAGAATTATTGTTCAACTGCTCCCAATAAATTATACAGCTACCGTTTTGTTTTTACTCTATAACAGAATTAATCTTATAAATACTTATGTTTATTGAGAAAAAATAATCTCTAATTGTCTTTGAAAATCCTAAATCATTAAATTTACAATGTCTCTCATTGTTACAGGAATTGTTCATTGACTCAATAGCTAAGGAAGCGTATAGTTATACTGCTAAAGGCAAAAGAAAAATCATTACCAAAAAAGACTTGGATGCTGTTATTGACACTGTGGACTGTTTGTGTTTTCTGGAGGGAGCCATGGATATTTGAAATAACTTTTCCAAAACAAAATGGCAGCAAAAAGAAACAGTTTTCGAGGAATCCATAATACCTTCTGTGCCAGTTGTTATCTAACAATTTATTATTACAATGGGAATTATGTACCTAACTACTTTTATTTAATGTGTAAAGTTTCCATGTTCATGTTCTAATTTTTAATTAAGCTTGTACAATCATCAATCTCAATAAAAACTCTTGTAAAATGTGCATATGATCTATGTTCTTAATTTCTTTTTACATTACATTATTATTAATTTATTTGTATGACACTATGGCGTATGACACTATTTGTATGACACTACGGCGTAACAAGAACCACTGCATCATAAGGAGATAGAGTCAAGCTGGCTGTCTTCACACGGGTCCTGAAAAAGAAAAAAATGAAATCATCAGTAAATAATTGAACCCAATTTATTTGGTTTAGTACCTATGTGTGTAGTAATATTGTACTAATAATTAATATTTTAGGCACTTTATTGTTTCAATTTTTCATTTTATTAAAAAAATTGTTCTTTTGACAACAAAATCTGGAAGGTACTGAAATTTGAATGTGTTCCTTTTATAATGATCAAAACGATAGTTTCTTTTTCCAAGAAAAGAAGTTAGTTTCAAAATTTTTATAATATTATTTGTGCGAAGATGTGTATAGTATAGAAAGGAAAAAGTGGGGTTGGAGTCGTTAGGTAGTAGTGGTAGTAATGTAATTAAAGAAAAATAGCCAGGATGGGAAGTCACATTATAAGTGGAATCATTAAATCATTATTTTAATAAAAAAACTGGGTAACTACTGTGAGCAGACAACTAAGTACATTAATTTGAGTAAGTAAATAAGTTAACTGTTAGAAATTACCCTTTTTCGAGTTTGGAGCTGATGCCAGAGGTGTAGACCACCAATTCTGCTGGGAGTGCTCGGAAGAATGGAGTCAAGTCCACGGTTTGGGCAGTTGTGGCCAAATTAGCAATAGCCACAGTTGTTGATTGGTTTGGTAGAGACCTGTAATCAAAAAATAATCCCATTTTGAAATTAAATAACTACTATATACTCACTATAAAAATTTGTAACAAAAAATGTATTATGAATCATTATTTCACAAAAAAATGTTAAAAGGAAAGGAAACAAACCTCATGATGGCCAGAACATCAGAAGTAATTGCTTTGGTGGTCAAATCCCCTTCGATTTGTACAGTGGTATTTCTCAAAGCCACAACATCTTTATAGAACTGAAATAAAAATTAAATATGCTTATTTATCTCTATGTATTACGTGTATAGGTAAGTATAGAGATTACAACCTTGGAATGAATAGTAAAAAGTATTGCGGCCACGCATGATTGAAAATTTTATAAATAATAATAATATATTCATTTTTAATGGACATAGAATAAACTGAACACAAAAATTAACAAGGTTTATTTACAGTTCAAGTACTAGGTTTTCACCTGATCTATTCTATGAGAAGTTATGGTCGATTCAGATTTGGGTTTCTTTTCCATAGAAAGCCTGTTCGTACTCACTGATCTATTTCATAGATTCTATGAAATAGATCAGGTGGGATCCCAGCTGCATGTCGTGTGCCATTAATTATGAATAAAATAAATATGTACCTTGAAGTGACTCTTGGGGGCAGCCTGCTGAGCCTTTAGGTTGACTGTCTTGTAGTTGCTGGCCACCGGCAGCCAGGTCGTGTTGGCCGTAGAGAATCCAGCATTTACAGAGTCGTCCCACTGGAAGGGGGTGCGGGCGGGGTCTCGAGACACTTTGTTATAGTTGATGGGGTCTTCTGTGTTGCATCCCTGAGGATCCTTGGTTTCTTCCCAGCTCACTTCACCATTGGTCATGGCCAGTTCTTCTCCCTGGAAGAAAATTATGTAAATAGGTATATTGTAATTTTGAAGGGAGTCCCAACACAAGACAATAGTACCCTTTACACACAGAGTTCGGAGCGGGACGTGCCACTTCAGGCCATCGCACAGAAAAGTCTCACAGTGAACTGCGCTGTAAACCGTTATCTTACTTTCGGTCTTTACTTTTCTGCGCAGCGCCCTGAAGTGGCGCGGGGCACGTCCCGCTCCGAACCCTGTGTTTAAAGGGTACTAATGGCCCACCTGAAGGAGTATCTCAAATATTGTCAGATTATTCATAACTCTGGAATTTTTGTCTATCTTTTAAAAATTTAAATTAATGAGTTTTGCTGAATGGTTACTGTTAAAAATGTGTGTTATTTTACCTGATAGGTCAATGCTACTCCTGGAAGCATCAAAGCAATCATGTTCATGATGTCAGCCCTCTCTATTCCTTGCTTTGTTGCCATCCTGGGGTTGTCATGATTTCCATTCTAAAATAAATGTTGATTTATAGTTACATATCGTTATGGTCTCGCATTCTGCATTACGTATGAATAAATAGTATATAAAGCTTACCACCCAGTTAGCGGTCTGTCCAACGGGCATGTAAGTTTGCCATTTGTCAATGAAAAACTTCATGTCTCTGGCGTCTGAGTTGTTGTTGATTCC
Organism: Glyphotaelius pellucidus; assembly: GCA_936435175.1. Taxonomy (NCBI): domain Eukaryota; kingdom Metazoa; phylum Arthropoda; class Insecta; order Trichoptera; family Limnephilidae; genus Glyphotaelius; species Glyphotaelius pellucidus. Next base: position 8,054,269 of record OW386537.1, on the reverse strand, counting down.
GTTTAAGAATTCGAAATTGAATGGCAGATGTGCTCCGAGGACTGTTCCGTTACCATAATACCTCATCACATTTTTGATATCGGTGTAAGCCTCAACGAGCATCACACGGGGCTCGCCGTCTTTCTGTTCAAACTCATCCAGCACCGCTCTCCACTGGTAGATCATGTCGTAGGTAGGCTCTTGGTTCTGTGTGTAGATGTGGTCCGTATAGTCGTTGTCGTCGGGGCTCGGTCCAATGATGTTGCTGAGGGGCTCATCAGGGAATTTTCCACCGAAATCTTTAGGGTCTACCTCAAACAGGAACGGGACAGCATCCACTCTGAAGCCTCCAACTCCTTTGTCCAGCCAAAAACGTAAGACACTCTGGAAAAAATATGGTTTTATATTAAACCTGCAAGCGCTGTGTTTCATAATATGTAATACTATAATAATGTTTGTAATAATAATGTTTTCTGCAATAATGTCACTATCGCAAACATTATTCCAACACAAAAAATATCAATTTTTGTCTAATTTGGTCAATATTATTATTATGTTTGCAGCATTAACATCATAAATCAAACATAAAAATATCTACTTTTGACTTATTTGGTCAAAAACAACCATTTCCGCACTGGTTTTTTACTGATTACCGATTCATTAACTGGTAGACTGACATAGAAATCAAAACTACCAAAAGTTGCAGCGAGACAGCATGAAGTGTCAATATTGCTTCACAATATTACAATAATCGAGGCAGTAAGAAGTAGCCAATCTGAAAATTGAGGCAAAAAGTTCTTTGTGGTAAAACATTTGATGACAGTGATCTAAAAATATTTCGATCTAAATTATAGACAGCAGTATATAAATAAAAAAAAACTTCTTCCAAAAACAATAAAATTATAAAAGCATAGTATAAAATTATAAAAGCCGGATACGGAAACTGGCTTACATCTTCAGGGCATTACGAAATATTCTGAATAAAAATATACTAAAAACGGTATACTTTTCCTTATGTCAATCTATTATATCTTATGGTATAGTAGTCTGGGGAGGATGCTCTAAAACAATATTAGATCCATTAATTAAAGCTCAAAAATTGATAATGCGGACTATTTACAAAGTACACTATATTCACCCCACGAAGGACTTATTTAAGGACTTCAAAGTACTCAATATAAAATCCTTATACGTCAAAAACATATCCACCTATTACAAATTCAAACATACGAAAAAAAATATTTTTGAATCAACCTACAATACAAGAAACTCCAACAAATCCAATTATATTATTCCACCAACAAAAACCTCAATGGCACAGACACAATTTAACTTTCTTGCTCCTAAAATCTTCAATAATTTAACAATAGAAATAAAGTCAATAGCCAAATACGACAGTTTCAGGAAGGCGCTTGGGGACTTTTTGATGAGTGATTGTGATAATGTTAGTAGCCTGTTTCTCGTACTCAGATGAAAGTGTATATTTTGTTTATATGTGTGAGGATGTTGTTATATGGGAGTATGTACGTATGTGTGTATATACATGTATAGATGTGTGCACCAATATATGCATGTGTGCTTGCATGCACCCAGACTAACAAAAAAGGTAAAAAAGTTATTACATCGCAAGTTATTACATTATTACATTACAAGTACATTTTTACAATCTTATGTTAATTTATTCTCCTTTCTACTTTCTATTTTTTTTATATACATAATTTCTACTTTTTATTATAATTTCTACTTTTTATTTTAATTTCTACTTTTTATTATAATTTCTACTTTTATTATAATTTCTACTTTTTATTATAATTTCTACTTTTTAATATAATTTTTCCAATTTTTAGCGTCATTTATACTTAAATCCATGTTCACACGACTCCATACTTCATACATCATAACTTTTATCCATTGGTCACCATGAGACAGGCAGCCGCCTAGTATGGTGATCTAATATTCTTTATGTAAGTGTCACTAATATGTTACATGTGTTCTATAAATAAAAAAATAAATAAATAGTGCAACACTGGCCTATATCTAAGTCGTTGTTTTGTAAATAGGCCACCCTGGTTCATGCTGCCTCAAATGAAAATATTTAGAATATATTCCTGAAAAATGATTAATTTTGAATTGTGTCATTATTGCAGAAAACAAGCAAATATATCATATTTCACACAAAGCTGGGCAAATTACTGAAAATTAAATTATAAAATTAAGATCTAATCAACCTACCTTCATCTCTTCTACCAAACGAGGTTCCCTGTAGTTGAGATCGGGCTGACCAATGACAAACTGGTGAAGATAGTACTGGCCCCTCACTGCGTTCCACTCCCAGGCACTCTTGCGGAAAACACTGACCTGTAAATTAGACAAACAACCAATTATGTAATTCTTCTTGTCACCTACTTATATTTGATACAAAATTTAAATATGTATTATACCCAGTTATTTGGTGGAAGCGTTTTGCCCGTGTTATTGGGGTCAGGTTTTCCATCAGCCCACACAAAGTAGTTTTCATACCCCTGGGTTCTGTTGGCAGACAGGTTGAACCAGTCACTTTCATTACTGCTGTGGTTTGGTACGAAGTCCAAAATTACTTTGATATCTGTAAAATAAATTATAAACCCATGTATAAAAAATCATGCACATTTTATGTATGCACATTTTAATCATGCATGTTTTATCCTACATTTATTCTAAAACAGTATTCAATAATAATTTCTTTTCAGTGCGGCAATACATTTCAAATTGCTAGCATAACCACATAATATCATATTACGTATGTATAATTCAATAAAACGAACAATACCATTTAACTGGGGAAAGATAATTATAATTTAATATGTTCAAAACAATTTCAGAAACAAAATAAATTATCATAATTTACCAAACTTCTTCTAATTCTATACCTCATTGCCATTTATCTGGAAGGAGATAAGTGGGCTATCCAATAAATCATTATCAGAAGTTTTTTACACCATTTTTTTTTAAATCAAAATTTGGGCCGAATCTTGGCTTTGTGCATAAGTTTAAACATTATTGCACAAAACTCATCAACCCATACTAATTAACTATTTTGTCTAAAGGTCAAAATATTTCGATTTTGCAATAAAATCCAAATAAACGGAATATTTCTGAACGAATCTGAAAACTAAAAACTGTTTTTGAAAGGTGATGAAATAAAATTGGAAATAAACATATAATTTTTGAATAAAACGCAAAAAAAAATTAAAAGTGACTCACATTACATCGTTTCTAACTAAAATTTCTCATAACAAAAAAAAAATAAAAACACACACATATTTTATTAGGCAAATGTATTATAAACTTTATCGTCAACTAACTTTTTTGTAATTTCATTTAAAGTTAATTAATATAAAATTCACAAAGTTTCATAATTATTTTTTAAAATGGCGGTTGGAAATTTTGGTTTCATAAAGGTGTACATATTAATTGTTTGTGGTTAACTTTTGGATTTGAATATAAACCGTGGCGTTTTCTCTTTCTAACAGCGTTTAGATCATTTTTCTAACCATGATAGTAAGGGGAACACAACGATTAGTGCCTTCTTCAGGGCAGATTTGATTTAGTAAGTATCTTTATTTTACGATGTTTACCAACTTACCAAGATTCTTAGCAGCCAACAGGAGGTTATCAAAGTCTTGCATAGTTCCATATTCGGGCTGGATCTCCTTGAAGTTAGCAATGTCATATCCAAAGTCATACATCGGAGACTTGAAGATTGGGGACAGCCAAATGGCCTGGGCTCCAGCATCCTTAATGTGAGTCAATCCTTGGGTGATGCCTGTAACAGAAAAAATGCCCGCATTTTTAAACTATGTATTATGTATATTCTTAGATGAACTCTCCTTACTAAGAAGAATTATTATTACATATTATTTTCTAAGTATGATGAAGATTTGGTTGGAGAACAAATTTAAGAATGCTTCTCTGATTGATTCACGGTGCTGTAAAACTCTCCATGATTGGTCAAGCAACATGGTTCTCTCTGCTAGAGCTAGATTTTGATTTGGTGCCCTCTTTTCAAGCTCTAAAGACTCAATTACATAGAGCGAGTTTGCAAGCTACTAGCCGGTAAGTTTAAAAGCGGGTGAATCGACAAGTGAGATTGTCATGATGACACACAAAACTGCCTACTAGCTCAGTAGCGACAGTAGAAGCTAAAATAACGACTCTCGCGCCATGCAACTATGTCGACATTTTGTAGAAAACTTGAATTCACAGCGCTAACCAGTAACGTCTGCCGCCCGAACTAATTCTGACAGACGAAATCAGGTGTTGGTGGGCCGCCATCTTTAGGCAAACACTAGCGAGTAGCGAGTAAAGTTGACCACCTTTCAACATTTTTCGTAGATTGTCCACAATCTGCTAGTTTGCAAGTAATACAATGCCACTGAGCGAGTTTACTAACAGATAGTGAATTTCCCAGATAGTACCGGGTGCGGCAGAGAGGACGGACGGTAAGGTAACGGTACAAAAGTAACGGTTTGGTGCGCTGTATTGCAAACTTGCTGTGGGCTGTGCAGCGGTCTTTCGTGTATCTGTTGCGGATTTTCATTAGCCCAATAACGGAAATTCTGCTGCGGAACTCTGGACGAATTGAAGGACGCAATTCGCGCGGAAGTCGCCCAAGTTGAGAGAGCGATGTTGGAGAGAGTCTACGCGAACTTCCAAGAACGCCTCCAGCACTGCATCAACGATTTCGGCCACCACATGCCTGATGTGATTTTCCACACTTGACTCTCAAATGCTATTTCCTTGCGAACCTGATTCCACCAATAAATTTGTTTTTGAGTAAAAATTAACTATGTTATGATTTTTTTAAAACCGTCCGTCCTCTCTGCCGCATCCTGTAGCTTGTAAACTCGCTCTATGTAATTGAGGCTTAACTCAGAATCTGCAAAAAGTGAGTTAGTAAGTTACACTATGGTTTAAGACGATCCATATCACTTAGACATAAAATTATGAATATGGAGTAACATAATAAATACAAATGATTTTGTAAAATATTTACCGTTCAGATCTCCAATGCCATCTCCATTAGTGTCCTTGAAGGACCTGGGGTAGATTTGGTAGACCACCGTCTTCTGCCACCACTTGACCTCAGCGGAGACCTGAGGCAAGCCAAGAAGGGCCACCGCTCCTACGACTAACAGACACCACAGAAGCTTCATAGCGAATGGTTAACCTCTCCTAACACAAATGCATTTATATATTCTTTCATTATCTTCTTGAGAACACTTAAAAGATAATAATCTAAGTATGTACTATTATAATTGGATTCTTCCTCTTATTATTATCGTGGTGCTGTTCATATATGAATTTATTATAATCGTTTTCTACATATGCATTTATTAAAAGGTCGGTAAAACCTGATAAGAAACATTTCCTAAGAAAATTCATTATTTTCCCAACTCAAGAACGCTCTTCTTCAATAGGGATGAGAAATAAAAATCTTTCTGGAAACATAAAATTTGTGATTTTATATAAAATTCTACATTATTTTTTCTTTGCGTCCTATAAATAGGCAATTCTAACGAAATCACAGATCAATAAAATTGTAGAAGGGGTAGGGCAGGCTGTTTCACAGAATTTGAACAATCTGTCAAATTTTAAAGTTAAAATTCAAGTTCTGTTATTATTTCATCATAGGCTGGTTGGTTCACAGTAGGTACTTCGATAAGTGCAGAACTTGAAAAGGAATTTCACTTAACTTAAAAATTAACTTTGAAATTCAATGAATTATTCATATTATGTGAAACGTCCCATCCTAAAATTTAAGAAAATTATCTAGCAAAATATTACCTACACTTTTCTAAACAAGCCAGACAACTACAAAGAGTATGACATGGTTTTTATTTGATAATTTTATGTTGGGAATAAAAAATAAAATTTATTCCATACAGTTATTTGCCTACTAGTAAATGGTTTGATGCCTTCGACCAAGGGTATACTAGGTCAATGTTTGATGCCCCTAAATAGTTCAGAGTAAGTACCTATTTTCGTAAATTAGACCTACAAATACAAATTAGGTAGGTACCTACATAATGCAAAGTAACAATAATAAGTTTTTGCATTTCTGGAAATATTTTTAACTTTATGTTTCAAGCGTTTATTTGTATGCACCTATTTTAAATTTATATTACTGCACCCCTCAATTTTTACACATTATAAAAATTTATTGGAAAACATTGATTTTTCCTGCCATAATCTTATCGCAGTTTTCCATTGAAATCTTTACGTTTTGCATTTTTCCTACCACTTAAACATCAGTAAACACGGTTAAGACATTCCTCTTAAAAGTCTCCACTCAAGTAGGTCCTCCAAAAGATAAAGTGTAAAACATAATAATATGTACATATTATTACGATTTTTGAAAAAATAGCAATCTTATGATAAAACTCGAATGTACACAAGATTATTATCCTTCCATGTTTCAAAAATGCAGTGAAGATTATGTATGACATAATACTTTTTCCAGTACTTCATAAAACCTGGACAACGATTACCGTGACAAGAATGCCTGATTGTATTGTTTTAACAATTCAGTAAATGTTGACATTAAATATGAAGGCGTGTTCTAAAAATAAATATACATAATGTGAACAAATAATGAACAGAATTTTTTCAAAATATGCCCAAATTGAATGAAAATTTATTATCCGGCTCGGTTATGACATAATGGCCCACAAAAAAAGCATGTTTGTTAGAATTCAATTTAGAAGCTAACTAAAATATTTTTATTTACCTCAATTTCTGAAAGAATCCCGTAAGGCCCATCCAGACTCTCGGCGAGAAGCTTCGCCGAGACTTCTCGTGAGAAAGAGCAATTTATCCACACTCTCTTTTTTCTCACTCGTGATCTGTTTCCTGTCCGTTATGGACGACATTACAGACGATGTTCAAATTGCAGCAGGTTTGGCTCTGTGCGCCATGGCATATTATAATTTTGTGAATGTCGTAAATAAAAATAAAGTTTAAAAAAAAAGGAAAGCCAGACAACGGTGGGTAACACAAATTCATTGAAACAGAACAGGGTTGGTAATTCGGAGTTAGTCCTTGATTAAGAAACGAATCCAGAGCGTCATATGCAAACCATGTCGGTTTGTATATCTCATTTTGAACAGCACCGGATTTGGAGGAATCTTTCGCCATATTAAATTTCTAAATTCTGTTGACAGACAATAACCATTTTTTTAGTAAGTTGGCATAAAGAGTACCTGTTCAATTATTCAATTATGCCCCCTGCACTTTAAAAAAAATAATATTATAACTCCACGCAGGACGCCCTAAGGGAAGTCATTTCCCCCAGAACCTATGGGATGGCATGTGGAGTCAACTATTTCAACTTTTGAATTCGGAAACGCCCGGGGTCTCAAAAGTTGCGTCTTACAAAGAAAATGAGAAGTGCATTAAATTTACTTTTAAAAAATGGTTATTGGCTCGCTAAAATGCATTGAAAATCAGAAAAAAACCTAAAACATATATTTTTAAATTATGGTGATTATTATTTTTTTTACAATAATTTACCTTTTAACGTTTGTTTGTTAAAAAACTGTGTATAGGTGACAAAAATCTAAAAAAAAATCTAATTTATGAATACAAGTAAGTCTACAAGAATACTGATTTTATCCAGAAAAAGTGCTTTTTTCCCCTTTTCTATTTTTTATATATAACAAACATATCACATGTTTCAAAAAAAATATCTTTTTGCGTTCTTTGTACTGCAGTTATGGAATAAAAATTAAGTTTGCTACGAAATATAAAACATGGACCCTTTGTTTGATTTTTTACCCAAAGCACCAAATCTATTTTTTTTTCAAAACTTCCGGCCATTTTAGCAAGCCAATAGTGTAAACCAATTTCATTTATTTTTACGTTTTCGAATAGATACAAACCATACGCAACTTTTCGAGATCCCAGGCATTTAAAAATAAGGCAATTTTTTTTCTCTCTATGGAGAGCGACACAAGCTAATATGGAGTTTTAACCTTTAGGAGAATATGGCCGTACCGTGTACGTCTGTAAAAAAATATGCGTAAAGGAGTATGGATGTACACCGTACGGCGGTCTTTGTAGAAATCCTCCTAATAGTAATATGAATTATAAATAATAAAATTTTAAAAATTTTAATATTATTAACATCTGATTATTTTGGAAGATTTTTTGATTGATTCGTGTACAAACCGTAATTCTAAGGAATCCAAAATTTCTGTCCATTCGGTAATTCGGTTATTTGATTTTATGTGTGTTTTTCAACAAAGTTTGATTTTTTTATAAAACATAATGAATACATTTTCGTCATTTATTTTTGGGGTGTTATGCCTTGTTGCACTACTTCCTTCTTTAGCCAACCTTTCGGACAGCATTACAGTGTCCACTCACGTGATGGACACTGTAACGCTGTCGGAAACATTGGCTAAAGAAGGAAGTAGTGCAACACGGCAAAACACCCCAAAAATAAATAAAGAAATTATTTTTAAGATTTTAGATTTTCACGGCCAAAAGTATTTTCGTTATTTGTTTTTGGAGTGTTATGCTGTGTTGCGCTACCTCCTTTTTTAGTGAACGTTTCGGACAGCGTTAATGTCCATCATCAGGGCAGATGTGTAATTGTGTTACACATCTGCTCTGATTACACTTCCCTGCCACAATTACACATCTGCCCTGATGATGGACACTGTAACGCTGTCCGAAATGTTGGCTAAAGAAGGAGGTAGCGCAACACGGCATAACACCCCAAAAACAAATAATGAAAAAAGAAAATATTTTTGGCCGTGAAAATCAAAAATATATCATACTGAATACAATTTAACAAAATGGGAACTTTTGGGATAAAAAAATAACAGTGATTTAAACACTTTCTTATCTAAAAACTCACTTTCTCAGAGGTTAATGCTGCTTGGGTTGTGGGCGTTATCATCTTGGAGGAACCTGGTTTGTCAGGGCAATAACAGGCACAATTCTAAGCAATGGGGCAATTACTTAAAAAGAAGGTGTTCTTTTATTTATTGTTTTATTTTCTTTACACTTAAAATATTACACATTCATAGGACCACACATTAAAGGAGGGGCTATTGCCTGATGGTAATTATTTCTACCAACCAGCACATAATTTCACCAATATGGAGTTGAAGCAAAGGAAGAAAAGAAGCATGTGGCGGTACCACGGTTTTGGTGGAAATACTCATTGACTACGCCATCACAATGCACCGAGTTGCTCCCAACTTGCAAATAAACAATTAAATTAAGCAGTCAAAAGAGAAAAAGAAAGTGAATGAAATCAATTGTGACTGTAATATTGTATTCGAGCCCTCTCTTCAAAGGATCGGCCATTTTGACGGCAACACCCAGTTTCATATAATGATATTATTATTATTATTTTGCATCCAGTCACTCGAGCCGCATCACGCTCATTCATAAATAAGCAAAATGAATATAAAATCGGTCACAAATCATCTCATATTTTCCAACGACCCGTCACCGCAAACGCACGCAGCTAAGAAACAAACACACTTCGCTTCCTTCTAATCCAGGCCGCCCGGATTGCAGCGAGCATCCAGAAGGAACAAAGTATATTAGTTTCCTCAAAGCAGCTAAGCAACTGCACATGTTTGCGGTAAAGGGTCAAAGGAATGTAAAAAGCGACAGTACATTCATTATGCCCCTCTACGAATGAGCAAGCAATTGCTTGGCACAGAGATTAATCCAATCAATGACATAGCTCGAGGAACTAAACCCAAATAATATCATTATAGTGATGTCGTCAAAAAGGGCTGATCCTTTGATGGTGGGCCCGAATACTTTATTTTATTTTAAATACATAAACGGCTATACTGCCTTTTATATAATTTTCTCTACTATAATAGTCTCAATAATTGATGTCATATATTAATAATTGAAGAAGAAAATATTAATAAATCTTAATGAAACATGAAAGAGAACAAGACACAGAAAATAAAAAGGTAACGGTGGCAATTGGAAATCGAACCCAGGATATGTCTTAACGGGACAACGCCTTAAACCACACGGCCATTGGGACTTATTTAATTTATGTCATTTTTGTCAATCTCTGTCAATTTTTCAAAATCAGAATTAACATTATTATCATAAACTTTTTTTTTTTATTTGAGGATTATTTTTTTTTATCTTATTGGATAGTACCGACATTCAATTCGTACTACATATCTGCAATTTTTATTTAAATATAATGTCATACAATTTCAGAGAAATGCATGTATCCATTTCATTCAATCAGGAAAACAAAATCGAAATTCTAATAGATGTATTTAAAAATGCCAAATCAAATACAGCTATAAAATTTTATTATTCCAATATTTTGTATTACAGCGCAAATTCTTCTGTTCTTTCCAGGCCTTAACATATATTGCACTTATGTTGTCAGTACCACAGCATCATTGGGCGAAAGGGTTAGCTGAGCGGTCTTCACTCTTTCTCTGGAAATTAATAAAACAGTATTAAAAAATGCCCCTCCATTCCATTGAACTCAAATAAAAAAAATTGTTCACATTAACCATAGATAATATGAAATTCTATTATTTTTACTACGAAAAATATATAATTTTTCGGTTAGGTACCGGAAAAATGTTTAAAAAAATAAGAATGCGTAATAATAAAATTTACCCCTTTTGTAATTTGGAGTTCAAGCTAGAAGTGTAGACAGTCATCTCCGCGGGCAGAGTCCTGAAGGCATCGAGGCTGGCAGTCTGAGTGGTGGTGGCCAGGTTGATCACTCCCACAACAGTTTTCTCATTGGGAAGAGAACTGCAACAATAATTCGTAATTAATAGGATCGATAAAAAGAGCGGTGAAAACAAAGTTCGTTATTTTCATTTAATTTGAAAGATGCCACAAAGTAATTTTGCAATTATTCAAGAAGAAATAATTTATCTTTTAAAATGTATAAAAAATCTTATTACAAAACATTACACATTGTCATTATGTTACATGTTATATAATAATTATTACTTAATATAATATAATAGTAATAATTATGAACTTACCGCATCAATGCCAGGAAGGTTGTGGAAATGGCTTTCACATCTAAATCACCTTCTTGAAGTGTTGTGGTATTCCTTAGCTTGGCAATGTCTTGGTAGAACTGAAACAAAGATTTAAATTAATCATGTTTCAATAGCTTATCAGTAAATATCTTCACCACTATTATTTACTGGAATTTACCACCAATAATAATGAAATTCATTTAGATACTTTCAAAATGGCGCAAAAAAATTCCAAATGGCATTGAAGATGCCAATGGAACGGAATTTGAAACACCCAGACATCAGTAGCCATAATATAGTATGTATGGTACCTTATAATGGCTCTTGGTGGCAGCCTCCTGCGCCTTCAGATTCACAGTCTGGTAGTTGCTGGCGACAGGGAGCCAGGTCTTGTTGGCGGTGGAGAAGCCGGCATTCTTGGTGTTGTCCCACTGGTAGGGTGTTCGTGCCGGGTCGCGTGAGGACTTGTAGTAGTTGATGGGGTCATCCGTGTTACACGCCTGCGGATCCTGCGTCTCCTCCCAGCTCACCTCGCCGTCTGTCATGGCCAATTCTTCACCCTGCAGAATAAAAGCAATACAACTTGTTAACAATTTGCAAAACCTGCTGTTGCGAATAAAAGTGTCTATTATTTGTACTTAACTGATTTTTTAAATATTCCATAGATTTTATAGGCATTAACTACTGTGAAGACATATAAATAAATTTCATCATGAGTAGACAAAGAAGGAGGAATGCCACCCACTTTCTGGCTTCTTCCACATTCATACATCGGTTTATTATTCTATCTTTTTGACATGACTTGATTCAAGTATTTGCTTCACTTGATCTTGCCATGCCTTTGTAGTTGTGACGAGAGAGAAATCCAGAGAAATGCGCTTCAGACTTTACAACTTAGATAATAATGTGGCGCGCTTATAAAATTTAAATATGTTATGGTGCTTGGTTACACATTTTCAAATTTATTTGTAGCTAAACCATTGATCTAACCTGGTAAGTAAGTGCCACTCCGGGTAGGAGAAGTGCCAGCATGTTCATAATATCGGCCCTCTCAACTCCATGTCTAGAAGCCATCCTGCTGTTATCATGGTTGCCATTCTAAAACAAACATTGGGCATCAAAATACAATGAAATATTCAATAGTTTTAAATAATTAAAACCAACGTAATTACAACTTACCACCCAGTTAGCGGTCTTTCCTACTGGCATATAGGTTTCCCATTTGTCGATGATGAATTTAATATCTCGGGCATCGGAATTCTTGTCAATGTTTCTCAAGAATTCAAAGTTGAACGGAACCGAGCCATTGTGTGTACCATTCCCATAGTATCTCATCACCAGCTTGATATCGGAGTAAGATTCCGTGAGCATGGCTCTCGGGATCCCATCGGCTCGTTCAAACTCATCCAGGACTGATCTCCACTGATAAACCATGTCATATGTGGGGTCTAGATCTGAAGTGTAAATGTGGTTCAGGTAACCGTAGTCATCGGGGCCCAAGCCTCGGATGTTGGTCTTTGGTTCATCGGGAAATATGCCACCAAAGTCTTTAGGATCCACCTCAAACAAACTGGGAAGAGCGTCAATCCTGAATCCTGCTACTCCTTTGTTAAGCCAGAAACGGAGAACACTCTGAAAAACATCAAAATATTTCAAATTGCTTTATAAAATAACATCCAAACAATGAAAAACAGCCAAAAACAATGAATTTTTCAATAAAACTTAGTTATGTAATTAACAGAGAGGAAGAGCACAAATAACATAAATATATGTTGTTATTACTATGTTATTATCCACTCAAGTGATAGAGATTTCCGAATGTTTGGTTTTCTTTAAATGAAAACAAATAACTTGTATAAACACCACTATATTATCAACGTGTTTCGAAAACTAAGATTTCTTCATCAGGAGAACAAAACTTAGTTTTCGAAACATGTTGATAATATTGATTATAAAGTGGTGTTTACACAAAGTTATTTCTTTTCATTTAATTAAAAATGACACCACAAAGTGTATTTGCAAAGTTTGAAGAAGTTTGGTTTTCTATTCGGTCATTCGATTTAAAATATCATATCTCCAAATATTAATACAGAAACATAAATATCTTACTGCGGTTTGAAATCAATGAATCAACTTGATTTCACCATTTGTCCCATATTTTTAGATTTTATAAAAAAAAAAATTAATGCCACAAACAGTATGCCACCATTTTTATCATTAATTTATTGGTTTCCGTAACAAATTTTAGTAATATTAGCAAACAATAAGTTATTTTTCCCTTCAGAAAGAAGTGATAAAATTCGCTTAACACAAAAATATTCCTTGAATTAATTATTGAAGCAAACTGTTTTGACAGTCTAGATTTTCAGTGAGGTAAATCAAAGATTAATAATCAAATAACGAGATTTGTTACCTTCATTTCCTCGACAACAAGGGGTTCCCTGTAGTTAAGATCGGGCTGGCCAATAACGAACTGGTGAAGGTAATACTGTCCCCTAACTTCATTCCATTCCCAGGCACTCTTGCGGAAAATGCTTATCTAAACAAACAAAATAGTACAATCAATCAAATTAAATTACTATTAATTGTATAAAACTCATCATAATCCGGGGCAGGAAGTTGCATATGGGAATGTTTCATAATAAACAAAATAAATTATCGAAGAAAGCAAACACTTTGTGGCTTGACATTTTACAGAATGAAACAAGTTCTTTGTTTAAATAAAGTGATTTTAAACAAAGAACTTGTTTCATTCTATAAACAAAATATATGACTAACACAACATTACCGCCTTGATGAAAGGCTACACAATGATATATGTTTGTTACCCAGTTGCTTGGAGGGATAGTTTTTCCAGGGTTGTTGGGATCAGGTTTTCCATCAGCCCACACATAGTAGTTCTCGTATCCCTTGGTTCTGTTGGCAGACAGATTGAACCAGTCACTCTCGTTGCTGCTGTGGTTTGGTACAAAGTCCAGAATTACTTTGATATCTGTAAAGTCATTTTTAAACATTCTATGTATTAGTGAAAACATCAAGCACCGCTTGTTTAAAAATATTCTATTTCACGCCGGAATTGTAATTTATTGTTGTTTAATGACTTAATATTTATTACCTAATTTAGCTGCCTCTGCCAAAAGGTTTTCGAAATCTTCCATGGTTCCATATTCAGGTTGGATTGCTTTGAAATCGGCAATGTCATAACCAGCATCGTACATAGGGGATTTGTAGATAGGAGACAACCAAATGCATCCAATGCCGGCGTCCTTAATATGGGGCAATCCTTGTGTAATTCCTGGGAACAAATAAACAATAATTATTGCTTAGTCCAACGGTGAACAGCCAGTTTAGTAATAAAATATTAGATAAAGTTCATAAATGAAATATTACAAATTTTTAAAAATAATATTAAATTTAAGAGCAGAGAAAGGACATCTCTTATAATACAATTCAGTATTTAGTCACATTTGGCCAATTTGCAAACATCCGCGAGCGCCCGCTGGCCATAATGTGGCCAGATTGAAGATATTTTAAAACATTTTTTGGATTTATTTTAAAAGTTTTCGTTTTTTGGGATCTTTGATAACCAAAAGGCTAACTTAGTAGTTTCACAGTTAAAGATTATTTGTTTAGACATTCTGCGAATCAAAATTATTGAAATATTTTTTCTTACAAACCGTTCATCAAGTGTTTACATATTAAAAAAATGCAAGTTTGAATTAAAATTTACTTTTGTGATTATCAACTAGGCCATAGATAACATACTGAAGTCTTAAATTAAGTTATTTAATAATGAGCAATTTTTTAAAAGTAAATAATATGCAGAATTCACGTGTTTATAAATTTAATGTTTTAATAATTTCAAGCGATCAAATATAAGTGCATTTGATGATTCTGACACTGAAGCAGTTTATATGTTTCCATATTAAAATTTAGAGGTATGATTTCTTTAATGCAGGCGGGATATTTCCAGACCGAACCCTTAAAAATTTCCTAGCACTCAAGGCTGAAATTGATCATATTGCGGAACATTCTCCAGTGGTTATATAAAATAAATAAAATTATTATAAAAAAGGTAATTAATGCATTTATATATATATATTAAAAACTATTTTTAATTTAATATGTACATTAAATACCAGCTCTTTTAAAAAGAAATGCTCACCGTTTAAATCTCCAACTCCATCGCCATTGCTGTCCTTGAAGGAGCGGGGGTAGATCTGATAGATGATCGTCTTCTGCCACCAGTTGGGAGCGGCAGACACCAGCGGGATGGCGGCTCCTAGACCCAGGGCCAACAGACACCACAGAACTCTCATGGTGAACTTTGGAGGTGAGGATCGCAACATGCTCATTTATAGAGATCTTATCAGCATAATACACAAGAAAAAAACACTACAAGAGAGCTCTTGAGATGTTAAATAATCGGCGGAAGGGGATCATTATTATTATGACAAAACCGATTTGCACTTGAAGATGGTTATTACATGATAAGGAAAAACCTTGCAAAGCATAATCAAGAATTATCATCTTGAGTGCTACCTCTTACTTACGTATTCAGAGTGCCTACCTAGATACATAACATGTTAATACAGTAGTTGATTCCGCGTAATTGTGATGCATCAGGATTTTTGACAAACATTTTGTTCCAAATAAGCGCCTGTCCCAAATAAGCAAAGTTTAAAGCCTCAATTACATTGAGCGAGTTTAGAAGCTACTAGCAGGTAAGTTTAAAAGTGGGTGAATCGGCGAGTGAGATTGTCATGATGACACACAAAACTGTCTACTCGCTCAGTAGCGACAGTAGCAGCTAAAATAACGACTCTCGCGCGAACCAATTCTGTCGACATTTTGTAGAAAACTTGAGCTGAAAATAACGACTCCCGCGAGAACTAATTCTGACAGTTACGAAATCAGCTGTTTGTGGGCCGCCATATTGAGGCACACGCTGGCGAATAGCGAGCAAAGTTGACCACCTTTCAACTTTTTCGTAGATTGTCCACAATCAGCTAGTAATATGATTACACTGAGCGAGTTTACTGGCAGATAGTGAATTTCCCAGCTAGTAGCTTGTAAACTCGCTCGATGTCATTGAGGCTTAAGGGAGGTAAAAACTAAATTATTTATTAAGCTTTTTTATATGCGTAAGTAGATCTTTCATTTATTCGAGTTCTCTTAAATGTATTTTTAAACTTTACAAAATTTAATCACAAAAAAATAATTACATACTAACAATAGTACGAACAAATATTGTCACTGGGTGCGTAATACCTCCTAGTGAAAAAAAAATTACAGGAGAGTGAAAAAACACATTTATAAGCAGAAAGATGAGGGGAGCCTTCCATTTATTTTTAGTAATAGTTTAATGATTATGTACAATAATAATCATTATATAAGTACACATTTTTAGAGGTCCACCTACATTTTCCTGCTTCAAAATTGGTTTTTCACTCTCTTCTGCATTGTGATCCCAATGGTATTTGTTCTTGCTATTGTTAGTAATCCTGAAAAATTGGCATTCCCCTTCTCACCCATGCCACGTGGCGCACACCAGTCCTCAAATAAGATACGTTTTGCATCGACTGCAGATTGGAATTTGTCACAATTAAACGGAATGGTGTCCCAGATAACCAAGTATTAGTAACCTTCTTTATCTATATTTATTTCTGTTCCTTGAATTTTGTCCCACGTAAAACTGGCTGTTGCGATAAACCTTTGTACAAAATAAATGGAATCGACTGTATTGTTAAACTTTCTTTGAAAAACTTAAAAATGAAATTTATTTTTACAGTGAAATCTCGATGATCGTTCCTCGAATCGAAGCTTTGTAACAAACTTCACGTACGAAAATGGTTTTGCAAAAGGTGCGGTGTCAGAGAGGTACTGGAAGTCGGGTTCTAAATTTCAACCATACAGATGTTAGAGTATTAATACTATCAGATTCTGACTCTTGACATAATCAGACTTGAATATTTGGCGCATCCGTGCATTGTCTTGTCTTATCCGGTCCTGCTTTGTTTCGTCCGCTGCTGTCCTTCGCTTCAAGTATTTGCTTTAGTTGAATGTTTCATCTCTTTCTCGGACGTCCCCAACATAAGAGGGAGCAAAGTCGGTTACCCGCTGCAAGTACTAATCGAGTAACATACCGCTGTGAGTACTCGGTCCGTCCAATTATGTTGAGCGTCCTTTCCACCAGGATATCAACAGCCCCTTCATGTATAGTTATAATGCCTGCAATGTATGTTTTGAATATTTTATTTCACTTTTCATTGCTCGGGAAACAATAACTGCCTCTTATTCTGTTAATGTTCCGATTCGGGCAGGCCAAGGCTTAAAACAATACTGGCAGCCATTTTATTTCCACAAGTATCATAAACATACTTGGCAAGTTAATTAACTTATAGGAATTCCCAGTGGCGGCTCGAACACATTTTCGGTGGTGGGGACCGTCATTTTTTTTGTGAAGATGTAGAAATCTCACTGCCAGAAAGTGCGAGTACAAGACCAAATATACTACACCTATATACACGAATATTTATATATGGGTATAGTATATTATACATTAATATTTACTGTTTAAATGTTAGTGCACTGAATTTATTTTTTAGTAAAAAGTCGACTTTGTTCATTTTTTCGAATAGATTTTATATTTCTTACAAAAAAGATGGAAGGATAAATCACGCACCTAACCAGAAACATCAAATAGGTACATACATAAGTATGAAGTTTTTAAAATAACACAAGGTAATCGTACCAACTTCGATTTAGAGCGGCTTTGGGGTTTTTTACCACGATAATGGCGCTAAAAAAAATCCACCAAACAGAAACACCAAATAGTTATTTACATTCATAAATATGAAGTTTAACAAAAATAACACAAGATAATCGTACCAACTTGGGTTTAGCGCCATTGAGGTGTTTTTACCACGAGAATGGTACTATGAAAAAAATCCAATCAATCGATATCAAAAGTATTATTTTACTAAAATATCACATACGATTACAGAACGACTAACGCGAATTCCGGCCCGTGCATAACTGACCTTTGACCTACTTCGTTTAGAACTAAGAACTAAGACAAACATTTGCTGCGCTAGGGGATCACTCATGTTATCCCTACGATTCCGGAAAGATTATCCTAATGCGCGTGCGCAGATTTTAGAAATCTCATACAAAATATTCAGCGCAAATAAAAATTTCATATTAGTAGGAAAAAACGTTTCGGGATGACCCCTAAGTGCGCAGAATGCTGTGCGCATAGTTCTAGCTAGTATGCGCCGATTGCTGAGTTTCAAGTCCCAAGTTGCTGATCGCGTTAGTATTAGTTAGTATGCTACAAGGAAGAGAGCGGAGCGGTCGCTCGTTCGTTCGTTGAAACTTTTCAAATTTTGAGCTTAAAAATTACTCGTATTAAATATTTAGATTATTTTTCTGAAATTGGTAATTACTTTTATGTTAACACATTGTGATCGGGCAGTTTTCGGCCGCGTATCGTGCTGGTAACGGGTGATTTTTCGCGTAATTTCGCGCTAACGTAGACCTCTAGAAAAATTGCGATAACTTCAAAAATATTTGTTTGATTTCAATAATTCTTTTTGCAAATTATTTATTTTAATTCATTTTATTTTATTATATTTAGAAATGTATTCTTTATCGTTAAACTAGTGCAGAATTTCACATAAAGCAGGAAAGTTATGAAAAAATTTATATTTACACTACCTCGGTACCTACCGTACACCCCATCTATTGTTCTCAAAAGGTTTTTACCTGCATGGCTACAACCCTACAGAGGCTATATAGCGAAAACTCAAGTATATTGGAACCCGCATTTTAACGTGACCCGCGCTCCACTAACAATCTATCAAAAACGTATAAATACGTGTTCCGCTCTCTAGCATTAATTTGCTAAACACGTATTAATACGTGATCAGATTACAATGTGTTAAGAATGCATTCATTATTTTTTGTGAACACAAAAAATTTACTTTTTTTCTTGGCAGGTTTCTGAAATTTCTAGTGGGGACAGTCCCCACGGTCCCCTTAGGAAGAACCGCCACTGGGAATTCCAAATAAGTGTGTGCAATGTGATGAAGGATTTGCTTCAAGTGTCTTTGAAAGGATTGAAAAATAAAAATAAAAACAAGACATTTTAAATAAAAAATATAATTTTTGCTTCATTTTTGTTTCAATTTGAGGACATTATAAAATAAGGCAAATGTTTTAACATTCGGATTTCAATCATGTTTTTTACATGACTTAAAAATGTAATTTTTTTTTACGTAGAGGTAAAAAGGGTTACAAAAGAATTGTGGAAGGAAATTATAATATTTTGTATTGGGTTAGATATTGAACATTTGTTTTCACATAATAATATTATTAACATTGCACAAATAGAAAATTCAAAACAAATCTGAATGGTTCCGTGAAAGGCAATTTAAAAATTAATTATTTATCTTTTTTGCATATAAACAAATTAATACTTAGGTGAGTAAGTTTCAGAGAAAGTCAAAGAAGTCAGAAGTCATTGTACATTATATATACAATGAATTCTTCTTTGAAGCATTGCTTTCTTATGCGGTTTAATTTTTCTGTATAAACAGAATATGTATATTTACAAACTAAGTTTACAAGTGTTTTTGAAAATAGTGATGAAATAATCGTAACATAGTAGCGCTTGTTCCACCTGGAGAAATTAGTTTGGAAGTGATTGCATTATTATAATTGCTGATAAAATTCTTACAAACATCACTTTACTTACGTTTCTGAGAAATTTAGATTAGCTCACTTCAAAAACATGTGCGAAAGAAAGAAGGGGACTAGTCAAAATAAGCTTCCTTTCCTTTCCTTTCCTCACTTTAAATTGTCAATCTTTTACCAATTAATTCCATGTTATTTTTAATTTCTACTCATCGCATTTTTCCTTAAACCTCAACCCGTCGCGTGGGGTCTTTAAAAGCCCAGGTTTTACGGAAATGCTAACTATTTACATTTTAAATGTTCCCACTGATTCCTTACTTTAGGTAGCTTCCTAAAAGGGACCATTCCTTACTTTAGGTAGCTTCCTAAAAGGGACTTGACACTAGCGCCACCGACATTCAGCCTGCGCATGTCCGCTGTGAGATACAGGCGTATGTTTCGGCGTGAGGCTCAACCAAAACGACAAAACACAATGAAAAACCAAGTTTATATGTTTTTTCATTGCATTTTGTTGATTTTTTTATTGTAATAATAATAAGTCTTGAGTTGATTTTTTATTTATTTTTATTTTTTATTTTTTATTATTATTTTTTATTTTTTGTTGATTTTTTATTTTTTATAATAAGTCTTATCAATCTCAAATAATTATAAGTTTGATAGAAATTGTTTAGATTTTCTTTAAAAGTTTACTATTAAAAAAGTATGATTCAAAATTATAAAAAAATATTCCTTGTCGATTTTTAAGCTTTTATGTACCCTAAATATCTAATTTTTAATTTTTTCTTTTTATTTTGATGCAGCTCCTATCACCTGACTATAATCAGTTAAAATAACACATAAAATGTATTCTATTCTAATAATTTAATCATATTTATTTTTGGGGTCCTTGGCGACCCCAAGCGACACCTTGCGTTAAAAAAAAAAAAAGATGCGACGGGCAAAGGGTTAAAAATATATAGGTAAGGGGCGAATTTGCATTCTTAAATCGACACATACTCGATTTTATTACTCATCCACTTCACGCTTTCACACACAGAAAAAATAATAAAGGGGTTATATTTCATTCATAAACATATTTGACGGATGCAGTGCAGAGGATTATTTTGGATAGGCCATCACAATGCTTCAAAATGATAAATTATAGCATCACTATTTCAAACTCTTATTTCAAAATGCAATTTTATTTAAATTAAGAAAGATGATTTATGTGAATGGTATTTGATTGATCTTGAAAAGAAGAAAGTGGGAAATCTCCTCAAACAAAGAAAATATCAATCATAGCCTAATAATGATTTTGCATGATTCACGATGAATGACAAAATATGTACTTGAAAAATAAACATAAACAATATTTTGATTAGAAATAAATTTGAAATAATATGTACCATAATTTTCTTTGTCCAAATTTGATTAAAATAAAAATTATTGAGCAGAAAAATAATTGCTGTTGTTCACTTAAAATATTCAGCATAGCCAAAAAAACAACACAATCCTGATAGTTGCAGCTTTTCATTTTCGCCTGATATTTAGGGCAAAGATACCAAGATTCTAGTCCTTGAGATATTGGTTCAAAAAATTCTCTCTCAATTTTGTTTATTTCCAAATTTTCGCCCCCTGTAGCCACTCTGATAATATAAATGCAAATATTTATATTTAATTATATATTTTTTATAAAACGTTTCATGGCCGCGGAATGAAAAATTAAATAACAAACTGACAATAGCCACAAGGTTGAAATTTTAAATGTCAATGAGTAAGGGTGATAACAAAAGTTTTTTTAATAATAATGGTTTTATTCAATAGAAGTCTTAGAATGTGATAATTGCAAAATCAGGTTTTTAAATTTCCTAAGTTCATTAATAAATTACAAAAAAAAACATTTGGTGATTTCTCACAAAATCGGTTTTTTCGAATTTAGTATTTTGCGGATTTAAAGTATTTTGCGGCTTTTGATTTTGGGTACGCAAAGTCACTAAGTGATTTTAGTTTTACCGTTTTTTTAGGAAGGAGATGACTTTTTTGCGAAATAAGCGAGAGTGTATAATAATTAAAGGTAAAATTAGTTAGTTTATGTACTTGACGTATTTAATTAAGTTGGTTGTTAATATAATGCACGGAAAAATGTCAAGTTATCTTTGCAAATAGGTTATTTAATATGATTGAATATGCGGTGGAAAATTCATATACGCGATAAATATCCAAGAAGTTGATGAATTTTGGAATATAAAAAAATCTAATAATGTTTGAGAAGTTGTAAAGCTGTTCGAGATTTATACCCATGACATAAATTCGATTTAGGGATTTTCCATGCAATTATTGACTTTACTCAGAAGCAGGATTCTAAATTAAGTATTTTGACGAATATAATTCATTTTTACCAAAAATGTTAGTGACTTTTCACTCCATGGCGACGATAGATAAGCCAGAGATATTATTTTGTTTTAACTAAAAAGTCAATGGTAAAATCAATCTGAGCAGTAAAGTATATCACGTAGCATCTTATGTCAGGACATATTATCTCACGCATAAGAACTTTTAGAACATAAAACCAAGTACCTCAGGAACCTAGAGTTCAAGTCAAGAAAGGTTTTATATATTTCATATAAATAAGATATAGATTGCATCATATTTAAAACATGCAATTTGATCATGCCGTAATATATTCCTTTGCTTTAAAAATGATCTTACTGAGAGTTCAAATTATTCTCATTAACACCAGGTTTTTCATCAACTTCTGAAAGCTTAGCTAAGTTAGGATTGCTAATTTTTTCTTGCTTATTTTAATTGAAACTAACCCTTAATAAAAAAATAATATTTTTGTAGTTACCTGTATTTTTTCAAGCAATTACATTTTATACTGTTTGATAAAATATTATCATAACCAGAAATTTCATACAATATGTAAATATAATGCGCATAATGAACAGAATTGCATTGTTAGAAATAATAAAAGAGTCCCAACCTCTGTCAAATTGTGACATCTAGCACCATGGGTGTCTATTTTGGGAACTAATTTCATCCGGGATTCAGATTTTGCTTGATATAATGCGAAATAATACATATTAAGGTCATACACAAGTTCTAATTTAGGATCAAAGCGGTGATGAAAAACTGAGCCTTATTGAGATTTTTAATGAATGAATATTGTAAATATAAATCAATAAACAAAAAATTTTAAATTATTAAATAATACAGAAAAAAATTATGTTTATAACAAAACTTTTAGTTTTGCACAAAAATAATTATTGTGAAATTAGAATATTTAAAAATAATGCATCGTTATTCTTATAATACAGAACTTAACAAGATAAATAATGTAAATAAAATGTATTTACACATTCAAAAATATATTTTAGTCTTGATTCATTTGTACATATTTATAATTGTTAATATTTGTCATCAGTATAAAACATGGAATAAAACGAGCAATCTCTGAAAAGAAAAAAAACTGCAAAGAAATTATAAAAATTGGCAACAACGAAACAAATGTTGAGGATATTTAATTAAGTCTTTAGATAAATTTAAAACATCACATTGCAGACAACAATACGTTGTCACTACGACTGAGGTCATATTAAATACAATTACTGAGGTAGGCCGAAGTTTGCTGCTATGCGCGATTTTTTCTTCTTCGGTGCCGGTTTGGCACGATTGTCTGTTGCGTTAGATCCCTACAAAAAAAACACAGAAAATTACAATACAGTTTAGATTAATACCTAATTGTTGATGGTAGGAAAAAGCATTCAAAGTATTTCACAATGGGCATGTTTCGATAGCATGCGAAAATGGAAAGTATCGATGAATTTATATGTGCTTCATGGTCTCAAGAACACCACCTACTTGGCTAAATAATTCATTTTGCACACACAGATTAATAAAGTTTCTGTCCTGCACAAGAGACTGAATAGAGGCCTCCTAAGAAGAAAAAAAATAATTGACTTCGTTATGGTGAATAACTTTCAGGTTATTATGACGTGCCTCCTTCTTTAGCCAACTTTTCGGACAGCGTTAGGGCCCATTCCCACTTCCGTTTAAAAATCGAATGCCCTAGGGCTGTGGAGTATTTATGTAGCAATTAAAAGACGGATCTGGCACGTTTTGTCGAATGGATGGCCAGCGCAGCGTGTCCGTTTAAAAATCATATCAGAATTCGCTCACTCATAGGTTTGTATGAAACTGTTCACACTTGCCGCCTTGTCGTTCCGGCGTGAGCCTCACTAAATCCCGACCCCTCAACCTGCCCGCTCCCAATCACAAGGAAGCATGCATGCAGCATTGGCTTGATCATCCAAAATCGTATCATTTCTTTTTTTAAACGGAAGTGTGAACACTTTTTTGTCATCTGATTTTTAAACAGAAGTGGGAATGGGCACTTACAGTGCCTGAAACATTGGCTAAAGAAGGAGGAAGCAGAACACGGCATAATAACCCAAAAATTGATCACCATGATATAATAATTTGGCCATGAAAAACTCAAATCATATCTGACTTTATTACGGATTAGGGCCAGTATTATAACTTCCAAATAAACCTCTAGCTTGCGCTATCTGCAAAATAACAAAACTTTAATAGATTATCTCCCTCTTAACTTGGTGAACGTACTGTGAAATAATTCTGACTCAAAAGATAAATTTTTCGCCACTGCAATAGAACTTTATTTTCTAGAACAAGTTTCCAGTTATTCGGAAAAAATTGAGACTTTCAGAAAAAAATAGCATTTGGAAATTAAAAAAATAAATAAAAATTTAAAAGCTTTATTTAGCTATTGATATTAGCTTATCTTAAATTTTAATAGCGGCTCTTTATCGAAGGATGATAAAGAAAAGAAATTCATTTACACATTGGGAATATAATATGTATATGACATAATGAGATAAGAAAATTTATTGAGACTATCGATTGATGAATATGACAAATATAAGTAGTGGAGGGTGGAGAGCATGCCCAAACATGATTTGTGCATCACACAGAAACCTGAGAAGGGACACAACACATGACGGGATGTTTCATCTCGGAAAGAATGAAAGAAGCCTTCTGCAATAACACCATCTATTGCATTGATTAGCCGAGTTGATGCAATTTTTATAGATGATAAAAAAACGCGAATCACGAAATTTCATCAACACGGGGATCACACAACAACGGCTCTGAAATCAAATTGAATTGATTGGATATTAAAAACTTTCATATAAACTAGAAAGGATAATGAAATAATATACATTATAATATTATTGACTGTACGCGTGAGGATAGTTCAATTAGTTCTCGGCTTTGGCATGTTTGTACGCTTGTTCAATATTTGTGAGGTGATTGGCCAGAAGGTTTGTAATGTCATCTTGAAGTGCAATGTTATTATTCACAGCCTTTTCGAATTCCCTGTAAGTCTCTTACAGTATTCGAGGAGAGTAAGTCATGGTAGTGGAGTAGAGGGAAGAGTTCCACGTAGCGGTGTTTATTGCAAGTCGATTGATTTTCCTTATCTAGGCCGAGAACAAACTGAAACGACTGTAGTGCATCTCACAATTTCAAAACACTGTAGGATAAGCTGGGTTCATAACTCAAGCGTGGATGAATGATAAATCCATAATTCAACTTTTCTCCAGCAAAATACACAAAAAAATCAAAGTCATACCAAGAAGGGATTGTTTCACAGAAATGTAACATAGTGTAAAATGTAATGTAACATTGCCATCAAATGGCCATTCAGTGCCATTTTGTTTTTTCGACAGTTGGAAGGTCACCGTTAAATGTTGATTCTAAGGATGGGTTGTTTCAAAAAATTTTAACAATTCATCAAATTTTTTAGGTTAATTTTGAAAGTTCTGAAATTATTTCAGTTTTATGAAGCAACTGGCCTTTAATATTTTTTTTATTATTTTAGCTATTATATAAAATAAGTGTATATACAAAATATAATGGTGAATTTAAGTAAAGATACAATTTGGGAGACAGGAATGGGTACCGCCGCCCCGGGAACCTTTATTGGATAACCAACACCTCTGCCATAGGTCACCCCAAGTGGTTTGTTACGTTTAGTGATTTAGCAAGGGTTCCCGGGTTCATGGGGTGAGGTTTGTCTAGGTCTTGGAGGCAGATGACCAGGACACACTGAACCCCAGATTCCTACCCACCCCTTAAACCCTTTTCCTTCCCAGAACTCTCCTTTCCTCCTTTTCCCTAAAAAAAACCCTCCACACAGCGTCCCCAAGGATGACATAGGCCCTGAGGGAAATTATTTTCCTCAGGGCCTCCTGTGTGGAGCTCACGTAAAAAAAAAAAAGAAGATATTGTATTTCTTAGCCCTCCTCACTAGGTGCCTCCTGTGCCAAGGCAGACTAAAGTTATTTAATTATTTTATTTGTATTCTATGTCGTTTTTAGTGTCTTCATTTGGGTTTTTTCCATTATATAATAAGAGAACTTGAATAGGAACTTACAGAGAATGTGAAAAATAATACAAAAAATTTCAAGTTTTTTTTAAACAACCCGTCCTACCCATTCAGCTTTTGAACAAATTGTGATCAGTAGAAGAGGACAACTGAGTTGTGTAGTTCCTGTATACTATAAGTCCATTTTGGTGAAATGTTGCAAACCATTTATTTTTCAAAAATAGCTTTTTAAATTAAAAATCTATAAATTAGTTTATTTTGTGTGCTTTTGTGTGTGTGGACTACATATGTTTAGCACTCGAAATAAATAATTTTCTAGATTTTTATTTTAAAAGGTATTATGAAGAAAAAAAAATGTTTGCCAACATTTGACTCAAGTGGACTTATCGTATCATATATAGGAACTATACGAGAACTATCGAACTATTTGATAAAAGCTGAAACGCACCAAGAATCGGTGTTGAACGGGGCTTTCAAATTTAAAAAAAAAAACTAAATTGCGTTGAATGGCAATTTGATGACTTTGTCACTTGAATTTCTGCAAAACAATTGGGTATAAGTTTCAGTAAATACCATTATAGAAGACACTACTCGATTCATAAAACCACCTATAAATTTTGTTACTTTTTTTTTTTTATTTTTTTTTTTTTTTATTAGCAACTATATAGAATAATTGTACACACAAAATAAAATGATGAATTTAACGTTAAATATTGCAATTCTTAGTCCTCCTCACTAGGGGGTCCTGTGCCGAGGCGGACTAAAATTATTTAAATATATTTCATTTGTCTTCTATGTCGTTTTTAGTGTTTCCATTAGGGTTTTTTCATTGATCTCTTTCAGCCATATTTTTATTCTTGATTTATATACATTAGAATTTTTTATTAGTTTTATGTCTTGGGGAAGGATGTTATGAAGTTTAGTTGCAAAGTATGTGTAGTTTCTTTGTCCGAATGTGGTTTTGTAACTTGGAATGTTTTTTACATCATTTTTATTCGACCTAGTGTTATGCATGCATGGTCTAGTGGAAGATTCAGTATTTTTGAAAAGCTTTAATAATATATTTTTGGCATATATTTGTTGCACATTTGGTACATCAAAGCTATTGAAAATTTCAATTGAAGGCGTTCTAATGGGTACTTTCAATATGGTCTTTATGATTCCTTTTTGAATCGTATTAAGGTTATGTATGTACTTATGTGTAGCAGATCCCCATCCTATAATTCCATATTCAATTCGAGAATGACACAAAGCGTAGTAGACCTTTCTCATATCCTTTTTATTTACGACGTTTCTTAGATTTTTGAAGAAATATATGAGGCTTGTTAGTTTTTCGGTAATTCCTTTGATGTGTAGGTCCCATCTAAGATTTTCATCAATTATCACTCCGAGATATTTTATATTTTGTGTTTTTTCGATGATGGGGCAGTAACATTGTATATTATTTCCATGGCATTCGTGTAATTTTAGTTTTAGTGATTTTATTGGTTGGCTTCTTGAGTTCATTGAGAATGTTATATATTTAGTTTTGCTTATATTAAGGGTAAGCGAGTTGATTTTAAGCCAATTTTGAAGTGCGCTAAGCCCTTGTTCAGCCACATTAAATGTATCCGTCCAATTTTCTTCATGAAATAATAAAACAGTATCATCAGCAAAACTGATTATGTTTCCTTTAATGGTAAGGTTAGTTAAATCGTTGATATAGATAATGAATAGAATCGGACCCAGTACACTTCCTTGAGGGACTCCATAGTTTAAAGATAGTAGTTTGCTCTTTTGTTTGCCAATTTGTACTTGTTGTTCTCGCCCTGTTATATATGACTCCAATAAGTTCATTGTTGTTTCGGCCATTCCTATTTTTTTTAGCTTTGATATTAATATTTTATGGTCAATCGTGTCAAAAGCTTTTTGAAGATCTATGAATAAAGCCAAACATTTTTTCCCATCATCTATGTTTTTTATGGCTTTGCTTATTAGATTTTCTATGGCATCATTGGTGCTTAGATTTTCCCTAAAGCCATATTGGGATGGTGATAGTAATTTGTTTTGTTCAAGAAATTGAACAATCTGCTTTTTCATTACAGTTTCCAAGATTTTTGAAAAGGAGCTTAAAAGACTTATGGGTCGGTAGTTATAAATATCCTTTTTACTACCACTTTTATGTATAGGTATAACTGTAGCTTTTTTAAGGCATGAAGGGAAGACACTTGTAGATATTGACAGATTGACCAGGTATGTCAAAGGGAAGGTCAGTTCATTTTGTAATTGTTTTATAGTTTTGTTTGAAATTATGTCATTTCCCGATGTTTTATTAGCATCAAGGGTTGCAAATGCGTTTTTTATTTCAGTATTGGTTACAACAGTTAACTTTAACTTATCTATCTGGTTCGTATTTTCCTTTTCTTCTGGTAAAATGCTAGTTATTTGTTGTCTGATTTTCTTTGCTAATTGTGACCCTATATTAATAAAACATTCGTTTACATATTCGAGAATTTTGTCTGGATGCTTTGCGAAAGAGATTTGGGCATTTTCAATTGTTAATTCATCAATGCTCGTGTATTGGGATGATTTTCCATTGGTAATTTCATTAATGATCTTCCATAATTTGCGCGGGTCATTGTTACATTCGTCTATTTTCTTTTTATAATAATTTTCTTTGACATTACGTACAACATTTTTGCAAATATTTCTGTATCTTTTGTAGTATCGTTGTATAAAAATATCACAAGGATTTAATTTAACTTTCCTGTGTAGTTCATCTCTTTTCCTAATGCAGTTTATAACGCTTTGAGTTATCCATGGTTTCAGATGTTGGTTTTTATGTGAAATCTTTTTTTCTATTGTTTTGGTATTTGACATGATGGTATGAGTTGTATATTCAATGAATTTACTCCAGGCATTATTTGCATCAAGGTTCTCCAGTAGGCTTATCCAGTTAGTATTAAGTAATTTTTGTTTAACTTCGTTCCATTCGGTTTCTGTCTTCCGTAAGATAATTGGGTAGGGCTGCGATCTCTGTATTTTCTTTTTTGTAATGGATAATATTGTTGTATAGTGGTCGGTTATAGTAGAGGTGAATATGATAGAGTAAGTTGTTTTAATAGTCTTACTGAAAATGTGGTCGATGCAAGATTTGCTGTCATTAGTTACACGCGTAGGTTCATTTATCATACTTTTAAGTCCATGGGAAGCCAGTGTTAGTAGATATTCAGTTCTATTGGGATGACCGTTTTCCAATATGTCAATATTTATGTCTCCGATAAGGAAGACATTTTTTGTGCTTTTTAGAAGATTGAGTTCATTAGAAAGTGTTTCAAGAAACTGATTAATATTAGTTGTAGCTGGTGATCGATACAGAGCTAATATGGTGGTCTCATCACCTACTTTGATTTTCAAACAGTTTGCATTAGGGAATTTTATTTCATTGACTTCAGTTTTAATGTCATCTTTAATGTACACTATCACACCATCATTTTTTGTGTAATTCAAGTTGGTTGCATAGGAGATGTAATTATTTATATGTAAGGGTGAATATTTTTCCTTTATCCAGCATTCAGTGAGGATAATTATATCTAGATTTATTTTTAGATTCTTAATTAATATTTGAAGTTCATCGAAGTTTTTATTGATACTTCGTATGTTTTTATTTAATATATTAAAATTATTTTTTAGAGTTGAGAGTTTATCTGGTTCGTTTGTAATTATTGTTTTCTTATCCATGTTCGCAGTACTTCAGTTTGGTTTGTTCAAGTAAAAGTTTTGTTAAAATAATTTATTGAGGTCGTCCAGGTGATTTATGTACAGGATTTTTTGATCATGACCTTTACGAACCATTATTTTCCCATTTTTAATCCAAACAAATTCATAATTCTTTTCTTTCGCTAATTGTTTTGCTTTCCAAAGCAACTCTTTTCTGTAGGGACTAATAACTTCACCGATGTATACTTTTTCTTGTGTCAAATCCTTTAATAAATCCAGATCTAGTTCTCTTTTTTTGGATAGAAGGATGTCTTTTTGTTTAGTGTCCGTAAATTTTACGAGGATTTTTGGTGGAGCATTAAACCTTCGGTCTGTAGTTCTGGTTGCATTGCTGATATCAGCGTGATTGATTTGTATTCCTGCTGCAGATGCGACTTTTTAATAATTTCCACCAGCTGTTCTCCATTTTTTTGTGGGATTCCTGCAATTTCCAGGTAGTTGACATTTGATTTATATTCAATTTCATCTAGTCTAAGTTCCATTTTCTTTATTGTAGCATTTTTTTCCATTTGTTCTTTTTTTATATTCTCGAGTTCATTTTGAATTAATTTATTTTGGCTGTTATACATATCCAATTTTTTAATTATATCGTCGTATTGAGCACTTATGTATTCAATACTTTTCATGGATTCTGTAGTCTGGCATTCTATTTTATTAATTATATCCTTTTTCAATGAATCAAACTTTTTATCAATGTATTCGAAAATTTTTTCCATATTTTGCTTGTCCTCTTTATCGAGGTTTGATTTGTTGCTACGTGTTTGAGTATTAGACATTTTGCAGTTCACAAAAATTCGTGTTCAAAAATTCGTGTTCAAAAATTCCCCACTATAGAGAATTAAAAATAATGCTTCTTTTTGCAGAAACAGCCTGAACAATAATTCAGAAAATTATTGTCTATGACTTCAAATGTCACTTGTCATGCCAATTTCAAAGTTTTGTTTTTATTTTCACAGTTACAACAGATGTGTTTTCACTACGGTTATTTATTAATTGGAAAAACAATCTTCTTTTTAATGTGATACACTTTGTTTGTGAAAGAAAAGCTCAATGAGGATAACAATTTTTAAAACTTTTTGTAGAACGAAACTACAAAAACAATGTGAAGGCGTCAATCTTACCTGCACAGCAGCTGGTGGGACATTAGCTCTCGTCTCTTTGTGAGTATCGGATCCGGTGGCCGAAGGGATGACTTTGTTTTCATGGAAATTTTTCTTATAGTTTTTATTACCAATCGGTGCACTAGTCCTGAAAACAAAAAATTGTAAGTTTAATTATACTCCATACTCCGAATAAGAGATCAAATTTGTATTAAATTAATGGCATTTATGTAAGGAATGGCAGGTGATGAAAACACACAAACAGCTAGAGTTCTCCTGGCTAGATTCCGAAGGCGAATCAACTGCTCAGGTCAAGTTGTGACTGCTTAAGAAGTCCGTGTATTAAGAAGAATTTTTCAATGAAAACGGCAGATCTGTCATCACTGCTTTGAGCTATTGATGTTGCCTGCTTAAAGCAGTCCGTATATTCTCATTGTAAAAGGTTTACAATGACAAAAGAAGAACATATTAGAAGATTAAAGGAACACTTTACCTTGTCACAGCTTGTCTTGTCACGGCCTGCAGGGGAATAAACGGTGCAGACACATTGGACAGTAACTTTGGCTGGGTGCCGTTATTAAACTTGGCCTGAAAAGAAAAGTAATTCATCAACACGAAATGCAACAGTAGGAACAAAAACCTGCGCAATATAGGATGTGCTTTAAGTTCGGTTCTTAGAAATTTTATGTTTGAAAAAATTTCTTGTTTGTCTACTTTTATTAAAATAAAAATTGAGTGTTCAAAAGTGAAAAAACTTATGGCGCACCCTATACATTTATATGTATAGGGTGCACCACAATCCCGGGAATCATTTATTGGACAACCTATACCTCTGCCATAGGTCACCCCAAGTGGTTTGCTACGTTTGGTGACTTAACATCGCCTTGCACCGCAGGAGGGATAGATTCATATCCGTCACTTCTGGACACACTGACCCCCAGATTCCTACCCACTCCTCAAATCCTTTTTCCTTCCCAGTACTTTCTCTCCTTCCTTTCCTAAAAAGAACCTCCTCACAGCATTTCCAAAGATGACATAGGCCCTGATGAGAATTATTTTTCTCAGGGCCTCCCCTGTGGAGCTAATTTAAAAAATAAATAAAGAAACAATAATATGATTCCTTTGCATTGTAACTATCATTCCATCTTGGTATCCATATAGATATAGATCTTGTCAAAAATTCTCCCAGTAAAAGGTTGAGATTCGCATTTGTAATGGTAGTTGTCAAAGAACATACGTTTTGATTGTTATCGTGTTCTATCAACTTCTGCGGGAAAGGGAGTTGAAGATTAGTTGGCGGCAATACGGGCGGCAACACAGGTGGTACCCGGGCGTTGGTGTTGTAGAAGTGCAAGGAAGGAATCCCCCGGCCGCCATTATTGTCCTGCATGTTCCCTTTGTTGAAACCGGGCAGGTCCTGAAAATACTTCTTGTTTGAGCTCAACTATCTATGAATAGCTTGTCATAACTTCTCAGTTATCAGACGATGTCAATAATGAGATGGAGGATTATATACATACATGTTTGTTTAAACGCATCGTCCCATTGGGTCAGTAAGCAATAAATATAATGTAAGAAATCAATATAAACCAAAGACCCTGTGCAGAAAAGTTCCACAGTGACTGCACTGCAAATCGTAGTTTCCTGTTGAATGTGGGATGACATTTCGAAAACGGTGCGAAAATTATCTTGATGAGTTTAGGTCAAAGATCAAAATAAAAACAAAGCAATTGTTTTCTATTTACCAGATAATATATCTTATTATTATTGTACATTACATGATATCGTAAGAAGTTTTCCCAGAATAGCTAACTAGCTAAAAACTCCTATTTTGAAAACAATTAAAAAAAAAAATTTCATACTAAGGTAAACTGATTTTATTATTTCTACACAAACCTCAATACATACCTAACATGAAAAAAAAACAATTTAAAGGAGTTTTCAAAGAAATAATTACCTTCGACACTCTTTAGAAAAAGTAAAATAAATTTTATTATTTCCGTTACTGAAAGCTGCAAAAAGTGATCCACAAATGTCATAGAATATTCTAGAATTTAAATTTTTTTTTTCGATATTTCAACCTTAAAGATTATCCTTTAAGAATATTCTGTAAATTTTTTTTAATGGTATTGACAATACTTAAAGTTCTACAGCCCATTTAGCAGGTCAGCACAGAAGCAGGTAAAAGGGCCGGGCGAAACTTCAAACTAATTAATTTAAAAACTACTTTTTCTGCATGGTAGGAGGCAAAAAAAAAAAAAACTAACCGGCCGATTCGTTTCAAATTTAACTAAGTTATTCCGTACACCAGTACCTATCGCAGGAACTAAAAAAATTTTTTATGTTGAATGCTTCTTATTTTTTACATACAAAATATAATGAAAAAACAGTCTTTTTTAATTTCAACAACGCGCCATTTTGTCAATTTTTTTTTTTCGTTTATGGATAAGTGAAAAGCCAAAACTGGACCCACCACCCAAGGTCCGTATTTATGAGGAGGGCAACTTCAGCGCGGTTCCTTAACTACTTAGAATTTTTATTTTTTTTAATAATAATACTTTTGTATACTATTAAAGTGATTTAATATATCTATAAAGTTTGAATAGCATTGTTCACTGTTTTCATTTAAAAAAAAAAACTTGTCGAATTTACGGGGGCTAGACCACCGGCTCCCCTTAATTTAAAAACATTCAGAGAAGCTACAATGATCAAATATCCGAGCTTGTTTTTTATACAGTTTCCTTATACATAAGGGTTACAATTGCATTTAAAAAAAAAAAAACTTTTTTTCCCGGGCGCCGGAGCCCGGCCACAGATGAGAGAGGTTACCTTAAACTTTACTTTTCTGCGCAGGGTCTTTGATTTATGTCGAATCTATTGAATCATAGAACATCTAGTAATATAATAATAATAATAAATAAATGTTTTATCGGCTTGCTTTTTTGTTACAAGTAGTGATATGATATCCTCACTGGGATCTCCCCTTCTGAGGATTTCATTTACATATTAACAGGTCGCGTACCGTCGGCGGGCCGGTGCGCGCCGTATAGCCGAATAAAAAAATAAAAAAAAACTTTTTGATATGTGATTTTAAACCTTACGTATAAAGAAAATGTATGAAGAACAAGGTCAGAATCGCTTGGGGCATTCTTGTTCTTGACGTAACAGATATAAGAAACACACCTAGCCTCTCGGAATTATTATTTAGAACGGTTTCTCTGACTTTCTAAACGTCACTTCTCCCGCGGTTTTCAACTGTCAAACTGGGTGCGCCGCGGGTAATAAAAAGATCGATAAACCTATCAATTTGTCAAATAAAGGCAAGTAAAGTTATCATTGAAGAAGAAGATAACACTTATAATCTAAATGAAAATATGAAAGAAAACAAGACACAGAATATCCGAGATATAACATTTATCCGAGACACTATTCAGGTTACAAACCAATTCTTAGAATGATTGTTTCCAATAAAAAGAGTAGTTGCTTATAATATGGAAAAAGAACTAGTTGGCGATAATATTAATGATTCTAAATATTTGAAATATGAGATTGACAAATATGACGGTTT
The DNA here is from genome assembly GCA_936435175.1 of Glyphotaelius pellucidus. Lineage (NCBI taxonomy): Eukaryota > Metazoa > Arthropoda > Insecta > Trichoptera > Limnephilidae > Glyphotaelius > Glyphotaelius pellucidus. The sequence goes on along the minus strand of OW386537.1, from coordinate 8,019,733 downwards.
GACAGAAGGTGGCAATAGCGAAATTGGAAAACGCGCACGTCCCGGTTAGACGAGAGGTCTGGGTTCGTGTCCCAGTTGCGACCATTGTTTTTTTCTGTTTTTCTGTGTCTTGTTTTCTTTCATATTTTCATTTAGATTATAAGTGTTATCTTCTTCTTCAATGATATATTACGTTGGTGGGAATAACCTTCAAAAGTTATAAAAAGAGAGTTTTTCTCATAAAAAATAAAAAAAAAAAGCAAGTAAAGTTGTTTGTTGTTCAAGGAACGTATTTCGGTAAATATTACATGCCAGAGCATAAAATTAACCCACAAAATTTACAGTCAAAACATCGCGAAATTTTCGAGTTTCATTCGTAAACACCGAGGCGTTCAACCGGTTAAAAGTAGATTATTTGAATAATAAGAAAGTTACTGGGTTTGCAAAATGCCCCCTATCGTTCCATATTGCATAAAAAGTTAACAAAAACAATACAATTTCAATGTGGCTTGGCAAAAAGCTCAACGAGTACCGGGGAATCTTTCTGTGTCATTTTGTCTAGACTTACATAATATTATAATCTTTATAATAATGAAGTTTATCAATTCACAGTGCTTGAGATAAATGAATAGCGAACAATTGTGTCATCAACTTCTAATCAAGGACAATGAACAAATAAATGTACATACTATCAATGCAATTTATACACAGAGAAGTTTCAATAGAATAACTTATCTAACTTACAGAGGCCATTGGCGGAATGAAGTTGGGGTTATGTCCGGCGTTATTGGGGTGCACCATCTGCAGGTAGTTCTGGTTATCAGGGGGGAATTGGGGTGCCTGGGAGCTCTGCGGAGGTAGGGGGTTGTTGTCCCCCTGTGGCCGATTGAAGTTGGGCTGGAAGAAGTTGTCAAGCTGTGGTGGACCCTGGTGCTGAAAACAAAATCAATTATCAAAAATGCCAATTTCGGCTATGGTTTAATTGTAAGTATGGTTTAACAAACTCTATAGCTCGTATTTGCTTTGAATTTGTGTAATTTTCAAAATTGGAACTCATTGGGTGAAGGATTCAGATAAGCGATAAAGTGTTTACCTAAATTAATATTATAATATTTAAACAGAAAAAAAAATTTATGTCTATTTTGAAATTAAAACTATAATATCCCGTGATTTTTTACAGGTCTGCTATAGTAAATTATATAAACAAGCAGAATACTGTCACAGAATTACATAGTTTTTTTTTTAAATACATCTATTTGAATTTTGTTTTCATTAATCAATGAATGAATGCAAATCTTGGAAGTAGAAATTAAACCACTTCCTGACATTCAATCAACTGAAACTCGGCAGGTAGACTCGTTGTCGATGACAATGCAATCTATCAACTTTTGATGGCACTCGTACACACACATGCATTTCTCCGAAATTGGATGAAATGATGGTGCAGCTAGGTCTCGCCCTTCAATGCATAGGACCGTGGCGTTTTTTTATCCAATTCATTGAATTTATGCACAAAAATATTACTTCATCTCATATACATTTTTTGCATACATTTTTTGTTTGGTTTTTCTACTTGCTACCGGAACCGTGAGCCCCCATGTATGTGTCTAAATTATTTCAGAATACATGCTCACTATTAATGTCAGACAATAAAAATATTACGAAACAGAGCTTGGTTTTTCTTCACATTACATAATATTAAAAAAGAATATAACTGCACAATACCCATACAATTAGCTATCCACTTGAATAAACTCCTAAGGTTATACCAACTACATACAGACATATTGATATAAAGCCCAGGCTCCCGCGACCGTCTCGACAAACAATATATCAACCTTGCCACAAACATAAGTTCAAACATTATTTGTTTTCGTCGATATTTGTCTCCTCCGTTGTTGAAATATCAGGGCAGTGGGCATGGCCACACACATTTTGCCTAGTGATCTGTGGCGAAGACGTGTCTACACCACAGGCAGCACTGCACACTTAATGTTTGATGTCTACATAAATAAGTCAAAAAATGTCAAGATGAGTTCTGATGAGGAAGAAATGCTACATCAGGGAGAAAAACAGATTTCAAGTTAGACTGTACTACCTCAAAATTTTAATAGGTAGTTTATATATCAGGAATTAAGAATAGAATACCGATTTGGATTGGGCAATTTCTTGCATGTCTCTGAAATCATTTTGAAGAACTGAGTTTAATTATACTTTGTGCAAAAAAAAATTTCATCAATACAAATTAGAATTACATTAATATTTCTGATTACTAGTATTTGTACACGACCTAAATGTACCATTTAAGAATTTTAAAACAACAATTATTATCATAAATTGTTATATGTATGGGTTTACTGGTGCCCTTTACAATAAATTAATAAGTATTAAATGACTTTATTTACAGGTGAGTTCATGATAGAAACAATCAACCATTATTTATTTATATACCAACATTATTTATTTACAATTTATTAAATTCATAATTATCATTTGCTCATGTAAATCTCAAAAACTTGGGAAATTTATGCTCCGTGACTAACTGCATTGTGCGGTGGTTGTCAAAAAAAATGGAGCAATGCCCTCTCCAGCCTTCCCCGTTTCACCAGGCGGAGAATGTTTTCCATCATCCAAGAAGCACAAATATTGCTTCTGCAAACAAAAATGTGGAAGGCCATGCCCCCATTTTGAATTTTTGAGCCAATGTTTGTGGTAATGTTTGAGACAATGTTTGTGGAAGCGGTCGCAGGAGGCCGGGCTTAAGACATGCATTAGTATTACACAATACAAAACGAATTATAAGTAGCTGTCAAATAAAGTCAAATTGTTGAAGAGATATGAACTAAAGTACGAGTAATCAGGATATTGTAAAAAAAACTGTTAAAAAGCGCCTCTGGTAAGTGATGTATAGTTTTTCACGAAACAAAAAAGAGTTAACTGTAATTCATCAAAAAATATTGTGTGTATAAGTGGATGAAACAATTTATAAAAAATATGAAGACGACTTTTGACTATTGGAAATGTATAATTATATTAAGTATGTTTTTTGGAGGGCACATCACACCCCAATCAAAGGAATTTAGTATATACAATAATAATAAAATCGTTTGTTTGCTTTAATCTAAGCTGTAAATTATAAAGAAAAGTGGAAGAACTGATAATTTACTAAGAACTATCTGAAGGGACATAAAACTTACTTGGACCACAGTGTTCTTTGTATCACTGATCCTAAGTAAAGATTTAAGAAGCTGTGTATATGAATCGTCTACAGTTGTTTGCATCTGAAATATTTTAAATGGTGTTAGTGCAAAAATATTGACATATCGGTAATATTTTTTAGGATTGGTACTATAATATATGGAAAATAGATGTCTGTCTGATTTCTAAGCTAATAAACATTATCAGGTCACAGTAGCTAGGAAAATACTTACCCACCATGATTTTTATTTTTCAAATTTGACAGCAGTAAAAAGTTATGCTTTATACGTCAGAACACTTTAGTTTCAGTTCATTTCATCTTCTCTGAATTAGTAGACTACCACCAACAACAACAAACCATGCAAGTAGCATTAGTGATGTGCAGAAGTTTGATGGAAAATTTTGCCATTACATACATATTACAATTATCTGTCAGTGCTATCACTTTCTTCTCCGACGGGCCTCCAAACAAAAACTCTTATTAGAATGTGTAATACTGCAGATTGCAATATCTGGGGATTTTTTCTGTTAGCCACCATTTCTGGACAATATAATACGGACCCTTAACTAAACTTCGAAATATTTAAATAACCAGCATTACTACAAAATATTATGTAGATACATGAGATTGATTACATAATTACTGTAAGTGTAAAACATGATATTAACCCTTAAAAGTTACTTCACAACAATTCTTTCTTTGACGATTAGTGCTTATACACAAAGGACGGTTAAACTGTATAAAGGAATTGGTGGCTACCGTGCGGTTTTGACGCTCCTCCTCGAGTTCAGTTTAAAAACGGATGTTTAAAATACTCTCACACTTCAAGTAGTGCAGTAACTGTGCGATTCGAGATTCTCGGCGATCGCTCAGCGCAGCCTCCGAGTTTCTAAACCATGTGAATACCAGCTTGAAGCTTTAAACACCACGTAAAACTGAGCAGGTTAAACCGCCCCATCTGAATAAGCACTTAGATTATTCAATCGGTACTTAAGATTATTGAATTTAATTTTAAAAAGAAAATAAAAGCAATGTTTGATCTACAACAGTACAACAGAACACAATTCAACAAATCCCGCAAAATTGACAACACGCCAAAACAAAATTCTTGTAATAAATATTATTGTTAGTGAAAGACACATTTAGAAAAAAACTACATAAAATTATCTGTGTGTGAAAAGAAAACAGGATGAGTTCAATATTAAAGGTATGCAGAGTTGTTCCTTAGATACTATGTATTAACCCATTGGCCACAAACTCCGGCAGCCTGCCGGGTGTGCAACTCAGGTACTTAACCACAAACCCCGGCGCGCCGCCGGCCTAGAATAGATCTGCCAAAAAACGGAAAACCAGCACGACAGTGACTTTTTGGAAAAAAAAATTTAAATGCCGAAAGCTCTTAGGTAATTAATCATTCATTTCGTAGAATTGGCAATGATATGTTTCTTATGATTTTTCCCTGATATTTGTGTTCCAAGTTTTGTATGCAGCCAGCCGCCATTTAATTTCCTTCAAAATTGCGAGTGGTTCTAGGTTTTTGGCAGTGACCCTGCACGTCCCTGATTGCTTTGAGGACCATCATACCAAATTATTTTATTAGTTATTAGTATACATGAATGTAAAAAAAAAAATTATTAATGTTCTATTTATGAATATTATGTTTTTTGGTAACTTTATGAATAAAAATGTGAAAAAAAAATCTTACGAAAAAAGAGAAGGTTATATTTGATTTCTTATTTACACATACATATTTTAGTATTTTTGAAATTTTTATTTTTATGTTTTTCTTTACCTTAATCTAATATGTAAACAAGTTTAAAGAAATTAATTAATTTGAATGTATAGTTCAAAAGTTACAACAGATTTAGTACATCAAGGCAGGTTTTCGATATTTGGTACACAATTAATTCAGTGGTGAAGGCCAATTTTTTAGCTCATTAATTCTGTGGCCAATGGGTTAATGGAACTTGTTCCCTTGATCCTTTCAAACACAGGTACATTATGTATTTTGACTTACTTTGGGAGTGGGGTAATGAAGTGTTGGAGCCCTCTGCTGCGTGTACGAAGTACCCGCGTCATTGGTCATCATCTGATTCTTGGTTGGACTGAAAAAATATGAATTAGGCAACAATCAAATATTTGATTAACTGAAACATAAACTAGAAAACATTTCACACGAAAATAAAGTCATGACTTACCTTGTATAGTTGGCAAATGCAGAATTATGTCCGTCGTTTGTTCGCAGCATTTTAAAGCTGTCCGGGGTAGTGTTAGAAGGGGAGGACTTCAAATTTACTTGGACCTTAAAAACCAAATCATAATGAGAATTTTTAAAGTTCAATCAAAATCATTTCACAAAATTAAAGTTGTATTTACTAAAAGATTTGCATACCTTGTCATTAGCCTTATTGTATAGTATGCGGCCCTGTGTGATATTCAGTAAATTGAATCCTTGCATTCTAAAAAATAAAAGCACATTGTTATCATAATTGTAATGTATAAACAAATATTTAATAAGAAGAGTATCTAGTATCAACTAGCAAAGTTAAATTTAAAGAGGAGCGAGTGGTAATGGGTTTTGAAGAGGTCCAGTTTGTAAAAAAAGGAGAAACAGAAAAACAGCAACTCACTACTTAGTGTAAAGACGAATCGTTACTATACTAGTTTCTCAGAATACTTTCCATTTAAATCCCAGTAAAACAGGCACAGGACTCTCAGCTACTGTCTGAATAAACTAACTATCCAATTGATTGTCTGTTTTTACAGTCCACAATTTAAAAAAATAAAATGTCATATACTTGAATATTCTATTCTCATTGATGCCGTCAGTATTGATGCCTCCAAGGAAGGATTTGTCAAACAGTATTTGGTAGACGGGTTCCGTGTTGAGTTTGTCGGACAGCTTGACCGTGTCAGCCCGCGGCTGCATCTGACTAATTGCTACCACGGTTCCCTTCAGTCCCAGAGGCACCTGCCAAACAATACACACAATAATTTTAAATAATATCTTACTTGGTTGCAGTGATAAAACACACAATGTAGCTTTCATGGCGTTATACTTACGGTAGATCTCGGGTTTACATTGATGACTCTGTCGTAGAGGCGGAAAGTGGCAGCGGTTGCATCGGGAGGAATTGTTCCAAGATGTAATTCAGGCTGCAAAACAAAATTAAGATTAAACACAAATGCTAAATTAAGAAGGGGAATAATGGAGCTATTCGTTTTGATTTAATTATATAATGTACCTTGAACAAGACGTGAGGTTTAACTTGCAGAGCCAGTCTCTTCCTCTCACTCTCCAGCTGTGGCTGCTGGTGGGCGATGGTATCCTTAACGTACTCAATCTGTTCCGGTTCCAGCCCCAGGGAGTCACAGCTCCTCACGGAGCAGCGGTTGTAGGGCTGCGCCTTCAGCCACTCCGTTATTTCTTTGATCTTGCCATCGCTACAATTACACCATGTACAATATTAACGAGATATACAAAAACAACAACACTGGTTTACTGTGGTTTAAAGCCAATGAATGCACGATATTTGATTGTTTATCCCATATTTATAAGTTTTAAAAAAATAAAAAAATTTAGACAGCCGTTGCTCAAGGCCCAGAGCGATGAAACCTCAATATGTGTAGCCATCGTTTGACTGGTTATGCAACACTACAATCTAAAGCCTTTGGCGACTCATTTCAATTTACGCATCAAAAGGAGAAATAAATTTGGGTGACTTTAGCTGTATTACGTGTCTAAAGAGTTGGTCAGGCATCACAATATATTTTAGTTTTTTCTTTGACCTCGATTATAAAATAAAAACTAGTTTATATCGCAAAAATGGTATTATGGCAATCTCCGTGGGCCGGTGGAGACACTAATTTGTATTGTTCTTGTAACTGCTTAATGACAACTAATTGGCCATAGATGTCGCTGAAGTGTCTTTTTGGAACGAAAATTTAATTAATTGAAGAATTCAAATGTGTTATTGATACAAGACACAAAATTCAATCTGCCCAATCATTGTGATCTGCCTCAATGTGAATTTTACTTTCTCCGGATGAGCAACCTAATCTAATTGTGTCCGTAATAAAATATTGTTAATTTTGCGTGACAAATCAAAACTTGGACTGGAAACATCTAAAAAAAAAAAAACTTATGCAGCAGAAGCTTACATTAAAAGGTTTGTGTCTTTTTATGTACACATTAGATTGCTAATTGCCACATTTGTTGATATTTTTTGTCCGCGAATAGATTCAATAATGAAAATAATTTTTAGGGGTATTACTTATACACCTCAAGCATTATGATGCAAGAGTTAAGAAGAAAATAATTGGTACAATAGAAAAAAAATCAGATCTTGTCTTTTTGATTAATAATGATGATTAGACAAAATATATATTCTCACCCAACATTATTGGGGAACAGATCCTTCTCTGTGAAATTGTCTTGCTCAATCCTGACGGCTAAGCACTGGAACATTTCATGGTATTTGTTGGAGTAGGCGTTCACCAGGTCAATGCACTTCTGTGAATACAGCCAACGATTATCTACTCTGCGAGTGTAGCCAGTCACTTCTTCATTCTAAAATAAATATACATAAAATATTTATTATAATCAAAACACTTGTGAAGTTTTCAATTTGGGAGACGGGAATGGGTAATGCTGCCCCGGGAACCATTTATTGGATAACCAACACCTCTGCCATAGGTCACCCGAAGTAGTTCGCTACTTTGTTGGTGACTTAGCAGGGGTGCCTGGGTTCATGGGGTGAGGTTTGTCCGGATCTTGGTGGCGGATGCATCTGCCCACCAACTGCGTGGTAGACCGGATCATGAGAGACTGGTTGAGGGAGACATTTTAATCTCTCCAGTAGGACTCTCTCGGAACATCGCCTTGCCGCAGTGGGAGGGATGGATTTATATGTCCGTCACTCCTGGACATACTGACCCCCAGATTCCTACCCATCCCTCATACCTTTTTCTTTTCTAGAACTTCCTCTCCTTTCCCTAAAAAGACTCTCCACACAGCATCCCCAAAGATGACATGGGCCCTGAGGAGAATTGTTTTCCTCAGGGCCTCCTGTATGGAGCTAATGTAAAAAAAAAAAAGAAGTTGAATTTCAATACTCTCTCACTAAACCGCCACCTCAAAAACCAGGAAGTTCCAATTGGTGAAAGCTTCAGATTATAGTGCACACATAAAATATGCCAAAATTTACAACAGGTATATCGTAAAAAAACAAACAAACACCGCTAAAGATCTTCGTGAAATTTCCATTTTTTTATTTAAAGTTAAGTTGTCATGTTTACGACTCCATGTTGAAATACTAACCCCCAACAAGCTCATTTGTTCGCTTTTGGAAATAGCTCTTACATAGGTCTCTCATAGAAATCGCTGTGCCTCCCATACTATCATGGTGAGAAATATGATCTAAACATATTTTTTGTATTTTTACCTTTTTAGTAAATTTGATATTGAGGCCTATGTTGGTTCTATGCTGTCTACCGCCAATGTCAGGATTTTCAGCCGTAGATACAAAGATGCATCCAGTCAAGCGGGATAGCAATAATGGAGTCACACCTGAAATAAAATGGATGAACTTATTGTAGTATATGTAAGTTTGGAGGAGTGAGATAGGAGATGCAGAAATGAGAGCGTGAATGTGAATGCGCAAGTATTTTATTAAATAAAGGGCCATTGCTAATTTGGGGTAACGAGTGACCCACATAGATAATAAAACAAGCAAGATGTGGCATGGAAGCAAGCTTACTATGAAGTGAGCTACGACCAAAAACAAGGACTATTGGGATAAGTTGTGAGGCTGAAGGTGGTGGGGGGGGAAAAAGATAGAGAGAGAAAGGAAAGAGGAAACTGAGGTGGTACATTCCTTTTCAAATCTGGTCACCAAACATAATTAAAATCATTTTAAGCAACATTTCAACTCTGAATGGTTGTCTTTCATCAGGGCGATACTGAGAGTATTTTCCACTCTGGAATATGCTGCAAATACAGTGTATATTATTTTTAATTAATTAATTGTGAAACAATACCAATTAACTTAATAAAATTTATGCGAGCGCTGGGATTTGAACCCACAAACTCCCTCTGGATTCGTAGTCGAGAGCCGATCCTCTCAATCGCAGAGGCTGATGAATGGTGAGAAACAAAGACATGGTTCTGCTGTGTTGACACATGATTTTCATGTGGTTTCATGCTAATAAATCTATAGTTAGACACTTACCGCATTTGGCTGCAGCGGCTCCAGACTGAAGGTACTGGGTTGGCGGGGGGGCGTACTTGGAAGGTTGCACCACCGGCTCTGGTTCCATGAACACACAAATCTTCACTCGTCCTAACTTCTGGACAGTACTCGAATCCACTATCTGTTGGGTAAAAAAATAATTTGTTTAGATAAATGTCTAAAATCGTGTAAATAAAATTGGACGATTTATATTGCAATTTTGTAATGAGTATAATATAATGAAATGTAAATAAAATGAAATGTGAATGAAACGAAAATAAAATGTAAAGTGACAGAAATGCAATATTGATTAACCCTTTGGATATTGTTGTGCCTTTTAGAACACAGTACATCGATAGCAGTAACAGCCTATTTGTGTCCTTTACGACACAAACTGAGATTACGATTACTGAGATTCACAACTCATTTTATCTTTGTATTATGGTAAGATAAGATTTATATAATATATAGAAAAAGACAACAACCACACTTTGTATTGTTTTAAAAGTTTACCATAGACACTCAGAAATAATTGTAATATATTCCAAAAATCATCAGTTGCCATCGCTTGCTTGTTTGCGAAAGATTTGTCAAAGTTTGTGATTTTGTTTATTACAGTAGAACTCCTTTAATTCGAAATTCACAGGACATCAAACATCAAATTTCGAATTTACAAATGCCTATATAGCAATATAGATTCTGGCTATATAGCAATATAATCAGTTTATATATCTAAATATTCAAATTTGAAGGTATGATGTTTTTAATGAGGGCAGGAAATTTCCAAATCAATCACTCGGAACACTCAGTCGCTCGACTCGTATTTCAATTATTAATTTGATCGCTTGAGTAGTTAAAGGTTGTGAGCAGTGACAATAATAAATGTAAGATGCATTAAGTCAAAACACTTGTGTAAAGATTGTTTGTTTTTGAATTTAACCCCTATTGTGCGGCTTGAATTTAGTAAATATGTTAAAGCCAAATTTAATATTGAAAATAAAAGACAATTTCTACAATAGCAAGTTTTTTATGTTGGAATTTTCATTGACTGTAATGAAATACATTAAAAACTTGCTTTACACACTGTAAACTGCAGTTCATCTCAAAGTAGTTATTATTTCACTGGACTGCATATGTAGCCAGAGGCGCTGTAAGGGTTAAATACTCGGTTACATTAACTCGTGACGTGCCACGGGAGGAAGCTCGTAAATTTCGCGATGTTTTGACTTTTGACGTAATATTTTGCAGATTTATTTTAAGCTATCGTATATAATATTTACCGAAACACGTTCCCTGAACAATAAACTATGCTTACAAACAATATTACTTGCGTTTATTTGACAAATTGATAGGTTTATCGATCTTTTCATGACCCGCCGGCGCTAACAGTTTGACAGTTCAAATCGCGGGAGAAATGTCATTTCGAAAGTCATAGATATGTGCAAAGATGATTATTTGAGAGGCTAGGTGTGTTCCTTATATCTGTTACGTCAAGAAAAAGAATGCCCCAAGCGATTCTGACCTTGTCCTTCATACATTTTCTTTATACATAAGGTTTAAAATCGCATATCAAAAAGTTTTTTTTTTTTTATGGCGCATCCCGGGCGCGCAATCGGCAGTCAACCGGTTAAAAGATAGGAGAATAAACCTCAGCGATGCAGCCGTAGTAGGGTCCCGTCTTGATGAAGACCTTGTCCCCCTTGGGCAGGGCCTCTTCCACAGAGAGACTGCGGGTAGAGTACATGGGGGCCACCGCCATATTGTGGATCACGGCCTGGTAGGGGTAGGGGCTAGACACCTGGCACCACTCGGCCCCCGTTATCATGTTGCCATTGGGGCCAAAGACGTACTGATAACCTGAAAAGCAAACATAATTAACAAATTAACCCAATGGCTATCAACTAAGCTCAAATAGCATATAATATCTGCAAATAGCTCAATCTAGGATTTTTCTCTATAAGGATATTATAATTAGCAAGCATCGTCCATCCAATCGGACATACCGGATGGACGATAGAAAGTGACATATAGTTTTTTTAGCATAGATAAATTAATATATAATTACCTTTCAACGATTTTGCATGAACTATAATGCTCACGTCTCCAACATCAATTCCAAGGCGACTCATGTTGCTGAAAAATAAATGCTATGGTCAATAGTTGAAGTACAGTTGCAAATATCAGTTGAGAATGTTGAAAAGGATGCAGGCCTCAGATGGGAGACGGGGCTCCGATCCGATGATATAATTATATAACTTACTGTTCAATGATGGTCCTCTTTTGCATATCCCACTGTCTTAGGTTGGGGTTTTTATCTTCAGACATTGAAAATATTTCATCATCCTCTATCAAGGAGAACTCCTTTTCGACTGCTACATATTTGAAGTGGGTCTCCGCATTTGACACCTCTACCACCCTGAGGATAAAAATAAATATATTAAAACATCAACAAAATCGCACATAATAATTTACAATTAGTAAAAAAACAGTGTTTTATTCATTGACCTAGTATACCCTAGACAAGCCGTCTCATAGTAAAAATCAGAAAAAAATAACCCCAAGTATCAGTAATTTCGCAATACAACTCTCCTTTGAATTCCGCCGTCTTGCATGCGAATTCTCGGCAATATAAAATTGAGCACCGACTAATCCCATTGTGTGATTTGTCGAACTAACACTTCAATAGGTGGCCACGTTTTGCATGCGTGACGTTTCGACAAGCTGTGTTGTGTACAAATGGTTTTCAAAGTGGGGATCGCGAGACATTCATAAATTTAATTAGACAAAAATATTTTTTTACTTTATTATGACAAGCGATTCAATTTCGGAGGCGAGTATGGGTACCGCCGCCTCGGGAACCATTTATTGGATAACCAACGCCTCTGCGTATAGGTCACCCCAAGTGGTTCGCTACGTTGGGGTGCCCGGGGTGCTATGCAGGGGTGCCCGGGTTCATGGATTGAGGTTTGTCCGGGTCTTGGCGGCGGATGCGTCTGATAATTTTTAAATTTTATTTTTCTGATGAACCGTATGGCTCGTTGTCAACCACCAAGCAGCAATTTCGTCGAAGTGTCCTGTTGAAAGTGGTGTACACTGCAAACCATACTTTAGATTCGTGTACAAAAACTTGTACACAGTCCCGTATATGTATATATTGATCATGAGTTTTAAAATAAAAAAAATTGATTATCGTTTGCTTGAAAATAATTACGAAAAATTGACCCTTTTACCGCCCACGCACCGTGGGCTGCCCAGGTTGGTCGCTTATCATTAACACAGTGATGAGCAACCAGCAGCCCGCAAGCCCTTTTACTGCTTTGAAAAAAATTGCGCTAAAAAATATTCAAAGGCTTCTGTTCTGTTTTGCAAAATGTCTTAGCCGAAAACTATAATCTTTCTTAAAAGTTTTGAATCAGCTGCTCAATCATTAAGTTTTTTTTGTGTATAGGTAATAATTAAAAAATGACAGAAATTCGTAGTTAATTAAAGCCCGTTAGTAAGCGCTCAAAAAGAAGAGGAAGGTGAGATATGTAAATACGAATGTTAGAGGGAGCGCGAAAACGATAATATTTAAGCGAAAATTGTGAAAATGTTTAATAAAACATGACTCGTTTAAACTATTTTAAAATAGAACCAAAATCTCGCGGGAAATGTCATAGCTTTAAAGAAAAAAATGAATTATGATTTTTTTTCATATATATAACTTGTGATGTAACAAAAATAAAGTGCTTATAATAATTTTCGAAATATACGATAATACGATTTTCTTCTATCAGAAGAATTTCATTCAATTACCGTTTCAGCGTGGCAAATGTATAGATATTATCGTCAAAAACAACACATATTTTTTTAGAAACTTAAAAACTTAAAGTGTTTTAGAGAAATATGTTGTAAAACGGTAGAAATTCAGAATGCTATGTCTTAAGATAGGTTAACTTTCGACCTTAATTGAAGAATAGTGCAGCGGTTTTTTGTTAAGATCTGCGTTTAATGTATTTTAAAGGTTTCCGTTTTATACAAACCGGGTCGCGTTTTTAAAAAGTTTAAAAACCACTGCCATATCGTGATGCTAGCCCTTCGTCTATGTGTTAGTATCGGTGTGTGGTGACGTCACAAGCATTTGGGTGATTAAGTGACGTCAGAAACTTTGCTTGCCAAAAAAATAATACGTCAATATTATTACATTTATTAAAACGCTGTCTTAAAGCTATCGGTAAGGCATAATTTTTTTTATGTATTCAGGTAGCTGGTTACATTATCGAAAATAAAGTCCGCGGACTGTACATTGTACAAAATTCGGAAGTAGGATATTTTTGTGTTTGAAAAAATTAATTCCGTCAGGACGGCTGGGACAGCAATTAGTTTCAGTGTGGACCGATAAAAGGTAAAACACAAAGCACTACGCGATCCAAATAGTACGAAACAATGCTCGCACTTTTTCATAAATGGGCCTTGAGCCAGTTTTATTTGGTTTCTGGCGTCATTTTTAATTTCACAGGGCATGTCTTGATATACTTGGTCGAAGGTTTTATTGTATCATTTTGTATTTTTACCAACATTTTATTTTTTACCTGTACTGAAAAAATAACAGGTTTTTTTTTTTTTTTTTTTTTTTTTCTTTATTCATTAAAATGTTTGTTACATGAATTTTATGATTTTTCGACCACCATGCTAGGCACACGCCCGTGTTGTGGTGGTCGAATACAGGCATATTACTGATACAGGCATAATACAGGCATATTACTGATGATTCCATTGTAACCTCTCTCTCTTTCTCATAAACGAATTATGTAATAGAACGCGAGATTACAAAGGGACTCTCAACGGTGGGTCCATATTCTGATGCAAACTAACTGGGAACAAAATGTGAGAATCACCGATATTTGTTTATTTTTTTATTTACGCCTTGATGGCTTTTACATATAATCTTGGTAAGTTATACAGGAGCATCATACATCGGTAAGTTATAAAGGAGCATCACAACAAACGATAAAAGATACACAACAATTACATATTAAAGTAGTTACAGAGCAGTGTTTAGTGAATTTTTTAATGTTAACAATTTGATATTCAAGGATTGTTGCATAATATCTCCGTACATATACGTTTTTAAAGGAAGCAATGTTTTTATAAAAAAACATGTCAAAAGAGCAAGTTTCATTCCCCACAAGATGTAATCTCTGAAGACAAGAGTTGAACATAAAATTAGTGCGAGAAGCAACTATATTAAATGGAGCATGGAGTCTAGTGTTGTAATTATTAGGTACTTGATAATTTATCATATTTACTAGTTCAGGGCCATCCAAATATCTGTTGATGATTTTAAATAATAATAAAACATCACAGATTTTTCTTCGCTGTGATAATTGAGGTAGTTTAAGTAATTACATTAACTCGTCAAATGCCAAGGGAACAAACTCGATAATTTCGCGATGTTTTGACTTTTACGTAATATTTTGCAGGTTAATTTTATGCTATCTTATGTAATATTTACTGAAACACATTCCTTGAATACTAAACTATGCATAAAAACAACATTACTTGCATTTATTCAATGAATTTATACGTTTTACAATCATTTCATCGACCGCGGCGCGAGACTTGACAGACGCCAACTGAGCCGAGGCGGGAAAAAATTCTAGGCCTGTGTCATAAACAATTCCAAGGAAAAAATATCGCTGCGCTAGGTGGGTTCAAGGTATCTTATACCTTATGAACAAGAATGCCCCAAGCGATTCTGACCTTCGTCTTCATACGTTTTCTTTATACATAAGGGTTAAAGTCGCATAACAAAATTATTTTTAAGTGATTATTTTGGCCTGCGCCGATGGTGCGCCGGCGCACGAGCGGCAATCTAGCGGTTAAATAATTATAAATCAAATTTTCTATTGGAATGTGTAATTTATAATTTATATGCCTATAAAAATAATAAATATAATTTATATGGTGCATAAAAATAATAAATTCTGCATTAATTGCCGCCATATTAGTGCTGAACGGTTCCAATTATTGGTACAGAATCAGTTCAGTGATATTTAACAGGTGGTTGAGTGGTTGCTTACTTGGCCTGAGACAGGTGCGGCCATCCCGCCCAGACGACTTTCCCCAGCAGGTTGCCAGCCACTGTCCTAATGTCGGGCTCCTTGGAGTTATCGTGCTTCAACTCCAGGATGCAGTTGTCGTTCCTCGAGGGGAAGTCAAATACCTTCACTCGGGCCTTTGTGAAATGAGACTGTTGGGAAAGATAATTAATTAGTAATCTAGTCAAAAATTAAAAATAATTCATAAAAAAATCCCCAAGTTTCACAAATTTTTTTCAAATTGCTATCCGAAACTTTGGTTTCATATAGGTGTACATAAAAAATTTTCTATGCTTAATTTCTTTGAATATAAAGCGTGGAGTTTTCTCTCTCCAACACTGTTAACCGCTGGATTGCCGGTCGTGCGCAGGCGCACAGGCCAAAATAATAAAAAAAAAAAAAAATTTGTAATGCGATTTTAACCCTTATGTATAAAGAAAACATATGAAGAAGAAGGTCAGAATCGCTTGGGGCATTCTTGTTCATAAGGTATAAGATACCGTGAACCCACCTAGCGGAGCGAAATATTTTCTGTGGAATTGTTTATGATCTCCGGCTTAGATTTTTTCCCGCCTTGAACTGTCAGATTGGCTTGCGTCGCTCTCGCGCCGTTGTTGTGAAAAACATCGTAATACGTATGATTTCATTGAATAAACGCAAGTAATGATGTTTTCAGGCATAGTTTATTGTTCGAGGAATGTGTTTCGGTAAATATTACATAAGATAGTATAAAATAAACCCACAAAATATTACGTAAAAGTCAAAACAACGGAAATTTACCCGTTTGCTCCGTGGCATTTGACGAGTTTTAAGACCATATTTCTAACCATGACAGTAAAGAAGAGACAACCATTTATATGAGACCTATGTCAGCTGAGACACATATGGTCTCCTGTGATTCAAAGGGTTAAGCACGGCTGGTGGCAAATAATCTGCTGTTAAACACTCTAATTTGTGGTAAATATGTGGTAAATGCCTTCAAAATAAAAATACAATAAAAAGAAATATCTCGGAAAAGAGATATTAAGCAAAATCTATACCGTTACAAGTGTTTTTGCTCATTCAGTGTGGCTGCTACCAATCAAATTAAACAATTGATAGTGATGTGGAAAATGATTCATGTTCAATTAAACCTAACCTTAAAGTCAAGATGTCGCAGGGTGGGGATGCCGGGGTAGAGCAGGCCACGCGTGGGATTGGGCAGCGGGCCGCGCACCACCCGCTCCGGGGGCACCGCGATATCGCACAGCCACACGGGCGTCTCGCGCGCGTGACATGACCTCACCAGGGGGAAGTACTCGGGCGCGCGGCATTCACCTGTTCAAAAACAATATTAATCTGTTAAGTTTATTGTTTATTGCATTTACGGATAGATTTTATAAATAGTTTATGAATAAGTATGATTTTTTTGTTAAAATATGACTTAAATCAAAAGGTACTTTCATAGTACAATTCAGGTGCCATAGAGACTGGATTTTCGAACAGTGCATGCATGCATGGTACATGCAAATCGGATGTATATTTTTTTTAATATGTTGTCAACCAGGTTGAAAAACATAGTTTCGAGAAAAATGTGCTCAAAGTTTTTCTGAAGGATAATTCAATATACAAACTGTTTAAAAGAGTTTCACTTAAAATGCTGTATCGCTGTCAATTTAACGAATTTCTTTAAAACATTTGGTGGGAACATTCTTAATAAATGCATCTTTCAGAAAATAACAAAAAAAATTTACGATGTCCTGGGGCTTTTAATATTATAATCAATTCACAACAATACTACATCAAAAACACATGAACACCTCAGTGCAGATTCTCCCATTGAGGTGTTCACAAAACATTATAGTATTTTAATCATTTACAGAATGTATTATATATATTATTATATGAATGTATTATATTATTTACATTATACTATCTTACTTTACACTACTTAATATTATTAACGATCTTTATAACAATATAATGAATGTTCTAATATTGTGTACATTATAATTTAATTAAAATAAATATCAAACCTAAGTCTTGTGGAGTAAAATCATAGATGTGCATCGGTCCATGAGTGTTCCTCTTGGTCTCATCCTCAGAAAGCTGCTCGTAGAATGGATGCATGGCTTCCAATAAGTTAGTCTGCACCAAATACAATTACTTGTGTTAGTGCGTAATTAAATAAGATTAATTTGTTTATTACATCAAGTGCTTTAGAAAAAAGTTTAATTATTAATAATGCACGAAATTTTATAAGTCACAACTTGCATATTGAAATGCGGCATTGTAAATACAGTTAAAGGCCATTGCCTTAAATCTTTAATTGATTTTAAAAAGGTCTGAAGTGCTTTTGTGCTGTAAAAAGGAATTGACTGACTAAGCTTGCATTATCACTGATTTATGTCATGTAGTGATGGGCATAATCAAATTAATGTTTCTAAATGTAAAATTAGTTAATTAAAGAACAAGGATAATAATTTAATTTTAGTTTAGTATATATTTTTATCGTGCCACAATAATTTGCCATAATTTTTTCCACATCCAAATATTGATGGAAGTTTCGCCACATGCTTGTAAAGGTTTCTTACCTCGTTGATGAAGGGAATGACCACTACAGCCTCCCAGTCATTCTTCTTTCCGTTGAGGTCAGTCTCAAAATCCAGTGGGTAGTAGGTGAGAATGGGAGAACTGTCATTGGTCATCAGGAAGTGGAAGGGCGCAGGCAGCAGATCCTTACTGGCCGCGGGCAGAACGGCTAACAACTGAAAATATACATTAATAATTTAAAAAAAAACTCTTAATTATTAAAGCAAATATAATCTTGCAGGGATAAAGATTTCACCGCATTATTCATATCTCTTTCACAACAAAATTCAAAGCATCCAACAGAATCTAGCAATCTGGCAATGTTCAAAATGTCACCTCTTTCACAAGAAGGTTCAGAACATCCAATCGCTTTCTAGGCAAGGTTCAGAATGTCACAACTCTTTCACAAAAAGATTCAGAATATCGAACCTCACGGTTCAGTATGACAGACCTCTTTCACAACAAGGTTCAGAACAATCAACCACTTTCTCGGCAAGATTCAGATGGTCAGAACACTTTTGCAAAAAGATTTAGAATATTGAATCTCTTACGAGACAAGGTTCAGAATGTCAAATATCTTTCACAACAAGATTTAGAATATAGGACCTCTTTCTATCAGGAAGCTAATCCATAGAATGCAGGACCAATTCACAGCAAGATTAAAAATGTTTTTTTGATTTGAAACTGATCATGTACCTGCTCAAATGGCTTAAAAGGCTTAGCCATCTCGTAGGTCAAGTCCATGTCCTTGAAGTTGACCACGTCGGAGATGTAGGGCGCATAGTGGTGCGGGTAGTACCACGACCAACTGGCGCAGCCCTGGTAGTAGTAGTGGAGCACCCACTGCACCGCGCGCACATAGCACTCAGCCTGCTCGCGGAGGACATCACTGACAACATATGCATTTATTAATCGATGTTAAGATTTACTTTGTATTGTATCTAGGTCTTTGACGATCTCCGTGGTGGAGAGGTAAGGCTCTCATCTATCAATCCGGAGGTTGCTAAATATAGTATAATCGCAGCACGTTAGATACTCTCAGTAGCGCCCTGGTCTTATGACCACCATTCAGAACTGAAATGTTGCTTGAAATGCATTTAGCTGTCTTTGGTGACCAGATCTGAACAGTCAGGCACCTTCTTCTACCCCCATCTCTTCTCCTCCCAACTACCTTCAGCCCCACAACATACCCCAATCGGGGATGCCTGTCTTACTGGCTCCAGACGGTTGGGAGCAGCTGTGACTTTTGTGCAATATTCATATAAAAAAAGGTGTAAATAGTATAAAAATATGTAAGTGATGTTTCTTTTTCTGAAATTACAAGTATTTTTATGCGAATTTTGTTTCTGAAGCAATGGATGTTTAGAAGATAAACAAAAAAACAAAGATATTTGAATGTAAATCCCCTTTGTTAAAAAATGTTCTTTTGTGGAAACGCTACGTCGATGATATTTTGTGCATTTGGACGGGTTCAGACCGTCAACTGAACGCTTTCCTGACCCTCCTTAATTCCTTTCATACAAAAATCCAGTTCACACTAGAGATAGGCATTAATTCCAGTTTAAAAATTTTTTAGATCTTTCCTTATCCATAATTAACAACAAAATAAACTTCAACATCTACAGAAAACCTACATTTACTGACACGATAATACATAATACCTCTAACCATCCTATCTCGCATAAACACTCTTCTTTTCATAGCATGATTCACCGGCTAGTCACTATTCCCTTATCTAATGATAATTTTTCTAATGAACTTATTACAATTAAACAAATAGCTATTAACAATGGATATGGCTCCGACCTGATCGATAAAATCCTCTCAAAAAAACTTCGCCGAATCTCAACAAATAAATTTCTCTATAATGCCATACCATCCATTAATAATAATAATAATAACAACGCTCAATGGCGTAGAATTTTGTATATTAGTAAATTCTCTTCCCTTTGCACGTCTAAACTTCCAGTTGAAATAAGGCCGGCCTTCTATACTAACAATAATTTATCCAAACTCTTAACTAATTCTAAAGACAAAGAGGACAAACTAAGCCATTCTGGCATCTACAAACTTAATTGTAACGATTGCCCAGCAATATATATAGGTAAAACAGCGCGTAACATAAATATTAGGGTTAAAGAACATGTTAGGTGTCTCACAAGCACAGGTTTCTCAGAATTTGCCGAACACTTAATTGATACTGACCATACCTTTAATAAAAATACGGGAGTCCAAATAGTCCATATAAATAAAATAGGAATACGCCTTAATAACCTAGAAGCTTTAGAAATATTAAAATCAAAGAAAAATAATTGCCAAATTTTAAACAAACAATTAGAATTAACCACCAGTCCCATTTTAAAGTTATTCCCTTTCTCCCTCTCTAACCCCCACCCTCCCTTGACCCCTCCTCCTACCCCGCCCCCAACCATTATCTGATGCTCTCTCTCTCTCTCTCTTATATGCTCTCTCTTTCTTTTGTGTTTACCTCATTATCTTAACTCTGTACTTTAATTTAGTTTATATGTTTATTGTCCTGAAGAAGGTCGAGTTCGACCGAAACCGGTCGACGAATATAAATTTAAATAAAGTGGTTTTAAATAAAGAACTTGTTTCATTCTGTAAAATGTCAAGCCACAAAGTGTTTGCTTTCTTCGATAAAAAAACAAAGATTGTCAATTATTTACGAATATGTAATAATAAATTATCAACAACTTACCCAGTCACCTTTTTGTATTCCAACTTATTTAGATAATAATCTCGCTTGTGTAGGGTGAACTCCGCATTGAATTGTCTGTCTTCGCTGTCTAAGAGGACAAAACATTTTAAATGTTATTAAAAATCTTTCAATGTCAATTAACTTTATAAATCTATTTTAACATGAAAACGATATAATTAAAAAAATGTTCACCATCGCAAGAGTCCTCCGCCTCTTCATCATCGGTGTTAAAATCATCCCATTCTTTATCATCATCCAAGTCATCCACAGCCTAGAAAAAAATAAACAAATTAATCTCTCAAGCATTCGTTCGCTTTTCAAGAGCTCGCTTTTTGCAAGGTATATTCATATGGGTTTCATAGAAATGGTTGTGTCTCCCTTACTGATTTAAACGGTGTTAGAAAGAGAAAATGCCACGCTTTATAATCAAATCTAAAAGATAGCCGGAAAATAATGCAAATATACACCTTTATGAGACCAAAGTTTAAAATTTAATTTAAGCAATTTAAAAAAAAAAATGTAACTTCGGGAATTTTTTATTAACCCCTCCAATGCCAGGAAAAAACGAAAAAATGTCAACTTTAATGTAATATTTTGCAGGTTAATTTTATGCTATCTTATGTAATATTTACTGAAACACATTCCTTGAATACTAAACTATACATAAAAACAATATTACTTGTGTTTATTCAATGAATTTATACTTTTTACTACTTTTCAAATGCCACAGAAAAAACGAAAAAATTTCGCTATGTTTTGACTTTTACGTAATAGTTTGCAGGTTAATTTTATGACACTGAAACACATTCCTTGAATACTAAACTATACATAAATATAACATTACTTGCGTTTATTTGATGAATTTATACGTTTTACGATCATTTCGTCGACCGCGACGCGAGACTTGACACACGTGTCATCTGACAGCCGAGCGGCGGGAAAAAGTTCCAGGCCGTGTCATAAACAGAAAGAAAATATATTGCTGCTCTATGTGGGTTCACGGTATCTTATACCTTATGAACAAGAATGCCCCAAGCGATTCTGACCTTCTTCTTCATACGTTTTCTTTATACATAAGGGTTAAAATCGCATAACAAAATTATTTTTTAGTGATTATTTTGGCCTGCGCCGATGGTACGCCGGCGGACGAACGGCAAGGGAGCGGTTAATTATTTTTACATGAAATAAAATAAAATAAAAGTGAGCTTCATATTCAAATCTAAAAGTTAACCAGAAAATAAATAAAATGTACACTTTTATGAACCAAAGTTTCGGACCGCGATTTAAAAAAAAAATTTAACTTTGAGAATTTTTACTCAATAATTTTTACATGAATCGACAAAAAAATTAGTAGACGATAACGTTTATAATACATTTTCCTAATAAAATATGTGTGCGTTTTTATTTTTTTTCATTATCAGTAATTTTAGTTGGAAAAATCGTAAGGTGAGCCATTTTAATTTTTTTTTGTTTGTATTAAAAATTTGATATCTCAAAAATGATGTTTGTTATTTTGAATTACAAAATTTTAAAGCATAGTTTGTCACCTTTCCAGAACTGTTTAATTTTTGTTTTCAGTTTTTGGGTGCGTTCCGAAATATTCCATTTATTTAGAATTTTTTGCAAAGCGGAAATATTTTGACCTTGCGACAAATTAGGCCCGAGGTCTGAGGGGTCAATACCTAATTAAATTCAAGCGTTAAAACAATATTTTTAATGAAATTATGTACATTGTGCATTAAAGCAATTATTTACATTGAAACAAAACACAGAAAAAACTACTTAAATTGTACAAACCATGTCATTAGTAGATTTAATCAGAGCTTGCAAGTCAGACTGGAAAGCTGATATGGGTTTGGTTCCTTCAGCTTTGATTTCCTCCACACTCATTCCAAAAGTGTCATTATTGTCGGGAACATTTTTATACTGCAACAAAAATATATAATATTATCATAATTTTGGCTTTTTTTTTAAATGCAATTTTAACCCTTATGTATAAAGAAACTGTATGAAGGACAAGGTCAGAATTGCTTGCGCCAATACCATTCTTGACATAGCCAATGGTTTCATTCATATAGCAACACTAGAATATTTTTAAATGCATAAACTATGACTTAGCAGATTGACTTTTCCACTTGTCAAAAGCGAAAAACACAATATTTTATGTTTTGAAATGCTTATAAAGGTCTTTATCCTTTGAATTGTATTTTTTCATGTTGGGTATGTATTCAGATTAGTGTAGAAATAATAAAATCAGTTTTTATTTATGTGTATATATTTTTTGACATTATTACCAAAATGAGAGATTTCTTTTTTTTAGTTACTTAGCTATTCTGGAAAAATCTCTTACAATATTATCACGCAATAAACATGAATAATAAGATACACTAGCTTTGCCTGTTGCAGAGGCAACCAAGGGGTTAAACACTACACGATATGACGTGTGAACGCGGATGAAGCGAAGAGTGTATGTAAAATAAAATAGGTGAAGAAAAAACGATGTTTGAATGTGGATAAAGCAAGGAGTGTGCGCCTACAAAGGGCACAGGCAGTTGACAGCCCAATTTCGTACATCCGCTCTCGGGCTGCTTCGGTCACCCGGTTCAAGGCGTTCAGTACGGGCCTTTTCTCGCAAAAGGAGGCCAAGTAGCTTCCTGCTCAAATTTTCACTGCGCCATTTGGGTTATGCAGGTCGATACGCGTAATTTGTTACCCGAAACGTATAGTTTACTGTTGAAAAGACTCTTACCACAGTGCCACTTTGGTCACTGATACTTTTAAAATGGCCCAGGAGCTTACCGCTCAATTCAGTACTGAACCAATCCTGCCGCCCGACTCAGGGCGTTCAGTATTTCATTTAATTTAAATTAGAAAAAACCATTAGAGCTTTATCTCAAAAAATGGTCCTAGGAGTTTATCGCTTATTTTTTTCACTCAGCCCTTCGGATTGTGTAGACCGAGACGCGTAATTTGATACCCATCTTGGGTACTGAGAGGTGTAATTGAAAAAAAAAAAAATTTTGGATTTTGAAAAAAAAAATTGGATTTTGGAATTTTTTTAATTTTGGAAAAAAAAATTGGATTTAGGAAATTTTTGAATTTTGGAAAAAAAAATTGGATTTTGGAAATTTTTTAATTGTGGAAAAAAAAAATTTGGATTTGGAAATTTTTGAATTTTAAAAAAAAAAATTTAATTTTGGAAAAAAAAATGGATTTTGGATATAAAAAAAAAATTTTGCCCTTGCACTAATTTAAAAAAATCGGCGCTATAAAAATGTATTATTCAGAATATTTTAGAAACTTTAACTAAGCACAACTGGGGATGCCGTAGTCTCACTGACTCCAGACGGCAGTAGGTGGGACTCTTGTGCGATATTCACATTGAAATTTAATTTAAAATGTATGAACCCCTACAGTATTCAAAAGGTACCTACACCATTTGGCAAAAAAAATTTGACCATTGTCGCAGGTGGAGTAATCGTCATTTCCGTTTCATCCGAAATCCAAATCACAGCAGTGCTATAGAAGTATCACTTCAAAACTCCCGTCTTCGGATGTTTCTTTTTATTTAAATTAGTCAGTTTTGTCAATGAAAGAATTGCCTCCCTGGTCTAGTAAATAAATGTATCGTCTGTAATATTTTACTCCTGCGTATTATGTGCTCCTGGTAGATTTTCAATATTGTACGTCACCCTTTTTGTCATTTTTCACAAAAACGGCGCCATTAAAATGTATATTTCAAAATTATTTCTTAAATAATAATTTTAATGCAAAATCGTTCATATAAAAAATAAATCAGGGTAGGTACTTGGGGCCCTTGTAGTATTTTTTCAAAAAACGGCACTATAAAAATGTGTTATTCAAAACTTAAACTTATTTTTATTCCAGTAAAAAAATTACAGAGAAAATATTATTTCATAGTGCGCGAGTAGGTACTAAGTTTCCCTACAGTAATTAATAAAAACGGCGCCATTTAAATGTATATTCAGAATTTTTTGTCAAGTAATCACTTCAATGAAAAAAAGTTCGCAGAAGTATTTATTTTTATAAATAATACGAATCCTAATGTTGAGCTATATTGGAGCCCAATTTATCAGTTAAATCCGTTTATCGGGTACCTACCTAGTTCATAATTTGCAGTTTTACAATATTCTGTATTTATATTTTTTACACATGCAAGACCAACTCACAAACTTGGACTAATCCCGCTTGAATTTTAACCGCACCAAGCCGTAAAAATTGAAATCCGCCATCTTTAAAAAAAAATCTTCATACAAAAACGTATTATGGGGTGATTTCGTAAGTTCAAGAGGGTTATGGAAAAATTTTCATTTTCGGTGTTGCAATATTGGAGAAAATTTACCCAACCTGATTTTATTTGTAAGAAAATTAGGTTTTATACTGGCTAGAAAGCCAAAAGATATTTTAGAGGAAAATGCTTTTTACGTAAAGTGTCAAAACATGTCATTGTGAAATGCACTCTTGTGTAACATTTTGAATGGAAAGCGAACCATGTCACAGTTTTAACTGCTTGTAGTAACTCTCTACTTAAGATTAATTCAAAAACATCTCGGCCAGAATGCGTATTTTTGACGATATCTTCGACCACGCAATGTACGTTCGAAATGTCAAATTTCCGCCCCCCTCGCCATAAAATAAAAATAGAATAAATTCGTGTGAATTTTTCTTATGAAAATAATCAGTACTTACATTCTTCACCGCTAGATGTCTCCCTGTACATATTTTCTACAATTTTGTGTAGAAAATATGTACTAATCGAGTTAATTTTAGCCTTCTGTGAAAGTTCTGTTCAAATTCTATTAGTTCTGTAATTATTTCAGTTTTATGATGCGACTGGCCTATAACGATAAAACAACAGAACTCGAATAGAACTTACACAGAACGTGAAAATTAACTTTAAAAACATTGTTGAATTATTCAACTTTATTGAAACAACTTTACCTTAGTATTGCATTAAAACCTAATTTATTGTGAAGCTACCTATTCGTGAAAGTACCTACGCATTTCTTTTCAAATTTTTTCAATGAAGTACGTCGTCGTCAAATAAGTACCTACCCAGGAATGAAAAACTAAAAATTTCTAAGCACGTGTTTTTCGTGGAAAAATCTGATTTTGTTTAGCTTGCCCTGAAATATTTCACATGCGATGCGTATGTAATGACGATCGAATTAGTTGAGGAGACATCTAGACTATAATATTTTTCAAAAACATTTTAGCCAGGATCGATTTTTCGGCCGTAATGCCGTTTGTCGTAAAACAACAACCGAAACCGCTGAGAGGTCCGGTTTGTTGACAAAAGTTTGACATGTGAGTTCGCGACCCACCCCACTTGAACTCTATAGTGATACATCATGTGCTCCTGGTAGATTTTCAATATTGTACGTCATCTTTTTTGTCATTTTTCACAAAAATGGCGCCATAAAAATGTATTTTTCAAAATTATTTAACAAATAATAATTTTAATGCAAAATCGTTCATATAAAAAATAAATCAGGGCAGGTGCACATGAGTACCTACATATTTTTTGAATAAATATTACGAATCCTAATTTTTTAATTTTGAAATTTGGTTTTGAAATGATAGGTACCTATCGACTTTGGCAAAAAAATACGACCATCTTTGTTTGTTTCTGTTTATTTGATATCATGTTTTTTTTTATTTTTAAAAGAAAAAAGTCCCTAGGTATTTAAGTACCTACCTTGTCTAGGAAATAAGCATATTTTATTCAATATTTTACTCTTGCAAAATGTGTATTCCTGATGGAAACTCAATATTGTACAGCGCCCTCATTGTCATTTTTAGTTCGAATTTTTACTCACACAATCATAAAAGAAAAGTGTTTAGCATTGTATTTGGACCCATCTTACTTCAAAAACGTTCCGATTTATTTAGTACTAATTTCCTTCATAACTACAAAAGTCTACATACCTGAAATAATGCATTTTGGCAAAAATTGCGACCATCCCGAGTGATTTCTTTTATTTCAAATCATTAATTTTTTATTTGATATCTGAAGGAAAGAACCGATGCGTAAGCCGGTACCTACCCGGTTCTTACGCAGACAAACAATATTGATGTAGGTACCTAAGCATTTCCTTAAAAAAATCCGTTCATCTTACAAACAAATTTGTAATAATTCAACGGAAAAGTACCTACCCTGTAATTAAACGTGTTCTTTTTATATGGCCAGCAATATATTCTCTTCTGTGGGATTTTCAAAGCACGTTATTTTTCTCAAACGTCATATTTTCCGTAGCGTATAGTGAAATATTTTTAATGGTTTGCGTATGTTACGGCCGTTGAAAATGTTTTTTTAATCTCTCGACCTCCATAATATTCAAAAACATTACAGCCAGAATCGGTTTTCGAGCCGCAGAGGCGTTTTCAAATTGTCGACTCCGAAACAGGCTTGAAGCCGTTATTTTATACGGCTAAATCATAATTTTCTCCTAACTGACGTGTCTTGAAACTCAAGATTGTTTTTTATTATCAATTATTAGTCAATTTAATCGAATTTAAGTACCTACTCGACGACTTATTCTACTGGCCGCCAAATTTTTCACTTTCGACGCTAGTGAAATCTTAGCAAATGTCAAAAATAATGCAAGGTATTATGCAATATTGCAGAACATTTTGGATGAAATGCGTTACATGTCGCGGTTTTAAAATCTTAATAATACTCTCTACTACGAATCTGTCGTAAAACATCTCCACCAGAATGCGTATTTTCGACGATATCTCGAACCGCGTGTCGTACCTATAAAATGTCATTTTTTAGCAGCATCGCCATTAAAATAAAAGAATAAATTTCTAGCAAATTGCATTTTGTATGGAAAAAAAACTCCGCGGATTCCTTCGCAGAAGTCTTGCCAAAATGGTCTCTGCGGTCGGTGAAACTGGATAGGCAGAGAGGTCGATTTTCGCTTGAGGCGGGGGGGGGGTACTGAATCGCATTTCAAGCGAAAGCGATCCTTAGGGTGGGCGAACTTAAGGGGCGGCAAGGTCGTCTTTTGACTGTATGACCCATGTGAGTTTTTCGAAAAACTGTGCATTAATATATATACTAGCTTTGCCTGTTGCAGAGGCAACCAAGGGGTTAAACACTACACGATATGACGTGTGAACGCGGATGAAGCAAAGAGTGTGTGTAAAATAAAATAGGTGAAGAAAAAACGATGTTTGAATGTGGATAAAGCAAGGAGTGTGCGCCTACAAAAGGCACAGGCAGTTGACAGCCCGATTTCGTACATCCGCTCTCGGGCTGCTTCGGTCACCCGGTTCAAGGCGTTCAGTACGGGCCTTTTCTCGCAAAAGGAGGCCAAGTAGCTTCCTGCTCAAATTTTCACTGCGCCATTTAGGTTATGCAGGTCGATACGCGTAATTTGTTACCCGAAACGTATAGTTTACTGTTGAAAAGACTCTTACCACAGTGCCACTTTGGTCGCCGATACTTTTAAAACGGCCCAGGAGCTTACCGCTCAATTCAGTACTGAACCAATCCTGCCGCCCGACTCAGGGCGTTCAGTATTTCATTTAATTTAAATTAGAAAAAACCATTAGAGCTTTATCTCAAAAAATGGTCCTAGGAGTTTATCGCTTATTTTTTTCACTCAGCCCTTCGGATTGTGTAGATCGAGACGCGTAATTTGATACCCATCTCGGGTACTGTAAGGTGTAATTTAAAAAAAAAAAAATTTTGGATTTTGAAAAAAAAATTGGATTTTGGAAATTTTTTAATTTTGGAAAAAAAAAATTGGATTTAGGAAATTTTTGAATTTTGGAAAAAAAAATTGGATTTTGGAAATTTTTTAATTGTGGAAAAAAAAATTTGGATTTGGAAATTTTTGAATTTTAAAAAAAAAAATTTAATTTTGGAAAAAAAAAATGGATTTTGGATATAAAAAAAAAAATTTTGCCCTTGCACTAATTTAAAAAAATCGGCGCTATAAAAATGTATTATTCAGAATATTTTAGAAACTTTAAGCACAACTGGGGATGCCGTAGTCTCACTGACTCCAGACGGCAGTAGGTGGGACTCTTGTGCGATATTCACATTGAAATTTAATTTAAAATGTATGAACCCCTACAGTATTCAAAAGGTACCTACACCATTTGGCAAAAAAAAATTGACCATTGTCGCAGGTGGAGTAATCGTCATTTCCGTTTCATCCGAAATCCAAATCACAGCAGTGCTATAGAAGTATCACTTCAAAACTCCCGTCTTCGGATGTTTCTTTTTATTTAAATTAATCATTTTTGTCAATGAAAGAATTGCCTCCCTGGTCTAGTAAATAAATGTATCGTCTGTAATATTTTACTCCTGCGTATTATGTGCTCCTGGTAGATTTTCAATATTGTTCGTCACCCTTTTTGTCAGTTTTCACAAAAACGGCGCCATTAAAATGTATATTTCAAAATTATTTCTTAAATAATAATTTTAATGCAAAATCGTTCATATAAAAAATAAATCAGGGTAGGTACCTACACATGAGTGCACGGGTAGGTACTTGGGGCCCTTGTAGTATTTTTTCAAAAAACGGCGCTATAAAAATGTGTTATTCAGAATTTTTTAGAAACTTAAACTTATTTTTATTCCAGTAAAAAAATTACAGAGAAAATATTATTTCATAGTGCGCGAGTAGGTACTAAGTTTCCCTACAGTAATTAATAAAAACGGCGCCATTTAAATGTATATTCAGAATTTTTTGTCAAGTAATCACTTCAATGAAAAAAATTTCGCAGAAGTATTTATTTTTATAAATAATACGAATCCTAATGTTGAGCTATATTGGAGCCCAATTTATCAGTTAAATCCGTTTATCGGGTACCTACCTAGTTCATAATTTGCAGTTTTACAATATTCTGTATTTATATTTTTTACACATGCAAGACCAACTCACAAACTTGGACTAATCCCGCTTGAATTTTAACCGCACCAAGCCGTAAAAATTGAAATCCGCCATCTTTAAAAAAAAATCTTCATACAAAAACGTATTATGGGGTGATTTCGTAAGTTCAAGAGGGTTATGGAAAAATTTTCATTTTCGGTGTTGCAATATTGGAGAAAATTTACCCAACCTGATTTTATTTGTAAGAAAATTAGGTTTTATACTGGCTAGAAAGCCAAGAGATATTTTAGAGGAAAATGCTTTTTACGTAAAGTGTCAAAACATGTCATTGTGAAATGCACTCTTGTGTAACATTTTGAATGGAAAGCGAACCATGTCACAGTTTTAACTGCTTGTAGTAACTCTCTACTTAAGATTAATTCAAAAACATCTTCGACCACGCAATGTACGTTCGAAATGTCAAATTTCCGCCCCCCTCGCCATAAAATAAAAATAGAATAAATTCGTGTGAATTTTTCTTATGAAAATAATCAGTACTTACATTCTTCACCGCTAGATGTCTCCCTGTACATATTTTCTACAATTTTGTATAGAAAATATGTACTAATCGAGTTAATTTTAGCCTTCTGTGAAAGTTCTGTTCAAATTCTATTAAAGTTCTGTAATTATTTCAGTTTTATGATGCGACTGGCCTATAACGATAAAACAACAGAACTCGAATAGAACTTACACAGAACGTGAAAATTAACTTTAAAAACATTGTTGAATTATTCAACTTTATTGAAACAACTTTACCTTAGTATTGCATTAAAACCTAATTTATTGTGAAGCTACCTATTCGTGAAAGTACCTACGCATTTCTTTTCAAATTTTTTCAATGAAGTACGTCGTCGTCAAATAAGTACCTACCCAGGAATGAAAAACTAAAAATTTCTAAGCACGTGTTTTTCGTGGAAAAATCTGATTTTGTTTAGCTTGCCCTGAAATATTTCACATGCGATGCGTATGTAATGACGATCGAATTAGTTGAGGAGACATCTAGACTATAATATTTTTCAAAAACATTTTAGCCAGGATCGATTTTTCGGCCGTAATGCCGTTTGTCGTAAAACAACAACCGAAACCGCTGAGAGGTCCGGTTTGTTGACAAAAGTTTGACATGTGAGTTCACGACCCACCCCACTTGAACTCTATAGTGATACATCATGTGCTCCTGGTAGATTTTCAATATTGTACGTCATCTTTTTTGTCATTTTTCACAAAAATGGCGCCATAAAAATGTATTTTTCAAAATTATTTAACAAATAATAATTTTAATGCAAAATCGTTCATATAAAAAATAAATCAGGGCAGGTGCACATGAGTACCTACATATTTTTTGAATAAATATTACGAATCCTAATTTTTTAATTTTGAAATTTGGTTTTGAAATGATAGGTACCTATCGACTTTGGCAAAAAAATACGACCATCTTTGTTTGTTTCTGTTTATTTGATATCATGTTTTTTTTTATTTTTAAAAGAAAAAAGTCCCTAGGTATTTAAGTACCTACCTTGTCTAGGAAATAAGCATATTTTATTCAATATTTTACTCTTGCAAAATGTGTATTCCTGATGGAAACTCAATATTGTACAGCGCCCTCATTGTCATTTTTAGTTCGAATTTTTACTCACACAATCATAAAAGAAAAGTGTTTAGCATTGTATTTGGACCCATCTTACTTCAAAAACGTTCCGATTTATTTAGTACTAATTTCCTTCATAACTACAAAAGTCTACATACCTGAAATAATGCATTTTGGCAAAAATTGCGACCATCCCGAGTGATTTCTTTTATTTCAAATCATTAATTTTTTATTTGATATCTGAAGGAAAGAACCGATGCGTAAGCCGGTACCTACCCGGTTCTTACGCAGACAAACAATATTGATGTAGGTACCTAAGCATTTCCTTAAAAAAATCCGTTCATCTTACGAACAAATTTGTAATAATTCAACGGAAATGTACCTACCCTGTAATTAAACGTGTTCTTTTTATATGGCCAGCAATATATTCTCTTCTGTGGGATTTTCAAAGCACGTTATTTTTCTCAAACGTCATATTTTCCGTAGCGTATAGTGAAATATTTTTAATGGTTTGCGTATGTTACGACCGTTGAAAATGTTTTTTTAATCTCTCGACCTCGATAATATTCAAAAACATTACAGCCAGAATCGGTTTTCGAGCCGCAGAGGCGTTTTCAAATTGTCGACTCCGAAACAGGCTTGAAGCCGTTATTTTATACGGCTAAATCATAATTTTCTCCTAACTGACGTGTCTTGAAACTCAAGATTGTTTTTTATTATCAATTATTAGTCAATTTAATCGAATTTAAGTACCTACTCGACGACTTATTCTACTGGCCGCCAAATTTTTCACTTTCGACGGTAGTGAAATCTTAGCAAATGTCAAAAATAATGCAAGGTATTTTGGAATATTGCAGAACATTTTGGATGAAATGCGTTACATGTCGCAGTTTTAAAAGTTTGATAAAACCCTCTACTTCCAATCTGTGGTAAAACATCTCCACCAGAATGCGTTTTTTCGACGATATCTCGAACCGCGTGTCGTACCTATAAAATGTCATTTTTTAGCAGCATCGCCATTAAAATAAAAGAATAAATTTCTAGCAAATTCGTTTCGCGTAAAGGAAATAGTGATTAAGATTTCTTATCTTTTTTGCAAATGCGAACCTGTCGGCGGGAAATATAACCAGGCCGATTTCTTCGTCGATGAGAGATTCAGCCGGAGGTTCCAGTTATCGCCGCTGATTTTGTATCAGTTTTTTCCGTTGACTTTTGGCGTTTCTAAAATAAGAATTTCGTGTGAGTTTCCTGTCTTGCGATAGTGGTCTCTGAGGTCGGTCAAACTCGAAGAGCGGAGAGGTCATTTTGGCGTGGGAGGCCCTGACTGAAAAAAAAAGCCCTGTTTTTCAAGCGAAACTGAACCTCGAAACGGGTAAAACTTAAGGGGCGGCAAGGTCGTCTTTTGCCTAAATTATGAAAAAAGTGAGTTTTTCAAAAACTGTGCATTAATATATTAATTATCTGGTAAACAGAAAACAATTGCAAAAAAACAATTCCTTTGTTTTATATGAATATTTTACCAAAAATCAGAAAGGTAATTTCAGCGCGGTTTTTCGAAATTCGGCTGGCATTTGAGAGGTTGATAAATCCCTTCCTACATACAGCCCCTACAATATAGTTCTAGTATTTAGAGGGATGCTTCGTGAGTGACATAAAAAAATAATATGAAAAATCATATTTAAAAAATAACCTGGCATATTTTGCCTAGCTCCTTCGCCAAGAAAGTGCAGGAGAAACTTTCTCGATTACGAGAGCCTTTAGAATTTTTTTATATAATATTATAGTACCGATGAAATAAGTTTACCATCAATAAATATGCTTACACTTTTTCTTTCCAATTCATTGGGTTTTCTACCAGTCTTCTCCTCGAAAAACTTTAAGTCAGCATACGTTTCTTGGAAATTCTCCTTATCTAGATTGGCTAATTCTTTCATAAAGACTTCAAACCTTTTTAAATTTAAAATTCCTCCTTCGTTTATATATCCTGAAAAAAAAACATTATTGTATCATCTATATCATTTGAAGATTTGCTGATTTTCAAAGGCCCTTTCTCTTCCACTCATAGGCCCCAGAATCAAGAAAATCTTACCAGAGGTAAGAAAAAATGACTTCACTTTGGGCACACAGACGTGCGCACAACGCACTTCTTTTATCTCTTCAGGTATATCTAATCATATACATTTATACATTTTTTTTATTTATTGAAAGTGGAGATGGTTTACAAATAGTTCCCGGAAGTACTTAATTTTCCCATTGTGTTATCTCCTACTTTGGAGATGTTGGAGATGAGCGAAATAGCTTTGACTTCCACCAAAAAAGATAGGTGTTTGCCTTCCACTGCCCATGAGAGAAATGAACGAGGTCAACAAAAAATAGTTTTGCCCTTCCATTGAAAACTGGTCATTGATGCTCCGTCTCGAAGTGATCGGAGTGGGAAATCAAGTACTGATTCTAGTGAAGATGATTTTTTTGCAGATATGCAATGGAGAAATGTTTGCTAATGTACGTTTATAAAAAGAAGCGTGCAAAACCAAGTTTTTTTTATAAGTAACAAAACTTTAAAACTCCGCTCGCAGTGAAAGGCGGGCTTAAAGTTCACCAGGGTTGTTATTGGATAATTGGCTATGTCGTATCATAATATGTTTAAATTAAATTTAAAAATTGTAACTCACCATCCAATTTTTTAATAACAGTCTTATAGATATCAAACAAAAGGGGCAGGGCGTCATTGTGTATATGCAAATGAGGCAGTGGGGGTATGAAGTCATTGCCAACAAGGAAGCCCATCAGCACCCAGTCATCGATAATCTTCTCCATGTCATACTCAAAGCCCAGATCCTCCTTCAGCGCCAGGAACTCCTGCTCCAGGTAGTCCCGCAGCAGGGACAAGTGTAGGAGGAAGAAGTTGTTCTCGTCTGGGGAACTGGCTCTTTGGATGTTCTTTCCAAATTTCACCTGCAAATTAAATATAGCGTGAGTAAACAGGTAACACTTTGAAAATGAGCACTCAGTTTTTCAAAACTGAGCTATTCTTCTTTTTCGTATGGCGGAGGAGAGTTGGTGCAGGTCAAAGCAAAATGCTGAGGTTATTCAGTCAATGGCAAAATATTCATTTCAGCAAAATGCATATTCAGCAAAATGCTGAGGTTATTCAGTCAATGGCATCAGGAATCATTTGATTCAGCACAGATGTGATTCAGACAGTCCCCACCGGTTACACCCAAAACCTACTAAAGGAAATAACAGTCAATGTTGTCTTCACCGAAATTAGTGAATTCTTTAAACATAAAAGCAATTAACATTTGCAGAAATAAAATATTCCAGATGAATTTAACGCGACCCGCGACCACCAGGCTGACCAGTGAACAGCCGACCAGCGCACGAGCCATCAGAGCCCATTTTTCAGTGCGCAGAACCTACCGCGCACTTGGGGGACAATCCGAGTTGTCCCTTTAGGCATTTCGGTTCATTCTTTGCGTTTTTTTCTCAATCATAGGCAATCGGAGAACCGTGCAGTTTTTATGGACCTACTTTATTTTTTCCTGAACTATAAAAAGGCTGATCAAAAAATGCTTGATTATATGAAAGGCCAAGATATGTACCACTCACAGTATTTATAAAGCATCTATAATATTTCTAAGCTATCAAATTATTAAATCAAAAACACGTGATTTTGCAATACTTCGCCTTAACTGTAAAAATATTTTAAATAATGTTTAATTTAAAAACTATACAAAGTTTTGGAAGGAACCAGCAAATTTTAATAACGGAAACTTCATGTGAAGTTTTAATATTAAAAACAAATTATTTTATAACTTAAAGATTTATAGCTTTATTATACTACGTTCGCTCAAGATGTTGATTGAGAAATATAGTCCTATTTTTCGACGATATGCTATTTCAAAACTCCATAACGCATGATGGAAATGATATTGCAAACTGATGCCCTGATAATAAATACCCTAATCTGACTGGTCCCTCGGTTAGTTTAGGTCTAACCCAAGATGTTTCAAAATAAAAATGAATTAGATTTCAGAGGATGTTCTTGTTTACTGAAAACAATAATTACCTCTTCTCTGAGCAGCGAGAAATTAGGTTCATGTGAGCAGAGTCCCAGCATGATGAGATCCGCGTCCAGACCATACAGACAGTGCCTTGTGTTGGGGTCGTGGTCGGGCTGGGCCTTCAAGTAGCGAATGTACTCCATAATTTTATGCTCGCCTTCTCCTGGAGTCTGAAATAAAAACAAAATAATTTGGAATTAGAGAACAACTCATAGGAAATAAACATAAAGTGAGCACTTTGGTCGACTGATGGGCATAGTGCTGATGAGTTGAACCAATGCGTCCCCATACGCGTAGTGTGGCACGAGTGACTAGCGCGCCGCTGGCCGTTAGGATTTGCTCTAAGGTTCTTCATTCATACACTTACATATTGCCACATGCAATCGACATATGCGACCGACGTCGGCATCGCACCATTTCCAGCCTTAACATAATGTAAATAAAGACCAATTTGTAGGAGGAAAATACATGGACAACATTGGAGGGTATCGAGACAGCTCGACCTGATGAAACGGTGACTTGAGCGAGACAGATTGCGCTCATAATGGCAAATCACATGATGGAGCAGTGCAAATATATAACTCATCCCGTGCACTATTGACGCGTGCGCGAAGCACCTTGAAGACAAGTGAATTTAGCACCTCTTCCGACCATACGTAATCGAATGCGTCTGGAATGGATTCGTTTAGGAATACTAATTTACAATGTGAGACTTTCAGTGATGAATTGAGTGTACTTTCTGATTAATTAATTTGCTACACCTATATTACAAACATACCAGGCACATTTTAAAAGTGAAATGCACTGCTGGCAATTTCAGTCACTTTCAGCCACTTCAGAGCTGAAACATAAATAAATACGTATACACATGTAACTAACTAACTAAATAACCATCACGCCGTTTCCCGCAGGGGTAGGCAGAGAGGACGGACCGCCAAACAACTATACACATGTAATTGAGAAAAATATATTTTTGCCAGCAAAAAGGCTTATTTAAGATATTTTGTAGTACTGTATTTCTCAGTTTTAGCTCTAAAACTTGTTGAGTGGGAAAAATTCGTGTTTTTTTGCAGTTTTTTGTAAGGAATTTTCCAGGCACCGAAAAACAAAACTTCTTAAGCATGAAAATTTCGTAAGTGGGAACTTCGCGAGTTTTACTGTACACGTAGGTAGTGAGAAAAGATATTTTTGCCAGCAATGTTTCATTTAGTCAAGTGTTAGTTGTACCTCATGTCCAGACAGCACCACTCGGCACTTGGCCCAGGCGCTGTCAGTGGATATCTTCTGCTTGACAAAGTAGCGCAGCTGTTCCTGCAGGCGCGCCATGAACACGGTCCCTGGCGTGATACAGTTGCTGTCGAACCTCTTCCCCTCGGGCAACTTCTCTCCGGCTGCCCGCGCCTTCTCCTCTTGCTGCTGCATATCCTTGGCCGTCCGGAATCTAAAAAAAAATAAACATGCGTTTACAAGATTGTTTTATTATTTAGAAGCCAAATAAATTATTGACTTCAGAAACTTGGCAATACTACATTCCAATAACAATTTAAACTGAAATTTTGATTGGTTGTCAATATTACCACATACGTGCGGCTATACTGGTTGGGATTATAATGTCATTGGATGGCATCCTTGGTTGGGAATTAAAGGCAGAGGTCACTAACAGGCGTAATGTCAAGGTCAGATGACAGATAAAAAAGCTGCGGAAATAAAACAGGAGAAATTTGAGGGATGCTGGATGTATTCCTGATGGATGCCAGAAGGCTCACAAAGAAGATATCCTGATTTTAGTACTGATCTGCGAGGTTTTTGAATCTGGACCACCCGACATAATCTACACTAATTTAAGCAGTTTTAACCTCTTTCGCCACAACAGATGTGTGTGAATAAATAGGGCCGTCAGCGCTAAGTAAACATATTTATATGAGCGTTCAATTTCATAAAAAATATATAAATGACCTAAAAAGTGCTGCGTGCAATAGTTATCTTGTAAACACCAGGAATGCAATGGGGTATTTCCACAATTTTTTTTTATTATTGAAAAAAATTAAGCAAAAAATTACGATGATAACGGAATTTTTATTTTATTTTTATGACGACGACTTAACTTTCTATAACGTTTTAAAATACGCCTTTTTAAAATGCCACCAAAACGATGGTTTTGCCACCAGTCACTCTGTGACGTCACAGGCGCCTCTCATCATGTGATCGCCGCCTGTAGTGAATCCGTAAGTTGTACTTGGTGTTATTTATTGACTTCCAGTTTGCTCGAATTATATCTTTATATTTATCCTATATTTTCCCACTTGCAAAACATGTATAGTTTGGTAGACATGTTTACAAATACTACAAGAAAAACCCAAAATAAGATGTTTAAACGACCATTTCTAAGGCGACAAAAAATATCGACCGTGTACAATTGTTGGGAGTGCCTTTAATGTGTTTGACACCACCGCCGAAGGGTTCAATGACGCTAGGTCCTCGGAGCATCTTCTATTGAAATGCCGGTAGAACAAGGACACCCTTCCCATCTGAAACCTGCGCGCTAAACATTGCAATCCGTTTGTTAGAGAGGGAAATCTATCGAACGGACCGCCCGTTTATGCTTTCTGAATTTTCAAATATTTTGGGACTCTAGACCAAAGGTGGCTGCCAAATTCAACAGGTGGACTTGCGATTTGTACAGGGTCAGCAGTTGTGTACTATCTGCAGTATATATTGGCCCTATAGTACAGTAAGAAGAAGAAGGAGGCTTCGATGGAGCCCCCGTGCCTTTTTTTCAGATTTAAATTTTAAGCTACCAAAAAAAACCTTACGTTATTGACTATTTAAATTCATAATTTAAACGTGGAAACACCTTTGTTTACAGTCGTAAGATGGATATCTACACAATAATGACTGCCTCCGTGGTCGAGGGGTAAGGCTCTCGACTAGCAATCCCGGCGTTAAGTACATGTATGTATATATAAATTGTATATATAAATTTTATAATAAACGTTTAAAAAATATATTTTTTATTTATCCTAAATCAAGACAAGAAAAGGGCCGGAATAAATTGTATTTTGTCAAAATATTGAAACCAGTATATAACGTATATAATATGAGAGTTTGTGTAAAAAAATGTTTTCATTACCATATCGTCTTAGAATCCCGAAATTTAGGGCTTAGAAAATTATTGTTATTCATTGTAGCGTCTATTTTAGGCAAGTTGTCGGATTACGCCGTTAAAAATACTACTGTCAGTCATTACAACTGAACAATATTATATAAAACTGTAGAAACATAACACAATCATAAACAATCATCTTAAATATGAAATAAAACCGTCCATAACCCCGAACAAATCTAGGATGTTTAGATTTTTGATAGTAACACGGTGATAAACCTCGGAACGGCGACTCTTGCGACGTCATGAATCGTACAAGCAGTTATGGGCCGTTTACGTTTCGTTCCGTTTACGCGTATTTTGAAATCAATAATTATGAACGAAAATATCAAAATTAAACATTTTTAATGCGATAATCATGTTCAGAAAAATAATCTTTAAATCTTTCACATGTTTTTAGCGGTATACCTGGTTTGTGGAAATACCCCATTAAAGAGTAATTAATTCTTTCAATTTCCATATGTGTTCCAAACTTAAAACATGTTTGAAAACATTTTATCACCACTGACAATATAAATGATACAAATTAAAAAAAAAAAATAAGACATTCTTTTATCTTATTAATAATTTACATGTCAAATAATATTACAGCTTATGATATGATTTTATGATATGGTATTTTTTTTTTTTTGATAAACAAAACTGAATAAAAAATTTATAAGGACAAAATACCAATGCATAATACGCATCTCAAAATAAAATCGTTCGAGCCAATGACGCTATATACTGTAGACGCATGGTAAAAATCTCAAAGTGGGAAGCCAAAAGCAAGGCAATTGCACTGTTCTCGATTTCTGGTACTTAAGTACTAAACTGAAAATGTTTCGATTACACGGCAAACAATAGTAAAAGCGAAGGAATAACATTTCATTTGTAAATACACGCAAACTGCTTATTATTATCAATTTTTACAGGTCTGGATGCGCAACAGCCAAATTATAAAGTCAGTGCCGTCGCTAAGTAAAATTTACTGTTTACAATAGTCTAATGACTCTTTATTAATTTATATGCTACGTATATGCTTGCGGTAAAACAAAGTACAAATCAGCAGTAACAACAAATACAATAACAATCAACGCCATTTGCAAACATCATTGTTCATAATAGCTTGAAAACTTAACACCTCAAAATTCGACTGGTGCCTAAGTCTCCTACTTTAGTCGGCCTAGAGGCAGTATTCGATGGAACTTTTGAATTTCGGATGCGAAAATGCCGCCCACATTCTATCTTTTATTTCATCCATATGCACACATTCTTTAAACGTCTATCTTTATCATATATGAATAACTTTTGAATTAAGAAATTGTTGAAAATCGCTGAAAACAAAAGAGTGTTGCTTACTTGCCGCATTATGACTTGAGTTTGTGAGACAATGGTGAGTCTATTTATATAACATCATTGGTCAAAGCATTATTTGTTTAATGATTTCCTAATCGTAATCACAATTGTATGCTTATCGATTTTATAATGGTGATCATCAAAGTAAGAACGAATGCAACACAAATCAACATAAGGTAACATGTATTAAAGAAATGTAGAGAATATTTACCTCCTTCCCCTCTGCTGGTTCATCTTGGCCCTGGGAGCCACTCCATCGACAGCCATGAAGAATACCTTCTTGGGGCCAATGAGTTGGAAGAGGTAGGCGATGTAGTGGAAGATCTCCGCAAATATCTTCTCCTCGGTGATGCGGAAGTGTGGATTGTTATCGTCAGGATGTGAACACATGTGGATGATACCATTCATGTCCAGATAGAGATTGTCAAAATCTGAAACCTGAAAAAAGCGCAAACCTTAATTTCTTCAAAATATTGATATTTTTAAACAAACAAAACATTGGATTCTAATTTTGGATTTTGGCTAATTCAAAAGATTGAAGAAAGGAAAATTTGTCACCAAAATTGTCAAAATTCCCTGACATGTGAAATGTTGCAGAACTCATTTCAAGTACTAATTTTGATATAACAGATGACTCCCTAAAAATATTTTGATACAAGAATCTAATTAGACTTTTATTTTGGACTCAACTTGAT
Organism: Glyphotaelius pellucidus; assembly: GCA_936435175.1. NCBI lineage: Eukaryota > Metazoa > Arthropoda > Insecta > Trichoptera > Limnephilidae > Glyphotaelius > Glyphotaelius pellucidus. Next base: position 7,979,201 of record OW386537.1, on the reverse strand, counting down.
TACTATAAATTTACACCAGGGGGGGGGGGAAATACTGCATTTATTACAATTACATGACACGAAAATTTGCTTTTGTACGGGACGACTGTCATATCGACATTTTGGTATGTTGGTATTCGTGATTTTCTGTTTGAAATAGATTTTTAGGAAAGTGTTTTTCATGGTAAAAGTTATTATTAATTTATAAAAGAGCATTTTTGAATGCAGGATTTTCCATCGCCCCACATGCAAAAAGTTTTATATTATTATGCTAGGTATTGACTCAACTTTAAAAGCGCCAGTGTTATTTGGCTCGGCGTATTTCGGCATATCGCTCGCCGTACATTCCCAATGGGAATGTATGGCGAGCGATATACTGGAACAGGCCAAGCTAAATAACGCTGGCACTTTTATATCTTAGTCTATCAGTCCCATTAAAGGTGAATCTAAAGATTTTTTTTCTAAAAAAATATTTGTGTTAAGCGTGACCAGTGATTTCGAAAAATTACTGTATTTTTTTGTATACTTTATTTTATGGTATTTTACCGCAATTTCAAAATATTTTTGTCCCATATTCAGACAATAACATTTGATTTCGGCTTCCTATTTTCCACAACTTATCCACTGTCATAATGTTGGTGACAAACAATTTATTAATAATTGTAAATCATAAATATATACCTAAGTATGACACGAGAACTTGACAAAAATGATAAGCATATCTAATTTAATGCTATCAAAAATATTGTGCAAGCTTGTGCAATAACAATAAAAATATATTTGTTACACCTTAGTACAACAATTACTTTATCGACTTATGATATCTTTTAAGTGTTTTTTGTAAACATATGTATGTTCAGAAACACGCAAATTTATCTGAAATAAACTATTTACTTAAAAATATTTGGCCAGTATATTTTTGTGCAAATAAATTACCTGATCTGCCTTTATCAACTCGCTCAAGCAGGGATACCGCTCACTGATGTAACGAAAGAATTTGGGGACCCCCATTTTGTATTGTGCTTCTTAGTCTAGGTAAAATGAATTGCAGCAAAAATTAAAGAATATTTTGCAACACTACTTTAATTTAAAAAAATAATACTGCGCAAATCCGCCAAAAATGTACAACAAGACACCGAAACGCCATTGAGCAGATGGAAAATATTCTGTGGTTGCCAAAACCATAGATAAAAATGTATATTATCTATATAAAACAGCTGTTTTTCGATTCCATAAAATATATCAAAATATGGCCCTAAAGCCCAAGGTTCATGGAAAATGCGTATTACAAGGTAAGCTCATCGAAGGGGTAGAGCGGTGATTAGCTAAAAATTCGTGACGTAGCTTACAGTCGATGTTCCACTGAGAGGTCTAAACTACAATACAAGTAAAAAAATATCACTTGTTTCGAGACTTCAAACTACGTCACGCGTTCGAAATTTCGAAAGCTGCCCAACGAGTTTTTTTTTTCGAAAAAGACCTGTAGGAGCTAATCTTGTCAAACGCATTTTCTACGAACCTTCCTAAAGCCTAAAATAATCCTAAACCTAATGGGATATTTCTCTTCATGATTTTTTTCCCGTTATATTGATACCAGTTGAATTTCTATTTCTTTTCATCCCTTATTCTTTTGCCATCTCAGAATCACGCCTTCATTTCCGACTCTCCCCACAGCATCACCAAAAATGAGGTATGCCGTGAGGGAAATTATTTTCCTTATGGCCTGCTGTGAGAGCTAATTTAAAAATGGAAATATTATAATACATTTCACTCTTTTATTTTTTCCCTTTCAATTTTTCATAATTCTCACAAAAGAAATCGGTAATAGGTAATATAGGTAAGTTATTTTTACATAGATTACAATATATTTTTAGTAGTTTTATAAACAGTAAGGAGACCTAATATGTATGTTTCCAAATTTCCTCCGATATCATGATATTCGTAAGAAGGGACTTAAATGCGAATACTTCACAAGAGTTCCAACTGATCCTGTCTGGAGCCAGTGAGACTATGGCATCCCCAATTTGGGTATGTTGAAGCTGAAGGTAAGTGGGGAGGGGGAGGTGATAGGGAAGAGGAAGGTGGGGAAATACACGGCTATTCAGATCTAGTCATCAAACACGGCTGAAGCCATTTCAATTCTGAATGGTGGTTGTACACCCGGGCGATACGGAGAGTATTTTCCACTCCGGATTTTGTGGATATAAATGGTTTCTTTTATAAATGAGCGAAGTGTAATTTCCATAATCTGTGCCTAAAATGCGGAGGTTAGTGGAATCTCCTCCCCCCCCCCCCCCCCCCCCACCCCTCCCAAAGGCGATTTTTTTTACTTTCCAATGTAGTACCCCCGAGATCTAGGGAAATCTAGGGAAATTTCGCCTTGAAATCTAGGGAATTAATTTTTTTGGACATACCAACCCTGCAAAGCATACAAATTACAAATATTTGACGTTTGGTTCATTGTTGCTGAAATAATACAAGGTTTTCGGGTTTTTATTATTTATAATAAAAGGTACGACTTTATAATATTACATTTGAATAAATACGAACAACGACTTGCATGTGAATATAATTCAATAAGAACTAAGCTTCTCTTTTGTGTAAAGTGTTCACTTCTAATTTCTGTGTGAAGGCCGAGTTTGCGGCGCTTTCAATAGTAATTTTCATATCTAAATATATTTTTTAAATGCTTTATTTCAGATTTATTTCATATATTTATTACTTCAGTAATAATTTGTGGTCTGTTTATGAAATAAAATGGAGAACAGTGAAAGCGGAGATGAACTGTCCCACGGGTTCCTGACTGATGATCAGCCTTACATGGTGACTACAGATGATTTACTTGGTAAGTTCTTCTCACCCAATACCAATTTATTGTGCTTTCCTTTATTTATAAAACTTCTCTAATAGCACGCAACTTAGAAACATTCTGTTGAAAATAATATTGTTTTTGTTATTATTATAGCATTGTGCCTTTTAAAGCTCGTTCACACAGAGCTATAAATCTGCGAGCAGATATCTGTTGAATCGCGAGCGCTTATCTTTTGTGCCTTCACACGAGGCTATCAAATATTTCTTCCTGTGGTAGGAGAGGGGGTCAGTTGAATTAGAGAGCGGCAACGGAATGCACATTTTTTGTACTGAAATCTGTTAACTTGACATCTATCATTCACTGGTCTAGGCAGCTCCGTAATTACAATGACCCCCTCTCCTGTTTTAATCGGAGAGGGGGAGACTTATATTCTGGCTTATCGCCTCTGGAGCGGTTCCGTCGTAAGATGTGTGTTGTCTATGATTATCTGCGCTTAAAAATGCTTAGGTGTGAACGGTGTGATGTAATCAAGAAATCATCAGTGCTGCGTTGGTCACGTGGGTTCTATGTTTCTTTTAAGGGGTCAAAGACGTGATTGCGTTATATTTGAATATTCATAGGTGTCACCCTAACAGACGAAGAGAAAAACTTTGGAACGTTTCGAGTGGGAATCAGTATACTATCGACACCTGTCATTTAAATTTGAAGCTTGCAATGTAGACTGCTTAGAACAAAAGAAGAGTTATTAGACGATAGAGATAGAATATAGATGTACGCCCATTAGGGAGATGGTAACGCCAATGACAGACTCGAGGACCAGAACAAAAGAATTTCGGACTTTGGACTGGGCAATAAAACGTATAATTAATGGTCCCGATGTTCTCACGAAGTATGGGGAGCGATGAACTTTAGATAAACAACCAGTACATTGCGGCCAGTGACTCGATTTTGAATGTAAACATTGGGTGCATTATGGAATTGACAACCATAGAAAGCGAGTGGAAATGTTAACTTTAAATATGAAAAAAAATGCAAACTTACGTAAATAAAAGAATTATATAATTAGAAATGAGGGTAGGGAACACAAAAAAAAGTTATGACGGAAGAATAATACTGAATTAGTGTTTATATAAAATTACAAATGATTTCATTGATAGTACGGTATTACTTGGATTGATAAGCTTCCGAATTCCACTTCGTAATACTAGAAATCAGGATTTATATTAGTGCAGGAGTCTTGGGACTAACTACCATATGTATTCCTCATTGCCCAGAATACTAATGGAGGGAAACGATTATACCAAGTCGGTGGACATCTTCAATTTATCTTTGAATAAATATAGATTATTTTATTAAGGCAGTTCGGTTATGTACAATAAATATAAAAGAGTAAATTATTTGATCACAGTCAGAAGAAGGGTTTAGGAAAGCTCCAACTCTTTAGCTATCAAGCATGAAAGAGGGGAAAAGCGAGAATATCACAACTGCACAGCCGTGATCAGGAGATTGAAGTTATATCAGTTTGAACAAGGGAGATTGAGTTGGTTCATTAAAATAAATAAATAAAATTAAGTGTATAATTAAAATGTGAAAAAAAATTATTTAAAAACGTAAAACGGTGAACTTATAATAATCCGAAATAAATCTATTGGTATTGAAAGTTAAAGTTAATTCAAAACAAGTGGTAAAGTGTCTATTGAAATACAAACTACATAAATTACAACACAAAATATTAAACAAAAGTGAAAAAACGTTACTTAAACGAAGAACGCGATGTTATCATCAATTTATAAACAAACAAATCCCGCCAGCCTCGTTATGTAAACAAACGCAATCCTCAAATGAATTTAATAAATATTAGAATTGGGTCGGGAATTCACATTTCCTTAATAATACATTGTTATCATTACAAACACGGTTGTTTATAATAAATAATAAATAATTGTTACATATGGACGGAGTCAAGACGACAGGTTGGCGCGATGCAATTAAACGTTAGATAAACATGCGAGGTCATAAAAGAGTGCATAATAGTTACGCTTCATACAAAATTGCTACGGAAATTGATAAATTCAAATTAATAAAAATTTGGGTTTGTTATCGGTTGTTCACAATGCCAACATGTTTCATTAATTAATACGTGTAACCTAGGTCCACTACTTCATAGCCTATTATATAAAATAATGATAATCTGTAGTGGAATTTTGCAAAAACTTTGCATTGATATTGAAAAAAAAAAAATTATTAAAAAAATAGGGTTTTCGATATGCTGGACTATCCTTGGAGCTCGTTATATTGAATGAATTAATGTACGCGAGATAAGTAAATAACATTGTACAAAAGTTAAGTTTTATGATATTCAATACAAAACATTTGAACTTTGAAATCGGTAATAATGTGAGGACAGGTGTCTTTATTGAACGTTGGTTGTTATTTCAAATACCTGCGTTAATAAATAACTGAAAAAAAAATATATATATTAGATAAATCTTGAATAGATAAAAACAGCGTTTTATCTCCTCAATGTAAACAAAACATAATTGAACCGTTGAACGGAAACAAACGCTGTCGTAAGGAAATTATTGTAAATAAACAAACGCGGTTGCCAAAGAAGGGGACATCCCTTTACAGAATAGACAGAAAATTGGTATGATTTTGTTTATCTGAGTCATCAAACAGATAAGTTGATAGGTATCTCTATGAAGAATTGAGAAATGATCATTTGATTCGTGGTTATGATTGGATCTTAACAACGACATTGTAATCGATCGGGTATATTATTGTTTAATTTTGTCTAGAGAATAAATAATTCGAATAAACCTTTCAAAAATATTTCCGGTTTGCAATAGAGTTGAGAATAGAGGAGAGTTTAAAAGCGGTTCACCTTTCGTGATCTGAATAATTAAATCTTATTTAATTTAAATTGCTGTTGACAACAGATTTAAACACGTATTGTTTGATAAATGGATGTGTTGTGAACGGTATCGTCACTTCATTTTGCCATTTCTTGCAGGGGTAATAAAAAAATAAGTAAAATAAAATAAATTCTTTCTTCAAAATAAATTAAAATTAATAAAAAGTAAAATAAAATAAATTCAATTAACGACCAATTTGCGATGAGTGAACCGGGGAAAGGAGAAAGTTTTTCGAAGGAAGTAATGGGTGATAGCGGTGAAGTGTCTCCTGAGATGGACCTACGCGAGATTTTTAAACGGTCCCGGGCTTTAGAACTTCGGGTTGAAGATATGATAGCAAGCGGGGAAGGCGATTCAACGGGTTCGGGGGAAAATAAAGGAAAAATATTGCAAAGAGAGGAGACCCGAAGTATTCATGAGGCGAAATTCGTTACAGGGAAAGTGAAGAAAATAAAAAATAAAACAAAAAGAAAAAAAAAGGAAAATTCGAAACGACAAAAAATAAGAAAAATATAACAATGGTTCGAGTAAGGGTTGTAAACAATCAGAGAAAAAAAAAAAAAAAAAAAAAAAAAAACCGGTAGGGGATGGGAGGAGATCTAAACGTCAAGGAAGTTGGAAGAAGAAGGGCAATAGTCGTATATTGTAAGGAGGGGGACATAGGAGAATTACAGAATGAGGAGGGAGGGTAGCTTTCCTATATTTGAACACAATTTCGGTGTCTAACGAAAAAAAAAAAAAAAAAAATTATTAACGTTATCCACAGCAAATTGAGTTCAGAGGAGGGAACTGTAACTGTGTTTAAATATGAAAAAAAATGTAAGTTTGCATTTTTTTTCATATTTAAAGTTAACATACTTACGTAAATAAAAGAATTATATAATTAGAAATGAGGGTAGGGAACACAAAAAAAAGTTATGACGGAAGAATATCACTGAATTAGTGTTTATATAAAATTACAAATGATTTCATTGATAGTACGGTATTACTTGGATTGATAAGCTTCCGAATTCCACTTCGTAATACTAGAAGTCAGGATTTATATTAGTGCAGGAGTCTTGGGACTAACTACCATATGTATTCCTCATTGCCCAGAATACTAATGGAGGGAAACGATTATACCAAGTCGGTGGACATCTTCAATTTATCTTTGAATAAATATAGATTATTTTATTAAGGCAGTTCGGTTGTGTACAATAAATATAAAAGAGTAAATTATTTGATCACAGTCAGAAGAAGGGTTTAGGAAAGCTCCAACTCTTTAGCTATCAAGCATGAAAGAGGGGAAAAGCGAGAATATCACAACGGTCTGAAGGGATTGTATGGAGAGCGTTATTTGGCGTGCGATGATCTTTTATATGTTATAGCTCTGTGTGAACCAGCTCTTAATATTATAGATTTAAGGCTTATCAATGTATATTATTTATGAGTTTGAATAATTTTAGAAACCGGAGAGCAGTCTGATGACTCCAGTAATGATCAGTACAGCAAAAACTTGCCATTGAGAGAGCAAGACAGGTTTCTTCCCATTGCTAATGTGGCTAAGATCATGAAGAGGGCTATTCCAGAAAATGGAAAGGTAAGGATTATTATTTATTATTCTTTCTTTATTTTATCAGCTTGTATCTATTTATTGTTGTTATACGCCCATAGGGGCTTTTAATCAACAATGGTGTAATATATAGATAATTCCCTAATTTCACAGATTATGCTTCTTGGCTAGTATGTAACGGGTGTTTTTTTAGAGGTAAAAAACTTTAAAATTAAGTAAAACCCATAATAATCGTGGTAATGGCCATATTATTGGCTTTAGTGGTTAGGCATAAAATGTAAGGTTTAAGTATTTTTTGTTGTGGTTGGGTGTACAATTGTATTGGAGTAAGTTCGTTGATCCGTTGTAAGGCTGCGGCGAGTTCTTACCACAGCGATGACAACATGGCGGAGGCACTCTTTCGAGAGATGGAAGACTGCCACGCGGTGCACCTACACCACTTAGCTACTTTGAAGCGTCACATTGATGATGGATCTCATCTCTCCATTAACGTAACCAATTTTTCGCCTTTCACTTCGGGAATGTTGTGATCGTCTATGTTGCGCTACTTCATATCATCTAGAGAGTCTCGTAGAGATTCAACTTCTTGTTCGAGACTGGCATTTTCCTCCTGAAGAACAGTCGCGCATCCTAGAATTTTTGCATACTTCTACTCTCCAGACGGCTGTTCAATTTAAGTTGAACATTGTCAATTACTTTCTTACTTTCGGTGTGCATAATTTGTTTTTCGACTTAGCAACAATTTTCCAGCAGCAGCCATTTTGGCAGCTGACAGCTGATTTGTGTTCAGTTTGGTTTGCTATTTGGCCGTGAATAGACTTACACCAGAACAAAGCTTGAACAACTTTTTCACTCCTTAATTGCAATCGGATGGCATTAATGTGGAAGAGTCAATAAACCAGAGACTACGGACGACTTGGAAGTCAACCTTCGCTGCGTTATTATATACATACTATATACAGCCCCAACTGCTCGAAAATTGGACTTTCAGATTGTGCTTTATTCGAGTCAGCTGCGGCGCCCATAACACAAATAGCATCAAATTATTTATCCAGTAAAGCCAATACCATGATTTTTATCTGTTGTATTTAATTTAAAGTTCTGTACCTTTAAAAAAAACACCCGTTATCATTTAATGAATATGCACTCAAATTATAAATTATTATTATGTTTATTTTCACACGTTTTGGCGATGGGTTGCCATTGCCCATGTCGACAGTGTCATAATATTATGACACTGTCGTAACAATATATGTAAAAAACAGCGTGATCGGTAAGTTGGTTGCGTGGCCCAATCCAGGCATCGCAAGTTCAATCGTCTGCTAGCTAAATCCTCCATCACTGTACAAGCAATATTTTTTACCTATTATGATGATAGGTGCAATAATTCAAATATTGTCAGGTTATTCATAATCTGGAAATGATCGTCTTCATTTTTTATTAACCTTCCTGTTGCCAGGAGTATATTATGTCGGCACGTAATATCGCCTTATCTCAAAATAACGACCACATAAAAACATTCGTAAATAATTCATAGCTAGTCGGTGTTGTTGCTAGTAGGATAAAACAACGCAGACTGTTTTCGTCCGTTTCCCAAGCGAGTTGCGGTACCAATGTACCTAAATGTTTTTATGTTTAATCTTCATAATTTAAGTTCAATCGCAATTCATGTATTTGATTTCCATTATGCTATTTAGATATTGTATTATATACTTTGATAGTTTTACATATTAAAATATGTCTGATCTTATGTTGCAGATTGCTAAAGACGCGCGAGAGTGCGTGCAGGAATGCGTCTCGGAATTTATCTCCTTCATCACAAGTGAGGCGAGCGACCGATGCCACGTGGAGAAAAGAAAAACAATTAACGGAGAAGATATCTTGTTTGCGATGACAACACTTGGTTTTGACAACTATGTGGAACCCCTCAAATTATACCTGCAAAAATATAGAGAAATGGCTATTAATGTAAGTAAACCATCATAGAACTAATTCAATTTTAACCCTCAGGCCTCAGGTATATTCTGTCGGAAGGTCAGAAAATTTCCGCTTTGCAATAAAATCTAAACAAATGGAATATTTCTGAATTTATCCTGAAACTGTTTTTGAAAGGTGATGAAATATGCTTTCAAATTCTATTATTAGAAATAAAAATTTACTTTTTTAAATATTAAAATTTTGAATGCAAAAATAATTTTTTTTTTTAAATGTTTGCATCTTTTTAATGCAATTTTTTTTTTAAATGGCTCACCTTACCGTTTTTCTAACTAAAATAAATAAAGAAAAAACTCTCACATATTTTGTTCCCCTTAGTAAATGTTTCTTTATTTTCAGGCTACAGCCAGATTGGAGAAGCATTTATCAAATACCATTATATATGAAGAAATTTCTGAGGAAGCGTACAAAAGTAAGTCTGTCTTTCTGCAGTTTGTTACAATATTTATCGCAGATACTAGTATGCAACTGTTGACCCTGTACAAATCACAATGGGTCATGGGGCGAGGTTTGTCCAGGTCTTGGTGGCGGATGCACCCACCAGCTGCATGCCAGGCCGGATCGGGAGAGAGTGGTTGAAGAAATCCCTTTGGCTTCTCCAGCCGTACTCTCGGGACACCATCCCTCCCCTTGCACTGCAATTGGAGGGATGGATTCATGCGTCTGTCACTCCTGGACACACTGACCCCCAGATTCCTACCCATCCCTAATACCCTTTTCCTTCTCAGAATTTCCTCTCCTTTTCCTTCCTTTCCTAAAAAGACCCTCCACACAGCATACCCAAAGATGACATAGGCCCTGGGGGGAATTATTTTCCTCAGGGCCTCTTGTGTGGAGCTAATATAAAAAATAAAATAAAAGTGCGCTCCACTGTTGAATTTAGTAGTCATCTCTGTTCTGGAGCCCCAAAATACTTGAAAAAAAACCTTGACTCTGTGCAGAAACAGGCGGTTTGTTTGATAGATTCCCCTTTCTTAACAAACTGATTGAAGTCTTGAGAGCACCGGTGTCAGGTGGGATTGCTGTCCTTGTTCTACCGATCTGTCATTGACCCCTTCGGCACCGGTTCATAGTCAGGATGCACTCCAAATGCGCACCCAACATTGGTTGAAATTTGTCAAGAGAATGGGTAATTTCTACGACTCGTTCTTGAGTTCAACGGCTCGGCTGTGGAATGATTGACTGGCTTCTGTGTTTCCTCCCTCCCACAACATTGGTATCTTCAAGACCCACATTCAGTCCTTCCTCTCCTCAAAAATACCCTCTACATAGCTTACTCAATGATGGTATAAGCCCTGAGGGAAATTATTTTCCTGTGTGGGGGTTAAGTGTTTGAAGTGATGGTTCCATGACAACTCAACAAAGTGGCATTTCAACAACCCTTTAAAAGTTATGAAAAATAACACTCTTAACGGCTTTTCAAAAAGGGGTTGAAGTTGTATGTTGTTGAGTTGTCTGGTTACCAATTAAGATATTTTTCGAAATGCTGCTTTACTTTAGGATTTGTTGAAATTGAAAAATACGTTACAGCGAAACCCTCTTGAGAAATTTTCCAAGGGACCTCATAAAACAAACTTCTTAAGCAGGAAAACCTTATATGTGGGAAAATTGGGTGAATTTTGGGCCAAGGGACTGAAAAGCCAAACTTCTTAAAGGGGGGGTAATGTTTTAAAGGCGAAAAAAGGGTATATTTTCATGATTTGAATATGTATAATGCCGGCTTATTTCTTTAATATACACGTTATAGTATGACATCTGAAGTATCTTTGAAAATTTTTTTAATTACAAATATTAATAAACAAGTCCGTGAGAGCAAATCTCCGGAGGGGCCTCGAAAAAAAGGTGTTATGCGGTGAACATTATAACTCGTTAACGAATCATTTGACACAAAAAAAACAAAATGGGTTTAAAAGGTTATGTTTTTTTTTTGCAGCATGTTGAAGTCAAAAATGCGATTTTTGCTAAAATTTTCGGTGAATTTGTTATTATAAAATGGAAAAAATGGTAAAAAAAAAAAAAAAAACTCTTTGTTGATTTATGTGTAAAAATAGTGTACAAATTTTCAAAAAGATCGGTCAAGTAAATTTCGAGTTATGATGTTCACAAACTTTAAAAATTTATTTGCGAAAAAATCGATTTAAAGTTTTTTTTTTACTCGAAATATACTTGAATAGAGCACGAGGACCAGTCGCTTGAAATGCTGTATCTTTGTTAGTTTTGCTCCGATTTACTTGAAATTTTGACACAATACCCTCGATATGTTGTACATTTAGAAAAAATAATTTAAAAAAACAGTTTTAAAACCTTGCCCCCCCCCCCCCCCCCCCTCTTAAGCCACGAAACTTTTTAAGAGGGAAATTCTTAAGGGGGTTTCGCTGTATATTGTTTGCATGTTTGCAGTATACATGTTATGTTTTTTGTATGAGAATGTGAACTAAAGATTATGCGATTATTTACCTCCTGACACACAAATCATTTGTAGACAGTGGCGTATGAGTTATTAAATTGAATATTCCCAGTTTGTGGCTTGAAATATGCAATAATTTATTTTGCAGACGGCCAAGCCCAGATGATGTCGGAAGAGCAGCAACAGAACGAGACTGTGATCTATACGGCCTACCCCGCCAACGGAGAATACCAGTTATCTTGACTCACCTAACCTAAGAATGTTTTCACCTTTCGTTTCTTCTCAGACAAAACCATTTCTTGTATATAATTATTTGTATTTATTTTTATCTTTATTGTTGTCATTTCGCAAGATTTAGGTCTCATAGTTTTTATACCTTCACTTACAAACATTAAAGATAGCTTGAGTTTTGTTTCTTTTATAAAACGGTTTTTAAGTCATCCAAAACATTCTTAATTTATAATTCCACCCATAACGACTGGTCAGTGGTTGAGTGGGCATCGCGTTTGGGTCCCACCCGGGCGTCCCATGTTCGATTCCTCGGCTGGCCAAATCCTCCATCACAACACAAGCAAAATTTTCGGCTTTCTGTAGTGGTAGTAGGAGATTTTCAAACATTGTTGGGTTATTCGTAACCTGGGAATGTTTGTCTTTCTTTTTAAAAAAAAAAAATAAAATATTTTTGCAATTTTGACTGAGCGTTGCGAAGTTCCATTTTGACTCAACCACTTAGCATTTCGTCTGTCAATTTGTAAATTTGTTGTGTGTTCCTTGTCCGGTCAATCCTTTTAAGATGGTAGCCTTGTTTGATAGTACCTTTTCAATCCGCCAGAGCACATGACCCTTGTGACTGTTGCAAGCTGTCAAGTTGGAGTAATCAACATTATGCAAAGTCTACTGTTCACAAAACTACTAGTATGAAACATCAGTTGCAGCTAAAATGAGCCAATTACGAAACCCTATCAAGCGTGAAGAGATAATGGGATAACCCATACTTAAAATACTACAAGGTAAAACATCATGAAAAATGAAATTAGTCCGTATGTTCATTCATTACGATTCTTTTTAAATATTAAAGTTATTTTCATTATTTTATTAAGTTATGTTATGAGTCCTGAAGATGCAAAACCCGCTCTGAAGATTTCTGCTGGTTTTGATACATTCACTTCTTTTAGATAATTTTTTATACCTCTACATAATAAAGATAAAGAAGAACAATATCGCTAGTCACTTTTTTAATGTGAATAACGCACAAGGGTCCCGACTGCTCCCGTCTGAAACTAGTGAGACTATGGCTTCCCCAATTGTCATGAGACCAAAGGTAGTGGGCAGGAGAAGAGTGAGGTGGGGAAGTACCTAACTATTCAGATCTGGTCACCTAACACGGCTAAAACCATTTCAAACAAAGTTTCAGTTCTGTATCTTCCACTCTGAGAGTATCTTCCACTTGACATTGTATTAACTCAAGGCTGCAAGAGAAATAATCACTAAGTTCGGTATAATTCAGGTGACATGTGTGGAAACCAGCTAGAGTAGCATGTCAATAAGCGTCTTGTGGTTGCATCGCTATCACATATCATGTAAGTATCTCTGGGTATGAAGGGCCTAAAAGGTATACATATTCAAGGTGTTCCAATCACTTTTTCATGACTATCTCCACATTTATGAAAAATTACAGGGTGACTTTGCATTACATCTATTACTCATATTATGTTTACAAGCTGACATAAAATACCGAGGGTCTACATTACATGCTATTTTCGATATATCAAAATTACATTAAATAATATACTAGACTAAATATTTAAATATTATATTTTGTTTGTATTACATTTTCTGTCCCCTGACTTTCATAGCCTGCTGGGGGAAAAAAATTACTCCCTGAATTTCCCTTTGATAAATGATGGAAGGGGCATCAGATAAAACAGCTTATTAACAACAATACTTCCCACTGCAAAAGCAAAGGCTATTCCAAGATTAAACTCTAAATTGAACTCTCCTATAGAATACAAATCTACTGCGGAGTACTGATAGCTAAATCTCTCTATCAGATACGCCTTTCCCGTTCTGAATTGGCAGTTTGTCATCACTGGCAGTTTGGGATCGTACATGGAAGCTGACGTCTGTATGAGGTTGTTCATATCCGAACAGTTCTGGGTTTTGCTGAAAGGTAAACCATTGTAGATGCTTTGGCTGAAGACCTTCCTGTAGAGGAAAGATGAAGCGTATCTTGTCTGCGTAGCATAACTCAAATAATACAGCCAGTCCTCTAGTCCGCGATAAGACCTGAAAATGAAATCATTTAAAATTGTTGTTCAAATTTGATTTCCTCTTGGAAAAGTACAGTTACACTCTGTAGAAGAATTTGTACTGTCGGTGAAAAAGCATCTTGAAATAATACACTTATATTACAGAGATGCATCATTCTTAGGTTCTTTTTTTTAAACGCGAGCAATTTTCTGCCTTTTTACCGTTGATAATATTATAAATATAAGTAATTACCTCAAGAACCCGCTTCCGAGCATAATATAGACACAGGTTATGTAAACACTCATAGTGGCAGCGGATAGGGGACACTTCACCACCATGAGGATAGCCATTGTCTGCTGTTCAGCGAAGATATAACACGCCCACAGGCCCAATGCTACAAACACAAAGTCTTCTATCTCCGAGATCTCACCCAGTAATCTGAAAATGCAATGTGCGTTAATTAAAATGGTGCCACAAAATAAGTTTGCTGTGTTTGAAGAAATGAGGTTTATGCCTGGAAGGCTTGTCACCGCACAACCAATATGCTCTTTTGAACTGAAGGTGTGAGACTACTTCAAACAGCCATCTGTTAAAACAGACTTCCTACTTGAAGAATAAAATCAGACTTTTAAACTGCCAGGGTTCCGCCTTCCTCGGAAAAAATGATAAAAACCTCGCACATTCGACACATTGCATTATGTGGATGTAGGAAAGTTTAAAAAACTATGGAGCGTGTTGAAGTGTGTTCACTGTCTCAAATAAATTTTGAATAAATGTTTAATATTGTCTATCTAGTGTGTCCCAAGTAATATTTTAAGTGTAAAACTGCACTAATCAATTAATTTTCTTCCTCACTGTTTTAATGTGGGCTATGTGTACAGTTTTACTTAAAAATTGGGTTCTTGCTTGATTGTAGATGCCCATTTCTTATACTTTGAAATTAGTCGTGTAAAACGATTCCAAACGGTATGTTGGTTAGGATTGTGTTACATTAAAGAATCAGCCTGTGAGCTTTCCTAAATGCCACTTTTTAAAAAAAAAATTGGCATGTTAGATATTGACAAGAGACTTCGTGAATATACATATTATAGTACTTAAATCAATACTCACGGATAGATGATCGCTGTGGCTGCCAGCACAGATAGGAAGGAGAAAGGAAGAGAGACGAGGTTGCAAGAAAGGAGCAAAGATGCTCCACTATACACCCCTTCCTGAGCTTCTTGATAATATCTGGTTCGATAAGGGATATCTGAAAGCAATAATGTTATGTTTGTACAAGCCATATGTCATAATATTCAACATTTAATTGATTATTTCGTTGCTCCATGGCTCATAATGGAAAAGTAATTGCAAGCTCAAAAGATTTTGATTCTGCAGAATTTTTATTTTTTTAAAGAAAAATACATTTCCGGGTTACAAATCAGCCGACAATATTTGAAAATATCTTATTACCACCACAATAAGTGGAAAATGTTGCTTGTGTCATGGTGAAGGACTTAGCCAGTCGAGGATTTGAACTCACGACGCCTGTGCCTGGAATCAGGCACGATGCTAACTCGGCCATTGGCCAACCAGTGGTAATAAAGTTTTGTAAAAACACTAATGATTATATATTAGCAACTCACAAGTTAGCACTGTGTTCACAATACTGATGAAATAAACGCCAACCATGCAGTTGAAGAGGAGTCCACCTCTAGATATGAATGTCCTTTGTAAATTCTGAAATACACAATATTTTGTTAACAAATATATAAGCCAATAACTTTGCACACGGGCTGCACTCCCAACTAGCAAGTACGTTAATAAATACTTGAAAAAGGGAATATCGGAATAGTCGCAAATGATGCTATGACACTTATTTTGCCTTCTCTGCCTGTTTAATTATTTATTTGCTAATTGGGAGCAGCTCACGTGCAATGCGTACACGAAGCTAGTGAGCCCCTAGTTGATTTGAGTGCACATGAAATAAAACAATAATTACCTCCATATCATTATAGAAGAGCCAGAGAATAAAGAAGTATGCTGGCAATGATAGTAATCTCAAAACTAATTGTTTTATCCCCGCAACCTTGAAGCTAAATATTGATGCCAGCATTCTCCTGGAAAATTGACATAAAATAAATTATAATAATATATTGTCAATAAAACATAATAGCTTGCTGTAAAGTGAGTACAGTTTAATTTTAGAAACAATGGTTTTTAATTAAATATATTATAAAGTAAATTATTTTACTTTACAGAACACTCACACATATAGAAGCCACACAACTTTTAGTTCACTCGGTTTCCCATAAGCCAGTTGCATTTTGTTAGGGTTAATAATTCTGTGTGGGTCATTCCCTCCGCTCTGCATGATGGCGTGACCTTCAATTTTGAATTTTTCCACTAGAGCTGCTATTTGGTGGTTTGATTCTATGAACCTCTCACGAGATCTCCGGTCCACGGTGGATAAGCATACTGAAAAAATTACAAATTATTTTATTTCAAAAGTCAACAAACAGTGGTGCTGGTTCTATGGTTGGTTAAAATTTTTCAATATTCACAAAATATCATTGACCGAGCTTAAGAGGAAATCTGGAGGCATTTCATCAATTCAAATATTTTTTAATTTTTCAATATTCACAAAATATCATTGACCGAGCTTAAGAGGAAACCTGGAGGCATTTCATCCATATAAAAGTTCCAATTTCCTCTTCGGATTTTGACACTGCTGCAAATATTTTTTAACATAACATAGATGTCCACCACTAGCGTATCTGTACATTTTACTTTTTTTGATAAGTTGCTTCTTATAGGAGTTAGGACCTTCCAAAAATCGTTAAAATTGCCTGGTCTGAATGCCATCAACAGACGTTCAGTATACAAACTAGACAATGTATTTTTTTAAAAAAGCAAAATTTTCAGACAGTATTTTCTTCTAATATAGTTAGTAAAAAAATCTTAATCTGTCTGGTTTTGGGGTAGAAAAATGGAATACGAAAAAAGGGGAATACGAAACCTCGATTTCGATGATTTTATTTAGGTATTATCAGCCTGAGGCGCATTGTCTATTTCACTCAGTATTCGGGGAAGTAAGAGCGGCAATGACAGCAACAGTTTGGTAAAATACCTATTGATTGAAATTCTTGGTGACCAGATTTCCTCTGAACGTCGAGTCCATTAGCTCGATCATTTGACATAATTTCATCTGTCTCTAAATTTGTTTGTTACGTTCCGGTTAAAAACGATAGCTCTGTTGGTTACTACATTTTTATCCCGCTAAAGTTTGTATGATTGTGGTTCAAGATGGTGAACAAATTGTATGATTCGTTTTTTGAAATAAAAAAATGTTATGTACAATATTTATAGTTTATAATTAAGTAGGTAGGTATTTAATACAAATCTGTAGATGTTATGATTTCAGAGGAAATTTTGGTATTGATTTATTTATAAATCAATATTATTGAAATTATAGTTTTTTGGGTGGGAGGTCTACTATTTACAGAACTACTAGTAATTTTGTCATAGAACTTACAATAATACATCAGTGGGTTTTCGAGTTGAGGACAAGGGAAGCCGATGCTACCAAAGTAATCCAAGAGAGTCCTTGTTGGTCCCGCGTAGACAACGTCTCCGAGGCAAAGATAAACCACCCTGTCCAGGAATGGAAACACATCTGAAAGAATAAATTTATTAAAATAACGACTGATAATAGTTGCCCTATTGGAAATTATTTTTCTCAAAGGCCTCCTGTGTGGGGTTAATGTAAAAAAAAAAAAGAAATCAATCACCATAATCATGAAAAATAATCTATCTTGTAATTCTGGTTTCATGAACTAGGGTTTGTTTTGAATTTAAGTATCATTAGTATTTACCTATTACTATTATAAACAGAAAATTATTTTAATTGTCATTTTCAAAATTGAAACTGATGTATAAAAGAATTCAGATGTGTTAAAGTACCTACCTATACTTTTTTTTTACTAGAAAATTATTTTAATTCTTTATTTGAAAATTTTTTTTTTTTTCTTGAAATTTGTTAGGATTAATCTTAAAAGTAAAGTGATTTTTCAAGGGTCTGCACTTTTTAGCAAAGGATCTGGCAAATGAGAAACTTTTTTTCTTGCTGGCAAATTTTTGTCTTCTTCTTTCACTGTTGAAAAGCAATTATAATATCCCATGATGTTTCACTGGTCTGCACTAATAATTAAGGTCATTCTATTCGTTTTTATAAGTTATTTTGTCAGAATATTAGTGTTACCTGATCGTGGTTTCTCCATAGTCAGTATAATAGCAGCTCCGTACTTCTTGGCGGCATTTGAAAGAATGGACACAACCAAATAAGTGTTTAATGGATCCAAGTCCCAAGTTGGTTCATCCAGAAGCAGAATAACTGTAACGATACTTTATTATTAGATAACTTTTAATATTTATGGCTGTAACGAACCACGCAAGCTCAAATATTTTCTCGGTCACACCTAAGACGGCATCCTTATCTATAAACGGAGGTCATCGTAGATACCCTATCGGACATGCAGCTCACCAATCAGTGGCTCACCTCTCCGCTACCTACCAAATGATGTACCACGGGCAGGCTATATATTAAGCACACGCATGGCCTTGAACCAGCAAATATCATGAGCCAGTCATAGGCTCAAGACCTGCTAATGGTTTCGAGATGTGTCATCCCTTCAAGCGAGGTCATAAAGAGTTCTAGGCTCAATACTTGATACTGATAACGAGATGTGTCATCCCTTTCAGTAAAGTTGAACGGTACCTAGAGGAATCCTTTGTATTTTGCACCTACTTCCAGAATTAGCGCGCCGTTTCGCCTTTCCCGTGAGTATAGTTTTATTGTTTATGTTTAGTGTTTTATTATTTATCATTATATAACTTATATATTTTTAGAAACTAATGGTAAAAATAATCTTACCAGGGTCTTTGACTAGCTGTACACCAATCATCAGACGTCTATATTCACTTTTGGTCAAGTTTTCCACACACTTGCTGGATACCTGAAATTTTTTTATTGATTTTTTTGAATTTTGTTATTGATGTGGTTTTTTTTTATTCAGATCACTTATTAAAAAAATCATTTTTCTTCTTACTGACCTGAGAGAGGGCTAGATCCGCCATGACTTGTTTAACTTTTGATGATTTCAAATATCCGCTTATCTAAAATTAGACAAAAAAATTAAAGTGAAAGGGTGTCAAATTTAGAAAATATTAACAATTATAAATATATTACGTGTTTGAAAGAAAGAGAGGATGACAAAGGGGGATAGTGACTTACATTGATGACAGTATAATTGAGTGTTTGCTGCACGGTGAGGCCGGGAATGAAGTCACACGTGTGCTGCACGTAGCCACAGGAGCTGCGGAACTGGGATAGGCTCAGCGGGGAGCCATTAAGCAGCACCTGACCTCGCGCAGACACGCGGCGGGCTATTACATCCAGCAGAGCTCTCTTGCCGCTGCCTGGCAATTATTAAATATATATATCACTATTAAGGATGATAATAAGTTTTCGGAAGGATTTGCAGGAGTGAATATAGTTTTCTTCTTCTCACCTTGGGATGAGGTCATTTTATTTTAACCTCAGTCTACTAGACCAGGAGTCGGAATTTGCGGCTCGCGAGCCGCATGCGGCTCTTTGCATAGGCGTCTGCGGCTCTTCAGACATCAATTGCAATTTCACCTCTACTCAATCAGTCTTATTTTTGCATTCCGAATACAAAACTGGTTTTAATTTAATAAGGAATACATGCGTGAGTCTATTTTTAGACACATTTTAATGGGCAGAATTGTGATATTACAGTAAGAATGTAGATAACACAAAGCAATATTATAGTTCCACCACATTGGTTTGGACCATGATGGTCTCTGTGGACAATGATAAGCTTAGTTTCGAAACTCGGCATGAGCAAATAATTATTTAGGTATGGGTTATTTCATGCATAGAAACTAAATTCAATAATATATGAATATGTATCCATTGTTAACAGACTGATTTCCATCTCTAATGCACAGACACAATAGACATGATGAGTTTGTTCTGCAGGCATTTCAATGGAGCCTGCTCTAAGGAACTAGCAGCATTGATCCCCTGTGCAGCGGTGCACGCGAAGCTCAACGCACATGAACGGAACACAGCTCACAAATGATGTTGGCTTCTTGAAAATAGGTTGTTTCTTCGACTCATTTTTATGTAAGTCGGCTCTGTTTTTCCTTCATATAATACGGTCCTCTCAAGACCCACATTAACAAATCCCTTCCTACAGCCTCTACCTTAATCCGCCTTACAACGCTGCCATTCGGGTGGCGATATAGGTTCCTGCCTTTACACAGTGGAGACAGTGTCGTTCTTGCACTGAATATGGTTTAGATACTCCAGATGTGAGAGGATGGTGGATAGCAATAATAAACAAACATAGAATGAAGACAATGAAAGTTTAATTATTGGTTTGGGTACTTTGTTTGTGCATATTTTGGATCCTGTTGAACTGAAACTGACCTTTCGAGCCCAGGATGGCCACCACCTCCCCGCTGTGCACCGTGAGGGACACATCCTTCAGGATGACTCCGGTCTTGATGTTGCCCGTAAGGCGCTGAGTGCAGCTCCCTGGCTCCACCTGGTGGTACAAAACATTACGAACATTGACAAGACTGTTTTTGATCGATAACTCCATCAGTATATTTTCACAGTCTTTTCAATATTAAACATACTTATTTCTATTGTTGGTGCAAGGGTAAGTTGGTGAGTAGTGCGAAATATTCCTGAGTAATGCGTATTCAATTCAAGTTCAATGAAATTTAAATTAAATATTGGAACAAATCATATCAAACAAGCGATAAAGAAGGTACGAAAATTATTTTATGAATTAATGATTCTTATTCGAAATGTCTATTCCATTTGTTCGAATGCTTGGCGGATGCTATGAATTAATAGAGTGAAGATACTCTATTGAGACAATCCGCGTGGTTTCACTGAACTAGGTCCAGTGGACATACACACTTTAGCAGCCCGTTCCTATACATATTCTTTGAATGGCTATCCTTTTCATAAGCGGTGATACATTTTTTGTTCGATTAGTATGAATATTTTGTTTTGGATAAATGTCGTAATTTTTCAAGTTTACTAATATTCGAAAGGTAAATTTTCTCTTTGAAAGGCAATGATCGTTAGGTAAATATTTTTTTTATAAATAATTTCGGTTTCACATATCCTAAAATTATAATCTCCCGTGATTTTTTCATTATAATTGTTTGTTATAGATCTTCTATTTATAAAAGAGTATCTGTGGCAAGCGGCGTGGCTTTGATTTTTATATAAATCTACAGTTTTGATGAAATTTTGCACACTTGACGTCTAAAACAAGAGGAAGATCACTGTCTACACCTGATTTCGAAAAACCCTGCGTACAGCCCGGGCGACGCCGCGGTCTTCAGCTAGTAATAAGTACCCTTTACACACAGAGTTCGGAGCGGGACGTACCCCGCGCCACTTCAGGCCGCCGCGCAGAAAAATCTCACAGTGAACTGCGCTGTAAACCGTTATCTTACTTTCGGTCTTTACTTTTCTGCGCGGCGGCCTGAAGTGGCGCGGGGCACGTCCCGCTCCGAGCTCTGTGTGTAAAGGGTACTATTCAATTTGTGATTTTAATATTATCAGGGCTGTACCAAGGCTACTGATCGCCCTTATGTTGCCAGTGCGTTGGACTAATGCGTTGGCGACAAGATCCTTTGATGTGTGCACAAAAAACCGACAATAATTATTTGGCGGCCAATGCGTTGCAGCGACCAAAATACGCCAAGTGGTCCTGTAAACGTTTTTCCAATATGTACTGGTGGCTTTAGAATCCAGTATTCCTTGGGGTCTTTTGAAGGGGGTTCGGGGGAGCGGAAGAGTCTCAGATGGAATCGCGAAATAAAAAGACGTGGCTATTTACCTATGTCTCATTTTTTAAATTTTCCGACACCTTTTGTTTCTAAGTCGGTCTCCAGCGAGATTAAATTTTGTTTGCACAAATGTTTGTGCAAACATGAAACATCGAGGCAGTGGAAACGTGGCCGATGGAAACCAAAACACGTTATGTTTTTGTCTGATGTTTTGAAAACATTTGTTCGTTGGAGATCAGACTTTAGCGCCGCATCGCCGCCACCGCCGTTTCGCACCCCACAATTTACCATTTTTATGCTCCATTCATATCGAAAGTTAAAAAGTTCGAGGTTTCGTGTTATAGCAAATCAAACCGCTAAGCAAAGGCAAAATAAATATGCTTCGAAAATCCCCCGGCATATATAATGTCGTATGAATACACTTGTAATATTCTATATTACATGTAAAATCAAGATCGAAATAATTGAATCGCACTAAAAGGAATCCTGATGTGGACGCCTGCTGTTATTGTTAAAAGGGATTACACAGGTCTGGAAAATTTGAATTTTTTTCCCTTTATCTAATAGTACAATATGTCTAGAATGTTCTCCTAAAGTTTCATGTCAATCGGAGTAAAAGTCTAGGAGAGAGAGCCTTTGCGAATCTCCCGCTCCGTTGGGAAAGACATTGAAACTTGAAACTTCAATCGCGTTTATCTCAAAACACTTCTTTCGACGTCGGTAGGCAGGATTTCTCAGAAACTAATGCACCGATCTCGTTGAAATTTGGCACACTTCTTCAAAATGGCATTGACAGTCCCTGAACGAAGGATTTTTTTCAACTACAAATAATTTTACAAGGCTAACGTAGTGTAGATTGTTCCAAAAATTGAATTATTTTGCTTACAACTCTGCCAAAAATTAAATTTTTTGAGGAATCCTTCGTTCAAGGACAACTTATACTTATCTACGAACAGAAAAAAAATGTTTTTTTTTTTAATTTCGGATGAAGCTATCATGAGTTATTACTCACCGCGAGGACATTTTTTTAGGGGTCACCAGAAACCGATTTTTTTTTCAATATTGTTGAGAAGTTGTTCTTTTATGTGCTCAACACTTCGAAAAAAATTATTCGTGTATTACATTTAAAAAAAAAATGTGAAAATATTCTTTGCTACGAGACCCATGTAAGCCCGGCCAGTCTCCTGCGAAAAAGAGCCTTGCAAACATCCGACAAAAACAAAAACAGTGGGGCAGCGCCACAAAGTTTTTTGTTTTCTACCGGCTACGGAAAACAAAAAAAATTGTGGCCCTGACATAGGTAACCGTCCACAAAATGTTTGTGAAAACGGCAACAGGAGACCAGTCTTTATTAGGAATTTCTCCGGATCCGAGATCTGGAAGGGTAAATTATTCCAACGCGCGGTTCATCCAAACCTTTCCAATGGGTATCGTAATATTCCCTTTTCAAATAGAATAGTTACAATTCAACGAGGGTTATTTATAGATAAAAAAAACCTTTATTTTATGTAAATTTTATATTATCTCGGGATTCTTGGTTAAGTGTCTCTAAGGAGAGGAAGGAGCATAGGGAAGGAGTTAAACGGGTGATTTAAGATTCCCATATTGTAGGAAGGAAGGACACACAAAACAACTGCCAGTCCACACACAGTCGACCAGTGCCGTACCTACTGTCGTAGAAACGTCTCTTTCTCGAAGTAAAAAAAAACAATATTAGGTATAAGGTAAACGAACTTGAAAATAGTTGACGTACCTGCCCAGAGTGGAAAATATTGCACAATTCAAGTGTATAATCGCTTCCGATCATTGTTTACAAACTGCGTTAATATCGCTCACTGTTTAATATTCCTCGCTACGTGATTTCTTACTGGGTGTAGGTAAACACAGTTTCTCAATCTCGATCACAACAATGGTTTAGTTGTTTAGTCAAACCATAAATATACCACTCTTCGACAGCTTAGACGAGTTTCTCGTTAAAGATAAAGTGACGTGCACACGACCGTCTGAAGCGGCGAACACACCCAACAGCCGTATCGCAGTATAGCCCATAGGAGCCGAGGGCGAACAATGGCTGGGAAGCACTAGGTACTGAGTGGCCACCACCACCAGCGAACTGTAAAATGATTTGCCGTAACTCTGTTTCACGGAGTGCGAACCGACGGACGTCGCACGCCTCACTTGTTAATGGAGTATTCCTCGCAAAAGCCCAGAACTTTAATCATTGTTAGAAAATAAATACTTGATACTGAACATTGATCAAAAGCAACAGGTATTCACTTATTGAGTCGCGAAAGGGTTTTTTATTGAAATACAAGATAATATATTCGCCCTGGAATACTTTTTTCAGATTTGTTTGTAACAGGAATCTCTTGATTAATTTCATCACACTTGTTAATGGAGTATTCCTCGCAAAAGCCCAGAACTTTAATCATTGTTAGAAAATAAATACTTGATACTGAACATTGATCAAAAGTAACAGGTATTCACTTATTGAGTCGCGAAAGGGTTTTTTTATTGAAATACAAGATAATATATTCGCCCTGGAATACTTTTTTCAGATTTGTTTGTAACAGGAATCTCTTGATTAATTTCATCACACTTGTTAATGGAGTATTCCTCGCAAAAGCCCAGAACTTTAATCATTGTTAGAAAATAAATACTTGATACTGAACATTGATCAAAAGCAACAGGTATTCACTTATTGAGTCGCGAAAGGGTTTTTTATTGAAATACAAGATAATATATTCGCCCTGGAATACTTTTTTCAGATTTGTTTGTAACAGGAATCTCTTGATTAATTTCATCATTTCTGGTCATGGTATTTTCTTTTTTACTATTATTATTTTTTTTAGCTTTTCTTTGCTTTTTATCTCCTAACCACAAAACTGGCAAACTGTTTGTAATTTACTTGTATCTTTTATATACCTCTTATACAGTTTGTGTAGATGTTTAGACAGTTTATCTCAGATTCCTACCTACAATATTCCTACCTAAAAAAAGTCAATAATTATTAATGTTTACTTTTTAATTTACTATTTGTGTGTGATGTGAACATTAATTATTGGGTTAAAATCTAATTACTATATTTTGTCGTTTTTTAACAGTATAATCTTATTAACCTTTAAAAGTTACAAATAAAATAAAATAACGAATCGTAAGTTTGAGAGGATTAATTAAAGATTTAATCGAAAAGGAATATCGAAAAACGTTACTCGTATTTTGGAAGATCGATTTGAAGAAAAAATGTGCTTTGATCGTTGAATAACGTGAGAAAAATCGTTTTATGCGACTTTCGACTGAATGCCTATTTTCAATTAGGTATATCAAACGATTGTATCTTATTTTATTAGATTTAGAAGATCGTTTCATGAAATATTTTTTTTTAAAACTGGCTTCATAGTTTTTTTCTCATTCATTTCACACTAACCATAAGGTTCTCGGTATGAAAAAATACAAGACATAAATTAAAGCCCAAACAAAAAGCAGGCTTGTCATTAAAAATAAAAAAAAATTAAATTTAAAAAAAAACAAATTAATTGTTCAGAACAATAAAAATAACTTCGTTTCTCGAAAAAGTCCAACTCCTGAATTTTACACCTACATACATCACATTCCAGACAACCAAGGTTCCACATCTCTGTCCACTGCCTCTGGACGCTGCAAGTCAAAGGGAGATGACTGAATTCCCCAGGCATTCGCGGGTTGCGTTACAAAGCGGAACCCACGAACAATTTGTTTCATTTACTTCTACGTGTCGGAGGGAGACAGAAATAGCTGGGCACGTGTATTCTCCAAGCTCTGACGGTATGTTCAACAGTTTGCCGAGGCCGGTTGAAGTATGCGCAGAGAAGAGGCCGACTGTTTCACAGCGAAGCTCGCGCTCTCATATAATATTTCTGCTGTCAGCCGAATAACCGCAAGTCTATTGTAATCGAAAAATAGACACATCGAAGTGAAATAACACTCTTTACAGTCAAAGAGTGATCTATTGCCGAATGTTTTTAAGTGAAGAATTTGAACCAGTGTTTAGTTTGAGCATTTTCTTGGAAATATCGTAAAACACCGAGAGTTCAACTTTGCGGTTGTGTTGTTCTGTGATTTGTTGTGAACAGTGTCATGTTATGTGGGCCCACTCTTGTAAGTATTCCTTCTCATTTATTCCCATTCCATATTATAAATCCATTTCAGTTTATCTGCGATCATTTACCCATATTCTTCAACTCATGCTTTAGTAAATTAATTATCGCCAGCGTTGCACAAGCAGGTATAGGTAATCATTGTCCTTGTAAACTGAAGTAATGACACTACATAAAGGATATACCCATATATTTTTTTAAATCTATTTCGTAATATATATTTTTTTGTTTTAATTACCTAATCATGACAAAATCAGACGCTGGAAAGGTAAATGTTGAAATGATAAAATTTACCATTTTTTATAGGCACTGATTGAATCGTGGAGACGATTTTTATATGATTTTACGTGATTATTTATGTACTGGGAATAAATAAAAAAGGTCAGACACAACATAAATAAATGTAAAATATTAATTAGTGGGTGCCTACCTACCTATAAAGGGATTTGACATTCCAATGTTCCAGTTTCAAATTTGCCTAAAAATAAATTGCCTCCACATAGAGTTAAACTTCACAAAACTGAACTTTTAATAATGTAATAGGTAGGTACTCAAAACTGTCATTTTGTCTGGCACTCCTTAGTATTTATTAATTTATTACATTTTTACATGCTCGAAATGACGTCGCCCTCAGACTTGGCAGCTATCCATGTATGATAGTATTTATTATTATGTATTGAAAAAATAAGTCCCGTTGTATATCGTATTAGATACTTATTCGAAAAAACTTGTAAACATGGAAAAGGATACGAAATACGATCGATTTGGCGAAATTATAAAGAAATTATTTCAAATTGTATTCGGATACGGAACAACACTGAATGGAGAAGATTTCAAAATATTTTTTTTTACATTCATGGGTAATAATGATGTGCAATGTTTTGGTGACCTATTGATTTGTATTTGAGGTCATCAATCTTCGCGAAAACAAAAGAGAAAAGGGTTAGGTTTCCTTTTGACTGCTCGTTGAAATCTTATTAGACCTACTCAAAATTTCATGATAGATTTTGCTGGAAAATAAAGTTTCAAAAGCAGAATCTGCCTTTTGCATAAGCACCAAGCACTAAATAATATTATTTACATTCCTACTTATTATTTACATTACATTTGCTACCTGTAAACAGAATAAATTAACAAGTCCTTACTCCGTATCACCTTGACCTCCACGGCAGAGCTGGTTAGATCCTTGTTTCTGAAACAAGAGGCCATGGGTTCAAAACCTTGAAGAATCATTTTTGTACAGTTCATAAGAATAATGCAACAAAACCAGAGGACAATATTTGCATTTTCTCTATTTTTTTATATAAATTACATAAGTATATTTAAGTGCAACTTTATATCTACCATGTGTTATGTTAATTTTTTAAAAGTATTTTATTTATTTTTTTGTTATCTAAACATTAAAATCTCTTGTTGTCTCTATATAATGTAAATAAAAACTTATGTTATGTTAAAGCCCGTAAGGGCGTTGGTAATTAAAAAATAATATTTATATCTTTTACGGGAATCTATTCATGAATTCCCGATCCAAAGTCAATTTTTTATGGACCACCAAGAATAATAAATAAATTTTGCAGTTAAAATAATATAACGGCATTATTTTCACTTGGTTCTGGAGTCAATGATACTTTCAGTATCGACCTGGCGAGAGAACACACAAATTATCATAATTAACTTCTTTAGCCATACATATGAGCAATTGAGCATCTACCTATATAATAGGTGGTACCCACTTATATCATTATTTATTTATTAAAAGAAAATAACTTATTTCTTCAAAATAGGCATATTTACTTTGGGGTGTCATCATTAATTTAATGAAAAACAAATACCTTTGTATAACACCACTATTTTATTAACAATATCAACATGTTTCGAAAACTATGTTTTCTTCGTCAGGATAATAAGTCAATAATAAATAACAAAAGACAAACAAGTATAGACTAATTAGAACATAGACAAAATATTAGAAAGGAGAGGTGATTAATTACCTAAAATATATCATAAAAAAAAATAGTGGTGTTATACAAAGGTATTTGTTTTTCATTAAATAAAAGAAAATAACTTAGTTTACATATACCCATGTATATGTAAATATATATTATATTTACATGTACCTATATTACTATATTTACATGTACCCACTTATATCATTATTTATTTATTAAAAGAAAATAACTTATTTCTTCAAAATAGGCATATTTACTTTGGGGTGTCATCATTAATTTAATGAAAAACAAATACCTTTGTATAACACCACTATTTTATTAACAATATCAACATGTTTCGAAAACTATGTTTTCTTCGTCAGGATAATAAGTCAATAATAAATAACAAAAGACAAACAAGTATAGACTAATTAGAACATAGACAAAATATTAGAAAGGAGAGGTGATTAATTACCTAAAATATATCATAAAAAAAATAGTGGTGTTATACAAAGGTATTTGTTTTTCATTAAATAAAAGAAAATAACTTAGTTTACATCACTTAATAAAGTGATGTAAACTAAGTTAATTATCATAATTAACTTCTTTAGCCATACATATGAGCAATTGAGCATCTACCTACATAATAGGTGGTACCCACTTATATCATTATTTATTTATTAAAAGAAAATAACTTAGTTTACATCACTTTATTAAGTTACTTCTTTTTATATCATTAATTTAAGGTTTTTATTGTCAATATTCATATTATGTTTGTTATCTTGTTGAATTAAATTTATAATTTAAAAAAATATATTTTCACATTTAGGATACTGAATTCGGTGTGTACTACGATTTCAGTCCGTTTTGTGGGTATAATTACATATTTGAAGATAACTGATTACCTAAATTGAATTCCTACCATCTCAGAATGGGCTCGGCCCAGTGATGTGATTTATACAAAAAATAAATGTATTTGTATAATGTATCTTGATTAATAAACAATAATAAAATAATAAAAACGTTTGTACAGTTATGGATATATTTTTATAACCCGCATTATAAGATTTACGATCATATTTTCTAAATCAATTGTAAAAAAGTTAAGCTTCTTTCCACTGATTTCTACATCGTAAAACAAAAATACTTATTAAGTCATTAATACTCTTGCGAATGTCGAAAACTTTCATGAAAATAATTTGTATTCTCATAAAAAGCGAATTCTCACCGAGTACGTAGGTAGCTACTCTCCGGTGTTGTCCCGTTACCGCGGGATATTGTACAGAACAGATGTTAAGTAGGTACTTCTATTGTACGAATTATCTGCACGTAAATGCGAATTAATTGTCAAGCTCACAGTAGCGATGGGATAGCGATCATTCCGAAAATTTCGATCTGGTATTTTAAAAATCGAATCACTTCGACTAAATATTCGATCCGAATATTTTGGACTGGATTTAGTACAACTGTTCGATTGTTATATGTCATAGCCTTTCGCTGAAAAAAAAATTAAAGATGGTTTTTTGAGGTTTTTTACAGAAGTAAATAATATTGGTGGATACAGTGAAGAGAAACCTCCGGCATTAGAAACTGCAGGAAGACAGCCTGAAGTCAGGTGCCGAAGGTTCCTCTACCCTGTATCCACCAATATAATTATTAGTTCTTCCCCCTTCCTTCAGCACGTTTAGTTTAAAGAAGACTCTTTGGTGATATATCAAGAAATGATTTGATTAAGTTCGTGGTTGTATCTTGTTCATCAAACACCAATTTCTTGTACGGCTCTAAATAATCTACTCAGGATTTTCATCTGAAAACATACAATACCCTTTCGCTATTCTTCGCGTGGGCCAACCAACACAGATTACGGCCAAGGCATTGACTCCGGTTAGCAGGGACTCTCGTGCTGTATTCACATTTTAAAAAGGCATTCCAAGAAAAAGGCTACGATTTCGTTTACTGGTTTTTACACATTAAAATCGAAGTATTCATACTCAAGGATTCGAAATTAGATTCGAAGATCGACGAGACCACCTTATTTGAGATTTGGCAAGAAGGGTGACGCACATCTCTTTACATATTATTTTCAATAGATCCAGGCATTCTTTGATCGATAAATAGGCACTGGTGGGAGGTTAATCTTTGTGGGATGCAAAAAAGATGTCCTAGAAATTAATGTTCATGCATTTGTCAATTCCTGAGCAGAAGAACGTTGACTATTTTTATTGAGTGAGAAAATCCGTGTGTCACGATCACAAGTTGTTTTAAATACTGGTAAGTATGTTGGAATGTGCAAATATTTTGCAACCTCCGGACTACTCATTTTCCAGCTGCTTTTGTATGAATGCACACCGGTCGCCAAATATGATTTATGCGGGAAAATTCTTTAGATTCCGTTGAAGTTGTTCATTGAATCTACACTCCGGGTGAACTCAGCCGAGGGAGTGCGGTTACTCATCCCACTATTAATGTGATAATTATATAAATACACATAATGAGTAAGGTGTGCAAAGCAAACCCAACTGTGCTAACAACGACAACAATGTGCAATGTTAACATTATTCACGTCGTTACACAAGAACGCAAATTCTAGTTCGTGCCAAGATAGATATATCATTATTGATGAATTATTAGATATTAGGAAATTCAGTTGTTTGTCTATACAAACACTAATTTTGCGACCACTGATCTATATCAGTGGTCGCAAACGCTTGACACAAAATTGAAAATACATATATTTAACTACAAATTAATTTATTTATTATTTTCAAGTTTAATTTGTAGAACTTCATTCAAATTTTTAATTTTTTTAAATCATAAAATTGTTATAAAATTTTTAATGAATATTTTTTTTATTTGTGAAAAATTTCTGCTACCTAATTAATATTACGTGTGACAGTTGTCCCGCCTTCCGAAGGCATTATCAAACTGTGGTGGAGCCACGAGGAAATGCTGTGCGGCCATTTCACTAAAAAACTTAAATTTGGATTTGTGGCCAAAATACTTAACCAAATTATTATTATTAATTTTTATTAGCAAACTTTTTTTGATACATCGGATAGGTACATACATTCATAATAACATAAAATATAAAATAGTAACAAACAAGATCCCACAAAGGCGAAACCTGTGCGTGGGTATTATATTATATTGATATTAGACAGTGGTAATCAAAATAGAATTTAATTGAAATTTATTTTTTCACTCAAAAGGTTTGCAAATATCTAGTACATACATGTACTATTTGTGTTTGTGTTTCGATTTTTAAAAGTCTTTTTTTTCAGTGCATTGCAATGAAAAATCATTTAACAGCTTTTCGTTACGACCTAAAAAGGTTTCCTATTAATTTTCTAAAGTAAAAAAAACAATTCATATATTCTCTTAAAACTACGAAGCAGGAATCTGTTATCCCAAGCAGAAAACAGTGAATTCGCGCTTATTATATGGTGTTTAGTTTGCAATATCATTTTAATCGTGAGTTATGAAGCTCTATAAAACCCACGGAGCATCCAAAGAACCGCACGCCAATCGCAGGTTAATCTATTTATATTGATTCCAAATACTGTGGCCTCTTACATCAGTTTGTGACCTCTCCAGTGCACCTTGTAGGTCTGCTGGACACGCAGTCATTATTGCATTCAACCGCCGACACGGCGGCCAAATAATAATAATAATAATAACTTAGTATTTATATAGCGCAGTTTTGTGTAATTTCACTTCAAGTGAAATGACGAGTCTCTTTGACCCTCAATGTCGCATTCGAAAACAATCATCGCATTTTTCTTGGAAAATCCTTCAAATGCCAAGCAAAGATTATTTTAGTATTTCCGTCCATAGTTGTGGTTAGTTTGCGGATCTTGGCGGATTTTTTTGAAGCGGCGCCGAGTGTTTTTAACGTTGAAGTTGAGAAAAGACTTACTGCTTTATTAAAACTATTATTGTGGATAAGGTTTTATTTACGTACACTGAATTAAGGCTCCGTAGTAAGCTTTCAAAAAGTAGAAAAAGGTGGATTGAAATGGAGATAGGTAAATACGAATGTTAGAACACGACTCTTTTAAAATAGAGCAAAAATCTTTCGATAGATGGTTTATGTTGCATTTAAAGGTTTATGTTGCATTTAACCCTTTGAATGACAGGAGACCATATTTGTCCCAGCTCACACGCGTCTCGTATAAATCGCTGTAACTCCATAACTATCAGAGTGAGAATTATGTGCTAAACAGCGTTAAAAAGGCAAAACACAAAGCTTTGTAGTCTAATCTAAAAAATAACGACGAAAAATGTACACCTTCATGAAACCAAAGTTTTGAATCGCAATTTGAAAAAAAAATTGAAACTTTGAGATTTTTTTATTAATTATTTTTATTTGAAAAGACAAAAAAGTGGGGTTATTTTTTTTCGTTATTTAGAAAAATTGATGCAAAAATTTTGTATTTCAAAAATTATATGTTTATTTTGAGTTGTAAAATTTGAAAGCGTATTTTATCACCTTTCAAAAAGAGTTTTTAGTTTTGGGATGTGTTCAGAAATATTCCATTTATTTGCATTTTATTGTAAAGCGGAAATATTTTGACCATCTGAAAAATGATTAAAGAAGACTGAATTGTTTCATTAAATAAAATTTCGTAATATGTTAAATAACAGAACAAAACACGTTTTTAATAATTTTCGAAGCATACTTTGCGATTTTTTCTGTTGTAGGAATTTCATATAATTATCGTTTCGGCTCTACCAATGTATATATACTATCTTCAAAAATAACATACTTTTTTAGAAACTTAAAAACTCAAAGTGTTCAAGAGAAATATGTTATAAATCGCTAGAAAATCGGAATATATTAAAATTAAGTAAAGCCAAATTCAGACTATAATAAAAAAGAAGTTCGGCATTTGTTCACATCTATAATTTAAGCCGGTAAAAATGTCGCCACTTTTGACCGCGGCGACAAATTGCAAAATGAAGAATTCTCGCAGTTCACGCGTCACATTATGCCCAGTCAGGTAGAATTTCAGTGAGACAACGGTTTCTTCGAAGTTTACAGAGTTCGCACGGTGTTATTTCGGCGTTGTTGGATTCAGGGGATGTAGGCCATTGCTAATGTAATGTTGGCACCGCAATGTATAATAGCAAGTTAAGCAATTAATAAGTATTAATGAATTGGATAATTTCAGCTAATAAGTTACCAACTAGAAATAATTATACGCACGTTGGCCATACACGCGTGCTCGAAGACAGACAGACAGAAGTTACTGGTGGTGTATTTATTATATTGTGTGCGTTATTGCGGTAAATCAGAAACAGGGAGGTTTTAATTGAACCTTTTCAATATACCTAATGTTAATTCGATAATCATATACTTGTTTTATAACGCTGGTACGCTTATCAGGTCAGATATGCTCTAGATAATTATTGTAATTTGATTAGCGAAAGAATGACTGTGTGCAAAGTGTAACAAGTAGTGGAAGAAATCCTGCTTGGGTCAAAATAGCTTAAGGCGACGCTTCCCGGCTCAAAAAGAGGAAGAAGGAGAGATATGTAATTACGAATGTTGGACAGAGCGCGCCAATATTTTCAATGACAAAATTGATGCGAAAATTGGGAAAATGCTTAATAAAACATGACTCGTTTAAAATAGAGCAAAAATCTCGTGGAAGGTATCTTAAGTATCATTTAAAGAAACATTGTGAATTTTTTCACAAATATAGTTTGTAAAATAATAGTGTCGCATATTAAATAAAATGGATATAGACCTATCCAGACACTATCTAGATTGAATTTAGTTCGGGTTTGAATCTTACAATCATACATAAAGGTAGCTGCCAATAGAATATGAGTTAAGAAAAATGAAGATAGTATGGGTGGTTCTTACTCGAAGTATGATACAGTTAAAAATGATCGAATTGGATATCGACACCGATATCGATTGATGCGAAAATTGGGAAAATGCTTAATAAAACATGACTCGTTTAAAATAGAGCAAAAATCTCGTGGAAGGTATCTTAAGTATCATTTAAAGAAACATTGTGAATTTTTTCACAAATATAGTTTGTAAAATAATAGTGTCGCATATTAAATAAAATGGATATAGACCTATCCAGACACTATCTAGATTGAATTTAGTTCGGGTTTGAATCTTACAATCATACATAAAGGTAGCTGCCAATAGAATATGAGTTAAGAAAAATGAAGATAGTATGGGTGGTTCTTACTCGAAGTATGATACAGTTAAAAATGATCGAATTGGATATCGACACCGTGGCGCAGTGGTTAGCGCGTTCGCCCGGAAAGCGAGAGGTCCTGGGTTCGAGTCCCAGAGGTGTCAATATCTTTTTCTGATTTTTCTGTTTTCAGATTTTCGATTGAGTTTCGCTTATATTGTCTTCATTTAATTAAATATTACAATTTGAGGCTTTACTCGTAAAGTTAAAATAAAAATTAAATAGATATAGAGTTTTTTTAAATAATTTTCGGAGCATACTTTGCGATTTTTTTTCTATCGAGGGAATTTCATATAATTTGCGTTTCGGCGTGGAATGCACCTAGATATCATCTTCAAAAATAACATATATTTTTTTAAGAGCTTAAAAACTTCAAATGTTGAAGGGAGATATATAAGTCTTTAGTTCTAATTTTCATTCTTGAAATAGTAATCTACAAGACCTTAGAAATCCCGCTGAAGAACAAATGAGCTGGAACGGAGAAGGTATGTTTTTAGGTTTTCACGGCCAAAAAGTATTTTTGTTATTGTTTTTGGGGTGTTATGCCGTGTTTCGCTACCTTCTTCTTTAGCCAACGTTTCGGACAGCGTTACAGTGTCCATCATCAGGGCAGATGAGTGATGATGGACACTGTAACGCTGTCCGAAACGTTGGCTAAAGAAGAAGGTAGCGACACACGGCATAACACCCCAAAAACAATAACAAAAATGGAACGGAGAAGTTAAAAGTATGTTATATAGTCGACGTTGTTGGCCACTGTTGCAAGAAATGAACAAATGCTTTAGAATCGAATTCGAATAATAATTTGTAAAGTAATAATATTTACTTGGAATGGTGTCCAAAGCTTAAGTTGGTCTACAGATTATGTCCAAAGAATGATTTTAGGTTTTAATTGATTTGTAATAGTTAGTTGGTACTCTGTTAGATACTTAGTGCTTTTGTCTAATTGACCCAGAACGTTGTCCGAATCAAAGTTTTAAGTAAAATTCGTGTTGTAAAGGAAAACAGCCCTTTTTTTACATTAGCTCTACACCATGGCCTGTGTCATCTTAGGGGTTGCTATGTTGAGGGTTTTTTTTAAATGAAAGTAAGAAGAGGAATTTCTGGAAAGGAAATAGGTATGAGGGGTGGGTAGGAATCTACGGGTCAGTGTCTCCAGGAGTGACAGACATATGAATCCATCGTGTTGAGGGATTCTGGCTGGGAAGGTTAAAAGACCTACTCAATCAGTCTCTCTCGATCCGGCCCGCCACGCAGCAGGTGGAAAGACACAATGACCGCCAAGGCGTTGACAAACCTCACCCATGAACCCGGGCACCCCTGCTAAGTCACCAAACGTAGCGTACCACTTGGGGTGACCTATGGCAGAGGTGTTGGTTATCCAATAAATGGTTTCCGCCTAAAAAAAACCCGCCTCCCAAAATAAGTTCAATATAACATTTTTCCAAGAAAATAAATAAACTGCCATAGAAACTCTCAGACCTTGGATAGACAACTCAGCTTTTAATTGTTTGTATTTCTTAGGCATTAAATTTATAAATAATTTCTAGACATTTTGTTTTGACGATTTTTATTTCACATGTACATTTGTTACTTAATTATTGCGTTGTAAATGTACATGAGAAACAAAACCTTTCAAAATAACACGGCTTTTATTTAACACACTACAATTTTCTTTAACAACATTAAGGTTCATGTAAAAAACGCACATTTCCAAATAAGCATTATACTTACTTATAAAATATTATTCAAACTGAAACTGCTGCGAAGGAGAATTTAAAATCTTCCGGATTCGAACCAGTTTTAAACTATAAAAAATATTGGAGAATGAATTTTAAAATCTATCTAAAAAACTTGATATAACAATGGCAGTTATTGCGACATGTTTCTGCAGCTTTCTGCTTTTTCAAGTACACATTGCCTTCGGTATCCTTCCGCTGGGAGCCATTGCACTGTTCAGGAGTCCATTGCCCCGGGTGGAACTACCCGGCACTGGGCACCCGCCACCAGGCACTAGACACTGGGCACCCGATACCTAGGTACCTCCCACAGGCACTCAGGCACGTTGGTAGGTACTGCACCACCGCTGGCAGCCGTCAACTATCAGATGCTCCTTTATTGAACACTGGAACGAAAAATGCCTCCTGAAAAAGATTGCTGTTGTAAGAAAGAAGTCATGATTATTTAAGTGTTATGCGTGTTTCTGATACGATACTACAGATGATGCATGACTAATGTTTGCTGCATGAGAGCCGATTTGTTTCCTTAATTCGATATTGGAATGATCTGCCACTTTTTATGTTTCCTTCATTAAATAATGTACTAAATAATACGGCAATCGTGAAGACTTGGATATATTTTCGAATTCAATCACTCCTTCAGAAGGAACTTATACTTGCATATTATACCTGATCGGCGCCTCGCTTAGAGCCCCTTTGAAACTATTGCATCATTCATCTACTTATGCATTGGCTCTATAATATGTGTATACATGTATATGCATAAATGAATATACGTAAATGAGTATGTATATGTATGTATTTACTAATATTTGATTTTGATCCACCTTGTTTTATGTACTTGTTATTTGTGATTTTCATTGTTTTATATACTTGCAAATAATTTATTATTACTTATTGAAACTTATCATTACACAAAGAATGTTGAGAAGAATGGTGTGCTCATCTATAATTAGAATAACCACAAATAATAATTTAAAAAATTTAAATTGCTGTAGGTAATAATTATGTGATGTATTCTGTTGGCGAGCCAATAAAAAAATTAAAAAATTAAAAAATTACAACATGGAGTAATTTTTTAATTTTACATATTGACGTACAATATGAATTCACCTCAAGATTAGTACTATAAAGTAGTTTCATTCAGACTTCAGACCAGCCAGCCAATCCATCAAATGAGCAAAATAAAGTTTACGAAATCATTTGTGACTATAAAAATATATTCGGAAATTTCTGTTAGTGTGCAACTATTGCTTGATGGTTCGCCCTTGTCTGGTGTCAGGTCAGGATGAGCTTAATGCTGTGATGTATATTGAGATACAACGGTACAGATGCATTACTAATGTTGTTGCACGTAATGCTGCGTGAGAATTGAGTCTACAATGACCTTCTGTGTTCTCTTCTTTCTTTAGCATAGGTCTCTTCAAGACCCAGGTTCACTCATTCTTCTTCTTAAAAATTTCCTCCTAACATCATCCCTTCATAGTCCCTTAGGCGATCTTCAGAGACTCGAATACCTACTTTGTAGAGATAATATTAAAAAAAATATATCTTTATTGGATGGAAGATGGTAAAATCCAATTAACAAATGATTTGAAAACCACAAATGCAATATAGCATGTACAAACATAGAAAGCAAAAACGATATTAAGTACCTGGGCATAACAATAGACCAAAGTTTAAAATGGTCCCCACATATAAATATTCTGAACGACAGAGTAAGGAAACTTACATACATATTTAAATGTGTAAGAGATATTTTAAAAGAAAAATTACTTAGAACCACATACTTCGCTTTCTGTCAATCAATTATACAATACGGCATTATAGGATGGGGCGGTACATATAAAAATCTCACACAAACAATTTACGTATCACAAAAACTAATAATAAAAACAATTTAAAAAAAAACCTATACATATTCGTCAGAACTTTTATTCAGACAATTTAAGGTCAGAAAATTTAATGCATTATACTTCTACCACGCAAAATTACAAATTTATAAAGATGATATTCAAAATAAAGTAACAGCCTTTAAAAATAACAGAAATCTCAGACAAACGTCAATACTTCCAATTCTTAAATGTAAAAAAACAATAGGACAGGAAAATCATAAATATCTCGGTGTCAAATTTTTTAATTCCCTACCAGAAAAAAATAGAAACATGAACACTAACATAAAAGAATTTAAAACACACCTTAAAAATTATAGTGAAAATATGAAATGAGTTATACCAAATAAAACTATTATGATAACACCCCCCCCCCCCATACACACAAGCCCTGCTTATTTATGGGGGTACATCAAATATATATATTATGTAACTAATTATTGTATAGAATCATTTTAAAATACATGTATCTATTTATGATTCATAATAAAAAATTTTAAAAAAAATGTTGACGATGATGCTTAACGTAAATAAAACGTATTATGCGTACTTAGTTATTTTTGCTTAAAATACCAAATTTAATTGGCCGTAAACATTGAATTTTAGTATAATACAAGATGTCAAGGGAAATTCTTTTCATTTACATATCTAGAATACTACACGCCAAACTTTTATACCGACCTGACGTTGATACAGAAATCCACGCAGTAGGCGAGTTTAAGGTCAGGAAAGAGGAATGCCTCCCGTCCACGCCTTTCTCTGTCGCACGTATGCTTTACACATCTTTCTCTTTCGTTTACGGTCATTGTGAAGTCAGTAAAGTGATTGTACCTGCACGAGAATGGATCGTATCAAGTTCAGGCATTTAAGTTTGGCGCGTACTGTACGTTTATGAGAAATATATATGTTTCTGCGTCTGCATACGCATACATATCGCAGATAAAGCAAATTGCACATTTAGAGATTTCGAATAAACTACTTTCGAATATTTAAAAAAATCGCTGTTATTCGACCTTTTGGAATGCTAAGGATCGGAAAGCATCCAAATTACCTATATTATAATATTAACATGAGCATACAAAAGTCGACAAAACTGTCGAAGGGTAAAATTGCAAATTTAACGCAGGCGATACCGGTTACGAAAACCTGTGGTTTAATAAAATGTTCATGAATTACCACATTATTTAGGCGACGTTTCTTCACACACGTACATCCTACCTGCCCACCACGGTATTTATTATGCAAAATATCTGCGGGGAGCAGCATTATTTATCATTTTGCACCATCAAGTTAATGTTTCCATTAAAATCACATTTAAGTTAATGTTTTTCATTAAAATCACCTTTAAGTTAACGTTTTCCATTAAAATCACCTTTAAGTTAATGTTTTCCATTAAAATCACCTTAAAAGTTAGTAATCATATTATTATCTTTTGAAGTGAATGCACCTCACTCCGGGACACTTGTATACAATGCCAATAACCGAATAACTGTTGCAATATCCGCATTCAAATAGTGTGTAAGAAGTGTTTTAGTGTTTTTACACATTTAAGACGAGTCGTCGAAAAATAATATGTCGAAGGTCAGATGCTCCCAACGGGCGGGCCATTACGTCACCCGAAATTCCTGTCTGACGAGGTGGCCCCGTGGTCTTATAAATACTTATGGTGGTGTGCCAACCTACTCACACTGAACTCTGTTTCTGTACTGATTAGCAGATAATTAATAATGCCAAAAGAGAGGACTTGTAATAAAGCGGTTTCTAGGCGATGCTTTTAGAAACCAGCCAGTTTCAAGCAATAGATACAAAGTATTGTATTGCCTGTGTTCAATGTCTTACATTTATTTACACTTGTCCTAACAATAATAAAAAACCAAATCATAGACATACCACATCCGTGTACACAGTGCCCCACTGCGAAACCAGGCTGGCCCAAAGGCAAATTAACAATACTGCCCCAAAATTGTTCAATTTCTTTCCTAATTCCATCAACATGTGTGCCAAAAACTAAATTTATGTAAAAAATGTTAAAAGCTGGTTAAAAAAGAATTGGAAGTGGGTAATTTTTTCTATAATTTATACTTCTTCTGTTTATTGTGAATACCGCACTTGAGTCCCAACTGCTCCTGTCTGGAACCAGTGAGACTATGGCATCCCTAATTGGGATATGTTGAGAGGCTGAAAGTTTTTTTTTTTTTTACATTAACTCCACACAGGAGGTCCTGAGAGGCCTAGGCATCTTAGGGAATACTGTGTGGAGGGTCTTTTTAAGGAAGGAAAAGAAGGGAAGTTCTAGAAATAAAAAGGTATGAGGGGTGGATGTGAATCTGGGGATCAGTGTGTCCAGGAGTGACGGAAGTTTGAATCCTTCCCTCCAACTGCGGCGCGAGGCAATGGGTCGAGAGAGTTCGGCTGGAAAGGTCAAAAGGCCTCCCTCACCCAGTCTCTCTCGATCTGGCCCGCCACGCAGCAGGTGCAGGTTTGTCCAGCAAGATCTGGTAAAAGAAAGGAGAGCAAGGTGAGGAGATACCTGGCAATTCAGATCTGGTCACCAAACACGGCTAAAGCCATTTAGAGCGACGTTTTCCAAAAACGATTAAATTTAGACCAGCGATTCAATTCGACAATGTTCTTATGTGTTGTTTTATTCTTCAGCTTCCTAATAAATAAAAATATCCATCTATTATCAAGGGTCTCTTCGTAATAATTTGCCTGTACGTTCGTTTTACAACTATTGTTTACCAATTATTCGGTATTATTTTTCTTTTCGAACCTTCGGTTTCCAAATCAGTGTTAAGTTATACTAACCTCGAAATAATGTATGAAAGTGTTTGTATTTACCGCAGCATAAGAGTATTTTGTTCGACCTTTTCTCAATTTTAACCACAGTAAAACGTGTTATGTGGAACTAATTGCACCAAAATAATAACAAAAATTGACATTTATAATGTACAAAGCTGGAAACAGAATGAGATCATCTAATCTCTGACAAGGAAGGTAAGGTTATCGTAGTTTCCTCTTATTACGACAAAATGGATTAATTTTTAACACTCATCACCGGACCGGTCAGTGGCTGAGTGGGCATCGCGTTTGGGTCCCATCCGGGCGTCGCATGTTCGATTCTTATTTTATTTATATTATTTATTTGCAAAAACAGTGTGAAAACCAATACATTGCAAAAGCATAAGTACATCACATTGTACATAATAAATACATTTAAATTTCAGGTACAAATTAGAACATGAGTGATATTTCACGCTTAAAAACATTGTAGGACATGTGGAAAATATCCACTTTTCTGCGAGGCAGTTAATTAACCTAGAGATTCTTCTCAGGGGAATCACCATTGGTAAGTTAGTTCTGCACCTGGGAAGAATCAAAACAATGTGTTGGCGGCCTCGCGTAAATTATCCGGGACATATAATCATATTTTAGCCAGAATATCGGGTACCGATGTAAAACCATTTAGAAGCTTATAAGCCATCAGCAGTAATGCGACATCTCTTCCTCATCTTCATCATCTTCCTCATCTCATTCCTCGGCTGGCTAAGTCCCCCATCACGACACAAACACCAATTTCCGCTTAGTGTGGTGGTAGTAGGAAATTTTCGATCATTTTTAGGTTATTCGTAACCCGGGAATATTTGTCTTTCTTTAAAAAAAAAGAAAAAAATAAAAAAGATCTCGCTGACTCTACTACCAGCTAATTTTCTAACAGACATACAAAAATGAACGAAAGATTATATTTAGTTCATGTCTCTCCTTCTTTGGTCTGCTGATAGTAATTATAAAACTAGATTTGCACACCATGGAGTTGACCCAACTCAAAGGCTGGTCATACGAGCTTACAAATTCATAGTCGGCTTTGCTCTCAAACCTGAAGTGCCGCGGAACGGAGAAGAATGATGCACGAGAGGTATAGGTTAGAATAAATAGAATACAGAGAGAACTGACCGAGAGAAAACCAGCTTC
This sequence comes from Glyphotaelius pellucidus, assembly GCA_936435175.1. Lineage (NCBI taxonomy): Eukaryota > Metazoa > Arthropoda > Insecta > Trichoptera > Limnephilidae > Glyphotaelius > Glyphotaelius pellucidus. Next base: position 7,937,528 of record OW386537.1, on the reverse strand, counting down.
GGTCATGGATCCCATTCTAACTGGATTAGACGCGAGCCATCGGTGATTTATTTAATTGCAAAAATGTCACTTCTTGTTAGAGGAGATTTGTGGTTTAAAGATTATTATTTCATACAGCAAAATTTCTTGAAGTTCGAAATGTGCTAATATTACCGACTAATTTATTTATTTATTTACGGAAAAATAGTCCATTAAGAATATAACAAAAACACGAATAAAAAAAAGAGATGACCATGAAAGAAAAGTACATATAAATGAAGAGCATTGACAATATACATATAATATAAAAGTACGTATTATAGTAGATAACTACAAGTAGCTTGGAGATTGATTTAAAAGGCTTTAAAAATCACATTGCGTATCGACAGCCGAAAGTCATTTAGGCTTACACCAAAAAATTTAATGCTTTGATTTGCTCAAGTCTCGAAATTCTGGATAAAGGAAAATGATATCCATAATTAGTAGAATGTTGATTGAGGAACAGCAATTCATTATTTCGGAGTCTACGGGAAGAGGTTGAACTGGATGAATTGTAACAAAGCAGATGGGTTAGTTATACTGTTGATAGTTTTGAATATGCAAATTAGATCAGAGTCCTTTTTACGTTTTTCTAAAGAAGAAATGTTTAAAGTTTGTTCAATTTCATCATACAAGTAGTCGCCCCTTTCAAGTCCTAACCTCCAAGCAATTCCTCGTAGGAAGCGATGTTGTGCAGATTCGACGTGACAAATTTGGACAGCATAGAAAGGAGACTAAATGACACTAGCACATTCAATATCTAATGGTACAAGTAAATTTACTAATTGCTTAATAGTAATCTTAATATACCTATAAAAATGAATGTTTCTTTGTGTGTCCCTTATGCACTTCTAAACCATCCACCCGATTGCGATGAAACTTTGGTGATTTGAATTGCGCATGCCCGCAATGGTTCCTATATTTAATAGTGTTATGAATTTTGTTAAAAAATTACAATATGTGGTGCGCGAGTTATTTGAAAAATGTGTGTTTTTCATTAGCGGCATGGAGGGAAGGAATGAAGGGGACGCGAAAGGGGAGCGGGCGGGATTGGACACGCAGGGGAGAGATGACGGAGGGGTGAGGGACGAGAAAGAGGCAGAGGGAGTGATTGCAAAGGAGACATAGTAGCGGTAGGGGATAGAAGGGGGTAAATTTGGAAAAGCCTTTTTCGCAGCATTGCGATGCATGCCGGGTACTTGCTAGTTACTAATAAAATATTGCCTCTGTAGTGTTAAGCTCTGGCTGATATTTATAACTTTTAGTTCCCATTGATTTTTCATTATTGGGTAGATAAATAGTTTTAGTTAAAAAAATGTGCAAATAATAAAAATATTAATAAATCAACTGGTAAACGGAAAATAATAAAAAAAACCAATCAAACGGTAATACCTAATTATAAAAATAATAACTATAAAATTGTGAATGATTTATTGTTTTTACCATAAAAATACAAATTACTACATTTTGTTGTTTGTGGAAATGTACAAAATGATCGAATAAATTTCTCTTAGCATTCTGTTCAGATCGTTAAAACACATTTTTTTAGGCTTGTAGAGAAATCTTGCAAAAAATGCAGATCGCATAAAGCACTTTTTTAAAGAATATACTTAAACCGAATATTTCAATTCGTTGAAGTTCTCCATAAATTTTTTTTTTCGGAGGTTGTATTAAAAGTGGGTCGTCACAAAATATCGTGTTTTTCCCCTCTAAAGGTCTACTAAATGATTATCACAACATTCTTTGATTATAAATAATCTTACAGTTGTTAAATTTAATCAGAAACAAATTTCACAATTTGTTTTTCATATTTCTTATTGTTTTGTCATCTCCACAACGTGGCGGATTGTTGATCAATTTTTATTAATTACTAACTGGGGTATCCGACTTCGCTCAGGGAATTGATATGAGATTGAACTGACGTTCGAACCCACGACGGATCTTGCTTTATTTACCCCTACTAATGGGTAGTCTCGCCCATACAAAAAGGCTTCTAATACTCCGCAATGTTCCAGAACATTCAACAACATTCGAGAGTGTTCTAGAATGTTCCACAATGATCTGGGATGTTCCTGGATGTTCCCAAACGTTCCAGACTAATCCCGAACATTCCACAACATTCCAGAATGTTCCGGGATATTCTAGAATGTTGTGGAATGCTCTCGAATACTCTCGAATGTTGGACTGTAGAAATTTCTTTCTTTCTTTCTTGATCGTACCGGGACTCGTTTCCGAGTTTTAGCGGCACGCACATTGTACACTTTCTTTTATAATATATGTTGATTAGTAGCTGAATGTGTATCAAAACAGTATTTATTTAGCTATCGATTTCGATGTGACCCTCTTATGTTTCGGTTGAATAGAAGTTTATATAAAAGGGGTCCTATTGCCTTACTGCAGCTCCATTATTTGGGTGTAATTGAGGGTGAAATGTCATTCGAATTTTAGGTTAAACTTTACCGGTTCGAATTCAAACCTTTGTTATCGATATGGGCACAATTTCCACACAAACGTATGCGTTTCATTGTTTAGTATTGTTTATAAAAAAACTATTGAAGCATGTCGCTGAAATTCTGTGTATGGAAATGTTCACTGTTCAGGTAGGCACTTTGCCTAGCGGTAAAATAACAGAATATTATTTGCGTTTGGCATATTATAAGAAAAATGATTTCGCGCAATTACGTAATGTTTTGCAGGTATAGGTGAATGTAGGTCTAGCCTTTTTGCACACCCATGGCGGGAAATGGCGTGTTTATATTATGACGTTAAGTTATTAGTTGATATAAATCCTAATATTGACTACTAATCAAATAATCGAAGGGGTTAGAACGCCCAACTCCTTTCTCCGTCCATTTTTATTCGTCTTTTCATGATGCATTCATGTATGCATTTACAGATAGGTATGCTTATTGGCTGTCGCAATTTTTTCTGTGGTATTCATCTAACTAGGTCACACGGGACCTATTCTAGGGTAAATTTATAATAAATTAATCTTTTAGATAAAATTATCCGGAACATTTAATTGAATGCCTTTTTGATAACATAATATTGCTAATGGTAGCTATTATCTTCGCGATGAAAACGGATGAATCTAAATTGATAACATATGACATACTTAATTTTAACGTTTCCACTCTTCACGTAAAATCTCCAATTAAAATCGCCGTACTTCCCGCAAAAAATTACATTTGAGATAAGGAAAACTGAAAGTTAGTAAATACACACAAGGCTAGCGGCTAGCAGCATTGTTCGGAGGCAAACGCTAGTTTTGCAACGACTAAATATTTTAAAAGTCCGTCACGGTTGCTACCTTCGACCGATATACCTTTTTTGTTTTCACTGCGTTTTAGTGCGTGGACTAACTAGCAGTTGGAATCGAAGGAAACTTGGTTGCTTTTCTACAGGTTTGAAATAACAAGCCAAGAGATATCATCAACTTGCGATATAGAAATATGATAGCTTATTTTTTTATTGAAGTGAGCGTCGTATACAGTATTAAGACGTGATGTGTGCAGGACCGGATTTATCTGTGATTAAGCTGAAAGCTTAAAAGTACGAAATATGAGGCCCAGCGTGTTTTTTTTTTGTTTGACAAAGATTAGTAGATATACCATGGCGTAATTGGGATTAGTTTTACCTTTTTAGACTAATTGTATTACTGCAAATTAGATTTATTTTTTCGCACGGATAGCGCCGAAGTAGCTGTCATTTGATAGAAAGGGTTCCATGCCAACTGAGAATAAAGTCAACTCAACACCTCCTTGAAAAGTCATTAAAAGCTATGAAAAAAATAATTTTAAGCTAGCCGATAACCCTAACCTAACATAACCTGTTTAACCAATTTTTGATATATATTTTTTTATCACTCTAAATGACTTATCTGAGATGGTTCTGAGTAGGTTTCATTCCTAGTTGTCCGGTCACCCTCTTATTCTGTTGAATTACCTAATCCTCTCCGCCGTAACCGAGAATCCAAAAATACTGGCAGCAAATATTTTGAATTCATATCGATTTGCCTGAAACCCTGCACTTATTTCGTTTTTTTGATCTGCGACTGCGAACATTTGCTAGAAATTATTATTTCTTTCAATGACCGGTCAGTGGCTATGTTGGCAACGCGTTTGGGTCCCACCCAGGCATCGCGTGTTCGATTCCTCGGCTGAATAAGTCCTCCATCATGACACAACATTTTCCGCTTACTTAAGTGGTAGTATGAGATTTTCAAATATTGTCAGGTTATTCGTAACCCGGGAAGGCTTGTCTTTCATTTTAAAAAAATTAAAAAAATAAATTATTAATCACATGAATCGATAAATATTGATGGTGTCATAAGACATAACTAGAGACCTTTTAGATTGTGATCCCCTAAGTTGTAGCTTCTTCAGCTTATTTGTATATCCGGTCCTGTGTTTAGAGCCGCGTGTGTTAAAAATTTCAATTATCCGCACTACCCGTGTATTTCGTGCGCTGGGAAAAATTCTTCACGTTGGTTCGTACTGTTGTGCATAATGGCTGGTCGTTGAATGAAGAAGAAGTCATTGAATTCAACTATTTACGATGGGAAACGTGGTTAATCTATTAAATTATAGTTGAATAATATTGTAAGTACCTCTGAGAGCAATTCAAACATTGAATTGGTACACGTTTTTCTGTCTAACGATTATGGATACTGATATATGACTACGGTGTAGGTTTGTGGCATTTACTACCATTTGCTTCTTGTAAATTATCATTTTATTAAATCTTTAATACGAGTTGCTGGGTATAATGAATATCATAGCTGTAAGGTGGGTTACTTTGTTACATGTAATGAATTGTATTTAACTTTATATGTCGAGTTGTTTATTGTACCCCCACACACAGGAATAAATATTATTATATTCATAAATATTATCCAAGCACCATTATTTTAGAAATTGTAGGTAAGAAGAGCACTCCTGAATAGGGTTACTATCTATGTATAAATTATTCTCTATGTATGTGTTATAATCTAAACATTAATCGCAATCTTTTTTTTCGATTTTTCTGTTTCATATTTTTCGTTTGAGAGTTGTTTATATTATGTTTAATGATTAACGACCGTTGTTCCCAACTTTTCGGTCGATCAATCTGAGCCTCCGATCAGCTAAGTGATTTGTTTAGTAACGCTCGATCCGCCTGTTGGTCGGAGAAGGGTTTCGTTGATGAGAGCGTGTTTGTGCATTTAAGCAGTATTGAGCCAAAATTATGGCTCAACAGTTGATCAGTAGGGTTGGGAACAACGGACGAACTATTACAATTTGAGATTTTACTCAAAGTATTTATAAAAAAACTATAAAAAATTAAAATAAAATGAAGAATATTATTATTACTTAGTCCAATACTCTTTAAAATATTATGTGGAGTCCAAAAATATAGTCAACCTAACATAAGTAGGTACGGCTACGCAATGTAAAATGGACGTTTTAATCAAAACACGCTACCATACTTTTTTGTTTGTTTTCTTTGAACAAACATTACAATTTTAAGGATATTATTGCAATAGTCAGATCGTCTGATCGTCAGATAAAAACATTGTAAAGTTAGCATCATTTTAACTGGTTTCAAGTGTGTATAAAATTATATTTTATGTTTGCAATTTATTATAAACATTAAAAAAGAATTATTCGCGGTTTTAAACCAGTTTAATGTTCAAGTTAATATTAGAAAAGTATGAAGTGAAATTAATGTTGTTATTTCAGTAAAAAAATAACTTCACGAAAAGAAATTAGAACGTATATTGGAATATCTACTTATAATTCTTACCAACTTCCATATTGAAATGTCTTGCATGCTATCAGGTATTGTCAAAGAGATTTGAATATAATCTTACTTATAAATTACACGGTGTATAGGGTAGAAGGTCACGTGCAGAAGATTGGATAAACGTGATCGTAATTTTAGAAGTGGATAGAATTAGAAATTATCATTTTACAACAGTGTTGTATAAGGCTTGTAGATTCTTCAAAACTGATCGGCTGCTAACCCTACAGAAATCTCAAGTACGTCCAACAATTGAATTTGGAAGCCACCTCTAGGCTGGAGCCCCAAAATTCTTGAATGATTCCGTGCAATGAAGGAATAAACAGTCCGTTATTATTTTATCGATTGCCATCTCTAATACACAAACGCTTTGTGGGTATGATGAGTCTGTTCTACAGGTATTTTAATGGAGCCTGCTCCAAGGGGTAGAAGCATTGATCCCCGGTGCGCCGGTGCAGGTGAGCGAAACTCGACTGTCACGAGCGGGAAAGGTTACGTGGGAAGGGAAGGAGAGGCGGAAGAGAAACGGGGTCGAATAGAAAAGGTCATGAAGGGAGACACAAGTGCTTTATTAAGTTGCGGTGCAACGCATGCCGGGAACTCACTAGTATTACATAAATCACCGATTGTAGTTTATGAATGAAGTCCTTACCTTGAAATTCGAGGCGATGGACCAGCGGCTGTGACGTCACCTGGTATTGTACGAACGTCCACGTCCGTGGCTTAAAGGTGAATTATAATTTATTATTCTATTATTTTAGCGAGATTATCTTTTACATGAGTCATTTGGTGGACGCTGCATGTGAAGTGTGAAGGCCTCTTCATTGAAAATGTTTTTTTTTCTATTCAAGGCGCATTATTTTTACCATTGCATTATGCAATGTTCCATAAATAACTATGAGATTATTTAACAAATTACCGCTCTGCGCACTTAATTTCTAACGTTTCCATACAAATTAAATACGCTTTCCTCTAAAAGTTTCGCGTAAAACGGCTTTACGCGATACTTTAAGAGAAAACCCGGTCGCCGAGATATTTTAACAATAGGTATTTTACATACTGAGTCAAAGGGACAACTGAACCTTAGGCTGATAATGCCTAACTAGACTCGTCAAAATCAATGTTTTGTATTCCCCATTATTCTCCTCAAAAACTGGACCTATTTTAAGTTTTTTTTACTAACTGAATTAAAAGAAAATACTCTTTGCCTGTAAGTTTTGCTTTTTAAAAAAATGCATTATCTCTTTTGTATACTGAATGACTTTTGATGGGGTTCAAACCAGGCAATTTTAACGATTTTTAAAGGGTCCTAACTCCTATAAAAAGTAACTTCTCAAAAAAAGCAAAACGTTCCGGCACGCTAGTGGTCGAAATCTGTATTACTCTTGAATGGCAGGAGACCATATTTGTCCCGGCTCACATGCGTCTCATAAAAATCGCCGTAACTTTAAATCCCTTCCTATCAGAGTGAGAAATATTATGTTGTAAATGTGTTATAAAGGCGAAACACCACGCTTTATAGTCTAATCTAAAGACGACGATAAAAGTAATATATACATCTTTATAAAACAAAAGTTTTGAATCGAAATTTGAAAAAAAAATTGAAACTTTGAGAATTTTTTATTAATTATTTTCATATAAAAAGACAAAAAATTGAGGTGACAGTAACGTTTATAATACATTTGTCTAATAAAATATGTATGTGTCTTTATTTTTTTTTGGTATCAGTAATTTTAGTTAGAAAAAACGTGAGGTGAGCAATTTTTAAAACTTTTTTATGTTTGCATGCAAAAATTTTATGTTTTAAAAATTATATGTTTATTTTGAATTATAAAATTTGAAAGCGTGTTTTTTCACCTCTCAAAAACAGTTTTTAGTTTTGGGTTATGTTCAGAAATATTCCATTTATTTTCATTTTATTGTATAGTGGAAATATTTTGACCATCTGAAAAAACGCCAAAATTTTGAATTTTTGAATCGATATCTGCTACTAAAGACGTTGTGTCTTTTCTTTTTTTCTTGACAGCTTGCTCAAAAAATTATTCTGAATCCTTTAAAATTCTGCATACTTGCTAGTTTTCATGTATGTTGTTGTGCCTCAGTTTGAATAACCCACTACTTTTAAAGTGCCAACTGTTATAATTTTGTTTTTCTTTTCTTTTTCAAAAATGTTATTCTTAGCTTTTGTATAATATAAATAGGGAAGTAGTTACTATTAATATACTTTTTATCCTCATCTTCTTCTTTATTGAAAAAATCCGCAGTGCTAAGTAAATTTGAACAAATTAGTTCCTTCAAAACCTCTTTTAAAATTCCTCGGTCGGCCGAGTCGTTGTTTACCAGCCGATAAGAAATAAAATTCCCCACCATTTTGTTAGTCATACTTGCTGAAAGCTAAAATACTCGTATCTGCCCACATATGTACGAATAAATTAAATTTATCGTGAACTTAAAAACAAATATAATGTTTTAATTAACTATTCACCAGTACGAATCTACTTGGGAAATTTTCAGCGAAATCAAGAGGTGGAAAAGTTAGCATACTGAACACTTCATTTCATATACATTTTCATTTCTTCCCCTCCATGTCCTTATGAATGGATGGGTCGATAAACTGATTTAAACATGAGAATGACACACGCTGGTGCTTGCATAAGGTGACACTCTTGGCTAATGAATCTCAGGAAGTGATTTGGGCCGCAGCACCACAAGTCTCTTGAAGTGTCAAAAGGTTACACATTAACGATATTGTTCAATAAATGAAACGATATGAACATTCACAGACATATATATAATGGAGTTATGCATGTTAGTGCGATCATCTCCGGTCAAGTTCCCACAAAAAAATTCAACACATAATTACGTTACAAGGTTCACAGAAAACTTATTAATACCAAAGGCAAACAAAACAATGTTCCAAAAAGGACCATATTACATGGCCATTCAAGTGTATAACAACCTTCCACAAAACATTAAACAAATACAAGATACACTCAAATTCAAATCATCACTAAAAAAATTTCTTCTAAACAAATGTCTTTATACTCCTAATGAATACCTTATGTAAATTAGCTCTGTTTTTTTTCTCATATAATGTAACATGTAATTGTTTGGTTTTATAATATATGTATCGTATAATGTTTGTATTTTTTGGTTAGCTGGAAGAAATAGAATGTATCTATAAGCTACACCTTTTGTACCTACTTGTATTTTTGTGCAATAAATGGTTTTTTGAATTTTGAATTATTATTATTTTTTAATAAAGCGGAGACGGTTTACAGATAGTTCCCGTGAGCATTAAGGAGTGGATGCGTTGTGCCATCTCACTTTTTACCTCATTCCTTTAACAGTAACCCAGTCCGTTTGATAAAGTTCACCAGGGTTGTCATTGAATATTTGGCTAAATGTCTTCTAGTTCAACAATGATATCTTTCCAGATATCTTGTTCCCACAAGGGCGGGGCATTGGCACCACAGGTGAATAGTTGGAGCCTCTTCATCCCCTTCACATTTCCTGCATTTATTAGTGTTTTCCCACCAGCTGTATGTTTCTCCTGAGATAGCAGCCTCCCGTTAGCAGTTCCTTCAGTGAATATCTGTCAATTTTTTTTTAAATTTTGTAAATACCGCACAAGAGTTCCAACTACTCCCGTTTGGAGTCAGTGAGACTAAGTCATCTCGATTTATTGGGGTATGTTGTGAGGCTGAAGGAGTAGGAAGGGGAAGCAACCAAAATAGTAGCCAAAATCAGTAGCTTTTCTTTTGTTCTAGGTACACTGAGAAATATATCAAACATCGAATCGGTAATGGCCGCATACTATGGTTATGTATATTCAACAATAAAATACGGAATTATTTTTTGGGGAAACTCAGTAAACGCCAAAGATGTTTTTATCATCCAAAAAAGATGTTTAAGAAAAATGACAAACTCTGCTAATCGGGATTCATGTAGACCTATATTTAAAAATTTGAAAATTCTTACAGTCACCGACATATACATAATGGAGTTATGCATGTTAGTGCGATCATCTCCAGAAAAGTTTCCACAAAAAAACTCTACACATAAATACGCTACAAGGTTTACAGAAAATTTATTAATACCAAAAGCAAACAAAACAATTTTCCAAAAAGGACCCTTTTACATGGCCATTAAAGTATATAACAACCTTCCACATGATATTAAACAAATACCAGATACACTCAGATTTAAGTCATCACTAAAAACATTCCTTCCGAACAGGTCTCATTACACATTAAGTGAATACCTCACATAGGTACAACTGTTTTTATATTTATGTTTATATAATAAATTAAAACAAACTCAATTTGTATTACACCACTTTTATATTTATATTTCATTTGTGTTCATTTCTGTATAACATGTTAGGTTAACTGGAAGAAATAGGATGTAGGTACCTATAAGTTATACCTTTTGTACTAAATGAAAATTTTGTACAATAAATGATTTTGATTTTGATTTTGATTTTGAAGGGGAAGAGGAAGTGAGGAAGTACTCGGAACTAATTGAAACAACGTTTCAATTCTGAATGGTTGTCTTAAATCAGGGCGATACGGAGAGTATATGCCAATCAGAAACGTGTACTATTTTTAACTAATTATTTGTGAAATAACACAAAATAATCATACAAAATTTATTGCGCACGCCGGTATTTGAACCCGCGATCTTCGGATTGCTAGTCGAGAGCCTTATTCCTCGACCACGGAAACCATAAAATATTGAAACCATAAAGTATTGGTCCGCTTATGAGTCCTTTAGATTGTATCATTTCGGGTGCCCTCTCCCATTCTTTTCAGTACTGTCTTTCAAAATAATATTGCATTATAATTTTGTGTGGATGAAAATTAATAATAAGATGAATCAAATTCCATTTAGAATCCCATTAAAACCCCTCGTAAACAATATTAGGTATAGCATTGTAATATGAATTACTGAATCAATTGTATTTTGCAACAAAGATGATCTAAGATATAATTTTTTGTGGTTTGTCATCACATTACAACATTATTCAAAAGTTTGTATTGGGCGTTGATAATTTTATAATGATGGGCGGGAAAATTTATTATTTGTGACTCATGGCCTCGCTTGTACCTTTTGTCTTATCTCGGAAATATAAAGCTGTCGTAATCATAGAATTAAAATATTTCTTATGTTCTTATATGAACCGTTTATTATTTCTATGTCGAAATAACGTTACTTAGAAAAAACTCTATGCTCTATGAAAAAACTCTTGATCTTAGTTAGGTATTATATATTAATTTATCACAATAAAGCCGATCTGTGAAACAAGGTCGCTCCCCGCACACCAGATGCCTTCGTAGGATGGGATGTGTTAATGTAAAAAGTTGTGAAATTATTACAGAAGAGTGATTACGATTTTTAAAATATCCCCGTTATGTAGACATAAGCATAAATCAAGCAGCAATGGAAAAAACATCAAAATTACCTACTCCAAAAGCTTTTGAATAGGTCATAAATAAGCTAGATGTTTTTTAAAAACTTATTTTGGACGTTAAATTGGAACAGTAAATAAGTTAAGTTAATATCACAGGAGCAAATATAATAAAAAATGAAACGATAGAACTTGCTCGAATGGGATCCATCTGACCTCCGACGGTCTTCGAGGTTGAGGGGTAAGGCTCTCGACTGGCAAACCGGAGCTGGTGGTTCAAATCCCGGCGTGCGCAAGTAAATTTTGTTGAATTAATTTTTGTTGATTCAGAATTAATTAGTCAAACATAATGTGTGGTATATTTGCGGCACTTTCCAGAGTAAAATACACTCTCGGCATCGCCCCGATAAAAGACCAACATTTAGAATTGAAACGTGCTTGAAAAAGCTTTAGCCGTGTTTGACGACCAGATGTAAATAGCCAGGTTCTTCCCCACCTTCCTCTTTCCCATCTCATTCCCCTCTCCACTACCTTAAGCCTCACAACATACATACTCCAATAAGACATAAGAAAACTCCAATAGGTACATTGATCATATCGCGAGGGGCGAAATAAACCAGATTTTTCATCTGATTTTAGGGGAAAATTGGTGAAACGAATGTGCCATTCCGAATTCCGATGTTAAATCTATGTATCTTCTTCTTAACTATACTGGGAATTAATTACAAATTTACAAAAAATCTTGGAAAAAAATCGTAATGCCTGTCCGATAAGAATACGCAAGAGCGCGGTGCTTATTTAAACGCACGCGTTAATTGTTTGGTGTTAGTTTCATTCAGAAAAGCCAGTAGGCATGACAGGAGATGGGCATTGGGCGCTGGTCAGCAGGCACGTTACTTAGAACTCGCCGTGCCTTACTATAGTCGTGTTGCAAGAATTAACCAATATTTGGTAATGGGTGAGGAAGCTCGCCTTCACGCTTCGGGTGACTCACGGCTGCGCCAATCGTACAATAGATAGGTACCGGGTCCCGGAGTTAGCTGCGAAGAGCCCGCGCAGCCTCTTAGTTCTCGGCTCTGTGGCCGGGATGCCTCGGGGTTTTACGCAATCGCAAAGGTCAACGGCAGCTCATAATCCGGCGGAATTGGCTTGAATCATATCGGACAGAGCGGTATCGCCCAGATTGCCCACACGCCCGGATACTCATTCAGATCGCATTCCGTCATCTTATTGACTTAATTCATTTCTGTAAAGGTCTGTAAAGAGTTCTGATTCAATATTGGGCAAATGCCACACAAGCATTATGTGCCCGAGCCAGTGAAACGATGGTGAATTTATAATTTTACCTTTGAAATTATTTATCCAAAAGTGAAAAGTAATTTTTTTTTCTACACCTCACTAAGCTAAGCCTGCTCGGAGGTGGCTGACATTTTATCTAATTTTAATATCTTAAATTTTTTTTTTACATTACACAGTAGGCCATTACTTGACGGCAGGCGTGGTCTAGCGGTAAGGCTCTTGACTCGCAATCCTAAGGTGGCGGGATCGATTCTCGGCGTAAGCAAATAAATTTTATTTGATTAATTTGTGTTATTTCACTATTAATTCATTTAAAAAAATGTATAGTATATTTGCGGCACGTTCCAGAGCGGAAGATACTCTCAGTATCGCTCTGATGTAAGACCGCCATTCAGAATTGAAACGTTGCTTGAAATCGCTTTAGCCGATTTAGTGACCAGATTTGAATAGCCCTACTTCCAGGTAATTCCCTACCTTCCTCTTCCCCATCTTCTTCCCCTCCCCACTTACCTTCAGCCTCACAACCCCAAATGGGGATGGCTCCAGACGGGAGCAGCTGAGACTCCTGTGGTATTCACATTAAAAAAAGACCTAAGGAAAAAATTCCTTAGAACCTGTGTCATCTTTAGTGATGCTGTGTGGAGAGTCTTTATAATAATAATAATAATAATAATAATAGTCTTTATTCCAGGAAGTGGGGGTGCAATGAAGTGCAATGCGACACATCCCATATAGAGTATAAGTACACACATTGAAAACATAGGTAAAAACATAAATGAGAGTAAATATGGGACAGAATCTAAATTAAAAAGAGAATCGAAAGTAAAGAAGCACAGGAAATAAAAGAAAAATAACAGTAAAATAAAATTCAGAGACCTATAAATCTATAAAGAAAATTATGAATACTTATTATCATTAGATAGATAATAAGTATTCATAAAAATAATATAAAATCTTATAGGAAAAAGAAGGAGGGGAAGTTCTGGGAAGGAAAAAAGCATGGGGGTTAGGTAGGAATTTGCGGGTTAATGTGTCCAGGAGAGACGAGCGAATGAATCCATCCTCCCCACTGCAGGGCAAGCCGATGGGTCGAGAGAATCCTGCTGGAGGGGTCCAGGTTAGGTCTCTCCCAGCCAGTATCTCCCGCCCAGAAGGTGGGAAAACGTATTCGCCACCAAGATCTAGACAAATCTCACCCCATGAGCCCGGGCACCCCTGCTAAATCGTTAAACGTGGCAAACCACTTGGGTTAACTTATGGCATAGGTTATCTAATAAATGATTCTCGGTACCATGCCCGCCTCCCAAATTGAAAACCAACAAAAAAATTGAAAGGAAATGAAAATAAAATTTAAAAAAGAAAGGAAAGATACGAAATAATTGAAAGAAATCAATATAAATGAGAGAAATATAAAATATATTAAAGAAAGAAATAAAAATAAGAAATGAGAAAAAAGAGGAAAACATTAATTTGGAGAGATACTGTAAGGTTGAATAAAGCCAGAAGAAAAAAGAAGGGGAGGAGAATAGATAGAAAGTATCGGGCTATTCAGTTCTAGTCATTGAGCACATCTTAAACAATTTTAAACATCGCGTAGAATTTACAGATGGTATTTCGCCAGGCCGATTGATAACTTGTTGTATTTTCAAATCTTGAAGGAAGTTCAAAAATATATCAATTCAATCTAATAAATTTTTGCAAACGGTGGGCTTTGAATATTTGATCTTTGAAATCAGAACCTAGGAGCTAACTGCTCAGCCTTGGTTCAGCTCATCTACGAATACCTCTTGAAGAAACAGTTTACTCATATACAACGCTGAATGAGTTTGAAAATGTGTAGGAAATATTTAGACCATCAACAAGATAAACCAGCTATGGGTATAATGATGTAGGCAACCTTGCACTTTAGATGTGTTAAAATATAACATCAACATACTAGATGCACAATAATATATGAATGTTATTATTAGCCGACTCATGTGATACTGTATATGGTGTTCGGAAACTCGTAGGACAAACAGGAAACTGAACATTCGGAGTCGATTTTGTAGTATAACTTTTTTGATTTGAGCTTTTGTTTTCGAGTAAATCGAGTCTGAAGATGAAATTGTTTAGATCAAATTTGAAAAAAAAAATCTGTCTTTTGATGGTTAATATTACATCACCTTATTGTGGACAAGGTTATAATTAATATTTTTTCAAAATTGCAAATGCAAAACTATTTAATTTCTCATTTCTATAATCAAAATATTTTTCAGAGCCATCTTTGTTGTATTTCCGTAGACACTTGTATGTCGAAGTTCTAACACAGAGTTTTTAAAGTTTTCATTTATTTTACAAGGTTCTAACACTTTGAATATTTTTCAATTGCCATATTGTTTGAATCTGACAGTTGATCTGAGGTTTGGTTGTTTGAATCTGACATTTACGAGGCGCTGTGTAGTTCGTCACATTAGTTGGAAAGGATTCTAACTTCGCCTTCTGTGTTCTGAGGTGTCAAAGTTTGCCAAAACGAATTCTCATCTATTTAACAATTTCTGAATTTCAGGTTCGATCTCATGTAAAGTATTTTAGATTAACATATTTTATTTGGCTGTTTAATGTTTTTTTTTACATGCGTCGAAGAAGCGCAGACCCGGCTCTAAAGGTTTTTATTTAACCCTTAATTGTCCAAAAAAATGGTAAAAAAAGTTTTTTTGGTTTCTCTGTGATGTAGTCACCTGTTTCCCTTTTTACTAGTTTTCCTAGAGTTTCTATACATACATATAGTACCCCGAGTACCTATGTTTACAGAATAATAAATGGTCTTCGTTATGTGTTTTTCTTTTTCTGATTTTCGTTGCTTTCTCTGTTCTTTGATTTGCATAATTTTACCTCAAATCATCGATCAATAATATTAACATTTTAAAAATACACGTATCACAGTATGGTAATAAAAGGAGATAATTTTATGTAGATTGCAAGTGAGAAAGTGGTTGGTAATTTTCATGACTGTTAAGTTCGATTAAGCTCGTGTTCAATTTATCACACTAACACACAGTAATGACTGGCTGCAAGTTAGTACGCCGAGAAAGTTCTTCAGATAACAGTGAATATTTCAAAATGACAAGCAATCCGATATTTTCACCTTTCTTCTGTAATCAAGTATAAGCCATGATTAATTAACAATATGCAGACGAAAAATGGAAAATGTTATAATATCTAAACATCGAGAACCATTTTTTGAACAATACAATGAAATGAGCAACTGTTCTAACTCAACCTGTAGGACTCACTGTTATTGATCAATAAATATTATAAAACTATTAAATGACAATATTTGTGAAAGACATACCAACGAATAACACTTTTGAATTCTGAAAGGCAGAATAATAATAATACAATTTCATTGTATTCTGCTTATAGTTTGTGAAAAATTTCTTTAAATGATACTTAAGATTTTTGCTCTATTTTAAACGAGTCATGTTATATTAATTATTTTCACAATTTTCGCTTCAATTTTATCATTTAAAGTATTAGCGCGCTCTGTCCAATATTCGTAATTACATATCTCTCCATCTTCTTCCTTTTTAGCGGGGAAGCGGCGCCTTACATCTTAGCTATAAAGCAGAAATCTGTTTTCTGAAGTAGCAAACACTCTCGAAAAGTGAGCCCTGGCAAGTTATTCCGTTTAGAAATTATGGTCAACGCAATTTGTTATTGTTTGTTTGTTTGGTTTTGTTTTGTTTTTTTGTTTGTTTATTTTTTTAACTAAGATTATTTTTTTAAACAAAGAGTATAAAGATACACGGCACAACATGTGCCATTAATGTATAATGTTAACGTCTAAAATTCTACAAGTATCTTAGTTTTTATCATTGTGACAGCTATTTCGGCGTTCAAAGCCATTATAAAACTGTAACTGCGTCATGCCACACTGAGACGACTTATTTACCCCTATCCTGTTCTTATTTGTAGGAGATATTGACTCATTAAAATTTACGGAGAAAATTGGTAAATTCCAATTTACTCAGAAAATCAATTATGTGAGACACTTACCAGAAAAAATAGTTTTCCCCCTTTCTAATGATAGGAACCAAATATTATTAAATTTGACTTACTTTAAGGGGGGGTAAGGTTTAAAAAATAATTTTCTAAATGTACAACATGTACATAGTATTGTGTCAAAATTTCAAGTAAATCGGAGCAAACTAACGAAGATACAGCGTTTCAAGCGACCGGTCCTCTTGCTCGATTCAAGTATATTTCGAGTATAAAACAATTTTAAATCGATTAAAAATCTACTTAACCGATCCTTTTGAATTTTTTTACAAATTCATAAATCAACAGGTAGTGACGAAGAATTTTTTTACCATTTTTTTCCATTTTATAATAAAAAACACATTTCGACTTTTTTTGTTTAAAATGATCTGTTAACGAGTTATGATGTTCACCGCATTTTCAAGGTGCCTCCGGAGATTCGCTCTCACGGACTTATACTTCAAATGTCATACTATAACGTGTATATAAAATAAATAAACCAAAATTATTCATATCTCCCAAAAAAATCATGAAAACATGTCTTTTTTTAGCCTTTAAAACCCTACTCCCTCCTTAAACTAAAAAATAGGGTTCTAAGAAATTAACACAGTAACAGTAAATCAACACAATTTTAATGTATGTGTTTGACGTTGTTCAATGAGAAAACTCGCGAATACATTGATTAAATATTAGTTAGAATAATAATTAATAATTATCAGCTACCGGTTTTGTTTTAAACAAAGCATAAAATAATGGATGGCTAATTACTAGTAATTACTATTGATCACGAATCACTGCTAAAACCGGTGCATCAAGTACGCGAAACTATTAAAATTTTCAAATGACTTTGCACTCGCCGATGTCCCCTTTGGGTTCCAAGGCTGCCGGCCTAATTTTTCTCAGTGACTTTGGAGTCCCCTCATCGCCATCCGAACAACAATGTATATTGTTATTCCTATTGCATCGCATTGCATAACTGGAATTAATACAGCACGCTTCCAGCAAAGCATGACTTCAATGTTACATAAAAACGTATTTAAATATAATGCACCTACTAATGTAAGAGATATCATGACAATACATGACGTGTTTTATTCAAATTTCATTGCATGCATTTTTCATCTCTTTTCATTTCATTTTTTTTAAATTAGCTCCTCATGAGAGGCCCGGAGGAAAAAAATCCCCTAGTGTCAATGTCGTTTTTGGAGATGTTGTGTGGATGGTATTTTTATGGAAAGGAGTGAGAGGACGTTCTGGGAAGGACAAAAGGGTTCCATGCCAACTGAAAATAGAGTCTACTCAACACCTCCTTGTAAAGTCGTCAAAAACTATTTATTTATTTATTATTTATTAACGGACTTATGTCCAATTTACAACCAAGTGCCACGAAATTTTGGAAAAAGTAAATTACGAGAGTAAAGGATGGTATATGAAAGCAAAGTTTGGTGATTTAGAAGGGGTGTCCGGGTGAGGTTTGTCTAGGTCTCGGAGGCGGATGACCAAGACACACTGAACCCCAGATTCCTACCTACCCCTTAAACCTTTTTACTTTCCAGAACTCTCCTCTCCTCATTTCCTAAAAAAACCTTCCACACAGCATCCCCAAAGATGACATGGGCCCTGAGGGAAATTATTTTCTCCTGTGTGGAGCTCATGTAAAAAAAAAACAAAGACAAACAGATAAAACACAAGAAAATAGAACTGGAAAAGAAGCGTCAAGTCAAGTCAAGACTTTGCTAAAAATAGAGTAATATAAGTAGGCAGTAGATCGGCAAACACACACGACGCCAAGACCTAGAAAAACCTCACCCTATGAACCCAAGCACCCCTGCTAAGTCACCAAACGTAGCGAATCATTGATTTGATTTTATAGTCCTTATTTGCATATTTTAGAAGGCTTTGATTTATTAGTTAGCTTTGAAGTATACCTATATAGTTATATAACTGGAGTATACAGAGTGTTAAGGGACATGCTTGAGTTACTTCAACTAATGATACCTGACACTATTAAACTTTTTTTTGTTCAACTTAAAACATAAAAAATCACAAGGTATTGGCAAGTTAGGATCGGTGTGAGGGGTTGGGCGGTGAGTAACCAGTGACGACATTTGAAAGAAAAATGTGTTGTTTGGTTTGAAGAAAAAAAAATAACCGAAAACAAAAATTTCAATTACATTTTTTACTCCAAATAATATCACGAATCACTGGTTAAAGTAAGTCAAGTACGTCCCCTTTTACCCTGTATAATAAACGAAATTAAAAACATTTTTGTAAAAGGCATTAGTTGCAGAGCATGTTATTCTTTCTAATATTTAGTTCTGGGAAAACTTCCTGCGTCTTTTAAGTTGAGTTCTCAAGACGGAAATCGGCGACATTTCTAAAAATGTCGTCATTTTCCGTATTACGTATTATTGCGGTTGGGTTACGAATCCCTACTGACTTTAATGTATTGTCAGCATACGCTATAAAGTAGCAAGCGTTTTTGGCTTGGCCTGTTTCAGCATATCGCTCCCATACATTCCTAGTTTGTAAGGCGAGTGTAGGTACCGCCGCCCCGGGAGCCATTTATTGGATAGCCAAATCCTCTTCCATAGATCATCTCTAATGGTTTGGTTCGTTTGGTGACTTAGCAGGGTCGGCGTAGTCCAGCGGTAAGGCCCTTGACCCGCATTCCGAAGGTCGCGGGATCGCATCCCGGCGGGCAAATAAATTTTATTTGATTAATTTGTGTTATTTCACAATTTATTAATTAAAAATAATATATAGTATATTTTCGGCACGTTCCAGAGTGAAAGATACACCGTTCATAAACGTTGCTTGAAATAGCTTTAGCCGTGTTTGGTGACCAGATCTGAATAGCCAGGTACTTCCCACCTTCCTCTTCCCCATCTCCTTCCGCTCCTCACTACCTTCAGCCTCACAACATACCCCAATTGGGGATGCCATAGACTCACTGGCTCCAGACGGGAGCAGTTGGGACTCTTGTGCGGTATTCATATTAAAAAAAGCACTTGGGTGAGATTTGTCTGGATCTTGGCGGCGGATGCGTCTGCCCACCAACTGCGTGGCAGGCTGGTTTACGGAGACCTTTTGACCTCTCCAGCAGGGATGAATTCATGCAGATAGACACTCTGACTCCCAGATTCCTACCCACCCCTCATAACTTTTCTATTCCCAGAACTTCCTCTTTCTAATAAGATCCTCCACACAGCATCCCCAAAGTTGACATGGGCCCTGAGGAGAATTATTTTCCTCAGGACCTACCTTGTGGAGCTAATCTAAAAAAAAGGGAATGTATTGCGAGCAGTATGCTGAAATAGGCCAAGCCATTCAAGTATAGCGCGCCTATAGCGTGGTCTAACACAGGCTTTATGCGCTATGTGTTGGAACCAACCAGTACCAACTATTGTATCGGTGAGATTATAGTACCGACTAAAATCTCCACTTAGTAAAAAGCGAGTAAAAAGTGTACTCTGCCGCGTTATAATTAATTCCTAAATACCGAATAATCGAATTAACCGAATGATTCGCCGAGACATAAAAAGATCGACAACATTGAAATTTAGTTGTCGTTTTTATAAGAATCAAAATTTGGGTAACTATGATGTTTGAAAATAAAAAAAGCATTTTCGTAAATTATCCGCGCAATTTTCATCTATCTGTATAATATAATCCATACTAATATTATAAATGCGAAACTGCTCGAGTTTGTTTATGACCTTTTCACGCATAACACAATATAAAGACTTTAATAATTCATTCACCAATAGAAAGCTAAATTATATGCGCAGACTATATTTTGTATATGATGGTAAGCTCTGGCGTAATGAAATTATAAATATTAATATATTATATTTGTTATACGTTTTCTGTCGCTAACTAAACCAAATTTTTGCTAACGTCAGAAAAAAATCGTTTCCATGGAAACGATTGCTACTGCTTCAGAAAATTCAAATATTAGAATATGTTTTATTTTTTTGGACAAGCTTCTGTTTTGGAATAAATGTCAGTTCCTACATTCAAAATATAATTCGTAACGATTATAAAGACTGAATAAATAGTGTAATTTTTTATTATATTCACAAACTTTCAAATATTTAATTAAAAATAAACATCCGAAATGTTTGTAAGCGCACAAATTCCGAATGAATGAACAAAATTGGATAATTCTTTTTTTCTTTGAGCTATAGCTTTATGAAATTTAGGTGGCAGGCGAGATGTTTGAAAACTGAATGTAAGGGAATGAATGTATGGAATTCGGGAGGGGGTGGGGGTGGGGAGGAGGGGGTATAATTGATAAGTTCAACCGCTACAGTAATTTCCGCGGGGAAAAGCTAGAATTAAATATATGGATCAGATAGCTCTTATTTTGGCATTAATTTCCTTTTTTAAAACCTCCCTTAATTTTTTTGATTAGTGTATTTTAAGAAGGTCAGCGACTGTTACTTGTAAAAACTTGCATATTCGATATTCAGTACAACGCGTGTTGAGTTTTGGGAATATAGCAACAGGGGGTCCACCGAAACCAGTAAAATTGTAAAAGTGGTCTACGAGAAAAAAAAGTTGGGGAATCTATGGTTTAGATCATATTTCTAACCATGACAGTAAAGGAGACACAACGATTTTTTTGCGATCTAAACACAACGATTTCTGTGAGTTATTCCGAAAAGCGAACAAATTAACCTGAGGGGTTAACCCCTCAGATGTATAAAGAAGAGGGTCTTTTAAATTAATAGTTTTATTCCGAGATTAATTAAATTTTGCACACTTGACCGCCAAAACAAGAGTAAAGTTACTGTCGATATGAGATTTCCTAAAAATCCCATCCCCTCATCCCTTGAGCAGAATTTTGATAATTCTTGATTAAATTTTGCATACTTGAAGTTCTTAATAAGAGGAAAATTGCTGTCTACAACTGATTTTGAAAAACTCTGCGCACAGCCGGGTATTTCAGCTAGTTTATCATAACACTTGTCCGCAGCATCTTGGAATATAGCTCTATTATTTGGGTCCCCTCTGAACAAAACCATATCCTAGAAATAGAAAGAGTTCAAAAAAGGTTTATGCGTTACCTGTAAATGAGGGAATGTATATACTACCCATTCCTGTATCCATCGTTGTTCTTAACAGGAATGCTCAATCTTAATACATTAGAAGCCCGTCGAAAAATATTTTTAGGTAAACACTTTTTTAATCTAATCTCCGGCATTATACTGAATCTGCCCATGTTAAAGGAGATAAACTTGTACGTCCCTAACGCGTACACTCGTGGGAGATCCCACGCACTCTTATGCTCCGAAAGCGAGAACTTCTTCCTATCAGAATGCGCCATTAAACAGAGCAATTCAATTGCTAAATGAAGCTGTATTAAGCATCGTCATCTTCAATGTCACCTACAGAGATTTCAGTAACTATCTTCTGACATACGTTACAAGATAGTGAAACTGCCCCCATACACTTTTTTCTTTAAATTTTGTAATATTCTCCATAATTTTCTGGTGTATGACTGTTTTATGGAGAACCTGATAAAATAAATAAATAATAAATACTGTTTCAGTGATTTTGAATCAGTTATTTTCTGATAAGTGTATTCTCCTGGCACTCCTGAATAATTCAGCGAATTTCGTAAATCTGTGGTGTAACACTTCTGGTATAAACCACGTCTGGTTTATGATAGCGATAACTCTGCTCATCGTTTCAATATTACGCGGCTGGTTGGCCCATGTAACTACTACCTGCCAGTTATGTTTGTAAAATGGGCTTACCGAGCTGTGTTTACACACCTCCTCGCTGTTTCTCCTTGTTCAATGATTGTTTATGCAACGATGGCTGTTTTGTGTCTCCATTAGTGATGCAACGATTGCGATCCCGGGCAACGTGAGCGCAGGTTTTATGAATCTTAAAGGTTATCGTCATTGCCTGAATCTGAACGATTTTGCAATAAAAGGTTTTATCACCAACCATTCAGTCAAACATCACATAAAACGATACGACATACCTGAGCTTCGTATCGGCGACGTAAAGATTACGGATCAGGTTTCATGGAATTAAAACAAAATCAGTGCCATTCCTGCTGTACGTTCCTGATGACTTGTAATAAGTAAATATCTTTGTTGCTTGAGAACCGATAGTATGGTCACCCAAGTGCGGTATAAATAGCCAAATAAATCTTAATATATAAAAATGAATGTTCCTTTGATTGTCCCCTATGCGTTCCTAAACCATTCATCTGATTGGGATGAAACTTTGGTGATTTGTTGTGCGCGTTTATATATATAATGATCAGCTCTGGCGTTATGAAATTATTTCCTCTACCATTCATCCGGTTGCGTTGAAACTTTGACGAGTTGTTGTGTGCACACCCGCGAAAGTTGAGCATCATCATGTGAGCTCTGACGTTATGAAACTTGTATTAAAAATTACAATTGGTGGAACGTGAGTTATTTGAAAAGTCAGTGTATTTCATATAGTTTAGCAGCAAGGGGGGAAGGCGGGAGAGGGAGGGGGATCTGGAAGAGGGGAGGGAAATGAAGGAGAGGAGAGTCACCGGGAGGAATGAGGGGAGGGGGGGGGAAGGCGGAGGGTGAATGCAGGAGGGGAAGGGGATACGGGAGAAAAATGGGGACGTGAACAAGGACGCATGGAAAAGGACATAGGGGAGGTGTAATGGAGGTGTGAGAGACGAGGGAGGGGCAGAGGAAGGGATTGCAAAGGAGATATAGTAGCGGTAGGGGATAACGGGGGTACATTTGGAAAATCCATACTTTTGATAGCTCTGCATGTGGCCTGCTTACGCGTCAGAAACCTTCTGATTTTTTTCATGTAAACCCAGACAGAAAAACAAAAAAAAATATTGTGTATCCAAAAGCACTTTAATAAACAGAATTCAAATATATACTCTCCTTCTTTGAGTGACATTGCATCGCATCCGGGTACTCGCTAGTTTAATATAAAAAAATCATTGAATTAACGGCCTGTTTTCCTTAAAAACGTTTATGAGTTCTCATTAATTCGGCATTTATTGCATATTAAAAAGATAAATTAATGACTTTAAAAAAGAGTGTTGACGAAAGTGTTGACCGATATTAAAGAATGCGTTTTGTATGCCCCTGGCGCCAAGATACCTCGTCCCGATTCGCGTTAATGTTTTGCGTATGCTGGCAATATTTATATTTGAATAACCTCGGAGTTGGTCGGAAATATTTATTGTAGGTACTGAATCGTATGACGTATTAAAAATATAGGATTTGTGAAGCTGAAAGAATTTCCAAATAAGTAAAATTTACAAAATTTTAAGAAACCCCCGACACAAAAAAGGCTGATAACCTTGAAACGCCTGAACAGATTGAATTGTAGCTAAGAACCATTTCTATTACGTCAGCTTTCAAACAAAAAAAACTGCATTACAATCGGTCCATTCGTTTAGGAGCTACGATGCCACAGACAGACAGACAGACAGACACGTCAAACTTATAACACCGCTCCTTGCGTCGGGGGTTAAAAAATATATTTGTCTCAGGATCGTTGCCTTTCAAAAACAAACATTGTCAATTTTAGAGTCGATCAAAAATTTATCTTTCAAACTAACACCATATTAAACTTGAAAAATTACGACATCTATACAAAAAAAAAAGAAATACAAAATTATTAAATAATTCAATCATTTGGGAATCTACTTTACTTTTATAAATACTGTCTCGATTCACGGTAACGGTACCGTGACGGCAAAAAAGGCAATAAACATACGGACCTTGTCGTTATAATGCTACAGCTCTTTCTTACACATTAAATAATGGTGAGACAAAAGATAAGATACACAAATACGTGTGACTGCTTCCTCCAAAGTACTACTTTTTCCTATAGAGGAGACAGATATATGTATCTTATTACGGCTCTGACACGGCAACGGGAATTTTTTCGTTTAATTTTATTTATACGTTTGAGGGAGATGTATTATAATGATCGTTTCCTTTGCGGGGGGGGGGGGTACAAACATACGTTCACCGTTTGTCTCATTTTCGACAGCATTATATGTTTAAGAAAAAAGAAAACTATCAGCCCATTGACATTTGACGTTTTTGAATTTTCGGAATTCACTCAAACTTTAATAGCGTATAGAGAGAGAAGCAAGAAATGATGACTTTTTTTCCTTTGGAGGAAACAGACCTACGTACATTGTGTATTTCATCTTTTGAAAGAGCTGCAGCGTTATTGTAGTAAGGAACGTATTTGTATTGCCTTTTGTATGCCGTCACGGTACCGTAACCGTTAAACATCACGGTAATTTTAAAGGCGCTCAATTAGTTCAAATTTTGTAAATCTGGAGTTCGTCGAAATGAACACAACTTAAATTCGTATTTTTCGGTAATAAAAAACTTTTTTCTTTTCTGCTGAAAATTTTCTTCAAAAACATTAATTATTATGAAAGAATCGTTGCGTCACCGCTTTTCGTCACGTACGCCCGTAATGTCAGCTACTAGTAGGCATGTTTAATATTTACACATGTTTCAATTATCATTGTCCCAAAATCGATCAAAACACATGACCAAGTAGGAATGTATCTGTTTAAGAGTTTGTCATTTACACATTATGAATTCCTGAGCAAGCATTCCTTCCAAGTGTGTTTTGCTGTCGCAACTGTTTAACGTTCAGGCCGAATAACTCAAATAGCTGAAAGAGTCAATATTTCACAAACGAATTCCTTGCCATACTCAAAGAGTAATCGTGACTGCTTCTACTCACTCGAAAAACGCTCATTTGAATACCAGATCAACTTTACAGAAAATTTGAATATTTTATCTGTGTATAAAATTCGGTGGATTTTGTGAGACCATGAAATAAAAATGAGATATTTAGGTCGTCAACAGTTTTTATTTGAAATGTATCAGTTATTATATGTTATTTTTATGGCTAACCAAGTGAAATTAATCACACGATTATCACTTATCAAAAATTCAGCAATTTGCCAATTTAGCAGCTTCTTCATATATCCTACGTTAGATAAGATTTCCGCTAGTTAAATCTATTTTAAAAATAACAAAAGTATTATCAAATTAATGAAGCACCATACAGAATAACAGGATATATGGATAAAGGTTTATCTCTACTTTTGCTGTTTTCTATTGTTTTACCAATTTGATTATATTAATATTTTTTGCCGAATTTACTTTATTATTGAAGCTCGATTTTGGATGACACACATTTCGTTATGGTCGGCAAGAATAGCAAAATCAATTTTTTAGTTTTTCTGAAACAAAAAATCGTGTATTAAAAGGGAACTGGGGGGCGTTTTGTCCATACAAACGTATTCCTCAATTTCCCCTCTGGATATAGACACTACTGCAAACATTTTTTAATATAATGTAGATATCGACCACTAGCTT
Organism: Glyphotaelius pellucidus; assembly: GCA_936435175.1. Taxonomy (NCBI): domain Eukaryota; kingdom Metazoa; phylum Arthropoda; class Insecta; order Trichoptera; family Limnephilidae; genus Glyphotaelius; species Glyphotaelius pellucidus. The sequence continues at coordinate 7,911,617 of OW386537.1, read as the reverse complement.
GTCGGTACGTTTTGGTTTTTTTTTATAAGCTACTTCTTGTAGGAGTCAGGACCCTCCAAAATTGGTTAAAAATGTCTGGTTTCAACGCCACCGAAAGACGTTCAGTATATAAACTAGATAATGTATTTTTTTAAAGCAAAATGTACAGACATAAAGTATTTTCTTCTTATTAGAAGATTTAACGATTGAACGATTTTTTTAGTAACTGTATTCAGTTCATAAAAAAGGTTTTTAAAAGTGTTGTATGCCCCTTATTTTTGCCAAAACTGGACCGATTTAACGATTTTTTTATTAACTGTATTCAGTTCGATTTAACGATTTTTTTATTAACTGTATAGCTTTAGCAAAAAAAGGGGAATACAACACTTCAATTTTGATGATTTTATTTAGGTATTATCAGCCTTAAGTGCAGTTGCCCCTTTCACTCAGTATTCGGAGGAGAAAGAACGACAGTGAAAACAACTGTTCGGTAAAATACATTTTGTTCAAATTTCTCGGCAACCGGGTTTCATCTAAGGCAAAGGCGTCAGGAATTTCGAAAAATCAGCGCCTTCTGGATTGTATGGATTACCACAAACCCATTTACGTTTTCTTGTACTTTTTTTTATGTGTATCAATATATTTTTCCACCAAAGGTGCCGATACCAAGTATGTACTTTACCGCAATTTGTTGAAAAAACTTTAATGAATGCTTTAAATAGAATAAGTTCAACTTACTGTAATTTAACTTTTAGTGCTTTAACAAACACATCGCAATAACGGGTGCATTTTCAGTGAACCTAATTCAGCTGACTCGACAGGTGCTCAGTGCAAACTTCAAACCAGTTCTTCTCAATAAGATTTACTGAGAAATACTTTGTATTATTTTATATTGTTCTGCAAAATAGGAGGTCGGGAGTCACGGTCAAGATTAAATAATATTATTTCTACGTTGGATGGTTTTATGAGAAAAGTGCCGTAAGTGTTGGAAAAATATCTTAAAGGTTTTAAATGATCGTGTGTAGAGCTCCGGGTATTGTGTAATTATTGCAAGTAATTGCCTATTGTTAGATTAAGGCCAAAGTTACCTCAGCGCGTTAATCACATCGAGACGTTATCAGGAAAATTATTGTGCGTTTTCATTTGATCTTGGTGTACTGCGGCACGAAAGCTGAGGGTGACATTGAGCGTTAATATAAATTCTATAATGGAGTTAATAATGTATTATGCTGTAATCTTTTAATTCATTTCATTACTGCAGATTGTTTATAAAAAAATGGTACGAGAGCTTGCCTGGAACACCTTCAACAAAATGACCCTCTTTAAAATTTTTCAGTATATCAATGTAATCTGCTTTTTTTCACTCGTATGCATGTAACATTGGTCCTGTCACTGAAATTATTCAGAAGGAAAGAGCCTGTGTCATCTTTGGGAATGCTATGTGTTTTTAGGGAAAGGAATAAGATGAAGTTCTGGGAAGGAAAAATGCATAAGGGGTGGTAGGAATTTGGGTGTCAATGTGTTTAGGAGTGATGGACGTATGAATCCATTCCTCCCATTGCGGTGCAAGGCAAGGGGTCGAGAGAGTCCGGTAGGAGAGGTCTCCCTCAACCAATCTCAATGCGGCTCGCCACGCACTAGGTATGACCTAGACAAACTTCACCCCATGAACCCGGGCACCCCTGCTTAGTCACCAAACGTAGCGAACCACTTGGTGTGACCTATGGCAGTGATGTTTGTTATCCAATAAACGGTTCCCATTTCTCTGAGAAATATTGCAAAAATGTCACTGAATGGTATCCTAGAGATGGCAAGAGAAGTTAGAGGACGTCAACAAATAAGATGGGAAGATGACCTAAAACTCACGGCTGGACATCATTGGAGAAGAGTAGTGCGTGAAAATGTTAGAGGAGGCCTTTGAGCTTCGGGATATATTATAACAAACAAGAACATATCTAGTATTCAAATCTAACAGAAGTCAGGAATAAAAAGGCTTATTATTATTATTATTAATTGGTTCCCAGGACGGCGATACCCATGGCCGCCTGTCAATTGAGATGATATAGAGAATGTATGATATAAAAATCGCTAAATTTAGTTTTGGATTGGTTGAACCGGTAAATCGGCGATTAAAACAACCACCGAATATTACAATTCTCCGGTTACGATGCATCGGAATCGCAATCGTTGCAACATAAATGTAAAAGCTGCCCACCTATAAAAGCACAATCCGTTACTGTACATCTGTTGATTTTAAGAGGACAAAAACCATCGCAAACAACTCTTGTTCAAATATATTACATTGTTCCAAAATATAATTTCTACAAGCGTCAACCATCCATAGAACGCTAGGAATTTACTTTCAGATTGACTTGTAAGAAGCATTTAGTTAATAATATTAATCATCTGAAATTTTTTAAAGTAGTGTTTACCGGATGGAGAATCAGCGATTTCTTTGGGCTCTATTGGAGTTGCTCGATTGCATCCGTGATCTTGAGATGGTGCGCTGACATTGGGAAGCAGGGGTCATGGGTTCACCTCGCATCTAAAGCAATAAATATAAACATTATTATGGGCTTAACAATTGTGCCGAGGGCACAAAAGTAACACAATATTTTACTTTGTAATACGTCTGTAAATATTTAGAAGTTTTTTTTCCTCCAGCGTTTTCAAATTAGATAATATTATTTGTTTTCATTAAATTAATAATGACGCCACAAAGTGAATTTGAGAATTTTTTAGATAATATTAATTTAAAACAACACATCTATGGGGTCGTTGTGGAAGATTGGTATTAGACTATTCTAGATCTGTTATCACTTTCACCATCTACAGCCACAGTCTGTTCAAAAGGGGATAGACTATCAGTATACAAGTCTAGCCTATATTAGGGCAGAGGAGTCTGAAGGAGTATATTAGGTATTGTATCAATTCTGCTGCATTCAGAGGTGTAATGTGGTTATTTATCAAAGGTGCGATGTGGTTAAACCACGTCATAATCCTCAACAAAGGTGTAGTGTGGTTAAACCACCCACGTGACATCAAAATCGATTAAATTATAGGTAATAAAGAGTGAAATACCACCATTCAGAATCGCTTGAAATGGCTTTAGTCGTTTTTGGTGACCAGATTTAAATAGACAGGTACTTCCCCGCTTTCCTCTTTCCATATCCTTCCTCTCCCAGCTACCTTAAGTCTCACAATATACCTACCCCCAATTGGAGACGCCATTGTCTCACTGGCTCCAGACGGTTGGAAATCTTGTGCTTGTAGATTCTCAGATAAAAAAGAAAGAATAGTAAAAGGATGCTAAGATCCTTTGGACGTGTAGTGAATGGGTGAATATTAAGATGTGATGCGCATGTGGATGGAAGAATTGACGTGACACGAATCAAACAGCCGAGTCGAGTCATATCAAACGTCAGAATAAGTAATATAAGAATATGTAAAAGATTGTGTGATTGTCATCGTATCTGTCAACCTCTATGTCGAAATGGCTTGGTTCGTTTGTTACGGTGATACCGGTATTGTTTTTATGCAATGATGCGAAGAAAAATGTTGGATTTAGCGCTTTTAGATCTTAAATTATGGTCTTCTTCGGAGCGTGTTGGGAGCAATTGGGAAGGACTTCTCCACCAGCAAGCTCTCGGCGGTCGGCCTAATCCATTGGTTCTAAAAAGAAAAGTTTTCGTAAAGTGCTTACACTTGCAGTACCTACTAACCAATAACGCTTAAACACGGCAATTTCATTTTCAAAATCACTCAATTACTTGTATTCCAAGTGGCGTTCATGCCTATCTATTGGGGTTAATGGTGTGTTCTAAATTATATACTTTACATCAATGTACAGTTGGGATAGTAAATCCGTTTAGATTTATTTCAACTGTTAATGTATCAATCGGTAAAACCTGTCGTACCCAACTTTTGGCCCGCGGGCTGTTTTGATGCGGACATCTATTTTATATTCTCGCAATGAAATTTTGTTTATTTTGAATAATATATTACCTTTTTTTAACAATTCAACATAATCTCTGGTGAGTTTCACACAATACGTAAATAGATTAAAAGTAATACTATACACAACCTTTTGTACAACCATGTTAATTTTAACAATATATTCAAAGGAACTTGTCTAAAATAAATAATCATTTCAATAATCAATGCAAATATTTACAGCAAATACTTTGAAATAAATCCGAGAAGAATTACAATAAAAACACATAAATTTGTTGCAGACCACTTTTATTCTATTAACACTCTACAGGTTTCGGAGGCACCCTTCCTTCGTCAGGAGAATATTATAACTAACCTAACCTAGTATTTTGAATAACCAAATTAATTTATCTTTTAGTCCCATTTTAAACATATTTCCAATAAACCGCTCTGCACATCCCGAAAATTCTGCAATTACCCCAATCCTTTTACATACCTCCCACTCTTGACATCTAAAATTTGTATGTCTGTCAATATTCTATATCGTAGGTTAGTTATAATACTCTCCCGACGAAGGAAGGATGCTTCCGAAACCGGTAGAGTGTTAAAATAAAATAAAAGTGGTCTACATCAAATGTATGTGTTTTTATTGTAAATTATGGCGAGCCAAAAAGTTAATGCTTTTTACAAATATCCGAAAAGAATTGTTTATTTTACATCGAGTTTCTTGAAATAAGTACCTAATCATTACCATTAACGATTCCATGACTCAGAATCAAGTCAACTCAACACCTCTTTGAAAAGTCATTAAAAGCAATGAAAAAAAAACTTGAAAAATAGCCAATAACCTAACCTAACGTAATTTATTAACGTATATAATGATTTTTTTAAATATTTTTTTTTTTCATCACTTTTAAGGACTTTTCAAAGGAGATATTGAGTTAAATTCATTCAGAGTTATTCGGTCGCCACCATTAAAAATAGAGTGGGTTATTATAATCATACACGTTTTGTCAATAAACAACCAAATAATATAAAATAAATTTCTTTTTTGCTTTGAGCCTTACAATAAGTACGTACCTTTCTGCTCAGAATAAAAGATTGCCTATTCCTTTCTTAACGAGTATTACGAGTAGTTATTGAAATTCATTGGTAGAGAGTTGTTTAACTATTTTAAATAGTTCCATTTACTGAATTATATTATAACTGTTAGTTATCGAAAATCTTAAATACTAGGTTTCTTATCGATAGGTACTTAACACAGGTTAAAAATAATTACACGTTACCAATCAATAAGATTAATGTGACGAATGTTTAATATATGTTTCAATATCAGTTAAACTCGTTAAATTTCTTATATTCTTACCTCGAGTGGCTTTACTCACAGTTTTCCTGGTGCCCATTATAATTCCAGCGTTACGGAGAAAAACATTATGGTTTGATGCTGATTGCTTTTTAACAAAAAAAGCAAATGTCTCACTTTCAATGCAGTTTTAAAAAAAGTCGTGCAAATTCTTGAATTTAAAACTCATGCATAAGTTGAGGCGGCAACCGATATGTTACATTTCTATTTTCGATTGAATAATATCTTGTAATTATAAATTATTAGTGCATTTTTTGTGTTAACCACAATTCGAGGAATTAAGTTAATCTCTCGTTCCGAATTTTTCTACAACCAATTAATAGGTATAAACTCGTGATGAAAGAGATAGGAGCCTTTTTGGCCCGGAGCTCTGTATGCCAATATATCAAAAAAATATATATATATAACATTCCTTTGAACTCTTTATTCGGATACCGATGCCGAGTAGAAAAGGTATAATTGTATGAAATTCCATCGATAGAAAAAATCCTAAAGAATGTTTGTTTTGTTATTTAACATGATAACAATCTACAATAATACAGAACAATTCATAATGTTTCTTTAAATGCTACTTAACTTAGATTTGTAGAGAGTTTTACTTTATTTGAAATAAGTTGTGTTTAGTTTAATATTTTCACAACAGTCGTTTACGCGTATTAATTATATATTAATAGTTTTTTTTTACATTAGCGCGCTTCTTCTGTCATTTGAATTTACATATGTCCCTTTCAAAACAAATTCACAGTACCTACCTCATCTTCTTTTTAAGAGTAATATAAACGCTAGAAATATTTCGATTCTCATGCCTTAGAAAATTTAAAATCGCACGTCGTATTTGCAGGAGGCAAGTAAGCAAAAAAGTGATTCTTATTTATTTTGTGTATAATTTTATAAGAATGAAAAAAAGTTAGAACATACAAAACCTCAAAAATAGTCTTAGCCATAAAGGGGTATTTTTTAAAAATTGTTTCTTATATTACTTCATAGTTAAGTCATGAAAAAACATATTTTTTAGTGGTTTATGCTTATATTTTTTTTTATGTAAATAATAATTTTATTGTAATTCCAATACAAAGAAAAGCTAGTAAAAGCTTCAATTTATCCGTAGCATATTTTTTGATGTTCATATCGTAAACCGATTTGTCGTAAAGATGAATCTAAATAGTATCTTAATAGGATTTCACGTATAGCTTCAGCTTAAGAGACATTTCCCCGGATATAATGAACAGCCAATAACGATTTATCAAGCTAGATTCATGCAACAAAGTGTTTAATCTATTCTTACTAGCCACCGTCACATAGTTAGCTCCTCGACCACTATTCAATACTATCCAATCTATCCATGCAATAAGCCATAATCCATTCCCGTCCCAGATACCACTTCCTCCGGTAGGTAGTTGAGTACCTTTATTCTTGGAATGACTGTGAGTCACCTGGTGTGTGGAACCTTTTACCTCCTTTTCGCTGTGTGTGTATCTGCATACAAATGTGCCTCCTGCAGAACCTACCTCTACCTCCAGCCCTCTTCCTTCCCCCGCGCGCCGCGCCGTGAGGATCGCTGAGCAGGGACGTGGAAAATTACCAGAAGTATTGAATGATCTATGTTTTAAAGAAAATACAGAATTGATTGCAAAATAATCATTGATTTTGAAAACGGTTACGTAATACACAGCAATATTGGCTCTGATTTTGATGTAGGTACATAATAAATTCATAACCTATCGTGCAACGTGCATTTAAAACCGTGTTGCATTGTGGTTTGTTTACAGCCTGTTAGACAGGAGCACATAGAAAACATACTAACTCCGTCGATAAGTGCAAGCTTTGGGCAATTACACCATAAATACCAGGCAATAAAAACATTCAACAATTTTACAGGCGATATTACAAAAAAAAAATCAAAGAATAACACATACACATAATACCGGGTGCGGCAGAGGGGATGGACGGTTTTAAAAAAATCATAAAATAGTTAATTTTTACTCAAAAACAAATTTATTGATGGAATCAGGTTCGCAAGGAAATAGCATTTGAGACAGTCAAATGTGGAAAATCACATCAGGCATGTGGTGGCCGAAATCGTTGATGCAGTGCTGGAGGCGTTCTTGGAAGTTCGCGTAGACTCTCCAACATCGCTTTCTCAACTTGGGCGACTTCCACGCGAATAATTTTCTTATGGGGACACCTCAAGGCTAGAGTATACGAGAACAAGCCCCGAACTCTGGACGAATTGAAGGACGCAATTCGCGTGGAGAAGATTGGCTAAGTCGAGATTGGTAACATCCTTAGAAACAAATAAATTACTCTAGCGATCAGTTTGGTTTCAGAGAAAATAAAGGAACGAGTGATGCGGTGTTGAGGATATTCTCCAAAATCATTAGTGCCCTGAATTATGGAAACAAAGCCTTAGCTGTGTTCTTAGATCTATCAAAGGCATTTGACACGGTTTCCCACGGATTGCTCCTCAAAAAATTATCTTCTCTTGGCAATGTTGTTGGTTCAAATCCTATCTTAGTGATTTCATAATCAAAAATGCTAATTTCGGTTGTGTGTCTGTTTTTATAACTCTTATTTTATTTTATATAGCTGGTACCCGGCATGCGTTGCCATGCCATTTAATAAATAAATTGTTTTCTCCTGCGTGTTCTTTCCCATTCGTCCCGTTCCTCTTCCGCCTCCCCTTCCTCTCCCGCGTCCACTTCCCCTCTCGCGTTCCCACTCCGCCTCTTCCACCTTCCCTCCCCCCACTCCACTACTCCTTTCCCCGTCCAGCGAACCCCCCTTCCAAGCTCCCCTCCCCACTCCCAGGTTCCCCCTCCCAGATTCCCCTCCCCCTCCCGGGTTTCCCTCCTCCCCCTCCCGCGAACCCCCTACCCGAGTCCCCCTTCCGCATTTCATACATTCTTTCCCGGTACATTCAGTTTTCAAACAGCTCGCATGCCACCTTTTGCATTTTTCATAATGCCAGAGCTCACCAGTAGTAAAATCCAATTTGGTGCAGTCGTTCGGAAGTCATGCGCGTAAATACATTTCAGCGATTCATTTTTTAGAGATAAGTATTACATACAATGCCCGAATTAAAAAAATCTATATCAACATGGTTTTCACGGCAACGATTTGTTTTGCTTTTCTTCTGACGTTAGCAATAACTCGCCATTTTCGACAGAAAACATAAAATAAATATAATATATTAATATTTATAATTTCGTAACGCCAGAACTTACCAATATATATAGCCTATATTACTCGCATATAATGTAGCTTTCTAATGGTGAAAAAAATTCTAATATTTAATTAAATGAAGACATTATGAGCGAAACTCAATCGAAAATCTGGAAACAGAAAAATCAGAAAAAGATATTGGCACCTCTGGGACTCGAACCCAGGACCTCCCTACTTTCCGGGTTGGGCGCTCTTATCCACTGAGCTAAGGTGTCGATATCCAATTCGGTCACTTTTAACTGTACCATACTTCGACTAAGAACCACCCATATTATCTTCATTTTTCTTAACGCATATTTTTATTGGCTGCCATCTTTATGAATGATTGCAAGATTCAACTCGAACTAAATGCAATCTAGATGGTGTCTGGATAAATTATTATCCATTTTAATTAATGTGCGACATCTATTGACTCTTCAGCAAGTCTGGGATGAATATTATTATTTATTATTTTAACTTTATGAGTAAAACCTCAAACTGTAATATTTAATTAAATGAAGATATTATGAGCGAAACTCAATCGAAAATCTGGAAACAGAAAAATCAGAAAAAGATATTGGCACCTCTGGGACTCGAACCCAGGACCTCCCTACTTTCCGGGTTGGGCGCTCTTATCCACTGAGCTAAGGTGTCGATATCCAATTCGGTCACTTTTCCCGTTCGTCCCAGATGATGCCAGAACTCACTATGCACGTATAGAAACCATCGCGGACTTAAACACATCAAATCCCCAAAGTTTTATCGCAATCGGATGAACGGTTAGCAATGTATGATAGCGATGCCAAAACTCACAATCGTACATAGAAACCATCGCGGGCATGCGCACATCAAAACCCCAAAGTTTCATCGCAATCGGATGAACGGTTTAGCAACGCAAAACATCTCACACACATAGACAGAAACAAACACATTTTCTATAGATCAGTAATTTTAATATCAAAAATGTCAGTTGAGCATTTTTAAATTTTTTTAAAGTTAACATTAAAAAATTTTGTATTTAAAAAATGTTTTCGTAATTTCTAATAATACCATTTATTTAAGCGTATTTCATCACCTTTCAAAACCAGTATTTAGTTTTTGGATACGTTTACAAATATTCCATTTATTTGAATTTTTATTGCAAAGTCGATATATATCGAAACATTTATACCTTTTGACAAAATACGCCAAATTTTTGAGGGGTTAAGCTTTGAGCTTTAAGCTTTGAGATTCAAGCTTTGAGATTCAAGCTTTGTGCTTTAAAATTTTTGAAGGGTTAAGCTTTGAGCTTCAACCTTAAGCTTTGAGCTTTAAGCTTTGAAGTTCAAACTTTGATATTTAAGTTTTGAGCTTTAAGCTTTGAGATTTAAGCCTTGAGCTTTAAGCTTCAAGCTTTGAGCTTTGAGCTTTGAATTTAAGTTTTGAGCTTTAAGCTTTGAGATTAAAGCCTTGAGCTTCAAGCTTTGAGCTTAAAACTTTGAGCTTTAAGCTTTGAGCCATAAGCTTTGGGCACTATGCTTGAGCTTTAAGTTTAGAGCTTTAAGCTTTGAGATTAATAATAATAATAATAATATAATAATAATATCTTTATTCAGTGAAATTTGGAACATTATAACTAAGAAAATACATATTCAGTGTAGTTTACAATAGATTATATCAGTACAAAAAGTTTACAAGTAGAAAGTAGTATACATATGAACAGTAGGTTAAAGGTAAATTAAAGAATACTATTGTGTAGTTAGTTATATAGTTGAAGATTCTTATAACCTGCCTCACTAGGCTAGCCTGTGTTGAGGCAGTCATTTTGTACATCAATCTAAAATACTTACTAACATACCTACATTATTGTATTAATAATATATTAAAGCCTTGAGCTTAAAGCTTTGAGCTTAAGTTTTGTGATTAAAGCCTTGAGCTTAAAGCTTTGAGCTTAAAGCCTTGAGCTTAAAGCTAGGAGCTTGAAGCTTTGAAATTTTGGCATTGAGCTGTAAGTTTTGAGCTTTAAGCTTTGAGCTTCGAGCTTTGAGCTTTGAGCTTTTAGCTTTGAGCTTTTAGCTTTAAGCTTTGGGCTTTAAATTTTAAGTTTTGTGATTAAAGCCTTGAGCTTTGAGCTTTAAGTTTGGAGCTTTTAGCTTTAAGCTTTGAGCTTTAAGATTAAAGCGTTGAGTTTCAAGCTTTGAGCTTTGAGCTTTAAGCTTTGAGTTTTAAGCTTTAAGCTTTGAGCTTTGCGCAAAGCACAAGGCTTAGTGCTCAAAGCTTAAAGCTCAGAGATTAAAGCCGAAAGCGTAACGCTCAAACATTAAACTTAAAGTTTAAAGCTCAAGCTTTAGGCAAGGTTTTAAGTTTAAAGGCCAAAGTTTAAGCTTAATATCAAAGCTCTAAACTTAAGTTCAAAGCTTAAAACTCATAGCACAAAGCTTAAAAATAAAGCTCAAAGTTCAAAGCTTAAAGCTCAACACGTAAAGCTTAACATTTAATGCATAAAGTTCAAAGCTTTAAGCTCAAAAATCAAAGCTCAAAGCTTAAAGTTCAAAGCTCAAAGCCAAAACTCAAAGCACAAAGCACGGCTTGCGTTGCAATGCAAAGAAATCAATTGATTCTCCTTGAATGTCCTTTCCCGTGCGTCCCCGTTCACCTCCCGAGTCCCCTTCCCCTTTCGCGTTTCCCTTCTACCTTCCCCGCCTTCACATCCCTCGTTTTCCCACCCACGTACCCCACCTCTCCCGTTCCCCTCCCCCTGCCTTTCCTCCTTGCCGCTAAAATATATGAAATACGCACATTTTCATTAATTCAAATTTAATAACGCCAGAATTTGCCTTTATCCTTTGCGGGCGTGCGCACAACAAATCACCAAAGTTTCATCGCAATCGGATGAACGGTATGGCAGCGCATAAAATACGAACAAACAAATTTTGATTTTTATATATAAGATAGGAAAGATTTGATTGTTTGTTGGTGTCCTCCCGTACGGTCCGTTCCCCAGTGACGCTTACATCGTATAATACTTACATTTTTAAACTCGTGATATCTTTGAAACGGGATGTCCGAATTGAATAATTCAAAAAGTTATATAAAGGCATTGAAGCAGTATTGAATATAAAATAATTTATTTTGATAAGAATTAATACCAAGATACAAATAAAGAGTCTTTTCTAGCGGCGGCATTTCAATTAAATTTTTAAAATAAAAGAACACTTATTGTGACATAACTATAATAGTAAGACATATGCTGTCGCGACACATTTTGTAGATAATAATGTGTTCTGCAAAGTCGTAGTACATTATTTTATTTTATCATATATAGTTTTCGCAGCGCACGCGATGTAAAGAATATTTTAGGTAATTTTTTTACACCTTGGGTTATAGTATTGGAGTTTTAGTAAGGATCCCTAATTTTTTAAAAAATATAATATAGCCTATGTTACCCGGGAATAGTGTAGCTTTCCAACAGTGAAAGAATTTTTCAAATCGGTTCAGTAGTTTCGGAGCCTATTCGATGCAAACAAACAAACAAACAAACAAACAAACAATCAAATCGTTCCTCTTTATAATATTAGTATAGATTTATTTTTATTATCGAGGCTTCTATTTGTAACGCTGTAACCCTGGTTCAATGTACTCTGATTTGTTTTGAATTTAGTTGTCATTTTCATAATTGGAACTGATCTGTCAAGAATTCAGACCAACGCAGCCGTTAAGTACTATCCATAACCTATAAAACAATATTTTTTTTGTAGGAAATTATTTTTATTCTATATTTCTTTTGTTTAAATTTCTTAGCGTTAATCTTGTCGAGTGAAGTCAGATTTCATAATTTTTCAAGGGTTTTCGCTTTTTAGCTAACATCTATCCTGCAATTTATAATAACCCGTGATTTTGCAAGTCTTTAGTTTAAAATACTATAGTTAGCTCTTTTGTGCTGCACAAATAGAACAAAAACATCGTTTTTTTAAATGAAGAGGTGAAGAAATATGTATGTGGAAAATCCAATAATTTCACAAAAGAGATATCATTATTATTTTATATTTATAATGTACCTTCATAACTTTATCGGACATCGATGGAAATTGAATTCCCTAACAATTCTTCAATGTAATATGTGAGTTCAGACACCTATTTTTGTGTTTTTTCCCTGTAATTTCGAATACGTATGTATATGGATTCCAAGCTCATTTTTAAATCAAATCTCTGCTGCTTGGTTTAAGTTTTATCCAATCTCTTTCTTCCACCTCTGAATAGGTCCTTCTAATTATCGTTAAAATCAATATGTTAAATAGTTAATAAAATAGAAGTGCAGACTGCATCGAATAGCCAAGTGAGTAGTGGGTCCCCCACTGCCTCCAGGCAGGCCCACATCCTTCCGCTGGCAGGAGCAATGAACTGCGCCGGGCTCCTGTACCCCGAGCAGAGAGCCAGACACCTTTATTTACCATTGCTACACCACTACTCGCTACATGGCTATCGTATTGCCAATACCCATTGGTTCTTCGGGATTTTATGTCGACGAATATTACCGATTGTCGTTGTCGACATGAATAATTTTTTTGCTCGTAGTCGGTACCTCCTACATCCTGAGACCTTATCAGAACCAAAACGCAACACAAATTAAATTTACACTAGATAATATTACTCTAATTACATAAATTACCATTTCATGTAGTTGCTTCTCGCACTAATTATATGTACAACTCTTGTTCACAGAGAGTAAGGAATGAATCTTGCTCTGTCGACAAATGTAATTTTAATAACATTGCATTTTACAAAGCAAATATTGTACGTACAGATATGCAATTCTCGTATTAGAGGGAGGTAGCGCAACACGGCACAATACCCCAAAAATAAATCACTATAATTCTATTTGCCGTGAGAATCTCAAATCTTATCCGAATCAGTTTGTTGTTGTTATTATGATTATAAGATTATTATTTCTGAGCGCATCGAAGTCCTGTTGTGACTCCACCACTTTGCAATTGGTCTGTCTTTAAATTTGTTTGTGTTACGTATCCTGTCATTCCTGTCAAGATGGTAGATGTGGCAATACCTTTTTTATTTTGAATTTTTCTTTTTTGTAGTCTAAATAAATAATTCACCAATTTCCTTTTGTACATTTTCCTACAAAGAGGGCTATACAAAACACTGAGCTTTGGAATATTAGTTTTATTATTATAGAATTTCAGTTAACTGGAGAAAAACTTTAAATCCAACTGAATTCAAATACTCAAATTCATTAACCCCCTTTGAAAAATCTCATTTTTCACAATGAGAGATTACTTATGTAGGTAGTTATTGGTGGCAAGGTCATTGATAATAAAGTTATCACTGAATTAACACGTTACTGTTTAAGGAATCAATTAACATACCTATTTACCAAGAACTCGTATATTTTTTTTTAATATTTATTACTTCTTTTAAGTCAATAATTCTCATCATAATGCCTCTTTGCAAATTTCAGAGAATTGAAACCAGAGGAAGACATTAAAAATAAAACTTTGTTTACTTTAACTCCACACAGGAGGCCCTGAGGAAAATAGACCCTGAACCCTGAGAAAATAGCCTTGAGAAAAATCAAGGGAATCAATTCCCTTGGTCTTGGGAATCAATTCACAGGCACCAAGGGAATTAATTCACAGGCACCAAGGGTATCAATTCTCAACAATTGTGTTATCTTTGGAGATGGTGTGTTATACGTTTTGAGGAGGGGAAATGGCATACTAAACATAAAATTCTTAACCATAAAAGGCTCATTCTAAGTTCTTCTACAATGAGACAAAGAATTGCTACGCACTTCAAAACATTGAAAGAATTAGTGAAAAGTTTTTTACGTAAAAGTAGATATGTTTGAAAATTTTAATGAAAACCAGCAAAGCGTATTGCCTAATTTTTATAAACAGTATAATAAAATTTATTCATCAGATTATTTCACACTTTCTCTGAACCTCCGAGACATTAACTCGATAAATAGTTCTATTCAAATTATGAGCTCATGTGCTTGCTTATTTCGTAAGCAATATCCAAAGCACCGAGACACGATCTCGTTTCGTTGCCTGTACACAAGAATAATATAATTATTATTGGTGATATGATCTTTGCTCTCCTTTCTTCTAAGACGTTGATGAGGTCGTGATATGCTCCGGGGACCCTTGTGATTTATGGAGCCTCATTATTTAAAGAATTAACATTAATCATTAGTGTGATTATTCATAATACATGTATGTGTAGAGGTGCGTGTTCTGTGTATGTACACGTGTTTAACCTTTAGGATGCTAAGACCACATAATTTGTATTGTAAACAGTATTACAAAAATTGCTAAAAAACTGTTGGAATGCCACAAGAATATTATAAATGTTCTCAACAACGTCGTTGTCGGTGTTTCTCGCAAGACTACGATTAATGATTTCTTGGCATTCAGAGGGTTAGTGGCTGCACTTGGCACGCCATTTGATAATTATGCAGAATGTGGTAACCACTTTTCATTATATTTTTTTGCAATCGGCGTATGCACCTTGAATAAGACATTATCCTCGGATGATTCCAACAAAACAATTAATATCTACATAACAATGCTGACCGGGAAAGTATCTTAATAATAACAGCAATAAGTTTCTCAATTATCTCAGTGCAGATTAGTCAGTTATCGCAACACATAATTTATAAAAGCTCTCATAGAAAAGATACCAACTATCATCATCTTTGTTAATTATTTGTGACCCATTTTCAGTTTATTTTTCGTAAATTTATTTATTGCGATAAGTCACATTAAACTGAGAAAGGGTTTATATTTATAGAAGTTGTGTATTATTTGAAAATACATTATACATCGACTGTGGTTTGGTAAAACTTTTCAAGCCACAAAATGAAAACTTTACAGGAGACGATTAAAACGGATATTTGCGTAATAACTAAAAATCTTAAGTTTATATGAAAGTTTAAGTTAAATAGTTTGTTAAAAATTTTCAAGCCACGAAATGAATACTTTACAGGAGACGATAAAAACAAATATATGCGTGATCTGCGTAATAACTAAAAATCTTTAAGTTTACATGAAAATTTAAGTTAAACAGTTTGGTAAAACTTTTTAAGCCACAAAATGAATACTTTACATGAGACGATAAAAAACAAATATTTGCGTAATAAAACATTTTGAAGTTTATATGAAAGTGGTTATTTGTTTTTCAAAATTTAATGAAAAATATTGCGATTCTACTTTTAGATATGAGATATGTATTTGAGGGTTAAGTATTTTCATCAATTTTGTTTTTAATCAGCAAAAATTACTTTACCATGTTGTTAATTTGAAGACTATTCTATATAAAACCATTGAAAATTAACATTCCAAAAAAATGTAGCTTGAAGTGTTTTACCATAACACAATCGATATATAAAACCGACACAATTTTGGATTGAAAACGCAACTTTGAATTTTTTGTTTTGTTTGACGTCAAAAGCTTTAAAATTCGTTTCGTCATCGTTTTATCAGGGTTATACAATGCGCAATCCCTGATCTGGAAATGGGAGGCGATAACGGAAGTCCATTTGATCTTAACTTAATTGATCTCTGCTAGAAGCTTAGCACAATAGTAGAAAAGATACAGTTTCCTGGTCAGTGGTCAGTGTGACCATCCGATATTGATATTTAAATCTCCGGTACCTGATCTAAGATAGCGAGATATTAAAGTGTTCCGTATTGTTCTGTCTTCTGCTTGTCACTATCTTTTGCCACCTTGGAATCTGCTGATGGTTTCATATCTGCCGAACACAATGGGTATAAGTTATTATTTTTACTTTCTCCCGCACAGCGGACCCGTATAGTTTTTGCTGTACAAAACTTATCGTAATGCTTTTTTCCAATCTTTTATGATTCATGTCTCTCCTTGTAATCGGGCGTTGTACCATAGGGGCTCTCAAACTATGAACTGTCGCAAGCTTTTTGGTTGAACGTTTGGTTGAACGTAAAACTTTTGCAATTCATCCGATTGTCTCTGTTATGTAATGGGAAATCGTAAAATAACCTACTGAAGTTATGTGTCTTAAATTTGTGATAGCCAACTTTAGTGTTTTTTGTTGTTTTTTATATTAGCTCCACACAAGAGGCCCTGAGGAAATAATACCTACCCCTCGGTGTCTAGCGGATTGCAATCTTTAGAGCACAGGCGGTCAGGTGGGAATGCTGTCCTTGTTCTACCGGTATTACAATGGAAGATGATCCGAGCACCGGTGCATAATCGGGAAACACGCCAAACACGGGTAACACGCTCACCATTTGTACACGGTTGACATTAGTCACATGAGAACGGGTCGTTTCTATGACTCGTTCTTGAGTTTAACGGCTCGGCTGTGGAACGATTTCATCTCCTCAAAAACACCCTCCACACAGCATCTTCAAAGATAACGTAGGCCCTGAGGGAAATTATTTTCCTCAGGGCCTCCTGCGTAGAGTTAATGTAAAAAAAAGTCATCTTTGGGGATGCTGTGTGGAGGATCTTTTTAGGAAAGGAAGGAGAGGAAGTTCCGGGAAGGAAAAGAGTATGAGGGGTTGTTAGGAGTCTGGAGGTCAGTTAAAATCTGTCCTTCCCACTGCGGAGCAAGGCGATGTTCCGAGAGAGTCTTGCTGAAGAGGACAAAGGGTCCCCCTCAACCAGTCTCTCATGATCCGGCCTCTCACGCAGCTGTTGAACAGATACACCTGCCGCCAAGATTGCATGAATCCGGGCACCCCTGCTAAGTTACCAAACATATCGAACCACTTGAGGTGATCTATGGCGGAAGTGTTGGATATCCAATAAATGGTTCCCGGGGCGGCGGTACCCATACCTGCCTCCCATATTGTGTTTAGTAATTGTTGGTACAATTCATTTTACTCTAATTGGTGCCCCCAATTTGAACATAAATTACAGTAGGTGGAAACCTAATATCGAAATACATTTTGGCTATCAGTTACAAGTAGAAATGTAGAAATGTAAATGGAATTACTAATCCTACTGCTAACTACTACCTACGGTAACAAAACAAAAGTAACAAAAAATAATATTGACTAATTTCAGAAATTTTTAATTGTAAAACAATTTGAGCCTATTTTATCTTCAATCTATTTTTATTTCTATTCGATGATTAGCTCATAATCATGATATTAATTGACTTACTTTAATCGTGCCACGGTTTGGGATTCTGCGCCGAAGAGAGTTGCCTATCTTTTTAATTAAAGATGTCGTTCATCAACTAGAGTTGAACAGGGGAAAGGTCTAAAGGTGAAAACTGTATTTACTCGTGAAGATGCTGTTATTATACAGGAAATTGTCTTTTTGATTGTTCGGTTAAGTCCAGCTTCATGAGGTAAGTGCTGGTAACTGGAAGAAATTATTTGTACACTGGAATACATTATGCAACGATAAAGCTAATTACGGCAAATTATAGTTGGAAAGAAAATTAAATTGGATCGATCTTTTCCTCTGGGATTACTACATTTACAATGTGTTGCTTTCTTGCTTACAACGCAACTAGCTGCGGTCCCCGGCGTTGCGCTATCAATTTTCGAAATCAGATAAAGACAGTATAGTAGTTTTCCTGTTATTTTGAACATCAAAATTTTACAAAGTATCGAAATTCTGCTATGAGTGGTGGGAAAACAGGATGATTTTTAGAAAACTTATGTCAACAGTGACCATCCTTTTGTTTTGAAGGACAAGTATGTAAAATTTCGTTATTATCGGAATAAAGCTGTGGTAAACTGTGTAAAAAAACAAAGCTATGCTGCCCGGGCCACTCTTTTATAAATAATAAAAATTATAAATAATAAAAATTATAAATAATATAATATAGTTTCTCATTCTTATTTTAATTGTTGGTCAGATTGGTGTAAGACTTTTTTATTGAAGTGCTTTTGGATTCACAATATTTTTTTGTTTTTCTTGTGTGAGCAGGACACATACAGCTGTACGTGTGAGAAGCATGGATTTTCCAAATTTACCCCCTGCTATTCCCTACCGCTACTGTGTCTCCGAAATCCTTTCCTCTGTCCCCCCCTCGTCCTCCACCCCTCCGTCACCCTTCCCCTCTCGCTTTCCCCTTCCACCGCCCCCATCTTACCCCCTCCCCCGTCCCGACCCTCCCGCTTACCCTGCATACTGTAAACCATTTAAAACACACATTTTTCAAATAACTCGTGCGCCACCTGAAGTAAATTTTGTATAAAAATTTCATAACGCCAGAGCTCATCATTATATACAGAAACCTTCATGGACGTGCGCATACCAAATCATCAAGGTTTTATCGCAATCGGATGAATGGTTTAGGAACGCCTAAGGGACAAACAAAAAAACATAATTTTTATATACTCGTATGTATTAAAATTGTGATGTTTGTTTCTAATGTTTCATACTTCCGCGAACATATTAATCTCTTTCAATGTTTTGTGGTTTCGCTGCATGTAGTTTCACTATTTAAACAGATATTGTGGGGAAAAAAAAATTCAGGTTTGGAGGCGGTGCAGTGCAGTCGGAGGTGATTTCCATGTTCCATCTGTTTACAACGGCAAGTCCGGCCCTGATCATGGGTTGGGTTACATTTTCCTATGAATAATTTCTTCTGAACCCGAGTCTAACGACTGACGCACAAAGCAATCTTGTAAATAGCTGTTTATGATCAATGCATGTCTCCATCTCCAACGTCCCACATTTCTCAGCGGTGACTCGGAGAAAATGTATACAGCGCACAAAGGTTTGCTGCTCGAAGTTTTCTGTAATGACATCCATTTGTAAATATATCTGCATGCCAAGTGTGCGTTAGTTCTTACAAGAATTCCGTCATGATCAAGGGAGGTCTCTGCGGTATTCGAAAGTCAACTTTTATTGTGCCTTTTTGTATGGTAATGATGAAAATTTGTATTGTTTGATTGCATAAATAGTTTGTTATTCTTGGACAAGCGAGAACAATAATTATTATCTATACGTGAGAAACCAGACACGGAGTTTTCTGGTCTGCTATTTTCGTCATCTTTTTGTGGCATTTTTCCGTCTTTGTTTTAGTTCAGACGAATGCAATAATTTTTTTATAACTAAGACATTTTTAAGAACAATTTACACACAGGTTACCGTTTTTGTGGAATTGGAATGTCTGTGCACATAGGTCTACCCTACTTCACAAATTAGCGAATTTGGCTTAGTGGCGCACCCAATTTTTAGGCAGTTCTGTTGGGGTTTGCAAATTATATTTTGTTTTGCCTATCTATCTCTTCAATCTAATCATCACGCCGTTTCAAGCAGGGTTAAGCAGAAACAATTCCACAACTCTGTCTTGGCAGACATTTCTTGCTTCATTCACATTTATACATTCTCTCATACAGACCGTTTTGTTATTCAGACGAAGAGACGAATCAAGTATTTAATTCGCTTGATCGTCCCGATTTCTCATTAGCAATTTCATTTTTCAAATTTTCACTTATTTTTGTCGAGAAAAGTAAATTCATACACAGACGAGAAGTCGATCGAAACGAGAAGAGATTTATCGGCTCAAGAATAATTTGTTTGACAGTTTTAAAGAGATTTCAATATTATAGAAATAAACGATTATTTTTCTTATGATTCACATAGTATTTTTCTAGTAGGGACTAGACTAGACTAGTGACTACAATAAGTTAGTGATCACTAGTGCGACTCACAATAAGTTAGGGGGTAATGCTACTCAGGGGTATTTCGAAGATTTTTTTTTTAAATTTGCTTAAATGGTGTCTGCGTGTCTTAAAAATAAGGTATTATTAGTTTTACAGAAGGATACAGTTTTTAGTATCTGCGCGAAGGCTAGCGATTGCCGCCTCCAACTTTAGGACCTGTCCCTGTCTGACATGACGCTGCGAAAAAGGCTAGGATGTTCTTAATCATTCAGAAAGCCACGAGCGGAGGTAAACGTCATTTCAAAAGGTTATTTTGATGTTTGGCATGAGGACTAGAGGTAAATAATCTTGTTATCGAAAAATGCCACGTTAAACCAAAAACCCGGATACCTAACTCAAAACTAAATTTTTCAAACTGGCCTGAACGATAACTTCCACGGATTCAATTCACTTGATATTTTAACTATAGCTTTTAAATAACACTATCTCGGGAAGTTTACAGATTTTACGATTGGTCGTAAACTATTTTCCACCAAGTTGATTGCTAAAATTTAACTCCTTGTTTCAAACGGGAGCCATTTTTGCGAAATTTTATTTTATTTTTATTTTTGTGAGTACCTACCGATTTCGAGAAAATCTTAAGTAGAACTGAAAAATTTTTGGTTCTTTGTGAATTAGAGGAGAAATATTTTCGGCCGCGGATCCCTGTCTGAGTTCTACACCTCAGAATAATTGTTGAAATCATTCAAATCATCATCATCATGCTATTTTTGCGAGCACTAGAGTGACATTACCCTGCATTAAACCTCGTACTTAAGCCGCCACTACCCAAAATTCTACCGATTTCTTGCATATCTCCCTTGAACATTTGAAGTTTTTAAGCTCTTAAAAAAATATTTTTATAGTTATTTTTGGAGATAATATCTATACATTCCCCACGCCGAAACGCAAATTATATGATTTTCCCTCGATAGAAAAAATCGCAAAAGATGCTCCGAAAATTTTTATTTTCAGGTCTGTCTCTATTATTTAACAAGTTACGTGTATGAAAAAATTCACAGTGTTTTTTTTAATGTTGTTTTAGACAACCTCCGCGAGATTTTTGTTCTATTGTAAACGAGTTGAATTGTGAAAATGTTTTATTAAACATTTTCACAATTTTGGTTTCATTGTTTCGTTTTAAATATTTGCGCGCTCTCTCCAACATCCGTAATTACATATCTCTCCTTTTCTTCTTTTCGGGCGAGGATACGGCGCCTTAAACAAAAGACGGAGTTCTCTAGTAAACTCCCTTTATTCAAAAGATTAAAGGACCCCTTAAAAACCAATCATGAGAGTCTAAACGCCATCTTCAATCTCTCATCCGCGATCCAATTCGCGCACGCGCCTCCTTGCCACCGGTCCCTCTTGCACGTACCATGTATATCACAAGTATAAAGATACTTAGATACATCAACTTTGTAGGATGATTTAGCAATTTCAACCAACGATAAAATAACGTGCTACTTTAATTTAACTAGAGCAACATTTAAATTAAGTGTTTTAACTTTATTGAAACTACTGTGCGCTGACGACAAGCCGCGCCAATTTGATTTTACTTACCACAGATCATAGTTACTTACTATAGTCAAACAGGTGCCAAGTGCACTCTCAAAATTTCAAACGGGGAAGAACTTATAACAGCCTTACTTTAAAAAAATCACTTCCCAACCGTTAAACTTGGGTGTTTAGTGACACATTGTTCAAAGACCGTGCAATTATGGATTCGACATGTTACTAATTAAAAAAAAATCAACTACATTATTCAAATGGACAACATCGGCAGTTGTGATTATTTTGAACTATGTGCAAGTTACCCGATGGTATTGGGTTGTAAATATTTACGTTTGTAATCTTAGTGAATCTTGTTTTTGTTACTCAAATGTAACAAAAACAATTCAATTTATTATTATTATTGTGTAAATCAATATATTTACAACTTATTTGTGTTATATTTCGTCAGTTTTAGTCAAGAAATTATACAATAATTGCACGTTGTGAATTGAGCTTTCGTGTTGTCAGAAAACGAGTTATACCGTTATATCAATACTCAAATTGAACATTATGATTCTAATTTTGTAGGTATTTCTTGAAAGTAATGTTTTTTTATAATGTAAATGTCTGCTAAAGTGTTGGTAAATGTATCAAAGAAAATGACGTTTTTAGATATGCAAGCAATCCGTTAGAAATGTCAGTTTATTTTTTGGTGATTGAAAGCAACGTCAATTTTTTATATATTTTTTTTATTGTAAGAACGAGGAAAAAATTTCTAGCAAATTCTTTTCATTAAAGAATTTTTTTTTAAATTTTGAATCTAAAAAAAATTTCAACGTTTTGATTAAAAATGTTTGTGGTAAGCCTTTTGTTTTCAACATTTTTCGTGTTTGAAGATTAAAATATTGCAATTTTTAAACGTCAAAGTACAAAAATAAAAAATCTGGTTTCTAAAATGGTATTTACTTATACGAAATCTTCGAAAATTGAAATAAGAAATTTAAAATGGAAAATATTGGAAAAATTCCGAAATTCGATGATATATTACTTTTTCATAAAACTGTATACAACAGATAAACAATTCTCTTTTGCTGGATAAGCAAAGAATACATCACAATGCAAGCAATGAAAATATTCACGATGTTTATTTTTTAGTGAGTCTGTAATTTTATACCGCTATCTTTGCGAAATAACACATCAAGTGTCGAAGATAATTCTGTTAATTCGAAAAATTTGAAATATGAGATTGACATTTATGACGGTTTGATGGAAGGTGACAATGGCCGAATTGTTAAGGCGCCCGTCCCGGTCGGACAAGAGGTTCTGGGTTTGAGTCCCAGTTGCGACCGCTATCTTTTTTTATTTTTCTGTGTCTTGTTATCTTTCAAATTTTCGTTTAGATTATTAGTGTTACCTTCTTCTTCAATGAAAAATATATCTGATTATTTAATATAGCACTAGTATATTATTTAATATAGCACTAGAATAAAATATTTATAATCACGGTCTCAGCATTTTCAAAATTATTTTTCTTTTTGTTCAATATGATGTAGTGATTTACATTTTACGGTTACACGGATTTTTCAAAGATCTATACTTAGTTCTCGGCGGAAATGAAATTTCGAGCTGAAAATATTTGAGGTGACCTAGAAATTCAAGATAAAATCCAAGACATAAAACAGTTTTAGCGTGTAAAATAACCGAATCACTTATTTATCTTAATTCAATCCTACGAGTTCGATCAGTGGCACAGTTCAGTTCAGTGTGATCTCGGTTAGATATATACATAAGGCCCGCTAGACCTACTTTGTGATATGTAGAACCGTTGCAATGTTAAAGCACCAACCTCATGAATGTGCTGTATCATTTACTTGCTCGCCGACCAGAGAAATTTAAATGATTCCTAAACATCGATAATGAGATTTTCTAAAACATAAAACACAAATTCGCCCGCTTGTTGATGCATTGAATCAAATCAAGTCATTGGAATGGTAATGAAATGTGCAATTCATTATTGGAATGGCGGAGATTTTTGACATTTCTATAGAAAGGCTGGAATAATTATTAAACTTTCATTTTCGATTTCCCGTTACATTTTATTTTATGCTTCTTGTTCTGTTTCATGTTTCGTTTAGGTTTATTAGTATTATCTTTTTCTTTTGCAATTATTACGAAAGTTACCAAACCGTTAGATGAAATAACTTCCTAATTGAATACTTTGTTAGTGAACGTTTTTTCAAGTGATATGAACATTTAATTTATTATTAGTTAATTTTTACTTTAAATATAGCAAGCTGGCGGCCGGCGTAGTGTAGCGGTAAGGCTCTTGACTCGCATTCCGAAGGTCGCGGGATCGAATCCAGGCATGGCAAATAAATATATTTGATTAATTTGTGTTATTTCACAATTTATTCATTTAAAATAATATATAGTATATTTGCGGCACGTTCCAGAGTGGACGATACTACCAGTATCCCCCCTGTGTAAGACCACCGTTCAGAATTGAAACGTTGCTTGAAATGGCTTAAGCCGTGTTTGGTGACCAGATCTGAATAGCCAGGTACTTCCTACCTTCCTCTTCCCCATCTCCTTCCCCTCCCCACTGCTTTCAGCCTCACAACATACCCCAATTGGGGATGCCATAGTCTCACTGGCTCCAGACGGGAGCAGTTGGGACTCTTGTACGGTATTCATATAAAAAAGCTAAGATAGAATGTTTAGACAAGTTATATACAAGTTATATCACAGGTAATAATTTTGGGACGACATGACCGCCTGCCTCTTTGAAGTTACCTAATCTTTGCTAAAGCAATAAGGTTTAACATTAAAAGACGAAAAATTAAACTAATAAATAAGTATAGTTTTGAAAAATCAATACAGGGTAAATATTCTTTTTATTAAAAAATAGGAAAACTCTAATAAAACTTAGAAGCCTTAGAAATAAATAAAAAATCCCTTAATAATAATGAATTCATTATCAATAAAAAAATATATTATCTTACGGTCCCATCTTAGACATGTTCCCTTTCAAGGTCCGTTCTATCTCCTACCCCCACACTTCGCTTATTCCTAGTTACGCTCCCACCCCCACCACACAATTTAGTGATATATTTTGTTCATCCATTGTTTTGTAATGTCAAGTTAGTATATTTTGCCCTGAGGAAGGAACGGTTCTTCTGAAACCGGTCGGCGTATGTTAAAAAAAAAACATGTAGTGGTTCTAACAAAGAAATATTGTTTCATTTATTTATAATGGATAACCACAAAGTTATAGCTATATTCACAAGTATTAAAATGAAGCTGTTTTTGCTATACACAGTTTAAAGTTAGTTCTTATTATCTTGTATATACGGACATAACACAAGGACTTGCAAGGAAATCAGGCTACAAAAAAAGGACAAAACGAATACGCAAAATAGTTTACTATACAAAGGGATGAAGTTATACAACACTCTACCAGAAACTTTAAAGGCCGCACCAATTGAAAAGTTCAAAACGTATTGTAGAAGATACATAAGATATAATTAATTAGGAAATTGTAAACTTAAATGTACAATTTACTAAAATAAAACTAATAAATAAAAAATTGTCGTTAGTATTTTTTAGAATCGTGACCAGCCATTAATCTACTCAGTGCTCCAAATAATCAGTTCAATTATATATACCGTTTGTTAAAACTTGTAGAGCTTTTACAATTATCGGTCGAAAAGTTATTCGGAAAGGATTTCCTCTTTTGTGTTATGCATATTGCAGCACACTGGCGCCTTTTACCAAAACAGTATTCGATAAGACGTGACGTCTTCTTACAACGTGCAGTACGTCATTATAACAGTAGCCTAAAGGAAAATATTATGCTTGTTCCTCACGATCCCCACTTCTGCAAACGGTGGCTACATTTCAAGTGCCCTGATGAAGCAGACCCCCGCACTCCTCGTGGACACAGCTGAATCGGATGATCAGTCTATCTGTCATCTGTCTCTATTCTCTTTTGGTTTACTAATTATAGCATAACTTTTCGTTATGGTAAGCGATTAAGGGGTAATTAGCAGTTTGCTCTGGACATCTTACACAGTAAGCATAATTCGTGTTTAAAAGTAGGAATATGTTAATTTTATAATCGGTTTTGCACAGGATTTTTTGTGCTAATTTGTTAATAAACAGTTTTGTGCCACTCCAGATAATAAACTACAGCATTCTCACAAATTAGTAGAACAGGCTGTTTTTCGTTGAGAAACATTGCCAAACCAACTGATTTGAATAATTGCTTCGACGGCAATAAAAATATCCCAGTATTGTGCGAATTTCTTGACTGGAGTGCACCGTAGCGAATTTTGCTTTATTTATTACCAAACCAAGATATTCTAAATCTACCTACTATACAGTAATATGTTAAATCAAACGCGCTGTAATTTGAGATACATAAGAAAAATGTAAAACACAACCACATAATCATTTTGACAATTGTATAGTTTGGATGTGGAGTAAAGAAAATTTAAAAATTAGAGGCCACATAGAAATTTTGTTATCTATGTTAATTAATTAATTATTCTGCCAGTGCATTTTATATTATATTACAAATAATACACCTACGTTGTTTTAAAAATATTGGCTTTGTTGGCAATTAAATATTGTTTTACGATAAATAAAATATAGGAAAGAGATCATAAATAAGAGACATATAACTGGCTATTAGTTATTGCGAACATGTGAAAGTACTTGCACTAATTCTGATATATTATTATTTTATCGAATCGCATTAAACTATCAACTTCTTAATCTATTCTACTTAACCTATAAAATGATCCACATTTTATAAGAATGACATGTTGCTTCCACTTCTCAAGTCTGTCATTCGATCAAGGCAATAGTCAATCAAGTCATCTTCGTTTTGTGATGGTATCAAATTAGCAATTTTTTGCAAGTCGCCCAGAGATTAAAATGCTGGATTTTTGAATAATAATTTAACCTGTTTGCATTGCGTTGGTACCTACCTATGGAGGTGACGTTAAATCAAGTTTAAACAGTAAATTATTCGCAGGAATAATTAATTTTGGAAAGTAGTGGGCGTAATAGAAACATTTTGATCTTCCATGTATTTATTAGTCGAATGTTATTATCTCGATTTAATCGACAGAATCTATACATGGACGATGTCGATTCCGATGTGCATTATTATCCGCAATTCGGACAGAAAATGATGGTTTAGCAAGTAAAAATAAATTGCCTTTTTTCGGAATAGTCAAGTCATGATTTTTGTGAAATATCACCTAAAGGACGATTGTATTTTTTGGTTACACAATTTAAACTCAGAATAATGCAATTTCAACACCCTTTCGAAAAGTTGTGATTTTTTTTTAACAAAATAACCTAATCTAACCTAACCTAACCTAACGTAACCTATTTAACCATTTTGTTTTGTTAATGACTTTCAAAGAAGATGTTGAAGTCGAATGATTCTGAGTTGTCCGGTCATTAAACATTACCATTACCATTTTTATTAAAGTGAATACCGCACAAGAGTCTTGACTGGTATCCCAATTGGGGTATGTTGTGAGGGTGACGGTAGGGCGAGGGGAAGGAGGTGGGGAAGAGGAAGGTGGGGGAGTACCTGGCTATTCAGATCTGGTCAACAAACAATCCACAGCGATTTCAAGCAACGTCTTTCACCAGGGCGATACTGAGAGTATCTTCCACTGTAGAAATATACTAATATTATTTTAAATTATAATAAATTGTGTAACAACACAAATTAATCAAATAACGTACTTGCGCAAGCCACGGTTTGAACCCGCGACGGATTGCGAGCTGAAAGCCTTACCCCTCGACCACGGTGGCCTATGAAGTTTAAAAAATAAACTTGAACCTGCATTTAATAGTATACTTAAAACTTAATACTGCATTATATAACAAACTACAAACAAATTAAGTTATTTATAATATAATATCCCCATACAGCAGTCGCTGGCTCTTCAAGAGTCGTGATAACAGGTATTGTGATAAGTCTAAATTACGAGATGTGTCAACGCTAGATTAGTTTAATCAAAATATTTTGTTTCGTAAAGTAATCAGACATTTCTAAGTGAATTTGCTCATCGCCAATTTGAGTAAACTTCTCTCAAACTGGCTGGGGTTAGCACGTATGTACTTTCACGTACACAATCCCAGCAACTTGCACGGCAAAATCCATGTATTAAGTAGATTTCTAGGTAAAACGAGACGTGGAACAGGTTTGTAGATTACACAGATTACAGATTCCTGTAATATGTAGGCTCGGTCGACTGATTGAATTGACTTAGTGGCAAGCAGTGGAATATATCGATCGTCCGGTTGATTTAGTCAGACATCTCCGAATACCAAGTTTTGAAATAATGAGTAAAGCAATTAATCGCCGTAAATCAAATTTTATTTTAAAGTGTCTGTATTTTACACATTAAATAAGCTGTAAAATAACATCGGGAAGCATAACGGTCCGGTAAATTGGTATGACATTTTGAAAATCTCACATCGAATACGGAATTTTAGCTTGGGGTAATGCTTATTCCAGTGCCCTCGACCCCACCATTAAAGCACCAAAACTAATAATAAAAATAACTCTTAAACTGCCTCTTACTACCAGCACTGATACGATATTCAATACCTTCAACGCTATGGACATAAAACAGCTCTACGCAAGATCCGTCTTAGTTAATTTACACAAAAACAACAAAACACTATACAAAGCAACACAAACAATGCACAATACCCGAGCCAAAAACAAAGAACTTCTCCAAACTCCTTTTTCCAAAACCACATTTGGAGAAAGACACTTCAAATACATAGCTTGCAAACTATACAATACACTACCAGCTACGATCAGACAAACTGAATCCTTGAAAAAATTCAAACAAGATGTAAAGAAATGGATTGTAAGTATTGGACGCCACACTACTGCAAACATCTGTAAATTAAATCACACATAGATAGAAATAACAATTTACATAGACCTAATCCATATAAAATAAATTTTAAAATAGAATCATGTCAAATTTAATTCCATAAATAGATTTGTCAGGATTTACTACTCTACTTCATCTCTTCCTACATTTATATGATAACTCTCTTTAAAGTATTTACCCACATTTCCAATCACCTTTCTATTTTTATTGTATTCAAATTAATATGTATTTAACCTTAAATATTCTTGTAATTACCAAATATGTTCCTTAAATATGTTCATTTATGTACCTCTGCTGGCCCTTTTATAGCCAAGTCTATTGGCCCAATAAGAGGCACATATGCGCGGCCCATTTCGGCCAGTTTCATACAAATCTTAAATTTGTAATTGAGATCAAAATACCAATCCAAATTGAAAAAATATTTTTGTAATCAAAAGGTATATCAAATATCTAGTACGGATGTGAGCTACTTTATTTATTTTTACTTTCAATTATAAGATAAAGGCCATTAAAGATTTTAGTGTTTCATGATTTTAGAGGCAACTTGGGCAATTATTTGTGAGTAAATGAAAAACAATAAAATAATATATGCTTGTGTCAAAATAATTCGCCGACCTCCGTTATCGAGGGGGAAGGCTCTTGACTCGCAATCCGATGGTCGGGGTATCGAATCCCGCGATCGTGATAAAAAAAAATTCAATTTGGGTTATATCACAGTTTTAATTAAAAATAATATTTAGTATATTTGCGGCACGTTCCAGAGTGGTAGATACTATCAGTATCGCCCTGGTGCAAGACCACCATTCAGAATCGCTGAAATGGCTTTGGCCATGTTTTGTGTTCAAATCTGAATAGCTAGGTACTTCCCCACCTTCCTGTTCCCATCTCCTTTCTCTCCCCTCTACCTTCAGCCCCACAACATACCCCAATAAGGAATGCTATAATGTCACTGGCTCCAGACGGGAGTAGCTGGCACCCCTTTGAGGTAAACACATAAAAATAAAAAAAAACATTTTTTTCTACATATATATTCTTTGATTAGTTAGGTACTTAGCTCTGTTGCGTGATTAATTTTCATTTTCTCCAGATTTTAAACTAGTTTTGTATAAGAAGGCAGTACAAAGTTTTTCTTGTAGGTATGTCGTTTCTTTTATGCCGGCAATAATATTACATCATCAGCAATCATAAATGTACAACTTCGTTGTTTGTCATTCGTATAAAACGTATAACTCATCCAATGTCAATCTCATAAAAGACTCGTACCGTAAAATGATGTGACTCTATCAATTTTCAAGTTTGAAATTAACTAACTTTTTTATAGAAAATTTGTCTCGGAAAATTTTATTTCATAATTATTGCGCGTGTTTAAACTCTCGAAATAAATATACTTTAAATAAATATGTGATAAGGCATAAAAAAAACATGGCAATCATGGTCACCTTTCGGAATGGGGTGAGTTTGAAATACCATAAGCTTATTACGCCAATCCTCAAAACATGGAAAAAAAAGAGTTCGAATATTCATCTAGTTGTATAATATCGATTGATCTGAAGAACTTTACAATAAAAATGAGACGAAACTATTATAATCGTTGATTAATTTATAAAATTATAAATGGGGTCTTAAAGAGCCGGAGATGTGTGAATGCGGTGAGGTGGAGACCACCGAACATGTGGTCAAGGAATGCCCGCTCCATTCATTCCCCGGCGTGATTGATGAGGTCCACAGAGCAACGCCTGAGGCCCTAGACTGGCTCGCAGACCTAGATGTCCCCCTCTGACCCCCCCTCCCACCATACGAAAGAAGAAGAAAATTAAAAATAATGAGTCCATTATCAATAAACAAAAAATATTATCTTATAGTCCTATCTTAGATATGTTCCCTTTCAATGTCCGTTCTGTTTCCTCCCTCCGCTCTTCATTAAACCCTCCCCACACCCCACACCCAAACCACAACACTTAATAATACATTCTAACTAATTGTCAAGTCATCATATGTTTGCCCTGAGGGAGGAACGGTCATTCTGAAACCAGTCGGCGTTAATAAAATATATAAGTAGGTCGAACAAATAAATATTGATTCATTTTAGTGCGAATTGTGCAGATATCCGCGATGATAAAAATCGCGCCCCGATTCAAAAGTAGCCCCATATTTCAGTATCTAAAAGGTACATTTTCAGCAAGAAGTACCATTCCTATACCGGATTCCTTGTACCGCGCCGTTTAGAATCGAGATGAGTAATATCGTATGTCAGGCAGCCTTCAGCGCTCTTGTAAAGATGAAATGCAAAAAGACTGATTACATACCATGGAACATGCAGTTACTGCACAGAGCATTCGTCCCCTATAAGGACTGTTTATATGAGATATTCGAGCCAAACAGGAATAGTGGAATGCCTATCCGCTTGAGAGCATATTGTGGCGATGGTATAAAAGAGATCCATTTCGAAGTTAGTAAAATTTCCTTAGATTGAATTAGTACATTCAGAATGGATTGACGTAGTGACGACTTCTGGGACGGAGCGGTAAGGTACCCTAGGTCCAGAGGTTGTTATTTCTATCTCTGAAAAGCGCAAATTAAAGAAAATTGAAAGTATGCTTGAAACGGCTTTTATAAAAAAATATTAATAGTCCCAAACTTCCCGGGATTATGAATCCCAGAAGATGTGTGCGATATAAATGTGAAAACGGTTCCATGACACTTGATCCGCCGATAGTTGGCCCCTCGGCACACGTATATACAACATGCAGTCGATTTGGGGGAAATACAGTATACATAGTTTTATGGGGCCAACAGACTTAGACTTAGCTATAAAAGATAAAAGATCATTTGGTTTTGGCCAGCATATGTCAGCATATCGCTCGCCATACATTCCCAATGTTTTTGCCTCCGCATTCAGCCTCCTAATATTTATTAATTGATTTGGTATGTTTAATATTGGGTGACGGGAGTTTGTTATAGGTATAACTTAACAACTAAAAATTCAGAGCTTCCTTGTCCGAAGATAGTATTATACTTAGGTTTATTA
This sequence comes from Glyphotaelius pellucidus, assembly GCA_936435175.1. Taxonomy (NCBI): domain Eukaryota; kingdom Metazoa; phylum Arthropoda; class Insecta; order Trichoptera; family Limnephilidae; genus Glyphotaelius; species Glyphotaelius pellucidus. The sequence goes on along the minus strand of OW386537.1, from coordinate 7,880,039 downwards.
AATTTAGCTTGTCTATTTGATTTACTCTGGTTTTATGACATGTTTATCCTTTTGTCTTTTCGGGATGATGAACCAGAATATTTTTGGCATAGATTTTTTTTAATACTTGTAACGTCGAACTTTTAAAAGATTTCTATTGATGACGTCATTTTATTGATGGACCTTTAATATGGTCTTTATGATGCGTTTCTATTTAGTCGTTTTATATGATTTGTTGCTGCTGAGCCTAATCTGCCTCAACGTCGCGTCGCCCAGATATAGTTTCCCTTGCTTTATGAACACTTTTGATAGGTACCTATAAAAAAAAAAAACTTTTTGGTTTTTGAAATTTTCGTAGTTATTTTAGACTCCGAAACAGACAAATATATTCCAAACGTTGTTCGATTATTAAAATATTTTTGAAACGGGTATTTTAATTATCAAATAGTTTCGATTATGCTTACCACGTGCATAGTGACGTACTATTGTTTTGTATTGGCATCTTCGGTAATCTGCGGTTTCCGTGAAGCCATACTACGGAAACCACTAACCACTGCACCACACCTAATCTGACAGCGGTGATAGCAATCTGTAATCTGCACAATTCTTCTCGGTGACTTAATGACGTAAGCCTTGAAATGCTGCATCTTACAATGGATGACGTGATGGTACGCCTGGTATTATGAAATGATTTAATATTCCCCATGTTTAGCACAATAGTTACGGGCACGCCATCTTTACAAGAACTGGAACCTGTATTGGAGTTCTCGCTGTTAATTCACCTTAAGTATCAATCATTATTTTTTGTTATCGCTATCAACGTAGCTCTAACAATAAAAAGTCTCACTTGGTATTTTTTAAAATTATACGTAATAATTGAATGACCCCTTAATTAAAAATTAATATTTATAGAACGTTCAGATACTGCTAAAAAATATCACACACGCGCGCGCGTTGCCAGTCAAAACTTGTCAGATATACGGGATCAACAAGTGAAAAAAGTGTAAAATGTATAAGCCACCGAAAAATGGGCGTGGCTTACAGCTAAATTTCGATGACCTGAGTTGATCTATACGCTTCGGTAATAGATCAACATTTCCGTATGGATCAACAAGAGCAAACGGATCAACAAAAAAACTGGTGCACATATATTACTTTGAAAAGGAGTTACAAATTATTCACTTTTAAAAAGAATGAAACTAATTTTGAAGATATTTTTCCGCATTTTGTAGTAATTTTTTTTGCTTGAATACTTTTATTTGCATTATTTCAATGTTTTTCACTAAGAACCTGTTTTATCTCACCGAAAATTGTTTATAAGGATTTGGAAGTGGCCTCATTCAATTCAGCACGAATAAAAACATAATGAACGATACCTCAGTCAACCCAATTTATAAACATGTGCCTTTCAAAATAATCCCCTCCCTCTCTCTAGAGGGGTGTTCCACCACTTTAATTTGGGCGGTCTCAGATCTTCATTCTTCAGAAGTTTAATGAATGCACGCATTTTGTCGTTTAACAAACCATATGTTACCTGCAGGTAACTATGGGTATCCTTGGAGGAGCAAATCAGTAAGAAGGTGAAGAGGAATTAGACAGCGTAAAATGAACAAGAGATGTGGCATTATAGTCAAACAGATACCAAGTGCACTCCCAAAATTTCAAACGGTGAAGAACGTTCTTCCCCGTTTGAAATTTTGGGAGTGCACTTGGTGTTTGTTTGACTATAGTCTGTGATTGGTGGACACACGCGTTCGGTGGTCGAAAGGCAAATTTCGATCTACATTCGAGTAAAGTTTGATTTTGTGATACCGCAAGTAGGCACTTATGATGTGCTATTTCGTAAAATTGCCCTGATGTAAACACGCCAAACGAGCGCCCAACATTTGTACACTTTTGTCACGTGAGAACGGACCGCTTCTACGACTCGTTCTTGAGTTCAGCAGCTCGGCTGTGGAATGACTTGCCGGCCCCTGCGTTTCTTCCCTCCTACAACATGGGTCTCTTCAAAGCCCAGGTTCACTAATTCCTTTACTCATATAGCTTGCCCAAAGATGCTATCAGGAAAAATTTCCCCCAGGGCCTCCTATGTGGAGTTAACGTAAAAAAAATTATTTAAACCGGAAAGGGGCGGAATAACACTAAAGAGTTGAACATTCACAGAACTTGGTGAACCGGTTTTGTTTTTGTAAATTCTATAAAATTAACGGATGGGTTCATCACTGCAAAAAAAGTTGAAAAATGATTACACTTTGTTCCACTTATTGCAATATTTTAATCGATAAACAACGGTTTAATCGGTAATAAATAAAATTGCTAAATACTTCAAAGATATTTCCAAGATTTTTATCAAAAAATATCCATGTGATTATACCATTTCAAAGATAGTCTAAAGTTTGTAGAACTGTCGTTTATATTTATACCGTAACATAAATTATATAGTCCATTGTCGAGTTATGCAATCGTAACCACGTCGATAAATTAGATGCAACGCTGACTAGTAAATTAGAGACGGAATATGACTTTACAGAATGCATTATTGGCAAATCTCTGCACCGAGTTTACAATCCATTGAGAAATCAATTCCGAGAAATTATTAATATGTGTATTTGCATCAGAAGCAATCAGTCAAATCATTAATAGTATAATTATTTATCTATTTAATTGACAAAAGTCATAATTGTTTTAATGGAAACAATTATGACTTGTTATTTCATAAAAGTGGGTAGACTCTAAGCCGCAAGTTAGTTTTCCTTTCATCATCGCAGTTCATCGGTTCTAATAATATTTTTACACATTGCATACAACCTGTCTCAGATAATAAAACATAATTAAAATTAATAGGTCACAAATAATCTATCAAGCTTAAAAGATAAAGGCCCCAGTACTGCTGGGATATCATCGTACTCTAACAAATTATGTATTACGTCTTCATTTCTTCGTCAAAAGTTCAATGTCATTGTTTCATTTTATTCCCATCATATTCCAAGAACATTGTTTTGTCTCAAGAAAATAAATTAACCGGAGTATAAGTTTAGTAATTATTGCCGCATATTGTATCTTGAAAAACGTTATCTTTTGTTATGAAAGTGCGAAGGTTTGATCGATTTCTGTGATACATAAATATTATCGTTAATTACCGTTAAAGCGAGCACACACCTCAATACAGTTAAATCGCGTGTTTTTACAAACCATGACGGTTTTTGTAAAAAAAGTGAGTTTGATAAAAGCTTCGATTATAATCTCGTACGATCGTCAATATTGACGATCGCGATGCCATCGATGATTGAAAGATCTCCCGGCAACTGAAAACTATCTTTGGGGCACATCTATTCTGTAGGTACCTAGTCCGGTTCCAGAGTGGTTTGCAAATTATGTGCCACATTTTTACGATTAGCATAAGGAGAAGTGGGCTTATTTTGTCATGAATTAAAGTATATATTTTCCTCAGCACACATGAACGTTTTTCCCGAAATGTTACTTTGAAAATTCGTTTCACGAACCACACGTGTAAAAGTGTGGTTCGACTGGTCAGTGGTTGAGTGGGCATCGCGTTTGGGTCCCACCCGGGCGTCCCGTGTTCGATTCCTCGGCTGGCCAAGTCCTCCATCACAACACGAGCAACATTTTCGGCTTTCTGTGGTGGTAGTAGGAGATTTTCAAACATTGTTGGGTTATTCGTAACCCGGGAATGTTTGTCTTTCTTTTAACCTTTTCGTCCCGGAACGAAAAAAATCACACATGACCCGAAGGGGGGTCACTCGGGGACCCCAATTTGTTTTGCTTAATGTGTTAATGACATATTTTTTTGTAATTTGTTATGATACTTTTTTTTTTTTTTTTTTTTTATATGAAATACCGCACAAGAGTCCCAACTGCTCCCCTCTGGAGCCAGTGAGACTATGGCATCCCCAATTGGGGTATGTTGTGTGGCTGAAGGTAGTGGGGAGGGGAAGGAGATAGGGAAGAGGAAGGTGGGGAAGTACCTGGCTATTCAGATCTGGTCACTAAACACGGCTAATGCCATTTCGAGCAACGTTTCAATTCTGAATGGTGGTCTTACACCAGGGCGATACTAATAGTATCTTCCACTCTGGAACGTGGCGCAAATATATTATATATTATTTTAAATGAATAAATTGTGAAATAACACAAATTAATCAAATAAAATTTATTTGCGCACGCCGGGTTCGAACCCGCGACCTTCGGATTGTGAGTCCAGATACTAATTAGAGGGAAGTATATTCATCGTATTTCAGTAGTCATTTTAAAAATCGTTTGATAAATAAAGTCATAATTAATATTCTAATGAATTTAGACCATAGCGTGTATTTTTCCACAGAAAAAAGAGAAGGCGGGCCGATAACCAACATTACATCTTGTTTCCGAATCTCGACTGGCGATTGGCGTTCACCGGAAACGACTCAGACCGAATGATCTTTGACCAGCAAGCGAACATTATAGCATTGTAAAAAGAGTAAACGAGATGCGCAGTGTAAACGAACGCGATCTAGTCCTTTCCACTAACAACTTAGAAATTACTTGCTATCGCTTAGAATTATCTCGATACATTCAGCAGATTGGGACGGGGTACGCCCGAACAGAGGGGAAGGGGGGCGGGTGGCACAGATTATTTGCCGGAATTTGTTATAAACTATTTAATTTTAAAAAAAAGTAGTAATGCGATATTCATTTTTTTAATGCAAATCGATAACCAAATAGTTTTTCTAAGATTACTCAAATTATTGAGTATGTGGTTTAAAAAACAACTTAGATACAGCGTAAAACTCTCGTTAGTGTAAGTGCGTTCCCCCGGTCCGGTAAGGAAGTGTTAAAAAAAAAAAGTTAAAAGTTAAAAGATGAAACTTTGTGCAACAGCTTGTCCGAGTTTAGCAGGCAGCTATAATGAATAAAATGATTTAAAAACGATAAATAATAATAAAATTCGGATGATTAGAACTTGTAACTTAAGGCAAACAGATTCAATCCACCAGCTTATCAATATATATTAAAACTATGCGTTTTAATGTAAACTGATGAACTGGTTATGTTAACGCTGCGTAAAAAAATGTCTTATTTATATAGTAAAAATACATAATAATATTATAGAAGACCATACTTATCTCTATACATCTATACCCTTAAAAAAAACCTATATCTGGTTTTACGCAGTCACAAGTCATAACATTAAACTACTCATGGTTGACAGCAGTAGAACAATTCAGTGTACGAGTACCTATGCGCGACATGCTCTGAATTTGCATAATAATTGACTAAGTATAGGAAGTGAATGCACCCAAAATGCACTAAGAACAGAAAACTTCATTCATAAAATATTTATTCGTAATTTAAACAAACCACCAATAAGTCTAATGTCTTTTAATCTCATTATATTTATTCAATATTTTGATGATAACACTGGGAGCGAACGGTCCGTCTAAATTAAATAGTCTAAATTGTTCGTGACCGGGATTTAGAACGGGATCTGCAAATTTCATTGATCATCAAATTCGGACAAACTTAGCCAAGTAAATTATTAACAGGTGCTGTTATTTTCACTTCGGTTATGTAGGTAATTTGTTTCTTTTATCGACTCACTTTAAAACTCACCGAATGGGTAGGTACCTACCTATATTATAGACCTTATCAGATTTATAATTAACTACAAGAACAGAGATTAACTGTTTTCCTCCAACGAAATACCTTGCACCTTTTTTGAAACACTAATAACTACGTATACCACTTACCTCTAATGAACAAGATAACATCTTTAAAACTGTGGTTGTATATGTTTTGCTGATACCATGAGTTAAAAAAACATGAGTCACAAACGAAAAGGTGCTAACAGAAGTCGAGGAGAGTAAGATCCTGAAAGTATAGATATATTATATAGAATTGTAAAACAGCATTCCTCAGAACCATGTTAGTAAGGCCGGTCTCTTGCGACCGTTTTCATAAACATTTTGAGGATGGTTAAGTCGGTGCCACAATGTTTTGTTTTTGTCGGATGTTTTGTAAAACATTTTGTAGCAGAAGACTGGCATCTACGGAACAAAAATTGCTACAAATATTAAAGTTGATCGTGAAAGGAGTAGTGGAAAATGAGAAAGGAAGGGTGCACAATTTTAATGGCTGAAGAATTAAAGGCGTGAAAGAGACATGAATATTGTTTATTAATTAATGACTTGAAATGGATACCTACAAAAACTTTTTTTTAATCAATGAGATTGTATAAATCTTGTAAGTCTGTATTATTAAAATTACTATTAGAACTACATTTACCTATTTCGTTCCAATGGATTTTAAATTTTAAAATATAATAATGGGTGGTCGATAGCTAACATTACACCACTGCCATAGGTCCAAGGGGTTCGTTATGTTTGGTGACTTAGCAGGGGTGCCCGGAATTATAATTTGAGGTTTGTCTGGGTTTTATATATTAATGTAATAATATATTAATGTAACGTTTATCGCGTGGTGGTCAACGGTGAAGAGAGGGCTCTGATACAAGATATGCCTTTTATACCTTAATTCATGTCCAAACAAAGAATCCCAAACATTATTATTTTGTTCCTATTTAAACTTTGATCCACATTCATTACACCATACATCTCTTCCCCAAAGATGACATATGTGGAACTAACATCACCAGGTCTTGAATCATCAGCCGAGACAGATCTAACATCAAATATTTTTATTAAAACCAATTTTATAAGTATGCATTAGGGGCCATCCACAAATTACGACACACGAATTTCATGACCTTTCCCCCCCCCCCCCCCCTGTCACACTTGTGAGACCCCCTCCCCCTGTCACACTTGTGAGACCCCCTCCCCCCTAGAATTTCATGATTTTTTGACCCCCCCATACCCCATGTCACACTTCTCTCCTCCCCCCCCCCCCCTTAAGGTGTGACGTAATTTATGGATGGCCCCTTACCATTGGTACCTACGATGATAATTGTATTTTATTTTTAAAAAAACATTATGTTGTTATTTGTATTTTTGTTATAAACTGATTTTGTTATTTTTGCCTCAGCAATGGCACAATGCTGATTGTCTTTTATTTTAAACTTAATATTGTGTTGTTATTTCTGTTTCTGTTATAAACTGAAAATGTCATAAACTGCGCCTGTTCTCAACACATGTCCTAGTGATACAAGCATAGTACACCAATAATTGTAATAGAATTAGTAAAGATGAATAAAGAAAAAAAAAAGTTTTGTAAAAGAAAAACATAATTCAGATTCCTATTAAATCTCGAGTATAAAGCTTTATTTACAATTAATTTGATTAATTGAGTTAGCATTTAAATAAATTAATTGATTACTCGGCTACACTGTCAAAATCTATGACTAATCTGTCCTTAATTCATTTAGGCCATCAAACAGTATTTTTGTCGTAGTTGCTTATTATATTTGCATTTACTATGCTGTCGAACGATCAGTGTTTCGTGTCTAAATACCTAACTAAATAAGTGTGAGGTTTTTACAAACACTGCACGATCGTAATGTGATAAACTGATAATAAACTGCAAGTTTGCCCCGAAGCGGAGCTTTAGTTTGAGCTACTGGCCTACTACTGTCGATTTATTCTCGATGGCTGCGGGCTTTATACGAATATTATAATCGAACGGTCGACTACTGTCTGCGTCTGTTGGGAAACTATAAACGTAAAGTTAATTTTGCGAACTATATTGGTAAATATTTTATCTGGGGTGCGCTATGAATGAATCAGCGAAGGAAATGTGCAAGGCCTTGAAAGCTTGCGACGTAAGCCAACGGCACTAATGTGATAATTTGGTGGGAAAAGAATGAAATCATAACGACACCAGTTTGGTCGATCGGGGATTTTTAAAAGTGTTTCTGTTACCACTTTGTGTGTGTGTAGATATTTTGTGGAGTAGAAACATAGTATATTTATGACCTTTTTAATTAGCGTTCCCACACACATATTTTTCAATTTAACCCCTGACGTGCCAGGAAAAAACGAAAAAACGTCAACTTTAACGTAATATTTTGCAGGTTAATTTTATGCTATCTAATGTAATTTTTACTGAAACACATTCCTTGAATACTAAACTATACATAAGAAAAATATTACTTGCGTTTATTCAATGAATTTATACTTTTTACTACGTTTCAAATAACATGGAAAAAACGAAAAAATTTCGCGATGTTTTGACTTTTACGTAATATTTTGCAGGTTAATTTTATGCTATCTTATGTAATCTTTACTGAAACACATTCCTTGAATACTAAACTATACATAAGAACAATATTACTTGCGTTTATTCGATGAATTTATACGTTTTACGATCATTTCGTCGCCCGCGACGCGAGACTTGACAGCCGCCATTTTGTCCAGCCGAGCGGCGCGCAGCCACGCAGGCCGTGTCATAAACAATTTCAAAGAAATTATATCGCTGCTCTAGGTGGGTTCACGGTATCTTATACCTTATGACAAGAATGCCCCAAGCGATTCTGACCTTCTTCTTCACACGTTTTCTTTATACATAAGGGTTAAAATCGCATAACAAAATTATTTTTTAGTGATTATTTTGGCTTGCGCCGATGGTACACCGGCGGACGAACGGCAAGTTAAGCGTTTTAAGAAATCCTTCGATAGAACCCGATATTTAACATGTTACAAGTACGACCCTTGAGTTTCTCTACCCCTTCCTTATCTGTATCTCTGTTGCTATCGCTTTTATCACTTTTGCACCACATATTTACTTTATATTTTTATGATGATCCTTTCTAATAATTTATAAACATTTTATACTCTGCCCTGTAGAACATACAGCTATGTCAGATAAAGCGGTGTACCTATACTCAGAAGTCAGAAGAAAATTTTGTTCGAGAAAAAACATTGATGATACATATTTGAATATTTGTATTTATAATCATCTGTATATTTTTTGGCTAGTCGATTGGCCAGTAGAAAGTCCGGCTTGCAACCGGTTGAGTTACTTCCTTTTTCAAATCTAGGTATGCCTCGTTAAAAAAAACCTAAAATATATTAAATGTTTCTAAGATTATTTTACTTGAATACTAGAAGAGCCTATTTGCCTGTATGTTGATATCCTGCACTTTATTTATAGCAACGCATTGTACAAATGTAACAAGTAGCTAATGTGACTGGTTTGGTTTGGTTGTACAGAGGTAGGAGGTCGGAGGTAGGAGTCATGTCCGTGTCGGGGCGGCCGGGAGCGGAGCGGCGCTATTCCGTGCCCTCCAACCCCTTCCTGCACGACCCCCGCGCCATGCAGTCCGAAGACCTGCACGCCTGGTCCATCTACAGGTCACTAGAGCACCCTTATCTATCTCACTCACACTGATCACTCCACACTCTGCCATGTCCGTGTCGGGGCGGCCGGGAGCGGGGCGGTGCTACTCCTTGCCCTCCAACCCATTACTGCACGACCCCCGCGCCATGCAGTCCGAAGACCTGCATGCCTGGTCCATCTACAGGTCACTAGAGCACTCTTATCTATCTCTCTCACCACACTCTGCCATGTCTGTGTCGAGGCGGCCGGGAGCGGAGCGGCGCTATTCCGTGCCCTCCAACCTCTTCCTGCACGACTCCCGCGCCATGCAGTCCGAAGACCTGCACGCCTGGTCCATCTACAGGTCACCAGAGCACCCTTATCTATCTCACTGACCCCCGCGCCATGCAGCCTGACGACCTGCAAGCCTGGTCCATCTAGAGGTAACTGGAGCACCCTTATCTATCTCACTCACATTGATCACTCACCACACTCTATCATGCCTGTGTCGAGGAGGCCGGGAGCGGAGCGGCGCTATTCCGTGCCCTCCAACCCCTTCCTGCACGACCCTCGCGTCATGCAGCCTGAAGACCTACACGCCTAGTCTAACTGCAGGTCACTAGAGCACCTTAATTATACCATCAGATCATCACCCCTCACGCACTATGCAGGCACTGCAACCACTTTCAGCAAGCACACACTCTATAAATACCGAAAGTTTCAAGAGCCTGATGTACAAACAGATTTCCATATAAAGGCGTTAGAACCAGCATAGCCAATCTTCATAAAACACTAGGTAATATTTCTAGTCTCTGGTAAAGCTGAAATATTTTCACCACCACTACAAAGGTGCAAGGTCTTTAGGGCAAATAAATTAATATTGTAAATATTTTGCGAATGTAACAAGGTTTTTATCAGAATGCCCGCACCAATGATGGTTACCTATTTTAAATAAAACATTGCCTGAATCTATTTTTCTACCGAAAAACTCATACATACAAACACAAACCAAAAATTACACTCCACTTTCCACAAATAAAATTGTAAAAAAATCAGCACCAAGCTGAAGGTAAGACTTTATGTTTTATTAATTCAATGGAATTGAATGGAATTTAACAGATTTGAAAGGAATTGAGAATGAGCATGAATGGAATTGAACAGTGTTTGAATAAAATTGATATTGTAATTCAGTGGAATTTGTATGGAATTGAACAGAATTCATGGAATTGAATGGAGCTGAATGGGATCGTATGGAATTTAATGGAACTGAACAAAATTTGTATGAAATTTGCGTGGAATAGAACGGAATTTGTATGGAATTGAATGAATTTTGTTTGGAATTGAATGAAATATAAATGAATTTGCATGTAATTGAACAGAATTTATGTGGATTTGAACGAAATTTGAAAGGAAAATAATGGAATTTGTATGCAATTGAACGGAATTTGGGTGGTATTGAATGGAATGTGAGGAATTGAATGGAGTTTGTGTGGTATTGAACGGAATTTGCATGGAATATAATGGAATTTAAATGATTTTATTTGTAAATTATCAGCACAAAAATGTGGACTAACGCAAGATAAATAATTATTTATTTAACTACATAATGTACGCAAGTAAATATTTAAATAAACGATTCCGAAATAGGAAAATCGAATCCCTCTAAATACGAAAATTGAGAATTAAACCGCCGGAAATATTAAATTGATAAATTGTTAACGGTCATATATATTATCTCCAAATCGTATCCAAACCATTCTCTATAACATCAATTGTTTTTTTAAATTATTAAATTGTTCGTATGGTTTTTTAATTTAGTTAGAATTTTTAAGAATCACATGATGAATTCTCATTAATTTCGATCTTTGCTTTACTGAACTTTAAAAATCTTTCCATTTTTTTAGAATCTTACCGATACATTGTATTAATAATGTTTTAACTATTTCCAGGCAAAATCTGAATTCTGACTTTACTGACAGTGCGTTGGGCAGTACGGACAAGAGTCCCCTTCCTTACGGGAACTTCCAGCTGAGGGACACCACCGTGCAGTCCATACTGTCACATCCTCGATATGGCCCCAAGTAAGTCAACCCTACTTGACTTATATATTTATTTTTGGCTAGAAGGATATTACAACCAGTCCGGTCCAATAGCTGTGTATTTTCAAGAATATAATAAAAATTAAGTTTTCTTTATTTCTTTACAGATCTGCTCTGGGGTCTAACATGTATACATATCTAAAATTTGGCCTCCCCCGGGTTTTTCCTCCAAACCACAATGGCTCCCAAAGGTCCGGCACTCCTCGAGCCAAGACTTCCATTGGGAGTGAAATGAAGCCAGTTCCCAGGTAAACAAATATTTACTTAGTAATTTAGTTTTATCTTTGAATAATAAAGTTGAATAATAAATAATAAATAATATATAATAAATCCATTCAATAATATTGCTATTTTTTATTGTTCTGATTTATTGTAGAGTGTCCAGGGCAAGCCGGGGAAACAGGGAAAATTCATCTGGATATGATAGTTCAGACAATGAAACTTCCCAGCAATACAAATACAACAGAAAATATAGATCTGATCCAGATTTCCGGTTACAAAACCTTCAGCCATCTTATCCAGTAAGTTGCCTGCGTCAATAATGCGTATAAATAAAGTTAAAAACCTCCTTTCTTTTATTATAAAATACTATATTATTATTATGGAACTCCCAAGAGAATACATTATAAACAGTAATTTTTTTACCCAATGTTTCTCATGGAACTTTTTTGAAATGTGCACAAATGGTTCGAATGGTTGCAACAACGAACTAAATAACCACTAACGAATGTCTTCAATCATCAAGAAGCATTTCTATTCCTTCTGCAATATCCCTTGCAAATTTCTTTCTGGCTTGTGCAGGGTTCCAGCATTCCCTTGGTAGCGATGCACCAGGCGGGCATCAGGGCCGGGCCGGGCCAGTCCAACCACTCCAACCAGCAGCAGGCGCAGCAGTCACAGCAACAGTGGACCTCCACTCGCAACAAGTCCGTCAGCGAGGCTAACCTGCTGGCTATGGAGACCAGGAACTATGGGACCCGCCAGTCCTACAATAACAGGAGAAACAGCATGGCTGAGTTTGGAAACGATGGTGAACAGAGGTAATTCATCTTGTTTTCATTAATAACTTAAGAAATAACTAAATATTTCTCAAGTAATAAAACCATTGCTAGTCTGAGTACCAGATATTTTTCGGTGTAAAGGTGCTGATAATTATTATTGCAGAACATTTATCTTGGCTGTCGATAGTCTTGCAGGACAATGTGTTGGCCGTCAATAATGTTTTGGACAAATTAAAAAAAACAATGAATGCAATAACTCCATTAAATTTGTTTACTTGAAAAAGAAATTACAATTTTTTTTATTTATATTAATCACACTCGAAATTATCATAGTTTTGGTAGTGGGTAGGTGGTGGACAGAGATGCACATTTGTAACAGAGTTAGAAAGAAATAGATTGGTCAGGCATTGTTGTCGTAATATCAGAAGCCGAGCGAACTCACCATCAAGGCAGAGTAATACATTGAAAAGAACAGGCTATGGATGACAATCTAGTGCAATCTTGACCGACATTATAGAAATCTTGATGGAAATATCTTGCCGACAAGAAATTATTGTAAAAGATTGCTTGTTTATCAGAGCTTTTATTGAAACACTCTGTGGGTATACTATAATAGACCTATGTTTTATTTTTCTAGTCAATTAGGTCGCCCGATTTCCAAAGCTGATAGCCATCTGTCTCTCATGCAGACCAGGAAGGGACACCACCATCCCCCCTCCGTGATGCGCGGGGACTATGGGGACGGCCATGCTCCCCACACGTCTTATATTTATCCTAACCTACAGGTATATATTAAACATATTTGTGTGTACTCCATCTTGAGTCTTTACTACTACAATCTATTAAGGGCCGGTTTTATAAACGAAGTACCAAATTTCAGTTACGTAACGAACCGTTTTTCGTTAACGGACCGCCATCCGTTCGTTATTTTATTTTGCGTACTATAAACAAATGTGCGTTACTAGCGGTCATCGGTTACATTTGGTCCTAAAGTTTTATTACTTGGGTCACTCTCCATAGAACAATGCACACCGTCGACTTGAAGATTCCTGTAAAATCGCCAGCTGCTTGCAGCATTGATCCCAGAGCGTAGAAACATAGTGTTAGTAATAACTGCTGGGTTCTGGGCTAGCCCAACTGACTGATATGTCGCGTTTGCTGGCATTAACTGAGCTCCAATTGTGTTTAAAATTTGAGCTACGGTCCTCTTTGATAAACAAAAACCTCAGTTTGAAATCGAAGTCTGCAAAATAATTGAAATAGTCCAATCTATGCGTAAAAACACACGGTTTTCTGCATCTTGCAGCTTTGTCTTCACTGCTACTGGATGAACTATCTTCGAGAAATGTCAATCAGTTATCTTAACTTCCACTGCTCGATGAGGAATCCATTGCATAAACGCAAATTATACAATATTATCTTTGAAAAATAGCATAGTAATAATAATATAATAGTAACACGGATCCAAATAACCGAGCGCCGAGAACAACTTCCTACTTACAACTGTCAAAAAACGTCAGCAAACGGATCGTTATCCATTTAACTGACCAAAATCGGTCCGTAAAGCGTTAACCGCTATTTAACCGACCGGTAACCTGGCGAATGTTTATAAAACGGCGAAATCAGGCGGTAGACCAAATATTTGTTAAAAATGGTATCAAGTGTAACAAACGGATGGTTATAAAACCGGCCCTAAATGGTTATTATCACTGCTTTCAGATAAAGAATTTAGAAATTGCATCTAGTGAAAACCCTTCGATGCTTCTGGTGTCAGGAATTAGTTGTGAAGCAAAAGCGGGAGAAATTCTGGCCATCATGGCTACTGCAGAAGGAGAAGCCACAGGACTGCTCAATGTGCTCGCTGGCATCGGGAAGGTAAAACATTATTATTTCGTTTAAACAATTTTCTTCATCTTGATATATTGTATATCTGTACATCATCATCAATTTCATCCCTCTTTCCTTTTGGAGTCGTGGACCCATTATTTTAATAAATCACTTCCTAGCATCTCTGTCTTGCACAAATTTGTTAAACCCAGACCATTACAATCCTGTCTCTTCTTGAACAGTCTTTGCATTTATTTTTCCCAGCTTTAGCTTGGACGTCTTCCATCCGAATTGCCGGAAAGCTTCTACACATTGTGTGCATTGAAATATATGAATAAAATAAAACTACATGATACTAATTTCCCTTTCATAATTTTATTGTTTTCAGAAATTATCTGGAGATATAATCCTGAATGGCCAACCGGTTTCAAAAGCAACATTGAAAAATGCCACAGCCTATGTGAGGAACAACATAAACATTTGCCCCGACATGACAGTAGTACAAACATTAAAATTCCATGCACAACTTAAATGGCCTAATGCCAAGATGTCTCAGATCAAGGTTGATGCAAAAGATCGTGTAAGTATTGCTTATTCCTATCTACCAACGCAAATGTTATTCTAAATACATATACAAAAAAAATGTTTTTATTTTTCCCTAGCAGTTCTTACTTGCGTTAAAACTTAGAAATTTTAAGGTAACAAATGATACACTTAAAATGTTTGAAAAAAGTACATTATGTTTCTGAATTCGATACTCATCATAGTCCCATTCATTTCAGATAAATATCCTGATAGAAGAGTTAGGTTTGGAGCAAGTCAGGCTGACCAACGTTGGCCGATTAACTCGCTCTGAGCTGAGAAGGTTAAACGTCGCCTGCCACATGCTTCTAGATACAGCGATTCTAATTCTTGACCAGCCAACTAAAGAAATGGACATCTTCGATACTTTCTTCTTAATAGAATACTTGAGGAACTGGGCCAGTACCGGCAGGATTGTAATAATGACCCTTCACCCTCCAACATATGAAATATTTGCCATGCTCTCTAAAGTAGTGCTGATTTCGGCTGGCCGCACCATGTTCAGTGGATACAGAAGAGATCTGATACCTTATTTCGCTTCCATAGATTATCCATGTCCGGCTTTTAAAAACCCCTCAGATTATTACCGTAAGTATTACTCAAAAATAATTTTCTTCTAATATAAGAAAGAAATGCAACGTACCGTAATTCAAGGTTACTTTGCTCCAAAAAAAAAGTAATATTATGGGAGTTTCTTTTATTACTTTTTAGCTTGGTTTCTAAAATATTACTATAAAACTTAGTGTAATTTTTCATGGATATATTTGGTAAGCTGAAAAAAAAAAAAAAAAAAAGTTTGGTGCAAAATAGTTCCTTTTGCACCTAAATTTAAAATATCTAAAAACAGAAGATGGATGGATAGAAACCATACTATATTACATCGCAAAAGTTTAATTCATTGTTTACATAAATTGGGAAACAAATATACAGTAGAATACAGAAAACTGTTTTATTCATATTCTGAATTTTTCCAGCGCTGATGTAAAAATGATTGCAAAAATGTTCATTTATTTTAATTAACACAACATGTTCCATTAATGTAAAAGAAAAATTAGCTCAGTAAGTAAGTATTCAACTGTCTTTTAACAATAAGAGTCGCATTGATTGTAATTTCTTAAATTTAAATATGACAACTATTTGGAGCAAAGTTTTACATTCAGGAGCAAAGTACCTTCGGATTATGGTTGTATATATATTTGATTATTAATAATTGTTACCAGGGTGATGATATTAGATCTTCCACTTGGGAACAATTTGCGAATATTAATAAAATTTAAAATAAGTTTTGTACACTATAACATGTACTTCGTTTAGAATTTTAAAACTACAATGTGATTTCTGTTTTAGTTGACTTGGTGACGTTAGACGACTTGTCCGCAGCGGCCATGCTGGAGTCGTCGGGGCGCATAGAGCAGCTGGCCGAGGTGTTTCGGAGTGCCCACGCGCGTGTTAGAGGAGGGGAAGGAGAGGGGAGCTTGCATCTGGTGCCCCCCATCCCCCTGCCCAGTCCCGTCTGCAAGGCTAACCCTGTGTCACAGTCTTGGATGCTTGTGAAGTGCGTTTTGTAATTGTTTATTTAATCAATGTTCCTAACAAGAACCATGAAAGCACTTGAAAAATCAGACTAACAATCAGCAGCACACAATACCCAGACAAGCAACATTAAAAAAAATTAAATCCTTGCATTTGCAGCAAAAATGGATTCCCCAAAGGTTTGATAGACTTGAAACCTAAACGATCGCATTGAAATAAGTGGGTTTTACCAAAATAATTTTTTTTATACTTTAACTCCACAAAGGAGGTCCCGAATAAAATAATTTCCCTCAGGGACCGTGTCATTTTGGAGGGTCTTTTTAAGAAAAGGAGTAAACATCTTTCTTGAAGAGAACCATGTTCTAGGAGGGAGGAATCGCAGATGCCGGCAAATCGCTCAGCTCAGCAAACAGCTGAGCTATTGATCTTAATAATGAGTCCTAGAAACGATCGATTCTTACGGTTTTGCATGTTTTCATGAAATTTTCATATGCACCGAAGCCCAAGGGATCTATAACCCTAGTTTCTTGGAGCATCTTCCATTGAAATACCGATAGAATAAGGACAGCATTCTTAAGTGATGCCTGTGCTCTAAAGCTTAAAATCCTTTTGTTAAGACAGGGAATCTATCAAACATATTAACTGCTTACTGTGGTTTAAAACCAATGAATCCAGCTATATTTCACTATTTATCCCATATATTTGGGATATAATGAAAAATATTATAATTCATTTTAATTTATAAAAATAACCTAATCAAATCTGGGTAGCTATTGCTTGAGTGGTTATACTTCAAATACTTAAATAAGAAATTAGTACTAAAATAACATGACTTGTTCCTTGTCAGGGCAGCGAATACGTGGTAACCTTTGCTCCAGGCCCACTAGTCCTATGCACATATCTTTCAAAACGATATAATTGATGACTCACCGCAATGAAAGTTTTGTTTATTTCCTTCCAGAAAAACGCTTTTATACACCCAGCCCAACACAATAATAAGCTGGATCACCCGCCTAATCTTAGCTGCCATAGTCTCCCTAATCACGGGCGCCATCTTCTGGGACCTCCCGGCCAGCGACTCGGGCCTCACACAGCACGACCGCCTCGGCTACCACTATGCCTCCATGTGCGTGTGTGTATGGCCCCTGCTGCTGCTGCTGGTCATCAAGCCAATACATTCACAACGAAAGTTCATCGAGAGAGATATCGACATTGGACTGTATGGACGAACCGTCTTTATCTTAACTGATGTAAGTTGATACATTTTTTAAGTTTTCCGGAATATCTATTTTTATGGTTTTCATAAATATTAAAATATATAACTCTTTCATGATGAGAACTTACACTAGCTTGTCACAAAGTAAATTTACGAGGCTTGCGTTCAACTTTTTGTAGGGAAATCGTCGCCTTAGTTTTTAATTGTCCAAATGACCATTTTAGTTTTTGTTCAATCTCTACTTTAAAATTAAAAATAAAGTATGCAAAAATATAGTTAATCACTTAACTAAGGATTATTTAAGCTTATGAAACTTTTACCTTCGCGGAAATAGCTTTATCTTAAACACCTTTCATAATATTTCATTGAAATTATGAAAGAAAACCTACTCCTCCTGTAAAATTTTCTAATGGTCGTTTGGACAATTAAGAACTAAGGCGACGAAATGTCAAACTCTATCAGTTTTTTGGAAAAATAGTCTGATTTTGCGGTGAAGTATCAATTTCGCTTGACCCGTGTATTTATTTAATTTATTACTTCATGGCCATCATAATATAATAAAAGGAAGGTGTAAAATCATCATAAACAAGGTTGCTAAACATTTTTGTCAGTAATAAATATTGTTTTTGTTACAGACAATAACCGACATGCCACCAACATTATGCATATGGTTAGCTTATCTTATTCCAAGTTATTCAATGTCTGGGCTCTATATGCAGGGATTTGATAACTACAATGGATTCTATCTGTACCTCGGTAAGAAATGTTTAAGTTTTAAAAAAAACCTGCTAAACGGCTTTACTGTGCTTCTCACCTTCCAGGCTGTACCACTGTGCAGTAAAAAAGTTAAATGTAAAGGCTGCATTTTAAATTAACATTTTATTTTCAGGTTACATGGTTCTCTACCTCTGCTGTATAAAGATGTTTGTCAAAGCTGTAACCTATGCAATCCCACCATATAAGTGGTCTTCTTACACCAGCGCAGTACTGCTGACGATATCTTTCATTGCATGCGGATATACCATTCACCATTTGGACATGACTCCGTACACGAGGTGGCTGGAATACGTGTCCCCCGCCAGATGGGTCATATCTCTATTATTGGGAAGAGAACTAAGTCCACAAGCTATACAGTCCAATCAGATAGCCAAGTGTAGAAATAAACAGGTAAATTTCAGATATGATTTTAGATTTTCGCGGCCAAAAGTGTTTTTGTTATTTGTTTTTGAGGTATTATGCCGTGTTGCACTACTTCCTTCTTTAGCCAACGTTTCGGACAGCATTACAGTGTCCATCAACAGGACAGACGTGTAATTGATAGTGGTGAAGTGTGTGCTTATGTAGTGCTTCTACGTACATAAGCGCACACTTCACCACTATCAATTACGCATCTGCGCTGATGATGGACACTGTAACGCTGTTCTAAACGTTGGCTAAAGAAGGAGGTAGCGCAACAAGGCATAACACCCCAAAAACAAACAACGAAAAGGTAAATTACAACTTCTTTTCTTCGATTTTTTTTTGTTTTGTTTTAAGACATATACAGTACAATTGATAAGGTATATCAAATTATAGACCTATTATGTAGGTTCATAGAATATCAGTAATTTTGCCCAAGATGAGAATGGTTCTTAATCTTCTTAAACTAATAAATATTTTAGTAATATGTAATAATAAAACAGGAAAAAGTATTTGGAGAGATAAAAGAGAAATTTTGAAAACAAGAATTATGTGCTCACGAATTATAATTTACTGTTTAAAAGTTTAATGAAAAATTAAGTGTAAAGTCTTAAAATAATTTACAATCTATAAATTAGTTTTATGTGTTAGCAACTAAATAGTGGTTATATGTTGTGATTGCATGAGTAATTAGTTAGTTATTTATTTGCTGCACTAGTGTTGTTGGCTCCTATTAGAATAAGCATAGCATGTGTGTGGTACGCTTCGTTGAAACATTTAAATCAATGACGGATAGCAATTCGGGACTATGTATTTTATTATTTAGCAGATTATGTAGATATGAAGAGGATAAGTATTTTTACATTGTAGCATAAATGATGTTTATTTGACTTCTCATCAGGAGGTAACAAATTCAATTTGACTGTTGGAAGTACAATAATTACTGATAATTGATTTGCATTTTTGTATTTTACATGTATCTGCTTGAGTACGATAAAAAAAATCTATTCTTGAAGTTACCAAAATCTGTTTGTGTTTCACCATTTGCTGTTTGTGTTTCACCATTTGCTGTTTGTGTTTCACCATTTGCTGTTTGTGTTTCACCAAAGTCTGTTTGTGTTTCACCATTTGCTTGCCAAAATAAGTTATACATGTAACCTGACAATTAAATGTTGAACCTATCTTTGATGACTTCAGATGCATTATTTGTTCCTTGAAATGGAGTTTGATTGGCGTCTACTTTCAGGTACAAAAACAAGACATCATTGTGCAAGTCCACTGCCCCACGCCAAACGGAACCCAAATCCTTCTCAACACGGGATACGAGCGATCCAACTATCTGTGGGAATATGCAGAAGAGAGTACAGTCATAGCTCTGGTTATCTTTTGGGTTGTGTGCTTCCTGGTAACCTGTGCAGCATTTGTGTTTGATTGTTGTAAATATGGGAAAAGATTAACAAAACAATCGGGTAGAGGCAACAAGTGCACTCCGAATACACCTTGATCTAAACAAGTGTGCTGTTTTCAAACATGGCCAAATTAGGAAAGAGAGCTTTTATTATTACCGTGGCAATCCACGATTACGGTACCGTGATGGCATAAAAAAAGGCAATAAAAATATGCTCCTTATCCAATAATTCTACAGCTCTTTCAAAAGATGAGATACACAATGTATGTAGGTCTGTTTCCTCCAAAGGAAAAGAGCAATAATTTTCTTTCATCTCTCTCAGACACCGCACCGTGATGCTTCGTAAACCCTCCAATACTACTAACCGTGACGATAATTTTGAAAGTATGGAATATAGTTACAAGATAATATTGAGTGTGAGTGAATTCAAAAAATGCAAAAATGTCAAATGTCAATGCGCTTTTGCTTATGATGGTTTTGTTCTTAAACAAATAATGCTGCAGCTCTTCCTCACATACTAAATAACAACAGTCGAAAATGAGACAAATAGTGAATGTGTGTCTGCACCATTATCACACATCTCCCTCACACATATAAAGAAAATGAAACACAATTTCCGTCGCCGTAGCTGTGCCGTAATAAGATATATCTGTTTCTTCCAAAGGAAAAAAGTAGTACTTTGGAGGAAACAGACACACGTACATTGTGTCTCATCTTTTATCTCACCATTATTTAATGTGTAAGAGAAAGAGCTGCAGTATTATTAGTATAAATAATGTACATTTTATGCTTTTTTATGCTGTCACGGTACCATAATCGTAGATTGTAACGGTAATAATAAAAGCGATCAATGGGTTAATGTCGAGCATTGTAGTCATAGTTTAAATCATGGAAGATTTGACCAAGTTGCTTTTAGACCCAGGACAATTTGTGGGTAAAGGTGCAATAATATTGACCCGATTATTAATGAGGTACTATGAATGTGTAAGAATGTTCATGCAGTTAAAACTTTTATTGAAAGTTAATTTTATTCATATTCGTTTCAGAGATATTGTGTAAATTTGAATAACAATCTTGAAGAACATGTTTATCGTCCATATTTATATAAGTGTCTTGTAAAGGTAATAATATTTATATTTTAATAAGTCCTTAAGAAATTCCATACAAAGTAGTTATGTAATAATTATTGAAATGAAATAAATATTTTTTATGTAAGATACACAACTTGTTTTATGAAATTCTTGTACCAACCTTACTACCTTCTAGGAAAGATTCACAAAAAATTTACTCTTGCTGACCTCTTTTAGCTTTTTACGTATTTCATATTTTGCAATATGGAGGTAATGACTGACTAGAATTAAATTTAATTTTAGGGCCTTCGGCCATGGAGAAACCGAAAACTGGTTGGCAACTCAATTCATGGCGCAACTCAACTTAACGATTTCAGTAATTATATTGGTTGTTTAACAAAAATATAATTTATCAATTACCAACCTTATTGCACAATAATTATTTATCAACCTCCTGAACTAAATTGATATTTTCCTGATCTGACATATCTCAAATTACTCGAAAGCTTGACAGGTCGCTACCATGGCAATCTGTCAACATGGAACGTTACGAGGCGCTACCGTGGCAATTTGTCAACAAGGTGACTACAAGGCGCCGACCTCGGCAAATAGCACCGCTAGTCGCCGCATCGCCCTTGACAACTGGTTGCCTGTATGCAGACCGCCAATGAAATTCGCAAGTTCCTTTCCTGTAGATAGCGATTAGGTCGCCGTTTTTTCAGTTTCTCCATGGACGGGCTTAGTGCCAGAATGATGGAAATTTATGCGAAATTTAAATATGTACACACATTCAAATAACGTGAAGAAAGATATCAAACAGTATTAATAGTCTTCGATCTGCGTGGTTGAATTTCAGAACCCCACTTCGATAGCATATCTGAGGCCACGCCTTACTCGCCGCGCCAAAGTAACATCTGTGTTGGTGAAATTTGAGGCAAAGCTACAGTTGTAATTCGGTTTTTAATTCAAGAATCTGTCACAAGATGTTGCTACTTCCATCAGCACCTCGCAGGTGAAAAATTCCCCCCTAGGCATATGTACTATGGATATATAGAAATAATGTATCTTTCCGGATATGGAAAAGTTGACAGTATACATATTTGTATTGTGCACTTCGATCAATAAAGGCTTATCTCATCATTGCCTCTCTCGGTTACTTTGTACCGGTAAATATCATGACAGTGGATCACAGGAACAGGCTATTTTTGAAACCAGTTCCTATTGGAATAAAATGGTCAAACACTAACTGGGCAAAGCCCAACCAAAAGCCGCCCGCAGGGCCTAGCAGCAAAAACCTGCAGAGCGGGTTTTTAACTGCTAGTTACAAAATATTTCATTAATATTTTGATACATATTTTCAAAATTTATCGATTTCTTGATCAGGAAAAACGATTCCGAATTCCGAAAAACGAATGATGTTTTCAATAAACTTTTGGTTCCAAAAAGGTTTTCTTTACATTAATTTCACAAAGGAGGCCCTGAAGAAAATTTCCTTCAGGTCTATGAAATGTTTGGGGATGCTGTGTAGAGAGTCTTTTTAAGGAAGGGAAAGATATGAAGTTCTGGGAAGGAAAAAAGTATGTGGGTGGGTAGGAATCTGGGGCCCTTTGTATCTAGGAGTGACCGAAATATGAATCACTAACCTAACCTAACTGCCGCCTCCATCCTCTTCACCGCCTCATTTTCTCAACAGCAACTGCTGCCTCGTTTTCACAGCTTCCCTTGCTCAACAGACCTTGCTGCTGGTCCTTTTAGTAGGTAGGATCCTTAGTACGTTTAGGAGGTAAGTGACCCTTTTTTTATTTATAGTCACCTTGTTACAGTCACCTTGAAACAGCTCCTTTTGCACTCTAGGATTCATTTATTGAATAATCAAGAGCTCAGCGTAGTTCATCCCATGTGGTTCGCTACATTTGGTGACTTAGCAAAGGTGCTTGGGTCTCAACAGTTCCCTATACTCAACATCCCTTTCCGTCGGCCTTTCTTCGGATGGAGTTAGGATCCTTAACCACCCCCAAACAGCCACCGCCATCCTAAAAGAATAGAAAACAGGGCGAGCATTGAGAAAAAGGGGTGGATCCAGCTAATAAAAAGGGTGTTTAATGGGAAAAAGGGGTGATTAGGGTTTGTGGGGAAGGAACCTTAGAATATAGAAGAAGTAAGGACGTTTTCTTGGGTTTATGTCAATTCCTTAACGGATCATGGGATAGTAGGCTTGTCTCAGTTGATGGTTCCATTAATACCAATACATGGTTCGCTCATACAGGCACTTTTCGGAAAAAATGTATACGGTAGCGAATGGTGGAAAAAGTCGGGGATGCCGAGGAAGATGCCGAACAAATAATCGATAGAATAACATCAAGTTTTGTCTTTCAATCAAACATATACATTACGATGCTGGCGCTCCCTTAAACTGCCACCCGGTTTGCCCCCCTCCCCCCCCCTAGATCCGGCCCTGCGCTAAAGGCGTGCCCAACAATTATATTTGGTGGAAACTATTTGTCAATGAGAACGGGTTATTTCTACGACTTGTTGTAGAACTCAGGAACGAGTCATAGAAACAACCCGTTCTCGTGTGACAAATAATGTCTCTTCAAGACCCATATACAACCTCCTCTTCTCGAATGATAGTTTGCTTAAAAATGTGACTTGCAATTTGAAAAATGATAATTTTTCTCAGACACCAAATAATCTTTGTTCTAGGAAGGAACCATAAATATACTAATCCCTAGATCGATATCTTCGGGCCTTCTCCATACAAAATGGTCTGTCGTCATATCTGTCATCAAAACCACAGATAAACCCATAAAATGAACTGCAACGGCGCGAGTAGACTAAAAGATAGAGGAAGTTTATTTGTCTACCATAGACAATACAATCGCACTCGACCTACTTTATTCATTAGCCCAATAAATTATTTAAAAAACAAAAATGCTTGAAAGCACAAAAAGGTGAAAGTTTCCCCAGGACAACATCATTCCATCTGACAAAACGCTATCCTGAGGAAATGAGCTTTACATCATTTTTTACAGCTCATTTTCTCAGCAGGGAGCTTTGTCAGACGGAAACCTGTTATCCTGAAAATGATAACTCAGGGGTACATTTTAAAATACTTTTTTAATTTTCAGAAAGACAATCGATAATAGCATATAAAACACTGGATCCGCTGGAAATATTGATACTGGAAAGGAAAAATGGCTAGAGCGTCGTACTGCCGTGACATTAAAGATGAACCTACATAATAAGTTATACTGTTTGTTTATGTTCGTACATCTTTAATATCACAGCTATATGGCGTTTTAGCCATTTTTCCTTTCCTGTCTCCATATATATTTTAGTTCTTGTAGAACGAAATAAAAAATCTAAATATTCTAAACATATAAATATTATTTCCTTTCAACCAAAATAACAGATGTATGAGTATACTTTCCCATAGGATGAGGACCCATTTCAGCCATCTCACAGCAAAAGTTCTGAAATAAATATATCACATTTAAAAAACCATACATTACATTAATAAATTTGGGAACGCATAATACTTGTGATGAACAAAGTATGCATGCGACAGGCCACGTCAAGAGTCGGAATAGTATGTGTGAATCGGTTTACATGAATTCTGTAGGTCGAAATACGTGAGCGATAGACAACCTTTGCCGCTCTAAAACTCATACCAAAATTATATTCAAATCACTTGCATGGATTGTAATCAACGTACGATCCATACCACTCATTGGGACTGCTACCGAGATAGTGGATCATTAATAATCATCTGCAACAGGGTCCCTCTTTCTTTATGGTGGAAACGAGAGGTTAAACTAAGCTCTCCGAGCATTATTTGACCCTGTTATATGTGCAAGAAATCGTAGCAAGTAGAGATATAAACAAAATCACCTTTCTTTGGAATCATGCGACATGTCTTCAACTGAGGCGTTGAATTCTCCTCTGGTGTTCTTGCTATATCTGAAAATTGAAAACACTTTTTACGATATTTGTATCTCAAATGAAATTATGTTCACAAAACAACATTTTGTATTGAGCTCCTACGGAGAAATGCGAATGCTACCATTTAAATACTCCACATACATTTAAATGTAAAATTGAATAAAGCAAGGATTGTATGCAAAGACTGAGTTGTTTGGCAGTCCGTCCTCTCCGCCTATCCTGCGGGGAAACATGATGATTTGTTAATTGAAGGTTTGTTAAGTAAAACATTATTATTTTTACCTTGTACGAGGTCTTGTATGAGATGGGCATTTTCACCTTGGCCAATTGTCACTCAAGCTTCCACCTATCTTCTGGGGTGAGAGGTGATCAGAGGAGACTTTTTCCTTCTGTCCAGAAGGGTTTTCGGGACTTCAAGCGGCATGCTGCATGTTACGAGGTGTTCGAACATTTTCTGAAACGAAATATGTAAAACATTAACCACTAGTACCCCATAAGCTTGTTTTCACGATAAATTCAAAAAAGTTTTTCGTAAGCAAATGTCATTAACCTCAAATTGATTTACAGATAAATTAAGATGAATGTAAATGTTTTATGTAATTACCTGATTTCTTGATCTCAATTATAGACGTGTGTATACCATTTTTTCACCTCTAGAATTCATGTAAACACATTTTGAATAAAAATATGTCCAACGGCAAATCAAGCATCAAATTATGGTCGAACATAAATAAACATTTCCGTTCGACATGCACGTCGCACGAAACTGACTTTAGTTAATTCTGTGAAGCCTTTAACGCTGCACGGCTTTTTAATGATTTCTCGACGCGCTTTAACATTAGCAACCAACACTTTAAATTCAAAATATTTACGTACAACACGCACATAAATAAACCAGTCATAACACGCAATAACATCGACGCTAAAAATGTCAAATAAAATCCCTCTACCGGATAATAAATATACTAATCTACCGGATGTTTCTAACAACTATCACCGTCATCATCGAAATAAATACATAAACCGGATGCATTCGGCGGGGACGCCATTAGTTTCAAAATTTTAGTAAGTTATACGCCCCTGGAAGGAACCTTGCCATAATTAAACCAATCCCTTCTCAGCCTTCACGTTTCCGGAAAAATATTTATTATTATTACTTTTTCAACACGAGTGACTTCTTTTCCGTATTTTATTGTGCACTATTTGTGCACCAACCAGAGATATTTATTTTTTTATATGTTGGTACCACTGCTCAGGATAGAAAATATTTATCAATCATAGACAATAGATTTCATAGATTCCGTTCCTTCTATTTTCTGTTTCTATTGCGATTTTTTCCGTATGCCGGGGGCAGCTTTCACATAATATTATATGGGATAGTTCGTGTATTTTGTCGATTTGTTATTAAAATAATCATGTCGCATTCATCGAGTCAAATGAACGATAGTGATGCCTCCATGTTTACTGCGAACAGCACTTTAACCGGTGACGATACGTCGTTTGACATGAGTGGGAATCTGACAGATATAACCGCAGGTTAGACTTTCTTTTGTAATAAAACTTTTGTTTTGAATGCAAGTTTAATTTGTAACACCTAAATTTTATGTTACCTGTAGTTCCTGGAACTTTTCGCGTGGCATAAGCTTAAATTTTCTTTTTGGATGTGATCAATATGGAATCAATGATTCGTAAAATCTTGTTTTGAAATCATGTGAACTGTTATTTACGTACATTATGTAGCACGCAAGTCCCGAAGCTTTCGAAACCACTGCACTTGCATGTTAATACGAATATTTTTTAGAAAAAAATCTTTTGATTTAACTTAATAATTATTTAATATTTTCGTTTACTGTAAAAGACAACTTTTTGCATACGGGGTGATGGAAAATACAGCATTCAAAATTTAAATTACGTAAAATGCAAATTTGCTTTCGTTGTATGGGATAGCAGCTAGATTAATTAAATAAATTATAGAATCGACAAGATTATGAGCGCAAGTGACTGATTTTGTCCTCTATACAGTTTTCATTGCACAAATGTTAAAATCTCAAAAATTCCAGAGTGCATGCATTAGGACCGGTCTCTGGAGCACCATTAACAAGTTCAGCCATTTAAAAAGCGGTGTCCAGGGCGTGATCGGCACACAACTCTTTAAACAGTGAAGATAGGTTTTCATGGTTTCACTAAACCAGGTCGAGTGGACATGCTTGAGATTTCCTGCATTTATTGAACATAATTTGTTCATCAGACAAGCTGTCATCAACTGCCACAAACACATCGCTCTAGACTCTTTTATGAAAAAATGCCTCAATGATTTTGAGAGATGCGAAAATCATTTATGCGGACACATAATAATGTAAAAGAGGGCTTTCGGGCATCGAGAGAGATAAATAAATATAATTTTTTTAAATAACCCAAAACTAATATCCTAATTTTTGCATGTTTTTTCTATCTCCCTGACTTAAATAGTTTTTTCCAGTAGTAAATAAATAGTACGCCGGCAGTGGATTTCGGCAACTTTACCAAATTTCTTATAAAAAAATAATTTTGGATTAATTTGTAATCTTTAGCTAAGGTAGATAAGAATATTTTTATTTGCGCAATTCAATTAACCTTTGAACAAATTAAAATACTAACATTATCGTACTGCGTACCTTCCACTGTTCTAGCAATTACGCAAAATATGGCATAGCTCAGAGTTTTCTATCATCGAAGACTATTGTTATAAAATAAACCAACTTGGATTAGGGTAGTTTGATTTTGACCTTAAAAGGCTCTCATTGCGGCAGAATTGTTCTAATTCTCAGAAAACTGATGTTATATTATCTTGGTTTGGGTTAGGTTAGCTCTTGTTCGTTTAAAAAGGATTAGCATTATTACGGCTGCATTTTCGACATCAGATATCATCAGATTTTGCTTATTGAAACTCTGATCATCTGTTGCGCAATGTTGCATTATAATATGTGGTCCGGGACATGAAATCAATAATTTCATACTTATAAGACATGCAAACCTGTTACCGACATTTTACATGCACTATTACTGACTTTTTAATCCATGACACCATACAAAAATGACACTACTTACAACAACAAAACATTTTCAGATAAATCTTTTCTCATAGATCTGACGGCACAGCGAGGGGATGGGGAGGGTTCAACGGACACCACTCTGGGCCGGGAAGAGTCCCTGTTCGGGAACCTCACGGACCGGGTCAAGAGCACCCCCGTGAGGAAAGGAGCCGGAGACGTTAAGATCGATATGAGCAGCGACTCTGTCAGTTTTATCAGTAAAGAAAAAGGAGAAGAACAACAGAAAATGGATGAGTCATACGGCAAACGCAAGCGATCCAACAGTGATGATTCACTCATGATGATTATAACAGGTAATAAAAAAAATTATTTACATGTAGATAAGTTCTTGTTTTGTGTAGGAGAAAAGAGTCTTTAAACAACTGTTTTTATTTCTGGCAAAAACTTGCAATAAGTACAAAATGATAAAATATTTTTCTTAATAATAATAATAATAATTTTTGTATGATTTGTACAGCACTGTTTTTTTTGTGAAAAATCATCTCAAAGTCACTATCAACCAAGGTAATTTTAAGTATACTCTTTTTTGTATATACCACCTCACTAGGCTGAGCCTGTTCCAAGGTGGCAGGAATTTAATATAATATATTTCTACACTCTTACTTCTACAAACCATTATAACAACTTACGGCTAAAAATTGCATCCGCCGATTCATCGATCACTGATACAAAACTATGTGTACAATGCATATGACCAATGAATGCGATGCCGCATAAAAATGTAAATATGTTGTTTTATTTATACTCTACAGGCAGAAAATATACAGGATCATACCTACCTGGGCGGTCACTTGAGATTAACACTGTTTATTTAGATAAAGTTCATAGGCAGGGGACATAATTGGGAACACATGTTATTAATCCTGATATACATTTTAATATAATATATTCTTTAATGAGCATATTTGGGAAAGCAAAAACACAATTTTATGATGGGCGGTACAATGGTACAAGGATTTGATCAGAATATTTTCTTCCTAAATGTGATTCGTCCCTCAGTAAGAAACAGAGTGATGTGTAAGGATTCGAATAATGCTAATACATTAATAAAAGTGTGATTAAGACGTATTATAAGCAGTACAAGAATGATTCTCTCAGGCATATTTAATTTAAGGGTATGAGAGCCTAAAAGGGTAGGTTTTTAGTTTGGACCTAAATTCTGATGATATTGTTATGCATCTTGGTTCCGGGGAAAGTTTATTCCAAGCCTTAGGCCCAGATACTGAAAGCGCAGTCTCCAAACTTAGTATTCTTGCTGCGCTTAGTAAAGTTATCAAATAGATTCTGAACACGCGTCTTTTTGTGTATGTAACACCTTTTTTTGTCATAATTATTAAAATCCCAGCATGCCCTAATGTAGAATGCCCCATGAACCGCTTGCTGTAGCGGAACTGACTCAATTTACGCTTGCTTTATGTATCTACACTATTAATTTTAAGCAAGTCATATAAGTTGTTACGGCTTAGTTTGTATGCTGTCGATTGATAATTTAATCTCTTCATTCTAAGGCTTCTTCTGTCATATGTTAACAACATCTACAGTCTGCTAGAAATTAATTATCACCTATTTAAATTTACAATACATAATATTATTTTGTATAATTAAATTTTTTTTTGTTGTTCCCGCATGACACAAGTCTCCGGCGAAGATTTCAATAAAATTTTAAGACTTATTCTTATTAAAATTCAACAGTAAACTATTACATTTCTGAAAGATACCTAAATCGGCCATGAGTGAAAGTTTTCTTTTTTTTTAACATGAATACCGCACAAGAGTCCCATCTGCTCCCGTCTGGAGCCAGTGAGACTATGGCATCCCCAATTGGGGTGTATGTTGTGAGGCTGAAGGTAGAAGGGAGGGGAAGGAGATGAGGAAGAGGAGGGCTGGATCTGGCTATTCAGATCTGGTCACCAAACACGGCTAAAGCCATTTCAAGCAACGTTTCAATTCTGAACAGTGGTCTTACACCAGGGCGATACTGATAGTATCTTCCACTCTGGAACGTGCTGCAAATACACTATATATTATTTTTAATTAATAATTTGTGAAATAACACAAATTAATCAAATAAAATTTACTTGCCACGCCGGGATTCGATCCCATGATCCAATGATAGTCAAGCGCCTTACCGCTGGACTACGCCGGCCGTCAAATTGAAATCCAATGTCTTTAAAAGATTTTTAAAATTGGCGACTGTTGTCACGTTTGTACTGGTATATGTAAGCAATGTAAATCTGCTGCTTTTAAATTTGTCATGATGTTGATTTTTTTTTATTTTATTTATTAAAATTACAGAACATTTTATACAAGACTTAGATAGTTATAGTTATAGATATTAGTAGACCCACAAAGCTGTCATATGGCAGCTTGTCTGCAGGTTCTAACAATTTAAACATTCTTAATATAATATCTAAGAAAATATTTGTAAATACATTTATAGTTTTAAGGAAACATTAGAATAGATCACATAGTAGTATTAGATAATTTAACTTACAACTATGAATATATAAGATATTTCAATATACCTATCTAATAAAAGATATGTAGGCAGCTATATTAAGATATTCAAAGATACATGGAGTTTTCGTTCATTAACCATAGTTTTATCATTTTAGGACAGTCTCTCATTTTTTTCAAATTTTATGTTTTTATTGATTTTATTGAAAATCACTGGTATTAGATATTCAAGAGTACGGCTTCCATATTTATTTAATATTCAAGGAGTTTTTAGGCCCTTTCCTATTTTATTGTAAATAATATTTATGTAACTTATTTATTGTCAGCATAAACAATAATGTTTTGATTATAACACTGATAATGAGGCTATGCTTTCAAACTGAAATGTTTACCTATCAATTAAAATATAAAAAACATACCAAACTAATTAAAATATTAAAAACATACCAAACTATGATTATTTCGGTGACCGGACAACTCAGAATCATGCAACTTCAACACCTCTTTTGAAAAGTCATTAAAAGTGATGAAAAAATAATATATATGATGGCCTCTGTGGTCGAGGAGTAAAGCCTCAATTACATTTAGCGAGTTTACAGGCTACTAGCCGGCTAATTCACAATATGCTAGTAAACTTGTTTAGGGTAAAACCTGCTAGTTAGCTAGTTAATATGATTACACTCGCTCAATGTAATCGAGGCCTAAGGCTCTTGACTCGCAATCCGAAAGTCGCGGGATTGGATCCCTGCGTGCGCAAATAAATTTTATTTGATTAATTTGTGTTTTTTCACAATTAATTCATTTAAAATAATAAATAGTATATTTGCGGCCAGAGTGGAAGATACTCTCAGTATAGCCCTGGTGTAAGACCAACATTCAGAATTTAAATGTGCTTGAAATGGCTTTGGTGACCAGATTTGAATAGCCAGGTACTCCCCCACCTTCCTTTTCTCCATCCCCTTTCCCTCCCCAATACTTTCAGCCTCACAATGTACCCCAATAGAGGATGCCATGGCTCCAGACGGGAGCAGCCGGGACTCTTGTGAGGTATTCACATAAAAAATGTAATATATGTATGTATATATATTTAAATAGGTTACGTTAGGTTATGGGCTATTTTTAATTTTTTTTTGTTAACTTTTAATCACTTTTCAAAGGGGTGTTGAAATTGCATGATTCTGAATTGTCATTGCCATTATTTCCTAGTTTTTTGGCTTGCGTTGCAATCTTGTAAATAATGAAGAAATCATTTCTATTACAAATAACGACAACAAGTATTATTTCCTAATACCCTGTTCAGTACTGATAGTTGTGTAACTGGGGGTGTATTGTACTAAATTCACTTGGAAATTGGATTACCTACTACTGCTACCTACAACTAGTTTGTCCTGAGCAGTCTTTGAAAATTTATAAAAATGCGAAGAATACTAAAAGTGCAGAATAAATGCAGTAAGACTTTTCACCTATTGGCAGTTTATGTAGTTAATATTTCTTCATAAGTTTGTTTGTTTTATAACTTTAGTGTGTTAAATTTCAGAGGATTCTCTCAATTCTGGAGAACAGAGTGATGCAGATACCTCGGTCGAAGAAGAGAGTGATTCCCTCAACGTAAAAAGTTAGTATACCTATCCATTTTAAGTGTGTTTAAAAAATTCATTGTTTGTTGATTTTTTACCACCAAATAGTATTGCTATAACAAGATTAAATGAGCCCAACCTGTCCTTGCTTAAGAGGAAATCCAATTGCCGAGAAATTTGAACAATAGATTTTTTTACCAAACTGTTGCTGTCACTGTCACTCTCACTCCCCTTGAATTGGTAATTTGGCAATAAATCGCTCACGTTTGATGGCCGACGTAGTCCAGCGGTAAGGCGCTTGACTCGCATTCCGAAGGTCGTGAGATCAAATCTCGGCATGGCAAATAAATTTTGTTTCATTCATTTCTGTTATTTCACAATTTATTCATTTAAAATAATATATAGTGTATTTGCGGCACCTTCCAGAGTGGAAGATACTCTCAGTATCGCCCTGGTGTAAGACCACCATTCAAAATTGAAAAGTTGCTTGAAATGGCTTTAGCCGTGTTTGGTGACCAGATCTGAATAGCCATGTACTTTCCCACCTTCCTCATCCCATCTCCTTCCCCTCCCCACTACCCTCAGCCTCACAACATACCCCAATTGGGAATGCCATAGTCCCACTGGCTCCAGACGGGAGCAGTTGGGACTCTTGTGCGGTATACATATAAAAAAATAAAAAACTTCTTAAAACTTCCAATATTTTATGAATAACATTTTGATTTTTATCATAATTATTTATGACCTTGATGAGGTCTTATTACTGTAAACATTCAGAGATAAGAATATTATTATTACCTTATTGTGTGACAAATGGTACCTGCAATATCTATTGTTTAATACTCATTTCATTAAATTTATTTATTAAGAATAAATCTAATTTTTTAAATTTGAAAGTTCACTATTTTGTTTTAAATTTGTTTTGACAATTTAATTTATGTTAACCTCAAAAAAATATCCAAGATTTAAAACAATTATTCCTAATTTTATATCTGTGATAATGTAATATTTATTTTTTACCTCAATTTTTCATCTGTTTTTAACAAGTTTTCTAAATTTAGCATTTCCTCGAATCATGAAAATTGATAAAGATTGTTCACAAAACATAGTCATCAAACCATTACCCCTTATCTCGGTGCAAGATTTAAAGTGGTTCATAAAATGCATCATCAGGCTTTTTGATACATTCATGCTGTATTTGTTTAACTACATATGGCTTAAATATGATTTTTCAACATTCCTTAGAAAAACGGATTTTAAACCTCATAATTTAAGAGATAATATTGGTATGTATGTTTATGGCCATCTTCCAATTCAGTAAGTAGTTAGACATCTCTAAATATTCTGTAAATTTGTATAAGCCCACATCACGGATAACATAACATTTGTGTTGTTGAAGTTCGATTCCCGGATAATACGGAATATTCCTTTTTTAACTAATACTTTAATAATCAAATATGACATTTGTCGGAAGTACCAATCTTATAAAATAAATTCTCGTCAAAATAAAAACAGAAAAGTACCTACTTCGAATTATTCCTGGGTTGAGATTCAAGCTGCGAAAGCTAATAATTTAGATATACATCCCAGGTTTTCAATGGTTTGTTTGGCAAAGCAGGGTTTGTCTAAAACGGGTATGTGTAATTATTCTAATACCTTTCTTTCCATGTTCTTCTGTAAAAAATACAGGTTCAAACTTGTTAATAATGCATTCATTTTATAACCCGAATAAAGTATTGTTTTATATGGCAATAATATTTTTTCTATGATTGGCAGCATTGATTGATGATTGTCTATGAAATGTAAACAAAAAATGATGAAAATAAAAATGGCGTATATCACGCGAGTGGAATAATTTTAACGAAATTTAAATGTAACATGCCTATTTTATGCATATTTTATTATATTTCATCTCCCCTGACTTAAATATGTACCCACTTTTCATGATTATAAAGCTAAATCTAACTGTTTGAATAAGAAATATTGCATATTAACCAGTAAGCGGAGTAAGACAAAAATAATAAATATTTATGTACTGAGCTGAAAGAAATATTATTCTAATCGTCACCATAATCAAATGATATTATTATGCTCCTGTGTTTTACCGTATACGTTTTTGTATCATTAAAAAAACACCAAGTGGAGTATGGTCTGGTACACTAGCAAGACATTTTGAAATAAAAATATTTTGTTTAATTCTTTACAAGCTTATCGGCATTGTAAATAATTGTTTGGATGCGTTTATGAGTAATCTGAGTATTGAATTGGAAAGAGGGTACACTTTTAGATACTTCATATATCGATTATTTGCATACGGGATTTTTTTTAATGTTGTCTTTTTTTATTATTCATAGAGACTAAGCCGGCTCCTAGTTCAGGTCTACCGAATATGAGGATTGCGAACATCGATGATAACTTGCCGCCCACCGTCACACTTCTAAGAACGCCAGATGGAGCCAAAGTTTATATTGTGGGTACTGCTCACTTTAGCGAGGAATCCCAAAACGATGTTTCCAAGGTAAATATTATTGTTTTTATATTGATTCTATTATCATAATGACTTTGACCTTAATAATGACTTTACTGAAAAAAGTAGATCCAGTCTAGTCTAGTTTTGGGTTTCAGCGATAATTTCAAGTAAGTAAAATCGGAGGCAGAATTTTTTAAATTCATTGGAATATTTGCATGAGAATTTATGGAATAAATTGGGACTTTATTTTGGCATATAAAGCAGGAAAACGTGAAATATGGGTGACGTAAAACCAACTTGGATAGAAAGTAACTCAATTGTTTTATCTCTGAATTAACTATTTTGCTCATTTGAGAGATTGTTTTCTTGTTTGTTTGACTATTAAAATCGTAATGATAATTTTAATTTCAGATAATCCAGTCTGTCCAGCCGCACATAGTTATGGTGGAATTGTGCGCACAACGAATTAATATTTTGCAGTTAGATGAGAAGACCATTTTAGAAGAAGCTAAAAATATTGATTTTCAAAAGATCAGGTAACCATAATTCCATTTATCCTAACTAATAAATTTACCTAATTGAGATGCATGACATATTACGATTGAGCCCTTATCGAAATATGTAGCTGTTTTTGTGGAGATCCATACAAATTGCGCCATATAGCGCGCTCTGAAAACAAGTTGGTCATTACTTAATTGAAACTTGACGGTTTTTGCGACCGGCACTTGGCATAAAGTTTTATTTTTGCATTGTTATTTGTTAATACCTAATGTCTGGAATTGATATTTTTTTAATACATAAAACTAAAAAATATTGATTTATGAAAAAATTGCTTTTTTCTTTTATTTTTATTATAAACAACACTGATTGAAATATCTTATGTATAAATTTATTTGACTTTCAATATGTATATGCTCGCTATAGTCAATTAACAGTCATTATCTCAGAATTTAATGTTTCACATACTGTTTTTCCACATAAAGACACAACTGGCATCAGTAAAAAAAATATGTCTGTGCATTTTCAATGAAGGTTTTCAGAATGTTTTTCTGCTTTCAGAGCAACCGTCCATCAAAATGGTCTGTTCAATGGCCTTGTTTATATTTTATTGTTAAACATGTCTGCACACATCACAAAACAATTGGGAATGGCGCCGGGAGGAGAATTCAGGAAAGCATTGCAGGAGGTTTGTAAATCATTTCATAGATAATAGAACTGAAGGAGATATGGTGACTACCAGCTGTGACCAAACTGCATGGACTATCAAAATGGCGGAGCCATTGAATCTTGTGTGTTGGTAGAAACAAAGGTGGGACACTCTTATGCATAGATGTGATTGCCGTAATGTGGGTTAAGACACTTTTGTGCTTGAGCTTTCAAACTAATAATGATTCATGGGCCCCTCTCTTTCTTTCTATTATAAATCACAGTAGAGTTGGGGAATGTTTTTGCTGCCAAAGGCAATTTCTTTACTTTTGTGTATCACTCACAGGCCAGACAAATACATACATACTCACATGTTGTTTCCTACAGATGCACATACGGCAGGGTTCTGACAGAACTTAGACCTCCTCCTCCCTCGCGGGTATAGTAATTTTATTTTAGGTAAAAACAGTGTTGCCACTAGAGAGAGAAAGTGGCAAGTCGGAATAAAAGTGCATATATGGGGAATAAACAAGCGCAAAATTTTAATTTAAAATCAAAATGTAAATGCGTAATTTCTCATAACTGATTCCAGTCATTGCTGGAAAAAAAATATTAATTTTGTTGGTAGGTAAAATTATTTTATTTTATTTTAGGTGAAAAATGTGCCCCACTGCATTATCCACTTCGGTGACAGACCAATCCAGATAACCATGCACCGGGCTCTCTCCGCCCTGTCCTGGTGGCAGACCATCCGGCTAGTGTGGCATCTCCTCAACACCAAGGACATCAGGTCAGTTCACATCAGGATTACATATGCTGCTAACTGTCCATTTTGTTATATTTTTTTTTCATTTAAGGAAAAGGGGATACAGTAATACCCCGTTAATTCGAAATCCATAGGACATCAAAAATAATGTTTTGAATTAACTCGTCCTGTGCCGCAACCGCGCCAGTGCGCGCGGAACAAAATTTAAATTTTTTTTTTTTAAAATGCGATTTTAATCCATGTGTAAAGAAAATGTATAAAGGGCAAGGTCAGAATGGCTTGTGACATTCTTGTTCTTGACGTAAGAGGTATCCTAAACACGCCTAGCCACTCGGAATAAATTTTATTAAATTTATCCATGACTTTGACGCTTCATTTTTCCCGCGATTCAAGCTGTCAAACTGTGAGCATCGTAGGTCATGAAAAAGGTCGATAAACCTATCAACTTGTCAAATAAATGCAAGTAATGTTTCATTGAAGAAGAAGATAACACTTTTAAATCTAAATGAAAATATGAAAGAAAACAAGACACAGAAAAACAGAAAAAGACAATGGTCGCAACTGGGACACGAACCCAGACCTCTCGTCTAACCGGGACGTGCGCGTTTTCCAATTTCGCTATTGCCACCTTCTGTCAAACCGTCATATTTGTCAATCTCATATTTCAAATATTTAGAATCAACAATATTATTTTCAACTAGTTCTTTTTCCATATTATAGGACAATAAAAAGAATATTTACCATTGTCTTTTTCTGTTTTTCTGTGTCTTGTTTTCTTTCATATTTTCGTTTAGATTTAAAAGTGTTATCTTTTTCTTCAATGATATATTACGTTGATGGGAATAACCTTCAAAAGTTATAAAAAGAGAGTTTTTCTCGTAAAAAATTGAAGCAAGTAATGTTGTTTTTATGCATAGTTTATTGTTCAAGGAATGTATTTCGTTAATTATAATATACGATAGCATAAAATAAACCCACAAAATATTATGTCAAAGTCAAAACTTTGCGAAATTTACCTGTTTCCTCTCTGGCATTTAACAAATTCCCACGTAATTCGAAATTTTATGAAAAAAAAATCATAAATTTGCTGAAAATTGAGATCCTCATTGAATTCAGTGAGAATAGCGTTGTATTTTTCAACCTTAGCACTGAAAACTCACGGACCGCCACTGGTATGTAGGTACTTTTTTTTAAAATTCGAATTAACGGGGTTCTACTCAGTGGCGGCTCGTGACTTTTGGGTGTGCTAGGGTGCTAATATTTAAAACAAATGGCATGGGTGTTGTCGTATATGAAATTTTTTTTTTTTTTTTTTCAAAAATCAGTAGCGCACGGCCAAACTGAAACTTTCTGAAATTTTTCATACAAAAAAAAATGATTTTCAAAAAAAAAAATTTTTTAATTTTTCGGCTACAACATCAATAATGTAATTTTTTAAATATCAGCACTTTAGCACACCCAAAAGTCACGAGCCGCCACTGGTTTTACTGTAGTAAGTAGTACTAATAATTGAGCTATTGATGGCACGCCTATTCATACTGTTATTTTTGAAAATCACTGGACCTCAAAATCGAAATTTGTGTAATTCATAATAATCATTAAATGTTTATTAAATTCAAGTGACACTCTTTTTCGTAATTTTGACCTGCCGAATCCTTTAGTAATAACTATTATAATAATATATAACAAATATATTGAGAATAATAGCTATAGTTAGTCATAAAATAGATCATTATAGAAAAATGTTATACATATATTTGTAAGAGTACTTTTTCACAAAAACGGCACTATGCAAATCATCTAAATTAAATATTATTTGAAAATGATTCAATAACATCATAAAATGTGTAGTTTTTTTTTGTTGTAAATAACAATAATTTTCTTTAGAAATTAAAAGCATACTTTTATTCCCGGCAGTTAATTTATGTTGTTTTTTTTTTTACAAGAATTTTTTTTTTTTTTAACATTACAAATGATTATATTATGCAAAGTTATACAATAATTCATTATTATTCTACTAATATATATTTTATTACACCTAAAGGCTTTTTTTATATGAATAAATATGTAATAAATTGCATTAATAATACTAAAAATATTTTTATTCCCAGTTATATAAATCTCTGTATATGTAATGTTATTATACGTGTGTATAGATATGTATACGGCAACTTAGTATTGTTGTAATTCCAGCAAAGAGGAGGTGGAGCGCTGCAAGCAGAAGGACCTGCTCACCGAGATGCTGGCCGAGATGGCGGGAGAGTTCCCGGCCCTGGAGAGGGTGTTTGTTCGGGAAAGGGACATTTACCTGACGCATTCCCTGCAAATAGCCGCTGCCTCTAAAGGTCAAACACGCATACATTAATTTTATATACCTGCCATAATATCTAGCAGGGGTCAGACCTCCAAGATTCCTCACTCATTCTATTACGCTTGCGCAGCCATTCGTCCACTGTAGTATGCTCGGAAATCGCTTTCTTTTAGACTCCATATTTGCATCAAGGATGCTCACATTATTCTGTTGATGGAGGACCAGAATTTGGTCAATTTTCATGTCAATTGAAAGCAGTGATTTATTGTTTACTAGCTGTGGTACCCGGCTCCACTCAGGGACTTGATACGAGATTGAACTGATGTTCAAACCCTCAACGGATCTTGCTTTATATACCCCTACCAACGGGTAGCCCCATCCATACGAGAAAAGACTTTGAATGGTCCACAATGTTTCAGAACATTGGAGAGTGTTCTGGAATGTTCCACAATGATGTTCCTGATTCCAGAATGTTCCGGGATATTCTGCAATAATAATAATAACGTAGTATTTATATAGCGCAGTTTTGTGTAATTTCACTGTTGTTCGCTGTTTTGTGTAATTTCACTTCGAGTGCCTGCAATGTTGTGGAATGCTCTCGAATACTCTCAAATGTTCTGGACTCTGCTAGAAATTTCTGGAGGGCGAAACTTCCAGCTCTCGTCTTCAAATGCACACCCTTCAGGTAATAAATCTCTATGGGGTGAATTAAGACTACACTCAGTACATGATAAAATTTACAAAATTTTAAGAAACCCCCGACACAAAAAAGGCTGATAACCTTGAAACGCCTGAACAGATTTTCATGAATTGTAGCTAAAAACCATCTCTATTACGTCAGCTTTCAAACAAAAAAAACTGCATCACAATCGGTCCATTCGTTTAGGAGCTACGATGCCACAGACAGACAGACAGACACAGAAAACTTATAACACTGCTCCTTGCGTCGGGGGTTAAAAATGGAAACATTCTTAGCATTACAGCGCCCTTGAGGTGATTTTTCACAAAAACGGCGCTATATAAATCATCCAAATATTATTATTATTCTTCATGGATGGGGGATAGAGAGAGACACCATATAACTCCCTTGATCGTACCGGGACTCGCAAGCACGTTATTGTACACTTTCTTTTATAATATATATTGATTAGGAACATTTAACAGGATGATAACAAGTAATAATAGCAAAATAAAAGTAAGGTCATCATCCATTGCGAGAAGACAAACAAAATTGATGCAAAAATTTTCCCAAAACACAAAATTTCAGAAAAAAATTTAAATAATCGAAACAAAAGCAAAATTGTAATTCTTTTCGTAAATATGCCCACAATTGTTTTTTATTTCTAAAAGTAGGTTAATAAATTAATTTATTCCTGTTTGTTTTCAGCTGTCAATGGTCCAATGAAGGTAGTAGGTGTAGTTGGTATTGGACACCTCCAAGGAATCCTGGACAACTGGGGCAAGGTCACATCTAAACAAATCCCACCCATTATGAGGTGAGTTTGGCACTGTTAATACATAGCTGCTTCTCATTTTTTCTGATCACATTGAATATGTAAAATCAACCCAATTAAATATATAAATATCAATAAAAATATCCAATAAATATAAATATCCAATTGGGTCAATGTCTTTTTCTTTTAAACAAACTCAAAAAAAGCATTTATATCTAGTCTTGTTATGAAAATATGGTAATACGCCTAATCTCCAGGTGAAAGCTTGCCACACATTTAGGATGGGCGTACGCTGAGACATCGGTCGCGCAGCATGGTCAGCGCAGTTGTGGAATGTATGAGAAACATACATGTCTCAGCGTATGTCGCTCCATACACTTCCATACAACACAACAACCTGAACTATCTTGCGCTGAACATTCTGCGCGACCGATGTCTCAGCGTACGCCCACCCTTATTATCTGCAAGTGCTTAAGGGGGGAGTCCAAAAAATCCTTTTTTTTATTGCCTAAAAATATTCCTATATATGTGGAGAATATATTTCCAAAGTTATAGCATCAAATTCGACCTTTAAAGATAGTTAAGAGCGGTACGCGCCGAGCAGGTAAACCGGAAAATAGAGCAACACAAGCGAAAACTTTAAACGCGTTTTTCTCAAAACTATGTTTTTTATTTGGCTGGAATCGTATCTCTTCTAATTTTTATTCGATTCACTTCATTCAAAGTCTAAATTAAATGAAATTAAATTTATATGTGGATGAACCTCGATTTATGAAAAATTATTATTACACGACAAAATTAAAACTATTTTTTTGTCAATTTTCATTTTATATCCGCCATTTTTACAACCAACCAACAACCCGTTTTTTGCAAACTGGGGTTCATGCGCATTCTATTTTCATACATTAATTAATTATTTTTTTTAATTATGTTTCAAATGATTTCCAAGGACTGTAGTATTCCAGCCGATTTGGTCGGACCCTCCGCTTGCGGCCGCTTTATC
The DNA here is from genome assembly GCA_936435175.1 of Glyphotaelius pellucidus. NCBI lineage: Eukaryota > Metazoa > Arthropoda > Insecta > Trichoptera > Limnephilidae > Glyphotaelius > Glyphotaelius pellucidus. The sequence goes on along the minus strand of OW386537.1, from coordinate 7,838,660 downwards.
TATATATGTAGATATTCCAGAGTGGAAGATACTATCAGTATCGCCCTCGTGTAAGACCACCATTCAGAATTGAAACGTCGCTTGAAATGGCTTTAGCCGTGTTTAGTGACCAGATCTGAATAGCCAGGTACTTCCTCACCTTCCTCTTCCCTATCTCCTTCCCCTCCCCGCTACCTTCAGCCTCACAACATACCCCGATTGGGGATGCCATAGTCTCACTGGCTCCAGACGGGAGCAGTTGGGACTCTTGTGCGGTATTAACTGTAAAAAAAAAAAAAAAAAAATTTAAATCAAACTTTCCATAGTGTTTTTTCTTGTTGAAATGTACCTTTACAAGTAACAAAAGTTTCGTAAATGAAAATAAATTTTACCTTTGAAAAAAAAACCCCAGCTGGACCAGACTCCCCACTTAAATTTCGCCCAGACTGCCTTGATGAGTCCCCGACCCTTGGACTTGTGAAGTGAATGCCTCTTATTGAAAATTGTATTATTTTCAGAATTCCGCCCCCTTCGATGTCCAGCCGAGTAATGAAGGTTACAATCAAGGTTGCTTTCGTAGGATTCATAATCTACGCTGGATACAAAGTGATACCTAAAAAATGGCTGCCCTAGAAAAAATATCCCCGTTGGTCATTTACTTTTCTCTTCCAATCTTGGTGGAGCAGTTGCCCAAACTAAATGTCTCCTCGAGCCTCAGTTCATTTTCTGGCTCAGATCTTCCTTTTAGCTTCATCAACGTTTCAATTATCTTTTTATGATGTTATTGTTTTTCGTATTTTAAATGGTAGACTGATTATTGAACATTTAAAATATTGTCTCCTTCAATGCCGCCATGTCATCGAATGTAGATAATACATTTTATACTACAATGTTGTGATTGGAAATCTATATTTTTGACTACTCGCAGAACAAAATAAATCTATGAAAAATAAATTGCCTTGTGTTGCAAACATTCAATTATGCAGAATAAGAGAAAAAATTATGCAAATATGTAGGAAAGAATATTGATAGGAAAAGAAGTTATGTACTGATATTTAAAAATTATGAATCAAAGTAAAGTTTGAATAAATCCTAATTAATAATTTGATATCACTAAGATAAGTTTAACTATTTTGTTTGTTTATTATGTTCATTTTTTTATACATTAATAAAGAACTTCAGTCTGGCCCTGATGAAACATTCATTGAAAGTGCATTTGAAATAGATTTTGATCTTTGTCCACACAAGCGGCCTTAATATTCCCTTTTTTGTGTTGCATTTAAGTACTTAAATATAATGATATTTACTAAGTATGTGTGAAGTTGTTTTCATATTAAATTGCCTTATTTTTAGCACTGCACCTAATTTAGATTTTTGCACAATAGATGACTACGTACTAATTTATATAAATATGTGCTTAATTTGAAAAATGCAAATAGTAACTGTTTTTTTTTTTTTAAATGATCAACACTTAGTTTTAACCACTTTTATTGTTAAGTCAGGTAAGCTTTATTTGTCATTACATATGTCTGGTAATGTTGTAGGTAGCTTGAAAACAAGCTTATGGGTGGGTCCGAGTGGCTAAAAATCCAACTTTAGGGTTTACTCAACAATGAGTGAGCATTGCTTATGAAGACGTTAAAAAAATGTCCTAAGCAATTAAAGTGGATAAAACTAAGTGTTGATATTTTTTAATTAAAATGGTACCACAAAGTATGTTCGCTGTATTTGAAGAATTTTTGTTTTTATCAAGGTCAATAAAATTTATTTAAATATTTGTTTTCTCCATTCATTATGTCCGTATCTAAAATAATATATTACGTATTAGGTATTTCTTTTAACAAAAAAACTTGGGTTCCAACGAAGTTGTTGATAGAATAAATATTTTAAAATGGTTTATTTTTTACTGTAGATTTTACAAACTTTGATTAAATTGTAAAAAATAAAACTTGTTTTGTTATTGATAATAATATATCTCTTGTGATAATTATTAGAGATGCCACGAATATTCGGCAACTATTCAGTATTCGGCCTAATACCGAATACCAAATCATGAATAAAAAACACCCAATATTACTCAAAATGTTTTTTTTTATTTTAACAAATAAATCAGCATATTTAATATTTAAAATCCATCAGTGTTAAGTTAAGATGACTGAAAATAATTTTTTCAGCATTTGTTGATAGCAAACGAATTTCCTCATAAATTATACCTGCTTCTGCAAAAAACCGCTCACTATATAATCTGCTACTGGGAGATGATAAATAAATCTTAGCAAAATCTGCTAGGCTTGGATACTGTTTTGCGTTTGCTCACCACCACTTCAATGATGCAGGTCGGAACCGGTCACCCGCGAAATGTACTAAGTGTCACCGAATATTCGGCTGCAGAATATTCGTCGCTTCAACCGAGAGCCTAGCCGAATATTCGGTATCCGGTAAAATCACTATTCGTGGCATCTCTAATTATTATTATGAAAATATAAATTATTTCATTGTGAAAAAAAAAACATTTCTCTTTTGTCCTGGTAAGCAGCTTTCGAACAGTAATAATTCCAACTAGCAGTTAAAAACACGCTCCGCAGGTGCGGAGCTCCTACTAGGCCCTGCGAGCGGCTTTTGGTTCAATGTTGGTGACTATTTTATAAATCCGCTAGGAACCGGTTCCAAAAAAAAACCGGTTCCTCGAATCCAGTGACATCTAGTAACCGGGACAGGCAATGACGTCATTATAATATATAGATGTGTGGTAAAAATTACAATGTGATGTTATTATTTACAACTGCCAGTTACAATACCATCCATCCCTCCATACCCCGGGAGATCCACCAAAGTACAAATCCAATATCACTTATGCCCGCCAGCCGGCACTCCTCACGCTAGTTGTTAACGTAAGTAGCGCCATCTTTTGGCATTGCTTTAATTCGATTTGTGACAAACTCCACGTATGAAAAAGGTTTGTATAAGGTGTAGCGTCAGAGTTGTACGCGTAGTCGGATTCTTAAATTTCAACTGTACAGACATTAGCCTATGTAAAGGAGTGTTCGTAGCGGGTGAATGGTGTGGATTTGATTTTTATACAAATCTAGTTTTATTCAGAGATTGATGAAATTCTGAACACTCAACTTTAAATACAAGAGGAAGGTCACTACCTTCATGAGATTTCAAAAAACTGTGTAAAGCCCAGACAACGCCGGGGACTTCAACTTTTATTTTTTAATTTAGCTCCCCACAGGAGGCCCTGAGGAAAATATTCCCTCAGGGTCTGTCATCTTTGGAGATGCTGTGTGGACGGTCTTTTTAGGGAAAAAAAGGAGAGGAAGCTCTGAGAAGAAAATGAGGAATCGGGGGAAAATGTGTCCAGTAGTGACGGACATGTGAACCCATCCTTCCCACTGCAGTGCAAGGCGATGGATCGAGAGAATCCTTCCCGAGAATCTTTCCCGATCCAGCCCACCACGCAGTAGGTGATCAAACACATCCACCGCCAAGACCTAGACAAACCTCATCCCATGAAACCAGGTGCAAAGTCTTAAAGCACCGAACTTAGCAAACCACTGGGGGCGACCTTTAGCAGGGGTGTTGGTCATCCAATAAACGGCGGTATCTGTACCCGCCTCCCAAATTGTAAATTGTCATAAAAATATAATAATAAGTACAATCATAGGTAATGAAATAATGTTTTTGATAAGAAGTTTATTTAAGAAATCAGTAAATACATTTTTCATAAAAATAAATTCTTATTTGTCAAAACATAGCACCGACATTAAATCGTAATTCAGTCATCAGGTGTGCGATAAAATAATGAAAAGGTTTATAGTACAGACTTTCCACTATGCATAAATTGTTATAAGTCAGTAAGTTGGTATCCGTACCTTCAGTGGGTCTACCCACAACTACAGGGCTTGCAGAACCTAAATTTAACATATACTTTATCAACATACAAATATAATTCATTATTAGAATTGAAATAAAAAAACTTCTGCACTTTGTTCCACTTATTTATTTTCACCAGGACCGGTTTCATCCTACTATGAACATTTTCCCCTGAAAATGTCCGTAGTAGGATGAAACCGGTCCTGGTGAAAATAAATAAGTGGAACAAAGTGCAAAAGTTTTTTATTTCAATTCTAAAACAATGGAATTCCATCACGAATTAACAGTCTAAAAACTAGACTTATAATTCATTATATTGCACCCCAATGATAATAATACCCAATGATAGTAATACGTACGATATAATTGATTTATCAAAATGTTTTGAAGAGACCTTGTTGCCGCCAAATCTTACCATAAACTTTGGTTTTAAATAGACATACATTTTTTATGGTGACCGGACAACTCGGAATGAAACCAACTCAGAACCATCTCAGATAAGTCATTTAGAGTGAAAAAAAAATATATATAAAAAATTGGTTAAATAGGTTACGTTAGGTTAGGGTTATCGGCTAATTTAAAATTATTTTTTCCATAGCTTTTAATGACTTTTCAAGGAGGTGTTGAGTTGACTTTATTCTCAGTTGGCATGGAACCATTTTTTATTCAATAATGTACAATATAATATTGGTGACCAAAAAATAAAACAAAATAATTTTAAAAATATATACATTTATCGCATTTCCTGTAGAAAAGGGTTGTATGTCAAAATTTTCTATTTTATGAAATTTAATTTATTTTTCCGAATAGTAAAGTGATTGTGATTATCTATGCCCCACGAAAACCATGTTACTCTATCTCCACGAGATGTCGTTAGTGTCCCTTTTCGACGGGACCGCTTGTTTCATCAATCACAATTTGTTTTCGCTCTCCTGTAAAATTAACTTTTTTGACTTACAACACTTTTCAATCGGATGTGCGATATATCTAGACAGGTTGTTACTTATTACAGAACAGTGAATCAATCATATTTTGTTTTCGCTCTCCTGTAAAAATTTTTTTGACTTACGACACTTTTCAATGGGAAATGTGATATATCTAGAAAGGTTGTACAAACATTACAGAACAGTGACTTCTGTGGAATATTCCAGTGGGAAGCTAGATTGGAAGACCAAGCTGAAATTCTAACTAAGTACTTAATCAGTCTAGTGTCAGTCTCATATTGATTTATTATGTTTTAAGTACTCCATTATTAAAACTCAACATAAAACTGAATTTGCGGATTGCTTTGTAAATAATAAATACATAATACACATAACTAATGGTAGGCAAGTGATGTGGGGTGACACAAACTCATGTGATAAGAGTGGGATTTTGTCACCTCACTAATGCCGGATTAAATAAATAATTTCACTGATGTAATGTAATTTTGTGCTGCACAAAGTAAATATTATTATATTCAAATAAAACAAATTAAAAATAATATAAAACCAAAACCATATAAAATTTAGATCTGTAATTCCAATATCAATATAAAAATGGTATTTTCAAAACTAGGCGTTTAATGCACATCTGAATCCTAGATTCCCAGCCGAAGAGTCAGCAGTATTCTGTGATCTTGCACCACATCTGTAGCGATAGCAGTAGGACTCGTGGCAGAGATATGATCCTCCTTTCTTCACTCTTTCGTTAGTCTGTAAAGAAAGTAAATGATAATTTTGATTATTCTTGGGGTATTATGCCGTGTTGCACTTCCTCCTCCCTTAGCCAACGTTTCAGACAGCCTTGCGGGGTCCACAAATCTGCCCTGATGATGAATGAAAATCAATCAACGATAATAGTTTTGGCCATGAGAATCTCAACACAATAACTTTGATGCCATGTTCACTGATCATTCTTTTGTTTATTTTGTAACTTGGTGCTTTTACTGTCTCGTTGAAGCTCCTTCAATTCTTCTGGTGATGGTGTGGGCAAGGAAAGGGCTTTGGAAAGGTTGGTAATGTTTTTTATTGAATTATTTTCATCACAAACAAATTTCCTGTCACATTGAGCTGTCTGGGTGTAGGGGGCTAGTGCTGTGTGGCAAGCCATCAATAAATGATCGCAATCATAATAAATCACGCCCTTTCTGTGCATAGCAAAAGATGTCCATCTGTACCGTCTGTACACCCTTTGTTTGTGGTCTAGACATATATTTTTAAAATTTAGTTAATCTAGGTAGCAATTTATGCCAATTAATAGAATTAATGTACCTTTTTGTCAGCCCAAAAATCGCTGGTCCACTCCCAGACGTTTCCTGCCATGTTGTAGAGGCCGTAGCTGTTCTCAGGGAATTGGTCTACTGGAGCTGTTCCCAGGAAGCCATCTTCTCCCAAATTCTCATCTGGAAACTTTCCTTGCCATATGTTGGTCCTTTAAAAATCATTTTGTTTCTACATTAGCAATACAAAATTTATACATTTACAAGAATTGTATCTGAAACATTTTTTTGACCACTAAAGTTCGCTGCAAATAGCCAATTTTTCTAACAAAATCAATGGTGCCAGTAAATTAAGTAATTTTAAAGCCCCCAGAGAGAGTTAATATCAATTGCCACTTGTTTGTCACGACGCTCAATCAAAATTCCCAACATTCCCCTGCCAATGAAAAGCCATTCAGTTATTGTCAATCGCTCTGTAAATGATCAGTGATGTAAATTGACGTACACATTGACAATTGATATTGACCATCTCTGGGATGCACGATTACAAAGAACTGTTTTGCAATTATCACTGAACTTGGCAGCAAGTCATCACAAATAACTGCATTTCAATAATCACTCAACTTAGTAGCAGCACTACACAGGGTGCTGGGACTTGAGTTAGACCCTGTTCAGAAGGAGTGAATCCTTACGTGCGTACGTTTGCACCCAGAAGGAGCGTGGAACCATGCCGTTCCATTGCCTTGGTACTACGCGCGTAACTCGCTGCTTTTGAACGCAATGTATTGGCGCCTAGTACCTCGCTTACGCGCATAACGATTTGCGGCGAATTCGCCCCTTCTGAACAGGCACTTACTTTAACCAGTGATTCCTGAAATTATTTGGACTAAAAGATGTAAATGAAATTTTGGTCTCCGGTGATTTTTTTGAAGTTCACTGTCATCACTGGTCACCGACGAGTAACCGCCCAACCTCTCACCCCAATCCTAACTGTCCAGTACCTACCGAATTTTTACGTTTTTGTTAAAAAAAAAGTCACTCGAGACCAATATTTTACTTCAAATAATGTCAGGAATCAATGGTTAAAGTAAATCAAGTAGGTATGTCCCTTAACATCTGTGTATGCAGAATAACGCTGTACGCAAAGTAGTTATAAATCATATTACGTTTGTAGCTGGAAAGTACTTAAAAACATAAATAGTAATAACGTCACATAAAATGATGTCTAGGTAAATTGTTTAAAGAACAATGAATTCATTTTGATATAGAATTGAACATTGAATCGAAAGATAATGTGTGTAATAACCATACCGATGCTTTCCTTGCGGCATTAGTTTGTCTCCCCATGGAAAGAGTTTATCCTTCCTTCCTCCACGACAGGCAGTCTCCCACTCGGCCTCGGAAGGCAGTCTCCCTCCCCGGATTCTCCAGTTGCAGAACATAACGGCATCATTCCACGACACGTGGATCACAGGATGGGACATACGATCTATGAACAAATAATACTAAACACCAATAGCAAAACTTTTATTGCTGGCAACCCAAGCGTTTAAATATCTAAGGTTGTATATACATGCTAAACGAATTATGTGAAAGGAAAGAAGCAACAGCAAATGGCGCAAAACGCCACTTCGTTTCGCATTTTTTTTACATGCATATATACGCAGCCTAACAGGCTCAGGACAACTGCAAAAAATGCAGCGAACAACATTTGATCAGAGTTTCTGTTGTCAACGAGTGGGCAGCTGACAAAATGATAACATCAGTCAAATAAAACAAATTATAGTGGACACCCAGGCATGTCTGTCAGGCCGAAAACCGTCTGTATTATCCGGTTGGTTGGTGAAGTAGTTTCACCATTATAATATCCTCAGGGATAGGAGAGTTCATATTAACTTCCTATAGTTTTAATCAGAATGTGGCCGTTTGGACCAGATTTGGACAAGTGCACTGCTGCCCGCTATCATCCAGCCAATGATGTGCCTTAAACGGACACTCGCACACTTTAGTGTTGGTGACACAACCTCGGTAAAAGTATTAGCAAAGAATCTTATAATGATGAAACAACTCTAGCACAATCATGTTAGCAAACACTGCATTTCGGGATGAAGAAATAAATGCTTTTTTGGGACATATTATATTGAGAGAGTCAAACAGAGTTAGGTTTACAGTGATAGATAATGAAGAAGTAAAAACAAAGCTTGAAAAGTCATAATAGTATATTAAATAAATTAGCTCATTTATGTGACAAAATAACATTCACTCAGGTTATACCTACACTATATAGATTTGATAATGGTATTTAGTATAAAACACAATGACATAAAGACTAACCTAAAAATGATGAGCCTTCTCCCTCAGGCTGCATCCAACTCGCACCAGTTACTTTATACCACCACGGAGCTTGTAACACTCGGTAATCTTCCAACTCCTTCTTCACACTTTCATTTAAGAACAATGTAAAAACAAAACTATCTCCAAATAATTCTGCTTCGGACTTGTAACCAGTTGCAGCTGCAAACGTAGCAAACTCTTCATTGGAAACTTCGTACTTATCGATATAAAAAGATTTTAAGATAACTTTTCTTGCGGGACCTTCTCGGTCAGCAACAATCACTGGTTTATTTGTTCCCACAATGTACTCTCCTCCGGGAATAAGAGACATTTTAGACAGGACTTCCTCTTTGCTTCCCGGTGTAAACTTTGATTTGGGTTCTCCGTTTTCTGGACTTTTTGGGGTCTTCTCTGGTAATGAACATTGCTCACTATTTGCAGGATTTTCACTATATTTATTATTAGCTACATCTCCTTCACTATTACACTCACTAGACTTGGATCTTCCAATGGAACAACCACACGATTCTGACTGATCAGAATTGACTTTTAAAATTAAACAAAATAATAAAATTGAGAAGATTATGGGATACGGTAGTATCATTTTGAAATAAAATTTGGGAACTAATCACATAAAACAGTCAAATATACTTCTATTGATGTGAAATACAGAGTAAATACAGAAACCGGCAGGCTATTCCGTTCTTGACTGTTCACTTTCGCTTTGTCAAAATTGACATTGTTACACAAAATAAAAGTTTCTCACGCTCTGCTGTGTTGTACTATAAACTATAATAACACACTCGCAAAAGGGTTAATTTTAAGCCGAGCAAATACAAGTCAACTCGCTTCCCACGAATGTTCATTGTTGTGAAGTGTTACCATTTTATTGTGGTGTGAAATTGCACGCAGATGGTGCAAAAGGGCGTGCGAACTTCATTGCAAACAATATTTTCTCGGCCTACCAAAATAAAACATGTGATCAAAATGGTAAACAATGTGATGTCTATGGTTCAAAGGAACGGTTGCCAAAATATCGATTTTTTACAACACGCCGCATCGGCAATAGATTTTAGGGCGAGAATTATAACGATTTATGACTGAAACTGTTAGTTCTTTTTAATAAAATATATTCCAAGTTGTGATAACTTATTAAAATGAGTGATTCTTTAGTGATCAGTGAGATAAAAAACAAATTATCCTCAAAAATAGACATCGAACCTGACGTAAAATCCACACCTACATCGCCTATGACAAGTCGGTGGAAATTTCGTTCAAATGGACTGGAAACAATTAAAAACTCAGCTTCAGTACCAAATGTATCTGTTATTATTGAAACGATTAAGACTGCCGTCGCTGATGATACTGCTAAAAGAAATTCCAAATCTGAAGACTGTTTACTTGACTTAGATAAACCTAGTGACAATATTATATCCAGTGCTTCCAAAGTGCAATCTTGTGAAGATAATACCCTCGACAAATGCAAAGAGGTAAGTCAATCTTAGAAACAATCGTAAGATAATTCTACAGCATCATTTTTAACTCATTTTGATACCCCAGTTGGATATGCACATTTAATTGTGTGCATCCAACTGATCGGGCGTTACGCGCCTATTTGTAAATATTTTTATGGTATTTAGCTCATCAGATGCACTTTAAAAAGTATTAATTAGAGGATCAAGACGAAAGAAACCAAGGATGCTTAAAATGAAAAAGTTGTCTAATTCATAACTTATCAGTTTTTCGTCTTATGTTACATATTTATTCGAACTGCGTGAAAAAATGATTCAACGGAAACCACGCAATGCAATGAGTGAGTAGGTACTAGGTACCTAAACTTCGATTATTTTCACCCTTTGACGTCCAGTATGTTGATCTCACATGAATACCCTCGTATTGCATAAATTAGTCGCTTATTCTATTTGGGGGTGTTATGTTTTATCCCCCGTCCTTTCCATCGATCCTACCAAACCGTTATTATTTGAGAAGGGCCGAAACGCACTCGCGGGGCCCATTTTCACAAGAGTGTCTTTCGGTACCTACCTACCTAATACTCGATACATTTTTTATTACTATATTTTGTTTTTCCTCGTTTGAAATACCTAAGTATATCTATTTATTTCCGATTTGACACAAACAATGAGATTACGGTATAAAAGAATATTAGGTAGGTAGTTGCGCGTAAAAAAATATTGGTAAACTATGTATTTTTTCTGCATTTTAGCCTACCTACGTGAGTGGTATAGTAGCGGAAAGATTTGTCTCCGAGTTCAAATCTCAGCGAGTGCATAAATAAAAGAAATTTAGATTTTCGGCGGGTAAAAGGTCTCAAATAAATACACATTCCTACATTTTCACTTATTTCTGTATGTTATTATCTAATCGTCATCTTTTTAATAATGTCTAAAAATGTACTCTTTAATTCTTTTTTTTACACACTGTATACTTTATTAATTCATCTACTTCACATATATTTATCTACATTTAGCACTACCTAATCTGTCATCATTGCAATGATTTTTTTTTTATTTCCTGTCATGTATCTCAGGACTACACCTATAGTGATGTAGGTAATGTAAAGCAAAACAAAAACTTTTCTCATTAGCTTAGCGCTATATCAACGATTTTCCGTTATTAATAAAATACAATTCAATTGCGTTTTTATAAGGTTCTGGGTGGCGACTTCCAAAAATCCACGCCCTTCGATTAACTACTGCGATATTTTTTATACTATGAAATACACGAAACCATAGAAAGTATTGTACCTACCTACTCATGCAGGTACTTGTCATCGAAAAAAATATCCCGAATACTGCCCTGGTTCGTGCGTGAAGCAATGCCTATTTATATTTACCTCGTTTTGACCAACGCGAATAATTCTGGTTACCAGTACCTACCTACGTACTCACTAAGCTGCGGATTCGCCAGGTGTTCAGTATGTAGCGTGTTCTAAACTAGTACCAAGTTCTGTGAACAGTGGACCCCGCGTCCAAAAAAGTACAAAATATGTTTCTAATTTTATCTTATTTTTATCAAAACCGAAATTTCAATGCATTTCAAACCAGATGAAGGCAAAACCACAAACCTCCCCGAAATAATAAGTTTTAAACAACAAAATAAAGGTAGAAATTAATAACTTCAACTAATCGTGTCATACCATACAGCGTCTCGCGTAAAACCTGTGTGATTCTAAATATTGGCGGAATCAATTCCTCAATTTTTTTTTTTAAAATTTAATTTAAATTATATTATTACATTTTTTAATTATTGTGGCAGCTGTTTCGGCTTACAAGGTCATTTTCAAACTGCGGTTAAACCACTTTGAGACAATTTATTTATTTGATTCTAAATTTAAATTTTTGGAGGTGTCTCGTCCATAGTTTTCAAAAACAGACGTTCCTTTCTGAAGACTGGCGATCGGTCTCATGAAACCGCACCTTGAACAGCGTTTTACGCCAAGAACTTTGCCGACGTATCTGCAGCAAAGTATTGTATAATCATCATCACTATTGACTCTACAACCTTAACCCATTACATTGACTCTACAACCCCTGGTGGGTCTTGGTCTCCTCAAGAGTCTTCCTCCACTCATCTCGGTTTTGTGCCAGCTCTCTCCAGTTTAGAAACTCCAAGGCAGATATATCTTTGAGGGCGTTGTCGCTCCATCTTAATCTTGGCCTTCCCAGGCTCCTTCGTCATATGGGTCTTGAGTTTAGCAAGGACTTTGGTGCTTATGCTCGGACCCAACCACCGAAGTCTTCCCAGTTTTATAAATTTTGTTACGTTTAGCTCCTTAAACAGTGTATATAGCTCATTGTTCTAACGTTTGCGCCAAAATCCATTTTCTAGAACCGGTCCAAAGATGCGCCGCAAAATTTTCCTTTCAAAAACCTCCAGTTATCGCTCATTCCTCTTAGTTAGTACCCATATCTCAGTTGCAAGGAGAATATATGACGCAAACGTTAATGTTAGACGAATATGGGGACGCCCGAGGAAGACGTGGCACGACCAACTGAATCAGATATTTGAGTCGGGCCATGTCAAGAGTCAGAATAATAGAAGAGCATGTATGAGACGATGTATGAATTTGCAAAGAGTGTGTGCCAAGATCGAGTTGTCTGACGATCTGTCCTCTCTGCCTACACCTGCGGGAAACGGCGTTATGGTTAGTTAGTTATATTTCAAGCAAGCACGAATGACACTTGTTTCTAGCTATGGTCTTGCTGCTAATAGCTTCATTGTAAATTGTAACTTGTAACGTCTCTTTCTATTACACATACGTCGTTTGTGAGCAATAGAGTGATTAAAACCGAGCTATCGGCGGTATGCCTTTACATATACGGGACTAAGGTCCGGTATATCAGTCGGTCCGTATCCTCGCTATGTACGACATTCCTCGCTTAAATTTAAGCGGGCTAAATCTGCTGCTCAAGCCTTTATAAACCGGAGAATAGTTCATTTTTTAGATGCTGAGGCGCTAGGAGTTACATGTCAAATCTGTCATATACCTAAATAATTGAATACTTCCACCAGTCACCGAAATTCGCGTAAATTGCCTGATTTTATAACTTACTTTTTTATGTGAACATCGCATAAGAATCCTAACTGCTCCCAACCGCCTAGAGCTAGTGAGTATGGCGTACCTAAAATTTGGACCATGGAGGAAAGAAGGCTCTTGGACTTGGAGGAAGGTGTGGACTATTATATTCATCGAGCGATGAGGAATGTAGATATTATTAGTTAATAATCAATTTAAAATAAGGTGTTAATAATATGGTAACGGATTTTAACAGTTTCAACGTCAGGACAGTTTGTTTCTAGCGGTTAATGTCATGACTCCAACATATTACGGATATTGCTAATCAACCAGCCGATATTGCTGATTGAAGTGGAGAACTTTATCAAAAATCAACTTTATCAAAATCAGCACCATATTACTGATATTGCTAATCAACCAGCTGATATTGCTGATTGAAGTGGAGAACTTTATCAAAAATCAACTCGTAAAATTTCAATCCGCCTAAAAATTATTTTTATTTCTTGCTAAGGCAATCCCGATGAGTTAAAGAGCTCATTTAAGGACGGGAGGAACTTACAATTCGTAGGTGGTAGGAAATAGTTAGAATTTTACAAACTTATTAAATATTTTAGGTTCATGGAATGCCGTCGTTGAAATTTTCAAAGATCGCGTTCTCCCAATGACAGTAGAAAGGATAGACATTCCACTCACATAGGCAGTAGTTTGTTTTTCAGAGAAAATAGAAATACATTTCGAGATTCGTAGAACCATGTTAAACCGCATTTTCTACGAACATTGAATATGTTACTTTATTAAAATCGTAGACCATCCGTGCAAAACTGGTGCAATTTAGGCTTGCGACTTATATATGGATTATGTTCCAAGCCACGCTAAGCTCGACATTCCAACCAAGCCGAGCTTAAAATCAACTGGTAAACCGGGCCTAGTGGGTAAGAGTAGGTAGGTACTAGTTTCATATCTTGAAGTTTTCTGAACGCTTCAGTTATTGTAGATTTGCGATAAAATACCGATTTTCTGCCAAGCAATAACGACAACATCTGGTCATCTGATCGAGCCTGGAAACGTAGGTACCTACTTACAGATTGACAAAGTTAAATTTGCAGGCAGCCGAACGCCGAACTAACGACGCCATGTTTTCGTCATTCGGCACTGGCACTCATAATATTTTAAATAGAGTTTCTTTTTTGAAGTTTTTTTTTTAATATAAAACATAAAATCGGTTTTTGATTGCTGGCTGTATTTTATCTCAGTTTTGTGTTCATTTTTTCGGTTGATGTGCAATTTGCAAACTAATGTCTTTTGTTATCATTATAATTATTATTTATAAATTAATTTGTTTTTCTGCGAATAATGCTTTCCGGCGAATAAAACCAGCCCAGGAATTAAATTTGCACTGATATCACCAGTTAATTTGGGAGGCGGGTATGGGTACTCTAAGTGGTTCTCTACGATTGGTGATTCAGCAGGGATGCCCGGATTCATGAGGTTTATCTAGGTCTTGGCGGCGAACGCGTTTGCCCACCTACTGCGTGGCGCACCGGATAGGGAGAGACTGGTTGAGGGATACCTAAACTAGACCCCTCCAGCCGAACTCTCTCGAGCCATCGGCTTACGCCGCATTGAGAGAGATGGAATCATAATTCCGTCACTCCTGGACACGTTGACCCCAGATTCCTACCTACCCCTCATACCTTTTTCCTTCCCAGAACTTCCTCTCCTTCCTTTCCCTAAAAATAGCCTCCGCATAGCATCCCCAAAGATGATGCAGGCCCTTAGGGAAATTATTTTCCTCAGAGCCCCCTGTGTGGAGCTAATGAAAAAAAAGGTGTGCAGTTCACACGCGGTAGAAGTGAAACCTTCAAAAAAACTAAAATAGAGAAATGTGGGGAGGCTACGAAGCACCGCATAAAGAGGAAACCGATAGGCTACAAAGCACCGCACAAAGAAGAGATCGATTACTAGGATATCTCATTCTCTCGCAGGCTAAATCCTATAAATGTATGTTCTTTTTAGTGTCGCTTTTTCGTTTCATCGAGTTTCAAAGTAGAGAAGTTTCACTTAAAAAAAAGGAACCATCTATCTTTCCGACTAGAAACTTAAGCGTGTCGCTCTGTAGAGTACTTACATAATTGCATTTATGTTAGTGGTAGTTATATCTCACCTCCATCGTGTATCGTACCTCACATGGCAACTTTAATAAACTAACTTCTTATCAATTAGATATATATACATTATTAATATTATTATTGCAATGGCGTTCAATGAACCCTATTCTTATACTTCTGTACGGGTACGTGCCTATTTTCCAATCCGGACTTTCGATTGACTACTCTTGGCAACGCGTGTTGAACTGCTGAGTCCGTCAATCAGACATCAGACTTTAGACACATTTAATTCACAGCGGGTACTGACTACTGGTGTACTCCTTCCCTCCGTACCTTGCACAATCTTGATGTTTTTCTCGTAGACTGATTATTTTCCCGTCAAATGAGTTTGTTTTTCTTGGTTCATCTGGTCTATGGCTGAGGTACCCTGCTCCCACAGCGCAGTGCTTCTCTAGTTAATTTAGGTATAATTAGGAGTATTCTTCATAGAATGATTTATGTTTAAGCACTAGTAGTAAAACGTCGATTGACAAGTTGCGATGTCACTAAAATGTCTAGATAATTTCTACAACATGGAAGAAAATATTTATCGAGCCAGCGAAATTGAGCAAAGAGATGTCTGGACCTTTAGCGAACACTTTCAGAGCAAGAAGACACCTCAATCCTGAATACCTCAAAACGCTGTACATAATGCTAGTCAGAAGCATTCTTGAATATAATTCCTCTCTCTGGTCACCTTAAAACAAAATACATTCATTCACATAAAATTGAAATAATGCAACGTAAATTTTTAAAGTACCTGATTTATAAATTAAATTTTCTAATTGATAATATAAATTAGAGTGAATTAATGCAATTACTGAAACTACCTAAATTGTCACGGCGAAGAAAAAATTGTTGTGTTTATTATTATTATCTTTTACATTAGCTCCACGCAGGAGGCCCCGAGGAAAATAATTTCTCTCCGGGCCTATTTTATCTTAGGGGATGCTGTGTGGACGTTTTTTTAAGGAAGGAAAAGAAAGGAAGTTCTGGGAAGGAAAAGGTATGAGGGGTGGGTAGGAATCTGAGGGTCAGCGTGTTGAGTAGTGACGGAATGAATCCAGTCCTCCCACTGCGGTGCAAGGTGATGGTTAGAGAGAGTTTGGCTGAAGAAATCAAAAAGTCTCACCCAATCCGGCCCGCCACGCAATAGGTGGGCAAGTGCATCCGCCTCCAAGACCTAAACGATCCTCACCCTTTAAATTATTATTCATATCAAGCAATCATTATTATCGTTAACGAACATTGACAGCACTGACCTGTCGAGTATGATTAATTATCGCGTACACAATAAATAAATACACCACTAGGCTCTATGCTCCACGCATTTTATGTAGTTGCTTCTTGCACTAATTCTATTTACAAATCTTGTTCTCAGAAATAAAAAGCCCAACGGGCGTTTGAATACATAAATAAATAAATATCTGTATATTTATAACATTACATTACTAATGGAATCTAATATTCAACCCTCTACCCCTGCTGTGTGAAAGATATTTTAGTTATTTTCTCATTTTCATGATGTTGTTTTTCTTTCTATGTCTTGTTTTTCTTTGAACATTTTATGATTTAAGTATGTATTTGTACATAGGTTCTCAGTTTAAGTTCCTATTATCTATCTAGGTAATCTATGTTTTTTAAAGATTTTCTTTTTTTATCAAATCCACTTTATGTTTTTCTAATCATTTATTTTTTGTATATAATATGAATTTTGCGCGGAAATTACACTGGCTCATGCAACCATGAAACCATGTATAAGTAATTATTTGTTTTTATTATTATTTTCATATTAATTCATTCGTATTGCCATATATAATATTCATTTATATTGCCAGAACCTACTCTTGTTCATAGAATAAACGTGTGCTCTTATAGTTGTAGTAAGAACCTTTTGACAAAGAAGGCAGAAACGCAAAGAGCCATGGAAAGCCAGGCTGGCTATCTCCTTGCGAGGCAGAAAGCCAACAAACTAAATAGAAGTAAGTTGAAGGTAGCTGAGATCACTTTCGCAATCTCCGCGCTCAAATGAGACCACGCTGGGCATGTGGCATGGAAAACGTATTATGAAATGGGTTTTGAAGTGATTTTAAGCATCACATCACATCCAATGATGTATTTAGTTGGAGAAGAAAATAGAGATCGCATCAAATGAAACAGACTGACGGCTTAACGACCCTTCATTGTATCTAGTGAACCAAATTTATATTTGGAATGGAGTGTATGAAATTCATACTATAAATCCCATTCCATAAAAATCGATTATTTACATCTGTTCCTAACCCTAACACAATTACATAATATTTCTAACCATATCCATGTTTTATCTTCCAATTTATATACCTACGTTATTTACCTTATAATTTAAATTGATAAGTGTTGAAAAGAATCGTCATTTCGCCAGAGTTATTTGAGGGAGGTATATTTCCAAGACTGGGCGCCAAAAGGCTGATGGAGAAGTTGTTTTGTAGTTGTTGGGAAAAATGGTGTTGTTTTTGATAAAAGCGCGTTGATTATCCCTAAGTTATACCCCAATACGTATTTTTTTTCCTAAAAGCCGAGCACTTCTCCGCCACCGTATGGGAAGTTTAATGCGCAGCCTGCTCCAATCGAAGAATGCGATCATCACCGCCATGATTGCCTGGATGGAGTCCCCCCCGATGGCCCTCTGGAGACGGGAGACGGTGAAATACCCTCCGTAAGCGGATGCTTGCATTCATTTTAGTGTTATTTTTTTCAGTTTCATTTCTCATGCTTATTCGTTTTTTATTTAATTTATGTGTTGTTATTTACTTTTTACCTCATCCTATTATTTTGACGTGATAACGTCTTATAAATCGATGATCGCCGGCTGCATGCACGAAAAAGCATGACTCATTGTCACGTTCCACCTGAGCCGAGCGTACAAGCGAGATCGCGGAACAAGCGTTCGGCCTAAGCGTTCGGCTTATGACGCATCTATCTCTCTTCCACTCCATCGTTATTATATGACGTTATCACGTAAAATTATCGTCCGTAAACCGACTTTACAGACAACCATTTTTTTTTTGTTATTTCGAAATAAGGAATGTATTGCGTAAGTACATTCTGGAATAAACAATTTATTATTATATTATAAAAACATCTCAAAATCGTGGGTGTCCTAGGCATTTTGGTTTTAGACATTAAAAATATTTGTCAGAAGGAACTATGTCACGGAACAGAATAGATAATCCGTGTTCTTAGGGAAAACGTAAAAATATGCTTTCAGTAATAGAAAAATCATTTTGCGGGGTCATTCTAATTAAATGAAATAACAAACTTTGTTTACCCCACTATTTAATGCAAATTATCAACAGGTATCAAAACGAATGGTTTCTTCACAAGGACACAAAGTATCGAGTTTGTTATTGTATTTAATTAAAAATAATATGCACTTTCAACAAGGAAAAAATGCGTTAATCCGTAAAGCTTTGGCAGATTAGCGATAACTTGATAACTAAGATGCCTATCAATAAACCTTATCACATTTTGCTCTATAAAAATATTACATATGGGATAAATGTTTCACCTCTATGCAAATATCCTAAGCATTTATTTTAACACGGTGACCGGATAAAACACAGTTTTATTTTATTTATTTGAGACACAAACAGGACATTTATAGAACATTCTTGTGGGTAATATGAAACAAATTAAAATATAACTATAAATATCCCTAGACTAATGTGTCTGCAGTAATCACATTTGCATATTCACAGCAGCTAACACATGAAAAACTGTGTCAGTATTTTTATACACATAACTTTAAAAAGGTAACGGTCGCAACTGTGAATCGAACCCAGGATCTCTGCCTTACCGAGACAATGCCAGTGAGCAGGGACGACAGCCTCCGTAGTCGTGGGGTAAGGCTCTCGACTAGAGATCTGGAGGTCACGGGTTCAAATCCGGTGTGCGCAAGTAAATTTTATTTGATTGTTTTGTCTTATTTCATAATTTAATAATTTAAAATTAATAAAAGGTATATTTCCGGCACGATCCAGAGTGGAAGATACTCTCCGTATCGCCCTGGTGTACGACCACCATTCAAAATTGAAACGTTGCTTGAAATGGCTTTAGCCGCATTTGGTGACTAGATCTGAATAGCCAGGTACTTCCCCACCTTCCTCTCCCTCATCTCTTTCCCCTCCCCACTACCTTCAGCCTCCCAAAATACCCCAATTAGGGATGCCATAGTCTGGCATAATCATAATCTGGCTCCAAGCGGTTGGGAGCAGTTGGGACTTTTGTGCGGTATTCGCATTAAAAAAAACACAAAAAAATGCCAGAAAATCCCGTCAGAATGATGACGTCACGTCCAACTCCCGCTGGGACTAATGTAACAATATTATCTTCAACTATTTTTTACCATATTTTGGCTGCTATCTTTTTGAATGATTACAAAATTCGAACGAATTTGTTGGTAACCTTGATAGTGTCTCGAATAAATATTTGTTTCGGGCACCTATTGAGTTACGTTATTAAAAAAAGTTATTCCAATAAAATTGAACCTTATGTTTTGCTGTTCGGTAATGTAACGTAAAGTAGTGTGTGTTTACCCAGTGCCTCCATTAGTGCCCCATGCCCTTCATGTTGCCCTCCATGCTCCGCTTACTCCAGTGCCCTACTCCGAGACCGCCACCGCCATTGCCCCAGTCCAACTCCAGCGTCTGTGATTCTGTGAACAGAACTGTTCTGGAATCTAAGCACTCATATTTAATTTTATCTGGTTCTTGAAAATCTGGTTCTTCCCTTCAACTTTACAGTTTTCTCGGAAAAAATCGTATAAGCATTATTCAATTATCTTTTATTTTCTTCTGTGATTGGGCATCATGGATAACAGGACCTGATAATTTTTTATTAGGTATTTAAAAGTCTTAGTAGGTTGTGTTTGGTGGCCTAGTCGACGGTATACATTACGGTTAGTTGCTATTGCCTATTACTTTTCCTGCTGATATTAAGGGAGGGTAAGGTTTTAAAATGATCTTTTTTCTAAATGTACAAAATGTCGAGAGTGTTGTGTCAAAATTTCAAGTAAATCGAAGCAAAACTAACGAAGATACAGCGTTTCAAGCGACCGGCCCTCTTGCTCGATTCAAATATATTTCAAGTATAAACACACTTTAAATCGACCTTCTCGCAAACAAATTTTTTAAATTCGTGAACATCATAATTCAAAATCTACTTGACCGATCCTTTTGAAATTTTGTACACTATTTCTAAACATAAATCAACAGGTAGTCAGTCAGAGGGAGTTTTTTTTACCATTTTATAATAACAAATTCACCGAAATTTTTTAGCAAAAATTTCGTTTTTCACTTCAAAATGTAGTCAAAAAAACTCTCTCTTACTACTTAGGAAAACATATCACCCTTTAAACGCATTTCGACTTTTTTGTCTCCTATGTTTTCTACTCTTATTTGAAAAAAATTGTATATAATAGGTATGAGTAGGTATACAGACCTATAGGTTTATGAATATAATGTATGTAACCCATTCTGTTACCACATTTATATATAGGTACTGTATATCATGGTCACTATAAACATTATAACAATTTGTCTATAAACTCAGTAACACCATACGTAAAACCTAAAGGCCATTATTTATGGAATGTGTATTTTTCTTGTATGCCCAAAGAAAACAGACAGATCGATGTTCTGTAGACAACCCAGGGACGTGCCGCCATATTTTTCTTTTCTAGTTTTGGCGTTTTTCCAGAACAACATGTCTCTATTTGGCCATTTTATTTATACGAATAATTTTATTTAACCCTAGAAGCCCAATCATATTTTGCTATCTAAAAAGCCCAATCATAGGTCAAGTTTACCTACATTAATAAATACACTTGTAACATAGTTTATTCTGTGTAATTTATTATTTTTTATGATTATTTATTCGTATTTAATATTTAGGAAATTCAAAAACCCATAATTAGAATAATATTTATTTATTAGACTTTGAAAAAACAATTATTACAAATTAATACAAAAATTTTGTACGAAATGAGATCCTTTCGGTTTGCTTCTTTTAAACTAAGAATATTAAAAAACAAAACTAAACAAAATCTTCTTTTTTCTACTAACCAATAAATGTTTTATAACAATGAAACAGTTTTATATAATTATTTTTTCTTTATAAACAGTTTTCACACACCTTTAAAAAAAAGCCTAAACATTGACCAAATTTACCTACAACAGTACGATAACTGCAATATGAAGGGACTTACCATGGCAACACCGCCGTCTCCTGTGGGCTCTTGGCGGGTACTATCAATCAGGGCAACCGAAAGAAGTGTGCGAAAGAGAAAGCAGGTATTTGTTTGCGTATAGGTAAAAATGACCCAGATTGTGCTTCTAGGGTTTCAATAAACGTTGTTTCTTTTGTGCATCACTCTAATTCATTACAATACGTCAACTGATTTCTGCACAACCGTACTTAAAATACCGTAAAATAAATAAAGTAGCTCACATCTGTACTAGATATTTGATATACCTTTTGATTACAAAAATAATTTTTCAGTTTGGTTGGGTATTTTGATTTAAAATCTAAATTTAAGATTTGTATAAAACGGGCCTAAAAGGGCCGCGCAAACGTTCTACTTAAATACCCATCCACGTAATTATAAACTTCTTTGTGAAAATAAAAATCAAATAACGAATTATACAAATTATTCAAAGAATATACAGAGACAATTTTTCAAGGCATTTTTTTTTCCTGCCTCCATGTTCCGCCATGCTTCGGCTCAGGCGGAACGTGACAATGAGTCATGCTTTTTCGTGCATGCAGCCGGCGTTCATCGATTTAAGACGTTATCACGCCAAAATTAATAAAAAAATCTCCTTACCGAAGAAATATACTTCGTTTTTCTTTAAAACAATAAATCCCGATTAATTTTATTTTTTCATGGAAAATGGCGACTTTGTGAAAAAAGTCACTACACGTCACTGCAGCGGCAACAAAATAAGAGTCGTCAGAGTATTGTGCGAGGTAACCGCCTTACGTTTGTAAATGTGCCGCTTTGTAAATGTTCCTAGAAAAAGTAAAACATTCTCTTTTATGTTAGAACATAAAGTTATAGGTACCTACGTAGTTTCTGTAACATCTTGTTTCACTAAAATTTTATAGGTAGTGTTAAGTACCTACCGGTACACAGATGATTTATGTTCTAGTTACATTAGGTTTGAAACAGAAATACCACACTGGATGTGTTAATTGTGTTCCTGTCTAGGAGGAATAACTCTATGTTCCTGTTTATGAGATCTTATTAGCGCGTCATTGGTTGAACGGATAGAAGGAAAGTATAGGGTGTTCGCGGAGTACCAATTTTTAAATATTTATTATTCTCAACGTGAAGCTTGGAGTAGGACTTTTTACTTTTACGAAATATAAGATGACTCATTTGCTGTCATTTAATTTTGTAGTTTGTAACCAGTCTAAGACCAATATTCGAGATCGCAAAATCAGGGCCGAGCTGTATAAAATATTTATATATATGTATATATTTTTTTTTAAATTTTAAAACCTTTATATGTATAAGTAAATGTGTTTTTTTAGGTAAGTATGAAAAAGTATAAACCTTGTAAGAGTGTAAACTTTTTAACGAAGCTTAACGACAATGAACGGTAGGTACCTACCTGCCTATAAATCAAATAAAGTATCGTTTTTTTTTAAGTGAAATCTTCTTTAGCGCCGTTGTGATTTGAAACTCGAAGAAACGAAATAGCGACTCTGAAAAGAGACAAACCCATACATCTATGATATAGGATTTAGCCTGCGAGAGAATGAGATAGAATGATCGGTCTCCTCTTTGTGTGGTGCTTCATAACCTCCCCATTCTCGTCTATTTTAGTTTTCTGAAGATTTCACTTCTACCGCGTGTGCACACTTGAATTTTTTTATCTTTATTCGGTGTATTATTTATTTCATTTGTGATAATTTATCAACCATCATGCTAAGCCCATGCCAATATTGTGGTGGTCGAGTGTTCTTAATGAATTATTTTTTTATTTCCTACTTAAAAATGAAATACCTACATAAAAAATGAAATACCTACATAAATCATTCTTCTATACAGCGCGCCACTGCCTTTCAATGGTGAATGTTAATATCGCTATTCCATGACGTTTATGTTTTCATTTTTTACTCTACTCCCAATTTTAAAAGATTATCAGAAAAAGTATGGTGAAAATTCGTCAGTTATAACGTCAAAATTTAAAAAAAAACCTTTTGTCACGCCGTCCAACTTCGATATAGAAATATCTAATTTTATTTAAAAAAAATCGTGAAGTAGGCTTCAGGCTCACAGTGATACTGATACATCAAGTTGCTTACAAACTAGCCGAAAATTCAAATTAAAACATTCGTTTTCTAAATCCAAAAAATGGCTAGGTGTTGGTTCGTGTTGGTTCTGAATTTAAAAAAATCTTATAATTTGACCCTAAGAACACCAGAGCAAATACTAGTTTAACTGAAATTATGCAGTGGCTGGAAGCTAAAAGAGGGAATTATCAGTAGCCAAAATATTTTAACCGAAAGATAAAAGACAACCTGCAAAAAAAAACAAAAAGGAAGCGATCTGTAAAATAAACAAAACACGCCTTATAAAAAAGATGACAACACCTATGGAACATGCTGTGGAAAGTTTTAGGATGATAGGTCCAAAAATAAGGCTAAAAATAAAGTGGATCCACTGTCCCTTTTGTAAAGTGTGATACCATCATACACAATCATGATGTCTACGGGCACCATGCACTGTGCCAAAAAGTTACGGAATTCGAACTTTTTTGTATTCCATCTGCGAATTATCCGACTAGGTTGTGTGATTGTTGTTGATTTTTATTTCATGGTAGTATGTATTGCATGTATTTAAAAAAAAAAAATTTTACCTACCTTAACCTCTACTTACAAGAAGTAGCTTAAACTATCTCTAAGAAACGAAGCGTGCTTAGTACTCAGTGAATTACACGTCATATTTTAATTTAGAATAAATGTTTTATGTTTCATTAATTTTTTATATTATTAGTCCTTAGTTCTTAATTATTTATTTACTAAAAACGTTTTTTCGTTAATTACCTTTGTAACCAAATTAACTAGAATTGCCTCGCCCAGCTGTGTCTGGGGCGGCCCACTGGATGTCTACCCTCTGGAATCGCACTTAGTATCTTCCTCAGAATTCGGTCATCAGGCATTCTTAGTACATGCCCAAGCCAACTCAGTTGCGCTTTTTCTATGAAGAGTGGCAGTGGTTCAATGTTTAGATCGTCTCGGATCGTCGAGTTTCTTGTATGATCCCATTTCGTAACCCCTGCCATTCCTCTCAAGTACCTCATTTCGGCAGCTTGTACTCTAGAGCGTGTTCGTTCGCTTAGCATCCATGTCTGGTGGCCGTAAGTGAGCGTCGGGCGATATACCGTTTTAACACTGCCATCTTTGTCTTGATACTGAGCTCGGCTTTCCTCATCACTGAGCTGTAGAAAGGACGCAACATACCGCCTGCCATACTAATTCTTCGTCTAGCCGCTCATCGCTTGAGAATTCAACCCCGAGGTATTTGAATCTGTCCACCTGTTTCAACTGAGTCCCATTAGCGAGTATGTTGCACTGAGTTTGGTCCCTTCCTATAACCATCATCTCTGTTTTATTTTGAACGTCAAGGGTGCAAATTTTCATCAAGAGATATCAAAATTCTGTTTTAAGGGTGGGAAAAGGGTGTGCGGGGTGTTCGAAATCTCATGAGTCACCTTCTACTTGTTTTGATGGTCAGGTGTGCAAAACTTCACCAATCTTGAAATAAAACTGTAGATTTGTATGTAAAAACAAAGTCACGCCGTTCACCACAGACACTCTTCGTTTATACATTAATAGATTGTAAATAGATAGACATAATTGCTAATAGGGATCTGGAAATTTCAATCATACAGATATGCCGGAAATTAGTAAATTCCTTAACTCCTATCATAAAAAATATTTTATGGCAAGGATCACTTATATTATTTATATTGTTCTACGTAAGTGTTTTGTCATATATTAAATCATAAAGATTTTACTGGTTTGAATTTGATTATTAATATTTTTATATTTGGCGAAGATAATTTGAACAAACCTAAAAGTATATCAATGATGCTCCATTATAACTTTTCCATCTTTCTTATAAATAACGCAACGCAGAAATCAGAAGGAGGGGTTACAGTGGAACTCTCAGCGGCATGACCATTCACCCAAGTATCTCACAAATTAATTCTCATCCTTTGTAGGCCGTACAAAATATGCATTCTCTTTTCCCCGTGTGAAATTCAAATATTCTTTTAGAAGACTTGTACACGTACACTGATCATAACAGTTTGACTGCAGTAATAGAAAACAATATTATTCTTTTGTAATTGAAATTAGAGTGCATTCAATCATTATGTACTTTCATTATCAGCTTTCTCTGTTATTAGATTACTAATTAATAATTTTCCAGTTTTTATATCGTGTTCGAAAGCTATTTAATTTCATTTTTTTTATAAGGAAAACTCTTTTTTCAACTTTTGAAGGTTATTCCCATCAATGTTATATATCATTGAAGAAGATGAATAATTATCAAAACGAAAATATGAAAGAGAACAAGATACAGAAAAATAGAAAAGTTAATGGTCGCAACTGGGACTCGAACCCAGAACCTCTCGTCTAGCCGGGACGTGCGCGTTTACCAATTCCGCCATTGCCACCTTCGTCAAACCGTCATCTCTGACTTGCCGTTGAAGTAAAATCATGTATGGTTTCATAGTGCTTTCACACAAACGAAGTATTGAATTCCGTAAGTCTAAACTTAAACTTTAGGTCGCACAGTTTACACCCAAGTCATATTAGTCAATCTCATATTGCAGTCCCTCCATTAGATCCAGTCAACCTGTCAGATTCAGAAGACAAAATTTGAACCTAAAATAATGTACCTTGGTCGTTCTTCTTTTTAACCTACGTAAAGTTGTCTCCACCAGTTAGTGGAGAAAAATTCAGCCGAATTACCAATATTATTATTTTATTATTACTTTAAAATCTACTGTACCAAAGACGTAACGACCGTGTGCGTTTAAAAAAAAATATGTGTTTATATTTTTGTAGTAAAAATTACGTTACAGAGTTGTAACTCCTCGTGATAGAATTGTATTTCATACAAAGCACAGTTGTCTTCTGCCACCTCGACTTGCGTATATTCTACAATGTTACAAAAAAATTATATGACGACAAAATATAAAATTATTTTTAAACTCCAAAAGGTATAACCTATCAAGTAACAGCGATTAATATTTTTAATGATGTTTAATAAAATATTTTTAAAAATCTCAAAAACTTGTCTCCTACAACTTTTATATCGTACGTTAATACTGTCACGTGGGTTGTCATTCGAAATAGGCATTTTATGCCTCCTTCCCCCCTTGTTACAATTTCCCCTCTGAGATCCAGAGAGAATTCATTTATAGTAAAAACAAAATCTGAGTGGTGGAAATGTGTCAGAGTGGTAAAAGTTATGTAGGTTATAAAGAAGAACAACCCACCTACGTATGTCTAAATTCGGTGTTCCCGTAGTAATGAAAGTTTTGAGTTCAATTTCAAATTAATTTGACAGACTCTACCAAATATTGCACGAACCTTAAAAGCCCTGGACAAAGCATTAGTGGAATTTTGTATGAATGACACTAAGGCCAAATCTAGGGTGAGGGAAAATTGCCTGGTAGCCATTTTGTATGACAAATTTTTGAATAGATTTGTTGTCAAAGTAGTATTATTGATACCATTTTAAATTTATTTTTATATTGTTAATGCAATTATAACTGCTTATAATTTTTTGGCATTTGATGAGACAGGAAATGGGACATGTCATTAAAAAATTAACTAGTTAAAGGCATTTTTCAGTAATCTCCCCCTTACCCCGTTTCTTCAAATTGTTCTCGAATAGCTCCCGACCATGTCCTTTAGGCATCTCGGTAGGTACCTACCGCGAAATTAGCCACCAAATAATTCATTGGTAGGTACCTGAATGGATTAATTTGTTCCATTTAGGAGCAAGCTCTTTATAGCCTTTGCATTTTGGGATCAATTATGTAAATTGACTATTGAAAAGCAAAGTTGATGATATCATATTGATGATGGCTTCGTTAGTATTCTCACCTTGTGAGGGGAGATGAGAGCTAATTATTGCGTGACTGGTTTCATTAATCAAGTCATGTGCTGTTTCAATGGTTATTTTCTTGTAATGTTTATCTGACAAATCGGAACAAGGCTGACGGCTGACATGTGATGGTGATTCATTTATCATCATTGACTGACTTATAATAAATCGTATGGGTGTTGTTTACCTTTCTATATATAGTAAATACATTATTGAAGTCACAACTTTGAGATATCTTATGAGAATTCAATTATTTGTTTCTTGTTTTGTTTCTTTTACCAAAGTCTAATGGTATTGTAATAAGAATGAGTAATGATAATGAACAAATCCAGTTTAATTTTAATGATTTTTTCCGAATATCACCGACGAACATTAATGTCAGTATATTTCAAAAATCTTATCCAAAAAGCCGATTTGAAGTTTTTTTTATAATAACTATAGCACAGGAGGTCCTGAAGAAAATAATTTCTCTCAAGGATTATTTCATCTTGGAATATGCTGTGTGGAGGGTCTTTTTGAGAAGAGACCTATGTTGTAGGAGGGAGAAACACAGAGGCTGGCTAATCATAGACGAGTCGCAGAAGCGACCCCTTCTCACGTGACAAATGTCAACCATGTATACCAGTATATATTGGGCGGGAGTCCGACGTGTTTCCCGACTATGCACAAGTGCTGGTGGAATCAATGACGCTAGTTCCTCGGAGCATTTTCCATTTTTATAGCGGTAGAACAAGAACAGCATACCTGCCTGATACCTGTGCTCTAAAGATTGCACTCCGCTTGTTGGGAAATCTATCAAACGGACCGCCCGTTTCTGCGCAGATTCAAGGGTTTTTTCAGATATTTTGGAGCTATAGACTAGAGGGTGGCTGTCAAATTCAACAGTGTGGCGCACTTGCAATCTGTACAGGGTCAGAGATTGTGTATTATTAAAGTATCTGCGAGCCATGTACAGTACGCCCAGTTTCAGGGAGGCTAACTTAACTCTTGCTTAGATGGATTCCACTGTAGAGTGGTGTCACCAGGGAATTTCGTTTCAGATTACGTCATAGAATTATTTCGTTTCAGATTACGTCATTTTTCATGTCCACGGTGGCATTCCGGGCGTATTTTTTAGCGTAATTTCAACGAGATCAGCGAACCGGAGCCTTAAGGCCGCACTCTTGAAACGCACAGCGCTGAAAAAGAAGAAGATGGAGAGATATGTAATTACGAGTGTTGGACAGAGCGCGCTAATATGTTTAGTCGTAGAATAGCAGCGAAAATTGCGAAAAAGCTTAATAAAACATGACACGTTTAAAATAGAGCAAAAATCTCGTGGAACGTATCTTAAGTATCATTTAAAGAAACATTGTGAATTTTTTCACAAATATAACTTGTAAAATAAAAGAAATAGACTTGTTTAAAATAATTTTCGGAGCATACTTAGCGATTTTTTTCTATCGAGGGAATTTCATATAATTTGCGTTTCGGCGTGGAACGTTCTTCTTGTTTATCTTCTTCTCGTTTATCTTCAAAAATAACATATATTTTTTTAAGAGCTTAAAAACTTCAAATGTTTAAGGGAGATAAGTAAGAAATCGGTCAAAATACGAATAGTAGACCCTTAAGTCTTTTTTTCGAGGGGAATTATTTTCCTCAGGGCCTTCTGTGTGGAGCTAATTTAAAAAGAAATTCTATCCATATTGTTACGTTACAAATAGACCGCCAATATAGAGGCGCGCGCACTACCCCCTCCCGCGAGCGACAAACCGAGCGGTCGCCAGACCAACTCTCGAGCGGCAGCTCGCCAGTCTTCAGCAAGCGAGCTTCCCGGGCCCACGTTCCGCGCGAACATGTGCGACACAAGTTCAGTTTCGCCGGTTGTGCACTTCCGGTCCGCGCATGGACGCTGCTGCGACCGAGAGAACAAGCGCGTAAAGCCGCTGTGGGCCCATAAACCAAACGTGAGTCAATAACCATGTTACCCTTTGTGTGCAATTAAATGTTTTAGCCCTAACCACGCGTGATAGAGAGCAGAGACTGACGTTCAAACTAACTTTCAGCTAGGATCGTTCCCCTTATGTATTATTGTGTCTCCTAGAATTGAATAAACTGTTTATGTGACAACCTACCGTGTTTTGCTTGTCGAGAGAGGCCCTGGGGGAATGGAGAAGCGTGAAGTTCCGAACCACAAGCACTAGCCTTGAGGTTACGAGAAATCCTGCTTGCACCGAATCCTGAGCTAGTTTTTATTTGGGGCAGATACAGCAACTAATTTGTATTAAATATGTGGGAGCTTTCTCCAACCCTGCCGATAGCATCAGCACGCACGCTGACGCTAACACTGGCGCCCAACGTGGGGCCATTTAAATTTTTTTCTGTTCCACCACGGCCTCGTTCCCAAGCAACAATTGTAAACTCTGAAATGTTATTATGATGTATTGTTTATTCCCAATTGTCTAGCACTTCCAACAGGAATCTCGGCGCGAACGTAATTTCGAATCACAATTTAAATTATTACGGGCGCGATTTTATCATTTGTGACTCGTCACTCGACAAAATATTACCGGTATTCCAACGCAAGGTGCCCAACCTAGGAAGTTGTCGCTGCGAATAATACAGTGATTACAAAGTGTCGGCCGATTAAAATTGCTATTTTCAATACAAGTGAATAGTGGAAATAAACACAAATTAAAGAAGAATTTATTCAACAATTAAAATCATGTACATGATAAACAAATCATCCGCTTGGTCTCGAAAGTGCTAAATATTTTTAATAATATACTATATTGCAGCACGCTGGTACGTCTCTTAAACGGACACTTGCTGACACCTAGGGAACAAGTGGATTTAAATTCTTTCTGTCATTTGACAATTAAGTATTTTTGACTCTGTCGTCTGATGAAACCGGGTCATGCCGAATCACATTCGAATAATGCAAAAAATACTAAATTCGCGTTGACGTGGATTCCTTGACATCTGACACTATAATACCTTGTCAATTGACAAAGAAGGTAATATCTTGTCGAAAAGACGAAGGGAATTCGCGTGTAAATACCAAAAGTTGGTGCTGTATAAAATCAGGCTATAGGAAGCCGCGTAATGAAACCATGCCCCCAAGATATTGTTGAATTCTCAAACAAATTACTTCCACGAAAACTTGTGAAAATTTTTTCGATTTTTTCCTTTTTTCGATTTTTTTTTAATTTTCGAAATTTTTTTTTCCAAAACGCTTGGAGTTTTTCTTAAAAACGCATGGACAGAGGAAAATCGCTGCCCAAATTTTCTCCAGTTTCGGACTCTGAAAATTTTTCCGATTTTTTTCCTTTTTTCGATTTTTTAAATTTTCGAAAATTTTTTTTTCCAAAACGCTTGGAGTTTTTCTTAAAAACGCATGGACAGAGGAAAATCGCTGCCCAAATTTTCTCCAGTTTCGGACTCTGAAAATTTTTCCGATTTTTTTCCTTTTTTCGATTTTTTAAATTTTCGAAAATTTTTTTTTCCAAAACGCTTGGAGTTTTTCTTAAAAACGCATGGACAGAGGAAAATCGCTGCCCAAATTTTCTCCAGTTTCGGACTCTGAAAATTTTTTCGATTTTTCCTTTTTTCGATTTTTTTAAATTTTCGAAATTTTTTTTTTTTTTTCCAAAACGCTTGGAGTTTTTCTTAAAAACGCATGGCCAGAGGAAAATCGCTGCCCAAATTTTCTCCAGTTTCGGACTCTGAAAATTTTTTCCGATTTTTTCCTTTTTTCGATTTTTTAATTTTCGAAATTTTTTTTTTCCAAAACGCTTGGATTTTTCCTAAAAAGCACGTGGCCAGAGGCAAACCTCTGCCCAAATTTTCAAATAACCCAAACACTTACAAATACGCGTTTTTTCGCAGAAGCATTTTAAAAAAAAAAAAAAAATATATATACGTCCCCAGTGGTCAATCCCTGGCAAAAATTTCTTTCCAATTACGGATAAAGAGTCGAGTTCTCGTTTTTTCTCCCAACGTAAGGTCACCCTGACACGACCCTATACACTATGGAAGTCCCTCAAGTCACGCTGGGTATAATCCCCCACATTTCTACGTCAAAAAAGGAAGAACTACTACAGGCCCTGAGAAGTAGAAAGATTTCTCCCAGGAATAAATCCAAAAAATGCCTTATTCAATATGCTTCTTTCTACAACAAAAAGTACATCAGGAAGTTGCAGTTTCAACAGGAAGACACCTCAGAAATCATCTCTACCTCCCTCACAGTCTCCGAAGCAAAACCCTTGGTGGTACAAGCCCAGGAACAGACGAAAATATATGATTTGACAACCTGGAAGACGAAATACAACGGACTCACGGATGTGGAGGATTTCATCAACAGAATAGAAGAAACAGCCCAAGTCAGAGGAATCCCCGAAAGTATTCTACACAGGAACTTCATAGACCTCATCGCCCCTGAAATGCTTACCTGGCACAGGATACATAAGAGAAAAACAAACTCATGGAGGGAACTCAAGGTGGCACTTTTATCCAGTTTCGGAGAAAAAAAGGCCCAACATAGAGTCAGGCTATCCCTACTCGCTATCAAGCAGCACTCCGGAGAGCCTGTTGCTAGATTCACACAGAGGGCAGAGGCCATCAATATAAAGCTCACCCAACCTGTCCCTGAAGCGGAACTTCTCCCGGTTTTAATCGACGGTCTTCTCCCCAGATACGAAAACATCATTACTTCTCAGAAAATTGCCACGCTGGAGCAACTGAAAGATGTCTGCCAGCTACTAGAGGCATACCAGGATCGGAAGAAAGACGAAAGATTCCCCAAAGAAAACTTTCGCCCAAGCACTTCGTCCGGCATAAAACCGGAGCACAACGAGAAGAAATCCTGCTCCTTTTGCCACAAGATTGGTCACTCCCAAGCCGCCTGCTTTAAACAAGCAAAACTTTTATCCTCCAAAGACACCCATTCTAACAAAAGGCGATCCGTCGATCGTTCTCCAAGAAGAGATGAAGGGAGGAAGTTTGGCAAAAGACCACGCCAAGACAATACCGAAACGTCCATCCCGGATCTCAGATTCATCAAACCCCCTATGGATTTCTCCAGACCCCCTCCCAATTGGACAGCCAGGAAGACAAAAAACTAGACCCCAACCCCCCGGACCATCCCTCCCATAGGCCAAAGGAATGGTCGGAGTGGTTGGAACACGTCAAATTTTTTAAACAGGCCTTACCCCTCTCTACAGTTTGCTGCAAACAGGCAATAGACGGTAGACCCTTCGCGCATTTTTCCATAAACAACGTGGTTTTTTCAGGTCTCCTAGACAGCGGCGCCTCTGTCAGCTGCCTGGGCAACAACGCCCACACCTTATTCACAAACTGTGGTTTTAAAATGGGAAAACATTCTTCACATGTTACCACGGCAGACAACACTTCACAACTCGTCATCGGTTCTCTAACCCTGCCGATCAATTGCGACCAAAAAACAGTTTGGATCAAGTTTCTAGTTGTACCTACAATCACACAGAAATTCATCTTGGGAGTGGATTTTTGGATGGCTTTCAAAATTGCCCCGCAACTGTTTAACAACCCCTCCGTCACTCCCCAAGTAAACGAAATCCGTACGGTAATACCCTACGAAAACTTGAACCCCTTACAAACAATACAATTAAATCAAATGATCAACAAGTATGAATCCATCTCCTTCGAAAGGTGCGGTTTAGGCTTAACCAACCTAGTACAACACCATATAAAAACAACAGGCCCCCCAATCAAACAAAGGTATTACAACCTAGCTCCACAAAAATTGAAAACGCTGGAAAAAGAATTGGACGATATGTTAAGACTGGGAGTGGTGGTACCCAGCCGCAGTGCATGGACCAACCCCACCTTATTAGTTTCAAAGAAAGACGGCTCAGCCCGTTTCTGCCTCGACAGCAGACGCCTCAACGCATGTACAATATCAGACGCCTACCCGCTCCCCTTGGTCAACTCCATCCTGGACAGACTTCGAAACGCTAAATACATCTCATCCATAGACTTAAGCAAAGCATTCTGGCAGATACCTTTGGATCCCAGCTCCTGCGAAAAGACTGCCTTCGTGGTGCCTGGCAGGGGTATGTTCCATTTCAAAAGACTACCCTTCGGTTTAAAAAACAGCCCAGCAGAACTACAAAGACTCATGGATAAATTGTTTGGCCCAGAGTTTGATAACAATTTATTTTGCTACCTGGATGACCTGATCATCATTAGCGATACCTTTGAAAAACATATACTTATTCTAGAAAAGGTTTTTCAACAACTCAAACAGGCCGGTTTGACTATCAACCTGAAGAAATCGGAATTCTGCAGGCACCGCCTACGATACTTGGGTTTCATAGTAGACGAAGAAGGCCTAAGAACAGACCCCACAAAAGTAGCGGCTATGACAAATTTTCCCCGACCTACAAATGCAAAAGAGGTAAAAGCCTTCCTCGGACTCACCGGTTACTACAGAAGATTCATAAAAAACTTCTCAACTCTCGCGGCGCCGCTCAACAAAATCACGGGAATCCGTAAAGGTACCAGTAACTTTTCCTGGTCTGCAGAGACTGAGTCAGCATTCAACTCCCTGAAAGAGGCTCTTCAATCAGCCCCAGTACTGAATTGCCCCGACTTCAATCTTCCCTTTACGATCCATTCGGACGCATCAAACGTCGGAATCGGAGGAGTCCTCACTCAAAATTTTACGGACGGCGAACACCCCGTGGCATACTTCTCTCGTACCCTAAATAAACACGAAAAAAACTACGGGATTACCGAGAGAGAATTGTTAGCAGTCATGGAATCCATTCAACATTTCCGCGGATACATTGAGGGCAGTAAGTTTACCGTCGTCACAGACCATAGCAGCCTAAAATGGCTGATCTCGCTAGACAACCCCTCCGGGAGATTGGCTCGCTGGTCGTCCCGCCTATCTCAATATACCTTCGATGTCATCCACCGTAAAGGCGCGGATAATATCGTCCCGGATGCCCTTTCTAGGATCGAGATAGCAACATTAAATGCCGAATTACCCAATTCTAGTCTCCCCACAAAAGACGTATGGTATCAAAAAATCTTTAGAGGATGCAGTGACAACCCACAAAAGTTCCCGAATTTTATGATTAAGAACGGACAACTATATCGCAACTGCAAGCCTCCACTGTCAATCTTAGAGGACTATGCCTGGAAAAAGGTAGTCCCTCTCGAAAATAGAGAACAAGTTATTATTGATAACCACAGTGCCGTAGACTCCATACACCCTGGAACTTTCAAAACATTCAAAAAAATATCTTTAAGATATTATTGGCCGGGTCTATTCAAACAAGTACGTTTATACATCTCCAAGTGCGACATCTGTAAGGCATACAAGCACAGTACGGCACCACCGTCTGGTCTAATGGGCAACCCCAAGCGTGCCGATAGACCACTTCAATCCTTTTCTATGGACCTCATTGGACCCTTCCCTAGAAGCTACGCCGGTTACATGCATATACTCAGCGTAGTGGACATCTTTTCCAAATACTGCTGGTTGTTTCCTCTGAAAAGGGCAACTGCAGCAGCAATAACCAATCTATTGGAAAAACATATTTTCATACCCTACGGTACCCCTCGTACTATAATATGCGACAATGGTAAACAATTTATAGCTCTGGAATTTAAAGAGTTTTTGTCTAAATATGGTATAAAGGATGTATTCTACAACACCCTTTACACCCCACAGAACAACACCGTTGAACGATACAACCAAACCATAAACACGGCCCTGGCAATTTTGGTTGGCAAAGACCAACGCACATGGTGCAAAAAATTAGACAGAATACAAGCAGCCATGAACAACACGGTGAACCTCGCTACAGGCTATACACCATTTTTTCTCAAACACGGCATGGAACAAGTAGTTCACGGTTCACTACACCCTGACAATTGCCTTCCACCCGTCCCTTCCTCCACAGCAGACCCCGCAGCAAATTACGCCCACCGCTTGGAGGAACTCTCCGCTATCTATAGTGAAGTAACAGACGCTCTACTATTGGCCCACCAAAAGAGCGCCGACAGGTATAACCTTCGCAGGAGGCACGTCACATTCAAGGAAGAAGACATCGTCTGGAGGAGAAACAACACTCTGTCACAAGGTGCGCTGTACTTCTCTGCCAAATTGGCACCCCGTTTTGTAAAGACGAAAGTCCTAAAGAAAATCTCAGACCTGGTTTACCGATTGTCCGACATCTCTGGTAAACACATAGGTAACTACCATATAAAGGACATTGTAAAAAGTGGGAACATGGAAACAAACTCCATTGCCACGCCCGTATAACCCCAACGGTTATTCCGTGACTCCTAGCAACCATTCGTCTACACCGTGACATGGATCACTATGGAAGTCAACCCTTTTGTTTCGTCACTAATGAGCGGCCTCTCGTAAACGATTGTCACTCATTGGGACACTCAAACGAAACCTTTCTAGCTCTGGCACAGTGGTGTCAACTGTAGCCAAAGTCATGGAAGAAATATAATTCTCCCTTGTGGTTTCGTTTCATTTTATTTTATTTTTGTTTGTATAAATATCTCGTCATCATCAGTCATTCGCCTCTAATTGCTGCCCCAGGTGTCAAACCTTGGAAACATCGTTTTTTCTAAGCATGCACACCTCTACCTGAAATTGATCACTTCGGAGAAAGGAATTCCCTGTGGCTTACTGCAAGTAGTCAGAGACTACGTGCCCAAGGTTTTGTGCATCGTCACAACTCGCAGCATCATATTTTCACATCATCATGTCATACCTCGTCACCCCTTTCTAAATGTTAGAAAAATTTTTTTGTACATTAAAAAATCGGGTCCTCGCCAAAGTGCATCTAACCCTTATGTCATATGTAGTTAAATTAGGTAAGCAAACCTGTGTAAACCCACGGCGGTATCAGATGTTTGCTACCCGTTCTAAGTTTTTTTTCTGTTTTTTAAGAAAATAGAATGGCGCTCAATAAATAACCCTAATTGCTCTAGCTCTCCCCAGAACTGGATGTGGAGTCTGGAAAGTATCGTTATAAAAGGGACAACTTTCAACGTGCCTCTTCATTAACGATAAATTTTTTTACAACATTTCAGCAACATTGAGTCACCCTGGGTCTCAACTGCTCAAACTGAAATTTTGGGGTTGCCTTGTTGTGACTTATCACGTGCAAAGTACGAGGTCACAACAAGAAGCCAGGTCTCCAAGTGAACCACCCTGTGAACAACCCATCCCATTATTATAATTTTCATAACACCAAGGTGTGTCCATCGCAGTCTGTTTAAGTAAGTAAAACCTAAAAGGTCTTAAACACTCAAATCGGACCAATGTAAGTAATTTTCCTTGTCAAACAACGATAAGCGCATGTCTTGTATTGTTGCTACCATCGTACGTGTAAGTACAACAAAAGTTGTACCATCACGATACGATACTCTGTGCGTAACCAAAAGGGTTGTACCACAAAGGATCTCTTTTGCGGTAAGCTTAGATGAAATTCACATTCCATCAGCACGCCAAAATTTTTTTTGTCCCTTAATTGTTGAAGTATAAAATCTTGGCCAGATCTTCAAATATGTTTTTGCCTTTGTGCAAGTCTTTAACGTACGCTAATATGGATTTATTATGCTACGGTATTGTTGTACTAAGTACATCAGTATGTCTCGCCGTCTGTATTGAATAGGTACCTTTATATGAACGTTAACCTTTGTTGCCATCATAGGTGGGAACCTTATAAAATCTGCCGTCATAGATGGGAATCTCAGAATATCTACTAAATGCGATACGGGGAGCCCGTTATAATTACTCTGTGGGTTTTTGTCAGAAATGTCATAAATACCTAGTCTTTTGCACCTCCCTTCAATACTGGGCAACCCAGTTGTAATTCGTTCATTGTTATCCGTGAAGACGTTATAAAACTTACTTGCAAATCTTTTGATTTTGCAATCTTGTACGCTATACGTGAAGACGTTATAATACTCACCATGAATCGTGCGAACGAAATAATATCAAACCTTTATGTGTGAACTACTCAATGTAGTCCACACCCCTTTTTTGTAATCATTAATATGCCCGTGGACTTCCTGTCACAAGAACCCAGGAACTATCTACTATCTCAAAAGGACTAATCATACGCTTCACTCATGATTATGGGGCATCGTGTCGTGGGAGTTAAGTTGATGGACACAAAAATACCTAACTCGTTGTCTGGGAGACGAACAAAGAAAATCCCCAGGTTTGTGAGATTTGAGCAAGGGTCTGTCATTTCTCGCAAACAAGTAGGAGAATAAAACGACCCCTAATCTTCTGCCCAATACACGTAGAGGATTAGACTTTTATGTCAGTGTATTCTTTTGTCCAACACTACCAAATACTATTGTAATGTGCCAGGATGACTGCTGTAGACCTTGTTTCACCTCCACCCAGAGGTCGAATTTCGGAAATAGCCGAGTCCCCAGCAGTTTTCTTCGTTCAAATGTTCCCAATTATCACCCTCCCCCTTCCTCGAAATTATCCGTGAATGGGGATATATGCGTTACGCACTTGGCGTTTCGTTTGTCAAATGGGACAATCTTCATACGCGGATCCTTTCAACTTCCTACTCCTTTCCCACTTTGTTATAACTAATCTTGTACGCAATGTTTTGTTTTTCGAAAGTAGAAAAAATGCTACCGTATAGACGTGAGCATAGGTCATGGAAGACCAACTTCTTTCGAATGGGGAATTTTGTTATACGTACAATCCCTCAACCACGTATTCTTGGAAATGTATTTGGTAAAGAAAAAAAAACCAAAAGGGGTTACACAGAACCTGTCCTTGAATACGTACCTTTGTAACATGTATTAGGAATTAGCCACATTTAGTTAGCTCTCTCTCCGTCTCTCTCTCTACACGCCAAACAAATCCAACTTTTTCTCAACATGCACACTTGTTTCTCTCCAAACTTTTTTCATCACTGGTCTACTAGGCAGGTAAACTTCAAGAATTTTGTTCTAATAATAATTTTTGCCGGATTTTAAAAAAAAAAAAAAACCAGCAGCTCTGCACCCTATCTACATCTGCGCCTCTTCATGCTGCCCTCGCTACCGTCACGGAGGTCCCTTGCCTTCAATCCCTGCGTACCAAAAGCACCCGACCGCATCTAACATAACCTAGTGTGAGTCGTGCGTGTAGTTGCGAATTGTATCACCACAAAGAACCGACACTCAAAACAAACCCGAGCACGCCAGCTCTAGGTTGGTTCCTGTTCCTGTTGCCCTTGTGCAAATGTTCCTGCTGCCATTATGCAAATGTTCCTGCTGCATAATACAAATGTTCCTGTTGCCCTTGTGCAAATGCTCTGCTGCCATTATGCAAATGTTCCTGCTGCATAATACAAATGTTCCTGTTGCCCTTGTGCAAATGTTCCTGCGGCCATTATGCAAATATTCCTGCTGCATAATACAAATGTTCCTGTTGCCCTTGTGCAAATGTTTCTGCTGCCATTATGCAAATGTTCCTGCTGCATAATGCAAATGCCCTACTGCCATTGTGCTGATGCTCCTGTGCCCTTGCGCAAATAACAATACCAACGATTGTTCACAAAACAATCCCACTACATACAAAAACCAGTGTACCAACCACCAATTACGATTCCACTCTCCAATACTTCAATGGTTTCGTACTGGCTCACCCACAGGATCCGGAAGCAGTTACCCTTTCGACCTCTGTGACAGGTAGAACTCTCCACACCACCTAGAAGCCTCATCATGTGTTCTCTTCCTCGTATTTTCTTAAAGGCCCTAGTGTCCCTTGAGTGTAATCTCAAATGGGCCAGGTTACTGTGACAAAGTAACCTTGTAACTTCAGTGAAACGTTCAACCACCCCAGACATCCTACGCAAACCACGTTCGCAAACATTAGCTCACAGACCAATGATACAATTTTAGAGTTTTTTTTTCTATCACTGCATAACCCTTGTACCTTTCTTCAACAGATCCTTGTTCTTTGCAACTGTATTTATGTATGCCACTGCCTTTATATACATTTATTGACAATTCCTTGTTACACCATGTATCATCTCTTTTGTGTTCTGTTCATAACTATTCTCCAGCTAGGAATCTCTCTCTCTCTCTCTCCTCGTTTCTCTTAAATGTTTTTGGCACAAGTGCTGAAAAGGTAAGAGGATTTATTAGTCCTACAGCTCCATTGCCACGTCGCTTTTATTGCGGCGAGGGGGGAAGTGTTACGTTACAAATAGACCGCCAATATAGAGGCGCGCGCACTACCCCCTCCCGCGAGCGACAAACCGAGCGGTCGCCAGACCAACTCTCGAGCGGCAGCTCGCCAGTCTTCAGCAAGCGAGCTTCCCGGGCCCACGTTCCGCGCGAACATGTGCGACACAAGTTCAGTTTCGCCGGTTGTGCACTTCCGGTCCGCGCATGGACGCTGCTGCGACCGAGAGAACAAGCGCGTAAAGCCGCTGTGGGCCCATAAACCAAACGTGAGTCAATAACCATGTTACCCTTTGTGTGCAATTAAATGTTTTAGCCCTAACCACGCGTGATAGAGAGCAGAGACTGACGTTCAAACTAACTTTCAGCTAGGATCGTTCCCCTTATGTATTATTGTGTCTCCTAGAATTGAATAAACTGTTTATGTGACAACCTACCGTGTTTTGCTTGTCGAGAGAGGCCCTGGGGGAATGGAGAAGCGTGAAGTTCCGAACCACAAGCACTAGCCTTGAGGTTACGAGAAATCCTGCTTGCACCGAATCCTGAGCTAGTTTTTATTTGGGGCAGATACAGCAACTAATTTGTATTAAATATGTGGGAGCTTTCTCCAACCCTGCCGATAGCATCAGCACGCACGCTGACGCTAACAATATTTTAAAAATGTTAAATTTTCTTCTCGAAAACTGACTGGAATTTCCGATGCACATATAATTTGACGAAAGCATGCATTCTCCGTTCTCTGTGGGGTGAAAGGCTGCTGGGACGGATCTGGCTTACACGGGGTCACAAGTTCAATAGATGAGTTCATGTCGGAAGTAGGAAGTGAAATACAGATGAAATGATGGAAAATCGTTCCGGTCTGGAAGTCACATCTGTTTTTTTTTTAAATAATTTATAGGCACTAGACTACTTGATTTTGCCCATGTTTTTTTTTCTTGTGAACATTCTCGTGTATGAGTAATTTAGTATGAAGTTTTTGTTTAGAGATGTAGCAGAATGGCGACTTCGTGTTCCTTTGAAATTAATTCCTTATGATGATATTAAATCATTCACAAGATCATAAGTACACATTCAGTAAGAGTGGTTAAAAAATTCAGTTCCTATAAATAAGTAAAGATGATTTTACTTTGAATAAAAAATAATTAGCGCGTGGTTAGAGCTTACCGGTCGATGGAAATGCGCAAACTACAATCGTTTGGTGACATAGCAGGGGTGCCCGGTTATTGTCCGGGACTTGGCGGGGGTGCTTCTGCCCACCAGCTGCGTGATAGGCCGGATCGAAAGAAAATGGTTGAGGGAGTCCCTTCGACTTCTCCAGCTGTACTCTCTCGGAAAATCGCCTTGCACCGCAGTTGGAGGGATGGTTTCAACGTCCGTTACTCCTGGACACACTGAGCCCCAGATTCCTACCCGGCCCTCATATCTTTTTCCTTCCCAGAACTTCCTATCCTTCCCTTCCTTAAATAGACCCCCCACAGAGCATCCTCTACGATAACATAGGCCCTGAAGAAATTTATTTTCCTCAGTGTCTCCTGTGTGGAGCTAATGTAAAAAAAATCAATAATTTATTCTTCATGTTTGTATGAATGAAGCGTTAGTTTTTCTTCGTTAAGCCTCGATGACATTGAGCGAGTTTACAAGCTACTATCTGGGAAATTCACTATCTGTTAGTAAACTCGCTCAGTTTCATCGTATTACTTGCTAACTAGCAGATTGTGGACAATCTCCGAAAAAAGTAGAAAGGTGGTCAAGCTACTATCTGGGAAATTCACTATCTGTTAGTAAACTCGCTCAGTTTCATCGTATTACTTGCTAACTAGCAGATTGTGGACAATCTACGAAAAAAGTAGAAAGGTGGGCAACTTTCCTCGCTACTCGCTAGAGTTTGTCTAAAGATGGCGGCCCACCAACAGCTGATTTTGTCTGTCAGAATTAGTTCGCACGGGAGTCGTAATTCTCGCTACTAGCTGCGAATTCAAGTTTTCTACAAAATGTCGACAGAGTTGCATGGCGCGGAGGTCGTTATTTTAGCTGATACTGGCGCTACTGAGCGAGTAGACAGTTTTGTGTAATCTCACTCGCCGATTCACCCGCTTTTAAACTTACCAGCTAGTAGCTTCCAAACTATCTTAAGGGGGTATTCTAGTCTAGAATCATGAATTGTAGGTGTTTTTTCAGGTGCAATAAAAAAACCAATATTTTTTACCAGCCTTTACTTTGCCAAATATTTATTACGCATTAAAGAATACATAAAAAAAATGTTACGAAAAAATTAAAAATTCTTAAAGTTACAGTGTGTTGTGGGGGGTCTCAAAAAATTCTTAAAGTTACAGTGTGTTGTGGGGGGTCTCAAAAAATTCTTAAAGTTACAGTGTGTTGTGGGGGGTCTCAAAAAATGGCGCGCCCCGGTTACCACGATTGCAACCCTCTTAGTAATTTAAAAAACGAAATATTAATTCTTAATCCAAAAAAATGCGGCTATAGCCCGAACTAAGGAAAAGTCAAAAAAATATTTTTCGCAAAATGGCGGCTATCTGAAATAAAAAATACATTTTTTTACCATATTTTTGACTTTCCAAATTTTTTAAAAATAGTAAAAATTTTAATTTTGTTATAATTTTAGTTAGCGCGATAATGTATAAAGAAGGCTCGCCAAATTTCAAGTAAATTTGTTTAGTAGAACTTGAGATATCTTGAGATATTAATGGAGGTCTGAACGCCGTTGGCAGCAACAAAAAATTGTCAAAAGAAGCGAAGCTAGCCGTCCATAATGGAGTGCTGGTACCTACCCTGATGTATGGCAGTGAGGCATGGAACTGGCAGAGAAAGGATGAAAGTAGACTGAATGCTGTAGAAATGAGATCCCTGAGACGTATGTGTGGTAAAACCATGTATGATCGTGTGAGAAATGTGGAGATCCGCAAAGAATGCAAGGCTGATGTAAGCGTAATGAATAAGATTAAGAAAGGGACGCTCAGATGGTTTGGGCATGTAGAGCGAATGAATGAGGAAAGGAGTGTAAGGAGAATATGATATAAAAAGATTTTTCGACATTTGCATTATTTTAAAAGTTATAACCATTTTAATTTCGCGGTTTAGACGGAATCTAACCAAAATCTAAATAAAACAAAACTTTTAACGCATTTTTCTCAAAACCACTTTTTTCGAGACGGTTGACACGACATCTCAAGTTCTACTGAATCAATTTACTTGAAATTTGGTGTGAGCCTTCTCTATACATTACTTTATCGCATGAACCAGAAAAAAAGTAATAAAAACTGGTAAAAAATTGTCTTTTTATTTCAGACAGCCGCCATTTTGCCAAAAAAATAATTTATGACTTCTCCGAGGTTCATGCCATAGCAGCGTTTGTTTGGATTAAATAAAAAAAAATTTGGATTACTAGGAGGGTTGCAATCGTGCGTGCCATATTTTTGAGACCCCCCACTTAAACACCCTGTAAATTAAAAATTTTTAACTTTTTCGTTAGATTTTTTTTGAATATATTTTCCAATGTTTAATAAATATTTTATAAAATAATGGCTACAAAAATATTATTGTTTTTTTGTATTGCACCTGAAAAAACACCAACAATTCATGCTTCTAGACTAGAATACCCCCTTAATGACTTTTCAAAGGGGTATTAAAACACCACGTTGAGTTGTCATGGAACCATAATTACTCTTACACTCTTCTCTTCTCCTTGCATCGATAAAGCTACGAATACTGGTATTATATACCATCGCAATCGCTTATTTAATTCGCAATTACTTTTTGTTCATTGCATTTCATAACAAACTCAAGAGCTGTTTGTAATATTCACACATTCGTTTCGCATTCCCAGCCCGTGCAATAATGTCGCAATTTTACTCTCGGAAGATAACAAACACCATTTGCGTTTTACAATATGCATTTATTATGTCAAACTTATAGGCTTTTTGGCTTACAAATAAAATGTTATATATTCATAACACGCAATCGACAATTCCTACGACCACAATATAGAAACTTTAATTAAATAATATCTACCTATTATGACTTCAATTTCGTCGCTGCTTTGCTGCATCATCTACGTTTTACAACACCTGCGAGATTAGCGCACTTTAGGCGAACTAGGCTGTTTTTGCGTGTATGTTATACAGTTTCAATTAAATGTGTGTGTGATATTTTTCAAAATTGACCATGTGTCAAGAAAATTATTAAAAAAAAAATCCTTAAAATTTTAGATAAGCGATACGTACCTACCGAGCTATATTTTACAATATTAGTCTCATTGTATTGTGTATTATAGGTTTATCATTTGTTGAATTTACATTTATATATTTTTTTTTTAAATAGCTGCTTTGTTCTGTTTTTTTTTCTTCTTAAATATTCTAGTTCACATTCAGTTAGTTTTATGTTTCTAAATACCTATCTGTGAACGTTATTAAAATTGGTGTGTTTTTTTTTGTCATCTTCTTATACATTATATTTACTAAGACTATTTAGGTTCCTTAAATAAATTAATAAATAAATAATGCTTTTAATAGCCTGACAATATTTGAAAATGTCCTATTATCATCATTAAGGGTAAAAGATGTTGCTTGTACAATAATGGAGGACTTAAGTGCCCACCAGAAGATCAATATTATTGTCAATATTATCGTCAATATATTGTCCAGACCGTCCAAACT
The DNA here is from genome assembly GCA_936435175.1 of Glyphotaelius pellucidus. Classification (NCBI taxonomy): domain Eukaryota; kingdom Metazoa; phylum Arthropoda; class Insecta; order Trichoptera; family Limnephilidae; genus Glyphotaelius; species Glyphotaelius pellucidus. Next base: position 7,794,547 of record OW386537.1, on the reverse strand, counting down.
TCCAAACAACCCAAAACACATATCCCGTCTAGCAAATAAATAATTAAGCCGTCAAAAGGGCAAAATAAAGTGTATGAAATAATTTGTAACTATTAATAATATTTTCTGACATTTTAATTAGTGTGCAACTATTGTTTGACGTTTCCACAATTTGTCTACGTCGACGGTAATATTGACAATTATTGATGTCGATCGTCTCGGAGGCACTTTTGCCGACGAATTGAAACCCCGACACCTGGTTGAGAACCCGACGCATTTCTCAACTCAGCCACCGATCGGTGTGTGTATGTGTGTAATGCATTACGCCATCAATTCCGCCGTTGGTTTATCTTAAAAGTTTCTCAATTCATTATGTCGTGGTGGTTTGGTGTATTTACGATTATGTCCTATCTGCGGCAGTATGTGTTTGTATGATGCAAAAGTTTTTTTGTTTGTTTAATTTGCGGTTCGATTGCGGGGTAGTTAGCACTTGGGGCCGGGAGTCGATATCAGTCCGGGGATGAGACGTGGCCTGGCCGTGGGATGCTGGAAAGATGACCTTGGAGTAGATCTGCGTCATACGGGTCTGGTATCGGCGCCTGCGCAATGAACTTATTTGCAGGTTTTCTGCATTGTTTATTGCGCTGCAAGTTCTGGCAAAGATATTCGGAACAATGCGGGTATTAAATTGATTAGTAAAATGAAATAAGAGTTCTTTGTCCATGTAGTTGAAGAAATAATAAAAATAAAACATTTTCTACAAAGCAAAAAATCTTTTTTTAGAAGCTAAAAATCTTTCGATTGGTGAGTTTTGACGTAATATTGTACGTACCTAAGTGTTATTTTTTGTTTGGAATTTCTCGGTTAAAGCAAATTTTTCAGCTCACAACGTCAAATTTATTTTTGGAGGCAGGTATGGGTACCGCCGCCCCGGGAATCATTTATTGGATAACCAACACCTCTGCCATAGGTCACCCCAAGTGGTTAGCTACGTTTGATGATTTATCAGGGGTGCTCGGGTCCATGGAGGGTTTGTCTTGGCGGTCGATGTGTGTGGATCGAGAGTCTGGTTGGGGAGGTCTTTTGACCTCTCCAGCTAGAATCTCTCGATGCATCGCCTTGCACCGCAGTTAAAGGGATTCATTCATACGTCCGTCACCTAGACATGCTGACCCCCAGATTCCTACCCACTCATACCTATTTCCTTCCCAGAATTTCCTCTTCTTCCTTTCCTTGAAAAACCCTCCACACAGCATACTCTAAGATGACACAGGCCCTGAGGAAAATTAATTTCCTCACGGTCTCTGTGGAGCTAATGTAAAAAAAAATTCCATCGTGAGCTTAGAAATGAAATCAGAAAGTCAACGTATTTGTTTGAAAATTCACGAACGATGTGCTCCATTTACAAAACGTTCGAGTGCATATTACATTGGATAGAAAAAAAAAATTATATTACATTGCCAAGTACAGATGAAAAGAAAAGAGCAACAAATGAAAGCACTTTTTTTTCAAAACAAACAAGCCATTTAGGATTTCTTTGATTTTTATAGGTGAGTTTGAGAAATCAATTTCACTATGAATGTCATGTTCGTTACACAAACGTTGCATGCAAGAGAGGGGGTTGAATTAAAAAAAAATAATTATGTGATAATCGTCCAAAAGTCCTCAATATGACATCCCCAATTGGGGTTTGAATTAATGAATGAATGATTGAATGAATGAATCAATGAATGAAATAATGAGCGAATGAATGAAATAATGAATGAATTAATGAATAACGAATCAATGTATGGTAAATGAATGAATGAATGATGAATGGATGAATGATTCATTGGTTAAATGAATGAATGAATAATGAATGGATGAATGATTCATTGATTAAATGAATGAATGAATAAATTAATGATGAATGAATGAATGAAATAATTAATGAATGAGTGAATGAATGAAATAATGAATGAATGAGTGATGAATGAATGAATTTCTTTATTAAGTTGCATAGCAACGCATGCCGGTAACTCGCTATTGTATGTAAATGCCAATGTCAGAATTTGGTAAATTGAGTAATAAAATCCTAAATAATAATATAAATGGAGCGATAGGTGGAGGACTGGGAAAGACACAGGTTAATTTTTATAACGGAAAAAAAATACATATCATTCCCATGGGAAAATTCTTTCCCCTAATTTCATGTGAGTGAAGACGCGGGTAAAAGCTAGTGTACTATAAATAATAATGTATATAAATGTTTAATATTTTATTTGTGGTTTGGTTCTTACATTATACTTTATTTGAAATTCATATAACTTTCATGTTACGTAATAATGATATTCCCTTAATTATTTCGACGATCCCGAAGAACAAAGTCGGATCTGCTAAAAATTGAAAATCCTTTTATTGGCTTATTTTAACCCGGCGAGAGTGTGGCAGGGTAGGTCATACCCACCATGTTACTTATTTGCGTGACGTTTGTGACCTTCAAACCTGTTGTTGCTCTGAGTAGCTGGAGTTAAAGGAGTGCGGGAGGAGATAGCGGCGTGATCGCAGTGTCACGGCAGCCTGCGCTCGAGATACGCTTGCAAACTGCGTTCGGGTTTGTGATACCCCGCCACATAGCTGGTGTATATATTTCGTGTCAAAAACTAACATTACTTTTTCTGCTATTTTAACTTACTTTCTTTGTTGCAATGTAGATTTTATTAGAAAATGGATGTTGACAGTGAATAAACCCGACTCCGGTCAATGCTGAAAGAAGTATTAGAAAATACTGCACTGATTTGAACTCCAGTTCCTAAGATGTTCCTAATATTTTTTTTTAATTTTTTTTTTAGTTTGTATAGTTACTTGTTTCATGTTCTATCACATCTTTAAGTTTTTTTTTCATAAAACTTGTTTTCTTTAGTTCCTTTGTAGAAATTTTTTGTTGAAAATTCATAGTGACTTGTTTCCATTAAATTAGAATATAAAAATGGTTAAAATGCTGCAAATATTTTATTTCGAATACGTTATAATATAGTCTTGCTACAATAAAAATAATTATGGTAATGCTTTTTCTTAAGAATCAAGTTTTACGGTCAAATTTGTAAACGGGTATGTCATACCCTGCCACATATTTCTTGTTACATTTTTTCACCACACTCTCGCCGGGTTAACTTTCCTTTGTTGATTTAATTATGCTATGTTTCTTGATCTCAAACAGTAAAAATGCAGGAACGAAACTTTAAACAGCTCTACTGCAAAACTAAAAACTACAAAATCGCGCATCCGTCATTGTTCTTCTGGGCCGTTGATTTGGTTTATCTAGTCTCCGGGAAGGGTGTGCGCTGTGATAGTAACTTGGGTACGTAATCTTTGAACACCCCTAATTTGGATGGCGGACATGATAAGACTGAATAATCGGTTGATATGAGAGCACATGCAGATACGCGCGCTCCCCTATTAAAACTATAAAAATATTGACCACTATACTACCACACTACCATACCTTATTATGTAAACCACTCACAACGACCGACTAAGAAGGGTTGTGTATTTTTAATGGGGTGTTCTAATCTAGAAGCCCAAATTTCGGGCGGCTTTCGACGGTCGATAAAAAAACCATTAATATTCTAGCCATACATTTTTTATGGAATATTTATTTTTATTTTAAGAATTCACAATTTTTTTTTAAATAAAATATTTATACTTTATCAGTACAGTTTTGACGGCCTCCGTGGTCCCGAGGTAAGACTCTGGACTCACAATCCGAAGGTCGCGGGTTCGAACCCGACGTGCGCAAATATATTTTATTTGATTAATTTGTGTTATTTCACAATTTATTCATTTAAAATAATATATAGTATATTTACGCCACGTTCCAGAGTGGAAGATACTATCAGTATCGCCCTGGTGTAAGACCACCATTCAGAATTGAAACGTTGCTCGAAATGGCATTAGCCGTGTTTAATGACCAGATCTGAATAGCCAGGTACTTCCCCACCTTCCTCTTCCCTGTCTCCTTCCCCTCCCCACTACCTTCAGCCACACAACATACCCCAATTGGGGATGCCATAGTCTCACTGGCTCCAGAGGGGAGCAGTTGGGACTCTTGTGCGGTATTTCATATAAAAAAGTACAAATGTCAATATGATAGGGACCAACAAAAATGAAATAAAGTAATTTTCTCGCAAAATGGCGGCTACTAAAAAAAAAAGTTTATTTCAGATATTTTTTGACTTTTCCGAATTTTTAAAATAGTTAAAATTAATTTTTTTAATTTTTTGTTGATTCCTATCGTAGACAGATATATAAAGAAAATTCATGACAAATTTCAAGAAAATTGGTCAATTAGAACTTAAGATTTCGTGAAATACGTTCCGAAAAAATTAGTTTTGAGAAAAACGCGGTTTAAGTTTTGCTCTATTTAGATTCTAGTTAAATATCGTATAAACCGGTCGAAGTAAGGCTATAATTTTTAAAATAATTTGAATTTTGAAAAATCCTTTTAAGGGAGATATTCTATATCTAAACTATCGAAATATGAAGAAGACATTTTTTTCTAGACTAGAATACCCCCTTAAGCTACTTTACAATTTACTAAATTAAAGTGGATATATATTATATTATAAACAAAATGGAAGGTAGGTTTCTATTAATTTTTTTTCATCATAATAGCTTTATTTACTTTTAAATTATTGTACTCAATGATGCGTTTAATACATCTTGTAATATAAATATTTAACTTTATAGGTAGGTAAAGGTATCTACTATTGATGGAATTCCAATATCATGATGATAGGTCGCATAAATTTTCCGTTTTTTATATCATGAATTCGTTTAACATAGTTAATTACGACAAAGACGTCCAATGGGCTTACATAATTTAAAAATTATACATAAATACATAAATTTATAATTAATAATCTCTTTTCTATTTATATATTATGTTGTGTACAATAAGTTGCTCTATTGTATATTTTCAGTTATCATTTAATATAGATGATAATTGACAACAAATAAATGAAATGATGCGACTCAAACACTAGAAGAGGAGGAAGAAATGAAAAAGCGTTCTTGTGAAGCTTTTGTTTCTGTGTTCCAATATTTGAATAAAATTTTGAATTCCTGAAACTGGATAGTTGACAATAGGAAGATAATTGCTTGTAGGTATCAACATCTTTACATAGTATAAAATGAAGTTGCTCTCGCTGTCTGTACGCTTAGATTTTTTAAACTACGCAACGGATTTTCATGCCATTTTCACCAATAGATAGAGTGATTCAAGAGAAAGGTTTATATGTATAATACTATAATACATGCATATTAAAGTAGATAAAAGCCGAGAAATTCAAAGATTCAATTCAGGCAGCGGGCAGCGGGCTGGCAAGCGGGCGGTATGGATTTGATATGTATGCAAATTAACAGATGGCGTTGGTTATAAAGGTTGGGTAATGGCGTTGTGTTTCGTTAGCCACAGCAACGCGTAGCCGGGTCTGCTAGTACGTAAATAAAGAAGAGCAAATTATGCAGCGGACGGGCGACCAACGTGACTTAGTTTGTAGTTTTGTTTTGATAGAATTTTGCACACTTGACCTTCAAAACAGCGTGAACGCTGGACAGCGTGACTGGCTACGTGAGATTTCGAAAAACCTCGATATCCCCCTTTCCCACTCCTTTATGCAGAGTTTTAATACTTATTGATGAAATTTTAAACGCTTGATGTTCAAAACAAGAATAAATTTACTATCTATATCTGATTTTGAAAAACTCTTCTTAAAGCCCGGGCTATTGATTTAACTTCATTGACAATATGGTTGAAAATGACAATGCTTAATGGGCTTTGAATTTAAATGTTGGTAGGTCCTAGATAGAAGCTTAGACTCAGTAGGCATAATTATTTGCTGCATTTTTGTGGAGTATGATCATTCGTCGACATAATGATGTTAATCAATGAGAATTAATCTGTATAGATGTCTGATGGTTTGTGGCAGATTGTCATTTATTTACCTTTGTTGGCAGCCACTGCGTGCACCCAACAAAGTCACCCAGCAAAGACGATATCGATCTGCAGCCTTGTAAAACGCAGCACAAAGCAACGGCATCACACGGCCCATGCAATTGAATGGAAATTATTCGAGTTATAAAATAAAACTGGTTTATCCTGAAACCGGCCAATAAGGATACAAGGAATACGTCAGCTGATATAAGAGAAGCCTTTGATAGTTTACAATCTCTTTGTATTTATCATCGTTTGTTTATGTCTGTCAGATATTCGAAATTTCGAATACACGCGCTGTGCGCGCGCCTTTTTGGTACTATCAGTTAAAATGAACAAGCAGACAAAAACTCGTAATGAATTGCTACTGCTCGTAGCGAATTTAGACGTAATGATTTGTCCCTTTCATAAAGTGTCTATTTGCTTGGATGTATTTTGTTTTTCGTCCAGACTTGCCCTCTGTGTTTGTATTTGAACACTACTCATTTGGCGGCAAGTCAGTCTGGTTAAATCCGTGCGTCAGTTCGCCTGTATCTACAAACGCTTGCCGTACGTTCGTTGGCCATAGACAATAATAATATTTTGACAAACAAAATTTTCTATTCAACGACGCACGAAAGCGCGCTCTTTTGTTCGTTTTGCGATTTTCGTTGGTTACTTTGTGAATTATTTTGGATTTCTGTTTCAACTTTTGACAAAGGAAAACTCCTGATCACTTTTTGGTAAGTCGCATTGATATATACAATATACTGTCCTTGTATTTTCATCATAATATTGATATGCTCGAACCAATTTTGTTTATATTTTAAAAGTTTGGTGGAATATTAAATGTGACTTCAGCATAGCATCACCTTCCAATATTCACGTTCCCAACTTCCCTTTCATATTTTTAACATGCCAATAACAACCATATAAATTTCGAAGTAATACCAAACAATATCAAAATAAAATGTTCTGAGAAAGTATTGTAATGAAAATGTTTGATTATTTTCAATTCTGCAAACATAACCTACCGCGGATTTTAACTCGATATAACCTGCGTTCGTGCATCTATAAATAATATAAACAACTAACCTCCACTTATAAAACATCAAACATGTTTGAAATAACGGTTCCCTTTTGTAGAAAAGTATATTTTATTTAATATAAGGTTTTTATTTCAAGCAGAGCCGTTTAATTTACGCACTGGCGATCGTAAATGCGTTAGCCAACGGCCTATTAATTATTTAATTGTTTAATTATTACGTAGGTACCTGCACCGGTTACGTGGATTGGAGCATAAACATTAACAATGAAAGTTTTTTTTGTACGAAGTGTAGATAATGTTTGATTGATTATCTAGTCATAAATCATATAAATGCGTATTAATTTTATTTCGTATTTCGAATTGTTTGATTCGAAATTCAAAATAGTTAGCTACATAGGTATCACGCAGTAGCTACTACCGGATGGTACTCCAATTTGGGAGTTGGTTTTGTGAACCATTATTGGATAACTAATGCAGTAGGTCACCCCAAGTGGTTCGCTACATTTGGTGACTTAGCAGGGTGCCCAGGGATGAGGTTTGTCCGGGTCTTGGGGGCGGATGCGTGTGCCTGTCAACTGGGTCGTGAGAGATTGGTTGATGGAGACCCTTTGACCTCTTCAGTCGGCCTCTCTCGACCCGTCGCCTCGCACCGCAGTTAGAAGGACGGATTCATACGTTCGTTACACCTGAACACACTGACCCCCAGATTTCTACCCACCCCTCATATCTTTTTCCTTCCCAGAACTTCCTCTCCTTCCTTTCCTTAAAAAGACCCTCCACACATCCCCTAAGATGAAATAGGCCCTGATGGAATTTATTTTCCTCAAGGCCTCCTGTGTGGTGCTGTTGTAAAAAAAAAAAAAAAAATTTTTTTTAGTGTGAATACCTCACACGAGTCTCAGCTGCTCCCGTCTGGAGCCAGTGAGACTATGGCAGCCCCAATTAGGGTATGTTGTAAGGGTGAAGGTAAGTGGGGAGGGGAAGGAGATGTGGAGAAGGAAGGTAGGAAAGTACCTGGCTATTCAGACCTTGTCACCAAGAACGACTAAAGCCATTTCAAGCAACGTTTCAATTCTGAATGTTGGTGATACCATAACCAGGGCGATACTGAGAGTATCTTCCACTCTGGAAACTGCCGCAAATATTCTACATATTATTTTATTTTAAATGAATTAATTGTGAATTAAACAATTACAATTTATTTGCCCACGCCGGGATTCGATCCCGCGACCTTCGGATGGCGCCGTTTTGAATACCACGAAAAAAGAAAAAAATAAGATTTTAATTGAGAGAGTAACGCAAATCCATGCCTACATTCCTCAAACAATATTATTTCATTGGAAAAAATCGTTGTGACTTCAAAATTAAAATTAATCAATTTGTTTTGTTCGTAAATATTTTAGGTTGTGCAAAATGTCGCGAGTCTTTCGAATCTGATTATTATTTGATCTGAGTACTAATACGCTAGCGTTTGTACGGTTTGAAATTTTATTATTTCACGACGATATCAAATTGATTCGTTATCAGTTTTTAGGCACCATATTTTATAAGGTTGTACCTACCTCTACAGTAGAGTGGAGGTGCAAATACTTGGTCGATGACTACATGCATTTTAGTTTACTTTCAGCTTTTTCTAAAGTAAATATTATGGTCCAATATTAGATCGAGAATCGACTGATGTAGTAAATCCAGTCGTACAGGTATCGCAGTGAATGTTGTTGATGCGAACACAGTGCCCACACATATGAATTGCTTGTATACAGCATGTGTCAAACATGCTATTCAATTTCGGAAAAGAAAATTTCAGTGTAACTGGAAAATGTATATTTTTAATTTAATAACAATGTAAATATTTTCGATCAACTGTAAAATCTTTTCGACTATTTTGTCAGAAAGTCGAAATATTTCGGCTTTTCAATAAAATCCAAATAAATGGAATAATTCTGAACGCATCCGAAAATTAAAAACTATTTTTGAAAGGTTTTCAAAGTACACTTTCAAATTTTTCTATTAAAAGAAATTTAAACGTATAACATATTTTATTAGTTAAATGTATTATAAACATTTCAACTCACTTTTTTATCGTTTCATGTACAAATAATTAATAAAAATTCCCAATATTTCATATTTTTTTCAAATTGCGGCGGGAAACTTTGGATTCATAAAGGTGTACGTGGACATGTTAATTATTTTGTGTTAAATTTTTAGATTTGAATATAAAGCGTGGTGTTTTCTCTTTCTAACTCCGTTTAGATCATGTTTCTAACCATTATAGTAAGAGAGACACAATGATTTCTATGAGACCTTTATGATTTGTTCCGAAAACTGAACTAATTTGCCCCAGGGGTTAACACTAAACAACCTGTTGTCCATTTTCCACTAAAAACAGCGAGTAGATATAAGTGTTATAGTCAATCCTCGAAGCTCCGGCGCTCCTAGGTTTGACCAGTCAATCCTCAGGTCTGACTTGAAGTCTTGGTCAAAGTCTTAGTCAAAGCTCCTAGGATTGACTAGTCAAACCTAGGAGCGCCGGAGCTTCGAGGATTGACTATAACATAAGCAAGACAAAAAGGCTGTTTCTCAGTGATGCGGAAGTGTTATCATATGCACCAATACACACAATCCTACATAAATGGGAAGCTAAAAGACTTGCAGTTTTTAGTGGATTATGTCTCAATGTTGTGAAGTCCAAATTTTAGTAAGTAGTAGTAAATAATATTATGGTAGTTTTAGAAAAGAATATATTAGATATAAGATGTAAAGTTTTATAACTAAATTAGCGAGTTCCAGGCATGCGTTACTATGCCATCCTGCGTGTCCTTTCCCATTTGGTACATAAATACACCTAACATAGGTACATAAATATACATTTTGATAAGCTTTAAAGTATTCGATTTTGGTTAGTATCATAGGTGAGAATAAATTAAATGAAATTAAAATCAATTAAACATTTTCCAAAATTGAATTTTTATTTAACAATCGATGGTTTGCAAAATGTCATTCTCAAATTGTGACGGTTTCGTAAGAGTTTTTATAATGATTAAAAAACTTTTCAGATGTATTGTCATGTGGTTGTAATAATCCAGAAACCTTCGCGAGGACGGAAAGAAGGTATTTTGATACTACAAATCATCCACATCAAATCCCCAAAGTTTCATCGTAATCGGGTGAACTGTTAGCAACGCATAATTTCACGATGCCAGAACTCACTATTGTACATAGAATCGCGGGCAAGCGCACATAAATTCCCAAAATTTCATCGCAATCGGAAGAATGGTTTAGCAACACATAGCATACGTACATACACAGGCAGAAACAAACATATTTTCATTTTTATGGATATGGACAAAATATACCTACTTAAAAAAAAACATTCTCTCTGATTTTGCGAAATTTGATAAATCAGAGTACAGGTAGTGATCCTGCCGCTAAGAGATCCATTGCCACATCTCTTTCTGTTACATGCGTCGTTTATGAGAAAGAGGGAAAGGTTTCGAAGCCATAACGATCGTATTGATCATAATTGAATACTAGAGAGTTTCAGATGATTCTGCCCATTAATAATTTTCCCCGCTGCGATTGGTAGTTATTTCATTTATACGATTGTGATAAAATGGCAGATTACCAAGAGAAACTCAACAGCTTTTAAATTTATGAATATGTCTGTAATATAGCTAATTTTATTGAATTGTATTCATTGTCTGTTTCTGTCTTTGCAGGGTCGCTCAATTAGAGTTGAGATGAAGAATAAACATAAACTCAGAATGATGTTTATTTGGTGCATAAATAATAACATCACTTTTGTATAGCGCAGTTTTGTGTTATTTCATAGTATGTGTATACATGTTCCGTACCTACTTATTGTGCTTATCGGGAAAGGGTCACCAAATTAAGTATATTATAGTTTAGGTAGGTACGGAAAGCTTATTTTTTACATTACCTCGGGAAATAATTTTCCTCTGGGCCTTAGTCATCGTAGGCGATGTTGTGTGAGGGTTTTTTTTATGCCAATGAAGAAGAGAAAGTTCTGGAAAGGCAAAATATGAAGGGTGGGTAGGAATCTGGGGGGTCACTCTTTCCAGCCGGTTTTTAACTGCTAATCATCATCATCATCATCATCAGTATATTAATACGTGAAGCAAAAACTTTGTACCCCTTTTTACGAAAATTGCGCGGACGGAGGAGTATGAAATTTCGCACACATACAGTTTATATAGAGAAGGAGTGCAGAATGCTAATATTTTTTTAAAATTATGCATAAAAAATACATTACAATTATGGTCGAATTTCAACCATTATTTTTTTTAAATTATGCATAAAAAATACATTACAATTATGGTCGAATTTCAACCATTGGGCGCCACTAGTATATATTATTTTGCAAAACGCTTAGTATCATTACTGTAAATCAGAAAATACTTTTTTATTTATTTAAAATAAAATTCTCAACGGTGTCTTCTAACGTCTTGCAATTTGCACACATTTTTCCATATCGATTTCCAAGTCAATACAACTGCTAGCTTGCAGTCATTGCCACCACGAGCTGTAGAGCTGTTTAATAGCCATTTAACTGTCAAAAAAAGATAAGACGCCATTTTTTTATTAATTTGAAACTCGAGAGGAACCGACTTGTAACAAAAAGTGCGTTATAAACTAAACTCTTTTTTTATTTATAAAATCCCTAATAATGGAGATGATAAAGGAACTAGATGCGTGCCAAAATCAATAACGTCTAGACGTATTGGCCGTACGTGTGCATGACTTTGTTTTGTTTGGTATCCCCGGTGCGTCTCCCTTTTTAGCGAATGAAAAACAAAACCTCACTAAGTAGGTTCTCAATACATACCTGCCTCCACGAGATGATCTCACGAGGTCTCGGGGGATAAGAGGCAGAGGTTGCCCACCTGTTTTCAAGTGTCACCTACGTGGTTACTCGCGTGAGAAATAACATGGAAATTTACTCCCGAGTCTACCTAACTGTTGTTACTACCAACATTTTTAAAATTTTTTGAGAAGTTGAATAAATGCACCCGATACAGTGGCGCCTCGTGACTTTTGGGTGTGCTAGAGTGCTAATGTTAAAAAAACAGCATTTATGATGTTGTTGTAACCAAAATTATTTTTTTTATTTTTTCGTAAATCGATTTCTTGTATGAAAAATTTCAGGAAATTTCAGTTTGGCTGTGGTCGAAGCAATAATATAAGAGAACGTAAAAGATTATAAAACAATATCAAAGAATATAAAATAACACAGTGAAATGAGCATAAAATAATATAAAAAGAGTACGAAAGAGATAAAAGAATATAAAAAGCATACGAAGGAATATAAAATTGTGCATTTTAAAAATATCTAAAATCAATGGTACTATAAAAGTGTTATTATAGTGAGGAAACATCATTTGTGTATGTTAAGTTACATAGGTATATTATTTTTCAGTAATTTTTGGACACTAATAATACTGCAGTGAATTGTTATTATAACAATGATTGTCTAAGCAGATACAAGTAAGGAACTAGAGAATATATTATTATCATGGTGCATTTTTTATAGATAGTTGATTTTTCATGGCTTCTTTATTCAACGGACCAGTGTAATGGGCGTTTTACGCGATGCTTTTTTCATATCGATCCCCCCACTGAAACTGTATCGGGACCTATATGAAAAACTTTGCTTTAAACGACCATAACGTTGATAGTATTGAAGATCGTATCAGTGCTGGCAGAAAGAGGAAGTTGTTCAAGCGAAATTACTGAACAGTAGTACACCTTCACAACCAGTAAGACATTTTTTTAATCAATATTTTCAATAAACAACAAAATAAACATGTGACATTTCCACTTAATCTAGTTAAATTTAGCAAAATAATGACAGTTGACAGATGACAAATAATACTAGCCTTCTTTAAGCTGTACCAAAATTGGAGGTTCCAAAATATAACACGTCTTTTTTGCATACCAAAAACATAATATGAAAATATGTTCCATGTGGGAACTGGTCGAAAAAAGCATAATGTAAAACGCCTCATTTCTCTGGCAGTTAGTAGTCGAATCCCTTTGATAAAATTCACCAAAGTTGTCGGTAGGTGTTTGGCGATGCGTCCTGGCTCCACAACATAGTTCTCCAGATAATATCTCTCCCCTTTTCATATCATGGCGGCGGATTGGCTAGCCTCAACGATTAATCGGTTTTTTCATCCTCCACATTTCGTCTATTGGTTCTTTCCACCCCCAACAACTACGTGTGTCCTGTTAATCCTGGCTCCCTCGGCGAGCTTGTTTCTACATTTCTGTGTTAATTAATTATGATTAAGGGTGCAATAACTTTGTCGTAATAAACATACTAATAGTGATTATCCAGAAAATTAACCCATTACCAGTGCATTTTCCCTTTTCTATCATAATAGAATAGCTCCTCAAAAAACATTCACATAAGCTTTGGTCTAACTTTATGACATCAATCATGGCCCTAAGCATCGGGTTCCTATCCAGGTGTCACGGGTTCAGTTCTCCATCAATGCACAATCAACGTTATCCGCTTATTATTATGGTAGTAGGAAGAATTAAACTATCGTTTATATCGGTAGTAGGAGGAATTAAAATAACATTAAAATAATGTCTAACTTTATAACCTCAATCATCGCTCTAAGCATAATGTTTCTATCCCGGATTCAGTCCTCCGCCATTGCACAATCAACATTTTCCGTTTATTATTATTATGGTAGTAGGATGAATTAAAATATCGTAAATATCGGTAGTAGAAGGAATTAAAATAACTTTCAAATGATGTCCTTTATGACTTACTTTATCAATTATGGCTCTAAGCATCGGCTTTCTATCCAGATGTCATGGGTTCAGTCCTCCGCCATTGCACAATCAACATTTTCCGCTTATTATTATTATGATAGTAGGAGGAATTAAAATATCGGAAATATCGGTGGTAGGAGGAATTAAAATAACATTCAAATAATGTCTAACTTTATGACCTCAATCACGGCTCTAAGCATCGGGTTTCCATCCAGGTGTCACTGGTTCAGTCCTCCGCCATTGCACAATCAACATTTTCCGCTTATTATTATTATGATAGTAGGAGGAATTAAAATATCGGAAATATCGGTGGTAGAAGGAATTAAAATAACATTCAAATAACTTCCTTTATGACATCAATCATGGCTCTAAGCATCGGGTTTCTATCCAGGTGTCTATCCAGGGTTCAGTCCTCCGCCATGGCACAATCAACATTTTCCGCTTATTATTATTATGGTAGTAGGAGGAATTAAAATATCGTAAATATCGGTAGTAGGAGGAATTAAAACAACACTAAAATAATGTCTAACTTTATAACCTCAATCATGGCTCTAAGCATCGGGTTTCTATCCAGGTGTCACGGGTTCAGTCCTCCGCCATTGCACAATCAACATCTTCCGCTTATTATTACGGTAGTAGGAGGAATTAAAATCGCTAGGTTATGCGTAACCTTTAAAAAAAGGTAAAAAATAATAATTTCTTAGCGGTTTTAATATTTTTTTTTTTATTTTTTTCTCACCTTGGACCAAATTTGCGTCCCTGTTTTCAGCATCATTTGAATATTATTAACAAGGAATTGTGACGCGAAGGCGGTTCGCGTTTTCACTTGCATTAAGCCCGGACCGGTTTTGAATAATATGAGATCACCTCTCAGCTTGCAGGCTCCGGGTACCTGCCTGAAATATGGTCAAGGTTGGTCTGCATCCAAACTTACCGCGAAACCAAATGAATTATCAACAATTAATAAATAATTCATGCTTTTAAAGATACTTAATGCTTTTTTAACCTTTCAACATTCCTGTGTAGGGGGTTTATGAATAATTGTTTCGCTTCGCCCGAGATTTGATACTATTATTTTTAAAATGCGAAAGAAAATATAAAATTCTTTTTATAAAAATAAGTTTTTGGTTACCACAGGGGTGGTAGATTCTCCGGAAATTTAATGGCAGTTGGAGCCTTATGCTGTATTCACATTGAACAAAATTGTAAAATATTGCGTCCTGTCTATTATTTTGATAGCGCTGAATCATTGTGTTTATACACCCCTGATGAAGGTTCAGGCTGAACCGAAACCGGTTGCTTAAGAGGAATATAAACGCTAGAAATATTTCGATTCTCATGCCTACAAAATTTAAAATCGCGCGTCATATTTGCACGCGGCAAATAAGCGAAAAAGTGGTTTTTATTTATTTTTTGCGTAATTTTATAAGAATGAAAAAAAGTTAGAACATACAAAACCTCAAAAATAGTCAAAGCCATAAAAAATATATTTTTTAAATTGGTTCTTATATTAATTACTTCATGGTTAAATCATGAAAAAACATTTTTTTAGTGGTTTACGCTTATGTTTTTTGTTATGTAAATAATAATTTTATTGTAATTCCAATACATATAAATGCCAGTAAACGCGTCAATTAATCCGTAGCATATTTTTTGATGTTCATACTGTAAACCGATTCGTCGTAAAGATGAATCTAAATAGTGTCTAAATAGGATTTCACGTATAGCTTCGTCTTAACAACAAAGCAAAGTTACTTTATTGTTATTATTAGTGTTTGCTGCACATGAAAATTTAAATCATTTTGTCTCAAAACATAAACTCAAAAACTACTGAACGGATTTTCATGCGGTTTTCACCAATAGATAGAGTGATTCATTAGGAAGGTTTAGGAATATAATTTGTCAAGGTTTTGTGTAAATTGATTGAAATAAATAATATGTAAAGGAGAATGTCTGTATGTGGTGGACGAGCGGGCTGGCAAGAGGGCGGTGTGGATTTGATTTTTACGCAAATTAATAGATGGCAGTGGAAGTTAATTTATCGAAAAAACATTTGGTTTAAAGGTTGGATAACCATCAGTCAGCTAGTCTGTAATAAAATTACAATACTTCACCTTGGATTTTTGGTCAAAATTGAAATTTAAAGTAACTTAGTGGTACTTTGAACGGTGACCGGACAACTCGGCATCATGCAACTTCAAGACCTACATGCTTTGAAGTGATGAAAAAAATTGATTAAATAGGTTACATTAGTTACGATGTAAAGCTATTTTTATTTATTTTTTTTAACTTTTAATGACTTTTCAAAGGGGTGTTGAAATTGAGTGTTTCTGAATTGTCATGGAACTCTTTGTCACTGATCTAAAGATTTAAATTAAATTAATTTTAAAGTTTTTTTGAAAATTAATTAAAATGAAACTGAAAGTTTTATTGATTATATTAAACCGACCTACAATATTATTAGTTCTAATAAGTTTGGTGCGTATTTTTTTTTTAATTGTGTTAATAATTACAGTTTATTAAATGAGAGATCTGAATATATTTAACTTATTCAGATCTAAAGTAGTGTAACTAAACTCACCATTAGTGATTCTTCCTTTCTGTCTACTGTTAAATTCAAATTTATGTTAAATTAAATAAAAGCAATTCACCTTGTAAAACACAATTCAATCAAATTTATGTGATTAAGTAGGTACCTTAACAACAGTGCTTGCTCGATTTTTTTTATTTCTTTAAGAAAGAATTTTAATTTGTTCACTGTGTTCTATACATTTAGTGTCATTGCACTTTAAAATAATATTTGACAGGTAAATTGGTGTTACTAATTTTGTAGTTCCATTTTTAATATTTTCTACTCTTATTTGACAGACTATATGTTATACTAATTTGTCATTTTAATTAGACGCAATGCGAACGACATAAATAACTTATCATCCGAGTTGAAAATAATTCAATTACAACATGTTTATGTATCTACGTATTATATATGAAATAGGCATTGAATATTTTGTACACAATTATTCAAAAATGATTGATCGATTCGGTTTAAATAGTAGGCATAGAAAGTAAAAAGATAAATAAAATTGGTATGAAATGGCACTAAACTATGTTGAGTGTCTTGAATATTTTTTCTCCCAATATATTGAACAGTCTTCTAAAAAGCAGAATTATAAACACCATATTATTTTATTTATTTTACTTTCACAAACATCGTTTTGTTGTTCCACTTAACAACCTTGTTCAATTTGTTTATCCATCGAAAAGTATTTCTGGGTATTTTCTAACCACGTTTTAAAACTTTATTAGATTCATGAATAAAAAAGTATGTTCTTTTTTTAATGTTATTTTTTTTTATTTCGTAGGCTCTATGACTCTATTATTGCCTTATTCCCTTCAGAACAGCTCTGTTCATTTGTAATTATATATTCAGGGAACTCAATAAACGTGCGATTTTACTTTCGAATACTTAATTTTGTCTTGCTTTGACACAGTTATGACAAAAACATTCTTAGATTAATTGATTTGCAGGATATAAACAAGCAATACGAATTTTCTTTTCAATCAATCTATGAAAGCGTCATCGTCATGACCTTAGCTAAACTCAGAAATGTATTAAGTAGGGACTACATAGTTAAATGAAAAAAAAATCTTTGATTTTCACTATTTTCATAAAACATTACTAGTTGGGGTACCCGGCTTCGCTCAGGGAGTTGATACGAGATTGAACTGACGCGACGTTCGAACCCACGACGGATATTGCTTTATATACCAAAAGGTAGCCCCATCCATACAGAAAAATGTTCCAGAGCATTCCACAACGTTTGAGAGTGCTCTGGAATATTCCAAAATGTTCTGGAATATTCCAAAATGTTCTGGAATGTTTCGGGATGTTCCCGGACGTTAACAGACACTCTCGAATGTTCTGGACTGTTCTAGAAATTTTTAAAGGGCGATACTTCCAGCCCTTGTATCTTCAAAAGCACGCCCTACAAGTAAAAATGGGAACCTTCTTCATGGATGGGGGATAGAGGGCTACCACACCATATAACTCACTTAAGGTTAGCTCATCGAGGGGATAGAGCGGTGATTGGATAAACTTCGTGACGTAGCTTGAAGTCCACTTTCCACTGGGAAAGTTGAATTAACTTCAATACAAGTGGCAGTGTTTTACTTCAAGCTACGTCACGCGTTCGAAATTTCGAAAGCGGCCCGACGAGTATTTTTTTTTGGAAAAGGGCCCGTTTGAGCTTACCTTTTTAAACCACAGCCTTCTGTATACTAGCCGTGCTGTTGGAAATCTTGCAACGTTGCAGGTAGTCTTACAATTCTCAGTCATTTATTCACATTCCTATACAACATTCACGTTGCTTTGGTGGTTTTTATTGAAAATATTGCGATTCTGTTCTCTGTTTGTAATCATTGCTGAATGAAACATCAAGGTAATCTTGATACACATTTTTTGCAGTAAATATAACATTTAATATGATGTACAATGTCCTTTTACACGTTTTAAGTGTCAACGCATAACCTATAATGTTGTTTTTTTAGATTCCTTCCTTACAGAATACACATGTATCTTGATCAAAACATGGTGTGATTATGTTCAGACTTGACTCGAAAATATAATCGTGACTTATTTTTATATTCAACTTCTATTTTGTTTATTTTAATTAATTTAAATTGTATTTAATTGTTAGTTTTTCTTTTGTCCTGAGGAAGGAAGGTTCTTCTGAAACTGGTCGATAATTAAATTAAATATAGTGAATAAAAACAGTGTACCTATTGTTTTACAATAGGTACGCACAAATACTTATTTTTTTTTATTAATACGTAATACATGCATCATACCTTTAAAATCACCATTGTTTTCTTACTAAGCTGATTCTTTACTTTTTACTGTAAAGCACCCTTATTGTAAAACTGTAAAGTTCTGTTTTTTTAACCCTTCGAATAATGACAAAATAATATCTATGAACTTTTGCCTGTCAAGATTTGCGCACTAAATTCCCGGTTCTTCCCGTGCATTTTAAATTTTCCTTTTTATTGGTTATTTTTTAACCTTTTTGCAAAAACAAAAATTGTTCTAAAATCTAGATAAAATAATCTTTCTGATGTGTTTATTAGAAATCAACATTTTTGTTTTTTAATATTAAAATTTTGGTATTGAAAATGTAAATTAGCTTAAAAATACATACCTGGGGATTCCTAGAAAAAGTACATAAAATAAAATAAACTGAACATTTTAAACACAGATTCCTTTTCTTAAGAAAATTTATAATAAAACTGTCACCTCACTTTTTATGACATTCATACAATTTTATTTTAAAATTAAATGTTTGTTACGTCACAAATTGGCGCAAAATAAAATCGTCACTTATGATCGGGTTTGTAAAATATCTGACCAATATAGCTCGTATATTCCTAAAGCAATAAGAAGCATTATTTCTTTCGCTTTCTAACATAAAAGAAATCATAAATGTATGCGTGACAGGAAGAGAGATATCTAATTTTTAATAATGCACGGTCGCTCTGGGACAATCTGGGTCTCCTGTTATTATAACGGCATATGATGTTTTGGGACAACTTGGGTCTCCTGTGATTAGACGGGTTAATGAATGTGGAACTAACTTTATATTAGCGAACTTTATTTTTAAATTTTAACAAATCTTTTTGGTATTTATTTAAATGAAATGGTGCTGAAATCTAGCATCATGGTGTGCAGGTAAAAGATTCTAAACTATTACCTGATCCATTTGATAACTTTGCTTTTTTAAAAAACAACTGTTTCTGATTACAATCAATAAATATTTATGTTCAATGTGTAAAATATATGTAGGGCCTAATGCTAGAAATACCTACGCTGCTAGAAATGCCTCTGAATCGCCCCGAATCCCTAGGACCGGGATTGTTTATCCATTTTGTGGCTCAAAAAATACTGAATCAATATTTTGACCCCTACATTAGATAGGCCACAATTTCGTTAATCTAGATTTAGAGCACCTACTATGGGTATTTAGAGCATTCAAAAGAGGTAAGTTTTAGAGTACCTAAATCAAAATACCAAAACTTCCATTACATGCTTTTCTAGCATTAACCCCATGTTTCCTTTTCAAAAATCCTAGTACAAATTTATGAAATACAATAATAGTCCTTCATCCGTCAAATATAACATTGGTTCACACCATAAACAAAATGCAATGTTGCCAAGTCTAACACCACGGCTTGAGTATACAGAAGGCTGTTTAAACACATCTTCTACTATCCTTGGTACAAACCCGCAAAAAATACGGCATATTAAAATTCTATTTTTGAAAAAAATAACTAAACACATTTTCTGTTAAAAAAATTATGGGATGGTAGGTACTTTTGTTTTGTTCAAACATTCTAATTTTGAAAATGACCTTTAGATTGAAAAGAAATCTAAGTTCTTGAATTCATTGAACAGGAGGTACAGTTGTAAATTAGTATTTTTAATAATATACCTAATTCAGGCTCTAAATTCGAAATTTGCATTTTCATGAATTTTAGTTTAGTTAGGTACTTGGCTAAAAATCAGATTTCTGATCAGCTGATTATCGATTCTGAATTGGGTATCATTTCCACTTTCGCATATATTTTAAAACTCTAATTTGCATAATATTTTTTATTGACTTCCAGTTATGAAAGTAGATCGCGTCTAACATAGGTACCATCAAAATAGCATAAGGAATTTGGTATTTTCTACTATGTTTTAGGCATTCAAACATGGTGTCTATCCCATCGTAAAGGAGAGCGTCTGTGGCGGGCAGGCGGTCAGGCTGCCGGGCTTTGTTTGTATGTTTTTTATACAAACCTACAGTTTTCTTCCGAAATTGATGAAATATTGGCCATTGTCTACATCCGTTTTCACGGGACTTCAGAGGGTTACCTATATGTGTAAAAGCCCCGAACAAGGGCGTTAATAAATAAATAAAAAAATTAAATTTAAGTCATCGCTTCTTCATGTCAGATAAAACCTAAAATCGACAAACTATCGGTAGTTGTGTTCCTACTTAGTGTTTGATTTGTTATGTAGGATTTACCCATCTCTTTTGTAATGCATTTGCGAAATTTGTCTTTGGTCTCTTTCTATACGGGAATCGGGCTGAAAAAAGAGATGGTGTAAAACCTACATTTAGGCGCTTTGCCGTAATCATCGATTTTGTTTTAAACTGGAAATAGGTCAAAAATAATTTACATTATTGAAGTGTACGACAAACCTTACGTTTAAATAAGTAACCTGGAGTCGTGAAATTTTGCTGTTTGACAGATTTTTTAATTTATTTTTTGTTATTATTTTTTTTCAAAAAAATAAAGTAATACTTGAAAATATTTAAAAAATCTCCTACCACCACCACAATAGACTGAAAAATTTGCCTGTGTCGTGATGGAGGACTTAGCCAGCCGAGGAATCGAACACGCGACGCCTGGGTGGGACCCAAACGCGATACCAACTCAGCCACTGACCAGTCTTCGGATTATAATAAGAGTGTACAAATCACATATTTTACATATTTTCTGTTGTCGATGCTTATTTTTTAACCTACTCTAGTGATTAAAAAGTACGGTTCTAATTATGAAAGTGACGAACGAAAGGATGATACATTTCATTTTGAACTTTAACTAATGAAAACTGTCCCTACATAATATTTGCATGTTGTATTGAACGTTAACTAAAAAAAAAAAAACTCTTCCCACATAATATTTGCATGTTTATTGCACATTAACTCAGAAAAAATAAAATTAAAACTGTTCTTACATAATATTTGCATGTTGTATTGAACATTAACTAATAAAAAATAAAATCAAAACTGTTCCTACATAATATTTGCATGTTGTATTGAACGTTAACTAAAAAAAATAAAATAAAAACTGTTCCTACAAAATATTTGCATGTTGTATTGAACATTAACTAATAAAAAAAATAAAAAAACTGTTCCTCCATAATATTTGCACGTTGTATTGAACATTAACTAATAACAAAATAAAATAAAAACTGTTCCTACATAATTTTATTTGCACGTTGTATTGAAGGCGACGCTTCCCGGCTCAAAAAGAAGAAGATGGAGAGATATGTAATTACGAATGTTGGACAGAGCGCGCTAATATTTTCGATGATAAATTTGAAGCGAAAATTGTGAAAATGCTTAATAAAACATGACTCGTTTAAAATAGAGCAAACATCTCGTGGGAGTTGTCTAAAACAACGTTCAAAGAAACACTGTGATTTTTTTCATAGATATAACTTGTTAAATAATAGAGACAAGCTTGAAAATAAACATTTTCGGAGCATACTTTGCGATTTTTTTCTATCGAGGGAATTTCATATAATTTGCGTTTCGGCGTGGGCGTTGTATAGATATTATCTTAAAAAATAACATATATTTTTTTAAGAGCTTAAAAATGTCAAATGTTCAACGGAGATATGCAAGAAATCGGTAGAAATTCGGATAGTGCCCCCTGAACTTTAACTAATAAAAAATAAAATAAAAACTGTTCCTACATAATATGTGCATGTTCGAAATGTAATACAACATGATATCAGACATGAAATTACTCAATTCTAGGATAATAACAATAAATATATCACATATTTTCAAAATTGTATCAATTGTATTTGTATTAATATAATAAATCTGAGATGGTCATTTCGTTGAATTCAATCTAACGCTTGATTTCTCCTCTCACTCGGTCATACGACATGGCTGGGTATGTTAATATTATTGGTGTGGTACAGACTAAAGCCGTGAATATTAATTTACCATATAGTCCAAGTGTTAACACGGCACTGTTACCTGTGGGTGCAGCGTTCTCACACACAGACATTAATAATAATAATAATGATGGCACCGGTAATGAGATTTCACTGGTATCGAAAGTGTTCCAGTATGAACTCAGCTTTACTTTACAGTTTACCCATTATTGCCGGACGGTAAGCAAATAAACGGGCGTCTTGTCTAATAATTCATGATTTATGATTAGCCTTCATTCAACGCTTTTAGATTAACTCTGTAGAATGCAAATTTATTTTTAGCAATGTCAATAAGATTAATAATTTTATCCACTCTGATAAGTTACTCGCTGCAATCATGTGCAATGTCTCAAAGCGCTAAATTAAGTTAAACTCCCACGTGATTTTGAGTAAATGTCTGTTAAATAATCTACCAAGGAACAAAAGGTGTAGAAATGTTGACTTACTGTATGTAGTTGTCTATTTGATACGGTTAATTGAATTGTGACATGAAAATAATAAGCAAGAACGATGGAGAACACGGAGTATTGTATATTGAATGATTTATTTACGATCCTTTTTGGAGTGAAACTTCTTTAGCGCCTTTGTGATTTGAAACTCGGATGAAACAGAAATGGCACTAAAAAGAGACAAACACATACATATATAGGATTTAGCTTGCGAAAGAATGAGAAAGAATGAAACCTTACCTACGAACCTGGCGCTGGCCGCTTTGATTATGGTTACACTTTTCAAGGCTCCTATTGGTTGAGATCGTTTTGGTGAAGTTTCGCTTCTACCGCGTGTGAATTGCATTCAATTTTTCTTTCTTACTGAAAATTTGTAAAATAAGTTTTATTTTAAAACGGTTTAATTATTTTTTTTGAAGCTTAAAGGCAAGGACGATGTCGATGTAAGGTAAATAAAAATGTTACGACATAGAAATTTTTGACGCCAGAGCTCACCCTTCGAAAGTTTTTTGCAGATTCATTCATGCTGATTTGTGCTTGGTAGGAAAAAAAACATACGTACAAAGTTGTTGGCTTCTGTTTCTTCTCCTTCCCACAACATGGATCTCTTCAAGATTCCATCCTCTATCCCCCATCCTTATAAAATCCTTTCACACAGCATCCCCAAATATGTATGAAATGTGAGAGAAAGTGATCTAAAAAAGGCATAGTGGTGTTTGTATAATGATATTTAACATTACTCCTCTCTGTGTTGTTTACAAGTTTCTAACGTGTATTTATAGTAATCTCAACCTTGGAAATGCATGCGAAATGTTACATGACACATAAAATATATAATAATGTGTAATGTTGCAAACATCACGTACACACATTTTATAGCACCTATTCTATTATTATATTCATTGGGTAACCTGTTCACAAGGCGTATTAAACGTTCCCAATGCCCTTGCTAGCGCCTGCCTGCTTTATTTCATAACTTGCGACAACCGTTGCGTTGCCGGGCATAAATAAAAGAAACTGATAGAAGTGCAGGCGTGTTCGAAAAATAATAGAAACTGATAGAAGTGCAGGCGTGTTCGAAAAATAATACAAACTGATAGAAGTGCACGCGTGTTCGAAAAATAATAGAAGCTGATAGGAGTGCAGGCGTGTTCGAAAAATAATAGAAACTGATAGAAGCGCAGGCGTGTTCGAAAAATAATAGAAACTGATAGAAGTGCAGGCGTGTTCGAAAAATAATAGAAACTGATAGAAGTGCAGGCGTGTTCGAAAAATGATAGAAACTGATAGAAGTGCAGGCGTGTTCGAAAAATAATAGAAACTGATAGACGCGCAGGCGTGTTCCCAAAATAAGCACACGTGTCCGTGTGCCCAAAATAAGCTAAATGTTTCCTCATTTTGCTGAAATTTATTCAAAATTTTCAAATGTTGAATTTATTTCTCGAGCGGATAACTATTTCATTGGCCTGTGGGGCCTATGGGTCGAAAGATCGCATGAAAATTACGATGATTGTATGACAGAATGACGTCATATATACCTACCTAAAATATAGATGTATGGTATTATTATTCACAACTGCCAGTTACAATAATAATAATATTATCATCAATCTTTCCATACCCGGAGAGATTCACGAAATTACAAATCCAACATTACTTACGCCTGCCAGCAGACGTTCCTCACGCTAGCTGTCAACGTAGGTGGTACCATCTTATGGCTACTTGCTTGAATTCGGTTCTGTTACATAAGTAGCTTTTTAACAAACTTCAAGTACGAAGATGGTTTTGCATAAGGTGCGGCGTCAGAGATGTATTCGAAGTCGGGTTTTTAAGTTTCAAGCGTACAATAATAACGTCAGATTGACAATTTACCATTTTCTTTCAAATGTCTACAGTTTTTTCAATTTCAAGCTTACAATAATAACGTCAGATTGGCGATTACAGTTTTCTTTCAAATGTCTACAGACCACAGTTCTAGGAATTAGCTGTTCACTGGGTTTGAATAAAACACCGCCTACAATTTGCAATGCGATAGGATTGCATCACGCAGTTTCATTCATCCAGAGGCAACATGCAACATGGGCATGTGTGAAATATGCCCATTGTCTGGAGTTGATTAAGATGATGTCTTTACGAGCCTAATGAATTTAAATTCTTTGTTTTATACGAGCCCCACATTTTTATACTACACTGTTTTGTAGTTTTTATTAGGTTAGCACAATTTAGAAATACCTCATTGTAATTCATCATGTATGTCTAAATACGATAAATTCAAATGGATTGAATTTTTTTTTTTAACCCCAGAGTGGAAGATACTATCAGTATCGCCCTGGTGTAAGACCACCATTCAGAATTGAAACGTTGCTTGAAATGGCTCACAACATACCCCAATTGGGGATGCCATAGTCTCACTGGCTCCAGACGGGAGCAGTTGGGACTCTTGTGCGGTATTTCATATAAAAAAAGCGAGCTTTTACATGATTGGTAATATATTTTTAATTTGACAGATACTTTGAAACTTAAGAAATAATAAAAACAAAATTACATTAGATAAAAGTCATACAACAAGTCATACAAACACAGAAAAATACAGTGTTAAAAAAAAGCTGTTTTATAGGTTTACAAGATGTGTTTAGTAATAGTGTTGAAATAAATATAAATAGTAGAGAAAGAACACAGCAAATTCGTACTACTAGAATTGGCTCTGGTCTGAACTTTGTGGCAATTCAAACTAAATCTGTTTTTGGTTAAAGAAATTATTTTTATCAGGCTCCACTAATTTTTAACAGCCTTCCAGAAAATATGAAGTCATCTAATTCCTTTAGCACTTTTAAAAAGATTGTTAAATTATTTGTGTTAGCCGAGGATTGCCATTGATTTTTTCTGCTTTGTCCTATCTAAATTATTAGCTAAATGATTATGTTTATAATAATAATAAGCTGAATTAATATTATCTTTCTCCTGACAAATATATAGCATATTAAATTATATACATATATTTATTATTTACAACTTAAAATTTAAATTTTTTATTTTAAATCAGCTCTCAAAACTATGGTCACCCTAAAAGTCTACATGTTTACATTAATGTACTACCTAGCGCCAACAGTTTAGTGTGTACCCATAATCTCAATCTGTAAGAAATACAACAATATAGTTCTTTCAATATCTGTATAATTTTGTTAATTTGTAAGGCTTGTCCTAGTGAGGTTGCAACAGGTTGCAAATTGTATTGTAAACATTTTACCTGCAGTGTAAAGAAACAATAAATAAATAAAAATATATTAAAAAAAACTGAAACTTGTATTTGACTTAACAGTGGTTATAAAACGAATACCAAATTTGGTGGAATATATGCCGTAGAAATGTGAACAAGTCAAGTTGATATATATTTTCTATCATTCATTCTCTGAGCGGAGGTGATATTTTCAGAAAAAAGTATAATTTTTCCGACAATCAAACCCGTAATTATTTTCTTTCTCATTGTACGATTAGTTTCCCATGTAAATATTTTCCGATTTGTTAGTGCAGATATCAGAACAGCAAGTTAGTAGGTCTCACTTCTTGCCATAGATGTGTCAGTAACGATATTACGAGATGAATGTATTTTCTCTTTCCGCGCTTGTTTTGCAAGTCTCTCGTTGCGCAACACGTTGTTATTACTTCCACATTTATCGAAAATAGCAAGATCATAAAATTTATTGGCATCGAATTGTATTTCCGTACAATTAAATTTTTAATTAGGTAAGCTTATCAAAATTATTCGTCGATGAAGGAAGTTTACAGATTTCGAAAGAAAGTATTGGGTAATCCCTTAAAAATAATGAGTCCATTATCAATAAACAAAAAATATTATCTTATAGCCCAATCTTGGATATGTTCGCATTCATTCGTTCCTTTTCCCCATCCCCTCTTCATTAATCCCTAGCCTCGCCCCCATTCCTACCACAACACTTAGTAATAATACATTGTACCCACCCACTGTTTTGTAATAGTCAAGTCATTATATGTTTGCCCTGAGGAAGGAACGGTCGTTCCGAAACCGGTCGGCATAAATAAAATGTATAAGTGGTTCTAACAATGTTATTTTTTCATTCATTTGTAATAGATAACCACAAAGTTATAGCTACATTAAAAAATACAAATTATGCGGTGTTTATTGTTTTTGTGTTTAATTCGTAGAACTCCATTTAATTTTTTAAAATTTAATTAAAATAGTTCTGCAAGTATTTTAGTATGTATTTTTGTTACAGCTGTTTCGGTTTACAGTTTGAAAATGGTCTTGTAAATCGAAACAGCTGTAACAAAAATACATACTAAAATACTTGCAGAACTTGATAATAAAACTATCAAATTTAATTTTAATTAAATTTTTAAAAATTATGTGGGTGTTTGTTAAATTTATTTATGTTCTCCTTTCGTGTTTTTTCCTATCTATCCCATGTCATATATTAATATGGATGATCTTTAAAATATCGACCCTTTGGAATAACAAGATTCCATCTGTCGCGGTAACGTCATGCGATAATGGGATCTATAGTAAGCTACTTTAGAGTTCATTATTGCATGACGTTTCCGCGATAGATGAACCTTGTTATTCCGTTGGGTATGCTAATTAAATAGGTAAGCACCATTGTAAATGCACATTGGTAACTCACCTGTGAGTAAACTGAGAGAGATCGACAAGCCAAAAATGTACTCTTAGTGCGCCTTATATCGCCATGAACATAGGTAATAGGCATAAAAATCGCTCGGCAAACTGAGTCTAGAGGTCACAGTTTCAAGCACAATTTTTATCAATTTTGTGAATAATTTTATGAGAAAGAAAAAAGTTAATCATTGGAAACTGTCACATCTAATGTTAGCCAAAAAATTATATTTAAAAAAGTTGTTTGCGATATGCGTTATATGCTTCTAATGAAAAGAAGCATATAACGCATTTTATTATAGAATTTTATTTAAAGCTTCAATTTATCCAAAGTATATTTTTTTGTATTTATAATGTAAATCGATTCGTAATGAAGATTTATCGAAAATAGTTATTTAGCATTAATCTTCGCATTACAAGTTGCAATACCTACAGCATCGGTGACATTACGACGTAAGATAATATTTGGTATAAATATTCGCTATACGGCCGATAAAGCTTGGGTATTGGCGAATTCTGGTTGACAATATTAATTAGTTGTGGTGTTAAAACTAGCTACCGTGTTTCATTTTTATTGCCGCGCCACAAAATGTTCCTCTCCATAAAAAAACGGTTTAGAGAGCATTTCAGCGGCGTCACTAGATCTCAAAATATGATAACTATTCGGAATGCATTTGCATACAGTAAGTACGCACTTAAATTGAAGGGGATTAAGTAATTATGCAAATTTATTGTATTCAAAGGATCACGCTATAATAAATTGTCAACTCGGGAAGGGTTAGTGAACTATCATTGATTTTTTTTAAATTTTTCTTCGCTGGGGGGAAATAATGCAGTGCGTAGCTGTTCAAAAATACTACACCTCTGCGTTATATTCCAAAATCGTGATGATGATATTACTAATGAATCAGATACCCTATGTAAAAGGCCAGCCAAATAGCAACGCCTGTAGCTGTCGTTTTCTTTGACAACGCACAGAGATTGGCTTCTTGTTACAATTTAGTTGGTCTGTTTTCTTTTATTTATACCGTAAGTAGAGAATACAATCCCGAGCATGTTTTTAAGTTTCGGGATTACAGGAATTTTGATGCGTAATCCCGGGATCCCGGTACTATCCCGGGATTAAGAAATGTGGTTAATAATTGGGATAAAATAAAATAAAAACATAGATTGTAAGTTCTTAAACATTATTATTATTACACAATTAGATAATTTAGAAATTTTAGAAATTAGGAAAAGTGTTAATAGTAAATTAAATATTATAAATAACCAAACGTTTTTTAAAAATAGCCATCTTTTAAATTTATTTTCGTATTAATACTTATATTTATAATAATTTATTTTGTTATTTAGACTTCCTGTTTTGTTTTAAAAGATTTTTTACTATGTTAATTTAATTTTTTACCCATCCTAAAATAATTTTTATACTTTATTTTATATAATAGTTTTTTTATGATATTTTAAGTAATTAATCACCTATCCTTTCTAATATTTTGTCTATGTTCTAATTTGTCTATACTTGTTTGTCTTTTGTTATTTTTTTTTAACTTATTATCCTGACGAAGAAAACATAGTTTTCGAAACATGTTGGTATTGTTAATTTAATAGTGGTGTACACAAAGTTATTTGTTTTCATTAAATCATTTATTTTTATTGTTTGTTACACAAGACAACTTATATATACTTGATATTATAAATTCGAAAGTGCGTGTGTTTGTTTGTTACGCTTTCACGCCTAAACCGCTGAATCGATTTCAATAATTCTTTCACCAATAGAAAGCATTATACGCGAGTTATTTAGACTGTATATAATGGTAAGCTCTGGCGTTGTAAAATTATAAATATTATATTTATTATACGTGTATCGTCCCTTACAAGCGAGTTATTGATAACGTCAGACGAAAAGCAAAACAAATCGTTGTCTTAGTAGGACTAACTATGTTGATATATTTGCGGGAAATTTTATTTCAGGCGTCGTAGTTAATATCTATCTATATAAATAAAAATTAATCTCTTAAATGTTTGTACGCGCATAACTTCCGAACAAGTCAAGGCGCAAAGGATTACGGAATGCAAACTAGACATGATTGTGGCAACCCCGAAAATCCCGAGATTAGCCAAAGTGCCAAATTTTCGTGATCGAAAATAGGCCGAGATCCCGGGACCCCGGGAATTGGGATCCCGGGATTGTTTTCTCTAACCGTAAGTGATAGTAATAACGTTATCACAATATAAATATCGCAAAAAATATTGGTGATCTATTTTAGAAGTGTGGCAGAAATTTATCAAAATACCAACAATTCAAAATCGTTAATATTTTGTAGCTTTTATTATTATTTTACGTAGGTATATTTTGCTATTGGGTGAAAAAGAACAGGACATTCTATAAACAAACATCCACCATGTAAAATTGTTGTTTGGAAAAGATCGGCGGTCATCTTGGCTGTCAGTGTCTTGTCTATAATATAAACAGTTTTGGTGAATCACACCGTGATTTTCATTTTAATCCTTTGTGGATCATCATTGAATAACCGAATGACGGGAATGTATGTTTTGAATTCCTCCCGATTGTAATAATATTTATAGTAGATATGTGTGTTGGTGTGTGTGCACTTCCGCTGCTGATGCTATGATTATTATTATTCATTGTTATTTGTTATTTTATTCCTTCCTTCCAAGTTTAAAGGAACACTTGCAACGATTGTGTCGTTTGTGGTTTTATAAATTAGATGTTATTAAATCACTTCTTCATTGAATTTATCGCTTTTCATAGCAATTATTCAAAATGATTACTCAATTTTTTAGGCGTTAATTTTCTGTTAGTATTTTTATGAAACAATAAATATAATTTAAACTTTTTATTTGACAAGCCCCCACAGCTTGGGGGGCTTTGAAGCAGAGAATGGGAGGTTACCTCGGGGAGTTTGAATAACCTAGTTGAATTTAATGTTTCAAACACCTAATCATGGCTGATTATGAATAAAAGGGATTGAAATTATAATTTAGTCTTCTTTAATGGAAGCAATCTTCCGAACATGCCTTCCATTGATATGCTTGGTGTAACTCTAAGTGACCAGCTCAGGACGGGGGCACCCTCAAAGCCAGGGTCAAGTCAGAAACTGAGAGTTCTGTACAGGGTCCGCATATACTTTAATAGTACACAATTGCTGAACCCTGTGCGAATCGCAAGTGCGCCCCACTGTTGAATTTGGCAACCACCACTGGTCTGGAGCCTTAAAATACCTGAAAAACCCTTGACCCTGTGAAAAACGGGCGGTCCATTTGGTAGATTCCCTTATCTTAACAAACGGATTGATATCTTTAGAGTGCAGGCGTCTGGTAGGTATGCTGTCCTTGTTCTTCCGGTATTACAAAGAAGATGCTCCGAGGAACTAGCGTCATTGATCCTTTCTGTACCGGTGCATAGTCGGGAATCACGTCAAACGCGTGTCCAACATAATATGTACACGTCCTCTCCCGCTTCCCCTTCCCCTCTCGCGTTCCCACTTCGCCCTCCCCTCGCCCTCTTCCCCCGTCCCGCGAACCCTCCTCCCAAGTTCCCCTCCCCCTCCCGAGTTCCCCCTCCCTCCTCCCGGGTTCTCTTCCCTCCTCCCGGGTTTCCCTCCCCCTTCCCAAATTCCATTCATTCCCGGTACATTCAGTTTTCAAACAGCTCGCGCGCCACCTATCGAAATTTTTTTATTCAAATTTCCTAATACCAGAGCTCACCAGTATATATAGAAACCATCGCTGGCAAGCACACATCAAATCCGCAAGGTTTCATCGCAATCGAATGATCTGTTAGTAACGCATAATTTCATGATGCCAGAACTCACTATTGTATATAGTAAGAATCGCGAGCATGCGCACATCAAATTCCCAAAGTTTCATCGCAATCGGATGAATGGTTTAGCAACGTATAGCATACACACATACACACATAGGCAGAAACAAACATATATTTTCATTTATTAATTATGCAGATTGTATTTTAAAATTCATAAAAATATTTGTTTTATACAAGTTTTTCAAGTCAATTTACATTGTTTTGGTTCAGTTTTGTTAATGTCATTTTGATAATGGGCAAGTAAAATTATGATCATTTAGTCATCATCATTAATTTTACAGTAATTTGCTATCCCATTGGTTGCAGAGATATGGATATTCTCTTTGTCATTTCCTCTTCCTCGTACCTTACAACAAATCTCTACCCGTAGAAATTCAATATGATCGTTGGAAACACGAGCTATCCCTTCCATTAAAAATGCAATAACCGTGGGCGAGGAGGGAGGTGACTGTCACATGCCACAAGTCCGTTACTGCAAATATCCAGATGACTGGACTAACTGTAAATGACATATCTGTGATTCCAGCAGGCGATTGGCGTGAACACCCAACAATCCATCCGTGGAATTTAATATCTCGGCAGTGTCAAGAGATCTTGATGTGCGACGTATCAAAGTATAATTGTTTGCCGCTGAAGAACCAACTGATAGCAGTGTATTGTGGGCCTAGTGAGCCCATAGGCCCGGTATATCAGTTGGTTATAAGCTCGGCTTGGTTAGAATATAGAGCTTAGCACAGCTTGGAACATAATCCGAAAGCCTAGACGTCACCAATATTACGTCTATAAATTTAACAGTGGTGCGTCTATGGTATGCCTATTGTACCGGACGGGACCACGATTATGACTTATTATATTTATGTTTTAATTTAACTTAGCGTCGCTTAATGATTTTATGTGTTTGTTTCTTTTTTAACTTAGCGCCATTTAGAGATTCAGCGAAGAAGAGGATGAGTTCCTTGAAGGCCGTCCTCTTCTTCTAACCTAAAGGGGGCTTGTTGGATGTTAAAACGAAGACGAAGACGGTACGTCTTCGTCTTCGTACATTGAGGTTTAATTTGGGCGACTTAGCAGTCACCCATTCGTGGTATATTAATGTATAATTGATGTTTTATTAAGAAAGTTAATAAATTTGTGTTTTATGGGCTGTCGGTGAGGTCGAATGCGAGGACAGGGTTTTGCTGTGCCCGGTCTCGTTTTCGATTTCTCCGTACGCCACTGTGGGCGAAACTTGGCCTTGCCACGGGACCAAAATGCCTGGCGGGGAGCGGGGGGCTCCCGCTCCCCTGTCCTTCCCCGCGTCCTACCTTCGGGCGGACCAATTAGAGCCCTCCTTCTGGGGGTTAGGTATTTTGGTCCTGTTTGATGCCTGGTGTAGCTCGCACTGTTTAGTTGAATTACGGGAGTCTGGCATAATGAATTACGAAATAAATAATATGAATTGATAGGCCAGACTCCCCTTACCATTATTATGTAGGTTAACTTAGAGTAAGTTTAGTTTTAAGTTCAATAATTAAGATTCCCCCCAATAATGTCACTCCGGGGGGCCGATGATCTTTTTTGTATCTGACATAAAAAATCGAAATAAATTATAAGGAGAGAGGTCGGGAGGTTCAGACGGAAGCACGAAGAGAGGCGAATGATTGCTACTATGGTGACCTCAGCTGTGATGACCACAGCAGAGGTCGCGACCCGCTAAAACTCAGACTGCTCGGAAAAGGAGACAGTTTGCCGTTTCCACCCCCGCCGGCGGCAAGGTGGGGGTGCGAGCTATATATACGGGACCGCTACCCCTATATCGTCACTTATCGTCACTTCACTCGACCGGTACCATCACAGCAATCTTCGCCTCTCTGCCTGACCCGACTTCTCTCCGGACTTTTTGGATATATTGGACTTATTTCTTCTCTGCCTGGACACCTCCACCCCCCGGGACCCAGCGGCTACCAGGACTACCCAGCGCCTATCTACAGTCTTTGTGGGAGTAACCAGGACGTACCCTACACCTATGTTCTTTACTGTCATCTTTATGGAGACATCTCTATGCGCCGTAAAATTGCGATGTTTTATGATCCCGATATTTCAAAAACGACTGCAGTTTATAGATCCCTGAGACGTATGTGTGGTAAAACCATGTATGATCGTGTGAAAAATGTGGAGATCCGCAAAGAATGCAAGGCTGATGTAAGCGTTATGAGTAAGATTAAGAAAGGGACGCTCAGATGGTTTGGGCATGTAGAGCGAATGAATGAGGAAAGGAGTGTAAGGAGAATATATGACGCAAATGTGAATGGTAGACGAAGTCGGGGACGCCCGAGGAAGACATGGCACGACCAAGTGAATCAGATACTTGAGTCGGGCGATGTCAAGAGTCAGAATAATAGAAGAGCATGTATGAGACGATGTATGAATGTGAACGAAGCAAGGAGTGTGTGCCAAGATCGAGTTGTTTGGCGGTCTGTCCTCTCTGCCTACCCCTGCGGGGAAACGGCGTGATGGTTAGTTAGTTAGACTGCAGTTTATTTTTAGGCGGGTTTAATTTACGAATTACTTTTTGATTAAGTTCCCCATTTCAATCTGCTTGGTTCTCTGCGAGTACACTAATTTTAATCAGTATTTGTTCTCGGTTGGAAAACTGAGCTTAGCACAGCTTGGAACATAATCCGTATATAAGTCGAAAGCCTAGACGTCACCAAAATTACGTCTATGGAATAAACAGAGGTACGTCTATGATATGCCTATGCTCCTTACTGTCATCTTCATGGAGACATCTCTACGCGCCGTGAAATTGCGATGTTTTACGATCGCGATATTTCAAAAACGACTGCAGTTTATTTCTAGGCGGGTTTAATTTACTAGTTTATTTTTGATAAAGTTTCCCATTTTAATCTGCTTGGTGCTATATGCGATTACACTAATTTTAATCAGTATTTGTTTTGCTAGAGTCAGTGCACTATTAATGAAATTAACCGCTGAAAACGAACTGTCTTAACGTTGAAACTTTTAAAATCTCTTATCAGACTATTTTTGATCGATTATCAATTCCATTGTCATTCCTCATCGCTCGATGAATATAATAAGTCTATAATTGTAAAATTAGGCAATTTACGTAAATTTCGGTGTGAAGTATTAAATGTTATTTAAGTTAACGTCAGTTTTGACATATAACTGCTAGCGCCTTGG
The DNA here is from genome assembly GCA_936435175.1 of Glyphotaelius pellucidus. Taxonomy (NCBI): domain Eukaryota; kingdom Metazoa; phylum Arthropoda; class Insecta; order Trichoptera; family Limnephilidae; genus Glyphotaelius; species Glyphotaelius pellucidus. The sequence goes on along the minus strand of OW386537.1, from coordinate 7,759,869 downwards.
CGTTTAAAATAGGAACTATTCTGCGGATTTTCGAAGCTTGAGCGGTAATTTAGTCCGCTTAAATTGGAGCGAGGATTGTCGCACATAGCAAGGATAGAGACTGGCTGATATTCCGGACCGTGATGTCCGTGGGCCTAAAGTAAGCTAAATTCTTCCGTTCTTTTGGAGACATTGGTGCATTTAAATATCGAATTTTTTTCTTGAACAGGTCATCAATTTCATTGGCTTGTATCTGGTCTGCGAGCGAAAGGTCTTGCGAAAGGAAATGCAAACTGGCGACATCAGTTTTTCTTTGTAATCGGTATTATAATGTGTAGATCACACTTCTTTTGATTTTCTGCTCAGTGTTATTTGCTTTGCGCGGTTTGTTGAGTAATGTGGCAAATATAATGATGTACGTTTATTTGCTTCGGTTTGGTGCTATTTGCGTATCTCTGTATTATCTGCAAATAATACCAGCATTCAATCGACTCGACGGGCATAACAGAGTTATCCATTTCAAAATGATAATTTTTATTATAAAAATCGATTTAGTTTCATTAGTAACGTTTCGGAAATAAAAATTCTTTAGTCAGAATTCGTAACTAAAATTAAAAATTAAAATTTATTTTAGTGTTGCAATTATAAATAATCCGTTCAAATTTTAATTCGTTCAGTTGAATAATCAATTGTTAAAAACTGATTAGAAAATTCGCACAATTTACTTGATGATTATTAAAAGGTTGTTTCAAAAAAATTTGAACAATTGAAGTTAATTTTCACTTTCTGCGTAAGTTCTATTCAAGTTCTGTTGTTATATCAGTATACGTCAGTTGCTTCATTAAACCGAAATAATCACAGAACTTGAATAGAACTTACACAGAGGGTGAAAATTAAATTCAAATATTTGTTTTTGACCTTGACTTTTACAAAAAGATCAATAGGGAAAAATAATCCAAGACTCTATCTAGGTTACAAACCAGTTCATCGAACACTTGTTTCAAATGAAAAAAGGTAGCTGCCAATAATATGGAAAAAATTAGTCGAAGATAATATTGTTGATTCTGAAATTTGAAATCTAAAATTGACAAAATTGACGAATTAATAAGAGGTCTCAGTAGCCAGTAGAATTGGTAAGGCATTTGTCCCAGTAAGACAAGAGGTTATGGGTTCAAGACTCAGTTGCTTTATCAGACCGTTATCTTTATATTTTTCTGTGTCTTGTTGTCTTTCATATTTTCGTTTAGATTATTTGTGTTACCTTTTTCAATGATATATTGTATTGGGTGACCGGAGAATCAAATCAACGCAGAACCTCCTTTGAAGGGTCGTTAAAAATTTTGAAAAAAATATAAGTATACAAAAATATGTAAAAAAGATATTTTTTAAATTAGGTTACATTAGGTTATGGTTATGGGTTATTTTAAAATTATTTTTTCATAATTTTTAATGACTTTTCAACGAGGTGTTGAGATGACTTGATTCTGAGTTGGCATGGAACCGTTGCATTGATGGGAATAACCTTCAAAAGTTATAAAAAGAGAGTTGTTCTAATAGAAATACGATAACAGATACTTAAACGATGTTTTTTTTACAATACCCCACATAGGAGGCCCTGAAGAAAATAATTCCCCTCAGGGCCTACGTCATCTTTCGGGATGCTGTGTTAGGAACTCTCTGGAAAGAAAGGAATAAAGGAAGCGTAAACTCACTGTAGACTGGGATGCTGATGTCCATATAAATTCCACATATAATGTTCCAACTGTGCACAGATTGTATGGTCACTGAAGAAGACTTTTAGTAAATTGTGAAGACTTTTAGTAAACTCGTAATTTATCATTTGATACAAATAGAATACACAATACCATAGTCACTTAATCATGGAAATAATGCTCGCTTGTTGGAGGTTGCCACTGCACGGATTTCACATGTGTAGGTAGGAATTTTTGAAATACGTAGGTGGGTAGGAATGTAGGAAAAAGACAGGAAATTCCCAAACATGCTATGTGGAGGGTATTTTAGGGAAGGAAAGAGAGGATGTTCTGGAAAGGAAAAGGTATGAAGTGTGGGTAAGAATGTGGGGGTCAGTAAGTCCAGGAGTGACGGATAAATGATTCCATCCCTCCCACTGTCCTGCTGTAGAAATCAAAAGTTCTCCCTCAACCAGTCTCTCCCGGTCTGACCCGCCACGCAATTGGTAGCAGATGCATCCGCGGCCGGGCCCGGAAAAACCTCACCCCAAGTCACCAAACGTATCGAATTACTTGGGATGACCTAAGGCAGAGGTGTTGGTTATCAGGGCGGCCCTACCCGCCCTCCAGATTGATGGTAATACTTATACAACATTCATTGTATGCGTCATTTCAATGACGATATCTGTCCTTAATGAAAAACGGAAGGAAATTTCTTTACAAACTTGTTGGAATAAATTCCTCGAAATTCATAACAAATTTCCACGTAACAGTTTATTGCGGTTAATTGGAAACCATACGAACAACTCCATACATACCATTAGAGTGAATCATTGTACTACGGATCTTCTCACAAAACTTAGTATAATATGTAATAGTACCTGTCTTAACCACAACTGCGTCTGCGGAAGCCATTTTGGTATAATCATGATTATGTACGTAATCCACCATCTTTTTATTAGATTCTGACCACGTAAAACGTGAATTTTAAAATAATACCACTGTACCTTTTCATCTCTTATTTTACTTTGAAAAGCAGCATTATCTATGTGGGGGTTCCCAAACTTTGTAGCAGCGTGACCCACTTCGGAAACCACAAACTTTTGAGAGTCGTCTAACTTTAGTGGTGAAATTTTGGATATGAAGGCATTTTCTTCACTTTCAAAGTTCTATGCAGGCTTTAAAATATGTTTTCGAATTCTATAAGCATTTGGCATTTGGCGACCCTCCTGAAATTGGTCCATGACCATATACCAAACTTTTAAGAAAATAATGATACTGCGTAAGAGTCCTAACTGCTCTTAACCCTCTTGAGCTAATGAGACTGGTATCCCAAATTGAGGAGCGTTTTCACGAAGAGAAATATCTACAAAAACTTTTCTTTCACGCGGGATCAATATTTTTTTGATATCTTTAAGTGAACATTCAATTAACTTTTAGACATGATGAATATTAAGAAAACCCAGTTCATTTGTGAAAAGTCATCTTTATTTTAAAAGAAGTCGAAAAATGCGAATTTTTACAAAAGTGAAATATCTACAGATTTGGAAAAAGAAAGTTTTCACAAAGCGAAATGTCAATACAGTTTAGTTCTACAATAAAATCATTGTTTTTAATATAAGCATTTTCTTTTTTCAAATATTTTTTTTTCTTATAATAGGTATTTTATATACTCAGATTCATTTGAATAACATGATAATTGATCTTTAAAGTTATTTATCTACCTAGTTATTTATTTATTTATTGACGCCCTATTGGGCTTTTACACATAACATACAAATTTCTTTAAAAAAAAATTGTATAACATAAATAAAGGAGATTACAAGATATAAAGCACAAACTGAATATAATAAATAAGAATGTCACTTTAATAATAGTTATGTCTCTTTTGTGTATGTTCTACTACATATACATAAAGCAGGTAAATACTTGATTTCAGGAAATCTGAATTAGCCATTTCATTGATTTCGTGGAGACCTATATAGAGAATAAGATTTTTAAAAAATTGTGTTGATATTTGTAAAACGCTCCTCAATTGGGATATGTTGTGAGACTGAAGGAAGTGGGGAGGGAGAAGTGAAGGTAAATAATGGTGGATAAGTTACCCGCAAATAAGATGGGAAGACGACCTAAAACTCACGGCCGGACATCATTGGAGAAGAGTGGCGCGTGACAGGTCCCAGTGGAAAATGTTAGAGGAGGCCTATGCCAAGAGGCAAACTGAGCTTCGGGATATATTATAAAAAATAAGAACATGCCGAATTTCAAACCTAACAGAAGTTCAGAATAAAAAGGCTTATTATTATTATTATTAAGTTACCCGACTATTAAAAAAAGTTTGCCAAACACGGCTCATTAGCGGAAATGGAATTCTATATCTAGTTTTAATTCTGAATGGTGGTCTTAAACCAGAGCGATACTGCGAGTATCTTCCACTCTGGAACGTGTCTCAAATATGCCTTATATTATTTTAAATGAATAAATTGTAAATTATCACAAATTAATCAAATTCATTATTGCACACGCTGGGATTTGAACCCGTGACCTTCGAATTTATAGTCAATGATATTTACCCCTCGACCAAGGAGGCCGTCATTTTGTTAATTTTCGACCTGCGTACTTGACTTGTGTATGCATTTTTTTTGCTGATTTTTGGGAATTTTTTAATTAACCTATTATTGCTTTTAATGAAAATGTGTCGTATTTTCCGAAATAATAAATGAATATCCAGCCTTCTCACGCGCATTTCACAACGCAGTCTCTAATCTAATGATGAAATCGTAGGTAGCTTTATCATTCTTTTTGATTGGCAGTTAATAACTAGCAAGCAAATTTATGCAAATTTGTTTTATGCGTTCCAAGTCCACTGCGTACTGGTCTCCAGTTTTTTCACTTTATCCACACGTTTGGCATAGTCTATTTTCTGCCCTTTTGAATAATTTATAACCTAATCACTAATCAGACCTCCGTTTGAAAGTTTTTATTTACGATACCTTTCTTGCATATTATTTTGATTTTAGTTTAAACATAAAAATCACAACTGTCACGTCATTTTTAACAGCCTTCCAGAAAATATCAAGTCATCTAATTCCTTGAGCACTTTTAAAAAGATTGTCAAATTATTTATGTTAGCCGAGGATTGCCAATTGATTTTTTCAACTTTGTCCTTTCTAAATTATTAGCTAAATGATTATGTTTATAGTAATAATAAGCCAAATTAGTATTAGCATTCTTCTGTCAAATTTAAAGCATATTATATTATATACATATATTTATTATTTACAACTTCATCGTTAAAACAAAAAAAAAAAAACTTTTATTTTTTACTTTAAATCAGTCCTCAAAAAAATGGTCACCCTACAAAAGTCTACATGTTTACATGAATGTACTACCTAGCGCCAGCAGTTTAGATTTAATCTCAACCTGTAAGAAATGCAACAATATTGTTCTTTCAATATCTGTATAATTTTGTGTTATTTTGTTAATTGTAGAATTGTTAACCTCAACACAGGCTTGTCCTAGTGAGGTTGCAAATTGTTTTGTAAACATTTTTACCTGCAATGTAAAGATACAATAAATAAATAAATAAAAAAAAATAAATAAAGTAGAGTAACATTGACAAATATGTTAAGCGGCTTTACATTGTAAGTACATAATACATAAATTAAATAAGACACTTGAATAACCATAATTTAAGTTTAATTATATAGTCAGGTGGCGTTTAATTCACAATAAATTAAATTTCTACGTTTATTTTAATACTATATCTTCGAAAGAGACGATTCTCTGGAAAGTCACTGCTTGTAAATGTCACTCGTAAACGTTTATTATTGACATAAGCGTATCTGCTTCTCAAGTTATACTGTAACTGAAACGTAACAAGGTCATCTCTAAAGCTTTTAAAACAGTTTGCGATAATCTGTCGGTGATATTGAAAACCAAATACGTGCATGAAAAATGTGCTTTTAAAACGGTTTGCGATAATCTATCGGCGATATTGAATACCAAATACGTGTATGAAAAATGTGTTTTTAAAATCCAACACATTTTTCATACACGTATACATACATTCCACATATCCAACAGAAACGCTTTTCGCAGATTTCACGGTGCCTCGAGTGGAGAATATCTTCAAGAAAAATGCAATTATCCAAATTTACAAAGATAATATCATCAAAAAATTTGAAACCCACCAATCAAAAAGATATCAAGACAACATCAAAATACCAAAATTTAATACCAAACTAATGCAAAACAATTACATCTATTTAGGAATAAAGTATTTCAACAATCTTCCGATTGAAATAAAAAAAATCAAAGACATCAATAAACTGAAACTGAAACTGAAGCAACACTTCATCAGGAATAATTAATTAAATAATTACCTGTTTTTCTCTTTCTTTCTATTTATTGGCAATCTATATTTATTTCTATTTAATTTAGATTTTTCTAATTTCTCTAAAGTGCACAATATTTTAGTATGTAACTATATCCCATTGTATGTACATCTTCACATATAGATGATCCAGAAGTTTCAATTGTTCCCTTATATACTTACCTATTGCATAATGTCATTCTATTTCTGTCATTATTAGTGTAACTCGCTCATCAAGCACAAGAACTAGCTTCTTCTTTGGTGAGACTGCAATTTTAAAGAATTTCTGAACCAATATGTAATTTATATTAACCCACTGTAAACTTATATATCTATATTAAATAAAAAAAAAAAAAAAAAAAAAAAAAAACGGTTTGCGATAATCTATCGGCGATATTGAATAGCAAATACGTGTATCAAAAATGTGCTTTTAAAACGGTTTGCGATAATCTATCTAATACCAAATACACGTACGAAAAATGTGTTTGTGAGTCCTGCACAATAGTCCCAATCGTCTGGAGCCAGTGCAACTTTGGCAAATTTAGTTGGGGCATATTGTGAGACTGAAGGTAGTGGGGAGGGGAAGGAGATGATGGTTCAGAAGGTAGAGGAGTTCCTGAAAATTCAATTTTTTTTACATTAGCTCCGCACGGAAAATAATTCCCCTCAGGGCTGATGGCCTCATTTCGGATCCAAATCTAGCTTTAAAGGAGCTGAGTTAGCAACACTGGTAAGACTGTCAGTCTCGCATGGAAGATTATTTTATTAATGACTAATGACATTCAAAGCTTCATCTTATACGCAGTTATGTGCCCGCTGCAATAATGGCTTCGATAATTTTAAGGATACCTCCCGCTTATTCAATCCAATCACAAACAAATTTATCATAACATGACGCAATGCATCTACATTGTCAAGATGTTTATTAAGTTGCCCACAAAAGGCACACGAAAATAACGAAGAGTAATTTAGTACGGAGTTTTTATTTAGAGTTGTGACAGAACGCCGGCTCCGTTTTAAATTGATTGTTTATGGGAATTTTAACGCATTCACAAGATAATAAATAAATTAACAGTTAAACCAGCCACTGTACTCAGTCATCCTACTCGTAAATAAGAGCGATAATTTTATGTTGAATAATTCCATTGTGTTGTGCTCAATAATTAATGATGTGACTTTATTGTATCTTAACCAAAGCAAAAAATTGTTTGCCTGTAACAGCAAAAGTTCTAAGGCGTCGTGAATTTGGCAGCATTCAATCATCTGATTGTAATTTCTGGGACAACGCAACCAAATACCAATTACGTCAAATAATTCTCAGATTTGAAGTATCCCCCCACTGTAAAAAAATCAACCAATACATACGCTAAATTTAATCAATTTAACCCCTCAGGCCTCCACCGTATTCTACTATATTGTGAGTAGGTCAGAATATTTCCGCTTTTATTTTTATATGAATACCGCACAAGAGTCCCAACTGCTACCGTCTGGAGCCAGTGAGACTATGGCAACCCCGATTGGGGTATGTTGTGAGGCTGAAGGTAGTTGGGAGGGGAAGGAGACGAGGAAGAAGAAGGTGGGAAGTACCTGGCTATTTAGATATGGTCACCGAAAACGGCTAAAGCCATTTCAAGCAATGTTTCAATTCTGTACATTGGTCTTGTACAGGGCGATACTGAGAGTATCTTCCACTCTGGAACGTGCCTTGCATTAAAATCCAAATAAATGGAATATACGTGAAGGTATCCGAAAACTAAAAACTGTTTTTGAACGGTGATGAAATACGTTTTCAAATTTTATTATCAGAATTAATAATGTAGTTTTTCAAATATATATATATTTTTAATGCAATGTTTTCAAAAGTTTTCAAAATAACTCGGAGAAGGGCGACATTGTGTGACAAGGGGTATGGGGAGGTCATCAGCTCTGTGAGGAAAGTGAACTACTGTTTTGATTAATTTTAGATGTAAAATTGCAAAATGTGTGACGTCACTTTAGGGGGGAGGAGGTCTCACAAATATGACGATATGTGACAGGGACGGGGGGGGGGGGGAGTAAAAAAATCATGAAATTCGAGTGACGTAATTTATGGATGGCCCACTATGTTGTGAGGCTGAAAGTAATGAGGAGGGGAAGGAAGCGAGGAAGACGAAGGTTGAGGTGATTTTTTACTAAAACGGTGCTATAAAAGTCATCCAAATATTATTATTGTTTTAAGGTTGGCAAGTATCTGACTATTCAGATAAAGCCATTTCTAACAATGTTTCAATTCTTGATGATAAGTCTTTCAACGAGGCGATACTACGCGGAGATTTTCTTCCACTCTAAATCTATATCTGGTATTGCTGGAGATTTTCTCTTGAACTGGGATCACGACCGATGTGACGTGTGTTTACCGGTTCAACTGCTAATCTGCCAGTTTCTGTGGACCTTCGCAAAATCGAAAGCAGAAAATTTCACCGACTCGGCTCTACCGACAATATACGTACTTTACCTAGAAGCCTTTCCTATGACAAGTGTACCTACATTATTAATTTGTATCGTCATCACCGCATGCATTCCGTGTTTTTGTATGCAAATTTTCAGGTAAGTATGTGCTCGTGGGTTACAATAATTGAGCGGGGGCAGTTTTAAGCTTATGGGAATATTTGGATATATTTTGTCTAAATATTATTTTTTTATTTATTTAAACGCCCGTAGAGCTTTTACATATACACGTTTTTGACAAAGTACATGAAATAACATAAAATATAAGAAACAAAATAAAGGTAACATAAAATATAAGAGTTGACACAAAGTAGGTAATAGTTGGCACATACGTCGTTTGAAGTTTGACAAATTCAAATTATTATCAAATACATCCATATTGTTTAAATATTTGTTACCAAGATTGTGTAAACGCTGTATAGTTGGAATGAGATGTATGTATATGAAATGTTAATATTTGTCTAGTCGTTCGTGTAGGTACATGAAGATTTATTAATTGCAGGAGTTCACAACGATCAAATTAAGATTTTATTCATTTTAATAAAGAGGTTATTTTTCGTATAGAGTTGTAATATTTAAAATATTCATTAAGAACGGGTAATTTATATGCTCTGAAGGGATATTATGTTTAAAATTTACGAAACGTAGAAATTTTCTTTGAATTCTTTCAACATTATGAATATGAATTTTAGAAGGGGGACCAGACTACGGAGTTATGTTCCATTAGGCTTCTAACAAGAGATATGTATAACAGTTTAATGATTTGTAAAGATTCAAAGTTTTTAGTCGTTTTTAATACAAATCCTAATATTTTCATACCTTTATTAAATTTACAGTTTGTTGAATGTGAACTGTGAATTTGAATTGGCTGTTAAAATTACATATTTCGAACCGTCACCTTAAACTAAATAATCATCTTTACAATAAGCACCTAGACCTGTAACGCCTATATTTCATAAGAAAAAGTTTTTACCCCTTTACTATGAAGGCCACCAATGATCGAAATATATAGGAATATTATTTTTTTTTTAAATTCTCTGAGTAGATAACCATGAAAAATCACCTTGCAAAAGTTTGCATTTAAAAATTCTTTTTAATCCCAATGGGAAACCCGTTTTTTATGTTCGAGGTATAAAGAGCTTTGTATTGAAATAATTCGATACAAAGATGGTAATAAAACATAGTACACAACTTAGTTGGTTCGTGTACATAATTGCCTACATTATGTAATGTAGGCAATTATGTATTATTAATTTATCACTCCTTTGACTGAAGCTTTAATAAAATTCACGTAGTTTGCATTTGAATTAAATAGTTCTACTTGCATTTATGCATTTTGATCGACTTGTAATAAATTATTCAATTTTCTTGACGAATGTTTGAAAATCGATGTATCGAACAATACTTTTTAACTCTCAGACTAATTTGTTCTCTTTTCGGAACAACTCATATAGGTCTCATAGAAGTCCTTGTGTCTCCCTTACCAGAAATACGATCTAAACGGTGTTCAAAAGAGAAAACACCACGCTTTATATTCAAATCAAAAGTTAATCACAAAATAATTAAAATATATACCTTTATGAAAAGTTTCCGACTGCAATTTGAAAAAAAAATGAAACTTTGAATTTTTTTATTAATAATTATTACGTGAAACGACAGAAAAGTAAGTTCATAATAACGTATCGTACTGTTTTAGAACGTTTTTAAATATATTTAAAAAATTATGTGTTGTTTATTTCGGATTATAAAATTTTAAAGCGTATCTCATCACATTTTAAAAACAGTTTTTAGTTTTCGGATGCGTTCAGAAATATTCCATTTATTTGGATTTTATTGCAGAGAGGAAATACGTTGACCTTCCGACAAAATAGGCACGAGACTTGAGGGGTTAATGCTTTTAGTATTTATTTTTGACTCGGTTTCATTGCTGCATATTTAATAAAAAAAAGCTTTTGGTAAATATTCAAAAGTATCTATTTACGTGTTAAAAAATATGCAATGAAAAATTGCTTTTGGAATTCGACGAATTTTTACACTAATTTCCACAAGTTCTTAAAAATACTCTAGCCAGTCGTCCGATACCTTCTAAGAGCTTTACATAATAAATAAGTTGTATTTCAGTACCGATAACCTTTTGGCCTAGTTTTACGAGGGGTTTGTACCACTCGTATACAAAAAAATGTATTGTAATACAAATCTTTGCTAGTATAAATGTTAAAATAGATAACCAGAGATATGTAGATAACTACTGCTTACCTGACTGAAGAATCTTCGAGGTTTATAAACATTTAAACTTTATGTACATACATCTTTGCTTCAGAATTGTTTCGGACAAGACAAAACATAACAGTGAAGAAAAAGAAGAAACCTAATCTAACCTAACTTGCATTTTTTCGTGTTCTGTTTTGTCACTGTTCTGCTTTATCCGGTTAATAATTTTGAAGTATATTTTTTTGAAAGATTTTTTTTACATTAACTCGACACAGGAGGCAAATAATTTCCCTTAGTGCCTATGTCATCTTACGGAATGCTGGGTGGAGGGTTTTTTAAGGAAAGGAAGAAGAGGAAGTTCTGGGAAGGAAGTAGGAATGAGGGGTGGGTAGGAATATGGGAGTCTGTGTGTCCAGGAGTGCGGACGTATGAATCCATCCCTTCAACGCGGTGCAAGGCGATGGGTCGAGGGATTCTGGCTGGAGAGGTCAAGAGACCTCCTCAACCAGTCTCTGTTGATCTCGGCAGACACATCGGCCGCCAAGATCTTAACTAACCTCACCCCCATGAACCCGGGCATCCCTGCTAAGTCACCAAACGTAGCGAATCACTTGGGGCGACCTACGGCAAAAGTGTTGGTTCCCGGGGTAATATAATATGGAAAAAATATAAGACCTACATAATTTAATGGTGTGAAAAATATATTTGGGGGGGGGGTTAAGTTGTAAAGCGAAAAAAAGGCATATTTTCATGATTTTTTTTGAGATATGAATAATGTTGGTTTATTTATTTTATATAGACGTTATAGTATAACATCTGAAGTACCTCTGAAAAAAACATTAATTAAAAATATCAATAAATAAGTTCGTGAGAGCGAATCTCCGGAGGCGCCTCGAAAAAAAGTTGTTATGCGGTGAACATCATAACTCGTTAACGGATCATCTAAAACAAAAAAGTCGACATGCGTTTAAAATGTGATATGTTTTCCTACATGTTGAAGTCAAAAATGCGATTTTTGCTAAAATTTTCGGTGAATTTGATATTATAAAATGGAAAAAAATGTTACGTCTGTTGATTTACGTGTAAAAATAGTGTACAAAATTTCAAAGGGATCGGTCAAGTAGATTTTGAGTTATGATGTTCACGAACTTCAAAAATTTTTTTGCGAGAAAATCGAGTTTTTTTATACTAGAAATATACTTAATCGAGCAAGAGGGCCAGTCGCTTGAAACGCTATATCTTATTATCTGTTATTTTTTTTCCGATTTACTTGAAATTTTGACACAACACTCTTGACATGTTGTACATTTAAAAAAATAATTTTAAAAAATTAGTTTTTAAACCTTACCCCTCCCCCCTTGTTACCCATGCTATTTTGAAATGAACGTGTTTGAAATAATTGTCTATATTAAATTTATATGTTTTGTTAAAGTGTAAGCGTGTGGTCGACGATCTTGCACGACACTTCGTACGTGAAAGGTGACCTCGAAAATGTCCGTTTTCCCAGTGTTTCGATATTTGTACAAACATTAATCCCATTTAATTAACATTGACTGCAGTGGCTTGATAAATGCTAGCACTCGATAAATCCGCTGATCCCGGAGTCTGCACAATCGCGTCGTGTCGGTTCGCTGGAAAAGTTCATCGCTCCAACACTGCTATCACTTTCCCTTTTCGATTCGTACTCAGATACGCGTCATACAACAGTTACTTACCTCACAGGTAGACAGTAGCTGGTACGCAGTTAGTAGGCATGCCCGCAGGTAGACTGTAGACGAGTAGGTGATCTGTAAAGAGGCGGCGGAGAACATGCCAAGATCTCGTAAAACACAGAACACACGATGACTGAAATAAAAATAGTAAAGTTGATTATTTATGTAGGTACTGCAAATTAAATAGAATATCATTATTTTTGACCTGTTTATGTGTGACGAGTGAATGATTCAATGAATCAATCCTAGTTGGACAGGCAAAACTCCTAATATGTAATTTGTACTTTCATTTGTATCTATCTATAAATAAATAAAATAAATCCCTTTTTCTTGTAAACGCGGTGGGATTGTCAAAGATAATAATTGCATTATTGCGAAAGTATTAAATGAGTCGGGGATATTTCAGAATGACCCCTAATTTTGTATTTTAAAGTAGCTTACTTTAATTTTACTTAACAGTACTCGCATTAGAACAAATATAATATTGTTAAAAAAATTAATATTTTAAAATAATAAATTTTGGTTGTCATCTTACCCCATTATTTACCTTTATTCTACTCACTCACTCACTCACTTATTCACTCACTCACTCACTCACCCTCACTCACCTACTCACTCACCTACTCACTCACTCACTCACTCACTTACTCACTCATTCACTCATCTCCAAAGTTTCATCGCAATCGGATGAACGATTAGCAACGCATAATTTCATGATGCCATAACTCACTATTGTAAATAGAAACCATCGCGGGCATGCACATATCAAATCCCCAAAGTTTCATCGCAATCGGATGAATGGTTAGCAACTCATAATTTTATGACACCACAGATCATTATTGTATATGGAAACCATCGCGGGCATGCGCACATCAAATCCCCAAAGTTTCATCGCAATCGGATGAATGGTTTAGCAACGCACATCTCGCAAACATATTTTGATTTTTATATAATATATAGAAGAAAGATACATTTTAATGTACTCAATTTTAAAAAAAATGTTTGTACATATTTATATCGTGTAAAAGTATTTGGTAAAAAAATAAATAAATAAAAAACCAGTGGAGCAATATTTTTCGCTTTTAGCGGTGGAAGTAGGAGAATTTGTCTGGCTATTCGTAACCTGGGAGTGTGTCTATATTGAAAAAAAAAGTAAGCTACGTCTACTAACCTGTCAGCACTCACTAAGGTAAAAAAGTCCCGTGGTCATTATTAAATCACGATAAAATGATAACTAGGGTTCTTTCAAAGTTGAGAGTTTCAGTACCTTCAAACGGGTGTGTAACGTAACACGTTGTTCGCTTATTTCCGTCTGTAAAATCTGTATTTTCGATTGAGTTTCGCTAATATTGTCTTCATTTAATTACATATTATATGCCTTAAAAGAAACTCCCGGAAGATAAGAAACCATTTGAACCACTACTTTACTAAGCTAAGATATCCATAATTTTACTATAATTGTTTTCTTTTTTTCGAATAAAAAAAAAATATATATTTATCTATAAATTTAATAGGTTTAATTTAGCCATCCCATTCTCGTCGATTAACACACTCTACAAGAATTTAGAGGAAAACCACAAGCGAATACCACACAGCGTAATGTGAGTATTGATTATTTTGGTAATTCCAGTTGAATAATCAAGATATTTTGTGGGAAGTTACCTTTAAAAAAATTGTTGCTCAATTCTGTTTTAGTGAAACATCAACTGCCGGGCGTTGTAAAAATGCAAGATTATAAACATAGATTAAAACCGAAAATTATATATGATTTACAGATGTTGCTTTTAGATTTTTTTGGACGAATTGTTAAAAATGAACACTTTAAAAACTATCTGTCTTTTAAAGACAGATAGTCGTATCGAAAAGGTAGATATTTGGGGCAAGTTTTTTTTTTTTTTTTTTTTTTTTTTTATAATTTATTTATTTAATTTAATTTTAAATATCAACAAACAAGTCCTGCTAAGCCAATAGCATTGGCTTGTCAGCAGGTGCTTATGGTTCCATTACAAATATATTTTAAGAGTTATAATTAACATCTTATTTCTACAGATTCAACATTTTTTTCATACATTTTTTCATAAATATAAATATTCTTTTTGCGATAACCAATTTTTCAGCATATATTTAACCTTATTCATAGAATTAAGTTGCTTTATATTGTCAGGTAATAAATTAAATATCTTCGGTATGTTGTATTCAAACGTTCTCTGTCCGTACTTATTATTGAATTTCGGAACTATTAACCCGTCGTTACGCGTGAATCTAGTGCTATATTTATGATCTAGTTTCTCTTTATGCTGCGGGGTAAATATATGCTGAATTATAATTTTATACCATAGCTTGCTTCTGAAAAAAGATTTTCAACTTCAAACTCTAACTCCTACTCTCTTCAATGGCGTAGAAATACTTAAAAATGTTATGTAATGCCATTGTGTGTTTATTGTTGTAAAAATAATAATAATTGAATTTAAGAAACACATAATTACATCAGCATTAGGAATTTGATAATGATCCGATTTTTTAAAAATTACGTCGATCACTGAAATTTGAAAAACTGTCAAGGATAAAATGTTAATTGTTCAGGAGTGCGAAACCATATCTCCTATTTTTGTAGACCTATAATTATGATTTTTTTTAAATATTTTTTTTTAAAGAAAGACAAACATTCCCGAGTTATGAGTAATCTGACAATATTAAAAATTTCCTACTACCGCCACAGCAAGCGGAAAATGTTGCATGTGTCGTGATGGAGGACCTAGCCGGCCAAGGAATCGAACACGCGACTCCTGAGTGGGACCCAAAAGATTTTCAACTTCAAACTCTAACTCCTACTCTATTCAATGGCGTAGAAATACTTAAAAATATTATGTAATGCCATTGTGTGTTTATTGTTGTAAAAATAATAATAATTGAATTTAAGAAACACATAATTACATCAGCATTAGGAATTTGATAATGATCCGATTTTTTAAAAATTACGTCGATCACTGAAATTTGAAAAACTGTCAAGGACAAAATGTTAATTGTTCAGGAGTGCGAAACCATATCTCCTATTTTTGTAGACCTATAATTATGATTTTTTTTAAATATTTTTTTTTAAAGAAAGACAAACATTCCCAAGTTACGAGTAACCTGACAATATTAAAAATCTCCTACTACCGCCACAGTAATCGGAAAATGTTGCATGTGTCGTGAAAGAGGACTTAGCCGGCCAAGGAACCGAACACGCGACGCCTGGATGGGACCCAAACGCATTGCCAACTCAGCCACTGTCAAAATCATTGAATCTAAGAATACTTAACATTTTTTGTAAATTTCTTCAATAACAGTATTGCAATTATTTTTCATTTTTCAGAAAAAAACCTCTTAAACAGTCGTAAAAGACATAGTTATTTTCCTAGAAAAAAATTGGTTGTCTGTAAAGTCGGTTTACGGACGATAATTTTACGTGATAACGTCATATAATAACGATGGAGTGGAAGAGAGATAGATGCGTCACGAGCCGAACGCTTAGGCCGAACGCTTGTGTCGCGCGGTTTCGCTTGCATGCTCGTCTCAGGCGGAATGTGTCAATGAGTCATGCTTTGTCGTGAGTGCAGCCGGCGTTCATGGATTTATAAGACGTTATTCAAAAAATCGACGACACAGATCGAAAGAGAAAAAAAAAACATAGAAAAATTATGTACTTAACTAACTCATTTTTGGATTTATTGTCCTTTACAACATTTCAAATTTCCTCTATCGATTTGTTGAATTCCCGCTCTCTTCGGCTATTAATATTGCCTGGATATAATCTAATTTTGATACCTTTTTAAAATTCAACACCAATACAAATAGAATTAAAATAAATTACAGCAAACTTAACGATCATATCAAAATTCAATCGATATTCATTTTGAATAAATGATTTTTTTAATGATCTTCATTAGTATGTAGATAACCCATAACCGCAACCTTTCCCAGTAAATGAAGACAATAAAAATTATTTATGCAATTACTGACGTCCGGATATAAAACTGTTTAACCGTTGAAACTTTCACGCTCGTACACGGCTTTTAAGTTATCTTGTTATCTATAATTTGTATTATTCTTATGGCTTATGGCCACGTTCGATTTCAATTCAATCAAATAACGAAATTGTTAAGTACGTACTCTTATCAAGTTCTTATATTTTGCAATTTGTGGTTCATTCACAACTTATCTCAACGGAGTTAATGTTAATTATGGAGAAATAAAATCGTGCGCTATGTTTAATGTGAACATCTTTAAAAAATTTCACTCTCGTTTTTTTCATTAGATTTTAGAAATTATTAATTAAGGCAGTATTCTAGTCTAGAAAAAAGAAACCTTTTTTTTCTTCATGTTTCCAAATTTTGAATGTTCAAAAATATCTCCTTAAAAGGATTTTTCGAAATTCGCATTATTTTAAAAGTTATAATCATTTTAATTTCGCGGTTTAGACGGAATCTAACCAAAATCTAAATAGAAAACAATTTTAAACGCATTTTTCTCAAAACCACTTTTTTCGAGACGGTTCTACTAAACCAATTTATTTGAAATTTGGTTTGAGCCTTCTGTATACATTATTACTTTATCGCATGAACCAGAACTATAAATAAAAAAAAATCGGAAAATTAAAAAAAAAGTTAAATAAATGTCTTTTTTTATTTCAGACAGCCGCCATTTTGCGAAAAAAAATTATGACTTCTCCGAGGTTCATGCTATACATAGCAGCATTTGTTTGGATAAATTTTTTTTCGGATAACTAGGAGGGTTGCAATCGTGTCAATCAGGGCGCGTCATATTTTTGAGACCCCCCACGTCAACACCCTGTAACTTTTATTTTGTAATTTTTTTTCACTTGATTATTTTTAATGTATTCTTTAATATTTAATAAATATTTGGTAAAATAATGGCTACAAAAAATTTATGGGTTTTTTTAGTTGCACCTGAAAAAACACCTACAATTCACGCTTCTAGACTAGAATACCCCCTTAAATAAACTACGTTCCTAATAAACATAAATATGTGTCTAAATCAAATATTGTTTTGTAATTAGATTGTAAACCTTCCTTACATTAGGATTAAATCAACGGACCATGTTCTTCAACATTCAATGACAAGTGTAATTAATTCTTCTGTCCCTAGTAATTTGTCGTTCTGGATACAGACCGCTATTCAACAATGAGTTTCTACGCTCCATGTAAGCGATGTTTATCGAGGATCTGGAGAAAGTAGGTCCCTAGAGTTAATATCAATAATACTTTACTAATGTATGTAGCGCCATTTACGTGAAATGTCACCTCAAGCCTAAAGGGCACTTAATAAAGCTGGAGATTAACTAAGAATTATGGCTAATTTGCCCTAAAAATTCTTAGCCATTTATATTCAAATAAATAAACGAGACACTATAAAATATATGAAAACTGGTATTTATCCATGTCGCGGGCTCTAAAATTTCAGATTTTTTTTTTTACATTAACTCCACACAGGAGGCCCTGAGGAAAATAACTTCCCTCAGGGCCTATGTCATCTGGGATGCTGTCTGGAGGGTCTTTTTGAGGATAGGAAGGAATGAACATTGGTCTTGAAGAGACCCATGTAGTAGGAGGGAGGAAACACAGAAGCCGGCAAATTGTTCCGTAGCCGAGCTGTTGAACTCAATAATGACCCGTTCTCATGTGACAAAAGTCAACCGTGTACATGTTGGGCGCGCGTATGGCGTATCTCCCGACTATGCACCGGTGCCGAAGCGATCAATGACGCTAGTTCCTCAGAGCATCTTCCATTGAAATACCGGTAGACCATGGATAGCATTCCCACCCGACGCCTGTGCTCTAAAGATTGCAATCCGTTCGTTAAGGTGGGAGAATCTATCAATTGGACCGCCCGTTTCTGCACAGAGTCGAGGGTATTTTTCAAGTATTTAGGAGCTCCAGACCAGAGGTGGCTGCCAAATTCAACTGTGGGGTGCACTTGCGATTTGTACAGGGTTAGCAGTTGTGTTCCATTAAAGTATCTGCGGGCCCTGTATAGTACGCCCAGTTTTTGAGAGGCTTACTTCACTCTGGCTTCGATGGAGCCCTTTTTTGGAGAGATTTATTGAATAAGCAGATAAATATCAAGAAAAAATGCGTAAAGAAGGTTTAAATTAGCATAATAGTAAATAACTATGGAAATATAGTAATAGACAGTTTTTTCAAATAAAATAGACTAATAGTAGTTAGTCAATTAGATTCTGAGAACACTCAAGAATAAACCTAAGTATGCAATTAATTATATGCTTGTATGGGAGTATACTATGTGAGAGGAAATAACCATCAGATAAGGTTAATACGAATGCAAAAGATTCAGTAAATTGGTACCATATAAACGTCAATTGATTAAGTTGTAAGATTAGGGTTTACAGTAGAATCATTTTAAAGAGATTCTTGTTTGTGTAGTGGTGTACTATCCTAGTACTATTGCTGGGTAAGAAGGGACTTTCAAACTATTTCAAACCCATTCGAACCTTCATGCCAACATTCAAGCGTGTGATATTTGAAATGATTTGCTTTAACATTACTTTTATTTATTGGATGTGATTTTTTATAGGTACAGTATGACATGAATAGTAGGCAAAATTAATATACAAAAATAGTATAAATGGCAACACCAAGATGGCTTACAGGAAAATGAACGCTAGTTTAAAAAGCACAATGGTCATATTTTGAGTAATCAAACGGTGTTCAGCAATTAGTGATACTTTCGGAATGACGATGATTATTTGAATTTTATGTTGAAACCCTTTTATTATTATTTAATGCTTTGCAAGGAAGATTACGTCGTGTAAATGCAATTTTTTTGTATTTCTGAATTTTACGTTTCATAATAACAATTTATTAGATATTAACAAAATATAATTCACAGATTAAAATTATAGGAACATTTTAAATAAATTTTTAAAAATCGGGAAAATGTCAGTCGACAACTGTCAAACTCGAATGTGAAGAACAAATTTTAAAGACAAAGCGAGTAGCTTGGTGTTGCCGTGGTTAAGAAATTTTTTAGTTGCAATTGAATAAATTTAAGCTATGTGTATGAACTTGGTATGATCTCTCGTAAACTTTTCTTGGTAGATATCAATAGTACCAATTGAATTTTATGAAATTGTTGAGTATTTTTTTCGTTTGAAAAAAGTTTGACTCCGTAATTTGCTAATTTTACATGAACTTCTTACTCATCGGGCATCGCTCATCTTATTTTAATTTGATGAATTGACTTCAAATTCTTGGTAAACCTCAAACACGTGTATCTAGCACAGGAAGATGAGTAACAGATATTCCTATATTACTAATAATATTATATAGGTACGATATTATTACCAAATGATGACCGCTTGGTGCGAAATATTAACGAACATAAAGGAGAAGTGTAATAAACAGGTTTTTGTGAATTAGTGTCGATTTTTAACCATCGCGGATATACCTAGTAACTATGAAAAATTATGCCCGAACTTGGTATCGAAGTAATTCGCCCGTATCATTTCGGAAGAAGCGATTTCGAGGGCGGGGTCTTGAATAAATACTAGTAAATAGGGGGAGGCTAGTTGTTACAAAAATGAAAAATATTTTTTACTGAACGACCGTTTATTCATTGAAACAAGAGAACATTTATAATAAATTGTGCACACTTTTATCAACAACATAACATTTTTTTGCAATAAAATATAGGGCAAAAATGCAAAATAATAAAATTAAAATGCAAAATAATAAAATTAAACATAAAAAAATGTAACAACATGCCCCTCGGCGGGGGCACTTGTTACAAACCAAAAAATAAATAAAATATAATTGATACCGTGTTAAAATGGTTTATTAATTCCGATGAACATTTTTCTTACCTCAATCGCTACTTAAATGTTCGTCAGAGTCACAATTTTGACAAACAAATAAACTTTATCACCGGTAACGCACGAAATATGAGCCCAATGCTAGAACTTAGTGCATCGAATCCATTTCTCTCCAGGTTTGAAGCAGGCGTAACTCTCAAAAAACACCAGACATAGGCACTTTGCGTTTTTTGAGTCCAAAGAAGAACAGTCTGCCTTATTTTTATTAAGCATCTATATGGCGTACATTGTTATATGTAACAACTTGCCCCCTAATCATTGTAACAACTTTGGCCCCTTTGGCGAATTTCACTTTAAAAGCGTAATATCATTTACACGAAATTTACAACGGTTAAGATAAATGTTAAGAAACTAAGTAGAAGGATGTAAAAATATGAAAAATACAATATAAATTAACTTACCTCTTATGGCAAGGTGACAATATGACTTCAAATTCTTTCAACGAAAGTTACTTTGCACACGCAAAGTTCAATTTTATTTATTAGTTTTTTTTTGGAACATCCGTTTTCAATGATGTTTTGTGGGACACTGTGATCGGCTAATTCACGCATGTCCACCATAGACATTCACGCAAAAATTTGCTCTGGTGTGTGATTTATCGATGGTGTAAGAACGTGTAACCCCGTAACAACCTGGCCCGACTCCCCCTACTAGTCACATTATCTAGTAGGCGTGAATCTCAGCTTCCGCAATACCTTATATTGTCTGCATGTAATTTACCGTAATGCTTATTTTATCTCAAATGTTCATCTGGAAACCATTGTTATGAAATAAAACAACCTACACAACCAACAATCAACCTACACATTTGTGTTTTACGAGTTTACACTTTCTTTGTAAATTCTTTTTTACGTGAGAATAAAGGATGCTTTTCAGGACCTTTGAAAGGTTGTTGAGAGTTCAGACTGTTGAAGTTTTAGAACATTACGTGTGTGGCGGAGGCGAACACAACGTCTCAAGAGACCTCTGGAACTTCTGACTCCAAATAGGCGAGATCGTGAGGTGTAGTGAAGAGCGGCTTTCTTGCTAAAAGATGTAGGATGATTCCAAATTTTCCATAATGGAAATTACAACACCAAATGTTTGTTACATTAACACTTCGAATTTTTTACTACATAAAGTGTTTTTTTAAATTAAAACTTTCATAATCTACGTAGCCAGTAGCCACACAGCGTGGGTGCTCTCTATACATAGTAGGTGCATGCCAATTAGAATACATAGTAGGGTAGATTACCAATTAACGCGAGATGAATTCTGGAACATAGAATGCAAAAAATCTGTAAACCGTAATTACCCTACTAGGCATAGAGAAGCACAATTTTTTATTATTAATATATCTCAAAAATATACGGTGATAGAACAAAAAGGCATAAAATTCCGGAAATATTTAACGCATTACCTGAGACATTAAAAATGAGACATCTTATTCAAAAATCAAAACTAAAGTTAGATCATTCTACCTCCGTAGAACATGAAAACAAATAATATTGTGGACAAATACGTAGATCTGTGAAAAACAAATAATATTGTGAACGAATATCTAGATCTTTTAACCATTGTTAAAAATAAAACATTACTATCGTACATTATGATCATAAGCATTATAATAATTAGTTAAGTATTTTAATATTATGTATTATACTATACAGTAAGTATTATGAATGGCGCACAAAAATATCGAGCATTTAAATGTACTATTTATTGTAAGCAAATAAATAGGAAAAATGAGAGATTTCTTATAATCAAACTGATTGACCAGTTTTGTAAGATTTAAGTTAAAAAAATATTGTACAATTAAAAACTGAATAAACATATAAAAAAGTATATCGATCGTCCAGTTGATTAGTCAGACATCTCCGAAAAATCGAAATTTGAGTAGAGTATGCAGTCCTATGTAAAAAATATACTCTCTATCTGGTACAATACTAAGATTACTTACAAACACCACCAAAAAACTTTTAATGCAGAAAAACTTGTAGTGAAATAAACAAAAAAATATTGTTTTCCGGGTTACTGGTAGGAAATTTCAAAATATCAAACTTAATATAGCAAATTTAATATATAAAACACAGACACTTGCGGTGAGCATTCGAATATTGCTTTTCCTATCGATAACGGTGCCGATTTTAAGTCTTTGACAATATCCCCTCTAATTCTGACCAAACCTGTCTCCACTAAAGCCATGTCACCTTTCAAACTCACCTTATCCTATTAACTGAGCGGAGCGAAGTCCTGTTTGGCTTGACACCTTTGCATTACTTATGTCTCTAAATTTTATTGTGTTTCGTGTCCGGTCAATCTTGTCAAGATGGTAACCGTATTTGATAGTTCCATTTTATTCCACTAGAGTTGTTAACTGTTGCGAGCTGTCAAGTCAGATTAAGCAACATTAAGTCTACTAGTCTAATTTCGCTGTGACGAACCTAGTCTTCGTTGCTTTTATTGCATATAGACCGATACAGACCAAATATTCATAAATTGTGACGTACTAGATATACGCCAAATATATGTTAAAACACTACTAAACTACATATTTGACAAAAAAATACAGTGTACAAAGAAAACGTAAAAACTCCGACGGAAAATACAAGCTTTGGACAAAGACACTATAAATATCATGCTATAAAAGCATTCAACAGTCTTACACTTGAAAATAAAATTGAGGAAAACAAAAATAAATTCAGACACAAAATTACAAGAACAAAAACGACAATATTACCGAAATTCCATAACATGAAAGAATAAAACATATAAATAGAATAACACAACGCACAAAAACAATATAAAACATACATCACTCACAAACACACAGCACATAATACATGCCGATATTTTTATTTAATTTTATATTTTTAATTTTACTTTAATTTTCACTTTAATGTTGCTTTTATCTTTAGTTTAAATTTATCATAATTTTATGTTATTATAGTCAACAATATTATATTTTTTTCTTATCAATATTTGATATGTATAAAAAAAAATTCTTGTATTATAAAATGGGGGCCTCAGCACGGACAAGCCACCCAGTGAGGCCAACATTACTGGATTATACTTTGAAATGTAAAATATTGCATCAAATAAATAAATATATATATATATATATATCCAAAGAAAACGATATAATATTATTCACCCATCGAATATAAACTTTGGTAGATAATATATTCACCTTGTGCTTTTCTTTATTGTTATCTGTCTGTTTTTCTTGTATTGGAACAAGGTTTTTTTCCACGAGTTGTATGTTTAATGCAGTCACATTTGTATCGCGTTAATTTGGATCGGCAAGAGAGCTCTGAAAAAGGCGGTTACTGATTACCGAGCCTTGAGTTGATTCGAGATAGCGGGTGTAACATATATACATTAATTGAGAAATTGGTATGAATTATCATTTCAATATGCCTCGTCTTAATTCCATGTAATCCTGACTCCGAGTTCTAACGGTAACGCCCGATAATTGGGTTTTTACCTGAATTTACTGTTATCTCAATTAAATCATGAATTGTATCTTTTGTAATTAAACAATGTTAATTCTATTTTTGGTGTTGAAATCTATTATTTTTTCGTAAGAAAAATTCTAATTTCAAAATCGTCCGAATGAAACCAAGAATTATTATTGTTCTAGATTCTTTCAAATTCTGAGAAAAGGTCACTGATCATTCTAATCAACAATTTTATTAAAATTTGTTCGTTTGCGAAAAAAATTTTTTTACAGGAATGTGACGAATTTCTTCTTATGAATTGGTTTTCTATTTAGTTACATTGTGGCAAATTTAGTTCTTCAAGTTCCTATCTGAAACATTTTCAAATAAAGGCCTAAGCTTTAAAATAACTTGCTTTTGAACTTTTTTTCCGTAATTTGAGTCAGATGGTCGACAGAGTGGGAAAATTTCAACCTTATGCGCAAATCTTCTTTAAAATTTAGTTGAAATGCACAATACTACAAAAAAAATCAAATTGTATTTTATTTTTATTGTCCATTACAATATTATTCCTACTCCAATTTGAAATGTGTCTCTTTAAAATCTAATTATCAATCCAAAATTCCATCATTAAGACAATAAAATGAGTTGCTAATAATTCATGCAAGGTATTTCCTAAACATTAAGATGAAGTTATACGTGAAATCCTATTTAGATTAATCTCTACGACGAATCGGTTTACATTATGAACATAAAAAAATATGCTACGGATAAATTGAAGCTTTTACTAGCTTTTCTATGTATTAGAATTACAATAAAATTATTAATTACATAACAAAAAATATAAGCGTATACCACTAAAAAAATATTTTTGCAAGACTTAACTATGAAGTAATATAAGAAACAATTTTTTAAAAGTACCCCTTTATGGCTAAAACTATTTTTGAAGCTTTGTTTGTTCTAACTTTTTTTCATTATTATAAAATTATGCACAAAATAAATAAAAACCACCCTTTCGTTTACTTGCCTCGTGCAAATTAGACGCTCGATTTTAAATTTTGAAGGCATGAGAATCGAAATATTTCTAGCGTTTATATTCTTCTTAAAGTAATCTTCACGTGTAGCAAACACTTTGTGGGAATATATAATAACCTTCACGCCCCACCCCACCTAATTGATGTTCTCTCTCCCTCTTCTAATTGTCTGTTAAATACCATGTATATATATATTTTTGTTTACATTAACTCCACACAGGAGGCCCTGAGGAAAATAATTTCCCTCAGGGCCTATGTCATCTGGGATGCTGTGTAGAGGGTCTTTTTGAGGAGAGGAAGGAATGAACATTGGTCTTGAAGAGACCCATGTTGTAGGAGGGAGGAAACACAGATGCCGGCAAATCGTTCCATAGCCGAGCTGTTGAACTCAGGAACGAGTCGGAAAAACGACCCGTTCTCATGTGACAAATGTCACACTGAAAGAAATGTTTAGGTACTATTTACTAAATTTTCAGTAATTATCTACTAAACAGTTCAGTTGCTGTGGTGACTGCCGAACATTTAGCTACTGTTTGCTAAACAGTAGTTTATTTATGACAGCTCAACGATTCAGATAATCTAGCTAAACTAATCGGTTGAGACAGCTTTCTGTGTTTAGTTGTGTTACCTAAACTGTTGTGTATTTTATATCTAAACCATTTGGTAGTGTTTGGTTAGAAAAACATAACTGTTTAGATGTAGTAACCTTATTATTTAGTTAATATTCCAAAATGGTTATGTTGATTTAACTAAACTTTGGTTGGAATAGCCCTACCGATATAGGTGTTTTAGCTCTCTACTTTAGTTGTGTTACCTAAACTGTTGTGTATTTTATATCTAAACTATTTTGTAGAGTTTGGTTAGAACAACATAACTGTTTGGATGAAGTAACCTTATTATTTTGTTAATATTCCAAAATGGTTAGGTTGATTTAACCAAACTTTGGTTGGAACAGCCCCACCGATATAGGTGTTTTAGCTCTCTACTGCTAGCTAGCTTTAGGTACTGTAGCTTAGCTTTTTGGTTGGGTTATCTATATTAGATAGGAAGTGCAGCTTTGCAGTTTAGCTGAAAACAATACAGGGTGTAAATGTAACCACCACCAACTCGAAGGATTGTACCCGTGATTCAGAATCATGGCTTAAATACTTTGAGTTGCTGGTAGTTTATTACAACCCTTTGAGAGATGAAACCTAAATAAATATTATGTTTTGTAAGACTAGAATCTACTTATTAAAATTCACATAAAAAATATTTTGTTAAGAATCGTCTCTCAAAATATTGTTTCCGGCTACCAGCAAAGCCTCAAAAAAGAAAACACGTTTGATCATACACACATTTATATTATCATTTTTTATTACAATTTTTTCTTAAATACAGTAAAAGTTTTTCGTGTACATACATACAATAGTACATTATATTAAATAAATGAACTCGATGGATATAAGTACCTTAATTAGTACCATCCATGCTGATGCTGATCCATGCTTTTCCTTCCCATAGGAATGGGCAGACCATCAGCAGGTATTGCGGCCTTATTTATTAAGTTACTTAGGTATCTGAAACTTACTAAAACTATTTAACTTACACTCGAAATTTGCTCTTCAAAAGCTTCTTGCGTTATTGTTTGCGAGTTGGTTATATTACCCAACAAGGAAATGTCATTTTCAACAAAGTCATCGAGTTGGTACAGGGGCGTTGTTTGTTTAGAAGTTGAAGGTATATCTTCAATCTGAAACAAAACAAAAATATTATCAAGAGGCATGTACTTAATCTTAACGTCTATAAGTAAGGTTAATAACTATTTCCAAATGTTTATCTAAAAAAGGCCTAGGTATACATGTCATCATTACTGCTTTTAAAAACTTACAGTTATGACAGGTGGATTGATTACATCTTTGAGCGCATTAATGTGTGCTGTAAACAGTGCCCGGTGCCCTACAGTCGGAATTATTTCTTTAATATCATCTTGAGATATTATCAGGAGTGTTTTCGAGTCTATGGCTTGTTCTGAAATAAAGAAAAAAAGACGAGAAAATAGAAAAATTTTCAAAACAAGAAAATAAAAATTTATTTTTCAAAGGAATGAAAATTATTTAAAAATTATTAATTTTAAAAAAAAATATATTTATGCAACAGCAGATACCGAATACCCTGTATCATGAACCAAGCGGAGATAAAATAGTTAAACACAATTCAATGTTCAAAATGTTATGACCGAAATAATTGCAATAGGTACACTTTTATTAAAATTATAAACATAACCTTCTATGATCGACCATCTATCGGTACTTCAAAGCTAGTTTGGTTGGTTCTAGTTTCTGACGCTAGGGTAAAACTGTAACTCAGAAGATACTGCAGTTTCCAAACATTCGTTCAATACAAAATAATACTGGCGGAAACTAACAAAGATATTATAAAGATATACTGTACTCTCTCTGACCTGTGTCATGACTCATGACACAATCTTGGTTTTAGCGTCCACACGCACTATACAAACTAGGTACATAATAAATACAAATCTACTAAATCTATTGCGTACTTGACAGTCATAGAATAAAGAAGGTACCAGTACCTAAACCGAAATTAATGGATATTATCATAGTTCCACGATCTAAATCAATCAAAAAGTTAAAAAAGAAAACTCACCTTTAAATTTTTCTATATAAGCTTCCAGATTCCAAGAAATTAAATAATCCACCACGGTGTTGTCTGCCATTACAAATTAGAACTAGGAACAGCGGCCGGCAAAAAATAAATTCCCAACGAACGTCAACTTGCGTATAATGCGTACAGAGAGCTGAGAACTGCGTCAGTCATCTCAGCCGGGCGGAAGCTGGGCGCCCGCCGGGCAGCTAGCGATAACGAAAAGGCCGTTGTATTTATTGCTCGTCTAGGTACCTAGGTAGGCAAAGTTTGCGAGAATTAACTAAAGTTTTGTAGCAGTTTGCTCAAGTTTGTGCAATGCAACTAATTGTTATGTAAAAATACCAAATTTAGGTATTCCAACCTCAGTTTGGCTAAGTGAACAAAACATTTAACCAAACTAGATGTTTAGTTAAATTTAGCTAAATAGTTTGGGAAGTAACAAATAAACTTAGGCTACTAAAGTGAAATAGGTTTAGTAAATTACTTTAGGTTAATTAACTAAACTGATTATTTTGTTTAGGTAAGTAAGCTTTTAGTATGCTATTATTAAAGTTTAGTTGTAGTAGCTCAAGCACCTTTAACTAAACAACGACGGTATCTGCACATAAAGTAGTTTAGGAACAAGTAGCTGAAGTTTAGGCGATAGTTACACAACTTCGATTAGCTTAACACTTTAGCTAACTCATTTTTTTCAGTGCAACCGTGAACATATGTTGGGCGCGCGTTTGGCGTGTCTCCCGACTATGCACCGGTGCCGAAGGGATCAATGACGCTAGTTCCTCAGAGCATCTTCCATTGAAATACCGGTAGAACATGGATAGCATTCCCACCCGACTCCTGTCCTCTAAAGATTGCAATCCGTTCGTTAAGATGGGAGAATCTATCAAACGGACCGCCCATTTCTGCACAGAGTCGAGGGTATTTTTCAAGTATTTTGGAGCTCCAGACCAGAGGTGGCTGCCAAATTCAACCGTGGGGTGCACTTGCGATTTGTACAGGGTTAGCAGTTGTGTACTATTAAAGTATCTGCGGGCCCTGTAGAGTACGCCCAGTTTTTGAGAAGCTAACTTTACTCTGGCTTCGATGGAGCCCCCATACCTGAGCTGGTCACTTTTAGTTACACCAAGCATATCAATGGAAGGTCTGTTCGGAAGATTGCTTCCGTTGAAGGAGACTCGATTTTCATTTCGATCCCTTTTAGACGTAATCAGACATGATTGGGTCTTTGAAACGTTGAATTCGTCGAGGTTATTCTTACCCCAAGAGAAAACACTCGAGGTAACCGTCCATTCTTTGCTTCAAAGCCCTCCGAGCCGTTGGAGTTTGTGTGCCCTTTGGGGGCTTGTCAAACGAAAAGCTGTCATGGACTGTACTGTCATCCGCGTAACAATGAATTGGTGCACGTGACAAAGGGTCGTTGATGTGCAACAAAAACAAAGTCGGGGACAGAACCGATCCCTGTGGGACGCCAGCATTTATTGGATGCGAGGAAGAGGTGAAACCATCAGCAACCGTCTGAATTGACCTCTCCCTCAAAAAGTCGGCAATCCACGTTCACAGGGATAAGGGAAGTCCGTAAGATGGCAGTTTGTTGACAAGTCCTCGATGCCAAACCCGGTCAAAGGCCTTGGAAATGTCCAGTGCAACCGTTTGGGTCTCACCGAAACGTTAATTAATAATAATAACCAAATAACTTGGAAATTCAATCGTCAAAGACGACATGGCAACAAATACGGTAAGATCCATATAATTTGAATAAAATCATAGTATACCACCCCCGTTAACCCCTCCTCTCTCTCCCCAATATGTTGTATAAATAGTAGTTCCTGTCTGAAGATGGCGTCAACAGTCTGACACTGGTTACGTTCACAAATAAATTAAGTGGAAAAAAATTAAAATTGTTTTAATATTTTATTAAAAAATGGACGTTTTTACAATCCTGAAATTTACCAGATAGGTACAATTGTTTGTCTGCACAAATCTCGATTAAACTGTGTACGGAATTCCTTCACGCAAGTTAATATTTTCTGTTATGTTGTGGACTAGTTCAACGTCATGACGTGGGTACTTCTATGAACAGAGCACGTGCATCTCCATGAGAACAAACACGGATCTTCTCTCACGGAGAACCAGAAGCGGAGCTGGCCACTGTTATCTCCCTACATAGGTATTAACTGCGTCAGAAACCAGATTTACTACATTAAATTATACCTATTAGATTTTTGTCTCAGCCACTCACTCGGGTACCAGTACTCGAGAACCAAGTGACAGTAATTTATTGTTGCTTTCAATGTTTATCATCCAATTATTAGGTACTTGTTGTTTTATTACACGATTATATTGCTTCCTTGTTAGCAACTCAGTAAAAACAATGAAATCTACTAGTACCTGCGTTCGTTTTTTCGAAGTGTGATTATTTTTAATTTACCCTCCATTGTCCAATATCTTTTATACTACCGGATAAACTTATCTTTTACATAAAGGGTAAATTTGGGTCGTTCTTCTTTTTAACCTACATAAAGTTGTCTCCACCAGTTAGTGGAGAAAAAATCAACAGAATTACCAATATTATTATTTTATAATTACTTTGAAATCTACTGTACTAAAGATGTAACGACTGCGTGCGTTTTAAAAAAATATGTGTTTATATTTTTGTAGTAAAAATTACGTGACAGAGGTGTAACTCCTCGTGATAGAAGTGTATTTCATACAAATCACAGTTATCTTCTGCCACCTCGACTTGCGTATATTCTATAATGTTACAAAAAAATGATATGACGACATAAAATATAAAACTATTTTGAAACTCCAAAAGGTGTAATCTATCAAGTAACAGCGATTATTATTTTTAATGATGTTTAATAAAAGATTTTTAAAAATCTCAAAAACTTGTCTCCTACAACTTTTATGTCGTACGTTAATTCTGTCACGTGGGTTGTCATTCGAAATAGGTATACCCGTAGCTCGTGTTTGTCACCCCCAATAGGCATTTTAGGCCTCCTTCCCCCATTGCTACAATTTTCCCACTGAGATCCAGATAGAATTCATTTATAGTAAAAACAAAATGTGACAGAGTGGTGGAAATGTGATTGTGAGTGATGAGATGTGAGTGGTAAAAGTTATGTAAGTTAAAAAGAAGAACAACCCTTTTACTATTTGTTTTGACAGTTTTTGAAGTGAAAACTTCTTTAATACCGTTGCGATTTGAAACTCGATGAAACGGAAACGAGCGACGCTAAGAGGAGACAAACACATACATCTATAGGATTTAGCCTGCGAGAGAATGAGATAGACTAATCGGTATCCTTTTGTGCGGTGCTTCGTAGCCTATCGGCCCCCTCACTTCGCGATGATTCACGAGACGAGACGAGAATAAAATGTCAAATAATTTTTAAACTGCGTAACAATATTATAATAGATAAACCATACAATTATCCTACTCTTGATACTCTGCATTCGTCTCATTCTGTCGACGTTTTGTTTTCTGAAGGTTTCACTTCTACCGCATGTGAACTGCACTGTGATTTTTTTTCATTTGTTCTTGTAGTACTATAATTTTGATAGAGGCAAATTCAAATTCTTACATATCTTCTTTTACATGAATCCTGCACAAGACTGCTCTAAACTGTCCTACACTGAAGCCAGCGGGACTACGCAATCTCCATTAGAGGTGTGAGGCTGAACGGAATGGGGAGGGGAAGGAAAAATTGGGAAAAAGACGGCAGGGAAGTACATGGCGGCATATCTGGTCACCAAACAAGTCTAAAGCCACTTCAAGCAACGTTTCGATTTTGTATGATGGTCTTTCACCATGACGATGTTGAGAGGATCTAACACTCTGGAACGTGCCTCAAATACACCACATATTTTTGAAAAATCAATTGAATATGAATACACACACTATTTACACACACGTATTTGAATGCATTAAAATTTATTATTTATTTAATATAAACGGTATACATATACCATAAACACGGATTACCTATCACAAAATCATAGTTAAATAAGAAATAATAAAAAAGAGTACAACAGTTCATTGTGGCTTTTGGTTAACAAATGACACCAGAGATACAATTACATATAAAATTCTATAGTGCAAATAAAATTAATACTGATTGAAAATATTTGATAGTATAGCCTTATTGTACCTAGCTTCCGTGCAGTTAAATAGATCTGCCACATCAGCATATCTATTAGTAACTTCAAGTAATATAGGTACAAGCGAGTGTTATTGTAGCATTATTCCGGTCATTGTAGCATTTAAACAGGATCTTAGAACGAGTGGCTCTCGTGGGTATATGAAATTCAATGAGCTTAGTTAAATTAGGACTGTCTGTTCAACCATTTACAATTTTGAACATAAATATTAAGTCGGATATATTTCTTTGATCTGAGAGTTATTATGATTTGAATTCGTGACCTCTTGAATCGTAGACCAGGATCTTAACCTCTCAACCGCGAAGGTCGCCTAATTTTCATAAAAAGTTAACTTGTAACCAGCATCTAACCCAAAACTTATGTCAACAAACAGGTTATATGCAATGCAATAAACTCAATAAAATTAATCAACTGTTTTTGATACTTATCTAGCTGTTTCTTTTCAAATCCTGTTAAGTAGGTATATTTTTGGTCAATTAATTCTATTTAATATGCATAGTTGCATGTGTACGTTTGACGACATGAATATATTGGTAGTGAAATAAAAAATAAGTGTGAGTAGGTAGGCACTTTGTGGGTGGCGGGTGCTCAGCTCTCTGCATTTGCATTCGCGCAGTGTAGTAAAAATGTAAATGCATCCATACCGTTAATTTATAAATAATTTGTATAGTTGTAATCTGCTGTTGCGGCGGCCGGTATAATGTGTCTTTCATATTAAATGCCAAGATCCCTAGGTCACCTTTCACCTTACTCAGTGGTAACTGTAGCTATTCTGCATAATACGCCACCTAGCCTTTTCACTTCATGTGAGATCAGCCTTTATTTTTATTTGACCGGCTAGTAGCCGATTGGAGAAATGCGTCAGTTTCCTTCAAGATGGAAGCAGGTGGAATTCAAATATTGGTAAGTTATTGTAACCCGGAAATGTTTCACCCATTTAAAAAAAAAAGGATAATTACTGTAAGCAGCTACTGATACGAACCGGAAAATGAGTTTGTCTCTCATTTGTAGAGAAAAACAATAATAACTGTAATCTCTTCCTGATACGCATCAGGAAAAAATAAGTTTTTCTCTTGTTTTTAAAGAAAAAACAATAATATTAACGAACGTATGAGAAATAAAGTATTTTGAAAGTAATACGATCTTTGAATTGTTTACAGGAACGGATTAAGAAACCAAGCAGAAGATGCGTTAGTGACTATGTGATCTACATAAATGTATAATTTACTACGTACAACTACAACCTTTAAAGAGAACACCTGTCAAAATGTCCAATCTTTTAAAAAATATACCACTAGGCTAAAAATCACTGAAACAGATATTTTATCCTTAAAAGTTTTAACAAAGCCATTAATTATAAGTATCGTTAGACAGCATTTAGAGTAGAAATTG
Source organism: Glyphotaelius pellucidus (assembly GCA_936435175.1). NCBI lineage: Eukaryota > Metazoa > Arthropoda > Insecta > Trichoptera > Limnephilidae > Glyphotaelius > Glyphotaelius pellucidus. The sequence goes on along the minus strand of OW386537.1, from coordinate 7,726,868 downwards.
GTATTGTGTGCTATGTTTTTTTCTCTTTTGATTGCACTTTAACATCCATTCTTATAAAGCTTTCACAAATGTAATAATAGCAGTGCAGACTGTTATTATGTTGTAGTTTTTAATTGCATTTTTTCAGTTACTTTTTTTAAATCTCTAATTTATGTACTCTTAAAATCTTCACTTTAACCGTAGAAATAAAAATAAAAAATCAACATTATACATTATATGTATATATACAATGCACAGGCATTGCCTTTGTGGGATTTTTATTCATACATTTATTGTATTAAGCTTTTTTTATATACTTTTCATTATTTTATGCATCTATTACATGTATTGTAAAAAAAATCATAAAAAAAACCTTTTTTTATTTCTAGTAAAGCGCACGACGAAGCATTTAGAAACATTTAGAAAAATGTATTCATTTTCAGACAGTGGGCATTCAATACATATTCAAACGTAAGCACCTACTGACACAATTACGTTTTAGTTTCTTAAGAAAAATAGTGATTATTGGTACATACCGGGAATATCCATTTTACTTTAAAAAAATGTTCATTGACCCGTAGATTATTGGATTAGTTTCCAGTTTATATCTTTGTATTTAATTAAATGAAGACATTATGAGCGAAACTCAATCGAAAATCTGGAAACAGAAAAATCAGAAAAAGATATTTACACCTCTGGGACTCGAACCCAGGACTTTCCGGGTTGGGCGCTCTTATCCACTGAGCTAAGGTGTCGATATCCAATTCGGTCACTTTTAACTGTACCATACTTCGACTAAGTACCACCCATATTATCTTAATTTTTCTTAACGCATATTTTTATTGGCTGCCATCTTTACGAATGATTGCAAGATTTAACTCGAACTAAATGCAATCTAGATGGTGTCTGGATAAATTATTATCCATTTTATTTAATGTGCGACATCTATTGACTCTTCTGCAAGTCTAGGATGAATATTATTATTTTTTATTTATCTTTTTATGAGTAAAACCTCAAACTGTAATATTTAATTAAATGAAGACATTATGAGCGAAACTCAACCGAAAATCTGGAAACAGAAAAATTAGAAAAAGATATTTACACCTCTGGGACTCGAACCCAGGACCTCCCTACTTTCCGGGTTGGGTCCCGTCGAGTCCCAGAGGTGTAAATATCTTTTTCTGATTTTTCCGTTTCCAGATTTTCGATTGAGTTTCGCTCATAATGTCTTCATTTAATTAAATATTACAGTTTGAGGTTTTACTCATAAAAAGTTAAAATAAAAAATAATTATATCTTTGTTACTGTCAATAGTATGTACCTATACCTATAAAATGTGAAAAGATATTTTTTTTTATCTTGAGTATTGTCGTAATATTACTTTACTAGTATTTAGATAAGACCATGCAGGCTTATGCCAATTCAATTAAAAAACACGTTTAATGTATGATTTATATCCGATTTCACCTTATCGTTGAATTGGCAATCTACCTGTTGCAGCAAACGACGCGTGGTATTGTTGATAATGAGCGTAAATAAATAATAAATCAAAACGTTCGTTTCAACTCCTGGCTCGATGTAATTTGCATTATTGGCTGGAACGCCATATTGAATTTTTTGGTCGAAAGCAATGTTCAATTTTTTTTCTCTATTTGTTAGGTCCATGACATCGTTATTACGCGATAATCCGTCGTAAATGGCTCGCGAGCATAAGTTCGCACGTTTTCTTATTTAAAATAGCGTTTTTTTTTTAAATTACCATTTAGAAGCTAAAAGCCTCGCAAAATTTTTACGCGTTATGTAAATATTTTAATTAATTACGTATAAAATTATCTATACGACGTCGAATGTTCTATGTCGAAAAGATGCAGAGGTTTGTAAAACATAGTAACTTTTCAGGAAACTTATCACCTTTTGGATGTTACTTGAGATTTTCACGGCCAAAAGTATTATCGTGATTTATTTATGCCGTACTGCGCTACTCTCTTCTTAGCCAACGTTTCGGACGTCATTAGAGTTTTACATCATCAGGGCAGAGGTGTAATCTCCTACGGAGGTAGCCGCAATAGTGGCATAATACCTAAAAAAAATCACGATAATTATGTCCGGTCAAGGTCCCACCCGGGCGTACCGTGTTCGATTTCTCGGCTGGCTAAGTCCTCCATCACAACACAAGCAACATTTTCGGCTTTCTGTGGTGGTAGTAGGAGATGTTCAAACATTGTTGGGTTATTTTTGGGTTATCACTTGCACCAATTAATATTGAAAGGAAAAATAGAAAGTCGCCGAGGGCCTGGTAGGAGACAAATGTCTTGGCTGCGAAATTTACGAGAGTGAACCCTCATTAGAAGTGCGGAGGAGCTATTCCGGGCAGCCCAAGATAGAGATGCGAAATATACGAGAGTGGACCGGCATTAGAAGTGCGGAGGAGCTATTCCGGGCAACCCGAGATAGAGATGCGAAATATACGAGAGTGGACCGGCATTAGAAGTGCGGAGGAGCTATTCCGGGCAGCCCAAGATAGAGATGCGAAATATACGAGAGTGGACCGGCATTAGAAGTGCGAAGGAGCTATTCCGGGCAACCCGAGATAGAGATGCGAAATATACGAGAGTGGACCGGCATTAGAAGTGCGGAGGAGCTATTCCGGGCAGCCCAAGATAGAGATGCGAAATATACGAGAGTGGACCGGCATTAGAAGTGCGAAGGAGCTATTCCGGGCAGCACAAAATAGATAGGGAGAACATTTTCCAGAGTGATCGCCAACGTCGGGGGCAACCTGATAGGGCACACGAAGAAGAAGTTGGATTATTCGTAACCCGGGAATGTTAGTCTTTCTTTTTAAACAAAAAAATGTCCTTTCGTCTTAAAATAGTCAATATTTTTATTTGATGATTTTATCTTTCAATATTTGGGAGGCGAGTTTGGTCACCGTTGCCTCGGGAACCATTGATTGGATAACCAACACCTCTGCCGTAGGTCGCCCCAAGTGGTTCGCTACGTTTGGTGTCTTAGCAGGGATGCCCGGGTTAATGAGGTGAGGTTTTCGGATATTGGCGGTGGATGCGTCTGCTCACCAACTGCGTGATATGCCGGATCGGAAGAGACTGGTGAAGGGAGACCTTTTGACCTCTCCAGCAGGACTCTCTCGGAACAAAGCCTTGCACCGCAATGGGAGGGATAGATTCGTCCGTCAGTCCTGGACATACTGACTCCCAGATTCCTACCCTGCCCTCACACCTTTTCCTTCCCAGAACTTCCTCTCCCTCTTTCCTAAAAAGACCCTCCACACAGTATCCCCAAAGATGACATAGGCCCTGAGGGGAATTATTTTCCTCTGGGCCTCCCGCGTGGGGTTAAAGTAAAAAAATGGTTGTCCGTAAAGTCGGTTTACGGACGATAATTTTACGTGATAACGTCATATAATAACGACGGAGTGGAAGAGAGATAGACGCGTCACAAGCCGAACGCTTAGGCCGAACGCTTGTTCCGCGCTTTCGCTTGCACGCTCGGCTCAGGCGGAACGGGACCACTTGATAATGAGTCATGCTTTTTCGTGAGTGCGGCGTTCATCGATTTATAACACGTTATCACTTAAAAAAATATGTGTATTATTATTTTTATTTTTTATTATTTATAAACAGAAACAAACAGTACATTAGTGACAATGGTGAAAACAATTTACAATTATTAAGTACATTTCATGATGGGTACCTATGACATGTTTCTTTGTAGTGTCTTATGTATATTAAGTAATTACCGGGTGATGTGCGTAGTGGGTAGGTGTGTGTGCGTGTGTGTGTGTGTGAGTATGTATGTATGTGTGAGTATGTATGTATGTGTGAGTATGTATGTATGTATGCGCATTGAACAATTTATATCATTGACATGATGCTCTTTTTAAATTTGAGCAGTGAATCGAAGAAAATGTCGATGTTAGAATTTAGACAAATAGTATTAAACGTATGAAGAGCACGATTGATTGGCGAATTAGCTGCTGCATTTGTCTTGTAATTGAGCGTGTGAAATAATTCTGTATGGCGTGTACGTCTTGAGGGTATATTAAAATTAACTAGGGAAAGAAGTTCGGTACAGTCAATGTTATTATTTAAAATTTTGTGTATGAATGTCAAATCAGCTATTGCTCGCCTTTGTTGCAAAGTTTGAAAAGTGCAGTCGAAGTTATTGTTGAATTTGAAGGTTAGATATTATAATTTACTATATGTATACTTTGTACTGCGGGTTCCGAATTGGCGAGGCATATTCCAGTGTACATCTGACTAATGCAAAATATAACAATACTATTGTACGCGGGTTACTGAACACTTACGATAAATCTAAAGATTTTACAGATAGAAGATACAATATTCTGGATATAAATTTTATCTATCTTCAATTTTGACCGCTAGAATGAATGAAAACTGTCTAAATATGCTGGTCACGATCTCGCGTTAAAATAATAGACTTCGATTCCACTTAATCCACAATAACAATTAAGCATCATAAAATTTTATAACTTCGATTAACAGGTTAATCTTTTATTGCTTGGGTGTTTGCCGGAATCTTCCATAATATTTAGGAATCCATGTTATGTGATTCAACAATTGTTAATATCTTATGACAGGGTTGATTTGTTTAGAAGTTAATATCCGGCGTTATTGTTTGCTTTAAACCTAACATTTCAAAGGAAACCGCAATCAATTCCAATATCGATTACAAACGGACGTTGATTATTTCATATGTGAGAATTTTATCTTTAAATTTATTTACATTGTTATTGATGGCTTCACCTAACGCCAAGCCCTAGAAATTCCTTCTGTAATGTTGATTTGCCTTATCTGATTATATTATTTAATTCGTCACTTTGTCACGATTTATTAACTCGTCCGTATTTTACACCGAATTGAATATTAATATTATCTACCTAAAACCTATCTACACATTTAAAAAGTTATCCCTTGTTAATTTAATATATTTAAACCGGTTCTGACGGCCTCCGTGGTCGAGGAGTTAGGCTCTCGACTAGAAATCCGGAGGCCACCGGTTCAAATGACGCCGAATAAGTAATTTTTATTAAATTAATTCGAAGTGTATTTGCGGCACGTTCCGGAGTAGAAGAAACTCTCCGTATCGCTTTTGTAAAACACCACAATATTTTTTTTTTTTTTTATATGAATACGGCACAAGAGTTCCAACTGCTTCCGTCTGGAGCCAGTGAGACTATGGCATCCCCAATTGAGGTATGTTGAGAGGCTGAAGGTAGTGGGGAGGGGAAGGAGATGGGGAAGAGGAAGGTGGGAAGTACCTGGCAATTCAGACCTGGTCACCAAACACGGCCAAAGCCATTTCAAGCAACGTTTTAATTCTGAACGGTGGTCTTACACCAGGGCGATACTGAGAGTATATTCCACTCTGGATTGTGCCTCAAATATACTATATATTATTTTAAATTAATAAATTGTGAAATAACACAAATTAATCAAATAAAATATATTTGATTCGATCCTGCGGTCTTCGGAATGCGAGTCAAGAGCGTTACCGCTGGACTACGCCGGCCGCCATATTGAATTCATAATTGAAACATTCCTTGAAATAGTTTAGCGTGTTTGGTGACCGGATATGAATAGCCAATAGACACTTCCCCACCTTCTTCATCTTCTGCCCATTACCTTCAGCCTCACAACACACTCCAATTGGGGATGCCATGGTCTCAATGGCTCCAGGCGGTTGGGGACAGTTGGAAATTTTGGTAAGTATTCGCATAAAAAAAACGGATGTACAAATGCGATCGGTTCCCACCCAGGCGTCACGGGCTCAATCATCTGCTAGCCATGTCCTCCATCATTGCACAAACAATCCTTTCCGCTTATAATGATGAAAATAGAAGGAACTTCATTTCCATTAATGGATGCAAAAAGCATGGACCAACACATAACTTTATCTTGCCACACATTCCTTGCTTCAATCACACCCATGGTTCGTCTCATACGCACTCACTCTTCTATTAAACCGACTCTTGACTATTAAACTTATACCTATTAAAATATTTGATTCACTGATCGTGCCCTGTCTTCCTGGGGCACCCGAACTCCTTTTTGCATGCATATTTATCGGTCCTTATGATATTACTCCTAATTAGTTACGTATGTGAAACCCGCAGCCGTCGCAACCAAATATAAACACCGCACACGTGACCAGTAGCCAATGGAGTAGCCAGTTTACGCACGATTTAGGAATACGCATTCCCGGAACGGCCCAACACTTGCAATTACGGATATTTTGCTTCCTGGTCGCATTTGTTCGGTTGCACTTGCGTCCATTAAAATGCCCGAACACGTGTCGCTCGGGTGTTTCCGCCATCCTTCGGCTGCGCTCGGCCCGCATCCGGAAATGCATATCTGCTGCATCTGTGGCGATGCATCGGTGCAAGTGCGATGCACGTGACGGCCAGACGACTTGGCACCCAGGGATGGAATATGGGAATTCCATTTGAGGTGGATTTATGCATAATTTACAATGATATACGATGCTCAGTTGTACAGACGTTTTGCTGAAAGCTCTGTTTTAACTTCTATCTTTCTCAAAAATCACTCATGTAATTGAAAGATGTTAAGGCCCGGTAGTAAGCGTTCAAAAAGAAGCAGAAGATCATTTGAAAGGAGATATGTAAATACGAATGTTTAGGGAGCGCGCTAATGTTAACAAACGATTATAATTAAGCGAAAATTGTGAAAATATTTAATACTAGCTGGTTCCTGGCAAGCGTTGCTAATAATAATAATAATAATAATAATTGGATAATTTGTAGAGCGCCGTTTTTGTGAAAAATCACCTCAAGGGCGCTGTACAGCTTATGTTGCTATGCCATACAAAGAAATAAATTGCCTCTCCCTTCTTACCCTTCCCCTCCGACCCTTCCACCTTCCCCGCCTCCCCAACCTCGTCCCTTCCCCCTCCACGAACCCCGTCTTCCCCCTACCTTTCCTCCACCCAGCAAAAATATATGAAATACACACATTTTCATATATACAAATTTCATAACGCCAGAGCTTACCATTATATACAGCCTATGTTACTTGCTGATAATGTAGCTTTCTATTGGTGAAAGAATTTTTAAAATCGGTTCAGTAGTTTCGGAGCTTATTCTTTGCAAACAAACAAACACAATCAAATCTTTCCTCTTTATAATATTAGTATAGAAAACACGGCTCGTTTAAAATAGAGCAAAAATCTCTTGACTAATGTTTAATGTAGCATTTAATACTGTGATTTTTTCATGCCTTATAATAACAAAACAAAATGTATTAGCAGAACAAAATAATTGTCGAAGTATACTTTGCGATTTTTTTCGGAATTTCATGTAATTATCATTTCGGCTCGGCAAATATAAACATTATCTTAAAAAATAAGATTTTTTTTTTAAACAGTGTTTAACGCCTAGTGTGCCGGGTGTGCGCCGGCGCACACGCCAAAATTAAAAAAATATATATAAATTTAGGAATGCGATTTTTAACCCTTACGTATAAAGAAAACGTATGAAGAACAAGGTCAGAATCGCTTGGGGCATTGTTGTTCTTGACGTATGAGATACCGTAAACACACTTAGCCACTCGGAATAATTTGTAATAAATTGTCTATGGCGTCCGGACGTAATTTTTCCCGGGATTTGAGCTGTCAAACTAGCTAGCGTCGTTTTTGTGAAAAAGATCGTAAAACCTATAAATTCATCAACTAAACGCAAGTAATGTTGTTTTGTAGCGTTTAATAAATATGCAATGATGTTTATCAATATAGGCACACAACGCAATCAGCACACGTTGAGATTTAATCACATTCGTATTCAAATAATACACAATATTTCATATGTACATAATCTATATACTTTTTAGTCAGAGGTATTCGCATCCACCTGTATTATAGATATTAATATCGATGGATGGATTCAATCTTTAAAGGGTGTAGATATGTGTATGGTATGTAACATGTCGGCTATTAATCATCGTGATTGATGCAAATACGTGAGAGTTATTATTATTACGTCTGTTAAGTGACAGTTCACAGAAAGTGAGGAAAATGGTAATCAGCAGCCAATGGCGGCGATACTGAATATTATCTATCAGTGATTCTATTAAACACTTGACGCTTATAAAATTATAAAATTACAGATACGGAATTATATAAGCATATAGTATGATTGTAGTTGGCGCCACAAATTTTATTATATTTAGTGTGATTAAGATTGTTATCACAAAACACTCTTTTGAGGGTGAATCGCCTTTTAAAAATAAAAACAAAAATATTGCAATGAAGCAGTTAAATTTTTTGCATTTTTTAAACAACTCGGTCTTGGCTCACACTCTTCGCACATTCATACATCGTTTCGACTCTTTACACGGCCCAACTTAAGTATCTGATTCTCTTGATCGTGACATGTCTTCCTCGGGCGTCCCCGACTTTTTCTACCATTTAAATTTGCGTCATACAGTTCTTTCTTCGTTCATTTACTTCTTTGCGGGTCTCCACATTTCTCACACGATCATGCATGGTTTTACAAACGTACGTCTCAGGGATCATATTTCTAAAGCATTTAGTCTAGTTTTATCATTCCTCTGCCAGCTCCATGCCTCACTGCCATACATCAGGCTAGGTACCAGCATTACATTGTGGACTGCTGACTGACTAGTTAACAACAAAAATACGCAAACAAAGAAAAGATCACATTTTATGTTGCTTTCAAATAGGTGTCTTTTTTGTTTAGATATTCATTGTTTTTTTTTATTGTTTCTTCACTTGGTATTATCGTTTACATTTCAATTTTTTACTTAACTCAACCTAACCTCGTAACTTATCCTCACTAGGTCAATCAAGCCCGTGTTGGGGTAAATAATTTAAAACATAATAAAAATAACACAAAAAAATATACATTGAGAGAACCGTTTGTTATCTTAATGTTTCTTGTAAATAAAGGGTACCTACTAAGCTGAAGAAAACTAATACATTATATTGTGTGTAATATATATTACATTAGTGTTAACATGTAAGATTACCAATGATTGTAAATAATATGTTATGCTATTAATTTTAAAGGGACAAAGACGAAAAATTAAATAAAAAAAATATACGATAAGCTAGTAATTTAGAAAGGACAGGATGAAAAAAAAATGTTAGCAATCCTCGGCTAAAACAAATAATTTAAAAATCGTTTTAAGTCAGTTTCACCCAGAGAATTGGATGACTTTATATGTTCTGGAAAGCAAATATAAGCGGAGCCTGATAAAAAAAATTTCTTTGCCCAAAAGAACAATTAGTTTGAGTTTGTTCATTAGGGCGCTGTATCCCCGCTCAAAAAGAAGAAGATGGAGAGATATGTAATTACGAATATTGGAGATAAAATTGGAGCGAAAATTGTGAAAATGTTTAATAAAACACGACTCGTTTAAAATTGAGCAAAAATCTCGTGGGGACCATTCATACGTATAACTTCTAAAATAAGTGAAATGAACGTGTTTATATTAATTTTCGGAGCATACTTTGCGATTTTTTTCTATCCAGGGAATTTCATATAATTTTCGTTTCGGCATAGAGAACGTCTAGACATTATCTTAAAAAATAACATACATTTTTTTAGCTGCTTAAAAACTTCAAATGCTTAAAAGAGATATGTAAGAAATCGATAGAAATTCGGGTAAATGCAGGCGCAATTTTTTATTGGTTTATTAATTAAATCATTTGGTAATGCGACGAATCTGAGTTTATCTGCTTCCCAAAGGATTCTAAGCAACCCTGCATTTGTCTTTATTATTCCGTGTGGCGTTATGATTAACAGGATGCGCTAATGATCAACTACTTACGGCCAACACCAAACACCGCACCCCGCATTACACAAACTCAGCTGCCTAATAACTGGTTGCTAGGGGTATGGTTGATGCCCCATTCCCCGTCTCCATTCTCTCAGTGCGAGCCCTAACAAGACGTGGCTGAAGAGTGAAGAGCGGATTCTGCATTCTTCAGGTCCCCTTTCTCTGCGGCACCAAGCCACCCTTTGTTTGTCCGGGGAGGATGTGGGTTGATGGAACTCAATGCCAAAATGAGGGTAGTTTCTTTTCAGTGTTGCCGTGTTGTTTTTGTAAAAGAATTGAGATGATATCACGATATCAGTTACATTTTTAATTATTTATTTTTAAGAGAGCCAACTTGTTACGAATCCGACAATATTTGAAAAACTCCTACTGCTACCATTATTGACGGCTTCCGTGGTCGAGGAGTAAAGCGCTCTAATACGAATCTGAATAATCTTATTTTATAATTAAATTGTCTGTCTGCTAAGTCGGCAAGATTACCTATAGAGATAAAAATAAACGTAGGACCTAACGACTCGTACCGGTATGATTTTCAAAAAGTACAATTATATAGAAGTAACAATACGGAAACAATTAACAAAAATAATAACACGGATTACAATAATTTATTATTCAACATTATCATCAATCATCATCATCAACATATTAATACGTGAAGCCAAAACTTTGTACCCCTTTTTACGAAAATTGCGCGGACGGAGGAGTATGAAATTTCGCACACTTTTAGTTTATATAGAGGAGGAGTGCAGAATGCTAATATTTTTAAAAAAATATGCATAAAAATACATTAAATCAATAATAAAAACATTACACACACTACTACCATGTATTTGACACACACACACGCGCGTATTTACTGTATTGTTTATTGTTAAAGTCTATGGTCAAATTGAGAATAGATTAGTATTGTTTGTCTTTAATATTATTTGTCTATGGTCTTACTGAATGTCAAACATAAAAAAACATTACAATTATGGTCGAATTTCGACCATTGGGCGACCACTAGTAAAATTAATAACTCGATTCCTTAAACCGTGTCTTTAAGACGGCTAACTAATTATTGTGTATATTTAATATACCTACATATAATAATTTATTCTCAATTGTGTGGATTATGAATTCAAGGGCATAATCTCTCAAATCAGGAAGTTTCAGTTCCTGATCTTAATAAATAAAAAATTTTTGCACGTTCAAAACCTGTTTAGTAAAAAAAGTTCACAAGCATAAAAAAGTACAATAATCACGTTTTCACAGAAAAAAATTTGGTTGTCTGTAAAGTCGGTTTACGGACGATAATTTGGTGATTGTTAATTTGGTGTATGGAAAATAGACTTTATTTAAATATCTCAAAATGTCAAATTGTTAGATTTTCTAGAATAAAAAATCCAGTGATATTTAATTACAACATTGATAACAATGCTCTTCAGACATTAATGCAAATTAAAGACTTGGGCATCACTTTTCAATCAAATCTTTCATTTGTTAACCACATAACAGAAATCTGTAATAAGGGCTTAAAAATGTTGGGGTTTATAACTAGGCTAACTAGAAACTTTAACAATATAAAGTGTATTAAAATGTTATATTTTGCTTATGTTAGAAGCCAACTTGAGTACAATTCTCCTGTCTGGAATCCTCATTATAATATGCATGTACAAGCTGTTGAAAGAATACAAAACAAATTCTTACGTTTTCTAAATTTTAAAATGGGTATTTCAGCAAATATGTTAAACTACAACACACTTTTAAACGATATGAATATGCTTAAATTGTCAGACAGAAGAATTTTCACTGACTTGGTATTTTTATATAAAATTCTAAATGATTTAGTTGATAGTCCGGTATTACTTGAATTGATAAGCTTCCGAATTCCACTTCGTAATACTAGAAGTCAGGATTTATTTCAGTGCAGAAATTCTGGGACTAACTATCATATGTATTCCTCTTTGCCCAGAATACTAATGGAGGGAAACAATTATACCAAGTCAGTGGACATCTTCAATTTATCTTTGAATAAATTAAAAATATTGTTATTGAGGCAGTTCAGTTATGTACAATAAAATGTTTTTTCTATGCTATATATGTAAAAGCCCCGAAAAAGGGAGTTTATTTATAAACAAATAAATAAATAATTTTACGTTATAACGTCATATAATATCGATGGAGTTGAGAGAATAGATGCGTCATAAGCCGAACGCTTAGGCCGAACGCTTGTTCCGCGTTCTCTCTAGTACGCTCGGCTCAGGCGGAACGTGACAATGAGTCATGCTTTTTCGTGCATGCAGCCGGCGTTTATCGATTTATAAGACGTCGATTTATTTACATCGATGTATAATCAAATCTTATATAAATATCAAAACTTTGAGGTGAGATATTGCTAATTAAAACCAGTGTCTGTATTTTAGACGCTGACGAGGTTTTTCTCGTGCTTAGGCTTCTTTTAGCGGAATTAGAATTATTTTTGTTCTATCAGCCATTAAAGTCGTTAAGTCGCAACCTTGTTACTCGCCATTTGTTTGTTTTGTTTTGTTTGTTTGTTTGTTTTTTTTATTTTTTTTATTTGTTTATCTTAAAAATGGTACATATTATAGTATTACTGATCTTCTATTAAAAGCAGTTGCTTGTGGATGGTATAATGTGGATGGATATTTAAACAGTCACGTGTTTCACATGTATAATTAGTACAGTTAATACAAACACATCGTAATCAAGACCCTTTAACTAAAAGACATCCATGTATTCCGTAAGAGTAAAAACAAGTATAATTTTTAGTGTTATATTCATGTGGAAATAGAGGAAGCAGTCTTCCCGTTCATGATTTCTTTAAAATGATTTTTGATAGAGTTCGATAATTGTATTTTGTCATTAATGATTCTGATTTCTATTGGTAGGTTGTTAAAGAAGTATTTTCCTCGGTATGTAAAATGATGTTAGGCAAAAGAAGTATTTAGTTTCGGGCATACAAATACATGTTTGAGTCTGGTACGACTTTCAGTTAGTAATGAGTGTTTTTCTTTTTCTTTTACAATTTGTAAGATTGAATTTTTCATAAAAGGTTTTTGAATGTTGGGACTTAAAATTCTTCAAATATGCGTTCAGTAGGGAAGTCTGGAGGTTTTTTTAGAATAATTTTTATTATGAGTTTTTGAACAATTTCTATGGGGGTCAGACTAGTTTTGTAAGCTGCTCCCCAACTGATAATGGCATACTGAAGAATAGACTGTACTAATGCGTTATATCGAGTATAGATTTTTCGTTGATAAGAAGTTTCTAATTCGTAAGAATATATAAATTAATTTCCTAATTCTTTTTATTGTGTGGCCGATGTGATCTTTCCATTTGAAGTTTAAGTTAAGTTCATAAATATTGTTTTCTATAACTGAACCAACATAACAATTCTTTTTGTAACAAGTCATACTATTGCTATTTATAGAAATTCAGTAAATTTTCGCTTTTTAGAAAACTTTTATAGTATGTTCTGAAAAAGCTACTTTTTCTTTTGTGACGTTTTTATTTTGGACCAGCGACTGTTTACAATGACTCTAGGTTTTGTAGATATTCATTACTCTTTGACTAAGGCCGACCAAACCAACTAAACCAAGGCTCTATCAGTAAAAGAGGAAGGGCTTTATATCTCTAGTGTTATCATATTGCGTATATTTATTATGTATCTATTTAGCTATCTTTTAACTATCAATGTCGTTATAAACTGTTGTTTGGTTAGTACTTAAATTATAGTTTTATTCTTCACGAAAAGCGCACGAGTACATATTATGTACGAAGGTTTGGCTTTTACTTGAAAATATGTTTTCACTGGTACTATCGAAATCTTATTTCCGGTACAAATGTAATCGTTTTATGAATATTCTGATAATAATAAATTGTAATCATGCCGAAAAGATATAAAACCTTTCGAGTTGTGGTTCGCAGTTATTATTATTTCTTTCATTATCTTTAGATTCAGGGATTATACAATAAATGCATTAATTATCTTTTTATGTGTAATTGCTTTTATTATATGCAAAGATATTATTTAATAAAATTACCTCTGATTACTTTTTACACGCTTATCCAATATACCTAGTTTATCTTACCTATCATACATACATTGGGTACCGCCATTTATTGGATAACAAACACCCATGCCATACGTCAATCCAAGTGGTTCGCTACGTTTGGTGACTTAGCAGGGGTGCCCGTGCTCATGGGGTTAGGTTTGTCCGGATCGTGGCGGCAGATGCGTCCGTTCTTTACTGCAGCATTAGTACCTGTATGCTTTTTTTACAATGACTTACAATGAAATACAATGAATTTTTCATGTATTTTTCTACTTCATAAACATTGCAATAAAAAAAAAAACATGTGTTTTTTGTAACATACTTTCTTTCTTTTTATGCTTGTGTTAATTCTTTAATCTTGTTTTTCTTTTTATTGTAAAAAAAAAATACTTTAGACCTACGCAATATTATAGTGCTCTAAATGTGCTTTTCCCTAAAACGTCGCTGTAGAAATTGCTCAATTATTTTTTTTTGTTTTTGAATGCAGCGCCCTTGAGGTGATGTTTGACAAAACGTCGCTATACAAATTATTCAATTATTATTTTTATTATGCATCCTTGGTAAGTGGCAGGTTCAAATCCCGGCGTGCGCAAGTAAATCATATAATATGATTAATTTGTTTTAAGGCGCCGCTTCCCCGCTAAAAAAGAAGAAGATGAATGTTGTACAGAGCGCGCAAATATTTAAATGATAAAATTGAAGCGAAAATTGTGAAAATGTTTAATAAAACATGACTCGTTTAAAATAGAGCAAAAATCTCGTAGACGGCGTCTTAAGTATCATTTAAAGAAACATTGTGAATTTTTTCACAACTATAACTTGTAAAATAATAGAAAAAGACGTGTTTTTAATAATTTTCGGAGCATACTTTGCGATTTTTTTCTATCGAGGGAATTTCATATAATTTGCGTTTCGGCGTGGAACGCGTCTAGGTATTATCTTCAAAAAACATATTTTTTTAAGAGCTTAAAAACTTCGAATGTTTGGGAGATATGTAAGAAATAGGTAGAAATTCGGGTAGCGGTGTCTTAGTCTGGTACTTCTCCGCCTTCCGCTTACCCACCCCCTTCCCCTCCTAGCTAAGTTCATTCTCACAACATACCCCTATGTCATCGTTTCACTAGCTGTGGGAGCGGATGAGGCTCTTGTATACTTGGTGCTCGCGTAAAAAAATTAAGTCTAGAATGAGGAGAAAAAATACAAATGACCCTCAACCAGCAAAAGCTATAAAACGGCCAACGATGATGCTACAAACAAGAGTAATATTAACACACCTTTCCTCTCACCGAAGATTTCATTGAATAAAGCGATGGGGAAAATGGCGGCACTTCCGCTTCACGCGGCTTGGCGCCAAACAGGAAGTGATTTCCAACAGATTGCATCGTGTTTCAAATTCGACCGCCATTTTTATAATTGTAATATTTACTTCAGTTATTCAGTCGAGAGGATTTCGCCACCGTATTAATTGTGCCTTAATTATAATTATTATTGCCTACCGATAGTGATGGCTCTGTAATCGAATAATAATGACTGCATTTATTATTTAATACGATTGCGTGTGAGTTAGAACATTGTTTTATCGTCTGTGTATACTACGCTACACTTTTTTTAGATTTATTTTTCTCTCAATGCGGCGTAATCTTGTTTAGCTTAGTTTCTTAAGTTAAAAGTTTGAAGGAACAAATGCCTGCAGCCAGCGGCGGTCCTTTCATCGGGTCAATTGGTCAAAGACCTCCCAAAATTATAAGATGATAGTAAAACATAATATTATGCAAATCAAAACAACTGATTCTAATGTATTTGAAATCCACCGCGAGATAGCCGGCAGCGGCAAGTAGTGACATCTAACGTCTTATATGGAAGCTTTCTTTTCCATGAATTATGATTGGCTGGGTCAATTTACGAATTGTCCCAATATCATGTTTTTGTCTCTTTACGCGCCATACAATAAACGAGATGGCACTATGTCGCTTAGTAAAAATGTTTTCGGATTCTGAAGACAGTTTGGGTCATTGCCGTGAGGGAGAAAGCATGATGAAATTATGCGCCTGAAAGAGATGGTTTGATAAACGTGGGTAGATTTAGCATATTGTACGCTTGTCGCATGAAATAATTTACTATATTAAATAACGTAATTTTACTCTCAAACTCGTGAAGTACCTACGTGAAATGAATATTATCGTATTTAATCTGATATTGTATCATAATATCATTTTTTTAAATGACCTTCCACTTCTGGACCCCTAGAGCCGCCTCTGCCTACAGCTATTATCAGTAAAATATTCGTAACTATCATAAACGAAATCCCCCCGTGTGCGTCGCAGATTTTCGTCAATATTAGTTTAGTAAGTATCTAATGAGTATATGATCATTACCTACCATACCACCTTTGTAAATGTAAAATTCACATTATTACCTTCTTAAGCGTTCCTAATTGTAAATTTTGTTATGTAATTTTCGCTCCGTTTTAAATTGATAATTCAGAGGTACATAGATTATTATTTTTGGCTTTTCCTTCATGGTATTTGCGAATGTTATTTGAGTATTTGTGTGATGTTTAATAACTTTCAATTTTTTTGTTAACTTTTAATAACATTCTAAATGATTTAGTTGATAGTCCGGTATTACTTGAATTGATACGCTTCCGAATTCCACTTCGTAATACTAGAAGTCAGGATTTATTTCAGTGCAGAAAGGGACTAACTACCATATGTATTCCTCTTTGCCCAGAATACTAATGGAGGGAAACAATTATACCAAGTCAGTGGACATCTTCAATTTATCTTTGAATAAATATAAAATATTGTTATTGAGGCAGTTCAGTTATGTACAATAAAATGTTTTTCTATGCTATATATGTAAAAGCCCCGAAGAAGGGCGTTTATTAATAAATAAATAAATAAACTCCTACCTCCTTACTCATAATAATAATTTTACACACCTAATAAATCTATTATTTACAATACGTTAATGGTTGTTTAAAATGTAAAATGCGTTTTTTAGTCAGGTCCGTAATGTGTTTCGGTGTCCTAAATCGTTGTTTTTTTTTTACAGTCAGTAAATTTTTTTGTAGATTAAGCACCCTTAACACATTTGCCCTTAACGAGTTTGAGTAGGTATTATCTATTTGTAACGCACTGTTTTCTTACTTTTAAAAAAATGATTAAAGTTCTGTGAAAATTAAATAAAAATGCTTCGAATCTCTTAGAGTGAGATTATTATTTTCCTTTTTTTAACTTGAAGCACCTGGATGTTACTTCGACATTATTACCACAATTTGTTTATGTTACCGTAAACTAAGGTGGTAAAAGAAAAATTTACTTCGTCATTCGTACCACAATTTGTTTATATTACTGTAAACTTAGGTGGTATAAGAAAAAATTTCCTCGTACGTATTAATTGTAGTTACGTTTACAAAAAAGTTCAACGTTTTACAATTTTAATAACTAGCTGGTACCCGGTTTGCGTTGCAATGCAAAGAAATAAATTGTTTCTCCCTTCATTTCCTTTCACGTGCATCCCCGTTCCCCTCCCGCGCCCCCTTCCACCTTCCACGCCTTTCCCTCCCTCGTCACCCTCCCGCCAACCCCACCTCTTTCATTACCCTTCCCCTCATGCCTTCCCTCCCTGCCGCTAAAATATATAACATAAACTCATTTTCATTTATACAAATTTCATAACGCAAGAGCTTACCATTATAGAGCCTATAATCTTCGCGGGCGTGCGCACAACAAATCACCAAAGTTTCATCGCAAACGGATGAACGGTATGGCATAACATACGAACATAAGATATTGTGTTAATATTTTTATTTTTGTTATAAAATGCGCCTGCTCTCGATACCTTTTGAGACAAGCACAGCACGTCACCATTGTAATGTATTTAATAAAGATGAATGAATATTCTTTTGTCAAAGAAAACGAGAAATGTTATTAATGAAGTTATGTTTTCCAGATCTGTCTTCAATTATTGTATTGTTTATGTTTTTTTTCGTAATAAATTAATTTGTGTTTTTTTATTATCTATTTGCAGGTAAGTTCCAATGACCAACTGTTGTTACCTATTTCCCGCCAAAATGGTGTCTCGCCTCTACAGAAATCGTGCGCCGTCACGCTGAAAATGTAAGTTTTGTAAAGTTAGTAACTTTTCTTATCTTTATGGTTTCTTATTAACTCAATGTTAACATTCAGTGATTTATTGCCATAAAATAATATATTTGCATTTGTACGCTATTCAATGATTCGCGTCGAGTCTTGTTTAAAAAATGGAAATGTATTTTAGCTAAGAGTAAAATACTTGAACGGTGGTTCACAATCGGTGTTACTCGCTACACTAATGTTCCACGAACTTTTTTATGTATTCCGTGATATTTCAGGAAATTTTGTAAAATGCAGTTTTGAACAACATAATATTTGTGCGAGCCGGTTTCTTAACAGTACCTAACTTATTTAAACACAAACATCGCAAAGACTTATATGTAGACGAAAAAACAAATTAGCATGTTGCATAAAATCAACCTAGTGTTGCCAAAATATGCGAAAGCCAACAATTTCTGGTACCGCATGAAAATGATTTTTGTGAAAGAGTTATTTCAGCGACGGTTTTTACACATTTTAAGGGTTATTTTTGTTTCAAATATATATATATATATATATATATATATATATATATATATATTTAAATACATATTTATACCCTCTCGTACTAAGTTGATCTTTCGTGACGGTAGACCAGTTTTTAGTTGATCCGTTTGCTCTTGTTGATCCAAGCGGATAAGTTGATCTATTACCGAAGCTGGCATACATATGTGGATCCTTATGGATCAACTTAAGTCATCGAGATTTTGCTGTAAGCCACGCCCATTTTTCGGTGGCATATACATTTTACACGTTTTGTCTATGTTGATCTTATATAATGACCAATCAGAGATGGAAGCATTCTGATTGGTCATAAAAAACATGTACCTATATGGAACATTACTGTTAATTCGTTGATCTAGTATATATTGCGCGTTCCAGGGCTACGACAGAGTTGTGAGATTATTGCAGGGCTGCCACATACTCTAAATTATGTATTATTATTATTTGACAATAAATATTTTCGGTATTACGAAATGCGGCAAAAATTTTACGGAGAGGAAAAAGACGAGGGAGGGGGAAGGCGGGAAAGGTGTAAGGGAACGGGGCGCACGGGAAAGGACATGCAGGGAGAATTAATTTGAGTGATTGAGTGAATGAATTATACCGCCGCAGGGGGGGGTAGGGGGGGTATGGAGGGAGTGTAGGGAGGAGTGAAGGGGGTGTAGGGGGGGGTGAAGAAATAGCTTTAGTAAGGACTAATTGTATAATTGTAGACGAGTAATTCCATGGGAGTGGGAAGGGTGGGGATGGGTGGTGGGGGAGGGGGGTAGGGGGTGGCGGTAGGGAGGGGGTAGGGGGGGGTGAAGAAATGACTTAAGTAAGGAATAATTGTATAATTGTAGACGAAGAATTGCAGGGGACTGGGAAGGGCGGGGGGGGTATCAATCTTAGAATACGGAGTACCGCCTCCCCGGGATCCATTAACTGGTTAACCAACACCTCTGCCATAGGTCACCTCAAGAAGATCGTTGCGTTTGGTGACTAAGCAGGGGTGCCCGGGTTCATGGGGTGAAGTTTGTCCAGGTCTTGGCGGCGGATGCGTCTGGCCACCTGCGACGTGGCGGACCGGGTCAAAAACGTTTGGTTGAGGGAGGCATTTTAACCTTTTGAGCCTGACTCTCTCGACCCATCGAATTGCAACTCTGGCCCTATGGCACCAAACAGACTGAAATTTTGGATTCTTACTTAAAAGCACGGTCTGTACAAGAATCAATCAAAAAAAATCTTCCAAAAGTATCTCATCGTTCGTAGGTATAAGTTTTTACACTTGCGATCGGCCACAACTTTGGCCCTATGGCACCAAACAGATTGAAATTTTGAATTCTTACTTAAAAGCACGGTCTGTACAAGAATCAATCAAAAAATCTTCCAAAAGAATAGTTTTTAGAAAACTCATCGTTCGTAGGTATTAGTTTTTACACTTGCGATCGGTCACAACTTTGGCCCTATGGCACCAAATAGATTGAAATTTTGAATTCTTACTTTAGAGCACGGTTTGTACACGAATCAATAAAAAAATCTTCCAAAAGTATAATTTTACTAACGAGAGTTTTACGCTGTATATATTAGTTTTTTTTTAGCAAATACTCAATAATTTGGGCCATCATCCACCAAACAGACTGAAATTTTGGATTCTTACTATAAAGCACGGTCTGTACAAGAATCAATCAAAAAATCTTCCAAAAGTATAGTTGTTAGAAAACTCATCGTTTTTCAGGGCACGTTTTACACTTGGAATCGGTCACAACTCTTGCCCTATGGCACCAAACATACTGAAATTTTGGATTCTTACTTAAGAGCACGGTTTGTACACGAATCAACAAAAAAATCTTCCAAAAGTATAATTTTACTAACGAGAGTTTTACGCTGTATATAATTTGGTTTTTTTTTAGCAAATACTCAATTATTTGGGCCATCATCCACCAAATAGACTGAAATTTTGGATTCTTACCTAAAAGCTTGGTCCGTACAAGAATCAATCAAAAATCTTCCAAAAGTATAGTTTTAAGAAAACTCATCGCTTGGAGATATTTGTTTTTACACTTGCGATCGGTCACAACTTTGGCCCTATGGCACCAAACAGGACGATTATTTTGGATTCTTACTTAAAAGCACGGTCTGTACAAGAATCAATCAAAAAAATCTTCCAAAAGAATAGTTTTTAGAAAACTCATCGTTCGTAGGTATTAGTTTTTACACTTGCGATCGGTCACAACTTTGGCCCTATGGCACCAAATAGATTGAAATTTTGAATTCTTACTTTAGAGCACGGTTTGTACACGAATCAATAAAAAAATCTTCCAAAAGTATAATTTTACTAACGAGAGTTTTACGCTGTATATATTAGTTTTTTTTTAGCAAATACTCAATAATTTGGGCCATCATCCACCAAACAGACTGAAATTTTGGATTCTTACTATAAAGCACGGTCTGTACAAGAATCAATCAAAAAATCTTCCAAAAGTATAGTTGTTAGAAAAATCATCGTTTTTCTGGGCACGTTTTACACTTGGAATCGGTCACAACTCTAGCCCTATGGCACCAAACACACTGAAATTTTGGATTCTTACTTCAGAGCACGATTTGTACACGAATCAATAAAAAAATCTTCCAAAAGTATAATTTTACTAACGAGAGTTTTACGCTGTATATAAGTTGTTTTTTTTAGCAAATACTCAATAATTTGGGTTATCCTAGAAAAACTATTAAGTTATCGATCTGCATTAAAAGAATTAATATCGCATTTCTCTTTTCTTAATATTAAATAAAAAAATATATATTTCACTAATGAAAATTGTCTACTTAAGTTTTCTGAAGGTTTCACTTCTACCGGTACCGAAGGATTTATTTAATTATGTATTTATTCATTATTAATTACTTATTGTACTTAAATAAAATAACTTAGTACTAGAATAAATTAATACTAGAAATACTCCGCTTTCTTGTAGTTGGACTCGGACATGTTTCTACATGTTTCCTTGTGTAGAGCCGTCACAAAGAGGAGACCGAATATACTATCTTATTCTCTCGCAAGGTAACTCTTATTAATGGATGTTTTTGTCTCTTTTTCGCTATTTTTCGTTTCATTGAGTTTCAAATCACAACGGTGCTAAAGAAATTTTCACTTAAAAAATGTGAACTTTTACTATCGAAAGTTTTACGCTGTATTTAATGTGTTTTGTAAAGCAAATACTCAATAATTTGGGTTATCCTAGAAAAACTATTAAGTTATCGATCTGCATTAAAAGAATTAATATCGCATTTCTCTTTTCTTAATATTAAATAATAAAAAAATATATTTCACTAATGAAAATTGTCTACTTACGTTTTCTGAAGGTTTCACTTCTACCGGTACCGAAGGATTTATTTAATTATGTATTTATTAATTATTAATTACATTTTGTACTTAAACAAAATAACTTATTACTAGTTTAAATTATTACTAGAAATACACTCAAAAAAGAACGCAACTTTTGATAGGGTTCTAACTTCACTTCACCTTGTTCTGAGATATGAGGTGTCAAAGTTTGCAAAGACGATTTCTCATAATCTATTTACCAATTTCTGATTTTGAAGTTGAAATTTGTTTAACGTATTTTAATTGAACATATTTTGAAGGAAAGTATTTAAATATGACGTATATTTACCCTTTTAGAACATACCTAAACATGCAAATAAAACCCTGTACAACCAGCTAAGGCATAATAATACATTGCACAAGGTTCTAATTACATTTCACTAATGCAATTCCAAGCTACGTCCTATTTAAATATTTTCCATCTAAATACGATAAACTAAAATACTTTAACTAAAATTGTTAAATAGATTACGAAAATTCGTCTTTGGAAACTTAGAAACCTTAGAAAATGATAGAGAAGACACAGTTAGAACCCTATCCAAATAAAGTGACGAACCATAATGCGCCTCTTAATTAAGATCAACTGTCAGATACAAGAAAAATAGAGAGTGTAAGTGTAGTGAGAATGTAAAATGAATTATTATTGAAAATGCTTGATGTTAGAACTTCGTCATACACATATCAACGAAAATACAACACGGATGGTTCTGAAAATTATTTTGGGTATAGAAATGAGCAAAAAAAATGCTTTGGCAATCAAAGGTCATTTTTGAAAAAAATGTCAGTTAGAACCCTATTCAAATGAGGCGACGAAATATCGGCAAGGCAAGGTAAAACATGTCGGTTCTTTGTTGGAGCGGATGTAAACAAACGATCTGCGTCATCGCGTCATCACGTGATCGACACGTGATGACGCGATGGTAGCCGATAACCCTAACCTAAGGTAACCTATTAAACCCTTCAAAATTTTGGCGTATTTTTCAGATGGTCAAAATCTTTCCGCTTTACAATGAAATGCAAATAAATGGAATATTTCTGAACATATCCCAAAACTAAAAACTGTTTTTGAAAGGTCATGAAACACGCTTTCAAATTTTTTAGTTAAAAATAAACATATAATTTTTTAAATATAAAAATTTGTCATGCAAACATAAAAAAGTTTAAAAAATAGCTCACCTTACGCTTTTTCTAACTAAAATTACAAATAATGAAAAAAAATAAACACATACATATTTTCTTAGACAAATGTATTGTTAACGTTACTGTCACCTCATTTTTGGTCTTTTCGTATAAAAATAATTGATAAAAAATTATCAAAATTATTAGGTTAGTTACTAGGTATTTAAATGTTATGTTAATTATGTTAATCGCACGTGTTATGCCGAATATGTGTAAATAAATAAATATGGCTAACTTATTTTTAAGGCATTATTTTGTTAAAAATACTAGCTGGTTCCCGGCACGCGTTGCAATGCCATTCAAAGAAATGAATTGTTTCTCCCTGCACGTCCATTCGCTTGCGTCCCCGTTCTTAGTTGAACCCGGCATGCGTTGCAATACCACTTAAATAAAGATATTGTTTCTCCCTGAGTGTTTTTTTCAATTCGCCCCCGTTCCCCTACCCCCCCTCCTCTTCCCCTCTTGCGATCCCCCTCCACCTTCTTCGCTTTTCACACTCCCCTTTTCCACTTCGCTCCGTCCGCGACCCCCCCCCCCCCCCCCCTCCGTTGTCCACTTTCCCGACTTCCCCCCTCCTTCGACCCTTTCTCCCGCGAATCTTTCCCCCTTCATTCCCGTTCGCCAGTCCCGGATTCCCCTCCCCCTCCCGCCTACCCTCCTTGCCGCTAAAATACATGATATACACTCACTTTTCCAAACAACTTGTGCACCACTTACTATGTTTTTATAGTAATTTCATAAAACCAGAGCTCACCAGTGTACATAGAAACACTCTTCTGCTAAAATTTAATGTTCTGTAGAAATTTTGAGTAAATCCATTTATTACTTTCCAAGATTAGCGAACGCAAACATACGGAACCAAAAATGTTTTTTAAAATGTGGTTTACTGTGTTCTATACATTCAGTGTCATTGAAAAAAGCGGTTTCACGACGGTTGGTCCGGCGACAATTTATCCTCCGACAATTGGTCCGCCGATAGTTGATCCCTCCGAGTCCGAGGGATCAACTGTCGGGGGGGGTCAACTGTCGGGGGATCAACTGTCGGGGGGGGGGGTCAACAGTCGGTGTGGGGGGTCAACAGTCAGGGGGGGGTTAACTGTCGGGGGATCAACTGTCGGGGGGTAAACTGCCAGGGGATCAATTGTCCGAGGTATCAACCGTCCGTCAGATCAACTGTCAGGGGATCAACTGTCGGGGGATCAAATGTCGGGGGATCAAATGTCAGGGGATAAACTGTCAGCGGGCTAACTGTTGGGGGGGAGGGCAATTGTTGCCGGATCGACTGTCATGGAAACATTTTATTTAGTTATTAACTTTTTAGCAGAGGTGTCGGTTATACGATAAATGGTTCCCGGGGCGGCGGAATAATTGGTATCGGCGCCTTCATTCACTGACTCACTCACTCGCTCAAATTGATTCTCCCTGCATTTCCTTTCCTGTGCGCTCCGTTCCCTTCCACCTTCCCCGCATTCCCCCTCCCTCGTCTCTTCCCTCTCCGTGAATTTTTTTGCCGCATTTCGTATTATCGAAAATATTTATTGTCAAATAATAATAATACATAATTTAGAGTATGTAGCAGCCCTGGAATAATGTCACAACTCTGTGGCAGCCCTAGAATGCGCCATTATATATCAGATCAACCAATTAACAGTAAAACTCCATATAGGTACATGTTTTTTATGACCAATCAGAAGGCTTCCTTCACAACCTCTCTGATTGGTCATTTAAATCGGATCAGCAAAAGAACTGTAAAACGACATATAGGTACATAAGTTATACGATTATGTGGATCAACGAAGTATGGTGATTTACAAGCGACAGATCAACAAAGCATGTTAATTTGCAAGCGTTTCCCATACAAATTTTTAAAATTTTATGATAAGTACATCAAATATTTTTTCTTGCAAAATGGCAACCTTGGTAACTAATGTAATAATGTTGCAAAATCATACAGATGTATTCCATCACAGCCAAGTTATAGGGTGTTAAAGGTGGATCAACTTGGCTTATAACTTCTTACTGGATCAACACACTACGGGAAGAGGCCAATATATATATATATATATATATATATATATATATATATATATATATATATATATATATATATATTTAAATACAAGCTGATGTGTATTATTTTTAGTTTTCCACGGTAGGTGTTAATTTACTCACCCATTCTAAAGAAAAACCATTCTCATGCTCTTACGTAACTCTTCATTTGCTCAGAAACACCACTTAACTAGACACAACCTTACTCATACTAAAGAAAAACCATTTTCTTTACTATGAGTTCTACTCTTACTGTATATTTATTACTCTTACTGTAAGTATTCATGTTCACAAAAGTCAAACTTAACTAGACACACCCGTACTAAAGAAAAACCATTATCATGCTCTTACTGTTCACTTTCAGAAATCAACCTTATCTAGTCACACAGATATAACACAGAAATTAATCTCAACTAGTCACACAGAAATTAATCTTATCTAGTCAGTCACACGTGGAGAAAAAAAATCAACTACAATTCATAATGTTTAAAGGAAGATACGTCCATGCATATTTTAGTTTTTTGACCTTAGTAATTTTGTTGTGCAATTTTTTTCATATCTTCGAAAAGTTTAAGAACCGCTCCACTACTTTAAATGATTTATTGAAATCAGTATAGAATCAACATAAAATGATCGTTAGGTTTTTTATCCGATGATTTTCTATTTAAACGCAGTATCTATGGATTTTTCACCTGACATGACTCGGTGAAAATCCTCATAAATTTATCCATATTAATTGACGGTAGCCGGCATTAAGCCCCGCTTTTCCACACTGTGGTATGATTCAGAATAACAATGGACCAAGTTTATGATTTCGCTTTCACTCCCGTCCAGGCGCTCTTAAGTCTTAACATAATCTTTTGTCGGCAGTTAATTTGATCTCCATTTCATTATGGAACTTGTGTAATCTCCATTGTTAGTATAATTCTTTTATAATTACTTTACAGGCGTTACCTTAAATAATATCTTGTAAACTTCTGGGTTGACTGATTATGTGAACAATTAAGTATTATTTCTTTCCGATAAACTTAAGTAATATCTCATTACCTAATATTCCGATCGTAATAACAAAGATTTGACCCGTTTGTAATTCATTGACTCTGATTCGTTTGGATGATGGTTAGTTACGTTTAAATCAAAAGAATATTCACTTTCATTTTTTTAATGGAAATCAGATGAAAAACAATAACGTCAATCTTCTTTGACAGCCTTGACTGTATCGAAAGGTGTTAAGCAGTGGTCCCCGACCCCCGGTCCGCGGACCGGTACCGGTCCGTCCGTGAATCAAATGGTACCGGGCCGCCCAAGGCCCTGCTTAAAGATAAAAATTAGGTTTAAAAAATCGAACATATCCAATAAAAAATCAAATAATTATATCTACAAAAAATAATTATTCAGTTGAGAACCCCTTCACTCCAAGTTGCCGACAACACAATACCATCGAAGTAAAAAACACGGCTGGGCTTCCATCTTGCGCACTCGCATATATAACGTAAAGAGCTTGAGTGAGACGCAACAACGTGAGTCGCCGCTCTTACGAGTATATTCTGCTTGCCCAAATGCAAGTGGAATCGTTTTATTGAGAACACGTGACATGGGTACCTACCTACTAATATGTGTTTGATTTTATTGGTGAATTTATTCTCGTTTTTCAACAAAATACTCCTATTGCGATCAACGATCAATCTCCCGAACAGGCCTTCCATTGATATGCTTGGTGTAACTCTAAGTGACCAGCTCAGGTACGGGGGCTCCATCGAGGCCAGAGTTAAGTTAGCCTCTCAGAAACTAGGCGTACTGTACAGGCCCCGCAGATACTTTGATAGTACACAACTGCTAACCCTGTACAAATCGCAAGTGCGCCCCACGGTTGAATTTGGCAGCCACCTCTGGTCTGGAGCCCCAAAATACCTGAAAAAAACCCTCGACTCTGTGCAGAAACGGGCGGTCCGTTTAATAGATTCTCCTAACTTAACAAACGGATTGCAATCTTTAGAGCACAGGCGTCAGGTGGGAATGCTGTCCTTGTTCTACCGGTATTACAATGGAAGATGCTCCGAGGAACTAGCGTCACTGATCCCCTCGGCACCGGTACATAGTCGGGAAACACGCGCTCAACATTTGTACACGTTTGACATTAGTCACATGAGAACGGGTCGTTTCTACGACTCGTTCTTGAGTTCAACAGCCCGGCTGTTGAACAATTTGCCGGCTTCTGTGTTTCCTCTCTCCTACAACATGGGTCTCTTCAAGACCCATGTTCACTCCTTCCTCTCCTCAACAGCACCCTCCACACAGCATCTTCAAAGATGACATAGGCCCTGAGGGAAATTATTTCCCTCAGGGTCTCCTGTGTGGAGTTAATATAAAAAAAACGAGAGCTTATTATTATATTTATAATTATTTTAATTAATTTACCAAAATCTGAATCCTGCACTTACTATATTTTAAGAGATCAATCAACGCCCCCCCCCCCCCCCCTCCTCAGCGGGCCGCGGTATAATTATCAACAGTTCACCGGTCCGCGGCGATAAAAATGTTGGGGACCACTGGTGTAAAGCTCAAGGCGTTACTTCCCATTCAACGAACTGTCTGGAGACGATATTTTCTAAGAATTTAATATTGTCTTTTTATGCTATTTCTATTATGCAGATTTTATTATTTAATTTATTTTATGCATTCATATTTTCTTTTATTATAATTCAAATAATGAAAGGTTGAAATTCAATGGTTATTAGAAAGTTGGGAAGGATGTCAAATTTTAAATACTAGTTTCACATTCTCGTCACATCAAAGCAGTGCGAATAATTAACGGTTTCTTCGATAAGAATAGTTCTACTGCTGGATACTTACTGGTTACTGGTGCCTACTTATGCAAAAATAGCCTATTCCCATTCCAATGCGTAGCAAGTGTGGCAAGCCGAATGAACAAGTACCCCCAAGGTGTGGACCGATTTTACCGCGCAAATATAGTTGACCTTTTAAAAGAGAGTTCACAGCTTCTTAAAAGATACACGAGAAATGTTAGGGATGTTTTCCAATGCATTCTGAATTCAAAATAGTTTTGCAAATGTCACACCACATTGAACTCGCCGAAACCGAAGAACATTCTTGAATATGTTGACCTATTCATGTGGAATGAATCCTTCAGGTGAACCTAAGGAATTTAGGGTTTCTAAATCCACTGAGGATGAATTATATTATTGTATCGTGTAATATTATCTTATATATGCGGTAACCGTGTCCACATGCACTCAGTTAATATACATCGTGTAACAAATGGTTAATGGCAAATGGCAAATGGTTAAATGTTGATAGTAATGAATAAACGGTGGTTTGTTTTTGTGGATTGGAATTTTTTTTAAACAGACTCGTATAGCGTCACGTATTCCATTTTTGATGTGTGATGGGGACTCATGGTGGTCTTTGGAATTCCCCGGAAATAAACCACGAGGAAGAGGTATCTATTTAAGAATAATGAGCTAATAACATTGCAGTCAAAGCAGCCTAATAGGAGCCTAAATTATTTTGATAGTATAAGCATACATTCTAAGTAATTTATACTTCACCAAAAATACGCATTGAAATATTTCACAAAAACGCCCAGCAGTAAGCTCTGGCTTCAATAAATTTACAATTATTTAGAATTTGTATCTAACTCTAACTAACCATCACACCGTTTTCCGCAGGGGTAGGCAGAGAAATCGGACTGCCATACAACTCGGTCTTGGCACACACTCTTTGCCTCATTAACATTTATACAACGTCTCATACATACTCTTCTATTATTCTGACTCTTGACATGGCCATACTCAAGTATCCGATTCACTTGAATGTGCCGTGTCTTCCTCGGGCGTCCCCGATTTCTTCTACCATTCACAATTGGGTCATATATTCTTCTTACACGCCTTTCGTTTATTCGCTCTACATGCTCAAAGCATCTGAAGGTTCCTTTTTTAATCTTACTCATTACGCTTACATCAGCCTTGCATTTTTTGCGGATCTCCACATTTCTCACACAAACATTCACGGTTTTACCCCCCATACGCCGCAGGGATCTCATTTCGACAGCATTCAATCTCTAGAATTTGTAGAATTTAGAATTTGTGGATCAATGATACTACTTTCAGCCCCCATAGTCAGTTTCCTGGGGAAATTTACCTGTCAAACTATTTACCTGTAAAATTAAGATAAAGCGCCACGTCGAGTCGTGGGTATAAATGCCAATAACTTTAAAGAAGTGAAATTTATTTCTATTTTCAATACAAACGGGTCTTTTGGCGGTCCGTCGGAGATATAAGCAGATGTAAAGTGTTTATTTTTCCAAGAAGAAATCCATTTAATATTCAAACAGATGTAATTCACCGAATTATACGAACCGTAAAATTGGGCGTTCATCCTTGGCACGATTTGCCCAACGATAGATAGTGCACAATAAATTATTATTCCCAACCAGTTCCCAACGTTGAACGTTCCCCTCTTGGTTCAACACAACTCGGGTACGGAGTACAAAGTAATACAAAGTATCCGCTTTCATACATTTCGCCGCCGTTTGTTGCATAACCTCCATCACCAGTGGACCAGCGTAGAACACTTCTGGGAATTGGACTGAAAAATATGATAAATTATGCAGGGTCTAAGTCAGGATATTTTAACTGGTCCAGAGTCCAGATGTCAATTGGTCTCGGA
The DNA here is from genome assembly GCA_936435175.1 of Glyphotaelius pellucidus. NCBI lineage: Eukaryota > Metazoa > Arthropoda > Insecta > Trichoptera > Limnephilidae > Glyphotaelius > Glyphotaelius pellucidus. The sequence goes on along the minus strand of OW386537.1, from coordinate 7,697,056 downwards.
ATGAGTGGGTTCGTTAATTAGATCAAAAGATATGCGATACGTAGACTGTCATTCTTAATGTAAATCGGTTGAGAATATTGATTTTAATGTGAGTATTTCAAATTTGGGGTTGCCATCTTAAATTATGAATTACGTGTGTTCGCTACGTTTGGTGAATTAGCAGGGGTGCCCGGATTCATAGGGTGAAGTTTGTCCGGGTCTTGCGATGGATGCATCTGCCCACCTGCTGCGTGGCCGGCCGGATCGGGAGAGACTGGGTGAGGGAGGCCCTTTGATCTCGCGACTCATCGCTTTACACCCTAGTTGGAGGGATGGATTCATACGTCCGTCACTGCTGAACATACTGGTCTCAGATTCCTACTCTACCCTCGTACATTTTTCCTACCCAGAATTTTCCCTTCCTTCCCTTAAAAAGATCCGTACAAGCTTCCTCTAAGATGATATAGGCTCTGATGGAAATTATTTTGCTCGCCTCCTGTCTAGAGCTAATGTAAAAAAAAAATTATATGTATCGATAGTCCCGAAGAACAATCTCGGATGTGCGATTTTGTAATTTTGCAATAGAGCTTTTTAAAGTTTCCGCTTCTGCATTTTTACTGTTTTTTTAGATAAAGAATTATAGCACATAAGAATCATACACACAGTAAGGTAAAAGTCGGATAGTTGCCCCACTTTTCAAAAAGCTCTATTATTAAAAAATATGTACTTTCTAAGAATAATAACATGTTTATTAAAATGTAGGTCTTCGATCTTTTATAGAAGCCTATTTTTGTAAACATAAATACTATAGGTTTTGGATAAATCCTGTTTAGTTTGACCTCTCAAAAGAGGGATAGTTGCCATCAGAGCGAGAAATATGATCTTTTAACGGTGTTAGAAAGAGAAAACACCACACTTTATATTCAAATCTAAAAGCTAACCACAAAATTATCAAAATGTACACTTTTTTCGAATCAAGGTTTCCGACCGCAATTTGTGATTCGTTGCGAATTTTTTATTAATTATATTTACACAAAAAGACAAAAAAGTGAGGTGACTATAACGTTTATAATACATTTGTCTAATAAAATATGTATATGTTTTTATTTCATTATCATTAATTTTGGTTAGAAAAAACGTTAGGAGAGCCATTTTTAATTTTTAGCCATTATTATACTTTACATAAAAAGTCATTCAAAATTTTTATATTCCAAAAATTATGTTTTTTTCGAATCATAAAATTTGTATAGCCTTCGCTCATGGAGAAACCGAAAATTCGTTGGCAACTCAATTCACGGCGCAACTCAACTTAACGATTTCAGTAACTATGTATATCAGCTTGTTTAGCAAATCAATTATCAAACTCAATATATAATTATAATTTATTAACCTCGTGAACAAAATCGATATTTTCCTGCACTGACATATCGCAAATTACTGGAAAACTTGACAGGTTGTGGCAACCTGGAAACTGAAACGCGCTGGCCGCGGCAACTAGCACACTGCGAGTTGCGAGGTGCGACGCAATGCGTCGCCCTTGACAACTGGTCTTTGAGAAGTTGCCTGTGTGCGGACCGCCAATGAAATTCGCAAATTGCATTCCTGTGGATAGCGATTGAGTTGCCAACTGTTTTTTTCAGTTGCTCCATCAGCGGGCGATACATTCAGAAATATTCCATTTATTTGGATTTTATGGCTAAGCGGAAATATTTTAACCTTCTGACAAAATAATCCCGGGGCCTGAGGGGTTAACGGTCTTTTCGGTTAAATTATACATTTCACACCTATTACGTCGATTTTACACCTTCGTTACAAATTGCAGTGAAATGCATGAATTAAAACGTGTGTGAAGGTAGATTTTATAAGAGATTCGGCGATAATAGAAATGTAATAATATTGTGAGAAATCGCCATTAGAGCGATTGAAAAACACTATAGAAAGCAATTTTTACACCAAGAAATATCAAATATCACGTCCACTCAATCTTAACTATTATACAGCAGCATCATTTACATAACGTTTCCGTAGTATGCGAGAAACCAGGGCCAATTAAATAATAACATCTGTACATTTAACACACATCATAATTCCTCAATAAATGCCTTCTTCCATTAGAAACATTCGAAAGTACAAATACTTTAACTTATTCGATATTATTCATTGGAGTCTTTCTCACTTTAAAACCAATATGCGTAGTTATTTAATTTTCTAATAATTTCAAAATAATTTGAGACGGTACGTTCCTCTCAAAATTATATTAAACGGTGATTGTAAATTTAGTAATTATATCATAAAGAAATATAATATTTTTTAATTAAAATAGGTGTTATGTCAGATATTTTTTACATTATCTTTTGGCAAAGAAGAACACCCCCTCCCCTCCGGCTGTTATTTTGTTTACTCCATTATATAATGCCATAAGGTTTTTATTTTACGCATATTTGAGGATGCCGTTGGGACATGAATAGATAAACCTGCGGACAGTTGTTTTACAGAATTTTAACAGTTTATCAAATAATATTCCGTGAAAATTCTATTCAAGTTCTGTTATTATTTAATCGTGGGTCGATTGTTTCGTCGTACTTTTTATAATAGAACTTGAAAAGGACTTTCACAGAACTTGAATATTAACTTTGGTGAATTGTTCAAAGTCTTAAACCGTTTTGCATATTGTGGGAAGGAGGAAACTGGAAATTACTTGCCTAGATTGAACAGATATGTTAAATTTCAAATTACTTTTTACAAATTAATTAATGAAGACAATAATAGCGAAACTCAATCCATTTTTATTTAATATGCGACACCTGTTGACTTTTCCTCAAGTCCAGGATGAATATTTTTATTTTTATTTAACTTGGTGAGTAAAAAACCTCAAATTGTAATATTTAATTAATGACGACAATAATAGCGAAACTCAATCCATTTTTATTTAAGGGTCTACTATTCGTAATTCGACCGATTTCTTACATATCTCCCTTAAACATTTGAAGTTTTTAAGCTCTTAAAAAAAAAAATGTTATTTTTGAAGATAATATCTAGATACGTTCCACGCCGAAACGCAAATTATATGAAATTCCCTCGATAGAAAAAAATCGCAAAGTATGCTCCGAAAATTATTTTAAACAAGTCTATTTCTTTTATTTTACAAGTTATATTTGTGAAAAAATGCACAATGTTTCTTTAAATGATACTTATGATACGTTCCACGAGATTTTTGCTCTATTTTAAACGAGTCATGTTTTATTAAGCTTTTTCGCAATTTTCGCTGCTATTTTACAGCTTAAAATATTAGCGCGCTCTGTCCAACATTCGTAATTACATATCTCTCCATCTTCTTCTTTTTCAGCGCCGTGCGTTTCAAGAGTGCCGCCTTAATATGCGACATCTGTTGACTTTTCTGCAAGTCTTTTTATTTTTTAACTGGATGAGTAAAACCTCAAATTACAATATTACAATATTTAATTAATAACGACAATATTAGCGAAACTCAATCGAAAACTGAAACAGAAAAACCAGAAAAGGTTACGGTCACATCTAGGTATCGAACCCAGTACCTTACCCTGGGCGGTGCTCTGCCAACTGAACTAAAGAATCCCTATCCGATTCGGTCATATTTAACTGTATCAAACATAACTACCGACGTTTTCGTCAATTTCTTCAAAATAAATATTTTCTATAACTTACGTATTAAAATACTTGCCGTAGGTGTTTTGAAACAGGGAACTACAATTAAAGGTATGAACTATGTAATGTAACCAATTTAGAAATGTTTTTAAACTCCTGCGATAAGATATCTATTAAGAATTATGACCACTTATTTGACTTTAATTTCCACTCCTCGCCGTGAGTAAGCAATAATTTTACTCGTATTTTGTCAGTCTAATAAATTTAAAAATTAATGCAGCCTTAAGAATTATATGAAAGCGTCACGGAAGTAGGTAGTTACTGACATAAGTAGGTAATTTGCAAAAATGTGCATTTTGTCAGAATACCTGCAATAAACCCGGAATGTACAATTACAAAACAAAACAATAATCATTGTTGAAATTGCATTCAAATTCTTTCAATCGAACAAAGGGACTGTTGTGCTTGTTTTCTAGAAAAGCTTAACAATGCAAATTTTTATTGAATGGTGTCTAATTAATTAATTTCTGGAAATTCTGCAGAGAAAAGCAAACAATCAATTTGAGTATTTAACAAGGAGGTACCTGCTTTTCAAGTCAATTGCTTGCCGTATTGTTTTCACGTTAATTTTGTTTAGGAGACAATATCACGCGACGCCCATCATAAATAATTGAAATTCTTAGCGCGGAATTTTGTCGTACAATAGAGTAAATGTATGAACAGTATTAACACGTATTGTTTGAACAGATTACGAAAAGGAGCATTTTCACTGTTGCAATAATTACTTAGTAAGATAAAAATCTTATCGTTTACGACCATTTTTTAAAACGAATATGGCGTTATAAAACATGACGAAAGTGCGTAGGTTGGCAATGTTTTCCTTTCGATGGCCTTCGTGCTATTACAGTTTGTTTTCTATTTTAAACCTTTAGCTGAATATAAAATGATTTTATTGGGATTGAAGGTTGGCTCAAAGCTTTTAGCGATGGGGATTTGGCGTGAAACGATCCACGGTCGAGTGATGTAATTAAATGAGTCCATGAGCAATTTTATACGCATGAAACGCGTGGCCATACATCCTACCACATCTAATAGAGATAATGCTCAATGTCCTAATTATTAGTTTAGTCTGAACTTAATTTTTATTGAGTAAGATGCCAAAGCCCCCAGACGTTACTTATTTTATCAAGCACCAAATGTGTGGTATAAAGTAGTGCTAGTATGTACTTTGAGTGTGAGCGTACCTGCTAGCTTAGGTCGACGGCCAATCTACAGGTACCAGGTGCTAAAGGTAAAAACATAACTTAAAGTCTCAGTGCTGAAATTTATGTGCATTGTAGAGAATATTGTTACAAATTAATAATCAATACTGCTAGACACTTGCCGTCGGCTGTAACTTTCGCCAGACGCTTTAAAACTCTAAAAAAGAATGTTTTCTTACTTTTTTTACATTAGCTCCACACAGGAGGCCCTGAGAAAGTTAATCGTTTTCGTCCAACGTCCAAAACTTGACTAAGCCAACAACAGATTTTTTTTGTTTTGCCTCAAATCTAACTAATCTAACCTAATCTAACTAAATCTAACCTAATCTAATTATACAATATTCATTCAATATTATACGATTGATTAGGCATCGTACAATGTACAATACCGACAACAATGCTTGTCAAACATGTTGCCTAATGCTGGCATCTTGCAAAAACGGTTTGATTGCTGGCGTGGGACACATGAACCGTCGAAAATTTAATTATTGAAAAGAAAATATTTCAGAATCGTCAGATAATGTGAAAATATCTATACATACAATGTATAGATATTTTCACATTATCTATACATACAATGTAGATAATGTACAGATACGATTTTTAATTGAAGTATAATGTTCAACAGCTTTGAAGAAATAGGATTGACAAGACAAATCATATAAAAGGAGAAACATTTTCATGTATTATTTCTGTTCACCGTAACTCCAAAAACATCACCTTCCTTTCTTTACATGTTTCTCCTCGTTAGATGATGAAGTGAGAAACAAAAACGACGTACCTTCTTGTATTCAACATTTCTGTTTTTTGTCTGTGGCCATGTTTCCCGGTTTCGGGACGGTTTTTTTTTTTATTCAAGTATCTTTTGTACGTATTTGATACTTTTTCAAGTTTTACTTGATCCACATTTTCCTTATTTTTTAAAATTTTATTACAGGCCGGGTAGCGTATTTCCAAAACCTATACCGGTTAAGTCGCGACAGCGACAATTTACATTTTCAATATCAAAATTTTAATATTAAGAAATAAAATTATTAATTTCTAATAAACCCATTGTAAAGATTATTTTATCTAGATTCTAGAACAATTTTTGTTTTTGCAAAATGATAAAAAATAACCAATATAGAGGTGTATTTACAATATATGGGAATAATACCAAAATTTTAATATTTAGAAATAAAATTATTAATTTCTAATATACACATTGGAAAGATTATTTTATCTTCATTTTAGAACAATTTTTTTTTTGCGAAGTGTTTTTGTGTTTTTTACAGGTGTATTTACAATGTAAAATGTCGCTACCGCGACTGAACCTGTATAGGGTTTGGAAATACGCGGCCGGGTATGATAGGTATCTTAGAATCTAAACCGACCTAACCTCTAACCTAACTTTGACCTGCGAAGATTACCAAATTAATATTATCATATTTCTCATGAAAAATGTTTCAAACGTGGCTATTTTTGATAGTTTGGGTTTATCTCTCGTTGACCGAATATAATTTTTTGTTATATTTTTGTAACAAACACGCTGATATGTTATTTAAAACAAAATTAAAAGCATTTCTTTTTATTCGCTATGTTATATATGAATTCGTGGAATGAGTTTTTGTATGAGACACCGTTTTTTTAAAGATTCTTTTCGCTTTTCTGTTATATTAATTATTCCTAAATATTTTTCTTATCTTCTTTAAAACGTTTCCATTCGTAGATGTAGTTACTCAATTCTGTAGTACCAACTTATACTTCAGTCTAATTTACGTTTCAAAGTTAAATACCGTTCAAAGACAAATAATAATTTAACATTCCTTAAAGTGGGTTATCAGTGAAATACCTTCTTCAAGTTCCACAACATCACAACTTACAACATTCTGATAAGAGCCGCTTTATCGTCCGCTTTGAGACATTCCTAGGAAAAAGTGATTTACATATGTAACAGTCTACACACATAAAATCAAAAGTTCCAAAAGATAACAGGTTGTTCACAGTTTCAGAATAACTCGCACTGCCGAATATTATCTAAGCTTATGTTTGCTGATTTAGTAATGCGACGCAATCTTCTCAACCAATATTTAAGTTTTTTTCGTAGAATTAAAATAAATATCTCATAAATTATTTATATCTGGTTTTTGTCCGTACGTTTTTCAATTTCTTCACTTACTTATTTTTTCACATTGGCTGTGACACACAGCGTATTTATTTATTTATTTCTATATATTACAGTATTTACCTATATATCAATTTCGAAAACATTTTTACATAATATATTTTGTAATTTTATTATGTTGGGTGTAAGGTAGGTTTGTGAAGGTGAAACTGTGGATAGGTATTGTTGTATGTTTCGTGAACACCTCACTAGGAGAACCTGTGCTGAGGTGTTTACGTGTTTATTTATGTTTATGTATGACAAGTATTTATGTGTTGTAATAGAAAGTTTTATATGTATTTTTTTTTCAAATTTTAATAGTTATTGTACATTGGTTATTTAGAAGAGAAAAAAAAGTATTTAAATATATTAGAGGAATATAAAAAAAAAATATATATATATAAACATACACATACATACACATCCATATAAATACATGTACCTGCACACATGCATATAAATGTATTATATCTGCGTTTATATGTTATGGCGTATCGTTCCTCGAATCTGAATATAATATGTGCGTGGATAAACAAAATGGTGGGTTACTTCATATGGATTTTCACCTAACTATATTTGAAGTATTTCTCGAAATGCCTTTTATAATTATAATATGTGTTTAGTTTATCTATTTATTTGTTTCTTAAGACACATTATGATTCAAGTGATAATGTATATTAAATTATACATGCTTATAGTACCTATTACAGGTAATATCAGTAATTTTGCCTGGGATGAGAACGGTCCTTAATCTTAACCTTAACTAATGAACACATATATGAATAATAATAGTAAAAAGCAAGAAAGTGTGTGGAGAGATGAAGAGACATTTTGAGTTATGTACTCACTAAATTGACTGTTAATAAAACTTTAATGAAAAATGAAGTCGTAGTTTTAAAATAAATTATACGACGCAAAAAAAATAATAAATTAGTTTTGTGTGTTAGCAAGGAATCATGAAAAATGTCTTAGATGTAGTAATTTTTCGTAGTGGGTATATGTTATATATTTTTTATAACATTTAGGTATATTTACTATGTTTTCAAATTTTGATTCTTTCTGATCTTTCTTTTTTTTTACATGAGCTCCGCACGGGAGGCCCAGAGGAAAATAATCTCCCTCAGGGCCTATGTCATCTTTGGGGATTCTGTGTGGAGGGTTTTTTTAAGGAAATGAAATGGAGGAGAATTTTGGTAAGGAAAAGGGTTTAAGGGGTGGGTAGGAATCTGGGGTTCAGTGTGTCCTGGTCGTCCGCCTCCAAGACGTAGACAAACCTCACCCCATGAGCCCGGGCACCCCTGCTAAATCACCGAACGTAGCGAACCACTTGGGGTGACCTACAGCAGAGGTGTTGGTTATCCAATAAAGGTTCCCGGAGCGGCGGTACCCATTTCCACCTCCCAAATTGATAATCTTTACCGCATAAATTCGGATACTCTAGATCCACTGCCTTTGAGCAATTGAAAATTCTGCGACCATAAACGTACTTACTTACTCCCGCCAAAGCTGGTTAATTTAACTGACGTATTATAATATCTGCGAAAACAATGAATGGTATGTGCTACATGTGATATCATGTTCGTTAGTCACATTGTTGAGGCTTATCAATTGAATAAAAACAAACGACATTTCTTAGTCATGATATGAAACACCCGCTACGCTAGATACAGTCACTCGTGCACACAATCACAATAGTACCGCGCCGCATGCTTCAGGCTGGCTTTAGTGTTCAGAAGTCGGCAGTCAGTACCAGTTAGCACGTTAGCAGTCAGTCAGAGTCAGTAGTCACTAGTAGTCAGCGGGCTTTTGTCTTTTGCCGCGGCTCGTTCGACCAAGACGGAGTATTCGCTACGTGCGACGTTTCTTACTTCAATCGGTTTCCGAGAGCTTAGAAGCTGAAAGTGCTTTTAGTTTCGAAATCTGAACAGTGAAACTGCAGCGACAGTCTTCAGAAATATTCTGGAATTTCTCTGAACCAGTGTACCGATCTTTACTAAACGATCTAGGACCAAGATCGGTTACAGCACTAACGGAAGGCATAAATTTGACCGTTGATATTCAAATTAGAATCGATTGAATAAAGGTGTACCTACTGATATTATTTTAAGTGTTTGTTATTTGTCGGTGTGATTTGTTTAATTTGCGGTACAGTCGTTGTGGCATTACGCAAAACATGTAAGTTTAAAAACTAATTTATTTATATTTTCTTTTCTTCAAACACAGCAAATTTATTTTGTGGCACCATTTTAATTAAAAATTAATAAAATACTTTGTTTTTACCTCTTTTATTGTTTACAAAATAACCAATTCGTGAGCTTTGACCACTTCTTCGGGGCTTACTAACTAATTATAAATAATAGATAAAGACAATGGTCATAGACATAGACAACATAAAGATTAAATAAAATATGAAATCTTTAAATAATAACAGTTTTTCGGAGTGCGTCAATCATTTGTTGGAGACAATTCACACTTTTGACTTCAATAGTGGAATTGAATTAGTAAATTGTAATTTTAATGGCATTCAGTTGGATAAATTAGAAATATTAGACATCAGAAAGAGCGTGATTGCGAATTTGAATATTATTAATAACCAAAAATTGTTTTTAAATGACCCAATATTAAACCCGTTCCCTTTGTAAATTGTTCCCCATTGCCCCTTTTCCCTCTACCCATTCTCACCTTTCCATTGACCATGCCTATTATTTATAATTATGTCTTTGTCTATGACCGTTGTCTTTATCTGTTATTTATTAGTTAGTAAACCCTAAAGAAGTGAGCTTAGCTCACGAAACATGTTGGTTTTGTAAACAACAAAAGTAGTAAAAACTAAATATTTTATTAATTTTGATGTATATTTTCTTTATTAATTTCTTTATTACTTTTCCTAAACATTGCTTATCCAGATTTTCTTCTAAAATTGAGTAATTTAACGTACCTACATTAACATGTTGGTACCTACTACTGAAAATAGATGTGCGTTTATCAGAGAGCGCATTATTCTTATATTTTTAACAACGTTCGAAAAATCATTGTGCCGTGAAATGTCTTTTTAAACATTTACACATTTTTTGCTCATTCATCATAACTTATGTTTTCAGAATCATTACGTAAAATACAGAAAAAAATGCTTCAAAATCTTTGCTGCGAAGGCTGCCAGGGTCTCTAAAACTTTTCAGATTCTGGACCATAATTTTTTTTAAAATCTGCGTACCTTCTAGAAGTTCTGTGAACAAAAGACTTCGCGTTGTGTTGATTGTTCCGACTTGACAGCTCGCAACAGTCGCAACACTCACGACTGCCAGAGTCTTCAAAACTTTTCAGATTCTGGACCCTATTTTTTTTTTATTCTACGTACCTTCTAGTAGTCCTGTGAACAATAGACTTCGCGTTATGTTGATTACTCCGACTTTCAGCTCGCAACAGTCGCAACACTCGAGCTCTCTGGCGGAATTAAAAGGTACTATCAAAAACGGCTACCACCTTCGTGGGATTGACCGAATATGAACACAAAACCAAATTTACAAATAGACGATATATGAAGTGGTTGAGTAAAAACTGGGCTTCCTATATATTGTTACCCACTAAGCTTCACCTAATAGATAATTAAGGGAAAAGGAAACGTTACCTTTTTCTATCATTAACGTTAAGTAATGTTTACTCCCCAGGACCCCTAGTAGGGTCGGTCTACAAGGATTGTATCGAAGACTTTAGGTAACTTCTCATCATTCCCAGGACAACTGGAGATCGCTAACGTAAAAATAACATTTGACGTTGAATTTGTTAAGAACACTTAGTCATTGTGTACTATTATCTTTTAGCCATTGTCAATGTTTCTGCGAAATAGTTATAAATTAACTTTAGATGAATTAAAATAATTTCAAAATCTTTTATGACCTTAGTTTTGGAATCGCTGGATTAAGACATTAATTTTAACTTAACAAATGGACTGCAATCTTTAGAGCACAGGCGTCAGGTGGGAATGCTGTCCTTGTTCTACCGGTATTACAATGGAAGATGCTCCGAGGAACTAGCGTCACTGATCCCCTCGGCACCGGTGCATAGTCGGGAAACACGCCAAACACGCGCTCAACATTTGTACACGGTTGACATTAGTCACATGAGAACGGGTCGTTTCTACGACTCGTTCTTGAGTTCAACAGCCCGGCTGTGGAACGATTTGCCGGCTTCTGTGTTTCCTCCCTCCTACAATATGGGTCTCTTCAAGACCCATGTTCACTCCTTCCTCTCCTCAACAGCACCCTCCACACAGCATCTTCAAAGATGACATAGGCCCTGAGGGAAATTATTTCCCTCAGGGCCTCCTGTGTGGAGTTAACATAAAAAAAAAAAAAAATTAATCTTAGAGATTAAATCATAGCTGAACGGAGAGTACAGGCATAAATATTATTTTTGTGCAGAAATCATTCATCTTTGTATTCCACGATTAAATAAACGAAAGCGAATAATTGATGACCATTATGCGGGTAAGTAAGTATGTACATTATTATATTTGTAGTTGGTGCTCTGAGATTTAATAAAGTCGTTTTCTTTTCTATATTATTTTTATCGGTTGAAATGGCTCTCTGGCAGATGAAATAATTTCTTATATTCCTTTTTGAGGTCGTTTTATTACCCACTTTTAACATTTACTTCAAACATGTATATTTACATTACCTCCATGTGCAATGATAAATGTATTGTTTTATACTAATGTACAATTTTCAAATGCCTTAAAGCCGTCACTACCCGAATTTCCACCGATTTCTTGCATACGTCCCTTGACCATTTGAAGTTTTTAAGTTCTTAAAAAAATATACGTTATTTTTTAAGATAATATCTATGCAGTCCTCACGCCGAAACGCAAATTTTATGAAATTCCCTCGATAGAAAAAAATCGAAAAGTATGCTGCGAAAATTTTTATTTTCAAGTCTGTCTCTATTATTTAACAAGTTATATGTATGAAAAAATTCACTGTGTTTTTTTTAAATATTGTTTTAGACAACCCCCACGAGATTTTTGCCCTATTCTAAACGATTCGTGTTTTATTAAACATTTTCACAATTTTCGCTTCAATTTTGTCGTTTGAAATATTAGCGCGCTCTCTCCAACATTCTTAATTACATATAATAATAATAATATTTTAATGTTTTATATAGCGCCGTTTTTGTGAAAAATCACCTCAAGGGCGCTATATATATCTCTCCATCTTCTTCTTTTCGAGCCAGGATACGGCGCCTTAATGTACAATTGAACAATTTAAAAGTGTGGAAGGAACGGTTCCATGACAACTCATAATCAACTCAACTCTGCACCTCTTTGAAAAATCATTAAAAGCTATGAAAATAATGAATAATAGCACATAACATAACCTAAAACCTAACGTTACCAGTTAAACCAATTTTTTTTCATCACATTTAATGACTTTTAAAAGGAGGTGTTGAGTTGAGTTCTTTCTGAGTTGTCCGGTCACCGGAACTAACAAGTCTAATTCTTTGACGGTTTGATGGGTATTTCAAAGGTCCACAGCTCAAGTAGGAAATATCGTTGTCAGAAAGTAGTCGAGTTGATCTAGAAATTCCAAATTTGTAAGGTTTTTTATGAATTCACTTGACAGTTTTTGTTGTGACATAATTCAGATATTCCACTTCGTGAAATCCATTATTATCAAGGAAGTGGAATTATCCTGCGATAGGTTCAGTTTAAACTGAAATAAATGCACCGGTAACACTGATCACAGTGTGTTCCAGTTGTTGGTCATTAGGTACAGTGTTGTAGAGATACAAATCACGAACTGTGAAAGACAAGAATTTCCTTCCGGAGATTTTTACGCTTTGCTAACTCAAAGCCTCCTTTTCATAAAGATGAGTGCCTCGCCTCGGTGTCGAGGGTGTCGGGTGTCGGAGCTCCTTCTCAAAATATATCCAGGTTTTCTTTTTCAGAAACTTTCCTTTGAAAATTTGTCTTGCACGCTCCGGTATTCACGGAGGCTTTTGAATGCACTTCTTTTCATATTCCTATATTTACACGTTGCTAAAAACACAAGGTGCTGCTTTTTGACGCTAATTCGATTCAACAGATTATAAGTCTCCGTCTGTAATTTTATTATACTCACGTAGGTTAGGCACGCTTTGGCGCTATTAAAACAAAAATATTATAATATTAAAAACTAGCAGATAAAAATCCGCTCCGCAGGTTTTTGCTGCTAGGCTCTGCGGGCGGCTTTTGGTTCGGCTTCGCCCAGTTAGTGTTTGTGACCACTTTGTAAATCCAATAGGAACTGGTTCCAAAAATAGCCTGTTCCTCGGATCCACTGTCTTCCAGTGATAGTCACCGGTAAAAAAGTAACCGAGATAGACAATGACGTCATATGTAATATATAGCCGCTTGATACAACTGAGTATTACCGTCAAACTTTCCATATTCGGAGGGATACTGCTAGTTCACTAAATCGTAGTACTTATACTTGCCTGGGGCACGTCTACACCAATCTGCCGACGGAAGTGTCGACATCTTGTGACTAATTTTTTAATTTAAAACCGAATTACAACGTAGCTTCGTCTGAAATTCCACGTACACAGATTTTATTTGTGGCGCGGAGCGTAAGGAGTGGCGTTATATTAATACTGTTTGATTAATATGTTTTCTATTAATAATGTTTGATTAATATATACTGTTTGATTAATATATTTTATTAATACTGTTTGATTAATATTTTCTAGTAGGTGCTAAAAAAATAAATAATTTTATTAAACTTTTACAGAACTTACATGCAGGTACATACATATATTATAATATAAAACTAAACCTTACCTTCATTATATCTTATGTTGTAGGTAACGTATTAAAAGCATCGAGAAGACGAGGATGTTTTCAAAGTTTCTTGGAAAACTGTTTATGTTTATCAGAGGCGGCTCTAGGGGTCCAGAAGTAGAAGGTAATTTAAAAAAAAAAAAAATAAGACACAATATCAGATTAAATACGTTAATATTCATTTCAAATGGGTACGTCACGGGTTTGATTATTATTCAATTAAATTATTTCATGCGACAGACGTACAATATGCAAAATCAACCTACGTTTATCAAACCATCTCTTTCAGACCCATAATTTCATCATGCGCTCTCCCATCACGGCAATGACCCCAAATGTCTTCAGAATCCGAAAACATTTTTATTAGTGCCATCTCGTTTATTGTATGGCGCGTAAAGAGACAGAAAACATGATATTGGGCATTTCGTAAATTGACCCAGCCAATCATACATAGTGCGTGGAAAAGAAAGCTCTAAAAGAAAGAAAATATATTAGAATAATACCAGTTGTTTTGATTTGCATAATATATTATGTTTTACTATCATCTTAAAATTTTGGGAGGTCTTTGACCAATTGACCTGAGGGAAGGACCGCCACTGATGTTTATACTATATTTAGATTCTCTCATTTTTACACTCCATTTAACGGTATAACGGTAGAAAGTACCGAAATAATTTGAAAAAAAAAAATTCAACTCGGCAAAAATAAAAGCATAAGTTTTCAATGACATCAACATCAAACAAGCCATATATTTCTATCGCAAAAATCACTCTCCAGTTCGCCTTTAAAATAAACTTTATGTAGAAATTATTCAATACGTATTTAGCCTTGCTGATTAGAAACGGAGTCACGTCCGTTCTGAAAAATGCAAATGGAATTGAAAAATGTGGATAATAATAATCGTAGATTAAACATTGAACGATTTACGATTGTTTTTAGAAATGTTTAATTCTTTGTATCTGAAAACATAATGTGTAAGAATTTGTTTATTCTTAGATCTAGAACAAAGCATGACCTTTATAGTTTATTTTTAATCGGTTATAAACTTCTTATCGGGAACTTAGTAACCACTATTTTAAACACGGTTTAAATAGAATTTATGCTTTCATTTTTTTGCAGTATGAAAACAACTTCATTTAGATATTTTTATTAATTACTTTTGTGTTTAATTCATAGAACTTAAATCTAATAGTAATAATTAAATTAATAATAATTAAATTAAATTTAATAATGTTATTATTAAGTTCTGCGAGCATTTTAGTTTTTATTTTAATAAAGAGGAAAATTATTTGTTCCCCACTTCTTAGTATGTTTACAAAACTTTAACAATAAAAAGCACTTAAATAAGTTTTTTTTTACATGAGCTTCACACAGGAGGGCCTGAGGAAAATAACTTCCCTCAGGGCCAATGTCATCTTTGGGGATGCTGTGTGGAGGGTTTTTTAAGGAAAGGAAAGGAAGGAGAGTTCTGGGAAGGAAAAGGGTGTAAGAGGTGGATAGAAATATGGGGTTCAGTGTGTCCTGGTCATCCGCTTCCAAGACCTAGACAAACCTCACCCCATGAACCCGGGCACCCCTGCTAAATCACCAAACGTAGCGAACCACTTGGGGTGACCTATGGCAGAGGTGTTGGTTATCCAATAAAGGTTCCCGGGTCGGCGGTACCCATTCCCCCTCCCAAATTGAAATTCATAGCAGTAACAACATTTTTTATCAAAAAAACATTAACATTTAGTGCGGGGAAAACATATTTCGAAGTATCCCACATAATAGAATGTCTACTGTCTCAATTATTTTCTCAGCAAATTGGTTTAACCGGTAATAAATCAATTTAGACACCTTCAAAAAATTAAAATTTAGAATCATATAAATAAGTCGTTTAAAAGGTGGTTTAACCACAGTTTGAAAATGGCCATGTAAACCGAAACAGCTGTCACAAAAATTAAATTAAAAAAACTAAAAAATTAAAGACTAAAAAATTAAAAAAAAAAAACTAAAAAATTAAAAACTAAAATACTCGCAGAACTTAAAATTTGTATTTTAAATTGGTAAACACGCAGTATCAAGTAAACAATTTACTTTTATTTATTAACCGCATCCTCCCTGTACGTTTATAAAACAGGATAATATTATTTGTTTATTTTAATTTAAATTTAGAATCATATTAATAAGTAGTTTAAAAAGTGGTTTAACCATAGTTTGAAAATGGCCATGTAAACCGAAACAGCTGTCACAAAAATTAAATTAAAAAAACTAAAAAATTAAAAACTAAAAAACTAAAAAAAAAAAACTAAAAAATTAAAAACTAAAAAAAAATTAAAAAAACTAAAATACTCGCAGAACTTAAAATTGGTATTTTCAATTGGTAAACACGCAGTATCAAGTAAACAATTTACTTTTATTTATTAACCACATCCTCCCTACGTACGTTTATAAAACAGGATAATATTATTTGTTTAGTTTGTTTGTGCAAAGTTGTCGCATATTAATTTGTCGAATCGTTCACTGAGTTCACTCGCCAGCCTCCGGTTTACTTCCTTATAAAGCAATGCTGGCAGGAGTACCTTCCAACGACCAAAGCAGACGCGGAGGCATACGTGATGTAAATGTTGATGAATGTGCATAATTACTATTTCGCTTCAAATATAAATAAACAATGTAGGGGATTCCAGACAAACGTTTTTTTTAGTGATGATTGCATCAATATTGCATCGTTATGGGTCGATTTTGCTTTAAAGTTAATTAACTCCTGAAAACAATTTAAATCATATCGTTGTGTACGGTTTGAAAGAGGAACATTTTTTTCTTTACTACTTCAGCGTTTAGTAATGCTGATTTTCTAACAAATTATATTTTTTAATTCATCATTGAAGAAGAAAATAACTGTCACAACTGGACTCGAACCCAGAACCTCTCGTTTTACCGGAACAAACGCGAGATCTCTTATATAAATGTTATTTTTGTCAGTCTCATATTTAAAATTTCAGAATTAACAATATTATCTTCGACTAATTTTTCGTTGCTGTTTTTGTTGGGAGAAATGGCGTTTAAATAAGAGGTCTCTAGTAGGTAGAGGCGTTTGTCCCGGTAAGACAAGAGGTTCTGGGTTCGAGTCTCAGTTGCGATCGTTATCTTTTTATTTTTCTGTGTCTTGTTATTTTTCATATCATCGTTTAGATTATTAGTGATTCTTCTTCTTCAATGATATGTTATATTGATGGGAATAACCTCCAAAAGTTAAAAAAAGAGAGTTGTTGTAATAAAAATTAAATTATACCTACTTTATTGAGATGTGATGTTATGCTTGACTCCCGAATTTGACAGTTTGATATTTAAGACAGGGAAAACGGCGTAAACCTTTTGTAATTTTTATTTAAAATGGATTTAAGATGCGCGTCTCTTCGACGAAGGTTTTACTTTGAATTAATGTCTAAAATAGGCTTCTTTAATATTATACATTTTAAACATGTACGTAAACAACAACTCTCCTTGTAGAATCATCTCCTTCCTTAAAGTACCCCTAATCTTTGAACACCTTGTATCAATTATACATTACCTACACACAGTGCGAAAAATATTCACATCGACCTTTTTACCAGTTGAACCATCTTGGTGTTGCCATTTAAACTAAAGCAGCAGCGTCCTTCTTTTGTTCCAACAATTTGTTTGTCAGACTTGTACCTATTTATTCACGCCTATTTAGGCTTTTACATTATATCACATTTCTTCAGACTGATTCGTGGACGGTTCGAAAACTCGGCTATTATGGAGAGCATTAGTTTCTACGTTCCCGATGGTTATCTCCGTCACCGACAGCATAGATTGTTTTATCTCCCGGCTTGCAGAACTAACTTGCCAATGGTTATGCCAGTCGGGAGAGCAGTCTTGTTGTTAAATAGAAATCACTTTGAATATCGACGTGTTTAGCATCAATGAAGCACAATTTAGACAGCAAGCTTTATTGCTGCTAGTCTGATTGTGCTTCATTGATTTTTTAAATTGTTCATTGATGTTTAAATTGTGTAATTTGTTTAAATTGTTTATATTATTTAAATTGCTTAAATCTTAATTTTTTCTCTATTTTAAAAACGATTTGAAATTTTAATTTTGTTATTTTTTTTAAGTGAATAAATTGAATTGAATAACCTACACACAGTGAGAAAAATATGCACATAGACCTTTTTAAGAACCATCTTGGTGTTGCCATTTTAACTAATACAGCAACGTCCTTATTTTGTTTCAACATGTTGTTTGTCAGACATGTACCTGTCTACAGTGTTTCAGTGCCTACCTATTGTAGAGTGTGCACTGCGCAGTTGTGTAACATATTATTATGTAATCGAAACCGTTGTCGATTTTCTTCCATTAAACTTAATGTTGTGCATGATGGTTTCGTCTGAAAACTAATAAATTTAACGATGATCCAGATGCTGAGCGCTTTCCACGTGTTCCACGGTTCAAATGCGACCTACTTTATACAGTCGTTACAATTTTATGCAGATACTAAACCAGTAAATGTTTATAAGCGGTTAACCACCAAAGTTAAATCATTTTCGAAACATACCTACCTAGCCTATGATCACATACATAATATACATGTATAAGAAAATAGATTTTTTTATTTGTATACGCCTAAACAGATCTTTACATATTAGGATGTATTGTAACCACTCCGGTCATCTAGTGTTTGTATCTGCCACAAAATGACACTTCCCCATAAAATTCGTTCTATCTCATTTTCTATATTATATGAACAGATTTAGAAAGACACAACTTCAAGCTTTGTCTTTGCATTTAAAAGTTTGGAGTAAAGGAGTAGTTTGCAGTAGTTTCAATTTGGGAGGCGGGTATGGGTACCGCCGCCCCGGGAACCATTTATTAGATAACCAACACATCTTAAATAGGTCATCCCAAGTGGTTCGCTACGTTTTTTGCCTTAGCAGGGATGCCCGGGCTCGTGGGGTGAAGTTTATCCGGGTTTTGGCGGCGGATGCGTCTGCCCATTAGCTGCGTGGCAGGCCGGATCGGGAGAGATTGTTGAGGGAGTCCCTTTGACTTCTCCAACCGTACTCTCTCGTAACATCGCCTTGCAGTGGGAGGGATGGATTCATACATCCGTCACTCCTGAACACACTGACCTCCAGATTCCTACCCAGCCCTAATACCCTTTTCCTTCCAAAAACTTGCTGTCTTTCATATCCTTTAAAAGACCTCCACATAGCATCCCCAAAGATGACATAGGCCCTGAGGGGAATTATTTTCCTCAGGTTCTTCTGTATGGAGCTAATGTAAAAAAATATACCCAGATTCCTACCCAGCCCTAATACCCTTTTCCTTCCCAGAACTTGCTCTCCTTCATATCCTTTAAAAAATCTCCACATAGCATCCCCAAAGATGACATAGGCCTTGAGGGTAATTATTTTCCTCATGGTTTTCTGTGTGGAGCTAATGTAAAAAAATATACCTATATAATTTTTTTAGATATAAAAATTTTGAATGCAAACTTAAAAAGTTTTAAAAATGGCTCACCTTACGTTTTTTCTAACTCAAATTACTGATAACGAAAAAAAATACACACATATTTCATGAGACAAATGTATTATAGACTTTATCGTCAACTCACTTTTTTGTCGTTTCATGTAAAAATAGTTAATTAAAAATTCCCAAAGTTTGTTTTTCTAATCGTGGTCGGAAACTTTGGATTCATTAAGATTAACATTTTAATTATTTTTCGGTAAACTTTTAGGTTTGAATATAAAGCTTGGTGTTTTTCTTTCCAATGCCGTGCAGATCCTATTTCTATATGGTGGTAGTAAGGGAGACACAACTATTTATATGAGTTGTTCCGAAAAGCGAACAAGCCTGGGGGATTAACAAGTGTGCGTTTTACGAGTTTTACGGGTGTGTTTTTTTATATTTAAAAGTATTATAGTGTCTGTTCGGCTAATTGCTTCAAAACGTTCACCGAAGGCTTAATTCAATTAATATTTCAATTTGAACCTTTCACAGAAGAGGTATGCTAATATCGTTTGGAGTCTTCACAGAAACTTCAATCAAAGGAGCTTAAAGCTTCCCTGATTTCAGAAGCACTGAAATCCACTTTCAGAACTCTCCGAGTACAAC
The DNA here is from genome assembly GCA_936435175.1 of Glyphotaelius pellucidus. Lineage (NCBI taxonomy): Eukaryota > Metazoa > Arthropoda > Insecta > Trichoptera > Limnephilidae > Glyphotaelius > Glyphotaelius pellucidus. The sequence continues at coordinate 7,677,111 of OW386537.1, read as the reverse complement.
TGACCCAAGTGAACACTGAAAAAATTTGGAAATGCAGAAAAAATGCTTTTCATTGTAAAAATGAATTTAATTTTAAAAGCATCTAAAAGATAACTTAATTATTAGACGTTATTCAGTAGATATACTTGGTAGTTTAATGGTTACCATTGTAAACTTTTTAATTTGCTTTAAGGCAGTATTCTAATCTAGAAAAAAAAATCTTAAAAAAAAAAAAAAAAAATTATCTTCGTTAAAAAAAAAACTAGTTTTTTCGAGACGGTTGACACGATATCTCAAGTTCTACATAACCAATTTGCTTGAAATTTGGTGTGAGCTTTCTCTACACATTACTCTATCGCCCCTACTAGAATTATAACAAAATTTCAATTTTTACTATTTTTAAAAAATCTGAAAAGTCAAAAAAGTGGTAAAAAATGTATTTTTATTTCAGACGGCCGCCATTATGCGAAAAATTTTTTTTTTAACTTTTACGAGGTACCGGCAATAGCAGCATTTGTCTGGATTAAGAGTTAACTTTTTTTTCTGATTACTAGGAGGGTTGCAATCGTGTCAACCAGGGCGCGCCATTTTTTGAGACCCCCACTTTAACACCCTGTAACTTTTTGAATTTTTAATTTTTTCGTTTGATTTTTTTTATGGTTCTTTTATGTTAAATAAATATTTGGTAAAGTAATTACTGGTAAAAATATTATTGTTTTTTTTTTATTACACCTGATAAAACATCTAGAATCCATGCTTTTAGAACACCCCCTTAATTTAAAACAGCATGGCGCCCAACATTGTATACTCATAAATTTGAGATGTCGCATATCGTAGAAATGTTGTAAACTTGCAATTACTCTTCGAGTGATGCATGCACACCGCCTTGTAATAATCAAATAGAGTCTCTTGTTATAAATTTGCATAACATTGTTAGTTGTTAACTGACTTACATATAAAATGTACCTATATTTTATACTTGACCGTAATATGTATATTGTAAGTAGCAATAAAATTTTCAAATCTTTGTTCTTTTGTTTCTCAGCATGTTTTGTTTTTCTTCACATGTTTAATTCTTGATGTTGGTGTTACAATTAAAGACGCAAAACTATTACATTGTTTTGCACATGTATATTTTTCTCATTGCCTGTGTGATTTTATATATCAATGTCAAATAAAGATTTGAAAATGCTTAATTTAATTGTTGCAATCCAATACAAATTACATAGTTTCATTTTGTGAAAAGATTTAGTGAAATTGGCAATTGGTCAAACGTTTCCGAACTCGCTGTAATAAAATTAGCGAATCTTTGACATCCGGAGTGGGAGGAATTTATCGAGAGGTCACTGCAAATTTACCTAAATTTCTCTAATAAACAATAAACAGTGTTAATCTCAAGTGACTTCTCAGATAAGTATGGTCCTGCATATTTTCTACATTTTGACACAGCATCACGTTCATTGGTCAAATGTTTTGTATATGTATACTGTTTTGTATTATTGATCAACGAACCGGTGTTTGTAATCTGTTATAATAGTTGATCTAGTTTGATAGAGCATTGTAAAAATATATCATAAATTTGTACGGCGCCTTTGGGGGGATTTTTCACAAAAACGGCGCTCATCAATCATCCAAATATTATTAATGTGCGAAATAATGGTTTGTATTAAAAAGCTTTTGCGTTGCTAAAATAACGAACCATTTCTTTTCACAATATTTTTTTCCGAAAAGCCAATCCACGCTCTTTTCCTTAGGCACCCATACTTTCGCTATAACTTATAAACATTTCAATTTCAAATTAACAATGTTTATTTTATGTGGCCTATTATTCTATTGCAATGCAAGCATAACCCCTACTTGTTATCGGAAATAAAATAAAAATTGACCAGCTTACACGTTCAAAATGTGCAGTATGTTATCGAACATACAAATATTAACTTTCGTCATCTTCTACATTACTTTACGAACTGAACGCGAGTGCAGTTGCGAAGTAGAGTCTTCTGTTCCGTAAATTCAGCGTCTCGTGGAGATGGAGCCTCATTCAATTCTGCAGCCTTTGTCCACTTCACTGCGTTTGAATTAAATTTCTAGATCCTTAATCATAGATATGGCTGCGTCAACCCACTTAACAAATTGTTTCATTTCGATTCATAAGTTATCTTATTATCTCAAAAGGCTTTTTTCAGTGTAATTGGAAATGTAGAATAAAAAAAACATTTGTTAAAGACCGTCTACTTAACTACGATACAAAATATTGACAATATATAAAAAGTAGGCATATGAATGGTAGGTGAACAAAGGGGAATGAGTAATTACTGTATTTACGGCAAGAACAGAGCAGTTTACTGGAAATATATCTAGAATAGGACTAATAAATAAATTAATTAACGTTTCTAAGTTATCTGATTTTTTGCTTTTATTATTACGGTGAAGAAATTTATCACGTTTTCTTATTAACAATAAATAACACGTAAATTTTTATAGACCACTTTAATTCTATTCACACTACTAGAAAGGAGAATATCTGACGCAAATTTGAAAGGTAGTAGAAGTCGGGGACGCCCGAGGAAGACATGGCACGACCAAGTGAATAAGATACTTGAGTCGGGCCTTGTCAAGAGTCAGGATAATGGAAGAGCATGTATGAGACGATGTACGAATGTGAACGAGGCAAGTAGTGTGTGCCAAAACCAAACAATTGTTTGGCGGTCCGTCCTCTGCCTACCCCTGCGGGGAAACGGCGTGATGGTTAGTTAGTTTAGAAACATGTTAAATTATCAATTTATTCTCGATGTAGGTAATTTGTTTATAATTATTTGAGTATGGTGTTTAAAATTATCTTCGTATGCGATTTTGCGCAACATATTTCGAAACATGTTTATGTTTCTCTTTGTATACCATTCGAAAATTTCTTTACTATTTGCATTTTATATAACTTAGAAACATGTTTAAAATTCTCAATGTATTCCTGACGTAGGAAACATGTTTATTTTTCTCTTTGTATGCCGAAACATGTTTAAAATTATCAATGTATGCCTAACGTAGGAAATATCTGTTTATAATTTCTCTATGTAAGCCTAATGCATTAGAAAACATGTTTTAAATTATCTGTTTGCTTATAACGTAACTTATGAACTGTGTACCAGATGTAATTATATAAATTGAACATCACGTTTTCCTAAAATATTACATTACATTATGAGTGTATTCGATATTTTATTTTATGTTGTTTTATGCAACTCGCTCCTAATTTGAAATTAGAAAATCTGAGGAAACGGAAACATCTGATAAAAGTTATTGACTACTGAAAATTTGCACTTCATTTGATTTAATTGGCCATTTTAATGATTTTATAATAATTGTTCAATTACGCTTTTACTACTAATGATAATAACATTTTCTTTCTTTTACTGTTTTATTTGGAATTGTTTTAATTTTGTGTAATGCACTTTTATAAGTTGTTACCGTAACGGGCTTACTTTGCATCTTACGGGAAACTTTTCGTAAAGAAGGACTAATGATGGCTCTTAGGAGTACCTAAAATATTTTGATTAAGGCATTACATTGCCGAGAGTCATTATAACATTAATATAATAACGAAATACAAAAGTGAAGCAAAGTCATTCTCTTGTAGGAGTGACTTTACATCATTTAAAAAAAACTCTATTTTCGTTTAATGTATTCTTTATAGTTCTACAGAAATATAAAGAATACATTAAACAACAAAAAGATGTTGTTTATACCTCATATTATCTAATCATTAATGTTCATAGCCCTAAAAAAACATTTTAGTTCAAAATTCCAAAAAAGTGATGCAAATTATTTTTTACCCCAGTTACGCTTTGTATCAAAAATATAAATTGGCCTTACAAATAATGGCGTACGAAGGCATTTGATCCCATTTTAATTTTTTTTTAAACTTCATCTTTTTGCGTGCGAAAATACTAGTGGTGGTTTTTGAAGTACAATCATGGAAGTTGATGCATTTCTTTTCAAACTGTTTCTTTCAAACGTTTCTTAAAATTTCAATTGTTCTGGTTAAGATAACATCAGGGTATCATTTCAACAAACTAATGTACATTAAATATTCAGTTCGCTTCACAAAGCTTGCTGAAAGAGAACACTGCATTTTAATATGCATTTCCTTGAAATATCGCCAATATAATCAATATACCAGTTCGGGACAACGAATTGAAAAATGTAGCTATAACAATAAATAATATCTACGCCATTTATTTCAATATTCACGTTTTCTTTAGTGTTTTTTTAAGTATCGATTGTATTCCTGTTTCAAAGCAAGAATTATTTTGTTAGTTTTCTATAATATCGATTTGTGAGCAACCAGTCAGGTCAGAGTGCAATGCTGTTGACCTTAAGCACTCAGATTTCCAAAGCGTTCTTGATCGATTTAAGATTTAGATTATTGAGTTTCTACTTTCGCCATTTGTACTGAAAGCTCGGCTGGTTGAGGTTTCCCTGCTTGACTAGGTTTATTTTGATGACCAAATATGTGTTTTTAAGTGCAAAATGTGGCCATTTACATATATTTATAATAAATATTAACATACATACGAGCACGAGAAGATATTCACAGCAAGGTAGAAAAGCAGTAAGAAAGAATACATGTAATTTATACAACATTAAATATATTTGATAAATATATACGACATATTGACCACGACAGATTTCAGTCGATTGACAGTTACAGGAATTTAAACTGATTGTGATTATTTTACTTTATTGTGTAAGATAAAGTAAAATAAATATTCTAATTTAAATTTAAATATACAAATAGAAGGAAAAAGAAAAGAAAAAAAGAAAAAAATTAGAGAAATAGGAAAAAGGTAAAGAAATGAAAATAATTGAAAGGAAAAGAGAAAAATCAGAGTGTGCAATTCACACGTCGAAATGAAACCTTCAGAAAACTAAAGTAGACATGAATGGGGAGGCTACGAAGCACCGCACAAAGAGGAGACCGATTATACTATCTCATTCTCTCGCAGGCTAAATTCTATAGATGTATGTGTTTGTCTCTTTTTAGTGTAGCTATTTTCCGTTTCATCGTGTTTTAAATCACAACGGTGCTAAAGAAGTTTTCACTTTAAAAATACATGCGTTATATTTTTGTTATTTTGTAGAAGTTATCTGTTCGCAGTATACAAAGGCTTTGTTGAATCCATGATTATATTTTGTGTTTTATATTTACATTTTTTATCACGTGAATATCCTTAAATAGATACCCAAGAAATTTGAACAATTGGTATTTTACCAAATTTTTGCTGTCACTGTCGCTTTTACTCCCTCGAATATTGAGCGAAAGGAACAATTGCAACTCATGCTAATAATACCCAACTAAAATCATCCAAGTCGAGGTTTTGTTTTCCCCATTTTTAAAAACATCCCATCCCTAAAAACTCGACCGATTTTTAAGATTTTGTATTATTTAACTGTATGAAAAAAAATACTCTATGGCTCCACGGTTTGCTTTTTTAAAACATTACATTGTCTTGTTTGTATACTGAACATCATCTACGTTGATGGCGTTTAAACCAGACGATTTTTACGATTTTTGGAGTCCTTACTCCTATAAGAAGTACATAACTTGTCAAAAAAATCAAAACGTATTGACACGCTGGTGGTAGATATCTATATAATTTTTAAAACAATATTTGCACTAGTGTCAAAACCCAGAGAGAAATTGGGGAAAAAACGCCGCCCGATTTCCTCTCAATGTCTTAAATTAATCGACATTTATAAATTAAACAAATGTCTAGTTTTCGGAAGCACTGGAAACATTAAGCTTTAAATTATTGAAAATGTATGTTTTCTCTAGAGCTGAAAGCGGGTGCAGTGGGTGGATTCTAGGATGTGCAAGAAGGGCGTGGGTTTACAATAATTACGAAAATCAACATTCCTTCCTTGCCTTGCAGGTGGTACACAATGCGTAGGACTTGCTGTAATATCTCATTGTGAAGATAAGAATTAACTGTTTGTACGAACATCGCCCATGCAAGTCCAAGAGTGTTTATTAGACTCAAATCATTGGCTTGGTTTCTAAACGACTGTTGTATATTTATAAGCTCTCTGGTTTTACTACCTGGTTGTGATAGTGATTTGGATTCTTGTTTATGCTAATTTTGTATTCCATTATGTGTCACTGTACTCAAACACGTGATTTTCAGCATCCTTTTTAGAAATCTAGTTATCTTGTTGAACAATTGCATTATATTTAACTAACGATGTAATGATCTGTATTATTTTAAATCTCCAAAGTTTATTTTGAAGTCGTCACCATTTGGGAGTTTTTGTTGATACAGAGCACAGGTTTTCTGCTTTTCAGTTCAGATCAATAGCAGTATATAAAGGCGTAGTGGTGTTTTTTTTCTATTAGCTCCGCACAGGAGGCCTTGTGGAAAATAATTCCCCTCGGGGCCTTTGTCATCTTTGGGGGTGCTGTGTGGAAGGCGTTTTTAGAAAAGAAGGAGGCCTTGAGGAAAATAATTCCCCTAAGGGCCTGTATCATCTTTGGGGATGCTGTGTGGAGGGGTTTTTGGAAGAGGAAGTTCTGGGAGGGAAAATATATGAGGGGTGGGTAGAAATTTGGGGGTCAATGTGTCCGGGAGTGTCGGACGTATGAATCCCTTCTTCCCTACGAGGTGCAAAGCGATGGGTCGAGAGAGTCCGGCTGCAGAGGTCTAGATTCTCCCTCAATCAGTCTCTCCCGATCCGGCCCGTCACGCAGTAGGTGCATTCGCCGCCAAGACATAGACAAACTCACCCCATGAACCCTGCTAAGTCACCAAACGTAGCGAACTACTTGGATGACTTGTGACCTTTGGTTCCTGGAGCGGCAGTACCCATAACCACCTCCCAAATTTTTTATCTACTTTAACGGTTGTGTTTTTATATTAAGTGCGCCTAGGGAAAATATCCATAAAATATAAAAAATTGAAGCAAGGAAAGGGAAATAAATACATTCGGGTATCAATCATTTTCGAAATTATGATATGAACTAAAATTGTAAATTTGACTGGCCTAAAACAGGATCCATTCCTAGTTGGCTAGTCAAAGTTTTCCCATATGTTGTATTGTATATTTTTATTATTATTATTAAATTGAAGCTTAGTTCTTCCTAGTTAGTAATTCCTAGTTAGACCCTCCACACAGCATCCCAGATGACATAGGCCCTGAGGGGAATTATTTTCCTCAAGGCCTCCTGTGTGGAGTTAATGTAAAAAAAAAAAAAAGTTCCTTTATACATCTTTTCAATAAACGACACATACAACAGAACTGCGGTGACAATAGAGCTTTCAACGGCAGGACTCTATTAATAAATTTGCTTCTTATTCCAAATAACCTTCCTTTAAATATGCTACTGTTCCTGAGATATTTGAGGCTGTTGCGCTATTCAATCGGCGGCCTACGACGTCGGGTCGGCACCAGGACATTACCATTACCGCCACCTAATTAGTAATTACTTATGTAGGTAGCAGGTAGCAGCGAGTCCTTGCCGCTTCCAGGTGTAAATTGCTGGGTGGCGTGTTTTGGCAGGAAATTATGCGCCGGGCGGATTAGTTCAGTAATAGGCAATAAGCGCCAGACGCTTAATTTGAGGTAGGCGCAAGGTAAGCGCTTCTATATTGTTAAGAGTATCTGTCTTCTGATAAGTTTCTTAATTCTCAGATCGAACAATAATTTATGTTTTATGTTGTTGAGCTTTCTTGAGACACTTTTCCAGTCGGTCCTTGCAGTGCCCGTCATCGTAAAAGATGCACATCTGAACACACGAAGATTAAGGAACGCAACAGCCACAAATTACCGTTTAAAAGAAAAAGATAATTTTAAAACCCAATTACATAGATACTTTGAACGTAAATACCTAATTTGGAAAACATTGTCACTCGTAAACCCTTGATAACGTCTTAGATATGATGTTTTCTTTCCAATACGTCTTAGATATGATGTTTTCTATCCAATACATATATTTTCCAATACAATTTCGATTTTGTTTTCTTGAATGAATGTAAATCTGAACGGCCTCCATGGTCGAGGGGTAAGACTCTCGACTCGTAATCCGAAGGTCGTGGGATCGAATCCCGGCGTGGGCAAATAAATTTTATTTGATTACTTTGTTTTATTTCACAATTAATTGCTTTAAAATAATATATTGTATATTTGCGGCACGTTCCAGAGTGGGAGATACTCTATATCGCCCTGGTCTAAGACCACCATTCAGAATTGGAACGTCGCTTGAAATGCCTTAAGCCATATTTGGTAACTAGATCTGAATAACCACTTTAATAAATGCTTTTCCACCTTCCTCTTCCCCTTCTCCTCCCCTCCCCACTCACCTTCGGCCTCACAACATACCATACATAACAACAATTGTGACCTCCCAGACGGGAGTAGATGGGACTCTTGTGAGGTATTCACACAAACAAAAATTTTGGAAGTGGAAATTAACCTAATTTCTGACATCCGATCGATCTGAAACTCGACTGACAGACTCGTTGTTAATGCCAATGCATTCCATCAACTTGTGGCACTCACGCACACATACGCTAGCAAACATGCGTTTCTCAGAAATCGGCTGCTAGCCGCCCCAAGAGATGGCCAGCTGGGTCGAAAATTGACGATATGTGTATTATAGTAAAAAAAACTTTTTTTTTTAATTGTCTATGAGATTCTTGAAAAACACCCAAAGGGATTTACAATAATACTATAGGAAGTTCCTAATATATTACATGGAATATTAATAGTAAATTCGATGTGTTCGCATCAACTACGCAGAAAGAAATCTTCTTAATAAGCTTTTAATTAAACAAATATTTGTTTTATCAGCAAAAGTATGTGCAGGAAGACTGTGTAGATCAATATTGTATAATTTCATCTTAATCAGCCTATTTTATGACGTCGAATTACCGGATTGAAATGGAAATCCATAAAATGATTTATCTCCTACACCATTGAACGCAGATTTGTAAAACTTTCTCCAAGTGACTCCTGATTCCCTGATACGATCAACTTTTGACGCGTAAACAACGTACTTAATAATTAACAGGTCATTGACTTTCACACCGTTTGATTTCACCCACAGATTTCTCTTGACCAAACAAAAGCAGTGACCCTTAAAAAAATATTTCACTTCATGTGTCAATAACGTGTCAAATTTATTTACCAGCGATGAAAACCAATCGACGAGGAAGTGTTCGTCGATGAAAAAATATGCCATATTTCGAATTGCTTAACTCCGAAAATAATGAATTAATTAGGAAATTCGAGCCTGGTGCGCGGAGTAGTAAATAATTTAAATATTTTATTAAATTACCGCACGTTTTTCCCATTTTTTCCGAAGCTGTGACTTAGTTTTTAATTTGAAATTTCGTCTCTGTAACAAATCTTCTATGCTCTCTAGGTTACGTAATTATATTGCGTCTTCCTTTTTTTCTTGTTGCTTGATGCAATTTAATAAGTTAACCCACTTTCCCATATGCGTTCCGAGTTGATAATTGCCTTTGACGCAATAAAATCGTTGCAAATACACCATTGTAAGCATGAATAGCAATGGTTCCATTCAAACATTCTTTCTACTAAACTTGGTATTTATAAGAAGAAAATAATCATCAGGCTATTATTTTCTATCTACTTTTGGATGAAGGCCTCTTTAAGCTCATTTCACTTTTCTCGTCTTTGTCTTCTTGTCTTCGATTAATTGGATTTTCAGGACGAATTTGTGTAATTATCTCCTTTTAAAAAATGTTATCACTCAATCACTGTAATAAAATGCACCCTACGAAAAGAAATGTAGACCTCGAAAATCATTGTCTTCAAATATACAAAGTTCATCATTGTCTGTGGCGGGTGGTGTGGCGAGTGGCATGGAGGGCGGCCGGCGTAGATTGACTTTAAAATCTAGTCTTATTCCGGGTTGATGAAATTTTGTATACTTGACCTTTGAAATTATGGAAAACTACCCCATCTCCATTCCCACGACGGCCGGCATAGTCCAGCGGTAAGGCTCTTGACTCGCGTTCCGAAGGTCGCGGGATCAAATCCCGGCGTGGCAAATAAATTTTATTTGATTAATTTGTGTTAATTCACAATTTATTCAATTAAAATAATATGTAGTGTATTTGCGGCACGTTCCAGATTGGAAGATACTCTCAGAATCGCCCTGGTGTAAGACCACCATTCAGAATTGAAACGTTGCTTTAAATGGCTTTAGCCGTGTTTGGTGACTAGATCTGAATAGCCAGATACTTCCCACCTTCCTCTTCCCCACCTCGTTAACCTCCCCACTACCTTCACCTCACAACATACCCCAATTAAGGATGCCATAGTCTCACTGGCTCTTGGCTCTCGAGGCTCTTGTGCGGTATTCATAAAAAAATCCCATTTCCTATCCCTTAAAGCAGTATTTTGATACTTTTTGATCAAATTTTATACACTTGACGTTCAAAATAAGAGGAAAATTATTGGCTACATCAGATTTCCCAAAATCGTGTATAGCCTGAGCAAAGCAATGGGGAGTTAACCTATCAGGATAAAATAGTTTTTGGAAAATTTGAAAACACTTTAATTCCGATGTTTTCAAGGTAAATTTTACTGCACAACAGACGAAAATAGCTATCGCAGATGACTTTTTCTATGTAGTTACCGTACAGAAGTTTCAACTGTCCGGAGCCTGTGGGACTATGTTATCCCCAATCGGGGAATTTCGTGACACTGATGGGACTGGAAAAGGGAAGGAGATAGGAGAGATGAAGTTTGGGAAGTAACTGGCAATTCAGATCTGGTCACTCAGCCATATCAGATAACCTAAAAACTCAAAATAAAAGGTCCTTTGTTATTGTCAAACATCTCCGAAGGGACCAAATTACTTTATTTTCATATCTCTCAAACTATCAGCATGGCAATTCATTTCCCACGTGTATAATTTTTCTGCTAAACTTTTTATTAGGAATAACGTTCATATCATATTATTAATTTCACTTTATAATCGCGAACCCAGCATAATAATGAAAAACTATACCTAATATTTATTAAGCCTTTTAAAAATTACTGATAATCAAAATTTTGCACATATTCTGTATTTTTAGAGACAGCCTCTAGGATTATTTCACGAATATAATGGTGATGCAACTATTTCATTATCACTTTGTATTTGCATGAAAAATGTGGCCTCGTTGTATTTTTCTTATTTTTCCACTTCAATTAACGAATGCTATAAACTCGTTGGTAAAATTAATTAATGGGTTTCAAGAAAAAAAAATTAACCCTGTCTTTATTCCCCGCATTCCGAATTTCTACCGTTTTAATCATATTTCTCTTGAAAACTTTAAGTTTTTCAGTTTCTAAAAGATCCTTGGCTCGCATAACTCGTGTAACTGGGTATATATATTTATCTTTATAGATGTTTGTTCGAGATAAACTCCAGAACTACTCAACCGATTTTGATGAAATTTGGCTTACTGTGTGTGATTTAACTTAAAAGTCCAACTTAAAAGATAGGATAGTTTTTATCTCGATTGTTGACCTCAATATTTAAAAAAATAATAAATTAAATGTTTGTTATAGGACTTAATGTAATTATTTGTAAGCGTCATAAGTTTCTAACAGATGGCGGTGTGAGTTAATTTATCGAAACACTTGGTTATATAGGTTGAGTAACCATCCAGTAGAAGGCCTTTTGTTCCGTTTTCATGTCACTGCAACGCGTGGCTGGATCAGCTAGTAAATTTTATTTACAACTCGTTCCAAAATGGAAGTCTCTTAGTAAGGCCCTGGTGAGAGACCAACTTTCAGGCTCGAAATAAGGTTTAAATTGGCTTCAGCTTAGTATGGTGACCTGATTAGTGAATTACTTTCTAACCTTCCTCTTCTCTGGCTCTAACTTCACAGATCCGTAAATGGCCAAGAGTTCAATGGGGATCGAAATCTTAAAATGTAAATAACACAGTCCCACAAACATTGGCCCCTATTACAAGCATATCGATCAACAATGCCGGTAATTTGTTATCGTTACCGAAAACGACTGCAGATCGCCAACGAACGAAGAACAGTAGTTCAAGTCTACTAAATTTGCTTATTTTGCTATCTGCAGTCGTGCTCGGTAACGAAAACAAAGCTATTGACGTAATCGATAAAATGTTTTTTTTTTACATTAGCTCCACACAGGAGGCCCTGAGGAAAACAATTTCCCTCAGGGTCTATGTCATCTTTGGGGATGCTATGTGGAACGTTTTTTTAAGGAAAGGAAAGAGAGGAAGATATGGGGGGTGGAGGAAGGAAAAAGGTATGAGGGATGGGTAGAAATCCGGGGGTCAGTGTGCCCAGGAGGACGTATGAATCTATTCCTCCCACTGCGGTACAAAGCAATGGTTCGAGATAGTCCGGCTGGGGAAGTCAAAAGATCCCCCTCAACCAGTCTCTCCCGATGTTGGTGAGCAAACGCATCCGCACCAATACCTAGACAAACCTCACCCCATGAACCCAGGCACCCCTGCTTAGTCACCAAACGTAGCGAACCACTTGGTGTGACCTATGGCAGAGGTGTTGGTTATCCAATAATGGTTCCCGGGGCGGCGGTACTCATTCCCTCCTCCCAAATTGAATATCTAATAATTATTGTAAATGTTCTCTCTGAGAAAGTTCAACTTTGAGAAAGTGATTTTTAGACAGCGCCAAATCACCTTCGTTTAACATTTTTAATCTTAAATAATATTTACTTTAGTTTCACATAGATTACCACTCAATGACAGGTCCCGCCTGTGATTCTGTTCATTAATGTGCACGGATATCTAGATACGAATCAAGCTCCCCTCATCGCCAAATGACATCAACTCGAATTGATTTATTATTCGGGAATTATATTATGGCTGTACTTCGCTCGGCGCAATACAACCACTGTAGAGAAACGCCGATAGAAGTGTACTGTGGGCGCGTCCGTCTGTCCAAAGATGGGTCGAGAGTCCGGTTGCAGAGGCCAATAGGCTTCCCTCAACCAGTCTCGATCCGGCCACTTTGCCGTATCTGCGTATAATAGAGTTAAGTTAAGGCAGACGTTAGACAAACCTCACCCCATGAACACGGGCACCCCTGCTAAGTCACCAAACGTAGCGAGCCGATTGGGTGACCTATGGCAGATGTGTTGGTCATCCAATAAATGGTTCCCGCGCGGCGGTACCCATATCTGCCTCCCAAATTAGGGACCGCTTGTGGGACAAACCAAGAAACATTCATTTTAAATATTAAGATATGTTTTACTATATTTATACTTATTAACAATAATTGTAAAGGAAGATGTTTACTTAACGTTTTCATAAATATTTAAGTAGCTCTCTATTAGAATATATAATTTTTATTATGTTTTTGTAATTCAGTTTTGTCTTTGTGGCAATATTTATATTTAGCACAAAACAAAATGATGTTATCATTAAACATAAGATAACACTAAAATAAATAATCCGAATTGTCGCAACGTAAGGTCATTGACCTTTCCAGCGATTGGACCTCCCTGAAGTTAGTCAATCGCTCAAATTACTCTCATACGATGATTTGAGTCGTGATTCACATGTCGCGTTTATTAAATGGCTCCATGTACCGGAGAGTCCCCAGTTGGACCCTAGAGATAGTTCATTCGGTTATTATCTTGATTGGTTCAAATCCTCGCTGCGTCGAGCGACCCCTATCATAAGGTTACATTCATTAAAAGACCCCCTTCTCCACTTGTTGAAAATGTCCATCTATTTATGAATTGAGAGTAACACGATATCATTTGAACAGAAATTTTGTTTGATCAATTTTTAATATTTACCCACTGGGTTCCGAAATTTGTTTTAAATGTTTTTAATTCGTTTGATAAATAAAGGGAATAATCAAATATTTAAAAGTAAAACTTTTCGTCGGAATTTTGACTTTCGTGATCTTCACAAAACTCGTATTATAAAGTCAATTAAATATTTTTATTGGCGGATATTATTAATAGTAGATAATTATTTTAGGATTAAGTTACATAACAGGATATTTTCATTAAAATTCACATTATAACTACACCGTTTCAAAACCCTACAAAACACTATCTTAATCAAGGTTTTCATGGCATTATTTTACCAATTCATTTACTATTTACCTAAACCTTCGAAGATTCAGCTTTTGATTTAGAATACCTATACAAAGGAATTATTTATATATTTATTTATTTACGCCCTTTTTAAGGGCTTTTAATACGTATAGTAAAAAATATAGAGTATTTATTTTACATAACTGAACTGCTTCAGTAAACAATTTGTGTTTGTTTAGTGACAAATTGAAGATGTCCACTTGACACTTGTACACTGAAATAAATCCCGACTTATGGCCAAAGTATACATTTTTACGTTATTGAGAGAGATAAAACACAATAAGTATAGCCGTTTCCTTCAAGCAGCATCCTCAAAAACGATATGGGCCAAAACGGAAAAGATTTCTTCTGGGACCTTTTCTGTGGAGCCGATATTTAAAAAAATCCATGGATTTTGAAGGGAAAATTTGGTTTGGATTTCCGTATATTTATGTCGGTACTTGGATCTTTATGAATCACTTGACCACTGTAGCGCTTTTTGCCACAATATGGCACTATTTAAAATACCTCGGATTGCTTTTCTGCCAATTTTGGCAAATTTTCCCTTATTTGTAAGTAATTTAATAAATAAAAAAAAATGAGATGACCTTTACTCAAACCTAGCATATCTTTTCTTAAAAACAATTAAAAAAAAACTTCGATATATTTCCTATTCGAACATTCGGATACGAAATATATCGAAGAAAGATTTAGTTTTTATTTTCTGTTTCACAAACCAATGAGTTTATATATATATTTTTCTTTATAGCTTTAATATATTATCTTTTTAATTTTTTATAGTTTGTAACTATTCTCAGTAACTTTTTACTACTAATACTATATTTAATTGCTTTACGGCTTTTATAACCTTGAACTTGACTGTGAATCTAACAATTGCAAATGTAAACATCATTTAATATTAAGTTCTACAAAAAACAACATGTAACTACCTAATGTGAACCAAACCAGGCAATTTGACTGTCCTAAAACGGGAAATCTCCTAGTTGGACAGTCAAGGTTTTCTTATAATGTTTATGTATTTTTGTTCAAATTAATACATAAATAAAATTAAGTAGAAGTTTACGATTTTATTAATTTTTTTATTTAAATCCTACGAATACGTGATAATCGACAAAAGATAAGTGAATTCATTGGCTATATAGATCTATAATCAGTTTGTATGTCTCGATATTAAAATTCCGAGGTATGATTTTTTTTTTAATTTGGGTGGAAAATATTCAAAATGATCACCAAAAAATGTCGAGCAATCGGAGAAAAAAGTTTTGAATTGCGCTGTCGCTCTAGTGGTTAAGCTATATATTAAAAATAATCCGACACAGTGAAACATTTTCCTGGTTTGCTTCTGCAATGATTTCCTCCAGAAACGCTTATTTTCCGTCACTCTGCCCGCGCCGTGCTGTGATCCAATAAAATCCACGGAATTGCCTCCACTCCTAATTTCCGGCTTGCCTCAGTCTGGCGCCTGGTGAACCCGGTACTTGCTACCCAGCATCCAGCAAACAGCACCCGTCACCCAGCACACAGCACCTTGCCTATCCGTCCTGTGGGTACCTACCCATTACCGGTTACCTGTGCCATCCCTTCTCTTCCTATCTGTAAATGTAGGCGCCCTTGATGTGATTTTTCACATAAACGGCGCAAATTTTCCAAGTATTTCAAAATAATTTTTCAATACAACGACTTCCACTGCTTTCGAATAATGTTATAATATCATAAATGTAACGAGGTAATTGGGTTGTTCTTCTTTTTAGCCTACATAACTTTTACCACTCTTTCACATTTACACCACTCTGTCACATTTTCTTTTTACTATAAATTAATTCTCTCTGGATCTCAGAGGGGATATTGTAGCAAGGGGGGAAGGAGGCCTAAAATTCCTATTGGGGGGTGACAAACACGAGCTGCGCGTATACCTATTTTGAATGAAAACCACGCGACGGAGGTGTCGTACGACATAAAAATTGTAGGAGACAAGTTTTTGAGATTTAAAAAAAATATTTTATTAAAGTTTAAAAATAGTTTTATAGAATATACGCAAGTCAAGGTGGCAGAAGACAGCTGTGATTTGTATGAAGTACACTTCTATCACGAGAGTTACACCTCTGTCACGTAATTCTTACTACAAAAATATAAACATATATTTTTTTTAAACACAGTCGTTACGTTTTTAGTACAGTAGATTTTAAAGTAATTATAAAATAATAATATTTGTAATTCTGTTGAATTTTTCTCCACTAACTGGTGGAAACAAATTTATGTAGGTTAAAAAGAAGAACGCCCCAATTGCTATTTTTTTACCTAACATAGTTTTATAGTTAGCTATTTATAGCCCTGAAATATTATTTTAACTGTCTAAAAATAGTAGAAGACATAGACAAAAGAAAAATGAATTACTTAGTATACTTACCATATTATTTTCAGTATATTTGCGACCGGTTTCGGAACCACCGTTCCTTCTTCAAGGTAATATATATATGTACTAACTTTACATTATTACAGAATTATGGTCTGTACATCCCCTTACAAATTAAAGTGATTTATATTTTATACAACTGACAAATAATCATTTACCCTACATTAGCGGTTGTTTATCAGGGTGTAAAATTTTAATACGTTTATTAGTAAGGCCAGTGTGAAGTGGGGTGAAAGTGTTCGTGTTAGAAAACGTGTACACCGGCCTCGACCGTATTTTGTGGGAGGGTCAAAATATTTCCGTTTTGCAATAAAATTCAAATAAATGGAATATTTCTGAATGTATCCAAAAACTTTAAACTATTTTGAAAAGGTGATGAAATACACTTTCAAATTTTATAATTAGAAATGAACACAAATTGTTGGGAATATAAAAATTTTGTGTGCAAACATAAAAAAAATGTTTTAAAAATGGCTCTCCTTACTTTTTTTCTAACTACAATTACTGATAACAAAAAAAAATAAAAACATATATTAGAAAAATGTATTATAAATGTTATTTTTACTCCACTTTTTTCATGTAAAATTAATTAATAAATAATTCCCAAAGTTTCATAAATTTATTTCAAATTGCGTTTCGAAACTTTGGGTTTCATAATGGTCTACATTTACTTATTTGTGGTTAATTTTTATATTCGGATATAAAGCGTGGTGTTTTTTCTTTCTAATACCGTTTAAATCATATTTCTCACTGTGATAGTAAGGGAGACACAACGATTTCTATAAAACCTATACGAGTTGTTCCGAAAACCGAATAAGTAGACTTAACGGGCTAAAATCTCGGCTCAATCTAATTAATATTCCTTGTAATCAGTGAGTAATATATTTATATGTATGTTTAATTTTTATATACCGAAATAATTGTATAATTTTTAAGATTGTCAGTTGATAGGCATCTTATCAAAATACCGCAATAAGGACCGATAATGATTTTCTATAACTTGTTGAATATCCTTAAGATTGTGCTAATTATAATGAATAACGTGATAATCGACACATTATTAACTATCTAGATCAATTAATAGTGATGGCGTGAGGAAACCATTAATTAATTATAATTAGCCTTGCTTATTTTCATGTAATTACCCGAAACGACTGGGTTTTAATGCAATTTAACGCCGCTTGTAACTGGATACTGACAAATCGGGAAGTTTTATGAATTGATATCGTTTTTCCACATTGACCAACACTTAGTTACCGGTGCGGAGGTCACCTATTTATAATTTGACAAGGTTTGTTATTTCAGACGCCAGCAAATCGCTGTGTTTAGCCAAACAAAGAACCATGAAACATCATTATGTGGCCCCGTAAGGGTAGACCTAGCAAACAAAGAACTGTTCTCTTTTTTTATTACATTTTTAGGACATTTCAGGACTCGTGAGTATTTGTAACGTGGCAACTATGTTGTATTTCATGCCCGATTACGTCCAAGCAAACTTAAGTTCGGGGTTTCGATAGTAAATTAATTTTCGAATACTTATTGCCTAAGATTGGTGAACATTAGTATACCTGTCGGCAGTCAGCAAGTGAAGTAGCAAACACAATGATCACCACCAAGCACCACCGTACTTTACAGACTACTTTTGTTGGGTCCGGGTGCATCCGGGACTATTTAAAACGCCACTTTATTCACGTTGTAGTGAAAATGGCATCATTTAGTCATATACAAATAGGCTTTTTGCTTCTATTGAGTCGTAAAATATACCACGGACACATTATATGAAAAAGCATAAATATTTATGCTTTTCATCGCGTAGAATAAAATATTATGTATTGTCTATTGCGATGTTACTTCAGTGGCCATTCACCTAAATGCGCACAAATGCATAATGAACAAATGAACATTAATTATTGTAAATGTGTTTTTATCTTTCAAAATAAGCTTTTCATATCGTTTTTTATCTTTGTTTAGATATTCTTTCCAAACAGGCTTACGAGGCTTTAAAAGTCAAGTGATGAGTAATATAATGAAATGTTAAAAGAACACAAATTTATTAAAGATGTATTTCAAAACCTCTGATTCGAAGTGAATATTCTATCGACCAAAGTGTGCGTCAATATCAACTCAGCAAATTAACTTATTATTAGGCATCATATTAATTTTTACTCCAAGATTGACAGTATAAATTTGTCAAGTCAGTGTGATGCAATTGTCACTTCCAACAAGTGTTAACCTTCCTCACAGACAGATTGACATGACGTGATAAAGCATGACTCTACGGAGGCAATCCGACAGTATGTCACTCCCGTTGGATAATC
The DNA here is from genome assembly GCA_936435175.1 of Glyphotaelius pellucidus. Lineage (NCBI taxonomy): Eukaryota > Metazoa > Arthropoda > Insecta > Trichoptera > Limnephilidae > Glyphotaelius > Glyphotaelius pellucidus. The sequence continues at coordinate 7,658,279 of OW386537.1, read as the reverse complement.
ATTTATAAAACAGCCAACAGAACACTGCCCTTACAAGGAAAAATTTAATAAATACCATCTACAAACAACTTCATCCAAAAGCATTGACTATTCCGCTCATTTTTATCCGCGTATATACACGTATCCATACCAACGGTAAACCTTTTTTGCGCAATGCCGCTTGTATATTATTTGAATTCATTAATCCAGGATATGTGTTGAAGTGGGGATGTTCTTCCCTTTTTGACTGGGTGCCTTGGTTTTTCCGGCGTTAGTAGCGTCGTTTAATCCATCCCGTTTAGCGTTTTAGAAAGTAGGTACTGTTCGTTCGTCACTCGTCAGTCGTTAGGAGTCGTTACTCGGGACGGCCGCGGCCGCCCTTCTTATCCGTTAGGCCGTTATTTTGCAGCCGTTGCGTGAACAATTTCGCGCACATTTTTCAAAACGACGATTTTCAGGATTTAACGTTTAAATGTAACGAAAATTATTTGTTTCGCGTCAAACAAGTTTTAACTTGCAGCTACATAGTTTTGTAAAGTGAAGGACATTATCTCTGTGTCATAATGCAGGAAAGTCAACCAAATATGGATTCTATGGTCAGTTCCACCACCGATATGATGATGGTAGGTACCTACACAATATTGTTTTTAAATAAATCATCAATCCAAATATTTTTCGATGGAAAATTTCTTCCATTTTCTAATTTTTTTATGTGAATACCTCACAATAGTCCCAGCTGCTCCCGTCTGGAACCAGTGAGACTAGCATTTCCAATTGAGGTATATCGTGAGGCTGAAGGTGGTAGGAGGGAGAGGATATGAGGAAGAGGAAGGTGGGGAAGTATCTGGCTATTCAGATCTGATCACCAAACGTGGCTAAAGTCATTTCCAGCAACGTTTCAATCCTGATTGGTGGTCTCACACACAATACTGAGAATATCTTCCACTCTGGAACGTGCCGCAAATATACTATATATTATTTTTAATCAATTAATTGTGAAATAACACATATTAATCGAATGAAATATATTTACGCACGCTGGGATTAGATTCCGCGACCCTCGGATTTAGAGAGCCTTACCCCTAGACTACGGAGGCTGTCAATACATAGTTATTTTGATTTCCTTTAAATGAAAACAAATTTTTTAAAGATTTTTGCGGGGAAAAATTGCCTACATTAAATGTGACCAATATTAAGAAAGATAACAGGATTACGCTATAGTTCCCGATAAAATAAAATAAAATTATAATTAAAACTGCGCTGAATTATAAAAAAATTAACTAATCAATCATCACGCCGTTTCCCCGAAGGGGTAGGCAGAGAGGACGGACCGCCAAGCAACTCTATCTTGGCACACACTCCTTGCCTCGTTCACATTCGTATATCTCATACATGCTATTCTATGCTGTTCTGTCTCTTGACACGGCCCAATGAACTGAAATTTGGTTGTATTTTCAAACTTCAATTTGTGCGATTTCAAACTTTGTGCGATTCAGACATGCGACAAAGAAGGTGCCGAAATTAATCGATTAATTAATAATTTTATATTTGTAATGTGTATTTTTTTTTTTTAAATTTTTGACAGGTGTCGTAATTTTTTTAAGTTTGAGGCAAATATGTATTTCATAATTCTGGGGTCTAATGCTAGAAGTGCCTACGTCAATTTGGGGTGTCATGCCGCGTTGCGCTACCTCCTTCTTTAGCCAACGTTTCGGGCAGCGTTACAGTGTCCATCATCAGGGCAGATGTGTAATTGATAGTGGTGAAGTGTGTGCTTATGTACATAGATGCGATACAGTGTTGCCAGCTCAAGCCTACGTCAAGTTTGTGAATCACTCAGGAATAAACATTTTATATCGATTATTTTTTGACCTCTACATTAGATAGGCCACAATTTCATCAGTCTTGAGCACCTGATAAAAGTTTTCATATCATTCAAATAAGGAATGTTTTAAAGTACTTTCTGATGCATAAATCAAATTACAAAAAACTGACGTAGGCACTTTTAGCATTAACCCCCAGAAATACTTTCAGCTAATTTTTTAATATTTTCAGATACAGTGGTGCCTCGAGATACGAGTTTAATTCGTTCCGTAACCTTCCGCGTATGTCAATTTGCTCGTATCTCAAAGCAAGTTTCCCCATTGAAATTAATTGAAATGCCATTATTCCGTTCCAGCCCCCGTGTATTAGTATATTGGTCACTTAAATGCAACTTACACACAACTTAAATGCTACTGTATGCTTAATTTTAGTCACTACTTTTATGTTCACTGGTCTTTTTCACCGAATTAAAATAAAATACCGGTCCAACAAGGTTTTTTTCTTCCTCCCTTTCAGAATATTGCGGAAATGAGTTAGGCAACCGTCATTAAATAGCTCCGATGCACGACCAGGTGCAACTTTTTCCGGGTGTTTCTTTTCCACGAACTGTGAAATTCTCTCCCACATTCCACATTCCCAAGATCTTCTTCAGCTCACTAGTAGAGATAATCTCCCCCACCTCTGAAAAGTCCTCGAAACCAATTTGGTTTGCTGCTGCTGCTGCTGCTGATGCAACTCTTGTAACTCCTCGGTCGTCAGTTCCTGAGAGTGCTCCTCGACGAGCTCGTTCACGTCTCTCTCATCCACATGGATTTTCCCAGAGACACAAACTGGTGGTTCGTGTGCAGCCGGCCGTTTCTCGTATCTCAAATGTTGCTCGCGTTTTAAAGCAAAACTTCGCTCGCTCGACAACTCGTATCTCAAATATCTCGTATGTTAGGGCACTCGTATCTCGAGGTACCACTGCATACTAAACAAATCCTACATTTATAATATCCCGTGATTTTTCACAGGTCTGCGTTAGTATGATTTAATATTGTAAGAATATATTACATTCTTCGCTTTTTTAAGCCCCCTTAAAGTGACATTTCACAATAAACACACTATATAAAGTATTTATTACTATTATTTTCAACAACTTTCAGCCTCACTTCAGTGCTTCCGAGACTCCCATAACTTCACTCATTATAATAGTTAAGTTATTTGTGTCATTAGACTCGACATTTTAGCATAACTTTTGAACTTTTTGGTTTTTGCAACGGCCATGAACTTCATAAACTAAATTTACTTTCATTGTGTCGCAAAACTGTTGTTTATCGTAATTTTCCGCCTCGTCGAATTTTCTGCGAAATTATTTCTGTAAAGGAAAGGCCTTTTCATTTAGGAATATTTAAATAATAATATAAAAAAATGATGATTTATAGAGCGTCGTTTTTGTGAGAAATCACCTCAGGAGCGCTATACAATTTATTATGAATTCTTAGGCTCTGTCTAATTTGATTATTTACAAATAGATACCGAAAACATACTTACCTGGCAGGTCACTTCCGATAAACACACTTTAATTAGAAAGTTTATGCTTGAAGAATATACGATCTTGCACCCGGATGACATTATATTTAAAACACTGGATATTGCTTGACTTTACATCAGCTACCCCCATCACTATTGATATTACATTAAGGCGACGCTCCCGGCTCAAAAAGAAGAAGATGGAGAGATATGTAATTACGAATGTTGGACAGAGCGTGCCAATATTTTCAATGACAAAATTGATGCGAAAATTGGGAAAATGCTAATTAAACATGACTCGTTTAAAATAGAGCAAAAATCTCGTGGAAGATATCTTAAGTATCATTTAAAGAAACATTGTGAATTTTTTCACAAATATAACTTGTAAAATAATAGATATAGACTTGTTTTAAATAATTTTCGGAGCATACTTTGCGATTTTTTTCTATCGAGGGAATTTCATATAATTTGCGTTTCGGCGTGGAACTTACCTAGATATTATCTTAAAAAATAACACATATTTTTTTAAGAGCTTAAAAACATCAAATGTTTAAGGGAGATATGTAAGAAATCGGTAGAAAATCGGGTAGCGGCGGCTTAATACGAAGATTAGTGCCAAAAGTTGAGATAATATTTATTTTGAAAGACTGGATAATTTTAGACTCTTTAAGACTGGAGATTTTTTATGAAATGACTTTTACAAAAGTCTATTATTAAGAATTTGCTTACATTTTTACACAATTTGTTATTTTATTTTATCTATACGATTGTTTGAAAAGGTGAGTTTTGAGTTTAGCTCGAAATTCCTTCTTTGATCATTCTTAAATCTTGCGGCAGTCCATTCCAGGGTTTAGGTCCTGACACTCTGAAAGCACGCTCACCGAACTTAGTATCTGGTATGCGCTTTGGTTCCTTCAACCTTTCGTTAGCTGATGACGCTGCTGACCTGAGAGTTGACTTCGAGAATTGGAATTTTCTGGAATTCACAGTTCCGATAAGTAAGCCGGAACCATTCCGTGAAGGGGCTCGAATGCCATTAAGCAGAGCTTGAACTGGATTCTTTCAGGACATATAAATAATATTATATACACGTAAGTATAATACACGGGTACCCACGTAACATCTTACGCTCATCTCTCCATTAGTTTATTATGGTTAACAATTAACAGTGTAAGCCAACAATTAGCACATGATGAATTCGCATAATATGTTCGCAACTTCTCACAAGTTTTATTATTTTGTTTTATTAAGTTTGTTGAACAACTTGTAGTAACTTCACGCGAGTTTTAACAATGTTTTTAAAGATTTTTTCGTTGGTAAACAATTTGGCGTATACTGTTAATTATTATTTTGGATACTTTAATGCTTAGTTCACACTGAGCTATATATCTGCGAGCAGATATCTGTTGATTCGCGAGCGCTTATCTTTTGTCCTTTCACATGAGGCTATCAAATATTTCTTCCTGTGGTAGGAGAGGGGGTCAGTCGAATTAGGGAGCGGCAACGGAACGCATATTTTTTGTACTGAAATCTGTCAACTTGACATCTGTCATCCACGGGTCTAGGTAGCTCCGTAATTACAATGACCCCCTCTCCTGTTTTAGTCGGAGAAGGGGAGAGTTATCTTCTGGGATATCGCGTCTGGAGCGGTTACGTCTGAGATGTGTATTGTCTATGATTGATCTGCGCTTAAAACCGCTAGGTGTGAACGGTCTGAAGGGATTGTATGGAGAGCGTTATTAGGCGTGCTATGATCGTTTATATTTGATAGCGCAGTGTGAACCAGCTTTCATGAAAATTTCTAAGATACATAGCTAATGATGGAACCTACGTTGCCAGCTGAAAAACATGATCAAGAAATTCCAAAAGGAAATTACTTCCAGAGTTACGTAATGTAAATCAATGGTTCCCAACCTTTTTATCGCCGCGGACCGGTCAACGTTTGATAATTTTATTGTAATGCAAAAAATTGTCGACGTTATAATTCGCTTCCAAATCTAGTCTAGAGAGTAAATAGAAATTGGTTAGTATTATGTTCGTTTTATAGTAATCATGAAGCTGATAAACGTGACAAGGAGCTTTCGTTTTAATTGTGCCCTAGTTCGTTGTCGGATTCGGACGACATGCGACAGCCACAAGTGGATGATAAAGATAATCAGTCATCAGCCACCGCTGACTCGCTGCCCGCTGCTCACAGTGCTCACTGTGACTGAGAGATAGGAGATGGCAATGGCAACGATGCGACCCTGTGATCAAATTATTATGAATACGTCATCAATTGGGCTTATGATATTTAGAACGAAGAAATCAATAGTTGTTTTTAATTTTTATTCATTATCTCAAGTAAATACCAGTTTTATTTTGTATGTATTTACTGGTGTAAGTTCTGATGACGTCGTAACTAAATAATACAATCCCGAGCATGTTTTTAAATCCCGGGATTACGGGATTTTCGACACGTAATCCCGGTACTATCCCGGGATTTGGAAATGTGGTTAATAATTGGGATAAAATAAAATAAAAGCATAGATTGTAAGTTCTTAAACATTATTTATTAATATTGTTTGTTACGCAACTTATCTATACTAATATTATAAATGCGAAAGTGCGTGTGTTTGTTTGTTACGCTTTCACGCCTAAACCACTAAATCGATTTTATTAATTCTTTCACCAATAGAAAGCTACATTATATGCGAGAAATATACAGACTGTATATAATTTTAAGCTCTGGCGTTATGAAATTATAAATACATATTAATATATTATATTTATTTTACGTTTATTGTCCCTTGCAAAAGCGAGTTATTGATAACGTCAGACGAAAAGCAAAACAAATCGTTGTCTTGGTAACTATGTTGATATATTTGCGGGAAATTTTATTTCAGGCGTCGTAGTTAATATCTATCTATAAAAATAAAAATGAATCTCCGAAATGTTTGTAAGCGCATACGTTTTAGCAGCCACTTTTTTATATGTTGGCATACAGAGCTCCGGGCCAAAAAGGCCCCTTTCTCTTTCATCGCGAGTTTAAAAAATAGAAGTTTAGTTGCGTGAACATACTGAATTATTCCGTAGTTCGGCACTCGTAGACAAGCATAAAATTTATCATTTTAGCACAATTCAACATTTTTGCATAAATAAATGCTTACTTGTGCAAAATTATGATAGTTATTATATTATAATATATATATTAATGCACAGTTTTTGAAAAACTCACTTTTTTCGTAATTTAGGCAAAAGACGACCTTGCCGCCCCTTGAGTTTTACCCGTTTCGAGGTTCAGTTTCGCTCGAAAAACAGGGCTTTTTTTTTCAGTCAGGGCCTCCCACGCCAAAATGACCTCTCCGCTCTTCGAGTTTGACCGACCTCAGAGACCACTATCGCAAGACAGGAAACTCACACGAAATTCTTATTTTAGAAACGCCAAAAGTCAACGGAAAAAACTGATACAAAATCAGCGGCGATAACTGGAACCTCCGGCTGAATCTCTCATCGACGAAGAAATCGGCCTGGTTATATTTCCCGCCGACAGGTTCGCATTTGCAAAAAAGATAAGAAATCTTAATCACTATTTCCTTTACGCGAAACGAATTTGCTAGAAATTTATTCTTTTATTTTAATGGCGATGCTGCTAAAAAATGACATTTTATAGGTACGACACGCGGTACGAGATATCGTCGAAAAAGCGCGTTCTGGTGGAGATGTTTTTTAATAAATAGGAGGAATAGAAATTAAGGAAGCTTTTAAAATCGACAAATATGTCGGTCACCATTCAAAATGTTACACAATAGCGCGCGGAAAAATGATATTTTCTGACGTTTCGCAAAACTCGCATTTTTCTCGAGGGTGCATAATTTGTCTGGCCAGTAGAACACCTAATTTTCTTACAAACAAATTCAGGTTGGGTAAATTTTCTCACACCTGAGAACACTGGATTCTGAAATTTTACAAATGGCGGAACCGCCAACTAAAGTTTCAATCGGGCCAGGACAGCGTTGTTTGTATGGAAAACGTTAAAAACAACTCGATTTTCAGGCCGTGCTCGAGGTGGTGAACACATTATTTCGTATCGGTCTTGCCAGCGATGAAAATATAATTGCAGACTATTGTACGTCTGCGAATGACGAACTAAGTAGGTACCCGATAGATGGGCTCCGATGCATTAGGATTCGTATTATTTATAAATATAAATACTTTGCGAACTCTTTTTCATTGAAATGATTATTTGATAAAAAATTCTGAATATACATTTTAATGGCGTGTTTTTTTTTTACGTATGTGCAGGTGTACCAACTGAGAATCTGAGTAGGTAGGTACCTGCACATAACAACTCGGAATCATCATATGGGAAATATATGTTTTTTTTTTTGGAAATTTGTAATGAAATTATTTGAAGTTGAAAGAATAATTTCTTTTGTAATTATTTTTTGAGCTGTTGTGCTGTGTTGCGCTACCTTCGTCTTTAGCCTAGATATTAAACGGATTTATTTTTTTAAAATATTATAGTTACATAACGCTTTTTTTGTATTTAGCTTATTTATGATAATTATTCAACGTTAGAGGCGGGCATTGGCACTGCCGCCCCGGGAACCATTCGTTGGATGAGCAACACCTCATAAAAATGGGTATACAAAAAATTTGAAAATTATATTTTTATAGGGCCGTTTTTGTGACCTCACTTTTCAAGTATTAGTTGAGATTGTTTTGGAAAAGTTTCACTTCTACCGCGTGTAAACTGCACTCGAATTTTTTTTGACAACGTACGTAGGTACCTACTCGGGCACTATATATTCTGAACATTTCTAATAAAATGAGTAAATTTAAATAAAGATGGTCCAATTTTTTTTTGCGAAATGGTGTAGGTACCTTTTGAATACTGTACGGGAACTAATCGTTCGTACATTTTACATTAAATTTCAATGTGAAAACCGCACAAGAGTCCCAATTACTGCCGTCCGGAGTCAGTGCGACTACGGCGTCCCCAGTTGGGTTTAGTTTTAGTTTCTGAAAAATTCTGAATAATAAATTTTTATAGCGCCGTTTTTTGAAAAACTACAGTAAGCTGCACTCGAATTTTTTTTTGACAACGTCCTTCTCGGATACTATTTATTCTGAACATTTCTAATAAAATGAGTAAATTTAAATAAAGATGGTCCAATTTTTTTTTGCCAAATGGTGTAGGTACCTTTTGAATACTGTACGGGTTCATACACTTTAAATTAAATATCAATGTGAATACCGCACAAGAGTCCCAATTACTGCCGTCCGGAGTCAGTGCGACTACGGCGTCCCCAGTTGGGTTTAGTTTTAGTTTCTGAAAAATTATGAACAATACATTTTTATAGGGCTGTTTTTTGAAAAACTACAGTAAGCTGCACTCGAATTTTTTTTTGACAACGTCCTTCTCGGATACTATTTATTCTGAACATTTCTAATAAAATGAGTAAATTTAAATAAAGATGGTCCAATTTTTTTTTGCCAAATGATGTAGGTACCTTTTGAATACTGTACGGGTTCATTAAATTAAATTAAATTTCAATGTGAATACCGCACAAGAGACCCAACTACTGCCGTCTGGAGTCAGTGAGACTACGGCACCCCAGTTGGGTTTAGTTTAAGTCTCTAAAATTTCTGAATAATACATTTTTATAGCGCCGTTTTTTGAAAAATTACTTTCAGTTATAAGTTCAAAAATTTCCGAGATCCAACAATTTTTTTTTTCCAAAATTAAAAAATTTCCAGAAACCAAAAAATTTTTATTTCATAATTAAAAAATTTCCAGAAACCGAAATTTTTTTTTTTCAAAATTCAAAAATTTCCGGAAACCAAAAATTTTTTTTTTCAAAATCAAAAAATTTCCAGAATCCGAATTTTTTTTTTCCAAATTTAAAAAATTTCCAGAAACCAAAAAATTTTTTTTTCAAATTAAAAAATTTTCCAGAAACCGATAATTTTTTTTTTCAAAATTCAAAAATTTCCGGAAACCAAAAATTTTTTTTTTCAAAATTAAAAAATTTCCAGAATCCGAAATTTTTTTTTTCCAAATTTAAAAAATTTTCAAAATCCAATTTTTTTTTTTTTTAAATTACACCTTACAGTACCCGAGATGGGTATCAAATTACGCGTCTCGATCTTAACAATCCGAAAGGCTGAGTGAAAAAAATAAGCGAAAAACTCCTAGGACCATTGTTCGAGATAAAGCTCTAATGTTTTTTTCTAATTTAAATTAAATGAAAAACCGAACGCCCTGAGTCGGGCGGTAGGATTGGTTCAGTACTGAATTGAGCGGTAAGCTCCTGGGCCGTTTTAAAAGTGTCGACGACCAAAGTGGCACTGTGGGAAGAGTCTTTTCAACAGTAAACTATACGTTTCGGATAACAAATTACGCGTATCGATCTGCACAACCCAAATGGCGCAGTGAAAACTTGAGCAGGAAGCTACTTGGCCTGCTTTTGCGAGAAAAGGCCCGTACCGAACGCCTTGAACCGGGTGACCGAAGCGGCCAGAGAGCAGGCATACGCAATTGGGCTGTCAACTATCTGTGCCCTTTGTAGACGGACACCCCTCGCTTTATCCACATTCAAATAACGTTTTTTTCTCTACCTATTTTATTTAACACACACTCTTCGCTTCATCCGCGTTCACACGTCAAATCGCGTAGTGTTTAACCCCTTGGTTGCCTCTGCAACAGGCAAAGCTAGTTAATATATTAATGCACAGTTTTCGAAAAACTCACTTTTTTCGTAATTTAGGCAAAAGACGACCTTGCCGCCCCTTAAGTTTTACCCGTTTCGAGGTTCAGTTTCGCTTGAAAAACAGGGCTTTTTTTTTCAGTCAGGGCCTCCCACGCCAAAATGACCTCTCCGCTCTTCGAGTTTGACCGACCTCAGAGACCACTATCGCAAGACAGGAAACTCACACGAAATTCTTATTTTAGAAACGCCAAAAGTCAACGGAAAAAACTGATACAAAATCAGCGGCGATAACTGGAACCTCCGGCTGAATCTCTCATCGACGAAGAAATCGGCCTGGTTATATTTCCCGCCGACAGGTTCGCATTTGCAAAAAAGATAAGAAATCTTAATCACTATTTCCTTTACGCGAAACGAATTTGCTAGAAATTTATTCTTTTATTTTAATGGCGATGCTGCTAAAAAATGACATTTTATAGGTACGACACGCGGTACGAGATATCGTCGAAAAAGCGCGTTCTGGTGGAGATGTTTTTTTAATAAATAGGAGGAATAGAAATTAAGGAAGCTTTTAAAATCGACAAATATGTCGGTCACCATTCAAAATGTTACACGATAGCGCGCGGAAAAATGATATTTTCTGACGTTTCGCAAAACTCGCATTTTTCTCGAGGGTGCATAATTTGTCTGGCCAGTAGAACACCTAATTTTCTTACAAATAAATTCAGGTTGGGTAAATTTTCTCACACCTGAGAACACTGGATTCTGAAATTTTACAAATGGCGGAACCGCCAACTTAAGTTTCAATCGGGCCAGGACAGCGTTGTTTGTATGGAAAACGTTAAAAACAACTCGATTTTCAGGCCGTGCTCGAGGTGGTGAACACATTATTTCGTATCGGTCTTGCCAGCGATGAAAATATAATTGCAGACTATTGTACGTCTGCGAATGACGAACTAAGTAGGTACCCGATAGATGGGCTCCGATGCATTAGGATTCGTATTATTTATAAATATAAATACTTTGCGAACTCTTTTTCATTGAAATGATTATTTGATAAAAAATTCTGAATATACATTTTAATGGCGTGTTTTTTTTTACGTATGTGCAGGTGTACCAACTGAGAATCTGAGTAGGTAGGTACCTGCACATAACAACTCGGAATCATATGCAATTCCCATATGTTTTTTCTTTTGGAAATTTGTATTGAAATTATTTGAAGTTGAAAGGATAATTTCTTTTGTAATAATTTTTTGGGCTGTTATGCCGTGTTGCGCTACCTTCGTCTTTATACTAGATATTTAAGGGATTTATTTTTTTTAAATACTATAGTTACATAACGCTTTTTTTGTATTTAGCTTATTTATGATAATTATTCAACGTTAGAGGCGGGCATTGGTACTGTCGCCCCGGGAACCATTTGTTGGATGAGCAACACCTCATAAAAATGGGTATACAAAAAATTTGAAAATTATATTTTTATAGGGCCGTTTTTGTGACCTCACTTTTCAAGTATTAGTTGAGATTGTTTTGGAAAAGTTTCACTTCTACCGTGTGTAAACTGCACTCGAATTTTTTTTGACAACGTACGTAGGTACCTACTCGGGCACTATATATTCTGAACATTTCTAATAAAATGAGTAAATTTAAATAAAGATGGTCCAATTTTTTTTTGCGAAATGGTGTAGGTACCTTTTGAATACTGTACGAGAACTAATCGTTCGTACATTTTACATTAAATTTCAATGTGAAAACCGCACAAGAGTCCCAATTACTGCCGTCCGGAGTCAGTGCGACTACGGCGTCCCCAGTTGGGTTTAGTTTTAGTTTCTGAAAAATTCTGAATAATAAATTTTTATAGCGCCGTTTTTTGAAAAACTACAGTAAGCTGCACTCGAATTTTTTTTTGACAACGTCCTTCTCGGATACTATTTATTCTGAACTAATATGAGTAATCTAATAAAATGAGTAAATTTAAATAAAGATGGTCCAATTTTTTTTTGCCAAATGATGTAGGTACCTTTTGAATACTGTAAGGGTTCATTAAATTAAATTAAATTTCAATGTGAATACCGCACAAGAGTCCCAACTACTGCCGTCTGGAGTCAGTGAGACTACGGCACCCCAGTTGGGTTTAGTTTAAGTCTCTAAAATTTCTGAATAATACATTTTTATAGCGCCGTTTTTTGAAAAATTACTTTCAGTTATAAGTTCAAAAATTTCCGAGATCCAACAATTTTTTTTTTCCAAAATTAAAAAATTTCCAGAAACCAAAAAATTTTTTTTTCATAATTAAAAAATTTCCAGAAACCGAAATTTTTTTTTTTCAAAATTCAAAAATTTCCGGAAACCAAAAAATTTTTTTTTCAAAATTAAAAAATTTCCAGAATCCGAATTTTTTTTTTCCAAATTTAAAAAATTTCCAGAAACCAAAAATTTTTTTTTTCAAAATTAAAAAATTTCCAGAATCCGAAATTTTTTTTTTCCAAATTTAAAAAATTTTCAAAATCCAATTTTTTTTTTTTTTAAATTACACCTTACAGTACCCGAGATGGGTATCAAATTACGCGTCTCGATCTTAACAATCCGAAAGGCTGAGTGAAAAAAATAAGCGAAAAACTCCTAGGACCATTGTTCGAGATAAAGCTCTAATGTTTTTTTCTAATTTAAATTAAATGAAAAACCGAACGCCCTGAGTCGGGCGGTAGGATTGGTTCAGTACTGAATTGAGCGGTAAGCTCCTGGGCCGTTTTAAAAGTGTCGACGACCAAAGTGGCACTGTGGGAAGAGTCTTTTCAACAGTAAACTATACGTTTCGGATAACAAATTACGCGTATCGATCTGCACAACCCAAATGGCGCAGTGAAAACTTGAGCAGGAAGCTACTTGGCCTGCTTTTGCGAGAAAAGGCCCGTACCGAACGCCTTGAACCGGGTGACTGAAGCGGCCAGAGAGCAGGCATACGCAATTGGGCTGTCAACTATCTGTGCCCTTTGTAGACGGACATCCCTCGCTTTATCCACATTCAAATAACGTTTTTTTCTCTACCTATTTTATTTAACACACACTCTTCGCTTCATCCGCGTTCACACGTCAAATCGCTTAGTGTTCAACCCCTTGGTTGCCTCTGCAACAGGCAAAGCTAGTTTATATATTAATACACAGTTTTTCGAAAAACTCACATGGGTCATACAGTCAAAAAACGACCTTGCCGCCCCTTAAGTTCGCCCACCCTAAGGATCGCTTTCGCTTGATAATACACAGTTTTTCGAAAAACTCACATGGGTCATACAGTCAAAAAACGACCTTGCCGCCCCTTAAGTTCGCCCACCCTAAGGATCGCTTTCGCTTGAAATGCGATTCAGTCCAGGGCCTCCCACGCCAAAATGACCTCTCCGCTCTTCAAGTTTGACCGACCGCAGAGACCACAATCGCTAGACAGGAAGCTAAAAAAAACTCACGAAACCGAAACGCGAAAAATTAACGGTAAAAACTGATGCAAAATCAGCGGCGATAACTGGAACCTCCGACTGAATCTCTCATCGACGAAGAAATCGGCCCGGTTATATTTCCCGCCGACAGGTTCGCATTTCGAAAAAGTCGGAGAAAAATTAAGCACTATTCTCATACAAAACGAATTTGCTGGAAATTTACTCATATTATTTTAAAGGCGATTCTGCTAAAAAATGACACTTAAAAGGTACGACACGCGGTTCGAGATATCGTCGAAAAAACACATTCTGGTGGAGATGTTTTTCAATAAATAGGAGGAATAGAAATTAAGGAAGCTTTTAAAATCGACAAATATGTCGGTCACCATTCAAAATGTTACACAATAGCGCGCGGAAAAATGATATTTTCTGACGTTTCGCAAAACTCGCATTTTTCTCGAGGGTGCATAATTTTACTGGCCAGTAGAACACCTAATTTTCTTACAAATAAATTCAGGTTGAGTAAATTTTCTCACACCTTGGAACACTGGATTCTGAAATTTTACAAATGGCGGTAGGGCAAAGCTCTCCGCCAACTAAAGATTTCAATCCAGAGACATCTAGCGGTGCGGAATATAAGTACGGATCGTTCACGCAATACAAAATCAAATGTCTGTCGAACACGCCTGTAGTTCTATTTCAATCCGTTCAAATCGGCAGGTTCGTCTGTATCGAAAGAAATTTGCTCAATTCACGAAAAAAGATCTCCGTATCGAGTGTTGCTAGGCGCTCGGTTTTGAAATGCCTATTTTGAGTAGGTAGGTACCTGCACATAACAATTCGGAATCATCAAATAAGAATTGCATATGTTTTTTTTTTGGAAATTTGTAATGAAATTATTTGAAGTTGAAAGGATAATTTATTTTGTAATAATTTTTTGGGCTGTTATGCCGTGTTGCGCTACCTTCGTGTTTAGCCTAGATATTTAAGGGATTTATTTTTTTTAAATATTAAAGTTACATAACGCTTATTTTTGTATTTTGCTTCTTTATGATAATTATTCAACGTTAGAGGCGGGCATTGGCACTGCCGCTCAGGGAGCCATTCGTTGGATGAGCAACACCTCATAAAAATAGGTACACAATAATTTTGATAATTATATTTTTATAGGACCGTTTTTGTAAAAAATGACAAAAAGGGTGACGTACAATATTGAAAATCTACCAGGAGCTCATAATACGCAGGAGTAAAATATTACAGAGGGTACATTTATTTACTGGGCTACTCAGACCTCACTTTTCAAGTATTAGTTGAGATTGTTTTGGAAAAGTTTCACTTCTACCGCGTGTAAACTGCACTCGAATTTTTTTTGACAACGTACTCGGACACTATATATTCTGAACATTTCTAATAAAATGAGTAAATTTAAATAAAGATGGTCCATTTTTTTTTTGCGAAATGGTGTAGGTACCTTTTGAATACTGTACGGGAACTAATCGTTCGTACATTTTACATTTAATTTCAATGTGAAAACCGCACAAGAGTCCCGATTACTGCCGTCCGGAGTCAGTGCGACTACGGCGTCCCCAGTTGGGTTTAGTTTTAGTTTCTGAAAAATTCTGAATAATAAATTTTTATAGCGCCGTTTTTTGAAAAACTACGGTAAGCTGCACTCGAATTTTTTTTTGACAACGTCCTACTCGGATACTATTTATTCTGAACATTTTTAATGAAATGTGTAAATTTAAATAAAGATCGTCCAATTTTTTTTTGCCAAATGTTGTAGGTACCTTTTGAATACTGTACGGGTTCATACATTTTAAATTAAATTTCAATGTGAATACCGCACAAGAGTCTCAACTACTGCCGTCTGAAGTCAGTGAGACTACGGCATCCCCAGTTGGGTTTAGTTTAAGTCTCTAAAATTTCTGAATAATACATTTTTATAGCGCCGTTTTTTGAAAAATTACTTTCAGTTCAAAAATTTCCGAGATCCAACAATTTTTTTTTTCCAAAATTACAAAATTTCCAGAATCCAATAATTTTTTTTTCCAAAATTAAAAAATTTCCAGAAACCAAAAAATTTTTTTTTCACAATTAAAAAATTTCAAGAAACCGAAAATTTTTTTTTTCAAAATTCAAAAATTTCCGGAAACCAAAAAATTTTTTTTTCAAAATTAAAAAATTTCCAGAATCCGAAAAAGTTTTTTTTCAAAATTAAAAAATTTCCAGAATCCAAATTTTTTTTTTCCAAAATTAAAAAATTTCCAGAATCCAAAAAAGTTTTTTTTCAAAATTAAAAAATTTCCAGAATCCAAATTTTTTTTTTCCAAAATTAAAAAATTTTCAGAATCCAAAAAAGTTTTTTTTTTCCAAAATTAAAAAATTTCCAAAACTCAAAAAATTTTTTTTTGAAAATTCAAAGATTTACAAAATCCAAAATTTTTTTTATTTAAAATTCAAAAATTTCCAAAATCCAAAATTTTTTTTTTTTAAATTACACCCTACAGTACCCGAGATGGATATCAAATTACGCGTCTCGACCTACACAATCCAAAGGGCTGACTGAAAAAATTGAACGATAAAATCCGAGGACCCTTTTAGGCTCTATTGGTTTTTAAAATTTAAATTAAATGAAAAACTGAACGCCCTGAGTCGGGCGGCTGGATTGGTTCAGTACTGAATTGAGCGGTAAGCTCCTGGGCCGTTTTAAAAGTGTCGACGACCAATGTGGCACTGTGGGAAGAGTCTTTTCGACAGTAAACTATACGTTTCGGGTAACAAATTACGCGTATCGATCTGCACAGCCCAAATAGCGCAGTGAAAATTTGAGCAGGAAGCTACTTGGCCTGCTTTTGCGAGAAAAGGCCCGTACCGAACGCCTTGAACCGGGTGACCGAGCAGGCGTACGCAATTGGGCTGTCAACTATCTGTGCCCTTTGTAGACGGACACTCCTCGCTTTATCCACATTCAAATGACGTTTTTTTCTCTACCTATTTTATTTAACACACACTCTTCGCTTCATCCGCGTTCACACGTCAAATCGCGTAGTGTTTAACCCCTTGGTTGCCTCTGCAACAGGCAAAGCTAGTTACTATTATTATCAATATTTAAAAGGGGAATTTTTCATTTTGGTTCAAATTCTGTTAGATAGGAACGCTCGCCTTATCGAACGGATTTCCGATTAGACAGGAAAAATGCTATGAAAATAATTATAATGATATTTTTATGCATTATTCTTTGATATGTATTATGAATACTGTGACGTTTAAATTCTATTTCTACATAAAAGTAATAATTAAAAAATTTAAAATCCCGATGACGTTCAAGAATCCAAGCCTTACACAATATTCTAAAGTTTATTCATCTGATCTGATATTGACATCGATAAAACATTGTGTTGAAAATCGGGAGAAACGAGGTAGTATACCTTATTTTTTTTTAAAGTTAATATTATTTAACAGCGAAATTTCAACCCTGCACTGCGTATATTTTTGTTTAGTACAAGTTGGATATCTGGATGATAATGCCTCTCAGGAGGCTGTCACTTTAACGGTGAAATGCTGATCCGCCAGCATTGGTGTAGGGCGCGCCCGAGTGCCACTACTAGTCACTAGAGATTCTGAGGGGGAGTGGAGAGCTCACGCAGCTTTCGTAGGGCCGCTACAGCCCCCATTGGTCCGCTACAGCCTCTACAGATACAAGTGCTCCGGTTCGGATCCCGTAGACACCACTTCATTTATTATTCCTAAAGTTGCGTCACGGTTGTTATGCGGCCTACGTGATGTTTTGCTTATTATTATTTTTTTAAACTGAGTATCAGATGAATATTCCATATACTTTAGTTGTAAGAGTGAAGATAACCAAGTATTACAATTTTCCATCGCACGCTGTTCTAATAATGGCACTATAAACACTGCTTTTGAAGTAGTGAACTAACTATTAAAACAGGCTTAAATTTCAAAACTTTAGTAATAATCCAACAAGTTATTATCGACGGTACAATAAGTTAACCACTTTCGATCAAGAACGGAATGCCTCAGGGTAGTGTTCTAGGTCCTTCAATATTCCTAAAGTACATCACTGATATTTGTGATTTAAATTTATTATTGTGACATTCGCTGATGATACCGTAATAATTTGTCAAGCAGACTGCTGGACAAAGTGTGCAATAAAGCTGTGAAAAGTATTATTTTCGTAAAACAATGGCTCAGTAAACTTACTCTAAATGCGAAAATGCATCAGCCTCCCCCAACCTTCGAACTGTAATTACACGACTCTTCAAAATTCAATTTAACACGTCAACGTTAGAAAATCGATTAAAAATGTGTACATCAATATCTAGAATCAAAATTAACTCCAACCTACGCTGGACTGACAACATTATGACCACATATTACAACCATACAAAAAAAGTTTTCTTTAAAAGTATTGAACGTCTTCCCCCACAATATTAAGGACTACAATATATTTTGCTCTTTCTCAATCCACAATCACTTACGGACTGCTGTCTTGGGGAAGTTTAACTAATATTTGGATAGACGCACTAATAACACAAAAGACAACAATTAAAATTATTATCCAAGCAGGTACCGAGATTTTCAAACTTTTAAACCTTATTAGGTTTTTTTTTTTGTAATTTCTTGGGCACTAACTATGTAACAATTTCTAGACATTTTGTTTTTTGAAGAGTTTTATTAAATGTACATTTGTTACTTAAATTTAATTTTTCCGCGACCGGTTTCGATACAACCGTATACGGTTGTATTGAAACCGGTCGCGGAAAAATTAAATTTAAGTAACAAATGTACATTTAATAAAACTCTTCAAAAAACAAAACGTTATTAGGTTATTAGTACTAACGACGTTTAGGCTAGGCTAACTCCGTAATCCTTCAACTCTTCAAATCCAATCTCCATATTATTTTACAATCCTAATCAATACAATAATAACAATTAAATATACAACAACGGATAAAGGCATTTTAAGTACTGCTTTAAACTTTATAACCACATGCCTTGATCGGAACAACCCACAGAGTATACACCAACACGTGTATAATTCTGTACCTTAAGGATAAACTACTCGTACGTAAGTCAGAAGCTATGATGAAAAAAAAACATCTCGGTTAAATAGATTACCTTAGGTTAGATTACGGGCTATTAATGTATTTTCAAGGGGGTGTTGAAATGCCACTTTGTTGAATTGTCACGGAACCCTGAAAAAAACAGCTGTTTTACAATCGCATTTATCTCCATTTAAAAAATTTCAGGTTGTTCCTATCACTCTTTCGCTAGTGGCCTCGCTAATGCAGTCCCTTGATACATCAACAAACATGAGAATACGTTAGGTATCTATACTACCTACGTGTTATTAAATCTCTGATTGCTTTTAGAAATAATTTTGTAAATTCCGTCATGATCGTATTAGAAAATACCTTACCTATTATTCTGATTATGTATCATCAAAAACCTACCCGATACATACCAACCTACATTGATTGATTATCAAGGCCGTTGTGTTTTGTGTAGGTCCGGAATACCTAACATGTTTAATTTATTAAAGTGTTTCGATTTTACCAAACTGAGTAGGTATTGGGTATCAAAGCGCCCTTATCGTTCTGTCGATCAAATCCAATGGCGTGATCAACCCTCAAATAAGTATTGATGGGCAAAAAATTATCCATTATAGTTCACCTCTGTATGCAAAAAGCTCCGACATTTCTGATTTTTGATCACGCTAAGACTTTTGGGCAATCACTTCTGACATACAGCATTAATCCAATCACTTTACGGAAAGATAAATCCAAATTTATAAAGATAGGTACCTATCCACTCACTCGGCATAAAGTTCAGAGTTCATCCAACGACCTCTAAAGCTTTGATCAGTGTTGGTCATAGCTAGGTGATTCTTTGTAATACGGATTAAAATTTGAAAATAACGCTGATATCATAAATTTATGATTTTCTTTTTTGACTTTATTACTAAGATCGATCTAGGTACGAACTACAAAATACTTCCATATGATAAGGTTTAATAAGGTTGCTGATAAGGTTTATTGTTTGAAAAGTTTATAATTTTATTTCAATTGGCACGAAAGGATCAACAACCTGCTGCCTTTCATGAAAATATAGTATTTTGTGTATTTTTATTTATTTATTATATCAGACTATCAGACGCGCAGCGTTCATCAATTTCTTCCAAGTTAAATATTTAGTTTTTTTTCATTACACCTAAGTGACCATTGATATGTGGGTCGTTCTTCTTTTTAACCCACATAAAATTGTCTCCACCAGTTAATGAAGAAAAATTCAACAAAATTACCAATATTATTATTTTATAATTACTTTAAAATCTACTGTACTAAAGACGTAACGACTGTGTGCGTTTTAAAAAAATATGTGTTTTTATTTTTGTAGTAAAAAGTACGTTACAGAGTTGTAACTCCTCGTGATAGAAGTGTATTTCACACAAATCACAGTTGTCTTCTGCCACCTCGACTTACGCATATTCTATAATGTTACAAAAAAATGATATGACCACATAAAATATAAAACTATTTTTAAACTCCAAAAGATACAACCTATCAAGTAACAGCGATTATTATTTTCAATGATGTTTAATAAAATATTTTTAAAAATCTCAAAAACTTGTCTCCTACAACTTTTATGTAGTACGTTAATTCTGTCACGTGGGTTGTCATTCGAAATAGGTATACACCCAGCTCGTGTTTGTCACCCCCAATAGGCATTTTAGGCCTCCTTCCCCCCTTGCTACAATTGCCCCTCTGAGATCCTGAGATTGATCCTGAGACCTGAGAGTATTCATTTATAGTAAAAACAAAATGTGACAGAGTGGTGGAAATCTGACAGAGTGGTAAAAGTTATGTAGGTTAAAAAGAAGAACAACCCATGTAAGTACTTATAGTTGAATGCAATTCAATAACTAAACAAGAGTTTTCTCATTACATACATTCATGTGCGTAAAGATTTTATTCTTTTCTCTTTTGACTGAAATAATGCAGAGTTTTTCAATTTTTTCATTACACATTAGTGTTTACAATATAAAGTCTCATGGCGACCGACCTAGGCAAATTCCGCATAATGACGCCCGTAATAGATCAATAAAAATTCTATGATTACTTTATTGAGCTTATAGGCTAATCTTATAATCTTCATTATTGCTTCCCACGTGACTTTTTACAAAAATATAATATACTAGCCGAACCGGCCACGCGTTGCTGTGGCTAACGAAACACAGCGCCACCTGTTAATTTGCACGCAAATCAAATCCACACCGCCCGCTTGCCAGCCCACTCAAAGACATTCTTATATATTTCAACCAATTTACACAAAATCTTGACAAATTACATACCTTCAGTGAAAATCCGTTCAGTAGTTTTTGAGTTTATCGCGAACAGATAGACGGACAGACAGACGACTTTAATTATTAAAGTCCTACAGCAAGGTATTTATATTATCTTTAGATAGGATTTTGACGATAATTTTTAATTTATGAGTAAACTGACAGAAATTACTAATGGTTATTACCCTATTTAAAGTTTCCCAATTACGTAAATTGTTTAAATTCGACTGAATATCGTTATGTGCTCTAATCATTATTCCTAATATGAATTTTTCCCAAATGATGACTCATTTGGTTTTATTTTCTGCATAATTAAGTTTAAGGTCGTTAAAACTCTAATCATTATTCTTAATATGAATTATTCCCAAATGGATGACTCATTGGTTTGAACAAATCTAACAACGGTGAGTGAATTATATTTGTTTGCTCGTTTATTAAAATAGCTTTAGGATTATAAAAATGTTTGTTAACAGCTACATATTTTAAATTATTTATAATATGTAGAGATAACTCCAATGATATTTTAGAACTTTTACTTTGACTTTTTTGTGCCTTCTGCATTTGATTTCAATAATCATTATTTCACTGGTTGACAAAATTTAGAAACGAATGTTTGTAAGACATCTTGAAAAATATCATATTTGTGGTTTCTTTGGTCAAAGTTTATTTATTTGTAAGAAACAAAAATGTGTACGTAGAAGGTTAAACAATAGCCAAAAATATATATTTAAAAAATCTTAAATGCGTTCTCTTTGGCCTGTAGGTCAATTTCATCCTCGGTGAGATTATATTGTTCGAAGTTGTTATTTTACGACTTTCGAAATGTCGTGTTTAAGTAAAGTTGTGTTGAGTAGTGCCAACTGGCAACTAGCTGTTAGTATTGGCTGGCAAGCTGTCCTTGAACGCGAATAATGTAGTGTTTAATTCGCTGGAATATATTGACCTTCTCAAGCTTTTATAATACCCTTACATGCCTTAAGGTCAGATGTTAAGTCTCAAACTAAAACCTCAATAAAGGTTTAAATATTCAAAGTCCCGTATTCGCAGTTCGCTCACATTGTTTGTAAGAAGTCTTACTTAAATTTAGCATTCCGGTGGGTAATATAATATTCACTATGTGCGTGCTATATTTACGTAAAGATTATGTCAAAAACTACTACACTGAGAGATAATACCATATGTTGTGTAGGAAAAACAACTTGTTTTCTTAGGCTGTTTAGCTACATAAAAACCTGCGTGATATTTTGAAATTATTTTTATGATTCTTTAAGACGGCTAGTACAAGCCATTTCTTATCATCTAAGGGCTATAAAAACTATTATCAAAAGCACATATTGGTTTATCTATGTTCTTGGCCTACTTCCGTTTTCTATCTCACATCGCTTAGTAACAAAACACAATTGTTGTCACATTTATGAATTTCATGCGTCGAAATGAATTTGGTTCTCTTCTAAACTTCCGCCAATAATATGTGAACAAATTGTTTTTGTATTATTTATAATAACTGTTTGTTTTCGTTCCAGAAGCCGGTGGATGATATATTTGCGCGTGCTCTGAAGGAACGCCTTGGACTCAATACGGACGGTAAGATTTTTCCCTTTAAAACATATTTGTCTTTTTCAAAATCGTAACTATAAAGCAGAAGAAGCACAAAAAATTTCAAGTAGTGTTATCTGAAATTTGAAGCGCCTTTTCTGTGCGGAATTTCTAGGTCAACGAAACAAATTTCAACATTGTTTCCACCGTTATCTATAATGAAGCTTGGCGTGCTATTTTTTGTTGTTTCATTTTTAATTGTTTAATCCGAAAGTAGTGTAGAAACAATCTTTATATTCTTGACATATTGAAACAATTAAAAAAAAACCTTTTTCACAGTATTAGTCGGCAGCGTCATAGACTTCTGTTTTTATTGTTTGTTTTAAAAGTTTTAAGTTTTAAATGCATTTTTTACATATTATAAAATATTTTTTATATTATATCGCATATTCATATCCTCTCTCCCTTTCATATATTGTCTATAAATGTTTGTCTTTTGTTATTTTTATATTAATCTCTTATCCTGACGAAGAAAACTTTGTTTTTGAAACATGTCGATTATATTAATTATATAGCGGTGTTTACAAAGTTATTTATAAGTTAGCACAGCACAGCATAGCATAACAAGAGGAATGGTACTGTTGAACGAAATATCAAAAACACTAGATATATACAACTCTTCTTTAGATAGCACAGTACAGTTAGCACAGCACAGCATAATTTAAGGTTAGCACAGCACAGCACAGCATAGCATAACACAGCATAGCACAGCACACATAGCATAGCACAGCACAGCACAGCATAACAAGAGAAATGGTACTGTTGAACGAAATATCAAAAACACTAGATATCTACAACTCTTCTTTAGATAGCCTTAAGATTTTTTTGTATAATGATCATCTTCTTAGGTGTTAAGATTGTCAAAATGAGAAAATTGTACGGTAATTGGATTATTTATCTGTTGTACAATTAAAAAAAAAATCTTTTCTTTAAATCAATAATGGCGTCACAAAGTGTATTTGCAAAGTTTGAAGAAGTTCATATTGTATGTTCTCAGTTATAAATAATTCTGGTTCGTGATAAAATTGATCTTTTAATAATAAAGTTTTTTCTTCATTTAGAAAAAGGTCACTAGAAGCTTTGACAAAGTTATCTTTGCTGTAATATCTTGCTACAATTATATATATTGGAGAATAATGGTCGTTCATTAATAGACCGACTTTATACTTTATTCAGGTCTTCCCATGAAATGAAAATCTTTTCCCACTGTTAAATGATAATACAACTGATATTCGATCAATGTTGTACGTGGAAATAACTCCATTTTATTAATGATCGTTCATGTAAGAGGAAATCCCTGAATAAATGTAAATTATTTTTAAATGTTCTCTTTTTTTATGAAATATCACGAAATTACACTTTGTTAAAGTGTGTAAAAAATATATGATTATATACCCTTTTAATTTCCAAACTGTGCTCGTTAATTCGTGGCACAGAGTTTTAACCTGTCAATACTTATGAACGTTATAAATAAGTTTGATTCAGTTTGATTGCAATTCATTCTGCCGCATTCATTGCAACTGATTTATTTACAAACATTTAATCTAGATATAAATTTAATTTTGTCTGTCTCATATTCAATTAAAAAGTATACTTCAATTCATTTTTAACTGTTTCGTGCTAACAGGACTAAATGAATTCCGAAAAGGTTCCGTTCTTTGTGTGGGCCAAGTGGATGGGCAGCACACTTCCCCATGGGTTTTCCTTAGAATTTCCCATGAAGGGAAAATTCATTTTAATAGTACCTATACGAGGAATTTTGTTCTCAAAGTGAAGGGCCTCGAGTGGACATGAAGTGTTCACCAAGCAAGAAACATTTCCAAAGCCCTATTCAAAACTAAAAAGCACTGGACTTTTTCTTTTATCAGTGGAACCTTTCATTTTTTATAATAAATTGCTGAAGAATGCTTACAGTTAGGTTTTAAGTGAGCTGTCGTTTTCACCTGCCTAATATTTTTTTTCCGCTCGGGCTGTTGGTACTCTTTCAGTAAAAAAACGTGTTAATCTCAATTTATTTTATTTGAAATACGTTTGTGTTGAAGGTAGGAACTTTTACTTTTATGAAGCACGCTGATGCTCCTTGGAAATTTCCCCTTTTATTTTATGTCTTGTTAGCACGAAGGTTCTGCAATATTCATGGACCGTATCCATGTGGACAGCTGGTAGTATGTTCCTATATATATATATATATATATCTATCCCAATTACGTACGTGCCCGTTGCTTGATACAGTAATTCTCCTAATAAATTAATCGCCAACAGCTCGACTATATTCTCCGGTCTTCCGTAGTTAATGACGGTTATTGATTTCGCGTTTATTATATATTATTGACCCACTTGCTTGCAATGGACTAAAAATAGTCTAAAGTTCCTGTTCTAAAACTTTTACTTGCTATACCCTAAGGCTTTACCTGAGGCGAGTAAACCCGAAGTCTCTTCATTCTCGTATCGCGCAGTTGTTCCTTGGGTTATTATTGGTTGTGCAGTGATTGCGCTCGCTCTCGAAGAAACAAAAATGCAAGACAGTCGCATCCACTATACTCTCACGCTTAGAAGCCTGTAAAGCAGACAAAATTAATATTTCTTTTTTGTTGAAAGTTTCAACTATTCGGATCGGGCGGAACTATGCCATCCCCAATTGGGGTATTTTGTGAGGCTAAAGGAAGTGGGAAGGGAAGGTGATGAAAAAGGCCAGGTTGGATGGTTAGCGTTAAAGTTCTATTTTCTAGTATTCAGTTTCATATCCTGCGCCTGCAATATCTGTAACACTATTAAGACGACACAATACCTTAAAATATGGTCAGAATCTTAACGACGTAAGTAAAGAAGGGGCGTACACAAAACGCGATGCGGGACCTTGGTGATTAGATGGATCTACTGTCGAATTTTTCCTAGCAAACACTCTAAAATAATTTGGGAAACTTAACGACGTAAATGAAGAAAGCGTGTACAAATATACGCGCGCGGCCCGGCGTATTGGACGGGTCTATGGTTGAATTTGCCCTGACTGGCCTGGGAACTTGGGTTTATTTTAATTCACTCTGATGAATGTGTTATTAATATTTCAGGTGTTTCTAAATGAATCCCTTCGAAAGTTATTAATTCATTGTCTAGAAAAATAAAATCTGGTGCTTACCGCTAAATTTATAGTTGAAAAAACGGGTTATAAAATTTTTAAACCGTTTTACGTAAAATATATTAACTCTAAGGTATTGTTTTATTAATCATGTAAATAACTTTTATCCCCGGGGATTGGTTTTAAAAAAATAGTTCTTATAGTTATGTATTCGTCGTAATTAACTAAAATGTGAGCCTTGATCTTATTGTTATTATTACGCAGGAACCCCAATAAACTCCTTAACAAAAGTAATTGTTTTGTCGTTCAAAGATTGTTACTATTGTTTTACAACAGTAAGTTTACCTAACAGAAAGGCGAATTTATCTACAAATTTATTCCGCCCGAAACCGTGTTTTGAATATCGCGTCACTTAACCCACATTAAATTTGAGTGTAATCGCGGTTAGTTTTAAGCGTTGCACTTTAAACCAACATAGTGCACCTGCAATGACGATGTTATGTTGTGAACGTGCATTAATCACAGTAGCGTATTTACTGTTTATAGGTCAGTGAAGTAACGGTCGATTGACTATGGGATTATTAAAATGTTGACAGAGTTCCTGTAAATTTGTCGAGAAATGACCCAATTTGATTTGTTCCGACAGAGTAGACAGCGGGCTTCGTGCCATCCATAATATGAGCTCATCCTGAAGCGGAATGAACATGAACTTCTAACAACCTCCTATAATTTAGATTCATAAAAATAATTTACAGATTTTCAAACCGCTCTTTTGCAGTCGGCATTTTGTTGTAACTGCGTTATTTTATGCATTTTCAGATACATATCTTTATTTTGTATTAAGTGTACCTGCATGGTGTTAGTGACATGCTTAATTTGACATTATTTGTATTAAAAATGTTAATGAAAATTTGCCTTCCATGGATTTTTTTAATGTTCTTTTTTTCAAAAAAACAAACTTAAAAAATCTTCTACATGTCTTCACAGGTCACTCGGCTGAGTAACCACCCAACTCCTCACCCCGACGCTAACTGTCAAAAATACTTGTCGAATACCTACTATTTTTTTTTTAATTTTTTTTAGTTAAAACATCAAGTGTTACCGTAAACCAAAATTACATTTTCAGTTTTTATTCCAAATAATGACAGGAATCATTGCTTAAAGTAAGTCAAGTATGTTGTTTAAGAGGAACGTACTTGCGGCCCATTTCGGCCTGTTTCATCCAAATCTTAAATTTGGATTTGAGATCAAAATACCCAACCAAACTGAAAAATTAATTTTGGAATCAAAAGGTTTATCAAATATCTGGTAAGAATGTGAGGTACATTATTTATTTTTGCTTTAAATTATAAGACACAGGCCATTGAAGATTTTAGTATTTCATGATTTTAGAGGCAACTTGGGCAATTATCTATGAGTAAATGAAAAAATTTAAAAGAATAATCCCCGCTCTCCGCACCCGCTTCCCTACAGCCAATATACCGCGTTCGGGGATGCAATAATCCCACTAGTCTTATATATAAGTTTACCGCTGAAGTAGTAATTTATATAAATACTGATCGAAATGACAATCCAATTAATACTAATATCATTTTCAAATAATTTTAATAAAATTATGCATTCCAGCTAATTCAGCTGATTTACTTAACCCGGGCAATCGGCGACCCTTAAGTCCTGCGCAAACCAATCAATTTCCATTCTAAACATAGAGTTTATACAACCCGATTTCCTGGGCTGCCCCAGAATCGAGGGATGCAGTTCGTCCGTGCAAGGCTGTTGCCGGAATAAATTGGGTCAGCAACGCGGACTGGATTTTGTGAACCGGAATTGTGTACACGAGGTGATCCTGCTGTTAAGTGGAAATCGGGCGGCATTTTTTTCATACAAAAGTATTCCTCAATTTCCGCTCTGGATTTTGGCACTGCAGCAAATATTTTTTATTGTAATATAGATATCGACCACTAGCGTGTCGTTGTTAACGTTAAAATTACGTACGTTGCTAAGTTACGTCGGTTCTGTGATAACTCAAATTCAACCCAACTCAACACCTCTTTGAAAAGTCATTAAAAGCTATGAAAAAAAAGAAAAATATTTACCAATTTTTTATATTTTATTTGATCACTTTCACTTTTCAAAGGAGGTGTTGAGTTGAGTTGATTCTGAATTGCCTGGTCACCGTTACTTCTTATAGGAGTTGGGACCCTCCAAAAATCATTAAAACTACCTGGTTTACGCCATCAACCAACTATGCAATATATTTTACGAAATAGCAAAACATACAGATAACGTATATTTTACAATAAAAACACATAAATTTGTTGTAGATCACTTTTATTTTATTACGCCTTTCTCTCGTCAGGAGAATATTGTAACTAATCTACGACATAGAATAATTTTGCTTTTTTGGCCGTACTCGCCGATATTATTACATATTTGTAAAAAGCATTAACTTTGTGGCTCTCCATAATTTACAATAAAAACACATAAATTTGTTGTAGACCACTTTTATTTTATTACACTCTACCAGTTTCGGAAGCGCCCTTATTAGTTAGATTAGTTACAATATTCTCCTGACGAAGGAATTATGGCGAGCCACAAAGTTAATGCTTTTTACAAATATAAAATAATTTAATAAAAAATTAATCGAGTACAAATCCTCGATTTTGATGATTTTATTTAGGTTTTATCAGCCTGAGGTGCAGTTGTCCCTTTCGCTCGGTATTCAGGGGAATAAGAGATATTGGGGTAAAACACCTATTGTTCAAATTTCTCGGCAACCGAGGTTCCCTTTAAGATGAAGTTATTCGCGAAATCCTATTTACGTACTATTTAGATTCATCTTTACTACAAATCGGTTTACATTATGAACATCAAAAAATATGCTATGGATAAATTGAAGCTTTTCCTACCTTTTGTATGTATTGGAATTACAATAAAATTATTATTTACTTAACAAAAAAATATAAGCTTAAACTATAAAAAAAAATGTTTTTTAATGACTTAACTATGAAGTTAATATAAGAAACAATTTTTAAAAATACCTCTTTATGACTAAGACTATATTTGACGTTTTGTATTATCTATCTTTTTTCGCTCTTATAAAATTGTGCACAAAATAAATAAAAATCACTTTTTCACTTACTTTCCTCGTGCTAATAAGACGCTCGATTTCAAATTTTGAAGGTGTGCGAATCGAAATATTTCTAGGGTTTATATTTCTCTTGAATGAGCTCCGTTGAATGTCTCTTTTAGTCAGATTCATCGTTTGTGAGAAAGAGGGAAAGGTTACAATGTATCTATCAGCGGTATGCCTTCCTCAAACTCTTATAGGTAGACGTTATTTTTTATTTTCATATTCCACTCCTTTGTAAGCCTTCTATCGTCCAATTTTCGAGATAACCTCGTTTAATTTTCGTACAGATTTGCCGATTTTGCAGATGTCCCATACAGGCCAATAAAATTGATTATCTTTTTGCAGAAAGAATTTTGATGTTTGCAAAGGTTTGATCAATTTCACCCGAAGTAATATAAAATTTATCTTTCTTTTAGGTACATAAATTCGCCCACATTGCTTTTTTTATTTTATTTTGTAATTCCGTCCATTGAATATTTTTGTTATTATTTTGTACAAGAATTAAGAAAAGGTAATGGTAGATTGACTAAATTAAATTTTTAATCCCTCAGGCTAATTTGCTCGCTTTTTAGAACAACTTATACAGGTTTCGTATACATCGTTGTGTCTCCCTTGCTATCACGGTTAAAAATATAACCTAAACGGTATAAGACAGATAAAACACCACGCTTTATATTCAAATCTAAAAGATAACCGCGAAATTTATGAATCCAAAGTTTCCGACCGCAATTTGAAAAAAAATAATGCAAATGTGAACTTTTTATTAATTATTTTTACATGAAACGACAAAAAACTGAGTTTACGATAACATTTATAAAACATCAGTCTAATAAAATATCTGTGTTTTATTTTTTTCGTTATCAGTAATTACAGTTAGAAAAAACGTAAGGTAAGCCATTTTAAAACTTTTTTATGTTTACATTCAAAATTTTAATATTTTAAAATTATGGGTTTATTTTGAATTATAAGTTTATTTCATCACCTTTCAAAATCAGTTTTTAGTTTTCGGATGCGTTCGGAAATATTCTATTCATTTGGATTTTATTGCAAAGCGGAAATATTTTCCGACGAAATAGGCCCGAGGCCTGAGTTAACAATTGGAATGAAAGATGGAAACCTGACGAATAGTTAAAAACAATGTATGAATATGTAACGCGGAAGTTCGTGAGAATTAGAGTCGGGAACAAGTCAGGAATATGCAAACAATAATTCATTCCGGATTACGGACAGTTATGAGATTGATAGGAAGTTTATGTAGTGTTGTGAAAATGATGTATTTTGAGGTAATTAACAGGAAAAGATAACACCTACAGGATGTTATTGTTATGAACTGTAATAATGTTCTGTTAACAATCAAAATTTCAATAAATCGTATCCGAGGTCCGGTTTTTCAATCAATTAAAACAATCGGGTGATGGAAATCAGTAATAAAAGTTAAATTAGTAATAAAAGTTAAATCAGTAATAAAAGTTTTTTTTTATTTTATTCTAGTAAAAAAATAAATTACATTTTCACTCATTTTAACCAGAAATAATTAAATACATTAAATCAAACTAAACACCATAATACATCGCTACTCCATTTCATTACTCTGTTTATCAAGAATATACATTAACAATTTTTTTTTAAATTTACCCACCTTTTTTTCTTTTTTAATGTCGTTTGGGAGGCAATTATATAAGTTGCCCCCCTTGTAACCAATGGATTGTTTACCATAGTTAGTGTGGATGGTGTTTAAATGTATGTACAAAGTTAAATCAGTTATAAAAGTTAAATCAGTTATAAAAGTTAAATCAGTTATAAAAGTTAAATCAGTTATAAAAATTAAATCAGTAATAAAAGTGATTCACAGATAAAATCTTAAGCTTACTTGTAAGTCTCATGTAGGTTTTACACCATCTCTTTTTCAGCCCTATTTCAGAATAGAAACCAAAGATAAAATTTTTCGCTTTACGCGATCGCTATTTTGATCTCTATATTCATATCTACGATTTCAACTGACATCACAACAAACAACGGTTCCATGCCAACTGAGAATAAAGTCAACTTAACACCTCCTTGAAAAGCCATTAAAAGCTATGAAAAAATAATTTTAAATTAGCGGATAAACCTAACCTAACGTAACCTATTTAACCAATTTTTTATATATATTTTTTTATCAGTCTAAATGACTTATCTGAGATAGTTCTGAGTTGGTTTCATTCCGACTTGTCCGGTCACCACAAACAACACAAGAACCATGTTGTTTGCTGTGGCGCCAACTGAAATCGTAGATATGAAAATAGAGATGAAAATAGCGATCGCGTAAAGCGAAAAATTTATTTCATAGCCTATCAATTAATGAATTTCATGGGTTCCTAAAATGTGTGAAGTGAAAAAAACCCTTATCAAAAATGTTAAAATTCTTTCGTATACTTGTTGATTTATTTTACGCACGTGCAATATATATATAGATTATGTTGCTAGAGAACACCGTAGAGGTCATTGTATACATTTTCCATTGTATAGCTGACGATATGACGTCATGGTACAGGTACCCTTTAGCTTTCCCTGGTTTGCCCGGTAGGTACCTTCCTAACACGTACGTACACGTAGGTACACAGTAGTTACGCGATAGTCCATTTCTGTCCTTTGTGACGTAAGGTCATCGATTCTCCACTCCAATCATTCTATAAATTGTATACCAACCACCATCCCTATTTCCGCTATCCGACGGGTGGTTTGCACAAACAATGCTTTCACAGAATCATCCGTCTAAATGTGGAAATACGCTTCAATGAGAACCCCAATAGTACATTCTATTCAGTTTGAGTGGGCGAAAAGGTTTTTTCACCAATAATATTTTATTTTTAGACGTTAAATATATTTATTTTTGTATACACCGCTTTATTGGAGTAAACCCATGTTATTTCGAACACAATCGTGCATTTTTCATTGTTTTACTGTCTTTTTGAATAACCTGGCAATTTTTTTAAAAATGCACTATTACCACCACAGTAGGCGGAAAATATTTCTTGTGTCGCGATGGAGGACTTAGGCAACCGAGAAATCGAACACACCACGCCTAGATGCGACCCAACCACAATGCCAACTCGGCCACTTGCTTAAGAGCCGGCATTCCGAATTTCTTCCGATTTATAAC
This sequence comes from Glyphotaelius pellucidus, assembly GCA_936435175.1. Lineage (NCBI taxonomy): Eukaryota > Metazoa > Arthropoda > Insecta > Trichoptera > Limnephilidae > Glyphotaelius > Glyphotaelius pellucidus. The sequence goes on along the minus strand of OW386537.1, from coordinate 7,626,528 downwards.
ATTTAAATCTCTAAAAATTAAATGCTATTTTTGTACATAATATCTAAAGGTACATTTGCGGAGCCGAAACGGTAATTGTATGAAATTCCCTCGATAAAAAAATCGTAACGTACATTTTTGTCTGTTATTTGGTTTGTTACTGGTGTGAAAAAAAATCGCAGTGTATCTTTAATGCTATTTTCGACATTTGCCGAGATATTTTTGCCCTATTTTAAACGAGTCGTGCTTTATTGAATATTTTTACAACCTTCCCTTAATTTTAATCCTTTTTCGATATTAGCGCGCTCCCTCTAACATCCGTATTTTCATATCTCCCTTTCAAACCATCTTCTTCTTCTTTTTGAACGCTTACTATGGAGCTTTAAATATACACACATACTTAACAATATTTATAATTGAACATTTACACCTGGGTATTTTGTGTTCTTCAAGCATCTAAATAAAATATTTGCAGTTATTTTGCAGACACTATTTGTAAAATTGTGTATAATTTTAAGAGTTTATTTAAATGTTGAATAAGCTTTTAAAATTTTTTTAATGCTTTATTTCTCTGTAATGTCGCACATTCCATAGAAAAGTGTTACAAAGTAAGTCACAATTTTCTATTTTAGTAGAAAAGTAAAGTGATTGTGATTATATATACCTACCCCACGAAAATCTTATTTAAATTCAATCACTCCATCTCTGCAAGGTGTCGCTAGTATCTCTTTTCGACGGGACCGTTTGTTCATCATTCATTAATTTGTTTTCGCTCTCCTGTATTTTTTTTTTTTACTTAGGACATTTTTCTACGGGATGTTCGATGTGTCTACCAGTGTTAAAAAGCATTTTCAAGGTTAATCAATTTTTTATCCCAAAATCCATTATTATGAAACGAAATTAAATTTTATTCCGATTTGATTCCGTAACATTCAGAGGAATATAAACGCTAGATATATTTCGATTCTCATGCCTACAAAATTTAAAATCGCGCGTCGTATTTGCACGAGGCAAATATGCGAAAAAGCGGTTTTTATTTATTTTGTGCATAATTTTATAAGAATGAAAAAAAGTTAGAACATACTCATACCTCAAAAATAGTCTAAGCCATAAAGGGGTATTTTTTAAAAATTGTTTCTTATATTATTTCATAGTTAAGTCATGCAAAAACATTTTTTTTAGTGGTTTACGCTTATATTTTTTGTTATGTAAATAATAATTTTATTGTAATTCCAATACATAGAAAAGCTAGTAAAAGCTTCAATTTACCCGTAGCATATTTTTTTATGTTTATCGTGTAAACCGATTCGTCGTAAACATGAATCTAAATAGTATCTAAATAGGATTTCACGTATAGCTTCATCTTAAAATCGAAGCGTAAACCGTTGCTCTGCTGATGCTCTACAATCGTGTGTATAATGCATTGCACTAGGAAAAACAAAGAGTTAGTTATCTCGTTTAATATCATGTTCTACTGGCTTGAATTGCGCCTACGTTATTTTTTCCATTGTGATCCAACATTCACAAGGACGTTCTGCGCTATTGTACAGTTTTCATCTCGTGTTCGTTTATAAATAGACTACATTAACCCTGGCATTGCAGGGCGCCACTCAAATATGCTACTGTAACGACCGCTTTCACCAAACGAATACTGAGCGAATAGGAAGTAAAAATGTACCCCTGGTAAAAGGTGAAGCGTGGTCAGGGCTGGGCAAAATACATGCTTTGCTGTAATTAAAATACAGATTACAAAATACTTTTTTGCATGTATTTAAAATACGAAATACAAAATACTTCCAAGTCGTGTATTTGAAATACAAAATACAGTTTTTAACCATTTTTTTTTAATTTCAAATACAATACACAAAATACATTTGGTTTTGGTAGAACCTTTGGTTGCAATACATTGTCGTAAGTGCCCTTATCTAAGGGTGCCTTTCCATCGAAGCAAAGCTGAGCGGAGTGAAAGAGACGTGCGAAAATTGACCAGTCGTATTGCTCAGAAGACACATCTCATCTCCGCTCCACTTGTAAAGTTTTGTGGTTTTGACGGAATTTGATCATCGATTATCAATTAACTCACGTCTTCGTGAATAAATACCGCGAAACGATGAAAACGACAATTGGCAAGACACTTGCTTTGATGTACAGTGTTGCCAACTTTAAGTATTAACATATATTGCTCTGGATTCCAGCGTTTTAGTCTATGTATTATCTATGTCAGCTTATTTTTCATTATCATTATTAAGATCGCTAAATGTATTTTGAAGCCATATAAGTATTTGAAATACCAATTACAAAATACCTCAGCATCTGGTAATTGAAATTCCAATTACAAAATACATATTTGGAAAAACGTATTTCAATTACAAGTAATTCAAATACTGCCCAGCCCTGAGCATGGTCGAGCGATAAAACCCTATGTCAATACGATATTGACCAAATCCGCCATCTATGGTCGGTTATCAATATTTGCGAGCACGGTCTACGATTGTTGTCAGATATTCCGACCCACGATTGATAAATTTCAGCGCGGTCTCCATAGCGTCAGATACCTAAGTTTTGTAAACTATCAATTTAAGCATAATTTTTAATAATGTCGTTCGTTATGCAAACGTATTAAACTTACGAAGCTCTTAGAAATGAAAGAAGCCGTATACTCAATCCCATAGACTTAAATAATTCAACTAAGACGCGACCAATTTATTCCGTTCGATCTTTGAGAAACTAAAGTGGTTGAAATATGACTAAAGACCTGATTAACTTATTCACTCCCGTTTAGTATAAAAAAATAAATGCGGACTGCCAATGCATTTTTTGGTTAGTATTTCAATTCAACATTGCCAATTTATTAATATAATTGTTTGGCTTTTGATATTTCGTACTGTCAATTCATAGGAAATACCTTTTTTCAACGGTGAAACCGTTGCTATGAACATCGATATGAAATCATCGGAAGTCACGCCTACCGACCCGTTATTCTAAAGTTTTCGATTTTACTGGGCTAGAGCTCCTGGCGGGGAAGAAAAAATTGGCGAAAAATTACTCATTTCCCTTTTTGATTTCACTCATTGCTATGAAAAAATTCTATCGAAGTGAAACTACTAGATAATGTTTGATGTTTAAGTATCTGTCAGAAGGGAAATATTTGTGGAACTACCAGTACGTACCCAGTACGCAATTGCTTTATTTTACTTTCTGGATGATCCTGTAGGGACCCAGTAGGTTCTGACGTTTGAACAATTATTACTCTTAAACGCGTTGATCAACCTAAGTATTGTGAGAAACAATTTAAACATAGCGATTAATCTGTTTCACTATTAAAAACGGCTGTTTTGTTAATATCACCGAAATATATTTATATTTTATTTCATTTTTATAGCGTAACCCCGAACCTTTAATAAAACGCCTACGCTCCACCGAGATACCTTTGTAATTCAGTTTTTTACGAGATGCTGTTAGTGTTATAAAAAAAATATGACCTTTGAATATATTTTGGTTTGCATTTGAGCTTTTGATGTCGGCTCTCAAGCAAATATCTTGCGTTATGGTTTATGTTTACCTGTGTGGCTTGTCGTATTTACGAAGATATTAAAAAAATATTACTATTTGGAGTCGTAGAAGAACGACAAAATACGTAATTTTTGCGTAGGTACTTACTTTCATGTTTATTGATATACTCATTTTAGGTATCTACTGCTAATTAAAACTTGCCTTCAGTGACGCGAGAGAAGCTTTTATGCTCTCTATGATGATAGTAAGCACATGTCGATATTACTTTTTGATTATAATTATTCACTGTGTATTAATTTCTCTTTTTATTATCTAATCTTTTTCTCTATCCGTAAAGCGCGGTTATTAGTTCAGGCTGCATGTTTATCGTGATAATTGCTAACAGATGTAATTCCTAAATTCTTTAAGTTATATTAGATAATAGAAACATACGCTGATATAGCATGATAGCGTGCGAACGTCGCTGGACTACGACCAAACTGCACGGACTATCAAGGCGGTGGAGTCAATGAAAGTTAGACTTTTGTTTATTATAGGTAGAAACAAAACGGGGCGCCACTTGGCGTCGATATGATTTGTAGTAGTACGTTTCATACTAAATGCTCGATTTTTCAAGCTACCAGCCGGCAAATTCACAATCTGCTAGTAAAATCGCTCAGTATAATCGTATTACTAGCTAACTAGCAGATTGTCAACAATCTACGAAAAAGGTTGAAAGGCTGTCAACTTTGCTCGCTACTCGCCAGCGTGTGCCTCAAGATGGCGGCCCACCAACAGCTGATTTCGTAACTGTCAGAATTACTTCGCGCAGGGTCGTTATTCTCGCTACTAGCGTGTGGCGCTAGCTGCAAGCTTAAGTTTCTACAAAATGTCGACTGAATTGGTTTGCGCGGGAGTCGTTATTTTATCTGCTACTATCGCTAATAAATAGTTACTCGTATAATAAATAAACTGTGTCGTATAGCCAATTTGGGAGGCAGAGGCGTCAATTTGGGAGGCGGGTATGGGTATCGCCGCCCCGGGAACTATTTATTGGATAACTTAACATTAGAGCAACAAGAACGATAATGCATTGAAACCGATACCTGTGTACATTCATGCAGAGCGAGTAGACAGTTTTGTGTGTCATCATGATCATCTCACTCGCCGATTCACCCGGTTTTAAACTTACAGGCTAGTAGCTTGTAAACTAGCTCAATGTAATCGAGCTTTACTACACTTTTTTCCGGGATGTACGATATTATATCGTATCTTCTATTTTTTATACAATAGAAAAGAGGGTTTTTAGAATGTAGGGTGATGGCGTTCAACTCAGCACTTACAGTAATTGTTTTTGAAAAGGTAGGTGTGTACAGTGTTTTCTCAAGAGTCGTGTTTCTTCAGCTTCGCCTCACCTTGGCGACTGATTTTATTTTCTCGGAATACAGGGATATTGTTATTTCATACCATCCATCAACATTTTTTATACTTCAGAAAAAAAATCCTCTTTTGGAGAACAAATAAAATTTGTAATAATAATACAATGATATAACTTTGTTTTATTCCACTTTATTATATTCTTCTCCAACCGGTTTCGGTTCGACCTGAACCTTCCTCAGGGATGAATAAAAATATACTAAATATAATACAGATGTTACAGTGTACTTATAAGAAAATTAGAAGAGGGAGAAAGAACATCAATTTAAGTGGGGGCGTGGAGTGGAGGTGGCTACGAGTGAGGGGTGAAAGTGGGCGGGGGTATAATGGAAATATTTAAAAAATGGGGCTATTTGACAAATCTAATTGTTTATTAAGTAAATTATTTTTATTTATTTTTAATGACTTTTTTTATTTCAAGGGCTTAAAGATTACTAAGGCGTAGACCTATCCCATTTCTGTGTAATATATCTATCCCGGAAGATTTATTAAAAGAGTGATCTTTATCTATTAGGTGGGTGGCAAATTCTGAAAACCCTACACTGTTTAAACATCTCAAGTGTTCGACCACCCTTGTATGAACATTTCTAGCCGTTTTACTGATGTAAAATGCTGGACAATCATTACATTTAAGTTTATATATGCCAGAATGGCTTAAGTTATTTTCTTTATCTTTAGAATTTATTAACAGTTTACCAAGGTTATTATTAGTGTAGAAAGCAGGTTTAATTTCAGTAGGGAATTTGGCAACACAAGAGGATGAAAAATTATTTATGAATAAAATTCTACGCCAACCGTGGTTTTTATTGTCTCTAACGTTGGATGTATTATTATTATAAAGGAATTTATTGGTAGAGATGAAATTAAGTTTTTTTGAGAGAATTCTATCGATTAGGCTATGAGGGTATCCGTTATTTAATGCAATTGATTTGATTTTTGAGAGTTCTTCAGTAAAGTTAGCGTTAGATAGAGGAATAGTGACAAGTCTATGAACCATAGAATGAAATGCAGAATGTTTATGGGAAATGGGGTGGTTTGAAGTATTGTGAATTACGGTATCGGTGAAGGTAGGTTTTCTATAAATATTAAATTCAAATTTATTATTAACAATGGATAGGGATAGGTCTAAGAAATTTAAACAACAATTTTTACCTATTTCTAATGTGAATTGAATTTTTTTATGGAATGAATTAAGGAAGGACAAGAAGGAGTTAAGTTGATGTTCGGTACCTTTCCAAATACATATTATGTCGTCAACATAGCGCTTCCATAAAAACACATTTTTTAGAAGGGGTGAGGTTGAATTAAAAATATTTTTTTCCAAATTATCCATGAAGATATCTGCAAAAAGCGGGCTCGTTGCTACCAACGTCGGAAGGATTCAACTGTCGTCGGACCAACTGTCGGCCGGACCAACTGTCGGCCGGACCAACTGTCGGAAGGATCAACTGTCGTCGGACCAACTGTCGCAGGATCAATTGTCGCCGGACCAACTGTCGGGTCACCAACGCTCACATATCGTATTCGAATCTTTGGAAATGTCTAATGCTTAGCAGTTGAAAATTTCATGTAGAACAAAAAATATTATTAATGGAATTGTAAATTTTGATGGGTTTTGGCAAGAAGTTCAAACTTTTACCATGACGTCAAAACCTTGACCTTATTGGCTGAGACCAACGAAACTTGAATAAAAGAATAAGCAGTTAATAATTTTCGCTAATATCAGACGTGCTCGAGTGCCTTTTATATTTATACGCCATCGACCAACTCTATCGATGATCCTTGTTATTATTTTTATTACAGAATATATTTACGCTTCTAGTTTGAATCGTGAAGAATATGGAACTTGACTTCTTTAATACCTTAGTTATTATTATGGACTTTCCCACACGTGTTCTTGTGTCTGTAGATAGCCTTGCTGCTTGTTTAATTATAATTCTTGTGTGAACTCTGCCCCTTGCACATGCATGGGAACACATGCACATGGATGAAAACACTCGTAAATTGCGACCTTAGTTAATATATATACACAGGTGGTACCAAGGAAAATAATTTCCCTCATGACCTCTTGGGGGATGCAGCGAGAATTGTATGGCAATTGTAGAAGTATCGTAGTTATATGTTGATGACAATTGTGTAAATGTCGCATGTGTTTATTGCGATGGTGGAATTACGATCTAATTACTTGAACCGGGGGTTTACCTGGTGTAGTGTAGGTACTATTTATAAGCGAATCGCTTCCTGTAAGGCTTCTCTTTACCCCGCGACACACTTTCCTGCAGCTTAAATAATTAAATAGTCAACTGGGTGCACAGATAGAAAATTACACTATGAACAATGAACATGCTGTTACATTAAAACTAATTTGAGTTTTATTTTTATTTTTATATGAATACCGCACAAGTGTCCCAACTGCTCCCGTCTGGAGCCAGTGAGACCATGGCATCCCCAATTCGTGTCGCGTCAATGTTGTGAGGCTGAAGGTAGTGGGGGAGGGGAAGGAGATGGGGAAGAGGAAGATGGGAAGTACCTGGTTATTCAGATCTGGTCACCAAACACGGCTAAAACCATTTCAAGCAACGTTTCAATTCTGAACGGTGGTCTTACACCAGGGCGATACTGAGAGTATCTTCCACTCTGGAACGTGCCGCAAATCTTAATATATATATTTCTTCTGTCCGTGTGTATGTCACTGAACTCCTCCTAAACGGCTGGACCGATTTTGATGAAATTTTTTGTGTGGGTTCAAGGGGATTCGAGAATGGTTTAGATTTACAATTTGGTCCACTGGAAAATGTTCTTTTAATTATTTTTTTTTTTATTTCTAAGGAGTTGTTGATTTTGCAATGTTTTACATTGGATCCGGCAGACTGGGCTATCATCGCAGTATCGAATATTCAATATTATTCTATTTTAATTTTAGTTTGTCCTGACAGTTGTGTACAGGACAACGTCTGTCGGGTCCGCTATAAATAAATAAAATAAATTCTAGAACACTCTCGAATGTTGTCCTGAGCGAAGCCGGGTAACCCAGCTATATACTGTATATTATTTTAAATGAATAAATTGTGAAATAACACAAATTTATCAAAAAAAAATTATTTGCCACGCCGGGATTCGATCCCGCGACCTTCGGAATGTGAGTCAAGAGCCTTACCGCTGGACTATGCCGGCCGTCTAGGTTGATTCTACTTCTAAAATTTTCTGCAAATGTCGAATTTATGAATAGCGGCTGCGTGGACTTTTCATACAAAACTTAATTACATTTTTACACAATTAGTTATTTACAATGTCGCGGGCAGTGAAGTTGAAGGTTTTTTGACTTTATGGAAACGACTGTCTGAATAGGCTTTTAATTTTAAGTTTAGCTCTAAATTCCTTTTAGGGTAGTAGCAGCTGTTTAAACATTGTTAGATTGTTAGTAACCCGGATATTTTTGCCTTCCTTTTAAAAAAAATCTTTTTTTTAAAGTATTCATGAACACAGTATACCCAGCTGCAAATGCAGTCTGCAAGCAACTTAGTATGGGAAATGTTAGTTCTTCTTCTACTTTAAAGCTCGTCGCGTCGTTTGTACTCGATTAACTGTTGCGCTTTCCAATATTCATTTTATTATAAAGAAGTTCCTCCTTCAAGCAATAATAATTCAAGAAACATAACTAATTCAATATCTGATTTTTTATGGTGTTTATTGAATGTTAAACTTAAGTCAGTGATTGCTGAGTGGAAATATTATGTTATAAAGTTGAGTGGGTTAATGATCATTCGCCTAATAAAAATATATTGTTAATTGCTATTTTTATTAAACATGTTTATGAACAGTACATTGAATGGGAATGTAAAGAGACCAGTTTGCCAGCCTTCTCCAACAATAATGGAGAAAATGTACCTATTTGAAAATGGTAATATTTAATTTCTATTCATCAAAAATATTAATTTCGATTGCGTAACTACGGTTCAATGATATCTAGAACTCCGATTTGCTTTGAATTTAAGTGTCATTTTTAAAATTGGAACATATGTCGAGAATTTCATGGATCTGCGCTAGTACCTACCTACTAACACATTTTTTTATTGTTTGGAATGAACTTTGCTTACTTTATGGCGACCCCTATAATAGCTATAGCGACCTATTTAGCCATCTAGTATTTTTCCTGTGTGTTCTGAACTAATAACAAAGCTAGTTGGAAAGTTAGTTTTCTAACTAATCATCCCATCGTTTATCAGCAGAGGTAGGCAGAGAGGATATACCATCGTAATAAAATTTTTGTTTCGTTAAGACCCAACATTCCGAATTTCTTCCGATTTATAACATATTTTCCTACACTTTATCTTTTTAAGTTCTTTAATTTTTTTTTGTAAATTTGAAGATAATATCTATACTCTATATTTGCTGAGCCGAAACGGTAATTAGGTATACGAAATTCCTTCGATAGAAAAAATCGCAAAATAAGCTCCGAAAATTAATAAAAACATATTTCTTCTGTTATTTAATTTTTAACAGGTTATGCGGATATAAAATAATCACAGTGTTCCTTTAAATGCTACTTTAGAAGAAATGAAGAAATTTGCCAAGAAATTTAGGCTCTATTTTAAATGAATCGTGTTTTATTAAATATTTTCACGATTTTCGCTTAATTATTATCGGTTTTTAATATTAGCGCGCTCCCTCTAACATTTGTATTCAATATCTCCCTTTCAAACCACCTTCTTATATTCGAACGCTTACTACGGAGCCGTAAGCTACCGGATAATCCGGGACGTTATGGCGGAACCCGCCTTCCTCAGGCCCTATAATGCATACGTCAGCGACGGCTTATCACCAGCCTGTGATGAAATAATATAGGGTCAATTGGTAATTTAATAGTAATTTGCATGTATTAAAAGATTATTTCCAAGAACGCCGCGGGCTTCAATGTATTTACTACGGGAGTATTACAGTTAAATCTGGGAGCTCACCAACGTAATATCAATACCTTTTCGCTCGAGGGATGATCCGCTGTGACGTATTTATCCTTAGGTTTTTCACACTTTTCAATAGGCGAGTGAAAAGGAATAGGGAATAATCCTCCTTCAAGGTTTTTTTCTCCAGATCTTTCACGTGAATGGGCCACTTCAGTGTTATGTGCGTGGACATGAATGTTAACTAGTAATTCTGTTAACAACAGACTTCACTTCCAAAAAAATTATGTTTTTAATTTTTCCAATAAAATTTTCTCTGAAATCATAAAATTTGTGAATATGTACTTAATCACAAACCACTTTTTAGGATAACATTTGAGTAAGAATCCAAAATTTCAGTCGGTTCGGCGGCATGGGTCCTGAGAAAACGACTTAAGTTCGACCCCAAGCCTTACAGTACGCTCATAGAAATTGTGATTTTTCCACAAATGCTACTTTTGGCAGATTTTTTGCTTGATTCCTAGAAACACCATAGTTTTTAGTAATAATCCAAAATTTCAGGCCGCTTGGTGCCATCATAGAGCCTGAAAAAGTCTATTGAAGTTAGACCCCAAGCCTAACAGTACGCCCATAAAAATTGTGATTTTGCCACAAATGCTGAAATAAGGAATTGTTTAATTTGTCCAAATAAACGCCATCATCTCGATTACAATTATTTTTTCGAACTCTTCAGGCACAAAATAAGAATGCGAATAAGAAAGTTTAAAAACATGACGATTTGAAAAAATAATCTTTACTGCACCCTTAAAACGACCAAAATCTTGAAACGGAAACGTGAGTACAAAAAAATTACAGACATGAAATTCAAAACAGTAGAGTTAAAATAGGATTTCGCTACGACCAGTCAACAAAGGAGAGGATTGAACACAAAAATCTGTCGTACACCTTAAACATATACCAGTGTCATTCCGACTCTTAGCATGACCTTGCTCAAGTATTCTCCGAATTCTTAGTTCACCCACTTGAAAGTCATGTATTCTCCTGAAATTTATTTGTTCCGCTCTAATCCTAACCATCTTAGTGTCCCTTTATTTATTTGGTTATTTGCCTTGTCTTATTTCAATCACTTTATTAATATTTTCGGATCTGTTTTTTTTTGTTATCTGTTCAGAGATACGTGGAGGAACATCACAACCAGTTATTTCGTGCTTGTATTTACTATAAAATGAACAAAAAACAGGCAAAAAAACATCGAATCGTGGAAACCAAATAACCAAGAATTTATAAACAATGGATGTGACCACTGAAAACAATAATTAACTTTGAGTAGAAGTTTAGTAATAGGTACCACTTTTAAAATTTTTAATTATGTAATTTTTCTATTCGTTGTTGCCATTGTTATGTTTTTTGTTTTGTTTTTCTTTTGATAATAAATTAACATAATTACATAATATGACCCTTTGAAGCGAAAGTCACTAGATATCAATTATCAGGAGAGCGATTTTAAAGTTGAAGCAGCCATAGCGGGTGCTGTTGTTTTCTTTGATTATTGGAGAATTGGTATAAAAACGTGGACTTATGACAAGTGTGCCTTTAATAATGGAGGAAAGAAATGGATTTCAATCAAAAAGTCATTATTGCATTTTGGTTGACATAGAACTTTTGAGTTCCAAGAGGTCGGTATTTAATAAGTCGATGGAAAAATCATTTTAAAATACACCGATTTATTTAAATGCTTTATTTCTTTTTTATTTATAGTATAAAAGGCAGGATAATATCCGCCGTTTGCCCCTCACGCATTTCTTCGCTTTTCAGAACAATTCATTTACATTTCTCCTTTACTATCAAATTGAGAAATATAATTAAAAAAAACTGTGTTAGAAAGAAAACCACGCTTTACATTCAAATCTAAAAGTTAACCACAAAAGAAGTAAAATGTACATGTTTATGAAACCAAAATTTCGAATCGCAAGTTGAAAAAAAATTATGAATCCTTGGGGACTTTTTATTAATTATTAATTTTTACGTGGAACGACAAAAAAGGGAGTTGACAATAACGTTTATAAAAGTTTGTGTTTTTTTTCGTTATAAGTAATTTTAGTTAGAAAAAAAGTAGAGTGTACCATTTTGAAAACTATTTTATTTTTGCATTAAAAATTTTTATATTTTAAAAATTATGTATTTATTTCGATTTATAAAATTTGAAAGTGTATGTCATCACCTTTCAAAAACAGTTTTTAGTTTTCGGTTACGTTCAGAAATATTCAATTTATTTGGATTTTATTGCAAAGCGGAAACATTTTAACCCTCCGACAAAATATGGTCAAGGCTTGAGGGTTAACTCGTTAACCCAACGCCAGATGACACTGTAAAGCTTTCACAGTGACAATTTGATTAGTAGCTTTATATTTGAGTTTCCTGTCTCCATTCACTATGTATTCTTTCAGCACATTCAATTAGCGCCGCCGCTTTCCAATTTTCTTTTCAATCAGAGATCCCTTTCAAGTGTATGTTGCCTCTAGTATAGCCCGGGATGGCGCGGTCCCGTGTGCATATTCATCCCTTGCTTTGTGGGTCAATCTAATTATGAGCTGTTTGATTTGATTGCAGCAAGAGCCTTGAATAGGTACTAGTATCTCTCGCGCTTCTGGAAGTGTCCCCGTCATAGAGCACGTAAAGCTGTGACTAAAGAATACAATCCCGAGCATGTTTTTAAATCCCGGGATTACGGGATTCTCGATGCGTAATTCCGGGATCCTGGTACTATCCCGGGATTAGGAAATGCGGTTAATAATTGGGATAAAATAAAATAAAAGCATAGATAATAAGTTCTTAAACATTATTTATTCGCATTGTTTGTTACACAAGACAACTAATCTATACTAATATTATAAATGCGAAAGTGCGTGTGTTTGTTTGTTACGCTTTCACGCCTAAACCACTAAATTGATTTCAATAATTCTTTCACCAATAGAAAGCTACATTATATGCGAGTAATCTAGGCTGTATATAATGGTAAGCTCTGGCGTTATGAAATTATAAATACATATTAATATTGTGTGTGTCAGACGAAAAGCAAAACAAATCGTTGACTTGGTAACTATGTTGATAAATTTGCGGGAAATTTTATTTCAGGCGTCGTAGTTAATATCTATCTGTATAAATAAAAACGAATCTAAGAAAAGTTTACTAACTAAACTAGACCTGATTGTGGCACTCCCGAAAATCCCGAGATTAGCCAAAAAGCAGTCCCGGTATTTTCGGGATCGAAAATGGGCCGGGATCCCGGGATTGTATTCTGTGACTTATTACGTGTTTACAGGCACTTGCACTTGCTTTGTACATTGGCGTGGTGCAGACTGCAGTGATATAATATTGCATTTTTTCCGATCGCGTGCCGATGAAGACTTTTGGATTTTTGTCGAGGTTAATTTAGCATGCTTTATATTGCGGCATTCGTTACACGGATTACTGTTAAGTCATATTACATAGGTATGCGGGCATTCATAGTGGTTTGATTAGCGGCGTTACTTTAAATTTATGATGCGACGATTTTCTTATTTTTTTTTCCGCAATCACCTTAATTATCTACGTGTGTTAAGTTTAGTTTGTTATAGTTAATTTTATTATTTACAGATACAGAGAACATACTTAGCTGGCAGGTCATTTCCGAGTTATTTACGATTAGTGCTTCATTAATAACTCAGGTACTTCATTATACGTCGTACGTATGTCTAGCAATGTTACATTATCGCGTAAACAAGCTTATGGGTCCGAGTGATTAAGAGTAAAACGTGTATTTAATTGTGCTCCAGTCTATTTATAAAATACAGGGTGTTAAGGAAGTACTTGACTTACTTTAACTAGTGATTCCTGACATTATTTGGAGAAAAAATTTTAAGAAATTTTGGTCACTGGTGACTTTGTAGTTATCTTTTTGAATTGAAACTTCTATAGCCCCGTTTGTGATTTGAAATTCGGGTGAAACGGAAGTGCGTCACTAAAATTTATTATTTGATGGGTCCTCGGTTATATATAATACTCTAAATTCAGTAGTAGTAGTAGTAGTTCAGCGGCCAAGACGCCTGACAAATCCAAGCGGCCAGAGAGACAAATCCAGCGAACGAAGTTCGAATCCTACAAAATCCAAAAAAATAAACATTTTTATTTTTCTGAAATTAATATCCAATCTTCAAACCGCTTTAAGAACAGGCAAAAGAAATGAAAGCGACATCTAGTGACTTTTTAGTTTCACTTCTACCGCGTGTGAATCACACTCTGATTTTTTTTTCTTCAAAATGTACTTCTACATGTTGTCACTGCTCATTCAGCCGAGTAACCTAACAACCCCTCACCCCAACCTTAACTGTCCGATACTTACTGATATTTTATGTTATTTGTTGAAAAAAAACGTCAAAAATGTCTCCGGACCCAAAATTTCTTTTACCTTTTTACTCCAATTAATGTCAGAAATCACTTGTTGAAGTAAGTCAAGTACGTCCCTTAACACCCTGTAAATATAGGGCTATTAATTTATTGAACTAATATTTTGTATCACAGAATTGCTCTCACTAAAAGTTTCTATCTGACAAAATTATGAAATATTGTAAATTTTTTTATGAGCTAATAATCTAAGTGACAAATTTTGCACTGATTGAACGTGTTTGATATTTATTTTACGTGTATAGATATATTTTTAACAGATACTGTATTTGAGGAGTGTAAAAGCAAAGGCAGCAATCTCCAACACACAATCAAAGGAGATTGCTGCCTTTATTTTTACACACCTCATCTGTGGTATTCTATCAGTGATATTATTGTATCATAAATAAAAGTATCATTGAAGAAGAAGATAACACTTATAATCTAAATGAAAATATGAAAGAAAACAAGACACAGAAAAACAGAAAAAAACAATGGTAGCAACTGGGACTCGAACCCAGACCTCTCGTCTTACCGGGACGGCGCGTTTTCCAATTTCGCTATTGCCACCTTCTGTCAAACCGTCATATTTGTCAATCTCATATTTCAAATATTTAGAATCATTAATATTATCTTCAACTAGTTCTTTTTTTCCATAATTTTTTTTCATTGTTTTTTTCTGTTTTTCTGTGTCTTGTTTTCTTTCATATTTTCATTTAGATTATAAGTGTTATCTTCTTCTTCAATGATATATTACGTTGATGGGAATAACCTTCAAAAGTTATTAAAAAGAGAGTTTTTTCTCATAAAAAAAAAAAATAAAATAAAAAATAAAAGTCTCCATAGTAATTAATATAAGGCTATGTATTCTGGCGATTACAAGTCAACACAACACATCCATAAATAATTTGTCTGGTAATTTATTACATACCGATGTGACACTGAATAGAATTGTTCTAAGCCAAGGTCACCTCTTATCATTTCCAGAATAATTCTATATACAGTATATTATAATATGACGTATTGGTGTTAGACGGGCACTCGATGATATGTCTATCTATTACGGGTGTTGATAAGCGACAGAACGAGAGTCGCCCAACCTTACCTTATATGGTCATGTTTCTGATTGCTTGGTACTCTGGTAAATTCTGTTTTTGGGTAGCGTCATTATTACATTATTTTGGATTAAGAATTTGTGATAACACAAACATACTCGGAATAAATAATATTATTGATTTATCTCAGGTATATAAGTTATTAAGGAGATTATCAAGAATAATGTCGATGTAGGAAAAATTAAATGATTAATGCATAATTTTGTTTTACATCCTAATCAATAAATTTCTAAATATTTTTTTTATTTTTATTTTTTTTACATTAACTCCACCCAGGATGCTATGTGGAGGGTCTTTTTGAGGAGAGGAAGGAGTGAAATACAGAGGCCGGCAAATTGTTCCACAGCCGAGCTGTTGAACTCAAGAACGAGTCGTAGAAACGACCCGTTCTCAGGTGACTAGTGTCAACCGTGTACAAATGTTGGGCACAATTGCAATCTTTAGAGCACAGGCGTCAGGTGAGAACGCTGTCCTTGTTCTACCGGTATTAAATGGAAGATGCTCCTAATCGATCCCCTCGGCACCGGTGAATGGTCGGGAAACACGCCAAACACCAATTTGGGAGGCGGGAATGGGTACCGCCGTCCTGGGAACCTTTATTGGATTACCAACACCTCTGCCATAGGTCACCCCAAGTGGTTCGCTATGTTTGGTGATTTAGCATGGGTGCCCGGGTTCATGGGGTGAGATTTGTCTGGGTCTTGGAGGCGGATGACCAGGACACACTGAACCCCAGATTACTACCCACCCCTTAATTTTTTTTCTTTCTCAGAACTCTCCTTCCTTTCCTAAAAAAACCCTCCACACAGCATCCTCAAAGATGACCTAGGCCCTGAGGGAAATTATTTGCCTCAGGGCCTCCTGTGTGGAGCTCATGTAAAAAAAAACACGCGTCCAAAATTTATTAATCTTTGAGAAATCAACAGTTGATTGATCCGGCCCGCCAAATTGATTTGACCACCAAATGGTGGTCAAATGCAACCGCCGCCAAGGTCTAGAGTCTAGACAAACCTCACCTCATGTATCCGGACACCCTTGCTAAGGTAGCGAAACTCTTTGGGTAATCTATGGTAGGGGTGTTGGTTATTCAATAAATGGTTCCCAGGGCGGCGGTACGCATACCCGCCTCCCATAATTGTGTCATGGAACTGGTCTGCCGCATACATAATATAATGTATTACTTTTCATGTGAATAATAACTATGGACACCGACGCCATTTTTGTATTATCGTTTGGACACTTTGTTCAACGTGTGTTTGGATCGGTATGCCAATTCCTTCTCTTAGGGTATTTTATTTTGTCATTGTATTTATTATGTTAGCGGTCTTACCAGTTCCATGTCACAATTATGGGAGGCGGGTGTGGGCACGCCACCCCGGGCACCATTTATTGGATAACCAACATCCCTACCATAGGTCACCCCAAGTGGTTCGTTACGTTAGGTGACTTAGTAGAGGTGCCCGGGTTCATGAAGTGAGGTTTGTCTAGACCTTCGCGGCGGATGCATTTTATTTAGTCATTGACATAATATTTGGACAGTACGCCTACTTGTTTTTAACAATAATAATAAATGTTGTTGTTTTTTATTGCAGTAGCGACACCAGGTCGTGTGATGGTGCATAACGACGGGTCGGGGGGCGGTGGCGCCACGGGGAACGGGGTGGGGGAAGGAGGGGGCCTGATTGCACCCCGCCGTCTAGTCAACCCCTGCCTCGAGTCCAGCCCCCGCCAGGACCTGCATAGGGAGCTGCTCTTCAACCAGAAGATGTAAGTTACCTACCCTTAATTACAACCTAATCCAACTTAACCTAATTTATACATAATCCTTTTTTATTTATTTGGCCCCAAGACTGCTAAAACAAAAGTTCATAATCAGTTGACTGCATTGCGTTGTGTTGAATGATTAGCGTTTATATATAGTTACTGATAAATTATGTTCAACTGTCGATGCAAGTTTTCCTTTATTACTGTTGGGCGTTGACGGCATTTAGCTGTTATTTCCAAAAGCTAGCTATCTACAAGGTGTCAGGGGGTAAAGGCTCTAACTTAATAGTAAAAAAGATTATAACTTTTGTACAAATTCCAACATTTTACAGTAATTTTAATGCTAAAAAGTTGAATTGTTTGTATGAAAAAAAAAATATATTAACGTGCTTATCGAAAAAATTTTGAAATCTTCAAAATAGTTACTATCTTTTATACATCCACAAGTTAGTGAACTGTACTTTACTCCCGTACACCTAGTATATTTGGTTACAGTGCTAGTGCCAGTACGCAGGAAGAGAATCATATGCACTCTGATAGTGCCGTTTGAGTTTGTTTGGCGGCCATGCATCATAATTTTCTTTTTTCTAATAAGGCTGCGGAGTTGAGGTGAAGTTGGAGTTGAATAGTCGCAAATGCCAATGAAAAGAGCCACGGTCTGCCGACCCCAGGCCTAACCTAACTTCTCCTTACCTAATCTAATCCAACCCATTCCTAATCTAACCTTACTCTTCTAATCCGTAAGCGGATGTGACTAAATGCACTTTGCAACAATATCAAAAACTGCGCGGTGACCAGTTGTTTTAATTTCATCTATAACTACCCCACCGTTACTCAAATCAAAAATATAGAAAGGGGTGAGGGGTTTTACGTTTTAGGAGTTTATAAAACTCCGGTTACGAAAAAAACCCAGGACAATAAGTCCTGGTTTTTTTTCGTACCCTGGAATACGAACTTAACCAGGTCGTAAATGGCTCTTTTTTTACCCTGGGTCTTATGATATCCCAAGTTTTTTGTTCCCCAAATATTATTGTACCCGGGTCTTATCATAACCTTAGACCTATTAGTACCATGTTTAGCCTGTTACTTATCTAAACCTAATCAAATCCGTGCTTTTATAAAGATATTCAGGAAAGAATATTGTACGTAATGTGTTACTAATATAATGTGTTTCTCCTTTCAGTGGAAAGAATGTCCTGAATCAGAAGAGCGAGCTGGAACGAGCCCTCTCCAAACACAAGGAAAAGCAGGTCATCAGCCAGCAAGAGAAAGAACACAAAAAGACCCCAGGTAAATATTTCTAATTTATAATTACTACCTACATTAAATTACTTCTTAGCCCTCTAAGCCCTGAAACCTGTAAACCGGTCTTAAGTGATGTGGACACCCACGCTTCCTTGTACCGTTTTTGTATTTTTATAACAAAAAAATAAATAAATAAATAAATGAAAGTGCACTTTGAAAAAAAAAAAAAAAGCCCCAGCTCAGCATTTAACTTTACTACCCTAAGGCCCCGCTATAGTGGCTTGTGTACGTGAATGTAGAAGATACTTTTGTGTCACCAAACCCTGACACCACAAGTGCGTAGCAATTTTTTTTGAGGTTAAGTAAGGAGCTTATAGTTCAAAGTGTTAAAAATGTCAAAATTGTATGAGATTTAGAAATATCAAAATGTTATATCTTTTCCATTTAGAAAAACTGAGTGGAAATTTGTTAATTTTTGCCCCATTCAGGCAAAAGTTATCTTGTTTTCACCGAGTTTTACGCTTAGTGACTTTTAGCAAAACGGTGATTGTTTAGTGATTTATCTTTTTCTGAAGATTCACTCTAATAGAAAAAAAAAACACTTCACTATCACAAAGTTTAAGTTCTGCCATTCGAATTCCTCAAATCAAATAACCACCCAAATAAAAAATATTCTAATTTTTATTTTTATTTTTAACTAAAAATGAGTAAAACTCATATTGCAATATTTAATTAAATGAAGACAATATTAGCGAAACTTAATCAGAACAAGATGCGGTCACATCTAAGACTTCGCTTTGCCGGGGCGCAGTTCTAACTGAGCTAATGTGTCCCTATTCCCTATCCGATTCGGTCATATTTAACTGTATCATACTTCGACTAAGAACTACCAATATTATCTTCATTTTATTAACGCATATTACCCCAGCAAGGCAAAGGTCCTGGGTTCGAGTCCTAGATGTGACTGATTTTTCTGTTTTCAGATTTTCGAGTTAGTTTCGCTAATATTGTCTTCATTTAGTTAAATGCTACAATTTGAGGATTTACTCATTAAATTAAAAATAAAAATAAATATTCATCCTGGACTTGAGGAAAAGTCAATAGATGACGCATATTAAAAATAAAAATTGATAAAATATAAATATAAATTATACGTTAAGAAAATGAAGAAAATGTTGGTAGTTCTTAGTCGAAGTATGGTACAGTTATATGACCGAATCGGATAGGGATACATTAGCTCAGTTGTTAGAGTTGCGTCCCGGCAAGGCGAAGCTCCTGGGTTGGAGTCCTAGATGTGACTGTATCTTTTTCTGTTTTCAGATTTTCGATTTTAATTTCACTAATATTATCTTCATTTAATTAAATATATATATTCTAATCATCCTGTTATTTTATATTTGTTTGTTATTTGCAGAACTGGAAAGGGCCATTGCGGAGCGGGCGAAACGATTAGAGGAGTCCATGAATAACAAGAACGAGTCGGACAAGATAGAAGCAGCCGTCAACCCCCAGTACATAGAAGCCAGAAATCGCTTGAGACACGCCAAGTAAACTCCCCGCACCACGGAGGTTCTTAGGTTAAGTCGCCAACAATAAGATGTCGAACAAAGTATTATTTATAATGGCACCGTTGCTTCAAAAGGCTTTTGTGCTCATTGGATGTGCATTTTAACCACAGAATTTGTTATTGATTAATAAACCCATTAGTTATCAACAAATTTTATAACGAAAGGAGGACAATTGAATTTCTGCATTTAATATGATGCATGCTTTTATTTAAGATTTCCATTTTATTTTGACAAATTTTCGAATTTTATTATTTTATTTTCTCTCCTTGTATTGTAATAACAACCATAAAACCTTTATTTATCTTTAATCTATATTTAAACCGATCATATTATATTGCTAGCTTGAAAATGAACCCAATGACCAGAATTATTAATCTTTAGAATTTAAATCAAGATAACCACTAAACTATTAATTAATAAAAGTTTATCAACACAAAATGTATATTTATATTGTAATATGTACTCTTTCTAGAAACAATTCTCTCAGATCTTAAAGCATAGAGCAGAATATCTGATGCAATTAATGAATATAATCCAAATTGTGCCATTATCACCAAGAATCCAGACTCAAATCTGGTCCACTCTAACTTAGAAGATATTATTGCCTGTCACAGTATAAAAGACGACAATTATTTTCCTATCAATTTAAATCTTTGATGCAGTTTTATGTTCACCCCATGTTGACTTATCTCATTGTATATAAGTAGTTGTAAGTGTAATTTTAGTATAAGTTTAAAATCATTCATCATCATCATAAATTGTCAAGCAATCTAGTGGAATTCTAAGGAATAAAAGCCACATTAGCACTGATCTTGTAGTGACTGCGTAAATAGGATGTCGTCGTTGATACTGCAATAAGTCGTATGTCAAACAAATGTATTTTGTTTTTTGATGGAAAAGTATCCAAATTTCTGATCTTTACAACTCATCTAAATGTCCAAGGACAGCATTTGTTATTTCTCAAGATGGTCTCACCACAAATAAATAATCCGATTCGTCACTTGTCAGATGACGTACAACGTATTGCATTACCAACGACGAGTTAAAAAAATCTGAAAATTAGTTTTATAACAATGATTTCCCATTAGAATTGACGATACTATTAATATTGAGCTTGTAACGTGCCACACAAAATGTTTTTCAGAATAAAAACATGAAGTATTCACATAAATATATGATATGCATGTATACCTTTATTATTGTGTTCAAGTCTTTCATGTCAAAATAGACCATTATTAATCTCTATAATGAAGAAGTACTTTTACATATTTAACCCTAAAAACTTCTCAGTTCAACATTGCCAATGCATTTAACACAAATTTATTCAAATTGAATTGTTGAATTTCACAATATTTTATTAGCAAATACATAAATTATTTCTCTACTGTTAACCTTATATTATTAAATGACAGTTCTGTTGTAATGTTAATTCATAAAAATCTATAAACTTTCTTTCTTTCAAATTGACACGTCCTACATAATGTAACCACTCTTTCTTCAAATCTGTGAACTCTACCGGAGCAATCTATGAAGTTATTTTTTCATAGTTCTCTCGTAAATTGAATATTTCTAACAAGTCTTATGCATTCTTTAAAAACTTCATAGTTTGTGTACTGTAATACATAGATCGAGTATTTTACCATAGGGTGTGTTGAAATAATATAGCTAATTAAATTCTATGAAGCTTCTTAAACAAAGTAAACGACCCGCATGGCGCTAGATTCTTTATTAGAGTTTGTTAACCTTTTGTCAGCCGTTGTAGTAATGTTGCAGTGTAGCAGTTTAGTTCTCCCGATTGCTCACTGATTGTTCAATTCATCATGTTCGATGTGAATCATTTAAAATGTCAAAGTATATTTTTACAAGTCTAACATTGTAGATACCTCGTAGAAACAATAATAATAATTAAGGTAGTGATTTTATGTCAATGTGGAGCACTATATATTTTTGTAATACTTTGAAAGTAGGCACCACCCCACTGATGTATCCTGTACGGCCACAGTCGTGCATTGTTGGACCCGCATTGTGCAATTCGACTGAAAACATGTGATTATTCCAGAAAGATTTCATTACCTAAAACTTATTTTACTATGAGCTTGATCAATCAAGTTATTTCTAGGTGTGTAGTGATGTCCCATTCTTGTCAAGCCTTTAATATACCTGTTTCATTTTTGTATTCTAATGACAAGTTTTCAAGTTTTGGAAATATTATGAAAAGAGATAACTTTCGTTAAACCTTGCTTCATCAGATTTGCTGTTGTTTTATTATTTTTAACTTTGAGCGGTTTCGCTTTAGGCAACCAAGAGAATATAATCATATAATTTAAGTCTAATTAGACATGCTGATTTTCGTGGACCCTATAGAGATTGCCTCATATTATGTGTTTGAGCGAATTTGTCAGTGAGATTGAACAAAGCTATATCTAAATGATGTAATAATGATTTTCCTTATATTGTATAATTCCTGATTTAGTTATTAATTTTTGTGTAATGCATCTGTAAGAATATTTAAAAGTAAAATAAAAATGTGTTAAGATTAACTGAATTGTTTTTTATATGATACGCACCTGGTCCAATTGAATTTACGCAGCCTTCAAGGCTTTGAAGATGTTATTTAAAATGCGCTTGGTATTATATTTCATGTTTGTAAACTTTACAATTCTGAAGATCAATTTCTATCTTGAGTAAATTGGAATTTGAAGTTGAGTAAATTGGAATCTTCAGCAGGCGCAAAAAATGGGCCTATATATTTTTAAGTACGCAGGCTTCACAGCTCTGGAGCTATGCACATCACAGAATCATTTAACATAAGGCGTTGCGCCTTGCCAATAGAATATCCACATTGTGTGTGACTTTGAAATTGTACAAATTGCATAATCTCTCTCTCTCTTTCTTCGGTAGGTGCAAAAAATGCGCCGGTGTATTTCAAGTTTGCACACTTCACAGCTCTGGAGCTATGCGCATCACAGAACCATTTTAATAAAGGTGTTGCGCTTTGCTAATGGAATATCCGCATACTGCATAGCGTTGATTACGATACCGCGTAGATAGAGGAATCTCTCTCTTCAGCAGGCGCAAAAAATGCGCCTGGTCTATTTTCAAGTCTGCAAACTTTACAGTTCTCGAGCTATGCACGTTGCAGAATCGTTTATTTTATTTTATTTTATTTTATTGATAAACAGAAACAAACAGTACATTAGTTACAATGGTGAAACAATTTACAATTATTAAGTACATTTCATGATGGGTACCTATGACATGTTTCTTTGTAGTGTATATGTAAATTAAGTAAATTACCGGGTGATGTGCGTAGTGGGTAGGTGTGTGTGTGTATGTGTGAGTATGTGTGAATGTGTGAGTATGTATGTATGTATGCGCATTGAACAATTTATATCATTGACATGATGCTCTTTTTAAATTTGGGCAGTGAATCGAAGAAAATGTCGATGTTAGAATTTAGACAGATAGTATTAAACGTATGAAGAGCACGATTAATTGGCGAATTAGCTGCTGCATTTGTCTTGTAATTGAGCGTGTGAAATAGTTCTGTATGGCGTGTGCGTCTTACTGGTATATTAAAATTAACTAGGGAAAGAAGTTCAGTACAGTCAATGTTATTATTTAAAATTTTGTGTATGAATGTCAAATCAGCTATTGCTCGCCTTTGTTGCAAAGTTTGAAATGTGCAGTCGAAGTTATTGTTGAATTTGAGGGTTAGATATTTTATAAATTTGTTTTGAATTTGTTCTATGCTATCTTTGTACTGCGGGTTCCAAATTGGCGAGGCAAATTCCAGTGTACATCTGACTAATGCAAAATATAACAATACTATTGTACGCGGGTTACTGAACACTTTACTTATTCGAAGAACAAAACCAAGCATTTTATATGACCTGTTAACGATCGAGTCGATGTGCTTATTAAATATAAGTTTGCTGTCAAGGTAAACGCCAAGATCTTTACATTCCGTTTTAGAGATGACAGGTTCATTATTGAGTGAATAAGAATACTTAAATATATGTTTATTTCTAGTGAATGTCATAGTGTGACATTTGGAAACATTGATATCTAAACAGTTAACTTTGCAATACTTGCAAAGCCTATCTAGATCACTTTGTAACGCTTCACAGTCAGAGAGAGAATGCACAACTTTGTATATTTTCATGTCGTCAGCGTAAAGTACATATTAGGAATTTTGAAAACATGATCCAATGTCGTTTATATAGATGTTGAACAAGAGCGGACCTAGGTGGGAACCTTGCGGGACTCCAGATATTACCAGCGACCGCGGAAGCGGGGGGCAGAGGGGGCCAAATGCCCCCCTAAAATCAAATGGGGGGGGCCGCGCCCCCTCCAATTTTACTACCTGGGTAAAGAAGGATTATCTGTGCTGGTAAATATTATCTGTATTCTTCACAGTGCTTTTTTTCATAAATGAAAAAGTGTTTGTTGTATACAAGAAAAATTGTCAAGAGATAGCATTAGAGCTTTGATCATTTAAATAATCAAAGCATTCGAGGACTTTTTTATATTGAGGCGGAAGAAGACGCAATAGTGTGGCGATGACGACATGTGTTGTGTTGTGATCTCTGTCTCGGTCGCTCACCCATCCATCGAGTTGTACACATTCCAGGAATGTGTACAATTCGATGGGTGAACACGATTTCAATCGCATATGGACAGATACGGAAAAGGCTAATACCGATCAAAATATGGAACTCACTATGCCTACTATGCCCCGTGCTCGAGCCCCTCCAAAACGCTTCAGTGGCAGAGCTCCAGCTGTGCAGTTGTCGCCTAGGGAAAGTCTCCGCCAAAAATTTATATCAGTGTTAGACTGGTCTAAAAACGAGTTGGAAAGAAGGTTTGAACAGCCTGGAATGAATTGCCTCGCCCAGCTCGAATCTGGTCTACTTAACCGTTCAAAGGAATTATCAGCAAGCGACATCCAGGCCGAATTAGGCGTTCACGCAACTGATTTTGATATTGACTCACTAGCACTGCAAATGAAGATAGCTAAGAAAGCAATACCTCACGTAAAGACTGTCCGAGAGTACGCAAGAGAACTGGCTAATCTACCTAAAGTTTCAAGAGCAATGATTAATGAAGTAGAAAAGTTAGTAGTCTTGCTCCTCACCGTGCCAGCTACGTCTACGTCGTGTGAAAGGTCTCTTGAGTGTCCTCCGACGCATTGGAACATTCCTCCGACTACCAATGAAGCAGAGAAGACTTACTTATCTAGCAATACTGCACGTGCATAAGGCGGAAACATTTAGTTTAGATTTAAATGAAATTCTTAGGGAATTTGCTTCGAAGACGGCTGAGAGACGCAACGTTTTTGGTATCGTTGAATGAATGCAATTAAGCAATATTTATAAAAAAAAGTTTTTTATTCATTGAACCTGTTATTTGTTTGACCTAGTCATCTCCGTTTTGTCTTATTTATAACTGGTTGATTGACTGGAGAGGAGACTGAAGGAAGAGGGTGACTAAACAAGTTTGCCCCCCCCGTCATAGAGTACTTCCGCGGTCCCTGGATATTACCGCTATAAATTTTGAAAAGACACCGTTTATTAATATTACCTGATTGCGATTACTAATATAGGACTTAATCCATCTAACTATACATCTAAAGAATTGAGTGAATTACGCGGTCAAAGGCTTTCGAAAAGTCTGTATACATAGTATCAACCTGCTCCTTATCATCCATCTTGCTATGCAAGAAGTTAATGAAAAGGGCGAGGTTGGATGTTGTAGACCTACCTTTCATAAATCCGTGCTGATTCGGCGTAATGATTGTTGAAATAGTCGAGTACAATTGATCAAAGACAATTTTTTCAAGAACCTTGCTTAATATAGGAAGTTGGGAAATTGGTCGGTAGTTTTTAACGTCATGTTTATCACCAGTCTTAAAAATTGGTGTGATAACAGCTGATTTCCATTTAAGAGGAAATGATCCTTCTGTTAATGATTTTTTGTAGATGGCGCAAACCGGAAGACAGATATATTTACTGCAGTTACGTATAAAGATTCCGGGCAGCCTGTCTATTCCTGGACCTTTTTTAATATCTACGCTTGAAAGGTATTTTAAGGTGATTTCTTCGTTTATTCTGATTGTAGATATTAATGTATTATTAAGAGGATCTTCCTTATTATTAGGATCATAAGCTGGAATCTCATTTGTAAAGACCGTTGAAAAGTAATCAGCAAAAAGGTCCGTGACTTCTTTGCTGTCGTGTGCTGTTGTAGAATGATGTGTCATATGTTCAGGTATAGTAGGAGATTTTCTTTGTGTCTTAACATAACACCATATTTTTTTAACATTATTTTGTATGTCGGATTCCAATTGAGCAATATAGGTTTTATGATTAAGACTACAAATCTTCTTTTGTCTTTTGCGGAGTAATGCGAAAGATTGATAATCCAATGGATTCTTGTGGCATTTCCAGGCACGAAAAAACTTTAATTTTTCATTGAAGAAGAAGATAACACTTTTAAATCTAAATGAAAATATGAAAGAAAACAAGACACAGAAAAACAGAAAAAGACAATGGTCGCAACTGGGACTTTAATTTTTCTTTCGTTATATTAATTAAAGGCGCCGAATACCATGATAGAAATTTAGTTGATCTAGTTAGTTTCTTTGGAACCAGATCATCTATTAGGGCATCAATGATTCTATAAAAATTGCATACCGCAGTGTCAACGTCTTGCGCGTTCACAACAGAAGACCAATCACTATTTCTGAGAGCATCATTGACTACTTCATAGTTAACTTTATTAAACAATTTGATTATCTGGGGTTTTAGGGTGACGGCAGGGAGGGGAATATTGAGTTCAACTATGATAGATTTATGATGTGCATCTTCGATTACCAGTGGAGAGTCGGCAGCGGAAACGATGACTGAAGTGTTACAAAGCACAAGATCTAAAATTCGTCCATGAGAATTAGGAATTGCATTATACTGTGTTAAATTTGAGAACGAAAGGCAACTAAGGAGGGCAGAAGCGCAGAGGTCGGTACTACATGGCTGACAGGTAGAGTTCCAACTCACGTTTGGCATATTGTAGTCGCCTATGATTAAAAAAATGTCATTTGGATATTCAGTAGTTAAATCAAATATGACAGTTGTATGACTATTGATGATAGAGAAACGCTGTGCATTAGATAACTTCGGACTAACCCCCGGTAAGTAAGAGCAACAAATATGAATATTCGAGATGCGATGTTCCGAATGTCTTAGTAATAGTGAGATCCATATATCCTCGGCTTCTGAAGTCCACGATTTTTGCGATCGAACTTTAAAATCCTTATTTATACCTATAGCAACGCCTCCCCCTTTAGTTTTACCCGTTAGATGAGTATCTCTGTCATTTCTGTATACGTTATACCGGCAATCAAATAGCTCTTCATCGGATATGCTGTCAACTAACCAAGTCTCGCTAATTAAGATTATATCAAATTCGTTGGTCAGGACATTTTGATAGAATTCTTTGGTTTTGGATCGAAGGCCTCGTGCATTTTGATAAAAAATTACGATAGTGTCATGCATTGTGTAAGTGAAAAATTATTATCCAGTTTCGATTTGAAATAAATAGAATAATAAGTAAAAAAAAATAAAGCATTAGTCGTGGTGAGGATTTTATGGTAATTATTAAGCAGCCTAAAGTCCACTGGGTTGAGCATATTTGTCAATTTGCGCGGACATGAATGTATGAGTGTGTGAGTAGCTTGAGTGATGTGTGTATAAAGTTGAGTAGAAAAATGGTACAAGTTGAAAATCTAAAATAAGATAAAATTTAAACTTAAAACAAGTATTTATGTTAAATTGTTCAATAGGGTTTGACCTGAGACAAGGATAGCAGGAGAGGTGACATTTTTTCTTATGTAAATTTTTGAGTTCCGCACCCATAAAAAATCGTAATTGTTTAAATTTTTGAAGTCTTTAGCTGACCTCAACAGTGATTTGTTTTTTCTGGTAAGGTGATCATTTCCATAAAGTTTACCTCCTGCAACACCTAGGCTCTTACAGTCGACTCCCTTCTTCTTTTTAATGGCCGCTAGCAGCTCGTCCTTCTTCCTTTTGTTGATGAATTTAGCCACCACGTTCCGAGGGCGGGCGTCACGGGGAGCTGCGGCTATTCCTTCTTGAGAATGTCGGCGTGGATTGGCTCTAGTGATGAATTCAATGTCCTCTTTCTTAATAATTTGACCGACATTTGATGCGATTTTAATTAGGCTGGTTTTCGTCTTGCTTTTCAGTCAGGCCGAAGATTTCAATATTATTGATGAGCAGCTGTTGTTCTCTCTCGTTGTTTGTTATGTCCAAATAATTAACGAACTTTTTTAATTCAATTACTTCAGCTTCAAGTGTATCCATTTTTTTTAGTTTTTCTTCCAATACCAGAATTTTATTGGTGTAGTCTTCAATTGTGTTGTTATTGTGAACGATTGTCTGTTCAAAGGAAACCAGTTTTGAATTCATTGAGTGCAGTTGTGAGGAGAGTTTTTTTTATTTCGCTAAGAAGGATTGACGAGTCGACAGAGTTGAGATCGCTGGAGAGCGGTGATTGTCCTGTTTTACATTTAGCGCACATCCATGACTCCTTGTTCTCCTCAGACATTTTCCTAAACACGGCAGTGGTAATTTTGGCACAACTGAGATGCATTTGGTTTTTGCAACTTATACACTTCATACTGTCAGCCGGTTGCACAGACTTGCTGCATTGGTTGCAAGTAGAACTCACGATGGTAACAATAAATTTTGAATGCGATGATAATTATATCCTTAAATTTTAATTTCTTTTAATTCTTTAATGTCGTTTAACATAAGGAGTAGCGCCTTGTCAGTGGAATATCCCCATATCTGCGTAGCTTTGAAATTGTGTGGATTGCAGAATCTTCTACGGCAGGCGCTAGAATGCGCCTGGGATATTTCAAGTCTGTATTCTTCACAGCTCTGGAGCTATGCTCATTGCAGAATTATTTAATACAAGGCGTTGCGCCTTGGCAATGAAATATCCACATTCTGCGTAGCTTTAAATTTGGGTAAATTGCGGAATCTCTCTTCGACAGGCGCATAAAATGCCTGGTATATTTCAAATTTGCAAAATTAGAAGCGGATCCGGAGTTACTAACAGAATTCTGTTGAAAAATTCTGGATCTGAGACCAGGGCCAGTGAGACATATTCAGGCATCCCCAATCGGAGTAGATTATGAAACTGAACAGAATGGGGTGATTAAGAGAATAGGGGAGAGAAGTTGGGTAATTATCTGGCTATTCAGCCAACCCAACTTCTCTCCCCCATTCTCTTAATCACCCCATTCTGTTCAGTTTCATAATCTACTCCGATTGGGGATGCCTGAATATGTCTCACTGGCTCTGGTCTCAGATCCAGAATTTTACTGAGATCTGGTCAACAATCACGACTAAAGCCATTTCAACTCACGATCGATTATGAATGGTGGTCTTTCGCCAGGGCGATACAGCCCAAATACCAAATACCAGATACCAAACCACTCTTTTTTGGTTTGTGTGCCTGTTTTGAAGTTGGGTAGATTGCGAATTCTCTCTTCGACAGGCGCCAAATTCACGCCATGTCTCTTTTACATCAGTACAAAACATACTTGAATAGAAATATGATCAAATGAGAAGAGAGTGGTGAAGTGGTATTTTTTAAATTATCATCGATACAACTCGGCAAATATTTTTTATTTATTTTTTACATGAGCTCCACACAGGAGGCCCTGAGGAAATTTTTTCCCTCAGGGCCTATGTCATCTTTGGGGATGCTGTGTGGAGGGTTTTTTTTAAGGAAAAGAGGAGAGGAGAGTTCTGGGAAGGAAAAGGGTTTAAGGGGTGGGTAGGAATCTGAGTGTGTTCTGGTTATCCGCCTCCAAGACCTAGACAAACCTCACCCCATGAACCCGGGCACCCCTACTAAATCACGAAACGTAGCGAACCACTTGGGGTGACCTATGGCAGAAGTGTTAGTTATCCAATAAATGTTTCCGGGGCGGCGGTACCCATTTCCGCCTCTCAAATTGCAAAATTCTCATTAACTCATAGATTAGCGGGAGCATATTATTATTTAGTGGTAAGCAAAATCTAAATTATCATAATAATTTCATGTTTGTCCAACGAACTAATCAGTCCTTAAAATAATGTTTACATACTATCTACCATGAGCACAAGAAGCGGCAATACGTTATTACTGTCATAAAGGTGTATCTCACCAAGGTAATCGTCGATCTCGGATGAGACGATAAAAAGGGTTTCATGCCAACTCAAAATCAACTCAACTCAACACCTCTTTGAAAAGTCATTAAAAGTTATGAAAAAAACAAAAAAATAGCCCATAACTTAACCTGACGTAACCTATCCACCCACTTTT
The DNA here is from genome assembly GCA_936435175.1 of Glyphotaelius pellucidus. Lineage (NCBI taxonomy): Eukaryota > Metazoa > Arthropoda > Insecta > Trichoptera > Limnephilidae > Glyphotaelius > Glyphotaelius pellucidus. The sequence goes on along the minus strand of OW386537.1, from coordinate 7,596,210 downwards.
TTTACATATTTTTTACATCACTTTTAAAGACTTTTCAAAGGAGGTTCTGAGTTGATTTCATTCCGAGTTGTCCGACCCCCCCGCGAAAAAGCATCCGATATAAAATGCACCCTGTTCATAAAATTTTCGTAATTAGTGTAATTATTATGTACCATGGCGTGTATTTGGCACGAAAAATCACACTATTATGTTCCTCGCGCTCTGATTATATATTTTACTTTCCATTTTCCAGGGCCGTTTCTAGGCATCCTGCATATAATAATAATAACGTTACATTTGTACAGCGCAGTTTTGTGTCATTTCACTTCAAGTGCGCTTAGTTTAATAAATTTAAAAAATAATCATAATCCTACTGTGCTCCTTACGAGTCCATTACAAAATAATATGGAATAAAGAATATACAGTATTTACAAAACAATGACAAGAGAACAAAATTAACAAAAAAAGTGCTGTCATAGCACACACAAGACAATAATAATAAACAATAACGGTGTTTAGGACAAAACAAGAACTTTAAGACTAAAATATAATATTCTAACAGAAAGCAGTTTGCGTTCAGAAATGAGAAATATTCTGACATTGAATTCGGACATTAAACGTAAAAATACAATTAGGAGGAAACCGAAACCAAACATTTACTAGAAACTTGAGAAAATGGATTAGGTATTACATTTATTTAAAGTATGTTAGGATTATGAAAGGTGCGATTTTTTAAATATTTTTGTTTTTAAAGTCCGTTTAAATTCAGCCAAATTCTGGATATTAGTAAAAGCTGAGGGAAGTTTATTCCAAATGAGAGGGCCAGTTACACGAAAAGAGCGATCGTAGTAAACGGCTCGATACCTGGAAAGTTCGATTAAACCGTAGATTCTCAACCTTTTTTTGCCCACCGCCCCCTTCGAGAATATTTTTTTTTCTAGCACCCCCCAACTGCTTTTACCAACTGGATGGGTTTCTCTGGGTCTCCCAAAAGTCATTTTTTTACATACTATCTGTCTCGAATCTGAAACAGCTATTGCCACGATTATATTTAAACTTGTAATTACACTGTAATATTACGTAATCGTAGATGGGATATAACTCCTATCCTGTTTCTGAGAAGAAGATGGTTTCAATGAGAACAATTAAAACGCATACTTAATTATATAGAGAAGTTTTTTTATCAACATTGAAAAGACACTGAATTTATTAACTTATCTAATGAGAAAGTTGAATTTGATGTGTTTTAAGAAGTTGGTTTATATCAGGCTCGATTTTACTTAAAAACAAACGTAAGTCGCCGCGTTCAGTAACATGGAGCCTATTTCTCTTTTTAGATACCAACGTTGCTACAGCACTAAATCCACCTTCAGCTAAATAGAACGATCGAAAAACTATTAGAAATTGTTCAACAATCGACCATAATCCTGGGTACAGTTGCAAAATCGGCTTTTGCAAAACTCTTGGTAGCTATTCTTAAATTTTCGCACACGTGATAAACATTATTACAATACACACAATAACAAAAATTAACCAATATTAAAGTTTGCTTTATTAGTACGTGATTAGCGTGTTTTGTTTAACTTTTTAGACTATATTTTTTACCTGCCAACGCCCCCCTGGTCCATCTCAACGCCCCCCAATTTTCACTAGGTCTTCTACCGCCCCCCTGAAGGTCTCAAACGCCCAAAAGGGGGCGTTATCGCCCACGTTGAGAACCACTGGATTAAACGATTAGTAACATCTGCCTCGATGGTACATTTTAGGGGGATAAACTAAAGACACTAGTTTAAAAATATTGCACAGTAATACTTGGTAGAGTAATTTTGTAGATTGAAATTTAAAATTTGTAAAGAAGTTTATTTATCTCATCTTGCGTTGAAGTGGGGGGTTTCAGAAAAATGGCGCGCCCTGGTTGACACGATTGCAACCCTCCTAGTAATCAGAAGAACAAAAAATAATAATTCTTAATCCAGCAAATGCTTCTATGGCCCGTACCTCGGAAAAGTAAAAAAAAATGTTTTTCGCAAAATGGCGGCTTTCTAAAATAAAAAGACATTTTTTACCCCTTTTTGACTTTTCGGAATTTTTAAAAAATAGTAAAAATTGAAATTTTGTAATAATTTTGGTAGGGGCGATAGAGTAGTAATGTGTAGAGAAAGCTCACACCAAATTTCCAGCAAATTGGTTTCGTAGAACTTGAGATATCGTATCAACCGTCTCGAAAAAAGTGGTCTCGAGAAACACGCGTTTAAAGTTTTGCTCTATTTAGATTATGGTTAGATTCTATCCAAACCGCGATGGTTTTACTTTTAGAATAATGCGAATTTTGAAAAATCCTTTTAAAGGGATATTTTTGAATATTTAAATATTGGAAATAGACGAATACTGCCTTAAAGCTTAAATTTAGAAACTCCAAGGTCCTAGAGAAGTCAATTAAATTGCTCATATGATCAAGAAAAAAAATAGATATTTAAAAATGTTTGTGCAAATTCTCCAGAAGTAAGGTAAATCTGAGACGGACACAATTAAACCCTTCTGTCGTTGTATTATCTCTTTAGTTGTTTATACGGCCCCTAGTTTTTTATTAGTCTCTGTAATCACTAATCAGGCTTTTATTTATTTATTTAACATATTTGATTCATAATTTTTTTTATAATCATATTAAACAGAATTACGTCAAATTTGAACATAGATAAAGTGGGTTGGTAATGTAGGTATGTGTGTATAAATTATGGCCCAGTCAACATTAGTTTCTAACTAGGCTTGCTTGTTTTAAGAAACTAATCAGGTTGTGCAACAATTTAGTGTATTATATTGTTTAAGTTTTTGTAACTAAAGATGTTTCTATACTAATATTATAAATGCAAAACTGCATGTATTTGTTTGTTACGCTTTCACGCCTAAACCAATAAACCGATTTAAAAAATTCTTTCACCAATAGAAAGCTACATTATATGCGAGTAATATAAGCTGTATAAAATGGTAAGCTCTGGCATTATGAAATAATAAATATTAATGTATTATATTTATTATACGTTTTCTGTTGCTAACAAAAGCGAGTTATTGCTAACGTCAGAAAACAAATCGTTGCCGTGGAAACGATGTCGGTATATTTAAATAAAAATGAATCTCTGAAATGTTTGTGCGCGCATAACATTTTTCCTTGAGCTCTGGCATTATGAAATTTAGGTGGGACGCGAACTGTTTGAAAACTTAATGTGCCGGGAATGAATGTATGGAATGCGGGAGGGGAGGGGGAGGAGGGGGAAGGGTAGGGGGGATAATTGATAAGTGCAAGCGCTACAGTAATTTCTCACTAATACCATGCGAGCGAAGCCGCGGGTAAAAGCTAGTTGTAAATAAATTGGTAGAAGGTAGGTAGGGATTATACTGAATAGGTGGAAATCAGTGGCGTTTCGTGACTTTTAGTGATCTAGATATTCTAGTGCTAAGTTTGAAAAATACTGGATTTTTTGGATGTAATGGATTTTTTTTTTAAATTTCATTTTTTTTTTGGTTTGAGTAGGCTGCCTCTAGCAATCTTAGCACTCTAGCCACGAAAAATCTAGAACCGCCCCTGGTGGAAATCAATACATGACACTGATTTCATGACAATAATCAATACATGACACAATTATTTTCTTCATAAGTAGTTCGATAACATGGAAATAATTAATCTGAGAAGCTTCATATTTCATGTGAACTTGTTCAATATGTTCAACTTCTTCAGTCTGTCTTGTAACCAATGTACCTATCTGTATATAGTGTATATGTTTTCAGTTACACACGAGCAATTGTATAACTACTGGGTACAAATTCTTCCTACAAGGAATACTGTATTAATGTATGTAGTTATACTTAGCTTACACTTAAGTCAGATATTATTTACCCTTCAGTGATTTGCTAAGATCGAAGTATACTACTGTAAATTAACTCATTATTACAACAATAATGTGGAATTAGAAGAAAGTAATCTGTGTTAAGCTTAATTTCTTTTCATTCGGTTTTCACATTCCACTAAAAACATGACGAAACGAAAGGTGTTATATTATATATTTCGTGTGTATTTTTTATTATTTTTTTTTAAATATATTTAATGTTTGTATGTTTTTTACAAAAAGGGTTCATTTTATATTGTACAGAAACATAAACATAGCCTTTCCTCACCATAAAGAGACAAGGCTTTTGTGTTTGGTGAGGGAATTCGTGTTCAATTATATGAAATCATGTAAGTAAGCAAATAATAAAATATTGCAAATATTAACAAAAATATAAGTAAGAAAAACTCAAGATTTATCAATAATAGATTTCAAGATTTAAAAGAAATATAATTGAAAGATATGAACATTTACAGTAGTTTCAGGTAATTTTTCAATTTAATGCTATTTGTTTCTTCAAAATAGGCAAATTTACTTTGTGGCGTCATCATTAATTTAATGAAAAACAAATAACTTTGTGTAACAACCACTATTTAATTAACAATATCAACATGTTTCCAAAACTATGTTTTCTTCGTCAGGATAATAAGTTAATAAAAAATAACAAAAGACAAACAAGTATAGACTAATTAGAACATAGACAAAATATTAGAAAGGAGAGGTGATTAATTACCTAAAATATATCATAAAAAACAATTATATAAAATAAAATATAAAAATTATTTTAGAATCGGTAAAAAATTACATTAACATAATAAAAAATCTTTTAAAAACAAAACAAGAAGTCTAAATAACAGATTAAATTATTATAAATATAAGTATTAATACGAAAATAAATTTAAAAGATGGCTATTTTTAAAAAACGTTTGGTTATTTATAATATTTAATTTACTATTAACACTTTTTCTAATTTCTAAAATTTCTAAATTATCTAATTGTATACCCGTTGTGTTAGTGTGTAAAATTTTTAAACCTTTATTAATATCAAAAGAATGACCTGTTTCCAAAATGTGGTTTGCAAATTCTGAATAATAATTATTATTTAAACATCTTAGATGTTCCTTAACTCTAATGTTAAAATTTCTAGAAGTCTTCCCAATATAAAAAAAGTTACAATCATTACAAATTAATTTATAAACCCCAGATTTGTTCAAAAACACACCTTTGTCCTTGTTATTTAATATATAATTTTTTAATTTGTAATTGGCGTAAAAAAGCTGGTTGGATATTATCTGGCATGTTTTTAATTATCAAATTTGAAGTGTTATTATTTAAAAATACAATTTTGATATTGTTGATATTGTTAATTAAATAGTGGTTGTTACACAAAGTTATTTGTTTTTCATTAAATTAATGCTATTTGATTTACAGCCCATGACTTACAACTCAACAGGCAAAAACTTGAGAACTCGAGAAATACTTTTATCTAAATGGGAAGCCTCCATCACTCCTGTCCATTTTAGAAATTACAAAAATATACTTATTGAATCTCATAAACCTTTATTTCATGGATGATTAGTCAAACTAGACGCCAGGCAATTTCGTAATCTTTAATATTATTATTTTCTCATTGTAAGATAAATAATATGAGTTACATTTATACATATATAATTTACAATTTAAGGTCATCATCATTGATCATTGATACCTTATCATAAAAGAGGAGCTCTTGTGCCTGTTAAGGGAGCCACGATTCATACTTACGTTATAATATGTTTTGTATAAAATATTTACGTTTTACTGTAAGTTTTTCGAAAAATTGTTAAATTATTCGTGGTAATAACCGAAAACAGGTACAACAGAGACATTTGTATGTAAATTATGCACATGATTAATTTATTATCCGAGTAATCGATAAGAAATTACATGCTGCTTAACTATTCGTTTGTTATTTAACTCTGCCTCGCGTGATTGCTTTAGGTGGCAAGTTGGTGGTCATTAGCTTTTCTATACTTACAGTACCTCAACAGTCGTCACGTTTTGGCATTGGTGATGTGGAGGAATAACGTGCGAGTGTGTGTATGTGCTGTGCGTGGTATGTGGTACGCCTCGGTCTCGAGTATGGGAAGAGTGTCTGCTTCGCGCTTGAGTTAGCTTGGTCGGCCAGATTTCACCTGGCATCTCGTCTTACCCCCCTTGTAAAGTATCTACTGGCTACCGATGAACATGGATATGCGGTATCACTTTCTTCAGCTGATATTTTCTAACAGGCCAGTTCGATTTCTGTCTCCATTGGTTCCAGTTGTCTGAAAAGTTTTTTTGTTAATCGAAAATCAAATATCTCTAAGAAATCCCGAAGAACGTCAATTTCACATGTTTTTTTTTTTAAAATAACCATTTGCAATGAATAGTGTTCTAACGTTGGTGCTATCATCGATATTATTTGTAGGACTTACAATATCGGAAAATGTCTCAGTGGAAAAGTCTGCCGCCCTCTATTCAGGAGAAGGCAATTCGGGACGAGATAAAAGGACCCCAAAAGTGTTAAATGATGGCATATTTAAAAAATCTGATGTCTATGATAGACATCTCAGTAACGGACCAAGAAATGAAGAAAACAGTGCCACGCACTCCTGGTCTGCCTTTCATTATTCGGATCCTGAAGCGAACCTTTACAAACAAGACAACATTGATATAGATAGAAGATTAAAAACACGAATTAGAAATCCCATCAGGCCTGTTGTGTTACCGAAAAATCCACGTTCTAGTCATGATGATATATTTGACAAAGACGAAATCACAGAATTATTTAAAACAACTCACTTCGATTATGGAAAATTTGTTAAAAAGCATCAAAATGACATCAAACTCACGGGACATGACGAAAATTTAAAAAATCATAATTTTCACTCCTCCAAAACACGAGACAATAAAAAAACCACCAAACAAAAAAATCGCGAAAAAGAAATACAGACTTATCATTTCGGAAATTTTCCTAAGCAAGCGGCACCAGAATATGAAGAAATTTTCAAATCTACCACTGGAACCCAGATAAAAGACAACGAAAACATCAACCATTCATTTGAAAGTGAATTGAGTTTTGGAAATTTGAAAAACAGTTACGGAGATTTAATAGGACAAGAAATAAATATTGATACTGGAAAATTAGGGCAAGACTTACAAAATAACCATGGCACTAATTATGGATTTTCATTCGAAATAAAACACGCAGGAAACCCTTCGACGTCTTCTAATTCTTTCGGTTCCTACTCTTCACCCGAAGTAAAGAAAACTAAAAAGTATTTCACACCCATATTGAAAGAAAAAAAGAAAACACCGCACATGACTCAGTTTGAAACCGAAAAGAGCCCATTTACCTCGACGTCTACTTTTCAACCAAACATATCACCCGATTCGTTCAAAACAACTTATGGAACCCCCAACTGGAATGATTACATCAATAATCAATATGTTTCTCTCTTTGACAACCAGGGAAATCCTATTTCTTCACCCCCGACTGTCATTAACTCACCGCCTAAACTATTGAAATCTCAATATTCAAATATGGAATGGAATGACGAAGTTGCAAATACTTTTACATCTACTTTTGACAACAAAGATGTTTCACTATCTTCGACACCAGCCACGCTTCAGGATAATATGGGAAATAATTGGTCATTTAATGGGAACAACGGATTCACTCCAATTTTATCAAAAGATCTGTTCCAAAGCCAGCCGTCAAAAGATATTTTCCAAAAACAGTCTTCAAACACTAATGCGCTCCTAAACCAAGCATCAGATAATAATCTCTTCCAAAACCAACATTTAAATGGAATTTTCCAAAACCAGCCTGCAAGCAGCGGTTTCCAAAACCAACCTGCAAACAGCGGTTTCCAAAACCAGCCTGCAAACAGCGGTTTCCAAAACCAGCCTGCAAACAGCGGTTTCCAAAACCAGCCTGCAAACAGCGGTTTCCAAAACCAGCCTGTAAACAGCGGTTTCCAAAACATGCCCACAGATGTATTCGACGGCAACGCCGGAAAGTCACAAGGACAAAGGGACCCCTTCAATTCTGGGTTCGAAGGAAGTAACTATTTCAACCTGAAAGATTCCCCAAAAAACAACTTGATGCAATTTGATGAATTCAAACCATCGGTAAGTACCTACATTTAACCAATATACATACATTATGTACACAGGTAAGTAAATATAATATTTCCCAGTCTATATCTGTTAAAATATCACAACTCCATATCTATTAACGGAATAGTCCATATTTAGGAAAATACCTTCAGAGGGAGAGAGTTCAAAGTAGCGGGAGTAATCGATTTGCTTTGCAAGGAAGTTAGCAATTTATTTTTTCTGATGGTATCTAAATAAATTACACATTTTCCCCAGATATAACCGTTACTAAAATGATGTTCCTTTAATATTAATATTTTACCAATGATTGCATTTATTACAGCGGTGAAATTCCAATTCAATTCGCATATTTTTTGAATTATCATAAATTCCAAAAAAAAAGTATTTACAAATACACATGGTTCGTACAACTTTCATTCAAGCTTCATTTATCCTTATAAAATCTATCAATTCATTTGCACCCTATCAAATTACATTAATACTTCGAAAAGAAACAAACTAAAATTTCACTCTCATTTTCTTTTTGCACACGCAATCTCTATATTTTTTATTATCTTCACCGTACATCGCTTCACACAATTATTATTATCAACACTTATCTACAACAGTTGGAATGTGCACTGTTTTCAATAAACCGCACCGCACGATTTACTGGCCGTGTAATTGATGTAAGTTATGGAAAATGTTAAGTTGTTTATAGCCATTTGTAGATCCGTAACTATTTTATAAAAACTAGACAAACCATGCTGTTGTTAGATTAATTAGATGAATTGATTTGCACTAATAACAAATTGCATCTAATGAATTAAGATTAGGTATGTAAAATTAAAATATAAGATATTATTCGAAGTCTACTGTAGGAACGTATTAAAAATTTGTTGAGCCATGATTCTGGTCAGAATTTGGGGTTTTAACCCTGTAGGGAAGAAATATGAAGGAAGTACCTAAAACGAAAGGATTTATTATGTGTTCTATATTAGGTTGTAAATGGTATTTTTTCTTTATCATTCTTTTTGAAAATAAATTTTTGTCTTCGTTTGAGGACTCTGTCACTTGCAGCTGTAAAAAATGGTGCAAACGTCACAGATATTTAACTCCTTTGGCTAGTTTGTTCGCATTTGGGAAGAGCTCACAGAGGTCTCATAGAAATCGTTGTATCTCCCTGTCACGTTGAAAAATATGATCTAAATGGTGTTGGAAAGAGAAAACGCCACGCTTTATATTCGATTCTAGAAATTAACCCAGAAAAATTTGAATGTGCACCTCTATGAAACCAAGGTTTTCGACCATAATTTGAGAAAAACTTATGAATTTTTTGTTAATTATTTTTCTATGAAACGATAAAAAGTGGGGTGACAGTAACGTTTATGATTCTTTTGTCTAATAACGTTTGTTCGAGTTTACTCATTTTTATTTAATTTTCAGTAATTTTAGTTAGAAAAAACTTTTACAAACTTTTTATGTTGCATTAAACTTTGAATGTTTCAAAAATTATACGCTAATTTTGAATTATAAAATTTGAAAGCGTACTTCATCACCTTTCTTAAACAGTTTTTAGTTTTTGGAAACATTCAGAAATAATCCATTTATATGGATTTTATTGCGTTTGGAAATATTTTGTCCTGACAAAATATCGTCCAAATAAACTCCAAAACGTCAAACTAACTAAAATATGACTTACTAGGTTATGTAATATGACAAAAAGATTTTTTGAATCCCTTATACCCGTTATTTTCACATAGGTAAGAACGTACATTTATATTTTTTTACATTGGTACCTAATAAAATATGAAATAATATATAAATAAACAGTCAAATAAAGTAAAGGGAACCCACTAAGACACTGCATCTGTGCGGGTGAATTAACCGCAAATTAGCATTTTGGACCAACTTTTAAATTTCAAGTTATTTAGACGGTTCAAATGAAATCTGGTTACATAAATATTACTCATAATATTACAAAGTTTTTAAAATTTTAGTTAATTGTAAAATAGATGTTGTTTTTCATCTTACTTGTAACGTCAAGCCACAAATTCACTTAAATCTACGAAAAATGTAAAATCTCATTGTTAATAAAGCTAGATGTTCTTATTTTCTATAGCTACAAGAACAAGTATAACGATCCACTGCGAATCCGAATTGACCAACAACCTATTAATAACCAATGCCAGTGCGTGACTGGCTGGAGAGTGCGACGCGACTATAAATTTATAATTTTAATAACAATAAATTTATAATCAAATTGAAGCAAGAACGGGAATAAATCATGTATATAAATAATATTTATTGCAATCTCGGCCCATTGGCTGTTTACAGACTGTGGAGTATAATATATAAATTCCAGCACTGGAAATATTTATGCGGTTTATTATAAGTACTGATGTAGATTCTCGCATTTTCACATATTTTCTAAGGAATTGTTACAGTTATCAAGAAAACGATTAATGAAAATACCGTCGACATTTTATCCATTTTAAATTGTAGTTTATTTGTTACTTTATCCTTAATTCTTCAAAGTTTTCTATGTATTTTTTTTTCTGCTCCTTTATTATTTTTTGCATCATTAAATCGTCTTCGATGGGCGGAACGGTTGAAACTTAACCAGTATAACTTGCATGGTCCACAATGCAAAGTAATACAAAATCATGCAAATCACGTGTTTTGGTTTTGAAAATTTGATGGCTTAGAAATATTACCGAGACTTACATTAAAAACTGCAAGTAGAATACCCCTTGGCCTTTAAACATTGAGTAATTTTTTGATAAGTCTTTTAATAAGGCTAGAAAAAAATGCTTTGAAGTGCGAAATCTCCTATTTAAAAACCCTTTTTCAGATATGGTTTTATTGTATATTGTAGCAAATCAACTTTCTTTTTAATATTTGTAATATTTAATTAAATGAAATCAATATGAGCGAAACTCAACCGAAAATCTGGGAACAAAAAATCAGAAAAAGATATTGGCACCTTTGGGACTCGAACCCAGGACCTCTCGCTTTCCGGGCGAACGCGCTAACCACTGCGCCAAGGTGTCGATATCCAATTCGGTCATTCAGTGGTGAACTGTAAAATATTAATGGTGTTTGCTGGAATATGTGTAGGAAAAGGAATAACAACATGCAGGGAAAAAAATATAAAAAAAATCGCTTTTCTACGAAGGAGCACATACATTTATACAGTTCCACGAAAACGATATTATTTACTTCTATGATGGTCAAATTCCTACTTTTTAATTAAAAACGAGTTTCTGTACACGAAAATACAAACAACTTGTTTCAAGTAGTTCCTACCTTCTTACGTTTTTCAAAAACAAATGCACTCGAATTTGTAGTGCTATTTGTTTCTGCCATTGTTTCAAACTTCAAATACTTTTTTACTTTTCCAACGAGTTGATTGTTAGAGAGAGGTAGGAACTGGATAAATGACATCCCTGTAGGAATTAAGCATATTCTTATTTCAAAACCAAACAGTTTTAAAAATAAATATTAGATCCCTCGAAAACGTATTTGTGGAGAGAGATATACAATTTATTATTTATTAGAGAACGAATTATTTTTAGAGAGCATGATTTTCTTTTACAATATAAACACGGTAATTTGTTAAACCGCTTCATTTTAGAAATTCCCTCCCTTCGTCAGGAGAATATTAAAACTAATTTACCAACTAATTAAAACTTTTAATATTCTCCTGGTGGAGAAAGAAGGAACCTACTTCTAAAACCCGTAGAGACGATGTGTTAAAATAATATGTTTTAAAACAAATTTATATGTGTTTATATTCAGGGCTGGGCAGTATTTCAATTACTTGTAATTGGAATACGTATTTGAAATACAAATACGTATTTTGTATTTGTATTTCAATTACTTCCTAAAAATTTATTTTGTAATTGGTATTTCAATTACCTGATGCTGAGGTATTTTGTAATTTGTTTTTCAAATACTATAAGTGGAGCGGAGATGAGATGTGTCTTCTGAGCAATATGATTGGTCAATTTTTGCACACCTCTGTTTCACTCTGCTCAGCTTTGCTTCTATGGAAACGCACCCTTATGTAGGTTTTTCACTTTCTCTTTTTTCGGCCCGATTTCCGTAGAGAGACCAAAGATAAATTTTTTCGCTTTAAGCGATCGCTTTTTTCATCTCTATAGGAAAATTGAGCTGAAAAAAGAGATGGTGTAAAACCTACATTAGATAAGGGCACTAACGACAATTTATTGCAACCAAAGGTTCTACCAAAACCAAATGTTGTTTTGTATTTTGTAATTTGTATTTTGCATTTGAAATAAAAAAAATGGTTAAAATACTGTATTTTGTATTGCAAATATACGACTAGAAAGTATTTTGTATTTCGTATTTTAAATACACGCGAAGAAGTATTTTGTAATTTGTATTTTAATTACAGCAAAGCATTATTTTGCCCAGCCCTGTTTATATTGCAATTATGGCAAGCCACAAAGTAAATGCTTTGAACCAATACATGATCTTCTTTCAATTTGGTCAGTTTATTTTGGGTCGAATATACAAAGCATCAATAGACATAACACGAGACCGCAGAATAATCTAATATCAAACATCATCTACCGCGCCTTGAAAATATGATTGTTTGTGTTGTGTGTCCTTCAATTTAACAATTTTTTTTTTAAATTTATCAGCCTAAAAATCCTCTAAAATAAACATATGAATGATTGCAGGCACTAAACACACAAACAATCATAGTTCCAGTGCCGCAACCGTATCCCGTGAAGGTGCCCCTGACCAAGGCAGTGGCGGTGCCGGTCATTCAGGAGATAATGGTCCCCATCGAGAGGGAGGTGCCCTACCCGGTTTATACGCACGTGCCATTTCCAATTGTGAAACGCGTTCCCTATAAAGTCGACAAACAGGTATTGACAATAATTACTATAACTGGACCATCTTGTTGTCACTTTTCTCTACGCGTCCGGCACTCGCTTTTGTGTGAATTCTTCTCTCTAAGTCGATCGGAAAACCGAATGGAGAGTGCATATTAATTGCGTAAACTTAGATGTTGTTGTCAAACATGCTCTCTCCTTAATTAGATAAAAAGTATAATCAGAATCCATGCTCTCTCCTTAATTATCTAGTAATGAAAAATAAAAGTTGTGCACTTTTCTATCGAGCTAGTTTTCACTAAAAAAATTCCAGGTTCATTGTTAACGTGTGTCAGTAATGTTGTTTTTCTATAATAATTAAATAATTAATGGGTTTTATTCATGGGTGCATTTAATTTATTTGTTCACTTGAAAGTAAAATGTCCAAAAGTGTTTTGAAGGTCAAAGACTTGGATGAATTCAACGAGTATAATAAATCAATTCATTTTGTTGATTTGTGAAAGTTTTGTGATATTTATGTTGAAGTCACAGGCATCACACAACATTAATAATATTACTGATTTGTTTTCCTTCGGATGTTGTTGTTTTTCCACTGCATCTTAGACTTACAATATGAAGATGACTATTAAAAGATGTTTTTTTTTGTTTCACAGGTAGCTGTACCGGTAATCAAACCATACCCTGTGAAAATACCTGTCATTCACAATGTTTATCACCACAGTTCGGATTACCAAACTGACAATGATCCTGAAGAGATGATTGACTATAGTGAATCTTCTCAACTGTCTTGGAAAGCTAGGCCTAATGTGCCATCCCCGCGAAACCCATACGAAGAATCCATGGAAAATGAAAGACCAATCAACAATCCATACACGGATTCGTGGAAAAAGGACCGACCCAATAAAAAAGCCCAAAGACCGCCATGGTCATATAATGAGCCATCTAAGTATCAAGATCAAGAGCCTTGGGCTAGTGATACCCCTAACGAATATAATGAAGAAGATGAGTGGGAAAATTCAAATACAGAAGGACCAATCTCTTGGCAAAGCAATCAGCAGCAAAACAAACCAGATTGTCACCCAACCGGAAAATATCGTCCTTTCAAAAAAGAAAAAAATCCAAGTCCATGGGAGGGTGAGACACCACGTAAAAATAAGAAAAATCCGAAAAGAAAAAGAGAAAAACCAAAGAAAAATATGAACATGGTAGAAGAATGGGTTAAAAGGCCAATGAAGAACTTGGCTCATACCTTCGAGTCGTGGGATAATGAGAAGCCAGAGCATCTTAACTATGATTCATGGGACAACGAAAGACCACCAAATAACTTCGACTACCAGCCTTGGGAGCCCGCCAGTCCTCAACAGAGCCACGGACATCATTCTTGGGATAACGATAGACCCGTCGAGAACTCCAACAACTTTGAACCCTGGAACAACAAACGTCCATATAATACCATCAACTATTCGTGGGATGTTGAAAAGCCACCCAAGCACCGCAACAACGAATTTGAGTCCTGGAAGAATGCAAAGCCTTTTAACTATCACGATTATGAGTTATTGGAAAACGATAAACCCATGAAGAACCTTAATTTCCAATCCTGGGAAAATGCATGGCCTGCCAAAAACCATCAGCATGATTCTTGGGCAGATGACGATACCAACTTTAACTCCAATTATGAACTATTGGAAGACACATACACACCTTGGGAAAATGATGGACCCGTAAAATCTACAAGGAATGAACCATGGAAAAATATGCGATCACGGAAAAACCAAAAGAAATCGCAAAAAAATCGAATTCGGAATCGCGAGAGACATAGAGGTTAATCCCATCGGTAGGGCAGAAGTAAAAACCTCTACATGCATTGTGCCCTAATACGTAAGATAATATTAATTTAGTTATCCACTCGAGCGATCGAGATTTCCGGTATTCGACTTGCGATTCGGCCATTCTATTTAATTCATATCATACCTTCAAATATTAAAATTCAAACATAAGAATTGTTTATTACCGTTTAATGCCAATCATTTTAACTATAGATACTTCACCGTTTATCCCATAATTTTAGGTTTTGTAATTTATTTATTTTTAATTCGTTAAAATCACCAATCTAAATTTAGGTAACTATCGCTCGAGTGGCTTAAATGTAAGATTTGTTAGGTTATTTTTCGTATTTATTTGTATTTAAGAAAATAACTTTAATATTGTGTAAGCTGATACCGACAGAAATATTTTATGATAAGTAAAATAACAGAAGAAAACGATTTCGATTAAAAAAAAAATTCTCTTGAGCAAAATTGTAACTAGCATGATAACAAAAAACTAAGAAAATATTCAACTACGAAATAGTTTATTTAAATAGAATTAAATAATTCTTCGAATTCCTATCAGTATTTCTCAAAATGCGAATCTTAAACAAAGTTACAAAGCATGCATGCGTTTAACACAATATCAACGATATTTAAAATAATTTTTTGGCGTTTATGTAGACAATATTTCGGAAATTCGAAAACTTTACTAAATGGGGTATTAAGGGGCGTACTTGACATACTTCAACCAGTGATTCCTGACATTATTTTGAGTACAAAACGTAATTGAAATTTTGGTCTCCGGTGACTTTTTCGGGGACTTTTTTTTAAAAATTCTTTTCCTTAAAATCAAAAAAAAAAATTCGTTACTAGTCAGTCAGCCGAGTAACCACCCAACATCTCACCTCGCCCCCAACTGTCCAACACCTACTTTTTTTTATGTTTATGTAAAAAGAAAAAACTTCGAAAATATCACCGGTGACCAAAATTTCATTTAAATTTTTTACTCCAAATAATGTCAGGAATCACTGGTTGAAGTAAGTCAAGTGCGTCTCCTAACACCCTATATGTATAACAGATTTTTTCGCAACCCGCCGAGGATGCCCTTAGCTTATTAATGCAAGTTTAGCATATTGATACTAAGAAAATAATTGCAAGAAAGTCGGCGGTAAACGTCTAGTTTAAAGTAAACGGATAATTGTCTTGTTCTTGTGGTTTTCTGCTTTCCACTTCACAAGTTACATGAAACTTATGTGTTTTCCTTTTTTGTTGCAAATTATCTTCCTCTACGCCTACGATTGGATATAATTTCATAAAATAAACATACTAACATCAGTTTTGTGATTAAGAAAATTGTCAGAGAAAACTAAACAGCAAATAGAGAGAGAGTTTAAATATTCATAAAACGTGAATTGATTGAAATGTGGACTGTCACAGGAAAGCAACGAGGATAACATGATATTATTACAGAGGTACAAATTATAATCCAAAGGGAATACATCATTGTCAATTTTTTGGGATTTGAACATCATCATACCTGTAAGATTTAAATTCGAGTTTTTGTTAGGTCTTATTAAATAATATTTTAGCACGTCTCCGCCCACCACATTTTCTAGCTTCATATACTACATTTTTTTATTACATTACAGACATGTTTTACTATTTAAATTTGTCCCTAAATACATATTTGAGAAATGTTCATCAGCTGTTCCAAGAAATTTATAATATCGCATAGATCATAGCGATATGATTTATAATTGATGTATGAAATATCTTGCCAACTGAGAATAAATGCCAACTGAGAATAAAGTCAACTCAATACCTCCTTGAAAAGTCATCAAAAGCTATGAAAAAAATAATTTTAAATTAGCCGATAACCCTAACCTAACGAAACCTATTTAACCAATTTTTTATATATATTTTTTTTTATCACTCTAAATGACTTATCTGAGATGGTTTTGAGTTGGTTTCATTCCGAGTTGTCCGGTCACCATCTTGAACACACAACGTAGTAGGTTATTGAGGATAGAAACAAGATAATTGTTTAGAAACAAGGCTAACAATATTTTTCTCTACTTAAATGTTAATGTGTTTTTCAACTGAAACACATAAGCTGTAGTTATTTATTTAGAACATCTCGTATAATAATCGACCATGAAACAACCGCTAAAAGAACTTGTTTACTTAAAAAAAAAACTATAAACCTATCTAAGATACTATACTTCCTGGAATCGTTAATTTTATTCTTAAAATAATGTGTTTGTATTATTTTTATATCGACTTGTTTACTGCGTAATATTGGAACGCGCAGACAGTGTATTTGTTCATTATTTCTGCGATGAAATAAATAAAATAATTTAAAAGTAAAATGCGCTTCTTTTGTAATGAGTAATGAACGTGGAGTTCACACACTGTTTGGCTGTTTGGTGTTGACCGTGTAAGAGTAAACAACGCTAAAAGGTATCGGCGTAAAAGGCAATCCATTAACCACTGTGTCCACAGTGTTGGACGAAATACCAGTAATTATCATTAAAAGATGTTATTAGGTAATAGTAACCACTACTTTACTTTGTTTAATTTGGATCATGTGAGAAGACACCAACACCGCTGATGTTACTTACAACGCTTGTAGGGACAATGTCATGTGTATTGAGCTAAAACTTCATATCTTGGAGAATAGATAATGTATTTTTCGGTGACCCGACAATTGATACCCGAAATGATATTTACTGTAAAATTATAATTTTTTGTGCTTTTTGTTTACCAATTTCAAACATAAAAGTTCGACTTCAAAAATACCCTTAATAATACGTCTGAATATCGAAGGAATTTATGCACAGTGTCGATTATTTAATATTTATGTGCTGGTGCACACAGTAAATAGAGAAACAGATTTTTCCTCGATGCATTTGAATGAAAATATGTTTTATTATTTCGTTAATCGGCGGTACATCCTCTCTGCACACTACGACGCACGTCGTGATTACTCCAAGAGTGATGATATACTTAAAACTAGAAGGCAATTGACTGATATAATATGTTTACATAAAATTATTCATGGCCATCTTGATACTACATTATGTCTTAGCAGTATTGAAATAAATGTCCCCAATTCCCATTGTTTAAGACGCCATAACATTTTTCACATGAATACATTTAAAAATAATATCGCCTACTTTAGCCCTCTGACCCAGATGTGTCGACTATATAACAAGATAGAGTGATTTGTACGGATTAAAAAAAAAGTTCTGGCGCTGTTAAAAAATACTAACTAATTATATTGTGTCAATTGTCTCTCTATGCATGCCTCGCGTATTTCTTATGTCTCTTGCCACTCATTTTAATGTGTTACTTGAGTGAGCTTGTATATATAATTCTGTATTTTTATTTGTGATGTTTTTGTTTTTCTTAGTGTACGTATTTGTATTTAATTGTATGTAATTGTAGATTTTTGCAATTGTGTAATAACTGAGTTTATAAAACTGAATTGTTCTCACGTAAGTGCGAACATCTGTAAAACCCAGTTTAAATAAATCAATAAATAAATAAATAAAATCTATAAGGGGTAACTTAGTTATGTTTTGTGTAATTAGGTATCCCTAAAGCGATTGCACATTGTATAAGTACGCAGAGGAACCAATTGTCGGCGCATCAACTGTCGTGGAACCGTATTTTTCTGCGTTTCGACGAAAATGAATTACGAACTGGATTCTACTAAAACCCTTATTTCCTGTGTTAAACCACGGCATCTGTTAATCACACTATTCAAATGAGGTTTAAAAGTTTCAATACCTAATCGAGATTCTTTATCTAAAAAATTGGTTCATGGGCATACAACAATATACGTACAACATTCTGTGCTGTAAGTCTAAGCAATTGATATTTATTTACGCCCTAGTGGGCTTTACAAGAATAGAAGGAAATTTATATTCACATTATTAATTATGTGTATTACAAAATCAATAAAACAGAATAAATAAGAATGCAATTAACTCGTAAGGTATAAAATATTATAGCAGAGATTTTATAAAAAAACAAAAATATTAAAACTTAATTATTAGCGGATAAAATCGAGATTAATTGACTTTTGAAACATTCAAAACTGTCAACACTAAATATATCTGTAAATTCGCAGTGTTTATTCGCAAGGTCATGGATTCTTGAAATTGGTGAGTACATAGAGTATTGAGTTTATTTTTGCATTTAAAAATATCTTTATTGCGAGTTTGTTTGGCAGATGTGTTAATGCAAATTAGTTCCAAAAAATTAGAGCTGTCAATTAAAGATTTGATAATTTTGTATAAAAATAACAAATCAATTAAAACTCCCCTATCTGATAACTTAAGAATTCTGGTTTCAGCGCTTAAGTGATTATAATTTATAAATTCGATTGGAATTTTCATTTTAAATTGATGTACCGAAGGAATTTGTTTTCACATTTTCCAATGATTGAGAATGAATGTAGTATGGTGACCATACGGTGGAATTGTATTCTGCTCTGCTTCGTACTAACGAGCAATACAGATGTTTTAATATTGAAATAATTTTAAAATTTGCTCCCATTCTCAAAATAAAACCTAGTATTCTCATTGCATCGCTTATTATTTCATCGATGTGTACGTTGAACTGTAGACTCTCGTGGAATATAACACCAAGATTTAAAGTCGACATATCTGTATAATTCTAAACCATTATTTTTTATGGTTTGGAATACTTACTTTTTAATGCTAGTATAGTGCTACAAAAATGTTAAGTTTTGAAAACTACATTTTTGTCTCATCCTCAGGATGAAACAACCAGTCCTAAAGAAACCCATATCCTATTCAGTTGCCATTACCACAACGATGTTGATCTGTAAGCAACATCCTTCTATGGACTAGTTTCTCTACAAAGTTTATATTGGTCTTAAAATATTCCATGTCGAACGAGGTAATTTAACGTGAAAATAATGTTGCAGAATTCGTCCATTTAAGTTGTTATTTTAAATTATCAAAATTAACCTGTTTAGAGAACACGCGCATAACCTACAAGGTAATACAAAAAAGAACACAATGGGTTTTTTCGGGTTTTAGGTAATTAACGATAAGAGAATAAAGTAAATAACAAATAACATTTCTCAGAAAAACAAGAATATCAACATAAAACATTAAATAAAAATAATGGCGGTCTACCCATTTCGTGTTTGGGTGTTAGTACTAAATCTTTTTTTTTTTTTTGGTTTTAGGCAATTCACCCTGGAGAGAGTGCTTTGTGCCGGTAATATTTAAAATGGATAAGAAATTTCGGTTAATCTAATGGGAAAATAATAAAACAAATTAAATATTGGACTCATTTAGATCACTAAAACAAATTAAATATTGAATTCATTCAGGTTAATAAACTTACATAAAGCTGTATGAACACGAGAATTGTTAAGAGATAAAAGGTATGAAATGTTAAGGGGGGACTGGTGTGTGATTTTAATAAGCCGGCGGTATATGTTCTTGAAAGATGAATGGTTTTTACAGTTAAAGAAAACGTGGTCGAGGGTTTCCTCTTCCACACCGCACTGGCAGAACGGATCATCTAAAACTCTAATTCTAGACAAGTGAGATGCAATTGAACAGTGGCCAATTCTCATTCTCGAGATACATGAAATGAATCGTTTTGAAAGTTTTTTACCGTGAAACCATGGCTTAGCAGGGATATGGTTTTGAATTCCCGCATAGAAAGATCCAGTTCTTATTTTGGAGACTGCCCAATTTTCTTCCCAGGCACGAGTCATATTAGATTTAAGAATCGGAAAGACATCGGATATAGGAATTCTAAAATTTAGTGGGATAGTTCCGGAATCTGAACCAGATTTGGCGAGAAAATCGGCCATCTCATTACCCTCGATACCCAAATGGGCAGGGACCCAGGCCAATATCGTCTCAAACCCAGATTCACTAAGAGAATTGAGAAGATTTTTTATTTTACATATAATATTGTCTTCCGGATAACGTAAAATATTTGACCTAATTTTAGTTAGAGCACTTAGCGAATCAGTACATAATAAGGCTCGATGAATGTTGAGAACCTGGATTTGATTTAGCGCTTGTTCAATTGCAAAGCATTCGGCTGTAAATATGGAAGCTTCTTTCGGTAATTTATAAGTGAGATTGATGTTGAATTCTGGACTATATATAGATGCTCCACATCTTTTATTTTCAAATTTGGAACCATCCGTGAAAAGGATGGAAAATCCAGGGAATTTCGAAGCCACTATGCTTTTAAAACAATCATCCACATTTTGAAATTTATTTGGGGAAGATAAAATATTCTTCCGAAAGACTGATGTTATTGTGTTCGGCATAAAAGTGATTGCCTTAAATGGAATATTGTATATAGGAAGATTGGGAACTTCTTGAAGATATTGGAGGGAAGATGATAGAGAATTATAGAGATGAAAACTTTTAATTAAGAGAGGAAAACATTGTTTTTCTCTCAATCTTTTGTTAGAATTCAAATTAACACTTAACCTATTAAGACTTTGTTTAATAGGATGATGTGATAACGATAAAGCCTTGAAAATATATTTATTGGCAAGGAATTGCCTTCTGAAATATAATGGAGGCTCCACACATTCCACCTGAAGAGCATTAATTGGAGAAGACTTCATAGCTCCAATAATCATTCTGAGGGCTTTTGATTGAATTCTTTCCATTTTCTTATCTAGATATTTAGGGAGTGGGTCAAAAAGGAATGAGCCATAATCCAAGTGGCTCCGAACTAGGGAATTATACATTAATTTAAGAGTGGTAGGGTGAGATCCCCACCATACTCTGGAAACTGCTCGCATCATATTAAGTCCCTTTTCACACTTTGTAGAAATTATCTGAATGTGTGGAAGCCAGGAAAGTTTATGGTTCAAAAGAAGACCAAGGAATTTGATTTGAGTAGCGGTTTGTAGAGGCACATTATCAAAAGAAATTGAGAATTGGGGAATTTTTCTTTTGCGCGTGAAAGCCACGACCCTTGTTTTAGATGCCGCCAGATTCATCCCATTTATTGACAACCAGCTTTTAATATATTGTAAAGCCAAATTCATTTCCTTAGCTGCAAGAATAATATTTTTATGTAACAAATATATAAGGATATCATCCGCAAAGTAAAGACGCTTGATAGAAAAAGGAATTACTGAGTCTAGGTCGCTTATATACATATTAAACAACAGAGGACTAATAACAGAACCCTGGGGCAAACCTCTCCATAGTTTGCGCCTTAAGCATTTAGAGGAAGACTCAATAATAATGGACCTATCTGAGAGCAAATTAATAATAAATTGGACTAATTTCGGGGGGATTTGTTTTTTAATTAGCTTTTCTTTCAAAACATTCAGTAAAACATCATCGTAAGCTGATGAAAGATCAAGGAATGTGGCCAATGTATAAGAATTTAGGGATTGGGAAACTCGGATATCAGTTGTGAACAAACTTAAATTATCCATTGTAGATTTCTTTTTCCGAAAACCATACTGATTTGGTGAGATAATATCTTGACTTTCAACAAACCACTCTAATCTGTTCTTCATCAAACGCTCCGCTACTTTCATCAAACATGATGAAAGAGCAATAGGCCGATAAGACGAAATTTCAGATGGATTTTTTCCAGGTTTTAAAATGGGAATGATTTTTTGAGTTTTCCAATCATCCGGAATTAGTCCTGTTTCAAACATATTATTAATAAGAGATAAGAAATATTCAACCGCCATATCAGAAAATGATTTAATGAAACTATTAAGTATTCCATCGGGACCCGGAGCAGAGTCAGAAAGGGTTCTTATTACTAGTTTCATCTCATCAATGGAGAAAGGAGCATCTAGCCAGTTAGAGTGAGATGGATATGGCTTAAGAGAAGGCATTTCTTCACATCCGGCCACTGATGGGGGGGCTATTTTATCCGCAAATCCTATAAGAATTTCTTCTGATATATGCTTGGTACTCGGCGGAGAATACGATGATCCGAATTTTTTTAAGCTAGACCAAACTGAAGATTGGGGAGTTTCCGGAGACAGGTTCTCACAGAACTTCCGCCATCCAGCGCGTTTTTTATTTTTCAAAATTCGTTTGGTTTCTGCCTGGGCTTTTTTAACTGATAAAAAATTTTCTAGTGTCATACACTTACGAAAAGAGGAAATTGCTTTTTTACGAGAGTTGACAGAGCGAGTGCATTCCTCGTCCCACCACGGATTAGAGGGTTTTATTTTAATGTTCGCATTGCGTTTCGGGATGGATTTTTCTGCTGCATTTATAACCATAGAGGGAAACGTCTCACATTGCAATCTGATGTCTCCCGGGGACGATTTTTTTTTTAAATTAATAAGGTTATCTAGTTCAGAAGAGAAAGTGCTCCAATTCGCAGCATTTATTCTAAATTTGAGATTATTTTTAACTGGTGGAGGATAAGTGTTAGATTGATGTTGGAATCGAATTATAATTGGAAAATGATCACTAGAGAGGGGATCGTTTAGGATGTCCCAAGAGCATTTAGATGCTAACGAATATGAACAAAGAGATAAATCAACAGCACTTTTCCGTTGATGAGGGGGGGTGAATCTGGTTGGAGATCCGTCATTTAAAAAACATAGGTTATGGGTATCAATAAAATCTAAAAGATTGCGGCCAGAACGATTTGTTATTTTGCTACCCCAAGAAGGGGAATGTGCATTAAAATCTCCAAGGATCATAAAAGGGGAACAAATCTGGGTTAAGATTGGTGCCCATTCATTTTCAATAAAAGTGGTAGAGGGAGGAATATATATTGATAATATTGTGATATCAGATAAGACAGCTGCTATTATCTGGATATCGTCGGAGGGAGTATGTATATTAATTTGTTTAAACGGGATAGAATTATGGATTATCAGAGCCGTGCCGCCTTTACCATCCGGTCTGTCGTGTCTGAGACAATAATAACCCGGAATTCTTAAGTGAAAGGAGGGTTTTAACCACGTTTCAGAAATGGCGGCCACTGAAACGTCGTGTTCGTCGAGTAATTGAATTAGGTCAGATTTGTTAGCGAAGAGGCTTCTACTGTTCCACTGAAGAATTTTGTTCAGTTTCGAAGTCATTGGGGAGGCAAGATAATAAAGATTTAATGTAATCGGCAGCGTTGGACGGTACAGTATTGTTGTTTGTAAGGATAGAAATTAAAAGGGTAATTAAAGTTTGTATAAAAGAATTATTATTCAATATTTCGGGGAGAGCAGGAGGGGATGTATTACTATTAATGGCACACCCATTGGGGGTCCGAGATTTGGCATTCCCATTCGGGCTGGTCAAAATATTATTCAATTGTTTTTTATCAAGGTAAGGAGTATATTTTGGGTTGGGTTTGACTGGCTTGAGAATGGTTTCTCTGTGAGAAGATGACGTTGAATTTAAAAAGGTGGTTGATTGGAAAGGAGCTGAGGACGATGTCATCTCTGCGAAAGATTTTTTCGCAGGAGAGAATAACTTTGAGGCCTGGAAGTACGAAATGTTGTCGGTAGCCATTTTATGTTTTATGTTCCTCTGTCTTGTCAATTCCGGACAGGCTAGACTGACCGCGGTATGTGCACCCGAACAGTTAATGCAAATGGGATTATTGGAAGATTTTGGACATTGATCAAATGGGTGACCTTCTCCGCAAAAGTAACAACGTGGAGGGGAGCGGCATACGGATTTTGTATGTCCAAACCGGCAGCAATTGAAGCATTGAACAGTTGGAAATTTATAAACTTCGACGGGAAGCGAGGTATAATAAATAAACACACGAGACGGAAGGGATTGTCCCTCAAATGTAACAACAACAGATTGGGAAGGTTTCCAGATCTTGTTTCCATCAGTAGAATCCTTGTAGTTCAGTCGACGTGCTTTTATTACTTTCGGGGTTCCTTGGGAATTATTCAAAGCATCAACAATTTCAGCCTCTGGGATATCCGTGGGAATTCCTCGAACAAGACCCATTCTCGTAAGGTTAAATGACGGGATGAACGATTTATATTTATGTTTTGAGAGCGAGTCAATTTTTTTTACAAATCCATTTGCGGAAGCGGCAGTATTAAACTCGATAGATAATTTATATCGCCCTTCCGGTTTAATTGAACCATTAACAATACCAAGCTTATTATTTTTTGAGTCAAATAAGAATTTTCCAAAATCTAAAGGATGAATAAGTTTTCCTTGTTCAGTTCTCTGAACAATTACGATAAAAGGACCGGAAGCGGAAGCAGGATAAAGTAAGTCAGTACTTTTTGTATTATCGCTAGCTAAAGTACTTGTCTGGGTGTTACTATTGGGGTTAAGGTCGTTAGAGGTCGAGGTTTGTTGAATCGGCGGTATAGATTTAACTTTCGATGGGATGTAAAGGCTATGCGATGGTCGTCGTTTACGAGATGGAAGCGTAATAGAAGCCTGGCTAGTGTTAGATTCCGAATCAGAAAAATCTAATATCGATCCTGGGTCGGGAGGTCTATCTTCGTCTTCCTCCATTATATAAAAAAAAAACTTAACTTTTAAAAATTAAACTGAAAAAATAATACGCAGTCTATTTCATTGACTGTACAAACAAAAACGGATTAGCCGTAAGTAGGAATGCAAACAAATAAGTATACGATAAACAGAATTAAATAAAATGTAACAATAATCTCTTATCTGTATGAGGCACGGGAACGGGCGAACGGCACTAAGCAATAGGTAAGGTACACACAACCACTGTTGACCGCGGCTCGAATCGGACTCCGTACTAAATCTTCCCGCACACATATACCAGACACGGCGAGCAATAATTTATTAATAAATAAGGTTCCTGCATTTATTTATGTTTAATATTATCTTTATATAAATACTATACTGCCGGTCAGTTAGAGGCCAGGAAAATGATCTGAGAGGTGCATATTTGCATTCTAAACCGCAGAAATTAAAATAAATATTATAATGTATATCGCACACAATATAATCGGGTGTGAACTTCCTTATGACGTTAAAGTAATTCTAGTTTGTGCTGACATAAGTACTAGTTATAGATTAATCTCTTTTTCACGAAGAATGCCTAAAAAATCATTGATTTAGGTGAAACATTGTGGGTATTTATTATTTAAAATCAACAAGGATTCATCATTCGGTTTCACCGGAGATTCAACTCTTTTTAAAAATCCCCCTTTTTATTGAAGTATTGAAAACAGTGAAAACAACAACAAGGCGTCTTGCCTAATTTTTTTGGAGTAAAAATATTTATTTTTTATTTTTTTGTCCTTTAATCGTAAAGAAATAAAAATGCAATTACATAGGTTTAAAACCACACAATTGACGATTAATTTGTTACTTTTCAAAATAATCTCCTTCCATTTTCACACCTTTGGTCCATCTTTTAACAAGGGCATGTATCAACAAAATACTTTTTTGTTTCTTTATTCTGGCCGGTTAACTTTCTTAGTATCCACCATGCACAATTTTTTATTGAATAATCAGTGGTCGGATAATCGTCATCACACTGCCTTTACTGAGGAAGAGAATGCGACATCCGTAGTTATTTGGGGTCACCACGAATGATGTCATCAATTCGCTCAATATTGCGTGCAGTCACTGCAATCAACGGCCTGCCACTTCGATTTTCTTCAGTCAGCGGTGTTTGTCCTTCAGCTTGAACCCATAATCTAGCAGTACTGACATCCATTGTTGCATCATGGTACACATTTTTCAGTCTTTCATGAATGCGAATGGGCGTTCCACCTTCTACAGTCAAGAATCAATCACAGAACGCTATCTAATACGAACATCGATGTCGGCCATTTCGCAAGCGACTGCAGTGCTGCCACTTGTTGACGTTAAAAATTACTAATGCAGCAGACTGTAGAAGAAGGTTTGAGCAATAACATCAAATTGAAAATTTTCGCTTAACTAACTTTATTTAAGTAGAAAAAAATAGGAGGCATTACTTTTTGACTGACCCTCGTATATTTCGAAGTTTATGATAGAAATGACCCGTTGCGACGCGCGACGTTACGAAAAAATGCAAAAAATTATAACGTCAGAGATCACCGTTCACGAGTTTTTCCTACCTAGGATTTATAATATCATTACAATAATACCTACAGATTCAAATTAGGTATCTTACGGGCCACAACAATCCAACATGAAATAGTATTAGTAGGTATTTTTAATCATTCCTCATTTGGTTTCATTCCTACCTTCAAATGCTATTCATGACCTGCCTCTTCCCTCGTGTAAATTGAAGTACCTACATTTAGGAAAATAAAGTAACTGTTTTTTTTTGTTATTGCAGATCAGTTGTAACAATGGTTTGATACTTTGCCGTAGGTAATATTTCAAATACAATGAGCAACCAACCACTCGCGACTCCACCATTTGGGTTAAGATCAACTTGACCTGCAGCACTCAAAATTTCACGTAAACCTTGATTTTGACCTTTTTTCTCCACTTAAACAATAAAATCACAAACACACCACAGCATGTATTTAAAACTGACCTTCTGTGTCTGGAATTCATTGGAAATTAATTTATTTATGTATCGATTACTATGCTTTCTGTGCGGTATCGCCTTGGCATTAAATACTGAATCTCTCGTTTACCTCTACGGATCTAGGGACCGGTGGCTGCAGTGACCTTTGACCTATCCCACCACTCTGCAATCCTGATACCTGCCTCATCTTGGGTACACACTCTGGGGCCACTATCCACTTGCCCAGTCTTTAGTCATAAGTGTGATCACTGACTTGTCGAGTCGTCGACCATCGCACATCGGGAGAATTCACCTAATAAAGGTTAGTAAAAATAATTAAATTAAATCTAGTTCTTAACAAGTTCTTGTAAAGTGTTTATTTTGCACACATAATTAAAATTCAACCTTGATTGCCGAAAAATAAATAAGTTAAGATTCTCATTGGGTTTTTGTAAATTTTTCGTTATTTCATCTTTCGATTTTATTGTTTTCTTTTTAAATTTGATTATATTGTTAAAAATGTCGAGGAGACGTTAAATATTTATTGCTTTATGTAAAGTTAACTAACCTGTTTCATTGCCTGCTGGCATTTTTCAAATTCAACAAAATTAACGCTAATTTTGAAAGAATTCCCATTTTCTTTGATGCATATTATTTATGTTGTATTTCTCTCCTACCAATGACTAAAATGCATGATGAATATTTTGTCGTTTTCCGAAAACAGATGCTTTTAATAGTGGATTTTTCAATATGTTTACCCACACGTATCGGAACAAAAATATGTACATCTTTTACCTCTTTTTACGTTCCTTTTTTATTTTTATGACACTATGCGAAGTTTTAAACTGAGTTACTATTTGACTTTTAATTTTATCACGATATTATGAATAAAGAGATGTCTTCGCCCGATATTCAAAACATATGTATTTTATCTTTTTGAATTCAATAAATTATACAAATATAAAACACACGATCCTCT
The DNA here is from genome assembly GCA_936435175.1 of Glyphotaelius pellucidus. Classification (NCBI taxonomy): domain Eukaryota; kingdom Metazoa; phylum Arthropoda; class Insecta; order Trichoptera; family Limnephilidae; genus Glyphotaelius; species Glyphotaelius pellucidus. The sequence continues at coordinate 7,568,111 of OW386537.1, read as the reverse complement.
ATGCACACGATGTGGAGTCTTACCGCACTAGAGTCCTAACTGCTCCCCCCTGGAGCCAGTGAGACTTTGGCATCCCCAATTAGGGTATGTTGTGAGGCTGAAGGTAATGGGAAAGGGAACTGGATGGGGACGAGGAAGGTGGGGAAGTATCTGGCTATTCAGATCTGGACATTTCAAGCAACGCTTTAATTCTGAAAGGTGGTCTTACACCAGAGCGATATCGAGAGTATCTTCCACTCTGGAACGTACCGCAAATACACTTTAGGTTGGTATATTATTTTTAATTAATGATTTGTAAATTAATTAATCAAATAAAATTTATTTGCGAACCCGTGGCCTTGCGAGTCGAGAGTCTTACCCCTCGACCACGGAGACATTTAACAACATTTTGACAATGTTTTGTGACAACCTCAAGAAATTTGAGCTGAAAATTTTAGAAAGATTATTTTCAAAATTTCATGACAGAGCTCAGAGAGATTTTTAAGTGTGACACATAAGCTGGGAATACCCTGCTTTATATTATGTGATAAACGAATAGCGGTACGCAATCGCACAATCAAAATTGTAATAGTTACCTAGGCTTTTTATGCCGAGCATGAAAATTTTCCACAAGATTTGTAGCACTATTAAAGTAGCATATTAATTGTTATGAATTTATTAAAGTTTTTTTATAATATTCCTAGACTGATGTCGATAACTTGTACCCAAGATTCTTAATGACCTCAAATCTAAATATCTGTTGATAATGTGTTTGTTATTATAAGTCGTTTATCTGATGTTCTGATGAATGGTCAACAGGCGATAAAGATCTAATTAAATGCATAACATTGAAAGACAGGTATTGTTTTAGTAATTTATTGACTAATCGTGAGGTATAAATAGAGAAACGAAGAAGCAAAATTAAACTGTTTATAACTATATGCATATATCATTGAAAAAGACGAAAACAATAATAATCTAAACGAAAATATGAAAGAGAACAAGACATAGAAAGATAGAAAAAGATGAAGGTCGCAACTTGGACTCGAACCCAGAACCTCTCGTTTAACTGGAACGTGCCCGTTTACCAATTCCGCCATTGCCAGCTTCTGTCAAACGGTCACATATTTCAAATTTAAGAATTAACAATATTATCCTCAACTATTTTTTTCCATGTTACAGGCAACTATCCTTTTTATTGTCATATTTAGGAAAATTTGCAACCTATTTTGTTAACTCTGTCGTTATACAGGTAAAGGATCATTGAGCAGTAATTACATTGTGGAGCAATATTGGAGTACATATAGCCATTGAACAATGGACAGTGCATGAAAATTTAGAAAAAAATATCGGATATTTTTGTAGTATTTTATGTTTGATATTCCAGATTAAACAAATTGCATAATGAAGTTCTTGATGGCAATACTGTTGGTGGTGGGCTGGAACGGTCTGCCCTCGCAGGCGCTGCAGTGCGGAGAGGTGCTCTGCCCCGGCATCGCGCACACCTGCTCCCTCAAGTATGTCATCGCCACCAAGACCAGGAAGAAGGTCACCACCGTCAGCTGCTTCGACCACAACCGTGAGTCTTACTCAGTTCAATGTTCCAACCCTTCTCTTCTTCGTCTCCTTTTGCTGGTGTGGGATGGAACGGTCTATCCTCGCTGGCGATGCAGTGCGGATGGGTGCCCCATCTCGGCATATATCTTCATCTTCATCAATAAAATATTGAAGATTGTCTGTGTCTTTGTATTTTTAAAAATCTACAGCTTTATTCCAAGATTGATGAAACGTTGCACCTTTGACCCTTTAAACAACAGGAAGGTGACTGTTTACATAATATTTTGGAAAACCGCTCTATTCCCTTCTCACCATTTAAAGAAGAATTTTGATATTTCTTGATGAAATTTTATTAACTTGACGTTCAAAGTAAGAGTAAAGTTGTCGAATTCGGATTTAGAAAGACTCTGCATGAAACACGTGCAAGGCCGGGGATGTCTGCTAGTTTTCAATAAAATTATTTTGGTTTTGTAAGACTTCATTTTAATAATTGTAAAAAATGTTTTGAATGACGAAAAAAATGCATAAGTAGGTACAATCTATTTGGTTTCTTTGCATTTTGCTGCAGTTAAATTTTTCAATTTTTCCAGCTAAAATGGTAATTCATTGCGTCAATTGTTATTCTTAAGACATCAGATTCCCACATAAATATGTTTTTATTAATTTTTTGTATTTCTTGGGCATTAACTATGTAACAATTTCTAGACATTTTGTTTTTTGAAGAGTTTTATTAAATGTACATTTGTTACTTAAATTTAATTTTTCCGCGACCGGTTTTAATTCTGCTCGTGAATGATACGGTTGTATCGAAACCGGTCGCGGAAAAATTAAATTTAAGTAACAAATGTACATTTAATAAAACTCTTCAAAAAACAAAATGTTTTTTTTTATTTTTTATTTTTATATGAACACCGCACAAGAGTCCCAACTGCTCCCGTCTGGAGCCACTGAGACTATGGCATCCCCAATTGGGGTATGTTGTGAGGTTGAAGGTAGTGGGGAGGGGAAGGAGATGGGGAAGAGGAAGGTGGGAAGTACATGGCTATTCAGATCTGGTCACCAAACACGGCCAAAGCCATTTCAAGCAACTTTTCAATTCTGAATGGTGGTCTAACACCAGGGCGAAACTGTATACTATATATTATTTTTAATGAATAAATTGAGAAATAACACAAATTAATCAAATAAAATTTATTTGCCACCGCGGGATTCGATCCCGCGACCTTCGGAATGCTAGTCAAGAGCCTTACCGCTGGACTACGCCGGCCGTCAACAATATTTAATTTGCAAAAACATGTAGAACAATATTTAATTTGCAAAATCATGGCTTAAATACATTCATAAACATCGTTTACCAATCATTTACCTGCGTCAACTGTAAGGCTTGTATTTTTTTAATGATATCAAAGAATTGATATGTAGATGTTTTTAGGTGGGTTTCAACTAATCTAAGATTTGATGAGAGACAGGGACAAAATTCCTTATAAATTCGATTAAAAAGGTTCTCGTTCTCTTTCCAGAAAAGACAGTATCGCAGGAGTCGTACGATACACCTCTGAGCGAGTTAGAGTACCCCATTCCAGTGGTGGAGTGTGGCGGACACAGGTGCAAGCCAGGGGCGTTCAACTGCACCACCATCTCCACACCCCTGATCAGGAGAAACCCGCCCATCGAGAACACGCACCTCATTTGCAGGGATGATTTAGGTATGTTAATTGTTTGAAATTGCAGCAGCTCTGTTGTGGGTCGTTGTAACTCTGGTTAAATGAACTCGGATATGTTTTGAATATAAGTGTCATTTTCAAAATTAGAACTGATGTTTCAAGAACCAGATAAGCCATAAAAAAAAAGTACCTAATTATTATTTATCTTTTCAAAATTTCAATTATAATATCCGGTGGTCTTTCACGAGGGTCTGTCTGTGAATGTAACTCCCCTCAATGAACTCGGATTTGTTTTGAATTTACCTTATTGTCATTTTTACAATTCGAAATTGTGAACATTTTCACATCTGTTCCGTCAAAGTGATGGAACGTGTGATCAACGACAAACTGCTCACATACCTCGAGATGAACAAAATTACCGGCGGAACCGCTCGTGCGGTGATCTTCTAGCGTTTGTGACGCGTGTGTGGGGGCGGTGCCTGGAACGTTTTGGTGAAACCCAAACGGTTGCACTGGATATTTCCAAGGCCTTTGAACGGGTTTGGCACCGAGGGCTTGTCAACAAACTGCCTTCTTACGGACTTCCCGCATCCTTGTGAACGTGAGAGAGAGAGGTCGATTCAGGCGGTTGCTGATGGTTTCACCTCTTCCTCGCATTCGATAATTGCTGACGTCCCACAGGGATCGGAATAAAGTACATATATATCTATAATTTTAATATTTTTTACTAGAAAATTATTTCAATTGCATATACGTGATTTTTTTTTACTAACATACAAATTAACAATTATATCAATAAAAATGAGTAAAATTGGTGTTCACATTAATCAATGAAATAGATTAAAAAAAAATAATTGGCACACACGGCGTTTCAAATTTGCCAATTTCAAATTGTTATCGAATACATCCATATTATTTGAGTATTTGTTACCAAGACTATGTAAACTTTGTATTGGGGAATGCAAACTATAGTTGGAATGAGATATATGTATACAATGTTAATGTTTGTCTAGTTGTTCGTGTAGGAATTGTAGATTTATTAATTGCAGGAGTTCACAACAAATTATGTATTTCTTATGTTTGAATTTCTTAGGATTAATCTTGACAAGTAAAGAAGTGTTTCGTGATTTTTTTTCAAAGTTCTGCGATTTTTAGCTAACTCATAATATTATCAATACTACAATTGTATTATTATTGATGTAATATAATAATCCAGTAATTTTTCACGGGGCCGCATTATAGAAGTAACAAATAATAAGCTTCTAGCAGGATTCAAGTTCCTGCTTGCTTTTGGAATTTCTATTAATTGTTTTGCAGCGAATAATGTGTCTGGAAACATTGATTTTATAACCCTGCTATTATTTCGATAGATCAGTTCCAAAGTGTAACAACACAAACAGCGTAGCTCTGAGATGATTAGGAAATAAGATTTTGTGCAAGTTTAATCTTTTTAACTCTACATCTAATTTGTACACATAGTGATATTCTAGGATTCCTAAAAATTTATTTTTATTCAAAATATTTTAAATTTAGGCAATTTTATTTTTTTTCTAATGTTGATGAGTTTTTATGACTTTTCAGACAATTTTAGTAGTTGTTACAGATTGAATCTAAAGTAACTGACATAATTCTGATTTAGTTTGGTGATGATTTAAATTCTTATACTTGGTAAATATTTGAATAAAAAAAGACGTATAGTTCTAAAGAATAATAACCAGTCATTCTAATATTCACACTTCACCACTTGTCATAATTGGAAATGGTTTAATATACATCGGTATTCTAATCATTTCCTCACTTAACTCAAAATTAGCCGATAACCCTAACCTAACGTAACCTATTTAACCAATTTTTTATATATTTTTTTTATCACTCTAAATGACTTATCTGAGATGGTTCTGAGTTGGTTTCATTCCGAGTTGTCCGGTCACCAATCCAAACATATCACACATTTGTTAAGTAGGCACATCCATACATAATATTTGTTGAAATTGTCTTGGCAATGGTGACTTCGATGCGATGCGACGCGACGTGGCATACTTCCAATTGATTTTCTTATGGTTTCTGACAACTCTGGGTCGTGTTGCCAAAAGTTATCTTTTCTAAAAGATCTGGCTTGGTAGTTAGGACTTCCTTCCCTATTTCTTGTTTGTTTTAGTATATTTTACTTATTCTCAATGCACTCGTCACTTAAAAAAGACACAAAACAAGTATTTGTTTCTATCCACATGTTAATTAAAACAGTTAATAAAAAATATAAAAAATTATTAATATAATTTTTTTAAATATTTAATAAAATAATTATTTCATTTATAAAAACAGTTTATTAAAAAAAAAGTTCTGATATGTAATTATTATTACGCGTGACAGCTGTTTCGCCCTCTGAAGGCATTATCAAACCGTGGTTATACCACTTACATACGGTACATTTGTATCATTTCCAGATAGGTAGGTACCTGTTATGATAAGAAAATTAGTTGATTTTATTCTTATTACTTACGCCCTTATTTCATTTTCGAGTAAAATGACGGAAAACTTAAACAATGCAGTAATTGGGAAAAAACTTTAAAAGGGTAATAACTAATAACCATTAATATTTTCCGTAAATAATAATATTTTTGAATATATAAAAGAAGTAAAAATTAAAATGGAGTTTATAAATTAAACTTGAAAACAATAAAAAATTAAAATAAATAAAGTGTGGTTCTAACGATGATGGCTATCGCGATATTGCTGATAAGGTTGCCCATTGTATTGTCGAAGAAGGGTGAATGCAAGGAATCCTAATAAAAAGTTGTCAAGCGTGGCTAGCAATACACAATGGAGTGGAACTGCCAGAAATAGGATGAAAGCAGACTGTATGCTGTAGAAATGAGATCTCTAAGGCGTACGTATGATAAAATCGTGTATGAACGCTTTACAAATACGGGGATTCGGAAATAAAATGAAAATTTGTAGATAAAGAGGTCATATTCGAAAAAAAAAATTTTTCAACTATTTTCCCACCATAAATTAATAGTCGCATCGCAAAATCGGATTTATGGTTAATTTTAGCGTCAGTTTATTGGCGTTTCCCCCTGAAATATTAAGGGAAAATAAAATAATTTATCTAATAATCGAAATCAGGGGTGCAGCCGGCTAGTATGGTAATAAATTTGGTATTTTCTAGGGTCCGTGATAGAGCAGCGCGACATAGTGCGCACGTTGAGTGTGAACGAGGCCACGGGCGAGACGCCGCCCACGTGTGAGGGACACACGTGTCCCAAGGGATCCCGCAGCTGCTCCTACGACACCATCATCCAGCTGGACCCCTACTCCAAGAACACGCACGTCGTCTGCTACGATATCAAAAGTATGAAAAAAATGCTTGCATGATTTATTGTTTCCAGTGGAGACACCATAACAAAAATTTTCTGGAGCACCGCGTTAAAATATGAGATTTCACAGGAAGATATTATATTTAGTTAGCAATTTGGGAGGCGGGTATGGGTACCGTTTATTGGATAACAAACAATCCTGTCGTAGGTCATCCCATGTGGTTCGCTACGTTTGATGACTTGGCAGGGGTGCCCGGGTTCTATTAAGGGAGACCTAACCTAGACCGCTCCAGCTGGACTCTCGACCCATCAAGTGGGAGGGATGTACCGCAGTGGGAGGGATGGATTCATACGTCTATCGTTCCTAGACACATTGACCCACAGATTGATACCCACCCCTCGTACCTTTTTCCTTCCCAGAACTTCATCTCCTTCCTTTCCCTGAAAAAATCCTCCCACAGCATCCCAAAAGATGACATAGTCCCTGTGGCAATTTTTTTCTTCAGGGCCACCTGTATGGAGCTAATGTATAAAAAAATTAATTTAAAAAGAAAACAGTAAAAAATTACATGCATTCCAAATAAATAATTTTAATCTGACATTTATTGCTTGCTAATTATTCCAACTTAACCTAATCTGACATTTATTGCTTGCTAATTCTAACCTAACCTAATCTGACATTTATTGCTTGCTAATTCTAACCTAAACTAATCTGATATTTATCGCCTGTTAGAATCGCCTGTTTATATGAAACTAGACAAAAATAAACGGGTGGGATATAAAATAATTAAATTTTAGCATGCGTATTTTTTTAAATGTGCATTTTTGCTTGTTTATTGTATTGTGGTGGTGTATATTTCTTCTTGTGTAAACCCTGCAACTTCACGCATCGGCAGCGGAAATTTGAAAAGCTGTAAAGGACAAGAAATATAAATCTCTAAAAATGAGTTAATTTTGTAATTTTACGTCATCGAAACATTTCTAGAAAAATTAGTGCGTCTTTTACGAAGTGCTTTTTAAGGGGGATTTTTTTGTGAAAAATTAAAAATAAATTAACTACGGTTTTTAAAGAAATTTACGAAAAAATATCAAGTTTTCTGAAAGATCCATCCATTGTTCTTTTATAATCTATAATTAATATTATAAATGCGAAACTGCGTGTGTTTGTTTGTTACGCTTTCACGCATAAACCAATAAACCGACTTTAAAAATTCTTTCACCAATAGAAAGCTACTTTATACGCGAGTAATATAGGCTGTATATAATGGTCAGCTCTGGCGTTATGAAAATATAAATATTAATCTCTACTAATATTTTAAATGCGAAACTGCGTGTGTTTGTTTGTTACGCTTTCACGCATAAATCAATAAATCGATTTTAAAAATTCTTTCACCAACAGAAAGCTACTTTATATGCGAGTAATATAGGCTGTATATAATGGTTAACTCTGGCGTTACGAAAATATTAATATATTATATTTAGTATGCGTTTCTGTCGCTAAGAAAAGCCAGTTATTGCTAACGTCAGAAAACATATCGTTGCCGTGGAAACGAAGGTGATATATTTTCGGGAAATCGTAGTTAATACCTATCTATCAATGTATATAAATACGAATCCCCGAAATGTTTGTACGCGCATACGACTGCACCAAATTGGATCATTCTTTTTTTTATCACTGATGAGCTCTGGCATTATGAAATTTAGGTGGAACGCGAGCAGTTTGAAAACTGAATGTGCCGGGACTGAATGTATGAAATGCGGGAGGGGGAGATGCCGGGGAGGGGGGGAGGGGGATAATTGATAAGTGCAAGCGCTACAGTAATTTCCGACTAATACCACGTGAGCGGTAAAAAGCTAGTATAAATCATAATTATAGGTCTACAAAAACAGGAAATATTATTTTTTGATAAAACGAAAACTTTCTTTTCGCTCCCCTGAACTATTAACGTTTTGTCCTTTACAGCATTTCAAATTTCCGTGATCGATTTGAACCCATCCAATATCTGCAAGTAATGCTAGAGGGGTGCAATTAATTTAAAATTAATAATAATAAAGAATGCCATAATATTCTCTTATGTGTAATTTAGGTGTTCTATTCTAATTTGATATTTTTTTATGTTTCAGATAAAATAACATCGGATGTAAAGATTTAAGGGATGACATTTTGTTGTCTTTCGCCAAGAGGAACTCGTGGTGAAGCTGAAATTTGGAAATCCTGGACACTGTGTTGAACATTTGTGAAAACATTGATTCGATCAATACCTACATACACTTTTTGTTACTTTTATTAATTTAAATAAAATGAATTTTTCTAATATAAGTTGCATTATATATTATACCTTCATTGTTACTCGCTAAAAGAGGTTGAACTTCGGGAATAATGTATCTTATATACTTAAAAATCAAAATGTGTTTGGGTATTAGTGTATTGTGTATTGCTATATAAAGCATACGAAATATTTGAAACATTCAAAATATCTTATTAAAACCCCCGCGAAGGTTTTTGGATTATTTCAACCACATGACAATTGAAAATACATCTGTAAAGTTTTTCAATCATCGCAAAAATTTTTACGAAACTGTTAAAAATTTCAGAATGATATTTCGCAAAACAATGATTGATGTGTATGTATTTACATAAAACAGAAACCTACCCACAACCTACAACCTCCAAACAACCATGACCTTTAAGGCCCCATGGCATTGAGCATTCAAAAATTAGAAGGGATGGTTTGAAAGAGAGAGTTCCATGCCAACTGAGAATAAAGTCAACTCAACACCTCCTTGAAAAGTCATTAAAAGCTACGAAAAAAATTATTTTATATTAGCCGATAACCTTTACCTAACGTAACCTATTTAACCAATTTTTAATATATATTTTTTAATCACTCTAAATGACTTATCTGAGATGGTTCTGAGTTGGTTTCATTCCGAGTTGTCCGGTCACCGGAAGAGAGATATGTAAATGCGAATGTTAAAAGGAGCGCGCTAATTTTAAAAACTAAAATAATTAAACTAAAATTGTAAAAATATTTAATAAAACACGACTCGTTTAAAATACAGCAAAAATCTCTTGACAAATGCTTATGTTGCATTTAAAGATACACCGCGAATTATTTCTTAATCATAACATGTTATATAACAGAACAAAATATGTTTTTAATAATTTTCGGAACATGCTTTACGATTTTTTTTCTATCGAGGAAATTTCATATAATTACGCTTCAGCTCTGCAAATTTTTAGATATTATCATAAAAAATACCTTATATTTAAAAAAAACTTAAAAAGTGTTCAAAAGAAATATGTTATAAGTCGGTAGAAATTCGGAATGCAGGGGCTGAAGATGAACGGCTGCGCGGCCTTGCTGATAATAAACTTAAATTTGGATTTGATTCCAAAATACTTGACCAAATTGAAAAATCTTCACCTCCTTTGAAAATTTGTTAACGGTAATGAAAAAAATTATATGAAAAATGAGTTAAATAGGTTACGTTAACTTGGGTTGTGGGCTATATTAAAAAAATCGTAGCTTTTAATGACTTTTCAAAGAGGTATTGAGTTAAGTTTTTTCTGAGTTGTCATGGAACCACGAAAAAGGTTGTGAATCTTACGGGATCGGCGGGTTAAAAAGTTGACTTATTATTTTATCAATCCATTTCGGTTTGAATAGTAGATTAATTATGTTTTCCTCAATGATTTTCCGCGCCATCTGTGATGGTATCTAATAATAATTTTACAGACAATAACTACCAACAACAACAAGCGGCAATGGCCCAGAGCTGAGTTTACAAGTTTTGAAGTTTTCACCACAGATGTCATACATTGCTGTGAAATTGTAGGCAGGTATTAAGGTTAAACGCAACGTACGTTATAATCTACGCATTCACAGATGGCGCCAATAAAATTATTTTAGGTTTTAAACACTTTTGCGAGTTATTCTTTAAAATATTAAGAATAATTAATTGTTCGCGCCCGTACATACGCAAAATGAATATGAATAAATAGTTTTGTCAATAAAAAAACTCAAATCTTTCAAGAGAGGCTGACAAATACAATATTGGATTGAATCACCGATGCAATTTTGTTTTGTCAGCCTCTCTTGAAAGATTTGAGTTTTTTTATTGACAAAACTATTTATTCATATTCATTTTGCGTATGTACGGGCGCGAACAATTAATTATTATTAATATCTTAAAGCATAACTTGCAAAAGTGTCTAAAACCTGAAATAATTTTATTGGCGCCATCTGTGAATGCGCAGATTATAACGTACGTTGAGTTTAACCTTAAATTCCTAATAGGGTCCTAATTTAGGACTATTAGGTAATCAAATCGTACCTGCAGTTAATCGAGATGAAGTAGAATCAACAATTTCAAAATTAAAGGCGCATTCGAAGAAGTTTCAGGGCCATTAATCAATTTCTATCACGGCCTCGGTGATCGAGGAGTAAAGCTCTCGACTCGATTAAGGACGCGGGTTCAAATACTGGCGTGCGCAAATTAATTTTATTTGTTTTTCCTGTTTGTTAATTTAATATTTTGTTTAGCAGCAAAATAGCGGCATTTATAAACTCCAGTGTGACGAATGCAAAGCTATTTATGTTGGACAAACTGGCCGGTCCTTTAATTCTAGATTCAAAGAACACATGCGACCGTTTAAAAATAATAATAAAATACAGTCACAATTTGCCAAACATCTCCTAGATGAGAATCACTCACTTAGCGATGATAAAAAGTCAACTCCTTTACACATACAAAATAAAGGACGCAAACTCAATTGTTTAGAGCAATTAGAAATTAACAAACATTTTCATAATCTTAAAGCTATTTCGATAAATGAACAAACAAATATAATTCACTCAGCGCTCTTAGATATATTCAAGCCAATTCCAAAAACTTAATCATGCTAGAAAATAAAACATGAGTCATCATTTGGGAACAATTCACATTGTGATTAGAGTAAATAAAGACCTTCAGTCGAATTTAAACAATGCGCGTAGTTGGGAAAACATTTAATAGGAAAATAACCACTAATAATTTCAGTCAGTTTACTCAGAAATTAGAAATTAGTCATCGTAAATACCTATGTAGAAATAATTTAAATACACGTCTGTAAGTGGCATGACCACAGTTTGATAATGCCATCAGAAGGCGATACAGCTGTCACGCGTAATAATAATTACATAGCAGAATTTGTTTATTAATAAACTGTTTTTATAAATTGAATAATAATATTATTGAATATATAAGAGAAATAAAAATTAATTTTGTTGAGGCAAATACACATACCTTTCCTTATATATGTACTTTTGAATTCCTACCTGTTCTATCTATTCACATAACCTTACCGAGCTGGCGACAATACCCTGATTAGTTTGAACGAAAATGACAATATGTCAGTCTACTACTGTTACGTGCTTGCAATGGTCAATATTAACCTCATCGCATTCAACATCATGTTAAAGAAGTCTATTATTAATTTCTGTGCTGCGACCTTGCTCCCTCAAGAACGCTCTTGTTTTCTCAAATGTTAGTGGGGGTAACCGCTGGAGGTGTCCCTCGGGCTGTGAAATCGACCAGGAGAAAGGATTTGTCATCACAACTGAATGACGTTTGGTAAGCCAGATCCTGCCCAATTCCATTTTATCCAGTATATTTTGTGTCAGCATTAAAGTCCACCAAAACAAATTTAATTACAGTCCACTATTTGAATCGCAGTGAATTTGGGTAACATTATTTATTTGCGATTAGAAATTTATTCTTTTAAAAACAATGAAAGGTATATTTGCGACGCATACCAGAGTGGAAGATACTCTCAGTATGGCCCTGGTGTAAGACTACCATGCAGAATTGAAAAGTTGCTTGAAATGGCATAAACCGTGTTTGGTGACGAGATCTGAATAGAACTACTTCTCCACATTCATCTCCCCGTCTCCTTCCTCTCCCACTACCATTAGCCTATTTTCAGGTGGTTGGGAGCAGTTGAGAGTCTCTTGTGCGGTGAGAAATTAAAAAAAGGTATGAATATATTTTAATTGCGCAATTCGTGTTTAAATGACCTTTATTGTACGTGTAACATGGAACCACAAATGCCTACCCGATGCCTACCCGATGCTTACCGTACAGCCGTGTACCATACTTACTTAGATTACTAACAAATGTTATTTGAATACGTCTGAATGCGAATCAACGTCGAAAAGTTTAAACTTTTAAAATAAAGCTAACCAAACCTTTTAGCCAACCAAAAAAATTTAAAAATTCATAAAATACAAATAAATGTTCTATTTTCTAAGCATTTTAGATGCATTTGAAAAGCAAATCCCTTGAAGTTTTGTGGTGTGAGCGTGAAACACTGCGTATTTGCATGGGGTGTTTGGCTCGGCCCTGCACAGTACAATAGTTAGGAATATAATTATTAAATAACAAAAGGTTCACGCATTTGCCATCATTTGTCAGAGGAAAGGAAACATGGATACGACACGCTAAATCGACCTCAACCGCACTAACAAGTACAAAAGCCGGTGTTTTCGACACTGGAGAGTCAAATTATGCGTATGAGGAATACCAGAATATTAAAAAAATACGTATTTAAATTTAAAAAAATGAAAAACAGTTCACGGTCAAACCTAAATTCCAGAGTTTTGAAAAGTAGTCCGGCCCCCCACGCGGTAGGGGCTAGTGCATTTGCCCCCAAGACCTTGACTCTAAACTTGTGCTAAATCACTTGAGCCACTTGAGGTGACCTATAGCAGGGGTGTTGGCTATTCAATAAATGGTTTCCGGGGCGACGATACCCAAGCCCGCCTCCAATATTGAAAAAAAATCGCAGCAGGTGACGTCACATAGTTGTCAAACTCTCCTGACTCTCATGGCGTCTCGACCGAATTCAGGTGTCAGTTAAGGTGACAGTGTCAGTTAAGTAGTACCTGAGAAGAGTATCATTCATCGTCGTTCATGTCTAATGCACGAATGGTTACGCCGATAGTTTGTGATAGACCGCTGGGCTCCGGGAGTATTTGCGCGTCTAGCTTCAGAATAACGTGAATGGCTTGGTATATTTATGAGAATAACTTGAACCTCCCATAGTGCGAACGTCTAATCTTGTTAAATATTTATTGTAAACCTTACGACAACGTAAATAAAGCAACTTGTAATCTCGACTATCCTTGATTTTATTTAGAGTTTTCCCGAACACATTTCAAGTAATCTCAATCACTGGGATCATCACACCGGTGGGGAAGATGCCAAATTCATAAATAAATCCAACCAGTATACAACAAAACCGTAAACAACAAAATTTTGTGTGCACGACATGTTATTATGCAATGAAACTAAATAATGATGCAAATCCATTCCCATTCACTTAGACAAAACTATACGTACCTATAATGCATTTGACTAATAAACGTGATGCTACGATGAAATGTTTATGTATTATTATTTATTTATATTCTATATAGGCAGAAAATATACAGGACCATACTTACCTGGGAGGTCACTTGAGATTTACATTGTTTATTGTTTATAAGAGAAATTTGGATAAAGTTTACACTCTGAGGATTTAATTGGGAACACGTTTTTGGAAATGCTATTATTTAATCCTGTACAATATAGTGGGCGGTACAATAGTAAAAGGATTTGATTAGAATATTTAACATGCTAAATGTGATTAGTCCCTCGGTAAAAGACTGTTTAAGATGTAGGTTTTCGAATAATTTAATACAATAAGAAATGTGTGAATAGGATGTATTATAGGCAACATAAGAATGATACTCTCAGATATCAAGAGCCTTAAAAGGTAGATTTTTAGTTTGGACCTTAATTCTGTCGGGCTTGTTATGCTTCTTGGGAGTTTATTCCAAGCCTTAGGCCCAGATACTCCGAAAGCATCTCCAAACTTAAAAATATGGCTCGCTATAACTTAGGTTATATCAGTCTATAGCTGATGATGTTGCTGATCTAAGGGTTGATTACCATGTGCGTTTTCCGGGACGCACATTCAAAAATGTGAGATGGGGCCTTTTCATTGATGTATTTAATAAACACCATCTAGCACAATTTGTGCTAGATTCTTTCAGGGCACTTCAGCCAGTAAACGTTCCGAAGGTGTTCTGAAATGTGCGAACATTTAGAAATCCCGGTTATGAGCCGTGCCGCTGCATTAAACACGGATTGAAGTTTGTCAGTTTGATATTAATGTTTTCCAAAAATACATACATATTTCATAACACAAAGCACATCATAAATTGTTTATTGCAAGAACTGTCGATGTAAGACTTCCTCGATTAATCATGAGCATTGCAATGCCTAACCAAATCACTCAAAAATACTTGTATGCTAATAATTTCATAGAAAAAATTAGGCCCTGAGCAAGTTTTTTTATTGATCCTATTTCAGATTATGGGCACATAATTTATTATTGTTATCGACTGTAGATCTCTTGTCAAGCGCTTTCCAAGAACCTCCATACGCCATTGAATCTATATCTAGCTATCTATAGCTGGATCTCTGAGAAGCACTATTAATTTTTTGCCTCTCTGCAAAGATTCTAGATAATTTGTATGTAATACAATATGACTACCAACATATGGCGGATTAAATCGAATATCAAGTAGGTACCTAGTGTATTATTAAAAATACTTAGATATACCCTGTACATATTTGGTGTGTTAACATCTTCTCTGTGAAGGATTGGTATAGAAGTAAATAGGTTGAATTAAATTTTTTTTTACATGAGCCCCACACAGGAGGCGCTGAGGAAAATAAATTCCATCATGGCCTATGTCATCTTTGGGGATGCTGTATGGAGGGTTTTTTTAAGGAAAGGAAGAGGAGGAGAGTTCTGGGAAGGATAAGGGTTTAAGGGGTGGGTAGGAATCTGGAGTTCAGCGTGTCCTGGTTATCCGCCTCCAAGACCTAGACAAACCTCACCCCATGATCCCGGGCACTAAATTAAACTAGTGCACAGGTCAAATTAATAAAGGTACACTTTTATCCACATTCTTAATCTATTAGCTGATTTGTTGTTAACGTAATCCTAATTTCGGTTTTATCAAAAACGTACATCAAATCCAGTTTTGAGGAAGAATGTTTATAGATGGCGTATAGAAAGTACATTTCGGCGTTTTGCGATGTGAAGTCGGTCATTTTACGAGTAAAATCAAAAACGGTTCCATGACAACTCAGAATCCCCAATTTTATCACCCCTTTGAAAATTCATTAAAAAAGAAATAGCCCATAACCTAACCTAACGTAACGTATTTAACCATTTTTTGTATATATTTTTTCATCACTTTTAATGACTTTTCAAAGGAGGTGTTGAAGTTGCATGATTCTGAATTGTCCGGTCACCACAAAAACAACTGGGCTTTTCAGAGAAGAGTGGTAAGTAAGAGAATAGTACGACTGGTCAGTGGTTGAGTGGGCATCGCGTTTGGGTCCCACCCGGGCGTCCCGTGTTCGATTCCTCGACTGGCTAAGTCCTCCATCACAACACAAGCAACATTTTCGGCTTTCTGTGGTGGTAGTAGGAGATTTTCAAACATTGTTGGGTTATTCGTAACCCGGGAATGTTTGTCTTTCTTTTTTAAAAAAAAAAAAATTTATTATCAATTGCAAATCTTTAATAATATATCACTTCAGGAAGAAGCAGGGAAAAATAGTATTACAAAGATCAACAAAAAATAATATCAAATTAAAGAAAATGACCTTTAAAATCATTAATTTAATATAACAAAAATTAGTTATTTTATACAAAAAAATAACTAATTTGAAACAACACTTCACGAGATTCAGTGATAACAATGTGAAAAAATGTAGGCATCTAATTAGAAAGATGAACGTTGCCAGTTTTAAAACTTTTTAGGAATCTATGCAAAAACATGATTTTTTCGACCAGTCAGATTAAGGTAGGTACCTAAATATGGTTATTTTTAATAATTTTAATAAACCAAAACAAACGAAATCAGATAACTCGTTCATAGTTTTATACCTACTTATACAAATTGTTCAATGCTGAAGTATCTACCTATCTGCATATGTATGTCGAAATGTTATGTCTAGTTTCTTCGATTTAGGTTTTCCCGTAGATTAGAATCTAATAAATAATTAACATGCGCGGTGATTATATGACTTCCGTTATTGCACAAAAAAAATCATTGTGTTGTATGCTATGCGCATTGCAATGTGTTCCTATCTACACAAATCTTAAACAAAACCATTGGTGACACATAATACGCGCACAATAAAATTCTCCATAATTTGATCTCTGAACTACGAAGAAATCTGCGTTTTGATAGTACGATAATACTACCGTGGTCCATTCCAATTATTAAAATTTTTCATTATAAATTTTTTTTTTTTTTTTTCAATTTTTTATGAGAAAAACTCTCTTTTCAATGATAGTTTTTTATTCAATTTATTTTTTATTATTTCATCTTTATTTATTCTAGACTTACGATTTGTGATATCCTATGCCTGTGTCAAGGAAAAGTTCAGAGCAGGCGCTATAAAACATCAACAGTTTACAAAAAAAACAATAACACAAATAATAACACAATCATTTGAAGTAAGAAGACAATCATCATCGTACCATTGAAAAATACATACTTATAAGTTATAAGTAGTTCGTTTTGATAATGTATTTGAAGTTTAATGGCCAGTGGATGTGCATTGTATAATTTTGTTGCAAAGTATCTAAATTTTCTTTAGCCAAAAGTTGTTTTAGTAAAAGAGATAACTAAGATATTATGCCCTTTAGTTCTAGTATCTCGAGCAGTTTGGACATTTTAAAGGAAGTTCTGTGTTTGAAGAGGTATGCTAGTATGTTTTTGACATAAAGTTGCCTAATGTCCAAGACCCAGATTCTCCTGAAGAAGATTCATCCGAATTGCTTGTGATTGATAATTATAATAATAATTAAATAATTCATCAAAGTTTGTTAATTAAACATAAATTGATTGACTGCCGTAATGTAGTACCATATTATGAATACGAACCAAATTCGTTTTTAGAAAATGAATTTTATAAAATATATTATGATAAAACTATACTAACAGACAGAACGATTCGTCATAATAGACCCGATATAGTTTTACATGACAAAATTAAAAAAAAATAACTTATATCATTGATATCGCTATTCCAAATTCATGTAATATCCAAAAATCTGTTTCTGAAAAAATTAGAAAATATACAGATTTAGGAAATGAGATTAAAAGAAGTTGGCATTCTCGGACTATACAAATATTACCATTTGTTATTTCGGCTACTGGCATTATACCTAGCTCTCTAATTAAAAATTTAGGCTTATTAGATTTATCAAAGAATCTTTATATAAAGATGCAAAAATCAGTCATATTAAACACATGTAGGATTACGAAAGATTTTTTAAATATTTATATTGAGGGATCGGTAGGATTTATCGGTTCAGTCAGGAGTTCTATCGAGCCGAACCCTCTGATATGAAAATATCTGGAGTCGGTGAAGTATTTTTTCATATGGTCTCTGGTAGGTTGACGTGTTGTTCTTGTATAGTTTTCTATTTAGTACACTTATACAATGCAATTACATCCCGTGAATTGACTAGATTAGCATTTGTGGAAAAGTGTGTGGAAGGATTAAGTTTTTCCTGTGAGGAAGATTTAACCCGGACATAAAATCTAGAGAACAAGTAAAAAAAATGAAAAATCACCTCAAGGGCGCTGTACAACTTATAAAGAATTCCTAGGTTCAATCTAATTTAACTATATACAAACAGATACATAAACATACTTACCTGGCAGGTAGGTCACTTCCGAAAAACACTATTTAATTAGAAAGCTAATGCTTGCAGAAGTTCGGTCCTGCACACGGAGGGCAATATATTTAAAACACCGGACATTGCACAATTTTACATTGACAAAGATTAGAGGCAAAAGTAGAGTTGATATTTATTTTGAGAGACTGGAAAATTTAGGATTCTTTAGATCTGGAAAAACTTCATGAAATGACCTTTTTCATTTTAAATTTTTTATTTACATATTTATTTTTTTAATGCATTTATTTATATATTTTTTTAACGAATGAGTTATTTACAATGTCGCGGGCATTGAAGGTGAAGGTGAAAGGTTTTTGAATTTCGTTCGTTCGTTCGTTCATTTTCATTCGTTCTTATAAGTAAGTTGTTTAGGAGTATGACTATGTGAATGCCTGTTACGTAAAATAATAAACAGAATTCGAAAGATGTAAGTAAGTACAATACAAGTATGCATGAAGTTTAATTATTATATATGAGTTCAATAAGTGTAAGTATATTATGAGTAATAATAAGAGGTACTTAAGGTATTATGAAAATAGTTAATAGAGAAAAAAGTGTAGTAACTTTGTTGATATTTATATAAACGCAAACATGAATATTTTGTTGTAAAACAAGTTTGTAAATAGAAAACATTTATTACGTCCGATTGGATGTTTTACACAACAAATCTAAATTAATAAAGCGATAAAAGGTGCACATGAAAAAGTGTGAAAGATATATGTATAAAGTAAATATATAAAGTAAACTGCCTACAAACATAAATTTAACACCTTCGGGACCATGTTCCAAAATGGAACTCAAAACAAATATCGAAAAAATACTTACGGAACTTAACAAAATTGGCAGTACAAAAGCTGCTAAAGAAGCTAAAACCGAAATTGAAACAATATTAAACAATATCGAAGACTTATGGAAGTTTGAAATAACATCACTACAAAACACAATAATTAGTCTACAAAATAAAGTTATTCAAAATCAAGAAGAATACATAGACAAATTAGAAACATTAATAAAAAAAGCGTCAAATGAAGAGAAAAAAAATGAAGAAAAAACTTATGCTATGGTGGTAAGGGAAAAATCACACCCAATACCAAAAGCAAATTTTGCACTACTAATTTCATCAAAAAAAGACAAACCTGCAGATGAAATCGAAAAAATATTAAAAGACAAAATAAAAGTTTCCAAACTAGGAATAGGAATTTCTGGACTAAAAAAAACATATCAAAACAAAATAATACTTACATGTGAGAAACAAAATGATACCGAAAAAATAATAAATGAAATCAACAAAAACCCAGATATCGGAATACACGCTGATGAAATAAAGAAAAAAAAGCCTTGCATTATCATTAAGGGAGTTGATGTTTGCTACAAGGAAGAAGAACTTCTAATAGATTTGATCAATCAAAATGAAGACATAAAAAACGCCATGACCTCAGAAACTGATAATGAACCCATTATTGTTAAAAAAAAGCTCAAGAATAAAAAATCAGATAAATTATCAAACTTCATTATCCAAACAACACCAAAACTAAGAAAAATAATTATATCGAAAGAAAGGATCAACATTGGATACACAAAAGCACACGTAGAAGACTGCGATCCACTCATGCAATGTTTCCATTGTCTTGGATATGGACATACATCACTAAGATGCCTTGAAAACATGAAGAGTCCCAGATGCCTTCACTGCGCAGGAGAGCACAAAATACAAGACTGCCCCAAGAAACAAGAGCCTGCCAAATGCCACAACTGCACTAACAGAAAGGGTTACCAAAACGAACATTCAGGTAACAGTTACTTATGTGAATTCCGCAAGAAAATGTTAAAAAATGCACAAATGCGAATTGAATACGAGTAAGTTTGCATTTTGCATACTTATTTTTTAATCCCCGTAAAAATGAATAATTTTTTCACTAAAGAATTAGATAATTCTCACAATATTGCGGAACACATTTGTCACACTTTAAATGATTGTAATAACATTGTAGACAAAATACCGAATTCATTTTCAACATTACATCTTAATATCAGATCAATGAAACGAAATTTCAATGAATTCTTACTTTCAATTAATTTACTAAATCATAAACCGGACGTTATAGTGTTAACGGAAGCGTTCACCAAAGAGTACAATAAATTTTGTATACCTGGTTATAGTTACTTTATGACACACTATACTATTAACAGAAATAGTGGTATTGTTGTATTTGTTAAATCCTGTTATTCAAACATCACAGTGGAAGAAGTACCTATGCAGCGAGTTAATTGCTTAGATATTAATGTGAATGTAAATAAAGTATGTTTTAATATTATCGCTATTTACCGAACGCACGGATCCAATGAATATATATTCATGGATGAATTAAGAAACATTATTTTATCCAAAAAACATAAACAGAACATAACAATATGTGGGGATTTTAACATAGATGTTTCTAACGAAAATAATAACAAAATTAAATCTGATTTTATCAATCTTATGTCAGAAATGAATTTTATTTTATGTATAAAAAATTATACTAGAGAAATTACTGGTCAACGCCCATCATGTATTGATCACATATGGTGCAACTCTAAATGTACCGATAAATTACTTACGATAATATTAAAAAATAATATTACTGACCATCACACCTGCATCTCTATACAACAACTTAATATTAATAATCACAAAATCTCAGAAAACAATGCTTTTATAAAAAAGACACTAAACCATAATAAATTAAGTATAAAAATAAGTACGGAAACGTGGCGACCCGTATTAGAATCAACATGTGCTGAAACATGCGCAAATATATTTGATAATATTCTCTGCAATTATATTACAGCATCGACTGATATTAAAACTATACATATTAAAGCAAAATTCAAAAAAATAAAACCATGGATCTCACATGGCTTAGTCGTGTCTATTAGAAAAAAAGAAGAGTTTTATCGCCTGACAAAGAAATTTCCCTTAGATAAAAAAATATTTACATTTTACAAAAAATATAGGAACAAATTAACCTCTTTAATAAAAATTACTAAAGAAAACTATTACAAAAATGAAATTGACCTGGCTAAACAAAATGTTAAGCACATTTGGAAAACAATAAATGAAATTAATAGTAGAAAAAACAAAAAAACTCTAATTAAAAAAAATTATATCGAAAAAAAACTCTGTTGATGCCATAAGAGAACCGACAAAATGTGCTAATGCCTTTAATAAATATTTCGCTAATGTCGGTCAAAATCTAGCTACACGGATTGATGAAAATTATAAAGTAGATAATTTCGAAAAGGACTGTCTTACACAAAATAATCTATCAGTTTTCCAACCGGTAACAACAAATGACATAAAAAATATTATAAACGAATTAAAAGGTGGATCTGCACCAGGATTTGATGGAGTCACAGTGGAAATATTGAAAAAATACAACAACTTATTAAGCTTTCCTATTACACACATTATAAATATTAGTTTGAATAGTGGAATATTCCCTTCCATTTATAAAAAATCCATCGTAACACCCGTTTTTAAAGCGGGCAGCTCTGAAGAAATATCAAATTATCGACCTATATCTCTCGTCTCAAACATTGCAAAAATTTTTGAAAAGATCGTAAAAAAGCAACTCATGTACTATATTGAAAATAATAAAATACTTAGTCCTAGTCAATTTGGATTTAGAGAGAAACTAGGCACTCATGATGCCATTGCTGAACTAACCTCAACTATATACAATGCATTGGATAAAAAAAATAAATGCCTGGGCATTTTCATTGATTTACGCAAGGCTTTTGATAGTATCTCCCATACAAAACTAATTAATAAATTAAATGATATCGGTATTATTGGTAAGGTTAGGTATTGGCTACAAAGCTACCTAACTCAAAGAAGTCAAAAAGTAAAATTAAATAACTCACTAAGTGCAGATGAAACTTTAGCATTTGGAATTCCCCAGGGGACTGTTATTGGACCGATTTTATTTATAATTTACGTTAACCAAATGTTTAAATTAACACTTAATGGTAAACTTATATCTTTTGCTGACGACACTGCAATAATTATCGAAAAAAAGACGTGGAACGATATTACAAATGCAGCCAATCAGGACATGAAGGTTATAAAAAAATGGTTCGATAACAATTTATTATCACTCAACACAGAAAAAACATACTATATTCCATTTTCTCTTCAAGAAGATGTGCCAATTAATTTAATTAACATAATAATCCATTCCAAAAATTGTGCAAATGACGATACATGTAATACGGACTGCGCTAAGCTAAATCATAAATCTAATGTAAAATATCTTGGAATCTTAATAGATAAAAATGTTAAATGGAAAGATCATATAGATCTCACTGTGGAAAGAATAAGAAAACTTATCTATGTATTCTACAACATACGAAACATTTTAAACAAGAAAACTATCAAAATTGTCTATTATGCGCTAATTCAGTCCTTATTACAGTACGGCATTATTGGTTGGGGAGGGGCCTTTAAGATTTCCTTACAGCCCATAATTATAATACAAAGAATAATTATTAAAATCATCCTTAGGAAACCATATGACTTCCCTACTTTAGAGATATTTCGAGAATTTAATGTGCCAACTATCACAGAATTGTATAAGAGAAACGCATTATATCAAATCTACAAAGAATATTTCATCCAAAAAATTCATCCCTCAGATAGCATAAGCAATAGATTCAAAACTAATGGCTTAATAGCCATTCCTATGCTTAGAACGACCACGGCTCAACACCACTATTTATATTTAGGTGTGAGATGGTACAATATATTATTATCCAAAAACAAAATAAATGTAACAGAAACAATGAAATATGAACAATTTAAAAATCAAATTAAGTCCCTGAAATTGGATAATGATATATTGTACCCTTAACTAATTAACATCTAATTAAAAAAATGTATTATTTTTATTGTTTTTTATTTTATTTTTATATCTATGTCAAAAAGTATTTGTATATTTATTTCATTCAAGACATTTAAGTCTTTGATCATTGTATTCACACTTTTCAGAACAATATGTTTTTTTTTATGCGTTTAAATACTCCTCCCATAAACACGAGCTCCTAGAGCTCAATTTATGGAGTAGTAGAACCATAAAATTAATTCTTATGTATACCTAGGTAATTATATTATAAATGTAATTATTATTGTTAAAAAAAAAAAAATAAATAAAAAAAAAAAAAAAAAAATATATATATTTTAAGTGGTTCCATGACAACACAGAATCATTTAATTTCAAACACCTTTGAAAAGTCATTAAAAGTTATGAAAAAAAAATAATTTAAAAATAGCCCATAACTTAACCAAACATATTTAACCATTTTTTAATTTTTTTTTTATCACTTTTAATGACTTTTCAAAAGAGGTGTTGAAGTTGCATGATTCTGAATTGTCCGGTCAACATTTCACTGTCACACGGTCAATGAAGATTTGATAAATTTAAGTGTACTTGGTTGTTTTGATGCGTTATTATTTGGGTAGATTTTTGAAAGAGGTACAGAATATGATATTTTTTGTTCCAGTGATAATGTTGTGATGGTCAACAAACATGTCCGTTCCACTGGTTCCATGAACCATAACCAAAGTCGGAATATCAATGATGTGTAACGTTGTCCTTGAACGTATAGTACAACCAGAGTTTCCATATTTACAACTGGTGTGCTTCGAATGTTCGATTGCACTAGAGACAGTACACAGTACTGGCCACATTAAGGGTTATCAGAGATAACACAGGAATAATACCTACACATGTAATTTATAAAACAAATTGAAACAGCTTTGGGAATTCGTCATTTATCCCAAGGTCCTGTTCAATGTAGCTTCATCTCCTATTGTCCCTCTCCTTTCCTCACAGAGTCTTACTAGGGAAGCAAAATAGAAGATGACAAAAAACACTACCCACCTTTGCCGATTATAGCATGTTACAAACATGTGATTAGAATACTTACATATTAGTTGGAATATTGTCGCGATCGTTACCACACCAGTTATTTAAAACTCGTGCAAAATCGCTCCCAATATGTTTTATATATTTTTTTTAAATGAACACATCTTTAGCACCGTTGTGATTTGAAACTCGATGAAACGGAAGCTAGCGACACTAAAAGGAGATAAATCATACATCTACAGGATTTAGCCTGCTAGAGAATGAGAAAGCAATAAAATATTTATTTATTTCACGGGTTTCTCGGTTCCAATATAGTACGATAAATCCATGGTCCCACGCAAGTCTTCTTTAGTGGTATAAAGCGCCTGATGAATCTTAGCTGCCAGACATTCAGCGGACCAAGGATCGAATCCCATAAAATCCAAAAAAATATGTAAATATTTTATCCAATTCAAACCACTCCAAAATGAATAGGCAAAGAAAACACAAAAGAAAGCGACATCTAGCGACTCCGAAGAAGAAAACACAAATACTAATAAGACGACCAAATGTGTTGGAAAAGGTGCACTGTAATTCAAAGACAAAAATATGGAAAAAATCGTCCTTCACATTGATTAAAAAATGATTTGTAGTCTTCCCACTCACGTATGCTTTAGTTTTCTGAAGATTTCACTTCTACTGCGTGTGAATTGCGTACTCTGTTTTTTTTTAACCACCGACTGTAACTGCGCCTTAAGTGTCCAGATGAAGGAACAGAATCATCAAACATTTGAAGGTAAGGCTTTCTCCCATCTCTCCTTTTCCCAGTGATGAAAAACGCAATCGTATGTTCTTTGTTTTGTATTTTGCAGTCCACATAAGTTGCCAATCGGGCATATTATTTTGCTGTTCCCACGACTAATAAATGCATTGATATGTTTAGATTAGATTGAGATTTATGTTATTTGTCTGAATGTGACTTACACTATCGGTAATGTGGCCTCACCTTGGTTATAATTACTATGCACTTTTTAGAACGTTTCTTAAAAAAATGCGGATACATAAAAAGCAGATAATGTTTAATAAACACGGAGATTCATTCCGAATTCGTATGTTCCCACAAAACACAATAAAGCGTATTACCAGCCACCTCCGTGGTAGAGCCGTAAGATCCTTGATAATTTGATCCGTGGGATAATTTCAATCAAGTAAATAAAAATAGACACATTTCAATTAAAGATTTCCAGAGATTTTTAAAAGCAACAAAGATAACGAAATTTCAACCGCATTCAGTCAAAATATTTAGGTAAATAATTTATTCGTACGTCGATAACAATTGTTTGTTGTTTGGCATTGAATGTGCGAAATATAACTTCACTTTGTTGTTATTATTGTATATATTGATTAGATTTTCGTTATTTGTTTTTGGGGTGTTATGCCGTGTTGCACTACCTCCTTCTTTAACAACGTTTCGGACAGCGTTACAGTGTCCATCATCAGGGCAGATGAGTAATTGTGTACTTCCAAGTACATAAGCACACATTTCACCACTAACAAGTACACAATTACACATCTGTCCTGATGATGGACACTGTAACGCTGTTCGAAATGTTGGCTAAAGAAGGAGGTAGCGCAACACGGTAACCCCAAAAACAAATAACTAAAATACTTTTGGCCGTGAAAATCTAAAAACTTATTTATATTGATTAGAGTTAAGACATCATTTTTGTCCAGTTCCAGTTTTGACCTTTTTCACGAATATTCTCCCACACTCTAAAAGGGGAGGGGGGGGGGGGGGGGTTGTAGAGATTTTTGACATTGTGTGACAAGGGGTTTGGGGGGGGGGGGGGTCATCAGCTTTGTGACTAAACATCCAAAAATCTAAATTGTTAAAACGGAAAACTTAAATGTAAACGAAAAACTTGAAAATATTATTACTGTTTTGGTTATTTTTAGATATAAAATTGCAAAATATGTGACGTCACACTGGGGGGAGGGGTCTCACAAATGTGACAGGCACGGGGAGGGGTGTCAAAAAATCATGAAATTCGTGTGACGTAATTTATGGATGGCCCTTCACAATCATTAAATTTCAATGTTCGACCAAAATATATTATTGTTATACCTACATATTTCAATCAGGTATGAATGAATGAAATATGTACTTGTTTTTCAATGCATTTTTCACATTTCGCTTATGGTCGATCAGCAAGAAAGAACCGTTTTTTCCATCGTTTGAACCATCGCTGGTCGAAAAAATGGTTTTGAATAAATGTGTACAGATTTTTAAAATAATTTTAATTTTAAATAGAAAGGCAAACATTTTCAGGTTTCGATTAATTTGACAATATTAGAAAATCTATATTTTGTTCATTTGAGAATTTGGAGATGCACATGCAAAGTGAGAAAAAAAATTGTGTCACAATGACATAGAAAATTAGAATATAATACCGATAGACTGGTCATGTCAATGTCCTAGAATGTTATTAATAATTAGCGGTATTTAATAATTTGCTAAACAGAACTGGTAGAGGAGACTGCACATACTGAGGATTAAAAAGCTGACCTCTTTTCGACAAGGACCAATATAAAGTGAGTAGGTACAAAAGTGAATGTTCTGCGTTGTCTTATTTTTTTACATTAGCTCCACACAGGAGGCCACGAAGAAAATAATTCCTCATCTTTGGTATGCTGTGTGAAGGGTCTTTTAAGAAAGAAAAGAGGGGAATTTCTAGAAAGGGGAGAGATATGAGATGCCCCTTGTGGAAGGTCTTTTAAAAAAGAAAAGAGGGGAATTTCTGCGAAGGGAAAGGATATGAGAGGTGGGTAAGAATCTGGGGGTTAGTATTCCAGGAGTGAGGGACGTATGAATCTATTCCTCCTAGTGCGATGCAAGATGATTTTCCTTCGAGTCCAGTTGGAAAGGTCAAAAGGTCGTCTTCAACCATTCACTCCCGATCCAGCCTGCCACGCACTTGGTGGGCAGATGCATCCACCTCAAAGATCCGAACAAACCTCACCCCATGAAGCCAGCGCCTCCCGAATTAAACAAACCTCACCCCATGAACCCAAGTCACAAAACGTGACCTATGGCAGAGGTGTTGGTAATCCAATAAATGGTTCCCGGGAGGTACTCATACCCGCCTCCCAAACGAATAATTTAT
Organism: Glyphotaelius pellucidus; assembly: GCA_936435175.1. NCBI lineage: Eukaryota > Metazoa > Arthropoda > Insecta > Trichoptera > Limnephilidae > Glyphotaelius > Glyphotaelius pellucidus. Next base: position 7,540,748 of record OW386537.1, on the reverse strand, counting down.
ATAGTTGAACATAATTACATTTACAAACATGTTGCACTATTAATTTAAACGAATTTCGAAAACTCATTGCAATATCAAAAATTTGCCTGCAGACAAGCAGAGTTCATTAGTGCCTTGCACAACTTAACCCGTACGTTATAAAAGTATGGCTCAAATTATTCCCAGCGACTGTGGTCAGCCATATACCTGCGTATGCTTACTGTCGCTAATTTTCGCTACTGACAAAGGAGTACAGTTTTATATAAGCTGCGATCTCGCTGAGCGCGCGCAGTGTGAGATCACCCGTGGACCAGTGAAGTACCAGCTTGTTCACCTAATCACTCTCCTGTACACCGGCTCTGAGGTAAGTCACGATTTACATTCAATTATTTAACCGGTAACGAGGCTGCAATGCGACTGCAGACATAAACATTACCTTGCCATGGTGCCCTTTTTACTTTAGCAGACAGAAATAATTTCATTCTAAATTTTCTCACGCTTTGAGAGACGGGAAATCCACGGAATTTTAGTATTAAAAAAAAAAACAGATTATTATTTGCTTTTTCGTAGAACTCCATTTAAATTAAACTTAAATTTAATCACGTTGTTATTAAGTTCTGTCAGTGTTTTACTTTTGCTAACAAGGACATTATCAAACTGTGTTTATACCACTTTGAGACGACTTATTTATGATAAATTTCAATTTTTAAGGTTTCTAAATTGATTTAAACGAACAAATAACCCTAAAATAACACTGATTTATAAAATAAAAAACAATTGTTTATTCTCCACTTCTCAGTATGTTTACAAAACCTTAACAATATAACAAAGATTTGAGGATAGAAAAATTTAAAATAGAAAGCAGATTTCAAAGTAACCCACACTTATTTTTTCAATAAATCATTTTAATCGATAAAATAAATCAATTTACCTTCAAAATTGAAATTTAGAATCATGTAAATAAGTCATCTTAAAGTGGTATAACCACAGATCAAAAATGTCGTTGTTAGCTGAAACAGCTGTCACAACAATAAAAAAACTAAAACACTTGCAGAACTTAATAATAACATTATTAAAATAAATAAATAAATAAAAACATCCAGACGCTAACTAGAACAGATTTGTTTATAAACTTTAAAGTGTATTAAATTTTTATGTCTTTTGTTGTTTAAATATAGGTGAGCGTTATATAAAGCTTGTGTTCGAGACTATCGATATTGTAGTTGTTGAAGTGAGAAATTAATCTATGGAAACTTTAATCAACTTGTTTTCACAATTTATATAATAAGATAAGACTTATTTTTCTTTGTTTTGTTATTTTCTAAGGTTATCTTTTAAATGAATGTCAATATAACTTCTCGATTTGAATTATTATCATTATTAATAAAGACGAAATAAAAATAAATAACATAACATAACATAATAACACATGACGAAATAAAAATAAACAAAATAACGTAATAATAAATAAATAACATATAAATAATAATTATTATTAGTTATCTTTTAAATGAATGTCAATATAACTTCTCGATCATATATAGTATTATTATTATTAAATTTAAAAAAATATAACTTATATCATTGATATCGCTATTCCAAATTCCTGCAATATTCAAAAATCTGTTTCTGAAAAAATTTGAAAATATACAGATTGAAGAATTGAGATTAAAAGAATTTGGCATTTTCAGACTATAAAAATATTACCATTTGTTATTTCGGCTACTGGCAATATACCTAGCTCTCTCATCCAAAATTTAGGCTTATTAGCTTTGTCAAAGAATCTATACATAAAATTGCAAAAATCAGTCATATTAAATACATGTAGGATTACGAAAGATTTTTTAAATATTTATATTGAGGAATCAATAGGATTTATCGGTCCAGTTAGGAGTTCTATCGAGCCGAACCCTCTGATATGAAAATATCTGGAGTCGGTGAATTATTTTCCCATTTGGTCTCTGGTAGGTTGACATGTTGTTCTTGAATTGTTTTGTATTTATTATACTTATACAGTGCAATTGCATAGCGTGGATTGATTAGATGATCATTTGTGGAAAAGCGTATGGAAGGGTTAAGTTTTTCCTTTGGGGAAGATTTAACCCGGACATAAATTTAAAAGAACAAGATAAATACTATTTAACTTTACACATACATTTTTGCCTTCTTGATAAAAATAGTTTAAGTACCTGCCTACACATATTTAATACTAAGTCGTACCTAAATGAAAAGTTTCATTTCCTTTGGCTAGAAGAATACAACATTATCAACAAGCATCCATCTATTATTTATATTTGTCTGTAATCCATTACGATTTACCCACCACAACTCCATTGTAGGTAATTACTTATTTTTCCACGATCCATATTGTTTGAATCGCGATCTTATTGAACTTACTTGAATTGCCTTTCGAAGTGCTTACGAGTACCTACAGCCCATTTATTGGCGTGTAGTCAAAAATTACGAAACACGCTGCAAGGTGTGTTTCATTATTTACAAACAAGAGAGAGTGCACAATAAAACTGAACTCAACCTTTAGCGTCCGCACACCTATATCCAGTGGCGTGCACAGGGATTTGGATCGGGTAGGTTGTAGGTAAAACGGCGAATCAATTGATAAAAAAAATTAAAGCAACTTTTCGGCTGCCGGCTAAGTAAACAGCGGTTGGAATTACCTACGCCACTCTATAAGATTTTAAGACACATCATGATTTTTAGACATACCAGGTTTTTTACACACATCATGATTTTTAGACAAATCACGATTTTTAGACATATCACGTTTTTCACACACCATGTTTTTGACACTTCGTGATTTTCGGACATATCATGATTTTCAGACACATCGTGATGTTCAGGCACATCATGATTTTCAGACACATGATTTTCATACAAATCATGGTTTTCACACACGTCATGATTTTAAGACATCATGATTTTCAGACACTTTTTAGATATATCATGTTTTTTAGATATATCATGTTTTTCACAAATCATGTTTTTTAGACACATCATGACTATCAGGCACATCTTGATTTTCAGACACGTTATGATTTTCAGATACATCATTATTTTCAGACACACCATGATTTTCAGACATGTTTATCCAAATTTTCAGTAAAATCATGATTTCGAGACAAATCTTGATTTTCAGACATATCGTGATTTTCAGACACATAATGATTTTCAGAAAAAATTGTCCAAATTTTCAGTAAAAACATGATTTCCAGAAAAAAAATTCCACATTTTCAGTAAAATCATGATTTTCAGACAAATCTTGATTTTCAGACACGTCATGATTTTCAGTAGCGTTTGTAAATTTAATATATTATTATGTTGGTAAACAAATATAATTTTTTGGCCTCACAAGAGCACGGAAGAAAGTCAACTTAACCAAAACATTAATTGAGGTAGGTACCAACAATTGTCATTGATTGCCATTGAATCTGTTCTGAATCTTGATAATCTCCGTGGTCGAGGGGTAAGATTCTCGAATAGCAATCCAAAGGTGGCAAGTTCAAAACTCGGTGTGCGCAAATTAATTTAATTTTAATAATTTTTGTTATTTCACAATAATTCATTTAAAATAATATGTTTTTATGTGCGGCACGTTTCAGAGTGGAAGATACTAACAATATCGCCCTGGTATAAGACCAACATTCAGAATCGATTTTTTAAATTTATTTTATATAATGGTATTAATTACATGTTTTTGTGTATTAAAAAAAGTTTTTCCATAAAATAAATTGAATAATGCGTCTTGCACTATTTTTTAGAGCAAAGTTCGAGTTAAAAAGGCGGATATACGAAATGATGCTTGAAATGTTTTTAGCCGTGTTTGGAGACCAGATCTGAATAGCCAGGTACTTCTCTAACTCCCTCTTCTCCACCTCCTTCCCCTCCCCACTACCTCCAGCCCATAACATACCCCAATCGGGGATGCCATAGTCTCACTGGCAGATGGGAGCAGTTAGAACTCTTGTGGGGATTCACAGAAAAAAATTGCCTAGACACTTAACTACCTAAAATATCAAAACACTTGAATGCGCACACAATTCTCAACTCACACATGAAGCGGGTAGGTATATATTTTGAATATTATAAAGTAAACATTGATTATCTAAATGTACTCTGACGTTGGCGGCTTTTGGGCATACTTAGTTCATGCTTTTGACACGCCTAGTAGGGCGATCTATAGGGCGCGCGCGGCGCTATTCATAGATTGAACTTCACGCATATTTTTGAATGTGTAGATTTAGGTATTTTTGGCAACTACTTTTGTACAATATTTATCTTTTTATTCGAGAACGGTAGAGTAGGCAGTGCCTTTGCGAAATGCATACCTCTGCCTACATCTGACGTAACTGATATTATAAAAAAAAGTTTAATTGCTCGTGGTTCTACCAGTTCTCGGAAGAATTATCCACAGTAAATTAAATACACAGTACCTTTACCCAATTGTCCCATATTTGTCATTATGTTTGTGGGTAATTAGGCAATTCGTAATTCGCATTACCAATGCGTAACGAATAAGAATAGTCTGTGGCAATAACTGCATTTAAAGTGTGTGACATTTTACATTAATCACATCAGCCATACTCTGACATTTCATGTTCATGATGCTATAACTCCAAAACACAAAAGCTTGGCATATTCTATTAATGACTTTGTAACTGCTTTTTATATTGTATATTGTAACTTTGTTATATTGTGTACATTTTGTTTTTAAGTTCAGTCAGTTATAACCCACAAAACCTGTATATAAAATTTACCATGAAGCAGACAATCTGTTTGTATAGAAAAAGAAAACCCTAAAGCAGTGAGTTCTGTTGATACGAATTTTGCACAACTTTTTCCGACTGGAATTTCTAACTCTACAAAACTATCTTTAGTTCATAATTAATAACGTAATTTCATTTTGAAAAATTAATAATAATGTACAAAAATTTGGTTGTCTGTAAATTCGGTTTACGGGCGATAATTTTACGTGATAACGTCATAAGAAAACTTTAACATAGAATTTTACAGTCACAAGCCGAACGCTTAGGCCGATCGTGCCTCTCTATCGCTTGTTCCGCAATCTCGCTTGCACGCTCGGCTCAGGCGGAACGTGACAACGTGACCATGAGTCATACTTTTTCGTGAGTGCTGCCCGCGTTCATCGATTTATAAAACGTTATCACGTCAAAAATATTGTTAATCTCGTGATTTTCAAATGCTCAGTAAAAAAAAATTGTGTTAAAATATCTGGGAATCCGACAGTCAGGCAAGTTATTGAAAAATGTAATAAAGTTCGTTTGAAAATATTTTAAAGCACCAAAAGTTTTGTTTTTTCGTTGTTACTGAAATCTAGTCGATAAACGCTTTACGCAGTCCGTACCACAGTTTCTCAAACTGGGGTGGTCGCAAACTCCAAGGGGGTTAAATTATTTTAGATAGACGATTTCTGTATGTATTTACTTTTTAAAGGCCTTAGACGAGAAGCCTTTTTCAGCCAAGTAAGAAGTGGAATAAGCTTCCGTATTCACTTGGTCGTGCAAACCAAAATTTATCTGAATCTTGAGACAAAAGTTCTAGTTGTAGAGTTGCCGATATTTCAATTAGTTGTTTGTAAATTTCGATTTCAAAACATTACAAAATTAACATTTCAAAGCGTTTTTAAAAGAGAAAAAATATTTAACATAAGATAGGCAGATTTAAACTAACAGCAACAAAGCTTTCTGTTTAAATTGTGCTTCATTGATGTAAAACATATTGAAGTGAATCTATTTAACAACAAGACAGCTCTACCGACTGGCATGACCATTGGCAAGTTAGCTCTGCAAGCTGGGAGATAAAACAGCCTATGCTATCGGTGACAGAGATAACTAACGGGAACATGAAAACTAATGCCCTCCATGATAGTCGAGCTTTCGAACCATCCACGAATCAGTCTGAAGAATTGTAAACAAAAATATGGAACCTGTGTTCTACGATTGTAGGTCTCTCACATTCAACACAATCGTTTCATGTTAGTAATATAAAACTTTGATAAGCTCTAAAATATGTAATGGGTTGGTCGTAAAGTCAATTGCTTTATTTTTTGACGTGATAACGTCTTATAAATCGATGAACACCGGCTGCATGCACGAAAAAGCATGACTCATTGTCACGTTCCGCCTGAGCCGAGCGTGCAAGCGAGAGGGCGGAACAAGCGATTGAGAGGCACGATCGGCCTAAGCGTTCGGCTTATGACGCATCAATGTTTTCTTATAACGTTATCACGTAAAATTATCGTCCGTAAACCGACTTTACAGACAACCAAATTTTGGCTTTTAAAAGGGTCGCGACACTAAAAAGATTGAGAAACCATGGTCTGTATTCTACACCAATGTTAAAGATTCACTTTTGTATTGGTAATGATCTACATAATCTTTCTAGTTTTATCACACACCTATAAACTATTTTTTTATTGAGCCCACCTCGTAGAACAGGTTATTTTGTTATTTTAACAGGTTATGACAGCCACTCGCCTCGTGGACAAGATTGTAAACGATAATGCAGAAAAAACTAACTCATATTCTCATTACATAAAAAAGAAACATAATAATTCGACCTCTGGTCATCGGCCGAGTACATCGAGGCTTTCGATATTCCAAATAAAAAACCAGATTGAGTAGCAGTGGTGGCAGCAAGTACGAAGCAGGTTTCGAGGAGGCAGATCTGACAGGTTAAAAATGAACTAATTTATATTATTCATTTTATCGATACCAACAATTATGGGGGTGGGGTATGTATTGTATGGGGTTTTTAGAAATCTTTTTTTTTTCAAATATTTTTTCTTGAAAATCAAACAAAAAAACATTTTCTTCCACACGTCGCCATTGGTTACTCAACCGAGTAACCAACCAACCCCTAACTCCGCCCCAAACTATCCACAGCTACAGATTTTTTAGTTTTTAGTTGAAAAAAAAAAACATCAAAAAGTCACCGGAGAACAAAATTTCATTTCCATTTTTTACTCCAAATAAGGGGCCATCCATAAATTGCGTCACACCTTAAAGGGGTGAGGGGAATAGAGAAGTGTGACATTGTGTGACAAGGTGTATGGGGGGTTATCAGCTCGATGACGTCACGTGTAAAAATCTAAGTTATTAAAACTTAAATGTAAAGTACTGTTTTGATTATTTTTAGACGTAAAATTGCAAAATATATGAGGGGGTCTCACAAATGTGACAATGTGTGACAGAAACGGGGGGGGGGGGGGGAATCATGAAATTCGTGTAACGTAATTTATGGATGGCCCCTAAAGTCAGGAATCACTGGTTAAAGTAAGTCAAGTACGTCCCATACCCTGTGAAATGCTACACATTTCATATTTTTATTAAATAGCTATATAAATTATTTACATAACTAGCAGTTCTGTGAACTGTACCGATATCCAAAAAAGTATTTAAATATCTAGTTTTTTCTTATTTCAAATCAATACAAAATTTTTCTCTGAAATTATAAGATTATAAAGTGGGTATTTAAATTCATACCAACTTGATTAATAAACACGACGATTTCACATTTATAAAAAGAATCTACATAGAACTATTAACCCGTCGTATGCCGATGTTAAATTTTCGCCGTGCGTCAGCTGATTTTATTTTCGTAGTAACTTACTTGTTTTATATATTATTAAAAATCTTGGCTTCTTCTTGAGGACTCAAAGTGAAACGCTAATGAAAAGTTGTCAAAAGAAGCGAGGTTAGCAGACCACAGAGGAGTGCTGATACCTAAATTTATGGTAATGAGACACGGAACTGGCAGAGGAAGAATGAAAGCAGACGAACTATGTAGAAATGATTTGTCAATGAGGCGTCAGGGAGGCTTGTACAAGGTTTACGGAAACTTGAAGTATCTATAAGTAGGAAAATGTAGTCACATTTTGTAATCAATTCTGTGGTGTTTTTTTATTTGATTGGAAATTTTATGGTTAAATTTGATAATAATTGGTTGCTAGGGTGTTAATGTCAGTATGGTTTTATAAACAACTAGCTGATCCGGACACGCGTTGCTGTGACGTAAATCGAAACACAACGCCATCTGCTGGATGATTATCCAACCTAGAAAACCAAGTGCTGTATCGATAAATTAACTCATATCGCCATCTGTTGAAAATTTATGGAACTTACAAATTATAACAAATATTAAATGAATATTTAATTCGCCTCAGTATTTATTTTTCAATTATTTTGGTCCAACTTCGAGATAAAAAAACTACCTTATCTTTTAAGTTGGTCCAAATTACATACGGTTAGTCAAATTTGATCAAAATCGCTTAAGTAGTTTCGGAGTTTATCTAGAACAAACATCGTGACGCGAGATTTTTATATATATAAAGATAGACATAGACTCCAAAAAACCACGCTGAAAATTGTGATACAGATTCACCAGTTTATCGTGTGAAGTAAACCATCCACGACCATGTTACAAATCTGGAGATCCGGAAAGAATGCAGGGACGTTGTAAGGCTAGTGATAGTAAACAAAATTAATAAAGGGACGCTTTGATGGTTAGGAAATCTAGTGAATATTAACAGAAGAGTATGTGTGAAACGATGAAATGATTCACGGGCTCTGTCTATCTCTGCGTGGCAACGTCGTGATGGTTATTATTCACTCTTCTTCGAAGTTGTCAGCCTTGCTTCGCCGTCAATTGACAGCCCAGAAGAATATTTAAATAAATAAATAATTGAGTTTGCGTGAGGGTCATTGTAACCCGCCGAGATAAAGGCGGACCGCTGATAGCTCCGTTGTAACCTGTCACTCTTTCTCATAAACGACGCGTATAACATATAACAGCAAGAGAGGTTATAGTATGCATATGGCTGGTGTATCGTTATGTGCAGGCACAGTGGCATTAGCCGACTGATTTGCAAGTCAATCACTTTCCATCGCTGTATTGAAGTTATGAATGTGAATGTCCTTATGGTCATATATATTATAATAAAAACAAATATAAAACTTTTTTCCACTTTAAGTTTAATGACCGTAACCGGTTTCAGCTCGCTAGAGCCATCGGCTGAAACCGGTTACGGTCATTAAACTTAAAGTGGAAAAAAGTTTTATATTTGTTTTTATTATAATATATTATAATGGAATTCCACCATGAATTATCAGTTTCAAAAATAGAAATCCTTATGGTCAGTTCAACCATGAAATGACATCATTCAGAGTGATTATGATTAATCAGCACATAATACCAATGTCTACCAATGAACTGCACTTACTTGCCCAAATTTATGATCTGTATTATAGAATACACCAAATACCCCTGTTTTAAAGGTACAGATTTAATAACGATTTTGGAAAGTGTTTTCAACAGGCTTCCCTATCTTGGGCGTCGTCATCTGCCCTCTTGAGCCCCATGAGACAAATTGAGGAACAACAAAAGAACATCAAAGGAACAAACGACGTTTATAACTGGCGCTAAAACACAATTTTTTTTATTTTTAATAACAAATGTGACAAGTTTTGTTCCAGATACAGTCGTAACTCGTCGTCTCTGTCAGGTGCGGACTTCCGACTGGGGACCGAAATTATTCACATTAACCAACTCAGGTGGCCCCTACGATAAATAATTTTTTTGGCATAATAATGTGCTATTTTTGGGGATGCTGGGAAAATAGTACACATCGAGGACACAGAACTCGGAAATGTAAATCAAATTTTTTGTCATCGTCGTCGAAAGGGATCCCGGCTGCGTATTTCCAAACCCTACACCGGTTCAGTCGCGGTAGCTACAATTTACATTTTAAATACACCTCTGTATTGATTATTTTTTATCACTTCGCAAAAAAAAATTGTCCTAAAATGTAGATTAAATAATCTTTCCAATGTGTGTATTAGAAATTAATAATTTAATTTTTAAATATATATATTTTTAATATTATTCCCGTATATTGTAAATACACTTCTATATTGGTTATTATTTATCAATTTGCAAAAACAAATATTGTTCTAGAATCTAGATAAAATAATCTTTCCAGGGTGTATATTAGAAATTAATAAATTTATTTCTTAATATTAAAATTTTGATATTGAAAATGTAAATTGTCGCTACCGCGACTGAACCGGTATAGGGTTTGTTTATTACCAGCTAGGTGTCAAAATGATGCATCCTATCGGACATAGGACTTGCTTATGCATTGATGGAGGTCTGAGCTAGAAGTGGTTTGAACTTGGCCGAATCGAAAATCGAACACCCACAAATCTTCATCGCTCGAAAAGTTTCCATTTTAAACAATACTAAAATATTTCCTATAAAGTCCAAAAATTGTTGATATATAAAAATAATGTCCAAATATTGTTGGTATATAAAAATAGAAAGCATTTATTGATTTTCCGTGATTTTGTGAATGTTACAACTCATATACCACTCCCTTCTCACACACTACATACTTACACCAATTGGGGATACCGTGGGAAAAAAATCATTAAAAAGGTTAAAAAGTTTTGATTTTTTGAACCCTCCCAAACGTCCAATGTGAACTGGCAAAAGACGTCTAACGGCAAATAATAAAATTCAGTTTTCATACTCACCATTAGTTGAACATTCCTTGAAAGATTTATTTCCTTAGAATTTCATAATAATTATTCGAATTTATACAATTTTGCAACTAACTATTCACAATTTATGGAATATGAATTATTAACCACTCGAAAGCCTGATTCCTGATTCGAACTCCTTAAGCTTGATTTTAAAATACCTACAACATTGCCAGACAAATCTAATAACGTAAGAGGCGTACCTGACTTATTAATACCCTCCAATTTTGTTGTGACGTCGTTGGATTTGATTTCGTTCTTAATTAGGTTATTCCAAGGCGCTTTTACGAGTATTACCGTGACGTCCCACGAATGCGGTACCGAGACGGCACAAAAATGCAATAAACATAGATCCTTATCCCAATAATGCTGCTCTTTCATACCCATTAAATAATGGTGAGACAAAAGATGAGATACAGAATGTACGTACGTCTGTTTCCTCCAAAAGAAAAAAAGTAATCAGTTTCTTGCAAATTTCTCACACTCCGCATCGCGACGTCTCCGTAGACCCCTACAATATTACTAGCCGTGACATTAATTTTGAAATATAGTTACAAAGATAATATTGAAGTGTGAGTGAATTGCAAAAATTCAAAAACGTCAAACGTCAATGGGCTGAAGATTTTGCTTTCGTTCTTAAACATAAAATGCTACTGATTCTTACACACTAAATAACAATAGTCGAAAATGAGACAAACGGTGAACGTATAAAGATAATTATCTCAATATGATGGCAGAATTAAATTATATATCATGTATTAATTCATTTACGAGAATTATTCCAGGTCAACGACCTTCGTGCATAGATCATGTTTTCACAAATATTCAAGACATAAAAAATATAGCATCTGCAGTTATACAAACGACAATCACAGATCATTTCGGGTGCATTTTTACGTACAATTACGAAAACAGATGTTCATCATTACCAACCCAAGCTCCGGAGAATGAAAACTGCCGACGCAAAACGCTCAACATAAATGCCCTACTACATAATCTAGATAAAGAGAAATGGCACGATATTTTAAATTGTAATGATACGAACGAATGCTTTGAACTATTCGAAATAAAATTATCAATGCATGTAAGAACTGCACATTCTATTGATTCCAGAAAACAATCATCAAAATTTAAACCGGTTAAACCGTGGATAACTTTTGGATTAATTGTGTCAATCAGACACAAAGAAGCAATAAACAAAAGATTAATCCGACAACCTACAAACGAAACCCTAAAAAAATACCTAAAAGCATACAAAAACAAACTTACGTATTTAATAAAAAACACAAAGGAAAACTATTTTCGGCGAAAACTAGAAGCAACGGAGAACGATGCAAAAAAAGTCTGGCATGTTATAAATGAAATCATAGATAAGAAAAAACATAAAAAAATGAAATACATAGTATTACTCATAACAATATCAAAATACGATGCGAAGAAAACCCTTCAGCTGCCGCTAACATATTTAACAACTTTTTTGCAAATGTGGGCAAAAACCTTGCAAATTAAATAGAAAAATTACCGTCCAATGACGAACAGAACATTAACGTCAATATCTCAAACAAAATTGACATGTTTTCCCTTATTTCAGCCGAGGAAATCGAACAAATCATTTCAAGCATGAAGGGAAGATCAGCACCAGGTTTCGATGGAGTTACTGTCGAAACACTGAAAGCTATCAAAAAACATATTTCAAAACCATTGACACATTTAATCAACATTAGTCTTCAAAGCGGAATATTCCCAACGTTATATAAACAAACCATCATCACTCCAATTCATAAATCTGGCAACCCAGAAGAAGTGACAAATTATCGTTCAATATCGCTGATTTCAAACATTGCCAAAATCTTTGAAAAAATTATCAAAAAAAGATTGACTGAATTTATTAACAAAAATAACATAATTGACGACAACCAATATGGATTTATGAAAAATAGAAGTACCCAAGATGCGATTGCCAAATTATCGAACATTATTCAGAACACATTAGACAAATCTTTGAAATGCCTTGGAATCTTCATAGATCTTCAAAAAGCTTTCGATAGTATTTCTCATGATAAACTTATTGAAAAATTAAACTGTGTTGGGATAAACGATAAAGCTCTAAAATGGATAAAAAGCTATCTATTTGAACGATACCAAGTAGTCAAGATAAATAACTCCCTAAGTCTACCACTAACAAGCAATTTCGGGATACCTCAAGGCACTGTGCTAGGTCCCCTACTATTTATAATTTATGTCAATGATATTTTCAAACTACCACTTAACGCAGACATAATATCATATGCCGACGACACAGCTATCATAGTGAATGGGATCGACTGGAATATAGTAAACGAACAAGCAAATAATAGCATGAACACCTTAAAACATTGGTTTGATACAAAACTCCTTTCATTGAACACTAACAAAACATACTACATACACTTCTCAATTAACAAACTAAAAACACTCCCGAACACTAAAATAATTATCCACAATAACAAATGCAATAAAATCACATGTATCCAAGGCTTTTCAACATTGAAATCAGTATTAGAAATTAAATATCTCGGAGTGATAATAGAACAACATATGAAGTGGAAGAGCCATATCTGTGAATTGGTTAAGCGTATCAGAAAGTGTATATATATATATTCATAAGATTAAGAAATATTTTAAAACCCAACAATCTAAAAAGAGTATACTATGCACTAATCCAGTCATTAATTCAATATGGAATTATTGGATGGGGGGGTTCATACAACAATATTCTTACCCCGATCAAAGTGATCCAGAAGCTAATCATTAAAGTAATCCTAAAGAAACCCTCCACATATCCAACAGAAACGCTTTTCGCAGATTTCACGGTGCCTCGAGTAGAGAATATCTTCAAGAAAAATGCAATTATCCAAATTTACAAAGATAATATCGTCAAAAAATTTGAAACCCACCAATCAAAAAGATATCAAGACAACATCAAAATAACAAAATTTAATACCAAACTAATGCAAAACAATTACATTTATTTAGGAATAAAGTATTTCAACAATCTTCCGATTGAAATAAAAAAAATCAAAGACATCAATAAACTGAAACTCAAACTGAAGCAACACTTCATCAGGAATAATTAATTAAATAATTACCTGTTTTTCTCTTTCTTTCTATTTATTGGCAATCTATATTTATTTCTATTTAATTTAGATTTTTCGAATTTCTCTAAAGTGATATTTTAGTATGTAACCATATCCCATTGTATGTACATCTTCACATATAGATGATCCAGAAGTTTCAATTGTTCCCTTATATACTTACCTATTGCATAATGTTATTCTATTTCTGTCATAATTAGTGTAACTCGCTCATCAAGCACAAGAACTAGCTTCTTTGGTGAGACTGCAATTTTATAGAATTTCTGAACCAATATGTAATTTATATTAACCCACTGTAAACTTATATATCTATATTAAATAAAAATAAAAAAAAATAAGAATGTCTGCACCCCAAAGGAAATATACCTACAATCATTATCATACATCTCCCTCACACGTATAAAGAAAATGAAACGCAATCTCATCACTGTCGCTGAGCCGTAGCAAGATAATATATCTGTTTCCTGCAAAGGAAAAAAAGTAGTACTTAAAAGTGGTAAAAAACTAAGCTTATAGTTAGAGTAGGTATGCTAATTTTCGAATGGTGAAACTGTGCAGACGCAATTATTTTAATGTAAGAACCAGGTACTTTCTATAATAATGTATATTTTGATGTAATCATGTAACAAATAATTTATCAAATTATTTCGACAGAGTTAAATCATGCAACAGGTAATTCGCCGGTGTGCTTACAAATATTTTATCAGCTTTGACTGATTATGGGGAAGTCGCTTTGCAAAAGATATTCTTGCATCGTTATGTTTATTTAATAAGTTGTGTCCAACGCAAGTTATTTATGAACTTACTGTTTCTGTTGTAACTTACAACTTATACTGTTTGGTGTGAATAAATAATAAAGATAAATTAAATAAAAGTGTAGGAAGATCTTGTTAGCTAAATTATTCATCTAAATATGCAATTTCAATTTGGGGGGCGGGTATGTTATATATTTGAAGTCGTTCTCTAGTTTGGTGATTTAGCAGGGTGCACGGGATCATGGGGTGAGGTTTGTGTAGGATTATTTTGCCCATCTACTACGTGGCAGGCCGGATAGGGAAAGACTGGTTGAGGGAGACCTTTTGACCTCTCCAGCCTGACTCTGTCGACTCATCACCTTGCACCACAGTAGGAGGGATGAATTCGTAGGTCCGTCACTCCTGGACACATTTACTTCCAGATTCCTACCCACCCGTCAATCCTTTTTCCTTCCCAGAATTTCGTTTCCATAAAAGACCCTCCACACAGCATCCACAAAGGTGACACAGGTAGGGCTATGTAAAACAAAAACAAATAAGTATGCATGGGTACTTGTCGACATTTGGTCGATGTACGTATTACAATGTAAACAAACATAACAGAACAAATAAAATTATAAGGGTGCAGTTCACACGCGGTAGAAGTGAAACCTTAAAAAAACAGAAAGAAAACTAAAGTAGACAAGGGTGGGGAGACTACGAAGCACCATACGAAAAGGATATCGATTATTCTATCTCAATCTCTCGCAGGCTAAATTCTATCGATGTATGTGTTTGTCTCTTTTTAGTATCGCTTTATCGTTTCATCGAGTTTCAAATCACAACGGTGCTAAAAGAGTTTTCACTTCAATAAACAATAAGAATAGTGAAAACAGTAAAAACAACCAGTTTTATTTTATTGTTTTAAAGGTAAAGTCGAAAATGTCTACAGATTGCAGGATGTTGTTTTGCCGATACGTCTCGAAATGAATTTTGCGCTTTCTTTATTTTGATATAGTTTTTGATACATTATATATTTTTTAATATAGCAGATGTTTCGAGGCACAGACACAAAGTGTGAATCTTAAAGTTTATTTTAAACAAACGAAAAAGCGCTTTAAAAAAACAGGTTGCGTAGAAGCCACTTATCGCTAATATCCAAAGAACTGCCTCGACAAACAGGCTTGTCCAGCGAGGCAAGTTATGAAAACCTGAAATAATAACCAATTAATGCGTATTTAAAAAAGTATTCCAGTTCACCTTATGTGTTTAGTAATATCAAACGTATTCTAATAGGAACTCGATGCATATTCTAGAAGGAGTACATTACTCTGCGACACGTACATTAACAGAGCGAGTACAACGTGACATATTTGCTGTAAAGTTGGTGAGAATGAAACCAAAAAAGCCTTGAAAACAATGGGCGCTTGTTTCCGCCTTTTGATTACAGCCTCCATTAGATACCCATTAAATATACTCAATTTCTGCTTATTTATACACCAAACAAAGCAAAACTCGCCAAATTGGCCAATAGTTAGGTACAACATTTCTGGATCGATTAAATTGGCTTCCATCTGTAAAATATAACGATTGAATAAATTAATCGTTATGATATGGAATGTAAAGTTTGATGAACCTAGTAAATAAATTAAATACTATGGCAACGTATTTTTGAAAGAAAAAAACTGTTTTGGGTTCACAGTCCGCAGTTTCCAAAGTTCAGCGAGTCAATAAACTTTGAAAGACTTGCGTTATTGATCAAGTTATAATCATTGTTTACAATACAAGCCTAATAGGCACGACATAACAAGACTTGAGAAAATGTAGAATTAAAGACCATAGAAGACATCAACACGCTTAAGAATTTTTTCGACACTAATTTACTGTCACTACATAGTGAAAAGACATTTGTAGTTCCATTTGCAATTCTTCCAAACGATGCTCCTAAAAATTTTAACATTGTCATATATGAAAATACTAAAATTCAAAGCCAAAATTTTTGCAAATCAAACTGTACAATATTCAAAACAACAAATAAAATTAAATATCTAAGAGTAATTATCTACAAAATAAATCAACAAAATTAAATTATCGACAAATCTGAAATGGAAAGAACAAATATGTCAAGTATTAAAAAAATAAAATAAAATGAGTTTGTTCAATCATTCGAATAGCCTAAGTTTCAGTAGCAGGTCGTAATATTTTGTTTGCAATATATGGGAATTACTTGGGATATGGGAAGGGCTTGCACAGATTCCTTTTACTTCGTGGAAATTTCTGTAATTATAATCGTTTCATTAGGTAGAATTTTGTTTTGGACAGTTTTTATTGTTTGGCATTGAAACTTCCATCAACTTTTTTAAGCATTGCATTCTAACCTCTTTTTTCGGGCTTGTATTTAATAAGTCCCTATCTACTGACAAAACGTTTGTTATACACGTTTATACGTGTTTTATGCTAAACACGTTAAAAAAATATGTAAATGCACTAAAAAATAAACTTCTATTTGTCACACTTACTTGTCAGCCTTCTAACGTTTTTTAAGCGTAGTAATTTAAGCGAAGTCATGACTTTTCATTGAGAAAAAAAATAGTACATACCTACCTATCGATTCTTTATTCTGTTTATTCTCCAGAAATACTTTGTTTTTGTAACGTTTTTCTTTTGATAGTATGACAAATAATGGCGATTTATTAATTTAGAATTATGAGTTGGGGAGGATCTTATAGAAACAATCTAAACTCGGTAAAAGTTCGCAAAGAATTATCATAAAAATTATACTCGAAAAAATCTATCTTCTCAACAGAATAACTTTTTAAATTGTTTACAGTACCAAATGTCGATGACATATTTAAGTAAGCTTCCGTTATAAAAATGTGTAAAGAAAAAATAATAAAGAATATCAAGAATTTCACAAACTAATGGGAAATGGATATCAATTTATTATACATAGATTAAAAAAAATATATAAATATATTTAACTTATATTTATATATATATAAGTTTTTTAAATCTGTTATGTGTGTACTGAAATATAAGGTAAGTCTAGTACTTATTTTTTCCATTTCGGAATAGCTTAGTGCTATAAAATTAGCAAAAGGAAGCAATTTTCTTCTGGAAAATCGAAAAAATGTTATAATAATTGATGCACGCATAAGTATTGTGAAATCTGTATATTGCCAGATAGTACATTCATATTTGATAGTACTTTAATTATAACGTTTAAAAAACGATTTCTTTGGCCAAGGAAAGTCACAGGAAATACTTGACATCCGTATAGGAAACGGATCGTGTGGGAAAATAAATTCTCATTGAAAATTATGTAATCAACAGATTAACTACGAACAATCGTCTTTTGTGAGGGTCGACAAGTGAATTGCCTAATTACTTGTTCATTTTTTTTTCTCATTATATTTGGGCAGATGGGCAAATCCCTATAATGACAGTTTGTAAGATTCGTCAGCATTAAGTAAAAAATAATATAAAATGTCGATAGCCCAAATCAAAGATATTGAATACATGTTAA
This sequence comes from Glyphotaelius pellucidus, assembly GCA_936435175.1. Lineage (NCBI taxonomy): Eukaryota > Metazoa > Arthropoda > Insecta > Trichoptera > Limnephilidae > Glyphotaelius > Glyphotaelius pellucidus. Next base: position 7,522,801 of record OW386537.1, on the reverse strand, counting down.
AGGAAACGTATTGATATAAAAAACGATTATAATTAAGCGAAAATTGTGAAAATATTTAATAAAATACGACTCGTTTAAAATAGAGCAAAAATTGCTTGACGAATGTTTAGAGTAGCATTTACAGATAACTTGTGATTTTTTCTGTAATAGAACAAATGTTTTCTTTCTGTAATACGTGTAACATATAACAGTAAAAAAAAATCTTTTTACTGTAATACCTGTAATATATAACAGAACAAATGTTTTTTTTCTGTAATACCTGCAAAATATAACAGAACAATTTTTTTTTTCTGTAATACCTGTAACATATAACAGAACAAATGTTTCTTTCTATAATATAGCAGAACTTTTTTTCTGTAATGCCTGTAACATATAACAGAACAAAGTGTTTTTTTAATAATTTTCGAAGCATACTGATGAGCATTTTTTTTTCTATTGAAGGAATTTTAATTAACGTTTCGGATCGGCAAATTTGTAGGTACTGTAATAATCTTCAAAATAAGATATACTTTTTAAGAACTTAAAGTGTTCAAGGGAAATATATAAATTTGTTTTAAATTTATAACTAATAATAATAATATTAGTTATAAATTTGTAAATAGAAATTTGTTTTAAATTAATAACTGATAATAATAATAATAACAATAACAATAATAATAATAACTTACATAATAATAATAACTTATATCATTGATGTCGCTATTCCAAATTCCTGTAATATTCAAAAATCTGTTTCTGAAAAAATTAGAAAATATACAGATTTAGGAAATGAGATTAAAAGAATTTGGCATTCTCGGACTATAAAAATATTACCATTTGTTATTTCGGCTACTGGCATTATACCTAGCTCTCTAATTAAAAATTTAGGCTTATTAGATTTGTCAAAGAATCTTTATATAAAAATGCAAAAATCAGTCATATTAAATACATGTAGGATTACGAAAGATTTTTTAAATATTTATATTGAGGGATCGGTAGGATTTATCGGTTCAGTTAGGAGTTCTATCGAGCCGAACCCTCTGATATGAAAATATCTGGAGTCGGTGAAGTATTTTCCCATATGGTCTCTGGTAGGTTGACGTGTTGTTCTTGTATAGTTTTGTATTTAGTATACATACAATGCAATTACATCGCGTGAATTGACTAGATTAGCATTTGTGGAAAAGTGTGTGGAAGGATTAAGTTTTTCCTGTGAGGAAGATTTAACCCGGACATAAAATCTAGAGAACAAATAAAAAAATTTGTAAATATTGCGAATTTCGGGGGCTTAGGCCATCGATATTTATTTCGCTTATGGTGGTAATCAATTCCATAACCAAGCTATGTATGTTTACCACTTCTATTTGTTGTTCATTTAAGATGTAATCGTCTCGTTGTTGACATTCAAATAATATTATAGAAAACGTAATATTAACAACAATCTCCTTTGCACTTAAAATCCGTGACTTCTAGTAATTGTAACCTTGATTTGCCAATCAATTAACATTGCGAAGTTTTACTTAACAATGGTAATTTATGGAAACGACTTATAATTACTTTATTGTGATAACGGATATAATTGATTATATTCATTTGTTTAACACCGACTAAACGACATTTCCTTGTAGAAAATTGAGGTTTACCCACCGTTAAAGGTCGTTAATTTACTTCCCAAATGGGGGCCTATATTTGAGAATATTTTAGTAAGTAAAATTTCTGTTACAACTGATACAATCCTAATAGACTGGTAGTTTTGTTACAACTGATACAATCCTAATAGACTGGTAGTTCTGTTACAACTGATACAATCCTAATAGACTGGTAGTTCTGTTACAACTGATACAATCCTAATAGACTGGTAGTTCTGTTACAACTGATACAATCCTAATAGACTGGTAGTTCTGTTACAACTGATACAATCCTAATAGACTGGTAGTTCTGTTACAACTGATACAATCCTGATAGACTGGTAGTTCTGTTACAACTGATACAATCCTAATAGACTGGTAGTTCTGTTACAACTGATACAATCCTAATAGACTGGTAGTTCTGTTACAACTGATACAATCCTAATAGACTGGTAGTTCTATAGACAGTGACTCTCATCCAAAAAAGTATCTTTATAATTTTCTTTTATTGAATTAATCAAAACCAAAATTTCTTCATAAATCGTAAGATTTGTAGGTAGTTGCTTAAATACTTACCTACTAAGTTATAACCATGTGAAAAAAAATTATTCAATTTGTTCAAAGAAATGTCACTATCTCAATAACAATTCTGATAGTGGCCTTTAAATGAAAATAACCCAATTAACTGAATGATAATGGGGTATTTCCACAAACCAGGTATACCGCTAAAAACATGTGGAAGATTTAAAGATTATTTTTCTGAACATGATTATCGCATTAAAATGTTTAATTTTGATATTTTCATTCATAATTATTGATTTCAAAATACGCGTAAACGGAACGAAACGTAAACGGCCCATAACTGCTTGTACGATTCATGACGTCGCAAGAGTCGCCGTTCCGAGGTTTATCACCGTGTTACTACCAAAAATCTAAACATCCTAGACTTGTTCGGGGTTATAGACGGTTTTATTTCATATTTAAGATGATTGTGTTATGTTTCTACAGTTTTATATAATATTGTTCAGTTGTAATGACTGACAGTAGTATTTTTAACGGCGTAATCCGACAACTTGCCTAAAATAGACGCTACAATGAATAACAATAATTTTCTAAGCCGTAAATTTCGGGATTCTAAGACGATATGGTAATGAAAACATTTTTTTTATACAAACTCTCATATTATATACTGGTTTCAATATTTTGACAAAATAGAATTAATTCCGGCCCTTTTCTTGTCTTGATTTAAAATAAATAAAAAAAATATTTTTTAAACGTTTATTATAAAATTTATATATACAATTTATATATACATACATATACATATTAACGCCGGGATTGCTAGTCGAGAGCCTTACACCTCGACCACGGAGGCAGTCATTATTGTGTAGATATCCATCTTACGACTGTATACAAAGGTGTTTCCACGTTTAAATAATGAATTTAAATAGTCAATAACAAAAGGTTTTTTTTGTAGCTTAAAATTTAAATGAAGCCTCCTTCTTCTTCTTCTTACTGTACTATAGGGCCAATATATACTGCAGATAGTACACAACTGCTGACCCTGTACAAATCGCAAGTCCACCTGTTGAATTTGGCAGCCACCTTTGGTCTAGAGTCCCAAAATATTTGAAAATTCAGAAAGCATAAACGGGCGGCCCGTTCGATAGATTTTCCTCTCTAACAAACGGATTGCAATGTTTAGCGCGCAGGTTTCAGATGGGAATGGTGTCCTTGTTCTACCGGTATTTCAATAGAAGATGCTCCGAGGACCTAGCGTCATTGAACCCTTTGGCGGTGGTGTCAAACACATTAAACGCACTCCCAACAATTGTACACAGTCGATATTTTTTGTCGCCTTAGAAATGGTCGTTTAAACATATTATTTTGGGTTTTTCTTGTAGTATTTGTAAACATGTCTACCAAACTATACATGTTTTGCAAGTGGGAAAATATAGGATAAATATAAAGATATAATTCGAGCAAACTGGAAGTCAATAAATAACACCAAGTACATCTTACGGACTCACTACAGGCGGCGATCGCATGATGAGAGGCGCCTGTGACGTCACAGAGTGACTGGTGGCAAAACCATCGTTTTGGTGGCATTTTAAAAAGGCGTATTTTAAAACGTTATAGAAAGTTAAGTCGTCGTCATAAAAATAAAATAAAAATTCCGTTATCATCGTAATTTTTTGCTTAATTTTTTTCAATAATAAAAAAAATGTGGAAATACCCCATTACGCTCAATCAATTATTTAATTTTCTGATATAATGGAAAAATTATGACATTATAGGTTTACTGCTAGTTATTGATTTAATGGTGAAGGTTAAGGATCTAAGTACCTATATAATAAATAAGGTAATTGACAAAATGCACGAAAAGATGTACACAGCGATAGAAAATATTAGCAATATCTATATCTACTGGCTCCGTATATGGTCACAGAATCCTAAAAGCTTATTATTATTATTTTCTTAATGTTATCACTACTATTATCTTATTGTCTTTTTTTCATGTACAATCGTATCCACCTCGTTTTCTTTTTTTTCAAATATTTTATGTATGTATATACCCTTATGGAATGTGTGGGACTGCACTATCCTCCCCACATACCGGAATAAACATTTATTATTATTATAGTTACCCCATAAAGAAAAAGAAACCTATTATATCTAATAAGTTCACCATGAAGACATCAGGATCAAAATTGTTAAATTTTGATTTACGAAAAATTGCCCATTGATAGAATTACTTTATAATTCTATTTGGTTTCTTGATAATAATTCTACAAGTTCGGGTTTAACTGTGAGTCTCATTGACACATTCGAAATCATTATCTTTTCACGACAGCTTCGCTAAACAATGATTTAAACAAGAGTAGTATAAATTAATAAAAATAAAACAACAAATTATTTTTTAAATTTTTTCTTATCAATTTCCTTTTCTCAGTTTTATATTTTTTTCGTCACTGCACTGACTGATAAATAATTTTTTTTTTCTACAGAATGTTGCGTTTCCTAGTACCGTGCGCCCTAGCGCTGGTATCAGTCTCCCTGGGAGCTGATCTGAAGGAAGAGTTTGCCTGGAAGGAGATGACCTACGAGTGGCCCAGCGCGGACTTCAAGGCCAACGCCATCAAGACCGGAGCGTACATCCCGGAGAACAACCTGCCCGTGGGCCTGGCCGCCTGGAAAGACAAGCTGTTCATCACCATCCCCAGGTGGAAGGGAGGAGTCGCCTCTTCGCTCAACTACGTGACCATCGGATCGGACAAGACCTCCGCCCTGAAACCCTACCCCTCGTGGGAGGCCAACTACATCCCCTCGGATGATGACAGCGCCGTGGGAGAGGCTACCGCCAAGGGGAGGGAGCACGCTGCCAAGACTGAGGCCTCCTCAGAAGGATTGAAGGATAATGCTACCATTGTGTCGGTATTCCGGCTGTGGACTGACCAGTGCGACAGGCTCTGGGTTATGGATACTGGACTGGCTAACATTTTAGGTAATTAATAATAAATTTACCAAACTCTTTCATTCTTTTAAGGAATGTTAGCTATTTTACTAGGGGTGGGGAAACCGCGCCTGCCGGCCTGCTGAAAAAAACGCAAACAAATCATTCAGAACGCGAATAAAGATAAATCCTATTATTTATTATTTTAACTTTATGAGTAAAACCTCAAACTGTAATATTTAATTAAATGAAGACATTATGAGCGAAACTCAATCGAAAATCTGGAAACAAAAAAATCAGAAAAAGATATTGGCACCTCTGGGACTGACTGGGCCGAGTGGACTGACTGGTCCCAGAGGTGCCAATATCTTTTTCTGATTTTTCTGTTTCCAGATTTTCGATTGAGTTTCGCTCATAATGTCTTCATTTAATTAAAGATAAATCCAACTCATGTTCCGTGCATAATTATGAAATTTTTTATGCTGACCACAAATGTTGCAAAATAAAAAACTGCAATTAATTTATGCCGGTGGACTGGTGGACTCGTATTTAGATTAATTCTTAAGATAAAACCAGTCTTATGTTCAGAATGCACAGATAAAATTCCAGTTGCGTATTTCTCTGCTCACGCATTTCGACGGAAACAATTGTTTTCTGAGTGGAGTCTATAATTCCAGTTTCACACCATTTGCTGCAAAGTTCGGAGGAAAAATGTCTGCTTGTTACGCATACAACAATACTTTGTGCTGTGCACTACTAGCATAAAGAGTTTTGTTCTTTAGTTGAAAACCAGTTTTGTATTCCGAATACGATCGAATACGATTTGCTAAAAATCTTTGTACGGCCAGCGGATAGTCCATCGATAAAACATCAAAAACATGTCCAAACATCGATATGACTCCCTACGGCAAAAACATTCCCGACCCCAAAAAGGGGTGTTGTTAGGGTAGAAAAATTGCATTTTCTTTTTTGTGCGATTTATATACATCTTTGATTAAATCTCAGATTTTATAATACTTTTATAAGAACTAGGTCGTAAAATAAACTGTCAATTTTACAAATCCGTGCTACCATTTTACTCTAGTAATTATCATTGCTTGGAGGCCTATGATATGATTGTTGTGTGAATCAGTGGCATTTGAATAATTTAATATTGCTTGTGAAAATCGAAGTGGAACTCAAACGATGCAAATTACTAAGAAAAGAGATTTTGAAATTTTCATGGGTATTATTTTGTATTAAAATAAAGAAAATTTTATCTTGTTTTTAGGTGCCCCTAAGCAAATCGCCAAGCCATCTCTGGTCATCTTCGATCTGAAGACCGACAAGCTCATCAGAAGGTACTTCTTCAAGGATGAAGATGTGGAACATAACTCCTTCCTCGCTAATGTTGTAAGTAGAGCCGTCGACACAATTCACAATAATTGTACCATTTTACAATCTTTACATTATCTATGCCATATTATTTTGCTTCGCGAAAACATAAAAAATTTTCCACGTTGGTAAAAATCAGATAAGAAATATTATACATTCTCTAGACACGATTTTATGATTCTCCGGGTTAATAGTGTTTAATTTGTGGTTATTTGGAGTGTTCAATCTATCAACCCAAGAATGCCAGCCCATTGTTTTGGACAACATTGCAGTCAACAACAGTGAAAATTTTCGACATCTCCCCGTTTACCAAACTGCCAGATTTGGAATCGTAGACTTTATTGACTTAATTTCTAAACATTTTGCGAGACTTGCAGCTTTTAGAATCTAAAAACTGCAGGTAATAGCCCCTTTATCTAAAATTTAGATAAAGAGAATGTAGCAGCTTAAGCGAATCGACATCTCACCATCAAATGACCAAATTTTGATTCCAAATGTGTCAATAATTATTCCAGGTTGTGGATGCTGATACTTGTGATGACGCTTTCGCATATGTCCCCGACCTCGGAGGATACGGCCTGGTGGTCTACAGCCTGAAGCAGGACAAATCCTGGAGAGTGAGGCATCACTTCTTCCACTTCGATCCCTTGGCTGGACAGTATAAGGTTGGCCCAGTGACCTTCCAGTGGACTGATGGAGTCTTTGGAGTTGCTCTGTCCAACAAACTTCGAGACGGGTAAATATTATTGAAACAATATTTGGATTGTCCAAACAACGTGAATAAAATAACCTAAACATCAGATGCCTCCAAGGTTCGTATTTAGAAACTCCCGCATCTGCGCAAATCACTGGTTTAATTTTGTATTAATGATTAATAATTTTTATTATGGAGTTTCGAGCCATGATTTTTACTATTTTGTAGCTTGTTCTCATTTTTTGTGACGGTTTATACATCGCGTGTCGTCTCAGTTGACAAAAAAAGTTGTCCAAAAATTTCACAACAGAAATTTAGATTGGATTCTTTGGAAGTTACAAATAAGTTGTCAGCATCCAAACAGGCAAAGTCTTGATTCTAGGCGTGAATTGACTATAATCAACTGGGAAGACATACGCGAGTGCATATATTGGTATATCCGCTTTATGTACTTAATGCAAATTATTTATCAATATTATAACATGTTTTCCTTCATCAGATCTCGCAACGTCATCTTCCACGCTTTCTCGAGCACCAAGGAGTTCCAGGTGTCCAACAAGGTCCTACAGAATGAGACATGGGCCGTTAGCTCTGAAAACTACCACGATTTTAAGGTGTGTATAAATATATCTACTGTGTATTTTTTTTTTTACATGAACTCCACACAGGAGGCCCTCAGGAAAATAAGTTCCCTCAGGGCCTATGTCATCTTTGGGGATGATGTGTGGAGGGTTTTTTAAGGAAAGGAAGGAGAGGAGAGTTCTGGGAAGGAAAAGGGTTTAAGGGGGGGGTAGGAATCTGGGGTTCGGTGTGTCCTGGTCATCCACCTCCAAGACCCAGACAAACCTCACCCCCGGGACCCGGAACCCGGGCACCCCTGCTAAATCACCAAACGTAGCGAACCACTTGGGGTGACCTATGGTAGAGGTGTTGGTTATCCAATAAAGGTTCCCGGGGCGGCGGTACCCATTCCCGTTTACCAAAGTGTATAAAGAAACTTTATTCTATCTGGGTTAGTTGTGTACGATTATCTGTCAATCTATGCAACGACACAGGTGGTCACAGACCAAATATTTTACATATTTGACATACTAGATATACACCAATTATACATAAAAAACACTACTAAACCACATTTTGACCAAAAAACAAATTTCAACAAAAACAAACATTAATAGAAAATGTTGCTTGTGTCGTGTTGGAGGACAGCTAGCCGAAGAATCGAACATGTGACGCCTGGAAGGGACCCAGACGCGATACCAAATCAGCCACTGACCGTACTGTAATAATAATAAAAGAAAATATGAATGTCTTTATACTGGAGTTTTCCCTGTTTTATTAACTTCAGACCGTAATTATTTTTTCTGTTATAAAATGACGATGCAGTTTGTAATTGAATAGTGTCTAAAAGCCCCCTAACTAGTGCACATACGTGAATACTCGCCCTCTGTCCTTTCTATTGTGTAATCATATAATGAAGTAATTATGTACGATTTGCAGGTATTGGGAGAGAGAGGAATCAACACCCAAGCGTCTGCCAACTATTTCGACGAGAAGACTGGAGTTCTGTTTTACACTCAGGTAATTTAAAAAAACCCTTAAAAAAGTACTAACTTCGGTTGTGAAAGAATTCTAAAACTTTTTCTTTGAATTAAAGTTTCATTTGAAAATTAGAAGTGTTTGGAGAGTTCAGACAAGTGATAAAGTACCTACCTATTATACCTACAATATTTTTAGAGAAAAATATTCAAATTGCCAACTTCAAAATTGGAACTGATTTGAGGGTTCAGGTTGATGTATTATATTTATATAAGACACGCAGCGAAAAAAAATTGGTTCCACTTTTTTTATCTCCAATTAGTCTAACAAATTTGGCCTCCAAAGTTCCCGACGCTCTAACGCCGAACGACCGGAAACTACCGAATCTGGTAACCGTGCCAGTAGCAGTCTACTCGCGCGATAAAAGTAGATCACATTTCGAAGAGTCACCTTCCGTCAATTTTTCACGGGTCTCTGCTAGTAATCACTTAATAAAATCATGTTTTTATTTCGTAAGAAAGACCACCATTCAGAATCGAAACGTTTCTTGAAATGGCTTTAGTTTGGTGATCAGATCTGATAAGCCAGGTACTTCCTAATCTTCCTTTTCTTCTTTCCTCTCTCATCCCAACCTCACAACATACTCCAATCGGGAATGCCAAAGTCCTACTGGCTCCAGAAGGTTGAGATCATTGGGAGAAATATTTATTTTCTAAAACCTGTTATTAACATGTAAAAAAAACATACGAAAAAATTTCAATGTTTCTTTAAATGGCATCAAGAAATTTTTACTGTAATAAGTAATAAGATCAAATGCGTAGGAAAGGTGCACTGGAATCGACGACAAAATATGGAAAAAAAATCATCCTTCACATTGATAAAAAAAGTGCTTCGAAGTCTCCCCACTCTTGTCTACTTTAGTTTTCTGAAGGCTTCACTTCTACCGCATGTGAATTGCACTCTGATTTTTTTAAATATTAATGCGCTCCCCCTATTATTCATTATTCGTTTCTACATAATATATCTCCCAAACAAACCATATTCAGTCATCTTTTTCTTCTTTTTGAACGCTTATAACAGAGCTTTTAATGAAATATATTGATTCTAGGTAAACCGTGACGGAGTGGCTTGCTGGAACACCAAGAAGCCCCTGACCCCCGAAAACACAGCTCTCTTCGTCAGTGACGCCAACACTCTGGAGTTCCCCAATGACATCAAGGTGAGATCAACAGGCCCAAAGTAATATACAGGGTGTAACAGCACATACCCGAGGGATTTTAACTAGCGATTCTTGAGCGTATTTGGAGTAAAAATGTTGATGTCATGCTGTCAACTTTTTGTCTTATATGTTTTTTTCTATTAAAAACAAAAAAAATATTGCCCAATCAAACGTCGCTACTGATCTCATCACTACGGGATATATCACCACCTCCTAGGATACACCCTGTATAGTAGATTTTTTCCAACAAATGCTCTTTGTAAAGACGAACAACTTGTGCTCCTTTATACGCAGGGCCATCTTAATGGGTGATGGGTCCCCTGGATACACTGGAATTTAGGGAGGCACTCCCGAAAAATCGCCTTGGCTCCTTGACCAAGCCCTGCACTAAGTTTGGCGGCCCTGAGCTAAGTTTGGATACACTTTTCAATTTGGGAGGCGGGAATGGGTACCGCCGCCCCTGGAACCTTTATTGGATAACCAACACCTCTGCCATAGGTCACCCCAAGTGGTTCGCTACGTTTGGTGATTTAGCAGGGGTGCCCGGGTTCATGGGGTGAGGTTTGTCTAGGTCTTGGAGGTGGATGACCAGGACAAATTTCTGAAAAATGAAGGTCTGAGACCGCCCAAATTAAAGTGGTGGAATACCCCTCTAGAGAGAGGGAGGAGATTATTTTGAAAGGCACATGTTTATAAACTGGGTCGACTGAGTAGCGTCCTCTATGTTTTCATTCGTGCTAAATTGAATGTAACCACTCCCAAGTCGATGTAAACAATATTTGGTGAGATAAAACAGGTTTTTGGTGAAAAACATTGAAATAATGCAATTATTCAAGCAAAAAATATTTAATTACCAAAACACGACATTAGCAAAAGTAAATATTTACCAATTCAATTTGAACTCTGCCGATCTTTATTTCTACAGCCTTTCTTCTGTGTGAGAAAAGTTTCAAGAATGCACGAATTTTGTCATTTATTTAGTGCATGTTGGTACCGTGCACGTTGGTATCTGTGCTTTTATTATTGATTTGAGGTCAAAAAAATTTACTACAAAATGCGGAAAAATATCTTCAAAATTAGTTTCATACTTTTTTAAAAATGAATAATTTGTAACTCCTTTTCAAAGTAATATATGTACCTACACCAGTTTTTTGTTGATCCGTTTGCTCTTGTTGATCCATACGGATATGTTGATCTATTACCGAAGCTGCTATACATATGCTGATCCGTATAGATCAACTTAGGTCATCGAGATTTAGCTGTAAGCCACGCCCATTTTTCGGTGGCTTATACATTTTACTTTTTTTTCACTTATTGGTCCCTTATAGGTCACCCCAAGTGGTTCGCTACGTTTGGTGATTTAGCAGGGGTGCCCGGATCATGGGGTAAGGTTTGTCTAGGTCTTGGAGGCGGATGACCAGGACACACTGAACCCCAGATTCCTACACACCCCTTAAACCCCCTTCCTTCCCAGAACTCTCTTCCCCTTCCTTTCTTTAAAAAAAACCCTCTTCACAGCATCCCCAAAGATGAAATAGGCCCTAAAGGCTCTCCGCACAAAAACATGAACAATATAACATCGTTTTGGCGGCGAATAAAATAGGCATATCTTAAATCTTTATAGAGAATTTATTCGACCACATAAAAGTAAAATAAAACTGCTACTTATTATCATCAGAATTCTCATCACTACCATTTTGTTATGAAATTGACCCTTAACAATTTTATTTCCAGATCGACAACAACGGGACCCTGTGGATCCTTTCCGACCGTCTGCCAAGGTTTATGTACCAGTCCCTGGATTCCAAGGACATCAACTACCGTATCTTCACCACCGATGCCGAGGACTCTATCAAAGGCACCGTGTGCGCATAATAACAACCACCAGTATTAAATTAGACAACATAAGTTTGTGATCATTTTATACCTTACATGTAAATTCATGTTATTGATTTAATTAAATAAAAAATATAATTAAAAATGTTTTATTTTCATCATTTGATTATTGTTGCTCTTTTTTAAGTGAATACCGCATAACTGCTCCCAACCGGAGCCGGTGAGATTATGGCATCCCCCATTGAGGTAGTGGGGAGGTAAGGCAGGTGGGGAAGAGAAAGGAGGGGAAGTACTTGGATAAATACAGCAAAAGCCATTTCAAGTAACGTTTCAATTCTGAATAATTGCCTTACACTAGGGCGATACTGAGAGTATCTTCAACTCTGAAAAATCTTTCAGTTCTTGCTGAAAAGGAGTGAAATTATTTATTTCGTTCTTGGGGTGAGGTTTTTCTAGATCTTGTTGGCGGATGCCACCAGTGCGTAGTGCGTGGCGGGCCGGATCGGGAGACTGGTTGAGAGAGATCTTTTGATCTCTCCAGCCGGACTCTCTCGACCCGTCGCCATGCACCGTGGTAGGAGGGATGAATTTACAAGTTTGTCACTCCTCAACACACTGACACCCAGATTCCTACGCACCCCTCATACCTTTTTCCTTCCCGGAACCTTCTCTCCTTCCTTTCCCTAAACAGAACCTCCATACAGCAGTCTTCGGAACCTATATCTTTCGACGGGTTCCATGCCAACGGAGAATAAAGCCAACTCAACACCTCTTTGAAAAGTAATTAAAAGCTATGAAATAAATAATTTTAAAGTAGCCAATAACCTTAACCTAGCGTAACCTATTTAACAATTTTTTTTATTTTTGTTTTTTCATCACTTTTAATGACTTTTCTGATGTGGTTCTGAGTTGTTTTCATTCTGAGTTGTCCGGTCACCTTTTCGATGGCACTCAATAAGATTCTCGATTTCTTGGTCGATGCTATTCAGTACGATCCATTTTCCAGAAGTAGTCCAAACAATATAGAAGTTTTCTTAACTTTTAAACAACTGAAATGATTTACGTAGAAACTTGAAGATTGCATTTAAAAATCCTTAATTTTATAGTAAAATTGTTAGTTTTTAATTTTTTGAGTGGGTACGTAATTTAATTTAGAGCAGCTTGTATAATTAAATAAGGGTGCCTGTTAATAGATAACGGCGATATAATCCAACACCTCTGCCATAGGTCACCCCAAGTGGTTCGCTACGTTTGGTGATTTAGCAGGGGTGCCCGGGTCCATGGGGTGAGGTTTGTCTAGGTCTTGGAGGCAGATGACCAGGACACACTGAACCCCATTCCTACCCACCCCTTAAACCCTTTTCCTTCCCAAAACTCTCCTCCCCTTCCTTTCCTTTAGAAAAACCCTCCACACAGCATCCCCAAAGATGACATAGGCCCTGAGGGAAATTATTTTCCTGTGTGGAGCTCATGTAAAAAAAAAAATCAAATCAAATTAGCTTCATAATAATATGAATGTTAACGATGACAACTACCCAAATAAACATCATAAACACAGTGAGTAAAATGTAGGCATGTGGAATTTGCAGTATTTTCTAACAAATAAGCTCTAACCGAAACACAATAGACATTATCCCACTTCCGTCTTTTTGTACCTTTTTCGACCGTTTTAATAACATTTTTGCCGTATGTACAGTCTGACATTATTTATTATTAGTAGAGAAAAGGGCGGTACGGTCGAAGGTTTTAAGACCAAGCATTCCGATTTTCTATTGACATATAACATGCTTCCCTTGAACATTCCGATTTTCTATCCACATATAACATGCTTCCCTTGAACATTCCGATTTTCTATCGACATATAACATGCTTCCTTTGAACATTCCGATTTTCTATCGACATATAACATGCTTTTCTTGAACATTCCGATTTTCTATCGACATATAACATGCTTCCCTTGAACATCCGATTTTCTATCGACATATAACATGCTTCCCTTGAACACACACAAAAAATACACCTTGTTTTTCAAGATAATCTTTATTTATTACTAGAGTTGAAAGAGTAATTTTATATGAATTTCCAACGATAGAAAAAAATTGCGAAGTTTGCTCCGAAAATTGTAAAAAAACACATCTTGTTCAATTTTAAACATGTTACATACATGAAAAAAATTACGGTTTTCCACAAATGCTACTTAATTCAGGATCGAGAATTTTTTTGCTCTATTTTAAATAAGTCGTATTTTATTAAATATTTTCACAACGGTCGCTTTCGTCTATTCATTATAATTATCTTTTTCATTGTTATATAAAGAATATGAGTTATATTTATACATATATATTTTACAAAATATTATATTCAAGTTCCATCATTGGTCATGTACACCTATCAGAAAAGAGGAGCTCTTGTGCATGAAAACGGAAATCTCTCCCTTTATAACTCGAATTTACATAAACATATATTCCTCTTCTTTTTGAACGCTTATAACGGAGTCTTAAATGACAACACAAAGATGGCTCTTAGAAAAATGAAAGTAACCAGATGTCGCTTATTAAATAAAATTGATAAATTTATCCAAGACTATCTAGATTGCATTTAGTTCTGGTTGAATCTTACAATCATAATAAAGATAGCAGCTAATAAAACATGCGTTAAGAAAATGAAGATAATGTTGGTAGTTCTTAGTCGGAGTATGATACAGTTAAAATGACAGAATCGGATAGGGACACATTAGCTCAGTGGTCAGAGATGCGCCCCGAAAAGCCGAGGTCCTGGGTTCATGACCCAGATGTTTTGTGTAAACTTTTTTAATATATAACACTTTACATGGAAGGGCGATTTTTTTTTAAATTCGGAAATGATGGTATCAAAATAGCCGTTCATCAGACGTTAAATCAAAATCTACCTTATTAACCGAACAAAATTCTAATTTAAAAAAAAAAAACTAGAAATCTGGTTAGTTGTTTTCCCTTTGGACGACGATGTTTGATTCAAACAAACTGTCAATCTGGAGTGTGAATAAATTTGAATGAAAACAACAAAAATATCAAAGACAGAGTAGCAACTTGGTGCCTAATAAAAAATAATACCATTTGAATTTCTAGAATTTTATTATGCCAAGCTGTACAATGAGAATTACTATTGAGCAAGGTACAATTTGATTCGCGTTGCCGATAAAATCTGTGGTTTTTTCGGAACAATTTTTAATTTTTTTAACGGAAGGTTGTAATTTTTATTATGATATTTATTAATAAACGCAAATTTGTCTATAAAAGATTGACTCATTTTTTTATACAGCGTTAGTTTAAAATTTACATCGCAGCGAACTCATTTGTGCATCAATGTAAAAACACATTTATTTACCGTAACTGAAATAATATTTTGTTCGTTTTAATGTGGGACCCCCTCTTATCTTGGCTAACATAAGGACAATCTTCACCTCCCGACTATTTCTAGTCAACTAACTGAAGTACCCGGCTTTATTCTGCTTTAAAGAATCGGAAAAGGTGGTGGAGGCGGTTTTTCGAAATGTCATGTAGATAGTTACCTTTCTCGTATTCGAGAGGTCAAGTGTGTAAAATTTCAACAATAATAAACATTTTTAAGATTTTTAATAACACCTGTTCTAGGATCCATCAAGTTTTGTTCGTCGTTCTGGGTATTGTCCAGTTGTCGTTGGGAGTCCAAATGAGAGAAGAGTTTTCGTGGAACCAGGTGACATTTGAATGGCCTGATGCAGAATTTGAGAAGAAGGCCATCTCCAGTCGAGCTTATATTCCCGAAAACAACCTTATCCTCGGCATAGCGATCTGGATGGACAAGATTTTCATCACCATCCCCAGGTGGAGAGCGGGTGTGGCATCCGCCCTGAATTACGTTGAGATAGGTTCCAACAAGACCTCTCTAAAGCCTTATCCTTCGTGGGATACCAACTTCAACCCTTCTGGCCAGGTGGTGGCAGCGACGGGTCAACCAAAGAACAATGCAACCATCGTGTCTCCGTTCAGAGTGTTTGTCGATAGGTGTGATAGACTTTGGATTATGGACACTGGCGTTGCTGATTTTCTGGGTTAATTCCTTTTTTCAAACGTATTTATTGAGTTCTAAATTCTAAGTTCCAATAACAATAATTTAAGGCAACGTGTGTGAAACTGACAGAGGAAGGACGATAGAGTGCAGTAGAAAACATAATGTCAGGTATGAGCGTAGGTAACGATCAAGGTTTTTATAATAGGACGCTTCGATCGGTTTGGACATCTAGAGGGAATAACTGGAGAAAGAAGTGTTGGTTAAATATGCGATACATTAGTAGATGGAAACATAACAAGTTGTGAACGCCCCTGAAAGACATGGCATGATCACATGAACCAAATAGTTGGATCAGTTCATGTCAAGAGTCATTATGGGACCATCCATAAATTACGTCACACCTTAAGGAGGGGGAAGGGGATTAGAGAAGTGTGATAAGGGGTATGGGGGGGTCATCAGCTCTGTCATGAAAAATCTAAATGATTAAAATGCAAAACTGTTTATGTTATGTTATGTGACGTCACACTAGGGGAGAGTGGATCTCACAAATGTGTCGATGTGTGACAGGTACGGAGGAGGGGGTAAAAAAATCATGGATTTCGTGTGACGTAATTTATGGATGGGCCCTATAAATAAAATATTGGTGTGATAATTAGATAGTTCTCTGGTAATCCGAATAATTTAATAATAGCTAAAATGATTTGTTTTCTTAGATTCATAATATTTTTCAGGGAACACAACTGAAATACTGACGCCGGCAATTCTAATTTTCGACCTGAAAACAGATGTCCTTCTGAAAAGATACAATCTCAAGGATCTGGACTTTGTTGACTCGTCAGTTTTCCCCAATATTGTAAGAAATTTAATTTTGGTACTCCGAAAACACTTTTCTTTGTGCCCTTAATATAATAATAAGAATAAGTAATTACAAAACATCGTACTATTTAAAATAATCATTAGAATAATAAATAACGACTTAACTCCACATCAAATTGATAATATGAAAAAATCAGTATAACGTAGGTACCGTTAACAGTTTTGTAATAATATCATAATCTGGTGTCAATGAAAGATAAAATGGCTCCATGATTTCTCGAACAGATTTCATTCTTTGACTGAAAAAGTCCAAAGAATGAAATAGAGGATGGTTTTCCATAGAGTTCAAGAAGTTTTAGAAGCCATTAGGAAAATGATGATAACTTGCCAATCTCCATTAAATTGTTGGCTGCAAAATTTACCCAGTGATGTAAAGAGGCTAAATTCCGTAACAACGGATTTCAAACAACAAAAAATCTTCCAAAACTATGGTTCAAAAAACACTGGTCAAGTAAATTACAAGTATACTATGGCAATGTTTTTTTGTTACAATTTAAATCCTCCACCTCATCAGATATTTTATTATAAATGTTACAGTAGTTATAAGCGATTTTGACATTATTTAATAGTGGACAAAAATTGATGGCATTGTGAGAGCTCGATTAACAAGTGTGTTATCCAAGAGAGAAAGAAGATCTTAATTAAATCCCCAGTTTCTACCGTTACTTCTTATATTTTTCTGTCGTTTTCTGTTCACGTTTCATTGATATTGGTTAAAGATTTCCTTTTCTTCAATGATTGTGTATTTTTGACTTTAAACTAACGGTGCGGTGTCAAAAATTAATTATATGTACTTGCCGAAGGCAGATTTTTTTTTACATTAGCTCCATACAGGAGGCCCTTGGGAAAATAATTTGCTTCAGGGTCTATGTCAACTTATGGGATGCTGTGTGGAGGGTCATTTTAAGGAAAGAAAGGAGAGGAAGTTTTGGAAAAGATAAAGGTATGAGGGGTGGGTAGGAATCTGGGGATCAGTCAGTGTATCAAAGAGTTGTCAACCATGAATCCAACCTTTCAACTGCGATGCGAGGCGATGGGTTCAGAGAGTCCGGTTGGAGAGGTTGAAGCCATTCCTCAACCATTCTCTCGCATTTGTCAATTCAGTCACTAAACAATCGAATCATCAATAACTTCGATTGTGGTGAACTCCTGCAATTAATAAATCTTCACGTACCTACACGAACAACTAGACAAATATTAACATTTTATATACATACATCTCATTTCAACTATAGTTTGCATTCTCCAATACGGCGTCTACGTAGTCTTGGTAACATATCTAAACAATATGGATGTATTTGAAAACAATTTGAATTTGGTAAACTACAAATGACGTATGTGCGAACTATTTCTATCTACTTCATAAACTATTTTTATTTTTACTTAACTTAGATTCTATTTTACCTACTTTGTGCCAACTCTTATATTTTACGTAACCTAAATTTTGTTTCTTATATTTTATGTTATTTCCTGTATTTTGTCAAAAATATTTACGGAACTAAATACAAAAGCCCTATGGGCGTTTAAATAAATAAATAATTTGAAAAAAACCTCAAAAAACCTCAAACGGCTAGCGAACAAATCTAGGTAAATTTTTAAAGTTAAGCAGATATCAGCAAATATTTCCGCAAACACGCGTCTTGACTGCACAAATTTGTCAAATTTGCAAAAAATCTTCTTAATTTTCAGGTCGTTGATGTGGGAGAAACCTGCGCGGAGGCTTTCGCATACCTTCCCGACATCGTCACCAACGGGCTGGTGGTATACAGCCTGAAAGACGACGACTCCTGGCGGGTCATCCACCTTTACTTCCACTTTGACCCTTTGGCTGGAGACTACTTGGTTGGGGGCGTCAGCTTCCAGTGGACCGACGGCATCTTCGGCCTCGCCTTGGCCAACAAACAAGCTGATGGGAAAGTTCAACACATAATAATAATTTACTTCTGAAATATCCAATTCCGTCAGAAAAAATCAATTTTTAAGTATTGAGTGCCATTAACTTTCATGGATTAGACACGGCTCTAAGTGGCTCCGGTCAAGTGATTTGCGTATCACAATTAGGCTCATTAATTTAGTCGACTGCCGACCGTCGGTCGATGGAATCATCAAGTACAAATTCCGAGCGAATAACTGAAAAAAAATACTGGCTTGGGTTACACATTCCAAAATCACCGAAAAGTTTGGTTTATATGCAACCGCCACAGCAGGGTAGTATCGACACGACCCTGCGAGTATACCAATACTCGCAGGGTCGTGTCGATGCCGGAAAGAAACGAATCAAACGGAACCCATGGTTTGCTCCTTCCTCACAACAAAGTGGATTTAAATTCGAGTTTGTATGGGCCTGAAAACTCAATTATTTTTCATGCCTTTATATACTTTTTTACTATTACTGGACAAAACAAATGGCAAATTGTAGCTCTGGTAAACGAGCAACTTTTTACTACAATTTCTTGTCGGCAAGGTAATTACGTATTGTCGGTCAAGTTGCAAATGATTGTCGCGTATTCCCTATTCTTGTTGACGTATTACCTGTCTTGAAAATGAGTTAGCTCGGCCATCGATATTACATTGCCAGGCAAAATCTATTTCATTCTCACTCTGTTACAATTAAAAAATATGGAACAAACGACATGGCTTCATGTCTTGTTTTTTAGTTAAATTAATATTTAAAAACTCGACACCTTAGGATGGAAATCAGGTGGTGAGCTGGAAATAGTGGCGTCGAGCCAGAATTTTCAAAATATCTGAACTGTTCTCTGGGGGTGAACCACGCGTCGAAAAAGCATTTCAATAATGATTTTATTTTTTTTATGTGGTATCTTTTTTGGTCTTTATCACGTATTATTTATGTCTTACCGTGGATTGTCAATATATAAGCAGAAATTTTATATTAATCTGACCTTATTCGTGTTAATATTGATGTTTATCCCATTTTAGATCCAGAAAAGTTTACTTTCACCCGTTCTCAAGTACAAATGTATTCGAGGTCAATAACACTGTTCTACAAAATAAAACGTTGGCAACGAATTCATCCGCGAATTTCAATTCTTTCTGTGTAAGTACATACGACCAAGTCTCAAATTGTATACTGTTACTCACCGAACGTTTTTACTCGTACTTGCTTGGTATCTGAAAATGATGTTAATTGAATCATTTTTTTCTATGTAGCTTGTTGGTGACCGAGGACCAAAGAGCCAAGCCTCGGTGAGCGTCTACCACGATAAAAGCGGAATCGTTTTCTTTAATCAGGTAAATTTTAAAAGCATAGCCAAGAAATAACGGACATTTTTTTACATTAACTCCACACAGGGGGCCCTGAGGAAAATAATTTCCCTCAGGGCCTATGTCATCTTTGAAGAAGCTGTGTGGAGGGTGTTTTTGAAGAGAGGAAGGAGTGAACATGAGTCTTGAAGAGACCCATGTTGTAGGAGGGAGGAAACACATCGAGGAGGAATCGTTCCACAGCCGAGCTGTTGAATTCAAGAACGAGTCGTAGAAACGACCCGTTCTCACGTGACTAATGACATCCGTGTACAAATGTTGGGCGCGTGTTTGGCGTGTTTCCCGACTATGCACCGGAGCCGAGGGGATCAATAACGCAAGTTCCTCGGAGCATCTTCCATTGTAATACCGGTAGAACAAGGACAGCATTCCTACCTGACGCCTGTGCTCTAAAGATTGCAATCCGTTTGTTAAGTTAGGAGAATCTATCAAACATACCGCCCGTTTCTGCACAGAGTCGAGGGTTTTTTTAAATATATATTTTGGAGCTCCAGACCAGAGGTGGCTGCTAAATTCAACCGTGGGGCGCACTTGCAATTTGTACAGGGTTAGCAGTTGTGTACTATTAAAGTATCTGCGGGCCCTGTACAGTACGCCCAGTTTCTGAGATGCTAACTAAACTCTGGCTTCGATGGAGACCCCGTACCTGAGCTGTTCGCTTTGTCGCTTACAGTTACACCAAGCATATCGATGGAGGTCCTGTTCGGAAGATTCCTTCTGTTGAAGGAGACTAGATTTTCATTTGGATCCCTTTTAGACGTAATCAGACATGATTGGGTCTTTGAAACATTAAATTACTTCAAGAACATTTGAATGACTTCAAAAATAAGTGTCGAAGCAAAAACGAATTTAACCGGACCTAGCTAGGATCACTAGTGGGTTATTTTCACAAAATTAAGTTTTATTTTTCTGATTGTGATCATCATATTAAAATGTTTATTTATAATGCCTTCAATCACGTTTTTAAAATCAATAAATCACATTTATTGATTTTAAAAACGATCCGAAACTGTACATTCCCAAACGGTTCGAACTGCCATAGGTCACCCCAAGTAGTTCGCTACGTTTGGTGATTTAGCAGGGGTGCCCGGGTTCATGGGGTGAGGTTTGTCTGGGTCTTGGAGGCGGATGACCAGGACACACTGAACCCCAGATTCCTACCCACCCCTAAACCCTGTTCCTTCCCAGAACTCTCCTCTCTTTCCTTTCTTTGAAAAAACCCTCCACACAGCATCCGCAAAGATGACATAGGCCCTGAGGGAAATTATTTTCCTCAGGGCCTCCTGTGTTGAGTTCATGTAAAAAAAAAAAAAAAACTAGCTACGCCGTCATTATGACGTAGGCAACGCTACTGGCTGCTAACAAAACCGTCACCAGAAACCTACCTGTGTTGGCCGGCGTGACGTCAGTCACGCCATTCGCAACAACAAAATCTAACATAGGTTTTGTCGGAAAATCGAAAATGACATGTTTTTAATAGTTATAGAAAATATAAAATGTATTCGTCAACAAAAATTCGTCGTCGAAATGGATAAAAAATTGACATTTATATATATACTAAAGGATTTTTCAATAAGAGATGTTATTTTAAATAGCCCGCTATTTTGGTAGATGTCACTTTTGAAGCTGTCATTTTTTTACATTAGACAAGTAAAAACTACGTCATTAATAAAAATGGAACGATACACGCTTCAACAACGCATTGAAATGATTAAAATTCACTATAAAAATGGTGAAAATTTGGCAGAGACGGTTCGTAAAACTCGAACATTTTTAGGTCTTTGTGAAGCACCTTGTCGGACCGCAATACAGAAATTGGTGGAAAAATTCGAGCTGTCGCTCAAGAACAGCCGAGAATATTGCTGCTGTAGCCGAAAGTGTTGAAGAAAATCCAGGTTTGTCCATTCCTCGTCGTTTTTTGGAATTAGACATTCCACAAACGTCATTACACCGTATTTTGCATAAAGATTTGGGTCTTAAGGCTTATAAAGTTCAGTTAACAGAAGAACTCAAGCCGGCCGATCATCAACAATAACTGAATATCAAAATAACACCTCTTATTGGAAAACCCTTTATATTAGGTAGAGCCACTACTTTGCTTTAGGTAGATATTGTTGGGTGGGTGGTGATAGGAATGTTTTCTCCGATTTGCAGGTAAACCGAAACGGAATTTCATGTTGGAACACTCATCAAGCCTTGAGTTCCTCGACTCACTCTCTTCTCGTTAGTAATTCTACCACATTGGAGTTTCCCAATGATATCAAGGTACGGAAACATTAAAAAATAACAGTACATTTCAGATATTTCTTTATTTATTGTTTTGTTCAGCTACATAGATTAATGTTTTCTTTTTTTTTCCTTTTGCAAGTATTTTTAATTTTTCGACTTTATACCCGGGTTAAATCTACCCCTCAGGAAAAACTAAACCCTTCCACACACTTTTCCACAAATGATCCCCTAGTCAATCCACGCTATGCAAGTGAATTATATAAGTAAAATAAATACAAAACAATACAAGAACAACATGATAACCTACCAGATACCAAATGGGAAAATAATTCGCCGACTCCAGATATTTTCATATCAGAGGGTTCGGCTCGATAGAACTCCTAACTGGACCGATAAATCCTACTGGTCCCTCAATATAATTATTTAGAAAATCTTTCGTAATCCTACATGTATTTAATATGAGTGATTTTTGCATTTTTATAAATAGATTCTTTATAAATAGATTCTCTATAATGCCAGTAGCCGAAATAACAAATGGTAATATTTTTATAGTCTGAGAATGCCAAGTTCCTTTAATCTCATTTCCTAAATCTGTATATTTTCTAATTTTTTCGGAAACAGATTTTTGAATATTACAGGAATTTGGAATAGCGACATCAACGATATAAGTTATGTAATAATTATTACGCGTGACAATTGTTTCGCCATCTGAAGGCATTACCAAACTGTCTACGCCTTCAGAGGGCGAAACAGCTGTCATGCGTAATAATAATTACATTGCAGAACTTGTTTATAAATAAACTGTTTTTAATACATTAAATAAATAATATCACTGAATATATAAAAGAAATAAAAATTGAGTTCTACAAATTAAACACAATTTTCTTTTTTAAATTGGTGTTTATTTTAGATTTCCGATAATGGCAGACTATGGATCCTATCTGACCGTCTACAGAAGTTCCAGCGGGGCCCATTGAATGCCTCCGAGGTCAATTACAGGATCATGTCCTTACCAATATCGGATGCCCTTTGGGAAGGCTTGTGTCCATAAATTTACCTATCATCAATCCTGTTTCTCGTATAATAAAATTCATGAAAATATATCAATTATATATTATTTAGTTCCGAATGTAGATCCTAGATTAGACCCTGGACCAGAGGTTCCAGAGTGTTCTATATGGACCCCGGGGGTCGATTTCGTTGGGGTCCATGTCAACGAGAAACAAATTGGGGGTACATGTGAGTGGCTGCGGAAATTCCTTTTTTGTTTATAATATATGCCCTTCCACTATTTCATTCCGCTTCCGCTTATGTACGGAAGCGTAAAGTAATTTTTGGAATTTGTTTATTCCATAGTATATTCAATTCCGAACCCGCGAGACTGGCTCACCGAACTCCTGGGGTTCGATCGAACCCAGGTTAAGAACCACTGCACTAGAGTGTGTTGTGGGCAGCTTTCTGTGTGTCCAAAGTGTATACTTCTTCATTCTGTGTACCTACATAATTGATCAAACATTTTCAAATTCAGACAGTTCTTTCTTAAACAGATAATCTATTGTACTTATATGGTTGTAAATAATATAGAATTATAAAACATTATTTATATGGTCTCTCTGGAGTCAAGGAGTCGAAGGATTTATGTCACACTTCAGGTTTTCTGTTTAGTGTTCGAGACCGTTATTTTACTTAGGTAGCTGAGAAACTTTTTTTTCAACATTTCACTATTTTATTTAAACATTTTTTTCAGTTTGAGTAGGCACAGAACCCCAAATATCAAAATAGAATCTTAATTCAAAAAATAGAAATTTTGAAAAAAAAAATCATTTTCAGCTACAACAACATCAATAACATCGTATTTTTCAGCCTTAGCACTGTTTAGCATGACTGAAAAGTCACGGATCGCCTCTAGTAGGTAGGTAATCATTATTTGATAAACAAGTTCATGAGATACCTAACGCTTAATTGAGCATTGAGATAAATCTAATATAGATGTATATTATAAATGTCGTCTTATAATTTCAAAGTAAGATAATATGCAAGTATTTCTTATAATGATTCTTCGCATTGGCATTACGTAACAAGTACCTACAATAAATACAAAACAACATAATTATTGTTGACAAGATGTTTCGACACCTTCAGAAGTAGAATCCGTGAGATGTTTCAGTCATAAGTTGAAATTAATATCTGAGTGTAACACGTGCGTGTCAAATATATTATCTGTTATAATGGTAAGTGTCACATTTTTCAATTCAATTTCATGCAATAAATAGATCGTTTTGTATTTGGCCAAAATCTCAATGGGAACTTTCGTTTTTATATTACAGACAGTATTACGGTATGCTTTAGGCATATTTGTCATTAACTTCTACTGGAGCACTGCTGCTCATATGGAGGAAGTTATTTCCTGGAAGCAGGTCGAATACAACTGGCCAAGTGAGGACTTGAAACACAAGGCCATATCATCAGGCGCCTATATCCCTGGGAATAACGTACCTCTTGGCGTTGCGAGGTGGAAGAACAAACTGTTCATCTCGCTGAATCGTTGGAAGAGCGGAGTGGCTTCTACACTGAATTATGTAGAGATTGGGGAAGATAAATCTCCTGAACTTACTCCATACCCTTCATGGGAATCTAATCTGATTCTGAACGCGTCTGAAATAAGTGATGATCCTCTCAAGAAGCCGATTGTTTCAGTCTTCAGAGTTTGGGTTGACGCTTGTGATAGGCTGTGGGTCTTGGATGATGGAGTGGATAATTTATTTGGTAAGTTATCTTCTTTTGAAATATTTTTCTTAATCATTTCTGTGGTCTCAGGCCAGTGTAATATCAAATTGTGATACATCAAATTACGATAGATACATCAAATCAAATTTCACACTTAAAATGCCATTCAAATACATTTAAAATGCCCGTTTCACAATGTATGCACAAGCATACATTGTGAAACGGAAATACCCAACCAAACTGAACAAGAATTACGATGTATTGGCCATTAAAGAATTCACATTTTCATGATTTTAGAGGCAGCTTTGGATATTTTTTGTAAGTTAAACCTAGTATGAAAATATAAAATCAAAGCATCGCAAGAAGGGAGTTTTTGGGACAAATTTTTAAATTTATATTCGTCAAATTTGTTTTCCAACTTAAATCGTTCATTTGAAAGTAAAATCCATCAAAACGCTATTTTTAAAAACTTTTATTTTTTTTATATATTTCATTATATTTACATAAAAATAAAAGCAAATTTTTTTTTTAAATAATTAGCATTAACTCACAATTATTGCCAAGTTGACTATAAAATCATGAGAAATCACCTACATAAATAAATCAGTACCAGATATTTGCTACTTATACCCTTTGAATAAAAAAATAACTTTTTTCCAAATTTCATCTTCTCAAATCGAGAATTAAGTTTTGTATGAAAAGGGCCGCGCAGCCGTTCTTAAAGGCTTATTATATACAGTTAGAATTTTCAAAAAATCGATTTTTTTTTTAATTTCATTATCGTAATGTACAAACATTTAAGTATACATCAGAAAATTTCATGTCAATCCGGCGATTATTTTCGAAGTTACACGCATATTTTTAAAGACGTCTCAAGAGCATTTGAAAGTAGGAGACAAACTTTAAACGCTTTTTTCTCAAAACTGTGTTTTTAAAGTCGGTGACCAAGATATCTCGGAAACGGCAGAACCAATCAGTCTCAAATTTGAACATAAGCTTTTTAAGGATATTTTTTTAGTTATTAATGGAAGGTCAGTTCTCACCGATTCATACCTTTTTTTTATAAACAATTTAAGGCCAAAATTTTGGTCAAAATACGATTTTTTTTTGAGAAACAATTTTTTTTGCTTTGTTTTTCGATTAATTAGAAGATTATACATTACTTTAACGAAATCCGTTTGTTTTTTTTTTCATTTTAAATGATCCAATCTAGAGATATGGTGGTCACCGCAAGATGCCTTTTTTGAGAGAAGCTTCTGGAGATCAGCTATGGCAGCTTTCAAATTTATTATTTTAAAAATACAAAAATGTTAAAATACAATTAAAAGTTACCATATTCTTATAGTTGAGTTCAAATTTTTACATTAATAAATATAAAGGTTTTCTCAGAAAAAATCTTGAAAAATCGCTTTTTTGCTCCTCCTAACTGTATGTAACCCCTTAAGCACAGTATTTCAAAATTTGAATTCTCTTAAAACCAGATAATTTTTTAGCTGTCTTTATTTAGCTTTGTCAATTGAAAACATTTATTGATATTATTTTTTGTTATTTTAGGTGGGCCAAGAACTATAATCGATAGATCTGTTTTGGTATTTGACTTAAACACTGACGAATTACTGAGGCGATATTACTTCAAGAAGTCTGATGTGCTTAAGAATTCTGTTTTTGGAAATATAGTAAGACAAAAGCCATTTAAAAATTTGAACGGTATATTTTTGAGTATTTTTGGGGTATATTTGTGAGGCTGAAGGTAGGGAGAGGGGAAGGAGATGGGAGGAGGAAAGTGGGGAATGGGTTGCTATAGATCAGCGGTTCTCAACCCATGGTACCCCTTGGGGTACGTGAAGCAAAAATTGGGGATACGCAATATGGTGTTTTGTTAAATTTCGCAAGTATAATCACTGATTAAAATGCCTGAAGTCGTATTACACTTTGTACAAAATTGTATTTATGTGAATTGATTGTTAAATTCGTGTAATAATGAGAGTATAAAAAATTATAAATGAAATATGTATTTTACACGTTTACACAAGATAAATAAGGGTACGGGGTAGATACAACAAATTTGTAGTAAGAGTCAAGGGGTAGCAGGCTCAAAATGGTTGACAACTGCTGCTGTAGAACAAACCTTTAACCGTAAAGCCATTTCAAACAACGTTTCGATTCTGAGTGGTGGTCTTTCACCAAGGCTACATATATACTGAAAGTGTGTATTATATGCGTTCATGTTAATAACTGTACTTGTAGGTGGTTGATACAACTTCTGATTCGTGTGACAATGCTTTCGCCTATGTGGCAGACTTCAGTGGATCTGGGCTGGTGGTCTACAGCTTTAGTTCTAATACTTCCTGGAGGGTCAGACACCTCTACATGATGCCTGACCCCTTGGCAGGCACCTTCAAAGTGGGAGGAGTGACCGCGCACTGGATTGATGGAATTCTGGGATTGGCACTGACTCAACATAAATCGAATGGGTAATTAAATAATATTATAATATTGAACACGTGCCTACATATTATATAAGAACACATCGTATAATGAAGAATAACTCTGGAAGTGCTTTCCTTAAAATGTGAATGGAAACAAAAATGTTCCATTTAGCCCAGCCGCCCAGCGCTCCGTCTCGTTTATACTCGCTGAAATCGTAGATCTCCATTCCATTTGAATTTCGAAAGCATAGTTTTGTGTGGAAATATAAGCCCCGATTAGGCAAATATTTAGATCACGAAACATGCCCACAAGGAACTTCTTGTATTATTATTTATTCTGTGGTACATATGGCTCTTTCAATTTAGCTATGTTCTTTAAAACTTGCTTTAGAACAAACTATTTATGTTTAAGTTTATAATAATACTAGCTTTTCCCCGCGGCTTCGCTCACATGGTATTATGGGAAATTACTGTAGCGCTTGCACTTATCAATTATCCCCCCTCCCCACCGACTCCCGCATTCCATACATTCATTCCCTTACATTCAGTTTTCAAACATCTCGCCTGCCACCTAAATTTCATAATGCCATTATAGCTCAAAGAAAAAAAGAATTATCCAATTTTGTTCATTCGTTCGGAATTTATGCGCTTACAAACATTTCGGATGTTTATTTTTATTTAAATATTTGGAAGTTTGTAAATTAATAAAAAATTTACACTATTTTTATTATTCAGTCTTTATAATCGTTACGAATTATATTTTTAATGTAGGAACTCTCATCTGACATCCATTCGAAAACATAAGTGTCCAAAAGAAACAAAACATATTCTAATATTTGAATTTTCTGGAACAGTAGCCGACCAGTAGGTAGGGGGCTGAGTACCTACCAGCATGGAGCCGACAAATATATCAACATCGTTTCCATGGAAACGACTTTTTTTCTGACGTTAGCAAAAACTCGCTTTTGTTAGCGGCAAAAAACGTATAACAAATATAATATATTAATATTTATAATTTCATAATGCCAGAGCTTACAATCATATACAACCTATAGTCTTCGCATATAATTTAGCTTTCTTTTGGTGAAAGAATTTATAAAGTCTTTTTATTGGTTAATGCGTGAAAGCGAAGCAAACAAACTCGAACAGTTTCGCATTTATAATATTATTATGAATAGTATGAATGTTATATATTTAATATTTATTATGTTATATAGGTATTATACGCTTAATATTATACTCCTGAATAACTTACGTATCTATAATAACGTGTACATGTAAAAGCCTTTAAGGCGTGATTAATAAATAAATATCATCTAATAAAGAGCAGTTTGTTTTTCAGTAGTTGAGCTAAACGCTAAACCGTTGTTCAAATTACTGGATATTATTAATAAGCTCTAACAGGGGGTCTAGCATGGACGATCGATAAAACCCTCTATCAATATTATATTAAGCCGCCGCTATCCGAATTTCTACCGATTTCTTGCATACCTCCCTTGAACATTTGAAGTTTTTAAACTCTTTAAAAATATATGTTATTTTTGAAGATAATATCTATACAATCGCAAAGTATGCTCCGAAAAATTTTATTTTCAAGCCTGTCTCAAATGTTATATGTATGCAAAAATCCACATAGTTTCTTTGAACGTTGTTTAGACAACCCCCACGAGATTTTTGCTCTATTCTAAAAGAGTCGTGTTTTATTAAACATTTTCACAGTTTTCGCTTCAAATATTAGCGCTCTCTCCAACATTGGTAATTACATATCTCTCCATCTTCTTCTTTTCGTGCTCGGATACGGGGCCTTAACGAAATCCGTCATCTATGGTCAGTTATGAATATTTGCTAGCACGGTCAATGATTTTTAACAGTATGATATAACAACGGTGTTGTAACAACGATGTTGTAACAAAAATTTGTAACAACGATGGTTTATCTATCACCAGACTCGTTTCTTTATTATGTTTTAACTTTTCTAATATTTCCTCGATATACAAGTAACTAAGGGGATACTTTGCTACTTCTACTCATTTCTTTCTTTCTTTTAACCCAAAATAACTTGAGAAATGTTTTGATTGTGATTTTTTCAGGTATAGAACACTGTATTTCCACTCGCTGACCAGTAAAACACAGTTCCATGTGTCCACTGAAGTACTGCGGAATCAAACATGGGCGAACGATCCTGCTGCTTTCGATGACTACAAAGTAACCATTTTAATCTTGCTTATTAGAAATCAGATTGAATTTCATATTTGCAAACATATTTTTAATATTATATCATGTTAATTCTTCTCTACATAGATATCAGGATATCGAGGGTCCAATTCTCAAGCCACGACGAATGCATATGATGAGAGAACGGGAGTTATTTTTTATACACAGGTACGATTGACTACTATTCTACTAAAATAAGTGTGTTTTTCGTTCGTTATTGAATTATATTTTTAAATATGTATGTTCCAAAAATTTAAAAGGTTGGGAGTCAAGGCTCGTAGAAAGTGCGGTTAGCTCATCGAAGGGTTGGAGCGGTGATTGGCTAAAATTCGTTACGTAGCTTGAAGTCCATGTTCCCCTGGGAGATTTGAATTAACTGCAATATAAGTGGCGGTATTTTACTTCGAGCTACGTCACGCGTTCGAAATTTCGAAAGCGGCCCGAAGGGTTTTTTTTTTTCAAAAAGGACACTTATGAGATCCTTGTTAAATGCAATTTCTGCGAACCTTGGTTGGTAGTTAAATAATAGCGTAAGAAAGTCTGTATATTCTAAGCTTTACTGGGTAGGCACCTACCTAAAATGACTACAAAATCACACCTAAATGTAGGAAAATATCATAATAATTACAAAATTGCCCTTTTGTCCTGTCAGTAAAGACGTTATCATGACTATAAAATTGCAGCCAAATAGGAATGGAGTAAGCTGCTGGAATACAAATAATCCCATTTCTTCACACAGCCTTGTTGAAAAAAATAAAACTACACTGGAATTTCCCGCAGATTTGAAAGTAAGAAAATCCATAGAAAACTAAATATTTTCATCCAATATTTCTACATATTTTTATTATTTTTTAAATAATATATGGGTAGGTACCTAATATGTACACATATCATGAACTTAATAAGCCCTGGGCAGAGCATTAATGCGATTTTATAATAATATTGGAGCCGTATCTACGGTGAGGAGAAATTGTCTGGCAGCCAGCATGACAAACTTTAGAAAAGATTTTTGTGAAAATGCTATAAATTAGATTATTTAATATATATATTTTTTAAATACCGTTAATGCATATAACGGCTTATGAATTTTTATTGGGTATTTGATGAGACGGGGAATGGGGCATGTCATAGGGATGTCGAAAGTGAAAAAAAAATATCGATGTATCGATATTTATTAAAATATCAATATCGACGTCGATATTTCGAGGAAAAAATATCGATATATCGGTCTAATTTTCAAAAGATTTTGCGTTTTCAAAATAATAGTGTATAGTCAATAATCATAGATAATTGGGGACCGTGATTGAATTGAATTTAATTGAATTGAATTGAATTGAATTGAACCAACACAAAGGAGTGGCTTAGAAAAAAAATGGCGGAAAATAGCATTAATTTCTATGTATACACGTATGAGATAGTATTAGTGATTACAAATACGAATGCAAAGATAATAGATTTGTGAGCTTTTAAGAGCTGGTTCACACACAGCTATCATATATAAAAGATCATAGCACGCCAAATAACCGTTCACACCTAGCGGTTTTAAGCGCAAATCAATCATAGACAATACACATCTTACGACGGAACCGCTCCAAGGGCGATATATGAAAAGATAAGTCTCCCCCTCTCCGACGAAAACAGGAGAGGGGGTCATTGTATTTACGGAGCTGCCTAGACCGGTGGATGACAGATGTCAAGTTGACAGATTTCAGTACAAAAAATGAGCATTCCGTTGCCACTCCCTAATTCAACTCACCCCCTCTCCTACTACAGGAAGAAATATTTGATAGCGTTGTGTGAAAATACGAAAGATAAGCGCTCGCGGTTCAACAGATATCTGCTCGCAGATTTATAGCTCTGTGTGAACGAGCTTTAATAGTTAAAATTTCATTTCGTCTTGACCCAATACAGTTACTTTCTTCCGTTCGTTCCTATACGATTTTGGATTCTAGTGACTTTAAATAAATATAAATTTATCGTTTTTGATACAATTTTCGATATTGGATATTTTGTATCGATATTTCGGATCAAAATATATCGGCTAAAAATATCGATGTATTGAATTAAAAATGTCGATATATCGATACTTTTTCAACAAGCCTAGCAAGTCATGACAAAATTAAGTAGGTAAAAGCATTTTTCAAACATTTCCCCCTCACCCTGAATTGTTCAAATTGTTCTCCAATAGCTACGTCCAGGGTCTTTTATGTTACAAATACTTCATTAGTGCATCACTTGAAAACAACACTCTACCTACAAATCTCTTTCAGATGGACGGGGATCGGAATATATGGGTGATATCAAACCGTTTACCCAAGTATTTATACGGTTCACACAATGAGGATGAGGTCAACATTCGTATTTTTAAGATAAGCGTTGATGATGCTATCAAAAGTACTGCTTGTGAAAAGATGCTTAAAAACTTACATCTTCAGGTAAGCGGGCTCTTAAATTTTTCGAATTCAACGCTTGTCGCGTTTACAGTAAGTTCATAATAATCTCCATTCTACGACCAAACTGGACGATCAAAACTGGACTAAGCGCGGACTATCAAAGCGGCAGAGGCAATTAAAGTTATGCGTTTGGTGTAATGTAGAAACAAAGGCGAGGCGCCACGTAGAGCAGTTGTAAGTTTAAGTTGGACGCCGCGATTGATGCACCGTGAATGATGTGAAGATTCTTTTGTGCGCGTGGTTTCATACAAATAATTCTTGTTCATGATCCATCTCCCTTGTGTCTAGTATCTGTGGTCATATTAATTACTCAAATATCGTCGGTCTAGTGGCAAAGTCCACTAAGTCACGTTTTTTCATGAAATGACTTAAGTATGAGGTCTTATGTAAAAAATCGTCCTCCTTCGACTGGCATACTCCATTAAGTCGTATATTTAATCGTTTTCGATTTAAACGTGTTTTTAAATTCACCATAAGTCATAAATCCGATATTATTGTCAAGCAAAACACATTAAGTCAAACATTATACTCTAAATTTCAATAACACATCGATTTAGAATCGTCAGCTTTAAAATAGTTTTAAAGCCATTATGCGAAAAGTAAAATCCACTAAGTCAGCATTAAAATAATCTTAAAACCATTTTACGGCACTAATGTCAACAATTTAACAGAAATCTTAAAAAGCAAAGCACACTAAGTCATTATTGACTGGTTAAACCCACCAAGTCAGGCTCATTTTTTTGTAAATCTTTGGTTCATTCTAAATGATGAAATATTTAAAAAAAAACATTTTGGAGATATTCATCCAGCCTTTCCAAAATTGTTAAATATTGAAATGCGATTATCTTAGGATTGTGTTTTAGTGACTTAGTGGACTTTGCCAGTAGACCGACGATATATTCTATTTTTTGTGGAAATCGGTTATAACGAGCAAGATGAGAACAACTAAATTTGCTCCGGAGTAACTGCAGCGCTTTGAATAGGTACTAGTGACGAATAAATCAATAACGAATGCGCGTATTTGAAGTGAAATAACACAAAACTGCGCTATACAAATATCAATCAGTGGCTGGGTTGGAATCGCGTTTGGGTCCCACCTAGGCATCGCGTGTTCGATTCCTTGGCAGGCTAAATCCTCCTTCACGACACAATCAACATTTTCCGCTTACTGTGGTGGTAATAGGAGATTTTCAAGGTGAGGTTATTCATAACCTGGGAATGTTTGTATTCTTTTATAAAAAAATATTTATTATTATCGTTTAACCCGTACTTTTTCCAAACTAAGGGTTTGTTTATAATTCTGATAGTAGTTTTGCTGAAATGACTAATAAGTCATTATTTCTGTTGTTCTGAGAAGGCCTGAAATATAAAAGTAACTAATGGCAAATGATAAAATAATGATCGTTTGTCTAATTACAAAGCCTGACTTCAGTCATTGAAACCATTTCGTGGAACCACATTAGGTATTATTAGTCATACACCATTTTGGGTTTTATGGTTATCCCTTTTTAAATTCCTATTTAAAAATATTACTACTGGTCACTGCGCCAACCGTCCGACCCCTCAACTCGACCTTTCCTATCCAATACCTACTGGTTTTATGCTTTTAGTTGAAAAAATGTTATCGGAGACCAAAATTTCTTTTTTTTTTTTCTCCGATTTATGTCAGGAATAAAGTCAAGTACGCCCCTTAACACCCTGTATAACTGTATCACCCAAGTTTGACTGTACAACCACTGGAGCGCTTTTTGCCACAATATGGCACTATTTAAAATGCCTCGGATTGCTTTGCTGCCAATTTTGGCTAATTATCCCTTATTTGTAAGTAATTAGGTAGAAATTTACGATTTTATATTTTTTTTATAAATCCTACTAATATGCGATAATTGTCAAAAGATAGGTGAATTCGTTGGCTATATGAAACCATAATCAGTTTGCATGACTCCATATTAAAATTCGGAGGAATTTTTTTTTTTAATTTGGGCAGAAAATATTCAAAAAATTTCGAGCAATCGGAGAAAAAAGTTTTAAATTGCGCTGTCGATCCAGTGGTTAAAATAATGAAATGTATTTAAAGGTATGAAGATATTAATTTCAATAGGAATTACTCATCTCGACTATTTAGTCACATTAAAATAACATTAACTTGGTTAATAATATTATTATTGTCATTGTCATATTTTTAAAGGAAGCAGAAAACAAAATTATGCTTTCCGAAAAGGACCAGGAAAGTGTAGAAAGGAATCATACGGCTGTAATGGACGAAGTTTTTTCCTGGAAACAAATACATTTCAAATGGGCAAGTGAAGAGCAGAAAAACATGGCTATATCGACGGGCACTTATATTCCAGAAAACAATATCCCTTTCAGTATCATGAGGTGGAAGAGCAAACTGTTCATCACTGTGAATCGGTTAAAATCAGGAGTGGCCTCCACTCTGAATTATGTGAAGATTGGGAAAGATAAATCTCCTCTGTTTATTCCATACCCATCTTGGGAATCAAACATCATTTGGGATGGAATTGAAATTAGCAGTGACCCACTGAAGAAGCCAATTGTCTCTGCATATAGAACCGCAGTGGATGCTTGCGATAGGCTTTGGGTCTTGGATGATGGGGTGGATAGTATTTATGGTCAGTACCTGCACAGGTTATATTTTCTTTCTTCAATCAATGGGTATATCAGCACCCGATGAGTAACTTTTAATTTCTTTGCAGAGGGTCACAAAACTGTTATTGACAAATCAATTGTAATTTTTGATCTTAACACTGATACATTATTGAAGAGACATTATTTCAAATCATCAGATGTTTTGGACAGTTCTGTTTTTGGAAATATTGTAAGTATAAAGATTTAATAAAAAATATTTATGCAGGTTTTTGGATTAATTTAATACTTATAGGTGTAATTTTTTCAGGTGATCGACACTACCCCAGATACGTGTAATGAAGCATTTGCCTACGTGGCTGATTTTGGTGGCTTTGGGCTGGTTGTCTACAGCTTCAGTACCAACACTTCCTGGAGGATCAAACACCTCTACATGATGCCAGATCCCCTGGCAGGCTCCTTCAAGGTGGGGCCGAAAACGGCACACTGGATACATGGGGTTCAGGGATTGACATTGAGCAACGTAGAATTTAATGGGTAGGTCCTCCTCACAAGCTACGAACATCTGATTCTTTACAGCAATTAATTATTATCATTAGATATTATTATTTGTTTTTATTGATTTCCAGGTATAGGACATTATATTTCAATCCTCTAACAAGCACAACACAGTTCCATGTCTCCACTGAAATTCTTCAAAATCAAACTTGGGCGCAAAGTGAGGCTGGTTTCGACGATTACAAAGTAAATAATAATTCCTACGTCATTAGGTTAATAATATTAAAATACATCGATTAAAAAAAACAATTGGACAAAAGATAAAAATCGACTTTTTTCCAGGTCACTGGAAATCGAGGATCAAATTCTCAATCAACGAATTGCGAATTCGATGATAAAACTGGAGTAATTTTTTATACACAGGTAGACACAATGCAACATTTATAAACATTGACTAAGTAATATAAAATGATGTGTTTTATTTATTTATCGGAATGCGATAGGTAATTATTACTATATTTTATTCCAGCCAAACAGAAATGGAGTAAGTTGCTGGAATACAAACTCTCCCTTGAATTCGTTCACCGACCTTGTAATTGAAAACGAAAAGTCATTGGAATTTCCTGCTGATTTAAGAGTAATATAATAATTTTATAATTTTTCCTATTATTTTTAATCCCTACATCTAAACTGCAATATATCTTTTATTTTTTGAATAATTACCATTACTGAAACTGTTAAAATTACATTTCCTCAAATTCTTTGGCGAAAAATTAAATAATGTAGATAGGTAGGTAATTCTATATCAACTATATTTTGATGACTAGGTTGTAAGTACTAGGTGGTCGTAAGTAGGTACCTGCAGAGTTTGTAGAATTTAGTTAGAAGTTATATTATAGAAAAATGTTTTCATCAAAGGGTGAAAAATGATTTTATGTTTTATTTATATTTTCCCCCTTTTCAGATGGATGCAGATCGTAATGTTTGGGTGATATCAAATCGTCTGCCAAAATATATTTATGGGTCGCACAATAAGAACGAAGACAACATTAGAATTTTTAAAATTGGAGTTGACGACGCCATTCACAATACAGCTTGTGAAAAATCATGGTCGTAGGTATTTAAAAACTTAGCATTCCATTAGCACCCCCACACGAACACTTTGGAGCGTTCGGGCCACGCGCCATTTCTGGCCGCCGCGCAGAAAAGCAACAACGGCTTACAGCGCAGTTCACGGTGTGACTTTTCTGCGCGTTGGCCTATAGTGGTGGTTGTCAGGTCGCTCCGAAGTGTCGGTGTGGGGGGGTGCTATTGACACCTGTAGGCACTAAGTATGATATATTATACAAAATTCATAAATAAAGAACTCTTTTACAAATACTTCTTTCATTCATTACCTCAAAAAAAAAACATAAACTAACATCAAAATACTTTTCTCCAAAAACCACTTCTCAACCTTAGATTAAATAAAAGAGAATATAGGTCAGTGAGACAACACGCGTGATTGTGCTGATCTAGGTCCAGTGGACATACTTGAGATTTAATGCATTTAGTTTCGTACATAATTTTATTCGTCAGAGAAACTGTCACGAACCGCTTCAAACACGTTGTTCTAGACTCTTTTTAAAAATACCTTCCTGGTGAGGTGAAAAAATCGTTCTCAAGCAAAAACAAATCTGAGGGAGTTTCTTTCTATTCGTAAATAAACACGAATCACAAATTTAAATAAATGTAATTATTCAAAGCATTTGGCTACGTGTAGAAAGAAAAACATAGTATAATATTATATCGGTTATGTGTCGAATTTGATCGAATTCTACTATGCTGATCACTGTCGAATTAAAATTATGTAATCATATATTTTATATTTATACAATTTTATTATATGTCTATTGATAAATACGCACATACCGTTGATAAAAAATCCACATATTCTACGAATTGCTTTTTTCTCTGCGTTTCGTATCCCGCTTGATACTAAAATTAAGAAAAAATTAATAGATAAAATAAGAACGTGCCACATTTTCTGTTCGGTTAGTATGCCTACAACCTACAACATGTCCTTGCATTTATTTAGACAACGTTTTCAACTTGATTCGAAATCAGTAGCAATATAATTTTATACTTTTTGCGAATTATTGTTTCTAATTTTCTGTTAAATTAATGAGTGTGGTAATAAACTGCGACGAAATTAAAAAAAATATATTAATAGAATGTCTGGGCAGGCTGCCACAAGAGAAACTATCGAAAAAACCCAAATCCAATATTTATTATCCATCGATTTTTCTGAAACCTCAAAATGTGTACGTCACAGTACATACTATTAGGAACATCACCGACTGCAAAGTTATCCGTGTGGGTACCGATTCATGAATGTCCATAATATTTTTTGAAGGATGGCAATATTGAAATAACTTTGTCTATGGAAATGCGCATTTATTTCTTCATTTTACAATTTGACAGATCATTGTTGTCAGCAGAGTTGGACGGAGTTCGGTTCGCAGTGTATACGTGTATAGTCTAATTGTTCGCATTTTGATTAAAATAGCTTATACCACAGTAAATAGATAATTCGTTTCGTTATAATGTCAAACAACGGTTATATTCCACTGTGTAACAGCCCTAGCCCACGCGGGAATTTTAGAGGTGGCCGAAACAACACGCCGTTCAGAGGTTTTAGCTCGAATCATCAACAACAACAAAGATTTGGTGGACCAAGGAATAACTATAGCCCTTACAATCGCGGAAATCAGGGACGTAAAGTGAGTATTTTGTCACACTGCTTGGTTTACCCCTGTATTTAATCGAGCACCAAATTAATTGTGATAATTTGATGCCTAAATATTTTCATTTTACCATAAAAAATGTTGGCAGACTGGATGTTATCATGATTATTCCGGTTTTTTAAATTAATATTTATTGATGCTAATTGGGGTAAACGTTTAGAACAGCTGGCTATGCACAATACGAATATTTTTATGAAAAAAACCCCGCTTCAAAAGACAACCATTTGCATTCGGGGAGAATGGTAAAAAAACGCTTACCAAAAATATCTTAATGCTCATTTAAATACATCATTTGCATTACCTTATGTATAAATTTGGATTTTTGTATATTTCACTGAAATGTTAGTACAAAGGAGAACTTCTTTACCGCTTGGTTCGCCATTGTTCTGCTAGAGTGCAGCAGTAGCGCTGCATAAAAAAGGAGGACTACAAGCTTACGCCGAACTATAGTCCAAACCAAACCATCCATAAACCCATGCAAAGCTAGGTGCATGAAAGCTAGATAATTACTAACGGTGGCTTGTTTCTTTCAGAGTTTCAACAATGTTCCACGATTTGACAAACCCCAAGACATTTCGGCCTACTACCATCCGTCTATGCTGCAGGACCCCTGGGCTGGATTAGAAAATGCAACTAAATCAACTGCCGGCAATTCACCATCTTTAAATAGTTCTTCAACTGCTATTATTGAAGAAAGTATTGATAATTCAAATTCCAGTTTCTCAAAGTCAGCAAATACCTTATGAGAATGATTTTATTTATTTTAAACTATGAATTGTTGGAATATTATGTATTTAACTTAATATGAAAACTTTTCTATGATGGCCAATTATTTTAATCCACTCATAAGTATGTCGGTACTTAATCTTTTAGTTTTCCGCATTTTACTGTCCTAATAATTTTGATATTTGATTTAATCGATTTAATTTCAACCAACTCTCTTGGATTGTAATTATTCTATTTAATTATCCCGCCCATTTGACAAATGCATCCTATCATTTTTTAATGAAATAATTTTACTGTATAGATTGATTTTAATTTTAAATTATACAGATTGATTTATAATAGTGTAAGATGTTTTTAAGATTGTGTAAGATAATTAGGAATAAAATGTATATATTATAAATAAATCAACTGAGTTCTAAGCTATGTTTAATTTTATGGTAATCGTGAAAAAACAAATTGACTATTATTACGGCTTAACATATATTGTGTACTAATTATTTGTACCTATATATTTGTTATAAATTACCAGCAATATAATAATGAAGCATTTAAAACATATTACCTCTCGAAAACCTCGAGTGTAATATATAATTGAAAATGGGTTTAACCGGGCTTTATATTTTACTGGCTGAGGCCCCCAACCCATTAAAGGTGACCGTGACTTTACTCTTGTTTTGAAAGTCAAGTGTTCAAAATGTCATCAATCTCTGAATAAAACTGTAGATTTGTATAGAAAACAAAGCCACACCGCCTGTAACAGACACTCTTCTTTATTTAAACAAAAGATGGATTAATGAATTAAAACTTCAAAACCAATTTCAGGAAAAATCCAACACTAAGGACGGGTTGTTTCAAAAAATTTGATGAGTTCATCAAATATTTGAAGTTAATTTTCACGTTCTGTGGAAGTTCTATTCAAGTTCTGTTATCACATTATTATAGGCCAGTTGCTGCATGAAACTGAAATAATCACAGAACTTGAATAGAACTTACACAGAATGTGAGAATTAACTTCAAATATTTGATGAATTCATCAAATATTTGAAGTTGATTTTCACGTTCTGTGTAAGTTCTATTCAGGTTCTGTTATTACATCGTTATAGGACAGCTGCTCCACAAAACTGAAATAATCACAGAACTTGAATAGAACTTACACAGAACGTGAAAATAAACATCAAATATTTGATGAATCCATCAAATTTTTTGAAACAACCCGTCCTAAGTCATTACAAGGTAAATATTATCACTATATAAAGATGTAGCAATAATGAAATGCATATGATATAAATAAGCAGTTTGTATGTGGCCGAGCCAAAGTTTCACAAAAGCGAAACAGCTGTCACACTTATTCACTAGAGCGATGGCATATTAAAAATAAAACGCCTTGAGTGACAGATTTCTGTTTTTGGATTTGGCCACGCTCATTCCAAAAATCATACCTCCTTACATTAATATGGAAACATATAAACTGCTTTTAAAGCCAATGAATCCATCTACATTACACTGATTATCCCATGATTTTAATTTTATAAAAAAAAATCATTTTATTTCATAAAAATCACCTACTTACAGCTACTCAAATATGGGTAGCTGTCGTTCAAGGGTATTAGCATTCAATGACCGCTCGATCGCTCTGCAATGTCTGCAGAGTGGTGGAGTGGTCTGGCCCACGTGGTCGATGGGTTAGCATTCGACCGCGTGGTGAAACACTGAATCTCTCCGCGCTACAATGCTTTGCATACAATTTGGGAGGCGGGAAGGGGTACCGCCGCCCCGGGAACTTTTATTGGATAACCAACACATCTGCCGTAGGTCACCCCAAGTGGTTCGCTACGTTTGGTGATTTAGCAGGGGTGCCCGGGTTCATGGGGTGAGGTTTGTCTAAGTCTTGGAGGTGGATGACCAGGGCACACTGAACTCCAGATTCCTACCCACCCCTTAAACCCTTTTCCCTCCCAGAACTCTCCTCTCCTCCTTTTCCCTCCCTCCACACAGCATCCCCAAAGATGACATAGGCCCTATGGGAAATTATTTTCCTCAGGGCCTCCTGTGTGGAGCTCATGTAAAAATAAAAATTGTGGTGCTGCCCAAATTTGGGAAGCTATCGCTCAAGTGGATAATAGGTGTATGCACATAATAACAACTGGCGAGTATGCAGAATGGAGATGAATTTGTATGTTATTTCCGTATCTCAAATCAAAGAAAAGAAACAATTTATGTTTTTATTTATTATCATTATTTTTTCATTACTAAACATAAAAATTTGCATTGCATTTCACTAATACACTCATTGAATATCAATGAACTAAAACATTTTGAAAATACACAGTTCTACGAAAGATATTTCAGAAAAGTAGGACATATTGAGTATTTCTTAATATAAGTCATTTACACCCTTACTTATGTCTGGCCTACTTTGAATAAGACTAGAAATTAAACCTTAAATAACGGCATATTTATTATGCAACTTACATTCGAATTATGTTAACTATTTTGCATATTGAAATAATTATGTATAGCTATACTTAAACAAAAACTAATTTTAGCAAAAATATAAACGATTTTATTTCACTAGCATCTAAATAACCTACTATTAGACGAGGATTATAGTATAAATTATTAAATATATTATTTAATTAAAAATTTCTACAAATACTGAAGCGCCGTATAAAAGTCAATTTTTTACCGTTGGCACATTATCAATGTATGTATTTTATATTTTATGCATTACACACCATTGGTACCTGAGATTTTCTATGTAATATTGATGTAAACAACATAAACAATTTTGTTTTCTGTCATGCTTTTGAATTATTATTATTTATATTGTATTTTGAAAATATTTCAGTGCCACGTTGACAAACGATTACAAACTAAACAATTGACCAGTTTAAATTATTTATAGGTTTTGCAAAATTCTATAGTTTTACTTGAAATAAAGAAATTGATCATAGAAAACCGATAAAGTGTTAGTTTTGTTCGAAAATATGAAATTGACAGTAAATCCGACTCAATTTCCAAGATATTGAAATTTTGTTGCATCTCTAAACTAAACTGAGAGCATTATTTTTATAAAATAAATAGTTTTTAAAGTCTTGATAATTTGCAGATGTTTTAACATCTAAATATCAATGTTGATATTTAGACGATATGGTGATACGGATGGGGGACATGTGATCTGAACAGTGACCTTTCTGGAACTGGCTCGGAGTATTGGCTACCAATGGTTCTTCATGCTGTGGACAAACTGTCATTCTGAAAATTAAGAAAACAATTATTAGAAATTTTATTGTGATAACATGGCAAAATCCACTTAGCAATTTAGGGAGTATTTCACCACCTCTGAGTAAACTGTCGATTGTCGCTACTCACTGAGGAACATATATTATCCGTTTTATCACTGCTGAGTAATGTTAACCGTTAAGTAAATGCGTGTTTTTCCGCCATGTTAATCTCAGTATTAAAGATATAGGTAATTAAGAGTTTACTCGAAGGCTGTTAAATATCATCTTAGTACACATTAGAGCTGAAAAATTGGTGACCCGACAGTTCATCCACCGATAATTGGCCCCCCGAAATAAAATTTACTATACAATTGTAATTTTTTTTGTGCATTATTTACCAATTTCAAATGTAAAATCGACTTCAAAAACACCCTTAATAGTTGATATGAATATCTAACGAATTTATAGTGTCGATTTTTTTATACTTAAGCGCTGGTATACACAGCACATAGAGATGCAGATTTTTCCTTGGTGAAAATATGTTTCATACTTTTGTTATTCGGCGGTACATTCTCTCTGCACATCTCTTCGGGGTCGCTTAGTTATATTTTTTGTAATTAGATATACCGTATTTTCCCTAAATCGTTGTATATAAGTACGCCGTATGTGTGTAATCTGCGTTGTATATAAGTACGCCGGGAGGCCAATTGTCAGCGAATCAACTGTCACGGAACCAAAAAATTGACCCTCTGGAAGCCCAAATTTAAATCCACTTGACTGCAAATTTAATATAGTCAGTGTTACAGAGCTTACCCTGAAGCAGACATCATCCAAAATTGTAGTCTAAAGCAATCAGTGGTCAATTTTCTGATGGATGTCTTGCATTCTGCCATTGATGATTGGCCGCCACATTTAAAGTAAAGGCCAGGGGAGAGCATTTCAAACACATAATATAACTAACTGCCTATTTGCGTCATACTCTCCTTACATTCCTTTCTTCATTCATTCACTCTACATGCCCAAACAAATTAATCAATAAATATAAAGGTGTAATGGTCGGACTTGATTTACTTTAACCAGTGATTCCAGACATTATTTGGAGTAAAAAATGTGAATGAAATTTCGGTCTCCTGTGACTTTTTCGATGTCTTTTTTTTTCATTTTTTTTCTTTAAAATTAAACAAAAAATCTTCCACATGATATCACTGGACACTCAACCGAGTAACCGCCTAACCCTTCACCCCTCCCCGAACTGTCCAATACCTATTGATTTATAGTTGAAAAAAAACAGATCAAAAATGTCATCCGAATCCAAAATTTTCATTCACATTTTTTACTCGAAATAATGTCAGGAATCATTTGTTAAAGTGTGTAATGCACATCCCTTCACCCTACACATATTTCTTATTGTGTATAACTAAGCCAAACACTTTAGAATATTATATATGTCAGGAGTCAGCATTATGAAGTAGAAATCTATAAGTTTGTCTATACAGCAAAACATCGTGATAATAGCATAAGTGACTTACTTCGTATTATACTCCATAGACTCTATATGTATCCAGGCTACATAGATTCGCGGCGACATGAGGATTCTCCAGGTCAGGGGGTTTAAGA
Source organism: Glyphotaelius pellucidus (assembly GCA_936435175.1). Lineage (NCBI taxonomy): Eukaryota > Metazoa > Arthropoda > Insecta > Trichoptera > Limnephilidae > Glyphotaelius > Glyphotaelius pellucidus. Next base: position 7,479,375 of record OW386537.1, on the reverse strand, counting down.
GGTTAGTTTCGAATTCCCATTCGATGATTGCAGACTCGGGCACTCCAATATCCTTCACTGACACCACCAAGGTCCTCTGGGTTCCAGGCTTGTGATGCCTAAACAAATACGAAATTCACCATTTTTAGCAAAAAAAACACCATAATTTATTTTTATTAAAAATGGTTATTCTGTAAACATCAAAGTTATTTCACAGAGGGTAAGTAGAAAGGAAAGACCGTCACGCAATTCTGACTCAGAAAACACAATTTTTTTCAATCACATTCATGCATTGTCTCTTATATATTCTTCAGTTATTATTCTGACTCTTGACATGACCAGACTCAGGTATTTGATCCACTTTCACAACGCTGTATCTTTCTCTGGCGTCCCCAACTTTAACAGTTGCATAATATACTGGTTGATTACTCCTATTATTTGGTATGCATATATTTATGTGGTGATGTGCAGGGACAGTCGAGGGAGTTAAGAATCTATAAAAATAGTAGCTTTCTTTTTTAAAAATTAGGGTCTTGATGTGAGAACTGCCATAAATGAGGACCATCTAGTCTTTAAAATGTTTCAGGGAAGTGCCTTCGGATTCCTCTAGTTTTATTCAATCACCTTAAGGATGCTTCTCATTAGTTATTCTAGGCATCATTTTCTAGAGAGGTGTGTTTTTTAAACAAAGAACGTTTTTCATGAGCGGAGAAGAAAAAAAGTGAGAATTGAAAAACCTACCCAGCGTGCTCTTCGAGTGGTACTCTATCAGAGTGCGCTCCATTTTTGTTGACGAGGACCATCCAAAGTCTTCCCACGTCGCCTCCGTGAGTTGTACTTTCCATCGACGCAGATATGTTGACAGTTATCCGGTAATTCATTTCTAAAAATAAAAATTAATTATAAAATCATATCGCTGTCACAGAAAATAAACTAATGATGCAATAATTCTTTAAATTTTCACAACTTTGAATATATTTGCTGATATAATTTTATGGTTCATACACATAGTGCATTGAAAAATCATATATATAAAATACTGCTTGGCCTGTTTTTAATTAATTTAGTTTAATAGTACAATAGCTTACACAACAGACAGAGGGTATGACATTATTACTGATTGGCGAGTATGAGAATCCACCCGTTAGAAGGTCTGATCAGAAAAAACAAGAAACAGTTCTCAAGATGAAAATCGGTGGTGGCAGTGATAATAACACTAGATCATAGTCATTACATTACTACTATGGTTGTACATTGAAAAGGTTCAAAAATAGATAACTTGCTGACAATTAAGTCACATACTGGAATCAAGCAAAAACAGGTAGGCAATTAAGTCACCTGACACCCAGTAAGAACTTATTCATAATTGAAATTAATAGTAAGTTGTTCTTCACCAGTGACTCGCTACTTTACTGAATTATGTACGTGAGCAAACTAAACAAGTTTTTAAAATCACACTTACTGCAAAACGGGTAACCGTCATTTGTCATAAGATAGGCTCGGATAGATTTATTTGTGGAGGCCGCACCGCTCTTCAGCAGCTTCTTGTACTCGTTGTAAGAGTGGAAACCAAATGGGAGGCACTGGTTACCAGGAGCCCCACAGTTCATACATGCTCCCTTCAGGAAATCCTGTAATCAAAACATAAAACAATGAAATCAACAAAAAACTACAACAGTATTACATATTAGGGATCATCCATAAATTACGTCACACCCTAAGGAGGAGGGAGGGGGGGGGGTAGAGAAGTGTGATAAGGGATATGGGGGGTAATCAGCTCTGTGGTGTCACATGTAAAAATCTAAATTATTACACATGTAAAAATCTAAATTATTAAAACGCAAAATTAAAAAAATAAAATTTTGAACTACTGTTTTGATTATATTTAGTCGTAAAATTGCAAAATATGTGATGTCACACTGGGGGGGAGGGGGTCTCACAAATGTGACAATGTGTGGCAGGGACGGGGAGGGGGGTCAAAAATCACAAAACTCGTGTGAAGTAATCTATGGATGGCCCCTTATATGTTTGTGACAACTAAGATAAAGTGAGAAAAATGCGATTCTTAGCATCTATTTTGCCAGCTCAAGGATACTATTAAAAAATCATTTCTCTGAATACAACAAACTATTCGTAAAACTGCGAAAAACTTGTGATAGATTAAATATTATTTTTATAAATATATAGAATCACATTATCTAGTAATAATTTTGCAAAAAATAAGTAAGTTATTGCTGGCGTACGGCGAATATTTTGCGTTAGCGGTCAAGTAGTTACTATAAAACACAATTAAGCATAAATCAGATAATAAAGGCTATCACAAAGCTGAGGTTAATTGTGAAAAAACTAGTTTAGAGATATGTAAAAATACAATTGAATCCTTGTATCACTTTATGTAATTTTCATTGAGCTTTTGTTTCACGCTATAAACTGATTTGGTTCCCCGACAACAATGAAAACCCTGATAGATGTAGTTACGTCTTATAAAACATATTATTCTCAGACCGGAGGCTCCAAACCTCATTTAAAAAATGTTGAGAGCATACAAGGAAAAAGTTTGAAAAAAAAAGATTTAAGTGAAAATTACATGTTTTGAAATATCACAACCAACCGGTTGGTAGCGTTGCGGGTTCGAACCTCTAGTAATTTAGTCCTCCATCATTGTACAAGTCACTTTTTCCACTTATAATGTTGGAAGTAGGCAGATTTTCAACATTTTGAGATTATTTTTAACCCAGAAGCGTTGCTTTCTAAATTTAAAAAAAAAAAAAAAAGTTTTGAAACAATATTATCAAAATAACAAAAATACTATTAACCCATCAATTATATGTACCTAATCACTAAACGAATGGTTCAAATGCAAGATTCTTGCAATGGTGTACCTAAGACTTATCTGGATTTATTAAGAAAATGTTTTTTTTTTATTTGTCTGGCCGCCATTTCAACCCTTCGTCGCCCCCTTGTACCCTTTCACCGTTCTTCATTTGGCCTCGGGTGGTGAAAGTGGCCCCTGGGGGCATTGGTAAGATCCAGGGGGGCGGTATTGCCCCATTTGGGAATCACTGCTCTAGACCAACCTGATAACTTGTGCACTCCGCCGCCATGAATGGACACGGAGATAAAATGCTGTCTTGGAAAAACTCGTGGGCCCGCACATGATTGCAGTTGAGGAATTTCCTGAAGCCTTGGAATATGGCTCCTGGCTTGGAAGCAACGAACTGCATCATACCCTGGTTACATCCAGGCTGAATGGACCCTCCATTGGGGAAGAAGTCAACGTGCCCAATTAACTCTGTGATTCCGAGTCCTGAAAACAAATATTAATAATAATCATAATATCTGACAGCGTTCCATAGAATTGAATCACAGAGTAGATTAATAATAGACTATAATTTTTAACAGAATTTAACATTAGTAAGCTGTAGACACTAGACACAATAATAACACATGATATTATGTGATTTGTAAATAGCCACCTTATCTACAGAATAAAGTTCAACCAAAGCAAAAAGTTATCAAAATATTGACCGAAAATTCTAATAATATGTTTACATAAATAAAAAATTCAGGGAAGGCAATGAATAAATACAAATAAATCTTAATTGGAAGTTAACTATTTACGGATGTAAGGAAAATAAACAAGCTACTTAAAAGATAATTAGATGTTACTAGTACGAGGTACCTGCTGGCACAAAACAATATAGTCAACAATGATAACAATAAGGAACTCCAGTCCAATTTTTTTTTAATGAATAATGACCTTCTTACTTAAATAACTGCATTTTTATTTTTATAGTTGGTTTTAATAGTTAAAATAAACGTCAATTTTAATTTTTCAAGATCCCCGAAAACCACCGTATCTAGTGTGAATCGTGTGACGTCATCATGACCAAAAGTTTTAGTTATTTCCAACAGGTGTTGTCATTTTGTATGGAAAATCAATGGAGGTGTCAGAAGTCGAGGCGTTTTTTATTCAAGATTAACTGCTATTAATATAGAAAAACATTAGGTAAAATGTCAACACCTCATCGCTTCTGTTATTGTATTGTACCAAATGCAATAATACATCTGTGACCGCACCTGATAAACTGTTTATTAGTGTTCCACGATATGCATTATTAATATTATATGTAGGCATATAGTCTCCCCCACACGTAGAGTTTGGAGAGGGACATGCCCCGCGCCACTTCAGGCCGCCGCGCAGAAAAGTCTCACAGTGAACTGCGCTGTACACCATCATCTTACTTTCGGTCTTTCTTTTCTGCGCGGCGGCCTGTAGCAGCCGAACAGCTGTTCGACGTCGACCATTTTGCAATTCAGAATTGGAGGGTTGCGTAAAGCATTACAATCGTTTTTGTACAGTTAAAAGTTTTTGAATATTTTAAATAATATAGATACACTATTAGAGATACTCTATTTTTGATACTGAATTATTTAGGGCTTAATAATATTTCAATAAAAACAACAACTATTATATATGTCTAAATCTCTATAAACCAATAACACGGAATAATTATTATAATTTCAATACAATATGACCAGGTGACTGGAGAATTATGGACGCGGTGACGTCAGAACTAAAAGTCCAATAATGCCAACTTGACATTATGTTTTAATGACACATTTTAAAATGGACTTTTTAATAATTTTTTTAAAACTCTACGTTTAATATTATTTAATAAAACTTATATATTCAGAATCAGCGTTTATTGGTCTTTTCTATATGAACATAGTTTTTAAAGCCATAATATTTTTCACTGGAGTTCCTTATTATAAAATATTGATTGTTTTTACCTCCACTTATGAATTGTGACGCATCTGAGTGAATGATGTCAACAAATTTTGCATCAGATCTATCCAGTTTCACAATGTTTTCACATTTTCCGAAATGTGGCTCTGCCGGATCTAGTCCTGAAATTCTTCCCAGAGTCAAACCAAATTGCTGAAAAAAAAAACCATTTTATATTGCATTACATATTGCTTTTTTTATTGTCTTTTCAAAAATTTAATTTCTTTGCATGTTTTTTTTCCAACTATTAACAAATCATGCACTTTATGCACTTGGCATGAGATGTGTGTCTTTGCACATTCTTTTGTTTATGATCTGGCTAAAGCACAATAATGCCACACAAGATTCTAGAGTTCATTAACTTCAATGAATCAAATTTATTTTTAAAATTATAAATAACCATGTAGAATCTTCCCTCTTGGCCACAATCAAAATCAATATCAATCACTGTCGCTAAGAAACCCTGAAACTTTCCATTTTCCTTTCCAAAGAACTAATTTCTCCCAACATTGTGTGAATGTGTCGCCTACATAATATCCACTGTAGTGGCAACATTCCGGACATATCTAGCGATAGCCCCCAGAACTTTACTGAATTTACTGAATCTCTGTTTTACCTTGACTTCATATGACCCAAATTTTATTGTGTTTTGTTTTTTTGTTGTGCTTACTATTTTGACAAACACCATTATTGAATGGTTGGTATATTATATTTTTTGAAAAACTAACTAGCCATTATACCAATAAAATTAATTTGCACTAATGTGGGATGATATTTACATGGCAACATTGATTATTTTTAAAATGGCTGCCACCAAAAGTTCCAATTGATAACTGCCAACAATGTTTTTATATACTTTGAGAGCAAAATAATTATGGTCTTACCTTTCGAAGTGTGTAACCTACATAGCCCCCAATATGAGCGCCAAGAGAATGTCCAATGAAATGAAAATTGTCCAAGTTCTTGAGGTTCAAATGGAGCTGGAACCAAGAGGAAAAAATATTAACATAATTTAAAACAAAAATTAATTTTTATCATATCATTATTTTTTGTTTTTATCTTTCTTGCTTGCTCCATATAGATTGCCTTTGTGCTAAAAGTGTTCTTATTTTAATTATAAATTATCTAATGGGCTTAATGTAAGTTTAAATTTTACATGATTTACTGCATGGTACAGAGTCAACAAGAGTTTTTGTTGTTTAGATAACAAAAATTTTAATTAAAAACTAAAAGAAATGAACATAATACAGTTTAGGGAAAATAAGGTATACCTACTTAAATAAAATACAACTAAGTGACCTCGATGGGGTGGGCAGAGAGAATGTACCGTTGAATAATAAAAACATAAAACATATTTTCATTCAAATGCATCAAGGATAAAACTAATGGTTTGTATATTGTATATACCAGCGAATTAAGTAAAAAAAAAAATCAACACTGTATATAAATTCATTTGACATTCATACCAACTTACTAAGGTATTTTTGAAGCCGATTTTAGGTTTGAAATTAGTAAATAATTTATTTATTAATTTTCGGGAAATCGACAGTTAACATTTATTTCCTTTGTACATAAGTATTATATAGCCAAAATAGAACCAATTATGGATTTCCTCCTTATGACTTTACCTCTCTGAGACAGCATAATAAGAAATAATGCGCAAAAAATTATAATTTTATAGTAAATATCATTTTGGGGGGCCAATTGTCAGCGGATCAACTGTCGGGTCAACCATTTAAATGTATGCTTTAAGTAGTATATTAACAAAATAGAGAAAAGAGAAAGAAAAAATCAGAAACCAGGTTTTAAATTGCAGATGGCATAAAAAGTTGGTTAAGATTATTTAAAAACGTGAAACAAATTAAATTTTCGTAAAGCAATTTTAAGTTTTATGCATCAATTAGCAATTAAGCTAGGCCATGCCGTGATTATTATTGTATTATCACTGTAGAAGAAGTTGATGTTTCAAAGGCAAAAGAAAAGTATTAATATTTTATCTTATCATCACTTTTTGACACAATTTTTATACTCAGTTTTAGTGAAACTTGATAGGTCATATATGAGACATTCATGTTTGGGAACAGCTACGCATGGATCAGATGATAAGTGATATAAGTGGTATGAGTGTACTTACATATACATCGTGAACGAGGTGTGCGGCAATGACACCAACTAGTCTGATGTTGGCAACGGCTTGAGTGTAGGGAGGACTCGATCCTCCTCTCCAGTCAATACCAATCACTGTAGCATCTGCATTCTCTTCCAAGGTCAATATTGCCTCCATCATATGTTGAACCTAAAGATGTCCATAAATAATGAACAAAGAAGTTGTGACAATGAAAAGAATTCAGGCAATTGCAGCTGAAAGACTAGACCTTTTTACTGCCATGTATGGCACATTGAATTGGCCAAGTACAAGATTTGGTTAGGTTAGGAGCAGTGATTTTATGGTTTAATTCGTTCTCTAAGCATCAATGGCTAAGAGTGAGTGAATTCACGAGGTTGGGATTCCTAGTAACTTGTGGAAATAATAGGTCTGCCTAAAGGCAAGTCTCCTCTGACAAAAACACAAGCAAATGTTTTTGTTGGATATTTTGTAAAAAAAATTGTCACTGGAGACCCCATCATACATAACAATCAATCATTGTACGTGATACATTCTCTGTCTTGGTTTTTAGCGGGGGCGGTTTGTGGTCATTCTCAATTAAAGATAAGAGAGGAAAAATAAATAAATTCACATAGCATGTGTTTGTGTAAGAATTTATGAAAAGCGATTAAAACTCCAACAATATTTTTTTACTAAACTTGCAGAAAATGTGAAATTATTCAAAAGTGACATCCTGGCGAATTTTATAAAAGCTTTGAATGTATGTTGGACGAAATATGAATACTTTGGTCCTGGAGGTAGAGAGGTACACTCCTCTCACTATACGAGACAGAATATTATTCATTTGAAATATTTCATAGGAATTATCTGTCCATAGGTTCGTTCTGGATCCTATGAACAGATTTTTACACTGGGCAGATTTCTGACCTGCTCAAATGTATTAATATTATAATTATGTTTGTCTTTTTTGTCTTTGCTACTGTTCACACGTTTATTACACATAAGCTCCTTAGAAAATCGCCACTGCTTATTAGATCCTAATGCATCGGTTCAGCATTGGTATTACCTAAGTCATGGTTATAAGTTAAGTTTTTCACTATTTTGAACTTACGCGCCGCATAATGATCTGTATTAATAAGTAAGGGGGATTATCTATAAAGTTGTCGGTCTAAAATCTAAATCAATAAAGCTAACTATTATATTTATTGTTCTCTAGACTTTATGTCCGGGTTAAATCTTCCCCACAGGAAAAATTTAACCCTTCCACACACTTTTCCACAAATGATCATCTAGTCAATCCACGCTATGTAATTGCATTGTATAAGTATAATAAATTCAAAACTATACAAGAACAACACGTCAACCTACCAGAGATCATATGGGAAAATACTTCACCGACTCCAGATATTTTCATATCAGAGGGTTTGGCTCAATAGAACTCCTAACTGGACCGATAAATCCTACTGATCCCTCAATATAAATATTTAAAAAATCTTTCGTAATCCTACATGTGTTTAATATGACTGATTTTTGCATCTTTATATAAAGATTCTTTGATAAATCTAATAAGCCTAATTTTTTAATTAGAGAGCTAGGTATAATGCCAGTAGCCGAAATAACAAATGGTAATATTTTTATAGTCCGAGAATGCCAAATTCTTTTAATCTCATTTCCTAAATCTGTTAACCTAAATTTCCTAACTAAACTATTATTATTAGCAAACTATTATTATTATTACAACTTACCCAAAGTTTGTTTCCTCCTTCTAAATACCCGTGAGCTATAAGGTAAAACGGGCCACGGGGGTTCAGCTGGGCTTTGGAAATCTTATCCATATCATTGTTGTCCAAGAAATTTGGAATTTTCAGGTTTTTCCTCGTGAATGTGGGAAACCTGTAATAAGAAGAGAAAAATAAAATTAAAAATAGCACAATCATTTTGTTATCACTTATACCGATGGCCAAGTATTAAACGGAAACAAGGATAAAAATGTTTGACTCCTTAGGAGTCGAAAAACTAGTGTTGAAAATATTCAGATGTACCCAGTTTTATACAAACTCTTTGGACTTTTTTTTTTATAAGAATACCGCACAAGAGTCCCAACTGCTCCCGTCTGGAGCAAGTGAGACTATGGCATCCCCAATTGGGGTATGTTGTGAGGCTGAAGGTAGTGGGGAGGGGAAGGAGATGGGGAAGAGGAAGGTGGGTAGTACCTGGCTATTCAGATCTGATCACCAAATACGGCCAAAGCCATTTCAAGCAACGTTTCAATTCTGAATGGTGGTCTTACACCAGGGCGATACTGAGAGTATCTTCTACTCTGGAGCGTGCCGCAAATGTACTGTATATTATTTTAAATAAATAAATCGTGAAATAACACAAATTATTCAAATAAAATTTATTTGCCACGCCGGGATTCGATCCCACGATCTTCGGAATGCGAGTCAAGAGCCTTACCGCTGGACTACGCCGGCCGACTTGTTTCCATTTAAATCTGAAGAGATTGTTTTAAAAACAAAGACTTGCATTTGAGGTATTGTAGAAATTTCAGTTAAAAACTATTAAAATTTGACATTTTGTGTACATATTTAGATACGCGCCAAAACAACATATTGATTATCTCAAAACAATAGATTTGGACTTGTTGCAGTTTAGTACTGGGCCGTTGATATATTTATTAGCTGTGGAGCCTGTTTCAATGATTTTATTCAAGAAACATTTTGTTTCAAAATAGGCACACATATAATTTTATAAAAGAAAAATATATAATAACGAAAATACTGAATGATGATAAAATGTTAAGATTCTATGAAATGCATCCCTCTTCCTGTATTATTTGATCAATTAATAGTGAATATATTGATAAGATGAACATTTTTTCCTTATCACAGTCCATTGCAATGAATGACTTGACGCTCCTCCGCAGATAGTCATATTGTAATACATAAATAATAACACATCAATCAATTGAAAACAGGAAACAAAGCATTGATAAGAACTCATGCTTGTAAATTTAACTCTAAGAGAAGACATTATTTGAAAACATGTTTTTTATTATTTTACTTGCAGTAATCAAATTCAACTTAAATTAAATGACGTAAAATAAAGTAAAACATTTGGTTCCTTAATAACATACTAAATTTGTTAAAACTAATCTATCTAGTGCGTCATCATTTTTGAATAATAATGAATATTGTATGTTTATAATAAGAAGTATTATTTGATTTACGATATAATAATGCATTACCAGAAAAACAATAAAAACTGGATACAGACTAAAGATGGAAACAGTAATTGAGTTGACAAATGCGCCTGGTTCCCACCTTGGCGTTGTGTCGTCCATTCCTCCATCATTGCACAAGCAATACTTTCCGCTTATAATGATGGAAGTAGAAATTTATCGAATATTGTCAAGTTATTCGTAACTCGGGAATGTTGTCTTTCTTTCCAAAAGAAAGATCTTGTCAACCAACCAAATCAAGTCTTTTACTTTTGAGTTAATGTCTTGTATCTGAGTAGATCTGTTAAAACATCAGCGTGAAAAGTTTGTTACACCTATCCACATATTTGAAGATATGAAAAGAACAAGTTTTTTCTTGTTGTACATTTATTGTGTATGTATATACATGTACATTTACAGACAAAACATTTAAAAAGGACACTTTGAATGTATTTGTGGACACCGTAGTATCAAAAGTTTCAAAAAAACTTTTCAAACTAGTTTGTAACACCTTTTCGCAGTCCCCTCTTACCCAAAAAATGCACAAAGATACTGGTTGCGTAGCGACGTTTATCAATTCCATTTAAATTTAGACTTGCAATTCAATTCGAGAATGTATTCTTAATGTTTTTTTTTGTTTCATTCTTCAGCTTCGTAAAAAAACCAAATTATTATTAAATTAAATTGTTTTTTTGAACTATCAACGTAACCCACTAAACAAGCAAGGGTCTCTTTTAAATGATTTACGTATACATACCTGACATTCATGATGTCTGGAGGTAGAGGAAAGACGGCAATTGGCCGATTTTCTGGCGATATCCATGGTGGCGACACTGAGAAGCACCCATAGACTCCGTAGCATCGCTCCGTGTCACGAAGAGCTGAACATAAAACATTTTATTACAATTCATTACATAATTTAATCACAATTATTTGTTGGGTAAAATTCTGATTCGAGAAAATCAGAAGTATCAGCTTCTTTAGCAATCTTGAATACTGTAGCTCAGGAATCAAGTACAACTAGTTCCGTTTATAGTCCCAATCATTTTCTTTGACCTCTTAACCCTTTTTCCGAGTTTCTGATATAAGTAGGATTATGGATGGCGTGCATTTTTGTGACATACATTTTCTAAGTAAACAAACATGTTTGTGCATAACGCTAGGGGCACGGTTTATTCGCGCATACACGCGTGCATGGTATCAATATATATGTCAACAGTAAGTAGGTACTGCAATTTAATGCACTGGTATGAAATCCAGAACATAAACATTAAGAGAGACATAATAACAGCATACTCTTAGAATGAATGGGGTGGGGTTTCTTGTGGTAAAGTTCAATCTCATATCAGCAAATTAATAGTACAAACTTCAAACATTTCTAAACGCAAAGTTATCATTAGTAGATAATAATATAAGACTGGAATGTCTAGTTCACAAACATGAGATATGTGCAGTAAATTATTGATGGGTGTGATATTATGAAATTCATACATCAATGAGATACAAAATGCATGCTTTTGAAATAAAATGTGATGATTTTCTTATTTCAAAAATGCTTTTGTAATACATACATAGTAATTTAATCTATTAACAATGAAGATTTTTATAAAATTTTTAAGGAATCAAAATGATGCATTAATAATATAAAATGTATTAAAATTTAAACTGAACTGAATATTTCAAAATTAAATGTATGTTAAAATCAGGTACCAACCTACAGGAGCCTTGACGTCGGTTTCATTCTGTATCACAAATAAAATTGTTTTAAACAAAAGTCCTGCCGTAAAGTTAACCATTTTGTTTTATTATTAATATCACTATTTGCAGAATAATATATTATTATTATCACAGTCGAGGAATTTTACAACAATTTATTATATTTACGTAGGTAAATTAAAAATAATAAGAGTCTCTTTCAATTATTATTAGGCGTCATTCAAATTTTAATTTGTACAGAATTATATTATCATGTACAAGAATTTGAAGGTAAATAAAGTGTATAAATGTATGAAGATTTTATTTTCATAGATATGCTTTATATTAAGTAGGTTTTTTGAAAGTGATTTAAGCAACATAACTTAGTAAGTTTTTGGTATTTTTACACACTTTTTACTAGGCTAGTGATCATACTGATACTGCCCGAAATAACCAATATCACTTAAACTTCTTGTTCACCGAGGTCTCTCTTGTAGCAGGGTTAGTTATGAACTAAGATGTTTGTACGTGGTGCCAGGGACTGAATATTCTTATAACACCTACAGATAAAAATACAGTGACGCAAATGGCTAGCCGTTATAAACATTAATAATTTTACACTTAAATATATTAAACTTCGACCCCCGATGACAAACAATTATTGTTGTTGGGTCATGTAATAATAAGAATACAAATCACATGTAATGTGTCGAACGTGTGTACGTTCAAGTAAATATAAACCAGATCAATATTGATCAAAGTAAATTAGAATATGCAATTTTTAATTATGATTTGTTGTTGACTTTGTATACAGGGAGATTAAACTAAAAATATTTACTGTAACTAAAATGTATTTCACAATAATTTGTGTAATAATATATTTTCGGTCAGTTTTACATAACATGTACGTAGGTACTCTGTTTAGGCAGTAATATTTATTCTTTAAGTTTCCATATTTATTTATTTATAATCGTGACCTGTGATTGTAGCAAAATGATATGTACTTAACCCCGGAGGCAGGAGTTCTAAACAGTTTTTTGGTTTGGGGTATAATATTCAAGATTAGACAAAATGTGACAAGCACCAATATTATAGTCAATGGAATTTAACATATTTCAGGCGGGTGAAAAGTAGGAACCCACTTGAGAAAATGGAATTTATTCCAAACCTATATATATATTTGAAAATAATATGTGCATTTGAATGAATTTTTTCATATAGTACTCCCGACACATCCAACTATAAAAATATTGTCCAAAATTATAGTCTACTTTGCAATAGGGCTCCATAAACAGAAGTTTAAAGACAGTGTTTGGCCATTTGGTAAAGTTTTATGTGTAAAAATGTACTGTTTTACAAAAAAATGGTTTTTGCTTTATCAAAAAAAAAACAATTTGCGCTTCTCCAGTGCCAAAGTGCAAGTTTCCTTTTGACAAAATATTCTTCCACACAAAAACAAGGAGTCGAGAGAGGAGAATTTGTATAACGTGTACATGTACATTTAAGTTTTATACATATCCATATAGTTAAGACCCTTACAAAGAGACTGGTGTACAATATTCAAATAAAAATATTTGACAGCAATGTCTTTCCAGGCATTCAAGTAGGACCGGCTCAAAAGATTTGTTAAATACACATATAAAATATAATAATTATTAAAACATATTGACAAAATGTATGAGATTTAGTGAAACTTCATGGATCACAGGCTGCAGCCACTGGGAGGAAAAAAAACTGTTTCAAAGGGAAGATATTTGATTTTCGATTTATTTGAAAAAATACACATACAATTAGATATAATAATAGGCAAGTACTTGGCAAATAATTGACAAATCTTTCACAGTTTTGGATATATTTTAATATCGTCATAAGAAAGCAATACTATAACAGCCAAAAAACAAATTGTTCAATTGTTGATTTTAAGGTGTGTAGATCAGTTTAAAAACGTATTTTTGACAAAACGGCTAGTTTTTCCGACGTCATACAGTTCTTATTTATCGTTGTAGAGTCACAGGACCCAGATAGATCGACGCTGAAAAAAAAAACCTCTGCAAAATGGTGTATAAAAAGTATTTTCATAGGTAGTGGCGGTTACATCAGTATTGCTTTCCTGTGACGATATGATGATGTTCCAACATGCAAACTTTATTTGTCAAGGTTTAAAAAATTTTTCAAGGTTTTCAAAAGTTTATCTGTGAATCCAAACTGTTTTTGATTTCATTATCGTCAAAGATTCAAATAAATTAGAGAAGCCAAAATAGGATTTGATTTCATAGACTCCACTCTCTAGCTGATCCGCAGGCCACATCATGTTGAGAACCCCTGCCCAAGTGCATTGAAGACACAATTACTTAAAGTTTAAAAGAAGTTAGAAACAATTATGAAATTCAAAATTTGACATAAAAAGAAAGCTACACCTGCTAACCAAAACCTAATAAAACTATTTTGGGTAATGAAAATTTCAAAGGTTGGTTAGTTTTTATTTTGTATTTAAATTCTCTTGATCTGAAAACTGTCTTATCACACCCCTTTTGTTAGATGTGTGGATGCCCCTTATGTATGTTAGAAGCGTCTTTAATCAATGTACTCAAAACGAATAGGAACTGCAAAGTCCAACGCTGTTGAGGGGTCAAGAAGCCGGATGCCAAATCTTGTATAAACAAAGTGTGTTGCTGAAAATAAATAACATTCAAATAAAACTTAGGAATTTCCAATTCAAATTAAATTTATTTGAAAATGTTCTTTTACACATGTCAGAAATCATTTGTCCATTTCAAATTTAGAAAAAATGGATTTTTTAAATTCTTCTTGAATAGAAGAATTCTTTTGACGTGAAAATGTCTTTAAAATCAATGCCGGGAGTGCCCAATCGTGCCCAATGAGCGATAGTTTCATTTTCAAATATGTTATCATGATCTTCCAGTTGATCAGTCAGGCATCTCTCAAAAATCATATTTGAGTTGAGTGTGCAGTTATAATATGTAAAAGTGTACCCTCTATCTGGTATAATATTCACATTACTCATAAACACCACCAAATCAATTACAATGCGCAAAAACTTGTAGTGAAATAAACAAAATGTTGTTTTCTGGGTCACTAGTAGGATATTTCAAAATTTCACACTTAAGTAAAAGACTTTTATGTCTCTCGGTATTACATTATAGCATATTAAAAATGTAAAACTGAGGGACGTGTAAATAATATTTGATTCATGGTGAGTATTCGAATGTTGCTTTCCTCGTTATCTCAAAACTTTGTATTTGAAGATGTCTGACTAATCAACTGGACGATCGGGATATGTGGTAAGGAAGGGTGTTGTAAATTATTCTTGGATAGGTAGAAGATTCTTTTTTTTATTAAATTAATAAGACCAAGAAATAATTCTCTTTTCAAAATTAAGAACAAAAATTGGCATTTCAGATTCCTTGTTTAAATTAATTAAAAGTTATTGTTTTCTGCCAGATCAGGGAATATTTCTAGTTTTAAAATTTAGAACAAAATGGTGTGTTTCAAATTCCTTTTGCACAAAGAATAAGATTTTTTTCTAAATCATCAAAAGTTTATGTGCTCTGTTAAAAAAAAAAGTTTATTATTTGCAAGAAATAACTAGCCTTACCCAAAGATAAATATATGGATGGGAGGTTATACAAGGTTAAGCCAAAAAAATATATAAGGTTGATTATATTGGTTACAGATAGGAGTTTTAACTAAAAGGTAAAAGTAAGAGGAAGATAGGGTAGGGAGTGGGGATAGGAGATGTCCTCGATACATTATTTTCTCATGCATTAATTTGTTATCATAAACATTACTTTGGTTCGGTACTAAGTTAAGTACAAAGTCTTTGTGTTGCGAAAAGGTTTTGATATGCGAATTATGAATCTCAGCAATTTATTGATTACTTCATTAGCTTGTTTGATAAAGTTTAGTTTAACATCCAGTATTATTCTGATAAATTCTACATCACTGATATAAGATACACTCTAGGTTTCTCCGACTCGTTCTTGGGCAAGTCAGCTTGTATGTGGAACGAGCTACCGGTATCTGCTTTTTCTCCTTTAAGACCTGCATTAATAAATCCCTGCTTTATAACTCCCTTCCTTTACCCGCCTCATAATGCTGCCCAACAACGTGGCAATATAGTTTCCCTGCCTTCACACTCTTATGCTGGGCACTCTTGTGAGTGTCACACAAAAATAAAAAAGTAAATTAAGCTTTTACAGCTGTTTTTGTCGAATTGTATTTTCATTATCACAAACCATTTTCTTATTATTTTGGTATCATGTGGAATATTATTTCCCTGTTGTATGTGTCTTATTAACACATCTAGGAATCAATCAGTATTTGTGAAACATAATCTTGGCACGTAGAATCAATGCCTGGGCATTGTTACATTATTAAAAAGAAAATGTGCGCTTTTATATTTCTCACGGTTACGGCACGGCAACAGTACAAAAAAAGCATATAACCTACGTTCTTTATCCTAAAAATGTTGCATCTCTTTCTTACACACTAAATAATATTGAGACAAACGATGGACGTGTGTCTGCTTCCTACAAAGGAAAAAAGTAATCATTTTCTTACATCTCCCTCACTCGTAATAAAGAAATTGAGATGCTGTGTGTTGCTGTCGTCACCGTGCCGTTGTCGTGGGAATTATAAAAGCAGCCAATAGGCTATAATTTTGATATACACGGTAGCGCAAACAGAACAAATCTATATGCAAACAGTACTGCTTAACATATATGGAATGTCCGTAGCAATTACAATGTCACACGGCAGAGATTCGCAAAAGTTATTGGTTTGCAAGCCCATTCATTTTTTCTCATACATAACTTTATCGTAATAAAAAACAATGTTGCACAAAAATTTTTCATATTTTTTTAGGATTAAAAAAAAACTTACAATTACAAAATCTCAATTAATGTGGTCCTAACTTTCTGAATGAGGATGGAATGATTTACCTTATCGAAGGCCTTGTATAGATTATTTTTTTTTGTTTTTTTATTTTATTAATCTATAAACACAGGGTTTAATTGATGCCTGTCTCACTAGGATTTACCTGTGTTGAGACAGGCTTAGAGGTACATATTAAAAATTACAGGAATATTTTAAGTTACATACAAATTCAATTGAATACTATAAAAATGGAAAGGTGATTGGAAGTGTGGGTAAATACTTTAAAGAGAGTTATGTAAATGTAGGAAGAGATGATGTACAGTGAATAGTAAATCCTGTCAAATCTATTTATGGGATTGATTAATTAATTTGACATGATTCTATTTTTAAATTATTTTACATGGATTAGGTCGTATGCAAATTGTTTACTGTCTATTTATGGGGGCCTACTCTCTATCTTCCACAACGTCCCTACGGCAGGTTTAGCTACGTCACAAACGCGTATTAACCCTCCTCCTATCGTGCTAAAAACTTCCTCGCGCTCCGGTGCCATACACTAAGTATATATTTATATGTTGTAATTGATAAATTCAATACATAAATGTATTGCGGAGGAATACCTAAAATACGAACACTTTTTTTTAGTATATTTACAGAGATATTTCAGTAATTATAGACCGTGTTCGCTTAATTGACAGCACCCGCTAATGAAGGTTAAACCACAAACGTGCGGGTTTATGAAACCGAAAGATAGAGAGTAGGCCCCATGATTTACTTTACAGATGTTTGCAGTAGTGTGGTGTCCAATATTTACAATCCATTTCTTTACGTCTTGTTTGAATTTTGTCTAGGATTCAGTATGTCTGATTGTAGCTGGTAGTGTATTGTATAGTTTGCAAGCTATGTATTTGAAGTATCTTTGTCCAAAGGTAGTTTTGGAAAAAGGAGTTTGGAGAAGTTCTTTGTTTTTGGCTCGGGTATTGTGCATTGTTTGTGTTGTTTTGTATGATGTTTTGTTGTTTTTGTGTAAATTAACTAATATGGATCTTGCGTAGAGTTGTTTAATGTCCATAACGTTGAAAGTATTGAAGATCGTATCAGTGCTGGTAGTAAGAGGCAGTTTAAGAATAATTTTTATGATAAGTTTTTGTGCTATATATTTTATATATTTTGATTTCATTTATCCTTGTTGCTCGTTAAATGTTCCGTAAAGTTTTGATTTAGTTTGAAACTTTTCTAATTGCAACTCTGCTTTGTTTTTGTAACACCAATGGGTGGCTGAGTGAAAACCGTTTTATAAAAAATATTTTGTTTTCTCATTGCAACATTAATTGAATTAAAGAGATAGTATAATATAGTAAGTTGAACATCTACTGCTTCACTAGGTAAACCTGTGGGCAAAATTTTTATTAAAATTAATACTTTCACGGTTTAC
The DNA here is from genome assembly GCA_936435175.1 of Glyphotaelius pellucidus. Classification (NCBI taxonomy): domain Eukaryota; kingdom Metazoa; phylum Arthropoda; class Insecta; order Trichoptera; family Limnephilidae; genus Glyphotaelius; species Glyphotaelius pellucidus. The sequence continues at coordinate 7,461,254 of OW386537.1, read as the reverse complement.
CAACACATATAAACCCAAGACATTTGGAAGTCTTCAGTACAAAGGATGTTCGAGCCAAAAATTTACACACGAAATTAACAAAGTTAGCTGAAGACAAGGGGCCATACTCAGGCCTAAGAAAGAAAAAAAAATTTAACCTTTAATTGCTGACGTGGGAGTGTCAGACGGCATGCTTACGTTAACGTATTTTTCCCCCTCAAATTAAATAAGGTATTTTTTTAATGTTTTTACAAAATGTTGAATGTAGTAAGAAGTGTATAATAAAACCCGTCCCTCGGGTGGGTCGTCAGCAATAGTGCACCTACCAAACCACGTCAACAGTTAAGGATAATGTATGTTTTTCAAATAATTAACAACGTTCATGACAATATTAAATTTTATTTACAAAACATTATCATAGAAATTACAATAAATCAGTCAAAATTCATGGTCAATAAATTCCGCAGATCAATAATATCATATTTACAAAGTTCTGCAGAAATATTTAAAAAAAAAAATAATTAAAAAACCCTAATTAATCGGTGGCACAATCATCCATGAAATATTACATAATATACCTAAACTAAAACTATGAAATTAAATTGCAAGCATTCACTTTAAAGATGTCTATGTATGACACACATTCATTTATACAAAATTAAATACACCTAATCAAGCTTGAACATTTTTGGATTCAAAATCCAGTTTATCAAAATCATTTAACCAAACATTCCTCTCACGACAGATTGCAATACAAAATAAGATAACTTTTCCCTCCATGAACAAAGTCACATTCATCACATTGACCATTAGTTATACATTTTGGATTCCACGGATTCATACAGACTCCAAGAGTTGAGTGGTGAAGTCAAGAACTTTAAAGATAACTTTGTAATTTCTGATTTCACCACCCCTGCAAGCTATCAGTGGTTGAAGTATACATATAAGAAACGCAATAAATTTTGACAAAATTTAACACTGTTCATCGTTATAAGAGTAGAACCTCCATATTGTATACAATTCCAAAAAAAATTTTAATTTTGCTAATATTTTTTTCCTAACAATTTTTTAAATTCAAGGTGCCTAAAATAGATTGCAAAACATGAACCCAAAACATATATCACAAACAATTAATTAACACTGAGGCCCTTCTTCCACAGGGATATATGCGTATATCCGACACTCATGTTGCAAGAAACAAAATCACAAGGCCCGTGTTGTCGCCAATCATTGTTCAATTATTTAAAAGTCAAAACTAACATTTAACTTTTAACAATTAACTTTCATAACTTCACAACTCACAACCAAGCAGTTGCCGTTAGCTGTCGTTTTTATATCCTGTCATTTTTTGTTGATCGCGTGCAGCTTTGATCTAAAGTGCACGCATTGTTATAAAATTTTCTGATACAAGTAACGCCATGTTTAAAGTCTCGACGACACGAGTCAGAACAATCTCATTGGTCGCGAGACTGGCGTCGCCGATGAGTTTGCAAAATATCGGCAACCTGTACCTGTGCACGAACCTCTGCACAGATATACGGTTGTAGTCGCCAAAACACTTGAATAGTCGAGCATCGGATACTTGTATATCCCTGTGGAAGAAGGGCCTAAAACCACTGACAACACTATCATAGATATGTGATAAAGTCAAATAATATATAATTTATTCACTCAAATAAAAATTAAATATTCACAATCATAAAAACTCTGAATAAATTTAAAAGTTTGAATGCATTAATATTTTAATTTACAATCAAATTATGTTGATAAGGAACTCCAGTCCATTGAAATAAAATATATTGACCATCTAACTTAAATACCAGTATGTTTAATTTGTACATATTATTTTAAAATTAATTTTCTAAAATAATTTCAAAGTTTTAATTTTTCAAAGTCCTCCAAAACGCACAAAATATGTGGCAGGTCAGAAAGGCTATTCCCCAAAATTTGTGATAAGAGATCGCTCTCCCGCGAGAAGTGCTGTCAGATTTGTGTGATATTCTACGGCTGTTATTTGCTTTTTCTATCGGCCGATGTCAAAATTTCAGCTGTGAGCTGTCACATATTTTAGTTTGGGTCGTTTTGAACACGAATTCCTGCAAGTATGCATGATTATTTATTCATTTAACAGCTGTAGAAAATCACACAAATCGACAGCACTTCTCACGGGAAACGATCTCTTATCACAAATTTTAGGGAACAGCCTTTCAGGAGTGACAACATAATATGGATACAATTTTGTAATTTAACAGGTCGATAGTCAGTATAATATAATACTGAATTTTGTGTGGGAAAATTGTTTAACTGCTTTTAATTGAAGAACACATTGTAATATATCAAACAAAAGTAATAAAATTAAATACATACCTATTTAGAAACTTTAACTCCAACAATAATAATAATATTTAAAATACATTATCATCATAATTTCAATATTCACAATTGGTTGGTTGTCTAAGAATAAATCCTATTTCTATCATTAATAATAGCTCAAATTAAGCTTCAATTTCACCAAAATTAAAAAAGATGAAAAATATACATAAAAACAACATCAACACATAAAAATACCCATACAAAACCAACCTGAATCTTGTCATTTTGTTTATCGTGACATCAGAAGCCGCCAACAAATGATATCAACCAAACAGGGCGTTTTGATGCGATGGTATTTTATTCATTTTTAAAAGACGATTTATTAATTTTATGTACAAAATTATATTACAATAAAACTTATATATTCAGAATCGGTGTTTGTTGTTCTATATTAAAATATACATTTTAAGCCATAATATTTTTCACTGGAATTCCTTTTTGAAATTTTTTTTTACATGAATGGCACGCTAGAATTTTTTACAACCACAAATCTTGGCAGTTATTTTTAACACGTCGTAAAAAAAATATGCATCAAATAAGTTTTTATCAGCATAAATTAAAATTCTAAAGTCACACTAAAACGATGATTAATTAAACAATGGGAATATACAATATATAAAAGCCTAACACCAAAAAATATTGCAAACCAGTCCAAAATTAAATAAAATTACATTTAGAAAAAAAAAAAACCAATGGGAATCATTAAAACATAATATTATCAAAGACGCAAAATAATCCAGTCGGGGAATGTGATAAAAATAATGATAATAAATAAAATAGTTCTGCTGACACTCAATTTTCAACAGTTTTCGAGAAATTAGTTTCAGTACAAGTACTCGAAAATTTTTGGAGAATTTAAGTCTATTTTGTTTGAGAAAGTCGATATGACATTTGTTGATTTTCTCTGGATTGTAGCATTGTGCGCAAATGCATACAAACAGAAAATCGATGTGAGATCCAAAGAACAATATTAACAGTAGTAAAAATTTATTCATAACATCTTTAAATATTAAAATCTTATGGATACATAATAACACATTTATAACATCAACAAATTCAAAGAATTTGTTGATGTTATAAAAATAATAATAATTAAAGAATTATAATGAAAGAAGAAGAAACAATGTAAATGCTGTGCCTTGTTATGTGGAACGTTTGCCCGGACCTTTTCATACAAATCTTAATTTGGATTTGAGATCAAAATACCCAACCAAACTGAAAAATTATTTTTGTAATCAAAAGGTATATCAAATATCTAGTACAGATGTGAGCTACTTTATTTATTTTTGCTTTAAATTGTAAGATAAAGGCCATTAAAGATTTTAGTGTTTCATGATTTTAGATGCAACTTGGGCAATTATTTATGAGTAAATGAAAAACAATAAAATAATTTTACAATATTTATCATAGAAATACAATGAAGTGTAAAATAAAAATTAAGAAAAAAAATCATTTTGATAGGTGTAAATTTAAAATACAAATGACCTTTTTACGGTAGAAAAAAAAATTGTCATTTATACATTAAAATTACTACCCAAAAATACATTTTTAACAATTTTTTATTTTATTTTTCATTGTATTTGTGAAATTATTATAGTAAAATTATTTTTTTTTATGTTTTTCATTTACTCACAAATAATTGCCCAAGTTGCCTCTAAAATCATGAAACACTAAAATCTTTAATGGCCCATATTTTATAATTTAAAGCAAAAATAAATAAAATAGCTCACATCCATACTAGATATTTGATATACCTTTTGATTACAAAAATAATTTTTCAGTTTGGTTGGGTATTTTGATCTCAAATCCAAATTTAAGATTTGTATGAAACGGGCCGAAAAGGGCCGCGCAAACGTTCCACTTAAGTGCTTAAGACGGCCACTGAGGAGCCCTTCAACCGTAGAATAAAGAAGAACATAAGAAGTGCAATGTGTGTGTGTTTCTCTTCAGGTGTGTCTCTTCACCAATCTTACTAATAACATAACATAAAACGAGAAAATAATTATTTTAATTATGTAGTTGTTTCATCACTTTTTTTTAGATTTCTGATTTGTTCAACAAAGGTTTTATTTAGTTTCCTAAATACATAATCACAAAAAATCATTAAAAATTACGCAACACAAAAAAAAATTAACTCTTGGAGTAGTCATATAAGATACCTACTTAGCCAATCATAAAAAAATATTGATAAGAATGTCTAGCAATCCCTACTAATTTAACTGTCGTAAATCAAATAGAACGGCGATGCACAGGAGATATCACGCAGAGTAAGAGAGATAGAGCGCATTCTAAATAGTGTATTTCCGTTGGCTTTCTTGGGGCTAGAACCAAAAGGTAGAGTGTGTTTCTTTCAAAATGATACGGAAGGTACTTCTATCTTGTAATAACATGTGTAACTTGAATAACATGTGTAACTTTAATAATGTGATTCTGTAAAAGCCCTCAAGGCGTGTATGAATAAATAAAATAAATAAAAATAAATATATAATATGTATTCTATTCAGGAGGTATTTCACCATCCTCCTCATAAATTACCCAAACTATAATATATATTTTTGATTAATTAAAAACAATTTATTTATTTAAAAAGTCTGAGTTTACTATTCGGTACTTGAATCTATGAATAATAGCTATACATAGGATAAGTCAGCAGAGTTTTTTTACTTCTTTGTTTATTAATATTTGTTACCGTATGGATAAGCTATTGGGAGGATGGTGAAATACCCCCTTAGTGTATTACCATTTATTTGTAACAGTGTATTTGTCACAGACCACCGAATACATAACACATTAGAAATGCCTTTCATGCCTTCCTTTCTAGCCCATTTGACACAACATCTATTTTTCCTACACTTGTCTACTATCGTACATCGCCATCGCCATAATGATGATGAAACACAGTTTTGTTTTGGAAATCTAAGGCCCAATTTGCCAGACTTTTGGATAACGAAGGCGGCTCGAGCATTTCTTTAATGGTGGGGGTTGACATTTTTTACGTGTAGAATATAATATAAAATTTCTCAAACAAAAATTTTCATGGTCAAATCATGCTAATTAGTAGATGTCTAAACACAAAATAATTTAAAATGTCTGAGATATATACCAATTTATAATAAAGTATAATAAAAATAACACTTTATCTTGCAAGATTATTATCAAACTTAATTTAAACGCAAGCGATTCCCGCCCGAAAATATGCAACTTTCTTGAACTAAAACAAATGGTTCAGTATTTTGTTTCGCAGGGATTAATTGGATTGTCCCCACGGTATTTGAAATTCACATACAAGTGCGCATGCGCTGTTCTCGGATTGCCTACGATCAAGAAAGAAACGCAAAGAATTAACCAAAATGCCTAAAGGGATAACTCGGATTGTCCCCAAGTGCGCGGTAGGTTTTCCGAACTGAGAAATGGACTCTGATGGTTTGTGCGCTAGTCAGCTATCCGCTGGTCGCATTAAAATCATCAGGAATAATTTTTTGTGTTTTATTTCTGCAAATTTTAATTGCTTTATGTTTAAAGTATTCATTCATTTAAAACTAAGGCAGAGAACGTTAAAATGTTGTGTGGTCGGTCTTGCTGTATGGATGTGATACATGGACCTTGAAAGTAAATACCATGAACAGGTTAGAGGCTTTTGAAATGTGGCTTCACCGGAGAATGCTCAAAGTCCCATGGACCGACATGATCACCAACACAGAAATTCTCAGGCGGGCTAGAGCAGATAGAGAACTGCACACATTAGTAAAGTCAGGAAAATTTCATATCTGGGTCACTTACTTCGAGAGGAGAAATATCACTTGGTCTAATTAATGTTAAAAGGCAAGATAGAGGATCGCCGAGGGCCTGGTAGGAGAAAAATGTCTTGGCTGCGAAATGTACGAGAGTGGACCGGTATTAGAAGTGTGGAGGAGCTATTCCGGGCAGCAAAGATAGAGATACATTTTCCATTGTGATCGCCAACGCCGGGGGGGACCTGATAGGGCACACAAAGAAGAATTCATTTTGGTGAAGACAAAGTACCGACTGTTATTTCCTTTAGTAGGTTTCGGGTGGGGACTGTCCCCACTGTCCCCCGTGAAGTACCGCCACTGCGAAATACGCCTACATCATATTTCTTGTGTTCTCTTTTATTCTATGGTACAGATGGCCTCCAAAATCGCTACATTAAAATCCATACCAATATTTATATGATACATAATATATGCAATAAATTATGAATATTTGAGCTACAATATTTTTTGTCGGAAATTATTTCATTTCCCGACCTATATTATAATTCACATTTTTCAACTTTATAGTATACAAGACAATAAATTTCTAATATTACACTTTTACAGGTGCAGCAACATAAAGTCACTGGATCATTGCAAACAGTAAGTGAGTTGCAAAATCTGCTTGCTCTCTTTAGGAAATTTGAAGATAGCTGTGAAAATCTGATTGACCACATTGAACACTTATTAAAGAAATTACACTTTATATTAAATAAGTATGTAATACAATCAAAAGTATTTTGATGTAAAGTGAAAATATAAAAATAAAAAAATTAAATGTTCAGTCAGACTTTTAGAAAAAGGTCAATAGGTGTCGCATATAAATAAAATTGGATATGTTTATCTGAGACACTATCTAGGTTATAAACCAGTTCTTCGAACATTTGTTATCATTTAAAAAAAAGGGAGGCCCCCAAAAATACGGGAAAAAATTAGTTGAAGATAATATTTGAACTTGAAATATGAGATTGACAAAAATTACTTAAAAATAAGAGGTCTCAGTGGCCAATTGGTTAAGGTGCTTTTTTATGTGAATTCCACACGAGAATTCCAATTTCTCCCATCTGGAGCCAGTTATTGGGGTATGTTGTGAGGCCAAAGGTAGTGGGGAGGGAAAGGAGATGGGAAGAGGAAGGTGGGGAAGTAAAGGCTAATCAGATCTGGTCACCAAACACGGCTAAAGCCATTTCAAACAACGTTTCAATTCTGAATGGTGAGCTTACACCAGGACGATACTGAGAGTATCTTCCATTCTGGAACGTGCCGCAAATATACTACATATTATTTTAAATGAATCAATTGTGAAATTATTTTTTGTAAATTATTTGCGCACGCCGGGATTCAATCCCGCAACCTTCGGATTGCAAGTCAAGAGCCTTACCCCTCGACCACAGTGGCCGCTTGTCCTGGTATGACGAGAGATCCTGGGTTCGAGTTCCAGTTGCGACAGTTAGGTTTTTACTTTTCTTTGTCTTGTTCTTTTTCACATTTAGATCTTCTTCAATAAAATATGAATAATTTATTTACTTTCGATATATTTCAAATACTTTTTGCGAATGTATCGAAACCAGCAGAAACCTTCAAAGCGGGCTTTGCAACTCTACAACTCAAATCATTTTAGCGCTTAGCACAAATCATTTGTTATTTTGCCGCAAGCTTTTAGATGGAGTGGAAGAGAAGTTACAATTGAAGGAGACCATATCCTCTGCAAAAATGTCAGAAATAGACATGGAATCATGAATGTGCTGGCCGCGGTCAATTATCTTATGGAAATCATCAAAGTAGATATTCTCTTTGTTTTCAGAATATTCTAAAATGGGGCTATGCTTTCTGGTGGGGGGCTTGAAAATTTCATTACAACTTATTTGATGAGAAAAATCGGATGAGGCCTCTTCGTTGAATCCGCTATCGAACCGCTTCCAGCTGACACTCGACGTCTCTGTATTGCAGAAGGACTTGGTGACCTCCACGTGGCGAGTTGAATTGCAAACGGTGAGATCGCAGGAGGGTATAATACTGTTATTGCTGAGGCAAAGGTCATTGAAGCCACTGTCCATCCGGTGGAAAACAGTTCCCCTGCGCCCTATTTCAGGAAAACTAAAAGGGTTTTGATTGGTCAAATGAGACACATCACCAGAAAATTTGGCAGTTTGATTTGTCAGTGTGTGTTTTTCAGAGTCTATATTAAAACTATTATCGAGGGACATTTGTGCGGGACTAGATTTTGAAATTGTTAAATAATGCTCTCTTTTAGGGCACTGCTTATCCTTAGTAGGCGTTAGATATTGATAAACATCCCTCAGTCTATCGTTCTCGTCTTCAATTGCACTTTTACAATCACATACATTAGGTTTAATAAATAATTTAAAATTAGTATCAACAGTTGTTTCATTGGCAGCACAGTTGGCGCAGCTCGACTGTTTGGCACTGTTTGTTTTAGAAACAAGCTGGGCCATCTCCATGTCCCAATAGCTGCTGGACGTTTGCTTGGGGGAGGGCGAATCAGAGTCACCTGAAATAGCATATCTTTAGCGTAAAATAATAATTGAGAGGAAAACATAAACGGAATAATTACATAATATAATGACGAAGATACTCACCCATAATGGAATGGCAGACCAGAGAACGATCTCCAGAGAAGTTCATGGAGATATCACTGCTAATGTCCATATTGAAATCTAGTTTCATTGCTGATCTGTTTCTTCCCAGACTAGAAACGGATGTTTCTGACTTTGATCTGCGTACCATTCCTTCTTCTTTCCTCAACACTTGACAGATCTGCTCGGTGAAGTTGAAGCAGCCCATCTTCTTCACATGACCCAACTTGGTGTCACTGTCCGACCCATGGGTCAAGTCGGGACTGGATTTTGTAGAAGACTTGGAAGTGACGCTGGACTTCTCCGGTGTGGATTGTGAGAATGGTGACGCAACGCAGCTGTGGTGAAGGTTTTCTAGTTTGTCTGGTGATATTTTTGGGGAAATTCTCCGAAAATTAATTTCTTGCTGTGGGAAAAATATGGAAATTATTTATTTATTCATAATGTGCCACAAAAATTGGTATGTACTCTATAATAAAGACATAAATATATATAATATACCAACTCATGTGCGTAGGAACACTAACAATCAGTGGCATGTATTGCTCTGTGATTGTGAGTAGTTTTCTACTTCGGATATGAATTAAATTTGGTAACGAATATTTGAAAATGGCATCGTCCACTGATCGTTGTGACTAACTGAATAAATGAGCTGAAGTTCTTTATGAAAATCATGAAACACTAACAATCAGTGGCATGTATTGCTCTGTGATTGTGAGTAGTTTTCTACTTCGGATATGAATTAAATTTGGTAACGAATATTTGAAAATGGCATCGTCCACTGATCGTTGTGGCTAACTGAATAAATGAGCTGAAGTTCTTTATGAAAATCATGAAACACTAACAATCAGTGGCATGTATTGCTCTGTGATTGTGAGTAGTTTTCTACTTCGGATATGAATTAAATTTGGTAACGAATATTTGAAAATGGCATCGTCCACTGATCGTTGTGGCTAACTGAATAAATGAGCTGAAGTTCTTTATGAAAATCATGAAACACTAACAATCAGTGGCATGTATTGCTCTGTGATTGTGAGTAGTTTTCTACTTCGGATATGAATTAAATTTGGTAACGAATATTTGAAAATGGCATCGTCCACTGATCGTTGTGGCTAACTGAATAAATGAGCTGAAGTTCTTTATGAAAATCATGAAACACTAACAATCAGTGGCATGTATTGCTCTGTGATTGTGAGTAGTTTTCTACTTCGGATATGAATTAAATTTGGTAACGAATATTTGAAAATGGCATCGTCCACTGATCGTTGTGGCTAACTGAATAAATGAGCTGAAGTTCTTTATGAAAATCATGAAACACTAACAATCAGTGGCATGTATTGCTCTGTGATTGTGAGTAGTTTTCTACTTCGGATATGAATTAAATTTGGTAACGAATATTTGAAAATGGCATCGTCCACTGATCGTTGTGGCTAACTGAATAAATGAGCTGAAGTTCTTTATGAAAATCATGAAAAAAATGTCATATTTCCAGTATCGATATATTAATATACGTTCCAATTGACCATTGAACAAATAAACACACCTGTGGGGACTTCCCGATAGGTGACATGGAAGGAGACCCTATGCAAGTGTCTGACCCGCTGTAGGAGTTGTGTCTCTTGGAAGCCTCCACCAGGATGGGGCTGAAGTCCGCCAGGTTGCGGTGCAGCTCCTCGGAGGAAATAGTGCGGGTGGGGGTGCGGGGGACGGTGACACCCTGGCCCCTCTTGGCGGAGACGGGGGTGCCAAAGGTGCGCTTCATGCCGCACAAGAAGGCAGTCTGAAAATAAATTTTAAAAATCAATGACAAAGTCTGCACCAGGTGCTTGATTTAGTGTGCCGTGCAGCCATAGAATAAAGAGAAACACAAGAAATGTGATTTGGGCGTGTTTTGTGATCCAAAAGTCTGGAAGATTTTCCTTTAAATTTCAAATACAGAAATAAGGTCTCTCTGTTCAAATTCAAAATTAAATGGAATAGCGAATACACGTCAGGCAGTGTAAGAGAGACAAAATACACAATGTTGATTGGCTGTCTTGATCTAATAGTCAAAAGTTAGTATGCATGTCAGTGATGACATTGGTTTCCACTCAAATCTACATGGAAGGTATTTCTATTAGAAGGTGTGTATACTATCTGTCACTTGGGACCCAGACAGAAGTTTTGACAGGGTTGTGGTGCCTAAGTGATGTCAGGAATTTAGAAGTCTCCAACTATTTCAGTTTATTTAGAAACCATTGGGCAGAGGCACCTGCACATGTAGTTGTCAAACAGACTAGTGGATGTACTAGTGTATGGAGAACCAAAGACAAAGCAGGAATATAAGGCTCTCGTCCTACGGGTAGGTAAGGAATCGACATAAACCGAGTGCTGTAAGACCCTGCACAGAAAAGTAGAAGTATGATAACATTCTTGCAGTCCATTGTGGGACTTCTCTGCGACTGCAACACACAGTCTTACAGCATTAAGGTTTATGTCGGTCCCTTACCTACCCACGGGACGACGGCCTTAATTTCTTCCCAGCCCAGATTTAACAGCATTAGCAAAAATTAATTTGAATTACTATATATTTTATTGTTAAATTAATTCCGCACTTAAAAGAAACTAATTTCCCTCGAGGCCTATTTCATCTTTGAGGACGTTTTTTTGAGGATTAATACAAATAGAAAATAAATTAGGTTTAATGGGAAGTAGGGAGGTCAGCTTACGACATGCGGGCTATGCAGAATGGGGCAGGATGTATTATGGAAACTGGTGTGGTGTTCTTCCTCTCCGTCAGAAAATATTTCCTCGAAGCAAAGTTTCCGCCGCAGAGAAGCATTGGCAGAGAGGTCTGCCTCACCAATCCCATTTTGATCCTGCAAAATATAAAGAAAAACAAATCAAAAATATTGAATTAAACTGCAGGAGAAAGGAGTTTTAAGATGGGAGCCCTAAACCTGGTTGGCTAGATGGGGCGAAGACAAACACCGCAGCTTTAGGCATACAAAAATGGAGGGAGATAGCACAAGAAAGTCGAGAGACGTTTCCTGGAAGCGCCCAATAAACGCAATGGTGACCATGTTTGATGGCATTGTAAGAAGTAAGCTGGAGTACGTTAGTGGGGTATGGATTCCGCGGTTCCATGCTAACTGAGAATAAAACCAACTCAAAACCTATTTGGAAAATCATTAAAAGCTATGAAAAAATAATTTTAATATAACCAATAACCCTAACCTAACGCAATCTATTTAACCAATTTTTTAAATATATTTTTATCATCACTCTTAATGACTTTCCTGAGGTGGTTCTGAGTTGGTTTCATTCTGAGTTGTCTGGTCACCGGATTCCGCACCAAACTAAATATATAAATATGCTGGAACAAATTACTCAGGTATGTCTATATGCGGATGCATGTAACTTATCCGAAGTTCATCCACTATATGAGCTCACTTGAGGCAACAAATAGATTGAGCCAAGAAACCAGACTTATTGCAAATCTTGCAATGTATAGTTTTGATACAATTCGTAACTCTGTTGATAGCCAATTCTTCTTGTAGTGATATGTGTTCCATAACGCCGATTGGATTTGATAGGTTCGTTATGCTCCCGCCAATAGCAGGGCCAAGAGTTCGACAAAGTCGGATCCACACACTAGGTAACTACAACCAGCCGCCGATAACCACCCGTCGTCAGTCTCAAAGTTTTTATCATTCCCATCATATATTATCATTCCAAGTTATCATCATTCCAAGCTACCTGACTCACCAATGGAATATACCGCTGTTGTATGAATAAATTATCACAAAAAACCTATTAAGAGTGCCTGTGGTCCACTCTAAGATATTCAAGTTCCGAGCGAGGGATGCAACCTATACACACAAGATAAAACTGTGAGTTTACCTTTGCGATGCACCTTGGTATTTGGTTTATGCGGACGCATTTGTCGAGATCTGTAGGAACTGCTAGCATAGAGTGGATATTGAGTCCCCACTCTAACCCTGGAGGCTCCCACACGCTTACCTCACACTCACTTACAAGTGCCCGAAAACTAACCACAGAAAGAAAGATACCACACGGCAGAACAGATGTTCTAGCATAGCTTGACAAGTAGAATGATGCTATTGAATGCAATTTCTAAAACAGTGGATATATTTACTTACTCCAAAGCTTAAAACTTTTTTTGTATTACTGTGTTCCCAAATGTTAAGAATGTCAAAATATTGTACCTTAACTGGATAAAAAATCTATAAACGTTATGTGCCGACAATGAAAAATAAATTAATTATAATGCATGTCATATTATGAGGTATTAAATATTTTTTAAAACCTTTCTCCACTTCCATAGGGTAATTTAACTGGGTAAAAAAATCTATAAAGGGTTATATGTGCTGAAAATGAAAAATAAATTAATTATAATGCATGTCATAAAATGAGAATTTAAATATTTTTTGCAAACCTTTGTAAATGTGTAGAATGGTTTCAAAGCATTCTCCACTTCCGTGGGCAGTTCCATGGGAATGGTGAGCATCGTTTGGGTCCAAACTGAAAATAATTACAAATGTTTAAAAAACTTATTAAATACGTCAATATTCTTCGGGGTGGCAGAAAATGCTGATTTTAATGCCTTTTCAACATTGTCTATTAAAAAATAAGCTATTTTTTGCGAATTTCACATTACAAGGTTGCGAGCTGAACTGTCGAACTGAAAGACGACTTAAACTGCGAATGGCGCGAAACGCCGCTCATGGTTGCTTGCTTTCCCGCTTCCTCGCGTTACGGTTCGCAAATGTATAAGCAGCATCATGCTAGGACAGTAACCTTAATTTATCTTTTTATATGACAAAAAAAGAGCACGATTCGAAGGAAGTAATGTTTAAAAATTGTTTTTTTTTTTGTTCTTTGTTCTGCAGTTATGGAATAAAAAGTAAGTTTGCTACAATCATGTTTACGCTTTCGAAAGGCTACTATCGTTTGCAACTTTTGAGACCTAAAACGTTAAAAAAATAAGGCACTTTTTTTCTCCCTGTGAAGAGTGACACACTGTACTGGGGAAGGTTAAATCCTAAGTAAAAGCAAAAAAATCTTTGAAATTGGCTACTAGCCAGTCCAAGAGATGGCGCATCTAGGTTTAAAAAAGAAAATAGATGTATTGTAGTAAAAAAAAATAACTGTTTTATATTTTGCTTGTTTTATTGATTTTTAGATTGTTTTATTGATTTTTTTTAATGTGAGTACCATACAAGAGTCCCAACTGCTCCCCCTGGAGCCAGAAAGACTATGGCATCCCCAATTGGGGTATAATGTAAGGCTAAAGGTAGTGGGGATGGGAAGGAGATTGGGAAGAGGAAGGTGGGAAAGTACCTGGCTATTCAGATCTGGTCACCAAAGACGGTTAAAGCCATTTCAAGCAACGTTTCAATTCTGAATGGTGGTTTTATACCAGGGCGATACTGAGAGTATCTTCCACTCTGGAATGCGCCGCAAATACATTTTATATCATTTTTAATTAATTAATTGTGAAATAACACAAATTAATCAAATAAAATTTTATTGCGCACGCAGGGTTCAAGCCCGCAACCTTCAGATTGCGAGTCGAGAGTCTTACCCCTCGACCACAGAGGCCGTCAAATGAAAATCGAAATAAGACATGAAATTACTCTTATCTATTGTTATTAAATATTGATGTTATTCTGATAAGTCGCGTATACCTTCTCTGGATATAGTTTTAGTAGTTCCTTCCGGAGTGGTATGGTCATCAGGAGGATCCATAGGAAGAACATTAGTTTGCTTTGTGGGCTCACTCAGAGGGCTTGGCACTATCATTTCTTGGGAGAAGAATCTAAAAAACAAATACAAATCTTTTCATAACGATTTACTCATATTGCAAAACATAAAATAGGACTCGTAAATACAAGTATCAGTGGTAAAACATGTGTTATAACTTTTGGGTAAATATTCTACTAGCCGCCGCATTTTTATCAGTGACCGGAGAACTCAGAATCAACTCAACTTAACTCCTCTATTGAATAGTCATTAAAAGTGTTGGGAAAAATTGGTTAAAAGGTTACGTTAGGTTAGATCAGGGGTTGGCAGTTTGTCAAGTGAGAAGAGCCAATTTGTCAAAGAAACAGCATAATAAATATATCAGAGAGCCATATTATAACGGGAGGGGGGGGGGGGAATGTGGTGGAACGATAATTACGATTTGCTTAATTTAATATCATACTTCTGACGGTTTAAATGTTTCTATAAACGGACTCGCGCATAGATTCCTTATTAAATTAAGACCAGTTTTGTGTTCGGAATGCAAAAAAAAATAATCCTCGGGCGGCTATATCTCATAAGGCTGGTTGAGTAGGGGTGGAATTGCAATTGATGTCTGAAGAGCCGAAGAGCTGCAGACGCCTATGCAAAGAGCCGCAAATTCCGACCCCTGGGTTAGGTTCTGTGGTGTTGTTTATATTTAAATCAGTAAAAAAAAAATTTATAAAAAACAAAACATAAGCCTCTATTATTAATTTTTTGCTCTGTAAATATGATATTAATATTTTTTTTCTCAAAAAATTAACACATTCACTGCGACGTATTTTCTAAAACATTCGATGCTGCAAATTACACCTAATTTAAATACAGAATAAAACTGATACAAATGCATTTTTTCACTTACAATTTGTTAGTACACATTAAAATACAATACATAAGGCTCTAAAAATTCATACCATTTCTTTACAATGTCATTTTAATTCGAAGGGTTACAAATCTTACAATTTGGAAGCTGGGAATGGGTACCGCCGCCCCGGGAACCATTTATTGGATAGCCAACGGCTCTACCATATGTCACCCCAGGTGGTTCGCTACGTTTGGTGACTTAGCAGAGGTTCATAGGGGGAGGTTTGTCCGGGTCTTGGCGGCGGATGCGTCTGCCCACCAGTTGCATGGCAGGCCGAATCGGGAGAGAATGGTTGAAGGAGTCCCTTTGACTTCTCCAGCTGTACTCTCTCGGAACATCGCCTTGCACCGCAGGAGGAGGGATGCATTCATACGTCCGTCACTCCTGGACACACCGACCCCCAGATTCCTATCCACCCTTTTATCTTTTTCCTTCCCAGAACTTCCTCTCCTTACTTTCATTAAAAAGACCCTCCACACAACGTCCCCAAAGATGACATAGGCCCGGAGGCAAGTTATTTTTCTCACGGCCTCCTGTGTGGAGCTAAAGTGAAAAAAAAATCTAGATATGTTATCCTGGACAGGAACTTATATAAACTTTATAACAATAACTTCACATTATTTTTACGGTAAAAATTATTAACGAGTAAGTATGTAATTAATATTAAGGCGGCACTCCTGAACGCGCGGCGCTGAAAAAGAAGAAGATGGAGAGATATGTAATTACGAGTGACAGAGCGCGCTAATATGTTAATTCGTAAAATAGCAGCGAAAATTGCGAAAAAGCTTAATAAAACATGACTCGTTTAAAATAGAGCAAAAATCTCGTGGAATGTATCTTAAGTATCATTTAAAGAAACATTGTGAATTTTTTCACAAATATAACTTGTAAAATAAAAGAAATAGACTTGTTTAAAATAATTTTCGGAGCATACTTTGCGATTTTTTTCTATCGAGGGAATTTCATATAATTTGCGTTTCGGCGTGGAACATATCTAGATATTATCTTCAAAAATAGCATATATTTTTTTAAGAGCTTAAAAACTTCAAATGTTTAAGGGAGATAATATGTAAGAAATCGGTCAAAATACGAATAGTAGACCCTTAAATGTGTGCCTCATCCTGTGCTAATTTTATTACCGTTTTATGAAACTAAGCACTTTTTTTTTTTGCTGGTTTTTATAACTGGCAACACCATAGATCTTCTTGTTGGAAATCTTAAAATGGCGTTTCACTTTCCTCTGATGAGTTTTAGAAAATTCAGGGTTGATAGACCATTTTTCTGCTACACTATTTGCTACCTTTTTTAAATTTTCAAGTTCATGTCGATATCTTTCCAAGCTTCCAGACAAATTTTCAACATTAAGGCATTTGAAAGATCTGTGGCTTTAGAGGCCAAATCGATAGTTAGTAGAATTTTACAATGGAAAACCAATAACATAATAAAAATGTAGTTCTAGATCTTCTTCTCGAGTGAAAAAGCTTCAATTCTTTCATATGATTTTCAATTTAACAGGATTGTTTTCGTTAAGCTTTTTGGACTTCAACAAACCGAACTTCTAAAATTGATTGACATCCTTTTCTTATGAATGCGTTTAAATCTTAATAATTTATTTGAATTAGCATATGGTCTTTAGTCGTGTCTAACTTTAATTAATTTTATGTACTTACATTTAAATTAATTAATCAATTACAATACATTAAATAACTTACATTAAAATTAATAATTTTTACTTAAAATTTTTTGTTAAAAATGTTAGGTTTCTTCTGAGTTTGCGGCCTCTCGGGCCGGGGCCCCAACCCCGCGGTATGGTTACGCCACTGATTGTGTGAGTTACGCCACTGATTGTGTGAGAAACAACGCTCTAGGCTAATACTTAGAAATTATGACCTGACAGTTGATCCGCCGACAATTGGCCCAGAAAATGATATTTGCTATAAAATTATAATTTTTTGTGCATTATTTACCTTATTTACATTATTCTTGTGCACAATTTCCAAAAATACCCTTAGTAATAAGTTGGTATGAATATCAAATGAATTTATTTATATACGTGATTTTTTGTACTTGTGCACTGGTATACATAGTACACAGACAAGTAGATTTTCCCTAGATGCATTTGAATGAAAATATGTTTATACTTGTTATTCGGCGGAACATCCTCTCTTCAGGGTCACTTAGTTATATTTTGTGTAGTCGGCGGATTAATAGTCGTGGAATCCTTAGAAATGTATCCAGAGTACGCCTATCTGTGACTAACGGACGGGCGCCTGGCTTAAAATTGCGAGAACTTAGCCAACCGCCGTAAAACAAAAGAATGCGGATTACCTCGCTCCCCAACAGCGAACCAATGCCTAACACGAGATTGCGTTTGAGCGTCAACAAAAAGGTAGACTTTGGCCGAAGTCAAATGGCTTGCAGTCGTAGCCTTCGCCTCCTTCAAGTAGTTCGATTGTCTCCTCAGTTTGAGGCGTTGCGGGAAAAAATTCCTACCAGCCCAGCAGGACCTGCCGAGTCTAACCGAGCAAGCGCAGTTGAGTCCTTCGCCTCCTGCTCATCGACATTGTGAGCTACCCAAGGAAAAAACCTCTGCCCATAGGAATCACTACAACACCAGTAGTCGAGCGCATCTATCCTTCTGCCAACTATCATCTTGAACCGCCTGGAACCGTTCGTCAAGTGGAAGGCGAGCTGCTTGTCCGCCCGATACCAAAGTCTTCCTCTATTCAAAATCCCCTCCGTTCTCTGAGTCTTTCAATCCCAACATCGAGGAGACTGGTAATCTCCTCACTGGACCGGACGCAGCTTACCCACAGAAATATTTTGAGTGTAATTAAGTAAACCTAACAATCTCCTCACTGGACCGGACGCAGCTTACCCACAGAAATATTTTGAGTGTAATTAAGTAAACCTAACAACGCCTAGCGATAAGTATGTACGTGCTTGGCTCTACTTAGTCTATTCTTATAATTTTTAATACACATTTATCCTGATGGAGAAACCATTGCTTTTGAAACATGTCGATTATTTCGATTAAATAGTGATGTGTACAAAGTATTTTATTTTCACATAAATATACGTCATAGTTTATCACAACATTTCTGCTTCATTCAGGAGCCAGTGATAAGAAATTTAATGTAATATTCCAAACAAAATAATAACAAAGCAAGGACACTCACTTATCTATAGCCTCTTTGGCCTTTCTCTCCATGGCAGGGTCCGGAGTGGGATCAAATTGACTATTGCAGGGAACTATATCTGCTGGCTTCATGATGGACATATGCTCGATGTCCCACTTGAATGATCCTGAAGATTCTCGGATTTTAAACATTCCGGGACTGAAAAAATATTAAATTAATTAACATATTAATTAAATAACTACTGCTTAGATTTTAATATTTTTTGGAATAAGTACAAAAGATCGAGGAGTACCTATTTAATGTCAGGAATACAAATAAAAAAATATCAAGATGTGTTATTATCTTTCATTGCGTCACGCTTCCACTATATCCACTCTGGAGACATAAAATTTTTTTACGCTATGTGAAATCGGTAAGAAGATCAATAGTAAATAATTATTATGCATGAGAAGTTTGCTTACCTGCAAATCGGAGTGTGAAGATGGTCTATGAGCGTTTTTTCAAATGGATTCCTTATTTTAAAAAACGGTTGTGGAGGAGTGCAATGACTTTGAGGTACAAAGCGCATCGGACTTCCCGTTGTATATTGACTAGAGCTTGTCACGGAAGACATTTGAATATTGGCCAGAGGACTTCTAAACCTGTGATTAAACTTCACCGGAGGCGAACGATGTATGCTGCCCGCCGTTTTTTGCGGTGTCTTAAAAGTATTAGGCTTATTGGAAGCCATATTTACACGGGAGATGCAGTCTTTAATTCACTATAAGTACAATAAAACTAAAATAAAATCGTAAACAGAAGTCACAACGTCATTACTCCTACAGAACTGCGACCAACGAGAAGTTACCAATTCAAATTTTAACGTCTTTCTAGTGTTCCCCATTTGACGTTTGAACGTTACAGATGGCGCTGAAATCGGTTTTTCTGAAGTCGAACAGCCGTTATTTGACTAGAGTAGCTAGTAGGTACCTATATTATTATTATTCCCGATGATTCCTGATTCGCTATTTGCCGATTCCGCCCATATTCCGCCCATTCCCTGTCGACAGTGTTGCCAGATGCATGGATTTTACCTCGTTTTCAAGATTTTTTGAGTAATTTATGAAAAAGTTTTTACCGGTCTACAAAGGTATGTACTTTTGAATGAGACACGTTTTTTAGTCATGCATGGGTCGCGTGAGAAAATCCTGGTTTCAAGAATATAGTTCACGAACTTCAGCACAGATTCACAATGTCTCTTTATGTAATTTAGCTTTGTCAATAAGTAAAATGAATACATTAATAAAAATAAATGAACATGTATATCACGTAGGTAGCCTAAGGTACCTACGTTTTTAGGTATCTAGAGTTTTTCTCCCTCATCTCATTGATCTGCTTTTTTTTTAAGTGAAACTTCTTTAACACCGTTGTGATTTGAAACTCAGATGATACGGAAAAGGCACTAAAAAGAGTCAGATACATACATTTATAGAATTTAGCCTGCGAGAGAATGAGATAGAATGAAACCTTACCTAGTAAGTGCCTACAAAGCTTCAAGCTTGCGCTCATTGGCCGCTTTGATTATGATCTCACTTTTCAAGGCACCTATTGGTTGAGATTGTTTTGGTGAAGTTTCGCTTTTACCGCGTGTGAACTGCACTCGATTTTTTAAAGTTGTATTTTTTAAGTTTATATTCTAGTATTCGTATTTAATTTGGAGTTCTACACATTAAACTTGACAACAGTAAAAAAACTCTTTAAATATATTTATTTGTACGGTGTTTATTTTTCAAAAAAAGTTTTTTTTTTCTGTTTTTCGAAGGAAAATTTAAAAAAAAATTATTGTCTTTAATCTTGTGATAGTATTGTAGATTATTTTCTTAGATACCGATATTTTATTATTTAATTTCTCAATGAAAAGCTTACCAAAAACTTAACACGATTTTTTACACGTTTTTTTTTGTTTATCGAAACGGTGATCGGACAACTCGGAATGAAACAAACTCAGAACCATCTCAGATAAGAAATTTAGAGTGATAAAAAACTGGTTAAATAGGTTACGTTAGGTTAGGGTTATCGACTAATTTAAAATGATTTTTTCATAGCTTTTAATGACTTTTCAAGGAGGAGTTGACATTAGTGGTGTTCAATATCGGTACTTTTACTACCCGTCGGTATCCGTTACTTTCACAAAAAGTAATCGGTACTATGTAATCGTTACTTTGATTACTGTGATTACTTTCGGGTAGTATCTACTTTAAGTATCTATCCGTTACTGAATGCTTTGATTACTTTGGTTACTGAATGTTTTGGATACTGTGAATACTTTCGGGTAGTATCTACTACTAGTATCAATCCGTTACTTTAGATATTTGACTACTTTCGGTTCCGGGTACCGACAGATACTTTGATAATGGATACAAATCGTTACTGGTTACATTTTGACGTTTGTGTACTTAATTACTGGTTATGAATTATTGGGATTCTACGTATAATATTGGTTAAGAGTGTTTTGAAGAGTTTTGTGTGTGTTTATATGAAAAATACATAACTTTTAATTTACATTATCTGTGAAATTTATGCAAACAAATTACATATTAACACATTGGATTGACGTGTCATCTTCCTTTGAAATTCCAAACTTAATTTTACATGCGAGTTTTGATTTTTTGTTTTTAGCTTTGGGATAATTTAATAAAACACTATTACAATCTGTTGATAATTTTTTTTACACATTTTATTCACACCATTCCTAGAACAGCTGACTGGCGTGGAGCGCCTCCAGCGGCCAAATAGTAACAACAAAGTAATCGGTACTGGAGCGCCTCCTGCGGCACGAATAGTAACAATAGTATCCGTATCAAAAGTAATCATATCAAGAGTAACGACTACTTTTCGTTTTCGGTAGTCGGTACTGTGATTACTTTGTGAGTACCGATTACTTTAGTACCGAATGATTACTTTTCACGCATCTCTAGTTGACATTATTCTCAGTTGGCATGGAACCCTTCGAAAGATGGTAAAAATGTTTTTTTTTCCCGTGAGACGTGGTTTTTTTATTTTTGAGACATGGCATCTCTGCCTGGCGATGACCTGAAGAACTTCATACTGGTCGATTTGAAACGGTAAATTTGTAATAATAACAAAACAAATTAGGTACCAACTCACCTATATGATGTGTTCTATTACTTCCTATGCAGGTATCTACGTATCAAAAAATGTTTTTATTGGATAGTTGTTATTGCCCACATAAATATTTTCTATGAACCTTGGTTTTTGCTGGTTCTAAGCAGGTCCAATGTATAGTTTACTCTTTGTAAAAGGGCAAGGTATTTTTCGCAATTTATTTGCCGGTTCATTAGTACGTTTGTATTAATAAAATTATTTTACACTATTCAAGCATAAAATGAGGGGAAAGGCGCACTTAGCGTAGACAATAATAACATTTTTTTTAAATGTGAATAAATTTAAATAAAGAACGGTAAAATAGTGCTTTCGTGTAATAAAAAAAAAAGTATGAAGTAATTTAAAGTTTGTTTCCCCAACCAATTATGTTGAAAAGTAGCACAAATTATTTTTTTAACCAATCACATTATCTACAAAACAAAACATAATTGGGTTGTTCTTTTTAACCTACAAAACTTTTACCACTCTGTCACATTTCCACCACTCTGTCACATTTTGTTTTTACTAAATGAATTCTCTTTGGATCTCAGAGGGGAAATTGTAGCAAAAGGGGAAGGAGGCGTAAAATGCCTATTGGAGGTGACAAACACGAGCTGCGTGTATACCTTTTTCGAATGAAAACCCACGTGACAGAATTGTCGTACGACATAAAAATTGTAGGAGACAAGTTTTTGATATTTAAAAAAATATTTTATTAAACATTATTAAAAATAATAACCACTGTTATTTGTTAGGTTACACCTTTTGGAGTTTAAAAATAGTTTTATATTTTATGTCGTCATATAATTTTTTTTTGTAGCATTATAAAATACACGCAAGTCGAGGTGGCAGAAGACAACTGTGATTTGTATGAAATACACTTCTTTCACGAGGAGTTACAACTCTGTAACGTAATTTTTACTACAAAAATATAAACAGATATTTTTTTAAAACGCACACGGTCGTTACGTCTTTAGAACAGTAGATTTTGAAGTAATTATAAAATGATAATATTGGTAATTCTGTTGAATTTTTCTCCACTAATTGGTGTAGCTTAAAAAGAAGAACGACTCAATTATTTTTTTGGAATGAAAGCAGTCTTCGTCTTTTTGGTTTTCTATTTTTGTTAGGAGAGTTTCCTTTTTGATTTTATGAGTTATACTTGGTTATACCAACTCACAGCAGACTCAGAGGTATATACCTAATACAATCACAGATTATGTACCTAAGTTGATGGAGAGATGTCCATTATCCATACAATGTCGATTCATCGATATCCACACTACATGTGCTCGCATGACAATTTTCCAGGTTTGAATAATATAGCAGGAACTCTTGTATATGTAATAGCACCCCCCACACTTCTGAGCGATCGAGTCCCGCGCCACATCAGGCCGATAGCCGCGCAGAAAAGTCTCATGCTACTTCCACACCGGAGCCAACCTGCCAACTCCGAACTTTATTAATATTGGAAATCTTTTTTCTTGTGTCGTTCTTTTGGAAGATTGAAATTTTTTGAATTTTGAAATTTTTGATGTTTAAATAACAAAAATCAATTAACTGAATAAATGCAATATAAAACTATTTTTGGAGTTGGAAGATTGGCCAATCGCGTGGTGTCTATCGATCACTCCGCAGCCAACCATCCAACTCCGAACTCCAAATGGCGAACGACGAGCGCTGTGGCTACGCTGCATCTTATCAGTTGCCTACAATCATTACGTAGAATTATATACACAACATGTTTTTAAACAATTATTATACCTACCGAGTGGTAGGTATAATAATCCTATGGGAGAGTTCCCATAATAATATTGTCATGTAAATGATAGGCGGTACCCAAGATATTGAAATATAAGGAGATATGCTATGATGTCCGCCTGACTGTCGCCGGAACTACCTAATACATAATGGGAATAGTTTGAATACGGAATTTAGTGCATTTTTCAAGTTGCAAAGTAGTATTGGTTAACAATATAGTTTGAATACGGACAAAATTCGTTCATTTTATTGATTCTTTGAAAGTGTGCAACAGTATTGGTTAAAAATATCGGCGACACCAGAACACAGTTCCACCCAGTAAAAACTGCCGATAGCCCATCTCCTTATATTTCAATTGGCGCATGGGCGTAGCCAGGTTTTGATTTAGGTTGGGGCAAAAAGTAAAAATCTAGAGTAGGTCCAGAAAAAAGTTGGCTTCTACAACGCGTTCATGCTTTAGTCTCTATGAATACAAATAATATAAACGGAAGAAAGAAAAATCATCCTACAAGGTGCTGTAAATTTGAAAACGCGACTCAGTCGACAATCCCAAGGGCCATGCATCGGCCAGCCAGGGTGGGGCAAACGCCCCACCTTGTCCCTATGGCGGTACGCGTGTCTTGTCTTGATCGCCTGGCTTTTCCAGACATACATGTGTGGACGGCTGTGGCTACGAACGGCTGGTTCGTGCGAGTTGGCGATCGCGGGCCAACTCGAACTTCCAACGAACTACCCCTCCACACGATCGTCCAAACGTTTGAAGTTAGAAGTTGGCCTCAGCGTGGCCGTACCATCGGTACAGGCCGTACCAGTGAACTGCACTGTAAACCGTTATCTTACTATTGGTCTTTACTTTTCTTTTGAATAACTATTTGCTATGCCTAGAAACATATCGCTTATGTCCGAAAGATGGCGTTCATAAGTCGATTTCACTGAAATGGGATGTAAAACAAGCCACACATTTTCCCCCCATAATATTGGAACGCAGGAGAGTGGCCGTGGTGAAGAATGAAAAGGCCAATGTCAGTTTTTCGACATAATATAATATGTTTTTTTGCGATTTCATCATTATCTTCCGAATTCTAAAAGAACCTTTTGATTTCTAGAAAGGGTTTTTCGATTGTTGGCCTCAACGCTTAAAAATAATAATATTTTAGTAACAATAGAGGGTGTAGAATGATATGGAAGTAAGTACTTACTTAATAATATTTCCAGTATTTTCCGCGATAGACGAATTTTATGATTTTTTTTTAAAATTGAAAGGTACAATAATATTATGTATTTTCAAACATTATATGGTAATATGGGCCTCACTGGGTGCTTTGCCCGTGCTAAGCCCCCCATTTTACAATTTAATAAAAAATTCAATAATAAGGTAAAATGATGTAATAAAATGAAATAACTAAATTAAAAGAGATGAAATAAAATAATATACAATAATAAAGGCGGCAAAGAAAAAATCGAAAAATATAATTACGAAGTACTGTTGTATATAATGAAGTATGTATTGTGTTCAGGGCTCGATTAACCCTCACTAGGTTTTTGGGGCGCATTTCGGGCGCATCTCGGGCGCATTTTGGACGCATCTCGGGCGCATCTCGGGCGAACGGCCTTAGGCGTTTACTATAAAAAATAATAAAACTTCTCCTTTCTAGATGCGGTGATTTGCGCCCCATAACGCAATGCGCCCGTAACGGGCTAACGGGAGGACAATTGAAAGTTTTTGTTCATTTGTTGATTTGCCTTCCGAACTAGAAAATTTTTCATCTGCGGCGCTTTTTTTTCCTTATCTTTGTTGTTCAATGGTTCATATGCACATAAAAATAAGACATTCGGAACCATGGACAAGAAGAAGTTAGGATTAGTAATGAAAGCAAAAAATAGTGGAGACTTGAAAATGAATCTCCCTTTGGATTTTTACTCAGGTCGAACTTCCGAACGACTTAATTACCACAAGTCGAAAAATCTTACGTAATCCGTAAATTTTAATTACGAGTGTAAAGCTAGCTTAAAGATCCGCAAAAAGTGAGAAATTTTGTGATTTAGCAGGGGTGCCCGGGTTAATGGGGTGAGGTTTGTCTAGGTCTTGGAGGCGGATGACCAGGACACACTGAACCCCAGATTCCTACCCACCCCTTAAGCCCTTTTCCTTCCCAGAACTCTCCTTCCTTTCCTTTCATTAAAAAACCCTCTACACAGCATCCCCAAAGATGACATAGGCCCTAAGGGAAATCATTTTCCTCAGGGCCTCCTGTGTGGAGCTCACGTAAAAAAAAAATTATAAAAACGTGCCTACGTACTAATAATTTCAGCTCACTGATCTTAATTAACAAGTTCAACTCGATTTAAATCGAAACGCACTCGTATGTACTCGGGGGGGGGGGGGGGGAGAGGTTTACAAAATTTATTAAATTTTTTTTTTGTCTTATCTAAGTTTTATTTTCTAGCATAATTAAGTTTTTGAAATTGGCTTGAACACATCTATATATTTGTTTGTTCATTTATCAAAATAGCTTCAGGATTATTAAAATTGCTCTAAAAGATTGAGTTTGCGTCTTTTATTTTGTATGTGAAAAGGAGTTGGCTTATTATCCATATCCATACTAATATTATAAATGCGAAACTGCTAGAGTTCGTTTATGACGCTTTCACGCATTAACCAATAAAAATACTTTGAAAATTCATTCACCAATAGAAAGCTAAATTATATGCGAAGACTATAGTCTGCATATGATGGCAAGCTCTGGCGTTATGAAATTATAAATATTAATATATTATATTTATTATACGTTTTCTGTCGCTAACAAAAGCGAGTTTTTGCTAACGTCAGAAAAAAATCGTTTCCACGGAAACGATGTTGATATATTTGTGGGCTCTAAGCTGGTAGGTACTCAGTCCCCTGGTCAGCTACTGCTCCAGAAAATTCAAATATTAGAATATGTTTTGTTTTTTTTGGACAAGCTTCTGTTTTGGAATAAATGTCAGATAAGAGTTCCTAGACTAAAAATATAATTCGTAACGATTATAAAGACTGAATAATAAATAGTGTAATTTTTTATTATATTAACAAACTTCCTTTACATCCGAAATGTTTGTTAGCGCATAAATTCCGAACGAATGAACAAAATTGGATAATTCTTTTTTTCTTTGAGCTATAGCTTTATGAAATTTAGGTGGCAGGCGAGATGTTTGAAAACTGAATGTAAGGGAATGAATGTATGGAATGCGGGAAGGGGTGGGGGTGGGGAGGAGGGGGGATAATTGATAAGTTCAATCGCTACAGTAATTTACCGTAATACCGTGCGAGCGAAACCGCGGGGAAAAGCTATTCATCGATAAGTGAGTGATTCTCATCTAGGAGATGTTTGGCAAACTTATTGGTTTGGTTTGGATCTCTACAATTGAATTCAACCCCCTTGTCCCAAACCAAGCAACCCGAATTGGTGAGAAGGCAGAGTGAAGAAAGTACAGAGGCACGTTGGTATAAAACTGCATTTATTTAACTATTCGTTAATTATTATTTTGGAACTAGTTTCCGGAGTAATAAGGAATGTTAAGTCGCTAATATTTCTTCAGTGTTTAAATATTGCAATTCGAATAAATATTACTAAAAAGAGAATAATAATCTGTTATAAATTATAATTTATTAGTGGTGGACTATGGATGTTTGACATTACAGCTGATAAGTACATATTATTATTGATATTATTGTATTCAAATTAAACATCGTCTTTTTTTAAATTTCGCTGTAGCTAATAGATTTCGCGATTCATTGCCATTAGTTATTACGATAATTTGTATACAGGGTGCAAATGTTTTGATGATTACAAACTGTGATTTTCCAATGTTGTAACTATTTACAATAAAATGTTGAGCATAAGGGAGTAGCCTAGTCTAGAAGCCCGAACTTCGGGCGTTTTTTGACGGTCGATAAAAAAATATTTTTATAATATATTTTTTTATCATTTATTTATTTATATTTTAAGAATTCACAAAAAAAATTAAAAACAATGTATTTCACGAAGTTACACGCTGTTGAAGTAGAGAGGAAAAAATAGCGTGTCCACCCTTCTGGTCATCTGAAAAATAAAAGAGGTAAATTATTTATCAGTACAAATGTCATTACGGTAGGAACCAGGAAAAATTTTCTCGCAAAATGCCGGCTACTAAAAAAAGAGGTAGATTTTTTCAGTTATTTTTTAATTTTTCCGAATTTTTAAAAAATAATGAAATTTGAGAATTTTGATTTTTTGTTGCAACCTACCATAGACGAATATATAAAGAAAATTCATGCCAAATTTAAAGAAAATTGGTCAATTAGAACTTGAGATTTTGTGACAAACGTTTCGAAAAAAAGTAGTTTCGAGAAAACGCGTTTAAAGTTTTAACCTGTCTAATCAGAGGAGACCCAAGTTGTCCCAAAACATCAAATGCCGTTATAATAACAGGAGACTCAGATTGTCCCAGAGTGACCGTGCTTTATTAAAAGTTGATATCTCTCTTCCTGTCGCGTGAACAATTGTGATTTGTTTTATGTTAGAAAGCGAGAAAATAATGCTTCTAATTGCCTTAGGAATAATGAGCTATGTTGTTCAGATATTTTAAACCCCCGGTCAAAAGTGACTGAGGGGTTTATTTCTTCCCAGTTTGTGACGTAACACATATTTAATTATAACATAAAATTGTATGAAAGTGATAAAAAGTGAAGTGACAGTTTTATTACAAATTTTCTTAAAAAGGGGAGTCTATATTGAATAAGTTTCTTCTATTTTAAGTAATTTAAGTCAAATATTCGTAGGTGTGTATTTTTAAGCCAATTTACATTTTCGATATCAAAATTTTATTATTTAGAAACAAAAATGTGGATTTCTAATAACTACACTGGAAACATTATTTTACCTAGACTTTAGAACCACTTTTGTTTTTGCAAAAGGGTTAAAAAAACAATTAAAACGAACATTTAAAACGCTTGGAAAGAACCTAGACAGGCAAAAGTTTAGAGCTATTATTTTCATGAGGAACGTATGCGCGGCCCATTTCGGCCAGTTTCATACAAATCTAAAATTTGGATTTGAAATCAAAATACCCAACAAACGGAAAAATTATATTTGTTATCAAAAGGTATATCAAATATCTACTACGGATGTGAGCTACTTTATTTATTTTTGCTTTAAATTTTAAGATATACGCCATTAAAGATTTTAGTATTTCATGATTTCATGATTTTAGAGGCAAATAGAGCAATTATTTGTGAGTAAGTGAAAAATATTAAAAAAATAATTTTACTATGTTAATTTTACAAATACAAGGAAAAATAAAATAAAAAATTAAACATTGTTCAAATGCATTTTTTTGTGTAGTAATTTTAATGTACGAACGACAAATTTTTTTCCGTCGTAAATAGGTAATTTGTATTTTAAATTTACACCTATCAAAATGATTTTTTTTTTTTAATTTTAATTTTTTATTTTTTATTTCAGTATATTTCTGTGATAAATATAGTAAAATAATTTTTTTATTGTTTTTCATTTATTCACAAATAATTGCCCAAGTTGCATCTAAAATCATGAAACACTAAAATCTTTAATGGCCTTTATCTTACAATTTAAAGCAAAAATAAATAAAGTAGCTCACATCCGTACTAGATGTTTGATATACTTTTTGATTACAAAAATAATTTTTCAGCTTGGTTGGATATTTTGATCTTAAATCCAAATTTAAGTTTTGTGTGAAACTGGCCGAAATGGGACGCGCAAACTTTCCTCTTAAGATGAAGCTTAACGTGAAATCCATTTTGGATTCATCTTTACGACGAATCGGTTTACATTATGAACATCAAAAAATATGCTACGGATAAATTGAAGCGTTTACTAGCTTTTCTATGTTTTGGAATTACAATAAAATAATTATTTACATAACAAAAAATATAAGCGCATACCACTAAAAAAATGTTTTTTCATGACTTAATTATGAAGTAATATAAGAAACAATTTTTTTAAATACTCCTTTATGCTAAGACTATTTTTGAGGTTTTTTATGTTCTAACTTTTTTTCATTCTTAAAAAATTATGCATTTATGCACAAAATAAATTCAAACCACTTTTTTGCTTACTTGCCTGAAATATTTCTAGCGTTTATATTCCTCTTAAGTTAAGTTTCAGGCATTCTAACTGATATAATAGTACATACAACTAAACGCAAATTAAATAAAGATTTAAGTATAATACATTACAATGACCTTCAAATCTTCGATTTTGTATACTTGAAATACAATGAAAGAAATTAGAATTAGTTGGAGCCTGTGAACCGCCTATTATTGTTAGATTCGTTCCATTTAAACCGGTCGAATTGCCACGACACTAAAATGGCTATAACTTTTAAAACAATTCGAATTTCGAAAAAATTTTTAAGGAGATATTTTTGAATATCTAAACTATCGGAATATGAAAAAAATTTCTTTTCAACTTTCTAGACTAGAATATCCCCGGCAAACCCCACGAAACCGGGCGGCGTTTTGTCCATACAAACGTATTCCCCAATTTCCTCTCTGGAATTCGACACCACTTCAAACATTTTTGAATATAATATAGACATCGACCACTAGCGTATCGGTACGTTTAGCTTTTTTTGATAAGTTACTTCTTACAGGAGTTAGGACCCTCCAAAAATCATTAAAATTGCCTGGTTTAAACGCCATCAAAAGACGTTCAGTATACAAACTAGACAATGTGTTTAACAAAAAAAAACGTACAGACACAGAGTATTTTATTTCACTACAATTAGTTAAAGATTTTTAAAAAATCGGTCAGTTTTGGAAATAGACTTCCACCCCCCCTCCCCAAAGACCCTCGGTTAAATTTTACTGCCTTTTGGGTCTTAGATCCGCCCACGTTACTTAGGTACCTTGAGTTAAGTCAGGAGTCCAGATTCTAAATTTACAAATAAAATATGTCAACCGAAATATAAAATTAGCTACCTACCTACTATTATTTCATCCCTTATTTTGTCACATTTTTTCTGTAAAGAACCCTTTTTAAGTTGCTGACCATGTAGACCTCTGCCAACTATTGACCTTCCCCGCTAGGTATATTCTATATTGACCCCCTTGTTTTTCTGACCTTAGAAATTGTAAGAATTAAATGCACTAATTTAAATTTTGCATATTAATAGTAGTGTATGAATCGTAGGTCAGTACCGTCCTAACCCTTATTTTTTACAGTAAAATTATTGAAATTCCACTACCAATTCAGTACCAATTGTGAAATGTTTGTAGAGTTTGTTTTATAAATGATAACTAACAAGTTCCCGGCATTTCCTATGCTTAATATAGCAATGCATAGACAACTCACAAACTTACATAGAAACATATAAGTATTGATTTTTATATATATACAAGAAGAAGTTACTATATTCTACAACACGAATATTCTCATTTTGTATTTGTATTTATGTAACAAATTTTCTCAGATTTCATATTGGCAAGTAAAATTTCATTCAGTGATTTTTCACGAGGGTAGTAAATATTACGCAACAAATGCTGTAAAATAAAATACATAATATCCCTGAAAAGAGTCACTTAATACATTTTGTAAATAAAACGTTTATATTTTGCCAATTTTGTTCTAGATGCGGACTTTTGCCGCCACTATGTAGTTTTACGTTAGTTCGCCAACTGTCCGGCAGAGCGCCGCTGTCCACGGCCTACTATAAAATTCTTGCCGCTTTTTTAATGTGACATTTGATTTTGCGTTGCACTGCGGCGAGCTTCGCGAACGCATTATTATACGCTGGTCAGATTTGTTTTTCTTCTCTTTAAGTATTAAAGTGGTTTGAGACTAGTGTGTTGGGTGCAAAAGAAGTAAAGTTAAATATAAATCGAACATAAAGCAGTGGTTTGGTTAGCGTAAAACATTCATGGATGTGAAATTTCCATCAAGGGCATCGTGTGGTTATACCTGTAAGTTATTATTATTTATTACATTTACGTAGCTTTCTGTGCATTATTTTAACATTTCTGAAAAAATTGTTTTGCCCTTCACCTGACGATAATCGTTTTTAAATCGTTAAGTAAACACTCGGCATTGTGAAATGTTTTGTAAAAGTTTTTTTGTAGGAATTTTCGCAATCTTCTAACTTATTTTTAAAATTATTTACGTAAAGCTTTGTTTGTTCAAATAATAGCATTCTGCGTTGAAAATGCTATCAAATTCAACCTGGTGCGTAATGATTTTTTTTGTATTTTCCGAAATTTTCAAGAAAAAGTTTTATTTTGTATTTATATAAAAGCAATGATTTTATTTTTGAGTCCTTTATTGCAAAAAAAAAACTCTAACTGTATTTCTTTCGCGAACTATGGTTTTTTTTGTTTAAATAGATCAAGGGTTGGAATATGAAAATAATGCATAATAATACCAAAATATTATAAGAAACCTTTAAAAAACCAAAACAAAGCATTTTTGTTTTTGTTCTTCAAAATCATGAAAACTGTCTGTTATCCTTTAGATTCCCACCGAATAATTAAAAAAATACAAAATAACGCGTGTTACTAAAGTGCAATTATATCAGTTGTCCTACCGAAGGAAGGGTTGTTGCGAAACCGGTCGACAGTTAAAAAAATGTTGTGGCTAAAACAAAGAATGATTATTTAAGTTTAATCTAAATAATGATGACATCACTCACTATTTGTGTATCACTCAAACTCAGTTTGTAGCTTTCTGTACAAATACGTCTGGTTCCTACTTGGGCTCAATTCATCTGTTCGCTAGTACTCAATCATTGCACAAGTAACATTTTTCGCTTACAATGGAGGCCCTCATCCTGAGGAAAACATCCCTCAGGGCCTATGCCATCTTGGGCGATGCTGTATGGAGAATCTTTTTAAAAAGAAAGGAGAGAAAGATCTGAAAAGAAAAAAATATATGAGGGGTGGGTAGGAATCTGGGGGATCAGTGTGTTCAGGTGTAATGAATGTATGAATCCAAGCCTCCCAAGGCGATGTTCCGAGAGAGTCCTGCTGGAGAGATCAAAAGGTCTCCCTCAACCATTCTCTGTCGATACGCCCCGCCATACAGTAGGTGAGCAAAAGCATATGCCGCCAAGACCTAGACAAACTTCACCCATAAACCCGGACACCTTAGCTAAGTCACCAAACGTAGCAACCCACGTCAAAGGTGTTGGTTATCCGCCTCCCAAATTAAGTCATTTTATAAAACATAATTCACGTCAGTCTGTTGTCTATACTCCCAAATTTTCCCAAACATCCCACACTAACCGGATGGACCGCTTTTTCATGATTTACCTTCTTACCTATAATTATTATTTTAATATAACGTGCTGAATTCTAAACCCGACTTGTAACAGTACAAAACGTGATGTTTTGATCTTCATCGAAAATGTTTTCTCTCTTAGAGAATATCCGGAATTCCAGACAAGATTAATTTCTTCTGCAACAAGGTGTGTTGCATTTTTTTCGGAAACCGATTCGACACAAAAAGAATGTATGTTTCATATTTATGATAATTTTATTCGTTGATTCTTTTAACAAAGGATAAAAATCTAGGATAAAGTTCGCTACGTTCAATTTATTTCCATTGCTTATTGATTTTCCAATGATTCTGTATGGCTATTATTTACATGATTACTAATAGAGGAAGTTAATTAACTTGAATAATAATAACATTTTATTATTATAAAGTATTTTAATAGTTCCTTATTTCTTGGAAAACATTGTTTGAGAGATATATTATTTATTATAAACAATTGCGCGTAGTTATGGATCCTGATAAAGTATATCCAAGATTATTTTTTGCGAAATATTTTAATAAACAGTTGCTGCATAAACATTATAATCTTCATCAAAATTCAAAACAAGGCACACCTTGTTTTTTCTACTAGTCTCCTGATTAACCAAAAAGAAAAAATAGTTTCACAACCTTACGATCTTTGAATTCATTAAAAAACCGGGACTTTGGCAGCCACTTTGTTTAAATTTGCAGATCTAATTGGATCTCTAATCCTCTATTTCTACTTAACGATATAAAATATTGAATAGATTTTCCTCTAAAATAAAAATAAACAAGACGAGAAAAAGCTGATTCCTTTTCCAATGTAACTACATCTAGTTCTCAGTCCAGAAAGCGTTGACCCTATCATTTCATCATTATTCTTTACTTAATAATTTAGGATATCTTCGTGAGAATAAGGAAAAAGACGCAAATTCCTCATCAAATAATTTGAATAAATAAACGCTTGCAAATAATA
The DNA here is from genome assembly GCA_936435175.1 of Glyphotaelius pellucidus. NCBI lineage: Eukaryota > Metazoa > Arthropoda > Insecta > Trichoptera > Limnephilidae > Glyphotaelius > Glyphotaelius pellucidus. The sequence goes on along the minus strand of OW386537.1, from coordinate 7,427,575 downwards.
ATCTTCATTGCTTCATTTGTCAATTTTCAAACACACGTGTATCCGATATGATTTCATTTGTCTAAAGCATTATTTATTAATGAAATACCTATGTAGGTGTGTCTTTAATTCCGTGTGGATACGGAACTACATCTGATTTATGCTTTCTCATAATAACGGCTCTTTAAAAAATAATAATTATTTATAGATAAATTTCTTGTTTTTATTTGAATGTTACATCTTTGACCTTTTTTTACCTTTTCATTGGGGATTTTGTGAGTGGTTTCAATTATGGATAGTTACAGAACGTGAAATTCGTCACATTTGTTGAGGGGCATGTAATTGTTATGCAACAAATCTCTAAACAAATTGCGCGTATAATCTGAGGTGTTATTGAAAATTGCGTTTCTGAAATAGTTATCTACAGTAATTATGATTTGTAAAGCGCCTTTTTGTGAAAAATAATCTGTATGCATTTATCGAAAATAATGCGATTTGGTTTCGATATTTAACCCCTTGGTCTTCGGCCATATTTTGTCACAGGGTCAAAATATTTCCGCTTTACGATAAAATCCAAATAAAAGCAATATTTCCGAACGTATCCGAATACTAAAAACTGTTTTTGAAACGTGATAAAATACGCTTTCAAATTTTGTAATTTGAAATAAACATAGAATTTTTGAAATACAAAATTTTTGCAGGCAAACATAAAAAAGTTTTAAAAATGGTGAACCTTAGGTTTTTGCTAACTAAAATTACTGATAACGAAAAAGAACACCTGATTTATTAGACATATGTGTTATAAACGTTAATTGTCATTTAATTGCTTTGTCAATCCGTGTAAAAATAATTAATAAAAAATTCCTAAAGCTTAAATTTTTTTTCCTTAGTTTTTACCACTTTTATTGTTTACAAACGTTTGGACTTATGTTTCATGAGCTAAGCTCACTTCTTCAGGGTTATTTATAATTAGATAGTTAACCGTTGGTTTTGTAAACAATAAAAGTGGTAAAAACTAAGAATATTATTAATTTTGAATTAAAATGGTGCCACAAAATAAGTTTGCAGCGTTTGAAGAAGTTGAATTTTTTTTTCAAATTGCGATCCGAAACTTTGGTTTCATAAGGGAGAACATTTTAATTCATTTTTGATTAATTTGAATACAAAGCGCGGTGTTTTCTCTTTCTAACACCGTTTAGATCATATTTATCACTATGCTACTTTGGGAGACACAACGATTTCTATGAGACCCATATGAGTTCTTCCGAAAAACTTAAAATTAGCTTTCCACGTTTTTTTTTGTTTAAATTTCGTATTTTAATTTATAGTATATATAATTCCTTAATGAAGGAATAACCTCTCATGAATGTCGTAGAGTTTATTTTGGGCAGATCTATATCAAGGGTCTATATCACAAAATGTGTATTTGAAATTTTGAGATGTGTAGGTATCTATTTATATTGTTAGAGTTATATATTTTCAAAACAAAAGCTGGTCGAACAAGGAAACACGTTATAACAATAATGTCACATGTAACAAATGAATGACGCATTGAACCAAATATTTACCGAATAAAAAAACTATTATTTGCGTAAAAATGCTGACCGTGAAAAATATCGAGGATAACGAGAATTTTTTCATTGAAATTTGAATAAATATGAACGAAGAAATCAACAAACAATGAACCCAACCAAACAAATTTGATACTCTGACAGAAAGATAAAAATGTACGGTTAAAATTTATAATTTAACTAAAGTATTAATGCATATCTCATCATCATCATCATCATCATCATCATCATCATCATCATTTTCATCCCCTTATCCTATTCGGGTCGGGGACCCATTGTATCGACAAGGCTCCTCCATACGTCCCTGTCTTGTGCTGACTGTTCGGCCTCCGTTCATGGCAGTCCCATCCTCTCCTCACACAGTTTCTGGAGATGCCTCGCTCAGCTGTGTCCGGGCGGCCCACTGGACGTCTACCCTCTGGAATCGCACTTAGTATCTTCCTCGGTATTCGGTCATCAGGCATTCTTAGTACATGCCCAAGCCACCTCAGTTTCGATTTTTCTATGAAGAATAGCAGTGGTTCAACGTTTAGATCATCTTAAATCGTCGAGTTTCTTGTATGATCTCATTTCGTAACCCCTGCCGCTCCTCTCAAGTACCTCATTTCGGCAGCTTTGACTCTAGAGCGCGTTCGTTCACTTAGCACACATATCTACTGGGGGTATCTATGCAGGCGGCTAAAACAGGAACTAAGGAAAAATTATTATTCATATCGATATTTTTTGATCCAGAATGTCTACAGCAGAGACACCCCGATGCCCTTGACCGAATAAACATGTTCATCGGTCTGAAATTTATAATTATGTTCCGAAATGCTTTACCTATTCGATATTTTCCAAATGTCTTCCTGTCAAACTATAAGAAAAGCAATAATTATTCACTGAATTTCTGGTCAGTCTGCTTTAATTTCTACTACAATATTATTGAATATATCAATTAGGCTAGGTACGATAATTATGTTTGAGATGAACTGTATATTCGATTCGGCCAGAGTACACGCTGTATGCTACAGGATGTACGACTTGTCGGACTAATTTTCATCTTGATTTCTGAATAGCTTCCGTTTGTCTAGGTCTAAAGACGGGTTGTTTCACAGAATCGGAACAATTCATCAAATTTTAAAGTTGATTTTCAAGTTCTTCAAAGGTTCTATTCAAGTTACCAGCTATGACCAGACAAGACAAATTCAAACAAGATATAAAAAATGGATTGTAAGTATTGGACGCCACACTACTGCAAACATCTGTAAAATAAATCACACATAGACAAAAATAACATTCACATACGACATAATCCATATAACATAAATTAAAATAATAGAATCATGTCAAATTTAACTCCATAAATAGATTTGACAGGATTTACTATTTTACTTTGTCTCTTCCTACATTTATAAGATAACTCTCTTTAAGGGATTTACCCACACTTCCAATCACCTTTCTATTTTAATTGTATTAAAATTAATATGTATTTAACCTTAAATATTCTTGTAATTACGATATTCATTTGTGTACCTCTAAGCCTGTCTCGACACAGGTATATCCTGGTGAGACAGGCATCGAAAAACTCAATGTAAACATACTTGATATAGATAAATAAATAAATAAAAAGTTCTTTTGTCACTTCAGTTGTGTGAGTAGTAATATAATAACAGAACTGGAAAATTAACTTTGAAAATTAACTGTGAAACAATCCGTCCTGAGCTTTTGTTCAATATCATAATAATATGTACTAGCTGAAGTTCCCGGCATTGCCCAGGCATTACACAGAGTTTTTCGAAATCGGGCGTAGTAACGTAGCGTCATCTTGTTTTGAAGGTCACCTGCCAGATACAAACATTCTTATTGAAATAAATATAGAGGATCTCACCCACGCAGTTTAAAAAAATATACTTTTTGTTGCGTTAACTTTATGTGGTTGTACACATCTTTTGTTATTTTAGTATCTCTGAAAGCCCGTTTCTGTCTGTATCTGTGTATAAATATTTTACATATAACCTAAGTGGTTGTACCGTAAAGTATAAATAAGATTCCTCTCAGAGAATTATGAAATCCCTGAAAATTTGTCGATTTATCAAAGAAATTTTCTTTTTTAAGTTTCTCATTTGCAATTTGCATTCACATTAATCTTTTATTTTAACTCTTACAAAAAATGTTTGGTCGTTCTCAAAATTAAGTGGCTGTTTTTCACGGGGATAATGGGGATCGTCCCCACCAGATATTACCGAAAACTAACCAAAAGAAAAAAAAAGTCAATTCTTTGTCTCCACTAAAATGAATGAATTCTTAAGCGGCAATGACAATGGCAGAAATTCTTTACACAGTTCTTTGACGCATTTCTTAGTGCGCGCAATTTCTTAGTGCGCATTTCTCCCAACGCGCACATGGGGATGATTCATTTTTTTTTCAATGTTTAATTTATTTATTATAAATACAAATAAATACAATATGAGAGCAAAAATAAAATATTATACAGAAAAAAGAAAAGTCCCAATAAACTACTTTTTAGCATGAGCTTTTGTCGATGGGTACTTTTACTTTGGAGATATAATTAAACTTTAACTTATATTTATAATAATTTATTTTGATATTTTGACTTCCTGTTTTGTTTTCAAAGATTTTTTATTATGTTAATGTAATTTTTTACCCATCCTAAAATAATTTTTATATTTTATTTTATATAATTGTTTTTTATGATATTTTAAGTAATTAATCACCTCTCCTTTCTAATATTTTGTCTATGTTCTAATTTGTCTATGCTTGTTTGTCTTTTGTTATTTTTTATTAACTTATTATCCTGACGAAGAAAACATAGTTTTCGAAACATGTTGATATTGTTAATTAAATAGTGGTTTACACAAAGTTATTTGTTTTCATTAAATTAATAATGACGCAACAAAGTGAATTTGCAAATTTTGTAGAAACTTATTTTACTTTATTATGCAGTTAGAATTTTTGTGTTAGTCTAATACAAATTATTTCTTTCGGCGAGCCAATTTTTCAACATAATATTTGTTTTACCATTTGTACATTTTTTTATTTCGGCAGGTAACATATTTAAGCAATTAGGTATCATGTAGTCCAGCGTTCTTTGTCCATATTTGTTTAAATGCTTACGTACAATTAGTCCTTCATTTAACGTAAAACGAGTATTGTTAGTGTGGTCCAGTTTATTTATGTATATAGGGCTATTCATATGCTGAAATATAATTTTATACCACAGAATTGCTCTTACTGAGAGAATTTTGAGATTTTGGGTGTATAATTCAACTTTTTTCTTGGTCCTAGACAATTTGGACTGGAACCGAGCGTGGTCTTATTATTATTTGTATTATTATTTTTTTTTTGTTTTTCCAGATCTCGGGGAGAGCAGTGCAATCCCACGAGTTCTGTATTATACATATCAAAATAAAAATATTGGAAGATTTTGTAAGATATAAACAGTAAAAGATGACAAATTGAAATGATTAAAATAATATGGAAACAAAAACAAAAAAAAATTAGAATAAATTAAAAACTTTTAGAAACCTGTGATATCAGGACCCTGCCAGAAGCGCAGTGCTGCCATCATAAGAACGTTCTTTGTAGCCGATGACCCTATTTTTTTGTTACTGCTTATCTATAGAGATTTCAATTTATTTTGTGTTTAGACATCTGACTTGTCCATGGACATTTTTGTTGGAGAGATTTTATACAATATTGTCCACACAATGAGATACGTGCTTCACGGATGTACGAATTATACCGTTTATTTTTTGGTAATCGTTTATTTTAATCTGGTAATAAATTAACAATAATAATTGGAGATATTATACACTATATAATTAATTATGAGTGGCATTGCATTCAAGTAATGGGTGAAGTCCCAATTCGAGAACAACTTGCTATCTATGTATTTATTTGGTGAATACCGGTAATCAATTTGATTAATTTTTTACACGTTTTTTGTACCTCAAATTTCTTTTACGCCATTTTAATAATTTGAACATAAATTATCATGGTGTATCAGTACCGTTCGCAACCAATTTCACTTTATTATTTATTGGATTTTTTATACGCATGTGGCACATTCTCACGGAAATGTGTCAGTAAATGTGCTTTTGATTGAGTTTAACAACATTTTCAATTTGGGAGGTGGGTATAGGTACCGCCGCCCCGGAAAGCAGTATTTGATCTTTTTAAAACTCTGGCATGATCTTTTAAGAAAAACCTTTTCGGAACTCTGGCGCGATCTTTTAAGAAAGATCTTTTCGGAACTCTGGAACGATATTTTTAGATAGACTTTTTTGAAACTCTGGAACGATCTTTTTAGAAAGCCTTTTTGGTACTCTGGCACGATCTTTTTAGACAGACCTTTTTGGAACTCTGGAACGATCTTTTTAGAAAGACCTTTTTGGAACTCAGCCACGCCGCCGCGCTGTGCTCTTTCCAGCTCCTTTGTATTATTATCATTTTATATATACTATCATTTTCTACAGAATCTGGGTATCCATCGAAGACTGTTACATTCGCAAAACATGATTTGTTTTTGTAAATATCTGACCCCGGTCACGATTTATTGGATAAAAAACGTCTCTCCCATAAGATACCCAAGTGGTTCGCTACTTTGTTGACTTAGCAGGGGTGCCCGCGTTCACGGGGTAAAGTTTCTCGGGGTTTTGGCGATGGTTTCCCGATCCAGCCCACGAGCTGCGTGGCGGCTGGATCAGGAGAGACTGGTTGAGGGAGACCTTTTTACCTCTGCAGCAGGACCCTCTCGGAACATCGCCTCGGGGAGGGGTGGGTTCATGCTTCCGTCACTGCGGAGGCACTGACTTCCATATTCATAATTCCTACCCATATCTGAATATGACATAGGCCTTGAGGTGAATTATTTTTCTCAGGGCCTCCTGTATGGGGTTAAAAAAACGACAACTGATTTATACATTAGTTTTAATTAGGATAAATGAAACAAACAAATATAACATGTTTGAAAAAAATATGTTCATTGGAAAACTCACTTTAAATCAGTATTACTTAAACTAGATAAAATCGTTCTTTCAATCATCACACCTTCGACGTTAATTAAACTAAATACAATGTACATATGTGGTTTTTTCTTTCTGGACGCATTACTTGACTAAAGAATTATATTTTGTATCAGATTTCCTGAAAGCTTTTATTTTTAGTAATAAGATATAATGTTTTAAGTAAAAAAAAATTATGTGTTGTTCAGTGTGTGTCTGTATGAGGACATTCACGTAGGTACATACATTAACGGTTCGATTTCATTGTAATGAGGATAAAGGCCTTAAAAAACAACAAGCGGATCTTCACAGGCAGATAATTCACTAATGCGGTAATAAATCGAATTTAAACATTATAATTTTCAAGACATCAATCTAGTATCTAGTGGAGTGCCACGTGCGAAGTAAAAATATACCAACTCCCTGCTGCCATCTGATGTATGAATATATTCAGTTTATTACGCCCTGAGCTATGAATATTAGAAAATAGAATTACCCATCCATTGTTTATAGCCAATCTCAACAATATCATCACGTAAATTCGTTTTCAAAAAACGGTCAGAAGTTTTCTGTCTGTACCTTCCCATATCAATTGATCTATAACGGGTATGGATCGAACATAAAACTAATAGCCAAAAGTTGTTTTTCGTATAACCCGATGAGATAACGCATTAGTCGAGGTATGTACTAACCAGCATTATTATATAAACACATGAAAGCTTTTATTACACTGTAAGTAGAACCCTCAAAAAATAATTTAACAATATGAATTTATAATATAATTTTGAACTTCATTTTCTTCCCTATTTGCTTTGAAGTTTGGGTCAATGTCTCCAATGATACCCCTCCTTTTGCCCTCATCCTTGATGGCAGTGTTTTCAAGGTTCCATACTCCAGGCGTTACCAATAGTGATTTTGGCAAGCAAATTACTTCCACCTTGAGATCGCGTTGTCATTTTCATAAATATTGCATAATGACATTTAACGGCCGTAAGTACTTGAAAGATAAAAGTGCGGGGTATCAATTTAAAAATTTTAATGAAATTATTATTGCATTGTTTACATATATTTGTGAGTACCTATATACCTCATTTGTTTTTTGTATCACAATCAGTTGATTACAAATTTCGTATACATTTTTGATTTCAAGGCAAGTATAACACCCACTAAGCATTGCTAAAATGATTTATGTTTATTCTCAACCTTTTTTTAGTAATTTTGTCATGTGCATTCTTGATTTCATTGCAGTAAAGTAGAAAAAAAATTAATGCTGATCAAAATTAGTCACGTACAAAATTGTGACCTTTTCCTGGATTCTATACATTGTTTATTACAAAAATGCTTAAACATCAAAAATGGGGTTAGGAACCAAATTTTAGCTATTTAAAATATGTGTAAGAACATGTTTATCAGTGTTTTAACTCGATTTCCCTAAAGGTCTCTTCTTTATGGACTAAGTTACACACAAACTGGTGTATTAGCAATCGAAAGTTGGTAATCGATATTGTTCTGACGGTGGGGCCTCTAGTGATTACACAATCTATGGTTAGCAGATTTAACTTTACTTTAGGTCAAATTTTCCTAAAACGTCCGTGATATTGAGAAATTCGGCGTGATGGATATAATTATACAATAATATTACAAAACCTGAATTTCAAGCATGTGATTAACCATATGACATTTTTACACGTGTCTGTGACCCAGTGTGAGGTCAGTCTTTGAATAAAATATGTGTTAACATTTAAGTAGGTATTATTCGAGTCAATCAATTAATTCTGTGAAATATTTTCTTTATTGAAGAAACGACAATAGATTTTGGAATAAATGGCTATGCCATTTGATTTAAGTATATTCTACTTTTCAATTTTTTTATCAGTTAGATTGGCAGATACATTATGATAGTAGGAGCCTGTAGGTTAGGTTAGGCTAGGTTTGAATAAACAAAATTTAATCTATTATAGTTGTCTCGTCACCATGATTGAAATGGTAAAAGCTTTGTAAATGAATTTGCGCAAAAAAGCCATTCTATTACAGCCTTCATCATGACTGAAATGTTAAAGATTTTCCGGGCCCGTAAGGTAGAGGAAGGGTTTTAAAAAGTCTCTTTGAATTCGTTTCATGCAAGTTCGCACGTTATGCATAGGTGTTCTTTGAATAGGCAAATGATTAACGGTATTTTTCCCTATTAATTAAAATATAATATAATTTGTTCTACAAAGCTTTCACAAACATTACATTCTTACTACACTTCGCAAATCTTCGACATAACGAGTTTTGTCTTAGCTCAAACATATACTGATATTTTTGTTGACATTATGCAAGCATTGGACACTAAGTAGGTACATTAGAAAATACTGCCTCTATTTGTTATCAAATATTGATTACAATTCTCAGAGATCCATTGTGTTTATTTTAGCGTTTCTTAAGCTTTCATGTTGGCGAAACACTACGAAGTAATGCAAAATCATGTTTTAAATTAACTCACAGTAGGACCACACAAGAGGCCCTGAGGACAGTACTTTCCCTCAGGGCCCGTAGCCTATATCATCTTTGGGGATACTGTATGGAAGGCCTGTTTGTGGAAAGGAAGGAGTGAACTTGGGTCTTGAAGCGACCCATGTTGTAGGAGAGAATCATAGAAACGACCCGTTCTCATGTGACAAATGTCAACCGCGTTCGCGCGTTTGGCATGTTTCCCGACTGTGCACCGGTGCCGAAGGAATCAATAACGCTAGTTCCTCGGAGCATCTCCCATTGAAATACCGGTAGAACAAGGACAGCGTTCTCACCCGACGTCTGTGTTCTAAAGATTGCAGTTTTTTAAATAGTAGAATCTATCAAAAGGGCCGCTTGTTTCTGTGCACAGTCGAGGGTTTTTCGGGTAGTTTGGGGCTCCAGACCAGAGGTGGCTGCCAAATTCAACCCAGGGGCATACTTGCGATTTGCGCGTGATTAGTAGTTGTGTACTATTAATGTATTTGGGGGGCCCTGTACAGTACGCCCAGTTTCTCAGAAGCCAAATTAACTCTGGCTTCGATGGAGCCCTCGTACCTGAGATGGTCACTTATAGTTAAACCAAGCATATCAATGGAAGGCCTGTTCGAAAGATTAGATTTTCATTTCGATGTGTTTTTGTTTTGAAAATTTGATCGCTTAGAAATGTTTCAGATATTTTAATTTAATACTGCGAGTAGAACGCATATTGGTCCTCAAATGAAATAATCCAGTATTTTTTTATAAGCCCAGAAAATAATAACGTATCAGGTCTATAAAATCTGCTTTAGAGTTCAAAATCTTCTACTTACATATCATTTCGAGCACATTTCGGTTATGGTTTTATTGTATAACGTGTCAAATTAAGTCTGCAGAAAAATATCGTAAAATATTTCAATGTTTGTGCCTGAACTTTGAAAATAAATTAAAAAACATTTTTTAGATGTTTTTTCTTGCATAAATCAAAACAGCGGCAGGTGTTAAAAGAGAATTTAAGCCATACCGCCATTTACATAAGAAGTTTTATTTTTAACGGCTCCTTACCAAATGTTACATGACGTGGTGCATCGCCTTAACCTTAAAACATCGGTGTAACGTCAATAAAGCTAGCGGGCCTGACGGAAAACCTGCCCAGGTATTGCAGAGGTGCGCTGCAGAAATAGCTCCAATTTTAACGAAGCTTTTAAAAATGTCCCTGAAGTCTGGCTCTGTGTCCTCTGGTTGTAAAAGAGTGATCATTCACCCTATTCCAAAGGAGGGTGACCGCTCCAACCCGGCCAACTACCGCCCCATAGCGATCACATCTGATCTGTCAAAAGTGATGGAACGTGTGATCAACGACAAACTACATACCTCGAGGAACAAAATTATTAACGACCGTCAATATGGATTCCGGCGGAACCGCTCGTGCGGTGATCTTCTCGCGTATGTGACGCATGTTTGAGAGCGGTGCCTGGAACGTTTTGGTGAGACCCAAACGGTTGCACTGGACATTTCCAAGGCCTTTGACCGGGTTTGGCACCGATGGCTTGTCAACAAACTTTCGGACTTCCCGCATCCTTGTGTACGTGGATTGCCAATTTTTGAAGGAGAGGTCGACTCAGGCGGTTGCTGATTGTTGCACCTCTTCCTCGCATTTGATAAATGCTGGCATCCCACAGGGATCGGTTCTGTCTCCGACTTTGTTTTTATTGCACATAAATGACCTCTTGTCATGTGCATCGATTCATTGCTACGCGGATGACAGTACAGTCCATGATAGCTTTTTGTTTGACAAGCCCCCAAATGGCACACAAACCGCAATGGCGTGGAGGGATTTGAAGCAAAGAATAGACGGTTACCTCGAAAGGGGTAAGAATAACCTCCTCGAATTTAATGTTTCAAACACCCAATCACGTCTGATTACGTCTATAAGGGATCGAAATGAAAATCTAGTCTCCTTCAACGGAAGCTATCTTCCCAACAGGCCCTCCATTGATATGCTTGGTGTAACTCTAAGTAACCAGCTCAGATACGGGGGCTCCATCGAAGCCAGAGTTAAGTTAGCTTCTCAGAAACTAGGCGTAGGTACTATACAGGGCCCGCAGATACTTTAATAGTACACAACTGCTAACCCTGTACAAATCGCAAGTGCGCCCCACGGTTGAATTTGGCAGCCACATCTGGTTTGGAGCCCCAAAATACCTAAAAAAAAAACTTCGACTCTTGCAGAAACGGGCGGTCCGTTTAATAGATTCTCCTAACTTAACAAACGGATTGCAATCTTTAGAGTACAGGCGTCAGGTGGGGATGCTGTCCTTGTTCTACCGGTATTACAATGGAAGATGCTCCGAGAAACTAGCGTCATTGATCCCCTCGACACCGGTGCACAATCGAGAAAGACGCCAAACACGCACTCTAGCACACCCAAAAGTCACGAGCCGCCACTGATGATAATAGTTTCAATTAGTACCTTTTCCGATTGAAAAAATAACAGTTCATTGAACTTGAATAATGTTATGCATTACGTAGAAATATTTCACATTACCCATGCACCAGCAACCAAAATTAGTATATTTAATTACGCATTAGTAACTAATGCGCAATTAAGTATACTAATTTCGGTTGTTGGTAGGCACAGTATAGTGCAAATTAATGGAATCATCGTCAATTATTATGGTAAAACCATTTATTGCTTGTAAAAAATATTTTTACATAATTATACAACAACCATTTTGCAAATTAATAGGAATCTCCCCTTATGGCTTCAATAACTGCTTTCACTTGTTTTAGCATGGACTCCGCTAGTTTTTGACAATTTTCAGAGATCCTCTCATCCCGAAATCAAACCTGAAAGAGCGTTTCTGCCATCATTGTCTTGTAGAGCAGCCGATTTTGCATACTCTAGCCTTGCAACTGGCCCAAAAATTCTCAATAGGGTTCATATCTGGTGTATTCCCGGGCCAATCTAAAACAGTTGTCTCCTTATCCTGAAAATATTTCATAATTTCCTTAGACTTGTGGCAGGGAGCAGAGTCCTGTTGGAGAATTGCTCCTCCTCAGGGTTGGCACTTTTCAAGTTCTTTGTTCAAATGCTATTTCATATTAATTTTTATTTTTGGCTGTTCATCACGCCTTCATTTGGCACCAAAAATCCAACCCCCTTGTATGAAAAACACCACCAAAAGATATTTTTTTTTAAATTTGGTTGTTTTTCAGTTTGGTAAATATGCCACAAGTCTAAGGAAATTATGAAGTATTTTCAGGATAAGGAGATAACTGTTTTAGATTGGCCCGGGAATACACCAGATATGTACCCTATTGAGAATTAATTATTACTCACCTTTAAAAAGTACAGTAGTTGAAACATCTAAATTAAAAAAGTCTTTGTCAATATTGGTTACGTAAGGTTTGGTATAAACCTGATCAAATGACACTGTTTATTAAAAAAAATCAAACATTTACCTGAGTAAATAATAGTTCAAACTGCCCTGACTGTGTAACTGTGACGTCACCAATTCTAGGATTGTGAGGCAGAAAGAAATTGTGGAGATTAAGTAGAGACGAAGATTTGAAAGTCCATGGATATTCTGACCCTTCTGGATACTAAATGTAGTTTGCCGTTTCTTGCAACTATCGTTTTTAAATGGTGGTCTCTCTCTAGAAATAGATAATCATTATTATATATTTTTAAATATGAATACCACACAAGAGTCCAAACTGCTCTCGTCAGGAGCCATTGAGACTATAGCATCCCCAATTGGGGTGTGTTGTGAAGCTGAAGGTAGTGGGAAGCTTCGACCTTTAGATTGCTAGAGAGTCTTACTCTTCTTCCATGGAGGCCATCCATTGGATACCTACGAATCTTAAAATGATTTGCCCTCATTGGGATTTTAACCGGTGACCTCCAGGCCCAAAGCCAAGGATCCTGCCGTCCAACCATGTCGGAAATCAAGTAGGTCGCAGTGTGTTGGTTTTACAAAATATGTGCAAACCGTTTAATGTTATTTATTTAATGATAAAATCTTCTTACAAATACTGTTAAATAGGATTATGGTGTGAACCTACTTACATTGCTCTTCAAGTTTCATTAACTTGAACCTACACTTACCGAAGAAGGATGACGAGCACTTGACAAATTAAATCCATACACTTTCATCGTTTGTTTAACTTTATGTGTTTCCTATTATTATAAAAAATAATTTTTGGAGAAGATATTCAGTACGCCTTTTATAATGTTAAATACAAAAATGGGTACGGATACACGATCGACCTACATCTAAAACGAAATTTTAAATTTATGTGAAGCTTCTATGTTAAGAAGATAACAACTTTTCCATTATGATGACAAACTATCAGTTGGTAAGTAATACATCGAGATTAAAAATATGTCATATTTAATGGAATATTAAAATGATTCATGATTCATTGTTGTTCCATCAAGTCACAGACTGCAAATTCTACAAGTTTCTCGCCTGTACAAGCGTTGATGTTTTTTTCAACATTAAAGTTAGTATGCAATAAGGAATTTGAATAAACAATATTTTGACAAGTTTCCCGCCGCAATTTGAAAAAATATTATGAAACTTTGGGAATTTTTAATTCATTATTTGTACATGAAACGACAAAAAAGTGACTTGACCATAAGGTTTATAATACATTTAAAAATATATATGGTTATTTGGAATTATTAAATTTGAAAGCCAATTTCATCTGTTTTCAGAAACAGTTTTTAGTTTTAGGATGCATTCATAAATATTTCATTTATTTGGATTTAATAGCGAAGCCGAAATATTTTGACCTTCCGACAAAATAGGGTCGAGGCCTGAGTGGTTAACTTAAATCAGGTGACGGCGATCTTCATAAGTGTCCATTAACACAGAAAACTTTTGTTTAAACATGACAATATAATGTCATGACAATATAATGTGACAACATTATTTCATGTTTATATGTGTGATATGTCAGAAATCTGATCGGTTGTCGCTCGAGGTCGCATTTACCAAGTTTATCGTGAAACTTCTTTGATCGGCGGTAAATTGCTTCGTAATGCTTTTAATTTTTTACACATTGGTAATATACAATAATAATTCGTATTATCTCCTGATATTTTAATTGGTTTCGTTAGATTAAAAGCAATACATTTGAAGCTTTTACTTAACATAATATAATGAAACTCTAACGACAGCACGCCAAGCTCATCAAATCACCTATATCACAAAACTAACGTTTTCGTAAAAAATAATAAGTAGGAACTTATTTCAAATTCACGTAAAGGCGATTTAACCCCACTGGCGAGTACACATGTACACGTGCCGCAATTTTTTTTATTTATTTTTTTTTTTTTTTTAATAGTATCTATAGCAAAATTTGTACATAATGTATTTATAAATAGTATTATATTAAGGTATTATAAAGTTTTTTTTTCACAGTCCTCCTCACTAGGGTTCCCTGTTCTGAGGCGGTCTGTAGTTTTTCCACATTTGTATTTAGTATCCAGTTGTCTTTACATGGTCTTCAGTATGTTTGATAGTTCATTTTCACTTTGTTCTCTCACCATATTTTTACTTTTGTTTTAAATTTATTTATTTCTGTTATTTTTTTTGTTTGAGTTGGTAGAGCGTTGTATAGTTTTGTCGCATTGAATTTCATATTTTTTTGTCCAAAAGATGTTTTCAAACTGGCTGTAGCTAGAATATTTTGGTTTATTGCCCTGGTTGTGTATCTATGTTGGACAGTTGGAGTATTCTGATATGTTTTTTTTAATTTTAAATAAAATATTTTTTGCATAAAGTTTTTGTATGTTGTAGACTTGAATGCTTTGAAACAATTCTTCTGTCGGAGTTCTAACCTCTAAGTTCTAATTTCAAAATTGTCTTTAGTACTCCTTTTTGGGCTATATTGAGCCGGTCCATGTGAGTGCTCAAGGCAGATCCCCATCCAGTTATCCCGTACTCTATTTGTGATTGACATAAAGCGTAGTACACTTTCTTAATGTCGTTTATGTTGAGGATGTTACGGATGGCTCTAAAGAAGTAAATGTATCAGACCTTCATCTACGTAGTTTATCGATAATATTTTATGAAATATGATAATATTTCATAAAATATGATGTTCATGTAATATTTTTAAAGAAAACACTGCAATACAAATTAAAATAAAAATGCTTGCCTTATAAGACTGTGTTCAACGTATAATAATATTCTCTCTGAAATAGATATCTTCAATTGTGATGAAAATAAATATAAAAAATCTATTAAAAATGTATTAAAGATGTATTAAAAATGTATCATTGAGTACAAAACTGTATGATATATTATGGAACGACTTATATTATGTACTGCCTCTTGTTGTAATACATATTGTATAATGTAATTTCTCTTAGCTATTGTAAGATTACTTTTTATTTAATAGATACATAATGTAATAGTATAATGAGGAAATCTATAATTGGTTTTTCAGATACGTAAATTAAACTTGTATGAATTAATCGTGTTGTAAACTGTTGATTTCCCTAAAATAAAATAAATAAATAAATAATACTGTACGGGGCTCTGTTTTGGCGGCACAATCATAACTTTAATATTGAAATTTCATTTTATTATAAAATCTTGATATAATTTTTTTAAAATTAATAACCCTTATTTAGTGAAGCGGACATGGATTAAAATCGTATACTGGAATTCCTTATTAAACATTTTATTCCCGCGATGCCCTGGTTTTATAAATACACTATTATACTAAAAACCATTTTTTTAGCCACCTTGTTGTCTTAGCCAGTTCGTTAGGTTCCATTTTTGTGATTGTTGGTCAGAGGATACTCGGACCTTTGAGTGTTTGATTTTGAGTGTCCTATCAATGACCAATTTCTAAACATCGTGCTTCATGTAAAACTTTAAATGAATCCTTGCCAACATTCTGTCTTCTAAACAAATCTTAAGATGACGCTATACTTGAAATCCTATTTAGATTAATATTTACGACGAATTGGTTTACATTGCAAACATTAAAAAATATGCTACGGATAAATTAAAGCTTTTAATAGCTAATCTATGTATTGGAAATACAATAAAATTATTATTTACGTAAAAAAAAAATTTAAGCGTAAATCAGAAAAAAATTGTTTTTTCATGACTTAACTATAAAGTAATAAAAGAAACAAATTTTTCAAAATACCTCTTTATGGCATAGACTATTTTTGAGTATATTCTTACTTTTTTTTCATTCTTATGAAATTATGCACAAAATACATAAAAACCACTTTTTCGCTTATTTGCCTCGGGCAAATAAGTTTGAAATAAATAAGTTTGCAAATAAATAAGTTTGCGTCTTAACGCTCGATTTTAAATTTTGAAGGCATGAGAATCGATATATTTCTAGCGTTTATATTCCTCTTAATATCCCTCAATTTAACAACTAATTATTTAAATTTTCTACAAAAAATGGCAATAAAATTTGACGATCATTGAAAGGTATAATTACAAACATGCATCGCCCTTAATAGACGAAACCACAAAAGTAATACGTATAAATTTTTATTTTAATGAAGGTAGCAGAGCAAATTTGCTCAGCTTTTCGTTAGCCGAAAGTATAAATACTGTTCATATTCCATACTAAGAAATCGTAACAAATTAATTTCTATCTTGATATAATAAATTCACAGTATCAAAGAACGCCATCAATTTTGTTTAGGAAAATTGAAAGGTGTAAGTTTTTGTCATTCTTGCATTCGGACACAAAGGTTGGAAGTTCAAACCCGTTTTGTCAGGTTCGAACTTCAGAAATTAGGTCATGGTTATAAGATGTTCAAGTCGTGTCGTTTTTCGGATACAATTTTTCAATATCCCACCGTTTTTCGAAACGTGTTTTTTTTACCGGCGTAGGTCGTTTATAATTTTGATACACGTGTGTATTTTGTTTTGTATTTTGTTTATTTACATTATATATTAGCTTCATAAGCCTCTTAATGAACTACCTAGTAAAAATTATTTTTTCTTTGATCTATTACTAAGAATGCTTTTGAAGTAAAGGTTTTCCACAAAAAAACTTATACGAAACGTCAATTAATTCTTAATTAATCGCGAACATCTTTTTTATTGACGTGATAACGTCTTATAAATCAATGAACGCCGGCTGCACTCACGAAAAAGCATGACTCATTGTCATGTTCCGCCTGAGCCGAGCTTGCCAGCGAAAACGCGGTACAAGCGTTCGGCTTGAGACCCATCTATCTCTCTTCCACTCCACCAACTTTACAGACAACCAACCAATTTTAAAGAAAGACAAACATACCTACCCAGGTTACGAATAGCCTGATAAGATTTTAAAATCTCCTATCTATCACCACACTAAGCGGAAAAATTTGCTTTTGTCGTGATGGGTTCCATGCCAACTAAGAATAAAGTCAACTAAACACCTCTTTGAAAAGTCATAAAAAGCTATGATTTTTTTTTAAATAGCCCATAACCCTAACCTAACGTAACCTATTTAATCAATTTTTTATAATTTGTTTCATCACTTTTAATGAATTTTCTGAGGTGGTTCTGAGTTGGTTTCATTCTGACTTGTCCAGTTACCGTCGTGATGGAGGACTTAGACAGCCGAGGAATTGAACACTTGGCGCCCAAGTGGAACCTAAACGCCATGCCTCTCGGCCACTGGCCGGTCACAATAAGGAAAATATTTAATAAACAATTTACCAGTTTTCATCCCGCTCTTATTTTATGATACAGCCTCAGGCTTATGTGTAACAAAACTTTTTGTCGAGTCATGTAAGTAAATACCTTTACGACAATGTCATTCAAACAATTCTTTAATTGGCTTTATCATTAGTTCCAATGTACATGCATCGTGTAGAAAACCATCGGTATGTAAGATGATTTTATCGTTCTATTAAACATATGAAGTAATTTTTTATTTATTTTATGTATTCAATAATATTATTAGTCAATTTATAAAAACAGTTTAATTATAAACAAGTTCTGCTAGGTAAGCTGAACTAGCAGAACTTGTTTATAAATAAACTGTTTTTATAAATTGAATAATAATATTATTGAATATATAAAAGAACTAAAACTTTAAAATGGAGTTCTACAAATTAAGCTTGATAAAAATAAATATGAAGTAATCTTTAAACACAATGTTTTGTAATAATAACGACACCGGGAAAACAGGATTGGATAAATCATTATAAAACCGACAAAATATTATAAAACCGGCAAAATATTAAAAAACCGATAAAATCTTATAAAACCGACAAAATATTATAAAACCAATAAAATTTTATAAAACCGACAAAATATCATAAAACCGACCTAACAATATAAAACCGATAAAATATTATAAAACCGATAAAATATTATAAAACCGACTAAATATTAAAAAAAACGATAAACTATTATAAAACCGACAAAATATTATAAAACCGACAAAATATTATAAAACCGATAAAATATTATAAAACCGACAAAATATTATAAAACCGATAAAATATTATAAAACCGACTAAATAGTATATTTCTGCATATTTTTAGAGTTGCTGCGTTTATGGTGATGTATTCATTATCAATTATCATCAACGAAAATAATATAAAAGAGGAGATCCAGAAGCGGATAGTGAACGCAAATCGCTGTTATTTACGTCTATAAAACCAAATACAATCCAGACTGCTGTCCAGAAACACTAAAAATTCGTGTACTTATTAGGCCATACTAAGAGGAATGAGTGAGCACTGGATGTTTTTGAAATGAAAATTATGAGGCGCATCTTCGGACCGGTTCTAGAAAATGGGTTCTGACGCAGACGTTACAACAATGAGTTATATACTATATACTCTAACGTCACAAAATTTATAAAACTGGGAAGATTTCGGTGGCTGGGTCATGTGGAGAAAATGACCGAGCATCAAGCACCAAGTCCCTGCTAAACTCAAGACCGATAGGGCGAAGGAGCCTGGAAAGGCCAAGGTTAAGTTGGAGCGACAACGTCCTTAAAGACCTATCTACCCTGGAGCTTCTAAACTGGAGAGAGCTGGCACAAAACCGAGATGAGTGGAGGAAGACTCTTGAGGAGGCCAAGACCCACCAGGGATTGTAGAACCAAGAGTGATGATGATTCATTATCATCACCATGTATTAGAGCCAGAATAACAGTGTTAAGACCGTTATAATCGTCATTCATTTTAATTTATAAAAATAATTACAATTACTTCAGAAGTACCAATTTAAACGAAAAGAAAAAAATAAAGATAATTTGATGTGCATTGCAACAAATTTCATATATTAGTAATAATAATAAAACCCACTAGATGATATTAATACCTGCTGATGTTATTTTACGTGTGGTTTCTATTTACACTTAAATTTTCCCCGGGTTCATTCAAAACATGTGATTTGTACAAATATAATGATAAAATTGTTAATTAGATTTTAAATTTATTCATGTTGTGTGGTCTCCGGGAATTATTAATAGGAGAGTCTGTTAATAAATTCATTCAAGGTACGAAGGTATTACAAGCCTAACTGTAGGCAGGACTGGGCAAAATACATGCTTTGCTGTAATTAAAATACAAATTACAAAATACTTTTTCGAGTGTATTTAAATTACGAAATATAAAATACTTTCAAGTCGTGTATTTAAAATACAAAATACAGCTTTTTAACCATTTTTATATCAAATACAAAACACAATTTATAAAATACAAAATACATTTGGTTTTGGTAGAACCTTTGGTTGCAAATAAATTGTCGTGTATCTTGGTCGTTACTATTGCCGTTATTGATCACTGCAAAATACTTTCCTGCAGTTAGAATTAGTGGATAGATCACAGCATTCACTTGACTCAATCTACCGCCCGCGCCGTGATCATCCGGCGTCATGTATGATGATGTTGACGGAATTTGATCATCCATTATCAATTGACTCACGTCTTCATGAATAAATACCGCGAAACGATGAAAACGACAATTGACAAGATACTTGCTTTGACGTACAGTGTTGCCAACCCTAAACATTAACATATATTGCTCTGGATTCCAGCGTTTTTAGTCTATGTATTATCTATGTCAGTTTATTTTTCATTATCATTATTAAGATCACTAAATGTACCTGTTTGAAAATGTATTTTGAAGCCATAAGTATTTGAAATACAAATTACAAAATACCTCATCATCAGGTAATTGAAATACCAATTACAAAATACATTTTTAGGAAGTAATTGAAATACAAATAAAAAATACGTATTTGTATTTCAAATGCGTATTTCAATTACAAATAATTCAAATACTGCCCAGCCCTGATTGTAAGGTACAAGACAAGCATTGTGCGTCTTAACTAGGTGTGTGATTCAGTGGCGGCTAGTTAATAAGAGCTCCCGAGCGCCGCACAACCCACAAAAATTGAAACGAAGCGCGGTTCGATTATAGATTATAATATTTTCTCAAGATCTCGTACAGTAGGCAAGTAGGTACCTATCATGCATGCCTTCTTTCAGAGCGAAGAGCGACGAGCGGCGAGACTGCGCCTATATTCATAGCAGTTCGTTTTCGGTTGCGTTCCAGAATTTTGCTACTTTTGTGTGCAAATCCCGTGAACAGTCAAAAGCGTCGGTACATACGATCACATACGATTCTTCCCAAATTTTACAAAAGCGCGAACGCCGTTCGATGTTTTACCCCCACATCGAAAGGAGCGGTTCACACAGCGGCGTGTTAAACGAGGACACTTACGTGTAATGTTTTTGTCGACATTTTTTCTTCAATTTAACAGCAGAGTTACTATTTTTAACGAACGTTCCGCGCTTTCTTTACTTCAAGTCAAAAGTCAAAACATGTCACTATGGAATGAGTAATTAGACTGATTAGCTGATTAGTTGTGTTGTCGGTCATTGTGTGTCGTATTCGGAACATTTCTTGCCCTGCGAAAGTTTTGAATTTTAAATGCAGGTTATATCAACCGATGTTTATTTTTGAGTTTGTTCATTGTATACATTTAAAATTAGTTTGAATGCGGAATATATTGAACGATCGAGTTTTGAGAACAATTAAAACTGATGGTACGAATAGCGAATCCCCAATTGAGTGCATGGAGACGATTTTATAATCCGACAATGACAGCAATACAAGCTGCTATGACTTTACGCTACCTCTATGATGAAACATTTATATATTGGTTGATTTTTTTTTCAAAAAATTATGCCATATTGTGATATTTTATTCAGACAATTGCAGTTAAAAGGCTCAGATCCCGTTGTAATCCGAAATAACCTCAGTGAGTTTGAAAAATCTGTTCAATGTACGCAATTCCACAAATGATTTTCCTGAGCCACCTACTAAATGAATAAAAACCACGAAATCATTTATTTGCAAAGAGGTTTTGCGATACAATTCTGTCTGAAATGAAACAACGCTTCGAATTCAATAATCATCTTTCTGCAGCAACATTACGCGATTGCGAAAAATTCTGCGAGTACTGGTCAAATTTCAAAGAACATGATTTTAGTGTGACGATAAAAACATATGACTTTCTTTTTAAAGTTCAATTAAAAGGTGAGCTCCGTGCAATTTACGCCCGCGACGACTTTTCAAATGCCGAAGGCGCTTAGTCAATTTTATTTTTTTTTACTAATGTTTGTTTATTAGAAGACTTTTCCGTGAATTAGAAGTTACTTAAACTTGTGTGCACCATTCCAATTCCAGTTGAAAGCGAAAGATGTTTTTCAACGTTAAAACGAATAAAATCCTTTTTAAGAAACACGATGAGTCAGAATAGACTGAACGCTCTATCAATGATTTTTTTTTACATGAGCTCCACATAGTAGGCCCTGAGGAAAATATTTCCATCAGGGCCTATGTCATCTTTGGGGATGCTGTGTGGAGGGTTTAGTGTTGAGCATCGAAAAAAAATTAATTCAGTCGATGCCTGATTTTAACAAGAGAGGCATAGAGATCTTCGCTAAACCAAAGTAACGGAGAATAGAACTTCTTTATAAGTAGGTATGTACCTTTACTAAATTTGTTGTCTAACTTAATGACTCTGGTGAACCCCCAAATATTTTGACCACCGGCCGCCACTGGTGTGATTATTGTCGTTTTACAAAACTTGTATTTATAATGTGATTCCTCTTACGCTTCATTTTTAATTTAAATACTCGAACGAAAATCGTCGAAGTTTATGAAACCATTCCAATTATAAAAATAGCGTAGAAAATACAATGCGTTCAATCAGAATATCTGTCCTTACCCCAAAAAAATGAAGCCACCAATGTGTAATTTGTGTTTAACTTACTTAACCTTCCAATTAATTAATTTACCTCCGGTAAAATTGAGACCACGTTTCCACCGAAGCAGGTTTATAAAATGAGGCGAAACAAAGTATACATTAAAGTTGGGAAATATGGAGGTAAATCACGCCCATTGATTTTTTTTTAAATAATCACCGCATTTCAATGTTTTTGAAGCATCGCTTTTTAATGTGCGATCATGGGCAATTTGATTTGATACACGCAATCATAACACGCTTATTTATGATATGCCAATTTCGATATATAACGAGACACTATGATAAATGTACTAGCTTCGTGATTATATTGTTTCGTGTGAACATTGAAATAACGGCGTTCGATATATTCAATAATGTTCAATAATTTACAGTAGAAAAAACTTAGGAGAAACTGGAAAAAAATATATTTTCAATATTTTCCTCTGCCATCCTTTCTATTTAGGTAAAGCATTCCTGAGTGAAATGTCAGGTGATCTGAAGTTATTTCAATCATTGAAGAAGATAATATTAACAAAAAATAAGAGCGTGCAATTCACACGCGGTAGACGCGAAACCTTCAGAAAACTAAAGTAGACAAGATTGAGGAAACTACGAAGCACCGCACAAATAGGAGACCGATTATAATATCTCTTTCTCTCGCAGGCTAAATTCTGTAGATGTATGTGTCCGTCTCTTTTTAATGTCGCTATTTATCGTTTAATCGAGTTTTAAACCAGTTCATTAGAATTTGATTGTCTCTATTTGCTTCTTCTTTACAATTTTAAATTTTATAAATATGTTTTTTATTTATTTCAAATGGTAATGGATGTATATTGAGGTAGAACCTGCAGACAAGCAGCCATGTGGCAGCTTCGCGGGATTACCTATTTAAATTGCCAATTTTATCTGTATTTGTTAAGTATGTTTTTGTTGGAAATAATTAAAAAAAAAAAAAAAAAAAAAAAAAAAAATCACAGCGGTGCTAAAGACGTTTTTACTTCAAAAATATATCTTATCTTATTAATAATATTATAAACGCGAAAGTCTGTATGGATGTATGTGTGTTTGTTACTCATTCACGCAAAAACTACTGAATGAATGTTAATGAAACTTAACAATAATATAGCTCATACATTATGTTATAACATATTATGTTATATATAATGGTAAGCTCTGGCGGAATGAAGTTTGTATAAATGAAAATGTGTGTATTTCATATTTTTAGCGGCAGGGGTAAGTGTAAGGGGAACGGGGACGCACGGGAAAGGACGTGCAGAGAGAATAAATTTATTTCTTTGAATGGCATTGTAACGCATGCCGGGGACTAGCTAGTTATGCAATACCAAAAAACATACAAAGTAAGTAATGATCTGCAGTTGGAATCGAACCCAGATCATCTGTCATACCGGAACTTGTTGACTGCTATCTTTTGTAAAAAAATCAATATAGGAAACATTGAAACAAAATTAATTGAGCATAATATTGAAAATTCTCAAAAATCAAGTATTAGATCGATAAAAATGGCGGCAAAATAATTCAAATACATAAATGCACATTTCTCAAACGTTTCATCTTCTCGTGGTTTTCAGAGAGTAAAAAATATTGTGGGTTTTTGGTATTTACCAAACATTTCAAATGATACTTGAAATATAAATTATTAATTCCTCGAATTAGAAACTTTAAAAAAAATCCGGAATTTAAAAAATTTTTTTTGGAAAAAATCCGGCGTGTGCCAAGATTTTCAAATAAACCATAAAATTAACGATGATGTCAAAACAACGCAACACATTACCGATGACAAAATAATGAGTGATATTAGTTATAACTGCTAATTCTTATAACTGCTTTATTGTGATACAAGTCAATATATTTGCATCACAATGCACCAATTATCATATTATTATGCTTCTGCTTCGATTGTTTTCACGTAAATTCTATTACTGTCAATTTTTTACGACCTGTAATTTTGCACTTTGACCAAGCATATTACGCAAGCAAATGAATTACAAAATCAAGACCTAATTACTAATTAATTACTCAATAGGTCACATTTCTATCGTAAAATAAAGAAATCATTGTGGGAAAGGGTTTTATAATGTAGGTAACTTATTAGAGTGGGTTGAAAGATTTTTTTTTCGAACCGCTCTGACTGTGAAAAAGTTGCCTCCTATGTAAAGTAAACAGAAAAACGACTTTAAAAAAATCGGTGGACATTACCGGTCGCGCATCGTATATACGGTTTGTAGAAATTGAACAATTTGCGTATATTTTAATGTTATTTTGAAATTTTACCATCGATACTCTATGGTTTGTAATGGTGCTGGCACACTTGATCATTAATAAGCCGGCTATTGAGCATGCTCAAAGCCAACAATTGAACACACACGCTCTTTAATGAGCATGCTCATGTCAAATGGAGTCAGTTCCATTCACCCAGAACAAAATAATATTATTGCTTGCAACGATATTATTTAAGAATCTTCTTATGAAAGTAAATAAAAAGGTTGGGTCCAAGATGTCAACAAATCCGAAAATGACTAAAAAATAAAAAATAAATGCTAATTTTAAAAGAATGTGGTTTCATTTTGGAGGTAAAGGAACTTTTGGCGAATTTGAAAATCTATTGTGGGTATTTTAGTGACCTTGTGTTCCAAATATATTCATAATTCCCAAAATAAATCACGAAAAACAAGGATTTTTCGTCTTTCCAGCGGGCTATTTTGACATTTTGCAAAGAATGCGCAGTCACGATCTGATCGATCAGATCGAAATGGGCATGCTCACAAGCTAGCCTGTTAACACACGCTTAGAAGCTTCCCCTTCCACCCGATAATCCAATGAGCATGCTCATAAATCAAACGGCTGTTAATTTGTGAGCATGCTCATTTGGCTTCAAATGAGCACGCTCAATACCAGCAATGTCAGGTACTAGTAACAATTGCTACTAGGGAGCATGCTCTTTGGCTTCTAATGAGCTAGTGTGTCCGTAGAATTACGCTTATTATTTAATGATTCAAAAAAGTAAATAAAATGAACTGCAAATATATTTATTTATTTATTGACTTATTAACGCCATTTTTCGGGGCTTTTACACATAAATAGTAATAAATATATTGTATTTATTGTACATACTTGAATTGCCTCAGTAACAATATTTTATATTTGTTTAAAGATAAATTGAAGATGTCCACTGACTTGGTATAATTATTTCCCCCTGTACTATTATTATTAATTATTTATTATTTCCATCCTTTCAATGCCATCCGGCTTGCAACGTGTTCGAAAAACGCCAATTTACAAAAATTTTGAAGTTTTTGGTTCAGCTCTTCGCCCTTTTTGTCAGAAAGAAAGGACCCAGAATTCACCACGAGGAGATGGCTGAATTACGACCAGGAATTTTTAAAACGGGTCATTTTTTACCACCAAATGTCCCAAATTAATGACACACACCAATGTTAACAACGCCGCAGATAATTAAAACAAAAATTGTTGAGTTCATGCGCGATGACAGGAAGACAGCCAATTATAATTGATCATCGTATTATTAGAATTTTATACAATAAATTGGCGCATAACTTTTTTGACCACTTGCTACGCCTTGTATGATGATCCCGTTATTAGAGCTTTGTGATGAAGTATTGTTATTAAGATATTGTAAAGTGTACTTTCACAAACTGTAATACGAGTATGTTATCTTGACTGTACTGTCAACAAGTCGGTTAATAAACCAATGGTCAGAAAATTTGCATGAAAGCTGGCTGAACAAAAATATGATAAATGTATCCCAGAAACTAATGTATACATATATAATTTTGACAATCTGTTCACATCGACCTTGTTTCAAATTCTCACGATAAGTTTTGCACATAAATTAGGTGCCGAATTCTCGTAGATGTGTCTCTCACGGAAAAAAAATTAAACCGTATGTACCTACCACTTATTGACCATAAACGATATCGTCTTGCCGAATGTTTTCCAATTTCCCTCTAATCCTTGTCCCTCTCGCTTGCAAGTAAGCACTGGAAAATATATATATACGTATTCAGTATTTTTCGAGATATATTTTAGATATCTAATTAAATTAAAAAAAATTTTATGATAACCAAAATGGAAAGTGAAAGTGAATGGGGATTGTAATATATTGAACGTTTAGAAAATTATTTTTCTTCAAATCCGAGTTCCGCACTAGAAGATGAAAACCATAAAAATTTATCACTGAAAAACAAAATCTAACATAAATTGGAAATAGATTTTTTTAAATTTCTTTTAAATATTTTTGTTTAAAGTTTAATAATTACTTGAAAAGAAACAAATTACCAAAAAAAACCTTAAATTTTTGCAACCCCTTTTGTGTACATAAATACCCTAGCTTAAAGTAGCTATGTTAGAGTTTTGTAGAAATATGTCATAAATTTGTACAACGTGGTACTCGAGGTGATTTTTTACCTTGTGAAGTTTTCGCTTGTAAAGTTCTCGCTTGTAACCGGGCCGCTCCAATTCCCGATCCACCTGCTTGGCGATCACCGCTCCAAACTGTATTTAAAGCTCAAGTAGCTATGTTAGAGTTTTGTAGAAATATGTCATAAATTTGTACAACGTGGTACTCGAGGTGATTTTTTACCTTGTGAAGTTTTCGCTTGTAAAGTTCTCGCTTGTAACCGGGCCGCTCCGATTCCCGATCCACCTGCTTGGCGATCACCGCTCCAAACTGTATATTTTTTTATTATTTTTTTTTTTATTTTTTTTTAAAAGAAAGACAAACATTCCCGGGTTACGAATAACCTTACAATGTTTGAAAATCTCCTACTACCACCACAGAAAGCCGAAAATATTGCTTGTGTTGTGATGGAGGACTTAGCCAGTCGAGGAATCGAACACGGGACGCCCGGGTGGGACCCAAACGCGATGCCCACTCAACCACTGACTGGTCGTAAAGCTCGAATTTGATGCTTTAACTTTGGGAATGTGTTCTGCACATAAGTTAAATATAGTTAAATATTTTACATACACAACAAAAATAAGATGAGTTCTGGAGGGCATAATTTAGAGTTTAAGGTCTTAATTTTTTTGTTTATGTGCAGTAAAAAATACTTTTAATTGTAACCGCATTATTAGATAATTCCAACATTATGTTATTAAATAATTAAGATAAATATAGGTTTTGTACCCAACTTTTATTTATTTATTTATTTATTTTATTTATTTATTTATTTATATACATACATATTTCAAAATGAAACAATACAAAATGGTCCTTTGTCTATCCAACTGGGAAGGATTCCCGTTTCAGGATAGGCAAATTGCATTTTTAGTTCATAATATTCTTAACTGTCCAAATAACTATTGAGAACATTAAAAATTGCATCCTGAGCGTAGGAATAGATTCTTTATGTCCTTGAAAGAGTCGCAAAGTTGCGATTATTCTAAGTTTGATTTGGAGAAAATTAATAATTGCATTCAGAAAAGTGAATGGTTTCTTATGAGAAATCGCAAGGTTGAGACTCTTTCCAGGTCATTTCGGAGAACATTTACAGTTTTATAATTGAAAATATAGTATTTAAAAAATATAGTTTTTAACTTTAATGTTTAAACATTTACTAAGTATTTAGAAATTACAAATTTATAAACTTATATATGACAGTGATATCCCAATGTATTTATAACAATTGAAATGATATAAAGTACTACAATTTTTTTTAATTTTTTTTTTTTTTTGTTTCCCAAGTAATGTAATTTACATATTTAAAAACCAGAATATATGGTATATAATATTTATAAATAATATATAAACCAGAATATATAATATTTCCCAAGTAATGTAATTTACATATTTAAAAACCAGACATATGCATTCCCAATGTAATTCTGACTATTTAATTAATATAGAGAATATCCCAGTTTAAATTACATTTGTTTTATAGACAAGTTTGAAAAGGCAATATTGAAAACTTAAATTTTTGAAATGGATAGTCATTATTATACAAGAATCAACAAAGAGAGCAAAATATTTGTAAGTTTAAATTAAATATTAACAAAAAGGGATATATAACCTGTTATAAAAAAATAATAATATCATTTTTAGAAATTAATAAAAAGTAACTTTCTGATTCCTCTAATGTACAAAAATAACCTCTGTGTTACAATTTTTGATAGTACATATTATTTTACTCATAATTTATTTTTATCAATAGTACAACTTTTTAAAATATTTTTTTATACCTATTTTTGTAACCTAGTAACTTTTTGTTTGAAGATAACAATATTAAAAAAAATAAAGATAATATTATACAATCTATATTATACCAGCTAATAAGATGAGTACTTATAAAATTCTTATGGATTAACGTAAACCTGATAGTACATATTATTAGGTAAGTGAGTTTGTGTGAGCATATGTTCGCTCTCGACTCTCCCCATGTCCAGAAGCCAATTGCTAACCCATTTGCGCAGAGTGCTTGCACTTTTCAATTTCCATGCATCGGGTACGAGGTTGAACAATTTTGGCCCCAAGTAAGAATATTGTCTTTGGGCATGTGATGTGTTGGTATTTGGTGGAACTACTGGATTCCTCCTTGCATGACGGGTGTTGTGGAGATGATCAATGGATGAATAGTGGTGTCGATGTTTTTGTGTATGTAGAATAGTTTTTCTTATGTAAAGTTGCCGTACGTCAAGAACTCGTATCTCTTCAAATAATAGATCACTGGGATACCTGAAAGGTTTCTTAAGGATGACCCTTAGAAGTGATTTTTGTGCTTTTGCTAAGGGATCAAGTATTGTTTTCGAACAGCCGCCCCATCCTAAGGATGCATATTCTAGCAAGGAATTACACATGGCATGGTACATTTGTTTCAGATCTTTTACGCAAAGAATATTTCTAACAGACGTGAAAAGATGAGTAAGTTTTCTGATCTTTGTGGTGGTAGAGTCTATGTGTTCCTCCCATCTCAGAGATTTATCTATTATGATTCTTAGATATTTTATGCTATCGACACATTCTAAGTTATTGCATTTACAAGTGGTTAGGTCATTACAGTGGTGTATAATGATGTTGTGTGTTCCTTTTGGTTTTCCTGCTTGTGTTGCACTGAAACGGATGTATTTAGTTTTATCTAAGTTGAGAGTGAGGAGATTATTGTCTAGCCATTGTTTGACCTTGTTTAAACCTACTTCTGCTTTATTATGAACAATATTCCAGCTTTTGTCTTCATATTGTAAAACTGTGTCGTCGGCAAAGGTAATAATGTGGTCGGCAAAGGAACTGTTGCATAGTTCATTTATATATATGTTGAATAAGAGTGGTCCTAGAGTACTTCCTTGGGGAACACCGAATTTAATATTAGCTGGATCGCTTATAGTGTCGTTGATAAGTACTCTTTGGCTCCTGTTTTCTAAATAGCTACACAACCATTTGAAGAGCTGACCTTGTATACCAATACGCTGTAGTTTATTCTACATAATTTTGTGAGAGATAGTGTCGAACGCTTTGGCTAGATCCAGGAAGAGAGCAATGCATTTTGTACCTCTACCGATGTTATTAGAGATAATTTTTGTTAAATTAGCAATGGCATTTTCAGTCCCTAAACCTGGACGGAAACCGTATTGTCTATTGGAAAGGATGTTATTGTTTTCTAGATATAGACTGAGCCGATTCTTAACAATTTTCTCAATAATTTTAGATACAGAATTGATCAAAGAAACCGGTCGGTAGTTGTTAATCTGAGATTTATCCCCATTTTTGTGCAGTAGAATAACATTTGATTGTTTTAAATTATTAGGGAAATTTCCAGAGTTAAAGCTTAGATTGCATATGAACGATATCGGTGATGCTATGACGGCTTTAATATTTTTTAATAGATTTGATGAGACCTTATCAGGACCGCATGCATTGGATGACTTAAGCTCGTCAATTATTTTCATCACTTCGTGTGACGTAGTTCGAATATTATCTATTTTGTGACGGAAATAACAGCCAGTTTGCTTCGCGAGATCCTCTTCAGTTGTGTTGTTTTTATCTAAGATTTTTTTTGCCAGTGTGTTTCCCACCGACGTGAAGTAGTTATTTGCAAAATTTGCCATCTTTTTTGGATCCGACGTAATAGTGTTATCAATGTACAGTGATTTGATTTCGGAAGTTTTATTAGTTTTAGTTTTAGTTATATTACGGGATGCTTCCCATAGCAGTTTTGGCGTATAGTTATTTTCGTAAATAATTTTTTTTAAATAGCTTTCTTTAGTTGATACGATTAAATTTTTGCACAAGTTCCTATACTTTTTATAGCGAGTTTGTAATATTATATTATCTGGGCTCCTTTTTGCCTTTTTGTGGATTTGGATCCTTTTGTGAATTGACTTGACTAGACCAGGAGTGATCCATGGCGTGAGTTTTAATTGCTTATTAGATATGAGTTTGTGTATGGAACTGGAATTCTAATTTAACGTAACTGGTTTAATTACGTACTTACATTTTCAAATGATTTATTTCTTGTCTGTCGACCTCTTATTGCGCGGTAATAAAACTAAATATAGAACGGATTCGTATATGCGTTAAACTTTTTCAATTGCGAACAACATCTGTGAAATGAACATTGAAAACATTTCAGTTGTGGCGTCAAAGTGCCGATCATAACAATATTTTTTTTTGCGCCTACTATAATGTGATTCTAATAATAATCGCCTAGCCTCCGCGGTCGAAGAGTAAGGCTCTTTACTCGCAATCCGAAGGTCAGGGGATCGAATCCCGGCGTGCGCAAATAAATTTTTATTTGATTAATTTGTGTTATTTCATAATTTATTAATTAAAAATAATGTGTATAGTATATTTGTGGGACGTTACAGAGTGGAAAATGGTTTCCGTATCGCCCTGGTGTAAGACCACCATTCAGAATTGAAACGTTGCTTGAAATGGTTTGGTGGTTAGATCTGAATAGCCAGGTACTTCCTCGCCCTCCTTCCCCTCTCCTCTAGCATCAGCTTCACAACATATCCCAGTTGGAGATGCCATAGTCTCACTGTTTCCAGACGGGGGCAGCTGGGACTCTTGGGAAGTACTCACCTAAAAAATACTAATAATAAGATCATAATACTCGTATGTAAAATCAACCGTAGAAAATCACGTAGAATGTAAAAATCTTTTGATTATTTTTAGACCTTGCGAATTTCGATGAAAACCGTGAAAAATCACATAGAATGCAAAAATCTTTTGGTAATTTATTGACCCTGTGAATTTTGATGAAAACCATGAAAGATCACGTAGAATGCAAAAATCTTTTGGTAATTTTTTGACCCGGCGAATTTCGAATCGATGGACTTTTAAATGATTTTTTTTGCAAGGTGTTTGGAGAATGGGATTATTTAATAGTACAAGTTGTGAATATCACACATGTGGTATTGATTCTCTTTGTGATTAGGTTGTTATGTTTTTAATTAGACAAATATCCTTTGGACGAGATCCTGCTTGGATTAAACACGTTTTCAAGGACAATGAAAAGATGGCGTGCCTAAAAACCAAATCGCAAACAGTAATTTCAGGTATCTACTCACATAATCGTATCATCATGGCCGTAACTAGAGGCTTTATTCAATTATGTCCTACAGTGCTCGACAAATGTGTTAAAAAATTTAAAGTGTTCGATATGCTTCACTCTGTGATTCACACACTACGCGGGCAAAATTGGCTCCAACGCGCTGATAATATTACATAGATAGCCTCAATTACATTGAGCGAGTTTACAAGCTACTAGCCGGTTAAACAGTAGCAGCTAAAATAACGACTCCCGCGCGAACCAATTCGGTCGAAATTTTGTTAAAGACTTGAGCTCGTAGCTAGCGCCACACGCTAGCCAGTAGCGAGAATTACGGCTTTACGGCTCCCGCGCTAACTGTAATTCTGACAGTTACAAAAACAGCTGTTGGTAGGCCGCCATCTTGAACAAGTAGCGAGTAAAGTTGACCACCTTTCAACTTTTTTCGTAGATTGTCCACAATCTGCTAGTTAGCAAGTAATACGATGACACTGAGCGAGTTTACTAACAGATAGTGAATTTCCCATATAGTAGCTTGTAAACTCGCTCAATGTCATCTTGGCTTAACACATCGCTCTTAAGATTTTTTTTCATACAACGGTGCTTAATCATATAAATCATCCAAATATTATTGATTATCAGAGATCACCTACCTAAGCGTCTCCTGGTTTTGACGAGGGGTGCCAAAATTTTACTCGCGCCGGGCGCTGTTTGGCTCAGGGCCGGCCCAGTTCACACTTGTTGAAATTTATGTTTGAACGAACAATAATGATTTTTACCAGAGTTATTTCAGGACAGTTTTCATTTTTCCAGTACAAATACATCTCTAAAATTTATTCTTACAATGACATTTCCACTGAAGATGAAAATTTAAAAAAAATCTACGTTGCATGAGCTGAACTTATAACTGAAAGGTGAAGTTTACTATTTAACGGGGTTAAATCTTCAGGAGGAAGGTTTGAGGAAGGAATTTTTTCTCTTGTGTTGTTAGTTTAAAAGTTAAGATAATCATGGAATAATTTCTATTTTCAGTTGCAGTTTCATCAACCCGGTTATAGGTGTTTGATTGCTTATTGGAGCCTGAAGATAATTTGAGGTAAGATCAGTTTTACAAAATTTAATAAATAGTATAACTAAATTTTCAATAAAAAAACACATAAATTTGTTGTAGATCATTTTTATTTTATTAACACTCTACCGGTTTCGGAAGCACCCTTCCTTCGCCAGGAGAATATTGTAACTAATCTACGACATAGAATATTGTCAGACATACAAATTTTAGGTGTGTGCGTGGGAGGTAATCAAGGAGGTATGGGTAATTGCGGGATTTTCGGGAAGAACAGAGCGGTTTACTGGAAATATGTTTAAAATGGGACTATAAGATAAATCAATTTGATTATTCACTGTTCTTTAGACTTTATGTCCGGGTTAATCTTCCCCACAGGAAAAACTTAACCCTTCCACACACTTTTCCACAAATGATCACCTGGTCAATCCACGCTACACAATTGCACTCCACAATGTTAACATTGAAAGTAATCAAACCTACTTTTATCTGACAATTGTATCTCACAGTAGCAATGCAAATCTTTCCCTGTGACCATGTATAATAAATACAAAACAACATGTCAACCTACCAGAGACCAAATGGGAAAATAATTCACCGACTCCAGATATTTTCATATCAGAGGGTTCGGCTCGATAGAACTCCTAACTGGACCGATAAATCCTACTGATACCTCAATATAAATATTTAAAAAATCTTTCGTAATCCTACATGTATTTAATATGACTGAATTTTGCATTTTTATATATAGATTCTTTGACCAATCTAATGAGCCTAAACTTTGAATGAGAGAGCTAGGTATAATGCCAGTAGCCGAAATAACAAATAGTAATATTTTTATAGTCCGAGAATGCCAAATTCTTTTAATCTCATTTTCTAAATCTGTATATTTTCTAATTTTTCAGAAACAGATTTTTGAATATTACAGGAATTTGGAATAGTGACATCAATGATATAAGTTATTTTTTTAATTTTGTGATGTAAAACTATATCGGATCTGTTATGACAATTTTTTCTGTTAGTATAGTTTTATCATATTATATTTTATAAAATTCATTTTCTAAAAATGAATTTGGTTCGTATTCATAATATAATACTACATTGCGCCAGTCAATCAAGTTAAGTTTAATTACCAAACTTTGGTGAATTATTTTTAAAAACCCTTTATCCTTATTAAATCACACAAATCACACTTTTAATAAGGATACAGGGGTTAAAATTCTTTACTGTAACAATAAAAGCAAAAAATTTGATTATTTAGAAGCACTTTAAATTAGAAAATCCCTAAATAATTATTCTAGTATTTTAAATAATCAAATTAATTTATCATTTAGTCCCATTTTAAACATATTTCCAGTGAACCGCTCTGTTCTTCCCGGAAATCCCGCAATTACCCCTACCTCTTACCTCCCTCTCACACACCTAAAATTTGTATTTCTGACAATATTCTATGTCGTAGATTAGTTACAATATTCTCCTGACGAAAAAAGGATGCTTCCGGAACTGGTAGAGTGTTAATAAAATAAAAGTTGTCTACAACAAATTTATGTGTTTTTTTATTGTAAATTATGTCGAGCCATAAAGCTAATGCTTTTTACAAATATATAAGTAACTAAATTTATTTATTATCTTCATAAGTCGGTTCCTCATTGCCGAGGATCATGACCCCTTTTAAATTTATAAAATTTCTAGTCTTAGAATTAAAAAAATACCAAAAATCATACAGTATGGGGTGACGCTTTCTCGATATGTAAAAATGAACAAAATCAAAAAAAAAAAAATGATTTTGCGCCTGGCAGAGCGGTAAGATCCTGGGCTCTACGCCCTAAAGTGGATTGCGGTCCCAAGCCCGATTACGTCAAATAATTATAATCTTTTTTTTGTTTAATGTTTTAAAATTCCTACAGTATAATGGAGTCTCATTTTAGCCATTCTTTTACAATAGCTCTACACAGGAGGCCCTGAGCAAAACAATTTGGAGCTTATGTCATCTTTGGGGTTGTTGTGTGTATTATATAACTTATTTTATTAGGCCCTTAATTATATACCGAAGAAATTTTATTTCTGATTATCTGTCAAAAATTGCATTTTTGTATCTGCGAATCAACGGTAGGTACTATTTTTTGTGATTTAATCAATTATTTTTTAGCTGTCGGTGTTTATTTTTGAGGATAGAACATAGATTCTCAACCTTTTTTGCTCACCGCCCACTTTGAAATTTTTTTTATTTCTAGCGCCCCTAACTCGTCCACCACGACGAAGGGGGCGTAATGGGATACCACGACAGGGTTACATTTGCCACAACGGAGGGGGCGTATCAGGATACCACGACGAAGGGGGCATAATGAGATACCATGATGGGGCCACATTTGCCACAATGGAGATGCCGTAACGGGATAGGGAAAATATTTTTGTGGATGGATGGCTCCTAATGGGTTGGGGTGGGATGGATTTCTCTGGGTCTTATACCGCCCCCCTGAAAGTCTTAAACGCCCCCCAATTATCTCTTGGTCTTCTACCGCCCCCCTGCAGGTCTGAAACACCCCCAAGGAGGGCGTTATCGCCCACGTTGAGAATCTATGGGATAGAACAACATTAAAAACATTTAAAAAACAAACTTATAATTAATTCCCTAATAGTGGGATTTTATACGATTTATTTATTATCTTATTAAGTTGGTTCCTTATTGCTGATAATCGTGACCGCTTCTGAATTTATGATACCCGCCAGCTTTTATTATTTTAGTTTTAGAATAAAACAGTAAAAACAAATATTATAATATATCATAACAAATATATATAGTTATAAAATTATCTAAGTGCTTTCTTTTTTTTTATATTCGAAAGAGAGAGTCCGAAAACAATGTGCAACATAGTTGTGAATGATGAATACTTGGAACTGGTGGATGAGTTTGTTTATTTGGGAAGTATGTTTACGAGAGATGGGAAGGTTGATAGAGATATTGAAAGAATGTTAAACGCAGATAACTCCATTAATAGAGGACTGAACGCCGTTGGTGCCAACAAAAAACTGTCCAAAGAAGCGAAGCTAGTCTTCCATAATCAAGTGCTGCCTCACTGCCATACATCTACCCTGATGTATGGCAGTGAGGCATGAAACTGGCAGAGAAAGGATGAAAGTTGACTGAATGCTGTAGACATGCGATCCCTGAGGCGTATGTGTGGTAAAACCATGTACGATTGTGTGAGAGAAACGTGGAGATCCGCAAATAATGCAAGCACAATAAGTAAGATTAAGAAAAGGACGCTCAGATGGTTTGGTCGTGTAGAGCGAATGAACGAGGAAAGGAGTGTAAGGAGAATATATGACGCAAATGTGAATGGTAGAAGAAGTCGGGGATGCCCGATGGATGGCTGGCACGACCAAGTGAATCGGATATTTGTGTTGGGCCATGTCAAGAGTCAATAGAAGGGCATGTATGAGACGATGTATGAATGTGAACGAGGCAAGGAGTGTTTGCCAAGACCGAGTTGTTTGGCATTCTATCCTCTCTGCCTACCCCTGCGGGGAAACGGCGTGATGGTTAGTTAGTTAGTTCTAATTGTTTGAATTGAAATGTAGTACATTTCTCTTCGTAGAATTTTTTTCCGCATTTGTGAATATTTCTCTTTTATAAAAATTCGCAATCTTCTTTTTAAATAAAGATGTCTTTTCCAAAACCTATTGAATTTTTATATTATTCATCGTGTCTAACAGTTTATATAATTTGCATTTAAAAATTATTATCATTAAATATGAACTTCAAGTGATTATTTACTTAAAACTGTCATACGAAAAAATAGTTTAAGTATTTATTTATTTTTGTAAAAACGCTTCTTCATTCTTAATGCATCATTTTTTACAAATTTAAACTTACGGCATTATTGGGTGGGGAAGGGCCTTTAAGGCTTCCTTACAGCCCATAATTACAAAAATATAACTTTAAATATAATTATAAAAAATAATTTTAAAAATCATCCTTACGATCCTCAATCAACCATACGACTTCCATACTTTAGAGATATTTCAGGAATTTAATCACATAATTGTATAAGAGAAACGCCTTATATCAAATTTATAAAGAATATTTTATCCAAAAATTCACTATGCTTAGAACGACCACTGCTCAGCACCACTATTTGTATTTAGGTGTGAGATGGTTCAATATATTATTTTCCAAAAACAAAATTAGTATAACCGAAACATTGAAATATGAACAATTCAAAAAGCAAATTAAGTCTCTGAAATTGGATAATGATATATTATACCCTCAATTTAATATAAAAAAATATTGTTATTGTCTTTCAATAACTATTTTTTTCTAAATTGTATAATGTCAAAAAGTGTTTATATATATTTCATAAGTATTTGATCATTGTTTACATATATTTCATTTGAACATTATTTTTTTGCGTGTAAATAGTCCTCCCATAAACACAACTTCTAGAGCTCAACTTATGGAGTAGTAGAATAATAATGAATTATTGTATAACTTTGCATAATGTAGTCATTTGTATTGTTAAAAAAATTCTTGTAAATAAATAAATAAATAAAAGTACACTAAGCATGCATGTATAATAACTAATAACTATTTAGTTACCACACGGGTGTTAGAATTGACACTGCATTTCGTGTGAATACTTTATGTTTATATTTCGTTGAAAGGTCGATTGTTTGTGTATAAAAACACGCTGATCTCATGCAAAACCAGATTCTCCATAGAATGGTTTCATTCACCACGAGTATGTATTATTATTCAAAATTTTAAAAGAAAATGCTGATTCGATCTTGATGGATCTTGTGCCACAAATCGTAGTACGTGGCCCGGGGAAAAAATCGTGATAACTGGGCCAAATCAACGAAAACCTGAAGAAAGCATTTCTCCAAAATAAGATAAGATGGTTCATTTTAATAACTGGTTAGTTTTTTGGATCTGAGAACAACGCATTTGCGCTATCAAGCGTGCTCGTTAATTCTCACTGTGAAGTATTCATTTCTCATATTCCTGCATAGTGAAACCAGTTTACCACGTTTTTAGGTGCGGGGAATTCTTTTGTACGTGATCTGTGGTCTTCCACTCCCGGGCATAATGCTATCATATCTGGTCATTGGGTATATGGTGTAAGCGGTCGTCTCTTAAGTGACAGGGTTCGTGTTTAAAGTGACAGGATTCTTAAAGTTATCCATCAGATAAGATAGACAAAACTGACATTAGTGAGTTAACCCGCCAGTTAACGGTTAAGCTTAGCAGACCGTTGTTCATTAAAGAATTATTTTCGTGTTAGAATTCGGGTTAAAACCTAACCTAACCTTACCATTAATTTATTTTGATTTATTAGATAAGTTATTTAAGTTAGACCACATCGTTGTGTGTGCTAGTAATTTAAGAAACATCTGTATACTGCTGGATTCAAGAAATGTCGGAAGAATCTTTCAGTTGCGTAAAGCCTCGATTACATAGAGCGAGTTTACAAGCTACTAGCCGGAAGTTTAAAAGCGGGTGAATCGGCGAGTGACATTTTCATGGTGACAAACAAAACTGTTTACTCGCTCAGTAGCGACAGTAGCAGCTTAAATAACGACTCACGCGCGAACCAATTCGGTCGACATTTTGTAAAAACCTTGAGCTCGTAGCTAGCGCCACACGCTAGCCAATAACGGCTCCTGCCCGAACTAATTCTGGCAGGAAATCAGCTGTTGGTGGGCCGCCATCTTTAGGCAAACACTAGCTAGTAGCGATTAAAGTTGACTACTTTTCAACTTTTTCGTAGATTGTCCACAATCTGCTAGTTAGCAAGTAATACGATGACACTGAGCGAGTTTACTAACAGATAGTGAATTTCCCAGATAATAGCTTGTAAACTCGCTCGATATCATTGAGGCTGTATAAAAAAACTTGTTACGCGTTGTGAGAAATGCGATAGCCTTAACGGTGACTATATTGAAAAATAAGTATATGATTTTGAAACTTAAGAATTGTACTCTCAATCTTGCTGTTTGTTTTTGTTAGTGTTTTACAAGCATGTTTGCATTCCTAAGCCTACCCTAGTATTTTCTGAATACCTTTATTTTCAATCTCAGTAATTTCGATCGAGATTTTTGTTATAAAGTTGGACGGCCTGGTTCATAAGTGATTTCTGAGTGCTTGCTCTCTTCTTTGTTGGCAAACTAATTTGTTTTTCATTTCTCGTCCCGTAAGCGTGTATATCGTGATTGTAAATTATTTTTCTTTTCAGTTCTTTAGACACCATCCCTTTGTTGATTTCCCGTAAAAAAAATAACAAAGGGATTAAAATTTATTTCATGGATAAGTTCACATGTTCTCCTTTGTAAAACCCATTTTAGTAGATTATTTGAATAAATGCGTTTTTATAATAATTATTTATGTAAAAAACAACATCTTTAAATAACACATGCCAGTGCACAAAACCAACTTAAACATCACGGGGAAAACTATTAATAAATTTGAAAATAACTTCAAACTTGTATAAAACTTTTATTTATAAATTTTTTAGTATCGGTAATTTTGACTCGATTAGATTGTGTTTTATTTTTAATAAAGCTTTCATTAAAAATAAAACCCATAACAAAGAAAAGTTTAAAAAATATATACTAAGTTGCGTCTAGAGGCCCTGTGCAAAATTAAAAGTTGTTCCGCACAGCGTGCAGTCATTTAGATATCTTTCAACAATACTAAAGCCTCGATGACATTGAGCGAGTTTACAAGCTACTATCTAGGAAATTCGCTATCTGTAAGTAAACTCACTCAGTGTCTTCGTATTACTTGCTAACTAACAGATTGTGGACAATCTACGAAAACAGTTGAAAGGTGGTCAACTTTACTCGTTACTCGCTAGCATTTGCCTAAAGATGGCGGCCCACCAACAGCTGATTTCGTAACTGTCAGAATTAGTTCGCACGGGAGTCATTATTTTCGCTACTGGCTAGCGTGTGGCTCTAGTTGCGAACTCAAGTTTTCTACAAAATGTCGACAGAATTGCTTGGCGCGGGAGTCGTTATTTTAGGTGCTACTGTCGCCACTGAGCGAGTAGACAGTTTTATGTGTCATCATGACAATCTCACGTCGATTCACCCGCTTTTAAACTTAGCGGCTAGTAGCTTGTAAACTCGCTTAATGTAATTGAGGCTTAAGAAATTATGTGTCAATCTAGATCAAGCTACCTTGTAAGATGCACAAACACATTTATGGAATAACGTAAACACTGAACATTCAGTCCTATAAAAACCACAACTTTTATGTGACCTTCGGGTGGTAATTAGGTACGTACAGTGAAAATTACTGCGTGAAATCGGAAACTCGTTTTATCGTTTAATTAATATAATGTTCTCCATCGCTACTGCAGTCTGTAGTACCAATGGTAATAAGTTGAGAGATCATATTGTTTTGTGTAGTTCGTTCGGTGACAGTGTCAGTGCAGTCAGGCGCAGTATCCGCGATTACTACACGAATAAGGTAGATATCTCAGCCTTACTATGCTACTGTTTTATTACCTATTGTAACTAGATCTGGATTTCAATACTGTGAAATAACTTACTATCGTGTTGCGTTTAATAAAACGTTTTTTCCGTTGGGTCAAGACGTATTGCACAAAAAAGTAACGTTCGTGACTGGTATAATTAAAGATAACACATGTCTGTCCATTTATACGACGTTAATCTATTGTTTAAGTGGGAAATTTATCATGTCGACATCATATACTTACAAGTGCTTTACATTTTAATAACTCCGTAGATAGATATTTATGTTTGTCTATGTTATGTTTTATTACTATCAGCAAATAAGCATGTGTAGAATCATTTTGAGCAAATTTACGCGAAAACACTAAAGAATGTTTATTTTCAATGTCTCGTCCTTATGTTTATTTTCATTATTTGCAATGCTAAAACCTTGCGAATTCATCTGAATTTTGCTAGTTTTATTTTTGAATAAGTTACTCAAAATGTTTCATAATCGAAAATCTACTCGCAGAAATATTTCGATGCAAAAACTCAAAGAAAGAAAAAAGTTAATATTTGCTTATTACGATACATACATCACATCCGGTAAAGCCTTTTACGCAGTTAACATTACATGAATTAACTTGTTTGTCTTACTTTTTATAAAAATACGTATATCTCCTTATATCGAGCGTTGTTTTATTTTTAAATTTAATAATGTATGTCTTTACTGTATCTATACTTCTAGCCTGTTCACAATTTAATTATTCAAGGTTGTATAATGTCACTCCAATTAAACAAAATTGCACTCTTGAGAATTTATGATTCAACGCCAATATTTTAAGCTCAACATGTATCGTTTCCATCGCAAGTTATAAATCTTTCAATTGAGTTGAAAACAACCAATTGAAAGGAAAACAATAGTAAAAGATTTAGCAAAATAAAAACTTTATTTTTACATTGTTAAAATGGCTAGAAATGTTCACACAAGCGTAGTCGAACGGAGATGTCTAAACGGTGTTGGGTTTTCAGAATTCGCAACCCACCTAATAGATAAAGATCACTTATTTAATAAATCTTTCGGGATAGATGTATTACATAGAAATGGGATAAGTCTACGTCTTAATAATCTTGAAACCCTTGAAATAAAAAGTCATTAAAAATAAATAAAACAAATTTTATTAATAAACCCTCCCTCCTAGCCACCTCCCCTCCTCGCCACCGTCTAAGTTGATGTTCTCTCTCACTCTTTTAAATTTCTTTTAAATATCATGTATTATGTTTAATTTATTTTTATTCATCCCTGATGAAGGTTCAGGTCGAACCGAAACCGGTTGGATAAATAAATAATAAAGTGGTATTAAAACAAAGTTATATTATTGTGTTTATTATCAAATAAATACAGATTGGTAGAGTTTTCATCCAAATAATTAAAAAACTTGGAAATTTATCAAAAATTAAATTAGTTTGCTCAAACAGCTAAAGTTTGTACGGATCAAGAACTGTCGTCTAATATACTTGAAATGTTTTCTCTCATGAACAACTTTATGTGGCAATGTCATTAGCGGAACATTCAAATACGTTTTGTGTTAGCAGATGTAATTAATGTAACAAATAACGTAGCCTAAGGTATTAAGCTAATTAGACTATGATACAACTGGGGAAACGTTTGGACGAGGTCGGGTTCTAAAACTAGTAATATAATAAATTATGTTAAAAAAAAACGCAAATAAACATTTTTTTATTCGTAAAAGTAATCAAATCTATCTATACTAATATTATAAATGCGAAACTGCGAGTGTTTGTTTGTTACGCTTTCACTCATAAACCAATAAAACGATTTTAAAAATTCTTTCAAAAATAGAATATATGCGAGTACTATAGGCTGTATATAATGGTATTACCATTATATAATGCCTTTAAGCTTTGGCTCTATTGAATTATAACAATTAATATATTATAATTATATGTCAGAAGAAAAGCAAAACAAATTGTTGCCGTGTAAACAATGTTGATATATTTCAGGCGATGTAGTTAATATCTAAAAAATGAATCGCCGAAATGTATGTACGCGCATAACTTCCGAACGACTGCACCAAATTGGATAATTTTTTTTTTGTGTAAGTTTTTTTGTTTAAAACTAGTGAAGAGCTCTGGTATTATGAAATTTGCAATAGGTGGCATGCGAGTTGTTTTAAAATTGAATGAACCGGGACTGAATGTTTGGAATGCGGGGGGGTGAAGGGAACTCGGGTAGGGGGTTCACGGAGGGGTAGGGGAACAAGGGAGGGGGGAGGGGAACCTGGGAGGGGGAGGGGGGTTCGCGGGACGGGGGAAAGGGGGGAGTGGAGTGGAGAGAGGGAAGGTGGAAGAGGCGGAGTGGGAACGCGAGAGGGGAAGGGGACCCAGGAGAGAAAGGGGAAGCGGAAGGGACGAATGTGGAAGAGAAACAATTTCTTTATTAAATAGCATAGCAACGCATGCCGGGTACCAGGTAGTAAATAACGCAAATAAGGTTAGCTTAATTAAAATTATTTGTATCTTTTATAAACATTTCCAGATCACCGCTCTGATTGATTTATGTTGCTATTGAGGCACTAATGTAGATGTAGATATGCGCGTGTATTTCTGAGCAATTGATTACATTTACATTAAGTTTATCGACTGTACCCGACATTGTTAGTTGTGCAAATTAGTAACTTAGCACGAGCGCTACTTAAAGTTCATTTCTAAATATATATTTTTTGAGAGTAAGACACAGTGGAATTTTTTTTATATTTTGCATAATAATTATATGTGGACATGATTTCAGATTCTTTTTACAAAATTACTATCGTCATTAATTTTTTGGGTACTATGCCGTTCCCTACTTATTGAGTCAACGTTTCAGATTTTGTAACGTTCACAAACGACTGACGTCCGACGTCGTCTAGCGGTAAGGCTCTTGAATCGCAATCCGAAGGTCGCGGGATCGAATCCCGGCGTGGGAAAAAAAAATTGATTAATTTGTCTTATTTCACAATTAATTCATTTAAAATAATATATAGTATATTTGAGGCATGTTCCAGAGTGGAAGATACTCTCAGTATCGCCCTGGTGTAAGACCACCATTCAGAATCTAAACGTTGCTTGAAATGGCTTTAGCCGTGTTTGGTGACCAGATCTGAATAGCAGGTACTTCCCCACCTTCCTCAACTTTTGTTGAGGAAGGTGGGGAAGTCACCCCGTCTCCTTACTCTGCTACCACTACTTCCTCACAACATATCCCAATTGGGGATGCCATAGTCTCACTGGCTTGTGAGGTATTCACATAAAAAAAATATATGAAA
Organism: Glyphotaelius pellucidus; assembly: GCA_936435175.1. Classification (NCBI taxonomy): domain Eukaryota; kingdom Metazoa; phylum Arthropoda; class Insecta; order Trichoptera; family Limnephilidae; genus Glyphotaelius; species Glyphotaelius pellucidus. Next base: position 7,383,912 of record OW386537.1, on the reverse strand, counting down.
AATCGCAGATTATAGATTGTTGAGAATGTTTATGTCTAAGTATCTATTGTTGGGGCTTTTATGAGGTCATCCTGGCTACGGAGGACCGTATTGGGTTCTTTTCAAGGTCTTTCTTACGATTTAAAAGTCACTGTTATTTTCTTTCGAGTCATTTATTCACAGATTTTTAAAATAATCAAAACAACACATATTTAATAAAAATTAATATAATTTTGGACCGTCTTCCATTACGATCTTTTTAGATCTCAAACCAAACAAATATGACAAGTAAAAGAAAAAAAAAACCACAGCATTCTCTTTTTTCGATAAAACTGACAACACTCTAAGTTTGAATTCATTCAGTACTTAACATTAAAAAAATTCACATATCCATAGTAAATATCCCTATCTTTTTCATAAAAAATCAGAGTGTGAAATTCACATGCGGTAGTAGTGTAACCTTCAGAAAACTCAAGTAGACAAGAGTGGGGAGGCTATGAAGCACCAGAGCACAAAGAGGGTACCGATTATACTATCTCATTCTCTCGCAGGCTAAATCCTACAGATGTATATGTTTGTCTATTTTAAGTGTCGCTATTTGAAGTTGAAGTTTTCACTTCAAAAATTTATATATTGTGTCAACTTTTACGCTCACACAAACCACTACGAAATTCGCTTGCTCGCAGGGGCGTAGCTACCGCCGTATCAGCCGTATCAATGATACGGGCCCCCGGGCTTTTGTTTCTTTTGAGAGAAATCTTTACCCTTCATTTGGGCCCCCCAACTAATTTTGATACAGGGCCCCTCCAAGGCACGCTACGCCACTGGGTTTCGGCGAGGAAATTTTACGTTTGCTCCGGTTACAAGCCTACCAAATCTACATTGCCATGCATTTTTAAATTATTGCCATAATAATTGCGAAATTATAACGGTAGCGAAGTAAAGTGGTCGACAGCGAACTGAAATCCGCGGCGAAAAAACGTTATAAAATCCAGAGAAATTCCGCCGCCAGAAAAGCCGCCACTGAGGTAGCCGCGAATTTTTCGCTTGCGAATAATTCGATTTCGACGCAAATATTTCGCGCCGGTTTGTGGGAGCCTTATAGGATTAATTAGAGTTTACGATCAACAAGCCTGCAGTTAATTTAAGATCACGTTTCTTTTATTATTTGCTAAATGAAGTGTTTACTATGCCATCATATGCCCAGCGTACAAGGATAAAGATGAAGTAAATTTGGCATTCCTTTTAAGAAACATATTTGGTAAAATTTATTTTAGGAGTATGATATTAATCAAAATAAATATATTGTAATGAATATAACATCTCACAAGAGGAATTTGCAAATTTGCGAATTTACGAAAACATCATCAATTGATGATCATGCAAATAATAAGGAAAACACAATCACCAAATTACGTTTCATAATGATGAATGTTTACCTATTTGTCAATGTTCGTTGCGTCGGGTTCCCACCCAGGCATTGCGGGTTCGGTATTCATTTCCTGATGGGTTATTAGGTACTCCATCATTGCACAAACAACAATATCATAATCACGTTACTAGGAGGAATTCAAATGATGTCTGGCATTTTCTCTGGCAATCGGTAACCTCGGAATGTTAGACTGCCCTACGCAGAGCGTCACAATTATCATTTATCCCTATTCCGTAATTCTCCTAAATGAGATGCTGCGTTATGCGTATATACAAAAAGATAAACCCAACCATAGAAAGATAATGTACGTCTTTGCGATGTAAGTTATACACAAGTATTGCAGTCTTTTTTTTATTTCCCAACGTACCGTGCTGTCTATCTTAGTTAGCTCAGTTGCCGAGCAGAACTTGCGCGTAGCGGCTCTGTCACTACGGTAAGTACGATAATTACGGATAACATACATAATACGTCCGAAAGACGTATGTTTACCTTTTGTGTAACTTTCAGACTTGTTCGTATAAATGTAATTTAGTACAAAAAAATTAGAGTGTCTAATTCACATGCGATAGAAGCAAAACTTCATAAATATACCAAACCACACACCGAAACTTTACCAAAACAATCTCAACCAATAGGGCAAAAGTGAGGTCATAATCAAGCAAGCAATCTCAACCAATAAGGCAAAAGTTAGGTCATAATCAAGCAAGCAATCTCAACCAATAGGGCAAAAGTGAGGTCTTTCCGCACCAACATCTCAACCAATAGGAGCCTAAAAAAAGACATTATAATCAAAGCGGTCAACGAGCACAAGTTGACGCTTTGTAGGTGTAGTTTTGCGTCATTTTCGTTTCATCTAAATTTCAAGTCACATCGATGCTTAAGAAGTTTCACTTCAAAATAATTATTTTTAAGTATAACGACTGATTAGCATTTAAACTTTCATAGCATATTAAAAAAATACGATTTAGACATAAAATTAAACATTATTTTTCATTTAAAAAAGACTTAATATTTTGTATTTGATTTGTAAGAGGTTTACAGAGTTTTGCTTTTTTTTAATTAAAATAAATTTTTTACAATTGTTTTGGTTTAATTTAAAGTATGAAAGCCTAAAAAAATTATATTTATACTGAGTAAGTGTGATAATATGTCAAACATACACTTTTAAACTTCAGTACGTCTTTAAGACGTAAGTACGTCTTTCACATAGGTAAAAATAAGATTATCTTTCTAGGGTTAAGATCTAAAATGATAAGTAGGTACCTATCTATCGGTATGTACCTAATTCACCGATCAAACTGAAGGCTGTATCGATTTAGTAGAGTGCGTATATTTGCATCTCCCAACAGCGTCATGTTATTTGTTAAAGATGTTATTGACATTGCGTTGGCTCGAAATGAGTCTTGAACTGGAATTCACATTTACTAATAGTTATGTAGGTACTTACTACGAAAAGTACAGCCTCAAATTATACCTAAAAGCGACTGCATAAATTTACTACTATACACTCTACTTTGGGGTAATTATTATATCTGATGATATACTTTCGTCATTATTTAAGTAATTGGGTCGTTCTTCTTTTTAACCTAGATAAAGTTGTCTCTCTTATGGAGAAAAATTCAACAGAAAAACCAATTTTATTATTTTATAATTACTTTAAAATCTACTGCACTAAAGACGTAACGACTGTGTGCGTTTTAAAAAAATATGTGTTTATATTTTTGTAGTAAAAATTACGTTACAGAGTTGCAACTCCTCGTGATAGAAGTGTATTTCATACAAATCACAGTTGTCTTCTGCCACCTTAACTTGCGTGTATTCTATAATGTTAAAAAAAATGATATGACGACATGAAATATAAAACTATTTTTAAGCTCCAAAAGGTATAACCTATCAAGTAACAGCGATTATTATTTTTAATGATGTTTAATAAAATATTCTAAAAGGATCTTCTACAACTTTTATGTCGTACGTTAATTCTGTCACGTGGGTTGTCATTCGAAATAGGTATACACGCAGCTCGTGTTTGTCACCCCCAATAGGCATTTTAGGCCTCCTTTCCCCTTGCTACAATTTCTCCTCTGAGGTCCAGAGAGAATCCATTTATAGTAAAAACAAAATGTGACAGAGTGGTAAAAGTTATGTAGGTTAAAAAGAAGAACAACCCAATTGTCAGATTCAGGCCGAAAAGTTGCTGCTGAAATGTTGTTAGGTACTTTGGCTATCATCACAACTTCACATGATTTGACACTTCCTTCCAATAAAGATTTCGTTAAGAAGTTTTTAGATCTTTCTCTATGTAGATCAGAAATATTTATAATTAATTATTGATTCAATTAGAAGGCGTGTATTTCTAATTTATTTAGATGCTGGAAACGGAAACAAATTCATCGCAATCAATCTAAAGTCAGTGCATAAAATTATCTCATGCAAATGATTTATTTTTTCCCACATACATTATTATAAGCTCAAACTATACTTCCGTTATATTTGGGATTGTGCAAGTGACATACCTTAGTTCTTTCAGTTTGTTTTTTTTCATTCCTTTTAAATTTTCAAATTAGTCATTCAGATAAAATCTTTAATAAAAACTAGTTTCCGACAGACCGCGATGATAAATTTCTGTGGTCTCCGAAAGCCAAGCCGATACAACGTTTAACTGGGCTTTGACGTACGGCGGTGTCTAGGGGTAATTCCGGCGTGGGCAAATAAATTTTATGTGAATAATTTGTGTTATTTCACAATTAATTAATTAAAAATAATGTAAAGTGTATTTGTGGCGCGTTCCAGAGTGGAAGATACTCTCAGTATCATCTTGGTGTAAGACCACCATTCAGAATTGAAACGTTGCTTGAAATGGCGTTAGCCGTGTTTGGTGACCAGATCTGAATAGTCAGGTACTTTTCCACCTTCCTCTTCCCCATTACCTTCAGCCTTACAACATACCCAAAAGAATGCCATAGTCTCACTGGCTCCAGACGGTAGCGGTTGGGACTGGGATATATTTACCGTGATGATTCACGATTACGGTACCGTGACGGCATTAAAAAGGCAATACACATACGTTCTTTAACACAATAATGCTGCATCTCTTTCAAAAGATGAGATTCACAATATATGTAGGTCTGTTTAGGAAAAAAGTCATAATTTTCTTGTATCTCTCTCACACACCGCACCGTGACGTCTCCGTAGATCCTACAATACTACTAGCCGTGACGATAATTTTTAAGGCATGGAATATAGTTACGATGATAATATTGAAGTGTGAGTGAATCCAAAAATCCAAAACGTTAAATGTCAATGCGCTGATGGTTTTGCTAACGGCGGCGCTTCCTGGCTCAAAAAGAAGAAGATGGAGAGATATGTAATTACGAATGTTGGACAGAGTGCGCTTAAGATAAATGATAAAAGTGAAGCGAAAATTGTGAAAATGCCTAATAAAAGTGACTCTTTTAAAATTGAGCAAAAATCTCGTGGAACGTATCTTAAGTATCATTTAAAGAAACGTTGTGAATTTTTTCACAAATATAACTTGTAAAATAATAGAAATAGACTTGTTTTAATTACTTTCCGATTTTTTCCTATCGAGGGAATTTCATATAATTTGCGTTTCGGCGTGGAACGTATCTAGATATTATCTTCAAAAATAACATATATTTTTTTAAGAGCCTAAAAACTTCAAATGTTTAAAGGAGATATGTAAGAAATCGGTAGAAATTCGGGTAGCGGCGGCTTAAATATATAATGCTTAACTCTTTCCTACAAACTAGTAGAACAGAACAGTCGAAAATGAGACAAACGGTGAACGTATGTCTGCCTAATATATATATTCCCAAAGGAAACATACAATCATTATCATCTCACCATATAAAGAAAATGAATCGCAATTCCATCGCCATGACTGAGCCTTAATAAGATATATCCGTTTTCTCCAAAGGAAAAAAATAGTACTTTGGAAGAAACAGACACGTATTTTGTGTATCTCATCTTTTGTCTCAACATTATTTAATGTGTAAGAAGGAGCTGCAGCATTATAACAATAAGGTACATAGGTTTTTTTGCCTTTTTTTGCAGTCACCGTAACCGTGAATCGTCTATTGGATTATTACAATAAGTTTAAAAAATTATGATTCGGAACTATATGAGTAATGAAACCTTATAATTAATTTCTTGACCGTACCAAAAAGTATGCCAGATATTGGAAACAACATCATAAAGTAGTGTCTTTACCAAAGAAACGTGCTTTTTATTTATTAGGTCATTCAACGAATCGTATTGGTGAGTGTTGTTTTTTTAGACTGGTTTGAAAGCAAATAGATACACGATAATATTTGGATAGTAATCAGTATTTCACATGCCATTGTACCATTTTGGGAATGAGGCAGGGGACTGAGTGGGATTTAACTTGTCACGCTGCTCTGGTTCGATTATGTCTCGATGACTGAGATGCATTACTCTCATGACCCATAGATTCGATATCTCCATCGATTAATAATAGACAGACGATGTCAAACGAGGTTTCTTGCGCACTTGAACGTGACCCACAATCAGAATTTCCGTTTTGATGCTATACCAGTTCTCTTTGTGAAACAAAACCTAAATTATTACGGAGTCATTTGAATAATATCCATACACGTTTAATCAGGCCTACTGTGAGGATTCGATCTTGATACATTTGAAAATAAATAGATTATTTATTTATTTTATGGCCTGTCAAACGAAAAACAATAATAATTATTACCATCATTTTTTACAAAGCTAATTTTATTAGACTTTTGAAATTAGCATATTATTAGTTATCACTAGTAGGCATACATTCCCAATGTTTTTGTACGACTCGAACGATATGCTGAAATAAGCCAAAACCAAATGATCTTTTTTCTTTTATAGCTAAGTCTGTTGGCCCCATAAAACAAATTAGACTGGTCAAATAACGATAGTTCAATTGTTTTGCCTTTAATAATTGGCGGTTCTGGAATTTTCGTTTTCCTCCGCATTCCGCCTCCCAAACATCCATTGTCTCAAACTAAATGAAATAAAATATATTGGTACCTGAGAACACATTTTATAATAAAATTAGCCAGTACCCGGCTTGTGTTGCAATGTCACTCAAAGAATGAAATTGTTTCTCCCCCACCCGCATTCCCATCCTCCTCGTCCAGTGAAACCCTTTCTTTTATTCCCCTCCTTCTTATGGATTCCCCTCCTCCTTTCCATCCCCGCCGCTAAACTATATGAAATACACACATTTACAAATAACTCATTGTTAATAACTCAAATAACTCACTTGTCAATTTTAGTTTTCTGAAGGTTTCACTTCTACCGCGTGTGAACTGCACACAATTTTTTTTGTTTAATTTTGAAGATTTTTTTTTTTAAAGTGATTGAAAAAATCACCGGAGACCAAAATTTCATTTATATTCTTTATTCCAAATAATGTCAGGAATCACTGGTAAAGAAAAAAAATAAGTCACGTACGTCCTTTAACACCCTGTATAAGGAGTCATATTAATTAATTTTTTGTGGATATTCTGGATTTGAAGTGAAATAGTTTTTTGAGCACCTTGTTTTGCAATTGTAATTCATTTATATATGTTTCATATGCCTTTCTCCAGATTTCAATTAAGTAATTTAAATGTTTATTTACTAGGCTGTAATATAAACCTTTTATAAATTTATTTGGTGACAGAAATGACAACCGGCCAAACATTTAAGCGATTGATTTTAATTTTAACATCTTGTATATACTGTTTAAATGTTAAGTGCTTATCAATGCACAACCCAAGATATTTTTCCTGGATTTGGATAAGGATTTGCAAGCCGTTCTTTTCAATTTTGAAGGGTACGTCAGAAGGCATTATTTCACAAGATGAGCTTAAAATCGTGTGTCTTTTTTTATGTTTCTTAATAGGAAATTTGATTGGAGCCAACTGTCAATTTTTTCTAGGTCTCTTTGTGAATTTTCTAGTAAGATATTTAATTTTTTACCCTAGTAGAAAATTGCGGTATCATCTGCATATAAAACAATTTCCGGGTTTAACTCTAATTGCACAATATAATTGATTTATGAACTTTGGAACAGCAGTGGTTCTTGTATGGATCCCTGCGGAACTCCATAGTTTTTTGGAAAGTGGTAACTATTTTGATTGTTAATGCTAACGAATTGCTTTCTGTTGCTAAGGTATGATCTGAATAGATTAAGAGCAGGACCAACCACACCAATTTTCTCGAGTTTCTTGAAAAGTATGTCACGGCTTACTGTATCAAAGGCTTTTTGAAGGTCAACTAGTATAGATACAATATAATTTCCACCGTCAATGCTGCTCCTAAGTTCACTGATTAAGTAATTATTTTATCAACTGATACTATCTAATCAGTGACAACAATATTCTGAAACATATATCTGTTGCCGTACGTTTTATGAAAAATCGGCCATCCTTTCATATTTTGGCTTATGGTTACGTCTGACATTATGAGAAAGATCTTTGCCTGCGTACTTAACTCTTGATGGTATTTTGTTTATGTAAGTAAGTAAGTAAGTAACAACTCTTTTAGCAGTGCTCTACTCTGGCTTTGTCGTCAGCTCTTTTACTTCCTTCTTCACTGTTTGGGCCTCTTACATAGTAGTGCTTAAGCCGAGTTGTCAGAGAGCATACTTTTGTGAGGACATCTTCCCCTTACCATCGCCTTCCCTCCCGCTTCCTTAAGCCTAACAGAATGCCCCAATTGGGAGTGGCATAGTCTCACTGGCTCCAGACGGTTGGTAACAGTTGAGACTTTTCTGCGCTGCTCACTTAAAAAGTGCTAAGTAGAATCTTTTCTTCGTGTTTTATTTCGCCTTATCGATCGTCCGGGAAATCATGTACTCCCTATTCCCTATATTCTTTAATTCAATAAGTGCAAATATTGTGACAGCCTTGGATAGTGAGGGTGAGATCATTGTATATAATGTTTAATTATATCCCCTGTAGGCTCCACACTCGTTTTACAAATAATTTCCACATTAAATGATGTATTGCATGCAAATAAATAATTGAAGGACGATCTTGATAACCATTTAGGCTGGTTTTTAAGTAGGCAACAAGAGATTAATTCATCGATCCTCTAATATCCACTGCTTCCGCGAGTTACATTACTGTATTATTTGAGGATATCACCATTTCTTCCACCTACTCGTACCATAATTTTATATTACATGGGATGTTGTATTATTTCCTAGTTCAGCTATTATTGAAACAATATAGAGATAGTGTATTTTTTATTTGAATTTACGTAAGATAAAGATCCTGGGACGATTCTAAGTTGCGACCGCTACCTTTTTTTATATTCTGTGTCTTGTTCTGTTCATGGTTCATTTAGATTTATTAGTATTATATTTCTTCTTCAATGATTAAATAAGAAATGTAATCAAATCTAGAACCTACGAATTCCGTGTTGAGAGGAAACCGGGCGACTGTTTTACCGTACAAATGTATTCTCCAATTTCCTCTCTGGATTTTGACACTAGTGCAAACGTTTTTTGAAAAAAAAAATATATATATAGATATCGACCACTAGTACGTTTTGTCTTTTTTGATAAGTTACTTCTTATAGGAGTTAGGAATCTCCAAAAATCGTTAAAATTGCCCGGTTTAAACGCCATTAACAGACGTTCGTTACTCTAACTAGACAACGTATTTTTAAAAAAATGCAAAACATACAGGCATAAAATACTTACTTCTAACATAGTTATTAAAAATATCTTCAAAATCGGTCCAGTCTTACAAAATTTTTAAACTGATTACTTGTCTTAACAATGTTTTATTGCAAAACGATTATTTATAAAGCATTGTTATTATTCCAAGTTGTATTATTTTCACGAATACCAGAATATTTAAAAAGGCTCACAATATGTTACTTATATAAATTTTAAACCTCTTAACTCAACTCGTACGCCTAGTTAGGCAAATTAATGTTGCATAGTCAGAAGATATTTATCAGAGAGACAAGTAATAATACTATGCTTTTAACAACAATGTATCAATGCAGGCCTTGATTTGCTATAATGCGTACTTACCATAAGACTTAAAATATGTCAATAATTATTTCCTAACAAATACCATAATGTTGGGTATCGGCTATAGTTGTCTTTGATATTATATATACATATACAGGTGATGTCGCTTTTCCAGATAACGAAACATTCATTGGCTACAGAATGAAAAAGTAATCACTTGCTAATATCATTAGTGATTCTTAGTAATTTTCAAATAAGTGTGACCTTCACATTCCGCGAAAATTGTCCACTTTTATTTATTTTTGTGTTTCGCAACTATATTGCTAAGTTTCATACTTCGGCCTAATAAATTCTATCACAATCTCTAAGTGGAATAGAAAACTCCAGTCCAATTTTTTTATTTTTTTATGAATAATGACCTTCTAACTTAATTTTATAGTTAGTTTTAATAGTTAAAATAAATGTCAAAGTTTTAATTTTTCAAGATCCCCCGAAAACCACCGTGATGTCATCTGCCCCTGTAACGTCATCTGCCCAAAAGTTTTAGTTATTTTCAACAGATGTTGTCATTTTGTATGAAAGAAGTAATGAAACTATTCAATAAGTAAAACGTTATTTAGGTGTAATTATTTATTTATTATATTATATTTATTATATTATTATTTTTTTCAATATTATTACGGGAGAGTGGTAAAAAAATTGTTTGAAATTATTATTTTGGATTACACTGGAGTTCCTTATTGCAGAGATCCTAGAATCATCAAGGATCAATAATCATTCCACAACACATACCTGGGGCTTTACGGTCAGTTGCAGGTGGTTGATGGAATAACACTTATTTTGCTGCAAATGACGGCATCTTGATTTTGCCTCATGTCATTTGGAATCCTCAATATCAAACCTATATCAACCTGTATTGAAAACATAAAAAAAATTACTAACCATTGTCGCTTTAGTAATCGTTACTCTCATTGTACTATATAAACGTAGAAAAAACACTGATGCGTAATTCTAATACAAAATTTTGAACTGTCTTGTTGATTCATCTTATCCGCTAGAAAGGATTGCGTATTGTTTCCTAGAACGCCACAACAGATTAAATGTTTTATTCATTATACTTCAATGGGAGGAGACGTATCTGCAAAAAAATTAACACCCTGAGATGGAACATTTTCAACTACGCCTTGAAAATCTATAAAGTCGAACTGGCTGAATGTACCATTTGATGCGAAAATTATAGATTCTCATGTTTACAGTTTTCACTGTTCATGTTTTTTACATGTTTAACATTAGTCAATAATCAATCAAAAAATAATAAGTTAATAAAAAAAATATTATCCTGACGAAGAAAACATTGTTTTTGAAACATGTCGATATTGTTAATTAAATAGTGGTGTACACAAAGTTATTTGTTTCATTAAATTAATAATGGCGCCACAAAGTGAATTTGCGAAATTTGAAGAAATAAATTAGCTTTTACTTTATCCGTTCCGCAGTGCTGGGCGATGGGTCGAAAGAGTCCGGCTGGAGAGGTCAAAAGGTCTCCCTCAAAAAGTCTCTCCCGATCCGTCCCGCCATACAGTAGGTGGTCAAACGCATCCGCTTATCAACGAACAGCCCAAAATGTTTTTCCTGTATCAGGATTTGTATTTAATTTTTTCAATTTTTAAGAGTGGGTAAGGAGGGATTACTTTACGGGTTGAACTTAAAACCATCAATCCTGTTTTTTGCATTCATTGTTTGGATGTTTGATTGGAGACAACTGTTCATTTTTTTCTAGGTCTCTTTTTGCATTTTCTAGTAAGATATCTAAATTTTTACCCCAGTAGTATCAAATGCATATAAAAAAAAACACCGTTCAAATCTAATTGCGAAATATCATTGATATAAATTTGAAACAGTGGTGGCCCTAGTATGGATCCCTGAGGAACTCCATAGTTAATGGAAGGCGGTCGCTATTTTAATATTTAATAGATGATTGTAAAGGATTTCCCTTTCCGAACTGTTATGTTTTGGTTTCGCTGCTTGTATTTTTATTTGAAACATCTCGTTTGATGGTATTTTTGCCAGTGGGCATTCCACTTAATTTAAGTTAATTGTGTTTTCTCTCTAGGTGCATCAGCACTAGTGTGAGAGAATACAAAGTGTGCCCACGTCATAGACATTAGCAACCATGTCTATGGCCCACGTGCTCTGAGATGGCTAGTCTCATCGCTTTTATTATTAATGCATTCGTGACCGATGCCAGTTGTGTTATCATTTAATTTTTTTAATTAATTAGATACCAATTTACGTGGGTGGGTAGTCATCGATGTTTTGGATGTCCTAGAACCTAAAGTAGGTTGGGTTTCTAACATTCACTTCATGTACCACGCAGTGAATTTCATTTCACCAGTGTTTAATATTTTTAAATGTAAAAAAAATATTTTCAACTTCTGCTAAAAAAATTAACTCTAACTACATCAATACATATATTTTATTTTATAACTTCTTTATAAGAATGAAGATTATTCCTATAGATGAAACTTCTATGTATGGTATAGTACTTTAAACTAAATGTAGTAATTTGATTGTAAGTGCCAATTATCTACATTTTTTGTTAAATTGAGAGATAATCAAAAGACAAAAGAAAACAAATGTCCAAATGGCTGGGGAATCCTAAGAACAAGTCATTATTATAATAATAAGTAAAATCGTGATTGAAGGACCGCAGAAAACCACTTGTTCATTCAAAAAGGAAGTACCTAATTATAACTTATCCTAACCGCAGACGTTAGGTTGGTGCAGGTGCATATTTACTGGACTAAGAAAATGTTGTTAGGAAGAATCAATCCAAGCTTTCATACTCTTGCGTTATGGCTTTGTCTCGTTTGATTAGTTGATGCCACATTAAAAACCATTATGTATTAAAGAAATCGCCGTGACTTATTTTAACTAGTGATTTCTGACATTATTTGGAGTAAAAAATGTAAATGAAATTTTGGTCTCCGGTGACTTTCTTAACGTTTTTCTTCAAAACCAACCAAAAAACAATTATTCCCTCACCCCGACCCAACTGTCCAATGCCTAGTGGTTAGGCGTTATAATATGTTTTTTTGTTTTGTTTTTTCGAAAAATAATTAAAATATTTATGTTGCGAAAAAAGTTATTTTTAGCGGTCTCTTTGGATTACAAGAGACACCGAAATGTATAGTTAAATAAAAAACTGTTAAATCGTCATGCCCGACCAAATGAATCAGAGATGTCGCTCACCTGTCCCTTTGAAGAAATAATGCAGTTTGAAAGTATTATTGTGACTTGTAATTTATTGTGATTTCTACTCTAGTTGTGTAAAGTTGACAACTGACTTGTGCATATTTCAAAATTTAAAAAAATTGTACTGAGCTTAATTTAAGTGGATTGAAATTATTGGGATGCCTCTTACATTGCAGATATCAACAATCAAGATAAGTGTTTCTTTTTTTTTCCTTTAAGATTTTGTCAGATCGCTATTTTTTTGTAATATAGTATCCGCGCAAGGTAAATTCACAATCATATTCTTAAGTATTGCGCTCAGAGAGTTCTGGGGTTATTTATACGCTCACGCTCGCAAATTATAATACACCTACTGATTTCTTTATGTTTTAAATTGAAAAAAACATCAAAATTGTAACCGGAGACCAAAATTTCATTTTTTACACTAATAATGTCAGGAATCACTGGTTAAGGTAAGTCAAGTATGTCGCTTAACACCCTGTGTAGGTCTGAAAGATAAATACTATGTCATACATCACTGGGACAGAAAGATAACAAACTACGCGAATCGAGTTAAGCTAAGATTTGAGATAAGAAGATTTAAGAAAGCAAAGATTTAAGATAGCGAAGATTTAAGAAAGCAAAGATTTAAGATATGGAGATACATAGATAAAAGATATTAGGCTACAGCTTGCTTATTTTACCAATTCAAAGACAGACCGGTCTCTTGGAATGGTTGCTTATGAGGCTACTGGTTCAATTCAAAATGTATATCAAATTCATACGTCTTGGGGAGGAAATAGAAAAAAAGGGGTTAATAAAAAATAAATTTTGATTGACAGGTGGGCCGTTGTAGACTTCTTGACTCTATAGAAAGCTACTACCATGAGTTTTGAAGCAAATGTGTATTAAATTGCTTAATTGATTGCTAATAAAGCCCAATCATTATAATTCTCTGAATTTTGAGGCGAGGTGCGGCGTGGAATACACAAGACGTTTTAACCACTAAAGAAAAAAGTGTATTTTTAAAGAGGCTTGAAAAGGTAGAGAGTTGTACGAAGTTATCATTGATAAATCATTGATAATCCTATATACCTCAATGAAAAATCCAGTATCCGAGTTAAAGGGTAAAAAATAATAAAATATCCCGGAAAACGTCAAACCCTAAAATTTTCAGAAAATCCAGCCGTTTCTTATATAATTATGTAAATATTCCAATAATCCAAAAAAACGTTAAACCGACCAGACTCGATTTTTAATTATTCAAATATCATTCTAGACACATTCATAGATCACTGTTTTTACTCTATTCTACTCAAAATATTTGTAAGTGCGAAAAAAAATTCCAAGCGTGAAACTTATAGATATTTAAAGATCTGCCTAATCTCAAAAACATGCCAACTACGTGGTACCGGAAGCTTTTTGAATAAATGGGTATAAGACCGCTTTTCACAAAACTTTCATTATAATACTCGTATGTAGGACCTCTATGTATAGTAAATATCGTTGAAACTGTTGAAACCCAATATCCCCATCGCGCATAAGACTGAACATAGTAATTAATTCAGTTAGTTCAGCTCATCGAAAAATGTACCATGCCTGTAGCTCTAGAACTTTCTGTAAATCATCCGCCCCTTTGCCCGGTGGGCATAAATGCTTGTTTCTTTAGAGGAGCGATTCTGTATCTTTTGTGGACACGGAAAAGATTTCATACGGAATCGGCTGTCAAATTTGTGTGATTTTCAATTTTATTTATTTATTTATACAATACATGTTACATAATTGTGATATTTACAAAATGAGGTATATTTAATCACCGTGACCAATGGAGGATAGTTACTTTGAATGAAGTCTAATGTAAACATATGGATTTAGTATAAATGATGCTAAAAATGGAAAAATTATAATAAAAAGTAGAAAATAGAAAGGAGAAAAGAAGTAAATTAGAATTAGATTACAGAAATGTACATGCATTTAATTGCTTTTTAAATGTATGATTTCACCAATTTTATCTAGCTTGAAAAGCGAATTACTCACAAGTATATAAGAGTATTTACTCATTTAATGTATGGGGTAATTGTATTCCATGGATTTGACATTTGCTCAAAATAGGTTCTTAGTTTGAGCAAATTAAGTACCTAATTCATGCGTATATAGATTGCAACGAAACTTCGCAAATTTCAAATCCACGGTAAACAACTTAAAACGAACATTAAAGAAAAATAATCATGGAGTGCTACAGTAATTTGTGTTTTAAACGCTCTAAACTAAAATATCCGACAGCTAACGAGCTGACCACAATTTTTTTTTTAATATGAATACCGCACAAGAGTCCCAACTGCTCCCATCTGGAGCCAGTGAGACTATGCATTCCCAATATGGGTATGTTGTGAGGCTGAAGGTAGTGGGGAGGGGAAGGAGATGGGGAAGAGTAAGGTGTGGAAGAGGAAAGTGGGGAAGTACCTGACAACTCAAATCTGTTCACCGAACGTTTCAATTCTGAATGGTAGTCTTACACCAGGGCGATACTTTCAGTATCTTCCACTCTGGACGTGCTGCAAATAAACTATTTATTTTAAATGATTTAATTGTGAAATAACACAAATTAATCAAATAAATCTTATTTGCCACGCCGGGATTCGATCCCGCGACCTCACGCCGGCCGTCATAAATAAACCAAACCACTCACCATCTGACGTCGGCTCACGTCGCCCATAGAAAAAGCAATCGAAGTCATAGAAAATCGCACAAATTTGACAGCCGGTTCCGTATATTAGATCTTTCATCTTTTCCGTATCCGCAAAAGATACGGAATCGCTCCTCAGATTGATTTTGGGTATCAATTTAAAAAAAAAACTTAGCCTGCCTGCCTCATAAATATCTTCTTAACGTGAACTTTATCAAAATATCATCAATAAAAAACATTTGATTGAAATTATGAGTTTTATATCAATAGGTCTGTGTGTTGAGACCATTATTAGAGTCGTTTATTCTGAGGAACCGTGAGAAATTTTATAGTAGGTATATTGTTTTAGAAATCGTAATTATTTAACTATAATAGTTTTATAAAATACTAGCAGACCCGGCCACACGTAGCTGTGGCTAACGAAACACAACGCCATCACCCAACCTTTATAACCAACGCCATCTGTTAATTTTCATACATATCAAATCCACACCGTCCGCTTGCCAGCCCGCTGCCTGAAATGAATCTTTGGATTTCTCAGCTTTTCTTTACTTTAATATGCATGTATTACGTATATAAACCTTTCTCTTGAATCACTCTATATATTGGTGTACACTGCATGAAAATCCGTTGCATAGTATAAAAGATCTAAGCGTACAGACTTCAGCGGGAGCGACTTCATTTTATACTATTTAAAAATTATGTCGTGATTATACCTGTTTGATATTTTCACGAATGCATATTTAATTATGTATCGATGTCGATTGTAAGCTTGGATTTAATTTTATAATGATTTTTTTGTGGGAAGCAAAGGTTTCTCAAAGGTTAATCAAGATTTATTAACATCAATAAAACTTAGTTAATTAATATTTTATTAACATATTAATAAAACTTCTTCAATATTTGCAAATTCATTTTATGGCGTCATTTTTAATTAAATAAAAACAAATAACTGGTAAATTACTACTATTTAATCAAAAATGTCAATATGTTTCGAAACCTAAGGTTTCTTCGTCAGGATAAGATTAACACCAATAAAATAATAAAAGATTAACAAGTGTAGACAAATAACCCTTTAGACAAAAATATTATAAAATATTAAATATTAAAAGAGCTATCAAATTTGTACCTCGGTTCATTGTATTGTGGTACGTTTACATTAAAAAATATAACAATATCTTAAATTACACAGCGGGTAATAACAAAAGTCCACTGCTTTTTCAACACGATTTATTCATAGTAGGTATATTAGAGATCGTCATTGTTATTTAGAAATTTCAACAGTTTTTCACCTAAGATAATATCGACTGTTTGAATCGAGTAGAAAAGATGAATTTTATTGTTTTTCGTTTGTTTTTGTTAATGATTAGTCCTTGTCAGTAGATATATTATAAACTAGCAGTTAAAAACCCGCTCCGCAGGTTTTTGCTGCTAGGCCTTGCGGGCGGCTTTTGGTTCGGCTTCGCCCAGTTTGAGTGTTGGTGACCATTTTATAAATCCGACAGGAACTGGTTCCAAAAATAACCGGTTCCTCGGATCCACTGTGATCCAGTGACAGATAGTCACCGGGAAAAAGTAACCGCGACAGGCAATGACGTCATATGTAATATATAGCCGCGTGATACTATTATTCACAACTCTATATATTACCGTCAATCTTTCCATATCCAGAGAGATACTTAAATTTACCAGGGGCACGTACTCATGCGATCTGCTAACGTGAGTGGCATCATCCTTTGACAAATTCTTGAATTCGAAACCGAATTACAATGTTAGCTTTGTTTGAAACTTCACATACACAGATGTCAACCGCGTAGACGCAAGTCTATTAATACTTTTTGATAAGCTAGAGTATGCTAGTGATGTATGGATTACGCACCCAACTATTGAACGAAACGTCAAATAACCTCAAAACTTTTTTCTGCAACTAACTTCCCAAAATTTAAGAATGTCAATCTTACGCAACTGGATAAATAATAGTCGCACAATAAAAAAAAAAATTAAAACCTGGCAGTAATCGATCCTGTAAATTCGTAACCAACAGCCAAGTCATTGCGTTAAGGGGGAGCAAGTGCTGTAGCACGAGAACTCTGCAAAATTAGATTGTTCAAATATTTATCCCAGAACCTTGTCGCCATTTCAATTAGCTGTTTTGATGTTGCAAGTTAACGCTAAATTATTTATTGATCACATCACTTAAAAATTAATGTCAATGATAACAAATTATCAGTAAACGTTTATTGGTTACTAGCTGATTCCCGGCATGCGTTGCAATGACATATTCAAAGAAATAAATTGTTTCTCCCTGAATGTTCTTTTCCATGCGTCCCTGTTCCCCTCCACGTTTCCTTTCCACCTTCCCCGCCTTCCCTCTCCCCACATGTTCCATGTATTCAGTCCCAGTACATTCAGTTTTCAAACAGCTCGCATGCCACCTATAACAATTTTTTAATTCAAATTTTCATTTTTCATATATTAAAAGTATTCATTTTTGTATAATATAAGAACAATCAATCAAATTTGGTACCTAAAATAGGCACCAATTTAAAATATCTTTAATTCTTGATTCGATTCAAATTATTAGGCGAGTACTTCAAATAAATTAATAAATTTAAAGAACTTCGAAAATTGAATTGAGATCTAACAATCATCGTTTTGTAAAATGTCATTCTCAAATTTTGACTTTTTGACAGTTTCGCAAGAGTTTTTGCATTTGCATGTATTGTCATGTGGTTGTAATAATCCAGGATCTAAAGAAGGTATTTTGAATATTTCTAACATTTCCTACGCTCAATACAACAAAACATACACAACTCATAACTCATAAACGTGTATATACCAATTTGGGAGGCGGGAGTATGAATCAATTTGAGAGGCGGGAATGGGTACCGCCGCCCTGGGAACTTTTATTGGATAACCAACACCCATGCCATAGGTCACCCCAAGTGGTTCGCTACGTTTGGTGATTTAGCAGGGGTGCCCGGGTTATGGGGTGAGGTTTGTCTTTATCTTGGAGGCGGATGACCAGGAGACGCTGAACCCCAGATTCCTACCCACTCCTTAAACCCTTTGCCTTCCCAGAACTCTCCTTTCCTTCCTTTCCTTAAAAAAAACCTCCACACAGCATCCCCAAAGATGACATAGGCCCTGAGGGAAATTATTTTCCTTGGGGCCTCCTGAGTATATATATACATATTATATTGTTGTGTTCTATTACCTACCTGGTATGTGCATACCTACTGCTTTTCTAAATGTTTTTGAAATGACACCAATTCGATTCGATTCTACTATTTGCTTTTAAAAAAGTAAACCTTGATATTTTCATGAATTCCATAGCGTCGCGCGGAAAGTCATTAAAGTCATCGTGATTATTTCCGAACCGCAGAATCATTACAATTACATGGAATCGAGCTACCAAACTGATGATCATAGACATTTCATGCACGAGATATAATAATCATCTCACATAAAAACTCAGAACGCAGATTTCATGAGGAGTTATTATATTGATACATTATTTATGTGGCGTGGCGTGACTTATTTCTGTAACACGATTTTTTTGAATTCGCACCGTTTTTGCCTAAAATTTCTAAATCAACACAACTGTTGTCAACTAACGTTGGCAAGGACGTTGAACTTTGAAATATTAAGTTATTTTTTTTTTCAAAATATAATACTGACGCCATAATTTTAGCTGTTTGATAAGAACAAAAGTCAATAAATTTATTCCAGGGTGAAGTCTGGTATGTCATAAAACTATCTTACTAACATTATAAACGCGAAAGTTTGTATGGATGTATGTGTGTTTGTCACTCTTTTACGCGAAAACTACTGAATGGATTTTAATGAAACTTTACATTACTATAGCTCATACATTAGAATAACGTATAGGCTATATATAATGGTAAGATCTGGCGTTATAAAATTTGTATAAATGAAAATGTGTGTATTTCGAGGAAAGGCGGGGGGAAGGTGAACGGGAGAGGTGGGGTTCGCGGAGAAGGAAAAGACGAGGGAGGGGGAAGGTGGGGAAGGTGGAAGGGAACGGGGACGCACGGGAAAGGACATGCAGGGAGAATCAATTTATTTCTTTGAATGGCACTGCAACGCTTGTCGGCGACCAGCTAGTTAAAAATAATCTTTAAAATTATTGACAAATAATATTTTAATGTTTATAAATAATTCTTTTGGTTTTACCCATATATTTACCCTTTTATATGCTAAAATATATTATGATTTGAGTTATTCACCTGAATATCATCTACCTGTAATAATAGTAGGTGATAGTACATGATTTTAGATTTCACGGTATTAATAATAGTAGGTGATAGTACATGATTTTAGATTTCACGGTATTAATAATAGTAGGTGATAGTACATGATTTTAGATTTCACGGTATTAATAATAGTAGGTGATAGTACATGATTTTAGATTTCACGGTATTAATAATAGTAGGTGATAGAACATGATTTTAGATTTCACGGTATTAATAATAGTAGGTGATAGTACATGATTTTAGATTTCACGGTTTTAATAATAGTAGGTGATAGTACATGATTTTAGATTTCACGGTATTAATAATAGTAATGATAATATAATATTTTAGATTTTCACGGTAGTAATAATAGCAGGCGATAATATAGGATTTTAAGTTTTCACGGTAGTAATAATAAAAGGTATTTTTTTTACGTAAGCTCCATACAGGAGGCCCTGAGGAAAATAATTCTCCTCAGGGCCTATGTTTTCTGTGTGAAGGGTCTTTTTAGGAAAAGAAGCAGAGAATGTTCTGGGAAGGAAAATTATAATATTTTGTATTAGGAGTGGATAGGAAGGGATCTGGGGGTCAGTATGTCCAGGAGTGACGGACTTATGAATCCATCCTTCCCACTGCGGTGCAAGGCGATGTTCCGAGAGAGTACGGCTAGAGAAGTCAATCATTCTCTCCCGATCCGGCCTGCCTTGCAGCCGGTGGACAGACATAAAATTTTAGATTTTCACGGCCAAAAGTACCATCGTGATTTTAATACCCCAAAAATAAATAACAATCGGTGATAATATATCATCTAGAACAGGGATTAGCAAATCTTTTTTGTAAAGGGTAAGATCAAAAAATACAAGTGTGCATAATACGATGTAGAAGTGAAACCCTCAGAAAACAAAAAATACAAGTGTGCATAATACGATGTAGCAGTGCAACCTTCAGAAAACTCAAAAAATACAAGTGTGCATAATACGATGTATAAGTGAAACCTTCAGAAAACTAAACTTAGACTAAGGGAGGCTACGAAGCACCACACAAAGAGGAGAACGATTATTCTATCTCATTCTCTCGCAGGCTAAATCCTATAGATGAATGTATTTGTCTCTTCTTAGTGTCGCTTTTCCGTTTCATCGAGTTTCAAATCACAACGGTGCTAAAGAAGTTTTTACCTCAAAAAAAATTATGCTCTGCGACCCAGTAAGCCAACAACTCTAGGATACCTAGGTCAAAGGTGCCCGAGCTTTAATGGCCACGAAACCGTAAATAGCTGCTTGGATGTTGGCGGGAACCAAGTTTCATTCTAGAACTGTTATGCTGCGTATAGGTACATATGCGAACCGAGACGCGAGCCGAGTCACGAATTATGGAAAATCGTTTGCAAATGCTTCGTTCCTTTCCCATAATTCGTGACTCTGCTCGCGTCTTGATTCGCAAATTATACGTAGCCATAGATTTTGAATATGCCTACCTACAACCATTTTTGTGACCCTTTTTTATAAATATAGAAGAAAAGCTCTCCTTAAATAATATCAGGTGCGGTCACAGATGTATTATTGCACTTTGATACAATACAATAACAGTAGCGATGAGGTGTTGATATTTTACGTAATGTTTTTCTATATTAAAAGCAGTTAATCTTGAATAAAAAACGCCTCGACTTCTGACACCTCCATTGATTTTCTGTACAAAATGACAACACCTGTTGAAAATAACAAAAACTTTTGGAGAGTGATGACGTCACACGATTCACAATAGAAGTGGTGGTTTTCGGGGATCTTGAAAAATTAAAACTTTGACATTTATTTTAACTATTAAAACTAACTATAAAAATAAAAATAAATATGCAGTTGTTTAAGTTAGATGGTCATTATTCATTAAAAAAAAAATTGGACTGTTTTTTTTACGTGAGCTCAACACAGGAGGCCCTGAGGAAAATAATTTCCCTCAGGGCCTATGTCATCCTTGAGGAAGCTGTGTGGAGGTTTTTTTTTAGGGAAAAAGAGGAAAGGAAAGTTCTAGGAAGGAAAAGGGTTTAAGGGGTGGGTAGGAATCTGGGGTTCAGTGTGTCCTGGTCATCCACCTCCAAGATCTAGACAAACCTCACCCCATGAACCCGGGCACCCCTGCTAAATCACCAAACGTAGCGAACCACTTGGGGTGACCTATGGCAGAGGTGTTGGTTATCCAATAAAGGTTCCTGTTGCTCCTTATTTCCCGAAGTTGGTCATAATCATCCCCTTTTTTAAATGCACGTAAGCTCCGCTGGCGAATATTTCCCTTGTCCTGTGATTGCAGATTGTAGATTGCAAAGAAAATTATGTTTTTTTTTTATAACGAGAACCTTTAAAATATTAAATATCTGAAATAGTCCATTTTAAATTGTGTCCTTAAAACACACTGCCAAGTTGGTGTTATTGAATTTTTCGTCTTTTCATTTTAAAATATATTTTGTAACTTAAATCCTAATTTCCTACATTTCAGGTGAACACACAAAATACCGACGTTTAAAATTTAAAAAAAAAATCTTATAAAGTCAACACAGAGACCGATCACGGGCTAAGATAATTTGTGACTATTGAATGCTAGGGAATAATATTTTTAAATCAACTTTTAGATGTTTTGACTCTTTTCCACAAAAACTAATAAATTGATTTCGAAAGATTGTTCTTTTATCTAGTAAAACTATTTTTTAAATTTTGAGAAAATATGTTTATTTTTAGTACAATAAGGTTTTACCGTAGGTCGTTGGCAGATTTGTTAAATTTTCAAACAAAATTTTGTATTATTCAACATACATTATAAATCATGCAGTAAAATAAAACGATAAATTATTTGAGAAATCTTCTTTTCAGAATTTAAATTTTAGTTCAAATAAAATCATAAAAAAAAGATTTTATCTATTTATTTACGGTCTTACAAACTAATATAGTGAAAAACAAATTTCATTCTTATTTTGCTTAGACAGTATTGAAAAATAAATACTTATGATCAAACGATAATTACATAAAGTACATAATTTTAATTGTTTTATCATCACGAGTTTGAGCATTTTGTGGGTATTTATCAAAGTAAATTTGGAATGAAATTAAACCGATATTGAGTCATTATGTTAAAATGCTGGTATGAATAATTAATCTTTCTCGTCGGAACCGCCCTGTACCGTTGCAAGGGTACAATCGCAAGATCATCGTTCGACGAAATTTAAATTCTCGGCCGCTGGTTAATTGCTCATTTAGGTTAACTGTCCAACGACACAAACTACTCCGATTACTTAATTTTGCGCAACGATGCATTTTAACACTTTTCCGGTCCGACATGAAACTAATAAACACCGTTAAAGGTTTCGGAACACCTTCCACATCCATATCAGTGATATATTTGATAATTATTCAATAAACCGGTTTCAAATGACGCTACCGAGTTCTAATCAATATTTTTATAATAAATTCTACCTTCGCACAAAATCATCGATTTATAGAATATAGAGTTCCTGGCACGCGATGCAATGCTACTGAATAAAGAAATTATTTCTCCCTGCGTGTCCTTTCCCATTCGTCCTGTTCGCCTTCCCTCTCCCCCTTCCCCTCCCTCGGCACTTTCCCCTCATGCGTTCCCCTTCTATCAACCCCTCCTTACCTCTCTCTTCCCCCGCTTCCCCCATCCCGCGAATCCCCCTTCCGCATACCCCTCCCCCCTCATGTATTCCATGCATTCAGTCCCGGTACATTCAGTTTTCAAACGGCTCGCGTGCCACCTTTCCCAATTTTTTTATACAATTTCATCATGCCACAGCTCACCATCATATATGGAAACCATCACGGCCGTGCGCACAACAACTCACCAAAGTTTAGTCGCAATTGGATTAATGATTTAGGGACCGCATAAGGGACAAACAAAGAAACATTCATTTTTATATATTAAGAAGATTGTGGTTAGGTCTACCTCCGACGATTTGAAATAGTTTTTTTTGCGACCGTAAGTCTCCATAAATAATTATATTATATTTACTAAAAATAGTGGTGTAAATAAACTTGATAATTTTCATTTAATTTAAAATGACGCCAAAAAGTAATTTCACAATTTATTATTAAAGTAAAAATTATATGTATGTCTTTTTGATCATTTTTTCATCTCATATTACGTACTCTTACAGCATCACGTCTTATAATGTGTACCTACCTATTTGACATCGCGAATAAACAAAATTCACGGGTTTTTGCTGTACGTAAACGTGTAGACATAAAAGAATCTTAATGTGGGTCAAGGTCTCTCACAACTTGTTATAATTCTACAAAGTACTTACCACCTACCCGTTGCCAACCACGTGTGTGCTTCCCTACCTGTATCCTGTACACCTGACTTCATTACACTCTACAGGTACTTACCTACCAGAGGCGTGCAGTCCGTAATTGCTGAAGAGCCTTTCTTCGTGCTAATATTTGAAGTAAGTAATTTTTCCATGATGTCATTGCCATGATCGTTTTACCGTTAGAAATGGTTTCTGCTAGGCCAATATCAAATGTTTAATTGCAATTTGTCTTAACCCTTCAATGTATGAGTTTTTGTTTTAGAAAAAAATTGCATTGTACTTATATATTAAAATTAAGGAAAAATAATTTTAAAAATATTTATCAATGAATGACGTTTATTTTGAGGAAATATCTTATTTTATCGTAAAAGTAGTTCGTCAAATTTAGACAATTAAAATATATAATACAGATCTCTTTTATATCTAAAACACATAAATATACCTTATTCTTCGTGAATTAACGTAATTACGGCCCAACATGGCCATAAAAACTACATTTCTTGTTTCTTGATATAATAAAAATTGTAATATACGTTAAACCTCGTATTAAACGTAACCTCAAACATTAAAGCTGAAAATGAAATTTTCATATGGACATAAGACACCTTTGGAATTCTTCGGCTCAATAATTATAAAGAGATAATATAAAAACCTTACTATATTACTAAAGTAACCCATAGGTTTAATAAGAAATATAGAAATGTTAATTATATCAGATATATTTCACTATGAAGCAAAGAGTTAAGCGCCTTATATCCTTCATATCGTGAACAGGTATGTATTTAAGTTTTGTACCAACTTAAAACATGTTTATCAAATTCAATTGCTGTTTGTGTGTATATTAAAATAAAATATCATGATGGGTGTTCATTTAGGAAGAACTTTTTCATTTGTGTTTGTTTAAATTTTAGTTACGGATAATCTGTTTTTATTTATTTTATATATTCAATAATATTATTATTCAATTTATAAAATCAGTTTATTTATAAACAAGTTCTGCTAGGTAATTATTATGAATATATAAAAGAAATAAAAAAATTAAAATGGAGTTCTACAAATTAAACTTGATAACAATAAAAAAAAGATCTGTTTTTAAGAAGAAAGTTTTACAAGAACACCCCAAAAACAAATAACGGCAAAAAAACTGTTTTTAAGTTTATATCAAAAATGGTAAAAATTAGTGCAATTTGCAAGATGTTTTGAAAAATAAGATGTTTTGAGAAATGAAAAATTTGTAAAAGTGTCTTAACTAAAGACGGCAACAAAATATTCAACTCTGAAAACAGGCGAACTTTACTTTGCCGTATTTGGACTTTTTTGATTTTTTTCATAACGTGGCGAGCAATTTGCGCTCTCATAAAAAGATCTATTCATGCAAAAGCAGATTTTATTTTTAAGAACTAAATGGTGATATTATAATGCGAGATGCCTATATACTGTCAGATTGATTTATTGACGAATCACATATCATCACAGTCATCTTGCCCCTCTGCGTCCCTCTGTAGTTGGTTTGTACCCCTCTCCTATCTGTTCTCATCTACTTATTTTCATATGTCTATTCAATAACACCTAATACCGAGCCGGTCTTGGATGCACGCCACTGGGACTATCTGTCCAGTTCCAGTGGCCACCCACCGTTGACCATCCCACGACCCACATACTACTGTTTACATCATTCACACCAGAACTGGTTGATTTTAAAATCAAAGTACTGCGCGCACACGTTCTATTAATATCGCAATAATGCAGTATATACTTACTCTTTCGCATATTTTGGAGATGTCTTCTTTTTATGAAAGGACATTGGTAGGGACCGTATAGAGAGAATATAAATATTTCTGCCATTCAATGAAACCCATAACTTCACCGTAGTAGAACGCAATCCATGGTTCTTCTACAACGTGGAAGAAAATCTCGATGTCGCCCTGGTGAAGGATCACCATTCAGAATCGAAACGTTGCTTGAAATGGCTTTAGACCTTTAGGTTTTTTCACCAGATCTGATTAGCCAGGTACTTTTCAACCTTCCCATCCCCAACTCCTGACGCTGTATTTTTTTTTAGCTCCACACAGGAAAATAATTTCCCTCGGCCTATGCCATCTTTGGGGATGCTTTGTGGAGGGTCTTTTTCAGGAAACGGAGGAGGGGAGGTTCTGGGAACACAAATCACTCTTTTTACGATGAATTGCCTAATTTAAAAAAAAATCTGGAAAACTTAGATAAACTTCACCCCCATGAACCCGGGTGCCCCTGCTAAGTCACCAAACGTAGCGAACCAGTTGGGGTGACCGAGAGGTATTGGTTAACCAATACAGGGTTCCCGGGGCGGTGGTACCCATTCTCGCCTCCATTTGACATTGACGTTTAAAAATCTTTTCTTTAGCTTGGAGACATAATGAGAGTTGTTAAAAAAAAAACCGTACAATCAAAAATGCCATCGCACATGTTTTTGGTATGCGTTCCAAATAGTATAATGTATCATGAATAGAATATTAATTTTATTTTCTATTTTATTTAATTTATTTTTCATTAACTGTGGGAACCGTTTAAATATGTGTTAGGTTTAAAGTTTATTTTCGGATTCTGCTCGTCGAACTAAAATTTTTTAAATATTTTTGACAATAAAAAAACTTTGAAAATGCTCCAGTGTATTTTCAATAACGCACAACTTGTTAACACCCCATTAAATGAGATGATAATGCATTATCTTCGCTTTGTAAATGTTGCATGTTCTGGCTTGTCATGGATTTCAAGACATTTGCATTTAGCACCATACATTCCATTATTAAATAATGATTTAATGACATTCAAAATAACAGAGTTTTTTTTATATTAACCCCGCGCACTGTGTCCGGGAGTGACGGACGTATGAATCCATCCCTCCCGCTGAGGTGCAAGTCGATGGGTCGAGAGAGACCATTAGGCAACAACAAGCATTGTTTGTGTTTACCTGTACTTTTCTATTCAGTAAATTCACACATTTTAGTGCAGGTACCTTTACTGGGAGCTCTACCTATAGGTACTAAGAGAAACAGTTCTAAGTTTTTAAAGAAAAACAATTTAATAATAATATGTTATTCTGATGTCTTACATTAAAATCCCAAAATTGAAAACTAACTAAACATCTCTAACTAACCAGCAGGTTTTTGCTGTTAGGCCCTGCGGGCGGCTTTTGCTTCGGCTTCGCCCAGTTGGTGTTACCATTTTATAAATACAATAGGAATATAAAGAATTATATATATAGAATAATTAAAGCCAATAGGTTCCAAAAATAACACGTTCCTCGGATCCACTGTCATCCATTGATAGCTAGTCACCGGGACAAAGAAAGGGGACAGGCAATGACGTCATATTATGTAATATATAGTCGCTTGATACTATTACTCACAACTGAGTATAACCGTCAATCTTTCCATATCTGGAGAGATACTTCAAATTCACAAATTCGTAACACTTATACCTGCCTGGGGCATGGCCCCATGGCCCATGCGACCTACTGACGGAAGTGGCGACATCTTTTGACAAATTCTAGAATTTAAAAACGAGTTACTATGGAAGTTTTGATTGAAATTTCATGTACACAGATGTGTGCATGAAATTTGGAAATAAAATATTCATGAATTTCAGTTGAAATAAAAAAAAAATTACCTAACACCACCATTAGAGTCATAATTAATTTTTTTCTTCTTTTGCTCTAAGGCTTAGAGCAAAATTAAATTTAAAAAAAAAACATAATGTTTAACGCTTAGAGTCTAAGCGTTAAATATTATGTTTTTTTTTATTTATTTTCTGGTTATTTATTAACAATATTTTGTTGTTACTTGCTTACGTGATAATATTATTTTGCGCCAGAATTTCTCCACCAAACACAAAAGCCTTGCCTGTTTATGGCGATGAAAGGCCATTATTATTTTTTTTTATAACGCTGTAAATGTATAAAAAATACAAATATTAAACAACAAATAAAAAAAGATCACAACCAGACTTATTGTCTTACTTGTCATTTAAAATTATGATAGGAAGTATTATTTTCTTATGGCAATATCCAAAGCTCATGAAACTTACTCTTTCATTGCAAAATTTATTATACGTTGAACATCGAGTTTATTTACCGAAATATTTTCGTAATGATTGAACATGCGTTTAATTCGGAGGTGTCGGGCCCTTTGACCCATTGCCGAGGCTGCAATAATTATGTTGTTGGTCAACAATTAATAACAAATATTTTATTACCTATGTGATTGCTGACATAAACGAGATTTCATTTCACAATTAACGAGAATTACTTATTGCTAAATAAATAAAACAATAAAAAAGTTTCTCGTGTACTTGTTATTTTTATTGGTTCCATATTTTTAGATTGGAAATCTATTGTGTAACTTTATTTCTAAAGCATTTTTAAGGACGTTTTTCAAAAGATTGTGACGATATTATAACATATAAATTTGTATCATAAACCTGATTTTATCTATGATCTTATAGTAACCTTACCTCATTATAAACTTACTTTATTTAATGTGAATACCTCACAAGAGTTCAATTGGGATATGTTGTGTGATAGTGGGGAGAGGAAGGAGGGGAAGTATCAGGTTATTCAGATCTGGTCACGAAACACAGTTAACGCCATTTCAATCAATACTTCAATTCTGAATGGTGGTCTTACAACAGGGCGATACTGAGAGTATCTTCCTCTCTGGAACGTGCGGCAAATACTATATGTTATTTTTAATTAATTAATTGTGAAATTAATCAAATAAAATTTATGGAATTTACTGGAACGTGCCGTAAATATACTGCGTATTATTTTTGATGAATTAATTGTGAAATTAATCAAATAAAATTTATTAGCTCATGCCGGGATTCGATCCCGCGACCTCCGAACTACGAGTCAAGTGCCTTACCTCTAGACTACGGAGACATCGAACTAAAAGGATGGACCGCCCAACAACTCGGTCTTGGCACTTTGTTTCATTCACATTCAGACATAGTATCATAACCTTATGTTATTCTGAACCGATATGTTCATCTCTTACTTGGGCGTTCCCTTCTTCTACAATTAACATTCGCGTCATATAATCTCCTCACACTCAATTTTTTTCATCGGCTCTACACGCCCAAACCATCTAAGCGTCCATTCCTTAATCTTACTCATTACGTTTACATTATAATGCTTTCATATCAAACAATTTATTATGAAATAAATGATGACAAGACGGTCGTTCAACTCAAATATTTCTGATGAATAAATATGAATATATTGTGTGTTAAATGATCGTCATTTGTAAAATATAATTTTATGATAATTTTTCATTTTCGTTTATATTTTGAACCATAATATGAATAATTAATCAATTAACAGATTATTGCTCTATCTGGAATCAAGGTTAAATATATATTATATTAAAAAAGAAATTCCTACAGACATGACTGGGGAGTTTTTAGAATTCTGATGGAAAGCGAAATTGACAAATACTTGTCTATTCAGGTCTATTCCTTTTCAACTAATTCAGCAATTAGTAAGTCTAGCCATTTTTACAGGTTTATAGTAGGATGTGTATATTTGAGACTCTGCGTTATTTAAGAGTTAAACAATGTTAATACTTTCACCTTGAATTAAAACTGACAAAATAGTTTTAAACATTTTGGGTTTTTTTAAAATTAATATTTAGGAAGTTTTTTTATTGAACAATAAAAGATACATTGTAATAAAATAATACATAACAATCGTAATTAACTAATTTCAATTCCCGGTTAGTAGAGAATTATTTTTTTTATAATGTTCTCCCATAGTAAGCAAATGCTTGTGTATATGGGAGGAGGTATTATTCAATTACATACAATTACATTAAGTTATACATTCAATTGAAAGAACATTGGGTGCCTTAAGACGTGTCTTACATAAAATGACAAATTGTATACAAAAATATAATTTGATTAATAAAATGTTTCATAAAAATTGATCATTGAAATCATATGGTTGTAATTTGTGATTTTCACTTCAAAAGTATTATCGTAAATGTTTATTGGGTTATTGTACCGTGTTGCGCTTCCTCCTTTTTTAGTCAACGTTTCGGACAGCGTTACAGTGTCCAGCGGACAGATGTGTGGATTGTAGTTAAATGTGTGTGTACGTATTTAGAAGTGATAACGTGTTGCGCACGTGAGTCTTCACAGGGTCATTGAGGTAGAATCTGTACTACGGTATAATAATTTTATTAGTGAAATTTATGTGGTTTTTAGGTGTAATCGTCAAGTATCGAATATCAACAACTTTTTTTTATTTTTTAGGTTTTTTTTATTTTGTAGAAAATCACACAAATCTGACAGGCCATCTCGCGGGAGAACGATCTCGTTCTCACAAAAGATAGAGAATAGCTCTTCTGGTGTAAGACCACCATTCAGAATTGAAACGTTGCTCGAAATGGCTTTAGCCGTGTTTGGTGACCAGATCTGAATAGCCAGGTATCCATATAAAAAAAAAACAATAACATAACGAAAGTAAAAATAAACATGTAAAGATAAATCTAAAAACAAAAGGAAAAAAAGGAGTTAAGGTAGTAAGTAGTAAGTAAGATGTATAAAATAAAAGTATAAAGTAAAAGTATAAAATAAAATGCTAAAAAATAAAATAAGTAGTTAAAAGGCAGGAAATAATAAAGTGAAATGAAAAGACTATAATATATCTAAAAGATTAGAAAGTACAAAATTTAAAGATCGCAAAAATGATAAAGAAAGGTGCTTTTAGAAGGACTTTTTGGGGAATTTTTCCTGACCCAAAGCTAGTCCCTTACTTACCTTGCAAGATAAGGCCCTGACCGGCACGGCATTGTCAGTTAAGGTTACAAACCTGTTTAACCATGCATCTTGGATCCACCCACGGTCCGTAGAGAACTGTGCCATTTTTCTTTGTGAGATTAAAATACGACCTCGTGTGTTATGAAACTGATCCGCAGAACCCTGTAAGGTTTTCGCTGTCTCGTGCAGCTCTGAGCGGGTGTTGAACTTCAACATAATATATGTATAATATTTTTATGTAAGGTGTATCAATTCATCCCCCGTCCCCCCGTAAGGGGAAAAATGCATGAAAAATTCCTTTACCTACTTATCCCCCAGGCCTCGGTCAAGTTCAAAATATTTCCGCTTTGCAATATAATTCAAAAAAATGATTAATTTTTGCACTGCATCCGAAAACTAAAAACCCTTTTTGAAAGTTAATGAAATAAGTTTTCAAATTTTATAATCGAAATAAACATATAATTGTAAAGTTGTTAAAATGGCTTACCTTACATTTTATCTAACTCAAATTTCTGATAACAAAAAAACACATTTATTTTATGAAGCAAATATATTATAAACCTCATCATCAATTCAGTTTTTTAAAGTTTCATATAAAAATAATTAATGAAAATTTTCCAAATTTTTTTCAAATTGCTGCCGGAAATTTTGGTCTCATAAAGGTGTTCATTTTAATTATTTTGCTGTTAATTTTTTAGATTTGAATAAAAGGCATGGTGTTTCTCTTTCTAACACCATTTTGATCATATTACTAACGATGATGGTAAGGGAGACATAACGATTTCTATGAGACATATGTGAGTTGTTCTGAAAACCGTACAAATCAGCCTGAGGGATTAATTTTTTAATGACATGTCCAATTCCCTAGCTCATCAAATACCAAAAATAATGACATTAAAAATATAAAAATACAATTAAAATAGTTCATATTATACCATTTTGCAAACAAATCATTTTAAAAGGTTGTCGTACAAGAAAGTTGCCAGGCAATTTCTCGTCACCATAGATTTGTCTTCAACGTCATTAAAAACATCGCACATATGCTCTGTCCAGGGCTCTTTAGGTTCTTGGTCCATGCTCACATCTGACAATGTCACCGGTGCATCAGAATGTCCCCGACAGATCTCATTTGCTTATTTGGAGTATTAAATAATGTAGTTGGCATTTTGATCCGTGCAATATATGAGTGAAAATGTCACCAAAATACAAAATGCCATTTACGTTTATACTCCAAATAAGCTCAGGAATTCGTGTACTTCCTACAAACTCTGTATACAATATTACCTTTACTTTAACAAAGCGCAGTTACAATGTTGTGTTTGAGTTGGGTTTGACTAAATCACTCAAGCTTTTTATTCTAGAGTTTCTTTCTCCCTCGGTTTGCTACCATTACCTCATATACATAGTACCTAATTCTGACCTCTATATGTCTATATTGCTTCTCACTATACCTGATTATTAACCCGTTTTTCCTAATATATGTACAATTTCGGCTATAAACATGTGAAATATTGTTGTGAATGATTGTACTTGGAGCAGGTGGATGAGTTTGTGTACCTGGGAAGTATGTTTATGAGGGATGGGAAGACTGATAGAAATATTGTAAGAAAGGTAAATTAAGGTAACTACATTAATGGAGGACTGAATACCGTTGTCGCTAACAAAAAACTGTCAAAAGAAGGGAAGCTGTCAGTCCACAATGGAGTACTGGTACCAACCCTGAGGCAGTGAGGCCTGGAACTAGCAGAGGAAGGATGAAAGTAGACTGAACGCTGTGGAAATGAAATCCCTGAGACATGTGTGTAATAAAATCATTTGTGATCATGTGAGAAATGTGGAGATCCGCAAAGAATGCTAGGCTAATGTAAGCGAAACGAGTAAGATTAAGAAAGGGGCCCTCATATGATTTGAGCATGTAGAAGGAATGAACGAAGAATGGAGTGCAAGGAGAATATATTACGAAAATGAGAATGGTAAAAGAAGTCGGGAACGCCCGAGGAAAAGCTGTAAAGAAAATATTAAACCAAGAATCCAAACCTTGTGGTACCTATTTTTACCTACTAGTTGTGGTACCCGGCTTCGCTCAGGACAACATTCGAGAGTGTTCTGGAATGTTCGAAAATGATGTTCCAAACCATTCAGAACGTTCTCGAAACCTTTAGAGTTGAAAATTGCAGTTCTAGTTACGGTATGTTCAGTTTGGTTCCATGCCAACTGAGAATAAAGTCAACTCAACATCTCCTTGAAAAGTCAATAAAAGCAATGAAAAATATAATTTAAATTAGCCGATAACCAATTTATTAAATATATTTTTTTATCACTCTTGACTTATCTGAGATGGTTCTGAGTTGGTTTCATTCCGAGTTGTCCAGTCACCATACAGTTTAGAAAGAGGTGCAAACTTATCTATTGTATTTTTGTTTGTTTATTAGTGAAACAAATAGTTTTACATATTTTATAAAAATAATTACATCTTACATGGTTGAATAAACCAGTGATCTTTCGGAATAAAATTCATTTTATTTACTAAACAACATAAATGATTGAAGAAAAGCATAAATTGAAGTTAATAGAAAAAGTAATAAATTTAAATTCTATGTGAAATAACCCGTATAAATTGCACAAAATTTGACCTCTAGAAGTCAGAACCCAGGTTCAAAGCCAAGAAACTGGGAATATTTAGCCACGACGCTCGTCATTTTTGTTCTACCGCTTAAAAAATATGTTTTTATTTGTTTCAGGTCCCAACTGAAGAACAAATGGACAGCTGGATGCAGTGATCACCGTTTAAAATAAAGCAGTTTCTCATATAAAATAAGTTTGCAGTGTGTACAAAAGGGCATTTTCTGAATAACTGCAGTATATCAAAGAAATCAAAATGGTCAACCTCCTGACGTCATTCCTGGCGGAATACCATAATCTTATGGACAACCTGAGTGACCCCAGGGTCAACAAATGGCCCATGATGAGTTCACCTCTGCCCACATTGGCTATTTGCTTATTCTACGCGTATTTTGCAAAGGTAAGTTCGATTAACTTACAACTTCCTAAAGTCCCAATTAACTTACCACCCTAAAACTTATTTCAAAAGTCAGGAGAGATAAATCTGTAAAGGGGTTGTTCTTCTTTTTAACCTACATAACTTTTACCACTCTGTCACATTTCCACCACTCCGTCACATTTTGTTTTTACTGTAAATGAATCTCTCTGGATCTCAGAGGGGAAATTGTAGCAAGAGGAGAAGGAGGCCTAAAATGCCTATTGGGGGTGACAAATACGAGCTGCGTGTATACCTATTTCGAATGAAAACCCACGTGACAGAAGTGTTGTACGACATAAAAATTGTAGGAGACAAGTTTTTGAGATTTTTAAAAAAATTATTAGACATCAATAAAAATAATAATCGCTGTTCCTTGATAGGTTATACCTTTTGGGGTTTAAAAATAGTTTTATATTTTATGTCGTCATATCATTTTTTGTAACATTATAGAATACACGCAAGTCGAGGTGGCAGAAGACAGCTTTGATTTGTATGAAATACACTTCTATCGAGGAGTTATACCTCTGTCACGTAATTTTTACTACAAAAATATAAACACATATTTTTTTTACACGCACACAGTCGTCACGTCTTTAGTATATAGTAGATCTTAAAGTAATTATAAAATAATAATATCGGTGATTCTGTTAAATTTTCTCCACTAACTGGTGGAGACAACTTTATGTAGGTTAAAAAGAAGAACGACCCAAAAAGTACGGAACACCAGAATCTACCCGTTTATTCCACCAAGATCCCCAACGGGTGCACTTTACTTCCACTTCCACCACAATCACCGCTGTATTATGTAATTGGTCTTCCACCGCCACAAAACGGATAAATACTTAGTCTAGTGGTTTTGAGTTCCATATTAGATGCACAAATAAACAGAATGCTGAATAAAGAAAAACAGATAAAATCGCTGACAAGTTGTTATCTCGAAGTTATTTCGCATTCAGATGGATTCATTAACGTCATTAGACTTTACTATTTGCACTGAATCATTTTAAAATATGTTAAGTCACCTCACCCAACAAGGAAAAATTGGTTGAGAAAATGAAAATAAATACAGCAATTATCAATAATTCACATGTTTATGGTAGTATGTATTTGAAAAATGCCAAAGGGAAAAGTATGTATTTTCAAATCATTCGATCAATTTTTGACTCAACACATTTTCCCTTTGCATATGTTTTATCAAATGATTGTTTGAGATCAAATAATGTAATGGATTAGGAATTGTTTTAATAAATATTTATAAAAGTAATAGGTGTGCGTATTAATATAATAAATGTTTAATTTTTATTTTTCAGAATTTAGGACCCAAAATGATGAAAAATAGAAAACCCTTTCAATTAAAGGGTGTTCTCATAGTTTATAATCTATTCCAAGTTTGCTTCAGCACGTGGCTCTTCTATGAAGTAAGTTTATCTGTAATACAAATCTCTGGCTGGGTGGTAAACTATCGCACGTTCACATTTGAGATATTTTGACTTTTTGATAAAATATTCCGAAAAAGAAGGTTTGATTCTACGTAATGGGCAAGTCCATTATCAATGGAAAAGAAAATATCCGTTTGTATCCCTACATGTCTAAGCATGTCCACTTTCGGGCTGGGGGGATGGATTCACTATTTCTACTCTCCTGTAAAATGTATCAAATGTGATAGATTACTTCTGAACCCACTGAAATACTGTTTATATTGTATAATTTTTTAAAAATATTAATCAGTTACTTTAATTGTTTTCAGGCTTGCGTATCAGGTTGGGCGGGAAAGTACAGTTTCAGATGTCAACCAGTTGATTACTCTGATGATCCAATGGCCACAAGGGTACGCGATGTTTTGTTTTACATATCTACATATTTACAAACTTATCTGTGCGCGTGGCTAACAGTAACGAAATATGAGAGTTGTTCGTAGAGTAACCTCCATTTGGCTGTAAAAAATTTCCCTCGGGGCCTGTCATCTTTGGAAATGCTGTGTGGGGGTCTTTTTGGGGAAAGGAAGAAGAGAAAGTTCTGGAAAGGAAAAATGTACAAGGGGATTGGAATCCGGGGGTCAGTGTGTTTAGTGACAGACGTATGAATCTATTCCTCCACTGCGGCTCAATGGGTTGATGGGTTGAGAGGGGTCAAACCGTCTACCTCAACCGGTATCTCCCGATCCAGCACGCACCCGATACGCAGTAGATGGGCAAACTCATCCGCCATCAAAACCTAAACAAACCTCACCCGGGTACCTCTGCTAAGTCTCCAAATGCAGCGAAACACTTGTCGTAGAATTTGCTCTCCGAATTATCAATAAAACTGATATTATAATATCAATAAAACTCGCCCGCCGAAAAATGTATCTATCAACCTTACCATCATTAATAACGCCCCCAACTAAATAAAATCGTTTATTGTTTTCCAAAATTTTCCAAAACAAAACGTATTGGTTTTTTTTTCATACATTGTTCACGTAATTATCTGGTTTGGGGATTCTATATTCACACTGCGCCTTGTTAAGCAATACACATAGCACCCATTTTTAATTATTATTCCTTCAAGAAGTTTTAATATTTTTTTTATATGTTTACAGATGGCGAGGGGATGCTGGTGGTACTATATTTCGAAATTCACCGAATTCTTCGACACTGTAAGTATAATAATTTAAAAAAAAAAATTCCGAAATAACTTTTCAAAATTTATAAATTTTATTCGATTTCAAAAATCACAAACATGAACATAATGATTATGATGTTTGAATAGCAAAAAACATTTTTTTTAATTGGTCAGTGCGTTGACTGACCAAACAAATAAAATATGCCAAAGATCTTAAGTCTGCACAAATCATCAAAATGATTTGGTAAGTTAATTTATAAATATCAGCGGCAGCGCAATAACGATATTGTTCTCTTGTGATTTCATATTCTTCCTTTGAAAGTTTGAAAAATCGAGAGTTCTTTTGAATGACCCTCCCCCTGATGTCAATTATTTGAACCTGAACTTTAAATGCAGCCACAATAGAGCGCCTTTAGTTGTATGCGTATTTGCAGAAGGTAGTAGTAGCGTTGTACTCTAATACTGTACACATTTGCGAATCGAGACGCGAGCCGAACCACGAAGGAGTTCCCATAATTCGTGATTCGGCTCGCATGTGTATATACAGCTTTTCGGGTATTATTTATATGTATATAATTTCATTTATCGGAAGGAAGTTAATATTAACTACATTAAATTAATATTTATTTATTTATTAACGCCCTTTTTGGGGGCTTTTACGTATTTTATGAATGATAACATATATACAGTATTTATTGTATATAATTGAATAGCCTAAGTAACATGTTTTATATTTGTTTAAAGATACATTGAAGATGTCCACTGAATTATTATTATTATTATTATTAAATTGAACTCAAAAAGAGACACTAAAATCAACGAGCGTGTTTGAAAGTACTTGTCAAATTCGGTAAACAGTAGTTTTTTCTACTATTTTTTTTAATACCGCACAAGAATCCCAACTGTCCGGAGTCATTGGGTGTGCCATTAAAAATTGGATTATTTTGTGAGACTGAAGGAGGGGAGGGGAAGGAAATGGGAGGAGCAAAGTAACTGACAATTCCTATATGATCAGTAAAGCCATTTGGAGCAATGTTCCGTTATTGAATGGCGGTTTTTCACCTGGACTGTACTGACAGTAGGAATCACAAACCTAATTATTAATTTATTTAATAATAACTGCATTAAATCAACTTGTAGATCTTCTTTATCCTGCGCAAGAAAGATGACCAAGTGACCACACTGCACGTCATCCATCACGGCATTATGCCGTTCTCAGTTTGGAACGGAGTCAAATTCACCCCAGGTTACTATTATTTATATATTTTATCATGGGATAATTCATGTGAAATCTCTTTTAGAATAACTAACTAATCATCACGCCTTTTCCCCGCAGGGGTAGGCAGAGAGCACGGACCGCCTAACAACTTGGTCTTGGCGCACACTCTTTGCCTCATTCACATTCATACATCGTCTCATATATACTCTTCTATTATTCTGACTCTTGACTCATGACCCGACTCATGGCCTGATTTACTTGATCGTGTCATGTCTTCCTCAGGCGTCCTCGACTTCTACTATCATTCACATTTGCGTCATATTCTTCTTATACCCCTTTCTTCGTTCATTTGCTCTACATGCCGAAACCATCTGATAGTCCCTTTCTTAATCTTATTCCTTACGTTTACATCCGCCTTGCATTCTTTGCGGATCTCCACATTTCTCACACAATTAGGTTTTACAAACATACGCTTAAGGGATCTCATTTAACAGCATTAAATTTAATTTCATCCTTCCTCTGCCAGTTCCATGCCTCACTACCATACATCAGTGTAGGTACCAGCACTCCATTGTGGACTGCTAGTTTCACTTTTTTTACAGTTTTTAATAGCGCCAACGGCATTCAGTCCTCCATTAATGAAGTTATCTGCATTTACCCTTCCTTCAATATCTCTTTCGGCCTACCCATTTCTCGTAAACATACTTCCCAGATACAAAAACTCATCAACATCATCATTCATAATATATTGCACACTGTTTTCGTAATCTTTCTTTCAAACACCATGACTTTAGACTTACTTACATTCATCATTAACTCATTCTTCGTACATACTTCGTTCATCCTAGATATTTTAATTGTGTTAAGTTCCTAGATACGACTGGAATTTGAAAAATTCATCAATTAAAAATTAATATTCAATTTCTGTTTAAATCATATTCAAGTTGTATCATCATCTAAGTACTGTGAAACAACCGGCACATGATGAAGTAATACAAGAACTTTTACAGAACTTGATTTCTCTCGGTCGAAGTACTCGTATTTATTTATTTACTAGCTTTTCCCCGCGGCTTCGCTTGCATGGTATTAGGGAGAATTACTGTAGCGCTTGCACTTATCAATTATCCCCCCACCCCCTCACGCATTCCATACATTCATTCCCGGTACATTCAGTTTTTAAACAGCTCGCGTGCCAACTAAATTTCATAATGCTAGAGCTCAAAGAAAAAAAAATATTTAATTTGGCGCAGTCGTTCGGAATTTATGCGCTTACAAACATTTCGGAGATTTATTTTTATTTAAATATATGGAAGTTTGTAAAAAAGAACACTATTTTTTTATTATACAGTCTTTATAATCGTTACGAATTATATTTTTAATATAGGAACTCTCATCTGATATTTATTCCAAAACATAAGCTTGTCCAAAACAAACAAAACACATTCTAATATTTCAATTTTTGGAGCAGCAGCCGACCAGTAGGTAGGGGGCTGAGTAACTACCAGCATAGAGCCCACAAATATATCAACATTGTTTCCATGGCAACGATTTGGTTTCTGACGTTAGCAATAACTCGCTTTTGTTAGCGACAGAAAACGTTAACAGATATAATTTTTCGATCTGAGAGTCTTAATAAATTTAATTCATCAAGTAATTATAGTTCGTATTTTCAATAGGAATACCGAGTTTAAAGTGTCTTAGAAGTTTATGTTGAATTTTTCAAATTGAATCTGAATGTGTTTTAAAATGGGGGACCAGATCGAGGAGTTATATTCGACTTGACTACGTACCAAGGATGAATACAAAAATTTAAGTATTGGAATATTCCTAAAACCTCTGGAATTTCGAAGAATGAAACCAAGCATTTTCATTCCTTTATTACCGATTGTGTTTATATGGGATATAAAGTTTAATTTAGAGTCAAAGTTATGCCTAGGTCAGTATGGTACAGTTACAAATGACAAAGTTGACATGGTCGAATAAGCTCAGTTGTTAGAACATTTCCCCGGCAAGAAAGACGTCCTAGGTTCAATTTCGATATGCATCGAATGTTAAAGTGTTATATGTGGTCAGTCTTGCTGTATGGATGTGAGACCTGGACTTTGAAAGTAAATACCATGAACAGGTTAGAGGCTTTTGAAATGTGGCTTCACCGGAGAATGCTCAAGGTTCCATGGACCGACATGATCACCAACATAGAAATTCTCAGATGGGCTAGAGCAGATAGAGAACTGCTCACATTAATAAAAGTCAGGAAAATTTCATATCTGGTTCACATACTTCGAGGGGAAAAGTATCACTTGCTCCAATTAATATTGATAGGAAAAATAAAAGGTCGCCGAGGGCCTGGTAGGAGACAAATGTCTTGGCTGCGAAATATACGAGAGTGGACCGGCATATTAGAAGTGCGGAGGAGCTATTCCGGACAGCACAAGATAGAGAGCCTTTTCCAGAGTGATTGCCAACGTCGGGGGGACCTGATAGGGCACACAAAGAAGAAGAAGAAGAACTGAATCTTTTTCTATCTTTTCTGTTTTACATTTTTCATTTGAGAGCCATCAATTTTGTCATTCAATGATTAAATAATATTTTAGTTTATATTATAAAGTTGTTAATATATTCCATCTGGTTTATAAATATGTAAGTAATTTGTTATAAACCTGGATTATACATATATTTATTAATTACCTGGTAGGTACTGACCAGGTAATTAATTAGTTTATAATGTTGTAAATTCATTACAGAGTTCATAATTTATAAGTAATGCGTGTTAGTATTCACTCTTCTGTTAAATACTCTATGTTCATTGGAGTAAATTGTAAACGGCATGCAGTTCCCAGTCGTCATAGACAAATTGCTCAGCAAGTATCTAATACTGGTGTATTATTCTATTTCTAGAAATCAATTAACAATAAAACCTGTATTTAGGAACAAACATTAAAAAAATTGTTTATGTATCTTTGAATACGTTGAAAAAAAACAATGTTATTCTGGTTCCCGCGAGAGCTCGTATGTATGTCATCGACTATCGGTCCTCTTCCTTCTCACACATCTTGTTTGAAAACGAAAAAGACAGAAAATATCAGAACGATGACTTCACGTACGACCTCTCGCTGGGACTAGTATACCGCTTCGGCCTGATACTGCAGACATGCTAAATCAGTGACTAGAAAGAGGGCCAATTCGACGTGGCCCATCTTTTCGTACTGCCCACTTGGTTTAATAAAATATTTTTAAAATTGCAGTAAAGAATTTTCGACGTTTTCCTTTCTTTTATGAGGATTTTTCTTACACATTCTTAAAAACACAAAATTTCGTGGTCCGACATTGGCTTTTTCACATTGGTTTGGCCTTAGAGCATAACATTTTATAAAATCGCTTTATTTTTTTGCTTTCTATAATTGTTTTTTTTTGAAATACCGTATTAGAAAATACAAGTAGATTTGTTACGCCACCGACTGCAAATTAAAGAATATCAGGCCGTGGACCGCGAACAGATTGAGAATGGATAAATTAACCCTACGATTAAAAATATTGATCATCACTGTGCTAGATGAATATTTTTTTTAAACAGATCCATTATTTTTCAGATATTTTAATGAACAACTGAAAATAGTCTGGTACTATCAATAATATTTAACTTTATAAAGATATTTTAAATCTCCATGCGTCATGAAAATGACCTTGCTAATTTACAATCTTGAAAAATTACAGAAACGATATGGGTACTAATTTCCTCAAAAGTCAGCGTTCTTTTATTCTGGACAGTTTTTTTTTGCTTCAGATATTATACTAAGGGCCTTACTATTAAACGTGTTTTTAATTTTACACAACTGATAAACATCCATTAATGTATGAAAAATCAATTGTGTAAAATTTAAAACACATTTATTATTAAAGGAGTGATTGTTTGATATCCCGTAGAAAAATTGTTGTTAGGTACTTACGCACGAGGGAACATAAAAAAGTAATAGGTACAGTTTGTCAAGTAAGAGTAGAAAACACAGGAGGGCGCCACTGTTCTTCAAATGGCAATACTAAACATATAACTTACGGTGTTAATGTAAAGCTGTGTAATCTACATTTTTATAAAAAAAAATTAAAAGTGAAAAAAAAAAATTTTCATAGCAATATACCCACTTATCTCAAAATTAGAATTGCATATATATATATACCTTTGCAATTTTGTGTTAACATAATGAAGAATAACGATATTGTAATAAAATATAACGCATAGTTTATAATTTGCGCATTTTTATTTAATACTAGCTGAATTACCTACGTTGTCCGAGCTTTAGATCATTTCTCTGAATGAGTTAAATAGATCTGAATATATTTTACTCATTCAGATCTAAAAGTAGTGTACCTAAACTCACCATTAGTGATTCTTCCTTTCTATCTCATATAAATTCAAATTTATGTTAAATTAAATGAAATCAAATCACTTTGAAAAACGCCATTTAATCAAATTTTTGTCAAAAAGTACTTTATACTGTTCTACTCTTATTTGACAGACTATATATAGTTAGTAGGTATATTTATAATTATTGGTTACATTATTTAATTGATTTAAGTGTGATATACATTTTTGTTTTTGTATCCAGGCGGCCACAGCACCTTCTTCGGTCTTCTGAACACCTTCGTCCACATCATCATGTACTCCTACTACCTGTTCAGCGCACTCGGGCCCCAATTCCAGAAGTTCCTCTGGTGGAAGAAGTACCTCACCGCCCTGCAAATGGTAACCAAATACTAACTTCGTTTCTTTCTTCAGAATTTTTTATTAATTATTTTTGCATGAAGCGATAAAAAACGAGGTGATAAAATCGTTAATAATTCTAACAAAAAAATGTTTTTTTTTCATTACTTGTCAGTAATTTTAGTTAGAAAAAAGGTTAAGTATTAATAAGTAGGTGATTTTTAAAACTTTTTTGTGATTGCATGCAAAATCTTTACACTTTAAAAATTATATGTTTATTTAAATTTATAAAATTTTAAGTTTTTAGTTTTCGGATATATTCGGAAATATTTCAATTATTTGGATTTCATTGCAAAGTGGAAATATTCTGGCCAAATATTAGAGGAGTTAAAACTGTTTTTTTCGAATTTTGTTTTATTGCATAATATGACAAAATAATGTAATGACTTGGAAGTAATATTTCTGCCTGACCAAATAAAACATGCCTTTCGGCGATGTTTTTATTTCGCACAAATCGAAGCACAATTTCAACCTTATCGCCACCCGCAAAAGAAGTACATGATTTCAATAAAACTTTATGAATTGGGTCCCCTTGGTTTACATCAGACCTTTGCTCTAAGCCTTAAGGCCCGGTATTCAGCCAGTCCGTATCCTTGCTACGTACGACATTCCTCACTCCAATTTAAGCGGGCTAAATCTAACGTTCAAGCTTTGATAAGTTCGCAGAAAAGTTCCTATTTTAGACGCCGAGGCGCTAGCAGTCATATGTCAAATCTGACATATTTGAATACTTTACATCGAACACTCACCCAAATAACTTTAATAATTTAGTGTGTTTTGAATTCAAAATTTTTCAGTTTTGGTAAATTCCATAAAATGGTGGGGGAAGGGGGAGGGGGCGACTCTGTAAGTGCCTAGGTCCCCTTGACCCCTAAGTCCGGGCCTGTCTATCACGACGAATGAACGTCCATAGTTGAAAGATCCGATATTGATAACAGCTAATGTAATAATATCACAATGAATAAATTATCGATGTTGTCATTAAAACCTCATTGAGTATGAATCATTCAAATTGTCAGAGATACCTTCGTAACAGCTGTGGCTCGATACAAGGTATAAAAATAATAAAAGTAATTTAAATAATAACTTGCAACTTAAATAAAGCGTCAGATTTTCTTCATCCACTAAATGCATCAATAACATTCACACGATGGCCGCACATTACATTGAGCCGCTCCCAACTAGCAAGTAATTCGACAAACGTCACTTCATTTGGATATAGTTCTATCTTCACAATACCTGGTCCTGAGATGAGTTGTCAAAGTTTGCAAAGACGATTTCTCATAATCTATTTACCAATTTCTGATTTGAAGTTGAATCTTGTGTAAAATTTTTTTAATTAAACATATTTAAATACGACGGATACTTACCGTTTTAGAGCGTATCTAAACATGCAAATAGAACTATATGCAACCAGCTAGGGCATAATAATTCATTGCATAAGGTTCTACATTTCCCCAATGAAATTCCAAGCATGTCCTATTTGAATATTTTCCATTAAAATGTGATAAACTAAAATACTTACGCAAGACTGAACCTCAAAATCAAAAATTGTTAAATTGATGCGAAAATTTGTCTTTGCAAATTTTGAAACCTCAGAACATGGTAAGGCAAAGTTAGAACTCCATTCAACCCAAGTAACAAACTATAATGCTTCTCGTATAATAAATCGAATACAATTTGCGTATTTTGTTTGAAATGTGGATTTTGTCATTCAGTTTAACTATGTTTTGGATTTTACTGTTACAAAATATGTTATAACAACATATCGACCACAAATCAAATTTGAAATGCTATGAAGTTCAAAATGTCAAAGCATACAAAAATCTTCTATTTTTGTAGATCTATGATTGTGAACATTTATCATAAAATAACAACCAATAGATCTTTAACATTACAAAACACTTTTTGTAAATTTCTTTAATAACAGTATTTGATTTACTTTCATTTTTCCAAAAAGAAATCCTCTTAAAATGCACGTCGTAAAAGATGCACTTAATTTCCCAGAAATATTTCGACGACGCAGATCAAAAGAGAAGAAAAACGGAGAAAAATTACATATTTAACTCATTTTGTATTTATTGTTCTTCACAGTATTTCAAATTTTCGCTATCGATGTGTTTTTTGTTTTTTTTTTGTGTCTACTTTCACTAATTCTTGATAAGAGCTATCTTGATAATTCTTGATAATATAGCCTATAAGAGAGGTGGGTTTGCAAGTCAATGAGAATAAAACTAAAACCATGATGCAAACCCGAACCCCACACCGCAGAATAAATGAAGTTTAAAGACAACTATAACTTTGAAGTGGTCGAAGAGTTTACCTGCCTGGGCTCCATCATAACGCGGGACAACGAAGACCTAGTAGAAGTAAGAAAGCGCATCACAGCCGCTAACAACACTTAGGTACTTCGTGTTGCTGCCAGTGTTCAAATCCCGAAACGTCCATAGGAAAACCAAAATAACCCTATATAAAACAATTA
This sequence comes from Glyphotaelius pellucidus, assembly GCA_936435175.1. Taxonomy (NCBI): domain Eukaryota; kingdom Metazoa; phylum Arthropoda; class Insecta; order Trichoptera; family Limnephilidae; genus Glyphotaelius; species Glyphotaelius pellucidus. Next base: position 7,339,118 of record OW386537.1, on the reverse strand, counting down.
TTAGAACGGTCTTGACCTATGGATGTGAGGCGGGAACACTGACAGCAAAGTCTGCGGAACAGCTAGACACCTTTGAAAGAAAGGTACTTCGAAGAATCCTAGGAGCGGTGCGAGAGGGAGAAGCATAGAGAATCCGCCACAATAATGAATTCTATGACATCTACCAAGCTCCCAGACTCTCTACCCATTTAAAGCTCCAAAGACTAAGATGGGCCGGACATGTGCACCGAATGCCGAGCACACGAGTACCGAAGAAGGTTCTAACAGGACACCCGGGAGATAAACGAAAGGCGGGCAGACCTAGGCTGAGATGGGAGGATGATGTCAGGAAGGATGCAAGGGGATTACTCCATGTTGCAGATTGGAAGACGACGGCCGAGGACAGAGGGCGGTGGAGGCTTATCCCGAAGGAGACCAAGGCTCGAAATGGGCTGTAACGCTATTGAAGAAGAATATAGCCTATAAACGCTTACAACTGTAATACGATCTGTAACGGCTGCAATGATAAGGGCATGAGACTAGTCTTAGTCGTGATAATGCAAATGAAAATTGTAGATGGGACCAAATCTTTTTCTGATTTTTCAGTTTCAAATTTTCGTTCGAAAGTCGCTAGTACTGTCTTCAATGATTAAATATTTAAAATTAACTTCTTGACCAGGTCAGCTGCAAAGTTTCATTGTTCAAAGTCCTTACCATTATTCAAGTTATGCGTTGGACGTTACTTTACTTGGTCAACTGCCCTATTTAATATCGCTCACTCCCAAATACGGATTTCAATTAAGGGATACCTGAGACGTTTACCGTAATTATGGTCTTATAAATGGTAGCTTTTTCATATTTTGTTAATTAAAACCGTAAGTACTTAACCTTTTCAGCACAACAGCGGAGTATAACGCGTTTTCTACTCGTCTGCAGTACTTTATCTTATGCTTTTTTCGTGGACCTTGAGAGATGTTGTTATTAAGTTATATATTCATCCAATAAAGTTTTGGCATACAAAGTACAAGGCACCCAATTATACGTGTAGCGTGTTTTTTTGTCCAAAAAGTTTTTGAAAAACAAAATAATCCAGCCTCAGATACATCATCATCATCATCATCATCATCTTCATCCCCTTATCCTATTCGAGTCGGCGACCCATTGCATCGACAAGGCTCCTCCATACGTCCCTGTCTTGTGCTGACTGTTCGGCCTCCGTCCATGGCAGTCCCATCCTCTCCTCACACAGTTTCTGGAGTTGCCTCTCCCAACTGTGTCTAGGGCGGCCCACTGGACGTCTACCCTCTGGAATCGCACTTAGTATCTTCCTCGGAATTCGGTCATCAGGCATTCTTAGTGCATGCCCACACCACCTCAGTTGCGATTTTTCTATGAAGAGTAGCAATGTTTAGATCGTCTCAGATCGTCGAGTTTCTTATGCGATCCCATTTCGTAACCCCTGCCACTCCTCCCAAGTACCGCATTTCGGCAGCTTGTACTCTAGAGCGTGTTCGTTCGCCTAGCATCCGTATCTTAGATACCTTATCATTTATCTATATAGGTTTTATGGATAATATCGGTAACTTGTCATCGCTCCCGAGCACGACTGCAGGCCGCTAACGAACAAACGACAGTTTATAACGACTAAGTGTCCCTAATTTATTTGATGTGAACCATTGTTTGTGTGTCCCTAATTTATTTGATGTGAACGTTTGTTTCGCTGGTGATCTGCACTCGTGCTCGGGAACGATGACAAGTTACCGACACAATCGATAAAACCTTATATCAATACGGTATTGACTAAATCCGTCATCCATGGTCAGTTATCATTTGCGAGCACGGTCTACGTTTGTTAACACATTTTGACCGACGATGATAAATTTTAGCGCGGCCTCCATAGAATCAGATAAGTTTCGGTTAATCATCAATATACACATCATTTTTTAATTATGTCGTTCGTTATCCAAAATTACTGGCTTATGGAAGGTATTTTTAGGAAAGGAAGGAGAGGAAGTTCTGGGAAGGAAAAGGGTATTAGGGGTGGATAAGAATCTGGGGCTCAGTGTGTCCAGGAGTGACGGGCGTATGAATCCATCCCTCTCACTGCGGATGTTCCGAGAGAATACGGCTAGAGAAGTCAAAGGGACTCCCCCAACCATTCTCTCCCGATCCGGCCTGCCGTGCAGCTGGTGGGGAGGCGCATCCGCTGTCGACACAACCTCACCCCATGAAAAGTGTTGCCAGCGTTTATTGATTTCTCATTTATTCCTTATCAATATCAGTTCGGCTTTACACTACGTAGGTACTAATACGTCCATGGTGGAAGCGTGCTAGGGACATCGATATAAAATCATCTAAGATACGCCTATCGATCCAATATCATAAAATTATCGATTTCACCGTGCTAGAGCTCCTGGCCGCCTTAAGGTGGAGTTTATGTGATTGCTAATTTCAGTCACATATAAAAATAATAAGCCTTAAGGCCCGTTTATATTAGGAATAAGCGATAAGAATAGGCCGGGGCCGTATTCCGTAATCCGTAATATTTTAGAAGGTCGTTTATAATTGGAATAGGAATAGAATAGAATATGCTCATAGAAGTGACAATGCCGCTATCACTTGTCTATGTCAACTGTCAACCGGGATATTATATTAGATTATAGGAGATGTTCATTAATATTTATTAGATCACTTTCGTCTTCAGCAAATATAAATTTAAATTCGGTAAAGTATTTATTAACTCCGCGTAAATATTTGTTCACACAATTATTATTCAACTAAAGTGAATTGTAGATACCATAGAGTATTGATCGAAAATACGTAAATCTCAGAATATATCTAAGCTTTCTGTAATCCATAACCGTAAAAGATAAAGTTGAACCATTTTTTCGGTTATGGAAAAAAATAACAGATTATTGCCATCTATTATTAACGGTTACACAGGTTTCCTATCTTCCAACTTCTACGGCCTAGGGCTTATCGAATACGGATTACAGACTATTCCTATTATAAACGGGCCTTTACTGTGTGGTACCGTTTATAAGCGAGCTTATCTCTGCACATTGGCAGAGGAGGCGCTGCTGTCCTATGTATTTAAAAAAAAAAAGAAAAACAAATATTCCCGGGTTACGAATAACCCAACAATGTTTGAAAATCTCCTACTACCACCACAGAAAGCCGAAAATGTTGCTTGTGTTGTGATGGAGGACTTAGCCACCCGAGGAATCGAACACAAAACGCCCGGATGGGACCCAAATGCGATGCCCACTCAACCACTGACCGGTCAATAATCCGCCATTAGCTGCCAATTGAATCCAGAATAAGGTATTTTCACAGATTTTTACTATCGAAAAAAATTAAGTAAAATATTACGATGTTAATGGAGATTCTATTTTATTTTTATGATAGCGAATAAATTTTCTGTGATTAAAAACAGGCCTTTTTATAAATGCCGCCAAAACCATATCTTCGCGCCGAATAGCTCTGTGACGTCATCGCCGCCTAGAACCTCACAATCGCCGCCATGATTACGAATTAAAAGTTAATGACGATAACTACAGTAACATTAATGATAACGATAGTCATAGGTAGATTGTGAGCGCTTTTAGCGCCAAAAAAGGCAAAAAACATACGTTCATTATCGCTATAATGCTGCAGCTCTTTCGAACACATTAAATAATGGTAAGGCAAAAGATTAGACACACAAAATACGTGTGTCTGTTTCCTCCAAAGCACTATTTTTTTCCTTTGGATGAAACAGATATATCTTATTACGGCTCAGCTACGGCGACGGGTGGTGACGGATTTTCTTTATACGTGTGAGGGAGATGTATGATGGGGGGATGCAGACATAAGTTCGCCTTTTGTCTCATTTTCTACTATTGTCATTTAGTGTGTAAGAAAGAGATGCAGCATTATTTGTTTAAGAACAAAATTAAAACCATCAGCACATTGAAGTTTCGCGTGTTTGAATTTTTGGAATTCACTCACACTTAAATATTATCCTTTTTATGTATTTCACATTTTCAAAATTATCTTCACGGCTAGTAGTATTATAGGGGTCTACGGAGACGGTGTGGTGAGTGGGAGAGATGCAAGAAAATAATGACTTTTTTTCCTTTGGAGGAAACAGACCTACGTACATTGTGTATCTCATATTTTGAAAGAGCAGCAGCATTATTGTGATAAGGAACGTATGTTTATTGTCTCTTTATACTGTCACGCTACATAGGTATGCTTTGTACATGTTTTAATTTTGTCACATTATTATGAATATTTAAAATCTACGCATTGATAAGTGCGTCATACGATGTGTTCCATGATCTCAAGGCGTTTATACCTTTTTCGCCCGACTTCAAGGAGTTGCCCCGGTTTCCGCGATTATAGAACTGCCTTTTTCTTTGTTTTTATTTTATTCAAGGCTAGACAGTTCAAATACCTACGCCTCCGCTTAGGTGCATTGTACGCTTTACGTCGTGTATTGAAAGAATGATATACATCATTATTATTGTAGGCTTTATAAACTTCCAATATCTTAGTAACAATAAGGAACTCCATTGAAAAAATATTATGGCTTTAAAAAAATATGTTCATATAGATAGACTAATAAACGCTGATTCTGAATAAATAAGTTTTATTAAATAATTTAAAACGTAGACTTTTAAAAAAATTATTAAAAAGTCCATTTTAAAGCGTGTCATCAAAACACCCTGTCAAATTGGTATTATTGGATTGTTAATGGTGACGTCACCGCATCCATAATTCTCCAGTCACGTGGTCATATTATATAAAAACTATAACTAGCCATTCAACATTCCGTGTTATTGGTTTATAGAGATTTAGACATATAATGGTTGTTGTTTTATTGAAACATTATTTGGGCCTAAATAATTCAGTATCAAAAATATAGTATCCCTCTTAGTTTATCTATATTATTTAAAATATTCAAAAACTTTAACTGTACAAAAAACGATCTTAATGCCCAGTAATGCCTGTTAACACTCCAATTCTGAATTCCAAAATGGCCGGCAACGAACAGTTGATTCCAGTTGCCTACAAAATAGATGCTTCGGTTTCCATAATATTGATTTCGATTCGTAAAGCTAAAAAAACAATAACCTCAAACAATTTTTATACCACTCTCCCGTAATAATATTGAAGAATATAATCATATAATAAATATAATATAATAAATAAATAATTCCACCTAAATAACGTTTTACTTATTGAATAGTATCATTGCTTCTTCCATACAAAATGATAACATCTGTTGAAAATATCTAAAACTTTTGGTCACGATGACGTCACACTAGATACGATGGTTTTCGGGGGATCTTGAAAAATTAAAACTTTGACATTTATTTTAACTAATAAAACTTACTACAAAAATAAAAATAAATATGCAGTTATTTAAGTTAGAATGTCATTATTACTTAAAAAACATTTAACATTGGACTGGAGTTCCTTATTCAGGGTAGTTTGTCAAACATCTATTCTAATATCTACGGATATATGTAGTAACCTTGCACATAATGCGTTCACTAGCATGAACAGTGATGACAACTCTATTCCTTTAAAGCTGGATTTAGATCCAAAATGCCATCAGCTCCAAAAAAGTGGTTTAGCTTCTTAGCTCATTTTTCAGATAATCTAGTTGCTCTTTTTATACAAAAATCACGCCCGAAAAATGACAATTTAGGAGTTATTTATTTAAGAACCGGTTATTTTCGTATTGAAAACTTGGTTTGCATTTCAGAATTACTCTAGCCACCAATCGTATAATATAGCCTTAGTCCCAAATTAGGCTATACAAGTTAGCTCTTGTTACCTCCTTTTCGGATGTAGTCTGGCTTTATTTTAAAAATCGAGTTGGCAACGCTAAGCATGAATGACGTTGCGAGCTCAAAATAGTAGCAAAGACCTAGAAAATCCTAATAGAAAAACTATGAAAATTTTCTGAGACCGGAGTCTACAGTTCAAAATCTTTATATGGATTTCTGTTTAAATAATGTGTCGATTACCTGGAAGTGCATGAAAGAGTGTATAAGAAAATGGTTATTGAAACAGATTAAGGTTATAAAAAACCTATTTACTATTTAATCCTTGAAGCTATTAAGTATCAACAATTCAAAACTATACAAAAATTTGAGTATGACACTGCGAAACTCTTGGGGGCATTCATGAAAATATTAGTGAAAATGTTAAAAAATCACAAATGAAAAAGTTATGATACATTTTCGGCCAATAATTAAGTACTAGCAGTTAAAAACCCGCTCCGCGGGTTTTTGCTGCTAAACCCTGCGGGCGGCTTTTGGTTCGGCTTCGCCCAGTTAATGTTTGTATTTAACTATTATTCCAATAGTAACTGGTTTCAAAAATAGCCCGTTCCTCGAATCCACTGTCATCGAGTGATAGTCACCGGTACCAAGTAACCGAGAGAGGCAATGACGTCATATGTAATATATAGCCGCTTGATACAACTATGTATTACCGTCAATCTTTCCATATCCGGAGAGATACTACCTTTCAACAAATTCGTGGCAGTTATACCTAGGGGGACACGTTTTCGTCCGACTTGCTGACGGAAGTGGTGACATCTTGTAACGTTTAATTCTTGAATTCGAAACCGAAATTCAACGCTAGTTTTGTTTGAAATTCCACGTTCACAGAAGTTATTTGTGGAAAGAAATCAGAAATCAGGCGCTGCAAGTATTGTGAGGCTATTGTTTTTCTTGTTTCTTTATTCTGGCCGGTTAACTTTCTTGATACCCACCTTGCACAAACTTTTGTTGAATAATCAGTTGTCGAATAACTGGGGTCACCAAGAATGTCATCAACTCGCGTGCAGTCACTGCAATCAACGGCCTGCGCCGTTCCGCTTTTTGTCAGCCAGCTGTGTTCAGCTTCATTACAGCGACAAACCCATCTTCTAGCAGTGCTGACATACACTGTCGCATAATGGCACACATTGTTCAGTCTTTCGTGAATGCGAATGGGCGTTTCACTTTCTAAAGTCAAGAATCAATCACAGAACGCTGTCTATTACGAACATCGATGTCGGCCATTTTGCAAGCGACTGCAATGCTGCCACCTGTTGACGCAAAAAGTTACTATTGCAGTAGATTGTAGAAGAAGGTTTGAGGAAAAGTAACAATTTTTTTGTTGAGTAGAAAAAAATAGGAGACATTACTTTTTGACTGAGCCTCGTATATAAAAAAGTGGTGTTTTATTTTAAATTAAAAATGGAAAGAAGAATTGTATTATTGCTCTGTTTGAAAAACTTCATTAGAATTTTTATTTAATATCCTGTATCGCCTTTTGTAGTTTCAGTGTACCAACCTAACACTGTGAAACACCGTGCGTCATTATTCAACAATGCATTTTAAAAATTACTACGATCTTTGGATTTGCATACATACTCGTTTTACCAGACAAAGGTCATTCGGAAATGTTGAGGGCGCCATTGAGTCAATAGCAATGATTTTACACTTTGTCAACAAGAAAGAAATAAATATAAAGTAATATCAACACCCATTAAAACCCACATTTTGCCTTGATGCTTAACTTAACATTTTGCTTGATATACTTTACACATCACAATTAAATCATTATCAATGTAGGCAATTGGACGGCAGTTTATTTTTATATGAAAGACAAACTTTACGTACTCATCGAAATTAAAATACTGTAAAAAGACGGTCAAGTCTTAAAATTAGGTAACTACCAGTCTACTACTTGATAACATATTCGTAGAAAGCGGAAAACGCTGCATTATTTCTTTTTAGTTCTACGAAGATTCTGGATGGGTTGGAAGAAAAGGCCAGCATACAATAAGCTCTCCTTTGTACTAGTGCCATTTTAAAACAAATACGATGTACATTGCTGCGACTGCTGTTCCTTGGAATGGTGTGCTGGCTTTTGCGTTTCCCATCCTCATATAACTTAGTTCTTTTTAAAACCCGGGTGGCGTATTTACAAAATCTATCCGATTTCAGTTGCGGCGCGGCGGCGACAAAATCATTTACAAACCCTACCCTACACCGTTTCAATCGCGGCGGTGACTCAAATGGGATAGATTTTCATCAAAAATGATCTACAAACCTTACACCGTTTTAATCGGTTCGTTGCTCTAAATCATCTACAAAGCCTATTTTTTTCAGTGACGGTGACGATTGTAGTCATAGAGTAGCTTTTGTTTGTTATTATATACTTTGTTATTATATATTTATTTTTCATATAAATATAACCAATCACATTCATACATCGCCATTCATCATTGAAGATTTAAACTTTTTTGAAAATTATAAAAATTTTGAAATATAAAATTAAAAATATTTTTATAATTATCAAAATTTCAAAAATTTTTAATTTTAAAATTTAAGAAATTTCAAAAAATTTCACTTTCCAATAAGTTTCAAATTGCAAAAAGTTTCAAAATCCAAAAAATTTCAAATTTAAAAGAATTTCATATCGCAAAAAATTTCAAATTTCAAAAAATTTTCAATTTCAAAAATCATCAATTTTTCAAAAAATTATATACGTACGAATATTTCTAGAACACGCAAAAAGAACCATATGCAACCAATTAGGGCATAATAATGCATTGCTTACGGCTCTAATTACAATTCCCTAATGCAATTTCAAAAACTGTTAAATAGTTTACAAAAATTCGTCTTTGCAAACTTTGAAATCTCAGAACATGGTAAGGCGAAGTTAGAACTCTGTCCAACCAAACAGATAAAGGTCAACTGTCAGATACAAAATAGAAAGTGTAAGTGATGTTAGAACACTGTAAAATAAATGGAGCTTCTGAAAATTATTTTGGTTGTGGAAATGAGCAATAGAAATGGTTTTGCTTTCGAAAGCCAATTTTGGAAAAAAAAAATCATTTCGAATCTTGTCTGAAATGGCGATTTTTCAAACCTTCACGGACCGCAATCTCATTCAAAATCTCAATACGCACCAAACAACCTTCAGATGAACAACTCTGCTGTATTTTTTCAGGTGCAATTCGTCCTCGTGATGATACATGCCTTCCAGCTACTCTTTGTGGAGTGCAACTACCCGCGGGCCTTCGTGTGGTGCATCGGCCTGCACGCCGTCATGTTTTACTTCCTGTTCACCGATTTCTACAAACAAGCTTACATCAAGAAGAAGGCTGCGCAGGCGAAGAGGGTAAGAAGTTATAGATTTAATTGTAAGCTTTTAGTTTCAACCACGACCTTCTAGAAACAGACCTGCTTTTCAAGGAAGAAGGCCGCGCGCAGGCGAAGAGGGTAAGAAGTTGTATTAGTTTGGAGGCTTTGACCGACCTTCAAGGCAGGAGCTTTTATCGATGTAAACACGCGTCATTGGTGGTTTATTCCAATGACGCACAACCCTTTTTCAAACCTACTCGAGGGAGGGAGGGAGAGAGTGGGCTGTGCGTTGTTCAGCACAGTTGGCTGAATTTTCGGGAGTTAGCTTAAATATTATCATATGTCGTCGGTCCAAAGTAGCGAATCCGCATTTTTGACAGATTTGAGTATGTTCCGTTTAGTATCATTTTGCATTTTATGAGGCGGGTACTGCCGCCCCTGGAACCATTTATTGAATTTAGGCTACAGGTCGCCCTCTGCCATATGTCGCCGCAAGTGGTTCGCTACGTTTGGTGACTTGGTAAGGGTGCCTGGGTTCATGGGGTGAGGTTTGACTAGATCTTTGCCCATCTACTGCGTGGTTCGGGAAAACTGGCTCAGAGAGACCTTTTGACCTCTCCAGCCGGCCTCTCTCAACCGTGAATAATTTACCAAGAGGAGGAAAAGGTGTAAACTAGGATTAGAGGAATGGGATAACACAGCTCCAGTGGGACTCTCTAGCCTTGCACCGCAGTGATAGGAATAGATTCATGTGTCCGTCACTCCTGGACACATTGACCCCCAGATTCCTACCCGCCCTTCATACCTTTGTCCTTCCTGGAACTTTCTCTCGTTCCTTACCCTAAAAAGACCCCCACACACCATCAGCAGAGGAATATAAACGCTAGAAATATTTCGATTCTCATGCCTACAAAATTTAAAATCGTGCGTCGTATTTGCACTAGGCAAGTAAGCGAAAAAGTGTTTTTTATTTATTTTGTGCATAATTTTATTTATTTATTTTTTTAAAATTGTTTCTTATATTATTACTTCATAGCTAAGTCATGAAAAAACATTTTTTTAGTGGTTTACGCTTATATTTTTTGTTATGTAAATAATAATTTTATCGTATTTCCAATACATAGAAAAGCTGGTAGAAGCTTCAATTTATCCGTAGCATATTTTTTTATGTTCATACTGTAAACCGATTTGTCGTAAAGTTGAATCTAAATAGTATCTAAATAGGATTTCACGTATAGCTTCATCTTAAAGACGCCAAAGCCCTGAGGGAAATTATTTTCCATATGGCTTCCTGTGAGGAGCTAATCTAAAAAGAATACCCTGTCATTATTTTTCACTACACCTTTTTAAAACTAGAGATTTATTTAAGCTGGTTTCGTAACAATATTTATTTATTCACGTCTTAATGGATTTAACATGTATACATTATTATTTATTATACATACATAAGTTATTCAGGAGTATAATAATAAGCATATAGTATTTAACGTAATAAATATAAACTATAAAACATGTAATTATAAACTTAAACATAAATAGTTTCTTTCTTCAAATTTCGCAAATTCAGTTTGTGGCGTCATTATTAACTTAATGAAACAAATAATTTTGTGTACACCACTATTTAATTAACAATATCGACATGTTTCGAAAACAATGTTTTCTTCGTCAGGATAATAAGTTAATAAAAAATAACAAAAGACAAACAAGTATAGACAAATGAGAACATAGACAAAACATTAGAAAGCAGAGGTGATTATTTACTTAAAATATCATAAAAAACAATTATACAAAATAAAATATAAAAATTATTTTAGGATGGTTAAAAAATTACATTTATATAATAAAAAATCTTTTAAAACAAAACAGGAAGTCTAAATAACAAAATAAATTATTATAAATATAAGTATATATACGAAAATAAATTTAAAAGATGTCTCTTTTAAAAAAACGTTTGGTTATTTATAATATTTAATTTACTAATAACAGCTAGTATGAGGAGCATCGCTTGGCAGGCGTAAGTACTATTGTATTTGTATTTCGTGAATCTCTCCGGAGATTGACGATAGTATGATTATTATTGTAACTGGCAGTTATGAAAAATAATTGATAATACCACGGCACATTATATATGCCGTCATTGCCTGTCACGGTTACTTTGTCCCGGTGACTAGCTGTCACTGGATCCCAGTGGATCCGAGGAACCGGCTATTTTTTGAACCAGTTCCTATCGGATTTATAAAATGGTCACTTAACACTCAATCTGGGCGAAGCCGAACAGAAAGCCGCCCGCAGGGCCTAGCAGCACAAACCTGCTGAGCGGGTTTTTGACTTCTAAGTCTTCAATTATTTCTCATATTTTTTTGGATTTCTTCTTTTTGGTGTTGTTGCAAGGGACTTGCTCTAATTGTCTTTATACGTTTCGTAGCTAAAGAATAAATTTATTTATAAATTTATTTTCTATTTCGTACAGAATAAAAGTAAAAGCCTTATGCGTGTGAAAATAAAAACAGTTTCGAGAAATCAATGTTTTAATTGCGTAAAAATGAATCTAAGATATCAGATTTTTTCTGTTATTCTTTCGGAATTATTGTTACATTTTTTTAATATTTCTTAATTGTATGAACGCGATAAAAAGTGAAGTGATTGATTTCTTCCAAATTCATTAAATAAGAGGACTGTGTTTTTAAAATTTTGAATTTTCGGAAAATTTTCGACCATTTAGATTATGTTTACGGTCAGCTTTTTTTTCAACTTTTTTCATGTTGAAGCTTAAAATACTGCAATTTTCAAACACGATCGTATATTTCAGATACAAAAATCTAAAAGGCAATTTTATCTAGTTTCTAAAATAGTACTTGTTTTTACGACATCTTCAAAAATAAGAAATACACTAGATATTTAAAATACGTCGGAAAAATTCCAAAATTTGTTCCCTGATTGAAATCATTAAAAAACAGTCGTTTACATGAGCTAAGCTACCCTCTTAGGCTGTGTAAACATTTTTTTAATTAGTAGGTAATGTTTTCACATACACGCTTGTTTATCAATCGAATAAAATTTTCACGGGGTTCTTTTAGTAAGGCTGTCTGTGTATTGCGTATTTGTTATCATTTAAAATATATTGAAACGTTGACATAATTCGTAATGTTTATATTTTAAAAGATGACTAGTTTCAAAAAGAAAAATAAAAACTTTGAGTCTACATATTTCCCAGTTGTCATTTACGTATTTTTTCCTTCTTCGGATTTTCCGCTTCCATTTAATTAGCAAACTGAGAACTAACCTTACTAAAATTGCTAAACACCTGTTTATAGGAATGTCGTTATGAATAAATTGAACATTATAGAATAGGAAATAACTACTTGTGCAATACTTGGGTAAGACTCTCGACTAGCTATCCGGAGGTCGCGGGTTCAAATCCCTGCGTGTGAAAATAAATTTTATATACTGATTTGTATTATTGCACAATAGCTATTTTTAAATTATTTAAGGTATATTTGCGGCTCGTTCACGATATGCATGGGATTTTTTTTACTGATTCACACGAAATAGAGAATCAGATTTCTTTTCAGCAAGAGCTCAAAGATGTTCACTCAGTATCGCCATGGTCTAAGACCACCTTTTTTTTACATGAGCTCCACACAGGAGGCCCTGACGAAAATAACCTGTCACAATTAAAACGTTGCCTGAAATGGCTTTAGCCGTATTTGGTAAATAGATCTGAATAGACAGATACTTCCCCACCTTCCTCTTTCCCATCCCTTTTCTTTTCCCCGTCCCTTCCTCTCCCTGTTACCTTAAGCCTCACAACATCACCCAATTAGTGAAACCATGGTCTCAATGGCTCTACAGGATGGGAACAGTTGGGACTATTGTGCGGTATTCACATTAAAAAAACAAAATTCTCATGTTATTGTTATTTATTATGTTTCAATAAGCAACGTACTTTTCCAAACAACTTTAAAATTTAAACCGTTTTACTGTTAAAATTTCAATATGCCTACTAATTAGAATGTTGATTTTCAGGATCGAGACGCCTCAGACAAGGACGAAATGGATAAATTGAAAAATTATTCAGAAAAAGCGATACTAGCGGCACAGCGCGGAACCGTCATGAACAAAATTGCAGATAGTTACAGCAGTGCTCACCAGAGGATGCTTCTCGAGCATGCGCAGTAATTTTACTAATAAAAATTTAGATAATAAACTCACAATTTAGAAGTTAAGCTCAATAATGTTACTTCATTTTGTTCGACTTTGAATTGCTCACCATAAAAACCATATATTGTTTCCATTTTTACTGAAGTTTCCTTCCTTCTGATGATTTTGTCAGTGACAAGGAAACGTAAGTAAATAGTTTGAATGTGTTTTAATAGATGTCACTAGTGTTAGCTTTCCACACATATATTTTCATAAAAAACTTTTTTATTATGGACACAGTCAAGTTAGTGTTATTTTTCAGTGTTCATTATTTTTATAGAATCTCAAAACTATTATTTTCGTTAACAAAGATAAAAAGTATTATGCGAATCTGAATGTGCTCATAATTTCCCATTTATTTAAGAGATGTATAGACTAAAGTTTAAATGATAATATTATATATTATGATTAATTATTATTTTAAATAGTGGAGAATAACAATGCATTCCTGAACAAACAGAACCCACTAACGATTGTGTATTACAATACACAAAATCAATTTCATTTCTAATTTGCCCGAGAAAAATTGCTTGTAAAATGTTCCACAAACCAGTACAAAAAAATATTAATGAATGTTTTAATAACCACTCATAATTACAAAGGGTACATAAAGCCTTAATGACATTGAGCGAGTTTACAAGCTACTAGCTGGGAAATTCACTATCTGTTAGTAAACTCGGTCAGTGTAATCGTATTACTAGCTAACTAGCAGATTGTGGACAATCTCCCAAAATAGTAAAAATGTGGTCAACTTTACTCGCTACTCGCTAGCGTTTGCCTAAAGGTGGCAGCCCATCAACAGCTGATTTCGTAACTGTCAGAATTAGTTCGCACGGGAGTCGTTATTCTCGCTACTGGCTAGCGTGTGGCGCTAGCTGCGAACTCAAGTTTTCTACAAAATGTTGACAGAATTGCTTGGCGCTTGAGTCGTTATTTTAGCTGCTGCTGTCGCTACTGAGCGAGTAGACAGTTTTGTGTCTCACTCGTCGATTCACCCGCTTTTAAACTTAACGGCTAGTAGCTTGTAAACTCGCTTAATGTAATTGAGGATTACAGCTAAAAATGACTTTACAAGACATTGCCTGGACAATACAAAAAAAAATTGCCTCTGTCTTGTATAATTCAACCTTTTTTCTTAATTTCAACCTTTTGAAAAATATTATTATACAAGTACGCGAAATATTATAAATTTAATCTGATTATTTTCTACAAACCTACCAATCCAATATGAATTTTCAAGATAGTTGTTCCTTTTTTTCAGAAATTTTCTTCAGTTCTCCAATTTGTGAGAAAAGAACCAATAAAAAATCAGCATGTTTATTATTTGTCCAAAATAACATTCCTAAAACAATGCATATGAAAAAGGCAATGCAATCAATATTATACAGAGTGTAACAGCACGCAACCGAAGGATATTAACGAGCGTATTTGGAGTACAAAAAGTTGATGTCTTTTTGAATTTTTGATATACTTGCCTAAAGAGCTCCGGACCAAAAAGGCCCCTTTCCTTTCGACATGAGTTTAAAAAATGGTTGTTTAGAACAATAAGTTTTCATGGGTGGGAATACAATGTTTCAGCGAGACTTAAGAGATCGGACTTCAGAGTCTCTGTGGAGATGGGAAACCGTTATCCATTTAGGAACTCCCTTGGTTATTCTGACGACTTTATTTTGAAATTTATGCAATCTTTTCAAGTGGCTTGAGCCCAGATTGGGCTTGAGCAAGTTAGTTTTGGCCTTATTGTTGATTTGGGTATGAGGACTTTATTTTTAATTACATAACATGTGGTAAAAGGGCTGATAGGATTTTGTTGGCTGAGTTTAGGGTTTCGGTTATAGGCTTTTGCCAAGTTAATTTACTGTCAAGGGTCATCCGAGGTATTTGATGTTTTTTTCAAAGGGACTTTTTCTCCGATCAAGTGGATGTTGGCGGCCTTTTAGGGGATCTACATGAGAATACATAAGCGGCTCTTTTAGAGTGGTTTACACTTATTGATTGGATTGGATTGAAAAAAAATCATCGGACAGCAAAATGACATTTAGTTAAAATTGTACATCAATCACGACCTCTGAAGAAATTGGATAGGATTTTTATCAGATCATATTATACACAGGATGTCACAGCGCTTACCCAAAAGATTTTAACTAGGTATTTTGCTGTCCGATGATTTTTTTTTCAATCAAGAATCAGTGTAAACCTTTCCAAAAGTGCAGCTTTTTCGTTTTCTTTTTTCTGTAAAATGTACCCAACGGTGCTGCGCTAAAGATGAAAAAAATCGTCATTATTTTTAAACGATAGATTTCGAATTTGGATAAAAAATATTTAAATCTGTGGGATGTGGGTTATCAAAACATTTGTTAGAAAAACATGTTTTCCTCTTTTTAGATCATATTTCTGGACATTTGGATTTTTTGTGATTTGTAAGTGAAAAAATCTGCAACCTAGTTCATAAGTAAATATTTTATATGTTTACATTTTATAGATTGGTTTACATATCGACTGTTGTGTGGTAAAATCCTTCAAGCCACAAAATGAAAACTTTACAGGAGACAATGACAAATGTTTACAAACTCGTAAAACTAATTAAAAATCTTGAAGTTTATATGAAAGCGGTTTGTTTTTCAGTTCATAAATAAATATTTTATACGTTTACATTTTATAGATTGGTTTACATATCGACTGTTGTGTGGTAAAATCCTTCAAGCCACAAAATAAAAACTTTACAGGAGACAATAAAAAATGTTTACAAATACGTAAAACAAATTAAAAATCTTGAAGTTTACATGAAAGCAATAGTTTAATAATAATTTGTTTTTAAATATATTGATGTAAAATATTGCGATTCCATTAATAATTATGAAAGATTGACTAATTTCACCAATGATTTTTTCCAAATAACCTAAAAGAAATTTACGCAAAAAAATCGTTTTTAGTATTAAAAATTAATCAACTGATGTTGTACTTCGTTGTAAATGTGGCTTGAAGGATTTTAAAAAACAGTCGATAATAATATATAGTTAATAAACTAAATGTTAATGAAATTTGTGGCAAATAAAATTTATTTTAATAAAATAAGTTAAAAACTCTTTCAAAAGTGCCTAAATTTATTTTTACACTTTTTACGATTCTAGTTTTAAATACTTATAGATAAGGTAATTCTGCTTATAATAATGTAATTTTATTCGATTTCAATTATATTTTTCCTTGTTAGCTATTAAGTACCTACAAACCAGTGGCGTGCAGTCCAAACAGGCTGAAAAGCTGTGCCATGAAAAATAACGAACCTAAAAGTATACAAATTTTAAAGGCGTGACAAATCATATCCGGCCTCAGTGGTCGGGGAATAAGCCTCTTGACTCGCAATCCGAAGGTCGAGGGTTCGAATTCCGGCGTGCTCAAATAAATTTTATTTGATTAATTTGTGTTATTTCACAATTAATTCATTTATAATAATATATACTTAGCGGCACGTTTCCGAGTGGAAGATGCTCTCAGTATCGCCCTGGTGTAAGACCACCATTCAGAATTGAAACGTTGATTGAAATGGCTTTAGCCGTGTTTGGTGACCAGATCTGAATAGACAGGTACTTCCTCACCTTTCTCTTCCCCATCTTCACCCCCCCCCCCCCCCGACTACCTTCAGCCTCATAACATCTCCCAATTGGGGATGCCATAGTCTTACTGGCTCCAGACTGTGACTCTTTGAGATTTTAACAAAAAACAACAAAAAAAACCTGAACATAAAAACTACACACAGCCTACCTTTGGTAATAAGTAACAATGCACGCCACTGCTACACATACATAATGCTTAAATTTAGGTTTTAGTTTTTACCTACAATTACTTGAAATATTGTTTGAACATAGACAAATATGCGTTTGAAAAATCCATTACTTCACAGTGAATGAAGTGGAATTTAAATGAAACAATATAACTTTGTTAGAATCTCTTATACCTATATTTTATTTACGCCGACCGGTTCGGAACGACCGTTCCTTCCTTTGGGCAAACGTAATATAATGACTTGACAATTACAAAGAAGTGGAATATTTTTAGTGTTCGTAAATTTGTCTATGATCATGCAACATCTTTTGAAGTGAAGATATCTTCTATCATGATTAATATTTAGTTGTGAGAGGTAATGGGACTTGAAAATGAACGCGTTGATGTTTTTTAAATATTTATATTAAAATAAACTACAATATTGAGTTGCTCGTGTTCTACAACGTGATACTACTTTACAAATAGAATTAATATTAATAAAAAATAAATTTTCAAAACCAAACCCGTTTTTTACTACTTACCTTTTGATCTTTAGGTATTAATGGACAATTTTCAATTTAAATTTTCACCATTGACCAACATATCCAGACAATAACTTATAAAATCGATGTAAGCGCTGAAAATATATGTAAGTTTGTGAAGTTCTTGATTCTAAAATATTATGTTCTAGTAATATATTTTTAACGTAAAGGGTCATACACTAGGGACTGCCGAACTTTGACAGTTGATAGCGGCCATATTGTTGAAGCGACATCTGCCAAATTGGCTGTCATTTATTCAGTCTGTTTTACCAAATCACCGTGGATGGATATAGCGTTCAACAACACGTGCTGATGATAAAATTGTTTAAAATTTAATTAATTATTTAATTGTTTAAAATTGTTTACTGATTAAATCTCACGTGGAGATGATGTGAACTGGCCACCGAGATTTGACCCCGTTAGACTTTTTCCTGTGGGTTTTTCTTAAAGCCATGTCATCGGTCAAATTCAGCCTGATTGATACGCCAGAATCATGAAAAATTGGACATTTCGGATGTGCGCCAGAGAAGCCGCGGCACACATTTGAACGATGTTATATTCCATACATAATGGCATCGTAGACCTTTCAAACGAATAAAAAATTTCGATGATTTCTCACACACACTTTGTTTTATTTAAATTTAAAGATAGGAAGCTCTTAATTAAAGACCCTTTATTATTTGTGTTTTATATTAACATTAAACCCTTTTATTAACATTAAACCCTTTTGTTTTATATTAACATTAAACCCTTTTGTTTTATATTAACATTAAACCCTTTTAATTGTTTTATATTAACATTAAACCCATTTCCTTCCCAGAACTCTCCTCTCCTCCTTTTCCTAAAAAAAAAACCCTCCCCACAGCATCCCCAAGGATGACATAGGCCATGAGGGGAATTATTTTCCTCAGGGCCTCCTGTGTGGAGCTCATGTAAAAAAAAAATTATTCGTTCATTCACCTAGTTTGGTGGGTCTATTTAAAAAAAAATCGGAGGCGGAAAAGCGCTGAAAATTTTGTCAATATGCAATATGATTCCATCACTAATCATGAGACTCTTCAATAACCGCATTTATTCCACATTCCATGACTAAAATTCTAAGGCTCTAAGTAAAAAGGCCTTAGCCAGAGTAACATATGCGGAAATCGTGTTATTAAAAATATATACATTTGCGTCTTAAAACAACTCTTCAATTGTAAAATTTTATGAAAAGAGATATTTTATGGAATGCTCTATTCATCTATAGAAAATCACTTCGAGTGTTCGCGGAAATCATTAGGATGATTATATGTTTTTTGCAATTCCTAAGCCCATTTACATGATCATGCGTATGTATATATTGTTAGTTGATCATCAAGTAGGCACATGATCGAGTACTCTGGAACTAGCAAAAAAGGTCGTCCATCTATATTCAACTTTTAAAATTCAATCTGTGTTTTTTGCCAATTATTATTACATTAATGTACAATGTACCATATTGTGCACGTTCAACTCCTAGTCGAGTTTTATTAAATTCTGTTTGGATTTTTTCAAACGGTTCCATTTGACGAGTTGAACCCCGTCAGTTGACCCCCCGACATGCTTATACATATACAACATACAAAATATGACTAAGATGGGGTGTGCAGAGAGAAAGTACCGCCGAATAACAAAAGTATAAAAACATATTTTCATTCAAGCACATCAAGGAAAAAACTTGTCTTTATTACAAAAAATCGACATTGTAAATAAATTTGTTTGATATTCATACCAATTTATTATTAAAATATCATTTCGGGAGCCAACTGTCGGGGGTTCAACTGTGGGCTTATTCTGCAACAAATAATTTTTCTTAAAAATATTTTAATATAAATCAATCATAAAAAAATCGCAAGTAAGAAAATCTGAAGTCATGAAAATCACTGTGGAAATCACTGAAATCAGCATAACGTCAGTAAGCGCCCCTGAGAAGATATTTTACAAAAACTGCGCTGTATAAATTATTTAATTATAAGAGGGTTGTCCAAGAATTAAATACCGTTTTAATTTTAAAAAATCAGGAAAATTTTATATTTACAAAAAAATCGCAAAAATTGCTCTGAAGCAGCTACCAAGCCGGATCACCGCTCATTTTTTAGGAGATAATCTGAACTACTTTGAGAAATAATCTCCGCGTCGCCGAAAATGAGGAAAGGTTTTTAATTCTTGGACAACCCTCGAAATTAGAAGATTTATAAAAGTAGGTATCCAAAAAAAAGTTTACAACAAATAATACAATATTGAGAATACCCAAAGATTTATGATTTGAGATTCTCACAGCCAAGTATTATTGTGATTTATTTTCGGGGTATCATGCCGTGTTTAGTCAATATGCAGAGCGTTACAGTGACCAACATCAGGGCAGATGTGTCCGAAACATTGGCGAAGTAAACCGGTAGCCCAACACGGCTTAATACCCCCAAAATAAATCATGATAGAATAAATCTCTGTTTGAAAAAGGTTTTTTAAGAAAACCCATCTATCATGGATTAATGGATTATCCTTCCTGATGTTTTGCGTACCACTTTGAAACCAGTGGTATAACAACTCAAAATCAACTGAACTCAATACCTCTTTTGGTAAGTCATTAAAAGTTACGAAAAAAAATATTGAAAGATAGCACAAAACCTAGCCTATCAAAAATTTTTTTTTAAATATTTTTCGTCACTTTTAATGACTTTTCAAAGGAGGTGTTGAGTTGAATTCATTCCGAGTTGTCCGGTCACCGGTATAAATACACGAATTTGTTAATGTGAAATCTATATGAATATGTTTTTGAAGCAATGTTTTTTTTTTTGTTATTATAATTCCACGTTGATAAAAAACGAGTGACTTATTTTCTTTTTTACCACTTATCTTACTATGATATACTTTACCGACGCGATATCAATGTATACAATTTATAGGTTGAGTCCTCAATATTTACTTTTGTCTTCAATCTATCAAATCATGTTACTTGATTGGAGGTTGGATCAATATTCATATAGGAATCAAAAACCCTGTTTTTTTGCTTTTCTACTCAACCTTGCCTGAATGCTAATTCTCTTAAATAATAAACATAAGTTATGCAGTCTCATAACAAAATACTTAGTGAACGCGTGAAGAAAGCGTTTCTCTATTGTTGTATTATGTAAAACCGATTTTTTTGTAGGTCAACATTAGAAAATTAACACATCGTCATATCGAAGGTGGAATTTGAAATTTAACTTTGAGTAAAAAAAAGTTTTATTCTAATAAAATTCAACTAGCTGTTTACGAAACTAGGAACATATATCTAGAACAGTGTTCCGCAAACTTTTTGCGTTCAAGGTACACCTACCAAATCAAGAAATTTTAGAGGCACACCAAAGAAAAAAAAAACAATGTTTATTCAATATTCATTATTAAAATCAATATAATATGAAAAGGTGTTTAAAGAGAAATGTGAGCTTGCTTAAATGAGCACAGGCAAACAAAATTTGGAGCAATCATGTAATCGTAGTGAGAGTTAAGAACCCCAATTCGCATAAGTGGTGAAAATGTTAAGAGAATTGCAATAGCACACATTGAAAGCAGTAGATACTCATTTTTTTATGTGCAGCCAAAAACGTGCTAGCTCTGCTTCGGAAAATATTAGTTTTAATGTCCGATCAGTTTTTAGCTCCACGAATTTTTCCTGCTCGTTTGGGGTGTCCAAGGGAAATTATATCTGATAATGGATTCTTGGAATTAACTAGCATATTAGCGATCACATAGCTTGCTTTTTGCGCCCTGTTTGATGTTTTGAAAGACGAACTAATGAAAGTAACCTGTTTATTAGACTTGTCTTTTGTAAGTTGAACAAAGGCTTTGTCTTTTTGAGCCACCGATGGGTTTTTAGTAGTTATAATGTCGTAAAAGTTACTGGGCACCATCGAATTATTACCCAAAGCTTCTCCACAAACAAGACATTTTGGGAGTGGGCATGATTCGTCTTTGCAAAATTTAAAGTCATAATATACATAGCTAATCATATTTTCGATTAACCTTGAGGAGAGTACGGCTGCACCGTTCATGCCCGAAAAAAAATCTGCTCAAAGGAGTACGGCCGCACTCGGTGCGGCGGTGTTTGTAGAAATTCTCCAAAGAATATTAATTTTTAGTACTTATATGAAATTGTTTGTTGTTATTAATACCTATCTGATTAATTCGGTTACCTTAATATTATATCTATAGGTAGTTTAACCCTTCGAATAATGAGAAAATAATATCTATGAACTTTTGCCTGTCAAAGTTTGCACGCAAAAATTCTCGGTTCTTCCCATGCATTTCAAATGTTCATTTTTATTGGTTATTTTTTAATCTTTTTGAAAAAAAAAAATTGTTCTAAAATTCAGATAAAATAATCTTTCCGATGTTTGTATCGAAAATTAATATTTTTGTTTTAAAATATTAAAATTTTTATATTGAAAATGTGAATTAGCTTAAAAATTACGTACCTGGAGTTTCCCCCAAAAAGTACATAAAATAAAAGAAAATTAAAATTTTTAATACAGAATCCTTTTTATAAGAAAATTTGTAATAAAACTGTCACTTCACTTTTTATCACATTCATACAATTTTAATTTTAAATTAATTGTTTATTACGTCACACATTGGCGCAAAATAAAATCGTCACTTATGATTGGATTTGTAAAATATCTGATCAATATAGCGCGTTTATTCATAAGGCAATAAGAAGCAATATTTCTTTCGCTTTCAAATATAAAAGAAATCACAAATTTTTGCTTGACAGGAAGAGAGATATCTAACTTTTAATGACGCTCGGTCGTTCTGGGACAATCTGGGTCTCCTGTTATTATAACGGCATATGATGTTTTGGGACAACTAGGGTCTTCTGTGATTAGACGGGTTAATAAAAAGTTTATTTTTTTATAATACATATATACTATAAATTTAAGAATTAAAGTTTTTTTGGAAAAAACATCTCAAAACACTTTTTTCTCCCAAAAACTCACTGTCTTAGAGGTTAACAAGCTTAAATTTTTTCTTCATAGATTCTGCTTCTTCTTGGGAATCATTAGTTTCAATTGACAAACTTGCGGTACTTTAATGAATTTATCCGTTTTACACACGTATTATGGGCTATTTATTTGTAATTTAAAAAATCAATTACGTTCGCGACGACACAATCATAAACTAGCGCTAACTTAGCTTGCTTAACTTAGCTTAGCTTTGCTAGACTTAACGGCTTCGCGCTAACGAACGAAGACGAAGCGGGCGCAGCGTCACAATGATATATTGTCACATTGCAGCGAGGCACACTAAGGATGGGTTGTTTCAAAAAATTTGATGGATTCATCAAATATTTTAAGTTGATTTTTACGTTCTGTGTAGGTTCTATTCAAGTTCTGTTATTATATCGTGATAGAACAGCTGCTTCACAAAACTGAAATAATCACAGAACTTGAAGAGAACTTACACAGAACGTGAAAATCAACATCAAATATTTGATGAATCCATCAAATTTTTTGAAACAACCCGTCCTAACTACCGCCCACGGCACACGGTGGTTCCCTTAGAACAATTTAGCTAGACAAAAAGATTTCAACGATATTTTTATTTATGTACAAAAATATACTCACAGCATAGAAAACAGTTCATAGCATTATATTCGCATCAATAAAAAAATTAAAACAATATGCGCTACGCGTGGCAACGATGTAAACACGACACTTTGAATGTGCCAGGCGGCCTCCCTGCGGCCCATCTCTTTTGGGTGTACGCGCTGTTCGGTCGTTAGTGGTGTTATTTGAAATCGGAGAGAAATTACGTCAAGAAAAAAATTAAAGTCCATAGTATGTTCTTTCAAATTTATTTAAGTATTTAATAATTTGTTTCTTCCATATTACTTTTATTAGTCATTAAAAAATCGTGAAACCATTATCAATATTTACAATTATTTGCCAAAGTTTGATTAAACTTTCAAAATCGTGTACCAATTTGTACCTCCAACTAAACAATTTTCATGTAAAACCATTCTTTATCTATATTTTCTTATAGAATTTGTCTGCTCTTACGTGCTCTTTTGACTTTTATAGAGCCTCTACCCTTGATCTATATTTTGGAGATGTTAGAAGAAAAAGGCGCATCAAAGTCGAGTTATGCTGCAACATGGAAAAAATTTGGTTAAAAAAACCGTTTTATAGTTCTCGAGAAAAATTTACTAAAAAAGAATAGCTTCATTTCTATTAATATTTCATAGGAAAAGGTCGAAGATACGCCCCAAAATTCATGTAAAAAAAAAAACAGAAATGGCTTAATACAGTTTTTTTTCTTCCGGTAGTTACGTGTGATGGTGGTGGTGAAAAATAATTTGGTTTTTGCTCGTTAAAAAGTAAAAAAAGAAAAATTAAATGTCCTATGAATTCTCGAAGTCTAAAAGAACTTTTTCATGCTGCTTTAGTCAGTTTGAGGTCAGATGGAAACGGGAAACTGAAACTGCAGAGGTCTGTTGACAGTGCCACATAGGACTATTATCATTTAACAAAAGTGATGATAGTGACTCGACCATAAACAAATGTCATTCAATTTTGTTCTTATATTATGTTACAAATAATATTTTTAACTAATTACTTAAAATAAACAGATTGTTATGACTTATTTGAATCATTGTACTAAACGCAATGTATTTCTATTTTATTTTACTTTGAAAATTCTGTGACAGTGGTTGAAATAAATGTAATTTTTTTTAATAATTTTTTTTATCGTATTGTGACCCTTTTGCATCATATTCCGTGGAAAAATATTTTTGTCTAGCTAGAACGGGATTTGGGACCACTGTGCGGCACACCACTGTGCTGCGACACACACTTTGCGGAACACTGATCTAGAACAACGACATTGAGGGAGGGGAATATTATTTAATCATATATTGCATAGTAAGACAGCTTCTTACTTCTATGCTTAGCCATAACCTAAAAATAGGGAGAGAGCTCTTCACAACATAACGTGTATAACAAAACGTACCTTTAGGTTGTAACAGTTTGAAACCCTGCATTCTACTAACTAACTATTTTCTACGAGCTTATTTGTCAAAGAGTTTCAAAGAGAGAATCAGAGAGGCTGGACGTGTTTTGACGAGGGAGATATACTTCAGTAGATCTCCGTCGACCTGTGAGCTAGTACTTCGTTTAATTTTGGATTTCATATATTAATATTTGATTTACCGTTTAATATTCTATTCAATTTCTTGAACTGGCGCATTTTGTCTTTTTCCTTCCCAGATCTTCCTCTCCTTCGTTTTCCTAAAAAAACCCTACACAGTATTCCCAAAGATGAAATAGGCCCCGAAGGAAATTGTTTACCTCGGAGCCTGCTGTATGGAGCCAATGTAAAAAAAGAGAAACCAATGAAGGATACTTTTTTCAAATCTATTAAATCTATCTTTTTACTAATGCGCGTTAATCGTACAAAATATCAAACGTCAGTGTCAAACAACTTATATTTTTACTTTTGCGCGTTAATCGTCAGTGTCAAACAAACTTATCTTTTTACTTTTGCACGTTAATCGTCAGTGTCAAACAAACTTATCTTTTTACTTTTGCACGTTAATCGTCAGTGTCAAACAAACTTATCTTTTTATTTTTGCGTATTAATCGTCAGTGTCAAACAAACTTGTCTTTTTACTGATGCGCGTTAATCGACAGTGTCAAACAAACGTATCTTTTTACTGATGCGCGTTAATCGTCATTGTCAAACAAACCTTTCTTTTTACTGATGCGCGTTAATCGTCATTGTCCAACAAACTTATCTTTTTACTGATGCGCGCTAATCGAAAAAATTTCAGTGTCAAACAAGCCTATCTTTTTACTTCTGCGCTTTAATCGTCAGTTTCAAACATTTTTGTTTTTCATTTACATTTTTATGCCACAAACTTATCTTTTTACTTATGTGCGTGAATAGTTTTAGTTAGATGTTCCTCAAAATATTTAAATATTGAGGATACGTTCATATCAAACATCTTGTCAATGGCAAACAAAAGAAATAAATCATATTTTTTAGAGCTGAATATGCAAAAAAAAGATTATCGCAAATAATTTGTAAACCCATTATGATTTACTGTAATGATAAACTAAAAAGGTACTAATAAATGAAAACAAATAACTTGTACACCTATTTAATCAACAATATCGACATGTTTCAAAAACTATGTTTTCTTCGTTAGAATAATAAGTTAATAAAAAATAACAAAAGACAAACAAGTATAGACAAATGAGAACATAGACAAAACATTAGAAAGCAGAGGTGATTATTTACTTAAAATATCATAAAAAACAATTATACAAAATAAAATATAAAAATTATTTTAGGATGGGTAAAAAATTACATAATGAAAAATCTTTTGAAACCAAACAGGAAGTCTAAATAACAAAATAAATTATTATATATAATATAAGTATTAATACGAAAATAAATTTAAAAGATGGATATTTTTAAAAAACGTTTTGTTATTTATAATATTTAATTTACTATGAACACTTTTCCTAATTTCTAAAATTTTGAAATTATCTAATTGTAAACCCGTTGTGTTAGTGTGTAAAATTTTTAAACCTTTATTAATATCAAAAGAATGACTTGTTTCTAAAATGTGGTTGGCAAATTCTGAATAATTATTATTACTTAAACATCATTATGACCAGTCAGTGGTTGAGTGGGCATCGCGTTTGGGTCCCACCCGGGCGTCGCGTGTTCGATTCCTCGGCTGGCTGAGTCCTCCATCACAACACAAGCAACATTTTCGGCTTTCTGTGGTGGTAGTAGGAGATTTTCAAACATTGTTGGGTTATTCGTAACCCGGGAATGTTTGTCTTTCTTTTTTAAATAAAAATAAAAAAAGAATCTTAGATGTTTCTTACCTCTAATGTTAAAATTTCTAGAATCTTCCCAATATAAAAAAGTTACAATCATTACAAATTAATTTATTAACCCCAAATTTGTTCAAAAAAACACCTTTGTCCTTGTTATTTAATATATAATTTTTTAATTTGTTATTGGCGTAAAAAGCTGGTTGGATATTATCTGGCATGTTACACAAAGTTATTTGTTTTCATTTATTAATAATGATGACGCCACAATGTGAATTTGCGAAGTTTGAGGAATTAAAAAGGTACTGTTTGGAGTGTGTCATTAAATTAGTGATGACAATTTGTAGATCAATGAAACAAGTTATGTAAGTACTGTTGCAAACTCGCTCTGATCTAGGCGTCAATGGTCCAATCCGTTTGCGGGCCAGTTTCCATTATAATTTCTTATAATGTGAACAAATTGTCTTATTTTACGTGTAGCATGTAAGAATTTAGTAATTTTTTTAAAGCTTTCCACTATAATTTCTTATAATGTGAATACATTGTATTATTTTACGTGTAGCATGTAATAATTTTGTATTTTTTATGTAAGCGTAATGAAACAGATTAAGAAATAAGATTTATAAAATCAAAAAAAATCTAACTTTCTATTACAACACATAAATACTTGTCACACTTAATCATAAACACGTTAACACCTCAGCACAGGTTTTTCTAGTGAGGTGTTCACGAAACGTACAATATTACCCACACACAGTTTTATCTTCTCAAACCTACCTTACACCCAACATAATGCTTAAAAAAATAATCTTTCCACATACTGCTACTGAATATTATCGTCTTTGTACTACTATATAATCCACTGTAATTATTTGTGAAATGTGTATTCAAGAATAGACGTAAATAAATAAATAAGAAAGGGACGCTCAGATGGTTTGGGCATGTGAAAGAGCGAATGAATGAGGAAAGGAGTGTAAGGAGAATATATGACGCAAATGTCGTATGCAAATGTGAATGGTAGACGAATACGGGGACGCCTGAGGAAGACATGGCACGACCAAGTGAATCACATACTTGAGTCGAGCTATGTCAAGAGTCAGAATAATAGAAGAGCATGTATGATACGATGTATGAATGTGAATGAGGCAAAGAGTGTTTGCCAAGATCGAGTTGTCTGGCGATCCGTCCTCTCTGCCTACCCCTGCGGAGAAACGGCGCGATGGTTAGTTAGGTATTGTAAATCACATTATGTAATAATTTAATGTAACCAATGTTTTATTTTGTGAGTAAATTTACAACACGTAATAATGCATATTGTTCGAGTAAAAATTTGTATCGAGTAATGCAGGTCCCCACTTGATACACAGTAATGAAAACTTGTACAAAAATATTTTCATTGTGCATTGTATTATTTTATAATTTATTGTGTACAACCTGTGATAATACGTATTAAACAAATAATAATTTGTATCGAGTTATGTAGTTAAATAATTTGTGATGCACAGTAATGAATTCTTGTACTAAAATATGTTCATTGTGCATTGTATTATTTTATAATTTATTGTGTACAACCTGTGATAATACATATTGAACAAATAATAATTTGTAATATAAAAATTTTGCAACCAAACATAAAAAGGTCTGAAAACAGTTTTTCGCCTTAGGTTTTTTTCTTACTAAAATTACTGATAACGATATCATCATTCGAAAGTCGAAGAAATTCGGCAGACGTACTGTTCTTCAAAAAATACCTACCTCTATGATAGATTGAATTAAGAGTGCCCATCAGACAAACCAGACAAAACCACGCATTAAAGATTCCTCAATGCAACACTAATACTAAATACACTAACTCTAAACAAAATACATTCATTCACCGCGCTCCACATATCTTTAACAGTGAATTCTACTTATTTAACACAGTACCTAACATTTTAAAACCTATGATGAATAAATAACAATTACACTTACATATTACTTTACACCGAATATATCCATCCCTTCCCCCCCTCCCCCTCCCCCCATCCCATCCGCATAGCTTTTTTTAACTTTTTATTTCTTTATATTCCCTAAATAATTAATACACGTCCATAAGCAATGATTAATACACGTTAATAAGCCATTCAACATTCCGTGTTATTGGTTTAGAGATTTAGACATTTAATAGTTGTTGTTTTTATTAAAACATTTAGGCCTAAATAATTCAGTATCAAAAATGAAGTATCTCTATTAGTTTATCTAAATTATTTAAAATGTTCAAAAACTTTAAACTGTACAAAAACTATCATAATGCCTCTCGCAATGCTCCAATTCTGAATTCCAAAATGGCGGACGTCGAACAGCTGTTCGGTTCATCCTCCACACGTAGAGTTCGGAACGGGACGTTCCCCGCGCCACTATAGGCCGCCGCGCAGAAAAGTAAAGACCGAAAATAAGCCTGAAATGGCGCGGGACACGTCCCTCTCCGAACTCTACTGTGGAGGAGACTTTATTTATGCCTACATATAATATTAATAATGCAGATCGTGGAACACTAATAAACTGTTTATCAGGTGCTGTCGCAGATGTATTATTGCATTTGATACAATACAATAACAGTAGCGATGAGATGTTGACATTTTACCTAATGTTTTTCTATGTTAAAAGCAGTTAGGTAATCTTGAATAAAAAACGCCTCGACTTCTGATACCTCTATTGATTTCCAAACAAAATGACAAAACCTGTTGAAAATAACTAAAACTTTTGGAAAGTGATGACGTCACACGATTCACACTAGATACGGTGGTTTTCGGGGGATTTTGAAAAATTTAAATTTTGATAATTATTTTTAACTATTAAAATAAAAAAAAATATGCAGTTATTTAAGTTTTGAAGTTAGAAGGTCGTTATTCATTTAAAAAAAATTGGACTGGAGTTCCTTATTGAATTGAACCGCAAATTTTACTTTTCTGCGCGGCGCCGGCGGCTTGAAGCGGTACGCGGTGCCCCTCAGAGTATATATTGTTACTCTAAGCGGTGCCCTCGTTCCAAAGCACACATGCAATACCAATGCCCTAAAGAATGAACCCGGAACTCACCCCTGCTGAAAGTTGATAACTTAACGCTGTCTCTTTTACTCTCGGGTAGCAGGGCCTGTGATGCCATGTCCAAAAAATCAAAAACCATGTTTCAAGGATAAAAAACCATAAATATGTTTTTAAAGGGCAAAAATATGTTTTTCATAAATTTTTATAGAAAATTTAAATCAGAAAATAACTTTACCCGTTACTTTAATTAAGTAAATAGTCTATAGTACTGTATTAAAAACATAAAATTAGTATTTTCCGAAATTAGTATTTTCCAATAATATAAAAATTAATGTTTTTGAAAAAAAACGACAATTTTTTTACCATTTCAAGTTTAATTTGTAGAACTCCAATTTAAATTACAAAATTAAGATACAAATAATAATTAAATAAAATTAAGTTTTTGAGATCGATGGGATGAGAGTGAAAACTCAAATAACATTTTTGTACATTTTATAAAAATTTATTTTAATTAATGTATTCGTATTACTTATTGAGAAAGTTAAATTAGATAAAGAGACAATGTGCCAAGAACTATGTACTTACCCAATTTCAGGATTTTCCTACGCGACCAATCTAATGAAAGAAAGTATTTCACTCAAAAGTACAAACTTTTGTGGACCGGTAATCATGTCATATTCGACATGTTCGTTCCTTCGCTTTTTTTCAAAAAACCTTGGAGATATGGACCCTAAAAACCATGAAAACAAGGTAAAAACCACTCACCTGGCAATACTGGGTAGGGCTGAATACCGCCTGTTTCCCCTACTCCGAAGTCGTTGTGCTTATGACGTCACGCGGACAATCCAACATGCAACCTGCGTTGGGTACGATATTTACGAACAAACTTTCAGAGATAATTTTTTGTAATTATTTCGGTCAATTCATAAATTATTGTTATCCTGCATCGTAATATATAATATATATACCTACATGAAGCTCATGAAATATGTATTAAACATTCAATATTTCAGGACATTTCTCTTTCAGCCGAGAGCAAAATAGATTTTTTTTTGAGATATCGGTAGGGGTTGGGGGTTTGAGAAATATATATTTTTTAAGATCACTCTTTATTTCATATACTACCAAATATGTTTTTGATGTAGAAATAATACGAATATTTTCGTTAACCGCAAACTTCACATAACTGCCCTTTCCCCTTTATTTTATAGTTCAGATACGCGATCTAACGACCCTAGACGGGCGTAAAATGTTGGTTGAAATACATCGGCGGTACCAACCTAACGGTACTAATCATCCAGTCGGCGACGACCTAACCTATAAGTGGAGTGGCGTCCTCTTCGGTTCGCTGTCAGTCGTTCGTTTTTCTGACGTTTTTTTTATTAGTTTTTTGTGTTTTTAGATACAGCGTACAAAATTAAGTTTCGTGCAATGCTTTTATAATAACTTTGTCTATTTAAGTAAGTGGGCGGCCTTCAGTAGCTATCTAACCTTAAAAATATCTGTCATATGACACCCAAATCCTTAAGTTTTTTGATGATTTTTAATTCAAAAGCTTCGAAGTGTGTGTTAACAAGTTGTGTAGTAATTATACCTTGAGGAATTATGTTTAAAAGGCATCATTTTAGCTGAGTTCAATGCTCCGAATCTTGTTCCGTAATAAAAAGGTGTAACCTTTTTTCCGGCAACCGCTGTGTTGAAAGTGAATCACTTGTGCGAAATCGACTTGTGGAATTAAATAATGGTATCGTACATATCATTAATCTCCATAAGATTACACGGATAGTGGTAATTTATATCAATAATAAACAATTTTCTCAAGAAACAGCGCCAATCGCCGATTCCCCGAGAAGTTATTCAAGGTAACGTCCATTATCCATCTCTAATAGATTATAATTACGATACTAAGCATAATATTATAATTTCTGCAATATCTAAATTTTACCACTAAGCTTCACCACAGGCCGCATATATATCCTTTTTATATTACTGTTAAACAAGGTTAAAAATCTAATAAAACGTCTAGAGGTTTTTCCAGTCACCAACCAATCAATTTATTCTTTTAATTAGCGTTTATGTGTTATAGTTCGACTAAAAACCCATTAATTCATGTTATGAGATATTCATTTCCAAATAAAATCCCTCAAAAACCATTACTTAACGTCAAAATGTAAGAGACAATAAATTGTTGATAGGATATGCTGGACAATTTTGCTGTCAAAATATACTGATGATTTTCATATCATTAGACACAAATTGATTTGTGAATCGAACCAGCGTACTACCTACATGAATTAGCATTGTGTGACAGTTTATCCAAGTCGTGCGTTTACCTATTTGGCCCAATTCGCAGAATTTCGTGCGCACCATGGTGTAATAATATTCCTTCCAACCTTTTTTCAGTGCCTATTTCAGTATTCTTTGCATTGAACACAGAACATAGATCTCCCAATCACACTCTGCACACTATTATTTTTTTCTAGCATCGCTTTAATAAATACTGTATAACAATTGGTTCTGCAAACATGAACGGCAGTAATATCTGGATGCGGTAGAAGCATCCGGTCGATGGTTCTGGGTTCGGGTTCGGAAAAGGAACATCTGCCGTTAGGTTTCTATTTTTGTGATCAAATTCAAGGTGCACGACTATCAACTGACTTATTGTGGCGGATGTGTTTATCCAACACTACGAACACTACATAATATAATATTATTGTAGTATGCTCACGCTATGTTCATTCCGCATACCGCCCACTTCTGTTATGATGCAAATCGGGATACTATATAGGTACTAAGTGTTCCGCTCCGTGGGAAGTGGTGTCTGCCAAATACAAGAATATTATTTAGTAGGAAGTCGGTAGTTAATATCAGAAAACACGTGCGATTTGTGGACTTTAGTTTAGGAATACACATGGACATGATGTGCAAACAAGAAGATAACACGTTAGGCCTCCTGCTTACCGCGCTGATAAGGAGTTTGTATCAGTCATTAATTAACTAGGTACTGTCAATGGTTTGTGTGCATAAAAAAACTGCATACTAAATATCAAACATCATGAATGCATCGCATGAATCTGATTTTACGGGTAAAACCTCTCAAATTGTGAGCTCTAATCACACGAAATTTGCAAAGCCGTTTCTGGTTGGTATTTCTAGGTATTTTTTTTTAGTTCGCAACACCATTTCGGTAATCAGGTACCTAACTGAAATAACCATTAAATTGTAAAAAAAGATAGTAATATTCGGAACTAATCATTCATTGTTGGTTCCATATTTATATAAAGTACAAATTATTGAATCCCAACTCTCCGGAGCCAGTGGGACTGTGGCATCCCAAATTAGAGTATTGATGATAGTGGGGAGGGGGAAGGAGATAGGAAATAGGAGGGTTGGGAAGTACCAGAAGAGCTATTAGATCTAAGAGATCGTTCTCCCGTGAGATGTCCTGTAAGATTTGTGTGATTTTCTACAGCTGTTAAATGAATAAATAATCATGCATACTTGCAGGAATTTGTGAATAAAACGACCCAAACTAAAATACCTGACAGCTCACAGCTGAAATTTTGACATCGACCGATAGAAAAAGCAAATAACAGCCGTAGAAAATCACACAAATCTGGCAGCACTTCTCGCGGGAGAACGATCTCTTATCATAAATTTTAGGGAATAGCCTTTCAGATCAGGTCAGGTCAGTATTTCAAGCAACGTTTCGATTTTAAACGGTGTCGTATTGTGAGACCGCCGTTCAGAACCGAAATATTGCATGACAAGATCTGAATAGCCAGTTACTTCCTCTCCCATCTCTTTCCTTCCACTACTCCCTTCAGCCTCACATAATAAAATAATTGGGAATGCCGTGATACCACTGAGTGAGCCAGTTGGGACTGTTATGTGGTATTCACATATTTAAATAAACATAAACATGATCGATTTGAACAAGCACTTGCTTGGTTTTCTTCTGGGATTGCGGCCTTAGTTACCAGTTGCGTACATCACTTGGCATTGGCGCTGCAAGTACAGGACACAAACTGTCACACCGAGCACTGACTCCACTGTACACTGAAAACCGCGCTCTGAGCACGGAGCTGCCAATCAACATAAATTATCATAAGAGTGACATAAGCCGTGTATACACTTACTATTGCCACTTGCTTAATAACACTTGGCCAACAGTGTTTTCAATGATAAGCAACTGCATCTCTTTATGGGTGTTGGTCAGCTATGGTCGTGCCTATGGTCGCGGATCCTATGGACCCACCGCGGCCTGTATTTGAGGTTACAGTGGAACCTTTTTATGGGTGAAGGTCATCTATGGTTCTGACAGCTGATATATCTGTTGCAACTTCTCTTTCTATTACATGTGTTGTTTATTTGAAAGAGGGAGAGGTTACAAAGGTGCTATCATTAATATGCCTCTTTATGGGTGTTGTTTCACGGTCCTGCTGAAGGCAATTGCAAAAGTCTCTTGCAATCCTTTTTTCCGTTATATGCGTTTAATTAATTTTAGAAGTTACCTCCAACAAAAGAAGGCAATTTGTTACAGATCCGTTGTGTTTCTTGTTTTTTTTTCTATGGTACCCCAAGGGTCGAACTTAAGGCCACTTCTCTTTACTATTTTCATTAATGGCATTGCTAAAGTCATCCTTTTTCTTGCTTTCTCCTTTTTTCTGACGATCTCAAATTATTGGTTGTTGCATAGTAAATAACATCCTATATTCCTTATCTTTTTGTATGTCTATGTATGTAACATCTAAAATATTTGTGTGTGTAAAGTCTAAATAAATTAACAAATAGCTAGATAGACAATGATAACTTTTATGAATTGAGTTATCAGCTTCATTTTAGTATCTTGAAATGCATAGTCCGGACTTTCACCATTGCATTTTTAGTTTCACTTACCATAGTCACCTACTCATAATCTCAAACGAGTTTCAACTAAAGGGATCTTGGAATTATGTATGAAAATAAGCTGACATTTCGTGTTCATGTCGAGGGGGTGCGCCATGCTAGGGTTTTTTTCTCCAAACCGTCAAGAGTATTTCGGGTTTCCCGTAGTCTGAGAATTTTCACTTCTCTTTGGTCCGTAGTAGGATGGCTGTAATGGATTCCTCATGAGGTAGGTGTTCCCTCATGCAGGAGAAGGTTCAGAAAGTTTCAGTGATGTCTCTACAAGAGGGAGTGCAGCCATTATCTGTGGCTCTACCCGACGATCTTTCTGGGCATGCTCGGACTTGACTCCTTGCAGCTTAGGGATAAGTCCCCACCCATTTATTCAAACTGCTGCGAGACAATATTGAAAACCCAGCTATTTTGGAGCGCGTGAGTCTCTATGTTCCTGACAAACTTATTTGGACAGTACTACCGTACCGACTTGGTACCGACAGTACCTAACTATCTTAGAGAGCGTCTTCGTAGATTATTCTGTCTTCTGTGATAAACACATCCTTTT
Source organism: Glyphotaelius pellucidus (assembly GCA_936435175.1). NCBI lineage: Eukaryota > Metazoa > Arthropoda > Insecta > Trichoptera > Limnephilidae > Glyphotaelius > Glyphotaelius pellucidus. Next base: position 7,304,180 of record OW386537.1, on the reverse strand, counting down.
CTTTAAATTCCTTTGTTGAATTGATTAGGATTCTCTCTCCAAAAAGCGAATCCTAAGAAAAAAGACTCTAGTATCGACCATTTCTAATTAAAACAGCTCATATTTTTAAGAATGTTACACCAAAATAGGCGTTAGGAATAGAAAAATTGATCGAAGATGCCCTAACGACCAAAAAACAAATAATGTACGCAATCCGACCTCTAGTTATTATGAATGGTAAACATTTGGTATTCCTTCATTCAGAGAGGTAACATTTTCTTCAATTTGGGAGGCGGGAATGGGTACCGCCGCCCCGGGAACCTTTATTGGATAACCAACATCTCTGCCATAGGTCATCCCAAGTGGTTTACTACGTTTGGTGATTTAGCAGGGGTGCCAGGGTTCATGGGGTAAGGTTTGTCTAGGTCTTGGAGGCGGATGACCAGGACACACTGACCCCAAATTCCTTCCCACCCCTCAAATCCTTTTCCTTCCCAAAACTCTCCTCTCCTCCTTTTCCCTAAAAAAAATCCTCCATACAGCATCCCCAAAGATGACCTCACGTGTGGAGCTCAAAAAAAGGAAATTAATAAATTATTTGTTGTTTTAAGTTATTAATTCAACATTATAACTACAAGAATAGAATTTATCATGAAGACAAATCAAAATTTTCACAAGAACGGCGCTATATAAATAATGCAATTATTATTTTATTACTTGCCTCGATAAGTGATTTATGTAAGACATACATATAATATTATTTGCAAATCAGTTTTTCAGCCGTTTTCTAAGAGCCGTGGCTAGGTACTTAATCATTACCATGATAATATTATGTTGATTTTACTAAGCGTATTGACTATTTTTATTAGTCGGGAATGACGCTAATATTTTTAAAAATCAAAAATCTGTTTCGTTCCGTACCATTTATTTTTTTTAGTCATTGGTTTGTACCTACCACGGAGTATTTGACGTCAGCGATCTGATCTGTTCATTCCTATCTATTTTTTGCGCAACATTCGATCACATTTCGTTTTAGCGAATTCATCGTTTCATTAGCGTATGCCTAAAATATATTTGACTCATTGTTTATTTTTTAAATTAGGAGGAATTTATTGATATTTCTTCATTTATCATTCAAACAAGGGTGCTGAGACTGCTGAGACCCAATTCTGCAATCCAGGTCGCTCGCAATCGCCGTCGAAAGTACGTACACGTGGTCAACTTTGTTATTCTCGAGTTTCGTCGAAGGTACATACTTAAACGCCAAACTTCAAGTCTTTCCACTCGATCAACGGGTGGGTCAAACCAGTCGACACCGATAAAACTGTCAAATCTAGTACATTGTATCCCATCGTTTTCCGCGCGCTCTTCGAGGGACAAGTTTATTTATTTAAAGTTGTTTAAGGTTTCATATAATGGTTGATTTACCGGCGATGTTGGGTGTGATACGTAATGTAGAGCAAGCTGAAGCAGCTGCTTTCAGACAAAAAAATAGAAAGTTTCGCCAGAGGGTGGTTTCTTTCGGTAATTTGACAGACGAAGACTTCGTCAGGAATTGTAAGCTTAGTGGTACGTCGGCTGGTAGTCACAAGTTTTTGTGTTTCCGTTCGTAAAACCCCCATTCCGTTCTTCAGCTCTAGATGTGGAAAAAAGGTGAGTAAAAAATACATATTGCAATGTCGTTTTCCAGGTATTAGGTAAGGTTAGGTTAGGTTAGCATTAAATTTATTTTCCCGGGCTTTAAACCAGCTGTTTTCGACTTTAAGTAATATACCCGGCAGCCATTTCGAAGAAATTGCCGTCAAAATTTTAAATTCACTCCTTAGAAATATCAAAAACATTAGAAACATGGACAATATTCTCAGGGCTGCCAATATAATGATCTCTTCAATCTTTCGACATTCAAAAATACGTGTAAATTAAACATTCGACAAAATTCGTCGAGTCGACGGGTAATTTTTAATTCGTAGATGGCGCGTAATGGATAACTCTTGACCGTTATTGGAAAATTGAGCCCCAGGACTTAGTTGGGAGCATCGATTCTTGAAAGTCGAGCGGTTGAATTCACATGCGCTTCTGTGGAACAGACCAACGAGTGTTGATCACCGGACTATCTAAATCTGTAGAGGTACGTTAATATCGCATTTTCTGTTCGTATTGGGAGTAAAACAATATCCGGCACGATTTTCTAGCCAATGATAGCCAGTAAAACTTGGTAATATACTTTTTAGTTAGAGGCTCTCATTGGCTTGAAAAGACACTAAGGAGTTTTTTTTTTAATCTTGTATGTATTGAATTATTTTATCCTGTATGTATTCGAACTTCTTTAATAATGTAAAAGGCGTCGAGTATGCAACATAATATTATCCACATGATTAGGGATTGCATATCTTCGACCTTCGTTTATGTACTGACTTCTTGGAATTCTGGCGCTTTCGTATCATGTGATTCGCAACTCGCAAGTGCGTGCGAATCAAAACAGCATGTTTTTGATGAAAATTTAGTTTTTCTTTCAATGAATTATTGGAAAACCAACACCTCTGCCATCCAAGTGGTTCGCTACGTTTGGTGACTTAGCAGGGGTGCCCTGGTTTTGGCGGTGGATGTGTCTGCCTACCAGCTGCCTGGCAGTCTGGATCTGGAGAGAATGGTTGAGGGTGTCCCTTTGGCTTCTCCAGCCGTACTCACTTGGAACATCGCCTAGCACCGCAGTGGGAGGAATGGATTCATACGTCCGACACTCCTGGACACACCCACCCCTAATACCCTTTTCCTTCCCAGAACTTTCTCTCCTTCCTTTCCCAAAAGAGATTCCACACGGCATCCCCAAAGATGACATAGGCCCTGAGGGAATTATTTTCTTCAAATCCGCGGGATGAAATATTACTGAAATCCCGCGGGATTGCAAACCTTACGTGATGTTAGAATTTTGCATACGCTTTCGACGCTCTGTCAAAAATAACAAATAGGTAGAACATAATACACTTTTTTCTAACGCATTATTTGAAATGAAATCATTAATAATATGTTAGATGTGTTTAATGAAAGAAGTGACAAATGACAGTAAAAAGTTTTCCAGACATCTTTAGTATTATTATACATGTCCTACTAATGAATAGAGTTGAACCACAAAAATCGATTAATAAAGACACCAAGTATAAGAAACAAATTCATGAAAGCATTTGAAGCAAATGCACTTGATTTAATAACATAAGACGACCAATTTCATTACTTGTTATTAACCCCTCCAGCTTCGATCGTATTTTGTCAGAGGGTCAAAATATTCCGAAAATTAAATGGTGGTAAAATACGCTTTCAAATTTTATAAATCGAAATTAACATTTAATTTATGAAATATATTTTTTTTGCATGCAAGCATAACATAAATAACATTCACGGTCGGCGCGGTTGAGGGTTAACGCTCTTGACTCGCAATCCGAAGGTCGCGGGATCGAATTCCGACGTGTGCAAATATATTGTATTTGATTAATTTGTATTACTTCACAACTAATTCATTTAAAATAAAATTTAGTATATTTGCGGCACGTTCCAGAGTGGAAGAGACTCTCAGTATCGCCCTGGTGTAAGACAACCATTTAGAATTGAAACGATGCTTGAAATGGCGTTAGCCGTGTTTTGTGACCAGATCTGAATAGCCAGGTACTTCCCCACCTTCCTCTTCCCCATCTCCTTCCCCTTTCCACAACATTTAGCCTCACAACATACCTCAATTGAGGATGCCATAGTCTCACTGGCTCCAGACGGGAGCAGCTGGGACTCTTATGAGGTATTCATATAAAAAAAGAAAAAAAAGTTTTATAATAAATAGCTCAGTTTTTTCTAACTAAAATTAATGATTGAGGATGCCACAGTCTCACTGGCTCCAGATGGGAGCAGCTGGGACTCTTATGAGGTATTCATATAAAAAAAGAAAAAAAAGTTTTATAATAAATAGCTCAGTTTTTTCTAACTAAAATTACTACTGATAACTGGGAGGCGGAATGTGGAGGCAAAACGAAAATTCCAGAGCCGCTAATTATTAAAGGCAAAACAATTAAACTATCGTTATTTGACCGGTCTAATTTGTTTTATGGGGTCAACAGACTTAGCTATAAAAGATCATTATTTGGTTTTGGCCTATTTCAGCACATCGCTCGCCATACATTCCCAACTTTTATATTTTAATATAAATCGCGGTGTTTACTCCTTCTAAGACCGTTTATTTAATATTTCTCCTATGAATAGTAAGAGAGGCACAACGATTTCTATGAAACTTACATGAGTTGTTAAAGCAAACAAATTAGCCTGACGGGTTAAAGATTGAAACAGTACTAATCATCGATTTATATGAATAAAAAAGCGTAAGTGAAAGAATTCGCTTTTCATGTGACCGGGAATTGAACCCTGGACCGTCCCCTATCCGGCCATCTGTTTTAATAAAATAGTAAATAGTCCACTATACAGAATAAATTGTATCAATCTTCTATTTATGTAAAGAAGATTGTCTGTGGCGGGTCAGCGGCGTTTGTCTTTCTTTTTTTTACTTTAGCTCCACACAGGAGGCCCCGACGAAAATAATTCCCTTCAGGGCCTATGTCATCTTTGGGGATGCTGTATGGACGGACTTTTGAGGAAAGGAAAGAGAGAAAAAAGTTCTGGGCAGGAAAAAGATAGTACCCTTGTTGGGTAGGAATCTGGGGATCAGTGTCTCCAGGAGTGATGGATGTACTCCCTCTCTCAGAACCAGTCTCTCCCAAACTGGCCTTCCACGCATCTGGTGGGCAGATGCATCCACCGCCAAGTTCCGGACAAACCTCACCCCGTAACGAAGCACTTGGGGCGACCTGTGGCAAAGGTGTTAGTTATCCAATAAATGGTTCCCGGGGCGGCATTACCTATACCTGCCTCCCAAATTGATCCAACTCCCAAATTGATCCGCCTCCCAAATTTGTGTAAAGCCCGGGCAACGCCGGGGACTATTAGTCAATAAATAATATTGTACAAGCACGATTTGAGATTTTCACGATTTTGAGGTTAAAAGTATTATCGTGATTGATTTTTGGGGTATTTATATAGTGTTGCGCTTCTTGTTTAAAGCGGTGCCACACACAAAAGATGTGGCTTGGCCTATTTCAGCATTTCACTCGCCATATATTCCTATTGGGAATGTATGGCGAGCGATATGCTGAATTAGGCCAAGCTACATCTTTTATAACTGTCAGAATAGACGTTATTAGGGTATAAAACCATCATCCAACGACATCACAATCGATGCGGAAAACATTAGACATTACAGAATCGTCCGTCTAAACTAAATTGTAATGTAGTTACTACATACATATAAAATGCTCCTCATAATAAGCTACCGGTTTTGTAATAAATAGTTAACCTGTAATAATGCACTTAATCCCAAAAATATATTAAGACGGACTTTCACCCAGTTATCTCGTGCACTTGATAACCTCGTCATGTGGTAATCCAATAACATGAACAAAATCCTACCTGAGAGCATTAATACCATTTGAGATTAGTTAAAAAAAGCGTGCAAAACTCGAACTAAATGCTTCCTAGATAGTATCTTGGATAAATTTACACGCATGTATTAGACATATTTAGGCATCACTGCCTCCAAAGGTCATAAAATATATTTCATCTGCCACCCGAATGAAACCGATGCCAAAATTTTGTTATGAGTTCCCTCTTTATGAATATTTCGTTCTGCCGACAATCCTATGGCAGACGCGATTATTCAAGCTAAAAAATGTATTTTTTTGACTCTGTTAATTTACCCGGGTTTACCGAAATTGTTAATCGGCAGAACGATATATTCGGAATGAAGAAATCTTTACCTAAATTCTTTAATTTGTTTCATTCGGGTAGCGGATGAGATGTCGCATCGCCAGATGATCTTTTAAGGCCCTCCGTTCATGGAGATACTTGCAAACTAAGTGATTGTGACACAACCACAAGTACCCTACAGATATACTACTTTTTAATGCTGGTTTCCGTACACGGCACTACCCCAAATATATTGAACTTGATCATTTTTCACGTGCAGCCGTGGAGTTAACACGATGTCAAGCGATATCAAATGACTTTTTTTCCAACATCAATCCATGCTCCACTAAATCCTTTCTTACGTATTCTGGTAAAGTAAATTTAAATGAACATGCATTTTTTCCACTTCCAGAACAAATCTAACTCTACTTTCATGTTCTGGCGCCATTTCTGTCAAACGTCAAACGAAAAGTAGCAGACACGACTTAGCGTGAAACTGACTTCAAACCGACAGCTGCCGCATAGCGCCGTGTACGAACACTAGCAAAATCGTACGGGGATACTCTTGAGCGGCGCGCGTGCTATGCGCATGAGGGTCGAGTAGTTTGTATGTAGCGTCATGGACGGAGGCACTGTCATCCGCCAGGCACACAATATCTCATCCGTCACCTGAATGAAACGGATGGTGGAATTTAGGTATGAGTTCCGTCTTTACGAATACATATATCATTCTGACCATATAATATTCAGGAGAACTCTTTGATCCGAAGTAAAGATCGATTGAAAATAGTGATTTCACGTTGAGCTTCGCCTTGTGCTGCCAGTACATTGTCATGTTGGCTAAAAGTATTGGGCCAATTATGGCGCCAACCTGCTGATATGTCGACGGTCTCGAAGAATAGTGTTGGATCTGCTAGAAATCGGTTTATTGGCTTATTTTGTCGATTTAAAAGTCTGTACTTTCTAAATTGTTAATGAAATGCAAAATATCAAAACAACACAATATTTATTTTTAACTTTGTGAGTAAAACCTCCAATTGTAATATTTAATTAAAATGAAGACAATATTAGCGATACTCAATCGAAAATCTGGAAACTCAAGAAAAATCAGAAAAAGATATTGGCCCATCTGGGACTAAAACCTTTGGCATTCCGGGCTTTTCGACTCTCGCAAGTCGAGAGCGGAAAACCGAAGGTCCTGAAATTAAACACTATTCATCTTATTCATAATCGCAGAATAAGATAATACTACGATAATACGAACGGGTCAGGGGAAATTGTCGTACAAATTTTACCTAACCCGTTCGTATTACCTTGGCATTATCTTATTCCGCGATTAGGAGTTAGGCGGTACATTTCTTGATCTTAAAAACAGTAAAAATGCAGAAATGAAACTTTAAAAAGCTCTTCTGCAAAATTACAAAATCGCACATCCGACATTGTTCTTTGGGACCGTTGATGTCGGTTTGCAAGATTCTTTGATGTGATCACGAAAAACCGACAATAATCGGATGGCTGGCCATCGTTGTCGGCTAACGAGAAAGAAAAATTGGCTGAACGTGTTGGGCCAGCTCATTGTCGCATCGCAAGAGTCGGCGATGTGTGAATGCGGTGCGATAAAGACCACCAAACGTACGATCAACGAATGCCCTCTCTGTTCATTCACCGGCCGGCGGGATTTACAAGGTCTACAAGGCGACGCCTGAGGCCCTAGACCCTAGACTGGTTCGCAGCTCTAGAAGTCCTCCTCTGACCCCCACCATATGAAAGAATAAGTGATCTGATTGGCCAGGTACTTCACAACCTTCCGCTTCCGCTCCCCACTCTCTTCAGCCTCACAACATACCAAACTTGTGGTTGCCAGTTGCCTTCATCCCACTAGATCCGAACAGCTGTGGCAGCAGTTGGGTGGGTCTCTTGTGAAGTATTCACATTAAAAAAGCTCCATTGTAACTTTTCACTAGGTATTTCTTATAATAAGTTTCAGAAAGGGGGGCTATAACTATAACTCAGATTAGGCGTCTTATGCCATAAAAACAAATAGTTTATATTCGAAGGGTGATAAATAACAAATAGTTTTCTCGCAATTTTTCGTTTGATATTCGAAGGTTGACATAATTTCATTCCAAGTCGGGATATTTCCCGACTTGTCCCGATGGCCTTCGCGAATAGAACCGGTTGATATTACCCCGATCTAGTCGATTCGATTAAAAAATATTCTGAAGGCAAACAAGAACCACATACGAGTACATTGCAATCGATTACTTACTCGAATGCAATTTTGAAAGCTTAATTTTTTTGATTCGTGGGTACACTTGCTTATAACTTTTCAATATTTACAAATTTTGAATCACTGACCATCGGGCCAATGTCTTGCATTGGCACACTACTCTTCATGCTTTATAGTACACCCGGATATATAGCAGACCCGGCCACACGTTGTTATGGCTAACGAAACACAACGCCATTACCCAACCTTTATAACCAATGCCATCTGTTAATTTGCATACATATCAAATCCACACTGCCCGCTTGCCAGCCCGCTGCCTGAATTGAATATTTGAATTTCTCGGCTTTTCTCTTCTATGTATAATATGCATGTATTATACGTATTAACCTCCCTCTTGAATCACTATTTATTGGTGAAAACCGCATGAAAATCTTTTGCGTAGCTTAAAAGATCTAAGCGGGAGCGACTTCTTTTTATACTCAATAAAGATACTGCTGTTACGTCCTGCCGACTCTTGATATGACCCGATTAAAATCTTAATATATATATATATATTTCTTCTGTTCGTGTGTATGTCACTGATCTCCTCCTAAACGGCTGGACCGATTTTGATGAAATTTTTTGTGTGGGTTCAAGGGGATTCGGGAATGGTTTAGATTCACAATTTGGTCCACTGGAAAATGTTCTTTTAATTATTTTTTTTATTTCTAAGGAGTTGTTGATTTTGGAATTTTTACATTGGATCCGGCAGACTTCGCTACCATCGCAGTTTCGAATATTCAATATTATTCTATTTTAATTTTAGTTTGTCCCGACAGTTGTGTACAGGACAACGTCTGTCGGGTCCGCTATAAATAAATAAAATAAATTGTGGAATATTCCAGAACACTCGAATGTTGTCCTGAGCGAAGCCGGGCAACACAGCTATATAAATATATATTTTTTTTAATTCCAGAAAAAAGAAAATTACATTTTCACGCACTTTTACGAGCATTACTTATTTTAAAAAAATCAAACAATTATTTTTCTACGAAAACGTGCTGCCTTTTAATTTAATAATAATACTTCTAAAAAAAATGAAAGTAGACTGAAATTCCCCATTGTATTATAATTTAACCTAAAAATATTCTCGCATGTCCAGCTAAATTTAATGTTCGTATAGACATTTTGAAGGTGATATGAAAAACGTATATTTTTGGCCATTTTTCGTGTCAAGGTCGGGGAATTATTACGATTTTACCTAAATTTTCTAGGTGACGGCTTCTTTTTGAGGTCGACGCGTCGATTTGATCAATATGCGAGGATGTCATTATTGAAATGACACCCGTCCCATGAGGATGTTATTATTATTTTTCATTGGGTGTTCTTGCGAATGTCATAGTGAATCGTGATAAGATCTCGATAAATATTGATTGGTTCTCCATCTTCATTAGTATACCCAATGTTCCGTATAAATTCAAATATCATATTTATAAGCGAGGCTAGCAATCCACAATAGAGTTCTGATGAAAAATTGAAATGTAAGACAGAGTTGTTTTTCCGAGATTTTTTGTTTTTCAGTCTTGTGCGTACACGAATAAATCAGAAGGTTTTCCGACGCGTGAGTTTTATCGCTGCTATGCCTCCTTTGCAATTTAATTTTGATCCCTCCCTCTGCCCCTCTCTCCTCCCCCACCCTACTTCACCTCTCCCCTTTCACCTTTCCCGTCTTCCCCTTCCCTTGTCCCCCACCCGCGAACCTTCTTACCTTCTTCGTTCCCCCCCTTCAGGATTCCCCTCCCTCCTTCCATCCCTCCCACTAAATTATATGAAACACACACATACTTCTCACAGATATCCGTGTGATACGCTTGGATTTTCTAAATTTACCCCCTACTACCCTCTACCGCTAATGTATCTCCTTCGAAATCTCTCCCTCTACCCCTCTCTCACTCCACTACCCCACCCATCCCATGCGTGTCCTTTACATGCATCTCCGTTCCCGCCCCTGTTCCCGTACCCCGTCCCGTTTTCCTTCCGCGTCCCGTTTTCCTTCCGCGTCCCCCTTCCATCTTCCCCGCCTTCCCCTCTCACACATACACCCGTCCCGCGAACCCCTCCCTCCCGCGTTCCTCTTCCCTCTTATGCGTTCCCCTTCCACTTTACCCCCCCTCCCTCGTCACCCTCCCGTGAACCGCTCCCTCCCTCCTACGTTCCCTACCCCCTCGTCTTCTCTCCCTTTCGCTAAACTATATGAAATACACACATTTTTCATACAAATCACAAGCCATCTATTGTAATTTTTATATAAATTTGGTAACACCAGAGCTCACCTTTATATATATGTAGAAACCATCGCGGGCATGCGCACAACAAATCATCAAATTTTCATCGCAATAGGATGAATGGTTTAGGAACGCATATGGAACAAACAAAGAAACATTCATTTTTATACATTAAGCCGATGCTACCCGAATTTCTACCGATTTCTTGCATATCTCCCTTGAACATTTGAAGTTTTTAAGTTCTTAAAAAAATATATATCATTTTTGAAGATAGTACCTATACAATCCCCATGCCGAAACGCAAATTATATGAAATTCCCTCAATAGAAAAAAATCGCAAAGTATGCTCTGAAAATTTTTATTTTCAAGCCTGTCTCTATTATTTAGCAAGTTATATTTATGAAAAATTTCGCAGTGTTTCTTTGAACGTTGTTTTAGACAACACCCATGAGATTTTTGCTCTATTCTAAAAGAGTCGTGTTTTATTAAACATTTTCACAATTTTCGCTTCAATTTTATCGATTGAAACATTAGCGCGCTCTCTCCAACATTCGTAATTACATATCTCTCCATCTTCTTCTTTTCGAGCTCGGGTACGGGGCCTTAAGATAATATTTTGCGATATTTAATGCAAACCTACCAGGTTAGCATATCTGCGAGCAGCAAAGAGACCATCTCTCAGTCATTTGAACACTGAACAAATAAACACACCACTTGAACATGACGTAATCAAAAGTCTATTGAGTTAAGTTCTTTTGATTGCCATCTCAAATCTCAGATCTCAAAGAGTAAATATAAAAAAATATACTTATTATTTTAGCATACGGTGTGGTAGAAGGATGCTTCACATGTCTGTTTAGTGCTTTTTTCCCACATAAAAATACTAACGCCCGAAGCCAATGGATTTATAAAATACTATTGGGAGTGCTGTGAGACTGGAGATGGGGGATTGGAAGCAGAAGTGGAAGGTTAGGAAGTATTTGGCTATTAACATAATATGGTCACTGAACCTAGCTAAAGCCTGACACATTTATATACACATTTTAACTTAATATATAAAAATTAATGTTTTTTTGTTTGTCCCTTAGGCGCTCCTAAACCATTCATCCTATTGCGATGAAACTTTGGTGTTTTGATGTGCGCATGTCTGCGATGGTTTCTATATATGTATAATAGTGAGCTCTGTCGCCATGAAATTATTTCCTAAATTATTCATCCGATTGCGATGAAACTTAGTAAGTTGTTATGCGCACGCCCGCGAATTTTTCTGTATACACTGGTGTTCTCTGGCGGTACGAAATTCGTACAAAAAATTTGCAGTAAGTTGCGCGCGAGTAGTGTATTTCATGTAGTCCGGCGGGAGGGAGAGAAGGCGGGAGGGGGAGGGGAATCCAGGAGGGGTGGAGGGAACGAAGATGGGGGGGGGTATGTGGGAGAGGGGGAAGTCGGAGAAGTTGAAGGGGGAATACGTGAGGGAAAGGGGACGCGGGAGCGGAAAAGGAACGGACGCGAATGGGAAAGGACACGCAGGGAGAAACAATTTATTTATTTTAGAGGCTATAAAAGCAACACTGTAGGCTCGAAATGTATTTATTAAAGCAAGCTTAAATTAATATGTAGCATCGAAAACTTATTTTTGTATTGTATTTTTTCATAATATTTACTTCCTTTTTTATCTTCATTCGTTTGAATTAAATAAAATCCATAATTTACAATTTTTAAATACAAAACTAGTTAGTCATAATTACACTTTTACTAGCAACTTAATCATTGAGTACAGAAAACTTATTTTTTTATTGTATTTTTTTATTTTGCATTTTTTGTTTGAATTAAATAAAATCCATCACTTTCAATTTTTAAGTGCAAAACTATGTAGTAAGTCATAATTACATGTTTTCTGGCTACTTAATCAGAACTGTTTTTGTTCCTTTTTTGGTTCTTTTTGGTCTTCAATTTATATCGATTTGATTGGTCAATTCAATTCATATCGATTTATATCGATTCAATTTATATCGATTTGATTGGTCAACCTTCCTAACGCTGTTAAATATGTATGTACGAAAATACTGTTTGTAATGAAAATAAAAAAAAATAAAAATACTTCACGTTCTCTGTGAAAAAGTTTGTGTGGGTTAAAAAATATCAATGAAACTCACTTGTATCCCAAACAATTAGTTACCTCCGACCTTACAAGGTTTTCTTTGAACAGGAAGGGAAATTAATATTTTAATCATTTACGCGTGTCTGCCAGGATTTTGTATTATTTATCGAATCAATCAATATTTATTTCATGATCACCTGTCTATCACGGTGTGAGTGTTGATATTAATATTATTATAATAATTGTTATTGTGGGGGCCAGCCCCATTCACAATAAGAGGCAAACAGGCCTCTCATTGACCTTGGCTCCAAGCCGGTTTCAGTTCTCTGTATGCCGTCGATGGAGACTTTAAGAATTTTCTATATTCTTGCATTCAATAATATTAGAAAAGGACGTCGCATTCTTGAATGGTGGCATATTTTAATGCGACACACAAGTGGATCGTCGTAAACCATAGTGTACTAACTCTCTTTTTGAAATTTTTGAATTTATGAGAACCAATCAGAGAAATGCTGTATGATTGATCTAGATAGTAATTTTCTGATTGGTTCTCTTTGGCAGAGCTAGATTATGATTTGGAGACCTCATTTCAAGCTCTTACTATCTAACTCCAAGTAACTCCAAGCAGTCCATCTTTAGTTTTTTGTATTGTACAACTTATTAAATTATTGTGTAGGTACTTACCTTCATAGTTTCCCCAAGGATACTAGATTTACCATTCGATTTCTCCCAGAATTATTTCCCTTTCAGTAGGCCTCCGTGGTCGAGGGACAAGGCTCTCAACTAGCAATCCGAAGGACGTGGTTTCAAATCTCGGGTCAAATGCGCAAATTAGTTTTATTTGACTATTTGTGCTATTTCTCAATTTTAATCGCTTAAAATAATATATACCGTATTTGCGGCATGTTCCTGCAAGATACACTCAATATCGCTCTGGTGTAAGACCACCATTCAGAATTGAAACGTTACTCGAAAGCCATGTTTGGTGACTAGATCTGAAAAGCCAGGAGTCGCCCACCTTCCTCTTCCCCATCTCCTTCCCCTCCTCTCTACCTTCAGCCTCACAACGTACCCCAAGTGGGATGCCATAGTGTCACTGGCTCCATGCAGTTGGGAGCAGTTGGAACTCTTGTGCGGCATTCACATTTAAAAAAAAAAGATCGTGGTAGTAGTCAGTGACACACAACATTAAAAACATATGTTATGAATAATTATGACTTTTCTTTTATTTTGTCACACTGAGGGGGTATTTCACCATCTGCTGAGAGCATATTCATAGGATCTATATTAAAAACGCGAAAGTTTGTTTGTTACGCTTTTACGCCTAAACCACTAAATCGATTTTTAAAATTCTTTCACCGATAGAAAGCTACATTATCAGCGAATAACATAGGCTGTATATAATGGTAAGCTCTGGCGTTACGAAATTTGTATAAATGAAAATATTTTTATTTCATATATTTTAGCGGCAGGGAAGAAACGCAGGGGGAAGGTGGGGTTCGCGGAGAGGGAAGAGACGAGGGAGGGAGAAGGCGGGGAAGGTGGAAGGGAACGGGAACGCACGGGAAAGGACATGCAGGGAGAATCAATTTATTTCTTTGAATGGCATTGCAACGCATGCCGGGTACCAGCTAGTAATTTATATTTTCTTTGTAGTGTCCGACTTTACTATTCGGTACTCGAACCTATAATGGTGGCAATGGTGGCTATATATCGGATAAGTTAGCCGTGATTTCTACCTCTTGCGGGTATTTACATACTTGTTTATTTATTGCTGTATGGATGGCATGGATAAGCTATCACGGGGATAGTGCTATTTCTGAAGAGGAATATAAACGCTAGAAATATTTCGATTCTCATGCCACCAAAATTTTGAATCGAGCGTCTTATTTGCGCGAGACCAGTAAGCTAAAAAGTGTTTTTTTATTTATTTTATGCATAATTTTATAAGAATGAAAAAAGTTAGAACATACAAAACCTCAAAAACAGTCAGTTAAGTTAGGCAAAAACGTTTTTTTTAGTGGTTTACGCTTAAGGGGGTATTCTAGTCTAGAATTATTTTTTTTTATTCATATTTCCAAAGTTTAAATATTCAAGAATATCTCATTAAAAGGATTTTTCGAAATTCGCATTATTTTAAAAGATAAAACCATTTTAATTTCGCGGTTTAGACAGAATCTAACCAAAATCTAAATAGAACAAAATTTTAAACACAATTTTCTCAAAACCACTTTTTTCAAGACGGTTGACACGATATCTCAAGTTCTACTAAACCAATATACTTGAAATTTGGTGTGAGCCTTTTCTTTATATTACTTTATCGCATGAACCAGAATTATAACAAAAAAATAATTTTCACTTTTCTAAAAAAATTTGGAAAGTCAAAAAAACTGGTAAAAGATGTCTTTTTTTTCAGACAGCCGCCATTTTGCGAAAAATATTTTTTGTGACTTCTCCTAGGTTCTTGCCATAGCAGCATTTGTACGGATTAAAAATAAATTTGTTTTTTTTTTCGGATTACTAGGAGGGTTGCAATCGTGTCAACCAGGGCGCGCCATATTTTTGAGACCCCCCTACTTCAACACCCTGTAACTTTTAAATTTTTTTTTTGCTTTTTTTAATGTGTTCTTTAATGTTTAATAAATATTTGGTAAAATAATGGCTTCAAAAATAATTTTTTTTTATTGCACCTGAAAAAACACCTACAATTCATGCTTCTAGGCTAGAATACCCCCTTAAATTTTTTGTTATGTAAATAATAATTTTATTGTTATTCCAATACATAGAAGTGCTAGTAAAAGCTTCAATTTATGCCTAGCATATTTTGTGATGTTAATAATGTAAGCCGGTTCATAGTAAAGATTAATCTAAATAGTATCTAAATTAGATTTCACGTATAGCTTCATCTGAATGTTTATGTTATTTTTACGCGTTTTTTGATAATAGACAAAATATGGTGACAACCACAGAACTGATCACCGCTAGAAGTGTGTCAATGCAGATTTAATATAAAACTGATTCAATTCAATTCACTTAGGCTATTTACATTTAGGCATGTAAGCTCCAGATGGTAAATGAAATTGATTGTTTGATCAAGAAAGAATGAAAGAAATTAATTAATATGTTATTGTTTTCGACCAGTAGAAACATTATATGCATTGCTTATTTATTACTAGATCGTCAATCTTAGTTTATGGTTGGTTTTTTTCACATTAACTCCACCAGGCCATGAGAAAAATAATTTCCATCAAGGCCAATGTCATCTTAGGTGTTGCTGTGTGGGGGGGTCTTTTTAAGGTAAGGAAGGATAGGAAGTCTTGGGAAGGAAAAAGGATTAAGAGATGGGTTGGAATCTGGGGTCAGTGTGTCCAGGGGTGACCGACGTATGAATCCATCCCTCCCACTACGGTGCAAGGCGATGTTCCGAGAGAATCCTGCTGGAGAGTTCAAAGGTCTCCCTCAAGCATTCTCTTCTGGCACGCCACGCAGTTGGTGGGCAAATCAATACAGATAAATATCACAAACCAAAGAAACGATATTATAATTAATTTAAAGCAGTATTTCACCATCCTCCCGATAGCTTATCCAAATGATAACGAAATATTAATAAATACTCGCAACATGAAAAAAAAACCCGGCTAACTTATCCTTTATTTTTAAATAAACAAATCGTGCGTAATTAATCGAAAATATAACTTATCGTATGGATAATCTATGGGAGGATGGGAAAATACCCCCTAAATCACATTTTACCATCATAATAAAAGCGTGTCGTGCTTACTGGGGATTCATTTAAGGCCGCACACTTGAAACGCACAGCGCTGAAAAAGAAGAAGATGGAGAGATATGTAATTACGAGTTGGACAGAGCGCGCTTATATGTTTAGTCGTAGAATAGCAGCGAAAATTGCGAAAAAGCTTAATCAAACATGACTCTTTTAAAATAGGGCAAAAATCTCGTGGAACATATCTTAAGTATCATTTAAAGAAACATTGTGAATTTTTTCACAAATATAACTTGTAAAATAAAAAAAATAGACTTGTTTAAAATAATTTTCGGAGCATACTTTGCGATTTTTTTCTATCGAGGGAATTTCATATAATTTGCGTTTCGGCGTGGAACGTATTATCTTCAAAAATAACATATATTTTTTTAAGAGCTTAAAAACTTCAAATGTTTAAGGGAGATATGTAAGAAATCGGTCGAAATACGAATAGTAGACCCTTAAGTTGTACCATAAAACAAAGAGTAAATACTTTTTTGTTTTATGGTACAAAAGTTTATATAGAACTAATCGGCCGATGTCCCACCTTCCTTTCTTCTCGTTTTGTCCCATTCTTCTAATCCTAGTTTACACTTATTTCCTCCTCTGGGTAAATTATTCACTCCGTGGTACGTCGTAATTTTCAAAGAGCCATTAGTTGACTTTGTTTCCACAAACATTAATTTTGTTCGTAGCATGTCATTTCCCGTTAGAGAATGATTGATTTCATTTAGTGTTTGTTATTGGCTGAACAAGCTATTTGCATTGTGTCGTTGTTTCTCTAATTGCGAAAAGGGATCAGACTTCATGACATCATGACAAATTGAAAAGTGTACGCTGGTGTTTCACACATTTACCAAATGCATGCTTCATTAACCCTAGAAAGATAATCTACGTCTTTGCGACGTAAGCGAGACATAAGTATTGCAGTTTTTATTTATTTATTTCACAACGTAGCGCGCTGTTGATCTCAGTTAGCTCAGTTGCCGAGCAGAGCTTGCGCGGGGCAACGGTAAGTCACAACGGTAATTACAATAATTAGAAGAAATACATACACCATAAGTTCGAAAGACGTACGATTATCTTTTGTATAACTTTCGGACTTAGCCGACAAAAAATTAAAAAAAAAAAGTATTATTTTTAAGTATAACAACGAATTAGCATTTAAACTTTTATAGCACATAAAAATTACGATTTAGACATAAAATTAAACATTATTTTTCATTTAAAATTTTTTTTATATATTATGGTTGATTTGTAAGAGGTTTACAGTATTTTGGTTTTTTTTAAATTAAAATTTATATTTTACAATTATTTTGGTTTTATTTAAACTACAAAACCTTAAACTAATTACCCAACTATCTTTAAACTGTTTAAGTGTGATAATATATTATGTAAAATATACACTTTCAAACTTCAGTACGTCTTTAAGACGTATATCCGTAACGTAGGTCACAATAAGATTATCTTTCTAGGGTTAAATGAAATATTCCCATCGTGTTATTATTTACCGTTGACTACACTTAACCCCTCAGGTCACGAGAACACTTCGTCAGATGGTCACAATATTTCAGCTTAGTGAATTATTTACCCAGAGGAATAAATAAGTGTAAACTAGGTTTAAAGGATTGGGATAACAGCTCAGCTAACAGGGAGGGCTGGGCTCATACGTCGTAACTCCTGGACACTGACCCCAGATTCCTACCCAGAACTTCCTCGTCCCTTTCCTTAAAAAGATCCTCCACACAGCATCCCCTTAGAGGACATAGATCCTGAGGGGAATTATTTTCCTCTACGCCTCCTGTATGGATCTAATGTAAAAAAAAAAACTGAGTGTGCAATTTACACGAGGTAGAAGTGAAACCTTCAGAAAACTAAAGTGGACAAGAGTGGGGAGGCTACGAAGCACCGCACGAGGAGACCGATTCTTATTCTCTCGCAGGCTAAATCCTATACATGGATGTGTTTGTCTCTTTTTACTATCACTATTTTTCGTTTCATTGAGTTTTATATCACAACGGTGATATGGCTCCATCGAAGCCAGAGTAAAGTTAGCCTTTCAAAAACTGGGCGTACCGTACAGGGCCCGCAGATAATTTAATAGTACACAACTGCTAACCCTGTACCAATCACAAGTGCGCACCATGGTTGAATTTGGCAGCCACCTCTGGTCTGGAGCTCCAAAATACTTGAAAAATTCCCTCGATTCTGTGCAGAAACGGGCGGTCCGTTTGATAGATTCTCCCATCTTAACAGACGGATTGCAATCTTTAGAGCACGGGCGTCGGGTGGGTATGCTATCCTTGTTCTACCGGTATTTCAATAGAAGATGCTCCGAGGAACTAGCGTCATTAATTCCTTCTGCACCGGTGCATAGTAGGAAAAAACGCCAAACGCGTGCCCAACATATGTACACGGTTGACATTTGTCACATGAGAACAGGTCGCTTCTTCGACTTGTTCTTGTGTGCGACTGCTCGGCTGTGGAACGATTTGCTGGCCTCTGCGTTTCCTTCTTCCTACAACATGGGTCTCTTCAAGACCAATGTTCATTCCTTCCTCTCCTCAAAAAGACCCTCCACACAGCATCTCAGATGACATAGGCCCTGAGGGAAATTGATTTCCCCAGGGCCTCCTGTGGAGTTATTGTAAAAAAAAAAACGGTGTTTTCAAATAAAAAAAATACTACAATTTTTATTTTGTATATTACGCACAATCCGCATACTTACTACAATTTTTTCCCAATAATAAAGATTGATAGCAACAAATAAGCAACGCATACAAAGAATTAAGTATTGACAATTGACACTAACTTGGCGAAATTGAATATGTCGTAATGTGCCTTTTTTTACATGCGTGACTTTTTTTACGTGGTGTGAAGTTTCATCTGCAATGTTTATTTGCTTTAATGTAAAATGAAAACATCGAACAGTCTATCAATATGATATCACTAACACATTGATTATTAGTTATAACAACTAAGGCGTAAATTCCCATACGGATATGTATATGATGCTCGGCGAATCTGTTCGTTGGATCTGTCCGTCGGATCGGGTCGGATCGGGTCGGATCGGGTCGGATCTGTCCCCCGAGCTATGTGAACTTTGTGCTTTACCTCACCACAATTTTTTCGGTTTTCTCAACAGCTCCTATAGGTCTCATATTGTGCCTTCCCTTACTATAATGATTAGAAATATGATCTAAACGGCGTTAGAAAGAGAAAAACCACGTTAAAAATTAATCACAAAATAATTAAAATGTACACCTTTATGAATCCAAATTTTCCCGCCGCAAATTGAAAAAAAAAATTATGAAACTTTGGGAATTTTTTGAAATGAAAACTTCTTTACCACCGGTGTGATTTGAAACTCATGAAACAAAAAAGCGACACTAAAAAGAGACAAACACATATATCTATCCTGCGAGTGAATGAGATAGACTATCTAATCCGTTTCCTTTTTTCCTTGTAGCCTCCCCACTCTTGTCTACTTTAGTTTTCTGAAGGTTTCACTGTTACCGCGTATAACCTGCACACAATTTTAAAGTGAAAACTTCTTTAGCACCTTTGTGATTTGAAACTCGCTGAAACGATAAAGCGACACTAAAAAGAAGCGACACATACATTTGTAAGATTATGCCTGCGAGAGAATGTGGTAGAATAATCGGTCTCCTCTTTGTGTGGTGCCTCGTAGCCTCCCACTCTTGTCTACTTTTGTTTTCTAAAGGCTTCACTTCTACCGCGTGGGAACTGTACATTTGTGTTTTTTTTATTAATTATTTTCACATGAAACGACGAAAAAGTGAGTTGGCGATAACGTTATTAATACATTTGCCTTATAAAATATTCTGTTTTTTATTTATCGGTAATTTTAGTTAGAAAAACGAAAGCCATTTTTTAAGCTTTTTAAGTTTGCATTAAAAAAAATAATATTTTAAAAATTAAATGTTTTTTTCGAATTATATAATTGGAAAGCGAATTTAATAACCTTTCAGAAATATTCCATTTATTTGGATTTTATTGGAACGCCGAAATATTTTGACCTTCTGACAAATTGCGTTCGAGGCCTGAGTGTTTAATAAAAAGACTAAAAACATAATATATTTTGTAGTTAAACTAACACCACATCCTTCCCCGGGATATAAAACTTATATTTAAAGTTTAATGAGTACAAATCAAGAATTAAAGTCCAATGAATGAATGAGGTCAATGTAAAAACTCTAAAAACAACGCCAAAAACGATATAGAATAGAAGACGCACCTAATTAAATGAAATTAAATTTCTTTAATTAATTAAAACAATGACCTTGTATGTCCATGAAATTTGAATAACTTTAGTCCATACCTCATTTTATGCATTTTAAACGTTTCCGCTTTGTAAAACACCATTTTTTTCTTGGCTAAATTTTGGTCAACTTTCCGAACGAATTAGTCAATAGTTGCCCAAGACTGTAGGTAGGTATTTTATTTTTTGTGGGTATTTTTGACGTGCTCTTTATTTCAGAAATAAAAATCGACAACATTTTTTGGTTCGGTCTTTAATTAATGTATTTATTTATTTAACGCCCAGAGGGCTTTTACATGATTTGTAGTGTAATTTTAATTTGACTACAAGATACTTTGAAACTTAGGAAATAATAAAAATAAAATTACATTAAATAAAAGTCATACAACAAGTCATACAAACACATAAACGAAAACAGAAAAATACAGCTATTTTATAGGTTTACAAGATGTGTTTAGTAATAGTGTTGAAATAAATGTTTTAGATGATCCGCAAAACTCGCCAAGTTAATATTGAAAATGTCAACATCACCCAAGTACTTATTTCCCATGGTGTGAAGTCGTTGTATCGGAGAGTGGGCAATGTAGTTACGCTTATGAGTGCTGCTGTAGAATATTGTATTTTGTCGTGTTGTTACTGTGGGTGTTCGTAAGTTAATGAGTTGCAAGAGTTCATAACAGTCGAATTTAGATGTCTTAATATGTCTTGTAGATATAATAATATGTCTTGTCTTGTATATATAATTTTTTCATCTGAGGTGTTTTTTTTTTCGTTCTATAATTATTGTTTTATTAAAAAAATTATCATTTTAGAAAAGACAAATAAGTTTGACACTACCGACTTCACATTTTATAACGGCAAGCTGAAGGTGCCCTACCCCCTGCGGTCCGCGAACAAATTGAAAATGTAGCAATTGGCCCTCCGGCTAAAAAGGTTGATGATCACTGAATTAGACTATGTCTCTACCTGGAGTGATTTCACGAATAAATCAGTAGAGGAATAACGCCCTTTGCTCATTACCTCGTCTGATAATGCCTACTTTTAACGCTGTGACGTTATAGCTCAAGCTTGAATTTCTGTTCGTGATTTCGCTTTGACTTTATTCTCATTATTGTTTTTTTTTTAATCCTAGGATTTAACATTTACATATTTACGATTCCATTATTTTCACATAGTCACAAATAGGGTGATTGTATTTTGTACTATTTTTTTTTTTTAAATTTAGTACCTTGAGTATTTTCAACTCTATTTCTCGATTTATTCAAACCATTGCTATGTCGCTGTATTGTTTCTGGCGTATTATTCCAAACGACCTGTCAATCTGGCAATATGTAAGCAGAAAGGAGACCAAACAGGGAATAAACAAGTCGTCATTCGTGTTATTTCTTTCTTCGATCTTTTCCCCGTTTCTTCTTGGAAAGTGCGCAAAACTCAAGAAGCAACATATTATATTAGCATGCTGCTAATGGCAACCCACGCTTTTAGTTGACATTTCCCCGACTTCTCATGCTGTTCTTGGTTGCTCTACACTTTTCACTCGAACAGTCAGCCCGGTTTTTCCCGTGGCGAGGAAACTTGAGTGCTACATTTTAGTCCTATCATTTTGACCCTATCACGAACCACCAATAATTGATCGGGTAATTTGTTCAAAAAAAGATTCGATAATTTGATTAATGCCTACATAAATAAAAGCACCCCTATTTGTAGATTCGATTAGAGTAGTAGAAAGAACGATGTTGTAGATGGTTGACAGTTTCTTACTAATAATGGTTCATAGCTTGGGTTTCCATCCGTCCCGATATATCGGGCTGTCACAATTATCGAGCTCTTTGTCCCGACGACCAGACAAAACCTAAAATGTTCTGATAAAGCCTATGTAAAAACCAGCACAATGTAGGTAGTTTAATAATGAACATTATTCGCGACCGTGCTGACTACAAATGGTGCTGTCCGTCCATAGCTGTCTGGCTATCTCTAATGCGTTCTTTGTCTAGAGCAGGCACGCCCTGCGGCCAATGGGCCGCATGCATCCCAATTGAAGATTTTTGCGGCCCAAAATGAAGTTTTCAGCTTTCTTTGTTTGGATTTTGGTATTCACACAAAAAAAAACTATTCTCGAAAATTTATCGCATTAATATTATATTTTGTGAAATTAGAACCTGCGGCCAATGGGCCGCATGCATCCCAATTGAAGATTTTTGCGGCCCAAAATGAAGTTTTCAGGTTTCTTTGTTTGGTTTTGGTATTCACACAAAAAAAAAACTATTCTCGTAAATTTATCGCATTAATATTATATTTTGTGAAATTAGAACTTGTTATTAGACCTCGGACTCCCGATAGAGACCCTCGGACTCTCTTTTGATTTATTGCTTGAAAAGTGCCAAGCGTATGGCCCCTATGACACTACGAATTTATTTTTGCGATGAATTCCAACCAGTATTTTTTCCGCACATTTCTTGGAAGATGGAATGCAACTGATCTGATTAAAAAGTGACAATGTTTGGCCCACCTAGGTAATATTTTTTTTGGCCCACTAAACGATTTGGGCTGGAGAAAAATTCCCTCACATTCTTGATATGCTAACGATTCAGAAATTCCCTACATTTTTGTGCCTTTTCCCTGAATTTTTTTTTCTCTCCCCCGGATGTAGGGAAATTTCCTACGACATCACATCTAGCCACTCTATTCATGGCCCATCTCAGCACCGTGTATTTTCACGTTTCCCAGCTATCTCCTTCTCTAGTAGTCTCGCGGGAGTGTAAACGTAGACTGTGGAGGGCACGCTACTTAAGCAACGTATTACAAATTAATTTACACGTGGCTCTTTTCTTTGCTATTTCACATTCTTAGGAATAGGTTTTGTAAGTTTTGCAGCTATGCAAGTATATAGTACAATGTTTATTACAACAGGTAATTATCGTTTTAATTGCAGTCGTATTGCTTGAGCAATACCGATATCGAGCATTCAGAAGCGGGCAGCCTTTGCACCGCCACCGGACGCCTGTCTTGAGTCTTGACTTACATCAGGTCATACCAATGGCATCGCAGGTAAACAGATAATGTCACTTATACTGCAATCATAATTACACTGTAATAAGTTAGAGTTTTACTGCCGGCTTCGCACGGGATTTCGTCGCCATCGCTATTGCTGGCAATGAGTTAAAGCGGAATAACTTTCGGAATAAATTTCAATATGTAACACAGCAAGTAGCAAAGCGTCAAACGATTTATGTTGACTCTCAGTAGGGTTCGTCACCCCTTTTTCTTATAGAATAATTTTAAAAAATTGGAACAAACATTTTTTTTTGACGGTTGAACGAATTTTTAAATTTTTTGAAGAAAAGTTCTTCTGAATGGTTTTCACTTTGTGATGGCATTATTTAATTAAAAGAATAATAATTTTGTTGTCATCAATTTATTTTGATACACAATCAACGTGTGTTGTAGACGATGCCCACTGTTATTTTCACATACATGTTGATTGTGTTTGGTGGGCGATATCCACTGTTATTATCACATACATGTTGATTGTGTTTCGTTGACGATGTCCACAGTTATTTTCACATAAATGTTGATTTTTTTTCGTGGAAGATGTCCACTGTTATTATCACATACATGTTGATTGTGTTTCGTGGACGATGTCCACTGTTATTATCACATACATGTTGATTTTGTTTCGCGGACGATGTCCACTGTTATTATCACATTCATGTTGATTTTGTTTCGTGGACGATGTCCACTGTTATTATCACATGTTAATTGTGTTTCGTGGACGATGTCCACTGTTATTATCACATACATGTTGATTGTGTTTCGTGGACGATGTCCACTGTTATTATCACATACATGTTGATTTTGTTTCGTGGACGATGTCCACTGTTATTATCACATGTTAATTGTGTTTCGTGGACGATGTCCACTGTTATTATCACATACATGTTGATTGTGTTTCGTGGACGATGTCCACTGTTATTATCACATACGTGTTGATTGTGTTTCGTGGACGATGTCCACTGTTATTATCACATGTTAATTGTGTTTCGTGGACGATGTCCACTGTTATTATCACATACATGTTGATTGTGTTTGGTGGACGATGTCCACTGTTATTATCACATACATGTTGATTGTGTTTCGTTGACGATGTCCACTGTTATTTTCACATAAATGTTGATTGTTTTTCGTGGACGATGTCCACTGTTATTATCACATACATGTTGATTGTGTTTCGTGGACGATGTCCACTGTTATTATCACATACATGTTGATTTTGTTTCGTGGACGATGTCCACTGTTATTATCACATGTTAATTGTGTTTCGTGGACGATGTCCACTGTTATTATCACATACATGTTGATTGTGTTTCTTGGACGATGTCCACTGTTATCATCACATATTGATTGATTGTGTTTCGTGGACGATTTCCACCATTATTATCACATACATGTTGATTGTGAATCAAAATAAAGAGATGTAAACGAGGTTATTGGTTTTTTTTAATTAAATGAATATTTCCAAACTCCAAAACGGTTAGAAAAAGTTGTGCCAATTTCACTACTCCAGAGCTCACCGTTCAAGAGATTTTTGATGTTTTTTTTTGCGAATACCGCACAAGAGTCCCAACTGCTTCCGTCTGGATCCAGTGAGACTATGGAAGCTCCAATTGGGGCATGTTGTGAGGCTGAAAGCAGTAGGAAGGGGAAGGAGATGGTGAGAAGGAAGGTGGGGAAGTACCTGACTATTCAGATCTGGTCACCAAACACGCCTAAAGCCATTTCAAGCAACGTTTCAATTCTCAATTGTGGTCCTACACCAGGGCGATAATGAAAATATCTTCCACTCCACACAGACACAAGATTTCTGCTCTGTATTGAAGTTTTATGTAGTTACCTCACATTATGCAGTGTTATGAACTCTTTTGTCTTATTACACGTATCATTACCTCTTAGATAAAATCGATTTTTCCGGCTAGATGATCTTCGTTTGATCCTCTCTTTGTTCAAACAGTGTGTAATTATCTTAAATAAACCATTTATCACTTCGTGTAATATTTGCTACAATGTCCAGTCACATCATCAAGCACGGTAAAAATAATGTAAACCATCTAGATTTTATATCGGGAAAACAAGAATCTAAGAACATTTAAGGTCTCTTAATAATAATAATTTTTCCGATTCTTTACAAATAAGCATAGTTTTGACAAAAATATAGGGATTAATATTCTTCATATTAATAATAAAATAAAACGCTTATATAACTTGGAAACCTTGGAAATTAAAAAAAATCCTTAATAATGATGAGTCCATTATCAATAAACAAAAAATATTATTTTATAGTCCTATCTTAGATATGTTTCCTTTCAATGTCCGTTCTGTTTCTTCCTCCCACTCTTCATTAATCCCTAGCCACGCCCTCTCTCCTACCACAACACTTGGTTATACATTGTATTCACTGTTTTTTAATTAAATTAATTTAATTGTCAAGTCATTATACGATTGCCCTGAGAAAAGAACGGTCGTTCTGAAACCGGTCGGCTTTAATAAAATATATAAGTGGTTCTAACAAAGTTTTTATATTCCTTATAAGGTATTTTTTCGAACCAGTAATAATGGCGTGGAACTGGTGGAACTTTTTTCTAAACTCTAGTTGAAGTAAAGATTTAATTTTTTTTATGCATATCTCAACTTTGCGCACATGTTTATTAGGTCATGTTCATAAAAAAAAAACGGATCATTGTGAAATGGTTAATGAAGAACGTTTCAAAAATATTTATAATTAGTTTGAAGGCAATGCTTTTGCCTATTTTTGACATCGTAATTTCCTTTGGCCGCCTTGTGTGCGCCGCCCGCTATGCCGATGCTAAATTTGTGAATAGCGTTGTATTTTTGTAGTGACTTCGTTATTTGCTAGTTTTGTGCAGCGCCCTTGAGGCGACATTTTAAAAATAGAACCCAAGATGGTACCTACTATAGATAATGGTGCAAATAATATTTTTTCGTAATAATTTGTTATTTTTATGTTTTAAATCTCATGGTTTGTAATTTTTAAGTGACTTTGATGGTTCAAATAATATTTTTTCGTAATAATTTGTTATTTTTAAATGACCATAAAAGGTGATAGGTTACCCAAAACCTCGTTTCAATATATTAACCCCTCAGGCTCGGACCTATTTTGTCGGAAGGGCAAAATATTTCCGCTTCGCAATAAAATCCAAATAAATGGAATATTTCTAAATGCATCCGAAAACTAAAAATTGTTTTTGAAAGGTGATGAAATACTTTCAAATTTTATAATTCGAAATAAACATATATTTTTTTTTATTATTGCAAACATAAAAAAAGTTTTAAAAATAGCATTACGTTACGCATTACGGCGTTACGTTTTTTTTTCAAATTGCGCGGAAACATCGGTTTCATAAAGGTGTACATTTTTTAATTTAACTTTTACATTTGATTATAAAGCGTGGTGTTCTCTATTTCTAACACCGTTTAGATCATATTTCTAACCACGATAGTAAGGGAGATAACGATTTCTATTCGACCTTTATGGGTTGTTCCGAAAAGCGAACAAATTAGTCTGAGGGGTTAACAAGAAAATTGTTAATGCCTACTGAAAGATCTGGAATTGCCTTGGTTTTTTTTATATTAGATGCTAAGGGTCACGAAAGGTAGACGTGACTCAAAACGAGATCCTACGGCGACTCTAAAAATGATCGACAAAAAAATCATCTTCAAATACACAGTGAACAACTCGAACAAGTAATAAGTTATGTACAGAATAAGCACACTACGTCATCTGATGCTTGCTGTCAATAGGCTCTATTTACTTTCCACACAATCACGTCACCCAAATGTCAACAGTTATCCCCAGAAAAGCCAATTCAAATGCGAAGTTATGAATTCTTGGACTTTGTCGAGAAGAATCATAGACTATAAACTAATTGAACGTCTGCGCGCTTACATTATTCGCAGTTCAAACATTTTACTCTTAAAGATTTGGGAAAAAACCGAATGAGGAACACTCCAGCGAGATTTGTTTATTTTCCTTTTTCGCAAAACTTATGTACACAGTTACAAAATTACACACGTAATGAGAATCATTGCTACAAGTTATCATTGAAGAGAATCATTGTTTATTATCCTCTTTGCAAGTCACCATGGGGCCAGATACTCGTCTAGTTCATAGACCATTACAGGCTCCTTGTGATGCTGCCGAAATCGGCCTCCAACACTAATGCGTAAATTATGACGTTATACTGACATTGAAATAATAAAGTGATCGCAGGCTGAGTAGGGTAATTTTCAATATATAATTATCATCCGTATAATAATAATATTATTCTCGCCATGTGCTATCATAAAAATGTCGAAACAGCGTGAAATGGCGTGTGATTGGCCAGGATCGAGGTTTGCCTCATCTCATCTTGTTTGTGTTGTTAGTTCCGATTGGCCTTCCTCCCCGCGGTCCATTGGGAAATGAGCCATTCAACCGTTTGACCATTACGTCTCCTAATCGTCAAGTCCAATGCCGCCTTGATCATTTTGCTTTGAATTTTGACATGGCCGATATAAAATCCAATTTGAGGGGTATAAAACGTCTCAAAATGGCCAATCTTGCACCACTGCTCAAGATGCGTAGGTCTAGATATTCCTATAATTTATTGTTTGCTCAAGGTATTCAACTAATTCTTATATCCTTTTCATTCGCATTGTTAACTATTTACATAATATTATAATAAACAGAAGAATATTATTTTTCTCTGTTTTATGAGGACAATATATTTTATGAGGACAATATACTAATATTATATATGCAAAACTGCGTGTATTTGTTTGTTACGCTTTCACGCATAAAAAAATAAAACGTTTTTTAAATTCTTTCACCAATAGAAAACTAAATTATATGCGAGTACTATAGGCTATAATATATAATGGTAAGCTCTGGCGTTATGAAATTTATTTATTTATTTTGAGAAACATTACATATTACATTGTTATAATGAGCTTTGGCTGTCCAACAAGGCAATTTGCCCGTTTTAGAACAGTCAAAATGAACAGATATTTTACACATAAATAGTGTGTTGACTATAACATTGTCTTAAACTTAAATATAACACTTGATAAATAATATTAAGGTTTTGATGGCAGATACAAGAAGTAATAAATATTAATATATGTATTATATTTTTTATACGTTTTCTGTCGCTAACAAAAGCGATTTATTGCTAACGTCAGAAAACAAATCGTTGCCGTGGAAACGATGTTGATATATTTTTTTTATTTCAGGATCTAGCTATATAAATAAAAATGAATCTTCGAAATGTTGGTTTGCGCATAACTTCCGAACGACTGAACCAAATTGGATAATTATTTTTTTTGCTACTGGTGAGCTCTGGCATTATGAAATTTAGGTGACACGCGAGCTGTTTGTATCGAGAATGAATGTATGGAATGCGGGCGGGGAGGGGGATTATTGATAAATGCAAGCACTACAGTAATTTCCCCCCAATACCATGCGAGCGAAGCCGCGGGTAAAAAAGCTAGTTATTTATAAAACATTCTCCCCGTTTTTCTTCAAGCAATTTAGAAACTCTCAATAGTTTTGCCGTAAATGAGCTATATTTTATTTTTTAAACGGTATCTAATATTCTGTCTGAAGAATTATCAGAATCCGATCTTACGAAGCCCATATCTCTCACACTGTAGATTATGTGGTCCACGCAGGAGGCGCCCTGAGGAAAATAAAATTCCCCTCAGGGCCTGTGTCATCTTTGGGGATACCGTGTGGAGGGTCTATTTGGAAAAGAAGGAGAGGAAGTTCTGGGAAGGAAAAGGGTATTAGGGGTGGATAGCAGTCTGGGGGTCAGTGTGTCCAGGTGCGGCCGAAGTTTCGAAACCGAAACTGATGCTGAAACTAGATTTTTTGCCGAAACCGAAACCGAACCTTCGGTCGGTCACTACTATTTAACTACTTCTAATAAATAAATAAAATTATATTTGCATTTCGAGGCCACTACTAATCTGAAAATTTCTTGATGAGGAATTAGTTTAGGGTTCATAAACTGGTAACTAGAACTAATTAAATAAATGTTATTTCCGCTTTTCCTTACCACCCACTCGGCCTTTCCACCAGCTGGGGCTGCTATGGTTGAACTACCCCCAGCAAGACCTCGCTTGGACGTCATCAACTTCCTTCTTCCTTCTCTCGCGTCTTGTTTTAAAACGAAAAAGACAAAAGATAATAAAACGATTGCGTCACTTACAATCTCTCACTGGGACTAATATACCCTGACCCGCGCCGTGTGTTAGATGGTCATCATGGATCCACTTAAAAATTGTGTGTTATCACCACACAATTGTTACATAAGGAAAAGTCATGCAAATCATGTAACTCGTAAATTTGTCTGGACCTTACTACCGAATTTTTCACTCTGATGCAATAACTTCCTGACAAAAAATGTGTAAACGGGTTTTGGCTGCATTGAATGTTTTCCATGATTAATTTTATGGTAATTATTAGAAAGAAATTGGCTGCCTGATTCGTACTTACCAAACATGGAATTGTAACAAATCCCAATCAAATATGGTAATATGGATTTTCCGATGGATATTATAACATATCTTATGCTGTCTACAGATACATGTTTTGTTTGATTCATGTTTCGCATGTTTTAATTTTATTAACATTGATATATTTAGTGTTATTAAGTTTACTTCCTCAAACACAGCAAACTTATTTTGTGACACCATTTTAATAAAAATAATAGAATAAAAATGAAAAAATCTGGCGTTTAAATTAAATTGTAATGTTTGTGGATTCTTTGATGTAGGTAAAACTTCGAGAAATTTTGAAATTAGGATAAAGGAATATATGAGGTGTTTAAACAATAATTGTTTCTCGTAGGATTATAAATGATTGGCACATTTATTGGAGACGAATCATACTTTTGGTTAATAATGGAATAGAGTTACCACATTGTAATGTTAATGGTATTCATTTATATAAACTAAAAATCTTGGAAATTAGAAAAAGCGTAAAGAAGAAATAATTAAAGCGCACCCGCTCAAAAAGAATAAGACGGAGAGATATATGTAAATACGCACGTTCGACAGAGCACGCTAATGTTAAAATCGTTAATATTTAAGCGAAAATTGTGAAAAGGTTTTATAAAACACGACTCGTTTAAAATAGAGCAAAATCTCGCGGGCGTTGTCTAAAACAGCATTTAAAGAAACCCTGTGAATTTTTTCGTACATATAACTTGTGAAATAACTGAAACAAACGTGTTTATAATAATTTTCGGAGCATACTTTGCAATTTTTTTTTCTATCGAGGGAATTTTATATAATTTGCGTTTCGGCCCGGGAAATGCTTACATATTATCTGCAAGAATAACATATATATTTTTTAAAAGCTTTGAAACTTAGTGTTGAAGGTACATAATATGTAATAAATCGGTAGAAATGAGGTATGCCGCGGTTTAATGCTGAAAGCTATGAATTTAATTTTAACTATTGCAATTTAAAGTTATAGTTTGATTCAAACCATTCTTTAGCATATGTGTATAAAACAGCTTTAAACCACTCAAATATTTTTTATCAACTTTTTGAACAACTTCACAAAGTACACAACAAATACAAATATCACTAGAATTGGCTTTACAATTAATTTTGTGGCGGTACATACTAAAACATCTTTTTGACAAAGAAACTATTTATATCACCCACCACGTTTAATATTATCCCAATTTGGGTTAGATTCAAAATTTATATAAGTTACATTTTACTTAAGTTCGATTTGTTAATAACAGAGTGTCATTCTAGTTGTGTTTTATTTACGTTGTTTCTTCTTGATATAAAGATTAATGATTTGTTCATAATATGAAGCAGATTGAGGAAAATGAGAGTATAAATATAAAAATTGTGAAGATGTGGATTATGAGTGAAAAATCAGTATATCTGTAAAAAAAATGTTCAAAGATGAAAAAGAAAGATTGATGATGTCATGGTTTCTAATTATTAAGAATATATTACCTTTTTCTTGAATGATAGATACAAAATCTGTAAAATATTGTATGCCTTTGTAAATATAAAATGTTGTTTTTTTTTTACTTTATTTATTTTCATTAACTGTAAAGTAGGTTGCACCAACCAGTTCATTAGGATTTGATTGTCTCTATTTGCTTTCTTCTTTACAATTTTAAATTTTATAAATATGTTTTTTATTTATTTCAAATGGTAATGGATGTATATTGAGGTAGAACCTGCAGACAAGCAGCCATGTGGCAGCTTCGCGGGATTACCTATTTAAATTGCCAATTCTATCTGTATTTGTTAAGTATGTTTTTGTTAGAAATAATAATAAAAAAAAAATAAAAATAAAAATACTTGGTGATGTGACATTATAATCTCTACATATTATAAAACAAAGTACTCCGCCGGGTCTGTCTGTTCGCGATAAACTCAAAAACTGCTGAACGGATTTTCGTGCGGTTTTCACCAATAGATAGAGTGATTCACGAGGAATATAATTATACGTACAGGTATATAATTTGTCAAGGTTTTGTGTAAGTAAGTTGAGATATTAAAGGGGAATGTCTGTATATGGTGGATGAGCGGGTTGGCTAGCGGGCCGTGTGGATTTGATTTATATGCAAATGAACAGATGGCAAGCTAGTTTTATATAGGATAAGTTTTTTAGATTTTCACGGCCAAAAGTATTTTCGTTATTTGTTTTTGGGGTGTTATGCCGTGTTAATAGCGTTAATTTTATATAAGTTCGATATGTTAAATAACAGAGTGTCTAGTTGTGTTTTATTTACTTTGTTCCTTCTTGGGAATAAAGACAAATGATTATTCATATGAAACAGATACTTTGTAATGTGACATTATAATTTAAAATAAAACAATAACTTTGTATTTAAATATAAAAGTGGTGTTTACAAAGTTATTATTTTATTTTAGTTAAATGATTTATTTGTGGTTTAAATATTGTTGCAGTGCACTTTCAAAGTACCCATTTGACCACTCATGTAAAATACTTTTTCTTTCTTCTTGTAATATTTAGTGTTTTTTTGTACGAGATTACTGTACGTTGTTTCACTCAAAATGTGTAAACTGTTAACCTCGATACATGCTTTTAGTACTAGTGAGGTTGATTTTTATGTGAAAAATGATGATTTATGTACAGTGAGAAGCAATAAATAAATGGCTATAGCCGTGTTTGGTGCCCAGATCTGAATAGCCAGATACATCCCCACTCTCCTCTTCCCCATCTCCTTCCCCTCGCCTCTACCTTCAACAAACCCAAATTGGGGATGGCTTAGTCTCCAGTTGTGCGATATTCATAAACATTAAAAAAACATCCGTTTATCGAGTAGCTCTCACCTACCTAACCGTGAATAAAGTAAAAACTTGTCCTAATAGTTAGGGTATCGTCTTGCTAACCGCCTTACTCATAATCACAGAATAAAATAATAATACCACGGTATTACGGGTTAGGTGAAATTGACGTACAAAGTTCACCTAACCAGTTCGTATTACCGTGGTAATATCTTATTCTGCGATTATGAGTAAAGCCGATATGTATATCGTCTTTGTACGCACATAATATCCTATGTGGATTTTACAACTTTAAAAAAAAATCAATATTGCATGATTTTGAAGGCGACTTTGGCATTTTTTGCAAGTTAATTATAATTATTTAAAAAATAATTTAGCTCTACCTACTGAGTGAATGATTTGAAAAATAAATAAAAAATTAAATATTAGAAAAAAAAAACCATTTCAGAAATTTTAATACGACAAATTTGTGTTATAAACGTAAATAGTTCGTTTGTAATTTGATTTTACGCATATGAAAAAAACAATTTTTTTATCTTTTTTGTATAATAATTTTGTATTGCATAATAATAAATAGGATTTTTTTTAACTAATTACCGATAACTCGCATATAAATGCCAAAGTTGCCTCTAAAATCATGAAAAATGGAATTAAATAATGGGATTTACTTTTTTTTTTTTTTTTTTTTTTTTTTTTTTTTTTTTTTTTTTTTTATTTATTTATTTAGTATAGTATAATACATTTATAAACATTATTTATGATATGTTTTGACTGTCCAACTAGGATGATTCCCGTTTTAGAACAGTCAAATTAGGATTAGTGTGAACATATGGAACATGATTTGTACAAAAAAGAGGAAATAAAAAGAAGAGAAATAATAAAAAATGAAGTTAGAAAGTTTAAAACATAGTAACAAAAGTTAAAACATAGTAGTTAATATACATAGGGGTTCTTAAAAACAGAGGATTAAAATATATAGATAACTTGTGAATGCATTGCATAATACAGTAGAAAAACAGAAAAAAAGAGAAGGGAAAGAAATAAAATTATTATAAAATAACCAACAAATTATTATACAAAAGCCGTGGTTTGTTTAGCATGGTTATTGAAATGATAATAATAACAAATAAAAGGAAAATAAATATATAAATAACACAAATGATTACAGCATAAAGGTAGCTGGTGTTTGCGTTTCATAATATAGTCGTACTAATGAGAACTATAAATAAAACAGATACAATTAAAAAAAAAAAAAAGCAATTAATACATGATTATTACTGTTTTTTGCTTGCATAGTTATCAAATAATATAAAATAATAGGTAGGTTTACTTATACATGGTGTTTGCATTACATATTATAAGCATACATATATATTTTGTATAAATATGAATAAAAAGAGAATAAAAAAAAGAAGTGATAGAATCAAATGAAATATCCAATTAAAACAAAAGATTAACTGCTGCTTGGTAGCATTCTAATTTAAAAGTAATAGGTAGTTAAATACACGCACATAGTAATAACGATTAGAACAGAAAGGTATCTTTTACATAGTTTATTTTTGTTGGAATTTTTGTTATTGTTTTGGTTTGTATTTGATTTCATTTTTTATAAAGTAAAAGTTCACTCTCTTTTCTCCCTAATTGATGAAACCAAGTTGTAGTCAATCTGCGAATAACACCTGCGCTTTCCTTTTTCCAAGCATCGGGCATGAAATTGTATAGTTTTGGACCTAGGAATGAGAAGTGTCTTTGAGCGAGAGACGTTTTGGTTGTGAGTGGTACAATTGGATTTCTCCGTGAGTGTCGGGTGTCGTGAGAGTGGTTAATAGATGGGTAGAGGTGGCGTTGTTTATGGGTGTTTAAAATTAATTTTCTCATATATAGTTGTCTAACATCCAGAACTCGTAACTCTTCAAATAGTGCATCGCTGTGATGTCTAAAAGGTTTTTTGAGGATTACCCTTAGTAGAGATTTTTGAGCTTTAGCTAATTTGTCCAATACAGTTTTTGCACACCCACCCCAACCTAGGGACGCATAGTCTAGAAGTGACCCACACATAGCATCATAGATGAGTTTCAATTCTTTTTTACGTAAGATATTTCTGATCGTTATAAACAAGTATGTAAGCTTTCTAACCTTTGCAGTGACTAGTTCTATGTGTCCGTCCCATCTAAGATATTTGTCCAATATAACACCAAGGTACTTTATACTGTCCACGCATTCTAATTTATAGCAATTACAGGTAGTTGACTCAGTGCATTTGTGTATAATAATATTATAAGCTTCCTTGGGTTGGCCCGCTTCTGTGGCACTAAATCGTATAAATTTAGTTTTTTCCGAGTTGAGTGTCAACAGATTATAGTCTAACCAAAGTTTTAGCTGTTTTATTCCATCTTCTGCTTTACTGTGAGCATCATTCCATGTTTTACCTTCAAATATTAATACAGTGTCATCTGCAAATGTTATGATGTGATTGGAAAAATTGCTGTTACACAGATCATTTATATAAATACTGAACAAAATAGGTCCTAAGGTACTCCCTTGAGGTACACCAAATTCTATAAGGGCCGGATCACTAACAATATCATTAATTTTGACTTTTTGGTATCTGTTAGCTAAGTAACTACCCATCCATTTGTATAGTTGTCCCTGAATACCTATAGCCTGGAGTTTCTTTAGAAGTATTTTATGGGAGATGGTATCGAAAGCTTTGGCAAGATCTAAAAAGAGAGCGATAGATTTATTTCCCCGGTCAATATTATTTGAAATAATATCCGCCAGCTTAGCAATAGCATTTTCTGTTCCTAGACCTGGTCGAAAGCCGAACTGGTTATTAGATAAGATTTTATGACTTTCTAAGTAGATAGTGAGACGATTTTTTACGATTTTCTCAATAATTTTTGAGAATGAATTCAGTAGCGATATTGGCCTATAATTTTGTATATCCGATTTGTTTCCATTTTTGTGAATCAATATGACAACTGATTGTTTTAAATGGTTTGGGAATGTGCCTGTCTTGAAACTAAGATTACAAATGTGTGCAATAGGACTTGCTATAAGTGATTTCAATACTTTCAGCAGATTCGAGGAAATTTTGTCAGGCCCACAGGCATTCGATGACTTAAGCTCATCTAACATTTTCATGACTTCATTAGTCGTTGTTTGAATCTCGTCTATTTTAAGATTAAGAACAGTTGTAGGTATGTTGGCTAGTTCAGATTCAGTTTTCTTACATTTTTCAAGGATTTTATTTGCGAGAGAGGCTCCTACTGCAGTGAAATAGTGATTAGCAAAATTAGCCATCATTTTGGGGTTAGTACTACTTGTGTTTTTAATATCCAATGATTGTATGAAAGACGAATGGCTATTTTTTGTTTTGGTAATTTTACGAAATATTTCCCAGAAATGTTTTGGAGTTATGGTGTTTTCGTAAATGTATTTTTTGTAGAAATTTTCTTTAGTGGAATTAATTAGTTTTTTACATAAGTTTCTATATTTCTTATATTGTTCTTGAACTAGACTATTACCTGGTTGTCTTTTAGCATTTTTGTGCAGTTGATTACGTCGGTGGATGGATTTGACTAGGCCAGGGGTGATCCATGGCATGAGTTTAAATTTTTTGTTCGGTATAACTTTGTTAACAGTATGTTTAGATATGTAATATTGTAATTTTGTGATAAATTGCTGCATTGCTTGGTCAGTGTCAGTCTGATCGATTACGTTTTGCCACTTTTCTGTAGACAGCTCCTCAGTTAGATCGTTGTAATTTATTTTAGTAATATATTTATTTTTAGAAGGAGAGGAAGGCTTATTTCGTAAGCCGAGCGCTGTGGTATAATGATCTGAAATAGTTGTGTGTATAACAAACGAGTCTATAAAATCAATGTTTTTAACATTGATGTGATCCAAGCAGGATTTACGTAAGCCTTGTACTCTAGTGGGGGTGTCAATTACAGGAGTATAAGCGTTTTCAGTGAGAAAACATAAATAATCATCGGATTGGGGATGATTGTCTAGAATAATGTTAATATTCAAGTCTCCAATGATTATTTGATGCTCTGGGTTATCTGTGGTGTGAATGATAGAGTGGAGTGAATCTAGAAAGGTATCAATGTTGTGGAATGATGGTGATCTATAGATTGCAAAAATGCATAGGTTTTTGTTAAGCACAATTTTTAGACAGTTTGCCTGTGATAAGGTGAGTTCGTCAATTTGAGTTTGAATACCGTCTCTTACATAAATTACAATACCACTAGCTTTGTTTATTATACTGGTTGTGTGGTACTCAGTATAATTTTGTATGTCTTTGGAGGTGAAGTATTTATTAATCCAGCACTCAGTCAAAACTAGCATATCAAAAGTGAAATTAAGTTGGTCGAGAAATACTAGAAAGTCATCAATGTTGGTAATACTTCTTATGTTCTGATGAATAATTTTCAGACCGTACGATTCCCAGCAATATTTATTCATGTCTTCAGGATTATCAATCACATTTTTGTTACATGTGAGCATGGTTACTTCGGGGATATCAAAAGATACTTGAATCATTAATAGTTACATTTTTAAAGTTATTCAAGTATACCCACAAAGATAAAATTTGGGAACGTACATATGTGTGTGTGGTGTTTGAGTAAAATAATATGTGTATGCTTGTATTAATGAGTCATAGTGTGAGAAGGATATTTTCAGAGGTAATGTGTATAGCTCGTGATTCCGTGGTTTGGCGTACGTAGACACGTCCCGCTTTTACCCATACATAAGCAAATTTTTTTTCGGCAGCCGTCTTCTTCGCTAAGTAGAGCAGGCGTTTATTTGTCGACGTTAAATGTTCTGATATGTATACTGGTGTACGCGGTCCGGAGAGGCCTATGGAGCTCGTATTAAGCTTGTCTTCTTTAGTAGTCGCGTTCAAATTATACCTTTTTACACTACTTAAGAATTCATCTCTTAAGTGTATATCTTTGAACCGTACAATTGTCGACTTTCTAAATAAACCGACTTATGTCGGTTTATTTAGAAAGCCGACTAAAATATTTATATGAAATAGTTTGTGCATGATGAAGGACAAAATCTGAATCCAAATAACTCATTTTGGCCAAAACGTCACATGTTATACGTACAATAATGATACGAAGTAGTGTGGTACATGATTATTGACTGATTACCGTAGTAAGCGTTAAAATAGAAGAAGATATATTGAAATGGAGATATGTAAATATTGATATTAGAGGGAGCGCGCTAATATAAAAAAAATATAAATCAGCAAAAATTGTGAAAATATTTAATAAAACACGACTCGTTTAAAATTGAGCAAAAATCCCTCGGAAAATGTCTAAAGTAGCATTTAAAGATACACTGTTCATACCTATAACATGTTAAATAACAGAAGAAATGTGTTTTAAATCATTTTCGGAGCATCCTTTGCGATTTTTTTCTATTGAAGAAATTTCATATAGAATTTCGAATTAGGCTTGCGTCTGTGTGGTTGAATTTCAGAACCCAGCTTCGAGTGCATGTCTGACGCTACGCCGCGCCACAAATAATATCTGTGTACGTGGAATTTTGAACAAAGCTGCCGTTGCGGTTTCAAATTCAAGAATTCGTCACAAGATGTCGCCACTTCCGTCAGCAGGACGCATAGGGATGTGCCCCCCCCTATGTATAAGTTCTACGAATTAGTGAATCTGGAGTATCTTTCCGGATATGGAAAGATTGACGGTAATACTCAGTTGTATTAAGCGGCTGTATATTGCATAATATGACATCATTACCCGTCCCGGATAACCCATAAAAGTGTTCGAGGAAAATTTGTTATATATCTGAAGAAATTTAGAATGCCGGGTCTTAATATTCTATTATTTGTTATCCCTTTGCTGTGGCTGTGGGTAGAAGGTATAAATACACGTGTACAAAGGTATTTTGCTATTAAATAATAAATAACCTTTGCTATTATAGAAGTTTATTATTATGTTAAGTTAATAAAATACATTGAATATATTTTTCTTTAGCAAGTCGGTAAGAAACCTTTTATTCTTTATAATAAATTATTACTCGTTTTAAATATAAAACCATTCATAATTTTAAATATTATCTTTCGTTATGTACATCGATTGACTTGTGCTATATTTATTTGTTCTTCATTACGAAAATATCATGCTCTTTCATCAGATGTTTTCGTGTCTTTGTTAAAATTAAAATAAATTATTAATTTTATCACTTTAATAATAATAATATTTGGATGATTTATATAGCGCCGTTTTTGTGAAAAATCACCTCAAGGGCGCTGTACAAAATTACAATGCATTTCTAAAATTTAGAAAAACTACAAACTAGACAAACAATTAAAAACAATTTATGGCTAAAAATTGCATCCTCCGGTTCATACGAAAATATATGTACCTACAATGTATCGACCAGTGAACGCGATGCTTCCTAAAAATGTTTACAGGACCATACTTAACTGGGAGGTCGCTTGAAATTAACACTGTTTATTGTCTATTGAGAAATTTAGATACAGTTCGCACGCAGAGGACACACTTGTTACATGTGTTTAATCCTGAAATATATTTTAATATTAGTATATAATACATTATTTAATGAGTGTATTTTGGAAATCAAAAGCAACATTTTATAGTGGGCGGTGCAGTAGTACAAGGATTTGATCTTCCTAAATGTGATTCATAAAGATACAGATTGATGTGCAAAGATTCAATTAATTTTAATTCGATTTTAGAAGGCAAATAAAATTAATACCCCAAGATACACTTGGGGTACCTTAAATTTTCCAAGGTTACGCTATGTTATAACGATGTCAGCAACGGAGAAGGGTGAAAGCCGAGAGTACCCCCTCCCGGTGAATGGAAACCCGGAAAGTTAGTTGAGTGAGAAGTGCTCGCCACTCATCACCAGCTGACAAGGAGAGCGATGCAGGTCCAGGAATGCGGTCAGCGGGTCGCCGGTCCGTGCACCGCCACTCCGAAAGGGCCGCGATCACCATACCACACCGGCGCAGGCTACCTGCAATATCTATTGTTCTTTCTGCTCGCTGGCACCATTTGGCAGCACTTCGCGCCATACCGGTAAAGGCCTCACCTACCGTCCGCCGACCAACCAACAACCAACAACTCTGCCTACGACCGTCTCGTCGTGCGCGCGTCGACTGCGCTCCAACAAATCGGCATCTTTCAAATATAGAACAATTAGTGATAATTTTAATTCAGTTTTTAACCCATTTTCATATTTTTCGGTTTCCCGGATATCCGCACTGAGCGGGACGCGCGGCGGTCAAACGCGAACACAATACGCGAGGGTCTGAGGTCTGCGTCGGGAGTCAAAGTTCAATTGCCCCTGGCCGGGTCTTGTTTTGAATGAACAGGTGGTTTTATAAAGCATTTCGAGCCGCGAGCTTGTCAGTATACCGGGTGACTCGCCTAGGACGCCTGTGTGCTGGGTTTCACTGAGCTTTGCCTTTTCACATATTATTTATCTTTCGACACTTTTTTCGATTCGTATCCTGATTATTTACGAGCGCGACGATTTCATTTAAATAAATAAACGACACTTCTTTTTTAAACGTGAAAGTTTTGTGAAATATTTTACCAACACTCAGTGAATTTTGGCGCCTCTTTACCTGTGTTTGATTTACGTGCTTTTCTTATTTAGGTAAGTTTATTTATTTATGTAATATAGACACCAAAGTTAACCTTAGTGGACCTTAATGTATCTTAGATGGTTGTTTATTAAAAGTTGTTTTTTAAACACATTTTTTGTTAGGGGTGTATTTCAAAATTATTAAACTATTTTTTTAAACAATTTTAAATACACAATACATGAAGGTGCCTGTTATTTTACATTTCACATAATGTATATTACCTATAAGTTAAAATATTTTAACCAGTCAGGCCTCGGGCCTATTTTTTCCGAAGGTCAAAATATTTCGCCATTGCAATAAAATCCAAATAATTATATATTTTTGAACGCATCCGAAAACTAAAAACTGTTTTTGAAATATGATAAATACGTTCTCAAATTTTAAAATTTGAATGCAAAGTTTAAAAAATTTAAAAAATAGAATTACTGTTAACGAAAAAATTTAAAACACACATTTTATTAGGCAAATGTTTTATGAACATTACTGTCGACTAACTTTTTTGTCGTTTCACGTAAAAATAATTAATAAAAAATTCCACAAGTTTAATTTTTTTTTTTCAAATTGCGGCAACTTTGGATTTATTCATTCTTTCTAACACCGTTTAGATCATATATGTTAGTAAGGGAGATACGATTTTTATGAGACCTATATGAGCTGTTCCGAAAACCGATCAAATTAACCTTAGTTCATAAACTTAAAATTTTACACATGCGATCGATGGTTAAACGAATGCATTCTCTAATTAACACTTATTTTGTCAGTAATCTATATAATATTTTGAACTCATCTGATTATGAATGCCATTTAATTAATCCGTTGTTAGAACAATATTTACATAACAATTTTTATCGATACCTATAAAAATATTCTTTTTAATGCATTTTAAAAAACAATTTTGTGTTGTTATTTTGGATTACTTAATTGATTAGCATTTTAAAAAACAACAATTCTGTCTTTGCATTGGATTACTTATTTTATAACTTAAAAACTTGTTAGAACTTGTCATATTGTCATCAAACTTGTTAATAATTATTAAAGTGGTCATTTAACGTTTTATTGCTTTATTGATGATAGCTTTTCTTTTGTAATAACAATCCAACATCCAGCGCTTATTAACATAAATTAAAATATACAGCTTTAAACGCTTTTTACCATAATCTCATAGACACGCCGATTTTTCTTGAATCGTCCGCTTCGATACTAATAAAATTTAATAACCATATTGTTAATAAACACGTCAAAAGAATACTTGTTAATTAATTCCTTCGTGAATATTATACATTTATTATTAAATATGTTTTCCTTTAATTTAATATTTTTTTAAATTATTGTTTATTACTTAGGATAATGTATAGATTATAAAGTAATAAAGACGATGACGCGTAGTGACACTTGACACGAAATATTATGAAGCATTTTAAAGATTGTAATTATTTTTCAAATTTAATACAAATATGAGATTTATTTGTGATCTTTTACTAAAACGAGCAAAAAATCCATGTTACAACATGTTTTAAATATAGACGTCAGTTAATAAAATCATTTTTAAATGTGAATAATTTCCCCCCATTATTATTTAATTTATACTTCTTATAAAATATTTAGTATGCGTAGTATTTAAGAAACGTACGTGTGTATCTACTACGTTTAAGATGTCTAAAATTATACAAGTGATCATCCTTAGACTGTATTTTTTTAATGCATTAAATTAATATTTAATTTGGAATTTTAATCAGATCTCCTTGAGATTCTCTGTTATTAGGCACGTTCCGCAATATTGGAAATTCCCTGCGCAATATTCAATATTTTCCTTAGTACTATAATGTCTAATGATTTTCGTAGTTAATGAATAAACACGTTGCTGATGCACAGGTTTTATACTTCAAGTTTTTAGTTCTACTCCTGAATGTCTCTAGTTCATTATAAATTATTATGTTTTAAATATAACCATAATATTATCTTTATCGTGATTATTTTTTGGAATTTTATTGTGCTGCGCTTCTTCCTTTTTTATTTAGCTAACGTTTATTGCAAATTGTTAATTTCCTATCGTTTCGCCTGAGTAGAATTAAAATAAGATTGTTAATCTATGCGTTCCTAAACCATTCATCCGATTGGTGATTTATTTGTTGTGCGCACGCCCTCGAAGGTGTCTGTATATAATAGTGAACTCTGGCGCTATGAAATTATTTCTCACACTGTTCATCCGATTGCGATGAGACTTTGTTGATTTGATGAGCGCACGCCCGCGATGTTTTCTAATATTAAAGTGAGCTCTGGCGTTATGAAATTATTTCCCATCCGATTGCGATGAAACTTTAGTGAGTTTGAAAGAATTGAAAATCGCAAATCTCAAATACCTCCTCATAGAATTTGCTTATTATGGGAGAACATTAAAAAAAATAATAATAATTCACTTCTAACCCGGAATTGAAATTAGTTAATTAAGATTGTTATGTATTATTTTATTATATTTTATCTTTTATTATTTATTCAATAAATAAAAATAATAAAATCCATAATTAATATCTATTCAAATTATTTTATGTATTTATGTGTTCTCGAATGTTCATATTTTACATTTCGACTTTTAGATGATCATTTGAGATCGTCCCTGCCTTGGAAGTATAATAAAATACGAACGACTTCATAAATATTATAATATTTAATAGTTTTTTAATGCTTTTACCTGATTCGCACAATTAAATTTAAAAAATCATTCTAAATCCGGTTGACATTGAAATCTGCAAAGTCTAAATGCCTAAACCTGTTGATGGGCTTCCATAGATTGTGATTTTGGTTAAACAGTTCGTTAATGAAGTAATGCTAGCCCATTAATTAATTATCTTTTAACTAAGCTCTTTTCTCGGATTCAATGAACGGCTAGGAATTCGCTTGGTCTTGCACTGACTGTCGCTCATTTCTGCATTACTCGTGTTCCGATGAGTGTTGACACATTATTGTTTATTGCTGACTTGGTGGTTGTGAATTTCTTATTTATTGTTAAAAAGTATACAAATAAATTTTAGATCATTTTGCCGACATTCGTTAAATCATATTCCTATAGGTTAAGTAGTTACTTAACTTAAATTCTTTGAGTTTATGTATGAGTTATGACTTATGAACGATTTCAACTAGTTTTGGAAATATGTTGGTAGGTTTCTATTATTTTATTTGATTTCCGCACAAGAATCCAAACAGCCCTTAAGCCGCCGCTACCCTAATTTCTACCGATTTCTTACATTTGATTTAAACATTTGAAGTTTTAAGCTCTTAAAAAAATATATGTTATTTTTGAAGATAATATCTAGATACGTTCCACGCCGAAACGCTAATTATATGAAATTCCCTCGATATT
This sequence comes from Glyphotaelius pellucidus, assembly GCA_936435175.1. Lineage (NCBI taxonomy): Eukaryota > Metazoa > Arthropoda > Insecta > Trichoptera > Limnephilidae > Glyphotaelius > Glyphotaelius pellucidus. The sequence goes on along the minus strand of OW386537.1, from coordinate 7,260,432 downwards.
TTGTTCAAAGTATGTTCCGAAAATTTTTAAAAACAAGTATATTTCTATTATTTTACAAATTATATTTGTGAAAAAATTCACCATGTTTCTTTAACCGATACTTAAGATATCTTCCACGAGATTTCTATTTTATTTTTATTTTATTCTAGCTCTATTTTAAACGAGTCATGTTTTATTAAGCATTTTCACAATTTTCGCTTCAATTTTATCATTTAAAATATTAGTGTGCTCTGTCCAACATTCGTAATTACATATCTCTCCATCTTCTTATTTTTGAGCGGGGAAGCGCCGCCTTAACCCGACGGCCGCCATGGTCGAGGGGTAAGGCTCTTGATTCACAATCCAAAGGTCGCGGGATCGAATCCTGGAATTAATTTATTTCATAATCACACATAAAAATAATATGTGGTATGTAAAAGCAAAGTACATAACGCACATCATTAATATCTATCAAGTCTTTTCCAGCAACGATTCGATTGTGAATCGCAATTCTGCATGACTTTGCAATAATTCCTTCCGAGTCCTGGGAATAGTAAATAAATTTGTGATAAATTGGCCGAAACGTGGAAAAACCTAAGTAGGTAAATCCGATGATAATTTCCTTGTCGGTCTGTTTGCCTTCGCGGTTATCTTCGTCCTCGGCAGCGGCTCTCTCGCGAGCCTTATTCAGCCTCATTTCGCAACCGTCCGCGTTCTTGTCCCGATAAACGCGACCAATCTTTGGCCACATTGCATAACAGCCTCCGCGCGGGCAGCGGGCAGTAAACAGCGTGCAGGTAGTCGCGGTTAGGTAATCGATTGTTGTCCGTACGTCCATACCGGGGCGCCTCCCTTGGCAGGCGGCTCGCGTAAGTCGCGCCCAGGGTCGGCCCCTCGCCCAAACTACCCGAAATAATATTACGGCTACCTGGCGTTTGTTGCGAAGTGAGGCACGAAAGAACCAACTGTAAAAGACTTAGCCCGCTCCTTTAGAGCGTACAGCAGGTAAGGTTACAACGATCTGAAAAAATATACAGTCGTCATTTCAAAGTCTACATTTTTGGTGAAAAATATTTTTTAGACATTGGCTAAATGATTTTTAACCAATATTGTTGTCACAACTAAAACTAATAAACATCAAACATAATCACTCTACAAGAAGAAAAAATAAAATCACAGAACTCGATAGAATATATTAATATTATAGAGTATTAAAGATTTTTTCATAAATACCGAAGTGTTTAAAAGAAGAGGAAAGAAAAGGAAAAGGAAAAGAAGGAATGAGGAAATATTATGTGAATTTTGTAATTTGTAAAATATCTACTGTTCTAGTTTGTAACTTATATAATTGTGTAATTTTTAAATTAATACAATGTGATCACGTATATTCTAAAAATAAATTAATAACGTGTTTGATATGGCTGTGTTTGTAAAAGTATTTAAATATTACTTATAAAGTTTGATATTACATCACACAAACAGACATTAGGTACTTTAAAGTTATTTGTATCTACATATTGCATGCGAAACATATTTCTTTAATATAATAATAATAATAATATTTGGATGATTTGTATTGTACCGTTTCTGTGAAAAATCGCCTCAACGGCATTGAAAAAAATAATAATATATTTCTACGATCTTACTTCCAACTAAAAACTAGACAAACAATTATAAAAATTGCATCCACCGGTTCATCGATCACGAAACTACGAAACTACAATGATTTGATCAGTGAACGCGATGCTATAGAATTTACATATATTGTATGGGAGGAAAACACAGTGCACAAATAATAAGGGCAAGGCAAACGGGTGGGAGCCCTCTCCAATCGATTGGCAGTTCCAGCTAGAATGCACATGACGTTCGGTCTAGCCGTAAATTCAGGTACAGTTTGCACCCAGAGGACATTGGGGACACATTTTATTTAATTCTGATGTAAATTTTAATAATAATACATATTTTCTTTAATGAGCGTATTTTGGAAAGAAAAAGCAAAAATTTATAATGAGCGGTACAATAGTATATGTATATTCACTTCTAATCAGGCTCGAACAGGCTATAAGATAGCCGCGTTTCTAATTGATACTGATCGACTGAAATTAAATTAAAACCTTTTAATTAAGACCTTCAAATTTTGTCAGAATGTTCGTAGATTAGTTCTTTACTGATCCCACTATAGATTCAACATCACAACATACAACTTACATCTTATAATAACATAACGAACTTTTTGTGTCAGTCATATTTTATCTTCGAGTTCATGAATGAACTAAAAAAACAAGATGAAATAGAGGCTGTCAATATAATTTACGGTTACGGTCATTGCCAAGTTCGCAGCAGCAGCCTGGGTTTTATGATTATATCACATATCAATGAACTTTGGTGCATAGATACCCAGACCTTTTCATTCGTGCAACTTGTTTATTTAGTTTTTTTTTTCATTTTATTCTTACATTAATACCTTTGCCCAATCGGAGCGTTCTAAGGAGGTTGAGCAGTGGATCCGAGTAAAATTAAATCATATCCAAATTTGGTTCGACTTAATAAAAAAAATAAAACAATTAACAAATAGTTTTCACAATAGTCTAAAATTGATTGCGAGCGCCTTGTTGGCACGCCCCGGTATGTGGGCCAACCGTTCAGCTATGCCGAACGGGAGGACAGAGGTTGAAGAAGGCACTTGACAATTGACACTGCACGCTAATCGGCTAATACGCGCTGTTTGTTACCTTCTACCTGCCGATACGTCACTTGGCATGTAATCTGATCACGCCCGCGGGCCGTTCCGCAACTCTCCTACGCTGGAGATGCCCATCCAAGGTGGACGTTACAAGATACACAATATACAATAGTATACACATGGTTGATGCTTGATGCCATCGCGCATCGGTAGACTACAACAGACAAGGTAGTTGGTCACTTTGCCAAAACTTCACACACTCCGAACTGAAAACACTGCCTTAATGAAGCCTCCGTACCGCGCATTCGTTGTTGCATAACTGAAAACAATCATTTTCTTTACGCATTCGCAGATATCTGTGTTTGAACGGGATTGTCTTTTTTCATGTGTACATTTAGAGTGGTTGCTTATGGTGCTGCCACTAAGGATGGGTTGTTTCAAAAAATTTGACGAATTCGTCAAATATTTGACGTTAATTTTCACGTTCTGTGTAAGTTCTATTCAAGTTCTGTGATGATTTCAGTTTTGTGAAGCAGCTGGCCTATGATGTTAAAAAAACAGAACTCGAAAAAAACTCACACAGAACCTGAAAATTAACTTCAAAAATTTGATGAACTCATCAAATTTTTTGAAACAACCCGTCCTAAGTGTTCAATTGTAGCCTCTCTTTCTGTTAAATGTGCCGTTCAAGGGAAAGGGCTGAGATTGTAAGGTATATTTTATTATATGTCATTTTTAAATCAAATTTTAGACCTATTGACTCTTCTCCACAAAAAATTATTAATTGATTTCGAAAGACTGTTCTTTTATCAAGTAAAGCTTTTTTTTTTAATTTTGAGGAAATATGTTTATTTTTAGTTCAATAAGGTTTTACCGTAGGTCGTTGGCAGATTTGTTTAATTTTCGAACAAAATTTTGTATTATACAACAAACATTTCAAATCATATAATCATACCAGTAAAATAAATCAATAAATTATTTGGGAAAGCAACTTTGAAAGCTCACTGTCTAAATGAGTATTCGAAAACTACCCTTATTATCCCCCTTTCCCGCCCCTTAAATCAGAATTTTAATACTTCGTAATGAATGATGTTGTCGTTTTTTCAAGACTTGCTGGAACTCTCCTGGTTCCAAAATCATTGCCTCTAGCTCGTCGAAATGATACCGGATTTCGTATTGGTGCAAGACGATCTCTTCTGACGTCAACGGGGAAATACAAAAGCTAATTTAAAAAAAAAAACACCAAAAGGTGACAAACTCTAACATGATTCAATCACGCTTATATTTATCTACATATTGATTTAATACGCACGCAATTAGCGTAATGCTGATTGAGGTAGATCTTGTTGTAACTACGTCATTGGTTCAGTATTGACTTGACACCTTGGCAGTGTACATAATTGTCACCTCGGTATATTGAATCTGTCACTCTTTCTTGTAGAACCACGCGGAGAAATTGAAAGTCAATCAATTAGATACCAACATATTGATTTGGTTCCATTATAATATATTGGCAATTCAAGCCGTCGTGTATTCAGACACTGATTAGTTGTTACGCCTGCCGATCGCGGATGTAAAGAATCTTCGACGAGAAATAATTATTAATTTTTAATTCTATAAAAATTTTATGAATTTGAATATGAATTTTGTCAATAGTTATCTACTAATTTGTTTGTTGTGTCTACGTAGTTTACAATATTATTCATGTCGTATATATTTCGTGCTGTCATAGTGTTTATTAACTTTATTTTTTTTATTTTCAGCACAAAAAACAAAACCTAACGTCATGGCATCATCATTCAATTTCTTGATAATTAAATGGTTTAACAGAAATACAAGTTTTTTTCTAGTACATTCGGTTTCTGATAATATTTACTAATAATATATGGTAATTTTAAACTACATATTTTTTTAAATTATCACTGTCGTCGACAAATATCTTTTCTATTCATATTACTTTTGATAATTTTCCTTCAGTTGATTTTATCTGAATGAGTACTTAAAATTTTTTTAAAGGAATTTATTTGCCCAAAATATAAACACAAATGATAATGAGAAATACTTACATGTATAAATAATATATGAAACATTTCATCTTCATAATTTTGTGTCTATTTTTTTTAAATTTAATATTTGTATGTTTTTACAATAAGTAAACATTTTTTTACATGTTAAACAGAGTTGTAAAATGAATATAATAATAGCCATTCCTAATCATCAAGAGACAAGACTCTAGTGTTTGGTGAGGGAATTCGTGCTCAAGTAATATAATAATAGCCATTCCTAATCATCAAGAGACAAGACTCTAGTGTTTGGTGAGGGAATTCGTGCTCAAGTAATATAATAATAGCCATTCCTAATCATCAAGAGACAAGACTCTAGTGTTTGGTGAGGGAATTCGTGCTCAAGTAATATAATAATAGCCATTCCTAATCATCAAGAGACAAGACTCTAGTGTTTGGTGAGGGAATTCGTGCTCAAGTAATATAATAATAGCCATTCCTAATCATCAAGAGACAAGACTCTAGTGTTTGGTGAGGGAATTCGTGCTCAAGTAATATAATAATAGCCATTCCTAATCATCAAGAGACAAGACTCTAGTGTTTGGTGAGGGAATTCGTGCTCAAGTAATATAATAATAGCCATTCCTAATCATCAAGAGACAAGACTCTAGTGTTTGGTGAGGGAATTCGTGCTCAAGTAATATAATAATAGCCATTCCTAATCATCAAGAGACAAGACTCTAGTGTTTGGTGAGGGAATTCGTGCTCAAGTAATATAATAATAGCCATTCCTAATCATCAAGAGACAAGACTCTAGTGTTTGGTGAGGGAATTCGTGCTCAAGTAATATAATAATAGCCATTCCTAATCATCAAGAGACAAGACTCTAGTGTTTGGTGAGGGAATTCGTGCTCAAGTAATATAATAATAGCCATTCCTAATCATCAAGAGACAAGACTCTAGTGTTTGGTGAGGGAATTCGTGCTCAAGTAATATAATAATAGCCATTCCTAATCATCAAGAGACAAGACTCTAGTGTTTGGTGAGGGAATTCGTGCTCAAGTAATATAATAATAGCCATTCCTAATCATCAAGAGACAAGACTCTAGTGTTTGGTGAGGGAATTCGTGCTCAAGTAATATGTAATCATTTGAGTGAGTAAATAATAATACTACAACTAATAACAAAAGAAGTAAAAGTAAGAAAAAGTCAAGATATATCAATAAATGGATTTCAAGATTTAAATTAAAATTAACAATATAAATGAACTCTTTCAGTAGTATTATTTATTATTTTCCGGGTTGGGAACCCAACCCGGAAAGTAGGGAGGTCCTGGGTTCGAGTCCCAGAGGTGCCAATATCTTTTTCTGATTTTTCTGTTTCCAGATTTTCGATTGAGTTTCGCTCATAATGTCTTCATTTAATTAAATCTTTCAGTAGTTTTAGGTAATATTTCTATTTAATTTGGAATTCACGTTTATTTTCGATAATTTTTAATGTTATACGGAGGTTGTTGAAATAATGTATACCTTTCTCATACCATATGAAAAATATAAACGAAATTTGGTCTCTGGTGACATTTTCGATGTTTTTTTTTATTAATTTTTATTTTCAACTAAAATCATGAAAAAATCAGTAGGTATTGAACAGTTAGGGGCGGTGTGAGGGATTGGGGGTTTCTCGACTGAGTGTCCAATGACGTGACACTCGGAAGATTTTTTTTTGTTTGATTTTGAAGAGAAAAAAATTTATAAAAAACAACAAAAAGTCGAGGGAGATCTAAAATTTTATTTAATTTCAAATTATGTCAATAAATAAAAGGATCACTGGTTACTGGTCCAGTTGTATGGCGCTTTAGCTATTTTTCCGTTCCGGTGTCGATGTATTTTTGTTTTTCTTTCTTGGTGATGCTTTTAGAATGTCTTATTTGCTGATCTAACCCGGAACACAACATCGTTATTCGTTTGATCTTTCAAAGCCATATATTCCCATGGGGCATTCGCCAAACATTTTAATTACAATGCTTCGGAAATATTCAGTTTTGATAGGTTTACAATATTTTATATGAATAATAATAAACCTGTTTTCTACTATATTCTAATGGGATACTAAAGTTAAAGAGTTGTTTTTTTTTTCAAACATCCCAAGGATCGATTGCTAATCATGTATTCTGTAATTACCACTTAAGTAGGTATTATTAGGTATATCTTATCTTTATCGAAGCCGGAATTAAGTTAGTCCCTCAAAAACTGGGCGTACTGTACACGGCCCGCAGATAATTTAATAGTACACAACTGCTAATTCTATACAAATCACAAGTGCTTCACGGTTGAATTTGGCAGCCACCTGTGGAGCCCCAAAATACCTAAAAAAAACCCTCGATTCTGTGCAGAAACGGGCGGTCCCTTTGATAGATTCTCCTATCTTAACAAACGGATTGCAATCTTTAGATCACAGGCGTAAGGTGGGAATGCTATCCTTGTTTACCGGTATTTCAATGGAAGATGCTCCGAGGAACTAGCGTATGCCCTTCGGCACCGGTGCATAATCGGGAAACACGCCAAACGCATGCCCAACATATGTACACGGTTGACACTTGTCACAAGAGAACGGGTCGCTTCTTCGACTTGTATTCAACAAGCTCGGCTGTGGAACAATTTGCCGGCCTTTATGTTTCCTCCTTCCTACAACTTGGGTCTCTTGTAGACCAATGTTAATTCCTTCCTCTCCTCAAAAAGACTCTCCACACAGCATCTCAGATGGCTCAGGGCCTCCCGTGTGGGGTTAATATAAAAATAAATATATTTTTCTCCGTTTTTAATTAAACAATTAATTATCTATCTAAAATCTGAAATTAAACAATTGATTTTAATTTTTTGCTTGAAAGTTTTACGTACACATTAAAGTTTTGAAAGATTAAATTATAGAAAAACAAATTCTAAGAACTCATCACGACAGTGATTCTACTTTGGTATGCAAATTTGGTTTATTTATCTATTATTTCATACATTTAGTATATTTAGTTCAATATTCTCTTAGTCGTGTTCGAAGGTCGGGAGCTTGTAAATTATTACGTGAAAAGGCAAAATCATGACAGAGTTCAAAAACCTTGGCGATGCTGACATTCGACAAACTTACGAACAAGCTTGTTTTGCTATTCTTACATGTTCCACTTGACGTCTCGTATTTTAATCAAATAGATGCAAAATACATCTCACGACTGAATATGAATGTTATGCATGAGGGCATAAAATTACGTAAACGTGTTTTTTTTTTCTCGACACGAAAATTAACTGTAATATCGATTAGTCTGTTTACGCATTAGTTATTTATTATTTAAATAAAAATTAAATTATATTATTTAAATAGAAAAAAAAATTAAAATGGAGTTCTACAAATTAAACTTGATTACAATAAATAAATACAAAAAATGCTTTAGTTACTTTACATAATATATATTTTTCGTTACGTAACTTTTAATCGCTTCTTTTGATAACGCCTTCTGCAAAATCATTACGAGGAAAGCCGGTCGCCGAGAAATTTGAACAACAGGTATTTTACCAAACCGTTACTGTCACTGCCGCTGTTACTCGCCCGAACACCTTCGAAAAGTCATTAAAATTTAGGGTCATGGGCTATTTTAAAAAGAAATTTTTCATAGCTTTTAATGGCTTTTCAAAGAGGTGTTGAGTTGACTTGTTTCTGAGTTGGCATGGAACTGCATTCCCCAATTTTTTCCACCAAAACTGGACCGATTTTTATGATTTTTTATTATTAACTGTATTAGAATAAAATACTCTGTCTGTTCGTTTTTCTTTTTTTAAAAATACATTGTCTTGTTTGTATACTGAACGTCTGTTGATGGCGTTTAAACCAGGCAATTTTGAGATTTTCGGAGGGTCCTAACTTCTATAAGAAGTAACTTATGTTGGATGGTGGTGGATGATATTAAAAAATATATACAGTAGTGTCAAAATCCAGAGAGTAAATTGAGGAATACGTTTGTATGGACAAAAAAAACTTCCTTATGTTTTCTTAATTTTAAAATGGGTATTCCAGCAATTATGTTGAACTACAACACTATTTTAAACGATATGAATATTCTCAAATTGTCAGACAGAAGAATTTTCACTGACTTAGTATTTCTATATAAAATTCTAAATTATTTAGTTGATAGTCCGGTATTGCTTGAATTGAAGCTTACGGATTCCACCACGTAAAGTAAGAAGTAAGAAGTCAGGATTTATTTCAGTGCAGAAATTCTGTGACTAACTGCCAAATGTATTCATCTTTGCCCTATGATTGGTATAATTGTTTCCCTCCATTAGTATTGGAAGTCAGTGGACATCTTCAATTTATATTTAAACAAATATAAAATTTTGTTGCTGAGGCAGTTCAGTCATGTACTATGAATACTGTATATTTCTTACTATTCATATGTAAAAGCCTCGAAAATGGCGTTTATTAATAAATTAATAAAACGCTTCCCGCTTGCATTAATGCATAAATTTTCGGTAATTCACCATCGATCCATCACTTGAAAGTTAGGCATGTAGTTTTGATTCCCGTCTGATTGCTGGTTGACCTTTCTAATGATGTTGCTTTGATACTGGGTGTCCTTAAAAAGCACACCGGGAACTGAACATTGACCTTCCGGTGAGTAAACCTGTTCAGAAATTGTTGAAAGTACTTATTTTTCGGAAATCCATAGGAGGTAACTAATTGCATATTACCATAATCCGTCACAAACTCAACCATACAGGTATACTCGTGCACTCAAAACAAAATGTGGTCTTGCGATTTCTCCATCTCTCTATTATTTATGGTCGTTATTACGAATGGTTTAATTCAATTCAAGTTTTTGATGATTTACGTATCATTAAACAATCTTGTTTCTGAAAACACTTTGTTATCTTTCCGAAACACCCGACATTTTTTGCGACATTAGGTTCGCATAAAAATCCACATTTGTACCATTAGTAAATTTGCATATATAAACATAATTCTATCATTTAGCAAATCGACGATCCTGTTATGTCAATGCCAAAAATTCGTTTTTAAATGTTCACATTATGTTATTTTTTTTATATTAACTCCACACCGAACGCCTCGAAGAAAATAAATTCTCTCGGAGTCTGACATGATAGGGGATGCTGGAGGATGCAGGGGATGTGTCGAGAATATTTTTGAGGAGTGAACAAGGAGTTGTAGGAGGGAGAAAATAGAGACCGGAAAATCTTTCCAGCAGATTATTCCTACAGCCGAGTTGTAGGAACGATCCGTTCTCACGCGACAAATGTCAATCGTGTACAAACATGCCAAAAGGATCAATGACGCTAGTTTCTCGGAGCATTTTCCATTGAAATACCGGAAGAACAAGGAAAGCATTCCCACCTGACGCCTGTGCTCTAAAGGTCGCAGTCCGACAGGGAAATCTATCAAACGGACCACCGACTTTTGGGGCTCCTTACCAAAGCTGACTGCTAAATTGACAGTGGGATGCGCCTGCGTTTTGTACAAAGTCAGCAATTGTTACTATTAAAGTTTCTGCAGACCCTGTACAGTACGCCCAGCGTCTGAGTGGCTACCTGCCTGGCCTTGATGGGGCCCCCGTGCTTGAGCTGGTCACTTGGTACACCAAGCATTTCAAAGAAAGGCATTTTGGAAAGATTGCTTCTGAAGCTGAAGAAGCTTGGCACCGCTGGTGGTGTTGATTTCTGTTTTATCTATATTATTAAATATGCATCTCTTCCCGGTATTCCCTTTATTTACAAATAGTCTTAGAAAGCATTTAAAAGTAAACAATTTCGTATGAGGCGCTAAGTGCGATAGCCTGTTTCATGTAACACAAGCATTAGGCTTTTATTTAATTTGACACAAATTCTCATTATTGCAATATAATGGCATCTACGTCGTGACAGAGTGCGGCCCAAATAGTTTTACTTTAAATGCAGTTTTGAAACATTATCTGCATTATCAATCAGTTAACTGTTATAAATGGGTAGGCGGCGGTCTTAGTCTTTATAAGAACACGCCATTTAAAATCAAATTATATTTTAAACAACCATCATAGGCATTTCGCTTCTCAGGAAATGAAACGAGGAAAATATGAATACAATTAGGACGGGTTGTTTCAAAAAATTTGATGAGTTCATCAAATATTTGAAGTTAATTTTCAGGTTCTGTGTAAGTTTTTTTCGAGTTCTGTTTTTTTATCATCATAGGCCAGCTGCTTCACAAAACTGAAATCATCACAGAACTTGAATAGAACTTACACAGAACGTGAAAATTAACGTCAAATATTTGACGAATTCGTCAAATTTTTTTAAACAACCCATCCGTATTTTGAGATTTTCACGGCCAAAAGAATTATCATAATTCTTTTTTGAGGTATTATGCGCTTCTTCCTTGCCACCGTTTCAGACAGCGTTACAGTGTCCATCATAACACACACTTTACGATTTACGATTACACATCTTCTCTGATGATGGACACTGTAATGCTTTTCGGAACGTTGACTAAAGATGTAGGTAGCTCAACGCGGCATAATACCACAAAATTAATACTTATGTGTGTATGTGTATACTTACATATATGACCTTTTTTTTCTTATTTCACTGTTAAATTCCTATCTTTTGTTTTACACATAAAAAAATAACTTTTTTTTTCTTTGTTAAATTGTGCTTTACATTCGTTTTCTCCGCCTTTTTTACTCGAGCTCAGCTCTAAAAAAAGGTGTAATACTTATTAATTAATGTATTTTTTAAAAGAAAAACTTTATTTAATTTATAAAAACATGTAACCTCTGTACCATTATATTCAATAAAAAAAATTTTAAAAAAAATTACTGAATCGATATTTTTTAGTTTTTATCTATTTCCGTTGAAAAATTTTACTTCAGAATGAGTTCACATCAATAATGAATTCTTTCAGTTGATTTGTTTTTGTATCGTTATATCCGAATGTCTAAAATAGATTAATAATTTATAAACGATCCATTGTTCCCAGATAAAAAAATCGAATTATTTTGATCAACTAACGTAGTATTATGGGTCAATCTCCATTCTGAAAGTCCCATTCAAGTGCACCGACCGACTCCAACAGCCCGAAGCATTTCTAATGCAGCCTCTGCCGGGATTACATCAGACCGGTAATTAGTTGAAGTAATATCATCGACCTTCCATACACGTCATAGTATCAGATCTGTCTCTCTGCACCGCATCTCTCGGCGCACACAAGGACGGCCAAAGGGAATTACGGCGCCAAAAATAGGAAAAAGTATTGTTTTGTTTTACTATTTTTATTTTTTTTAAATCTCCATAAACCAGTTCAAAATGAACCCTAACAATTTATTTTGTGAACGCAACCTATTTACTACTTAACTGCGCAGTGCGCATGCCCGCGAAGTTAAGATACGTATCGCGCTGCCAATATTTCTCATTTGTGCCCGATTCGTTGACGGGGTGGCTACGCTCGTCCTTTTTTCCCTATTTAAAAATCAAATAGTTTTCAACAAGGATATTACACCTTCAGGTTTGTACTTTAATCTGCAATTATTTTTAACTGGACAGATTTAACCTACAAATACAATGTATGTTTTGTGACATACTATTTTAGTTAAAAAATATATTTTTAAATGTTTACTTTAACTAGAGTTTAGAAAAAAAAGTTACACCGAGTTGCACGATTTTACTTTAATAGTTCAAAAATATATCTTTTATGCGAAAACGTAAAATGTATGTCTCTCTTTTTCCCCCTTTCTTAAATCGAGCGCATTCTTTTAGGTAGACTTGGCGACCCCGCTCTAAGAAAACGAGAGTTTAGTAAAGAATTTATAATTTTGATGACGGACAATTTTACAAGTTATCATCATTTAACGGTAAAATCGTATTTATATGCTTTATCTACCTGTATCACCAATTCAAAACACAGAAATAATTCATTACGAACTAATTTATATTTTTAAATTAGAATACCAGGGCTACCTGACCCAACTGACCCTAATAAGATATTTTTTGAAAGATTTTCTTAGGTAATCTGCTCATACACATTTCAGATCAAAATTACAAATAAACATATTTTTGGCGTCGTAAATTGATAATTCGGTCTAGTGTGCACCGGCGAGAAACTAGAGATTTTCTCTATCTCTTTCTCTAGTACACGCTGTACTTCATTCGTACATATTATCTTATCACAAGAACTAGCTTAACCGCACGGTATCTAGTTTTTAGAATTTAGTGCTGCATTTTATGGTACCAGTTTTCAATGGCCTTTTAAGTGCATAAGCAGTGTAGGGATGTGTACACTTCAAATAACCGGATTGGAGTGTACCCACGTGGAAGTTGTAATTCTTTCATTTTTTCAGGTGGCGATTCGTCTGCTTTCCTACCTACCTGTCTCTACAGGTCGTAATGGTGGTCTTTTAGACAACATAGCCACAGCTTCACTATTGTGATTTGAGGAACCAGCAATTGAATTTTAACCATGGGATGTTCTTACTTCACGAATTGCATAATATTCAGATGTTTAGTGCATTCTTCATTTGAAAATTCTTTATTGCCCACTGAAGAATTTTTTATAAGAAAAACTCTCTTTTTATAACTTTTGAAAGTTATTCCCATCAATGTAATATATCATTGAAGAAGAAAATAACAATAATAATCTAAACGCAAATATGAAAGAGAACAATACACAGAAAAATAGAAATGGTCGCAACTGGGACTCCAACCCAGACTTCTCGTCTGACAAATATGACGGTTTGACAGTAGGTGGCAATAGCGAAATTGGTTAACGCACACGTTCCGGTTAGACGAGAGGTCTGGGTTCGAGTCCCAGTCGAGCGACCATTATCTTTTTCTATTTTTCTGTGTCTTGTTCTCTTTCATATTTTCGTTTAGATTATTATTGTTATCTTCTTCTTGAATGAAGAATTTTTAACTTACTGTATTTCCATTTTAAAAAATTACTCTTCCTAACAAGAGTTCCGACTGCTCCCGCCCGAAGCCAGTGAAAATATGGCATTTTATTGGGGTATGTTGTGGGGTTGAAGTTGCGTGGGGAGGGGAAGGAGATGGGGAAAAGGAAGCTGGGGAAGTACCTGGTTATTCAGATCTAGTCACTAAACGCGGCTACAGCCATTTCAAGCAACGGTGGTCTTATATCAGGGCAACAATGCGAGTGTCTTCCACTTCCACTCTCAGATGTGCCGCAAACATACCTTATATTAATTTAAACTAGCTGGGTTACCCGGCTTCGAGAGTTTTCTGGAATGTTCCACAATGATTCCCTATTCCCGAACATTCCACGACATACTCCGCCATTCCTCTCAGAACTTTCTAGAGTTCTATGGAACCTTCTAGAACTTTCCGGAAGACTGTTCTAGAAATTTCAAGAGGACGAAACTTCCAGCCCTTATATCTTCAAAAGCACGCCCTTTAGGTAAAAACGGGAATTGTCATCCTGGAGGGGGGGCAGAGATCTACCACACCATACAACTCCCTTAATCGTACCATGACTCGTTTCTGAGTTTATGCAGTCCGCACGTTTATTTTGACTTTCTTTTATAATATATATTGATGATTAAATTGTGAAAACACAAATCAATCAAATAAAATTTATATGAGCACGCCGAGATTTGCGCCCGTGACCTCCGGATCGCTAGTCGAGAGCCTCTTGTTGTATTGGTTTACCTAAAATTACAAATAAACATAACTACACATCAATGGGTAGTCTCTGACTTTGATGCAAAATTTTCCAAAGAAAAATTACACATCACGTCGCCTCTGATGCGAAATATTCCGAAAGAAAATTACACCTGTACGAAAAAATTCCCAAAGGAAAATTTCACATCACATTTGATGGTAGAATTTTCCATAGACAAATTACCTACACGATATCACCTTCGACGAAAAATTTTCCGAAATTGGATTACACATCGAGTATTAAGTAATAACAATTATAAATGTCACGTTGCGATTCATGGCTATTAATTTCTCATTACCGATGACCATTATTTATCAATACTCACTGCTGACCCAGTTTAGCGGCCGAACGTTTCGCGCGCTTTGTCGGCTGTTTACTGAAATTCCTTCCGCGTGCTGAGAATTGAGTTCGGGTCCTTGGGCATACGTTTACGTCTGCTATGAAATAAGCGACCACGCGAATGTGCAAGGTATGGCATGACCACGGAGAGATCACTTACGGCGTGAATCATTACAATTAACGACGGTCTAATTACATACTATGGTGCTGTTGTTATCGGTGTTGTTTTATGATTCTCTGGAGAGCATTGGGCAGGTATAATGGAAGACTTCATTTAAATAATGCCCAGTTTATTACGAGATGGAACCTCCAAATAGATTTCAAGAGCCCTTGTTATTGCTAATAATTAATGCCGTGAAAACGGTGCCCGGTCGTGCGTTGCAGCTTTGCTCTTTCGTAGTTTGCAGAAAAAGGCCCGGTTTGTTCCTTGTTGGTAATATACTACCCGGTCGGTGTAAATAATATTACTACAACAGCCGCGAAATAGCCGTGCAAAATTTACGAATCATTGTAGGTAATAGTATTATTTGCCTAGCTTGTTAATATTTGCTTAACTTAACACGAGTTAGCAATTAATATTTTAGTAATGCCTTATAGTAAACATATCTGTGGTCGTACACATCGTTTCAAATCTGTTCGTACCCTCTTTATTAATATCTTAAAATAATTCATGTGTTTTCTATATTTTACGTGTATTTGAATTGATCGGTCATAAATCCATCTGATATTCATCCAACCATCCATCTGATGGTCATAAATCCATCTGATATTCATCCATCCATCCATCTGATGGTCATAAATCCATCTGATATTCATCCATCCATCCATCTGAAGGTCATAAATCTATCTGATATTCATCCATCCATCCATCTGACGGTCATAAATCCATCTGATATTCATCCAGCCATCCATCTGATGGGCATAAATTCATCTGTTATTCATCCATCCATCCATCTGATGGTCATAAATACATATGATATTCATCCATCCATCCATCTCATATTCACTTGGCCTTTTTAGTGTGGTCGATTACAATTAAATACGCTGGAATGATGTAGATTATTGCATTATTAAATAACATTAAAATGATGATGATGGTCTTGTCCAGAAATGAGCTTTTATCGCAAACCTTATAATGCGAGATTTGATCTTAAATTAGATTTATTAATTTAAATAATAAAATATTTATTACAATAAAAAAAAACATAAATTTGTTGTAGACCACTTTTATTTTATTAACACTCTACCGGTTTCGGAAGCACCCTTCCTTCGTCAGGAGAATATTGTTACTGTAAATATTGTATTGTAAATATTGTAGAGTTACAATATTCTCCTGATGAAGGAAGGGTGCTTCCGAAACCGGTAGAGTGTTAATAAAATAAAAGTGGTCTACAACAAATGTATGTGTTTTTTTATTGTAAATTATGGCAAGCCACAAAGTTAATGCTTTTTAGAAATATGTAATACTTATTAATTTAATTAATAATTAATTTAAAAGATCTTGATTTTAAATTGGTTATATCGTGTTCCTTCCTATTTACTGTTACTACTCACGCGCTCAGTTGCTTGATTTTATCTCACCCTTAGAAATTTGGTATAAAAAATAATAAATTTGAATAATAACATTTTGAATGGTTTATGGTGGGTTTTAATTGCGGAATTTTGTGTTCCGTGGTGAATTAAATTCATATTCATATTTAAAAAATGAAAGAATGTGTTGATTGCGGTACAGTACGAGTAAAATTTAAAAAAAAAAAATTTCTGTCGATAAAAAAATCTATATTTAATCTACTATAATTTTTTTATTTAATCTAAATTTAAATCTATATTTCATCTACTATGCAAAATATATTTAATCTACTATAATTTTTTTTATTTAATTTACATTTAAATCTGTATTTAATCTACTATGCAAAATAAATTTAATCTACTATAATTTTTTTTATTTAATCTACATTTAAATCTGTATTTAATCTACTATGCAAAATAAATTTAATCTACTATAATTTTTTTTATTTAATCTACATTTAAATCTGTATTTAATCTACTATGCAAAATATATTTTATCTACTATACAAATATCCATTATTAGTTCAATCCGCTCTATAATACGCTGTTATTAGTTGGAGATCCACATATAAATGTGACCTCCTTCTTCCAATACAAATTTTGCAAAGAACACCAATTAAAATTAAATTAAAAAATATTTGGACCACCCAACATTTAAAGATTTATATATTAAAAATTCATTTATTCAAATTATAAAAGAAAAAGTCAGTTAAAAATTGATGTTTGTCTTTTTCTTTTATAATTTGAAATAAATGAATTTAAACTCGACTTTAATAAATCCGGTCGAGCCCAAACTTAAATACATTTTAATAGAGTCCAGTCGAGTCCAAAACTAAAAAAACTACTGCCACCTAAATTAATCTTACAAATGTCCTTCATTTTCCATAACATTTTTTATTTTTTCAAAATAAATACATAACGTATATATTCATTCGTATTTATATTTTCTTAGTTATAACACTTAATATAAATGTCATAAACATAAATGTCACTTTATTACTACATTAAATTTATTTTATATCTTTATTATTTTCTATCATGTCAACATGAACACTACAGCACACATATATACATGTACAATTAATTATTTAAGTAGTAACTAATAACTGCATTTATGTACACTCCCCTTCCATATACAAGCAAATGCTGCTAATGGAAGAGTAGTAAAAATTCTAAGATGTAAAATTATCATTATGCATCATGTAAAACATATTGTTAAAACTAAAAAAAAACTCACTGATAACTGACGAAATTCGTGTGTTAATTTTTCTTGGCAGTTAACTGAAAATCTGGAGAGTTTGCAAAAAAGTGACTTAACCCCCTTTACGGAAAGGGGTGGAATTTTTGAGCTTGTCTCATCAAACAGTATTAATAATAGCCTTGCGTCAGCGCGGTTGAAATTTAAGATCCCGGCTTCGAGTGCAGTCTGATGCCGCGCCGTACGCGCCGCGCCACATTAACATCTGTGTACGTGAAGTTTCAAACAAAGCTACCGTTGTAATTCGGTTTCGACTTCAAGAATTCGTCAAAAGATTGCGCCGTTACCGGGTCGCATGAGAACGTGCCCCCTCTGATCTAAGTAGGTACTGCGATTTTAATTTGAGTATCTCTCCCGATATGAAAAGATTGACGGTAAAACTTAGTTGTGAATACGGCTACATATTACAAATGACGTCATTGCCTGTCCCGGTGACTAGCTATCACTGGATCACAGTGTATCTGAGGAACGGACTATTTCTGGAACTAGTTGCATGATAATTACATTTGCACCGGGGCATCGTTTTCAGGTTCTGTTAACGTAAACAACATTATCAAACATTTTCTTTGAAATCGCTGATGATTTTGATAAAAATGACAACATCCGTAAGCTTCTTTCAAATAACACTATCTCTAACTAGGTTCCACGGATTTTACCTCGGAAAACCACTTTTGCCTAATATTATTAGGGACAACCATCTATCTGCTTACGCGCTTAATGCAATTATTATTTAATATATTCACGGCCAAAAGTATTACGTTTCGAATAGTTTTTCATAATGGACACTGCAAGGCTCTACGAAACGTGGAGGTAGTAAATAGCTGGTAGCGTTAAATGACTCGTTCATTAACAAAAGTCAAACAATATTTTTCCACTAGTTTTAGAAGTTTTCAACCTGGATTTTATTTTTTATGTGAAACTTCTTAAGCCCCTTTAGTGATTTGAAATACGGATGAAACGGAATTGCGTCACTAAAATTTATTTTTTGATGGATCGTCGGTTCTAATATAATGCGGTAAATTCGTGCCTCGACGCGAACCTTCCATAGCGCAGCGGGTAAGGCGCCTGACAAATCGCGGCCAGAGACAGACATCCAGCGAACGTAGGTTCGAATCCTACGAAACCCAAAAAATAAACATTTTTATTTATGTGAAATCAATATCAAATCTTCAAACCACTTGAAATTAATATCAAAATAAACAGGCAAAAAGTAAAGAAAGCGACATCTAGCGACTTTCTATTTCACTTCTACCTCGTGTGAATTGCACACTATAATTTTTTATTATTTTTTTATTATTATTTTTATTTCTTGTTAGGGCAATCCCGATAAGTTACAAAACTCACTTTAGGGCGGGATGAACAAACAATATATAAGTGGGACATAAAAGATACAATTTTACATTTTCTTATGAACGCTAACAAGACGTTTATGAAACAACAAGTAAGTATTACAAAAAAAGTTTAATATTTTTTTTCCTTTGATGACACGGATGTTTCGAAACCGATAGCAGATAAATTAAAATTTAAGTAACAAATGTACATGGAAAGTAAGATTTACCTGGAAAGTAAGATTTATTTAAATTTACTTACCCAAAATAACAATATTTGAGGATTTACTTTGGAAAAGTGATTTTTCTGGCAATATGTGGTATTGGTAATGTTCGCTTGGGTGTCATGCTCAATGCACAAGCCCGGATGATACAAACAATGTATCTAACGTTGCTGCTATTGTGAGAATTGGCCAAGCAACGTTTTAATTATTGTCTTCTGTCTAACTAACACCAGGCACCACCTAGTAGCCAGTCGCCACCACGCCATGTCTCATGGGAACTCAAGGATGAAGACATTACGTGCCGGCCGAGAAAATGTTTTTAAGTTAATCAATTTTATCCACGTTGACTTGTTACGAACCGTAATGAGTGTCTTCCACGTTTAAATATTTTCTGTTACAGTTTGGGAAACTGGGTCAACTTTATTGAAAAAAAAAACAGCTTAAGGCGCCGTATCCCCCGCTCAAAAAGAAGAAGATGGAGAGATATGTAATTAGGAATGTTGGAGAGAGCGCACTTATATTTAAAACGATAAAATTGAAGCGAAAATTGTGAAAATATTTAATAAAACACGACTCGTTTAAAATAGAGCAAAAATCTCGTGGGGAACATCTAAAATAACATTTAAAAAAGCACTGTGAATTCTTTCATACATATAACTTCTAAAATAAGTGAAATGAACGTGTTTATAATAATTTTCGGAGCATGCTTTGAGATTTGTTTCTATCTTGGGAATTTCATATAATTTGTATTGGGAACGTCTAGATATTATCTTCAAAAATAACATATATTTTTTTAAGAGCTTAAAAACCTAAAATTTTTAAGGGAGAAATGTAAGAAATCGGTAGAAATTCGGGATGCGGCGATTTAAGTCCCCGGCGTTGCCCGGGTTAAGTTACCTTCCTTGACGGTAAAGTATGCAAAATTTCATCAATCTTGAAATAAAACTAGATTTGTGTGAAAATCAAATCCACGCCCTAGATATTATCTTCAAAAATAGCATGTATTTTTTTAGGAACTTAAAAACTTCAAAATGTTTAGGGATATATGTAAGAAATCGGTAGAAATTCGGTATGCGGTGAATTAAGTCCCCGGCGTTGCCCGGGCTAAGTTACCTTCCTTGAAGGTTAAGTGTGCACAATTTCATCAATCTTGGAATAAAACTAGATTCGTATAAAAAATCAAATCCACGCCGTCCGTGATCAGATGCGTAGGCGCTTTTACTGAATTGTAAACGTAAAGGTTTACGTCGTTACGTTTGATGGTAGCCAAATAATAAATTCACTGAATAATAAAATCTTTCCCTCCAGTCAATAATTCTGGGCCTATCCTAATAAATTATTGTGTTGGTGTATTATAAATTTGAAATGAAGTTACGATCGAATTTCCCGTCTAGAAATAAGTAAAAATCTTACAATTATTATTTGCAAATATGCTCCCATTTCTAACAATATAGTAAGTAACCTTAAACCCCTCTTGAAAATCGTGTATTATGAGCTGTTTTTTTAACGTGCCACTCTCCCTTATTAATCGCTTTGGAAATGAATAAATGCCTGAGTGATAAACCGCCCACTTGGCTTTTACCTCATTTCCATTATTTAATGGACCCGCCCAGACCGCCACTTAATAGTACACCCCACACTGACACTTTGGAGCGACCGTGCCACGCGCCAATTCAGCCGTCGCTACCCGAATTTCTACCGATTTCTTACATATCTCATTTGAAGTTTTTAAGTTCTTAAAAAAAAAATATGTTATTTTTGAAGATAATATCTAGACGTTCCCTACACCGAAACCCAAATTATATGAAATTCCTTCGATAGAAAAAAATGGCAAAGTATGCTCCGAAAATTATTATAAACACGTTCACTTCACTTATTTTAGAAGTTTAATGTATGAAAAAATTCACTGTGTTTCTTTAAATGCTACTTTAAATATTCCCCACGAGGTTTTTGCTCTATTTTAAGTCGTGTTTTATTAAACATTTTTCACAATTTTCGCTTCAATTTTATCGTTTTAAATATTAGCGCGCATCGTAATTATATATCTCTCCATCTTCTTCTTATTGAGGGGGTATACGGCGCCTTCAGACCGCCGCGCAGAAAAGTAAAAACAGAAAGTAAGATAATGGTTTACAGCGCAGTTCACTGAGATAGTTTTCTGCGCGGCGGCCTTTAAATGGCGTGTGGCACGGTCGCTCCGAAGTGTGCGTTAGGTGGCTGTTAATGTTTGCGAATTGCTTTACCACTAACATTATTCATTTAAAAACTCGTGATTTAATCTGGTGAAAGATAATTCCATTAATTACTGAACGCTAAGGTCGAATAATAAATGATAAATAAATAATACTTCTTTGCTCGTTTCGCGGAAAGACTGTTCACAAAACAAATCCCGTGGTCGGGGGATCTCGCGATCTGCGGCCGCTTATGTGGAGTTATCTACTGATGTAATACAGTTTATAATGCAGGCACGTGCCTAGTGTGGTAGTTGAAAAACCTGTAAAAACTGTATACAAAAGTTATTTTACGAATAAAGAATTAATAAAAAGTGATTGTCCGTGGCTGGGTGGTTTGTTTGAATTTGACAAATCTATGGTTTTATTGCGAGATTGATTGACATGCACATTTGACCTCCAAAACAAGAGGAAGATCGCAGTTTAAGTCTGATTTCGAAAAACTCTATGCAAAGTCCGGGCAACGCCGAGTACTTTAGCTAGTTTTTAATACTCGTGATTGTCTGTAAATTACACGCTTATATGTAATGGTAAGTCAATCTTTTCTATAGTTGGCGGCCTTCGTGGTCAAGGGGTAAGGCTCTTGACTCGCAATACAAAGGTCGCGGGATCGAATCCCGGCGTGCCCAAACAAATTTTATTTGATAATTCTCCTCCACTTCCTTTCTTTAAAAAAACCCTCCACACATCGTTCCAAAAGATGACATAGGCCCTGAGGGAGATTATTTTCCTCAGGGCCTCCTGTGTGGAGCTCAGGTAAAAAAAAAAAAATTAAATAATGTACATATATTTCCGGCACGTTCCAGAGTGGAAGATACTCTCAGTATCCCCTGGTGTAAAACGTTGCTTGAGATGGCTTTAGCCGTGTTTGGTGACTTTATCTGAATAGCCAGGTACTTCTCCACCTTCCCTTCCCACATCTCCTTCTCCTCCCCACTACTTAAAGCCTCACAACAAACCCCGATTGGGGATGATCTCACTGGCTCCAGACGCGAGCAGCTGGGACTCTTGTGAGGTATTCACATTGGAATAGAGGATCACGACGATACAATATAATTTATAATTTTCTTCTTTATTTGTTTAATCATAAACGCCATAATTGTCATCGTTTATTTTACGATATTGATTATTAGATTGATACAAAAAGTTGTATGATTCGAATAATCATACGATAATTACGACTTATGACGAATAATATATAATACCTCGGTATTATCTTCAAATATTTCATCCATTCATTGTAGATCCATGATTCATTCCCCGAAATCATAAAATTACGTCAAGACGGCTCGCGCACTAAATTGTGATAGATTAATTCAGTATAAAATTAATCGTTAATCTAAAGGCGTCAATCAAAAAATTGTTCTCAGGAAGTTTGTTGTTTAATTACAAATTATATTATTGTGACTAATTCTTTACGTTATGTCAAAGATTCCTGACGTATAGGCTGTTGTAATGATTGCGATTCGTTTTATCACCACGTTTTCCTTCATTACCTGTAATTTATAGGTAATTATCGCTAGGTTAGATCAACTACCAATAATCACTTCCAATAGTCGAGACTGTTTCCCATACTTTCAACATATTTTTATGGAAGCATTAATTACATACTGCGCTCCTGTGTACTTCAATTAAAATTAATTCAGTTCTTGAAATTACAGCATTAAAACGACACTTATTATTGTAATTACTTTTGTATTTACAGTGCGCATGGTGTATTTATCAGCCAAGAACTATTATTCAACTTGCTTGTACGTCCTAGTGGTCGCAGCATTTAGTTCCGCAACTGAATATAATAATGTATATCAGCTGAGGAATACTTTGCCAATCTTGAGATATCTGTACATTCTCGGGTGTTCCCCAAGGATCCGAATAAGTGACGTCCTTCAATAGTTATAGGGTCGTTCTTCTTTTTAAGCCACACAAAGTTGTCTCCACCAGTTAGTGGAGAAAAAATCAACAGAATTACCAATATTATTATTTTATAATTACTTTAAAATCTACTGTTCTAAAGACGTAACGACTGTGTGCATTTCAAAAAAATATGTGTTCATATTTTTGTAGTAAAAATTACGTGACAGAGTTGTAACTCCTCGTGATAGAAGCGTATTTCATACAAATCACAGTTGTCTTCTGCCACCTCGACTTGCGTGCATTCTATAATATTATAAAAAATATGATATGACGACATAAAATATAAAACTATTTTTAAATTCCAAAAGGTATATATAACCTATCAAGTAACAGCGATTATTATTTTTAATGATGTTTAATAAAATATTTTTAAAAATCTCAAAAACTTGTCTCCTACAATTTTTATATCGTACGACAATTCTGTCACGTGGGTTTTAATTCGAAATAGGTATACACGCAGCTCGTGTTTGTCACCCCCAATAGGCATTTTAGGCCTCCTTCCCCCCATTGCTAAAATTTCCCCTCTGAGATCCAGAGAGATTCATCTCTAGTAAAAACAAATGTGACAGAGTGGTGGAAATGTGACAGAGTGGTAAAAGTTATGTATGCTAAAAAGAAGAACAACCCATAAACAATTATTAAAGCGTTATTTGTCCATTCCAATTTTTTGCTGATGCTTCCGGTTTTTACATTATTTTGTTTGTTTCGTCGCTGTTTTCATCTCCAATCAAACAAACAAAAAACAATTTTATTGACTTAGCGAGTGGATTGATCACTGCCAAAATGTCACAAGAATATCAACGTCTAAATACTAAATTGTTCGACAGTCGGTCGTCATTTCATGATCACAACAAAAGAGACAACCTGTTGTAACGCTAAAAATGCAAGGATTTATTATGCGTACCGCCAAAGCTTTCAGGAACCTTGAAGTTCGAACATTATATAATCCACTTGACAGAAACAGACTTGAATGTAAATCAATAATCTGGCCACCGCGTGAATTGAAATTCTAAAAGAAATTCTTGAGATATCTCTGTGGAGGCTAGGTTTAAAGCGTAGCTCTACTATGATACACACTTGATTCGCAGCATTAACAAAAATGGTTAACGTGTTGTGTTGGTATGTCTCTTATAAATAATTTTTTCTGATTTCAATCTGCATTATCAACCAGCCAGGTTATTTTGTTGCGTACAGAGAGTTGTATTGCCTCCAGTAAAATTTTCTTAGATGTTGACATATTTAATATTACTGAGGGTAACTTCAGAAAGATATTCTCGCTCTTGTTGACTGAACCGACTAGTGATTAGGTAAATCCGTGTTTTGTAAAATAAATACATATTTGTGTTTGTCTCGAACATAGCTTTGCTTGAAATGTACACATTAACAAAATAAACACATTGAAATTAAACAAAATAAAGTGCATTCCGGTATAAATGCACGCTCTGAAAATGTTGCACATTTAAGCGCATACAATAGCAGCGAAGCTTTTAAAGTATGTCATAACAAAAATATTGAATGAATAATGATTTGTGTTTTAAGGTTTTATTCACTCCACCTGTTTATATTAACGAACCTTCTTTGTACCTACTACCTAGGTGGTACCTTATTACTGCGTGATTTTTTATTGGAACAGTTGAGTCATAATATTATGGCCAGTCGAACTAATTGCTGACGTCTCATGGCTTCAAAAAATTAGTAATTTAAAAATATTGGATTTTTGTTGTTTGTTTGTTTGACCTCAAGCAACGGGAATGTTTTTCAATGTTTCGATTCTGAAAGGTGGTTTTTCACCAGGGCGATACTGATAGTGTCTACCACTCCGTCGATCGTAATACGCTCTTGTAGCTTTCACTCTAGGACGTATAAAACGTATAATTTACTTGAAAAAATTGTAATTTTGGCCCCACCAAATTATACGAAGATACAATTATTTTTTACAGGTTTTGTAATAACAATATATAGGCCGATATTACACGGTCTTGGCAAACTCTCATTGCTTCATTCACATTTATACACCGTCTCAAACATTACCTTTCTGTTGTTCTGACATGGCTCTGTCTTTCTCGGGCGTGCCCTACTTCTACCATATATTCGCTTGATATATTTCGTATATTCGCTGTACCCCATTTTTTTAAGTTACGTTTACATTAGCTTTGCATCATTTTCGATCCTCCACATTTCCCTCCCAATCATATATGGTCTCACGCGCCTCGAAGACTTCATTTCTACTATTCAGATTATAGTTCCATAGATAGATTTCCGTATGATTGTGTGTTTTTCTTCTATGAGAACTTGACAGTCACAGCTTGAATCTGACGATATCGAATGCTTGTAGCAGTCCATGTATTTCCAGCCTAAAACTCTAAGAAAATGCTAAAACTAAAAGCGAAAGCTATAACGGCGCGGGAGTCAAGTCGCGGGAATATAAACATCTGACTGGTAGAAAACCGTAACCGGCCACAATTTCGTGTTGGGCCTTCCTTCGTCTATCAATATACTGTTACATTTGTACGGTGACATTGGTATTCAACTCTTGCCGGCGCTAGTTATCCGGTTTACTTGCAGGGCTGTGGTGGTATTGCTATACTGTTTGCCAGTGACGTTCACAGAGTTTTTTTTCAGGGTAGGCAATAGGAAAAAGAGCTAATTAATTGATTTAAAAAAGCTTACCACACGTCGTAATCATTCGCTAAGAATGGCTAAGCTGCTGACTTTAGCCCATATTTGTTAGGATTACCTGCCACATCAAATATCTAAATAACCGTTCATTTATACATTCTACAAGCCAATTACTGGATATATTAAAAAAACATATTTTTCAACCGCGCAATTCCTTGAAAGAAAGTCAATTCCTTGACTTTTTTTTTTTTTTACGTGAGTTACACACAGGAGGCCCTGAGGAAAATAATTTCCCTCAGGGCCTATGACATCTTTGGGGATGCTGTGTGTACAGGAACTAAGTATGTATCGTCTAAACAAATCTCACCCCATGAACCCGGGCACCCCTGCTAAATCACCAAACGTAGCGAACCACCTGGGGTGACCTATGGCAGAGGTGTCGGTTATCCAATAAAGGTTCCCGGGGCGGCGGTACCCAATCCCGCCTCCCAAATTATTAGTTAAGTTGTACTAATTAATGGAGATACCAACAGACGGCACCGATTCCTATTTTTATTATGTGTACCGAAAGGCACTGCCTTTTCGAAATTAAGAGCCCGTTCCCATTTTCGTTTAAAAAAAGAAACGACAAAAAATCGGATTTCGGACGCCCTCTTAACACTTCCGTTTAAAATACGGAACGACAAAAAATCGGATGTCGGAGCCCTCGTCACACTTCCGTTTAGAAAACGGAACGACAAAAAATTGGATCATCACGCAGACTCCTTGCGACTGTGAGCGGGCGGGTTGAAGGGTGGGGTATAGTTGGACACTTCATCTGTGAACATCTTCATACAAACCTATGAGCGAGCCAGTTCTGAAACTGACGCGCTGCTATCCTTCGGACAAAAGTGCCGGATCTGTTATTTAATCGTGTCAGAGTTGTGTGAACAGCTCCATATAATCTCTGCAGACACTTGAGCATCCGATTTTTAAACGAACAACATTTAAATATGACATGTGCATCATTTTGCATATCTAGTACCTGCTTTTGACACATTATAGTGGAGCAGTCGGAGGGCGCGCGTGGCGCGGCGATGCGACGCGTATTTTTTAAAGTGATTACTTTATTGAAATAATTTTAATATTATTTATATCGCACTATTGTGGTAAAATAGGCAGTGCTTATTCTGCTTACGTGGCCTATATCGAGAGCACGCCTCTGCTGTTCGCATTACTGACGGAAGTATGGTCTTCCACTGTCACGCTTCTCGGATATCGACTGATAAGATAGACATCTGAAAATTAAACCTCAATGATTATATCGTAGATTTTTTGTACTGGTACTTTCAACTTGTCATTTTAAGCTGTCTAATGGATTGATTAGTATGTAGTTTATTTGATTAATGTAGTAGTAAATCTTTTTAGCAACTCGGGTACAATCAGTTGGTACCCTACCTATGCAAGTATAAATCTGTATATTCCTTACAATAGCCACCAGACTTTCTTTCTACACAATTCACTTCGAATCGCAGATGGATTTCAGTTCAAATTTTGCGTCTTGGTGTAGATATGAGATATTAAAGACATTAATACTTAATATAACGGATGGGATAGGCTTTCTTCTGTCGATTCTGCAAAATTTATGATTAGAGCATTGTTTACAGTTTTGTGCGTCAATTTCTTTGAGTTAACTGGCATTGGATACTTTAAAAGACTTGTTGCATCTTTGTCTCAAATTGGGCTGATTATGTTCAAGATTACTACGTACATACATAATCGGCGCTAAATCTAGACTAGTCACTGATTATAATTACAAAGGTGAATTTATGATAATAGAGACATTTTTCAATTATAACCTAAATAAAACAGTATCAATGGGCAGGATTTTTTAGAGTCAAGTCGAGTTTTCCTTGCAAGATTCCAGGTAGTCCGCCCTATTTAAATTAGGCATAACAGACATAACACAATTATGTTATATATTACATGTAGACTCGCCATTGTCTCAGAAACTCAATATACAATGTGGCAAGTAAGAAACACTTTTGTTTTCAGTAAATTCTTAATTCAAAAGTTATCCATGTATGATAAAGGTAGATATTCAAAAAATGTGTTTCTATGAACGATACAGATGTATAACCGGGTGGGGTTTCATCTGCGCCGAATACCACATTCTACATTACGGGTATGACTGAGATGACAAGATAGAGGCCAGTGGCAATTAGCGCAAAAAGGGGGTCGCGATCGGAATTATTCCGGTAGTCCCAATTTTTTTAATATGTTTTATACACTCATCTCCTAATGTAAAATCTGAGTTTTCGACCTTGGCGCACTTGAGCTTTCGCCGCCATTTTGAAAAAACCAGCGGACATCGCGCCAAAATCTAGTTTATCTCCAATATCTCGTTCCCAATGAAAATTTCGAATAAATTATCTTAACAAGTTTAGTAGAAAATAAAATTACGTACAATTATTATCCACATAGTTTTCTTATAACTCGCGTAGTATTGAGATATACAGTCGTAAAAATGTGTATAAGTTTATAAAAACAGGTAAATTGCACGACTTGGTTTGGTTTTTTGTACGTATCTCTTTTCCAGTACAATTTTGTGAAAGAATTACTGATACCAATTTTGTAGAGAATATGGTAGTTGAGTGAGTTGAGTACTAAAACTACGAAATTGACAACAAATACCTCGCCTTTGGCTCACCACCTTTGAAATTTCTACCACGCGTCTTCATATTATTTATAATATCACCGCCATAACGGTTCCATGCCGACTGAGAATAAAGTCAACTCCACACCTCTTTGAAAAGTCATTAAAAGCTATGAAGAAAATAATTTTAAAATAGCCCATAACCCTAACCTATTTAACTATTTTTTAATATTTTTTGTTATCACTTTTAATGACTGTTCTGAGGTGGTTCTGGGTTGTCCGGTCACCGTCCATAATATACAAATAAGACTAATGCAATGATTTCCCCGTTTATCGTTAGTTCATCCTTGCAAGGGCCTACCCAAAGTGCGTCACTTTTGTTCCGTTTAAATATGTAAAAATAGTAAACGTTCAGATACAATCAAGCGCCGAAATATGGGTCTAAGTACCTCTTATCATCAAATATCACAATTTGCTAATCGCATGAATTATTTACTTTCGATGAACCGTTATTCTTTTATCTTCAGAATTTTTATTGCAAATCGCCTTTAGATTAAACTAAAAACGTGAAGATTAAAATTCATGGTATGTTATAATACCAGCAGTGCTCCACAACCGGTGTGCCGCGATAAGATATTACAGTATTAGTCAAATTAATGGAATCATCGTCAAATATTCTGGTAAAACCATTTATTGCTTGTAAAATAATATTATTACATAATTATACAACAACCATTACGCAAATTAATAGAAAATATCTATCTCCCCTTATGGCTTCAATAACTGCTTTCACTCGTTTTGGCATGGACCCCCGCTAGTTTTTGACAATTTTCAGAGATCCTCTCATCCCGAAATCAAACCTGAAAGAGTTTCTGCCATCTTTGTTCTTGTAGTCCAATGGATTTTGCATACTCTAGCTTTGCAAATGGCCCATAAATTCTCAATAGGGTTCATATCTGGTGTATTCCCGGGCCAATCTAAAACAATTATCTCCTTATCCTGGAAATATTTGCATGGACTTGTGGCATATTCACCAAACTGAAAAACAACCAAATGTTTCAATAAATAAATGTTTTGGTGGTATTTTTCAAACAAGGGGGTTGAATTTTTGGTGCCAAACGAAGGCAAGATGAACAGCCAAAAATGAAAATCGAAATTGAAAAGGCATTTGAACAAAGAACTTGAAAAATGCCAATTCCAAGGAGGAGCAATTCTCCAGCAGGACTCTGCTCCCTGCCATAAGTCCAGTAAACTTGTGAAATATTTCCAGGATAATGAGATAACTGTTTTAGATTGGCCCGGGAATACACCAGATATGAACTCTATTGAGAATTTATGGGCCATTTGCAAAGCTAGAGTATGCAAAATCGACTGCACTACAAGAACAAAGATGGCAGAAACGTTCTTTCAGGTTTGATTTCGGGATGAGAGGATCTCTGAAAATTGTCAAAAATTAGCGGGAGTCCATGCCAAAACGAATGAAAGCAATTATTGAAGCCAAAGGGGGAGATAGATTTTTCCTATTAATTTGCATAATGGTTGTTGTATAATTATGTAAAAATGTTATTTTACATGCAATAAACGGTTTTACCATAATAATTGACGATGATTCCATCCTTTATACTATAGGTGTTCCTTGGTGCATCGCTTTCAAGAGGAGTAAAAATATAAAAGAATATTTCTACAACATCCGAAACGCAGAGTTTTCCAAGAGAGTCACTTGCTATGATATGCGAAATTTTACCAAAAATTAGTAAACATTACACTGTAGCTTCCAAGTTTCCACAAGCTTAGCATAATATTAATATATTATTATACCAAAGGCCAAGTCGGGCATTATTTAAAAAAAATCTAGAGCCCCGCAAAATTAATTTTAACCTCTCATTTGTATTTCTTTCATATTTTGTACAATGTTGACATGTGATTCCACTTTTTCCTTCTGGAATTTAAACTGAATTAATTGTTTGTGATTTTTTTGTATATATATTTATTACTAAGTATTTAAATACCACAAAGATTGTGCCTTACATGCCTTGTATATTTCCCACAAATAATTTTAATTTAACCTTAAAGCCTTCGACCAAATTTTATCAGAAGGTCAAAATATTTCCGCTGTGCAATAACATCCGAATAAATGGAATATTTTTGAACGTATCCGAAAACTAAAAACTTTTTTGAAAGGTGATAAAATACGCTGTAAATTTTACAAATTGAAATAAAAATATATTTTTAAAATTTGATGATTTCTATGTAAACATAAAAAAAGTTTTAAAAATGGCTCTCATTTTGTAACAAAAAAATTATTAGACAAATGTGTTACAACGTTACTACCTATCACATAACTTTTTTTGTCGTACCATGTAAAAATAAATCATTAAAAAATTAAAAAATTATAAATTTATTTCAAATTGCGATTCGAAACTTTGGTTTCATAAAGGTCTCCATTTTACTACTTTAATACGAGAATTTTAAACGTGACCTTTTGTCTTTCTAACACCGTTTATATCATATTTCTGTGATAGTAAGTGAGACACGACGATTTCTGTGAGACCTGTATGATTTTGAAAACCGAACAAATAGACTTAACGGATTAAACCCCAAGGACTTTACGGATTAATGCCAAGGAGGAAACGACGTAAATTTCGCGAAGTTTTGACTTTGACGTAATATTTTGTAAGTTTATTTTGTGCTATCATTTATTATATTTACTGAAACACATTCCTTGAACAATAAACTATGCATAAAAACATTACTTGCGTTTATTTTAATAAATTTATAGATTTTACGATCTTTTTCACGAAAACGACGCCAAGTAGTTTGACAGCTCAAATCCCGGGTAAAGTGAATGGTTGAATTCATAGACAAATTTAATAAAAAATATTCCGAGTGTCTAGGTGTGTTTAAGACACCTCATACGTCAAGAACAAGAATGCCCAAACGATTCTGACCTTGTCCTTCATATGTTTTCTTTATACATAAGGGTTAAAATCGATTTCCAAAATAAAACAAATTTGGCGTGTGCGCCGGCGCACAACCGGCATATGACCTGTTTTAAAAGGCAAAATTAAAATTCGAAAGGTTGTGGAACACTGGCTTATAGGTTCAACCAGTCAAATCCAATCTTTTCTCGACTTTGTTTCGTCAGTCCAATTTTGAACGTGGACTCAAAACGTGTCACTTCAATCAATTTAGTTGAAAATTAAAAAAAAAATTAATGCAGTGTGTTAATTCAAGCTAGTTGTGTGAGTTTGTGCTCATAAATTTGGTGCTGCGCCTCGTTTCTTTCACCTTTTGAGTATTGTGAGTATTTACATTATCGTATGTTTGTATCACATAAATTGTTATGAATTAAAACGTTAACCATAAATTCAAGTGTAAAGCGACTCTAATTATTTGATCACGCTTGCTATTGTACTGTATATATTAGATTTATTACCAAACATTAGCATATAACTCGGATGTGAGTGCAAATCAAAAAATATCACGGTGGTTAATAGGTGCCGATTCAATTTATTATCGAATATGGCGAATATAATATTTTCAAATTCTTTTTCCGCATACATATTTCAATAATTGCAACCTTGACCTTAAAGATTCAATGCAAAATGCCTGTTTGCGTAACATTTTTAAGATGTTTGAAGTTATATTTCCATATTATAACGATTCCGATTTCCAACTTCGGTTCCATACGGATGCTAATACAGTTATGGACTTCTAGAAAACAATATAAAGTTTTATTACAAATAAATATTAAAGATGTTAAATCAATTTAGGTTCGTGTTTTATTATAGTAGAAGTTTAACAGAAAAAAATTATTGGAAAAAAATTGATCCGCTTAGAATATTTATTTATAACTGTTGCTCTTGTCTGTGGCATCCGTATAATAAAATTCTCGTTTTTTATTAAATTCGATTTTAGCCCTTATGTGTAACGAAAATGTATGAAAGACAAGTTCAGAATCGCTTGCGCCAATATCGATCTGGGAGCTACATATTTAATCATTGTAGCTACTCTGAATGCTTTCAAATGAATGTTCTAAAACTTTTGTTGGTCACTCTTTACAGCTGTCATTGGCGGAAATAATAATATTTTACATTTCCAAAAAGGTTATTATTTCTTTGAAAACTCATTTGAATAGTTTCCAAAATTGGATTTTTTTTAATTAGCTATTCTGGAAAAATTATTTAGGATATTAGCATGTAATATACATGAATAATAAGATAAATCATCTGGTAAACATAAATCAATCTAAAAAAAACAATTGCTTTTTTTTTCATACCGATATTTGACCGATATCCCAATGTTCAAAAGGATCAATTTTTTTCTTATGCAATATTTAAGTTCCTGTTTTCTTATAGCAGAAGTCAAAAGTGTTACATAAATATTCAGTTTGTTTACGCAGTGTCGACTTGCAAAGTTTCTGCCTAATATTTTCATTTGTGTAGGTTAGCACTACATTAGTTATGCATGCAATAACAAAAAAGCGAAAAATGTGTACGTATATTCTTAGTGTGCCTTACATCATCACGAATATGGGTAAAAGGGCATAGAAATCGCTTGGCAAAGGAAACTATCACAGATAACCTTAACCATAAAGTTGTATTTTCAAAGTTGTTTCTTGTATACGTTTAAAAAAATTTTGATGAAAAAAAATTTTTTTAGTGGTTTACGTTTTCATGTATTTTTTTAGAGTAAATAGCAATTTTATTTTAATTCTACTCAAGAGAAAACAATGGGAAAAGCTTCAATTTATCCGAAGCATATTTTTAATCGATTAGTCGAAAATGGTGATTTCACATCTTCGCCTTAACATAATGACTAAATTATTTAAATATAATTATGAACGTCATATTCGATGTAACACGTATTTCTTATGGAATTTTATGTAAGGAAATTAAGTCATAGTAACCATGGCTGTGGTCAAATTTAGTTTAATCTGAATAAATTTAGTTAGGAATTTGACAACATTGACATAGTGTTATATCACTACCAAAATCTATAAACAATTTTTTTTTTCTAAGAGTTCAATGATACCAAATAGTCAAATCGGTAGGACTGATCTTTGGGCGTGTTTGTGTGCTCTAAGTTAACACAATTTTCAATTTATTCTGATACAAAGGTTATAGGTACCCAACAATGTAATCATTGAATAAGAAGATAAAAGTAATAAATCTAAACAAAACATGAAAAAGAATAAGACACTAGCAACTTCGCAACTAGGGATCTAACCCAGGATCTCTGTCTTACCGGGACAATCCTTTCAACCACCTACATACTGAGACCTATTTGGTTTTTCTTATTTTTGTCGATCTTCTAAATCAATTTATGAATTTTCAATATTCAGGTCTATGTATATATTTTTTTTGCACTAGCTCCACACAGGAGGCCCAGAGGAAAATATCCCTCAGGGCCTATGTCATCTTTAGGGATGCTGTGTGGGGGTTTTTTTATGGAAAGAAAGGATAGGAGAAGTTTTGGGAAAGAATAAGGTATGAGGGGTAGGTAGGAATCTGAGGTCCAATGTATCCAGAAATGACGCACGTATGAATCCATTCCTCCCACTACGGTGCAAGGTGGTGGGTCGAGAGAGTCCGGCTGTAGAGGTAAAAAAGTGTCCATCAACCAGTCTCTCCCGATCTTGCCAGCCACGCATCAGGTGGTCAAATACATCCATCGCCAAGGCCTAGACAAATCTCACCCCATGAACTCGGTCTCCCCGTTACCAAACGCAGCGAACCCTTGGGGTGACCTATGACAGAGGTGTTGGTTATCTAATAAATGGTTCCTGAGGCAGCGGTACCCATACCCGCTTCCCAAATTGAATATGGGTTCGACCAGTTGCGACCGTTACCATTTTATTTCCTGTGTCTTCTTCTGTTTCATCTTTCGTTTAAATTTACCTATTAGTATTATCTTGTTTAATGATTAGCTATTTATCAAACATTTTCATTTTAAACTGTTTATCAAAATTCTTTCTTGAATAGATTGTCAATTTTATTGGTCTGTCAGGGGCCGAGTAGTCGAAATTTATTAGGTTAACTGGCGACAACAATCTTCTCTCTAATCGGGATAGATTAAAACTTCTTAGGATTAAATGATCA
Source organism: Glyphotaelius pellucidus (assembly GCA_936435175.1). Lineage (NCBI taxonomy): Eukaryota > Metazoa > Arthropoda > Insecta > Trichoptera > Limnephilidae > Glyphotaelius > Glyphotaelius pellucidus. Next base: position 7,225,847 of record OW386537.1, on the reverse strand, counting down.
GTGACGATCAAACTGAATTCTTATAAAAACTCGGGCCTACTTATCTGAGATGACTGGACTTCAATTCCTCACTTTAAAGAATTTCGTGTTATCAATTTTTATGGTTTTTTAACATATGCGTTATGTACTTACCTAGTAGTTTATCGATATGTGGATTGATAAGTAAGTCTGCTACCTGCATGGCGAGTTTACGTTGTTAATTGAAATAATTAGCCCGAATCGTTTATCGGGCGATAGCTCGGATTAGAAGCGACCATTGATAGCCACTGCCGGTGACCGCGACAATTGACACCAAGCAGTGGCGTAGCTAGGAGAGGGTGGTGGGGACGGCCCGCCCCGGGTGCCACCCAATGTGGGGTGACACCAAAAAAAATTACGAAGGTAGAATATTGCCACAAAAATATTAATAACACAGTCTGTTATTTATATTTTTGTAGCTCTATGGCTTAGTCGGTCAGGGATATTCCCCAAAAATTCTTTTATTATTTTTAAATTGTTTTATTTTCGTTCCCTATAGCTCGGTTGGGGATTCCCCTGAAATATTCCTCGCTTGCCACCTGTGTCATTCTCATTTCTTTCGTACATTGTGATTCACGCGAACTCGTGAAGAGAATTATTACATCTTCAAAATTCGCAAATTCACTTTGTGGCGTCATTATTAATTTAATGAAAAACAAATAACTTTGTGTACACCACTATTTAATTAACAATATCAACATGTTCGAAAACTATGTTTTCTTCGCCAGGATATTTTATTAAATATATATTATTAATTTATTATCCTGACGAAGAAAACATAGTTTTTGAAACGTGTTGATATTGTTAATTAAATAGTGGTGTACACAAAGTTATTTGTTTTTTATTAAAAAAAAAGACTTATTACATATTGGTTAACGTGAATTAGTGAAAAAGTTGTTAGTGTTTTTAAAAGTGTTGAAAGACATCTAAAAAAAACAAGGTAAGTGGATTGGATAGTTAATTTTTTTGTAATAAACGATAATTGATAAACGCCAAACCCGAATACAAATATAGCAGAATCGATCGATAACAGACTGAAAAATGATCAATCATCAGTATGTTTTTTTTTTACTAGCTAGTAATGTTTTTATTTTTTATGAAGTCAAAATTTTTATGAAATTTGCGGGGGGGAATAACCTGTGTGCAGCCGGTGACTGGACAGAATCATGCAACTTCTTATTTGAAAATTCAATAAAAGTGATGGTAAAAAATATTAAGAATTGATTAAATAGAATACGTCAAACCAAAATACCACCATTCAGAATCGGGACGTTGCTGAAAATTGTCAGAATTATATTTATTGACCAGATTTGATTCTCTCCATCCCTCACCCAATTCCTCCAGCCACTCAACATTTCCCAATATTGAAGATCTATAGTCCCACTGACACTGACGAGTTGGCACTCTTGTGCTGTAAGCAAACAATTAATTCGACGGCCCCGAAGAACAGCTTCGGATGTGCGATTTTGTAGTTTTGCAGTAGAGCTTTTTAAACTTTCGTTTCTGATTTTTACTGTTTTTGAGATCAAGAAAGATAGTGTTGTTTTGATATTTGATATTATTTGTGTATTTTTATTTTGTATTTTATCAAAATGCTGACTGATTTATCAAAATCATCGTGTCTACCGTACCCGCGTTTACTCCAAATAGACCGTGGATAGCGCAGGTGTTTAGCGGCCGCCGTATTTGTTTACAAGTACTAAAAACACCTAACTGCAGTGAATCCGAGGTTTGATACACGAACCTTAAATTAACAAAATAAGCCAACAGAACTTAAAATTTTTAGCAGATCCGACGTTGTTCTTCGGGACCGTCGAATTAAATCATGAACTTATTTCCCTCAGGGCCTCCTGTGTGGAGTTAATATTAAAAAAAAAAAAGTAACGCTTGACCTCTTTACAATATGGAAGATCAATAAGTACCAATAATGAAGGTTACGAGATTCCGGTTTTAAAAAACATCGAAAGATATTTCAATAAAATTGCGATGTTAAAAAATTGATCATATATTAAGCGCAGTTTTTTTTGGTGTATTGGTTACGCAACATACGAGTATTTATTTACACATCCTTCAGAACCCAGCAGAATAATTTATAAAAGTCCAATCTTTCGTCAATATTGACCGTAAATCAAAGAATCTACTTGACAACTTTTATTTGAACAGCTGCTTAATTTTTCAGCTACAAATGAATAATTCTGGATACTTAATTAAAAATAAAAATGTCAAAAATTTTGTGTAAATTAATGCTAATTTGTGTGCTTTGTATGTTTAAAGTTTGTTTTAACGTTTTAGCCGAAACATAATAAAATAACGTTTCAGGTTAGGCAGATTAATTTAATTTTGTTGTTTGTATTTTGGTAGGAAAGTAGTTTTTCCGTTTTAATTTACACCCGGAAATATTGAATAACTAGAAACATTGATTGAATCATACCATGACTGGTGATTTTCATTCAAAATATTCCATGACTACGTCACGGAATTCTTTTTGTTATTTACCGACTTTTAATTTGACGGAATAATGGTTGAGATTATTCTTCTTTTATAGCATTAGCTGCTAAAAAGCCTACGCCTCTGTTTTTTGTTACATTAAAACGTAACAACATTTGATTCGTTTTGTCTATGCATAATACAAAAACCTCGGATTAATTCACCACAAAACGTGCTACCTGTTTGTGCGAGAGGACCCTGCAGAAGCTCTGCAGGGTCCTCTCGCAATCTGCACTTTTCATTACGTCGGAGCTCACTATTACACACCTTTTGATTAATCATGCAATCAGATATCGTTTTTATATGAATATCGTAACAGATTCAATTGCTCCCGACCGTCTTGTGTCAGTGAGACTGTGACATTCCCCAAAAGTTGAGGTTTGTTGTGATGCTGAAGGTAGTGTGGAGAGGAAGGAGATAGTGAAAAAAAGGTGGGAACAACCTGGCTATTCGGATCCCTTTTTTATGTGAATACCTCACAAGAGTTTTAGCAAGAGATTACGGAATTGGGATATGTTGTGAGGCTGAAGGTAGTGGGGGGGGGGGAGGAGATGAGGAAGAGGAAGGTGTGAAAGTACCGTCTAAACACGGCTAAAGCCATTTCAAGCAACGTTTCAATTCTGAATGGTGGTCTTAAACCAGGGCGACACTGAGAGTATCGTCCACTCTGGAACAAGACGCAAATATACTGCATATTATTATAAACGAATTAATTGTTAAATAACACAAATTAATCAAATAGCATTTATTTGCGCACGCCGGGATTCGATCCTGCGACCTTCGATTAGAGAGTCAAGAGCCTCGACCTCGGAGGTCGTCATCCCTGTCACCAAATATGGCGTTTTAAGCAACGTTTCGATTCTGAAAGGTGGTCTTTCAGGCGATACTGTAAGTAGCTACCACTCTGATGTGTAATATTTCTATTTTATTATAAACAAGCCTTCGTTTATATTTTGCTAAATTGTATATCTAAAGACTTCGGCTGTTCGGTGGGGTCGAAATAATTATATGACTTTCATAAATCAAATCCACCCTCTGCGATCAATACTATGCTCCACACCTTCTCCTGGCAGGATGTTTAATCCCTTGGCTCAGATTCCGCGCCCTTATTATATTAACACTCTTCCTGGCTCACTAATTACCAAGGCTACAGTCTACACGCCACTACAAGGTGCGCCAGAGGACCGTAGCATGTTAAACAATGTATTTCCTTTCTATGAGCTCTGTAGTTCTATGCACGAGGAGAATAGGTAGATTCCTAGATCTTTATTTGAATTGTTGAGTTCACAAAAATTCTGGCTGTTACCCCCTTAGGCCCAGACCATATTGTATTAGATCAGAATATTTCAGATGTGCGATAAAATTCAAATAAATGGAATATTTATGAACGTATCCGAAAACTAGAAACTGTTTTTGGAAGATATATAATAATATATCTAATGTATACAAATCAAGAATAAAAATATGGCTGAAAGAGACCAATGAAAAAACCCTAATGGAGACACTAAAAACGACATAGAAGACAAATGAAATATATTTAAATAATTTTAGTCCGCCTCGGCACAGGACCCTCTAGTGAGGAGGACTAGGAAATACATTTAACATTAAATTCATCATTATATTTTGTATGTACAATTATTTTATATAGTCGCTAATAAAAAAATAAAAAAATAAAAATGTTTTTATTCCAGGACGTGGGGAGGATAGTGCAATCCCACTCGTCCCATATAATTATACATATTTATATAAATATACATATTTTAGTACAACAGATTTTTAAATAAAGAACTAAGTAGGTACATAGAATAGGGAAAAACCAAATAATTAAAAAAATTTAAAAATAAATAAACAATCAATCTTATGTGGGGCGTGGTCTGGGGTGAGCTCGGGCCCAGCGCTCACTCAGGAGTGGGGTTTGGTGCTGGAACGCTTTGGTCCATGAACGTATTGTATATACGCTTTCAAATTTTATTATTAGAAATAACCATGTAAAATTTTGACAAACTTTAAAAATGTTTCAAAATGGCTTACTTAACGTTTTTTCTAACTAAAATTACTAGTAATGAAAAAAATTAAGGCACACATATTTTATTTAAAAATGTATTATAAAAGCCAACATCACCTCTCTTTTTGTCGTTTCATGTAAAAATAATTAATAAAAAATTCGCGAAGTTTCGTTTCAATAAAAAAAAATCACAAATTCGGTCGTTAACTTTGGTTTCGTGAAGGTGTGCATTTTAATTATTTTGTGGGATTTTAATATATAGCGTGGTGTTTTCGCTTTGCAATACCGTTTAGATCAGAGGTTCCCAAACTTTTTTTCTCTTAGACCACTTTCAAAGTTTTACTGGTCACGGTGGACCCCCTGCTGGTACATTTCTACCATATTCCCAAAACTCGACACGCGTTGTACTGAATATTGAATGGCGAGGTGTGATCTGTCACAACGGAGTGTTACCGGGTTTACGACTTTTTCAAACGGGGCAAAATGGACCAGTTTTTGAGATTATTTTTGCCACGACTGAGGAGGCGTAATGGGATATGGGTATTTTTCCATCCCGGTACAGTACACCCATATCCCATTACACCACGTTATGGAGAGGGCGTAATGGGACATGACACGGGGGTGAGATGGGATATGGATGTGGGGCACAGGATGGGTCTCAATAGAAATCAGTTCGTGGATCCCCACTTACAACTTGTGGACCTCCATTTCTTTATCGCGCCTACGTGGACCCCCGTGGACCCCTAGGGGTCCACCTGGACCAATTGGACCACTTTCGGAATCACTGGTTTAAATCATATTTCTTACCACGATAAAGGGGTCACAACGATTTCTATGTTCCGAAAAGCGAACAAATTACCCTGAGGAGTTATTAAAACGGTCAACATCGCGGGCGGACAGACGATGTACGGAAGACCCAATGATTTTTTGTTGTTTTTGGAATGTATAAATATTTTCAATTGAGTTTATTCAAACTTGTTTTTTTTCAAATTTATTTTTTCTGATAACGAATAAAGCCTACTTTTAGAGACTTACTTATTTGCTCTGAGATCCTCAACATCATGGCGCCACCGACTGCAAAGTTAATCGTGTCAAGCTGTACCTGAGATTTCACATCGATTTAAGTGGCAGAAAATTCTTGAAAATCGATGTTCGTTTTGAATTATTTCACAAGCTCAGTAAATAATATCTACTTATTTGGTACTTTTGGAAGTAAATGCGCGGTGGCCATGAAAAAGCTCTTTCGTTATCAACGGGGGGACAAGTACCAAACCTTAATGGCAAATCGATAAAAGAAAAACATACCATTCCTACGTATGATCGATGGTATTTTTTTATTTTTTATATGAACACCTCACAAGAGTCCCAACTGCTCCCGTCTGGAGCCAGTGAGACTATGGCATCCCCAATTGTTGTTGTGAGGCTGAAGGTAGTGGGGTGGGGAAGGAGATGAGGAAGATCGGGAAGTATCGGGCTATTCAGATCTGGTCACCAAACACGTCTAAAGCCATTTCAAGCAACGTTTCAATTCTGAATGGTGGTCTTACACCAGGGCGATACTGAGAGTATCTTCCACTCTGGAACGTGCCGCAAATATTGTATAAATTATTTTAAGTGAATTAATTGTGAAATGACACAAAGCAATCAAATAAATTTTATTTGCAACCGCGGGATTCGATCCCGCAACCTTCGGATTGCGAGTCAAAAGCCTTACCGCTCGACCACGCCGGCCGTCAAGTAGTGTGTAGGATTTAACACAAGCAACATTTTCGGGTTTCTGTGGTGGTAGTAGTAGATTTTAAAACATTGTTGGGTTTTCGTAACCCGGGAATGTTTGTCTTTCTTTTTAACAAAATAAAAAAATGAAATTTAATGAATCTTACGAATAAGCTAATTTTCAATTTGGGAGGCGGGTATGGGTACCGCCGCCCCGGGAACCATTTATTGGATAACCAACATCTCTGCCATAAATCACCCTGTCTGCCCACCGGCTGCATGGAAGGCCGGATCGGGAGAGAATAGTTGAGGGAGTTCCTTTGACTTCTCCAGCCGTACTCTCTCGGAACATCGCCTTGCACCGCAGTGGGAGAGATGGATTCACACGTCACTCCTGGACACACTGATCCCCAGACTCCTGCCCACCCCTCATATCCATTTCCTTCCCAGAACTTCCTCATCTTCCTCCTAGGAAAGGAAGCTTTCCTAAAAAAGACCCACTACACAGCATCCCCAAAGATGACAGGCTCTGAGGGGAATTATCTTCCTCAGGGCTTCCTGTGTGGAGCTAATTGTAAAAAGAAAAAAATAATAATTGTTGTACCCGTTTTCCGCAACTAAATTAATGTTACCGTTTTACATATTACAATATATTGTCATTAATTTGTTACCCACTACCATCAACTTACATCATAATTCTTTAAAATTACAATAAAATAACTTAGTTTTATTTCCACTTTATTGAGTACATATCTTTAATGTAAACTAATTGGTTTCAATTCGACGTTTCGGTTTCATGAAATCATACTAAATTAATTACAGATTTATGGTTTACCGGTAACATAGAAGACTTATTATATTTTTTGGTATGTTTCGTGAAGACGAAAATTCCCGGAATAACCTGGTAATATTTAAAAATCTCCTGCTACCATCACGGTAAGCTGAAAATGTTGCTTAGCCAGCTGAGGAATGGACCCAAACTAGATGCCAACTGAAAGCAGAATTGCACTTGTCTGTCGCGTCGTGTCGTGACGCGTCAGAACGGTATCGGTTTCATAAATTTATTACGTAAACTAAAATATTAGTTTGTCGCAGACCACGACACATGAATCCCATCCCCACACTCCTTTCCTGACTACTGCATGAAATACACACATTTTGCAAATATTTTATAAAAAATTCATAAAGCCTGAGCACACCAGTATATATAGAAAACTTCGCGGGCGTGCGCACAACAACTTGCCAAAGTTTCATCGCAATCGAATGAATAATATAGGAAATCATTTCATAACGCCAGAGCTCACATTCAATTAAATTATTATTATTATTAATGATTTAACAGACGCATTAAATCCCAAAGTTTCATAGCAATAGGATGAATGGTATCGGTAAAAATTTCATAACGCCAGAGCTCACTATTATGTTACATCCCGGGCGTGCGCACATCAAATCGCTAAAGTTTCATCGCAAAAGGACAGACAAAAATTAAAATGAACGTCACCATACTAAATTTATGAAACCCATACCGTTCTGACGCGACACGACACGACTGGCAGGTGTAATTCCGCCTTCAGCCACTGACCGGTCATGAACATATTCCTATGTTACCTGTACATTATAACTCTGTAATCATTTAGTACGTCTTTACGAAACCCTGGTGTAGGTTCATGTCGAATCGAAACCAGTTGGCTTATATATTAAAGATAAATATGTACTCAATAAAATGGCATTAAAATTAAGTTATTTTGTTCAAATTATACCTCACAATTACCGTCGTAAATAATTAGTACCTATCGTGTTATTTTTATCAATTAACAGTCAATCATGCCGCCCGTAATTAACGATAAAATAATAATATTCGTCTTCATAGAAAAAAAAAAACTAGTTTTATTTATTAGAAAAGTATATGAATTTCGCAAGTTAATGGCCATGGAATAATTTTGATACATATTTTTTGTCTAATTTATAATTGAGTGGCGTGTAGGAGTAAGCTACGCATTTCCATCTAATTTATTAAACCACTTAAAATTTACACAGTTTTTTGCTTCTATAATCCATACAGACCAAACAAGAGGTCGGTGTCAAAATCGTCGGCGTTCATACCTTTTTTGTACACTATTTAAAAAAAAAAAATTCCGACTTAGTTAGTGATAATGTATATGACCTTCGTGTTATGACCTACCCACCTATCTACTTAAATATTAAAAAAACTTGTTTTTAATTAAAAATTGTAGTAAGCATATCACTAATTTATTGTTTGTTCATATGAAGCAGATACTTTGTGATGTGACATTATAATTTAAAATAAAACAATAACTTTGTAAACACCACTTTTATTTTTTATGTACTTAATGCCGACCGGGTTTCGCTACCACCGTAGCTTCTTCAGGGCAGTACAGAACTCTACTAAAATTAAGTTACATGTGTTGTAGATAATATACAATGGTTTCTCTGAATTTGCAAACCACCTGATAGAAACCAACCACAATTTCGATAAAAACTCAGGCGTCACCCTTATTCATAAAAACACGATAGGTATCAGATTGGATAATTTAGAAGCCCTAGAATTAAGAAAAGCCAAAAATATTAATAGTAAGGTAATTAACAATCAAATAAATTTAAATAATAGTCCAATACTGAAGTTGTTCCATAATGACAAAAAACATTCCCTTTCCTTACCCAATGCTCCATCTACACTTATCTCTACTTCCTCCTCCACTTGAGTAGTCCGGCCGATTTTGTTTCTAACCTATATGTATATTATCTATAACACATGTAACTTAATTTTAGTAGAGTTCTGTACTGCCCTGAAGAAGCTACGGTGGTAGCGAAACCCGGTCGGCATTAAGTACATAAAAAATAAAAGTTATTGTTTTATTTTAAATTAAAAAAAACTAATTTATTAATTAAAAAGAAGCCATCCACACGCGCGTTTAACTATTACATTATCCTTATAATTATTTTTATTGTATCCCGAAAACGTAATTTGCTTGTTTTTGTATATATATTATAATTATTAATTCTTAAAGAGGCAATTGTTAATGATATTTATTTATTCTTTGCAGATTTGACGTTTTGACTGTTTCAAAATGGTGGAACTCATCACAGGGCTGTACGATGGCTATCGGGATTTGATAGACAACAAAGGCGGTGAGTTGTGTTTTATTTTTGTTATTTTGTCTTGCCTGTAGACTTTGGTAAACGAGCATGTTTTTAAGGTAATATCTTGCCTTACTTTCTGTATTGCTGCGCGTTCGCTCGGCTATCGTTATTGCGACAATATTGCCAGCCAAATATCGTTTCTTCTTTCTCTGTTACATTGAAGCGGTGCCACATACAGCTATAAAAGATAAAACATCGTAGCCCGCCAAATAACGTTCTCCGTACAATCCCTTCAGACCTGTCACACCTAAGCGCTTTTCATGACTTTTTAACACATAAAGAATATAATAATATAATTTTTATTTATACTTTGGGGTCATTTTACAGACAAATTCAAGAGTATATTCTAAAATTTTCAAATATTTTCCTCAAAAAATAACGGAGATAATCAGCTGCCGCGCACTGTAAGTCGCCACAAGAAAATTAACTTTTTTCTATTCGTAAAAAAAATCGAAAATTAATATTTTTTTGAGGAATGTGAAAATTTTATATGATTTTTTTACCATTATTTTGTACGTTTTTTTTTGCGATAAAAAATAGTTAAAACAAAGATACTATGTAGGATTGAGGTTCAAATAGAGCTCATTTATATAAAAAAAAACTATTTGCTGAGTTTGACAACGATTGATCAAAAACTGTAGGAGCTAAAGGTTACACAAATTCGAAAAAAGTAGTTTTGAGAAAAAAGCTTTTGAAAATAAGAGTGAATCATGATATATTTTTGAATAGTTTTACTATCGATTTATGAAAGAATTTTTATTTTTTGAAGCCTCCACGCCTATTTCCCCCCTTAAGTGCTCTTAATACATTCGACGTCAACCGTTGTTTGTATGTTAGCAATCTGCAGTTGTCCCAGGGAACGATGAGAAGTTTTTTTTATTTTATTTATTTATTTATTTTTTATTAGCAACTATATAGAATAATTGTACATACAAAATAAAATGATGAATTTAACGTTAAATATTGCAATTCTTAGTCCTCCTCACTAGGGGGTCCTGTGCCGAGGCGGAAAGTTACCGAGTTACCGAAAGTGTTCCTGTCAATCCTTAAGATGGACCGTGCTAGTAGAGGGCATGGTCAATTATGATGTACATTAATACCTCGAGTTACGTAATACGCGACTTACGTAAATTCTCAGTTACGTAAAAAATGTAATCTCGTAAATTGAAGAAAGTAGAGCTAAATAATTTTTTTCACCCAATTATTATTTCAAAGATCTAATACACAAGCGCGCTTGTTTTTGCGCGTTTTGTAAATTCTAACAGTTTGCATAAATGGCATTGTATAACAATATTAACTCGTTGCATGCTTCAAACCTCACTCGGGGTTATTCGACTTACGTAAAATTCAAGTAACTATGGAACGCATTACTTATATAACTCGGGATATTACTGTAGTTGTGTGATGGAAGAGCGCGTACATTGTATACTATTTGTTCACGAGATTAAATTACGGTTTTATTCCGTAAGAAATCTCCATACGTCACTCAAACAAATTATTTATTAATCCGACGTGCCTTTAAATGACTGCTGTCAAATGTCAAGCGAATTGGAATAGTAGGGCAATGATTGAGCACTTTATATGTCCAGGATTTTGTTTTATCCATTCAAGGTCGTGTTGTGTCACTAACTGACACCACTCATGGTCACTCACTAACATTCAGACATAATTTACAGATTTCATAGATTCATTCAGGCATAATACAAACTTTAATACTTATGTATACATAGATTACCTAAGTACTTACTTTTTTGTACTCTCTCTCTCTCTCTCTCTCTCTCTTTTGTACTTTTTTACTATCATATTTTAAACTCCTTGATCTCATTTGTATAATTTTTCATGATAATGCAACTCATGTATTTTTATTTTTTCGGTACTAATTATCGCTCCGTTAATTTTCTCTAGTTTTTTAAAAACTTGCTTTAGAACAAACTATTCATAACTATTCGTGATTAAGTTAATAAAATCAACATAGTAAATACCTACACATTCCTCAATAACTACTTTTAGAGTACCTCAAGTACTCTTCTATTTTAACATTATTATACTATGGAAACTTATTAACTCCTTTGTACAATTTTCATGATAATGAAACTACATACCTACTAATTGAACCTGCTTATATCCTTAATGTACAGTTTATAATGTTATATAATACATGCTTACAATTATACTCCTGAATAACATATATATATCTATAAAATGTGATACTGTAAAAGCCTTCAATGCGTGTATAAATAAATAAATAAATAATTCAGTGATTTTGAATTATTGTAATGACACTTCCTGATTGCCGATTTTACACACAATCGCATTTTTAGGCGTCAAGGAAAGAAAATAAATTAAACACGTCATTTGCGTTTTTATCAGCTGCGTTCTGACTTGATAAGTGACATTATTTTACTTGCTTATTTTTATTGAGGTCTTTCCTCATTTCACATAAATGACTTCTTAGTGCCTCCGTACAAGACGCTACTTGCAAGCTACTCGAGCCTCATGCGCGTAGCACGCGCGCCGCACCGTACGATTTTACTAGTGTTCGTACACGGCGCTACGCGGCGGCTGTCGGTTTGAAGTCTTTCACGCTACCGACAGTGCTAGTAGCGCGCTACGCATTGCATCATTCGTGTCTGCTACTATTCGTTTGACGTTTGACAGAAATGGCGTCTGAACATGAAAGTAATATGAGATGGGTTCTGGAAGTGGAAAAAAATGTGTGTTTATATAACTATACTTTACCAGAATACGTAAGAAATGATTTAGTGGAGAAGGCATGGATTGATGTTGGAAAAAAATTCATTTGACATCGCTTGACATCGTATTAACTCCATGGCTGCACGTGAAAAATGATCAAGTTCAGTATATTTCGGTATTAAAGAGTAGTATATCTGCAAGGTACTTGCGGTTGCGTCACAATCACGTAATTTGTAAGTATCTCCATGAACGGAGGGCCTTACTTTTGATCAACCGTAAAAAATTCGCTTACAATAAATTCAAACATTAAATTGAAGAATAAATAGAAATAATAAATATAATATAAAAGATGATTCTCCACGCTTTGCACTCTTTACTCTTCAGCGAGTTTGAGTTTTCCTGGCTCTGGCGTCGCGCTCCACCGGACAATCGCTCGTCAGCCGGCTTTACATTATTATTTCTGACTGCAACAAAACAATGATAATATTTTCTCTTCTCCTTACTTAACGATCTGATGTAACTGAGTGAATTGCCTCTGCAAATCTGTGAACGGAGGAGAGAAAACGAATCTGTTTCCGATTGAACGGTCCATTGCTTGCGATTCGCCACTTCCTATGTTTTCCGCATTATCAGAATTTACTTCCACGACTGATTACAGTTATGCATTATGTTTTTTGCAATCGGCCTTTTTAACGGTTGCGTTTTCTCTTCTCACATCCAGCACTACCTAATGCCCCATGTGTGTGTACTATTTACAGTAATACATGCCACAAATCTTCACTCCATTATGATCTCAATCGGATATTTTTTCAGAACCTGTTTTTTACTTTCTCTAGCGAACAATTTCGTGCAGTTTCCAGTTTCCAGTACTTTCGCCAAATATTAACACGAAATTCTTTCTCAGTGCCAAAGGAACAAAGTTTACTGTGTTGTTTTCCAAATTTAAGTGACGAGAAAAACGCAGTCGCTAATGACAATTTTAGATATGATTGAAAATAAAAAAATCTTTCGAGGTTTCTAGCTCACGTAATATAGGTGTATTACCATTAGTGTAATCCTACTTTAAAGCATTTTCTAATTTATTCGATTTTTCAATTTTTATAATTCTAGAGATGGATTTGGAAGTTGACAATGCTTTCAAATAAATTCATTTTGCGTGCATTCATGAACATACCAGGGTACTGGCAGTGAAATGTGCTGTTTTTTTCTCGTGTATAATATGATCTTGAATCTAAGCACTTCATGCAATTACTTCCATTAATATGAATAATTTTTTTTAATCTCTTAAATGTTACATAAATCGATATCTGACATTATTATTACGCTAATGGATTTGGAAGTCGAAAAGGCTTTCAAATAAACTCATTCTGCGTGCATTCATCAACATTGCAAGGTACTGACAGCGAAATGTGCTGTTTTTTCTCGTGTATAATATGATCTTGTATCCAATTACTTCAATTCAATTGAATATTTTTTTTAATCTTTTAAATGTTTCACAAATCGAAATCAGACGTTATTATTAATCTAGCGACTGTACGGTTAAAATTTAAGAACCCAACTCATTCGAATACATCTATGACGCCGCGCCTTATGCAAAACCATCTTCGTACTTTAAGTTTGTTATAAAGCTTGTTCGGGCAAATCTGTACCTACTCCCATCTATCCCTCCCGTCTTACCTACCTATCCTGTTACATCCATCTTGCTATTGTCACCGGTTCAAGTTTGACTCCTAACCGTGAAATCAGTACAATTTCAACACCGCGCGGATTGGCAGCCCAAATACTTGGTCTCGTCGCTTATAGTCAAAACCCGGATCCGCGCAAAATACGTGCTTTCCACCGCGAGTTATCTTGAGTGCATGAAGTGTGGGACCCAGGACGTCACCAACAAGGTAGGGTTTCATCTTGTTTTCGGTGGACATCCCATTTTTTCCCCTTCATCCCTTTTTCCATTCCAACAGTGATAGGTGGAGATTCCGAACTCCGCGGTAGAAAGTAACAGGCTTCCAATCAGCTATCGAAACATTGGTCCTTCGCCGGATGTACATTCTTTACAGATTAGTTAATTTACATGATTAGAAATTGTACTCAAACTAGTTTCATTACAAGACGATTATCAATAGTAGGTAGTTTCGGTAGATACGGCTTATCAGTTCAGCTGGTAGGTAGATAATATTGGGGCAAATAGAATACTTTATTTGTTACAAGTAGATACCTACTATTATAATTGTTAATTTACGTATTTAATACATTTCAAAATGGATAAAGTTGCAACCAAAATTGGTTCGTTAAAATTAAAACGGCAAAGGCTCTTTGGGAGAGTGCAGGTCGCATATGATCTCATTAAAGATTTAGAACAAAAGACTAAGCTATGTCAATTCAGAGCCCGAATGGATAAATTAGAGTCCACATATGACGAATTTCAAAGTATTCAATGTGAGCTGTCAGATCTGGTGTCACTTCCCGAGTTTGAGTCGAAAAATGATATATTGGAGGTTTCGCGTGTATTTGAGGAATTGTTCTTTGAAGTCACATCGGCACGTGATGCCTTAGAAATGAGTCAGAATAATCGTCATGACGTGTCAGACGGAGAAGTACAACGCTCTGGGCCGCCCGGTCGCAGTTTACTAGCTCCGGAAATAAAAATTCCTATATTTAGTGGAAATATCGGAGAGTGGCCTCAATATTTTAATTTATTCAGGAGCCTTGTTCATGACAGCACTATTTTGAGTGACATTGAAAAATTTCATTATTTATTGACCTCTTTGAAGGGAACAGCTTTGTCATTGGTTAAGACTATTCCATTGATTCAAGAAAATTATGAATTAGCATGGGAAACACTGTGGAGTCATTATTCTGAATCTAGAGCATTATTTATATATTATGCCAACTCGATTTTAAATTGTAATTTTGCTAATAATGAAGAGATTTTGAATGTCTTGCGTGAAAATCTCTCGGGGCTTCGCGATTTAAACCGAGGAAAATTATTTGAAGAATTCGTTTGTCATATGGTTCTGCAAAAAATAGATTTAAAAACGCGTCGGTCTTTTGAATCTCTTGTTAAAAAAGATGAAATACCGGATACTGGAAAATTAATAGAATTTTTAGCAACTCAAAACCGTATAAATATGTTATCAGATATTAAAGAAAAAAAGATTCCTAAGCGGGTATTATTTTCAAATGCGAGTTCAAACGGGCATAATGTCAAGAAAATTACTTGTATAATGTGCAATCACACACATCACTTGACAAAGTGTCAAGACTTTCTATCACTAAATGTAGACAGTAGGAGGGACTTCGTAAAAAAGGAGAGGTTATGTTTCAACTGTTTAAATTCGCACCTTATTAAAAATTGCCGTTCAAAGTTTCGATGCAAACGGTGCAAGCGAACGCACAATACGCTACTCCATACTGATGAAAGATCTCCTTCGCCAAACGACCGTGATACTGAAAGTGATAACCCAGTAATATGCAACGTAGTGTTTGGATTGAGTAAGCGTTCTATATTGCCTACCGCGCTAGCAGAATTCCTTGATAATTCAGGACGTAAACATACTGCTAGGATGTTAATCGATACGGGAAGCGAGATTTCGTTCATTTCGGAAAGATTATTTAATATATTGGGCTTAAAAAAGAAAACATGGAACGGTAATATACGGGGAATTAATAACGCAACAGTTAGTAATGTGCAAGGTTTAGTTAATTGTAAAATATTTTCCTTGCAAAACAGCTCTTGGGTTGCAGGGCAGGCAGTAATAATCTCCAATGTTACGTCAAAACTCCCTTATATAAACTTTCAAGATACGTCTGAAGAATTTAAAGGTCTAAATCTTGCAGATCCAGAATTTAGAAATCCGGGAGAGATAGATTTCCTATTGGGGTCTGACTTGATTGCAAAAATATGGAGGCAAGGTTATATTTCAAACCGTGATTTAATAGCTGTTAATACAATATTCGGATACATAGTTATGGGATCATGTATACAAGGTTATAATTCCGTACAACCCGTTATGACGTCAGCGTTGACTGCAGTTGAAAATAGTGACTTAAATTACGCGGTAAGTCGTTTCTGGGAAATTGAAGAGGTTTCTAACGAAATTATTCAGAATAAGGACGACAATGAATGCGAAACCATATTTCAATCAACAGTCAACCGGGAAGAGTGCGGCAGGTATATCGTGGCACTACCTTTCAAGAACAGAGATCATGTGGATATCGGAAGTACATATGATATCGCCCTTAAGAGATTTTATAATCTTGAAAAACGCTTGTCATTAAATCCAACATTGGCAGCCCATTACTGTAAATATATGGATGATTTCTTACAGCAAGGCTTCATGACAAGAGTTTCTCCATCGACTGAGATACCGAATACTTATTACATTCCACATCATGCGGTTGTTCAAAAAATAGGAAATGATATTAAAATTCGGGTGGTCTTTGACGCCTCATGTAAATCTGATAAACAAATTTCGCTGAACGATTGTTTATATTCGGGTCCAAAATTACAAAATGAAATAAGTCACATACTTTTAAAATTCCGTGTATACCCGATAGTACTCACTACGGATATACAAAAAATGTTTCTACAAATTCGGTTGAGAGAAGAAGATACAAATTTTCAAAGGATTCTCTGGCGATCTTCACCGTTACAGCCGGTAGGGCAATATATACTTGGTACTGTCACATTCGGGGTGACTTCTTCGCCCTATTTGGCCATAAGAACTTTACATGAACTGGTGAAGGATGAAGGTACTCGATTTCCAAAGGCTTCTAAAGCACTGTTGTCGGACACATACGTGGACGACATCGTTACCGGTGAATGGGAACCGGAAAGCGCCGCTCAGCTGCAGACGGAGCTAAAAGAACTCCTTACAAAAGGAGGCTTTCAATTGAGAAAATGGATGACAAATTCGCAGTCAGTTTTAAATAACATTCCAATTGAGCACCGGAGCCACACGAGTGGTAAAGTTGCATTTGATGATGGAACATCTTTCTCGTTGAAAATTTTAGGTTTAATTTGGAATCCTGATAAGGATACATTTTCGTACTCGGTAGAAGAAAAAGAAAAGGTTTTTACAAAACGTGCGATACTGAGCTGTGTTGCACGTATTTTCGATCCCATTGGATTAATAACACCTGTTGTTTTTAAGGTGAAATGTCTTCTACAGGAACTATGGAAATTAAAGTTAGGTTGGGATGACTCCCTCCCGGAAAAAATTGTTAATTTATGGGAAAATTTCTTGGATGAATTACCTAGGTTATGTTATTTACAAATACCGAGACATTGCAGTACAATAAAAAACTCAAATTGTACTTTAGTAGGATTTTCAGATGCGAGTGAATTAGGTTACGCGGCTTGTATATATTTGGTTACGAACGAAGCACAGCCTCAAGTCACATTACTTACGAGTAAATCTAAAGTTGCACCGCTGAAAATATTATCAATACCACGTCTCGAGTTTATGGGAGCTTACCTACTTTCAAAGCTTGTAAAAATGACGAAGTCGTCAATAGAAACTCTCGTGAAAATTACAGAAATAATATTGTTTTCCGACTCCACCATAGTTTTATCATGGATCAAGACACCCCCTCATACTTTGAAAACTTTTGTCGCGAACCGTGTTATCAAAATTATTGATGAAATCGAGGACGCAAAGTGGTACCACGTTGCGTCAAAGGAAAATCCAGCCGATTTTGCTTCTCGCGGTTTATGTCCATCGCAAATAATAGACAACAAATTGTGGTTTCAAGGGCCTCCTTGGTTGGCTCAGCCAAGTCAGAAGTGGCCATTGTCTTTACCGGAAAAATTAAATGAAGAGCTACCGGAAGTAAAATCCCACGTCTCAACAGTTAACAGGCCGCTTGATTACTATGAGGGCCTACAATTTTTCCGATTTTCTTCTTGGAACCGTCTTCGGAATGTGGTCGCTTGGTCGCTTAGGTTTATTTGCAATACGCAGCAACGGACCAAGGATGCTCGTAGATCTGGAATTCTGACCGGCGCAGAAATAAATCGCGCGGTCACCCTAATAGTAAAATGCGATCAGCAGTTTCATTTTCCCGAGGAATTCAGAATGCTGCAAAATGATGCGGTCAACTCAGTGGCATTTCAAAAATTAAATGTGTTTATTGACCACGAAAACATACTTCGCGTTGGCGGGCGGCTCCGCAACTCTCATTTAAAATATAATACTAAGTTCCCAATAATCTTGGCAAAAAACAGTAAGATTGCGGAACTCTTAATATCTTATTATCATAAGGCCTATCTACACGCTGGTTCACGAACTTTGCAATTCCTGATTCAGCAAAATTATTGGATTGTGTCGGCACGTAATAAAATCAAGAAAATGGTGTCCAAATGTGTGAGATGCGCGAGATTGCGAGCGTCCCCGCAAAATCCTCTCATGGCCAGTCTGCCAGAAGCGCGTGTCACACCGAACCGCGTATTCAATCGGGTGGGGGTGGATTTGGCCGGCCCATACGTCTTAAAGGAAGGAAAACGCAGGGGTGCTAAGACATACAAGGCTTACTTTGCAATTTTTGTCTGCATGGCAACGAAGGCGATTCATCTCGAGGTTCTCTCAGATCTCTCGTCTGACGCTTTCATCGCTACCCTCGATAGGTTTGTTTCACGACGGGGTATTTGTCAGGCCATTTATTCGGATTGCGGTACGAACTTTGTTGGGGCGAAACGCCATTTGATTGGAACACAAAATTTTTTAAATAGTTGTCGTAATGATGAACAAGTCATGCGTACATGTTCAGAAAAGGGAATAGTGTGGAACTTCAACCCTCCCTCCAGTCCTCACTTCGGAGGACTATGGGAAGGGAACATTCGAGTCGTTAAAAATCATTTAAAACGAGTAATAGGGGACACTTCATTGACGTTTGAGGAATTTACAACTATATTACATAAAATAGAAGCCATACTAAATTCTCGTCCCCTCTGTCCTCTAACCTCAGACCCTGAGGACATTCAGGCCCTTACTCCAGGTCACTTTTTAATTGGAGAACCGTTAATTTCGATTCCAGAATATAACTATTCAGAGGTTAAGATAAATCGTCTCAATCGGTGGGAACATTTAAAGAAAATGACACAACATTTTTGGCAGCGCTGGAATACAGAATATTTACAAGCGTTACAAAATCGAGTCAAATGGTATAAGGCTACCCGTAACCTTCAAGTAAATGACCTAGTGGTCATCAAAGATACTAGGAGTCCTCCATTGAAATGGCCGCTCGGCAGGATAAGGGAGGTGAAACCGGGCTCTGACGGGGTCGTAAGATTAGCCTCAGTACAAACCAGCGATGGTATATATCTACGGCCTGTGGCAAAGCTTTGTCTTTTACCTGTAGAATAAGATAGCAACGTTTTTTTTTTTCTTTTTTATGAATATTGGAATAGGTTCATATATTTTTTGTTTTGTTTTGTTTTTATGCCTTCAATGGTTTCGCATTGATTGCGATTCAGCTATCTTTTGTTTTAGTTATGTTTTTCGAGTTATTATTTTTTCATTACATTCTGCACGTATAGTCTTTAGTTTCACGTGCACCTAGTTTGTAAGGAATAGATTAAGTGTTAGGAGTAGGTTTCTTGGCCAGTTTCGATGGGTGTTGGAAAAAATGGTATTTTTGGCGGGCGGTATATGTTCGGGCAAATCTGTACCTACTCCCATCTATCCCTCCCGTCTTACCTACCTATCCTGTTACATCCATCTTGCTATTGTCACCGGTTCAAGTTTGACTCCTAACCGTGAAATCAGTACAATTTCAACACCGCGCGGATTGGCAGCCCAAATACTTGGTCTCGTCGCTTATAGTCAAAACCCGGATCCGCGCAAAATACGTGCTTTCCACCGCGAGTTATCTTGAGTGCATGAAGTGTGGGACCCAGGACGTCACCAACAAGGTAGGGTTTCATCTTGTTTTCGGTGGACATCCCATTTTTTCCCCTTCATCCCTTTTTCCATTTCAACAGTGATAGGTGGAGATTCCGAACTCCGCGGTAGAAAGTAACAGGCTTCCAATCAGCTATCGAAACAAAGCTACTTTCGCAATAGAACCGAATTCAAGCAAGTAATCAATATATATATATATGGCGTGAGGAACATCGGCTGGCAGGCGTAAGTACTA
Source organism: Glyphotaelius pellucidus (assembly GCA_936435175.1). Lineage (NCBI taxonomy): Eukaryota > Metazoa > Arthropoda > Insecta > Trichoptera > Limnephilidae > Glyphotaelius > Glyphotaelius pellucidus. Next base: position 7,205,629 of record OW386537.1, on the reverse strand, counting down.
TTGGATTTGTAATTTTGTGAATCTCTCTTAAAGGATGTGGAAAGATGTATGATAATATGATTATTATTGTAACTGGCGGTTGTGAATCATAATACCACGTTATGATTTCTACCACGCGTCTATATATTTATATGCCGTCATGCCTCGTCGCGGTTACTTTGTCCCGGTGACTAGCTGTCACTGGATCGCCTGAGATTATTTTTCCAAGGAACCGGCTATTTTTGGAACAGTTCCTATCGGATTTATAAAATAGTCATCGACACTCAAATTGGGCGAAGCCGTACCAGGATCTAGCAGCAAAAACTTGCAAAGCGGGTTTTTAACCACTAGTGTATTGATTATCACTAGAGTAATCAATCTTTTAGAAATTGATGTCTTGATAATGCAGATGACTAATTGGTACCAATTAACCCCTCAGGTTTAATGATAATGAGTCGATCACTGATCCCGATGATCAGTTGCTCACGGAACAATGGCAAAATTGCCGACAGCGCCAGTGGGTCAGAGTTGTAAGAAGTGAAAAACTAGTTTCACACCAATTTAATGTAGAATTTCAAGTAATCGCGGCCTACATACGATCCTATTCAATGTGTTCACTGTCGAGTGGCTTGCCAATAAACCTGGGTCATTAACTCGCTGAGTATTGTTGTTTTTTGTTGACATTTGAGAAGTTTCAAGCGGTTTTTGCAATCAATACTCATACTGACGTAGCTGGAACATAGCGCGAGTTGCTTTTTAGAAAGCCGAAGAACAAAGATTAGAGTTTTTTTAATCTTTGAAAACGTGTCGCGAAATTCAATTTTGTGAACATGATCGCAGACCGGATTTCAGTATATGATTGTTAGCTTGAAAAGTGAAATTACAAAAGATTACATTTTTAAGAGATGACTCAAAAACTAGCTTTGTCTTCTTCACCCTCACAAACTGTGGTTATTAAGTTATAGAATGTTTGATTCTCTGCTATGCGAATCACTTATTATTATTACCTAAACCGTATGTTTTTAATATTATTATAGCTGGGTTACCCGGCTTCGCTCAGGACAACATTCGAGAGTGTTCTGGAATGTTCCACAATTTATTTTATTTATTTATAGCGGACCCGACAGACGTTGTCCTGCACACAACTGTCGGGACAAACTAAAACTAAAATAGAATAATATTGAATATTCGATACTGCGATGGTAGCGCAGTCTGCCGGATCCAATGTAAAACATTCCAAAATCAACAACTCCTTAGAAATAAAAAAAATTAATTAAAAGAACATTTTCCAGTGGACCAAATTGTGAATCTAAACCATTCTCGAATCCCCTTGAACCCACACAAAAAATTTCATCAAAATCGGTCCAGCCGTTTAGGAGGAGTTCAGTGACATACACACGGACAGAAGAAATATATATATATTAAGATTTTTATTTATTGTGTGAAACATTGCAATTTTACAACACAATGGAACAATTCCATAGTCTGGTCGCCCTTCTACAAAATTCATAATGTTGAAAGAATTCAAAGAAAATTTCTACGTTTCGTAAATTTCAAATATAATGTCACTTTAGTTAGAGCATATAAATTACCCGTTCTTAATGAATATTTTTCAATATCTCTAGAAAACAGGCGAAAAATAAACGACCTAACCTTTTTATTAAAATTATTAAACTCTAAATTCAATTGTTGTGAACTTCCGCAATTAATAAATCTTCATGTACCTACACGAACAACTAGACAAATATTAACATTTTATATACATACATCTCATTCCAACTATAGTTTGAATTCTCCAATACAGCGTTTACACAGTCTTGGTAACAAATATTTAAACAATATAGTATGTATTTGATAATAATTTGAATTTGTCAAACATCAAACGACGTATGTGCCAACTATTTCTTCCTACTTCATAAACTATATTTATCTCTATTTTTACTTAACTTATATTCTATGTTATCTACTTTGTGTCAACTTTTATATTTTATGTTACCTGTATTTCGTTTCTTATATTTTATGTAATTTCCTATATTTTGTCAAAAACATGTACTGCACTATATGTAAAAGCCCTACGGGCGTTTAAATAAATGAATAAAAATAATATAATTTAATATTTCAATCACTCTCCTAATAAAGCAGATGCTTGTGCTTAGGAGAGAACAACTATATATTTTGACATATATTTAAATTTAGAATATTATTACAAAACTTTTGTTAAATTTTATTCTAAATTAATTAATAATAAAATAATAGCTAAGTTATAAATGATATAAGGAATGATAAGCAGAAACGCAACATCTGAACATGTTTTGTTTTCTTGTTGTAAGCGGATAAAGTCTTCATATTTCGTTTTATATTATAACTAGCGAATTCTCGGCGTGCGTTGCAATGTCACTTAAATAAAGAAATTGTTTCTCCCTGCGTGTCCTTTCCCATTCGTTCACATTCCCCTCCGCGTTCCCTCTATACTTTCCCCGCCATTTTCTTTCTGGATTCCCCGTTCCCTTCCCTCCTTCCCCCTCTAATACACTCATTTTTCAATCAACTCGCGCGCTACCTGTTGCAAATTTTTAACACAAATTTCATAACGCTGGAACCCACCGAAAATTTTGCGGGTGTGCGCACAACAACTCAGCAAAGTTTCATCGTAATCGGATGAATGGTTCAGGAATTAATTTCATAACGCCAGAGCTCACTATTATATACAGAAACCATCGCGGGCACGCGGACGTCAAGTCTCCAAAGTTTCATCGCAATCGGATGAACGGTTTAGGAACGCATGAGAGACAAACAAAGAAATACTCATTTTTATATATTGAGATTAAAAAATCTACATAATTATTCCTTGCGGGTTCTTTACACGCAAACTAGCAACTTTTTATTGCAAAATTTGATCTCCGGAAAGTTTTAAAGTCCATTAGCATTGAAATTGTTTGATTATTATTTATTTATTAATCATCATTAACGCCCTTATGGGCTTTTACATATATTTACATTTTTGTGATTTAGTGCGTACAGGTGTCTTTAGATGGCAAAGATAACATAAATATGTATCACACATGGTACATAGAAGTAAAGATGGTAGGTAAAAAGTAAAGCATCATTATACAATAAGAAAGACAGAAAAAATCAGTTTTTACTGCTGAACTGCTGATGGCATAATATGTATATAACAAACAATAATTGGAGTGGATTCTTAAAATATTATTTGTATGTGATGAATACATAGCGAAGCGGAATAAAAACAAAAATACACACTACTGACTTGCACAGCACTAAAATTAATATTAATACTAGCTGGGTTACCCGGCTTCGCTCAGGACAACATTCGAGAGTGTTCTGGAATGTTCCACAATTTATTTTATTTATTTATAGCAGACCCGACAGACGTTTTCCTGTACACAACTGTTCATTTTTGTGCTTTACTAACACATTTTTGCATTTTATTTTCCTGTTAAGCACTTGCATACTGCTTACTAACAACGTATGCAGGGACACTGGAGGTCTAGATTCGTTCAAAAATAAATAAATGTAGCTTCGTTTAACAAAAAAAATTAGTATCTTGCGAGAGCTTTGAGGGAGTAACCATATGTTACTTATACCAGGGCGGGTATGTGGTGGATAACCTCCAATGTACACAACTGTCGGGACAAACTAAAATTAAAATAGAATAATATTGAATAATCGATATTGCGATGGTAGCGCAGTCTGCCGGATCCAATGTAAAACATTCCAAAATCAACAACTCCTTAGAAATAAAAAAAATAATTAAAAGAAAATTTTCCAGTGGACCAAATTGTGAATCTAAACCATTCTCGAATCCCCTAGAACCCACACAAAAAATTTCATCAAAATCGATCCAGCCGTTTAGGAGGAGTTCAGTGACATACACACGGACAGAAGAAATATGGTTCCATGCCAACTGGGAATAATGTCAACTCAACACCTCCTTGAAAAGTCATTAAAATCTATGAAAAAAATAATTTCAAATTAGCCGATAACCCTAACCTAACATAACCTATTTAACCAATTTTTTATATATATTTTTTTATCACTCTAAATGACTTATCTGAGATGGTTCTGAGTTGGTTTCATTCCGAGTTGGCCGGTCATCAAGAAATATATATATTAAGATTCACAGCGATTCCATTTTGACCAATACATTATCGTCAGAACTTCTGCTTAAAGAACTCAATTTCAGAAAACAATTCTTTATACTGCTACCATGGAACATTTCAGGTTTAAATTAATAATATCAGATAGTTACACTTTCACGGAAAGGACAAATGTAAGCTGAAAGTATAAATCGTTGAAGTAATTTTGTCATTATTATTACAAAGATAAACACGAATTAAATTATTTATGTAACGCACCTATAAAACCATCTAGACTGCGTAGTTTTTTAAATTTTATTTCCATAGTAATAATTCAACCTCGGGCTCTCCTGAAGGGTTCTAACCTTGGGAAGCTCTTACTATCAAATAAATGTCATAGGTTGGTACCTTCTTCCATTCATGGTGTCTTGTGATGATGATCGGTATTCTCGGGATCTCGATTTTCGGATTTGCGTAGGTGTACATTTTACAAAAAGAGATATTATACAAGTAAGTCCGGTCTAAGGCACACCTTGCAACGCCGCCACAATAAATATTTTGATGTCATGTTAAATAATAGATATGGGTTTAGATTTTTTCGACCAAAAAATATTACGCCGTGTTGCTTTTCCTCCTTCTTCATGTTCGTTTCGAGCACTGTTTGTATAATATTTATTATAAAATACCGGCCCTAAGAGGATTTACGCGTGCGACACGATATCGCTTCTACTTACATCCAAAGGTCGCGAGTTCAAATCCCAGCGAGCTCAATAAATTGATTTTATTGAGTTATGCTATTTCACAAATAATTTAGTAAAGTGTAATTTAGTATAGTAAAGTGTATTTACGCCACGTTCCAGAGTGTAAGATATTCTCAGTATCGCTCTGGTATAAACCCACCATTCAGAATTGGTACGTTGCAAATGGCTTTAGCCGTGTTTGTTGACCAGATCTGAATAGCCAGGCACTTCCCCACCCTCCTCTTTCCCATCTCCTTCCTCTCCACACTACCTTCAATGTATCCCAATTGGGGATGCCAAAATTTCACTGGTTCCAGATGCAATTGGGGCTCTTGTGCGGTACATAAAAAATAAAATAAAAACCCAAACTTCACTACAATCTACACATCTGCCCTGATGATGATTTAGGACGGAGTCACAGTGTCAACTCTGTCCGAAATGTTAGCTAAAGAAAGTGGTAATGCAACACGGCATAATAACCCAAAAATATGCCACGGTTATAGGTAGGTGATTTAATACAGCCATTTTACACACTCGCGAAATTCCTAAATTTTAATTGTTCTGAACTAACCAACTTTCACAATGTAAATTACTAAGGAATTTGTCGCACACGAACTCTTACTGAAGTTTTTTATAAACTGCCGAGATACTGCCTGATATTTATCCATAAAATAGTGAACAACATGTTACTAAAATACTTCTCAAACAAAATTATATACAACAAGGACATTCACAGACACAACACAAGGACTTGCAAGGAAATCAGACTACAAAAAAGGACAAAACGAATACGCAGAACAGTTTACTATACAAAGGGATGAAGTTATACAACACTCTACCAGAAACTTTAAAGGCCGCACCAATTGGAAAGTTCAAAATGTATTGTAGGAGATACATAAAACAAGAAAAAATATAGTTTGAAATATGATATGATATAATTAATTAGGAAATTGTAAACTTAAATGTACAATTTACTAAAATAAAACTAATAAATAAATAAAAAATAAATGATCTCAGAACGAAAAAAAAATAAAACTAATAAATAAATAAAAAATAAATGATCTCAGAACGATAATTCTGTCAGGAAAAAAGTCCTTGGAATACCTGCTACCCATTCTGGTGGCGGTGTACGATAAACCAGTTGCCAAGGTTTTAGAGTTGTTCTCATACCCAATTGGCAACTGAATTTTTTCATCAGAGAAAATCCAGCTGGGCAACTAATTATCTCGCCCTGGATGTGCCGTCGATAAATTCAGATCCTTCTACCTACTCGACCACTTCGCAATGGTTGGAATGTTGTCGAAAACTCCAAGAGCTTACGTTATTTTGACATCTGTCAGTGTCCCTACATTGAGCGCTCCACACAGATGAAGTCCTCACCATTGATCCATATCTCAAATGGAATCTTCACTCAAATAATTGCAAACAAAATAAGAAAAACTATGCACTTTTTCAGAACGATTCGAAACTTTCTCGACTTGACAACACTTGAAAATGATTGATTTTGCATTCTGTCTATTATTGAGTACGGTAACGTAGCATGGGGAGGCGGCGCTGCATCTGCACTAGACCCAATCATAAAGGCACAGAAAACTATTATAAAATTAACCCTTAGGCTACCTCTAATTATAGTCTCGAACTTAATCTTTTGTTACGTTTGACTGGCAGATATGTTTGAATGGCAGATATACGCAAAAACAATTCTCACTCATCTATACACAAATACTATGAAAATAGATTAAGTACTCGCTGTACTCGAAACAATAACAAAGACTTACTACAAAATCCCATAACGCATACTACTTTTGGTCAGCGTAACTTCAGATACCTTGCAACAAGACTTAACAATGTTCTTCCAATAGAATAAAAAAATGTGATTCATAAAAAAATTTCAAAGATACATAAAAAAAATTGGATTAACATGCATGCATGCAAATCGGATGTATAATTTTTTCTTAATATGTTGTCAACGCGTTCAAAGTTTTGCTAAAGGAGAATTCAACATACAAACTGTTTCAAACGGTTTCACATAAAATACTGTTTCTCCGTCAATTTTACGATTTTTTTAAAAACATTATTGAGATCATTCTTAACAGATGCAGCGGGCCAGTTGGTGCCTTAATGAATTATTTTGAGAGATGTGATTGATGATTATGGCAAATATCCAACGTCTGTGAATCTCATCGTAAATCCTGTTTCTTCATTCCTGCTAACCTTCTTCTTAGATGGTATTTCTGCTATTTATGCTTCAAGGTCGACTGCTTGTCCCTCCTTGAACCTGAACCTTGCACGAAACTACTAGAGTTCTGCCCCCGCTGTAATCTCACACCGGAACTATCAGCGGTATGCCTTTTTATCGGAAAATCATGCGTTTGGCATTGTTTTTTTTTTTTTTTACAGTTAATACCGCACAAGAGTCCCAACTGCTCCCGTCTGGAGCCAGTGAGACTATGGCATCCCCAATCGGGGTACGTTGTGAGGCTGAAGGTAGTGGGGAGGGGAAGGAGATAGGGAAGAGGAAGGTTGGGAAGTACCTGGCTATTCAGATCTGGTCACTAAACACGGCTAAAGCCATTTCAAGCAACGTTTCAATTCTGAATGGTGGTCTTACACCAGGGCGATACTGATAGTATCTTCCACTCTGGAACGTGCCGCAAATATACTATATATTATTTTAAATGAATAAATTGTGAAATAACACAAATTAATCAAATAAAATTTATTTGCGCACGCCGGATTCGAACCCGCGACCTTCGGACTGTGAGTCGAGAGTCTTGCCTCGGGACCACGGAGGCCGTCAAAAGGCCGTCACGGAGGCCGTTTTAAGGCGTAGCTGCAGCAATCACACGATGGGGGAGTTCAAGCGTTCCGTGATACTAAGCTTTTGGCCCAAGTACACAATACATGCAATACATACAACTATGAAATAAATAAATAAAATACTGACACAACTAGCTTCCTATTCGGATAATTCGCAGTTAGAATAGTTTCAGGCATATTACCTACATGGTACCAAACCTTACAAAAGGAACAATGGATCCTCTCAGTTCTATTTTGGAACTTTATATCATCCTAAAACTTTCCACAACAGGTTCCACAGATGTTGTCATCTTTTTGTTTATTTTTCTCTCTCTTCCCTTTTTTGTTTCTTCTACCCCGCGTATATTCGTCCCTTTGAAGCCGTTTTATTCTGATCTTCCCGGCGTAGACCAAGAACATGTTATCCGACATTAGGATAATATAAAGGTTGTAGATATCAATTGAAAACTGTAAATTGGAAATGATTTTAGATTCTCACGGCCAATGGTTATTGGATCTTTCTCTTTTTGAACCAACGTTTCAGACAGCTTTGCAGTGTCCATCATTGTGACATATTTTCTGATAATGTTGTTGGAAACACTGATATAAGGAGGAGGAAGCGCGGCAAATATAAGTACCCCAAAAAATCATCAAAGTATGTCTTGCAGTGTACATCATTGTGATATCTGCCCTGATGATATACAAGTTTGTCTCATGAAGAAATTACTTTTTTTTTAGCTCAATAGCTTACTTCACTCTGTGTATGACATACGCAGACGTGAATGTCATTCGCTAATTAATGTATATGACTTTAGTATGATACAGTGATTCTGTATCCATGGGTACGAGAAACAAAGGGTAATAAGGCATGCATACTGCACGGATCATGAAAGCGGCCTGGCGAAGCCACTGAAAGTTGTGCGTTTGGTCTGTACGTATAGACAAAGTTGGGTCGCCGTTGTACGTAGATGCAATTTGCAGTAGTATAGGTGAATAAATTGGCGACACTTTTGCTCTCGCGGTTTCATGCTAGTATGATTATTGGCCTTTTTCCTTATTTCCATTATCTATGACGTTCTATCCCTGAAGGAATAGGACATCATGTCCATTTTGATTTACAGAAGAGTAGAAAATTTTTTTTCTTTCTATGAAATTCGTGGAGCATTTACCAAAATTTACAAGTATTATGTGGTGTTAAGTAGATATTTAATTATAGAATCTGTAATAATTTTAGGCGATCAAAAAGAACCAACCCCAACGCAAGCGTGGTTTTATATAACATAGGCATGACGTCTTATGCTTCCTATCTAAAGAGGTTACTTTCTTGATAGGGTAGTCATCATCATCACGGTGCCATTACTACATCCCAGGGTGGATTTGGCTTCCTCCAAAAACCGCTGGCTGCCTGTCCCTTGCCATTCGTCTCTGGTCCTCCGTCCTTCCCGTCCTACTTCAATCCTCTTCCACGCAGTCCATCCACTTCTTTCTAGGTCTGCCTCTTGAGATAATTTTTGGTCTCCTATATTCTGGCAAACTTTCTACATGTCCAGCCCATTGCAGTTTTTGGGACCTACAGAATCTTACAATGCTCTCACGGTCTTTAAGATTCTCTCGTTCATGATTCGTCTTTATCTGGTGTCTTTATCTTTATCTAAGGTCCTTGGTTGGTTGGTTTCATCATTTTGATTTTCACCTCATTTCACAAGCATACGTAACAATTAGTCTTATATTCGTCGTACTAATAAGAACAGTTTGTTTATTTTGGTAAGGTCCCGTTTGAGGCTTCATTGTACTAAACAATATTTGTTTTGGTGTTTAGATCCCCGCGTGAGCGACTGGCCCATGATGTCCTCGCCCATCCCCACGCTGGTGCTGTGCGCCACGTACGCCTACTGCGCGCGCCATGTGGGCCCCCGCCTGATGGCCAACCGCAAGCCCTTCAACCTGCGCGAGGTGCTCATCTTCTACAACCTGTTTCAGACCATCTTCAGCGCGTGGATATTCTACGAGGTGAGTCTGCCAAACTAATTAACTAACTGACCTTTACCCAGGAGGGATAGGCAGAGAGGATGGACCGCCACACAACCCTGTCTTGACACGCACTCCTTGCTCCATTCACATTCATACATAGTCTCATTCGTAGTCCGATGGCTCCTCGACAGCGGTTTCAAATCCCGGCATGCGCTAATAAATTTATTAACTAATTTTAAAACTTATTTAGCACCGCTGTGATTTGAAACTCAATGGAACGAAAATGCGACACTAAAAAGAGACAAATACATACATTTTTAGGATTTAGCCTGCGAGAGAGAATGAGATAGAATAATCGGTCTCCTCTTTGTACGGTGTTCTGTAGCCTCCCTACTATTGTCTATTTTAGTTTTCTGAAGGATTCACTTCTACCGCGTGTGAACTGCTCACATTTTTTTTTCGTTATTTGTTTTTGAGGTGTTGCGCTACCTCCTTCTTTAGCCAACGTTTCGGACAGCGTTACAGTGTCCATCATCAGAGCAGATGTGATAACACCCCAAAAATCTTTTGGCCGTGAAAATCTAAAATCTTATCTGCACACATGTTTTTTTGTGTTGTGTCACAATATATAAATTCTTTTTAAATAATAAATAGCAGCATATTTGCGGCACGTCCCGAAGTGGAAGATACTGTATATTAAAGGTATCCACCTGGTGATAAATCACTAATCACAGGTTGTTGAGTGGAGGGACTTTTCAGGGAGGGAAGGAGAGGAAGTTCTGCGAAGGAAAAGGATGAATCTGGGGGTCAACGTGTCAGAATTGACGGACGTATGAATCCATCGCTCCCACTGCGGTGCATTGTGCTGATTGAGGGAGTCCGGCAGAAAAGGTCTAGGTTAGGTCTCCCTCAACCAGTCTCCCGATCCGGCCCGCCACCCAGTGAGGTTGGCAAACGCATTCGTCGATAAGACCTAGACACACCTCACCCCATGAACCCGGGCACTCCTGACATGTCACCAAACGTAGCGAACCACTTGGGGTAACTTATGGCAGGAGTGTTGGTTATCCAATAAATCGTCCCCAGGCGGCGGTATCCATACCCGCCTCCCAAATTGCAATGCTGAATTGTCAACTGACTCACACACATATCCCTAATTTTCTTAAGTTTAGCTGTTATCAAAAGCTAGAACAAATCGAGATCGGCGTAAGATTAAGCTATACGTGAAATCCTATTTAGATACTTTTTAGATTAATCTTTACAACAAATAGGTTTACATTATGAACATCAAAAAATATGCTACGGATAAATTGAAGCTCTTACTAGCTTTTCTATGAATTGGAATTACAATAAAATTATTATTTACATTACAAAAAATACAAGCTTAAACCACAAAAAAATATGTTTTTTCGTGACTTAACTCTGAAATAATACAATAAACAATTTTTAAAAAATACCCCTTTATGGCTAAGACTATTTTTGAGGTTTTGTATGTTCTAACTTTGTTTCGTTCTTATAAAATTATGCCCAAAATAAATAAAAACCATTTTTTCGCTTACTTGCCACGTGCAAATAAGACGCTCGATTTTAAGTTTTGAAGGCATGAGAATCGAAATGTTTCTAGCGCTTATATTAATTCCAATTTCAAAATTCCGCTGATCGACGCTTTGGTGATCATTAAACGTTATGAAGTCTAAAAGAACAGAATTTGTCGTATTTGAACAGGATTTTTTTTTGTAATGCTCTTTAAAAGATATGATAATTTAAAACACGCAGGTGTTCAATAAAGTTGTTTTATCTGTACATTTTAGGTTTTTATTTTTGAGATGGGTAAGAATTTCAGGTTCGTTTGTTACGACCACAGCAGAAAGTAAAAGATTATTGACTCTGGACCCAGAGGTTGAACAAAATATGTATTGAATATTCTTTGATCTTTCCAACATACAATTTTAAATCTTTATATAGTATAAAATAAAATCGCTGTCTGTGCACTTAGATCTTTTAAACTGAGCAACGGATTTTCATGCGGTTTTCACCAATAGATAGAGTGATTCATGAAGAAGGTTTTTAGGTATATAATTTGTCAAGAAGGTTTTGTGTAAATTGTTTGAAATATATAAATAAAGGGAGCGGACTGGCAAGCGGGCAGCGGGCTGGCAAGCGTGCGGTGTGGATTTGATATGTATGCAAATTAACAGATGGCGTTGGTTATAAAGGTAATGGCGTTGTATTTCGTTAGCCACAGCAACATGGGGCCGGGTCTGCTAATACTATATATAAAATCGTACGCTTTGTTCTAGAGTGGAAGAGACTTTTAGTGTCGTTTTGGTTAATTAACTGCCTTGCAGGAAATGTGGATATTTTCCACATTTCCTGCAATGATTTTAAGCGTGAAATAGCACTTATTAAATAAATGTTTTAACTGTAAACGTAATGATTATTATCTTGTACAGCCGTTTTTGCAATATATTGGTGTAATGCTGTTTTTGCTAATAAATAAATAAACATACCGCCATTTACAATCTTAAAAAATAAATAACTGTTCACAAATTATAAGTTAAGTATAAGTATATAGAAACGAGAAAAATTTGCAACAAATTTTAAAAAATTGCAAAAGTATGTAAATCATACAAATAGCTTTACATATGTTCAATTTTTAGTAACTAGATTTGAATTAAAAGCCAGCTCTTCCAAATAGATCATATTCCCCTTTGCTTCCGCCTAAAATTTCCGCTATTGGGTGTTCTATAGTCCCATGTATTGTCTTGTGGTGTTCGCAAAAAAATATAGTCAATTTCAGATGACCAGTTCTTTAAGGAGACAATAAAACAATTCTCTATTAACAGCATGCCAACAAAAACCCTTCAGTAGTACCTATCTAAACCGGAATCACAAGTAACTAATATACCTGTCATTTTAATAATGTGTTCAAAAATACTGCTATATGAGTTTTGTTTTTTGTACATCAATATTGATTGTTAATATTAAGTTTAGCAGATAGCTTCTCGCTTTGCTATACCAATCAGTACCACCTATATTGTGTTATCGTACGACCTTCATCCGCGGAGATCATCAGAAAATAATAAAAATTATTCAACGTATTGTGAATTTCACGATGGCAGAAATGTTCGAAGTATTTAATATTATAATTCTGTTCCTCCGTTAGCTTGACAGCGTACAGCATCCTGCTGTTCTGAAGTTTTGAATAAATTAAACGAAGTATTTTCCAGATAACGTTAAGTGCCTACGTCATAATCTTAAGCTTAACATAACCTCAATACAGAAATTTTAGTTGATGTTTCTTAATCTGTTAATTAACTCTTTACAAAACAAAATTAAATTTCATTACCATTTGAAATATTTTTTTGGAAATAAAATTTTTCCCTAAATTAGTTAATGTATTTATTAGACATAGGAAGGTATTAAACTTTTTTTTTTCAATTTTCGGGGAGTCCTCACTTCTGCGTTTCGAAGGATTAGTTATTGCCCAAATACTTGTTTAATTTGCATTTCAATCTCATCCCACATAGAAATGTATTTGGAGATCTGGCGGTGGTGGTCTTTTAAAACATTTATGTCTACCGGCTGCGGGCGGCTTTTGGTTCGGCTTCGTCCAGTTAGTGTTGGTGACCATTTTATAAATCCAATAGGAACTGGTTTCAAAAATAGCCTGTTCCTCGGATCAATGATCAATGCAATTTCAGGGCATGACAAACTGAACGGTATAATAGTGAAGCATGTATGGATTCACGCCAAGGAAGAGCTCTTTCAGGTGATGGAAACATGTATGAGGAGGGGAGTTTTTCCCTCAGTATGGAAGAGAGGCGTGCTCAGGATAATACCGAAGGGTAACGATAAACCGAGGACTGACGTGAAGGCCTATCGCCCCATAACCCTGTTGCCTGTTTTGGGCAAAATATTAGAAAAACTCATCCGACAACGCCTCCGGGAAACCCTGTCTCCAGCCTACGACCGACAATTTGGCTTCGTCCCCGGTATGTCCACGGAGCACGCCATTAAGTCTGCGCTTGACTGGGTGAAGGTCTGCACAAAGAGGTATGTAATTGGTATCTTCCTCGATATAACTGGTGCCTTCGATCATGCGTGGTGGCCGATGATTCTTACGAAATTAAAAAGTCGTAAATGTCCACGGAAATTATTTAACATTTCATGTGACTACTTTGACAACAGAACCATCGAGCTCTCATATGGTGATGTTACTATCGAAAGGGAAGTGGATATGGGATGCCCCCAGGGCTCGGTTCTCGGACCGGATTTCTGGAACATTCTTTTCGACGACTCCTCTAGGTTACCCTTGCCTGAAGGATGTATCTCGGTTGACTACGCAGATGATAAGTTGTATTTGGTCTCTGGGGACAGTAGAAGGGAAGTGGAGAGTAAAGCTGAGGAGGGTTTAAACGTGATTTTAGAATGGGGAAAGAGAAATCGGTTGACTTTCGCTCCTCACAAGACCGTGGGACTCCTGATGAAGGGTTCCCTCAATAGAGGTAGAAATCCCAACATCAAAATGGGAGATACCAGCATCCATTTTGTTGAGAATACAACCTACCTAGGCGTTACTTTGGATCGCTCGTCCTCGTTCTTAACCCATGTCAAAGGCGTGTCAAGCAAGGCCCAGAACCTCTTCTTGAAACTGAGAAGAATCTCAACTGCTGAGTGGGGTTTGCGCTCCCCAGCGCTCCGTTTACTGTACTGGGGGGTATACGTGGCGCAAGTCACGTACGCGGCCTCTGTGTGGGAGCACCGTCTGGGGAATACACTCATCCTCTCAGCACTCAAGAGAGGTCAGCGAGTCCCCTTGTTGGCGCTTTCGGGTGCCTATAGAACAGTTGCTTCGGACGCTTTGCCAGTTTTGGCCGGCATTTTGCCAATAGACCTTGAAATTAGGGAGGTGCTTACAAAGAAGAGCCTAACCAGAGGAAGACCCGCTGTCCACCATGGTATTGAACTAATACCAGGGGTAGCGGTGTCTCTCCCAGGTCTTCTCAGAGAGATGCGAGAAAGAACGCTGAGAGAATGGCAAGAACGATGGGATAGGTCGAATACGGGAAGATGGACCTACTCTTTCTTCCCGTCAGTTAAACTCAGAATGGAAGGGGCTCATATTGCAAAGGATCACCATGTGACACAACTTCTGTCTGGGCATGGGGAATTTAGGGGGAGACTGCACAGTCTCTCCCTATCCCCCCATCCTAACTGCGCGTGTGGTGATACAAACCAATCAGCCGAGCACATTCTGTGGCACTGCGAGATTTTGACGGACGCCCGAGAGGAAATGCTTGATGGTCTACAAGTAACTACGAGACCAGCATGGAACACTGATCTCGTTTCGAATAAGGTGAATTTTGAGTGTCTGAGGAAGTTTGCAAAGGTTTGGGTTGAGAGATGGCCTGTTCTTAGAGTCGCTGATTAGCTGTAAAATCATTGTTGTTTCAGATGTCAGGTGTAATTGCTCCTGAAACCATGGACTTCCATCCATAACTCTATCATTTTTACCGCTCGGAATTTATGTTTTCATATTTTACTTCACATAGCTTCATTTTAATACTTTATACTTTGCCATCTATATTATTTTATATATTGTTTATTTTTTTCGACTTATCGTCTTTATCATTGCATAGAACTCTGCAAAGAGCTGTGAGACTTACCATTATTATGTTATTATTATTATTTTTTTGGTTACTTTTCCTCTTTTTTTTCTTTTCTTTTTTCAGTTCTATAATTTGCAATTGTGCGTCGTTATTATGGCTGAACTGAACTGTAATCGTTCTGTATTGTCTACTTCCCCACTTGGGGGTGAGCTAGACCCCGTCCCTGCATAGTCAGGCGCCGAACATTCCTGGAACGGAGCTCTCTCAGATCATCTGCGCCTCCCCCAGCAACATTTGTGAGCATGAGGTTTGGCCGGGCGACCTCGGCGACCTTCCGCCCTGCCTCCGGCAACTCGACGCTTCAGTCCTTAGGGTCTTTGGGCATTTTGCCCCTATTTCCCAGTTACTTTCTTCAAGGCACAACCGAGGAACTGGCTAAGGGGCGCGGCAGCTCTGTCTCGTTAAGGTTTGACCGACCGCCACAAACATTCTTGCTGGTACTGCCAGACGACGAGAGAAGGAACCCTTTCAGACTGCAGAGCCATTTATTTGTATCTAAAACATGTTTGTATCTTCCCTTTCTTGCAGGTGCTTGCAGCATACGCAAGATACAATCCCCCGCGAGCGTCCTTCATCTTGTTTTTTATCATCTTTCCATGCCTTTATATATGTTTTACTAACACCATTGTATCAAGTTTATCATGTAAGCACTTGCATACTGCTTACTAACACTGTATGCAGGGACATTGGAGGTCTAGATTCGTTCAAAACTAAATGTAGCTTCATTCTTTCGAAAAAAATTAGAGTCCTTGCGAGAGCCTTGAAGGAGTAACCATCAGTTACTTATACCAAGGCGGGTAAGTGGTGGATAACCTCCAATGTTCCTCGGATCCACTGTCACCGAGTGGTAGTCACCGGTACAAAGAAGCCGAGACAGGCAATCTTGCGACGTATTCTTGAATTCAAAACCGAATCACAACGGTAGGTTTGTTTGAAATTCCACGTACACTGATGTTATTTGTGGCGCGACGGCGTGGCGTCAACATGCACTCGAAACTGGGTTCTGAAATTCAACCACGCAGACTTATTAATACTATTCGATCTTGATTCTTCAGGGGTTTCTAAACGATTATGATTTCGATTCATTAAATTGTAGGTACTCCTCACAACTGCGATAAAATTTTAACAGTTAAGTCAATCCACGGCTACTCTTTCTTATATCTTTCCAAAATCACGCCTTTCTAAGAACTGTCCTGTTCTGGGTAATCCAGCTTCCGAAACCTTTCAAATATTATTGCTCTAATTTGTTATTATTTTTAGAACACCGTTTTGACTAACTTGAAACTTTTTCTACATCTCTCAAGTTTAGGAATAAAGCAAATTCTGCCTTTTGATATTAATCAATCAACTGATATTAAGTTTACTTATTTATAACAATATCATAACTGATAATACTGTTACTATCATCAATAATTGTGTAATCATATGCATAAACGGAGTTACCTAAGCACCATTGGGGTAGGAACGTCTGCGCGCCTTTTTCATACAAAACTTAATTTGAAGGCCAAAATACCCAACCAAATTGAATGTCTTTTTAAGTTCTTTTTCACATGTAATTTACTTTTCCCAGTCAACAGTTTTTCTATCTTGCATGGTGGAGTATTTTGTTTTTTTTTTTTAATTTCAATTCGTTTTTGATTGTTTTTTGTTTTGGTTTTGGTTACGATTTTGATTTTGAAGGGGGGGGGGACGTAATGGGATATGGGTGTACTGTACTGGGATGGGAACATACCTATACCCCCCCCCCCCGTCCCATATTCCATTACGCCCCCTCCGTCGTGGCAAATATAATCTCGAATACTGGTCCATTTTGCCCCCGTTTGAAAAAGTCGTAGATCCGGTACTGCTCCGTTGTGACAGACCACCTCGCCATTCAATATTCAGTACAACGCGTGTCGAGTTTTGGGAATATGATAGAAATGCACCAGCAGGGGGTCCACCGTGACCAGTAAAATTTTGAAAGTGGTCTACGAGAAGGGAACCTCTGGTTTAGACCGACCCTTATTTTGTTATAAATTCAAACTTTGGTATAAATGTACAACGAACAGTAAAAGTTGTTGATATATTTATTATTTGACCAATGCCCATCATATAATAAAATGTTTTTGGCTAATTTTAATATATTGATAGTAGTCATTAAGGCTGCGCGTGCAAGAGGTGTGGCGATTAGCTATGGGAGAGGCCCGCTCTCGCCTAACTCGTTTTCTCGTGCGGATTCTGCCCGAGCGTACTTGACCTGTGATATTGACCATTGCAATATAATATTAGGTATTTTATTTATTTCCCATGGCAAATAAACGCAGCACACAATTAAACCAGTGTCCACAAAGCCACGAGTCGTACTCGTGCCTTATGTGCATAACAACTTGCAGCTTTACCTCTAAATGTTGACATCGAGCTTTAATAACAGGTTAATTAGTTACGGAAAATCCTTTTTGTATTTGGTTTGTGCTGCGTAGCCTTATGTGTCTCATTAATAGATAATGGGGATTATGAGTTGAAACAGTGTGCACTAAAGTGTCGCCAACACCCACTTATACTACTGCAAATGGCATATAGCGGCGCCCTACACCTACACACCAAACGCACAGCTTTCATAGGCTCTGCCGCATTGATAGTCCGTGCATTTTGTTCGAAGCTCGACGGCAGTCGGCACGCTTCCGTGGCACAATATCTCACTTTGTTTCTATCTAAGGTCGCAGTCTAGTCGGATTCTCTTCTGAAAATAATTTCGCATTTCATCTTTGGGGATGGCTGTGTGGGCGGTTTTTTTCAAGGAAAGGAAGGAGAGGACGATCTGGGAGGGAAAAAAGATATGAGGGGTGGGTAGGAATCTGGGGGACAGTGTGTTGAGAAGTAACGGATGTTTGAATTCATCCATCCCATTGCGATGCAAGGCGAGTCCTGCTGGAGAGGTAAAAAAGTCTACCTCAACTAGTTTCCAAATCCGGCCCGCCGCACAGCAGACAGGCACACGCGTCCGCCGCCGTACCTAGACAATCCTCAACCCATGAACCCAGGCATTCCTGCTTAGGTTAGTGCGCGTTTTCATCCCGCGACAAAATATCCTACGGACAAAAAATCCCCCAACAAAATATCTACTAAAACTTAACCTAACCCAATCTAACAAAAAAAAAATTGGATAAAAATAATACAGACATCCTGTAAAGACAATTAATTGTTGTTCAAAAATAGTAAAATGGGACAAAAATAATACAGATAAAAATTATTTATTGTCTTTAAAGGATTTCTGTGTTATGTTTGTTAGATTAGATTAGGTTTTAGTAGATATTTCGTTGGAGGATGTTTTGTCCGTAGGATATTTTGCCGTGGGATATTTTATCGGGGATATTTTGTCGCGGGATGAAAAGTTGCGGAACCGCTGCTTGGTCACCGAACGTAGCGAACTGACCTATGACAGACGCCCTGACGTGATCATTAATTAATTACCACCTTCCAATCCGCGATCCTGACATTTATATTTATTTTAAATCATTTTTGGTTTACCTCATTCTCGCATATTCCCATAACCTTGCCATATTATTATTAGTAAATGGCATCTGTTGGTAATTGAGTGTTTAGTTTCGCAAGTTGTTTTTCAAGGGCATCCATGATAATCTTCAAAATTCTACATCGGCAAAAATGCTAACATATTATTTACTATAGCCAAATTATTGATCTGATCGTGACCTAGATTTTGGAACACGAAAATTCAATTTATCTAAATTTCTGTGATGAATATTACTTACAGATGATCACGGCTAAAATGATATTAAAAATATTCGTTATTCGGTCCCCTGCGGCAAAAATATTTTTTTTTTTCCGAAACTGAACTTTTATTTATTCTTCATAATAAAATGATTTTTGGATATATTATTATGATTTGTCTTCTTTCTGTATTTCAAATATTCGGTCCATTTAATTTTTGATTAAAAATATGTATCACTAAATTACATTAGATAAATCATACGGTGTAACGGGCAAATATAAGCCCTGCTCTTTGGCAGTAATAATTTATTAAATTCATAATCTTATCTTTCATAGATGGCGTGAGTATAATTATGTTGAGAAAAAACGCTTTTTATTTTAGCAATATGAATATGAATAAATAGTTTTTCCATAAACATACTCAAATCTTTCAAGAAAAGCTAACAAATTCAATATTGTATCGGTGATTCAATCCAATATTATATTTGTTAGCCTTTCTTGAAGGGTTTATATTTTATAATATTCTGCTTATTCATTTCGCTTAAATACTAAATTATATCTCATAGCAACTAAATCTTTATAATTTTTTGATTTTAAAAGATTCAATCCAGAGATATCGTGCTCGCTAAACCGCTTTTTTAGAGAACTTATCGGAGATCGGCTACGGCTTTAAAAATCATTATTATAAAACAAACAAAATATCAGAATAATGTTAAAAGTAACAAAAATATGTATCTACGTCAATTTTGACGTTAATAAATTAAAATGTCTTTCCAGGAAAAAAAAGCTGGAAAAATCGCTTTTGTTCGACGTCCTGACTGATATAACAATAATAATATTAATTGGATAAAAATCACCCCAAGGGCAGCCCTTAAAACTTGAGTTGATTTTAAGTTATAGACTAATAATTGTCTATCACAAGTGCATGTAGGTATGTACATAATAAATACATTAAAAGCCATTAACCAATGGCCGAGAATTTAAATTTCTTCGAACGATGATCTTGCGATTGTACCCTTGCAACGGCAGTGGGCGGTTCCGATGAGAAAGTTTAATTATTCTCCATACCAGCATTTTAACATAATGACTCAATATCGATTTTATTTCATTTCAAATTTGCTTTGATAAATACCCACATTCAAAAATGCTCAAACTCGTGATGATAAAACAATTAAAATTATTTACTTTCTGTGATTATTGTGTGATCATAAGTATTTATAATTTTTCAATAATGTGTAAGCAAAATAAAAATGTTTTTTTTTAAATATATTAGTTTGTAAGACCGTAAATAAATAGACAAACTGAAGTATTTTCGTCACAAAACAAGGGCGCGGATCTTTTTTTATGATTTTATTCGAACTAAAATTAAAATTCCGAAAAGTAGCTTTCCCAAATAATTTATTGATTTATTTTACTGCATGATTAGATTTGAAATGTAGTTGTATAATACAAAATTTTGTTTGAAAATTTAACAAATCTGCCAACGACCTACGGTAAAACCTTATTGAACTAAAAATAAACATATTTTCTCAAAATTTAAAAAAACAGTAAAAGAACAGTATTTCGAAATCAATTTATATTTTTTTGTAGAAATGAGTCAATATACTAAAAGTGTATTTATAAATTAAATATTTCCGGTTTTGTCTGGTTATTCCCTCTTAATTCAGAAACCTATTTAAAATCTATTATTCTAATAATTCGACATTTCACATTCGTGAACCACCATTTTTTTCATGGATGCATCACCATTGACCAGTCATTAAATAAGTTCGCGACACCATTTAACACACCTCTCTTCCTCAGTGCGTTTCATTTTATAGAAAAAATATTATTTTTTAATACTACGCAAAGTACCTAAGTACCTAATTTGCTTGATGATATCATACATCCGTAGTAAATAGCTAGCAAAAATACTGAAAGATATGCTAGCAAGTACTAATTGAGTTTTAGTGCTTTGTTTTTGTTTTAAAGGTGTCAGTTATCACACCTTTTTTTAAATCACGAGCGTTTAAAATTTGCATGGACCACCAAAGTAATGTATTAATGTAAATATTCCTTTAAAAAAAAAACTATTAAAAAGTTAAAAAATATTTACTCATGTCAACTATTTGGTGATGTCAATATCTGGTAATTTTTCGTGCCGTCTATTTACCGACTGGAAAAAGTCGTTTTCGAATGTGACACACTAAATAATATTGTAATTTTAGTGTGTTTAGTATTTCAATTCAATACAGCAGCAAAGCTCGCCAAAGACAGTAAAACGAAGCCAGCGTTTGACATTCCCCGTAGCACACACAGTGTTAGCGGATACATGCAATATGCGAAATGTTTAAGGCGAAGCAAATAGGCAAAATAGCAATATGCTATTATTTGCCTATTTGCATTTTCAGCATATCAGGGAATGTATGGCGAGCGATGTGCTGAAATAGGTCAAGCCAAAAAACACTGGAGTTTTTATAGCTAGGTCTGTCACTGGCATTATGCTAAATCACATTTTTGATTAATCTTTACTACGAAACGGTTCACATTATAAAAACTAAAAAATATTTTTCTTTGAATGAAAGCTTTTTCTACTTTTCGTTATTTGTTTTTGGGGTGTTATGCCGTGTTACTCTACCTCCTTCTTTAGCCAACGTTTTGGACAGCGTTCCAGTGTCCATCATCAGGGCAGATGTGTAATTGTGCTGAAACATTTAAACAATTACACATATTTTTTTTTTTACATGAGCTCCAAACAGGAGGCCTGAGGAAAATAATCTCCCTCCGGGCCTATGTCATCTTTGGGGATGCTGTGTGGAGGGTTTTTTAAGGAGAGGAAGGGAAGGAGAGTTCTGGGAAGGAAAAGGGTTTAAGGGGTGGGTAGGAATCTGGTTCAGAGTGTCCTGGTCATCCGTCTCCAAGACCTAGACAAACCTCACCCCATGAACCCGGGCACCCCTGCTAAATCACCAAACGTGGCGAACCACTCTGCCCTGATGATGGACACTGTAACGCTGTCCGAAACGTTGGCTAAAGAAGGAGGTAGCGCAACACGGCACAACACCCCAAAAACAAATAACGAAAATACTTTTGGCCGTGAAAATCTAAAAGGCTTTTTCTGCTGTTTTCTCTGAGTAGAATAAAAATAAAGTACAATTGTAAGCATAAACTACTAAAAATGTTTTTTTTTTATTTAAAAGTATCTCTATATTCGTGGCGATATAAGATACACCAAGAATACAAAATTTTGGGTTTTTGTAAATAATTCCGTCTTATCATATAATTTATTTATTTTTATAAACGCAATATCGTCGCTCACATTATAATATCGCGTATCTAAAAATACGATTTTTTTTTTCAATTTTCTTTTAAAATTACGCATGCGCCATGGTTTGAGTCAACGAACAAATGTTTTGACCAATCACCGCTCCTTTTACACAAAGTTTGTTAACAAAAATATCTGTGATTAGCAGTAAATATTTATATAAAATATTGGTTTAATAATAAGAATAAAATTATTATACATATTTTTTTAAAGCTCTTATTATAAAACATTTGGAGAAAGTTGAATTAAATATTGTATATTTCTCGCATAAGAACAACGCTTCTCTCATTATTTCTCAGCCTTTTTGTGTGTTACTTACACCTCATACGTCGTTAAAAATACCTAATATGTATTTAATGAAAAAAGAACTTCTCCAAATAACTGATCCCTAAATATTAGTTGACCCTTTTTTTTAATTTGTGTGTTTTTTTTTTAATAAACTAAATTGTTTTTGTTTTTCAGAAGAAAATCTGTGTAAAATGAGATACGCGGTGTTATAATATGAGCAACGATAAATGATATAATCTACCACAAGTATTTTCTCAAGAATGCACTTGTATGAATGGAAATTTTATTTTTGATCGTACCTATGGCTACTGCGGCGTTCGTTGGGTTAATTATCCATATAAGCATCTGTCAAACATTGAAAAAGATATACAGGTTTCGAAAAAACGATTATTTATAAAAATTATTTTGGTACGTACCTTATCGCTTGTCTGATATTGAAAGTAGTTTCAATTTTGCATTTAAATTTAATTGAACTTGAATAATGTTACGCATTACGCAGGAATATTTCATCAAATTAGTATGTTTAATGGCGTTAGTTATTTGTTTCTCTGATAGCTCACCTGTTGCTGCTTCAAAGTTCTGCTCTATAGATTTTCCTTATTTGAGTTATTAATTGATTTTTTTCAATTTGCATTTGGTTGTGGTTTTCTCATTGGCGAATTCTAATTCGCAACGTGACATTTGCTTTTCTAGTTGACTCTGCTGTGTTGTTTTTCAAACAAATTAACATTAACAGACGCCGACATTTTGGCACTAAAAATTAATTTAAACGCCATCGCAAGTACAGTACCATTTGAGCAATTATCACATTCTTGCCATCTTTTAATTAATGATTTAAGTTCAAAACACGGAAAGCATCGTATTGACTATATAACTTAGCGACTCCTAGCAATATTTAAATATGTTAATTATTGGAGATGAATTCTTCTTACTTACGTATAATTGATGTCAAACCACCCCGTAAACCACCGTTCACCCTAACACACGCAATGTTTCCCTCATACACAGACGCAATTGGCTGTATGAGATTTGCATTCACTCCATACTTGGACAATACCTTCCATAGCTTTTTCCTGTCGACTCGGTCCTATGCTTTTTGTAGATCTAAAAGGCGCAGAAGAGTTTCTGCTTTTTCGCCAGAAACTTCTCAGTGAGCATACGCAAGGAGAAAATCTGGTCCATGCATTCCCTTCCACTTATAAAGGCAGCAATTTAATATTGACTATAATATAAAAGTCATGAAGTCTTTTACATAATATGTTTTATAATACAATTCTGTTCAACCCCAACATGATCAAGGCTCTTACAATGATTCATTCGCCCCAGTTTTCGGAATTTATAGCTCCGCGGTTATATTATGTGGTACAATGTCTAGTGTCTAGGGACATGGCGTTTTCATAATTTTGCGTTGCGTCGGTGAAATTGCTACGCAACTATATTTTGCAAAATGAGACGTTTATGGCGCCATGCCCTTCTCAAAGGAATTAATAAAATTATTAATTAATTTTTCGCTGCCATTTCACGCAAACAATATTTCAGGCTAATTTGTCCAGTTTTCGGAACAACTCAAAGAGTCAAGTCTCGTAGAAATCGTTGTGTCTCCCTTACTATCGTGGTAAGAAATATGTTCTATACCATGTTAGAAAGAGAAAACAACATGCTTTATGTTTCAATCTAAAAGTTAACGGCAAAATGATTCTGATGTACACCTTTACGAATCCAAAATTTCCGACCGCAATTTGAAAAATATTTATGAAACTTTAGGAATTTTTTAAAAATTATTTTACATGAAACGACAGAAAAGTGAGTTGACCGTAACGTTTATAATACATCAGCCTAATAAAATGTGTTGTTTTATTTTTTTTTTCGTTATCAGTAATTTTGGTTAGAAAAAACATAAGGTGAGCCATTTTTAAAACTTTTTAAGTTTGCATTCAGGAAATTTATATTTAAAAAATTATGTGTTTATTTCGAATTATAAAATTTGAAAGCGTATTTCAACCATTGATGTATTTATTATATTTAGATGAGACATGAAGCAAAAAAATGGGTTCAACGTTTTTACCTCCAATATACCTCCAACGCTTCCAACGCTCTAACGAATCCGGTATACGCGCACCGCTTATCGCTCTCGAATAGCTGAACACGTTTTGATGAGATGTTGTAGGCAATAGCGCCTCTAATTGTATAACTCTATGATTTCAACACATTTCAAAAACAGTTTTTAGTTTTCGGTTGCATTCAGAAATATTCCATTTATTTAGATTTTATTGGAAATTATCACAATATTTTGACCTTCCGACAAAACAGGCCCGAGGCCTGAGGGGTTAATCGTAATGTATGTCATAATATTATCTTATCTCAACAGTAATTATATAATTTGCTTGGAAGTTAGTTGATCTGAAGTTAATACTATTTGTATGCTAATGAGCTTGCAAATCAATGTTCCAGCAAATTGTTGAAAACAATTAAAATTATTTAATTATTATTAATGATGGTATTCTTAGTAGGCTTTTAAAAAACAATCATTTAAATTAAATAAGTACCTACCTTGCTACATTATTTTTTGTAATGTGTTGAAATGGGTGACCGGACAACTCGGAATGAAACCAACTCAGAACCATCTCAGATAAGTCATTTAGTGTAATAAAAAAATATATTTTAAAAAAATTGTTAAATAGGTTACGTTAGGTTAGGGTTATCGGCTAATTTAAAATTATTTTTTCATTGCTTTTAATGACTTTTCAAGGAGGTGTTGAGTTGACTTTATTCTCAGTTGGCATGGAACCGTTGAAATGGGCCATTTTCAAGCGGTCTTCCTGTCATGAATTTGGGTGTGATATCTATGGCAGTCTATGGAACATGGACTGTGGGTGGTTTGGTATATTTATGCATGGACTCAATGGACTGTTATTTCGATTCGTTTCGAAATCTTCAAAGAATGGAGAATTAGCATCAACCCTTCCAAGAGCGCAGCCTGCGTCTTTTCTCGCAAATATTCCATACGAAGGCCACCTAACATCCAGCTGTTCGGTCAAAACGTCCCCTGGGTAAAAAACATTAAATACCTCGGCGTAACCCTCGATAGTAAACTCACATGGAAAAAACACACCCAAGAAATCCTAGCCTCAGCTAACAAAACATACGCAGCCCTCTATCCCATGCTATGTAAAAGAAACAAACACCTCTCTGCTAAAAATAAACTTCTAATCTACAAAACTACAATAAGGCCCAAATTAACCTATGGCAGCCCCATCTGGGGAAACACTTCCAATTGTAACATGAACAAACTTCAAACTTTCCAAAACAAAGTCATCCGTACAGCCCTGGGCGCCCCCAAGTGGTTGAGGGTTTCCCAACTCCACAACGACTCAGAAGTCCCATTATTGAAAAACCACATCGTAAGCCTCACGACAACGCGTCCATAAACTGTCTCACCCAGTACGACATTAGCGAAAAAACAAAACATAAGAAACCCAAACAAATCCTCCGAAAGATCCCTCGCCCCATATTGCAGCCATGTACCCCCCTTGCAAATAACAATTAAAAAAAAAACACGAATAAATTCATTTTTTCTACAAACATAATTTTTTAAATTATAAACTCATGATGAAAGAGAAAGGGGCCTTTTTTGGCCTGGAGCTCTGTATGCCAGTATTTCAAAAGTCAAAAGTCGATTCGTTTGTTTACCGCGTAGGCACACTTTTTTATTAATTGTTGTTTTCTGCTTCAAAAGTAAAATGAATAAGAATAAAAATAATATGTACATAACTGTCTGAAATAATTATTTTTGACCAAAAAACTTCACAGTGAAATAAAATATTGACAGTTGCATTTTCAATATTTGAGTGTACATTCTACGTTAAATGTTTATTAATATATGCTAAACCATACTTATATAGCATTAATAATAGTTATTCTTTATATTTCTTTATAACGGTAGCTGACATGACATTTCTCCATAAAATAATACATAACGAAATAGACTGCTCAGAACTTCTATCCCAAATAAATTTTAACATCCCATCTAAAAGAACTCGCCACACCAACCTTTTTAAGGCACCTCTAGTAATAATACAAACGCTCCAGCCAACTCCCTCATTTCCCGAATCCTTCAAACATTTAACTCAATTCAAACAAGCACAAATACCGATATATATTTTTTGATTCCCTCCCTCTATTTAGAGCTGGTTCACACTACGCTATCAAATATAAAAGATCATAGCAGGCCAAATAACGCTCTCCATACAATCCCTTCAGACCGTTCACACCTAAGCGTTTTTAAGCGCAGATCAATCATAGACAATACACATCTAAGACGTAACCGCTCCAGACGCGATATCCCAGAAGAAAACTCTCCCCTTCTCCGACTAAAACAGGAGAGGGGGTCATTGTAATTACGGAGCTGCCTAGACCCGTGGATGACAGATGTCAAGTTGACAGATTTCAGTACAAAAAATATGCGTTCCGTTGCCGCTCCCTAATTCGACTGACCCCCTCTCCTACCACAGGAAGAAATATTTGATAGCCTCATGTGAAAGGACAAAAGATAAGCGCTCGCGAATCAACAGATATCTGCTCGCAGATATATATCGCAGACTCAGTGTGAACTAAGCATTAAGAAAAACATTTGTAGCATACTGAATTCGCACACATAATACACACATCCACACCCTCACACATGCACACGCACACGTACACACACGCACACGTACACACACGCACACACACGTACACACACACACACACACACACACACATACACACACACACACACACACACACACACACACACACACACACACACACACACACACACACACACACACACACACACACACACACCCATCTCCTTCAACAATTCACTAACTAACTTAATATAGATAAAATGTATAATTTATCACACAAAAACATATATCTACTTAACAGCGACATGTCATTGGTACCAATTATTGTACTAAATTCTATAACTTTGTAAATATTTTCTACTATGTAACTATGTACTGTTTGTTTCTGCAAAATAAATATTGGGATTCAAAATTATTAAAATTGAGAATCACAAATCATAAAGGACGAATGGTTAAGATTCATGGAAGGTTATCCATGTCAAATTTTTGATGGAATATTTTCGCCTTCAAATCTTTGTAATTTGGGAACACATGTCCACCCCTATTATTAAACTTTGGAACACAACAATAAATTGATGGCATTTTAATTGTTCTCTAGACTTTATGTCCGGGTTAAATCTTCCCCACAGGAAAAACTTAACCCTTCCACACACTTTTCCACAAATGATCATCTAGTCAATCCACGCTATGCAATTGCATTGTATAAGTATAATAAATACAAAACTATACAAGAACAACACGTCAACCTACCAGAGACCATATGGGAAAATACTTCACCGACTCCAGATATTTTCATATCAGAGGGTTTGGCTCGATAGAACTCCTAACTGGACCGATAAATCCTCCTGATCCCTCAATATAAATATTTAAAAAATCTTCCGTAATCCTACATTTGTTTAATATGACTGATTTTTGCATTTTTATATAAAGATTCTTTGGCAAATCTAATAAGCCTAAATTTTGAATTAGAGAGCTAGGTATAATGCCAGTAGCCGAAATAACAAATGGTAATATTTTTTATGAATTTGGAATAGCGACATCAATGATATAAGTTATTTTTTTAATTTTGTCATGTAAAACTGTATCGGGTCTGTTATGACGAATTGTTCTGTCTAATTATTATTATTATTATTGTGACATAAATTTTAAATTGTCTCGAATGGCGTAGAAAACGTTATGTAATTTGGGTTATTCGTTTCTAATGGGACCATCTTTAAGGTTCTGCCACCTAACAGCAAAAATAGTGCGAAAATTGTATCGTTATTTGCTTGGCAATTTATCAATGATTTTTATTTTATTTGCAGTACATGATGAGTGGGTGGTGGGGGGACTATGACTTGAGATGTCAACCTGTCGACTACTCCAACAGACCAAAAGCAATCAGGGTAAGTTATCATTGTCAATATAATATAGGCCTTGTATATATATATATTTTTTTTACATTAACTCCACACGGGAGGCCCTGAGGAAAACAATTTCCCTCAGGGCCTATGTCATCTGAGATGCTGTGTGGAGGGTCTTTTTGAGGAGAGGAAGGAATGAACATTGGTCTTGAAGAGACCCATATTGCAGGAAGGAGGAAACACAGAGGCCGGCAAATCGTTCCACAGCCGAGCAGTTGAACACAAGAACGAGTCGAAGAAGCAATCCATTCTCGTGTGACAAATGTCAACCGTGTAAATATGTTGGGCACGCGTTTGGCGTGTTTCCCGACTATGCACCGGTGCCGAAGGGATCACATACTAGCTGGTGTACCCGGTTTCGCTCAGGGAGTTGATATGAGATTGAACTGACATTCAAATCCACGACGGATCTTGATTTGTATACCCCTACAGATGCGTAGCCCCACCGTACAAAAAAGACTTTGAATGTTCCAAAATGTTCCAGAACATTCCACAACAATCCAGAGTGTTTTGGAATGTTCCACAATGATCTGGGATATACTGGGATATTCCCTAATGTTCTAGACCAGTGGTCCTTAACCTGTGTTCGGTCGAACCCCAGAGGTTCGGTGAGTCAGTCTCAGGGGTACGGCGGAACAAGACACAGTTCGAAAAAAAATTTACGAAGAACACGCCCCGCTTTCCAATTAAGAAGGGTTCGGTGAATGCATATGAAACTGGTAGGGAATTCAGTCCTCCAAAAAGGTTAAGAAGCACTGTTCTAGACTATTCCCGAACATTCCATAATGTTCTGGGATGTTCTGGAATATTGTGGAATGCTCTGGAATACTCTCAAATGTTCTGGACTGTTCTAGAAATTTGGAGAGGGCGAAACTTCCGGCCCTTGTATCTTCAAAAGCACGCCCTTCAAGTAAAAACGGGAATATTTTTCATTAATGGGGCATAGAGGGCTACCACACCAAATAACTCCCTTGATCGTACCGGGACTCGTTTCCGAGTTTTAGCAGCATGCACATTGTAGTACACTTTCTTTTATAATATTTATATTGATTATAAAGGTACCTATTTCTGATAGCCCGTGGGTAGAACGCTCGGCTAGCAGTCAAATTGATCAAATTCAATTCTGTCTTACCCATTTTCAGAATTGCTTAGTGAAATACTATAATTTGTTTTTCTTGTAGATGGCTACTACTTGCTGGTGGTACTATTTCTCAAAGTTCACGGAGTTCTTTGATACCCTCTTCTTCATCCTGAGAAAGAAAGACAACCACGTTTCCACCCTCCACGTCATCCACCACGGAGTCATGCCCTTCTCAGTCTGGATGGGACTCAAGTTCGCCCCAGGTAAGAACTAATATCAATTATTTTCCAAATGAGTCCCCGACAACACAGAAAACTCAAGAACTCATTTCAATTCTGGATTCAAATGAAATTTTAAGCACAGATTTACTGTCAATTCGTTTTTAAACAGGGTCCTGGAAGTACAGATTTTATATGAACTCATGCAAATTCTTTTTTCAAATATGTTCCCAATAACACAGATTTTATAAGATCTCATGTCAATTCTTTTTTCAAACAAGTTTCTCTGCGATACAGATTTTATAAGAACCCATGTCAATTCTTTTTTCAAATGAGTCCCTGAAGATTCAGAATATTTTGCCCTACTTGACCAACAATTTTCCCCGTTTCTCCGTAGTAAAGATTCTTTAATCTAGGAGAGTAGGCAGGGCAGACCTATTGCCGCCCCTGTGTGGTGTGAGATATTTGAATTCAGAATGCCAGACAGCTGGCAAGTTGCCAATCCTAATCAAATGAACATTGTGAATTGTTTTTGTGTGATAAAATCTTTAATATTTTTTTAATACTCATTTTACGATTATAGTACTTTTTATCAGAAATTTATTTCCATAATATTTAAACTACCACCTAATACTTTCCTAATCATGGTGAAAATAAATTATTTCATTAAAGTTTTTTTTATGTACAACCAACGGCCTCCTTGGTCCCGAGGTAAGACTCTGGACTCACAATCCGAAGGTCGCGGGTTCGAACCCGGCGTGCGCAAATAAATTTTATTTGATATTTGTGTTATTTCACAATTTATTCATTTAAAATAATATGTAGTATATTTGCGGCACGTTCCAGAGTGGAAGATACTATCAGTATCGCCCTGGTGTAAGACCACCATTCAGAATTGAAACGTTGCTTGAAAATGGCTTTAGCCGTGTTTAGTGACCAGATCTGAATAGCCAGGTACTTCCCCACCTTCCTCTTCCCTATCTCCTTCCCCTCCCCACTACCTTCAGCCTCACAACATACCCCGATTGGGGATGCCATAGTCTCACTGGCTCCAGACGGGAGCAGTTGGGACTCTTGTGCGGTATTAACTATAAAAAAAAAAAAAAAAAACTGTGGCTGAACGAGTAGATGCTATAAAATATTTTTATATAAACATATTTGTATCAAAATTTGTACAAACATAACCAACATGCCCTTAACTTTAAATTTTTTTAATTATATTTCTTTATATGCATAATGCCTCAAGTCTACGATTTTATTACACAATAATATCGATTGTTATTTGCAGGTGGTCACAGCACCTTCTTCGCCCTCCTCAACACCTTCGTCCACATTGTCATGTACTTCTACTACATGGTGGCCGCCATGGGACCTCGCTTCCAGAAATACATCTGGTGGAAGAAATACCTCACCTCATTCCAGATGGTAAATCCAATTAAAATATTTTAAACTTTACAAGATGCTTATTTCTCTCTTGGAATCGATTTATTGTTCCTTTCATTGCAGATTATTAATTGAGGTTTTTTTCAGATCCAATTCGTGGCCATCTTCTCCCACCAGCTGCAGCTGCTGTTCCGAGACTGCAACTACCCCAAGTCCTGCATGATCTGGATTGCCATGCACGGCTTTCTGTTTCTGTTTCTCTTCTCAGACTTCTACAAAACCAAGTACACATCGAAGGAGGCTCAGCAAGAAAACAAAGGGGCTTGTATGGTAAGTAGACAACCTTTTTTCCTTGTCTTTAATGAACTACATACTTGTAATGAATGTGGATCCAAGTTTAAATAGGAACAAAAGAATAATGTTTGGGTTTCTTTGTTTGGACATGAATCAAGGTATAAAAGGGAAATGTCTTGTATGAAAGCCCTCTTCACCCGTTGACCATCACGCGATAAACGTTACTTAAATATAGTCTATTATTATACAAGTTATATCATTTTATTTAACGGTCCCGATTACAGTAAAGGCACGACATCTTAATACTAATGAATTGATTTACCTGAACACGACATTTGTTGATTCACTTGTCATAAAATTAATAAAGTAGTCGAAAAATATTGATAGAGATTATGTTTTTTTTAATTTCTGGAAGATGTGCATTATGATTTATAAACTGAGGTACATATCTTTCTTCTCCGATATCTCAGTTTTGTCATTTTTTTATTTGTGTTTGTACATTTCCAGCCTGTCATGGAGGATGAAAAGATGGCCAATGGAAAGAATGGCTACAAGCATCTCAATGGCAACGGCTATGCCCACACTAATGGCAATGGCAGTGTCAGCAATGGTGGCACGGCCAACTACGTGACGGCCAAGAACGAGCCGGAGGAGGCGTACTACTCCAGCGGGGTCAACAATGGCTTCGTCAAGGACGTCCGGTTAAACGGTCTCACCCACAGAGAACGTGACAAGGGCCAGAAGGATCAGTGATTTAGTGGAACTAGTTTTGTAATATAGGGACATTAAACTTGAACATTAGGCTAGGTAAAGTTACTTGCAGAGAGAGAAAACAAACTCAGTGTTTTTAAAAGCAGCCGTTGGAACATGTACGTTCAAGTGAATTAGTTTATTTGATTGTGCTTTGTTCTGCTTGTTATTTTTATCTTTTTAAGTCCTTGTATTTAGACAGTAAGATTTCATGTGTTATTCAACCACATAGTACATTTTAGAGATACATACAAAATTTAACCTGAAGAAATATGTATTCTTTTAAGTTTATACTTTTTCATTGAATTCACCCACATTCATAATGTGCATTATATACAAAACTTTTCACATAAGTGTATCGGAATTTCAGCTGCTGTCTGAATATGATTAACTCTAGAACTATATATGTGCTACTCATCTGAATCCATCAACCCCCGTCTCGCTTAAAATGTTTCTACTGATGATGAAACTTTACCCGTTGCAATAATTGATTCTAATAATTTTTCAAAATTGACCAATTATTTACTAAATTCAATTAACAATGTACATATACGTATTGTATTTTCACGCCTTGAATTCAGTCGTAACTTTCAGTTTATTGATATTAGAATCAGATTACTTGTAATATAATGAAGTTTAAAGTATCTACATAATTTGTGGTTTGTATTGAATTTATCAGTAGTTACCTTAATGCCAAGGAAATGGGGCTATGATTATCTACGGTGGGTGGTTTGTTGGGTGGTGGTAACTGTACGTAGGCAGGTGGAGTTGTCACCTGTAAAGCAGCAAACGGGAAACACTGAGTCGCTCCGTCCGTCAGCTGGATGGACCACTGTCTATATATATATCCTAGAAAGTACTGATTCACCATAATTGAACCTACCCAGGGACATTCATATTATGTATTTGTAAGTGTAATCTTAACCTTCTTTTATTGTCTATGGTTTATTTAGTCGTGTAATTCTCGTGTTGAAATAATAATTATATGTGTATGCCTCAATCGCATAATCTATGAAATTTTATCAGAACGTAATATTTATGTATATCAAAGTAAATGTTGTCTTCAATTGTACAGTTTACTTTGTTCAAAAACTGCCTCACACTGTTTTCATTGACTGCATCAACTACCTATACCTTCTCCTTTAAAGGGTGACAGGAGAATGTACGCATAAGTGTTTAATTTTTATTAAATATTTTTGTAGTGTCAAAGATCTACGCTTTTAAACCTTTTTAATATTTTGAATAAATGTGTGATGATTTTTTTAACAGATTTACTTCAAATTGTTCATTCAATGACTTCTGTCATTTAAATAAGGATAATTCTTATCTGGGCAGTTTTTTGCACCCAGTGAACATTTATGTAGTTAGATATACACATTTTTAATCAATTTAAGCTACGTATTTAGAATTCTACGGAAAGCCATGAGGTACTTATTATCGACATTATTTACCATATTTTTAAACTTTATTGAAATAATTGAATCTGTGCCCAAAATAATGTTATATCTAATATTATCTTTATTCGGAGAAAAAGAGTTTTAAGTACTAAGAATGTAGATATTTCCTGCAAATAAATTGACCACATCAGTTCTGTGAATATTCTTTTGTGATCGTAGGACCTACGTACGATGCGTCAAAATTGTACTTGTTATTCCCTCAAAAAGTTTACGTAAATTTTTAGTTCAATACTTTTTCCGGGAAAGGGCACAACTTTTGATATAAGGAAAACAATTTATTTCACTTTTTATAAAGCATATTCATCTTTTGTAAATTACGTAGTTGTAGCAGTTCATCCGATATTCATACAGTGTTTATAATTTATAGTTGTCTTTTTTAAATTCATGCAACGATCTGAGTTGTTTTGTGGACCTGAAAAGTAGTTTTCCGAGTTGAATTACTAAATATCTAACCCGTGTGTGCATTGTACTTGAAGTAAATTAACCTTGTGTACGTGCATGTATCTCTGTTCAAATAAGGCCATTGCCAATGTGTTGCGTAGGTGGGTGTTAAAAATTTCTATTAACTTGGAAGTAAATGACTATAAATAATTATCTTTCTGAATATTTTTGCCATTGTATGCCTTAGATGTCACAATTTATCTTTATACACATAATTTATAAATATTGACCTAATTGATTGTAACATTATACTTCTTCAAATTTATTGGTTCCATGACAAATCAGAATAAACTCAACTCAACACCTCTTTGAAGAGCTGTTAACCTCTCATTTGCCGGAAGTGCGCCGGCGCACACGTAAAAAATTTCGGTAATTTTTTTAAAAATACGATTTTATCCCTTATGTATAAAGAAACTGTATGAAAGACGAGGTCAGAATCGCTTGGGCCATTCTCATTCTTGACATAGCCAAAGGTTTCATTCATCCAGCAACGCTAGAATATTTTTTAATTAATCATCTATGACTTGGTTGGTCGGATTTTGCAATTGTCAAAGTCGAAAATTCTCAATGTTACATTTTCAAATGCTTATGTCTTTGTTAAAGTTAGCTATTCTGGGAAAACTTTTAACAATATTATCATGTAATTTATATGAATAATAAGATACATTATCTGGTAAACAGAAAACAATGGAAAAAACTATTCTTTTGTTTTTATATGGATATTTGACCAGAAAGCAACAAGGTAAAATCTGCGTGGCTTTTCAAAATACGCCTGGCATTTGACAACTATGAAAAAAAAATTGTAACCCATTTAACCAGTTTTTATACATTTTTTTCAACTCTTTTTAATGACTTTTCGAAGGAGGTGTTGAGTTGATTTCATTCTGAGATGTCCGGTCACCAATTTACTTATTGTTTGGATTGTATGACCGTGAAACGTGTGGTTGTATCATCTGAATGAATTCTTTTTACTTCCTTGGTATGTTCTCGAGTCGTTTTTATAATTGTGTAACATTAATTATTTCATCATGTATCTTGTGTACCTCGAATGATGTGATTCACCTTTAAGTAGAGGAACACCTCCCCGACAGGGCGGTTTAGGCATTTATAAGTAATGCATATGCTTAACAAGGCCCACATTCATTTTTATGTGCACACATTTTAATGAACTTGAAAAACAAGCACCTCCAAAGTTGTAATTTGTCATTCCTTTTGAATGTTTTAAAATGATAATCCTTAATTTCATTATAAAAAGGTTGGATCGGTGCGCTAACCCGCCTCTCTCTAAGACAAAGTAATTATGTAAATCTTATATTGATCGGCTTAGCGTTTCGTTTAGCATCAATGCATGGGATAGTGTGTGTGGTGGCCCTTTTATATTAATGTCATGTGAAGCTTTCATTGTCACGTGAAGAGTCGTCTTTATAATATGTTGGCATTGTCTGTGTCCACTGGGTGCTTACATGGTATATATAATATTAAGACAGATTGTATATTTTTTCCAAGTTCGATTAGATAATCATTTTGAATGTTGGATAATTAACGAGAAGAATCTATATAGAGGAATACAAATTGATTTTTTAAAGTTCAAAAATATTGTAATAAGTTGATATGTATGGAAATGAAGCAACACTAGAATTATGGGTGAAGTGGATAGTATAACCTTTTTACATACATGATGTATTGTTAATTGTAACCAAATTGAAGCTTTATTTTTTCTATCAACTAATAATGAATCATGTGAAATACAAAGATATTGTTTTTCATATTTTAAAGACCTGTTTTACATTTATACATATGCTGTGTAATTTGCTTTCGTCTGGTGGAAGTTTTACTTCACTTGCCCACCCCTTCCCCCTTCCCTACCTCCCTTATTGTCCCACATTTACTCGCTAAAAGCAAACACTTTAAATATGAATAATATTATTTTTTTTAATACCTTCAATTTTTATGTAAGAAGGGAATATAAAAAAATATTTTCGTATTTGAAATAGACACAAATTGATCTGAATAAATATAAATATATATCATTAATATTATTTTATTTCATTATCTCTCTGTTCAATATACCTTTATCCTTAATGATTTTAAGATCCTTAGTTTATGTGACTGATTAAAAATAACGATATCTTTGGATTGGCGTAGCTATATTTTCACATGGGGGGGGAGGGGGTGAAATTTACTGGAAAGTTTTTTTGATACCTCTACTTACCACAACCCAATGGGTGGGGGGAGGGTTTAACTCCATAAACCCCCTCTTATATATGCCCCTGGATCTTTGATAGTTTATCAAATTTCGGACAAAATGGTTCCATGACAACTCGGAATCATGAATCATTAACCAAGAAGATATGCTAGCATTGTTCGAAGTTCGCTACTGAGAAGCAAGCTGGAGTACGCAAGCGATGTTTGGGCACAGTTCCACCAGAAGTACATTGATATATTGGAGCAAGTCCAGAAGTAATTCCACAGGTATGTCTATATGCGAACGAATGGAACCTGTCCTAGGTTCACATCTAGGACTTTCACCATATTGACTTACTTGGGGGAACTGATTCTGCGAGTCTAAAAACTAGGCAGAAAGCAAATCAAGCTATTTTGTCTTTCAAAACATATCGATAGCCCATTCCTCTTGGGAAGCTATGATTTATATGTACCAGACACTACAGCGGGAATCGATACCATGACCTGTTTAGAGTACCAAACAGAGTGCCGACGTCCTGGCAAAGCATATCATGACGGAGGAGTGATGCTGCTAAATGAACTTGCAAACAATTGACTGTTCTCTAAATGCTTTAAAACAATTATTGAAGGGTCACCTGCCTAAATGCTGATATGGTGACTAAATTGGAATAAATATTCTGTTGTACAACAAGAAAAAAAAACACCCTTCAACGCACTTTTGAAAAGTTATGATTTTTTTTAAATAGCTCATAACCTAACCTAACGTAACCTATTTAACAATTTTTCTTTCATCACCTTTAATGACTTTTCAAAGGAGTTGCTGAAGTTACATGATTCCGAGTGTCCGGTCACCGACAAAATGACACCATTTACATAAATTTATTAGGTCTGTTCAATTTTGTGCAGACATTTTTCTACCAAATTGTGTTCTTGGCGGAGAAGGAGGAAGATCACATAAACAGACAACATTTTCCTTATTTATACGAGGGTTGTCCTAGAATTAAAAAGGAAATTAATTTTTAACAAAAAAATCGTATGACATTCTAGGTACGTGTCCCCACCTTTTTTGACGTGATAACGTCTTATAAATCGATGAACGCCGACCGCATTCACGAAAAAGCATGACTCATTGTCACGCTGTGATGATGTCACAATATCACGGACGTACAAGCAAGGGCGCGGAACAAGCGTTCGGCCTAAGCGTTCGGCTTAAGCATTCGGCTTGTGACGTTATCGCGTAAAATTATCGTCCGTAAACCGACTTTACAGGCAACCAAATTTTTTATTTTCAGATAGTCCCCATTACACTTGAATTTCCTTGTCGTAGAACTCCGCCGCTGCCGTCCTCAAAAATGTTCTCACTTCTTCCTCCAAGTCCTCTTTGGTTTCAAAGCATTTTCCGGCCAAATTGCTTCAGGTAAACAAAAAGATGGAAATAATATCATTGATCGCCTTTTCGACTCCGGGGTTAGGTGGTGTTTCTTTGTCTGTGATGATAGTCCAAAATGCCTCTCCTTGATTGAAAAAATGGTTCCAAGAGACCCGAGTGCTTTCCAGATGATTTTGCTTGAGAGCTTCCATCAGGTGATTTTTCACAAAAACGCTTTATAAATTAGCCAAATATTATAATTATTTTCAGCATATCGGACACCCAATGAGTAAACAGCTTTTTAGATTTACTATTTACATCTGTAATCAAAATTGCGAGCTCACGGACTGTCAGATGGCGACCTTCACGAACTTTATCATCGATTTTCTTCAACAAAGGACCTCCTCCCTCTCCCATCCATATCATGAACACTCGTTCAACCACTCGAAAATTCAGCACACCACTTCTTGACATACCGCAAGTTCATAACATTAACATGAATGAATGTGTGACGATGGTGGATTTCAACAGGGCGAACCCTCCTGGTTTGTGAAAGCTATTAATAGGTGGCACTGAAGCAGCTACCGAGCCGGATCACTACTCATTTTGGAGGGGAAAGCCTGAATTACATGCTAGTGCTACCAACTTTTGAGAAATAATGTCCACATTGCCAAAAATGAATGAAGGTGTTTATTTCTCAGACAACTTGTTTATTTATTGCGAGATTAAAGGATAATTATATGGTACATAGGTACCCCAGGTAAATAACTGAGAATATAATATAATAAAATACTGGAGGTCATCAGTTGGACTCTTGTTTATTACTTATCGCCTTAAATCTGTTGTGTTATTTAACGTGAGATGTTTGTAGGTAATAATTTAACTATCAACAATTTTTTTATTTGAAGATTACAATAAGTCAATCAATTGTAAAGTTACTATAATTTATTAATGACAGATTAATTAGACAGATTTATCAATCGAAAAACGTAGGAAATGAATTGAGAAAAATTTGTTTACAAAAAATACAATATAAATATAATCATTATTACACGTTCTGGTGGTTGTAAAATGAAGAATTCCAGTGCAGCAAAAAATTATATTTTATTAGGCAAAACAACGAAATGATCATTATTTTAATTCGTTTTAATTACAGCGTAGTTTTTGTAGCTACATAATCGAAACCACAAGAGGCTTGGTTTGAATAAATTCTCACTTTTGTGCATAAAAATATATTGACTTTTCATTCTGGAGGTTGTGTGATATCAATTGTGTTTTTTTATGAAATATAATATCAAATGTCAAGGAATTGCCCAAATTTAAATTTAAAACTTGTTTAGATGTTACAGTTTCTTGCTGGAATTATGCAACCAGATGGTCAGCTATCGGGATTCGATTACAACATACAAAAGTTAAGTTTAAATGTCACACTAAAATAATATTACGTTGAATACTCCTCTTTTTCATTTGAACTCGACTTGCTTGCAACAACTCCTTGATGGAAACATGAAATGTCCGTTTGTTTGGTGACAACTCGGAATGAAACCAACTCAGAACCATCTCAGTTAAGTCATTTAGAGTGGTAAAAAAAAAATATATATAAAAAATTGGTTAAATAGGTTACGTTAGGTTGGGGTTATCGGCTAATTTAAAATGAATTTTTTCATAGCTTTTAATGACTTTTCAAGGAGGTGTTGAGTTGACTTTATTCTCAGTTGGCATGGAACCGTTTGTTTATCACATTATTTACTTATAACAATGATATAATTTTTGGGTCCCTTTCTCTTCAACAGAAAAGTAAAGAGACATTTTATCCGCACGTCTTCTACGAAAACAATCCTTTCAAAACTACATGGGGACATTGAAGGTTTTAGATAGTTGCGAATTAGGATTGGCAATAATAATTATTTATTTATTACTAGCTGGTACCTGGCATGCGTTGCAATCCCATTCAAAGAAATAAATTGATTCTACCTGCTTGTCCTTTCCCGTGTGTTCCCATTCACCTCCCGAGTCCCCTCCCGCATTCCCCTTTCACCTTCTCCGCCTTCTCCCTCCCTTGTCACCCCTCCCGCGAACCCCACCTCCCCTGTCCCCCTCCCCCTCCTGCCTTTCCTCCCTGCAGCTAAAATATATGAAATACACATTTTAATTTATACAAATTTCATAACGCCAGAGCTTAACATTATATATAGCCTATAAACCTTCGCGGGCGTGTGCACAACAAATCACCAAAGTTTCATCGCAATCAGATGAACGACATGGCAGCGCATAAAATACGAACAAACAAATATTGATTTTTATAATAAGTTTGAAATATTTGGTTAGAATTTTTAATAAGTAATCCACTTTTGAGTGAGATGTTCCTTAAACAAGGGACAATATTCTTTGATACATCCGCCTTTGCGGTCGAGGAGTAAGACTCTAAACTAGCAATCAGTTGGTCGCGGGTTCAAATCCCTGCGTATAAAGATGACATAGGCCCTGAAGAAAATAATTTCTCTCAGGACCTGTCATCTTTGAGGCTGCTGTGTGGAGGGTCTTTTTTGAAAAGGAAGGACCTAGGTCTTGAAAAAACCATTCTTTCTTGGAAAGGAAGGAATCTTTTTAACTAAAGCAAGGAAGAATCTTTTTGGAAATGAAGGAACCTAGAT
Organism: Glyphotaelius pellucidus; assembly: GCA_936435175.1. Classification (NCBI taxonomy): domain Eukaryota; kingdom Metazoa; phylum Arthropoda; class Insecta; order Trichoptera; family Limnephilidae; genus Glyphotaelius; species Glyphotaelius pellucidus. Next base: position 7,165,209 of record OW386537.1, on the reverse strand, counting down.
TTCGAAAAGCCCATGTTTTAGGAGGGAGGAAACACAGAGGCCGGCAAATCATTCCACAACTGAGCTGTTAAACTCAAGAATGAGTTGCAGGAACGACCTGTTCTCATGTTACAAATGTCAACCGTGTACAAATGTTGGGCGCACGTTAGGGTAAGTTTTAAAATTATTTAAAATAGTACCTCGTATATTTGCGGCATGTTCCAGAGTGGAAGATATTCTCAGTATCACCCTGGTGTTAGACTACCATTCAGAATTGAAACGTTGCTTTAAATTACTTTAGCCGTGTTTGATGACCAGATCTGTCTAGCCAGGTAATTCCCCACCCTCTTCTCTATATTCTTCAACTCGCCGCTACTTTCAGTCGCACAACACATAGGAGATGCCACAGCCTCACTGGCTCAAGACAGTTCAGAGCAATCGGCATTCTTGCGGGGGGGGCGGTCCGCCCCGGGTGCCACCCGAACGGGGGTGACACTCGGCCGTCGAAAAAAAATTACGAATTACGGAACGCAGTAGAGCCGATACCTGCACCAACTATTCCATTTCGCCCCTACCTACCCCATTCCACCCCATATCCCATTTCGCCCCCTCCGTTGTGGTAAATATTCACGTTTGGCGTGCTTCCAAATTATGCAGCGGTGCAGAAGGGATCACAGACAGTAGTTTCTCGGAGCACTTCCATTGAAATACCGGTAGAACATGGATAGAATACCCACCTGACGCCTGTGCTCTAAAGATTGCAATCCAGTTGTCAAAATCGTGGAAGCTATCAAACGGACCGCCCGTTTCTGCACAGTGTCAAGTTTTTTAAGGTATTTTGGAGCACCAGACCAGAGGTGGCTGCCAAATTCAACAGTGGGACGCACTTGAAATTTGTAGTAGTTGAAAGATGTCCCAAATGTAAACTGCTCCGAGAAAACTTTGCATGTCATTTATAAAAAGTCAATATTTTTCTTTATTGTTGACAACATACTCAATTCCTCGCATGCTAAAAGCGGGAAGTGATCTAAAAATAAGTGATTAATAGTTATGATATTTTTGTGTGTTTAAAAATTAAGTAATTTTTTTCCTTGAGTGCGGCACTGGTATCGCCGCTACGTCGCCTCGTCCTAATAAACATCAATCATATTGAAAGGTATCTTTTACAAGATACCGTATTAGTAACACAGGTGGGTTACAAGTACACATTTATGAAAACTATTATTAGTAAACAGTCTTTTTTTATGCGCAGGTACCGCACAAGAATTCCAACTGCTCCCAACCAACTGGAGCCAGTGAGACCACGGCATCCCCAATTGGGCAGGGAAGTACCCTGAAGAACCAGATCTGGTCACCAAACACGGCTGAAGCCATTTCAAGCATGGTTTTATTTCTGAACGGTGGGCTTTCACCAGGGCGATACTGAGAGTATATTCTACTGAAACGTGCCACAAATATAAAATATCTTATTTTAAATGAATTACTTGTTATCCCCTCAAGTCTGGATCATATTTTGTCAGAGTCAAAATATTTCCGCCTTGCAATAAAATCCAAATAAATGGAACATTTCTGAACGCTTCCGAAAACTGAAAACTGTTTTTGAAAGTTGATAAAATACGCTTTCAAATTTTATAATTCAAAATAAACATTTAATTTTTGAAATAATAATTTTTTTTTTTTAACTAAAATTACTGATAACTTAAAAAAAGCATATTTAAATTTTTGTATTAGATAAAAGTATTTTAAATGTTATTCTCACCTCACTTTTTTGTCGTTATTTGAAAAAATAATTAATAAAAAATTCCCAAAACTTTTTTTTTTTGTTTCATAACGGTGTATATTTTACTTATTTTGTGTTTCTCTTTCCTAACACCGTTTAGATCATATTTCTCACTATGATAGTAAGGGAGGCACAACGATTTCTGAGACCTACGTGAGTTGTTCAGAAAAGCGAACAAATTAGGCTGAAGAGCAAAACAATTTAATCAGGTATAAATAAAATTTCCTCGCGCTCGCCGAGATTTGAATCAGTGACCTCCGGATGCATAGTCGAGAGCCTTACCCATCAACCACTAAGGCAGTCGTACGTTTCTATGATTTGAACTTCACATTGGCCTCCTTGGGTATTGGATTATCTGAAGTGGAGATTCACGGAATTGAAAACCAACGTCACTCATTTTCACAATGGTCCTTCAGTAATGACCACTTGTTGACAGGAAAAAAATGGCATTATCTTGAATGAACACGTTGTTGAATAATGTCGCGAATATTTTACAAATTTGAATTTTAACAATCGCTGTTATTTTGATGTTACAACTTTACCAAGAATCGCCTAATTTAGTATTATTGACCATGCCACCTGACCGTGTTTCACAATTGTAATGTTATGCAAACGATTAACTAAAATTTACTACTAAAGCATGCTTTAAAATTTACGGAACCACTACAGCAAAATAATTCAGCTTCTTTTCTTTGAGAATTGGTTCTTCTTAAAATTTTAAGATTTTAATACAAACACGTGGCTTCTAAATTGTTATTTTACAATACCGGATTATTATCTCGGTCCTATTCAGCATTCGCACGTTTTTTTGCTTCCACGCCGCTCTGTGATTCGTCTGATACAAACTACAAGAAGATACAGTCACTTTTGAGTTCTTGAACATGTCGTCATGGGGGTACTACCAGGTAGACCGTGTGAAAAATGCATTCTTATTTGGGGTGATTAAGCCGCCGCTACCCGAATTTCTACCGATTTCTTACATACCTCCCTTAAACATTTGAAGTTTTTAAGCTCTTAAAAAAAATATATGTTATTTTTTAAGATAATATCTAGATAAGTTCCACGCCGAAACGCAAATTATGTGAAATTCCCTCGATAGAAAAAAATCGCAAAGTATGCTCCGAAAATTATTGAAAACTAGTCTATTTCTATTATTTATAAGTAATATTTGTGAAAAAATTCACAATGTTTCTTTAAATGATATTTAAGATACCACCTTTCACGAGATTTTTGCTCTATTTTAAACGAGTCATGTTTTATTAAGCATTTTCACAATTTTCGCTTCAATTTTATCATTTAAAATATTAGCGCGCTCTGTCCAACATTCGTAATCACATACCTCTTCATCTTCTTCTTTTTGAGCGAGGAAGCGCCGCCATTAAGTAATACCGAAGTCTGATAATTAGTTTGTGAAATGTTCAAACGCATTAATTTTTGGCGCGCAACGTTATATATGTATATTGAAGGGGGAGGGGGATAATTGATAAGTGCAAGCACTACAGTAATTTACCCCTAATACTACGTAATACTAGTAATTTCCCACTATTACCACGCGAGCAAAGCCGCGGGTAAAAGCTAATATCATATACAAAGAAAATTTAAAATTATGTGTTACAAACAATAATTGTTTCTCATTAATTTTCTTCACATTAGGTCCAAATTTACTTCACAGATGGGTTAGAAGTACAGTATTGAGGTGGTAGAGTTTTTAGTGTCTAACTTTCATAAAACGAAACACTGTCCGCCGTTTAATGGGAAATTTAAAAAAAAATTCATTGAAAATTTTAAAATTCTCGGAGACTTCAACCCACAATTTTCATGTACAATTTATTGTACAAGGCATCTGGGGGTAAAGTGCACTAACTTACCTGCAAGTATAAAATTTCGAAATTCCAATGTTTTTGGGGTGTTTTCTGTTTAAAAAGTTGAATTGTGTGCTTGGGAAAAAAATATTTTAATAATATTTTCCTTTGGAAAAAAACAATGAATGAAAAAAGTCATTTATCGTTTTTACTTCGACGATATGACGCCAATGACATCCGAAGTTAGTGCACTTTACCCCGGATACCCTGTGTTTTAGGTATAGGTATGCATAATTGCACAGTGATGTAGGTATCGGGTCAATTCATCTATTTGATTAGATCACCACATGAGGAGCCAAAGATTGAAAGATCTTCCCATATGAAAAGATACTTCAACTTCAAACTACAAGCCACTTCTTAATGTACATACTACGGTTCCGGAATGTCCTGCCTGCGTCATCTACTTACGTACTTATACTTAGGCCAGTCTCACACCAGCACTATACTCTCATAATACACGGTGAAACAGGCCAAGCCCACATATATTATGAAAGTGAGACTAACATTGCTCGTGCGCCTTTTCCTCTTTGCGATAATATTATAATAAAAATATTAGAGTACATAGAAAAATATCGGTAGGAAGGCTGGAACTCGTATCTGTAAATGTATGCAATTAGGCAAATTAAATTATAAAATTGGTACATATTGGCTGATTGTGGATTGTTTTTGAGAGCTTATTATAAAACCCTGTTTCCGGCATATGTGGATAATTGGAGTCAGTGGTGTCGTTTAATTTCCGTAATAACCTGTTTCTTACAAATATATTCCAATCTTGAAAGTTCACATGTAGTTTATAAAAAATATTGAATTATCTTTTAAACAAGTATTTAAAATCATAAATATCGCTTTATATATCTTATAAAGGTTTACGTGGAAACCCGTTGGATGACAGTGATTGAATTATAATGTTAACCCATTTCCTGTCAGTATTTTGGCAATGACAATTTTTTTCACCAAAATATTACTTATATTTTTTTGTGAAAAACAAAGATCCCCGCCTACGCCCAAGAGCAATTAATTTTCAAAAATTGTGTTAATCACTCTGACCCATAAGCTTGTTTACACGATAATTTAACGTTGCCAGACATACGTGTGACGTAGGACGCGTACCTGGCTTATTTTTCTGTTCCCTTATCCGACACACACAACCCCAATAACTAAAAAAAGCAGTAGTCACGTCTTGCCACGAGCGAGCCCTCAAAATATGTTAAATTCTTACATTACTTACATTACAGTCTTCAAAATATGATGCATAACCGAACATCGATCATATTACTACCTAGTGATATGCACATCATGTTAAAATGTTATTGACTAATACAAAAAAAAATATATCCAGAGGGCAAATAAGCTTGTTGCGACTAGAGATTCTGTTTTTTTTTTTAAGGCAATAAAATAATTCAATAGAGTTATATAATAGAAATTCTGGTAAGTCTTCTCTTACGTGGAGAATAACCGGTATAATTAAATAGTAGTAAATTATGTTTTATTGGTCGCGAACGGGATGAAATCTAAACAAAACCAATAAAAACAATGACATATTGATCCATTATTTAATGAATAAACGTACAATAATGTCCTTTCTGTGGCCACGTGGCGTTATATTATGAAAACAAATTATTATTTTATTTATTTTTATTACTTCACACAAGAAGTCTAAAGGTGACCTGTATCTGGCTTAACTTTGCGAGAGGAAGAAGTAAACTTGCGTTTTGAAGAGAAAGATAGATCGAGATATGAGATCAATTTTTGAAGGGAGGAACACAACCACGCGCTGACACAAACATAGTTTAGAGCAGAGATTCCCAAATTTTTTTTCTCGTAGACCACTTTCAAAATTTTACTGTTTTCAGTGGACCCCCTGCTGCAACATTCCCAAAACTCGACACGCGCGCGTTGTACTGAATAACGCTGGAGTTGTGGTCTGTCACAATGCGGGGGGGCTCGTAATGTGATATAAAACGGGGGGCGGGATGGGATATGGGCACGGGATGAGTCTCAATATGACCATTTTCACCAAAATACTAGTGTACTATCTGCCTACATTGACGGGTAAAGCCAAGCCAACATTTTTGTTCTTTACTATCGAAACCAGCAGGCTTATTCTATATCTTTTGTGGGATCGTGATCTTCTGTCATATTCGTGTGATTTATTTGATTATTTATTCATTTAATGTATAACGTACATTAAATGAATAAATAAATAATAATTTATTTTATTTTATTTATTTATTTAAAAGCCCATAGGGCTTTTACATAAAGTGCAGTACACGTTTTTGGTAAAGTATAGGAAATAACAAAATATAATATAAACATAATATAACTGTAAGAAAAAAAATAAAGATAACATAAGATATAAGAAACAAAACATAGATAACACTAGATATGACACAAAGCAGGTAAAATAGAATATATGGTCACGTAAATTAATGTGAGATAGTTCTTTTAATTATAAAGAGAAATAAGATAAGATTGTCATTATTTATGTTTATATTTAGCAATCTTTGTTATACATATTTGCTACGTGTTTATCGAAACATAGCTACAATAATATATCGATAAAGGTGCTATATAGTGCATGATATTACTAAATATTAATATTAAATATTAATCATGCATACTTCCAAGAATTCATATATAAAACGATCTAAACTAAAATATGTTACAGTATATATGTAAAAATCACACACATCTGACAGGAGATCGCGTCCGTTATCTCGATAACGATCCCACAAAAGATAGAGAATAAGCCCGCAGATAAATTTTTGTGGACCCCCACTTACAACTTGTGGACCCCCATTTTTTATCACGCCTACGTGGACCCCCGTTGAGTATCCCGTGGACCCCTGGGGGTCCACCTGGACCACTTTGGGAATCACTGGTTTAGAGGAAACCAGGTCGCTGACAATCGCTATTTCCTCTTAAGGCATGCCAAATCAAACGTAGTCAGCCTCTTTGTGTAGTCTACGTTAGCAGTGCTGGTTTAATTAGTCTGCACCAATTTAAAGCAGGAGAAAATATAGTTTATTTGGTATAATTAATTAATAATTTGTAAACTTTGATGTACAAATTACTAAATAAAAAAATATACAAACATATAAATAAATGCTTGGCAATACGGTGTTACCCTATAATGATTTTCCTTTCTTTTTGCCAAAATGTTAGCCACTGAAGAGATAATGCGAAATTATTTTATGATAATAACAAAAAATGTAGCTTTTTTACGAAGGTACCTACATAATGATTGTTGTTGGGCATATTTAGATGTTATTTTCCTTAAGGGGTTGCATGGGTCCCGTAGCCAAGAAAAAAGCAAATTTTTTCGATTTTTAAAATTGTTATATATAAATTATTTTATTCGAAGTGTTGAGCACATAAAATAACAACTTTTCAACAATTTTGAGAAAATTGTCATAAAAATTTTCGGAAAGTTCAGCCGGTGGGGCCTGGTTTCCGGAAACCCCTAAAAAAAGTGTCCTCGCGGTAGACAGGATAACTCATGATAGCTCATCATCTGAAATTTAAAACAAAAAATTTCTGTTTGTAAATAAGTATAAGTCCTTGAACGAAGGATTTCTCAAAAAATTTAAATTTTGACAGAGTTGTATGAAAATTGAAATTTTGGCAGAGTTGTATGCAAAATAATTCAATTTTTCGTACAATCTACACTACGTATAGCCCTGTAAAAGTATTTGTAGTCGAAAAAAGAAATCTTTCATTCAGGGACTGGTCAATGTTATTTTGAAGAAGTGTACCAAATTTCAATGAGATCGGTGCATTGGTTCTGAGAAATCGTACCTACCAACTTCAAAAATGGTGTTTCGAGATAAACGCGATTGAAGTTTTAAGTTTTAAGGTCCTTCCGGGCGGGGGATTCGCAAAAGGTTCTCTCTCTCTTAGACTTTTACTCCGATTGACTTGAAACTTTAGGATAATATGCTAGACATATTGTACTGTTAGATAGAGGGAAATTTTTTTAAAAACTTTTCGGACCCATGTAACCCCTTAAAAAAATAAACATGTAAAAATCAAATAAATAAATAATGAAACTAAACATCCGATGAAAACAAAAACGTTTTTTGTTTTCCATCGGCCAAGGAAAGCAAAATAAATTGTGGTCCGCCACTTATTTACTTGTTATAAAAACCTGCCATTTATGTGCTTTGAAAACATTTAGCCCTGCCATTTATTTGCTTTGAAATCGTTTAGCCTTGCCATTTATTTGCTCTGAAATCGTTTAGCCCTGCCATTTATTTGCTTTGAAATCGTTTAGCCCTTCCATTTATTTGCTTTGAAATAGTTTAGCCATGCCATTTATTTGTGTTGAAAACATTGAGTCGTATAAGAAGCGCCTTTAGTGTGCATCAAGAATAACTGATGTACTGGTCCTGTATTTTCTCTAAAAAGAACTAGCGTCTTTTAGAACGGAATTTATTTTTTGGATAAATTGCTTGCGATAAGATTATTTCCGTCTGTTGATTTATTGCTGATTAATCAAACAAACCAAGTACGTCACAAAAATTAACATAAATTCTCTGTGTACTTCTTCATTAGTGCGTCATTTATACGTTCATTATAATTAATTAAACGTGACCACATCTAAATATTTGAATACCGAAACATGCAATAGGTAGTGCTTTCAGATTATTTCCAAATTTCGTCACGTCCGTATAATAATAATATATTAATTAAATATTTACTTATTGTAATCGGTGAGGTCGCTTTTGTACTCGAAAAAAGAACTCGATGGACTTTTAGATGAACTTGATCTTTAATCAAAGATGATGCAAAGTAAATAAAGTGCAAATAAAACAATAATTCAAATACAATAATTAATAATGCTATTCATTGGAAGCGCTTCGGGAGGTACAGGAATCAAATTACGTATACGACGTTTTAATAACTAGTATTGTGTTATTTGTGTGTCTTGTGTCTCCTCTAGTAGGTATCCTTAATCATTAATCACGTTTGATTGACGTGGACATAATAATATAAGGATGAGTTTGCCAAATTTGCGCAGCGCCCATTAAGTGTAAGTGTAAGAACGTCAAGCTCTTTTTACAGGATTTTTTTTAATTTTCGATCCTCTTGAATATCTTCTCTGTTGGCAACATCTTCAACTAAAGCTATTCACACATTTTTGTGGATCCTCTCATTCATACGGAAGTGTAAAGGAGTAGTTTAAAGTAGGAAAGGTAGGTTTTTAGTAGGAAAAAAGACTTCGTTTATCAATTTTTTAAATCACTGATAACTCAATAAATTAACGCTCATAAATACTGCGCTCACGTTAGCCAAAAGTGCAAAAGGTGACATTGATTTCAATGGCCTCTGCAATTGATGATTTCTACCATCATTGACTACTAAACATTAAACATACATCAAAATGTCTGCGTCGAATGTGAATAACCCATGGAAAATAAAGATATTATTCATCAGCAGGATGCCTTACATCCTTAAAAATGATAAATTAATGTTTAGATAAAGATAATCTTCGACGATTCGCGGAAAGGACTTTGAATGTGCTAAAAATGAATTTGTGACACGAAGATAGATCATTTCAAACATTGTGAGATATTGCAACGGATTTCAACATACAAATATATATACTTGACCTTTATGGCTTGTAGTCAAGAGTTGAGACGGAAACTTATGAACTAAATTTTTTGTTCAATTCTTTAAAAAATTACGATAACTCGAATAACCAGTATGGCGAGCTCGTGTTTGCTTCAACTTCGATAAATTAGCAAAAAAACGTCTATTCACGCAGAACTCAACTTCGAAGTTTTTCTGGATTTGCGCAGCATAAATTACAAATTAATATTTAAATCATTAGCAACTTTAGAAGTTTAGAAAAATATATTTCTTTTAAATAGTATATTTTTTGAAATATCTAAGTCTTTGGAACAAAGAAAGCAGAAATAAATAACTTTTTCTTATGAGACAGCACAAGAGTTTTAAGTTTCAACTGGAATCAATGAAATTATGGCACCCCCAATTGTAAATGTTGTGAAGTTGGATCAAGTGGAGAGAGGAAGGATAGGGGAAGTAGAGTGGTTGGAAAATGCTTTAACGATTCAGATCTAGATAGCTAAAAAATATTAGTTTTGAACAGAACTAAGGCCCTTTTAAACAACTTTTTGATATTAAATTGAGATCTCTCACTCCAGCGATGCACTTTTATTACTTATTGTTGACTGCCATGCGTTAAAAGCATAGACATATGAAAAGACTATGTCTATGGTTATAAGTGATATATTGAGCTTCAACAAGAAGAAGTTGAGTATACCAACAAAATCATCATTTCGTTTATACAGGTAATAAGAAGAAAATATAATTATGTAAACAATGCAATTCAATTTGGGAGGCGGGAATGGGTACCACCGCCCCGGGAACCTTTATTGGATAACCAACACCTCTGCCATAGGTCGCCCCAAGTGGTTCACTATGCTTGGTGATTTAGCAGGGGTGCCCGGGTTCATGGGGTGAGGTTTGTCTAGGACTTAGAGGCGGATGACCAAGACACACTGAACCCCAGATTCCTACCCACCCCTTAAACCCTTTTCCTTCCCAGAACTCTCCTCTCCTCCTTTTCTTAAAAAAAGAACCCTCCACTCAGCATCCCCAAAGACGATATAGGCCCTGAGGGAAATTATTTTCCTCAGGGCCTCCTGTGTGGAGCTCATATAAAAAAATGCATAAGCGAGACTCAACTTTCACTCTAAATAACTCTAAAAACTACACACATATCCGCGTATCCTAGTACTTACGTGGACAGAAGTCAAGAAAAGCTGCAGAGGTGTAATTTTTCATCAATCGTAGAAAAATATCCATTTGGTTATATTTATTTCTTTCAGTCACGCATTATTTGTGTGCAATATAGACTTGGAGCAATTTTATAGTACGCCAACAGGCGCAACGAAAATACCTTTGTATGACAAAAACGCCTAATTTTAGGCAATTTTTTAACACTAAACCGATAATATCGGTTTGTTACGATACGATGCGATATGATTTTACCACCCCAGCCAGGAACACTTCTGTCCAGGGGCTGTCACTTCTGTAAACCAGGGGCACTAATGTGTTAGGACTTGGAACACGTGCTCTGAGGATGGCAAGGAGATTGAAGTTTAATCGACCGGTGTACATGGCAACCTAATAAGCCAATATTGGAATCAGAATGGGCAAAAATAAAGGAATTAATTGAGCTTTGGTTTCTCGCCTTTCGCTTATTTTGCTGTCCGCTTCATCTCGCTTCCTGCTTCCTGCTTCCAGCTTCCATCTTCCCGCTTCCAGCGAATAGTTTTTTTTGTTTTTGCTTCCCACTGCCTCGATCTTCTCGTTTCCAGCTTCCCGTTATTTTATATTTTCTGCTACGCTTCCAGTTTCCCTCTGCTTCTTTCTTCTCGTTTCCCTCTGTTTCGTCCGCTCCCACTGCTTCTTGCTTCCTATTTCCTGCTCTCACTGTACTTGGTGTTTAACTGTTTCCTGGTGTTTCGCTTCCCACTGCTTCTTCCTTCCTGCTTACTGGTACCTGCTTTCTTTTTACTACTTAACTTTTCCAGCTTCCCACTGCTTCTCACGTCACGTTTTTTGCTACTTCTTGGTTCCCGCTTTCTGCTCCCGCTGCTTCTTGTTTCCTACTTCTTGCTTATCGGTATTCGCTTCCCGCCATATTCCTTCCCGGACAAAAGTTCCAGTCTAACGTGTCTAGATCCTTCACGCCCCGCGATACGTCTAAAGCATTTCATCTTCATATTAATTCATTTGCGTTTCTTTATTTAGTTTTCCTCGTTGAGGCGGTTTTACGTGTTTATTTATTATCTACGGCTGGTAAGTGATTTCTTTCTCAGATAACAAGGTTTCTTCTTCCAATGCTCCATCAGCCGCCATAGCGCTTTCATGAATTACCTACCTACATAAAAAAAACCTAACCTAGAGTATACTTGAAATGTACACAATATGTTTCAGGTATGCTCTAGGACTCTAGGTTAACCATGAGATTTTTGTATACTCATCCAAATAGACTAATCTACGTCACTCAATGAATTCATAATGTTTATCAGAGCTCAGTGCTCGACAACCTTTCATGAAATAGTAAAAATCAATCAACCAAAGCACGTCTCAATTTTTTTTTTTTTTTTTTTCAAAGTTTAATTTATTTATTATAAATACAAAGTAATACAATATGACATAAAATATTATACAGAAAAAAGAAAAGTCCCAATAAACTACTTTTTAGCAGTTTGTCGATGGGTACTTTTACTTTGGAGAGATATATATAAACTTATTTTACATAATTAAATGTAGTTAGAATTTTTGTGTTGTCTAATACAAATTATTTCTTTCGGCAAGCCAATTTCTCAACAAAATATTTGTTTTACCATTTGTACATTTTTTAATTTCGGCAGGTAACATATTTAAGCAATTAGGTATCATATAGTCCAGCGTTCTTTGTCCATATTTGTTTAAATGCTTAGGTACAATTAGTCCTTCATTTAACGTAAAACGAGTATTGTAAGTGTGGTCCAGTTTAATGAATGCAATAATTCTACTTTCGCCAATGGATGTGGAACACCGTACTCAATATTATTATAATGAGTTTGTTTTGTAAACAAAAGCCGAAAGACATAGATATTTATTTAGTTGAGAAGTGAAAAATACTAAAATAAGGATCTTATCTGTTCTGCTTGAAGTGGTTTTATTCTTCGACGCCTATAACTAAGAACCAATAATGACATGTGGGTTTACCCGTCGGTATTCAAAGATACAGTCCTTTTGGTGTCACTTAAAACTTGCTTGTTATTTCCAATTTTCGATTAAGATATTATTATATCATGTTGCTCTCAAAGGTTTATTGCATTCAAAACGAAAGTTAATATTTTCAAGATCGCAAACTGAATCTACTAATTAAAACATATATTCTGACAATATTTTAGCCCGATTGTTTCTAATCTAACGCAGTTATTCACAAGAAACTCAAGAGGTCGACAAAACACGTCAAGCAGTGATCTGAATTAAATTGTTCTCTCTGGTAATATTGGTTTGTTACTAGCATTTATTAGGCGATGATTGTGCAACAAAAATTGTCAATTCTTACTCATTATGTACTTAATATAATAGTATGCCAAGAAATACCTATCTTCTCCTGTTATATAATAAAGATACTATTTAAGCAAATAAAATAATGATCAATATAAAAACCTTTCCTTTTAATAATTATCAATAGTGACTGGAGTGTTAGATGTAGCTAGGTTGTTTGTATCTACGCTAGCAATATTATTATCATGTTTATTTTTTGTTTACATGAGATGTGACCTTAAATACCTATAGGTATGGTTTTGTACCTTGGACGTATTGGCGACTCCTTATGGTAATTCTAAGTTATTTTTAAGCGGTTTGTTTTTTGTTTTTCTATAAACTTACGTCTGTTAAAACATTTCCGCTTTCTTTGATAAACAAAAAACCAATGAATTGTCCAATCCGTTTGAATCAACTGTTTGATGTCACCCATCGACGACGGCCCACGTCAGAACTCGGACATAATATAATTCTTACGCAAATATGCTTTTTTATGCATTTATGTATTTTCTAATAAATAATTTAAATGTAAAGCTGTTGATCAGTACTTTAGCATTCTTTCCGAGTATTTTTCTATCAACCGACACGGGTAGATCCGGGTCAACTTAAATGGATAAACATCAATTCGCAAGGGAACTTGAAAATAATTATGTACGTATTTGTGTGATATTTTATTGTTTTTTATTTTCAAACATGCTTTTGAAAAATGTCTACAATTAAGGTGTCTTATTTCAGGCGGGTAGATAATACCATCCCAGGGGTTAAAAAAGGTAAATTGATCAATGATATATAAAAGAATCCTCCTCCGATTCGAAGTAACATGTTTTTGTTTGGTTTTTTGCAGTAGAATCCGACTTCAACTCGCTCATTCAGTCAAGTTTGGTTTCTAAAGCCAGCTCCTTGAAGTATTAATACAATGAACTTGAACCCATCAACAACATACAGTCAAGAGCTTTTTGATGGCGTCGTTAGCAAATGCGATACTACGGATGTATTCGTGGAAACTATGATGGTGCAATAATATTAAAGATCTCGAGGGCAAAGCTTAAAATTCAGCAGGATAAGTGTGTATTAGTCCGCGTGACCTTTTTGACACCAAAACATCGTCAGGTTGCGATTTCAACAACAAAAAAACTGTTTTCTTTTTTCTTTTTGCTTGGAAACATTGATTTTTTGCGACTTCATATTGTTGGACATATTTCGTTTCTTAGTTTTGAGGATCACATCAGAATTAATAATATTTTTTAAAGAGTGCATGAATTACAAATTACGCTTCACCAATTTCATATATTTTTTTAAATGTTGGTACATTGGTGTTATTATCACCACGGTCAGTATTTCTTGACAGCTCTTCATCGCACTTTATAGTTGTAATGAAGTTCGGTGGTTTTTTACTTCTTTCAAAAGGGCTTGTTTAATCACTTGGGTATTGTTTAATCTTGCGCTTTAGTATTATTTGAATACCTATTCTCTTTCAATTTTCTTTGAAATGTCTATTTTATCATTCAGTTTTATTTTAGTTTTGATTTTTGTTATGGTTGGTGCATGTTTTTTGTTTTTAAAGAATGTTTTTATTTTTGTATCTACATCTACTGTTCTTCTTATTACATTGTTATGTAGCCTATATACTACTGCCACGATACGGAGATGAGCCTATACTGGTGGTCGTGATAAAGCAAATGAATATTATAATGTTAAATTTATATAAAAAATAAAATAAAATGTTTCACCTGTTAATGGATGAAAAAATTATATAATTAAAGCTGTGTACACACACAGCTTTAGTGTACATATTGATTTATTCAAATTTATTTTATTTAATGTTAAAGCTGTGTACACACACAGCTTTAGTGTACATATTGGTATATGATTTATTCAAATTTATTTTATTTAATGTTAAAGCTGTGTACACACACAGCTTTAGTGTACATATTGGTATATGATTTATTCAAATTTATTTTATTTAACGTTAAAGCTGTGTACACACACAGCTTTTGTGTACATATTGGTATATGATTTATTCAAATTTATTTTATTTAATGTTAAAGCTGTGTACACACACACAGATTTTGTGTACATATTGGTATATGATTTATTCAAATTTATTTTATTTAATGTTAAAGCTGTGTACACACACAGCTTTAGTGTACATATTGGTATATGATTTATTCAAATTTATTTTATTTAACGTTAAAGCTGTGTACACACAGCTTTTGTGTACATATTGGTATATGATTTATTCAAATTTATTTTATTTAACGTTTAGTGTACGTATTGGTAGGTATGTTTGGTGAAAGTAAATGATTTTTACAAATTTATATAATTTAATGTTTAGTGTACGTGTTGGTAGGTAAGTTTAGTGAAAGTATATGATTTATACAAATTTATATTATTTAATGTTTAGTGTACGTATTGGTAGGTATGTTTGGTGAAAGTATATGATTTTACAAATTTATATTATTTAATGTTTAGTGTACGTATTGGTAGGTATGTTTTGTGAAAGTATATGATTTTTAAATTTTATATTATTTAATGTTTAGTCTACGTAATGGTAGGTAGGTATGTCTGGTGAATGTATATGATTTATATAAATTTATATTTTTTAATGTTTCGTGTGCGTATTGGTAGGTATGGTTTGTGAAAGTATATGATTTACATAAATTTATATTTTTTAATGTTTCGTGTACGTATTGGTAGGTATGTTTGGTGAAAGTATATGATTTTTTACAAATTTATATTTTTTAATGTTTAGTGTACGTATTGGTAGGTATGTTTTGTGAAAGTATATTTGAAGGGCGCTAATATTGGCAGTCAAAAAACGCTTACAATAAACTGAATAGATAATATACGCCAAAAATGTTTTCCACGTAGATTTGAATGGAAAACATTGTCGCCACTGAATTTGTACTTTTTGTTTCTCTCCTATTTGGTACGCGCTCTGGCTCTCTGGCACTTAATCTGACATCGTACGAGTATATCGCCATCCATTTGGGTTTCATAATGATCTTAAATACAGTTTTGTGGACGGATGGATCCGATTTAGGATTTCTTTTGTTTCTCTTTATTCTATGTTCCAATAGTCAGAATTAAGATTGTTAAGAATTGGAGGAAAAACAATAAAACGACCCTTCTTGAGATGATATATTACAAAAATTGTAATATTTGAATTATCCATGCATGATTAAGGCGACGCTTCCCGGCTAAAAAAGAAAAGATAGAGAGATATGTAATTACGAACGTTGGACAGAGCGCGCTAATATTTTCAATGACAAAATTGATGCAAAAAATGGGAAAATGCTTAATAAAACATGACTCGTTTAACATAGAGCAAAACTCTCGTGAAACGTATCTTAAGTATCATTTAAAGAAACATTGTGAATTTTTTCACAAATATAACTTGTAAAATAATAGAAATAGACTTGTTTTAAATAATTTTCGGAGCATATTTTGCGATTTTTTTCTATCGAGGGAATTTCGTATAATTTGCGTTTCGGCGTGGAACGTATCTAGATGTTAGAGTTATCTTCAAAAATAACATATATTTTTTTAAAGCTTAAAAATTCAAATGTTTAAGGGAGAAATGTAAGAAATCGGTAGAAATCCGGGTAGCGGCGGCTTAATATAATCATTTTTACGAGTTCGGCCCTGTTTTAATAAAACTAAAAAGTTTTTAGGCATTATGATAGATTTGCTACAATACTCATCGATCAAGACTCGAGACCAACTGCTGTTTTTGAGAGTCAAAGGGCTGAAATCAGGTATTAATCATATCAAGTGTTGATGTGGTAATGTTTTGAATATCTGCCCCGGGCGTTGAACACCGCTCAACATTTCTCTGCTTCCATATTTCCACATTACTTGAGATACTTGATTTATAATTTATTGCTTTTTTTGTTCGACCAAAGCCCGGTCTCCTGCGACCGTCTCCATAAACAATACATGAAACATTGCCATAGACATTAGCGCAAACTTTATTTGTTTTCGTCCACATTTCGTCTCCTTTGTTGAAACATTGGACGTGGACACACATTTTGTCTAGAGTCCATGCACCCCAATACTTGACATTTGATATCTACGTAGATAATTACGTAGATGTCAAAAAATGTCAAAATGAGTTCTGATGAGGAAGAGATGCTTAAGGTTTTGGCGATAATAGACGATTTTAGACGGTGGTATATTTGTGTAGGTATCAGGGAGAAAACATGTTAGACCGTTCATGTCAGACTGTTCTACCTCTAAATTCTAATAGGTCATTATTTATCAGGAATTAAGAACAGAAAACCGATTTGGATTGGGCAATTTCTTCCGTGTCTCTGAAACCGCTTTTGAAGAAATGTTTGTAATTATTAGGATCCGCCTCCCGGTGGAGGCAAAAACATTGGAAATGTATGGCGAGCGATATGTTGTAATAGGCCCAAAACAAATGATCTTTTATAGCTAAGTCTGTTGGCCTAATAAAACAAATTAGACCGGTCAAATAACGATAGTTTCATTGTTTTGCCTTTAATAATTAGCCGCTCTGGAATTTTCGTTTTGCCTCCGATATTCCGCCTCCTAGTAGTCATACTACATGATACGATACGATACGATTGTACCACCCCAGCCAGGAGCACTCCTGTCCCGGTGAGACCGGTACACCAGGGGGCACTGATTTGTTAGGACTGGAACACGCGCTCTAAGGATGGGAAGGAGGTTGGAGTTTAATCGACCGGTATTCATGGCAACCTAATAAGCCAATATTGAAATTAAGGACGGGCAGGAATAAATGAATGGATTGAGCCTTATTTTTCCCCTATCTTCGTATCTCCCTTCTTCTTGCATCTTATCGGCTCTTCTTGCCTCTTTTCGAACCTTCTTGACTCTTCTTGTCACTTGTCTCTTCTTGGATTTTCTCTTTTTTTCTTGTTTCTTGTTCTCTCTTCTCTTCTCGGATCTTAACGCCGCTTTTTGGCGTTTCTTGTCTCTTCTTGCATCTTCTCGTTGATTGCTTCTTGATTCTTTTTGGATCTTCTCGCAGAGCCAAGAAGAGTCTTGGCTCTTCAGTAATCATACTACATGTACAAAAAAATATTTCACCAGAAATACGAATTGGCATTATATAAAGATTTCTAGCTAATATCGATTCGTACAAGTCCTAAATGTACCATTTACAAAAAAAAACAATTATTTTCACAATTTTTTATATAGGTTTATTGGTTTTGTACAATAAATTAATATACTTAGAGGACTTTATTCAAAAGTGAGTTCATGATTGAAACAATCATCGATTTCATTATTTATTTACATTTTATTAAACTCACTGCGCTATTATTACGCTCGCTCTGTGCACATAAACTCGAAAACGTGATTTATGCTCCATGAATGTCCGCAACTCGTGGTGGTTGTCAAAAAAATAAATAATCCCCTCCCCTGTCTTCTCGGTTTCATCCGTGCAGAGAATGTTTTCCATCGGTCACAAACATTGCGTTTGCAAACAAAAATGTGGAAGGCCACACCCCCCATTTGAGTGTTTGAGCAAATATTTTTAGAAATTAATGTCTATGGAAGCGGTCGCAGGAGACCGGACTTTAAAACAGGTCTCTTGTGGCCTAGTTAGGTGAATACTGCAATAATAAAACCCAACAAACCTTAAATCTATGTAGATCATTTGTAAAAAAATATTTTCAAATTTTAAAAGCAATGTAGCTACTTACCCACGCTCGTTCATACTGGATGGTTTCACCCTTATTCGAACATGTCTCAACGTGTGTATCATCGCGCTAGATGCTTTATGTTCAATAGATATCGAGCAAACGGCTCGATAACGACGACAACGACGAGCATGCTTGCACAGCGCCCTTGAGGTGATTTTTCACAAAAACGGCGCTCTACAAATTATCCAATTATTATTATTATTATATCAACATGTTCAATCGAGCAAGAATATACGTGTGTAGCTACCTGGTAAAACAATTTATTTTTTTATGTGAGTATTCCAAAATCTAAGGACGAGTTGTTTCAAAGAATTTAAACAATTCATCAAATTTCAATGTTAAATTTTAAGTTCTGTAAAGGTTCTATTCAAATTCTGTTATTATGTCATTATTGGCCAGTTGTTTCACATAACTTAAATAATAACAGGACATGAATAGAACTATCACAGAATTTTATAATTAACTTTGAAATATAACGAATTGTTCAAGTTCCCGTGAAGAAACCCACTAAGAGGAAACCGGGCGGCGGTTTATTTATTTATTTACGCCTTGAAGGCTTTTACACGTAACATTGGTAGGTTGTACAGGAGCATCATAACAAGTATATAGTACATAAATAATAAACTAAGCATGAAAGACATAAGCAGGCACAACACAAGTAGGTATAAGTATTCAATAAGTAAGTTGTACAAAGAAGTTCAACAAGCAGATTCGCATTTGGGCTCAGGCTTACAGTATACTCAGCAATTATTGTCACAATACTATTCAAACCATGATTCCAGCGCAGCTCAAGTACTGGGTGGTTTGGTATATTTATGTCAAGTACTAGAAACATACCGGTGGCAGGGGGTAAAACATTTTTTAGCAATTAATACAAATAACACAATCCCCAATTTTCTCTCTGGATTTTGACAATACTGCAAATATTTTATAATATAATATAATTATCGACCATTTGCTTGTCGGTACATACGTTTTTTGATAAGTTACTTTTTATAGGAGTTAGGTTAGGTTGGAATTTTTTTTTAAATTGCCCGGTTTGAACGCTATCAACAGACGTTCATTATACAAACTAAATAATGTATTTAAAAAAAAGCAAAACGTACAGATGTAGAGTATTTTCTTCTAATACAGGTAGTAAAAAAATCTGAAGAATCGGTCCAATTTTGGTGGAGAAAAATGGGGAATACAAAATGAGGTGCAGCTGTCCTTTTCGCTCAATATTCGGGGGAGTAAGAGCAACATTGACAGCAACGGTTTGGTAAAATACTTATTGTTCAAATTTCTCGGCTACCAGGTTCTCTCTTAATGTGGTTCCTGAATCAGCGATTAGCATTATTTTTTAATTACAGGGTTCAACAACTCATTCAGGATAAAAAATTAAATATTTTTTTGGCATTCCAATCAACAAACCTGATAACTTATTTTTTTACGAGAAAACCCTCTCTTAATTGGGTCTTGTTTATGCTGCTCTCTTTGTTTATGCGGTTAAAGTAAGGGATTGGGTTATCAAGTGAATTGTTTTTGACCGAAGTTGTAGATCCGACGTTGTGAGAAAAAATCAATAGAATTATTTCGTGTATTACGAGTACTTTTAAAATATGTATTTTGGCAATGTGGATCGGCTTTAAGAAATTAATAAAAAAAAAAAGACTTTTATACATGTTGTCGTTCAAGAACCCCAACACACCGAGGCTAGTGAGACTATAACATCCCAATTATCAAAAATTAAGTAATAATAATTTTAATACATAAAAATGTATGTTTCTTTGATTTTCCCGGATGCGTTCCTATACCATTCATCCGATTGCCATGAAACTTTGGTAATTTGTTGTGCGCATGCTCACGAATGTTTCTATATATAATATTGAGCTCTGGCGTTATGAAATTATCTCCTATACCATTCTGATAGGAAAGGAGGGAAGATGGGAGGCGGAGGAGAAACTGGGAGGGGAGGGAGAAAGAAGGAGAGAGGTGGGGGTCCACGGTATTGGGGACGACGGAGGGGGGAAAGCGGGGAAGGTGGAAGCGGATCGCGGGAGAGTGGTGGGTTTCGCGAAAGGGGAACGGGAACGCATGGGAAAGGATTTGCAGGGGAGGAGTGACGGAGGGGTAAAGAACGGGGGAGGGGCCGAGGGAGGGATTGCAAAGCAAACATAGTAGTGGTATAGGGAACAGCAGGGGCCCCAGCCTTCTCACCCGTCGTAAAACCTTATGATTTATTCGTGTACGCACCGTGATTTATTCAATAAACAGAATTAAATCACAAACACTTTCTTTAAATGGCAATGCAACGCATATTGGATACTTGCTAGTAATTAATAAAATAAAATAAAAATTGGGAATGTTACGAGTGGAGACATGGGGAAGGAAAAGAGTAAAAGCAGAAAGGCTGGATAGTTATTAATCAATCTAGTTACCAAAGATAACGAAAGTATTTTTTTAGTGGAGCTTCGATTTTGAATATTAAAATTATGGATTAATAAACTTAAAATTATTCAAATAAAATTTTACCCACTGGAATCCCCGGGAGCCGCTCCCTAGCCGAGTCCATGAGATTGCAAAATCATCCGGTTCTCGCGTTCCTCTGCTTCGGCTGTTATACATTCCCTCCAGTGTTATTCTAGTCGCGACAAATTTAAAATTGTACCAAGTTTTACTGTAAATAAATTTGACCGCTTAATCAAGAGTTATTATTGGCAAAATCTCCCTACACAAGCATCTCAGTTTACAGCGATAGGAAAGGCTGTAAGCTGTCAATCCAAGTCAGAATTAAATACGCAATTCACCACAATCCAAAACCCTTTTCTAAAATATTTATCTTTTTTTGTTTCCTCAGGGATTTAAGCCGGCACCTTCTAAGTCCAAAGCCAAAGACCTTGCCGCGTTGTCTTGAAGTTGTTCCTAAAGCAAGATTAAATTTAAGATCATTTTTAAAACAAGATTTGGATTTCTGGACTTTCCACGGGTTTTTCTCATAATCAATTTGCAACCTTTTGCTGTCCCTAAAACCAAAACTCAATCTCCTAACGAGTCCATAACTTTGGACGAGATTGCTGATTTGGTTGGTCCCGGGCTATTAATATTAATGATTTTACAAACATGTTTTTAATTATGTGTTATGGATATTTTATCTAATTTCTTCGTGAAAATATTATAATTAGGAAGCTGTGTTGTATCAGCAAGGAAATTAAAATACTTTTTGAAGCCTGCTGTTATTATAATTGTTATCGCAGTGTGCTAATTTCTACAAAAAACAAACTTATAATTAAGAGACTGTGGTGCATCATCTATAAGGAATTAGAGTTTTTTCCAATACCGGATGAAACCAGATTGTTTTATTGAGATTAAATTTATGAACTTTTCTTGTCGATGTGTCGGGATTGGACAGGCGTGTTCACGGCGGTCAGTCATTGTGGCAGTCAAAGTAAGGAACGGGTCGTGTGAGATAACGTGACCTTGAACAGATTAATTTATGCTCCATTTTTGCAGATTTATTTATCACGGAGTGTCTGGTGGTGGTTGCTAGGAAATAATTTCATAACGCCAGAGCTCACTATTATATATAGAAACGTTCGCGAGCCTGCGCACAACAAATTATCAAAGTTTCATCGCAATCGACGGCCGGCGTAGTCCAGCGGTAAGGCTCTTGACTAGCATTCCGAAGGTCGCGGGATCGAATCCCGGCGTGGCAAATAAATTTTATTTGATTAATTTGTGTTATTCACATTTTATTCATTTAAAATAATATAAAGTATATTTGCATTTGCCAGAGTGGAAGATACCCTCAGTATCGCCCTGGTGTAAGACCACCATTCAGAATTGAAACGTTGCTTGAAATGGCTTTAGCCGTGTTTAGTGACCAGATCTGAATAGCCAGGTACTTCCCCACCTTCCTCTTCCCTATCTCCTTCCCCTCCCCACTACCTTCAGCCTCACAACATACCCCAATTGGGGATGCCATAGTCTCACTGGCTCCAGACGGGAGCAGTTGGGACTCTTGTGCGGTATATCATATAAAAAAAAAAATCAAATGAATGGTGAGCAAATATCTAAACCCATTATATATAGAAACCTTAGCGGGAGTGCGCACAACAAATCATCAAAGAATGGATGGTATAGGAACGCATCCGGGACAATCAAAGAAACATACATTTTTATGTATTTAAATTATTATTATTTAGTTTTGTTAATTGAAATGTTTTAGTCCCACTAGCCTCGGTGTGTTGGGGTTCTTGAACGAAATCATATAAAATACAATATTTTTATTTATTTATATAAAAGTCGATCCACATTGCCACAGTACATATTTTTAAACGCGAAATAATTATGTTGATTTTTTCTCACACCATCGGATCCATAACTTCTGACAAAAACGATTCACTTGATAACCCAATACCTTACTTTTATCGCGTAAGCAAACCAGCTTGCATTTAATAAGGCGGTTTTTTCGTAAAAAAATAAGTCATCAGATTTGTTGGTTGGAATCCCAAAAAAAAGTAACTGTTTATCCTGAATGAGTTGTTGAACCCTGTAATTAATAAATAATGCTAATCCCTGGTTCAGGAACCACATTAAGAGGGAACCCGGTAGCCGATAAATTGGAATAATAGCTATTTTACCAAACCGTTGCTGTCAATGTTGCTCTTATTCCCCGGGATATTGAGCGCAAAACGGCGTAATACCCCGAAAATAAACCACTATGAGGTTCTACCTAATTTTTTCGCCGCCTCATTCCAGTGACCACTTCCACCAATTTTAGATAATTTGACAACCTTGTGCGGTACCTATTACGTAAAAAATAATATTAATAAATTAAGAACTAATAACACTACGACAATACGTAGTCATTCAAAGAACCGTGTTGAATTAACGTGTTAATCAGGAGTAATCACTGAATGCACAACTAATAATGGTACTTATTCTGAGTCATTATAACTCATATCATAATATGATAATTTCTGAATCCACGTCAAACCTGCTGTCAAATGACGTCAAACGATAAGTAAGCATGGACGCGAAAAATATGATTTCTCAAGTTGAAATAGTGTTGAGCCTCGATGACATTGAGCGAGTTTACAAGCCTACTATCTGGGAAATTCACTATCTGTTAGAAAACTCGCTCAGTGTCATCGTATTACTTGCTAACTAGCAGATTGTGGACAATCTACGAAAAAAGTTGAAAGGTGGTCAACTTTACTCGCTACTCGCTAGTGTTTGCCTAAAGATGGCGGCCCACCAACAGCTGATTTCGTCTGTCAGAATAAGTTCGGACGGGAGCCGTTATTGGCTAGCGTGTGGCGCTAGCAGCAAGCTCAAGTTTTTTTAGAAAATAACGACCAAATTGGTTCGCGCGAGATTCGTCATTTTAGCTGCTACTGTCGCTACTGAGCGAATAGACAGTTTTGTGTGTCATCATGACGATCTCACTCACCGATTCACCCGCTTTTAAACTTACCGGCTAGTAGCTTGTAAAGTCGCTCTATGTAATCGAGGCCTTTGGAATAAAGTTGTTTGATAAGGTACTGGAAAAGGCAATACTTTCACTGGGAGTAGCGTCATTGACGTCACGGGCGGCTGCCTCTCTAATAATTTATCAATTTAATTAAATGCAGTCCTGATTAAGAATTATCTTCCATTGATAATAAAACTGCAATGGTTTGATTAGCACTATAAAAATTGTTTTATTTCTCGTTTTATACGGGTTTGTTTTTTTATTATTTAAGTGTACAGAAACATTATTAAAAAAAACTAATTTATTTGGGAAACAAACCGTTCTAAACAGGGTGTTAAGAGACGTATTTGATTTACTTTAACCAGTGATTTCTGACATTATTTGGAGTAAAAATGTAAACGAAATTTTGGTCTCCGTTGAAATTTTTGCTGTTTTTTTTTTCAACGAAAACCATTAAAAAAATCACTAGACATTGAATAGTTAGGGTCGGGGTGTGTGGTTGGCCGAGAATTTACTCTGCTGAGTGATCAGTAACGATATAGAAGATTTTTTTGTTTTGTTTGATTTTCAAGAAAACGATTTTGAAAAAAAGGAGACCAAAATTCAATTAACATTTTTTACTCCAAATGATGTCAGGAGCCACTGGTTAAGTAAGTCAAGTACACACTGTATACATTTATACCCTTAACGCCCTGTGTACACATTTTACATTAAAAAAAGAAATGTTTGGGTTGCATAGACCAGTGAAGTTTCCGCATAAAGTACATTTTAACAAAAAAAAATTACTAGCAGGTGCCCGCCATGCGTTGCAATACCATTCAAAGAAATAAATTGATTCTCCGTGCATGTACTTTCTCCGTGCATGTACTTTTCTTTTCCACCTTCCCCGACCTCCCCCTTCCTCGTCTCTTCACCCTCCGCGAATCCAAAAAAAAAATTACCACGCAAAATCTTCTTCATGTATAAAAATCAATATTTGTTTGTTTGTTCGTAATTTATGCCCTGCCGTACCGTTCATCCGATTGCTATGAAACTTTGGTGATTTGTTGTGCACACGCTCGCAAAGGTTACAGGCTATATATATATATATATATGTGTAAGCTCTGGCGTTATGAAATTTGTAAAAATGAAAATGTGTGTATTTCATATATTTTAGCAGCAGGGAGGAAAGGAAGGAAGGGAACGGGGGAGGTGGGGTTTGTGGAAGGGGTGACAAGGGAAGGGTAAGGCAGGGATGGTGGAAGGGGAACGCGAGAGGTGAACGGGGACGAACAGGTAGGTAAGCAGGTAGAATCAATTTTTTCTTTGATTGGCATTGCAACGCATGCCGGATATCAGCTAGTATTTTATAATTAACAACCACACATAATTCTCACAGCTTTTATACCTACTTGTAGATTTTAAATCAGTTTTCTTATAGATCAGTTAGATAAGCTTGATAATATGTACATAATTTTTATCTTGTATTGAACAATAATGCTAATGAAATAATGGTGCAGTATGTCATTACTTGATATTACTACATATGACTTACTTTAACCAGTGATTCCTAATATTATTGGCAGTAAAAAATGGTCTCCGGTGACATTTTTTATGTTTTTGTTTTCAACTTAAAACATAAAAAAATCAGTAGGAAACAAAAGTTAGAGGCGGGGTGAGGGGTTGGTTGGTTGCTCGTTGAGTGACCAGTGCGACACGACATAATTTTTAAGAAAAAAAATCATCGGAGACCAAAATTTCGTTCACATGTTTTACCAAAAATTAATGTCTGGAATCGCTGGTTAAAGTAAGTAGGGTACGTCCCTTAACTCTCTGCATAATAATTATCTTTTAACGATGATCTTCTTAAAATAGTAGCAGCAAAAAAATATTTAGGCCATATCCGATGACCACAGGCGAGCACTGGGCACAAAATGTAAAAAGCTTCGCAGAAAATTTCGGCTCTGCAGTCCACATGTCAAAAGAACCCTCTTCTTATCGTTTTGTGCTACCTTGTACACATTCGAGCTCTGGGTCAATTTCAAAAAGAGAACCATGGAAAAACTTAGGGGCAATACCACAAAGCTTTCCTTATGATGTTCGGACTTCACAGGCACCGCAATGCCTCCTCAATATTCACGGATGGACGAGTTCCTGGATTTGCAGCTCTAATAAGAACCAGGGTGATAGAACTGAGGGGAAGGATCAAAAACTCCAGAAATATCGTCATTGAATCATTGAATCCCGCCTGACTTCAAAATCGAGCATCGAAGAACATTTGAAAAAGATGTTTTTTTTGGCTCCCACAATTTTCGATCTGATGGACCAATAAGTGACCAATAAATGATTTTATTTTACTAAATGCTTATACATATCGCTTGCTGAGGGTTGGTTTGTACTATGTCCACAAAAACTCGTATTGAAAAATAAAAGTTTTTGAGTTTCAAAAAATTATATTTTTGTAACATTTATTTCAAACTAATTGCTATAAATATTTAAAAAAAATACAAAGTTTAATCTACTTATAAGTAAAAGAACAACGTATTTGGTTGAATTTTGAACAAACTAACATATATTTCAATTCACTGCTTAAAAAAAACCTCAAAATACAGGAGTACAAACCAATCCTCAGCAAGCGATATATTCTCTTATAGTACTACTCTCTTTTCTTTCTTTTTCCTTTGTTTAATTTTTATTCTTATTTATAAATATGTTCTTATTTGAATCCCTGTATGCAACTATATACTCATACTATCCGTGGTATGTGTGGGATTGCACTTACCTCCCCACATTCTTAAATAAAGACCATTATTATTATTATAGTATTTATTTTTAATTGGCTTACTTCACATTCTGCACTTGACGTATTGTAATTACTAATACACTTGTTACGGTCAAATTAATGTGATAAGAACACGATTTAATTGCGAAGAGTTCTACCAACGAAACCTTGCGTATACTTACTTCAATTTCATGTTATATCATTATTCCCACAAACCAAGAACGGCGTGGTCCACCAAAAACTGTACAAATTTTGAGTTGTGATAGCAAATTTGTCAACACTTTTTACAAATTACAGAAATATGCGTTTTTAATTTTTTTAATAAATCTCTATATGGGTTTTTACCTGGTGTTGCATCCGAAACTGCTTACGAATTACAGCTTCAGATACGTTTATAAATGGACTATAAATACTAAAAAATGAAACGAAACGAAATGGTGTTTGCTGGAATTGGGTAATAATGTGTTTAGGGAAAACTAAGGAAGCTAGGAAGAAGGATCACTTAACCACTGAACCTCTGCGAACGAGCACACAACACAATCACAAAAATATAGTTTATATAGTTTATATAGTTTCACCGCGGTACCTCGAGGTAGTTATTGTCACAATAATACAAATATGTATAAAACGATATTGTTTAATTTCGATATGGTCAATTCTATTTACTTCTAAAACGAGATTAAGAACGCGAACAACACCAACAATATGCTTTCGAGGTAGTCCTAAAGGTCCGTTTATAATAGGAATAGTCTGTAATCCGTATTCGATAAGCCCTAGGCCGTAGAAGTTGAAAGATAGGAAACCTGTGTATCCGTTTATAATAGATGGCAATAATCTGTTATTTACTTCTACAAGGGAAAAGATGGTTCAACTTTATCTTTTACGGTTTCGGATTGCAGAAAGCTTAGATAAATGCTAAGATTTATGTATTTTCGATCAATACTCTATGGTAACTACCATTCAGTTTAGTTGAATAATAATTTTGTGAATAAATATTTACACGGAGTTAATAGATATTTTACCGAATTTTATTTATATTCGCTAAAGACGAAAGTGATCTAATATATAGTAATGAACATCTCCTATAATCTAATATAATCTCCCGGTTGACAGTTGACATAGACAAGTAACAGCGGCTTAGTCACTTCTATGGGCATATTTTATTCTATTCCTTTTCCAATTATAAACGACCATCTAAAATATTACGGATTACGGCACCGGCCTATTCTTATCGCTTATTCCTATTATAAACGAGCCTTAATTCATCTTCTGTTTATCAGAAACTAATGCACTCGAATTCACTCTTATCATTGTTCCAAATTAAAAATGCTTTTTTAGCAAAATGATGTGGTTAGGGAGGGTATGTACTGCATAAATGACATCCCGGTAGGAACTATGCATATTCTCATTTCAAAACCAAACACCTGATTTATGGTGATAATTATTTAATGGAGATAAAGGAGTAAATGTAGAATAAATTATCAGCTCTTCGATTAGTCACTAGTAGAAAAAGTTAAAATTTTCCTACATTTTGCGATTTTATAGTGATCATACACAGTTTTCTTTTTTCGTTAAGTCTATAATGTCGATCCAGTTGAATCTCCAAACATTAAGTTTTGAGATAACGAGGAAAACAATATTCGAATATTCATCATAAATCAAAAATTATTTACGCGTTTCTGTGTTTTTATGCTAATTATTTTTATTTATGTAAATGTGCTCTAAAATGACACCGGAAGGAATATAATAGCAGTCCGGTACATTAGAATGAAATTTTAAAATTTCTGCTTTACAATTATTGATTTTTCGGTGTTTATGGGTAATCTGGTATTGGCTAGATAGAGGATACGCTTTTGCGTATAACTGCATACTCAACTCAAATTTAGATTTTTCGGAGGTGTCTGACTAATTAACTAAACGAGCGATATGTCGATTACAGAAACTAGATTCAAACAAGAATGAACTAAAACATACAAACAAGATCACTATTTTTAAACTTATTGAAATAAATGGAAATTATCATAAAAAATGGGACGACACGCTTACGATGATAAGTTATTCCAAAATGAATAAAATTCTATATATTTGTGACTGCATTGACATTGACATTCGTTTTATTACGGATATTTCTTGGAAATGTAACAACGTTTATGTAAACTAGGACCAGCGAGAGTTGGTATAGACGTCATCGGCGTTCGTCCTTTTCCTTCTCACGCATCTTGTTTGAAAACGAAAAAGACAGAAGAGACTAGAACGATAACATCGCGTACGATCTCTCGCTGGTACTAGTATATGGCTGCTGGTTATCTATCATATTTTTCCATGCTGTCATTAATAATAATTGTTTTTATTTATTTAATATCCTAGCAACAAGTACTGTCAACGAGATACTTAGAGACATGGTGCAGAAAATTATTGCCTACTATTTTCACGACCGTTGATATAAAAAAAACGGAAAACCTTGGAAAATTTTGTTTGAAAAAACTTCGTACAACATAATAGACACAAACTATAAGCAATATTATTAAGTACTATGGCTGAACAACCTTAAAACATTATTAAAGCTAAATTTTACCGACTGGTATCCCTGAGAGTCGCTTTCCGGTCCATTGCATGATATTGCAAAATTATTCCGGTTCCCGCGTTCGCCTAGTTCGGCTGTTTTACATTCCCTCCCATGTCACTCTAGTTGTAACCAAATTTTATTTTAAAATATAACGTTACTTGTAAATAAATTTGACCGCATAATCAAGAGTTCTTATAGGCAAATTTTCCCTACACACACATTTCAGCTTACAACAATAAATATATAAAAGTAAACATTTATATATTACACAGCCGCACATTAAAACTAACTTGTTCTGGAACCTGGGTACCATTATTGTTGAGGCCCTGAGGAAAAAAATTCCCTCAGGGCCATTGTCATCCTTGGGGATGGTGATGTGGAGAGTCTTTTAAAGTAAGGAAAATAAAGGAGAGAAAGTTCTGGGACGGAAACAGAGAAGAGGGTAGGAATCTAGGTATGTTCAGGAGTGACGAACGTATGAATCCATCCCTCCACAGCAGCGGTACGAGACGATGGGTCGAGGGAGTCCGGCTGGAGAGGTCAAAAAGTCTCCCTCATGAGCACAAAAGCATCCGCCGCCAAGTCCCAGACAAACCTCACCCCATGAAACTTTCTAAGTCACCAAACGCAGCGAACCACTTGGGGTAACCTGTCCCTGTTAGGGCCAAAATATTTCTGCTTTGCAATAAAATCCAAATAAATGGAATATATCTGAACATATCCAGAAACTAAAAACTGTTTTTAAAAGGTGATAAAATATACTTTCAACATTCTCCAATGGAAATAAACATATAATTTTTAAAGTACAAAAATTTTGCATTCAAACATAAAAAAGTTTTAAGAGTGAAAAAAAAAATAAACCTTTTGTTTTTTCTAACTAAAATTACTGATAATGATATAAATAAAAATACGTAAGTACATATTTTATTAGAAAAATGTATGATAAACTTTAATATAGTCTTACTTCTTTGTCGTTCTGTGTAAAAATAATCAATAAACAAATTTCCAAACTTTTTTCAAATTGCGGTTTGAAATTTAGGTTTCATAAAGATGTACGTTTTAATTATTTTGTGGTTAATATAAATAGTGGTGTTTTCTCTATATAGTACCGTTTATATCGTATTTCTCACTATGATAGTAAGGGAGACAGCGATTTCTATGAGACCTATTTAGTGTTAGGTATTATCAGCGCCTCTCCTTTGCTCCTTGGCTCCTTAGTAGACGGCGCCATTCGGCGCCAGGAGCGGGCTGCTCCAATTTGCGCCTGCACTGGGCCGACCCTTTCCATAAACCACAACAACAACAATGGCAGTTATGGTTCACGGAGTCATCTATTTCAACTTCTTCTTTCACAAGTTATCGATGCAGCAATCAATGCCATAAGTTCATCTTATTAATTCAATCTTTTAACCTGAATAACAACCATTGTTTAATATAAACTATCAGCTTTTGAAATAGCCTTTTACCTTCGCCATTGCAATCGTTAATTATTTTCATTGCGGAACCCATGTAATTGTGTAGTACATGTTTATAACTATGGTACCAGTACCTACTGAATATGAGATATAAGGAATGCCTTGTCGTAATCTAATAATCACCTATATCAACAAAGCAGAAAATCTGAAGCAGCCTAAACAATGAATGTGCTCTTTTGTAGCAGCAGTAATTAAATAAAATCTACACTTTACATACAGAGTAAACACAATCAGTCTTTATTTGTAGTAGATACTATTTGCAAGTATGACACAGTTTAAGAACGGTCAGGCAGTACAAAACTTTAACAAAAACATTTTGGGTAGGTACTTCAACAACCCAAATGAAACCTGATTGTTCCCTCAACCGCTCGTTAAACCTTTTAACAAAAGGGTTATAAGTCTATTCGCTCTGGTTTAGCTGAAAGTAATTCAGTCCTGTCAGAGATTTTTTTGAAGATGCGCGGATCGAACCGGAAGGCAACATAACTTTCTCGAGTTACCACATGATCTTATATCGGTCAACCCAGCTGTGACATCAGAACGGTGGGGTAAAAATTCTAACCAATAGCATCCCTCGCCCCTAATTAGTAAGGGGCGAAGCGATGCGGGAAGGGGAAGGTATTCGAGATTGAATAACACTCTCAATATATACTCGAAATGATAAGATCGTTTTATTACACTGTTTTTTTTTTGATAACTACGAAATATCTTCTTTAACAACCGATTTTTTTTAGTAAAAATTCCAAATTGTTTTAAAATTATTCATAAACTGCTCGTTTAAAGATGGCGCTAATTGATTTCTTTTAAGAAAAACACCTTTTGCAAGGTACGTTTCAAAATATTGTTTTCGCATGTACATACGTTGTGAATATGAATAAATAGTTTTGTCAACAATATACAATATTGTATCGGTGATTCAATCCAATATTGTATTTGTTTGCCTTTCTTGAAAAATTGAGTTTTTGTACGGCAAAACTATTTATTGATATTTATAAAGCGTATGTACTTGTCAAACAAACAATAAAAAAATTGAGTGCAGCTTACACGCGGTAGAAGCGGAACTTTACCAAAACAATCTCAACCAATACTTGAAAAGTGATGTCACAATCAAAGCGACCAATGAGCGCAGACCTCGCGTAATTTCCATTTCATATCCCAACCAATAAGAGCCTTTAGAAGTGACATCATTATCAAAGCGGCCGATGAGCGCAGTTGATGCGTTGCAGGTGCAGTAATCGTCATTTCGTTTCATCCGAGATCCAAATCACAGCCGTGCTACAGAAGTTTCACTTCAAAAAGATCCTCCACACAGCATCCTCAAAGATGACACGCCCTGAGGGATTTTTTTCCTGAGGGCCCTTTTTGTGGAGTATTGTAAAAAAAACTGAAAAAAAAACTAAAAAACACATTAAAAACGACATAAAAGACAAATAAACTGTAATTAAATAATTTTGTGCTATAGAAGTTTCACTTTAAAAAGATCCTCCACACAGCATCTCCAGAAATGACAAAGGCCCTGAGGGATTTTTTTCCTGATGGCCTCTTTTGTGGAGTATTGTAAAAAAAAACTGAAAAAAAACCTCAGAAACACATTAAAAACGACATAAAAGACAAATAAACTGTAATTAAATAATTTTGTGCTATAGAAGCTTCACTTCAAAAAGATCCTCCACATAGCATCCCTAAAGATGACTTACGCCCTGAGGGATTTTTTTTCTGAAGGCCCCTTGTGTGGAGTAATGTAAAAAAAAACTGAAAAAAACAGATTAAAAACGACATACAAGACAAATAAACTGTAATTAAATAATTTTATTCAGCCTCGGCACAGGACCTCCAAGTGAGAAGGACTAAGAAATAAATTATCTTTTCTTAAATTCACCATTTTGTATGTACAATCTTTTATACAGTCGCTAAAATAAAATAATAAAAAAATAAAATAAATAAAAAATAGAAAATTTAGATTTAAATATTTAAATGTCGGAGTTGTGTATTACTGATTATGTGATAATCAATTAATTGTGGAAACCAGCAAAAATACTCACCTAAAGCTCTTTCAGATAAACACGTGTAATTTTGATTGACTTGCCGTCAAGACCCTCGTTACTTAGGCCATATAATTATCAATTAATTAGACGGTGAGTTCAAAGATAACGAAACGAAGAAACATACCTATTATTTAACGACCATAAGGATTTACAAATTGTAGGCACGAAAAATAATTTGATTGACCTCAAACTTGAAAATAACAAATAAAAAAACTACGGATATCAATAGCAAAGGTACGTTACAAGCATTTTATTGATTGATAATTTATGCCAGTTTCAAATGGACAAACACAAAGTGCGAATGAATTAGCACATATATACAAATGGATAACTTTAATGCGCACAATATTTTCAGTTGGAAAGATATTTATTTTAAATGAACAAATAAAATTGATTGATGTTTATGATAATTTGAATATTATATTTCTTTTATTATATACATCAACGTTTCTGTAATTCATTTCATTATATTTAAAGTACTAATTAGATCATTGGAGATTATTTTTTTTTTTTTTTTTTTAATCATTTATTCCAGATCTCGGGATTCCAGATTATCCACCACTTACCCGCCCTGGTATAATTAACAGATAGTTACTCATTCAAGGCTCTCGCAAGGACTCTAAATTTTTTTAATGAACGAATCTACATTTAAGTTTGAAATAATCTAGATCTCCAGTGACCCTGCATACGGTGTTAGGAAGCAGTATGCAAGTCCTTACATAATATACAAAATGCGAAAAATATAGAGCAAGTTAGGAATACAAACTGATTAAAAAAGAAAACAGATAAACATAAAAGGCGGCTGCTCGCAGGGTATTGGCATCTTGCTTGCAGTGTATGCTGCAAACATCTGCAAGAAAAGATAATGAAAACAAATATTGTGATATGAAGACTGCTTAAGTCGGGGGGATACCTCTCTCGTCATCTGGCAGTACCAGCGAGAATGTGTATGGTGGTCGGTCTGCCATGAATGAATCTCAACGTCCGCGCCCTTTAGCCGGTTTCTCGGTTGTGCCTTGACGATAGTGAGTGGTAAGTAGGGGAACGTACCCGAAGACCCTAAAGATGGAAGAATTAGATCAGTTATATGTAACAGCTCAGAGTGTTGGGTAGGAATTAACTAAGAAGGGCATGGTTATTTTAGAAAAGCAGACCCTGGTCTGGTGGGCGAAGCACAGTCACCAACTAACTATAAAATTCGTGTTAAGCAGCAGATTTTATTTTTCTGGGCAAAGAAACAAGTAACTTCAGGCGCTATTGTTAGAAACATCTGAGATTTTAGTGATACATTTATCAGAATTAATTAAAATATATCCCATGGAAAGATTCATTTTCTAGGCTTGCTAGGGCAAATTCGACAGGGCCACTTTCGGATATTTTTGTTCACGCTTTCTCCACTTATTCTGATTTTAGAGTATCTATGTTTGCTAGGGCAACTTTGATCGTAGGTCCGTCCAATATACCTTCGTTAATATTCCGACTTTATTCCAAAGTATTATGCCCTCTTGAGCATACTTTCGTCCTTGCTTATTCGATTTCATGCTCCACTGCCTTACATCAAACTTAATATCAGAATTGCACTGTGAACTGCTATTTTCGCTTCCTTTGAATTCTCTCATTCATTCATTCTTCTGCATTCATTCCTCCACGAATGAAATAACCTGTAACCTGAATTCATCTTTCTTCCGATGACTCTTTAAGCTTTCAAATCTGTTGTAAGCCGAGGAATTCTAAAGTGCGAAAACTCATTTAATTGCTCCGAGGCTTCGCCGGTCATAACTATTACAGATTATAGGTGTCGTATACGGCGTGATATACATCTCCTTTCTTTCCCTAAAATTACCCTCCACTCGGCAACCTCAAAGATATTGTAGGCCCCGAGGGTAATTGTTTTCCACAGGGCCCCATGTGTGGAGCTAATATAATATATTTATGAAAAATTGTACAAAAACATACACCACAGTAAGGGCCAAAACTTGTTAGGAACATTTCGATCACGGAAAAAATCTGAAATGCTGTAAATGTCAATTGTTCAGGAGAGCGAAAAGTTTTTTTTTTTTCAAAAATCAAATATTCTGTTTTTGTAGACCTATAATTATGTTGTTTTTTTTTATAAAATGTCGTTGGATAGATCTTTCAGAATAACTAACATTTTTTGTAAATTTTTAATAAAAGTATTTTACTTATTTTTAATTTTTCAGAAAGAATCCTCTTAAATGCACGTCGTAAAATTTTTAAAATTTTTTTTTTTTTTTTTTAATTTTTTTTTTTTTTTTAATTTTCCTAGAAATATGTCGACATCGCAGATCAAAAGAGAAAATAAAAACAAAGAAAAATGACATATTTAACACATTTTTGGATTTATTGTCCGTTACAGCATTTCAAATTTCCCTTATCGACATGTTTATTGCCCAAAGATATTGAAAAATAAGAGATATGCTATCGGCAGTTTTTACTGGGAGGGACTGTGTTACCTTGTGTCGCCGATATTAAACTAAACTAAACTAAATGAACGAATTCTTCCCGTATTCAAACAATGCCCATTAGGCAGTAGTCCGCCGTCGGTCGGGCGGCCATCATAGCATATCTCTTGTATTTCAATATATATCTTTAATATTGCCCCTTACTGTGAGGTATGTTTTTGTGCAATTTTTCATTGATACATGTTGTGTAGTTAATTTGCTGGTACCTACCATTCTCTTCTTTTATTTCTACTATATACTGTATTATTATTCGATAACAGTCTGTAAACAAATTTAATAATAATTAAATTAAATAAATTACCGGTGGAAGATCTCATGCACTTTTTATACTCCGAAATGTTCGTTAATGTTGAGTCTTGAGTCAAGTCGCTCGATGGCCAATCAACGAATCAACAGAGCGACTCAACTGCCGATGCTGCATTGACATTTTTAACGTCATACAGACAGTGACCAGTGACCCAATTTTATAGAAGCCAAGTGACCCAGAATCCGCCTGGGAGGAAGGGAGGTGACAGAATGGATTCTGAATTTTATAACCGGCCCAAGTGTTTTATGATATTTGTTAAGCGATTCTGATTCCAAGATAATTGATTTAAAATGCGCCGTACAATTTTTGGAAACAGATTTAAGACAAATGACCCATTTTATATTAGAATTATACCTTAGGTTTTTTATAAATACTGGTTTGGGACCATGACTAACTAGGACAGAAAACCAGTTTTACTTAGTTTTTGAAGACCAAATCATTCTCCATATTTATATAAACCGATTTTTGGCGTTCGTCATGACTCTTATATCAGGCATTATCCTAACAATTTCTTCCTGGACGTTGGTCTTAAAAACCTTGTAGGGTCCTTGGACGGTTCACATAAACACGGGATTTCAAAAAACCACAGAAAAAAAATCACAAGGGGATGAATCGGGAGAGTGGGCAGGCCACTCCAAATCGTCCCTAATTGAGATGAGGCGCTCTGGGAACAAAACATGATCACAGAACATCCGTTCGAAAAGTAGGCCTCAACGGCAAACGCACGCTCATCACTGTTGCAACGCATGATGGCGACTAAACTGTATCGGGATAAAACTTTATAGTTCCGCCTCTCGAACGAGATCACTAGCGCTCCGCTACGACATCAACCGACTGAATGGCGCGCATTTTAAAAGAGGAAGTCATACTGCCGCACCCCGTTTAATAACACCATATTGTTTTTGTCGTGTTAACATGAAATACACATTGTCTGAACAAGTTTGACAGTTATTTAAATGTGAGGAGTGTCGTTTTTTTCCAATTTTTCCTCAATTTAAAAGATTATAAATGACACAAACGACGAAAACACTTTTGGCTGAGGTCATGCCTAATAAAAACACGCTGAAGTACCTACACGTACACATAAAGAAGTTTATTTGTAAGAATTAAAGTAGAATAATCATAGAGCTGGAAATCAGAATAATCTAGACTGAATCGATTTATTCTCGTTTTGCATATACAAAGGAAACAAATGAACCATTCGCAAACAATTTATAACAATAAAATTTAAGTATTTTTTTCGCACCTTGTGGGCGTGAAACATAATATTGATGATTTTCGTATAATTCAAATAAAGTTTATCTTGCCTTAGACGTAAGGAAATGTCAAATGAAATTGTTTACAGGAACCTGTTTTAGTATGATTAATTAGATGGTGTTTTACTTACTGTTATTTTAATTAATTGAAACATGATTATGTATAATTTTTATTATAAAATAAATTAGCTGAATTTACATAAATTAATATTTTGGGTGATGTAATAACCATTTTTCGGTTTACAACTAAGAAAGTAGGTTAAGCAAACTAAGACGAATATTATTTATGTTTGGAGTTATTTTAAAGAAAATTAAACATTTTTATATGCTTTGGTGGGAATACGGAATACGTATCTTGTTTTACATAAAGATAAACATCAAAATTCTCAAAATGTGAGCTTAGACGTCATGTAATACACAGCTTTTTCCGACGGTAATTTCTGGGTCAACGCTCTAACGGAAATTATTACTTATTACACTCATATTTTAGCTGCAATGTTTGTCAATCATGAAATGTGGAGTAATGAAATGTCTCATTCATACGTTCAACTGCGGTGTTGCTAAAATATAAGGGTGCGTTTAAAGGGGTAGGTGTTACCGCAAGCCGAGTCACGAAAGGAACGAAGCTTCTGCAAACGGCGCGAAACTCCAGTTGAACTCCAACACTTGCAGTTGCTCCGTTCCTTCCCATAATTGTTGTAAACAGAGCATTAGAAAACGTATACAGTAGACACCTACATTATATGTAGATAGTATATCTACGGATATTTAACCAAAAATACCTATTTTATATTTTTATTATTATTATTATTATTATATTAATGTTATTTAATAAAGTTCTTAATCCTTCAATTGAATTCAATTTAATACAATTTAATACAGATTGAATCAATAGCTTGAGAATTTAAGCAAATAAATCCTTAATATTGGTATTCTTCAACACATTAAATTATAAAGGTATCGTTTGAACCATATATTTTTCTTTAAATAAGATCATTAAAACGATATTTTCAAAGCCTTTAGCAATAACTTAACACCTGGTAAATGAATACATTAGTCGTCACGCCTTCTATAATCTTACTTTTGATTGGGGGGGGAGGTAAGGTTTTAAAGAGGCGAAAAAAGGCATATTTTGATGATTTTTTTTTGAGATATGAATAATGTTGGTTTATTTATTTTATATACACCTTATAGTATGACATCTGAGATATCTTTGAAAAAAAGTTTGATCAAAAATATTAATAAATTAGTCCGTGAGAGCGAATCTCCGGAGGCGCCTCGAAAAAAGGTGTTAAGGGGTGAACAACATAACTCGTTAACGGATCATTTGAAACAAAAAAATCGATATGTGTTTAAAAAGTGATATATTTTCTCAGGTAGTGACAAGGCGTTGTTTTTTGCAGCATGTTGAAGTCAAAAAAGCGATTTTTGCTAAAATTTTCGGTGAATTTGTTATTTTAAAATGAAAAAAATAGTAAAAAAGCTCGTCGTCACTAACTGTTGATTTATGTGTAAAAATAGTGTACAAAATTTCAAAAGAATCGGTCAAGTAAAATATGAGTTATGATGATCACCAACTTTAAAAATTTGTTTGCAAAAAAATCGATTTAAAGTTTTTTTATACTCGAAATATACTTGAATCGAGCAAGAGGGCCGGTCGCTTGAAATGCTGTATCTTCATTATTTTGCTCTATGCTTCGTTAGTTAATATGTTAAATTATATTGTTTATGTGTTTTCCGTTAGTTCACATGGAAAAAAAATAATATTTTAACTATTATGAAACGCCTCTAGACTTAACATTTACAAAATAAATGTAGGTAGCTACTAGCAAGTAATATTATATATGTAATACTTCGACCCTGACGTCGATCCTTTAATAATTAGCATAACGCTTTCCGTATTTCCTCGGTGTGACCTTTTTAAATACGATTGCAACACTTTATATGTATATAATCAATTTTGTAAAAGTAATAATATAGGTTGCCAAAAAAACACATAAATCAGATAAGTCTCTATGTGGGATGAATGGAATTCATACGCAGAATTTTTGAAGTAGATAATCGAGGTTGAATCTGGATAAAATATTCTTATGTTCCTTGTTGAATCCCAGGAGTCGATGACTTTGTCTGTTAGGTATTATTACCACTAATTGCGGTATATGGTAGAATAGCGCATCTTTTGCCAGCACAAGTAAAGGGGGGGCTATATTTTAGTTTAGTCAAGTCCCATCTGAATTATATCATTGGAATAATGTAAACACATCACGTATTTAAACGACCTACAAAAATAATGCGGAATATAGTTATAGAAACCTTTTTTCTATAATCCAGATTCTCCCATCAAAAAAGTATACCAAGAAATGAACTTACTGAAAACCATAAAACTTTTCAAATACAGCATGCAGTAAGTCTATTAATCTACAAAATCCAATACTGACTGATAAACACAATATTTATGAAAACATCACAAGAACACTACACAAGACAACATTAATAGTAATAAATTATACACAAATTCGGTAAGAAAGTGGCAAAAGAAACTGTCATGGCGGTGTACAAATGCAATACCCTCCCCGACAATTTAACAACAGTAAATAGAAAGAATATGAAAAACTGCCCTTTGAACAAAATAAAAATATACTTTCAGGAAGTAAATAATAATATTAAGAATTTCTTTTAATGTTACTTAAGTTAAGAAAGTGAAATATGTACCCATTTTTTAAGCTCTCTCTCCGATGGCGCTACAGCCCATATCGAGCCTTGGCCTCCCGCAACATTCACCTCCAACTCCTCCTGTCCTCAGCGGCTGACTTCCAGTTTATTATCTGGAGAAGCTGTGCTGCATCCCCTCTTACCTCGTTTTCCCACCTCAATCTGGGTCTTCCCACTTTTCTCTTTCCACCTGGGTGTCCAGTAAAATTCTTTTTGGGACGCGTATATCCGGCATTCTCTGTACATGTCCATCTCAACCTGAGGAGTCTCATGTGGGCTGAGATGTTCGGGGCCTGATATATATCGTACAGTTAATTTTTTAAGCTAATAAATAAAAATATATATTTTAGAGGCATTTTTAATGTCAAATATATCTTTATAAGAGAGGAAAGGCTGATGAGGGCATTCGCATAATTGTTATTCCAAGAAACGATACGTCAACAAATGATAGGAAAAAGTTAAAATAATGGGTTTCTGGTTCCAGCCCCGATATATGAAAGTGTGGCATGGTATTATAATCCATCTTTCGAATTTTTATAAAAATGATAAGAATGTAAGCGTGGTAAACAAGAGATGAAAGAGATGAACGACGAAATGAGATATGATTGATGAGAAACAAAACACGGTCAAGTCAATCAAGAATCAATATAACTGAAGAGTACTGTGAGATATCTAAAAGAGCTATCGAGCTTCTCACATGGATGGCAGGGATAAGAGCTTTCCTGAAAGTCCGCACTGCCTGAACCGCGGCGGGATTGGTTCCCAGTTAGTTCGCCCGAGGGCCGAGGGCCAAGTTTAGCGGCCACAAAAGACAGTGGGAACCAGATCAATTATAGCCAGCTCCTAGTTAGGTCGTCTAACCGTAGTCACTACTTGTAATACGCGAAGTATTAATAAATCACAGATTTACCAAAAGAACTCTATTTCTTCCATAATAGAAATCCTCCTTCCAAGACGTGATGGAGATACTGATTGTGAGAACACAACAAGTATACACATATCATGTATGAGAATATTAATCA
Organism: Glyphotaelius pellucidus; assembly: GCA_936435175.1. Lineage (NCBI taxonomy): Eukaryota > Metazoa > Arthropoda > Insecta > Trichoptera > Limnephilidae > Glyphotaelius > Glyphotaelius pellucidus. The sequence goes on along the minus strand of OW386537.1, from coordinate 7,124,735 downwards.
CACAGGGGTGTATGCCAGGACAGACTTGTTTTGTGTTACATTTCATCTGCCTACCCCTGCGAAGATATAAGATGGTATATTATTGTAAGGAAACGTGTAAATGTTCGAAAGAGACAACCGTGTATGAACGAGCCAGCATGATTGTGTGTATGTTATAAAAGCTTTTGACTGCTGTGTTCCACGTCTTTTCCTGAATACATTCCGAGTTTGTAACTTGTATCATAGTACACCAATGACATTATTGGTAGACAAAATACCAGTTTTTAAATTCTACCCACAAGAGTAATTATTTACTACCGATCAAAAAAAAAATTATTTAGTTATCGATCTTATATCACAAAATGAGCATTCTCTGCAGTTGGCGCAGCCGGTAGGCTCTCTTCAATTCTGTGGTATTTCAATGTGAACTGTAGGCTTTATTTATTCATGGGCATAAATTTTGTACCGGTAAATGAGGAACTTTCAATCAGAATTCTAAACTAGGTAAAACATGCTCCCGTATTACAGAGGTCAAACATTTGAAAATTTAAGATTTAGACACAATCCAATACTTTTCCTGGTATGACGTAATAGTCTGAAAAATTTCAAGCAAGTTTCTGCGCAGAATTTATCATGTTGGTATTCATTGTCCATAACTCTTTAGGAACATGCTTCTACTCGTAAACCTTTACTTGTATTTTATCTTAATTTATAAAAAATGGATGTTTGTTTGTTTGTTCCGTTTGCGCTCCTAAACCATTGCACCGTTGCGATGAAACTTTGGTGATTTGTTGTACGCATGCCTGCGAAGGTTCTTATATATAATGGTGAGCTCTAGCGTTATTAAATTATTTTGATTGCGAAGAAACGTTAATGATTTGTTATGCGCACGCTCGCGAAGATTTCTATATATTCTATATATCTGGGAGTAAACCGGCTGTTCAGATATGGTCACCAAACAGAACTAAAGCCATTAAAGCAACGATTCCTTCCCAAATGGCAGTATTTGACCAGCTACTATGCTGTTATTGTAAACTAGATCTGGACTTATTGGACCTCGTCCCGCTTCATTTTTAGTTACATTATTAATTTTGCAGATCCATCTCAAATCTATTTGCGCCTCCCCCAATGATATGTGCAGGATTGAGTTAACATTCTTTGAGGCTTCACTGAGTGATTGGCTAAGGGACGCGGATGCTAAGTGTGGTTTATGGTCAGGCCGAATGGGATTCACATTTTTTGTTCGTACTTGCCAACTGATTTGAGATTTATTGTATTTTTTATGTTCTCTATTTTATACAGGTGCTTACAGGTTTTTACACGATACAATGCCGCCATATGGAGCATCACGAATGAGTTTTTCTTTTGCCCTGTTTAATTCATATTTGTCTTTTTTTATTTATTGAAAAATAAAGTATAATATAGAAATATAAGCTGCACATCTCACTAGGGAATTCCTGTATCGAGATGTGCAGTTTTTACAAAAAAAGGTATTAAAAAAAACATCCATATAAACTTAACATATAAAGATAAATACAATTATGAGTAAATAATAACAATAAGTATAGTATAGTAAGGAAAAAATAATACGAAACTTAAGTAGATAAATTTTATAAAAAGCAGTTTTTATAAACAGTAAATAAAAAGTATAGGTAAATAATAAAAATTATACATAAAAAATATAAAAATGTAGTTAAACATAAAAAAAATCTACATAGTTTAATAATATGCATAACGTAAGACAACTAAAATTCTTACACAGGCATAGCCTTATTAACGTATAGTCTTACTAACCTATGTTTTTGCATTTTGTTTTTCCTGTTAAGCACTTGCATACTGCTTACTAACAACGTACGCAGGGACACTGGAGGTTTAGATTCGTTCAAAATAAATAAATGTAGCTTCGTTTAAGAAAAAAAATTAGAATCTTGCGAGAGCCTTGAAGGAGTAACCATCTGTTACTTATACCAGGGCGGTCAAGTGGTGGATAACCTCCAATGTTATTGTAAACTAGGTGACAGATTAATCGATTGTCGCGGAAATGGAGAATTGATTAATTTGGCAGGCGTACAAATGCGACATATATATTTTGTTGCCGAAAACAGTTATCTACTCATCTCAAAAACCTAACGACCTCAAAATGATTTATCCGCTGAAATGCGGAAATTCAAATCATCAGAATATCAATAATTCTAATCAATCCCGTGTGTCCGGTCCTCGCCGGGTTAGGGGTAAAGTCCGATTTTTTTGATGAATCGGCAGATGATTCTCGACCCAAACGAGCATTCCTCGCGATTAATATGCTAAATAACGAATCATTAAACTTTATTGTCAAAACTGGTTGGAAAATAACCAATTATTACCTTTTATTCGGCCCATTGCTCGTATAATAAATACATTATGAATAAAACGCCATAAATCGCAAATTCCATTTACAGTATAATCTTACACCTTAACTCCTTGCCAGGGTATTTCTTTAAATGTTACTCATTTTAGATTTTACTCATTATCGGCCGGGTAAAAGACCACCATTCAGAATCGAAACGTTGCTTGAAATGGTGTTGTTGTGAAAAGCTGTGTGTTGGTGGCCAGATCCCAGTATCCCAGCAATTATGTTGAACTATAACACTTTGTTATATGATATTTTATAATGATGTTAAATATGCTCAAATTTTCAGACAAGAATTTTCACTGACTGGGTATTTTTATATAAAATTCTAAACGATTTAATTGATAGTCCGATATTGCTTGAGCTGATAAGTTTCCGGATACCACAACGTAATACCGGAAGTCAGGATTTATTTCAGTGCAGAAATTCTGGTACTAACTACCATATGTATTCCTCTTTTCCCAGAATACTAATGGAAGGAAATAACCATACCAAGTCAGTGAACATCTTCAATGTATCTTTAAACAAATATAAAACATTGTTACTGAGGCTATTCAATTATGTACAATAAATACTGTATATATGTTATTATTCATAAAATATGTCAAAGCCACCTAAAAGGGCGTTAATAAATAAATAAATAAAAAGATCTGAAAAGCCAGGTGCTTTTCAATTTTCTTCTTCCTTATCTCTTTCTTCTCCCTTTTCCTTTTTCCTATGGCTTTTTTATATGAATTCCGCACAAGAGTCCCGACTGCTCCCGTCTGAAGCCAGTGAGACTATGGCATCCCCAATTGGGGTATGTTGTGAGGCTGAAGGTAGTAGGGAGAGGAAAGAGATGGGGAAGAGGAAGGTGGGGAAGGCTAGCTAATGCAGATCTGGTCACCAAACACGGCTAAATTCATTTCAAGCAACGTTTCAATTCTGAATGGTGTTCTTACAGCAGGGCGATACTGAGAGTATCTTCCACTCTGGAACGTGCCGCAAATATGCTATATATTATTTTAAATGAATGAAATGTGAAATAATACAGATTAATCAAATAAAATTTATTTGCCACGCCGGGATTCTATCCTGCGACCTTCGGATTGCGAGTCAAGAGCCTTACCGCTAGACCATGCCGGCCGTCTAAAGACAGTTGGGAGCAGTTTGTTTTGAGCAGCAGTCAGTTGGGACTCTTGTGCGGTATTAATATAACAAATCTTTTTTCGTACATAATTTGGAGAAGGAGTCATTCCAGGCGCAAATGGAGCAGGCGTTCTTCATAGCTAAGAATTTGCAATATACTTACTATATCCGTTCATCCGCAGAAAATTGAACCCACACCTCTAGACTCAAAATAAAATGAATACACCACTACCTTGTGGTATAATTGTCTAACCTTTCAAGACGAACAAACGCCATATCAATAGATACATATTGCTTGATTAGAACAGTAATTTAATCAGGGGGTTTTGTAAAGTTTCTCAATGATACACATTATTTACGGGAAACAGCGAAGGAGCCGGAATTCTGCTAAAAAAAACTCAAGGTCGAGAGTCGAGACTGAATCTTGTAAATATGAAAACGCCAACTCAAAATTGAAATTAATTACAAAATATCCGGCGTATCGCAAATTACTCTAAACGTGTATTAGATATTATATTTAAAGGGGCCTCTACGGGGATTAAACCATTGACCTTAGGTGCACGACCAAGCCATTCGACCTTACATGACATGTGTGCTAGGCACCCACACTATAATGAGCTTATTCAGTAATATCATGTATTAATTCGGTATTAAGCCTTCAGTATGCCGGAATAGATAAGAGAATTAGATTAGATTAGAAATTACAAAATTTTCAGTATTCTGCAGACCGGAAAAACGTTAAATTGGTTTTTTCGAAGGTTAAGTTAACTATCGATCTTTAAGGGTTGTTTTTCCAAGTATCTTTTCTTCATCTTTGTTTCTAAGAACACCCTTAAAAACAGTAAAATATTAAAACATCAATACACGTGCAAAAGTATTGTCAACCTTGTTTATCCATGTCACACAAAATCACATATACGCATAGAGACATACCATCTTCTTCTACCAACACAACAAACGCATAGCTTTCATTGGCTCCGGCACTTTGACAATACGTCGTAGTTCCACATCTCTCCCTTTGTTTTTACGATCTGGATAGACATGGGTAGGGTAGATAAATAGTGTTGCAAATTCGATTTTTAAAATGAAGCCTGACGTCACCCGAAAAGGAGCTAAAAAAGAGTGAAAATCTTGTATAGCCTAAGTTGTTAACGAAAATTCACCAACGTGGGGGGTTGGCTAGATTTTGAGAAGAAATAAACCTGTTTCTGCAAATTTTCGTGTATCCGGTATTAAGGGGGTTGGGGCCAGAAAAATTATGTTCGTTTCTGAGAGATGGAGAGGAGGGGCGACTACAAAAATTCTGAGGTAAAAAAAAAATGTTTTCAATACGAAAATAACCGGTTCCTTAAAGAAATAATTGTTAAATTGTTAGTTTTGACTAAAAAGAGGAGCTAAATTATCTGAAAAACGAGCGAAACCACTTTTTTGAGGCTGACGGCCTCATTTTGGAACTTAATCTAACCTGAGTTGACAAAACCGATTATAAGCCCTAGCTTGTCAGAGGATTATGAAAGAATGCATAAAAATAAAAAATAAAAACTCTTGAATTCCATTATTCTTTAGGAATATTTTACCTCGGTAAGCATCTATATTAATAAAATCAACCACATCGTTAATTAAATAGAAATCCAAAATTCAAACTTTTTATAAAACATCGCCTTTAAATTGAGCCATTTTATATCCTGTAATTATGTAATGATTAATGATTAAGCTTAATGCACACGGGAAATATATTGTATACATATGTGGGCGTGGCCTTTCTCACAATATCGCTCGCCGTACAATCTTAATAAAATATAATATTATATATACTTCGACCACAGACCTCTTGTTTTGAAATACAAGTGTACAAAATGTCATCAATCTCGGATTATTCCGATGATGATTTTATAACTGTAGACTTATTTACGCATCCAATCCCTGCAGCTCGCCCTTCACAGACACTTCTTTATATAAACCTGCTCTGTTGATATATATATTTTTTTAAACTTCGCTTCCTTTAAAAAGCATATATATTTGATTTATCCTATTCTCTTATAGATTATCCTCAAAAATAGCACTCTTTTTGGGGTGAATTGCATATTTAAAAAAAAGCTTGAATGTACGCGGGTATTACGCAAAAATCCTTAAATGTTTCAGATTGTTAACAGTAACAAATTTAATACACACTGCTCTGTAACTACATTCGTAGTACCTACTTACTTCTTTTATGTGTAATTGTTGTGTACTTTTATTTTTATAATAATAATAACAAACTTACGTTAGCAGAAAGAAAATTACATTATTTACAATTGCATAAAATTAACTATTTTTATATTAATTGCTAAAAAATGTTTTATACCAATGCCACCGGTAAGTTTCTAGTACTTGAGCTGCACAGGAATCATGTTTTGAGTAGTATTGTGACAATAATTGCTAAATCGTATTCTGTAAGCCTGAGCCCAAATACGAATCTGATTGTTGAACTCCTTTGTACAACTTGCTTATTGAATACTTATACCTACTTGTGTTGTGCCTGCATAAGTCTTTCATGCTCAGTTTATCATTTATGTACTATATACTTGTTATGATGCTCCTGTACAACTTACCAATATTACACGTAAAAGCCATCAAGGCGTAAATAAACAAATGGTTGATAGATATTTGCGATACTTATATATTATATTCCTCATGCGTTACAAACTTAAAACTCATTTCATGCCCTCTGCTATTTACCATAACTAGAAATAACAATGAAGAGTGACTTATGGCCAAGGAACCAAATAAAATGGAGATACCTGTTTCTTATCTCATTTGTATATTATTAACATTAAGCTTTATTGGGCAAGATTTTCGCTACGATTCAAGGTTACCTTTTTTCTCAATAGATAAATAAGAAACGGGAAATAGTAAACACCTGAAAAATTAAAAAAAATATAATCATAATAAAAGAGAATAAATCTATGATTCAACACGATTTTGACAAAAGGCCACTTGCATCACATTTTTTTCCGGTTTAGGCAAATATTCTAAGACATTCCGTATTTTTTATGGTATTTTTGAAACCCTGGGAATTTTTTGAAAATTTCAATTCGAAAAATCGGAACATTTTTTATAAACCGGAAAGACGGGACATAATTTATAAAGTACCTGTAACGAAGTTCGCAGGCAATAAAGCAAGTAAATTTTATGCTACTTCCACACCAAAGCCAACCTTACAACTTCGAACTCCAAAATGGCGGACATCGAACAGCTGATTCGGCGCTGTATCTTATCAGTTGCCTATAATTCGGTTTCTATAATATCAATTTCGATTCGTAAAACTTTAAAAATTGAAATTTTAAACAATTTTTATTCGCTACAATATTACCACTCTCCCGTTATAATATTGCGCAGACAGATTTGGGCCAAATCATTAACATTAATTTTTCATGCTGTGAACATTTCTAATTGGAGTGTTAATATTTATGTAATATACCAACGGCAATTCTATTATTGTAATAATTGTTAACACTCTGTAAATGTTTCAAACAATAAATAAATAAATAAATCATCCAAACGCTTGCAGTTCGAAGTTGGCCCCAGTGTTGTCGTACCATTAGTTTCAAATTCAAAAAATTTCGGAAATCAAAGTGTCGTAATATATTTAAAAAAAAAACAGTGTGAAATTTTATAAAAGAAATTGAATATTATCGGAGAAGGAACATGTTCATGTAGTGACGTCACGAGCCCAAAAAACGGATTTATTTAATTAAAAATTCAAAAAAAAACTGTAAATTTAAAAAAAAAAAATTGTAACATTTTAGTAATCTTAGTACAAAAATCTATCCACACGATTTTTTCCAAGTCATTACGAAATCCATGCAAGTGGCCTATTTTCATTTTGACATTTCTCAGCAATATTTTTAATATTTTTAAAAACGTTTTTCCTTGCAATAAATTAAGTGTTTTAATTTATACGTTTTTATGGAGTATTTTAATTTTTTGGAAACAAAAACCAATTTTCTATCTGGGAGGCGGGAATGGGTAATGCCGCCCCGGGGACAATTTATTGGATAACCAACACCCCTGCTATAGGTCACCCCGAGTGGTTCGCTACCTTTAATAACTTAGCACGGGTGTCCGGGTTCGTAGGGTGAGGTTTGTTTAGGCATTGACGGCGGATGCGTCTGCCCACTGCGTGCGGGCCGGATCGGGAGAGACTGGTTGAGGGAGACCTTTTGACCTCTCCAGCCGGACTCTCTGATTCATTGCCTTGCACGGCATTGGGAGGAATGGATTCATACGCCCGTTAACCCTGGACACTCTGAGCGTTCTCCTCTTCCTGGGTGGATCTAATGTAAAAAAAACGTTTTAGATTGAATAAAAATTTTACCACTCAACTTAAATATTTATTCACATAAACTACGTACACAAAATTAGAACTAATATACAATTATGAATGTGTTTTAAAAAATCTATACTATTAATATTATAAATGCGAAACTGCTCGAGTTTGTTTTTTACGCTTTCACGCATTAACCAGTAAAAAGATTTCCAAAATTCTTTCACCAATAGAAAGTTGCATTATATGCGAGGACTATAGACTGTATATAATGGTAAGCTTTTGCGTTATGAAATTATAAACATTAATATATTATATTTATTATACGTTTTCTGTCGCTAACAAAAGCGAGTTATTGCTAATGTCAGAAAACAAATCGTTGCCATGGAAACGCTGTTGATATATTTTTTATTTAAGGCGTCGTAGTATAGTAATATCTATCTATCTGTATAAAAATAAGTCTTCAAAATGTTGGTACGCGCATAACTTCGAACGACTTGAAATTGGATAATTCTTTTTTTGCTATTGGTTAGCTCAGGCATTATGAAATTTAGGAGGCACGCGAGCTGTTTGAAAACTGAACGTACCGAGAATGAATGTATGGAATGCGGGTGGGGGCTGGGGAGGGCAGTGAGGGGGTAGGGTGGGGGTGGCGGGATAATTAATAAGTACAAGCTCTACTATTTCCCCTTAATACCATGCGAGCGAAGCCGCGGGTTAAAAAGCTGGTCAGAATATAATAATAAACTTTTCAAATCCAGAAAAGCTTAGGAACAACACAGAATTTAAATAATTCATCAAATTTCGAAGTAAAATTCAAGTTCTGTTAAAGCCCTATTATGTAGTTAATTTCTGTTATTATCAAAGTTCCAAATAGCCATAAAGGGGTATTTTTTAAAAATTGTTTCTCATATTATTTATTTCTTATATTTCATAGTAAAGTCACGAAAAAACATTTACGCTTATATTTTTTGTTATCTAATTAATAATTTTATTATAATTCCAATACATAGAAAAGGTAGTAAAAGCTTCCATTTATTCATAGCATATTTTTGAAGTTCATAATGTAAACCGATTCGAAGTAAAGAATAATATAAATAGTATCTAAATAGGATTTCACGTACAGCTTCATCATAATATCTTAACAGATTTAAATATACATGGGTTCATAGTCATATTCATAATAATAAGCCATTTTAGCGTAAAACTACCTCATATATATTTATTAGAAAATTATAATCAAATCAAAGTCGTAAACTTTTTACTGCTATATCTGCCTATGTAATAGATTATTATATAATATATTATGGTTTTCCCATAACCGATACATTATATTTATTTCAAGTTTATTACTATTATGAATTCGCATTTTATGTCTTCGGCATCTCATTTGACTAAAATAGATTTTTATGAACAGGTTTTTAATTAACAATATTTCTTCAGATTATTTATAAACTAGGCTAAGGACTTCCGTGAGACTATTGCGCATAGTAAAAATAAATAATAGAAATCGTTAAATTTGCGTGTGAAAAAGTATTAAAAATATTTTTTTTTACAAATTCTATTCTATACATTTTACTCATTAAAAAATAAAAATCCAAAAATTCTGTCGGTTCGGCGAAGAAGAAGAAATCGGCTATCAAAGTTCGACCACTGCTTTGCATTATGCCCGTAAGAATGATGATTTTTCCACAAAAGCAATATTTTGCAGATTTTGTCTTTGATTTCCCCTCAAACCATAACTAAGCAAGAATCTAAAAATTCTGTCGGCTCGGCGCCATAGAGCTGGAGAAAACAGCTTTCAAATTTCGACCCCAAGCGTTGCATTATGCCCGCAAAAACGGTTAATAGCTGAGTTGAAAAATGCGTCTGCTTCCCACCCGTGCGTCGCGTCGTGCATTCAATTCCTTTGCTATAATCATGGCAGTAGGAGTTTTTCAAATATTGTCAAGATATTATTTATTTAATGCTTTAAAAATGAATAACAAAATATTTATTTTTCTCACTAGGTTAAGTTCCGGGGTCAACAGTATACACAACAATATTATTATTTTACGTTATTCTTCTGTTACGAATTTTATATTATTTTTCGTTATTTTCGTTGTTATTTTCTTTGTTTTTTAAAAACACCACTATATAATCAATATTATCAACATGTTTCGAAAACAAAGTTTTCTTCGTCGGGATAAGATTAATATTACAAATATCAAAAGACAAACAAGTATAGACAAATAAGAAAGATAGACAAAATATTAATGGGAAAGGTGATTAATTACTTAAAAATATAAAAAAAAAAACAATTATATAAATTTTTTTTTTTTTACATGAGCTCCACACAGGAAAATAATTTCCCTGAGGGCCTATGTCATCTTTGGGGATGCTGTGTGGAGGGTTTATTTTTAAGGAAAGGAAGGAGGGGAGAATTCTGGAAAGGAAAAGGGTTTAAAGGGTGGGTACGAATCTGGGGTTCAGTGTGTCCTAGTTATCTGCCTCCAAGTCCTGGAACAAACCTCACCCCATGAACCCAGGCACCCCTGCTAAATCACCAAACGTAGCGAACCACTTGGGGTGACCTATGGCAGAGGTGTTGGTTATCCAATAAAGGTTCCCGGGGCGGCGGTACCCATTCCCGCCTCCCAAATTGAGAATGAAATGATTTATAAAAATTGTTTTACAATATGTAAAAATTGCATTTATAGATTAAAAACTTTTAAAACAAAAAAAATAATAGGAAGTCTAAATAATAAAATAAATTATTATAAATGTAAGTACTAATATGAAAATAAATTTACGAGATGTCTTTATTAAAAAAAAAATGTTTATTAATAATATTTAATTGGCTATTAATACTTTTTCTAAAATTTCTAAATTATCTGATTATTAATCCGTTGTGTTTGTGTGTATAATTTTTAATCATTTATTTATATGAAAAGAATGATGTGTTTCTAAAATGTGGATGGCAACTAATAAGAATAATAATTATTATTTAAACGCCTTAGATGTTCCTCAACTCTAGTATAAAAATTTCTAGAAAAATAATTCCAGATAATATCCCACCAGCTTTTTACACTAATAACCAATTAAAAATAATATATTAAGTAAAAAGGATAGGGGTGATTCTTTTTAACAACCCGGGGTTTATAAATTGTAACTTTTTTTATCTATGTACCGGAAATGTTTGTCTTTCTTTTAAAAAAATAAAGAGAAAAAACAACCCTTTAAACTTTCCCGGCTACCCTGAGAATCGTCCGAATCAGAAATGAAATCATACAAAGCGATTGAAAAATAATTTCCTGTTCAAAATTATTTAATCATATGTTTCGTAATACTCTTACATGAATTTTAAAGTGACTTAACTAATAAAATTCTGAAATACCCTGTCTGTGGCAAATAATTGATTTTATCTATGTATCAGCAAGAAAAAGCTAGTAGGTATAGTATACGCAAAACTTTAAGACCGGTCTGACATTGATCAAAAATCGTCGCAATAGGCGAGTTTAAGGTTTAAAAAAAGTTACATGCCCCCGCCAACGCTTTTTTCCGTCGCACGTATATTTTTACGCATCTTTCTATTTTGCTTACGTTCATTGTAAAGTCACATTAACTGCGAAAATGAATGTCCTGAAACCATGTTCTGGTCTTAAAGTTTGGCGTGTACTATATAATGTGCCCAAACATTCAATTATTTTAGGATAAATGAAAAACCAGAGCATTCCAAAATTATTGTTTGGTTCTGCGTGTGCGGAGCTTGGATGGACAAACTACCCACCTAGAGCACAGTTGTTCAGCTAGAACTTATTATGTACCTATTATATCGATAAATGATGGATGGTTAATACCGGATTGTTTCCGATACCTGCTGTGATTAAAAAAATATATATGTAAGGCTACTGAGACTTATTAATTTTACCGCTGCTTGGCAATGTCAATTTAAACAGGTTAATCGGGTCCGTCATTCCTACCAACAAATAATTTTCGTAATAATAACCGAATTATTCTAGGCTAATAATACTGAACAGTAAGGCATAAAAAGTTTGATACCAACCGGTGTGAATGAAAACTGGTAGTCGATTTTGCCTGACCTCTAGGCTCCAGAAAGGCCAATTTTTTTTTAAAGAAATACACATTCCCGGATTACGAATATTCTCACAATATTTGAAAATCTCCTATCACCACCACAGTAAACAGATAATTTTGCTTGAGGACTTAGCCAACCGAGTAAATGGACACACGACGCCAAAGTGCGACCCAAATGCGACGCCAACTCGGCCACTGACCGGTGGAATCTGGTTCAATGGAATTGATAATTTGTTTTTAAAAAAGAATTTCAATGTTTGATCAAAGGTTAAATAACCTTTCGTCCCTCCGGCCAATTTTATCGGAAGGTTAAAATATTTCCGCTTTGCAGTAAAATCCAAATAAATGTAATATTACTAAACGTATCCAACAATGAAAACTGTTTTTGAATGATGATAAAATGCGCATTCAAATTTTATTATTAGAAATAAACATATAAATTTTCAAATATAAAATTTTTTAATGCAAAAAAAAGAGTTTTAAAAATGGCTCAACTAACGTTTTTTCTGACTGAAATTACTGATAACGAAAAAAAATAAAAACACACTTAAATTTTACCAGGCAAATGTATTATAAACGTTATTGTAAACTATTCTATCGTTTTATGTTAAAATAGTTACTAAAAAATTCCCAGTTTCCTAAAATTTTGTTAGTTTTTATATAAATCTTGGCGTTTTCTTTTTCTAAAACCGTTTAGAACATTTTTCTAACCATGATATTAAGGGAGGTACAACGATTTCTTTGAGACTTATATGAGTTGTTCCGAAAAGCGAAAAAATTTGCCCGATTCACACTTCAGTTCATTTTATAGTTAATGGTAGAAACGTATTACCTACATTATTACATAGCAAACTATATAGTTTGTTATTATGGTTTGTGGTAAGGAATCAGGTATTTGCAATGATTGCCAACTCTCGATTTAAATCACTTTCAATTTAAGAGTGAAATCTGGTTCGTTAGTTCACTTGCCCTAAAGTAGGATACCATGAACATACATAGAATTAAACCAGATTGTTTGCTGGTTTCAAATATTCCATGCCACTGCAAGCTGTATAGATATAAGAAAATTGAAAACAATTTTTTTAGTCAAATAAACTAATTTCGGTTGTCGGTGCATGGTGTGTGATTTGAAATTGCATTCCTGCGGTTGCGTAAAATTGTTCAAGTTCAATGAATTTTTAATTTTCAAAATTGCAACTGATAAGTACAAATCGTATAAAACAAGCGATAAACTTAGGATGGGTTGTTTCAAAAAATTTGACGAATTCGTCAAATATTTGACGTTAATTTTCACGTTCTGTTAAGTTCTATTCAAGTTCTGTGATGAATTCAGTTTTATGGAGCAGCTGGCCTATGATGATAAAATAATAGAACTCGAATAGAACTTACACAAAACGTGAAAATTGACTTCAAATATTTGATGAACTCATCAAATTTTTTGAAACAACCCGTCCTTAGTGATTATAATTTTTTATTTGAAATTTGTATTTATTTTGTAAAATGTTTGGCAGATGCTCAGATGATTTAAGGGTTGTACGCGGTTAGAAGGCCGAAAAAAGACGTTTATTAATATTTTTTTGTGGAAAGGTGTTTTATTTTACAAAATCCAAAAGTATTGATACATTTAGTAACATCTAAGTTTATAACGGCACTAATGATTTGTAAAAATATTGATCTGGTGTGCTCCTCCTGCGAGACGATCTCCTGAAGGTCTTCCAAAAAAACGTGTTCTGCAGTGACCATGATTTCTCCGGTGTGATTCATTAAAAATCTAAAAACCTAAAAGATTCTTTTAGCGGATAGACAAAACTAAATATTGACAGAAGGAATAATCGAAATTTTGATTTTTGAAAAAATGGCGGCTTCGTAAAAAAAATCGAATTTTCGACCAAAATTGCCACGTAAAATTTAAAAAAATATATAAATAATCATTCGAAATCTTCTTCCTTCGATTAATACCTGAGGAATATATCTGAGAAGGTTATGTTAAAATTTCAAACCGATATTTTGGGCCGTTTTTTAGAAATCTTTGTCACCGACTTGGAAAACACAGTTTTCAGAAAAACGTGCTTACAGTTTCGGAAGAAGTTTACACATTACTATTTGAAATGATGTTCACTTATTTCGTACAAGAAATGACTCGATTTCGTCTTCAGGTATAAAATGAACCCTTTTTAAGGTCATTTATATCTAGGACCAAAGAAAGAAAAGAGCAGCTGCTACTCCGGTCTGTACTCCGCCTACTTTCTAACAGTCCGAGGCGTTTTTACAAATATGCGTTTATCTCGGAAAATACTTATCGGATCGATTTGAAATTTGCAGGGAATATTATCAGTTAAATATTTATTCTGAAAACGCAAAAAAACGAGTCTTTGAAAATTCTAACTGCGTATAACCCTAATAGAGTGAAGATACGTTACTGAGGCAACGCGCGAGGCTTCGATGAAGTATGTCCAATGGACCTACTTTAAAAGGCCGTTCATATTGCTCTTTCATTCGTACACACATATTCTTTGAATGGCTAACCTTTTCACACGAGGTGCTAAATTTTTTGCGGTGTTCGATTTGTATGAATATAATGTGTCTTTTGATAATTGTCGTAATTTTGAGACGTAAGTAAACTTCTTCTTTTTAATGATCCTGAGGCAAATATATATATTTTTTAAATACTTGAATATTCACAAATTCGATAATTATTATAATATCTCATGATTATTCACTTGTCTGGGCTAGTAATTCTTATTTTAAAAAAATCACGTTTTTTTTAATTTAACTGCACAGAGGTGGCCCTGAGAAAAATTTCCCTTAGGGCCTATGTAATCTTTGAAGACGCTGTGTGGAGGTTCTTTCTGAGGGGATGAAGGAGTGAAGTGGGTCTTGAAGATATCATAGCCGAGCTGTTGAACTCAAGAACGAAGCGAATCGAAGAGGCGACCCGTTCTCATGTGTCAAATATCAACCATGTCCATGTTTGGCGCATGTTAACCGTGTTTCCTGACTAAAGTGCCCAGGGGATCAATGACGCTAGTTCCTCGGAGCATCTTCCATTGAAATACCGGTAGAATAAGGACAGTATTCCCACCCGATGCCTGTGCTCTAAAGATTGCAATCCGTTTGTTAAGATGGGAGATTCAATCAATCGGACAACCTGACAAATCTCACCGATGAACCCGGGCACCTCTGTAAAACACAGCGAACCACTTGGGGTGACCTATGGCAGAGGTGTTGGTAATCCAATAAATGGTTCCCGAGGCGGCGATACCCAAACTCGCCTTCCAAATTGAAAATTAATCTTCTCTCTAGTATATTGTATAGTGGAATTGTGTGTCTGTTAAGAAGTAGGTATATGATGCAGACTTGTTTACATTCCTACCAGTACATAAGTAAAAACATCGATCACCTGACCTCAAACAACTTGCTAGCAAACCGACAAATGAATAAATTTAATCTTATTTAAAATTGCTGCAATTTGTAAAACTTTCTAAAAATGTGTATAAATTTAATAGACTTACTTACTTACAATAATTAATCTCCATAAATATCATACTTTTGGACCAACATGTCCATACTGTGGAAAACCCAAAATAATGACTGATTCCATAAAAACTACTCAAATTTATGACAATTTACAATTATTACGTTAAATGCAAAGGTGTTCGGATGTTTATTTATTTATTTAGATTACAACTCTTATTTTAAACAAATAAATTACCTGTTCAATATTTTAAAATTAAAAAGAAATAATAATTAATTAAATTTTTGATTGTTATTTTTAAACATTTTTTTTCCTTTTTGTGTACTTATGCCTGTTTACACTCGTGTGCAACATGGGATGTGTAAGATTTGATTCCATGACAGTTGATCCTCTGACAACTCCCAGCATACTTATATACAACATGCAGCAGGTTTAAAAAAAATACAGTATAACTACAAAACATAACCAGGTGTCCCCGAAGTGTTGTACATGTACAGAGAGGATATACAGCAGAATACTAAAAGTATAAAACATATTTTCATTCGAATGCATCAAGGATAAAATCTACATGCATAGTGAGCATACCAGTGTATAATAAACAAAAGAGACTATTGGGGATGTCAACTGTCGGGTCACAGTAGGATTTTTTTTATTTCCTTTATTTTTCCCAAATTTTACATTAGATGTATACAATATCATGAAATAATAAGAATAATGGGAACCCACTAAGGCGCGGCCTGTGCGTGGGTAATATAGTTTAATATATTTTATTGTACCTACAAAGAACAAACAATGGGCAGATACAGCAAAAACATGATTAAAAATTGTCTAAACAGCTGTGCACAAAATGAACATACACAGTGCAATAGTGAGTGTATAGTTTAATATTAAGTGTAATAGTAAGTGTATATTAAGTGTAGTAGTGTTATAATAAAGGAGTATTGTAATTATAAGTACATAGTGTAATAATAAGTGTATTGTTTAAATATTTGAAACATAAAGTGATAGAAATTAAACAAACAACGTTTCAATATCTACATTGTCAAGCCACGACTTCAAGTCCTTTATGTATTGAAGTAGTTTAGTTGTCATTTGAATATTTTTCAGTAAAAGATTGAAAGTACGAGGTCCAATGAAACTGCTGTGAGTTTGCATTTGTTTGGTATTCGTTTGGGGGGTATAAAAACATTATTGTTTCTAATATTGATTCTATTTTCATTTTTTTCAAATTTGTTTTTGTTTTTAAAGAAATATTTCATAGTTTGCAGTATAAATAGTTAACGGAGACTGAACAGTTTAGCTTCTTTGTATAATGCATCTGTCGAGAATGTTCTGTTTCTTTTATACATAACTTTGATAATATAATTTTGAGTTCTTTGTAAAGGTTTTATAAATACATCAAGCGCACCACCCCATCCTATTATTCATTGCATTGCACTAACTTCCCCACATCTATATAAATATATAAAAAATCAAAATATGTTTGCTTATGTATGTATGACTTCGGAAATGTCTATGTATTACCATATTAAGCATAATATGAAATGTTTGAAACTTTCAAAATACCTTCTTTCCGTCCTCGCAAAGATTTCTGGATTGTTACAGCCGCATGACAAAATATGACTTTAATCATTAAAAAATCTCTTACAAAACTGTCAAAAATGTCGCACTTTGAGAATGACGTTGTTAATTCAAAATTCAATTTTCGAACTCTTTTAATTAATGAAATTATTTGAAGTACCTACTCGCCTGATACTTTGAATCGAATCAAGAATTATGGATATTTTGAATAGGTCTACGTTAGGTACCAAATTTGATTGATTGTTCTTATAATATACAAAAATGAATATTTGTTATGTATGATAAATGAGAATTTGAATTAAAAAAAAATGTAATAAGTGGCAAGCGAGCTGTTTGAAAACTGAATGTACTGGGACTAAATATATGGAACGCGGGAGGGGGGTTGGCTGGACCGGGGAGTGGCAGAGGGAGATAGAAGGCGGGGAAGGTGGAAAGAGAACGGACGGGAAAGGACATGCGGGGAGAAACAATTTATTTATTTAAATACGCATTGCAACGCATACCGGGAACCAGCTAGTACCGTAAAAAAGATTAAATATAATTAAATAATAGTCTTTAGTATTGATAAGTTTTCTTTGTCCCACAATGGGAATAATCTTAATATATAAAAATGAATGTTTCTTTGCGGTTCCTAAACCATTCATCCGATTGCTATGAAACTTTGGTGAGTTGTTGTGCGTACGCCCGTGGTGTGCGTACGCCCGTTAATGGTGAGCTCTGGCGTTCCGAGATTATTTCATGTACGTACTATTCATCCAATTGCGATGAATCTTTAGTGAGTTGTTGAGCGCACTTCCGCAAAACTTTCCATTTATCCTAGTGAGCTCTGGCATTATGAAATTTCTTTTAAAAAATTGCAATATGTGTGGAGGGGGAATGGGAAAGGACACGCAGGGAGAATTTTTTTTTTATTAAGTGGCAGTACAACGCGTGCCGGGAACTCGCTAATATATTGTAAAATAGGTATTTTTAAATACGTTTTGCGAAACTCACAAGACAGTCAATTCAATCAACTTGAAAAAAATATCCTTGAAATAAAGTGTTGTCAATGTATAGGTAACAATTTATTGACCACTTTCATGACTTTTACGAATCATTAAAGAACCAATCTACATGGTGATTTTATTATCATTTTTTTACAATTAAATGTTTTTCGACAATAATATGACACATAACACATTTTCGGTTTGGTTTATTTTGAGCATACTGGTTTCACCTGGCACGTTAATGTGTTGACGTTGTTTCTAAAAAATAAACAAACAACAAAATTTACAACTGTGAGTCACAAAAAATGTTTTCTGTTAAAATTAAAAATTATTAAAATCATTTTCATTTAAGGCAGTTGAAGGTCATTCCTCGTATTGAGAAACAGTTATGCTGGAATCACATGATTTACTAATGATAGAGTCATTCCGCCTCTTTCCCGCGAAATGACCCGTCTGAACATGCAATGAAACGAAAGTGTTGAGAGACAGTGCCGAATGAAAGATTCCAACTATGTTAGTGAATCTATCATTAGTGAATCATGTGATTCCAGCATTAGTGCAAAATAGTTTAATTTGAAAATATTTAATTTTGTAACACATCACTCACTCTACCGGGCGGCTTTTGCCTCGGCTTCGCCTAGTTTGAGTGTTAGCGACCATTTTATAAATCCGATAGGAGCTGTTTCCAAAAATAGCTCAGATCCACTGTGATCCAGTGACAGCTAGTCACCGGGACAAAGTAATTGCGACAGACAATGACGTCATATGTAATGTATAGTCGCGTGGTACTATTATTCACAACTACCAGTTACAATAATAATCATATTACCGTCAATCTTTCCATATCCGGAGAGATATTTAAAATAACAAATCCTTAGTACTTATACCTGCCAGCGGTCAAATCAAAATAGCAACTATGTTCCAAAAAACTATGGAGTTCCGCAGGGAACCATACTAGGTCCACTACTGTTCCAAATTTACATCAATGATATTTTGCAATTCATTTTAAATGGTGAAATCTTTTTATATGCAGACGATACCGCAATTTTCTACTGGGGTAAAGATTTAAAAACCTTACCAGAAAATGCACAAAGAGACCTAGAAAAAATCAACAGTTTGCTCCAATCAAATATTTTAAAAATGAATGTAAAAAAAAGGATACATGATCTTAAGCTTTACCTGTAAAATACCCTCATGTACCCTTAAAAATTGAAAAGAACGACCTGCAAATCCTGATCCAGGAAACATATTTTGGGCTGTGCGTTCATCAGCATTTGACATTTAAACAGTATATACAAGGTATTAAAGACAAAATCATCCCCTTAATTAGCTATTTAGCCGGCTATCATATCTGTTGCCAAATAAGTTTTAAAAAGGTTTATATTGCAGTCTCGTACACTCACATTTAAATCATTTGATTGAGATACGAGGAAACGTATGTGAAACATACATAAATGAATTACAGATAATACAACAAGGTAATCAAAAAATTATTTCACCACAAGCCCAGAACATCCACAAAAAAATTATATATGGCAACAAAACTATTAACATTGAGTAAACTATATGAATACAGTACATGTCTCCTTATATACAAAATAAACAATAAATTCGTACACACAAACACAGAATTCGTTAAAACATCCAAACTACACAAAAGAACACTGCTAAAACATCCAAAGTACATCATCCTCATAAATTGACTCTCACTCAGCTATGTGTTTGAATTATTGTTATATTTTTGAGAAAGGATAACTGCTAAATAAATCGAATCTGTTCTTGAACTTTAATGGATGGATTTTAACCTGGATGTTGAATGTTTTTGGTACTATTTCATTAATTAGCTCCGAAACTTAGCATCTTCATCACGGGTGGGATTTGGACTTCTGCACAAATGCTCTCCACTTGAAATGTTTTCATAAATGTATCTTGTTAAATAATGGAAAGTTACGGAAATTGGATGACGGTACTGAGTACAAGATAAAAATACTGGTTTCCCCAACGGCCTGTGTTTTAGTATTGCAAAGTGTAAACCACTAACTAGCAACAAACGTCATGACCTGACACCTGACCCCTGGAAAAACACTCATCTCTTTTAATGTTAGGAAAAATAATAATACGCCTTTGCAATCTGAGTGGTACTGTCATGGAATGTATTTATCATTAGGGTGGCAGTGTTGTGTTTTAGATTTTTTGACAATAATCTTCTATTTCGCATGTATTTTATTGCACAACACACAAGTGAATTTCACCGTTGGCAAGTAGGGTCGATAAACCAGAGAACATCATCGAACTTCCCAAATAACCGAAAATTGCAAGGCTATTTGAGGAGGTCATATGGCGTTTTCATCCTTTTGACCGTTTTAATCATGAAGAGGACTAAGTGAATAATCAACTCTTTTGATTGATTGACAGAAAAAAAACTATTGGAAAAATATTATTTATTTGGAAATCTACACTTTCAATGACAATTATAATGAAGACATTCACTTTGCAGTGATTAGAATATAATTAGCGTATATATTTATTTAAATAGCAGGCATTTTATTTGAGGAAAATTGAATGTCTTTTTTGATGCGCAAATTGTTTTAGAAGTCACATTCAAAATTATATTTAAACAACACTATTAATTCATTTGCGTCGTTTTCGTATTCTTTTTATTTAAACTAGCGTTATCCTTATAATTAAAATGTTTCAATACACATCTTATGTGATTTGGTTAAAAATGATGTTTTTACCGCACTAAATATTGCACGACTTAAGAAAAATCCTGAACCTTGGAAAAAACATACACTTTATTAAAAACGCTGATGAAAGTTTAAAGGATTTCCTGCTGCGATACAATCGCCAGTAGATAAAAGAGACCATGTTCACAATTACTCTTTTCACACTGATTCATGTAATATGTTAATCAAAAGCTGAGAAGCAAAAGAAAAAAAAGTACATGCACAGCGGCCTAAAACCATCACCAGGTTGAGAAGTTACAATTAGAGTTTTTTCAGTGTTGAGGTTCATTTCTCATACTAAGATACCGTTGAAAAATTTCCCCGTAGAGATCTTAAGAATTTAAATTTATGCTTTTAATATTTGATTATTGTTATTCATTTCTTGATACTTCGATCGATGAAAGCTGAAGAAGACCTCTTTTCCAATACTACTTGTTATCTGTATGAAAGAAAACTGAGATGAAACACTAATGAACTTATGTAAATATGTTGTAAAAGTTTTTTAACGGAATTTAGAACAACGTTGCCTGGGTACCCATCCCAAATAGTAGCTTACACATCCAATGTAATTAAAAAAAATAGAGCTTTCAGAATTTAACGCGTTATGTTTTTAAAAATAACTTTAACAATACTTAGTTTTTTTTTTACGTTAGCTCCAAGAGGCCCTTTAGATAGCGCACATTTAGCAATATTTTAAAAAAATTAGAAAAGGGTTGGGAAGCGGTTGGAAAATTATTTTTTGAAATTTCGAAACATAATTTCGATTTTTAAGATTGTAGGAAAAACGGAATCACAGTTCATTGAATATATTTTTTATCGGTAGTATAAAACACAATTTATGAAACACATACAATTAAACAAGATTTTCATTGTGAAACACTAGGAATTCACAGTGACACTGATTGCAGGTTAACGCCCTAGCCTTGTCACCAACATCAACAAGTTCTTGATAGGAAATGTGAAATTTAGAAGTTTTACGCACAGACTGGTCACCGTTGATTGTACCATCGGAGAACTGGTCCATGTGATGCAAATCTCGCAGTGGCACCATTTTGGAGGTATCCATGTTGACATCCACTACGTAGTAGGCAGAGAGAGGGGTGGCACTGGGAGCTACAGTGTACAAGCTCGAGCAGTGGACATAGTAGAGACTAAAGCCAACAACCTGCAGACTTCTCACCTGTAAATACTCTACAGACCTGAACACCCGGACATTTACTCAAACCCAACTTTTCTTTCGCAATTTATTAATCTACCAGAACCGCATTGTGACACAAGTTTTCCGTATACTTAGGTGCGCCGTATTTTGAATCTCAACAATTTTGTAAATTTAATTGGGCTAGTGCAGTCACCTTCAAATCATCATCGGTGAACATTTTATCACCATTTCGTGACAAAACCTGTGGGTTTTGTTTGCTTTTGTGTTTAATATTTCATTTTCAATAATGTTTGGAATCACACTCCGCTCCGCCAGCCGCTCAGAATGTGAAAATAAATAATTAAATTAACCCCTCAGGTTAACTTGTTTGCTTTTCAGAACAACCCACATAGGTCTCTAATAAGTGCTTTGTGAGGTTATTTGAGAAATTAATACACATGCACGGTGCGCAAATTTCAATGTGTATAATGTACATACCAACATCATGATATTATTATTAATATTTGCTTATCGAAATTCCAGCTGCATTATTATAGGAATCATTGCATTCGTCAAGCAATTGCTTGCGCATTTGGAGAAAGGCAAAATGGATATATGGTCGGTCGCAAATCGCCTCGTGCATTAGTTTGACCCTTTACCGCAAACGTAAACACCTGCTTTTGAAGACTGACGCTAGGACCGTATTTATATTTTATTACAGGATCTGAACCTGTTTATATAGTAGGATCTGAACCTGTGGTGCCTTCCGGGGGTCTGGGGGGTTATCCTTAGAAACGGGGAGTAAGAGCTATTTTCTAACTAAAAAACCTTAAAAGAAACATTAAACGTTTTCTATCAAATTGAAGAAAATTTCACTAAACCGTTGATATTTAAAAGTTGATGAAATGACAATTAAAAAAAACACATAGTTTGGTTATGGGTACGATTTTCCAAATATACAAAATCAGTATTTTATTTGTTTTTAAATAATTAGTAATTGTGGTGTGTGCCAGACAGGGTGAGGCACGCAAAATTGTAGAATAGGTTGGAGATCCCGATCCTCGGAGGCGCCAGATGTGGCTCCGT
This sequence comes from Glyphotaelius pellucidus, assembly GCA_936435175.1. NCBI lineage: Eukaryota > Metazoa > Arthropoda > Insecta > Trichoptera > Limnephilidae > Glyphotaelius > Glyphotaelius pellucidus. The sequence goes on along the minus strand of OW386537.1, from coordinate 7,101,864 downwards.
TCACCACTTGTGAAGGAAAACGTAGTCTGTGGCGCTATGGCTGGTCCGAGCTGTCTAGTGGCTCCTTCCTTATGAGGTAGACAGGTCTGGTTCATAGAGTGATAGGTATATTTTTTATTTTATTTTTGAAATGTGTGATTTTTTACGAGTCTGTTAATTTGAAATAAAATGCACGGAAATGCATCGATAAAAATTTTTACTCAATGCACGTAACTTCATTTTAAAATAGTGGAAATCAGGTAGCTAATTGGTTTGCGCCTGCGCTTCATCCTAATGAAGCAACATGATATCTTCAGAACTTAACTTATTCCATATTGTATGGATTCAATTAGGGAGGCGGGTACGGGTACCGCCGCCCCGGGAATCAACCTAGGTCTTGGCGGTAGATGCATCTGCCCACCAACTGCATGGTTGGTCGTATCGGGAGAGACTGGTTGAGGGAGACATTTTAATCTCTCCGGCTGGACTTTCTCTAATCATCGCATTGCACTACAAAGGGAGGAATGGATTCATACGTCCGTCACTCCTGAACACACTGACCTCCCCCCAGACTCCTACCTACCCCCCATATCTTTTTTCTTCCTAGAAAAGACCCTCCACAACGCATCCCAAAAGACGACACAGGCCCTGAATTTTTTCCTCAGAGGAGGCCCTGTAAAAAAAAGTTACACATTCATTATAAGAGATTTTTGATAGATTCTGCTTTGACAAACGGATTGTAATCTTTGGAGCACAGGCATCAGGTGGGAATGCTGTCCTTGTTCTAGCAGTATTACAGTGGAAGATGCTCCGAAGAACTAATGTCATTGATCCTCTCGGCACCGGTGCACAGTCGGGAAACACTCCAAATACGCGCCCAACATAATGTACACGGTTGCCATATGTCACATGAGAATGGATCGTTCCTACGACTCGTTATTGATTTCAACAACTCGATTGTGGAACGACTTGCCGGGCTCTTCAAGACCCATGTTAACTCCTTCCTCTCCCCAAAAAGACCCTCCACACAGCAGCTTCAAAGATGACATAGGTCCTGAGGAAAAAAAAGAGATATTTATGCCATCAAAAGGGCTGATCCTTTGATGGGATTGCCCTAAAACTATGACAGTCATATTAATTGATTGCGTACACTTTGTGTTGCCCTCTTGATAATTGGGAGCGGCTGACGTGTGTTATGCGGCTGGTGAGTACGAAACCAATGTTGCCAAATAAACAAGGTATAATTATAAACAAGATTTTCGAATTCGAAGGGCCGTCAATAACAAGATTTGTAAAAATTGGAACGGCTCCGCTGGGCAGAACATGTGTATTGAGAAAAGATAGCCAAACCTAAGCGGCCTCAATGACAAATCCGCAGAACTTAACTTAGGTAATCTTTTATAAATGTTCTGATGGCACCGCATCCTTGGGTTATTATTGGAAGTTGTTAGTAAATTAAACTAAAGAAACACGGTCTGATTGGACACTTATTTATTTAAAGAAATAAAACAATTACTTTGTAAAACTACGATTTTTTTTAAATACCGACCGATTTCGCTTAACACAAGCATCATCAGGGTATCGTACACTATTAATACGTCTGCGTCTGCGTGGTTGAATTTCAGAACCCAGTTTCGAGTGCATATTGACGCCACGCCATACGCGTCGCGCCACAAATAACATCTGCGTGCGTGGAATTTCAAACAAAGCTACCATTTTAATTCGGTTTTGAATTCAAGAATTCGTCACAAGATTTCACCACTTTCGTCAGCAGGTCGGACGGGAACGTGTCCCCCCTAGGTATAAGTGCTACGAATTTGTTAATATTTAGTATCTCTCCGGATATGGAAAGATTGACGGTAATACATAGTTGTATCGAGCGACTAAATATTACATTTGACGTCCTTATATATCGCCTGTCTCGGCTACTTTGTACCGGTGACTATCACTCGATGATAGTGGATCCGAGGAACAGGCTATTTTTTAAAGCAGTTCCTGTTGGATTTATAAAATGGTCACCAACCCTTCAATTTACACTTAGATAATTTTTTCATGGGGTTACCATTGCTAAAATATTTGCGAGAGCAGAATTTTGGGGTTTCAGGTACTGTTCGAGAAAACCATATAGAGCACTGCAATTTCCCACACTCAAAAGGACATAAAAAAAGAGCCAAGAGGTAAGCTATGTCATAAAGCTTCTGTGGAAATCATTGCAGCTAAATGACATGACAATACTACCATTGCATATAACTGCCACGGATTGGATCCTATCTCAAAAGTGGATCGAACTGGATTTGTGGATAAAAAACGGGCAAAAATTCAAAAAGATTGCCCAGCAATTGTCGAGATGTACAATAAGAACGTAGGTGAGGTAGACCGTTTTGACGAAAACGTTTACTTTATGAGAGTAACTCTTCACGGCAAAAAGTGGTGGTCCCATCTGTTTGCTTTTGGTTTCGATGCAGCTTGCCAAAATGCATGGCTGATGAAAAGACTGTCAGAAAACAACTGGACCTACTGCAATCTTGGGCGAAATGTCGCAAACATATACTTGCAAAAATATGGTAGTAATAAAGTATAATTGCTCAATTTTTTTAAATATATCTAAATATTACTATTAAAATTTATTTAAATAAATATTATTATAAAACTCATTATCATTCATTGATATTTTATTCCTACTATCAGAATAAGAAACATGCTGTATCCTCTTCAGAACCTTAACTGCATTGCCCAGTGTCACCTGTAGGTGACATACCCATAAAAAGGAGTGGGGGTAATTAATTTATTTATTTAATATTTTTTGTCTTAACTGTATATATATAAACTATTTTCTTCAGATAAAAGAAAAATCTTTATTAACTTTGAAATGGGAATTGAAGGGTTAAAGGCAGCTTCACTAACGCTAAATATGTCAATATCCGAATTAATTCTGTTTAACAGCAAAATTGCTCTCCCGACCATTGGCAAGTAAGTCCTGCAGGCTGGAAGATAGAACAGTCTACGAGTATGTTGTCGGTGGCGAAGATACCCATCGGGAACCTAGAAATGAATGCTCTCCATGATAGCTGAGTTTTCAAACCATCTGCGGATCAATCTGAAGAAATGCGTAGCAATGTGTACATCCCTTCTGACCCGTAAGATGGTTCATTCCGAGCATACCCAAAAGAAAGTCGGTAAGATACAGCCACGGATAATAGCCATACTCCCTCATGCATAGAAATCTTAGAACATACATATTTACATCTCAATAAATAAGAAAGCAATAGAGAATTCCAGTCCAATTTTTTTAATTTTTTTTTATGAATCTTCTAACTTAAATGACTGCATATTTATTTTCATTTTTATAGTTAGTTTTAATAGTTAAAATAAATGTCAAAGTTTTAATTTTTCAAGATCCCCGAAAACCACCGAATCTAGTGTGATGTCATCATGACTAACCGAAGTATGAATCTTGTAGGGAACTGGAATCAGCTGTTCGACTCCCGCCATTTTGAATTTCAGCATTGGAGCGTTTTCATAGACATTACTGGGCAGTACGATCGTTTTTTGTACAGTTAAAGTTTTTGAATATTTTAAATAATATAGATAAACTAATAGAGATACTTTATTTTTGATACTGAATTATTTAGGCCTAAATAATGTTTCTATAAAAACAAAAACTATTATATGTCCAATTCTCTATAAACCAATAAAACGGAATTCCGAACGGCTTGCGTCTTTATTTCTATTGATTTCTTTACAACTTTGACCCAGGTGACGCGGCACGGTGACGTTACGCCGCCAAAATCCAGCAATAGGGTGTTTTAATGACACGTTTTAAATTAGACTTTTTAATATTTTTTTAAAAACTCTACGTTAAATATTATGTAATAAAACTTATATATTCAGAATCAGCGTATATTGGTCTGTATGAACATATTTTTTAAAAGCCATAATATTTTTCACTGGAGTTCCTTATTATACAAAGAGGATAATAACCACATCGGTGTAAGGGAATCCGGGCGGAACAGGGTAGGTAAGCTTTGATTACAGTTGGAGAGAATTTGAAAATAATAACACCGTTACTTGTCAATTTGTACATTTATTTACTTATTTTTCCACAAAGAAACTAAAGCTAAACTTATATAAATAAATAATTACCCCCCCTCCTGAAATTTTTGTTCCTTGAAATATTGAGAATTTTTCACCGATTCCCCTTCATCATTTTCAAATACTTAGATTTAACCATGGTTCAGTATTTCTGGTGTTGCGACACTCAAGTCCAATACAGAGACAAAGGTGCTCCATTAGAATGACATACTTTTTAATTGTATAAATTAATGTAATTTTAGGCACAACTACGAATACACGCCTGACAATCTATCTATAAAATGACATTCAACACGGAACTAGTGCTTTATTTGTAATAAGTAAGTATTATAAACAATGTGAGTATTACCCAAACGACGCAATTTTGCAAGTTTTGTTGTTTGTGTTTGGTGAACACATGCTGTGAATTATCTGAACTTGCCTAAATAAATACAAATATTTAGGTGAGTAAAGTATTTATGGTGGCTCTTATGTTTTACAAGTATTTATGGTGGCTCTCAGGTGACTCAGGTCGAAGCGGTATTTTCATACTATAAATAGCTTTTCTCTTACATCAATCAGGAAAATGTTCTGTGTGCAATACATCGTGTGCACTGTTTTGTTTGCATGCAAACGCGTGTACGCAGCCTATACAATACGTCTATGCACTGTAAGCAATTGGTAAGCAGCCTACGCTGCAATTGACTCATAATACAAAGAAAGCTCGTTCACTTGGGAAAACTCGTTGAATTTTTGTGAATTGGTTGAAACAATATTTATATTCAATTTTTCTGTCCAACCATGGCAAAGACTTCAATCATCATAAATAAAATGCATATTTGCATTGTGTCGTTAAAAAATGCTTCTTTATTCAGCGCTACCAACACTAATTAATAAAATTAATAATACCTGTTTAATAATGAAATCAAATATTATTTACTGACAATTCTCTTGCAATTTTACTAAATACAAAAAGATATTTGGCAACGCACAAACAGTCACGTGAGCCCAAAGTAAAATATGATAAAAAAATTGGACTTTGGATTTTAATATTTGGAGTAGGTAGGTGTCTGTTAGAATCTGCAGAAGTGTTTATCTGTAGGATACTGAACAGGCCAGTCGTGCCACTCAACAGGTACCTACCTACGGATACCAGAATGAGTCCAAAGTCTCTGGTCATGAAATGGGAAGCTGTTCTATGCTCCTTCTTAAATCATGAAGTGGAATTATCTTTCATCGATGACCTTCTCAACTTTGGCGAATTAAAAGATAATGCGAATTATTTGATTAAACAATATTCGATAAAAAATATATATACGCGCCTTTGATTCGAATTAATGACGGAAGCAACAAAAAGCTTTTTTTTTGTTAAACCCTGAAGCAGGTTCAACAAGCTTGAAATAATCTAAGAGATGTTTTTTTAAACTAAACGTAACTTTGTCAGGACCTACGCATAACGTATAATTTTCGAATTGTTGTGTATTTTTTGCAACCCGTTTCCAAACATTTATAAAAAAAAAAATTGAATTGGTTGTCAGATGAATGCTATGTTTTTTATCATGCACAAGTGATTTGTTGGTTTCAATCGGTATGAAAAAATAAACAAATGCGTAAATTAAAGATAAATAAATGGAATAACTTTGGTGAGCAAAAAGTTGTTTGAATTCGTAGACACGTGTAATGTGTACCTACCCGTGTGATGTATGATTGCAAGATATCGAGTTTACTCAAACTGCTTATCAAGGGCTACAGATCATTAAATTTAGTAGAAAAAACTTGTATCATTTGCGGTACACGTGTTATTCGACTAATATTATAAATACGATTTCTTAATCCCTCAAATCATTCTTTAACAAGTCACTTATTTTATTGCTTGACTATTGTTGTAAAATTTTTATTCAAAACCTATTATTAAACAGTTGAATAACAAGCTTAGCGCCTTTTCTTATTTTTTATCGCATTCATATTTCAAAACTCAATACCTATTGATGGGAATAACGTTGTGAATTAAAAATAGTTGCGTTAACCTAGAAATTTTAAATAGAAAAACCTGTGCTATTTTCGGTATGTCTGAGTTTTGACAATACATTAAGGATGGGTTATTTAAAAAAAAATTTAATAAATCATCAAATAATTGAAGTTAATTTTCACGTTCTGTGAAAGTTCTATTCTAGTTCTTATTTCAATTTTATGAAGCAACTGGCATATAATGATATAATAACAGAACTTGAATAGAACTTATACAAAACGTGAAAATTAACTTCAAATATTTGTTGAATTGTTCAAATTTTTTTTAAATTTAAACAACCCATCCTAAATGTTCCACCATTCTTTACAGAATCTTTCTCGAACCCAATAATTTAAACAGTTAATTACGTATTTCTTAGTTCTATCGAGGGCGTTTCATATAATTTGAGTTTCGGGGTGGGGAACGTCTAATTATCATCTTCGAAAATAACAAATATTTTTTTAAGAGCTTAAAAACTTCAAATATTTAAGAGAGATATGTAAGAAATCGATAGAAATTCGGGACGCGGCGGCCTAATTATGTTGTATTGTTTCACAATTAATTCATTAAAAATAATATTATAATACAAATGTATTGTATGTACCGTAAACGCGGTCCGTTCCAGAGTGAAAGGTATTCTCAATACCGCCCTGGTGAAAAACCGCCATTCGTAGCTTTAGCCTTATTTAGTAATCAGATCTGAATATCCAGGTGTTTCCGCATCCTGCTTTTCACTATCTCCTTCCTTCTCACTACCTTCAGCCTCACAACATGCCAAAGTCTCACTGGCTCCAATAATACAAGACGGTTGGGAGCAATCTTGCGGGATAATCACGTAAAGAAATTAAAAAGTACAGTCACGTCATGGTCATCTTTATTTTATCTAAAATAATTACCACGTTTTTAAACGAAAAATATAATAATACTGGTTGTAATTTATAATAATATGGTTTGTTGATATTTTCATGTATTTTTTTTAAATCCATAGGTATGCCTAAGTAATCATGCAAGGATTGCGTAACACATTAGACTCTTGTGAATTTACAAGGATTTGACAAGATATAATTGAAAAATAAGATAATGTGAAATTATTTTATAAGTCGTTGGTACATTACCAATCCTTAGTTAAACATTGAATAAACGCTAGTTTTACGTGATCATTAATTTGCGATATTAAACCAGTTATTAATTAACAAATAATTCTTATTTTTCTGTCAAATGAAAAAATACACTTTGTAATATACCACTTTTTATTTGAAATAATAATTAATTATTGTATAAATTAAAGATGATTAGATACAGACACATATTTACATATATGTGTGTCTGTATATAATTATCTTTAGTTAATATAATAAGCCCTGATGAAGCTTGAGCTAATAACTAATGGCTATTAATTATTATTTCAAATAATAAGTGGTGAATTGCGAAGTGTTTTTTTATTTTATTTAATGTATGTCACACCCCAAAGTACAGGGTGTGGCAGCATAACTTCCTTTTTTAAAATGCACGTCATTCAGTCGGTTGATGTCGTAGCGGAGCGCTAGTGATCTCGTTCGAGAGGCGGAACTATAAAGTTTTGTCCCGACACAGTTTAGTCGCCAACATGCGTTGGAACAGTGAGGATCGTGCTTTCGCCGTTTAGGCCTACTTTTCGAACGGATGTTCTGTGATCGCAACCCAGCGCACCTACGACGTGTGCCTAGGACGTCACCTGATTTAATCATCAAAAACTAAGTAAATCAAAACTTTAGGTATGTGCCGACATTATAAAAACAAATAAAAATTCTGATTCAGAAATGAGTTTTATTACGTTTTGAAAAGGGGAAGTTACGCTGTCGCACCCTAGAGGCGCGTTGGGTTGGCAGGCGAGATGTTTGAAAACTGGATGTAAGGGAATGAATGTATGGAATGCGGGAGGGGGTGGGGAGGAGGGGGGATAATTGATAAGTTCAACCGCTATAGTAATTTCCCGTAACACCATGCGAGCGAAGCCGCGGGGAAAAGCTAGTCTAAGATAAAGATGGCTTTTTCACAAATGAATTAAGTTTTCTCGGTATTCATAAAGTCTAACAGTCAATTGAATTTGTATTTAAGGACTATCATAAAATATTAACCACGAGCTAACTTAAAAAAATTAATACCAACCATAAAAAAATCCTATTCTTTCTTAACAGATTTTAACAAACGCTCCTCAATTTGACAAATATTTATGTTTATTTAACTTTTACATAAAAAAAAAAATATGTCCAGAATACTAATGGAGGGAAATGATTATGCCAAGTCAGTGGACGTCCTCAATTTATCACTAAACAAATACAAAATGTTATAACTGAGGCCGTTCAGTTATATAGTAAATACGATTCCACTACAGCTCAACAAAGTGGCGTTTCAACACCAGTATGAAAGTCATTAAGTGTCATTAAAAGTTTTGAAAAAAAAAATTAAACATAGCCCATAGCACAACATAACTTTTTTTTCATTTTTTCATCACTTTTAATGATTTTTCAAAGGCGGTGATGAACTTTCATGTATTTTTTGATAGAAAGCAGTCACATTGTGGTTTGACATTATAAATTGAAATAACACAATAATTTTGTTTATAACCACGATTTATTTTTCCACTACCGACCGGTTTCGCTTTACAGCCCTGATTTCGCTTTTCTATATGCCCTGATGAAGCTTATGTAAAGCGAAACCGGTCGGTAGTGGAAAAATAAATCGTGTTATTTCAACTTTCATGTAGTTGAGTTGTCCAGTCATCATTTACATCTAGTGAAGAAAATTTATTCTCAAAGTAGGTGTAAACAAAGGGACTGACTTCAATACTTGTCTTGTTTCCAATGCCCTATCATTATTTTATAAAAGCTACAGTCCAGCTAGCAATCAGAACATAATAACAAGCAATAAAATAACATTTAAAGACGAAGAACCTATTCAATTCAAATTGTCTTGAAAACAACAACAACGTTGAATGAATAATGTATGTAAACCAACGTATCGTAAGTTCGCGTATTTTGTTCTACGAATATCAATAGAAACCCCAGTATCGTAATTTTAGAATGTTAATAATTTCCAGTTTAATACACTAATATAATTCCCATATCCTGGAATCAGAAAAAAATATACTAAAACGCTGTTGTTTTTTATGAATCTACCATTTTGGAACCTGTTATAAGAATCCCTCAATAATTATAGCAGGATGGTAACAAAATCGTAAAACGGATATAAATTCGTCTCCAATGTTTTTATTTCATATTGGCATATATATTATAAAAAATATCAGTACTTTTTCCTTATTCCGTGGAAAACCTACTATTAAAACGTTTTTAAAATGGCGTGAACGAACGAACATATGCTTTCATTTGCACGAAGTAGTGAAACGTGGGGAAAATTCGGACACCTATTTAAGAACTTTTTTTTTCGCATTGCCAAGTTAATTTTCGCATAAAAATTGTCAAAAAATGTAAATTACGTAATATCATTAAAATGGGGCTTGGCGAAATTAAAAATTGTCGTATTTGATAAATATTTCTTGAGGAACGCACGCGGTGTCCGTTTCATGCCAAATTTTGTGCCCATCTAAGCTGCATGAAATATTTTATGTATTTAACATTTGGGAGTACATTTAGTGGATAACCAACACCTCTGCCGTAGATCACCCAAAGTGGTTCGCTACGTTTGATGGTTTAGCAGGGGTGCCCGTGTTCATGGGGTGCCTTGCACCACAGTTGGAGGGATGGAATCATACGTTCGTCACTCCTGGACACACTGACCCCCAGATTCGTACCATCCCCTCATACTTTTTCCTTGCCAGAACTTCCTATCCTTCCTTTAGTTAAAAAGAACTTCCACACAGCATCCCCAAAGATGACACAGGCCTTTATGAAAATTATTTTCTTCAGGGTCTTCTGTGTGGAGCTAATGTAAAAATGCCTCACTGGTAGCAGGAAGTTCATTGGAGTTTTTTTATTTTTCAATTACAAAGTTGAGGCAAAAAAGCTGCTAATTTTTACATGATTTGCCAAGGCGAATTCGGCACATCCTTTGTTATTGATTTTATTGTGACTTTTAGCTTTTCTAGACTAGCTAGCTAGACTTTAACTTTTAGCTTTTCACCAGGTACAAGTTCTCTCCATCTTCCCTAAATTAAAACGCTTAGAATTATTACGATGACTGTTGAATACACATTTATTTTTAAATTTTGTGAAAACCCTCTGAAATTCCGAAACATAATTTTAATTAAAATTCAACGTAGTAAATCATTTTTGTATTTTTTTACAGATGACCTTGCTTTTGGATGCAAAAATATTTTATAAAATGATGTATTAATACGTAAAATTTGTTTCTCTCTGAATTTTTTTAAGCGAAAATCACGCCCACATTTATTTTGATTGTAATCACTTACTAATTACTTATCTTTTAATGTATTTTCTGGTCATTTATTTTATTAGTACTTCATATTTTATCGGTTTTCTTAAATATCTCTGTTAATACATTTTTTAATTAAGCCACTATTATTACCAATATAAAAATGTTTTTTTGATTCTTCTGAAATTTGTATTTAAACGTGTGTAAAACTTCCAAAACCATACTTATAATATGCTTACATCAGAAAAACAGTTGGTATTATTTGTTCTCAAACATGCGTAGACGTATACGTAATACGTAAGTAATCTAAGTATACATAGAAATATTAAAAATAAACTTTTCACGTAATAAAACAGCGTATATGTTATTTCTTAAAAATCTTGAATCAGATGACAAAAGTCTAGTTTTTAAAAGGAATACGAAAGTTGATGGAATGAATATTTTTTGATAAAACCTGTTTCATTTCCTATTTGAAAAAACAACACCCTCAAATATTGCGATTAACAAACGATATTATTAAGATCGAAGCTGTTTTTATTGTTGACATCTTAATCCAAATTATATGCAAATAGTCTATTTTTTTATTTATTTTATTTTACGACGTAGTAGTTTTTTGTCACGTATTCAACACTAACAACAGCTTTTGCAATACACAATTTTGTACAATTTATTTAAATTCTTTCCTAATGTGAGCTGGTGCTTCTGTTTTGGAAAGGAGTGCTCGTTTAAAAAATAAAACTGTTCAGTTAAAACAAACATAAAAAGGAAAAAAATCACTGAGAATAAGTGAATTGATTAACAATTTTTTAAAAATTACAAATATAAGTGTACATGTTTTCTGGCCTTTATGAAAATACAATCGATCCTTCAAAAATATGTGTTCACTTTCTCTGACCTTTGTGAAAATACAATCGATCCATCCATGTTCACTTGTGAAAATACAGTCGATTTATCCAAAATATTTATGTTCACATCCCTAGCCTTTGTGAAAATAAATCGATTCATTCATGTTCACTTGTGAAAATACGGTCGATTTATCCGAAATATTTATGTTCACATCCCTAGCCTTTGTGAAAATACAATCGATCCATCCAAAATATATACGTACACATCCTCTGACCTTTGTGAAAATTTAATCGATCCATTCAAAATTAATGTCAACGAAATTTAAATAAGTTTGTTAGAAACTATTCCCAACCAGTTGGTAATCCCAAAAAGTATTTTATTTTCAAATTGCGTTTAAAAAAAAATCGAAAAGATGCTTCAGAATCACAGAATGCAATTTTTTTATATTATAAGCCTTGGCATTTACAACAACTCATCTTCAATCTCAATGTAAAGCTTTTCAAACACGTGTATTTGAAATAGCCATTTAAAATTCCGATGTCCAGTAGGTACATCCTACATATATTATACATATATCTATCTAAAGTCCGAATTGTTGATATTAAATCCTACATAAAAATTAAGTGTAATTTATAGGAAAAACTTGTCTGATAAACTAAGAGGTAGTCCTACATGTAAATAATTAAGAGTTTAGAATTACACATGAAAAGTGATTAAACATAAATTATTATAATTAAACCTATAATTAAAGCACGATTTTTAACATTCCAAGTACCCACTACTAAATAAGCTCAAATAATGAATAGTAATTAGTAATTATTGCCAAATTATGTAAAAAAATCTTAAAGCCTCCGCCGAAGGTCTTTAATTGAATTCCTTGGTGACCTTGCGAAAATATTAAAACTTGTTTTGTTTTACCCGTTTATATTTTGCAGCAATACACTCAAGGGAATAAATCTCTCGAATCTAAATGATGCTGATTAAAGACAAAGATTTAAGCAAAAAATGATAATCACAAATAAAAACTTTGGTGTGTCCGGCGTCCAGTGAGTGTTTTATTCTGTTCGATTTCCGTATATTATCAGTTCTCGTTTCACAGTAGGACGGAGCATACAGCCAATTTAATGTACTAATTCAGGAACCGATTAAAATATTTAAAAAAAATAAATCTTCTTTGTAAAAGCGTCATATAAAAAAGCAGATTTTTCTGCCTCGTTGGGAATCCACGCGGTATTGCGATGTACTAAACTGTTCAGCCTTGAAACTGCACAGATCGATAAAGGTTTCGCCTCAAAATTTTAGCCTCGTGATTTTGTGTACCTCGGGGTCGAATTCTCCAGCAATGGAAGAAGGCAAGACGGAGAAATTGATCGAAGAATTAGTGCGGCAAGCGTATGTTGCGTCCTCTCTAGAGCTCAGTGATAAGGAAAGCCGAGCTCAGCATCAAGACAAGGATGGCAGTGTTCAAAACGGTATACCGCCCGACGCTCTCTTAAGGCCACCAGATACGGATGCTAAACGAACGAACACGCTCTAAAGTACAAGCTGCCGAAATGAGGTACTTGAGAGGAGTGGCAGGGGTTACGAAATTGGATCACGTAAGAAACACGACCATCCGAGACGATCTGAACATTGAACCACTGCTACTCTTCTTAGAAAAATCACAACTGAGGTGACTTGGACACGTACTAAGAATGTCTGATGAGTGCGATTGAAAATACTGAGTGCGTTTCAGAGGTTAGACGTCCAGTTTGGCGAGGCAACTACAGAAACTGGGTGAGGAGAGGATGGGACAGCCATGGACGGAGGCCGAACAATCAGCACAAGTCAGGGACGTATGGAGGAATTTTGTCGATGCAATGGGTCCCCGACCCGAATACGATAAGGGGTAGAAGAAGAAGAATAAGATTTTATGTACAATTTTTTGGGTGACTTCTTATCATCTGCAAATCGATTATTTTATTCCAAACATGGAACCTCTCCCTAGAACCGTAGTGATCTTCAACTTGGCAAGATGAGTTTGTCTTCAGATCGCTTCTGGTTAGTGTGAGCGGTGCTTAGTTGCCGCGTGTAGATGCGAGTCCACAGTAGATAATAATAATTGTTAAGTCAATAGTATGCAAGTCATTATTTGCGTCTGGTGGTATTCACGCGAAAATTCTCCCCAGAATTCCTCGCAACAAATTAAATATACCAACGTCCATCATTGCAAGTTTTATTGATTTAAAAATCGCTTTTAACAAAATATTTATTCTTCCACATTACATTAATTTGCGTCACGCAATTCAAGATGTTTGCTCTCTCGTTGCACCGTGTTTTCTCAAACACTCAGAATCAAACTTTGAAACATCGATTTTCCTTTTTATATTTAGACACACGTTAATTTCGGTTACGTAATGTGTTGTTTTCAAGATAATATCAATTTTTTGAGAGGGAGTGTGTAGGTGCACAGGCGTACAATCACAGGTGTACATCACGGCAATGTGGTCGAGGGGTAAGGCTTTTGACTCACAATCCGAAGGTCGCGGAATCGAATCCCTGCATGCGCAAATACATTTTATTTGATTTATTTTGGTTATTTCAGAATTAAATCAGAGGAAACTCTTTGACCTCTCCAGCTCTCCACCCATCGTCTTGCACAGCAGCTAGAGGGATAGAATCATACGTCGTCACTCCTGGCCACTAGATTCACCGATTCTGGACCTCCATGTATGATAATAGATTTTGACGCAGCGACGCAACTGCCTTATTATTTTTTTTATCTGAATACCTCACAAGAGTCCCAGCTGCTCCCGTCTGGAGCCAGTGAGACTATGGCATCCCCAATTGGGGTATGTTGCGAGGCTGAAGGTGGTAGTGAGGCGAAGAATATGAGGAAGAGAAAGGTGGGGAAATACCTGGCTATTCAGATCTGGTCACCAAACAAGGCTAAAGCCATTTCAAGCAACGTTTCAATTCTGAATGGTGGTCTTACATCAGGGCTGAAGATACTGAAAGTATCTTCCACTCTGGAACGTGCCGCAGCTATGCTATATAGTATTTTTGAATTAGTTAATTGTGAAATAACACAAATTTATCGATTAAATTTAATTGCGCACGCCTGGATTCGATCCCGTAACCTTCAGATTGTGAGTCAAGACCTTACCCCTAGACCACGGCGGCCTTCAATAATCAATAACCAACACATTTTTATAACTTAACAGGTTTCCAATTTGAAAAAAAAAAGAATCGATAGATCATCCGAAAAGCAGAATCGATACGTCACAAAATGTTTAATTTAAAGAAATATCTAACAGTTGGCCATGACGACAGCCTTGCGGCATGCGGCATGCTTCTTGATGTGGTGATTAAAAAAATGTTTATTATTATGCATTTACCTCTCTTCAAATAAATTTGCTTTCAACCCAGTTAGTTTATTTCTTTGTTAACCGACAAAAATATTTCCCTTGCAATAAATAGTGTTTATTATTATTATTAAAGATGGCAAGTTTTTCAAATGATTAATGCGGAGTTGTGGATGTTCTGTAATCTGAAACGTGTAAGCAATGTTTCTTGTACGCGTTAAAAGTGCACAAAAAATTTCGCGTATTTAAATTACTGAGTTATTTCTATTCGCAATTACCCCTACGATATTTGTAATGCAATGTTGAAATGTTCGCGACATGTTCATTGATTCTTAAATGAATATGGTTAAACTAATGGTTCAGCGACTTTTCATCCCGCGACAAAATACTCTCCGATAAAATATCCTACGGACAAAACATGCCCCAACAAAATATGTACTTAAACCTAGCCTTACCTTACCTAACTTAACCTAACCTAACCTAACCTAATCTAACAAAAAAATGGCATAAAAATAATACAGACATCTTGAAAAGACAATAAATTATTATTATCGGTACTATGTTTTTCCAATTTTTTTGTTAGGTTCTAGTAGATATAGTTAAGTTTAAGTAGATATTTTGTTGGGGTATGTTTTGTCTGTAGGATATTTTGTCGGAAGATATTTTGTAGGGTACATTTTGTAGCGGGATGAAAACACGCATTACCTAAATTAATAAGCACCCTAGCTGTATTTATCCTCTCAGTTGCAAAAAATGCTTATAATTTTTATTATCAGGTAAATTTTTATTTTTATTATATATTTGATTTGTTAAGAAAATTGGTCTCATTTCACTCAACATTCTACAAAGCATTTGGATGAACTTGATTTTGGCAGTACTTACGAATTGATGTCTCAATTTGTATAAATTTCATTTGCATAATTTAAATAAATTACTGCTACTCACATTAATATTTGTATAAAGCTTTATTTTTATTATGCTAATTGTTAATTACAATTATCGTCTCGCAAAGATTTTTTTTCTTCATTGATGTTAAGTTTTATTTTGGAAGCAGAATACAAGGTACATTTGGAATAGTAAACGTAAAATTATGTTATCAATTTTAATAGTACTCATTTACACATCATGATTTACAAATATCTCATAAAAATTGTAATTTTTATTAATCATTTAAAATAAAAAAACCAAAGCGTGGTAAAAATAGAGTTTTTTTTACTATAATACATCTACGAGTATTTTCAATTTTCGGGTCAACTCTTGGTCCGCAAGTAACCATTTCAGAGAAATGCGTATGTGTGCGCGTGTGTGTGCGTGAGTGCCACCAGAAGTTGATCGAATGCATTGTCATCGACAATGAGTCTTACTGCCGTGTTTCAACTCGATCGGATGTCGTTAAGTAGGTTAATTTTCACTTTCAAGAATAGCATTCATTCATTGATTCGTAAAACAAAATCGACATTCAAACACCTAGGTGTATTTAAAAATATTCTAACACGATTGTATATAATAAATAATCATTTCAAAAATTTGTTTTTCGTGTAAATCCAAATACACATGTTATCAATATTACAAAAAAAAAATGAAGAAACTGGAACAAAGCAAATAAATGCTAAAATTAATACACATGAGCTGTTAACCCCTCAGGCTCATTTATTCGCTTTTGGGAACGATTAGTATAGGTCTCATAGAAATAGTTCTCCCTTACCACCGTAGTAACAAATATGATCTAAACCATAGTTTCTCAACGTGGGCGATAATGCCCCCTTGTGGGCGTTTGAGACTTTCAGGAGGGTGGTAAAAAACTAGGGGGCGTTAAGGAAAACCAGGGGGCTTTGAGATGGTACAGTGAGGGCGTGGGCAGGTAAAAAATGTGGTCTAAAAGACAAAAAAACACGCTCATCACGTACTACTAATCTTACGTGCATTATTATTATTAAGAATTGACACTATATATCATGAATACAAGAAGGAAGGAGGCAGCAAACCGGTATCCCTCCCCTCCTTTGTGGAAAATATAATCGTGATTCGTGACAGATAGTAAGTAAAAACAATTGGGGGGCGCTAGAAAAAAAAATTCTCAAAGTGGGTGGTGGGCAAAATAAGGTCGAGAACCTATGATCTACACCTTTATGAAACCAAAGTTTCTTACCGCAATTTGAGAAAAAAAAATTGTAAAACTTTGTTAATATTTTATTAATTATTTTTACACGTAACGGCAAAAAGTGAGATGATTAAAATTTATATGGATGATGGTAATTTTAGTTAGAAAAATCATAAAGTGAGCCATTTCAAAAACTTTTTTATGTTTGCATTCAATATATTAAAATAATATTTGTTTAAATCTTATAATAAAATTTTAATTCGCATTTCATCACATTTCTAAGACAGTTTTTAGTTTTTGGATACGTTCAGAAATATTCCATATATTTGGATTTCGTTGCAAAGCGGAAATATTCTGATCTTCTAGTAGAAAATACCCGAGGCCTGAGGGATAAACTTTTTGTTGGCGTTTTTCCATTTACAATAATGGCGCGTTCCTGCGTTGTCTATTCTATGATATATGTAAAGAAAAAGTATTGTTGTGGTGTCGGTTAGATTGAGAATTGTCACTTGTTTTGTTATTATATGATTTTATTGTAAAGTGTCAGTTTGTTAGAAGAAACCATAAAAAGAAAGTGATATAATAAACATAAATGTCGTTTCTTCGTTACACAACTTAGCAACACAAGTGTTTTATTTATCAATCAAATTAAGGAATCAAACATCTACATTATAAAACGACATTTATGTTTATTATATCACTTTCTTTTTATGGTTTCTTCTAACAAACTGACACTTTACAATAAAATCATATAATAACAAAACAAGTGACAATTCTCAATCTAACCGACACCACAACAATACTTTTTCTTTACATATATTTTAAATAATTTATTAAATAGATCTATGATAAAACAAACTTTCTTGCTATAGAACGCCCGTTGAAAATAGAAACCCAATGTTGAATTAACTTCTATTCTATATAAATGTATGTTGCGTATGTTAGATGTCAACTTGAGTACAATTCTCCCGTCTGGAATCCACATTATAACATACATGTACAAGCTGTTGAAAGAATACAAAACAAATTCTTACGTTTTCTAAATTTCAAAATGGGGATTCCAACAATCATGTTGAACTACAACACTCTGTTAAATAATATGAATATGCTCAAATTGTCAGACAGAAGAATTTTAACTGACTTGGTATTTATATATAAAATTCTACATGATTTAGTTGATAGTCCGGTATTGCTTGAATTGATAAGCTTCCGGATTCCACAACGTAATACAAGAAGTCAGGATTTATTTCAGTGCAGAAATTCTGGGACTAACTACCATATGTATTCCTCTTTACCCAGAATACTAATGGAAGGAAACAATTACACCAAGTCCGTGGACATCTTCAGTTTATCTTTAAACAAATATAAAATATTGTTACTGAAACACTTCAGTTATGTACAACAAATATTGTATTTATTACCATTAATATGTAAAAGCCCTGAAAAAGGGCGTTGATCAATAAATAAATAAATTCTATTCTATATAAATATAATAGACGTTGGAAGAAATAGAATAGAGCAAATTCAGTGTGAACACACAAAAATTCCTTTCCATTTTCAAACGATTCATTCTATGAACTTGAATAAAGCACGTCAGGTTTTTATATATGTATTTCGCATTATCTGAGCACTGCCCTGGAATGAGACTAAGAGATGAATTAAGGTCAATATAACCACTCCAACCCCTAAGCTTGTTTATATGACAATATAACAATAGCAGCAAGCACAATAAGCTTGTTTTCAAGCTAAGGCGTGTGTTTCCACAGAAATCGTTATAACTCCGTTTTTGTTCTAGTTCTGTTCTAAACAAAAAGGAGAATATATATATTAAAACACGCTACACATCAATAGATATTGGTAAAAAATACTTATTTTGTAGAAACAGTTTTCACCCGCCAAATCGCATAAGCGGCTTTAGAGAGTGTAACTTTTTTTAAATATTTTTGTATGAAATGGTCAAAAAGTGAGGTGACAAAATTGTTAATTATACATTTGTAGGATAAAATAAGTGTTTTTTTTTTTACGTAATCCGTGATTTTAGTACCGTTTTCACATAAAAACTTTACGTGAGTCATTTTTACAATTTTTTACGTTTGCATTCTAAATTTTAATATTTACAAATGTTAATATTTATTGTAATAACACAATTTGAAAGCTTATTTCATAACCTTTCAAAAACAGTTTTAGTATTCGGCTACGTTCATAAATATTTAACAAAGTTTTTATAAATCTGTTAGTTCGTTTAAGACAAAAAACTTACAAAAAGGCGATAGACCGGAGTGGTTAATGTAGTTTTTTTTTAACAGTAAAAACAGTACTTGTAAATGTGACCTTGACCTCCGACTCGGAGGCTCTGAGGTTCACCGGGGGCCGCAAAATATAAAAAAATTCATAAAAAATAAAACGTTCCGGAAATAAAAATGGATTCGACATCAGTCACTTCACGCAACTGACTTCAGGTTGAAAAATGCTACGATTTATGACGAAGCTCTTTTGTTTTGTTCCACGATTTACGTTCCAAACAAACGAAATAATTTTAATTTGTAACGTCTTTGAGGAACAATATTAGTCTTAACAAGGTGTAAACTGCCGCCTCTCATGTAAAAAACGTCGCTTTTTTGTTCGCAATTTACACGGTAATTTATTCGATTGCTCATTATTATCTCATTTCTAGGTGTTACATCTGAAACAGCATAAGATAAACTTTTAACATGGACTGTAAACAATAATCTTCTACAATGACTTTTGATGGAATTGGGTGAAAGTGAATGACGTAAGATATAAACAATAAATAAGAGGAAAAGGATAACCAAATCACATACCACGAGAGCATAATGTTGGAGGAATTCGGGCACACAAAACAATAAACACACTCGACAATAATTCAGAGCGCGGTACTTCGAAGTAATTAACACAAAAAGACGAACTCGAAAACGAAAAATTACGATATTTTCTACACAACAAACAACTACAACCAGCTTCGAAGACAAATACTTTTCTTTATTCTTTAAAAGAAAAGAACTTGATTTTTTCACTTTCTTCTGTTCCATTTTTCAAATAGTTTCAAACAACGTAGTTAGGAAAGATAGGTACTGTAGAAAATTAACATGACGGTAAGAACTAAATATATCCTCAATTCGAAATCCAAAACTGGGACTTTAGATGAATAAAACAACGGAGTAGGTAGGTACACCTATGTAAGAATGAAAATCAAAGTTCGTAGAAAATGCGTTCGAAGTTAGCTCGTCGAGGGGGACAGCGGTGATTGGCTAAAAATTCGTGACGTAGCTTGAAGTCCATGTTCCACTGGGAGATTTGAATTAACTGCAATACAACTGGCAGGGTTTTACTTCAAACTAAGTCATGCGTTCGAAATTTTTTTTCGAAAAAGGCCCGTATGAGCTAACCTTGTTAAATGCATTTCGAACGACCTTGAATGAAAACATTGTTTTATCTGGTATAATTTTTTTTTTTACGTTTCCTTCACATGGGAGTTGTTATGTTATCTTTGAAGATACTGTGTGGAGGGTCTTTTTGGATACAGGAAGGAATGAAAATGTTATGGGAGGGAGGAAACACAGAGGCCGACAAATCATTCCACAGCCGAGCTGTTGAATTCAAGAACAAGTCGTTGAAGCGATCCGTTCTCGTGTGACAAATGTCAACGTATGTTGGGGGCGCTTTTGGGGTGTTTCCCGACTATGCATCGATGCCGAAAATATCAATGACGCTAGTTCTTTGGAGCATATTCCATTATAATACCGGTAGAACAAGGACAGTATACCTATTTGACGCATGTGCTCTAAAGATTGCAATCCGCTTGTTAAGTTAGGGGAATCTATCAAACGGACCACCCAGTTCTGCACAGAGTCAGTGGTGTTTTTCAGAGCTCCAGACCAGATGTGGGTGCCAAATTCAACAGTGGGGCGCACTTGTGATTTGTACAGCATCATCAGTTGTGTACTATTAAATTATCTGCCGGTCCTGTACAAAACGCCCAACTTCAAATAGGCAAACTTGACTCTACCTTCGATTGAAAGAATTATTTAAATAAAAGCTGACGCTTTGATTTCAACAGAATGTTTCGGCATAAATAAAGTTACTTCGAGTAAGAGAGTAAGAAGCACGTTGATAAAAGAGATTTTAATTAAGTAATCCCTCTAAGTACCTGTATGAAAGAGGTGGAATGAATTCAATAAAAAATCTATACTCTTTACGCAACCCAGAAACATTCGGCATTTTATTCTACAATCTTGTACTTTTACCAATGATTTACAGCTTATGAACAAATCGGCTTGATATGAACCAAGAAACACTTTATTATATATTGCAAATGGGCCCTTTGGCTAACTAACCAAGTAACTGTGGTCAGTGTCACTAATAACATCGTGTAATGAAGTCAGATGCAAACTTTCGAATTATTCACTTATGAAAAACACACTCCTTAATTTTATTAAGTGCATAGCCGCTGATGGATAGGTATATATTAATTTTAATTAGATGTTGGTTAAATTGAGTATTCAGAAATGTGAATTTTGATAGAAATTAGATCATTTTAAGATTCCTGCCGTTTCCCTCCTTAAACGTATTAATCAATGAAATTTCCTTGTGCGTACGCGTGTGACATTTCCAAAATTGGAGCTGATGTGTGTAGGTTGAAAAAATTATGAATAAATCATTTCAAATCGAGAAAAGTGACAAAGTATTATTAATATGTGGGTATTATTATAGAAAGTGTAATATTTTTTGATTCTGCAGAAAAAACTCAGTTTTCATATTGGCAGGTCAAAAAACATTATTTTAATTTTCAAGGTTAAATAACTAGTATTATGGAGTGACCGATCGAAGGTTCGGTTTCGGTTTCGGCAAGTTTCGGCAAAAAAATCTAGTTTCGGCATCAGTTTCGGTTTCGGCAGAAAATCTGCCGAACCGAAACTATGCGTTTGTGAATTACCACGCATCATTCGGCTGACTTCGGGTGAGTTCGTGGCTCGTGTGTCACCCGCCATCATCTGCTGAGTTCGCCGGTCGATTAAAATACTCAATTAATGAGGTCTCTTCTTTATAATGTAAGTGTTGATTATTGACAAATTTCTGTTCCAAGAAGTAGTAAATGTTTTATTAATTTTTATAATTTTTGTTTGTTTTATATCAATACCTAAGATATGTATATTTTTTTTTACATACTCAATTATTGTTTTTTATTTCATTTAAGACGTGTTAACTGTCTAGGTAAGTGTAAAAAATAAGCCAAATCTCAGAAAACAATAGATTTTTAACATGTCTAAAAAAGTTTCGATTTTGGCTGAAACTGTAACACCGAAGGTTCGGTTTTCGGAAAGTCCTGTTTCGGTCGGACACTAGTATATGTACATTTTTTTAATTCGATGAAAGAGATTCTTTTCAAATTGTGCTTATGTACCAATAGACTATTAATTATATGCTTAAAGTTTTATTAAACTTATAATATCTCGAAACCTATTAAAGTTTTATTAAACTTAATATCTCAAAACCTATGAGCCATGACTCTGTATTATGACGTAATAATTTAATAACCTGTTAATAAATAAAAAAATCTCGTGAAATGAATCATGTTTTGTAACATGTCATATATACCATCATTCTACAATTTGGTATGGATACCGTAGGGAACTATTTATTGGCTGACCAACACCCCTGCCATAGGTCACCGTAAGTGTTTTGCTACGTTTGGTGACTTAGCAGGGATGCCCGGGTTCACTGGGTGAGGTTTTTTTAGGTCTTGGCGGCGGATGTTTTAGCCCACCTTGTGCGTGGCGGACCGGATCGGGAGAGGATGTTTTAGGGAGACCTTTTGACCTCTCCAGCCGGACTCATCGCCTTGCACCGCAGTGGGAGGCATGGAATCATACTTTCGTCACTCCTGAACACAGACCTCCAGATTCCTACCCACCCCATGTACCTTTTTCCTTCTCAGAACTCTCCCTCTTTTTGTCTCATCTACAATATTAGTAAATAACATCAAAAACTATAATGGCACTCATGTGAATATATTTAAAAAAAATCTAGTGCAGTTTACTCGCGGTCGAAGTGAAACTTTTGCCCACACATTCTCAACCAGTAGAAGCCTTGAAAAGTGAGGTCATAATCAAACCGGCCAATGAGCGCAATTCGACCCTCAGTAGGTACTGCAATGCGTAATTTCCGTTTCATATCTCAACCAATAGGAGCCTTGAAAAGTGAGGTCATAATCAAACCTGCCAATGACCGCAATTTGGCGCTCCGTAGGTACTGCACGCTTTTCCGTTTCATCCAAATTTCAAATCACAACGGGGCTACAGAAGTTTCACTTCAATAAAACATTTCAAGACAGGTCAGAGGAGGACAGAGCTCCTCATATAAAGTAAAGACGATCCTATTCGCTTTTAGAAAAATTATCCTTATTCGCTTTTGGAGGAGGTCCAAAAAGTCTTGAAAATTGTATTCGTACAATTTTCCGTTTGACGTAAAACACAAACAACACAGCGCCACCACTTAAGCACTGGTTACAGCGTGTAATCTTAAGACTAAAGTTAATAAATAGACCCAGCTTAGAGGTGGTAAGAGCAGTTTTGATTATTCGTCAGTCTGAAAACGTTTCGGCGCGCAAAAAGACCGGAATCCGCACCCGCGCCAGTTCTGTCTTCGGGTGTCTTTTTGCGACTTTACCGCGCGTTGATGTTCCTTTCAACGGAAAGCTTTTAGCGTAGTGAATTTATCTAAAGTGGCATTGGCATTTTTTGTGATCATCGGAACATTGAATCAAGGTAAATAATACGTTTTCATTTACGCGCACTTGTGTGAAGTATGATAAACTTTCACGAAATAATTGTGCAATCGTTTTATTTGAATGGTGTGAATTGCTAAGAGTGGTGATCATCATTCAGCCGCAATTTATACAATGTGTTTACACGAGAAAATGTTTCGTTGTTTGATGTTAGTATTTATCCGTATGTCATATGTACGCGTATTTGCACCATGTTCATAATGCACATGTTAGCGAGTTTATCCGACATGCGAGTGTCAGATTGCGGTATAAGTGAATAGCAAAGTCTAGCTACAAGAAGCAATTAACACTTGATGGTTGAGACAAGTTCAAGACGCTTTTAATCTCCATTGTTAGTCTTTTGTATTGCGTGATCGATTCTTATTTATTGCGGCTGATTTCTGTGATGTCAAAACATTATTAGTGAAATCAAGTTTCATCCTGCTTTGTAATTTTTTTATGGTTAAGTATTCTAGTCACATTGTTTAAATTCTGTTTGGTGGAAGAAAATGATGTAGGGGGATGAATTAAAAATGGGGTTTTTAACCTCTTTGTATTCGACTAACATACGTAGCTACTGTCTCATCTGGCTGCTAAATATAGCTAAAGTCATACCTGCCTGCTAAACAAAGCTAATTCATGTCTGACTACTAAACATAGCTAATGACCTGCCTACTAAACATAGCTAATGTCATATCTGGTGACTAAATATAGCTAATGTCATATTTGGGGACTAAATATAGTTAATGTCATGTTTGGCTACTAAATATAGCTACTCTCATTTGGCTTTTAAATATAACTAAAGTCATGCCTGCCCCAAATATGACATTAAATATGTTTAGTAGTCAGACAAATATAGCTAATTCATGTCTGAGTACTAAACATAGCTAATGTCATATCTTGTGACTAAACATAGCTTATGTCATATCTAGTGACTAAATATAGCTAATGTCATATCAGGTGACTAATCTTAGCTAATGTCATGTCTGGCTACTAAACATAGCTGCTGTCTCATCTGGCTGCTAAATATAGCTTAAGTCATGCCTGCCTACTAAACATAGCTAATTCATGTCTGACTACTAAACATAGCTAGTGACATATCTGGTGACTAAGTATAGCTAATGTCATATCTGGTGACTAAATATAGCTAATGTCATATTTGGCTACTAAACATGGATAATACATATCTGGCTACTAAATATAGCTAATTTCATATTTGGCTACTAAACATGGATAATACATATCTGGCTACTAAATATAGCTAATTTCATATTTGGCTACTAAACATGGATAATACATATCTGGCTACTAAATATAGTTAATGTCATATTTGGCTACTAAACATGGATAATACATACCTGGCTACTAAATATAGCTAAAGTCATATCTCGGTAGTAACTACTAACACACATTGTCACATTATAATATCTAACTCTTTGAGGTCAAAGTAACTACCAGTGCAGTATTCATAAAAATATGTCGTCTTTAATTAAGTGTCTATTGTTCTGGTAAAACGCAATAAAACTTTTTTTTTATAACTTCTATTGTTTGTTGTGTCTGCAATGAAAATCCAATTGACTGAGATAACAGCGACTATACTTGTATCAGATAGACATGACTACAACGCACTTATATGCTCACGACTTCAAAACACTCGTATCAGATGCTAGTAACTTCAGCATAATCGTAACAGATGCTCATAACTTCAACACATTCGTATCAGATGATCATGACTTCAACACCCTCATATGAGACGCTCATGACTTCAACACACTCGTATTACATTTACTTCACTAGTATCACATTGACTTCATATATCAGATGCTCATGACTTCAACACCCTCATATCAGACGCTCATGACTTCAACACACTCGTATCACATTTTCATGACTTCATATCAGATGCTCGTGACTTCAACACACTCATATCAGATGCTCATGACTTCAACACACTCGTATCACATTTTCATGACTTCATATCAGATGCTGTCAATTACACACTCATATCAGATGCTCATAACTTCAACACACTCTTATCAGACGCTCATGACATCAACACACTCGTATCACTTTCTCATGACTTTATATCTCAAACAAAATTATATACAACAAGGACATTCACAGACATAACACAAGGAATTGCAAGGAAATCAGGCTACAAAAAAAGGACAAAACGAATACGCAGAACAGTTTACTATACAAAGGGATGAAGTTATACAACACTCTACCAGAAACTTTAAAGGCCGCACCAATTGAAAAGTTCAAAACGTGTTGTAGGAGATACATAAAACAAGAAAAAATATAGTTTGAAATATGAAATGATATAATTAATTAGGAAATTGTAAACTTAAATGTTCAATTTACTAAAATAAAACTAATAAATAAAAAATAAATATCAGATGCTGATGATTTCAACACACTCAGATGCTCATGACTTCAACAACATATTAATGACTTCAACACACTCATATCAGATGCTCATGACTTCAACACACTCGTATCAGATAACCATGACTTTAACACACTCGTATCAGATACTCATCACTTCAACACACTCATATCAAATGCTCATGACTTCAGCACACTCATATCAAATGCTCACGACTTTAACACACTCATGTTGCCCGCGTAATTCGTTGCCCTCTATAATTATGCAAATGTGCAATGACAATCCACCGCCACCAGCTTTCAACGCGTGGAAGGCGATCTTTCAAGGACAAGTTCCTTCGCAACTCTTACCCGAATTCCTCCAACTCTTAAGCAATCTTCACCGGACCGCGGCCGCTCACAAACTATGCCATCTCAAACCGGTCCAAAACTCTGTATGAACCGTATTCATAATTGCTAATTATTTTTTAAATTTTCGTAATGTTCAGAAAATTACTATATTTGTTTTTCATCTAAACAAACCTTGACACGCAAATGCCGACGGGTATTGATTGGTAAGCTCTTTTGTAGGGAGCTGTATCGGTGCGCCCATTCGTCAACATTGGGCAACTCGTTTCTCGATCAAATGTGTTCATCGCTCAACTTGAATTAAATCTCAAAACACATGCACGTTTCTACATGCAATAAGTAACACCATAAATATTCGTGTCATTTCACGATTCCCTGATAATGCATTTTCCTGACCGATTAATGCGGTGACAAAGCAGTCTACATTATACAATTGGAGAATGGTCTAGAACACTATAAAGTGCACTCATAAAAGAAAATGTATTTATTTAAACGCTGTGGAAAATTTTTACAAAATATGCGTTTTTATTCAATAACCTTTTGGTGGATTTTCCTATTTGCTAAGGTGGTAATTAAGAGCCATTTGAACAAGTGGTTAGGCACTGAGCAGCAAGGTTCATGTTGCAGCCGTGAAGCTGCGAGGGAGGCAAGCATGTTGTGTATTTTTTTTGCGGATTGCCCTCGCTTTGCCTGCCGCCAAGGTTGGGCTGGCCGGGCCAGGACACGGCCGGAGCCGCAGGTCTGCGGAGATCGCAGTGGGCAGTCATTCGCGGTCGCCTCGCCAATTCGCGCGCACGCCGACAGAGCGGACTTTCCCTGAGAATTTTTCTATTTCCCACGATTTATACCCTTTAAGTCGGTGGTAGAAATTAATTATTCGTGTTCTTGCCGCGCGGCCTGTGTTGCTATAGTGATTCTAGCTGTGTTTCTGATCCAAGGAGGTCCTTTAGGTAAGAAAAACAATTCACAAGAAAATATTCAATTTAAGTACGTCCTCGTGAGAATTTATGTGTTTGGGGTTTTTGAAGATTTTAGGCAGTCGTGCCACGATTAAAAAAAAACCTTAAGGAAATATTTTAATAATATTTTGATTTTAAAAATACCTGCCACAGTTTTTATTATCCTGCTTCTACTTAATAAAATAAAAATTAGTTGTCACAGTTTTCCTCATTTTGTTTTTGAGGGCATTTTTTCGTTTTGTAATCTGAATACTTTAATAAATAAATTCAATATTATATTGCAACTTAACGCCGAATGTTTCCTTGTAAACCAAGCTTACCTAGCAATCTCGGACATCTTCAAAAGGTGTTGTAAATAGTATCTCGCAATTATTAAATCAATTAGGAATCATTATTACGTCTACGTACTTGCAGCTTGTTGATAATGTTCATTAATTTTACACATTTCACAACATTGTTACCTTCAATAGTATCCATACTTAATAAAACTTACAAAATAATAATCCGAGATTTATGTTAACGGTAGGTGCAGACCCCACAAAACAGTACCTACCAGGGTATCCAAACAGTAATTATTGCACAAGAAAAAGTATACGTACGTTACAACTTTAGAGTTCAGTTTAAAAGTGATGCTGGTACCGAGCAATAAATTGTTGCAGACATTAGAAACAAAACAACTTTAAATACTCACCAGCACTTGTACACAGTTGTACATTGGACACCCTCTAACATTTATCAGTAATAAATTAAGGTGCAGCAGAAAAATTTTTGCTCATGAGTTACATACCAGACAAGTTTAGCTTTTAATTTTGAGTTACATAGCAGATGAGTTTAGTTTTTGATCATGAGCTACATAACACATGAGTTTAGCATTTGATCTTGAGTTACAAAGCAGACGAGTTTAGTTTTTGATCATCAGTTACATAGCAGACAGTTTAATTTTTGATCTTGAGTTACATAGCAGACGATTTTAGTTTTTGATTCTGAGTTACATAGCAGACGAGTTTAGTTTTTGATCATGAGCTACACGGCAGACGATTTCAGTTTTTTATCATGAGTTACATAACATTCGATAATACGAACTTCGTGTTTGATCTTAATAGCAGAGAGTTTAGTTTTAGATATTGAGTTACATAGCAGACGAGTTTCGTTTTAGATCTTGAGTTTCATAGTAGACAAGTTAAGCTTTTGATCTTAAGTTACATTGCAGAAGAGTTTAGTTTTGATCATGAGTTACATAGCGGACGAGTTTACTTTTAAATCTTGAGTTACGTAGCAGACGAGTTTCGTTTTTTATTATGAGTTACACCGTATCACTTACATCCCGCTGCTCTGTGTGGATACAGGATGTGCAATCGTATGTACTACCGCTCAATTAGTAAGAATTAATTGCACCACCCCACCTGCAGCTAAGCACAATTTGTTCAAGCTTTTACATTGGTAACCTTCAAAATTCTTTGAAAGCTTAACTTTAAATCTAACTATTTGGTTATGAAATATTATAAAGTTATTTATATTGCAATTTTAAACATGAATGATCACGTATCTTTTATTTAAACGGTCGTTTTCAAAACACAATAAAATATTTTTTCATTGAATTTTTGTTTTCACACCAAACACCCTGTACCAACGAAGAGCGAACAAATCACAGAAGCAACGACGCATCCAATCTGACGTTAGTTGTGACGTCATAACGTCAGTGTCATTGAAAAATAATTTAATAAGACCATAACATTACCCCCACAATCAATTCACTATCATCATAATCACAGAAACCTAGCTACAGTCAATCTGTAATTAGCAGTTAGACGGGATTGTGGTTTTAATCGCTGTTTACAGGTGAAACTGCTTTACCAGGAAGGAGGCTAAGATTGCCAGTCATTAGGTACCTACTCAGTATATAAATTCTCTGTCTTTCTGGTTTTTCTGGAATTTTCCTAATTGGAGACTCATTGATAAAGCATATTAAAAGAACACAAACATTTTAATGTGTTTTCAATGCGGTCATGACAATTACAATCACATTATAGTGCCGCAGATTGAGGATAGAATGATACGGAGCAGTTAGTTACACGCTGTACTGAAACACAAACTATATTATCCTTGAATTACTGAACGCCTCCGTAAACAGATTTTAATGCTTTTAACAATGCCATCCTATCTATAATTAAATTGTTTTATTTGGTCATGTCAATGTTACGGTAGACCCCCCGAAGTCAATATACAATACAACTCGACAAGAATAACTCTGGTATGTTTTATCATTTACATATCCCAAACACACAAGCTGAATACTTGGCTCGCGGTTTACCTTATTTACTCTGCGGCTTCAATATCTTCACCCCGCGTTATTAACATTAATATGTTTATTTGTTTCGGCAAAAAATGTGCGAGCTTCTGGTGCAAACCGCCAAATATTTACATTAGGTTAGTTGTAACCAGTGATGCAGTATGTATGTAAGTACGTCCCAACACTGTTTCAAAATCTTGATTGGATTCATCCTTGAAGTCTTAAAGTCATACATATGACACTCTGCATAATGATGTCCATAGTACAACCTCCAAACCTTTATTATTGTGCCATCGCCCATCACTGTCCGAGGCTTGACATACAGATTTGTTAAATGCGGTCTAGTGCTTTTCAACTTGACAAAACAAACGACTAATTCATCGCAATAACCCAACAAGCATGATCAATTGATCAATTCATCGCAACAACCAAACGAACATGATCAATTCTCATGTTTTAATTAGTACCTACTTACGTAAATACGAGTAGGTTAATACAAATGTACCTTTCGTAGTTTATGAACAATTGATTCTAACAACATTTGAAAAATAATTACCAAAGAGTCTCGTCAAGCGGTTACCTTGAGAATCATGGGCACACCTATCCGATGATATTACGCTGATGTTGTTATTTGAATTTCTATATTTATCAATACTTCAAAGTCTTTAACGACTGTCACTTATAAAAATAATAAGGACATAGCACATCGTAAAACAGACGAAAAATAATATATTTTTTAAAATGTTGTGGAATTTTACAAACTCGTCGTAAAAGTCATAACTGTATAAATGCATACTTGTACGAACGTTAATTTTCTTGTTAGTAATTAGTTCTTCTGCGACATAAGCAGTAGTAATAATTACCTAATTTGTGCATGCTTTCAATATTAAGTTAGTATGTGCGAGTTCCAAGGAAATATGCAAAGTTTTCGCAACAATAAATACAGTAACTTTGCAACTTGTTCCTAGTATTAAAACTATCTCGTCACAGTAAATTTCAATGAACGATTGTTGTGAGAGGACTTTTCACATGATTATTTCTTGGTATTTTTCTCAATACGTCCAGGGAATTACTAAACAATCAATTAAATACACTAACTATCGTAAGTAAATGAATTTACGACTGAATTTACACAAAAAAATATATATATAGCGTTGGTTTTCATTGACACCCATGGGCATATAACAAAAAAACGCAAATATTTGAAAATAAATTTAATATTGAAGATGAATAATGTTGTTTTGACTTTATTTTGGAGTCGTGGATTTTGTTTGGCGACGGATTGATGCCCCCGGGTGTCATTTTCTTGACATTTAAATGGAACACATCTCCTCTAATCTGACCTAATAACATCTTTTCAAATCCTCAATAATAAAACGATAAATCTTGATGAGGTCGAGGGCAAGGCTCTCGACTAGCATTTCGGAGGTCGCGAGTTCAAATCCGAGAGTGTGCAGATAAATTTTATTTGATCGATTTGTGTTTTCATAATTGAATAATTTAAATAACACAAGGTATATTTGCGAAACATTCGTGATTGGAAGGTACTCTCAGTATCACCCTGGTGTAAGACCACCATTCAAAATTGAAACGTTGCTGGAAATGGCTTTAGCCATGTTCGATTTAGATTTATTCGAGCCAGGTACTTCCACACATTCTTCTTTTCAATCTCCTCCTCCTCCCCACTTACCTTCAGCCTCACAACATACCCCAACTGGGGATGCCACAGTCTCACTGGCTCCACACGGGGGCAGTTGAGACTATTGTGAGGTATTAGAGAAAAAAAGTTTATTTTTTAATTTCTGAATTAAACAATAATCAGCCAATTTTTAGATTCTTGAGAGTTTTAATTATTGTATTATTTCAATAATGATACCTAATTGTGTACTCCGACCACGCTAAGCTCTCGGGTGGTAAAATCATAAACTATAGAAGCCAGCATACATATAAATGTTTGTTCACGGCTTAATGTTTTGATCAATTACCTGCCGTATATGGAATAATTACATCAAATCAATTAAAAATAAATATTTGTTTAACGTTTCTGTGAATCCATGTTAGCCTTGCTGTATGAAGTATTTATCCATTGATCCACCTGCATATGCATCATCAACACATTGGTTAATATAATTATAAATCTACTATTTTGTCAAAATGACTGCACCACTGGGCCTTTCTCCCCATCACCCTTATAAAAAACAATCTTATTTAATTACTGGCGAGTCCCCGGAATGCGTTGCAATGCCACTTTATAAAGAAATTGTTTCACCCTGGGTGTCCTTTCCCATTCGTCCCGTTCCCATTCCTCCTCCCTTTTTCTTCCCCTCCCACGCCCCATACATTTAGTAACGGTACATTCAGTTTTCAAACAACTCGCATGCCACCTATTGCAATTTTTTTTATACAAATTTCATAACGCCAGAGCTCACCAGTATACATAGAAGCCTTCGCAGGCGTGCGTATAACAACTCACCAAAGATTCATCATAATCGGATGAATAGTATAGGAAATAATTTTAGAACGCCAGAGCTCACCACTACCTACAAAAACTATCGTGGGGGTGCGCACAACAACTCACCAAAGTTTCATCGCAATCGGATGAATGCTTTAGGGACCGCGTAAGGAACAAACAAAGAAACTTTAATTTTTATATTATATTAAGATTATTATTTTTTAAACTTCAATATTGCATTTTACACAACTGTCTCATTCATTGAGTGGCAACGAGTGAAGTGTGGAAGCACCATCAACTCAGAATAATAAATTGTTTTTTTTTTAAATGAAAAAGTGTTATATGAAAATAATTTTTTTAAATAAAAATGTAAAAGTAGGCACTAATTCGTCCATGTTAAGAGTTAATACATTGGTGTGTATCAGTTGGTACTGGATCTGGGTACCTATTGTTTTAATGGTATGGTAATACTTAAAAAGTAGGACACGCAGACATTGCAAAATGTATTATTTAATAATATCGTGAGAAAATCAATGCATTATTTACAATGGCGTATTAATGAAATCTGATTCTTATGGATTCTGCCACAACAATAATTATTATATTTGCTTTTTTACAATAGCTCCACACAGGAGGCCCTCAGGGAAAATTCCTCCGGGCCTGTGTCATCTTTGGGGATGATGTGTGGAGGGTCTTTTTCGAGAAAAGAAGGAGAGGAAGTTCTGTGAAGGAAAAAGGCATGAGGGGTTGGTAGGAATCCGGGGTCAGTGTGTCCAGGAGCGACGGACGTAGGAATCCATCCCTCCCACTGTGGTGCAAGGCGTTAAGTCTAGTCTCTTAGTCCTTCTTAATTAGAAATCGTATCGAATCATATGAGTCGCGTGTGTGTCTTGACCTCGGCCGAACCCGCGAGACTGACTCGCCGAACCCCTGGTGTTCGATCAAACCCAGGTTAACAACCACTGCTCCAGAGAGTCCGGCTGCAGAGTTCTAGGTTAGGTTTCCCTCAACCAGTAGATGGGCAAACGCAATCGCCGCCCAGAACTAAACAAACCTCACCCCATGAACTCGGGCTCCTCTGCTAAGTCACCGTAGCGAACCACTTGAGGTGACCTATGGCAGGGGTGTGATTATCCAATAAATGGTTCCCGATATCCATACCCGCCTCCCAAATTAGTTTAAAGATTTATTTATATTTATATAACGATATACTTTTTTTACTTTTTATTTGTATGAGCATCGGTAATTAATGTTTTAATCAAAATTTTGCGAAAATGTTGTCAATGTTTGTAAAAGCTTCCTTAAAAAAAATTGTTTCGAAACATCCATAAACTTGTTTTCAATCAAATAAATACCAAACTCTGTCCCACGTTAAAGATCAAAAATAAATTACCACTCTACTGCGACTTAATTTTTGTTGTTCAATAAACTTAATACTTTTCGTTATTTTATTTCAGAATTCCCCTAATCGTTTGAAGACAACTTCGCATGAAGGATTCAAACTAATATGATTACTTATTATTTTGAGGAATATTGAAGAAAACATATTCTTGTTCAAAACCAGGAGAATTTGAGAACCCAATCTAAACTAAAGTAAGATATTTTCATTATATAAGTGTGTATTATTAAGATCTATTTGATTAACAACTCGTCAATGGCCGGGTGTGCGCGAAAACTTATGAAGGACAAGGTCGGAATCGCTTGGGGCATTCTTGTTCTTGACGTATATCCTAAATACACCTAGCCACTCGGAATAATTTTTATTAAATTTGTCTATGACATCGACCCTTCCTTTTTCGCAGGATTTGAGCTGTTAAACTACGAGCGTCGTAGGTTTTGAAAAAGATCGACAAACCTATAAATTTATCAAATAAACGCAAGCAATGTTGTTTTTATGCATAGTTTATTGTTCAAGGGATGTGTTTCGGTAGATATAATATTCGATGGCACAAAATAAACCCACAAAATTTTATGTCAAAGTCAAAACTTTGCGAAATTTACGTCGTTTCCTCCTTGGCATTTGACGAGAATCATACCATATCTTCCTGAGGCGTCCCTGGTATCTTATTCCAGTTATAAGTTATGCTATCCCTGGCACAAAGTCCAAAGTCAGCGTTGCTCGTACCTCCGCTAAGTGGGTAATTGTAATTCTGCGAAGATACGAATTGAACAACCTTTTTACGTTGGAATAATATAAAGAATATATTACACACAAGGATGTACTGCGCCCTCGTACCTCTTGCATATTGCCGTATTAATAAATCAAACAATATTATATTTAAGCATACAAAACATTCAAGGAAACCATCAAGCGGCTAATGGATTGATGTAAAAAGACATAATTGTAAAATATTTATTTCCCGCGCATGCCTGTAAAATCACAACACAACGGTGGCAACAAAACAATACTTACAGATCAGAAATAATGTTATGGAAACTTCTAGAGAAAGCTCTGCAGAAAAAGAACTCTAAACTAAATTAGCGCGACATTAACTCACAACATAAAATTAGAATTTGTATCGGCACTAAATTCACAAAGTTTGGGTAGAATTTACACAAGCAAATAGTCAAAGATTGGATTATAAGATATCTACCTAATTATAGGGTTGAAATTAATTTAAAACAATGTACATAACTACTTTGAAGTTATGTGTCTTTTATTTTATTTATTTATTTGCGCCCTTGTGGCTTTTTAATTCGTAATAAATTACATTAGTGCGTTAAAATGAACATAGTGATAATGGAAATAATTATAATCGTGAAACATTGGTATTTGATGTCTCAACCTTTTTTTTAATACGGTCTCCGTACAGTTATTTTACGAAATAAAGACGATGACCTTTCGTTTATTGCGAACGCTTTCTGCAAAATCATCATTCG
This sequence comes from Glyphotaelius pellucidus, assembly GCA_936435175.1. Taxonomy (NCBI): domain Eukaryota; kingdom Metazoa; phylum Arthropoda; class Insecta; order Trichoptera; family Limnephilidae; genus Glyphotaelius; species Glyphotaelius pellucidus. The sequence goes on along the minus strand of OW386537.1, from coordinate 7,067,043 downwards.
TGCAATTCCTTCTTTCCATATAAACCCGTGTAAGTGTTTTCATAAGAATTTTGCTTATAAATTCCGTATCGATGATTCAAAAAAGTGTCCACTTGACAGATAAAAAATTCGAATACTTTGTGCTTATAACGTCTTTCCGATATTGATCAGTTTGCATTTATCAAATTAATAATATTTTTATCTTTGCGTTGCAAGTTTTCAAACACATTAAAAAGTCATATTTATGAGTATGCAGGCACGTAATAATTGAAATTAATGACTTTATTATACAAAAGTTGAAGGAACAATCTTCAAAGGTTTTTTTTATAACATCGTGCATCTATGCGAAATACGAAAATTGGTTTTCGAGTGAATTAAAAAATTGTGACTTTTTTTAAAATTATTAATTACTGGCTGGTACCCGGCAAGCGTTGCTTTGCCATTTAATAAATGAATTGTTTCTCCCTGCGTATCCTTTCCCAATCGTCCCGGAAGTTTATTTTTAGAGATAGATAGAACTACGATGCCTGAAATAAAATTCCCCGCAAATATATCAACATCGTTTCCACGGCAACGATTTGTTTTGCTTTTCTTCTCGCTTTTGTTAGGGACAGAAAACGTATAATAAATATAATATATTAATATTTATAATTTCATAATGACAGAGTTTACCATTATACATAGCCTATATTACTCGCATATAATGTAGCTTTCTGTTGGTGAAAGAATTTTTTAAATCGGTTTAGTGGTTTATGCGTGAAAGCGTAACAAACAAACACACGCAGTTTTGCATTATAATATTAGTAGAGATTACGAACAAAGTAAAGTTGTTAGATTGTGTCGGTCGCGAGAAAGAGATGACGAATAAAATGCGGCTCAAACTGCAACTGCATTGAGTCGAGCCTGCAATGGTTCAGTCAGGGTCCTACTGAAGGTTAACTGAATACGGTTTATATATTTAATTATTAAAACGCTTCCATTTACTTCCTTGTATAATATGGGTTTATTGATTTTTCTTACAGAAAAATGTTACAATTGTAAACAATATTCATTACAAAACTTATTTTATCGTGATTGGATGTAAATCCAGTCATGTCGTCGGATCATCTCAACAAAGCGACATTTGCTTTATAGGTTCTCGCCAGTTCGCACCTACATTGTTGCCACATTGCCGTTCAAATCGATTACGCAGCAAACCGCCGTAGCTAACCATAAAAATATTACACAACTTAAAAATACGTGATTCAAATGGAGCAATTGCATCTATCGTACGCAATGCTCTATAAGCCTGGGCCATCTGATCGTAGCACTACGGTACGAATCATTAGAGAAAATTCTTAATTATCTTAGTCATCACTGAACACTGAACAACAAAGCATAAAAAATACTTGATCTGAAGTATAAACTACTAAAGCCACTCTAATCAGAACTCTTTTTCTATTTTCCGAGCAATCGGGAAAGATCTTCGACTTTTTGCGGAAGCAATTTAGGGGAACGTTCCGGACATTAGTTGCCAAAAGAAAAGCAAAGAATTCCAAGGCAAAATTTATTTACCACGACGCGACGTTAACTCCACCGATTACGATCCAAATGAAGGAGACGTAATAACGGAAAAGTTCTCTTATTTAATGTAACCAACCAAAACATAGTAAATCAATTACTTAATTGGAGTGGTTAGTAATAATAATAATAATTTCAACCAGGAATTATTAGATTCCTGGTCCAATAAAATTATTCCCGCCAAACACTTCAATTATATCAACCAAACGTATGTTGACAAACTTTCGTCAAACAAATGGTTGAGTATTGGAGAATTGAGCGCAGAAATAGAAAGATTTATGCTTGCCTACTAAAAATTATAGGAAGTATATAATAAAAGTAAAATTTGACGGCCTCCGTGGTCCCGAGGTAAGACTCTGGACTCACAATCCGAAGGTCGCGGGTTCGAACCCGGCGTGCGCAAATAAATTTTATTTGATATTTGTGTTATTTCACAATTTATTCATTTAAAATAATATGTAGTATATTTGCGGCACGTCCCAGAGTAGAAGATACTATCAGTATCGCCCTGGTGTAAGACCACCATTCAGAATTGAAACGTTGCTTGAAAATGGCTTTAGCCGTGTTTAGTGACCAGATCTGAATAGCCAGGTACTTCCCCACCTTCCTCTTCCCTATCTCCTTCCCCTCCCCACTACCTTCAGCCTCACAACATACCCCGATTGGGGATGCCATAGTCTCACTGGCTCCAGACGGGAGCAGTTGGGACTCTTGTGCGGTATTAACTATAAAAAAAAAAAAAAAAAGACACAAATCAAATTGATGATTTATGTGGAAAATGTTTGGCTTTTCCAGAAACTATAGAACATATTATATCGGGATGTTCTGTATTAGCGCCGTCCGAGTATACATTTAGGCACAATCAGGTTTTAAAAATAATTCACCAAAGTTTGGTAACTAAACATAACTTGATTGACTGCCGTAATGTAGTATCATATTATGAATACGAACCAAATTCATTTTTAGAAAATGAATTTTATATAATATATTACGATAAAACTATACAAACGGACAGAAAAATGTATCATAATACAGTTTTACGTGACAAAATTTAAAAAAAATAACTTATATCATTGATGTCGCAATTCCAAATTCCTGTAATATTCATAAATTTGTTTCTGAAGAAATTAGAAAATATACAGATTTAGGAAATGAGATTAAAAGAATTTGGCATTCTCAGACTATAAAAATATTACCATTTGTTATTTCGGCTACTGGCATTGTACCTAGCTCTCTCATTCAAAATTTAGGCTTATTAGATTTATCAAAACATGTATACATAAAAATGCTAAAATCAGTCATTTTAAATACATGTAGGATTACGAAAGATTTTTTAAATGTTTATATTGAGGTATCAGTAAGATTTATCGGTCCAGTTAGGATTTCCACCGAGCCGAACCCTCTGATATGAAAATATCTGGAGTCGGTGAATTAAAGTTAAATAGTTACCCATTTGTTATCTGGTAGGTTGACATGTTGTTCTTGTATTGTTTTGTATTTATTATACTTACATAAAGCCCTTGCATAGCGTGACTAAATGATCATTTGTGGAAAAGTGTGTGAAAGGGTTAAGTTTTTCCTGTGGGGAAGATTTAACCCGGACATAAAGTCGAAAAATAAATAAATAATGACAAATGACTGCGTTTTTCTAATTATTTTTCATTGTGGGGAGTATTTTCTGCACAATGAATGATCCGTGTGTATATCTTTTTAATCAAAACTTCTGGTCTAATTATATGTGAACTGTGCATTTTTTCTGTCTCCGTTTAAACACTTTATTTTTGCACGCATTATATTTGTGACTGCTCCGATTTCAGAATGACATGTGCCACTTTTCTCGTTTAAACCTGAGGCGTGTTTTTTCAGTCAAATTAAAAGTCACCTCCGGGCAAAAATGCTTAAATAAAGATTACTCGTTTTGAAATCCAATAATTTCTTAAGTAATAGTGGTAAAAGTGAACACAGAACGCATTACAGAGATGAATAATGATGCTGCGAACTCGTTTAAAGATGTGCCAATACACGAGTGAACTTAATTTACAAGCTTGCAACTAGTTAAATTAAACAAAAAATATTATTAAATGAGTTTCATCAGTGGTGACTGAGCATGGACCTTGAAATCACAAAAAAAAATCACTTGGCAAAAGAAATCTAACATAAAATCTCGTCGTAACTTCTAAGCTGGACTTAGTCAGAAAATGGCCAAGGAGTCTAGTATAAATTCGCGAAGCCGATGTTTTACTGTAGTAAATTTGTCTTAAGTCTAGGTAGTATTGTGGTATATATCCATTCCCATACATAACAAAATGGCGTTAGTGGTAGATTCAAATTATGTCTTATGAAAATGTTGTTATAGTCAAACAGATTTGGTATCTGTTTTATATTTTGGGAGTGCACTTGGTGTGCACTCCCAAAATTTCAAACGCGGAAGAACGTTCTTCCCCGTTTTGGGATTTTTGGAAAATTTTGAGAGTGCACTTGGTATCTGTTTGACTATAGTAAGTATCTATATTATTTATTAATATTAGATATTTTGAATATCAATCCAAAACGTTGTGAGTTATATTCCTTTTTCAAAACATGCAGGTTTCTTTTAAGGTATAAAAGGTAGTTTTAAAAAATAGTTAAAAAACGGGATAATAGAAAATAAAAATAACAATCTTAAAATTTTAATAATAATTGTGAAGTGTTTGTTTAGGTTTGTATTGAAAATGTTGGATTCCTGATATTTTACGGACAGTTCATTTTTTAAAGTGACAATCAAAGCTTAAATTGGCTCTCCTAAACAATTAATCAATCTTGGGACGGGAGGGAGTCTCTTAAGAATAACATCTTACTCATAGAGTCTCCCCAAACACAAAAATTTTGGGACGTTGGTTAGTAAAAAAATAAAATAATACTTTGCTTAATTAAGCTGTTAAAATTTTTCTAGATATAATTAATTAAGCATCGTAATGTAACTAATCATTTGTTCAGTGGTCATCCATTATTTTCTCAAGCGAAAAATTATAATTCTCCAAGGTTTTGATTGAGGCGATGATGCGTACTGCATAGTTTCGAAAATTTTGCAGAAAAAAATAATTGCAGAGAAGCAAGCCAGGCTCTTTTGGACTTCAGAAAACTCTCTTCCGGTTCGAAAATATTACAATAATAATATTAAACCATCCAAATACTTCGATTCGATTATAAATTAATATATCTTTTGCGTGCTCTTAATCTCAACTAATCATTGGTAATATCTGTGCAATGTTTCGTAATGCAAACCTGCATTGATTAACTATAGCATAAAGTATAAGCAGTGAGCTCTAGACTCAGTCAAAGCCAACTTGCAATAAATAATTACAAAATCTAATAGAAAAGTTTACACAATTTTGCACTGAAGAAACGTACACCAAGCTCTTATTCACATCTCCACTCGGGGCATTGTTTTTTAAGTATATTTCTTTTATGGTTTTTTTACTATGCGCAGGCAATTTATATGGTAATTCTTTTGCTTTTTGATAATAATGACTTAATAAGTCACTAGATAATTCCATCCAACGCCAACCTTCAGTGGGTATTATTTCTCTATAATCTCAAGCTGAACTACAGCACACGATTATCCCAAATTGCTAATTTAAATGTTGACCTCAGTTATTTATCACCGTGACAACTTTAGAAGGATATCTACCCGGTACTACTGTATGATACGGATGGTCAATTGCGTATCTAATTGAAAACACATTATCTCAGGTATCTAACGCACTTTGATCTTATTTGCCAACACAGACAAACAACAGCTGTTAAAGTAAAGTCGATGTCCTTGCTTTTGACCTTAAGTAGATGCTTACTTAACCTTATTAGTATTTATGATCCAAATGTGCACTTATTCAAACGATATAATTTCCATACCCTTCGCTGAGGGAATAACGTAACGATAATAACACCACAGGACGTTTGTGAACTTGTAAGCCTCCATAAGGCTGCGGTTGGACTTGACTTACTTGACCAACTAAGACCAGTCGGTGCGGCCTCAAATTTGATATGTTCTCCGGTGTATTTAATTCAGACAACGTGAGCATACGGAGCGGTCGCACACAAACGTTGCCAAACGTTGCCAACGTTGAGCATTACGCCACCCCGAGAAGGAGCCCTGTGGGTTGCGGAATCGCTCGACTCACTATAAATTAACCCGCTCAAAATACATTTAAAACCATTGGTATGGTAGCCTCCGTCTATTTAAATGGTACGCCGAGAGATTGATCAGAAACAAATAAAAAATTAATTCTGACGGTCAGTCAAGAGAAAGAATTTACCTCAGTATCAGTTTCATTGTTTCATCAAAACATTGTGTGAGAATTTTTCCTATAAGACGCATAAACCATTGGTTTGGTTGGTCTATTTATTACGGCGATTAATAATGTTGACATTTTTTTACATAAAGTAGAAAAATAACAAAGTAACAAATACAGTGTAGATGCTATAAAAGAATAATCTTTTTTTTCTTCATAGAAGCAATTATGTTGTGGTTAGGCATTATATATTTTTTAAATAAAACAAACACTTAATATTTAACCACCAATATTTATTATTTTATACACCGACGGGCTTCCAACCAACCATTGGTAAACCAACCTACATAGACACAACTATCTACAATACATCTAATCATCCAATCTCTCATAAACCCTGGGCATTTCATTCAATGGTACACAGAATAGTTTCAGAGCCACTGTCTAGCATTAATTTTTAAAAAGAATTATCTCTTATTAAGCAGATAGCGTCAAATAATGGTTATGACCCGGACTTAATTAATAAAATCCTCAATAAAAAAACAAATATCCACAATCAATTCCTTTACACAAGTACTCCGACAAGCAATAGCGACACTCAAAAACACCACTGGCGTAGGATTCTATTAATAAATAATATTTCTAACTTAAGTGTTAGGAACTTTCCTTTAGATATCAAACACTTCTATACAAATAATAACCTTGGCAAAATTTTTATCAATGCTAAAGACAAAGACAAAGACACTCGGGTACTTATAAACTTAGCCACAATGATTGTCCTACTTTATACGTAGGAAAAATAGCACAAAATGTCGATATTAGAGTAAAATAACATTTAAGCTGTTAATGTTAAATGGTAAGGTTTTCTCTGAACCTGCGAATAACTTAATCTCATCCTTTTAATAAAATTTCAGGATCTCCCATGTTACATAAAAACAGTTAAGGTATTAAATTAGATAATTTAAAAGCTGTAGAAATTAGGAAGTCTTTAAATACAAATATTCAGAATCCCTACTCAATAACCAAATTAATGTATCCAATCAAAAAAATACATTCTACATCACTATTTTTAACTTGTTTCCTACAACCCATCCCAGCCCATAACATTATGTATGTGTTATATTGTTAATCTGACATGCCTAATTATTAATATTATTATATATTTAAATGTCTTTCATATTGTAATGAATTACATCAAACTTTTAATATCTCATTGAATACCATTAACTGTTGTTTGTACATTTACTTGTGATTGTTGTCTCACTCCAACTACCAATTGTACCCCTTTCAAATAATTTGTCTCTGCCTAGTTATGTTCTTTTGTAATATTCTTTCTCCCTCTGCCTCCCACTTATATATAACCGATAACTCTGTCTTAGTAATTAGTTTTTATTATATCCTGATGAAGCGAAACCGGTCGATGTATAAAATAACAAATATTGGTGGTTAAATATAAGTATTTGTATAATTTTTTTTTTGTTATCTATTCTATAAAACTGATTATCTATTCGTGTGCCGTGCTAATAGCTGGAAATGTCAATTAACTTTAGAATATACATTTAACTGTAAAAAACTGAGACAATGCGCTACAATATATCATTATTTGTTGGATATTGTTAATTTTTTCCAGTAAGACTTTTTCCAAAAAAGCGTGTTGAAATTCGAGAGAGCCTAATCACTACTATAAATATAAGCTCTTCTTAATTAGCACTTTTTTGATGTATGCCGTTTTATTCAATGTATTTTTATATCACTTATAAATACGATTTATACCACTTACACTCGCAAATACAAAATATGACATAATGAAGAAGACCGTCGTTCAACGTGCATTGAATAACAAACGCATTATCGCACCCGCAAAATTGGTTTATAAAGTGAAACTTGCGCATTTCATTACCAAGTGTCCGTCGACAGGCACCGTTTCGAAATGTCTGATTTGACCTCCACATTGAACCAATTGCGTTGGTTGTCGAGCCGACCTTTCGGCTAATGGGTCACAAAAACTGACTCGGACCCGTTCCCGAAGTGGGGTATATTATGCGACGAAACTGGATACAAAACAATAATAATTAATAATTATACTCCAGTTACAGTGAACGAATTACTGTGTAATGTAATAGGTTATAAGATACATATTACCGGTACGTAACTTCTATCACAAACTCATCTTTTCTCTTGCCTGGTTTTTCATCGACCTAGAATAATCATGTGAAAGGATTTAAAAAAAAAATTAAATGAGGTGGATTTTAATAAAAACTTCAACAATGTTGAAGTGAGCTACAAACCCAAGGTAACTTGCCCACTGGAATTACCAAAATATTTAGAAATTCGACAGTCTAAAACGACTTAGTAACAGATGTAATTAATTTAATTGCTTAAAATCCTTTAGACCACCCCGCTTCCCCTTCCTCATATGTTGTGTATATAAACCGTAGACTAAGAATAATTTGTATCAGTCTGAAGATGGCTCTAGCGAGCTGAAACCGGTTACGGTCAATAAACTTAAAGTGGAAAAAACTTTTATATTTGTTTTTATTATAATATATTATAATGGAATTCCACCATGAATTGTAAGTTTCAAAAGTAGAAATATTAAAGAGGTGGATTTTTAAAAACAAATACGCGTTTTTAGTTAGTGAAATCACTAGATATATGTAAAATTATCCTTGTAATTTTAGTTAAGTAGCTACATATCAAAGATGTTTTTTTAATTAATTTTCATGATTCTAGGTAGCTAATTGTCGTAAGTTTATGGTTAATAATTTTATTTTTAGACTTTTACTTATTTATGGAACGTAACTCAAATTTGACTTGAATTAAAATTTCATTTAAAAATTGTATCTGCCTCTGTGAAAAATAATTCAAACAAGCGATAACGTAGGTACCTGCTATCACTGCAAAGAGTTTTTAATCAGGGTATGTCTACGCAGGAAAACCAGCAAATTTATTGACAATGAAAAAAAATTCCCACGTATGTTGGTTGGGATTACCTGAGCCATTTCAACTATTCAAATAACCTGTACAATTACGCCTAATAAATTACTGGATATATAAAATTTTCATATTTTTTCGACCGCCCTATTACCGCCCTGAAAGAAAGCCATGATAAATTATTTATTCAGTAAAAATGTACTATTAACAGAGTTACCATCAGATAGCATCGAATGCTACATGAGTAGTGTGTATCGAAAGGCACTGCTTTTTTGGACACATGCCATCGCGCACACATGTACTCGTACATTTTTGTGTCAGGAGACAACATTTGAAAATTAATGTAAGTGTGTAATTCTGCGCCCTTCCGCATTTCTGTTTTAAGAACGACAAACTTACGAATTACGAATAACCCGACAACATTTGAAAATCTCCTATTCACACCACACCAAAATCATTAATTCGCCACAACGCTTTTTATTATTTTTAATTGAAAAACAAGTATTGTTTTTTTTTTTTTTTTTTTTTTTTATTAATCTATAAACATAGGGTTATACATAGGGTTTAATTGATGCCTGTCTCACTAGGATTTACCTGTGTTGAGACAGGCTTTGACGTACATATTTAAAATTACAAGAATATTTAAGTAACATACAAATTCAATTGAATAATATAAAAATGGAAAGGTGATTGGAAGTGTGGGTTCACTTTAAAGAGAGTTATGTAAATGTAGGAAGAGATGATGTACAGTAAATGATGATGTATAGTAAATTCTGTCAAATCTATTTATGGGATTGATTAATTAATTTGGCATGATTCTATTTTTAAGTTATTTTACATGGATTAGGTCGTATGCAAATTGTTCACTGTCTATTAATGATTTACTTTACAGATGTTTGCAGTAGTGTGGCGTCCAATACTAACAATCCATTTCTTTACGTCTTGTTTGAATTTTGTCAAGGATTCAGTATGTCTGATTGTAGCTGGTAGTGTATTGTATAGTTTGCAAGCTATGTATTTGAAGTGTCTTTGTCCAAAGGTAGTTTTGGAAAAAGGAGTTTGGAGAAGTTCTTTGTTTTTGGCTCGGGTATTGTGCGTTGTTTGTGTTGTTTTGTATGATGTTTTGTTGTTTTTGTGTAAATTAACTAATATGGATCTTGCGTAGAGTTGTTTAATGTCCATAACGTTGAAAGTATTGAAGATCGTATCAGTGCTGGTAGTAAGAGGCAGTTTAAGAATAATTTTTATGATAAGTTTTTGTGCTTTAATGATGGGATCGAGGGCACTGGAATAAGCATTACCCCAAGCTAAAATTCCGTATTCGATGTGAGATTGGCATAGTGAGAAGTACAATGTTTTTAAAAGTTTTAAGTCAAGGAAGTTGCGTGTTTGTTTGAAAAAGTATATAGATTTGCGGATTTTGTTTGTAGTGTTATGTATATGTTGCTTCCAATTTAGGTGTGTATCAAAGGTTAATCCTAAATATTTGATAATGTTTACTTGTTCTAGGCATGGGCAGTCACAATTCCGGTTTAAAGATGTATTTTTACATTTGTGTATTTTTAATGGAGGGATTAGGTTTGACTTAGGAATATTGGAGAGACTAGACAGTAAGTATTTTGTTTTCTGTACATTTAGTGTTAATGTGTTCGAGTCAAGCCAAAATTTTACCTTTTGAATTCCTTCCTCTGCTTTGGAATATGCGGTAGGCCAGTCTTTCGCCTGGAAGAGGAGGACAGTGTCATCGGCGAAACTGACAATAGTGGCATCGATGTCTAGGTTACACAACTCGTTAATGTATATAAGGAAGAGCGTTGGACCTATGACACTGCCTTGAGGGACCCCGTAACTAATAGGCAAAAATTGACTCTTTGTTGATCTGAGTTTAACGCATTGGGATCTGTTAGATAAAAAGCTGGAGAGGAGGCCTAATTCATTATTCCTAATACCTATATTGAACATTTTGCGTTCTAATTTGATGTGTGAAATTGTATCAAATGCTTTGCATAGGTCGAGAAATACCGATAAACATTTCAAACCATTGTCCAGGTAGCCAGAGATATGGTCAATGACCGTGGCTATGGCATCGTTGGTGCTTTTATGGTTTCTGAATCCAAATTGCCGCGGCGATAGTAGGTTGTTGGTTTCCAGGTATTCCATCAGATTATTATTGACGATCTTTTCAAATACTTTGGACAGGGAATTAAGCAACGTAATAGGACGATAATTACTAATATCAAGTTTGGAGCCTGTTTTGAAAATAGGGATAATGAGACCTTGTTTTAGAATGGTGGGAAATATGCCTTGGCGGATGCTAGTATTAAGCAAATGAGTTAATGGTTTAATTATACCAGGGGCAATTTTTTTAAGAACACTGTTAGGTATTTCATCAATACCGGTGGAAGAAGAGTTTTTGAGCGAGTTTATTACTAAAGAAACTTCTTTCTCTGTAATCGTTTTAAGAATAAAGCGGGTTGGGAAATCATCATTGATTGTGCGGTCACTAGGGCCACGCGTATCGTTATTTACTTGAATTTTTTTTGCTAGTTCTGGACCTATATTTGCAAAGTAATTGTTTATATAATTGACTATTGTATTGGGGTTTGATGTGAAGTCTACGGTGGTATCATTGATATTGAGAGAGTTTAAGGTGTCAGTGGCTGTATTTGAATTGGTAGCTTCCTTGAGAACTTTCCATATTTTTTTAGGATCATTGCTACATTCGGAAATTTTTTTGTTGTAGTATAGATTTTTGGCTTTCCTAATGACTTGTGTGCAAATATTTCGGTATCTTTTATAGAAATTATGGAGTGTGATATCATATGGATTTGTGGCACATTTTTTATGTTTGGAGTTGCGTTTCCGAATGCAGTTGATAATAGTGTGGTTTATCCATGGTTTGAGAGGTTTGATTGCTCTAGGAATGGTTTTTGTGGTGATTTTGGTGTTTTGGACAAGGGTGTCTTGTAGGTAGGTAGAGAAGTAGTTCCAGGCCTCCTCTATGTTTTCTATATTATAGAGTACGTCCCAGGATTTGGAATTAATCGTTTTGTTGAGGTTGTCATAGTTAATTGTTTTCTTCGTTATTTTAGTTGTTAAAACAAGTTAATTTTGTTGTCCGATGGTACATCGGACAACAAAATTACATCTACATTTTTTTATTCCAAATATGCTCAGGAATCGTTGGTTAGAATCCTTCGGGTACCTAATTGCTGTTACACCATGTATAATATAATGATGGAACGTAATGGCTTGACTTTAATATTTTTATTTTTGTTTCTGCGATCATGAAGCCTATGATAACTGATGAAGTTCACAACATTATATACTCGTATATATATATGTATTTCGATTTCGGTTGCGTAATTAATTAATTAACGATTAAATAACAGCTGTAATCATGTTTATATATCTTTTAATAAATAACCCCTTTCATGGTATTAAAAAAAAACTACAATACTGATGATATAAAAATTACATTTATTTTCTAAGAATTACAGTTGATTAAAAAGTTTTTAATCCAAATGTGTTTCATGAACAGAAAAAACCATTTGGTAAGACTGTGTGAGATGTTCATTGTCTTTTAAAAGTAAAAGTACGCTCAAAGTGATCTTTAGATTGATTAGTGAAGCCAGACTCATTTTTTTACCAGCTCATCATTAGATGAGATTATAATTTTTTGTACTAAGTATTTGCAGCTCATGAAAAAGGCAATTTAAGATTATGTATCATCTTAGTGGTGTGCATTAGTGAAATTTATGTAATTTCATTGGTCGAGTCTCGTTGTGAGTCAATACACAGGCGCCTTTTTGTCCAGAGTATCTAGGCCAATATCATGAATCATGACTTAACTGAAAGGTGCGTGTCTACACTAAGTTCTTAGGTCACAGTTAAGTAACTTTTTTTGGAGTTTCATAATAACAGGCATTTAGAATATTATTGATTTTTTTTAATGCGAATACCGCACAAGAATCCCAACGGCATCCATATGTTGTGAGGCTGAATGTAATAATGGGGAGGGAAAGGAGACTACTAAGAGGGAGGAGGGTAAGTTCCTGATATACTCACCAAACACGACTAAAGCCATTTCAAGCAACATTTCAATTCCGAATGGTGGTCTTACACTGAGGCATTACGGAGAGTATCATCCACTCTGGAACGTGCCACAAATATTACTTGCGTACGCCGGGATTCAAACCCGCGACCTTCGAATTTGTAGTCGAGAGGCCGTCATTTGTTGCTGTGTAAAATATTGTCGATTATTGGTCGATTGTTCGTTGCTTACAAAATTTACTTTTTTGTTTTGAAAAGTTAAAATGTAACGTTTTTGTTTTATGTGGTAAAATCAGAAAGAAGAATCCAAACTGATCCCATATTAATTACGATATCCCTATAATTATGATAACGTCCGGAGCCAGTCAGGCTGAACATACTGAAGACGGGAAGGAGATAGATGAGAAAGAGGATGGTGTGGAGTACCTGACTACTTAGATCTGGTCATCAAACACATCTAAAGTCATTTCGGGTAGCGTTTCGATTCTAAATGGTTCTCGGTATTTTTGGTATCATCGACTACGTTAATTAAAATATCCTTGAAAGTTAACAAGATTCGTGCTTTTAATAATATATATTTTTATTATTAATTATTGGCAAACACCTTTGACGTGAATATTGATTTCAACTTTTTCAATTAACACCCCGCAACAGCGTGATTTGATTGCGACTGGTTTCAAGGTGGTAATTTATTAATAGATCTGATGTAGGAGTAGAGGGTGTGTAGTGTGTAGTGTGCGTAACCTGTAATGGTTTATTGGTGAGACACCTAGCGTGATCGTTCCTAGATGTTACGGCGAACACTTCTGAAATATATTTTGAAATGTACCTTTCGTACTCGGCTTTGCGAATGTTTGGGAGGCGGGAACTGGTACTGCAGTTTATTGGATAACCAACACTTCTGCCATAGGTCACCTCGGGCGGTTCGCTATGTTTGGTGACTTAGGGCCTCCTGTGTGGAGCTAATGTAAAAAATAAAATAAAAAATGTTCTTAAAAGCATTTTTCTTCTCAAACAAGTGTAAAATATGAAATAATCGATAAGGCGATCTATAAAGTAATATCGATGTAAAATTATAACACAAAATTTTAATCTGAATCAAAAAACAAGCAATTAAAACTAATGACATGGACTGGCAATGCAATACATCAAATACAAAAATTCCCAAGAAAGAATAATTAATCAATATCTTAATTAAGAATAATAAGCTAAAACAAACAAAAAACACAAATAATTTTTCTCAAATTTTCACAAATCTACGTAATATGCGCATCTAAAAACTGTTTCCAATAATACACAACTATAATCCATAGGATGTCGAACAAGTCAGATCCAAATACGCAATCACAAATGCAGACTGGTTTCAAAAGGGGGTTTATTAGTTTATGCCAGAGGCGCAACTGTCAATCACGGTCATTATTTCGCAGACGTAAAAAAAATAATGAAAATAAATTAATGGAAAATTATAACGAATATTTTTATAATTTCCGAATAGAACCATTTTATGCTTCCTTATCTTCCGTTTATTTTAACTTTGTGTTACCTCTTGTTTCTCTGTTACCTTATTTAATAATATTACTGAAGCTAACGTATTATTGTCATTACATCAAACAAAATAAGAAAACAGTTGAACGATAAGGGTCAGGGTGAGGATTAGGGCAGTTACTTACAGGATGATGACATCTGATTTTTTTTAGTTTTTTTAAATTGTATTTGATTGTTTTTTTAGATTTTTTTTTTTACCTAAATTATATTTAATGTTGTACTCCAAATTACTTTAATCACCGGTTAAAGTAAGTCAACCACGTCTCTTAACACCCTGTATATAGAGTTTACAAATGCCTATACTTTAATTATTAATAAACACTAAAAAAATCGTTGCACAACGAGCTACGAGTATACTGCATTTATTGGCTTCGGAAGGCTTTGGCTTGAGTGGTAGAGCACTGCGCAATAATGGGCAGCTTTGGAATTGTCAGGTGGACATCTAGCATTACGACCTTCTAAAACATACTAGATAACTTGCCAACTCCATGAACCAAAGGAATAAAATTAGTATAGAATCTGACAAAGGGATTCAATATCACTGCTCCACTGACTCTCCATTTCAGTAGTGGAATTATATCGATATTCGATAAAATACTACGACTATTTAACCCGTTTAATCACAGGAGACCATATTAGTCCTAGCTCACATAGGTCTCGTAGAAATCGTTGTGCCTCTCTTACTATCATAGTCCGAAGTATGATCTAAACAGTATTGGAAAAAAAACAATACGCTTTATATTCAAATCTAAAAGTTAACCACAAAATAATTAAAATTACACATTTATGAAACCAAAGTGTTCAACCGCAATTTGAAAAAAATTATGAAATTTTTAATAATTATTTTTACACGAAACGACAAAAAATTGAGGTATCAATAACGTTTTTAATAATTCATTTGTCTAATAAAATATGAAAAGTGTGTATTTTTTTTTCACTATCAGTAATTTTAGTTATAAAAAATGTAAGGTGAGCTTTTTGAAACTTTTCAAAGTTTGCATTCAAAATTGTTATATTTAAAAAATTAAATAGTTATTTTTAATAATACAATTTAAAAGCTTATATAATCACGTTTTAAAAATAGTTTTTAATTTTTGGATACGTTTACAAATATTTCATTTATTTGAATTTTATTCGAAAGCGGTAGTATTTTTACCTACTGACAAAATACGCCAGAATTTTGAAGGATATACTCGTATACGTAATGGTAATCATTTCACCTCTGAAAGTACAAGTTTTGTTGTACTGATTTTGAAAAATTCTTTAACCACTCCGGTCTATCATCACCTTTGTGCAAGATTTTTTGTCTTAAACGAACTGTCAGATTTATAAAAATTTTGTGCTATTTCCGCTTCGCAAATAAAGCTCAATAATTTAAATGTTTCTGAACGAGGCCAAATACTAAAAACTGTTTTTGAAAAATAATGAAATACCCTTTCAAATTCTATTATTACAAATAAATATTAAAATTTAGGATGCAAACATAAAAAAATTGTAAAAATGACTCACGTGATGTTTTTATGTGAAAACAGTACTAAAATTACGGTTAATGTTTAAAAAACACTTATTTTATTAAACAAATGTAATTTTAATAATTTTATCACCTCATTATATTACCATTTCATACAAAAATATTTAATAAAAAATAACTAATTCTAACAGCGCGTATGTGTTTTGGCTGGTGAAAACTGTTTCTACAAAATTATTATTTATGGACAAAATAACACATAACACTATTTCTATGGACAACACAGAAATGTGAAGCGTGGTTTATTATAAATATTCTTCTTTTTGTTTTAAAGTTGTCACTAGACCAAAAACGGAGTTATAACCATTTCTGTGGGAACACATGCGTTAGCTTGAAAACAAGTTTATTGTACTTGACTGCTATTGATATTGTCTTGAAAACAAGCTAAGTAATCGGAGTGGTTAAAAACAAAGAGATTAAAACCCTCTGACGTCATTTGAACCCCATTCCGTAGCGCTGTGTGTGGGGAGAGATTTACAATGATTACGATTACAAATGACCTCGCCATTTGATATAAAAGTGCATGGTGGTCTATACGCCTTAAATCAGTCCGTTTTTACGAGGCAAAAAATCAACTATTTAAATTTATTCTGCTATGAAAATGTAAACAAAAAAATAGTTGGCATTTAAGTGAACATCTACACTAAAAATATTTGGACGCAGTTCCCCATTGGAGTAGGAAGAGGAAATCATCTGCGAAAATACAGAACCGGTATTTGGTACCTATATTATTTGATGGCCTCCGTGGTCCTCGAATATGAATCCGAAAGTCGCGGAAGCGAATCCCGGCGGGCGGAAGAAAATTTTATTTAATCAAATTTTATTTTTTCACATTTCAATGCATATAAAATAATATTATCTATAAGTATAGTTTATTTGCGGCACGCTCCATAGGTAGATACTCAGTACCACCCTGGTGAAAGATCAACTTTTTTGCTTTGAAATGGTTTTAGCCCTGTTTGGTGACCAGATATAAATATTTAGACACTTCCTCACTTTCTTGTTCATGGGAACATTCTTTGGGAGATGGCTCCCAAAGATATTGAAATATAAGAGATTGCTATCCGCAGTTTTTACAGGGTGGAATTGTGCTTCCTGGTGTAATCCGACATTGTTAATCAATTAACGAATAAACTTAATGAACGAATAAACTAAAGGAACGTTAAACTAAATGAACGAATTCTTTCCGTATTCAAACTATATTGTCAACCAATACTACTGCGTACCTTAAAAAAATCAATGAAATTAACAAATTCCATCCGTATCCAAACTACTCCCAATATAGGTAGTAGTCGGCCGACAGTCGCGCGGACATCATAGCATATCTATTTTGTATTTCAATATCTTTGCCATCTCCTTCTTGTTCCCATCTCCTTCTCCCCATACTCTTCAACGGTCTTTGTTGTGGTCGAAGGGTGAGTCTCTTGACTCGCATTCCGAAGGTCGCGGGATCGAATCCCGGCGTGCGCAAATAAATTTTACTTGATTAATTTGTGTTATTGCATAACTAATTCAATTAAAATAATGTATATAATATTTGCGGCACGTTTCAGAGTGGAAGATACTCTCAATATCGCCTTGGTCGAAGACCACCGTTCAGAATTGAAACGTTGCTTGCAATAGCTTTAGCCGTGTTTGGTGACCTGATCTGAATAGCCAGATACTTTCTTACCTTCCTCTTCCCCATCTACTAACCATCCCCACTACCGTCAGCCTCACAATATACCCCAATTGGGGATGCCATACTCTCACTGGCTCAAGACGGGAGCAGCTGGGGCTCTTGTGAGGTATTCACATAAAGATACATAAAAGAATTGGGTTGCCATAGTTTCTTAGCAGCATTTTTTTAACAGGGAGTTGGGATCAGTTCACAAAAAATAAAATAAACTAAAAATTACTTAAAATATCCCATGTCCAACACCGAACCAAATGATTGTAAAAGAATACACTGGCTGAGAAAAAAACCAGTTTTATAATTTACGACGTATAAATCTTACATTTTACGATGTCTTTCTGAAAAAATGCAGTTTGCTTTAAAAACCAGCTATCTCCGCCTTTGCATTTACCTACAAAGGCCTTAATGGCATTTAATGGCATATTGAAATATGAAATACGGTGTGATGGCGTTGGTGAATATATACATTGGGACAAGATACACTTGTTGATCCACACCCATAATGACTATTTGTTTTTTATCGACGCATCAACGACATTGTTCTAGAATTTTTCGTTTTCAAACAAGATGAGTGATGCGAAAGAAACTGAACGTCGATGACGTCCGAAGAGATGAGCTCTTGCTGGGACTAGTTTTTTTCTAAATATTTGTAAAAAGCATAAAATTTGTGGCTCGCCATAATTTACAATAAAAACACATAAATTTGTTGTAGACCACTTTTATTTTATTCCACTATACCGGTTTCGGAAGCGCCCTTCCTTCGTCAGAAGAATATTGTAACTAATCTACGACATAGAATATTGTCAGATATACAAAATTTAGGTGTGTGAGTGGGAGGAAAGCAAAAAACCGGTAGAGTGTAATAAAATAAAAGTGGTCAACAACAAATTTATATGTTTTTTATTGTAATTTTTTCTATTTATCTGTCTCCATTGTTATTTATTCTGTAACTTAAAGGATAACCACGCATTGCTATAGACCTAGCCATGAACTTACGTGCTTTAACCTTTATGGCCCGTACAGACTCAGCTAGTAGTTTAGTCAAGTAGCGAGTATTTTAGTATTTTAGTGACCGAACACCATAAATTTAGTAGTAAGTAGTAGCATTTTGGTCAGTCAAGTAGCGAGTATACTTGTCACTCGACTAACTACTTGACCAATGTGAACAAGCTTTAAAGGCTTTACCTTTAGGATACAGTGTTACTTACAGCGAGTACCCGGCATGCGTTGCGATGCCACTCTAAGAAAGAAAGTGTTTGTGATTTATTTATCTTTATTGAAGAGTTTTGAATACTTTTCTGTCTGCCAATAAACTTTTTGAAATACACGCATTTTTCAAACAACCCGCGCGCCACCTATTGTAATTTTTTATACACATTTCGTAACTCCAGAGCTCACCAATATATATGGAAACCTTCGCGGGCCTGCGCACAACAACTCACGAAAGTTTCATCGCAATCGGATGAATGGTATAGGAAATAATTTCATAACGCCAGAGATCCCAATTGTATATAGAAACCTTTGCGGGTGTGCGTACAACAAATCACCAAAGTTTTATCGCAATCGGATGAATGGTTTAGGAACGCTCAAGGGACAAACAAAGAAACATTCATTTTTATATATTAAGAAGATTTCACTATTCGGAATCTACGCTGTGTCGACCGGATTTTTAATTAATTATTGGCTTTCATTTTATTTTTATTTTTAACAACCAAGTATCAAAAAAAGAATTCTGAACGTATATATTATATTTTATATTGTTACGTTAATATATATTTTCTCAATCATTTTTTAATACCGCACTGAGGTTTTTTTGTCAGGCTGAAGGTCGTAGGGAGAGGAAGGATATGGATGGGTAGAAACCTGACTATTCAGATGTGGTCATCACACATCACACAGGTTTTGTTTCTGATTGGTGGTCTTTTACCAGGACAAAACTAAAAGTAACTATACCACTCTGGAAAAGCCTTTTGCAAGTGGCATTTCGTCATTTGTTTAGTGGCAGGTTAAAATTTTATACCCAGCAAAACACAGTAGATACCTACGCAGAATTAATAATTTGATATTATTTCACAAAACTACAATTTATTATATTTTTAACTACCTTTACAAATTGAAGGTTAACATTAAATTAAAAATAATAACTCACTTTCTCACAATTCTGTCTGTTTCTCGGAATGGGTGTGCCTAAATGGACAACATTTTTTATAGTTTTCTTGATCTCACATAAAACTATTATTTTTAATTAATAACAACTGGTTTATTGTAGTCAGGTGGTATTTTTTTTATTTGAGATTATTTAAAAAATATACGGTTGTATATAAAATCATTATACATTAAACAGTGAATATAATATAAACCAGTCAAGTTCCATTTATAATATTTTATTATGGTTACAGATTAGGAATCAAGTGGTTATTAAAAGTTATATTAGAATATGGTGTAAGTTAAAAAAAAATATAAAAAATAAGATTATAATAGTTTTTGAATTACATTGTAAGATTAGTTTGATTTTAAACCATTTGAGGGTGGAGAGGAAATGTCAATATCTCTTAGGGCATTAAAAAATTTGCAGACACGCCCGAGCAAGTTTTGTGTATTTCGATTTTAAATGTTGTATTTGAAATAAGGTATTCGATCTGGTATTGCGTTCAGGGCATCGAAATGCAATCCATTCTAATAGAAATTAAACACATTAAATTCAAATTAAATTTAATGTGTTTAATTTGTCTTAATTCACAATTAATTCGTTAAAAATAATATTTATAGTTTACTTACGGCACGTTCCATAGTGGAAGATACTCTCAAAATCAATCTGGTGTAAGACTACTCTTCAGAATTATTTTCCTCAGGGCCTCCTGTGTGGAGGTAATATAAAAAATCCATGTACGTATTGTATTAATTACGATCTTTTTTAGGTCACTCTAATTAATTTTGCTTGCATTATTTGAAAGGCCCTGTGGAATTTTAATTATAGAACAGCAATATTTAACGAAGCAGAATTTGCAGATTATTAGGTACACAAAAATCAGTTATTTGGTTTTCATTTTAATTCTTATTCTAAATGTTATTTAATGGATTACTCCACGAGTGCATTAAAACAGAAAATGAAAACATCTTCATATTCCTAGAAACAATAAACATCTTATTATTTTCTAACTATTCTCGTAAAATCGGTCTAATTTCAAGAAAAAGACAAAAGAACAATCGGCACGATTGTTTGCGGCAACTCGTTCAATATTACATTTCCAGAAAATGATAATCATGTCATAAGTATCGTGAAAACATATTTAAGATCACGAATAGTCCTTGCAAACCTGTCCACGGCTGCACGAATTTAATGCGTTGCTTATAAATACAAACATTAGTTATGCAGTGGCAAATTATTCATTTACTCAATATTTTAATTTCAATATCTGAAGAATTTCTCAAAATGGGGTGAGTAACCGAATTATGTACCATGTACATATTCAAATTATAACTGGATAAACACGTTGAATTTTTGTAAGCAGTGTTAAATCTGGCAAATATTCTCATCTCATGTTATTTGAGGACTGATGTATTTAGTTATTAATTATTAATCTCAACCTGTCAGCAACATTTATTATACCTTATCATGATTTATACTTTTATATACTTTATACTTTTATACCTATTCGGAAAGTCCTTCCTACGCATATATTTATTTATAGAAAACCTTATTTCAAAGTAGTAGCTCAATTATTAATTTGTAATGCAATACTTTCTTCAAGTACCATTGTGCAAATTTGAATCTTGTGTCTTTGTAATCTTCTTGCTCTTGACGGTTTATCACACAAGACTGAACATTTTCCACACAACTTTATCACACAAGTCTATGGCATCTGTAAATTTTTAATCAGCTACCAGTTTTCACTTGCATCATGTCTGATTTTGTTACGAACCCTCGAGGTGATATTTCACAAAAATTGCGTTATCAAAATTAGCAAATAATAAAGTTATAGTATAAGTATGTAGAATATAATTGACCTTGTCAATTGACTGCTGATCATCATGGACACGTATGGACACTTGAGGACACAAAGTTCACCGTGGTGATATGAAGTGCTTCACTCCCTTGTCTCTCAAGTGATGTCCTACACTAAGAACATGTACAGTGTACAGTGTACACTGCCCAGTGTCCATGGTCCAATATACGCAATAGTCTAAGTACTCATAGTAGATAATCCGTCGAGCAAACACTTCAACAGCAACCGAAGACGCATTTAGAAAATGACAAAGTCAATACCTGTTTGGCAGAACTCATTGAAGCCTGTTAATTTACAATAGCAGATATTATTGAATGATGTTTGAAGAATAACTTTAAGTACCTAAACAGCTTTGTAAATAAATGACATGTAACTAAGTACAATCCATGCTATTTTCCATGCTACCGCTATTGACCGGTCGTTGAAATCACGAGAGATAAAAATTTATATTTTATTGATTGATTGAGAGTCGACAGGGATATTTTTTTGCGATTTTATCTAAATTTTTTCTACAAATTTGTAACCAGTCAGTCCAAATTGATGGACGGTATCTCTGGCCTCTTTATCTACAAAGGAAATATTTCATAGAGATAATTATCAAGTCATGATAAAGAAACTCTGATCCATATACCCATTTGGTGAAAGCTAGAAATAGTGTATAATATAAACAAAGAGTAGGTTGGACTCGAACCTTTCGACTAAAGAATGCAAAACTATTTGCTACTTTTCTATCTACACCTTCAGTCTATCCTCAGTTGTTCCACGTTCATTTGGAACACAAGGATGGCCTAAAAAGCAAGAATATTATAGTGTCGCAGTTAACCTAAAATGATGCATTCATATCCAATGTTTCTCTAAATTATCGTGTGCTTAATTTCAATTTATTTTCAAATAATGTTCGGTTTATAGCCACATTATTCTCATTTCGAGAGTGACTTCAAAGAGACAGACATTTCTCAAGTGCGTAAATGATATTGCTAATGATGGTGTTAAAAATATTGTGCATTGAATAGTGATTGGAAACTTACGACCACTTCACACGTCTTTGTTACTTCTGTAAGACTAATAAAACTGCCTGGCAATTGTGTTAACTGGTACAAGTTCCAAATGGGACTGGTCCATTCATGTCCAATCTACTCTTTCCTTGAAATCGGAACACTCTGAATTATTGTGGTGATCCATCACACAAAGTCTTTTGACAGAAAAACAAGCTTTATTTCACACCTACGGTTTATGATCACCTATGAATACATCCGTTTTGCATTCGATTGATTCATTTAGTACACGCAATTGGAATTAGAAAAATTTCGTTGAATTTATAATTGACTAAATTGAAAACATGGTGTGGTTATGTTTTCAAAAAATACAATTAAATCGTCGTCGGTATTTCTCAATTGCATTTTGAACAAGTTTATTCGTTTACGATATAATTTAACAAATTTATTGGTCGGTTTTGACAAATAGATTAATGTTTTAACCTTCAATATGGCTTAAGTAATTTTGTATTTCAAAACAGCTAAGCGCGTGGCAAATTACGATGGTCATAGATCACCACCGAAAATGATACAGCACTCATGAAACAGAATAAAAGGCGGATGTTCCAAATTTAATAATGTTCTGCTACTGAATAATTTTACCATACATATCGTTTCTGACAGATATACAAGTATCTGACTGCATTAATTGGAAATAACTCTTGATTGAAATATAGTCGATGGATCATTAGATACACGCAATTTTATTGTGACTATGAAGTTGTGACAGTGAACTTGACGTGGTTTAGAAAGTTAAAAATTTGCATAAATATATATTTAATTTTTAAAATATATACAATCTGATGATTGATTCAATGTCAAAAAGTTGGCGGTCATTCAAACTATAAAAACATATTTTCGATTATTTCAAGGAGTGGAAGATAGAATTCAGATTATTTTTTATGTAGGCTTTTGAAAGTAAGTTTTATTCATTGAATTAGGAGAATATATCATGGCTATGATAATAAATAAATTTTTAATCATAAAAAATAGGTTTTCGGACGTATTTATACACCTAAATAAATCTAAACACATTAAATGTATTGTTTAACAGAACAGGTCTGTCTTAGATAAGCCTTTTCAGTGTATACTTATCTTAAAACTTGTATCTCTCTTTATTAGTGACCCTTTTTTGCTTAGTTTTAGAATTCGAGATGAAATTGTTGTGATATGATAAAAATTATGATAGCAGTGAAAACTGGTTTCCCAACTAGCGACGTGTTTTACGGGTTCGTACTCTCAGGAATTAGATTCATAGATCACACGATAGTGGATTTATGAGAAGTGTAGGCAATGTGAAGAATTTAAGAAATTTAGAGGTCGATCGTGAATTCAAAAAGTATCTGACCCAAATAATGGCTACTTGGAAAGAAAGTGATTCACAATACAATAATATGATTAATAGTATCTTGACAATTTCACATAAGATTTGTGACTATATATATATATGCATACTATACACACTTTTGTAGGATTAGTTCTGGATGCAAAGAAGTTTAATTTAAGTATCTGATATTAGCTTAGATTCCCTGATTAACGTCTGAAATATTTCATGCATTATACTTAGAGAAAAGTGAAAAAAATTGATGGGGGCCAAGTTCAAAGCAGGATGCCAGAAGGATTTGTAAGAAGAATAATAGTTGTGAAAAATGTACCAAGTGTTTAGTGATTCAATAGGAAATTTCAGAATTTAATAGAATGAATAGCAATGAACTTCATTAGATCCATGAGGAAAACCATTCCACAAGTGGTCATTAGTCTTTTACGAATAAGGAAATTTCTCAGGGTTGCTGATGCATAATGTAACAATAAAGTAGCATCTATAATATAGGAATGAAACACCTACAAAGCTCACAAAACGCCAAGTGGAATTTTGCATTTAGGGTTAAAGACAGTCTAAACTGCGTAATCCTTGAGATGTTCTAATTCTGATAATTTTTCATTGTATAATGTTGAATGGTGTCACAAAGCATTTATCACCGATGAAATAATCTAAGGCGTACGATCATCACTATTTACATGCAAATGCATCGGTTTGTTATGACACTTTCACTTGAGAATAATTGTTGTCCAGTGCACGTACCCGCTACGTGCCGGCCATTGCCTCAGCTCCGATCATTTATCGGCGAATACATCGAAACCGATTGCTACCAGAATGGCTTATTGGCAAATCGTCATTAACGATAATCCAAGTCTCCGCGGAGCATGAAACTGTCAAACTGCCACCAATAAATGCTCGATTCTCAACGACCAAGTCTCAATCTAAACGTATAATGTACGAAGTCAGTACAAAAGCTTTCGTAGACCCATAAAATAGTTATTTTCAACTACTATTCAAAGATCGGTGGATACCCCTTGGTGAATTACAGGATTGGATACCCCTTGCAAATTACAGGAGAATATTGAACTTCGTTTTTTCAACTAACCAATTGTTTTCAAACAGCTTTCAGCAGATGTTCTTAGTTGTACATGTCTTTATCGATATGTCAGGTTTTACTCAATATCCACTGAAAGAAACAAAATTTTTGCTAAAAGCTTGGGAGAGGGGTGTGTGGTGTGAACTCCAAGTTTTCAATTTGCAAGTATAGATAAGTTTAGCATTTTTAGTACCTCATTTAACCTGGCTAAGGATCAAAAGTTGATAAAGTGAGGACAAACGTCTCCTTGCGTACATTATTTCCGATTTGTATTATTTGGCCATGGCACGCATTGACACCAGAAAGTGGGTCAGACAGCCTGTATGCTGTATGCAATCATCATTTCACTTACATGCGTAAGTATTCACAAAATGCAAGCAATTACGCTTATTGTTACCCAAATAAATACTGAGAACGTTTAATAAAAATGCATAATAACAATATTTGAATTTACATTACGCACGTACGCTTTCAATTTTTACCTAAATTTATGTTTGATAGATACCCCTTTATAACTGAAAAGAGTTTCGCAATTTTATACACCTAACCTACTGATTTACATCGTAAAGATTGTAAATCTTGATAAATAATCATGTTTCCTTATCTTTTTGTCACGCTTATCATAACGCGGAGACTACTTTCAAATAATATTACAGTATATTTTAGATCAGATTCTAATGAAAGATAATATGCCTTGCTCTTGGTGATATGTGCTTACCTTGTTATAATCACTTTACACCTTTGTGAAAATTTTCTGTGAAATGCAATTCTGTGAAAAGTGTATATTTTAACGTTAATTAACAAGTATTGCATCTCTTCCTATAATAATTCATTAAATTCTGGCGTACCACAGGGATCGATGTTGACTCCAAGATTATTTTTGGTGAACATAAAAAATGACTGCGCAATGTAAACTCAAGTAGACCCAAACTCCACAATAGACATCTGCTGCAATAGTCAATTGTACTTCGACTCAACAGCTCGCATTCGAAATAAATTCGCCGATTTTGTTCTTTTTACTTCCTACGATGTAGATCTCTTCAAAGCCTGTGTTTAAGTCTCCTCTTTAAAATAGACATTTTCACAGTATCTCTAGAGATTGCACAATGATTTGACAATTTGACGAAGTTTTGAAGTATGACGAAGTTTTCTGAATTGAATTAAAAAAATAGTAATTTGTAAAAACAACATTACTTTACTTCGTGATAAGTTTGCAGTCCGGAAAGATCTTTGTATCTGTGCATAAAGGTCGCGAGTTCAAAACCCGATCAAAAACCATTCTGCTTTTGAACTTGAAACAAAATGCTCCGTACATGAATGAGTTTTTATGTCGCTGTAAGGCAATAAAACTGCTTTACGGCTTATTACTACGGCAATTTCTCGAAATTATATTTGATGTTAGCAATCTGACCGAAATCTGGCAGATTGCAATCACGCTTGTTCGTCAGGTCGCGTACACAATGTTCGTCACGTTTATGGCAGTCCCGGATTTATCACACATGTTCGTGATATCTAAATATACCAACCAAAGTGTTATTTATTAAACCCTATTTGATATTGGGTATGACTAGTGTCAGATGTGCTGGATAGCTCGGCGGGTAGGATGCTCGTCTAGCAGTTGTACGGATCGAGTTCAATTTACATGTAGGAATTTGAATAATAATATTTGCGAATATAAGCGAATTTGAATATTATATTATATTTATAATTAGTTAGTAAACCCTGAAGAAGTGAGCATAGCTCACGAAACATGTTGGTTTTGTAAACAATAAAAGTGATATAAACTAAATAACTTATTAATTTTGAATTAAAATAGTGCCACAAAATAAGTTTGCTGTATTTGAAGAACACAATAAATTTATTAATTTAATTGAATAAATTACCGAGTGATTTGAGTGTAGGTACTTTGAGTGTAGGTACTTCGCTCTGTTGATTTTGGAGATTTGATTTGGATTTTGGGTTTACAGGGAGGCCATTTCTTCAACAGTGAAAATTCTCCTTTTTTCCTAGTCGCGATGGAGTTCTTCTTTTACATTATACAGTTAAATTTTGCAATTAATTCTTATATATGTTGGGTGTGTTGTTCATATATGTGATTCTTTTTAAAATGTGATACTGAATAAGAGTTCAAGCTGCTACGATCCAGCGGTACAGTGTTATTTTAGAATGTTCTAAGGTTGAAACAAGTCGGGAAGGAAAATTCGAAGCGATTGAGGAAGGTTGGGAAACTAGCTTGTTAATTAAGATCTGGTCACTAATCATGATAAAAACAATTTCTAATAACTCTACTACATTTCTATCCTGAATGGTGATAGATACCTCACCAGGTGATTCTGAGAGCATATTCCATTTTGGAAATAGGTGTCTTCAAAGGTGATATAATATTTATCATGTAAGTGTGAGCATACAGCACACGTCTTTATCAAATCATAAATGAGTGCGTCGACCCGATAACAGTTAATTAACTGCGCCACCTGAACTTGCGTAAAAACCGGTTTTTATGACCTTACCCACGTGCGATTTATTGGATTTAGATTGCGCGATTTATTCAAATGTTTGCCAAAAGATCTTCCACTAATGTAACTGACTGATAAATGGCATTTTTCAAAATTTTGCATAACAGCGATGACTCGTGAATTTATTCAAGGTAGTTTTAATTCTAGTAATACATTTGCATTAATAAAAATTAAGTGAATTTCGACAGGTTTCGTAATATTACGAAATAAGTGTGTAGAAGTAGCTTTAGCTTCGAGCAACTTTAAATCTTAGTAGGTAAGTTGTAATTTCCTAAACTATAACGATAAAAGACATCGAAAACCGGATTGAAACATTTATTTTTTTTTATAGATCACTCAGTACTTTGACTTTCAAACATAACCAAAAACGCAAGTTAACAGTTATTTAATCACACGCTTACCTCACATATAACAATGCCCACAAAATTTTCTTCAAGGGATGTGTATTTTTTAAATACTATTCACCCCTGACGTCATTCTTCTACCCCATTTGCAATGCTATACGTAGTAATGTGGAACGTTTGACTACCGTTGTGACCTCGTCTGATTTAAAATCGTATTGCGGGGTGTCGATACGTGACATAGTAGTATCGATTAACATTAATTATCGATATTTACTCAGTTAATTGATGGGTTTTTAATAAATCACAAGTGAATACCAAACTTATTTTATTATAACAGAACCCGTTTCGAGTATGAGTGTTAAAATTGACTACCATAATTTATCGAGTTTCAATACTCCCAAAAAAGCGTGTATGACGCTCCACAGCGCGAAGACCTCAAATCGGACCTGTTTCTCGAATCTTTTAGATTTAATTTTTTTTAAGTGAATACTTCTTTAGCACCGCTGTGATTTAAACTCGATGAAACGGAAGCGAGCGACACTAAAAAAAGACAAACACATACAGTGGATTTAGCCTGCGAGAAAATGAGATAGCAATAAAATATGTATTTTATTCACGGGTACTCGGTTCCAATATAACAAGATAAATTTGCGCTCCCACGCAAGTCCCTTTCGACCAGGGGTCGGATCTTACAAAATTCAAAAAAAATATATATATTTATTTTTGTAAAATCAATATCCAATCTTCAAACCACTTCAAAATGAACAAACAAAAGAAGACGACATCTAGCGACTTCGAAGAAGAAACCACAAATACTAATACGATTACTTGTCTACTTTAGTTTTCTGAATGTTTCACTTCTATCGCGTGTGAATAGCACACTCTGATTTTTTGTGAATACCGCATAAGAAACCATCCTTTTACACACTGTCTAGAGCCAGCGGTGCTATGGTAGGCTGAAGGGAAAGAGAAATGTTGGGAAGTACTTGTCTATTCATATCTTATCACCATACACGGCTAAAGTAATTTCAAGCATTTTTTCGATTCTGAATTGGGGTCTTTCTCTGTGAAGTGTGAAGATATTCAACCACTACGAAATATGATACATTTTGAGCTGAAATGTTCCTTAGTTCTTATCATATTAATTATAAGAACTAACGTCATTGATCCCATGGCACCGGTGCTCAGTCGGGAAACATGCCAAACACGCGCCCAACATATATACACAGTTGACATTTGTCACATGAGAACAGGCCGTTTCTACCTCTCGTCCTTGAGTTTGACTTGCCGGCCTCTATGTTTCCTCCCTCCTACAACATGCGTCTTTTCAAGACCATGTTGATTATTTTCCTCAGGGCCTCCTGTGTAGAGTTAATGTAAAAAATATATATATATATACATATATGTATTGCCATACACTCAAAACAGTTTTTTTCAGGGTTATTGCCTTCGGAATCATTGAAATAAAATCACGCATATGGGTTTCCGCACGACCTACGAACATAATAATTATTCACGTTTTTATTCAACCAAATTGCCAGAGAACTGTTATTTTACCGTATTATTACAGTATATTATTTAAAGTTCAAGCGTTATAAACCAAACTAACATTAAACATAAAGAAATCATTTAGGTGCCGTTCTCATCGGCAAATTAAACTCAGAGATGTTTATGAAATTATTATCATTTTTTAAAGCTGTGTGTGCAAGATGACTGACAGGACATTAATTTTAATGATCATCTACAATCTTCAGAATATACCTGGATTTGGTTAGGTTAGGGATACACTTCAAATTCGTTTTACATATTATATACATACATTTTTTTCCGTATCGTATCTAGCAGAGTTAATTTATTTTTTTTAACTATTTAACAGTGGATGTGTAAATGAACGTTAGTTCGGTAGCTGAAAGTGTTAAATTATTGATACTTTTAAATTACTTAAACTTTTTCATTTGTATTTAAACGCCCATTGGGCTTAGCAAAGTCTCTAACGAAAAGCAGTTTAACTTCGAATATATTCGGATACTAAATACTGACCAAAATGTGAATACCGCACAAGAGTCCCAACTGCTAACGTCTGGAGCCAGTGAGACTATGTCATCCCCAACCGGGATTCGTCGTGAGGCTAAGGTAGTGAGTGGGCAAGGAAAGGAGATGGGGTAGAGGAAGGTGGAAAAGTATCTAGCAATTCAGATCTAGTCACCAAACACGGCTAAAGTCATTTCAACGGTTCAATTCTGACTGTTGGTCTTACACCAGGGCGATGCTGAGATTATCTTCCACTCTGGAACGTGCTGCAAATACACTATGTTTTATTTTTATGACAATTAATTGTGGAATAACAAATTAATGTAGAATTGCTGTATTATTTTTTTGATAATTAATTGTGGAATTACAAAATTAATCAAATAAAATTTATTTGCGCCCACTGGGATTTGAACCCGCGACCTTGGGATTACTTGTCGAGAGCCTGACCCCTCGACCACGGAGGTCGTCAACGCATAAATTAAATTATCATAAAATTAAATTAACAATTTCTGATAGAGGTATTGTTTTTATTTATTATATGCATATCTTTGAAATTCCGACTTCGTAAACAGAGTCGTGAAAAAGTGGGAAAAAATCGTATTTGTTTATTATTAATTAACGCCCTTTATCGGACATTTACAAACTTAACACTGTTTTATTTACAAGTAACGTGTACGTCAATATTTGTTTTTTTTTGTTTCTATGGCTAGTTATTTTCCTTATTCGAAGGTAAATATAAGAATCATAAATACGGTTATTATACTAACACAACAAAATTATTTCTAAGATCACACTTACGTTTTCTACGATTTCTACAATGTAAATTCATATAAATATAAAAAGACTTCCATCATTTAGGCACACTTATCATATTATATAAAACCCTTGTCGGAAGCCAACTAGAGTATAACTCTACGTTATGATCTCCATTTTATAATATTCATTCCGAGAGCATTGAAAGGATTCAATATAAGTTCCTGAGGTTTATAAACTATAAATTTCATATTCCTGTTCAAAATATTGATTTTAATTACTACTACTTGATAAAATGTCCCTATTAAAACTTTCAGGAAAAATAATTAAAACAGATTTAATATTATTACATAAAATACTACAATACAAAATCGAATGTCCTGAATTACTTCAATTAATCAACTTTTAATTTGACATTTACTACGCTTTTATTTTAACAACACCAGGACACTCTTAAAATTCCCCGATTCCGAGACTTCACAATCTCGGAAATAAATATTCTGATCCAGGAGATAATTTCACCTTACGAATAACCAGTATAAACATTGTTTATTCCAATTCTTTTATACATCTAGATACAAATAGTCGTGGATGATTTCTGCAATTTTTGTTTTGTAATCCTTTTATGAGATTTCTTATCATTTTTACCAATGTATTTTATTTTATATTATATGCTTTTGTTGTTAAATTTTTTTCATTACATTATATTTTCTTTGTTGTTTTAGTTTTAAAGTACATAACTGTGATACTTAACTTGTAAACGAAGAATGTAAAAGCCCATTAGGGCGTGTAATAAATACGTAAATAAATGTCCAAAAAGGGTAAGTTTTTTCAATTTCGAATTTCAAAAGCTGGCAAATATTATTGAAAAATTAAAAATAAATAAATAATTTAATTACCTAAAGCCAGTTGTTTCGCAAAAATTCACAATTAAAATGTCATCAAATCACCATTCAGTGCCATTTTGTTTTTTTTTTATATTTGAAAGGTCACAGTTAAATGCCGTTTCCACGTGTGTCTCAGCTTTCTATTAAATTGTAATAAGCTGACAAGCTTAACAACACGATACTTGTCATCATCTGATCACAACTTGTTCAAAAGCTGAAACAGACTTAGGACGGGTTGTTTCAAAAAAATTGATGGATTCATCAAATATTTGAAGTTGATTTTCACGTTCTGTTATTATATAGTTATAGGGTAGTTGCTTCACAATACTGAAATAATCACAGAACTTGAATAGAACTTACACAAAACGTGAAAATTAACTTCAAATATTTGATGAATCCATCAAATTTTTTGAAACAACCCATCCTTAGAATCGACATTAAACGGAAACCTTTCAACTGTCAAAAAACAAAATGCACTGAATGGCCATTCGAAGATTTTGTCTCACTTGAATTTCTGCGAAACAACTGGGTCTAACTAACAATCATAAGTTTTTCAAACAGCGGAAAAGAGAGAGTATGAAATTCCACACAACAGATTTGGCCATTATTTGGTTTAGTATTGTATCTACTCTTGACAGTCTTGATATGACCAAATTCAAGTGCTCAGCTTCACTTAATTATACCACACTATCTTCATCTAACTTTTCCGACATGTTAATCCATCACTCCAGTGTCATGCATTCTCCTTTCATCCGCTCTACATGTTCAAACCACAGTTCGTACCTCGTACATTTCTTTCTCGTTTATTCCACTGACACATTTTGCATTGTTTTCGAATACACTGTTTTATAACACACTAGCAAGTTCCCGGCATACGTTGCGATATCACTTAATAAAGAAATTGTTTCTCCCTGCGTGTCCTTTCCCATTCATCCCGTTCCCCTTCCGTCTCCCCTTCCACTCCCGCGTCCCATTCTCCTCACGCGTTCCCTCTCCTTCTCCGCCTTCCCTTTCCCCATTCCCCATTCCCCCGTCCCACGAACCCTCCTCCCGAGTTCCCCTCCCACTTCCCGCATTCCATACATTCAATCCCGGTACATTCAGTTTTCAAACAGTTTGCGTGCCACCTATTGAATTTTTTTATACAAATTTCATAATGCCAGAGCTCACCAGTATGTATAGAAACCTTCGCGGGCACGCTCACAACAACTCACCAAAGTTTTATCGCAATCGGATGAATGTTTTAGCAACGCATAGACATCACACACACTCATATAAATATACCCAAGCAAGTATATTTTGATTTTTATATATGTAGATTCGCCCGAGGGATCTCATTCCTTCTGCATTCAGTACTTACTTTAGTCAAGTTCACAATTATGTTTTTGTGAGCCATTTTTAGGCAGGCAGTCAAAAAGTTTCTCCTGTCAATATTATTGTTGGTTCTATATCGGTTGGTTATCAATGACTTGGGAACTTATCACAATTACTTTATCGGTAGGAAGAGTAAATAAGTAAGGTATTTAGATTTGTATGTTAATATTTGACAAATTAATAAGCAGGAAGTAAGCAGTCGTAAAATTTGATGTCTTCCTTCTGTTAGGTGAAGTTTCACGCTCGCCGTGGTCTAGTTAATACCAGTATAGCGTAGGTACAGATATGTCGCCGATAATAATTATCATTTCGTGCGTTTATCACAAATCTAAATTAATACCTGACCTTTAGAATGATGCCAGATTAAAGTCGTGACGTCACGGGCGACATCACACGCTGGCAGCCATCCAGAACCCAGTGGAATA
Organism: Glyphotaelius pellucidus; assembly: GCA_936435175.1. Lineage (NCBI taxonomy): Eukaryota > Metazoa > Arthropoda > Insecta > Trichoptera > Limnephilidae > Glyphotaelius > Glyphotaelius pellucidus. The sequence goes on along the minus strand of OW386537.1, from coordinate 7,033,710 downwards.
TGATGTCAGATCTCGTCAAGACTACAACATATTTTCTTCTGCCGTAGACTATTCAATATTGGACGACACTAAATTTGATACTTCGTCTAATTTCAGGAAGTAAAAGAATCTTCTTGCAAATAATTTGCGAAAGTTAAAGAATATGAACAAAGGGAGATATGGCCGAGCTACCAAACTGCACGGACTGTCAAACCAATGAAAATTAGTGGCTTTTAGGTTGAAAAAAGGCGGGGTACCATGCCATTAAATATGTTTTACTAACACCATTGTATCAAGTTTATTATGCAAGCACTTGCATACAGCTTACTAACAATGTATGCAGGGACATTGGAGGTCTAGATTCGTTCTAAACTAAATGTAGCTTCGTTCTTTCAAAAAGAGTCCTTGCGAGAGCCTTGAAGAAGTAACCATCTGTTACTTATACAGCGGGTAAGTGGTGGATAACCCCCGATGTGGGAGGATGCGATTTGCAGTAATAATAAGAAGAGTGTTAAGGGAAGCACTTGACTTGCTTTAACCGCTGATTCCTGACATTATTTGGAGTAAAAAATGCAAATGAAATTTTGGTGACATTTTTGATGTTTTTTTTTTACAAAAACAAAAAAAATAGTAAGTGTTGGATAGTTGGGGGCGGGGTAATGAGGTTGGGCGGTTACTCGGCTATGTGACCAGGGACGACATGTGGAAGAAATTTGTATTTGTTTGATTTTGAAGAAAAAACATTGAAAAAAAACCGTAATCGAAAAAGTAACCCAAGAACAAAATTTCATTTACATGTTTTGCTCCAAATAATGTCAGGAATCACTGGTTAATGTTAGTCAAGTTCGTTCCTTAACACCTGTATAGTGTGCATAATATATATCAACACACAATTGTCGAAAAAACCTATGGACAAGCTAAATAGTTTGACATTTAGTGCTTAGCTGAGCGTTGAACTTGTGGCATTAGATTAACCTGATAAAAAAAAATCTCCTTCACCAGATGTGCAACGGAATTTATAATGAGTCGTTAATGGCTATTGCCATATTGTGTCTATAAACTAGAAAGTAAAGCCGAAAAACAAGTTCACATGCAAAAACGCAAGGCCGGCGTGGTTTACTTGACATTACAGTTTTGGTATGCGCACCTTTCAAACTTCTTTTACTCTAAGATTAGAGGATTGGCTTAACCCAAGTGAAGATTGTTAAATGTCTAGCCTCAATCAATTAAAGTTTTTTAAAGTTGACGTTCTTTGCCTTGAAAAACAAAACAAAAAAACTGGCTTTTTCGTACATACAAGGATTTCCTGTACTTTGAATGAATCTTCGACCTCTAGGTGTGTATTGGATATGCTCATATCTATTACATATCTCATACATTACACCCACTCTCCCCTAGATGAGTCACACTTGGAAAATAATTGTGATAAAATAATACGTTTCTTGCGGATATTGATTGTGTTGTGATTGATTATTTTTGGCCACATAACCTTCGCATCTCCTTCTCGACGAGCAAATTTCAACATTTTTTCTATATCGTTATAATTTTTACTATTATCAATTATCTTCTTCTTCCTGCCTTATTATTCACAAATTCCTTAAGAATATTTTCGAGCATCCTTTTTTTTTCTGTATTCCACATTTTAAAAATCTGTCAACTGCAATAACATTATTTTTACTGCTTGAATCTGTGTATGCTAACTGTATCATTTGTTATAACTTAAAACCCTTTTTCGGCCAAGCGGAAGAGTTTTTAAATTTGTATAAAATTACAATTTACACATTACATCTCTCAAACAAACATAATCAAAATAACTGCCTATTTAAAGCGGTTTCTTTTGATGGGCGTCAAATTCTCAACGCCATAAAGCACGTTTCATTTTAATTTCACGGTACAGATAAAACCTGAAAACTTGGGTTGGGTTGTGCCTCATTTCATAAACTTTCTCCTATCTAAAAACGTTATAAATGTGAGAAAGTAGTAAAAAAAGAAGATCCATTAATCAGGCTCAAAATATATGTGCCAACTGATGCCAAGGGGCTAGACCCAATACCAGAATGCAGCTTTTCATAGTCATAAACAATATGTTTCCCTATGCTCTTTGTCTGGGACCTACTTAACAATACCACTATTGCCGTGAAGCAGTGAAATTTAGGAAGGCCTAAATTCCGTGCCATGTGTTTAAACTCGTTATTTGGTAACATTTTAATGTTCACAGCCATATCGTGCTGGTTTTACATATTTTTTATCTAAGGCTTAATTTATTGATATATCTTTATAGATTCATTGACCTAGTGTTTTTTTTCATTCGGGCACATGGTTGATGGTTTATCGTCCTACGTTTTTTGCTGGTTTAGTTACGGCTTGAATATCACTTGTTCTGTTCAATGTCGTCGTGATCATATGTTTTTTTGTCTAAGCTTTATTGATATGAATTTTAAAAAAACTGTGCGAACCAGTTATACCTACGTAATCAAGTATGAATCAGAAACTTATATTTAGTACACATTTATTTGAATCAATTAATTTTAAAGTTGTCGTGAAATGTATTACTAGGGGTGGGCAACATACTTCATTACAAGAAAAAATAATTGCAGAAGTTTTCTATTTCTTACCTGTAAAGATGTGCGTATGCCTGTTGCATAATATTATCAACATTTTCTCAAATGTTATCGCTATGTAATTGACAAGCAGTTTTAGGATCAAATTTGCGCGATATCTTTATGGATTCTGGTCTAGGTTTACTTCTGATTATGGAAATGATAATAGCGCTGTAGTGTATAGTCGCCCGTAGCAGTCGTAGTCATGGTCCTACCGCTGAGAACTTTGTTGTAAGCTCTCATTCATCAGTAAAAGGAAAGATAGAAAGTTGACCGTAATATGCGTCGCTAATGAGAAATAGAGACAGATTACAGTGTATGGCCGAGCTACGACCAAATTGCATGAACTGTCAAAGCGGTGGAACCAAAAATATTGAAATACAAGAGATATGCTATGATGGCTGCCCGACAGCCGGCGGAGTTCCGTCCAATGGGCATATTTTTAATACGGAAAGAATTCGTTCATTTAGTTGATTTTTTTTAAAGTGGTATTGGTTAACAATATCGGAGACGCCAGGAAACACAGTCCCACCCAGTAAAAACTGCCGATGGCACATGTCTTATATATCAATGTCTTTGGGTAGAACCAATGAATTTTAGTGGCTTTTAGTTAAGGCAGAAAAAAGGTGCGGTACCGCTGTGCGTGGATGCGATTTGCAGTAGTAATATAAATATAATGTGCAAACTATATGAATCAATCCACAACTGTCAAAATAACGCAAGGTCAAGCTAAACAGTTTGACATTTAGTGCTTAGCTGAAAAAGTTGTGGAGTCAGATAACCTAATAAAAAAAATCTCCTTTGCCAGATGTGCAATGGAATTCATAATGATCTGTTAATGGCTATTGCCAAGTGTCAATATACTAGAAAGTAAAACCGAAAAACAAGTCCACATATAAAAACAAAAAGCAAAAGTAAAACAATGATTTGGCTTGACTCCCACCGTCTTTAGTATTTAAAGAAAACTCGATTAATGTTTAATGTTAACGATTACGTAATCAAATTATATTATCTTTTTACTGATGTGTGAAACACTTCCCAAAACATTTAACAACATATTTAATGAATATGTTTTAATTTCCATGGGCACGTCGTCTAATTTTAGCAAATAATAGTCAGCAAAATTACGGTTTCGCAATATTTTACTGTGAATCGGGTAACTACCATATAATTTATCTAATATCTAAATTTATTTGAGTTTGCATTACATTAAATTTAGATGTGCAGATAAGCAAAAATTTGTTGTTTGTTGAATATGCTCTAGTTTTATAGATGCAAACTGTTTTTTCAGCTTTTTTATGAATTGTGTCGAAAGACTTCGCCCAATTAAAAACAGCTTATCATCATTAAATAAATATTAATGTAAGTTACCAAATTTTATTTAATGAGTTACTTATAAAATACAATCAGTGCTCAATTAAATAAGTGATTTCTATGAATAACCATGGCATCCAATGGTTACATAGCACATGAGACAGAAGTGTACACAAAATCTGCTTCCTGAAGTGTACACAAAATTTGTTTGTCTAAAACTCAATGCAATTATCGTTATTTATTTTGGGGTGTTACGCCATGTTGCGCTACCTCCATCATTAGCCAAGGTTTCGGACAGCGTTACAGTGTCCATCATCAGAGCAGATGTGTCACATCGTTGGCTAAAGAAGGAGGTAGAGCAACATGGCATAACACCCTAAAAATAAATAACGAAAACCCTTTTGGCCGTGAAAATCTAAAATCATATCCAATGCAATTCATCTCACAAATTACTTTCATCATGAGCTATGGAGCTTTAAAATATCCAATTAACTGATGAAAAGATGAGGAAAGGTACGATTTTTTTTTTCTTATTTTTCATTTGTTTTAAGAAAAAATAAGGTTGAAACTCGGGTGAAACCGGGTAGCATCTACTTATTAGTGATTTATATTCCCTCAGTTGTGTGCAAGTGAGCTATCAAAAATGTGAATTCACCAGGAAGAGATTGACGGCATTTATAGATAACCTGAACATCATTTTCATCTCAAATCACTCTATAAAAGTGCCTATCACAAGTACCTGATTATAATGATAATATTATACCATCCAACATTCAGTCTGACAATTATTTTGGCGTGAAAAACTTGCTTGGTGTGTTACGCACTATTTTTCATTGCAGCAATTCATTAAAATAAAAGATTTCTTATGATAACTATATGTTTTGATACGCAATTTCCCAAAACTGGCAATGGAATAACTTTACTTGAATGCCGTGCATTTTTTGATGACGACACAACTCTTATTATTTTGTAATGGTCACTTTGCAACTCGCGTAGTGGCGACATAAATAATGATATTTTAAATGGCGATAGGTACATCAAAAACCTAAATATCTTGAAGGTAAACATTCCACGTCCTGTCTATTGAATTAGTTATGGGTACGATATTCAGTTACGATTATGTTTAAAACACATGTAAATGCTGGAACTAATCTATATAAAACCTTTTAAATCCTAAGGTCATTTTTTTTTTTTTTTTTTTTTTTATTTTTTATTTTTTTTTTTTATTATTTCCAACAAAAACATACTTAACAAATACAGATAAAATTGGCAATTTAAATAGGTAATCCCGCGAAGCTGCCACATGGCTGCTTGTCTGCAGGTTCTACCTCAATATACATCCATTACCATTTGAAATAAATAAAAAACATATTTATAAAATTTAAAATTGTAAAGAAGAAAGCAAATAGAGACAATCAAATTCTAATGAACTGGTTGGTGCAACCTACTTTACAGTTAATGAAAATAAATACAGTAAAAAAAAAAAAAAAAAAAAAACATTTTATGTTTACAAAGGCATACAATATTTAACAGATTTGTATCTATCATTCAAGAAAAAGGTAATATATTCTTAATAATTAGAAACCATTACATCATCAATCTTTCTTTTTCATCTTTGAACATTTTTTTTACAGATATACTGATTTTTCACTCAAAATTTTTTACAGATATACTGATTTTTCACTTAAATCATTTAATTACACGTCACCGTCATCACGGCACTACATCTCATGATGCGATTTGATCTCTTTCATAAATGCTCTACGTCTAGTCATTCGTCTTCAGTCGTCCTCAAATCTTCCAATCTTATTCTAATCTTCTCCTACTTAGTCAGACCTCCTCTTTCTATATCTGCCTCTGGGTCCCTTCTCCCTTCTACTAGGACACCATGGTTTTCGGTGTCATGTCATCTGGGATTCGTTTCTCAATCATAACAAGTCGATCAGAGCATTTGGAACCTACAGAATCATACAATAGGTTCATGGTTTCTGTACAGGTTTTTAAGGGAAGTTCTTATTTTAACCAGTGATATCTTACAATATTTAGAGAAAAAATATAAATGAGACATTTTTCACGTTATTTTCAACTTAAAACATAAAAAAATCACTAGATATTGGACGATTAGGGTCGGGGTGGGGGGTTGGGTGTTTACTCTGCTGAGTGACCAGTGATGAAATGTGGTTTTTTGTTTTGAAGAAAGAAATTTTTTTTAAAGAAGTCACCGGAGACCCAAATTTCATTTACATTTCTTACTCCAAATGATGTCGGGAAACTCTGGTTAAAATGAGTCAAGTAAGCCCATTCACCCTGTATAAGTATTTTGCGTTCAAACGAACTGACTGCTAGTTCGGTTTTTCGTGAATAAATTCTGCTTGCTTCTAATACGAATATTTATAATTTAAATAAGCATGTTTGCTTGTTTGCTTGTTTGTTCGTTTGCACGTCTTTTATGTATTTTATATTAAGTAGGAAATGTTTGAAACTTTCAAAATATCTTCTTTCCACTCTCGCAAAGGTTTCTGGATTATTACAACCACATGACAATACATCTGAAAAGTTTTTTAACCATTACAAAAACTCTTACGAAACTGTCAACCATGTCACACTTTGAGAATGACATTTTGCAAACCATCGATCGTTCTTAATTAAAATTCCATTTTCGAATAAACTCTTTAAATTAATGAATTTAATTGAAGTACCTACTCACCTATGATACCCAAATCGAAAACTTTGAATCTAACCAAGAATTATAGGTAAATAATGGAAAGCAAGCATGAAGGGAGGCTTTCGTAGGACGGGAGAAAGCAGAAAAAGGGAGGGGGAAAGGCGAGAAGATGGCGGATGAACGCGGGACGCGGAAGGGGAACGGGGGCCAATGGGAAAGGACACGCAGGAAGAAACAATATCCTTATTTAAGAGTCATTGCAACGCATGCAGGGAACTCACTAGTATGTATTGAAAGCAGAAATAGGTTTTAAGCCTCGATTAGATTGAGCGAATTTACTAGCTACTAGCCGGTAAATTCAAAAGCGGGTGAATCGGCGAGTGAGATTGTGATGATGACACACAAAACTGTCTACTCGCTCAGTAGCGACAGACGTAGTAGACATTTTGTAAAAAACTTGAGCTCACAGCTGGCGCCACACGCTAGCCAGTAGCGAGAATTACGGCTCCCGCGCTAACTAATTCTGACAGTTACGAAATCAGCTGTTGGAGGCCGCCATCTTGAGCGAGTAGCGAGTAAACCTTCAACTTTTTTCGTAAATTGTCCACAATCTGGTAGTTGGCTAGTAATACGATTACACTGAGCGAGTTTACTAACAGAGAGTGAATTTCCCAGATAGTATGTCATCGAAGCAAAGACAAATGTAATGAATGACTTAGCTTCCCTGTCTGGTCGTTGCATATTAAGTTTGATATGTTTGATAAGTACATGAAGCAATGGCAGCATTTAAATAAAAATGCATTGAAATTTTAGATAGGGACCTTTTATTATTACAGTAAATTATTATTATTATTATATAGCTAAGCCCAGGGCTTCGGCCTTAGTTAATCAGAATGCAAAGCGCGATCCTTTCATAAAATAATATCTGTCGGAAGTATACTCATCATCCTTCTGCATAATGATAAAACTCAACTCTAGCGGTCATCTCAAAGGTCATACCAGGATCATAAAGCAACGTCTGCACGTTCAGAATCTAATAAATTAGTCAAATAATTTAAACTCATGGAATCATTCGATTTTTTTTTTAATGTGGCTGAAGAATTCCAAGAATACAATTTATATTAGTACTTACCTGCTATGTTGATGGCTACCAAATTGTTTTTCTTTTAATGTGATGTTGTTCGCTTCAAAATTTATATGGCAACGTTATTTTCACATCTAATAAAGCGCCATTTCGTTTCAAGGCTGAGAAATATTGATAGTATGCCTTGTAATAAAAATAAATTCAAGTGTCGCCTTATTATTCTAAACACTCTAAATCTGTTGTTTCCAATTTTGAAGTGAAACTTCTTTAGCACCGTTGTGATTTGAAACTCGGCTGAAACGGAAATGACGCATTACAGTACCTACGAAACGTCAAACTGCGCTCATTGCCCGCATTGATTATTTCTCACTTTTCAAGGCTCCTATTGGTTGGGATATGAAACAGAAATGACGCATTGCAGTAGATACGAAGCTTCAAACTGCGCTCATTGGCCGCTTTGATTACGATCTCACTTTTCAAGGCTCCTATTGGTTGAGATTGTTTTTGTGACGTTTCGCTTCTACCGCGTGTGAACTGCACTCGATTTTTTTTTTCGTAAGTAGGTCCTTTAAAAATGTTGCAGTTAGCTTACCCCCGTTCAAAACCTTACATAATATAAATCATTACATAAGTTTATTAATAAATACTCTCTTTTTTTACTCTTCCCTACTAACCCCAGGATTATCTCACCTCTCCCTGCTCTTGTATTTATCACTACTTGGTAATTCCCGCTTTGACCAACCAAACGTAAGAACAAATTCAACAAAAAGTGTTAAAATTAGTTGTGCTATCAATTTTGCCTACACATAAGGCGCAGCTCAACTGACAAATTTCAAAAAGGCTGACAATAGAATTGCAAAAAGGGATGTTTGGAAGTCTAAACTAACCAGAGGAAAGACGAGTGTTGGAGTTTCCTAGAAGAGACCAGAAAGAAGAATGCTGATAACAAAATATTTGATCTATTATAAATCAAAATACAAATAAAGATGCATTTATAGTAAAATTTATGAATTTATGACGGGAAATGGTCGTAGATTTTCATTCGATCGCGAAATGTATATTAAATTACATTATTTTCCCCCTGGGGGTTGGGCCGACTTCCTTGTCTCGAGTTTCAGCTGAAATTGACTATCTTCATTTTTATTTAGCAAGTTCAGCAAAACCAATTTAATACTATGTAATGCTGGTCGCGTGACGAGAGCTCTGGTAGATTTGCTTAATAATTTACTCGAAGCGGCCCAAATGACGTCATACAACCTTATACGTATAAAATAAAATATAGAAAGTAGATATTTGGAAAATAAATTCTGCGCTCTGCAATCTACTGTACCTACGTTTTCGGATGTTTTAATGTCATTAAAATTTCACTCGCCAAATTATATCGTTATACTCTTAAACCAGAGCAGAAACTCCCAATATTGTCCTACTGAAAGACCAACATTCAGAATCGAATATGGCTGTCATCCATCTTTGGTGATCAGATCTAAATAACCAGGCATTTTCCAGCTTTCCTCTTCTCCTTCCCTTACCCAATCCCTTCAGCCTCACAACAAAGCCCAATTGGGAACGCCGTAGTCCCTCTGGCTCCGAATAGGTTTGAAGCTGTTAAAATAATCCAAATTTTGCCTAGCTACAAGAAAAAAAAACTGATTATTATTAATATTGATGATATCAACTCCAATCCATCAACATTCGTAACTCGAAAAGCCTGCAGTCATTAAAAATTATTCACCCCATAAACAATGAATGATACGCATCCATTTTATTTAAACGCTGATGTTTATGGTAAATATATGAAGGATTTTGGATGGCGCGCGAACTGACTAACAATTTATTGTTTTCCTGGAGAGGTCAGTGACCCGTTTGAGCGTTGCCCCACGACCCACCAATAATTTTCACTAATGACACCGGTTAACTGAAGAGGCAGACGAAATCCTCGGATTTTTATAAGTCACTCGATAGCACGTATTTTATTTGGTTAGAAAAGTTCACATGAATAGATTCTTCTATAGACATTTTTTAAAACTAATTGCTTTTTATAATATATTTAATACACCTGCGATTTTAGTTCGTAACTTTATGAAAAATAACTGATTTGTTATGCTCTTTGTTTATTTCACAAAACTCCACACAGAATGTTTTCTTATCAAAAGCAGGTCGACATTTCAAATTTCACGTTAATAATTTTATAACTCCCAATGAAATTGACGATTTTAGTTTTCACGAGTTGTTTTAACGAAATAGTAAATTAATTAATTCAACCCTACGATAGTTATTTAAATCTATGTTGAAAAATATCGTGTCAATAAGGACTACTTTTCTGAATTTTAAAAATTGCTTCAGTTTCTTGCGTACAAGAAACGTTAAATAGTCAAAATATTACTACGGTTTTCTACTAAAATACTAAATTAAGTATTTAAAAAAAAAAGTGAATGCCAAGACCTTCCTGTACCGAAATATTTTGTTTTAAAATCATTATCCAAGTGATACTGATCACTGATGACTGATGGGTATGAGTGACGACGCTTGAGTGAAAAAATACGTTTTACATTTTAAACAAACCCAATTGATGACACTGGTTTAGTGAATAAAAGCGAGGATCAAGGAAAATACAAATCACTGCTTATCAGTTCACTGATGACACTGGTTGAGTGAAGAAAGTCGAGTTACAATCAAGGCAAACCCTAATCCCTGCTTATCAATTCACTGATAACACTGGTTGAGTGAAGAATGTCAAGTTACAATCAAGGCAAATACAAATCAGGGGCGTAGCTACCGCCGTGCTTTTGTTTCTTTTGTGAGAAATCTTTACCCTTCATTTGGGCCCCCCCCAACTAATTTTGATAGAGGGCCCCTCCAAGGCACGCTACGCCACTGATACAAATCACTGCTTATCAGTTCACTGATGGTTGAGTGAAAAAAGTCGAGTTACGATCAAGGCAAATACAATCGCTGCTTTTCAGTTCACTGATGACACTGGTTGAGTGAAGAAAGTCGAGCCCAAACCGGGTTAGGTTAGATTAGGTTTCCCAAATTGAGTTAGCTGTAAGACATAGGATGTACCCGTGCTATACCCTATTAATTGTACTCTCTGGATTTTTTATCCAATAAATGTTATTTGAATTTTGAAATCACTGCTTGTCAGTTAAAGTTCACTGATGACATTGGTTGAGTGATGAAAGAAGATTTACAATCCAGGCAGACCCAAATCACTGTGAATCAGTTAAAGGTCTTTTGGATATTGCGTGTCGATAAAACACATTGCAGTAACGCAAGTTAATATAATATGTTTCATCAGTGGATTTCTCGAATGGACCGGTGCGTCGGTAGAGGTCACCTGGCCAGCCTGGCCTAATGGCGGTGTTGACACCTGGGCCCAGGTACCAATACCAATACCTTCAGAGATGGTAGCAATCAGCCAGCTGGGTATTCCCTCCCCTCGCCCATACCTGCGCATGAATATAAATTGCCATCTTGACCACATAATGGAAATGACTGCCATTGGTCCGCAAATAGAATATCTTATTTTATTGGTGCTCAGTAAATTTGTGATGGGAGAGTATTGTGATTCTGAATGACTCACTATTGGATCCTGGATGAAAACTAACGTCATCACGATCCATTTCAGTTCAATGAATTCAAACTATATTTTTAAATATTTAACCAAAATACTTGTTAATTATTGTAAGTTGAAAAAATATTTTGGGGAACGTTATGAGGCCCTGAAGTGGGTAGGAGAAGGGAAGATTGGGAATTACCTGGTTTTAGTTATATTGAGCCTTGTTTCATCGATACATTTTCTCAAACTACACTGTCAGTTACCATTTTATGCTTTTATTATACGCAACTCACGTTCTTTCGCGAATTTTCAAGCAGAATTTGACAAAATCGCTGAAATATGATATTCCTATGAACAACTGGTGTGAAAATTGGTAACTTTGCTTATTGAAACATATTTTTCAAATGAAATAAATAGGGGTTATGCGAAATAACAGAACAACGCTTAATTTCTTGCTCTCCAAAACTACAAAGATCCGTAACTTATAACATATTAGCTGTTACCCGGAATGCGTTGCTATGCCATCCCCCCCCTCACCCCTCACGCATTTCATACATTCAACCCCGGTAAATTCAGTTTTTAAACCAATTGGAAAAATTGTTGTTTTTACTATCTTCCCCGCAATTTTTCCACATTTTATCACCGTTTAAACCTTCCCTGGACTACGACAAACATTTCAAAACCAAAATCAGCTAAATCGGCCCAGCCGTTCTTGAGTTTTAGCGAGACAAACAAACAGCAATTGATTTTTATATACATAGATAGATTATTATCATAGAAACTAGCAGCTCAAGCAAAGTTATCAATTTGCACATTTGACATTGTACGTTCGGACGGGTTTGGACAGTCGAGATGCTCCATGTTTTCATCTTCTAGAATACCAAATTATTATAATCCCAAGTTGGTCATTGTTATCACAGCACATTTTCAGTTCTATTTCGAAACACCGACACGTTATTTGCACAACCGGACTTCTCCACTGAGACGTTTAAACCTTAGATGCACGTGAGCTGATTCTCGGCTTATGATAAACTTGATTTAATCCAAGGACACGGTTTAATGTTAAGTAGGTAAGATTCATGTTTTTATCTTGCGCGGTTGACGATAGCAGTTATTATAAACCTAGGATTTTTAGAATTTTCAAATCGACTTCTCCGAACCATTTGTGGAACCTCCTGGCATTAGCAGAATCTTTATGTAAGGCGTGATTTAATAGTTAGAAACTTTTCCATTTTACACAAAATTTTATTTTTTTCATTTTACGTTAGCTCTAGAGGCCCTGAGGAAAATAATTTCCCTTGGGGCCTATGTCATCTGTGTGGAGGATTATTTAAGGGGAAAGAAAGGAGAGGAAGTTTTGAGAAGGAAAAAGGTATAAGGGATGGGTAGGAATCTGGGGGTCAGTATCTCCAGGAGTGAAGGACGTATGAATCCATCCCTTCCACTGCGGTGAAAGGTAAAGTTCCGAGAGAGTCCGGCTGGAGAGGTCAAAAAATCTCCCACCAGTCTCTCAAGTTGGCAGCCGCCAATACCTAGACAAACGTCACCCCATGAACCCGGGCGCCCCTGCTAAGTCACCAAACGTAGCGAACCACTTGGAGTGACCTATGACATATTCATATTAGTACTGATTACGTTTACCGTGCTAACTAAACACCCCGATTCGAACTATTGATTGTTTACCTCTCTTATGGATTGTACCTACTGCTTGTACAAGAAAACAATGATGTGACCACTTAAATTCTTACCATTCAAAACTCGTCGTGGAAGGCTATTTATTCTATTAATTTACGTGTCTCCCACACCAGAAGCCACTTTTGCGATTTGTGCGAATTTGTATTTGTAATTATAGGGAACAATCATGCGAGTGGTGTAGGCAAATTGCAATTTGCATTTTGCAATTTGCACTCGGTAAAAGCGTAAGGCTAGCTTTACACTCATAAGTAAAATTTACGACTTAATGCAAGTTTTTGACAAGTTACTCACAGGAGCGTTTACATATGCATCCGACTTGTGGTAATTAATGCTCACGGAAGTTATTCAGAAGTCCAACTTGTGTAAATGCTCATGCGACTGTTTACTTCTTATTTGCAGTAAGGTGGTTTCCTGTCAACAACGATCTGCTACTGTCAAATGTACGCGATTTTGTCAATGAAGACGAAAAGGCCAAATAAAGTGTTGAAATAGAATTTGGCTTTAATTAAACAATTCTCCACGCGCTTTTGTGCCGTAAAAGGCGGAAATTAAAGGAGTTCTTCCATTTCATCCGAATGACAGCTACCTAATAGCAACCGACTTCGAATTCAAATACAAAATGTTATAAACAGAAACATTGAGATTAGAAAGGATTGGATCGATAATTGAATAGAAGGATGCTCATTTTCAGAAAACTTAAATAAGTATACATAAGTACTAGTTTTATAGGGAAAAAAAATCTTCCGAAAACAACTGTCTTTTAATTTTTGACATCTCGCAACGGCACATTTTGGTACCATGGCGGCAAGTCTCTCAACTGATCAAACCGATTTTATAAACTGTGAGAAGGCTGGAAGTTCGCGTGGACGCGGACGCGAAAGAACAACTTCTGTAACTTACTATAAATTACGTTCAGTGTAATGTCGTTTACATTGGTAATTTGGCCATAAATCGCTTGCATGGGCGGCTTAGGCACTGCTGAAAATCAGCTACATTCCGGGAGAAATCCTGAATGCATAGCTGAGCACTGACCTTTTTGTCAATAGAATAAATGAAAATGAACAAAATGTATAAAACTGTAAACGTCCATTGATGAATAAAGATATTATTATTATTATTATTACTACTTCCGGGAAAAACTATGAGTGTAAAGGCAGTCTAATGCACATCACTGCGATAAACGGTTCCATGCCAACTCAGAATCAACTCAACTCAACACATCTGTGAAAATTCATTAAAAGCTATATATGTTTTGTGTAGGTCTGCAAAAAGATTCGACATGTATGAATATTTTTTATTTTATTATCCGGTGGCCTAATTTAATATTTAATCAAGCCGTACCTACCAATTGTTTTTTTTTTCAAAACTAGACGCTAGCTACTTTTTCTATAAACCTATTTTTCAGAATCTATCTAGAATACCGATAGATCATAGGTAGGTACCTACTGATAAAAACATAATAATTTGTTTTATTGGGTAGGTACTACTAGGTAGGTAGTATCATTGACGTCTAGCCACAAGTGTCATAAAATTCGCAGGTCCGATGCCAATGTTGAGATCTGGGGTCATGAACACCATCATACCCGTAAAATTATTATCAATATTCATATTGGAATCTTTAAAGACTTTTTCAGTGCACTCTCCATTCAATGCACGAAATTATATCATTTTAATGAGAAACGCAGAGAATGTGATTAGAACATAGATTTGGCTCTGTGAATAGCGAAGAAATCGAATTTCTTCGCGCATTTGCATTCGTACCTGGGAAATAAATAAATAGGTACCTACGTGCAGATCGGGAGTAAAATACATAATTCTATTATTACATAAAATCGCAGACAGGAACGGAGCACGGAGCAGGGCCCCGCGCAGCACGTGGTTCCCCTGCCCCATCACCCCTCACCCTGCCTCACCCCTCCCCGCCCTACACTCGATGTCGGCCCATTGACCGGGCCGGTTGTGAGTTTGAGTGAGACTAATCTAGTTGGTTTTGAGCGGCGACTGGGCCCGCGCGATCGCACGCGAACCGCGCCATTGCGACCGACTCCGATACTGGCGGGATGATAACGGCGCCGGGATTTATGTAATAACCCTACCGCCGCCCGGTGACTCCGTTTATGTTAGAAACCGACCCGTTCGGCAGTTGTATCCCACCTGCAGTTCAAGTGTCAAATATGGGCATTTTTACTTTCAACAACCGTAAGTCCTTTTTGTATTGAGCAAGCACTTGCTACTGCTCGCGATTTCCATTTGTTTACGAGAAAACTCGCGCGACGGTAGGACAGAAGGTGGGCGGTTTCCACTAATCCTCGCTTTTTGACAGAAGGACGTCGAAAATAATTGCATTGCGGCGTGCATGGATTTGGAGGTATTTAATCCGAGGGTTTGTTGAAGCGGCAACCGCGAGATTTTGGAATATAAGCCCATTAAAATAGTGACAGCCGGTGACAGATGATACGCTCGCGAAATAATCTTTACAACAAATCGAGGGTCAATGCTCATTTTTATTCAGTGTTTTCAGTCACGAGCTTATCAGTTGTCATATTTGTAACAGCGTTTGTCTAATCTGATGTTGTTTGTTACAGAATCTTCCACCATGGCGTTAATAATGAGATATATCGATGATATGCACAACATAATGAATAAACACGGAGGTGAGTTCTTATGACATAATATTACCTATCTTCTACCTGTTAACCAGTTAATCGTTCAGTTATTGCCGATCTAACCTTTCTGTTTTTTATAACATTAGCGCAACCGCGAATCACGTGTAATTTTACACTATTTCATTATTTTTCTTAATCAAGGATCAGTGGCATAAGAATAATTATAATAAAATGATTGACTTATAGTAAAAACATGTTACTTTTTCCTCTTTTTGTTGTGACATTCACATGATTTTCTCATATTGCTTCACTTCTGAAGTAGGAACCTAATGCTGATCTTACTTTATATATTTTTTTGTAAATTGTAATTTTGCCTGTTTTAAGTAGGTACCTACCTACAATACAAACTGAAACATAAATTAAGTAACTAAGTACCTGCTGTATATTTTTTACTAATCAGTAGTAGGTAGGTACTTATCAGCCTGTTTATTTTATTTTTTATTTCAGTGTTATACAAAATATTGTGCATTTGCGTGAAAATAAAATCCGATAATTCTGCAATCTTGAAATGGCAAATTGCAATCATAAGAATTGACATTGCTAGATTGTGTATAGTGTATAGGGCAGGTCCATAAACACTATAAGATAATGTAAGGTCAAACGATGGATAATGACTGTTTTCTTAGTAAAACAACAGATTTTAATAGGTGCAATAAAGTCATATTCAGTGTTAAACAATATTGAATAATACTGCAACTTTTTATTCACACGCAGCTCTCTGTTGATAGTAGCATGTAATTATAGATAAACAGATCATGTAATCATGTCATAATTTATCATCTTAATTGTCTAATTAATAGGATAACAATCAATGAATAAGATTAATCATCATTTATTTGTTTAGACATGCTTATCGGATATTGTTTTATTTTTATTTTTTATAACAATATAACAAGTCCACACAGAAGTTTCTCTCGAAGCTAAACGTCTTTGGGTGTGCTGGGTTTGTTTAAGAAAATTAAAAGTAATTCTAAAGAAGGGTAATAACACAAAGTCAGGAAGTATTTTTATACACAATATGTTCAACACTTAAATGAGTCATAAAGCAACTTGTCTCGTGCAAAAATGTCGAACATGTAAGAAAAATTTGCATATTTGTTGCGTTTTTCCTGACTGCTCATTGAATCCGAAGGAATCAATGACGCAATTTATTTGGGAGCACTTTTATTGAAATACTGATAGAACAAACACAGTACTCCTGCCTGACGTCTGTATTTTAAAGATTGCAATTCGTCTGTTAAAATAAGGAAATCTATCAAACGGAATAATCATTTTTCAGGTACCTAGGAACATCAGACCAGAGGTGATAACCTAAACAGTAGAATGCACCCAAAGATATTGAAATACAAGAGATATGCTATGACAGCCACCCGACCATCTGCGGACTACCACCTAATGGGCATAGTTTGAATACTGAAAGAATTAGTTCATTTAGTTGATTTTTTGAAGGTGTGCTGTAGTATTGGTTAACAATATAGTTTAAATACGGAAAGAATTTGTTCATTTAGTTGATTTTTTTAAGGTATGCAATAGTATTGAAATTAACAATATCGGCGATACCAGGAAACATAGTCCCACCGAGTAAAAACTGCAGATAGCACATCTCTTATATTTCAATATCTTTGGATGCACCTCTCAAACTTAAGATAAGTTGATTACAATGTACCTACTCTATGTTTGTTTGACCTCTCCACAATCAAGGAGACAAAAGTCATACCTCTGATAGTTCTGTTGTAACCTCTCCCTCTTTCTCATAAACGACACGTCTATCAGAAAGCGAGGTTAGAAAGGATCTCTCTGTAGCAAGACCACATTGGACTATTGATATTAATACTGTTTTTGTGCGTATATTTCCAGACCCTCGCACAAATGACTGGTTTCTGATGAGCTCGCCCCTTCCCACGCTGGCCCTGTGTCTCACCTATGTTTATCTAGTCAAGGTGACCACCATTACGCATTATACATATACATGTGTCACTGGACATAATAAAATGTCATTGTAAAAATATGTCCTGCCAATTTCCTACTTCCTTTAACTGGCGACACTAGCGTGCTTCCATGCCGACTTGATTATTATGCATTTTATACAATCAAGTTAAATCATTTTAATTTATGTGTTTAAATATCTAACACACAAGCCACGAGAATGTGCACACCTTCAAAGCAAACATTCTTATCAATGATTTTACTGTTTACATATTTTTTCAATTATGTATAAAATCGGTGTGCACGGAAAGCAGTAAAAAATTATTATATAATCTAACCAATCAAATAGTGTAATGACATTATTACGATTACATTTAAAAATTAAAAAAAACATTCTTTATTCCGTGGGATGAATATATTTTCAAAGCCCATCAATAAATATGTTTCAACACGTCTTCCTTAAGTGGAATGTTCATTCAGCCCGTTTTGGCCCGTTTCATACAAATCTTAATTTTAAATTTGAGATCAAAACACCCAACCAAACTGAAGAATTTTTTTTGTAATCGAAAGGTATATCAAATATTTAGTACGTGTGAGCTATTTTATTTATTTTTGCTTTAAATTATAAGATATAGGCCATTAAAGATTTAAGTGTTTCATGATTTTAGAGGCAACTTGGACAATTATTTGTGAGTAAATGACGAACGTAAAAAATAATTTTACTTTGTTTATTTTAAAAATAAAACTTTGCATTTTTGGGGTAGTAATTTTAAAATATAAATGACAAACTTTTGTTCCGACGTAAAGTAATTTGTGTTTTAAATTTACACCCATAAAAATGATTACTTTTATTATTTTTTATTTTATATTTCATCATATTTTAATGACAAATATAGTAAAATTATTTTCTTTTGTGTTTTTCATTTACTCACAAGTAATTGCCCAAGTTGCCTCTAAAATCATGAAACATTAAAATCTTTAAAGAAGTATATCTTATAATGAGGTAAGATTATGTCCGCCTCAAGCAGTGTCTGCCGATCCGGACCGCCACGCAGTAGGTTAGAAAACGCATTCGCCACCAAGACCTAGACAAAGTGCACCCCAAGGAACGCACCTGCTAAATCACAAAACGTAGCGAACCACTTGGGGTGACCTATAGCTGGGAAGCAAAAATAAATAAAGTAGCTCACATCCGTACTAGATATTTGATATGCTTTTTGATTACAAAAATAATTTTTCAGTTTGGTTAGGTATTTTGATCTCAAATCCAAAATTACGATTTGTATGAAACGGGTCGCGCAAACGTTTCTCTTAACTGATTATTGTTTTTGTATGTATTTCAGGTCCTAGGCCCCAGATATATGGAAAATAGAAAACCGATGGAGTTGAAGAATACTCTTATTTGTTATAATTTATTCCAAGTTATATTTAGTGCGTGGTTATTTTACGAAGTGAGTATTCTTTTTGATTTACCTCTATGCATTTACCCAATTATTTAGTTCATTTCTAGAATATTTTTTAAATTCCATATAAATTTATCCCCATTTTAGTGTTGATGATTGTCAAATTCTTTGAATATGCTGATGATACTTGGCCATTCTATTTCACAAAACTTAAAAAATATTTTTTTACATTTATTCTTATCAAAAGAAATGCCAAATTTTATTTATTAAGAAGTAATGTAATTTATAAAAATTGTGTGCCAAAGTGTTAAAAATATAATTTCTCTTCAGTAATACAGAATATTTAGGGAATTGAAATTTTGCTTGTGTTAATAATTTTTTTTACAGTTTTTCCATATGGTAATATTATGAATGTATTTGGTTTCTGCAACAAATTTTCAGTTTGGTTGCGAATTGGTGAGTTTTTACGTATAAGTTTTATAAGGAAAAAAAATTGATTACTTATACGTTAAGCACACAATCTGAAGGTTCGATTCCTTCATGTAATACCCTTTTTGAACAAGTCTAGTGTTATGATCTGTAGTGTTGGAAGTAGTATTATATTGTCGATCTGTTTATTTTACCATGTAGCATTTTCCCTGCCTTATGATTTAGAAAATTTAGAAATTAATTAGATTTCCCTAACCTTTAGTTTGTGTATTTCGATGATTTGCTTAATTTCCCCAGTTGTTTAATGTGCACTACCCACTTTGTTTTATCTAGTGTTTAATGGGAGGCTGGTGGGGTGAATACAGTTTCACCTGCCAACCCGTGGACAATACCAATTCTCCGACTGCCACCCGCGTAAGTCCCCCCCACCCCCACCTCCTCTGTGATAACTGTCTCTCTCTCTTTGATTCCATCGCAGGTCTCCGGCTCCATGGGGTTGCATCATCTTATTAATTCACCCTGTAAATATTACATAGTAGTTAGACCTCATCCTCCCTCTCATCACCTCTTCATAATGTTGTAAATACTCTCAGTACATGTCATGTGCATTGTAAATATTGTTTCTACTGTGTCCTTCAGCTGATAGGGATGTATATACGTAATATATTATTGTAGGGTAAGAGTGGCTCTCTAATACGCACTAGATACAGTTGCAGCATTCTCCTAACGCTCTCTGCTACCCGTCGATCCTCCAACGCCACTGACTACTGTTCTGACCAGTTACAGTTTCCTCTATTCCGTCTCTGATCTTGGGGAGTAGTAACCTTGTGCTTTTATTCAATTTAACCAAAAATTTATAACCTTTGTCTAAATGTATGGGATCAAATTTTTTACCTGGTTCTGAAAGTCACAATAGTGACCTTGTGTATATAGTAAGTTTTATCCTGTATGTTTTAAGGTTTTCACGGCCAAAAAGTATTTTTGTTATTGTTTTTGGGGTGTTACGCCGTGTTTCGCTATCTCCTTCTTTAGCCTAAAGAAGGAGATAGCGAAACACGGCATAACACCCCAAAAACAATAGCAAAAAAAAAAAAAAAAGTTTTATCCTAACTATTATCTATGAGGTCATTACCGTGACCTGTTGAACCAGAGAAGAGATTTCGTTCCATGTAGCGCCTGCTTCCCAGCAAAAATGTGTGCATACGTACATTCCTCAATCTGCATTCTTTTTACTTGTGAAGAATTAAAAAAAAAAATCTGTTAAATAATGCCTAAGATATAAAAATCGTTGGTTATGTTTGGACAGTAATTTATTGAGTGATAGTGTGAACAATCCTGGTGCAACTGGTTTCCACCAATTCCCAGTGTCACTGCGTGTTCACAATCATTATTCTGCTACAACTGGTTTCTCACTGCTTTATACTACTGTTTATAATCAGAGAGATTAAACAGATCAAATCTCATTTTAACGAAAAACACGGTATCAAAAAAATGTTAAAAATATCCCGTCATTCTGAACATCCTATATATGTAATGCATATGTCCATCCACAAGCAAATGCTTCTAATGGAAGAGTAGTATAAATCTTAAAATATAAAATAACCAATTATTGTAAAACCTGAGTTGTATGTAATTCAAAGTTTTATAAATAAAATTTAAATATGATGAGTGCTTCATAGAAGGTGGCATTTGCATTGTAATCATTTGTACTCTCAGATTAAAATTGTGTTCAACATCCCCCAAGTACAAATTCAATATAAATATTTCAATAATCAATATTTCGTTTCTTTGGTATTCATTACAATGAGATTTGATCTGCACTAAGTTGGAATTGCTAAACAAATTCTAAAATATTGAACTACATAGCTCAAAGCAAATGTAGCTGATAATTTATTCTCAGAAAGACTTAAAATATTTCCTACAGGTAGATTTTAAGCAAATTCCCACATTTGTATTATTTTCCAATAATCAGTAGTACGTATTTATAGTGGCCTTTGTAAACAATCCTAATTTAGAAGAAGAATAACATGTGTATCTGTGTACTAAATGCTCAAAGATTTAAATTGTAGGTATGGCAGGTTGTATTAAAGCTTTTCATATTTTCTTGCGTAACAGTTAACGTAGGTTAAGAATACATGTGTGTGATGTTTCTGCGTCCATGTACAAGTAAATAACATAATCCTTCTAGTATGTATATATAGATAAATATGTGTATTGATTGTACTCTACTGCATTCGCCTAAGCTGAGCAGAGTTTGGTCACCTGATGGTTCCCGCTGCAGCGAATGAGAGAATTCAGAGTTGGGGTTTTCTATGATTGTTTCAGTTGGCAATGTCTGGCTGGATCACCGGCCGCTACAGTCTGCGCTGTCAGCCCGTTGACTACACCAATCATCCAGAAACTATAAGGGTGATTCTATCATACATACACGGATAAAGTTACCTATTTACTCGCCTTGTTTCCCATCTCTGCCTCTCTTCTCTCTCGCCCGCTTCTCTCCTCCAACCAAACCAGCACTCCCCTATTGCCCACATTGCCGCACCACTCTCTCCTTTTATCTAATTCTTTTGTGATGGGAAATAAACAGAGTAAATACGGTGAGAATGTTTGAAACTTATGATTTGTGGGCTGTTGTTACCTTTAGGTAGATTTGTCTGGATAATGCACCCTTAATATTAAGTCAACCTTTTATTTCTGACTAATGTAAATAATATTATTTCAATTTTATCCTTTTATGCATTTTATACTTTTGACGTTGTGAATGTTTTCGTTAATTATTTATGAATTGGAAAGATTTGCCCATCAAATCAAACTTTGTCAAATGTTCCTGGTGCCTTTTTCTTGGTTTGTGTGTACATGTTTGTGGTATCTAGGTAGTCTAAAATAATTGCTTTTTATTTGAGACTTTTATTTTTTAATTAAAACTTGTGATATGTTTGTAAAGCATTTTTAGAATGATTCTTTGCAATTACTCTGCTCAAAAATTTCAGTGCAAAAAACCTTACTGAACTATTTAAATTAAAATATGAATGGATAAGCAGTTTCTATTTAAAGTAATTTTGCTTAACATTATTTTTATTACTTTTGTAGTGAAATTGGTTTTGTGTTTCTAATACCTGCTATCTTTTTCTGGATTTGTTATATTGGCATTTTTGGCATTTACAATTTCCAGTATTGCCAGAAGTACAGTATTTTGATGAGCAGTCTTTCCATTTGTTTTGTTATTCTAATGCTTCTGTTTGCATGAAAGAATGTGTTTAGACAACCAACTCTGCGCCTATACATTCTAGACCTAGACAAATCATCACTCTCACATAATGTTACACCTCACCATTGAGATATTGAATCAAAAAATGCAATAAACAAGATGTTTAATACATAAATAATGATACCTAAGTGCAAAATAAGACATGAAATACATATTACACCAACTTTATGTTACTCTACAGCAATTTTTATTTTTGTTTTTGAGCTTGCAATGAAAATATTTAAGAACGAATTATATTTAATATTAACACGGCTGGTGTAAAAATTGCTTGATCAGCTTTACTAATAAGTGCTTTGTGAGGTTATTTGGGAAATTAATACATATACACGGTTTGCAAATTTCGATGTTTAATGTGCTAAAATAAATGTACCTTTAGTTTTTTTTTAAGAAATGTGTTAGTTTCATTGTGATGTCATATAAAAAAAGGTTGTGAGCATGCAAACAATATTATTAAACTTTAAAAATCCTGTTTAAGTACCATAATGTTATCAATATATAATTGCCAAAATTCTAATTTTATTTATCTTTTTAAAAAATCCTCTATGGTATCTTTATTAGCGAAGTCCTATTTTAACTCGACCATTTTGCATTTCGTCTGTTTGTAAATTTGTTTATATCTTCCTTTTCAAGATGGTGGCCGTTTTAATGGTTCAATTAAGATTCTTTTTTCAAATGTGAAATTGTTGTTTTTATTTGTACTTTCTTATTTGCATTTTTTTTTAAATATTTTGGTACCTACCTACCTGAAGAAAGTTTGAAAAAAGAAATGTCATTGATTTTATTGATGTTTCTTTGGACAAATTGTTTGATTCCTTATTTGAAATTTAAGTGTCCCATAAAATATTCTGTTAGGTAGGTATTTAGGTACCTACTAAACTTAAAAAATCTTATTAATTCAGAGGAAATTCTGGTTTTGATATCTTCAATAAGATAAATTAGAGTTAACTGTTGAAAGTACAAATGACAACACTATGCATGAATGTATTTGTGTTTTACTAATACAAGTTTTGACAAATAAGGCTTTACGTCTAGATAAAAATAAGGCTTTATGATGACATTATTTCACCACTGGATGTCGGCATGTTTAAGTTGCACCTCCATATTGCTTCAACTGCTGACTTTTGTTTAAATTTTATTAAATATTATAGTTTATTCAATAACTATTATGATCTATCATTTTTTTATATGTGCTTAGACCTGATTTACAACATGGTCACACTGTATTTAATTACTTTGAAACACAAACCATATTTACAGTATTGCAACAATTGACGCAATTTTATTAACCACTCCGGTCTATCGTCTTTGTGTAAGTTTTTTTGTCACAAACTGTCAGATTTATAAAAATTTTGTGTTATTTCCGCTTTACAATTAAAGCTCAATAAATTAAATATTTCTGAAAGTAGCCGAATACTAAAAACTGTTTTTGAATGGTTATGAAATAAGCTTTCAAATATTACAAATAAATATTTTCATTTGTGAATATTAAAATTTAGAATGCAAACATAAAAAAATTGGAAAAATGACTCACGTGATGTTTTTATGTGAAAACGGTGCTAAAATCACGGATTATGTAAAAAAAAACTTATTTTATCGTACAAATGCTTGTCACCTCACTTTTTTACCATTTCATACAAAGATATTTAATAAAAAATTATCACTTTCTAATGGCGAGTATGCGACTTGGCGGGTGAAAACTGTTTCTTCAATATATTTTTACCTTTATCTATGGACAACGTTGAACAGAAATGTGTAGCGTGTTTTATTATAGATATTCTCCTTTTTGTTTTAGGGTTGTAACTAGAACAAAAACGGAGTTATAACAAGCCTATCGTGTTTGACTGCTTTTGTTATATTGTCGTGTAAACAAGCTTAGGGGTCGGAGTGGTTAAATTTATTTATTTAATTTCTAAATATTCTTGCCTTGTATTTATGAAAATTTTTGATTACTTTTTAAAATTTATTAATTATTAAGTCAATTCATGAAACACTGATGTAAAATGAAATCTGTTCCTAGAATTAGAATATCAAGAATTGTTTTTATTTTCTATTGTTCCTACTAAGTATTTTAAGCACTTATTATCCGCTTTATTCTGATTTTGCTGTAAATTTGCTTGATATTTGACTGCTTTGATTAACCAATTTACTAACAAGGTATTTTCCATTTAACACGCTTCAAGTAAACAAAAAAAAACTCATCACACCCAACCACATTTTTGGGTTTCAATTTCATACTGCATTGAACCATATGACTTCAAGTTAACCACCTCCCACATGGGACAACGAAGTCTCACTCACAATTCAAATCCAACTATCACATACTCTTATGTTTCCTACTCACTAAACTCCATATTCACTTTCCGCTGAACAAGGCATACCAACTCTAAACATTCAATTATCTCCCTCTCCAAATATAATTCAATACTGAAAATGTGCAAACTTGTTTGCCAACAAAATTACAGGAATCACATCTCTTCATCAAAGATGTACATAATGCATATTATGTTTCATTTAAAAACATTATTTATGTGTACATAATTTTCAACATAATAAAATGAAGTAAAAATCACATTCTTTCAGTGGTTTGAAATATATACATCCTACAATTTTGCTGGAAAACAAATTTCTGGATAATTCCTAGACTTGCAATAAATTCTTTTTTTAAATTGCCTCAAACTATTTAAATACACACATTCCATACGTATAATATTGTATTTGATTCATGACACAACGGATTCGAATTCCGTACATAAATAATACATTTTTACAAGTCTATCAAAATGCACTACTTATTTGGCTTTTTTTTATTTTTACAGAATTAATATTTTTTTGATTGTGTGTGTTTGTTGATTTCACAATTATTCAAGTTTTGTTTTTAGCTTTTGAATTACATTGTTTGTAGTGTTTTTATTAAATGGCATGTGTAAAAATAGAATGCTTTTATAAATATTGAATTAAATGCCCCGTATTTATATATTTGTAAATGTTTACAGATGGTCCACGCATGTTGGTGGTACTACTTCTCCAAATTCACAGAGTTCATGGATACGGTGAGCATATTATTAATTTATTTATTATTTATATATTAATTTATTTATTATTGGAACCATCGAGAATAGAAAAAAAGGAAGATTTAGCATGGAAGCGTGCAGAATGTCCCAGAGCTGTGTAGACTGTCAAAACAGCGGAGCCAATGAAATGAATGGTGGGTAGGTAGAATCGTAGACAGGGCGCCGCTGTTCTTAAATGCCATTTGCATTACCATGGGTGAACGAAAATCGTTCATCCTAATAACGGTTCATCTTAAAGGCGTAACAAAGAAAAGTGCGCTATCTAGAAGTGGACACTTGGCAAAAGTGAAATATCGATTAAAGTGAATGGTCTCCTCATTTCATCAACTGTGTAAGTACAAACAAGTGTACTTATGTACTGTAAGCACTTAGGATTCAAGTGCAGAGGCCTACTTGGAGTAAAATACATATTATGTTGGACATACATTATACATAATATTTTGTAATATGATGGTACAAAAGTAAGAACAATAAAATACCTTGGAATAATTATTGGCCAAAACTTAAATTGGAACTCCCAAGTGGAATATGTGAGCAACAAATTTTAAAAAAGCTGACATACTTTTTCAAAACAATGAGAAACATTTTAGATAAAGAACAGCTAATTAAAATGTATTATGCATTAGCCCAATCTCATCTACAATATGGTCTAATCGGATGGGGAAGCTCGTGCGATTCCACTGTAAAACCAGTCCTCATAGCTCAAAGGGCAATTTTGAAAATTATACTTAAGAATCCCCATCAGAACTCCTACAGACTACGTTTTTAAGGCACTGAATTTAAGGTCACTAAAACAATTATATGCAAAAGATATTCTAATATACTCATTAAAAAACCGGGATAACTTTGCACAGACAAACTCGGACCGATTCACAAGATCCACATTACAACATGTATTCCGCCAACCAACAATTAAAACGACTTTTGGACAAAGAAATATGCAATACTTCTCTATAAAATTATTTAATATTCTCACTCTTGCAATAAAAGCCATTAAAAAAGACTCCAAAAGAAGAAATAAGATATGGATTATGGACATGGGAAGGAAAATCATAGATACAATTTTTTTTTACAACTAAATAAAGATTAATGCTTGTATTGTGCTTTCTTTTAGATATATCTTTACAATTTTCCTCTTGAAACATTTTAAAATAGGTATTAACTTATAATTCAAACACAAAAACATGTACATTGTTACCTTAGAACGGGGTACCCCCCAGTAAGGACACATTCTTTTCTAAAACAATGTAAAAAAATAAAATAAATAAATAAGAATAGCAGACACAAACTAAAAAAGTGAAAAATATTTATTAGATTGCGCTGTCTCATCCATTATTAATAGCTCTGTTGTCAGTAAAATTCATAATTAATCATCTGCGAAGCTAAACAAAGATTAAAATTCCTCGAATGGCACGGTGTAGTGTTTTTAAGGCACTCTTTCAAATTCAATGCCTTGTCAATATCCGCACTTCAGTGTGGTTTTGAATTTTGGCATTAGTCATTTTTTGACATTTGTTTTTTTGCTTTTGGCTATTGAACACCATTACACTGTACAAATACTTTTCTGCTCTTTAGGTTATAGAAAATGGCTCAAATTCTCAGTATTAAAACATTCTTTCATAAATATATCCTGCTCTTAAAATGCCACAAAAAAATTTTTGTTCAATATAATAGTTTGTATTGGTCGACTGCCGAGTGCTTCGTTGTAATCTCTCTTTCTATTATTATATATAGAGATTACAACAGAGCTATCAGTGGTAAGCCTGTACCTTACCTCATCTAATAAATATGCATGTATCTGTTGCAGATATTCTTCGTTCTGCGCAAGAAGAACTCACACATCTCGACTCTGCACGTGATCCACCACGGCTGCATGCCCATGTCCGTGTGGTTCGGCGTGAAGTTCACCCCGGGCGGCCACAGCACCTTCTTCGGCCTGCTCAACACCTTCGTGCACATCGTCATGTATTCGTACTACCTGCTGGCCGTGTTCGGACCCCGCTTCCAGAAGTTCCTGTGGTGGAAGAAGTACCTCACTGGACTGCAGATGGTAACTATCTCGCACACATTACCTATCCTTTCAGCAACCAACCCTGCAGTTGACAGTATTATTTCAATTTTAATTATTTGAATCAATTTGTACATCTGTACGTATCTTTTTGATGTGGAGTCACCAACCCTATAAAAAAATACATATATTATTGTTCTCTTTTCAGCTTCAATTCATTGCCATCATGGTGCACGCTTTCCAACTGTTGTTCATTGATTGCAACTACCCACGTGCCTTTGTCTGGTGGATCGGCATGCACGCCGTAATGTTCTTCTTCCTCTTCAACGAGTTCTACAAGCAGTCTTATGTGAAGAAGGGAGAGAAGGTAAGTTGGTTGGAATGATCTAATAGCGTCAAGTTGATTAAGAAGATTACAGAGGCAGAAATTTACAAGTGCGCTGTGTTTCAGGCAAAGGCAGAGAGAGAGAAGCTGAAGGCAAACGGAGTTCTGCAGGAGAATGGTAAGCCGTACTCCAACGGCACGGTGAACGGCCTCTCCAACGGTCTTCACTCGGGCACCAAGGCATCAGACTACTACATGACCGCCACTGACCTGACGATGCGCAAGTCACACGCGGTAGGCAACTGATGTACGCTCTCTTACCCTCCCGCTGTATATAGTTTTATTGTTTCTGTTTTACTTGTTACAAATGCCTCTATTGTCATAGAATGGGTTGTGAATAGTAAAAAGTGCTGATAAACTCTGGAAATAGTTTTATGTGTATGTTATGTAATTTTGTTCTGTTAGCGACAAAGTGTATAAATGTCTTCGTATGTCTTAGTCTTAAGTTAAGTAAGTTACGATGTGTACAGAAGATTAGCGCAGATTATTATAAAGACAATATTTTGGATTGTTAATAATCCACTACTTGTGATTTTTAGTATAGATTGTTTAACCAAAATGGTAGTGCATACTCTTTACATGCCACACTTTTGAGATAACTTTTGTATTGTGGTCATCTTGCAAACCAATGTAAAAGGCTTAGAGATTTGTATCAATAATTTCACTTTTGTAATGTTCATTTATTAAAATAGAATAACACATTGTTTTGATAGAACAGGTCCCTGACCACAGTATAAATCGTTCACTAAAATCATATTTGTAGTTAAAAGATCATAGATATATGAACGAAGTAAACATGTATTGTTTTGTATATAAGTTAGCATTAGGCAATGGTTTCAGCCACACATATAAATCTTCCTCAAAAGCCTGTACACAGTTTACCGACATTTTGGAAACAGATCAATGGGGTATTTCATTTTATCTAGATTTTCTAGACTAGATGAATGAAATAATGTTTTGTTACATTTTCTGAAGTGAAATGTTTGTACGCAGTATTTTAAAATGGTTAAAATATACCTTTAGCCTGTGATTTTCTTGACCGTATTATTTGTCAAGAAGCTTTTTAATATTTTGTGCATTGTTGTATTACGAATATGAAGTGTATTTCCTGGCCAATTGCTCACGGTTGTCACCACCTCTAACCAGATATTCCTCACTTCATCCATCTCTTCCAAGGCTTCATCCACATTATAGCTTCAATCAATGAAATGATAACTAAACTTTAAAAGTGAGAAAGTAAATTGTTTCCTTCCCGTGTACCATTGGGTAGGTTAGCTTTAGATTTGCCATTTTGTTCTTCCTATAGTTCAATAAATATACCCTTTCCTGATTGTAATGTGGTGACAACATAATTCTACATAATATTAGTAACTAAATCATTTCTTTGTACTTAGTTCAAAATTATTTTTCCTAATAATTAATTGAGGCGAGGATTTATTTGTAGGTATTGTAGGTTAAGGGCTCTAAGAATAACATTATCCAATATAAACAGGTCTGTGACAAAATCTAATACATTTACTTGTGAAGAGTGTTGTAATCTCAATAAGTTGTAATCTAGACTCTTGTGTTTTCATAAGAGGCCACTTGTCTATTTTGCTTCTATATTTTTTACCAAGATTTTCTTAATGTCGAAGATGATGAAACTGAATTATAACTGATTCCCAAAAATAAGCTGTCAACTGGGAAATAACGCGTCAGCGCACTAGTTTTTCACAAATTGATTTTTTTGATATAACCCGTACGCCGCCATGCGCATAATACTGCAAATAAACTGTGCCTCCAAATCTACACGCATGCGCATGTATGCGCTCGTTTTAATATAACGTATTGTGTAACTGTCAAAGTGCTGGGCACGCCCGTTATTCCTTTTATAAACATCGGGAATGCGGTGGAAATGTTAAAGACGTGTAAATATTATTTTAGTCAGGCGGTGATTCCATTAATGTACTAGAGCTTTAGTTTAACTTAATAGCGCCCTTTTTGTGAAGGATCACCTCAAGCGTACTTTACATTCTAGGCTCGTAATGTGAGCTATGTGTATTCGCTTTAAAAACCTGTCTGAGAGAGCCGCCGCGCACAGCAGCTATTTAAAGTGCATTAAAGTGAAAGGTTAACACATTAAAAAGTGACTTTGGCTCCCAACAGAGTTAATAATAATAATAAGAACAATTATTGCAACTATGTACATATAATCATAAAAATCATCCAAATCAGCATCCATGTATACCCGGCAGTTGTAATGCAACAGAATCATAATTGTGGCAACATTAAAAATATATAAATATTTATAAGAGCCGAAATATTCATATTTTGATACTGAAACTATTTACATTTGAGATCCTTGGCAATTTCTTTGCTGGTGTTCTGTCGCTCTACCATTCCAAACTATAAAAGAATCAGTTAACAATAACTGCGACCCTGTCCGGGCCATTTTCTTTGGACACTGCCGTGTTTGTTTCTAGACCACTCCATTGTTTATAGGTGATTGCGTAATTGCATGGTACTTTATTTGAATGTAAACCATTTAATAATATGCATATATTTGTCTAAAGTATATATTTTTTTATAAAATGGGTTTCTCCTCGACTAATTGCAATTTTCTTTGATAAGTTATTATTTGTTTATATTTATGTGTGTGCATTTGATGCATTATTTTAAGAATCAAAAATCTATTTTCTACTTTAATAGTCAATGTTTCAGTTTAACTTTCAGATGTACATATTTTCATAATGATTATTGAGATTATCTTCTCGACTTTGTTTTACCGCAGGCGTGTTGCTTAGCAAATGCCCGCAACCACCAGAAGTGATCGCATTGACCAGGCACTTGATGAGCTTTCTTAGGAAATAATGCCGTTGGTTGACTATCACTGGGTCCAGACGTCCAAGGAATGGCTTGAGAAGCGTGGCCAGTAGTACGATGCACCGCTTGCAATAGCCTTTAACAAATTGCAATAAGACCACCGCAAGGTCATGAGAAATGTTAATGTTTATTTATGATTATCTACTCTAAGTCCCGCTGTAGAGTTTAGTGAGTCTTGTGCAATTCATTTTTATACTTTATTACTTGCCTATGTTTAGGTACCGTCAGTGATTGTTAACCTTTTTATCAAATATACATTCATTTTAATTATTTATACAAGCCATGTTTTTTATTTGAATAAACGGGTTTAAAAATTTACATTTTTGTGTTACTTTTATTTTATTATGCAACTAGCGAGTTCTCGGCATGTGTTGCAATGCTATTTAAATAAAGGAATTGTTCCCTTGACCCCTTCCTCTCCTGCGTTCCCCCTCCTCTCTTCCGCATACATCCGTCCGGCGAACCCCCCCCCACCCTCCCGCGTTCACTTTACACATTCCTCGCCTTCCATTCTCCTGCGAATCCCCCTCTTACGTTCCCCTCCACCACTCCCGGATTTCCCTCTTATGTGAAATCCACAAATTTTTTAAACTTGCCACCGATTGCTAAAATTTTACGCAAATTTCATAAAGCCAGAGCTCACCAGTATATATAGAAACCTTCAAGAGCGCTTGCACAACAACTCGCCAAAGTTTCATCTCAATCGGATGGATAGCATAGGAAATAATTTCATAATGCTAGAGCTCACTATTATGTACAGAAACCACAGCGGACTTGCGCACATCAAATCCCCAAAGTTTCATGGCAATCGGATGAATGGTTTAGGAGTGCGTAAGAGACAAACAAAGAAACATTCATTTTTATATATTGAGAGTGGATTCAGTATCCGAGGTCACCACTTGGTACCACTTCCAGTACAAGCCTCGTCTCGAGGCATTTGATTTGCCGTCTAAAAAGGTAATAATTAAACTAACCTACTTGTTTGACATATACTGATTTAATTGTTTAGGTTCTCAATGGCAATTCAATTACATATATACAATATATTATGTACGCTCCTTCACAATTTTATTCCACACTTCTACACATACTGTCTTACTCATAATCGCAAAAAAAAGATATTACGCCGTAATACGGACGGGTTAGGTGAAATTGTTACTCACATGACGGTCCGACAGTCGCGCGCATGCGCGATTTCTATCCGCCGTTATAACATCGTTATATTAGCAGCTGTCAGATTTTAAACCACCTGACACCCAGGGTTAGCGTCGTTATTACGGCCGTAATTAATCGAGATGTCAAACTTTGTTGACAATCTGAGATAAAAGTTCGAAGGTTTAGCAAATTTTCGTCCACCACGGGCACGGAAAACGTATAAAAAGCGGTACGACCCATTTGCGGCGTTAACAGAGTGATTTCAGATATAAATATAGAATTGCCAAAGTAAATATGAGACGCTTAATCGATTTGTACGGCCATATTTGGATGTTTTGATCTCCAGGTTCTTTGTGCCGTACGATACTGGGGTCAAAACGAGGTAAGATTGTGTTTATAATACTCACTCCTGTGAAAAAATCAGCTAAATCGATTACCAAACAAGCTATATATTATTATACTTAAATTTTTTTTCGCAGATACATGTGATTTTGCTGAAATTCGGACACGGATTTCTTGCTTCACAGCACATTAAAATGCAGCATAGCATTGAAAAACAACAAGCAAATTCTGCAGAGTTGTAGGGAATAAAACGTTTCCCCTGAGTAATGTGTGCACTGTCGGGAGAAGTATCTGTTCACCCCAGTTCAGAAACCAAGATACCCCAGAGAAGTTGCCTTCAACAGGGCTCAAATATCTATCGCAACACAAGTATCTGCTGCGGGGTATGTGTATGATACCATCAAGACATCAAGTTCTCCATTGTCTTGATATGATTGTCTCGTCTTGATTCATCGATATGAATGACCCTCAATAGGTAAGAAAATAATTTAATACAATAGTTTATGCTCCTCAGCAACAGTTGTGGATCATTGGGGCTGTACGTCGTGTGCCCCGTGCCTGACCGTACACTATACTATGCCACTACTATATTATACACTTCTTACATTAAATATATGATAAAATATGTTTATGTTAAAATTAAACATTATAATACAATCTGTCTTTAGATATTTCTTAGAGTTTTGTATGTGCTAATGCTATGATTTGTAATTTGGAATAGATGATGATGAACGCGACGAGGAAGCAGTAGCGGTAGCAGGTGGTGGTGCTGTTGTGGAACCGGAAGCAGCCCCAAACATGAACCAGATTGGAAATGCTTCTATGCAGGTCTTCATTTGTCAACATTTTTAGTAATATGTATGACTGTATCATGTTGCTCTGTTTTTTTTATCATAAATGTGAATCTATAACTTCTGATTTGCCAACTATAAGATTATATTATACTATTTGAAAAATGTACCTACTTGGTCAATATAATGTACTTGCTGAAACAGACACATATTACACAACAACAGAAGAATAAAACACAATATCAAAATGAATGCAACTAGATTTATTTATGTGTACTTTTGCTTAGCTCCCGTCCACATTTTAGCATCAATATTTTGAACATTAAGCTCCTCCATCAATCTTATTCTAGTCTGTGACTCAAGTTCCTTTAGCTGAATATTGGCTCTGGACTCTTCCTTCATAAACCTGAGCATACAGTCCATCTTCTCGGTGCTTTCTATTTTCATCTTTAACATGTCGTTAGAATTAACTTTCTGGAAAAAAGACATTATATGACATAAAGCTTTCCTAATTTCTTAAAAATCAATCACTTTGTGGTTTACATAATTAATTATTGAACAAAGTTACTCATTTTCTTAACTTTCAATTTTGATATGACAAAGTCTGTTGTATTATTCTTCGACTTTGTTTGATCAAAGGTATTATTCTATCTTTACGGTAAGTTCAAGTTCAACTACACATAGAACCGTTGATATTTTCATATATTACTTTCAACATACAAAGTTATCTTAAAAAACAATAAAGCCACGATATTTACCTTTGATTTGAAAATGTACGTCGCCGGTACTTTTAGTACGAACTCGTCCAGTTCTCAACCTCATCTTCAGTTGCGCTTGTATCTGGTTTAGATCTTTGTGATTATCATTTGCCTATAACTGAAAAATAGTCCATTATTAATTAAGTTGCATACGTAGTTACATCGTAATGTGTCTTAATCTAATGCGAATTGTATAGGTACTATAAGCATTTTTTCCAATTAAAATATATTCAAGTGCATTTTAGTTTCGTTATAAATAATGACGAAGGGCAAAAATGCCTACCCCCTGACGAAAATGATATGAATAACGAGCCAAAAAAATAATGTAATTACTACTGAGATCAGATGCATTCATGTCAAATTTTGTGTGGCTGTCACTTTAATATGTAGAAAAATTGACATTACATATATGTTTAACATGTAGGTATACTTACTTCATTAAAATTGTCGTTAATATTACTTCTTTAATGTTTCCGCATTCATTTTACAAACCATGTAATAACGCGAACCGTTGAGCCGTCAAAATAATATTGACATTTGAATGAACGTGAAGTCGGCAACGCGGCGCAAAAATGCGAAATACAGGGCATTTTTGAGATTTGGAATAGAGTGATGCCAGTCTAAAAATATCAAAACCTGTTAGAGTTGTATCAGGACAAAATGTGTTCGTGAGTAAAGATTTTTAATCTGAGCAGTATAGGCCCCCACCCCTGGATAGCTAATGCGTCATTATTACGTCGTAATAGGGATTCATCGTGAGTAAGACGGATAATAAATATATACTTCAGAATATTATATTAATATGTATTTTTGTTAAATAAAATAATAATACACAATATGTACATTTTACATTATAATCAAATGACCATAGACTTTCTAATGATAACGCATTATTATGAATATAATCTAAAAATGGCTCGAATTATTATTAACAGTGAAATGATTATTGTAACTTCTGCTCCAGGATAAACCGGAAGCTGTTTCGATCTCTTAAACTAATACAATAATTTTTCAATATAAAAATATATTCGATTTAAGATATATTTGAGGCAGAATAAATGTGATGCTCATTTAAAAATATGCTATCAAAATTTGCAGGGCGAGATAGAAGCTGCAATTTGATTACAAGAGCAAATATTATTTAAAGAAGGTTCTCCAGAAATATCTACAACAGTTGTATGGTGTGGAGAGAGCTTCTTCAATCAATGGCTCCAAGTGTCAGTCAGAAGCTTACATTTCACTACTATATTTTTATAACCTTGTAAAAGTACATATTGAACAATAAAATAAAACAAATATTCATAAATGTTATAATTTTTTCATAGTCAGGTGGTAATATTGGGTTTCAAATTAGTGATTTCAGGGATGAGAATATTTGGGAATCGTAGTGTGGGAGTCTAGAAGTCGAGAACTTTGGTTCCAAGACAGTTGTCCCCCAACAGTATAAAAAATGCAGTCGATTTAAGGAAAATGCGGTATACCTTACTTCGGGGACACTTAATACAGATGTGTCCCCGAAGGGGTGTGCAGAGGATATACCGCCAAAAATAACAAAATTATTAAATATATATTTTCATTCAAATGCATCAAGGGAAAAACTATTCGTCTATATTATAATATGTATTCCGGCATAAGGATAAAAAATTGACTCTGTAAATAAATTCATTTGATTTCCGTACCAGCTTATTATTAACTCGTTAAATGCCAAGGAGGAAACAATGTAAAATTGCGATGTTTTGATTTTGACGTAATATTCTGTGGGTTTATTTTGTGCTATCGTATATTATATTTGCTGAAACACATTCCTTGAACAATAAACTATGCATAAAAATAACATTACTTGCGTTTCTTTGATGAATTTATATGTTTTATGATATTTTTCACGAGAACGACGCTATCCAATTTGACAGCTCAAGTACTGCGAAAAATCCATAGAAATTATTCCATTTAAATCCATAGATATTATTCCGCTTCCCTAGGTGTGTTCACGGTATTTTATATCTTAAGAACAAGAATGCCCCAAGCGATTATGACCTTGTTCTTCATACGTTTTCTTTATACATAAGGGTTAAAATCACATTCAAAAATATTTTTTTTTTTACATTTTGGCATGTGCGCTGGCGCACAACTGGCAAATGACGAGCATTTTGAAGTCAATTTTAGGTGTGAAATTGGTAAGTAATGCAGAAAAAAATTATAATTTTGAGGGTTCAACTGTCAGGGGATCGACTGTTGGGTCAAGGAGAGCTTTAAATAAAACCTAAATTCACGTAAAGTGGCGGTAGCTAATTTCAAAAAATTTTCTTTGGTAGACAAGAATAATAAAAAAATATACATATGTTTAACTAAAATATTGCAGTAACAGGGAGATTGCACGGAGAAGAATTAACCAAAGTGGCATAATACATTAATATTATGCATTTTTTCTAGGTTTTTAAGTAACAGTTATATTATATTTTCAAATGAAAATTCATGTTCTTTAGTCTCATTAAAAACAGTGTGATAAAAGTAAATGCACTATGTACATACAAAATTGCAAAATTTTTACATGTCCTCCGGGTCACAGGAACTCGTCACAGTAGTATTTATTCTACTTTAGCATAAGACCGTAGATATAAGGATGAGAATTATTGTTACGCAACAATCCCAGATCCACAAGACAATGACCTTAACTACATGGTAAGAACACATACATATCGATCGTCCAGTTGATTAGTCAGACTTCTCCGAACAATCGAAAATTGAGTTGAGTATGCAGTTACATGTAAAAGTGTACCCTCTACCTGGTACAATACTCAGATTACTCATAAACACTACTAAATCAATTATAATGCACAAAAAATTGCAGTGAAATAAACAAAAATCGTTATGCTTCCCGGTTTTATTTTATAGCATACTTAAGTAATACGTAAAAACAGACATGCATAAATAATATTTCATTTAAGCCTCGATTACATTGAGTTTACAAGCTACTAGCCGGCGAATTCACTATCTGCTAGTAAACTCGCTCAGTGTAATCATATTACTAGCTACTCACAGAATGTGAACAATCTACGAAAAAAGTTGAAAGGGGGTCAACTTTGCTCGCCACTCGTTAGCGTGTACGGTGAATGGCAAGATGGCGGCCCGCTAAAAGCTGATTTTGTAACTGTCAAACTACTGCTTGATCTGGATTATTCATTGTACCATCTGTTAAAGTAGCCGGCAAATAGCTACTAGCGGTGAGCTAGCTGCGAATATCTCGGTTTTCTACAAAATGTCGACAGAATTAGTTTGCGCGGGAGTCGTTAATTTTGCTCAGCTTTTTGCTGGCTAGTTCGCTACTGAGCGAGTGGAACGTTTTATGTGTCATCATCACAATCGCACTCGCCCGCTTTTAAATTTGCCAACTAGTAGCTTGTAAACTCACTCAATGTAATCGAGGCTTTATGGTGAGCATTCAAACATTGCTTTCCTCATTATTTCAAAACTTAGTATTTGGAGATGTCTGATTAATCAACTGGACGATCAATATCTGTACTATGAATGCCCAATTTCTCCAAGCATCCACAACAACCAGAGAAATCAATCTAACAT
Source organism: Glyphotaelius pellucidus (assembly GCA_936435175.1). Lineage (NCBI taxonomy): Eukaryota > Metazoa > Arthropoda > Insecta > Trichoptera > Limnephilidae > Glyphotaelius > Glyphotaelius pellucidus. The sequence continues at coordinate 6,996,174 of OW386537.1, read as the reverse complement.
GTAAATATGTACGCAAGATTAGAATTATATCAGGACATTTAGTTTATTTAATTGAATGTTATACTTATTGTATAAGGTAAACTGGTGAAGATTAATGTTATTATGGCACAATTTTAAACTGGGCACTCACCATTAATAATAATATTACAATTACATTATATTATGTACATAAAATAAAAAGTCCTTGACTATCACCAAACATGTACAACATTATCGGAGACATTGAAATTCAATTGGAAATTAATAGAATATTGTCGTTTGTGTATAATATGTATTGCTATTTCTTGAAATCTATGGATATTTCACATAATTTCACATAAATTCACATGCAGAGCTAGCTTTTGTTCATCAAAATGATCAAACGTTATTCTTTAGGCCATCAGGTATGGGAGCCATTGAACGTAGTTATCCATAAATTTGGCAAAAATAATATATATACTGTTGTCATCTGACGGAGTAGGGTCGATTCTATGTTCTAATTAAACCAGCCAGGCCGCTTTCATGCAAAAATTCATAGTAATGTCGGCTTCCGAAATATTTGCTGATCGCGAAAAACAACATTTAAAAATGTGCAGAAAGCACCCATGGCACTCAAAACACTTTTGATGTGACTATTTCTTAAAACATATTTACCAGAAAACAGTCACAGTCAACGAGTCAATTTCAGAAATATACCTATTATTCGAACAATTTATTAATATTGATTCTACAGAAAAGAGCCAGACCTGAAAAAAACCAATATCTCTAAAAATTTACAGTTAAATCCACTCCTTTAGATGCCCGCGGATTTGCGTCGATCAATGCCCAACGGTCTTGTACGGGACCAGTGATTACGGTGCGAATACTTCACAAAAATGCTTGGACAGTGGGGCTACTTTTATTGCACGCGGCGCACAAGCATTTAAAGGAAGTTCTTTAGACGCCCAGCGGTCCCGTACGGGACCGCGGACTTACGTCGTTCAATGCCCAACGGTCCCGTACCCATAATATTATCTATAACGTTTTGAGGTAAAAAACATTCTAGGTGTTGTATAGATTTGATTATTCGATCTATAGACAAAAGTACTTTTATCTCAGTTCGACTTGTGACCGGCTGCTTTCTGCATAACTACGTTCAATAAATCCCTTGTAAGGAATAATTTCATACTTTTCGAAAACATGATTACTCTTCCCCTGTCTATGATACAATATTCACAATGTGTTGAATCCTTATACATACATAAATCATTGCACCTCGCAACAACCTTGTTCGAGGCTACTATAATTTACATTAAAATATTATGTTCCTTTTCAATTAGAAATCATAACACACGAGGGCGGTTCAGAAAGTAAAGTACAGTGGCTAGGGGCCCAGCAGGGGTGCCCGGGTCTTAGAGGCGGATGACCAGGACACACTGAACCCCAGATTCCTACCCACCCTTAAACGCTTTTCCTTCCCAGAACTCTTCCTTTTCCTCAAAAAAAACCCTCCATCCAGCATCCCCAAAGATGACATAGGCCCTGAGGGAAATTATTTTCCTCAGGGCCTCCTGTGTGGAGCTCATGTAAAAAAAAATAAGCTATTTGATGATGATGAACATTTTCAAAATGCTATTAGATTGCCTACATGACTATGTTGAAAAGTGGAAAGCTATAGTTATAAGTGAATTCGTTGCTATTCTGTGTATTTCAATGGGGGTCCAATTTGGCGTATGTGCAAGCAGGAAAGCATTGATTTCGTTCAGGAGGTTTGATAAATTACCAAACATTTATGAGTAAAGGCTTCATAATTATGCACGAGAGACACAATATTAAACATAATAACTTTAGTAATTTGTAAAGTTTAATTTGTAATTTTAAATACCTACTATACTCAGTTTGTAACTTTATTGCCTTACAATATTGTGATTTTTATATTAGCACATTTGTAACCACCATATTAATTTAAAAAATAAAATAAACAAATAACGAGAAAAGCTTGGAGCGAAGTGGGGAAGACAGTTAATTTACGAGATATTATATTCGTTTATTTTTTATATTATTGCACAGAATGATGCTAGTACCATGAAAGTGCTGCTTGTGGTGTAAGTATAAAGAACATAGGTAAATAATTTTTTAAGTTAATCCACAATAAATAAATTATCATGGATTGTGCTGGATAACTCAAGATCTTATTTTTAGACATTTTCGCCGTCATTGATAATATTAATAAAGAATGGTGTCTTCATCATCACTTGATTCTGTAGACATTTATTAACGCAATATGACAGGGGCAGATGACAGCTGAAGTGTTCTTCTTCATTCTGTGGTTAAACAAGCTGAGATAATTACTGAAATCAAAGTTGAGTTGCACCGTGAGAGAAGCTTGGTTGCCAACCAGTTTTAGTTTGGTTTCAGTTTCTCCACGAGCGAAGGGCCTTAGAGGCACGTAATAAAATATTAGTATCTATGCGGGTTTTTTATTTACAGCCAAACGGTGGTTACTTTCTGAACCGCCCTCGTAGAATTCAGCAGAAGAAAGTAATAGAATAATCAACAGCGGAAATGGGTTGAGGCATTTTGGTGATTTTTATTATGAAAGAGTCTACATTCGGCCATTTTCTTCCAAAATTTATTGCATTCGTGTCACATATAAAAATAGTAGCAATAAATATTAGCAAATCAGTAACAAAATTTGAAATATCAGTACATTTTTTTCTCTTCAAGATGAAGGTTAGCAAAGATAAAAAAGAGGATAACCCAAATGTTTTTGATTTTGATAAAATACTCTGATATTAAATTATACAGCACATAAATACAGCTTCCCTTACAAGATTGATACATTATTTTAACATAAATATATTATGTACACTCATATTATCAAATATACATATTCGAGTGCTGTGCACAATGAATAATTTGACTACAAATAATTTTAATTCATTAACAATAGGCTTCCTAATTTTACATACTTTGCATACATAAAATTTCTTAATTTTTTCACATAATTTGCTTAGCAAAAATTCCACTCACCAGATAAAAATGGTTCCATGACAAATCAGAATCATGCAACTTCAACACCCTTTTAAAAAATCATTATAAGTATGAAAAAAAAATATTTTTGAAAAATAGCCCAAAACCTAACCCAATATAACCAATTTTTTTTTTCATCACTTTTAACCACTTCAGTAATCGTTAAAAAAATTTAAATAAAAGAAAAAACTTAATTTTTATTATATTAGTAATAATAGGCCACTTGCATGGATTTCATGACTTGGAAAAAATCGTGTTGATAGATTTTTCTACCGAGATTACAAAAATGTTACTAAAAATTTTTAGAAATAAATTTTTTTTTTTTAATTAAATAAATCCGTTTTTTGGCTCGTGCGTCACTACATGAAAATGTTCCATCTCTGATAATATTTAATGGATTTTGTAAAATTCCATACTGATTTTTTTTATATATATATTGCAACACTATAATTTCCAGCGAATTTCTGAATTTGACACTAATGGTATGGCCACACTGGGGCCAACTGCATACGTTTGGACGATTTGGCCCCACACATCAGTCTGCGCAATATTATTACGGGAGAGTGGTAAAAAATATTATTGTAGCGGATAAAAATTGTTTAAAATTTTAATTTTTTTAGCTTTACGAATCGAAATCAATATTATGGAAACCGAAGCATCGCCTGCACAATTGTAGGCAACTGATAAGATACAGTGCCGAATCAGCTGTTCGATGTCTGCCATTTTGGAGTTCGGAGTTGGAAGGTTGGTGTGGAAGTAGCATAAAATTCACTTGCTTTATTGCCTGCGAACTTCGTTACAGGTACTTTATAAATTATGTCCCGTCTTTCCGGTTTATAAAAAATGGTTCGATTCTTTGGATTGAAATTTTCAGAAAATCGCCAGGGTTTCAAAAATACAATTTAAAAAAAAAATACAGAATGTCTTAGAATATTTGCCTAAACTGGAATTTTTTTTTTAAATGTGATGCAAGTGGCCTATTGCCCAATTTATCTTGGGTGTGGAATATTTTGCTCATGATAGCCTCCCGAGTGTACTCGGGAATGGTCCTTAAGTGGTTAATAATTTTTCAAAGGTTGAAGTTGTATGATTCTGAGTGTCCGGTCACCGATAAAAATACATTTAGCAAATGTTATTTTAATGTTAAAACGGTAATACGCAGTATACACCAATCGCATGTTTTTAAACGCTAAAGACTATATCGGTTGATGTGGTTGATACAATCACAATTAACTTAACATGAACCACAAACGGATTACATGTAAACGTATGATAAGTGAACAATGATGAACAAGTTTGTAAGAAATGAATGGTGTCTGCTTTCACAGGTTTTTCACCCGACCAGTTCATAAAGCTTATGCAGTAGTTTGAGGTGTCTTCTCCAAGTTATTCCAAGAAATTGTTTTTTGATTTGTAAAATATATGTAAGTATACAGTCTATGCGAAATTTTCTTCAAATAACCTCTATAACACACTGACGATCAGTGGCGCAGTGGCTTGCTGTTCATGAAGACTGAAAAGCCGAACCCACCCTAAGAAATCAAAAGATAAATAAACAAAATATTACAAATTTCTAAGAAATGTAAGAATTTGTACGTTTATTTATTCACATAATTCATATCCGGACTTGAAAATTACATACAGCATTCCTTTGGTCATAGAGCAATACACACCACTGACCGCTTTCAACAAATATGTTATCACCTGTACAAAGACACACAGAATCACATGATAGTAATCATGAATTCTTATTTGTAACAGATGATTATTATTTAGCAGATAAATTTTGGTGGTTTGGCTTAACCTGAACACTTCAAATAGAACTCTGGATCGGCCCTATACATCGATCGTCCAGTTAATTAGTCATTAACCCCTAGAATGCCATGGAGCAAAGTGGTAAATTTCGCGATGTTTTGATTTTTGACGTAATATTTTGCGGATTTATTTTATGCTATTGTATATAATATTTACCGAAACACGTTCCCTGGACAATAAACTATGCCTACAAATAATATTACTTGCGTTTATTTGACAAACTGATAGGTTTATCGATCTTTTCATGACCCCCCGGCGCTCATAGTTTGACAGCTGAAATCGAGGGAGAAATGTCATTTGGAAAGTCAGAGAAGCATCCCAAAATAATAATTCGAGTGGCTAGGTGTGTTCCTTATATCTGTTACACCAAGAACAAGAATGCCCCAAGCGATTCTGACCTTGTCTTTCATACATTTTCTTTATACATAAGGTTTAAAATCGCATATCAAAAAGTTTTTTTTTTTTTATTTGGCTATAGGGCGCGTCCCGGGCGCGCAATCGGCAGTCCACCGGTTAACGAGGAAAGCAATATTCGAATGCTCATCATAAATCAAATATTATTTTCACATTCATTCAAATGCATCAAGGAAAAACCTACTTGTCTACGTACTGTGTATATCAGCACAATCGACACTGTATATAAATTTGTTTGATATTCATACCAACTTATTAAGAACGGTATTTTTGAAGTCGATTTTACGTTTGAAATTGGTGAATAATGCACAAAACATTATAATTTTATAGTAAAAATCTTTTCCGGGGGGCCAATTGTCGACGGATAAACTGCCGGGTCACCAATCCGGAGCATTGAACCAGATAGAGGATATACTTTTACATATAACTGCATACTTAACTCAAATTTCGATTTTTCGTAGGTGCCTGACTAATCAACGACGATTGACATCGGATATTAATTCAACATTATAATGTAGTTCATAGATTTACCGCAAACACTGCCGATTTAATCCTAAATATTAAGACAAATAATTTTACTATTTTCAGAAATATACAACAACATATTTGAATTAGTGATGTTATGATTCTTACTTAGAAAATTGTGATTATTCAATCAGTGATCGTAGATCAAGGTAGAAAAGTATTATATATTCAGAATAAAATTTTAAACAAAAGAAAAACCTATTAGTATCACAATAGCGCAGACCTGCAAAAAATCACGGGATTGTCACAACTGCATACTAATATCTCTTCGAAACATGTTCCACTATTATCTCGCGAGTAGCAGTGCGTGGGGACTGGATTTGATAGTTCGTGCATTGGAAATTGGACTAACTGGATGTAAAAAAAACGGAACCAATTTTTTCATTTCGTATCTCAACTAAATAATATAATACTTCAATGGGGATAATCTGAATTTCTGACAAATCAATTCCAATTTTAAAAATGGCAATTTTAAGAATTGTCTGTTAAAAATATTAAATTATTATTGACTCGTTAAATGCCAAGGAGGAAACAACGTAAAATTGCGATGTTTTGACTTTGACGTAATATTTTGTGGGTATATTTTGTGCTATCGTATATTATATTTACTGAAACACATTCCTTGAACAATAAACTATGCATAAAAACAACATTACTTGCGTTTATTTGATGAATTTGTTTGTTTTACGATCTTTTTCACGAGAACGACGCTACCCAATTTGGCAGCTCAAATACCGGGAAAAATCTCGGCCGGAGGGCATAGAGAATTCCATAGAAATTATTTCGCTTCCCTAGGTGTGTTCATGGTATTTTATACCTTAAGAACATGAAAGCCCCAAGCGATTCTGACTTTGTTCTTCATATGTTTTCTTTATACATAAGGGTTAAAATCGCATTCCAAAATAAAATTTTTTGAACATTTTGGCATGCGCGACGGCGCACAACCGGCAAATGACGAGTAAGTACCTAAGTAAATTCAAAGCGAAATTTCTAGAGTTCATTGGTCCGGAGTTACGGAGGCACAATAATATTCTCATAACATAATGATGTCGAATTGCCAGGCGTGAATCTATTTCCACCCTTCAATGGCAATCAGACTGGTAGGCTTTTGAGCGGTACTATTTAGCATAGGATGTCCGAAGCATCACTTTCCCCCAATCGTTAGTATTGTTAATTGGCAAATGGGGTAAGGAGAATGTCCTGTGGCCGAGGGGATGATGTGGGGAAAGAGGCCGAGACTTTGAGAACATTCACATCAGTTGTCACTACCGACGATCCTGAAGCAAAAGACGCCCCTAGGCGTAGCAGATGTGGAAGATCTTCCTCTGATTTACCCTTTTTTGCAGCAGACGTGTGATCATCTAACGCCACTCGCAGGCAGGTAAAAAGGTATGGGCATGGCATTCGACTACACATTATAGATCTTGAGTAAGCGAATTATGTATTTAGACAGTTCAGAAGTTGAAGACTGAACTGAAACCGGTTGGTTTTTACATACTCAATAAAGTCGTATTTAAACAAAGTATTTTTTATCCAAATTATAATTAATAATTTGCTGGTCATTGCTGAAATCAAAATCAGATACATAATTTAACTTAAATTATTTTTTTGGGAAATCATATAGACTAGCTTTGCCTGTTGCAGAGGCAACCAAGGGGTTAAACACTACGCGATTTGACGTGTGAACGCGGATGAAGCGAAGAGTGTGTGTTAAATAAAATAGGTAGAGAAAAAAACGATGTTTGTAATTTGTTACCCGTAACGTATAATTTACTGTTGCAAAGACTCCTACCACTGTGCCACTTTGGTCGCCGACACTTTAAAATCATCCCAGGAGCTTACCGCTCAATTCAGTACTGAACCAATCCAGCCGCCCGACTCAGGGCGTTCAGTATTTCATTTAATTTAAATTAGAAAAACCAATAGAGCCTAAAAGGGTCTTCGGAGTTTATCGTTCAATTTTTTCAGTCAGCCCTTCGGTTTGTGTAGGTCGAGACGTGTAATTTGATATCCATCTCGGGTACTGTAGGGTGTAATTAAAAAAAAAAAATTTTGGATTTTGAAAAAAAAATTTTGGACTTTGGAAATTTTTTAATTTTCAAAAAAAAAAATTTTGGATTTTGTGAATTTTTGAATTTTCAAAAAAAAAATTTTTAAGTTTTGGAAATTTTTTTAATTTTGGAAAAAAAAAAAATTTTGTCTTGGAAATTTTTGAACTGAAAGTAATTTTTCAAAAAACGGCTCTATAAAAATGTATTAATCAGAAATTTTAGAGACAAACTAAACCCAACTGGGGATACCGTAGTCTCACTGACTCTAGACGGCAGTAGTTGGGACTCTTGTGCGGTATTCACATTGAAATTTAATTTAAAATGTATGAACCCGTACAGTATTCAAAAGGTACCTACACCATTTGGCAAAAAAAATTGGACCATCTTTATTTAAATTTACTCATTTTATTAGAAATGTTCAGAATATATAGTGTCCGAGTACGTTGTCAAAAAAAATTCGAGTGCAGTTTACACGCGGTAGAAGTGAAACTTTTCCATTTTGGAAAAAAAAATTATTGGATTCTGGAAATTTTTTAATTTTGGAAAAAAAAATTGTTGGATCTCGGAAATTTTTGAACTTATAACTGAAAGTAATTTTTCAAAAAACGGCGCTATAAAAATGTATTATTCAGAAATTTTAGAGACTTAAACTAAACCCAACTGGGGTGCCGTAGTCTCACTGACTCCAGACGGCAGTAGTTAAGACTCTTGTGCGGTATTCACATTGAAATTTAATTTAAAATGTATGAACCCGTACAGTATTCAAAAGGTACCCACACCATTTGGCAAAAAAAAATTGGACCATCATTTATTTAAATTTACTCATTTTATTAGAAATGTTCAGAATAAATAGTATCCGAGTAGGACGTTGTCAAAAAAAAATTCGATTGCAGCTTACTGTAGTTTTTCAAAAAACGGCGCTATAAAAATGTATTATTCAGAATTTTTCAGAAACTAAAACTAAACCCAACTGGGGACGCCGTAGTCGCACTGACTCCGGACGGCAGTAATTGGGACTCTTGTGCGGTTTTCACATTGAAATTTAATGTAAAATGTACGAACGATTAGTTCCCGTACAGTATTCAAAAGGTACCTACACCATTTCGCAAAAAAAAATTGGACCATCTTTATTTAAATTTACTCATTTTTTTAGAAATGTTCAGAATATATACTATCCGAGTAGGTACCTACGTACGTTGTCAAAAAAAATTCGAGTGCAGTTTACACGCGGTAGAAGTGAAACTTTTCCAAAACAATCTCAACTAATACTTGAAAAGTGAGGTCTAAGTTGTCCAGTAAATAAATGTATTCTCTGTTAAATTTTACTCTTGCGTGTTATGTGCTCCTGGTAGATTTTCAATATTGTACCTCACCTTTTTGTCATTTTTCACAAAAACGGCCCTTTAAAAATATAATTTTCAAAATTATTGTATACCCATTTTTATGAGGTGTTGCTCATCCAACGAATGGTTCCCGGGGCGGCAGTGCCAATGCCCGCCTCTAACGTTGAATAATTATCATAAATAAGCTAAATACAAAAAAAGCGTTATGTTACTATAATATTTTAAAAAAATAAATCCCTTAAATATCTAGGCTAAAGACGAAGGTAGCGCAACACGGCATAACAGCCCAAAAAATAATTACAAAAGAAATTATCCTTTCAACTTCAAATAATTTTATTACAAATTTCCAAAAAAAAAAAACAGATGATTCCGATTTGTTATGTGCAGGTACCTACCTACTCAGATTCTCAGTTGGTACACCTGCACATACGTAAAAAAAACACGCCATTAAAATGTATATTCAGAATTTTTTATCAAATAATCATTTCAATGAAAAAGAGTTCGCAAAGTATTTATACTTAGTCCTCTCACAATTTTAATAATATTTTTTCTAGCTAGTGTAGGTACTACTTTCCTAAAATAGGCATTTCAAAACCGAGCGTCTAGCAACACTCGATACCGAGATCTTTTTTCGTGAATTGAGCAAATTTCTTTCGATACAGACGAACCTGCCGATTTGAACGGATTGAAATAGAACTACAGGCGTGTTCGACAGACATTTGATTTTGTTTTGTGTGAACGATCCGTACTTATATTCCACACCGCTAGATGTCTCTGGATTGAAATCTTTAGTTGGCGGAGAGAGCGGCCTTCCGCCATTTGTAAAATTTCAGAATCGAGTGTTCCAAGGTGTGAGAAAATTTACCCAACCTGAATTTATTTGTAAGAAAATTAGGTCTTCTACTGGCCAGTTATATTATGCACCCTCGAGAAAAATGCGAGTTTTGCGAAACGTCAGAAAATATCATTTTTCCGCGCGATATTGTGTAGCATTTTGAATGGTGACCGACATATTTGTCGATTTTAAAAGCTTCCTTAATTTCTATTCCTCCTATTTATTGAAAAACATCTCGACCACAATGCGCTTTTTCGACGATATCTCGTACCGCGTGTCGTACCTATAAAATGTCATTTTTTAGCAGCATCGCCATTAAAATAAAAGAATAAATTTCTAGCAAATTCGTTTCACGTAAAGGAAATAGTGATTAAGATTTCTTATCTTTTTTGCAAATGCGAACCTGTCGGCGGGAAATATAAGCGGGCCGATTTCTTCGTCGATGAGAGATTCAGCCGGAGGTTCCAGTTATCGCCGCTGATTTTGTATCAGTTTTTTCCGTTGACTTTTGGCGTTTCTAAAATAAGAATTTCGTGTGAGTTTCCTGTCTTGCGATAGTGGTCTCTGACGTCGGTCAAACTCGAAGAGCGGAGAGGTCATTTTGGCGTGGGAGGCCCTGACTGAAAAAAAAAGCCCTGTTTTTCAAGCGAAACTGAACCTCGAAACGGGTAAAACTTAAGGGGCGGCAAGGTCGTTTTTTGCCTAAATTACGAAAAAGTGAGTTTTTCGAAAACTGTGCATTAATATATAAACTAGCTTTGCCTGTTGCAGAGGCAACCAAGGGGTTAAACACTACGCGATTTGACGTGTGAACGCGGATGAAGCGAAGAGTGTGTGTTAAATAAAATAGGAAGAGAAAAAAACGATGTTTGTAATTTGTTACCCGTAACGTATAATTTACTGTTGCAAAGACTCCTACCACTGTGCCACTTTGGTCGCCGACACTTTAAAATCATCCCAGGAGCTTACCGCTCAATTCAGTACTGAACCAATCCAGCCGCCCGACTCAGGGCGTTCAGTATTTCATTTAATTTAAATTAGAAAAACCAATAGAGCCTAAAAGGGTCTTCGGAGTTAATCGTTCAATTTTTTCAGTCAGCCCTTCGGTTTGTGTAGGTCGAAACGCGTAATTTGATATCCATCTCGGGTACTGTAGGGTGTAATTTAAAAAAAAAAATTTTTGGATTTTGAAAAAAAAATTTTGGATTTTGTAAATTTCTGAATTTTCAAAAAAAAAAATTTTGGATTTTGTAAATTTCTGAATTTTCAAAAAAAAAATTTTTAAGTTTTGGAAATTTTTTTAATTTTGGAAAAAAAAAAATTTATGTCTTGGAAATTTTTGAACTGAAAGTAATTTTTCAAAAAACGGCGCTATAAAAATGTATTAATCAGAAATTTTAGAGACAAACTAAACGCAACTGGGGATACCGTAGTCTCACTGACTCCAGACGGCAGTAGTTGGGACTCTTGTGCGGTATTCACATTGAAATTTAATTTAAAATGTATGAACCCGTACAGTATTCAAAAGGTACCTACACCATTTGGCAAAAAAAATTGGACCATCTTTATTTAAATTTACTCATTTTATTAGAAATGTTCAGAATATATAGTGTCCGAGTACGTTGTCAAAAAAAATTCGAGTGCAGTTTACACGCGGTAGAAGTGAAACTTTTCCATTTTGGAAAAAAAATTATTGTATTCTGGAAATTTTTTAATTTTGGAAAAAAAAAATTGTTGGATCTCGGAAATTTTTGAACTTATAACTGAAAGTAATTTTTCAAAAAACGGCGCTATAAAAATGTATTATTCAGAAATTTTAGAGACTTAAACTAAACCCAACTGGGGATGCCGTAGTCTCACTGACTCCAGGTGGCAGTAGTTGAGACTCTTGTGCGGTATTCACATTGAAATTTAATTTAAAATGTATGAACCCGTACAGTATTCAAAAGGTACCCACACCATTTGGCAAAAAAAAATTGGACCATCTTTATTTAAATTTACTCATTTTATTAGAAATGTTCAGAATAAATAGTATCCGAGTAGGACGTTGTCAAAAAAAAATTCGAGTGCAGCTTACTGTAGTTTTTCAAAAAACGGCGCTATAAAAATGTATTATTCAGAATTTTTCAGAAACTAAAACTAAACCCAACTGGGGACGCCGTAGTCGCACTGACTCCGGACGGCAGTAATTGGGACTCTTGTGCGGTTTTCACATTGAAATTTAATGTAAAATGTACGAACGATTAGTTCCCGTACAGTATTCAAAAGGTACCTACACCATTTCGCAAAAAAAAATGGACCATCTTTATTTAAATTTACTCATTTTATTAGAAATGTTCAGAATATATAGTGTCCGAGTAGGTACCTACGTACGTTGTCAAAAAAAATTCGAGTGCAGTTTACACGCGGTAGAAGTGAAACTTTTCCAAAACAATCTCAACTAATACTTGAAAAGTGAGGTCTAAGTTGTCCAGTAAATAAATGTATTCTCTGTTAAATTTTACTCTTGCGTGTTAAGTATTTATATTTATAAATAATACGAATCCTAATGCATCGGAGCCCATCTATCAGGTACCTACTTAGTTCGTCATTCGCAGACGTACAATATTCTGACATTGTGAACCCGTACATAAATTAAAAAACTACTTTCCTAAAATGGGCATTACAAAACCGAGCGTCTAGCAACACTCGATACGGAGATCTTTTTTCGTGAATTGAGCAAATTTCTTTCGATACAGACGAACCTGCCGATTTGAACGGATTGAAATAGAACTACAGGCGTGTTCGACAGACATTTGATTTTGTCTTGCGTGAACGATCCGTACTTATATTCCGCGCCGCTAGATGTCTCTGGATTGAAATCTTTAGTTGGCGGAGAGCTTTGCCCTACCGCCATTTGTAAAATTTCAGAATCCAGTGTTACCAGGTGTGAGAAAATTTACCCAACCTGAATTTATTTGTAAGAAAATTAGGTCTTCTACTGGCCAGCTATATTATGCACCCTCGAGAAAAGAGCGAGTTTTGCGAAACGTCATAAAATATCATTTTTCCGCGCGCTATCGTGTAACATTTTGAACGGTGACCGACATATTTGTCGATTTTAAAAGCTTCCTTAACTTCTGTTCTTCGTATTTATCGAAAAACATCTCGGCCGGAATGCGACTTTTCGACGATAACTCGTACCGCGTGTCGTACCTGTAAAATGTCATTTTGTATCAGAATCGCCATTAAAATATACGAATAAATCCCTAGCAAATTGCACTTTGTATGAGAAAAAAGTCTTAAAAAGTCTTAAAAAATCTTAAAAATCTTAATTTCTTGGTGTACTGAAAATCAAATAAGCGAAAGCGATCCTTAGGGTGGGCGAACTTAAGGGGCGGCAAGGTCGTTTTTCGCGTAAAGGAAAAAGTGAGTTTTTCGAAAAACTGTGCAATAATATATATACTAGCTTTGCCTGTTGCAGAGGCAACCAAGGGGTTAAACACTACACGATATGACGTGTGAACGCGGATGAAGCGAAGAGTGTGTGTTAAATAAAATAGGTAAAGAAAAAAACGATGTTTGTAATTTGTTACCCGTAACGTATAATTTACTGTTGCAAAGACTCCTACCATTGTGCCACTTTGGTCGCCGACACTTTTAAAACGTCCCAGGAGCTTACCGCTCAATTCAGTACTGAACCAATCCAGCCGCCCGACTCAGGGCGTTCAGTATTTCATTTAATTTAAATTAGAAAAACCAATAGAGCCTAAAAGGGTCTTCGGAGTTTATCGTTCAATTTTTTCAGTCAGCCCTTCGGATTGTGTAGGTCGAGACGCGTAATTTGATATCCATCTCGGGTACTTAGGGTGTAATTTAAAAAATAAAAAATTTTGGATTTTGAAAAAAAATTTTTTAGACTTTGGAAATTTTTTAATTTTGAAAAAAAAACTTTTTTGGTTTCTGGGAATTTTTGAATTTCGAAAAAAAAAATTTTTGTTTTCTGGAAATTTTTTAATTTGGAAAAAAAAATTATTGGATTCTGGAAATTTTTTAATTTTGGAAAAAAAAATTGTCGGATCTCGGAAATTTTTGAACTTATAACTGAAAGTAATTTTTCAAAAAACGGCGCTATAAAAATGTATTATTCAGAAATTTTAGAGACTTAAACTAAACCCAACTGGGGATGCCGTAGTCTCACTGACTCCAGACGGCAGTAGTTGGGACTCTTGTGCGGTATTCACATTGAAATTTAATGTAAAATGTACGAACGATTAGTTCCCGTACAGTGTTCAAAAGGTACCTACACCATTTTGCAAAAAAAAAATTGGACCATCTTTATTTAAATTTACTCATTTTATTAGAAATGTTCAGAATAAATAGTATCCGAGAAGGACGTTGTCAAAAAAAAATTCGAGTGCAGCTTACTGTAGTTTTTCAAAAAACGGCGCTATAAAAATGTATTATTCAGAATTTTTCAGAAACTAAAACCAAACCCAACCGGGGACGCCGTAGTCGCACTGACTCCGGACGGCAGTAATTGGGACTCTTGTGCGGTTTTCACATTGAAATTTAATGTAAAATGTACCAACGATTAGTCCCCGTACAGTGTTCAAAAGGTACCTACACCATTTCGCAAAAAAAAAAATTGGACCATCTTTATTTAAATTTACTCATTTTATTAGAAATGTTCAGAATAAATAGTATCCGAGTAGGACGTTGTCAAAAAAAAATTCGAGTGCAGCTTACTGTAGTTTTTCAAAAAACGGCGCTATAAAAATGTATTATTCAGAATTTTTCAGAAACTAAAACCAAACCCAACTGGGGACGCCGTAGTCGCACTGACTCCGGACGGCAGTAATTGGGACTCTTGTGCGGTTTTCACATTGAATTTTAATGTAAAATGTACGAACGATTAGTCCCCGTACAGTGTTCAAAAGGTAACTACACCATTTCGCAAAAAAAAAATTGGACCATATTTATTTAAATTTACTCATTTTATTAGAAATGTTCAGAATAAATAGTATCCGAGTAGGACGTTGTCAAAAAAAAATTCGAGTGCAGCTTACTGTAGTTTTTCAAAAAACGGCGCTATAAAAATGTATTATTCAGAATTTTTCAGAAACTAAAACTAAACCCAACTGGGGACGCCGTAGTCGCACTGACTCCGGACGGCAGTAATTGGGACTCTTGTGCGGTTTTCACATTGAAATTTAATGTAAAATGTATGAACCCGTACAGTATTCAAAAGGTACCTACACCATTTGGCAAAAAAAAAATTGGACCATCTTTATTTAAATTTACTCATTTTATTAGAAATGTTCAGAATAAATAGTATCCGAGTAGGACGTTGTCAAAAAAAAATTCGAGTGCAGCTTACTGTAGTTTTTCAAAAAACGGCGCTATAAAAATGTATTATTCAGAATTTTTCAGAAACTAAAACCAAACCCAACCGGGGACGCCGTAGTCGCACTGACTCCGGACGGCAGTAATTGGGACTCTTGTGCGGTTTTCACATTGAAATTTAATGTAAAATGTACCAACGATTAGTTCCCGTACAGTATTCAAAAGGTACCTACACCATTTCGCAAAAAAAAAATGGACCATCTTTATTTAAATTTACTCATTTTATTAGAAATGTTCAGAATATATAGTGTCCGAGTACGTTGTCAAAAAAAATTCGAGTGCAGTTTACACGCGGTAGAAGTGAAACTTTTCCAAAACAATCTCAACTAATACTTGAAAAGTGAGGTCTGAGTAGCCCAGTAAATAAATGTACCCTCTGTAATATTTTACTTCTGCGTATTATGAGCTCCTGGTAGATTTTCAATATTGTACGTCACCCTTTTTGTCATTTTTTACAAAAACGGTCCTATAAAAATATAATTATCAAAATTATTGTGTACCTATTTTTATGAGGTGTTGCTCATCCAACGAATGGTTTCCTGAGCGGCAGTGCCAATGCCCGCCTCTAACGTTGAATAATTATCATAAAGAAGCAAAATACAAAAAAAGCGTTATGTAACTTTAATATTTAAAAAAAATAAATCCCTTAAATATCTAGGCTAAAGACGAAGGTAGCGCAACACGGCATAACAGCCCAAAAAATTATTACAAAAGAAATTATCCTTTCAACTTCAAATAATTTTATTACAAATTTCCAAAAAAAAAAAACAGATGATTCCGATTTGTTATGTGCAGGTACCTACCTACTCAGATTCTCAGTTGGTACACCTGCACATACGTAAAAAAAACACGCCATTAAAATGTATATTCAGAATTTTTTATCAAATAATCATTTCAATGAAAAAGAGTTCGCAAAGTATTTATACTTAGTCCTCTCACAATTTTAATAATATTTTTTCTAGCTAGTGTAGGTACTACTTTCCTAAAATAGGCATTTCAAAACCGAGCGTCTAGCAACACTCGATACCGAGATCTTTTTTCGTGAATTGAGCAAATTTCTTTCGATACAGACGAACCTGCCGATTTGAACGGATTGAAATAGAACTACAGGCGTGTTCGACAGACATTTGATTTTGTTTTGTGTGAACGATCCGTACTTATATTCCACACCGCTAGATGTCTCTGGATTGAAATCTTTAGTTGGCGGAGAGAGCGGCCTTCCGCCATTTGTAAAATTTCAGAATCGAGTGTTCCAAGGTGTGAGAAAATTTACCCAACCTGAATTTATTTGTAAGAAAATTAGGTCTTCTACTGGCCAGTTATATTATGCACCCTCGAGAAAAATGCGAGTTTTGCGAAACGTCAGAAAATATCATTTTTCCGCGCGATATTGTGTAGCATTTTGAATGGTGACCGACATATTTGTCGATTTTAAAAGCTTCCTTAATTTCTATTCCTCCTATTTATTGAAAAACATCTCGACCACAATGCGCTTTTTCGACGATATCTCGTACCGCGTGTCGTACCTATAAAATGTCATTTTTTAGCAGCATCGCCATTAAAATAAAAGAATAAATTTCTAGCAAATTCGTTTCGCGTAAAGGAAATAGTGATTAAGATTTCTTATCTTTTTTGCAAATGCGAACCTGTCGGCGGGAAATATAACCGGGCCGATTTCTTCGTCGATGAGAGATTCAGCCGGAGGTTCCAGTTATCGCCGCTGATTTTGTATCAGTTTTTTCCGTTGACTTTTGGCGTTTCTAAAATAAGAATTTCGTGTGAGTTTCCTGTCTTGCGATAGTGGTCTCTGAGGTCGGTCAGACTCGAAGAGCGGAGAGGTCATTTTGGCGTGGGAGGCCCTGACTGAAAAAAAAAGCCCTCTTTTTCGAGCGAAACTGAACCTCGAAACGGGTAAAACTTGAGGGGCGGCAAGGTCGTCTTTTGCCTAAATTATGAAAAAGTGAGTTTTTCAAAAACTGTGCAATACTATATTAATATTAGAGATAATATATTAGACAGTGATGTGAATAACCTTGACATTTCTCATAACACATAATCATTGCATCACTAATTCCACAAATTTCACAATTTAAAAAATCTCAATTAAGTAAAGGATCTTAACCCCTCAGGCTAAATTGTTCGCTTCTGGGAACAGCTCATTTAGGTCTCACAGATATCGTTGTCTCGCTTCCTTTCATGGTGAGAAAAATTATCTAAACGGTGTTAGATAGAGAAAACACCACGCTTTATATTCAAATCTAGAAGTCAATCACAAAAAATTAAAATGTGCACATCTAATGTAACCAAAGTTTTCAATCGCAATTTGAGAAAAATTTACGAAACCTTGTGAATTTTTTATGAAACAATAAAAAGTGAGACAACAACAACTTTTATAACGCATTTGACTAATAAAATATGCGTGTGTTTTTCTTTTTTTTTTTTTCGTTATCAGTAATTTTAATTAGAATAAAACATTCGGTGAGCCATTTTAAAAACTTTATGTTTGCATTCAAAATTTTAATATTTCAAAAATTATGTGTACATTTCTAACATTTGAAAGCATATTTCATCACCTTCCAAAAACAGTTTTTAGTTTTTAGAAACATTTCATTTATTTGGATTTTATTGCATAGCGGAAATTGCCTGAGGCCTGAGGGGTTAAACACAAAAATACAAAAAAATATTTAAAACTAATCATAAATGAATAATAGCACATTTGGCTAGCGAAAGGAGGGTCCAGACGCACGCACGCACCGGGCTCTCAGGGCACTTATCACGACAGCTTGCAGGTGGGGAACTTCTTCCCGGACATGCAGGAGATGGGCTTTCTCCATCTTCTCTTACTGGGTTGGTGGGGCTGATGCGACTGGTGTGAGTGTGGGCCTTGAGAACCATTCCCAGTCTTCTGGTTCCATGACGATATTTCTTCTGGCTGCTTTTCCATGTATCTCTTTTCCTCTGCAAATAAAATTACAACATTAAACCTACATCCCCTTAACCTAATCTACACGGCTGTCGCGTATGTGATCCATGAAGTTTCGCTAAAAGACATACATTGTATCAAAATGTGCCGCATTATGGTATAGATTGCATTGAAGAGGCAAGCATTTTAAAAGATTAAGCAAACGATAGACAGCCTACTCTAAGATCAGCAGATCTAGATGTCACTAATCGTTTAATCGAACTTTCTAGGTCAAATCGAGCTGTTTGCTATGATTGCTCTTTTCATGTAACTGGCCCGCTCGTTTGGAATAAACTTCCCTCAGCTCTTACTAATATCCAGAATTTGGCTGAATTTAAAGGGGCTTCAAAAACAAAATTATTTAAAAAATCATACCATTTATGAATCCTAACATCTTTTCAATATACGTAATAAGCCATGTTCTCAAGTTTCCGGTAATTGTTTGGTTTCGGTTTCCTCCTAATTGTACTTTCATGTTTAATGTCCGAATTTAAAGTCACAATATTTCTCTAATGTCAGAATATTTCTCATTTCTGAATGCAAACTGCCTTCTCTGTTAGTATATTATATTTTAGTTTTAAAGTCCTTGTTTTGTCCTGTGGTACAATATCACCGTTATTGTCTATTATCATTGTCCTGTGTGTCCTATGACAGCACAGTTATTGTTAAATTGTATTCTCTTGTCATTGTTTTGTAAATAGTGTATATTCTTTATTTCATATTATTTAATCATTTTTTTTAATAGTCTCGTAAGAAGCACTGTAGGATTATTTTAAAATTTATTTTAGTTAAGCGCACTTGAAGTGAAATGACACAAAACTGCGATATACAAATATAACATTAATATTATTATTATAGTAAAAAGCACCACTCTTGGTCATTCACATAGAAGATATGTCACTACATTGACAAGTACAAGATATACCTGCCTCGAGGGTTAGGTAATTTTTCATTGGTTAATGATATTATTTCTGATAGGTTAGTGTTATCACACTCAAAATAGATACATTATAATATATAATATTTATGTTGATAACTTAAGGGGAATGGATGCACGGCCCGTTTCATACAAATCTTAATTTTGGATTTGAGGCAAAAATACCCAAACAAACTGAAAAATTATTTGATATTTATAAGAAAAACTCTCTTTTTATAACTTTTGAAGGTTATTCCCATCAACGTAATATATCATTGAAGAAGAAGATAACACTTATAATCTAAATGAAAAAATGAAAGAGAACAAGACACAGAAAAATAGAAAAAGACAATTTAGATCATAAGTGTTATCTTCTTCTTCAATGATATATTACGTTGATGGGAATAACCTTCAAAAGTTATAAAAAGAGAGTTTTTTTATAAAAAATTGAATATTCATTTAGACTTTCATAAAGTCAATAGTTCCATATGAATAAATTCAGATACATTTATCCGAGACGCTATTCAGGTTACAAACCAATTCTTAGAATGATTGTTCCAATAAAAAGAGTAGTAGTAGTAGTAAAATATATTATTAAAGCTTTTCAAAAATACTGAATCTTCCACTAGACCATGCATGCATAACACTAGGTCGAATAAAAATGATGTAAAAAACATTCCAAGTTACAAAACCACATTCGGACAAAGAAACTACACATACTTTGCAACTAAACTTCATAACATCCTTCCCCAAGACATAAAACTAATAAAAAATTCTAATGTATATAAATCAAGAATAAAAATATGGCTGAAAGAGATCAATGAAAAAACCCTAATGGAAACACTAAAAACGACATAGAAGACAAATGAAATATATTTAAATAATTTTAGTCCGCCTCGGCACAGGACCCCCTAGTGAGGAGGACTAAGAATTGCAATATTTAACGTTAAATTCATCATTTTATTTTGTGTGTACAATTATTCTATATAGTTGCTAATAAAAAAAAAAATAAAAAAAAAGTTGCCCATAATATGGAAAAAAGAACTAGTTGAAGATAATATTGTTGATTTTAAATATTTGAAATATGAGATTGACAAATATGACGGTTTGACAGAAGGTGGCAATAGGGAAATTGGATAACGCGCACGTCCCGGTTAGACGAGAGGTCTGGGTTCGAGTCCCAGTTGCGACCATTGTCTTTTTCTATTTTTCTGTGTCTTGTTCTCTTTCATATTTTCATTTAGATTATAAGTGTTATCTTCTTCTTCAATGAAAAATTATTATTGTAATCAAAAGGTATATCAAATATCTACTATGGATATGTGCTATTTTATTTATTTGTGTTTTAAATTATAAAACATAGACCGTCAAAGATTTTAATATTTCGTGATTTTAGAGGAAACTTGAGTAAATGATAAAAATTTTAACCATTCGAATAATATGAAAATAATATCTGTAAACTTTTGCCTCTCAAGGTTTGCATGTGAAAATTCTCCATTGTTCCCTTGTATTTTCAATTTTCGTTTTGATTGTTTTTTTTTTTACTTTTTTGCAAAAACAAAAATTGTTCTAAATTCTAGATAAAATAATCTTTCCAATGTGATTATTAGAAATCAACATTTTCGTTAGTAAATATTAAAATTTTGATACTGGAAATGAAAATTGGCTGTCACTTCACTTTTCATCACTTTCATACAATTTTATTTTAAAATTAAATGTGTGTTACATCACAAATTGGCGAGAAATAAATCTGTCACTTATGATCGGGTTTGTAAAATATCTGGACAACATGGCTCATATATTCCTAAGACAATTAGAAACATTATTTCTTTCACTTTCTAACATAAAAGAAATCACAAGTGTTCACATGACAGGAAGAGAGATATCTGACTTTTAATAATGCATGGTCGCCCTGGGACAATCTGGGTCTCCTGTTATTATAACGGCGTATGATGTTTTGGGAAAACTTGGGTCTCCTGTGATTAGACGGGTTAAAAAAAAATTTCAGTAGATAAGGCAAGATATTCTTTTAAATAATTATAATAATTTCCAAAAAAATTGTCTCCAAAATGAAGCAAAATTGAATTATTTAATTACCTATAAGTATATCATCACTTAAAAAAAAAAAAAAAAAACATGTATTCGTATTAGACATTTAATACAACTTTTGATTTAAAAAATGATTATTCAGTTTGGTTGGGTATTTTGGCCTCGTATCCAAAATTAAGTTTTGTATGAAACGGGCCGAAACAGGCCGCGCAGCCATATCTCTTAAGCCAGTGTTAATTTACTATATAAAACAGAATCAACTATAATTGAGGCGCTCAGCAGAAGAGTGGCCCAACCCACAAAAATTTTTATCAGAGAAAACAACATATTGTTATGTATTTTTGTCTTATCTATTAAGGCCCAATTTTGGTTTTCACTGATTTCGAAAGATCTTTGAAATAGTGAAAACTAAAATTGGGTCACTGTGGCTTCATAGATATGACAAAAAAAATAAAACAATATGATGTTTTCACTGATTACAAATTTTTATGGGTTGGGCCACTCTTCCGCCGAGCGTCTCAATTACAAGTACAAGGTCATGTAATTAAGGCAATGGTTTAAGTTCACACTTAATAATTATAGGGGCAAGCATTTGATCATGAATGTTATTGGCTCCAAGTGTATGGTATACTTACATGATAAAAAGTATAAATAAATATATAGATTATGATTCAAAGAAATTAGTTATTTTGTTAAAAGTCTACGATTGTATAATTTTATAAATCTTCAATAATAGGTTGTGTATGATAGTTAGTACTGATTGGCGTTAATGATTAATTTTGATGGTAAACCCCAAGCAAAAGTGAAAATGTCTCAACACAAACCTATATTCTGGCAAATATGCTGATCATGCTGCTTGAAAATGTTTCTGAAATAATAGGAAAACTAACTATGTATGTGTGAATGCAGTCATGGCAACCGCACATCATCTTGGGGCAGCTTTCAAACATACTACATAGTAATGCTCATTAAAAAAAAATATAATTTAGAATACGAATATTCAGTGGCGGTTTGCAGGGTTGAAAAGTGGGAAGGCATAAACATTTTTTTAAGTATTATGTATACCTACACGACACCTACCTATATCTAGAAAAAACAATGGAATATTACCTACGTCAAACTACAATAATAATGTGCAAACACAAGATAGACCATCAACTACAAATTCGCCCTACTAAAGTAATCCAAAGAGCCATACTCCGTAGTTATCTACTGCGGCATACTATCACAAATAATCACAAAACCAAACAAAACTCGGTCGCGCTAGAGCTAATCGTAAATGATCAGTTTTACTTCAGAAATGTTCGTTCTTGAGGCGTGCCTCAACTAAACAATGTGCGATTACGTCGGCTACCATTCATTTCCATTCCACCTGACTTTCCCACTCACTCCCCTCCGCCTACACGAAATCAGTGAGGCGGGCACTAACTCTGCCTCACTAGCGTATTATTTTAATGTGTAGTGGCTCAGCGCGGCAAGCGGAAATCCACGCCTGCCGCGTTTCAGTGGTGTGACGAGTTACATAATATAAAGACAACCAGTCCTAGTGAAATACGAGAATATTAATGGGTTATATTTAAATGGAAGTAACTTTAAGACGTATACAATTTATAAATTGGTAACATCATTAAAGTCTTATGTACTATATTTTGGATGTATTGACACATGTATTTTTTTTCGCTTTTCTTTGCTATTTTTTATGGGGAGGCACAGCTTCCCCTGCCTCATAGCACGAACTGCCCTGGAGTATGTAGTGTAATCTCTAGACATTATAGCTATACACTTCAAATTAAAATTGAACCAACTGGTCAGTAAATGTTTCAAGCAGATCTGTAAGTTATCAAAATATTATTTAAAAATTTGTTTCGTAACATGTTATCCATTGATTCTATGCACCTCTACATATATGAGGTAGTGTACAATAAATAAAATGAATGTGAGGAAGAATGCGAATGTACATGGAGATTGCAGATAGTTTCAAGGCAGTGCAGATGTTTGTGTGACATGAGTGAACAATCTCCCAGAATAATGGCACCATCAAACAAACACAATGATTAAATATCAATTACATATTAACAAAATGCTATTTATTACATATTATGTACAAACATTCGATGACTGAACAATGAACAACAGTTACAATCCAAACCCTATAATACCGTAAAAAAAACAATAAATATGTACATTATTATTCTTGTAGTTAATCACCAACTCTCCATAGTAGTAGCATCACAGAAGCAAAAGACAAACAAATGGCGGAGAGCATCGCACTTCACCAATATTGTGAGGAAGGTACAACTCACATGAGTGGTGGACCAATAATTTTTAATGCAATATTTTTCATAACTGATCCGCGCGGATAAAGGGTCATTAGGAATAATAGACAAAACGGGTATAAAACCCTAATACCCAGAAATTTGTTTCAAAATCAGTAAAAGTCGGTGTTGCCACAGAAATGAAAACTTTTAGTTCCCCTTTTTTAACCCGACGAGCGTAAGGTTGGATAAAATTTACCCGAGGCAATTTATGTGGTTTGATAATTTTAGTTTGCTGCACTCAACTGTTCCATGCCCCTCAGTAGCTGCGCGGGGAGAGGTATGGAAGCGACAAGAAAATCGTCAAAGTTGTCGGCGAGTGAGTTACTCACCCAGCGCTCAGTGTTACTATTTTTCAAGATGATTAGTTGTAGAAGAAAAAAACTATTATATTTTGTGTTTGACATGATTAAAACTTTAGATGTTAATTTTTTTGTGATTTTATTTACTTTTATATAAAAATTGACAATTAAGTGCCATAACTTGAATTCTCTAAGAAAAATTATTAAACTACTAATTATAACACCTTTATTCCTAGTCTCTAATAACAAGTTCTTATAAAACAGGTAAAATAAGTATACTATCAAAACAAAAATAGTAAAAAGTCGAGAATAAAAAAAAACGACTGAAGAATTTCGAGTGAAAATTACCCCCCCTCACGCTCGATGTTATAAATTTGAACCTAACGCTCGTCGGGTTAAATTGGGAGAGTTCAACGAGGGTCGATTAACCCATCGGCGTATCATTTTTATTTTGTTATTCATTTTGTACAAATTTGAGTCTAGAGTCTAGATCATTATAATAAGGAACTCCAGTGAAAAATATTATGGCTTTAAAAAAATATGTTCATATAGACCAATATACGCTGATTCTGATTATATAAGTTTTATTACATAATATTTAACGTAGAGTTTTTAAAAAAATATTAGTCCATTTTAAAACGTGTCATTAAAACACCCTATTGCTGGATTTTGGCAGCGTGACGTCACCGCGCCGTGTCACCTGGCTCAAAGTTGTATAGAAATCAATAGAAATGAAGACGCAAGCCGTTCGGCATTCCGAGTTATTGGTTTATAGAGAATTGGACATATAATAGTTTTTTGTTTTTATTGAAACATTATTTAGGCCTAAATAATTCAGTATCAAAATTAAAGTATCTCTATATTATAATATATTTAAAATATTCAAAAACTTTAACTGAACAAAAAACAATTGTATTGCCCAGTAATGTCTATGAAAACGCTCTAATGCTGAAATTCAAAATGGCGGGAGTCGAACAGCTGATTCCAGTTCCCTACAGGATTCATACTTCGGTTAGTCATGATTATGTCACACTAGATTCGGTGGTTTTCGGGGGATCTTGAAAAATTAAAACTTTGACATTTATTTTAACTATTAAAATTAACTCTAAAAATAAAAATAAATATGCAGTTATTTAAGTTAGAAGGTCATTATTCATCTAAAAAAATAAAAAAATTGGACTGGAATTCTCTATTATACCGTTTATACAGTGTATACACAATGCCAAAAGCCATTACTTTTTTCAATTCACTACATTTAGGAAGTATGTAGCTGTCTCAACAGGTGAGTTCATAAATAAATTCTCTGGTTTAAAGAAATTAGTTCCGGAAAATGTTCATTCACCCCACAAGGTAATGACTTACCATTGAGATCGTGCCCCGTATAATAGTTGTCGTTGTTCCTGTCCTGCGCCTCGTAGTGGTACTCCATGAGATAGGGCAGCACCGTCATGCGGTGCAGGTGGTCCTCTTGCAGTGCCGGGATGGGAATCCAAATCTCTCCGCCCAGACCCGGTTTCCTTTGCACCCACCTTGATGGCAATCGGAAATTGAATATTGTAAAGTGGGTAATATTTCGCATTAACAATGTTATTGTAGAATTAAAAATTCCACAGTTTGTAAATCATCCACATTTTTATGTAGATATTTTTTCAAAAACATTACTCCTAACGTTCTTTTCCCCACATCTCTCAACTTGTTTCTGTCACCATTTACATAAAGCATACTTATTTTATTTTAAAATGAATAAAAAAAACCAAACCTATGCCAATTTTAATAAACCAGGGGTAGTCTGTATCTTTTGCGTTGGCCTAAAGCTGCGTTTGGCGTGGAAATTCACGGGAATGTAAAATTATTGCTCTTCTCGGAACGAATTCACATAATTCAATCAAATTCAAACTCTATTTGAATTTATTTGGAGTTGGCCCTCACATATTAGGTTAACCTCTCTGGCTGATTTGTTAGTTTTTCAGAAATTGTTGTATCTCCCATACTATCACGGTTAGAAACATGATCTAAACGGTGTTAGAAAGAGAAAATAACACGCTTTATACTCAAATCTAAAAGTTAACTGTAAAATAATAAAAATGCACACCTTCATGAAACCAAAGTTTCCGATCGCAATTTGAAAAAAATTTGGGAATTTTTTGATAATTATTTTCACATGTAACAACAAAAAAATGAGTTGATGATAACGTTTATAATACATTTTTGCCTAAAAAAATAAGTTTATAAATGTTTTTTTTTCCACTAATTTCAGTTGGATAAAACATAAGGTGAGCCATTTTAAAAAAAATTTTATTTCTGCAATAAAAATTTTTGTATTTCAAAAATTTTATGTTTATTTTGAATTATAAAATATGAAATCCTATTTCATCACATTTCAAAAACAGTTTTTAGTTTTCGGATGCGTTTAGATATATTCCATTTATTTTAATTTTATTGCAAAGCGAAAATATTTTGACCTTCCGACAAAATAGGCCTGAGGCCTGAGGGGATAACTCAAAAGATACAGACCAACTCCCCCACAAGTAACATGTAACTACATATAATTTTCATAAAGGGTCAAAAGACAAATGGAGATAATTAGGTTATTCCGGTGCCAGGGCCACAATTTGGAGGCCGGTGTTGGTACACCGCCCCGTGAACCATTTATTAGATTACCAACACCTCTGCTGTAGGTCACCCCAAGTGCTTCTATTTGGTGACTTAGCACGGGTGTCCGGGTTCATGGGGTGGGTTTGTCCGGATCTTGGCAGCAGATGGGTATGCCCATCAACTGCATGGCAGCCCGGATCGGCAGAGACTGATTGAGGGCGACTCTCCAGCAGGACTCTCTCGGAACATCGCCTTGCCCACCCAGTGGGAGGGATAGATTCATACGTCCGTCACTTCTGGACACATTGACCCCCAGATTCCTACCCACCCCTCATACTTTTTTCCTTCGCAGAACTTCCTATCCTTCCTTTCCTAAAAGACCCTCCACACAGCATTCCTAGAAATGACATGGGACCTGAAGGGAATTATTTTCCTCAGGGCCTCCAATGTAGAGTTAATATTAAAAAAAAAAAATTTAAAAACTATCGACTATGACAAAGAAAAGTACCTAATCCAAGATCAGGTGACGAGTACTCGGTTCTTGGGTACATTGGGTACTATTGACTTATAGAGCGGCGCACGCTTCGATCTCTCTTAGCGACCCGGGTCGTGTAAAATTGGGCAACGGACCCATCTCTAATTGGGAATTACTCTTTTTTAATGTGAATACCTCTCATGAGTCCCATCTGCCCCCGTCTGGAGCCAGTGAGACTATGGCATCCCCAATTGAGGTATGTTGTAAGGCTGAAGGTAGGAGGGGAAGGAGATGGGGAAAAGGAAGGTGGGGATATACACGGCTATCCAGATCTAGTCACTAAAGCCATTTCAAGTGACATTTCAATTCTAAATGGTGGTCTTACACCAGGGCGATACTGAGAGTATGTTCCACTCTGGAACGTGCCGCAATATAGTATATATTATTTTTAATTAACTAATTGTGAAATAACACAAATTAATCAAATAAAATTTATTTACCCAAGTGGGGATTCAAACCCGCGACCTTCGGATTAGCACACGTGTGGCTCCGGGAAACTGGTAGAGGAGACATTTTTCTACGATATGTTCTGTTGTTTCAGTGTCCACAATCACACCACAATTCATATATATAGCTGATCATATCACTACAAACGATACTCACGGATGTCTCCTAATCTGAGGAATGCTGAATCGGTCCTGAGGATCTCTCTGCAGCATCCCATTGAGCAGGCTGACCAGTGCCTCACCCAGGTCCTCGGGCACACTGAACTCTGCCCGGCCGATGCTTTCGAACAGCCTGTAGATGTTGTCCCCCTCGAATGGGTAAACGCCCGTTGCTATGTTGTACCTGAGGCAAAAAAAATACTGTATTTGAGAAACTCCTACTACCATCTTTAAGAGTGGAAAATGTTGCTTCTACAATGATGGAGGACCTATCTAGCAGAGGATTTGAACCCACTTGCCAACTCGGCCACTAACTGTAAAAGACATTTACAATCTTCTGATCGAGAGATGAAACAGCAGAAATCTGATCTATATAGATTTGAAAGAAAACCAATGTCTACAAATTACATAAAACCTTTCAATCCTTTCAGATAGGCCAATGAAAATTATTCTGTTCAAGAAAGAATTTCGATATGTAAAGATGTCTGATCAAATTTCACTAAAAATAAGATGAAATTGACTTTACTTCGGATTCTGTCGGCTTATCGCTTGTGATGGAGTAAAAGTTACAGAGTTATCACAGAAAATAATACAGTTTAATCCCTCAGGCCTTAGACCGTTTTGTCGGAAGGTCAAAATATTTCCACTTTGCAATAAAATCCAAGCAAATGGAATATTTCTGGAATAGCAGAGCAGAATGGAATAGCATCTGAAAACTAAAAACTGTTTTCGAAAGGTGACGAAATACTTTTTAAATTCTATAATTCGAAATAAACATGTAATTTTCATTATACAAGGTGTCCGAAAAATCGTAGTGCAAGCGGAAAACTGGTGAATCCACATCACATAGAGAACCCAAATAAACATAAAGATTTTCAATTTAAGCATTTTTACATTTAAAATTTTTTAAAAATTAAAAAATTAAAAATTTTTGGCTTCTTTGGGGTTAACGTGGAAATATTTTGGACGTTGGAGCGAAGATGCTACTCTAAAATTATTTATTTATGCTACTATTAATATCTTTTCATGTCCATAGTTTATTTATTTTCATCTTATTAATTTATTCTTCCACCTCTTCTAAAATTTCACTTCTTCTAAGCATTACAATATGGTTAATTAGTGTATTTTCTTTGTTGTGTAGCAGCCCACTAATGGCGGCCAATAATGTACTCTACTTGAAACTAATACAAACGATTTTCGGCAAATCAAATATACTCGCTACTTGACTTTATACTGGACCAATTCGAACAAATCTTGTGAGATAAACTGATTAACAGTAAGTAAGCAAGTAAGTAGGTAACAGATGTAAGTAAGTAAACAGCAAGTAATAGATGGGTACCTACTTACATTATGTAGCAATGTTCCGTTTCCAATCAAAAAAACACTCCATTACAAAAATCCAAAAACTACATCACAAAAAACACATTTTACATGTCATATATTCTGCGTTGGTATATTACACAATAATTAATCATGCACTATTGTTTAAATATGAAAATAACACAAAAGTAATTCACAAACACACAATTTGTTTTAAAGTTTATAATTAACGAAAGGATTGTTGATAGATTGTCAACAGTGAACCGGCGTGAACTAAACTGCCGTAAAAAAGCCCAGGAATCCGGGAATCCCCTTCTCAGTACGGTGCGGAGCAGTGACATTTCTTGGACACTATAGTTCGTCCGTTCTTTCACGTGTTTATTGAACCGAGGAAATAGAGGGAGCTATACTTTCGCAACGCAATTTGAACTACAAGGTGCGTGAACATACATAACATAACAATCAGCTGTGATTTAACCGTTGAGCAGCCGACTATTTTATTTTTACATTGATTTAATGAGGGGCGATTTCAAAATAATGCTTTATATCCGGATTTTTTTGTTTGTTTTTCTTTTAAATAGTTTTTATTACTTAGGTACTGTGATTGTCACTAATATTTACAAGAATTTGACCAAAAAAAAATCAACTTCCGACTCGATTTACTCGAAAACGGAAGCTCAAATCAAAAAAGGTTATACTACAAAATCAACTCTAAATGTGTAGATTCCCCAGTTTTCCGCTTGTACCACGAGTTTCCGGACACCGTGTATATAAGTTTTTGATACAAACAAAAAAAAATGTATAATAACTCATCTTATGTTTTTTTAACTAAAATTACTGATTACAAAAAAAAAAAACACGAACGTATTTTATTAGACAAATGTATCATAAATGTAAAACATTTTATTTAAAAATAATCAATTAAAAATTTCCGAAGTTCCATTAATTTTTTTCAAATTGCGGTCGAAATTTGGTTTCATAAAGGAGTACATTTTAACTATTTTATGGTTAACTTTAAATTTGAATATAAAGCGTGGTTTTTGTCTCTTTCTAACAATGTTTAGATCATATTTCCAACCATGGTAGTAAGAGAGACACAACGATTTCTATGAGATCTATATGAGTTGTTCCGAAAAGTGAACAAATTAGCCTGAGGGGTTAACAAATTTCAGCATTAAATATTGCAATTTTTTTTGTCAAAATTGCGTGCTTAATTATTGTATTTGTTGATAGCCCAGGGAGTAAGGCGCTCGGCTTGCAGTCAGACAGATTGAGTTAGATAATTACAGCAAGTAGCCAAATTACTCCCTTTTCAACGTGTCGTATCGTCCAAGTTATAGACATTATGCTTAGTGAAAATGCATACATCTTTTCTATGTCGACATATTTAATTTTAATGACATTGCTTCCTTTTGAGCAGTATGCCGCGGCACTTGAAAGATCCATTTAGAGCAGTGTTTCTTACCCCCTTGAAAGAATCGCCCCCTTTACCACAGTTAGATTGGTTTTAGATTTTTTTTTAAATCATAAAAACACAATCCATAAAAAAAAAGTTTATTTACTTTGGTTTAACTTTTTTCAAATGTCTTTTAAAACTTTAAAAACATATATAATTTTTGGTTTGACTGAGGATTGAACCTTCTTACCCAGGAACTGGAGTCAACCGCGCTCCCAACCGAGCCAAATCCCGATTGGATAAGGCCGACATTCATTTTGTATATCGGCTGTAAAGCCATAGAATTTCAGAAAAAAGTGTATATGTCTGTATATGCACGATTGTCACCACAAAAGTTGATAAAATGCATTGTCATCAACAAAAGAGTCTATCTGCCGATTTTCAGCTCGATCCGATATCGGGAAGTAGGTTAATTTCCATAGATGTATTTAAAAATAGTTAACAATTCAATACCTAGACCTAGCAGTGCCAAAATGACTACTATAGTGCTGGTGCAAATGGTACAGTCGGCTCCAGGCACCGACTTGCCAAGGAGCCAAGGCACTGATGGTACCTAACACTTAATACAGCGCCCTTGAGGTTTTTACTAGCGCCAGTCGCCTTTTCGCACAGGGCCGGCCCTGACTATATTTCAATTATTTTATGTGGTTAGCAATATCTAATTGCTTTGGTAAATGAAACTGTCTTTATACTGTAATGAGTTAAGAATGAGATGAATGTTTGTTTGCGAACGGAATAAACCCGAAGAAACTGGAAGATACTTGCTATTCATTAAAATGTAACAATAGTCTCACAAGGTGACTCCACTGCTCCAGATGTCCACCTTGAAGCCGGCGAAGGTCTCGGCTCCGTTGGCAATCTCCGGGGGCTGGAAGGCCGGCGACCCCTGGCCCGTGTGGCAAATGTCCCCGGGAGAAAACATGTCTAGTGCCTGGAAAATATAATAATATACTATAGAAATACTCAATTAATTAACCTACCAAGAAAACATGGCGCAAATTCTTAGGTTGTGTTGTTTCAAACTCCATCACAAACTCTTAATATCATTGTGGGATTTTAACCTTTATGCTTTGAATACTGTTTAGAGGACAAAATCAGAATTGCTTGCTCTAATAACACTAGATTCCATTATTTTTTATTTGGTGAATGTAGCCTCTCTGACTCTTTAGAAAACATTTTATCTGTGCATTTCAAAATTAATAATGAAAATATTTTAATTTTAAAATGAGTATCAAGGTCACATTATATTTTTTTGAAAATATCTTTTGATTATATTATTTCATGTAGTATAAGTATTCAGGTTTAGATGGTTTTAGGTGCCACACACGAAGATAAAAGATCATCGCACGCACAATATCGCTCTTCATAAAATTCCATCAGACCTATCACATCTAGCAGTTTATGCGCAGATCAACCACAGACAATACAGATCTTACGCCGTAACCGCTCCTGAGGCGATATGCTAAAAGTTATGCGACCCCCTCTCCGCCGTAAACAGGAGAGGGGGTCATTTTAATTAAAGAGCTGCCTAAACAGGTGGATGATGACTGTCAAATTGACAGATTCGGTACAAAGAAATGGCATTTCGTGGCAGCTCCCTAATTCATCTGACCCTCTCTCATAGCATAGGAAGAAATATTTGATAGCGTAGTGCAACGGTACAACACGTAAGTGCTCGCGGTTCAACAGATATCTGCTCACGCTTATATTTTCGCGTGTGGCACCCGTCTTATGTCGAAATAATAAAACCACTTGAGGTATTTTTAATTATATTTTTTTGAGAGTTGTGTTTTTTTTAGACAGAGTTAGATATTTTGGTGAAAGGTCTTACAATATAACACAAAATATATATGAATAATAAGATATTTTATCTGGTAAACAAAAAACATACTACATAATAGTTTTTATTCTGATACTTGAACAAAATACCAAAATTTCACATAGTTCTGCAAATTTTCAGCTGAGAGTCTTGAAAGATTTCCTGCTCTGACTTTCAAGCGGTTTTAAACGCCGTTTCAGAATTGTTATTAGGAGCCATTTATAAATTACGTCACACCTTAAGGGGGGGTCATCAGCTCCGTGACGTCACATGTAAAAATCTAAATTATTAAAACGCAAAACTAAAAAAATAAAAAATGAAATTTTGAACTACTGTTTTTATTATTTTTAGATGTATAATTGCAAAATATGTGACGTCACACTAGGGGGGAGGGGGGTCTCACAAATGTGACGATGTGTGACAGGGACGGGGTCAAAAAATCATTAAATTCGTGTGGCGTAATTTATGGATGGTCCCTTGGTTAACAAGCATAACAACATGTCCTTTATGTTTATCAAAAGCTGAAAAGGGTTAACGAGAACCAATTGATGTTAAAAAATAAAAATGGCCATCAAAGAGTTTGAAACACCCCAACCTCGATGTATATTTAAGAAAATGGGCTATTTTTGGGAGCCATATAAAGATGAAGGTAAAAATGGTTCAGTTGAAGAAATGGACCAACTAAATGTGAAAATCCAAGAAAACAAAACATTGTGTATATTGACACAGGACTAACTAACCCTGCTCTTCTCCGTGCATTTAAACTACCACTAGAACCTAGTATACAATGAGATGATGTCAATCACAAGAAATAATACACAAATTATAATATGAATTTAAAACCAGCAAGAAAAAAGGTTATTAAAAATAAATTATTATATTGACAATATAGGTATTGACTATTATTCACGGTGGGTCTAAAGGTTGCAGAAAATAACTGACTTTTCCCCAATGAATTTCCAATGCTTATAAATCGATAACAAATAGTGTTTGAACAATCAATCTGTAAATCATATTTTATTGAGAGCTTCAACGTGACAGTAGAAAATTTTAACTGTGTACATTATTCATATACAATTAAAAATTACGCTCTCATAACATTAATCTTGTTTACATACCTGAACTATTATCATGTTTTTATCATTAATTTAATACGCAAGTATTTATGACTTCAACATAATAATAATTAGGACCTAAAGCAAGGCTTGAAAACTTGTTTACACTATTCTTAATTAAAATAACCTTCCTTGTATGACTTTTGCAAGGCTAATAGAGCACAATACACATTTTATATAAGTGCAGAAATCATTGAAGGATTTTATGTACATATTACTTACCTACTACATATTTATAAGTTATTCATTCAGTCAGGAAAACTTGAAAAAGCATTTACAAGCAAAGATATAAGATTTCTTTAGGTTTGAGGATAAAATCTAACCTTGTCTCACCTCTTATTCAATTGTCATAGATAAAGTAATTTATCAGCACTTTACATAGCTATAATATCCAATCCGCTACACGCGGGGAGAGAATCTGGCTATTCAAATCTGGCCATGATTTTAATGCGTCAAATTTTCATTAGAAGAAAATGTAAAAAGTAGCTTTCTGATGGAGGATCATTATTAAAATTCGAAACATTGTTTAAAATGGCTTAAGCTGGGTTTAGTGTCAAGTATCAAGTTTAGTGTCAAGATCTCAGTAGTCAAGCACTTCTTAACCAACTCCAACCTCATCTCCTTCTCCTCCCCAATGCCTTCAGCGTCACAACTTGCATTTTCCAAATTAGGACTATGCACAGAGTCCTACAGACTACAAAAAGTTGGAAATTTATAATTTACTGCATAATTAAAAAAATTCGTAAATTTTATAATAATAACAATTGGATAATTTGTAGAGCGCTATTTTTAAGAAAAATCACCTGAAGTGCGCTGCACAATTTGTACAATGAATTCTTAGGCTCCTATCTAATTTTATTCTTTACAAATAGATACAGAAAATTTACTTACGTGGGAGGTCACTTCCGATAAACACACTTTATTTAGAAAGTTTATGCTTGGAGAAGATACGACTTTGCACACGGAGTACTTTATATTTAAAATATTGCATAATTTTACATTTGCTAACCCCATCACTGTTGATATTACAATAATGACATAATAACACTGACACTTTTAACACATAAATCGATAATTCACAATCACTATTGAATGCTAAAATCTCTACGATTCATAACTGTGCTTATTGTAGTATCAGTGTACGGCCAAAATTCAATATAATAAATAATAATAATACGGTTAGAATAAAATAAATTAGGTAATGAAAAACACTCACCTCTGCCACTCCAAAATCCGATATCTTGAGGGTGTGATCGAGTGTGAGGAGGAGGTTCCCCGGCTTGATGTCCTTGTGCACCACACCCTGACTATGCAAGTACTCCAGCCCATCTAGGAGTTGGGTGAAGTAAGCGTGGGCCTGGTGCTGCGGAAACCTCTTACTTGGAGCCGCATCAAGCATATCCTGGATAATAACGAAACAATAAATAAACACAGCGTAGTTTTGTTGACCGTATTGTAACTATCTGATTAGAATGAATCTAAAACTTTGCAAGAAAATAAAGATAGCAAGATATTAAATGACATTTTGTTTGCAATTGTAGACCGCCCCTACCGGTAGGTATAGGTAATCAGTATTGATGTTGAAAATTCATCAATATCGGAGAGAATATACATTAATATTGCCATTTTTATGGACTACGGAAGGCACTTATTCTATGATATCGAATAATGATTTCATTAAACATAATAAATTAGGTAAAGTTAATATTGTTTCGGTCAAAGATATTATACATTCATTAAAAGTTTTGAACCTGTAAAACGCCTACACAATATTCCATAATCAGGTACATCTTTTGTTTTTCATCATTGTATATTACGTCCACGAGTTCTATAACATTTTTATGTTTTAATATTCGTAAAAGTTGAATTTCTCGCTGTACATTCTGCTCTCCATTGGGTATCCGGCGTAATTTCTTTTTCTTTAATATCTTCACAGCTCTTCTACAAAGAGTTTCCGAGTCCAGCATTTCCTTCACTTTACCATAGGATCCTTCACCCAGCATATCTCCCATGACGTATTTACCAACTAATTTACATCTCTTCTTTTTATTTTGATATATTATTTCAGCACTATCAACTCTATGAAAAAAAAGATTAGTTGGATCCAAATTTACGTCCAATTGGTCAATTTGTTCATCATCTAACCATCTGACAGCGTTAATTTCGAGGGTTTCATTTTCATCGTATTTGTAATTATCTTCGCTCTCCGGACCAATCTCCAAATTAGATCCTTCGCGACAGAATTCCTCACTTTTAGACAAATTTTCGCTACTTATCCTTTTACACATTCTTGGGTCCATTATCTCTCATCTATCGTTAGCGAATAATAAGCCAATCCGATACATTTATGTGTATATTGGAGAAGTCTCTAAGATTTGTGAGAGTTTTCAAAGGAAAAACGTCACGTCAATGTAATTCCTTACAACATTATTTCATCGCGAAATAATTAAGAAAATTTGATTTTATTCGCAAAATAATAGAACTCCGAGATCAATTTCAATTTCTTTATTATTCTTTACACTTTTATATTATGCTTCTATATTCTTTATAATTCTATGATAATTTTTTGTTTGTCAAAAGCACTTTCAACAATTCTCTATTCATAAATGCATAGACTAAACAAATGTCAACATGTTCCAACTTCAAACTGCTGTGAGTCAACATTCAAAATTCGAACGGTTACACATAGCGAATGAAAAAAAAATTATTATTTTTAATTTAATTATTTTTATGCCGCTAGCAGACTGGCGGATTTCTCTGACCAGTGCTGATTTGTATAACAATACGCAGGGTAGCATAGCTACAACAGTATGATATACCTTTAAGTATTTACAATGATATACCCTTAACAGTGGCGTAGCGTGGGTGTCAGCCGCCCGGGGCGGAGGAAAAATTTGCTGCCCCCTTATTAAGGTTCTTTAACCGCAGATTTTTAAGCGCCGGGGGGGGGGGGGTGCGTAGAAATCCAATTTCTTACGACCTTATTTAATGCCGCTTGTACATAACATGTGACGAGTTTTCTTCCAATAAAAATCATGTTTATAAATTCTACTACAAATGTATAACTGCTCTCGGAAATCGAGAACGGTATCCATGTTATTTGATTTCGCATATCGCATTTCGAATTTTTACACTGTGTTTAGAACACAAGGCAGGTTTTAATTTATGATTGATTCTGCGTAAGAGTCCCAAACTAATAGTTACACACGGGACAGTCAATTTGTGCAACTCAAGTGTAAAACTTCACTCAACCTGCAACTTTTTATTTAATTTATCGTTATATAATGAACACAAAACTGGTTTGAATTAAATTTGTATGCGGTGAATTAAAATTACACTCAGAACATGAACATAGTTTTTTTTATTCTGGCAGTACATAAATAGTCTGCAACCAGAATTTTATAACTGCCCTTCAAATAAGAGAATGTTTTCCTTCGAAATGTGTCAGTAGACGAATCAACAACTGGAATTTTACATTCTGAACACAAAACTGGATCAAATTAAATCTGTATGCGGCGAATCAAACTACACTCAGAACATAAACATGGTTTTTCTTTGATTCTGGCAGCACATACTTAGTCTGCAACTAGAATTTAATAACTGCACTTCGAATAAGATAATGTTTTCCTTATAAATGTGTCAGCAGACGAATCCACAACTGAAATTCAACATTCCAAACACAAAACTGGTTTTAAATACGTATGAAACCGCTTGTGAGTCCAATTAATTAGTATTACTCTCTTAATACGCGTATGGTTTTCCTACAAATAAAGAATTATGAAGAATGGTTTGAAACAAAATGTTTAATTCCACTCGAAATATTAGAATGATTTTACGGATACAAAATCATCATTTCACAAATGCGATACGAACATGCCAAACTAATAAAACCCAAAACACAAAAATCTGATAAAACCCGAACTAATAAAACCCAAAACACAAAAATCTGAGAACGCCGAAGTCCAAGCAAAGTGAAAAAAACCAATCTGAGATTCCACAGGGCGCTCTCGGCAACCATGCAGGGCCGGATTTATATTTTTCATAAGTATAGGCCACTTCGTTTGCGCCGCCCCTTTCTGCTTCATA
The DNA here is from genome assembly GCA_936435175.1 of Glyphotaelius pellucidus. Classification (NCBI taxonomy): domain Eukaryota; kingdom Metazoa; phylum Arthropoda; class Insecta; order Trichoptera; family Limnephilidae; genus Glyphotaelius; species Glyphotaelius pellucidus. The sequence goes on along the minus strand of OW386537.1, from coordinate 6,958,740 downwards.
GAATTTGCAACCTATCAGTCACTTGAAGGATTTTATTAGACGATACACAATTTTCAAAATAAATCTTCAAATATAGGTCAAGTAGGTATATTCAAGAATGAAATATGCGAATGAATTAGTCATAAGTAAAAGTGCAACATGAAACAAAAATCACAATTTTTTATCGACAAAATTATCTAGAATGTCTTCATATTTTATAGTTTTCATTAAGTCTGCTTCTACGCATAGAAAAGCCAAAGAGTTAAGTTTTTCCTGGAACGAAGAAGACCTTTGGTAATTCTTCACTTGCTTTAAAAGGAAAAAAATCCTTTCTCCAGAACAATTTATGTATATACATATATCCAAGTTCGGGTAAACGTTGCACAGAGATTGTTTCCTCAAAAACTTAAAAAGATTCAGTAATGATGTAGATTCAGATTTCTCTGCCGTCTTATTAGAGGAAATTTAACATTCTTGAATTAAATCGTCTTCTAAATCATTGTACTAATATTGCACAAGAGCCTGAGCTTTTTCTGAGACTCTTTATGTTGAAAGTTCACCCATTCTTGTTAAAAATGAAAAGAGCTCTGAATCTGATGGGGCGAATTTCCTTCGTTTCAATTCGCGGGATAAGTTTCTCGGTAGCGTCATTTTCAATCATTTTTAAACCGTAAATACTTCATCCCAGGAATCTCTTAAACTTTTACAGGCATCTGCTCTTGCTGTTTAACGTGTGAGGTTTACTATCTTGAGTGTCTTTCCTCTTTCTGTTTCTTAAACCAATTTTTTGTAACATAAATATAAATACTTAATAATCTAGCATAGCAAAGGAATGAGTACTGGAAGTTAGCGACTTTTACCAAATGTGATTTAAAATAGAAAACTATATATCCAAAGTGATTTGTTTTTTTTTTTTTAAATATTATTTATAATCGCACACAAACTTAACGGCTTACTAAATAAAGCGAGCGAGCGCCGCCCCCTGAACTCTGCCGCCCCTAGGCCGCGGCCTATAAAGCCTATTGACAAATCCAGGACTGCAACCATGGAAAATATTTCGGATACAAACAGGTATAATTTAGGTCGAATAGATAGATACTTACACTACCGAACGACAGGGGTCAAAGTAGAGAGGGCGCGTCACGAAGCAAGAGATCATGATTGGTTTATTTATAAAGACCTTATTAAATCCTAGCACCTAGCACCGACAGTCATCGCCTATTGCCTGCAATGCCTGTTTCCCGCCGAGGAAGCTGTCCTCGCCATTCCTAGTAGCCGCCGAGGCTCTCCGTGCCGTTCCCGCGAGACTTCCAACTAGGAAGTTCCACACGGGATTAGTATATTTATGTTCCACACTCTAGTTGTCGCCTGCCTTCCATCGAGGAAGTTCCTCATCTCAACCCTTTGAAGTTAAAGCTATGTGAACCACGAGTAACACCAACAACTCCACTGATCCGCCCTTCGGAATTCAGCTCAATTTTTATAGAAATATACCACAGAGAGGGATCAATGTTCTCACGCATATGGTTTTTTCTTTTGCAAGTCTCACACGAGAGCTTCAAATGCCCTGATAATATACAATATGTGGGCTTGGTTTGTCATATCGTACCCCTCGCCATACATTCCCAATGTATTGACTCGTTCAGATGATCAAATTTTAGTTGATTATGACTGGACTTGTTACACCGTACACTGAAGTTAAAAACAATTAAAATCCCATCTACTTTAGTTGTTCAAGTCGGAGTTTCTTTAGTTTTCATCGTTCGAGTTTCACATTCAATATGTGTGATTACATGTTTCAACTCACTTGCGATTTTTAGTTCCCTGCAGGCGAAAGTAGAGATTAGATGTATCTACAATCACGGTACCCTTTTCAATGAAAAAAATATTTGAAATCATTGGATGATATGTTTAGATTTATCGATCTATACAAAAGCCATTACTGATCAAAAGCAAGATTCGTATAAAAATTGAAATGTCCGTGACAATAGATTAAATAATATTATTTTCGAAATGATGTTATGGAATTGACTAGTAACCATAAAAAATAAAATATTTAGAACCACGGACAAGAAGAAAGTAGGGTTAGAATTGTAGGCTGTATAGAGGCCTACATCACGTCGGGATGCTGCGTGCTGCGTGTCCGGATCACGTCGGGGTCACCAGTGAGGGAACGGGCTCCGCGTGTCGACGGAGACGGTGAGAGAAATGAAAGGCATCCGTGTTGGTTGCGAGTCCAGTCGTTTATTGTATCATGAGCTACGTAGCTGAGGTCGGTCGGTGTAACATGAAGATGTCGAAGTGCCGTAGAGTGAGGCGTTGCGGGTGCACGGTCATGATGAGGGATGCAGGTCGGAGATGCTGTGGTGGAGCAGGCCACGGGCCTGCAGGTCACCAGAGTGTTGCTCGACGCTCGTTGCGGAGAGGACCTGATCGTCCAGGCCGTTGCCCGTTGCGGAGGTGAACGGCGGTGACTCGGTGAGTGGAGCCACCGGCAGATAGTCCTGGTGATGTCCACGTAGGAAGCTGCCCTGGAGTGATGAACGGCGGTGACTCGGTGAGTGGAGCCACCAGCGTGATGCTCGACACCGTGGCGGTGGAGGACGACCTCGTCTTCCAGGCCGCTGCTCGACGCACGTTGCGGAGATGAGCGGCGGTGACTCAGTGAGTGGAGCCACCGGCAGATAGTCCTTGTGACGTCCACGAAGGAAGCTGCCCTGGAAGAGAGCTGATGCACCAGGCACTTGGAGTTACACGATAGTTCGCTGTAGAGAGGCGAAACGTAAAGGCGACCGTTGAGATTGAACTGATGTTTTGATTAGCGCGCCGCGAGACTAACTAGAACTGAACTGAACTGAACAAGTTTATTGTTTAGTGCGCCGCTTTATATAAGAGCGAGTGACCGAGTAACTTTCCACTCGCTGGCAATACGTGCGCTGGAAGGTGCCAGAACTAACTCGTCACTGTAGTCGTGAATGCACGCTTGAGTCTTGACCTTTCGCGAAGGTGGTGAAATTATTATTCACCCGAGAAGGTACCTCGTACTGATAGCAGCATACCGGCGTAGGTAAATAAGTAGGTACTGCGCGCAGTGTGAATTGCAAGTACTGGCGGCTGTAGTTCTTTCTCGCGAATTCTTTGAGTGGCGGAATAATAATGTATGAACGCCACAGAATGAAAGCAAAAGAAAGTGGAGACTTGAAAACGAATCTCCCTTTGCCAGATATCTCAATTTATTGTAATTGTGTTTAAAAAACATTTTTTAAGGCTGCTTGCATCAGCTTTCTGTTTTTTTTTTAATTTATCTTGAATTTTAGAAAGGTAAAAAATCAAATTGTTCTTCTGAAATTCGTAAATTATTAAGACGCCCTTCAGTGTGTTCTAATATTTTGATGCAATCTCTTTCAAAATAGTATTAAATGTACCTAATTTAATTCTTCATAGAATTTATTTCTAACCCAAGTACGACGTTTTTTGTTCTTTTTCAACAACATATTCTCAAGTTATTTCCGTAAAAGTTTCAGAAATTATACAGACGTACGAAATAATAATTTCAGTTGATGCCATCTTGATTAATAAGAATGGTTCGATTTAAATTGAAACGTACGAACGAAATCTTGTTTAATTTTTTAATTTAATATAAGTTGATCAAATAGAACTGAAACTTCTGAACGAGGCAAATGGAATACTTGTAGCGCCTAAAGTTGCTAAAATACCTTTTGAAGTGAATACCTCTTTAGTATGGGTGTGATTTGGATTTTGGATGGAACGGAAATGCGATTAGTGCACCTGCGACGCGCGACGGCGCTGCCGTCAACTGCGCTCATCGGCCGCTTTGAAAATGATGTCACTTCTAAAGCCTCCTATAGGTTGGGATATAAAATGGAAATTACGTGAGGTCTGCGCTCATTGGTCGCTTTGATTATGACCTCACTTATTAAGTATTGGTTGAGATTGTTTTGATAAACTTCTTCAAAAGCGTCAAACTTGTTTTGCGGCACCATTTTAAAACAAAATTAGTAAAAATAAGACCGGTGGTTTTAAATTGTGATGCTCCTAACAATAAAATATCATCAATAACTAACAGAATTATTATGGAATCACATATTTTTCATCCTTAATACACAATCCAAAATTCATTTGATTTAATTGAACATTTAAAACTTTTGGAAATCCCTGACAAAGCATTATAGCATCATTTGATTTTGTTAATTTAATTTATATTCGCTCCACACGGGAGGCCATAAGGAAAATAGTTTCCCTCAGGGCCTATGTTATGTTAGGGGATTCTGTATGGAGGGTCTTTTTAAGGAAGAGAAAGATAGGAAGTTCTGGGAAGGAAAAAGGTATTAGGGGTGGGTAGGAAACTGAGAGTCAGTGTATCCAGGAGTCCCGGACATATGAATCCATCCCTCCAACAGCTGTGCAAAGCGATGGGTCGAGAGAATCCTGCTGGAAAGGTCAAAAGGCCTCTTATGTACATATACTCTTCTTTCAATATCTCTGTCAGCCTTCCCATCTACCGTACACATACTTCCCAAATACACAAACTCATCCACCTGCTCCAAGTATTCATCATTCACAACTATGTTGCACATACTCAAGGTATATTTCAAACACCACGATTTTAGACTTACTTACATTCATCCTTAACTCATTCTTCGTACATACTTCGTTCATCCTTGTTGGAAATCAGCACCGCATCATCGGCATACAATAGGCAACAAACTTACCCAATTTCTCGCCCAATCCCATCTCTTTCAATTCTTGCATATAATCCTCCACATTGTATATAATAATTCTATCCACTCTTGTCTACTTTAGTTTTCTGAAGTTTCACTTCTACCGCGTGTGAATTGCGCACACTGATTTTTTTTCTACATTAACTACACACAGGAGACCCTGAGGAAAACAATTTCCCTCTGAGATCTGAGATGCTGTGTGGAGGGTCTTTTTGAGGAGAGGAAGGAATGAACTTTGATCTTGAAGAGACCCATGTTGTAGGAAGGAGAAAACACAGAGGCCGGCAAAAAGTGCACGTTTTAATATATAATAACGTCACATCCCAAAGTATTTGTTTCCTTCGAAAAAACTTATTTATTAGTTAAGACAACTTTGAAAATGCGCATTTAATCGCTATAACAATTTACACGGCCGGCGTAGTCCAGCGATAAGGCTCTTGACTCGTATTCCGAAGGTCATGGGATCGAATCCCGGCGTGGCAAATAAATTTTATTTGATTAACTTGTGTTATTTCACAATGTATTCATTTAAAATAATACATAGTATATTTGCGGCATGTTCAAGAGTGGAAGATGCTCTCAGTATCGCTCTTGTGTAAGACCATCATTCAGAATTGAAACGTTGCTTGAAATGGTTTTGGCCGTGTTTGGTGACCAGATATGAATAGCCAGGTACTTCCCACCTTCCTCTTCCCATCTCCTTCCCCTCCCTACTATCTTCAGCCTCACAACATACCCCAATCGGGGATGCCGTAGTCTCACTGGTTCCAGAGCAATTGGAACTCTTATGCGGTATTCATACAATAACAAAAAAAAACATTTAACGTTTTCAGTTCTTAAAATTTACTAGATAACTATTGAGGAAATTTTTATTTTAGTTATAAACCACATACAATGTTCGAAATGAGAGATGGGAACCCATGCTAAAAATAAATAAAAAAATGACATCCTGAAAAAAGAAAATCATCATGCACATACATTTTTGTGAATAATTAATATGGTATAATGAAGGCAAATAATACATAATTTAATTAAATGAAGACATTATGAGCGAAACTCAATCGAAAATCTGGAAACAGAAAAATCAGAAAAAGATATTTACACCTCTGGGACTCGAACCCAGGACCTCCCTACTTTCCATTTAGTTCGAGTTGAATCTTGCAATCATTCATAAAGATGGCAGCCAATAAAAATATGCGTTAAGAAAAATTAAGATAATATGGGTGGTTCTTAGTCGAAGTATGGTACAGTTAAAATGACCGAATTGGATAACGACACCTTAGCTCGGTGGATAAGAGCGCCCAACCCGGAAAGTAGGGAGGTCCTGGGTTCGAGTCCCAGAGATGTAAATATCTTTTTCTGATTTTTCTGTTTCCAGATTTTCGATTGAGTTTCGCTCATAATGTCTTCATTTAATTAAATATTACAGTTTGAGGTTTTACTCATAAAAAGTTAAAAATAAAAAATAATAAGCAAATAATATAAAATAACCAACATTGTACAAAAATTGTCAGGATGCATACAATTTTTTAACAAATTTATCGTTTACCCATGCCAAGTTATTTCAAAATATTGTGAAATACATAAATATCTTTTCAACAGATTGTGTATAGTTGACTCACCTCTATCTAGATTCGACTCAATGGGTATAAAACGGAAATGTTGTAGTTACACATCTTATATTAATTTCTATGGTCGAAGTCGTCTGTGCTCGCCAGGGAGTTAAACATGTTAAATAATTTCACACTAATTTCAGTTTTAAATTCATGTTGGTATTCAAAAACGGTGTTAAAAACTAATATACCACAGTGCTCACCTTCTTGATTGTGTATTTTTATTAGTGATAAATAAATTATTTTAGTTTAATTTTTGTGTTTTCTTGTTCATCCATCACCATGCCTAAAGGAAAAAGAAAAGGAAGGCACGGTGAGTCAAAAATCTTGTTCTTTTATCTAATAAAGCTGATAATCTTGTGTTAACCCTTTGATTTATTTTAGGTGCCTTTATAATGAGTTTTTCCTCCAATGTTTTATCGATATAATATTTATAAATCTTCGGAATATCCCCACGTTTTCTATCCGAATATAATTATTGTGCTGCTGAATACTAACGGACTGCAGTTTTTGTCTAGTTCCGTGAGAATTCGTTCTATTTTTAATTACAAACGTCAACGAATTCCCAGTCAACGGCCTTGCAAAGTCACTCCAAGGTTTGAAAGCGAGTAGTAGAAATGTATTGCATATTATAACATCCATATGGCTGACCCGTCACGTCACGCACTCGCAAATAATATTATGGTCATTATAAATCTACCAGGCCATTCACCATTCTATAGTAATTATAGGAAAAATATTCCTTACCTTGACACAGTATTCAGTATCTTGGCAATAGTTTTATAAAATAATAAGAAATGAGATCACAAATTGCAGGTTTTGAAGTATAATTATTTTTTAATAAGTTTTGTTTATTATTTTATAGCACAATAATCAGGGTTAACTTTCGAAATCACTGGACACGCTTTACGAATAGTTTTTTGGAAAAATTCACCTTAAATTACTTCAAAATACAACTTTTGGCATTTAGGGCGATGGAAAGTACTGCATTCAAAATTTCAATTACGTAAAATGAAAATTTGCTTTCGTCGTATGAAATCGCGCCTAAATGATCCAGAATCAGAAGTCAGTGGCACATTTGTATGGAGGGCCCTTCAAGTGTTGTATTGTTTTTTCTATGACTGCAGTGGATACTTAAGAAAAAAACACTGTTATTGGCAACTTAAAATTCGGTTAAAATAAACAAACATTACATTTCAAATTATTGTGTAATAGTTAGAATATTTCCACAACAAAATGATTTGACAACTGAAATTAATACAAAATGTGAAATGAGTTTCATAATGTTGTGAAATATATTTTTTTTGCTCTGAACACTATTTGATGGAAAATAAGTATTATATTATGAACTTAAAATCATAATTTTGCATTGTGTAATGTTTTTGTAATTTTTTCGCCATACAATAACATTCAGCCCTTGATTTTCTCTATAAAACTTACGACTTAGAACACATTGCCTATTAATTGTCGACCATCCCTTATCCACTTCCGAATGCATGCTTTTTCTATCTCTTGATGTGAGGATTATGTGTTTTTAATATTAAGCAGCACAAATAAATAAAAATGTTTTTTAAAAATGGTAGGAATCTCAGACAAACGTCAATTCTCACAACTCCAAAATGTGAAAAATAAAACAAAGAGGCAAGTAGTGTAACAGTATATACTCTACTATAAGTAGTTTCTCTAGAATAGAAGCATATGTTCGGAAAAATGATGGACTCGCTTGAAGTTTTATTATATTATCCATAAAGCTAACTCCGTACTGCTCCCATCTGCCTGGAGTCAGTGAGACTATGGCATCCCCAATTGGGGTAGTGTTGTGAGGGGATGAAGATTGGGAAGAGGATGGTGAGGAAGTCAATTCACAATAAAAAATAAAGAAAACACGCAACAAACTACACGACCGCGCGATAGGTGGGCGCGTTGAAGAATGACACATTGTTAACTTTGTTATTATTTTAAAATGGTTGCACGAAACGAAAAGCAACAATTCTTATATCATTGTTTATTTGTTGCCAAATGATTTTTTTTATGTTGCACAATCTCTTGAAAAGAAAGAATTTTGATTGTGCCCGGCGGTGTTCAATGGATACAGATTTTTCATGGCCGATAGCACTACCGGCACTCGAAGGTTAAACAAACACTGAGACTGGGAATGAAATAAACAAACAATGAGACTGGGAATCTTGGAAAAAAAATGAAGGATCTAATATTTAATGTATGAACAATACAACCTTTTTTTTACATTAGCTTCACACAGGAGGCCCTAAGGAAAATAATTTCTCTCAGGGCTTCAGTCATCTTAGGGGATGCTGTGTGGAGGGTCTTTTTAAGGAAGGAAAGGGTAGGAAGTTCTAGGAAGGAAAAGGTATGAGGGGTGGGTAGGAATTTAGGGGTTAGTGTGTCTAAGAGTGACGTATGAATCCATCCTTTCAACTGCGGTGCAAGGCGATAGTTTGAGAGAGTCCGGTTGGAGAGGTCTCCCTCAACTAATCTCCCAATCCAGCCCACCATGCAGTAGGTAGGCAGACACATACGCCACCAAGACCTGGACAAACCTCACCCCATGAACCCGGGCATCTATGTCAGATATGTTGGTTATCCAATAAATGGTTCCCGGGGCGGCGGTACCCATACCCGCCTACCAAATTGGAGTAATTAACCTTTAATCTTAAAGCAATATTATTTTTCACCAGTTAAGCTGAAATGTTGTGTGAACAATTTATCGCGTGCAAACTGTTGATTGGTATTACGAAAATGTACAGATGTTAGTCGTATTGTGTTATCAACTATTTGTACAAAGGTTTATCTTTTGAAAGTTGAACTTTATGTTATATATCTCTTTAATTACCACACAATCATTAGATAATGATTGACATTGCAACCACGATTAAAATGTATGGTTTCCACCCAACAAAGCAACTGATTAGAAAAAAATTATATTGTCTTATTTGATTGTGTAGGAAACCAAACCATATGAAGAAGCAATCAATGATAGATAAACTAATATGTCAAAAATGAAGTACAATAAATTTACGTTATTTTAACCTGCTTTTCAGAGGGGAAAAGGACTGAGGCAGCCAACAACTCCGCATCCGATGATGAATCCGGGAATGAAAATGCTTCCGAGTGGTCCAACCCGTCGGAAGCTCGCAGTGTTCAGGATGAAGGAGGTAAATATGAGTCCACAATCGGAAATAGTAGATTGCAAGGGAAATCTGTACTTGCACTAGAGTGTAAAGAGCACACTGGGACTGTTTGCAGTGGTGTGTACAGCTGTGTGTGCCCCAAGCAAAGAAGAAAAACAATAATTTACTTAAAATTTTTTTTTATTTCTTACATATTCAATAATATTATTATTTAATTTATAAAAACAGTTTATTATAAACAAGTTCTGCTATGTAATTATTATTACGTGTGACAGCTGTTTCGCCCTCTGAATGCATTATCAAACTGGTTGTACCACTTACAGACGAAGTATTTATATCATTTCTAGACAGGTACTTATGATGAAAAAATTAATTGCTTTTATTTTTACTACCTTTTATTACCATTTTTTCAAAATGAATTGCTTTTGTTTTTACCGCCTTTTATTACCATTTTTTCATCATAAGTACCTGTCTAGAAATGATATAATTACTTCGTCTGTAAGTGGTACAACCATAGTTAATGCCTTCAGAGGGCGAAACAGCTGTCACGCTTAATAATAATTACATAGCAGAACTTGTTTATAAAACTTTTTTTATAGATTAGATAATAATATTATTGAATATATAAAAGAAATAAAAATTAAAATGGAGTTCTACAAAATAAACTTGATAACAATAAACAATCATTTTTAATGTTTTCCCTTCTACTTATACCTTGTCCGTACACGTCCATGACTGCTTCTGCTGCCTTGACATCAGTCTTTACTTCAATCCTTCCTCGTTTCCAAGTGAATCTGTACATCAAACTTTCTCATAGATTGATTTATTTTCAAAATGGTTACCGTTTCACTTAATCTTTTTTTATTGAGCATTTCAAACTCCATCGCATTTGATGACCATCAAATCTTTATTTTTTCTCCTCTCATTTTGGCTTTTGATCAAAATGTTATGTTCAAGTTCTAATTATTTTTAATACATTTTTCTAGAAGAAGTCAGTGAAGAGGTTCTAAAGGATGTGGACCGTATGGACGAAGAGCTGTGCAGCGCCGTGGATGGGCTCTCGCAGAAGTCGGCGGCGGGACGTGTGAAATGTCTGATGGGGGCCGCGGGAGCGCTGCGGGCGCGCTGGGCACCCGGCATCCTGGCCAGTCACCGCCTCACGCTCACCGACCACGTGGAGAAGTGCCTGAAGAGGGGCAAACCCGATGAGCAAGCGGCCGCCGCTGATCTGGCAGCTCTCATCGCCATTCAGGTTATTTACTAATTCATATTACTTAAGTAAAGCAGACCTATCTGTAAGTGAATAGACAAAGTTATCACTGTATCACCCCAACCTTACATACGGTCACCAAATTAATAATATGTAGTTCTTGATATCTGCTACTTCAAGTACCTATACCAAAACCAAGCGCCGAAAACCACATTAATTTCAATAATTATTATATTGAAATACCTGCCCTAAGAGTTTTAACACGCAAAACACCTACACTACGCTCGACCAAAATTTACTCATCTGCCCTGATGATAGACACTTTAACGCTGCCCAAAGCGTTGTCTAAAGATGGAAGCCTTACACGGCATAATAAACCAAAAATTAATCAATATTTTTGGAGCTGAAAATCTCCAATCATATCATTTGATTTCAGCTTAATTAGGTGTTGGACTCATCTATTCAAAATGGTAGATTAATTGATGTTTATTTTTTGTTTCCAGTTTGCCGCTTCTGATTACTGTGAGGAGCTGAATAAAACCTTAAAGCCAGTTCTGCTGGTCCTCGCCCTGGATAAATCAGTAAATGCCAACGCCAGAACTAAGGTAAAACTAAAACAAAGACAGATTCATTTTCATAAAACTAGCTTCTTTTAAAATAAATTGGCTGATATATTCATTTCAATATGAAATTTTTTAAATAATAGATATGGTAATAACTGCAAATATCTAAATTTCAGTATGTGTGTTCAATTTGCTCTAAAAAGATTAAATAATAATAATATTTGGATGATTTATATAGCGCTGTTTTTGTGAAAAATCACCTCAAGGGCGCTGTACATAATTACAATATATTTCTTAAATCTAGAAAAACTACAAACTAGACAAACAATTAAAAACAACTTATGACTAAAAATTGCATCCACCGGTTCATACTTAAATATGTGTACAATGTCTCGACCAATGTACGCGATGATTTTTAAAAATGCATACAGGACCATACTTATCTGGGAGGTCGCTTGAAATTAACACTTGTTTATTGTCTATTAAGAAACTTAGATAGAGTTTGCACGCAGAGGACATTATTGTGAACACTTGTTAAGTGTATTTAATTCTGAAATATATTTTAATATTAGTATATAATACATTCTTTAATGAGTGTATTTTGGAAATTAAAAGCAATATTTTATAGTGGGCGGTACAGTAGTACAAGGATTTCATCTTCTAAATGTGATTCGTCAAGAGACAGATTGATGTGTAAAGATTCAAGTAATTTTAAATTCAATAAGAAAGGTGTGATTAAGACATATCATAGGCAATACAAGTATGATACTCAGGTAGGTATATTTAAACTATGGATATGAGAGCCCAAAAAGGTATGTTTTTAATTTGGACCTAAATTCTGTTGGGCTCGTTATGCATCTTAGTTCCGTAGGGAGTTTATTCCAAGCCTTAGGCCCAGATACTCCGAAAGCGCGATCTCCAAACTTTGTATTTGGCTTGCGTTTAGGTTCCATTAGTCTGCCTATAGTTGATGATGTTGCTGATCTAAGGGTTGACTGCCTCGGACCAGTATTTTCCGGGACACATAGTTCAGAGATAGGTACATATCTTACTCAAATAATTTATTTTTAATTCAGTACTGAGAGGGTATGTGTTAACCTAAATTGAAGACATGGGCGTACGGGATTGTATCTTGTTTTTTAGTAATATGGCTTATTGTGTTCTGCGATTACTTTTTTATTAAAACGGTGTTTTCTAACTCTTATTGCACCCATGTATTCAATTGTATTTTGAAGAAAGTTGACAAATTCATTCTTCTGTAACCATAGAAGGAAGCCAATTTAATGAAAAATGTATTTATTTTCAGTGTGTAACAGCTTTGGGCATGCTAACATTCATGGGAGAAGATGATATGGGCTTCATATTTGAAATGATGCGCAATTTCGAAACTATCTTCAGTGGAAGCTACCTCAAAGTAAGTTCCATTTCTCTCTAGGTAAAGAGAGGCATCGAGATTACGAGGTTCCCAGAGGTTTTAATATTTGAGAGGAATAACCTTACAATATTTGAATTACTCCTAATACCATCATTATAAGTGGACAATGTTTCTTGTGCAATAATAAAAGACTTTGCTAGCAATGGATTGAACTCGCTATGCCAGCGTGGGAACCTTCGACCAGCAAACGGATCAAATCAACTTGCAGTTTGCATTTATTTTATTGATTATACCGCTATTAAATTAATTGATTTTCCAAAGTATCAATAATTCAAGAAGTGTCTTAATTTGTGGAAAAATAAAGTGTGTAATGATATTTATTATTTTTATGACACTTCCCGGATAAACAAAAAAGTTATTTCCAATGTCACATAACTATATCGCACATCCCATAGAAAAGCGTGGTAAGTCAAAATTTTCTATTTTACGTGTCATCTCTGAAAAGTAAAGAAGAAAACCATATTGTTAGATCACTCCATCTCCGCGATATGTTGCCAGTATCTCTTTTCGACGGGACCGCTTGTTCATCATTCACTTGTTTGTTTTTGCTCTCATGTAAAATTACCTTTTTTTGACTTATGACATTTTTCTATGTGTGGGATATGATAAACATGTTCGTTTTTTTATGACCCAGCCTGTATATCGGCACGCAGCGTTCAAGAGGAATAGTGTCATGCCGATATATCGGCATTTTTCACCTAAGGGTTAAGTCAAGTCAAGTCAACTTATGAATATTTAATACGGTGTTGATTTGCAGGGTGATGGCAGCGTGAAGACCACGGTCAGCACTGAGATGGAAGCACTCCACGCTGCGGCTCTGGCCTCCTGGGCCCTGCTCCTCTCTCTGGCTGCCCCCGGAGATGTCTGCATGATGCTCGGCGGCTCAACCAGTTTTGCCCCGTTAGTAAAAAAAACTTAAAATCTGTAGAAGTGTGATGATCTATGTTAATAATTGAATTAACAGACGTTTTCACACAACAGACCAATGAAATTGATTAAAATATCTGTCCAATAAATAATTTTGGAATTTGAAATGTTCAATTTCATCAAATTAATAAAAAATTGCCTTATGGTACTGGTAGACATGCTCTCTTGCTACTAATGAGCAAATGCTACCTAGTAGTGTGTGTGTCACGCCCAAATGAGCATGCTCACAAAAATAAGGGGCTGTTGATTTGTGACATGCTACTGGATTCGCAGGTGGATGGGGAAATGAGCATGTGTGTCAGTATCATTACTTTGGGCACACGTCCAAAATACTTTTACATCGGTTTATCTCTAGTGTCAATCACTTAGGACGGGTTGTTTCAAAAAATTTGATGGATTCATCAAATATTTGAAGTTAATTTTCACGTTTTGTGTAAGTTTTATTCAAGTTCTGTGATTATTTCAGTTTTGTGAAGCAACTGCCCTATAACGATGTAATAACAGAACTTGAATAGAACTTACACAGAACGTGAAAATCAACTTCAAATATTTGATGAATCCATCAAATTTTTTGAAACAACCCATCCTAAGTTAACAGAGAATGTTCTGAAAAATATTAATAATAAAAATTTGTTGTTCAGGTCCCTCCGTCAACTGGGAGGCATGCTATCCTCCCCCGGTCTGGAGGTGCGCCTGAACGCTGGCGAATGCCTGGCACTGGCCTTCCAGCTCGGCCGCGACCACTCTGAGATGTTCGGTGAGGAGGCCCTGCCCGACCTGGTCGAGGACATGAAACAGCTCGCCACCGACTCTCACAAGTACCGTGCCAAGAAGGACAGGAAGACGCAACGTGCCACTTTCCGTGACATCCTGCATTATTTAGAGGTAATAACACCCTCTGAATAAGTAACTAATGGAACCCCATGGAGAGTCGATTGCCCCACTGTCATGATAGTCACACTCTACTTAATTAAATTTTATGGCCATGTAAACAGTTGCTCCAATACATAAATGGAAGTCAAATATGTTATAGCGATTTCAGATCGATTATACGATATGTTGATTCTGTTTGCCATTATTATTAAATGAAGTTGGCCATCTAGGTTTCAATGCCACGGTTGTTAAATTACATTGCCTGTCTTTCTAGGCAATTTTCTACTAGTTTATGTTGGTCACCACGCTTAGCAATGTGAATGTGAAAATGCTTGAGAGGCAAGCGTGATGAAATCACTTTAGAGTTAATAAATGTGATTGTATTTGTGTAGGAGGACGACATGGAAGACATAGTGGTGCGCATCAAGGGAGAGACACTGCACGTGGAAGGATGGTGCGCGAGGCGCCGTTATGCTGCACTGGGCTCGGCCCTCTGCGCCGGGCTGCCGCTGCATCTGGCCTGTGCACCCGCCTTGCGCGCGGCTCTCCTGCTGCCACCCCCACCCCTCGCGCCCTCAACAAACACTCCCGCAGCACGCACCAACAACAAACTACTCAGGGTACTTGTTAACGCTTAACTTGCCGTTCGTCCGCCGGTGTACCATCGGCGCAAGCCAAAATAATCACTAAAAAATAATTTTGTTATGCGATTTTAACCCTTATGTATAAAGAAAACGTGTGAAGAAGAAGGTCAGAATCGCTTGGGGCATTCTTGTCATAAGGTATAAGATACCGTGAACCCACCTAGAGCAGCGATATAATTTCTTTGAAATTGTTTATGACACGGCCTGCGTGGCTGCGCGCCGCTTGGCTGGACAAAATGGCGGCTGTCAAGTCTCGCGTCGCGGGCGACGAAATGATCGTAAAACGTATAAATTCATCGAATAAACGCAAGTAATATTGTTCTTATGTATAGTTTAGTATTCAAGGAATGTGTTTCAGTAAAGATTACATAAGATAGCATAAAATTAACCTGCAAAATATTACGTAAAAGTCAAAACATCGCGAAATTTTTTCGTTTTTTCCATGTTATTTGAAACTTAGTAAAAAGTATAAATTCATTGAATAAACACAAGTAATATTGTTCTTATGTATAGTTTAGTATTCAAGGAATGTGTTTCAGTAAAAATTACATTAGATAGCATAAAATTAACCTGCAAAATATTACGTTAAAGTTGACGTTTTTTCGTTTTTTCCTGGCACGTCAGGGGTTAATGCTTGTTATAATCTAAAACATTAGGGCATACCATCCATCCATTTTAACCTCTGCATCTTTCTCATCGATGCTCTCAACAGCAGGACCGTTGGTGCAATTGGACCAGCTGTTATAGAGAATAATTAAAATCTCAGATATAGTCTTGGCAATAAACGTTTTACTAAAACTTATTGGATCTATTGAACTTATTGGAGTGTACGTTTAATATAATGGTATATTGAAATGGCCGGTTGGTAGCCGATTTGACAAATGCATCGGGTTCCCAGTGTTCCCACCCAGGCATCTTAGGTTCACTTTATCAGCTGGCTATGTCCTCCATTATTTCACAAGCAACATCTTCCGCTTTAAGTTAATCGTAACCCGGGAATATTTGTCTTTTAAAAAAATAAGTGTCCATTCCATCTCTTGCGTAAGTACAGTGAAACCCTCTTAAGAAGTTTCGTTGCTTGAGAAGTTTGGTTTTTTCGGTTCCTTGGCCTAAAATTGGCCCAATTTTTCCCATATATAAGGTTTCCCTGCTTAAGAAGTTTGTTTTTTCCGGTCCCTTGGAAAACTTCTTAAGAGGGTTTCACTGTATAGCGTAGAATGCAGAAAAGCCTCGTCTTTATGAGGGTGGTAGGGTGGAAGTTTAGAAAAGGAAATTAACCTTCAGTTATTGTCTATGTGTTCATTCTCTTTTTATTTATTGAAGTTTCTTGTCAGCCCCTATGGGTTAATTATAATTTGACTGTAAATTAATATGAATGAATGTTTATAATTCTAGCATCTTCAGAATGCAGCCAACTTCAAGGCCAGGACTATCACTCGAGGGAAGAACAGAGATAAACGCTCTGCAGTTGTTTCCGCTTTCTAATAATCTTTTGGTGGTTTAATTCTACATTTATTAGCGTATTTATTTTTTGTTTTCCTTTCAAAACTTTGGCCATTCACACGGAGATACTTACAAGCAAATTGAGTTTTGTGCACGTAGCATATGCGCTGCTCGTGAGTATTCTGTCATACTATTTTGCTAGTATTCGTATACGACACGTTGACTATGTGTTTGATGTCAGTTGCATGCCATTGACAGTGCTGGTAGCACGCAAGTGAGTTGCAATCACATCATCGTTTGACAGAAATGACATCCAAACAACATTCAAATCGGTTTTGGAGGTGGGAAAATGTCAATATAATTTACCGCATTTACGTTAAATGATTTAGCGGAGAAAGCGTGGGCTGAGATTGAAAAAATCAATATGTAGTCATTCTCTTATAGTTCCTCGGTGACAAATGCCCTACAATTAACATTTATTTCGTTGTATGGGTGAACCCAAAATCTTTTTTTAAATGGTTTTATGCTGTAAAGAAGAACAATATTGTGGTCTTCATCGCTAGTCACTTGACATTGTGTTAATTCCACGGCTGCACTTGAAAAATGATCCAGCTCATTTAGTAGCGCCGTGTACAGTATGCGCCGGCGCACGCCCAATTAAACTCTAAAAAATATTTTTTGAAATGCAATTTTAAACCTTAATTATAAAGAAAATGTATAAAGGATAAGGTCAGAATCGCTTGGGGCATTCTTGTTCTTAAGGTATAGAATGCTTTGAACACGTCTATGGAACCCGAATAATTTCTATAAATTCTTTATGGATCTCTGGCCGAGTTTTTTTCGAAGCATTTCAGCTTTCAGTTCGGTTGCATCATTCTCGTAAAAAAGATCGTAAACATATGAATTCGTCAAATAAACGCAAGTAATGTTGTTTTTAGGCATAGTTTATTGTTCAAGGAATGTGTTTCGGTAAATATTACATAAGATAGCATAAAATAAACCCACAAAATATTGCGTCAAAGTCAAAACATCGCAAAATTTACAAGTTTCCTCCGGTAGCACGGGACGAGTTAAAGAGTAGTGTGTCTTGTCATTGCATCACAGTCACTTAGCTTGTAAGTATCTCTGTGTGTGAAGGGCCTTAGTTACACCACATTGTAAATTTACTGCGTAATTTAACATTTTTACTATATGAAATCTTGTGAACTAAAATAGGATTGTTATGTTTATTCAGCTTTTTCCATTGATTTTCGTATCGGACCTTTTTAACTTAAAAACATTATATAATCATTGTCCAACTCTGTGGAATTTTAATTAGTATTTTTGAAAAAAAAATATTTATCTCAGATCTAATGGTAGTTATTTAGTTGAACTATGTAAAACCTATTTACAAACATTGAATTTGGACTAATGGTTACCATTTTTACGAAATAATTTTAAGATGTACATAACAATGTTTCTGTGCAGCGTTCAAGTCGTAATTAATTAAATTGTATCCAAAAAAATCCGTTGTACTTACAGATGTTTAGAAAAGATTTTTTTTTCTAAATTTCAAGTATATTTATTAGAAATTTGACGAAAAAAGATACGACCAAGTTGTTTTTTATGTTTTAAGACATCTTGATTTGAAATGGCTTGTATGTAAATTGTTTTAAGGCACCAAATGAATCAAAGTTAGGTTGTTTTATTTGTAATATAAAGTAATGTATGATGTACATACATGCATGATGGCGCCATTAACCTGGACAAAATTGTTTTCAATAAAATATAATGTTTGTAAAATACAATTTATTTGTTTTATTTATTACTAGCTTTTTTACCCGTGGCTTTGCTCGCATGGTATTTGGGGAAATTACTGTAGCGATTAGCAATACATAATGTCCTTTCCCATGCCTCCCCATACCCTTCCACCTTACCAACCTTCCCCCTCCCTCGTCTCTTCCCTCTCCGCGAAACCCACCTTCCCCCTGCCGCTAAAATATTTGAAATACAAACATTTTCATTTATACAAATTTCATAATGCCAGAGGTTACCATTATATACAGCCTTTGTTCCTCGTTGATAATGTAGCTTTCTATTGGTGAAAAAAATTTTAAAATCGGTTTAGTGGTTTAGGCGACATGCGAAAGCGTAACACACTCACTTTCGCATTTATAATATTAGTACATGTAGATTCCTTCATGTTTTTCAAGAGTTTGGTGTGACACTGGAAGAAGAGAGAAGGGAAGGGGAGAGGGGGTGGTAAGTAAAACAGGAATAACACATGACTAGTTTAATATTCTCATCAACCACCACTTGGCATTGGTATCGGGTACATAAATAATGCTGGTAACAATCATGTGACCACTTTTACAACCACAACAAACATTCATGCACTAACATAACAAACATGGTCATTTTCTGGTCCTTCCATAATGACATGCTGCACCATTAGTACAAAATAAATATATTCTAGGATCGTGCTTGCAGTATAAAATATTTGATATGGAAGTATATTTATAATATTATAGTTTACAGTATGTAGTAACCAGTTTCTTAAAAGTGCAGACACATTAACGAAAATATGGAGAGAAATATCAAAACTCGAAGCGTTTTCAAAGAGTGTACGTAATTAAAAAAAAAAAAAAATTCCTTGAGTTTTGTTTTAACCTTAGAATCAAATAAATATACTATGCGGCTTAAACAAAGTCAGTCAATATTGAAAACAGGACACAATTTAAGGTTTCCCGTTACGGAATCAGGACACATCCATATTACAAATCTAAAATTTCAAACATTACATTAAGAAGTTATTGAAAAATTACCAACAGTCCCCGTACACACACTGCCCATACGTCACTATTTACCCTGCTAATCTTTTTGATTCCTTCCTTTTGATTATAATATATTAGTTTATAATTTTAATACATTTAAAATACATTTTGCAGGTAATAAGAATACCAGAGGGTTTATTAATAGAATTGCAAACAACTTCTGGAAGGCGGATTCCCATTCCTTATCCTTAGCTAAGGAATTTATCTTATGTATCCTCCTCATTTTAGCTTTGGCATAAACTAGAGTAAGTGAGATAGCCTAAAGTGAGCTAAAGCTAAAATGAGGGGATAGGTATATTCCTTAGCTAAGGATAAAGAACGGAAATCCATCTCCTGAATTCGGGTGAATTAATTTTGGTTGTTCGTGAACGTGGTACACATTACTCTCAGTTAGTAAATCGGGTTTAACAATACATACATATAGTTTAGTATTTGCAGGTATATTCTGTACAAAAAGGCAGAATGTGTAATCTTAAAATAAATACATTTATCACCTTAGATATTACAATTACTGGACCTTGAAATATTTGAAAAATACAATTAGGCAAAAAAAAATAAAAAATTTATCAAAGAAAATGTCCTGCAAATTCACTCCATTTATATTATTAGTTTGCCAATAACATATTTGTAAGCAGATTAAATAGTTAAAAGTGCAACAAACAGATTGGGTTTCAAATAAAATAATCTTTAGTAAGATGCCATCAATGGAGGCGGTCAAGTTGACAGCCAGGCAGCCATGGTGACACTTATTTGGGGATAACTGTGCGCATGTACAACTATAACATTATTTTACCTTGAAGCCGGTGCGTTAAGTGGAAGTGATGAGTGGAATAAACATAATATATTGGTTCTTTCAAAAGACACCATTGTTTATATTGGAGTGATGTTCACTTTTCGTTCAGTTATTTCCTTTGACAGGTGCTCAAAGTGCAAGCTTGTGATAAGTGACTAGAAAATCATTCTTCATTGATAAACTGAAACTTGAGTAGTTGAAAATCAAAAGGTACTTAACCACCATTTTAACTTTTTTGAGATTTGAATGTCAACACGTTCTTTTGGATCATAGCTATGTTTGAAATATTATTTCAGTGCCAAAACATGGTTAAATCCTTAGTTATAGCTTGTTAAAAATCGTCTTCAATTTAAAAACGTACTTAAATCCAAAATCATTTGTTTTCAAAACGTACTCAACTCCAACAACCAATAAGGGCCATGGAATTGGCAGCCATATTGGTTTTTTAACCAATCAATGAGCTGCTTTCTGTGAAATGGATCCCATTACAAGAAACGCATGTTTTGTGAGGGGTTTTGAAGTTGATGTGATCGTGATTTTTGTGAGATATATAAATGTATATATAAATGATGTAATTGCTTCACTACACCCCTGGCAGAGAAGTATTATCATACACAGTTTATGAGTTTCAAAATGTAAATCCAAAGACTTCATTTTCAAAATGTATCTAAATCCATGGTTCAATATCAAAATGTATCTAAGTCCATTTTTGAATATTAATTAACTAATTAATTATCTATCAGATCTATTATATTTCAATTATGCATTTAAAATGTTTTATTTTACCGTTATTTTTACAAAACATTTAATTTTACTTTATTATACAATGCTATGATACAGTTTTCTTGCTTTTGCCAAAAATTTGGTTCATGGAGATAAGTATGTTTGGATATTCAACTACTCACTTGGGGTGTAAACAAACCCAGACATTGGGAGAATCAACAATGACCCATAATTATACAAAATACATTTCAGGAAGTAAGACAGAATTACAATAAGTGATGCTGCCACCGGATGAAGCCATTTACATAATAATGCAAGTTAATAATAAATAGGCATGAATTACAATACAAGTCCAAGAGATCTGTGGAGAATTCCATCTTAGTGTAATATGAAACTCCCAAAGCTAAAATTTTCTTAAATGGTATACATATATAAAAAATATTTTTATTTACTAAATACTCGGATAAAATTCTAGACATTTATTTACTACATAACCACCTCCATCCGAAGCATTGCCCTAATATTACCTCTTGCAAACCGACCACTTAACCTAGACAATGTTTGTGCTTGGGTAATTCCACATTCTATAAGCTCATAGGATTCTAACTACATACTCCGCATTCCCTTTAAAACAAATCAACAAAACAATTTCTTATTTAACTCCTAACAGTGTTTTATCAAAAATTAAAACGAAATAAAAAGAGTTCAGATTATTAAATTTATAGTCATTTGTCTAAATAAGAGATGACCGGCAATGTTGCCCGAATGAGGAGAACACACATGCATACACAGTTTACAAGGTGGTTTTTAAATTTCAATATTTAAATGGTCACATTGATAATAATAAATATAAATACATACAACATGTAAGGAATTACACATCCAAGTTACACCATAATTATAGATATTCATTCAATATAAGTTTACACAGAGATACTTCTTACACTTTAAGAAAATACAAGGTACTTTAACTTATGCTGATTCGATGAGTTAAATTTATTAAATTTAGTGGTTAAGCTAGGTCCATGCAGAAATAAGGATTTTAAATTATAAAATTCATGTATAATATAGGTTTTATTTTCAAATGGACGTTAATTGCTGATTGGCAATATAAAAATATAATCATTAGGCTCAGCAATAGGAAACAGGCACAATTAACTTAGAAACTCAGTTCATTTTACAAGCTTACTTTTGCAGGCGTAAGGGACAGATCTCCAATGCACCACTACAATGACAATTAAACAACCATTCAAGAAGGGGAATCAAGTATGCATATATATGAACAAGTGGCGTAGTGAGAGTCGTACTAAAAAATATTGTATTGTCATATAAAAAAATAAACAGTGGATGTTATTTTTGTCATTCGAGGCATATGGGGTGGCCTATTCCACCAGGTGCAAATAGCTCAGGCATTTTTCTCAAGCATTCAGTCAGCATAATACAATACAATATGTAGTGGGTCCACTGAGACATTGTGGCCAGTGTAGAATCTGGAACTTTGTTAAAAATGTACTTACATACATTAAAATATTTTTAGTAGATACCAAAATAATTGTAGTTTCCCATTTATTCGCGAGCAATCAATCTCTGGGCGGCCGGATTATAGACAGATACTTGAATACTCTGTACATTGACTGTAATGGGTGGCTTGAATGATGCGCACCTCCGCTGTATAACAAATTGTAGGCTAAATTAGGGGCAGGGACTGATGGGAGAAGTGTCAGGAGCACTAGCTGATCTTCATCTTCTTGGCCGGGGAAGGAGCTTCTCGCTTCATGTTTCCCGGGATCAGCAGTTCCTCGTAGTCTTCTTCCGCCACCTCCTCCTCCAGGGTATTGTTCATCAAGTCTTTCTGTTCACAACAAACATTGGAAATCTATAAAAAAGCTTGTCTCAATTTTAAAACTATAAAAAAGCTTGTCTGCCTGCCACACCTAACCTACCTAGGTGGATCCAAGGAGGAGTCAAAAGCAAGCAACTTTCTCCATTTAGAATTCCTGTCATACTTGATTTGAATGAATCATTCATTGCTACCCTTGATTTTAAAAGATTTAAAAGAATAAAACCAGTGCTTGATGTAAAATGATTGATTTACATCACTCATTGGCTTTGTTTGTGCATAAAAACTAAGATGATTAAATGAGAGTTTATCTACAAGTTTATTACCTCGGCCATGACTTGTATGGGAGCACTGCCCTGGTGGGCCGCCACTCTGTGCTCAATGAGATAGAACATGTACTCGTCGTAGAGAAGGCGGATCAGGTGGAAGGAGCCAAAGGAAGCCGCAGAGCGAAGAGTCAAATCTCGAATAACCATGGAACTGGAAATAATACACATTATTTTAATGTAAGGAGACCCTGAGGCCATGTCATAAACTTTTAGGCCGCCTTTACATTCATAATCAAAATTTACCACTTATGTGAGATTTTGATAAGTTACTCACAGGAGCGTTTACATATGTGTCCAACTACAGTAATTAATATAAACAAGAAGTTGTTCAGAGTCTAACTTACGTAAGGTCTCACAGCGACCGCTACACTCGTAATTTATGCTTAGTTTTATTATGTCAAATTTACGCTATTTTGTCAACAAAGACGAAAGTACCTAAATAAAGTGTTAAAATCAGTTGAAATAGAAGTTTTAGCACGACAGAAACAATTCTCCATGAGCTTTTGTTCCAACGGCAGAAAATAATAGAGTTCTTTAATTTTATCCGAAAGACAGCTGGGTACGTCTCAGCAACCGACTTTGAATTCAACTAAGTAATGTTTTAAACAGAAACATTGAGATTAGAAAGGATTGGACCGATAATTAAATAGAAGAATGCTCATATTCAGAAAGCTTTTTTCCACCTGAAAAATAAATGATATCTCTTTAGTTGGGTAATGCTTATTTGAGTTTTATATAGTATTAATTTTTATATCGTTTTTGGGAGATAATAAGGTAGGTATTTATCCACTTAACCTAATCAGATTTTAGTTAAAATAATAAAAAATGAAAGTTCCGTAAACTTGGCAATATTAAAAGCGACTACTAACCTCTCATCTGTCGCAAGCCGGCCAGCAGGCCCGCGGTTTAAATGCGATTTTAACCTTTATGTATAAAGAAACTGTATGAAAGACAAAGTCAGAATCGCTTGCGCCAATATCATTTCGAAATACCATCCAACATTCAACAGGTTAAAATTTCTAAAATAAAATCTGCTTACGAATTACAAGTCCTTTTTACAATAGCGCGCGAATTGCCAACAGCAGTAATAAATGTTATATCAAATTCCAATTGTTAAGTAAAAACATATTGTAATTATAAATATTAATTAACATATTGTAATTGTAAATATAAAACATATTGCTGTCCGACTTGTCGCTTTGATTGTGTTTTAAGTGTCGGTGAAATGTTTATGATTTATTGCAACTGATTCGTCTTCACAAGCTAATTCATGTGACATCTCCTTGTTCACAATATTTATTTTATTTCACGAGGAAAAAGTGTATCATGAGAGTCATTGCAAATTATTTTGACGATTGCAGGACCTGTAAGAACATAGGCTCTTACAGCTCTTGCATAAGCGTGTCCTTTTATCATATGTATCACTGTGGGACCTCCGTACACAGCTTTCCATAAATCTTCGAGCCCACTTTCTTTCGTGATCTAATACATCCCAAATATGACATTTACAAATTAAACTTCCTAGCCGTACAATAATTTTTGAAATTTCAGATGATCCATCAGCCCCCGCTACCATTTCAATGGGTTTGAGAAAAAGCGGTTGGTCAAAGTTACAATGTCACACAATCGTTTATAAACCCGTTCCAGCTAACTTTTGAATGCACAATGCTAATTTTATGTCACTTAACCACAAATAATTGGTTGGAGATACAAAAGATAATGAATCGGCATGCTCTTTTCTGAAAGATATACATTCACTGACATCGTTGATGGTTACATCTTTCAAGCCGCTCTTTTTTCTCTTCCCACGGCATGAAATGTTTTTATATTAACGTCGGCATTTTCGAACACAAATTGTGTGAATGTATCATCTTCGATTGTAGGAGGCCCAGCTCTTATTACAGATCTTCGGTATCTGTCACCTTCATGACACGACGAACAAATGCCCAATGACGACAACACTTCTATTAAATTCTTAGATCCGTACATTCTCTGTAGAAAACACAAACTTGTCTGAATTGATGACAAAAATACCTTGGCCTTGCAGATGCTATTATGGCGTGATTAATTACTAAACGTCTTCTCGTAACATCAGGTCCATTATCATACAATCTCTTCTTGGTTACAGTTAACGTGAACAGATTCAGAGTTTCAGGAACTAAATCATCCCACGACTGATTTCCGGAACATCAGGATAGCTTTCACAATCATGTGGCATTTTTTAAAATATCTTTTCTGATTATTTCTGCGGCAGCAAGTACAATTCTTAAACATTCCAGATTTGCATTCTTATCTTTGTTTCTGTACCAGTCGCCTAGTATCTTATAACTTGAGTGAGACATGCACATGACAGTTTTTCTGCCAAAAATACACGGATACGTAAAATCTTGAAAATAGTCAATTACTTGTTTTTTAGGAAATGTATATGGGTACGGAAGATCACTGCCACAAATGTCTTTTACTATTTTCCCTAATTTCTCTAATATAAACTGACATTCGTCAGTATTTTCTAAAAAACTACAGAGCTTAAGAAAATTTTTAGCTGAATTAACATATTTAGGTGTTCCTATATACTGAGTTGGTTTACTTTTACAGAACTTCTTGTAGCAAATGCCATGATAGCGAGCTTCTGCTACGACCAAATCAAATACACCTAAAAGTTTAGATTTTATTTTTGCACCCCATTTGTCATCTATTATATTACAATGTTTCCCCTATTTCTGGTCTTAACACCAAATGTATTTGTTAACGATATTTGTGAGATAGTTTAAGATCAAACGCTGTTTTTTATTATCACAAATAATACTCACAAATAGTTCTCCGTGAAATTAAATGTATTTTCTAAATGCCTTAGGAATGGCTGAGGTGTACCTACTGGTCAATAGGCTACAATTAACATTTGTAAAAGCTTTAATACTGCTAGGCTTATTATACATTTTTCTACAATCTACGTGCACAGTTGGTTACGCTACCTAAAGTGGTTAATTTAACATAATTATAATCTCTTTCAATACTAGCGTTAATTAGCATTTGTAACCCTTTCTTTACTTTAACAAAATTTCCTAGAAGGTATTTTTTTTACATAAAATACACAATAAGTTCTCTTCAGACATTTTCAGTGTTTTTTTTTTACATTTATTAATTGTTAATTAACTTTTTCTCAATATTTTAACCTGAAGAAGGAGGGAAAACGCACAAAAAACTTGATACACGGCTTGGCGCAACCACGTCAAAATATAACCACAAAACCGACACACACCTTAACCTTAAGACATATCTTTTTTTTTAACATGTGAGATCAAACTGACCATATTTATTTATTTTTTCGTTTGTTTCAACTTGATAAAACAGTAAGTAGCGACGCGACAAGAACGACATGTCGCTTGGCCTCGCCACTCCGTGTTACGGCCAGCCCGCGCACGCCGTTGCCTTTGTCCACTATTTTCGATAGAAATAAAAGATGTAAGTAAACATTGTTATGCATGGTTTTAAAGCTTGTTAAATTTGACAACTTATTTGTAAAAACTATTTTTTCATATTTTCTCAGACAAAAAAAATATTCAACTTCAAAAAATAATTTTGCAAAAAAAATAATTTTTTAACAACAATCTCATTATTATTGGCCAAACTAATGCAGATATTAAAAAAAGTTTTATTATAAAATTTTTAGGCAGTTTTATAAGAAATTCAACGACGAATTTTTTTTTCTGATATATCTTTTAGTTTACGAGATATAATCGCTTTAGTAGAACCCCACATTTTAATGTTTGGGAGGGCACAGGGGAGGAAGCAAGCGGGGGAGGGGTGGGGACTTTTTTGGAAAATACTCCACATAAGATGTACTATTCACCTGCAAAAATTCAGCTCTCCCCTAGCATGTTCCAGTTAGGGCCTGTTTTTTGTCTAGATTGACTGGGCTACACTGACCAGTCAAAATTACCGCGTAAATTTCGATTTACGCGGTAATTTTGACTGACTAATTAATATTTCGGATACAGCTGGCCCTTTGAATTCAGACACTCAAAGTAAATTCGTAAAAATACGATATATTTTGCATAAATTCATAAAAATTTGTTTTGCGGCCGATTTCCATCACAGCCGCCCATTCTAATTCAGATATTCAAAGTAAATTCGTAAAAATGCTGATAATTTCCGCGTAAATCAAAATTTCACAGCCGAAACCTGTCGCGGCCAGCCCTTCAAATTCATATTAAATTTGTAAAAAATACAATAAATTTCCTTGTAAATTGAAATCTTACGACTGATTTCTGCCGCAGTCGGCCCTTGACAGATTCAGATTTATGAAATTTTTCAAAAATTTTCGTGTGCAGGCAAAAATAATTTTCGATGTACGAATTAACAAATTTTGAATTAAAAAATCTTTTTATATGGGAAAAATTTTCTGGGGACTTTTTTTTGGTCAAAATTTTGAATTACGCATTTTTTAGAATTATCGGGGTTCGAATTAACGGGGTTCTACTGAATGCCACAAAGTTTTAAGGTAAAGAGTAATCAAATAAAATATTTACCGTTTTAAAAATTCCATTCAATAGTACCATTCCACTTATCACGTTAATATAATGCATTATAAGCGATAAATCTTACTTGTGCAATGATGGAGGACTGAAGTCCCGACACATTTGTCCACTCTGCTACTAACCTAACTGGGTCTTTGAATCATTTTACCCCGAGAGGAAACTCCATATTCTGCCACAAAGTCCTCTGATTCGAAAGTGGGCCCTTGTGGAACTTGTCAAATAAATAAAAAACTATCATGGACTGTACTATCATCCTTCAGTCAGCATTTAACGAGTGTTAGAAAGCGATACTGTTTGAATAGATTTCTCGGTTGCAGCTCTGTCTCACCTGTAGAAGCTCCACTTGAGTAGGAACTGGCGGGCGTGGTGAGCATAGTGCGGAGAGTCCTCGTGCGGTCGGAGGGCGCGGCGGACAGCAGCCTCCAGCCATGCCGCCCACTGCTCCAGCGAGGCCTGGCGCTGCAGCGTGCGCTTGAAGTCGGCCTCCAGCTCGCCTACCACGCCGCTGGGGCACTGACACACCCACGACGCTTGTTCCTGGAAGGTATCAACCCACGAATTGAATATTGAGTATGTTAACATACAATCAATTCTGTTTTACAATCTTTGACACAGTCAACAAAGCATAACAATAATATTAGTTTTTATTAGAAATCTACATTTTTTCCATCCCAGTGCATACACTAAAAACAGCGTAGAAATAAAAAATAATGTGTTTTGTTTTATCTCTTACTTTTCTATACATTTATGTACTGCATTTTTTTGCGGGTGTTTTATGGAATGTATTCCCCATGTGCATACATTTTGTTTACAAACATAGAATGGGAGAGGGCACCTGAAATGAGACAATCCAAAGTACTCATAAAAGGACCAGAACCAGGAAACTTGCTGAGGGAACTGGTAGGACTACTAATGGGGCACTGCCATCTCAGGATCAGGAGACACATGCAGATATTGGGGGTGGAAAACACCAATAGATGCAGGAAATGTGAAGAGGATGAAGAGACACCAATTAACCTATGGTGCCAATGTCCTGCCCTGGTGGGTGCCCTGTACTCAGATACCTGGGGAAACATACAGTAGGACCAGAAGACATAGCCACATATCCAATGACGACCCTGGTGAACTTTATTAAAGGGACTGGGTTATTAAAGGATTGAGGTAAAATGGGAGATAGCACAATGGGCCTATGGCCTAAGTGCTCACGGGAACTACTTGTAAACCGTCTCCGCCTTTAAAAAAAAAAGAAGGTTAATTGAGGTTAAGCATGTAACGACACTTGCACTTATACTTGAAGTACGGAACGCGCGCATCACAGCCTGGAATCTTTGAGATTTGCAGCGAGAACATGCCAGTTCTAAAACTGTCGGAATCACTTCATCGTGGCTATATAAACGCCGCGCCACACAGTCAGTCCAATAAAACTTAACTGCTGTCCGACACCGATTTGTCTCTGCTCGTATAGCGTCGAGCACCAACCTCATCGCCACATTCACACTTCCCACCATCTATGGTCTGGGGGAATTCGCCACCATTCATCTCAAGTCGAAGTGGGTGTCGAGCATCTCACTGGTTGCTACGGTTGTTGCTACAGTTAACTGGTCGCTAAAGTTAATTTGATCAAAAATTAAAAAGCCAAAAACCGTAATTTAAAATAGTCATGTAGAGATTAAAACAACCCAACTTAGGATCAGATGATTCACAGATTTCAATTTTCGATTTCAATCATAAAATTTCAAAGTTAATTTTCAAGTTCTTAGAAAGTTTTATTCAAGTTCTGTTATTTCTTTTTTTTTTTTTCAAGAGCGGAGACGGTTTACATAAATAAAGTTCCCGTGAGCACTTAGGCCATAGACCCATTGTGTTATCTCCCATTTTACCTCATTCCTTTGACAGTAATCCAGTACCTTTTACGAAGTTCACCAGGATTGTCATTGGAAATGAAGCTATATCTTCTGGTTCGACAATGTGCCTCACATGGGAAGAGGACATCATCTCTCCACTTCACTCCTCCTTGGTTCCCCAAAGGCCCCGTGCCGGAAGAGTGCCCTTCCCCTTGGTTCCGTGAAGGCCCCACAAGGGAAGGGTTTATGGAGATGGCCTCAGCTCTCCTCTCCACGGCTTCTCCTCTTGGTTCCTCCTAAGGGCCCCAGGAAGAAAGTCCACAGAGGTGGCCTCAGCACTCCTAGGTTCCCAAAAGGCCCCTAGTTTTCGAATGGTCCAATTTTTTTGTCCCACGAGTGACCAGGGAAATAGAAGGTCCACTCCAGCAGAGCCCCGAATGTTGGAGTAAGGTCTAAATACTCCGAGATGCGACCTTGTTTCTCGGAGGCACCGTTCTTGACACTGTTCCCAAGGACATTCAGCCTGAGCACGGTAGCTCACACCTTGGCTTGGGATGGCTATTGCAGGTTTGTGTTTCCACTCCCTGAGCGATGGGTTCGCCACACTCCCTACGCTATTCCGTTATTTCAGTTGTGTGAATTTTTTTTTTTACATTAGCTCCACACAGGAGGCCCTGAGGAACGTAATAACCTCAGGGCCTCTATCATCTTTGGGGATGCTGTATGGAGGGTCTTTTTAGGAAAGGAAGGAGAGGAAGTTCTGGAAAGGAAAAGTATAAGAGGGATGGGTAGGAATCTGGGGGCCAGTGTGTCCATGAGTGACGGACCTATAAATCCATCCCTCCCACTGCAGTGCAAGGTGATGTTCCGAGAGAGTATAGCTGGAGAAGTCAAAGGGACACCCTAAACCATTCTCTCCTGATTCGGCCTGCCGTGCAGCTGGTGGGCATACGCATCAGCCGCCAAGACCCGAACAAACCTCACCCCATGAACCTGGGCACTCCTGCTAAGTCACCAAACATAGCAAATCACTCGGGGTGACCTATGGCAGAGGTGTCGGTTATTCAATCAATGGTTCCCGGGGCGGCGGTACCCAAACCCGCCTCCCAAATTGAAAAATTTGCCAATAATGATATTTTTATTTTTATTTTTTTTATTTTTTTTAAATTTATTTATTTATTTTATAAATCAACAATCCAGTCCCGCTAAGCCAATTGCAATTGGCTTGACAGCAGGTGCTTATAATTCCTTACAAATATATTTAAAGTTATAATTTACATCTTTTATCTACAGTTAAACATTTTTTCATAAATTTTATCAAGTATCAAAATAAATATTCTTTTTCCAATAACCAATTTTTCACCATATATTTAACCTTATTCATAGAATTATGTTGCTTTATATTGTCAGGTAATAAATTAAATATCTTCGGTATGTTGTATTCAAACGTTCTCTGTCCATACTTATTATTGAATTTCGGAACTATTAACCCGTCGTTACGCGTGAATCTAGTGCTATATTTATGATCTAGTTTCTCTTTATGCTGCGGGGTAAATATATGCTGAATTATAATTTTATACCATAGTATTGCCTTCACAGGTAAAATTTTTGCACTCTGAAACAGCAACGGAGTATTGTGTCTTTGTTTGAAAATGTTAGGGACAACTAATAATTTTACAATTGCGTTTTGTGCAACTTGTACCTGTTTCAGGTTGGTTACAGTAGTATTTCCCCATATTGTTAACCCATATCTTATTATTGATTCTGCTAGTGACATATAAATTATTTTAAGTGTATCAATTGATAGGAAAAAATTTAATGTGTACATTCTGCTAGCAATTGATCCGAGTCTTTTTACAGGTTTTTTTAATATGTTTGTCCCATTTAAAAAAACAATCTACTGTAACACCAAGATACACATATTCAGTAACTAATTCTAAGCTTTCACAATTACAGTTAATTTGAATATTTTTGTGGATGCAATTAAAGTTATGAGAAATAATATTAGGATTAAATTGAAATTTGGCATTTGGTGATCTTATATGCATTACTTTAGTTTTTTTAGCATTTATTAATAGCCCTGCATCATGTGACCATTTACAGAGTTGATTAAAGTCAATTTGTAAGAGTTCAATTGCAATTTTTAGATCTTTGTGTGATATGACCATAGAATTCGCGTAGATCTGTAAAAAGGATCTACGGATACGCATCAGCCGCCAAGACCCGAACAAACCTCTGCCAATTTGCCAATAATGATATAATAATAGAATTCGCGTAGATCCTTTTTACAGAACTTGAAAAATAACTTTGAAATTTGAAAAATTGCTCAAATTGTGTGAAACAACTGAACCTAAATTTAGTTTAGATACTGCATAAAAGATGGAATGAATAATACTTGTTGTTTGTTTGGCTACCTGCACATTGTGAAAGTCCACCCTGTTGAGATCGGCCAGCATCTGCTGGATCTGCTGTGAGTTGTGCAGCACGGCGCGTGCCGCCTGCGCAAGGTGATTGAGCGAGGTGTAGCGCCGCAGGGACTGCGCTAGCGCCGCGGCCGGGCCCGCCTTGGAGCGGATCATGCCCTGCGGACATCCGCCCATGGCACCCACCAGCCACGATTCTAGACCTGGACCATAACCAATACATATTAGTATGAGAGATATGTAATTACGAATTTTGGACAGAGCGTGCTAATATTGTAAGTGATAAAACATGACTCGTTTAAAGTAGAACAAAAATTTCGTAGAACGTATCTTAAGTATCATTTAAAGAAACATTGTGAATTTTTTCACTAATATAACTTGTAAAATAATAAAAATAGACTTGTTTTAAATAATTTTCGGAGCAAACTTTGCGATTTTTTTTTATCGAGGGAATTTCATATAATTTGCGTTTCGGCGTGGAACGTATCTAGATATTATCTTCAAAAATAACATATATTTTTTTAAGAGCTTAAAAACTTCAAATGTTTAAGGGAGATATGTAAGAAATCGGTCGAATTTGGATAGCGGCGGCTTAATAAAAGGCTTACTATTACTTAAAACTGAAGATATAAACTGCATTAAAGTGCATTGTGGGCATACCTGGTGTGCCCGAAGTAAGATCATTTTTCCCTTACTTCCAGACAAAGATGGGAAAGGAAACCCCAGAGGCTATGGAAGGGTTTGCCGGGACTGATATGGAGGGGGGCCACTGAAGTAGTGGGTTTTCAATAGTTTAGGTACCTTTGGCAAAGTTCCGAATGGCCTGCGTGAGGGGCGAGGGGATGGGGCGCAGCACGTCTGGCAGCAGTACCTGCACCAGGCGCTGGTAGAAGGCCACGTCCACGGCGCGCACCCATCTCTGCACCTCCACCAGGCCGCACAGCTGGTACAGCTTGGTCCTAAGGGCACACACAACAAATTAATGACATCTAGTTGTAGGTAGTCCTAATAGGAGGACACCTCACATAGTTTTTTAGCTAACCTTTAACCCTCTTACAAACATGTTTTAAATGTTACACAACTGTTAAACAACCATTTTTCATACATTAATGGTTGTACATCAGTTGTGTAAAGATTGGAGCATGTTTATTAGTAAGGCCATTTTTTAGTCTAGCACCGATTCACAAGCTGTCTAAATATGATCTGTACATCAGTTTGTAGTTGTACGAGGGTTGTCCAAGAACTAAAGACCTTTCCTCATTTTCGGTGCTGTGGACATTATTTCTCAAAGTATGGCAGCACTAGAGTGTAGCTTAGACTTTCCCATAAAAAACGAGTAGTGATCTGGCTTGGTAGCTGCTTCAGTGCAATCTTTGCGTCCGTTTGAGATGGACCCTCCGCTGTTGAATCCCGCCGCCTGCGAGGTGCGCTCAGTTATTCGCTTTCTCGATAAAGAGGGAGTCTGCCCTATTAAAGTTCATTAAGATTGCAATTTTGATCCCAGACATCAGTAAGCCTACCACACAAACAATTTTGAGGGAAAAATGGCGTATGCAAATTGCATGTTTGTTGGGTTCCGAAAATGCTGAAGAGCAAAATCGTGTGGAAAGCGCTCCGGTCTCTTCGAACCGTTTTTCCAACAAAGGTGAGGCTTTGTTGGGTTGAAACATGGGATCACCACATTGCTCCGGAATCAAAAAGGCAATCAATGACATGATTTGCATCTTTTTCTTCACCTGAAGCAACATTTGGCCGGAAAATCTTTCGAAAATGAAAAGAAAAATGTCACTTACTTGGAAAGGTATTTTTCCTCTTCGCATTCGTCAGAATCATTGTTGTTGTTCTGTCTCCAAAACTCCCTCCACAAAGATTCCACAGTGGACAGTTCTAGGGACAAGACGGCATCCAAGAATGCCTCACAGTGCTCTCGGTATATTGATCTGAAAATTTCAAATATTTTAATGAAGTCCAAAGGTATTTTAGGTTAAAATAACATCAAAAACTCCTTACAGTAAAATTCCCTTGTATGTGGTATAAATGGGTTGTGACCTTATATGGATGTATACAATACAAGAAGAAAAAATCCAACTGACAAATCTGTTTTTGAGATATTTTAGGTAATATATGATTGGATAAATATAAAATCATAGTAAGCTGCCAGCTTTCAAAAGTTAATCCTTCAAGCTAATATGTTAGCTTTTCGGAACAACTCATACAGGTCTCACAGAAATCCTAAGGAATATTGCCAAAACAGTGTTAGAAAGAGAAAACACCATGGTTTGTACTCAAATTAACCACAAAATAATTAAAATGTACACAATTATAAAACCAAAGTTTCCACTGCAATTTGAAAAAAGTTATGAAACTTTGGGAATCTTTTATTAATAATTTTTACATGAAATAAATAAAACATGCTTTGACGGTAATATTACCAATACATTTGCCTAACATAAATTGTGTGCGTTTTTCTTTATCAGTAATTTTAGTTTGAAAAAAAGTAAGGTGAGCCAATTTTATGTTTGCCTTCAAAATTTTTATATTAAAAAATTTATATTTATATTTTTAATTATAAAATTTGTAAGCATATTTCATCACCTTTCAAAAATAGAAATTTAGTTTTCAGATGCATAAAACATGTACAACAAACACAAGATATTCAAATAGGGGAACAAATAACAACACAAGATTCTTGAACAATTGTAAAATTGACTAGATGGGTGACATCTAATGAATAACGGTGAAAGCATTATCATAGCTTGTTACTGATCAACAAAGCAGGCCGCAGGAAAGTTAAAATTTATTCTTATTGAGAATATTATGGTCGCCTGGCATTTAAATTTAAAAGCCATCTACCCACTTTATGGGCGCCAAGCACTCCAGTGGTTGGATGAGGGTTTCTAACTTAACTGTAACTCCAACAAGTATGAAAACTAACTTGAGTGTGTCGACATCTTCCAAAGTGCAGTCTCCAGGGAGGGCTTCGTTGAACTGGATTTCAGGAAAGTCTGGAATAGCTCCATTTCCATCTCCCAAATACTGAAAATAGTCATAATTCCACCAATTAGTCATTTCCATTCAGAACATATGAACACTTTATATTTTCCATTCTCTTATAGCAAAAATTATGATCAGCGGAAGCGACCCAGAAGCAGATCGAGAATAGACTGTGCGGAAGAGGATTGGAGTAAGGCAGGAAGGACTGAGGACTGGAGGCAAATGACGAGGGACTGTAGCCAGCTGAGAGCATTTGCGGAGGAGGCCATGTTCCACCATAGGATGTAGGGACGTGATTTTGAGTGTTTTGTTTGTTGGCTGACCTGATGATGCTGGTGCATGTGCGAGTTGGTCCCCTGCTCCAGTTGGTCCTGGCGGGCATGTGCGCGCCCCCCTGTGGCTCCCCCGCTGCCACAACGCCCCTTGGCCCCCGCACCGGAGCCCCCCTCGCCCTGGCATGCGGCCCCGCTGAGCGAGGAGCCTGGCTTCACTCGGATGCCATAGTAGTGGTACTTGGAGTTGCCCCTGAAAGTTATATTGTTCATTGAAGAAGAAGATAAAACTAATAATATATATTGTTCATAATCCGTAAATGGTCATGAAATATATTAGAGAAATTTTAAATTCTCCTTCTGACGCTCTCTGTTGGCTATCGTCAAAGTAATCTGCAGAAAGAGATTTCGATATATCTCAACCGCTGCTAGGTAAAAAGAGAATTCAGCTATTTTGTGCAGTTCTCTATGTTTCCGATGGATTCTAGAAAGAATCCCGCCTCATTGACACGATTTCCATTACTGCCTGCAATATTTTTTTTCCTTTTAAATTGAATTGAACAGTAAATAGAGAATCAAAATGAATTAGTTTTACCTTGTGCCTAATCGGCGAGTGCGCAGGCCCATGAACACCGATCGTATCAGCTTCCCAAAAGAGGCGGCGTTGACGGGCTCCAGATCTCTCTGTCCGCAATGGCGCAGGTAGTGACTGTAAAGCGTGGAGCGCGGCAGGCTCACCCCCTCCGCCGTCTCGTAGTTCTCCAGCAGCCATTGCAACTGGACATACAACAATCATTACACGGAGCAAATGGCTGCACCAAACAATGTGCAAATCACTCAGTGCTTATGTTAAACCAACCACTGCAACTGGACACGCAACATACATTCACTATATGGGGCAGATGGCCGCTCCAGACAATGTGATTATTGAGACTATTGCAATTGGACACGCAATTGACAATCACTATTCTTGAAGATGGGCATAACACACAGTGTGCACAATCACTCGGTGCTCACGTTGAACTCGGTGCAGGTGGAGACTTTACCGGTGATTTGAAGTTGTGACTTGGTCGTGTTATTGCTATAAGCTCAGTTGCTACTGGACAGTTAGGTAGGTACCTACTATATTTGCAATGTCTAACTTTGCAGATACATAGTGAAACTCGCTTATAAGTTTTGTTTTTGCAGTCCCTTGAAGACTGCTTTTGAAAAATGGCCCAATTTTCTTGTCACTTGAAAAATCTTATAAGAGAATTTTACTGTAGTCATTTAGTCATATAGGTGAAAGGTATATTACTAATTATTTTATAATTGTATAATATTATTTACAAAGACAATAAAGATTGCGCTTGGGCAGGGAAGTGAACTTGTCATTTATTTTTTTGGTTAGAAATAAGTAAATAGTTGATGAAATATCCTCACTCGTGTGTAGTAAATGTTCCATTCTTAGCAAACGCAATATTTCTTTGACTCAAACCCCTGTTCACATACAGTAATTTTATTTCGGCGCTAGGAACCTGACAGAAATATTCATACGTATTAGCTTTCAGTACTCAGTAAATTAAGACTACCTATGAGAAGTATAAAAATTCTAACTTTATACAAGTCTTATATTGTTTCACAAAACACTAATGCATGCATTGTGAAACCAAGTCAGTTGTCCCTTTACAACCGGTGTCGATCGAATGTGCAGGAGCTGCCCTAGAGTAGGGTACCCACAGGCGCATGTGTCTTAACCAGTTTCATTTCCATAAGAGCTGTAAATAAAAATACTTACTAAAAAATAAATGAGTGAGCAACTCAGAACGGTCTTTTCGCGCAATCTAGTCCACTTTTGTGGACTTCATTGTTTTATCGATTTTCGCAAGGGCCTACTGTTCTGGACCAAAGCTTTTATGTGGATTAAGTGATTATACAACTGATCTATTTCTATCTCTTTTGAACTATTGATTTTTATTTATTTTTGTGAATACCGCACAAGATTCCCATCCCCATCCTGTGACTTCCCCAAATGGGGTATGTTGTGAGGCGTAGATGGGGGAGAGGAAAGTGGGAAAGTGCCTGGCTATTCAGATCTAGTCACCAAACATGGCTAAGCCAATTCAAGCAACGTTTCAATTGTGAATGGTGGTCTTACACTAAGGCAATACTAATAGCATCTTCCACTGAGGGTTGACAATAGTTTAAGTGATACAATATTGCATTATTATGTAGTTTTCTAAAGCAATCAATCAGGTCAATCTGACAGGCAAATGCAGCCGAGTATGTAAAACCGAAAAAGTTGCAAGACAAAATAGTCTCAGTGAAAAACATTATGTGAACAGGGCTTCAGGTGATTGTCTAGTTTTAGGGCGCCAAAGCGAATATGATAATAATACGTAGTTAGGTATAAGGGAAAAGAATAGCTGCATAAAATCAAGGAAAGAAATAATACATAATAATAAATTTAACACATTCACCGCCGGCCTTTACGGCAAAAGAAATCGATACTTGGTAAAATTGGCAAACAATGACAATAAGGGAAAGTTATTATCACCAATGGGCGAAGCCGGCCGTAAGATTACATTCAAACTCCAATTGGTGGCGAATATGTTAAGTCAAAATAAAATTTGTTTCAACAGGATATAAATACATAAACATAAGTGTAGTATGTAGTTTTGGATTTATATTTAAATCTTATACAAGCTCTACAATGTAAGCGGATGAGAGGGCATGCACGCTAAGTGTTGGTTGGTTGTTTGTTGTTGGACATGACTTACTGTGAACTGACTTACAGTGGCGGGCGAGCTGCGGGCGGCGTGTGCGGCTCCAGCCCCCTCGCGGCCCTCTTCGGGGCTCCCCTGCCCCCCCTGGGCCCCCAGGTAACTCGCCTCCTAAACCACACACCACAAGGAAGGCACAAGCCACACAACATGGGTTAGTACATGGTACATGACAGATTGTTGGCCTCACAGCTCAACCTTCGTTCAATCGCAACTGTGAATCGAACGCAGTCACACATTTCTTTGTAATGCCCTATAACATGCTTCTGTAACTAAAGCTGTACATAATTAATAATATAATGAATGACTAATAAATATTATATAGTAAGTAGCATTCCAAATCAATGTGTTAAAAGCCAGGGAGAAAGAAGGTAGTATGTATTGAAGTTACTAGATGCAAAGGAAGCGCTATTGTTTAAACCTTACAAGAGTACCATGCATCATTAATCATTACTCGTTACCCTTTTAAAGAGTTGTCTCCGTCGCAGGCTCCCGGTGTTTCCCTTCAGTAGGCTTTTCCCACTCAACAGACAACAGAATGTTTTGTCGGAAAAGCCGACTCACTGGGAAACACCTTTGTTTACTGCTATATATTACTATTGAGTAAATAAGCATGCGCCATGCGCGGGTAATACATTTTAGTGTAAATGTAATACATTTTGTGACTCTTTTTCCAAATATTGCATCACTGCATAGATGCTTAAGGGGTTGCCCTCTTCGCCACCTTCAAGTCAAAACTAAAAAAAAAAATCTATTTCCACCAGCACATACTCCACTATCACCTCACCTCACCTTAACTCCCTTCCCTATCTCATCCCTTTCCCACTTGATGAGAATTCTTTGAATATGAGGCAGTACGCCATTGAATTTACAACAGAATTTAAAAAAAATTGGTTAAGAAATTACCACTAGACGTTAATTCCACCCTTAAAATGACTACCCACAGTGACAGTTAGGGGTGTTCAGATAAATATTGGTATCTCGGCAACACAGGTTGGGTTAGGCACTCTAAAAGCTGTCACCGCAAGCACTCGGGAGAAAAGAAAATCTGTTAAACTCACAGCGGCCACCGTCTGTGGGGAAGAGCGCTGCATGGGCCCCACGGCCTCCTCGGCGGGGGCCCCTGAGATGAGGTAGTGGTGCGAGGCCTGTTGGCCCCCGCCGCTGCCCGAGCTTGCGTACCACTGGCCTCCTGGACCCGTACCATTGTAGTTTGACGCCCCTTCGCCAACCGTGTATACAGGATAGGCCCTGGAATAGATAAGTCCATGTTGTGTTACAGTCATGATTTTAAAATCCAAGACTGAAAAAAATTACTGAGTTTTCAATTAAAATTACTTACTATGTCGAACATGGCTGATTAAAAAATTTGCTCTTCTTCAAAATATTTCCTACTTACATTTGGCTGGGCCCCTGCTGCGGCTGTGAATATAGCTCCTGAGACTCCACATACTGCACATGGTAGCCCACGCCACCCCCGTCACCTGAAAACCAACAACACACATCAAACACTGATTCACATCCCAAAATAAAGTCACTGCAGTAGAACTTGTCACAACTCATGGATGGCCTCAAATGTTTGGGATAAAGAAGAAGTGTGGATGAATTTCTAACAAGATCATCTTGACGAATTGATTCTCATCACTCCTGTAACATTATTTACTTTTATTAATAATAGATTTTTTAACATTATCACTATAAAATTATATTATGTATTGTTTAGTGAAACTCTCTTATAAGCTTTCAAGGGACTAGGAAAATACTTCTTATGTGGGAAAACCTTGATGGGTTCCAGACAAGGTCATGTTTTAATTTCAGTTTTCAAGGACTGAAAAAATCTTATTCTGCTTTTATTGTACAACAGAACATGGTTGAATCAATTTGAAAGAATCGATCCATGAGAAAAACTTGTCAGTACTGGAGTATGTAATAATAACAAAAACACAATAATCACAAATATCAACAAAATGTTGAACGTGTAGGTTTTTTAATCAATACAAACAATGCAAATAGCCACACCCCTGATTTTATGAGGTCTACTACTTTCAAGGTGACAAAAAAAAACCACATAGACAAAAACCGGATACAAATTAAAATAATTTAATCACTTGAGAGCTCAACGTTAGACATGCAGTCAGGATTTCGAGTAACAAATGTTTATTACAGAAATATATCCAAGTGTGGGCAAATTTGCCGGAAAGCAGAACATAAAGGTGTGAAAAGAGGTGGGGGCAGCGTGCACAGAGAAAGTGTTTTGTCACGGGTCGGATGAAAGCCAAAATATATACGCACTCGCAGAATACGGTTGTCTATAGCATGCCATCTCCATGGAAACACCCCAGGCTGCTGCGACGGGAAGACGGGAGAGAAATGAGTTTCTTCCGAGAACGGACCTTTGGGGATGTTACCCGGACGACTGTCACGCAGAGACTGGATAGCAACAGGAGCGAGCCGCCGCTGCTCCTGCCCCTCCACCCCTAACACCCTCTCACCCCACTCTTGTAGGGGAGGGGGGAAAATTGATCTTTGCTCGCCTGTTACGGATATTATGTTTTCTGGCAGGTAAATGCCTTGTTAAGATTGCAGATTAACTATCGTTATTGTTTTCAACGAAGGGTCGATGCAGCTTGTATTTAAAATAAAGCTTTAAATGGCAACAATATTACAT
Organism: Glyphotaelius pellucidus; assembly: GCA_936435175.1. Taxonomy (NCBI): domain Eukaryota; kingdom Metazoa; phylum Arthropoda; class Insecta; order Trichoptera; family Limnephilidae; genus Glyphotaelius; species Glyphotaelius pellucidus. The sequence continues at coordinate 6,918,163 of OW386537.1, read as the reverse complement.
ACAAAATTGAGGACTATTGGAATTATAGCAGACGCTTGGCATTCATACACATGTTTATTGTAAAATGCACCTTTTGAAACATTTAAAAAAGAAAAGATTTTTTTTTTTAATTTATTTTTATTTCATCCAAAGAAATATCATGAATACATATTACTAAATAGTCGTGTTTTGGTTACATTTTGGGTATATTTTCCCTTTTTACTTTTTATTTTCTTCCTTTTCTTTTACACAGTATTAATAATAACATATTTTAATGGCAATAACATTCAATTATAAAGTTAACAACAAAAGGTAATACTTCATTAGTAAGTTGATATCTATAGGATATAACATTGTTGTAAGAATAATGTTACAATAATTGATGTCATTAGAGCAGTATCTAATAGAAGAAAAAATAAATATAAATCAATAACTCTTTCTGTACACCACTTTTTAGTATAAATCTTTCATTTAAGGTTAATAATTTAAAAAAATATATATATTTTAATTTTTTTGAAATATTTTGAAATAATTTTTTTATTATATAATTTATTTTACGCACCTGATGCATATTTTTTTAATTGTAACATAAAGAATCTGAGTTACATTTATACATATATATTTTATAAAATATTATATTTAAGGTCATCATTGAATGATATTAATATGTAATTTTGGCTATTTGTGGTAAACAATTTTGATCAATGTAAAAACAAAATTCACAAATATATTATATAAGAAGTATTTGCTCCTTATAAACATCAGATCAAAGTGAATATAACTTCAAAGCAAGTTTTGTGTGGCCTTTTCAAAACCGGCACAATCTGCCTTGTGAATACTCAATAAAGATGCATTATGTCGAATGCTTTTTGGTTGGCACTAAATAGGGGTGTGTATTGTTGCTCTCGATATGGAGAAGATAATCCTTAGCAACAAATAAGCCCCCTCCCCCTTCCCCCCTGCACCCCTGCAGGTAGCCGTGGGGAGATAAAGTATCACCCCTCTGCCAACTCAGGTGAAAAAATCCTTTATTAATGAAATACACCCAATGCCCCCCCCCCCTTCTATACAACTAGTTTGGAGATAAGGGTGCTCTTTTATGTGATCAATGTCCATTATGTAATATTATATAAAAAAATTTTAACAAATTTTTTCAGTGTTTATTCAACATTATTTAAGTACATATCTAACCACAAAAAAACATTTTTGATCTTTGAAGCAGTATATTACATACTTCGCCCACCTCTTAAGGAGATATTTACAGTTAGAATTTTCAAGAAATCGATTTTTTTTATTATTTAATTTTTGTAATGTACATATATTTAAGTACACACACAGAAAATTTCAAGTCGATCCGGCGATTATTTTCGAAGTTACGTGCATATTTGTAAAGACGTGTCAGAGCATTTGTAAGCAGGAGGCAAACTTTAAACGCGTTTTTCTCAAAACTGTGTTTTTAAAGTTGGTGACCAAGATGTCTCGGAAACGGCTCAATCGATCAGTCTCAAATTTGAACACAAGCTTCTTAAGTATATTTTTAAATTATTAATCGAAGATCAGTTCTCACTGATAAACATCTTTTTTTTATAAACAATTTAAGGCCAAAATTTTGGTCAAAAATCGATTTTTTTTTGAGAAGTCGCCATTTTGTCAAAAAATTTTGTTTTGCCTTTGTCCTTCGATTAATTAGAAGATTATAAATTACTTTAATGAAATCCGTTTGGTTTTTTCATTTTAAATGATCCAGGCTAGAGATATGGTGGTCACTGCAAGATGCCTTTTTTGAGGGGAGCTTCTGGAGATCAGCTATAGCAGCTTTCAAAATTATTATTTTTACAAATACAAAAATGTTAAAATACAGCTAAAAGTTACCATAATATGTGTACAAATTTTTACATTAATAAATATAAAGGTATTCGCAGAAAAAAATCTTGAAAAATCGCTTTTTTTGGGCCTCCTAACTGGATATAATCCCTTAAGCTCATAGGGGTAAAATCAGGAAGTACAGAAGATGTCAGTGTATATTTAAAAATTACCTTAAATAAATAAATATATTACAGAGGTGCTCAATTTCATCGGCAAACAATTACATAATAAACTTTCGATTCAGACAGACTTTCAAATGAAACGAATTTAAGGATTCCTTCCTGATACCAAAAATATAATGAATATAATCCGTCAAGCATGCTGCAAGTGTACCACTGCACATCAAACAAGGCAGGTAACTGATGCGGCAATTAATTAGTGAAGGGCTTCTATATTACATTATTACATCTCCCCATGGGGTGAGTTTCTACAGGGCAGTAGGGTACAACGCAGGGGGGTCCCTGATTTAATATTACAGGTGTATCCACCAGCTAGCCATTGTGAGAGGCATCCCCCCGAGCACCTATTATGTATCTCACGTGCCTTCCTCCAGGTCTCACACAACCTGTTGCCGCTCCATTTCAATGGCGGAGGGTGCTAGGTATCATGTTGCACCACTAAACACTGAGATCACACTAATAGGGGATGATTACTGCTGACGGCTGTCAGTATTAATAAGGTTCTTCTGGATACCAAATAAACTCGTATTACAGAGATTAAAATGTTGTATGAGGGTGGATCAATAAGTACCCATGTTTGGAATGAAGTTGCAAGTTTTTCACAATTTTTAATGTTTTTTTCAACTTTATCTTCTTTTAGGCCGATTCACTTTTCCAAACGTTTCCGTCATTTCTTTAACTCCTCCAAAATATATGATTTGTCAAACTCTTCAAAATGCGCTTCTGTTTTGGCGATAACCTCCTCATTTGAGCTGAATTTTTTACCCAGAGCCAATTTTTTCATGTTAGAGAACAGAAAGAAGTCGCAGGGAGTCAGATCGGGCGAGTATGGTGGGTGCAGCACCATTCGTAGTCATAATTTGGCCATGGATGAATGCGACGGTGCGTTATCTGCTTTTTGTCCACCATGAGCAAACGCGGCATCCATCGGGGAAACACCTTTCTCTGCTACTTCGCGCCCTTTAGTTCGGCGATTAGCAAGAATCATGTCTTGGACCTTTTCAACGATTTCCTTGGCAACCACGTCTTCGGGGTGGCCTGGTCGCTCCTCATCAAAAACGGATGTACAACCGTGTTTAAATTTGTTGAACCAATATCTCACGGTTGTCATGAAGGTGAAGGATTCCCAGAGACAGCATCCAACTTTACTATTATAACTTTGAATGTTTTTCCATCAAAAAATAAAAAGCGAATTACGGATCGATGTTCATCTTTTTCCATTTTTTCGAGAAACACGAAACACATGTGGTACAACTGGCTGCCAAATAAAAACTAACCTATGAATCAGTCTTAATTTTAGTATGATGTCATTTGATAGATAGCAATACATGATGGTAATGTCAACTTCCGTCAGCAATGCCACCGGTCTTCAAACACCGGTACTTATTGATCGACCCTCGTGTGTGTGCAGTTGTGCACATACATTTCATTACGCACACACTAGTATCAGTGAAACCTGATGTCATAAATATTTTATAATAGTTTGGTTTTTTTTTACTTTTACTCACCTACTGTAATGGCAGTTGTAAGAGGAGCGTAAGAGGGGGAAACAGTTCCTTTGCAGCATTAAATCAGACATTATAATACCAGCACTTCATAATAAATACAATAGTTATTTGAAATTATTAAACAAAAAGGTAGTGCAGTCTGAGACTAAACCACTCAAATGTTTCTTGTACAAAGTGGTTAGTGTCTAGACCAGGGGTTGGGAACCTTTTATTGTTGGAAGGTTGTATTAAGTTAATTTCGACCAATAAAGCCGCATTCAAGAAAGTTCATTGTAATGGTCTACCCTATGTAATATATATTATTTAGACAAAATTTATGTATTTTGCACAAGCCAAAGAGCTATATTTTTTTAATGTTGAGACTAGGAGGTTTACAGTTCTGCAAAATTAGGATTCAGGCAGCACTTAATAGCATTTTGGACCAGATGATTAGGTTTTCTACCCCTTATTCTTTAAACATAGGTATCCGACACATTTCAATAATATTATGTGAAAATTAATCAAACTTGAAACATCCCCACAATCTTCCTATTGAAAATAAGAAATTATATTTTAATTAAAATTAAAAGATTTTTTCGTTTTAACCACTTTTAATGTCTATAAAACCGACATATTGTTACCTACATTCGAAGAAATAATATTTTAGGTTAGTTGTGTTAGGTTGGGTGAACTTTATACAGTTGTAATAGGTAAATGGACGATTGTTGTTACCAGTGACGGCGATGTAGTGCTGGCCCTCCCCCGACTGCACTACGGCCACCTGCTGCTCCCCCGAGCCCGGGCTGGAGCGCCCCGAGTCGCCTCCCAGGCTGCGCATGTCTACAACCGTCACCCCGTTAGCTGTCACCTGCAAACACAAATAAACTACAATCAGTACATCAATTCCTGATCAATATATATATATTTTTTTTATTTATTCATCTATAAACAGTGTGTTTACATTGTGATTTTCGATGCCTGTCTCACTAGGACATACCTGTGTCGAGACAGGCTTAGAGGTACATAAATGAACATGTTTAAGGAACATATTTGGTAGTTACAAGAATAAAAGGTTACATACATATTCATTTGAATACAATAAAAAAAGAAAGGTGATTGGAAGTGTGGGTAAATACTTTGAAGAGAGTTATCATATAAATGAAGGAAGAGATGAAGAACAGTAAATAGTAAATCCTTTCAAATCTATTTATGGAATTAAATTTGACGTAATACTATTTTTTTATTTATTTTATATGGATTAGGTCGTATGCAAATTGTTTTCTGTCTATTTGTGATTTATTTTACAGATGTTTGCAGTAGTGTGGCGTCCAATACTTACAATCCATTTCTTTACATCTTGTTTGAATTTTGTCAAGGATTCAGTTTGTCTAATCGTAGCTGGGGGCCTACTCTCTATCTTTCGGTTTCATAAACCCGCACGTTTGTGGTTTAACCTTCATTAGCGGGTGCTGTCAATTAAGCGAATACGGTCTATAATTACTGAAATATATCTGTAAATATACTAAAAAAAAAGTGTTCGTATTTTAGGTATTCCTCCGCAATACATTTATGTATTGAATTTATCAATTACAACATATAAATATATGCTTAGTGTACGGCACCGGAGCGCGAAGAAGTTTTTAGCACGATAGGAGGAGGGTTAATACGCGTTTGTGACGTAGCTAAACTTGCCGTGGGGACGTTGTGGAAGATAGAGAGTAGGCCCCCTGGTAGAGTATTGTATAGTTTGCAAGCTATGTATTTGAAGTGTCTGTCCAAAGGTAGTTTTGGAAAAAGGAGTTTGGAGAAGTTCTTTGTTTTTGGCTCGGGTATTGTGCATTGTTTGTGTTGCTTTGTATGATGTTTTGTTGTTTTTGTGTAAATTAACTAATATGGATCTTGCGTACGGTTGTTTTATGTCCATAACGTTGAAAGTATTGAAGATCGTATCAGTGCTGGTAGTAAGAGGCAGTTTAAGAATTATTTTTATGATTAGTATTTGTGCTTTAATGATGGGGTCGAGGGCACTGGCATGAGCATTACCCCAAGCTAAAATTCCGTATTCGATGTGAGATTGGCACATGAGAAGTACACTGTTTTTAAAAGTTTTAAGTCAAGGAAATTACGTGTTTGTTTGAAAAAGTAAATAGATTTGCGGATTTTGTTTGTAGTGTTATTTATATGTTGCTTCCAATTTAGGTGTGTATCAAAGGTTAATCCTAAATATTTGATAATGTTTACTTGTTCTAGGCATGGGCAGTCACATATATCGGCTCAATTAACCTTCAGGCTGTTTAAATTAAATTAATGGGTGATGTCAGCTTTACGCGGGGCATTTTTTCATCTCATCTCGCTGACCAACTAATGAAACTGTAATTAAACTTATTTCAAAACTGTGCTTTTTTTAAACTGTAATAATGCATCCATATCTTAACTATTCATAAATAACTGAAAAATTTTTGGACAATGTTAATTATAATATTAAATGTCATTTGAAGGTTGTAACCATCGATGTAATATTAACCATTGAAGAAGAAGATAATACTAAAAAATCTAAACAAAACATGAAATAGCACAAGACACAGAAAAATAAATAGTTGCGAGCGTTATATTTTTATTTTTCTGTGTCGTGTTCTGTTTCATTTAGATTTATTATGGACCTTCAAAAAGATATTCCCATAAAATTTAATATTCATTTAGACTTTTAGAAAAAGTCAATGTTAAGTCCCGTATAAAATAAAATCGGATATCTTTATCCGACACACTACCTAGGTTAAAAATAAAATTCATAACTTTGTAATCATTTAAAAAGATAGCAGCAATTTTTAAAATTTAATATTTATATTTGCAAAGTTTTGTAAGTAGCCCGGTTGCCACTGAATTTCTTCAAAATGACCCTGGGAATTAAAAAAATGCAAATTGGCCGTACACATCCCTGAGTACGTTGGGGAAATCATATCAAACAAAAATTTTTGTTATAAATATGTATATCATTGCTCATTTTATATCACAGCGTTTCTCATTTTTTTACACAGGTTTTCAGGAGAAAAAAAAACCATTTGGCTTATTAAATAAAAATAGTACATCTTTGAAAAAAAAATGGGTCAACAAATATGTTTGGGGACCAGTTATTTTTTTTTTTTTTTTACATGAGCTCCACACAGGAGGCCCTGAGGAAAATAATTTCCCACAGGGCCTATGTCATCTTTGGGGATGCTGTGTGGAGGGTTTTTTTAAGGAAGTTTAAGGGTTTTAAGGTTTAAGGGGTGGGTAGGAAGGAAAGGGGTTTAAGGGGTGGGTAGGAAGGAAAGGGGTTTAAGGGGTGGGTAGGAATCTGGGGTTCAGTGTGTCCTGGTCATCCACCTTCGAGACCTAGACAAACTTCACCCCATGAACCCGGGCACCCCTGCTAAATCACCAAACGTAGCGAACCACTTGGGGTGACCTATGGCAGAGGTGTTGGTTATCCAATAAAGGTTCCCGGGACGGCGGTACCCATTCCCGCCTCCCAAATTGAAGTTATTTGGAGATGTAATTTTTTTTCTCATTAAAAACATGTAGTTAGGAATTTTAAATAACATTTGCTGTGTAACAAAACAGGTTGAGAAATAATGAGACATGCGGTTGTTCTTATGCAAGAAATATAAAATATTTTATTAAACTTTCTTCAAATAATAATTAAAGAGCATTCAAATTATAATAATGTTATTCTTACTGCTAAATAAAATCCCAAAAATAAATAAGATAATACTTTTGGCTGTGAAAATCTAAAATCATATCCAAATCACGCAAGATTTTTCAAAACAGCACAAATTATTTTATTTTATTTTTTTCTTTAAAAGAAAGACAAACATTCCCGGGTTACGAATAGCCCAACAATGTTTGAAAATCTCCTACTGCCACCACAGAAAGCCGAAAATGTTGCTTGTGTTGTGATGGAGGACTTAGCCAGCCGAGGAATCGAACACGGGACGCCCGGGTGGGACCCAAACGCGATGCCCACTCAACCATTGACTGGTCAAATTAATTGTTACTATTTTCATATAAATTTCAAACTTGTATCATGACGACATGCAATACAGAAAAAAATATTACTGGCTGGAATAAAAAAAAAAACTATAATAATTTATTTTTAAAACTAATAATTACGGAATAGCTGAAAAAATAATAATTTATTCATCAAACAAAGTAGAGTATCATTCCGGTGTGAAAATATTGATTTTTCAATAGCCAGTTAGTAGATGACTGTATTTCAAGATAAGATAACAAAACCATCGTTGAGTATTCAAATAGAAGTGACTAATAATAATGTTGGTGTCTCAATTCCCCAATAATGAGGATCTCTGTCAGTCACTGTATCATCGGCTGATTTTACCTGACTGACCTCAGACTCTTTCAGCATAAAACTAATCAATGCCTTTTTACATAATATTCTATCTACCATTTAGCTAAAGAAAATTTCTTCTTTTTCTAGTTTTTTTCAACATTATTTTTTTCCACTTTGCAGGGGACACTTGAGAGCATATTTAACACTTCCGTACCGGACCGGGGGAATGCACTAATAATGGACCGGGGGAATGCACTCTTACACTAATGAGAGTTTTACGCTGTATCTAAATTGTTTTTAAACCACATACTCAATAATTTGGGTAATCTTAGAAAAACTATTTGGTTATCGATCTGCATTAAAAATATTAATATCGCATTACTACTTTTCTTAATATTAAATAATTTCTATCAAATTCCGGTGGAGAATCTGTCCCGCCTGCCCCCCTTCCCCTCTGTTCGGGCGTTACCCCGTTCCCATCTGCTGGACGTATCGGGACAATTCTAAGCGATAGCAAGTAATTTATAAGTTGTTAGTGGAAAGGACTAGATCCCGTTCGTTTACACAGCGCATCTCGTTTGCTCTTTTTACAATGCTATAATGTTCGCTTGCCGGTCAAAGATAATTCGGTTGGGTCGTTTCCGGTAAGCGCCAATCGCCAGTCGAGATTTGGAAACAAGGAGTTATGTTGGCTATCGGCCCGCCTTCTCTGTTTTCTATGGAAAAATACATGTTATGGTCTAAATTCATTAGAATATTAATTATGACTTTATTTATCAAACGATTTTGAAAATGACTACTGAAATACAATGAACATACTTCCCTCTAATTATTACCAAAACAAATTGGGGTCCCCGAGTGACCCCCCTTCGGATCATGTGTGATTTTTTTTTCTTTTCGGGACGAAAAGGTTAAGCAAACTTTAACTATTTCTATGAGAAACTTGTATGTGGAGTACTGAAAAAGATAAAATCCGATCCTAACAGTTCCCGGGAAAATGAAGGTGGTCAAAGGTATTTAAGAAATAGGTTTTTTAAATCCACAAAAAAATAATACAATGTAAGGTGGTGATGACGGCGTTGGCGGGGATTACAATGACCTGGGGGGTTGGGAGGTAGGAGGCCCCCTATTAAGAGAAGTAAGAGGGAGAGGCATGATAGGCTGCTGCAGGCTGTTGAAGTTGGCATGGATTACAATGGATCACAATACTGGTGAGAGGGGTTGGGAGATAGGCGGCCCCTTATTGGAGAAAAGCAGGAGGGACTGATCGAGGAAGGGTTATCTGCATGATGGGCTGCTGCAGGCTGTTGGTCCTGGTGAGGGGGGTTGGGAGGTAGGAGGCCCCCATTGAAGACAAGCAAGAGGGAGATGCATGATGGGCTGCTGCAGGATTATGGCATGGATTACAATGAACTGGTGAGAGGAGTTGGGAGGTAGGCGACCCTCTAGTGGAAAGAAGCAAGAGGGACTGATTGAGAGAGGGACTTCATGATGGACTGCTGCAGGCTGTTGGCGTTGGCGGAGATTACAGTGACCTGGTTGGGAGGTAGGAGGCTACCCATTGAAGAGAAGCAAGAGGGACTGATTGAGGGAAGGTTACCTGCTGGATGGCCTGTTGCAGGCTGTCGGCATTGGCAGGGATGACGATGACCTCGTCCTGTGCCGTGGCGAGGGGAGGTGGAGAGGGAGGGGAGGGCGGCGGCCCTCCATCCCGCCGCCGCACCACGGTGCACGACGAGGACTTCACGATTATCTCGTCCGTAGGACAGTCAAAATCTGCAATTAAAAGAACATATATATCAGTACCTAACAAAAATGGTGACCGGACAACTCGGAATAAAACCAACTCATAACCATCTGAGAAAAGTCATTTGGAGTGATAAAAAATTGGTTAAATAGGTTATGTTAGGTTAGGGTTATCGGCTAATTTAAAATTATTTTTTTCATAGGTTTTAATGACTTTTCAAGTAGGTGTTGAGTTCACTTTATTCTCAGTTGGCATGGAACCGACAAAAACATATCATTAGAAGGAATATTAATCTTTCCAAACAATTAACGTAGGCCAAGCTATGATTGAAGTCTTCTATCTTAACTATTAAGCAGAAATCCTAGCGTCACTATGTAAGCTGTCATGTGTACATTTGTTTGTTGTTGTTTATGTTTTCGTGCCCTGATCCGCAAACCATTCTTAATCATTGTTTTGTACGGCACGCAACCAGGTATTCATCACTTGCAGTCTTTTCATTATGCTGAGATTTTAAACAATGTAAGAGTTAACAGATTCTGTATCAAATAATATACCTACTAATAGACAAATAGACAAAATAAAAGGTTTTTCTATGAGGCATCCGAATTTGTAACAAAAAGATAAAACTTTAAATATATTTTCTGTTTGTATAAACGGGTGGTGTGAATTTGATTTGTATACAAATCTACAGTTTTATTCTGAGATGAAATTTTGCACACTTGACCTTTAAAAAAAAAAGAGGAATTCACTGTCATTTGATTTCGATAAACTATGTGTAAAGCCCGGGCAACGGCAGGAATTTCAGTAATATATAAAGGAGTGTCTGTGGTGGTGTGGCGTTATTTTTTATACAAATCTACAGTTTTATTCTGAGATTGATTAAATTTTGCACCTTTGACCTTCAAAACTAGAGGAAGGTTACTGACTGCATATGAATTCTAAAAACCGCTGCCCCATCCACATTTTAAGCAGAATTTTGATTCTTAATAAAATTTGCTTGAAAATCAAAATATTAGTGGAAAAATACTGTTCACATCTGATTTTGAAAAACTTTGCGTAAATCCTGGGCAACGCTGGGGACTTCAACTAATTATATATAATAATTATAATTCATAACAGGTGAAAGGTGTCAATAAATATATACCTCTTTGTATGTTATATTAGAAGCATTACTAAAATAAAGTGGAAAAATCAATGATTCTGAGTTAATTTCACAAGTAGACGAATTATTTGTTGGATCGGTAATCCTGCATAAAGAGAGGTGAGCCACTTCATTGTGTACATCGGAAGAGGCTAAGGTAAAACAGGCTTGAATTGGACAAATATTTACGAGGATGATAATTTTAAAAATCAAACAATAGTAAGTTGCGGAGAATTTTTCTACAGAGCTTAAAAAATCTTGGAGTTCGATGAAGAAACAAGTTTTCTTTGAAAATGAAATAGGCTAAACAAAATAACTAAACTATCAACCCCTGAGACTATTTGTTCGATTTTGGGAACAGTTCATACAGGTCTCGTAGAAATCATTGTCTCTCTTAAAAACAGAAAATACCATGCTTTAAATTCAAATCTTAGTCAAAATGTACACTCTTATGAAAGTTTTTGAGGGGGCATCCATTAATTACATGAGCTCAAAATGGGGGGGGGGGGTCCAGTAAAATCTCACCAAATCAAAACAAAATTGTTTCACTTCTTTTGAAGTGTCCCATTTTACCAGCTGAAAAAATCTAATGGCTATTAAAAATGTATTAAATGAGTACAAAACTGTATGATATATTATGGAGCGACTCATATTATGTACTGCCTCTTGTTGTAATAATGTAATTTCTCTTAGCTTTTGTAAGATTACTTCTTATTTTATAGATACATAATGTAATAGTATAATGAGGAAATCTATAATTGGTTTTTCAGATAGGTAAATTAAACATGTATAAATTAATCAAGTTGTAAACTGTTGATTTCCCTAAAATAAAATAAATAAATTATCTTTATGAAAATAAATATAGTAATTTAATAAGTGTAGTGTAAGTCTCACGTGAGGGGTAGGGGGGTCCCACCAAATAACACTTAATCTCACCAAGGGGGGGGGGGGGGGTCTAAATTGAAAAAAAAAACAGCTCATGTAATATGGATGACCCCTGACCCCAATTTGAATTTTTTTTTTAATCTTTGTGAAATTTTTCTTTATTATTTTTATATGAAACGACAAAAAAGTGAGGAGACAAAAACGTTTATAATGCATTTGAATAGTGTATATATATTTTTTCTGTTATCAGTAATTTTAGGTAAAAAAAAAAAAAACAAAATGGTTGTATTTCAATAATTGTATTTTTATTTCTAATAATAAAATTTTAAAGCTTAATTTATCACCCTTCAAAAAAAAAATTTTGTTTTTGGATATATTCAGATGTATTCCATTTATTTGGATATTACTGCAAAACGGAAATTTTCCGATCTTCTAACTGAATGTGGTCGAGGCCTGAGGGGTTAAACAACAATTTTGCTATGTTTGTTTGGCCAACCTGGTCACAAGCTTGTCATGACAAAAATCAGTAAAATGATTGATACTTGCATATAAAGGAGAAAGCTTCAGACATTTGTTTAGGCATAATTTGTCAGAGAATGAGTTTAGTCAGAATGCGGCACTGCCCAAGATAACCGCTCGAGGGTTCAGAAGATGGGGTGGGGTTACTATGGCAGCCCCCGGAGCTGACTGGTCTCCATGGAAACCCCTCCTCGCGCAGTCTCCCAACCGACACAGACACCGCCATACCACTGTACTTCACGCGGGCACACTGCTTAACGTTAAAACGCTTGCTTAACACAAAGCAAAACAAATCAACGGGTTAAGATTTGAAAATTCGCATTGTCTCCAAAGCACATATCACCACTATTCATAATAAAAAAGAATATCATATTAGATTACCCAGTGACAGAATGAAATGTTGGCTTTATAGTTGCTTTTTCAAAAATTTATACGAATATCACACCTTACGGCATCACGTATTGGGGTATGTTATAACGTATAAGTCTCATAACATACCTCAATGTTATGAGATTGTACGGAGTGAGCAGGGGAAGAAAACGGAGAAGCAGAAGTACCTGGGTATTCAGATCTGTTCACCAAAATTGGCTTCAGCCATTTCAAAAGATTTGGCAAATATTACATACATCAGACCAAATAATAACACATAGTGCAAAAACACATAATTACGTGTAAAAAAAAAACACGAAAATAAACTCACTCTCTAGATAAAAAATATTTTCGAGCTTCATGTTTTCGTTTCCCATATAGGCCCGCAATGCAACAATGAACTCACGCCGGCCAACACGGCCCACTGATAGTAAAGGCAGTCATCTCACAGAGCTAGGGAGCGGGACCTACCTATTGAAGCGCACCTACCCGCCCCGTATTGATCAAATAATCTTTATGATTAGAACTGTATTCATTTCACGGACCTGATAGCGTTTGCAACTAAACAATAATGTATGCCGGGGGCTGCAGCAAAGTAAAGGGTACCGAATTGTTCCTGGCTACGCACCTGTCCTGCAGGGGTGGCAAACCCAGATCAATAGACAGTAAAATGATTTGTTTTTAAATGAAGCAAATAAATGTTTTATTGTTCACCTATTTAATAATGTGAGATTTAGGATGGGTTGTTAAAAAAAATTGAAAAATTCATCAAATATTTTAAGTTAATTTTCACGTTCTGTGAAAATTCTATTCAAGATCTGTGATTATTTCAGTTTTATGAAGCAACTGGTCTATAACGATATAATAACAGAACTTACACAGAGTGTGAAAATTGACTTTAAATATTTGATGAATTGTTAAAAAAATTTTTAAGCAATCCGTCCTTAGTTTCCGTTTGCCGTCTTGGTGTACCGCTTCAAGTTTTTCACTGTGCGCCATCTGATTCTATTTTCATTATAACTTACTTGTTTTTTGCAAAATTATGTTTTTGTACACCGTACTTTCTTACCAGATAATGTGTCAACATATTTATAAAAGTAGTAAATAATTTACCATACATAATTTCTCCAGAATAGCTTGTTATATTCAGAGAAACGATTTTTTTAAAATGTGTCCATATGAATATACTATGGCGTTTAATAGTTTAATCAAAAATTTTATTATACCTGTCCCAGCGAGAGATCGTATGTGTTGCCATTATTCTAGTGTCTTCTGTCTTTTTCGTTGTTAAACAAGATGCGTGAGAAGGAAAAGGATGAACGTAGATGACATCCGTTCGAGCTTTCGCTGGGATGTGTTCAATTATTTTTATTTATTTACTATTTAAAACTGAAATAAATATAAACTTTCAGTTATTTAGAAAAAAATTAATTAAATCAGTGCCATTGATTGTTCACTTTAATATTAGCCTTTATTTAGCAGAAAAAACTGTCAAACAGTGAACTCTGGCTTCATGAAATTTTTTGACAGATTTTTGTATTTGGAATTAATAGGTCAACACAACTATTTTCTTTAAAAAAAAAATATTTTGAGCTATTGAGTTTTTAAATATCAATTTGTCAAAAATAAGACAAGGTATTTTTATGATGACCGGACAACTCAGAACGAAATCAACTCAACATCTCTAACAAGTCATTAAAAGTGAACATGTGGTCAACGAATGCCTGCTCCATTCATTCCCCGGCGGGATTGATGAGGTCCACAGGGCAACGCCTGAGGCCCTAGACTGGCTCGCAGACTTAGATGTCCCCCTCTGACCCCCCCACCATACGAAAGAAGAAGAATTAAAAGTTATGAAAAAATATACAAAAAATTAGTTAAATAGGTTACTTTAGGTTAGGTTATGGACTTTTAAATTTTTTTTCATGGCTTTTAATGACTTTTCAAAGAGGTGTTGAGGTTGACTTGATTCTGAGTTGGCATGGAACCAGTTTTATATGTAAGGTATTTTTCAGTGTGAAAAAAGTGAAACTTTTTAATTAAACAAAAAACTATAAAAACCGTTAAATTTCCGTTGATATAGAACTGTGGGCCAAGAATATAAACGGAATGCCCTTGATTCTTTGTATAAAAATAAGCCTTTATTTTGCAATAAGAAAAATTATAATATTAAAAAATTCTGATGAATAATTTCAAGTAACAATAGAGTTGTGCACCCCTGACATTTAACTATCTGAGGTATAATTGCCTCACCATAGGTAACTGGCAAGTAGCTAGTAGCAAGCTGTTGGCTGTACACGGGGGTGGGTGGACGGTCTCGCATGGGTGCACTGGCATGGCACATTCATAAGGGTCCCCCTTCTTTACCAAACTACCACACACCTGCCTCTAAATAATAATAATATATATAACGGTATCCGGCTTAGACTTTTTTAATTCTTTACAAATTTTTATTCCTTAAAAAACTATATTTTGTAAAAACTACTTTTATAAAAAGTGTATTTTTATATGAATTTATTGATTTTGTTTATAGTTTGGATATATAGTTAAAAAAGGTGAATGATATATAATACACCACTTATTTAATTAAAATTATCAACATAATTCGAAACCAGTAGTCTCTTTGTCAGAATAAAATAAAATTATCAAAAATATCAAAAGACAAACATAGATAAATACAACAGACAAAAAAATTTACAAAGAGTGGTGATTGATTACTTAAAACGATTGATTACTTAAATTGATTGATTACATAAAACAATTGTATAAAATAAAACATAAAAATTATTTTAGAATTGAATAATTGCATTTATGTATTAATTTTTTTTTTATAAATTAACAAAGTAAAAAAAACAATATATATAAAAAAATGGAGTTTAAAAAAAAAAAAACACATTAATCTTAACTAGCAGTTGAAAACCCGCTCCACAAGTTTCTGCTACTAGGCCCAGCAGGCGGCTTTTGGTTTGGTTTTGCCCAGTTAGTGTTGGTGACCATTTTATAAATCCAGTAGGAACTGGTTCCAAAAATAGCCTGTTCCTCGGATCCACTGTCATCTAGTAATAGTCACCGGAACAAATTAACCGAGGTGGGCAATGACGTCATATGTAATATAAGACCGCTTGATACAACTGAGTATTACCGTCAATCTTTCCATATCGGGAGGGATACTGCATTTTCAATAAATCGTAGTACTTATACTTGCCTGGGGCACGTCCCCATATGACCTGCCGATGGAAGTGGCGACATCTTTTTACGAAGTCTTGAATTGGAAACCGAATTAAAATAGCAGTTTTGTTTAAAATATCACATGTACAGATGTTATTTGTGGCTCGACACGTACGGCGTGGCGTCAACATGCACTCGAAACTCTGAAATTCAACCACGCAGACGTTGAACTATTAATGCTGTTCGATTTTGATGCGATATCTGCACTACCCGCTAGGAATCAGTGGGAGTGTGGTATTTCCATACGATGCTGTTAGGCTGAGGAAGAGGAAAGGTAAGAGGAATGTTGAAAAAGTACCTTGCTATTAAACATAGCTGAAGATTTTAACCAATTGTTTTATTCTAAATGATGGTTTCTCAATGGGACTAAACTAATCTAATCTGCCAGAAACGATGGTAAAAATGAGAAAAGGTAAGAATATATTTTTTATTTGAGATGGGTAGGTAAGAACATGAAATAAACATGTTGGTTGGTATTTGAAGTTTTATTTCTGACAGAATATTATTTCCATCTGTATTCATGTAATTTTGGTTATTCAAAAAAGGATTCAAGGTTAAAATCAAAGTGAATTATTAACCATTTGAGAAGCTTAAATAAGTGATTCATTCAAATGCTTATTAATGAAAAATCTCAATTGAACCGAGGGATGGCACTGCCCGGCACGAGGGGTAGCCAGCCACCCCAATCTAACATTATTAATCCCCGTCTATTTTACTGGTGCAGGTTGACAGATTTCATATACCAGATACTACTATTACTTACTAGACCAGACAGGTAAAACCAACCTACAGAAGCTACAGGGTACTTAATGCACTTTACTTAGATTTCATAATATAAACAAATTTTGTGGTGTCCATTTCATTTGTAATGAGTTTGATGCATAAATGCCAAAATGTTTAACTTATTTTTAGCGTTGTTTATTAATTTTTTTATATCACACATAATTTTTTTTTGGGAAAATAGTACCTACCTACCTGAATTAAAGAAAATAAGAGATAGGACAAAAATAACTGCCCAGAAAATCTCAAGTAGTTTTATCTACCTTATATACCGATTTGAAAGGAAATTGATGTCGTCAAATTACCTTTCGACTCCCAGGACCCGGGGAAGTCAGTGACATTGATTATCTGTTTTAGAAAGAATTTCATTACGTATTTGAAAATATCAACTTTTATCAGAAATAAGGATATTTGACCTTACTTCGGGTACACCAGACACGTCCACAACGTACTTCTAACTATCTTAAGTGGTTAAAAATAATAGATTTAATTTTTAGAGAAAAAACATAAATTTGGCTTGCAGATTTTTTTATTTTAATGACCAAACTCACAATAAACATGATGTTTATTTTTAATCCCTTTTAGGAAATAGTAACCAAACCACAAACAAATTTCGTATTACCTGAAGGGAGACCACAGGGCCCCCGAAATATCGCAGAGCGATCTTGTGTCTCTAAGTATTCTATTGTCCTTTCCAGTAACTCTCAGATGTTAAATACTACCTACTATTTTAACCAGATATCGTCCATCTTCACCCAGTATTCAATCACTAAGTAATGCAATATTGTAAAAGATACTACAAAATTGAGTCTAACTGAAATACACAAATTGTATTACTATGGTAGCCCTTTACAATAAAAGGCACCTTTTATTACTGACTCGCTGCTTGTTCGCTGTGAGGAATTTTTTCTAAGTAACGGGGAACCGAGGGAGGGGGAGAGTAATTTTATCGGAATTGAATAGATATTATTTGATATCTTAAAAAATAGTAACATGACAAATCTTTTTAAATGCAGAACAATTAGTGAATACTTTTTCTATGATTATCTAAATTACAGGAAATGTAAAATAAAAACAACTTAGATATCGCACAAAAACTCTCGTTAGGGAGAAGAGTATTACCCCCCTGCAGTGCGGGAGGGTTATAGAAAAATCCTTGAATGCTTCAAATTTCTTGCTACCATTATGCGAGTAGATAACAATTTCAAACAATGCACATTATTAAAAAGTTTAAAAATATACAAATCTAATTTTACCTTCATATAATTTTAAAATTCAAATTGCGATAACTTTAGTAAATAAGTTTAGTAACTTGGTGACTTTTACCTGAATGGGGGCAATATGTTTTTGGTATACATAAAAGGATATGGAAGGGTAGGTATAAAATGTTCTAAGGGAACAGAAAAGGGCGTACTTGCTATGATGGACAAAATAGTATTTGATTAGCCAACATCCACATAATATTATGAACTGCACACGACTCGGACCTTGGCTCAGGAACAATTGGCTGCGGAAGTCGGGCTATTCAATTGTAATTTCAGGCATCAACAGTGCAGCGGACTTATTGTCGGTTTTCATCTTCCTTGTTAATTTTTAGGTAAAAATGATAATATTAACAGAATTAAATATAGCTAAGTTATCCACGTAATCGACTCTTATATCCTTACTGCTTAAATCAACTAAATAGCTAAACTCACTTAAATAATAAAACTTACAGCGTGCGGTTTATCACAATCTACTTATGTCGACGAGCCCTAATTTGTTACTAGCCGCGCATACAAATTTGTTACTTGAAAACAAGCAAGTATTTATTATCATACATTGAGAAAACGTTAAATAACTATCTAACATATATGTTTAAAATAATTCTGTATTAAAAAGAAATGAAGTTATAAAGGAAAGAGGAGGTCAATGTAACAGCAGGCATGGTTACAGTTAGACATTAAACAAAGACAATCATTGGCTTGCGTTTTTAAACCAAAGAGAGAAAACCAACAGGTTAATTATTGATTAGTTAGCTCAAGTGTTCACTTATATAAGTGTGTGCAGGCAGGTAGGAGTATGTAGCTACTATTTTTTAAATAGGTACCCATACAAATCAAAGACAGCATGCGTTATTTAGTAAAATCGGAAGAAACAATTTGATCATTGTAAAAAAATATTGAGTTTATTTCAAAGATTTTTTTAAAAATTATACACTTTGAGTAGGTAGTCATTCATAAATCAATCAATCATACAGCGATGACCTCCAACATAACATTAGACTGTTCGAATCCGAAGACGGGAAATATAACGCCTGTACAAATTATTAAATTAAGTGACGACAATTCCATGACCTGCCGCATTTTCAATAATTAGGTAGCAACAAAATTTTTTATTTAAATCAAAAATCAAATGCACCACAACGAGAAATTAATTAAGCGACAATGTCAAGCTGTGATTAAAATACTACTACACATAAAAGATTGGCAGATATTGGAAGGATAGTCACGGCTAATTGTTTTGCATTGATAAGAAAGTGGAATAAACATAAAATTGACGAATAAATGTACCTGTCAGCCATTTTATTAGATGATCCCGTACGTCAAATCACAAAAATAACACGACAAAATATGAAAACGGCACACAAACTAGAACAGTCGGTTAAGACACAATAGAAAGGCGAGCTTTTAGTTCATTTCATTACTATTTGACTGGAAAACGAGTATTTAAAAGCCAATTTTCTTGGTTAAATTTATTAAAAATGTGTAATGTACCCAAGTTGTTGACTCGTTGCTACGCCAGTCGCCTAGGCTACCGTCTAATGGCCGACGCTCGCCCGGCGACGCATGCGCGCCAACTTCAAATGCTCTGTACTCTGTTCTTCTTGGTTCAAATGCTTGCCAAACTTTACTTTAGTCAAAATATCTGACATTGAACCAGTAAAACAAATTTAATACAAAAGTAATATAGCTTTAATAATTCTAAATCATATTATATAATATAATACGCTTTTTTAATAGAGATAAGCGGTTTTCGAGGTATGTTTTTTTGTACGCCTTAGATGTGTATCTCAACACCACAGCGTGAATATTGAATATAATATTTATTTAAAATGATAAATCCAAAAATAAATTAATGTAATACATTATGTATACGTATACACAGGTATTGTTTAATAGTTTATTATAGTTTATAAGCAGGTATGCCCGGATTCATAGGGTGAGGTTTAGGCGGCGGATGTGTCTGCCCACACCTGCGTGGCAGGGGGGATCGAGAGAGGCCGGCTGAGGGAGACCCTTTGACTTCTCCAGCCGAACTCTCTCGACCATCGATATAACAACTACTTGAAAGAAGCTCTCGACTTGCTCTCGATCCATCGCCTTGCACTGCAGTGGGGAAATGATTCATACGTCTGATACGTCGGAATTACGTCCATCACTTCTGGACCTACTGGCCCCCGAATAGCCACTCCTCATATCCTTTTCCTTCCCAGAGCTTCCTCTCCCTCCCTTTCCTTAAAAATACTCCACACGGCAATCTCAAAGATCGAACAGGCCCCGAGGGAAAAATATTTTCCTTATGGCATCCTGTGTGTAATTAATGTTTTTTCAACAGTAAGTTGAAATCATATAAAATGCAGCTCCCAAATTAATAACTTATAATAAATTATTGTGATAATTATTCGAAGTTTATTTTATGGTTTTGCGAAAACGTATTTTTTATAATATTGTGTATTTGTTCGTAATGTTTATTTTATTTTATTTTTGTCGTTGTTCTTTGTGAAGGTACAAATACTAAATCAAAATTTAACTTAATTGTCAAAGAACACGAATTTTTGTTGTTTAAACATTAAACCATGACTGTTTGTTTGCCAAATAAAAATAAAATTATTATAGTACTAATTCAGATCTAAGTACTGATTCAGATCTACACGTTCAATATTTATTGTGATCCGTCAATATTTACCAAATATCGTGATATGTATTGAACGTGTAGGCTAGCATATTGGTGGATCACAGGGTTTCTAGATTCCTGAATTCCGGATCGTGATAAATATTGAACGTGAAGCCCACCCCTCAATATTTATCACTATCCGTATCACGACACGGAATCCAGGAATTTAGACACCTGTGATCCATATTATTATTAGAATTTTTTTTTAAAAAGAAAGACAAACATTCCCAGGTTACGAATAACCCGACAACATTGTGTTATTTTGTGACGTTCAGGTAGCTGATAGAACGTGATATGTTAGGTAACGAACGAGCAAAACCTGGAACGGTTGGCATTGAAAATAATGCACATTTATGTTCTGATTGTGATTACCCATAGATAGACACGACGTCAGTGTTGGTACGCAGTGGCGCAGCTAGCATGAGTGGCACCCGGGGCGGATAACTAGCGGGGTGTCACCCCAAGAAAGAGCGTGGCGTCACCCCCCCCCCCCAATTTTCCTTTGAGAAATTCAAAAGGGTTATTTCGACTTCATAAAAAATAAAAATTTTCTAGCTAGTCAATTGCGTAAAATGTTTTTTCGAAATCTTCAAAATTACTTATTATTATTCCTTAATTATTTATTTATGCATACAATTTTTTGTATTCGTATTTATGGGTTTAAAATGTTTTTTCGAAATCTTCAAAATTACTTGTTATTATTCCTTAATTATTTATTTATGCCTACAATTTTTTGTATTTTATATTTATGGGTTTTGCGTTTATCAATTATCGTTTATTACAAAAAAATTAACCACCCAATTCACTTACCTTGTTTTTTGAAAGATGTCTTTCAACATTTTTAAAAACACTAAGGATGGGTTGTTTCAAAAAATTTGATGGATTCATCAAATATTTGAAGTTGATTTTCACGTTCTGTGTAAGTTCTTTTCAAGTTCTGTTATTATATAGTTATAAGACAGTTGCTTCACAATACTGAAACAATAACAGAACTTGAATAGAACTTACACAAACCGTGAAAATTAACTTCAAATATTTGATGAATCCATCAAATTTTTTGAAACAACCCGTCCTAACAGAATAACAACTTTTTCACTAATTCACGCCCACCAATAAGTAATAATTCCCATCACGATTTCACGTCAATCACAAAGTACGAAAAAAATGAGAATGACACAGGTGACAAGCGAGGAATATTTCAGAGAAATCCCCAACCGAGCAATAGTTAAGAGCTAGGAACGAAAATAAAACAATAGAATTTTTGGGGAATTCCTGACCGACCGAGCCACGGATATACGAAAATATAAATAAAAGACCGTGTTCAAGTGTAAAATATTTTTGTGGCAATATTCTACCTTCGTAATTTTTTTCCACGGTCGGTTATTACTCCCCATCGGGTGGCACCCAGGGCGGGCCGCCCCCACCGCCCCCCCTGCGCCACTGCTGGTAAGTTTGGGTGACAACTTCCACCTTCCACTTGGGTGAAATCTGAGATTTCAGGGATCAGGGAAAAAATCATGTGTACAGTTCACACGCGATAGAAGTGAAACCTTCAGAAAACTAAACTTTTAGAGATTGAGACGAATGCAGAGTATCAGGAGTGGGATAATTACATGGTTTATTTATTATAATATTGTTACCAAGTAAAAATTATTTTACATTTTATTCTACGAAGCATCGCACAAAGAGGACACCGATTATTCTATCTCATTTTCTCGCAGGCTAAATCCCATAGGTGTATGCGTTTGTCTCTTTTCAGTGTCGCTCGTTTCCGTTTCATCGAGTTTCAAATCACAACGATGCTAAAGAAGTTTTCACTTCAAAAACAAATACAATTATACTTCAACACAGCAAAAATTGGATCGGCTTAAGGTTGTTCGAAAATTTGGCAGAAAGAAAAAGAAGTGCAATCGGTTTATTCTCAAAAATCAATTATCAAATTATTGAGAGTTCGTTCACAAAATATTACAAGTATTAGAGTGGATCTCAGATATGGAGGCCAGAGGACATGTACGTGTATGTACTAATAATGGTCGTAAATTTTATAAGATACCTCTGTATGAGAGAGAGTTAGGTTTTTACCCATAGCTGTTTCCAACAGCATTTATCTCGGGAATGCTGGGTATCTGCAGAAGAGATGTCGCATTACTGCTGATGACTTATAAGCTTCTAAATGGTTTTATATTGGTACCAGATATTCTGGCTAAAATAGGATTCTGTCCCGGATAGTTTCACGCGAGGCCGCCAACCACAGGCTTTTGATTCTTCGCAGGGGCAGAAGTAACTTACCAAAGTGATGCCCCTGGGAAGAATTACTAGGTTAATAAATTAACTGCCTCGCAGAAAATGTGGACATTTTCCACATGTCCTACAATGATTTTAAGCATGAAATATTTATTACTCATGTTTTAATTTGTACCTTAAATGTAAAGTATTTATTATGTAATTTACCGCTTTTGCAATGTATTGGTTTTTACACCGTGTTTGCAAATAAATAAAAATAAATAAATAATTGTCTTACCTTCATAATATTCAATGACAATCTCATTACAACTGGAAGGACTTGAAGAAGGACTGAAATGAAAGGGATTTATAGGACTCGAAGGATTAGACGGACTCGAAAACTCATTGTGTACCAAAACGTCATCGTCATCGTCTTCGACGTCCAGGTAACAGAAATATTCACTCATTTTATCACCAAGACAATGCTTAATTATTATTTTATCAAAATCAATAAGCTGACTGGTAAAAAATTGAATTTTAAAACAATAGATATGTTTCGAAAAAATCGTTTTAAGTTTCGAACACTATTTTATGTTCCTATAACATTTATGTTTAAAAAATGTAAGTAAGTACCTACCATTCAGTATTCTTTGAGCCAAGGTTCGAAAATGCGTCAACAACCTTTTTTGAAAAAAAAAAACTCGTCGGGCCGCTTTCGAAATTTCGAACGCGTGACGTAGCTTGAAATAGAACATTTCGACTTGTATTGCAGTTAAAATGTTTGATCGCATGAAAAGTTGAGAATGTCGAGCTGTAAAACCATCTTATTTATCATTTTGCAAAATCGGTGCCTGAAAAAGTAGGTTATACGTCTCAACAAAATTAACCCTTCGGGCCTTGGGCATATTTTGTCAGAAGGTCAAAATATTTCTGCTTTGCAATTAAATCCAAAATAAATGGAGTGATGAAATACGCTTTCAAATAATAATTAGAAATAAACATTATTTAAAAAATACAAGGCTTTTTAATGTTTGCATTAAAATTTTTTAAATATTAAAAATTAAATGTTGACTACAAAATTTGAAAGCTTATTTCAGCACCTTTCAAAAACAGTTTTTATTTTTCGGATGTGTTGAGAAATATTCCATTTATTTGGATTTAATTTTGAATGCCAATATAAAGAAGCTAACAATGGCTCACTTTACGTTTTTCTAACAAAAATTACTGATAACGAAAAAATATAAAAGCACTAGCTTCTCCCCGCGGCTTCGCTCGCATGGTATTACGGGAAATTACTGTAGCGCTCGCACTTATCGATTATCCCCCTCCCGCATTCTATATATTCATTCCCTTACATTCAGTTTTCAAACATCTCGCCTACCACCTAAATTTCATAATGCTATAGCTCAAAGAAAAAAAGAATTACTTATCCAATTTTGTTCATTCGTTCGGAATTTATGCGCTTACAAATATTTCGGATGTTTATTTTTATTTAAATATTTGGAAGTTTGTAAATATAATAAAAAATTACACTATTTATTATTCAGTCTTTATAATCGTTGCGAATTATATTTTTAATGTAGGAACTTTCATCTGACATTTGTTCCAAGCTTGTCAAAAAAAAACAAAACATATTCTAATATTTGAGTTTTCTGGAGCAGTACCTGACCAGGGGGCTGAGTACCTACCGGCTTAGAGCCATCAAATATTTCAACATCGTTTCCATGGAAACGATTTTTTTCTGACGTTAGCAAAAACTCACTTTCGTTAGCGACAGAAAACGTATAACAAATAAAATATATTAATATTTATAATTTCTTAACGCCAGAGCTTGCCATCATATACAAAATATAGTCTTCGCATTTAATTTAGCTTTCTATTGGTGAATGAATTTTTAAAGTCTTTTTATTGGTTAAAGCGTGAAAGCGTCATGAACAAACTCGAGCAGTTTCGCATTTATAATATTAGTATGGATGGATGTTATATTTTATTAGACAAATGTATTATAAATGTTATCGTCACTTTAATCTTTGTCATTTAATGTGAAGATAATTCATAAAATTTATAGTTTCATAATTTTTTTTCAAATTGCGGTCGCAAACTTTGGTTTCATAAAGGTGTACATTTCAATAATTTTTGTAAAAGTTATTCCACTAAATCTTTGAAATCGTGAAAGAAGCCAAAAAATTTAATTTACCTTCACTCACTTTTGCGCACTCGCGATTTATAAAGGGTCAGCATTATGTGTGTACTGTTGTAGTATCTGTGGGTCAGATACAATATGCCCAGCTTCTAAGTAATGAATTTATCTCTAGCTTAGGTAGAGCCCCCGATCGAACATATCAGTGGGCAGATTCCTTCGATTGAAGGAGGCTAGTTCGTGTCTTTTACTAACCACGTTACATATTTTGGTCACCATGAAAGGTGTCACCACCTAGGCAGCTGCCTAGTGCCTAGTATAGTGATTTAATGTATCGATCCTATGTAAATGTCTTGTAATCAAGTATCACGCATTTTGTAAATATATAAATTAAAAAATACACTGTCCTTATAATCATCACCGGGATATTTCCTCTCAAAAAGGAATTCAAACCCCTTTGAAATCTTTCCAAATATTATAAAGAAAATCAATAATATTTGGAAAGGTCAGTGAATTAATCATAAAATTGTCATGTACATCGTTAGCTTTTTCTGACGACTAAAACTAGTCTTATAATGTAATATGTCAGTGGCTGAGTGGGCATCGCGTTTAGTCCCACCCGGGAGTCCTCAATCACGACTTTTCGACAATCGCAGCATTTTCGGCTTAGGTACTGTAGTGTAGTAAGAGATTTTCAAACATTGTTGGGTTATTCGTAACCCAGGAATGTTTTTTCATTATTTAAAAAAAATAAATAACCTTAGCATTAATTTTTAGAGCACAGTTTTGTGATAGTTCACTTCAAGTGCATTTCAAGTCTTATTGAAGTTCTTGATAATTCACAGCTTCAAATAAATCATTTATAAAAATACTAGCTAATTTCCGGCATGCGTTGCAATGCAAATAAATAAATGGTTTCTCCTGTTTGTCCCATTCCCCCCTTGTTCCCCTTCCACCTTCCACGCCTTCCCCTCCCTCGTCATCTCTCCCGCTAACCCCACCTCCTTCATTACCCTTCCCCTCATGTCTTCCCTCCCTGCCGCTAAAATATATTAAATAGACTCATTTTCATTATACTAATTTTATAACGCCAGAGCTTACCATTATCTATAACCTTCGCGGGCGTGCGCACAGCAAATCACCAAAGTTTCATCGCAATCGGATGAACGGTATGGCAGCGCATAACATACGAACAAACAAACAAAAGTTGATTTTTAAATATAAAATTAATTCGAGTTTCCCAGTTTTCGTGAAAGGCTTTAACGACGCCATTTATAATTTTTTAATTGAAGAGACTACGCAGGTACATCCAGTGATAAACGTAAAAAATAATAACCATGCGTTAAAAACAGCATGCATTCTAAACTTCCTAAACTACCCAAGTTCTGGCAGATAAAAGGTTCCGTTTAGTATGATATTCATTTTCTTCTACTGTATTTACTGTAAACGCTTCGTTAAGAGGTTGAACAAATCTAAATTCTTACATGCATTAAATATATTTACGTAAAGCAAAATATTTTATTTTTTATTATTATTAATTGTGCTACTACACTCGCTTATTATAATAGAGAATCTGTCCTATATTTTTAAATGATTTGACTTCCTCTTCTTTTATCTTTTCGCCTCCCTCCTTTATTCAACGCCAACGTTTTATTATCATATCATCGATTGCTGTAAATAATCAAAAAGGAATTTAATTTAGAAAATTTTAGACTGGACTCCACGATGATTTTATTATGTTATACAGTACCAATTATTGACATTGTACGGCTCCAGGAAGTAGTTAAGGCAATGTATATTATGTATGTTATTGGCGCGTGTACTTCGGGAGAGCTTTTCTTTCCGTCGATGCGCCGCGGACGGAAGGCGCGAGGGGTGGGGGGTGGGGGAAAATCCAAGGGTGGGGCACGCTCGGCAAAGTTCGGCCCGCATCGGCCTTCTCCGCCTCACTCGAGCCTGGGAGGGGAAACGCTCGGAAAACCAATAGGCCATCAAACATTAGGATAAAATTGAAGTAAGGCAGATTATCAATCATGTTTCTACTAATTGATCGGGATACGCGACCCCTACTGCCGTACGTGGTATCCGAGTGAAGCCGAGTGTTTGTCAAGAGTGTCGCCCGTACGCAAATCATAAAGATCGTAACGGCCTCCGCGTTGTTCCGCTATGTTCGTGGCGGATTCATTTTGGTTTCCTTTCCCGCTCATCCGGGATTATCGCATCTAAGTGACTCGGGACCGTTCAAAGTGAAAATCTAGTAATCAAAAGTGGAAACCATGCGATCGGGAGTTGTAAAGCCTTCAGCGCCGAGTCAGTCCACACTAGGCTCGCTCCGAGACTAGGATATCGATTTGGCTAGGCGCGGGCACACTGTACGGTGTTCAGTGTACAGTGTAGAGTGCACACTGCACGGTAGTGTGGACAGCGAGAGTAGAGCGAGAGCAGAGCATGAATGCCGGGCGGTAAGGGGCCCATGGGGCAGGGGCAGGTGCAGTGATGCGGGAGAGCGGGCCCCGCCTGAGCAGAGCCCCGCAGGCCGGGCCCGATGCAGTGGAGGAAGCTGGCCAGGCTCAAGGCAAGCAAAGGTGGCGGTAGCTCGCGCGCGCGCAACATGCTCTGCTGCGGCCGCAGGAAGGTAGGCCCAAACACCAAACTTCTACTTCTTCCTATCTACTACCCCACTACACTACTCCCACACTACACATCACTACAAAATTACACTTGCATTCATTTTCTTTCAGGCAAAAGTGCACGCTATTTAAAACATTGTACAAATCGATTCCCATAAAATCTAAAAGCTCAAAATACAAATTCTACGTCAAATCGACGCTCATAAGGGATGAAATCTTGATAAAATTGGTTGATATTTATAAATTAACATTGAGGGTTTCTTTTAAGTATCAGAAGAAGTTCTGAAATAAGAAACCTTATCTTGAAAATCTGTTTTTCTCATTTCCCCATCTCATCACATTACCTGAAGTATTTTGTCGTGCGGGGGAAAGGGTGGGTGGCGTTGCATGGAACCTGAGACCCGATCCAATACTGCAGCGCCTCGAACTAAGCATTTCCGTGGGGGGGAGATATTTATATCATCGGCCTCTTGGGCGGAAACCATCTTTTCATAATGAACTGTAGAAAATTGTCGTACAACTAATGTGCATTTAAAATTACAGGTCAAAGAACCAACAATGAACTGCGATGTATGAAGAAGTTCTTGTAGTATTTAGATACAAACTTCATGCCTCGCACTGCTTTCACGTTTCCTAAATATGTCTTCGACACGCTCATTTGCTTTCAGTTGTAATGAAATATTTCTTTTAATATTCCACCACGAATTACTGTTTTGCGAAATGTTTTGTTGTTTACGAGTACCTAGATTAAAATTCTCGAGATAACTTTTAATCAATGAACAATAAATTCATCTTGAGAAAAATATTCTGGTACCTACCTAGGTAAAGTGATATGACTTAAGGTTCATACCCAATACATGTATTTAACATTCATGAAAATACATATTATGTTATATTCACTTTCTACGAACCTTTGATTGTAACCCATACAACCATTTAATAATAATATAGAATACCAATGCAACTAGGTACTACTGATCTCCTGACTTTTCAGAATTACGTTTTATTTAAAATATTAAATTTTTATTATTATAAAGATAATCTTAGGATGACAATAAAGTAATATTTTATGTTAATAATAAAATAATGTGTATTATACTCGTAAATTATATTTCCTCCAAGATTTTGACACAATAAGGACAAAATTATTACATCACAGGAGAGGTGCGTATTCGGAAAACACTGGAAAAATAACTAAAAAGCAAGATAATCACAGATAAGGCTCTGGCATTTATTAAGCTTTTGTAATCAGTATAATTAATAAAAAATATTTAAACTTGCTCTAAAATGCTTCCAATGAGGGTTCGTTGGAAGCATTTTAGAGCAAGTGGGTACTTGCATACAATTTAAAGTTGATAAAAAAAACTTGAACAAAAAATGTCATTTCACCCTGGTTACTTTTGCAGAAAAAATAGGTCCGTATCTACTTTCCTAAAGTATTTTACGCAATAAGAATATTTTTTTGGAAGCACACTTTGATTCAACATAATTACTTTTAATCCCTAACCTAATTAAGACAAAAGGACAATTATTTTCGTCAGTGGAGATGGAAAATATTGCATTTTAATAGTTATTTCGTTAATCTTAAAATTGTTTGTTATTTTATTTTATTCTTTCTGACATTATTTTCCAACCTATAGCAGGTCTTAATTTGGATTTAAAAGGGGATATTCTAGTCTAGAAAAAAATATCTTCATATTTCGATGATTTAAATATTCAATAATATCTCCTTAGAAGGATTTTTCGAAATTCAAATTATTTTAAAACTTAGAGCCATTTTAGTTCGACCGGTATAGACGGAATCTAACTAAAATCTAAATAGAGCAAAATTTTATAAATGCGTATTTCTCAAAACTACTTTTTTCGGGACGGTTGACACGATATCTCAAATTTTACCAAATCAATTTACTTGAAATTTCGTGTGAGCCTTCTCTATACATTACTCTATTGCGCTAACTAAAACTATAACAAAATCTTAATTTTTACTATTTAAAAAAAAATTGGAAACTCAAAAAAACTGGTAAAAAAATTACTTTTTTATTTCAGACAGCCGCCATTTTGCGGATTTTTTTTGACTTTTCCTTAATTCGGGCCATAGCCGCATTTGTTTGGATTTAGAATATATTTTTTTTTTAGATTACTAAGAGAGTTGCAATCGTGTCAACCAGGGCACGCCATTTTTTTGAGACCCCCCACTTCAACACCCTCTAAATTTTTCAATTTTTTCGTTTGCTTTTCCATGTTTTATTTAATGTTTAATCAATATTTGATAAAATAATGAATGGCTTGTAAAATTATTATTGTTTTTTTTTTATTGCACCTGAAAAAATACCTACAATTTATGCTTCTAGACTAGAATACCCCCTTAAATAAAAAAGACGGAAAAAGGTAGAGTTTAGGCAAATATTATCGAATGTATGAAGAAAGAATAAAAAAGGGTTCTCTGAAAAATATATAACATAATAATAATAATATACAGAGTGTTAAGGGTTAATTTACTTTAACCATTGATTAATGACATTATTTGAGATAAATTTTTTAATTGAAATTATGGTCTCCGGTAACTTTCTTGATGTCGTCTTTATTTTTCGAACTTACAGAAGGTTCTTAATTTGGGTTTAAATAAAAAAGAAGGAAAAGAGTAGAGTTTAGGTAAATATTATTGAACGTATAAAGAAAGAATAAAAAAGTGTTCTCTCAAAAAAGTATAATATACCAAGAATAATATACAGAGTCTTAAGTGTAGATTTGCTTTAACCATTGATTAATGACATTATTTGAGGTAAAAAATTAACATACCAATAATAATATACAGAGTCTTAAGGGTTGATTTGCTATAACCATTGATTAACGACATTATTTGAGGTAAAAATTTAACATACCAATAATAATATACAGAGTCTTAAGTGTAGATTTGCTTTAACCATTGATTAATGACATTATTTGAGGTAAAAAATTAACATACCAATAATAATATACAGAGTCTTAAGGGTTGATTTGCTATAACCATTGATTAACGACATTATTTGAGGTAAAAATTTAACATACCAATAATAATATACAGAGTCTTAAGGGTTGATTTGCTATAACCATTGATTAACGACATTATTTGAGGTAAAAATTTAACATACCAATAATAATATACAGAGTCTTAAGGGTTGATTTGCTATAACCATTGATTAACGACATTATTTGAGGTAAAAATTTAACATACCAATAATAATATACAGAGTCTTAAGGGTTGATTTGCTTTAACCATTATTTGAGGTAAAAATTTAACATACCGATAATAATATACATAGTCTTAAGGGTTGATTTGCTATAACCATTGATTAATGACATTGTTTGAGGTAAAAATTTCAATTGAAAATTTGGTCTCCGGTGACTTTCTTGATGCCGTCTTTATTTTTCCAAAAAAAATTCTTCCACATGTCGTCACTGGTCACTCAATCGAGTAACTAACCCCTAACCCTGCCCCTAACTGTTCTTATACCTACTGATTTTTCATGTTTTTAGTTTAAAAAAAACATAAAAAATGTCAACGGATACCAAAACTTCGTTTACATTTTTTACTCCAAATAAGGAATCACTGGTTAAGGCGCGGTATACCCGCTCAAAAAGAAGAAAATGGAGAGATATGTAAAGAGATGGAGAGATATGAAAGTTAGAGAGAGCGCGCTGATATTAAAAACGATAATATTAAGAAAATTGTGAAAATGTTTAATAAAACACAACTCGTTTAAAATAGAGCAAAAATCTTCTAGAGATTGTCTAAAATAGCATTTAAAGAAACACTGTGAATTTTTTCATATATGTAACTTTTTATGCATTCCTAGTTCCATTTTTCACGAATAATCATAAGATTATTTTTATGTAAGTACCGCGAGTCCCAACTGCTCCCAACCGTCTGGAGCTAGTCAAACTGCAGCATCTCCAATTGGGATATTATGTGAGACTTAAGAGCCATTAACCAGCGGCCGAAAATTTAAATGATGATCTTGCGATCGTGCCCTTGCAACGGTACAGGGCGGTTCCGATGAGAAAGATTAATTATTCTCCAAACCGGCATTTTAACATAATAACTCAATATCTATTTTATTTCATTTCAAATTTGCTTTGCCCCACCATTCCCAACCACATTACCAACCCACATTCAAAAATGCTCAAACTCGTAATGCTAAAACAATTAAAATTATGTACTTGGTGTAATTATTATTTTATCATAAGTATTTTTAATTTTTCAATAATATCTTTTTTTTTTTTTTTTTACATGAGCTTCACACAGGAGGCCCTGAGGAAAATAATTTCCCACAGGGCCTATGTCATCTTTGGGGATGCTGTGTGGAGGGTTTTTTTAAGGAAGTTTAAGGGTTTTAAGGTTTAAGGAAAGGAGTTTAAGGGGTGGGTAGGAAGGAAAGGGGTTTAAGGGGTGGGTAGGAAGGAAAGGGGTTTAAGGGGTGGGTAGGAATCTGGGGTTCAGTGTGTCCTGGTCATCCACCTTCGAGACCTAGACAAACTTCACCCCATGAACCCGGGCACCCCTGCTAAATCACCAAACGTAGCGAACCACTTGGGGTGACCTATGGCAGAGGTGTTGGTTATCCAATAAAGGTTCCCGGGGCGGCGGTACCCATTCCCGCCTCCCAAATTGAATCAAAATAAGAATGTAATTTAAAAAAAAATATGTATATTAAGTTCGTAAAACCGTAAATAAATAGACAAACTGAAGTATTTTCGCCACAAAACAAGGGCGCGGATCTTTTTTTAATAATTTTATTTGAACTAAAATTATAATTCTGAAAGTAACTTTCCCAAATAATTTATTGATTTATTTTACTGCATGATATGATTTGAAATGTATGTTGTATAATACAAAATTTTGTTTGAAAATTTAACAAATCTGCCAACGACCTACGGTAAAACCTTATTGTACTAAAAATAAACATATTTTCTCAAAATTAAAAAAAGCTTTACTAGATAAAAAAAAACAGTATTTCGAAATCAATTGATAATTTTTTGTAGAAAAGAGGATACGTCTAAAATTTGATTTAAAAATGACATATTTCCGGTTTTATCTGGTTATTCCCTAAGGTTAAGGTAGTGGGGAGGGGAAGAAGATGCTGGTTGGCTATTTAGACCCGACACCAAAAACGACTAAAGCCTTTTCAAGCAAGATTCTTAGTATTAAACCAGAACGATCCTGAAAGTATTTACAACTCTGGAACGTGAAGTAAATATAGGTTTTATTTCTTAATTAATTCATCCTTATTAATTCTAGAAGGTACTTCTAAAACATTGTAAAATTAAGCAAAAGCCCCCACATTTCCGTAACTCTAGCGATCTATACCACATTTATCTTGAAAACAAGTTTATAAGTTCCTAAAAATATTTGTTATTTTCGAAGATAAAATCTATTCATTTGTGTAATCGAAACGGTAATTATATTAAATTTCATCGAAAGAAAAAAAATCAATTAACAATCGACTAAAAAAAATCGACAAACGAAGGACTAACCGTACTAGCGCGAACTACAACAACAGTACTACACACTTAAGGGTATAAAATTATTTAATAAATTACTCCTAGATATGAGAAAAACTATGACTATTAAAAAAAAATTAAAATCTCTAATACCACCTCATAACCTTTCTTATTGTTTACCACCTCATAAATTTTCTTATTGCTTAGATATTATGTTTTTGTTTATCATTCCTTTGTACCATTTATAACTGACCTATTTTTATTCCTTTTATTGTATTTTCTTATAAAATTACCTATAGTTTTTGTAATAATTTTAAAAATTTAATTACAAGTAAAAATATTTAGTTGTCCTCTCCTAGGCACAAGCATTAGCTTTATTAGGAGAGTAATTGAAATATTATATTATGTTGTAAAATTGTAAAAACTAAACAAGTCTCAAATAAAAAAAAAATATATTAAAAATATGCTCTGAAAATTATTAAAACACGTTTTGTTATGTTATTCATGTTAAAACTTGTATACATGAAAATGTTTATTTTAATTTTATTTTATTTATTTATTTCTATATATTACAGTATTTACCTATAGATCAATTTCGAAAACATTTTTACATAATATATTTTGTAATTTTATTATGTTGGGTGTAAGGTAGGTTTGTGAAGGTGAAACTGTGGATAGGTATTGTTGTATGTTTCGTGAACTCCTCACTAGGAGAACCTGTGCTGAGGTGTTTACGTGTTTATTTATGTTTATGTATGACAAATTTATGTTTATTTATGTTTACAGTGTATCTTTAAATACAACTTAGGCATTTGTCGAAAAATTTTTGCTCTGTATCAAACGAGTCGTGTTTTATTAAATATTTTCACATTTTGGCCTAATTTTTATCGTTTTTTTAATATTAGCTCTCTCCCTCTAACAATCGCATTTACATCTATCTCCCTTTCAAACTATCTTCTTATTTTTGAACACATACTACGGAGCCTTACTTGCACACGCCGGGATTTAAACCCGCGGCCTCCGGAGCCGTAGACGAGGATCGTTATCCCTTAGCCACGGAGATCTGGTACATTTATAGACTGTTGAAATTATAACTTCCTATCTAACGAAGAAAGGAGGAGTTAAATGCACAAGGAGGATGAATCAATGATCATTATCCATCATTTTAGTGAGGTACGGTTCCTGCTATTATCATCACAGTTCAATCTCACGAGGTCTTGCCCAGCTAGACAGTTTACGGGTTTCCACGGTCGTTCCACGCGCGACCCGGGGAACTAGGGTAGAAGTAATTTAGATAATTTATGGCTAATTTAATGCAGGCGGGTCTCGTGACTTTTAGATTTTTAAAAGGGTTGGATAAATTTGAAATAAAACGTTGTCTCTTTAGTGAACTACATTTTTTTTTAAATATTAGCTCTACAAGAGGCCTTGAAGGAAATATTTTCCAACCGGGTCTATGTCATCTTTGGGGATACTGTGTGGAGGATATTTTTAAGGAAAGGAAGGAAAGCTGAGGAAGGTGAGGAGGGAGATGAAGGAGGGAGAGGAAGGAGAGGAAGGAGAGGAAGGAGAGGAAGGAGAGGAAGGAGAGGAAGGAGAGGAAGGAGAGGTAGGAGAGGAAGGAGAGAAAGGAGAGGAAAGAGGGGAAGGAGATGATGGAGAGGAGGGAGGGGAAGGAGATGAAGGAGAGGAGGGAGATGAAGGAGAGGAAGGAGAGGAAGGAGGGAGAGGAAAGAGAGGAAGGAGAGGAAGTAGAGGAAGGAGGGGAAGGAGGGGAAGGAGATGAAGGAGAGG
Organism: Glyphotaelius pellucidus; assembly: GCA_936435175.1. Classification (NCBI taxonomy): domain Eukaryota; kingdom Metazoa; phylum Arthropoda; class Insecta; order Trichoptera; family Limnephilidae; genus Glyphotaelius; species Glyphotaelius pellucidus. The sequence goes on along the minus strand of OW386537.1, from coordinate 6,883,452 downwards.
AAGGAGAGGAAGAAGAGAAAGGAGAGGAAGGTGAGGAAGGAGAAGAAGGTTCTTTTAAACCTAAAAGCTTCTTTAGTTGAACTCAGTAAGTATTCAAGTCAGTAATTTTGCATAACGAATGACATTATCCAAATAAATGCATTTATTGACAGTTAATGAAACTTATCTGATACTATAAAATTTATCAATCGTCAGTCGGAACATTTCTTACCAATAATTCTTGACCGTGATCGCAAATGTTGATAACTGACCACGGAACACGGATTTGGTCAATATCGTATTGATATAGACTTTTACCGATCGACCAAGCATTGCTTATGAAACATGTTGGTTTTTTAAACAATAAAAGTGGTTAAAACTAAGTATTGATTGATTTTCAATTAAAATGGTGCCACAAAAAAAGTTTGCTGTGTTTGAAAAACTTATTTTTTAATTCACTGAGCCAATGAAGAATCGGGATTTAAGTAATATAAGACTACATTAATCCTTTAAGGATTAGTTTTTGAATATCTAAACTATCGAAATATGATTTTTTTCTAGACTAGAATAATACCCCCTTAAAGAGTCAGCGATGTCATGTGAATGCGATGCGGTCTACAAGTGGTCACCTGTGACCGGACATCTCAACAACGTGCAATTTCACCCCTCCTTTGAAAGCCATTAATAGTTATGAGAAAAACTTGGAAATACTAGGTTGCGTAATCTTAGGTAATGGGGTATTTTTTATCATTTTGACTTTCCAAAGGGGTGTTGAACCGTGATCAATGAATGACCTCTCCGTTCATTCCCCGGCGAGATTGGTGAGGTCCACTGAGATGACTCTGAGAATGGCTCGCGGACCTAGATGTCCCCCTCTGACTACTCCACTGAAAGAAAAAGACTGTCACTTTTCAATGCTTATTGTCTTATTAGTCTTATTACCATCGATATAGTAGTATAATGCTCGTCAACTTTTGTACTTAATTCGGGGCAGGATGTTAGTTAGTAGGTACCTATGAAATTAGAGGCGTGATGTTCGTATCTATGAAACTAGAGGCGTGATGTTAGTACCTATGGAACTACAGGCGTGATGTTAGTACCTAAAAAAATAGAGGCGTGATGTTAGTATCTATGTAACTAGAGGAGTGATATTAGTACCTAAGAAATTAGAGGCGTGATGTTAGTATGTATGTAACTAGAGGAGTGATGTTAGTACCTACGATATTAAAGGCGTGATGTTAGTACCTATGAAACTAAAGGCATGATACATCAGTACATAGAATAAATATCAGTAAGTTCAATAAATTATTTGATTTTAGTTTATTTACATCATCGAATCAATTTTTTAAAAAACGAAATTAATTGTCAAAACTTCATGACACCGTTCATAACAAAATGATTAATTAAATCATTTATCGATAATAATCAGAGACTAATCGACCAGAGATTGTACCTAAGTCTTGGGTCAGTTGTTTCATAGATTTTAAACAATTCATAAAATTTCAAAGTTTATTTTCAAGTTCTGTGAAAGTTCTATTTAATTTCAGTTATTATAATCTGATAGTATTATAATCTGAAGGACTGCTCGATTGTTGTAATCGGAAGTGGCGCCTTCTGTTGTTTTCAAAAAGAACCGTTGAAGTTTCCAACAGCATTCCAGATGAGAAAACGTCAAAAATAAAATTAACAAAACTTTGAACTTCTCATTTTCAAAAACATTAATACAATATCCCGACCCACTTTCCGAGTAATTTTTTCCCAATTTCCAATTTTCTCGAAAGAATTTTTTGAAATGTTTAAAAATTGAAAAATTTCCCAACTTCGTGAAGAGATAAACGTTTTAAAAAAATTCCTGGATTATTTTCCTAGCAAAAAATTAATGTTTTTCCAAATTTCCCGGAAGAATTTTTTACAGAAAAATAAAAATTTAAAAGCATGGAAAATTTACAAATTCACATAATACCAAAAAGATAATGTCTAAATTTTTGCACCAAAATTCCCGTCCCATTTTCCGACAAATTTTCTGAGCTGAAATTTTCAATTTTTTTTTGGATGAATTTTTTCAGAAAAAATAAAAATATTTCAACAAGAGAAGTGGTGGAAAATTGCCAAACACCGCATAATATCAAAATATCTCTTTAAAAAAAATCTCGACCAATTTTCCGATTTTCCCAGAAGAAATTTTCTCAGAAAAATAAAATTTTCAGGATCCCCAACATTAAAACTTTCCAAACTTAAAGCAGCAAAAATATTTAAATTATCATAACGTTTTCCAAAATCGAATATTTGATTGTTCGACAATATTTTTCCAAGGAAACGGCCATTTTTGGAACCGGTTCCTTTGGCTTTTACAAAATTCGAAAATTTTAGTTTTTTTTTTTTCATTTTCATTTATTTGTTGGATCACACATAATACGTCACATAATTATTACAGTTAACGTTTTCACAAGGTTTTAATGATTATAATTATATGTGAAAAAGTGGCGGACTAACGGGGGGCGGAAGGGGCGGCCCGGCCCGGGCCTCTGGTCCTGGGGGCCTCCAAACCTTTTGATCAACCTCCATGTTCCCTTGATCAAATCCTTAACGACCAACGGACACTAAAAAAGTTTTTGTCATTTTTTAATTTCATTTTCTGAGATATTGTTTTGAATTTGTTCACACAATATTTTAAATAAATTCGAAAAATTGACGGAGATTTTATGTGAAACAGTTTGTATGTTGAATTATCCTTCAGTAAAATGCGTTTTTCTCGATTTTTTTAACACGTTTTTCAATCTGGTTGACAACATATTAAAAACTGTACATCTGATTTGCATGCAGCAAGTCTTAAACTGTTCGAAAATCCAGTGTCTATGTATTCCACCTGGTAGGGGAATTTTGATACCTAAAAAGAGAAGAAAAAAGGCTGACGAATTTTATTTTCCATAAAAAATCTAAAATAAAATTCCCTTTATAAAAATCCCTACGTGGTGCCATAGTGACTGGATTCTCGAACAGTTTAAGACTTGGTGCATGCAAATCGGATGTATGTTTTTTTCCAATATGTTGTCAACCAGGTTGAAAAAAGTGTTAAAAAATCTAAAAATAATGTTTTATAAATGGAATTTCTTCTTCGTGTGCCCTATCAGGTCCCCCCAACGTTGGCAATCACTCCGGAAAATGTCTCTCTACATTGTGCTGCCCGGAAAAGCTCCTCCGCACTTCTAATGCCGGTCCACTCACGTATATTTCGTAGCCAAGACATTTGTCTCCTACCAGGCCCTCGGCGACCTTCTATTTTTCCTTTCAATATTAATTTGATACTTTTCCCTCGAAGTACGTGACCCAGATATGAAATTTTCCTGACTTTTATTGATGTGAGCAGTTCTCTATCTGCTCTAACCCGCCTGAGAATGTCTATGTTAGTGATCATGTTGGCCCATGGAACCTTGAGCATTCTCCGGTGAAGCCACATTTCAAAAGCCTCTAAAACCTGTTCATGAAATTTATAAAACATTATTTTTAAACATTGTTTTTTTCTTGAAAATATAGAATTTCGGCGGCGTTCTTTAATTTCTTGAGTTCTAATTGGCAGTACTTTTAGTTAAAGGGAGTTTGTTACTTAGTAGAAATTAGTTTTCATTCATCCAGTGAATTTCAAATTAACGAAGATTTACGACATATGTTCGACATATACGACATTCGCTACGTATATATTTAAAAATGGTTTTTATTTGGATATAGAAATGAATAAATTAACTTTGGTACACGTTCTAATAATTGCTGTTTTACATACAAAGGGGCAAAACCCTACTATCAGGGAACTGTACTACATTGGGCGAAGCCCATCAAAGCCCGCGGAAGCAGGTTTTTATCTGCTAGTTATATTATGATAACCGAACTTGAATAGAACCTTTCTGCGATGACGGCCTCAGTGGTCGAGGGGGAAAGGCTCTTGACTAGCAATCCGGTGGTGGTGGGTTAAAATTCTGGCAAGCGCAAGTAAATGTTATTTTATTAATTTGCGATATTTTCATAATTTATTCATTTACTTCCAAAGTGGAAGATACTCTCAGTAACACTCTGGTGTAAGACCACCATTCAGAATTGAAACGTTGCTTGAAATGGCTTAAGTGACCAGATATGAATAGTAACCTTCCTCTTACCCATCTCATTCCTCTCCTCACTACCTCACAACATACTCCAATTGGAGATGTCATAGTCTCACTGGCTTCAGACGGTTGGGAGCAATTGGGACTCTTGAGCAGTATTCACATAAAAAAAATCTATGAAACTATTGCTTTTTAAAGTAGGTTATGAACAATTTACTTCATTATAAAGAGCGCCTAAGTTTTTCAAGGACAAAAAAAAATTAAGGCTTTAAATTCACACGAAGAAACCTTCGTTTTTAACATTTTTAGAACAGCAGAGATTTATTGATTTTTTTAAAATTAAGTACTTTTTGTGAAATTGATAACTTTTCTTTTTACACAACAAAATTTGATTAAAACATCCAAGATAAAAATAGGCCAAAAGTAAAAATACTAGTGGAATACGCCATGATTTAACTAGATCTTCCATCCGATGTTGTCTAAAATGATAGTATGTTCAAGAACTACAAAGTTTCACAAAGATATTCTCATACAAAAGACTTCTCATATAAAGGATTTGAAGATTTTTCTCCTTTCCTGAGCCAAGAAAAAGCCGCCTGTCTTGGAAACGCAAAGTTTCTCGGTTGAATAACCTCCTTCGTTGAGTTTTAACAAAAAGGAACTGATGCAAAATATTACAGTCTACAGTTTACATGTATTTATATTAAATTTCAACTCCCTTACTCGCAATAACCTCTGCTCTCGAGCTACAGAGTTACTTTTTTATTGCATGTGTATGTACCTCGAATTTTGCTTCATTTTGCATACTAAACATAAACAACTCATATAACGTCTTTAACCCTAGAAAGAAAATCTTATTTTCACTTAGGTGTAAGACGTACTTACGTCTTAAAGACGTACTGAAGTTTAAAAGTGTATATTTGACATATTATCATACTTTCACAGTTTAAAGGTAGTTGAACAATTATTTTAGGGTTTTGTACTTATATAAAATAAAATCAAAATAATTATAAAAAGTATATTGTAATTAAAAAAATAAAAAAATAATTTTTTTTAAATGAAAAAAAAAGTTTCATTTTATGTCTAAATCGTATTTTTTATGCTATGAAAGTTTAAATGCTAATCAGTCGTTATACTTTAAAATAATGTTTTTTTTTTGTTCAATCACATTTATATGAATAAGTTTTTTTAGTCCGAAAGTTCCACCAAAGACAATCAATCACACGACTTTCGGACTTTATGTATTTATCCGTAATTAGAGCCGCCCTGCACGAACTCTGCTCGGCAACTGAGCTAACTGAGATGTGAGCTACGTTGAGCAACTGAGCTACGTTGCGAAATAAAAAAAGACAGCAATTCTTGTGTCTCGCTTACGTCGCAAGGACATAGATTATCTTTCTAGGGTTAAGGTGATTGTCAAAAGAATTCATATTTTACTCTTTCTTGGATGGCGCCCGTAGAATTATTTTACGAAAAAATGCTTTTTACAAGTGCTTTAAAATATTAAGAATAATTAATTGTTTGCGCCCGTACATACGCAATATAAATTTTCATAAATAGTTTTGTCAATTAAAAAAACTCACATCATTCAAGAAAGGCTGACAAATACAATATTGCATCTGTGATTCAATCCAATATTGTATTTGTCAGCCTTTGTTAAAAGATATGATTTTTTTTATTGACAACACTATTTATTCATATTCATATTGCGTATGTACGTGCGCAAACAATTAATTAATTCTTAATATTTTAAAGCACAATTTGTAAAAAGCATTTTTCCGTAAGGTATACATGAAAGAGTAGAATATGAATTCTTTTGACAATCACCTTAAGTCGGGTACGCCTCATACATCATACATATGTCTGATAATGTTATAGTATCGTGAAAACAAGCTTATGGGTCCGAGTGGTTAAAATATTAAGATAATTAAATTATTTTCGCCCGTAATACGCAATATGAATATGAATAACTAGTTTTTTCCATAAACAAACTCAAATCTTTCAAAAGAAGCTAGCAAACACGATATTGAATTGAATCTTCGATACATTATTGTGTTTGTTAGCTCTTCTTGAAAGATTTGAGTTTGTTTATGGACAAAACTTCTGATTTATATTCATAGTACGTTTGTGCGGGCGCAAACAATTCATCTTAATTTTTAAGGTATAACTTGTAAAAAGCATTTTTACCTTAATTAATTACACTTACGCATCTACGAAATAATAGATTATTAAAAGAATTCATAATCTACTCTTTCATAGATGGCGCGAGTTTAATTATTTTACGGAAAAATGCCTTTCACAAATGCTTTAAAATATTAATACGAATTAATTGTTTGCGCACAGCTTAACTTCTAAAAGTTTATAAATTTCCCTACAATAATTAAACAACTCGCGCCATCTATCAAGGAGACTATTATGAATTCTTTTAAGTATCATCTTAAACAATATTTCAAAATACTTTATCGTAGAAGTCTAGTGAAATTAATATAATATGATTGTACTATAAATAATGGTCGTTGAAAAATTGTGGGACAGTCATCACTAATGCTAATAATTTGTCAACACGTTTTCTAATATTATCACGCGAGTAGCAGTGTCCGTGGACCAAATTCGGTAGTTTTCGGTCATTCGGCGGTAGAGCGTTGGAGGTCAAAATTGGATTAATTGGAGGTAAAAAAGTGGAACAATTTTTTCGACTCGTGTATCATCTCAACGGGATTGTCTGAATTCTTGACAAATAAATTCCATTTTTGAAAATGGAAAAAATAATTTTCTCTAAAAAAGTTATAGTATAGATAGGTACTTCATTTCGAAATGAACCTCGTCTTCAAAGCAAAATTCTAGTGTTAATTGTGCCAGACAGAGGCTGAACTGAAATTAGTATTTTTAATTTCTTACACATGGGCTGACATAGACCTACAGTTTGTCAAATAAGATCATAGGAGGGCGCCACCGTTGTTTAAATGGCAATACTAAAAAATGACTCATGGTGTAAATGTAAAGCTGTGTAACCTACATTTTTATAAAAAAATTAAAAATTGAAAAAAATATTTTTCTTGAAAAATTTGAAAGTGAAAAAAATATTTTTCAGTGCAATATAGGTGCCCATTGATCTCAAAATTAGAATTGTATATAGGTATATTATACTTTTACAATTTTGTGTTAATAAAATTAAGAATAACGACATTGTAAAAAAAATATAAAGCACAGTTGTTTAGAAATTGCTCTCATTTATTTAATACTAGCTAGCTTAAGTACCTAGCTTTGCCCAGGCTTTAGATCATATCTCTAATTTTAGATCTGAATATATTTAATTCATTCAGATGTAAAAATAGTGTAACTAAACTCACCATTAGTGAGTCTTCCTTTCTATCTACTGTTAAATTTAAATTTATGTTAAATTAAATGAAAGCAAATCTCTTTGTAGAACACCATTTAATCACATTTAAATTCAACAAAAAATGTTTTTTAAATGTGGTTTACAGTGTTCTATACATTCATTGTCATTGAGCTTTAAAATAATATTTGACAGTTAATTTGGTTTTGCCAGCCTTTTAATATTTTCTACTCTTAATTGACAGACTAGACATGGTATGATTGTTCATCTGTTCAAAGAGATCACTATTCAATTTTACAGCTATGATAACTTGAATTGATTGAGAATATTGAAAGCAATACGATAGAATCTCCGATGTTGACATAGTAATTGGTTTGTAATGTTCGAGCCGGAGCACAATGCATCCCAGTTGGCAGAGGTACAGATAAGTCCTGTACAGTGTGCAGTGTGCAGTGTGTAGCGGGGCCGTGCGAGTGCATTTCCCCGAATGCACATTCCCAATTTCCCATCCACACCACACACGGTGTACAAGTGTACGGCACACGCTCTAGCCGAGTCGGGGCTGCCGAGGACGCCTGCGTCCGGAAAAGTCCGAACGTTTCCGGGCGGCGCTCGGGCCCGTGACGTCACGCGGCGCCTCCGCCAATCGATAGACGATAGGGGGGGAACAGGGTATAGTCCGCCGCGCCATCTTTGCTCCGTACATCATTTTAAAGAAACTGTTAAAAGTGCGATAAGTATCCTCGATCTGTGAGCAGTCGACGTTAATGTGTGACAGTGAGGGAAGTGGATGCTTCTTTTCAAGGAAGGTTAGTCCACACCCAGTCTTTTCGGCTGCAAACAACCAACCTACCCTTAGAGGATCACCTTAAATACCCTTCTTACATCCACACGAATAACACAATTGTGCAGAAGAGAGCGAGTGATTTATTGCCTGCTCAGGTGGTCCACGGCAGATTACAGCTAGCATCCAATTGTTAATATCATTTCGTGTGCTCAGCGCTTACGAATATTGTTATAGCTCGCAAGTGGCCAATTAAACTGTGATTCATTCGGGGAATTCTGTCCACCGTTTAGAATCCACGTTTGACGGTTCGCGGGGTTCAAAAAATATTTTGTGGTTGACTTCATTTAATTTACTGCACATTTGACCTAGTTTATTTTTTAAAATAAAGTTAACTCTTACAATTCTCCGATGAAACTATCAAAAATGAAATGTTAAATTTTTAAACATTTTGAAAACCTACAAAACTTTTGATACTAACAAATACACAAAAATTACAAACCCTCACAAAAATTTCATGTTTTAATGCTAATAAATATATTTATAAGCTTTCGAATGCTCATCTGTGTATCTAATGTATATTATTATAATTGTGTGTGTATAACTTTGAAACATGACATTCAAGGCGTGCGTTACAAAATACAATATCCATCTTATAAATCATAATTAACATAACTCAATTGAAATCATGTTTCAAAAGTTTATAAATGTCTTTAATCTTACAAACAGATCTTACAAACCGTAGTAAGATTTAATCGAATTGTCCGCCATGATATTAATTTGAAACGCGTGTGTGTGTTGGAATACTAGCGCTACTCCGTGGCACGGCCTCTGGTTTTGCAGGATAACAATAACTCGTGGAAAACTCACCCCCGTGCAAAAAACTGTTGAAGATTTGATTTGATTGCGTTCACGGGGAATGAGACTTTTTGTTCAGGTTCAGTTTCCCTTGGATCGTATGGCGCAAGCGTAGAGTAGAATTGCTGAGCCTACGGCGCGGCCGTCAGGCGTAATACCGAACCAACACATTCATTCACCCGCGCCTACTACTGACTACTTAACTGACTAGAGTGACTAGCAAAGCAAGAATCACAGCCTCAGATTATGTAGTCATGACGGGTTTCCAATGAACCACGAATAATTGCTCTGATGAATAGAAAGGATTTTAAAATTTCCAGCGTGGGCTCTTGTAGGCTGTTTTAAATGACAACGCCAAACGACTTGCCTAACAATTTTTCTTTGAGTTTTAAAATATTGAAACATTCATTCATCGGCATCGTTTTTATTTTGTAATAAGATACCCCACAAGAGTTTCAACTGCCTGGAACCAGTAGAACTTTGGCATCCCGGGAAAGTTGTGATTCTGGATTCTGAAGTAGGGGAGAACCTTTTCAAGAAACGTTTCTTTTCTGAATGGTGATCTTTATCAGGGCTGTATTGAGAATAACTCGGACTCTAGAACGCGACGAAATGAAATCAAATCTAGTCAATATTGAAACGAAAGAACACGAATTGGGAAATGATTGATTTTGATAATAGCCAATAAATGGTTGTCCCGTCTTGTTCAACCCTCTACTCAATTTAAACGGGTTGAAAAAAATAATTCTGGGGTGTTTGGCCATAATATAGGCTAAAGAGGAAAATTCGCAGCATGACAGCAGTAACAGTAAATTCGCAGCATGACAGCAGTAACAGTAAATTCGCAGCATGACAGCAGTAACAGTAAATTCGCAGCATGACAGCAGTAACAGTAAATTCGCAGCATGACAGCAGTAACAGTAAATTCTTTTGATAATGACAATTTTTTTTCAAATAGTCTTGGTTGTAATTAGAATCATACAATATTAAAGACCACGGGTTATTTCAGAGAATTTGAACAGTTATCAAATTTCGAAGTTAATTTTCATGTTCTGAAAGAGAAAGTTCGATTCCAGTTCTGTTATTATATAATTATGGGCCAGTTTAAGAACTGAAATAATAACAGAACTTGAAAAGAACTTTTACAGAACTTGAAAATTAACCTTGAAATTTGATGATTAACCGATACCAAATTAATGCAAACATAAGGCAGTTTTATTGGTCCTCGTACCATTTAATCTTCTACCAAATTTATTCAAATGCCCAATAAAATTTTCTGCATGAATCAGATATACATAGTTGTTATGATTTTCTCTTCCTATTTTCTCTTTTCACAAGGCATTATTTTATTCTAGAAAAAAAAAAATTTTTTTTCTTCATATTTCCAATGTTTAAATATTCAAAAATATCTCCTTAAAAGGGTTTTTAGAAATTCGCATCATTTTAAAAGTTATAACCATTTTAATGTCGCGGTTTAGACGGAATCTGAATAAAACAAAATTTTAAACGCATTTTTTCTCAAACTCACTTTTTTCGAGACAGTTGACACGATATCTCAAGTTCTACGGAATCAATTTGCTAGAAATTTGGTGTGAGCCTTCTCTCTACATTACTCTATGGCGGGAACTAAAACTATAACAATATTTAAATTTTTACTATTTTTAAAAAATTTGGAAAGTCAAAAAAACTGGTAAAAAAATGTCTTTTTTATTTCAGGCAGCTGCCATTTTGCGAAAAATATATTTTTTTACTTTTTCTTAGTTCGGGCCATAGCAGCATTTGTTTGAATTAAGAATTAATTTGTTTTGTTTTTTTTTAGATTACTAGGAGGGTTGCAATTGTGTCAACCACGGCGAGCCATTTTTTAGACCCCCACTTCAACACCCTGTAACTCTACGAATTTTGAATTTTTTCGTTTGATTTTTTTTATTTATTCTTTAATGTTTAATCAATATTTGGTGGAATGAGGGCTTGTAAAAATATTTTGTTTTTTTTTAATTGCACCTGAAAAATACCTACAATTCACGCTTCTAGACTAGAATATCCCCTTAATAAATGTTATTCCTTTTATGCATAAAATTTCGCTATAACTTGCTTAATGTTGCATTCTAGCAATTTATTTTATTTAAAATCATGTTTTATAAGTTATATTACCCACACACAGGCAGTGCATTTAGCGGTTTCCCATTACTTATATTTATTTTTATAATTTACACTTGTTTAATTGTATTATAGTTGTATAAAATTATCGGAAAAAATAAAGAAAAAAAAACTGTAAAACAACTCGTCCAAAAATTTCACAACTTTCCATTTCACTCATTACAGGCAACAATAGAGGTGCTATTAAGAAAGCCTTCTTATCGTTGAATAATGCTTTCTATGCTTTTAATAATTAATTACCCTTCTGAATTAAAGATAGTTAGATAGAAAGTGTAGGCTTGAAGATAGACTTTGAAGACAGTCCTCTCAAATATCTCCAATTTATTTCATTCTTGGCGACCCTTACACTTTTCGAACCGTGGGACCTCCGTTTCTCTGCCCGTAGTAAGTTGATTCTTAGGTTTCAAATATCCTTTGGTAGTGCCCAGAGCTATTATCCACTCGTCAGTTTTCCTGACAGCAAGTACGGCTCTTTCCATGGACCTTTAACGAAGATCATAATGGGAATCCGCGTTCATTCAATACGAGAGATTTATCTAACAAATATTCGGCTCGAAGGATCATAACTATGAATTATAAATATGTGGGTGGTGTATGTAAATACGGCAAAAACTCGCTGGGCGTAATACGCTAAAAATATTTGATTTGAATCTACTCGGATACAAAAATATATCAACAAAATGCTAATGAGCAAATCTAGATTTATATCAAGAGACAATAACCTTATAGAATGTCGTCTGCTGCATAGGCGGCCCTTAAGATGTTATTTTTCACACGTTAGAAACGGTGCACAATTTGAAAATATTTTATGACAAACACCGATTAGGTTAAGTTGTTCATCCGAAGAGAGTAAAATTCACAATGATTTAAAATTACAATGAAAATAAGTTGTGGTCTATTCGCAGTTCAAACGGGCACAATACATTTTAGTATCCCTGGAAGCACATTGAGACCGCCGAACAACCACTTTGTGATAATTTAAAATCAAGATAAAAAAAAAACTAAAAACATGTTATGATGCCTAACCAAACACGTTTTGTGGAAATTTGTTTTTGATAATGATCCTGTAATACAAATTTGCAAAGGGCCGCCGGTATCAATGGTCTCCTTTCGTTATTTTATAACTTGACCCAAGATTATATCCCAAAATATTATACCCCCAATTTACTACAGGACGATACTTGAGTATTCCCGCTGAATTAAAATTCCAACCCTCAAGACCTTTCCTTGATCCTTGTGATCTATCCTTCCCATTACATGAACCAGTGGGTTTATCTTAATTTATTCATAGATACCCAAATGCCTGTTGACGTAGACTTTGGGATCTCAAAATATAATAAAATTATTTCCAGCATTCCAATTCCAATAGACGCCCACAACTTCCTTAGAAAGCTACCTGATTTTATTTCTAGAACAAAACTGAAGGGAATTGAGGTACGTAATCTCAGAATTACGAAATGAACCAATCTTATCTAAAGGTCAAAATAATTCTAGATATTTTTTTTATAAATTTAAAAACACAGAAAGATCTAAATGTGGGTTGTTACATAATTTCTAAAATATAAATGTGGGTAGTTATATAATTTTTCGTTCATTTATCTATAAATACGAAACTGCGTGTGTTTGTTTTTCACGCTTTCATGCATATATTGTAGCTTTCACCAATAGAAAGCTACATTTATGCGAGTAATAAAGGCTGTATATAATGGTAAGGTCTGGCGTTATGAAAATTTATTTATTATACGTTTATTGTCCCTTACAAAAGCCTGGTAACGTCAGACGAAAAGCAAAACCAATCGTTGTCTTGGTAACTATGGTGGTATATTTGCAGGAAATTTTATTTCAGGCGTCGTAGTTAATATCTATCTATATAAATAAAAATTAATCTCCAAAATGTTTGTACGCGCATAAATTTCAAACGACTGCACCAAATTGGATAATTCTTTTTTTACTACTGGTGAGCTCTGGCATTATAAAATTTGTATAAAAAAATTGTAATAGGCGGCACGCGAGATGTTTGAAAACTGAATGTAAAGGAAATGAATGTATGGAATGAGGATGGGGGGAAGGGGGGAGGGAGGGGGGAGGGGGGATTAAGTAGAGGGAAGGTGGAGGAGGCGGAGTGGGAACGCGAGAGGAGAAGGGGAGGCGGAAGGGGAACGGGGCGAATGGGAAAGGACACGCAGGGAGAAACAATTTCTTTATCAAATGGCATAGCAACGCATGCCGGGTACCAGCTAGTATGTAATAAAATATTAGTCATATGTATTTTAACGGCTCCAACTTGTTGAAATAAACTTGTTTCAATGGAACTTATTAATATTAACGTTTATTTGGAAATTTAATTGAAATTGCTTGACTTCTGGAAACGTGTACACACTGTAGAGACGCAAACGCTTAGAAAGGTGGATATCTGATTATATTCTATTGTATAGTTTTGGCATAGCTACGCGAAATACGATATTCAGAAATTAATTAATATGCACCCTAAATTACCTTATCTTTATTCAGTTGAAATATTGAAATATATAACTTATCTCAGAAGTGACCTTGGTCCACAATTTCCACGTATGAATAATCTAATAAATTATCTAACCCTTCTTTGGCAATGCTCAAGCTGTTCTCAGAATTGATAGATTTTTAAAAAATGCGGGTAGGACACAAAACCATAGATATATTCTGTCAAATAAAAGAAGAAAATATTAAAAATGGAACTACAAAATTTGTAGTTTGGCAACATCAATTTACCTGTAAAATATTCTTTTAAAGTGCAATGACACTGATTGTACAGAACACAGTAAACCACATTTTAAAAAGCATTTTTTGTTCTTAAAGAAAAATAAAATAAAATTGAATAAGCACTGTTGCTAAGGTACCTACTTAATGATATAAATTTGATTAAATGGTGTTTTAGTGATTTGCTTTCATTAAATTTAAGATAAATTTGAATTTAACAATAGATAGAAAGGGAGAATCACTGATGGTGAGTTTAGTTACATTACTTTTAGATTTGAATGAGTTAAATATATTCAGATCTAAAATTAGAGACATGATCTAAAACCCGGGCAACTATAGGTATTTAAGCTAGTATTAAATAAATGTGAGCAATTTCTAAACTGTGCTTTATATTTTATTACAATATCGTTACGCTTCATTACGTTAACACAAAATTGCAAAAGTATAATAATAATATACCCATACGCAATTCTAATTTTGAGATCAGTGGGTATTGAAGTGAAAAAATATTTTTTTCACTTTTATACCTTTTTTATTTTTTTTTAAATGTACGTTACACAGCTTTACATAAACACCACCAGTTTATGTTTAGTGTGGCCATTTGAACAACAGTGGCGCCCTATTATGTTTTCTACTCTTATTTGACAAACTGTATGCTATCCCGTACGTGGTGTCATCGTTTTAGTATCTTCGGAAGAAAGAGGACAAACTTCGGTGTCGTCCGTACGAGCTCTCGCTAGGACCAGTTTAAGTCCACAAATTAGTGAACTAGTTCAAAGAAAAGTTGTTCCTTTTGAAAACCAGATCACGGAAATAAATGGGTAACAAAATGCAACGAGCGCAAGTTTTTCTCTTTCTTTGTGAGTTCCCAATTTTACTACAATGCTGACAATGTACGTTGCAAACCGTGAAGCAGAATGGATTTTTGCAAAAAAGTCTAAGAAAGTTATTTTAGCGTTTAATTATCCGATGTATTTTTATTATTAGTTGATATTATGCATATTGTTACTAAAGCGTCCTTGAAGTGATTATTCACAAAAACGGTGTTGTACAAATTACCCAATAATCACGATTATTATTAAGGCAAAGCTTGACATGAAACAACTATTTTAGACTAAGTACTACTACGAATCGGTTAACATTATGAAAAATCCAAAAATTTGCTTTGTACAAATTGATGCGTTTCCTTTCGTTTCGCTTGAGTAGAATTTAAATAAAATTGTTTATTACTGTATAAAAAGTAATTTTTTTTCATTAGAATTGCATGAACGCAAATAAGAAACAACTTTAAAAAAAATCGATATTATTTCTGTGATAGTTTTCCTTGATTATTTTATTATTGTTTTTAGAAAATTACTAGATTTTACCTTCGCTTCGCTCGCACGAAATTACAGGGAAATTACTGTATAAAGAATTTTCCCACTTCGCGATCGGATGAACGGTTAGCAACGCATAATTTCATTATGCCAGAACTCACTATTGTATATAGAAACCATCGCGGGCATGCGCACATTAAATCCCCAAAGTTTTATCGTAATCGGATGAACGGTTAGCAACGCATAATTTCATGATGCCAGAACTCACTATTGTACATAGAAACCATCGCGGGCATGCGCACATCAAATCCCCAAAGTTTCATCACAATCGGCTTAGCTACGCATAACATCTCGCCCACACACATACAAACCCAGGAGCAATCATATTTTCATTTTTATATATATAGATTTACAAAATAAACAAAAATCAAAAATTACTTTTGCGCTTGAAATTCAGCGTTTATGGATTCCATTTGCCAAGCGATTTTTATGCCTATTACCTGTATACGTAGTGATATAAGGCATACTAAGAATATACACATTTTCCTAAAAGTTACACATATATTTTTCAATATATATGATACGTAATATCATGTATTCACGTAATACTATTTTCTACAACCCGGCCCAATTCGATGAACTGAAAAATACTGAAAACAATAAGATATCTTGTCACACTCTTTGACAGTTACATTTACTTTAATAGAAATAGCTAAAAATAGTTATGTCGAGCGAATTGTAGACAGGAAAAGCTCTGCAATTGTGATGTTTTTCCATTTTCAGCTCACTAATTTTCTACTTCCCGATTTAATCTAATAAGATTTTTCTAGTTTTCATTCCCCATGATCTAAAAACATTTTTGGAAATTTCGTTTTCGATACAAGCTGTTGAGGTTTTCAAACTCCATCACATTGATGAGAATAAAATTTTTGAATAACATTTTGACAAGCTTATCGGCCGCCTTTCCGATCAAAACTTAAGCACTCCGGTCTTTTTTTTTTTTTTTACATTAACTCCACACAGGAGGCCTTGAGGAAAATAATTCCCCTCAGGGCCTGTGTCGTCTGGGATGCTGTGTGGAGGGTCTTTTTGAAGAGAGGAATCACCTTTATGGAAGTTTTTTTGTCTTAAACGACAGATTTATAAAATTTTTGTGTTATTTCCGCTTCGCAATTAAAATAAATGAAATATTTCTGAACGTAGCCAAAAAAAAATTGAAAACTTTTTTTGAAAGGTGATGGAATACGCTTACAAATTGTATTATTACAAATAAACATTAATTTAGAATGCAAACATAAAAACTTCTAAAAATGACTCACGTGATGTTTTTATGTGAAAACAGCACTAAAATCACGGTTAACGTAAAAAAAACGCTTATTTTATTAAATGTATAATAAACAATTTATTCACCTCATTTTTTTACCATTTCATACAAAAATATTTAATAAAAAATTAACTAACGGCGCGTTTGCGTTTTGGCGGGTGAAAACTGTTTCTACAAAATTAGTATTTCTTATCTATGGACAGCTTTGCATAGAGATGTGAAGTGTGATTATTATAGATATTCTCCTTTTTGTTTTAAGGTTGTCACTAGAAAAAACACGGGGTTATAACCATTTCTGTGAGAACACACGCGTTAGCTTGAAAACAAGCTTAGTTAGGGGTCGGAGTGGTTAATCAAAAGCTGACAGGCTGAGAATCGACCGACCACCGTTCAAATGTCAAAAATTCAATATGGCACTGATCTGATCTGAGAAATAATCCAGCATTTTTTAAGTATTAAAATAATAGAAAGTCTTTTATGGCAGTTAAGGCCTTAGTTCAAAATTAAGTGTTCTTATTCCGACCCACACACACGATGTATCCCGAAAAAGAATAATGCGAAAGTCTGGCTAGAGTTAGTATTCCAGCTATATAACATCCCCTAGTAGCTAGTTAGCACGTTACCAGCCGCCAACACAGGCAGGTAGACATAATGACCAAACGTGCTGCTGATTTTTTGCCACCCTCCACCCTGATCCGCGTGTAAACACGCAAGTGCCGACTACCCCACGCGAAGAATCCGTTTTTGTATTCGCACTATGTTTAGATACTGCTTTTATTTATTACAGCCCTGACCCTTTTTTCACAATTGCCTTCCCACGTGTTAAGTTAAAGTTGTTATGTGTATTTCACGCTCTACATTTGCGTGTTGTTATGATGGATTTGCTCTCATTACGCAAATTTGTTGTTTCCACGTGTGTGCGTTGTTATCACATATTATTATGAAGGTATTGTTACATAAATGATTTGTAACAAGGTTTGGATCCTTTTATATACATTATAACTATGGTTTCGATGTGGCACCTCCAATATTTACGCAATGGCCATTAGTCAGATTGCCAACTCTGGATCTTTTTGGGTCACAACGGTTGCCAAATCTGCGATGAATTCATAAAACTTGAAGATTGAAATGGGAGTAATCAATTTAATCATGTTCATTCCATGTTCGACAGCTTAGAGTAGCGGACTGGGAACGGACGGATCCGCTCGCCGATTTAGAACAAAAAATGTTTTTTTTTTTTTTAAATGAGGTTTTCATTGTTCTATATTTTCAGTGTCATTGCGCTAAACTCGTTGCTTGCCGAGTACGCGCGGGCGCACGCCAAATTAAACAAAACATAATATTTGACAGTTAAATTGGTTTTGCCAGCTTACAAATTTTATGGTTCCAGTTTTAATATTTTCTACTCTTAATTTTTAGCCCATTTATCTTGACAAACCAAAAAAACTTTGGATGTCTACTCTGCCCGCGTAAAAATGGAAACTTGGGAAGTTAAAATTTCAGCCAGATTGTCAATGCTGCAATGGTGGTAATCGAGTTGCTAATTAATCGAGATAGGATGTTAGACGGTGATCTCGATTAACGTGCGTCGATTTTACAGTGGAATTTCGTGATATTTATTTATGCGGGAATGTTTTTGAGGACAAAACAATATTTGAATGCTGAAGGAAAAATCGGAATTTTTTTTATAAATTATACCAATATATAATATTTTAATATTAACTTCACACAGGAGTCATATTTGGAGATGCTTTAGGTACGTAGGTACCTGCCAAACTTCAACTTTAACCTTATTTTTCAACTTCTATTTCCCATTTCCTTCCACCTCACAACAGTCCAACTAGTTGCTGTCATCGTGTTCAGCTTCAGCTTTGACAAATAATAAATTAACATTCGAATTTTCCAACCCCATAAAAAATAAATATTTGGTTTAGATAATTAACTACCATTAATAATTATTGCAAACGTTCTGAAAGCATGTTTTTGACTTACAATAATTGATCCATATATTAGTTATCGTGGAAAATTGAGAGTTTTTTTACGTATACCCCAGCAGCTTACACGGTAACACTAAAGTGCCTACTTTTGTCGTTCACGGTCGTTCATTTTTCGACCTCTCGACTCTGGCAACCTCGAATTAAATTGACTTAATATTCACTATTCACTTAAGTCCGTAACGTCAATCAATAACCTAAAACCTTACTTCTATTTTGTTAATAGCACTTTCGCTGGTTCGCTAGAGACGTTAGAGGAACAATTTAATTTTCCCTGTCCTTTATCGGGAAAATACATCAGGAGGGGAATCTATTAGTTGGATTTAAGCAATTAAGAGCGAGTACTTTGGCGTTAGCTGGCGGGCAGAGGGTGGCGCCTGGCAGGCACTAGCCAGGTAGGTACTACAGTCACTAGTCAGGCACCAGGTAGGTACTACAACAGGCACAAGTCAGCCACCAGGTAGGTAGGTAGGTAGGTAGGCATTGAGGCAGGTACGCCGTTAGAGTAATATCGTAGCCGGGAAGATTGGTCGTTTGCTAAAAACGAACGCCAGTACGAACTTAGCTGCAGGTAAGCCCATTTATCTTGACAAACCAAAAAAAACTTTGAGTGTCTACTCTGCCCACGTAAAAATGGCTACTTGGGAAGTTAAAATTTCAACCAGATTGCCAATGCTGCAATGGTGGTAATCGAGTTGCTAGTTAATCGAGATAGGAGGTTAGGTGGTGATCTCGATTAACACACGTCCATTTTCATGACAATTTCCATATCGATTCTCGTGTTGGTATAACCTACCTATTATACAATTTCATGATATTTATATATGTTGGAATGTTTTTGAGGACGAAACATTTGAATGCTGTTGGGCTGAAGGGAAATAGACTGGGAAGAGGAAGGTTGGGACGTATCTGGCTATTTAGATCTGGTCACCAAACACGACTAAAGCCAATGTAGTTAAGTGGCCAAAATAAGAAAAGTAAATTTTGATATTAACATTATTTAAATACAATGTATTTTTTTTTAAAACTTATCTACGCATTTGAAAAACTTACGAGCAAAGTGGAAATTGCCGCCAGCCGGATTTGAACTAGGGCAAATAGGGTGATCGGCAGGAAATACAATCGACTGCTTCAAGCTGTGTCCACACAGCGGTCTGCAGTTCTCGTAGAGAGAAAATTATATTTAATTAAATGAAGACATTATGAGCAAAACTCAATAGAAAATCTGGAAACAGAAAAATCAGAAAAAGATATTTGCACCTCTGGGACTCGAACCCAGGACCTCTTTCTTTCCGGGCGAGTGCTCTTGACCACTGAGCTAAGGTGTCGAAATCCAATTCGGTCACTTTTAACAGTTAAAAGTGACCAAAAGTTAAATAAAAAATAATAATAGAAAAATTATATAACAAAACAGCTTTTTATGTGAACAATATTCCTATTCGTCTGGAGCCAATAAGACTATGGAATCTCCAGTTGGAGTTTGTTGCGGGGCTGAACGTAGTGAGGGGGAAGGAAATGGGAAGTGGAAGGTGGGGAGTGTCTGACTATTTAGATCTGGTAACCAAATACGTCTAAAGCCATTTCAAGCAACGTTTCTTCCACTCTGAAACGTGCCGCAAGTTTATTGTATAATTTTAAATTGATAAACTGATCAAATAAAATTTACTTGCGCACGCCGGGATTTGAATCCGGTCTGTAGTATTTCAAATGTATTTGTATTTCGAATACTTTCAAATGCTTGTAGCAGTTCGTGTATTTCCAGCCAAATTTACTGAGCTGTTGAAACAACGAACCTCTGGACCGTAAAGGCATACTGATTTACTTGGATGTTTTTGATTCTTACATGTTTTGATTGATTATTATTTATTATTATTCATTCTTACATTCATTCTTACATTCTTACATTCTTTGATTCTTATATGTTTCCAAAGAATGGCTTTTTAAATAATATCAGTTTGAACAGGGCATTGAAAATAATCCCGCATTCCATTTCAGCCACTTTATTGGATTTAGAAAGTGTCCAAGAATGTGCCCGTTTGTGTGTATTAAAATAAAAGAAAGAAAATCTAGAAGGCAAAATCTACAACTGAAATTTGATTAAAAAATACAACGCCGTAAATAAATACAGAAAATTTGAACAACATACATATTGTTTAACGTGGATTTCTCACAAGAGTTCTAACTTTTCCAAAGTTTCAATTTGGGAGGCGGATGTGGATACCGCCGCCCGGGAACCATTTATTGGATAATGAAAACCTCTACCACAGGTCATCCCAAGTAGTTCGCTATGTTCCAGAAAGATTTTTTTTATATTTGAAAACGTATTATCATTATTACCAGGCACACAGCCACGCCCATAGCATACTTCTATCGCCCTGCATCTTCATTGAACGCTTTTATAATTACCGTGACGATTCACGGCTACGGTACCGTGACGGCACAAAAAGCAATAAGCATACGTTCCTTATCGCTATTATGCTGCAGCTCTTTCTATTTCGCTATTTTTGGTGACTTACAACACATTAAATAATGGTGAGACACACAAAGTACGTGCGACTGTTTCCTCCTAAGTACTACTTTTTTGCGACGGGAACTGCGTTTCAGTTACTATATTTGTGTGAGGGAGATGTATGATAAAAATGAATGTGTGTTTCTTTGGGGGGGGGGGGGTGCAGACCCACGTTCACCGTTTGTCTCATTTTCGACCGTTGTTATTTAGTGTGTAAGAAAGAGTTGTAGCATTATTTGTCAGAACAAAAGCAAAACCACCATCGCATTGAAATTTGACGTTTTTGAATTTTCGGAATTCACTTACACTTCAATTTTATCATTGTAACTATATTCCATACTTTAAAAATTATCGTTCCATGGCAATTGAGAATAAAGTCAACTCAACACCTCTTTGAAAAGTCATTAAAAGCTGTGAAAAAAATAATTTTAAAATATCCCATAACCCTAGCCGAACGTAACCTATTTAACCATATTTAAAAAAAAAATTCATCACTTTTAATGACATTACTGAGATGGTTCTGAGTTGGTTTCATTCCGAGTTGTCCAGTCACCGTAGTTGTCCAGTCACTGTAGGGGTCTACGGAGACGTCACGGTGCGGTGCGTGAGAGAAATGCAAGAGAATGATTACTTTTTTCCTTTGGAGGAAACAGACCTACGTACATTGTGGATCTCATCTTTTGAAAGAGTTGCAGTGCATGTTTATTACCGTAACCGTGAATAGTCACGGTAATAATAAAAGCGCTCATTGGCCAGATACAATTAAATTTATTAAATCAGAAAAATTTCGCCTGTCAATTTAAATGGGCATATTTTCTCTTCAGAGACGCTTGAGAAAGTTCTAGATTGGCTGTAAGGTCCCGCCATTTTTGTAGGGCGTTGCATCCCCCGTCGTACCCCCATCCTTCCCCTATTTCCCCTACTCTTCCCCCTTCTTGCGAGTAGCTTCATCCACCGACCACTATTCATATGGCCTATATTCCTTTATTGCCTCAATGCGAAGGATATTATATAAAATGAATAAAACGAACACACAATTTTGCTAGCCATATTTTACCATGCACTAGAACCAAGAATGCCGTTGCTACGAATCGCAAAATAATGATTATTTTAGGGATTTTGTTCTTTGTTGTACTTTAAGATAACTTTGAGGTAAAACCTTTCAGTTTCCATTACCAGGGCAGATAATAGCGTAGTAGATAATATCATAAAAAAATTATGTATTAGTATGATAAGGAAATCTAAAGTAGGTTTATCAGTTAAGTAAATTGCACATGTACATATTACATATAGGTATGTATAAACTTGGTATAAACCTACCATACTGTACACTGTTGTATTTCCCTAAAATAAAATAAATAATTAAAAAGTTGAAACATTTACAGAGTGTTAACAATTATTACATTAATGAAATTTGCTTTTGGGACGTGCGTAGATATTAATGCTCCAATTAAAAATGTTCATAGCATGCGTGATCAAATCAATGATTAGCTGTTAATAGATAGAGAAGCTACCAGTGAAATAACAGAAATAAATAATAAGCAATATAAAACATAGTAAATATGCAAAGAGGAACAGAGAAAGAGGAGAAAAAAGAAAGAAAAGTATAAAAAAAAGCAATTACATCGACGGTCCTAAAAACAATGTCGGATCTGATAAAAATTGAAAACCGTTTTTAATTTTTTTATTTCTTTGATATATTCAATAATATTATTATTCAATTTGTAAGAACATTTTATTTATAAACAAGTTCTGCTAGGTAATTTTATTACGCGTGACAGCTGTTACGCCTTTTGAAATCATTATTAAACTGTGAAGAACCTTCAGAAGGCGAAACAGCTGTCACGCGTAATAATAACTACCTAGCAGAACTTATTTATAAATAAACTGTTTGTATAAATTGAATAATAATATTATTGAATATATAAAAGAAATAAAAAATTAAAATGGAATCTACAAATTAAACTTGATAACAATATATGAAAACCGTTTTGTTAGCTTATTTATTGGCTTATTTTGTTGATTTAAAAGTCTATAGTATTTTCTGTATTTTTAATGAATTAAAATGAAATGCAAAATATCAAAACAACACTTTAATTCTTAATCTTAAAAACAGTAAAAATGCAGAAACACAAATTTTAACAGCTCTACTCAAAACTACAAAATCGTACATCCGGCATTTTTATTTTAAATACTTCTATTTTCCATGACATCATTCATTTATTACACGCCCTAATGGGCTGTTGCATTCAAATTTTATAAGTTGTTTGTATCACTATTATTGTAAATATTTAAAAATTAAATAAAAAAATAAAAAAAATTACAATGAAAAAATGTAACAACCGAAGTATAAAATAAAATAATATTTATGTAAAGATGTGCACAGAGACAAAGAATCCTCACAAAATAGATATTCAATATAACAAAAATAGAAGAAGGTATATACGTCCATTGTATATTCGTCTAGCTTATATTCTAATAAAATTAGCACATGTTTTAAAAAATATATAAGGCTGTTTAGAAAGATGTCCATATCGTCACATTCTATGGCATAATATGGTATATGGTAGACTAGCCGTTGTTACCATTCGGCTTATTTTAAGTTTATTTTGAGAGATTTAAAAACACTTAATCTTGTCTTAGTCTTGGGTTTTCACGGTTAAATTGGTATTTCAAACCATCAAATTGCTCATGATAGAAATGACGTTGCGAGCTGAAGAAAAAAAAGTTGCGTTATCGAGAAATTTCAGACGCTAAGCGGCTACGCTAAGCGGCTACGCGGCTTCGCTAGAGGTGACGCTACGCGGCTTCGCTAGAGGTGACGCTACGCGGCTTCGCTACGAGGTGATGCTGCGCGGCTTCGCTACGAGGTGACGCTACGCGGCTTCGCTATTCGCTACGCGGCAGCGGATGCTTTTTCCGTGTCTTTGTGAATGTAATCATTCGTATTTCACTCCCTTCAGCCACAACGCATACCTACCCCAATCGGGGATACCGTGGGAAACATTTCGCCTGTGGCGCTCTTCCACAACTTACTCAGAAATACAATTATTTTTTCACTCCCTTCGATCTCGTCACATACTGTTGGGGATGCCATAGTTCCATATGCACTGAGGTTATTGAGGGACTAATGTGCAATATTCGCAGATCTTTTGTTATATCCATGTAGGTAAACTACACATTAAAAATACATATGCATGCAGAACCTTTTAAGAGAGTTTTCGGGTAAAAAAAGTTGGGAAAAAAGTTGTAATTTAGAAAAAGTTCTTTATCTTTTTTATTTCTACCGTCATGTAAAATCACCTCCCGAAGTTTGTGCACTTTACCCCATGACACCTTTATATTTAATTTTTATTTGTCTTTTACAAATTCAAAATAACACTTTCATACGTAAATTGTGTAGTACGCAATTCTAAATAATAATAGCGGTATTTCTAAAGTTATTAAATTATTTTAAAGTATTAAATGCTCACATATTTCACGAATGTTGCGCGAATACCCCCTTCAAATACCCCCCAATAAAATTATAGAAAAATTGTGGTTTGTTATTTTCCAGTAGGTTACGGGCTTTCAAAAGGGGCCCCAAACTCAGTATGCCCGTGGGCCCCTTCACGACCCCGCTTAGTTTAACGCCGGGCACATGTCAGCTTGTATGTTCTAGTTTATCTAACTATTTTTTGTTCCTTCCCTGTAAGCTCTAAAAAAATTAAGATGCCCCCTAGCTTGGAAGCTGGCGATGGCCCTGACTGTAGCTAGTAGCTACTAACTAATATGTAGCTCCTAGCCATACGTAGGCTCCAGCTAGAAGCGGGGTTATCGCGCTGTCATCGCCAGCGAGGATTTCCGGATTCCGCGGCCCCCGACCGCGCGCCACTGATCCCCTATCGATTCCTTTCCCCGCCTCCGTTACCCTGTTACCCTGTTACACAACCGAAGGGAAACGTTCCATCCATTAGCGAAAACATACATCAAAATTAAATGCAAATTTCTTTAGTGTACATGAATTTTAATTTAACGTTTTAGAAAAAAAAGTCCAGTCACGCGATGCTTTAATAATGCGTAGTACTAATAATATAAGCGTAGGTACGCCGAAACGGGCAACATAAAACATGCGCTTAGCATTCGACATAGAGTAATACTGACATTAATTTGAAGAAATCGAAATTACTTTACCACTTACTTAGTTTGAAAAGAAAGTGAGTGATTTAAATTTTTTTTGACTTTCAAAGTTGACCTATGAGTCGAAAATGGCATAAATTTTATGTAAATTTTAATAAAAATTACATAATTTATGTTTGTATCTCGCGCTGGAGTAATGTTCATGTTCGCCCTTTTGAGACACTGCCATTCTTTGAAACATTGCTTGAAATAGCTTGTTTGTATATTTAGTAGCTATTTTTTAATAGACAACTATTTCTCAACCTTCCTCACCAGCTAGTGGGCAGACGCATCCGCCACCAACATCTGGACAAACCCGGGTATTTCTCATCAAGTCCGGAATTTCGAAATTTGAGTCCCAAGTCATTGGTGCTGAGTCACATGCGTTAACTATGTATGTATTTTTTTATTTCAATGCACGCTATCTATACTACTACTTTTGTTTAAAAAGAAAACGCTAAAGAAAAAAAATATGATCAGTTTATTACCGTAAAAGTCCAATAATATTTACTAAAAAGACTGTTCATCTCAAATTAAACAATATTACTATAAATTAAAAATTGCGAATATATTAAAAAGATAGTGTTATTGTAAATCAAAACTTTCACTGCACAACGACGAATTTATAAAAAAGAAAATTCGATTTTAAATATGTCCCGCCAAATAAAATCATTCCCTCACCGTATTACTGATAAATAGGTCTGAGAAAATTAATAACATAAATTTTGGAGGTGAGTTCAAAACTGTTCACATAACTACTCGTACTAGCGTAGTTCTACAGACTCCTAAAATTTTTATGTATATGTACGTATAAAAAGTATACAAAAAACAGTTTCCTAAACCTTAGCGCTAGATTCATCGAAGCAAAATGTTGGAAAATTCCTCGGCAGCCACAAATAACACATTATTGTCTATTCGTATTCTATAATTAGTCTATGGAACATGCGCGAATAGACAATAATGTGTTATTTGTGGCTGCCGAGAAATTTTCCAACATTCTATTCGCGCATGTTCCATAGACTAATTATAATAACTGCACAAAAATTAATCATATTTTGATTGGTCTGATACACTAGTTGCTAGTTGTAAAGGGAACGCGCGCCGATTGTGGGAACGGATTATACAAATCAATTATTGCCGGGTATTTGAATTCGGGAAATCGATTTGCTCGAATTAATAATATCAGATTCAGAATAGACTAGGCATTCTGAAGGTATCGATTGTATCGTAATCATAATAGATACCATATAATATGTAGGAAGTAGAAATATATTGTTCCTTCACCGCTTTACAATAACCTATATACACAGCGTTCTTATATAATGAATTCGGTGTATAGGCAATAGTTATTTATGTAGATGTTATTTATGTAGATGTTATTTATGTATATAGTTATATATCTACACATTTTAAATAAATATTTTGAACTAAAAAGCAACCCGTAAAAATAAGGTTTTTACTACAAAACACCTATTTTCAATTGTCTTCTAAAACTTAAAACTATCTTTATTTTATTTTGACTGAGGTTTGAACCTTCCTACCAGTGATCGGAATCAACTGCGCTACAAACCGGGTCGAATCCGAAGTTGGTAAGGCCGAAATTTAATTTCGTATATTAAGTGCTATAATTTCTTCGAATTTCAGAAAAGTGTGTGTTTGTCCGCTTGTGTGTGCGTGATTGCCATCAAAAGTTGATAGAATGCCTTTTAATCGATAACGAATCTATCTGCTGAGTTTCAGCTCGTCAGATGTCGGGATGTGGATGAATTTCCGCTTCCAAGAATCCGCTTCATTCAATCGAGAAAGTAAAAGTGAAATTCAAAATAGATGTATTTTAAAAAATTTACACGCGTACAGGGTGTGCCAAAAGACAACTTTATCCCAGGCTGACAGGCCAACTCACGACGAACCAGAAATTTTGTAAAAATCGACAACCTAGATCAAAAGAGCTCATGAGAAATCATTTCAATAATTAGAAATTCGATTGATCCAAGTTGTCGATTTTCACGAAATTTATAAAAGTGACGATATATCAAAAACTAACGAAATTTCGATAATGTCATATGATTTTCTGGTTCGTCATGAGTTGGCCTATCAGCCCTTTAAGGAATAACGTTGCTTTTGGGACACCCTGAATAATATTCTGCAATGTTATGATACCAATATTTTTGGCCATTTTCCCCGATCTGAATGTTTACATAATGTAAGTGTGTAATTATTAGTTTTTTTTAAAATGCGAATGTAGTCCCGACCGCTCCCAACTTAGGATATGCTGTGAGGCTAAAGGGAGTAGTAATTAAGGGGGTATTCTAGTCTAGAGGCATGAATTGTGGGTGTTTTTTCAGGTGCAACAAAAAAAAACCGATAATATTTTTACCAACTTCTATTTTATGAAATATTTATTAAACATTAAAGAATTCATTAAAAAAATAGACGAACTAAAAAAATAAAATTCAGAAAGTTACAGGGTGTTGAAGTGGGGGGTCTCAAAAAAATGGCGCACCCTGGTTGACACGATTGCAACCCTCCCAGTAATCTAAAAAAAATAAATAATAATAATTCTTAATTCAAACAAATGCGGCTATGGCCCGAACTAAGGAAAAGTAAAAAAAAAAAAAAAATCGCAAAATGGCGGCTGTTTGAAATCAAAAATACGTTTTTGTACCAGTTTTTTTGACTTTCCAATTTTTTTAAAAATAGTAAAAATTAAAATTTTGTTATAGTTCTAGTTCCCGCCATAGAGGAATGTAGAGAGAAGGCTCACACCAATTTTCATGTAAATTGGTTTAGTAGAACTTGAGATATCGTGTCAACCACCTCAAAAAAAGTGGTTTGGAGAAAAATGGGTTTGAAATTTTGTTCTATTTAGATTTTGGTTAGATTCCGTCTAAACCGCGACATTAAATGGTTATAACTTTTAAAATAATGCGAATTTCGAAAAATCCTTTAAAGTAGATATTTTTGAATATTTAAACTTTGGAAATACGAAGAATTTTTTTTTTTTTTTTTCTAGGCTAGAATACCCCCCCTTAAGAGAATGAGACGGGGAAGAGAGGTTGCGAAATACCTGCACAGTCGTGGTTACCAAACACGGCTAAAGCCAATTCAAGCAAGTTTAGATTCTGAATGGCAATCTTTCAGCAGACAGAGCGCGACACTGGGAGTATCTTGTCTAGTGTTTGTACCTCGTCTGCCAGAAACCGTTTTTGGCTTCACGTCTCCGATTTTCCTCTCAAAAAAGGGTAATCTTTACTTTGCATACCTCTGATGAAGTAAAATGTGCCCAAATATTGGAAAAACGGGTGCAAAAGGCGTAACATTTCGAATTCCGGACAATAAGACCATCGGCAGAATATAATCGTTCTGACAGAGTGTTCCGAGCAAATATTGATAAAAGTGTTCCGCCGTGCTATGAATTTTGCATGTCCTCCGGGAGCACACACTTCAAAGGATATTATTATTTGCACACAAAGCCTTTGACGAAAACTTTGCTCATAGCTGAAATTTCGTATTTGTGAATGCAAATAAACACGGAGTTGAACAATTTAAGGTTCACAATCCCTGCTAAAATTTCCCTCAATTCTCTCGTACATACAACAACTGGGAGAATTCCTCGAAAAGTTAAAGATATTGCCAAGATTGGTAAGAGCCAGTAACTAACTAACTAACTAACCGTCACCCGTTCCTCTCAGGGGTAGGCGGGGAGGGTGGACCGCCCGGCTTTGTCTTAATATTCACATCATAGAATAATGAAGAACCCGAGACGTTTTCGGTGATCCAAAAATCTGGCCCTAAAATTGGACCCTAAAATCCCAATACGAAGCTGTGTTTCATCATTATTATCATATTGAAATTCAAATGGTTCAAGCGTAAGGCCTCGATCAAATTGAGCGAGTTTACAAGCTACTAGCCGGTAAATTTAAAATCGGGTGAATTGGCGAATGAGATTGTCGTGATGACACACAAAACTGTCTACTCGCTCAATAGCGACAGTAGGAGCTAAAATAACGACTGCCGTGCGAACCAATTCTGTCGACATTTTGTAGAAAACTTGAGCTTGCAGCTAGCGCCACACGCTAGCCAGTAGCGAGAATAGCGACTCCCGCGAGAACTAATTCTGACAGTTACGAAATCAGCTGTTAGTAGGCCGCCATCTTGAGCGAGAAGCGAGTAAAGTTGACCACCTTTCACATTTTTTCGTAGATTGTCCACAATCTGCTGGTTAGCAAGTAATACGATGAGTTTACTAGCAGAAAATGAATTTTCCAGATAGTAGCTTGTAAACTCGCTAAATGTCATCTAGGCTTAAGAAAGACATAGCGTGTGCTAAATGGACGTTAAGTCAGCGGTGACCTTGGTTTCAAATCTACTTGGAAGAAATTTCTTGTGTATAAAGCCTCGATGACATTGAGCGAGTTTACAAGTAATCTGGGAAATTCACTATATGTTAGCAAACTCAGTGTTATCGTATTACTTGCTAACTAGCAGATTGTGGACAATCTATGAAAACAGTTGAAAGGTGGTCAACTTTACTCGCTACTCGCTCAAGATGGCGGCCTACCAACAGCTGATTTCGTAACTGTCAGAATTAGTTCTCGCGGGAGTCGTTATTCTCGCTACTGGCTAGTGTGTGACGCTAGCTGCGAGCTCAAGTTTTTTACAAAATGTCGACCTAATTGGTTCGCACGAGAGTAAATTACTGCTACTATCGCTACTGAGCGAGTAGACAGTTTTGTGTGTCATCGTGACAATCTCACTCGCCGATTCACCCGCTTTTAAACTTACCGGCTAGTAGCTTGTAAACTCGCTCAATGTAATCGAGGCTTTATTTATTCAGTGATTCGCAACTCTACATCGTAGTCCATTATTTTGATCCCTGCCATGACCAGACTCAAAAAACTCACTTTAAAATGGCTTGTCTTTTTGAGCGATTCCGACTTCTTCTATAGGGGAGCGTGATACTATATTAGATAACAGTAATATGTATCATAAAATATAAAGCGAAAAACGTCTCACAAAAACCCTGGAATGGTGTATACTGATTACTGATGTTGTGACTTTTACACAATTTTTCAGAATCTACGGCAAAGTACCTACGGTAAACACGCAATATCATTTCTACCATCAGCTTTGGAAATTTGAAATATTAATTTAAAGTCTTACTAATATTATAAACGCGAAATTTTGTATGGATGTGTGTGCGTTTGTTACTCTTTCACGCAAAAACCACTGAATGGATTTTAATGAAACTTTACAATAATATAGCTCATACATCAGAATAACATGTACGCTATATATAATAGTGAGCTCTGGCATTATGAAATTTGTATAAATGAAAATGTGTGTATTTCATATATTTTAGCGGCAGGGAGGAAAGGCAGGGGGAACGGGGAACGGGGGAGGTTGGGTTCGTGGAGAGGGAAGAGACGAGGGAGGGGGAAGGCGGGGTAGGTGAAAGAGAACGGGGACGCACGGAAAAGTACATGCAGGGAGAATCAATTTAATTCTTTGAATGGCTTTGCAACGCATGCCGGGACCAGCTAGTTTAACAATAAGCCACATTTGTTTACTATATTTTTTTCTATGATTGTTAAATAAGAAAAAAGTAATGAAATCTCGGACAAAGCCGCCTGGTGATTCCTGTTATGTTAAAAGAAAAAATATTTGCGTGTATCTACATAAAGTTTGATGATTTTTTTGTTGAAAATCGCTCCTTTATTGAGAAATAATTATGTAATACTTCACCAAAATTGGTAAATTGCTCCGGTAGTATATATCTGAATGTTACGAATTACGACCCGCTTTTAGAATATCGTTTAAAATTGTCAGTAGAACGCGCAGCGGACTGGGCGTGGAGGGTAGAGGGTAGAAAGGGCGGAGGGTACGTAGCCTCCTGTCCTGCCTACACTCGTTTTGAGGGCCGTCGAGTCCCGCCGGAAGTCTCTGGACGTCCGCCAAGTGAACTTCACCCCTAAAGGCTGTACGGGCCTAACCCGGAACTACTTGCCAAACACCCTCCCTCCCACCTTCCACTGGCCTCTCCTGACCCCTATACCTTTCTTTTAACTTCAAAAACTTTGTAATTTCTACAAAACTTCATCTTATATTTTGGTATCTTTGACCTCGTTGCATTCAAAATGATAACACAGTAAAATTAACAAGAAAAAGCTTTCCTTATTTCGATCAAACTACTTTTTTATGTTACCCTCACAAGAGCACCCCGCATCTATCTGTATAGTGTAAGGACAGGGGAACTCTGTGGCCCTCCGGTTGGGCGGCGTTGTGAGGCGGTTTAAGTTAGGGGCTGTAGAAAGGGATTTATTAAGACGATACAATATCCTAAAATATATTCAAAATCTTAATGACGTAAGTAAAGAAGCCGTGTACACAAATTGCGAATTGCGACCCGTGTATTGGACGGACCTACTGTCTAATTTGCCCTATCAAAGAAAAGAAGAGGAAGAAAAATAATGTGGGAATCTTAACGACGTAAGTGAAGAAAGGAAGAAAGGAAGAAAGACGGACGTACGGTCGAATTTGCCCTTGCAGGCCTGGAGATTCGACCTTTCTGCAGGTTTCATTTTAATTAATTCTGAAGAACATGTTACTAATGTTTAAGATATTCCTAAACGAATCCCTCCCGAAGTTATTAATTCATCGTCTAGAAAAATAAAATCTGGTGCCCACCGCTAAATTTATAGTTATATACGGGAAATAAAATTTTCAAACCGTTCTACGTAAAATATATTAATGGTGAGGTATAGTTTTTATGAATCGATATAAATAACTTACATCCCCGGGTCACGGTTTGAAAAAAAAAAGTTATTTTATTTACGAATTTGTCGGAATTTATTAAAATGTGAGCCTTGAGCAAACCCCCAATATTAGGGTATTATACCGCCTTAATGCGGGTCTTGAAGAGACATCAACTATGAACGTTGTTTCGCTCGTATCCGTCGAGTTACTTATCATTTTTATTTATAATTTTATTCGTCCCAGCATTCACAATTTTTTTTATCAAAATGTAGCATACCAAAAAAAATTTAGACTTGCCAGGTTTTTTACAGCAAAATAAAAAAAATCAAAACTCTGAAATTGATTGTAACGATTTTTCCAGCTGAAAATGCTGTGTTAAACGTTAGATAAACAAGAAGCCAGAGATCAGCGTTGTCAGGGGTCATTCATACTAACAGATAATTATTGCAATTGAGATCCCTTGACTGCATTATTTGTATGGTGTACGGTTTGTACGTGCTCCGCGAAGAGGCTTGTTATTCTAGTGTGCAAAAAATGCTACGAGTGTTATTCAGGGGTGGGGTGCAGAACACGCCATTAACCGAATTCTCGTATTCCAACTCCCATTCAATCCTTTAACAGGCGCTTAAGTGTGTCACTCGAAAATAGGCGAGAGTCGAGCGCAGGCGGGCTCCGTAAATGCCGGCAAATCGAGTTACACAACAATTATGTAGTGGGCCGCTGAATTAATGATGTACCCATCCCGGCGTAGCGGCACAGCACTCAGCAATAACTACTCCATCACGGTACAGCATTCCGAGGCTTAGTTCATAGGCCTAGCATTCACATGGCACAGCGCAGCACAGCACAGCTTAGAGCAGAGCGGTGACGGGCCGCACGTTACCCGAGTTGTAGTACACGCTGTAATCTACGGCCTACGGTACTGAGTACTGCTCTCGTATACGTCAGCATACGATTACACTCGCGGGAGTGGCAATGACCCCGTCGCTACTGCACTCCGAGATGTCAGAGATTCACACATCGCTGATTAATGGTGGGAGTGGAGAACTTGCTAATAATGATTGTTTTTAAGTTGATTTTTCACAAAAACGGCGCTCTACAAATTGTCCAATTATTATTATTATTATTATGATGTAATTTAGGAAATTTGGATTTGATGTTAAAAAATATTTTAGTATGGTTCTCGAAAAATTAGATGGCTACGTAGTAGGTAAGCATTACAAAAAAAGATATAACACAAAAAGAAGATACGTAAATACGCACGTTAGAGGGAGCGTGCTAATATTTAAAAAAAAAAACGATTATGATTGACTTAGAGTAGAGCAAAAATCTGTCAAATGTAAATAGTAGCATGAATTTTTTAATATCTATAACATGTTAAATAACAATAAAAAAATTTAGAGCAAACTTTGCGATTTTTTCCTCTCAAGAAATTTCATATAATTACCGTTTAGGCTCAGCAAATGAATAGATATTGTCTTCAAAAGTAATAAATATTTTTTTAAGAACTAAAAAACATAAAGTGTTTAAGGAAAATGCGGTATAAATCGGAAGAAATTCGGAATGTTAGTTCTTAAATTAAAAAAAAGAGAGTCAAATGAAATCGTGCACATAATAATGTTCTCAAATTTTCGGCATTCGTAGACTTGTGCTGTCAGCTTTGCAACTAATAACCGGTTAGTGAACCGGAAGGTTGATAAATGCTACGGGTCCACGGTACCCAGGCGCAGGCGTCGGGGGTTGAATTCGCTGCTATCTAATCTTCCATCTATAACATCCGTGAGATAATATAAAATAAAATAGAGTGTAAGCCAAAAAATCCCAAACAGACAAAGCCTGTGCTACCCCGTGGGTACTGTCACATTTATATAATATAATATCACTCTATTTGGGATGTGTGGGATTGCACTCACCTCCCCACATCCTGGAATAAAAACCATTATTATTATTATATTGTAGATTTAATAAATACACACACACACACACACACAAAATATTAATTAGCATAAAATAATCTAGCGAGAACCCACGGATATATTAAAATATGTGTAGGATTCGCGAATCTCATTGTCTTGAAAAACAAATACATACTGTCAATTTTTGTATATGTTTTTGTTGACAAATTAGCGAGATTTGATAATTAATTGAAAAGGATAAATAACTGTAAATCATACAAATTGCAGTATTCTTCTCCGAGCTTATTTTCTAATCTTTATTAGAATTCAGATAAACACCTTTGTGTGTTAAAAATTTAAACTAAACATATACACATTTTGAATAAATTATTTTATAAAATAATGTTGGTACCTACTTTATCGCTTGTCTGATATAATTTTATACTTATACAATTTTAAAACGGTTCCAAATTTTAAAATTAAAAGTTCATTGAACTTGAATAATTTTATACACATATTTATTTACATACATATTTACATATTTTACGCAGGAATACAATTTCATCGTACATGCACCCATGTACCGACAACCGAAAAAATATTATTTTTTTAAAGGAAAAAAAAAATAAAGTTACATGCGAAGTATGAACATAAAATATTACACTGAACAGAGTTTAATTAACTGTCATTTGTTGGTTATGTTTTTAGGAAAAACATACATTTTATACATCTAATGTTATTAATTAACTATTGTTTGAATGTTTTAACCTTTTCATGCAATTATTTACCGGTTCGTTCGTGAACGCCTGTTTGATACCTTCACGCACAGTGTACAAAAACATCAAGTTTCTGAACAAATTTCAGGATTCTCATAGTGTACGAAAACTTAGTTAAAAGTTACGAAGGTTCGACAAGTTTATATTGTAAGTCATGCTACGCGATACTCCCCCTCTCTCCCACCAACGCCCCACCCCATCTCCCACCCTTCTCATACTTATCCTAAACATTATGGGCTACGCGTTTTTCTATCTTTCCCGAAGGTTTTCCGGGAAAACTTTATCCAATTCTCGGCGTGTAAAGAAATTTTTATTCGGTAACGAATACTTTTTTCGCAAATTGGGTTACTCAACGTGTTGGGTGGGAATGACACTTACTACAGAATTCATTTTTAGCACCGTACAAAAGTCCGATTGCCCGAAACCGGCATTTTCAAGCAAGGAATTCAAAGAATCGAGATGGAATTAAATCGGTGAGTTACCTGTTTATTGACCACAGCTAAAGTAATTTCAGGGCTGGGCAAAATACATGCTTTGCTGTAATTAAAATACAAATTACAAACTACTTTTCCGCATGTATTTAAAATACTAAAAACAAAATACTTTCAATTTGTGTATTTGAAATACAATATTTTAACATTTTTTTTTATTTCAAATTCAAAATACAAATTACAAAATACATTTGGTTTTGGTAGAACCTTGGTTGCAATACATTGTCGTAAGTGCCCTTATCGAAGGGTGCGTTTCCAGAGAAGCAAAGCTGAGCAGAGTGAGACAGAGACGTGCAAAAATTAACCAATCATACTGCTCAGAAGACACATCTCGTCTTCGCTGCACTTGTAAAGTTTTGTGGTTTTGACGGAATTTGATCATCCATTATCAATTATCAATTACCACGCGTCTTCATGAATAAATACCGCGAAACGATGAAAACGACAATTGACAAGATACTTGTTTTGACGTACAGTGTTGCCAACTCTAAATATTAACATATATTGATCTGGATTCTAGCGTTTTCAGTCTATGTAATATCTATGTCAGTTCATTTTTCATTATCATTATTAAGATCGCTAAATATATTTGAAAATGTATTTTGAAGTTATAAGTATTTGAAATACAAATTACAAAATACCTCATCATCAGGTAATTGAAATACCAATTACAAAATACATTTTAGGAAGTAATTGAAATACAAATACAAAATACGTATTTGTATTTCAAATACGTATTTCAATTACAAGTAATCCAAATACCTACTGCCCAGCCCAGAGTAATTTAAATCAAACGTTTTCTTGTCCTCCAACCAGGACTACCTGGAGAGAATTTATCTAGATTTATAAGTGAATTTAGAATTTAGTGAATCAATAATTATCTGAATCTGGCAACGTCAAGAGTAAGAAACAAAAGAGTGTCTGTAAGAATGCCTATTTTTTATTTATTTAATAATCTTTTATACATTACAGTTTATCGTCTTTTTTCGACTACCATACTAGGCCCGTGTTTTTAATGTCAGATTATTAAAAATGCCAATGATGTGCCTGATTATTATTTATTTTATTCCGAAATGTGGGAAGATCAGTGTGATTCCACAGATCTCATAAATCATATACATATTATTATTTTTATTATTTATTGATTTGATGGGCTTTTACATGATACGTTTATAATTCAGACACGGTTTATAAATAAAAAAAGATGAACTATAATAAGCTTAGAAATAAACTCGTATGTTTAGTAATTACGAAATTTACAGGTGACCGAATAATTGTGATGAGTATAATACGTGACAAAATGCAAGATATATAAAAAGAAAACGGGAATAAGTTTTTACATAGTTAGATTAATATAGATATACACAAATATGTGCAATAGCCCGTATGTGATGCTCCTTAAATATCAAAATATGCTAGATAAAAATGTCATTCAGGTATTTCTTAAATAATGGCAAACTTGTGTTAAATACATCGATATTTGAGGGGAATTTGTTTCCAAGTTTTTTTTATTTTTTTTTATATGAATACCGCACAAGAGTCCCAACTGCTGCAGCCAGTGGGACTATGGCATCCCCAATTGGGGTATGTTGTGAGGCTGAAGGTAGTGGGGAGGGCAAGGAGATGGGAAAAAGGAAGGTGGGAAGTACCTGGCTATTCAGATCTGGTCACCAAACACGGCCAAAGCCATTTCAAGCAACTTTTCAATTCTGAATGGTGGTCTTACACCAGGGCAATACTGAGAGTATCTTCCACTCTGGAACGGGTCGCAAATATACTATTTATTATTTTAAATGAATAAATTGTGAAGTAACACAAATCATTCAAATAAAATTTATTTGCCACGCCGGGATTCGATCCCGCGACCTTTGGAATGCTAGTCAAGAGCCTTACCATAGGACTACGCCGGCCGAAGTCGAGGAATAGGTACATGTATGCGATAGTTGGTTCCGGCGATAGTTGCAGAATAATATATTTTGCTTTGTTGCTCGATCAGGCACCTTGAAGTCGATGAGATACAGGAGTTCACAACAGTCTAATTTAGAGTGAATAATTTTAAACAAAAAAGTTAGATCATTTATTTTTCTTCCGTTTTCTAGGGAATGCAATTTAAGTGTATTTAGTAAGGATATATAGTTAATGTGTTGAATAGGTATGTGTAACTTGAAGTTAATAAATCGTAAATATTTGTGCTGCACTCGTTCAATATTTGTTATATTAATTTGATAATATGGGGACCAAACTATGGAATTGTAATTCAGCAAGCTGCGTACTAGTGACAAAAATACGATTTTTATAACTTCCAACGAATCAAGCATTTTGATATAAGTGAGAAATTACAAGCAAAACAAAAACAACAAAAAATATAAACATATGGAACAAAAAAGACGTCAGTGTAGTCTGCAGCATTATTCGAGATTGATGGGACGATTAACTTAGGTACTCAAGTGTTGTTATTCGATACTGGAATCCGGACTGGAAGTAAGGACATTTCCGAAGATGTGGAATCTATCCCCTATTCATACTACTCGGGTTCTTTATGAGGGCTGCTAAACCGGGAACTCGCCTCCGTTAGCATGTTGGAAGCACTGCAGAATCTGGGAAGGTCGAACATTATGTAGTAGGCGTTGTTATACTGCTTGCGAAATTTAGACTAAAGCTGTTTTTCTTAAAGTTGGCCCAGATCTTGCACGTTAAAAATGATGTACAGAACATAAGGAATAACATTCTGTTTACAAGTAGGCTCTGAATGTAGCAAGAAGCATGTCCCAAGACAGTCGTGACAGTCCTTCCTCTCTGAAATGATCAATCATCCGGCGTTATCGTTAGTTCGTCAATCCCGCCAAATGTCTGACAATTTAAAAATTCGTAAACATAATATTTATCACTTGAACAAGCTTTATAAATCAAATCCGATAAAAAGGTTAAAAGTGACCCATTTTTGGTTACTTACTGTTTTCTCCTGTTTTATATTTTATCCCTCTTTCCCTGTGACGATGTGTTCAAAGTGCTAATGTTTGTGTTTGATGTTTAATCCCTCGTTCTGTGTGAAAATGCGTTCAGAGTGATAATGTTTGTGTGTGTTTGCAGGAAAATGGGCGCAACGTTCCGGACCTCACCGCGTCGCCAGGGCGTGCGCCCCCCCCGGCGCGTCTCAAGGACCAGACGCCCATGGTCATACAGAGTGACTTCAGAAAGGTACTTACTTTATATATTATGTAATTCCCCACCTTCCTCTTCCTCATCTCCTTCCCCTCTTAATTTTTTTTTATATGAATACCGCAAAAGAGTCCCAACTGCTCCTGTCTGGAGCTAGTGAGACTATGGCATCCCCGATTCGGGTGTGTTGTGAGACTGAAGGTAGTGGGGAGGGGAAGAAGATGGGGAAGAGGAAGGTGGCAAGTACCTTGCTATTCAGATCTAGTCACCAAGCACGGCTAAAGCCATTTTAAGCAACGTTTCAATTCTGAATGGTGGTCTTACACGAGGACGATACTGAGAGTATCTTCCACTCTGGAACGTACTGCAAATATACTATATATTATTTTAAATGAATAAATTGTGAAATAACTCAAATTAATCAATTAAAATTTATTTGCCACGCCGGGATTCGATCCCGCGACCTTCGGAATGCGAGTCAAGAGCCTTACCGCTGGACCACGCCGGCCGTTACTGTAATTAATTAGTAGCTATAGTTTTAGAACACTTGGATTCAACTTCATAATGTACTACAAAAGACTATTATTTACGTCGGGGAAACGGAAAATACTGCATTTTGATAGTTATTCCGAATCTTAAAAATGTTTGTTCACTTGGCGGCCATTTTCAGTTTTGACGGTTTTAATGTTAGTTTTTCTTATTTTAAAAAAATAATAATAATTACCTATAGTAGGTTCTTAGTTTAACAACCTATTTTACTAGCAAAAACCCTATTTTCATTTTATTACGTCAAAACATGTCGTGAACAAAATAGATTTTTATTTTTGTTTTTTTTTATTTATTTAATATTTGTATGTTTTTACAATAAGTATACATTTTTTTTACACGTTAAACAGAGTTGTAAAATGAACATAACAATAGCATTTCCTAATCATAAAGAGACAAGGCTCTTGTGTTTGGTGAGGGAATTCAAGCTCAAGTATATGTAAAATTTAGTAGAAAATAATAATATTGCATCTAATAACAAAAGATATGTAAGAAAACTCGAGATATAACAATAAAGATTTAAATGAAATATTTACTGTAGAAATGGACTCTTACAGTTGTTTCAGGTGATTTTTCAATTTAATTTGGAATTTATGTATATTTTCGATAATTTTTAGTTCTAATGGGAGGTTGTTGAAATAATTTATACCTAGATACAGATAGGTATTTTGGATGTGCTTGGTATTAAATTTAGGGATTTCGATATTGTTTTGAAATCTTGCTGATATATTGAATTGTAATTTTTTTAGCTGTATTTCTTTAAAAGTCTGTAGAATTGCATATTTTTTATATATATTGTCTGTTGTAGATACTTTGAATATTGAAAAGATTCTTTCAGTAGAGAATGTAGATGGTTTTTTCAAGATAACCTTAATTATCAATCTTTGAACTATTTTCAGAGGATTTAAAATAACATCATAAGTTCCTCCCCACCCTATAATACCGTACTGTAATATAGATTGAACAATTGCATAGTACACTTTTTTGAGGTTTTCTAATCTAAGAATATTTCTAATTCTGATAAATATATATATACATTTCCTAATTCTTTTGACAAGTTCACAAATATGTGTTTTCCATTTAAAATGTTGATCTATATATACACCAAGATATTTAATATTTGAAGTTGAATTATCATTGATAAATCAGTATTCTCATTTTCCCCCGTAGATACTGCTATAATGTAGTAAGTACTGTATTTAAAAAAAAAGTGTTAAGGAGTGGAAAAGGCTCCAAAAGTGTTTAACCTTCCAATTGCCATAAAAAATGTAAAAAGTAAAAAAAAAAAATGATGCTGGAAAATTTTAAATTAATTCTGTGGGTTCTCTGTGTGACGTTGATTCTCCGGTATCCCGCTTGTACCATTAGTTTCCGGACACCGTGTATAGATTTTTTAAATGTGATTACTGCACAAAAGCTCAATTGTGAATGCGACATCCCAATTTGGGGTGGGTTATGCTTCAGCTCACGAAGGAAGTGGATAGAGAAAAATAATAAAATAAAGCGCCCTTGAGGTGATTTTCTCACAAAAATGGCTCTATAGAAATCATCCAAAAATTATTATTATTAAGAGGAGGGTTGGGAGCCCATATGATCGGATTGAGAAGTACCTACTTAACTCTTCAGATTGGGTCACCAAACACATTTTTTTTATGTTAATTTTTATTCAAAATTACTAGCATTTTCGGCATTCAACAATAGCATTGACCTCTTACCTACCGTGTATACTTGAGATGTTCTCTTTTATTGAATATTTTGTGCAATGGCAAAACGAATTCATTGTAACCTTATTATTATTCGTTGCGAAAATAATTAGATTTTTTTTAAATTCTTTTACTTTGAAAATTGTGCTACTTATTACAGTTTGTCAAATAGAGTAGAAAACATAGGAGGACGCCACTGTTGATCAAATGGCAATACTAAACATTTAACTCATAGTGTTAATGTAAAGCAGTGTAACCTACATTTTTATAAAAAATTAAAAAGTCATAAAAGTGAAAAAAATATTTTTTCATTACAATATAGATACTCACTGATCTCAAAATTTGAATTGCGAATAGGTATATTATTATTTTACCTTTGCAATTTTGGGTTAACATAATGAAGAATAACGATTTTGTAATAAAATATAAAGCACACTTTAGAAATTGCTCACATTTATTTAATACTAGCTAAGTATCTATAGCATTGCTCGGGCTCTAGATCGTGTCTCTAATTTTAGATCTGAATATATTTAACTCATTCAGATCTAAAAGTAATGTAACTAAACTCACCATTAGTGATTCTTCCTTTCTACCTACTTTTAAATTCAAATTTATGTTAGATTAAATGAAAGCAAAGCACTTTGTAAAACACCGTTTTATCAAATTTATGTCATTAATTAACAACAATTTATTAATTAACAACAGTGTTTCTTCGATTTTCTTTTTTTTTTCTTTAAGAACAAAAATGTTTTTTTAAAAGTGGTTTACTGTGCTCTGTACATTCAGTGTAATTGTACTTTAAAATAATATTTGACAGTTAATTTGGTGTTGCAAGCCTACAAATTTTATATTTCCACTTTTTAACATTTTCTACTCTTA
The DNA here is from genome assembly GCA_936435175.1 of Glyphotaelius pellucidus. Taxonomy (NCBI): domain Eukaryota; kingdom Metazoa; phylum Arthropoda; class Insecta; order Trichoptera; family Limnephilidae; genus Glyphotaelius; species Glyphotaelius pellucidus. Next base: position 6,841,998 of record OW386537.1, on the reverse strand, counting down.
TTTGACAGACAATATATGTTTTTAAATCAGTACAAACCTTTCCAGTTGTATTATTTCTAAAGAAAGTCTTGAAAAATATACACAAACAGTTTGTACCTCTCCCGTATTCCAGAAAATGTATTTCAGGGTTTTCTTTTTTAATCCACAGATAGGGAAAACTTTCCTTTGTTGAATTTTTTGTTCGATTGGAATTGACAACACAGGGTAGCTACTATTATTGAAGAAAGATACTTGGAACATGTTTCCGCCTTTTCTGGTGAATTGAGATTCCAATTCCCAAGTTTGAATGATTTATCTCGACCGTTCTAAATTTAACCCTATCTCCTCAGATTTTATTTTGAATCCAGATACTTGAGTAACATGTAAAGCGAATGGAACATAAACATTATAGCCTACAGATTATTCCACACACGATACCTACAAATGAAAATGATGAATGTTTTATTATAATAAATATTATCAGCCTTTGAGTTAATTCGTCTGTTTGTTGAAGAAAAATTGCATAAATATTTTTCAAAAGTACCTAACGAATACATTAGGCAATTTGGTAAATGAGAGGTTATTCGGGGCAAGTGCGTCTACGGGGTATGTGCATCTATCGTGTTTTATGATAAAACTAAGCCATTTGTGACTGCGTGTCACATTTAGGAACATACTAAATACTAAACCCGTTATGGTTTACTAGTGCTGCTTGACTAGGTGCGTGGCAATTTTTATTCTGACAGCCATTTTATTTCAATGGTGATTTTCACTTCAGAATAATACTTTTTTCGTCAATTTTAATCATACCTTGCAGTTTTTGCAAAACACCCTTATTTAGGTTAATCGTTAGATTTTTCATGTGATTTTATTTCAGCGAATGTGCAAGAGCTGGCATATAAAGTTCACTTTATTTTAACTTCTTCGGCATATCAATGTTTGGTAAATATTTACCTAATAGGGACACGCTTGATATGCACTTTTTATTTCAAAAACACTTAATACCAGTTAGATAATAATGAGAAGTAAGTATTTCAGTTTCCGGAATTGAAAAATAATGCATTTTAGTAGATATTTCATTAAAAAATCAGACAATTTAACACCTTTTCTTCATGCCATGTTTTGACATAATAATGTTAAAATAGTTATTTCCCTTTTTTAATTAAACCCAAACTAAGAACCTAAGAAACTATTTAAGGGTCATGTGTTAATATTTTGGATTAAATAAGAGAAGAAAAAAAACTAATCTTAAAACTTTGACATCAATGACAATGGCCGCCAAGCGAATAATCGTTTTTAATTTTAACGAAATAACTATTAAAATTTATTATTTTTCAATTCTGGAAACTGAAATGCTTAGTTCCCGTTATTATCTAACTGATTTTAAGTGTTTTTATAATAAAAATTGCATATTAAGCGTATCCCTATTAGGTTAATATTTACCCAATGTTTTTTTGTTTTATTATAAAAAAGATATAACAGATAGCTAAATGAAGGTACTTGCCCCATTTCACGGGGTAAGTGCATCTACGTGACAGTTTTGACTAAAGTAATTAGGTACTAACATTCTTTAAAATTGTTTAAATTATTGTTATAAACCATTTATTTATCGATAATATATAGCACACTAATTAGCTACTTATTGGTTATTGAATCCAACTCGTTAATACATTTCCCCCTACTGAAAGGCTATTCCCTAAAATTTGTGATAAAAGATCGTTCTCCCGCGAGAAGTGCTGTCAGATTTGTGTGATTTTCTACGGCTGTTATTTGCTTTTTCTATTTGCCGATGTCAAAATTTCAGCTGTGAGCTGTCACGTATTTTAGTTTGGCCCGTTTTAAATACGAATTCCTGCAAGTACCTATGCTTGATTATTTATGCATTTAACAGCTGTAGAAAATCACACAGATCTGACAGCACTTCTCGCGGGAGAGCAATCTCTTATCATAAATTTTAGGGAATAGCCTTTCCGACCTTGTGAAATTTAGTGTGATTCAAATAAGCACTGGCTGCTAAGGGTAAAAAGTTTCAAGTTATTTACTCTTGACTTAAAACTTGTAGCATGGTTTCTATCCATCCTATAAACATTATAAGAGGATAATCCTAGTTCGGAAGAATTGATGGAAGGATCTAACCATGTTTCAATCAGTAGTACCTTCCACGGCTTCACATATTATTGATGCAAATTTTGAAGTTATCTAGTTTTGTTCGCAGCCAATTACATTTTGATAGTAAAGGTTCAGAGTGCTGGATTTTGATAGTTTTTTGTTGGAGCATTCACGATTTTTGATGTTGAGTTGACATATTTAATAGTAATATTGGTTTCGCCGCTTTTTAATCTAGATTCAAGTTCACTTCGTAAAAGAGCAATTTCATTTCTTTGGAGACTGGTGAGGTCGTTTACCTACTGCTTTAACACCGTTCTTCAACTTTGCTCTGTTCATCAGAATGGATTTGGAAGTTGTTGGATCTTTGAATTCGACCTTGATGGGCTTTGTTTGGTCAGGTTTCTTGATTCCCAACCTTGATCTCATTGGGATAAAAGGTGTTTTCAAAACCCTCCAGGGAAGATGAAACCTTTTGTACGTATATCATCGGTGATTCTAGTTGCAGTTGACTAAGAAGGTATAATGTTTTTAGATCTTGACTTCCTTTCCTTCAATTCAGTAAGCATCTCACAGATGTCGGACACGTTGTTTACGGGTGACGGGTTTTGAGGTGGAATGTTTTTCTGCATTTTTTTCTATGCCTGTAGTTCACCTTCCAATACGCCAGTCTTGGCAGCTACCGCTCATACCACTGCCGACATGCTGCCGATTGCGGCTAAGATCTCACATGCAATCGGGAAAATTTTTGCCATTTATTTTTCATTTAGCAGGGTCAAAAAGTACCTCGTTTATAGCGTTGGCTGTCTTTTCTGCGTTAGAGATAAATGACTGGACATCCACTGTGATAATAAAAATATATGTTTTACAGTTTTGTAATTTTTTTTTAATCTATAAACTTTATTTTATAGCCGTATTATTACTTTTTCTTATTTGTTATTACACATTTATGCAGGGGATATACATATAAATGCGCAAAAATTGTAAATTGGATGGGAGCAAATAGTAAAAACGTGTGTCAAATGGTTTTTGTTCATTAGTCCTGCAGATCCAACATCAAAATATTTATTTTTATTATATCATTTGTCCACTAAATTGGTGGTTACTTTTTAAATAACAGGCATTCCATGCACCTTCTTGCTTATTATGTTACTTTTCACTGTTTAAAATTAATTATGATTTTAATTTATTTCTCAGGTGTCGGGAATTAGTTCAGAAATATTTCGTCAAATAGAAACAGTGGAAAATGACCACGATGCCACCACCGCCGCAGCGCTGGAGGTAAGTTACAAAAAAGGTATTTTGATTACTTATATGTCACTAATATTTACACAAATGTATTTACCTTTACACCTACTTCAATACCTTTCTAAATTTTGTAGAAATTCTTCCGAACTCTAGATTAAATACGTTATGATATTATGATTCTGTTAAAAAAGCACACCAAATAGACAATATAGTATGTATTATGTATACCTACGTCAGACACGTATACCAAATACATTTATAGATATTCCTATACCTACAAGGTAAAATATTATTTATACATCATTTTATCGGTTCTACGACAAATCAGAACAACTTTGAAAAGTGATGGAAGTAGTCAATAAATTTCATCACTCTATGACTTTATAGCATTTTTCAAAAGTGTTCTGATTTTTCTTGGAAATAGTCTAATTTCATCACTTTTCATTGCTTCATATCGCTTTTCAAAAGTTTTCTGATCTGTCCGGTTACGCTATACACCATTACAGTTTTTTTGATTACATTCGATATCATCCATAAAGAATTTTAACAGTTTTGGGTGGAAACCGTTTATAACTTATACGTGGATAAATAATGATAAAATGCTTGATTTGCAGGCCGTGGAACGGAGGGGTGAGATGATAGTGCGCATCCTGGAGCCACGACAGGTCGGCCGGGCGGCTAATGAAGCCGCCAAGCGATTCTTCATGCTCCAGGTAAACATACTCATCTAATAATATATTTTTATTTTTTCATCATCATCATCAGCATTCAACCCTCGGAGTCTAGGGTTTGCCTCTTTTAGATACTAGAAATGCGCCTAAAAATGGGGCGTTCGCCTCCATACCGTTCTTTCATCAAATGTTATGCCTCCCAACACTCCTTGTCCTGAAGACAACGTCTCGCCTATAGGTCGTCGGTTATCTTCCATCATGAATTTTTTTATTTACATGACTAGATTCTGATTTCAAACGGGAAGCATGCCACGTCCAGAGAAAACGTGAATAAAAAAAATATTCGCTTGGGTACTTAGTACTTACCCGTCCCTTGTAAAAATAAATAATCATAAACAAATCTGAAAATTCCCCCAAAATCTGTGCTATTTATAAATCTATGGCCGCCCGCCAGCTGTCATTCAAATTCAAATGTCAGTTTGTGACAGTTTTCTGACTTTCTTTCTCATTTTCCGTTAAAGTATCAAATGAATGATTCGTTTTCTTTGTTGTTGTTTGTTATTAAATATGTTTTTCTGGCACGCAGGATGCCAAGCACACGGTGCAGTTGGTAGAGATAGTGAAGCGGCCAGGGCAGACGCTGGGCCTCTACATCCGAGAGGGAAATGGAATGGATCGCGGGGATGGAGTTTTCATCTCCCGGATCGCGCTCGAGTCCGCGGTCTACAACAGTGGCTGTCTAAAGGTAAGTGGCCGTCTCTCGCATTTCGTCATCCTTATCTCACGTTTAGTTATATTATTATTGAAGTGAAAACTTCTTTAGCACCGTTGTGATTTGAACCTCGATGAAACGAAAAAACGACACTAAAAAAAGACCAATACATAATATATCTATAAGATTTAACCTGCAAGAGAATGACATAGAATAATCGGTCTCCTCTTTGTGTGGTGCTTTGTAGCCTCCCCACTCTTGCCTACTTTAGTTTTCTGAAGGTTTCACCTTTACCGCGTGTGAACTACACACGTGTTTGAACTTTGAATAAAAATATGCATCTTTTACCATCTCTCCCAACGTAAATAGTTGTTTTTTGTAGTAATTAAGTTGAAACAAAGTGTTATTTCCTTAATCTGTGCTTATTAAAAGTAGCGGTAAGTAAAATATTTACTGCAACTTCTACCAAAACCAACTGAACAAAAGGCCCATACCCAGCTATGATGGTTGCCGAAATTAAAAAAAAAATAGTTTTTTATATGGTGAAAGGTTCCATTTATCTACTCAAATTCCTATCATTAATATATTAAATTATAGCAACCAAAAATGAAAAAAGTGCTTTGGTGGAAAATGAAAATAAATAAATGTTTGAAATAAAGATTAGAACTGTTTGGTCTCTTTGAAAATTTTTATTTTATTTTATTTCATTTAATACATTAAATTTATACATTTATAACATTATTTGATAATGTGGGTCTCACCGGGTGCTGTATGCGTGCTGAGGTTCCATTAAAATAAAAACATATAACTCGATTATAATTATGAATATAATGATAAAGTCTATATTACTATGTTTTTAGGTTGGAGACGAGATCTTGGCCGTCAACTTGGTGGATGTAACCCATATGTCCCTAGATGATGTGGTGATAATTATGTCAATTCCCAGACGACTAGTTCTAGCCACTAGACAACGTAAAGGTTTGTTACAATATCCAATACAACATCAATATTACCGAGGATTATAATATATTTTGATTTATTTTATGAAAAGTTGATTTTGGTAATGAATCTCATGAATTCTTTGTTAGGAAATAAAGGCAGTGGTTCACCAAGTTTGCCACCAAGATCGGAGCACAAACCGCCCCCGGTTGTTGTCATAAAACGGGAACTAAGGGACGAGGATATGGTGGACGAAATGGATCATGGAGGACATTCAAACAGGTCAATACCTTTTACATTTTTTTTTGCTTCTGTTTGCATGTGACGTGCACAATATATCTGATTTCTTTGCCTTTAACCTTGACCATAAACATGCAATTGTTATAAGTAAGTTAACACAGCCAGCAGAAGTTTATTACCTGTAGTTCTGTTGCAACCTCACAATGTGGTGCTGTCAAAGAATGATCTGGATACCTAGAAAGGGTATCTGGATAACGGAAAGCTAGAAAGCTAGAAATCTCAGGCATCAAAAATAGGCTGTTAACTTTACCACTTGTCTAAATGCCTAACTGAAAACTCAAACCTAGAGAAGCTCATGGTCACTATCAAAGTGGGCGAAAGGGGTAGCAAAGGAAGATCACTGATGAGTTGTACTGATTTAATATCACAGGCGTCCGGAAATCGGTGCTCGCGGCTCTTCATGCAGAGCAGAACGTGATGACGGGTCATTGACTCATGATTCTCAGCGGTAAGGTAATGACTCAACGAGTAACTGAGAACTCTGTTGTAACCTCTTTTTCTGTCCCTTTTGTCATTTATCAGTGGTAGGGCTTCACATGGTGTAATTTTCAGGGATGGTGGGAGTCTGAGACTGAGACATACGGGAGACGGGCGGGAGATGACGGAATCCAGATCTCGGCTGGGATTGGGGCTTGCCGGCTATTCTCCGGATCAGTCTTCCAGTTTAGATCTGTACTACAACAGTAGGCCACCCTCGGAAACACCCTCAAATCATTGGAGGTAATTTTATTTTTAATTGTACAGTTATTTCTATATCGAAACTGAATATGTGTAATATCTGTTATTTTTACATAGTCTATATATGATTTTCGTGATCTTCTCTGATCTTTTCTTCATCTTCTCTGTGTGCCAATCATAAGTATTCTCTCTTTCCCATTTTCCTCTACAAGCCCTGAGGCTAATTATTTTATCAGGTTCTCCTGTGATAAGTATTTGCTATTTTTACTCAATGTGTGTAAGTTGCTGGTTCTACATGTGCTTATCATAAGTCTCAATTACATAGAGCGAGTCTACAAGCTACAAGCTACAAGCCGGTAAGTTTAAAAGCGGGTGAATTGGCGAGTGAGATTGTCATGATGGCACACAAAACTGTCTACTCGCTCAGTAGCGACAGTAACAGCTAAAATAACGACTCTCGCGCCATGCGACTCTGTCGATATTTTTTAAAAAACTTGAATTTGCAGCGCTAATCAGTAGCGAGAATAATGGCTGCCACCCGAACTAATTCTGACAGACGAAATCAGCTATTGGTGGGCCGCCACCTTTAGGCACTAAAATCTAGCGAGTAGCGAGTAAAGTTGACCACTTTTCAACTTTTTTCATAGATTGTCCACAATCTGCTAGTTAGCAAGTAATACGATGACACTGAGCGAGTTTACTAACAGATAGTCAATTTCCCAGATAGTAGCTTGTAAACTCGCTCTATGTAATTGAGGCTTTAGAGAATTTTAATAAGATATAATTAAAATAACATCTGTGCCAAAGGATCAATATTCAATATACTGTTTCATGATTCTGTCATTGTTAACACTGAGATACATTTTTAATTGAGTATAACCTCACATTTGAATCTACTATAATTTGTTCTAAAGTCGATATAGTCATTGCAATAAAAATTTTTAGTTCTATTTTATAAAATTTTTATACTTTGTTAATGTACTGTAGCTTCATATTTTAACGTGAAATATTGTGTGTTTGTTGCAGCTACCAGCCCCCACCCCCTGTGATCACGGAGCAGCCCAAGTCCACGTCCGTTCAGCACTTTCAAGGCTACGAGAGGGGTTACCCCAAGACCCTGGAGAGCCTGGCCGAGAAGGTGCACTCTTTCTACTCCGGTCCCGTACTTCCTCGGAGACTTTCTGCCGGGGGACAGCCCATGACGTCTGCTAGGTAATCTCAAACTGATTGTCCTATTTCCTTGTTGCAAACATTATATTTATTACAATATGATCCACTCAAGTGATAGCTACCTAAATTTAGGTAGGTGATTTTTATAAACTATAATGAATTTTAATTGACTGATTTTTTTTTTTTAAACCTAAATTATATGGAATAAAAAATGAAATCTAGGAGAATATGTTGGCTTTAAAATGCAGTAAGCAGTTCATACGTTTCTGTATTAATATTGGAGGTATGATTTTTGTAATGTGCACAGTCAAATCGAAAACCGAACACCTGGAAATCTCCATCGTACAAGTGGCTGTTCCACACATTTGATATAAACAAATAAGGGTTAAAACCACACTGTAATCTTAAATTTCTCTGCAAGTAATCGTTTTTAATAAATAATATTAATTAAATAGTGTAATGCACTGCCTGTATATATGCGATTGTCTTTTGCATGGTAAAGTGATCTCTTTAAGAAGACACTTAGATCCTTGTTTCCAATATTATTTATTTGGTTTTCAATTTTTTATGAGAAAAACTCTCTTTTTAATAACTTTTGAAGGTTATTCCCATCAACGTAATATATCATTGAAGAAGAAGATAACACTTATAATCTAAATGAAAATATGAAAGAAAACAAGACACAGAAAAACAGAAAAAAAAAAAAAAAAAAAAAAAACAATGGTCGCAAATTGTCCCAGTTGCGACCATTGTTTTTTTTTTCTGTTTTTCTGTGTCTTGTTTTCTTTCATATTTTCATTTAGATTATAAGTGTTATCTTCTTCTTCAATGATATATTTGGTTTTCAATTACAAAAGGGAATAATCACTTAATCACAATACGACTGTCCTTGTTTCTGGCTGACGCTTCGGCTACGGCCAGCCTGCCTATCCGAGTTCCGAGCCGATCCTTTGCCTTTGCTCAAATTCGTTAACCCAAATAGAAATACCTCTAGCGACAAACACTACAAATAGTTAACTCCAATTCGTAACACTTATTTGCCAATACATATCTCTAATAACACTAATTTGCCAATACTTATTTCTAAAAATACTCTTTTAAAGGTGAACAGTTTTGATCCTAATGGTCTCACGTAAAATACGAAATAATGTAATGCAATTCAAAAGATCAATCAATTTATAATGAATGAGTTATTGAACCCCTAAATTCTTATTATAGAAACATTATCTTGAGTTCAACAGTTTGGATGTGGAACGATTTGTTGACCTCTACAAGACCCATGTTCACTCCTTCCTCTCCTCAAAAAGACCCTCCACACTGCATCTTCAAAGATGACATAGGCCTTGAGGAAAATTATTTCCCCCAGGGCCTCCTGTGTGGAGTTAGTGTGAAAAAAAAACAATTAATCTGTTTTGAATGTTTAATCCATATTGATTCAGTCAGTTATTCCTGGCTCTTATAATAATATGATTTAATTATAATTTAAAGTCGAATTGGTATATTTAAAGATTTTTAATGAAATACCTCATTTGTTTCCTTCGATGAGAGAGCAAGTTGTCCATTTATTTATTTATTTATGCGCATTATTCCCTATTTTTAAATACATCTAATTGAATTTATCTTTTGTTTTCTTGGTTGAATTAATGTATGAATGAAGCGGAATCTTCCATTTTCCTAAATCCCATCGAGATGAAACTCGGCAGATAAACTCGTTGTTGATGACAATGCCTTCTATCAACTTTTGGTGGCAATCACGCACAAACTTCGCGGAAATGTGTGAATTTTTCTGAAATTCAAAGAAAGCACTTAATATACGGCCTTTCCAACTCCGAATTTGGCTCGTTTTGTGGTGCAGTTGATTCCGATGACAGTGTAGGAAGGTTTAGACCTCAGCCAAATCAATAAAATAAAAAATTAAAGTTAAGACATTTGGATCATCATTGACTATAGTGAACCAGCTCACTTTTTGCAATTTCTGAGTTAGAGTTTGAAATGAGGGCTCCAAATCATAATCTAGCTCTGCCAGTGACAACCAATCAGAAGTACTCTCTTGACCAATCATATTTTCTCTGATTGGTTCTCTCTGGCGGAACTAGATTATGATTTAGAGCCCTCATTTAATCATAGAAAGCTCTAACTCAGAAATGGTAAGGATCCATTTAAAAGTACACTTTTTTTCCGACATGCCACACTTTCTCTCTTGTGGCTACACTTTAGAGGTATGACTTGTATAATGGAAATTCAATGGTTTTGAATAAGAATGTGTTATTTATTGTTAATGTGTTATTTATTGTTAATGTGTTATTTATTGTTAATGTGTTATTTATTGTTAATGTGATATTTATTGTTAATGTGTTATTTATTGTTATCTAATGCTATTATATTTTTCTAGGTTTTCGTCCAATCAGCGCATAATGCCTCGATCGGGATCTGATCAACATTTACCTCGCGTAGAATATTCAGATTATACTTCAATATCGCCAGCGGGCAGACATACACTGCTACGCTCTAGTCTTAAATCAGGTAAGATGAACAATCAACTTGAATGGTTTTATTAGCATATATTGTGCTAGTCGTTTAAACCAGCACAGGATTTATTGATGCTCCTGCATGTTTTAGAGTTTTGTTATATCGAATGAATTAATGAATTTGGTGACTCAAACTTCAAAGATTTCAAGATAAATGGCCAGATATTTACAGTTTGGCAATTAAGAGGAATATAAACACTAGAAATATTTCGATTCTCATGCCTACAAAATTTAAAATCGCGCGTCGTATTTGCACGAGGCAAGTAAGCGAAAAAGTGGTTTTTATTTATTTTGTGCATAATTTTATAAGAATTAAAAAAAGTTAGAACATACAAAACTTCAAAAATAGTCTTAGCCATAAAGGGGTATTTTTTAAAAAATTGTTTCTTATATATATCACTTCATAGTTAAGTCATGAAAAAACATTTATTTTAGTGGTTTACGCTTGTATTTTTTGTTATGTAAATAATAATTTTATTGTAATTCCAACACAGAAAAGTTAGTAAAAGCTTCAATTTATCCGTAGCAAATTTTTTGATGTTCATACTGTAAACCGATTCGTCGTAAAGATGAATCTAAATAGTATTTCAGTATAACTTCATCTTAACTATGCATTTTGTGGTGTTGGCACGCACATATGAAATCATTTATTTTTATTATATCTCACAACATAATGGGGCTGAAGCTCATCTGGCCTTTTAATGATTACTGCACAAGAGTCCTAACCCCTCCGGAGTGTCAGGAGCTAGTGAAACTATGGCATACTTAATCGGGGTACGTTGTGATGCTGAAGGGAGTGGGGAAGAAGAAGGTTGGGAAGTACCTGCTTATTCAGATCTACTAACCAAACACGACTAAAGCCATTTCAAGCCATGTTTCGATTCTGAATTGTGGTCTTTCGCCAGGGCGATACTAACAGTTTTTTTTTTTTTTTTACATTAGTTCCACGCAGGAGTCCCTGAGGAATATAATTACCATCAGGACCTATGTGATCTTTGGGAATGCTGTGTGGAGGGTATTTTTAGGAAAGGAAGGGGAGGAAATTCTGGTAAAGAAAAGAGTACGAGGGGTGGGTAGGAATCTGGTCAGTGTGTCCAGGAGTGACGACGTATGAATCCATCCCTCACACTGCGGTGTAAGGCGATGTTCCGAGAGATTACGGCTGAAGAAGTCAAAGGGACTGCCTCAATCATTCTCTCCCGATCGAGTCTGCCAAGCAGCTGGTAGTCAGACACATCCGCCGCCAAGACCCGGACAAACCTCACCCCATGAACCCAGATACCCCTGCTAAGTCATCAAACGCAGGGAACCACTTGGGGCGACCTATGGTGGAGGTGTTGGTTATCCTATATATGGTTCTCGGAGCGGCGGTGCCCATAAATTGTAAAAATATCGAGTATATAGAATTATTTTTCTTGTTGTAGGTTCAACCTTGTCCAGATACAATCAACGATACGCCACAACCGGCCCGGATTCCAGGGGCCTCAATAATAAGTATGTAGCCCCCAGCTCCATGACGGCTCAGGGAACCCTCACTCGGAGGAACCGGAGCCTGGACTACTCTTCCGACACCGAGGCCACTTGCGGCCCCGCTAACTCTAGATCCAATTACTACTATTATAATAGGTAATTATGTTTAAACTAGTTGTTACCCATGAAAAATCACAGGATGTAATGATTTTATTTCACCCTTTCAGGCTAATTTGGTCATTTTTCAGAACAACTCATAAGGGTATCGTAGAAATCGTTGTGTCTCCCTTACTCTCATATTAGAAATATGATCTCAACAGTGTTAGAAAGAGAAAACACCAAGCTTTATATTCAAATCTATAATTTAACTACAAAATAATTAAAACGTACACCTTTATGAGTCCAAAGTTTTCGACCTCAATTTGAAAAAAAATATTAAACTTTGAGAAATTTTTATTAATTATTTTTACATGAAACAACAAAAAGTGAGTTGACGATAACATGAATAAAACAATCGCATAATGAAATATGTGTGCGTTTTTATTTTTTTTTTCTTATCGGTAATTTTAGTTAAAAACATAAGGTAAGCCATTTTTAAAACTTTTTTGCAATCGACATTTTTACATTTTAAAAATTAAATGTTTTTTTATAAAATTTGAGAGCCTATTTCATCACCTTTCAAAAACAGTTTTTAGTTTTTGGATGCAATCAGAAATATTTCATTTATTTGGATTTTATTGCAAAATGGAAATATTTTGACCCTCCGACAAAATAGACCTGAGGGGTTGAAAAAGAAGTTATTTTCATTCAAAATTTTACTCCTCGCATAAGGAGGTACAGTAAGACTCATTTAAAATAGATTCTTGCTTGTGTGGTGGTATTACATGATTACTTGAGGGTTAACCTTTTTGCGTTTGTTGACCTATATAAGCCATAATATTTTTCACTGGAGTTCCTTATTGTCTTAATTTGAAAAAAAATCTTTTTTACTGTGATAATTTCCTCAAGACATACATCGGTTCCAATTTTGAAAAGTTCTCGCTCTATGGATGGACGAACTGACGTATATTCACTAATGTTGGATTCACACTTGATCTGTTCTATGAGTTTCTAAGGTCATCTGTAGAACGAAAGTTGAAGTCGATTCAACTTTAGGTTTCTATCCACTGGAGCGATTATGGTCGAAAAATGGACCACTTTTATTTTTCTGCGATTGATAGTAGTCCAAAATTGGACCACATTTTCCTACCATTCGTAAAACATTTATTGTAATTATTTAAAACATTTCCACGGCCAGCCATTTATTTTAAAACGAAGCTATTGAAATGCTTTATCTATTATGACCATGGATGTCGCAAATCTGAACTTTTAGACTATTTTAGAACGATGTTAAAAATAAATTTAAAAAAAAAAAATTTGACGCAGAATTTCTGATCAGCTGTTTGCGGTTAAAATTAAGTCCTTTTTCCATAGATTTGCACCTTTCATTATCAAGTATACCACAGACAACATACAGAAATCGAAAATATTCTATGTTGACTCGAATAAGTACCTCATTGGCTATATAGCACTATAATAATTTTTTTATGTCTCCATGTTAAAATTGGTAGGAATGATTTTTTTTTTTATGCTGGTGTAAAATTTAAAAAATAATCTTTTGGAAATCTAGAGCAATCGAGGCAAATTTATTTATTTTGCGTGGTCGCTCCAGTGGCTATTCTATAGAAAAGCCTGTTCCCACAGATCAGGTTCAGGTGAGATCCCGGCTTAAGGGAGTATATGTTGTGCTAGCGCAGAACTGTGAAAAATCAAGGCAAAACAACCATGAATCGAACCCCAAGCAACTGCTTGGAAAGCTATGCTGACCATCATACCACCAACTATTTTAAGAATTGCGCCAAAATTGAAGTCATTCTTCAAACAAAACTGGCGATAAATTTATTATAAGCAATAATAAGCATTTCAACTTTAGAGTGTTACGTATACGAATATACTCACATCACAACCGAATTTATATTGTGTAGCAATAATAATCCTTTTTCATTACATATTATTACAATTAACTTTTTTTGGTTTCTTTTGTTCGAACGACTGTCAAAAAATTTATCTCCAACATTAAACATTTATTTTCAGAAATCAACCGTCGTCAGCATTAAACTCCGTACAACGCACAAATACAATAACAGGCACAGATTTAGCCAACAAATTCAATTCACTTCCAAGAGATACAAGAGCTTCCACAAGGTAAGAAACTAGATTCGTAAATAATAAATAACTACCATAATTATTAGATATCCTCAATGAATTGTTCTTAATTTGTACAGTCAAGAAAGTGTAGAGGGAGTATACAGAAGGCTGTGGTAGAGGTAATAAAAAGGAACTAAAATTTTTCATTACTCTGGCAACACCGATTTTAGAACAAATTAGAGTAGATTCAAAAATGAGATTCACAAAGCATTCTTTTTAGGGTGAATTGCCTATTTCAAAAAAAATAAAAAATGAGGTTATGATTATAAAGGTTGCAGCACCCTCCATTTTTTTCTACACTTTTATGAAGGACTTTATGCAAATGTATAGTCATATTTTCATTGTGTACGTAATATAAATGAGACACAATTTCCACAGGCTGGCAATGGGAAAGAGGTTTGGAACGTTGGATCGCCCTGGAGGAATATCTTCCTTGTTGATGGATGATACAGATGGAAACCTGTCAGCTCCCGAGATGCCTCACCTAACTGGCAGAGGTCCAAGAGGTCAGTCATACATATATGTAAATTTTGCATAAGACATTCATTACGGATTACTAAATGTATATTCTATGAAAAAAATGTTTTCATAGAGCTTTATCGATTCTACAAAATGTTGTTATTTTTCAGATGAATATCGTTCTTGGTTATCAAGAACACCCTCAACAAGTGCCATCTATGAGCAGATAAGAGCAAGCAGAGATGTCCTCAATCAACACAGAGCAGCGAGGTTCACTTATAGCGCTGAAAACATTCATGATGCCCTGAAAAATGTATGTTGTCACTTCTATTAACCCTAGATCACAAACCTTATTTTTCGACACTTATCACAAACCTTCGTCGTTTCGACTACGGTACTTAATAAAGGGGGTTTAAGGGTTTTATTAAAACAAAATATGTGCATAGTTCTTTTTATTATTAATGAACCATGTTTATTTATGTTATTTCTTATCTAAATAGATAAACAAAAATATCAAATTTATCAATCACCGGCCTTATGAATGAGATCATAGTTTTCACGCAAAATCAACAATTGTAACATTTTTAAAGTTGATATTTTAATTAGTTATAACTAAATTTGAAAAAAAAAAACAATTTAAATATCAAAAACAAAGACTTGAATCAACTAATAAAATAAAAATTTTGGTGAAAATCTAGCAAAAATAAAAAGTCACATTATCACTAACCGTTGTCGATACAACAAGCCGTGGTTGCTGAATTGGCGCTTGTGGGCTCCCCACACCATACGCACTACTGTCTATCGCAGAGGCAATGGGCCAACTGAGATTAGCCAGATTATGAAAGTTATTGCGGTTTTTTCAATCCTGCATCGTCGATTCGACGAAGGTTTGTGATCTAGGGTCAAAATCAAAGTTCTTATTTAAAATATTATTAATCTTATCTTGGTTATTACCTTAAGCCGGCGCTTATATGATCCATCGGTGACTAACCCACTGTCATATATGTGATCCATGAAGTTTCACTAAAACAAAATGGTTAAAATGAAGCTACGCTTCCAGCATTCGTTACAATATTCCTGTCAATCTCAATTTTTATTTGATGCATTTCACAGGCAGAGAATGCTGCAGCATTCAGTTCTTCCTACGGGCTGTACGGGGCGGGCAGGTCTGCCTTGACCGGAACGCTGGACAGAAACTTCACAGGGAGGTCTTCCACCCACACTTCCATCCCGGCAAGATCTCTGTCTACCCAACATATTACTTCATCGGGTACGTTGAAGCACGAAATTTTCAATGTTCAACGTTTTTCAATGAAAATTTATGAGTTTATTTTGTGCTATTTTCTCCTCGCTGATTATTACACGTAAAAGGCCAAAGATACATAATATTTTTACGGTTATTTAATACTGATAATAATATAAAGTAAACTAATCCAATATGATAAATGCGAGATGCGTCACTACTAGCTCCACCGCTTTTACAAAATGATCTATTTCTAGGTTAACATTTTCATAATAAGAGCAATCTGGAAAGCATTAAACTTGTTGGTAATTCACTCGTAATGCAGATTCTGTTAAGTCAAGCTTTAGAAGCAACTGAAAAATTGGGCCTAAGTAAGATATAATATTTTTCATGCTGGTCTCACATGAGCACTATGCTCTCATGGCTTGGCCTAATTCAGCATATCGGCGAGCGTGGGCGAATGGTATGGTGAAATATCCCAAGCCAAGAGAGTATAGCACTTGTGTGAGACCAACATCAGGGTGCATCTATATTTAATGGTAACTGGATAGGATAGAACAGTGACAAAACATAAGAGTGACAAAACGTAACAGTGACAAAACATAATAGTGATAAAACAGAACAGGATAAAATAATGGGTATATAAAATAATATAAACATAATAGCGACAAAATAGGACAAAGACAAAAAATAACAGCATATAAATAATGCAGATTAAAATAATGGGTAAATAAATAGAACAGAGACAAAACATAATAGCAACAAAATAGAACAGTGACAAAACAGAAAGGTGATAAAACAGAACAGGATAAAATATAAAATAATGGATTAGGTTAGGTCAGATTAGATTGGGTTAGGTGTTGTTTGTTTGTTCTTTTTTCTTTATTGTCCTGTTTTGTCACGAAATTATTTGTAGTTTTGGTTGCATCATTAATTGAGAAATTGATTTCAGGAATGATAGGATCTCCGTCCACCCGTCGCATGAGACAATTGCTGGAGCTGGGGTCCCGAGGGGGGCCGAGCCCCGTGCCCACCCCCTCCTCCACCCTCCCGCGCACCCGACACATTGACATCAATCCCACGGGTAAAAGGCTTTTACTTATCAAACATTTATACCTTTGCCCAGGCTCATTGTTGAATGGATCTAATGAATGTCTAAAGTAAAATAATATTACATTATTATTTTTATATTTAGCATACAAAAATAAAATTTTATTTATGTTCAATTTGTTACAAAATGGAATTTTACGATTGTCTCAAAATCAAAAAATTTCAGAATTTTGCAACTCCAACTGAGTTTTTTTCCAGTTTGTTTTGCTCCACGATTTGTATCATTTTTATTAGTTGAGTTTAAAACACCCGGCAATACATGATGGCCGGCGTAGTCCAGCGGTAAGACTCTTGACTCGCAATCCGAAGGTCGCGGGATCGAATCCCGGTGTAGCAAATAAATTTTATTTGATTAATTTGTGTTATTTCACAATTTATTAATTTAAAAAAATATACAGTATATTTGCGGCACGTTCCAAAGTGGAAGATACTCTCAGTAATTCTTCGGTCTGAGAGTTTTGATAAATTTAATTATTTCATCAAGTAATTGTACTTTACATATAATATTGAGTTTTAAATGAATGTCTTAAGATTGGTTCCATTCAATTTGGGAGGCAGGAATGGGCACCACCGCCCTGCGAACCTTTATTGGATAACCAACACCTCTGCCATAGGTCACCCCAAGTGGTTCGCTACGTTTGGTGATTTAGCAGGGGTGCCCGGGTTCATGGGGTGAGGTTTGTCTAGGTCTTGGAGGCGGGTGACCAGGACACACTGAACCCCAGATTCATACCCACCCCTTAAACCCTTTTCCTTCCCAGAACTCTCCTCCCCTTCCTTTCCTCAAAAAAACGCTCCACACAGCATCCCTAAAGATGTCGTAGACCCTGAGGGAAATTATTTTCCGCAGGGCCTCCTGTGTGGAGCTCATGTAAAAAAAAAAAAAATACCAACTGAGAATAAAGTCAACTCAACCTCTCCTTGAAAAGTCATTAAAAGCTATGAAAAAAATAGTTTTTAATTAGCCGATAACCCTAACCTAACGTAACCTATTTAACCTATTTTATATATTTTTTTTTTATCACTCTAAATGACTTATCTGAGATGGTTCTGAGTTTGTTTCATTCCGAGTTGTCCGGTCACCCCTTAGATTTTTTGTAGTATTTTAAAATGATATTATGTATTGATAACTGCTAAATATTCCAGAATTTGCCAAGTACAAGCTGGACAAGCAGACGCTGAGCATGAGTTCAGGAGTGGGGGGGATGGCGGGCGGCGTGTCGGGTATGCTGTGGCTGCATCTGCTAGCGGGACGGGGGCTGCGCGGGGGCACTGGGGGCTCGGGCTCGGCCACCCCCACTACCCCGCATTCGCAGCCCAGCGTGCCAGGGGGGGCCCGGGACCTGTACTGCGTGCTGGAGTGTGACAGGGTGCACAAAGCGCGCACTGTTGTAAGTACCCTTTAAATATTTCCTATCTCCATTCACGTTTATTAGTTTACCAGATTTATCTAAATATGTATATAATAGCTTTTTATGTTATAAGAGTCCCAATTGCTTCAACTGTCCGTACTTAGTGATACTTTTCATATTTAATGTCTTATGTATTCAGTAAATTTTCTCTACAGCTCCATTTAACAGATGAATCTCAACGCTTTGTAATATTTTCTCTTAGGACGGATTTTTTTTTACAGAATTTGAACAATTCATCAAACTTCAGGGCTAAAATTCAAGTTCTGTTATTATTTTATCACAGGATGGTTGTTTCACAGAACTTGAATATAAACTTTGAAATAGGATGTATTGTTCAAATTCTGTGCATTCTAAGCCTAATATTTTTTATGAATACCGCACAAGAGTCCCAACTGCTCCCGTCTGGAGCCAGTGAGACTATGGCATCCCCAATTGGGGTATGTTGTGAGGCTGAAGGTAGTGGGAAGTGGAAGGAGATGGCGAAGAGGAATGTGGGAAGTACCTAGCTATTCAGATCTGGTCACCAAACACGGCTAAAACGTTTCAATTCTTAATGGTGGTCTTACACCAGGGCGATACTGAGAGTATCTTCCACTCTGGAATGTGCCGCATATATACTGTATATTATTTTAAATTAATAAAATTGTGAAATAACACAAATTAATCAAATAAAATTTATTTGTGCATACTGGGATTTGAACTCTTGTCCTCCGGATTACTAGTCGAGAGCCTTGCCTCTTGGCCACAGAAGCCATAATTTGTCATACTATTCTCTATGCTTAATTGTCGCCAGCGTACAGCTCTAGGCATTTCGACTTTCTCTGTGCTCCATGTAACATGGTGCTTTCCCGCTAGCCAAAATCTTAAATATTGAAATGTAAATGGTGCAGATTTTAGTTAATAAATTTATAAAGTTCCTTCCGAATTTTTATTTTCGATTAACATCATACCCTTTTACCTTGGCTCTAATATGTGTTATATTGATATGATGACAGGTTCGCACAGGGGAGCTGCAGTTTGACTGGGACGAGTCCTTCGAGTTGGATCTGGTGAACAACCGCCAGCTGGACCTCCTGGTGTACTCGTGGGACCCGCAGCACCGCCACAAGCTGTGCTACCGCGGGGCTCTCAACCTCCAGCAGCTGCTGGGGCAGAGCCCCCTACATCAGCTGGCCCTCAAAATAGATCCTAGAGGTTGGTTCATTCTACTATATTACTGATATGGAAGGAAAACTAAGGCCCTACAATAGCAACAGGCAGCTCGCTCACAAGAAGTAGAAAAGATGTTTCATGTAATTTATATATCCGATATATCAGCTTTCATTGATTTGGAGAAATCGGCAAAAAACTGTCACATCTCTAGCGTAAAAAATTTATTGCATTTAACATATTTTTTTATGAATTAGAGTAATATAATTTCGAAGTGTGTTCAATTTATTATGAACTAGCTTTTCCCCGCGGCTTTGCTCGCATTATATTACGGGAAATTACTGTAACTCTTGCACTTATCAATTATCCCCCCTCCCCCCCACCCCCACCCCCTCCCGCATTCCATACATTCATTCCCTTACATTCAGTTTTCAAACATCTCGCCTGCCACCTAAATTTCATAAAGCTATAGCTCAAAGAAAAAAAGAATTATTCAATTTTGTTCATTCGTTCGGAATTTATGCACTTACGAACATTTCGGATGTTTATTTTTATTTAAATGTTTGAAAGATTGTAAATATAATAAAAAATCACACTATTTATTCAGTTCATTTATTCAGTCTTTATAATCGTTACGAATTATATTTTTAATGTAGGAACTGACATTTATTCCAAAACAGAGGCTTGTCCAAAAAAATAAAACATATTCTAATATTTGAATTTTCTGAAGCAGTAGCAATCGTTTCCATGGAAACGATTTTTTTCTGACGTTAGCAAAAATTTGCTTTAGTTAGCGACAGAAAACGTATAACAAATATAATATATTAATATTTATAATTTCATTACGCCAGAGCTTACCATTATATACAAAATATAGTCTGCGCATATAATTTAGCTTTCTATTGGTGAATGAATTTTTAAAGTCTTTATATTGTGTTATGCGTGAAAAGGTCATGAACAAACTCGAGCAGTTTCGCATTTATAATATTAGTATGGATGTCTAGCAATGTTTAAGTAATTTCGATAAATAAAAAGGATAAAGTGGATTTTGATACTCACTTCGTGACCTAGAGGCTTTTGAACTTGACCTGACCTTTGACCCGAACCTTTTTGACCTGACATGGTGGGTTTAGAAACTCGCATAGATAATTTTGACATACGATTGGCAAAATAACTGCTCGTGATTGAATCCGATGTAGCTGGTTTTGATAATAACTCGCTGTATATATAGCGGATTTCGTTTCTCACTCCGCAGTTTTAACATGGTTTTTGGTTGTGATAAGAGAAGTTTTAAAACCCAATTTTAGTTTTGTCTTGTTCCTCGCAAAAGTGTGAATAAGATGTCGTACTCTGATCATTTTGTCAAAAAATCAGATATATAGAAATTATAGGATTCAGATTATCTCTTCATTTATTTACCTTTATCCGTAGTTGATACAGGAAGACAGAGAAATGTTCCCTGGCACTGTTTATAAATGCTGAATATGATATATGTGGAAGGGAAATTGTAATAATTCATGGACTACTTTCTTCTTTCATAACTAACGTTTTTTCTTGACAGAGTGTAGATCTATATATATAAAAGTTAAAATATGCTTATTTTTATATACATATGCGAGTAGTTTATGCATTATATTAAGCGAAGGAAATGTTTCAAACTTTCAAAATACATTCTTTCCACCCTCGCGAAAGTTTCTGGACTATTGCAACTTCTTGACAAAACTTCTGAAATGTTTTTTAATCAATACGAAAACTCTTACGAAATACAATTTGAGAATGATTTTTGCAAACATCAATTGTTCAATCAAAATTCAATTTTCGAATAAACTCTTAAAATTAATGAATTTAATCGAAGTACACATCTATGGCACAAACCAAAATTGAATACTCTGAATCTAATCAAAAATTATATTTATTTTAAATAGATACCTACGTTAGCCACCAAATTTGATTGATTGTTCTTATAATATACAAAAATGAATATTTGTAATATATGAAAAATGAAAATTTCCAAAAATTTGCAGTTGGTACCGGCGTGAATATATTAAACGTCGAAGAGGGGAGGGGGGTTCGCGGGAGAGGGGAGGTAGGGAAGGTTGAGGGGGAATGCGTGAGGGGAAGGGGACATGGGAGGGGAAGGGTAGGCGGAAGGGGAACGGGATGAATGGGCAAAGACATGCAGGGCGAAACAATTTCTTTATTGCAACGCATGCTGGGAACTCGCTAGTATTTAATAAAATTAAAACTGATTTGAACACATTCACGGACACAACATCTATTGCCGTCATTTTAGAGGAGATGTGATATGACTCAACTAAGTATTATATATCTTTTTATCAGTGATGCGATATGACACAGTAGTCAAGTTTTGTGCTTTAGTATTATGAAGCCTATCTATTTGTGTCCTAACCAAAGGATAGATGGGTTTTCATCTACTTCTCGAATTACAAAATTTTGTTTCTCATCAACAAAATACAACATGACTGTGTCATATCACTAATCAACATAGAGCAAGTGTGTCAATGTGTTAAAACAAATTATAGAAGATTCAAATATGAGAATATGATCGACTCCCGAAAATTACAGTATTTATATAGGACTGGTAAAATGGCGTAACTTAAATTTGCTAAAAGGGCATGTTTCTTCCTCATAATTTTTAATTTTAATGGCGCGTATATACTTCCAAGTCGAATTGCCAGCCGAACCACGAATCGTGGGAAAGAAACACAAAATGGTTCTTTTCTTTCATTCGTTCCTTTCCTCTCAAAAAGTAACACAAAATGGTTCTTTCCTTTTCTTTCATTCGTTCCTTTCCTCCCAGAAAGTAACACAAAATGGTTCGTTCCTTTTCTTTCATTCCTTCCTTTCCTCTCAGAAAGTAACACAAAATGGTTCGTTCCTTTTCTTTCATTCCTTCCTTTCCTCTCAGAAAGCAACACAAAATGGTTCGTTTCTTTTCTTTCATTCCTTCCTTTCCTCCCAGAAAGTAACACAAAATGGTTCGTTTCTTTTCTTTCATTCGTTCCTTTCCTCTCAGAAAGTAACACAAAATGGTTCTTTCCTTTTCTTTCATTCGTTCCTTTCCTCCCAGAAAGTAACACAAAATGGTTCGTTTCTTTTCTTTCATTCGTTCCTTTCCTCAGAAAGTAACACAAAATGGTTCATTCCTTTTCTTTCATTCGTTCCTTTCCTCTCAGAAAGTAACACAAAATGGTTCGTTCATTTTCTTTCATTCCTTCCTTTCCTCCCAGAAAGTAACACAAAATGGTTCGTTTCTTTTCTTTCATTCGTTCCTTTCCTCTCAGAAAGTAACACAAAATGGTTCTTTCCTTTTCTTTCATTCGTTCCTTTCCTCTCAGAAAGTAACACAAAATGGTTCGTTCATTTTCTTTCATTCCTTCCTTTCCTCTCAGAAAGTAACACAAAATAGTTCGTTCCTTTTCTTTCATTCCTTCCTTTCCTCTCAGAAAGCAACACAAAATGGTTCGTTTCTTTTCTTTCATTCGTTCCTTTCCTCCCAGAAAGTAACACAAAATGGTTCGTTTCTTTTCTTTCATTCGTTCCTTTCCTCTCAGAAAGTAACACAAAATGGTTCTTTCCTTTTCTTTCATTCGTTCCTTTCCTCTCAGAAAGTAACACAAAATGGTTCGTTCATTTTCTTTCATTCCTTCCTTTCCTCTCAGAAAGTAACACAAAATAGTTCGTTCCTTTTCTTTCATTCCTTCCTTTCCTCTCAGAAAGCAACACAAAATGGTTCGTTTCTTTTCTTTCATTCGTTCCTTTCCTCTCAGAAAGTAACGCAAAATGGTTCTTTCCTTTTCTTTCATTCGTTCCTTTCCCCTCAGAAAGTAATACAAAATGGTTTGTTCCTTTCCTTTCAGAAAATAATACTAAAAATAATACAATAATACTAATAATAATTCGTTCCTTTCCTCTCAGAAAGTAACACAAAATGGTTTGTTCCTTTCCTTTCAGAAAATAATAAAATTCTGAACCCCGTTTGATATTGGTGTGTTAAATATTCACTTTTGGACCATATTGGTTTTGTAATGTACAATATTTTTCTTTTGAACCACCTTGAATTAGCCATTTAAACAATCGCAGCACCATTAATTTTTGTCCTGACGTACTGAACTCTTAGATCTTTACTTTTTTTTTATCTTAACTCCACACAGGAGGAGAGGCCTTGAGGAAAATAATTTCTTGAAGAAAATAGAACCTGTGTGGAGGATCTTTTTGAGGGGAGGAAGGAGTGAATATAGATCTTGAAAAGACCCATGTTGTTGTTCCTGGGATGAAACACAGAGGCTGGCTAATCGTTCACAGCCGAACTTCCACAACTTCCACTTCCACGAACTTCCACAACTGAACTCAAGAACGAGTTGTAGAAGCGCCTCGTTCTCAAATGACAAGTGTCAACCATGTACTTAAATATGAATATGTTTCTGCCTAGGTACTCTTTACCTCCGGCTGCGCTACACAGACTCGGCCATGCTATACCGGCGGCGCGGAGTTAGCGGACCGGTGGCGCGTGCGGCGCCCCCGCTATTTGGGGCCGAGCTGGAGGCCGTGGTGGCGCGCGAGGGGGCCCGCGGGGCGCAGCACTCGCAACAACCGCCGGTTCCCCTCATCATCAGACGCTGTGTGGAGGAGATTGAGCGAAGGGGACTCGACATCATCGGTAACCACACTAATTGTTAACGGTTGACAACTCAGAGTGGATTCTGCGGGCTGTAATGATGTATCTCGTGTTTTATGCATGGCT
This sequence comes from Glyphotaelius pellucidus, assembly GCA_936435175.1. Classification (NCBI taxonomy): domain Eukaryota; kingdom Metazoa; phylum Arthropoda; class Insecta; order Trichoptera; family Limnephilidae; genus Glyphotaelius; species Glyphotaelius pellucidus. Next base: position 6,817,812 of record OW386537.1, on the reverse strand, counting down.
GACTTTTTTTCCTTGTTTTCACCACCTTACTGTATGTCATCATCGACTATATTAGAGAGCTTGATGGGAGCTTTATTTTACTGGGTTAGAAAAATAATATAGTATCTGGACCGGGGGGTAAAGTCCTCAAAGAAGATAATTATTTTAATAATTAATAATAATTAATTAATCTGAAAAATATGTTTAACTTAATTTTTTACCAAACATATCAAAAACCCTCTTATTACTGATCGAATTAGTTACTGGTCAAATTAGACAGTAAAATTGTGTGTTTTCCAGGTCTCTATCGTTTGTGTGGATCAGCAACGAAGAAGAGGATCCTGCGCGAATCATTTGAACGCAACAGTCGCACCGTAGAATTGACGCCCGACAATGTTCCCGATATCAACGTCATCACCGGAGTTCTAAAAGACTATCTGAGGGAGCTGCCTCAACCTCTCTTCACTAAATGTCTCTATCAGATGACTGTGGATGCTCTTGGTAAATAATCAAAAACATGTCATTTGGTGAAATTTTTATTAATGATGTATTACAATCACTACACACGTCATGTCATTGCTGTGAGGCAAATGCATACGAGAGCCAAAACCGAAATTGCCATTGGCGATGCGACAACCGATCCATTAGAACTAATTTTAGGACCAACTCTCATCACGATCCCAGTCATAGGGGAATCATTCCCTTTATGATTACCGGTGAATCAGCAGCTCTAATTTTACTCTTGTATTAAATTTTAACTCTCTTTTTACTCTCGTATTAACTTTTGACTCCACTCCGTTTTAAATATTGAATTTAAATTCAATCAATGTAAATATCCTCATCCAGTGTTCATTATTAATACATTTTAAACCTATAAATATAAATATTATGTGTGTGTGTTTTAGGTGTCTGTTTACCTGATGATCCTGAAGGCAACGCCAAGTTGATGTTCAGCATCTTGGATTGCCTGCCCCGCACCAACCGCGCGACGCTCATCTTCCTGCTCGACCATCTGGCCATGGTGGTGTCGGTCTCCGAGAGGAACAAGATGTCTCCGGAGAATCTGGCCACGGCCCTGGCCCCTCCGCTGATGCTGCACTCTGCCAACGAGGGCCACGCCAACACGGACCTCGACTATGCCCAGCCCATCGGAGTCCTCAAGTATCTGCTTCAGATTTGGCCAGCTCCAAAGCACTCAGGTAATGTCTTCTCAATGAGATTACTTTGAACTTCAAATTGTTTCTTTCAACAGCTGTTGTTTATTTTATCTTATTTAATATACCAAATTCCCTAGTTGAAAATAAAGTGCAATATCTGATCACAATTTCTTACTTTAAATCATATAAATTTGGTCTTCTTGAATACTACTTATATTTTTTTATTCATCAAGTGTTTTCTCATAATTTGTAGAATTTTCACAAAATAGTGTTTGTTTTCTTTTTTAATTCTAAAATTGTTTAAACTACTTGTTAAGTTCCAGCCCATTCTGCTTTATGTGTTGTGAAACTCTGAAAAGATCCACGCATGATTATGTCTCCTGTAGTGTATATGGTCGTTGTTAGGTAGAAAGGGAAAAAGCAAAAACGGAACTTACCATGTGACTTCTCTATGAAGTATTTAAACATCTTTATAAATATGTTCACGTTGGAGTAAATTACATTAGTTCACATTCTGTCATTTACGGCAGTTTGGCTTTTTGTCTCTTTCTGCAAAACACCGATGATATGTGAAGCATGGATTTATTAGTCACAATCTCTGCTCACCCACAACACTGAAGGTTGACAACAACTGAACGTAGATTAGGGTGTCCGATGGTGTAGAAGTGTTTTCCTCTCTCCATGGTGAATTTGTTTCTCAAGTCCGACATTTATCGTGTCAATATCCAACAATTATCACTCCTGATCATTATACCAATCTGTCTGCATACATTTCACATGAACACATCAGTTGAAAGATCCTTTATTTATACATTATTTCAAGGCCGTACTATAATAATATTTTTATTTTATTCCTCATTATTTTTTCTCATCAACTTTCCACAACGGAAGTGATTTCTTTATTGATTTATTTTTATTGAATATATTTTGAAAATCAATCGATTTGTTTTGTTACAACTTGAACACCAATTTTGAATGTGAATGGTACGTTTGATCTGAAAAAGAAGTTAGGTAATTATTTATGTTGCTGATATTTTTCATCAATTTTGTAGTTCGGATGATTTTTTGATTAGATTGAATATTTATAAGCCATGCCTCGTAATTTTTTCCACAAAATGGAAAAAAATATACACATTATTTTATATATTTTTTTGCTGTAAATGCTGCTTAAGCGCAAATGTTTATTTCATTTTAATGTTGTTACGAATTACATACGCTAAACGCTTATGTTTTTTACTGAACAAGAAAAACTATAATGATTTACTTAAAGCGTTGAGGAAATGGAATAATACAAAAATTGAATGTTAAATGGGTGTGTTGAGTGGTATTTGTGTCTCTGTTAGTTAGCTGTAATTATGTTGGTGATGTGGCATATTGTACAGACTCCCCTGGCAACTTTACTGGAGAGTAGAGAGTTGCATTGAGTTGAGTGGAGTAGGACTTGGAGTAGGGAAGCGAGAGTGTGGGCAATGAGGCATGAGGCATGAGACATCAGGCATGAGGCATAAGGTGCGTGTAAGAGTGTAGTAAGTAAGAGTGTGGAGGAAGGAGGCATGTGGTTAATGCGTGTATGTTTGTAGACAGTTCGGCGCGGCGAGCCAGCGCCCGGGCCGCATGGAAACACAGCCAGTGCGTCTCCAGCGGGACTCTCCACGGTGCCAGGTAACATTCACTCAGACCTGGTCACCCACCACCCACCTCTGCTACCCTCTCCACTCCACTTACAACAACTCCTACCAGTCCACTTCTCCTTTCCCGTCCCCTACCATTCTCAGGTCACACATTAACATTTTTAAGAAAAGTGCAGAATGATTATAAATATTTTCTCACTGGCCAAATGCAATAACTGCATCAGTAACCACTAGCTTGCATGAAACACATTATTGAAAGAATGATATAATAATACAGACATTAAAAATGAAAACCATTTTGAATCTACAATGCTTGAATCTAATTTAACATGCATAATAATTTATACAGCCTAGAAACTTCAAATGAATGAATTTCAAAGACACTATAAAACATATCTACTTTATAGTATTAAAACTCATAGTTCCCAAATCATAGAAACATAAAATAAATCATTATTCTGTGCTGCAATTGAAAGTATATTAAAAGTTTAGTTTAAGCCGGGTCTAATCAAATAAATAAACTAAATACATAGTGCACAGAGTGTAAAACTGCATGGACAAACTTATTGAAGTATTTTAATACTATATAAATAGGATGGAAGTAAAATGAATAAGTTTCTTTAATAAAGATTTTATGTTTTTAATTTATAATTTTACCTTACTTATGTAGTCCTATTTAATTTTCACCTTTCAGCTCAAATCTGCGCTCACTTTTCTAATAAAGAAATTGCTTTCGCCTATAAATTTCACCACACATCAATTTAATCTAAGTTCGGTTGTTGTTTCAAGTATGTAGCAACAACAAACTGACTGGTTCATTAGAGCACTAAACATTCTGTAGGTTGTTGTTTCAAGTATATAGCAACAACAAACTGACATGGTTCATTAGAGCACTAATCACTCTGTAGGTTGTTGTTAATATGTAGCAACAACAAACTGACATGGTTCATTAGAGCACTGAACACTCTGTAGGTTGTTGTTTCAAGTATGTAGCAACAACAAACTGACATGGTTCATTAGAATACTGAACACTGTAGGTTGTTGTTAGTATGTAGCAACAACAAACTGACATGGTTCATTAGAACACTAAACATTCTGTAGTTTGCTTGCAGTTTGATCATTTCTCAATCACTCATAATAATATATTGTTTTGTTAAGGCTTCAAGCTTCTAGCACCGGCACTTGGCACCTTTTCTACTTTTGCTTTCTTTTGCTTTCCTCTACACTCTCCAGCGACTCAGCGAACTTCCGTTGTGCTCCGAACAATCATTTGTTTATTTGATTTTGTTATAAGTACATAATACACAATATCTGCAAAGGATTTGTGCTATTTATAGAAATGCTTAATGATATTATTGAAACAGTGCACTTTTAAGTACAACAGATGTTTTGATTTGACCAAGCTTGGGGTCTTTCAAACTCCGTCATCAATCGATGATCGGCGCCATTTTTATTTTCGTCATTTGGACGGTTCCTATTAAATCCTGATTTGGCCTGTCAGCATAACAATCACGCTGTCAGCTCGTCACAAAAGCTCAACAAGCAAAGAATCGGCACTTAACGGGGACCAATCAAATGTCAAAAATTCTAGTCGTTGATGTCATCAAATGTGATGGAGTTCGACATATCCCAACCTGATTTGATGCAATATTTAAAAATGCGAAGATGTAATCCGTTTGGTTGGTTTAGATTGTGATATAAAACATTGTAATATATTTGAGTATAAGTGCGAGTGAGAGAGTGCTATAAAGGTGTGCTGTGCTGCTAACATAGCAGATAGATGAGACTAGACTAAGAATAGTGTATGGTCCCGTAGGCCAGTTTCCGCACTCAGCCAGTCCATATCGGCAAGCAGCAGCAGTATCAGCAGTATCGCAAGCTCCATCGGCTCGGCACTCTCTCGCCCCATCACAGGTAGGGCATGTAAGTATACACCTCATATTCTATTCCATGTACTCTCCAACCAACCAACATACTTGTCTACAGTTCAGTTCTGTTAGCTACATCTCCCCAGCCCCGCCAACCTCTTTCATTGCTCATGAAATTAGTCCCAGGCATGCCTAGAATACTGGTTTACTGGCCAATAATTGTTAATTAACTAGGTATTTTTAAAAACACTTAAATCCATGACGTGTGTAACTGCAGACTTCAGTATTGTCCTTCACCATCATACATTATAATGTGTATATACTGTATCCTAATGCGTACATACTGTTCATGGTGTTTATTTTCTTGTACAAAGTCTATATTATAAATAATATCATGTCATAGTGATTGTTATCCTTTCACCCTGCAAATTTGCTTACACCATCACAGGTTACATGTAAAACCAACTGCTTGATGAGATTTGCACTTATTTATCATATTATAATGATAACCAATAGTTATTTAGTTGAGATATTGATTACATGAGATTTATTTCTTTTAGGCTCAATTATCAGCCAAGGCCGGCCCATATCGTCCTCAATCGCCGCGAACTGGGCCTCTTCCCGCTCCTCCTCGCTCCCGACAGGTAACTCATCGAAACACTACTAGCACTGCTACTGCTGCTACTCTTGTTGATGTTAGACTCTGACGATGCGCCACTTTATTCTAGGTGATAGTATCTTCGCCCGGCTCACCAAGTAGCAGTTCCGACAGTCAGTCAGGTAATGAGACTCTCAAACACGGGAGTTCAGTGTCCTCCATTGCCCGACAGCCCGCGGCGCGAACCTCTCCCGGGGCGGGGGCCGGCGGGCGGACCACCCCCTCCTCCTACCTGCAGAGCTCCCAGGGCTCCCAGCTGCCGCCCAGCTCCAGTTCCTACTATTGCAGCAGCCCCTCTGCTCAGATGTTCACCAACGGTCAGGGCAAGAGCCCCCGGGAGTCTCCCAGCCTCAATCGCGTGTCCTCTCCTGCGCACCTCGCCAGCCGCACCGCCTCTCCTGGCATTCCAGGAACTAATGCTGGAATCGCTGTCACTATGAATGCCTCTCCATTCCTGACAGACCTCACATCCACATCATTGACAAGCATGGAGAATACTCTCATTTCAAATCTGCAGAGTACCATAAACAATATTAGCACTACTGCAGATTCTATATTCCATCATACGAATCCCAGCAGTAATGGACCCAAATCTGACGATCTATTTCAGACCAAAGGATCAATGTACGGACATAAAATGGCCCCTGTGAGCTCGACTGCGGTGAACTCCGCAGTGCCCAGCTATGCGACGTACGGGTCCCGTCAAGGAGAAAACATATTTGATTCTATTCATAACACTGCAAAACAGTCGAGTCACAATTTCAACATGCAAATGTCAGATATATTTGGATCAAATCAAAACAGTTCATTAAAGCAGAGTTCGGGCTATGATCTTTTGAATTATAGTTCTACCAATCCATTTCTACAAAATTATACAACCGATACAATCGAAGAAGAAACTATAGTGAATGGTGAAGGAGCCTTTTCGTCTAATCTGTTTGGCTCTTCGGCAAGTGGCGGAGGGGACTTGCTGGGACCGGGGGCAGGCCGGAGGGGGGAGGAGTTGACTCCTACCTCCAGCGCGGGCACAGAGGACTCGCGGCCCAGAGACGCTCATGACCGAGACATTGATGGAGATGGAGAGCAAAGTGACTAATCCTAGAACTAATCCTCGCCAGTGTTGGCAGAAGAACCCACTTGATAGAATCCACGAGTTCTCCTTCGAGAACAGAGTGATTAGTCTCCAGTGAATGTTCCTGCACCCTCTGTGAGTCTGTTCCTCAGATGTCTAAAGGGTACCATGTATAAAATATCAATAAATGTTTGACTGCTTTTGTGAATGGATCATATCTTTGGCATAGTGTTACTATACTTGGTTTATTCTATAGATATCTGAAAAGGGAATATGGACAATTTTAAAACTAATAAGTCTCACTTCGTAAGGGTGTAGGATTTAGAAATAATGTAGGTGTTCCTCTCAAAACGCTTTTGGTATGTTTGTGGTTAAAACTGCAGCGGCGATAAATCCAACGAATAAGCAGGATGCCTATCCACACACAGATAATATTATATCTATGATGTAGAAAATAAACAAGTTCAGGGGGGTGTTTACCACAGTTTTATACAAATATGTATGTCAGGAATGATAATATATAGTATCCCAAAGGATGGGCGTTTATATCTCTAAGGAGTCCTATAAAAATAAACCCCATTGTTGAAGATCTTTGACCCGATTCTCCTTTGCCCAGCGCCCAGCGCTTACCCTGTTGTACCAGGCCGGTAATATGATAAGATTCAGTTAACGCATATAATATAATCCCATTTAAATCAGTTCATCATGAAAGAGCTACCTCATGCGGCACGGGACATTCAGCGATGTATTAATTGGACATATATGTAAACGTATAACCACAATTAGACATGTCCAATGGTAATTTGAAGTACATATTACCTTTTTTTACACAAACTTTTGAAATATCTACAACTTAATAATATCAGTCTTATATCTTATGAAATTAACTCATATATTTGTCTTCTCATTTCTGTAATTGCCAAGCGGAAACTATATAATATTATGAATACCTGCTTACATTTATGTTTATTTTCAATATTGTTTTTAGATTGCATGATATTAACGGTTATTGTTGTCATTTTTGTACTAAGTGCAATAGCCGAATTTACTAAATTGCAATCTTTTTATTAATTATAATGGTTGATGAATAGAATTCAATAAACTTTATAATATGTAATAAAAAATGTATTTTAAAAAAAAACAAGAATATTTATAATCTGTAATATTACAACATACAATAAAGTGAAAACTTGTAGACCAACTCACTTTTATTATTATGTTTTATTCAATTTTGGAGAAAAATTCAAAATCTTACCGAGAATAAATTAACACATTTATGTGAACCAAGGACTGAAGGAGATCTCTTTGAAATGATTCCTTTATAGTACTGAGCGTATGAATGAAATTATGTATTGGGCCAACTTTAAGGAGTGATTCCTATTCTAACAAAAACATAGATTACTAATTTGAGGGGTAATTGGTACAACTGGGTAACACCGAATCCGCGTTAAGAGTTACACAATACCACCGTTACCTTTATTTCCTCGCCTGTATGCCACAACATGACATATGTTTGTGTTTGTGACTTACATGGGAGTTCATTTATACCGTAATACATATGTGTTTGTAGCATACATCTACTCTTATTATGTGTTGTGGCATATGGACGAGGCAATAAAGTTAGGGTTTTGTGTATATCTCGAAAACATTGATTTCAGAATTGCCCCAACAATTACCCCTCAAATTAATTACAACCAATATGGAGCTGGTGTGTTCAGAGCTGGAGAGTTGAGGTGGTCAGTTAGCCATTTAGTCAGTTAGTAAGACATATTATTTGGATGTTGGAGAGAGTTGTTAACAAATATTCCCTGAGCTATATCAGACTATTACATAACATAGCAATACATATTAAGAATGCATTAATTGACAAATGCCCCAGTAGGTTATGTGTCATCATCGTTGTGTATGATATTGTATACATGTTACGCTTTCACACTTTTTCACTTTTGAATGGATTTTACAAAAGATAATGTATTTAGGTTAGGAATAATGAAACCCTATGAATTTATAATTTTTTTATTATAACACGAACCAATGCAATTGAACAATTCTACATTATTTAATCTAGCAGGAAATATTGCATCATGTAATAATAATACTTGGTGAATTGTAAGATTTGTATGAGATTTTTACACTGTTTATTGAAGTGTGTGTTTTGCAAAGTATACTGCTGTTTATGTATTGTTAATATGTTATATATCTTACGAAAACCTTCCTATTGTAGAGTCTAAGAAAGCACAAAATGGTGTTATGCGCACCGCCATATTTCTGATGATTTTGATTGTAATCTGAAAATAAATCGAGTCGCTCATTTTTCATAGAAAGTGAATATGCTTGTTACAAGTGTTTACTGTTCACATCTTTGTAATTAGTCATTGCATTTACGTACATATTATTTTGCCCTCAGTACCTACCTACACACATTATAAGTTCATCATCTTGTTTTGTGATATGCACATAATATGTATTTTTTCTTGATCATTTTAAAAATGATCCTGAAAACATAATAAAATGTAGGTAGGTACAAAGTTATTGTATGTTATATTTTATAAAGTAAATGTAAAGAAGTCAGAATTTTTGCATAAGATGACTTAAACGAATGGATATCATTACTTTTGTAATGAGCATTTATTGGAAAAATACAATAATTAACTAGAAACAATTCCCACGATAGTAATGTAAGACATAGTCTTTAATTTTTCTGCCACTGCCATTTGTAAATATAATGTTGTTCTAGAGTTGGTAGTATCTAACTGAGTATAATAAATATAAGAATTTAGGATCTTTTCTACTGATAAAGCTTACATTCTTGAAAAATTCAGATTTAATTTCCCATGTAATCGACCTATATGTAGTACATATTATTCATCTTCATTACGCTTTTTATTCCAAAACTTTGCCTGTCAATTTCTTTAAAATAACTATGTGGTGCTACATCAACCAGGGATTCACAAATATAAAACGTCATTCTAATTTTTTGGTTGATAATAATTATATTATGTACTGTCAATCAATCACACTGCAAATAAATCATATAAAACTGCATATTTAAATAATATATTGTAAAAGGTAATTCAAAAGTCCCTGAGTTGTGTTCAGTGTCACCTTTTTCAGCAAAACAAAACATTCCTACAGATTTTTTCGAAAAAAAAAAGCTGATTTTTAGAGAATTGTATTTTCTGATTCAATATGAATATAATATATGGCCTACTACTTAAACTGAAAGGACAAATGTGAACACATAGTAGAATGCTTAACTACAAAGAATTCTTGATTCTGGTTGATTAAACAATGGTTTTAGCTCGCCACCGTTGTTACTTATATCATTACAGCAAAAAATATATGTGTAATAACTTGTTGGAAAGAAATAATAAAACCAAACATTATTATTGTCTAAGAGTGTATAATATATTATTATTGAGGCTTCGCACGATGTAAAAAATATGTTTTGATTTGGATTATTCCAGATTGTAGTGGTACGAATAATCTAAAATAAGATAATTTCATTTGATAATGACAAAAATTAAAACAATTCTTCTTTTCGGATAATAAAAACTTTAATCTTGTTTAGTAATAAAGATTAATTCCCAGTTTAGTTTGGTGCTGTCCCGACTCCCGACTAATGGAGTAACTGTTTCACTAAAACGGCGCTACACTATTATTATTATTGTCGAGGACCTGAATATCACAAAGTGGTCATTCTTGCTACGCTCAAAGTTACAAACAAGATTACCAAGATCAATACTGCATAAGAAAATAACATCTTTATCTCAATATTGCTTGATCTGGAATTATGTACTTATTGAAACTATCTGTAATTATTAAGATCTTTCCAATTTATTACGAATTACGCCAGTGAATTGGTTGATTTATTCAAACTAAAACTGCTTTTAAAAATCAATTATGTACCTATATTGTTATGTTCAATTTGGAATTGATTAAAAGAACCGTACTTGTTCAGTTTTGTAGCTAGAGCGCCAATTTGTGACAATTATCTTATGGTTACTAATGTTAATTTTTCCTAAGAATAACTTTTGTTTTGTATGCAATTTTTGTTGTTAAAATTCCGAGGTTCTACAAGCCAGAAAATGGCATTATAACTTTACTGTTCTGGCCATAATTCATATGTATTTATAATTATACCGAGATGGCAACTTTAGAAAGCTACATCAATAGTGTCACATGTGTCAATACGGGGGGAGGGGGGGGTGTTGTAAAAAGTAATAATACAAGTACGTGTTGGAGATGTAATGTGGGCGGAGGGAGGAAGAGCGGCAGTTTAGATGTTATGGGCTTGTAATGTTAATAATGCTGTCTAATGTTTAGATAATCGCACTTTGAATGTAATCTGGCTGGAAGGGGAGATCCTCCATAATAAAATATAGTCAATTTAAATTATGTTACTTTTTAATTAAATAACATATTATTATTATCAATTTAACTAGTTAAAATAAAACAATATTTCTAGTCAATTTTTTATTATGTAATAAAAACACGTTATAACTTGAATAAAAATTTATAGAGTGTGAATACATAATATATATATATATATAAAATTTCAGAAGAGTTTAGGAAAATCTTTTGTTTATTGTAATGATGTATTCAACATCGATTGGTTATTTGTTTCCATGAAGAAAAGTCGATGTAGGATGCCTGAATATCTGTTCTGACGCCTGAAAACATATATGTATTACACAATTCATCCATAGTAACAGTTTAGTAGAATGTTTTGAAGACTCGGATACAATGTGTTGGTCAATGTGTATAAAACTTACAACTTCATGTGGTAGATTTATTTAAGTGATTTTGGCTAAAATACAATGAAATGATACAATTCCTACATCAACCCTACACGTCGTGTGGGGGGGAATGTGTCGGCGGTCTCGTGTGAAGCTAATCAGTCAGGAAAGCTTTAACTAGAGGGTTTCTACCTTGTAGATAAGTAGCTGTGCATAACTAGTAGAAGAAATTGCTTTTGGTGTGTATAGAACAACGTAAATAAATAAATCTGACATCTGCAAATAACGCGACATCTATAAAAAATAATATTTTGCATTGTAAATTTACCACGAAAAATAAAAAGTAGCAAGAAACTTATGGTTTGATAACATATCACTGCTCTAGAAGTGGAAAATCAAGGTTCGGCCATATTTACATTAATTGAATGTTCTGCGGAAATGGTTCTGAGGGTAGTCGTAAAGATGATAATGATATAAATAGATTTTGCACATTTGTTATTTGATAATAAAGTGTCAGCACTTAATAATATTCTTCTACCTATTTTGTTTGGTTGAAACAAACTACACCATTTTAAAGTTATTTTTTTATTCTTTAGTCTTAAAGATCTACATTACGAAAATTTTATTCAAAAATAAAATAAGCAAACATTTTAAATAGAAAATGCAGCGTATGTATCATTAAATAATATCTATTTCCCGCGGGATTAATAATCCTTATGATGTAAGTCTATTTAACCAGAACAGAACAGCGGGTTTCTGTCACCCAGATACATTCTACTCAAACACTTCTATTGGGAACGTCTTCAAATGTGTATTCGTCAGTTGCTTCCTGTTGGACTCTCGACTGTCCATTGTTGTTTGCTCTGGTTCAAAAACTGTACTTAATTATAAAGTCTACTCCATTCCTTCATGACATATCCAAAAGAAGTGTAGCCAGTTATTAAATAATAACCCAATATCTATTTCAATGTTTACTTCCAAATAATCTTGCACAGAAACAGTATTGATGAGAATAACTTGTGTTAAAGATGAATATGCTATTTCCCATGCATTTATAAGAGTATAGTTACATATGTATAACAGTATTACAAGTGTATCTATCACCCAAAGGCATCCACATACATAAGTATTTTATCACTAACTAATTCAATGTATTTAGGTGTTGGGTGCTATTTGAACTAATACGATTCTACTAAATGATTCATCCCATGTTCATCGTGTCGTTACAATACTTGTTAGTTAAATTAAATGTTTGTATTTTGTTCTCACTTACACACATATTTTAGATTGTGTTGAATATGTAAAAAATCAAGTGTTGGATGTTTTGATGAACTATCAGTATTTAAAACTCATAAAAATTAGCATAATATAATATCATGTTAGAGAATACTCCTTATTATATCAGAAACTAAAATCTACAGAAAAATAAATAAATAATATGTTGATATTGTTTCATTCATTTTGTAGATTGGTACAGAACTTTCTTACACTTTTATATACATATATATCCAAAATACGACTAGATGCGCAGGAGAGAAGATGTAGGTTGATTTTTAACTATGAACTATACCTAGTCTATACAGTACACAGCAATAATTGCAAAAACTTCACATTAGCCAGGCAGTTAAGAGACAGTTGGACATTTTGAAAAAACAAAAATTGTTCTAGAATCTAGATAAAATAATCTTTCCAATGTATATATTAGAAATGAATAATTTTATTTCTTAATATTAAAATTTTGATATGAAAACGTAAATTGTCACTACCGCTACTAAACCGGTATAGGGTTTGGAAATACGCAACCGGGACACCGAAATAAAGGTAGGCACTTAATAATAATAAATTTGGACAACTTATACCTTATACAGTGCTGTCTTCGTGAAAAATCGCCTCAAGAGCGCTGTAAAAAGAGGCTAGATTACGATTTATCTTGCAGCTACCAATCGCATGGATTATTGGAATTCTAGACCCTTGTTCAAAATTTAAAGAGATTTTTTTACTAATTAACGAAATAAAAATTGTTTTTGACTAAAATTAGAAAGGATTTAATGAGTGAATTTACTTTACTATGTAGGAGGCTAGATCACAACTAGTCTTGCAGCTACCAAGTGCATGGATTGTTGGAATTCTAGCCCTTTAATAAATTAGATTAAATATCTTATTCGGTCTAGGAACTTATTAGAACCTCATACAATTCAATAATGTTTTTTCCATGTCATATTAGGATTAGCAATTTTATATATTTATGTATTTCAAGATTACCGGTATGTTTGCGAAGGAACATTTAGGCGTCCAGAAGCTGTGTTCGGGGACACTGGGAAACGCTGCCTGAAAACGGGACTAGCCCAGGTGAAAACAGGACATCTGGTCACATTAACTATGCAATCTTCAATCAAATAGTGTACTAGAAAATGTTATTAAGATCCGGTCAACTTACACAGCTACAGACTTTTTTCTGTCAACAGACTGACTGTCTATACAGTACTCGGAATCAAGGGCTTAATAAATTATATATTATTAACAAACTTGAGTGTGCGATCTTTTGACAGTTCTGTTTGACAGTTTGACTTGGTTTTATTTATATACTTGGTGTATTTATGACAGTTGACAGCTAGTTTATTTTTTTTTAGATAAATAATTACGAGAAGGCTGTTGAGGAAATACTTAGCTATCCCAACGAAATTCACTTGGTACCTAAACTTTCTGTAAAATCATGGTCAAACCGAGATACTATCATGTCCAACCCCACGAACGAAAATAATTCACCACTCATTCATCAGTTACCCCACGAACATCCAACTATTCATGTCATGTTCAACTTGAGACAAGAGACTCAACTGACAATAAATTGAAATGTCTTGATTCTGAAAATACGAGAATTTTTATTGGTTTATATTTATGTATTTTTAAGGTACAGTCAACATTTTCTTCTGTTCATCACGTGGAAACCTATGTCCAGATGTTCCAGAGAAGCACAAAGATACCAATAATTGAGGAATAAATAAATAAATTGAGGTAAAAAGGATTGAGGAATTTTAATTATAATTAATAATAAACTTTTGAAGTGAACTCTCGTCACATCGTAAGAATAAACATGAATTGGCAGCTTGCCAACTACACTAGGGCCAATGCCCTTGAGGTGATTTTCTCACAAAAAATGGCGCTATAGAAATTATCCAAAAATTATTATTAATGACTGATTCAAGCGTTTCAGATCACTTGCCGTTGTTTTTGTAGTACCTACATACCAGAAGGTGGCCACATCGGTACCACATTTTATCTATATCGTGCCGTCACTCGCACTGAACGACTGAACTCCGAGTGATTTTCGATTCATTCGATTATTTTCTGCGTGTTTCGATTATGCCCATCACTGAGGAAACTTCACTATAGTTTTACTAGCGTATTTATTGTTTATGGTTTTACAGTTTACGACAGTTTACACATCTACGAATTTTACTGTTCTATGCAATCTCGTCGAGCTTTGATCCATATTTTGATTTTTGGTTCAACAACAATAATAATATTAGCGAATAAAGTGTTTTTCCCATTGCTTGGTCTGTAAATTTCCGGAAAGTGTGTTGCTGTGACATTGATTATAAACAATAAACCACAACGTTAAAAAAGAAAGGTTGCCCTGTCGACTACAACATGCCGGCCGTAACATCAGCAGCGGAAGAAGAAATTAAGGCTGAAAAGGCGAATCAACAACGGGCTGCCCTTAAAAAACATATTATAAGAGAAAGACAAAGGAGAAAAGAAGGTTTGTGTACAACTTGAATATCTATTTTAAAGTTATCCGCCCCCCAAGAAAAAAGTTAAGAAATATAGTGATTTTTATATCTATTCGTTTATTATAATATGTACCGTGACTTCTCATGTCAAATTTGAATAGTGGTGTTTCAATATCGGGGTATTTAGCAATGCTTCAGTTGCCTTGCTTCTTCATCTTGAGCCAACGTTTTTGACAGCCTTGCAGTTTACAGATGTGACATTTGCCCTGATAATTGACACTGCAGGGCTGTCCGAAACGTTGCCCCAAGAATAACAATGCTCAACACCCACAAAGTCAAATTTTTATAGTGATTCGATTAGTGGTAAATATACCGTTCAGAAAAACCAAAAATGTTGAATTGTTTTCGCAACAGCACGTAGTTTCAGAAATAGCTGAGGATTTTATAAAAATGTTATAAAATGACAGTATTCCAAAGGTTAATACTAATATTATTTATATGGTGGCAGAACAAGAGGCTGAAGTTGAGGAAGAAAGACTTAGAAAAGAGAGGGAAGCCCGTGAGAGACAGGATGTTATGACACTTGGTAAGTTATGTCAAATGTTAACTTAATTATGACTTCATATTATAGGTTAAAATGCCAAGGACCAACAATATTATTTGATATATATTTCGAGGAAACTTATTTTCTTTTAAGCATCCAGTATTTATTTATTTGCGAGTTGCAACTTTGATGACATTTCAGTTCCCTGTGAGGTAGTTCTGTCTGCACCATAGATAATAGAAGCAAGTGAGTTGGGCCATGAACCATTGTTAGTATGAAACCGAGCGCACAAATTATCGCCAACATACTACTGCAAATCGCTACACCTACCAACACGATACACAACTATTGTATTTGTGGGTAGGTACTACATAAAATGCACAACTTTCATTGGAGTAGTAATCCAGAAGGCTGTGGTCCTGTGCTTTGATGGTTCGTGCAGTTTGTTCTTAGCTCGGCAACAGTCAGCATGTTTCCACGTCGTACCTACCTATGTTTCTATTATCTATGGTCTGCACAGATATATTTGAAATCTGGTGGAAGGATAGTAAATTTTTACCAATTCAATAACAATTTGTGATTTATTTATTTGACTTTTATTTCAATTGAACCTGTTTGAATAATGCGCTGACATGTTGACTAGGTGAGACACGGGAACAGATTCAACAGTTGGAACAAAAACTAGCTCAATCGAAGGAAGAAAAGCACCAATTGTTCCTGCAACTCAAAAAAGTACTAAACGAAGATGACAATAGAAAAAGACAACAAAACAACAAGGATTCTAAGTCAGTATTTTAGATAAAAATTATTATTGTTCACATTACAATTTTTTTAATCTTCCAAATCGCAGATCACATGCTAATTATTTTTGTCAGGTTATTGTTCAATGGTGCTAATGGAAGAAAAAGTCGGGGATGCCTCAGGAAGACATGGCACAATCAAATAATCATTATTACATAAGAAGATGTATGAATACAAATACTAAGTAAAGAGTGTGTGTCAGTGTTGTGAGATACCTAGCCATGTTCCTCTGCCTATCCCTGTTATTGTAAGGCAGAAGGTAGTGGGTGGGGAGGGGAAGAAGATGGAAAGAGAAAGCCACCAAAAATGACTTAAATTTTTGATCTGAATGGTGGTCTTTCACCAGGGCGATCTACCAAATGATAGTTAACCCCTTCAGGCCTCAACCATATTTTGTCAGAGGGTCAAAATATTTCCGCTTTGCAATACAATCCTAATAAATGGAATATTTCCAATCGTAACCGAAAATTAAAAACTGTTTTTGAAAGATAAAAAGTGTTGTATTTTCTCTTTCTAACACCATGTATATCATATTTCTCACTACAATAGTGTACTGAGGGGTTAATTGGTATTTTGTATTTGCAGTGAAATAATACACAACATGGTATCTGGAGGCAACATGGTCCAGTCCCAACTATTCCTACCGCCGACTGTGTCGCAGGGCAACCCCAACATGGGCCGTCCTCCTTTATCCGTCCATATGCTCAACAAGGTAATCTTATACTTTCATAGTAGTCTTCAAATAATTCACAACATGGTCCAGTCCTAACTATTACTACCGCCGACTGTGTCGCAGGGCAACCTCAACATGAGCCGCCCTCCCTTATCCGTCCATATGCTCAACAAGGTAATCTTATACTTTCATAGTAGTCTTCAAATAATTCACAACATGGTCCAGTCCTAACTATTACTACCGCCGACTGTGTCGCAGGGCAACCCCAACATGGGCCGTCCCCCTTTATCCGTCCATATGCTCAACAAGGTAATCTTATACTTTCATAGTAGTCTTCAAATAATTCACAACATGGTCCAGTCCTAACTATTACTACCGCGACTGTGTCGCAGGGCAACCTCAACATGGGCCGCCCTCCCTTATCCGTCCATATGCTCAACAAGGTAATCTTATACTTTCATAGTAGTCTTCAAATAATTCACAACATGGTCCAGTCCCAACTATTCCTACCGCCGACTGTGTCGCAGGGCAACCTCAACAAGGGCCGACTTTTCTTTTCCGTCTATATGCTTAACAAGGTAATCTTATACTTTCATAGTAGTCTTTAAATAATACTCAACATGTTATCTGGAGGCAACATGGTCTAGTCCCAACTATTTCTACTGCCGACTGTATCGCAGGGCAACCTTAACAAGGGCAGACTTTTCTTATCCGTCCATATGCTTAACAAGGTAATCTTATACTTTCATAGCAGTCTTCAAATATTCTTTTGAAAAGTCCACCTTTCACACGAAATTTTATCATGTTTTGATGAGAGAATTATATTTTTAGGGTGGTGTCGCCAATATCAAGAGGGTGCGCAGCCCGTCACCGCCGTATGCCAA
Source organism: Glyphotaelius pellucidus (assembly GCA_936435175.1). Classification (NCBI taxonomy): domain Eukaryota; kingdom Metazoa; phylum Arthropoda; class Insecta; order Trichoptera; family Limnephilidae; genus Glyphotaelius; species Glyphotaelius pellucidus. The sequence goes on along the minus strand of OW386537.1, from coordinate 6,800,072 downwards.
TCCGGGGGCCACCTACCTTCACCACGCCCACCACAACAAGCAGCACCCGCCACACGCACAGGGACCCATCCACAGTAAGTCATGCCACACTCGTCATTCGCAGATCTGATGAAACAGTCGCTCTTAAAAAACTTACTATACTTTGAATCAATCGAAAATACAAACAGTTCTGTTTTACACAGTCTTTTTTCACGCCATTTTGATGTAACACGGTCAACAAAGCAATGGTAATATTGATGGGTAAATTCCTTTTCCAGAGTTTCACGGCTGGAAGTATTGTCGTGATTAATTTTTGGTTTATTATGCCATGTTGTTCTTCCTCTTTCTTTAGCCAGCATTTCAGACAGCATTATGGTGTCCATCATCAGGGCAGATGATTGACACTGTAGGTAATACTGTCCGAAACGTTGGCTAAAGAAAGAAGAAGAGCATCACGGCAAATAAGACAAAAATTAATTACGACATTGGGTCCCATATTTTTTACATGGCATTCTGTGGAACGTATTCCCGTGTAATAATAGAATTAAATGTAGGTATTGATCTTTGTGTTTTTAAAATTTTTTTTCCACTGACTGCTGACTTGTACGGGAGTATAATTTTTTAAATAACTAATATTATTATTCTTTTAGAAATGGAAGACGGAAGGAGCCGGGAGATGTCTCGTGCAGTTTTATGGAATAGTAAGTTGCTCCTCTTTCCCCTTCTCTAAATCAAATTATTATTTATTTATTTAAATGCCATAAAATGGCTTTTTGGGATTTTAAGTATGCAGTCGTACCCAGGAGGGTATCAGTATTATAATAACAACATAAGAATGTATGAGTATACTATCGCTGAAGTGATAGTTGTTTATGGAAATACAATGATATAAATTTTGATAATAATTATAAAATATTATTATATTATTATTATATTCACCAGATGAGACTCATCCGAGTGTTGATTTCCCATTTTTCTTTATGGATAAACATGGAACTTGGAGAGCTAAAGAAAAAATATTGATCCTCAAGATTTCAATTTGATGAAAAATGCTTGAGATTCTGTTGGTAGAAGAGCTAGGCATTCAAAACAGACTTTTCATCTGTTTGCTCATAAAGTATATCTTCAGATATTTTGAACAAATCTTTGGAAATTTTTAACATTAACATTGCGTTCCTGATTGTAGAAAATATGGGTAAAGGCAGCATTCTTTTTGACCGTCATATCTCTCTCTTCTCTAACCGGTCGGTGACCGAGTTGGCAATGTGTCTGGTTCCCACCCAGACACCATGAGATCAATTCCTTGGCTGGTTAAGTCCTCCACAACTCCACTTCTCTCACAAGCAACATTTCCGCTTACTGTGTTGGCAGTAGGAGATTTATAAATACAAAAGGTTATTCTTAACCCGGGAATGTTTGTATTTCTTTTAAAAATTAAATATCTCTGCAGCATGGATAATTCACAAATTGTAGATGCAAGTAGCAGTAGCCTAATGTTGCGCAGTCGAATCTAGTGATTCTACATCAAAGCCTTATTCAATATAATACACAGTGCTACAAAATGAAATAAAATAATGTTGTCCTTTTATAGGATGAAGGAGTTTATTGACTTGTATGTTAATGTTTTAGAGCCATCGCAATACAGCTCCAGCAGCAGTGCGTCCTTTTATGCATTGCCGTCTTCACAGCCTGCGTACACTGCACCTATCTACCAACACGCGCAACACCACGTCAAACAGGTACATAATACACTTTCTAATCAAGTGATAATCAAATAATTCACAGAACTTGATTGATTGGAGCAAGTGAGGATGAGTTTGTATATTATTTGTGAAGTGTAATCAAATAAGATGGAAAGGCTAATCAGGGCATTGTAAGGCAGGAATTCAAATAACGGAAACTGTAGTCGCTAATAAGAAGTTTTCAGAGATAGTGAGGCTGGCAGTCCACAACGGAGTTCTGATATTAACCCTGATGTATGGGCAGTGAGGCATGGCATATTCACAGGACATGTTATGTATTAATTATTGAGTTCTTATTTGTGATACAACATTGTCAGAATTTGTCTGCATCATCTAGAACAGGCATGCCCAACATGTGGCCCAATCGAAGATTTTGGTATTCATACAAAAAAAGAAAAATTGTTCTCTTAAATTTATGACATTTATATTATATTTTGTGAAATTAGAACTTTCTTGTTATTTAGACCTCGGACTCTCGATAGGGGTTCTTTATTTAATGCTTGAAAAGTGCCTGGTGCATGGCCACACAAGGAATTTATTTTCGCAATCAATCAATTGACCTGATTTTAGTAAGTGGAGGGTGAGTGCAAAAGACACAAATGCGCGTATACAGTGAAACCCTCTTAAGAAGTTCTATCTTAAGACGTTTTGTGGCTTAAGAAGTTTGGTTTTTTCAGTCCCTCGGCCCAGAATTGGTCCAATTTTTCCCATGTATAAGGTTTTCCTGCTTAACCTTTTCGTCCCGGAACGAAAAAAATCACACATGACCCGAAGGGGGGGTCACTCGGGGACCCCAATTTGTTTTGCATATTAAAGGGTGTTAATGACATATTTTTTTTGTAATTTGTTATGATAATAATTAGAGGGAAGTATAATCATCGTATTTCAGTAGTCATTTTCAAAATCGTTTCATAAATAAAGTCATAATTAATGTTCTAATGAATTTAGACCATAACGTGTATTTTTCCATAAAAAACAGAGAAGGCGGGCCGATAGCCAACATAACACCTTGTTTCCGAATCTCGACTGGCGATTGGCGTTCACCGGAAACGACTCAGACCGAATGATCTTTGACCGGCAAGCGAACATTATAGCATTGTAAAAAGAGCAAACGAGATGCGCAGTGTAAACGAACGCGATCTAGTCCTTTCCACTAACAACTTAGAAATTACTTGCTATCGCTTAGAATTATCCCGATACATTCAGCAGATAGGGATGGGGTACGCCCGAACAAAGGGGAAGGGGGGCGGATGGCACAGATAAGTCGCCAGAATTTGTTATAAACTATTTAATTTTAAGAAAAGTAGTAATGGGATATTAATTTTTTTAATGCAAATCGATAACCAAATAGTTTTTCTAAGATTACTCAAATTATTGAGTATGTGGTTTAAAAAACAACATAGTGTTAGCAATAATAAGAAGTCAATTGCTTGATGATTGAATTTATTCACGTCTCAACGAAACAACGATACAATTGGGTACAATGTATAACGATATTATTTGCTTGTCCTCGCTTCGAGCCGTTAGGTTTGAATGTTTGCTGGTTCCGGGGGATGATCCGTTGGTCGCGAGTCACTCCCTGCCTTGCCGACCGAGATGTGAGCAGCGCCTCTGCCGGTGGTTCTGCGTACGAAATGTAGATCCCTGCTTGGCCGACAGAGACGAGAGAAGCGCCTCTGGCGGCAGATCAGTGAACTAAACACTGTGGCGGCAGAATTCGAGTGTGCTGCTATCACGGCCATACTGATAACTGCTTTGACCTCAAAGCAGCGGCTGAAATAAAAATAAAATAATAATTAGAAGGGTTGAAACTTGTCCTGCCCCACAACGGTACTGACGAATAGATTCACACTGTTCGCCCTTCCTGACCATTACTCCGAAATTTGTTCAGCCGGCCAATTCCTCATATTTTCATATGTGACCGTCACTCTGTGAGTGCTGCCGTTGGGTCTGGTACCCAACACGTCAAAACGGTCATTCGGCAAGACTTCAACCACCTTATAAGGTAAGCTCCGAAATCGACCTTTCAACTTTTTGTACCCCGGATTTCCCTTAGAAATCCGGATCAAGACCGTATCGCCAACGCGATATGAAGGTTTAATGAATCGTTTCGAGTTGAATCGTTTCACCTGCCGCCTTTGATCTGCATCAAAAAGCTTCCGTGCTTCCGCACGTACGACCTTGAGGTCCTGCCTCTCACCAGCCTGCGTGAGATTATTTACCAACACAGCTTCGCACAATGCAGAGGGTTTGTAGCCCATCAATAACTCATTTGGAGTTTTCAGAGTAGTTCTGTTGACTGCATTATTCAATGCTTGCTGTGTTTCTGCCAGAGCCTCAACCCACTGATCTTCGGGTTTATCTCTGATGATGGAGTTCAGCGTATTCAATATAGTTCTATTGAGTCGCTCTACCTGACCATTAGCCCTCGGTAATAAAACAGAGTTTATGGTTAGCTTGATGCCGTGCTCCTCGCAGAAAGCACGCATGGCTTTCGAGGTAAAAGCTGTACCTCGATCACAAACAAGCCTCCGTGGCACCCCAAAAAGGTACGCCATTGCTGAAAGTGCCTTTATAACACCTTTCGTACTTGTATCTGCCACCGCCTCTAAAAAGCAGTACTTCGTGAAGCCATCCTGGAGTGCAATAACATACTGCATTCCCTCCACACTCTTCACAAAGGGTCCCAAATGGTCCACGTGCACAACGGCAAAAGGGGTCTCTATTTTGGGAATGGGATGTAATACCCCGGGCTTTCGACCGGTATCACTTTTCCCCACTAAACATTTGAAACAGTTTTTAACATATTTTGTAACAACATTCCTCATCCGCGGAAACCAGTATTTGTCCCGGATGGCAGCCAGGGTTCTATCAACACCTTGATGTCCACTCTCATCGTGGAGAATCCGAAGAACGCCCCATCTGGCATTTCTAGGTACGAACCACTTCGAACCGATTGACGTTTTACGGAAAACTCTGTCTTCCTTTATCTCGTAGTCGATAAAGTACTGCTTGCGGTCTTCTGACTCAATACCACTTTTCAGGATTTCCCTTATGTTGGTAATTTCCGGATCAGCCGTTTGCATATCTAAGAGCCGCTCCTGGGTAGTCCATTCGTATGTCAAACATACAGGGTTTCGACTTAAATAGTCGACATGTGCTACTCTCTTGCCTGCACGATATTCAATGTCAAATTGATAATCTTGTAAAAATATCCACCATCGTGCCACACGTGGATTAATGTCCTTCTTGGTCATCGTAGCCCGGACTGCATTACAATCTGTTACCACTTTGAATCGGATTCCGATCAGATATACGCGGAAATGTTTCAAGGCTTGTGTCACAGCTAACGTCTCGAGGTCGTATGAGTGATACATAGATTCATCTGAAGATGTACGACGGCTATAGTAAGCTATGGGATGCATTTTCATGTCCTGGCCTTGTTGTAATAAGATTGCTCCCAGTCCTTTGGCAGAAGCATCCGTGTGGACTTCTGTAGCAGCTTCTGGGTTATATATTTGTAGAACAGGTCTATTGGTTAGAACAGTTTTTATATCTTCAAATGCCTCGCTGCATTTGGGAGTCCAACTCCAATCGGCATCTTTCTTCAATAAATCGTACAAAGCTCCGATCCTAGTTGCAAAGTTGGGAACAAACTGCCTGAAGTAACTGGCAAGACCAATGAATTGCCTCAGCTGTTTGACAGTTTTAGGGACCAAGGCTTTAACAAGGCATTCTGTTTTTGTGCTGCTTGGTTTTATAGAGCCAGCGCATATTTCTTTGCCTAAATAGTTAATAGTAGTTTGAAAGAACTCACACTTTGCCAAATTTAATGTAAGACCAGCTTGCTTAAGACGTAAAAGTACCTTTTCCAGCTTTTCAAAGCCTTCCTCTTCTGTCTCTGATGAAATAATAATGTCATCAATGAATACAAGTGCCTCATTGTTCATATCGGCCAAGACTTTATTAAGGGTTCTTTGAAATACCGAAGGGGCATTAGCAAGACCGAAGGGTGTTCTTAAGAATTCATAATGCCCGTCGGGAGTCACAAATCCAGTTTTCCCAATCGAGTCTTCTTCAATGGGGATTTGATAGAAACCAGACTTGAGATCCAATTTAGTGAAATATACACCTTTTCCCAAAGTGTCTATGTGGTCTTGGATCCTCGGTAGAGGGTAACGATCCTTCACCGTTATCGCGTTCAGAGCTCGAAAATCGATGCATAGACGATCACTGCCATCCTTCTTTTTGACGAGAAGAATCGGGCTTGCGTATGGCGACGAACTTGGTCTGACAATTTTGGCCTCAATCATCTCCGAGATCATGGCTTTTACCGTGTTCCTCTCAACTATCGACAGTCGACGAGGTCTCACAAAGATGGGCACTTTTGAATCTAGCACAATCTTCAGACTGCCAACTCTGGAGCATCCGATATCTTTGAGGGAAGAGGATATCAGATCCCAATATTTTTCCATTATTCTGTGTAGAAATTTAACCCCTACCTCTGTTAGGGCTCCAGTGGAAAGGTCGGCCACCTCAGCCACAGCAACCACATGATCGGGCTGCACCTCCTTGTACTGAAGTCGTACCCCGTCCTTGTCAGCTAACACCTGGATACCAGGGTGGTGCAGGATGTCCCTCCCAACGAGCATGTCAACGGGCAGGTCCTTGTCGTCCACCACCAAGGGCTTCAGTTGGATCCCAACCCCCTGTGATGTAATGTTGCACGTCGTCTGCCCCATTGCTGGCACGATGGCACCGTTGATACCACTCATGAGCGCAGTGGATGGTTCCAGATGCAGGCCAAGGGACCTTGCTTTCTTCTCCCGCATCAAAGTGCAGGAACTACCGGTGTCTATGATGGCATTAATGTTAGTGCCGTTGATGTTGCATTTGGTGGTCATGCGCAACAATTTGTCGCCGCACAAATTCACAGGCTTCAATTTTCTGAAGCACGCTTCTTCGGTGTGGCCTTCCCTCTTGCAGTGTTTACATTTGGGCCTTTGCGAAGCCCCACTGCTAGCGGCACTTTTGCATTCATTTCGTTTGTGGCCCGTGCGCCCGCATTTATAGCATTTGATCTCCTTTTTGTTTACGGGGTCCACCTTACTAGGTGCCCTCGGGGTAGGCTTTGTCGCCGGCGCATCTGTTTTCGCTGCCATCGAGCGACGCGACATCTGTGTTACCAGGGACTGCATCGTGTCGCAGCTCTCCAGAACGACGCTCAGACTCTTATCGCTGATGCCGCCCAGCATCACGTCCATCTGCTGCCTCTCCGACAGCTTCACTCCGAGCCGCTTAATTTTACTGGTCATGCGCCCGGCATAAATTACGAGCGACTTCGCTTCGCAGCTCTTATATTTTACGATGTCTTCTACCATCGTAAAAAAGTTGGGCTCCCGAGGATACGACAATGAAAGATCCTCTTTAAAAGTTTTCCAAGTACGCTTGGGCGGCGTCCACAAGTTGAACCAGGCCCTGCCTTCCCCTTCCAAGGCTTGGGTTGCTCGGTATAGTTTGCGCCGCTCGCTCCATTGGCACGCGGCTGCTACTTCATCCACTTGCCGAATCCATTCCAGCACGTAAGAGTTTTCACGTGCAGGATTGAAATGAGGAACCAATCCCAACTCGGGGGTTTCAGATCGGTCCCGATTACGCTGGTGCGTTCTTCTCGGCGGCGACCCCGATCGGGAACGAGATCGCGTGCGATATCTGCGATCGCGATGGACACGGCCTCTCGGTGAGTTTCGACGGGAACGCGAGCGACGTGGCGGAGACGGCGGTGTCATGGGCGCCTCAGAATCGTCACTATAATGACGCGGCATTATCTTAAATGCACAAAGTTCCACTCACTCACTCACAAAAGTCACAAGAGTTAAAAAACAGTCACCAATAAACAAAAAGGTTTGTAAACAAAGGCGAGCTTGGTGACGCGTAATGGCGGACGGCTTGGCGTCGCTTGTTTTCAAAACTCGAAATTTTCACTGGCGGATTAAAGTAAAAGCCAATATTATTAGCTTTCTCGTATCCCACTTCTGATGTTAGCAATAATAAGAAGTCAATTGCTTGATGATTGAATTTATTCACGTCTCAACGAAACAACGATACAATTGGGTACAATGTATAACGATATTATTTGCTTGTCCTCGCTTCGAGCCGTTAGGTTTGAATGTTTGCTGGTTCCGGGGGATGATCCGTTGGTCGCGAGTCACTCCCTGCCTTGCCGACCGAGATGTGAGCAGCGCCTCTGCCGGTGGTTCTGCGTACGAAATGTAGATCCCTGCTTGGCCGACAGAGACGAGAGAAGCGCCTCTGGCGGCAGATCAGTGAACTAAACACTGTGACGGCAGAATTCGAGTGTGCTGCTATCAATAGATACAGCGTAAAACTCTCGTTAGTGTAGGTGCGTTCCCCCGATCCGGTAAGGAAGTGTTAAGAAGTTTGTTTTTTCTGGTCCCTTGGAAAACTTCTTAAGAGGGTTTCACTGTAATCAGTTTAGGCCTTCTAGCATTCATTGGCACCCCCGATCTAGAACGCTCATAGACTTGTCTAGGATAGATTAATTTATTTATTCAAGTTTGTGGTTTGCATAATATGTTTCTTGTAATTAGAAATTGGATTATGTATAATGTATTTTTTGACGTGACTACAATGCTCATGGCCATTATGTTCCCAAATTAATTATTGCGTAATTAACTTAAAATTTTATAGTTGATTATTCACAAATTTTATCGGCCATATAATAGTCACAAACTTCCTGGTTTCTTACTAAAATATGAAAATGCATATGTGTACCCATATTATGATGTGTGATTTCCTTTAGAACGAGTACGTGCGGCAAGCCCCCCCGCAAGCCACGGCCGCCCCCGTTCAGCCCCGTCACAGCCAGTTGGTCTCGGGACAGGTGCACCCCTCCATGCAACACACCGCCCCGCAGGTACAATTAATATTCTTATGTCAATTGGCTGTAAACATTTTACGGGAATTTTTGGTGACTGTCTTTTTTCCTGCCATTTTGTAAGATGTTTTCTTTTCAGATTGCTAAAACCGGGGGCATAACTTCGGGCTACCCGGTGAGGCAGCAGAACCCCCCCGTGCAACAGAGCCCCGCCCCCTACCCCAGCCGACACCGCTATTGACCCCCCGCCTCCCGAGGGAAGTGCTCCGAACCCGTTGTTATCGTAACTCTGGAGTGAAAATGAACATTGAACGAGAGAGCTCAGAGGGACAAACTCTGCCATTATTTCATATTATTCCATTCTTTGACTGAATTTATGACGTACCTATAAAATTTAATATTTATATAGATGTAAAGTCAGTTTAAATGAACTAAGATTATATTTATTAATACTTAATATGTATTATTAACTCTGGCATTCACACATCTGCTGTAAACGTTAACGGCTTTTTAACTGTTTCAATGGAAAATATTAAATGTATAAATTGGTAACTTTGCACCAGAATTGTTTAACAGGTCGCGTGCCGATTGCGTGCCGGTGAGCGCCCTATAGCCGAATAAAAACAAAAAAAAACTTTTTGATATGCGATTTTAAACCTTATGTATAAAGAAAATGTATGAAGAACAAGGTCAGAATCGCTTGAGGCATTCTTGTTCTTGACGTAACAGATAAAAGAAACACACTTAGCCACTCAAATAATTGTCTTTGGACATTTCTATGACTTTGGAAAACGCATTTCTCCCGCGATTCGAATTGTCAAACTTTGAGCGTCGCGTGTCATGAAAAGATCGATAAACCTACCTATCAATTTGTCTAATAAACGCAAGTAAAGTTGTTTGTAAGTGTAGTTTGTTGTTCAAGGAACGTATTTCGGTAAATATTATATACCAAAGCATAAAATTAACCCACAAAATTTACGTTAAAAGTCAAAACATCGCGAAATTTTCGAGTTTCATCCGTAAAAACCGAGGCATTCAACCGGTTAAAGTTGCTGTTATATATTTTCCCAGTGAGTAAAATAGGCATTGTTATGCAATATCAAAACACTTAATTTCCTGTGCTCCAAAATAACCAAACTTTAGCCGACGTAGATGTCTCACATGTGATCCATCAGTAGCTATCCCGTATGCGGGTGTCGAGTATGTGATCCATGAAATTTCGGTAAAAAATTTTTTTTTTTGTTTTAACCCCACAAGAGTCCCAACTGCTCCCAACCGCCTGTATGGCATCCCAATTGGGGTATGTTGTGAGGCTGAAGGTAGTGGGAAGGGGAAGAAGTACCTGGCTATTCAGATCTAGTCACCAAACATGGCTAAAGCCATTTCAAGCAATGTTTCAATTCTGAATGGTGGTTTTGTACCACGGCGATACTGAGAGTATCTTCCAATCTGGAACGTGCCGCAATTATACATTTTAATATTTTTAAATGATTAAATTGTGAAATAACAAATCGATCAATAAAATTTTTACTTGCGCACGCCGGGATTTGAACCCGCAATCTCCGGATCTCTAGTCGAGAGTCTTGCCCCTTGACCATGGAGGCCGTCGCAAGCAAAAAGCAAGTGCTGTAAGGGTTAAACATGGAGAAATGAAACTATAAAGAGATCTAATGCAAAGTTACCAATTTGCACACCCAACATTGTTTGTTGGAATAGTCAATTTCTAGCAGTTATGGACTCTTCTTCTGTATTTAAGGAATTGGTAAAGAAACTTTATAAGCATTTATTTGACAATTTCTCTGGCAATGTGATAAAAGCATTAGAAATTAAATTTCAAAAACTTATCTTAGCAGTTCAATACGTATGTTCTATTTATTTGTTTTTACTTTAAATGTAATAGAAATACAATTCCATATATTTTATAGAGTTCGACAATGCGAAATTATTTCTAATAAATATTAAAACTTTTTTTTTTACTAAGTACATATTTTATTTATTCTACTTATGTAATGCTATTCCTAAATTAAATACAGGTGTAAGTTTTCCAGATATGATTTGCATCAGATATAAGGTGTGCATTATGTTAGTGTGTGTGTGCGGTATGTATGTAATCTATATTGTACCTATATGTATTAAAAATACAGATTGTACAATAGTTCTATGTACATAGTAACATACGAGATCCATCTTTAATTAAATATTACAATAAGTACAAGCTTCTGTGTTTATTTTATTACTGGACTTGACTCTATTAAAATTTAACTGATACAGCTGTACGACTTACCGTATTATAATAAAATTATTTCCTTTATAAAGAATTGTATGATATTTATGACTTCATTTTATATAAAATACATGTAAATAAAAGATATAATGTTAACTAAGAGTATTTATTTTTGTAAACTACATTATCATATTGTGCCAATGTGCCTTACATAATGCACTTCTTTAAGTTCAAATACATAACTCTACGAATTTGAGTTTTAAAGTTATTTTGGGAAAAATTATAATGGAAAATTGACCTTAACTAATTAAGAATGAGATTTCCTAAGAAGAGACTAATTAAGAATGAGAGAATAGGTGTTCGGTTTTTGATTCATCAAAGTCATCTACCCTAAATTTTGATAGCTATCGCTCGAGTGGTTAGAATCTATGTTTTAATTCAAATGATGTCATCATAACTACAAAATACTTCTAATTTTTTATTTATCCCTTTACAACTGAGATGATTACGAGACCAAGTTTGCCTAACCTAACAGAAAATGAATCTATTTTTGGAAACGGAACTGAAGAGCTATTCTCTATCTTTTGTGGGAATAAGATCGTTCTCCCGCGAGATGTCCTGTCAGATTTGTGTGATTTTCTACAGCTGTTAAATGAATAAATAGTCATGTGTACTTGCAGGAATTCGTGTTTAAAACGACCCAAACTAAAATATGACAGCCGTAGAAAATCACACAAATCTGACAGGACATCTCACGGGAGAACGATCTCGTTCTCACAAAAGATAGAGAATAAGCTCTTCTGGTGTCGATTGAATGCATGGGGGAGCTGCTTATAAAGGGTATCTTCACGTGCTCATATTTCAATGTGTGGCCCATTATAATTCGGATTTTTTGTTGTTGCAAGGAGTATCATAATATGAATCACTCAGAAAATTAACTGGAAGGTAAGTAGGTAAACTGTTCCAGTGAGAGCTCTTACGGACGTCATTGATGTTCGTCCCCTTCCTTCTCAAGCATCTCGTTTAAAAACGATGAAAAGATATTAGAACGATGATGTCATGTATATCTCTCGCTGGGTCTAGTTTACTAAAGTATCATTGATATTATGTTTGGACATACAAAAGTAGATTCACAGGATGGAGGTAGTCCAATTTTGGTGACTTAGCAGGGGTGCCCGGGTTCATGGGGGGCGAGATTTGTCTAGGTCTTGGTGGCAAATGTGTTTTGTCCATCTACTGTTTGGTGGACTGGATTGGGAGAGGCTGGTTCAGGGAGACCTAACCTAGACCTCTCCAGCCGGACTCTCTCGACCCATCGTCTTGCACCGCAGTGGGAGAGGTGAAGTCATATATCCATCACTCATGGACACATTGACCCCCTGGTTCCCATTCACCCCTCATACCTTTTTCCTTCCCATAAATTCCCCCCTTTCTTTTCCTAAAAAAACCCCCAAACAGCATCTCCATAGGCCCTGAGGGATTTCTTTTCCCCAGGGCCTCCTGTGCGGAGCTACTATAAAAAAACTTCTATTTAAACACCCACCAAAAAATTATACAAATTCAGTAGAATCTCATTAATTCATCACTGGATTAGTGAAATTAAGGAAATAAAGCTGGAAAGTGTGGACAATAAACACTTGAAAACGTGTAGGAAACTATTTATGTGTTTATTATTTAACTCTGTTGGCTCTTGAGAAAATAGTAGAAAACTAAGGTGCTCCCCTGCTCACATGCTCACCCCAAATATGGAGGAGAATGGTGCCAGGAAAACGTTAGTTTTTACTGAACTGTGGCACAATAAGAAATGTGTATATCTTAAATAAACCACCCAAAGCCTTACCCTGTCTAATCTAGTACAATTACCAAATCTGCGGTATATCTTCTATTTTTTTTCACAATGATATATAAAATCCAAAAAGTGGCACATTCTCACCACGTTTTACATTATTATTTTTATAATTTCGATTTGCTTGTTCCGAGTGAACCATTATTCAAGCTTGTGGACTCTTATGCAGAATCACACTTAAGTTTAAAACAGTTTTGTGTTCAGAATGTAACCATAAAATTACAATTTTTGTGGATTCATTTAGAGGAGCGGTTGTCAACCTTTTAGAGCCTGCATACCCCTTGACTCTTACTATAAATTTGTTTTACCTCTTATCTTATGTACAAGTGTAATGAAAGACATTTTGTAATTTTTTAATGCTCTCATTAATATATGAATTTAACAATCAAGTCACACAAATAAAATTAATGCAGGATGTATTTTTTTACCTCTAAAATTTTTGTAGAAAAAGAGTTTCTCATGTATCAATAGTTAAAATAAAAGTCCAATTTCCTGATACACCCTGTATAATCAATATTACAATGTAAACATAGTCAATGTGACCCTTGCGCTTGCTTTGCAGAGCAAAGTTTTACAAAGTTTGGCTCAATTTCACACAGGTAGAGCTGAGTTTATAAACCTACATTCGTGCCACGCTGTTGCATACCTCCATTTTTGCTTCGCTTACCCCTAGGGGTACGCTTACCCCTAGGGGTACGCTTACCACTGGTTGAAAAACATTGATTTAGAGTGTAGGTTCTCAACGTGGGCGATAACGCCCACTTATGGGCGTTTCAGACTTTCAGGGGGGCGGTAGGAGACCCAGAGAAACCCATCCCTCCCCATTCCATCCCATTAAGCCCCCCCCCTTCTCCCGTTGTGGTAAATATAATTGTGCTGTTTCAGATTCACAGACGACAGATGGTAAATAAACGCAGTTGGGGGGCGCTAGAAAAAAAATATTTTTCAAGTGGACAGTGGGCAAAAAAAAGTTGAGAATCTATGATTTAGAGTTTAGAGGGAAGCCATTCTCATGTTCCAAGTTTAGTTTAAAATTCGAGTAGTGGACTCATTTGCGGACAGAATGCTTGGTCAGGCGTTTTCGAAGAGAAAACTTCTTTAGCACCATTGTGATTTGAAACTCGATGTAACGAAAAATAGCAACACTAAAAAGAGACAAACACATACATCTATAGGATTTAGCCTACGAGAGAATGAGATAGTATAATCAGTCTCCTCTTTGTGCTTCGTAGCCTCCCCACTCTTGTCAAGTAGACACACTAGGTAATTGGTAAAATCAGGTTATAATAGAAATATCGAGGATTCTAACCCCCCCCACCCCTTCACCTCAAAATCTATGTGCGGTACGCGGGTGTTATTTCAAACATCCAAATGGCCCCTGATGACAAAAGGTTCCCCACCCCTGCTTATAATAATGAATATTTATCTTTTGAAAAACAATGCCAGGTCAAAGTATCAGGATTAACATTGATGCGACCAGTGAGGGCTGGGCAATGATATTATACAAAGTGTTTATTATGTTTTTGATAAATGTGGATACTCAAAATAATTTTTGTTTATTTTTATCACAGACCTGATAATAATTAACATTAATTTAGTCCCACACCTTCCATGCACATTTGTTTATATGCATTCCAATATTTTAATTATTGCTTGGGAAAGTAATAAAATCTTTAAAAATCAACATTTTTACATCCAGCAGTTCTCAAATATTAAACCATTAAGATTTATATAAAATATTAATTAAGCAGTTCTTAGCTGGTTTTTTCAGATAATCTAACTCCTCTTTTTGTACAAAACTCACGAATGAAAAATGACAATTTAAAAGTTATTTCTTTAGGAACTGGTTATTTTCGCATTGAAAACATGGTTTTTCCCTCTGAATTTCACTGGTCGACCTCCCCCCCCCCCCTCGGAAACCAAAATAATTTCTCCCCCCCTCTAACCTCCTAAGGATATATGAATGTTCGAAGACATTCGACTCATTCATCTCTTTCCAGAGTTTTTCTAGCCACTCCTCCCCCCCAAGTAGGTGAATTTTCGGTCACAATGTAGATTTTAACTCCTTTTCGGGTGACATTTGGCTTTATTTTAAAAATCAAGTTGGCAACACTGGTAGTTACATGAAAAGTTTGAAACCAAATATGTGAATAAATAAAATATGAATCCTTGCTCTCAAAGAAATCAATTTAAAATCGCAAGATTTAATATAAGTACTTACACATTCATGCATCAGTGGTGGAAATGGAGAGTATTATTAAGAAATTCAATATAAAGACATTTTAATATGTAACCATTAAAAAATGTCTTTATATTTAATTTCTTAGTAATACTCACCATTTCCACCACTGATATAATATATTAACACTAGACTTAAAATTACTGATAACAAAATGATAAGCTTATCATCGTAACCCTGTTTACATGCCAAAAATGTATTTACGTCACAAGAACTACATAATTAGTTGACAAAATGGCTTTAAAGTTGTGTGTTAATAACTTCCTCAAATTAAATGGCTTTAAAAGCCAATTCCCTAGGGCTTTTTCTAAATACTATCCTATTGATGAAAGTATTTTTGGATTGACCAGTGAACAAGTTCAGGTTAGTATTTTGAAAGTTTTTGGCCATATTATGCCACATTGGTTAATAATATGTTTTTTTATATCTGTAAATGTATTTTATTCAATTTAGGGTAATATTACTAAAAATAAATGTTAACAAAATATTGCATATGTATATTTTTTTTATGAATTCTCATAGATATTTTTTGATACACTTGCAGACACACCTCTCATTTTTATCTGTAAATCTTAACCAACACAACAATTAATTTATTGATAAATCCATTCATAAAATAGACACCAGAATATTTTGGCTAGAGTAGAAATTAACACTAAGTAGGTACTTCTTCAAACACAGCAAACTTATTTTGTGGCATCATTTTAATTCAAAATTAATAGAATACTTAGTTTTAACGACGTTTATTGTTTGAAAAAACCAACATGCTTTGTAAGGAATTCTTACTTCATTACTTCAATGTTGGTTTTTTAAATAATAAACGTGGTTAAAACTTAGTACTCTATTAATTTTGAACTAAGTAAGTACCTCTATGGATTTAGCAAATGTTTTTTTTTTATTTTCAGCTGCGTCAAACGATATTTGATTTTGCACAAAAAGAACTTGCACCCAAAACTTATGAAATAGATCGAACTAATGAATTCAAAGATTTCCGCACCTTTTGGAAGCAGCTTGGAAGTCTAGGAGCCCTTGGTACGATAGTATATTTTAGTTTTAACCACAATAATTACCCCAATTTGTATTAAATAATTTGGAAATGTTTTATGTGATCAGTACTGTAATGATAATTTTACCTGATTCAGGAATTACCGCAAATACTGATTATGGCGGCATCGGTGGACAGTACTTGGACCATGTTGTCATCATGGAAGAAATTTCAAGGTAACCATCTTCTTATTTTTTGTAAAGAAATCGAACTTCACTCGCATGTCTCTTTTTCATAATGATCTGCAGATTATTTTTGTTTAATAATTTTTACCAAGATTTATACATTTTTGGTAGTTGAGCTCTTATGCTGAAAAAACAGCGTTATCGAGATACTGCCATTTTTATGCAGATCCATTCAAATTACGCGCCCATCCATCCATCTACCTATACAGCAAAAATAGTTTTAAAATCTCAACCACAGACGGAAGTACAAGGCCCGGTACAAGGCCAGTGTAATGATCTTTTTCCGTACTACAGTAAAGTCAAGACTGGGCGGAAATTACATCAATTACATTGAAACTGACGGTTCGTGCGATTGGCGTTAGGCATATTTGTTGGTATGGTGATAGAGTTTTACACCTGCATTGTGTTATTTGTTAATACGTAGCATGCCTGGAATTTTTAATTTTCTAATTCTATGGACATTTTTGTTAGTAAAACGAAAAAATATAGATTTATGGTAAAATGGCTTAATTTTTTTTTCTTTTACATTTTTTGTACTCAAAACTTGTGAATAAATTGATTAAAATACATAAAACTTGTTGTCTATTAGTTGAAATATCTTACAAGATACAAATTTATTTGACTTTCAATGTGTGTATGCTCACTACATTAAAGTGAAATGTTTCAGCCCTTTAGATATCTCAGAACTCCCCCTTTCACATAATGCTGTTTTTCCCTTGACTTATTTTCCTAGCAAACTTTTCTAGTTGTACCATCGTAACACAATAATGACATTTATTGCATGTTTGATAAAAGTTATCATTTATTTTTTTTAATTCAATATCATTTTTAATTTTTTTCGACTTCATGTCCGGGTTAAATCATCGCCACAGGAAAAACTTAACCCTTCCACACACTTTTCCACAAATGATCATCTAGTCAATCCACGCTATGCAAGTGCACTATATAAGTATAATAAATACAAAACAATACAAGAACAACATGTCAACCTACCAGAGACCAAATGGGAAAATAATTCACTGACTCCAGATATTTTCATATCAGAGGGTTCGGCTCGGTAGAACTCCTAACTGGACCGATAAATCCTATTGATCCCTCAATATAAATATTTTAAAAATCTTTCCTAATCCTACATGTATTAAAAATAACTGATTTTTGCATTTTTATATATAAATTCTTTGACAAATCTAATAAGCCTAAATTTTGAATGAGAGAGCTAGGTATAATGTCAGTAGCCGAAATAACAAATGGTAATATTTTTATAGTCTGAGAATGCCAAATTCTTTTAATCTCATTTCCTAAATCTGTATATTTTCTTATTTTTTCAGAAACAGATTTTTGAATATTACAGGAATTTCGAATAGCGACATCAATGATATAAGCAATTTTTTTAAAATTTTGTCATACAAAACTATATCGGGTCTATTAAAACAAATTTTTCTGTCTGTTAGTATAGTTTTATCATAATAAAAAAATAAAACTTTACTAACAGACAGAAAAAAGTAAATAGGTACACATATTACGTACTTATTTCTATCACATATACATATGTTATTGCTACTAAGAACTTGTTAATGTATATTTTTTTACAATTTTTACTTTACCGTACCTATCCTACATCCGTAATTTATCAGTGTACAACTATTTATGGAGACTACGAAAAAATATATACATACTTACTTTTAAATAAAATGTTAGTATTTTATGTCATTGTTGGAGTAATCAATGATTAAATTTTTTTATTTTTTATTTCAGAGCGAATGCCGGTATTGGACTGTCATACGGAGCTCATTCCAATTTGTGTATAAATCAAATTAATCGAAATGGCAATGATGAACAAAAGTCTAAATATCTCCCCAAGGTAAACCAAATATCATTATTGTCAAACATTCATACATAATTCGAAGGTCGCGGGATCGAATCCCGGCGTGGCAAATAAATTTTATTTGATTAATTTGTGTTATTTCACAAATTAAATCATTTAAAATAATATGCAGTATATTTGCAGCACGTTCCAGAGTTGAATATACTCTTAGTATCGCCCCGGTGTAAGACCACCATTCAGAATTAGAACGTTGCTTGAAATGGCTTTAGCCATGTTTGGTGACCAGATCTGAATAGCCAGGTACTTCCTCACCTTACTCTTCCCCTCCCCACTACCTTCAGCCTCACAACATACCCCAACTGGGGATGCCATAGTCTCACTGGCTCCAGACGGGAGCAGTTGGGACTCTTGTGCGGTATTCATATAAAAAATTAACTTTCAAGCCATTTGTCAGTTTTTGATATTTCAAAGCGTTTGATAGCGCTTAATATTTCTATTAACATTGGTGTAGTACAAAGATATTTAAATATAAGAGATGTGCTAAACTGCAGTTTTTACTGAGTGGGACTGTGCTTCCCGGTGTTGCCAATATTGTTAATCAATATTACTGCACACCTTAAAAAAATCAACTAAATTCCATATTCAAACTAGGACCATTAGAACGTAGTCCGCCGATATTCGGGCGGCCATCACAACATATCTCTTGTATTTCAATATCTTTGGTGTAGTACAATTACTGGCCTTAGGCACTTTTATAAACTTTACAATTCTTATATTGTAGTTATGCAGTGGGGAACATGTCGGAGCATTGGCAATGTCTGAATCTGGCTCCGGAAGTGATGTGGTGTCCATGAAGCTGCGGGCAGAAAAGAAAGGAGACTACTATGTACTTAACGGAAATAAGTTTTGGATCACAAATGCAACAGACGCGAATGTTCTTGTGGTAATTTAATTTAACCTTTATATTTGGATGAAGGTACCTGAAGACAAGATGGATTAGATGTAATATTTAACATTTTCTTTTTAAGGTTTATGCCAAGACAGATCCAAAGGCAGCAAAACAACAACATGGCATTACTGCTTTTTTGATTGAAAAGAGTTTTAAAGGATTTTCGGTTGCACAAAAACTAGACAAACTCGGAATGAGAGGATCCAGCACTGCTGAACTTGTCTTCGAAGACTGCAAAGTAAGAAATGTTCATGTTTTCCATCACATATTTGTAATACAATTGGATCATCTTAAACTATACTTAACTCACTATTTGCAATTTCTGAGTTAAGGTTTGAAATGAGGCCTTCAAATCATAATCTAGCTCTGCCAGAGAGAACCAATTAGAGAGAAACTGTCTATGACTGATCAAGACAGTATTTCTCTGATTGGTTCTCTCTGGCAGAGCAAGATTTTGATTTGAAGCCCTCATTTCAAGCTCTAACTCAAAAACTGCAAAAGGTGAGTTAGTTCGCTGTGGTTTAAGACAATCCAATTTAAAACAATGAAAAAATCTATTTGTCATGTTTATTTCAGGTGCCTGCTGAAAATGTTCTCGGTGCTGAGGGCACGGGGGTTTACGTGCTGATGTCTGGACTGGATTTGGAGAGGCTGGTATTAGCTGCAGGCCCTATTGGTATCATGCAAGCGTGCGTAGATGTTGCTTTTGAGTATGCTCATACCAGAAAACAATTTGGGAAACGAATTGGTGAATTCCAACTAATTCAGGTAAGATTTAATTTAATATTGGCAATTTTGATTGTTACGATATTTTATTACATTACCAACTGCTCAATTTATGTTAAATGTTGTCTTTTTGATTCATATTTTCACAATATAATATGTACGTAGAAACCTAACTCTTCTTTCGAATCATATTAGCATTCTTTTGGGTTATTTTTTAACTCATTCATACATGGAAAATAACCACTTTAAAAGGCCGCTAGCACATGGCCAAAATTATTACTACTGACAATACTATTGTGGATGTGCATGCTCTAATATTCATGGTTTGACAGAAGTTTTTATGAATTATTACCCTATATGTGCGAATGGCCAAATTTGGACCTGAAAGGCTATTCCCTAAAATTTGTGATAAGAGATCGTTCTCTCAGGAGAAGTGCTGTCAGATTTGTGTGATTTTCTATGGCTGTTATTTGCTTTTTCTATCGGCCGATGTCAAAATTTCAGCTGTGAGCTGTCACGTATTTTAGTTTGGGCCGTTTTAAACACGAATTCCTGCAAGTGTGAATGATTATTTATTCCTTTAACAGCTGTAGAAAATCATACAAATCTGACAGGACATCTCGCGGGAGAGAATAGCTCTTCTGGAATAATATAATTAGAGTGTTGGAACTGTTAATAATATAGAAGATGCCTTAGCAATTTAAAATGTGCATGTATATTTAATACAAGTGATAAATGGTGTACAGGGTAAAATGGCCGACATGTACACAACCCTGAGTGCCTGCAGGAGCTACCTGTACAGTGTGGCCAGATCCTGTGACGCCGGACATGTGAACAGCAAGGACTGTGCCGGGGTTATTCTGTACTGCGCAGAAAAGGCCACTCAAATGGCACTTGACGCCATCCAGATTCTTGGTAAATGTTATTTTTATTCTGATTATAACAAAAATTTATTGCTTTAAATAACCAAATCTATTATTTAAATTTAAATTAATACTACCAATGACCAGTTTGTAAAATGATACATTTACTTTTTTTTCGATTTTCTTTGTTTTGATTAATTTATATTTCAGGTGGAAACGGCTACATCAATGACTATCCAACTGGAAGACTTCTTCGAGATGCTAAGTTATATGAAATTGGAGCTGGTACATCTGAGATTCGTAGAATGCTCATCGGTCGAAAATTGAATAGCGAATATGAATAATTCGCTAAACAAACTTTAACTCCTCAGAAAATCAGAAAATTTCCGCTTTCAATAAAATCTAAATAAAGCAACATTTCTGACTGTATCCGAAAACTAAAAACTGTTTTTGAAATGTTATGAAACATTCTTTCAAATATTATTGTTAGAAATAAACATATAATTTTTCAAATATTAAAATTTTTAATGCAAAAAAAAAAGTTTTAAAAATGGCTAGCCTTACATTTTTTCTAACTAAAGTTACAGGATAATGAAAAAAATAAATAAAAACACATCTTTTTTATTATACATACGTATTTATAAACATTATTGTCACCTCGTTTTTTGTCGTTTCATGTAAAAATAATTAACCCGTCTAATCACAGGAGACCCTAGTTGTCCCAAAACATCATATGCCGTTATAATAACAGGAGACCCAGATTGTCCCAGAACGACCGAGCGTCATTAAAAGTTAGATATCTCTCTTCCTGTCAAGCAAAAATTTGTGATTTCTTTTATATTTGAAAGCGAAAGAAATATTGCTTCTTATTGCCTTAGAAATAAACGAGCTATATTGATCAGATATTTTACAAACCCGATCATAAGTGACGATTTTATTTTGCGCCAATGTGTGACGTAATAAACAATTAATTTAAAAATAAAATTGTATAAATGTGATAAAAAGTGAAGTGACAGTTTTATTACAAATTTTCTGAAAAAAAGGAATCTGTATTTTAAATTATAATTTTCTTTTATTTTACGTACTTTTTTGGGGAAACCCCAGGTACGTAATTTTTAAGCTAATTCACATTTTCAATATAAAAATTTTAATATTTTAAAACAAAAATCTTAATTTTTGATAAACACATCGGAAAGATTATTTTATCTAGATTTTAGAACAATTTTTTTTTCAAAAAGATTAAAAAATAACCAATAAAAATGAACATTTGAAATGCATGGGAAGAACCGAGAATTTTTGCGCGCAAACTTTGACAGGCAAAAGTTCATAGATATTATTTTCTCATTATTCGAAGGGTTAATACAAATTTCCAAAGTTTCATAAATTTTTCTCAAATTGCATTCGGAAACTTTGGTTTCATGTATGTGTACATTTTAATTCTTCTGCGGTTAACTTTTAGATTTGAATACAAAGCGTGGTGTTTTCACTTTCTAACACCGTTTAGGTTATTTTTCTCGCCACGACAGTAAAGGAGGCACAACGAAATGTTCCCAAATTAGCCTAAGCGTTCAACGGCTATTGAACAGACTGTTTTAGAATTCCGCAATACTAAACTTAATAAATTTAATTAACTTTCTTCTTTATTATGGTTGTATGTAACATACTTAACAAAGAAATTAATAAAATAAATAATTTATAATTAAAAATGGCTGCTTTGTTATTTACCAAGAGGAATAAACAAGTGTAATTAGAAAGCGATCAAAAAATTTTAAACTAAAGCACTGGCGTCACACCCCACACCATCTTATGTTACCCACAGTACCTTCACCCCCTAATTCATCAAATTTCAAAGTTAAAATTCAAGTTCTGTTATTATTTCATCATGGGCTGGTTGTTTCACAGTACTTGGGGCCATCCATAAATTAGGTCACACCTTAAAAGGGGGGGGAGGGGTGTAGAAAAGTGTGACAAGGGGTATAGGGGGGGTCATCAGCTCTGTGATATCACTTGTAAAAATCTAAATTATTAAAACGCAAAACTAAAAAAGTAAAAAATAAAATTTTGGACTACTGTTTTGATTATTTTTTTATGTAAAGTTGTAAAATATGTGACGTCACACTAGGGAGGAGGGGGTCTCACAAATGTGACGATGTGTGACATGGACGTGGGGAGGTAAAAAAATCATGAAATACTTGTGACGTAATTTATGGATGGCCCCTTGGGGTAATAAAAGAATTTAAATAGGACTATCACAGAACTTGGATTTTAACTTTGAAATTTGATGAATTGTTCAAATTCTGTGAAACAAGTCCTAAATAGAGTCCGATTCGAGCCGCGGTCAACAGTGGTGGTGTGTACCTTACCTATTGCTTAGTGCCGTTCGCCCGTTCCCGTGCCTCATACAGATAAGAGATTATTGTTACATTTTATTTAATTCTGTTTATCGTATACTTATTTGTTTGCATTCCTACTTACGGCTAATCCGTTTTTGTTTGTACAGTCAATGAAATAGACTGCGTATTATTTTTTCAGTTTAATTTTTAAAAGTTAAGTTTTTTTTTATACAATGGAGGAAGACGAAGATAGACCTCCCGACCCAGGATCGATATTAGATTTTTCTGATTCGGAATCTACCACTAGCCAGGCTTCTATTACGCTTCCATCTCGTAAACGACGACCATCGCATAGCCTTTTCATCCCATCGAAAGTTAAAACTATACCGCCGATTCAACAAACCTCGACCTCTAACGACCTTAACCCCAATAGTAACACCCAGACAAGTACTTTAGCTAGCGATAATACAAAAAGTACTGACTTACTTTATCCTGCTTCCGCTTCCGGTCCTTTTATCGTAATTGTTCAGAGAACTGAACAAGGAAAACTAATTCATCCTTTAGATTTTGGAAAATTCTTATTTGACTCAAAAAATAATAACCTTGGTATTGTTAACGGTTCAATTAAACCGGAAGGGCGATATAAATTATCTATCGAGTTTAATACTGCCGCTTCCGCAAATGGATTTGTAAAAAAAATTGACTCGCTCTCAAACCATAAATATAAATCGTTCATCCCGTCATTTAACCTTACGAGAATGGGTCTTGTTCGAGGAATACCCACGGAGATCCCAGAGGCTGAAATTGTTGATGCTTTGAATAATTCCCAAGGAACCCCGAAAGTAATAAAAGCACGTCGACTGAACTACAAGGATTCTACTGATGGGAACACGATCTGGAAACCTTCCCAATCTGTTGTTGTTACATTTGAGGGACAATCCCTTCCGTCTCGTGTGTTTATTTATTATACCTCGCTTCCCGTCGAAGTTTATAAATTTCCAACTGTTCAATGCTTCAATTGCTGCCGGTTTGGACATACAAAATCCGTATGCCGCTCCCCTCCACGTTGTTACTTTTGCGGAGAAGGTCACCCATTTGATCAATGTCCAAAATCTTCCAATAATCCCATTTGCATTAACTGTTCGGGTGCACATACCGCGGTCAGTCTAGCCTGTCCGGAATTGACAAGACAGAGGAACATAAAACATAAAATGGCTACCGACAACATTTCGTACTTCCAGGCCTCAAAGTTATTCTCTCCTGCGAAAAAATCATTCGCAGAGATGACATCGTCCTCAGCTCCTTTCCAATCAACCACCTTTTTAAATTCAACGTCATCTTCTCACAGAGAAACCATTCTCAAGCCAGTCAAACCCAACCCAAAATATACTCCTTACCTTGATAAAAAACAATTGAATAATATTTTGACCAGCCCGAATGGGAATGCCAAATCTCGGACCCCCAATGGGTGTGCCATTAATAGTAATACATCCCCTCCTGCTCTCCCCGAAATATTGAATAATAATTCTTTTATACAAACTTTAATTACCCTTTTAATTTCTATCCTTACAAACAACAATACTGTACCGTCCAACGCTGCCGATTACATTAAATCTTTATTATCTTGCCTCCCCAATGACTTCGAAACTGAACAAAATTCTTCAGTGGAACAGTAGAAGCCTCTTCGCTAACAAATCTGACCTAATCCAGTTACTCGACGAACACGACGTTTCAGTGGCCGCCATTTCTGAAACGTGGTTAAAACCCTCCTTTCACTTAAGAATTCCGGGTTATTATTGTCTCAGACACGACAGACCGGATGGTAAAGGCGGCACGGCTCTGATAATCCATAATTCTATCCCGTTTAAACAAATTAATATACATACTCCCTCCGACGATATCCAGATAATAGCAGCTGTCTTATCTGATATCACAATATTATCAATATATATTCCTCCCTCTACCACTTTTATTGAAAATGAATGGGCACCAATCTTAACCCAGATTTGTTCCCCTTTTATGATCCTTGGAGATTTTAATGCACATTCCCCTTCTTGGGGTAGCAAAATAACAAATCGTTCTGGCCGCAATCTTTTAGATTTTATTGATACCCATAACCTATGTTTTTTAAATGACGGATCTCCAACCAGATTCACCCCCCCTCATCAACGGAAAAGTGCTGTTGATTTATCTCTTTGTTCATATTCGTTAGCATCTAAATGCTCTTGGGACATCCTAAACGATCCCCTCTCTAGTGATCATTTTCCAATTATAATCCGATTCCAACATCAATCTAACACTTATCCTCCACCAGTTAAAAATAATTTCAAATTTAGAATAAATGATGCGAATTGGAGCACTTTCTCTTCTGAACTAGATAACCTTATTAATTTAAAAAAAAAATCGTCCCCGGGAGACATCAGATTGCAATGTGAAACGTTTCCCTCTATGGTTATAAATGCAGCAGAAAAATCCATCCCGAAACGCAATGCGAACATTAAAATAAAACACTCTACTCCGTGGTGGGACGAGGAATGCACTCGCTCCGTCAACTCTCGTAAAAAAGCAATTTCCTCTTTTCGTAAGTGTATGTCACTAGAAAATTTTTTATCAGTTAAAAAAGCCCAGGCAGAAACCAAACGAATTTTGAAAAATAAAAAACGCGCTGGATGGCGGAAGTTCTGTGAGAACCTGTCTCCGGAAACTCCCCAATCTTCAGTTTGGTCTAGCTTAAAAAAATTCGGATCATCGTATTCTCCGCCGAGAACCAAGCATATATCAGAAGAAATTCTTATAGGATTTGCGGATAAAATAGCCCCCCCATCAGTGGCCGGATGTGAAGAAATGCCTTCTATTAAGCCATATCCATCTCACTCTAACTGGCTAGATGCTCCTTTCTCCATTGATGAGATGAAACTAGTAATAAGAACCCTTTCTGACTCTGCTCCGGGTCCCGATGGAATACTTAATAGTTTCATTAAATCATTTTCTGATATGGCGGTTGAATATTTCTTATCTCTTATTAATAATATGTTTGAAACAGGACTAATTCCGGATGATTGGAAAACTCAAAAAATCATTCCCATTTTAAAACCTGGAAAAAATCCATCTGAAATTTCGTCTTATCGGCCTATTGCTCTTTCATCATGTTTGATGAAAGTAGCGGAGCGGTTGATGAAGAACAGATTAGAGTGGTTTGTTGAAAGTCAAGATATTATCTCACCAAATCAGTATGGTTTTCGGAAAAAGAAATCTACAATGGATAATTTAAGTTTGTTCACAACTGATATCCGAGTTTCCCAATCCCTAAATTCTTATACATTGGCCACATTCCTTGACCTTTCATCAGCTTACGATGATGTTTTACTGAATGTTTTGAAAGAAAAGCTAATTAAAAAACAAATCCCCCCGAAATTAGTCCAATTTATTATTAATTTGCTCTCAGATAGGTCCATTATTATTGAGTCTTCCTCTAAATGCTTAAGGCGCAAACTATGGAGAGGTTTGCCCCAGGGTTCTGTTATTAGTCCTCTGTTGTTTAATATTTATATAAGCGACCTAGACTCAGTAATTCCTTTTTCTATCAAGCGTCTTTACTTTGCGGATGATATCCTTATATATTTGTTACATAAAAATATTATTCTTGCAGCTAAGGAAATGAATTTGGCTTTACAATATATTAAAAGCTGGTTGTCATTAAATGGGATGAATCTGGCGGCATCTAAAACAAGGGTCGTGGCTTTCACGCGCAAAAGAAAAATTCCCCAATTCTCAATTTCTTTTGATAATGTGCCTCTACAAACCGCTACTCAAATCAAATTCCTTGGTCTTCTTTTGAACCATAAACTTTCCTGGCTTCCACACATTCAGATAATTTCTACAAAGTGTGAAAAGGGACTTAATATGATGCG
Source organism: Glyphotaelius pellucidus (assembly GCA_936435175.1). Lineage (NCBI taxonomy): Eukaryota > Metazoa > Arthropoda > Insecta > Trichoptera > Limnephilidae > Glyphotaelius > Glyphotaelius pellucidus. Next base: position 6,773,307 of record OW386537.1, on the reverse strand, counting down.
AGCAGTTTCCAGAGTATGGTGGGGATCTCATCCTACCACTCTTAAATTAATGTATAATTCCCTAGTTCGGAGCCACTTGGATTATGGCTCATTTCTTTTTGACCCACTCCCTAAATATCTAGATAAGAAAATGGAAAGAATTCAATCAAAAGCCCTCAGAATGATTATTGGAGCTATGAAGTCTTCTCCAATTAATGCGCTTCAGGTGGAATGTGTGGAGCCTCCATTATATTTCAGAAGGCAATTCCTTGCCAATAAATATATTTTCAAGGCTTTATCGTTATCACATCATCCTATTAAACAAAGTCTTAATAGGTTAAGTGTTAATTTGAATTCTAACAAAAGATTGAGAGAAAAACAATGTTTTCCTCTCTTAATTAAAAGTTTTCATCTCTATAATTCTCTATCATCTTCCCTCCAATATCTTCAAGAAGTTCCCAATCTTCCTATATACAATATTCCATTTAAGGCAATCACTTTTATGCCGAACACAATAACATCAGTCTTTCGGAAGAATATTTTATCTTCCCCAAATAAATTTCAAAATGTGGATGATTGCTTTAAAAGCATAGTGGCTTCGAAATTCCCTGGATTTTCCATCCTTTTCACGGATGGTTCCAAATTTGAAAATAAAAGATGTGGAGCATCTATATATAGTCCAGAATTCAACATCAATCTCACTTATAAATTACCGAAAGAAGCTTCCATATTTACAGCCGAATGTTTTGCAATTGAACAAGCGCTAAATCAAATTCAGGTTCTCAACATTCATCGAGCCTTACTATGTACTGATTCGCTAAGTGCTCTAACTAAAATTAGGTCAAATATTTTACGTTATCCGGAAGACAATATTATATGTAAAATAAAAAATCTTCTCAATTCTCTTAGTGAATCTGGGTTTGAGACGATATTGGCCTGGGTCCCTGCCCATTTGGGTATCGAGGGTAATGAGATGGCCGATTTTCTCGCCAAATCTGGTTCAGATTCCGGAACTATTCCACTAAATTTTAGAATTCCTATATCCGATGTCTTTCCGATTCTTAAATCCAATATGACTCGTGCCTGGGAAGAAAATTGGGCAGTCTCCAAAATAAGAACTGGATCTTTCTATGCGGGAATTCAAAACCATATCCCTGCTAAGCCATGGTTTCACGGTAAAAAACTTTCAAAACGATTCATTTCATGTATCTCGAGAATGAGAATTGGCCACTGTTCAATTGCATCTCACTTGTCTAGAATTAGAGTTTTAGATGATCCGTTCTGCCAGTGCGGTGTGGAAGAGGAAACCCTCGACCACGTTTTCTTTAACTGTAAAAACCATTCATCTTTCAAGAACATATACCGCCGGCTTATTAAAATCACACACCAGTCCCCCCTTAATATTTCATACCTTTTATCTCTTAACAATTCTCGTGTTCATACAGCTTTATGTAAGTTTATTAACCTGAATGAATTCAATATTTAATTTGTTTTAGTGATCTAAATGAGTCCAATATTTAATTTGTTTTATTATTTTCCCATTAGATTAACCGAAATTTCTTATCCATTTTAAATATTACCGGCACAAAGCACTCTCTCCAGGGTGAATTGCCTAAAACAAAAAAAAAAAAAAAAAAGTCCTAAATATTATTGATTTTTTTGTGGTTTGAATCGTGTTTTGCTCGCTAGTTTAGCATCAGTATGGAGAACTGAGAATGTTGAAGTTCTCAGTGTAATAGTAATAGTAAGTTGATGAACTTTTCCTTGAAAACATTTATAAGATCACTAAACTAGGTGTATTTGTTATCAGAACAATATAATATAATGTATGAAAGTCAGTTTTTTCTTTTTATGTATATCAAAATTTGGTACAACGACGCAACAAAATAAAATGTTGAAATAAAAAAGTGTATGTATGTATGTATATAAAAGAAAACAATGATTATGAAAAAAATACAAAAACAAATTCTATCTTCTCGTTATGAAAATGGGTTCCATGCCAACTGAGAATAAAGTCAACTCAACACCTTGAAAAGTCATTAAAAACTATGAAAAAAATAATTTTAAATTAGCCGATAACCTTAACCTAACCTATTTAACCAATTTTTTATATATATTTTTTTTATCACTCTAAATGACTTATCTGAGATAGTTTAGAGTTGGTTTCATTCCGAGTTGTCCGGTCACCATAAAAATAATCAATGGAAATTGTATAGCTAACAAGACATAGCATTTAGAAAAATGTTATCAGTTTTGTATCCCCTAAATCAAACTCCAGTTCATAGAAAGAGATTTGACAAAAATCTAGGCAGTCTTAAAATTTTCTACTATCTATTTAAAGATAACATATCAACTGTTTTGCAAATGATGATGCAGGTAAATCTACGCAGCCTTAAAATAATCAACAATCTAAAGATACACTATCAACTGTTTTGCAAATGATGATGCAGGCAAATCTACGTAGTCTTAAAACGTTCTACTATCTATTTAAAGATAACCTATCAGGTGTTTTGCAAATGATGATGCAGGTAAATCTACGCAGCCTTAAAATAATCAACATTCTAAAGATAACTAATTATCAACTGTTTTGCAGATGATGGTGCAGGTAAATCTACATAGTCTTAAAATAATAATCAATTTAAAGATAAACTATCAACTGTTTTGCAAATGATAATGCAGGTAAATCTATGTAGTCTTAAAATAATCAACAATCTAAAGATACACTATCAACTGTTTTGCAAATGATGACGCAGGCAAATCTACATAGTCTTAAAACGTTCTACTATCTATTTAAAGATAACCTATCAAGTGTTTTGCAGATGATGGTGCAGGTAAATCTAAGCAGTCTTAAAATAATCAACAATCTAAAGAAAAACTATCAACTGTTTTGCAAATGATAATGCAGGTAAATCTAAGCAGTATTTTAAGACTGATTATTTTATCAACAATCTAAAGATAAACTATCAACTGTTTTGCAAATGATAATGCAGGTAAATCTAAGCAGTCTTAAAATAATCAACAATCTAAAGATAAACTATCCACTGTTTTGCAAATGATAATGCAGGTAAATCTAAGCAGTCTTAAAATAATCAACAATCTAAAGATAAACTATCAACTGTTTTGCAAATGATAATGCAGGTAAATCTAAGCAGTCTTAAAATAATCAACAATCTAAAGACAAACTGTCAACTGTTTTACAAATGATGATGCAGGTAAATCTAAGCAGTCTTAAAATAATCAGCAATCTAATTAAAGATAACCTATCAAACTGTTTTGCAAACGATTAACTAAAAAAGGAGTAACTAAAAAATTTACTGGTGATGATTTTGGTAACAATGAATTCAGTTATAGATAATAAGATAGTTTTACCTACCAATAAAACTTATTATGTATCTAACCTCCTTTAAAACCTTTATTGGAGAGAAGCATTCTCAAATCCTCCTTTGCACGGCCTTCCTCGCTTTCAAAATTTATTTACCATATCTATAGTGTACAAACATCGACCAATATAATATAGCAATGACAAATTTTTTTTGGTACCATTAATTTTCGAGTATTATTTCTTCATTCAAAAACCTCAGTTTTCAAAATAAATTGTAAAAAGCTAAAGGAAATGAATTTCATCAATTTATTAACCTTTTGTTATGCCATTGGCTTGATTTGGAAAATCAAGCGCGGCCGAAGCATACATGGTCGAGCAACACCTAAGATTCCAATCAAAATTTCACAGAATGTACATGTAAAAAAAATAGTACTCAACCTGGATTTAAAATGGGGCTTATCCTTTTTATTCAATTGACATATTCAAGAAGAAATATCTTCACTTATCAGATAGATGAAAATTCAAAGTCCCCATTTCTCAGCGGCCTGGAGGCGATCTCCCGCCATTTAGTCGATCCCTCGTTTCCGTTTTGTTTATTTAAATAATTTTGACTGAATCATAAATTAAAACCATTTTAGTATCGGATGGTTTCTTATTGTAATATAAAATTCTAGGTTTCAGAACAAGATAAGTGCCTGTTCAGAAAGGGGGAATTCCCCGCGAATCGTTATGCACATAAGCATACGCGCGTAGGCGAGGTACTAGGTGCCAATACATTGCATCCAGAAGCAGCGAGTTACGCGCGCAGTACCAAGGCAATGGAGCAGCGTGGTTCCATGCTCTTTCTGAACAGGGTCTAAGCAATTTTAAAAGATAAATAAAAAAAATGTCGAAATCAAGCCGCATATGGCGGATGTCTGAGCTGATTTGTTGAGGGGTGTGCGGGTTAAAAACTGGCACAGGTGTCTATATATTTATGTGTGAGAAATGTCTGGTAAGCAAACTCAGGTCAGGGAGGTAGGACAGGTTATGGCCTTAGTAAATCCAAACAACAGTTTTCTAAAAATAAAGTTTATAAAGATTAAAAAAAAAAATAGTCTTGAAATCACATTATACCAAAACAATGTAAAAAAAATATGAATTTCAACATTCCACTTACAGCTACGGGAGGCACTTACAAACTACATTAATGACTTATTTTAATGAAAAAACAATATTAGCCTAATGAATTTAAGAATCAAAAAGAAAAACAGCAAATTAACAAAATAAATATAGTAAATAAAAATAAGTTATAATGATCATCAAACCACTGCCATTATTAATTCATCATCAAACATCACTCTTGTCATGCATTCAGCATTTCACATATCCACCGCAGTTATTTATTATTGGCCAACTGTATGTATCATACAAACAATAATACGTATCATAAAATGGTAACAGTCCACAAGTAAGACTTTAGATACATTTAAAAGGGACCTCTGTTTTTAGATGCCTTTAATTTCTGCTGTATCTTCAAAAGTTTGCTCGAGTCTTTCCTCGGACAACGTTTACCGTACAACATGTCTTGTTTGAAATTAACAACATTGGATTCCAGGTTGGTGTCTACTTGCAATAATGCCTTGGGTTTTTTCTTCAAAGGCACGATCTTAAATGATGTGGTGCTCCCATAGTCAGATGCGGAGATGCTCCTGGTGGGCTGTTGCCTTTGCTTCTTGACAACTTGGAAGTCTCCGGCGGTGCAGGTCCATAGGGCGTCGGATTCCAGCTTGCGTTTTGTGCCCAATGCAATGTTAACTGGTTCCACTTCAAATTCTGTTGACGCCGCAGCCTTGAGCTTTCTTTCTGGCTGCTTGTTTGGAAGTACGTTAGAGTTGAATTCTCCCATTGGTTGCGACTTCCTCTTTTCCTGTTCAAAATACACGGGAGTATTAGATTGAATTGCAAATATGAAGAAATAATTTAATTAATTCAACAGTGCAAATGCTACTGTATCTAGAGAATTTATTTATACTAACCATTGATTTATCTTTGGATGAAATAACTGCAGGGGATTTCTTTGTAGAGATTGAATTCTCATCCAAGGTTTCAGAATCATCTTCATGAAAATAAAGAAAACAAAGTTAATAACATATTTCTGAACGATTCCAATTTGATGAATACACATGAGGAGCTCAGTATCGAAGTGGGACATACGCCACTTTTTCTAAAATGCATATTTTGATTGATTATTGTGGTGTGTCTGATTTTCTTACTGCGAATAACTGCGAAAATCTATCTAAAACGGACAATTAAAACAAGAAATCGGATGTTAAAGTTTGCACTTTGTTTCAAAAGCGGACACTTGCAACTCATGTTTGCAACAAACTGTGACATACAATATACAAAAATGTCACACAAAAAGTGCCGCTGTTATTTTGACAGTCAGGCACTCAGGCACCAACCACCGAATTTGATAGTGGGTCGGCAGTTTTAGGATGAAATTTATTGAAGTTTACTAGCTTAATATTGATCAAAATATGATAAAATGGAGATTACTAATGCTCGCAAGCGTGTAACAAACTCCGGAAACGAGCAAAAGAAAAAGATGTTAAAGTAAATCACTTCTCACGTTTTAGTATCAAAAGCGGACATAAGCATTTTTAAATTAAAAAATAAAATAGTATTAAATTATAGAATGTTACGTACGACTTGTGATTCTTTATGCGCAAGGATTACGCGGATAGAAAAAAATATCAGATATTTCATACCGGCACATTTGAAACAAAAAACTCACTCTACTGAAAAATAATCCAAATGGCTTAAGTCCTACTTTGATACTGAGCTCCTCACATATCACCATGTTATTCATAATAACATCGAAATTGGCATTCAAAACTCACCAGATGAATCAACTTCCATGGAGTTGCAAGGCAGTGGGGGTGAAGTCGTTGCTATTTCTTGAGTAGATTCTTTGGAGCTTTCACTGCTGTCCAGAAGCTTTGTAACGCTTTTATTTTGATCTTTTTGACCAAAGCTAGTCGACAGACTCGCATCAAGCGAACTCTTTTTCGTTTGCTTTGGTGTAAGGCCTGTTGTATTGGACGTAGATGCATCGGTAGGGCTTTTTGAGATTTCCAATTTATTTTCCAATGACTCACTCGATTTGCTCGAATTCAATGATACCCTTTTCTTCGAATTAATCAAAGTTTCAATATTTTTCAAACCGCTCAGCAGACTTGAATCAGAAATCAATTTACTAGTTGATGAGTTAGATTCATAAAATCCAGATGAATTTGCTCGACTGGTTGACAAGACATTGTCTTCTTTAATGGAGTCATTGGCTTTGGATGTATTGTTAGATTTGTCTAAAGATAATCTCTTATTGGCACTGCCCGAGAGACTCACACCAGATACAGGTGTTTTAGGTAATTTACCCGTGTTGGGTGTGGACATACTGCCAGCAGTAAGATTCGCTAGAAGCTCATTCGGTGACATTCCATTGACATTGATAGTCGATAGCGACAATACTTCACTTTCAACATTTGTGATTGATTCACTGATTGACAGTCGTTTTGGTGATTGAGCAACATTATTTTCTTTCAACAGACTTTTGTTAGACAAATTGGGGCTAGTTTTCATGGATAAATTGGAGATAGATTTGTTAGGCGTTTCCGCCTTGGACAAATTGGCGATAGAGTTGTTAGGTGTTTTCGTGGACAAATTGGAAATAGATTTGTTAGGTGTTTCCACCTTGGACAAATTGGAGGAGTTAGGTGTTTTCGTAGACAAATTGGAAATAGATTTGTTAGGCGTTTCCGTCTTGGACAAATTGGAGATAGAGTTGTTAGGTGTTTTCATGGACAAATCGGTAATAGATTTGTTAGGCGTTCCCGTTTTCATGGACAAATTGGAACTAGATTTGTTAGAGGTACTGATCAATGTGGTGCTCTCGCGTTTAGAAGTGTTAGAAGACTCGTTGGATTTGGAAACATTATTCAAACCAATTGAAGACCTCTTCTTCTCGTTTAAACTTGTATTTGCTGACTTTGTAGCGCTCAGAGTACACCCAGAGAGCCCAGGTTGACTATTGGATAGAATATTAATTTCATCTTTCCAAACACTGGACTCAATTGATTTAGAAAGCTTACTAGACTTGTCACTGGCATCTTCGTCGGGAAGTGTAATTTCAAGGTTATCTTCATCAGAAGAAATGCTTGCTAATGATTCTTCATCGCTACAGATGAAGGAGTCCTTCTCGTAGGAGTCATTATCACTTTCCCCACTTTCAGAATTCAGAGACTCACCCTTTTCTACAATTTCATTAGCTCTTATTTCTTCTCGTTCAGACTCGTCCATGCTATCTCCAGATTGGTAGTTGGAGCCGGCATCGCTGGCCTGTGAGTCGTGAAACACTATTTGCATGGCATCTTCATCTTCCTCATCTGAAGAAATGCTTATAGACTCACCCGTCTCACTTTTCTTGGTGAAGGAGTTAGTTTTATCCCGTTTCGGTGTTTCATAAGAGGATTCCATCTTCTGAGATTTGTTTGTTGCAGACGTATTCTTGAGAGAGGAAGGACTTTTGGATTTGTCCATGGTGGATTTTACAAATGGAGTGCTGGTGGCGATACTTTCCTCATAATTAATATCCGTTATATTCGCAACATCATTATTTGCGCCTATATTGTCGGATGATTTCCTATTTTTCTTATTAGATTTCACAATAGATGTGTTGGGAGAAGCTGTTTTCAATGGAGTATAGACTACACGCATGGTGGAAGATATAGCTGAACCGTCTGCTTTACTTTCTATTGCAGAAGCATTCATCGATGCGGATTTTACATCTTCTTCGACATCATTGTCCTCCTCGTTATCACTGAACTTTAATTTGAAACTTCCATTAGATTTCTTGGAGGAAACAGACTTGTTTCCATCCACTTCAATATTGCTTTGATTCAAGGACACCAAACTACGTGTTGATAGATTGCGTTTTTCTGAACTAATTGAGGTATTTTTTAATGATGCATTCAATTTAGAATCACCAGAGAGTGCCTCCATGTCATTTTCAGGCAATCCTTCATCAACTGACATATTTTGTACAGATTTGTTCTTCCTGGGAGATCTACGAATGGAATTTTGCGATAAGTTGGGAATCTCCGTGGGAAGTTCACTACCAGAGGAACTAGTATTATTTGACTCGGTGGGTTCTGTCACCTCACTAGAAATATTATTGAGATTGTCTTTGGTGGGACTTTCAACTTCATCAATTCTTTTCTTTGAACTGGATTTGTTCAGTTTTCCTGTAGAAGTATTTGTCACACTGTCCGAAGGTGATGGAGAAGAGACATTTTTAAGGAGAGAGTTATCCAAACTCAATGTTAATTTTGATGAATTCGGTGTTTGCTTGAAAGACTTGTTGGGGGTCAACGTTTTGGGTGTTTTTGGTGATTTACCATCATGCACAGTTGAGGAGACGTCCTGCGTCCTTGCATCGGGCGATGCAGATACACTCTTGTTGAGAGATAATGTTTTAGGCGTTCTTGATTTACGATCATTCGTTGCCATGGAAACATCTTGAGAAACGGGTGATACTGAAGTGCTATCAATCTTATTGGGAGTTTGTGGTTTTGGTGTTTTGGGCGATTTCTCACTTCTTAAAGAAACACTGAGGGATGACATAGGAGACGTGATAGTGATAGTTGGCGATTTAGACTGCCTTTCCCTTCTTGTTAATGAAGTATTCTGAAGCAACATTGGGGAAGCAGGGGTGCTTTTGGCTTTAGAAGGTGACGCCGCTTTGGGTAATCTCTTGGATGAGGAAAGGTTCAGGGTCGCCACGGGTGATGCAGATGTACTGTCACTTTCTTTTTGGTCTTCATTTTCTTCAGGAAGAGTAGGCTGTAGCGGGACTACACTCAGTCGTTTGCCTCTCCGAGTTATTGGAACCTGAACATGGTCAGATTGTTCTTCTCCTAAAATAAATAATCAATAGTACATTAGTGATGGTAGCAAATTAAGCAAAACAAAAAAGAACTAGATAAGCCTTATTATTCAAAGTTCATAATATTTAAACAGATGTGTTCTGGTTTTAATTTTGAGAGTAAGGATTTTATGATCTCTAGATGATTTTTTTTTACAGATTTGGTACTTACTTAGAGGATCTTCAACGACAACATTTAACTCAGTACTAAGTCTTCGAGATCTTCTCAGAGGAGTCAGTTCCTGTGTTCCATCTGCATCAGATCCTAAAAAAGGAAAACTCAATCAATGATCATTTTAACAAATATAATGCATCTTCATTATATTTTTTATGAAAAAAAAAATCTGGATATGAAATTGCAGAATTTTACACAGAAATCGAAGGTTTTGATTAAAAGTTTAGAGGAATCATAACAAAAAGTTGTTTGACCTAGAGGGAAATAATGAAGGATTCAGTTTACAAAATAATAAAAAGTTGTTTCACAAAACGAAACAAAAAAATCATTTCTTTAGTAAGCAAGTATAAAATTTCAAAAAACTATACAAGTACTCTCACTGATCCACCGCCTCAAAACTGGCCAAGTATCCAATTAGTGAAAGCGGTGCGTTAAAGTGCGTGCATACAAAATACCATAAAAATGAAATCAGGTATTTTATAAGAACAAACACTGCTATCGATCTTTCGTAAAATTTCCATTTTTATTTTAACCCTTAACCCGAGGAGACCATATTTGTCCCAGCTCACATGTCTCATACAAAATTCCTGTAACTCCCTTACTATCAAAGTGAGAAAATATTTTTTAAACGGTGTTAGAAAGGAAAAACACCACGCTTTATAGTCAAACCTAAAAAATAACCACTAAAAAAGTAAAATGTACACCTCTACAAAACAAAAGTTTTGAATTGAAAAGTTTTTTTAAATTTTTTTATTAATTATGTTCATAATTATGCTCGATGACCAAGGTGCTATCCCGCCGTCGGTTCCTCACTGCGGTTTTCGTATGAAAAAGCTGAGGATTCGGCATCGGGATGTACTCCAAGTCTTACGAGGGCTTGATGTTAATAAAGCTAGTGGGCCTGACGGAATACCTGCCCTGGTATTGAAGAGGTGCGCTGCAGAAATAGCTCCAATTTTGACGGAGCTTTTCAAAATGTTCCTGAAGTCTGGGTCTGTGCCCTCTGGTTGGAAAAAAGCGATCATTCACCCTATTCCTAAGAAAGGTGACCGCTCCAACCCGGCCAACTACCGCCCCATAGCGATCACATCTGTTCTGTCAAAAGTGATGGAACGTGTGATTAACTACAAACTTCTCACATACCTCGAGAAGAACAAAATTATTAACGACCGTCAATACGGATTCCGGCGGAACCGCTCGTGGTGATCTTCTCGCGTATGTGACACATGTTTGGGGGCGGTGCCTGGAACGTTTTGGTGAGACCCAAACGGTTGCACTGGATATTTCTAAGGCCTTTGACCGGGTTTGGCACCGAGGGCTTGTCAACAAACTGCCTTCTTACGGACTTCCCGCTTCCTTGTGTACGTGGATTGCCGACTTTTTGAGGGAGAGGTCGATTCAGGCGGTTGCTGATGGTTTCACCTCTTCCTCGCATTCGATAAATGCTGGCGTCCCACAGAGATCGATTCTGTCTCCGACCTTGTTTCTGTTGCACATCAATGACCTCTTGACATGTGCACCGATTCATTGTTACGCGGATGACAGTACAGTCCATGATAGCTTTGTGTTTGACAAGCCCCCAAAGGGCTCATAAACCCCAATGGCTCGGAGGGCTTTGAAACAAAGAATGGACGGTTACCTCGAGAGTGCTTTCTCTTGGGGTAAGAATAACCTCGTTGAATTTAATGTTTCAAAGACTCAATTATGTCTGATTACATCTAAAAGGGATCGGAATGATAATCTAGTCTCCTTCAATGGAAGCAATCTCCCGAACAGGCCTTCCATTGATATGTTTGGTGTAACTATAAGTGACCAGCTCAGGTACGGGGGCTCCATCGAGGCCAGAGTTAAGTTAGCCTCTCAGAAACTGGGCGTACTGTACAGGGCCCGCAGATACTTTAATAGTACACAACTGCTAACCCTGTACAAATCGCAAGTGCGCCCCACGGTTGAATTTGGCAGCCACCTCTGGTCTGGAGCCCCAAAATACCTGAAAAAAACCCTCGACTCTGTGCAGAAACGGGCGGTCCGTTTGATAGATTCTCCTAACTTAACAAATGGACTGCAATCTTTAGAGCACAGGCGTCAGTACCGGTATTACAACGGAAGATGCTCCGAGGAACTAACGTCACTGATCCCCTCGGCACCGGTGCATAGTTGGGAAACACGCCAAACACGCGCTCAACATTTGTACACGGTTGACATTAGTCACATGAGAACGGGTCGTTTCTACGACTCGTTCTTGAGTTCAACAGCCTGGCTGTGGAACGATTTGCCGGCTTCTGTGTTTCCTCCCTCCTACAACATGGGTCTCTTCAAGACCCATGTTCACTCCTTCCTCTCCTCCACAGCACCCTCCACACAGCATCTTCAAAGATGACGTAGGCCCTGAGGGAAATTATTTCCCTCAGGGCCTCCTGTGTGGAGTTAATATAAAAAAAAAAAAATATATGAAAAGACAAAAAAGTGAGGTGACAGCAACGTTTATAATACATTTGTCTAATATATGTATATTTATATTGAATTTTTTTTTTTCCGTTATCAATAATTTTAGTTTGAAAAAACATGAGGTGAGCCATTTATAACTTTTTTATGTTTGCATGCAAAATTTTTATATTTCAATTAATGTTATATATGTAAAGAAAAAGTATTGTGTGGTGTCGGTTAAAATGAGAATTGTTACTTGTTTTGTTATTCTATGATTTTATTGTAAAGTGTCAGTTTGTTAGAAGAAACCATAAAAAGAAAGTGATATAATAAACATAAATGTCGTTCTTTGTTACACAACTTAGCAACACAAGTGTTTTATTTATCAATTAAATTAAGGAATTAAACCTCAATATTATAAAACGACATTTGTTTATTTCGATTTACAAAATTTGAAAGGGTATTTTATCACCTGTCAAACACAGTTTTCATTTTTCGGATATGTTGAGAAATATTCCCTTTAAATGAATTTTATTGTAAAGCTGAAATATTGATTCTCTGACAAAATATCGTCGAGGCCTGAGGGATTAATATGTCATGTAAGCGAGAAGACTCGAGGTGACTGGTAAAATGGTCAGCAAGCTAGATGGTTGAGTGTGTAAGAGAAGGATAAATCAAACCGTCAGTTTACAGAGCTTCGCTCGAGTCCAGGCAAGCGGCAGATTACTGAGCTTGACACACAAATAAGACGAATTATAGAGCTAGATTTTGTGATTCAATTATGAGGGCTGTCCATAAAATAAGGTCTCCGAGGTGCTGAGGTTGCGAGGAACAATTTTACGCGAGATCCGGCAACACTGGCTTGTAGCCTGGTTCCCGCCACGCTGCACTCTCTGTGACACTTAGTCTCGGCGTGGCAGCCGTTCGCAATGGAGCTTTTACTCGCCGCATCCGCCAGGTGTGAATTATGCTAATAATTAGTTTTTTACAAAACCCCAGGAGGGTTTTGTAAAAAACATCCTCAGAGGCTTTAAGTGTATGAGTGCGAAAGACGTGCACAAATGTGCAGAGAGACGGCCATCGGTTTCAGACGAAACAATTGTCGAAGTGGAAAAAGCGATGAATGCAGATTGACAAGTGACGGTTTGGGAGCTCTCTGACATGATCTCTGATGTCAGTAAGACCACTATTGACAAGATTTTGACAGAACATTTGGGAGACCACAAGGTCTGCCCAAGGTGGGTCTCAAAATGCTCACTGAAGATCACAAACGACAACAGGTTGAAGCAGCCCTCGAATTCCTTGAGTACTACCACATTGATGGCGAAGAATTCTTGGACTCAATTGTGACTGGGGACAAGACCTGGGTACACTACACGACAACAAAGACAAAGGAACAATCCCGTCAGTGGCGTCATTCAGAATCGCGGAAGCAAAGTTTAACAAGGCGTGTGCCGATCGCGCACCGGTGCGCGCCCTATAGCCGAATAAAAAATAAAAAAAAATACTTTTTGATATGCAATTTTAAACCTTATGTATAAAGAAAATGTATGAAGAACAAGGTCAGAATCGCTTGGGGCATTCTTGTTCTTGACGTAGCAGATATAAGGAACACTTCTAGCCACTCAAATAATTGTCTTTGGACATTTCAATGACTTTGGAAATGAGCATTTCTACCACGATTCGAACTGTCAAACTTTGAGCGTCGCGTGTCATAAAAAGATCGATAAACCTATCAATTTGTCAAATAAACGGAAGTAAAAGTGTTTGTAGGTGTAGTTCGTTGTTCAAGGAACGTATTTCGGTAAATATTATATACCATAGCATAAAATTAACCGACAAAATTTACGTCAAAAGTCAAAACATCGCGAAATTTTCGAGTTTCATCTGTAAAACTCCGAGGCATTCAACCGGTTAAAGATGAATTACAGAGCATAACTCACACACCGAGACTAAGCGTCACAGAGGGTGCAGCATGGTGGGGATTTGGCAAGGGGAAACCAGGCTGCTCGCAAGCAGCCTGGTTTCAGCCCTGGTGGACAGCCCTTGTAGTAAAAATAATGTTGGATTATAGTAGATGTTGTTGGATAGATGTTGTAGTTGGATAATCAAGCGGCGGTTTACTAAAGAGTACTTACTGTACATACTTACCATTATGAATAAAGTTTAATTTAGAAGAAATAATATAAAATATGTAAACAAAATAGAAGATAGAAAACAGAAAAGATAGAAAACTGGATATACTGTGCAGGACTCGCAGATACTTTAATAGTACACAACTGTTAACCCTGTAAAAATCGTAAGTGCGCCCTAAGGTAGAATTTGGCAGCAACCTCTGGTCTGGTGCCACAAAATACCTGAAAAAACCCTCGACTGTGCAGAAACAGGCGATCCGTTTGTTTTTATTCTCCCATCTTAACGAATGAATTGCAATCTTTAGAGCACAGGCATCGGGTGGGAATGCTGTCCTTGTTCTACCGGTATTTCAATGGAAGATGCTCCAAGGAACTAGCGTCATTAATCCCCTGGGCACCGGCGCATAACCAGAAACACACCACCCAACATATGTACACGATTGACATTTGTCACATGAGATCGGGTCGCTTCTACGACTCGTTCTAGCTCGGCTGTGGAACGATTTGCCAGCCCCCGTGTTCACTCTTTCCTCTCATCAAAAAGACCTACCACACAGCATCTTCAAAGATGACATAGGTCCTAAGGGAAATTATTTTCCTCAGGGCCTCCTGAGTGGAGTTAATGTGAAAAAAAGAAGAATTACGTAACTGTGTGATATAGTTAGTAGCTAAAATTGATTGAGAAAATGTAAAATATATTTGAAATGAATTACCTCCAATAGAATTACGCTTCTTTCTTGGTTTTGGGGAATCCACAAGATTTTGTAACAGGGAGTTCTCAATTTTCTTCAGCATGGTTTTCTTTGGCGTTTTTGTGTTTACAACTTCAGAAGCTGGCGGGGACTTGGTTTGCGGGCTTTTCTTCAGCCCTTCGGGGGAACACGAAGAAGCTGTCCTGTTCCTCAGGCTTCGGCCGGGGGTATCTTTGACAGGAGTGCCACTTGAAAGGGAATCCTTCTTTGTGAGCTCCGCTATCAGAAAATCTGGAATTGGGTTTTCTTCCATGATTTGGCCAAGCTTATTGTCTCCATCTGTAAAAACCAAAATATTCAAATTAATAAAGGTATGTAAATATTAACCAGGCAAGAGTACTTTTCGACAATATATAAAATTACAATACAAAGAATACATAAAATTTCTCAAAAAAGAAAAAAGCATTCTCATGCACCTAATCAGATATTTAACCATTCAGGCCTCGACCATATTCTGTCAGTAGGGTAGAACATTTCCGCTTTGCACTAAAATCCAAATAAATGGATATTTATGAACGTATCTGTGCTCTGGGAATGTTGTTTTTCTGTAAAAATTTCTGATGGGAAAAATGGAAACAATTTTCAATGTTGAAAACTTTAATTTTTCTGAATTTTTTTTTAAATATCTGAAAATTTTAGCTCCAAGAATTGGTCAGGAAATTTTTGTACAAACATTTACATTTTTGATTTTTTTTTGATGTTTGGTTTGGATCCTGGAATTTTTCAGAAAAATAAAATCAAATAGAAGCTTTTAAAAAAATATTATCTCATTTCGAGTGATGGCATCCTACAAACTCTCCCATGCATAATTTTTGCCATATTCGAAGTATTCATTTTTGGATTTAGTTTTTTGGTGCAAATGTCTAAAATACGAATGGATGTTTTTGAGCAGTTTGAATATCAACTGCTACTTTGGAGTCGATATTTTTCCTTCTGGGAAAATTGGAAAGTTGAAAAAAAAAATGCTCAAAATTTGTATTGAAGATTTTGAAAATGAGAAATTTGAAGTTTTGTAAATCTTCTTTTGACATTTACTTATTGAGGATGCAGTTTGAAAATAACAAAGGGCACCACTTCAGTTTACAACAATCCGAAACTGAACTGACATTAATAATTAGTATCATACTTCTATTAGATTAAATGTAGGAAAATGAGTGAAAGCTATTCCACGAATATAATGCGGAAGAAAGACCAATCAGCGTTTTAGGCATCTCTTTATTATTGTTTTTATGCACTTGTTAAAACAGAGAAAGATGTTCAAAATTATGGCATGTGGATGGGCCAAATTAGTCAACATTACGCCAAGGAAAAACTCCTGAATAGACTGATTGAAATAATTGTATTTATTGGTCAGTTGTTTTCAAGGGATACGCGAAGCAAAAATGGGGGTACGCAATATCCTAGCACGAATGTAGGTTTTAAAACTCAGCTCTACCTATGTAAAATTGAGCCATTTGTAAAACTTCGCTATGCAAAGTAAGCTCAAGAGTCACATTGACTGTATGTTAACATTGATTGTTTGATTGATTATACAGGTGTAACAGGAAATCAGGCTTTTATTTTAACTACTGATATCCTACAAAATTTTTTGAGGTTAAAAAAATTTATCCCCTCAATACACTTTGTGAGTTTGAAGTTATGTACGGAGAGCATGAATTTTTTTCCTCAAAATAAAAAGACTTGGAATAAAATTTTTTCAATTTCGCGTGAAGAATCACTGGTTAAAAATGTCCGAAGTCGTGTTAATCTCTGAATAAAATTGCATTAAATGTATTTGTGTGACCTTTTTTATTATTAAATTCATGTAATAATGAGAGTATTAAAAATTACCTATGAAACAGTCTTTCATTACTCGTGTACACAACATAGATAGAAGGTATGGGGTATAACATATATGCGGTAAGAGTCAATCAAAAAAGTTGATAAACCGCTGGGTTAAGTTTTTAGAAATATGAGTAAAGAAAACTTGGATAGAATAAAAGTAAATTGCGCAAATCAGTGGGAAAGTTATTATTATATTGTGAGGTAGGTACATAATAGGCCTGTTTCGTTATTCTCCAGGAAAATATCAATCAAGATTATGTCAATCCATATATTTGAATTCTTACTTGTAGCCTTTGTTTATAAAATTCACGAAGATGAAAGGTTCCCTTTACCTGTTTCCATGACATCTTCGAGGTCAGGTTTAATGGATAATCTTTTGGTGGGCCTTTTCTTTGTGGGGGTGGATGCAGTCGAGCGAAGATCATCTTCTTTATCCGACTTCTCAACCGACAAGCGTCGAGCAGATCTTGTTACTGAAAAAGCAATGCGAGATGTTTATAACATGTATTGTTATACAAAATGGTATCCGGACAACTCAACAATGTGCAACTTTATCACTTCTTTGAAATGTTAAAAACAATGAAAAACAACAACTGGTTAAATAGGTCCACGTCAGGTTAGGTAAGGGCTATTTAAAAAAATTGCCTTAAAATTAGAATTTTCAAAGGCGTGTTGAAATGCCACTTTGGAAAATGAGTTGTCATGGAACCATACAAAACACACCTGCGTGTCATGCAACAGATATATAATGTTTAGGCATGGCTAAATTTTTAGAAATGCTGAAAGAACCTACAAATAAAAAATAATAATGGGCTTGTTCCGGTAATTATAGAATAATAATACAAGAGTAAGAATAATTTTACTTCATGATTTTGACAGATAACCTAATAATGCCGGTTATTTTTTTGGCGGTTATTTAGTGAAAAAATCCGCATGGGTAGAGAGGATCAGCAAATGTTTCATAATGTGCGCTTGAAAATTAAAAACCAAATAAGTACTGCAACAATACACGCTACAGCAGTTGGCGCAGATTGCACATCTGACCCTGAAGTTAAATACATTTAGCAAATAGAATGGTTTATTACACTCAAACTCAAGAACAAGATAATTATTTGGCGGGAAGATAAGCATCTTTTTACTTTCTTCGACAAATAACATAGACATCGACGTTGAAAGTTGAAAAATATCGACTCCAAAGTGGCAGTTGACATTCAAACTGCTCAAAAACATGCATTCGTATTTTGGAAATTTGCACAAAAAAACTAAAACCAAAAATGAATATACTTCAAATGCGGCAAAAATTATGCATGGGAGAATTTATAGGATGCCATCATTCGAAATGACATAATATATTTTTTAAAAGCCTCTATTTGATTTTAACAAATAACGACTTCAATAAAATGATACAATACTACTATTCAGATTTATACTGATAATATGATATAAAACGTTTTAGTTAAATAAAAACTAACCTCTGCCGGTATTACTATCCATCGTGAGTTTTGTTAAATTGGAATAAAAAAAATCAAATTGGATTACTGCGGCTCAACCACCACTCTCGTTGACAAAATTCAAAACACAATTGAGATGAAATTTGAACTTCAACACGTGTTGTGCTACAAGTTCCATAGATGAAATCATGCTTAGAATCTTTATAATAAAAAATGTAAAAAAATAAATGTACACGTATCTTACTCGGAAAGGCGGGGTAAATATTTTCCCCGATATGGCAACCCTTCCCTTCTGTCATGACATGGGTGACATGTGTCAAGCGCTAAATCTGTGAGTGTGAGGCTGTGTCAAGCACGATTTGGCACCAGCAGAAAGCTTTGAAAAGCGGAAGCCTGAAACCTTCCGCCGCGTAAAAATATTAAACCGAGCATTTTTCTAATAGTGTTGATTTGAAAAATACTTGAATTAATTATTACTTTATGTTATAACAGTGATAACATCTTCTTGGCTCGGTTTATACGTGTGTTTTGATATGGACAGTTTAAAATCAGTTCTTCTGTGATAAATAATATTGAACTTTACTAATTAACGATGGAAACTACAGAAGTGAAAAAGAAATTCAAAACAGTAAGTGCATATCTATTTGTTACTCTTGTAATTCATGATATTATTTCGTAGTTAATGTTGGTAAGGGCGGAACCTTGGGCCGGAAAATTCATCCGTATTACGAAATAATCAATAATTGATTGCTAAAGTAAGGAAATACCTTGGTACCTAAATAAATTGGATTTTATAATTTTTTTAATAAAAATATGCATGATCGATGTTTGTATGTCAGAAGTCATAACAGATTGTTTTGAAAATCTTGAGTTTAGTATTATTTCTAGTATCTGAGCTAATTTATAGTAGTGGCTGACGTGTGTAAAGTAAATACCGGGATGGCGAAAAAGCATTAGTTACTTTACAGTTTATAATAGTTTAATTGTTGACTTTTTCATTTATTCCCCTCAAGTACTATTCCTATTGGAATATTTTTGATGCGGATGTAAAGCGCCTGCGCTCTGCAGCACGAAAATATTATCAGGCTAAATTAGTTTTCATTGCAGAGCATTTTTTAATAAATGTAAAACATCTTGACCTTATCATCTCAATCTTTTACTTCACTTCACTTTTTTATACCATCACGCAATATTAATCGCATGTACGCTAGGTAGGTACAGTGATATTTTTCTAGAAAAAAGAATATTACGTACTAGTTTTTTTTTAGATTACAAAAATTTCGCAGGTGGCGCATGTTTGGTGATATTTGAAGCCATGCTTTGAAATGTATTTGAAAAGTAAATAAGTGATCGGAAAATTAATTCTTTCGCCGATGCTATTTTTTTGCACACCCCTTGTGACCTCCGCTGCAGAGCGTTGAGATCCTTGTATATAATATTGTATACCTGATGTACCTAGTGCTGTAGGGTATTTTCACCGTTTTTTTATTCTCTAAAAAAAATTACCACAATTGAGGCATTTTCATTTTATTTTTAAGTTTACGAATAAATCTCTATAACTATTTAAAATGCACTATTTTTGTCTTGCCGTGAATATGATTTTATAATAAAGTTAGAAACGTTGGAAATCAGTGTCAGCCGTCTTTCAGACAATAGCGTTTTCTACGTCACAATGGCGCTGTACCCATTTGGAACTATTTAGGAATGTGTAGTTTTAGGTCGTTTTTAAAATCATAATTGTGAATGAAAATATTAAAATAACACACGTTGAGTATGATGAACAGAATCAGAAAATAAACTTTATTATCTTCCACCTATGTTAACGGTATTCATTCAACATAGTTTGTGAAAATACCCCCAATAAATTGGTTCCACGACAATTCAACACACTTTTGAAATGATATACTTATAAATTCATTAAAAGTAATGAAAAAAGCCTATAAACCTAACCTAACGTAACCTATTTGACCTAGTTAATTTTTTTATCACTTTCATCACTGACTGTACTGTCATATTGTATGTACTAATTAAAAATGTTTTATATCTATGAATAAAATGAAAAATTAATGTTGGTACATTTTACATATAGGTATTATTTATTTATTTAAGGAACATAAACAGTCTTAGTAATATAATAAACATGAGAGGATGATAAAAAAACAGACCAATTATTAATATTCACAGATAGGATAGAAACAAGACTTACTAAATATAAACTAGAATATTTAAGAAAAATTAAGAAAAGAAAACAGAACTAAGCAGCAATTAAAAAAAAAATAATAATAGCACAAATCCGAATTCAACAAATGATAAACCAATACACAACAATAAAATAAGTGTGATTATAACTAAAACAATAGGTATTTGGTTTGGAAAGGGTAAGGGGAGGAGAGGGATAAGGGAAAGTTATATTATAAAAATTATAATATAACTAGCAGTTAAAAACCCTCTCCGCAGGTTTTTTCTGCTAGGCCCTGCGGGCGGCTTTTGTTTCGGCTTCGCCCAGTTAGTGTTTGTGTTTGACCATTTTATAAATCCAATAGGAACTGGTTTCAACAATAGCCTGTTCCTCGATTCCACTGTCATCGAGTGATAGTCACCGGTACAAAGTAACCGAGAGAGGCAATGACGTCATATATAATATACAGCCGCTTGATACAACTATGTATTACCGTGAATCTTTCCATATCCGGAGAGATACTACTTTTTAACAAATTCGTGGCAGTTATACCTAGGAGGGACACGTTCTCGCCCGACTTGCTAACGAAAGTGGCGACATCTTGTGACGAATTCTTGAATTCAAAACCGAATTACAACGGTAGTTTTGTTTGAAATTTCACGTACACAGATGTTATTTGTGGCGCGACGCATACGGCGTGGCGTCAACATGCACTCGTAACTGGGTTCTGAAATTCAACCATGCAGACGTTATTGTATTAATACTGTTCGATTCGATATAGAACGTAGGTTATAGATATTCGTCAACACTTCATTTCAGATTGGAATCAGTGGCGCGCGTTCGTTCTCCGGTGAGATGCCATTTATGTAGAATCCGTGCTTCCTTGAAATGTCTTTATCTATGTTTTAGCAAGTTACTATACTTTTACTACTTTTCAGATTCCTCTTCCCTTCCACCTTCTTTCCGCCCGTAACATTCCCACCTGCGTTTCCTTGAATCCGCCAATCGCGTTCCGTAATGGGACTCACCGTATGTGAATGTTACATAAATTAATAAAACTTGATTGAATGCTTCACGCAGGTCTGAGGAAAAACCCACCAGGAAAATGTACTATAATTAATAATTATTCTATCTACTTGCCAATAATGCGGTTTTCTATAAAGAGATACAAATAATATGGAGTACAACAAATAAGACCTTACTCGGTTAATAAGCAAAAGCAACCTACATTAAAAAAAAATGAACTGCCAGAGAAAGAAAAGTAAGATGCCTGGGACGCATGTGTGGTAAAATCGGTGACCGGACAACTCAGAATGAATTCAACTCAACACCTCCTGTGAAAAGTCATTAAAAGTGATGAAAAAAAATATATAAAAAATGGTTATTAAATAGGTTACTTTAGGTTAGGTAAAGGACTATTTTTCAATTTCTTTTTCGTAGGTTTGACTTTTCAAAGAGGTGTTGAGTTTAGATGATTCTTAGTTGTTACGGAACCGGTGAAACCGGATAACCAACGCTCCTGCCATAGGTCACCCCCAAGTGTTTCATTACGTTTGGCGACTTAGCAGGGGTGCCCGGGTTCATGGGGTGAGATTTATCTCGGTATTGGCGGCGGATGCTTTTGCCCATCTACTGCGTGGCGGACCGGATCGGGAGAGACTGGTTGAGGGAGACCTTTTGACCTCTCCAGCCAGACTCTCGACCCATCGGAAGGGTATACACAGTGGCGTAGCTAGCACGGTTGGCACCTGGGGCGGATAACGTGGTGTCACTCCCCCCTCCCCCAAAAAAAATTAACTATCCAATCTACTTACCTTGTTTTTTTAACACTAACACTAACAAAATAACAACTTTTTCAACAACCAATAGGTAATAATTTCCTTCACGTCACGAGGTCACGTCAATCACAATGTGCGAAAGAAATGAATGACACAGGTGGCAAGCGAGGAATATTTCACGGGAATCCCCAACCGAGCAATAGTAAGAGCTAGGAATGAAAATATATATAAAAGATCCCCCCTCCCCTCCCACAATATAAAATAGCCCACAACCTAACATATTAACCTATGCATATTTTATATGCTGGCCTACCTAAGAAATAATTCAATATAATCCAGTAGGTTTTCAATGCTGCGGCGAGAATGATTTTTGGTGAATCTAAGTATTGTCGTATAACCCCGCTTCTAAGAGATCGCCTTCATTGTCTATGCCCTGAAAGAATTCAAAATCTGTTTAATGACCTTCGAAGCATTGCAAGGAATGGTGCCAGCCTTTACATCGGATGGTGACCGGACAACTCGGAATGTAACCAACTCAGAACCATCTCAGATAAGTCATTTAGAGTGATAAAAAAATATGTTAAAAAATTGATTAAATAGGTTACGTTAGGTTAGGGTTATCGGCTAATTTAAAATTATTTTTTTCATAGCTTTTAATGACTTTTCAAGGATGTGTTGAGTTGACTTTATTCTCAGTTGGCATGGAATCATATCGGATAGTCCCAACTGCTCCAGACGGGAGCAGTTGGGACTCTTGTGAGGTTTACATATAAAAAAAGAGAGACGAGATAGTGGCAGAACACAGAAGATAATTCCCAATCAAAGTCTTTATTCCTGCTCATGTTACCATTTTTACCGGACGATTGAACTCCACAAGAGGTTGCAAAAAGCGCAAGAGTTTGCGAGACGCCAAGACGAACCGAGAAGGAGCGAGAAGAGATTTTTTTGCAAGAAGAGCAAGATCAATGAGAAATGGGAAGAGGCAAGAAGAGACGAGAAAAGCTTAGAAGAAACAAGAAGGAACAATAAGTAACAAGTAAATACGGGAATAACTGAGACGAGCCAACGATGTGTGAGAGTTTGAAAGAAGATGCAATAATAACTCAGGAGAGTTGAGAAGAGCGAAGAAGAGTCAAAAATAGAAATGAATAAGCTAGAAGAGCCAAAGAGAGACGAGAGGATCCAAGAAGAGATAAGTGGAGAGAAGTAGAGACAAGATTAAGCCAAGAAGAGACAAGAAAGGTCAAAATGAGACACGAAGAGGTAAGAACATCCAAGAAGAAGCAAGAAGAGAGCCAAGAAGAGACAATAATAGAAAATAAGAGAGATGGAGTAGCAAAAATAGCTGAGAGAAGAGACAAGAAGATTCAAGAAGAAGCGATAAAATCCAAGAAAAGACAAAAAGATGCTAGAGGAGACAAGAGGAAGCAAGAAAAGACAAAAAAAAAAACACAAAAAACAAGGTTAGAAGAGAATATACAAGAAGAGGCAAGAAGATAGCCAAGAAGTGACAATTTTTTTTTACATTAACTCCACACAGGAGGCCCTGAGGAAAATAATTTCCCTCAGGGCCTATGTCATCTTTGAATATGCTGTGTGGAGGGTGACAAGGTGAATAGACAAGAAGAGACAATAAAAGCGACGATGTAGCATGAAGAGCCTAGAAAATATGAGATGAGACCATAAGATTAAAAATGAGGCGATACGTTTCAAGAAGAAGCAGAAAGAGCCAAGAAGAGACAAGAATGGACAAAAGGAGAGACTAAGTAGCAATAAAAGCTGAGAAGAGATGAGATGATTCAAGAGGCAAAAAAAGACGAGAAGAAGCGAGAAAATATAAGAAGAAGCAAGAAGAGACGAGAAGGTCCTATAAGAGACAGGAAGAAGCAAGAAAAGCCACAAAAAGACAATTTCTAGAATTAATCTTAAATAGACCAGAAGAGACAAAAAGAGAGATGAAGTAACAAGAAGAGCTGAGAAGTGACGAGATAATTTAATAATAGGCAAAAGAAATTAGAAGAGGCGGAGATCCTAGAAGAGACAAGAAAAAGCAAGACAAGACAAATAGAGAGAAGAAGAGCCGAGAAGAGACGAGAGATCCAAGAAAAGGCAAGAAAAGACAAGAAGAGCCACGAAGAGGCAAGAAAAGCCAAAAAGAGTCGAGAAGAGACGAAAATATCCAAGAAGAGACGAGAAGATTCAAGAAGAGGCAATGAAGCGAAGAACAAGACACAAGAAGAGTCAAGAAGAGATGAGAAATTTCAAGAAAAGCCGAGAAGAGTCAAGAAGAAGGAAAACTTAAAGAAAGAAAAAAAAAATTAACGCTCAATCCATTCCTTTATTCGTGCCCATCCCAAATTCTAATATTGGCTTATTAGGTTGCCATGTATACCGGTCGATTAAACTCCAACCTCCTCCCTTTCCTCAGAGCACGTGTTCCAGTCCAAACAAATCAGTGCCGCCTGGTGTACCGGTCTCACCGGGACAGGAGTGCTCCTGGCTGGGGTGGTACAATCGTATCGTATCGTAGTTGGCATGGAACCATATCGGATCTATGTGTCCGACCTTAAGCGATAGACTTACTCTAAGGTCAGCAGATCTAGATGTTACTAATCGTTTAATCGAACTTTCTATGTCAAATCGAGCCGTTTACTACGATCGATCTTTTCGTGTAACTGACCCGCTCATTTTGGAATACACTTCCCTCAGCTCTTACTAATATCCAGAATTTGTCTGAATTTAATCGAGCTTTAAAAACAAACTTAAAAAAATCATACCTTTCATGAATCAACTCCTTTTCAATATACTATCTAACAATAAGCCATAACAGACATAAGTTTTTCAAGTTTCCGGTAATTGTTTGGTTTCGATTTTCCTCCTTACTGTACTTTTATGTTAAAATGTACTTATGTTCACAATTTTCCTTGTTTCTAAGCGTAAACTGCTTCCTGTTTTATATTATATTATAGTTTTAATGATTCTTGTTTTAATGGCACCGTTATTGTCTATCATTATCTATTGTCCTGTGCCAAAACAGCACTGTTATCGTTAATTTTGTTATCTTGGCATTGCTTTGTATAATATGCTGCATATTCTTTGTTTCATATTAATTGATCAATACTTTGTAAGGACCAGTAAGGAACACTATATGATTACTTTTAAGTTTATTATACCCAAGCACACTTGAAGTGACATAACACAAAACTGGGCTATACAAATGTTACGTTATTGTTATTATTATTATAACCTAGTTTGTTTTCAATGACTTTTCAAAGGAGTGACGAAGTGCCACTTTGAGACGCATGAGACGATGTACGAATGTAAATACCAAATTAATACCTCAAATCAATACCAAATTAATGCAAACACATAGCAGCTTTATTGGTCCTCGGACATTTAATCTTATACCAAAACACATTCAAACGACAGATAAAATATCACTCTACATAAAAGAATTAAAATTATGGCTTTATGGTGCAGATGTTAAAACACTTTTGCTATAAATTCTATGTTAACCTTAATACATCACTTTTCATTTTAATTCTAACTCATATAACTTATAACTATTGTTAATTGTACTTACTGATGTATTCATTTTTGTTTATATTACCCACGCACAGGCAGTGCCTTTGTGGGTTCCCATCACCTACTTTTTACTTTACGTAGATTTAATTATTCCTAACTTTTGATTTATTTGTTTCTTATGTGTATTTTGAAATGTTTATAATAATGGGAAAAAAAAAAAAAAAAAAATGTAGCAAAGCGTGTGTGCAAAAAAAAGTAATTATATTATAAGGAAAAATGGCAATATTGGTTTTTGAAAGGCAATGTATCATGAGGCAAAAAATTTATAAATTCTTTCAGCCTCACAAATCCTACAATTATAATCTTAATTTTTTACGGGTCTGTGCCGCAAGTGGCGGATTTTGATAAGTTGGTGCGAACCGCTTTTGGCCAACCATTTTGTGGAACATTGTTGATTTTAAATGTGTAAAAGATGAAACGTATTCCCCGATTTCCTTTCTGGATTCTGATACTAGTGCAAATATTTTTAATGTAATATAGATATTGACCACTAGCGTGTTAGGACGTTTTGATTTTTTTGATAAGTTACTTCTTATAAAAGTTAGGACCCTCCAAAAATCGTTAAAATTTCCTGGTTTGAACGTCAATAACAGACGATCAGTATACAAACTAGACAATGTATTTTTAAAAAAATCAAAACGTACAGACATGGAATATTTTCTTCTAATATAGTAGTTCAAAAATTTTTTTTAAATTGTCCAGTTTTGGAGGAGAAAAGTGGGAAAAACAAGATCTCGATTTTGATGATTTTATTTAGGTATTTTCAGCCTGAGGTGTAGCTCAACCTCTTTCGCTTTCGGGGACAAATACATATTTGGTAAAATACCTATTGCTCAAATTTCTCGGCGACCAGGTTTCCTCTTAATATGAAAAGCTATTTTTGTTAATTTTTTTTAATTAACCCTTAAAGTCTATTTGTTCGGTTTTCGAAACAAATCATATACGTCTCATAGAAATCGTTGGGTCTCCCTTACTATCATGGTGAGAAATGTAATATCTACGATTTTAAAAAGAGAAAATACCACGCTTCATATACAAATTAAAAAAATTAAACACAAAATAAGTAAAATGTAGACCTTAATGAAGCCAAAGTTTCCAATCGCAATTCGAAATAAATTTATGAAACTTTGGGAGCTTTTTATTAATTATTTTTACATGGTGAGATGACACAAAAGTGAGGTGACAGTAGTTATGTTTGTAATACATTTGTCTAGTGAAATGTGGAAGTGTTTCTATCTTTTTTTCGTTACCAGTAATTTTAGTTAGAAAAAACGGTGAGCAATTTTAGAAGTTTTCTATGTTTGCATGCAAAATTTTTAAATTTCAAAAATTATATGTTTATTTCGATTTATAAAATTTTAAACCGTTTGTTATCTATCACCTATCAAAAACAGGTTTTAGTTTTCGGATACGTTCAGAAATTTTCTATTTATATTAATTTTATTGTAAAGGGGAAATATTTTGACCCTCTGACAAAATATCGCTGAGGCCCGAGGGTTAAAATGGGTGGTCTTGTGAAAACTCGTATTCCTACGATGTTGAAAACAATCTTGCCTTAAAAATGTTATTGCGCAAGTAAATGGGTATATTTTTTCCATGTACAAAATATTTTTAAAAATAACATCCTTTTAAAGGTGTTGTAAAATTTTTCAAATAAATTTATCTCTACTCCACAAAATTGGAAAAATGTTTTCGTAAAATAGTTTACCAAAAAACAGTGACCAGACAACAAGGAAAAAAGATTTTAATACTATTTTAATAAAGCACGTATCTTTAAGAATATTATATATGGATATAAAAAGTACCTATATAAACAACTTGATTCCGCACACTTTCAACACGCCTTAATACCAACCGTAAATGGCTGCTTTTATAATTTCTGCGGAAACGGCACGGCGACGGTACTGGCTCGCGCCATCTCATTTCTTTAAGGCGCCGCTATTCTAATTTCGACCGATTTCTTACATATCTCCCTTAAACATTTGAAGTTTTTAAGCTCTTAAAAAAATATATGTTATTTTTGAAATATAAATTATATGAAATTCCCTCGATAGAAAAAAATCGCAAAGTATGCTCCGAAAATTATTTAAAACAAGTCTATTTCTATTATTTTACAAGTTATATTTGTGAAAAATTTCAAAACGTTTCTTTAAATGATACTTAAGATACGTTCCACGAGATTTTTACTCTATTTTAAACGAGTCATTTTTTTTTAAGCTTTTTCGTAATTTTCGCTTCAATTTTATCGATTTAAATATTAGCGCGCTCTCTCCAACATTCGTAATTACATATCTCTCCATCTTCTTCTTTTCGAGAGCGGTTACGGGGCCTTAATACGAGTGAGGATAAAAAAGTATAAGTAATAATTTTCTTGCCTCTCCCTCATGAGATGGCGCGAGCCATTCCTGTCACCATGCCATCTCCACGGGAATATTAAAAGCTGCAATTACAGAGTAATTAAACAATTTTAGTGACATTTTAAATGTAAGTGTCAGTCAGAGAAATCACCAGTAAAAAAAAAATAGTTTCGGGAACATACCGACAAGGGGGCAACGTCGCACCAGCCCTCAAACTTCCGCCACTGTGCACCAGCACACATAATATATATTATAGTTTAAAAATTCTAATACATACTTATAGCAAACTTCTTCTTCTTCTTCGTGTGCCCTATCAGGTCCCCCCGACGATGGCGATCACTCTAGAAAATGTCTCTCTATCTTATGCCGCCCGGAATAGCTCCTCCTTACTTCTAATGCCGGTCCACTCTCGTATATTTCGTAGCCAAGACCTTTGTCTCCTACCAGGCCAGGCTACCATTTCAATATTAATTGGAGCAAGTGATACTTTTCCCCTCGAAGTATGTGACCCAGATATGAAATTTTCCTGACTTTTATTAATGTGAGCAGTTCTCTATCTGCTCTAGCCCGCCTGAGAATTTCTATGTTGGCGATCATGTCGGTCC
Organism: Glyphotaelius pellucidus; assembly: GCA_936435175.1. NCBI lineage: Eukaryota > Metazoa > Arthropoda > Insecta > Trichoptera > Limnephilidae > Glyphotaelius > Glyphotaelius pellucidus. The sequence goes on along the minus strand of OW386537.1, from coordinate 6,744,776 downwards.
ATGGAACCTTGAGCATTCTCCGGTGAAGCCACATTTCAAAAGCCTCTAACCTGTTCATGGTATTTACTTAGCAAACTCTGCAACTTACATAGCAAACTTAATAGATAATAATATATTTGTGTTTAATAGATAATAATACATACTGGATGAGAAAAATACTAATAATTAAATAAGTGAATTTAATTTTTTTATTTAGTGGCAGTTTTTTCTTACGTGGTCAGTGTTTATAAAGTGATAATGATGAACAATACATCCTCTCATAATAATAATATTATCTGGTTTTAATTTCAAATAATTATTAAAATATTTTTTTATCAATATAAATAATAATAATGAATCACTATTGACGGCGTTCCGTTAAATAAAGCCATTTTAATGTAACCAAATTGAAAAGTCCTTCTCATTCCATTGTCAAGAGATTATTGATTCTGCTTTGAAAATGGTCTATATATGTTATATGTATTGCTCAAACCACACTGCGGGAAGATATCCTTGTAATTATTAGACCTGCAACACACGCCTAATTGCTAATTGTTTTATAAATAACTGCGTTTCACATTTGATTGTCAAAATTACCATTTACTGATTTTAATTGAGGGTTACAAGTTACAAGCCACGGCAAATTCTATGCTACGATTTCGATGATGAAATTTGTTGCGTTTTTTAATAATTCTAATAATTTCATTATTATTACCTGAAAACTTCACTGCTTGGGAATGTTACTTAATTCTGTTATGTAGGTACCTATTTCATTGTCTTATTAGGTACCTACTTAATTTTGTTTGGTGTTAGGTGCCTACTTAATTTTGCTCGGTAGGCACCAACTTAATTCTGTTTGGTGTTTGATAGATACCCTTAATTCAGTATACCTGTTCAATTTTTTAGTGTTAGGTATTACCTAACTACTTAATAATTGTGTTAGGTAGGTACCTACTAAATTATTTTAGCTAGATACCTACTTAATTCTATCTGGTGTTAGATAGGTACTTACTTAATTGTGTTCGGTAGGTACCTAATTAATTCTGTTTAGTGTTAGATGATCATTTACCTGCTTAATTTAAATTTTTATTTTTTTTTTTTTTTTTATTTATTTATCTTAAAAATGGTACACATTATAGTAGTACTAATCTTCCATTAAAAGCATTTGCTTGTGGATGGAAAAAGAGTTTACATTTATTTATACGTTTGAACAGTCACGTGTTTCACATATATAATTAGTACAGTTAATACAAACACATCGCAATCAAGACCCTTTAACTAAAATTGTGTTAGGTAGGTATCTACTTCATTATTTTAGGTAGGTACCAACTTAATTCTGTTTGGTGTTTGATAGATACACTTAATTCAGTATACCTATTCAATTGTTTAGTGTTAGGTATTACTAACTACTTAATTGTGTTAGGTAGGTACCTACTTAATTATTTTAGGTAAATACCTACTTCATTCTATTTGGTGTTAGATAGGTACCTACTTAATTGTGTTCGGTAGGTACCTACTTAATTATTTTAGGTAGGTACCTACTTAATTTGGTTAGCTGGGTAGGTAACTAGGACTATGTTAGGTAGATCATCTCAAAATAAAATAATTCAATTCGATTGTAAGCCATTAGCATTAGAGGGACAAAAAATATGCTTTAATGCGATTTATATCTTTTCTATTTTCGTAGAAAATAATCGATTAATGGTTTGAAATTATAAGTGAATTAAACCCTCCCCTCTGTATGAAATAAAAACCACTTATTTATTGAAAGTTTTTGTTCACTGCCAGAATTTTTTTGTTAGATTAACGTACCTACAGTCTGTCAAATAAGAGTAGAAAACATAGGAGGAGAACAAAACAAACTGTTGTTCAAATGGCAATACTACACATGGTGTTAATGTAAGTGTAACATACATTTAAAAAAAAAAAATAAAAAGGCATAAAAGTGAAAAAAAAATTTTTTCATTGAAACATAGATACCCACTGATCTCAAAATTAGAATTGCATTTAGATATATTATTATTATACCTTTGCAATTTTGTGTTAACATAATAAAGAATAACGATATTGTAATAAAATATAAAGCGCAGTTTAGAAATTGCTCACATTTATTTAATACTAGCTTAAGTACCTAGCGTTGCCCGGACTTTAGATCATGTCTCTAATTTTAGATCTGAATATATTAAACTCATTCAGATCTAAAAGTCACCATTAATGATTCTTCCTTTCTACCTACTGTTAAATTCAAATTTATGTTAAATTAAATGAAAGCCAATCACTTTGTAAAACACAATTTAATCAAATTTATGTCATTAAGTTGGTACCTTAACAGCAGTGCTTCTTCTTTTAAGAACAAAATATTTTTTTAAATGTGTATACAGTGTTCTGTATTAAAAGAATATTTGACAGGTAAATTGGTGTTGCCAGCCTGCAAATTTTGTATTTCCATTTTTTATAGTTTCTACTCTTAAGGCCCGTTTATATTAGGAATAGTCTGTAATCCGTATTCGATAAGCCCTAGGCCGTAGAAGTTGAAAGATAGGAAACCTGTGTAACCGTTTATAAGGATGGGCGTACGCTGAGACATCGGTCGCGCAGCATGTTCAGCGCAGTTGTGGAATGTATAAGAAACATGCACGTCTCAGCGTATGTCGCTCCATACACTTCCATACAACACAAAAACCAAAACTATCTTGCGCTGAACATGCTGCGCGACCGATGTCTCAGCGTACGCCCATCCTAATAGATGGCAATAATCTGTTATTTTTTTCCATAACCGAAAAGATGGTTCAACTTTATCTTTTACGGTTATGGATTACAGAAAGCTTAGATATATGCTGAGATTTACGTATTTTCGATCAATACTCTATGGTATCTACAATTCACTTTAGTTGAATAATAATTTTGTGAACAAATATTTACGCGGAGTTAATAAATACTTTACCAAATTTAAATTTATATTCGCTGAAGACAAAGGTGATCTAATAAATAGTAATGAACATCTCCTATAATCTAATATAATCTCCCGGTTGACAGTTGACATAGACAAGTGATAGCGGCATTGTCACTTCTATGGGCATATTCTATTCTATTCCTATTCCAATTATAAACGACCATCTAAAATATTACGGATTACGGATTACGGCCCCGGCCTATTCTTGTCGCTTATTCCTATTATAAACGGGCCTTTATTTGACGGGCATGATAATAATGGCGGGAAAATATGATTTATTTTTCTTTTTGAAACATTTACAGAGTGCTAACAATTATTACAATAATAGAATTGCCGTTGGTATATTACATAGATATTAACTCCAATTAGAAATGTTCACAGCATGAGTAATCAATGTTAAGTTGTTACTAGACGGAAGTGCTTGTAGTGATACCAGAAATAATGATAATCAAAATGAAATATAAAACATAGTAGTCAAAAATAATACCCCGCAGAGAAAGAGAAAAAGAAAGAAAGGGTATGACAATAAAGCAGCTACGTAACTGTTCTCCTAGGAGAACTAACTGTCATGGCAGGAGTTTGATACTTTGTGTTTTGAACTATGTGAGATTGTTTGCGTAGATATCTATATGGTCACATTCAATGGTATATACATACGACACATTCGAGACAGAGGATTGAAGTATGCAATATTGTTATTAAATAATTCTAGATGGAATATTTTATGACTTCTTAAATTACGTCTATTAGGAACTTTAATATGAATATTGCTCAGACAAAAAGCGGTTTGAAGCTTATCGTGAATAATTTTGTATAAACATATTAAATCAGCAAATTGTCTTCTATTTTCCAGGGTTGTAAAATAAAATTGTTGGAGTCGTTCCTCGTAAGATAGGAGTGAGGCATTTAATCCAAGTTTAAATGATAACAGCCTAAGGAATTTTTTTTGTACAGATTCAATGATTTTTGAATATTTTAAATAGTGTGGATTCCAGATAACACTCCCATATTCCAATTTACTTCTGACCAATGAGTTGTATAAGGTTAAAATGGGTTGGGGATTTTTGAATGGTTTAGATATTCTATGTATGAATCTCATCATTTTCAAACGTAAACTTTGAATCAAGAGTAATTCCTAGATCTCTCATAGTGGTGACTGCATTTACGATTCGAGACCTTGGCGTGATTTTTAAAGCAAATCTCTCTTTCAAATCCCGCATATCTGAAATTGTCTCCCGCGCCAACAAAATGCTTGGATTTGTTCTTCGTAATGCGAGATCATTTACTAATAGAATTGCAATACGGAGAATACATGAAGCCCTTGTCCGCAGCATCTTGGAATATAGCTCCATTATTTGAGCCCCCTCTGAACAAAACCATATCCTAGAAATAGAAAGAGTTCAAAAAAGGTTTATGCGTTACCTGCATATGAGGGAATATACATATTACCCATTCCTGTATCCATCGTTGTTTTTAACAGGAATGCTCGATCTTAATACATTAGAAGCCCGCCGAAAAATATTTTTGGGTAAACACTTTTTTAAGCTAGTCTCCGGCATTATACTGAATCCGCCCATGTTGAAGGAGATTAACTTACTATATGTACCTAACTCGTTCAGTCGTGGGAGATTCCACGCACTTTTTTATGTTCCAAAAACGAGAACTTCTTCCTATCAAAATGCGCCTTAACAGAGCAATTCAACTGCTAAATGAATCTGTATCGAGCATCGACATCTTCAATGTCACCTACAGAGAGTTCTGTAACTATCTTCTGACATACGTCACAAGATAATGAAACTGCCCCCATACTTTTTTCTCTAAATTTTGTAATCTTCTCCATAATATTCTGGTGTATAACTGTTTTATGGAGAACCTGATAAAATAAATTAATAAATTTAAGCGAATATTATTAATGGAGTATGCATAATCCTTACGTCTTATGTTATGATGGATTATTATTCTGGAACCTTTGTGAAAGAGAATAATAAACAAACATAAACAAACCTCTCGAATGATCTAACAAGTAATTCCTCCAGGGAAATACATTTGCATAAAAATATGACATAATGTAGTAAGTTTACTGTTTAGGCACGCACCGTGCAAAACAAACCTCTCAAATGATGCAAGAAATAAATCCTTTCGTACATCGATACATGAACTGGCTGAATATGGCTAAGCTTGATTAATGTTAACAAAACTCCTTGTGTTCGGATATATTTATAGCTTCACCAAATTTATTGAATCAGAACGGGAGTGGATTATTACCTTTGTTTTTCTGCCTACCGGATACAAACAATTTTTTCTCGATAGATATCCCCCATTCTCGCAATACAGTCCCGTATCCTTGTTCCTCGCACGAGTAGGCAGGCCTTGATATAACCCAGACCTTCGTGAATTTGTTACTGGGTTTATTCAGCCATGAAGAAGATATTTTTTACACCTCAACACTCAAATCCTCGCAAATTACCAATACCAGTCTGGCGCGGCGCAGGGAAATGTTTATAAACACAGCCAAGCAGGGGCCAACAGTGATGTTTTAATCTATATTTGGATTGCATGTGTAACGTCTATCTAACCCTACTGACGACGTAGAAATTCTTCCAAGAAACCATAGTCCTATTGGATTCTTGGCTGGTTCTGTGATGCATGCCGACTTCAACCGAGATTTGGACTGAAAAATATGAAACAAAAAATATAATGTGGCGTCTGTCTTCGTTTGGAATGCAACATTTTTGGTCTTCTTTCTTTCACATTGAACAATAAAATCACAACCGAAAAGAGGTTCGTATGGAAGAGATTTATACTTTAAAGCATGGGTCGGCAACCTTTTGTTGTAAAAGGGCCAAATATTTTATGTGGGGATTAGTGCGGGACGCATTTGAGTCACATGTTGAGTCACAGGGTACCGTCACCCCGGAAACCATTTATAGGATAACCAACACCTAGATCACCCCGAGTGGGTCGCGACTTAGCAGGGGTGCCCGGGTTCATGGGGTGAGGTTTGTCCAGGTGAAAGAAAATGGTTGAGGGGGTTTTTTCTTCGATTTTTCCAGCCGTACTCTCTCGGAACATCGCCTTGTACCGCAGTGGGAAGGATGAATTCATACGTCCGTCACTCCTGGAGACACTGACCCCCAGATATCTATCCATCCCTAGCACTCTTTTACTTCCCAGAACTTCCTCTCCTTTCTTTTCTAAAAAGACCCTAAACGCAGCATCCCCAAAGATGACATAGGCCCTGAGGGGAATTATTTTCCTCATGGCCTCCTGTGTGGAGCTAATGTAAAAAAATTATAGTATACTTTATATAGTAACACTTTATTGTAGCTAATAAAATCAGTTGGATTTTTGTGGTTGCATTTGACTTGCGATTTTTTTTTTTATATTAGCTTGCATTTTTGAAGTCGAGACGCGTAGTACTGCATCTAAATGTGAATCCGATAACCGAGAACAGTGTTTGTTTTTTCGATAATTCAGAATTGAAAAAGTTTGCTCAATGTATTACCAAACATAGTAATTATTTGCTGAGCAATAACTCCATGTAGTTTTCAGAAGGCGAACTCCCATATACTTCCACCAAGTTAGTTTTTTCCTTAAAAGTCATTATAAGTCTCCTTCGCTATCCCTTTGCTCGCTTTCTCGCTCCCTTTCACTCCGTTGTGTATTGCGGCGAGAATCTTGCGGGCCGCACCAAGATGCCTCGCGGGCCGCAGGTTGCCGACCCGTGCTTTAAAGCATTGATATTGATACTTTAATTGGCTCATAAAAAAACTAACAAACCGTGATCATTTCAGAGACAAATAAATATGTGTTTTATTCGCAGAGTATTTAATTAAAGAATTCAAAATATTTCTAAGTGATCTAAATTTCCAACCAAAATCACATAATTTTACATTACTTAGTGGTGCTGCGCGGCCTTTTTCATGCAAAACTTAAATTTTGATTTTAAGGCTATAATTAAAGCAATTAAAAACCCCCGACACAAAAAAAAACTCTAAAAAAAGAGCTGATGACCTTGAAACGCCTGAACAGATTTTCACGAATTGTAGCTCAGAACCATCTCGGTCACGTCGGCTTTCAAACAAAAAAAAAGCGCATCATAATCGGTCCATTCGTTTAAGAGATACGATGCCACAGGCAGACACACAGACCCGTCAAACTTATAACACTCCTCTTTTTGCGTCGGGGGTTAAAAATACACAATTAAACTGAAAAAATATTTTGAAGTGAAAACTTCTTTAGCACCGTTGTGATTTGAAATTCGATGACGGAAACGAGCGACACTAAAAGAGAAAAACACATACATCTACAGGTTTTAGCCTGCGAGAGAATGAGATGGTAATAAAATATTTATTATATTCACTGGTATTCGGTTCCAATATAATACGATAAATCCACAGTCTCACGCAAGACTCCTTTGGTATAGTGCAGTGGTCGGCAAACTTATTTGCCAAAGAGTCAAATATGTACATTACAACGATTCAAAAAAAAAGAAAGCCAAATCTGTTTATTAATTTAGCTAATATTTATTATAATTTTAGCTCTTCACTAAATGAATAAAACTTGATTTCAATAAAGTTTTTATTTATTGATAAAAAATAATATGTAATTAAGGAATCCACAAATTTAAATCACAACAATGACTGACAAACACTTAATGCGAACAATTTCCTTGAATCTCCTTGGAATGTTTGAGTAAGTCAGGTTTGTATGTTGTTATTCTTAATTTTAGGCACGATTCCAGGTTCTAATCTATAAGATAACTTCTCAGTTTACTTTTGTTAAAGTTCACGATTAAAAAAGTTTGTACGCATGGACGTGAAGAACCGAAAAGGGAAAGAAGAGCAAGCGCGAGATTTTTCAGCTAATCATAAGAGTCAGGAATACTATTCCAGGCATTGAAGATGATCATGTTTTCCTTCTCCAGGTCTTTCAAAGCAGATGACTTGTGTTGTGAACTAAGCTCACATTTGTTCTTTTCCAATATTTCCAAATCAACACAAAGACGTTCAAATTTAGAGCTTCATATTTCCTTGTTTTTTTTTTTTAAATCCAGTAATTGTATTTCAAAGAGCCGCACTTAAAGGGCCAAAGAGCCGCATGCGGCTCCGGAGCCGCACTTTGCCGACCTCTGGTATAGTGGTATAAAGCGCTTGACGAACTTCAACGGCCAAACATTTAACGGACCAAGAATCGAATCCTACGAAATTAAAAAAAAAAATTCTTGTAAAATCAATATTCAATCTTCAAACCACTCCAAAATGAATAGGCAAAAGAAAACGGCATCTAGCGACTTCGAAGATGAAAACACCTGTAACTAAGCTACCTACACACTCTTTATTATTTAAATATATTACATTGGAGCGTTACGAAAAGTGTCGGGCGAGGCGAACGGAAGTTGAGAGGGAGATATAAGTTAGTGAAGATAGAAAGAGAGAGAGTTACGTTTCGTATATTACTGTAGGGGCAAGAGAGAGAGGTGCGAGCACACATTTTCTTTCTCTCTTTCTCTCATAGCCAGTTACGTTTCGTATATCTAAAACACAGTGCAGGCCTATTTTCTGTATCACACTGTAGGAGCAAGAGAGCAGTGCGCGCGCAGTTTGACTTCAGTCGTGTGGTCTAAAGCACACTCGTTTTTTTATACACGAGCTCCACACAGGAGGCCCTGAGGAAAATAATTTCCCTCAGGGGCTATGTCATCTTTGGCGGTGCTGTGTGGAGGGTTTTATAAGGAAAGGAAGGGGAGGAGAGTTTTGGGAAGGAAAATGGTTTAAAGGGTGGGTAGGAATCTGGGGTTCAGTGTGTCCTGGTCATCCGCCTCCGAGACCTAGACAAACCTCACCCCATGAACCCGGGCACCCCTGCTAAATCACCAAACGTAGCGAACCACTTGGGGAACCTATGGCAGAGGTGTTAGTTATCCAATAAAGGTTCCCGGGGCGGTGGGATAGATAGTAGGTATAATCGGTTTCCCCTTTGTGCGGGGCTTCATAGCTTTCCCACACTTGTCTACTTTAGTTTTCTGAAAGTCTTTTACCTGATTAAAATTTTTTTTTAATCCTTTGTTTCAAAAAATGGAATGAAGTTTATTAAAAAATAAAATCGAAATTCTCGTATCCAAATTCTAGGGGGGAGGGGGTCTCACAAATGTGACAAGGGGGGGGGGGGGGGGGGGAGTTGCCTCGCCCAGCTGTGTCTGGGGCGGCCCACTGGACGTCTACCCTCTGGAACGCACTTAGTATCTTCCTCGGAATTCGGTCATCAGGCATTCTTAGTACATGCCCAAGCCACCTCAGTTGCGATTTTTCTAAGAAGAGTAGCAATGATTCAATGTCTAGATCGTCTCGGATCGTCGAGTTTCTTATATGATCTCATTTCGTAACCCCCGCCACTCCTCTCAACCTCATTTCGGCAGCTTGCACTCTAGAGCGTGTTCGTTCGCTTAGCATCCATATCTGGTGGCCGTAAGTGAGCGTCAGGCGATATACCGTTTTGAACACTGCCATCCCTGTCTTGATACTGAGCTCGGCTTTCCTTATCACTGAGCTGTAGAGAGAACGCACACTTTTTTCAACACACGCAATTTTTTTCTACGAGGGAATTTCATATAATTTGCGTTTCGGCGCGGGGAATGTCTTATTATCTTCAAGAATAACATACTTTTTTAAGAGCTTAAAACGTGTTTAAGGTACATATTATCTAATAAATCGGTAGAAATGGAGTATGCCGCGTCATTTTTTAATCTTACTACTACTGTAAGCATTATAGTTTTAACAACGTGTCGGCTTTACGCAGCCAGAAAAACGCAATGCGCGTTTTTGTATTCGATAAAAACAACATAATTGGAAAAATGGATTTCACGGATATTTGCAACTCAAAACAAGCAAATAATTATCACGGATAATTTTATTGCTCCGATAGCTTATTATGAGGTACTATGAAAACTCCTGACTTAAAAAATATGAAAATTATAATAATTATAAATAATAATAATAATATCCAGATAGGAGTTCTACCGAGCCGAACCCTCTGATATGAAAATATCTGGAGTCGGTGAATTATTTCCCCATTTGGTCTCTGGTAGGTTGACATGTTGTTCTTGTATTTTTTTAAATTTATTTTACTTATATAATACACTTGCATAGCGTGGATTGACTAGATGATCATTTGTGGAAAAGTGTGTGGAAGGGTTTAGTTTTTCCTGAGGGAAAGACTTAACCCGGACATAAAGTCGAAAAATAAAGCACTTGAATGATTCCATTACAGTTCCAATACAATTTGGGTGGCAGGTACGGGTACCATTTTTTGCATAACCAACACCTCTGCCGTAGGTCTGCCCACCTGCTGCGTGGCGGTCCGGATCAAGATAGACTGGTTGAGGGAGGTATTTTGACCTTTCCAGCCGAACTCTCGACCCATCGCGCCTTGCACGGCAGTTGAAGGGATGGATTGATACGTCCGTCACTCCTGGATGCACTGACACCCAGATTCCTACCCACCCCTCGTCCTTTTTTCCTTCTCAGAACTTTCTATCCTTCCCTCCTTTAAAAGACCCTCCACACAGACTCCCCTAAGATGACATAGACCCAGAAGGAAATTATTTTCCTCGTGGCCTTTGTATGGAGCTAATGTGAAAAAAACAGTTGATCCCTGACAGTTGGCCCCCTGACATACTTATATACTATATGCAGTCGGTTTAGGGAAAATACGGTATACCTACTAACACAACAGGGTACAGGATCCTTAGTTTTTTATCATAATTTTAAGTTATGTGAAAATTTGTTATTAGATTTTTATGTGTGTTATTAATTTTATCATAATAAATGTAAATAAACTGCTGATTTTTCTAAATAAATAAAATAAAAACAAAAATAATTAAATGCCTCCGAAGGGGTTTGCAGAAAGGATTTACCGCCGAGTAACAAATGTTTAAACATATTTTCATTAAAATGCATCAAGACTAAAATTACTTGCTTATAATTTTACAAGAAGACATACTAGAAAGGATCTCGAATTTCCAGCGAGCAAAAGGATGTAAATTTCTGGGACCGAAAATGTTAAAACTTGCAAAATGTCCTACATCGATTCAATAATAACTACACGGTTGATTATTGGCTTGGGTAGGGAGGAGTTTGACAAACTATTAAATAATTTCACTTAAAATTTTACGTAAGTACCTATCAATGTCATATTTGGCAAAAACTTGGTATATACTTAATTTTTAAAAAAATGGCATTTTTGCGAGCATTTGGTTTCTTAGAACGGGCAATTTGCCTAGCGAACTAGTTGCCTGCCATCTTTAGTTGCAATATTGGCTTATATCCGATTAAACTATGTAGAGACATTCCGCCAAGGTTACAAACATATTTCAAATAAAGAATAAAAATAATCATATCGTTAAATGTGTGACAGATAAGTACCTACTTTATGGCTTACTTTGTCTATCTGAAAATATTCTTTTTATAATTTGAAAAACATGAGTTAATTCCAAATTTGAAAATGTCACACTCGTGCCACGCACAAGAAAATAATATTGTTTATTTGATTTTGCTAGTGAAATTCTTTGTGCATGTCAATATTTTTGGGCTAAAAACGTATAGATTTTAAAACAAACTCGTGTTTGAAAGATTTCACAATATGCATTGGATCAATAGTGCATCTGACATAATATGTAAGTGTAAATTTGCACAAGTGTACTCGTGCCGTGTGTAAATTAAAAATAACATTTTGTTCCTCGTCATGCAAAAAGGTCAAACGTTTTTCTCACCGTAACCTTTAACCTAGATCTTGCCGTTATAACGTTTATACAAATGGCCTTCACAGTTTATGATTTAAGTCCAGGTAAAGTATTATCATTAAATTGTTGGTTTTTATATGCTTGCATTTGAATTACGTTATCGAGAAAGTCATCATTCGTCATCATGCGTTTTGGCCTCCTCCACAAATGTTCCCCGCTGTTTGCGGTCCCTCGCATTTTACCTCCACACCAGCTTCAACCATCTTCCTTAGTCTGCCTCTGTGTTTCTTCCACTGGGTCACCTCCATGTTCATCATTTTCGGCGTCCTTTCATCCCTTTACATGTCCAGCCCATCGCAGTCTTTGGGACCTACAGAATCTTTCAGTAAATTAGATTTCAAGTTCATGATTAATTTTCATCTTGGATGATTAATTAGCTCCTTTAATCCTGCCCAGACTTAGTTCCAATATTGGCTTATAGTCGATTAGCCCTTAGGAGCCGGGAAATATTTTGTAAATATCTCAAAATCAAATACAATAATGAAAATTGTATTTGAAATAATTGACAGGCAATATCAACTTTTTAACATTGGAAATTTCATGGACAGTAACAAAATACGTTAAAAACTTCTAAAACCTAGCTCTACAAGTTCACATTGCAGTGCATCTGTAGGTAAAGTCATGATTTCACTGCACTGCTATTGTAGTTGGTCGGATCCTAGGGGACACCGCGAGAAGATGCTAGAAAAGCAAACGAGAGTCAAGATGAGCCAAGAAGGGGCGAGAAGATGCAAGAAGAACTAAGGCGAACCAAGAAGAGTCGAGAAGAGACAATAAAAGACTAAGAAAAACCAGGAAAAGCCCAAAAGAGCCAAAAACCAAAAAGAAACAAGAAAATCTATAAAGAGGCAAGAAGAAGAAAGAAAGAAAGAAAAAAACGCTCCTTTATTCCTGCCCATCGTAAATTCAAGAAACACAAAAAAATAAAAAAAAAAAACAAAGCTCAATCAATTCCTTCATTCCTGCCATCCTAAATTCCAATATTGGCTTATCGGTGCCATGTATACCTCCTTCCCACCCTCAGAACACTTGTCCCAAGCCATAACAAGTTTCAGTGCCACCCGTACGCCAGGGGCACTGGAAGCGGAGTGCTCCTGGCTGGTGTGGTACTTTTGAATACTATATTATGTATGATCCATTTTCTAGATTTCGTGGAATTTTACGTTCGTATACTGCTAATTTAGTTTCTTTACTTTGGGTTACTCTTCCTCCCTCGTCCCCTTCGACTTCCGACCCCTGCATGTATCTCCAGTTGCCATACATCAGCATTTAAATTCATCTTGCAAGTCCTTAAGCATTGATGAAGACATGTTTCAGAGACTCACCACTTGGTCTATGCTTGTCGTGTGTTGATGTCAATTGATGTGCATTAATTACTACGTATTAGTTATTACAACTGCTTACTTATAAGCCTAATGGCGTTTATAAATGACTATCCGTTATTCTGATGTTTGTACGCGATGACATTCGATTCGCAAATTTTCCCGCGACTGACATCTCTTAACGAGGATTGCGCGGTAAACATGCCGTCATCTCCGGCGTTAGCGTTTTCAAAAGTCAAGCGCAGTATTTAGCTCGTTAGCGCGAGACGGAATAACGCATTTAATAAAACTGTCATAATAGTTAGACTGTCCTTACTCCACACAGGAGGCCCCGAAGAAATTGATTTGATGCGATTGTACAGAGTTAGGAATTGTGTATTATTAAGGTATCTACGGGCGCTGCGCAGTACGCCCAGCTTATGAGAGGCCAACTCTGGCTTCGACGGAGCTTCCGTACCTGAACTTGTCACGGGTTACACCAAGCATATCAATGGAAGTCCCGAATGTATGTTTCCATTTTTCTCATTTAATAAATCAGAAACAAAATTTCCTCTGCTATCATAATAATTGTAAGCCGGTTCTTAAATTTGTGTAATGTCCTCTCTATACACAGTAAGGTAAATTACCAATTAACGCTAGATGAATTCTGGAATACAGAATTAAAAAACATGTAAACCACAACTACCCTACTAGGCATAGAGAAGCACAAATGTTTATTGTCAATAAATCTCAAAATGTATACGGAGATAGAACAAAAAGTCATAAAATTCCGGAAAAATTTAACGCATTACCTGAAAATATCAAAAATGAGACATCTTATTCAAAAATCAAAACAAAAGTTAAATCTTTCTACCTCCGAAGAACATGAAATCAAATAAAATAGTTCCTATCTATTTATTTTCTCACCGTATGTTACTGTGTAAAATATTTTTACTACAACGTAATTCATAAACATTTAAACATTATAATAATTAGTTTGTCGTAATAATTAGTATTTTAATATTAAGTATTATATTTAGTATATACTATGTAAAACTGAAAAGTATACTGTATTAAATAATTAGAAAAAAATGAGATATTTCTTACAATCAAACTGATTGATCAGTTTCGTAAGAATTGTAAAATAAAATATTGTAAAATTAAAACTGAATAAACATATTTAAAAAAAAAAAAAAAAAAACCTACCTACCTTGTAAATCATAATATAGTTTATCTAACATTGTTCTAATTTCAATCAAAAAATTACACAAGTTCTCCATAGAAACGTCACAACGAACAAAATTTGTCAGTGCTTGATTTTATTTGAGGCTAGTTTTGTAAGAAAAATATATGTAGGGTTCGTTTTTTGTTCGAATGTCTGAAAACAACAACTTATCGGATTTAGCGAACCGTAAAAGGCGTAAACTTGGGGGTAAAAAATACCTCTAAAACCATTTATTTATGTTTTTTTTGTAAATTGTAGTTTTCGGTTTTTGCAAACGCTCTATTTTATTCAATGTCACGGAGCGCCAACCGACAAAATCAAATTCAAAGGTTTTTTATTGGCACTGAATAAAAATACGGAATTGTACGTAAAATGTAATTGCAGTAAAAATAGTAATATTATTGGAGAAGTACTTAATTTATCCTCCCCCACTCTTAATCCCCACTGTTCGTACCGAGCTCTGGCAACACTGACTCCGATGCGGGAAAGTTTAAATACGTTCGTTGGATCACTCTCCGCTTTACTTCATCATAGTTGATGTTACAAGAAGTCGCGTCCAAACGTTACTTCACTTTCCTTTGACCGTAAAATGGGATACTTTCTTTTCCCAGTCGTTTGAGTTCTGTTCTGGTGAGAATCACCAATGTTCGTAGTATTATAGAAAGTGGATTTGTTTCGCGATTTCTGCCGCCGAATTTCTCGAGTGCCGTGTTGTTGATAGTTAATGCAGGTGTGTATCTTCCGCCTTCAAGATGAGTCTTATCAAAAGGCAGCAGAAATTAATGGAGAGGATTGAACATTTTAAAAAGCAGGAAGCGGAAACGAAAACTTACGTAAGTCTGTCATTAAACTGATAACTTGTTGATAAACAGAGTTTTTTCCTGGAATTTTAAAATACATTTTATGTAGATACCTACGTA
Source organism: Glyphotaelius pellucidus (assembly GCA_936435175.1). Taxonomy (NCBI): domain Eukaryota; kingdom Metazoa; phylum Arthropoda; class Insecta; order Trichoptera; family Limnephilidae; genus Glyphotaelius; species Glyphotaelius pellucidus. Next base: position 6,729,598 of record OW386537.1, on the reverse strand, counting down.
AGCTCCGTACGTAAGTGTTTTGGGGATTTCCACAAGCAGCTTTTCCAGCGAATTTTTTACGGTTTCGGAATAAATTAGTTTTTTTAAATTGTTTTACTCAAATTGTCATTGTTATAGTAGTTATCTTATATATAAAAATCAATATTTGTTTGTTTGTTCGTATTTTATGCGCTGCTATACCGTTCATCCGATTGCGATGAAACTTTGGTGATATGTTGGGCGCACACCCGCGAAGGTTACAGGCTTCAAATAATGATAAACTCTGGCATTATGAAATTTGTATAAATGATAATGTGTATATTTCAAATGTTTTAGCGGCAGGGAGTAAAGGCAGGGAGGAAAGGCAGGAAGGGTAAGGGAACGAGGGAGGTGGGGTTCGCGGGAGGGGCGACGAGGGAGGAGGAAGGTGGGGAAGGTGATAGGGAAACGCGAGAGGGGAAGGGGACTCGGGAGGTGAACGGGGACGCACGGGAAAGGACATGCAGGGAGAATCAATTTATTTCTTTGAATGGCATTGCAACGCTTGCCGGATACCAGCTAGTTTATTATAAATAAATATTGTGAATTTGACTGACACAAAGTATCATACGTCAAACATGAGTTTGGTACCGTACGTATGTGTGTTATGTTTACATTGCTCTCTGTAGGTTTGTCTACTTTATGGTAGGTACCTACGTACCTACATAGATTATTCCCGCGTCTTCCTTGTTTGTGTTTTGGCGCTAATTGTCTATGGAAGTAGGAAGAGAAACAGGGTATTTTGTTTTTATTATGTCACTTATTGCCTAATATTATGTAAGTAGGTACCCAGTGACTACCAGATTCATTTCGAGAAAGTGGTTCTGAAAATTATACATTTCTTGCTAATAATAATACCACAACGCGCAAACTGTAATCTTCTGTGCAGATATGATATGTAATTTAAATATATTAAGCGGATTTATTTTATGCACATTACGTGTGTACTCAATATTGCTTTGAAAGGGGGATAAACATTAATGTTAATTAATAAATGTTTTTATTATACATAACTTTAATGAAATTAAAAACAAATTAATGACCCAAAAATATTACGCATTTCAAATATAGAATAATAATAATCGTCTGGTAAGGGGGGTACCTACTCTGTCGCTTGTTTGGATTTAAAAAGATTCTTTTAAAAAAAAATTCTTTTGCACATAAATACGTCTGTTCCAATATTGAAAATGTTGACTTAACTGCTTACAAACAAGTAAATTAGGCACAGTTTTTCAAATAAAAGTAGAAAACGTAGGAGGGCGCCACTGTTGTTCAAATGGCAATACTAAACATAACTAACTTGTGGTGTTAATGTAATGCTGTGTAACCTACATTTTTATAAAAAATTAAAAAGGCATAAAAGTGTTTTTTTTTTTTAAATTTTTTATTGCAATATAATACCCACTGATCTCAAAATTAGAATTGTATATAGGTATATTATTAACATATGAATAACGTATTGTAATAAAATATAAAGCACAGTTTAGAAATTGCTCACATTTATTTAATACTAGCTTAAGCGCCTAGCGTGCCTAGATCACATCTCTAATTTTTGATCTGAATATATTTAACTAATTCAGGTCTAAAAGTAGTGTAACTAAACTCACCATTAATGATTCTTCCTTTCTTTCTACTGTTTAATTCAAATTATGTTAAATTAAATTAAAGCAAATCTCTTTGTAAAACACCGTATATACCTTAATAACAGCGCTTCTTCTATATTATTATTTTTTTCTTTAAGAACAAAAAATCTATTTTAAAATGTGGTTTACTGTGTTCTATACATTCAGTGTCATTGCACTTTAAAAGAATATTTGACAGTTAAATTAGTGTTGCCAGCCTACAAGTTTTTGTAGTTCAATTTTTAATATCTTCTACTATTATTTGACAGACAAGTAAATTAGGTAGATATATTACATATCGCTTGCTGAGGGTTGGTTTGTACTATGTCCACAAAAACTCGTATTGAAAAATAAAAGTTTTTGAGTTTCAAAAAATAATATTTTTTGTTTCCTTTATTTCAAACTAATTGCTATAAATATTTTTAAAAATACAAAGCTTTTTCTACGTTTGAGTAAAATAACAACGTATTTGGTTGAATTTTGAACGAAATAACATTTACTTCAATTCACAGCTTAAAAAAAAACCTAAAAATACAGGAGTACAAACCAATCCTCAGCAAGCGATATGTAGCCATGTGTGTAGCCATTTTATCAGCTATTATGCATATGAATGTATGTAAAAGTAAAATACTACTGACTTCGGCGTATTTTGCTAAACTTTCTTTTATATTGCTTAGAATAATTTGGGTTAAGAATACACTTAGTCCACGTGCTTCGGCATTATGTAAACAATCGTCTTTAATTTGACGTGGGCCTACCTGCTTCTATCTCGGGCACTTCCAATACCACAACACCGGCCCATAACGTCTGCCAACACTGGTCTACAACACTGGACTGTCAAACAAACAGAATTCACCGCAAGTAAAACTTCTTTACGCACGCTAGACTTGGGGAGTAAGCTGGTGAATGCGTGACGAGAGCTTTACGAAAATTGTAATCGGGCGAGGCGAGTGAAGCATAAAGAAGTTTTACTTCAGTCGTGTGGTCTAAAGCACATTCGTTTTTTTTAATATAATGATTACGTATAATTGAGCATGAATTCCCTCACCAAATACAAGAGCATTGTCTCTTTGTGGTGAGGAAAGGTTTTATTTATATTCATTTGCAACACTGTAAATAAAAAATGTTTACTTATTGTAAAAACGGTTCTATGCCAACTGAGAATAAAGTCAACTCAACACCTCCTTGAAAAGGCATTAAAAGCTATGAAAAAAATAATTTTAAATTAGCCGATAACCTAACCTAACGTAACCTATTTAACCATTTTTTTTATTTATATTTTTTTATCACTCTATCGTATCGTATCGTATCTCTAAATGACTTATCTGAGAATGTTCTGAGTTGGTTTCATTCCGAGTTGTCCGGTCACCTGTAAAAACATACAAATATTAAATAAAAAATATATTCAATACGAATGTTAGTGGGAGCGAGAATATTAAAAACGTTATCATTTAAGCGAAAATTGTGAAATTGTATAATAAAACACGGCTCGTTCAAAATAAAGCAAAAATCTATTGGGAAATGTACAAATGTAATGTAATAAAATTTACAGAGACACTGAATTTTTCATACAAACTGTTAAAATAACAGAAAAAGGCGTGTTGTAATAATTTTCGGAGCGTAGCTTGCGATTTTTTTCTATCGAGGGAATTTCATATAATTACCGTTTCGGCGTGGCAAATGTTTAGATATTATCTTCAAAAATAACAAATTTTTTTTAGAAACTTAAAAACTTAAAGTATTCTAGAGATATGTTAAAAACGGTGGAAATTCGAAATGCCGCGGCTTAAATTATTAGCACCACTTTTTATTTTTGGTCACCAAGCCTTACGATAATCGGTGACCCGACAGTTGATTCCCTGATAGTTGGCCCCCTGAAATTATAAAAAAAGTTAATTATTTTCCAATTTCAAACCTAAAAGCGACTTAAAATTCCTTTGATAAGTTGGTATGAACAACAAACAAATTAATTACGTACAGTGTCAGAATTCAGATTTTTTTACTTATACGCTGATATATACAGTATATAGACATGTAGTTTTTTTATCCTTAGTGCATTTGAATGAAAATATGGTTTATAATACTTTTGTTGTTCAGCGATACATCCTCTGTGCACACTGTTTCGGGGACACTAAGTGTGTTTTGTGTAAGTAGGTGGTATAACTATTTTCCCTAAACCGATTGCGTATTGTATATTATTATAAGTATGCCAGGGAACCAACTGTAGGGGATCAACTGTTGTGGAATCCCTCAATAAGTAGCGTGCATTGCTTTATGGCCAAAGGTAGGCTGTGTAGTTTTTCAAGTTCAGATACTTATAAATTATTATCGTGCGTTGAATTAAAATTGCCATTTTATTATCATCTTCCGCTGATTGTTAAGGCCAATATTGTTTGAAATATGTGTCCATTTGACTTATTTTTGCAGGGCACTATTAAAATTCTATATTTGAAATGTGCGTCTATCTCGCTTCTTTTTGCAGGTCATTATTAAAAGTGGAACTAATGCATAAAGTTTGACCATAAAAGTAACATTGTACCTAGAAAATTAGTTGTTTTGTCTCACAGTTTTCATGCTGTCAAGTTTCATCCCATGGTTTTTCATTAAGGCGGCACAATGCCCTAATAATGCCAATAAGCTCAAGGCTAACATTGTAATGAATTCTGACGAATTCGTAACTATAATAACTTTTTTTTCAAACCGATCCCCAGAGTTATAAGTTATTTATATTTAAAATTAATAAAAAAACAATACCTTACCTTTAATATATTTTACATAAAACAGTTTGAAAATTTTATAACCCGTTTTTTAACCATAAATTTAGTGGTAAACACCAGGTTTTATTTTTCTAGACGACGAATTAATAACTTTCGGGGAGATTTGTTTAGAAACATCTGAAATATTAGTGACACGTTCATCAGAATTAATTAAAATAAACCCGGCGGAATGATCAAGTTTCGAGGCCTGTCAGGGCAAATTCAACCGTAGGCCCGTCCAATACGCCGGGTCGCGCGCGTATATTTGTGTACACGCTTTCTTCATTTACGTCGTTAAGATTCCCAAATTATTTTATAGTGTTTGATGGGACAAATTCATCTAATCACCGGGGTCGCGCCGCGTTTTGTGTGCGCGCCTTCTTTACTTATGTCGTTAAGATTCTGACTATATTTAAGGGTATTGTGTCGTCTTAATTAACCCGTTTAATCACAGGAGAACATATTTGTCCCAGCTCACATATAAATCGTTGAGCCGAGAATAGGCAAAAAGAAAGAACAACAAATGAAAAAAAATAACTTTTATAATACATTTGCCTAATAATATATGTGTGTTTCTATTTTTTTCGTTATCAAAAATTGAATATTTCAAAAATTCTGTTTTTTTATTTCTAATAATAACTAAAAACGATACTAAAAAAGCATACATAATAATTATTTCTCCCAGCAACTCCCGGAATGTGCAATCTGTACTCCATTTGCTTCATCTCAAACTGGAGTTCATTGTTCTGTTATTAATATCATAGTATGTAGGTACTTCTTATGTTTCCACGAAGTAGCTAAAACATGTGTTGCAGTCTTGCAAGTCATTCTTGTAAATTTAATTTATTGAAGATATTTTTGTCTAGGCACTTACCAAAATATCATCATCATCATCAAACAGTAGTAGTAGGAGAGTTCCAGGATTCGAAGCTCTATTAAGAACCAGGATTGCAGGACTGAGGGGAAGGATGAACCACTCCAGTAATATCCTCATCAATGAAGCCCGTCTGATTCCAGGATCGAGCATAGATGAATATTGGAGAAAAACACTGGCTCCTACAATCTGAGATCCGATGGAACAACAAGAACCTGATTTAAAGACTTAACTATATTTTTTTGTGAATAGTGTATCTAATGATGTTCTCTTTTTTAATTTTTTTTTTATTTTGTTAATTTTTATTTTTTTATTTATTCATATGTAATTAATATTCATATATAATAACATATGTAATTATACCCTATATGGGATGTGTGGGATTGCACTCCCCTCCCCACATCCTGGAATAAAGACCTTATTATTATTATTATTATTATTATTATTATTATTATTATTATTAATAGGCTAGAGACTGTACGGTTGAAATTTAAGAATCCGGCCAAGAATGCAACTCTGATGCCGCGCTTTACGCAAAACCGTTTTCGTAGGTGGAGTTCGAATTAAAGCAATGCCAAAAGATGTCGCCACTTACGTTAACAGTTTCCGTGATTAGTATCGCCTGGCAGGTATAAGTACTACGGATTTGTAATTTTGTGTATCTCTCCGGATATGGATAGATTGACGATGATAATATGATTATTATTGTGACTGGCAGTTGTGAATAATATTACCACGCGGCTGCATATTACATATGACGTCATTGCCTGTCGCGGTTACTTTGACCCGGTGATTAGCTGTCACTGCAGGCTATTTTTGGGACCAGTTCCTATCGGATTTATAAAATGAACACCAACACTCAAACTGGGCGAAGCCGAACCAAAAGCCAAAAGCCTAACAGCAAAAACCTGCGGAGCGGGTTTTTAACTGCTAGTTATTATTAGACGTAAACATAAAAGCACAAAATAATGGATTCATGTTACAATATGACGCAAATTATGGATTTATGTTTCATCGTGAAGCAAATAATGGATTCATGCTGCAATATGACGCAAATTATGGATATGGATTTAGGTTGCATCGTGAAGCAAATAATGGGTTTTTATTTTTTCTTTATTTATTGCTTTGTAAATCACATAATTTGAGGCTTTTTCGACCTCCACGCTAGGCACGTGCCCGCGTTGTGGTTGTTTAATATTGCATCTTGAAGCAAATAAAGTGAAACATTTGATTCATTTTGCAAAATGAAGCTAATTATAGCTTTATGTTGGGATCCATTATGTTTGTATTATCTTATGTAACCAGAAATATATTTATGTACCAGTTGAAATAATTTATCAAGTGGATATTTCAAAGCTCCATTGCTCACGATGTTTTTGCTGGCTGAAACTTGACGCGTCTTCTTCATTGTCTCGAATATTTAAACATGTAGATATTTCAAAGCTTGATGGCTCATGATGGAAATGACGTTTCGATCTGAAAATAATTGCGTTTCTAGGACAACGCGACTGTTTTAAACTTTTATTAAGAGCGTGAAAATTCTGACCGTAAAGTTCAAAATACATGAGTTTACCGTTGGAGAGTTTATAGTGAGAGGCATACAGACAGATTGTTTGCTTTACAGTTGTTAAGATAGGTACAAATGACGTCATTATTTTTTAGGAGCTTGGAGGAATATTCGGAGGGTAGGTTAGGTAACTTTGTTTACGTTAGTCCACGACGGCGGGTACAAAGAGAAAGTAGAACAGGTTAAAGAATTTGTATGTCTCTTTACATTCAGGTCTTTATACGATCATTATACCTTTGTAAGGTCAAACGCGACCATCTTCCGTCAACAGATACAGGTTGACACACTTGACTTTGTATTCGAGAGCGCAACACTATTTACATTTTACTTCACTAGAACAAATCTTTAAAAATACTTTGCAATTACATAAAATTATTATGAAGAAAAAAATGTTCACCTGATTTCAGAAGTAATATCTAATAAGGTGTTTATACGTTTTTACCTGGCTTTCTTTATATATAGGGAAGACCAGGCCATTACCTATTCTTTCTTAATTATATAGGAAAGACCAGGGACGAATGTAACAAATTTTAGATTTTATTTTTTAGAAAATTCATTTCATATTATAATTCTATATATTAAAATTCTTATCCGGATATTTTGTTTATTTGCAAATAATACAATATAAAATGTGAAGAGATAAATAAGTGTGGAAAAAATAGGCACCAGGAAAAATGTTACTTTTGTCCCGGAGCTGGGACAGTTGTTACATAAAACTTTCCATATTTGAAAATATATATTTACTTTTTTTTTCAATTATTTCTGGCTTTCACCCTTCAAGGGTATTCTAGGCCATCATTTCAAATTACAGAAGAAGGGAAGGTGAATGTATATATTAATTTTATTTAAATGTGCAAATTTCAGAATTATATGAAAGATTGGAGTCGAGTTCAGACTTAGAAGAGATGAGATGTTGAATGGAGGGGAAGTAATTTTATATAACGCTTGATAGAAGAGAGGACATTTATTTAGAGAGGGACAACCAAAAAATATGTGATCTAAAGTTACCTCATCTAAACCACAGAATGTACAATCTGGGGAGTCAAGGGCGTGAATTTTAACGAAAGATCGAACGGAACAATGTCCGATTCTCATTCGAATAAGAGAGGAAATTTCTTTTTTGGAAAAATGGAGAAATTTTGAAACCACGGTTTTGATGGTATAGTCGTGGGTAATGAGTAGGCTCCCTTGGATTGACTAGTAATGTTCACGCCAGCCTATAAAAATATTTTGGAAATACGCAAAAAATTCAATAAAAATCTGGTGAGATTCTAATGGTTGTATTTTTCTTTAAAAAAGTCAGCTGTAAATTGTCTTGCTAAAAAATGTTGAGTCACTGGTATAGAAAGTTAGTTTTTGCTTATTTTAATTATGTAATTCAATTAATTATTCGCATTTAGCGGCTTCAGCTCACGACGTAACCCAACTAATAATAATTCATTTTTTCAATACACCCAAATTCGTTTATAACGGCATCGATGTAACAGTAAATTGGATAGTCGTAAGCGAATGTTGCAGTAAACGGGATAATTTTGTATAAAAAAAACTTAATTTTAAATAAATCAGTTTTAGCCGTGTTTAGTAACCCTATCTTAAGAGCCAGGTCATCCCAACATTTTTCTTTCCCATCGTTTTACTCTCCCCACTCCTTTCTTCTTCAGGACATTAGAATTGTGGTATCCAAATTTTATAATAATCAAAAAATCGGGTCTGAGCTTCGACGCATTTTAAAAGAATTTTGTCAAGAAAACTATGGTATAAAACGGAAACCTCTAAAATGCAAAATGTCATATCAGAAAAAAAACGCTGCGCGTCAACATTGTACTAGTCGACCGTGTACTAGTTTTAAAGTTTCAGGCGACCATGCGAAACTAAACACAGAGGCAGGATAGTATTTTCGGTTGGGGGGGATGCTGCTAGCACAAATAATCGAACCCCACCATATTAAACTATCCTGGCTTGAGACAGTAGGTTACTCGCTTCCTCACTAGCTTAAAAACAAAGCTAGTTCTGTCTACAAGTAGCTAGAGTTACTAATTTACTAGCAATATCTTGCTATCCTAGCTTCAAATACTTACTAGCCTCGATTACAAGCTACTAGCCGGTAAGTTTAAAAGCGGGTGAATCAGCGAGTGCGATTGTCATGATGACACACAAAACTGTCTACTCGCTCAGTAGCGACAGTAGCAGCTAAAATAACGACTCTCGCGCGAACCAATTCGGTCGACATTTTGTAAAAAACTTGACAGTTACGAAATCAGCTGTTGGTCGCTGCCGCCATCTTGAGCGAGTAGCGAGTAAAGTTGACCACCTTTCAACTTTTTTCGTAGATTGTCCACAATCTGCTGGTTAGCAAGTAACACGACGACACTGGGCGAGTTTACTAACAGATAGTGAATTTCCCAGATAGTAGCTTGTAAACTCGCTCAATGTCATCGAGGCTTAAGAATACGTAAAAAATAACTAATTATTTTGAGCGACTGATTCTAAACTTTGAAGAACGACTGAAGTGATCCGCTCAACCCCCTTTTAAAACAACCGAAGCTGTTGAAACATCCTTTACCGCAAACTTTCTGATATTTTATTTAGCCAGGTACGAAAAGCTCGAGGGCCTCGCTGCTCATCACTGGTTTAGATGTTATTTTTATTATGGATGGTTTAGATCTGAGGTTAGTGCCCATTGCCTAAGTGAAGCGTGGGAATGTATCGTTATGCAGAAGTGCTAAACGGTCCATGTAGAAATGTTATGGATGCTAATAAGCGTGCTTAGCAGAACCGTAATAGGGTATTCTGGCACTTGTTAATGTACCCATATGAAAAGGCACTCCTGTCATGGTCATTTTAAAAATGGCTTCGAACGTTGAAAAAACGATCACAAAAAGGTAATTCGCAAACTGGCAGTACTTAATAATAACATTTTATTTTTTCTGTCACAAAATAATACTCAATGACATAACACAATACAATAGGAAACAATTTCTGGAACGGTTAAATGTACCTACTGTAATATTTTCCTCCTATTTCAAATTAAGTATTTTTTTGTTTACTAAATTTTTCTGGTATACGGTGTACGTAATGGTTGATGGCTATTTTTTAGTTTGATTTACTTTTATTTAAAACTAAATAAGGGGCTGTAAGCTATTTTTTTTATGTGTTTTGGTATAAAAATCATTGTAAACGTTTTGTTTTAGATTAATTAAAACAAGGGCAGTATTCCGAGTGTATTTATTTAATGCTTTTCGAGCCCAAATACAGAAGGCTTTTTTATTTATTTATATTTGGGAAAGTTGAAGCAAATCTTAAATTATACATACATACAATAATAAAATCGATTATTATGCCAATTATGAACTTTCCACTGATGATAGTGAAAGATAAAAGGGTGACAGTATGTGTTTTTTTAAACTAACCTAACCTGTGATGAATGTGGTTGTTGAAGATTGCTTTTGTGGCAACCGGATAAAATAGAACAAGTCAGTGACAAAACTAGATAATTAACTAACCTTCACGCCGTTTCAACGTAGGGGTAGGCAGAGTGGATTGACCGCCACATAATCCTCTCTCGAGACACGCTCCGTACTTCATCCACATGCATGTCTCATACACACCTACTCTGAATGAAAAAAAATTGATTCAATAATAGGTTAGATTAGGTTTATTTTATTTTCTTTGATTGTTCTTGCATCAATATTCTGTGTTTTATCACTTTTCTGTGTATCACTGTTCTTGTGTGTCACTGTTCTATGTATCACTGTTCTGTGTATCACTGTTCTGTGCATCACTGTTCTGTGTTGTGACTGTTCTTTTTGCACTGTTCTGTATTGTAATGGGAGCGTTGTTTGTGTGTTGCAGTGCGCGCAGGTGGCGACGAACGTGCGCGAGCAGCAGCACCAGGTGTCGCGCGCCAAGCGGGGGCTCGCGCTGGGCTGCCTGTCGGGGGCCTCTCGGGGCTTCCGCGGCTCCACCGTCTGGTTCACCGGCTTCAGCGGGGCCGGCAAGACCAGCATCGCCTTTTCGCTGGAGGCCTATCTCATCTCCAAAGGTACAATTATTTTTCTGTTACTGTTCATATTAAACTGGAACTGGCCTCTGTATTTCCTTCCTCCTACAATACAGGTCTCTTCAAGACCCGGGTTCACTCCTTCCTTTTTACGGAATCCCAGCATCTTCAAAGCACCCCGAAAGACGACATAGATCCTCAGGCAAAGTATTTGCCTCAGAGCCTCCTGTGTGGATGTAAAAAAATTAGTAAATGTAAAAAAAACCAGTTGATCACGAGATTTTAAACCCCTTAAAATGTTTTTTGTTATTTATTTTTGGGGTGTTATGCCGTGTTTCGCTACCTCCTTCTTTAGCCATCCCTTAAAATGTTATTAATGTTTTAAAAAAAATTTTCAGGGTTACGTTGATTCTAGTTTTAAATTGATAATTGATATTTTTTTTAATTAGATACATTTTCAGATTTTCAAAATTATTTACATTTTCAGTTTTTTTTTTAAATTAGTTACATTTTTTCATTAAAGAGACAATCGCAGAATTATAAAATAGAAACCTATTAAAAATTTTTTTCAGGGTTACGTTGATTCTAGTTTTAAATTGATAATTGGTATTTTTTTTTAATTAGTTACATTTTCAGATTTTCAAAATTATTTACATTTTCAGTTTTTTTTTAAATTAGTTACATTTTTTCATTAAAGAGACAATCGCAGAATTATAAAATAGAAACCTATGTAAACCTATATTAACAGTTAGCGAATAAGCGTAATACGACCGGGGCCACGCCCTTTGGACGGCCGGATTGGACGGCCGGCGTGGAAGGGCGGGGCCTATTTTTATTACCGATCAGGTTTTTTAATCGGATGTGAGCGGGCTTTCATAAGAAATGTATGGCGCGAAGGCCTTCCGGTTGTCTGATCAGATAATCGGATGGAAAAATCGGATATATGCGCCCAGCCTTAATCTCTAATCGAATCGGCCGAACCGTTCAAAGCAGGCTAGCCAAATCCCCCATCAATATACAACTAACATTTTCCGCTTAAAATTATGATAGTAGGAAGAATTCAAGTATTGTCAATTCGTTCGTAACCTGGGAATATTTGTCTTTCTTTTGATAATACAAAAAATGAATATATATCGATGAACACGTGCCGAAAGGCCTCGTGCCGGCCCTGACCTCTGCAACATAGAAACGGTTTCCACTGACTCGCTGGAAAAGTGGATCGTTTTGTATTCACGCAACTCATGCAATCGTGTGATTTGCGAATTCATAACACTACAGTGATTTGCTCTCACTCATTTCTCAACATTCATTGAACTTACCCAGTGTATTTATTTACCCCTATTTGCATAAAATTATTCATACATTAATAAATTTATTAAAATTTTCATACGTAGTAAAAATATAAATAATAATAGTTTTCTGGTTTTATTCCCATATTATTCCCATGGCAACACCGAGATACGCCAATTTTGTGTAACGATTGTCGTATCTACATTTTTTCCATTTATTTTTTTTTACTTACATTACGCGTCTCTTTCATATAGTTTTTTTTATTTTGTTTTAATATCTTTTTTATATTACCTCACAAGAGTCCCAGCTGCTCCCTTCTGGAGCCGGTGAGACCATGGCTTCCCCAATTAGGTATGCTGAGAAGCTGAAGGTAGTGGGGCGGGGAAGGAGATGGAGATGAGTAAAAGGAAGGTGGGGAAATACCTGGCTATTCAGATCTGGTCACCAAACACGGCTAAAGCCATTTCAAGCAAAGTTTCAATTCTGAATGGTAATCTTACACCAGGTCGATACTGAGAGTATCTTCCACTCTTGAACGCGCCATGGAAATGAATTTAATTTTTTCTACTTTATTATTTCTAGAATTTGTTGTCGGACTTTTTGTTTTTGTTTAGTTAACCCGTCGGGCTGGCAAGGCTGATGACGTTGAAGTGGATGGTGAGACCATCACCCATCAGAGTGTTCGTGATGATAATGATAATTAACATCTCGGGACAGTAGAGCAGTCGGTGCTAATCACAACGGTTCATAGTTCATATTATTTGTTTAGCACCGTTTTCAAGTTGGTACAGATGTAAGTTGAATGAGACCTCACCGAATCGCTGTCTGATGGCAAAACGGTTTATTATGTATCTATACACAGACATCATGTCTATGATCTATATCTATAGGTGCACCCAAAGATATTGAAATATAAAGAGATATGCTATGATGTCCGCCCGACTGTCGGCGGATTACGATCTAATGGTGCTAGTTTGAATACGGAATTTAGTTGATTTTTCGAAGGTGTGCATTAGTATTGAGTATTGGTTAACAATAGTTTCATGCCAACTGAGAATAAAGTCATCTCAACACCTCTTTGAAAAGTCATTAAAAGCTATGAAAAAAATAATTTCAATATAGCCCATAACCTGGTTCATGGGATGAGGTTTGTCTAGGTCTTGGAGGCGGATGACCAAGACACACTGAACACCAGATTCCTACCCACCCCTAAACCCCTTTCCTTCCTAGAACTCTCCTCCCCTTCCTTTCCTTGAAAAAACCCTCCACACAGCATCCCCAAAGATGACATGGGCCCTGAGGGAAATAATTTTCCTCAGGGACTCCTGTGTGGAGCTCATGTAAATAACCCTAACGTGACCTATTTAACCATTTTTTTTTCATCACTCTTAATGAGTTTTCTAAGGTGGTTCTGAGTTGTCCGGCCACCGTTAACAATATAGTTTAAATACGGAAAGAATGCGTTCATTTAGTTGATTTTTTGAAGGTGTGCGTTTTTGTATTGGTTAAAAATATCGGCGACACCAGGAAACACAGTCCCACCCAGTAAAAACTACCGATGGTTCATTTTCTTATATTTCAATATCTTTGGGTGCACCCCAAGGTTCATTGAAAATGCGTTTAACAAGTCTAAATAGCTCGTGGTCTATTTCGAAAAAAAAAACCGGGCCGCTTTCGAAATTTCGAACGCGTGACGTAGCTTGAAGTAAAACATTGTCACTTGTATTGCAGTTAATTCAAATCTCCCAGTAGAACATGGACTTCAGGCTACGTCACGAATTTTTAGTCAATCACCGCTCTACCCCCTCATGAGCTATATATAACATTGTTAAACGCATTTTCTACGAACCTTGGATGCACCCTATTAAATTACCTTTTAAGCTCGTTCACACACAGCTATAAAACTGCGAGCAGATATCTGTTGAACCGCGAGCGCTTATCTTTTGTACCTTCACACGACGCTATCAATTATTTCTTCCTATGGTAGGAGAGGGGGTCAGATGAATTAGGGAGCGGCAACGGAATGCACATTTTTTGTACTGAAATTGTCAACTTGACATCTGCCATCCACTGGTCTAGGCAGCTCCGTAATTACAATGACCCCCTCTCCTGTTTTCCTTGGAGAGGGGGGCGCTTATATTTTAGTATATCGCCTCTGGAGCGGTTCCGTTCCGTTACAAGATGTGTATTGTCTATGATTGATCTGCGCTTGAACCGTTTATCAATCATAGACAATACTGTATGTATAATACTGCGGATTGTATGTAGAGCGTTATTTGGCGTGCGATGATCTTTCATATTTTATAGCTGAACGAGCTTTTTTATTCAGCTCAAAGTATTTTTTTTTAATTTTTCGAAGAAAACTTCTTCATTAAGGGTTTTACTTTGTGATGGCATTATTTTATTTTTATTAAAACACAGATATCTTTGTACACATCACTTTTATTTAATATACACTCAACATGTTTCGTGAGCGATGCTCACATCTTCAAGAGTTAAAGTAAACAAGAGTTAAAGTATTTTTTTTTAATACTTTTTAAAAATGTATTATGGCTTTTTTATGCAGCGTACTACGACATATTGATGTAGCTTTTTAGAACTTCTGTTTTTGTGACGGCAAATAGGTTAAAAAAATTGTTGCACTATTTTTTTTTTAAAACGTGAATACCGCTCTCCTTCAAGAATTGCAGCTGTTTCAGTGTGTGTGTATTCAGTGTGTTTGGTCTTGAAATAAGAATATGCTTGGTTCCTACCGGAACGTCATTTGTCTAGTACCTACCTTTCCCTAACTATACTAGCTGGAAAATATTCAAATAATGGAACATATCATTGCAAGAAAGTTTTGCAAGTTCGAGTGTTTTTGTTTTGAACTAAGAAGAATGATTCGGACTTACATGAAAGCAAGTTGTTCGGTGAATATAATCTCGTATTCTAGAACTCATTCCCTCGTTTCTCAATATTAATTTCTAGGATCACGGTGAAACTAACTATGAGGATTGTGTTGTGTGCTCCTTCACAGAAATATTACAGTGGTAAGTGATTGGTCATCCCGTATTCCTTCCAAACCTTGTTCTAAAATATTTATACTATCACCCAATTACATCAAACACCATTTTGTTTCGTTTAAATAGTTTACAGTTCACTTTCAAGTTCATCTGAAGCTGTAAATTTCGGTTCCATGCCCACTCAAAATCAACTCAACTCAACACCTCTTTGAAGTCATTAAAAGCTATGAAAAAAAATAATTGAAAAATAGCCCATAACCTAACCTAACGTAACCTATTTTACTTCTTATGAGAGTTATGACCATCCGAAAATCGTTAAAATTGCCTGTTTTGAGCAACAGACGTTCAGTACACAAATTAGACAATGTATTTTTTTTAAAAGCAAAACGTATAGACATAGAATATTTTCTTCTTAAACAGTTAGTAAATAAAATCTTTAAAATCGGTCCAGTTTTGGAGGAGAAAAATGAGGAATACGAGACCACGATTTCGATGATTTTATTTAGGTAGCTTCCATGACTACTGCATTAATACATGCATACTTACATACAATTTACACAAAATATAACTAAGTGACCCCGAAAGGATGCGCAGAGAGGATGTACCTGCCGCCGAATAACAAATTATTAAACATGTTTTCATTCAAATGCATCAAGGAAAAATCTGCTTGTCTATACCGATAAAAATAAACTGTGTATACGTATGCAATACAAAAAATCGTCACTGTATATAAATTCGTTTGATATTCATACCAACTTATTATTAATATTTTTTAAATCAATTTTACCCTTTGTCCCTTTCACACATCGTCACATTTGTGAGACCCCCTCTCCCTTAGTGTGACATCACATATTTTGCAATTTACATCTAAGGTGTGACGTAATTTATGGAAAATAAATATCTTTCCGGGGGCCAATTGTCGGCGGATCAACTGTCGGGTCACCATTTAGGTATTATCGGCCTGAGGGGTAGTTGTCCCTTTCGCTCAGTATTCGGAGGAGTAAGAGCGACAGTGACAGCAACAGTTTGGTAAAATACTTATTGTTCGATTTTTCTCCGCGACCGGGTTTCCTCAGAGGTAGCGAAATATGACAACATTTATGCGCCGTCCTTCCTCCTGTTTAGGTAGTAATTAATAAAAGCTACTTTTAATTTCTATTTTTTATATATTGGCTATGTTAGTAGGTTTCCGAATGGTTAAATCCGTCTGTTAGAAGAAGTGTATTTTAATAAAATGTATAATATTACATATTCTCATGAAAAAAGTAACATAACACCTTGCTCGTGTAATCAATTAATGTGCCGCGTAAACCAGGGTTGCTTTGTCCCTTCCGGTGTTACATTGGCCCATTCTGAAAAAATATTCCGACCTATTATGCAAACACAGCAGAGATAGTTACAATGACTGGTATTTTTTTTTAAATTTATTTATTCTCGATGGTATTTTTATAACATTGGGAAAAATTGGCTCCTTACCATATTGTACTCTTAGATCGTTGTACATGGTTTTATGGATTTTAAATTACTTGTAACTTTTATGTAATTTAATATGCAGTGAATTAAATATAAATATACGATGTGTAAGCAAAGTTAATATTAAAATTAATAATTAAAAGGTAAGCAATCAGTTGTATCTAGGTACTGTGCTTTGCAGAGCAAACAATAAACTCTTGTCAGTGCGAGGTCTTATTCTGGTATATTTGACCTTTTCCCTTAATTACTGGAGGTACTTAACCTCACATTACCAATTATTTTTAAATTAAATGAAAACCGTGACTGTAACAAAGTGACCCAACGCGGATCCTACTTTGTTCCAATATTTTTTTTTTGAAATATGTATAGAATAATTCTAATTAAAAATACTTTTTAAATATGCTATTATTAATCTTGTAGTTGTTAGATACCTATTAAACATACACTCCTCCAATGGTATTTTTTTCTCTCAATTATAATATACATTTAGTTAAGAAAACATACATCTGTGAATGCTTTGGAAAAATGCAAAGTTATACTACAAATTATTTTGGTCAAAGCAACCCCGGTTTACGGCGGTTTAAAAATTTATCACTTTCTCTACAGTTTTTTTAACTACTTTACAAACTGTTACTCACGAAAAATTCAACAAAAATATTAATGCCTTACCGTAAACTAAAAACTCACGTAAATGTGACGAAACGAGATATCACCATCGGCACCATGTTACATATTATTTATAACTTACTAGTGGTCGCCCAATGGCCGAAATTCGACCACAATTAATTTAATTTGTAGTTTTTTTATTGATTTAATGTATTTTTTAAGTAAAATTTTTAAAAAAATAATAACATTCTGCACTACTTCTCTATATAAACTATAAGTGTGCGAAATTTCATACTCCTCCGCGCAATTTTTGTAAAAAGTGGTACAAAGTTTTTGTATCCCTTTTTACGAAAACGGGTACCCGGCATGCGGTGCAACGCAACTCAAAGAGAGTGTTTGTTTTTTTTAAGTCTGTTCACTGAAGTACTTTTGAATACACAATATTTTTTGGTGTTTCCGTCTGGTGTACTATAAACGAAATACACGAATAAATCAGAAGGTTTTTAGACGCGTGAGCGGGTCACATAGACCTGTCCGTGTGAGAAGCATGGATTTTCCAAATTTACCCCTTGCTGTCCCCTACTGCTACTATGTTTCCTTTGCAATTCCTCCTTCTGCCCCTCCCTCATCCCCCACCCCTCACTTCACTTCTTCCTTTCGTGACCTTTTCCATGCGTCCCCGTTCTCGCCACATCTTCTCCCGCGTCCTCCTTCCACGCCTACTCCCCTCCCGCGTTCCCCCCCCCCCTCTCCGGATTCCACTCCCCCTCCGGATTCCGCTCTCCCTCCCCCCTTCCTTCCCTGCCACTAAACTTCTTGAAATACACATATTTTTCAAATAATTCGCGCGTCATCTATTGTAAATTTTTTAAACAAAATTTAATAACGCCAGATCAAAAAACCATCGCGGGCCTGCCCGCAACAAATCATCAAAATTTCACCGCAATCGGATGAATGGTATAGGAACGCATATGGGACAAACAAAAAACATTAATTTTTATATTTAAAGATTATTTTATTATTAATTAATATTTGTTCACTAGATTAAATTTCTCAGGTACGTAATAATACATTTTATAATAAAATACGATGCTTTAGAATAAATGGGGTTGGCGATACCTACTGTTTTCTATTAATATTTATTCCGTTTTCATCTAAAATTTACGACATTTCGCTAAACAAAACATCATCAATATTTAATTTTGAAAGAATTTTAAGTTTGCGTTCGATTAAAATACACGCGTAATTTCAATTAATTCAATCAGCAAATTGATTGATTCTAAGGTCCGCAACTTCAGTGTTTTATTATTGATTTTCTATTACATTGTTTTTGCTTTATTGTGATTTAACGCTCAACTAAAAATATTACAAATCGTAAAACAAAGTTTTGATCAAAATCAATTTTACGTTATAAATTAATCTGAAGTTTTACGACATGAAAACTGCGCTCGATTAAAATGCGTAGATTAAAATTAATTATTTTCAATCGACACAAATCGGTTCCACTTTACTGACGTTAGGTTTTACACCTAGGCACCTGTTACACTGGTGCAGATGTATTTTCCGAGAAGAGCGGAGAAAACTTCGAACCTGAAATGACAACGTAAAACGTTTAGCTTCTTTGCAGATTATAAATTATGAAGACCAGGTAGGTGCCGTATGATACATAAAATGCATAAAACCTGCTTCTCTTCTTGGGTGTTGTCGGGTACCTACCTATCAGATAATCGCATCTCAAGGTTCGTAGAAAATGTATTTAACAAGGTTAGCTCAAGGTTCATAGAAAATGTATTTAAGAACGTTAGCTCAAGGTTCGTAGAAAATGCGTTTAACAAGGTTAGCTCATACGACCCTTTTGCGAAAAAAAAACTCGTCGGGCCGCTTTCGAAATTTCGAACGCGTGACGTAGCTTGAAGTAAAAAAACTGCCCCTTGAATTGCAATTACAGTTTTGTCAAATAAGAGTAGAAAACATAGAAGGGCGCCACTGTTGTTCAAATTGCAATACTAAAAATATAACTTATGGTGGAATGGTAAAGCTGTGTAACCAACATTTTTATAAAAAAAATTAAAAAGGCATAAAAGCGAAAAAAAAATGTTTATATGCTGATTTCAAAATTAGAATTGCATGTAGGTATATTACAGCTTTGCAATTTTGTGTTAACATAATGAAGAATAACGATATTGTTACGGGCTTTAGATCACGTCTCTAATTTTAGATTTGAATATATTTAACTCATTCAGATCTAAATGGCTCACCTCACGGTTTTTTCGAACTCAAATGACTGATTAAAAAAAAAAAAAACGTGCACTTATTTTATGAGACAAGTGTATTACAAACGTTGTCATCACCTCACTTTTTTGTCATTTCCTGTAAAAATAATTACAAAAGATTCCCAAACGGCGTTGAAAAGAGAAAATACCACGCTTTATATTTAAATCTAAAAGTTTAAAACCACAAAATTAATTAAAATGTAAATCTTTATGAAACAAAAGTTTCCGTTAACATTTTGAAAAAAAATTATGAAACTGGGAATTGTTTAGTATTTATTTTTACCAGTAATGACAAAAAAGTGAGGTGTTGACAACATTTATAATACATCTGTCTAACAAAATATGTGCGTGTTTTTATTTTTTCATTGCCAGTAATTTTAGTTAGAAAAACGTAAGATGAGCCATTTTTAAACTTTTTAATGTTTGCATTAAAAAATTTTAAATTTAAAAAAATTACATGGTCATTTCTAAAAATAAAATTTGAAAGCATATTTCATCACCTTTCAAAAACAGTTTTTAGTTTTCATATACGTTCGCAAATATTCCACTTACTTGGATTTTAATGCAAGGCGAAAATATTTTGACATACTGACAGTATACTGTCGAGGCTCACAAACAATGAAAAAAAGGTTTTTATGCACTAACGACCAAAAAGGCTCATTCAATATGCATATAAATATCAGAAGATATCTAGTAATGGGAGGGTTAATCTTCAATAAATTATTTGTTTTTTTTTTTTTACTGAGTAGGTGCATACTTATGTAATATTTCCCGATCTATATTAGTTTATTATTGAATTATGTATTAAATTCAAGGTGAATCCTTCGATTTTGTCCAAGGGATATTTTTAATGAATAAAACGGTTGTTTCCTTCCTTCCTCTTGCTGTTTCTAACCAATCAGTAGTCGTTCAACCATTCATAATAATAATTTGGATTTATACACACTGTAAAGTACCCAGTAACTACTCACTTTCTAAACAATTAAATAATTCAATTATATATTGCTCATCGTCTTTGTTGATAACCGCCGCTAGGAAATGAAATTACCACATTTTATTTAGAGGTTATCTTTATCATTATATAATGTTACACATTAATAATTGTAATGCCTTGTACCTACCTGCTTATTATTTAATTAGACGAACGGTGATGTACATTAATTTTGCATTGAAATATTAAATGCAGTACATTTTCGTAATGTGCCATTTTAAAATTGTATATGTACATAATATTATAGGTATCACAGCAATGCATAGCATTACAATGAGGTATTGTTACATCATTTGACGTTATGTTTAATATATATACTCGCCATTGTCTCAAAAACTCAAGACAGGTTGTGGCAATTAAAAAACACTCTTGTGTTTTCAGTAAATTTTTAATTCAAAAGTTATTCATCTAAACGGGTGTTAAGGGACGTACTTGACTTACTTTACCAGTGATTCCTGACAATATTTGAAGTAAAAAATGTAAATGAAATTTTGGTCTCCGGTGACATTTTTTATTTTTTTATTATTTTTTCTTTTTTCTACAAAAACTTTAAAAAATGGTAGGCGTTGGACGGTTAGGGGTTGGTCGGTTACTCGGCCGAGTGACCAGTGACGACAGGCTGAAGAAAAAAAATTTTGTTTGATTTTGAAAAAAAAATTAGAAAAAAAAAGTCAACCAAAAAGTCACCGGAGACCAAAATTTTATTTACATTTTTTACTCCAAACAATGTCAGGAATCACTGATTAAAGTAAGTCAAGTACGCCCCTTAACACCCTGTATATAAAGATAGACATTTAAAGAATGTGTGTGTATGAACGACATAGATGTAGGACCGGGTGACGTTTTCATATTGTGCCGAATACTACATTCAGTTTCAATCGCTAGGTTCCCATCCGCTCGCTAAAAAAGATTGCCACACGACATTGTAAATAATTCCCGAAAATCGTGCAACTCAATAGGATAATTATTTTCAACTGAAAAATTACTACGAGGTAGTTAATTAACCTAGTAAGTATGTCTTCCCAGGGAGAATTGGCATTGGTAAGTTAGTTCTGAACTTGGGAAGAATGTTATGTCCAGTTGACTTTAGTAACTTGTAAATACCTATTAAACATTATGTCAAGTTGAGTTTATTAACTTATACTGTTGATGTTGTTCCATTGCAGGAATCCCCGCTTACGGCCTGGACGGAGACAACATTCGTACTGGCCTGAACAAGAATCTCAGCTTCACGAAGGAGGACCGCGAGGAGAACATCCGGCGGGTGGCCGAGGTTGCCAAGCTATTTGCCGACAGCGGGGTGCTGTGCCTCTGCAGTTTTGTGTCTCCCTTCGCTGAGGTACCACCAACCACCATTTTCTTTTTATAATTATTATTAGAGACAAAGACGTCAGTGAAGACAAACAATTGAAATGAATTGACTGACAATATTTGATTTTTTAATTATATTTAATTAAAATTAAATTTGATAGTTTTATTATCAAGTTCTGCAAGTATTTTATTATGTATTTTAGTTACAGCTGTTTCGGTTTTCAAGACCATTTTCAAACTGTGCATAGATCCACTGATAAGCGACTTTTTTATAAGATTTGAAATGTTAATTTTCGAAGATTGATTTATTACCGGTTAACCCAATTTGCTGATACACACTAATTGAATGTGCATTATGTAGGGTTCGGAATTTCGGAATCTGTTTCCCCAACTAAGTGTAAAGGTTTTCTTAATTATTTTATAATGACGTTTTTGCTTTATATTTTTTGGGTTTTGTAAATATACTAAGTAGTGAAATGGGAAACAGATTCCAAAATTCTGAACCCTACATAATGCACACTCAATTAGTGTGTATCAGCAAATTGGGTTAACCGGTAATAAATCAATCTTCGAAAATTAACATTTCAAATCTTATAAAAAGGTCGCCTATCAGTGGATCTATCCACAGTTTGAAAATGGTCTTGAAAACCGAAACAGCTGTAACTAAAATACATAATAAAATTCTTGCAGAACTTGATCATAAAACTATCAAATTTAATTTTAATTAAATTTAATAAAAAAATTAAGTGGAGTTCTACGAATTAAACACAAAAACAATTAATAATGACAATATTTGAATTCATTCTATTACCGTCATAAGTGGAAAAAGTTGTTTGTGCAATGATGAAGGACTTAGCTGAGGATTGATCCCACGGCGCCTGGGTAGGATACCCGATGCATTTGTCGACTCGTCTACTAATCAACACATTGTATTTTGGGACTTTTATCATTAATATTATCATTTGAATACCGCTTTGTAGGGTCGGTGACAATACTGTTGTCCCACTGAAAATCAGTTGAAAATGAAGAAGGTGGGAAAGAGGAAGGTTGGAAGAAATCTAGCTTTTCAGATTTATTCACTAAACATAGCTAAATGTTTACTGACATAATTTTTTTTTTCATTTGATATTTTTCTTTTCCAGGACCGAGACATGGCCCGCCGCATACACAAGGAGTGTGATCTGCCATTCCTCGAGGTGTTTGTGGACACCCCCCTCACAGTGTGCGAGTCCCGGGATGTCAAGGGACTCTACAAGAAGGCTCGCGATGGTCAAATTAAAGTTAGTGTACTAATATTCTTATTCTTTCCTCATGAGCTTTTTAGCGTCCAGCCTTATACATTATTATCATCAGGGTACTAAATCCTATGGTGAAATTTAGCCTCCTCCACAAATTCTCTCTCAAGTGACGGTCCCTCGCCATTCCTTCCACTCCTCGATCCTTCCCGTCCTGCTCCAATCTTTTTCCACATCCCACAGTCTTTCCACCTTTTCTCTGGTCTGCCTCTGCGTTGCTTCCACTGCGGGACCCACTTGGTTTATCTTGGTCGTCTGGCATCCTTCAAAATTTTAACAAGCTTTAGACATTGGCCTACCTTAATTAGTGCATTATTTACCAATTTCAAACATAAAATCTACTTCAAAAATACCCAATAATAAGTTGGTATGAATAACAAACTAATTTATACACAGTGTTGAATTTTTGTACTCGCTGGTATACACAGTATACAGAGAAGCAGATTTTTCCTTGATGCATTTGAATGGAAGTACATATTTTTATACTTTTGTTATTCGGCGGTACATCCTGTCTGCACATCCCTTCGGGGTCACTTAGTTATATTTTGTGTAATTAGGTATATCGTATTTTCCCTAAACCGACTGCACATTGTATATAAGTACACCTGGGGGCCAGTTGTCGGCGGATCAACTGCCATGGAACCTTCAAACTCAGTGGCAGACCTCAGACTTGAAAAACAAACACCTTGTTGACCTAGATAGAAAGTGTGTAGAAAATCTTCTGCACACACTACTATGACAGTGCATAATTGAATCTAGCAAATCTTACCATTCGTTTTATTATTTCTACAATAATTATTACTGTTCTAAATCGTCATTTATTTCTATAATCTTTTATTACCATTCCAGGGTTTTACAGGAATCACCCAAGAATATGAGAAGCCAGAGTGTCCCGATCTCATCGTAAAGACGGAAGATTGCTCAATAGAACAGTCCACCCTTCGCGTCATCCAGTTGCTGGAAGAGAAGGTATGGAATTTTAGTATGAACAATTTTCACACGTAGCAAACACTTTGTGGAATACATAATTATAATAAACACAATAATATAACTTTGTTTTGATTCCACTTTATTATTTCCTTATCCAACCGGTTTCGGTTTGACCTGAACCTTCATCAGGGATGAATAAAAATATATTAAACATAGTACAGATATTACATGGTATTTAAAAGATAATTAGGCCCCCACCTAAGTTGATGTTCTTTCTCCCTCTTCTAATTATCTTTTAACCCTTCGAATAATGAGAAAATAATATCTATGAACTTTTGCCTGTCAAGATTTGCGCGCAAAATTTCCGGTTCTTCCCGTGCATTTTAAATGTTCCTTTTTATTGGTTATTTTTTATTTTATTTGCAAAAACAAAAATTGTTCTATAATCTGGATAAAATAATCTTTCCGGTGCAGTTATTAGAAATCAAAATTTTTGTTTTTAAATATTAAAATTTTGATATTGAAAATTTAAATTTGCTTAAAAATACGTTTCTGGAGATTCCTTAAAAAAGTACGTAAAATAAAATAAACTTAAAATTTTAAATAAAGATTCATTTTTTTAAGAAAATTTGTAATAAAACTGTCACCTCACTTTTTATGACATTCATACAATTTTATTTTAAAATTAAATGTTTGCTACGTCACAAATTGGCACAAAATAAAATCGTCACTTACGATCGGGTTTGTAAAATAACTAACCAACATAGCTCGTATATTCCTATAGCAATAAGAAGCATCATTTCTTTCGCTTTCTAACATAAAAGAAATTACAAATGTTTGAACGACAGGAAGAGAGATATCTAACTTTTAATAATGCACGGTCGCTCTGGGACAATCTGGGTCTCCTGTTATTATAACGGCATATGATGTTTTGGGACAACTTGGGTCTCCTGTGATTAGACGGGTTAAATACCATGTATATCTGTATTATGTTTAATATATTTTTATTCATCCCTGATGAAGGTTCAGGTCGAACCGAAACCGGTTGGATAAGGAAATAATTGAGTGGAATCAAAACAAAGTTATATTATTGTGTTTATTATATTTTAGTATGAATATTTACATGATCTAATAATACACATTAAATATCTTTTAACCTTATTAATGCCGAGATGAATTGACAATGTCGTCAAATGCCGTAAAAGTAAAATGGTGCTGAATGCCGATTTGTGATGATATCAAATGTAACGGGAGTTCAAACATGTGTACCTAAGTTAAAGATCCTGCTGATAGTTTCGTTGTATCTCTCCATCTTGCTTAGAATTTATGCTAGTAATATAATGACATGTCCGCCCTGAAGAGCTATTCTCTAGCTTTTCTTAGATCTCAATCTATCTCAGGCGAGATCTCCTGTCAGATTTGTGTGATTTTCTACGGCGATTTAAAACGACCTAAACTAAAATACGTGACAGCTCACAGCTGAAATTCTGACATCGGCCCATAGAAAAAGCAAATAACAGCCGTAGAAAATCACACATCTGACAGGAGATCTCGCCTGCGATCTATCTCGATCTCACAAAAGATAGAGAATAGGTCTTCTATGATAAACACTGCAAGGCTGACTAAAAGAGGTGGAAGCGCAACCCGCATAACAAGCATAATACTCCAAAAATCAATCTAAATAAGTTGTTTGTGAAAATCTCAAATCATATAGCAGAATGACAGATTACAATAGAGCTCTCTGCGGCAAAACCATCAAACTTTGAGTGAAATTTAACAATAGCACCCCCCTTATGTCCAATCCTTTGGAGCAATCGAGTCCCATGCCTCTTCAGGCCACCGCGAAAAGTCTCAAAGTGAACTGCGCTGTAAATCTATCGTTCTTTACTTTTCTACGCGGCGGCGTGAAGTAGTGCGGGACTCGGTCGCTCCGAAGTGGCCGTGTGGGGGGTGCTAATAGGGAAATTTAAAATTCACTGTTTTTTTGTTGCTGAAAAAATGAAGAAAAGATTACAGTAATGAAGATATATTTATTTTGTTTTTATGTTGGTAAATAATTTTTCTATAAAGATTTAAAATGTGCTTTTTTCAATTTGCCACTGAAACTACATGCTCATTTTTATTTGTGAATATGGTGGCTGCATTGAAGTCACGTAGGGCAACGTGAGCCAGTGGCTTTTCCATGTCATAATGACCTTGTAGCCAGATGGAACCTTTTCGGAATGTGCGGTTTTAGAATTCAACAATTTGAATGAAAATATTAAAATTACAATTTTATAATAGGGTGATCACAATCAGAAAACTAAACTTTAAGGACGGGTTGTTTCAAAAAATTTGATGAGTTCATCAAATATTTGAAGATAATTTTCAGGTTCTGTGTAAGTTTTTTTCGAGTTCTGTTTTTTTATCATCATAGGCCAGCTGCTCCACAAAACTGAAATCATCACAGAACTTGAATAGAACTTACACAGAACGTGAAAATTAACGTCAAATATTTGACGAATTCGTCAAATTTTTTGAAACAACCCATCTTTAATCTTCCACACATTTTTAATGGTATTCATAGTTTGTGAAAATACTCCATTGCAGTCTTTTAAAGTGGCCATCAGTTTTTATTTTTTATTACATAATTGATTTTGTTTGGTGTTTTTCAGGGAATCATTCCACGCACCCACCAAGATGGTGATGCTGAAGTACCAGAGCTGTTTCTCACGGGAAACAGGCTGAGCCATGCCCTGGAAGAAGCTGCCACATTACCCAAACTCTCCATCTCCCTTGTTGATCTCCAATGGCTCCAGGTATTAAATCAGTTTCAATTTGGGAGGTGGGTTCCACCGCCCTGGAAACCATTTATTGGGTTCCTCTGCCATACTGCCCAAGTGGTTCGCTACGTTTGGTGACTTAGCAGGGGTACCCGGATTCATGGGATGAGGTTTGTCTAGGTCTTGGAGGTGGATGCGTCTGCCCACCTACTGTGTGTTGAGGGAGACCTTTTGACCTCTTCAGCCAGACTCCATTGACTTGCACCGCTGTGGGAGGAATGGATTTATACGTCTCTCACTCCTGGACACACTGACCCCAGATTCCTACCCACCATTCATACCTTTTTCCTTCTCAGAACTTCCTCTCCTTCCTGTCCCTAAAAAGAACCTCCACACAGCATCTCCTATTATGACATAGGCCCTGAGGGAAATTGTTTTTCTCGGGTCCTCCTGTGTGGAGCTAATGTAAAAAAAAAATCAGTGATTCCCAACTTTGGGTAATATTGCTTTATGTCGCTTGTGGTGCAAGTAAGAGTTAAAAGTGCTTCGGGGGAATTTTAATACGATTTTGGGCGGTAGGCACACTGGTGCACTTATTTTATCATTTTAGAAATAAACAGTATAATATAGATAAAATGTGTAGCAGATAGTTTACAGTTTTTAGGAATGGGATCGGTACTATTGACACATCTCTACGAACTAATCTAGTCAGTGATGTAAACATATTACTGCTCGGGGTTGAAAGGTACTAGGGAATGAGTTTAGGTAAAGATAAATGACATATAAAAAAATGTATGTGATTACATGTGCATGTGTACCCACGTGTCCGAATTGTGTTATGTAGTGGAGAGTTGTAAGTGCCAATGACTTTAAATACATATGGTGTTGATTAAGTTACCAGTAACATTTTTCTTAACTGACGGTAGGTAGTCAAAAATATGTCAAAAATTGAGTTGGGACAAACATTATTATTGAATGTTTGGAGAACTCGGGAAATTGGTGTGTTTGCCGCAGCCATAGTTTTGATATTTTAATTTTATAAAATAGTTAGTTGTGGCCGGTACAGTATATTTTGTGTCCTTTAGATAAAAAAAAGTATGGTATTCAATAAAAATGCAATAACAGACAGATATCAACAATTTTAATGATTCTTTTCGCACTTATACAAGTAATACTTGTAATAAAAAAAACTGCACATTCACAACTACAAAAAATATTAAAATGTAAGATTATATCACTTCGCAATTGTGTTGCGCAAAAGTCCATGTACACTCTTTTTACAGCCAGCGCATACGAGGTTGGACTGCCTTATCTCATTTGTTTTGCTGCACGCTATATGCTAGCGTAAATTGCACCCGGGTGATTTTTCTAAACAAATTTTTTTATTGGATGAAGCTGGTTGTATCGTTTTGCTGTTTTTATGAGCCATCCATTCGTTTTCAATATCTTCTATAATTTCAGATATAAACTGAAGTCTGGTAATTATTTTCCTGTCGTATTGAATTTATATAAAATATAAACCATTATTCTGAATATGTTGAATGCAACTGTTTTCCAGTATTATAGTGTTCTTCGTTCATCCAAATACATGTACAACAAATTTTTAACTCGCATTTATTGTTATCATAAAATCATTGAAGGATTTTATTTTTATCTGATTCTGATGTATTGCAATGTACAATAACATCACTTCCATCGTCACTGTCCCCATTTAAAGGAACAAAGGTAATGTCGCTGTAATTTAAAAATCGCAATCGTCCGCAAAAGAACTAACTTCCGAAATGGTGAAAAATATTGATTCCCTTTAGGATGTATTTATTTTAACAGGATATATAGTAATCAAGACACGCGCCAACCGCAATATACCGTGCTCAATTTGAAAACGCGCTCTCCCGAGGACCGAAAAATGCTCACTGAATTTTTTTTGTAACTAACGTTTGCAGCGCGACTGCTGCGTCGTACTATAACTACTCGAACAACAGCGCAATTTAAAACTTTTTCCTCTGATTGCTTGCGATTTTTTGCAGATCATTTTGAATATTTTCCACCCACATTAAAAAAAAATCATATTTCCGAATTTTAATATTGAGACATACAAACTGATTATAGTTCTATAAAGCCAATGAATTCACATATCTTTTGTCGATTATCACATATTCATAGGATTTATAAAAAAAATATTATAAAATCCTAAACTTTAAAATAGTAGAAATCGTAAAAAAAAATGTGGTTCAATTTTGGACCGCTGTCAATCATAGAAAAATAAAAGCAGTCCATATTTTGACCTTAGTCGTTCCAGTGGCTAACGGTTTTAAGGCTCTAAATAATTCAGTGCTTTTTTTGCTGCAATTTATTTCTTTGGAATGTGTAATCAATCCATAAATTATCGCTAAAATTTTCATACAACTTTTTACACACCTTTAGACATTCAATATTGAAGTTTACAATAATAATCCTTCCATAATTTAACTATGAACAAAATAATATATACCCTTTAAATAGCTCATGGAAGGACAAGTGATTCAAACTGTAATCTGTGACAAGACGTCATGGTAGAATATTAAGTCTAACTTTGTATTTGTCTTCCTCAGATTCTGGCAGAAGGTTGGGCAACTCCGCTTAAAGGCTTCATGAGAGAACATGAATATTTACAGGTGAGTTTTACTATTACAATTAGAGCTGATTCACACTACGCTATCAAATATAAAAGATCATAGCACGCCAAATAACGCTCTCCATACAATCCCTTCAGACTGTTCACACCTAAGCGTTTTTAAGCGCAGATCAATCATAGACAATACACATCTCAGACGTAACCGCTCCAGGCGATATCCCAGAAGATAACTCTCCCCTTCTCCGACTAAAACAGGAGAGGGGGTCATTGTAATTACGGAGCTGCCTAGACCCGTGGATGACAGATGTCAAGTTGACAGATTTCAGTACAAAAAATATGCATTCCGTTGCCGCTCCCTAATTCGACTGACCCCCTCTCCTACCACAGGAAGAAATATTTGATAGCCTCGTGTGAAAGGACAAAAGATAAGCGCTCGCGAATCAACAGATATCTGCTCGCAGATATATAGCTCAGTGTGAACTAAGCATTAAAATTAGCGAACAACTAATAAATCACGCCCTTTCTGGGCATCGCAAAAGACGTGGTCGGCTAATGTAACCGTAATGTAACTAATGTAAGCTAATGTAACCGTAGTCAAGATGACAGTGAACTACTAATAAATCATGTTCAGCTATAATGAATACTTGTAAAAATATTATGTTGTTTTTCTCATGGCAGACCCTACACTTCAACTCCATAACGCAGCAAAACGGCAGCGTGGTGAACCAGTCGGTGCCCATCGTGCTCGCCCTGAGTGCAGCCAACAAAACACGGCTGGAGAGCTGCAGCGCCCTGACGCTGGAGGTGCGCGGCCGTGCCGTGGCCATCCTGCGCACACCAGAGTTCTTCCCGCACCGCAAGGAGGAGCGCTGCTCCCGCCAGTTTGGGATAAACAATCCTGGACATCCCTATATCAAAGTGAGCCCATGAAAATAAATTAAGCATTATTGCAAGGGTTAGTCGATCGCGGAGAAAATTTGGTCAAAAATCCTAATAATTGCAAGAATCGATGAGACCAGAGAATAACAAAGTAGACCAATGTATGTACTTCCGACGGCGATTGTGGGCAGCCTCGGTTAGAATGGGGCCCAGGTCGTAGTACAAATTTTATTTACGAGATTTGTGCTTGTCTATGCTTGAAGCGATTTAATAGTCATGGTTTCAAAGAACAAAAAAAAGCATCAGCAAAAATTCTTGTTGGAAATCGTTCCCTGAAGACTTGGGTATAAAGTAAGTAAGTAAGTAAGGGTAAGCCACCCAGTGAGGCCAACATTAATGGATCATACTTTGAAATGTAAAATATTGCATCAAATAAATAAATAATAAAGTATCTCCCAATCTCAAAAAGATTAGAAACTCTTGCCTTATTTGCTTCACGCATTTTAAAATTGCTCACATTTGATTGACGATCAAACTGAAGTTCATCAGACACTGATGACATGGATTCTCGGCCCGTTTCAACTTTTGATGAAGTAGTGATAGTAGATATAATGAGGTTGACAAACATGAAGATGGGGAAATTACAATGTAACACCAACACAACAACCTACAGTCCACCTCGGAACAGGAATCCCCACTGAGGAGGACTGTGATTATACTACTATACTATATGTTTTTGGTTTTTAATAATTTTTTAAATTAAAATTAAAATGAAAAACAGAAAGAGAAGTTACAACTAAGAATTCTCAGTGACAGGCGTTGATTTTTAGATTAGACATAAAGTGAAACAATTGGTTCCACTTAGTTGAAGGTAAAGTCACCCCAACACTCTTCCACTGCTTTAGTTGGCTCACAACCATTGACAATGGTTGACGTGTGACACATCAAAATGATGTTGAAAGAGATTGAACAATGGGCTTGACTTTAGGAAAGGACGGCAGGACGGCCGAGCCTTTCGACGCTATAGCTTCAGTTGCAACAGACGAATGCTGTAATATTAGTTCCAGCGAACGCCGTACTGCGTGCTACATTAGAACCCGGTCCCCGCGCACCGCTCTCGCTCGCCGTAGTAGAACCCGGGATATTACGGGAGTGTTCGGTGGGATATTACGGGAGTGTTTTTTAAAATTTTCAAGATAACCTAAATTGCTTATATTTTCCAGATGATTGAAGAAAGCGGAGACTGGCTGGTGGGCGGCACCGTGGAAGTATTGGGCCCCATCAAGTGGGACGATGGCCTGGACCAGTATCGCCTCACGCCCAACCAGCTCAAGGAGACCTTCAAGGAAATGGGCGCAGATGCTGTGTTTGCTTTCCAGGTTCGTTTCCTTATTTCTCAGTTTTATAGCTGTCCTTATCAGAATTGTTGTGTTTTTATTTTTCCTAGCACCTGTTCTTGTTCTAGCAATGTCTTTCTAATTTAATGTCTAAATGCTGACAGCCAAGATGACCGTCGGTTTTATGCAAACATAAATTCTTATATTATGGTGTGTGTTTATTTGCAGTTACGGAATCCCATTCACAACGGCCACGCTCTACTAATGACAGACACGCACAAACAGCTTCTTCAGAGAGGATTTAAAAAACCAGTGCTACTTCTTCATCCATTAGGTAGCTACACAAATATTTTCTATTTTGATTATTATTTTTTATTTTAACTTTTTATGAGTAAAACCTCAAACTCATAATGTCTTCATTTAATTAAATATTTAATTAATTAATTTTGATGCCAAAATTTAAAAAAAACTTTACACATTTTTTTTATCATTAAAAATGTAATTTAAAGTAAATATTAATTTTACTGTCTGTAAACAGAATTTTAAGTAAGTCTGACCTCGCTCTTGAAATTTAATAATAATGTAAGCTATTTTTTGATTTGTAAGGTGGCTGGACCAAAGATGACGATGTCCCTCTGCCAATCCGAATCAAGCAGCACCTCGCCGTGCTGGAGGAGGGTGTCCTGCAAGCCAGCAATACCATCCTGGCCATATTCCCCTCACCCATGATGTACGCTGGACCCACTGAGGTAATAATATCCAATGTGATACTATCATTATAATCCAAAACAACTTTTTACAAAAGATTTCCTTCTGATCAACATTTAAAACAAGTGTTCTCTCATAAACATACAAATTGCTAGACCAGCCAATCAGGAAAAGGGGAACAATTTTGCACGGAGCTCTCGGTCTCCTTTTCTGTGATTTGTTAATAAATGAATCTCACAGTGTTCAAGCAATTCGCATTGTAATATCACTAATCAGTCTTCGTAAATAAAATCTACTTACGAATTACTAGTCCTTTTTTACAATTGCTGGCTGCGTAAAAACTTAACTACATATCCCAAATCAGGCAAACTTGAGTTTGAGTTTGTTTTCAAAATTTAAAATTTTGTTACACTATCTAGTTTTAATGTTTACAAATGTGTTCTAATTTACCCACATCACTCATTTTTAGTGTCGCTA
Source organism: Glyphotaelius pellucidus (assembly GCA_936435175.1). NCBI lineage: Eukaryota > Metazoa > Arthropoda > Insecta > Trichoptera > Limnephilidae > Glyphotaelius > Glyphotaelius pellucidus. The sequence continues at coordinate 6,696,810 of OW386537.1, read as the reverse complement.
CGCAGGCAGTGTGTTTAAAAACGAACATTCAGATCCTGCGCAGAAAAGTCCCCCAAAGAACTGAGCTACAAACCTTTGCCTTATTGTAGCAAACTTTACTTTTCTGTGCAGGGTCTGATTATTTTACTCTTTGGCGGTCAATATACGAGTGCTGTAATGGTTCATTCAAAGCATTCTAGAAACCTCCTGGTGCCAAAAATATGGTAACGTGATTGTCTCCAGCTCGCCGAAAGGATATCCAGATTTCATATTAGAACAAGTCGATCAATTTGGATATCTATAATATGTTCCCATATTTTTCAAAGTTACTTTTATGCTCACGAAGTTAAGAGAGTGAGTTTGCCGTATTGGCCTATTGTAACTGTTGTAAAAAGGTCACCAAAATTCCACACATTTACAAACATAATTTATCCATAATAATATTATAAATGCGAAACTGCTCGAGTTTGTTTATGACCTTTTCAGGCATTAACCAATAAAAAGACTTTAAAAATTCATTCACCAATAGAAAGCTAAATTATATGCGCTGACTATATGTTGTATATGATGGTAAGCTCTGGCGTTATGAAATTATAAATATTAATATATTTTATTTGTTATACGTTTTCTGTCGCTAACAAAAGCGAGTTTTTGCTAACGTCAGAAAAAAATCGTTTCCATGGAAACCTTGTTGATATATTTGTGGGCTCTAAGCTGGTAGGTACTGAGCCCCCTGGTCAGCTACTGCTCCAGGAAATTCAAATATTAGAATATGTTTTGTTTTTTTTTTGGACAAGCTTCTGTTTTGGAACAAATGTCAGATAGAGTTCCTACATTAAAAATATAATTCGTAACGATTAGGTATAAAGACTGAATAATAAATAGTGTTATTTTTTTATCATATTAACAAACTTCCGAATATTTAATTAAAAATAAACATCCGAAATGTTTGTAAGCGCATAAATTCCGAACGAATGAACAAAATTGGATAACTATTTTTTTTCTTTGAGCTATAGCTTAATGAAATTTAGGTGGTAGGCGAGAAGTTTGAAAACTGAATGTAAGGGAATGAATGTATGGAATGCTGGAGGGGGTGGGGGTGGGGAGGAGGGGGATAATTGATAAGTTCAACCGCTACAGTAATTTCCCGTAATACCATGCGAGCGAAGCCGCGGGGAAAAGCTAGTATATAATATTGCAGCCGGTATACCAATGGATTAACGGATAAAAGTCTTATCAAAATTCCTCCGTTCCAAATGTCTACTGTCAAAATTCTCCTCTCCAAAAAGTTCATTGTCCCAAAATTCCAAAGATCTACTCCTAAAAGTTTACTGTCTTAAGACTGCATTGCTCTAAAACTTTGTTGTCTCAATAATCCACTCTCATTTACATTTATATATATTTTTTTAAGAGCGGAGACGTTTTACATGTAGTTCCCATGGGCACTTAGGCCATAGGCCCTTTTTTCTCCTATTTTATATCTTTTCTTTAACAGTAACCCAGTCTCTTTTATAAAGTTCACCAGGGTTGTCATTGGAAATGAAACTATATCTTCTGGTTCCACAATGTGTCTTCCCAGGTCTCATCTCTCCTTTCCACTCCCCCTCGGTTCCCTGAAGGTCCCACGAGGGAAGAGGGCTTCGCACACCTATTGTGATGTCCACATACGAAGCATGGCTACTTGCAATATATTTCTGTGATGTACGCGTACAACAGGTTTAACTTGTTATCTTTGTATTTTGCAGGTCCAGTGGCACGCCAAGGCCCGCATGAACGCGGGGGCCAACCTGTACATCGTGGGACGGGATCCTGCGGGCATGCCGCACCCAGTGACCGGGGGCGACCTGTACGACCCTCGTCACGGGGCACAAGTCCTCAAGATGGCTCCAGGATTAGGAGAACTAGAGGTACCTAAATGAACTTGTATTCAAATGTTAACATTTTATTTACTTCTGTGTAACTAGATTTAACCTCTGCCAGTTAATGCCAGCTGTATTTCAAAAACCGCGCTGAAGTTACCTTTCTGATTTTTAGTTAAACATCCATATAAAACAAAAGAATTCTTTTTTTTGCAATTGTTTTCTGTTTACCAGATAATGAATCTTATTATTAATGGATATTGCGTAATATTGTAAGAGATTTTTCCAGAATAGCTAACTAACAAAAAAAAAGATTAAAAAATCTCCCATTTTTGTAATAATATGTCAAAAAATGTATTCACACAAATATAAACTGATTTTATTATTTATACACTAATCTGAATACATACCCAACATGAAAAACACAATTCAAAGGGGTTTGCAAATAAATAAGCATTTGAAAACATAAAACATCGATTTTTTCGCTTTTGACAGTTGTAAAAGTCGAGCTGCTAAGTCATAGATAATTCATTTAAAAGTATTCTAGTGTTGCGATATAAATGAAACCATTGGCTACATCAAGAATGGTGTTGGTGCAAGCGATTCCGACCTTTTCCTTCATACAGTTTCTTTATACATAAGGATTAAAATCGCATTTAAAAAAAAAGCCAACATTTTTGCCACGAGCGCCGGCGCACTTCCGGCAAATGAAGGGTTAAATTAATTGATTTTCATTTTTTCAGATTGTCCCATTCAGAGTAGCGGCTTACGACACAGTTAGTGGTAAAATGGACTTCTTCGATCCTTCAAGGAAACAAGATTTTGACTTCATATCAGGAACCCGTATGCGAGGTCAGTCATACATCTACATAATTTTGTTGATTCATATTTGATTTATTATCATTAGATCTTTATATATCTATATCATTATATTTAATTTACCATTACCATTACATAAGCAAACTTTATCCAGATCAGGTTTGTTTATTCAATGCAATACTTTTTTAATTCCTATTTTGAGTGGAAATAATTTATTTTTATTTTTACCTCTCTTGTCATTATACATACAAGGTGTTAAGGGATGTACTTTATTTACTTTAATCAGTGATTCCTGACATTATTTGGATTAAAATATGTAAATGAATTTTTTTTTTCCGGTGACTTTTTCGATGACTTCTTTTTTCAAAATTTTTTCTTCAAAATACAAAAAAAATATATATCTTCCGCCTATTGTCACTGGTCACTCAGCCGAGTAACCGCCCAACCTATTATCCCGCCCGCAACCGTTTAACACTTACTATTTTTTAATGTTTTTGTAGAAAAAAAAACAAAACAAAACATCAAAAATGTCAGCAGAGACCAAAATTTCATTTACATATCAAGAATAACTGGTTAAATTAAGTCAACTATGTCCATTAACACCCTGTATTATCTGATATTTTTTAAGTTACAGTTTTATAAAACATCAAAGTTTTGTTTTTATTTTTTATAATATTTATTTTCTTAGGAATTAGAATTATTTTATTATTCATCTTTGATGTGCTGTGGCTGTCTCACTAAGAATTTCTGTGTTGAGAGCAGGCATAGTTTGACATGAGCAGTTTACCCCAAAAATAACAACTGTATTTCATTTAACCCTAAATTACTAAACTATCCTATGAATGATGTTGTTACTAAGCATTCGTAAAAAATACGACATAAATAAAACGCAACGACATATAAGTAAAACGTAACGACAATAGAAATAGAAATAAAGGTAATTGCAACATTCTTTGGGTTTAAGAGATAATGTAATAATGAAAAAAAATAATTATTTTCTACGTAGTTGGGACACATGTACATGTTCATGTTATGAGCCCTACATATGAGTCTTTTGCATTTTAAGCAAAAATTTGTTGTCATTTTTCTTGACTTGGATGGAAAAAAGGCACATTTTTTTCTTCAATTTGATTCTTGAATTGTTGCCGCTTCAGGAACAGATTCAACAAGCAAGATACTTTTTTATTTCATACATATTATGCAGTGCGCCCCACGGTTGAATTTGGCAGCCACCTCTGGTCTGGAGCTCCAAAATACTTGAAAAATACCCTCGACTCTGTGCAGAAACGGGCGGTCCGTTTGATAGATTCTCCCATCTTAACGAACGGGTTGCAATCTTTAGAGCACAGGCGTCGGGTGGGAATGCTATCCATGTTCTACCGGTATTTCAATGGAAGATGCTCTGAGGAACTAGCGTCATTAATCCCTTCGGCACCGGTGCATAGTCGGGAGACACGCCAAACGCGCGCCCAACATATGTACACGGTTGACATATGTCACATGAGAACGGGTCGTTTTTTCGACTCGTTCTTGAGTTCAACAACTCGGCTATGGAACGATTTGCCGGCATCTATGTTTCCTCCCTCCTACAACATGGGTCTCTTCAAGACCAATGTTCATTCCTTCCTCTCCTCAAAAAGACCCTCCATACAGCATCCCAGATGACATAGGCCCTGAGGGGAATTATTTTCCTCAAGGCCTCCTGTGTGGAGTTAATGTAAAAAAAAAAAAAAAATATTAACCCTAGAACACTAAACTTTCGTAAATTTTACGACACTTGCAATAAATCAACACACAAATGATGCCCGACCACGATGACGGAACAAATTAAGAAGGTACCGTGAAGAGAGGGGCACGGGAACAACGCGAACATTGCTTTTTCCAGGAATCGTCATTTTGCCGTTGTAATTTTTACGATGGCTTACACCCGTATTCAGAGTCGATACTTTAGTTCAAGGAGTCTTCCTTTCCTTTAAAAAACGTAGTTTTGTATTCAGAGACGCTACTAAGGTCGGTGTGACGTCACTTTATAAGGAAGCTACCTTCCTTAAGATTTCTAAAATATTTGTATTCAGAGACAACTCTACGAAGGTCTCTACGACACTGCGCACGCGCATTCTTGCATACCTTGACTTTTAACTGTCAAAACTCAAGGTTGGTCAGAAGGATACCTTTGCTTTTCAAAGTCGGTGATTTGTTCCCAATCATTGCTGTTAAAGACGTAAAACAACGGAGATGGATATTATTGTGGAAATGATTAACGAGTTTTTGAATTTCGCCGCTCATAACACACGATTTTTCGAGCCCAGGGTTCGTAGAAAATGTTTTAACATGCATTTTCTACGAAGCTTGGTGACAGCCAATTTAAAGAACGATAACAGCAAGAAAAGATAACAGTGATGCATCTTGTAATTCCTCTCTTATTTCCATATTACGCTTTAATAAATAATATGGCGGGATATTTGTTTATAAGTCTAATTAATATACATTGTTTATCATTAAGCAATTCACAATCTCGAATTTATTGTCGAAATGCAATGCGAAACAAATGTCAACGGAGCATAAATAAACCAATACACAGACTTTTGACAGGCCGGTGTTATTTTTAACTTTTGAGTTTTTGAATTTTGAATTTTAAACACACGGCTTGTCACAAAACGGGGTACATTGTTCCAATAGAAGCGCTACATCGACAATTTTCGGATGACGTCACAACTTTTTTCGGCGTAGACATAAAGGTCTCTACCTTAGGAAAGGAAGCTGAAAGTGTGGACTCTGCATAGAGACGTTAAAGGTAAGGACGGTTCCTTCCTTTACTAAGGTAAGGCCGAGCCTTTACTTAGACAAAAGGTAAGGAGCGACTCTGAATACGGGTGTCAGTATTCTAGGGTTAAAATGAAGACATTTGGCATCATACCATTGGGAATACATACTTATAAATAAATAAATTGTTGATATTTCATCTTAAAACAATGATATTGTTTTTTTTAAAAAGCTGTCGCTGACTTTCTAAGTTTACCAAACTTACTTTTACAACGCAGAACCAAAAAGTCAAATCTTGTGTTGGGTTAGGTTAGGTTAGATAGGTCATCAGCCATCAAGTTTGATCAAATACTGATGAGTCAAAAACCAGCAGAAGGCGACCCTTATCAATTTGAAAATAAGGTAAATTTTTGATATTGGTGGCCACGGCTATTACGAATAATTTTTAGAAAAAAACTTTAGATTTGCCTTAATCACTATAAAAGGAAACTTATTGCATCACGGCTGGCGGAAAATAATGCATTTTAATTTTCAATATCGTTAAATAAAATTTCACTTCGCCAATCGATCTACGACAGCCCGCCCGCTGCCGGTTGCCGCCCGCCATTTTGTCATTGTTGGTATCCCTGACCTCACAACTAAATACGATTGTAGGCAACTTCACGTGATACATGATGGGCGCGTAATTATGAAAAATGTGTATAATAATAATTGTAATAAATATTGTGTAGCGGGCTTGTGTATGTTATCTTTACTTTAAAAAACAGCCTACGTTTTTGAATGGTTTGTTTGGCTACGCAGGGTTTGTGTAGCGGGCTTGTGTATGTTATCTTTACTTTAAAAAACAGCCTACGTTTTTGAATGGTTTGTTTGGCTACGCAGGGTTTGTGTAGCGGGCTTGTGTATGTTATCTTTACTTTAAAAAACAGCCTACGTTTTTGAATGGTTTGTTTGGCTACGCAAAGTTTGTGTAGCGGGCTTGTGTATGTTATCTTTACTTTAAAAAACAGCCTACGTTTTTAAATGGTTTATTTGGCTACGCAGGGTTTGTGTAGCGGGCTTGTGTATATTATCTTTATTTTAAAAAACATCCCAGGATTTGAATGGTTTGTCTCCATTCCAGTACCTACGCGCCTTATTATTTATCCCGCGAAGTCGACTACAATCGTTTGTGTGAAGTCAAGGATACCAACAACACAACAGTTGACAGAATGGCGAGCGGCAGCGGGCGGGCTGTCGTAGATCGATTCGCAAAGTGAAATTTTATTTAACGATATTGAAAATTAAAATGCATTATTTTCCGCCAGCCGTGATGCAATAAGTTTCCTTTTATAGTGATTAAGGCAAATCTAAAGTTTTTTTCTAAAAATTATTTGTAATAGCCGTGGCCACCAATATCAAAAAATTACCGAAAATAATTTTATTAACTTATATTTAGATAGATTGATGACTTTATAAAATGCACCGGAGCTTCAAATAAGCAGGTCTAGCCAGGGTGTAAATCATATTGTACTCATAATAAGGTTGTATTTTATCGTGATTGATTTTTGGGGTATTATGGTAAACCACTCGAGTGATGGAGATTTGCGGGTGTTTGTACGATTTGGCAATTCGATTTAATTAATATCACCTCAAAATATATGGAAACATATTAGCTACTTATTTCAGCTTAAAGCCATTGAAATTATCTAGATTTCACCGTTTATCCTATATTTTTTAGTTTTATCCTTAATTATATAATTTATAAAAATCACCTACCTAAATTTGAGAAGCTATCACTCGAGTATTTATGATTAAGTTATTAAGATTAGGAGCGGGTATAAGACTGAAAAGGCAACCAGCAAACATATTGAAGGAGCCCTTGGGGGGAGGGAGGGGTTGGGCAAGAAAATCCATTTACCAAAAATATTACGCACTTTGAAATGATGTCAGCATTTTCCCCAATTTCAAACTGCTCCGGGTATTTTGCAGGGAGAACCTTCAAGGGGGAAAAATGAAGAAATTTTACAAAGTGTAGATATTGCAATGATGTCTGGTAACTGAGTGTTGATTTTTCTACTTTTATGTGCGTGGTGCGCGACACAAGGGGTCCCAGAGGGGCCCAGCAGGCTGGGGCGCAATCAGCATTTGCTGAAGTGCGTTTGGATCTGCCCCTGTTAAGGTTATGTTTTTATTAAGTTTATGTTGTTATTAAGGTTATGTTTCTTTGTTTCCAGGTCTAGCCCGCAGCGGCACCGACCCCCCCAACGGCTTCATGGCCCCCGCAGCCTGGAAGGTCCTCTGTGACTACTACCAGTCGCTCAAAGTGCAGGGGGACCACTAGTACCTAATGTCTAATACCTGGGACCACTAATCCCAGTGAACAGTGGTTTAGCCAACCAACCAACACGGAGCATCCACTTATCGTTATGTCTAACATTCCCTAAGTCCACGCACCTTAATCAAATTTTAAATATATTTGTAAAATTATATTATTTTTATCTATTTACATTATACATATTTTATCTTATTTTTATGCTGAGCTTTATTTGTGCAATAAATGATATAATACTGAATTTACATGTTTTATTTATTTTCGTACAAACATACTCCTTTGTAAGATTTATATCCCAAAAACTACGATGGGCTGGAAATACAGATAGAATGTAAGATGATAGAACACTGGAAATGGTGGTCGAGTGGGTGCCCCAGTGGAAAACCCAGAGGCAGACCGAAGAAGACATGACCGGACTGCGAAGAAGAGGATCGGAGTAGTGGAGAGCATTTGTGGATGAGGCCAAATCCGACCCTGGAATGTAGTACCGAGATGTTAAGATGAGACCGGGCGGCGTTTTGTCATACAAACATATTCCCCAATTTCGTCTCTGGATTTTGACACTAATGCAAATATTTTTTAATAGAATAGAATAATATATAATCTACCATTAGCATATCCTTGGACCCTCCAAAAATCGTTAAAATTGCCTGGCTTGAACATCATCAACAGATGTTCAGTGTGCCAACTAGACAATAGTCTCCCCCACACGTAGAGTTCGGAGCGAAACGTGCCCCGCGCCACTTCAGGCCGCCGCGCAGAAAAGTCTCACAGTGAACTGCGCTGTAAGCCGTTATCTTACTTTCGGTCTTTACTTTTCTGCGCGGCGGCCTGAAGTGGCGCGGGGCACGTCCCGCTCCGAACTCTGCGTGTAAAGGGTACTAATGTATTTTTTTAAAAAGCAAAAGTGCAGACTTAAAGTAGTTAGTAAAAAATTCTTTAATATTTTAAAGATTTTTTTTGGAGAAAAATGGGGCAAACAAACCCTCGAATTTGGGGATTTTATTTAGGTTTCGCTCAGTATTCGCAACGAGCAACAGGGACAGAAACAGTTTGGTAAAATACTTATTCTTCAAATTTCTCGGTAACCGGGTTCCCCCTATTAACAAAAATACCCATCATGGCTCATAACGACTTGTTTTCTGGTCAAATTTCATAAAAAAATATTTTTGTAGAGCAAGGGTAGACTGGGGGCGATTGTACCAAAATTTAATTTTTATTTCACTACATCATTGCTAGAAGCCATAAGCATTATGAAAACAATACATAATGATATGCTTAACGGTAGCCAGTTGACCACAACACTAATAAATAGGAATGAAAGTATTAGTTTATTAATAGGTCAATAAAAATGCTACAACTGACCCCAAACAGTGAAGAAAATTGATTAAAACACATTATTTTTGCATGAAATGGGCTTTCATGAGCAAGGAAAACACATTTTCATAATAATTTATTGTAAATCTAAGTTTCCAATCGAATTTAATATAAAATGTGGCTTAAGATGGAGCTATACGTGAAATCCTATTTAGATACTATTTAGATACTATTTTGATTAATCTTTACGACGAATCGGTTTACATTATGAACATCAAAAATTATGCTACGGATAAATTGAAGCTTTTATGCTTTTAGCTTTCTATGTATTGGAATTACAATAAAATTATTATTTACATAACAAAAAATATAGCGTAAACCACTAAAAAAAATTTTTTTTTCATCCCTTAACTATGAAGTAATATAAGAAATATATTTTTTTAAATACCCCTTTACAGCTAAGCTATTTTCGAGGTTTTGTATGATCTAACTTTTTTTCATTCTTATAAAATTACTCACAAAATAAATAAAAACCACTTTTTCGCTTACTTGCCTCGTGCAAATGAGACGCTCGATTTTAAATTTTGAAGGCGTGTGAATCGAAATATTCCTAGCGTTTATATTCCTCTTAACCCAAAAATGGCCATAAATTTTAAGGTTTTGCAGATTTCAGCTAAATCAGGTCTTTTGATATAAACTAACTTCTTCGTCTATTGGTCCTCTTATCCAGAAAAATCTTATAATTTTGTCAGATGGTTTTATCTTATACTTTATCTATTTAAATAATAAGGTTTAAAAAAAATAATGTCTCTACCTTCTAACATTAAAAAAAAAATTAAATTATTCATATCTCACGTGTAAAATGAAAGATTTATGCAAACGGTGCTAAACCTGTAAAAAAAATTAATTGTCTATAAAATTTTATAGATTGTTAAAAAGGTAAAACATGAATACGATCGCAAAAAATTTTTTTTCTCTACCTTTTAGTAAAAAGTTAATCGATTTGGTACTGCCAAAACAAGCTGAATCCAGGCCGGAACACTGAATCAAGATTTTGGTTTTTTTGTTGTACCTACTTTCCTCCTCTCGAGCGACAACGCGATTTAAAACTTTTTCCTTCGACTGCTCGTGATTTTTTTTTAAATATTTTCCACCCACATTAAAAAATCATACCTTCGAATTTTAATAGGGAGACATACAAACTGATCTGTATAGCAATGAATTCACCTATCCTTTGTCGATTATCACATATTCGTAGGGTTTATAAAAAATAATTATAAAATCGTAAACTTTGATCCAAAAAATTGTGATCCAATTTGTACCGTTGTCAATCGCAGAAAAATAAAATCGGTCCATATTTTGACCTTAATCGCTCCAGTGGATAAAGCAGAATGGTTCATAAACCGTAGGTACATCATAAGTAAAACTTAATTTAAAAAAAAGCCATACATCATATGTAACAACGGCGATCTTATAAAAATAAAAACCCGACTTGATTTAGTGTCCTGGCCTGTGTTGAAGTGGTTTTGGTATCCTTTGGTCCCTGATACAATTGCCCCCGGTCTACATGAGCTATTTCAGCGTTTTTCTCGGTTGATGACTTGTATGTAGTTTTGTCCTTGTCTGCTTATTAATATTGCGATAAATATACCGACAAACACATAAAATAACTTTTCTCGCATCCGAAGGCGCAAAAAGTTAATAAAAACTGGGTCGTTTTAAATAGCATTTTAAATATCGCACATCAAAACGACCGCCTACACTAATCATAATAAAACGCGCATACAAACATTAAAGTGGTATAATGGAACCAATAGATTATGAATTCATTCCGTTATTGCAGGTCAGTGGTTCTCAACCTTTTCAAAGTCACGAAACACAATTATTATAGTAACTTAAGTAATAATAAGTGAAGTTAGAACCATTAGATATATTTTTTAGTTTGGGCGGAAAATATTCAAAATGATCACCAAAAAATGTCGAGCAATCGGAGAATAAAGTTTTAAATTGCGCTGTTGCTCCAGTGAATAGCCGAATCCGATTGATATATTTAATATCTTTCGGAATACCTATTTAATTAATTTAATTAGGGAACTGTAGTATTTAATGTGAAGCATAAAGGTTGTACAGAGCTAATTTGGCGGACTATTTTTGTTGATAATTGCATCTTGTTCGTGGGCTAGTCCATAGACTTTTATATTTGATACAAGCATGCATACCTTATACAAAAAGTCACCGACCGCCACTGGAAGGAATGTATAATACACTTATCCCATTAAAAAACTGTTTAAATTTTACACAACTGATACACAACCATGAAGGTAAATTATTAAGGCCTTTAGTAGATAGTGGTTCGATGTAGAACACGCGTAGACCTACGAGTACCAATTAGGTGCCTTCTCACGACCCGCAATCTACGCCGCGACGCTACGGAGGCACCATGAGACGACGCCATGAGAATAATAAATACGAGGTATTATCGGCGTCGTGGGAACAGTAATTACATGTCTTGACGAACTCAACATCACAGTACTTTTGCAATTACCATCAAGGGATCCCTTTAAAAACGTATACCTAATTCAAATTGAAATGGCGAAGACATTCGTAGACGTATTATTACAATTATTACATATTATGCGTTTCTATCAGCATAATATTTATATTGTAAGATTGGTCTCTTTTCTAAAATTTGTTTTGAGATATAAATATTAACCTATACCGGTCCCGAGCAGAATTTTTTCTTTGAAGAGAGGCAAACATTCCAGGATTATGATGAACCTGACACTGTGAGCGGAAAATGTTGTTTGTGTAATGACGCAAAACTTTGTTAGCATTGATGTGTATGTATGTGTATGTTTATATATATATAAAAAAAATTTTATATTCCTCTAATTTATTTAAATACTTTTTTTTCGCTTCTAAATAACCAATGTACAATTACTATTAAAATTTGAAAAAAAAAATACACATAAAACTTTCTATTACAACACATAAATACTTGTCATACATAAACATAAATAAACACGTAAACACCTCAGCACAGGTTCTCCTAGTGAGGTGTTCACGAAACATACAACAATACCTATCCACAGTTTCACCTTCACAAACCTACCTTACACCCAACATAATAAAATTACAAAATATATTATGTAAAAATGTTTTCAAAATTGATCTATAGTTAAATACTGTAATAGATAGAAATAAATAAATAAAATAAAAAAAATAAATTGAACCCGCGACGCCTAGGTGGAAACCAGACGCATTTGTCCACTCAGCTACCAACCGTTTACAAGTCGTAAGTTTTTCGCGCGCGCGTTTTTTTAAGTCAAAAAAATAATTTCCAATGTAAAAAAACTTGACTAGAAACCTTTATTTAATTTTTTTTGATTGGTAAACCTCTGGAAGGGTTTCCAGAGCCTTAAACCATATACCAGCGGCCGAGAATTCGAATTTCGTTGAAAGATAGTCTTCCGATCGTATCCTTGCAGGGTGGTTCCGACGAGAAAGACTAATTATTCTCTGTACAGCATTTTCAACTCAATATCGTGACATTTTTAACTCAATATCGATTTTATTTCATTTAAAATTTGCTTTAATATATTCCTACGTTAAATTTAGCAATAAAATGATCAAACGCTTGATGATAAAGTTATTAAAATTGTATACTTTTTGTAATTATTTTTTGACCATAAGTATTAATATGTTTTCAATAATGTCTAAGCAAAAAAAGTCTGAAATACATTATTTTGTAAGACCGTAAATAAATAGACAACCGAAGAGTTTTAAGCAAAATAAAAATTATGAATAGTAGCCCTCCTAGATAATTTAATGATCTATTTTACTGCATGATTATTTTTTTTGAAATGTATGTTGAATAATACAATATTATGTTTGAAAATTTAAATAATCTGCCTACGTCCAACGTTAAAATAAAAATTTATATATTTATTTAAAATTGAAAACATAACTTAAAAAAAAAATTAAAAATTTTGTATATATATATATACATACCTACATATTTCACGAAGTTACACGCTGTTGAAGTCATGATTTCCACCCTTCTGCTCATCTGAAAAATTAAAAAAAAATGTAGATGCTTTATCAGGACAAATGTCACTATGGTAGGAAACAAGAAAAATTAAAAAAAAACTTTTTTCTCGCAAAATGGCGGGCTCTCAAAAAAAATTATGTTTTTTTTAGTTATTTTTTAACTTTTCCCAGTTTTTAAAAAAAGTAAAAATTGAAAAAGTTGTTTTTTCAATAGTTCTTACCATAATGGGATGTATAAAGAAAATTTTTGCCAAATTTCAAGAAAATCGGTTTATTAGAACTTGAGATTATGTGACAAATTTCAAGTAAATTGATTCCGTAGAACTTGAGATATCGTGTCAACTAGAAGAGACATTATTACCCCGCAATATATGCGTAGGTAAGCACTAGTTTGGCGGAATTCTGGAAATAAAATAAAATAACATTAATAAATCAGGTGTGCCTCTTACGTCATACATATGTTTGGCAACAATAAATTATTGTGAAAACGAGCTTAGGGGTCCGAGTGGTTAAATAAAGGTTTTTATGCAAGTTTTCTTTCATCAAATTTTTAATTTAAAAAAAAAAACGCGCCACCCACCACGCAGCTGGTGGTAAGGCGCATCCGTCGCCAAGACCTGAAAACACCTCACCTGATGAACCCGGACACCCCTGCTAACTCACCAAACATAGCGAACCAAATGGGGTCAACTATGGTAGAAGTGTTGGTTACCCAATAAATGGTTCCCGGGGTGGCGGTACACAAACCCCGCCTCCCAAATTTAGAAAATAAAAGGTTACCGTTTGCATTAGATTTCGAAAAACGGTAGTTTTTAAAAAAAATTCCGTCTTCAGAATTTTGGTATCGCTCGATGAAATTTTACCCACTTGCCCACAAGCCCGGGCAACACCGGGGACTTCGGCTGTATTATTTACATTATCTAAATATACAAATGAAAGGCGATGTTTTTATGTCTGCACTCTATAGACTCAAAAATGCTGGATCGATTTCGCTGAGAATTTCAAAGTTTGTCAGTGTTTAGAGAGTGGTTTGAATGTTAAAAAAAGTTGGGGACTCCCCGGGAAGACTTAACGCGTTATCTCTGCACATGAATGAGATATGAAGTCGAATTAACGTAGGTATAATGTAGTTTTTTCAACAGGAATAACGAAGGCCAAATGTAATGAAATGATCCATCCTTGATAGATCCTTTAGTTGAGATGAGACAATAAGTCGTGGGTAGACTTAGTTACGTTTGTTCCGAGATTATTTACAAAGTATGCTGCCAGGAAGCCTGCCTATGTAGTTACGTGATGAACGAAGAAAGCGGTAGGTATAAGGAGAATGTATAACGTTAAAGAGAATGGTAGAAGAAGTCGAGGACGCTCGAGGAAGACATGCCGTGGAACGATGAAGTGAATCGAATACTTAAAAAAAAATACTGTATGCAGTTCACACGTGGTAGAAGTGAAACCTTCAGAAAACTAAAGTAAACAATAGTGGAGAGGCTACGAAGAGGAGATCCAGAGGGCTATGAAGTTCTCTCGCAAGCTAAATCCTATAGATTTACGTGTGTGTCTCTTTTTAGTGTCGCTTTTTCGTTTCATACAGTTTCAAATCACAACGGTGCTAAATAAGTTTTCAGTTCAAAATAAACTTTTTCGATTATTGACAATATTGTTATTTCCACTTTAAAATCGCACCCAGTTTACTAGAATCACAACCTTGTAACTTTACTCCAAACCATTCATAACCCCGGGCAAAGTCAGAGACTTATGTTAGTAAATACTTTATATAAATAGAAAAAAACGATTTGATTTGTTTTTTTTTGTTTTTTTTTTTGTTTTTTTTTTTTATTTTTTATTTATTAACAATTTTTTTGGTACAGTTGGTAAAATTTTGTAATACAAACTTTTTATATTAACAGTTTTAATAAAGTAGAGAATAACATAAATAGATTAGCAGATTAACCAAAAAAATCCCACATAGGCATCGCCAGTTCGTGGGTATACTTGTGTTTTTAAGACAGATAATTATTACTCATAAACATACAATATCTTGTAGAAGTTTAAAAAAATAAAAAATAAATTAAATTAAATACATAAAAAATAGATTCAGTGTTTACTGAAATACATATTCAAAAGACATGTTCATAAAGATTAATAAAATTTTAGCAGTTACAGCAGGTCAGATGTTACAGCAAGTAAATGTTTGTGTCGATGGTATTTATCCAAGACTTTAATACATTTTTATACTTGCTGTAGGTGTATATATTTTTACAATCAATTTCTGTAGCCTTATAGAAAGCATTATATATTTTTGGTGTAATAAAATATGCATGTCTTTGCGCAAGCCTGGTGTTACACCGTGGAACTTCAAATACATTATTTAACCTATTACTAAAACGCTTTTCATTTTTTGTAAAAATAACATTTCGTGTAAATATATATAAAATAATATTTCGTGTTTATCTACATTATTGAATTTGCAATGCCGAGGGAACGAACCCTTAATCTACTGAACGATAGTCAAATTCGATAGCAATTCCACAATTCAATAATAACAGCAAAATAATAATAATTATTAATTATGCAAAACATTATAAACTTGCATCATCGTTTCCAGTCTCTAAATATGATTAACGATGACAACGCGCACGTGATTACTGCATAATCCGTGTGCTCAAGTTTTTTACACTTATAATCGCTTAAGCTTTCGTCAATTTGTTCGTAAATAAATCCCAAAGTCATTCCGGTGGGTATGAAATAATCCATAAATAATTGAGTAGTCCAAAAACATAACAATGGTGAATTTTATAAAAAAATGAGATGCAAGTTCATAGACAAGTACTTCTATAAAGTATTTCTTTACTATACTGCATTAGGAATGTTGCTTTTCTCTGAATTTTATCTTAATATTAATATTTAAAAACTAATGTTTCTTTGTTTGTCCCAAACCATTAATCCGATATGCGATGGAACTTTGGTGATTAGATGTGCGCATGCCGCGAAGGTTTTTATATTTAGTTGTGAGCTCGGCGTTATGAAATTATTTTCGATATTATTCATCCGATTGCAATGAAACTTTAGTGACGTGCTGTGCACGTACGCAAAAGTTTCTATGTATAATGGTGAGCTCTGGCGTTATGAAATTTGTATACAAATTACAATAGGTGACGCGTGAATAATTTGAAGAATGTATGTATTTCATGTATTTCAGCGGCAGGGAGGGAAGGCTGGATGGAAGGGGTATCCGCGAGGGGCGGAAGGGAACGTGAAAGGGGGGTCCGCGGGACCGGTGGTGGTGGTAGAGGGGAAGGTGGAGGGACCCGCGGGAAGGGAGAAAAGTGGCATTGCAACGCATGCCGGAAACTCGTTAGTTACCTATAAAAATTTAGCCCATTTAGGTATGCGGTTATTATTTTCCACTTGTTTTACTTAATATCGGACACGGCTCTTTCCAATTATATCGGACACACGAATATAAATATATATATATATTCTTTAATTGAAATTAATAAACACTAAAAATATGCGCGACGCGTGAGCAGGCCACGTACAGCCGTCTGTATCAGGAGCATGAATTTTCTAACCCCTTTCCCATCCGCGTTCCCCTTTCACCTTTCCGCCTACCCCTCTCCAACGTTCAACTTCCACCTCCCCCCCGCCTTCCACTCACCCTCAACCCTTTCCCGCAAACTCTCCCCTTTCCTTCGTTGCTCTCCCCCCTCCCGGATTCCCCTCCCCTTACCACCTTCATCCCTACCTTTAACTTATATGAAATACACACATTACATACATAAAAAAACTCGCGCGCCACCTGTCGAAATTTTTTGTACAAATTTCATAACGCCAGAGCCCACCATTATACATAGAAACCATCGCGGGTGTGTGCACAACAAATCATCAAATTTTCATCGCAATAGGACGAAGGGTTCTATTGCGATGGGGTGGTAAGGGAACGCGTACTGGATTTTTACTGAATTTTGACTATATGGAACAATGTATATTATAATTAGAGGAAAACATTACCACTGGAGGTGTGTACGTTTAGTAGGTACCTAACTACTACAAGATTAATAATAGAAAATTAAAAAAAATATTTTTAACTAGCTGAAACCCCCGGTGATGCCCGGGCTTTACACAGAGTTTTCGAAATCAAATGTAGATATTGGCCTTCCTCTTGTTTTATTTTTTTATTTTATTTGGGAGACCAAGAGTTTACATTTATATAAGAGCAATAGTAATTAAGTCACAATAATTGTCCCATTTACAGGTTTCCACATGGGTATTATATACAAGTGATATGACAGATAATAAAAATCAAATTACAAGAAACAATTATTATAAGTTTTTTAGGTGGGAAAAGGGTGGGGGTAGGATGGGGGGGGGGGTCCATTAAGTTGAGGTATAGTTATAAAAATATGAAAAGCATAAAATTAAAATTTTAAATTTAAAAAAAAAGAAGTTCATTAGGTGAGGGTTGCATTAGATGGGTAGTTATTATTGTTGTGTTATTACATGTGCAAGTTCACATGTGTAAAATTCATCAACCTCCACATAAAACTGTAGATTTGCGTACAAATCAAAAACACACCGCTCGCTTGCCAGCCCGCTCGTCCATCACGTACAGACATTCTCCTTTATATATTGTATTATATTTCAACCAATTTACTCAAAACCTTGACAAATTATAAAAATAAACCTTCCTCATGAATCACATCAATCAATCAATCGTAATTCTTGAGTTTATAGCGAACAGACAGACAGACGCGGCGGACGACTTTGTTTTATAATATGTAGAGATTAAAATTTGATTGCAGGCTGATTTGATGGCATGGCACCCTTAGATAAGATAATAATACTATGTCCAAAATTAAGATTTAAATTATTATATATTATAGAATGACGTGCACAAATAAATAATTAATTTGTTTAAGTTTAAATTTAATAATAAATAATTTAATAAAAGTTTTAATTTTATTGTTAAATTAAAACCATTTTTTAAACCTTGGGCGACGCGATCTTTCGTGCTAAGTAACGATTTAGATTTTAAAAATACATGATAAGTATTGGGGAAATTTTTAAGAATAACTTTTTTTTTTACATTAACTCCACACAGGAGGCCCTGAGGAAAATAATTTCCCTCAGGGCCTATGTCATCCTTGAAGATGCTGTGTGGAGGGTGTTTTTGAGGAGAGGAAGGAGTGAACATGGGTCTTGAAGAGACCCATGTTGTAGGAGGGAGGAAACACAGAAGCCGGCAAATTGTTCCACAGCCGAGCTGTTGAACTCAAGAACGAGTCGTAGAAACGACCCGTTCTTGTGTGACTAATGTCAACCGTGTAGAAATGTTGAGCGCGTGTTTGGCGTGTTTTCCGACTATGCACCGGTGCCGAGGGGATCAATGACGCTAGTTCCTCGGAGCATCTTCCATTGTAATACCGGTAGAACGAGGATTATTTGACTCCGGCGACATCAGATCTGTCTGTGGTCTCCGAAGGGTAAGTAGAGCTCTATTTCAGTACGCACGCAACCCTTTGTCGATTATTTTCCGTTATTACTTTATTACAAGTTTTCTGTAATGGGATAACGAAATACGATCAAATAATTACACTGGGAAAAGACTTATCGATCCGCTCTGTAAAGAGACTACCAATTTGTCCATACTAAACATGCCACTTTGTCTTCTGTCTGGAACATTTTCTCATTAAATCTAATTTGAAATTGTCACGAATAATCAAAATTATATTGTGTATAAATGGGGTCAGGGAATACAAGTAAATTGTTGAAAATGAGATAAAAACATATTTCAATTAACAAATATGACGGCCTCCGTGGTCGAGGGGTAAGGCAATCCGAAAGTCGCGAAATCGAATCCTGGCGTATGCAAATAAATTTTATTTGTTTAATTTGTGTTATTTCACAATTAATTCATTTAAAATAATATATGTATAGTATATTTGCGACACGTTTCAGAGTGGAAGATACTTTCAATGTCGCCCTGGTGTAAGACCACCATTCAGAATTGAAACGTTGCTTCAAATGGCTTTAGCCGTGTTTGGTGGCCCGATTTGAATAGCCAGGTCCTTCCATTCCCGTCCGCCATTTTGGAGTTCGGAGTTGGAAGGTTGGCTTCGGTGTGGAAGTAGCATAAAATTCACTTGCTTTATTGCCTGCGAACTTCGTTACAGGTACTTTATAAATTATGAAAATTTAAAAAAAAAAGTGATACATTGGCCTATTCTATCAGGTCCATTTCGGTAGAAAATATGCATCAGAAATTTAGAAAAGCGATCATCACCCTGTACCTGTGTATTCTTCTCGGAGTTAGTTTACTAAACAAACATATCTAGTGTACCTATCTTAACACAGAGGTATCCAATTTGCTGGTACGACTGGTACGCGTAGGTACTCGTGATATCATCCAATTTTCGTAACAACAGGTTTCCAACCAAATTCTAGACACATCCATACCCTGGCGCACACAAATAAATTTCATTTAAATATTTTGTATTATTTCACGTAAGAGGAATATAAACGCTAGAAGTATTTCGATTCTCGAGCCTTCAAAATTTAAAATCGAGCGTCTTATTTGTACAAGGCAAGTAAGCGAAAAAGTTGTATTTATTTATTTTTTGCATAATTTTATATGAATGAAAAAAGTTGAACATACAAATCCTCAAAAATAGTCTTAGCCATAAAGGGGTATTTTTTTAAATTACTTCATAGTTAAGTCATGAAAAAACATTTTTTTTGTGGTTTACGCTTATATTTTTTGTTATGTAAAAAATTTGGGGGCGGGAATGGGTACCGCCACCCCGGGAACCTTTATTGGATAACCAATACCTCTGCCATAGGTCACCCCAAGTGGTTCGCTACGTTTGGTGATTTAGCAGGGGTGCCCGGGTTCATGGGGTGAAGTTTGTCTAGGTCTCGAAGGTGGATGACCAGGACACACTGAACCCCAGATTCCTACCCACCCCTTAAACCCCTTTCCTTCCTAACCACCCCTTAAACTCCTTTCCCCTTCCTTTCCTTAAAAAAACCCTCCACACAGCATACCCAAAGATGACATAGGCCCTGTGGGAAATTATTTTCCTCAGGGCCTCCTGTGTGAAGCTCATGTAAAAAAAAAATAATAATAATTTTATTGTAATTCCAATACATAGAAAAGCTAGTAAAAGCTTCAATTTATCCGTAGCATATTTTTTAATGTTCATACTGTGAACCGATTCGTCGTAAAGATGAATCTAAATAGGATTTCACGTATAGATTCATATTAATATAAAATAATTATATGTATACCTACTATTAAAAATCTTTGGCTTGCTTTTAAAGTTTTTCCAATTAGGCTTTCTCGGGAAGTTTAAATTTGAAAAAAAATCGAGTGCAGTTTACACGCGGTAGAAGCGAAACTTCACGAAAACAATTTCAACCAATAGGAGCCTTGAAAAGTGATGTCATAATCAAAGCGGCCTTTTTGGGAAGTTTAAATTAAAAAAAATCGAGTGCACTTCACACGCGGTAAAAGCGAAACTTCACGAAAACAATTTCAACAAATAGGAGCCTTGAAAAGTGATGTCATAATCAAAGCGGTCTTTTTGGGAAGTTTAAATAAAAAAAAAATCGAGTGCACTTCACACGCGGTAAAAGCGAAACTTCACGAAAACAATTTCAACCAATAGGAGCCTTGAAAAGTGATGTCATAATCAAAGCGGCCTTTTAAGGAAGTTTAAATTAAAAAAAATCGAGTGCACTTCACACGCGGTAAAAGCGAAACTTCACGTTCACGTAAACAATTTCAACCAATAGGAGCCTTGAAGAGTGTTGTCGTTATCAAAGCGGCCATCGAGCGCAGTTTGATGCTTCATAGGTACTGTAATGCGTCATTTCCGTTTCATCCGAATTTCAAATCACAACGGGGTTAAAGAAGACTCACTTCAAAAACGATTTTCCAGTCTAACATCTAAAATTGACCCTGAAAATCGGAAAATCCTTTCTTTTTTTTTTTCATGGCTTTTCACCCCAATGGAGTGTTGGAAAATCCTTTCTTGAAATCGAAAGATTCTTACAGAATTCGGCTTATTAGCCGATTTTGAAGCGAAATCCCAAAAAATATTTTGGAAAACTGACATTGGTCCTTTTAGAAAAAGCCACGTTTCGGATTGGTATGGACACCTTTTAAAATCGAAGAGTTATCAAAATGGTTTTAGCCATGTTTGGTAACCACATCTGGGTAGCCAGGTCCTTCCCACCTTCATCTTCTGCAACTCTTTCCCTTCCCTAGATATTTCAGCCTCTCTGCACCCCGTTTGGGGGTGCCATAGTCCCAATGATTTGGGAAAGTAGGGAACAGCTTGGAACTCTTGTGCGGTATTCACTTCTAAAGATAGTATCCATTATTGTCAAGGGCGTAGCTATAGCATTCACACGAGGGGTTTGATCCTCAAAGGGGGGGCGGTTCGATCCTGGGAGGGTCAAGGGAGAAAGGTGTGGGGTGGGAAGAAATTATTTGAAAGTTTTTGGGACCTCTACTTACCACAACATTTCATTTACATCACATTGATAAGAGATGTTGCAAATACGACTAATATTGTTGTATTTTCCAGGTTATGTTTATATTGATAGTTAACCGAACTTATCTAATACTATGGAGGTTCGCTAAGTCGGAATATCTGTTGACAATCGTAGACCGTGCTCGAAAGTATTGATAACTGACCATAGATGACGGATTTTGTCAATATCGTATTGATATAGGATTTTATCGATCGTTATTACTACATTTTATGAAAATGGCCTTTCCTATTGCAACAGGTAATCCACGTTGTCAAAAATCTGCTCTCATGTTTAAACCAAATAGAAAATAGGTATAATAAAAGCCAAAATTTAGGACCGGCCTGACATTGATCAGAAGTCGCCGCAATAGGCGATTTTAAGGACAGAAAAGTGCTCCACGCTTTTCTCTATCGCACGTGTGTTTTTACGCAACTTTCTCTTTCGCTTACGTTCATTGTAAAGTAAGTAACTGCGCGAGAATGGATCGTACCATGTTCAGGCAGGTCTTAAAGTTTGGCCAGAAGGATCGCGTCAGGTTTGATTCCGGGCGTCACGAATTCAATTTTCTGTCCACCATCGCCCAAATAATAACAGGCGAAAGCACTATTTTAGATGAATTTTTATAACTAGTAGGCGGCTGGCGGAGGCAAAAACATTGGGAATGTATGGCGAGCGAAATGCTGAAATAGGCCAAAAGTCTGTTAAAAGTCCCATAAAACAATTTAGACCGGTCAAATAACGATTGTTGAATTGTTTTGCATTTAATAATTAACGACTCTAGAATTTTCGTTTTGCCTCCGCATTCCGCTTCCTATTTATAATGAATCTGTTTACAATTTTAATACAAAAAATATGCTTTGAATAAATTATAGCTTTACCTATCGTTTCGCTTGAGTAGAATTAAAATAAAGTTAATAATTACTTCATAAAAAAATATAAGAGTAAACAACAAAAAAATGTATTTTTTCATTGGAAATGTATGAACGTATACAAGAAACAACTTTTTAAAAATACAGTTTTTTGGCTAAAGTTATCCATGACAGTTTCCATTAATTAACTTTTTTCTTTCTTATAAAATTATTTACAAAATAAATAAAAACAGCTTTTGCACTTGAAATCATGACCTTTGTAATCCGTTTGTCAAGCTATTGTTATGCCTATTAACTATATTCGTGGCGATATAAAACATACAGGACACACATAATAAGCAAACATACATTTTTGGCTTCGGTTTCCTCTTGAATTATAAGGGTCAGTAGAGAGAATTCGAATTCACATAGTCAGGTTATTCGTAACCCGGGAATGTTTATCTTTCTTTAAAACAAAGGTATATATTGTGATATCAGCAAATATGTCATATTTACAGAACATATTAAGTGAGAAGTGTTTTGTGGGCCTGTCAGTGTGCCCGAATTAATTTCAATTTTCCTTAATTCTTGCGAAACCTTTTTTTTTTTTGGAAAACTTTTTTAGCACCGTTGTGATTTGAAACTCGACGAAACGAAAAGGTGACCAACACTAAAAAGAGACAAACACAAACATCTACAGGATTCAACCTGCTAGATAATGAGATAGACTAATCGGTATCCTCTTTGTGTGGTGCTTCGTAGCCTCCCCACTCTTGTTTAGTTTTCTGAAGGGTGCCGCGTGTGAACTGCACACATTTTTTTAACATTAGCTCCACTCTTTTTTACAGAGGAGGAAAAGGGCCTTTGACATCTTTAGGGATGCTGCATGGATGTTCTTTTTAGGGAAATGAAGGAGAGGAAGTTCTGGGAAGGAATAAGGTCTGAGGGTGGGTAGGAATGTTGGGTTAATGTGTCTAGGAGTGACAGACGTAGGTACGAATCCATCCCTCCCAATATGGTGAAAGTCGATAGGTTGAGAGTTGGGTTGGAGAAACCTAGGTTAGGTCTCCCTCAACCAGTTTCTCCCGATCCGGCCTGCATGCCATGCATCCGCAGCCAAGACCTAGATAAACCTGGCACCCCTGCTAAATTACCGAACCTGGCAGGAGTAATCTGTGGCAGGGGTGTTGGTTATCAAATAATGGTTCCTGGGACGGTGGTACCCACACCAGCCTACCAAATTCAAATAACGAAATTAAATTTTCTTGAAAATTAAGAGAGTATTTTTTAAATCCATTTCACTGGCCTCTCTGGGCCTAGAACTTCATAAAATCAAAAAAGATCAAATTAGATTAAAAAAAATGTAAAGTCTCACGCAAATTGGCGACATCAGATATCTTTCAAATCGGTGCCTATATATCACGCTTCCAGGGATTTTGGGTTCAGTGAAAAACATAAAGAAAATGGGTTAGGCATGGCAGCAATTTATCTTTTGATATAAGGTCGGTAGTAAGGCCCAATATAAACTCGTGAACTGTGAACTCTGGCATCCTGAAATTTGCCCATCTAAAATATCAATGATTTCTTTCAAATCGGTACACCTTACACCTCTAGGAATTCTGTATTCACTGGTTATTATATCTGCGTTTAAAATTGATGCCTACCGTTCGGTCATACCTAGCTGCTGCGCCGGGAGAGAATCATTTAGACGTAGTGTAATACTCGTAGCACTGGAATCTGAGGCATGCGATCGATAGGGGTGCGCAGGCGCGGAGCTCCACCCCACCCCACAGCACAAGGGGTGGATAAGGCTCTACGGCACCAAATATCAGCCTTATATGTGTACTTGTAAGCGGAAGGCGCTTGCATCATTTTCCGTGTGAAATTAGAAAGAGCCTATTATTTGCAGGGCGAAGTTAATATTATTCATGGACGCTGTTGGTCTATGATGATGAGTTTGTGTATTTGGAAAGTATGTTTACGAGAGATTGGAAGACTGATAGAGATATCTAAAGAAGGGTAAATGCCGGTAACTCCATTATTGGAGGACTGAACGCCGTTGGCGCCAACAAAAAACTGTCAAAAGAAGCGAAGCTAGCCGTCCATAATGGAGTGCTGGTACCTACCCTGATGTATGGCAGTGAGGCATGGAACTGGCAGAGAAAGGATGAAGGTAGACTGAATGGTGTAGAAATGAGATTCCTGAGACGTATGTGTAAAACCATGTATGATAGTGTGAGAATGCGGAGATCCGCAAAGAATGCAAGGCTGATGTAAGCGTAATGAATAAGATTAAGAAAAGGACGCTCGGGCGTAAGGATAATATATGACGCAAATGTGAATGGTAGACGGAGTCGGGGACGCCCGAGGAAGACATGGCACGACCAAGTGAATCAGATACTTGAGTCGGGCGGTGTCAAGAGTCAGAATAATAGAAGAGCATGTATGAGACGATGTATGAATGTGAACGAGGCAAGGAGTGTGTGCCAAGATCGAGTTGTTTGGCGGTCCGTCCTCTCTGCCTACCCCTGCGGGGAAACGGCGTGATGGTTAGTTAGTTAGTTAGCTGTTGGTCTATTTAAAAATTTGAATTGTCAATAGTTATGTCAATTTACGTCATTAATGCGATTGAAAATCGTTAATTCATCATTTTTATATGATTGAAGGCGTTGACATTTGCGACTTCCCATTGACAGGAGAATGATGGGAATTTTGATTGAACGCATTGACGAGCGCCATTGATGCGATGGAATGATCGTTTCACTGTGCGATTGCCAATGGACAGAACTGAAAGATCGCCATACAAATCTGTATTGAGAGGTACCCACTCGCTTCATTAGCTTCGCACAACGCACGTGAGCCGCTTCCAACTGGTAACCAAGTTAAAAACCTATTGAGTTACCTCAATGAGTAAAACCTCAAATATTAATATTTAATTTAATGAAGACAATATTAGTGAAACTCGATCAAAAATTTGGAAACAGAAAGATACGGCAATGCGAAAGTCCTGGGTTCGATTCCTAGATGTGACCGTATCTCTATCAGATTTTCGATCGAGTTTCACTAATATTGTCTTTATTTAATTAAATATTAAAAATGTATACTGAAGAACATTGCAGAAAGACCCGAATACTCTATTATAGTTACAATTGATGTCATACCATTGAATACTATATGTATTATTGTCATACCATATTCTTTGATTCAGGTTCCATTAAATCCATGTTTCGTCTCTTTTCACAATTTTTGTGCGGTTCACCGTAGACATTTTTCAGTCTTTCATGAATGCGAATAGGCGTTTCACCTTCTGCCTTCAAGAATTCAATCACAGAACGCTTACTGATACTAACATTGATATCGGCCATTTTGCAAACGACTGCGGTGCTGCCATCTGTTGACTCAGAAAGTTACTATTGCAGTAGGATTGTAGATGTCAAATTCAATTTTTTCATTTAACTAACTTTATTTAATTAGATAAAAAATAGGAGGCATTAGTTTTTGACTGACCGTAGTAAATATATATATGTGACACTGTCATTAAACTTTCGATATACGAGCTCATCAATCCGGCCTGATGGCCGGATTGATGAGCTCGTATATCGAAAGTTTAATGACAGTGTCACATATATATATTTACTACACTGTCATTAAACTTTCGATATACGAGCTCATCAATCCGGCCGGGGAATTAATGGAGCGGGTACTCTTTAACCACATGTTCGGTGGTCTGCACCGATCCAATGTCAATTGGTACCGCACTGTAATTTAAATCACCTAGTTTGGAAAGGGGGGATGTATCGTCCACGAAAAACAGCAAGATTTCTAAATAGCTCTCTGAAAGTTAGATATTTATTGCACCTGCATTACAAGGTTAGCGTTACAAATAAGGCCATTAAATCTGTTATTTGTGCAATATAATATGTGTAAATAACAATTAATGCACATAATGGAGGTAATAATATCTAGGTGAGTAATATCTTAATAATATTTACGTAATGAGTTGAATAAATAATAAATATGGGTTACTCATATTATAGTATTATAAACGTAAGCACATTACCTACTTACAATAATTTATAATGTGTTACAAATAATAAAATGTATATAATAATATATCACTAATTATTTTAGCCTCCATTTTTTTTTACATGAGCTCCACACAGGAGACCCTGAAGAAAATAATTTCCATCAGGGCCTATGTCATCTTTGTGGATGCCGTGTGGAGGGTTTTTTAAGGAAAGGAAGGAGAGGAGAGTTATGGGAACGAAAAGGGTTTAAGGGGTGGGTAGGAATCTGGGGTTCAGTGTGTCCTGGTCATCCGCCTCCAAGACCTAGACAAACCTCACCCCACGAACCCGGGCACCCCTGCTAAATCACCAAACGTAGCGAACCACTTGGGGTGACCTATGGCAGAGGTGTTGGTTATCCAATAAAGGTTCCCGGGGTGGCGGTACCCATTCCCGCCCCCAAATTTTTTACATAACAAAAAATATAAGTGTAAACCACAAAAAAAATGTTTTTTCATGACTTAACTATGAAGTAATTTAAAAAAATACCCCTTTATGGCTAAGACTATTTTTGAGGATTTGTATGTTCAACTTTTTTCATTCATATAAAATTATGCAAAAAATAAATAAATACAACTTTTTCGCTTACTTGCCTTGTAAAATAGCGTAGTCGCTAATTGTCTCATCATGAGATTATCACTGTTCCATGACTAATATGATTGGACTTTGTGGAGTTTTAAAAGAAACAATAAGATTGGAAATGATACGCTGTGATACAACCCGTCCTACGACACCCAGAAATTTGGTAACCGGAATACGCAAAGCATCAGGAATTTCTCCTTTCAACCCTGTAAAAGTTCTTCGGCAAATTCCTCACACAGTCAAAGACAACTCTAAAGGAACTGGCAAAGACCTCCCTTGACCAGGTCTCCGATGGCCTTTTAGATTTCTTTTTTTTTCTTCAAAGTTAAAAAAAAAACTTCCACATTTCTTCACTGGTCATTCAGCCTAGCAAGGGCCTCCGCTCAATGAGAAACTGAAAATAAACCAGTTCTCAACGCAATTACAAGTTGCACTGTTGACAGGTTGCCATGGTAGCGACTCATGAACTATCAATTTTTTACATGTCAGATCAGAAAAATATCGATTTTGTTAAGGAGGTTGATTGCAATTGCGTAGAGAACGGGTTTCTTTTCGGTTTCTCCATGAGCGGAGGCCCTAACAAACCAACTCCTCGCCCCGCCCCTTACTGTCCAATACCTACAGATTATTTATGTTTTTAGAAAAAAAATGTCACCGGAGACCAATTATTTTTTACTTCAAATAATATCATGAATCACTGGTTAAAGTAAGTCAAGTGCAGCCCTTAACAGCCTGTATATGTATTTATTACTTGGCTCTCCCCTCCGCAACCCTGAGCCAATTGGCGCCTGGAGCAGCTAGAAAATTGGCGCCTTTTAAAATCCCTCTTTAGAAATACTTTTTACATGTGAACCGATGAGCAATACATTTTTATCAGGGATAACTGATTGAAACCGGCGAAATACCTACACTTTTTTTTTAACCGGGCAATTCATTCATCCTTAAAAGAGTGCTTTAATAATAATAATAATTTGACAATTTGTAGAGCGCCGTTTTTGTGAAAAATCACCTAAATGTGTGATAAACTCGCGATACTTTGAATAAAATTTGACAAATTCATCAATTTTTTATAGTTAATTTTCACATCCTGTGTAAGTTCTATTCAAGTTCTAATTTTGTATCATTATAGGCCAGTTGCTTCGTAAAACTTTAATAATCACAGAACTTGAGTAGAACTTTCACAAAACGTTAAAATTATATTAAAAAAATTTACGAATAAATTATTCAAATATTTTTAAACAACCCATTCCTTAGTGAGTGATGGTTTTTTTTTCATTAGCTATACACAGGAAAACCCTGAGTTAATAATTAATAATAATACCGCTCAGGGCTCACGTCATATTTGGGGATGCTGTGTGGAGGGTATTTATTAGTAAAGGAAGGAGAGGGAGGTCTGGGAAGGAAAAGGTATGAGGGGTGGATAAGCCCTGCGGAAAATAATTCCTCTCAGGGCCTATGTCGTCTTTGGGGATGCTCTGAGGAGGGTCTTTTTAGTAAAGGAAGAAGAGGGAGGTCTGGTAAAGGAAAAGGGTAGGAATCTGGGGATCAGTGTGTTGTAGATAAGAAACAAAAATCAAGCAGGGAACATTGATCATAGTCAAACTTAATGTTAGGAATAGGAAATTGATTAACCCCTCAAGCAAATTTGTTCGCTTTTAGGAACAACTCATATAGGTCTCATAGAAATCGTTTTGTCTCCCTTACTATCATGGTTAGAAATATGATCTAAACGGCGTTAGAAAGAAATATAAAAGTTAATCACAAAATTATTAAAACCTTTACCAAACCAAAGATTTCGATCGCAAATTCAAAAAAAAAATATAGTAAAATAATTATTTTTGACGATAACGTTTATTTGAATACAGACATTTTTATCACGATACAATGGTACAAACTTTTAATTAATTTCGTTTCTTAGGTCGGGTTGTTTAAGAAAATTGATCAATTCATCAAATTTTCCACGTTCTGTGTAGGTTCTATTAGTTATGTTATTAAGCATTATAAGCCAATTGCTTCATAAAACTGAAATTTATGAAGCAATTGCCTAATTGGCAACTTCATTAAATAAATTTGATTGATTGTTAATTTTTTTTAAAACAACCCTTCCTTAGTTTTGGCATTTTTGCGTAGAAGCGTATGGCGTGTCAGAAAAAAAAACACGTCGTCACCCTATATTAGCCGATCACGTGTACCAGTGTCACCAACTCAGCTCTTTTATAGCTAGATTTAGCTCCAAAATGAGGCCGTCAGCACCAAAAAAGCGATTTGGCACTGGAAACTATACTGGATACCACCCCCTTCCCCGGGATGCACGAAAACTTCTCTAGCCTCTCCCCTCCAGGACGGCGAATTATTTGTTAATTAAATGGTCACAACTTAGGCTGCACCAAATTTGAGCTCTTTTTTAGCTCGCTTTCGGATATCGTCTCTAGCTTTCTTTTAAAAATCGAGTTGGCAACACCGTCACGCACCTACTAGCTTCTAGCTTCGGCAGTCACAACATCGGTGGTTGGGGGCGCTACTAGCTCAAATAACAGAACCACATCACATTAAACTATCCCGGATTGAGACGCTAGCTTAATAGCTTCCTCACTAGCTTATTAAGTTTAAAAAAAGATAGTTATGTCAACATATAGCTGGACTTACTAGCTTATCCGGTTACTAAGCAATAGCTTAGAATATTCTAATCTTGATATTGTAATTTATGCATTATTATACAATCAGGAAAACAGGTAACGAAAGTTGAAAGCTCAGAATCGGAACCGATAGAAAACAACCTTGGTGTTCCACAAGGGTCGGTATTAGGTCCAATTCTATTGATAATTTAAATAAATAACATAATTAAAACCATAAAACATTGCAAAATTAGATTATTTGCAGACCGTACCATAAATGTAAATAGACAATAAAACGCCTAACACAGGGTTAAATTGGACAATTAATAATGAAAAAATTGAAAAAGTAAATGAAATCAAATACCTGGTGTAAGACTCGATTCAAAACTAACTTTCACGTCAAATTTTGAATATGTGCTAAAAAGGTACCAAAAAAGTTAATTTTCTTAGAAGACTAAGAAATAAATCAAGTAGAAACACTACAGAGCTCATTTTTAAAACCACAGTTGCCCCGCATTTAGATTGCTGTTCTACAATGTTATATTTGGCCAATGCAGAAAATTTGAATAAGCTAGAAGTATTACAGAACAGAGCTATGAGATGTATACTGGGGAAAGGCAAATACGCAA
This sequence comes from Glyphotaelius pellucidus, assembly GCA_936435175.1. Taxonomy (NCBI): domain Eukaryota; kingdom Metazoa; phylum Arthropoda; class Insecta; order Trichoptera; family Limnephilidae; genus Glyphotaelius; species Glyphotaelius pellucidus. The sequence continues at coordinate 6,666,430 of OW386537.1, read as the reverse complement.
GGGTTAATCAAATGAGAGAGGAGCTAAATTGGATTGCAATAAAAAAGAGACTGCTATTTAATGTGTTAATTTTTGTGCATAAAGTGGTGAAAAACCAAATGAAAAATATACTTTTAAGGTGAAATTATTTTTAAAACACGTACATAATTACGAAACAAGAAATATAAATAGAGTTAGATTGCCACATATGAAAAAATCAAAATCACAGAAATGTCTAATGTATAGAGGTCTAAAGATGTATGATGAAATGCCTGAAAGTATGAAGAATGAAGAAAGAATGAATGTATTTAAAAAGAAATGCTATACTTACTGTAAAAATATTTAAATTTATCAAATGAAATGTTACATTGTGCTTATAAGTTTATATTCTGGTAGTATAAACTAACTCAATAAAAAATAGAAATTTGTCATTATAATTCATTTATCGAAAAACAAAAGAAGAAAGTGATGCTGGTGGTTGACGAATTTAATTAAAAGAGGAATACTAAATAATATAAGGATATACTATGACAGTTATGCAACGACAAGAAGAAAGTGGTCAATACAATTTTTTTTTACCTTCCTCAGGACTACATTTCATTATAGTTGCGATTTCCCGCCAAGCATCTTCATCGTGCGGTTTATTTTTATAATATTCATAAATTAGATCCCACAGACGTCTGATATTTTGGTTCGCTTCTATCATTTGTAAACATTTTTCATCACTCCAATCCATAATTAGTACAAACAAGTTGGCGCAAATTCCAAGAACTCTAGAACCATTTGAAGAGATCTCCACAGGGAGCGATCACGTCCGAACACGAAGGAATCCTATAGTTTACTTAGGCGTTTACTTCAAACGAACATTCTAGAGCATTCTACGAAATTTCGGCGAACACAGAGCACCGAAAGAATACTCTATAACCTCGTACACCTAAATAATTTGCAAGAGAATGAGCAATTGTTCTTTTGTTTAATCCCACCTTTAGACCGAGATTGCAGGCTCCAGAAACTAGGTACAATTATTGAGGATTTTGGTCGTAAGTCGCCGACACTACGTTGTGGAGCTGAAGATAGTGGGGAAGGGAAGGAGATGGGGAAGAGAAAGGCGGACACTGGACTACCAGATACAATATATTGAATCAATCATTTGACTGGTGACTTCCTCTCCAGCCTCCATCCCAATCCCTCTCTCTACTTCCTTAGTAATTTGCTCCCCTGGGGATATTCTTTACTCTGCTCATTACTTACACGCCACTGACTTACTTCGATTGATGAAAGCACTGAAGAAAACCGATAAAAGTGTGTTGTGGGTGTGTCTGGACCTTCTTCGGGTGAAATTGAAAATTCAAAAATCTAAATACTATCTTGAACAAATAATCAATTTCTTTGGTTTGTCGACAGCTTTTATGTAACTTAGGAAGGATTGTTCATCAAATATTTGATGTTAATTTTCACGTCCCGTGTACGGTTTATTCAAGTTCTGTTATTATATCATTATAGGCCAGTTGCTTCATAAAACTGAAATAAATACAGAACTTGAATAGAAATTTTATAGAACGTGAAAATTAACTTCGAATATTTGATGAACTGTTAAAATTTTTTATGTGAAAACATTTTTAACACCGTTGTGATTTGAAACTCGATGAATCGGAAGCGAGTGACACTAAAAAGAGGCAAACCCATAAATCTATAGGATTCAGCCTGCGAAAGAATGAGATAGCAATAAAATATTCATTTATCGCACCGGTATCCGGTTCCTATATAATTCCAATACGATAAATCCATGGTCCCATGCAGTTCTCCTCTAGTCCAGTGGCATAAGCGCCTGATGAATCTTAGCGGCCAGACATTCAGAGGAACAAGGATCAAATCCTATTAAAACAAAAACAAAAATAAACATTTTTATATTTGTAAAATCAATATCCATCCTGAATCCTGTCCAAAATGAACAGGCAAAGAAAACACAAAAGAATGCGACATCTAGAGACTCCGAAGAAGAAAACACAAATATTAATAAGATAACCAAATGTATAGGAAAAGGTGCACTGGAATTCGACGACAAAAATATGGAAAAAATCATCCTTCACCTTGATAAAAACAGTGCTTCGTAGATTTGTCTACTTTAATTTTCTGAAGATTTTACTTCAACCGCGTGTGAATTGCACCCTCTGATTTTTATATTTTATACAGCCAATCCTTAGATATCTTTCACATAGGTGTAGGTACTTTGATTACAATTCTAGGGATTCGCCGTTCAGTGGACGAAAGCGATATTGTTTTAAATAGTTTTAAACGTAAGTACATACGTTTAAAACTATTTAAACGTATGTACTTACGTACACGACCTACACGAGGAGGTCGCCTAATTAGAGCCGACACAAACAAAACAAATTTAGGATTGGTGAATATGAACTATGCTAAACGTCACTGAGAAACAGTATTGTATGTTACTTACGTTTACTTATTGTTATTAGCGATAAAGAGACAACAATTAGGACGGGTTGTTTCATAGAATTTGAACAATTCATCAAATATCGAAGTTAATTTTCGAGTTCTGTGAAAGTTTTATTGATCTGTTATCGTTTTAGGCCTGTGGAGCAACTGGTTCATAGTGACATAATAACAGAACTTGAATAGAACTTTCACCGAGATTGAAAATTAAGGACGAGTTGTTTCACAGAACAACAACAGCACAATTCATCAAATTTCAAAGGGGCCATCCATAAATTACGTCACACGAATTTCATGATTTTTTTTACCCTCTCCCCCTTAGTGTGACGTCACATATTTTGCAATTTCTACATCTAAAAATAATCAAAATTCAGATTTTTATATGTGACGTCACAGAGCGGATGACCCCCCCCCCATACCCCTTGTCACACTTATTTACTCCCCTCCCCCTCCCTTAAGGTGTGACGTAATTTATGGATGGCCCCAAAGTTAATTTTCAAGTTCCGAAAAAAATATTTCTAAGTTTTGTTATTTTAGGATTATTAGCCAGTTTTTTCACAACTGAATTAATAGCAGAACTTGAATATAACTTTCACAAAACTTTAGCTTTGAAATTTGATGGATTATTCAAATTTTGTGAATCAACCCGTTCTAATTTTCGTTATTTTTTTGGGGTTTTATGCCGTGTTGCGCTACCTCCTTCTTTAGCCAACATTTCGGACAGCGTAAAGTGTTCATCATCAGTAATGTACAAATATTATTTAATTAAAGCTGTTTGTCAGCGCTTCTCAGTTGGATTATAATCAAATATACTTTGAATGTTTATATTCTTCATCAATGTTTACTTCTTTTTTAAATTTATGGATACTGATGATAGACAAATAACGGAAATACTTTTGGCCGTGAAAATTTAAAAACTTATCCAACCCGTTCTAAGTTTGAAATTTGATGAATTGCTCAAATTCTGTGGAACAACCCGGCCTTAATTTATACGACCGTCGAATTTAAATATTCGAAAAGTTTGCAGTGTGTTCTTTTTTTAAAAAAATCTCATTTTTGATCGTCTTTTCTGAAGTTGAATAACATGTTTGACACAACCTGCGGTATGCAAGCATTGCATCCGGGTGAGTACCGAGTATAGGTGCTGTTTTTGACCCAACTCTGGGAGCAATATCCGTACCCACGCCTTCAAAAATCTAAAACATGTCTTACTAAGTAATCGTGAATTGATTTTATAAGCGGTGGAATTTTCCACAGTGTATTTTCCAGTGTTTATTTTAGCATGGCATTCTTTGGAACGAATTCACCGTATAAAAACAAAGGCGAGAATATTGTAGAAAAAATATGAATTTCATAAACATCCATCACTGTGATAAGCAAAATAAAATTGGTTTCATAAGTAAATATTAAAAAGTGGATTTAAATCTGTAGAAGTATGTTTATTTAATGAGAAAACCGCACAAGAGTCCCAACTGCTCCCGTCTGGAGCCAGTGAAACTACGGCATTCCCAATTGGGGTATTTAACGAGGCTGAAGGTAGCGGGGAGGGGAAGGATGTGACGAAGAGGAAGGTGGGGAAGTACCTATCTCACTTTTTTTTATACCGCACAAGAGTCCCAACTGCTCCTGTCTTGGTTATATGGCATCACCGATTTGGGTATGTTGTGAGGCTCAAGAGGGAAGAGGAAGGTGGGGAGGTACCTGGCTATTCAAATCTGGTCACCAAACACGGCTAAAGCCATTTCAAGCGGCGTTTCAATTTTGAATGGTGGTCTTTCACTAGGGCGATACTGAAACTGAGGAACGTGCCGCAAATATGCCTTACAAATTATGCCACACATAATTATAATATTAATATTATCTTTTTCTACCACACTCTTTGAACTAGCGGAACTTCTGCAACGAGTATGGTATACGACCCCTTAACCCCTCAGGCGTCGGGCAATTTCAGCCAGAAGGTTAGAATATTTCCGCTTCGCAATAAATTGCAAAAAAATGAAATATTTCTGAACACATCCGAAAAATCTATTTTTTAAATTTTATTTAATATTTATTATTCGAATCAAATTTTATTATTGGAAATAAACATACAAGGTGTCCGGGGGTAAAGTGCACAAACTTCTGGAAGCAATTTTACTTGATAGTACAAGTAAAAAGATTAAAATAAACTTTTTTCGAAATTCCAATGTTTTAAGGTAGTTTTCGATTTTTAAAAAATGAATTGCTTGTATGGAAAAAATAATATTCTTCTATGGAAAATATTTTTGTATGGGAAAAAAACATTGGAATTTCGAAAAAAGTTAGTTATTGTTTTTACTTCTACCATCATGTAAAATCACCTCCCGAAGTTTGTGCACTTTTCCCCTTGACACCCTGTATAATTTTTGTATTTTAGTAATTAACGCAAACATGTTTTTTTTAAACAAGACATACACATTTTATTATAAAAATGTGTTAAGACTGTTTGTCGTTTCATGTAAAAATAATGAATAAAAAATTCAGTTTCAAAAACATATACATCCATACTAATATTATAAATGCGAAACTGCTCGAGTTTGTTTATGACCTTTTCACGCATAACACAATATAAAGACTTTAATAATTCTTTCACCAATATAAAGCTAAATTATATGCGCAGACTACAGGTTGTATATGATGGTAAGCTCTGGCGTTATGAAATTATAAATATTAATATATTATATTTGTTATACGTTTTCTGTCGCTAACAAAAGCGAGTTTTTGCTAACGTCAGAAAAAAATCTTTTCCATGGACACAATGTTGATATATTTTTGGGCTCTATGCCGGTAGGTACTCAGTCTACTGGTCAGCTACTACTGCAGAAAATTCAAATATTAGAATTCGTTTTTTTTTTGGACAAGCTTGGAATAAATGTCAGATGAGAGTTCCTATATTAAAAATATAATTCGTAACGATTATAAAGACTGAATGATAAATAGAGTACTTTTTTATTATATTAACGAACTTCCAAATAATTAAATAAAAACAAACATCCGAAATGTTTGTAAGCGCATAAATTCCGAACGAATGAACAAAATTGGATAAGTAATTCTTTTTTTCTTTGAGAATGTGAAATTATGAAATTTAGGTGGTAGGCGAGATGTTTGAAAACTGAATTAAGGGAATGAATATATGGAATGCGGGAGGGGATGGGGGTGGGGTGGGGGGGGAGATAATTGATAAGTGCAAGCGCTACAGTAATTTCCCGTAATACCATGCGAGCGAAGCCGCGGGGAAAAGCTAGTATTACATATTATTGTACATATTTTTTAAATTACGGTCGGAAACTTTGGTTTCACAGAGTTGTACATTTTAACTTTTCTGTTATTATTTCTTAGATTTTAATATAAAGCGTGGTGTTTTCTTTTTCTAACACCGTTTAGATCATATTTCTCCCGATGATAGTAAGGGAGACACAACAATTACTATGAGACATGAGTTTTCCCGAAAGCGAACAATTTAGCCTGAGGGGTCTGAGTAATTTTTGTTAGGTGCATACTTCAAGATACCACACATCACGCATATTAACAGTGTTAAAGAAATTTAAAAAATATACATACATATTTTTATGCGCTCTAACCGAAACCAAACCCGCAACTTCCTGACTCAACGGAAAATGCTGTTATTGTGAAATGAAGATGTATGTTATTATTGTACTCATTCCTAAATGATCGGCAGCCAAAAACAGCAAATGTGGTGAGCAAATACTTCTAGACGGCTGTGTACATATTATTTTCATGTCATCCACGTCAATTATCTGTGAACTTCAATTAGGCGGGACTTCACAAGCGACACACGCTCCATAAAAAACAGCGAGTAAAAAATAACAATTTATATAAATATTGATGTACTCGCAAAATGACTAATCATCCCGCGCGTAGTTCAGCTGTTATACATATGTGATACTGGGAATTCAGTGGGTGAAAAGAACAACATTGTGAGCAGTGTTGATGTTCGGTGCTCACTTTCAGCACGTACACCTATTCAGTAGACAGTGGGCAGTATAATACAGTAATCAGCAGAGCAGGGATCAGACATCCGCGATCGTACGGCGTACCGCGTACGACACAGTACGTCTGCGACATACGGACACGCAGCTAAGGACTAGGCTAAAGGGTACAGGGTACCGGGTACTGGGTACAGGGTGGGGCCAACCATTTCCTCCGACTTTCCCGCCGTGCAGCGCTCGAGTAGCCCTCTTTCCGCGCCTGCGCAGCGCGACTCTCACTCCGCGCTCCGGCAGACAACCAAAAACCGCGGACACACACCACTCCATGCCCGTTCCTCTAACCCGATAAAATCCAGATCAAATTCTGCTCTGTGACTAACGTACGTACGCGAGTGATTTGCTCGATATTCGTGTAATCCTCCGGATCGCCTATCAATCCTTCTCAAACAACCGGTAAGTGAACAATTTTCCTATAAAGTCGCCGCTCGTACGGCGACTCCAGAGGGCGAAGTCTCTACCGCTTTGTTTATTGACGATTTGCCGGGGTCTGTGTTCCAGTACCTACATGAGAATGCTTATTTGTGCGACCACTTACGCAGTTAACTTTGATACCGCGGGACGAGGTCGGACTTCCGATAGTTTCCGCGATAAATAACGTTATTTACTTTTAGTTTAGATACGTTCCCCGAACCACAGTGTTACGTGCAATTACCCAATTTCAACTCCACACCCTCGAAGGTCAAACCATAGGATGTGAGTATTAGAAAAGCGCGTAGTTCTCCTCCCGAGAACAATGCACTAATGTTATAATTTCTCATAGTGTTATCTTCCGCTTTTAACCTGAATAAAAACATCTACCTTTAATTTACATCTACCTTGAACTGCTGTAAACCGACTGATACTAATTGAACTTTCTCGGTGTCTTTTAATAACTTGGGAAACCCGATAAGGAATTCAAGTCCGTAAATAATTACACTTACTATATAAACAGTGTATCACAAAGCTTCCATAAAACACATAAATCGCTAAATAACAGGCTTATCTAAAAATCCATATTTCCTTTAAAAGTAGACGGAAAGTGTTTATAAACTCGGATGTACAAATTTACGTTTGGATGAAGAAAGCGTGGGCGTGCTTACCTCTATAAATAAAGCATCAACATTACTGTGACGATGTTCTTTGTGATTTTAACGTACATGAATTCCATGGTGTTTCTGTTGTACGTGTGTACGTGACCTATATGTATCTCTTAGAGTGGAAAATTTGCCAAATACCTTAAATTCAACACCACGATACTGAAAATTACAATCTTTATTCTGAAAAATGTAAATTAAGTAATACATCTAGATATTTGCTTTGTCTGTTTATTTATGTAGTAAGTGCTTATAGTGTTTTTATCCCTTGTCCGATTTTTCTAATGGTCCGGCTATCTTTTATGTATTCAATATTCAGCCCTCGCTTGATTTAACCAGTTTCAGCTGAAAACTTCTGTCGCAGAATTTGATAACCATACGACAAACAACACGCGTTTACGGCTATTACCGGGTGAACTCACCTGACTATGTTTTATAACGTACATAATATGTAACATATATGTGGATTGCTACTTACTGCACAGCGAAAACCTTTAACTGCTGTCAGTTAGTAATCTTCCTCTTATTAAAAGGGTTTTAAAGCTTAACATGTCATGTATTCTTATCGCAAACACCAAAAATAATTATTTACACAATGAACTTATACTTGGTACCAGTAGCGTGTTTTTAAGGCATTAGAATTTTTTTTTAATCCCAAAACAATCTAAACGGATCGATGATCTCTATTGTGCGTATGACTCTTTTTCATATTTTGTTTTATTCCATTTTTCTCGTATTGTCTTCTTTATTTATTTTATTTAAGTGAAAACTTCTTTCGAACAGTTATGATTTATTAAATTTTTTATAAGAAAAACTCTTTTTTTATAACTTTTGAAGGTTATTCCCATCAACGTAATATATCATTGAAGAAGAAAATTATCATTTAAAAAAGAACTAGTTGAAGATAATATTGTTGATACTAAATATTTGAAATATGAGATTGACAAATATGACGGTTTGACAGAAGGTGGCAATAGCGAAATTGGTTAAAGCGCACGTCCCGGTTAGACGAGAGGTCTGGGTTCGAGTCCCAGTTGCGACCATTGTCTTTTTCTATTTTTCTGTGTCTTGTTCTCTTTCATATTTTCATTTAGATTATAAATGTTATCTTCTTCTTCAATGATAAGTTATGATTTAAACTCGACGAAACGCAAAATAGACAAACACATACATCTATAGGATTAAGCCTAGTAGAATGAGATAGTATAATTGATTTCCTCTTTGTGCGGTGCTTCGTAGCCTCCCCACACTTATTTCACCGCGTATATGAATTGCACACTGTTTTGAAAAAAAAAAATTATTATTTAAATTACATACATATTTCAAATTAAAATAAAAACATATGGTTCTTAAAACTGATTAAAACAAAGTAATTTCAACAAAGTTATAATAATAACAAACTACCCAACTCAATAGAGAAAACATTTATATGATTTAATATTAACATGATTTAATATATATTAAAATATTCATAATAAATTAAACAAAATTAGTAATGTATTCTATTATTTTACGTACATTCTGTGTAGGGTATTAACCTATATTCCCAGGTACATTATTAATGCTGTTACTAGCTCAGGCGGTTGAGACTACTCGAGACATATAGTTGCGTATTTTCCACGAAACATCAATACCTATTATTGAGTACAACGTTGTACCATAATATCTGCCATCACACTTGTCACCACGCGTCCTCATGTCCTCATAAAACTCGCTCTATCTTCATTTGTATTGATATAAACAGTTTTAGAAAGAGGAAACAAAGTTATCGCTTTGAATTTTAAACTATGAAGAAGTAACAATCGGAAAAAATTCTAAATAAAACTAATAGACTCTTGGGTAAGCGTATTATAATCTAAACCCGTGGGGTTAAGAGGGAATAACCAGACAAAACCGAAAATATGTCATTTTAAACCAAATTTTAGACGTATTGACTATTTCCACAAACAATTATGAATTGATTTCCGAAGCTTTTTTTTAAATTTTGAGACAATATGTTTATTTTTAGTATAATAAGGTTTTACCGTAGGTCGTTGGCAGATTTGTTAAATTTTAAAACAAAATTGTGTATTATACAACATACATTTCAAATCATATAATCATGCAGTAAAATAAATAAATAATTTGGGAAAGCTTCTTTTCAGAATTTTATTTTAAGTTCAAATAAAATCATTAAAAAAAAAATCCGCGCCCTTGTTTTGTGACGAAAATACTTCAGTTTGTATGTATTCTTATCTTGCTTAGACATTATTGAAAAATTATAAATACTTTCAAAAATAATAACAAAAAGTACATAATTTTAATTGTTTTATCACGAGTTTGAGCATTTTTGAATGTGGGTTTTTATCAAAGCAAATTTGGAATTAAATAAAATCGGTATTGAGTTATTATGTTAAAATGCTGATATGGAGAACCATTAACCTTTCTCGTCGGAACCGCCCTGTACCGTTGCAAAGGTACGATCGCAAGATCATCGTTCGACGAAATTTAAATTCTCGTCCGCTGGTTAATGGCTCTTAATTCAGAGCTCTCTATGTTATGAACTATTTTTAGTACTTACTTAATCACAAATTATGCGTTCATAATCACTAATCATGTTTACAAAAATGCCCTTACATAATATTTAATGATTTCCTGACGACTATGGGAAAAAACGTAACTTCATGTTTTTGTAATAATATAATAATTACGCAAACAAACAAAAAATTCGACGTTATTATTGCGGAATTCGTGAATTAATATCACCAGTTTGCACTAGAAATGGCTACAATTTGCATTCAAAAACCATTTCACGGGACTGGTACGATTCCTCTTGCCATTATCGCTGTGACTCATTGCCCAGAAGTTGCGTGATACTCTCTCTCTCTCTCTCTCTCTCTCTTCCCTCAATTTACTTTCCAGACCTAATCTGTCTATTAAACTGATCAATGAAACGAAAGCTGATCGTATAATGCCGGATTAACAAAATTAAATAGGTCAACGAGTGCGTATTGCGTTCACTGGTTTTATTTAGGTACTGTAATTTATTATAAATGGTGTCCGGAATAGTACTAGCGGAAATTGGTGAATCTACATACTGTAATGTAACATATATAACCCAAAAAAACTCAATTTTTTCTATCCGAGCATTTTGATTTTTTTTATTTTTTAAACTTTTGTCTTCAACTAAAATTATGTTTCCGCTTCGACGCATTTTAAAATACATTAAACACCCGATTTTAACCTGCGACCGATTTTTTAAAATTTGACCAAAAAATGCCATCTTCGGATTCGATTTAGGTACTCGAAAACAAAAGCTCAAATCAAAAAAGCTATTCCTAAAAATCGACTTCAAATGTGATGTTTTGTGATCCAAGGCTTATGTTTGCCGAATATGTGGATAGATTTACCTTTCTTTTGTCACTGAGCACTAAATTTAATCTATTCCGACATATTTGAAACCTTAAACGAACTCCTGTACCTACTCATTCAGATGCGTTGTTTGCACACGGCATGTTTTACACTTGTTATTCTTCAATTATCTTACTTCAGGAAAGAAAAATCCAGTGAATTCCAATGGAAAGTAACATTTTAGGTAATTCAAGAACACGTCAACATTTTTCGGATCTATAAAAACATTCGACGATAGTGTAGGTATACTTGCTATCTTTTTTGCTAAAAATATAGGTGTGCGTAAGCAAGACAAAGCACTGTTTCTCAGTGATGTTTGGTAAAGACACACGCTGTCGGATTTTTAACAAACTCCAAATTATATCATATTTTCAACAACCAAACAATAGAAATTGAACGACCTTTAAACATTTCTTCTTTAGAAACACGTAGAAAGGACACTGATCTAATTTGCATATTCAAAATTATCAACAGTATTACTGACACACCTGTTTTGTTACAACTCATCTAGTTTAACATCCCTTGCCGTAGACTCCCAAATAATGAATTGCTGTTCCTCAATCAACATTCTACTAATTATGGATATCATTCTCCTTTATCCAGAATATCGAAACTTGTTAACGCAAATCAAAGCATTGATTTTTTTTGGTGTTAGCCTAAATGACTTTCGGCAGTCGATACGAAATGTGTAATTTTTAAGTCTTCTTTTAAATCCATCTTCAAGCTTTGGCTTGTAGTTGTCTTCTATAATATGTTCTTTTATTTTATAATTTGTCAATGCTCTTCATTTATATGTACTTTCCTTTCATTGTCATCTCTTCTTTTTATATTCGTATTATTGTTATATTACTAATGGACTATTTGTCCGTAAATAAATAAATAAATAAACTCACGATGAAAGAGATCCTTTTCGGCCCGGAGCTCTGTATGCCAATATATCATCTGTATGCCAATATACCAATATATCAAAAGTCACACTGTTGGAAGTGTTATATATTCATATAACATAACACACCCAATCCTAAATCCAAAGAGTTATTTAGGTCATTTCTAATTGAGCGAACTATGAAAAGCCGAACATGGATATGTGGACATGCCTAATATGGAGTCAAGATCACCAGAGAGAAAAATCAAATTTAACCTCTTGACTGTAGTGTAGTGTACTATTGTAGTGTTAATGCTAAATATTCATTTAGTGCAGGTAACCAATAGGTTAGGAGTTAAGATATTATTAACGGTGATCGCTTGGACTAATAATAGGAAAGGGGTTGGATAGGGTTGTAAGGGAATATTATTCTGATGCGTAGTTGGTAGGTACCTACCTACATTACGTACGTCGCAATTCGCTGGCACTGTCGCGTATCGATTCGGTTCTGCAGCCAAAACAGGGTATTTACCCAGTTTTAGTGTCGATAAATAAAAATCAGTGATGTAATAAAAAAATAATTAATGAAAAAATCTGTTTTTAAAATTCACAAAAAATATGTTCGAATATTCACGAAACCTAGTTTTTTCTAGTTTTTTCTAGTTTACAATGCCTTCCAATAGTAGTGGTTCAACCAGGTACGAGTGTATGATTTTAGACAATGAAAAAATATTCTTGTTCGTTATATTTGTAATACCTAGACAATACAAATATAAACGTTATTGTGTCACAATATTAATTAACCCAATGTGTAGCAAGTAACAAACACTATTATATTTCCAATAAATTTTAAATTCATCTATAAGTACCTGGAATTATTGAGTGTAAACTGTGTGGCGGTACAAAACAAAACTAAATTTCCGCGACACGAGTCATATCGATTTGTTCATTTATTTTATTTTACGCTCAGAGAGCTTTTACATAAATGTAGGTCTTACCTATCTATCTGTGGTATAACTTTAACATGAGAAATAATTTTTAACGTGAGACATTTGATATTTTCAAAATCAGAACTGATGTAGGTATAATTATGGTATATGTTGTGAAAATTGTCACATTATAAAAACGATCTCTTAAAATCGAGATAAGCAATAAAGTCGTATATAATCTATAATATATTTTATCAGAAAATTATTTTTATTCTGTATTTGAAATGCCTAATATTTTTTTTGATTCTGTAGGAACAACATTTCTCAGTTTCCATCTTGACAAAGTCAAGTGCAGCCGTATTGGAGAAGTATCTGAATTGCCAATTCAGGTCTGGTCACCAAACGCGGTTAAGACGATCCCCTAGTCCTGGACCCATTCGGAACTGGGCGGAGTAAGCGAATTTAGCGTTAACCAATAAAAATCACAATCACGGTGTTTTGTCATTTCGCAAATACATTTTTACAGAACGAAGCAACGTAAAGAGCAAGGCACGTCTATTCGGCCCGAAATCTAGGCGGCTACTGAGTGAGACAATACGACGCACTTTCGGTCCTTCTGCGGATGGCAGAAGGGTGAAATTCGCAGTTGGGTAACGCCTCTTTTAATTTCCTGAAAAAGAACATCACCAAAGTTCATATTTTATTTTTTTGTGAAGTTCAGAAACAAATATTAAAATTTATTTGTTTCTGAACTTCAGATTATTTTGTAAGAAAGTTAATTTGCTACATTTACATCAAAACCATTTCCGAAAAAGGGTTTTTAAATAGAAGATTTCGCACTTCAAAGAATTTTTTTATAGGCCGAATACTTTATTTTTTTGTAGCCTTATTAAAAGACTTATCAAAAAATTACTCGAATTTTTCAAAGACCAAGATGTGTTCTACTTGCAGTATTTAATTTAAGCATATAATATTTCTAAGCGATTAAATTTTCAAACAGAAAACACGTGATTTTGCATGATTTTGTATTACTTTGCATTGTGGATCATCTTAAAGCCATTTCAAGCAATACAATTTAAATTCTGGATGCTGAGAGTATCTTTCACTCCGGAACGTGCCGAAAATATACAATTTATTATTTTTAATTAATAAATTGTGAAACAATCGAGATTAATCAAATCATTTTTGATCTTGATAATATTATGAAATAATATTAGCACCGTATAATGTAAAATGACAAGGAAACATAATGGCCTTTAAATCGGATTATTATTAATTTTTTACATTGTATCCGGGAACTAGATAATTTTATTACGAGTTTCTTATAATTATAATTTTATATTATAATTTTATTTCGCTGTTCCGATTGAGACGGAAACTATCCAAGGTTAGAACTCGGAACTCGGAACGCGACGATCGATGTTTATCGTTATTTTATCATCAATACTATTTATAAACATTACGTTTTCCGCTAATTGCCGTTGTGCATGGCGGAATAATAGAGTTGGAGGAAGCATTTCAACTCTGTGCGGTGTAAATAGGGCTTTTAAATTTTAACCTCTCAGGCCTCGGGCATACACTGTCAGTAGGTAAGAATATTTCTGCTTTACAATAAAACCCAAATAAATGGAATATTTCTGAATATATCCGAAAATTAACAAATGTTTTTAGAAGGTGATGAAATAGGTTCCGTGCCAACTGAGAATAAAGTCAACTCAACCCCTCTTTGGAAAGTCAGTAAAAGCTATGAAAAAAATAAGTGTAAAATAGCCCTTAATCCTAACCTAACGTAACCTATTTAACCATTTTTTCATCACTCTTAATGACTTTTCTGAGGTGGTTCTAAGTTGATTTCATCCTGAGTTGTACGGTCACCGATGAAATACGCTTTAAAGTTTTTTTTACGTGAGCTCCACACAGGAGGACCGAGGAAAATAATTTCCCTCAGAGCCTATGTCATTTTTGGGGATGCTATGTGGAGGATTTTTTAAGGAAAGGAAGGAGAGGAGAGTTCTAGGAAGGAAAAGAGTTTAAAGGGTGGGTAGGAATCTGGGGTTCAGTGTGTCCTGGTCATCCGCCTCCACCTTTCCGGGACACGTTGCCTGGAAACGGGACTGGCCCGGTGAAAACGGGACGTCTGGTTACATTATGCGGTGTAACGTACTTTCCCTAAACCGACTGCATATTGTGTATAAGTATGCCGGGGGGCCAACTGTCGAAGAATCAACTGTAATGGAATCCACCTGTACAGTGTAAAAGCCAATCAATTACGTAAAAATATATTAATTTGGCAATGTTGAATACAAACCTAAATATGCATTGGCAGTCCGCATTTACTTTTTGACACTATCATTTCTTTAGTCAAACCTCAACCACTTAAGTTTTTCAAAGATCAAACGGAATAAATTGTTCGCGTCTTAGTTGAATTATTTACTTCTACGACTTCTTTCAATTCTAAAAGCTTCGTTAGTTTAACTCAGTTAATGCGTATATTGACACTCAACCGAAACTCATCTGATACCTACTATGAAGTCCGGGCAAACTTATCAATCGTCGGTCGGAATATTTCTTACCAATTGTTGACCATGATCGCAAATATTGAAAACTGACCTATTTGGATTTGCTCAATATCGATATAGGGTTTTATCAATCGACCATGCTAGATATTTGAATCCTTTCAACTAATAGGTATTATCATAACGTTGATTCTTCTGTAAATGAATGGTGTATATTGTGTGGACTTAGCTAGGATTGAATTCGTGATAAACAAATCTGACGCATTAGACCCACTCTGCCACAAACCAGTTCAAAATCGTATTCATTCCGATAGGTAACGTAAATACAATATACAGGTGTAACAGCACGTACACATAGGTACTCGATGTATTTTATCCAGGGATTCCTGAGCATATTTGAAGTTTGTTATTTTGGCTGATCGTTAATATATTTTTTTTTCAATTAAACTTTTTTTTAAGTTTTCCGCGTGATGGTTTTAGTTGGCAGCCAGCATGGGTCACGTAATTCGCACTGCGTCTCATTCCAGCAACGTGGTTACAGAAGAGAGAGAAACACAAATACGCGCATTTAGAATATTTTTCCATAATTATTAATAAGTTCGTTGACATTTGATAATATAAGTATAAACAAAAATAATAATTAGTAAATAATAAATAAAAGTTAAAAACAATAAATAAAAATAATGTCCCTAACATTTTCAAACAAAGACACAATACTCCGTTGCTGTTTCAGAGTGCAAAAATTTTACCTGTGAAGGCAATACTATGGTATAAAATTATAATTCAGCATATATTTACCCCGCAGCATAAAGAGAAACTAGATCATAAATATAGCACTAGATTCACGCGTAACGACGGGTTAATAGTTCCGAAATTCAATAATAAGTACGGACAGAGAACGTTTGAATACAACATACCGAAGATATTTAATTTATTACCTGACAATATAAAGCAACATAATTCTATGAATAAGGTTAAATATATGGTGAAAAATTGGTTATTGGAAAAAGAATATTTATTTTGATACTTGATACTTGATAAAATTTATGAAAAAATGTTTAACTGTAGATAAAAGATGTAAATTATAACTTTAAATATATTTGTAAGGAATTATAAGCACCTGCTGTCAAGCCAATTGCAATTGGCTTAGCGGGACTGGATTGTTGATTTATAAAATAAATAAATAAATTTAAAAAAAAAAAAAAAAAAAAAAAATTAATTCTGGAAAGGAAAAGGGAACGGGGTGGATATGAATCAGGGGGTCAATTGTTCAGGAGTGACGAATCCATTACTTCTGCAAGGCGATAGGTCGAGAGAGTCAAAATGTTTCCCTCAGCCAGTATCTTCCGATCCGGCCCGCCACGCAGTAGGTGGGCAAAAACGTCCGTCGCAAAGAGTTGACAAACCTCCAAGAACCCGGGCAACCCTTCTAAGTCACCAAATGAAGCGAATCACTTGGGGTGTAACTACGAAAAGTGTAATTGTTATCCAATAAATGGTTCCCCGGGGCAGCGATACCCGTATCCGCCTCCCAAATTGTGAATTTACTGCTGTAGTATATCGTTTGTATCTTTTATGCGAATTACAGGAGATTCTTCGCTTTTTCTTAGTAAAACATGTCCGCCCTTCATCCAAATATATTTGTATCCAGTAGATTTTGTTGACTTAGCTAAACAGAGTTGTTTATTTGTTAGGGGTTAGTTTTTCATTTACGTACATTTTCTCCGCGGAACCCGAATACTTTATTTTCTTTGGACTCAATACTCCTTTAATATTTGTTTTTGTTTTAACCCTGTCCTTCGATTCTTTCGAATTTAATTGTCTACTTATTTATTAATTTTTATTGGAATAACTTTTAAATCAATGTAAGGTAGCATTGAAGACGACGATAATTCTAATAAATCTAAACGAAATACGAAACAGAACACGACACAGGAAAATAAAAAGGTAACGGTCGCAACTGGGACTCGAACCCAGGACCTCTGGTCTTACTGGGACAAACTCGGCCATTGGGCAACTTATTATTTGTTTTGCGGCGTTCTAATAGTTCAATTTAAAATTGTTTTTTTACTAGGTCACTTCGGTCTAGTGTCGGAACTCAGAAGTTCTATAGGATTTTTGGTGTTGACATTTTTCTCTGGATTTTACTAGATGTCTCTCGCGAACTCTGATGAATATTGTTTTGGCAAACGATTTAAGATATTTAATTTATTTTTTCAGTTCTTCCATTTTTGTGTCATTATTTTAGGTGATTTTAGTTTTTTTCAATTCACTTTCAAAATTATCGATTTCGTCTGAGCAGGATTCCACATCCTTTACCAGATCTTGAATTTCTTTCTTGATGTCCAAAAATATTTTATTAAATCATATATTTTTTAAGTTGCATTGTAATACTTTATTTATAGAAATGAGAGTATGTACGGTAGAGATTATTTTAGATTGACGATGACAATATCCCTATTTTTAGTGCGCATTACCTTCACAAATTTTAGCATTGTGATTTTATTTATGGTTCCTATTACGTTCGTTATCCATACATAATACTAGCAGCATTGAGTCTAATTAAACACGGTGTGCGTACATATGATAAAACATGTGGGTTTTTATTTACTTAATCTAATCTTACATTACAAGAGTCATTCAATTCAAACAAACGCACTGTCATTTTATACAAACCGGCAAAATCTCCAAAGGTTTTCGAAAGCGCGCCTTTATAAATAAAACATGGCGTCGCTCCGCAGGCCCTAGGGATGGGGTGCATCACTAGAGGGGTAGGACATCCGTCATCGATACTCCACAATCGATACCGATAGGTACCCATCGTTTTAGACTTGTCAAAACACGATATTATACCATTTAATTTATTACAAAACTGGTCGTTACACGAGAAAATCAAAAGACGTAATTTAACTTGCCAAGATGACAACCGAGAAATATAGTTTCTACAGAATAATAAAAAAACTCTACTTACAAAAACACACACATCAGTTATAATTTTGGAAATGTCACATCCGCACAAGGAAATTATATTATCGTTTACTGGTACGTAGAAACCCAATCCAATTTAATAGGCACGTGTTTTTATTTTTATTTAAATTTATTTATTTGGCTTTCACCCAAGTTTCGTAAAAATGCGTTTAACAAGGTTAGCTCCGGTTAGCTCATTTGGGACTTTTTCGAAACAAAAAACTCTTTGGGGCGCCTTAGAAATTTTGGACGCGTGACCTAGCTTGAAGTAAAACACTGCCACTTGTTTTGCAATTAATTCAAATCTCACAGTGGAACGCGGACTTCAAGCTACGTCACGAATTTTTAGACACCGCCCTTACCCCTCGATGAGCTCACCTTGTTAAATGCATTTTTCACGAACCTTGGCTTTCACCCATGGGTGACCTTGGCCATATAAAGAAAAACAAACTTATAATAAAAAATACATAAAATTAACGAAAAAGATAAATATTCAGATGATTGGGTGTACAAGTTATCCCAAAGTGCAGAGTTGTTATTATAGTGAAGTTGTATAGGTTGCCAAAAATAGGAACCTGTACAACTGTACACAATAACACTCCAAGAACAGATGCATACGAATAGAAGCAAAAGTAATGTGATTGATGTAAGCACGTGTTCTAAATTAATAAATCATTTTTGTTGACTATTTTTACATAATTTATTTTGTGACAGCAGAAAAATTGGTCTTTCCAGCCATTACAATAAATTATCGCTAACTAAAAGACAGGAGTTTGCAATAAATAATTTTAATGACTTGTGGAGAATCAATCTGTACTAGTTTCAGTGAGAGCTCGTACGTATGTCACCAACGTTCGTCCTCTTCGACTCTTATTGTATCAAAACGAAAAAGATAGAAGAGATTAGAACGATGGCGTCGCGTGCGACCAAAATGCTATTTATATAAGTACAATATTATTATATTTTATGCGAACAGTGTATGAATCTAGCTGCCAAAAGAGGAACTAGTAAATTATTTGTACTGTAGCCAAAAGAACTAGAGTGACATCCCAACTGCACGAAAGTACAAATAATTACTTAGTTTCCCAAATAGCAACCACGGTACACATTACACGGTACTTACTCTAATTGAAATGTGATCCGTCCGCGATGCAAACAAGTATATTCTTGTCGGCGCGGTACAGGTGACGTCACAGTCAGAGAGCACCGCAATGTGCTCTGAAGGTCAAACCTGCCGCTCAGTGTCAAAAGTTGATAGCCAACGGTGCCCTTCCACTTCACCTTAGTCGCCCTCCCCTGTGTGCATCTGTGCAAAACTGTGGCCAGGGGCGGCGCGCGACGGACGAATTGCCTGCTCCGAGGGTAAATATCCAATACATTGGACACGGTTAATATGCACAAATCCTCTTCTTCTTCTTATATATAAAAATCAATATTAGTTTGTTCGTATTTTATGCGCTGCCGTGCCGTTCATCCGATTGCGATGAAACTTTGGTGATTTGTTGTGCGCACGCCCGCGAAGGTTATAGGCTATATATAATGGCAAGCTCTGGCGTTATGGAATTTGTAAAAATTAAAATGTGCGTATTTCATACATATAGAAATTTTTTAGCGGCGAGGAGGGTAGGCAGGGGAGAGAGGGTAACGAATGAGGTAGGGCTCGAGGGAGGGGTGACGAGGATAGGGGAAGGTGAAAGGGGAACGCGGGAGGGAAAGGGGATGCGGGAGGGAAACGGGGACGCATGGGAAAGGACATGCAAGAAGAAAAATTTATTTCTTTGAATGGCATTGCAACGCATGCCGGTTACCAGCTAGTTATATTTAAAAAAAAACAATTGCAATTCAAAATAATACATTTCATAATAATAACTAGTAGGCGGCTGGCGGAGGCAAAAACATTGGGAATGTATGGGGAGTGATGTGCTGAAATAGGCCAAAACCAAATGATCTTTTATAGCTATGTCTGTTGGCCCCATAAAACAAATTAAACCGGTCAAATAACGATAATATAATTCTTTTGCCTTTAATAATTAGCGGCTCTGGAATTTTCGTTTTGCCTCCGCATTCCGCCCCTAATAATAACACATACAAATTATATTAAAAAAAACACAATCAGTACAATAACAATGCCTAACAACTATTTCAATTCGAATCACAGACATTTGCATGCCTTTCTTGAAAGAGTAGAGTTTTTATACGGACAAAACCATTTATTAATATCCATATACCGTGTGTACAGGTGCAAACAAATAATTCATCTTAATATATTGGAGCATAACTTGGAGAAACAAGTGTTTTTAATAATATAATTAAATTAGCGCTGTCTACGAACAAGCAGTTAATGAATAATTTAAGGCAGTATTCTAGACTAGAAAAAAATAAATTTTCCTTCATATTTCCAAAATCACTTTTTTCGGTATGGTTGACACGATATCTCAAGTTTTACGTAACCAATAAACTTGAAATTTGGTGTGAGCCTTCTCTATACATTACTCTATGGCGGGAACTAAAACTATAACAAAATTTCAATTTTTACTATTTTCAAAAAATTGGGGAAGTCAAAAAACTGGTAAAAAAATGTATTTTTTTATTTCAGACAGCCGCCATTTTGCGAAAAATATATTTTTTTTCTTTTCCTTAGTTCGAGCTATAGCCGCATTTGAATTAAGAATTATTTTGGTTTTCTTTTTTAGATAACTAGGAGGGTTGCAATCGTGTCAACCAGGACGCGCCATTTTTTTAGACCCCCCCACCCCCTTCAACACCCTGTAACTTATTGAATTTTTTCGTTTGAATTTTTTTTGTAATGTGTAATCAATATTTGGTAAAATAATGGTTTGGAAAAATATTATATTTTTTTTATTGCACCTGGAAAAATATCTACAATTCATGCTTTTAGACTAGAATACCCCATTAACTATTATTATGTCAAAATATGGCGAAGAGAAGACGTCCCAAATTATTTTATAATTTTCATAAAATAAAACGTGCCTGTTAAAAATAAATTTTAAATAAATCTTAATCTGCCATTGTTGTAGTGTTATGCCATGTTGCACTACCTCCTTTAGCCAACATTTCGGACAGCGTTTCAGTGTCCGAAACGTTGGCTTAAAGAAGGAGGTAGCTAAAATGCTTTTTGGACGTAAAAATCTAATATCGTAACCCATAATCACCTCGTCCATATGGTTTGGGTTTTCATATATTATGTGCAAAACTATTTATTTGTATTCATATTGCATATTTATGGGCAAAAACAAACAAATCAGCAAACTTGCAAAAGAGGGTTTTTTCCTGAAATAATTATATTCATCAGCATTATGAATTATTTTAAGATTACCCCCGTGTCCAGTCCCAGTGTATCTGAATATTTACCGCCCCCAGCTATTTATTAAATCGTTATTTAGGGTTCAGGGTAGACAATAATAACAACATAATGTGGGTGCTATTGGATTCCAGGTACAGGAAGATGCGGACAGTGCCCGCCCGCCCATGCTGAGCTACCGGCTGGTGTCCACACACTTCCTGAAGCAGCCCTAGACAGTGCCATGTGCCGCGAGTGGGACATGCGTCCTCCCCCGGGGTCCGCCCCCCCAGTGCCCCCCGCCCCCGCAGCCGCGGACGATCAGCGATGATCACACCCCCCCCCACTGAACACTGAACACCGAACAGTCCACCATCAGATGACAAACACTTGCTACGACCGTGCTACGCGCTAGCCACAAGTGAATCAGTGCGGTGATACTCATATTATTATTAATTGGACATTTGAATTTCCATTGTTTAGTGCCGCGAGTGTCGGGAAATGATTACCGATAATTTGTAAGTTTCTGCCCGCGAGTGCAACATTATATCGATCGCGAGTGACCCGGGACTCCGCGCGGAAGCTTGCAAGAATACTTACAAATACCACCTACTCACACGTGCACATCTTAATCAGCAGCCTACCTGTCAAGTCACACGTAAGTATTCATGTATGATGTCTTTAAACATAATAAATTCATGCTTTATCCTCGCTATGTATTTTCTTCGTAACACAGTTCCCTGAGAACTGAGCAAGCAAGGCGATATGGAACATACATTCATTTAATTGACTCCGCATGTGATTTGATTGATCGTGACAATCTTTCCACCTTGTAGCTGAGAATGGAAATGTCAAGTACATGAATATGTACCCATGTTTGTGTAGATGTAAAATACGGCCAGCATCAGTCTGAACGATCGTAAACACAGTAGTATCTGCATTTGCACAGCGTAGTAAACACCAGAATTAAATACCACCTGCCATCTTGATTTTACAACAATCATGTTGTTAGATATCTAGAAGCTCATGTGAATTGAGGCGAGTGATTTCCAGTTGGTATCTTATTGGAAGAAAAATCTATTTGGTGAGTTGGTCACGTTACTTGTTTGCATGACATAAAATTTTATTCTCAATAAAAGTTATCTCATGTAGTTAGCACGGTCTATCGATTAAATATTTATCGATAATGTCGTTAAATTGTCATCATTCCCGACAATAGTTCTCGTCGAATAAATTGTAAACCCTTAATCGTTATGAACTGTTGTTTGTTCGTTAACGTTCTGCAAGTCATGCTTGGGAAGTTACCGACATTATCGATAAAACTTTAATCGATTGACCGTGCATACTCTTGACATTTAATAATATTTGGTTGATATAAATAGCGCCGTTTTCGTGAAAAATTACCTCAAGGGCGTTGTTAAATATAAGATCTTAGTTAAAATATTAATTTTTGTAGAGTAAACAATAATATTCAATTAATCCTTCCGAGCTACGCCACTGATCAAGGCCGTGCGGAGCACCTTTATTATTTCCGGTTCCCTGTTATTATATCCGTACAACTGTACAATGTATAGACTACAGGGTGTATAGAAACATTGATGTCTTTTTTAAATAAAATAAAAATAATGGCTTTAGTTGTTCCTAGGCATTAACTCATTTTAAATTGTTTGTTTTTAGATATATAGATGTGTGTATAATATAGTTAAAGTGAATACATTTATATTACTAGTTCATCCATTTTGAACTGTATATTATGTATAGGTATTTAGTATCTACACATGTACATCTTACTTTCGTAGATATAATTATTACTATTCCCAGAATGAGTAATTTTTTTTATTATTAAGTGGATAGGGACCGTTCAAGTATTACGTAATGCAATTTGGGGGAAGGGTGGGGGGTCTTGTATAACGTTACTATGCGTTGCCGGGGTATTGTACGTAATTTTTATTTTGTTCTTCCAAGTTGGCAACCCTTTTCGTTTATGTTTTACGGGGAATCCCTCGACTGTATTGTACGTCATTTTTATTTTATTTTCGTTGTCAAAATTAAATAAAATTGGTAAAAATAGTCACTTGGGTGTTGTAACATTTTGTGAGGGGGAGGAGGGGTACAGAAAAACGTTACGGCGCGTTACATGGGGGGAGAGAGGGTCAAAAATCTTCAAAAATTGCGTTACGTAATACTTGAACGCCCCCGCACCCGGTCGCCGAGAAATTTGAACAATAGGTATTTTACCAAACTGGTGCTGTCACTGTCGCTCTTACTCCCTCGAATACTGAGTGAAAGGAACAACTGCACCTCAGGCTGATAATTCCTAAATAATATCATCAAAATCGATGATCCCATTTTTCTCCTTCAAAACTGGACCGATTTTTTTATTTTTTCTTTACTAACTGTATTAGAATAAAATTTTCCAAGTCTATATGGTTTGCTTTTTTGAAAAAAACATTGTCTAGTTTGTATACTAAACGTCTATTCGTGACGTTCAAACCAGGCAATTTTAGCGATTTTTGGAGGGTCCCAACTCATGAAGTAACTTATCAAAAAAAAAAAAAAAACCTTTGTATTAAAATATATTTGCAGTAGTGTCAAAATAAACAGAGGAAATTGGGGAATACGTCTGTATGGACAAAACACCGCCCGGTTTCATCTTAAACGGTAAAATGACGATGAATTAATGAAAATAAAAAAATTAAAGAATAAATAATTCGATGCAAGTACATAATAATGCATCGTGTTCAAACTGGTAAATATGCTTACATCACAGGGAAAACACGAAACCTCAAACGAATTGAAAATTAATTCTAAATTATGTATTGACATCAAAACACTTTTTTTCAGTTTTTGACTAATTGGTACATAATTTAAGATTCCAAAGGTCGGAATGTTTCGAATGAATATTTTTAGAATCGGGTTTTTCGTATGAAATTCTTTTTTTAGAATGAATCAAGATTATCGATTATTTTTTATCGTAGGATTTCGATTGCGTGCCTGTAAGGTTAGGAACGCACTACGCAACCTGGGGTTAGTTTTAGCTAACTAATTAATCACCGCAGGGGAAGGCAGAGAGTACGCCAAACAACTCGGTATTGGCGCACACTCCTTGCACATTCATATTCATATATCGTCTCATACATACTCTTCTATTATTTTAACTCTGGACATGGCTCGAGCACCTTGTTCACTTAATCGTACCATATTTTACTCGCATGTCTCCGACTTCTCCCATTTACATTCACGTCACATATTCTCCTTACACTCCTTTCGTTGTTCTTTTGCTCTCTATGCCCAAAGCATCTAAGCTGAGTCTAAGCATCTAAGCATCTAAACATGGGTAATTTTAAGAAAGATTTAAGGCCTTCGCTCACGGAGAAACTGAAATGAAACCAGTTGTCAACGCAATCCGAAATTCGTGAGCGCTACCATGGCAACCTCTTAACAAGGCAACCGCCACCCAAGCAAAAGTGCTGGTGCGTTGACAACTGGTTTCATTTCAGTTTCTCCGTGAGCGAAGGTCTTAAATCTTTCTCAAAATTACTTATTATGTATGTTTTCGAATCACTCCTACACAATCTCTAAATTTGCATGAAAATGGTATTCAAGCAAACGTACCAGGCAGCCAAAGATCACCGGCTGCGGAAGCCGGTCGTTACATGGCTATTTCGCAACCAGCCGTGGTTGCCGGCAACTAATACTACTTGCCAATATGTATGTGGCTGCTACACTGGCTGCAAGCATTGATTCCTCAAAATCTTGACTGCCTAGTCCGCAATCTACATCACTATATTGCCAAATTTTGCTCTTATTGCTATTAAGGTGATCCCATAGTCCTTGAAAAATTCGAAATCGTCTGTTTTGCGAGGGATTATAAAATACTTGATAAAACTTGACAACCAATAATAGACAAGGGGCGTCAGGCTCATAAATCCCGAGTTCCGCCCTCCAATACACTGTGGTAAAATTTGTGAAAAATATGAACATTATAATTATATTGAATACTTATTTATGATTATCAAAATACACGGTAAAATTAACAAATCATGGGCCTAATTTGTAGAACAAGTAACTTTCATTTATCAAATTTTACAGGAGGCAGAAAAGACTGTTTTTTAAACCCATGAACCAAGACGAACCGCTCTCCTTCGCACGGAATAGACTAGGTTTATAAAACATTTGAACGTACTTAAGATTTGTATAGTTTATTAATCAAAAATGTTTAATAATTTTGAATTTTTAAATTTTTTTTTAAATATAATTTTTTAGGTAGTTATTAATATGCAATTTACAGTTATTTTAATTAATAAATATGTGTAGGTGTGTGCAACTTTATATGTATGTATGTCTATAAATATAAACATGTGCATAAATGTGTATATATGGATTTGTATTTTATACATATTTTTTCATTCTAAATAATCAGTGTATGCGATAAAAAAATGTATAAAAAAATAATAATAATAATTAAATAACTAATTTTCTACAACACACATAAATACTTGTCCCACTTAATCATAAGCACGTCAACACCTCAGCACAGGTTCTCCTAGTGAGGTGTTCACGAAACATACAATATTACCCACACACAGTTTTACCTTCTCAAACCTACCTTACACCCAACAAAATACTTAAAAAAAAAAAAAATCTTTTTGCTTACTGCTACTGAAAATTAACGTTTTATTGTACTCCTTTGTAAACCTCTGTAATCAATTGTAAAATTGTGTATTCAAGAATAGACATAAATAAATAAATAATAAAATAAAAATAAAAGACTCCACCTTCCAATAATATTAAAAACGCAATAATTAACACACAAGAAACATTTCACTTAGAGGAGTAGATCGCCAGCGGTCGCAGGTATTTACTGTCTGTTACTGACGACCTATAAAGTTCGCAATAGGTGACAAAAAACGCACACAAACAAAAGGTCATTTTCAACTGTCAAACAAACAAATAATAATCTCAAAAAGGTATATCCCAAGGGCTCGAACAAGATAAAATCGTGGGAACGCATAACTGACCCTTTGACTAATGGTTGCGTTTTAGAAGAGAAATATTATTACTTAATATTATCTTGTTCAAACCCTACTTTCGCTAGAACCAAAGTTTCGGAATATTTCCGAAGAATCCCGAAGATCTCCGGGTGGCCGTGCGGCGCGCGGTTAGTCGTTTTTTAGATACGTTTAGTACAGAGATGGGCAAACTTTTTAACGAAATGGCCAGATAAATCAAAAAATTATCTAGGCGGGCCGGAAAACAATTTAATAAAATAATTTTTTAAAAGTGATATACTTTATTTTTTAATTTTTACATCAAACATAATATTAAGTATGTTATATGCTACAAAGGCAAAAAGTAACAAAAATTAATTATTCTTTAGAAGAGTATGAAGGCGTATGTGACAGATGAAACTGTGACTGAGCTTCTAAAAGTTTTTCATAATCTGGTAGAAACTGGGATGAGCTGATTCGCAGTGGTGGTCAGTCAATCGGTTTCTAACGCTGTTTTTGCGAAGCTTCATAGTAAAAAACACCTGTTCAGATGTAGGAAGATGCAAACATCGCAATTATCTTCTGAGCGTGAAATTTCAGGTTTGGGAAACTTGATTTTGACAGGGCCTTGTAGAACTCAATTTTGGATACGTTGAGAAACAGTTGCTTCAATTCAGTGTTACATTGCAACTCAATCAGTTCGAGCTGCAATTCTGGTTTGACTGATTCACAATCTATATTAAATGGCGTGTTAAAAATGTCCAGGTCCTGTTCTATAACTTTGAAGTCTTGGAATCTTCGTTCAAATTCTTCCTGAAGACATTCACGCTTTTCTCATAGTTCTTAAGTTGGTCCTCCCTAACTGCAATAGTTTTTAGTCTTGGAAAATGAGTAAAGTCTTTCTTGACTAGTTGTTTGGAAAATAGATTCAATTGCATTTTGAAATACATGATATGATCCCAAATATCACTGATTAATTGATTTCTTCCTTGGAGTTTAAGTTTAAATTTATTGATGTATCTGAGATCTGTAAAAATGCAAAGTCTGAAAGCCATACAATATCTTCCATATGTTCACATTCGTCCATTCCTTTTTCTTCCATGAAAAAGTCGTCTTTTAAATCCCAAACTCGTCCGAAAACTCGTCAATTGGTAAATTGTGGTAGGGTTATTCAAAACAATGTCGCGGGCTGGATTGACTAGCCTGAAGGGCCGGACTTGGCCCGCGGGCCGTACTTTGCCCATGACTGGTTTAGTATGACATATTTCGACGTTTTGGGATTTTTTACTACGAGCTTCATTCAAGCTACGGGGCGCTTTGTTCTGGCGCGCGGATTGGTATGTACCTACCTCTGTTCCTCGGTTCCTCGTTCCTAGCCGCCGTATTAGGGGGCGGGCGGGCGGGAACACTGCGTTTATTTGGCCGCAAAACATTGTTAGATAGGTAATTAATTGTGATTATATTTAAAGATTGTGCTCAATTTTATAATTAAACACATTACATAGAAATACAACGAGCCGAAATAAGGTAAATTGTTGTTCAATTTTGTTGGCGGTTCAGCGCACCATTGAACGTTTGCGCCAGCCGCGCCTGCACAATAGTCTCAACTTCTGCTATTTGGAGTCGGTGAGACTATGGCATCCCCAATTGGGGTATGTTGTGAGGCTGAAGGTAGCGAGGAAGAGAAAGAGATTGGGAAGAGGAAGGTGGGGAAGTACCTCACTATTCAGATCTGGTCACTAAGCAACGTATCAATTTCGAATGTTGGTCTTACACCAGGGCGATACTGGGAGTATCTTCCATTCCGGAACATGCCATAAATATACCATAATATATTATATTTAATTATTTGAACCCGCAACCATCGGATCGCTAGACGAGAGCCTTTCCCCTCAAACACGGAGGCCGTCAAATACATTTGACCAGGAGGCCTACAATTATATTTGAACTGCTAATAAATTGGATTGTTTAAAATTCTTCTGAACAATTTGCATTTATTTAAAAATAAAAATATTGGAAATAACAATTTTCAACAAAAATATTCACCAACAGCTTGGCGGTTAACAACTGAACGGGAAAGCTTCGGACTGTAATTTAGGTATTAATACACAAAAAAATATATTTAATCATTCCCCGAAAGTAAGAACTTGGCAATAAAAGTTAATTAATTAAAGTTAATAAGTTTCTCTTCTACGGAGATTTGATGTGCATAGTTAGATTTATGCCAGTGTTATCAAGGTAAAAATAATTAAGTTCATCAATGTTGCGGCGGAATTTTAAAAATCGCGTTTTTTTAAATAAAAATAATATAACTTATTCAAAATGTGAATCGAGTACTTCAAGGAAGTCGTTTTATACGGAAAATGAAACGAATTTATTAATATTAAATTGTTAACCATGTATTGAAATTTGCTCACTGTGCGGTACTGTTGTCACTGTTTAATACTCAAAAGCGCGCCAGATTTAAAATTGTAAATGTCAAATCATAGGCAAAGTTATTGCCTACTTCAAACGACATTTGGCAACAGAATTATATATATTTTTTTCAAATACGAGTATTATTATATAAATAAAGTAAATTATAAAGTGGTTAACCGGTTCATTCAAACATCTACATATATAATTAGGAAATTTAAAAATCGATTGTACGTAAACTCGAATAACATTTTACGGCGCAGAGAGTCACTAAGTCGAAGACAGGTCTGTCCACCACAACGGTTGGGTGGAGAATGCGACAAAAAGGCGGTGACGATTGTGTGGTCCTTATGTCCATGGCATAAGTTTCACTTTGAAATAACATTTTTGTCGAATGCCGGCGGTCTTGGTTGACGTAAAAAATAACAACGCGAAAATGCACATTTTATTTTATTTCGTGAAGTTCATGCATAAATATCAATTTTTTTCGCGATTATCATAAAAGAAACTAAATTTGCCACATTATGCAATAAAATTAAATCCGAAAAAGGGTTTATAAGTAGGAGAGTTTGCACTTGAAAGTGTTTTTTTATAGACCTAATACTTTATTTTTTTCTAGGCTTATTAAAAGACTTATAAAAAAAATGACCGATATTTTTAAGGGCCAAGATACGTTCTACACGCAGTATTTAATTGAAGCATATATAATACTTCCAAGCGATTAAATTTTCAAAACAAAAATACACGATTTTGTATGATTTTGCAATACGTCGCATGGCTTCATCTTAAGGGGATCCAATAGTCCAGGGAAAACGGAATTCACGCCCTTTGTGGGAGGAGTTAAAAAATATTTGAGAAAAAGCTTTTGGAATGGTTGAAAAAGTTATTTGAGAATTTTTTTTACAGGTTGATTTTGTAAAGGCCTAAAAAAAACATTAACCCCTTTTTTACACATTGTTTATTCTAATAACAAGGAAATTTAAAATTGATTTCACGGAACCGAGCGACGTGGAGTCACACGTCTGTTCCCTGCTCCGGCCAGGGCGGTTCTGAAAGAAAGTAGGGTGTGGCAAGCCAGTAGTCCTTCGGTGAACGACATAAGGGTCACTTTTAAAATCCTAATTCGTCGGCTGCCGGCCGTATTGTAAAATAACAACGCAAAAATTCATATTTTATTTTATTTTGTTAATATTGGGCGTAAATATCAATTTATTTTGCGATTATCATAAAAGAAACTAAATTTGCTACAATAAACAATAAAACCATATCCGAAAAGATGTTCATAAGTGGGAGAGTTTGCACTTGAAAGCGTTTTTTTATAGACCTATTACTTTATTTTTTTCTAGGCTTATTAAAAGACATAAAAAAAATGACCGAGATTTTTAAGGGCCAAGATATGTTCTACACGCAGTATTTAATTGAAGCATCTATAATATTTCTAAGCGATCAAATTTTCAAAACAAAAACACATGATTTTGTGTGATTTTGCATTATTGACTATGGCTTCATCTTAAGTGTTATTCAATAACTTCGATTTGGCGAGTCTCAAATTTGTCGCCTACTGCGTATAGCGAAAAAGCGCATTCATCATCATTGATTCGAGCTGGTGAAGGAATCGCATGCTAAACGATCAAAATAATTATCACTGATTGATGATCATTGATGTGCCAAACGGTTCCCACTTATTGCTACAGTGACCCTGATAGTCCTTGACCTTCAGACTTGTAACTATATTAATGCACTATTGAACTGACTGTAGTTAGCCGGGGGGCATGACTTTACCTTTGCTTCTTGAATGTTCCGCTGTATACCAGTATTCCAGTACGTATACAATACTGAACGCTGTACTTCTGCTAATGAATAGAGTACCTAGTGGTAAACTCTCCCCATCGCCAATCGCCATACTACGTCTGTAGTCTGTATTACATCGGCCATAGCATAACATAATATACATGTGTGTGTCTGATATTCCTATAGCGCGTATTTTTAGTTCACCACTAGTTGATGTTTGTTGTTTGTGTGTAGACTGTAGGGTGAGGTGACCATTCGTGTTGGCTTTACCAGTACAATTATTAGTATCAATTTGGGAGGTTAAAATGGATACCGCAGCCCCGGGTACCGTTTATCGGATGACCAATCTGCCATAGGTCACTCTAAGGTGTTCGCTACGTTTGGCGACTTGGCAGGGATGTCCGGACTCACGGGGCGAGCTCTCTAGGTCTTGGCGGCGGATGTGTCTGCCCGCCTACTGCATGGTCGATCTGATTGAGAGAGTCCTTTTGACCCTTCCAGCCAGATGGATTCATACGTCACTGCTGGTCACACTGACCCCCAGATTCCTACCCACCTCTCATATCTTTTCCTTTCCAGAACTTCCTCAAAAAAATCCGCACCATAAGTGATCCTCTAAATAAAATTGACTATACTATTAAATATATAACTAAATAGACCCCGATGGAAATTATTTTCCTCAGGGTCTCCTGTACGGTGCTAATGTAAAAAAAATGTGTACAGTTCACACGTGGTAGAAGTGAAACCTTCATAAAACTAAAGTAGACAAGAGTGGGGAGGCTAGGCACCGCACGATTATTCTATTTCATTCTCTCACAGGATAAATCCTATAGATGTATGTTTTTGTCTTTTTTTAGTGTTACTTTTTCGTTTAATCGAGTTTCAAATCTCAACGGTGCTAAAGAAGTTTTCACTTCAAAAGTATTTTCTTGTTTTTTTCTATCCTGGATAGTCTTTATCCCAATCTAGTAGCCAAAACATTCAAAGGTCTAATGGTAGTCATAAATCTATTCCCAAAAAAACACACATACCCAATTTTTTCATCATTCATTTTTAGAAAGCGGACCACTCGCGACGGTAAATCAACTATCCAAATATGATAAAACCAGGGATAACATTTGGACACGATGTAATTAATATACATGTTACTGTAAAAGCCCGTACTACGGTAAATCCTAAGATTTACCAATATACGGGCTTTTACAGTAACGTATATAAGTTTAATTTTCAAAAACTCTTTTTTTCAGAAAAATGTCCTGGTTTACATAAAAAATAGTCACCTTACTCTAAAAATAGGGCGTGCGTGATGTAGGATGTAGGTAAACATTCACACAAGATATTTTAATATGTTGCGGTAGTGTTGACGGTGTGATTGTTTATATTGCTGTATAAATTGGTATCTAGGCACTTGATTCACGATTATTTTATTATTGTGTAATATTTGACGCTAATATAAATAGAATAGAATACTTAATTGCAAAGCTACATATCAAATAAGCCCCGCTACATGTTCTACCCCGCTACCTATTCTAATATATCATAATTTAATTAATAATAAGAATATATAAGTTATAATAATAACATTTAGGTACTTAGGTATATAATATTTATGCGTTTTACGTATTAGATACCTACTCGCAACTCTTCGTAGTAATAATAATTTTCGCCGTTTTCAGTAAATGCTCGATTTACGTCTGCGCTAACGGTTTGTGTACAAAACAGCACCACTTTACTTAAGGGCTTAGATTAGATGTTATTTTTAAACAGCCCACTCGAAAAGAAGGAAGGAATATTACAACCTAAAGCACACGGGTTGGGAAATAGCGAATTATTCCGTGTTTAGATTACGCCAAGTCGACATAAACGCGCGAATACACTGAATACATCCATAAATCGCAACATACACACATGCCCGGGCGTGTACGGGGCTAAGAACGCGCTAGAAGTCGAGCCAAAAATCACTGGACATCAATTCGCGAGTTTTTCTCTGATGTTCAACATCTACCACGCGACATGGTGCAGTCAGCTCACAGCAGTCGGTAGTCGGTGCCTCCAAGTGACAGCCAAACCCAACTAATGTAATGGAATTCATTCCGCGCACGAAGTAATAGCCAAGTTGTGTCTCGCTGCATGCGAGTGTTTTCTGTTTACACCGCGCTAGCCGTCTCCGAGGTTATTTACGCAGGTAATTACAAACATTTTAGCGATTAATAAAGTTGCTGTGTGTTCACCCATTGTATTGACGGTTTGGTATTTAAAAAATAAGCTCTGCACCATAAAATAGTAGAGTTTGCGTAGGTAAAATTTCTTTACACAGAGAATAAAGTGAGGAATGTAAACATGTCGAGATAACGAGTAACCTGCGGCGACTGCCGGGCTGCCTTCGTCTGTCGCTCGGGAGAGTTCGGCTCACCCGAAGTTCTGCTCCTCTTATCAATCAGACGGATATAATATTATGTGTGTAGGTACTGGATACTGGTAGGTAGGCATGTTTTTATGATTTATCAGCCGCAGTAGTAGTACAGTTTAGTACTTTTGGTGTGGAGTCCAGTAGTCAGCTGATGCATGATGTTACGAGCGCTGAGCGGTCCGGTCATTATTAGATTCCCCCGCTGGAGTAGGACTGTAGGACCGATATAATGTGTTGATATCTCCGCAGCTGCGGTTCCGGCCGTGGGAGGCGTTGGCGAGCAGCCAGTCTAGCAGCCATTGCGCATCTGCTGCAGGCCATCATAGGCGCCGCCAGACACTGCTTCGTGAGTACTTACTGCAAACAACCAACTGCATGCTACCTGCCTGTACAGCTGTAACCCGCCCGCAACCGCACCGCAACCGCATCGCAACCGCACCTTTTCACACCGCGCTATACAACCTGCTTCTTCCACTTATTCCTGCTAAATTGTTATTAGAATCAGGGGCGGATCTAAGACTTAATATGTCAGTTTGGGTATGCTGTGAAAATGATGCATTTGAGACACAGGACTCGGAAATCAATGTATCAATTTTTTCTTAGGGCCCCAAATTCGGAGGAGGCCGCGACTAGGTGCTAAAACGATACACATTGATGACACGGGACTTTCAAAGATTTCACCTGCGGTGCTTTTCCGTGTCCTTGTGAGGGTTGAGGAAGTGGAAATTTTGTTATAACCCTCACAAAGACGGGTGAAATTTTTTACATGGTACCCTCAATGGGGGTATTATGTGGTGAGGGAGTAGAAAATTAATTAATACATTTAAAAAGACACGGAAAAAGCGCTGCAGGTGAAAATTTTTCTTGGTCGCTGACAAACCAATAAATGCTTCCGATTTTTATTTTTCGGAAAGTAGTATCCCAACAAAATTTAGATGGAAATCCTTTCTTAAACGGAAATATTTTAGTATAGTTTAAAACGAAAACCTTTAAAACATATCAGCTTAACCGGCTAGTAGCCGAGTGAACAATTCAATGCTAAGTCCTCCATCATTACGAAAGCAACATTTTCTACTTATAGAAATATTTATAATATTTCTTTCGAAGTCCTGTGTCCTCAATGTATTTACATCATTTAAACCTAGCTGGGGCCCCCTCCGAGAGTGTAACTTTATTATAATTAATAATAATGCAATAATAGCGCCGTTTTCTGGACAAAATAATCTTAAGGGCGCTTTAAATATTAAGTAAGGCGTCCCGGACCGGGCCCGATGATTGGGCCTGAACCCTCGCGGCGGCCCTGTCTATGGGCATAACTAGTCAAGCTCGTTCCGATGTCGTCGACGTTCGTCCCTTGTCACGCGTCTTCTTTGAAAACGAAAAAGACAAGATACTAGAACGATGACATCACGTACGAGCTCCCGCTGAGACTAGCATATTTTTTTGAAGTAAAACTTCTTTACGCACGCTTGACTTCGGGAGTAAGCTGGTGAATGCGTGACGAGAGCGTTACGAAAAGTGTGATCGGGAGAGGCGAATGAAGCATAAAGAAGTTTTACGTCAGTCGTGTGGTCTAAAGCACACTCGTTTTTTTTAAGAAGGACAAACATTCCCGGATTACGAATAACCCAATAATGATTGAAAATCTCCCACTACCACCACAATAAGCCGAAAATGTTGCTTGAGTCGTGATGGTGGACTTGCCAGCCGAGGAATCGAACACGCGACTAAGCTGACCGGTATGCATGAGTTTCAGGCCCCGCTTGCCCGTAGAGTAAAGGCGGAACTACGGAGGCCGAGAGGCTCAGCAGTGCAGGGGAGAGGGGGGGGAGTCAGCTTTTGCTGAAATGCTGACCGTCAGATCCGCCTCTGATTAGAATGCACTTTGATTATTTACTGATTTACATCATTTTAAATGGGTAATTTAAAACAATTGACAGTCATAATAACAAGGCGTCGAAGTTATAAAACATCGCAATGCTCACAAATAGAATGGGGTACCTAAGTACTTACTTACCTATGTATTTCATACTTATAGCGAGTATTTTTTTCCGAGACTGTGATGCGTGTGAAAATATCGTTTCCCTGGTCGTGTAATAGGGAGTTGGAGAGAAAGGGCAAGAATTAAACAACTCAGAACCATCTCAGATAAGTCATTTAGAGCATAGGTTCTCAACATGGGCGATAACGGCCCCCTGAGGGCGTTTCAGACCTTCAGGGGGGCGGTAGAAGGCCAAGAGAAAATTGGGGGGCGTTTCAGGCTTTCAGGGGGGTGGTAGGAGACCCAGAGAAACCCGTCCCATCCCGCCCCCATCCTATATCCTCTGCAACGGAGGGGGCGTAATGGGATAGGATGGGGCAGTTGGAGGGCGCTAAAAGAGAAAATATTCTCAAAGTGGGCGGTGGGCAAAAAAAGGTTGAGAAAAGTTGACTTAGAGCGATAAAAAAAATATATAAATGTATATAAAAAATTAGGTTCGGGTTATCGGCTAATTTAAAATTATTTTTTTCATAGCTTTTATGATTTTTCAAGGAGGTGATGAGTTGACTATTCTCAGTTGGCGTGGAACCCTGAAAACTAAATAAACTGGTGACCGGCCAACTCGGAATGAAACCAACTCAGAACCACCTCAGAAAGGTCATAAAGAGTGATGATTAAAAAATATAAAAATTGGTTAAATCGGTTAGGTTAGGGTTAACGGCTATTTTAAAATTATTTTTTTCATAGATTGACTTTTCAAAGACTTGTTGAGTTGACTTAATTCTGTGTTGGCATGGAACCGTATAAACTAGCTGAAGTCCCCGGCGTTGCCCTGGCTTTATGTATGTAAATCATAGACAGTGACCTTCCTCTTGTTTTGAAGGTCGAGTGTGCGAAATTTCATCAATCTCGATAAACTACAGATTTGTACAAAAATCGAAAACACGCCATCGGCCCGTTGTCCGCCACAGACACTCATTTTAATATAGGTAGATATAAATAGATTCGTTTGGTTTCTCGATTTATCTTCACTAGAAAAAACTATGCTTATTGAGCAGTTCTACAAAATCGTTATCATAGGTCGAACGTTGACCAGAATCACACCGGGCATTTTTTTTTCACAAGTGCAATGTAAACATGTTTCTGCCTTCAGTTGAGGGAGAAGATCCCTCTAACTGGAAGCAGGGCCAGCCCTGACTGGGAGCATGGCCCCCGACACCCCCACGGCCGTGGGAGTCTCGCAGCCCCGGGCCGTTCAATGTAAGTGGGCATTTATGTATAGGTAGTATTCATGGTGGTTCACCTCTTTATCGCAGAATTTTGGGCTTTACTGCCCTTAGCTTGTGGGCGTTGATACTACCTTTTGGGGTTTGACAGAAAGAGCTGTTAAATTAGAATATAGTTTCCTGGATCAATACCATTCATTAATAATAATCAGTGTCTTGACGGTGAATTTGAACCCCCTACAAGAGCAAAAATTTCGGCCTGCTCAGAAATCCTTGTCCTCAACTCTGTATTCTGTACTCTATGGTTATTTCCGCCTGAGTTTTGGAAGTCGGTGTTGTCCGCGTATAAAATTTTAGAATTTTCAGGGTTAAACTACTGAAAACTATTATTATATTTTGAAATAATTATTATTCATTATGGTACCTACCTACTGAAGAACCGATGAAGGTACCTTTTCTGATGTCAATGATTAAAAGACGTCAGCATTTAAGTGCTATGGCTTAGTAAGTGGTTAATGATTAAAATCGATCGATATTTGATGTAGGTAAGCATTCAATCTTTTAAGTATTTTTTTGTTAGGGATTACTCGACGTGAATTTCCACTCTCATGTGTCATTAGCAGTTAGCAGCTAGAGTCATTCAGACTAGTGTTGATTACGTACGTAATTCCTGCGGTAAATATTATTTGGTATTTAGTACGAGTATTTAGTTAGTCAAATAAAAATGAGATCGGGATTCGCTTTCGATTGACAAAGTTGGCATATTAAATTCTATCGATTTATTTATGTATTGCTTATTCAGGGAACTGTTTTTGTTGTTTTAATTTTTGTACATTAACATAAATATTAATAAGCCAAGGAAAATCCCCTTTTCGGAGAAAATTCGTAAGAGCAAAAATACGACCTTGGGAGCATTTCAATTGAAAACAGTTCAGGAAAAATATTGAATTCCTCTGGGATGCGAAAATATTATCCGTTTTTGCTGCATTTCCACGCAGTTCCGTTGTTTGTTGCTTTATAAATTTATTTAAAAAAAATGCCTACTGATAATATTGTGCTGTAAGTAGGTAGGTACCAGTGTTGCCAGATACATGATTTTTACCATGTTTGCAAGTTTTTTGGGGTCTTTTATACCTCTATGGTTTTTTTACCGGTCACCAAAAATATGTACCTATTTTAGAGTGAGATACAAATGATTTTTAGCGTTGGTCGCGTGGAGGAATCCCGAATTTTGAACTAGTTCTTGAACTTCAGTACGGGTTCACAATGTCTCTTTAGCTAATTATTATATTTGTAAATAAATAATATGAATGTATTAATCAGTATATTAATACGTGAAGCAAAAACTTTGTACCCCTTTTTACGAAAATTGCGCGGACGGAGGAGTATGAAATTTCGTAGGCTTATAGTTTATATGGAGAAGGAGTGCAGAATGATAATATTTTTTTTAAAGTATGCATAAAAAATCAATAAAAAAAACATGACAATTATGGTCGAATTTCGACCATTGGGCGACCACTAGTAAAATGAAATACATCGTGTAACTTTAATTAGAAACCTACACTAACTTGTGTAAAATGTAGAAAAAATAAATTCTCATGGATATGATTTTTTTTTATTATTTAAAATGGAGTTCTACAACAATGCTTGAAACGGTAAAAAATATATATATTTATATTATTTGTATGGTGTTTTTTTTTTCAAAAACATTTTTTTTTCTACCATTCAAAGGATATCATAGATAATTTACTCAAGTACCCTTGTTTTCTTATTTAAATTTTCAATAAAAAGCTTACATTTAACTTGTTTATTTTATCCTTAAAATTACAGTAAAACATTTTTGGGATATGGCATCATTGGTAAGTACTTACTTACTTGAAGGATAAATTAGTAAATAATATGCCCGCTTTTTCCTTCCATGCTTTACTTGTAGGTAGGTACCTAATTGGGCATTATTTTAAAACTTTTCATTTGGTTTTCACTTGATGTAGATAGGTATTTGAGTTGTGGTGTTGATGATATATGTATTGTTGAATTTGTTTGTTTGCTTGGTGTGATTGCAGTGCGGCGCAACAGAGGAGGAGCAGCGCGTGGTGCAGGACAGCGGGGACATCTTGTCCTATGAGGGTCAGCAGACGGGGAAGTACATGGAGCCGGGGAACACGACGGGCGGACAAGGACAGACAGCCAACTCCAACACAGAACACACTGGCACCTGCGCCATCATCTCCAAGATGGTGTCCACCTACATCAAGACCTCCACCCCTGCCGACGGGGCGACCTTAGTCAACATTGACGAGGTAAAGCGCAAGCCATTCGCCAACCAACTCCTGCCATCTGATCTGATTTACAATTTATCAGATGTTGAAAAGTTTCTGCCCAAAATCGAGGAAAATGCTAATGTAGAAGACTTCTGCGGAGAAACATTAACCCGCAAGAGGAAAGAGAGGCAAGACTCAGGCAGCTTTTCTGCGCACGAGTGCAAAGTCACCAGGTCTAATAGTGAGGAGCGGTCGGTGGAGGTGAGGATAGTCTCCGAAGACAACATCCGCCGGGTGTCCTCTCATGAAGACTTTGAGAAGTACAAGAAGCCAGTAGGCCGCACGCAAGCGCAATCCGCTTCATCGCACGCGCAGAGCAGCGAAGACAGCCACCTGCCCCTGCGCGCTCACAACCGTCTTGAGACCAGCAGCGACAGTGTGCATGTTAAAGATATTAATAAATCCGCTATGATCGGTGAAAAGTTTTCTAGATTCTCGGTTCAAGATCTTGACAATGAGAATTCTCTTGAATATTACGGTAACGTGAGGCAAAAATACAGTAAAAATGATAGCTCTCCTTCGAGATCCAGTATTCACGAGTATATCTTATTTCCCAAGAAAATATCTCCGAACCGGGATCCTAATGCTTTTGGGAGGGCTCAACTGTGCGAGCCCGCGGGGGCCGGGGAGGGCGCTTGGGAGATGGAGAGCGAGGCGGCCGAGAAGGCGCGCAGCAGCGAGCGGCGCTCCCGAACTCGCCGCGCGCCCCAGCGCCGTCAGCCCAAGCATCTACCTGGCCCCACCTCGGGCTCCCTCAAAGAAAATGATCTCATTTCCAACGAAAACCCTTCTCGGAGAAGCAAGAGGAGTGGAAATAATTCTAACCAGAGAGATTCTTTCAGTTCCATTATGCACGATTCGCAAAATAACATAAGTTCCGTAAATAAATCCAAAGGGAATTACGAAAGGATATATGATGAAGAAGACTCTAAACATTTTAATCCTGAAAAGGAAATTGGTCAAACAAAAAATCACTTCAAAAATACAACCTCAAAAAATGAAAATGCCAAAAAAATGCGTGACAGATCTCAAAGTCCCAGTGTTCACTCTCAGTCTCCATTGAGGAAAACTCCTTTTATCGATTTAAAAACACTACACCAGCAGCTTGGGAATGATGCGCCAGTTCCCAGTGTACCTGTAAAGTTTTCAGATTTCCCCAATGACAGTGAATCTTTTGAAAATTTATACAATTTTCACGATGACTCCGAGCCATTACTTGATGATAATATTGCGGGGTACAGCAAGGAGATCTCAGAGATACAGAACCAAAAAAGGATATTACCTGACATCTGTGATTACGGATCAATCGAAGCACTTGGTGGAAACTTAGTTATTGAACCCGATGAACGGCTTAACAAAATTAGCAAAAAGATACAAACCTTGAAAAAGAAGATTGCAAAATGCGAGGTAGACTTTGAATTGCTCCACGGGTTTAGAGCATCGCATGCTGATAAGATGAATGACAGTACTTTAAGGAAAATGTACGCAGAAATGAGGAAACTCAAATATGAAAGGAAGAGTATTAAAAAAGGACCAAGTGAATCAATACTTCGGGCAATGCCCATTATGTCCCACGAT
Source organism: Glyphotaelius pellucidus (assembly GCA_936435175.1). Lineage (NCBI taxonomy): Eukaryota > Metazoa > Arthropoda > Insecta > Trichoptera > Limnephilidae > Glyphotaelius > Glyphotaelius pellucidus. The sequence continues at coordinate 6,626,215 of OW386537.1, read as the reverse complement.
GAACAGTCACTGAAGACTAAACCTATCGCAGATGTGGTTTTGGAAATTGAACGGGTAAGGAGTTTATAAATTTACCTACATATAAGTATTTTCTATTCAAATGTATTTTATTAGAATGGAGTAATAAGGGGTTGCTTTTGTTATCAGCGGCTGGAAGCTAAACGCAGTGCACATGGCCGCCCTGAACAACTGGAGAAGTGTTCACGCGCTCAGCTGGTGGATGAGAAGGCGGCGGTGCAGAGGGCGCTGCTGTGGCTGGAGGGAGCCCGCGGCCGACCCTCCTCGCGCCCCGACCGTGACACGGCCCGGCCCCTGTACGACCGCTACCGTGTGGTCAAAAGGCTCGTTGCTAGCTTCGACGCTGTGAGTTAGCCTTTCTAAATTCTGGTTATATTATCTCACGGTAACATTGAGTTTTACATGATTTATAATTAGCAATATCATTTTCTTTCAGATGAAACTTAACTGTAGCAATGAGTTAGCGACTATAATGGAGAATGAAGCCCTGCCATTTACTAGTTCAGACAGTCCTGAAGAATCTCCGGAATCCATGGATAAGGAAAGTAACAGCGACGCAGACAACAAAGACTCGTCGTCAGAAAACAAGGAAATAGACGAAGGGGCATCATCTTCTGCCAAGTCTACGGCGAGTGACCAGGCTGTTCTGCTGGTCGAAGAGAAAAGAGATGTTATCAATGAAAACCTACATATTCTGCCACTCCACGAACTCAACAAGTTACTTGTAGAAGCCAAGGGGATGAAGCTGAGCCTTCGAGCCACCATCAAGACGATGGAAGCCAACTATGAAGACCTCAACGGGAGAAGCTTGACCGGAGATGATAAAGAATTAATACTGCAGACTTATGCCAAATATAAAGAAACCAAGGCTAGAATACGACTTCTAACAGCCTTAGTCAATAAACAAAAAAAGATGTAAAAGAAGACGTAATTAAGCGAATGTTGTTTGAGAAACTATAGAAATACAAAGATGCACGTTTTATATATTTACATATTATGTTTTAGACTTGAATATTTTATGCTTGCTGGCCGAGCGGTATGCGTTCCTTTTTTAGGTTTTAAACTCCAAATTAACCAAGTAAATTTTCTAATTATTTTGGAGCTCGCTTGTACTTATTAAAATTGTAGTGTATAATCCTTTATAATAAAGATATTTTTTCTTGAAATAAAAACATTAAAAATATTTCTGTTTCATTTAAAACAAAAAAACATTTTTAAAAGTTTCTTTAAAATAAAATTCAACCTGGCAAAAACAAAATATCTAAAAAAAAATGTTTAAAAATAATATACATATTTCTTACAGCTGAGCTTTCATTTTGTTGGATTTGCTGTTTTTGACAAAATCATTATCTAAAAATTAAACAATTTGTTCAAAGAAAATTTTTATTGAGATTTCACAACATTCTACATTTTGAGTATTGCTAATCACAGGATATGTGAATATTTCTACTTTCTAATAAACAGATAAATATATACCACTATCGGATTGTAATTTTTTAAAGATGATAAAAAAAACCTAATATTTTAAAACAAAAATATTGAATGTCTAATGGATTGACTGACAAATGGAATTCAATTGAATAAAATTGTTTTGGTAATTCAACATCATTTTCAAAAGTGTTTTGTTCATGCTGACGTAAAAGATAATTTTTTATCATTACAGACTACTTATATATAAACAATTTAATTCAATTGAAACGTAGACAAATGGTTTATTAGGTGACTATAATTCAAATACCACCAGACAATCAATATTTTTTATTAATATCAATACATAATTGTGTAAACATGTTTGATTAATTCAAGCTCGCAATAACATAAAATACATAATATTTTGTTCAATAATAATATAATAATTATAAAAAATTGTGTTTCGATGATAAAAATAGGAACAGTTCCTTGGAAAAATCCGGAACGTTCTCGTAAATGCGTAATAATTAATATTAAAAAAGAAAATCTTACCTAATATTTTTTGTTCCTGTAAGAATTAACCAAACATTGTCTACCTTCAGAAATATAATAAAATTTGTAAATATAATTTTATAATAATGAAAATAAATCATTTCAATGAAAAAATATTTCATGAACAAGTAACATTTGATCTTAAAGAAACATACATACATTGTTTAACAATTTTATTATGTGACATAATGTATCTTCAATGCAAATCTTCACGATGTTTGTTTTTCAATTATTTATTTGAACTGTACGAACAATGTTCTTCGATAATAAAATAATAAACTTTTCAGGTTATATTGACAAGTGTAAGGGGACATCCATTTAATTACGTGAGCTGTTTTTTTTTTCAATTTAGACTCCCCCCCCTCCCTTGGTGAGATTAAGTGAGATTTGGTGGGACCCCCCATACCCCTCACATGAGATTTACTTTCGAACTCTCGTAATAAATGTTTTCAAAAGCCTTCAGTAGTAGCCATTTTGAAGTTGACATGAGATTTTTATTGGGGGGTCAATAAATGTTTTCAAAAGCCTTTAGTAGTAGCCATTTTGAAGTTGACATGAGATTTTTATTGACCCCCCCCCCCCCCCCTCAGTATGATATTTGATAAGATTTCACTGGACCCCCCCCCCCCCCCATTTTGAGCTCACGTAATTAATGTATGCCACCTAAAATGCTTTGTACGTATGACAGATAATGGCCTACAAGACAACATAATTACAGTATGGATAAGAAAGATATTAATAAAAAAAATACAGTGAAACCCTATTAAGAAGTTTTATGGCTTAAGAAGTTTGGTTTTTTCGGTCCCTCGGCCCAAGTTGGCCCAATTTTTCCCACATATGATAAGGTTTTCCTGCTTAAGAAGTTTGTTTTTTCCGGTCCCTTGGAAAACTTCTTAAAAGAGTTTCACTATTGGTAACGCAATATCATTGTAAAAGTATTGATCGTAGTATGATCCTGTTTACGGGAAAATGCATCTCATGATGCACCAATAATTCATGCTTCCGGCAATATGCGTAAGCGCACTATCTATTTATCTGTGGCTTTAATAGAAAAAGTACCGAGTCTTTCTGTGATTAAATAATATCACGGAAAATGCAGTAAAAGGTTCAATGAATCATTTCCGCGTTTGTTCAGAAAATAAAACTTGTTCGTGAAATATTTTCTTTAGATAACATGTGTACCGTGTACACACACAGATAACTTGTTAAATAAATGGCTCATAATATAATTATATAATATTATGAAACTGTTAAATAAATGACTCATAACAATATTTCATTATGTCAGTGGTATCGTTTAACATTACAATATACTGTACTTACAATAATCTCTAACTTTTAATTTTTCTTATGATGATTCTGGGAAAATGGTAATTATAATAGACCATATTTTTGTTCTATTGGTAAAGCTGCTATCTGGGGTAACTTACTGTTTAGGTTGTTTTTATTTATCGGTACATAAGTGTTAATTTTGATGAAAAATAAATAAAATTCTAATATGAATCGTGTAAATAATAATATTATATGTGTTCGGTGGGAAAGAGGTTGCAGTTTTCAAACAACATATATTGAAATCCTGAATTAGTAACAAAATCAGATTATTATTGTGATTGATTTACCAAAAGGGGTAAAAATATATTTAAACGCTACAGACAATTTATATACTTGCATTCACCATTATAAACATTTGACAAAACAATAGTTTTGCAATATCTTTATTATATTTAAAAAAAAGTTGAGAATGAGAATGTTATCTGATGGCATAGATTTGAAGTAGTCGCTTTGACTCCAAGGCGATGGATTCCACTCCGCATGAAGACGCTCACGAGTGGTTGAAGGCCAAAGGCATTGTTAAGTTTGAATCTCCAGAGAAGGTCTGAATACAATATGACAGTTAGTGTATAAGTATTGTTGTTAAAGAAGTACAATGTCTGGCCAACGAGGATTATATAAAACTATTGATTATTTTGTAATTTTAGTGTAAATAAAAAGCTTTTGAATACAATATTATTGTTTCGCCATTGTTATTGTATTTTCTTGAGTAGAAAACCCCAGAACCACCATAAATAATAATTGGATAAAAAACATGTAAAACACACATCAAAGGATCGCTTCTTATTTCTTGTATATTAAATATACATGAATGCCAGAAGCATTAAGGTAAGAACACACTGGGTTGACGTACGCTGTACAAGCAAAACATTGCGATATCTGGACTGCTTGCAATCCATGCATTTTTTATGGAAGATGCTTTAGAATTGCACTTGCCACACGCGCCGCAAACCCACGTTCCCGTGGGTTTGCAGCCATTCTGGGCCAGCCCGATCGGCGTGGAGCGTGTGGAAGGTGGAGAGGGTGGGGTCACGCCTCCAACAAGTTGATTTGACATCCGTGAGTGGAATTATCTATGCCTCTAAGGTTATGTTTGGTATATCTGTGATTAGGTTTATTTTGACGCACTGTTTGAATTTTTTTTTTGTTGGTTTGAAATTTGCAAGAGCATTTTTCACTCATTCAATAAAATGAAAGATGAACAACTGATAGATATTGTACATTATAAGTCTTCTTCTCACTTTGTTGTTTTTCCTTTTACGAAGTTATTCATTTAAAAATAATAATCTTAGTAGGTCATACTCAAAGTCACTTTCAGAATCACAAGACATTACAAAGCTATGAATTAGGTCTGCTGGGAAGTAAATAATAAACAAAATAACATCGGCCCCAAATGAGATCCCCGTGGTACTCCGCTCGAGGCAGCAAATGTATAAGAAGTAAACGAATTAACCCTGACTGCTAAGTACCTTCCCAATAGACAACTCTTAAACCATTCCAAAATTCTCTTTCTAATAAATATATGTCAAATCAACTGACGCACCATGTACGCAATAACCAGAGACCATTTGTCACGTGGTTACATGCAATGCATACTTAGAACCAGTACGTACGTCGACATAGTATTGTAGTATTGCATATATCATGCGTATCGACCCAGCTTGTTCTTACCTTTACGCACAGGGTTCAACCTTCAGCACGAGTAGGGTAAATTAACTCGTGCGTATTTGAAGGCGGTACTAAGTGGAAGGTGTAGACAGTTTCCAAGGGATGTTTGACCACTAATAAGCGAGTCAGTTATAATTATTATTAAGCTTACATATACAATAGGATAACAACAAAATATTTATAATATAGGTTCTAAGATGATAGTCACTGCAAGAGATCACAGATGGAATAGGTTCATTACATTAGGTACATTCAATACTAAAACATTTAGGACTAAATTAAAAATATTTGTGTTTTTCTTTTTTTGTGTGCAATTACAATACTTATAAAGAATTTCAACTAATATTTTATAATAAGCATGTACACAGGCTGGTACAGTTAAACTCTGTCATAGCACCAATGTCATAGCTTATAAATTCACTTTCGCCCGGTTATCTTTTGTGTAGGTCATAAATAATATCTCTCAAGAGCAGACTGAATGACTATTTGTTCTGACAGTTGTAAAAGGTGTCACGAGACGTTGTTGGATTCTTAGATATTGTTAAGAACCTTCAAGGTAAGCCACTTTGCACTATAAACAGGTTGGAAGGTCTACTATCGCAATAACAGAGTTTAACGTTACTCACATTGTTAAGATAAATAATCACACATTAATATTCCGAGATGTTTCGATGTTTAAAACAAAAGACATTCAGAATACTCTTCGATTCTTGCATTGTATCATAGTATGTAATACATACATAACTTATCCTTGCGTTGGCAGATCACAAATGATAAGATTTTCTTATTAAAAATGAAGTTTTATAGATTACATAATATAGGAATACATTAAACTGTAGCATAAGATCAAAACAGTTCTGTTAAAATCCAGTAAAACACCTCTCCAACAGATATTTAGTCAAGGAATGTGCAATTTGAAGTTAAATATTGCAACAAAAAGACAACAATGTATAATGTGTTCATATTATCATTTAAGTGGAATACAAAAACATATATATATGCGATGTACATATTTACTAATTAACACGCTTCTTCACAACACATGGATTCGGGAGTACAGCTTGAATCTTCTACGGGGAAAGCATAAGACTTCAAGGTAATATTCGTGTACATGGATAAGGCATACAATATAGGTTAAAGTATCACTACAACGTCAAAATAACCATTATGTGCGGGTTTCTTTTCTACTTTTATTATTTGTACGTAATCTTTCATAAATTGTGCTCAAAAGTTCTTATCTTTAAGTTCACATAAGTAACTTTCCCCTACGAGATCTACTAACTTTATTGTAATTTCAAATCATCCAAGTCTCACGGGAGAACTTGCTTGGAACTTACCTATAATTGGCATGTAAGAATCAGGCATTAGAAAGGGGTGTGTAGTTACTATTAAAAATTGTAGATACAAGTGATCGTATAACTGTTCTTGATATTACTTTGTTGGTTTATTATGTCTTTTGAAAGTCATTTTTGATATGTTAAATTACATTTTATATTTTTATTTCGAGTTTTGACATAACAGGTAAATAGCCTCTTAAGTTTCGATTGATCATTATAAGATTCACAAGAAAAAATCACAGGAAAACAACAAATTGAGGTTGTTTAATCACTGGGGATGTCCTCAAGATGCCAAATGTTGTTTGGGACACAAAGCTTAAGGTACTAGGGAACATCTGTCAACAGGTACAGTCTACTGCTAACTGCTAGATACACAGGAAGATCATGTTCTCTAAGGAAGGGAAGGTTGCAACACCAATAACATATGAAGACACTAGGCATGTATTGCTCAAGAGTGAGAAGGACACATTGAATTCAGCTTAATGCAATGGGATAATCAATCTACTGTCTTATTAATCCACCATGTGTTCTGGAACAAAGACATACATACATTATTATAGGTTTGATCAGAGAACTGTTGTACTATGTACAGATGTTATTGATTAGTGGAGTGTACCTTGGTCTTCTGTAGAGTGTTCCTCTTCAGAAGAATCAAAACGGGATTCAATCAACGAACTTTGTTTCGATAAGGACTGAAAAACAACGGACAAATATTAGTAAATTTATTAGTAGAGAATACAAAATAACATGGAAAGCATTAAAATGAACGAATGCGCGGCCCATTTCGGCCAGTTTCATTTGAGATCAAAATATCCAACTAAACTGAAAAAATTTTTTTGTAATCAAAAGGTATATCAAATATCTAGTACGGATTTGAGCTACTTTATTTATTTTTGCTTTAAATTATAAGATATAGGCCATTAAAGATTTTAGTGTTTCATAATTTTAGATGCAACTTGGGCAATTATTTGTGAGTAAATAAAAAACAATAAAATAATAATTTTACTATGCTATTTTACAAATACAAATAAAAATAAAATTAAAAATAAAACATTGTTAAAAATGCATTTTTTGGGTAGTAATTATAATGAATAAATGACAAATTTTTGTTCTGCCGTAAATAGGTAATTTGTATTTTAAATTTACACCTATCAAAATGATTTTTTTCTTAATTTTTATTTTATATTTCATTATATTTCTATGATAAATATAGTAAAATTAATTTTTTATTATTTTTCATTTACCTACTCACAAATAATTGCCCAAGTTGCCTCTAAAATCATGAAACACTAAAATCTTTAATGGCCTATATCTTATAATGTAAAGCAAAAATAAATAAAGTAGCTCACACCCGTACTAGATATTTGATAAACCTTTTGGTTACAAAAATAATTTTTCAGTTTGGTTGGGTATTTTGATCTCAAATCCGAATTTAAGATTTGTATGAAACTGGCCGAAACGGGCCGCGCATACGTTCCTCTTAAAATGAAATATTATTGGTTAGGTTGACCATAAAGATGAATACTAATGATAATTCTGTGATACTTAATGTTGGTTTCGCAGCAGAAAGCAGCTTGGGGAGGCTTTCATCCATCGGTGGAGAGATGAGATGATGTGAGGATATTTACCTTATTGGATCGGCGACGAGGCGGAGACACTTTGTTCCATAAAGCTTCCAGCTGATCAAAATGTTGAGATTGTGCGAGCGCCGCTTGTTCAGGACCCAGACCACTCTGAAATTATTTGACATCAATAAACATCTGTTACTACGTACTATCTTAAGATCGTACTATCTCTTTACTGAATTCCGAGTACCCCAGAACACCAACAATCCTAAAAGTATATTTTGGGTACAACTTCAACTCTCTTCTGAAAATCTATTTTTTATTGCTATCGCTAATAAAAATACCTTCAAATTTAATTAGTTGCAGTAGCAAGGCATGCAGTCATTACAAAAAGGTATCGAGTCTCAAAAAGGCTTGGGAATTTGTCCCCTTATGGTTAGATTAGATTAGGTTAGCCATGTCTGGTGACTAGATTTGAATAGCCAGCTAATTCACAATCTCCCTCTTTCCATCTCCTTCCCTTTCCTCCCACTCACAGCTTCACAATGTACCTCATTTGGGGATGCCATTGTCCCACTGGCTCCGGAGAGTTGGGACTCTTTATTATTTCACATAAAAAACAAATAATAGGGAAATACCTGGGAGCCCAGCTCTTTGCTTTTTTCTTGTTGAATTTTAGAGATTTCTTCCATCGAGGCAGATACTGAGAACCTAAAACAAAATGCATTACGTATTAAGGCGTGAAAAAAAAATTTTGTCATTTTTTTAAATTTCATTTTCTGAAAGATGCATTTGTTGAGAATGCTCTCACCAAATATTTTAAATAAATTCGTATTCGATACAGCATTTTATGTGAAACCGTATGAAACAGTTTGTGTATTGAATTATCCGTCAGCAAAACTTCGAATGCGTTTTACTCGAAACTACTTTTTTCAACCTGGTTAACAACATATTAAAAAAACTATTGTTAATCCGATTTGCATGCACCAAGTCTTAAACTGTTCGAAAATCAGTCTCTACGGCAAATTTTTTATAAAAGGCCCCCATCAATTTTTTTTTTTTCGAATAATGAAAATTTTCCATAAAAACTGGAAATAAAATTCTCTGGTCTGCCATTTTTTTTTTAGATATGAAAATTCTTCTATGTGGTGCCATAAACCTATAGTAAGTCTAATTACTAAATTTATTTTTATTTTATTTTTCTAATGAATTGGTATAATCGCTGTCAACCACCGAGCATCAATTTTGTCGAAAGCGGCATACACCGCAAACCAAACCATCGATTTGTGTACAAAAATTTGTACACAAATCGATGAGTAAGTTAATATTTATTATGAAATATATCGTCTCCACGGTAAATGACATTCAAGAATCGGCAAGATTGTTCCACCTTTTAAATTTCCAGCCGTTGGTTGTTGGCTGCTGTTGGTAGCTTCGGCCAGGCGTGCCAGCCAGCAGGAGTTAGTAGTTCCAGTCAATCCCTTCTTTACCGACCGCAGTAGTTGGAGTAGTTTCCCTGTTGGCCGCCAGAGGCGCAAGCAACACCTCTGGCGGCGGATGAGCGAACCAAACGTGTGAGGCGGCAATATTTAAATATACTGCCAACAATACATTGTCTTATTTACCTCCTTTTCAGTCTTTCATCTACTTGTGCCATCATAGCAGAGGACTGCAGATGGCCGTACTTCTTCTGCCAGGTGTACGTGTCCAGAGAAACCTCCTTCTTCAGCAGTCGCTTCATGGGTCGCTTGGGGGCCAGGGGCCTCAGATCTATGCCAAAATAATTCAATTTAAATAACCAATAATGTTGTCGACAGATATATATTAAATTATGTGACTAAAAGAATGTTGCTTGTTGTATCGTCACTAGGGTTCTAACTTCACTTTACCTTGTCCTGAGATATGAGGTGTCAAAGTTTGCAAAAACGATTTCGCATCTATTTACCAATTTCTGATTTTGAGTTTGAATCTTGCGTAAAGTATTTTAATTGAATATAGAGTAGAGCCTCGCTAATCTGGACCCCCGTTACTTCGGTGCACGCTGTAATCCGGACAGGCGAGAGGATCGCGGGAGGGAGGGAGGGAGGGAGGGCGTTCGAGAGCAAATGATGATAACAGAATCAAAAAAATTGGAAATTCAGAGGCACTGGAAGCTTGAAACACCGCTTTGAAATGGGCTGAAGATAACGAATTTGATAGCCATGAAGCTAAGTTTCTCCCGAGACCGAGTTTTTTGGTGGTCCATCCTCTCTTCCTACCCTTGCGAGGAAACGGCGTGAAGGTTGATTAGTTAGTTAGTTAGGTGACTTGTAAATTGCTAAATAAGACGTCTTACCATCCACTTCCTTGGGAGCTGAATACGTCGGCATCTTCACGTAGACAGCGGGAGTGTTGTGAAGACATATTATCGGTAGACAACCTGAAAGTTTATCAATTAATTATTCAAAAGATTTATTCAAGTATTAACACTACTTGGAAGTGGAGCTCCCATCAAATACAAACCCCCGCGTGTGTCGGAGGTAAAGAGATGTTTTGCGCGCCGCGTTCTAGCTGATAATTTCGTAATTACTCATTGTTTTTGCAAAATGATGTTTTTTGTAAATTTTACTGTCTAAAAGTTTCCTCAGAATAGCTACTTATTTATCATTTTACATAAAAAAGTTAAATACAGAAATACATGTACATTTTTATGGTATAATTAAGTAATAATATAGAGCATTGTAGAAATATGTTATTATATATTTGTACAGCGCCCTTTGAGGTGATTTTTTACAAAAATGGTGCTATACAAAACATCCAAATATTATTATTATTATTATTAATGAAAATAAAATAATCTGACGATTTCGTCTACATAAATATAGCAAATAAAATATATTTTAGTGGCTAGGAGCATTTTTTAAGGTTCAAAATAACATAAAATTGGGTCAAATGGAGTTGAACTGCTATACATTTTCAGTTTTCAAAATGTTGAATTTTTGCCAGCATTCAAGCGAATAAGAAAATCTACGAGATTAAAGTCACACAGCATTATGGATGTTAAAAACATTTACTATTTTTATTATTCAATCTAACCCTCTCCATTGACTTAGTGAAAAGATAATATGGTTTTAAGATAATTTTTTAGTAAATATATAAAATAATATAACACACCTCTGTCAATTAAATGTACAGCTATTCTGGAGCAGTCGGTGGCCATTTCAAACCTCAAGAGGGGGGCGTGGAGCTGCAGAGATGTCAGAGCTAAACCTCGCTTTGTTTCCCAAACTATTAGTGTCTTGTCATCGGCGCCTGAAAAAAAATATATAAAAGGTAAAATTCTCTGAACTGGAAAAAATAAATTCTTAAGCTGAGAAACCTTATATGTTGGATGAATTGGGCCATTCAGTCTTCCTGACAAAAAGGGACCTAAAAAACCAAACTTCTTAAGCATGAAAAGTTCTTGAGGGTTTCACTGTATTAATATGGAAACATACTACATTAGTCACCAAATGTAGCGAACCACTTGGGGTGACCCACGGCAGAGGTGTTGGTTATCCAATAAATGGTTTCCTATGCGGCGGTAAGTTTTGTACAGCAATAACAACACAAGTTATCAATTGGTTAGAACAAACCTGAAACTGCAATGGTGCCATCACCCGAAACTCGAACACAGGTGACTTTGCCAAGATGGCCAGAAAGAAGGTGCACATCGGAGCCCGTGTTGATGTCCCACACTATGAGATTGTTGTCCCAAGAGCCTGACACTACCTGTGTCTTGTTGAGGATTGAGACCGCCACGCAAGTCACTATGTCGGTATGGCCAACGAGAACCTGAAGGTAGAAATAATTAGTAAATATGTAGTCATCACTTTAAACCAATCATTAAAAAATCCCCTACAAATTCATCGATATATAATTAGAAATAATGTGATACAAAGTGCACACAGTGGATCTGGTCAAGTGTTGTCCATGGGTCACACGGCTAGATTCACTATTTTAGTCGACCATCCATGGATCATCATGAACGAATTCCGAGCGAATCACTGAATAAAATGCCAGCTTGTGTACTATGATTTTGCAAGCACAACACTGAAAAACCGCTACAACAGGGCAGCATAGTCACTGTCCTGTCAGTTCCTGAAAGAGCTGAACCAATCTGAAACCGAACAAAATGGACGCGCTTTGAATTCGCTTTTATGGTCCTGAAAACTCTATTATCGTATACCTCTGAGTATAAATTCAACAGTGACCGGACAACGCAACAATGTACAACTTCATCATTCCTTTGAAAATTCATTAAAAATTATGAATTAAAAAAATAAAAATCTCAGTTAAATAGGTTACATTAGGTTATAATTACATGTAGGTTAAGTTATTTTAAATAAGCTATTTTAAATTATTATTTTTTTCATCGCTTTTAATGTCTTTTTAAATGGGTGTTGATATGCCACTTTGTTGAGTTGTCATGGAACCAAATTCAACTGTATCGTGGGGTAATTACTACAACCAGGTAACTCCGAAACTAGGTAAGTCATTCCATTTTGGTAGATAAATACATAAAAAAATTATCAGCAATTTTCTCATTTCCAACATATAAAGCCATTTGCTCATGGAGAAACTGAAAAAAAACCAGTTGGCGACTCAATCGCTATCCACAGGAAAGGAACTTGCGAATTTCATTGGCGGTCCGCTTAGAGGCAACTTGTTAGTTAAAGACCAGTTGTCAAGGGTGATGCGGTAACTCGCAGTGCTAGTTAGTTGTCATGGTTACGCCTCACGACCTGTCAAGTTTTCGAGTGATTTGCGATATGTCAGATCAGGAAAATATTGATTTTGTTCAGGGGGTTGATTAATTATTATTATACATTAAGATTGATAATTGACAAATTATTAATAAATAAAATGATATAATTACTTGATAGTTGACAAATCATTAATAAAAACTAGCTGATATAATTACTGATAGTTGAGTTACGCCGTGAATTGAGTTGCCAACCAGTTTTTGGTTTCTCCATGAGCGGATGGCCTAAGTATTACGGTTCCCAACACATCAATCTACGATTTACAATACTTATCAGTATAAATGTACAACAACCGATTTATCAGATAATCTTATAATTCAATTTCCCAATAGCTGATTTCAGAGTTTTCTAGTTGTAGTAATTATTCCACGATATATAATTCCTACTTCTTACCCTTATGTATGTAGTACGAAGATTGAAAATATGGTCCCCAATAAAATTTGACCTTTTTATCTTGTTTTGCAGCACTAAAACTATTTGCTGAGTCGTCTAATGACACCCAATCCCAATTTAATGATGCCCAATCTGATTTTAACACGCTCAATCTGATTTTACAATGCCCAATAAAATTATGACCAATTCGTGCCAACAATGCGGGCGTCTTTTGATATTTCTGGCTGTAATAAAATTCTATTTGCCACACTTAAAATGACTAAATAAACAGTGTTTATTATCTTAATTATAATTAGTGACATCAGTAACAGGGAATATACTTACAATATTCGTAGTTACCGACGTGTGTCACTAAAATAATAAACTTAAAACAACCAAAAAAGACAATTTCAATGCAAATGTTTCAATCCCAATTACAGACTAAAGCATCCGTAAAGAAGGGCAGTTTTGTCTTATTCAACATTTCATATCCAGCCACTTATTTGTCTGTCATTATAAAGGTGGGATTAAACCAAATGAACAAATTCTCATTCTAGTTTGCTCTTGCAAATTATTTTGGTGTATATAGTTATAGAGCATTCTTTCGGTGCTCCGAGTGTGTTCGCCGAAATTTAGTAGAATGCTTGTTCGTTTGAAGTGAATGCCGCAAGAACGCCCAAGCAGTTGTCTAGAGCAGCGGTCGTCAACCTTTTTGGTCTGCGTACCCCTGGACTCGTACTACAAATTTGTTGTACCCCGTACCCTCTAACCATCTTATGTTCATGTGTAATGAAAGACGTGCTTCATTTGTATTTTTTTAATACTCTCATTATTACATGAATTTAACAATCAAGTCACACAAATACAATTAATGCAATTTTATACAAAGTTTAAAATGGCATTTTTAACCGGTGATTCAACATATGCCACAATATTGCGTACCCCCAATTTTTGCCCCAAGGGGTACGTATACCACAGAGTTAAGTTAGCCTCTCAGAAACTGGGCGTACTGTACGGGGCCCGCAGATACTTTAACACTACTAGTACACAACTGCTAACCCTGTACAAATCGCAAGTGCGCCCCACGGCTGAATTTGGCAGCCCCCTTTGGTCTGGAGCCCTAAAATACCTAAAAGAACCCTCAACTCTGTGCAGAAACGTGCAGTTCGTTTGATAGATTCTCCTAACTTAACAAACGGATTTCAATCTTTAGAGCACAGGCATCAGGTGGGAATGCTGTCCTTATTCTACCGGTATTACAATGGAAGATTCTCTGAGGAACTAGCGTCATTGATCCCCTCAGCACCGGTGCATAGTCGGGAAACACACCAAATACGCGCCCAACATTTGTACTCAGTTGACATTAGTCACATGAGTTCGGGTCATTTCTACGACTCGTTCTTGAGTTCAACAGCTCATCTGTGGAACGATTTACCGGCCTTCAAGACCCATGTTCACTCCTACCCGTGTTCCCGTGAGCACTTAGGCTATAGGCCCATTGTGCTATCTCCCATTTTACCTCAATCCTTTAGTAACAACCCAGTCCCTTTAATAAAGTTCACCAGGGTTGTCACCGGATATGGCTATGTCTTCTGGTTCTACTGTGTGTCTCCCCAGGTATCTGAGCCTAGTTCCCACCAGGGCAGGACATTGGCACCATAAGTGAATTGGAGTCTCTTCGTCCTCTTCACATTTCCTGCATCTATTGGTGTTTTCCACTCCCAATATCTGCATGTGTCTCCTGAGAAGGCAGTGTCCATTAGTAGTCCTACCAGTTCCCTCAGCGAGTTTCTGTCCATATTGAGTAGTTTCCTGGTTCGTCTAGGGTCTGGTCCTTTTATGAGTACTTTAGATTGTCTCATTCCAGGTGCCCTCTCCCATTCTTTACAGTGCTGGGATTCGACCCACCTATCAATATGTAGTTTTGTGTGGCAAGCTGCTACTCCTACAGCCGGCTCGGATCCCACAAGTGGTGCTTTCGTCCCTTTCCTTGCTAGTTCATCAGCCCGCTCGTTGCCCTCAATACCTTTATGTCCTGGTACCCAGATCAGGGTTATTTTATTGATGGTAGCAAGTTCTGTAAGAATAGTCCTGCATTCCATCACCAGTTTAGAGTCGCATCGGTTACTTTCCAGTGCCATTAGGGCAGCCTGGCTATCAGAACATATGCTTATGTTCTTATTCCTGTACCCGATACGTATATTCTCCTGTGCGCAGGCCAAGATGGCTTTCATCTCAGCTTGAAACACAGTACAGTATGTTCCTAGAGGTATACTGAGTTCCCTCTTGGATCCCTGCAGACAGACCCCGGCCCCTGTTCCTTCCTCCATCTTGGACCCATCTGTGAACCAGATTAGTCCCTGTTTGGAGGTTGGACCTGGAACCGTGTCCCATTCCTCCCTCGTGGGGTAGATCACCCCGAACTGCTGTTTAAAGAAATAGTCGGCTTGTTTGCCGTCCTGCTTCATTCCAGCTGTCGGGCTATTTGCCCTCAGTCTTGTTCCGATCTCTGTATGACAACTGTTTTTGGGCAGCTCACCTCTCCATTGACCTTTGCATTGTAACCTGTAGGCTGCCGCCATCGCTGCCCCCTCTATTTCTAGGTTTAGTGGGGGTAGGTTCAGCAGCACTCCCATGGCTAGTATCGGAGTGGTTCGCTTAGCTCCCGTGATTCCTCTGCATGCGAGTCCCTGTATGTGGTTGAGTGTGACCATCACTGTTTTCAGTGTTGTTCTCCTCCACCAGACCAGGGCTGCATGCATGATCCTCGGTTTTACAACGGCTGTCATTTTAGGGTTGAGTCCCCACGTTCTGCCGCAGATCCGCCTAGTTGCCCACATTAGTGTGCCTTTCTGCCCATAATTTCCACATGGTTTTTCCGTGACTCCGAGGTACTTGACCGTGTCCGAGGTTTTTAACTCCTTTCCATAGAAGGTTGGATTGTTCCATCCCTCTAGTTTTCTTTTGCGTGTGAAGATTACTAGTTCTGTCTTGTCTGGATTGACCGGCAGCCCTGTTTTTTCACACCATTCTTCCACTGTTGCCAGTGATGATTGTATCCTTCCTCTCCTCAAAAACACCCTCCACACAGCATCTTCGAAGATGACATAGGCCCTGAGGGAAATTATTTTCCTCGGGGCCTTCTGTGTGGGATTAATGTAAAAAAAAAAGAAAAGTGAGCTACTGTTGAAGAATAAGCAATGAGCATTCGCTCGCCTGATCTAAACATCCCTAGAGCATTTGCAAGAATTCTGGATCTTGATGTTCACATTCTTGTTCGTTGGTATTCTTTTGGTGTAAATGGTGAAAATTAATTATCGTTTATACTAAAGATCAAGAAAGAGTGCTCTTGTTCCAGCTTGTTGGTCTAATCCCACCTTTACTTGACAATCAGATAATTCACCTAATCCATGCGGCTATCCCCATGAGCGGACGTCACATGTGTGATCAGTGAGGTTTCACTAAAACACACATACACATTGTATCAAAACGTGCCGGGAGGTGGGATAGTTTGCATTGAAAAGGCCAGCACTGCAAAAAAATTTGAATAAAATCCCCACCTGCGCAAGTTTCCCTCCATTGATCTGCCAGACCTTGAGCGACATGTCCTTGGAGCCGGTGACCAGATAGAGGGAGTCGGAGGTGATGGCGCAGCACGTGACGGGCTCGGCGTGGCACACGCTCCAGCGCTCGTCCTCTCGGCTTAGGGACCAGATGGTAGCCAGGTTGTCTCCCACATTGATGCACACCTACATTAGTAATTACAAAAAGATTCATAATAAGAGTCGAAACATATTAATAACTTAGGCTAAAGTGCATTCAGAAGGGAGTGTAAAGATTCGATATCCAAACTTTTCTTTGTGGTAATTGGCACTCAGCCATTCACACGAGGGCCAGCTGTTTTGGCTGCATGCAAGAATTAACATCAAATCTACATTTTATCATAAATTTTCAAACAGGCGTACCGTACCGTAAGAGAGATTTTAGTACCTAAGCAAAACAGCTTGGTGAAATCGCTGTGCATTGTGTGAACACTCTCAGATTGAGCACTCTCAGAGAACACGTCAGATTGCGAAAATTGCAAAATATGTACTAAAATATGTACCAACAATAATAAAAATATGTTTTTTTCTAATTTTTTTTCCTAACAAAGAAAGACAAACAGCACTAGACTAGGAATAAATCGAAAAAATTTAATAAAAATCTTACCCCCATCATTATTTTTAATTTGAGAGGCAGGTGTGGGAATCGCCACCCTAAGAACCATTTGTTGGATAACTGACACTTTTGCCACAGGCCACCCCAAGTGATTCACGTTTAGTGACTCAGCGGGGGTGCCCGAAATTATGGGGTGAGGTTCGTCCGGGTCTTGGCGGCGGATGTGTCTGCCCAAGTCATACGTCCGTTACGTCCGGACACACTGACCCCCAGATTCTTGCCACCCCTCAGATCTTTTTCCTTTCTAGAACTTCCTCTCCTTCTTTTTTAAAAAGACCCTCCACATAGCATCCCCAAAGATGACATAGGCCCTATTTTCCTCAGGGCCTCCTCTGTGGAGCTAACGTAAAAAGTAAAAATAATATTTTGAGTGGAAAATATTGCTTGTTCAATGATGGGGGACTTAACTAGCAGAGGAATTGAACCCACCTCCTGGGTAGGAACTCGACACATTTGTCAAATAGTGAAAGTGGTAGAGCAATGATTTAATCTTCTATTCGTCGTCTAAAAATTAAATACTCTATTTGAAATATCAGTGCATTGAAACCATTATTTATTGGTGACTGACGCAGAGGAAGATTGGGAGTGCCTAAAAGTATAAAATACAATGGTAATTTACCGCAAACTTCATGTTGTTAGTGACGGAGATGGTGGTGCAGGGGTAGTCCCAGGTCTGCAACAGGATGCCGCTGTCGGCCAGCCACAGATGGAGCGCCCCAGAGGTGTCCGCAGAGGCCACCCGCCGCGAGTCCTGCAGCATGCACAGAGTCTGCACCCCCGCGTTGTGACCCTGACACGCAACATGACATTGTGACGGTTAGCACATGCAGAGATGGAAGAGTATGACAACCTTCAAGTATTGCATGAACAGGCAAAATTCCTCTCTCAACTGATCATCTCCTCATACTAAATAACAATATAACGATGGTCTCAAATAGCAGCTCAAATGGCTTAGCCTGCAATTATTTATGTGCTCTGATATTAAGTTTAAAATATATGAAAAGTAAAATTTTTCTTAAAGTTCTTTCTACATTATGAATATAAATTTTTATAGAAGGGTGACCACACTATGGAATTATGTTCTATTATGATTCAAATGGTCTTTCTTGAACCAATAATCAATTTTATTGGCCTGTCTGGGGGCCTGGGAATCAAAATACCTTATATTAATTGACCACACCAGTTTTTTTTTCAAATCGGAATTTCATACTTTATTATTTGTTTTGAAATTTTTTGTTCAATGTCTAGGCCAGGCGTACCAAACATGTGGCCCATGGGCGAAATGAAGATTATTGCTTCCCAAAATGAAATTTTCAATTTTCCATGTTTTGGATTTTAGTATTTATACAAAAAAAGAAAAAAATCGTTCTTATAAATTTATTACATTTATATGTATTATATATCGTGAAATTAGAACTTTATTGTTATTAGACCTCGGACTCTCGATGGGGGTTTTGATTTATTGCTTGCAAAGTGCCAGGCGTATGGCCGCACTAGAAATTTATTTTAGCAATCACTTCCAACCAGTAAATTTTTTCTCAGAAGATCGAATGTAACTGACCTGATTTTATTAAGTGGAGGGTGAGTGCAAAGGACACAAATAGGCGCATTTATAGTCATTTTATGCCCCTGCTCAACTACGGGGAGCCCACCTAACCTCAGGAATATTTTTTTTGGCCCACCAGACCAGGAGTGACCCACCAATTGGGGTGGGACACTCTTGGTCTAGGCATTTTTATAGGAAGGCTTTATATAACCTCACAGCTTCACAGCTTCACATATTTAATTTATTTGATCTACACATTAGTAGAAGCAAAATAAAAGTGATTCACCTTATATGTGAGGGTGCGTGTGCAGTCAGGCAGCGCCCACACACAAACAGTGGTATCATCCGAGGCACTCAGCAACAACAGATTGGAGGGTGCGAAGACCACGCAGGTGAGGGAGCGAGCGTGAGCCGGCAGGGCGGAGACCACGGCCGGGGAGCCGAGGCGCCACAACCTCAGCTCACCGCGGGAGCAGCCACTGGCCGCCAGCTGGCCGTCAGCCGACACTGCCACACAGCACGGAGCCAGCACAGCCGATTGCTCGCGGGAAACCCGCACCACAGTCTCGCAGCCCGGCCGCTTCTCCGATTCGGCGCCCATCGGACGGAAGTTGGTCATCGAGTCCTCGGTGCGGAAGGAGTAGATTGTCACACGATTTCCACCTGCAAAATTTCAGTTACAAACAAAATAAGTAAAGGTTGTTTACTTTCGTTTAACCCTGTAATGTGAAATATGATAATTTTTTATAATATTAACATTAACATATGGTTTACGGGAGACGAGTAAACATTGCATATTTTGCAATATTAAAAAGGTATAGATTTAATATGGGGTTAGTAAATGAAAATAGAAATTTTACGTGAAATGTAATATCGAGAGCAAATTTGAAAAAATTAGCGCGGATTGGCGTAAAAATGGCCGCAAACAATGTTTTAATCGAACACATAACATTTCTATTTCACAGAGACATAATTAAAAATTAAAAATATACTAATTAATTGTCACAAAGTTAAATTATGTCGGCTCCTCACTGTCCTCTGCCACAAAGAATGTCTCTTTTTTACAGAGTAAAAAAACATAAAAAAGAAAATTAATTATACCATTATTTACAAAGCGTAAGGGGAGTCATGGAGAGTTTATTTATTAACGGCTTTTTTAGACGTGCCTCAAAAGACCCGGCATTTGTTAAACAGCTTACGGTGGACAGTTCAGTACCTGCGGCAAACAAGAAGTCATCGTTCTCCGTGAGCAGCAGCGCAGAGAGGGGGGCCGGCTGAGCGGGAGGCAGCACTCTCATGGGACGCCCTGAGTGGAGCCCAAACACCAGGACCCCCCCGGCTCCTAGCCCCACCAGCAGGCGGGAACTGTCGCGAGACACGCGTAGGCACATCACCTGCACAAAAAAACATACTTATAATGTATAGTATATACTATGGTACCATGAAAACAGAACAGTGACAAAACAGAACAGTGACAAAACAGAACAACGAAGAAGAATAAGAATAAACCTAATCTATTATAAACTTTGGTGATTTGATACGCACATGCCCCCGATGGTTTCTATATATAATAGTGAGCTCTGGAGTTATAAAATTATTTCCTAAACTATTCATCGGATTGCGATGAAACTATGGTGAATTCTTGTGCGCACACCCGTGAAGGTTTTTATAAATACTGGTGAGCTCTGGAGTTATGAAATTTGTAAAAAAATTTGCAATAAGTGGTGCGCGAGTTGTATGATAAATGTATTTCATATAGTTTAGCAGCAGGGATGGAAGGAGGGAGGGGGACGGGACTCCGGAAGGGGTGGAGGGGAACAAAGGAGGGGGGAGCTTGTGGGAGAGGGATGCGGGAGGGGGGACGAGGGAGGGAAGAAGGTGGGGAAGGTGGAAGATGAACGTGGGAGGGGAACGCTGGATAGGTGGATTGGCGGGACGGATGGAAGCGGAAGAGGGGAGGAGAAAAGCGGGGAAGGTGGAGGGGGAATGCGGGAGGGGACACGGGAGGGGAGGGGGAAAGGGCATGCAGGGAGGAACAATTTCTTTATATAAGTGACATTGTTACCCGCGCCGGGAGCTTGGTAGTATTACATAAATCTTTACTTAATAATTGCTTTATAGCAAAAAAGTTCATGAAGAAAAGTTCAACAAATTCGGAAGCTCTATGCTGTCATGATGGGCACTTTATTTTTTAGGGATTGTCATGATGCTAAAAGATGTGGAGGAGAGGAACAAGAAGAATAAGAGGAAGGTTTGAATAGTGAGATCACTAAACATAGTCAAAACCACCATGCGAGAAATAATAAAAGTACAATTAAATGAAGAGTCGTTGGCGATAATTCATGCCCTTACAAAGTTATCTTTCAAAAAGAATTTACCTGGGTCTTCTGTTTGGGAATGGTATGAAGATCTGTCCCCGTGATAAAGGTCCTGATACGAATCTCCCCATCTCCTTCCAAAGTCACCAGGAACACGGAGTCATCAGAGAGGTCCATCATGTGAATGGGCGCCCGGTTGTGGGTGTGGATGGTATTGAGGAGTTGGAAGGTGTCCGCTGACCAAGCACACACCGTGCCGTCCTGAGAGCAGGATACGAGGACGTCGCCGTCTTGCGTTACTTTAACTCCTGTCACAGGGCCGCGGTGGTGGTCTAACTTCATTATCTAGAAAATAATGTCATTTTGAGTGAGTTTTTTCACAAAATTCTAAACTAATTATTGAGCATTTTTGTCAAAAACAGCGCAAAAAGTTATTTTAAGTTTATTAGATTTGCTAATTCAATCATACAATTTTCAATAATATTATATGAGAATTTATTGCCTTCGGTAGGCAAAATAACTGCCACACATTAAATTAAATATATCAAGCATATTTCAGGTAGGTATGTAAACATAATTTTTTTACAGAAAGACAAACATTCCCTCAAACTCAAAAACCACTGCATACCATCATTTTAAATGGAAAAAGTTGCTTGTGAAATGAAGGAGGGCTTAGACAGCGGAGGAATTGAGCACAAAATTCCTGGGTGGGAACCCAACAAATTTGTCTACTAGCTAGTAACCAGTAAAAGTTAGTTCATATATTGTAGTGTAAGGTGGGTAGGTGCTGTAAAAAAATATTTTAAAATTATGGACAAAATTCCAAAGCTAAAACAATTAAATACCCAATGCAAAATATAGTACCCACTTGTGATCAATGTTCGAAATTATGAACAAAGTTCCAAAGCTGGAAGTAGGTACCCAATGCAAAATGAGATGCTAATAATATTTGAAAATAGAACACAACAAACGAAAAAGCGAAATTCATTATGATTTTTTCACGAAATTATCCCCTTTAAAAATGACAATATATTTGATTTCATAAGCTGAAATGTCAGGAATATGAGGAAGTTATCAGGGTTGTTGGAATAACACAAAAGCAACCAACTCCAACAAAACGAAAACACGTACAATGTCTGGTACGATCACGCCAAATGTTGCATCCAAAACTGCTTACGAATTACAACTTCAGATGCACCAACTAATATTTACAAATTTTATTTCTAAGTCGATGACTCAGATAATTACAAAGGTACTAGCAAAATAGCAATAATTTTACATGAGATTCAAAAATGAAGAAAACTCCAAAAAACAAGAGGCCTTCTGAAATTCAGTAAATACCGGAAGTTAGAATAGGGGTAGTTGATATATTAGATTTTTACATTAAGTAATTTATGTCATGACCTACCACAGATCCATCGGCCAGGGAAGTGATGATAACGGCAGAATCTTCCCCTCCGCTCACGACGAGCGAGCGATTCACTACACACGCCAAGCTTAATACAGCGGCTATATGCTCTCTAGAACACAATACATAATATAATATAAATACTATCAAACATGCATAATGTACACACATCTAAATTAATCTAAACATTTCTGAAACAATCTTTTGTGGTTTAATTAGTTTGAAATATTAACTTCTTTGCAATTGCTTTACTCACGCTATCTTCATCTTGATGGTCAGGGTTTGCAGATCCCAGATAATGATTGTTGTATCTTCGGATCCAGTGAGTAAGTACTGGGATTCTTTTGTGACAGCCATGCACAGGACTTGACCAGAATGCCCTGCAAACATTCACAAACCTAGTAGTAATATGAGGCGTATTAAAACAAAGAAGGCAATCTCCACCATTGGTCTAAAATGAGTTAGATATGACGATGGAGAGAGAAACGAAAATAATGCTGATGGAGCATAAATGACAGTATCCCATACTTTTGAATAAATGTAGTTAGTTCTGCAACAACCCCGGCAATCTCTCTTAACGTACAGAACAAAAATGGCAGTTTTTCACATTATTAACCTTTCCCTTACTGTGCTAAAAAAATCCGCGCGCTTCGGTGCAGTGTAATCACTACGCGGTGCGTGTGTTGTAAGTTACAAGCAAAAATGGGCGATTTTAAAGCCGAAAAATATCAATATTCATAGCAAAATGCTTTATTTAATTATAGTTGTAGTCAAACATTATAATAATTCATATTTTATTGCTGAAAACATGAAAAAAAACATCGGTAGACGCTCTCAAAACGGGCGAGGGTTCCACGCTGAATGAACACCGAGCAGCTACTGGCGAGCGTCGAACTCACTGTGTTCTACCATTCTGCGGGGAGGGGGGAGAGTTGCGCCAGAGATTTCAAACCTTTTAATATATTTGTTTTATGAAATAGGAATATAGTATGTTTACAGAAATAACATATTGAAGAGCAAATCGAAATATTAATTATTTTACAATCTATTATAACTAAAACAATAAACAAAATTACGAAAGTTTACACAAAAATAAGTATGTAAAAAACATTACAACAAAAATTCGAAAGCCAAATAAAATTGAAACTAAATTTTTTCACAATTTCTGCCAAGAATGTTTTTTTTTTCTTTTCTGTGACTTGTACACACAGATTTTTGGCAAATGTGACAAACTATTGTGCTTCTTTTTTTTCTGTTGTACGTTTTTTTTCGTAAATTTTGTTTTCTACGTTGCTCGGGATACTGGTTTGCTTGTTGATTCTCTTGATTGATTTGGTATATTTTCATTTTTATCAGCAGTTTCGGTTGACATTTGCTGATAATAGGATAGAACCCTGCCAAAAGCATCTCGCTATTATTTATGGAATTTAATCCTACTATTTTTTTGTTCTTATAAAATTTGGTTTAGCCAACTTTAAGCTAAGTTCTCTAATAAAGCATTTTCTTTTGCTTCTCTTATATTTTTTCCGGCACCAGATATTTTTTAATCCATAATTAGTATGTACTGAGTTTTGCGATGTCTGTCACTTTCATGAATAAGAAAAACGGCCATCTTCTTGTCGACCTTATGCAAGAGTACTTAGCGGTCATTTTGTCATCCGGATCAAAGGCACATTTTATTTTATTATAATGTAGAATAATTTCTGGTTTTTGGCTTCGGTTTGGCTGATTTTATTGCACAGAAACTGAGTAGATAGCAGCAAAACCGCTTTATTTTGCTGAGGCACATAGTCACCAATTTTTTATTTGGAGAAAAACCAAACAGGCTTTTATGCAATGACCTTTCTTTTGACCGTAAAAACTCCTTGGGTAATTCACTCATATTTTTTCTTAGCAAGAGAGTTAAAGTCAGATTTTTAGACAGAAGATTGTCTCAGCCAATGGGACTGAAGTAAAAAAAAATATCTACAGTTATGCCTCTGTTTGTGTCATATTTAGGTAACAACAATTCCATTACAACACGATTGCCTTGATTTGCTTCTTGCATGTCATATATGTATGCTGTTTTAGCATCCGCTGCCACCCATATTTTTATGCCATTCTTAGCTGGCTCGACTTCATGTGTACCCAAAATCGACGATTGCCTCTATACGCCACCAAACACTAGTCCACGATTTTGTCAGTCGATGGAGAGTAATTTGATTTAAATACATCTACAAATTGATTTTATAAGCTCTAGCTTGTCTAAAGGCGCTTTGTATCTCTCTCGCCTTGTCTCCCTAATATCAAATGTAAATATTTATAAATCTCGAGACATAGCTGCCATGAAAAATGGCTGAGAAAATGGTTCTTCTTTTGTCCACAACTCATTCAAACTTAATTTTCGGATATGATTTCTGCCGAAAGCAAGCGTTATACCAACGAAAGCATAAATTAAAATTTAAGAACCCGGCTTTGAGTGCATCTCTGACGCCACGCTGTACGCGCCACGCCACATAAACATCTGTGTACGTAAAATTTCAAACATAGCTACCGTTGTTATTCGGTTTCGAATTCAAGAATTTGTCAAAGGATGGCGCCACTTCCATTAGCAGGTCGCATGAGAACGTGCTTCCTCTAGGAACAAGTACTACGATTTTGTAAATTTGAGTGTCTCTTCCCGATATCGAAAGATTGACGGTAATACTTAGTTGTATCACGCGGATATATATTACATGTGACGTCTTTGCCTGTCCCGGTTACTTTGTTCCGGTGACTAGCTGTCACTGGATCACAGTGGTTCCGAGGAACGGGCTATTTTTAGAAACAGTTCCTATCGTATTTATAAAATGGTCACCAACACTCTAACTGGGCGAAGCCGAACCCAGAACCTAGCAGCAAAAATCTGCGGAGCAGGTTTTAACTGCTAGTAATTATAATAACTGTAAATAATATTCACGAAATTAAATCGCTGATCAATAAATGAATCACAAACCCACACGGAGAAATAATGTAAAACTGTAAAGTAACATAATATGAAATACACTAATAATTATAGATATAATATAATGGCAATATTCACAAACGTATAAAATAGTATTTTCTAGATATATACTATAATAAATACGTACTAATAATAAATATTTTTGCTTATTGTCGAACGGAAATAATAAACCGCTTTACAACCCCTGCTAAAAGTGCTCGCTAACACTAGCGCCTCGCACACTTTCACTTCGGAGCGACCGAGTCCCACGCCACTTGCCGAAAAGTCTCGCAGTGGATGTGTGCAGGTTGCTATTCACCCGACATACCGCATCGAAAGAAAAAACGCGACTTTTGGCTCTCTTCTCGCACTCACTTATAGCGAAGTTGGTGGGAGCGAGACGTGGATAGTGTCGCACTACTAAACACGCTGTACGTCCCACCCACACTGCTGTAGTATGCCATACTTTTGATTGTATTGGTAAATTTAGTTCCGATTTTCACAAAATACCTCAAATGTGCCCGATAGGTACTGATTATTAGAAAAAATAATTTTTAATTTAATAGGTGAATGTATAACGGAGGATTACCTAAAATCTAAACCTCGAATTTTCCATATTTACGGAGATATTAAAATTTTAAGAAGCAATGTGTACTACATACACGTCGCAGGTCAGGATGGGTTAAAAATATACACACAGTGTAAGTTATGGAAAAAATAACAAAAATTATGCTTTATAATTTATAATATATTTATATAGTGTGGGAAAAGAACTAAAAAAACATTTTTTGCATTTTACTCAAAATTATCTCATTGGAGAATGCCGTCTTTATTTTAACACGCCTCTTTTATATGTACAGAAGGCTATTTACTCATTAAAATTTTCGTAATTTGCTCAAAAAAGCTGGGCACTAATTTTATGTGCATTGCCAATATTTAAAAATGAGATTTATGAATTACAGTATCATGGACACCATGTATAATCTTGCTGCTGAGAGCATCGTCTTAACTTCTCTTTCCTTACTTATAATAAACTAGCTGACCCGGCCATGCGCTGCTGTGGCTAACGAAACACAACGCCATCTACTGGATGGTTACCCAACCTAGACAACCAAGTGTTGTATCAATAAATTAACTCACATCGCCATCTGTTAGAAACTTATGGAACTTACAAATAATTACAAAGCATTGTCCTATAACAAACATTTAATTAACATTTAATTTGCAATAATAAATATGATAGTCAACAATCGAGATAAAAACTATCCTATATTTTAAGTTGGACAAAATTACACACAATAAGCCAAATTTCATCAAATTGGTTAAGTAGTTTCGGAGTTTATCTCGAACAAACATCGTTACGCGAGATTTTTATATATAAAGATAATATGAAAAATAGGGAGAGATTACAATGGAGCTGTCAGTGGTACACATTTAGGTTTTAACTTTATTACTACTACATATTATTGTATTATGAATATACTAATTATTTTGGCGTACCTTTAAAGGTGTGAACCAGTGAATTGGACATTATATGCCAAAGCTGAGGATCTCCTTTCTCAGGGGCCAGCAGAAGATGTTGTCCCGTGGGGGCGAGAGCCAGTAAACGAGCGCCCCCGGCAGCTTGGAGAATCTTCACGGTGGCCGCAATTGGGGGTTGCACCCTATCAAAAATATATTTAAAAGTGATTATGAAGAAAAAAAATGATCTGTCTAGAGATAGAATAAGATATCACCCACAGTAGTATTAACCCGTCTAATCACAGGAAACCCAAGTTGTCCCAAAACACCATATGCCGTTATAATAACAGGAGACCCAGATTGTCCCAGAGCGACCGCGCATTATTAAAAGTTAGATATCTCTCTTCCTGTCGTGCGAACATGTGTGATTTCTTTTATGTTAGGAAGCAAAATAAATAATGCTTCTCATTGCCTTAGGATTATACCAGCTACATTGTTCAGATATTTTACAAACCCGATCATGAGTGACAGTTTTATTTCACGCCAATTTGTGACACAACACACATATAATTTTAAAATAAAATTATATGAATGTGATAAAAAGTGAGGTGACAGTTTTATTACAAATTTTGTTAAGAAAAGGAATCTGTAATTAAAATTTAAAGTTTATTCCATTTAAGTACTTTAATTTGAATATTCGCAGGTACAAAATGCATTTTTTAGCCAATTTACATTACCAATATCAAAATTTAAATATTTAGAAACAAAAATGATGATTTCTAATAAACACGTCGGAAAAATTATTTTATCTAGATTTTAGAATAATTTTTCTTTTTGCAAAAGCATTAAAAAATAACCAATAAATAGGAACATTTAAAATGCATGGGAAGAACCAGGAATTTTGCCCGCAAACCTTGACAGGCAAAAGTTTAGAGATATTATTTTCTTATTATTCGAAAAGTTAATAGTACTCACCAGCCATTGAGGGGGACGAGAAGAGGTTTGGTGTAGCCATCACACCAAGCCATGGCCGCTGTTACCAGGACATTGAGCGCAGTGTGGGGGCTCACTATAACAGGCCGCAACCAGCTGATAATCTAATAACAAACAGATTCAAAATCAAATGCAATATTTTTGCATGATACACACAACAATGGCGCCTTGTCCTATTTTTTGATAATTGTTTATTTTTGGTATTTTATGACATTGTGAGCTGAAAGCTTTGCTTTTGCAGAATACAGACCTGTGCCCCAAGCTGCATATGGTCCCTGGTAAGGATGTCGCTGGATTTGCGTACGGCGCTGTACACCAGTTCTATGTCTCTGTCCAGAATGTAGCACCGAACATGCTCCAAGATGCAACGCAAGTACGATATTGTCACCGTTTGTACCTGCAAAAGTAATTTCGGTAGGTTTAGAGTTTGCATGGCAAATTTGTTATTGATATCTACAAAAAAATTTAATATTACAATTTGAGGCTTTACTCATAAAGTTAAAATAAAAATATTCATCCTACACTTGCAGAAAAGTCAATAGATGTCGCATATTAAATAAAATGGATAAAGATTTATCCAGACACTATCTAGATAGCATTTAGTTCGGGTTTGAATCTTGCAATGGTACGTAAAGATGGCAGCCAATAAAATATGCGTTAATAAAATGAAGACAATGTGGGTGGTTCTTAGTCGAACTATGATATAGTTAAAAATGACCGAATTGGATATCAGCACCTTGGCACAGTGGTAGCATATTTGCCCGGAAAGCGAGAGGTCCTGGGTTCGAGTCCCAGAGGTGCCAATATCTTTTCCTTTTTTTTTTGTTTTCAGATTTTCGATTGAGTTTCGCTTATATTGTCTTCATTTAATTAATTATTACAATTTGAGGTTTTACTCATAAAGTAAAAATAAAAAAAATTTCAAAATTAAAGCTGTTCATAAATTTATTGGTAGGGATCGGTCTGCAGGAAATTTAAAAGAGTCAATTCCATGGCGGAGCAATAAGTTGCTTGGGTTGTAAAATGAAATGCGCAAATACATTTTAATTTGAGAGGCGGAAATGGGTACCGCCGCCCCGGGAACCTTCATTGGATAACCAATACCTCTGCCATAGGTCACCCCAAGTGGTTCGCTACGTTTGGTGATTTAGCAGGGGTGCCCGGGTCTATGGGGTGAGGTTTGTCTAGGTCTTGGAGGCAGATGACCAGACACTGAACCTCGGATTCCTACCCACCCCTTAAACCCTTTTTCTTCCCAGAATTCTCCTCCATTTCCTTTCCTTAAAAAAACCCTCCACAGGGGTGCCCGGGTTCATGGGGTGGGGTTTATTTAGGTCTTGAAGGCGGATGACCAGGACACACTGAACCCCAGATTCCTACCCACCCCTTAAACCTTTTTCCTTCCCAGAATTCTCCTCCATTTCCTTTCCTTAAAAAAACCCTCCACACAGCATCCCCAAAGATGACATAGGCTCTGAGGGAGATTATTTTCCTCGGTGCCTCCTGTGTAGAGCTCATGTAAAAAAAAAAAATTAATTTATGTTTTGTTTTTATACATCGCAAAATAATACTCTCCAGTCTTTTATATATATTTACGGGGAGATGACAATCCAAATTAATGTATAATGAAGAAAAAAATTACTTTATTATGGTAGATTTGTTATTATCAATGATATCATAAGATTTTAATTTCAGTCAAAACCGATCAAAAATTAGGTTAAAAACTAGCGATTCATTAAAAAATAATCTTTTCCACGCTCTGAAATCAATCAAAAGCGATCCTGTTTAAATTGACCAATATATGACTTCAAAACAATTTGACAGCATCAACCTGTCACCTTGAATCTTCCATAAGGTACAGAAAGCTCTAGACATGCTCTAAAGAAACTTCACTGTTTATGTAATCCAATAAACATGTAATTAAATAAAACTATTTGTTTCCTAAATAGAGTAAAATAAAATAAATGTATTTTTTAAGTAACCAAGCAACATTGGTATAATGGTTTTACATGTGGATTAGTTGTTTTTTTACTAGAGTGGTAGAAGCTCTCAGTAATGCCCTGGTTACATACAAATTTATTAATAATAAATATTCAATATGACCTACCGCAGCATGCAGGAAGTCAAAGTTGCAGATGGTGAGGTCCTTGAGCCTGGTGAAGTCTCCGGCCAGCAGCAGGTGCAGCCAGGACTCCTCCACGTGGCGCTGCGTGAAGGGGGCAGCCATACCGCGGCGTCCGCTCTGGAAGGGCGTGCCGTCTCCTTCTACACCCTCGCCCACTGCTGCCCCGACACCTTCATACCATCAAAAAGTTATAAAAGAGTATATAAACAAGTTTTGAAACATGAGATAGTTAGAAGTAGTTTGCTTGTTTATGTTAGGGGGATTAGGGGGATCATCAATTATGTGAGTTTTTAAAATGTCTTGAAAAAGATTCGACAGAAAAAAAAAGTCTAATTCTAAATGCCTACCCATAGAAAAGGATCGTTGTGTTTTGAGTTTTGACATATCTTTATGATAAATCTAATAGGTACTCACTGACTGTAATTTTTGTTATTATAATATTTTTTGATTTAAAGCTCGTTCACAAACAGCTCTAAAACTGCGAGCAGATATTTGTTGAACCGCGAGCGCTTATCTTTTGTACTTTCACATGACGCTATCAAATATTTCTTCCTGTGGTAGAAGAGGGGGTCAGAAGAATTAGGGAGGATTTTTTGTACTGAAACTGCCAACTTGTCATCTGTCATCCACCGGTCTAGGCAGCTCCATAATTACAACAATCCCATCTTCTGTTTTCGTCGGAGAGGGGGGCGCTTATCTTTTAGTATATCGCCTCTGGAGCGGTTCCGTCGTAATATGTGTATTGTCTATGATTGAACTGCGCTTAAACCGCTTAGGTGTGAACGATGAAGGGATTGTATGGAGAGCGTTATTTGGCATGCGATGATCTTTTATATTTTATGGCTGTGTGTGAACGAGCTTTTATGAAATATGTATCACTAATAGTCAGTACTATTTCAGTAAATATCATAAATATTTAAACATGTGATTCGTCGAAGAGCCGCATTCAAGTAGCCAAAGACCACTTGCCTAGGAGAAGGTCCTAAAAGTAGGTAATAGTTACTTTTAGTTCTTTATTGAATAGATGAGGTGAGTTCAATTTGTCACTTCCAGGCAGAGAATTGTGAAAAATTACCTCAAGGGCGCTGTATAATGAGAGCTCGGCTTTTACAGACCTGTTTCTGTAGCATCTGATGGTGTATCCTCGCACTCTTCGAACTGGCTGAAGAAAAGGTTGGCAACCTCGTGGTGTGTGGCTCTAAGAGGCTCTTGCGCCGACAAGTAACGCCGTCGCGCCGCCTCCGACACACTCGCCGCTCGCCACACTACAGTTAACTTTCCTGACATGTACTTGTCCAATAAGATGCTTTCTAGAACACAAAACTATGGGTTAGCATTCAAATAATCATTTTAAAACTCGTCAATATTGAATATACTGTAAAATCGTGTTTACCCATTTGTTTTTTCACAACACACAGCATTGAAAAATTAAAGTGTCCGTCTTGAACACTTATCACTGCATCACTATTTGTAGTGGGCATCAATAACTCCAGCAGTTCTGTTTCCGTGAGACCAAACTCTGCACAAGTTATGTATTTGGCCAGCCTGCTGAACGCTCCGTGGCCAAATCGGCGCTCTAAATCATCAAGATGTCTGTCAGCTTCTTCAGACGGCAGACTACTAGCTGCCGGAAGCTGATAGTAACAGCCGCTGGAGCGGAACTTCTCTTTCTGGGTCGGAGTGAATTGCAGCTGCTCAATAGGGATGGAACTCGTGCATATAATAAATACATTTTTTGGCAGCGTAACGGGAAGCCACGAGAGCCCCGTAACGATATCACATTCTAGTGGATTAATTTTGTGCATGTTGTCTATGAATATAAGCATAATTTCGTTTTCCATATCTTCACATCTTCTTAAGAGACTTTGAAACCAGTTATTGATGTAGAGGGGGTCAAAGCTCGCGTCTTTTGGCAAATATCCTTCAGGTATTTTGAGAATAATAGATATTTGCTGACAGACGACTCTGAGTAATTCTAGGTTATAAACGGAGCGAGGTGTTGCAGCTGAAAACCTGATTATTCTAAGAACGGGTTTTTTAAACAGCTTTTCACAGTTTTCATATATGTGCGTCAAGAGGGTTGTCTTCCCTGAACTATGAGGCCCGTACACTAATATTGGTGGATGCCTCGCTTGGGAAGCGTAATTAGATGACATGAGATCTTGTATTTGATTTGTCAAAGTCTGTAGACATGCCATGTTCAGTTTTTGATGATGTAAATGATTTTTAAAGATTGTCATATGCGTGAGATGTTCCAGAAATATTTCCTATAACAAAAGAGGCATTCATTACTCCAAAACAGAAGAATTATAAAATATATTTGTCAATGCGGTTTTTGCGCAGCTATAAAGCCATTTCATTTTTAGTTAAGGGTCTACTATTCGTATTTCGACCGATTTCTTACATATCTCCCTTAAACATTTGAAGTTTTTAAGCTCTTAAAAAAATATGTTATTTTTGAAGATAATATCTAGATACGTTCCACGCCGAAACGCAAATTATGTGAAATTCCCTCGATAGAAAAAAATCGCAAAGTATGCTCCGAAAATTATTTTAAACAAGTCTATTTCTTTTATTTTAGAAGTTATATTTGTGAAAAAATTCACAATGTTTCTATGATACTTAAGATACGTTCCACGAGATTTTTGCTCTATTTTAAACGAGTCATGTTTTATTAAGCTTTTTCGCAATTTTCGCTGCTATTCTACGACTAAACATATTAGCGCGCTCTGTCCAACACTCGTAATTACATATCTCTCCATCTTCTTCTTTTTCAGCGCTGTGCGTTTCAAGAGTGCGGCCTTAAGTCCATCAAACTTAACAATCAACATCACAACATCCAGATCTCGCAGCACCTATAATACTTCTTTATTACGGGTACTGCCATTGTCTTTCTTATTAAATGAAAAATATTTGATAATTAAGCCTGCAATCTCCCTACTAAAAGTCTAGTGTGTAAACCACTAGGCTATGAAGGTCTATTTCTTAAGTTTGTTGAAAAAATGTAACTCAAAATGAAAGAAGGAACATACCTGAATAGTCTTTTTCCTTCCCTTGCCGGAATCTGGCTCCTCGCTGAGATCTAGATTGATGAGTCGCTCCAAAGCTCTCTGCACCGTCTCCCTCAGTTCCGTCAGGTATTCTGATTGCCCCGGTGACTCCGGGTCCACTTTACCCCCTCTCCAAGGAGCCCTAAAATTTATCAAATACCAATTTTAAGTATGTACGGATTGTAAAGAAAATCTATTTTAAAGCAATATTTATCTTACTCACTTTATGTTAAGAATGTTCTCCTCTGGCAAGATTTTCTGAAACCTTTCTCCGAGGTCTATAATTCTAGATTTGGTCAAAACATCGAGAATTTTATTATTTTCTTTCTCTTTATTGTGGTCTATCCATTCTCTCCTGACAGCCAGGACTCCACTTTTTTTATTTGATGTATTCATAATATCTGTAAAATATCAAAGAGATATTAAAATCAAGTTCATATTAGGATATAATAAAAAATTCAAGACATTATAGGGGAGCCTACCCAAAACAACTTGTGCGTGCCTTTCCATGGGACTTTGTAATAGCTCTCCATATCGTATTGCTTCGGGGTTCTCCAGATCTTTTCCCTTCAAAATACCTTCTATGCATTTTCCTAATATTTCTATGACTTGCTCTCTTTCTTCATGTATTTCCTTTCTATCAGATGTTAGGTTCCTGAAAACAATCGACACTCAAAGTTAGTCCAAAATAACATTCAAATTCACTGTTATAAAAACGTTTGTTTGGTGTTTACAAGAATTGGACATTATGTAGAAAAACATTTCTAATAATTTCACACCAAATTTGTCTAGCATCATCTAGTTCATTTGTTTTCCTAACTGTGCCATAAATAGAATGTGTAATTTGAAATGCATTTTATTGCTATTCTGTGTAAGAACTGTGTAAAAGTAATGACTTTAGGTAGGAACTAAGTAATATAATTTGTTTTTATTGTTCTAGGCAGGAATCTTCGTGTAAGATGTTTTATGACTAGGAAAGAACTACTGACAGACATAGATTTATGACTCCAAGTAAGAACTACGTGCATATACATTGATTTATGGCTCTAGGTCTAGTTGAAAATGCATTTTATATGTTTGTAACTAATTCCATATCTTTACTGAGGATAAATTATTACAGAAAATGATACCTTCATTTGGTCAGGTGCACTTACTCACTTTCCATAGTAATACTGAACTGGGTAAATGCATTCGATTGCGTTACTAACTACGCAAATATGACCTCATTTTGTGCTTTGAAGGAGAGGATAACTTATTGGCCAGACAAACAATGGTGAATATTAAACCCATATTAGCATTTCCATTCAGCTAACAACTCGTTGACTGATAGTGCTGCGTATAAGCAAGGATTAAATATTTCACTAATCATTCAATAACATTAGAAACATATATGTAATTACTTTGTTGGATAGAAATAAAAATGTTTATAACCGTATCATAATATATAAAAATGAATGTTTCTTTGTTTGTCCCTTATGCATTCCTAAATCATTCATCCGATTGCAATGAAACTTTGGAGATTTGATATGCGTGTGATCGCGATGGTTTCTATATAAAATAGTGGGCTCTGGTGTTATGAAATTATTTCCTTTACTATTCATCCGATTGCGAGAAACTTTGGTGAATTGTGCGCACGCCCGCGTAGGTTTGTAGGTTTCTATATATATGTACTGGTGAACTCTGGCATTATGAAATTTGTATTAAAAAGTTGCAAAATGTGGCACGCGAGTTGTTTGAAAATTAGTGTATTTCATATAGTTTAGCATCAGGGGGGAAAAAGGGAGGGGGAGGGGTATCCAGAAGGGGGTAGGGAATCCGGGAGGGTAGGATGGGAACGTGGGAGATGAAAAGGGAGCGGAAGGGAAACAGGAATGAATGGGAAAGCACACGCGTGGAGATTATTTTTAATTTCTTTATTTAAGGGGTATTGCAACGCATGCCGGAAACTCACTAGTACGAAATAAAAATAAAAATTATAAGAAAGTATGGTAAATTTGACAAGTAATGTTGCAATATAAGATAATATACTATACGAAATCTGAGCTAAATTGTGAGATGGTAAACGAGCCAGAAATTTGATAAGGATATTTGATAACAAACAACTCTACGCAGTATGTAAAAAAGATATTTTGTGCAGTAGGGATGCATGAGATAGTGTAACTTATAATACAATATTAATGCAACATGGTATTTCACAAAAATAATCAACATTATATTTTTTTTCATTAATTTGAATTGTCCCTAACCTGAGTCATTTTTTTCGAAATCCTGTAATGTTTTATAATGTTATATCAACTAGTTCACTGAACCTATCGTTAATTAAAAATTTTACACCTAGTGGAACTCCACTGATTCTGTGGCTCAAGGTTAGAACTACCCATGTATAAGTAACCAAGTAGGCACCAAATTAATAAGTTAATCCATAAAATCAGTACTTAATACCTTCATACACCGGCAGTCTGAGGGATTTGGAGTACATTGAAACCATTAAAAAATATTCTATGCATAATATAATAATGATACAAAAGATTTGTATGGTGCATGAATGCAATATGAAGCGCATGTGCGGAGATTACCTAATTCAGGGCATAATTTAATTGTGCCCCACCACGGCAACACTCTCATTTGCAAATGTGTCAACAGATGGCATTAATTTAAATGTAAATCATACATCAGCAACAACTTTTCCATATAAATTGTCATATTGAAAGAAATAAAATTAAATTCATTCATAAATCAGAAAGGGCACACGCTTTCAGTGTCCGTGTAGGATAACCGCGTCTGCACTTATGTATAGTTTTGTGTGCGTATAAGAGCTTCTAGACTAGAACAATAAAACTCAAAAAGAAAATGTGTTGTACTTGGTGAAACATTAATTTTTTCCAGTTTGCCTCTTTTCTATAGGAGTCTATTGTAAATCTAAGTAATAATTTCAATACTCACCATCCTCTGGTTGCAATGAAGTGAGTATCGCCCTGTTTGGGTGGGGGGTACCAGCTCCGGAGCAATTCTGCATCCAGCCGCAGCACCTCGCACTTGTCGAGCAACGCACTCAGCAACCCGCCCTCTATCTCTTTGGGCAGGGATGGGCCACTGGAGTAGCTCTCACTGCTTGACAACCACTAAAATCAAATTGCATTATTTGAGTAACTACCATTTTATCGTAACTCAAGAAACTTAGGATGGGTTGTTTCAAAAAATTTGATGGATTCATCAAATATTTGAAGTTGATTTTCACGTTCTGTGTAGGTTCTATTCAAGTTCTGTTATTATTTTGTTATAGGACAGCTGCTTCACAAAACTGAAATAATCACAGAACTTGAATAGAACTTACACAGAACGTGAAAATTAACATCAAATATTTGATATTTGATGTTAATTTTCACGTTCTGTGTAAGTTCAATTCAAGTTCTGTGATTATTTCAGTTTTGTAAAGCAGTTGTCCTATAACGATATAATAACAGAACTTGAATAGAACCTACACAGAACATGAAAATCAACTTCAAATATTTTATGAATCCATCAAATTTTTTGAAACAACCCGTCCTTAGACTTTGAATAGGGAACATTTTATTCAAATTTTATTAATGTTTGTTTGTTTATTATTAATTTTATTAATGTTAGTTCTAAAAATTAACGAAAATAATCATTAATTCCAACTTAAATTGAAAAATTACCTGAAACTAATGAAAGAGTTCATAATATCTATTATTATTATTATTTTATTTTTTAAATATTGTAATTATTCTTTATGTAGGTATTTTTATAACTTATCTTATTGTCATTATTTGAAATATATTTAATTTAATTACAAATGATTACTATAATTGAGTATGAATTACCTCACCAAACACAAGAGCCTTGTCTCTTTATGGCGAGGAAAGCCTATTATTATATTCATTGTAAA
This sequence comes from Glyphotaelius pellucidus, assembly GCA_936435175.1. NCBI lineage: Eukaryota > Metazoa > Arthropoda > Insecta > Trichoptera > Limnephilidae > Glyphotaelius > Glyphotaelius pellucidus. Next base: position 6,589,189 of record OW386537.1, on the reverse strand, counting down.
CACTGTTTAACGTGTAAAATAAATGTACTTATTGTAAAAACATACAAATATTAAATAAATAAAAAATGTATAAAATAAAAATCTTTTAAGTATAAAAAATAGCTTTATGGAAAATATATAAGTTTATAGTAAAAATTAAATAGCAGGTAATGAATTTGTAATAATTAAACTAAATAGTGCAATTTTCACATAATTACTAGTGAAGTTACGAATTACACATCGCGTCATCCTTGCAGGGAAAAGGGTTTTATTATTCATGAAAGGCGATGATGTATGGTGATGTTGCCAAAGAAAATAGCAGAGATATTCATCAAACCCACCCCTAGCAGTTAGCAATTGCCAGTTAGTCACTTCTCATATTGATATTACATTATTCAAAGCCAGAACAAATAACGTGGTGTTAACTCACATTAGCTTATCGATAATCACTTGTGGACTCAACGCGAGCTTCTTGATGTTTGAATCACACGGAAAGTCGGAAAGATACAAAACATAATACATGATAGGTGACATTTGACAGTTTTGACACTGACAAGTGGTGACAAGTAATAAGTAATAATCTATGCTATACTTTTGGGTAAGTACCTAGATACGAGGTAGGTACCTATTTTTTGTTAGGGATATCCCATATTAAATTATTCACGAATGGAGTAATATAGCAGAGTGCTTTGTTAAAGTTTCATGATAATATAAATCTGAACTTACGAAGTTATTTAATTATAATGGAATATTTCCCGCTATTTAACGTATTAAATATACGGGCCTTAAGGGACGGACTTGGCTTAATTTAACGAGTGATTCCTGAAATAAGTTTTAAAAAATTACGTATATATGTACGTATATAAATACATATATTTTGGTCTCCGGTGACATTTGTGGTTTTTTTTACTAAAAACGTAAAAATATCACTGGGAATTGGACAGTTGGAGGTCGGGTGATGAGTCAGCTGAATGACCAGTGACGAAATGTGTAAGATTTTTTTTCGTTTCTTTTCTTTTTTTCGTTTTTTTTTTCTTTTTTTCGTTTCTTTTTTTTTAAATAAAAAAACTACCAAAAATGTCGGATATTTTACTCCAAATAATGTCAGAAATCACTGGTTAAAGTGAGTTAGGTACGTTCCTTAACACCCTATATATAAACGCTGCCATGTTGAAGTGACAAATTCTTTAGCACCATTGTGATTTTAAGCTCGATGAAACGGAAACGACACTAAAAAAAGACAAACACTTGCATCTTTAGGATTTAGCCTGCGAGAGAATGAGATAGAATGAAACCTTACGTTCCTGCAATACCTCATTAGCCCCTTTGATTATGAGCTCACTTTTCAAGGCTCTTATTGATTGAGATTGTGTGGGTGAACTGCACTCGATTTTTTTTTCTCAATTGATTTCTTGTACCCACAAAACCTAGACTAACGATGCCACTTAAGCCTCGACTACATTGAGCGAGTTTACAAGCTGGCCGAGTTTATTAGCCGGCGAATTCATTATCTGCTAGTAAACTCGCTCAGTGTAATCGTATTACTAGCTAACTAGCAGATTGTGATCAATCTACGAAAAACGTTGAAAGGAGGTCAACTTCGCTCGCTACTCGCTAGCGTGTACGGCGGATGACAAGATGGCGGCCCGCAAACAGCTGATTTCGCAACTGTCAAACTTGCTTGATCTGGTTTATTCGTTGTACAATCTGAGGTAGCCGGCAGATAGCTACTGGCGGTGAGCTAGCTGCGAATATCTCAGTTTTCTACAAAATGTCGACAGAATTAGTTCGCGCGGGAGTCAATATTTTAGCACAGCTTTTTGCTAGCTAGTTCGCTACTGAGCGAGTGGAACGTTTTATGTGTCATCATCACAATCGCACTCACCGATTTGCCCGCTTTCAAATTTGCTGACTAGTAGCTGGTAAACTCGCTCAATGTAATTGAGGCTTTTCTGACCGCAGAGTGCAGAGAGGTAACTAGTAGCTAGGGAGGTCTAGTGGGAGTATGTCCCCGAGCGCCAGACTAAGGGGACGCCTAAACTGGATGGAAATTTTTGAGGCATAATTTAAATTCATAACGATTAGAATAGAATTACCGTCTGGTTCTCCTCCCCTCGTCTACCTCAGTCGCCCTATTACCTATTCTATTATCCTTATCTTAATCCTTGCTTGTTCTTATCTGACCATATTATTGTCATAAAAAAACAGTTTCGCGCGTTAACAGCTGGTTTCACAAGCACACTTCAGATTGGATAAATAATTCACGATTGATGGCTCCCAACATTTCAATTAAAGAACCGAATAAATACACATTTCATTTTTTATATGAATACCGCACAAAAGTCGAAGCTGCTCCTAACTGGAGCCAGTGAGACTATGGCATCCCCAATTGGGGTAAGTTATGAGGCTGAAGGTACTCGGGAGGAGAAGGATATGGGGAAGAGGAAGGTGAGGAAGTTCCTGGCTATTCAGATCTAGTCACAAAACACGGCTTTTTTTTACAGGAGGCCCTGAGGAAAATAATTTCTCTCAGGTCCTATGTCATCTTTGAGGATGCTGTGTGGAGGGTTTTTTAAGGAAAGGAAGGGAAGGAGAATTCCGGGAAGGAAAAGGGTTTAAGGGGTGGGTAGGAAACTGGGGTTCAGTGTGCCCTGGTCAACCGCCTCCAAGACCTAGACAAACCTCACCCCGGGCACCCCTGCTAAATCTAATGTAGAAACCCCTGCTAAACCAAACGTAGCGAATCACTTGGGGTGACCTATGGTAGAGGTGTTGGTTATCCAATATAGGTTCCCGGGGCGGCGGTACCCATTCTCGCCTCCCAAATTGGCTAAAGCCATTTCAAACAACGTTTCAATTCTGAATGGTGGTCTTACATAGGAGCGATACTGAGAGTATCTTCCACTCTGAAACGTGTTGCAAATATACTATATATTATTTTAAATGAATTAATTGTGAAATAACACAGTAATCACACATTAATCAGCCACGCCGGGATTCGATCCCGCGATTTTCAAGAGCCTTGCCCGTAGACCACGGCGGTCGCCTATTTGTGAATATAATAATTCACATTCTACTCCCTTCACTCACATCACAAATCTACCCAATCGGGGAGCAACGAAAAAAATTATAGGTAGTTGTAACTAATTTTTCATTTCCAATCACATCCAAATCACAAATAGGTGTCATAGCATGAACTGTCTTGCACGAACCCCTTCAATAAAACTACAAAAAATGTGTTTGCTTGCTGAAGGTTAGCTGCTTTCAATGGGGACCCCGAAACTCAGTATGCCCACGGGCCCCTTCACGGCTTAAAACAACCCTGTTCATAACCCGAGCAACTCTGGGTACACGTCTTGCTTGCTTGTAGCTTGTATGTAAATATTTATAGTTTTTTTCTGACGAGGTGTGTCCTTGTTCCTTCTCTGTGAGCTCTATAAATATTTTAAGTTGCCCCCACAGCTTACAAGCTGGCGACACTCCTGATAGAATTGTTACATGGGAAATTATCGAGGGACGAATAAAGAATGGTGAATTTGCTTCAATATTTCTCCTCGATGCTTACTTATAACTTCCTGCTCCTTGTTTCCTACATCCTGTTTCTTTTTTTTACATTAACTCCACACAGGAGGCCCTGAGGAAAATAATTCCCCTATCTGGGGGTCAGTGTGTCCAGCAGTGACGACGTATGAATCCATCCCTCACACTGCGGTGTAAGGCGATGTTCCGAGACATTACGGCTGAAGAAGTCAAAGGTACTCCCACAATCATTCTCTTCCGATCCGGCCTGCCAAGCAGCTGGTGGGCAGACGCATCCGCCGCCAAGACCCGGACAACCTCACTCCATGAACCCGTGCACCCCTGCTAAGTTATTCAACGTAACGAACCACTTGGGGTGACCTATGTCAGAGGTGTTGGTTATCCAATAAATGGTTCCCGGGGCGGCGCCTCTGCCTCCCTAATTGTAACATTTACTTCTGTACCCTGCTTTTTACCTTTTGACCCTGAATCCTGCATCTTGTTTCTTGTTTCCCGCGTCCTGTTTTTGGCTTCCAGAGCCTACTTCTTGCATCTTCCTCGCTTCCTGCGTCCTGCGTCCTGCGTCCTGCTTCTAGCTTCTGATCTTGCTTTTTGCTTCCGTGTTGGGCTTCTTGCCCTTTGCTTTTTTCTTGCCCTTGTCCCTTGGTTCTTGCTTCCTACATTTTGTTTGAAGTGGCCCATAAAATTACTCTTTGACACTGTGTAATAACTTATGAGATGAGTCAACATCCACGTGTTTCTTTGCTTGCAGAAATAATTTTTTTTTAAAAATACCTAAAGATAACGCGAAAATTTGATGGTTCACTTTGATGGTTCAAATAAATAGCGACAAGCGGGAGAAGGTGTTTTTAAAAAAGAAAGTTAATAATAGCAAGCTTTTCAGAATGATTTCTCAAAGGCAAACACTTAAAATTAATTTAATTCTTAGAGCATCAAGCCGTGTTGTAGAAATACAGGGTGCGGCAGCATAACTTCCTTTTTTTAAATGCGCGCCATTCAGTCGGTTCGGTTGATGCCGTAGCGGAGCGCTAGTGATCTCGTTCGAGAGGCGGAATTATAAAGTTTTGTCCCAACACAGTTTAGTCGCCATATGATTGGATGATTGGTTTATTTATGGTCGCCATCGTGTGTTGGAACAGTGAGGAGCGTGCGTTTGCCGTTGAAGCCTACTTTTCGAACGAATGTTCTGTGATCGCAACCTTCGGATGCGACAACATAGCTTCCCCTTTTTCAAACTTAATAAAACCCTTTGTATGAATCAGTTTTTTTATAATGTTGGCACATACCTAAAGTTTTGTTTTACTTAGTTTTTGAATTTTTGTTATTATTTTTGGGGTGTTATGCCGTGTTTTGCTACCACCTTCACCTTCTTTAGCCAACGTTTCGGACAGCGTTACAGTGTCCATCATCAGGGCAGATAAGCAAATGATATTGGTGAGTGTTTACTTATGTGTGTCGAAGCGATACCGTGCTGCCAGCTCCATTTCTCTACGAGCTGGTGTTAGAGAAAATTCAGCATGGTTTCTTGCGTTTAGCTTTGGTGTAGCCGTCAATTACTGGATACCAAGAACTATTGAGCTTAGCTCCGTCGTCTCTGTTAATATTTATGGGATTTTTATGGATTTCTCCTTTTTGGAAGGAGGTAGCGAAACACGGCATAACACCCCAAAAATAATAACAAAAATACTTTTTGGCCGTGAAAACCTAAAAACATACCTTAGTTTTTGAAGATCAAATCAGGTAGACGACGTCCTAGGCGTACTGGGTTGCGATCTTAGAACATCCGTTCGAAAAGTAGGCCTCAACGGCAAACGCACGCTCCTCACTGTTCCAACGCATGATGGCGACTAAATTGTGTCGGGACAAAACTGTACAGTTCCGTCACTCGAACGAGATCACTAGCGCTCCGCTACGACATCAACCGATTGCATGGCGCCCATTTTAAAAAAGGAAGTTATGCTGCCGCATCCTGTACTTCTGGCGGATTTGGTCACAAACAAAGATTAGAAAAAACTAGGTCTGTTTTTTAACTAAATTAAAAGAAAAATATATAAATTGATGATGCTTACCAGAAAGAAGCAGGCTCTGGAAGTGTCATGGCAGATTTGTATTTCTTTCAGGTGGTCTTGTAAAATGTGTGGTTCATCGGCCTCGTATTCACTGCATCCATAAAGCATATCCACCAGCTCTATCTGTAATCATTATTTAACAATTTGTACTTTATTGGCAATTAAATTACACTGCCGGTATTGATAAAACACACGATAATATACAATATATGTTAACAATACTTATTTATAGACCTACTAATTTAGGCAACAAAGATTTTTTGCTAAAATCGCCAAATAATGGCTTACCATAATTGATTTAGGCATAGTTACGGCAAACGGTTACTGTAGCATTGTTATTAAATATTTAATATTTTCCCTAAAACTTGATTACCTGTAGGTACATATAAAGTGCATTGGTCGTTATATTATTTACATTTATATCATACTAGCTGGTACCCAGCATGCGTTGCAATGCCATTCAAAGAAATAAATTGTTTCTTCCTGCTTGTCCTTTCCCATGCTTTCCCTTCCCCTTCCACCTTTCCCACCCTCCCCCTCCTCCCACCCCCTTCGGTACCTTCCCCCTCCTGCCAACCCTCCCTTCCGCTAAAATATATGAAATACACACATTTTCATTTATACAAATTTCATAACTCAAATTATATATAGCCTATACCTTTCGTGGTCGTGCGCACAACAAATCATCAAATTTTAATCGCAATCGGATGAACGGTATGGCAGCGCATGAGAAAGCTTCGAATTGTTCACAATATTCCAGAACATTCCACAACATTCAAGAGTGTTCTGGAATGTTTCACAATGATCTGGGATGCTCTGGGATGTTCTCGAACGTTCCGAACATTCCAGAATGTTCCGGAATGTTCTAGAATGTTGTGGAATGCTATCGAATACTCTAGAATATTCTGGACTGTTCAAAAAAATTCTAGAGGGCGAAACTTCCAGCCCTTATATCTTCAAAAGCACGCCCTTCTGGAAAAAAACGGATGGATGGATGGATGAGAGATAGAGGGCTACCCCACCATAGAACTCCCTTGAATTTATATAAATTATTATAGATAAATTTCCAATTTATAAAAATAAAACTTGAATTTCCTTCAGAAGGCGAAACATCTGTCACACTTAATAATAATTGCTCAGCAGAATATGTTTATAAATAAACTGTTTTTTATAAATTGACTAATAATAATATTGAATACAAAGTGGGAGGTGGGCAAAATAAGGTTGAGAACCTTTGATAAACAGTGAAAGAAAGAGAAAATATCACGCTTTATACACACATTTTTAAATTAACCGCAAAAGAAGTAAAATATACTTCTTATTGAAATCAAAGTTTCGGATCGCAATTTGAAAAAAAAAAACATTTGAAACTTTAGGAATTTTTTATTTATTATTTTTACATAGAAAGACAAAAATGTGAGGTTTAATGTTTGTCTAATAAATTATGTTCGTGTTTTTTTTTAATTTTTTTCGTTGTCAGTTATTTTAGTTAGAAAAAAACATAAAGTGAGCCATTTTTAAAACTTTTTTTTGTTTGCATGCAAAATTTTTATATTTCAAAATTAATATGTTTACTTTGAATTACAAAATTTGAAAGCGTATTTTATAAAAAAAAAATGTTTTGGTTTTCGGATACGTTGAGAAATATTCCATTTATTTGGATTTTATTATAAATATTTGAAATATTTTGACCCTCTGTCAAACAAAAATACTAAATAGAACAATTTTTTTCTCTCTTCAGCACAGCGGAATTATTGCTTATTTGCAAAAATTCTCGTCCCTAGTAGGTAAATATTTTTTTAGTATCAAGGAAAGTTAGATATTAAAAGATTTACCCTGCAGGATTTTGTTTCTTTATTAATAATAACGCCGCTATAAAAACAGTTGAGGGGATAAAAAAAACAGCTGCCGAGGCAAATTTCAATTTAAATTTCAAAACTCCTACCCCACCTAGATAGGTAATAGGTACCTGCCTATTGGATGAAATACGGTAAGTACTCTTACCAACTTGAAGGAAATACGGTGGGTAGGTACCTAATTACTCGAAATAAATGTAGTAAAGATCTAAAATCTCATCTACGCGGCAGGTGGCGCCCCTGCTGGAATGGGGTTATCAAAGAGAAAACTAAATAAATTAGTTTGTCCGATCACTAGTTCATCTTTTAAAAACGTATTCAGTTGTTTGGAAATATGCTTGGGTGTTTATGTTTTCGCCGATTCTATAAACTCATAAAAAAGTTTTTATTTTTATTTTTAGAGCTATTTATAAGGAACAAAGAAGTTATTTCTACTAAATTATTGTTACACACGGTGCCGGTATTCGGAAACTTGTGGTACAAACGGAAACTGGTGAAACTAAATCACAGAGAGCCGTTTTCGTTTTTTTAACTTTTTTTTGTCAAGTAAAGTGTTAAAAACGTTTGTCTGGTCTACGGTTCAACGCATTTTAAAGACATTATACAGCTAATATTAATCCCCTAGTGTGGGATTTTTTTTTCAAAATTTTTGACATAAAATTCCAACTTTGGACGCAATTTACTCGACAGCGAAAGCTGCAATAAAAAAAGTTATTCCACAAATCGACTTCAAATGTGATGCAGATTCACTAGTTTCCCGATTTTACCACAAGTTTCCAGACACCGTTTACTTACCTAAGATTGATATCTGATTTCATTTCCGGCAACCCGGGCGTTTACCACTATATTTTTTATTTGTACATAACATAATATATTTACTTATACATATTATGTCACCGACCTCAGTAGACTCTGTTCTGAGACGGTTAAAAGTTATTATTTTTATTTTTTTAACTTAATAATGTTGTTTCCAACGCAATCTGTTCCATCACGCGACACGTCATAACACAATGTAAGGCCCAGGCTACACGAGCGGTTCAACCGCCGCGGGAAACCGCTCGAGAGAGCTACCGCAGACCATCATACTACACGGGTGGCGGTTTCCCGCTATCTTTTGTTCATTCTTCAAAATGGATCCGCCAATGATCACTGTTCTAGCAGCGCTTATTTTCATAGAGCTATTAAACATATTGTAACATAAATCCTTCACGTGCACGACGATCAACAACTCTCTCTCGTAAGAAATGACGCGATTGCGGGAAACCGCTCGTGTAATATGAACTTGGCGGCTATCCGCCGCGGGAGAGCCGCTCTATGCGGCGGTCGAATTTCTCCCGCCTGTGAACCGCGAGCGACCGCGGCGGTAGAACCGCTTGTGTAGCCTGGGCCATATAACGTTCATAGTAAATTGTTTCTGCTGCGGTTTCCCGCGGCGGTTGAACCGCTCGTGTAGCCTGGGCCTAACTGTTTTAGTGAAACATCGCGGATCACAAATATGCGACATCCGAGTTCCACGGAGACAGCCGCCAGTGGGTCAAATATGCGACAGCCGCGTAAATCAGGTTAAAAATGCTGTAGCATCTGTAGGATGGTTGAATTTTGAAGTCTACAAACATGGTAGACTTCTAAATTGAACAATCGTCCAATGATTTTTTTTTTTACCTAAATACAAAATTTTATAAACACTGAATATGAAATAAACTAAAAGCTTATCTACAGAACGCTGCGATTGAAAAAAAAACATTAGGTATAAATTACAATCGTGGCGACATTTTCTTATGCGGAGTCCCTTCACAATATCTATACCTAATAGTACCCTTTACACACAGAGTTCGGAGCGGGACGTGCCCCGCGCCACTTCAGGCCGCCGCGCAGAAAAGTCTCACAGTGAACTGCGCTGTAAACCGTTATCGTACTTTCGGTCTTTACTTTTCTGCGCGGCGGCCTGAAGTGGGCGGGGCACGTCCCGCTCCGAACTCTGCGTGTAAATGGTACTAATGAATATTATTGTTAGAGTGTTATTAATGAATATAAAGAATCAACATCAATAAATTAGCACAAGGTTGAATTAATTGAGTTTCTAAACAAGTCATTAACAGTTACGCATTTAGGGATTAAGTTGGCGTTTGCATTCCAAGCAGTGTTGCCAGAAGCATGGTTTTTACCATGTTTTCATGGATTTTAGGGTAACTTACACCTCCGTGGTTTTTAACCGGTCACCAAAAACATTAACTTTTGAGTGAGATACGATTTTTTAGCAATTCAGGAATGTAGTTCTTAATTTTCAGTACGGGTTCACGAGTTCACAATGTCTATTTATCTAATTATTATCTTCGTCGTCAAATTATATGAGTGCATCAATAAAATGAAATTTAAATAATATCAAGTAATTGTAATTAGGTTCCTACACTAACTAATGTAAAATGTAGAACAAAATACTACAACAACTATAAATTATTGGAGTTGTGGAAAAATTTTTCTCCCCCATCAGAAGAATTTCTTCTGCCCCATCATTTCGAATAGTTGACGTATGGTACAGTTAAAAGTGGCCGAATTGGATATCGACACCTTAGCTCAGTGGTCAGAGCACTCGCCCGGAAAGAGAGAGGTCCTGGGTTCGAGTACCAGATGTGCCAATATCTTTTTCTGATTTTTCTGTTTACAGAATTTCGATTGAGTGTCGCTCATAGTGTCTTCATTTAATTAAATATTACAATTTGAGGTTTTACTCATAAAAGTAAAAAAATAATAATAATAAAAAAAATTATTTTAATTTTATTATTTTGTCTTATTATTCAAAGGAAAAATATAAAATGATAGTTCTTTAATAAAGTATTTTAGATAATTTACTTAGGAACTTGTTGTTGATAAATAATTTACCTAGGAATTTATTAGGAACCGTTGTTTTCTTAATTAAATTCTCACTTAAAAACTTACGAACACAACACGTTTTTTTAATCTTTCAAAACATGATAAAACATGGTTTTTGTACCCCTGAAACCCGTTTATTTTTTATTTTTGGGACATGGCGTCATTGATTGTAATTAAATTGAATTAAAAATATCGCATTTATTACGTATAAAAAGTTAAATAGCTGTAAAAGCTGCAATCATTCCAGGCTGACAGCTTTACGGAAAATAATCAACAACCAGCAGTTAAAAACCGAAGGCGAGCTTTGTTACTAACTTCACGTACCAAATTTGTTTTGCATAAGGCACGGCGCGGCGCGTCAGAAGTAGAGTTCTTAAATTTCAACCGTACAGCTGGGGTATTAATTTATTATTTTTATACAAAATTATAGAAACTTTAATTGACAGCCCTAATTTGTTGGAACTTTTTTTTTTTTTACATGAGCTCCACACAGGAGGCCCTGAGGAAAATAATTTCCCACAGGGCCTATGTCATCTTTGGGGATGCTGTGTGGAGGGTTTTGCATTAACATACCTGCCAGACAAATTCGTAGTAATGATATTTTTAAATGCAACTATAAACTCAATACTAATTACTCTTCAATTTTTTATAAGAAAAACTCCCTTTTTATAACTTTTGAAGGTTATTCCCATCATCGTAATATATCATTGAAGAAGAAGATAACACTTATAATCTAAATGAAAATATGAAAGAGAACAAGACACAGAAAAATAGAAAAAGACAATGGTCGCAACCGGGACTCGAACCCGGACCTCTCGTCTAACCGGGACGTGCGCGTTATCCAATTTCGCTATTTCCACCTTCTGTCAAACCGTCATATTTGTCAATCTCATATTTCAAATATTTAGAATCAACTTGGATAACGCGCACGTCCCGGTTAGACGAGAGGTCTGGGTTCGAGTCCCAGTTGCGACCATTGTCTTTTTCTATTTTTCTGTGTCTTGTTCTCTTTCATATTTTCATTTAGATTATAAGTGTTCTCTTCTTCTTCAATGACTAATTACTCTATTTACTCACCAATTCCAAGAATCCATAACTTTGCGAATAAATACTGCGAATTTATAGATTTAGTGTTGACAGTTTGAATGTTTCAAAAGTCAACTAATCTCGATTTTATCAGCTAATAATTAACTTTTACAATTTTTTTGTTCTTTTCATAAAATCTTTTCTCATACAAACTTTACCAGTGAAATATATACTTATTTTATTATGTGTTTCTGTTCTATTTGCAGTAATAAACAGATATAAATGTTTGTTTATACCCTAATACTAACTAGCTCTTATACATTACATTTTGTTTTATTTCAGGTCTTATTAATAATATGTGTAAATATTACAAGCTGAATTGTATTAGTTTTTTTGTAAGTACAACTCGTTCTATTTCATTTCTTTTAATTTATGTTAAAATATTCTATACCTAACGAGCTGATTGCATTCTTATTTATTCTGTTTTATTGATTATGTAACACATGTAATTAATATTGTGAATATGAATTTCCGTCTATTCGTGTAAAAGCCCACTAGGGCGTTAATAAATATAAATAAATAATTCTATCAGATGGGAAGTGTTTATTATTTCGATTTGTTACTTGGTTACTGTATTTCAAATCATTTTTATATTTATAGCACTGAGGTCAGATTAATGCTGATAGTGGACAATAAAGTCATAAAATCGTAATTTTTTTCACTTTAGGTAGGTAGGTACCTTTTTTAATAATTGAAGACAATACATATGAAGAACTCTTAATGAAAATATTAAACAGACGTACACAGAAAATAAAAAGATAAAGGTCGCAACTAGGACTCGTACCCAGTTTTTCTCTAGTCTTACAGGGGCTGGCGCTCAAGGTTCGTAGAAAATGCTCAGGTTTGCTCATCGAAGGGGCAGAGCGGTGATTGGCTAAAAATTAGTGACGTAGCTTGAAGTCCATTTTCCACTGGGAGATTTGAATTAACTGCAATACAAATGACAGTATTTTACTTCAAGCTACGTCATGCGGTCGAATTTTTGTTTTTCGAAAAAGGCCCGCGAGTTGTTCTTCTTTTTAACCTACATAACTTTTACTACTCTGTCACATTTCCACCTAAAGTGAGATTTTTTTTTACTATAAATGCATTGTCATTGTCTGGATCTCAGAGGCGAAATTGTAGCAAGGGGGGAAGGAGGTCTAAAACGCCTATTGGGGGTGACAAACACGAGCTGCATGTATACAGAATTAACGTATTCAACATCAGTTGTAAGATACAAGTTTTTGAGATTTTTTAAAATATTTTATTAAACATCATAAAAAATAATAATCGCTGTTACTTGATAGGTTATACCTTTAATGTCGTCATATAATTTTTTGTAACATTATAGAATATACACAAGTCGAGGTGGCGGGAGACAACTGTGATTTGCATGAAATACACTTCTATCACGAGGATTTGAAATTCGTAAAGTAATTTTTACGACAAAAATATAAACACATATTTTTTTAAATCGCACACGGTCGTTACGTCTTTAGTACAATAGATTTTAAAGTAATTATAAAATAATAATATTGGTTATTCTGTCGATTTTTTCTCCACTAACTCGTGGAGACAACTTTGTGTTGGTTAAAAAGAAGAACAACCCCCGTATGAACCTTGTTAAACGCATTTTCTATGAACCTTGACTGGCCTCTACCAAAAAAGCTACTGCCACCTTACTAAATCATTATCATCATCTTTAACAAACTCTTTTTTTGAACTACTAACAATCCTCAATTACTTCCCATATTTTAGGTACCTACCTAATGAATTATTGTTCAAATTAAAAATTAATTTAGAATATAAGAATTAAATGTTCCATATTATTTGTTTTGCACTGGCATTCCCAATATCTGTAGTGGCAACCCCACCGATTTCAAAGTTCCTTCCCTCACAAACATTAAAAATATTTATATTGTTTACATCAAATGTTAAAATAACTTTTCATGTCCTCAGGCTTGTGAAGATAAATAAAAGTTCCACAAGTTTAGAGTAGGTAGGTACTCTTGGTTTCCGAACCACGAAGCATAAAACTTTTTTATTTGTGCGAGGCATCTTGCCTACATGTTATTGTAATTTCGTGGCCTGAGATGAGTGTCTCGAAATTTCTCGTAATGTTATTTTGCGCGATAAAACCGAGTACAAACTTTCATATCGTGGTAAAGATTCATTCCAGTGATACCATCGGCCACCCCCCATCTCCCACCCCCTAGAAAGGGTGGCTTTTACCTTCAACACAGCCATGAATAACTTATTAACAAAGTTATCATTTTTATTCAAGTAGACTTTTATTCCGTCCCTTTACTTTGATTAAAATCATTTTACATTTACAGTACGTAACACACAAGACGTAATAAGCGTAAATTCTGACGCATGTATTATGTTGTCAGAAATAATAATAGGTAGTGTATTATGCGACGACAGCAAATTACTCTGCATAACTATGTACCTACCTACGACGGTGAAAAGAATCATTACTTGGAAATTTTGAAAAATGAACACAAAGGTGTTCGTGGTTCACCACGGTTTTGTTAACTATATTTTAACACATCACCAAAGGCAATAAACATACGTTCCTTATCACGATAATGCTGCAGTTCTTTAAGAGGGAATAACCAGACAAAACCGGAAATATGTCGTTTTTAAAACAAATTTTAGACGTATTGACGCTTTTCCACAAAAAAATTATAAATTGATTTCGAAAGATTGTTATTTTATCTAGTAAAGGTTTTTTTTTTAAATTTTGAAAAAATATGTTTATTTTTAGTACAATAAGGTTTTACCGTAGGTCGTTGGGAGATTTATTAAATTTTCAAACAAAATTTTGTATTATACAACATACATTTCAAATCATATAATCGTGCAGTAAAATAAATCAGTAAATTATTTGGGAAAGCTGCTTTTCAGAATTTTAATTTAAGTTCAAATTAAATCATTAAAAAAAGATCGGCGACCTTTTGTGAAGAAAATACTTCAGTTTGTCTATTTATTTACGGTCTTACAAACCAATATATTAAAAAATATATTATATGCTTATTTTGCAATAACGTCTAAACGTTATTGAAAAATCATAAATACTTATGATCAAAAAATAATTACAAAAAGTACATAATTTTAATAGTTTTATCATCACGAGCTGAGCATTTTTTAATGTAGGTATTTATCAAAGCAAATTTTGAATGAAATAAAATCGATATTGAGTTAATTTGTTAAATTGCTGGTATTCAGAATAATTCATCTTTCTCATCTGAACCGCCCTGTACAGTCGCGAGGGTACGATCGCCAGATCATCGTTGGACGAACCTTAAATTCTCGGCCGCTGGTTAATGGCTCTCAGTGGTGAGACAAAACATGAAACACAACAATGTACATATGACTGTTTCCTCCAAAAGAAAAAAGTTTTGAGGAAACAGACGTACGTACATTGTGTATTTCATCATTGTATAATGTGTAAGAAAAAGCTGCAGCATTATTGTGATAAGAAAAGTATACATGTTTATTGATTTTTTTGTATCGTCGCCGTTCCGTGAACGTGGAAATACTAAAAGCGCCTGATCGGTCACCTAAATAAAATTTGAATACCTTACATAAAAAGTTATTGAACAAAATTGAAATGCTTTTTGTACCAGAACGCGATGATTAGCATATACAGGTGTTTCCATGGCGTAGCTAGGGGGGACGGTGGGGGTGGCCTGATGACACCCGACCGTGGAAAAAAATACAAAGGTAGAATATTGCCACAAAAATATTTTAAATATGAACACGGTCTGTTATTTATATTTTTATAGCTCTATGGCTCGGTCGGTCAAGAATTCCCCAAAAATTCTGTTGTTTTATTTTCGTTCCCAGCTCTAACTATTGCTCTGTTGGGGATTATTCTAAAATATTCCTCGCTTGTCACCTGTGTCATTCTCATTTCTTTCGTACATTGTGATTCACGTGAACTCGTGAAGGGAATTAATACCTATTGGTTGACGTGAATTAGTTAAAAAGTTGTTATTCTGTTAGTGTTTTTAAAAGTGTTGAAATACATCTTTCTAAAAACAAGGTAGGTGGATTGGATAGTTAATTTTTTTGTAATAAACGATAATTGATAAACGCAAAACCCGAACACAAATATGTATAACAGAATCGATCGATAACTGACTGAAAAATTATCAATCATCTGTATATTTTTTCTGTATTTCATTGTTGTGTGTACATAAATAAATAATTAAGGAATAATAATAAATAATAAGTAATTTTGAGGATTTCGATTTTTTTATATACATTTGACTAGCTAGTAATGGGGGGCGGGGTGACACCACGTTATCCGCCCCGGGTGCCACCCCTGCTAGCTACGCCACTGGGTGTATCAGCATGTACCCGATGAATTTTACCGGCGATTCCTGAGCCTATTTGGAGTAAAAATGTAGATGTCATTTTGCTATCCGATGATTTTTTTTTAATGAAATAAAAACATCAAAAATATTTTTCCATCACACGTCGCAACTGAATAGTCAGTAGAGTAGCGCGTTTATAGCCTAGCGGGGTACTTGATAAGCAGTGCGTCTTGTTCCAGCAGCACGGTAGCACACGAAACCGTATCGCGTGATCCCGTCGCGACGTGTAGGAGTGGGATCAGTGGTGACTGGCGATTGAAAAATAAAAATTTCTTCGGACTGCAAAACTATTTTTTACTCAAAATGCTCGGGCATCGCTAGTTAAAATCCTTCAAAACGTGCTGTTACACCATTAAGAGGAAAATAAACGCTGGAAATATTTCGATTCTCATGCCTTCAAAATTTAAAATCGAGCGTCTTATTTGGACGAGGCAAATAATTTTATAAGAATGAAAAAAAGTTAGAACATACAAAACTTTAAAAATAGTCTTAGCCATAAAGGGGTATTTTTGAAAAATTGTTTCTTAATTACTTCATAATTAAGTCATGCAAAAACATTTTTTTAGAAGTTTACGCTTATATTTTTTGTTATGTAATTAATAATTTTATTGTGATTCCAATACATAGAAAAGCTAGTAAAAGCTTCAACTTATCCGTAGCATATTAATCTAAATAGGATTTCACGTATAGCTTCATCTTAAATTCCAAGTTGCGTAAATAGTTTATTATTTCAGAGTAGCTTGAAATCATGTAGGTAGGTATGTATGCAGTGCTTTTCTTTTGTGCTAGAATATGTTTTTTGTATAATTTCGAACATAGAAATCTATAAAAAAGGTAGGATGTATTGCAACTTCGATAGAATCAAATATTTCGTTACACTTTTACGTGAATTACTAGCTACCACTAGTGATATAAGATTTTTAGTTACATTTTTTTTATAAAATTTACAGTCAACAAACATGAAGATGTGGAAATCAATATATTTAAGAAACATGAAAAAGAGAAAATGAACAACACATAGTCAACGAAACAAACCTAAAGATGAAGAAATCAATAAATACGAAGATGAGGAATTCATGATACAATACCAACATAACTACCCACATTCCGCCTCGGATCAGAGATCCGTAGTAAGGAGGACTGTGAATAAACCACTATAATTTGTTTTTAAATATTCACCAATAAAAAACAAATTAAAAATTTATTCTTTAATATTATAAATGCGAAAGTGAGTGTGTTTGTTTGTTACGCTTTCACGCCTTAACCACTAAACCGATTATAAAAATTCGTTCACCAATAGAAAGCTACATTATCAGCGAGTTACATAGGCTGTGAATAATGGTAAGCTCTGGCGTTATGAAATTTTTATGAATGAAAATGTGTGTATTTCATATATTTTAGCGGCAGGGAGGAAAGGCAGGAGGAAGGTGGGGTTCACGGAGAGGGAAGAGACGAGGGAGGGGGAAGGCGGGGAAGGTGGAAGGGAACGGGGACTCACGGGAAAGGACATTATGTATTGCTAATTGCTACAATTTCCCCCAGATACCATGCGAGCGAAGCCGCTGGTAAAGCTATAAATAATAAAAAAGTGCAAAGGGCAGTGGGCAGAAGTCAAACTTTTCTTTGTCTGCACAAAAAAACCCTCCACAGCATCCCCAAAGATGACATAGGCCCTGAGGGAAATTATTTTTTTCGGGGCCTCCTGTGTGGAACTCATGTAAAAAAAGAAAGATTTCCCTCAGATCTATCATAGAAAAGTTTAATTTGAATGGGAAATATTTCACAAAAATATCGCAGTAAATTCCTACCTCTATTTGTCGATCATCATACATGGATTGCAATTCCGGGCCAACCACCTCCAGGAGCTGCTTTCGTTCTTCTCGAAAATCTAAAAAAACAAATTCATATTAGACTTATTTCACAAAATTTACACATCCGTGTTACACAAAGTTTATCTTCGCGAGAAACGAAAACAACCTCTTTTGTAATTCTCAAGATTTGTGAAAATTAAATACCTAATCTAGGTGTACCCAGACCATCATTTATTAAGTCCCAGACGTGTTATTCAGTTAGATACCATTTTAAATATGTAAAGTGGTACCATTTTAAACATATCTCATATGGTAAAGTTTCATGCAGAGAAACCCTTCCGAAAAAACTTTTCAGGAGTAAAACTACTGGCGGAAAATTTAAAAAAACATGTTTTGTAGGTTTCAAGTTTTAAAAGTTGCAACCCACGCGAAATAAATAAATTTGCCTCGATTGCTCGAGATTTCCAGGAGATCATTTTTTATATTTTTTGCCAACATTAATAAAATCATACCTTCAAATTTTAACACGGAGACATAAAAACTTATTATAGTGCTATACAGCCAATGAATTATCCTGTATTTTACCGTTTATCTCGTATTTGTAGGATTTATAAAAAATATATTTAAAAAATCGAAAAGTTTAAAACCGCGCGAATCCTGCGTGTTTGTTACTTTGAAACTCCGTGAGAGGTACTTATTTGAGTCAACATAGAATATTTTCGATGTTGTCTGTGGTTGATAATGAAAGGTGCATATCTATGGAAAAATGACTTAATTTTAACCGTTAACAGCTGATCAGCTGAATTCTGAGTGAAAAAAATATTTGAAAAATTTATTTTTAACATCGTTCTAAAATAGTCTACGAAGTTTGGATTTGCGACATCTGTGATCATAATGGACAAATAATTTCAATAGCTTCGTTTTAAAATGAATAGCTGGCCATGGAAATGTTTAAAATAATTACAATAAATGTTTTATGAATGGTAGGAAAATGTGGTCCAATTTTGGACCGCTATCAATCGCAGAAAAATAAAAGTGGTCCATTTTTCGATCATAATCGCTCCAGTGGGTTTACAGAAAGTACAATAAAATGTGCTTCCACAACTTTGGAAAATAGATTTTATTAAGTTTCGAATTGTTTTCCTTCAAATGCCTATGTAATATTAAGATAATACTATAGTTTAAATGAAAAATATCTTTAGTTAAAACTACTTCATCAGACAATTTTACAAGTAGTCGACTAATTTCTGTTATAACTAATTTTCTTCAGGACCGTAATAATTGGTAATAACATAAACTAAGAGATAGAGAGGAATATAAAGGGGGACAGAACATCAAAGCGTGGGAGGTGGAGGGATTCCCATCCCGGAGGGTAGGGGTTACATGGGGAGAAAGGGAACCTCCAAAACTAGACCTATAGTATAGAAACCCGTATTTCTTCTATAATTTAAAATTATAGTAGTGTATTTTTTTTTCTATTTTGCACGGTTTTATACATAAAAAAATAATTATAGAAAGCCCTCAAATGGCATTGCTTACATATCTGTCCACTTAACGAATGGGGTGAGTCTGTAAAGGCTGTAACGAAATGAATACATTCAACCTTTTGTCCTTGTCGTGTTCGTAGACCGTATCATATCATTACGTGTGCTTTGCTAATTAACATTATTTTTTAAATATATTTTAACTCATCTAATTTTTTCCTAGCAAGGTTAGTAACTAAAGGGCACCTACTTAAGAGCCATTAACCAGCGACCAAGAATTTAAATTTCATCGAACGATGATCTTGCGATCGTACCTTTGCAACGGTACAGGGCGGTTCCGATGAGAAAGATTAATTATTCTCCAGACCATGATAAAACAATTAAAATTATGTTATTTTTGTAATTATTTTTTGATAATAGGTATTTATAATTTTTCAAAAATGTTTAAGCAAAATAAGAATGTATTTTTTTTAAATAAATTAGTTTGTAAGAATAAATAAATAGACAAACTGAAGTATTTTCGTCACAAAACAAGGGCGCGGATCTTTTTTTTAATGATTTTTTTTTAACTAAAATTTAAATTCTGAAAAGTAGCTTTCCCAAATTATTTATTTATTTATTTGACTGCGTGATTATCTGATTTGAAATGTATATTGTATAATACAAAATTTTGTTTGAAAATTTAACAAATCTGTCAACAACCTATGGTAAAACCTTATTGTACTAAAAATAAACATATTTTATCAAAATTTAAAACTTTAGCTTTACTAGATAAAAGGTCAGTCTTTCAAAATCAATTTTTAATTTTTTGTGGAAAAGAGTCAATACGTCTAAAATTTGATTTAAAAATGACGTATTTCCAGTTTTGTCTGGTTATTCCCTCTAAGGATTTTTTTATTATGTGAGTAGGTACCCTCAGTCTGCACATCTCTATTTTCATTTGGGACATAAAATAGATGGAATGGAATTAGGCCAAATTCAAAAGCAACTATGGAGGAATGGATGGAAATAATTATGTAACGGCGTAGTCAAGAGATTTTAAATATTAATCAAATCCAGCCATAAACCATGTTGAAAATAAAATTTATGTAGGAGCAGTCGCGGGTCACAAATTGAAAAGTGTTTTTGCGCAGAGGCGCGCGGCTTAATGTCCCGCGTTAAATATTTAGAACGGTCACGTTCCGTTTCTTTCAGCTGTCTGGCAGCCGTATTACAGGACATAATATAATATATCTAATTATTCATGAATCACTCATACAGGAGAGCCTACATTTAAAAATTACTATATTTAATGTCTGTCCTTAGGTACCTATAAATACCTGCATGATGTGAAATAGCAAAATCATGTAAGTACTCACGGGCCGTTCAAGTATTACGTAACGCAATTTGGGGGAGGGAGGGTCTTGCAAAACATTACTATGCGTTACCGGGGCGGTAGGGGGGTTCGAACAACGCGTTATATTACATGTTTTTTTAAATTTAAATTAAAAAACTAGGGAATTAAAATTTTTCAAGTTGGTCAACAACTTGAAAGTCTGGACAGGTTGGGCTTTCAACTCTTTTCGTTTATGTTTTACGGGGAATCCTTCGATTGTACTGTACGTTATTTTTATTTTGCTCTCCCAATTTGGCAACCCTTTTCGTTTATGTTTTACGGTGAATCCCTCGATTGTATTGTACGCAATTTTTATTTTGTTCTCCCAAGTTGGCAACGAATGTTTATGTTTACGGGGAAGTTTCGTTTATGTTTTACGGGGATTCCCTCGACTGTATTGCATGTCATTTTTATTTCATTTTCGTTTTTCATAATCAAAACAAATTGGTAAAAATAGTCACTTGGGTGTTACGTAACGTTAAGGGAGGGGGTGGGCGGTTCAAAAAAATACGGCGCGTTACATGGGGGGGAGGGAGGGTCAAAAATCTTTAAAAGTTGCGTTATTTAACACTTGAACGCCCCCTTCTAGTCTGAAAAATAATATAAAAATGTGAAAGAAAAGGTGGCGTAACAGTCGTTTAAATTGCTTTATGGCTGCATCAAGATGGGTGTAGGCAAGGATGTAGGTGATTTTAGATTTTCATGTCCAAAAGTATCTATTTTCGTATTTATTTTTGGGGTGTTATTGCCGTTTTGCGCTACCTCCCTCTTTAGCCAATGTTTTGCTATTCCAAAAAGGATGTAGGTATCTTTAAAAAGCACTATAATAGAGAATTCCAGTCCATTTTTTTTTTTTTTTTTTTATGAATAATGGACCTTCTAACTTAAATAACTGCATATTTATTTTTATTTTTATAGTTAGTTTTAATAGTTAAAATAAATGTCAAAGTTTTAATTTTTCAAGATCCCCCGAAAACCACTGTGACGTCATCTGGCCAAAAGTTTTAGTTATTTTCAACAGATGTTGTCATTTTGTATGGAAGAAGTGATGAAACTATTCAATAAGTAAAACGTTATTTAGGTGTAATTATTTATTATATTATTATATTTCTCAATATTATTACGGGAGATTGGTATAAAAATTGTTTGAAATTATTATTTTTTTAGCTTTACGAATCGAAATCAATATTAAGGAAACCGAAGCATGAATTTCGTAGGGAATTGGAATTAGCTGTTCGACCACCGCCATTTTGAATTTCAGCATTGGAGCGTTTTATGGAAGCGGTGACGTCACGCCTCACAAATTCAATAATACCAACTTGACAGGGTGTTTTAATGAACTGTTTTAAAATGGACTTTTTAATATTTTTTTTAAAACTCTACGTTAAATATTATTTAATAAAACTTATATATTCAGAATCAGCATTTATTGGTCTATATGAACATATTTTTTTAAAGCCATAATATTTTTCACTGGAGTTCCTTATTCAAGAGTATATTTTTCTCATCATGTTGGTATTATACTTACCCGGTGTTCACAAATTAGTATTACTTCCCGAAAGCAGTTGACTCTACATCACATTCTACCATAGGTAAATAATTTAATTTCTTCAAACTTCGCAAATACACTTTGTGGCATCATTATTGATTTAATGAAAACCAATAACTTTGTATTCACTATACACGGGCATGTGCCTAGTATGGTGGTCGAAAAATCTCCGATTCATGTAACAAACAATTCAAAGAATAAAGAAACTTAAAACTTAAACTATATAATTAAAATAATCGACATGTTCAAAAACAAAGTTTTTTTTCTTCGTCAGGATCAGAGATTAATATATATTATCGAATAGTATTAATAGACTTGCGTCTGCTGGGTTGAATTTCAGAACCCGGCTTCGAGTGCATGTCTGACGCCACGCCATACGCGACCAATCACAAATACCGTCTGTGTACGTGGCATTTCAAACAAAGCTACCGTTGTAATTCGGTTTCGAATTCAAGAATTCGTCACAAGATGTCGCCACTTCCGTCAGCAGGTCGGGTGAGGACGTGTCCCCCCTAGGTATAACTGCTACGTGTTTTGTGAATATGTAGTATCTCTCCGGATATGGAAAGATTAACGGTAATACATAATTGTTTCAAGCGGCTATATATTGCATATGACGTCATTGCCTCTCTCGGTTACTTTGTCCCGGTGACTAGCTACATTGGATGACAGTGGATCCGAGGAACGGGCTATTTTTGAAACCAGATCCTATTGGATTTATAAAATGGTCACCAACCCTAACTAACTGGGCGAAGCCGAACCAAAAGCCGCTCGCAGTGCCTAGCAGCAAAAAGATACAAACATATATGGAAGGGGGGGGGGGGTGACTCAGAAGAAGATGACACGTTACTCTTGTTCGTGATCTTAAATATTTTCACTCTCCAAATGTAAATAATTTTAGATATATAATTATTTATAACAACACCATTTGCATATTTTAGCCAAACAATGGAGCTAAATTTGCCCCAATTCATAGAGTGATCCCACAAAATCAAGGGTTGTTCAATTTCCACAACTTTCGAACAAAGACATTTCCCCCGCCATTTGCATGAAAATTGGACATTGTTCCATTCCTTCTCACCTTTTAAAATTCAAGTTCCCGACTCCCCGAACTGTGGGCAGGTACTCAAAGAGACCTTGAGGTAGAAACCATAGACTACGTACGCTTTTAATTTCCCTACTGTAAACAAGTACCTACTCTATTTTATACCAAACATTATCTTAAGCCTCAATTACATTAAGCTAGTTTACAAGCTACTAGCCGGTAAGTAAGCGGGTGAATCGGCGAGTGAGATTGTCATGTTGACACACAAAACTGTCTACTCGCTCAGTAGCAACATTAGCAGCTAAAATAACGACTCTCGCACCATGCAACTCTGTCGGCATTTTGTAGAAAAGTTGAATTCGCAGCGCTAACCAGTAGCGAGAATAACGGCTGCCGCCCGAACTAATTCTGACAGACGAAATCAGCTGTTGGTGCGGCGCCATCTTTAGGCAAATACTAGCGAGTAGCGAGTAAAGTTGACCACATTTCAACTTCTTTCGTAGATTGTCCACAATCTGCTAGTTAGCAAGTAATACGATGACACTGAGCGAGTTTACTAACAGATAGTGAATTTCCCAGATAGTAGCTTGTAAACTCGTTCTATGTAATTGAGGCTTTAAACACCATCAGCTATTTCAACATCGCATTTATCCTTAAGTGATTTTAAAATACGTCCAATTTAACGTCATTAAAATATAATTTCGCCCTTTTGGAACGATTTTTAAAAACACCCAAGGGGAAAGCTAAACACAATTATAAAACGAAAATTAATAATTCTAAGCAGTAGGAGAGGGCTTTCGGTCCGGCGTGACGTAATTGGACAAGAGCGTTCTAAAACAACTTGACAATGAGTGACGACTGGGGACTAAAAAAATTTTAAAAATTGGAATTAGAATCCCGGGGGTGCCGCAGAATGGGAAAATTCCCATTTTAAAAAACATATTTTTGATAGTATTATATGAGATAAGTTAAGCTTTAGTTTCTTTGTAGAGAAAAACGTAAATAAATGTAGAAATTGACAAACAGTGGTGTCAGTACTTTCAAACTCTCAAAATCAAAGCTCAGTTACCCGTCCGGGTTGCTAAAATAAAATAATTAGACAAAAATTTAAATGGATTTAAATGGCAACACCAAAATGATTGAAACTAGATAAAAGGAAAAAAAGCCAAAGGATAAAGAAGTACACAAGAAGTGCGAAAATAAATCTAGTTCGAAAAACTTTTTTGAAATTTTTGACACTATCGATGTGCAAATACATGTGTGTGTGTGTGTGTGTGTGTGTGTGTGTGTGTGTGTGTGTGTGTGTGTGTGTGTGTGTGTGTGTGTGTGTGTGAGTGTGTGTGTGAGTGTGTGTGTGTGTGTGTGTGTGAGTATTCTATTGTGATTAAATTCACATCAAAATCAAACGGTGTTCACAAATAATTAGTGGTAATTCCCGAAAAGAGATGATTCCACATCATATTCTAGTGAAATTTTACATTTGATCTTACAAATATAATTTTACTGTTTGGAAATGTTTTTGGGTTGAATTTTTTTTAATTTTCATGTCATAGAAGCCACCGATGAGATGTCAAATTAAAATAAAGTGTTGAAATAAAGAAACCGGCACATTTAACAATAAAAAAAATCTTTATGAAAAATGAATTTTGACATTTTTCTTGTCCATTGGTGCCTACTCTCAGAATCGGAAGACAAACATAACCTCACTAAATGTAGTATACTTTTGTGTTAAAACCGGTGTTACCTACTCAGAGTTGCCATATTATTGAAAAAAATAATTCCTTATTTTAAAATTTCCAAATGACCACTATATATCTAGTAATAATGAAGTACCTACCGTTGTAAGCGCTGGAGACGAATATCTTGACCAATCTAGGGCCGGGCCATTGGTCGGCGCTGCAGGAGTACCCTCGGAGGGTCTCCATCACCACGGACTCTGGGGTGGCCATCCTGCCTGTTTTCTGCGCTCCTGTCACTCCTCACTCCTCACCACTCCCTGCTCAAAAAGACATAACACAACAACTGTAACATTATATAATTTAATAAGTATCCACCAGATGTAGTGTAGTGCTTTTACCTACGGTAAGTGCCTGGTACCTACGGTCCTAAGAATTTTCAAAAGTTAGGGACGGGAAATTTCGCACAAATGTTAATCTGTCAAATAAGAGTAGAAAATATTAAAAATGGAACTTCAAAATTTGTGGGCTGGCAACACCAATTTACCTGTCAAATATTATTTTGAAGTAATGGCACTGAATGTATAGAACACAGTAAACCACATTTAAAAAAACATTTTTTGTTCTTGAAGAAAAAAAGTTACAATCGAAGAAGCACTGTTGTTAAGTGTGTTCTTAAGACATAAATTTGATTAAATGGTGTTTTACAAAGTGATTTGCTATCATTTAATTTAACATAAATTTGAATTTAAGAGTAGATAGAAAGGAAGAATCACTAATGGTGAGTTTAGTTACACTACTTTTAAATCTGAATGAGTTAAATATATTCAGATCTAAAATTAGAGATGCAAGCACGATGATGATCTAAAGCACGGGCAATGCTATGCACTTAAGCCGCTGCTACCTGAATTTCTACCGATTTCTTCCATATCGCCCTTAAACATTTGAAGTTTTTAAACTCTTAAAAAAATATATGTTATTTTCGAAGATAATATCTGGATACTTCCACGCCGAAAAGCAAATTATATGAAATTCCCTCGATAGAAAAAAATCACAAAGTATGCTCCGAAAATTATTAAAAACAAGTCTTTTTCTATTATTTTACAAGTTATATTTGTGAAAAAGTTCACAATTTTTCTTTAGATGATACTTAAGATGCCTTCCACGAGATTTTTGCTCTATTTTAAACGAGTCATGTTTTATTAAGCATTTTCACAATTTTCGCTTCAATTTTATCATTTAAAATATTTGCGCGCTCTGTCCAACATTCGTAATTACATATCTCTCCATCTTCTTCTTTTTCAGCGGGGAAGCGTCGCCTTAAGCTAGTGTTAAATAAATGGGAGCAATTTCTAAACTATGCTTTATATTTCATTACAATATCGTTATTCTTCATTACGTTAACACAAAATTGCAAAGGTATAATAATAATATACCTTTATGCAATTCTAATTTTCAGATCAGTGAGATACCCACTATTGCAATGAAATTTTTTTTCACTTTTATGTCTTTTTAATTTTTTATGAAAATGTAGGTTACACAGCTTTACATTAACACCATGAGTTATATGCTTAGTATTGCCATTTGAACGACAGTGGCGCCCTCCTATGTTTTCTACTCTTATTTGAAAAACTGTACGTCATAAGATGAAACATGGATTGATTACCAACGTTTTCAGGAAACTCGTTCAATCAATCCTTCTAAAATCGATCAATGCTTCTAAATCATCGAGTAGTTACGTTACTACATGCAAATCCAAGATCTCTCTTGCGAATGCGATTTTTAAAGTAGAGTATTATTTATTTTAATCTATTCCTATTATTGAAATCAATTATGTCAATTTACGCACTTAACTTTACTTATCGAAATTATCTGAAATGCGAATAATATTTGATCTCATTTTACTATATAAAATTGTTAATTCAAGGTTGGACTGCCCTGACGCTATAAATTTGTTATCTATACACATATCTCCAAAATATACGTGGCGGAATATTTTTTCCACAACAATAACTTCGTTAAGAATTCTGTGTCAGAAAAAATACATAGGTTGGGCAATGAACTAACTGATGTCGCCGACATATTTAATTTAAACTTCGAAACATTTAAAACCAAATTAGTTTATCACTTTTTAGATGTAAATAATGAATGAGAAATCATTTTATTTCGATTTTCTTTTGTTTGTTTTTTTTTTATTGTTCGTATTCTAGATGCAAACAACGAGTAATTAAGTAAAAATTAATGTGTTTTCATTTTTTTGATGTTTTTGTTGCTCGTAGACATATGAATTGTACCTACAAGTTCTCTAAAGTCATCCAAGTGAATTTAGTATTAGATATACCTACTCTTATTTATTTTATTGAGTTTATGCTTTATTTATATATTTTGTAATATTTTTTTATGTATGGTTGTTATACTGTTGTTATAATTAAATTCGTATTCGATTTGTAAAAGCCCAATAGGGCGTCAATAAATAATTAAATTGTAAGTAATCGTTACGAGTATGTCTACCTACGTAATACAAATAGGAAGGTAAATATATAATCTGTGGGGAATATGACTAACGTGTAATCGATAGGTAATGTAATATTATGTAATCGGTGGGTAACGAGTAATCGCCGTAATCGGGAAGGTATCAATTGATATATAATTGTAATACAATATTATAATAACATCACAGTCACAGTTCGGTAGGCGAGAAATATATTATGTTATCGTATTTCGCACGATTTGTTTGGTATTCTGAGCCAAGACAGTAAGTTATTGAACCTATCCCTGAATTCTTCGCATTCACGAATTACAATATTGTTTTTGAAAATGTGGGAAAGGTCGGCTTATAATAAACATAAGAAACAGCTGCGAAAAGCTCGTATCATGGCTTTCCGTGCAAACTGTATGAATTATTTTATACAAACTGAACACCCAACAATAAATAGAAGCCACATCACCTCAGCAGTTATTTTTGTACAACGGTAAAATACCTACCAACCCGACGCATCCTTCAAATAAATATATAATATATATCTGATAATCCTATAAATAATATTCTTGCCTGAGATAACTTACTCATTGAGCGCTTTCATTATTCCACGATTACGTTACCGAGACGGCACCAAAAACACGTAAAACATACGTTCTTTATCCTAATCCCTAATCCTTAAAACTGTTTTGATTATGTTAGAAGTCAACTTGAGTACAATTCTCCTGCCTGGAATCCCACATTATAATATACGTTTTCTAAAATTTAAAATGGGTATTCCAGCAATTATGTTGAACTACAACACTATTTTATTAACTATACGAATATGCTCAAACTGTCAGACAGAAGAATTTTCACTAACTTGGTATTTCTATATAAAATTCTAAATGATTTAGTTGATAGTCCGGTATTGCTTGAATTGTAAGCTTCCGAATTCCACTACGTAATACTAGAAGTCAGGATTTATTTCAGTGCAGAAATTCTGGAACTAACATATGTATTCCTCTTTGCCCAGAATACTAATGGAGGGAAAAAATTATACCAGTGGACATCTTCAATTTATCTTTAAACAAATATAAAATATTGTTATCGAGGCAATTCAGTTACGTACAATAAATATGTGTATATCTAACTATGCTATAATAAATAATAATAATGCTGCGGCTCTTTCTTACACATTAAATAATGGTGAGACAAAAGATGAGACACAATATACGTGTGTCTGTTTCTTCCAAAGTGCTACTCTTTCCTTTGGGGGAAACAGGAAACGGCTCAGCTACGGCGACGAATTGCGTTTCATTTTCTTTATGCGTGTGAGGGAGATGTATGATAATGATTGCATGTTTCCTTTGGAGGGGAGGGGGGTGCAGATATACGCTCAACGTTTGTCTCATTTTCGACTGTTGTTATTTAGTGTGTAAGAAAAAGCTGCAGCATTAAATGTTTAAGAACAAAATCAAAACCATCAGCGCATTTTAAATGTTTGGAATTCACTCACACTTCAATATTATCCTTGTAATTATATTCCACACTTTCAAAACTATCGTCACGGCTAGTAATATTGTAGGGGTATACGGAGACGTCACGGTGCGATGTGTGAGAGAGATGCAAGAAAATGATTTCTTTTTTCCTTTGGAGGAAACAGACCTACGCACATTGTGTATCTCATCTTTTGAAAGAGCTGCATTTTATTCCCTTTTTTGTGCCGTCACGGTACCGCAATCGTGGATCGTCACGGTAACAATAAAAGCGCCCATTCGCCAGACTAATTAGAATTGTTAGTATAAAAAAATTATTTATCTATGATATTGCGTATCTATTAGAAAACCGATTAGAAGATGAAGTGTATGACTGGAGACATGCTGGAGACGCTGTAGACTTGAAGGCGCCAGAAGGACTAACAAAAACAAACGCTTTTGTGTTCGAATATTGTTTCTTCCGCTTAGAATTCGCTTGGTTTAATATCCGTCGTGTGATTTTATAATGTGAAATCCTTTCATACATCTCTATACTATCCACGCCACTTTGGTATTTCATTATAATGTCTGACTTAAATCATAGCCAGTTAATATATTCTCTCTTTCGCAAAAAGCTGCTGAAAAAACAGACAAGTAACTGCGGCGCGATTTCAGTAAAAACATAAAATTTCCCGCAATTTTACTATGTGTATATAATTTATTTCTTATTTATTTTCTCGAGCGTATCTCAGATAATCTCTCATATATTTTTTTAATAATTTAAGTAATATTTTGTTGCGTGGTTTCGCATCGTTAAACAATCGCCGAGAATGTTATGAAAATGTAAACATGAGGAATAAAAATAGCTTCGACAATCGTTTACGCCTCATAAATTTATCAGAAAACGGGAAAGAATTATTGAACCAACGTGAGAACAAATATTTTGATTTATTTATTAGAAGAATCTGTCGATGAAAGAAAGACATTCCTACTTCCTACCGATTAAATACTTGGAGGGGAACAATGACCTAATAAATGCCTGATTATGTCGTTGATTGCCTATTATGACACCAATTGAGCTATATCATAGAAATATATAAGTAGGAACATATTTAATCTTCTTACTACGTAGTTTGCAGTTAACTATCTACACACCATAGATAATATAAACACGCAGAACTGAAAGGTCTTTCTTTCATGTTGTATTTCCCTTTGTGGCGATGACTCTAATGACATTAAAAGAAATTTCTAATGTTGATAATGAGGTAATTGCATGGTGACATTATTGATTTAAAATACGTCACATTTTTCATGGCGGTACCGGGTAGTCTAAGCTTATTGATTTACGGTATTACATTAGCTCTACACAGGAGGCCCTGAGAAATATAATTCCCCTGAGTGCCTGTGTCATCTTTGGGGATGCTGTGTGGAGGGTATTTTTAGAAAAAGAAGTAGAGGAAGTTTTTTTTCTGGCGTTCCTTTGAGGGTGTTCTGGGTCATCATTTCAAAATGAGGGGAGAGAGGAGAGAGGAAAGTTGAATTTAGATATTAATATTATTCAAGTGGGCAAATTTCAAAATAATTTAGAAGATTGGAGTCGAGTTCAGACTTAGAATGATGCTGAGTTGTTTATTTATCTTCTAGAAAGGAAAAATGTACGAGGGGTGGGGAGGAATCTGGGGATCAGTGTGCCCAGGATGACGGACGTATGAATCCATCCCTCCCACTGCGGTGCTAGGCGATGTTCCGAGAGAATCTTGCAGGAGAGGTCAAAAGGTTTCTCACAACCAGCCTCTCCCCTTCCTACCTGCCAGAAACCTCACCCCGTGAACCCGGGTACCCCTGCCAAGTCACCAAATGTAGCGAACCACTTGAGGTGACCTATGGCAGAGGTGTTATTGTTATTTCTGTGCATAATAAAAGCTATGTGTGTATTGTCATTGTTTATTTTCTAGTTGTTTTTTGTTTTTACAATAACACTTCAAACGGGAGGCCCTGGAAAAAAATAATTCCCTAAGGGCCTATGTCATCTTTCAGAAAGCTGTGTGGAGGGTCTTTTCGAGGAGAGGAAGGAGTGAGCATGTTGTAGTATGGAGGAAACACAGAGGCAGGTAAATCGTTCCATAGCTGAGCCGTTGAGCGTAAGAACCATTCATAGAAGCAACCCGTTCTCACAAATAATGACAACCGTGTACAAATGTTGGGTACGAGTCTGGATTATTTCCCGACTAGTGCCGAAAGGATCAATGACGCTAGTTCCTCGGAGCATCTTCTATTGAAATACCGGTAGACCAAATACAGCATTCCAAGGCGCTTGTGCTCTAAAGATTACACTCCGTTTGTTAAGATAGGTGAAAGTATTTAACGGACTGTCCGTTTCTGCACAAAGTTATTTTTAAGTATTTATTGTTTAATCAAAATAATAGGATAATATTATGCGGATTAACGCAATGTGACTTCATAATAAGACTGTGTGACAATTATTAATTATCCATTACTTATTATCTGTATTGTAAAATTACGGATAGGACTCTTATGTTGAGAAAATTATTTTTTTTTCTATCTTTTGTTTCTCGGGTCAAGAATACCCGTGTATGAAAAAGGTTCTTTTAATTCCAAGATGGTTCTTGTCTCCTACATTCCGAAAAAACAAAAACCCAATTTTGCTGAGCACAAACTACAACAAAATCGAAATACAAAATCGATTCAGAGCAGAAGAAACCTAAAATGATTATGGACTATAATGCAACAAAGGGTGCTGTTGATTTTCTAGGTTCTTGTCAGGAGACAGTGTAGGAACATTCCGAAAAAATAAAAACCCCATTTTGCTTAGCACAAATTACAACAAAATCGAAACATAACATCGATTCAGAGCAGAAGAAACCTAAAATGATTATGGACTATAATGCAACAAAGGGTGCTGTTGATTTTCTAGAAAAAATGGTTCCGGCCTATAGTTGCAAATGAATTCAAAACCATTACTTCACGTTTTTGAAATCGGGTCAACATTCAACATGACCCGAAGGCTTACCTACATAGTATTTATTTATTTATTTAATGCCATTAGAAGGCTTTTACATTACAATGATAAGATTATGAGTTACAGTGGCACAAGGAAGGGTATCAGTAGTATTAGGACCACATAAGAATGAATGGGATAAACATAATATATAAGAGACACAGTTGTATTTGTTTTTTTTTTAAAACTCAACAGTTGTTTTTTTTTACAAAAAATATAAATATCAAAAGAAATGTGTACTCGTGTAATAGTTGTAATAAGAGAGAGCATTCTAGATAAACACGAAGAAAATATGTAAAGGAAGATAACTTGATAGCAAGTATAATCTAATTATTTGAGGAATCGAGGAAGGTTAACCACAATCTGCCCTGATGATGATGTTGATGGACGCTAAAGGCCTATCAGAAAAGTTGGCTAAAGGTGGAGTAAAGACAAGACAGCATAATACCCAAAAAATAATCACGATAGTTTGGCCGTGAAAATATCAAATCTCAAAAGGATAGGATGTTTATACGTTCGACAACCACAACACAGGCATGTGCCTAGCGTGGTGGAATAATTTTTTTTTTAATTATCACCATCGTCTATCTATCTTATTCATAGTAGTAGGTACAACTAGATCATTTTAAAGAGGACACGTTTGAAAGTATTTGTGCACACGACACGACCGATAGGAAGTTTCAAAAAAGTTTTTGTAACTAGTTTGGAACACCCACCTTCAATCCTTTCTAACTCCACAAATGCCTAGAGATTCAGCGGCCTTTATCAATTTGGACTCGCGATTCAATTTGACAATGTTATTTTATGTTTTATTTTTGTTTCAATCTTCAGCTTCCCAAAAAAACAAAATTACTATTAAATTAATTTTTTTGACGTGATAACGTCTTATAAATCGATGAACACCGGCTGCATGCACAAAAAAGCATGACTCATTGTCACGTTCCGCGTGAGCTGAGCGGGCGAACAAGCGATAGAGAGGCACGATTGGCCTAGACGTTCGGCTCGTGACGTTATCACGTAAAATTTTCGTCCGTAAACCGACTTTACAGACAACCAATTTTTTTGTTATCTATCCAGTAACCAGACAGGAAGATGGGTCTTTAAACCGTTTAAAATGATTTACTTGTACAAGCATCAACATTATCATAAAAAGTACTCATTTCAAAATTAATTAGTTAAATTATTAGCTCATAAAAGTTTATATGAACAAAGACATAATGTTCCGTACTTTTACCAGAATCTCAAAATTCTCTCAGTAAGAGCAATTCTGTGTAATATTTCAGCCTATATACATAAATAAACTGGACCACACTTACAATACACGTTTTACGTTAAATGAAGGACTAATTGTACCTAAGCATTTAAACAAATATGGACAAAGAACGCTGGACTACATGATACCTAATTGCTTAAATAAAATATAACCTGCCGAAATTTAAAAAAATGTACAAATGGTGAAACAAATATTATGTTGGAGAATTGGCTCGCCGAAAGAAATAATTTGTATTAGAGTAACACAAAAATTCTAACTGCATAATAAAGTAAAATAAATTTATTTATATCTTCAAAGTAAAAGTACCCATCGACAAACTACTTAAAAGTAGTTTATTGGGACTTTTCTTTTTTCTGTACAATATTTTATTTTTGCTGTCATATTGTATTACTTTGCATTTATAATAAATAAATAAAAAGTTGCTGTGATGATCTCAAATTTGATTTGAACTTATGTTTTATTTTCAAAATTTGATTTCGTGTGAAGAATTCAGATAAGCGATAATGTACATAATGTACACCCATGAAAGAATATTTTTAACGAAAAATTATTTTTAATCTCATTATCAAAATTTGTCAAGAATTCAGACGATCCTGTTATTTTTAACGGGTCTTCAAATAAAAATACTTATTTCAGGTATCTGAGCATCCTGCGTAACTCTGGTTCAATAAGCTCAAATTTGGTTTGAATTTAAGTGTCATTTTCAAAATTAGAACTGATTGTGGGAAAAACTCAGAAAAGTGGTAAAGTATAATAGATACCTAGTTTGTAACAGAAAATCATTTTAACTGTCATTTTCATTTAAATTGGAAATGATTTTTCTAGAATTACATGATTTTTCACGAGTCCACGCTAGAACCAATATTAATATCTAATAGCGGTATGAATAGTGTAGGTATATGGATATATTTGATCCCACGCTGCGATAGAAGCTGTGATAGAAGGAATTGAATGGGAAAGGTAGAGGAAGGAAGCAATCTCGTGAGGTAAAAGGCTCTGACGGATATGAAAATGTGTTTCGTGTGCGTCTTTCAAAAGGTTTAGTGTAAGCTTGTGTGTAGATGTAGCGAGTAGCGAGTAGCAAGGCTTATGTATACTAACACTGTACCGGTACACGCTAGATATGGATTATTTACACAGAGTGGAAGATACTAATAGTATCGCCCTGGTGTAAGACCACCATTCAGAATTGAAACGTTGCTTGAAATGGCTTTAGCCGTGTTTAGTGACCAGATCTGAATAGCCAGGTACTTCCCCACCTACCTCTTCCCTATCTCCTTCCCCCCCCCACTACCTTCAGCCTCACAACATACCCCAATTGGGGATGCCATAGTCTCACTAGCTCCAGACGGGAGCAGTTGGGACTCTTGTGCGGTATTTCATGTAAAAAAAAAAAAAAAAAAAAATTTACCTGTGAATAGCGTACACAAACAATGCGAAGGAATACGAGTACAAGAGAGCTCAGTAATTTTCCTGAAAGAATACCAACAGTAGATCTATTTACAAAGTCAATCGATGAAGCAAAAACGTAAGTAGCATGTCAAACAGGTATCTACTTTTGTTTTCCGTGGAAGTGTCGCGAGCCGTGCTGATGGCATTCATTAATAAAAGATTAGTGACGGTTTTGTGATAATTGGACAGTGAAATATGAATTAGAAAGCGGTGTACAGGTACCTGGTTAAATGTAAATATAAAGAGAGATCGATGGAAGAGTGTGGAGTGTAAAGTTTAGAGTGTGTGCGGAATTAGGACACACTCGGACAGGTAATAATGTCACGCTCAAAAGGCGCGCGTATATTCAATGTTGGAAAATCTTTACAGTAGATTACCTTGCACGCATCTCGGCTCTCATCTAGTGCACTGGCACTTGCGCGACCATCCCAATTACTCCCATTATCTAAATTAATCTAATGAAGCTGACAGCTATTCCAAAAGGTTTATCTTGTCTATATCCAACGGCATTTTCCAACAAGACTGAAGTTTAAATAATTGAAAGAATGATTACATCGCTCGCGCCGTCTCGTGACTCCGCGGACGATGTTTGTTTATTTTGCCTTACGCACTTAAGCACGATTATTATATTTACTTACAGTTCGTTGGTTCTCCGCTGTTACATGCAACGAAGCATTTACTCAACTTTTACAAGGTAAATATTATTTACTAAATCATATTCACAGCGCACCTTTCCGCGTTCATCCGGCGGCGATGCATATTTGTTTAATTAGAATAAGTAAATAATGAGAGGTGCGGTACTGACCACTGAGCCACTGACCACTGCCCGACGGTCGGCCGTTAGTATCGGAGCCCCCAAAGCTCAACAGATAATGGCCGAAGCTCGCGAGAGGATATTCAGGTAACCAAAGTTCGGCTACCGAGGGTGAAGACATGAGAAAAATCCATCGCGGGGTTCGCGCGCGCACAGCACGGCCGGTCGAATAAAGTCGAGCGCAATACGGCCTGCTAGGCTCGGCGCTCGGCGCGGCTCGGGAAATGCTCGGGAAACGCTCGGGAAACTCCGGAGACTGCGCGCTCGGACAGGCTCGGCCCGCGGTGGTGGAGGTGGAAGCTCGCAGCTCCTCGCAGAGCAAGGACGGTGAGAATGGTTTCTTCTCTGAGGAGCGCGGGCAGCGGAGCTCGAGTGGGTGTGTACATACTGTTTCTACCTGTGCAGGTACGGCGTGCATGTAGTACACCTACCTCTAATAAGTGACCACCTGTAATAATATTATTTCCCTCCGATAGCGTCGCATTTTCCTTTGTAATAACACGTACCGTCCTATATGTTGGTGGTCGTTATAGAACAATTTAGTTGATTGAATTATAATGAATATTTTTTCTTTATCCTCGGTATAGAGTGGTTCACGGCTATCTTGCTCAAAATATAAGAATTTTAGTGGTTTAATTTTATCTTAACTTTCATTTTAGACAAAGCAAAACTAACAGTCAAAGTAACTACCCGGCTACGCCCCTGATGAAAAAGCTATTTTTTCATCGATTAATTGAAATATTTGGGCGCTTTTCAAATTCCTACGACAATGGCATAAAGAAAGCATAAAACGTAACACAATAATGCTGCAGCTCTTTCTTATACAGCATATAATAGTGGATAAGACAGAGTTGTTGAAAATGACACAAACGATTAACTTATGTCTGTTTACCACAAAGTAAACATGCAATCAATATCAATTATCATACATGTCTTAAGGGGAACGTTTTTGCGGCCCTTTTCGTACAAATTTTAATTTTGGATTTGAGATCAAAGTACCCAACCAAATTGAAAAATTATTTTTGTAATCAAAAGGTTTATCTAATACGGATATGAACTACTTTATTTAATTTTGCTTTACATTATAAGATATAGGCCATTAAAGATTTTAGGGTTTCATGATTTTAAAAACAACTTGTGAAATTATTTGTGAGTAAATAATAATAATAATAATAATTGGATAATTTGTAGAGCGCCGTTTTTGTGAAAAATCACCTCAAGGGCGCTGTACAGATTATTATTAATTCCTAGGTTCTATCTAATTTAACTATTTACAGATACAGAAACATACTTACCTGGCAGGTCACTTCCGAGAAATTAGAAAGTTAATAGATACGTTAAGATAGTGCAGAAGATACGGTCTCGCACGCGGAGGGCATTATATTTAAAACACTTTGAGACATTGCATGAATTTACATTAAAAGATTAGTGGCAAAAGTAGAGTTGTATTTATTTTGAGAGACTGGAGAATTTAGGAGTCTTTAGGGAATCTTCATGAAATGACCCTTACATAAAGCTTACAACTGATGAAAAACAATAAAAAAAATTATTCTACTATGTTTATCATAAAAATATAAAATTAAAAATATTAGAAGAAATCATTTAATGGGTGTAAATTTAAATTACAAATTACCTTTTTTTGTACTTCTTGGGCATTAACTATGTAACAATTTCTAGACATTTTGTTTTTTGAAGAGTTTTATTAAATGTACATTTGTTACTTAAATTTAATTTTTCCGCGACCGGTTTCGATACAACCGTATCATTCACGAGCAGAATTAAAACTCGTACTCGTACTTAAAACAAATGTACATTTAATAAAACTCTTCAAAAACAAAATACAAATAACCTATTTACGTCGGAACAAAAATTTGTCGTTCATATATTTAAATTACTGCCCAAAAACGCATTTTATCGATGCTTTATTTTTCATTCAAATATTTTTTAAATAAATGTAGTAAAATTATTATTTCAAATGTTTTTCATTTACTCGCAAATAATTGCCCAAGTTGCTTCTAAAATCATGAAATATTAAAATCTTTAAAGGCCTATATTTTATAATTTAAAGCAAAAAATAAATAAATTAGCTCATATCCGTACTAGAATATTGATTTACCTTTTGATTACAATTTTTTTTTCAGTTTGGTTGGGTATTTTGATCTCAAATCCAAAATTAAGATTTGTATGAAACGGACCAAAATGGTCCACGCAAACATATATGCAGGAATTATAAAATCGCCCTATTTATGACATGTTGTCATTGATAATACGTTAACTAAAGTGGGTTCTTAGTTCTTACCCACATTAAAAAGAATATGTTTTTAAATACGTATAATATTACAACTGATGAACATTATTTCGCAGATGATAAAAATGATGTAGCGAGGTGAAAATAAATGCATTGAGCGTTGATGTTGAACTATAAATATCTGAGAGACAAAACTATGCACATTTTTGCAAATCTAGGTGCAGTGCTACATGCATAAATTGGCGAAAAGGAGGACGCTGTCATCTACGACACAACAATAGAAGATGTGGCCGCCTGATTAAAATACAAAGATATAGCGTTAGTTCGTGTTTACGCCACCGCCAATTTATAAGTATAGGACTGTAAGTACATATGTTATGGTTCGATTTTAAGTTATACGATGGTTCAGCTATCTTGATAAGAAAAAAATTGTGTGCAGTTCACACGCGGTTGAAGTGAAACCTTTGTCCACACATTCTCAACCAATAGGAGCCTTAAAAAGTGAGGTCATAATCAAAGCGGCCAATGAGCGCAGTTTGACGCTTCTAGGTACTGTAATGCGTCATTTCCGTGTCATATCTCAACCAATAGGAGCCTTGAAAAGTCAGGTAATAATCAAAGCGTCTAATGAGCGCAGTTTGACGCTTCGTAGGTACTGTAATGCGTCATTTCCATTTCATCCGAATTTCAAATCATAACGGGGCTAAAGAAGTATCACTTCAAAAAATTGTGAGCAGTTCACATGCGGTAGAAGCGAAACCTTCAGAAAACTAAAGCAGACAAGAGTGGGGACGCTACGAAACACCGTACAAAGAGGAGACCGATTTTACTATCTCATTCACTCGCAGGCTAAATAATAAAGATGTATGTGTTTGTCTCTTTTTAATTTCGCTTTTTCGTTTTATAGAATTTCCAATCACAACGGTGCAAAAGAATTTTTCACTTCCAAAAAAATAATCTGATATAAAAGATGCTTTACTTTGCGAGCACCCTATATTTTACTTCCGATTCGGAGTTCCGAGTTCCAAACACGAGCTACGAAAGAATTCTTATATACAAGCACAAGTTTACATACAAAATTTTGTAGTATATGTTAGTACCGAAAAATCTAATGTACAGGAACGCGACCTACGTACCACATTATAATACTTAATTATAAATTATAACATACGTAACGTTAAAACACAATACACAGTTAGTAAGACTATAGTAGATAATAAGTCTTGTATGGACAGTATTACACTTGAAAAAACAATAATATTGCCTGTAGCACCTAATCAATAAATTGTTATTGATGCCCAAAATATACCTACAGTGCGCGTGCTGTGTACTGTGGGTTGACCCGAACACAGTACTCATACAAGTGCATTGCACGCATTCAGCATTTTTATTTTTTAAGTGAAACTTTTTTAAATTCAAATTCAAAACCATTTATTGCACTAAAATACAAATACAGAAGGTGTAGCTTATAGGTACATTCTATTTCTTCGAGCTAAACAAATAAAAGTATTATACGATACATCCATACTAATATTATAAATGCGAAACTGCTCGAGTTCGTTTATGACCTTTTCACGCATAACACAATATAAAGACTTTAATAATTCTTTCATCAATATAAAGCTAAATTATATGCGCAGACTACAGGTTGTGTATGATGGTAAGCTCTGGCGTTATGAAATTATAAATATTAATATATTATATTTGTTTTACGTTTTCTGTCGCTAACAAAAGCGAGTTTTTGCTAACGTCAGAAAAAAATCTTTTCTATGGAAACAATGTTGATATATTTTTGGGCTCTATGCTGGTAGATACTCAGTCTACTGGTCAGCTACTACTGCAGAAAATTCAAATATCAGAATTCGTTTTCTTTTTTGGACAAACTTCTGTTTTGCAATAAATGTCAGTTAAGAGTTCCTACATTAAAAATATAATTCGTAACGATTATAAAGACTGAATAATAAATAGTGTAATTTTTTAATTATATTAACAAACTTCCAAATATTTATTAAAAATAAACATCCGAAATGTTTGTAAGCGCATAAATTCCGAACGAATTAACAAAATTGGATAATTCCTTTTTTCTTTGTCCTATAGCTTTATGAAATTTAGGTGGCAGGCGAGATGTTTGAAAACTGAATGTAAGGGAATGAATGTATGGAATGCGGGAGGGGGTGGGGGTGAGGAGAAGGGGGGATAATTGATAAGTTCAAACGCTACTAATTTCCCGTAATACCATGCGAGCGAAGCCGCGGGGAAAAGCTAGTATATTATAAAACCAAACAATTAAATGTTACGTTATACGAGAAAATAAAAATAAAAAAACTAACAATAACAAAGTTAATTTACATAAGGTTTTTTTTTGTTAAAATTGTTTATTTGGCTTTCACCCATTAGGGGCCATCCATAAATTACGTCACACGAATTTAATGATTTTTTGACCCCCCCGTCCCTGTCACACATTGTCACATTTGTGAGACCCCCTCCCCACTAGTGTGATGTCACATATTTTGAAATTTTACATCTAAAAATAATCAAAAGAGTCAGTAGTTCAAAATTTTATTTTTATTAAAAGTATTTAGATTTTTTACATGTGACGTCACAGAGCTGATTACCCCCCCCCCCCCCCCCCCCCCCCCCCATACCCCTTGTCATACAATGTCACACTTCTCTACTCCCCCCCCCCCCCCTTAAGTTGCGATGTAATTTAAGGATGAACCTCAGAGGGCAGATATTCAGCGGGGGAAAGGATCGAATCTTGCGAATTCAAAAAAAAAAAACATTTTAATTTTTGTAAAAATCCATTCTTCAAACAACTAGAAAAAGGTGCACTGGAATTCGACGACAAAAATGTTAAAAAATTGATCCTTCACATTGAAAAAAAAGTGCTTCATAGCCTCCCCACTCTTTTCTACTTTAGTTTTCTGAAGGTTTCACTTCTACTTCGTGTGAATTGCACTCTAGTTTTTATCTTTTAAACTAGCTGCACACAGGAGGCCCTGGGTGAAGAAAACACGTGTTTCACACGCGATAGAAGTGAAACCTCCAGAAAACTAAAGTAGACAAGAGTGGGGAGACTACGAAGCACTTTTTTATCAGTGTGAAGGATGATTTTTTTCCAATTTTTTTATCGTTGAATTACACTAGGCGGGCAAACCTTACCTCACGAACCCGAGCATCCCGCCTTCCTTGAAGCATGTTTCAAACTAGTTATGATAACACAACCTACAAGACAGTAAACATAAAAATCCGAACAGGTATTCAATAAGCCGTGTTTGGTGACTAGACCTGAATAGCCAGGGACTCTTCAACCTTCCCCTCCCTCGTCTACTTACCATCGCCACTTACCTTCAGCCTAATGTCGGGGATGCCGTCAACAAACAGACCACGATGAAGAAGGAAATCGTGAAGGGGAGTGAGGGGGAAGTGGAGTGAGGGGGAAGTGGAGTGAGGGGGAAGGGGAGTGAGGGGGAAGGGGAGTGAGGGGGAGGGCGAGGAAGGGGAAGGGGAGGGGTTGGGTGGGGGGAGGGGTGGGTGAAAGGGAAGGTAAGGGAAAAGGAATTGGAAAGGGCAAGGGAAGGGAAGGGGAAAATGAAGAGGAAGGGGAAGGGAAAGGGGCGGGAAGGGGAAGGGGC
Organism: Glyphotaelius pellucidus; assembly: GCA_936435175.1. Classification (NCBI taxonomy): domain Eukaryota; kingdom Metazoa; phylum Arthropoda; class Insecta; order Trichoptera; family Limnephilidae; genus Glyphotaelius; species Glyphotaelius pellucidus. Next base: position 6,548,104 of record OW386537.1, on the reverse strand, counting down.
GGGAAGGGAAAGGGGCGGGAAGGGAAAGGGGCGGTAAGGGAAGGGAAGGGAAGGGGAAAGGGAAGAGGAGGGGGAAGGTAAAGGAAAAGGGGCGGGAAGGGAAAGGGGCGGGAAGTAGTGGGGCGGGGAAGGATAGGGCGGGGAGGGGAAGGGGCGGGGGGAAGGGGCGGGGGGGAAGGGGCGGGGAGGGGAAATGGTGGGGTAGGGAAAGGGGCGGGGTAGGAAAGAGGCGGGGTAGGAGAGGGGTGGGGAATGGAGGGGGCGGGGAAGGGAAGGCAAGAAGAGGGAAACGGAAAGGAAGGCAAGGGGCGCGGATCGAGCGGCGCGGGTAGAGGTTTGGGGGGGCGCGAGGGACAGGAAACGAGGGCGAGTGAGGAGCGTGGGGGTGAGGTGTGAGGGGAAGGTATGAGGGCGGAGGGATGGGGGTGAGGGGCGGGGAGGAAGGCGAGGGGCGGGGAGGAAGGCGAGGGGCGGGGAGGAAAGCAAGGGGCGGGGAAGGCGAGGGGCGGGGAAGGCGAGGGGCGGGGACGGCGAGGGGCGGGGAGGAAGGCGTGGGGCAGGGGGGGCGAGGGGGGATGAGGGCGGAAAGGGAAGGAGTGGAGCAGGGAGTGGTGGGCGGGAGGAGGGGATGGCGAGGACGAGTAAGTTAAGGAGAAACTGTGACAATAGGGGCGGAAAAGCAAAAGCAATCAGGGACAAGTTAAACGCCAATGACAGTCGCCAAGACAGTTCCCACTGGACATTGGAGACTGGCTTGGCGCTTGCTTATGATTCTTCGCATTGGCTTTCGCACTAATTCACTAATTTTCGAACATTGTAACATGCCGAAACTCAACAAAATAAACGCGAAAAATTCAGGAAACGCGGAAGGTACCAAATGAAAAACCACAAACACAAAGTTTTATTGAAGATATCGACTAAGACGATTAGTAAATATATACACATAACTTAAAATTTAATAATTATTGTAAGTGAAGATCGAGACAGATCCGCTTCAGGCTAGGAGCAAACGGCGTACAAACACTCGACATCAGAGAAAATCATGGAAAAAGACGAAATTAAGGGCGAGGCGAGGTTAGGCTTTCTTTCAGGTGGGATGTCAGCTGAAAGAAAAAATTAAAAATAAACAATTACTTATTAATTAACTAAATAAATAAATTATTACTTTTTTTGAAATAGGCAATTCACCCTTAAAAGAGTGCTGCGTCCATGATTACTCGCAATATCATGAAATAAATATATTAAAATCAGCCTCTTACGGCCCGTTCACACATGGGAGTCCGTTTTACTGGTACGTTTTTAACGGATACGTCATAAATTTATGCTCTGTTCACACATAGGCACCGTATAACGTTCAACGGATCCGTCATTACTGGATGCGATGTGTGAACAGTATACCGCCGCTATTCTACAAGAATGGAATTAATTTGAAATAATTCTTGAAATTCTGCGTATCCGTATATTTTTACTGTTCCGTCGTCCAGTATTCGATGACAAAACGGAATGTCATTTTTTTACGGAACGATATTTTTTACTATGTATACAGAATACTGTGCCATGTGTGAAGTCGCTCATACAACTACATACGCCATCGACGAAAAAAAACGTACACAATAAAACGGAACAGTAAAACGGAGACATGTGTGAACGGGCCGATAGCCGACAAAATCAAAATGCTCGTTGAGACAAAAGTCAGAAAAAACGTATAGTTCGATGGAGTTTTTATTATACGCGGCGCACAGTGGGCTAAATCCCTCATTTCGATACAACAAAAAAATCAATCTTACACAGTCGCGTTATATAACATTTTCAACGTGCTTCTTAAGTTTAAGTTATTTGCGTATCTATCATATTTAAATATATTTTTTCATTGTTGCAATATTGTAATATTTAAATGTACACACTCACTAGAGCTGTTTTTTTTTTCATTTTGTTGCTATACCTTATCTATGCTATATTATGTAAAAGCCGACGTAAGTCAATATTATGAATAATTACATAGCAGGCAAAGGCAATTGACCCAATACCCAACCTTTCTGCCTGTAATCGCCCTCAGTACATGCCTATCGGCCGTGAATTCAAGGTGTGCCAGCTTATCACTCAAGTTTACATATTTATTTTGGAAAATACCTAATGCAAACCCCAAAAGTGATTACAGAGCCATCATGTTTAGGTAATTAACTTATTTTTTCATATTACATTTTTAAAATCATTAGTTGCATTAATAAAAAGTGTAATACAAGCTTATATCAATTTTGAATACAAAAATGTGATCTTGATTTCTAAAAAATTCAGATTCGTTTAGAGATATGCTTAGCTTCGGGCGTTAATTTGAACATTTTTTTTAGATCAGTTAACTATTGTAATTTACGAATCACTTTTTTAATTTTGCCACTTTTTTTACACTTTTAAATTAATTAACCCCTCATGTATTTTGCCAGGATTCCCCGCATTGCGATTACATACAAATAAATGGAATATTTCTGAATGTATCCGAAAACAAAAAACTCGATTTACGATAGCATAAAATAAACCCACAAAATATTACGTCGAAGTCAAAACATCGCGAAATTTACACGTTTCCTCCAGCGGCACGTCACGAGTTAAAAAACTATACATATTATATAATTCTTATTTTTTTTAAGGCAAATATAAAAAAGTTTTAAAAATGGCTCACCTCACTTTTTTTCTAACAAAAAATACTGAAAAAAAAACAAATAACACAAATGTATCATTAACTATCCTTACCTTATTTTTTTGTCGTTTCACGTAAAAATAATTCATAAAAAATTCATGAAGTTTAATTAGACAAATATGTTAATGTTATCTATCCTTGCCTATTTTTGTGTGGTTTCATGAAAAATAATTAATAAAAAATTCATGAAGTTTAATAAATTTTTCTCATATCGCATTCGGAAACTTTGTTTTGGTAGTAGATGTGGACATTTTAATTCGTTTCATTAAATTATTAATTAAAAGTTTTGTTAATTAAAATTCTACCACTTTTGGGAACTTTTAAATTAATTATCCCCTCAGCCTTCGGGCGTATCTTGTCAGAAGGTCAAATAATTTTCCGCTTCACGATAAAATCCATATAAATAGAACATTTTTGAATACTTATATTCAAAAACGAAAAAAAGCTTCCTAATTTTATTATTAGAAATACACGTATAATTTTTAAAACATTATTTTTTTTAAGAATATCTTTTAGCCCCGTTGTGATTAGAAATTCGGATGAAACGGAAATGACGCATTGCAGTACCAACGAAGCGTCAAAGTGCGTTCATTGACCGATTTGATTACGACTTCGCTTTTCGAGGCTTTTTATTAAAAAAAAATAATAATAATATTCCCTGCCCAATAAATGGAGAAATAACAAAAAAATGGGGTCGTCGGCTGACAAACGTGGTAATGGACGTTATGTTTGACATCTTGGCCTGTCGAGAGTTAAACAAAAGAAATATCACTGTCTGCCAATGAAGTAAATGGCACCTCAAAGCTGTCCACATATTAAAAAAAAAACCGACGTGAAAGAGCCCAGCAATGCCGGAGACTAGTTGAAATAAATTTAAAAAGCAAAATACTATGTCACACATCATACAACATGTTATTGTTTACCGTTTTTTGGGAGGCGGGTATGGGTAGCAGGGGTGCCCGAGGTCATGGGTGAGGCTCGTCTAGGTCTTTGCGAATGCGTTTCCCCACCTACTGCGTGGAGGGCCGGATCGGGAGAGACTGGTTGAGGGAGACCTAGACCTCTCCAACATGACTCTCTCGACCCATCACCGTGCACCGCAATGGGAGGGAATTAATTCATACGTCCGCCACTCCTGGACACATTGACTCCCGGATTCCCACAAACCCCTCATTTCTTTTTCCTTCTCAGAACAGGCCCAGATATATGTTTTCCTCAGGGCCTCTACTGTGTGGAACTTTTTTGTTTACTTACATTAGCTTCGCACAGGAGGCCTTAACAAAAATAATTCCCCTCAGGGCCTATGTCATCTCTAGGGATGCTGTAAGGAGGGCCTTTTAAGAAAAGGAAGCTCTGGGAAGGAAAAAGAAATGAGGGGTGGTTGGGAATCTGGCGGTAGTGATGTATGAATCTATCCTTACAACCGCGGTGCAAGGCGATGGATCGAGATAGTCCAGCTGGAGAGGTCAAAAGGCCTCCCTTAACCAGTCCCTATAGTTGTCGGGCAGGCAATCCGCCGCCAAGACCTAGGCAAACCTCACCCCCATGAACCCTGGAGCTAATGTAAAAAGACAAAAAATCAATAACTTACATGCTTTATTTGTTGAGCTTCTTGATAAGAATGTTCCATAGCCATTGCATCAATCAGGCTAATCACTAAAATCCTCTCATAGTTTTTTTTTAAATTTTTATATTAGCATTTTACATCGCATCATCAGAATTAGGTTGATTGTGCTGATAATTCTGGCCCCTGTAAACAATTATTTTTTCAATTCAATTTAATTTTATCGAAGGAAGCAGATACTTTGGGGTGTGAAATTAAAAACATATTAAATTTTAAAAAAGCTTTGTAGTTAATATATTTTTATTCCGGGATGTGAGGAGGACAGTTCAATCCCGCACGTCCAATGAAGTTATACATATTTACACAAGTTCATAGAATAGGAAAAAAAGCATAAGCGATAATAAAAATAAAATAAATAATCAATTAAACTGTAGTCTGGAGTGAGCTCGGGCACGGCGCTCACTCAGGAGTGGCGCTTGGTGCTGGAAGGCTATGGTCACCACTGTGTTACCGGAGACCATTAGCCGATCTTGGCTCCAGTGACCCGGTACCTCCCAAATCCGTGCAGTCCTAGCTCCGTAAACATTGTCGATGCGCTGCTGTATCTTCTGTATATAATAATGCATGCAGAATTATACTTGGATATAATATATTATATTTGGTTATATCCAAACACAATTCTGCATGCATTATTATATTGGATTGTATATAGGCTAGTGCAAAATGCATTGAATATAGTGAAGAATTTTTCCTCGTAAAGCACAATAATGTAACGTAAATTCAGTCAAGTAAATACAATTCAGTCAAGTAATCGTAATTCAGCTAGAAACACATGAAAGGATATTGCTATAAGCCCTAGCTAGTTAGAGGATTACGAAAGAATCCATAAAATAAAATAAAAACAAAAAAAATGAATATAGTGTTGGGTAGGACACGACATCAGGATGAAGTTGTATGATGTACTCAAATACTGAAATGAGGTGTTGATGTGTCCCACCTCAATTGAGGCGAGATGTGACAATATTTTCGCTTACGGGTGAGGGGTTGGCTAGAGAATTTCAGAGAACGTGTTTTTTTACATTAGCTCCACACAGGAGGCCTTGAGCAAAACAATTCTCCTCAGAGCCTATGTCATCTTTGGGGTTGCTGTGGACGTATTAATCCATCCCTCCAGCGGTGTAAGGCGATGTTCCGGGAGAGTAAGGCTGGAGAAGTCAAAAGGACTCCCTCAACCACTCTCTCTCGAACCGGCCTGCCATGCAGCTGGTGGGCAGACGCATCCGCCGCCAAGACCTGGACAAACCTCACCTTATGAACCTAGGTATCCCTGCTAAGTCGCTAAACGTAGCGAACCCCCCGGGGTGACCTATTGCAGAGGTGTTGGTTATCTAATAGGTTCCCGGGGCGGCGGTACCCAAACCCGCCTCCCGTGTTTGTTATTTTTGTAAAACGAAAAATAGATAATAAAAAAAATCCAAAAAATGTCAAGTATTCTGAAAAACCTATTCAATGTTGTTTTGTACCTAATAAAAATTCATAATTATACGTCTACAAAAACAAGAGATAATTTTGCGAAAAATTAATTTTTAAAAAAACTTTTTTTTCGCTCTCCTCAACAATTAACATTTTGTCCTTTACAGCATTTCAAATTTCCATGATCGATGTAAAGCCGCCACTATCCGAATTTGACCGAATTCTTGCATATCTCCCTTAAACATTTGAAGTTTTTAAGCTCTTAAAAAAATATATGTTATTTTTGAAGATAATATCTAGATACGTTCCACGCCAAAACGCAAATTATATGAAATTCCCTCGATAGAAAAAACATCGCAAAGTATGCTCCGAAAATTATTTAAAACAAGTCTATTTCTATTATTTTACAAGTTATATTTGTGAAAAATTTCACAATGTTTCTTTAAATGATACTTAAGATACGTTCCACGAGATTTTTGCTCCATTTTAAACGAGTCATGTTTTATTAAGCTTTTACGTAATTTTCGATTCAATTTTATCGATTTAAATATTAGCGCGCTCTCTCCAACATTCGTAATTACATATCTCTCCATCTTCTTCTTTTCGAGAGCGGTTACGGGGCCTTAAGGTGATCCCATAGTCCTTGAAAAATTTGAAATCGTCTGTTTTGCGAGGGATTATAAAATACAGAAAACTTGACAACCAATAATAGACGAGAGGCGTCAGGCTCATAAATCCCGAGTTCCGCCCTCAAATACACTGTGGTAAAAATTGTGAAAAATATGAACTTAATAATTATATTAAATACTTATTTATGATTATCAAAATACATGGTTAAATTAACATATTATGGGCCTAATTTGTAGAACTTTCATTTATCAAATTTTACAGGAGGCAGAAAAGACTGTTTTTTAAGCTCATGAACCAAGATGAACCGCTCTCCTTCGCACGGAATAGACTAGGTTTATAAAACATTTGAACGTACTTAAGATTTGTATAGTTTATTAATAAAAAATGTTTAATAATTTTGAATTTTTAAATTATTTTTTATAATATAACTTTTTAGGTAGTTATTAATATGCAATTTACAGTTATTTTTTCATACGATTTATTTAACTCTTCTATACACTCTTGCAGTTCACATTTCTTTAGAATTCTATTGAAAAGTTTTTATTTTCAAGCAACCAATTGGGCAGCGTTGTGGGGCGGCTTAAAGAAGGATCTGTAAGAAGGGATGTATTAACGCGAATTTTGAAGAGGACCGGAATATATGAAGGAATCATTTGCTCTGGGTGGAGGAGGGTACATTAAAGCAAACATTTAGTTTACAGTTAAGTAATTGACTGAGAGTGGTGAACTCCAAATTTTAAGTGGATAAAAAAAAACTTCATTCTTGGGAATCTGTTTTATATAATACCGACTAAACTTTAATTAACAGTTAACAAAATTATGACGTTATTTCTATCAAAAAGATTTATCTTATTTTCTAGTGCCTTTTTTATTTTTTTAAGTGAATACCACACAAGAATCTCAACTACTGCTATTTGTAGTCTGTGAGACTATGGCATCCCCAATTGGGGTATGTTGTGAGGCTGAAGGTAGCGAGGAAGAGAAAGAGACGGGAATAGGAAGGTGGGGAAGTACCTGACTATTCAGATCTGGTGACTAAGCAACGTATCAATTTCGAATTTTGGTCTTACACCAGGGCGATACTGAGAGTATCTTTCATTCCGGAACATGCCACAAATATATTATATTTAATTATTTGAACCCGCGACCATCGGATCGCTAGACGAGAGCCTTTCCCCTCAAACACGGAGGCCGTCAAATACATTTGACCAGGAGGCCTACAATTATATTTGAACTGTTAATAAATTAGATTGTTTAAAATTCTTCTGGACAATTTGAATTTATTTAAAAATAAAAATATTGGAAATAACAATTTTCAACAAAAATATTCACCAACAGCTTGGCGGTTAACAACTGAGCGGGAAAGCCTCGGACTGTAATTTAGGTATTAATAAACAAAAAATTATATTTGATCATTCCCCGAAAGTAAGAACTTGGCAATAAAAGTTAATTAATTAAAGTTAATACGTTTCTCTTCTACGGAGATTTGATGTGCATAGTTAGACTTATGCCAGTGTTAACAACGTAAAAATAATTAAGTTCATCAATGTTACGGCGGAATTTTAAAAATCGTGTTTTTTTAAATAAAAATAATATAACTTTTTCAAAATGTGAATCGAGTACTTCAAGGAAGTCGCTTTATACGGAAAATGAAACGAATTTATAAATATTAAATTGTTAACGATATATTGAAATTTGCTCACTGTGCGGTACTGTTGTCACTGTTTAATACTGAAAAGCACGCCAGATTTAAAATTGTAAATGTCAAATCATAGGCAAAGTTATTGCCTACTCCAAACGACATTTGGCAACAGAATTATTTTTTTTTTTTCAAATACGATTATTTATTATATAAATAAAGTAAATTATAAAGTGGTTAACCGGTATATTCAAACATCTACGTATGTAACTAGGAAATTTTAAAATCGATGGTACGTAAACTCGAATAACATTTTACGGCACAGAGAGTCAATAAGTCGAGGACGTCTGTCCACCACAACGGTTGGGTGGAGAATGCGACAAAAAGGCGGTGACGATTGTGTGGTCCTTATGTCCATGGCATAAGGTTCACTTTGAAATAACATTTTCGTCGAATGCCGGCGGTCTTGATTGATGTCAAAAATAACAACGCGAAAATGCACATTTTATTTTATTTCGGGAAGTTCACGCATAAATATTGACTTTTTTCGCGATTATCATAAAAGAAACTAAATTTGCCAAATTATGCAATAAAATTAAATCCGAAAAGAGGTTTACAAGTAGGAGAGTTTGCACTTGAAAGTGTTTTTTTATAGACCTAATACTTTATTTTTTTCTTTTCTTTTTTATTAAAAGACAAAAAAAAAAATGACCGATATTTTTAAGGGCCCAGATATGTTCTACACGCAGTATTTAATTGAAGCATATATAATACGTCCAAGCGATTAAATTTTCAAAACAAAAATATATGATTTTGTATGATTTTGCAATACGTCGCATGGCTTCATCTTAAACAATGATTGTATTTAGGACGCAGTTAATTTCGCAAATATTTAAAAAAAAATATTACGCAATATGTAGGTATACTAAATATTGTGAAATACACAACTTGAAATTGTTTTAGCCATGTTTGGCGACCAGGTCTGAATAGCCAGGTATTTTCAAACCATGCTCTTCCCATCTCCTTCCCTTCCTCACCCCCTTCAGCCCCACAGCATACAGATGCCATGGTTCCATCGACTCAAAACAGACAAAAGCAGACCTGTACTAAAAAAAAATTGATTGGTAAAATTTTGCTTATGACTTTGTATTATTTTACTTATCACCCAGGTACTTAGTTCGGGTTTAGTCAAGCCTAAAAACCTCGTATTTATACCTTATAGCATATCAGAGCAGATAGATGGCCGCCATACGAAAGGGGTCAAATATTACCTTTGAATGGAACAAAATAGCTATTAAATTCTTAGAATAATTTAGAAAGGGATTAAATTGCACTATTTTCTATATTCAATAACTGAAAATCTCGATCGTCCAGTTGATTAGTCAGACATCTCCAAATACTATATTTTGAGACAACGAGGGAAGATACCTACGGTACCCGGTCGTATTACCTATCCGATTTTCGAATCGGATGTGTGCGGTGTTAGGCTGGGCACATACATCCGATTTAGTTTTCCGATTGTCTGATCAGACAATCGGATCGGATTAACACCGCACACATCCGATTCGAAGATCGGATGGGTAAGGTTGGCATACACCCGATTTCTCCATCCGATTGTCTGATCAGACAACCTGAAGGCCTTCGCGCCATACATTTCTTATGAAAGCTCGCACACATTCGATTCGAAAACCTGACCGGCAATAAAAATAGGCCACGCCCTTCCACGCCGGCTGTCCAATTACATTCCGATCTTTGAATCGGATGTGTGCGGTGTTAATCCGGTTCGATTGTATGATCAGACAATCGGAAAGCCAAATCGGATGTATGCGCCCAGCCTTAATCCGATGTGATTGTCTGATCAGAGAACCGGAGAGCAAAATCGGATGTATGCGCCCAGCCTAAATAATTGCAGTTGTAGGCGAAATTTCATCATACCTTTTAACGAATTGAAAACATCGACAGCGCTCAAGTTATTTGTATTGCATAAGATTATGAAATAAAGCACTAATAAGTTTTTGTGTCGCAGGTGATAATTTACCAAGAATTTTGAAATTTTTCATACAAAATAAAGTAGCAATAAAATGACGATACGCCAAGAATAAACCTAAAAGGTTAATTTTTTTCGAATATTTATGTGTAGGCCGTGTTGCGCTACCTTCCTCTTTAGCCAACGTTACAGTGCTGATCGTCAAGACACAGTTGTTATGGTGAACCTGATGATGGACGTTGTAATGCTGCCCGAAACGTTGACTAAAGGAGGAGGAAGCGCAACACGGCGTAATACCCCGAAAATAAATTACTATAATAATACTTTTGGACTTGAAAATTCCAAATCCCAATTTTTTTAATAAAGTTTCAATAAATGAAAAGAGAAACCTAAAAACTCTCAAAACAATTTGTTGCACAACCTTTGAATAAGTCACAAGATATAATAAATTATTGCGCAACAATTTCAAATACTAAAAAAAATTGCGTCGCTCGTCTCCCGTTTCGTTGAGTTTCAAATCACAACCGTGCTAAAATCTCAATTCAATAATTGTAATTTTCCAAGAATATCATAAAAAAGTAAGCAAATCGTCATCAAATAATCAAATATGACCATTTACAATGCAATACGTGCTGCGAAACAGAAACATTTTGCATTGCGCCATTTTTTACCAGTCAGTTGAAATATTGTGAAATAAGACAAACTCACATGTAATGGTCTCTTGCCGTGTATGCAACCTTCCTCTTCCCTGTCTTCTTCCGTTCCCCATACCCTTCAGCTTAAATATACCACAATTAGGGATGACGTAGGCCCGCTGGTTCCGGATAGCGCAGCAGTAAACAAAAAACTGTTCGAAATGAAATAATGGAACCGCCGCACTTGGAAACTTTGGTTTCATATACGTGTACATTTTAATTTTAAATGAAATATTTCTGATTGTATTTGAAAACAAAAAACTGTTTTAGAAAGGTGATAAATTATTCTTTAAAATTTTATTATAAAAACTATACTTATAATTTTTTAAATATAATATTTTTTAATGGAAACATAAAAAAGTTTTAAAAATGGCTCACCCTTTTTTTTTACCAAAAAAAACTACTGATATTAAAAAAAAAAACTAAAAACACATGCATGTTTTATTAGACAAATGTATCATTAACGTTATCATTACCTTTATTATCTGTCGCTTAATGCAAAAATAATTAATAAAAAAATCATGAAGATTAATAAAGTTTTCTCAATTGCATTCGGAAACTTTGTTTTCATAGATGCGTACATTTTAATCCGTTTTAGTAAATTATTTAGTAAAAATTTTGTTAATTAAAATTCTACCACTTTTGTGCACTTTTAAATTAATTAACCCCTCGGCCCTCGGGCATATCTTGCCAGAAAGTCAAATAATTTTCCGCTTCACGGTAAAATCTATATAAATAGAACATTTCTGAATATATCCAAAAACAAAAAACTGTTTAGGAAAGACGATAAAATACGCCTCTTAATTTTATTTTTAGAAAGACATATATAATTTCTAAAACATATTTTTTTTTATTCAAACTTAAAAACGTCTTAAAAATGGCTCACCTTACGTTCTTTCTATCTAAAATTACTTAAGAAAAAACTAAATAAAAACAATTTTTTTAGAAAAATGTATTATTAATGGTATTGTCATCTGACTTTTTTGTTGTTTCATGTAAAAAAAAATCATAAAAAATTCATAAAGTTCAATAAATTTTTTTTCAAATTGCATTCGGAAACTTTGGTTTCATATATGGGTACATTTTAATTCTTCTGTGGTTAATTTCTAGATTTTAATATAAAGCTTGCTGTTTTTTTATTCCAATACCGTTTAAATCAAACTTCTAACTATAATATTAATTGAGACACAACCATTTCTATGAGACCATTACAATAATTACATTGTACCACAGCCGATAAGTGGAATTTATCCAAGTACTCAGGCTGATGATGATGGTAGTGATGATAGGGATGACGATGATGATGATCTTGATGATGGTAGAGATGATGATGGTGATGATGATAGTGACGACTACTCAAACATGTCAGATAAAGAAAATTAAAAATATTTTTGATTGTTATTTTACTAAATTGCATATATATAATATATAGGTAATATATTTTACACATGTTATATACATAAAATTTTTATTTTTTTATAACCTTCCATTCCACATTCAAATTTTCACCTTAAAACGTCCCTGTGAATAAAGGGCGTTTTTAGGCATTCTTGCCCCACTGTGCGCCGTTGTTGCAAAAGCTTGTTTGAGGCAGTCTCCAGTTTCAGGACAAATTAGTAAAATTAACAATGCTGATTTGACTCGATGGCGTTTTTATTTTGTATCAGAACACACAAATATATAAATCTTGAAAAAAAAAATTGATGGGATATAAAAGTAATCGCTATTTTTAAGTAATGGAATCGTAAACGCGTTATTAGTGTAATTATTCAAACGAATATTAAAACAATTTTAATGTATTATAACTCCGTGCCGACCGCGAACGAATTCAAAATATTAATGAAAATTTTATTGAAGATTCGCGGACCCGACCGCCTACATTTTTTCAACGTCGAATTTCACAACATTTGCAAAAAGCCGACTATTCACAGGCGAGCGTTTCCGCGGCGAGCATGATGTCACGGGCGAGCATTTTGTTCATGGCTGGGCGCATACATTCGATTTCTCCATCCGATTGTCTGATCAGACAACCTGAAGGCCTTCGCGCCATACATTTCTTATGAAAGCCCGCACACATCAGATTCGAAAACCTAACCGGCAATAAAAATAGGACCGTCCTAAGGGCGTGGCCTCGGTCGTATTACGTATCCGATTTTCGAATCGGATGTGTGCGGTGTTAATCCGATCCGATTGTCTGATCAGACAACCGGAAGGCCTTCGTGCCATACATTCTTATCGAAGCCCGCACACATCCGATTCGAAAACCGGATCGGTATAAAAAATAGGCCACGCCCTTCCGCGCCGGCCGTCGAATCCGGTCTGAAAAAGGGAGTGGCCATCCGGTTTTCGAATCGGATGTGTGCGATGTTTATCCGATCCGATTGTCTGATCAGACAATCGGAAAACAAAATCTGATGTATGCGCATGTCCGATGAACAAATCAATCCACTCGTAGATAGGTAGGTACATGCTTGTCTGAGGTTATGCTCGCCGGTGAATGGTCCGCTATATGTATTTTTATCGGTCGCGCTAAAATCAAATTCGAATAATAAAAAAATAAAAAAAATAATAATAAACCAATTATGATACTACCTTAGAAGATATTTTTAAAAATATATGGGTATTTGGCGTTTGGGCTCAACGGGTACCGCCGCCCCGGGAACCATTTATTGGATAACCAACACCCCTGACATAGGTCACTCCAAGTGGTTAGCTACGGACTCTCTCGACCCACCATCTTGCACAATTAAGAGGCGTACTTGACTTACTTCAACCAGTGATTCCTGAAATTATTTGGAGTAAAAAATGTAAATGACATTTTGGTCTCCGGTGACATTTTTGATGTTTTTTTTTTTCTTTTTTAAGTTTCAACATAAACATAAAAATCTGGATAGGTAGGGTCGGGGTGAGGGTACTCGGCTGAGTGACCAGTTATTATGACGTGTGGAAAAATATATTTTTTTGTTTGGTTTTAAAGAAAAAAAAATTAAAGCCTTAATAAGTCACCGTAAACCAAAATTTCATTTACATTTGTACTCTAAATAATGCCAGGAATTACTGGTTATAATTACTGTATATCTATCAATATATTTGAAGAAGAAAATCTGTGGCGAACGGGCGGGCCCCGTGGATTTGATTTGTGTACAAATCTATTATTTTATTTCAAGGTTTGAAATAAAATAATTAGTGTGATTAAATTTTGCACGCTTGACCTTCCGAACAAGTGGAAGGTCACTGTCTACATTAGATTTTGAAAAACTCAGCGTAAAAGCCCGGGAAACGCCAGGGACTTCAGCTAGTCTGTCTTATGTATGTATGTATGTGGTGGGCGGGCGGGCAGCGTGAATTTGTTTTTTTTAAAAATCTCAGTTTTATTCCGAGATTGATGAAATTTTGCACACTAGATCTTCAAAACAAGAGGAAGGTAACTGCTCATACGAGATTCCGATAAACCACGCCCATCACCCTTTCCCACTCCTTAAAACAGAATTCTGATGTTTCTTGATGAAATTTTGCACACTTGAAGTTCAAAATAAGGTGATAATAATTCATCATTGAAGATGATACTAATAAATCTAAACGAAAATATGAAAAAGAACAACGCGTAAGAGAAATAAAAACTCTCTATTTTTATTTATTTTCGCAACTGGGACTCGAACTAAGAATGTCTTGTTTTACCAGGACAAGCGCCTTAAACCAATCCGGCCGCAGACACCTCTTATTTTTAAGTCATTTTTTTCAATCTTTCGAATTCAGAATTTAATATTGTCTTTGACTATTTTTTCCCATTTTTTGGAAACTATCTTTTTAAATAACAAAAAATGTTCGAAGAATTGGTTTATAACCTAGATAGTGTCTCGGATAAACATATCCGTTTTTTATTTATACGGAACACCTATTGACCTTTTTTAAAAGTCTAAGTGAATACTCAATTTTTTTTTAATATCTCTCTTTATAAAAAAATCAGACTGCAATTCAGAAGCGGTAGAAGTAAAACCTTCAGAAAACTAAAGTACACAGGAGTGGGGAGACTACGAATCACTTTTTTTATCAATGAGAAGGATGATTTTTTTACATATTTTTGTCGTCGAATTCCAGTGCACCTTTTCATATACATTTGGTCATCTTAATAGTATTTGTGTTTTCTTCTTCGGAGTCGCTAGTTTTCGTTTTCTTTTGTTTTTTTCTTTGCCAGTTCATTTTGGAGTGGTTTAAAGATAGAATATTGATTTTACAAAAATAAATCTTTTTTTTGGATTTCGTAGGATTCCTCCTTGGTCTGCTAAATGTCTGGCCGCTGAGGTACTTTATATCACAACACGAAAGGAGATTTGCGTGGGACTGTGGATTTATCGTATTATATTGGAACCGAGTACCCGTGAATCAAATAAATATTTTATTTCCTATAGATATGTTTGTTTCTTTTTAGTGTATCTCGCTTCCGTTTCATCGAGTTTCAAATCATAATGGTACTAAATAAGTTTTCACTTCAGAAAAGTTATTTGATTTCAGAAAAGAAAATTCTAGTGAATTTGAAAAGTTCATTTGTTAAATAATAAAAGGAAACTGGAAAACTTTTCGAATGTTATCACTTCTTGTTCGATTATCACAAGCAGAAAAAATAAACATCGGTTTTGAGCGGTCGGTGGCTGCGTTAACTAATGAGTCGGGTTTCCATCCAGGCGTCTTGGGTTCAATTCTTCGCCTGGCTAAGACCGCAATCATTGCACAAACAACGAAACAACGTCTTTCGCTTACAATGATGGCAGTAGGTGATTTTCAAATATTGTAAGGTTATTCATAACTAGTGGATGTTTGTCTATATATTTAAAAAAAATCAGAATGTGCAGTTTACACGCGGTAGAAGTGAAACTTTCATAAAACTAAACTTCGAGAGAATGCAGAGTATCTAGAGAAAAATAATTGTTGGGTTTATTTATTATAATGTTGTTAAAAACTTTAAAAATTATTTTACATTTTATTCTCCAAGCACCGCATAAAGAGGATACCGATTAGTCTGTCTCGTTCTCTTGCAGGCTAAATCCTATAGATATATAAGTTTCAAATCATAACGGTGCTAAAGTAGTTTTCACTTCAAAAACAAGCCAAAAGCTGTTTCTCAGTGACGTTTGGCAAGGCACGGACTATTAATGGAAGTGAAGTCAATATTATATTCACCAAGTTTGCGTTGTTTTCCTCAACTCTAATTGCGCGACCTTTATTGTAATCATACTTGGTAATAATAGATTTGCATAGTCAAGAAAAAAATTCCAGTAACTCAGAAATTCTTCGATAAATTTTCTAGGGAGCAAAAGACGTCGCAATTAATCTTAAAATAGTAATAAATTCTAAAACGGCGCACCGATGAAGCGTAACGAAGAGATTTTATCGATTTTTTTTCTCGTTCGAGCGAATGTACGCGAGTCTGCCAAGAAAATTTAATACGGCTCGCGCGAGCAGGAATCTCTCGGCGTCCTTTCCCGGCCAATTTTGGAGAAAAGCTTTCACCGGTAGTTTCGCTTTTTATGGGCGAGTAAGTACTTAGCTTCAAGAAGTCTAGGATTTATTTTCTTTAAAATTACGGTAGATACCACCATTCAGTTTTAAACACACTACGTATTGTAACAAAAGATTTTTTTAAAGTTTTCTTTATTCATTGAATTGTTTGATATATGAATTGAGGATTTTTCGACCACCAGGCATATGCCCGTGTTGTGGTGGTCGATTTTCTATACAGTACATTAACATATGCAGTATAAAGAATGTGCGAATGTAAAAAAATATATAAAATAATATAATTTTAAACGTTCCGCCTGAGCCGAGCGTGCAAGCGAGAGCACGGAACGTCCGGCCTAAGCGTTCGGCTTGTGACGCATCTATCTCTCTTCCACTCCATCGTTTTTATACGACGTTATCACGTAAAATTATTGTCCGTAAACCGACTTTACAGACAACCAATTTTTATAATGTATTTAAGGATTTTATTTTAATTCTACGTATCTAATGGAAATGGTAGGACAAACTTTAATTTAACCAAAGCATTTTTTGTATTTATAATGTAAACCGCTCTGTAGTAAAGGTTAAAGGGGTATTCTAGTCTAAAAGCATGAATTGTAGGTATTTTTTCAGTGGCAATAAAAAAATAATGTTTTTAAGCCAATTAATTAATAAGCCATTATTTTACCGATTTTTTATTAAAACATTGAAGAATACATTAAAAAAAAATCAAACGAAAAAAATAATAATTCAATAAGTTACAGGGTGTCGAAGTGGGGGTTCTCCGAAAAATGGGGCGCCCTGGTTGACACGATTGCAACCCTCCTAGTAATCTAAAAAAAACGAATTAATTCTTAATCCTAACAAATGCTGCTAAGGCCCGAACTAAGGAAGTGCAAAAAAAATTATTTTTCATGATATTCGTAACCCGGGAATATAATTTTCAATTCCGGATAATCCAGATAATAATAAGAAAATAATTTTATATCAAAATTTGAAAGTACGGATTCTATTTCCATTGTCAAAAATCAGATTGTATCGAAATCCGGATTGCAGTCTCTATCCACTAGGTTCTACCTCCGAGGTCGGGGAGTCGAGGGGGCTGTTGACTCGCAATCCGAAGATCGGGGGATCAAATCCCGGCGTGCGCAAATAAATTTTATTTGATTAATCTGTGTTATTTCATTTGAAAATAACATGTAGGTACTTAATATATTTGCGGCACGTTCCAGAGTGGAAGATATTCTAAGTAACGCCCTGGTGTAAGACTACCATTCAGAATTAAAAAGTTGCTTGAAATGGCTTTTGCCGTGTTTGGCGACCAGATCTGAATAGCCAGGTACTTCCCCACCCAAGACCGGATCTAGGGGGGGGCAACAGGGGAACTTGCCCCGGGTGGCAGTTTAAGGGGGCGCCAAAATCGTAATTTATTTGTTTGATTGAAAAAAAACTTGATTCACAAAGCGCCTGTTATCCAGCGACGTTGTTCTATCGATTATTCATTTGATTTTAAAACGCCCAGTTGGTTTTGGAACGTATCCTAAATCGATTTTGAACGCGTGCATATGTACGTCACAGGTTGTCAACGTGGGCGATAACGCCCCTTTGTGGGTGTTGAAGAATTTCAGGGGGGCAGTAGAAGACCCAGAGAAAATTAGGGGACGTTGAGATGGCACAGTGAGGGCGTTGACAGGTAAAAAAAGATCTAAAAACGACAAAAAACACACTAATCACGTACTAATAAAGCAAAGTAAACATTAATATTGGTTAATTTTTGTTATTGTACGTATTGTCATCATTTTTATCACGTGTGTGAAAATTTACATATTTCGGTAGTTCGGGAAGTGGATGAAAATTGAACAAAAAGATTCCATTACATTCAATCTACATTAAATTGGATAATATGAAATTTTTTATTTTTTATTTATTTCATCATGAATACAAGAAGGTGGAAGGTAGCGACCCAGTACTTGAAATACAAAGAAATGTTTTTGTAACCTTTTTTTTAATCAGCTCCACGCGGAAAATAATTTCTCTCAGGGCCCATGTCATCTTTGGGGATGCTGGGGGTTTTTAAAGGAAAAGGAGGGGAGGAGAGTTCTGGGAAGGAAAAGGGTTTAAGGGGTGGGTCGGAATCTGGGGTTCAGTGTGTCCTGGTCATCCGCCTCCAAGACCTAGACAAACCTCATCCCATGAACCCGGGCATCCCTGCTAAATCACCAAACGCAGCGAACCACTTGGGGTGTCCTATGGAAGAGGTGTTGGTTTTCCAATAAATGTTCCCGGGGCGGCGGTACCCATTCCCGCCTCCCAAATTGTAACTTGCTAAACAAACAAAAAAATTATCGAATTATTGATTCCGATTGTGCCAATTTATGCTGCCTAGACTCGCACACGGGACAGCACCGCGGTATAGAAATAATTTCAAAAGATTTTTTTATTAATCCTACTAAACATTTAAAGATTTCGTACTAACCCGAGTGGATTGACCTTACTTGTACGTATGATGTCACATGAACCCCGGAATATTTCTATCGTTTTGGCGGGCTTTATGAAACCGATATTTGTAAAAAATTGGTTGTCTGTGAAGTCGGTTTACGGACGATAACGTATATAATAACGTATATACGTGATAACGTCATATAATAATGATGGAGTGGAAGATATATAGATGCGTCACAAGCCGAACGCTTAGGCCGAACGCTTGTTCCGCGCTCTCGCTTGCACGCTCGGCTCAGGCGGAACGTGACAATGAGTCATGCTTTTTCGTGAGTGCAGCCGGCGTTCATCGATTTATAAGAAGTTATCACGTAAAAAAAAGTCAATAGTTGAACATTCATGTCTTTTTTTTTAATTTCCTTGAATTCCTTATTGGAGAACCTATGAAGTATGAGTGAAGGGAGTGGAATCATCATCATCATCATCATCAATATATTAATACGTGAAGCCAAAACTTTGTACCCCTTTTTACGAAAAATGCGCGGACGGAGGAGTATGAAATTTCGCACACTTATAGTTTAAATAGAGGAGGAGTGCAGAATGCTAATATTTTTTAAAAATTATGCATAAAAATATATTAAATCAATAACAAAAACATTACACACACTACCATGTATTTGACACACACACTCGCGTCTTTACTCTATTGTTTGTTGTTAAAGTCTATGGTCAAATTGAGAATAGATTATTATTGTTTGTCTTTAATATTATTTGTCTATGGTCTTACTGAATGTCAAACATAAAAAACATTACAATTATGGTCGAATTTCGACCATTGGGCGACCACTAGTATCAATTATTACGCTGAGAAATACACGGAAAAAGCACAGCAGGCGAAATTTTTTCTAGGTCGGAGGTCGAAGAGTAAACCAACAAATGCTTTCGATTTTTATTTTTCGGAAAGTCAATATCCCTACTATATTTAGACGGAAATCCTTTAATATTTTCTTAAAGAAAATCTTTTAGCATTGTTTAAAACGAAAACCTTTAAAATACATCACCACAATCGGCAAGTAAACCAGTGAACAAATGCGCCGCATTCCCACCCAAGCGTTGCGAGTTCAATCATCTGCTAGCTAAATCTTCTATCATAAAAAATCGTAAAAATTTGATATATTTTCCTGGTCCTGTGTTCTCAATGAGCACCTTTTTTATCCCTTCAAAAAACTCTCCCAACAGTATCGCCAAAGATGACATAATTTCCTGTATTTTCTCCAACGAAATACCTACTGAGGTCGGTGGTTGAACCCCTTAACCCCCCCCCCCCCCTTTTACGCCCTTAGTGGTAGCCCAGTTTGAAAATTATTTAGCAATAAATTATGAACATACAAACCTTATTAAACTAATTGTTTGCTTAGGTATCGTGTTAGACTTGAAAAGAAATTTTTTTAATATATTTAATACGAAGAATGGAATTTATTCACCGTTTTATTAATACTAGCTAGCTATTGCGTGTTGCGTGCTTGCGCCGATTATTTGTACCTCGTGTTATTATCAATAAGCGACGGTGATCTGCGTCGGCTGTCTGGTTTCTGCAACACGCCCCCTCCCTAGTGCTGAAACAGAAAGAACGCGGGTTTCGGCTTTCAGATTACCGGCGCTCGGTGCCCGAGCCCGCCGGCGGCAGTTTGAGGCGAGTTGTGGATATCTGAACCAGCAGTTTCGTACGTTCACATACAAACATTCTTGTCGGCGCGCCTGCGCCAGTCGGCCGCCCAAACGCCGACTAATCAGAAAGCCAAAACCCGTGTTCTTTCTGTTTATACACTAACTCGCGAAACCCCTGTGACATTTCCGCGGAACCCCGGCTTTCCGAATTTCCTTTTAGGAACAGCTGCTCTATAGGTAGATACATATACCAATTTTATTACCTATTATAATACATGTTACATTATGTATCTATCTACCCATCCCACGACTTGAAGAGTGGTAGGAATTGACAGAAAATCAATATCGGTATGCCCTGTTACAACCGTACCTGTGTTACAACCGTACTTGTGTTGCAACCGTCCCTGGTCTCCCCCTATAACAAAAGGTTCCGTCACCCCATTTCGCTGTCAAACATACCTCAGTTGCTTATATTGTTATATGCATTTATTGAATTTTCTGCAAGTTTTATTTTTATTTTTCTGCATTGTATCAATTTACAATGTATTTTACGAATATTTTTTTTATATGAATACCGCACAAGAGTCCCAACTGCTCCCGTCTGGAGCTAGCGAGACTATGGCATCCCTAATTGGGGTAGGTTGAGAGGCTGAAGGTAGTGGGAGGGGAAGGAGATGGGGAAGAGAAAGGTGCGAAGTACCTGGCTATTCAGATCTGGTCACCAAACATGGCTAAAGCCATTTCAAGCAATGTTTCAATTCTAAACGGTGGTCTTACACCGCCCTGGCGTAAGACCATCTTCCACTCTGGAACGGGCCGCAAATATGCTATATATTATTTTAAATGAATAAATCGTGAAATAACACAAATTAAATTTATTTGCCACACCAGGATTCGATTCCGCGACCTTCGGAATGCGAGTCAAGAGACTTACCGCTGGACTACGCGGGCCGTCCGGAATATGTATAGCGGTGCGTATGTTTATATTACCGTTCTCAATTCGGGAGGCGGGTATGGGTACCACTGCTCCGGGAACAATTTATTGGATATCCAACACCTCTGTCATAGGTCACCCCAAATGGTTCACTATGTTTGGTAATTTAGCAGGGGTGCCCGGGTTCATGGGATGAGATTTGTCCGGATCTTGGCGGCCGCTGAGTCTGTCCATCTACTGCGATGCTCGGGAGAGACCGGTTGAGAGAGATCTTTTGACCTCTCCAGTAGGAATCTCTCGGAACATCGCCTTGCACCGCAGAAGATTGGATAGATTCATATGTCCGTCACTCCTGAACACACTGACCCCCAGAAAAGAACCCACCCCATGTACCTTTTTCCTTAGCAGAACTTCCTCTCCTTCCTTACCTAAAAATACTCCATACACAGCATCCCCAAATATGACACAGGCCATGAGGAAAATTATTTTCCTTGGGGCCCCTGTGTGGAGCAAGTATATGCATATATGTCAACATGGCAGCTGAGGCGCTCGTTAGTATTGCCACAAGTTATGTCATGGCCTCTGTATCGAACGTGTATGCAGCCCGAATGATGCGAAACAGCTTTCTGACCGCCGAGGAAGAAAAAACAGCTGTATTTACGTCGCATCCCCTCCCTTCGCCATTTCAGCTGTCCGCCAACTACCAGCCAATCAGCGCGCTCGTTCTCAAGGTTCATATTAAAATGAACAGTTATGTGTGTAATGAATGTTAAATTTACGCGAGTCCTGCAATAGTTACTTCAAATAAAAATATGTAGATTAAAATATTGGACTCGCGTACAAATTGTTATGTTAAAATTAAGTATGCAAATGTTTTTATCTAAAAGATAAAAAGCTTTTTCATACTAATGTCGGGCAAAACACCCACTGGTTAATATTGTGTAATTTTTACTGTTTAATAAAAATGCAAGGAATAAGTGTTTTACATGAGAAGGAGCGGCCAGCAAGTAATGTTGCGTAAATAAATCATTTTTATAATTTAGTTCTCACCCGAGAACACACAAAGCTGCAAAGAAATACACAACGAAACAAGGTGTACTTCTGTCGAGTGCGAGCCAATATCGTGCACGGCCATGCGGCGGCGTATATAATAGCGCCAAACTCTGTTCCGAGCGGTCAGTCACAATCTCGCAGTCAGTCACACTCTCGCAGTCACAAGTCACTATCGGACTCCCACACAAGTCGCATCGGAACTTTACTCACCGCAACAAATACTCTGGCTACTTCTTCTCATTGGACCGCTCCTTCCCGCCTCTACCATTCCATAAATCGCCTTTGACTTCCGACCTCGCACATTCCTTGGATTACCGAATTCTCTCCTTGGATATCAACCGGATCAGGCACCAGTATAGCAGCTCGCCGACTAGAACCCAGCATCCTTATTACAGTCAATATAGAGGACACCCGGTCCGATATAGCCTCCATACTGGTTTACGCATTTGAGTTGAGTTGGAAAGTTGCGGGTTCGATTCCTAAACACTAATTTTTTCTTATCGCGGAACAGGTTTTGTTATCACTTTTTTTTTATTTCAACTCTGCTCAGGCTAATTTTTTCCATTTGTTTTGTAGTAAGGTTTTTCTTTGTTTTACCACACAGTTGATCTAAGCTATCTAGATTTGATAATAGTGTACACACATAACACGCTCTATATTGACTTTACTCGATCTTCAATAATGAAACTAGGTTAGATGAGGGTGACATATCTTATTCTTAAGGTCTTAAGGCCCCATACTCGAGCTCGAAAAGAAGAAGATGGAGAGATATGTAATTACGAATGTTGGAGAGAGCGCGCTAATATTTCGAACGATAAATTTGAAGCGAAAATTGTGAAAATGTTTAATAAATCACAACTCGTTCAGAATAGAGCAAAAATCTCGTGGGGGTTGTCTAAAACAATGTTCAAAGAAACACTGTGATTTTTTTTTTATACATATAACTTTTTAAATAATAGAGACAGGCTTGAAAATAAAAAATTTCGGAGCATACTTTGCGATTTTCATATAATTTGCGTTTCAGCGTGGGGGTTGTTTAGGTATTATCTTCAAAAATAACATGTTTTTTTAAGAGCTTAAAAACTTCAAATGTTCAAGGGAGATATGCAAGAAATCGGTAAAAATTCGGATAGCGGCGCCTTAAGGGCATCAGGTGGGATTGCTGTCCTGATGCTGGATTGATTTTCGAAACAACTCACATAGGTCTCAAGGAAATCGTTTATATCATATTTCTCACTAACTTGGTGAGAAATGTGATATAAACTAACTTGGTGAGAAATATGATATAAACATAGACATATGAATATACCTAGACAAGAACAGACAGGTGAGAGGTACAAACCAAATGCAGCAGGACGAGAAGGGAGGAAGGTGACTGTGAGATATGTGATTCGTCAATAAATCGATCTGACAGTATACAGGCCTCTCGCATTACAATATCACCATTTAGTTCTTAAAAGTAAAATCTGCTTTTGAATTAATAGACCTTTTTACATGGGAGCGCGAATTGCTCGCCACGTTATGAACAAATTTGCGAAGTCCAAATACGGCAAAGTAAGGTTCACTTGTTTTCAGAGTCGAATATTTTGTTGCCGTGTTTAGTTAAGACACTTTTACAAATGTTTCATAATTTACTTACCCCAGTAAACAGCGACGAGCACACTTGAGAAACGCGTACAGTTGTTATGGTGGATAGATGGTTATTAAAAAGGATCATATTATACGATCTGAATAAGCTTAAAATAAAGTATAATAATGCTTTCCTATGGAATGTAATACGACAATTGGGTTTATTCTCTTTTTCATTTCCATTTTTACACGTTTTCATAGAACAAGCCACCATTTTTTTCCGATCAAAGCCCGACGCTGGTTTGCACAAGAATGATGACGTCACATTTTTTAGATTCGCTCGAGGCCATTCGTGAGCCCAGCCGGTTCCAAATTCCAAATGGAACCGGTGTGGGGAGGGGGAAATAATACGCTTTTTATCACTTAGGGCAGGTCTATATATTCCTATGTCTATGGATATAAACGATGTTATAAAGAGAAATTTTATATTCTTATCTTATGTTATTATTAGCTTTATATTCAAATCTAAAAGTTAACCGCAAAATAATTAAAATGTACACCTTTTTGAAACCAAAGTTTCTGACCCCAATTTGAAAAAAAATTGAAATTTTGTGAAGTTTTTAAGATTTTTTTAAAAATAAAAGTGAGTTACGGTTTATAATTCATTTGTCTAATAAAATATGTGTTTTTTTTCATTATCAGTAGTTCGTTTTAGTTAGAAAAACCGTAAACCGGGCAATTTTAAAAGCTTTTTAAAGTTTGGATTCAAAATTTTATAAGTATTTAAAAAGCTTTATGGTTATTTCTAAAACTAAAATTAGAAAGTGTTTTGCATCACCTTTCGAATACAGTTTTTAGTTTTCGGATCATTCACAAATATTCCATTTTATTGCAAAGCGGAAATATTTTTACCTATTGACAAATTACACCCGAATAAAAAATTATGGTAATAAAATTCAATGATTACCTACCTCTCTAAATTATTGCATAAGCAGTAAAATTAGACTGAAAAATAAAAATCGTTTCTGGTAACATTATGAAAAATGGTCAATGTTATGTTCCCTTTTCCTCAAAGCAGAAAGTAGAATCTCTGAATGCCATGTTCTATTCATGAAATAAATTTATCATAAAAGATTTGTCCCTCTTTGTTCACAGAATTGAAAGGCAGTTTCTTTATTGAGGTCATTAATTATTAGATGTATATTGCACAGTATATTTTCAGACGTATATCTAATATATAAAATCTCGTGTCACGGTGTTGTTATCATATTCCTCCGAAACGGCTGGACCGAATTTGATGAAATTTTGTGTGCTTATCGGGTAGGTTTGAGAATCGGCCAACATCAATTTTTCATACCCCTTAAAGTTAAGGGTGGTCCACCCCGAATTTTTATTTTTTGGACAAAATTTTTTTTTTTATGGTAAGGAATTAAAAAATACATACAGCCCTAAATTTTCACATTTCTACCATCAACCCCTATTTCAACCCCGGAACTAAAAAAACATTTCTTTGAAATAATGTATATGGCAAAACAACGTTTGCCGGGTCAACTAGTATTATGTACAACAGCATTTATTTAATCTAGCAACAACTTTAGAAATCTCATTATTTCAACATTGTCAGGTTGATTAATTCTTAAACTACATTTATTTGCAGTGAAACCCTCTTATAAGGTTTTTCAAGGGATTAAAAAAACCGAATTCTTATGTGGGAAAATCTAATATTTGTGGGTTCTACCAACATTTAATTAGTGAGTTTTTAAGTTTTCAAGGTAAAATTTAATTTAAAATTTTACTCAAAATGGGTATTCTGAAGAAAAATATTAACTAAAATGATGTTTTGCATTACAGATTTGCAGTGCCACTTCTAATAAAGAAAAAATCCTGAAATTCTTCATACATTTTTTTTAAATGAAAACATTTCCAGCTACAACATCGATATTTTGTTTTTCAATCTTGGCAACTGAAATCGCGAGCAGTTACTGACTAAAATTAATTACTTTTGCATGGTGAAACTCTCTCAAAAAATCTTAAAGAAGGGTGATTCTGTATGTTTTGTATTAAGTCAGCGTTACGAGACAATTAACACAAAAAGGCAAAATCGGTAAACCGTATCTAAAAACTTTGCATTATGATACGTTAGTGGTCGGAAATCGGAAGCCATCTGTTGTGTTGTCAACTAAGCTGAGCTAGATTTAGCTCTAAATTGAGACCGTGAGCCCCAAAAAAAGTGGTTTAGCATCTTAGCTCGGTTTTTCAGATAATCTAGCTCCTTTTTTGTACAAAACTCATCAATGAAAAATGAAAAGTTAAGAGTCATTTCACCAAATTTTCTAAAAGTATTGAAATCTTCGTTCAAAAAATTTCTTTAGCCCAAGGACAATTTCTTAATTTCTCTAACTAGGATACACGAAAATTCAAAGGAAACAGTTTATTTCTTCTCAGAATTTCTCTAGCTACAAATTATTCTAATGAATGTTTTTCCATCTCCCCAACTTAAATTTTGGTTCCAGTCCATTCCGCCCAACTTGGTTTTCCATGGCTGGTTCATCCTTGATGGAAACTATGGAAAACTCACAATGGTAAAAATGTTTATTCTGCACTTTCAGAATAAACATTCTCTCGAGCCTTCTTTTATCTCTATTTCCAATAACTTTTAGAAAGTTCATGCCAGAGGAAAGTGCAGTTACAGTGAAACTTTCTTAAGAAGTTTTCCAAGGGACCGGAAAAAACTTCTTAAGCGGGAAAACCTTATATGTGGGCTAAATAGGGCAATTCAGTCAAGGGATCGAAAAAACAAACTTCTTAACCATGAAAACTTCTTAAGAGGGTTTCACTGTACTAATAAATAAATATCACTTACCTTTTTTAAACTCTGATGGTGTAATTTGCATTCAGATGAAAACAGTTTCACTCTTCGCACTTTTTTTCTATTTTTTTCCATTTTTTTAGTAGCAGCAATATTTTACTGGACTGTATAAGCAGCGCAGACAGGTGAAAAATTATCGGATATTATAATTCTGTTTGAACAAGAATAATAAAAATAATTTTTTGTCCCAATATTCTATTATCAGTAGGTAATTACTTTATCGCTTCTTTGAATTATTCTTCACACATCAGTTTCAATTTTAAAAATGACACTTAACCTC
Organism: Glyphotaelius pellucidus; assembly: GCA_936435175.1. NCBI lineage: Eukaryota > Metazoa > Arthropoda > Insecta > Trichoptera > Limnephilidae > Glyphotaelius > Glyphotaelius pellucidus. Next base: position 6,521,113 of record OW386537.1, on the reverse strand, counting down.
TTAAATGCCAGGGAAGAAACTCGAAAATTTCGCGATGTTTTGACTTTGACGTAATATTTTGCGGATTTATTTCATGCTATCGCATATAATATTTACCGAAACACGTTCCCTGAACAATAAACTATGCTTACAAATAATATTACTTGCGTTTATTTGACAAATTGATAGTTTTATCAATCTTTTCATGACATGCGACGCTCAAAGTTTGACAGCTCAAATCGTGGCAGAAATGTCATTTCGAAAGTCATAGATATGTGCAAAGATGATTATTTGAGAGGCTAGGTGTGTTCCTTACATCTGTTACGTCAAGAACAAGAATGCCCCAAGCGATTCTGACCTTCATACATTTTCTTTATACATAAGGTTTAAAATCGCATCTCAAAAAAAATTTTTTTTTTTTTTTATGGCGCGTCCTGGGCGCGCAATCGGCAAACCAGAGGTTAAGTTCAAAGCAGATAAGAGTTAATGAACGTGAATAACGCAGGATTAACGCATGTCACATACAATCGAAATAAGTACGTTTGAAAATAATACATCAATTAAATGTTTTTTTTATAAAATATAATTATATTTTTTTTACAAAAAAGATTTATAAATCAAATAACAAATACTTTTTGATGTTGGAATTGTTGCTCATAATATACAAATACTCGTCTCTCAATCTTACTCAATAGTACTCCATTATCTATTATACAATACTTTTTAGAATAAATTATTTGTAGAATGTTACTTTAAATAAAATACAATATAAAAAAATGCTCGTTTACCTTATGTATTAGAAATAACCTTATCGTAATAGCCTAGCTATATTATGTAGTCCGCTTATTAGGTAGTCACAGTAATCACATTATTCACTTTGAAACCTTCGTAGAAGTAGTGCGAGCTCCTTTCTGGTTATAGTTTTTAGTCGGCAAGCAGTTCAAGTTACATATGAAGTACTTGCACTTGGTGATGTCAAACGTTCGCAGGCCACAAGGAAACTGTAGAGCCGTCGAGGCTGTCTAGATCTAAGGCGGTATCTATCATGGTAGTGTCGTGGAGCAGCCGCAGCTTACTGGCGCTGAGGACCGTGACGGCGCTCTTGTCCCTGGCGTCGGCTTGTGGCAGACGGTCGGCCCAGGTCTGCGTGCTGTTGTTGGCGCTGTCCACCTTCGCGGGCAGCCTCCTGATGGTGCTGTCTTCGTTGGGCGCACCCTCTCGCTCCCGCTCCTGGCTGTAGGTCACATTCTGACAAACAGGGTCCACCGAGAGTTTCATGGAAGACGAGGATACCATCTCTATGTGATGCGAATGATGCATATCTTTGTCCCCCACCAAACTGTGTTTTGAACCTTTTAAAAAAAAAAAAAACAAGATTACAATCATTAACTAAAATCATAAGCGTAACATAAAGTTTTCGCGAGATTTATGATCACCAGGGTCACAATCCTAAGCATTGGGACAGGCAACTAAAGATCAAGAACTAAGGGCGGCTTGCACCAAAAGTTAAATTTGGTTTAAATATCAAGTTAAACACGTTATTTGATTTAAGTCGACTTGGCGTCTTGCACCACAAAATTTAAGTCATTAAATGCATTTAAAGAACTGTCAAAGTTAAATACCCAAAAGGGGCCGTTTAACTGAGTTAAACATGTTTAGCGAACAAGTTCTGTCAAAAAAATTAGGATATTTCTTCGATTTCCAATTGTCTAAAATTGCTGAAATCTGCCTCATTTATTAATTTCTATTCACGATGGACATTTGGGTTTTGTATTCTGACGTTGACAAAGAAATTATAGATTTTATAAATAGACCATTTATAGTGAGAGAAGTAAACACAAGAACAAATTTATTTGATACACTATAGTTTAAAACAATCTATGTAAAAGAAATAATAAAAAATAAATAAAAATATTCAGATAATTGTTTTATTTTTAAATTTAACAACAAAACCCTTTTTTGCCTCATTTCATAGTTAGGTGTGTTTTATTTGTTGAAAGTGTTCGTGTGGGGAATGCGTAACGACGACGTAACTGTTTTACCGACGCGTTAAACGGCGGTAACTGTTTAACTAAATAGCCACTCCAACTGTGTGGTGCAAGACAAAACTAAATACATTTAACTTAAATGTATGTAGTGACTTAAATTCGTTTAGTTAAATACAATTTAAGATAAAATTAGCGATAGTTAAAAATAAATAAATCCCATGCACAATAAATTCTATTCTTTGGTTGTTGAGGTCAATAATACAAATCAAAAATAAAGTCAAATTGTATAAGTTTCATTGGGGTTCTGACCAACAAACGGCTTATCTTTTTTATTATAATGAAAATTCCTTACAAAGAACATATTGCTTTGCTACTGTCTTCATACGAGGGTGAGTTTGTTTTTGAAAAAATCCTGACTGAGAACAAATCTCTTTTTAGGGAACGAAACCGGTGTAATCAAATATGTGGGAGTTGCTTATGTATGTTTCAACCAGTAATTCAATAATCAGAAATTTTTTTGGGTTATTGTATAAAATGACAATCGAAATACCTGTCCCATACGCAGTTAACCCCTCAGGCTAATTTGTTGTCTTTTCGGAACAACTTACTTAGGTCTCATAGAAATCGTTGTGTCTCCCTCACTATCTTAGTGAGAAATATTATATAAACGGTGTTATAAAGAGAAAATACCACACTTTATATTCAAATCTAAAAGTTAACCGCAAAAGAAGTAAAATGTACACCTTTTTTAAACCAAAGTTTCGAATCGCAATTCGGAAAAAATTTATGAAACTTAGGGAATTTTTTATTAATTATTTTCACAAGGAACGACTAAAAAACGTGAGGTGACAATAACGTTTATAAAACATTTGTCTAAAAAATTACGTATGTGTTTTTTTTTTTCATTATCAGTAATTTTAGTTTGAAAAATCATAAGGTGAGCCATTTTTAAAACTTTTTATGTTTGCATGTAAATTTTTTATACTTTAAAAATAATATGTTTATTTTGATTTATACAATTTGAAAGCGTATTATATCACCTTTCAAAAACAGATTTTATATTTCGAATATGTTCAGAGATATTCCATTTATTTTGATTTTATTGTAAAAGCCGAAATATTTTGGCCCTCTGACAAAGTATGGTCGAGGCCTGACGGGTTTAAAAAATGTATGCTCACCTGTCAACACTACAGGATCCAAATCCAGATGGTGGTTCATATAATGCGAGTCAGCGAGGTTTGAGTAGAGGTGTCCCCTGGGGTGGTCCGTCTCCCCAGCAGGGTCCATCCGGTCCCCGTGGGGCTCTGAGGGACTCCTGTTCTCCATTTCGGCCTCCACCCCACCGTTATCGAGCTCCCCATCCCCTTCGTCTATCCCGTAGAGGTTGTTATAACTGCCGTTCAAGGGCCTCATGTAAGTTCCAATAACTTCACCGTATTCTGTAGGAATAACACAAACCAAATTATTAAATTGAAATAAACGAAAAAAAAAGCAAATCACTTTTACTTTTATTTTCTAGAGAGGCGATGACAAAATACATTGTATTCATGACACTTTTTACCTTAATTTTCATGGAAATTGACTTCTACCAAGAATCTAAAAGAATTTTTACTGTTGCCTTTTTCAGTAGTTCTACATAAATATGATGGGGGACCCAAAAGCAACGAGGCTCGAGCGGTAGAGGGGAGAAGTGAGGGGGGAACGGGTTGTTGTGGTCGGCTGTTGTACGGAAACTCTTTCGCAGTCAGTGTGCGAAGCCACGTCGCTGTGAGACCACGCGTTCGTCCAAAGTATAATTTTAAGTAAATCTTCTTTCGGCGAAAACGCAAAATCAGACGCAGAAAATAAAACACAGACGCCGGCGAGTAACGTGTGGTAATATATTCATGGCGTAGGCCACTTCTTACCTCAATTTTTATGGGTATTGACTTCTACCAAGAATCTTTCTGTTGCCTTTTTGTAGTTCTACATAATTTTCAAATCTAGCAAAACCAATTTTTCCTGCTACCAGAATATTCATTTCTTCATCCATGGTGGTAAAATAAAAATTTGGCAATAATAAAGAATTTCGAAATGGATAAAAATTTTTAATAAATTATTGGGATCGGCCAAATTTCAGTCCGCTATTGACAGGTTAGGATTCCTTGGCTTGGCAACTGAACAGAAAATTCCTAGAAGTGTGATCTATACTGATTTGAAATAAAACTGATGTGATGATATTTAAATCTATTTCAGCTGTAGTAAGATAAAATTTACACTACATTGGCTACACAAATATTCCAAAAACACACTTTATTGTTTTATCTCTTCGGGGCGTTGGCGTAAAGATCAAAAATACAAATTTCTGTTGTCTGTGAGTTAGTTAATTAGTCTTGCGCACAAACATTTTCTATGAAACTTTTGTGGCTAACTTCAGGGACGGAAGCCTGGAGTGCCCCCTCATCACGGTACACTTGTCAAGTGTTAGTAAAATTATCAATAGATGGTGCTGATTAAAAAATAAAAATTATCCGAAGAATTCAAACAAGCGATAAAGCACCTAAATTAGATTTGATTTTAAGAGGAACGCATGCGTGGCCTGTTTCATACAAAATTTAGTTCCGGATTTACGGCTAAACTATCAAATTAATGGTTTTCAATTTTTTTTAAATGACAGCAAAGATATATAAAAAGTACGGATATGAATCCGATTTTCGATTTTTGCTTTAAATTATAAAATATAGGCTCCAAAAGATGACAATTTATCGATGAATTTAGGAGGCTACTTTGGAATTTTTTTCTGACCAAATGGATGCTATTTTTGAAAAATTCTTTCATATCCTGCCTCAGCAATATGATGAAGTATACGATAAAATTTTAGTTTGCACTGAAAACAGTTATGTTCGCGTCAAAAACCGGATCTAGTTATGCGCAAATTTATCGTAAAATTACCTAGGTTTTTTGTTGTCGTCTCATCCACTCTTTTGCCAGTCTCGGAGAGCGAAACCTGCGCGGGCCGGGGGGAAAGGTAATGGAATCGTGTATCTGTGTGTGTGTTGTCAGACAAGCGCACGTGCATGTTCGTTGTTTGTTTTATCATTTTAGATCTGTTTACCGAAAACTGGAGATTGTATTCAATAACGCTAATATACTTGTGTTCACTAGGTAGTAGGTAGTAAGAAATTCAATTTTGGCAGTTCAGCTTTTATTTTAAAAATATTTTCTACGATACCAGGGTACCTAACTAGGTATATGTATGGCAGTAAGGCATGGAAACTGGCAGAGGAAGGATGAAGTAGACTGAATGCGAGGCGGGTATGGGTACCGCCGCCCCGGGAACCATTTATTGGATAACAAACATCTCTACCATAGGTCACCCCAAGTGGTTCACTACGTTTGGTGAATTAGCAGGGGTGCCCGGGTTCATGGTGTGAGGTTTGTCCGGGTCTTAACGGTGGATGCGTCTGCCCACCAGCTGCATGACAGACCGGATCGGGAGAGAATGATTGAGGGAGTCTCTTTGACTTCAGCCGTAGGTACTCTCTCGAAACAACGTCTTGCACCGCAGCGGGAGGGATTGATTCACACGTCCGGGAAACTCCTGGACACACTGACCCCCAGATTCCTTCCCACCCCTAATACCCTTCTCTTTCCCAGAACGTGAGGAGGGAAGGAGATGGGGAAAAGGAAGGTGGGGAAGCACCTGGACATTCAGATCTAGTCACTAAACACAGTTAAAGCCATTTCGAGCAACGTTTCAATTCTTGATGGTGGTCTTACACCAGAGTCCTACTGAGAGTAACTTACATTCTGGAAAGTGCCGCAAATATACCATATATTATTTTTAAATGATTGAATTGTGAAAAAAAAAACAAATCAATCAAATATAATTTACTTGCGCACTCCGGGATTTGTACCCGTCACCTCCTAATCACTAGTCGAGAGTCTTACCCCTCGACCACGGAAGTCATCATTAATTTTTTTTTGTTTTCATGAAAGTGCCTAAATATGTCGATTATATGGTTCCATGCCAACTGAGAATAAAGTCAACTCAACACCTCCTTGAAAAGTCATTAAAAGCTATGAAAAAATAATTTTCAATTAGCCGATAACCCTAACCTAATGTAACGCGCCATAAAAAAAAAAAAAAATTTTGAGATGCGATTTTAAACCTTATGTATAAAGAAAATGTATGAAGGACAAGATCAGAATCGCTTGGGGCATTCTTTTTCTTGACGTAACAGATATAAGGAACACACCTAGCCTCTCAAATAATCATCTTTGCACATATCTATGACTTTCGAAATGACATTTCTGCCGCGATTTGAGCTGTCAAACTTTGAGCATCGCATGTCATGAAAAGATCGATAAAACTATCAATTTGTCAAATAAACGCAAGTAATATTATTTGTAAGCATAGTTTATTGTTCAGGGAACGTGTTTCGGTAAATATTATATACGATAGCATAAAATAAATCCGCAAAATATTACGTCAAAGTCAAAACATCGCGAAATTTTCGAGTTTCTACCCTGGCATTTAAGAGGTTAAAGCAGTTTTTATAGGCCTGATACTTTATTTTTTTCTAGGCTTATAAAAAGACTAGAAAAGTGCTTGATTATTTCAAAGGACAAAATGTGTTCTACTCAGAGTATTTTATAACTAAGGTACGCCTCATACGTCATACGTACGTCTAGTAATGTTATGTTTGTCGTGTAAACAGGCTTATGGGTCCGAGTGGAAAGGATCTAAAATATTATTTTTAATGGGTTAAATTTTGAAAACTATAATCACACGATTTTGTATTAATTTGTACGACTTCACCTTTTAATAATGTGGAAAAATCGGTAACAAGTATTTGTAATGTCAGAGAACTACCACAGTCAGAAAGGAGCCTACGTACTTTGTTATTATAATGAAATATTAAATAAATAAAAACAATGAAAAGGAGTTTTTTGAATAATTGCCGAAATAGTCTCTAAAATCGTGTAAATCAAATTCTATAATGGCCTTTATTTTTTAATTTGAAAAACAATATATAAAAATAGCTCATTTCCGTACTAGATACTAGTTTTACCTTTGGATTAAAAAGAAAATTTCAGTTCATTGGGTATTTTGGCCTCAAATGCAAATTTAAGTTTTGTATCAAAAGGGCCGCACAGGTTTTTCTTTTAACCTAAGAAGGCCACCGGCGGCCGCAATTTTTTTTTTTTTTTAAATGAAATTTTAACCCTCATGTATAAAGAAACTGCATGAAGGACAAAGTCAGAATCGCTTGTGCCAATATCATTATTGGCGTAACCGATGGTTTCATTAATATAACTACTCTAGAATATTTTTTAATTAATTTTCTATGACTTGGCAGGCCATTTTTTGCAACTGTCAAGGCAAAAAATGGAAATTTTACATTTTCAAATGCGTATAAAAATCTTTATTTATTTGCAAACTACATTGAATTGTGTTTTTTCAAGTTAAGTATGTATTCAGATTTGTGTAGAAATAATTAAATCAATTTATATTTGTGTGATTATATTTTTTGACAATTATTTCCAAAATGGGAGATTTTTTAATCTTTTTTTTTTAGTTAGTTAGCTATTCTGGAAAACCTCTAACGATATTATCACGTGATATATATGAATAATAAGATATATTATCTGGTAAACAGAAAACAATCACAAAAAAAAGCAATTCCTTTGAAAGCAACAAGGTAAAATCTGTGCCGTTTTTCGAAATATGCCCGACATTCAACAGGTTTAGCATGAAAACTTCTTATGAGAGAAACTATCTAAGAAGGTTTCACAGTAATACAACCTTCCATACGTGACACATATAAGGGTTGAGCTTTGGAACAATCTAAGTACAAAAATGATAAATGCTTGTGTTTACCATGTGGTGTGGCAAGACCAGGAACAGGCACGGAGTACTCGTACTGAGATGTTATTGTCGGGGAGAAACCATTGGCCTAAAAATACAGTTAACATGAGATGCAACACCAAATCCAATTAAAGGAACACACCGTGCAACACGTAAATCAACAAATAAAATCAGTCAGGGTAAAACATCCTATCATTGTGAAAGTTCTTACCCTCTGTTGCGCCTCTGCCATTTCTACCTTGAACTCATTTGTGACGACGCCTCGTCTGAAAAAAAAAATATATATATATTTCACCTTTGTATTAACCGTTTGATTGCCGATCGTCGACTTTCGTCGATTCGTGTTTTAACGAAGATTGCCGATCGTCGATTTCCGTCGATTGCGTCAGTCGTGCTCTGATTCGCGCGTACGTCGGGTGTGGTGCTGCGGCGATGGTAAATATTATTCTAATATTATCTTAATAGTTGTAAGATCGTAGTAAACCGTTTAAATTTCAGATTCATTTATTATTTTTTTTAAAGAATTTATGGGGTTTTAAAAAAATATATAGTTTCATAAAAAATGATGTTTTTTTGGCATTTTACAAGAAACTGTATGCATTTTTTGGCACTCAAAACGGTTAACCTCTTAAATGCCACGATTTTTACGGATGAAACTCGAAAATTTCGCGATGTTTTGACTTTGACGTAATATTTTGTGGGTTTATTTTATGCTATCGTATATAATATTTACCGAAACACGTTCCTTGAACAATAAACTACGCCTAATAACAACATTACTTGCGTTTATTTGACAAATTGATAGGTTTATCGATCTTTTCATGACCCGCGACGCTCACAGCTTGACAGCTCAAATCGCGGGAGAAAAGACAGAAGTCATAGAAATATTCAAAAATAATTATTCGAGTGGCTAGGTGTGTTTCTTATATCTGTTACGTCAAGAAAAAGAATGCCCCAAGCCATTCTGACCTTGTCCTTCACACATTTTCTTTATACATAAGATTTAAAATCGCATATCAAAAACTTTTTTTTTTTTGATTTTATTCGTCTATAGGGCGCGTGCCGGCGCGCAATCGGCAAGCAGCCGGTTAATCCACATTGGGTCATAAAAGGGGTAACAGGATAAAACAACACATAGTCCAGTCACTTAAGCTAAAAAAGAGGTCAACCACGGAATGAAACGGAATAAGCTGAAAATTTTTATAACCTTTATTTTGACATTCTAAATGTTGTCTCAAAAGTCTCATATGGTCACGTTTGAGTGTCCTTAGATATTCGTGGCGCTATATATGGCTGAGCGCTCCGCGTTCTTCGTGCTCTCTTTTAAAAACGGTTAAGCGTATAAAAAATTATTTAAGACAAAACTTGTAGAGAATTTTATACTCTACAACGCATAATGCATAAACGAAATGCTATTCTATAATGCATGAATGAAACTAACCATGAAAATACGTTTTGAGGCAAAGGAAGCGAGATACAGTAAAACTCTCTTAAGAAGTTTTCCAAGGGACCAGGGAAAAAAAACTTTTTAAGTGGGAAACTTCTTAAGTGGGATTCAATTTTAGCCATTTAATAACTCGAGTCCGGGGCATACGTCATTCCTTTATGTCTACCTATGTTAAATTGTGAAAACAAGCATATATGCTCCAAACGGTAAAAAAAATAAAATATATATACACTAGGACCCCGTTAATTTGAAATCCACGGGACATCAAAAATAAAATTTCGAATTAACGAATTCCCACATAATTGGAAATTTCACGAAAAATAAATTCGTAAAAAAATCGCCGAAAATTGGGTTCCTCGGTTGCAAATTCAAACACCGGTAGGTGAATATTTAATAAATTTTTGCGGCTTATTACTGCCGCGGCCGGCTCTTCAAATTTAGATATTGGAAGAAAATTCATAAAATTACGATATATTTCGTGTAAATCGAAAGTCGCGGCCGAATCCCGTCAAGGCCGGCCCCCTCTAAATTCAGATACCTACTCGAAATAAATTCGTAAAAATACCCCAAATTTCCGCGAAAATCAAATTTTCGCGGCTTACTACTGTCGCGGCCGGCTCTTCAAATTTAGATATTCGAAGAAAATTCATAAAATTACGATATATTTCGCGAAAGTCGCGGCCGAATCCCGTCGCGGCCGGCCCTCTAAATTCAGATACCTACTCGAAATAAATTCGTAAAAATACCGCAAATTTCCGCGAAAATCAAATTTTTGCGGCTTATTACTGCCGCGGCCGGCTCTTCAAATTAAGATATTCGAAGAAAATTCATAAAATTACGATATATTTCGTGTAAATCCAAAGTCGCAGCCGAATCCCGTCGCGGTCGGCCCTCTAAATTCAGATACCTACTCGAAATAAATTCGTAAAAATACCGCAAATTTCCGCAAAAATCAATTTTTTGCGACTTATTACTGCCGCGGCCGGTTCTTCAAATTTAGATATTCGAAGAAAATTCATAAAATTGCGATACATTTTGCGTAAATCGAAAGTCGCGGCCGAATCCCGTCGCGGCCGGCCCTCTAAATTCGAATACCCACTCGAAATAAATTCATAAAAATACGATATATTTCGCGTAAATCGAAATTTCGTGGCTGATTACCGCCGCGGCCGGCTCTTGAAACATGATGCACGGCAAATGTTGAAGTTTGATTGAAAAAAACGTAATTAAAATGCATCTTTTACCATCTCCCCCGGCATATTTCATCATGTTTTTATGTAATAATAAAGCTAAATATATTTATTTGAAGGTGAAATATTCCGTATTAATCGTGATCCGATAGATTTAATCAAAAGTTTTTTGTGTTTTACAAATTCGATGGAATAAAAATTTTATGCAATAATATTATGAAACATCTCTATGTTCAGTATCAAAAGGAAGATTATTGAAGGAGGCGGCAAACGTAGATCTAGCCCACGTTGTCATTAAGGTTGAAAAATACATGAAAGGTTATATTATATATAAGGTTATATATAAACTCAACCTTTAAGACGCTTGCATATTCGTTACATAATTCCGCATTGCATATTTGTTCCACATGTCGAATTGCTATTGTACCTGGTTAGGGGATTAGGGGTTACGGCTTACGGCCCGGCCCGGCGGCCGACAAAGGGTCTGTTTATGGTCTCAGGTACTAGGATCGCGCGTAATCTGTGAGGCCAACGTCTTTCATTTTATGACTTGGGCTTAAAAAGTTCATTTTAAATATTTTGCAGCACAATATTTCATTTGTGTTGATTTTACCGCCGGATTTCTAAAACCTCTTAAGCGGAAAGCAGTTTTAGCTCTAAAACTTCAGTGGGAAAAAATCGTGTTTTTTGCAGTTTTTTGTATGGAATTTTCAAGGGACCGAAAATCAAAACTTCTTAAGCGTGAAAACTTCGAAAAGTGGGAACTTCAAGCGAGTTTTACTGTATTTCCAAAAAACTGATTGTCACGACCATTGACCTTGAATATCTAAGGAAGCTCACACGTGACCCTATGACACTTTTAAGACAACATTTAGAATGCCAAAATGAAGGTTTATACAAATTTTCAGCTTATTCCGTTTCATTCCGAGGTGAAATCCTAAATTGACTGGACTAACAATAAACGAATTATAAACGGACTAACAATAAAAGAATTATAACAATAAACGGTTAGGTGAGGTTTTTTTTCCTTCACTTTTCTTAACCCCTAGGAACTGGAGCCCTGAATTTGCAGTGTCGAAGAATTGTGTTCACGCATGGTGCGAAGCACTGCGATGCAGTGTCAACCTTGTGCATTTATTTTGCCTTCCGATATTACCTCTACTGAGTTAGTTAAGACAAAAATAAAAATGTCACATTGTCAAGAATGGTATTGTCTACGTGTTGGCTTTAAAAAAGATATCTTCGTATATCAAAGGTATTTTAGTCCATTTGATGATTAAGGCAATCTTAAAACCGTCTACATTTTCCACTGAAATTCTCTTTTCAGTGTACGGGTTAAAGTAACGATTTTTATTCAATCTAAAAATCTAACAAAATTACCTGTCAATGAGTGAAGGGGCAACAGGACCACACAAGACATGCCAGCAGTTACTACAAACCCCTCCTCTTGAATAAGGATTGGGGCTCTCTTGCCCATGCTTGGAAGAAAATGATCCTTTAATCTGAAAATATAAGAAAACCAACATCACTTTAGTGCCGTTATAATATTAGCAAATGAAAGAATCATCCCCCATTTTAGCACCCCCGACATGGACACTTCGGAGTGTGCCACTTCAGGCCGCCACGCAGAAAAGTCTCACTGCGCTAACTGCGATAACTGCGCTGTAAACCGTTATCTTACTTTCGGTCTTTACTTTTCTGCATGGCGGCCAGAAGTGGCGCGCTCCAAAGTATCCATGTGGGTGTGCTAATTATTACACAACTACTCTTTGCAACTGATACATTAAATGATGATACATTAAAAGATGACTTCCCACATTCAAAATATGCAACTAGTTGTGGATCCCGCGGTTTTGCGAAGAAACAGCTGTTACCCGTAGAGTCAATTTGTTCGCATTTGGTTGAAATCATTGTGTCTCCTTTACTGTTATGGTTAGAAATATGATCTAAATGGTGTTAGAAAGAAAAGACACCACACTTCATAATCCACGATAGAAGTTTACCACAGAATAATTAAAATGTACACCTCTATGAAACCAAATGTTACGACAGCAATTTGAGAAAAATTTATGATACTTTGCCAATTTTCTATTAATTATTTTTACGTGAAACAACAAAAAAATATGTTGATAATAATGTTTATAATTCATTTATCTAGAGATATTGAAATATAAGGAGATGTGCTATGATGTCCGCCTGACTGTCGGCGGATTACGATCTAATGGTGCTAGTTTGAATATGGAATTTAGTTGATTGTTCGAAAGGTGTGCAGTAGTATTGGTTAACAATATTTTTTTTTTTTTTATATGAAATACCGCACAAGAGTCCCAACTGCTCCCCTCTGGAGCCAGTGAGACTATGGCATCCCCAATTGGGGTATGTTGTGTGGCTGAAGGTAGTGGGGAGGGGAAGGAGACAGGGAAGAGGAAGGTGGGGAAGTACCTGGCTATTCAGATCTGGTCACTAAACACGGCTAATGCCATTTCGAGCAACGTTTCAATTCTGAATGGTGGTCTTACACCAGGGCGATACTGATAGTATCTTCCACTCTGGAACGTGGCGTAAATATACTATATATTATTTTAAATGAATAAATTGTGAAATAACACAAATTAATCAAATAAAATATATTTGCGCACGTCGGGTTCGAACCCGCGACCTTCGGATTGTGAGTCCAGAATCTTACCTCGGGACCACGGAGGCCGTCAGAGTATTATATAGTTTGAATAGGGAAAGAATTCATTAATTAAGTTGATTTTTTTAAGGTGTGCAGTAGTATTGGTTAAAAATATCGGCGGCACCAGGAAGCACGGTCCCACCCAGTAAAAACTGCCAATAGCCCATCTCCTTATATTTCAATATATTTGTCATTTATCTAATAAAATAAGTAATTTTTCAGATTTCATTTAATTTTAGTTCAGAGAGTTTGAGATTAGACAAAAAAAAAACGTAAAGTGAGCCAAATTTAAAACTTATTATGTTTGAATTAAAGATTTTAATATTTCAAAAAATATTTATTTTATAATATGAAAGCGTATTTCACCACCCTTCAAAAACATTTTTTAGTTTTCGGATCATTCAGAAATATTCCACTTATTTGGATTTTATTGCAAAACAAAAACAGACAAATTTTTCGACCTTCTGACAGCATCTTTAAAAAGTATAACGGTCAATATGCCTGAAGCCTGAGGGGTTAAATTGCTAGATTTTTTCTTGGAAAGCTTGGGTAATATTATTATATGAAGCACAAATTGATGTGCTTCATATAAAGTTCTATCTGAAACAGCAATGTTTTCACATTACGTACAAACATTGCTGTTTCAGATAGAACTTTGTTATTTGAATGAATCAAAATAGAGATAGGGAAGTGTGTATTCTGTGAATGTGAACAGAACAGAAAAATTTATTGAAGAATGCTGCATCCACCCGCACAATTCTCCAGAGCTCATCAATTCTATTATATGGCTGAAAAATTTAAGCTATTGAATAACAATCCGATAATCCTCCAAATATTCATACAACAAAGAATTCAGCATCCTTTCTGTTGTGACGATATAGATAGTAATCAGTGATTGTCTGTGAGGTAGTTGCTACTCACATCTTCGTTGGTAGTCTGGTCGGTGGTGATGAGGTAAGTGTGGAAGCCGGCCAGGCCCAGCACGGACCAGACGGACAGGAAGCAGACGGCGCATACCACGGCTGAGGCGGGTGAGGCGCGCAGGGCCTCCAGCAGGGCGCGCCCCGGGGGCTCCCGAGACACTAACATAACATAAACATAATTATATCTGTAAATAGTCTTCAACTACATATATACATACTAGGGTCAGTCAATAAGTAATGCCTCCTATTTTTTTTTTCTCCTTTAACTCGTTACTTGCCGTTCGATCACCGGTGATCAATCGACGCAAACCAAAATAATCACTAAAAAATAATTTTGTTATGCGATTTTAACCCTTATGTATAAAGAAAACGTGTGAAGAAGAAGGTCAGAATCGCTTGGGGCATTCTTGTTCATAAGGTATAAGATACCATGAACCCACCTAGAGCAGCGATATAATTTCTTTGAGATTGTTTATGACACGGCCTGCGAGGCTGCGCGTCGCCCGGCTGGACAAAATGGCGGCTGTGAAGTCTCGCGTCGCGGGCGACGAAATGATCGTAAAACGTATAAATTCATCGAATAAACGCAAGTAATATTGTTCTTATGTATAGTTTAGTATTCAAGGAATGTGTTTCAGTAAAGATTACATAAGATAGCATAAAAATTAACCTGCAAAATATTACGTAAAAGTCAAAACATCGCGAAATTTTTTCGTTTTTTCCGTGTTATTTGAAACGTAGTAAAAAGTATAAATTCATTGAATAAACGCAAGTAATATTGTTCTTATGTATAGTTTAGTATTCAAGGAATGTGTTTCAGTAAAAATTACATTAGATGGCATAAAATTAACCTGCAAAATAATACGTTAAAGTTGACGTTTTTTCGTTTTTTCCTGGCTCGTCAGGGGTTAAATTGTCAAGAAATAAAAAATGCAATTACGTGGGTCGAAAACCACATTATTGACGATTAATTTGTTACTTTTCAATATAATATACATTTCCACAGCTTTGGTCCATCTTTTAACAAGGGCTTGTATCACAGTGTTGTAAAAAGCACAATCGCATCCAGAACACCATCGCCATAACTTTCCCCGCCGATCACACAGTTTTGAATTTTTTTGTCCTTTGTGTGATGTCATTCCATTGACTGCCTCTTTGATTCAGGTTAAAAAAAATGAACCCATATTTCGTCTCCGGTCACAATTTTTTCCAGAAATCAAGAGCTGCAAGTGTTGTGAGGCTATTGTTTTTTTTGTTTCTTTATTCTGGCTGATTAACTTTCTTGGTACCCACCTTGCACAAACTTTTGTTAAATAATCAGTTGTCGAATAATCGTCATCACACTGACTTTACTGAGGGAGAGAATGCGACATCTGTTGTATCTGGGGTCACCACGAAGGATGTCATCAACTCGCGTGCAGTCACTGCAATCAACGGCCTGCGCCGTTCCGCTTTTTGTCAGCCAGCTGTGTTTGTCTTTCAGCTTCATAACAAAGACGAACCCATCATCTAGCAGTGCTGACATCCACTGTTGCATCATGGTACACATTTTTTAATCGGCATTTCACCTTCTACAGACAAGAATCAATCACAGAAAGCTGTCTATTATGAACATCGATGTCGGCCATTTTGCAAACGACTGCAGTGCTGCCACCTGTTGTTGCAGAAAGTTACTTCTGCAGGAAATTTTAGTAGGTTTGAGGAATAGCGCCAAATAAAAAAATTTCACTTAACTAACTTTATTTAAGTAGAAAAAAATAGGAGGCATTACTTGTATGACGAACTTATAACCAAAAATGTGTTGTTGGAAAGTTGCTAAAAAGACTACATATTAGAGATGTGCCTAATTATCACGGTAAGAGATATTGATAACATAATAACAAGTAGTATTGATAAAATATACAGGGTGTTAAGGGATTTTTTTTTACATTAACTCCACACAGGAGGCCCTGAGGAAAATAATTTCCCTCAGGGCCTGTCATCTTTGAAAATGCTGTGTGGAGGGTGTTTTTGAAGAGAGGAAGGAGTGAACATGGGTCTTGAAGAGACCCGTGTTGTAGGAGGGAGGAAACACAGAGGCCGGCAAATCGTTCCACAGCCGAGCTGTTGAACTCAAGAAAGAGCCGTAGAAACGACACATTCTCATGTGACCAATTTCAATCGTGTACAAATGTTGGGCGCGTTTTTCCCGACAATGCACCGGTGCCGAGGGGATCAATGACGCTAGTTCCTCGGAGCATCTTCCATTGTAATACCGGTAGAACAAGGACAGCATTCCCACCCAACGCCTGTGCTCTAAAGATTGCAATCCGTTTGTTAAGATAGGAGAATCTATCAAACGGACCGCCCGTTTCTGCAGTGTCGAGGTTATTTTTAGGTATTTTGGGGCTCCAGACCAGAGGTGGCTGCCAAATTCAACCGTGGGATGCACTTGCGATTCGTACAGAGTTAGCAGTTGTGTACTATTAAAGTAACTGCGTTGTGTGCTATTAAATTATGTACTTGACTTACCTTAAACTGGCATTACTTGGAGTAAAAAGTGTAAAGAAACAACGTTGTTCACTTTCAACAATAACAACGATTACAAGTGTAAACTTAAGTAAACTCAGAATACTTATCTAAACGAGTGTGATTTTTTTTTTCAGGCCACATTTCACGAATGTGGCCTGAAACCCTAACAAAGTTTATACATAATATACTATCTAATTGCGGGGAAGAGATAGAAAACAGAAGTTTAACGCAAAGCATTCTTTTGTTTAGTTTAAGCCGCAAAGCGTTTGCGCTCTTTTAAAATATATATTATTAACTTACATAATACTAGATGTGTGATTCCACAGGCAAATATGAATACGGCAAGAAACGCTAATGAGACGATGAACATGTAGAAGAAGCGGTAGTTTCTTTTCCCAACACAGTTGCCAACCTGAAATAATAAAAAAAATTACAAATAAAACACGCATAGGATGATGATAATGACCCTGATCAATCATAATGAATTTTATCTCTGTCCATTAACAAGATAAGATCTACTACGTATTGTATTTGGAAGATAAGGTAATATATAAAATCATTGGAGCGCAATTTATGGGGTTCAGATCATTGCCCACAATCTGTCAGATACGAAATCGACTCGTAAATTTAGATTTCATTACATCTGATGTATTTTTGTTTTATCTTCAAGCCCATTAACCCCTCAGACTAATTTGTTCACTTTTGGGAACAGCGCATATAGGTCTCATAGATTGTTGTGTCTCCCTTACTGCTGTAGTGAGAAATACGATCTAAACGGTGTTAGAAAGAGAAAACACGACGCTTTATATTCAAATCTTAAAACGAACAACAAAAAAATTTAAATGTACACCTTCATGAAACCAAAGTTTCCCACTGCAAATTGAAATTTTTTTTTTTAAACTTTGGAGAATTTTTCATTAAAAATTTTTACACGAAACGACAAAAGAGCAAGGAGACAATACCGTTTTTGGATTGTTCTTCTTTTTAACCTACATAACTTTTACCACGCTGTCACATTTCCACCACTCTGTCACATTTTGTTTTTACTATAAATAAATTCTCTCTGGATCTCAAAAGGGAAATTGTAGCAAGGGGGGAAGGAGGCCTAAAATGCCTATTGGAGGTGACAAACACGAGCTGCGTGTATACCTATTTCGAATGATAACCCATGTGACAGAATTAAAGTACGACATAAAAGTTGTAGAAGACAAATTTTTGAGATTTTTTAAAATATTTTATTAAACATCATAAAAATAATAATCGATGTTACTTGATAGGTTATACCTTTTGGAATTTAAAAATAGTTCAGTACAGTAGATTTTAAAGTAATTATAAAATAATAGTATTGGTTATTCTGTTGAATTTTTCTTCACTAACTGGTGGAAACAACTTTATGTAGGTTAAAAAGAAGAACGACCCATTTATCTAATGAATGTGTTTTTTTATGTTTTCAGTAATTTTAGATAGAAAAAACGTAAGGTGAGCCATTTTTAAAACTTTCAATAAAATTCTAAAGCGTATTTCATCACCTTTCAAAAATATTTTTTAGTTTTTAGCTACATTCATAATTATTATTTGGATTTTATTGCAAAGCGGATATAATCTAACCACCTACAGATTATGGTAAGGGCTTGAGGGTTAAGTCTACCGAGCCTGCCAAATATGCAAAATTTCGAGTGTCATGCTTGTATTAAGCTATTTATTCATCTTCAAGGACAACTGACGCCATTAATGATTATTTTACCAGTAAATAACAAATTTAGAGAACAATTAAAGTACTTTATTTAGATTAATTAAATATTAATCAAAGCAAGTAATGTAGCTAATAAGATATGTATCGTGGTGGTGGTACACATTAGTATCAGTACATACCCAGGGGCAGTGATGGTCGAATCTATCGACGCAGTTATCACACAGAGAGCAGTGGGAGGCGCGTGGCGGGCGGAATATCTTGCAAGTGTAACAATACTTGAGCTTGACGGGCTGGCCTCGGACCAGCACCTCCTTTGTGCGAGGGGGCGGCCTCAATGTCGGAGAATTACACGAATTGGGCACCTCTGAAACATACAAATTCATATTTTTTACCGACATCATTTCAAATGGGTATTTCTTTTGTTTACATTTTTAACAGATCTAAATCTGAATAATAATTTTTAGTTTACTAATGGTGTTCGTTCGAGTGGAAAATTTATGATTATTTCAAAATATATATATTTTTTTTAATATGAATACCGCACAAGAGTCCCAACTGCTCCCGTCTGGAGCCAGTGAGACTATAGCATCCCCAATTGGAGTATGTTCTGAAGGTAGTGAAGAGAAGGAGATGGAGAAGAGGAAGGTGGGGAAGTACCTGGCTATTCAGATCTGGTCACAAAACACGGCTAAAGCCATTTCAAGCAACGTTTCAATTCTGAATGGTGGTCTTACAACAGGGCGATACCGAGATACATGCCACAAATATATCTATTGTATATTATTTTTAATGATTTAATTATGAAATAACACAAATTAATCAAATAAAATTTATGTGCCACATCGGGATTCGATCCCGCAACCTTCGGATTGCGAGTCAAGAGCCTTACCGCTAGACCACGCCGGCCGTCAAATTTATTGCTTTACATAATTTGCCGACCACCATGCTAGGCACATGCCCGTGGCTGTGGTGGTCGATAAGTATCCCAAAATTTAACATGTGTCTGCCCTAGTTGTACAAAAAAAAAAAATTTTTTAAAATCATTTTCAATACAGATCATAATAAAAAAATAGCTTCATGTTGTAACACATATCTAATAAGGGTTAAATTCCTTTGTTAATTTTACCAATAAATTTAGAAGTAACCTGTGTGATTTACAATAAAAATTGATTTTCATAAATGTTAAATTTCCATCAGAAGAGGTTACAGGAATGCCTTGTGGCTGCTGTCCAATGAACGGTTAGTAGCCGAGCGGACAATGGTTCAATCCTATGCTAGCTACGTACTTATCATTTCATAAGCAACATTTTTCGCTTATTATGACAAAAGTGTGAGGAATTCAAATAGTGTCATATTATTTATTTTGTACCTGAGAATGTTTATTTATCTTTTTGAAAAAAAAAACTTACCAATTTGTTTCTCAATATAGTTAGCTTCGTCGTACGCCGCCCGAGGTATGATGCCGGGATCGCTGAATGAAGTCCGCAATAGCGAGCCCATCGTAAAAATAAATAAAATAGCACCGATGCATGGAATAGCTGCAGTTATATGAACAGCCAAAAATGGACAGCTGGAAAAGAAATTCAAAACAGCATTAAAACCCTTTATTTAGTGTTGTTCACTGTGGCGAATGTTCAGAAAAAAAATCTTGTGTAAGATATCCATATATTTTAGTGGGATTTTTTTAAAAAGTAATGTCAATTTATCCTGAAAGTTGGTTAAAAAAATTTACTTGTTATGTATTAGGTTATCATACTTGTAACTATCATTCCGAAAGCAAAATGTTGGCTTGTCTTTAACCTGCCATTTGCCGGAAGGCACATAAAAAGCATGAAAAAAATTTGTGCTTTTTTTTTAATGCGATTTTAAGCCTTATGTATAAAGAAACTGTACGAAGGACAAAGTCAGAATCGCTCGCGCCAATAACATTCTTGACGTAACCGATGGTTTCAATAATCTAGCGACTATAGAATACTTTTAAACGAATTTTCTACGACTTGGCGGGTCATTTTTTGCAACTGTCAAAGGCAAAAAATCGAAGTTTTACGTTTTCAAATGCGTACAAAGGTCTGTTCATATGCAAACTCTTTTGAATTGTGTTTTTTCTTGTTGGGTATGTACTCAGATTTGTGTAGAAATAATAAAATATATTTGTTTAAAATATACAGTTTATATTTGTGTGATTATATTTTTAAACAATTTTTTTCCAAAATGGGAGAATTTTTTATCTTTTTTTTAGTAAAAAAAAGATTTAAAAAAACGTCTACGATATCATCACGATATACATGAATAATAAGATATATTATCTGATAAACAGAAAACAATCGCAAAAAAAATTCCTTTATTTTTATATACATATTTGACCAAAAGTTAGAAAGGTAATTTCCACACAGTTTTTCGAAATACGGCTGGCATTCGGGAGGTTAAAATTGTATTATTACAAGTAAATAATAAAATTTACAAATATTATAATTTAGAATGCAAACATAGAAAATTGTAAAAATGACTCATGTGATGTTTTTATGAGAAAATAGTATTAAAATCACAGATAACGTAAAAAAAACCCTTATTTTATTACAAATGTTTAGTAAACAATTTTATCACCTCACTTTTTTACCATTTCGTACAAAATTTTTTAATAAAAAACTAACTAAGTCTAACGGCGCGTATGCGTTTTAGAGGGTGAAAACTGTTTCAACAAAATTAGTATTTTTTATCTATTTCTATGGACAACTTTGAATAGAGACGTGAAGCGTGTGACGTGGATTACTATAGATATTCTTCTTTTTGATTTAGGGTTATCACTAGAACAAGAACGGAGTTATAACGATTTCTATGGGAACACACGCTTGAAAACGAGCTTAACCTCTTAAATGCCACGGGAGGAAACTCGAAAATTTCGCGATGTTTTGACTTTGACGTAATATTTTGCGGATTTATTTTATGCTATCATGTATAATATTTACCGAAACACGTTCCCTGAACAATAAACTATGCTTACAAACAATATTACTTGCGTTTATTTGACAAATTGATAGTTTTATCGATCTTTTCATGACATGCGACGCTCAAAGTTTGACAGCTCAAATCGCGGCAGAAATGTCATTTCGAAAGTCATAGATATGTGCAAAGATGATTATTTGAGAGGCTAGGTGTGTTCCTTATATCCGTTATGTCAAGAACAAGAATGCCCCAAGCGATTCTGACCTTAACCTTCATACATTTTGTTTATATATAAGGTTTAAAATCGCATCTCAAATTTTTTTTTTTTTTTATGGCGCGTCCCGGGCGCGCAATCGGCAAACCAGAGGTTAATGGACTTGACTGCTATTGATATATTGTCGTGAAAACAAGCTTAGGGTCAGAGTGGTTAAGAAAGTTGGTTAAAAAAGCAGGTTATTTTTTTTATTTTGTCTTAATATTTTGATTTGCTAAATAATGTCACCGTTAAACAATGTTTCTATGTAAGTTTCTGCTTTCTATTAAATTGTGATCAGCTAACAAGCGTAACTTGACATAGCGCTTTCCTGCCGATTACAACTTGATCATTTTTTCATTAATTTCTGTAAAACACCCCAGTCTTAGTATCGTTCTACAGATTGACATTAAATCATTGCTTTGTATGAAACTGTGTGAAGTTCATTTAATTTTTTATTATTTTTTCTTTATTTATTTCCTTGTAATTACAAAAGTTGAGAATTTTTGACCACCATGCTAAGCACACGCCCATGTTGAGGTGATTGAATGATTGATACACTATTGCAACGCAAATCTGGAAAGGATCACATTTGGCCATTTACTAAGAGAGACCAATAAACCGAGATTTAAAATACATTTATAGCAAAAATATGGCAATCATTTTCATTTATATTAAATTAATAATAATATTTAAGCTGTTTTTAATTAGATAAGTCGACACGGCGCACGGCGAGCGTACGAGGAAGTATCATGTTGTGTGGACGTGCCTCTGGGGCGCACCTCTTTGCAAAGATATGGGACAGGGCTTGCGTTCTTACGCTGCCTAGTATACCTACCTTGTGCTTTATGGACAAAACTATTAATTTGCTTGAAACCAAAATAAAAGGCCTTGAGTTGTCTCTCCCAATATCCGTGAAATATTGTAAGATTCATTGCACTGTGACAGCCTTGTTTCGTAGGCTTCTGTGTTTTGTTATTTATTTATTTATTGTTTCAAACATTTACAGAGTGTTAACAATTATTACAATAATAGAATTGCCGTTGGTATATTACATAGATATTAAAACTCCAATTAGAAATGTTCACAGCATGAGTAATCAATGTTAAGTTGTTACTAGACGGAAATGCTTGTAGTGATAACAGAAATAATGATAATCAAAATGAAATATAAAACATAGTAGTGTCAAATATAATACCCTGCAGAGAAAGAGAGAAAAAAAAGAAAGGGTATAACAATAAATCAGCTACATAACTGTTCTCCACGAAGTGTCATGGTAGGAGTTTGATAATTTGTTTTTTGAAATATGTGAGATTGTTTGCGTAAATATCTATATGGTTACATTCAATGGTATTATATAGAAGAATATTATATATATTTGTTTGAATTGCATTAAACTTACTCAAATATAAAAAATAAAACACTGGTACAAGTGATGAGGAAGACGGTGAGATAGAATACTCCATTGTGAGGCGCCGTTATGAGCCGTCCGTTGCAGATGAACTTGTTCCGACCCGCAAACACCTCCCATTTCCGGGTCACCTTTTTTGAAGTCATTCTTATTCTATGATTAAAAGAAACATATCTGGAAATAAAGGGAAAAAATAAATTAATATTTTTTTATATTTAAAGCAATTACATGAAAGTGGTAAAAAAAATTCAACAGAACAATGGAAATTATGATAAATTTTTAATTAGGTACATTATTGGGTGAAAACTAATATTTTTTAATGTGTTGATTTCAAATCAGGCACCCATACACCGACAACCGAAAAGTATATTTGATTACAAATAACCTGTGATAGAATAAGTGTGTAAAAATAATAGTGAAGAGATTAATATGTAAACTGAATATTATTAATCCATACTAATCCTATGTTGTAACTTATTATTGCACAGATCTGTGAGAAAAAAGTCTTACTACATAGTTTTAGATTAAGTCAATACATGTTACGATTTGCCACATAATAATTATAAGATGGATGTTAATGATGAAAAATTGTTGAAAATAATATTGTCAGCATATTTTTAAAAATAAAATTTTAGAACTAAATAAAAAATAATAAAATAACCCGCCACAACGGTTTTATTCTTGGAATTTCCAAAAAAGCTTATCTTTCGTAGCATTCAATTAGTATTAGAGAGAGATAATGAGATTTGAGAATTATTATTACCTCAATTATAATAATAAATTGATATGAGATAGCAAATGATATGAGAAAAAAATATTTGTAAAAAAAAAACATTATATCATAAATGAGATTAAAAACTAGCGGAGCATTTCAAGGAATAAAAAAATATAAATTCAAGGGTAATTTGCGGAAATTACTCATTTAGTTTTAGAACTCGATTGTGTAAAACCAAATGTCAAACACGAACAAATTTTGGCAAGGTTCCGAAGGAAATGCCATATTATCCATAGCTTAGTAATTGTCTAACATGCAAATAGGTGCTAATAACACATACAACAATATTAAACCAAAGCATTATAAAGCAAATAAATAAAGGAAACAAAATTATTGCAATAATCTCACCTAGGTCATCAGCTGGTAGTACAAATAAACAAATCTATCAAATTCATCTTTTTGCTAATCCCCTTATCACTTTATCATAGATGTATTATTAGATAAATGCAGCAGTTATAAATTAAATTAATCATGAAAAGGAATTGCGGCCGGAAGGAATTATGAAAATAAAAATAAAACTGCCCACAGTACACAATAAACACGACAGGGCCAGGGAGAATGGAAAACGAAATTCAACGAAACGACGCATCATAGACAACAATCGAATATCATTTATCTACATAGAGCAAATAAGCAAAATGGAATGTCAACTAATAAGAAATTAAATATTACATCGATTGTAAAAATAATTGTCAATACACTCATGTCGGGATTAGTTTAATTATGCTCATGTCATTGGCAATCTACATTGAAACGCGATTGACGTTTTTTCCGGAATTTTATTTGAATATAACATTTATTTTAAGTGATAAATTCAAAAAGCAAACGTATAAGTAATATTTCATAATTTTCAATGAAAAGAAAGTCAAATATTTAAGGGATTTTTTTCGGACTTTTGTTATTACAAATGGGTGGTTTTTAATGTTTTTGATGTGAAACACCTCTCGGCGCCTATTCTAAAAATTTAATTTTACCCTATACTGTTCACCCGATTGCGACCAAACTTTGGTGAGTTGTTATGCGCATGTTTGCGAAGGTTTCTTTATATATGCTGGTGATTTCTGGCGTTATGAAGTTTGTATAAAATTTTGCAATATGTGGCGCATGAGTTGTTTGAACGATGAGTGTATTTCATATAGTTTAGCGGCAGGGAGGAAAGGAGGGAGGGGAATGCAGGAGGAGGGAGAGGGGTTCGAAGTAGGGGGATTCCAGGAAGGGAGGCGAGGGAATGAGGAAGGCAGAAAAGGTGGAAGAAGTACGCGGGAAGGGGGAGGGGAACGCGGGAGTGAGAAGAGGGGGACGGCGGAAGAGGAGGGAGAACATGTGAGGGGAAAAGGACGTAGTAGGGGAATGGAGATGGAAGGGGAATGGGGACAAATGTGAAAGGACACGCAGAGAGTAACGATTTTTTTATTTAAGTGGCATTGCAACGCACGCCGGGAACTCACTACTTTCCAATATTTATATTTTTTTTTTGAATAATAAAATACTTTTTTATCTTCAAAAATATAAGGACTTATTTACTTTCTTTTTCACTTCTTCAATAAAAATTAATTTCAATGTTTCACATCTGCCAGGCGTCCCACGACAGCTTTAATTTTTCATAATATTAATTTAAAAAAAACCTTGTACATATTATGTTTTCATCCAATTTATTTGAATAAAAATTAATTTATCTTGATTTGTCTCTTATTATTTCCAATGCCATTCATTGGCTTGTGATAACCTTGGTAATTTGTTGTGTGCACGCCCGCAAAGGTGTCTATATATATTGGTGAGCTCTGGCGTTATGAAAACGGTAAAAAAATTAAAATTGGTTACACGGAGTTGTTTGAAAAAATGTGTGCATTTCATATAGTTTAGCGGTAGGGAGCGAAGGAGGAAGGGGAACCGAGGAGGGGGTAGGGGAAAGGAGGAGGCTCATGGCAGAGGGAGGAATTGCGAAGGAGACAGACTAGCGGTAGGAGATATCAGGGGGTGAATTTGGAAAATCCATACTTCTCATATGAGAAGTGTGTGTATTTTATATAGTCTTCAAGGAAAGAAATCCGGGAAGGCGATGCGGGAGGGAAATGAGTGGCGTTGGAACGCATGCCGTATACTCGCTAGTATTTAATAAAGTGTTTTTCTTGGAAACTCATCAAAAATAAGGTTTTGAGTAATTATTTCTGCCACAAACATTGCAAATGTCAATGTAAAATAGTTTGGTTTGCTCATCTCGCACTTTCACAGCCTCAACACTACAGCAAAAAAATATTTTTTACCTTTACAATATCGCCCATGAACCTTAAAAGCCCTAGCACGATTTTGCGTGAATGAAATTGAAACCAAATCTAGGATGAGAAGAATTTGCCTGGCAACCATCTTGTATCGATGGATTTGTTTCAACTTTTGGGCACCATATTCTCAAGCAATTTTTTTTTCTTTGCAACTCACTCAAATTTAATAAAAAATCTCACATTAGCAATGTATGTTAACATGGGCATAGGCACGGTGGGGCAAGGTGAGGCGTTTGCCACACCCTGGCTGGTTAATGCATGACCTCTGGGATTGTCGACCGAGTCACGTTTTCAAATTTACAGCACTTCAAATGATGGTTTTTCTTTCTTTCCTTCATATTCTTTGTATTCATTGAGCCTTACGCACGAATATATTGTAGAAGCCTACTTTTTTTAGTAACTATTCCAGATTTTTATTTTTTGCCCCACCGTAAATCAAAACCTGGCCACGCCCATGGCTGTTAGTGATTCAGCGTAGGTATTGGAAGCAGCATGCACCCAAAAAAATATTTCTATATATGAACTATTTTACAACCGTACTGTCTCGATCCTTTCCTTCGTAGTTTCGATGAACAAAATAATCGAAAGAAAAATCCGAAAGACCATCACTAGTCCCGTTTTATTTGTCTATGGTTTGTTCAACAACCGAACAACAACGCTTTTAATCTATGCTTTTAATCTGTGGTGATCTTATGTGCGATCGTTCTGTTTTTGTGTTTTTCCGTTTCTAAATTCATATAATCCAGAACGATCGACCTTATTTATATATTTTTTGGACAAATACAGGATTTGGAATATATTTATTGTGATTTTGTTTACTGCAGTTGGTTTATTTATACGGTTGTTCCTATCGCCGATGAAAGAAATAGTTTGATTCGTTCGTTTGACGATTGTTTCGTTGGGTGTAAAAGGAAAATGGCGTGCGCTACCCTGAAGAGGAATTTGGATTGGGAGTCGATGTCTCAAATGCCAGCGAAGAGGAGAAGATGCTCTCCTTTTGCTGCTAGCAGCTCAAATACAAGCCCAGGATATAAAATTGCTGAATCCAGAGTCTCACCTTTTGGGGAACAAAGCTCCGGAAATCCCAAGCTAACTCCAGGTTTGTTTATTTTCTTTATTCTAAAAACAAAGGTCATTACTTCAGTTTAAAATTTAAAAATTATGTTGTGTTTAACTTTATGCACCGGTATAATATTATAAATTTGCTTTCATTACGCTTCTTAAAACTAGTTCCATTGTGCAGTTTTACATCTGGCGTCTTCAACGGTTTTTTTTCTGTGGGTTTCATGAAACTTGTAAATAGGTAGGTACCTATTTTAGTTATGTCGTAATAAATTTAAATAATATGTGTAGTACGCATTTAATTTCTATTTAGTTAATATTAATTAGATTGAATTATTCCAGAATGTTGAAAACTGCTTGGTAATGATTGCCCTTGTTATTATAAGATATTTTTGTCATTCTACCCGTATTAATTTCTGTCACCTCGACACTATTATTATTTGTGTATTTTTGCAGACGCCCGCAGTAAATAAAGATTAATTTTATTATTGCTAACTTTGGGGTAAATATTCCCCCAACCGCCGGACTGGCACAGATTTTAGAAATTAAAAATCGTTAATTCAATAATTAGGTTTTTTATGTGAATGTCGCAGAGTCCCAACTGCTCCTGTCTGGAGCCCGTGAGACTATAGTATCCCCCAATTGGGGAATGTTGTGAGGCTGAAGGTAGTAGGGAGAGGAAGGAGATAGGGAAGTGGATGGTTATTCAGATCTGGTTACCAAACACGACTAAAACCATTCAAAGCAAACAAAATAGGTTATTAGGTTCTTGGTTTGAATAATAAGCAAATTCATATTTAATTTTTTTTTTTTTTTTTAAATGTGTACAAGTGTTATTATGGCCGCAAATTAATGTTTTTTTAGGGAAAGTTATGATTGATAAGAATGTAATTTTATTGCATCTTTCACTATCTATTCAAACGTAGTTATTAAACTGCAACGAAATGTAATTTTCACAATCTGGGCCTATCAAAAGTGCGGAGGTTAGGGAAATATTACTTAACTAATAAAAAAAAATTATTATTTGTCACATCACACAATTTTTTTTTTGCTAAATAATTTTGACAGCTCAGAATAAGGCTCTCAACTGCGAATCTTGAGGTCACGGGTTTAAATCCTTGAATCCCATTTTTTTTTTTGTTTTTAAGAAAACCAAACATTCCCGGGTTACCAAATATAATAACTCAACAATGTTTGAAAACCTACTACCGCCATACTAAGCGGAAAATATTGCTTGTGTCATGATGGAGGACTTAGCCAGCCGAGGAATTGAACATGCGATGCCCACTTAGCCACTGAACGGTCAGTTTATAATAAGAATTATAATACACTTGCGGTTACGTTCCAGAGATTACATGGAAGATATCTGTCAGTATCGCCCTTGTGAGAGACCAGCATTCAGAATTGATACATTGCTTGAAATGGCTTTAGCCATGTTTGATGACCAGATACGAATGGCTGGGTACTTCCCCACTTTCCTCCTCCCTACCTTCCTCCTCCCTACCTTCCTCCTCCATACCTTCCTCCTCCCACCTTCCTCCTCCCCATCTTCCTCTTCCCCATCTTCCTCTCCCCCATCTTCCTCTTCCCCATCTTCCTCTTCCCCACCTTCCTCTTTCTCACCTTTCTCTTCCCCATCTTCTTTCCTTCTCCATCTTCTTTCCTTCTCCATCTTCTTCCTTTCCCCACTACCTCCCACTACCAACATACCTCAATTGGGGATGCCATAGTCTCACTGGCTCTAGACAACCGGGAGCAGTTGGAACTCTTGTGTGGTATTTACTTGCTGCAGATTTTTTTTATATGCATATGCAGATGCATTAAAATGATACAGTTTTAAAGAAAGGGTTTTGGTGATGGATCACTTTTACATGGATTTTTGTTGATGGATTGCTTTTACACCTGATCTTTCCAAGAGTCTCTGTGGTCAATTTGTAGAATGAAAGTTGAAGTCCATTCAACTTTGGGTTTCTATTATCGATCCTGATTTTAAGCCAGGATCTCACCCGATCTATTCTTTGATTTATTTCATGAATATAATCAAACCTGTTCTCACAGACGTATCATAGAATCAATGAAATATATCTGTGAGAACAGGCCTTCCTATGGGAATAGAAACCCAAATATATTTATATTTCATTCTTTATATTAACCGTAGTATAGATCTTTATATTTTCTCTCAACATAAGTTAATATACACATAGCATTTCATATAATATTTAGCATCTGTATTTGCCTGATTCGCAGAACACGCATTGGGACATGTACAGGTCATTTTTTTTTGTTCGTGGCACAACAGATGATTTTAAAATATGTAATGGGCCTAAGTTTTCTTCAGTTTTAAATTTAAAAAATAATTTTTTAAAGCATGACTGAAAACAATCGCTGCCAGTGTAACATCTAAATGTTTCTGAGCGATCAACCATTGTACACAGAGGTATTGCATAGGAAGTTCTCTCACACACAATGGCATGTGTCAGTGCACAGCACATATTGATAACATGCCATGTGTAAAAAATTGATTATTTTGTCATAGAAAAAATTACTGTAATTATTCCCTAATTGACATGAAACTGCAGAAACCTCATCATGGGTAAAGTACCCAATGAGGCCCACATTATCGTATGTTTGAAAATACCATAGACATAAGAAACAGTACACATGCCATAATGCAACATCTGAGTATCATTCCAACGAGCATTTTGGCATTAGGAGAGTTCCAGCATGTCTTCAATAAACTACAAGATCATTCGTACATTGAGCGCCGGCGAGCGAACGTTGAAATAATCAGACTTTGCACAGAAAAGGCACAGTTTGCAGCGCAGTCTATTGTGGGACTTCTCTGCGCAGGGTCTGAATGTTCAGTTGTAACAGAACCAACTATACTACCACTTCGGGTTGTTTGGTGATACAAAAATACTAAGATTTCCTACATAATCAGAGATGTGCCTTGTGCACTCTAATAAAATAAACAAATAATTGTTTCTTTTGCTTTCAATATTTATTTATTCACAGTAAAGTTATTATACCATTAAAGTAAACAACTTTCAAAAGTCTTTTAATAAGCACTGAGGTGTTTTTCGCCCAGCAGTTGGAATGGGAATGCGTAATGCAGCTCCTCGGCTCAGCCACACTGAATAAAATATTGTATAGTTACACAGCATTACAGTTATAGTTGTATTATTCACGGTCATAGATTGGATAATACGACAAAATAATAATAGTACGCTATATTTGTTTTTAGACTACCGTTTATCACCAGCTCTAGAACCATGTGCAAATAATGTATGTGCTATGTATTATTTTAATTAAATTATCTGTGAAGTAATTAACATAAATTAATTATAATTAAGAGGTTGTGGACTATGGCATCTCCACTCCCAGCTATGTTGTGTGATTGAAGGTAGTGGTGACAAGTACCTGGTTAAGCAGATCTAAGGAGCGATTCCGTATCTTTTGTGGATTCGGGAAAGATCCCATACGGAATCGGTTGTCAAATTTGTATGATTTTCTATGGCTTTCAATTGCTTTTTCTATGGGTGAGCTGATGTAAGATGTCAGCTGCCGTATATTTTAGTTTATAAGAAATGCATTAATTATTCCACTAACCGCCGCACTTTTAGGCACAGATTGTGGAAATTACACTTCATTTCAACAACTACTACAAGAAACAACTATTTACGTGCACAAAATAGGATCTTAGTTTGGGCAAACTAAGTAATTCATACATATTTAGATTGAAACGAAACTTTGCAAATATCAAAACCATGGTATACAACTTTAAACAAACATTAAATGAATAAATAATCATATGTATACTAGTATTTCGTGTTTCAAACTAGTTAAAATCGGCGACAGCTGACATAACCCATTGAAAAAGCTACCATATGGAATCTTTTCCATATCCACAAAAGGAACAGAATATACACTCTCAAAGCGATCACAGAAAACTTTTATTGCCACAAAAAACAATATATTATTAATTTTATTAAGTTGTATGTATTATTTTTTTATAAAAAATAATAAAAATAATACACATAAATAATAATATTTATTTATGAAAAATTCAAGCAACAATCAAAAGATATTAAATGTTAGGTTCGGTTAGGTTATATTTGTATTTAAAAATAATAACATTCAATTTTAATGTTCATAAAATTTTATTAATTAGCTCAACTATGGTCGATTGTTTTTATTTTGAGAAGAATTTATTTTATAAGGTTTCTGGCAAATTTCATATTTGATGTCTAAATTTAAAAAAAGAATATTCCGTATTAACTGTCAAACGAACTTCGACAAAGAATAAATACTCCGTAATATTTGTGAAGTGGATTATACAATAGGGTGGGTCACGACTGTATGAGAAAAAAAATCTTGTTTTGATTTGTCTAATAGTGATAAAAGGGTGTTAAATGGAGATATAAAATCACGTAATTTAAAAAAATATATTTATATGTCATCTTCTTCCTCCGGATTGACTTTGAAATTTCACATAACAGAGAAAAACTCATCCATGTCAAATCTTAAAAAAAATGTTAGATAAAACATTAAAAATTAACTATTTTTAATAAAACACTAAAAAGAGGGAATATTTTAATTTATTTATTAAAAAATATGTTTGAATATAATTCAAATTATCTCAAGGCAGTGTAGGGTGAATGTGCTAGTAGCCGGCCTTTTTTGAACAAAATCGTGTTTGACAAATTATTGTGAGTTTATGTGATATGAGGCAAGTTTTTACAAATAACAGTCGCTGACTTTAAAATACACTACTCATAAAAATTAAGGGAGGGTTTAAAAAAAGGAATTACAAAACTAATTAATGCTGAATAAACAAGCTATCTCATCCATATGCCGGCCTAACTGAATTATTTTTTATTTTCAAAATTATAGCCAACATTTTTGTTGTTTACTATCAAAACCAGATTTTTTTTCGTGGACCCCCAATTACAACTTGTGGACCCCCATTTTTCTCATGCCTTTGTGGACCCCCGCGGAGTCTCCCGTGGACCCCTGGGGGTCCACCTGGACCACTTTGGGAATCACTGGTATAAATAAATGAAATAAAACAAATGGAAGTAATTGCAAGGAACTCTGGAAGCAAAAGACAGCTAAAAACTGCGCTACATTTTTATTCCCAGGACTTAACAACATAATTTTAATTAAACAGATAATTCACAAACTAACAAATTGACAACGACTGAATTTAGTAAAAAAACCATCAAGACATTTTTAAACAACAATCCTGCACGGTGAAATAATTTTAACTGCTGCCATTGTTTTGTGCTAAAATGTATAAGAGTTTAGAGGAAAGGATCACTGATGCCATCTATCGGAAATCGAGAATCTGAATCAAGCTAGCTAATGAACATCTTAGCAGAATGTGGGAATTTCGAAATAAATTTGAAAAATCGTCTACCTAAATTTAGGCAGCCATTGCTCAAGGGCCAGAGTGATGAGCCTAAATATAGATCCATCTTTTGAAATTGTCATTATCGGTGAGACAGCGCTACCAAAGATCGGAGAACACTCTCGTCCTGGCCGTGGCCCAGTGGCAGGGCACGCCTCTTCACCAAACATGGAGAATTCATCTGAAGCCCCCGTAGTGGATATACGAGTACTAAATATGTGTATATATATTTCTTTTTAAATCTTTTTTTATTAATTTATTTTTTCTTTTTCATATAGTATGTAATGTATACTTTTATATGGCTGACAGAGTATTGCACCCACCGCTCTGTTCGGCTGAAATAAATAAATTATTATTATTATTAAATGGTTTGAAAACTGACACTCAATTTATACTCTCTCTGCAAAAAGTTTACATATATTTTTACAATGTTTCAATACAGTAATATTTACATATTGTAGTATTTATTGTCTGATATGTAATCTATGGTGACCGGACAACTCGGAATGAAACCAACTCAGAACCATCTCAGATAAGTTATTTAGGGCCGGTTTTATAACCATCTGTTCGTTACGCTTGATACCATTTTTAACAAATATTTGGTCTACCGCCTGATTTCGCCGTTTTATAAACATTCGCCAGGCTACCGGTCGGTTAAATAGCGGTTAACGCTTTACGGACCGATTTTGGTCAGTTAAATGGATAACGATCCGTTTGCTGACGTTTTTTTACAGTTGTAAGTAGGAAGTTGTTCTCGGCGCTCGGTTATTTGGATCCGTGTTACTATTATATTATTATTACTATACTATTTTTCAAAGATAATATTGTATAATTTGCGTTTATGCAATGGATTCCTCATCGAGCAGTGGAAGTTAAGAAACTGATTGACATTTCTCGAAGATAGTTCATCCAGTAGCAGTGAAAACGAAGCTGCAAGACGCAGAAAACCGTGTGTTTTTACGCATAAATTGGACTATTTCAATTATTTTACAGATTTCAAACTGAAGTTTTTGTTTGTCGAAGAGGACCGTAGCTCAAATTTTAAACACAATTGGAGCTCAGTTAATGCCAGCGAACGCGACATATCGAATCAGTCAGTTGGGCCAGCCCAGAACCCAGCAGTTATTACTAACACTATGTTTCTACGCTCTGGGATCAATGCTGCAAGCAGCTGGCGATTTTACAGGTATCTTCAAGTCGACGGTGTGCATTGTTCTATAGAGAGTGACCCAAGTAATAAAACTTTAGGACCAAATGTAACCGATGACCGCTAGTAACGCACATTTGTTTATAGTACGCAAAATAAAATAACGAACGGATGGCGGTCCGTTAAAGAAAAACGGTTCGTTACGTAACTGAAATTTGGTACTTCGTTTATAGATGAAGTCTAAAATTTTTGAAGAATAATAAACATTTTGTTTGCAGAGCGCATGGCCCAGGAGATCTGCGATGAGATCAAGCGTCTGCAGCACCGCCGCCAGCTGAAACTGAGCAGCGTGGCTGCTACCGGAGCCCCGCGCCAGCCACAGCAGGTGGACAGCGACGGCTCCTCCAGCGGCTCTGAGGCTGACTCTCCACACCACCCGCACTCCCGAGCTCTATTCACTTTCAAGCAGGTCAGTACTTTGTACTAGTCACTTGGTACATATTTACATTCCTAAATTCTTTTAACCTCGCAATGGTGTGTCACATTGGTCGTACCTGTACTCAGGGGTGTGAGGACTGGGGGTTTAGGGGTTGAAACCCCCCTCCCCCCCATCTGGGTTACATAGCAGATCTTGTTACAAATAAACTGTTTTTTTTTTTTTTTTTAACCTCTTAAATGCCACGGGAGGAAACTCGAAAATTTCGCGATGTTTTGACTTTGACGTAATATTTTGCGGATTTATTTTATGCTATCGTATATAATATTTACCGAAACACGTTCCCTGAACAATAAACTATGCTTACAAATAATATTACTTGCGTTTATTTGACAAATTGATAGTTTTATCGATCTTTTCATGACATGCGACGCTCAAAGTTTGACAGCTCAAATCGCGGCAGAAATGTCATTTCGAAAGTCATAGATATGTGCAAAGATGATTATTTGAGAGGTTAGGTGTGTTCCTTATATCTGTTACGTCAAGAACAAGAATGCCCCAAGCGATTCTGACCTTGTCCTTCATACATTTTCTTTATACATAAGGTTTAAAATCGCATCTCAAAATTTTTTTTTTTTTTTATTCGGCTATAGGGCGCGCACCGGTGCGCCAACGGCACGCGACCTGTTGATAAATTGATCGATTATAATATAAGAAAAACTTTAAATTAAAATGGATTTCTACAAATGAAACTTGATTAATAATGTAAAATGTGATTTTTTTTACTTTAACTTAACACACTTTTTGCAGGAAGGGTTAGTTCTACCTTTTAGGCTAGGTTTACACTCGTAAGTTTTTTCCCGTAATTCGCTCCTGTAAGCGATTTATGGCCAAATTACCAATGTAAACGACACCAATAGTCACTTAACGTAATTTAAAGCAAGTTACAGAACTTGTTCTTTCGGAGGTTTTGTTGACAGGTCTAATGCTCCTGCGAGTAACCTGTCAAAATCTTATGTAATCCGTAAATTTTAATTACGAGTGTAAAGCTAGCTTTATGCCGGTCCTACTTGAATGCCTGGAAAGGCGGTGCAATCAAATACTTTTATATGATTATTGTGCAACAATCTCTTTGTAAGGGTCCCAACTATATGTATATGTATAAAACATATAAATGTATATAATAAAATAAATGTATATGTATGTGATACAAGATGGTGAAATCTTTTTATCTCCTTATGTTTTGTAAGGAAGAATTTTTTATCGAAAGGAAGCTTCTTACTCTTTGGCACTGGAAATGCTCAAATTTTTATTTTTTAATAATCATTTGTACCAATGTGAAAAATATTTTTTTTTGTAATGCAATAATATGTGTTTATTTTTTACACATAAAAAATGACACTAAATATTCCAACATTGATTTTAACTTCTGTCTATGGAGTCGTTTTATAAAGTAGGTTATAATTTTGGATAATACTTTTATAGGATGGGGTATGGTGAGCTCATAAAAAAAGATCAATCAAATGTGCTTATTATTTTCGAAGATTTATCAGTTTAAAACAAATTTCATTTTCGCGAACCTTGTTATCTTGTTTTCGTACCTTGTTTTCGCCAACCTGAAGTGTGTGAACACAGGAGGTCCTGAGGAAATTAATTTCTCTCAGGGCCTGTCATCTTTGGGGGGTGCTATATGGAGGGTTTTTTTATGGAAGGAAAATGGTATGAGGGGTGGCTAGGAATCTGGGAATCGGTGTGACCAGGAGTGACATGAATCCATCCTTCCCATTGCGGCGCATGGGCTGATAGGGCCCAGCTGGAGGTTAACCAAACTCTCCTGATCCTGCTAAGGCCTAAACAAACCGCACTCTATAAACCCTGCTAAATCGAAATCACCAAACACAGCGAACCACTTGGGATGATCTTTGACAGAGGTGTTGGTATCCAATATCCGGAATGGCGGTACCCATATCTGCCTCCCAAATTGATGATCTAAATATAAAAAATGTTTCCCCCCTCCCCCCATGTGAGTACTGTAGCTATGCCCCTGCCTG
The DNA here is from genome assembly GCA_936435175.1 of Glyphotaelius pellucidus. NCBI lineage: Eukaryota > Metazoa > Arthropoda > Insecta > Trichoptera > Limnephilidae > Glyphotaelius > Glyphotaelius pellucidus. The sequence continues at coordinate 6,485,087 of OW386537.1, read as the reverse complement.
AATCTTGAAGTAATGAGATTTACCTTGTTTAAAAAGTTGTAAAATCAATCATGTGCTTTGTTTATGTTTATTTAATGTAAAATGCTTGGATGACTTGAAAATTATTCATATAGTTCATATTATGGCAGGAGTTTTTGACATAACGAATGTGTGTTGTTTGTAGGTTCGTGTGATCTGCGAGCGCATGCTCCGCGAGCAAGAGGCGGCGCTGCGCGCCGAGTACGAGGCGACCTTAAGCACGCAGCTGGCTGAACAGTACGAGGCCTTTGTGCGATTCAACCTCGACCAAGTGCAGCGGCGCCATCACTCCCAACAGGACCTCACTTGTGAGTATACATATATACCGGTAGTAGATATACTAGTTCACAAATAAACCGTTCTACTCTGCTGGTGTACTCTGCTGTTACTTAAAGTTTGTTTGCTTGTCTGTTGCAGATCTCTCATAATAAGTGGCGAGTGGATGGCGGTGTGTGCGTGCGAGCGTGCCAGACAGAGTCCGCCGCGCAACTGTACAACCGCCTCTCGTCACGCAGCCGCTTTGCGAGTCATTACTTATTCCCACTAGTTATAAAGTGAATGCAAATGTGTGAGTGTATATATTTATATTAATCGGAGAGCGGAGGGCAAATGCCACGCAGAATTTTATTATCGCTTCATATTTACAAATTCAGAACGCCATCTTTGATGAATTTAGGGTGCAAGTTTTTCTCTTCACTTATAGTCGTCCCACCGATGTCAATAAAGTAGCTTCCTTTATTGTTTCATACATTTTCCTTCCAATACCATAAGTGCTGACTTGCAGTGGTTAACTTGTGCAGTGCTGATTGTTCTATTAAACTTATTATGTTCAAAGGTATCCCATAGTTTTAGGTTGCCAATTACACTGTTTGTATTTGGTATACTAATGGCTTGTTCATATTTAACCTACACTCTGCCGCACGCATAATATGATGCGCCTCTAGCGCTGCACGCATATATGTATGCATTCCCCGGTTTCTCCTCTTCCTTGCCAAACATGTTTGTTTACTTAACATTAGTCAGCATTTTGTGCCTTCCCCGAATTGGCTAATTTATTCCATGAGGTTTAAACTATTTTGTATCAATAATATTATTAATCTTGCACAGTATGCTATATTAATTACTTCTTCAGTAATTTCATTGTAAACTGAATGTGTAATTTCATTGTAAACTAAATTGATGCGAGTGTTTTATGTTTCTTAACCAAAGTTTTTTTTTTTTTTCAAATAATCAATCTCTACTCAAATAAAATAAAATATTGTATAAGTTTATGAAATCTTGGCTTTGTATTAGATTTCCTATCATTTTTTCTAAATTAAATGTTTTGCTCTAAACTTTACAAATTAGAATCTACAATATATTTAAGATTTTTTTATTTAAAAATAATCTGCTTTACGAGGCCTATTTACGAGAGTATATTTTAGCCTGCAGTATCTGCTTTTGTATTGGCTCCATGTCTACTGACCCTGGACTGTGTTAAAATGCAATTTCAATAAGCCAGCAGTCAACATAATATCAACTATTAAATATCATGGGTACTGCTGGGCAGCACCTTTCTCTAGTAAGAAAAGTCCACTATTTCCAGACTAATAACTTCAAAACACTGTCAGCAAGTATCGGTGAGGTTAAATAATTCTGCGCATGCTCTAAATTTTGCATAATAACCTGAATTACAATGGTAGACATGGATCTAATAAGAATGGCTCGTTCTTCTGAAACATTATTTATTTTTGAGGAATCTAGTAGTTTAATGAGAGGTATGAGATGGGATAGGGATAGGGATAGTTGTAGATTATGTCCAAATCTAAGCTGGTAACTGAATAACCAAAACACCCGACTGTTTGTTACATTATTCAAGCCCTATAAATGATAAGTAATGCAACTCCAGTGCCCGCGTGTTGACTGCCAATACTTTGATACAACATTAACATTAGTATGATTAACATTTAGAATAATACAAAAATCTGTAAAAGGCATCATTATTTCTGCCAAGGCCAGGAGAGGAGCAGCCGCCTGTCTTTCTATCAAACGTTGGTAAAAATATCATTAGAACTTGGAATTGAAGATAAATATTCCACTTAGAAGAATATATTTTTGGACTTGAGAATAAAACCATTTTATAAAATGTAAGAGCTTTGTGGAAATTCCATCCTCATTTCCTTATTTATTTTAAATATTATCCAGCTAATTGTAAATTGTGTCGATTAGAATGATAATAAATATAAACACTGAGTATTTGATACATACAATTATTTATGTAGGATTCGATGCATACGTATTTTACATTTAATACATTTTAGTTTGGATTTCATATTTATTTAAAAAATGATTTTATAAATTTTAATTAAAAGGGAATAAAACCAATATGTCACTAGTCCTTATTTGAGAACTGTTTGAATTGCTCACATGGATTGTAATTTATTCCTGGACACACAACGTATTGTATTTTACATCAGCATCCAGACTGACCAATAAATAAGGCTTTTAGAATACTTGGCGTACCCAGGAAATTTTATTTACCTCATTTACTTCTTTTATCATTTATTTGTTAGAAATTCAAATTGTCAATGGAACCTTTATTTGTATGATTGAATTATTCTTGCTAGTAAATGTGTTATCTGGATTATGTTAATTAAAATGTTTATTTAGGTATATTTGTAAGAGGAGTTATCCAGTTAATGTAGCCATTTGGTTTGGGGTTAGTAGACACTACAGTGAAAATTAGGGCAAATTGGATTATCTGCATAACATAGAGATCTCACTCGAAACAATTTTCAGAATTGATTATTTTAGGCGCTCTAAATATAAATAAATTTACTGGAAACCAAAATCAAATGTTTACGCAATTCCTGCATTGGTCAGCTGTACTGACTTTTATTAGAACTGCATGTTGACGAGATTCTAATAAAATATTGTACAACTTGCCATTTTTCGCTCAATTGATATAGATGTAACGAATAATATTGAATCCTTATGTATACTTTTTGAAGGGTTTGTGTGGAAAAGTAAGTTAAGAAAGCAGTCTGAACGATGTGTATTGAATAAAATTGCAGTTGGCCCGTAAAGGTCTTTATCAAAAAATGTCTCGAAAATTGTTTTTCATAAAATTGTGTAACATGTTAACATTTTAAAATAATATTGCACAATTTGTTGTGTAAATTGGGACAAACATTTTAGGTTTCTAAATGTAAAATTATAAAGTGTAAGCTTTTTACTTGATATTCAGAATCATTCTTCTTTTGCCTCTGAATATGCGACAATTGTTCCACAGATCCGCAGCGATACATAAGACTTGTTATACTGACCTTGAACAATACTGATCTTCAATGACTGTCTATGTTAAGGATTTGTTTAAGTTATAAAGAATTAAGATATTTCATTTTCTTTTTAAGATTAGATTATTTGGCTGTCTGTTTTTAACATGTGAAAAGATGCAACAAAATTATAGTTATTCATGACCTGATCTGGCGGTACCTCTATGGTTTTGTTATGTTTTGTTAAACCACTGATAGTTCATTTTTATTTTCTCTTTATTTGCTTCAAATGTATGACACCAAACATTTAAGGTAACATAACGTAACATTAAATAAATAAATTAATTTAATAAATGCTGTTTTATTTTCAAAGTAAACTGAACTCGTTGGTAAGGTGCTCGACTCTGAACCTGGAATGCAGATTCGAAATCCAAAGTGTGTTTGTTAATATATCTAATCTAAGCCTGACCCAACTTCACCGAATAGTCTTCAGAACCTCTTTCCTTAGGTGAGATCCAAAAGTTCTGTTTAATGACACCACGTATAACAGAGCTTACGAAATTTGACAGTTCTTCAGGTGGAACGCTCTGTATAAATAAGTGCGAAGTGTTGTTTCAAGACAAATTTTGAAGTTGGAGTAACAAGGTTCCGAGAGCAGTTGAAACCATGTTTCACAAATTACAGTAAGTAACTGATGTAGTTGAAACTTTTAACACATTCCATTTAACACGTTGGGTGCTGAATACGTGCCTAGTGCGTATTACGTAATTTCACATGGCGCTGAGAACGCACCTAGCGCGTACGGATATGGCGTAGCCAGAAGCGTGGTGCTGAGAACGTGCCTAGCGCGTACGGATATAGCGAAGCCGAACAGCTTGCCATGTAATTTTTGCGAATGTTTATCAACATCTGCAATGTGTACTAATAAATTGTAAGTATTTTTCTAGGAAAAAATGCATTTGTATCAGTTTTATTCCGTATTCAAATTAGGTGTAATTTGCAGCATCCAGTAAATGTTTTAGAAAATACTTCTCAGTGAATGTGTTAACTTATTCTATTATGCATTATTTGATGTTGGCATCTATGGAAGTAATAAATAATAGTGTAGTAGGAACATTATTCTATCAATAACTCAAATCGTTAATTGGAACCGTGTTTTCCATAGGATCGCACTGCTGTATTGCGGCCATAAAAAATATCTACACAATCAAGTGATGAAGACGCCATTCTCTATTATTTTTATGAACGAAGGCGGAATCGTCTAAAAATAAGATCTTGGGTTATCCAGTACTATCCACGATAATTTCAATACCATAACAAGATCTTCAAATAACTGCAATCTTCAGAGATTAACCTAAGAAATTATTTAGCTATTTTCTTTGTACTAACACCACAAGCAGCACTTTCATGGTACTGGGATCATATTGTGCAATAATATAAACAAATACAATGCCTGGTAAATTAACTATCTTCGCTCCAAGCTTTTCCTGTTATTTATTAATCTTTAAGTAAAATTTACAAAATTTTAAGAAACCCCTGACACAAAAAAGGCTGATAACCTTGAAACGCCTGGACGGATTTTCATGAATTGCAGCTAAGAACCGTCTATATTACGTCAGCTTTCAAACAAAAAAAACTGCATTACAATCGGTCCATTCGTTTAGGAGCTACAATGCCACAGACACGTCAAACTTATAACGCCGCTCCTTGCATCGGGGGTTAAAAATAGTACATAATATAATATGTTTTAATTAGTGTCCGACCAAAACAGGACTTTCTACTGAAACCGAATCTTCGGTATCTGTCTCAGTTTCGACCGAAACTGAAAATTATTTTGACATGTGAAAAATCTGAAATTTGGCTTATTTTTTACACTTGCGCAGACAGTTAACACGTGTTAAATGAAATAAAAAAACGTAACGTAAAAAAATCCCACAAAGCCTGTGCTTATGATGATGCAGTGCCTTGCAGATGTTCGCAGAAGGAAGGGTTCATGGGTTTACTGCTTTGTGCGTCACAGAATAGCCGGGACGAATCAGCGCTACCGAAGATTGGAAAACACTCTCGTACAGGCAGTGACAGGGCCACACCAAACATGGAGAATTCACCTAAAACCTCCGTAGTATAGAAGTACTAAATGTAAGTGAAAAAATAATTATCAATTTTTTTGATATTACTGATATAAAACAAACAAAAATTAACTATTTTTAACTATTTCTTGGAACAAAAATTTGTCAATAATAAACACTTACATTATAAAGGAAGGACCTAATTAATTGAGTATTTTAATTTTAATTGCATTTACAATCACAACATTCTTATTACACATACTTCTCTTCATTCATAAATCCGAGTGATTAACTCAATGGAAAGAACTTCAATGCCAATAAAATATGAGTCAAAAGTAATAACAAAACCAAACACTTATCTTATCACTATGCACGAGAAATAACACATAAACTCACATTACAATCACGCAGACCGGCCAGCGAACTCAGCTGGTGATGGCGGGTGACACACGAGCCATGAACTCAGCCAAACGACACGCAATAATTCACAAACGCAGATTTTATGCCGAAACTTGCCAAAACCGAAACCGAACCTTCGGTCGGTCACTAGTATTAATATGTATTATAATATGTGTGGTGGTTACATTTGTTGTGCTAATATAAAAATCGAAATATTATACGGCAATAAAGTTACAAACAAAAAAATCCCACAAAGCCTGTGCTTATGATGATGCAGATGTTCGCAGAAGGAAGGGTTCATGGGTTCGCTGCTTTGTGCATCACAGAATAGCCGGGACGAATCATCGCTACCGAAGATTGGAAAACACTCTCGTCCAGGCAGTGACAGGGCCACACCAAACATGGAGAATTCACCTAAAACCTCCGTAGTATAGAAGTACTAAATGTAATGAATGTGGATCCAAGTTTAAATAGGAACAAAAGAATAATGTTTGGGTTTCTTTGTTTGGACATGAATCAAGGCTATAAAAGGAAAATGTCTTGTATGAAAGGCCTCTTCACCCGTTGACCATCACGCGTAAACGTTACTTAAATGTAGTCTAATATTATACAAGTTATATCTTTTATTTAACGGTCCCGAATATAGTTAAGGCACGACATCTTAATTGGCGCAGCTCGGTAGTTGAAAACGAAAAAAATTCAAAAATAGAAGAAAACGTGCAGCATTTTTTGACTTGTTCGGGATTTTGGAAAGGCGAATTAAAGGGAAAATATTGAAAAAATTAGGGCGAAAACTTTATTTGGTTGAAGTGACTTTAGACAACAAAATATTAAAATGGAAAAGACATCAGGATCAATTATCTAAGTTATGTGTATCTTGAAACTAACAGGTTATCTGCCGAAGAAATGAATGTCTCTGATTTCGTCTCTTTGGAAGGTGATTTCAGAGAAATTTCTGTTTCCAGGTCAACACCAGAGCCGGTAACTTCAGGGTCATGCTCCAACAGACTCAGACCCAGGGCAGAAAATCACCCAGAAGATCACTCAGGAAGACTAAGGCAGACACAGAAAAGAAAATGGATTGTGATAAAATATGTTTCCTTGAATTGTAAATAAAATAATTTTTTTTTTTTTTTGTTAGTCTGTATGCCTGAGTGAGCGATCGGATTAAGTGTAGAGGGGTGTAATGAATGTGGATCCAAGTTTAAATAGGAACAAAAGAATAATGTTTGGGTTTCTTTGTTTGGACATGAATCAAGGCTATAAAAGGAAAATGTCTTGTATGAAAGGCCTCTTCACCCGTTGACCATCACGTGATAACGTTACTTAAATATAGTCTAATATTATACAAGTTATATCTTTTATTTAACGGTCCCGAATATAGTAAAGGCACGACATCTTACTAAATATGTTTTTTTTTAAATCTTTTCTATTTTGTGTAATTATTTAATGTAATTTTATGTGTTTTATTGTGTGCTTTCTCTCCTCTTCACCAATGAACATCAAGATGATGCTTATTGGTTTTTCAGAGATGTTGTGCACACAGAGTTTGTTCCCTCAGGTCAAACAGTTAACCGACAGTTCAACATGGAGGTACTTTTAAGAGGTTGCGAGAGGGCATCAGGAAAAATCGTCAAAAAAAGTTGAATCCTTGGCGCACAAGGGGACTGGTTCTTCCACCATGACAACGCACCTGCTCACACCGTGTTGTCTGTGAAGCAGTATTTAAGCAAGCATGAAATGACCCCGATTGTTCACTCGCCCTATTCAACCGACCTGTCATGTTTTCGACCAACCTCAAATGTACTCATACTGTTAAAGAAGTGTTTGTTAACCGACCTGAAATGTTTTCATACTGTTGAAGAAGTGAAACAAAAATCGCTGGAGGCCATAAAAAACATTCCAATCAGTGAGTTTCAAAATTGCTTTGAACAGTGGAAAAAAAGGTTGGACAAGTGCATACACTCTAATGGTGAACACTTTGAAGGCGTTCAAATTTTGGTGTAAAAATATTGAAAAATATAAAAGTTATAAAGAAAGTCCCGTTACTTTTGGTTCCCCCTCGAATACACCTTATTGTTCATTCATCTCAGTTGGTGAACTATAAAATGTTGTAACAGCCGTTACGATATTGAAGTGAAAACTTCTTTAGCACTGTTGTGATTTGAAACTCGATGAAACGAAATAGTGACACTAAAAAGAGGCAAACACCTACATCTATAGTTTTATCATAATTTAGACTGAGAAGATTTTACTTTTGCAATCGCAATGCATTTTACTACTTGTATCTTCTCACATTTTAAGATACAAATAGTAAAGTCAATAAATACATTGCAACAATCAAATCTTCTAAGTCTAAATTATGATAAAACTATTTTTATTTCCTTCTATTATCCCCTAAAACTAATCTTAATCTGAAGTTTCATAATTTTAATTGTAATCCTGTGAAATGCTCAAACTGCTAAGTTGATAAAATAGGTAAATTTATTAAGTCGTTACTTATGCATTCTTTTTGCGTTTAATTCGTGGACCTCCATTTAATTTTTTTTAAATTTAAACTAAACTATTAGGGCCTTTGCTCAAGGAGAAACTGAAAAAAACCAGTTGACGCAATCGCAATCAACCTCCTGAACAAAATCAATATTTTTCTGATCGGTTGATTGCGATTGCGTCGACAACTGTTTTTTTTTTTAGTTTCTCCATGAGTGAAGGCCCTTAAGAGGAATATAAACGCTAGAAGTATTTCGATTCTCATGCCTTAAAAATTTTAAATCGAGTGTCTTATTTGCACGAGACGGGTAAGCGAAAAAGCGGTTTTATTTATTTTGTGCATAATTTTATAAGAATGAAAAATAGTTTAAACATACAAAACCTCAAAAATAGTCCTAGCCATAAAGGGGTATTTTAAAAAAATTGTTTCTTGTATTACTTCATAGTTAAGTCATGAAAAAACATTTTTTTGTGGTTTACGCTTATATTTTTTGTTACGCAAACAATGATTTTATTGTGATTCCAATACATAGAAAAGCTAGTAAAAGCTTCAATTTATCTGTAGTATATTTTTTGATGTTCATAATGTAAACCGATTCGTCGTAAAGATTAATCTAAATAGGATTTCACTTATGGCTTTTTCATCTTAATGAAGTGTCATCGGCAAAAGAGATAATTTTTTAGAAAGAGTAGTGGTCCCAAGACAGTTCTTTGTGAAACACGACAACGGTTTTATGACAACTCAACACACCTTTGAAAAGTCATTAAAAGTGATGGAATAAATTAATTGCTCATAACCTAACCTAACGTTACCTATTCAACCTTGGTTTTTTTTCATCACTTATAATAATGCCTTTTCGAAGAAGTGATGGAGCGTCATTTCGTTATCCTGTAACCTGCTTGATCCTATTTTTGTGTTTTGTGTGTTGTTGGCGATTTAGTATACCGAGTGTAACAGCATGTACCCGAAAGATTTCAACCAGTGATTCCTGAGTGTATTTGGGATAAAAAAGGGATGTCATTTTGCTGTCTGATGATATTTTTTTCAATTTAAAAAACAAAAAAAAATGTTTCCATCACATGAAATTTAGACATTCTTTTTGATTTTTGGTTTGAAGTTTGGAAACTTTTCATGTCGAGAAATTTTGTTCTTGGAAAATTTTATTTTTCTGAAAAACTTCTTTTGGGAAAATAGGTCAGGAATGTTTTTTAAAGACAATTAATTATCTTTTTGATATTATGTGAAATTTGGAAATTTTCCCTGGAAAATTGTTGTTTTTCTGAAAAAAATTCCTCTGGGAAAATTGGTAATTTCCTTTTCGGAAAATGGGTTGGGAGTTATTTGAAAAATCTTTTAGACATTGATCTTTTTTATTTTGTTATTTGAAGTTTAGAAAGTTTTCATGTTGGGAAATTTTTGATCCTGAAAAATTTTATGTTTCTGAAAAGAATTTCTTTTGGGAAAATAGGATTTCTCGTGTTTTAAACATTTCAAAAATTCTTCCGGAAAAATTGGAAATTAAGGAAAATATTGCTCGGAAAATGTGTCGGGAAATTGTATAAAAGTTTTTGAAACTTGGAAATTACGAGTTTTTTCATTTTGGTTTTGACATTATCTCATCGGGGATGCTGTTCGAAACTTCAACAGCTCTTTTTAAAAAAAAATGTAGAGGAAGCCACTTCTCTTTACAATTTGACATTTCCATGTAAGCGGTTGTTGATTGTGTTATTTTTCCACTCGGCTACCCGGTTCAAAAAGAAGAAGATGGAGAGATATGTAATTACGAATGTTGGACAGAGCGCGCTAATATATGATAAAATTGAAGCGAAAATTGTGAAAATGTTTAATAAAACACGACTCGTTTAAAATACCTAGAGCAAAAATCTCGTGGAAGGCATCTTAAGTATCATTTAAAGAAACATTGTGAATTTTTTCACAACTATAACTTATAAAATAATAGAAACAGACGTGTTTTTAATAATTTTCGGAGCATACTTTGCAATTTTTTCTATCGAGGGAATTTCATATAATTTGCGTTTCGGCGTGGAACGCGTCTACGTATTATGTTCAAAAATAACATAGGTTTATTTTTTTAAGAGCTTAGAAACTTCAAATGTTTAAGGGAGATACGTAAAAAATCGGTAGAAATTCGGGTAGCGGGTGATATGTTTAAAAGTTTGCGTTTAAATAAATATAGGATTTTCCTCTAAATATTGCGCATTTATTGGTTTGCTCTTCGACCTAAAAAATGTATCTCCTGCTTGGCGCTTTTTCCGTGTGTTTGCGAAAGTAATAATTCATATTATCGGAGAAAGCAATCACTTTTTGGTTTGACAGGTTTAATAAAAGTTAACTAAATTTTAAAAAAATTTTGTGTAAAACCACGAGTTTTAATTAATTTATTTAAAAGCCAAGCCAACATTTTTGTTCTTTACAATCGAAACCAGCAGGCTTATTCTCTATCTTTTGTGGAATCGTTATCAAGATAACGGACGTGATCTTCTGACAGATTTGTGTGATTTATTTACTTTTTCCATGTACAACGTACATTAAATGAATAAATAATCATGCATTCTTGCAGGAATTCATGTTTAAATCGATCTAAACTAAAATAAGTTACAGTGAATATGTAAAAATCACACAAATCTGACAGGAGATCACAGATAAATTTTCACTTACAACTTGTGGATCCCCATATTTTTATATCGTCTACGTGGACCCCCGGCGAGTCTCCCGTGAACTCCTGGGGGTCCACCTGGACCACTTTGGGAATAGACACATACATCTACAGCAGTTAGATGTATGTGTCTTTTTAGTGCCATTTCCTTTTCATCCGAGTTTCAAATCACAACGGTGCTAAAGAAGTTTCACTTAAAAAAAACAGTAAAACCCATAGTAATATACTTAATAATAAATTATATATATCTAGTAGCCCTATGTTAGGTCTGTTTCCAATAAATCATTAAAGAATTCCCAGTCAAGACTTTGTCTTTCGATATATTATTATAACCCATTAGCCTACATAATTGTCTGTCGGCTTTTTCCCATTTCCTTTTTACTGATATGTAAGTGTATCCCCACTGTTTTTTATGGTGACCGGACGTTTTTTTTTTTTACAGTAAATACCGCACAAGAGTCCCAACTGCTCCCGTCTGGAGCCAGTGAGACTATGGCATCCCCAATCGAGGTATGTTGTGAGGCTGAAGGTAGTAGGGAGGGGAAGGAGATAGGGAAGAGGAAGGGGAGGAAGTACCTGGCTATTCAGATCTGGTCACTAAACACGGCTAAAGCCATTTCAAGCAACGTTTCAATTCTGAATGGTGGTCTTACACCAGGGCGATACTGATAGTATCTTCCACTCTGGAACGTGCCGCAAATATACTATACATTATTTTAAATGAATAAATTGTGAAATAACACAAATTAATCAAATAAAATTTATTTGCGCACGCCGGGTTCGAACCCGCGACCTTCGGATTGTGAGTCGAGAGTCTTGCCTCGGGCCACGGAGGCCGTCTACTACTCAACACCTTCTATGAAAAGTCATTAAAAGTGATGAAAACAAATATAAAAAATAGGTTAAATAGGTTACGTTATATTAGGTTATGGGCTATTTTAATTTATTTTTTCATAGCTTTTAATGACTTTTTGTTATTGTAGGTGTTGTAATCATTTTTATCACGTGTGAGAAAATTCACATATTTTAATAGTTCGGAAATGGACGAAAATTGAACTGAAAGATTCCATTACATTCAGATCTACATTAAATTGGATAATATGATTTTTTTATTTTTATTATATAATATTATAGTCTTACGTGTATTATTATTATTAAGAATTGACACAACATCATGAATACAAGAAGGAAGGAGGTAGCAACCCGGTACTTAAAATACAAAAGAATTGTGAGCCTTTTTAACTTGCTAAACAAAAAGGTATAACGAATAATTTAATATATTTTTAATCGAATTATTGATTCCGTGGCAGTTGAGCCCCCCCCCCCCCCCCTCCCTTCCCATAAGTTAAAAAAAATGGGGGGAAAAAATATATTGTCAAAGTGGGCGGTGGCCAAAATAAGGTTGAGAACCTATGGTGTAAAGTAACAAATTTCTTTGTTGCTGTTACCTAGTTTATTATCTGATGTAATTCTCCTTATAAAAACAGTGGATTAATTATACAAATCTAATGGAAAATTTTGCTTTTTCTCGCAGACTCATCTGAATAACAATAATCGTTTCCCCTTCCCCCTCCCTGAAGTGACACTTGGCAGCCATCATGAAAATTAGCAAATTGCTTTTTCCATCGTCTTGAGCCAGAAATTACAATAAAAATACGTTTCATTTGTTGGAATAATCTGAGGAAAGACGTCATTCCTCTTCGTCGCTTTCCTCCCACGCGGGGTTCTCCACAGCTGAACTCAATCCTCGCTCGCCCACCTTCAATTATCCTATTTCCAACCTTTCACTTATTATATACCTATCCCAGAATACGTTATAGTCGTACTACCTGCAAATTTATTACTGAAAATATACTTTTTACTGAAAAATATACATTACTGAAAAATAGACTGACTTTTGAGTGTGTTTGCATTGCTTTTTTTTACATTGTCCATCTTTGTGGCGCTGTGTGGAAGGTATTTTAGAGGAAAGAAAGGAGTAAATATGGGTCTTGAAGAGGGAGGAAACACAGAGGCCGGTAAATCGTTCCATAGCCGAGCTATAGAACTCAAAAATAAGTCGTAAAAATGATCCGTTCTCATGTGACAAATGTCAAATGGGTGCGCATTTGGCGTGTTTTCCGACTATGCGCCGGTGCCGAGGGGATCAATGACGCTAGTTCCTCAGAGCATCTTCCATTGAAATACCAGTAGAACAAGGACAGCATTCCCACCCGATGTCTGTGCTCTAAAGATTGCAATTCGTTTGTTGAAATAAAATGGACCGCTCATTTCTGCACATAGGGTTTTTTCAGATATTTTGGGGCTTTAGACTAGAGGTGGCTGCCATATTGAACCGTGGGGCGCACTTGCGATTTGTAGAGGGTTGGCAGTTGTGTACTATTAAAGTATCTGCGGGTTCTGTAGGTATAGAATTGCTGTAGCCGAGTCTCTGTAGTTGGGTCTTGGTCGGCCCAATTATTAAAAAACACGTGTTTTATTTTTAAAAACGTCTGTTATAAGTCATTTTATATGTTATGAAATATAAAATGACTTACAATACCCAGTTTACGGATGGCGCATGAATGGTGCAGAATCAAGTGATTCCTGATGCCATCGACTGGCTGAATAACATCAGAATCCTCACTATCTTAATTTGGGAGGTGAGTATGAGTACCGCCGCCCCGGAAACCATTTATTGGATAACCAACCTAAGCCATAGGTCTCCCCTAATGGTTTGCTACATTTGGTGACTTAGCAGGGGTGCCCGAGTTCATGGAGTGAGACTTATCTAGGCATTGGTGACCGATGTTTGGTTTGCCCACCTACTGAGTGGCGGGACGGATCGAGAGACTGGTTGAGGAAGACCTTTCAACCTCTCCAATCGAACTCTCTCGACCCACCGCCTTGCACTGCAGTGGGATGGATTCAAGCATTCGACATTCCTGGCCCCCAGATTCCCACCCACCCATCATACATTTTTCATTCCCAGAACTTCGTCTCCTTCCTTTCCATATAAAGACCCTCCACACAGCATCCCCAAAGATGACGCAGGCCCTTAGGGAATTTTGTTTTTCCTCAGGGTCTCCTGTTTGAAGCTAATGTAAAAAACCTCCTTCACCACACCAAGAAGAAGAAGTATAACAGATTGTAATAATCAAATCATTTTTTGGAAAACTTGCTTTATTTTCCGCTCACGAGTGGTTCTCCCCCCGATCACGTAGACGGCAATGCGCAGGTTCAGTAAATATCGACAGCCGCCCCTGCGTCCATCCCTGTCCCGCGCGCCACGTCTGCCGCGGGGATGCGAGGGATGAAGCTATATTTGAGCGGGAAAACACCCCTTGCCCGTCTGTTTAGATAATAACACCGGACCCGGGTGATGAGCAACCTGTAACACAAGGAGCTGACTCGCGCTACGCTGTGGACGGTTTGACTGTGACCTGCGACCCTTAACCGCCACCCGCCACCCGCTACCTGCCAATCATGAACTTCTCCCACGTTCTCTGGGTGATCTGCTCGGCTGTCTTGGTAGTCCACGCTGCCCCGAATCCTGGAGTGATCGCAGACCATGGAGACAAAGGTAAGATGATTAACACTGAGAAGCAATAAAAGCAGACACCCCACTTCCGAAAGGTCATGACTAGGCACAGTCTAGCTTGCAAGAAAACCTACACTTATCATCGTGACATCACACCTTGAAAACACCATCAGCTTTTAGATAAGGTATATTATATCTTGTACATATTACCTTTATTCCGCCAGACTGATGCATATCATTATAGATCTGAAATACATAAGTGCGCAATAGGCGATGTACCATGAAGCCTTCATTTTCTTATTATGCATTTTATACAGCGGGCTTAAACCGGTCCGGGAATTATTAAAAAATCCGGAAGTATTACATAAAGATCAACGCAGTAAAACAAATAATATTATTGTACCTTCAAATGATAACGTAATAACGCCTACGTTAATGTTTTTGAACACATTGAACAAAATTTTCAGTCATGTTTCATGAATAAATAATGACTTCTAAGGAAAAGCATGTTTTCTTCTTACGAGACACCTGACATATAACTCTCTACTGTTAAATAATGCTTCTGATGTAACTATGGTTTTTTTTAACTCTATTTTATTAATTAAGTGTAGGAAAACGTGAGTTTTGCTTTTCAGCGCGATTTCAAAAATGGATTAATATGACTCCATGCAAAATGATTTTTGGTTTGTGGGATATTAAAATTACTTCATGTAATTTGGTTCAAATTGTGATATGGATTAAAAATTTTCAAGCCGGAAAATGGTAGCTTTGGGGTGTGAGTGGGAATTCCAAAAACAAACAACCCTGCACTATGTACGCTATGTAAATATTTTATCAGATGGAGGGTAGGTAGTTAATTATCCACTTTCCGACCTTATCTTAGAACCCAACTTTGTAAACATTTGCGGAAGGCTTTAGACGGCTTTCAGCCCAACAGCTGGTGCCATTTATTTTTTTAATACACAGTCGGCAAAAGTACTTTAAAGCGGAATAAGATATTGCTGACATCGAATAAAATACCTACAGCGAATTAATAAATTTAAAAATACGCTTTGTTTAGAATTACCATATTGCCATGTATGTGTAGGTCATTATGCCTGTCACCTGCTCATAACAGGTCACGTTTTGCAAACATTTTTAGATACGCTGTCGAGATCTTGTAATATTTCTTCTTTTTCGCGTGGATCTTTAGAATATGTTTTCAAAAATATTTTTTAAAGTTTTGCCAATATTTATTCATGCGTGTAATAGCTTTAGGTTTGTGGGTATACACTAAACCAATAACTATAGATATTTTTTGCATGATTGAGTTTTAAATTTTGAAACATTATTTTGCCCGTGGCGAATTCCACAATCGGCCACTGAATTTAACGACTTACTTATAACGAACTTATTACTTACTGAATATAACGACTTACTTATAAACGACTTACTTACCATTGTATGGAATATTATAAACGATTTACTTATGATTTAAAAAAAATTATAAAATGACGTCAAATAATCCATAGGCCGCTGCATTTTTAAGCACATATTAAAAATCACACTATTTCAACAATTACTACAACTATTTACGTTCACAAAATAGGTTATTAGGTTCTTAGATTAGGTAAATTAAGTAATTCATGCGTATTTAGTTTGAAACGACACTTCGCAAATGTCAAATCTATACAAAAAAATGGCGGCAATGGAGATGTTTTATATGGGAAATTTTTAACTTTGAATGAAAATGAAATTTTAATGCATTTTTTTCCGTCTATCCCGACTGAAACCGATGGTTCCTGTTGTAATTAAGTTTATAAATAGGGTAAATCATTTACTTTTCAAAATCTACGCCTATTAATTATCAATTTGGAAGGCGGGAATGGGTATCGCCGCCCCGGGAACCTTTTTTGGATAACCAACACCTCTGCCATAGATCACCCCAAGTGGTTCGCTACGTTTGGTGATTTAGCAGAGGTGCCCGGGTTCATGGGGTGAGGTTTGTCTAGGTCTTGGAGGCGGATGACTAGGACACACTGAACCCCAGATTACTACCCACCCCTTAAACCTTTTTCCTTCCCAGAACTCTCCTTCCCTTCGTTTCCTTAAAAAAACCCACACAGCATCCCCAAAGATGACATAGGCCCTGAGGGAAATTATTTTCCTCAGGGCCTCCTGTGTGGAGCTCATTTAAAAAAATATATATTAATTAAAAGTGTAGCTGCGTGCGGCGGCTTGTGGATTATTTAACAGAAATACAAACATTCGCAGGACCTGACAATATTTGAATTTCTCCTACTACCACCATAGTAAGCTTTTGTTGTGATGGAGGACTTCCATTGTATGGAGTGTAAAAACTGCAAATAAATTTCTTATCAAAATGTATTTTTCTATAAAATTGTAAAGATTTTTTTATACCCATCATTCTACATTTGCAAATTATTTTTCTTTAATAAATTTATACTTTTTATTATTATGGCAATACAGTTGACTTATTCAAACTAATTTTTTTGCGGGATACGTGTACATGACGCAAAGAAACGCATCCTCATTATTTCACTGAATAGTTTAGGAAAATAGAATCAGATTGCTCAAAATAAACGACAAAATTCGTACATACATGAAACTTTAGTCATACATTCAGCTTGGCAGTATGACTGAAGAACTGCAGAGTTCGCCTAAAAATGAGTGATCATCCCTTTAGGGAGAGTGAGAGAGGGTAATTAAAAAAAAAACATATTTGCAAACTAGGTCGAGTGAGGTATCGCTTACTAGTGGTGGAACTCGAGTTTGCAAGCATGTATTTTTTACAAAAAATCCCCTTTCCGCTCTCCTAAAGGGGTGTTCCATCACTTTTGTTTGGGGGGAGTATGCAGATCTTCAGTTATGTTCAACCACTGGGGGCAAATTTTTTGAGCGGACACTGCAGATCTTCATTTATACTGCCAAGATGAATGTATGACCAAAGTTTCACGAATTTCGTAATTTATAAAATCCTATTTTACCTGTTTACTAAAAGGCTGTGAAATAATAATATTGCATTACTACATAACGCTTAAATATATATATATAAGACTGCATATATAATAATATATAAGACTGCATATATAATAATAAAACTAGCTTTTGCCCGCGGCTTCGCTCGCGTGGTATTAGGAGGAAATTACTGTAGCGCTTGGACTTATCAATTACCCCCCCCCCCCCTCCCTCTCTCCCTTCTACCCTCCCGCATCCATACATTAATTCCCGATACATTCAATTTTCAAACATTTTTTTTTCAAAGCGGCGTGCCACCTAAATTTCATAATGCCAGAGCTCACCAATAGTGAAAAAAAGAATTATCCAATTTGGTGCAGTCGTTCGGAAGTTATGCGAGTACAATCATTTCGGAGATTCATTTTTATTTATACAGATAGATTGACATTAACTACGATTTCCCGCAAACATATAATAAATATAATATTTTAATATTTATAATTTCAAAACGCCAGAGCTTACCATTATAAACAGCCTATATTACTCGCATATAATGTGTCTTTCTATTGGTGAAAGAATTTTAAAAATCGGTTTATTGGTTTATGCGTGAAAGCGTAACAAACAAACACACGCAGTTTCGCATTTATAACATTAGTATACATTACGGTGAAAAATAGTTCGTTTTGAAAAGCTAATACGAAAATATGCGTTTTTGCGATGCCGCCATGTGGAGGAAAATGAAATAGACAAATCTTTCACCGAATAAAATGTTTAGGTACTGTTATGAACGTATTATAAAACTGTTCCTTATGTCGTTTTATCAAAAGATTTTGTTTTCTGAATATTCGCTGCTAGGTGCTATCTAATAAGCCGTAGCGTAGTAATTACATAGTATAATATTAATATTGTTGTGTTTGGTCATAGAGCCGTGCATGCCACTACAGAAGGCAATGCATTTGTATTATAGATATCGGAGACGTCGAGGAAGGGCGCAGAGAGCGGCTGACCACTCAGCAGCCCGAGAGGACCGCCGCCGGCCTCTCTGCATCTGGAGACTCTGTGGACCTCCCCGACAGCTGGGACCAACCCAAGGACGACGCCCAGTCGCTGTTCCTCAACAAAAGCGACAAGAATGACCTAGAACCGTATCCGATGGCGCTGACTGATGATGGTAATAAGGATTTTTAGGCCATTTAGGTGGATTGATTGAGCAATAAATTGTCATGCTTCTATTTCCTAATACTATAATATCTCCGCATCAACTTCTCTTTTATGAACTTGTAGTTTTAACTCAATGCACCATCGTCTAACATTGTGATCTTATTTTTGTAATATTTTTTATAAATTTTATTGTAATACACGAGTGATCGCGTTTTTCTTTCAGCGTACGATGGCCAGCCAATCCGAGCCGACGTGGATCCCCCCAGGGTGAACACGGGAGCCCTAGAGCATGTGATAATGCGCGCCGAGCTGTACGGAGAGCCCCCTTCAGCGGATCCCTCTCGCCTCGCCCTCCGCAGGAAGAGGGCCAACTCCCATCCCCTCAGGGCGGACCTGGGTACCACGCTCAGCCGCGTAAGCAAGATGTCTCCGAGATACTCCACCATCAACAGATTCAAGAGGGAATCCAACATGCGGTCTGAAGATATACTGGCGCTCTTGTCCCTGTGGGAGGCGCAACAGCGACGCAACAACGAGCAATCTCCCAACTACCCTTCAGACAACTTTTACAATAACTACAACTTGGCTGACCCCTTCGAGGACAACACCGGAGAAGACAGAGAAGAAACTGACGAGAGGTGGATGGACGAGCCTGCTCTGCCCTCTCATTTCACCAGGCCCTACTACGCCGCGCGGCCTTTGGCTATGCAACCCAAGGGACACTACCAATACACCCACGACTTCCCAGAGATCATCCCCGCGGAACCTGCCTACCTGCAGAACCTCCAGAATATGCGCAGGAAGAGACAATGGGCTGGATTCGGAAACAGGAACCATCTCTCCAAGAGGTTCATGGTCGCCAAGAAGCGCTCCCCCTTCAACTACCGGCCCCACGAGGATCTCTTCACCCTCAACGAGCTGCTGCGCTCCTCGCCCAATAGGGACCAGGGATTCCCCGTGTCCCGTCGCATGGTACTGTAAATCATAATTGCAGTGTAAAAGGCGAAGTCTTAACGCATCTTTATTCAAATCTATGTGGTAGACATAAGAAGATTATATTTAAATATTCATCCCAATGTACATATAAAAAAATAATGTAATTAGCCGATTTTCATAACTCTAAACGAGTCCATATCATGTGTACCTAATTCGTTCAAAACAATTGAAATCCAAGTACAACAATTCTGCGTCTGTAAAATCACTCGGAACCAAATAATGTTCTCTCAAATGCCAATATCACATTACTTTTTTTCTCTAGGCATATCGATCGATGGCAACTAATATTATATCTCTTTTCGTAGATTAAATAATTAATTATAAGGAATTAGTTATAAATCATAAAATATATTTTTGTCTATAATTAAATTGAACGATGTAATTTGATAAACGACTGGATGGCACAATGATGGCAAGAAAATTTATTAGGTAAGCTTAAATTTCATCGATATTATTTTAACATCTCCATGTTTTGAATGTAATCACTGCTATCATAATAATACATTTTATTATGTAGTTATATGTCATAGAACTCCCTGTAGGCATTTTGCGATGTTCAAACAATTCGCACACTTTTCAAATAATCGATAATCATTATCCAACCACCTGCATTTCCAAAAATTTTGTATCGAAGTTACCCTATTTACACTTACAAATCCGCTAAGTAAATTGTCATATCATAAAACCTTATCATCTAGAATTTCACCAATAAATCTTAATAAATGTGAATATCGAGCTATGAGTTTTATTTTTATTTTGCATTAGCTCCCACAGGAGGCCCTGAGGAAAATATTTCCCCTTAGGGCCTATGTCATCTTTGAGGATGCTGTGTGCAGGGTCTTTTTAGGAAAGGAAGAAGAGGAACTCTGGGAAGAAAAAGGATAGGAATCATGGGGTCAGTGGGTGTACGGGTGGGGGTATATAAAACAAGATCCGTTATGGGTTTGAATCAGTTCAATCACATATCAACTCCCTTATAGACCGGGCGCTAGAGGTAGTTGAGTATGCAAAATGTGAGGACCGAATTCCACCAATGGATTTGAGTTAAAAAAAGGTCAAAGATTAATAATGTGGATCTTGCCTATCAATTTTTTGGTTAATTTTTTTTTAACCCCCTCTACCCTTATGTGTAGAGGGAATGTTTTGAGTACATGATATTAAATCATTTTAATGATTATTTCAGTTATAATTTATAGTCTTTTCTAATGGTAAAAGTGAGGATGGATTCTTGAATGAAAAAGAAAACGAAAACAATAGTAATAAAATCATATTTATTAATTTAAAAAAAGATATGCTTATATATAAAAACAGTGAAATTAAACAGAAATATAAGTAAAGTGGGCAAACAATTACTCATTTTTATTTAGACATTCGTTATTGATACATTTACAAAGAGAAATAAAAATAATTCTAATTTTTTGCAACTGCAAGACCGTGTACGACAATTTGCAGTACATTTACAAGTTTGAATTAAAGGGGTATTCTAGTCTAGAAGCATGAATTTTAGGTGTATTTTCATGTGCAATAAAAAAAGACCAATAATATTTTTGTAGCCATAATTTTACCAAATATTTATTAAACATTAAAGAAAACATTTAAAAAAATCAAACGACAAAATTAAAAAAATTAAGAGTTACAGGGTGTTGAAGTGGGGGCCTCAAAAATATGGCGCGCACTGGTTGACACGATTGCAACCCTCCTAGTAATGCGAAAAGAAAAAAACAAATTTATTTTTAATCCAAACAAATGCTGCTATGGCATGAACCTCGGAGAAGTCATAATTTTTTTTTCGCAAAATGGCGGGTGTCTGAAAAAATGACATTTTTTCACCAGTTTTTTGACTTTCTGCATTTTTTTAGAACAGTAAAACTTTTAATTTTGTTATAGTTCTGGTTCATACGATAAAGTAATGTTTAGAAAAGGCCACACCAGATTTCAAGTAAATTGATTCAGTAGAACTTGAGATATCGTGTCAACCGTCTCGAAAAAAGTGGTTTTGAGAAAAATGTGTTTAAAATTTTGTTCTATTTAGATTTTTGTTAGATTCTGTCTAAACCGCGAAATTAAAATGGTTATAACTTTTAAAATAATGCAAATTTCGAAAAATCCTTTTAAGGAGATATTTTAGAATATTGAGACTTTATTTTAAAGCCATATTTTTAAGACCCCCCACTGCAACACCCTGTAACTTTTAAATTTTTTCGTTTGATTTTTTTTTAATGTATTCTTTGATGTTTAATAAATATTTGGTAAAATAATGGCTACAAAAATATTATTGTTTTTTTTTTAATGCACCTGAAAATACACCTACAATTCATGCTTCTAGACTAGAATACCCCCTTAACCTTGTAAATGCACATCAAATTGTCGTACAATGTCTTCCAGTTGCAAAAAATCAGAATGATTTTTTATTTCTCTTTTTTGTAAATGTATCAATAACGAATGTCTAAATAAAAAATGAGTAATTGTTTGCCCACTTTACGTGTATTTCTGTTTAATTTCGCTGTTTTTATATTTATGTAAATCTTTTTTTAATTAATAAATATGATTTTATTACTTTTATTTTCGTTTTATTTTTCATTCCAGAATCCACCCTCACTTTTATCACTAGAAAAAACTATAAATTATAACTGAAATAATCATAAAAATGATTTAATATCATGTACTCAATACATTCTCTTTACAAATAAGAGTAGAGGGGGTAAAAAAAAAAACTGGACCAAAAACTTGACCGGCAAGATCCACATTATTAATCTTTGACCTTTTTTAACTCAAATCCATTGGTGGAATTCGGTCCTCACATTTTGCATACTCAACTACCTCTAGCGCCTGCACTATTAGCAAAACCGAGTAGCCCAGCTGGTCTGTAAATGATATAATTAGATAGACCCTTAGAACTCACCATAAATTGTGTAGCGTCCAAGGGGTGATTTTTCACCAAACGGCGCTCTACAAATTATCCAATTATTATTATTATTATTACTTCCTTGGTACATACACTGCGAGAATATTATTATTTTATTTATCATCAGATTCCGCCGACCCTACCTGTGAAAAACGCTTGCGATTTCTTGTGGTTCGTAGTTTTGTCTTACAATTTTCAACAAATTTTTATATCAGACATCAAAAGTTAAAGGTCATAATAGCGTACATTAAAAATATTATCAGTTTCGTTCTAACGTTCGTCACCATCGAACAGCGCCATCTGTTACTAAGTAATCAAAATTGAAGATTGTAAACTTGTCGGTCAACAGATGTCTCTCAATAACATCCTTCATCCTAAACAATATTCGTAGTAACATAACCAAGAAATATCGTGAATTATTTTGATAGTTTGTGTATATTCGCAGAAATTAAATAGAAAATGGTTTTAATGGAGTCATAAAATTTTATGTGATGGTGCCCATGACTGATGGCTTCACAAATACAACATGGACCCATCATGCAACAAAAGTTAGAGGAAATCGACTATGATGAAATTCAGAAAATACAAGTAAGTTTGCAGCTTATTTTCAATAACAAGCTGTCAAATGAATGCTTAATATATTACTCCTAGCCGCACAAAGATTTCTATTGAGAATAAATTATCCTATATTTCTTTTGATCGAAAAATATTGCGAAGAAAAATGGTTGTCAAGCCTCTGTAAATAAATATTTATTTGACATCCACAGGTGGTGGGAAAGGGCGCTTTCGGGGTAGTATGGAAAGCACTATGGAGAGGAACTCATGTGGCTGTGAAACATATAAATTCCGAGGCAGAACGAAAGGCATTTAGTGTAGAAGTCCGGCAGCTGTCAAGAGTGTCTCATCCAAACATAGTGAAGCTGTACGGGGCTTGCACCAAGGGCCATGTTTGCCTCGTCATGGAATTTGCCGAAGGGGGCTCGCTGTACAACGTTCTGCACTGTAATCCCAAACCTAGATATAAGGCCGCCCACGCCATGAGTTGGGCTAGACAATGTGCTGAGGTAATATATATCTAATTCATCTTTTGTATTGTTGTTGTATTTTCTCCAATCTCAATGTTGTACTCTAACTCTATCAGGCACTGTGGTAATTATTAGTATCATGTCTTCCTCGCCTGAACAACGTGCTAAAATGCACTATTTGTTGCACAATATCTGATCCGAGTTCCTATCAATAAGCAGGCAGCAGCATAACCACATCTTGTTATGCTAAACCTTTCCAATTTTATAATATTGAAAATTTTCTGTGAAGCTATGATTCTACCCAAGCCCAAAATTCTGTATAATTTCTCCACCCACAGAGATAGACGTGACGCTGATAAAGAGCAAACAATAGTGTCTGTTTACTTTTTATGTGTGGATCCTCATAAGATATTCTGTTTGCTTGCAATAAACATATTTATTTTTGTATGAATGGGTACCTCAAATCTAACGACGGGCAAAGGTCATAGAATATGTGCCTTTGTGTTATTTAATATTATCGTAACTTAAATCCCCATTATTTATTAAAGACGCATGTTATTGCAACCACCTCCCTGAGACCTTCAGCATCAAGATAGGGTCCAACTAAAATTTGCATGGTCAACCATAGCACTGACAGTTTTGTTATGTACAGGAAGGTGGTTTGCATAAAATGTTGATATGGTTTAATAATTTTTTGTAATTTTCCCCCAATCGATGTTTAGTAGTTGATAATATCATTAGTTTTCTCGTTTTTTCTATTTTTCATGTGTGAATAATTATGTTTTGTAAAATCATTATGTACTTACACATATCTAATGTAATAAAGAAGTGTTCAGGGCTGGATTATATATCGGGGTAATATGTCGGGGCCGCTAGGCCATGCACGTCTCAGGGCCCCTTTTCCGCAGGGGCCCCTAGCCGATGCAGGCCCCTAAGCAGTTGCCTACACTGCTTTACGGTTGAATGCTGAAAATGTAAATGTTTTAATATTTTATGTAGGTGACTTGTTATGTTTGTAAATGATTCTATTTATTTGTCAATTCATTGTATTTAATTTGTTTGATAATTTTCAGGGGGTTGCATATTTACATTCAATGACTTGTTATGTTTGTAAATGATTCTATTTATTTTTAAATTCATTGTACTTAATCTGTTTGATCATTTTCAGGGGGTTGCATATTTACATTCAGTGACTTGTTATGTTTGTAAATGATTCTATTTATTTTTAAATTCATTGTACTTAATCTGTTTGATCATTTTCAGGGGGTTGCATATTTACATTCAGTGACTTGTTATGTTTGTAAATGATTCTATTTATTTATCAATTCATAATACTTAATCTGTTTGATAATTTTCAGGGGGTTGCATATTTACATTCAGTGACTTGTTATGTTTGTAAATGATTCTATTTATTTATCAATTCATAATACTTAATCTGTTTGATAATTTTCAGGGGGTTGCATATTTACATTCAATGCGCCCAAAACCACTTATTCACCGAGACCTGAAGCCACCAAACCTGCTGCTGGTGATGGGTGGGTTGAGGTTAAAGATCTGTGATTTTGGTACAGCGGCCGATAAGGCAACATATATGACCAATAATAAAGGGAGTGCAGCTTGGATGGCACCTGAGGTATTATTTTTTATTTTTTAAAGAAAGGCGAATAAGGTTTACGAATTACTTGATAATATAAAAAAAAACTTCTATTGCCGTCATTATAAGCGGGAAATGTTGCTTGTGCAATGATGAAGGACTTAACCGGCAGAGGAATGGAACCTACTACGCCGCAGTGGGAACCCAACATTATTGTGTACTCGCTTATATAATTGTGGTGATTCCCAAACTACATACGATTATTTACGTAGATTCAGATGAACTTGGAAAATGGACTCTAAAACAAGCAAAAAAAGAACAAAATTTTGTTTGATGGAATTAGGTGAAAGTAAATATAGGGGAGAAAAAGGATAACCAAGTCACCGTTACATCTCTGCGAAGGAATTTGAGCAAATAATACAATCACTTTCTTTATTTGGTTGTAGTTTAAACAAAAGCACAATGATAATAATTAACACCGATTCCTTAAACCTCGATTATAATAAGCGAGTTTACAAGCTACTAGCCGGCGTATTCACTATCTGCTAGTAAACTCCTTCAGTGTAAAATCTGCTAGTTAGCTAGTATATGATTACACTGAGCGAGTTCACTAGTAGATAATGAATAAGTTGGCTTATAAACTCGATTACATTAAGTGAGTTTACAAGCTACTAGCCGGAGTGTTCACTATCTACTAGTGAACTCGCTCAATGTAATCGAGGCTTTAAGGTAATTGCCATCAAATGGCAAACATTGAGGATATTATTTTTCCTTCTAAAAATAAAAGCACTTGAACTTATACAATCTACTTAGCGAGGCCGCACACCAGGCATACATTTGTGTTACATTTGTAGCGGGTGCAGTTCGTGGCGAGACGTTGGCCGCGCCACATGTATTCAAGATCGAACGCATTCGTCTTTTGTGGCGCAGTGGATTGCAAAAAAGAAAGACAATTTTGAATTTTATGTGGAGTTTATTGCAGAGGTTAATACAAACCCTATATTATATAATCATGGACTCACTGATTATAGCAATAGACGGATTACAGAAATCATCTGGACCAAAATCCGCAAAAAATTCCATGAAAACTTTTCTTCGTCGAATTGTAACTCTTGCGAAATTTTGAAATTACCATAAATTGCAGAATCTTGATTAAACGGATGAACCCAATAACATCTTTTTTTTCTCATTAATTGCCACATCAAGAAATCCGTGTCGTCAGATGATGTCGACATTTTGTATAAGCCACAATTGTGCGTCCGGTGTGCGTGTACGCGACACATTTACTCCAAGCAAAAATGTAGCATGCATATTGTGGCGACGTAAATGTTGCGTGCATGCAGCGTGTGGCTCCGGTGTGCGGCTCTACTTCTACTTACACTACAGGCTTGTTCGGAAGGTGACGAAACACACTTTCAAAATTTTTAATTCGAAATAAACAAAAATTTTTTTTTAAGTAATTTTAGTAACTTTTTTATGTTTGCATTAAAAAAATGTATATTTAAAAAAACATACATATATTTCTAATATTCAAATTTGATAGTGTATTTCATCACCTTTCAAAAACAGTTTTTTTGTTTTCGGATATGTTCAGAAATATTCAATTTATTTGAATTTTATGAAGGGCGGAAATATTTTTACCTTCTGACAGAATATGCCTGACACCTGAGGGATTGAGAAATCGGTATGAGTTTCCTATATAAATAAGTGAATGAACCATCCGGTACTATATTATGATTTTTCTCATTTCAGGTTTTTGAAGGATCCTCGTATACAGAGAAATGTGATGTGTTCTCGTGGGGAATAATCCTGTGGGAGGTTTTGTCGAGACGGAAACCTTTTGACGAGGTTGGAGGCTCGGCTTTTAGAATAATGTGGGCAGTTCATACAGGTTTGTATACTTTTACATGCTACCTAATTTTTTTGTACCCCATAAAAAAAATACAAAGTACGATTGTCCTCCGTGAATTAGCTCTCGATTAGCAATCCTATCCCTGCGTGCGCAAATTAATTTCATTTGATTAATTTGTGTTACTTCACAATTACAGTATATTATGAGCTCCATCGAAGCCAGAGTTAAGTTATTCTCAAAAACTGGGCGTACAGATAAATAGACACGTAAAACTGGGCGTGCAGATACTTTGATAGTACACAACTGCTAACCCTGTACAAATCACAAGTGCGCCCCACGGTTGAGTTTGGCAGTCTCCTGTGGTCTGGAGCCCCAACATACCTGAAAAAAATCCTCAACTGTGCAGAAATGGGCAGTTCGTTTGATAAATTCTCCTAACTTAACAAACAGATTGCAATCTTTGGAGCACAGGCGTCAGGTGGGAATGCTATCCTTGTTCTACCGGTATTTTAATGGAAGATGCTCTGAGGAACTAGCGTCATTGATCCCTTCAGCATCCGTGCGGGAAACACGCAAAACGCGTGCCTGGCATATATACACAGTTGACATTTGTCATATGAGAATGGGTCGCTTCTTCGACTCGTTCTCGTGTTCAACAGCTCCGCTGTGGAACCATTTGACAGGCTTTGTGTTCATTCAGATGAATGTTCATTCCTTCCTCTCCTCAAAAAGACCACACAGCATCTCAGATGACATAAGCCTTGAGGGAAATTATTTTCCTCAGTGCCTTCTGTGAGGAGTTAAGGGGGTATTTTAGTCAAGTGGTCCATTTTTCGACCATAATCGCTGCAGTGGTTATATAATTAAAATGTACACCTTTATTAATCCAAAGTTTCCGACCGCAATTTGAAAAAAAAGAAAGAAATTTTGGGAATATTTTATTAATTATTTTTTACATGAATCGACAAAAAAGTGAGTTAAGGGGGGGGGGTAAGGTTTTAAAAGTCACTTTTGAAATTTTATTTTTCTAAATGTATAACATGTCGAGAGTATTGTGTCAAAATTTCAAGTAAATCGGAGCAAAACTAACGAAGATAGAGCATTTCAAACGACGGGTCCTCTTGCTCTATTCAAGTATATTTCGAGTATAAAAAACTTTAAATCAATTTTCTCGCAAATAAATTTTTAAAGTTAGTGAACATCATAACTCAAAATTTACTTGACCGATCTTTTTGAAATTTTGTACACAGCTTTTATACATAAATCAACAGTGACAAAAAGTTGTTCTTTTTTTACAATTTTTTTCCATTTTATAATAACAAATTCACCAAAAATTTTAGCAAAAATCGAATTTTTTCCTTCAACATGTTGCAAAAAAAAAAAAACGCTTCGTCACTACCTGGTAAAACATATTACCTTTTAAATTCATTTAGATTTTTTTGTTTCAAATGATTTGTTAACAAGTTATGATGTTCACCCCAAAACTCTTTTTTTCGAGGGGCCCCGGAGATTCGCTCTCACGGACTTATTTATCAATATTTTTAATAAAATTTTTTTTCAAAGATACTTCGGATGTCATACTACAACGTGTATATAAAAGAAATAAGCCAAGATTATTCATATCTCCAAAAAAAAATCTTAAAAAAAATATGCCTTTTTTTCGCCTTTAAAACCCCCCTTAATGATAACGTTTTTAAAGCATTTACCTAATATGTGTGTTTTTATTAACAGTAATTTTAGTTAGAAAATACATAAGGTGAGCCACTTTTAAAACATTTTTTATGTGTGCAAAAAAATTTATATTGAAAAAATTGTATGTTTATTTCGAATTACCAAATTTGAATGCGTATTTCATCTCTATTCAAAAACAGTTTTTAGTTTTCGTATCTGTTCAGAAATATTCCATTTATTTGGGTTTTATTTGTCTGGTCAGTGGTTGAGTGGGCATCGCGTTTGGGTTTCACCCGGGCGTCCCGTGTTCGATTCCTCGGCTGGCCAAGTCCTCCATCACAACACAAGCAATATTTTTGGCTTTCTGTGGTGGTAGTAGGAGATTTTCAAACATTGTTGGGTTATTCGTAACCTGGGAATGTTTGTCTTTCTTTTTAAAAAAAAAAAAAAATGCAAAGCGGATATATTTTGACCTTTGAACAGATCTAGATGTTATTAATCGTTTAATCAAACTTTCTAGGTCAAATTGAGCCGTTTACTATGATGGATGTTTTCGTGTAACTGGCCCGCTCATTTGGAATAAACTTCCCTCAGCTCTTACTGACATCCAGAACTTGACTAAATTTAAACGGGCTTTAAAAACAAAATTATTTATACATCACACCATTCATGAATCCTAACATCTTTTCAATACACGTAATACCTAAGCCATGTTTTCAAGTTTCTGGTAATTGTTTGGTTTCGGTTTCCTCCTATTTGTAATTTTATGTTTAATGTCCGAATTTAATGTCAGAATATTTCTCATTTCTGAACGAAAACTGCCTTCTGTTAGTATATTATATTTTAGTTTTAAAGTTCTTGTTTTGTCCTGTGCCACAATAGCACTGTTATTGTTTATTATTATTGTCCTGTGTGTGTGCTATGACAGCGCTGTTTTTGTTAATTTTTGTTCTCTTGTCATTGTTTTGTAAATACTGTATATTCTTTATTTCATATTATTTTATCAATATTTTGTAATGGACTCGTAAGGAGCATTGTAGGATTTTTTTTTGTTGTGCTGTACAAATGTAACGTTATTATTATTCCAACAAAATAGGCCCGAGGCCTGAGGGATGAAGAAAAAATAACAATTATGTTTTTTCATAAAAAAATAAATTCTGCTAATAAAAGTATGTGGGTACTCGTCTAATGTTTGTTTTTTTTTTAGATATTTGCAAAAAATAATTATTTGATTTTGTTTTCAGGACAGCGACCACCTCTCATAGAGAACTGTCCGCCGCCTATAGAGAACCTCATGACGCAGTGCTGGCAAAAGGTTCCTGCAGAGAGACCCAGCATGCACGAGGTGACCACACTTCACTTTTCTTATTTATTTCTGTACACATAAAAATATCATTCACATCTGCCATAAACGTGACTCTTTTATTTGTTATCTAATTTACTATTACAAATAACTTAGTTTTTAATATTTATTTTGAAAAGTACGTCTCAAGGGGGGAAATAAGTGTAGGACGGCGTATTTTTAGGGACTTTCATGAATTTTTTGGGGTCATTTTACACTTATATTCAAGAGTATATTCCAAAATTTTCAAATATTTTCCTCAAAAAATAACGGAGATATCAGCTGCCGCGCATTGTAAGTCGCCATCCGGCTGGTCAATTTGTGTAACTCCTGGAGGTCACAATTTTCATCCGAAATCAATTTTTTTTTAAATTAGACTTTTTTGTTTCTTCTATTTGAATATTACTCTCACAAAATGATCGAAAATTAATATTTTTTGAGGAATGTGAAAATTTTGTTTGATTTTTACCATTCTTTTGTATGTTTTTTTGCAATATAAAAAAATAGTTAAAATAAAGATATTGTTTAGGATTGAGGTTCAAATAGAGCGTATTTATATAAAGAAACTGAGTTTGATAACGATTGATCAAAAACTGTAGGAGCTAGAGGTTACACAAATTCGAAAAAAGTAGTTTTGAGAAAAACGCGTTTGAAAATAAGAGTGGCAGTAAAGTAGTAGTAGCTCGACCGAGGAACACTCACTCAAACGATTATAACTTTTAAACGGCGTGGAATTTTGGTTTGAAATTTTCAGAATATATTTTTGGTACTACTATTTATTTATGAAAGAAAAAAAAGAATTTTTTGAAGACTCTACACCTATTTCCCCCCTTAACCGGTTGAGTGCCTCGGGGTTTTACGGATGAAACTCGGAAATTTCGCGATGTTTTGACTTTTGACGTAAAGTTTGTTGGTTAATTTTATGCTATGGTATATAATATTTATCGAAATACGTTCCTTGAACAATGAACTACACCTACAAACACTTTTACTTGCGTTTATTTGACAAATTGATAGGTTTATCGATCTTTTTATGACACGCGACGCTTAAAGTTTGACAGTTCGAATCGCGGTAGAAATGCCCATTTCCAAAGTCATTAAAGTGACCAAAGACAATTATTTGAGTGGCTAGAAGTGTTCCTTATATCTGTTACGTCAAGAACAAGAATGCCCCAAGCGATTCTGACCTTGTTCTTCATACATTTTCTTTATACATAAGGTTTAAAATTGCATATCAAAAAGTTTTTTTTTTAAATTTTTTATTCGGCTATAGGGCGCGCACCGGTGCGCGATCGGCACACGACTTGTTAAACAATGTGACATGATAAAATTATCTTCTAAGTTTAGAGATTGTTAGGGGTTTTTGCCCAACTGTAAATTGTTCCATGTGTTTCTTCATGTTATCTAAATATTCATATATCATTTTATTTATGTTCAATAAAAAACACACAAATTTGTTACAGGCCTCTTTAATTTTATTCACACTCTACTAGTTTCAGAAGAACCCTTCCTTCATCAGGGGTATATTAATAAGTCAGGTACGCCTCATATGTCTATATGTCTGGTAATGTTGTAAATGGCTTGAAAAAAGCTTATGGGTCCAAGTGGTTTTAAAACAGTTTTAACCCATAATAAGCTGCTGAATTAATTCTGCAGTATTTATGCGTCCGGCGTGTTGTACAAAAACGTGTTTTACATACTTGTTTTTGAGGAAACACCGAAAAGTCACTCAATATTTACATTGCCAATGTTTACAAATATCTACACCATTCGCTTTAATAATTTCGTTTTTACACATACTTGCTTACAAAAACAAAATACCACAAAAAACAACAATACATGCGATCGGCGTTAATATTCTCCTGATGAAGACAGGGTTCTTTTGAAACCGGTGGAGTGTAAATGAAATTAAAGTTGTCTGTAACAAATTTATGTGTTTTTTATTGTAAATTGTATGCCACAAGTTAATGCTTTTTGCAAAAACATTTTATTAATGTTGACTGTTTAATTTTAGGTGGTGGAAAGTATGAATATGCTGTGTGCATACTTTCCTGGTGCCGACACGCCAATTGAGTATGACAACAGCTACTCCGAGGATGTGATGAGTGAGGAAAGTGATCAGGAAGATGACACATTAGACTATCAGGACAGCTTCCCCACCAGCACCCGGCATCCTGCAGACACCGCCTCCACGGAACAGTCGAATGAATCCCTAGCACTATCCAATCCAGCCGTTAGGAGGAGAACTAACGTATGTCCGCAAATCAGACCTCATAGTTTTGTGGAATCTCAAATAAGTAGACTACAAAGTGGTATGGCTTCCTCCACCCCACCAAGACCCCTAAGTATAGCTATCATGCCACACACTAAAACTCCCGTGGCGTCCTTTGGAACCAACCGAATCGGACAAGTTCAGATCCCGGAACATTTCAAGAAGAACCCTTCTCAGCAAAAATCAAGTCCCACTGAAAATACTCCCACTAGTCATCGAAAAGATTCAACTAAAAGCCCCAATAGATCATTGAATAGCCCCCAAGGCTCCAGCCAACAGCAAGCCCAAGTTGTTCCCTGCTATACGCCCACAAACAGATCGCAGTTAAATCAACACCCATCCGGTGGCAGCACCCCTCAAAACGCCACGCAGCACGAGACTAGATTCATGAATAAAAGTCCC
Source organism: Glyphotaelius pellucidus (assembly GCA_936435175.1). Lineage (NCBI taxonomy): Eukaryota > Metazoa > Arthropoda > Insecta > Trichoptera > Limnephilidae > Glyphotaelius > Glyphotaelius pellucidus. Next base: position 6,452,481 of record OW386537.1, on the reverse strand, counting down.
GTGTACTTCAGCGAGAGCAGCTCGCCGAGGAGGTCGCCCATGCTGAACTACAATGTGGGCAATATGAACCCGCGCCACACTGACATCGAGACCTACTGGAACCAAGAGCATGAGAGCAGCAATAGATCACCTATGAGAAATACCTTGTCGCCTAATCCAAACACTTACTTCTATCCTCAGAGTCAAGACAACTGGAATAGTAGCCCCGGAGAGCGGAGTAACGAGGGATATTGGAGTCAAGTAGCTTCGTCTAACGAAGGCGGCGTATACAATCAGCCGCTGTTGAATGGCAATGTTCGTGACGTGTTCCCTGGCGGACTCTTAGCCGTTCCGGATCCTAGATTACAAGCACCTTTACAAATTAATGTCAACCCCGTTAGTATTCAGTATTCTTCATAATTGCTTCATGGCTCATGGTGGCTTTACAGCGCATTTTCATTTTGTTTCTACACACAATTACACACATATTACACTCACACACCCCAACCAGAGTTCTTTATTTCTTTTCATTTTCAATAACAAATATTTAAAATTTATACTAACTGATTTTTTTTTTACACTTTTCCATGATTTGTTTATTAATATATAATTTAACGCATAATGGGACCGACAGACTTAGCTATAAAAAATCATTTGGCTTGGCGTATTTCGGCATATCACTTGCCGTACATTCCCAATGGGAATATATGGCAAGTGATATTCTGAAATAGGCCAAGCCAAATGATCTTTTAGAACTAAGTGTTGCGGCCTCCTAAAGCTTAGAATAATAACAATAAAACTAAAAAAAATTACCTAAAAATGATAAGTTATTATCTATATATCTAATAATTTAATGGTTTTTTGGCATAACGTAAAATAAGTGCTGTCAATTTTTTTATTCTCCGGTTTAAAAAATATGCGTGGGAAAAGATGATGTCATGAAATAAATTCAATGTATGTAAATTTTTTTTCTCAAAACAACTCCAATATACTTTTGCTGTTATACATGTCTATCTATGATTAAGCGATGCAAGCATTTATATAATGATTTTAATCTGCTATTAACATTTTGCGATCAATTATTCTAACGTCTAAATAATGACCTTTAATCAATCTTCTATACATATTATCTAAGTAACAGATGTTCATTTAAATCCGCTTGTTACCCTTCCAACTTATCTATCAGTATCTCAGAAGAAGTTAAATGACAATAGAGACCTCTGTTAGTAATGCCAAAAAGTTGATGTCATCCAAAATGACTCACTGTTTGAATTGGTGATGTGCAATTGGCAACACATACTGAACAGATGAAACGATTGAAGTGTGTGTTGCAGGCGTGTCTGTGTGCCCAAAGTCAAGATCAATAGATCTTCAATATCTTTGGCATGTCTGGGACGCAGGAGTCAAAAGGAATTTTGTAAATTTATGACATCAGTTTTCGTTTAAATCAGCGGTATCAATCGCATTTCTAGAGATTTTCTATTTGGTGGTGTCAAACAACTATATATTGGTTTAGATTTTCACTAACAATCTAATTGATAGCCAGGATTTCACTTTTTCATCATCATCATCTTTTCTTTCCCTTATCCTATTTGGGTCGAGGACCCACTGCATCGACGAGGCTCCTCCATACGTCCCTCCGTCTTGTGCTGTCTCCGTATTGTTCGGCCTCCGTCCATGGCAGTCCCATCCTCTCCTCACACAGTTTCTGGAGTTGCCTCGCCCAACTGTGTCTGGGGCAACCCACTGGACGTCTACCCTCTGGAATCGCACTTAGTATTTTCCTCGGAATTCGGTATCAGACATTCTTAATACATGCCCAAGCCATCTTAGTTTTTCAAGCGATTTTTCTATGAAGAGTAGCAGTGGTTCAATGTTTGGATCGTCTCGGATCGTTGAGTTTCTTATATGATCCCATTTCTTAACCCCTGCCACTCCTTTCAAGTACCTCATTTCGGCAGCTTGGACTCTAGAGCGTGTTTGTTCGTTTAGCATCATATCTAGTGGCCATAGATGAGCGTCGGGCAGTATACTGTTTTGAACACTGCCATCTTTGTGTTGATACTGAGCTCGGCTTTCCTTATCACTGAGCTGTAGAGAGGACTCATCACACCGCTTGCCGCACTAATTCTTCGATTAATTTCTCTGTCTTGCTGTCCATCGCTGGAGAATTCAACCCCGAGGTATTTGAATCTGTCCACCTGTTTCAACCTGAGTCCCATTAGCGAGTATGTTGCACTAAGTTTGGCTCCTTCCTACAACGATCACCTCTGTTTACTTAAACTTTTTCAAAATTTTAATCTAAATTATATCTTTTTAAGTGGGTTCCTCATTGCTTAGGATCGTGACCCCAAATTTTTTCATGGTGGAAAAGGCTTCTCGATTCCTCGCAGTTCTGCACTGCGTGGAGACCTGCGGACACCGATGTACCGGACGCCAGTGATACTTGGTCACTCCAGCGCATTCCTCTGCTTCTCTTGCCTTCCACTTTACAATTGACTATGAGTTTCTCCAGGTTGAAGTACTCAGTTTGGCGAGCAATGTGTCCAAAATATCTTAAAAAACGTTGAAAGCAGGTGGCTGAATTTCTGTTGTGGATGCTTAGCTTTTACAGAATGGTCACATTTGTGCGTCTGGCTGTCCATTGAATCCTGAGTATTTTTCTCCCGCACCAAATTTTGAGGGCATCTATCTGCTTTCTTTTGCTGACTCTTTCCACACTGTCTAGAAATATGGGGGAAATCAGCACCCGGACGAGTCTTATCTTAGTGATCTTCGCTATGCCTGTCACTCTATATCTTTTGCATTTTGCTAATGGTGTCTTTTGTCAGGAAAATCATTATTTTCACTAATAAATTATACTAGCAGTACCTAGCAGCAAAAACCTGCGGGCGGCATTTGGTTCGCCTTTGTCCAGTTAGTGTTTGTGTTTGACCATTTATTCCAATAGGAACTGGTTTCAAAAATAGCCTGTTCCTCGGATCCACTGTCATCGAGTGATAGTCAAAGTCAAAGTAACCGAGAGAGGGAATGATGTCATATGTAAAATATAGCCGCACGATACAACTACGTATACTGTCAACCTTTCCATATCCGGAGAGATGCTACTTTTTAACAAATTCGTGGCAGTTATACCTAGAGGGGGCAAGTTCCCGTTGACGAAAGTGGCGCCACAATTACAACGGTAGCTTTGTTTGGAATTCCACGTACACAGATGTTATTTGTGGCGTGACGCGTACGGCGTGGCCGTACTGGGTTCTGAAATTCAACCACGCAGACATTACCGTATTAATACTGATCGATTAGTGAAGAATATGTTTTTCTTAAAGTTTATAATAAAAATGACTTATGATTAAAAAGTCGGGAATATTTTTTTTCATGGATTTTGGCCGTAACTCAAATGCCATCCATTTTTTTGTTGTTGGCAAAACTATGATTCGTAATCAACACCACAAATACATAAATGAAGAAAAAATCAGAACTACACAAGAATTTGTTTTAAAACATCCTTTTCAGCACCCAATGACTTGCACTCTAATAGTTATCGATTATAAAGATAACACAACTAAATTAATCAGAAAACCACCCTAAAGCTGATTTTTTCTAAAGGGGTGGTAACAAACGGTCTATTGGTTTTGCTATATAAGATTATAATTTATTTCTGTATATTATTGGTTTTTCGTAAATGTGTATTAAGTTTTACACAACTGATTAACAACCATTTACCCTATATAAATTTTACAGAACCATGTAGGGTAAATGTTGTTAATTAGTTGTTGTAAAATTTAAAAAAACATTTGTTAATAAGGCCCTGTATGTATAATGACAAGGGTTCGATGACAACTCAGAATCAAGTCAACTCAACACCTCTTTGAAATGTCATTAAAAGCTACGAAAAAAAATTGAAAAATAGCCCATAACCTAACCTATTTAATCAATTTTTTTCATCGCTTTTAATGGCTTTACAAGGGAAGTGTTGAGTTGAGTTCAATCTGAGTTGTCCGTTCACCATTGACAAGTAAGTCAATTTATATCTTGATTTTTAAAAATTGTGTGAGTTTTAATTTTAAATATTTTATTTTTATTTTGGAATATCACATGTTATTATTTTGCTGTTCAAAGCACACTTTTACGCAACTTGTGCATGGCAGCCCTAAGTATCCATTGATGCAGCTGATATCCCATAAGCTTCTTTACTCACCCCATTTAAATGTTTACCATAGAATACTGTGAATAGAAGCTTCAATTCATCTTATAGCCTTGGATCTCAAATATTTTGTAGCATCCCCATTATATTAAATTTATTTATTTGTGTATTAAATATATTTATTAATTATGTATTCATGTATTAAAAATATTTATTCATACATTAAATATATTTATTAATATATTAAATATATTTATTCATTTATTAAATATATGTATTCATTTATTAAATATATATATTAATATATTTTTTGTATGAGCTTTGTGTACATTTTTTGCTAGTTATTAATGACGTATGATCACTTTGAATAATAAACCCTCAAACATGATTAGCAACAGCCATAAATAATGGAAACAAGGGAGATGGGCCATGAATATCGATATATCAGCTCTAGATATGGCGTGACTTACAAATTCGGTTGAATAATTCGGCCCACCTGTGAGTAATTTATAATTAAACTCCCCATCTGATTCCGTTACCTCGTTTCGAAAGCATAATATCTTAGGTGACAAATTTGGTCCTTGCAAACTAACGGAAGATAAAAAGCAATGTTTCTTGCGATGTAAAATAAAGCACTTTCTTTTAAATGTTTTCATAACCCAAATTTTCGAACCAATAATTTTGTTTTCGGTGCCATTTGTAACATTCACATGCCTTGTCTAGACTTTGTCGGTGGATGATCATGAACCTTTATTAGTATGAAACCGCACGCATAAAAGTATCGCCAATATGTTCTCCCGTACTACAGCTAATCAAATCCACGCAGCGGCACCCTGCCTTTCTACCCTATACCAGATGCATGACAATGATGCAAGATAATTTGGAGGCGAGTTTGAGTACCTCAATCTTTGGGAATCATTTATTGGATAACCAACACCTCTGCTGTAGGTCACCCCAAGCGGTTCGTTAAATTTGGTGACTTAGCAGGGGTGCCCGGGTTCATGATGTGAGGTTTGTCCAGATCTTGGCAGCGGACACGTCTGCCCAAAAACTGCATGGCAGGCCGGATCGGGAGAGACTGGTGAAGGGAGACCTTTTGACCTCTCTGGCAGGACTCTCTCGGAACATCGCCTTGCATCTGCCGTGGGAGGGATAGATTCGTCCGTCACTCCTGAACGGACAAACTCCCAGATTTCTACCCATCCCTCACATTTTTTTCCTTCCCGGAACTACCTGTCCTTCCTTTCCTCGGGAGACTCTCTGTGGAGGGATCTGCTGTGTGCAGCATCCCCAAAGATGGCATAGCCCCTGAGGGGAATTATTTTTCTCAGGGCCTCTTGTGCTTGTGTAAAAAAAAAAAATTACTTTCATTGACTTCGCCGCTTTGATAGTTTGCACACTTTGGTCGTGGCTCAGTGACAGGCGGCACATTTTCATTTCTCCCATATCTCCTTTTTTCTATTATCAATGGTCACAGTATATGTATCTGCACACGGCATGATTTAAGTAATTTATCATAATTCTTACTAATAATGTATCTCTTCCACACTACACATAACAACACAAAATTGTAAAAGTATATCAACGTGCTAATACGCTTTATTTTTCGCTGTGTAGAATGCCTGGGATCTGACCAACGATGAAGAGGATGAGCTGGCAGAAAGCCTGGAGATGAGGAACATGGCCGGCTTTGACAAAATTATGAGACAGGAGGAGAAAGGTAGGAATTTTATCATTTCTGGAGCTGTTGTAGAGTTAAATGTAGTGCCTACGTAGGGATTTTTTTATTTGTCGATAGCCTTGTTTATCTGTCAATAGCCTTGCGGCCACTTGTTCGAATTGAAATGAATCCTGCAGCACATCATTGGGGTACAACTCTTGAATAGTTTTGGCCGTCTTTGGGAATGTGAAGATTTCGCCAATATTGTAATATTTGTTATCATTATTGTTATCATTTGATTTCACTGGTATTATAAATGTTGTAATATTTTGTTATCTAGTTTCCTTTTGATGTACAGGTATTTAATCAAATATAATATTTTAAACCGGCTTTATCTAAAGTTATTATTCAAATAAAAAAAAAATTTTCAACAATTCAAATTTTGATATCTCAAAACTTGTGGGTTCCGCGACTTTTCGACCCGTGACAAAATATCCCCTACAAAATATCCCCCACAAAATACCCCCGACAAAATATCCCTTACAAAATACCCCCGACAAAATATCTCCGACAATATATCCCTGACAAAATACCCCCGACAAAATATCTCCGACAATATATCCCTGACTAAATACCCCCGACAAAATATCTCCGACAATATATCCCTGACAAAATACCCCCGACAAAATATCTCCGACAATATATCCCTGACAAAATACCCCCGACAAAATATCTCCGACAATATATCCCTGACAAAATACCCCCGACAAAATATCTCCGACAATATATCCCTGACAAAATACCCCTGACAAAATATCCCCGACAAAATATCCCTGACAAAATATCCCCGACAAAATATCCCCGACAAAATATCCCCGACAAAATATCCTACAGACAAAACATTCCCCAACAAAATATCTACTAAAACCTATCCTAACCTAACCTTAATTTACATTTTACTATTGTTGATAGATATGTATGAATATATGAATTTATTGTCTTTACAGAATGTCTGTATTATTTTTGTCCCATTTTACTATTTTTGAACAATAATTTATTGTCTTTACAGGATGTCTGTATTATTTTTGTCCTATTTTTTTGTTAGGTCAGGATAGATTTTAGTAGATATTTTGTTGGGGGATGTTTTGTCCGTAGAATATTTTGTCGGGATATTTTTTCGTGGATATTTTGTCGTGGGATGCAAACGCGCAGTACCAAACTTGTGTGTGGTTTAATGACTTTTGCCTGAACATAAACAACATATTTGTAACCTTCAATATTTTTATAGTGGAATAACTTATCTTAAATTCATCGTTTAATGTCTTCAATTTTTAAATATTACAATTTGAGGTTTTGTTCAATAAGTTAATCCCCTTCAAAAGTATTGCATTTTCGTCATATACTGTGAAAAGTCAATAGATAATGCATATTAAAATTTTAAAAAAATTGATATATTTATCCAACACTATCTGAATTCTGAGAATCTTGCAATCATACACAAAGATAGCGACCAAAAAATGTGCGGATGATGTTGGTGCGTAGTTCTTAGTCGAAGTATGATACAGTTAAAATTGATCGTAGTTGATAAGGTTGAATTAACACAGTGGTCAGAATAATACCCTAGCGAGGCAGACGTCCTGGGTTCACATGCGATCGACATTGGTTCTGTTTCCAAAAACAGACATATTTTGTGTCAGGATTTTTTCAAAAACAAACTCACTCTCGTATGGAGCAGGTTGTAAAGGGATTGGGTAACGCAGGGTCTCCTCTGACCGAAAGCACGAACATTTGCTTACACATTACTATAAACATTGGCAACGGGGGCGTGGCCTTATTGCAGACGCATACAAAATGTACAAGGCCACGCCCCCATTTTTTTCGAAAATTCTGTTTTTTTGTTTGAAGATTTTCAGGAATTCGGTGCAGTGCACTGCCAAACTGAAATTTCCTAAAAATCTTCATAATAAAACCGATAAAAAAAAAAGTTTTTGGCTACAACAACACCAATAAGGCCAATTTTTTTTAAATATTACCACTAGCATACCCAAAAGACACAAGCCGCCATGTTTCTTCATGCGTACACCTCAATTATATGGTTTTCTTGATCGTGCCATGTTTTCGAGGGGTCTTATATTCTGCTAACACTAATTTGCTCTGTCCACGCCTCCTAAGCGTCCTTTTCTTAATCTTGTTAATCACGCTTAATCTGTCTTCTTTTATTTTCGGATCTCTTCATTTTTCAACTACAACTATGTTTTCAACTATTTCAACTTCAACTATGTTTTTAACTACAACTATGTTTTCAACTATTTCAACTTCAATTACGTTTTCAACTACAACTGTGTTTTCAACTATTTCAACTTCAACTATGTTTTCAACTACAACTACGTTTTCAACTATTTCAACTTAAACTGTGTTTTCAACTACAACGATCATATCTAAATATTTTTACCACACATTCTTCTGAAATTTTAGAATATTTACAAAAAACTGTTGTTAAAAATATTTTCATAAATAACACATTTTCGCTTGCCAGAAATATAGTTTATGTTAAATACATTGTATTGATAGATTTTTTTGGTTGGAAATCCATTGGCTTTCAAATTGGATGTCGCCGTCGCCACCCGACCTCCCAATATTGTTTACGAAAAATCTTTCTCAATTATCTGATCGCGTTTTAAAAGACGTTCTCCCGTTCCGCAATCCGGTCAATCCGCACTCCAGTTATGCGTTGCCGATCGACAGAGATCCTTCTTGGAAATGGACAACATCGCCGAGGAATTTCATCCAAAACCTTTGGCCGTCCAATGGTCCTTGGACGGGCGTCGCTACTCGCGTTATTTCCGTTCGCCGCGACGCCAGCAGCGGGCGGCGTCCTTCTGGGAAGTGCCGGTGATATCACCTGACACCGCATCACGCTGACACCCTGACACTGCGACACTCCGATACTCCGATCAGCGCTAATCGCTGAATCACCCGAGGGAATGCGCTCTATTTCAACCCGCTCGGTGGACCACTATACAGGGTGTGTCAAGACCTTTTAACCAGATTTAACCATCGATTCCTGGGCTTATATGGAGTAAAGAATTGAATATCATTTTGCTGTCGGCTGCAAATATTACGACTTTTCAATAAAATCCAAATAAATTAAATATTTCTGAACGGATACGAAAACTAAAAACTGTTTTGAAAGGTAATGAAATACGTTGTCATATTTTACACAATTCGAAATAATTTTTGAAATATAAAAATTTTCAATGTAAAAATAAAAAAGTTTAAAAAATTGCTCACCTTAGGTTTTTTCTAACTAAAATTACTGATAACGAAAAAAATACACATATCTTATTAGATATCGTCAACTACCTTTTTGTGGCTTCATGTAAAAATAATTGTTAAAAAATTCATAATTATTTTTTTTTCAAATTGTGGCGGGAAACTTTGGATTCGTAAAAGCGTACATTGTAATTGTTTTGTGGTTACTTTTAGATTTGAGTGTAGAGCTTGGTGTTTTCTCTTTCTAACACTGTTTAGATCATATTTCTAACCATTATATTAAGTGAGAAACAACGATTTCTATGAGACCTATGTGAGTTTTTCCGAAAACCGAACAAATTAGCCTGAGGGGTTAAAAACAAAACATTTTTTCTACCATATGTCGCCATTTGATACAACCTTTTGTATCACGTGAAGCGGCGTTGTGTAGATGACGGAGCGTGTACTTGGACGTAGTTGTGGATCCTAGTAAAGAATCGATCGAATTGTGATTAAACATCATCAAACACTGCTTTAAAATGTCCATTCGTTTGCGTTTTTTGTCATCTGCACGGCAATCGTGATACCCTTCGCCCAGATCACACGAATCTTCATGCTTGTTCACACCAATCATGCTTTTTCACACCAGTCTTCATGCTTTTTCACACCAGTCTTCATGCTTTTTCATACCAATCATGCTTTTTCACACCAGTCTTCATGCTTTTTCACACCAATCTTCATGCTTTTTCACACCAGTCTTCAAGCTTTTTCACACCAATCTTCATGCTTTTTCAAACCAATCTTCATGTTTTTTCACACAAGTCTTCATGCTTTTTCACACCAATCTTCATGCTTTTTCACACAAATCTTCGTCCATTTTTACACTAATCTTCATGCTTTTTCACATCAATCTTTATGCTTTTTAACACCAATCTTCATGCATTTTCACACCAATCTTCGTGCATTTTCACACTAATCTTCATGCTTTTTCACACTAATCTTCACGCTTTTTCACACCAATCTTCATGCAGGACTCCTCTCAATCAGGAATTATGTGAAGCCGCCGCTATCCGAATTTATACCGATTTCTTATACATCTCCCTTAAACATTTGAAGTTTTTAAGCTCTTATAAAAATATATGTTATTTTTGAAGATAATATCTAGATACGTTCCACGCCGAAACGCAAATTATATAAAATTCCCTCGATATATAAAAATCGCAAAGTATGCTCCGAAAATTATTTAAAACAAGTCTATTTCTATTATTTTACAAGTTATATTTGTGAAAAAATTCACAATGTTTCTTTAAGTGATACTTAGGTTACCTTCCACGATATTTTTGCTCTATTTTAAACGAGTCATGTTTTATTAAGCATTTTCGTAATTTTCGCTTCAATTTTATCATTGAAAATATTAGCGCGCTCTGTCCAATATTCGTAATTACATATCTCATCATCTTCTTCTTTTGAGCCGGGAAGCGTCGCCTTAAAGGCCTTAGTTATCTTGTGCACATGTAGTTGGCGTTCTTCAAAACGATATCTTGGAGTGATTCGATGATTTCCTCAATGGTGGCCTCAATGGGGTGCCCGGAGCGCGGTTCATCGTTTATTCTGATATGGCTACGTTAAAACTCATTAATACAGTAATGAACAGTCTTCAACGTTGGTGAAGAGTCCCTAAAAACTTCTTCCAACTAGGCTTTAATCTGCACGACCGTTAACAAAATAAAATAAAATAGTTTGTCCTCTTTCCTAGTTTTTTATTCACGTTTACGAAAGAGCAAAAGTGATGCAACTTCAACGGTTGTCAAACCCTAACTATTTATCTGAAATTTCGTCAGACCTTGTTCGACGAATCAAAAACAATGAATTGTAAACAATTTTTAAATTGTAATCGAAACTTCGAAATATTCCAAAAATTACGAAAGATATGAGAATAGGAAACTTTATTACTAGATACAAAAAGAAAACAAATTCAATATCTTTGTCCAACTGGTATTACTAAAACAATACCCTAATGGTAATCGCGTATCAAGGGGAAGATCGATGGAAAACTTGAAAAAGAAAAAAGCAGCACTTATGGCTTCGAGAATTGCGTGACTAGAACGACTCCAGAGAAGTTTGCCCTCATGATGATGAACCTCTCATAGAAAAGGGGATCAGAATTAGAATATTGTCATGACGTCATTCTTATCTATCGAAGACCAATCTGAACGGAAACCTTACGTGAAAAACAATTAGCGTTACGTGTGTAACTCATACGTGCAAGTTTCTGCGCCTAGATTTGTTATTTTGATAAGCGATTTCGGCGATAAATTAAATTAAGTTATCTATTTTTTTTAATATACCACAGTACTTTAAAACCATACCTAGCCATTTACGGGTTATGACAAAATTAAAAAATCCTACGAAAAAGGCAGGAAAGGGGGTAGCTTTAAAAGCAAATAAACTAGTATAAGTAGGTACTCGTATATGAAGTTAATGTATGATATTCCTTTTTCTATACTAAAATTATAAATGCGAAAGTGAGTGTGTTTGTTTGTTACGCTTTCACGCCTAAACCACTAAACCGATTTTAAAAATTCTTTCGCCAATAGAAAGCTACATTATCAGCGAGTAACATAGGCTGTATATAATGGTAAGCTCTGGCGTTATGAAATTTGTATAAATGAAAATGTGTATTTCATATATTTTAGCGTCAGGTAGGAAAGGCAAGGGGAAGGTGGGGTTCGCGGAGAGGGAAGAGACGAGGGAGGGGGAAGGTGGAGAAGGTGGGAAGGAACGGGGACGCATGGGAAAGGACATTATGTATTGCTAATTGCTACAGTAACTTCCCCCAAATACCATGGGTAAAAGCTAGTTATTTTCTCCGCCTAGTAAATTTCTCCGCCTCAAACGCCTTTGGCTGCTGTCTGTGTGTAAAACAGAATTTCTACCCTTACAGAAGAAAACAAATCGTGTACCCCTTTCAGCCCTGATATGTTTTTTTCTTTAAACTTTCCCCTTACGGTTAAAATTCCCCGACCACTGAGGCCGAGGAGTAATTGCTGAGGAACACCTAAAATATGAATTCTATGTTTAGTAGATTTACGGCTGTAATAATAATATTTGGCTGATTTATATAGCGCCGTTTTCGTGAAAAATCATGCTGAAAATATTGCTGGGCGATATTGAAATAATTACAGACATGTCAAATGAGGTGTGTAAAAGCAAAGGCAGCAATCTCCAAAATATCGGAAAAAAGTTGTAAATGCAGTTTCATAGTGATTCGAATTGAGAACCTAAATTCAATTTGCAAATCTGGTTAGTTACAAACTCAGCTTTCTCCCATCAAAATCAGAGCTTGAAAATTCGTATCAAAAGCAAAGATATCAAAGTGTTTTCGGCCTTTTATTTCAAAAAACAAAAGTGGAGGTTGCTGCCTTTGCTTCTACACGCCTCAAATAATGATACAGCACCTACAAGAAAGGATTAAAATGATAAATTTTCTGTACTTTGGACTTTTCTGTACCAATGGGACCGGAAAATTAAAACAAAATGATCCCCTCCTTTTATAAAACGTAAACCTTTGCATATACAGTGCAATATGTTTTTTCCTGAACGAACGGTCATATATATGCTGAAGTATAAGTATTATAAGTATATCACCGATTCAACGATCTCGATAATCCATGTCCATACTTAATATTATAAATGCGAAACTGCTCGAGTTTGTTTATGACCTTTTCGCGCATAACACAATATAAAGACTTTAATAATTCTTTCACCAATAGAAAGCTAAATTATTTGCGCAGACTACAGGTTGTATATGATGTTAAGCTCTGGCGTTATGAAATTATAAATATTAATATATTATATTTTTTATACGTTTTCTGTCGCTAACAAAAGCGAGTTTTTGCTAACGTCTGAAAAAAATCTTTTCCATGGAAACAATGTTGATATATTTTTGGGCTCTATGCTGGTAGGTACTCAGTCTACTGGTCAGCTACTACTGCAGAAAAATCAAATATTAGAATTCGTATTTTTTTTGGACAAGCTTGGAATAAATTTCAGATGAGAGTTCCTACATTAAAAATATAATTTCTCCAGGGTGAATTGCCTAAAACAAAAAAAAAAATAATAATTCGTAACGATTATAAAGACTGAATAATAAATAGTGTAATTTTTTTATTATTTTAACAAACTTCCAAATATTTAATTAAAAATAAACAATCAAATAAGTAAGCGCATAAATTCCGAACGAATGAACAAAATTGTATAATTCTTTTTTTCTTTGAGCTATAGCTTTATGAAATTTAGGTGGCAGGCGAGATGTTTGAAAACTGAATGTAAGGGAATGAATGTATGGAATGCGGGAGGGGGTGGGGGTGGGGAGGAGGGGGGATAATTGATAAGTTCAACCGCTATAGTAATTTCCCGTAATACCATGCGAGCGAAGCCGCGGGGAAAAGCTAGTGCATAATAAATATAACTTATCACGTGCCAGTTCATTCTAAAATGAAGTACCTACAGTGATTTTATCAATTGATTTCTGCTAATTCATATAATATTTTAGCTGACAAGATGCACGCCATCGCAATTGATTATCATCTAGTTATGTTGTGTGGTTGCGCAAATCATGATTGACTTTCCACATTACCACGCGCGAGCTGCTAACTGACTAACACGCTGTCAACACGGAATGGATGCTCCATAATCTGTTCTCATGTGCTACTTCGATACTTCCAGTATAGTTTACTATGCAAATTTTTCGATTTTCGTAAAATTTTCATTGAATTTTTTTGTTTTTGTTTCGGTTATACGCAAAAATATCATTTTCTGAGATGTAAAACGTGATTTGATTTGTATTTTGTATCAGTTACCTATAAGCAAAAGTAAAATTTTCCGAGCTGTAAAGCGTGGTTTAGTCTTCATTTCGTTTCAGTTATATGTAAAGTAACATTTTCCAAGATGTACAGTGTAGATTGATTTTGTATCAGTTATATGTTAAAGTAACATTTTCCGAGGTGTAAAACGTAGATTAATTTTGACTTCGTTTCAGTTATATTTATTTATTTATTTACGCTTTTTTTTACATGAATACCGCACAAGAGTCCCAACTGCTCCCGTCTGGAGCCAGTGAGACTATGGCATCCCCAATTGGAGTATGTTGTGAGGCTGAAGGTAGAGGGGAGGGGAAGGAGATGAGGAAGAGTAAGGTGGGAAGTACCTGGCTATTCAGATCTGGTCACCAAACACGGCTAAAGCCATTTCAAGCAACGTTTCAATTCTGAACGGTTGTCTTACACCAGGGCGATACTGAGAGTATCTTCCACTCTGGAACGTGCCGCAAATATACTATATATATATTTTTTTAAATGAATAAATTGTGAAATAACACAAATTAATCAAATAAAATTTATTTGCCACGCCGGGATTCGATCCCGCGACCTTCGGAATGCTAGTCAAACGCCTTACCGCTGGACTACGCCGGCCGTCATTTAGGCTTTTACATATACATAACAATATTTACGAAATTATACTTGTAAATAGTGCAGGAAACAACTGTTTAAAACACTTGTACAAAAATAATTATAAAGTAAAAACATTATTGAATTTGATCCACACAGTGGTATGTAGGTACAAAATATAAAAATATATAAAAAATAAAAAATCCAAAACAGCTTTTTTTCTTTCAGCCGACAAAATACAATTTAAATAGTTTATCTAAATATTCCCATACTTGATAAAAAAAACTTCAATAAGGTATGCTTTTATATTAAAATTGATGTACTAAATATATCAACAACATCGGAGTAACGTGTGAAAGTAACATTTTCAGAGATGCAAAGCGTGGATTAATTATGATTTCGTTTCAGTTATACACTTAAGTAATATTTTCTGAGATGTAAAACGTAGATTAATTTTGATTTTGTTTCAGTTATACGCTAGAGTAATTTATTTTTTTAAATTATTGGAAAACATGTCAAATCTTTGTCTTTCATCTTACCGGCGTCTTTTTCGTGCTGTTTTTTTGTCTTTTTTCCGTTACCATGAAATAACTAATATTACGGCACATTGGACAATTAGATATTGCGTTGATATTTCGAAACGGATCTGAATAGTCGGGTTCTTCCCCACCTTCCTCTTCCCCATCTCCTTTCTCTCCCCACTACCTTCAGCCTCACAACATACCCCAATTAGGAATGCCATAGTCTCACTGGCTCCTGACGGGAGCAGTTGGGCTCTTGTGCGGTATTCATATTAAAAAAAATCTCGGAAAATGTTGCTTTACCGAAATGAAACAGAATCAAAATTAATCCACGCTTTACAACTCGGAAAATGTTACTTTAGCGTATAAGTTAAACAAAATCAAAATTAATCCACGTTTTACATCTCGGAAAATGTTACTTTAACACTTAAAGTAACATTTCCGAGATGTAAAACGTGGATTAATTTGGATTTTGTATTAGATAAAGTAACATTTTCCGAGATTTAAATCGTGGATTAATTTAGATCTTGTATCAGTTAAAGTTTAATTGATTCAAAATCTAAATTTATCCACGTTTTACATCTCGAAAAATGTTACTTTAGCGTATAACTGAAACAAAATTAATCGACGGTTTACATCTCGGAAAATGTTACTTTAGCTATAGGTAACTGAAGCAAAATCCAAAATGTTGTTTTTGAGTTTAACCGAAACAAAAACAAACGATGGATGTTTTACGAGTACATTTCGGAAAATGTAACTTTCGCGTACAAGTGAAAGAAGACTGACGTGAAGTAATAATGTGTATGAATAATTTCGATTAATTCAGAATGAATGTAGCCAAGGAATTGTCGTGTCAGCTCCGAGCTCTGATTTGCTTGCTCTGGGCTTGTTTGTGGCTTGCGTCACGCCGTATTTCCTCTCCGCCCTTCTTGGAAATGCAGCTGCAAGCGGCCCCAGCTGGCTGAGCTGGCTCCGGCCGCCGCGAGCCGTGTCGTCGTTTGTCCACGTCAGGGGGCATCACCTCACTACTCACGCTCGCTGGCACCCAGTACCTACCTCGGTAGCTCACTCAGTACTTACTTATTTCAGCAGTTCAGTAACTACCCAACGAGATAGGTATTGACTTAGCTACCTCGGTAGCTTAGTCAATACCTATCTCGTTGCTGAAGAAAAAGGAACTCCATTCATTTTTATTTTTCATTCTATATTAAATAAGCGGTCGTCCATTAATCATGTGATGTTTTTTAGCAATTTTTTAGCCCCCTCCCCCATGGTGATATGTGGTGATGTTTTAGACTACCCCCCCCATACCCAAAATCACGTGCATTTTTTTAGTACAAAGTATATTTAAATTTTCAGAATATTGTTTTAAGGCAAAACATACGCGGCAACGATTTCCGCATGTATTCGGCGTCAAAATCACAAACTTACTGGCGACTGGTGAGCCGAGCGGTTGTCGCAACGCGCGGCGAAATCGTTGCCTGGCAACGGTGAGTCAAAGCCACGCACCGCTGTTTGGTTTAGAAATCGTGCGTTCAATGAAAAATAAATACACGTAATATCTCATTATATCCCCCCCTCCCTCCTTGTGATATTTCGTGATTTTTTTCCGAACCCCTCCCCCTTCTTTCGAGCCTCACGTGATTAATGGACGATCCCTAATGATCTTCTAACTTAAATACCAGTATAATTTATTTTTATTTTTGTAGGTAAATATTAAATAATTTTCAAAGTTTTAATTTTTCAGTGCTCGCCAAAACGCACCAACTATGGCGTGTCGGGTATGACGTCACGGCAAGCTTACATTTTAATAAGACAGGGTCAGTTAGGGGTTTTTAATATTTAACCCCTCAGGCTAATTTGTTCGATTTTCGGAACAACTCGTATAGTCCTCGTTATTATAAATGTACACTAGAAATTGTTGTGTCTCCCTTACAATCATGGTTAGAAATATGATCTAAATGGTGTTGGAAAGAGATGCTTTATATTCAAATCTAAATTTGACCGCAAAATAATTAAAATGTACACCTTTATGAAACCAAAGCTTCGGATCGCAATTTGGAAAAAGTTATGAAACTTTGGGGATTTTTATTAATTATTTTTACATGAAACGACAAAATGTGAGTTGACTATAACGTTTATAATATATTTTCCTAATAAAATATGTGTGTTTTTTATATATTTTTTTTTGTTTTAAGTGATTTTAGTTAGAAAAACTAATTTAGTAATTTTGGTTAGTAATTTTAGTTTGAGCCATTTTTAAAACTTTTTTATGTTTGCTTTAAAAATATTTGTTTACTAGCTTTTCCCCGCGGCTTCACTCGCATGCTATTACGGGAAATTACTGTAGCGGTTGAACTTATCAATTATACCCCCTCCTACCCACCCCCACCCCCTCCCGAATTCCATACATTCATTCCCTTACATTCAGTTTTCAAACATCTCGCCTGCCACCTAAATTTCATAAAGCTATAGCTCAAAGAAAAAAAGAATTATCCAATTTTGTTCATTCGTTCGGAATTTATGCGCTTACAAACATTTCGGATGTTTATTTTTAATTAAATATTTGAAAGTTTGTGAATATAATAAAAAATTACACTATTTATTCAGTCTTTATAATCGTTAGGAATTATATTTTTAATGTAGGAACTGACATTTATTCCAAAACAGAAGCTTGTCCAAAAAAATAAAACATATTCTAATATTTGAATTTTCTGAAGCAGTAGCAATCGTTTCCATGGAAACGATTTTTTTCTGACGTTAGCAAAAATTTGCTTTAGTTAGCGACAGAAAACGTATAACAAATATAATATATTAATATTTATAATTTCATTACGCCAGAGCTTACCATCATATACAAAATATAGTCTGCGCATATAATTTAGCTTTCTATTGGTGAATGAATTTTTAAAGTCTTTATATTGTGTTATGCGTGAAAAGGTCATAAACAAACTCGAGCAATTTCGCATTTATAATATTAGTATGGATTTCGAATTATAAAATTTGAAGGTGTATTTCATAACCTTTCAGAGTTAGTTCTCGGATGCGTTCAGAAATATCTAATTTATTTGAATTTTATCGCAAAGCGGAAATATTTTGACCTTCCGACAAAATATTGCCGAGGCCTGAGGGGTTATTACTCATTATTACTCATTATTGCAAGAAAATACCTCTTCATTGCGCGGAGACTAAGCTGTAGAAATATACGATTGATTGACTGTCATATTTATTAAATACTATAATTTAATTCTCATAATATCCGAGAATCCGTGACTTAGATCCAGTAACGTGTTCGAATCAAATGTGTCATTTTATTCATATACAGGGTGTTAAGGAACGTACTTGACTTACTTTAATAAGTGATTTCTGACATTATTTGGAGTAGAAAATGGTGATTTAAAAAAAAATATATTAAAATCAAACAAAAAAAAACTTCCGCGTGTCGTCGCTGGTCACTCTGCCGAGTAACCGACCATCTCCTTAGGGGCCATCCATAAATTTCGTCACACATTAAAGGGGGGTGGGGGGGGAGTAGAGAAGTGTGACATTGCGTGACAAGGGGTATGGGAGGGTCAACAGCTCTGCGACGTCACATGTAAAAATCTAAATTATTAAAACGCAAAAAAAATTTAGATGTAAAATTGCAAAATACGTGACGTCACACCAGGGGGGAGGGGTCTCACAAATGTGACGATGTGTGACAGGGACGGGGGGGATTAAAACAACCATGAAATTCGTGTGGCGTAATTTATGGATGGCCCCTTACCCCGCCTTCAACTATCCAACGCCTACCATATTTTTTATGTTTTTGTAGAAAATAAAAAAAATATGGTAGGCGTAATAAAACATAATTTCATTTACATTTTTTTATTCCAAATAATGTCAGGAATCACTGGTTAAATAAAGTAAGTCAAGTACGTCCCTTATGGCTTGTTCAGACTAGACTAGTAGTTGAGTCAAGTAGCGAGTATTTTAGTAACTAAACGTGTCCGAACACCATAAATTTAGTAGTTAGTGGTAGCATTTTGGTCAGTCAAGTAGCGAGTATACTAGTTACTCGACTAACTATTTGTCCATTGCGTACAAGCTATTAACGCCTTAACACCCTGTATAATAAGAATGAATCTTTTGCTGAAACTTTACCGATTCATGTTACAATATAACATGTAATTTTTTTAATATAAATTATGTATAACTGTTTGTTTCCCCAAATAAACTGAAATAAAAATACATTATTGAAAAAGATAACACAAATAATCTAAACGAAAATATGAAAGATAACAAGACACAGAAAAATGGAAAAAGACAATGGCTGCAACTGGGACTCGAACCCAGACCTCTCGTCTAACCGGAACGTGCGCGTTAACCAATTTGGCTATTGCCACCTTCTATCAAACCGTCATATTTGTCAATCCCGTATTTCAAATTTTAGAATTAACAATATTATCTTCAACTAATTCTTTTTTCCAGCAACTACTCTTTTTATTGGAAACAATCATTCTATGAATTGGTTTGTAACTTGGGTACTGTCTCGGACAAATATATCCGAATTTTTTCATAACCTTCAAAAGTTATAAAAAGAGAGTTTTTCTTATAAATTTTTTTAAATAAATTATTTATTTAAACGAAAAAAAATTGAATAAGTTTTTTTGGAGATTCAGAAAGAAATGGATATAAGTGATTTTCTATTAATTATAATTTTTATTAAATTAAAAAATAAATTTGCTCATAAAAGTCGCAAATGGTAACGATACTTAAATCCGAGAAACTTAATGCTAATTCATTAATAACACATTCACCACACAATATATTATTTTTCATTCTATTCACGTTATTTATTATCTTGACAGCACCAAACAACAATATTATGATAGCACCTTTACTGTTAGTAAGAAATGAGACGACACATTTCTACATAATTTTATTATAATAATAATCTTCTTCTTCTATACATTAAAAATCAAAATGTGTTTGGGGATTAGTGAGATGTCTATGTATTGCTATAAAGCATAGGAAATGTTTGAAACCTTCAATATACCTTATCAAAACCCCCGCGAAGGTTTTTGAATTATTTCAACCACATGACAATACATCTGAAAAGTTTTTCAACCATCAAAAAAAAATATTGCGAAATTGTCAAAAAATTGAGAATGACACTTTGCAAAACAATGATTGTCAAATCAGAATTACATAATAATTAAGTACTTACATAATAATTTGAATCGAATCAAGAATTATAGATATTTTAAATAGGTACCAAATTTGGTTGATTGTTCTTATAATATTTGCTTGTTAAATAATATACAAAAATGAATATTTATGATACACGAAAAATGAAAATTTGAATTAAAAAAATTGTAATAGGTGGCATGCGAGCTGTTTGAAAAGTGAATGTACTGGGAATGAATATATGGAAAGAGGGAGGGGTTTGGCGGGACGGGGGAGCGGGAGAGTGGAGAGGGAAGGCGGGGAAGGTGGAAGGGGAACGCGGGAGGGGAACGGGGGACCCACGCAAACGGGATGCAGGAGAAACAATTTATTTTTTTGAATATGACATTGCAACGCATACAGGGAACCAGCTAGTATTATGTAAAAAATAAATGTTTCTTTGTTTGTCCCTTACTCGTTCCTAAACCATTCATCTGATTGCGATGAAACTTTGGTGATTTGATGTGCGCATGCCCGCGATGTTTTCTAAATTCTAATAGTGAGCTCTGGAGTTTTTAAATTATTTCCCATACTATTCATCCGATTGCGATGAAATTAAATGATTGGTGATTTGCTGTGCGCACGCCTGCGAAGGTTTCCATATATACTGATGAACTCTGGTATATTTGTATAAACATTTTGCAATAGGTGGCGCGCGGGTTGTTTGAAAAATGAATTAGCGGAAGGTTGGAAGGAGGGAGGGGAGGGGGGGAATCCGGGAGGATGGAAAGAAGGAGGGGGATTCGCGGGAGGGGGAACGAGAGAGGTGGGAAGGCGGGGAAGATGGAAGACGAACGCGGGATAAGGGAGGGAGCGCGGGAGAGTTGCTGGAAGTGGGAAGGGGAACGCGGGAGGGGAAGGGGACGCGAAAGGGGAATGGGGGCGGGAACGGAGACGCATGCCGGGTACTTGCTCGTTAATATACCAATATAATATAATGTAATGCGTCATGTTTAATATAGAATAGCACGAAAGGATGAAAGAGATATTATATTTTATTTATTATTGCCATTCAAACTTCTCCTCGCTGTGCGCAAAGGGGTTTAATAATAGCTCCGTGTTGATTCGGCTTATACGACTCAACACTTATATTCGTATTAAATAGGAAGGTCGGGAAGGGGCAGTTTAATAGTATTTTTCAATATTGTGACGGGCCATCCCAATGGCGGCACTGACACTGCGCACAGTGGTTGCAAATGCTCATTATCGTCTCATAAATCTGTAACTTCTTTGCTTCTTCTTATAAAAAAAATTAAATTTGGTGTGCTGATGAAAAAAAATTAAAAAATCTTCATGTTGCATATAGTGAATTATTATTTTTTTGATATATATATTTTTTTTATATATATTTATATATTAAACACGTCATTTCAAAAACAATTTATCCTTTTTTAGTACTGCGACAAGGTAATTTTCTGATAAAAAAAGAGCAGCGGTAAAACCGTTTTTTGACGCTGTTGCGCAAAAAATCCGCGAATTTTTTTTTAACAAATTAAAAAAAAGGATTAAATTATGTAATGGTGTTTTAATATCTACAAGGCCAAACCCCGCTACTAGTTGAAAGTTTACCTGAACTTTGGCAAAATCTGGTTTCAGTATAATTTGCTTAAAGAGGGCTTATAAATCATTATTATTTAAAACTAAAATATTTCCAATACATATTATTAAAGCTTAAAAAACAACCTTTACGGTGATATATAATAAACTAAACATAAAGTAAGTCAAATGCTTTAAATTTTTACCACGAATTATTCCAGATTTTGATTCAATTGAATGTTTCAGCCCGAACCCGTACTTTGACATTATTTTAAATATACAAAAAAAAAGAAAAAAATTTACAACGGATAAAAATTTAACGATCATTTATTTATCTTATTGAAACCGCTATAGATATATCTGAAAAAATGCACCTTTCTTAGGCTAGCTTTACACTCGTAATTAAAAATTACGGATTACGTAAGATTTTGACAGGTTACTCCCAGGAGCGTTTACATATGCATCTGACTTGTGGTAATTAATGATCACGGAAGTTTTTCGGAAGTTCGACCTGCGTAACTGCTCATGCGACCGTTTACATCTGTAAATTTATTTGCGGTAAGATGGCTTCCTTTCAACAACGACCTGCTACTGTCAAATTTACGCGATTTTGTCAATAAAGACGAAAAGGACCAAATAAACTACTGAAATAGAATTTGGCTTTAATTAAACAATTCTCCACGCACTTTTGTGCCGTCAAAGGCGAAAATTAATGGATTTCTTTCATTTTATTCGAATGACAGCTACCTGACAGCTGCCGAAAGCAACCGTCTTCGTATTCAAATACGTAATTTTAAAAACATAAACATTGAGATTAGAAAGGTTTGGACCGATAATTGAATAGAAGGATGCTCATTTTCAGAAAACTCAAATAACTAGAAATAAATACTAGTTTTATAGGAAAAATAATCCAATAAAAACAAATGTCTTTTGATTTTTGACATTTCGCAACGGCGAATTTTGGTACTATTTATTACAAAGAGTCCCTCAGCTTATCAAACTGATTTTATAAGCTGTAAGAAGGTTGGAATTTCGCGCGGACGCGATTACACCTGTCAAAAAACTTCCGAAAGAAGAAGTTCTGTAACATGCTTTAAATTCCGTTAAGTGACTTTTGGTGTCGTTTACATTGGTAATTTGGCCATAATTCGCTTACACGAGCGAATTACGGGAAAAAACTTACGAGTGTAAACCTAGCCTTAGGTTTATGAGACGACCTTGTTCCATTCCATTCCACAGTGCGGCGGCGCAAGGCGTCGCAACGCCTCGTGAGCTAACCTTGCTAACCGTGCTAGCACCCTTTCTGGGTGCCTAGTACGATCGTATCGATAACTAAACGATATATACACTTAGCTGCCGACGTTTGTTTGGCGATGTCTCGGCAAGACAGACGCATTCTTAATACTTCGATATACTAATCATTGTCGTGAAAAAAAAACAACTGATATTATAACTACTGCGTAGAAGTAATGAAAATTGTAATGTTTAAATTTTACTGATAATAATTTTTTACTATTTGAAAAATATCCCAAAGGCGTATGTATTCCTTTTATAAAACTAATTATATGAAAAGGTATTGAAACTTCATGTGCACAGATTGTCTGTTTTTTCATTGAGATTCTGAATAAGGTGGGTGGTAAGAAATCATTATTGTTGACCTCAACCAAAAATACATTAAAACATCGATACAACGCAAACGTTTTGCGGGAAAGTGTACGTCGTAGTTTTATTTCCAAGTACCGGATAGATGAAGGAAGAAAGGAGTACTAGGTGAATATATGACACAGAATTGAATGGTACAAGAATGCCCAAGGAAAACATACCATAATCAAATGAATCATTAAGTTGGGCCGTGTCAAGGGTCAGAATAACAGAAGAATATATTGTATGAGACGATTGCGAATGATACAAAGAGTGTGCGCGAAGCCAAGAGTTGTGTGGCTGCGTATTGCTACGACCCTCGGTTGAAGGACGCAGAAAAATAATATTAACTCCTTCGCTGCGAGCAGTGTTCGAGAAATTCTCTCCGGAGTCGATGGATTTGTAGATGAAGTACTTTATCTGCAGATATGTAGATTGATGTATGCAGATGTAGATAACAGATGTCTTGAGGTAAGTTGGAAGTTCCGTGTAGGAATGATAACTTGGAAGATTTAGACTAATAACTTTATTTAAGAAGTAAGTATAATCAAACTTATAATTAGAACAGTGTCAATTAGCGAATAAAGTGCAGCGTGTAGACTGCACGTGATGACAAGTAAGTGTGAACTAAGAGTGAACTAGATTGAACGTCGAGAAATTCAAAGTCCTCGCTTAAATAGTGTTTCAATAATCCCGATTGTGGGAGATTTCATAGTTTTAATTACTAAACACAAAAAATAGCCATGCGAGAATTCAGTTTCCGTTAGGTTAATCCTTCCAATTTTGGTTAATCGTTTTCAATTAAAAATAATGTATTTGTCGGAAACGCATGGTTGCATAAAAGGTTGACGCTAATGTCATTTGATTTATAGCTAAGGGCTGTGGGCATAACAGTATCCTCTCTCTCTACCCCTCCGGAGAAACGGTGTGATGGTTAGTTACCTCCTGTATGCTGCTAGTTTGGATTTTTTTATATGAATACCTCATAAGAGTCCCGTGCTCCCGTCTGTGAGATTCAGTGAGACTACGGCATCCCCAATCGGGGTATATTGTGAGGCTGAAGGTAGTGGTGAGGGGAAGGAGATGTGGAAGAGGAAGGTGGGGAAGTAACTGGCTATTCAGATCTGTCACCAAACACGGCTAAAGCCATTTCAAGCAACGTTTCAATTCTGAATGGTGGTCTTACACCAGGGCGATACTGAGAGTATCTTCCGCTCTGGAACGTGCCGAAAATATACTGCATATTATTGTTTAATTAATTAATTGTGAAATATCACAAATTAATTAAGTAAAATTTATTTGCGCACGCCGGGTTCGAACCCGCGACCTTCGGATTGTGAGTCGAGAGTCTTACCTCGTGACCCCGGAGGCCGTCAAATTATTATTTCCGCCGTTATTTCCATTGTTATTTTTTTGTTGTTCAAAAATCCTGATTTGTGTTTTTCGATTTTGAAATCAGTAACAATAATTAAATTATACTCTTACTTTTCATCTTTGTAATTAGATGGATATTTTCGTCTCCAGAAATCTCCTTGTTTTGGTTCCGCCGCGCTTCTATTTTTGTGCAGAATTATCCTAAATCTTCCGTGCCACGTGTGATACAACATGCTCATTAATGTACACACGTGCCCACTGCACACAGCTTTCAGGGGCTCTCAATGCCATTACCACTTGCAGTTTTTTAGTAAATTCAATTTTAAGTTCCATAGTTGAGGAATCACCCTCAACTTATCCGGCTTTTGAATTAATCTATTTAGGATGGGTTGTTTCAAAAAATTTGACGAATTCGTCAAATATTTGACGTTAATTTTCACGTTCTGTGTAAGTTCTATTCAAGTTCTGTGATGATTTCAGTTTTGTGAAGCAGCTGGCCTATGATGATAAAAAAACAGAACTCGAAAAGAACGTACACAGAACCTGAAAATTAACTTCAAATATTTGATGAACTCATCAAATTTTTTGAAACAACCCGTCCTTAGACAACTATATTTTTGTTTATATTAAAACGTTTTTCTGACGACTCACCCGCCATCGAATAAAAAAAATTGAAACTCTTAATTTCCTTTATTTTAATAAATTGAAAGACTTTAAATTTACAACACATCGGTATGACTGGGGCGGTTATACACTTTCCGTGAGCTTGAGTTGTAATATTGAAAAATATGACATTATTAATGTTTTCAGCTACAACATCAATAAATCTTACCATTCTAGTTCAGGTAAAGTCACGGATCGCCACTCTTTTTAATGTATATCACAAAACGAAGAAAACTAGAAGTTGGCACCTTCCATCAAATTTGAATGGAAAAAAATCTATTTTTCCCAATAGCCCAGCGCTCTGTCTCATTTTCACTCGCCTCTCCATTGTCGAGGTGTCGGCCTCCGTGGTCGAGGAGTAAGACTCTTGACTCATAAAAGACAGAATTGAAACGTTTCTTGAAATGGCTTTAGCCGTTTTTGGTGACCAGATCTGAATAGCCAGGTACTTCCCTCCTTTCTCTTCTTCATCTCCTTCCCCTCACCATTATCTTCAGCCTCACAACATACCCCAATTAGGGATGCCATATTCTCACTGGCTCCAAACGGGAGCAGTTGGGGTATTTATTCATACAAAAATGCGGAAAGTCCAAATAACTACGATTTCACATTTGAAAAAATAATCTTCACTTAGCCATCTAGCCAAAGTAAGGCTTGCTCGATTAAGAACAGATTTTCGAAAATAAATTTACAGGCAGATGAAATAAAAATCAATTGAGTTAAAACAGGACTTCACTACGTTCAGACGATTAGATTTATTTAAAATCAGAACTGCATCGAAATATTTGTAATCGGGTTTATTGGTCCACTTGAACTCCCCTGGTGGTCCACCCTCGTAGCGCACTACACAGGCACCAGGCACAGCGCTCAGTGCACAGATCCCTATTGTCTCTTCGCCGAGTTAATTGCATCCCGGTCCCTCCCCTCGCCGCACCCCCCCGCAGGTGCATCTCCCGGCCAGCAGGCACCAGCCAGCAGACGTGCAGCCGCGCAGTCTGCCGTCTCCGCCTCCCTGGTGCATCCACCGTCAGTCCGTCACCGGTCACATCAACAGTCAACATCGCCGTCACATCACTTCGAAACTGTTACTCAAAGAACCGGTTCCGAAAAAAATACTTACAAAAGAACTGTTTGTTATCGTCGAGGAAAACCAAATTTCTCCCTTTTCTTATGTATTTTACGGTTTCCTTTGATCCTTTTAATGCGTGTATGACTTCCATCGTGACATAACATAGACATTTATTATTTTTTGTTTATTATGTGAACAATTCAGTTGTTTGTGTAAACTATTTGTGTGAACTTTACAAAATTGCTACATGTTTTAATTATGAGTGAGTATTTATTATGATTTTTTTAGAAATTTAAGTAAACTAAGTACAAGAAATTATTAAAGAGTTGTTTACATTCCCTTTCAAATTTTTAAAACCATGTTACGTGTGACTACTTACAGGAACTGCAAATATTTAAAAAAATGTATTGTATAAATATTCAACACATTTTCTATTTTTGTTCACCAACCGGGAATTTGTCATAGGGCTAAGTTCCATTCGCATTAGCTCACCCCTTTCCGGTTGAATTCGCTTTTCCTTTGCCGGTTTTCATTAATTGAATCGACCGAAAATCTTTTTGTGTCAGATTGGCGGTCTATAAAATATCGTATTTACGACCGGTTAGTAGTTAAAATGATTTTATTTCTTCAAAATAGGCATATTTACTTTGGGGTGTCATCATTAATTTAATGAAAAACAAATACCTTTGTATAACACCACTATTTTAAATAGTGGTGTTATACAAAGGTATTTGTTTTTCATTAAAATAAAAAAATGATTTTATTTTATTTTATTTGGGAGACCAACAGTTTACATTAGGGGGGGGGGGGGTAAGGTTTTAAAAAATTCAAGTAAATCGGAGCAAAATTAACGAAGATACAGAATTTCAAGCGACCGGCCCTCTTGCTCTATTCATGTATATTTCGAGTATAAAAAAACTTTAAATCGATTTTCTCGCAAATAATTTTTTAAAGTTCGTGAACATCATAACTCAAAATTTACTTGACCGATCTTTTTGAAATTTTGTACACTATTTTTACATATAAATTAACAGGTAGTGGCGAAGAGTTTTTTTTACCATTTTTTTTCCTTTTTATAATACCGAAAATTTTAGCAAAAATCGCATTTTTGACTTCGAAACCCTTTGTCACTACCTGGGAAATCATATCACCTTTTAAACTCATTTCGATTTTTTTGATTCAAATGATCCGTTAACGAGTTATGATGTTCACCGCATAACACCTCTTTTTCGAGGTGCCTCCGGAGATTCGCTCTTACGGACTTATTTATCGATATTTTTAATTAAAAAAAAATTCAAACATACTTCAGATGTCATACTATAACGTGTATATACAATAAATAAATTAACATTATTCATATCTCCAAAAACAAATCATGAAAATATGCCTCTTTTTCGCCTTTAAAACCTAACCCCCCCCCCCCTTAATATCAAGAGCATAATAGTAATTGAGTCACAATAATTGTACCATTTACAGGTTTCCACATGGGTATTATATACAAGTGAAATGATTCGACAGATGATAAAAATTAACAAGAAACATTTTTACAAGTTATTTAGGTGGGAATAGGGAGGGGGTAAGATGGGGGGGATCGGTTAAGTTGAGGTATAGTAATAAAAATGGTTCCATGCCAACTGAGAATAAAGTCAACTCAACAACTCCTTGAAAAGTCATTAAAAGCTATGAAAAAAAATAATTTTAAATTAGCCGATAACCCCATCCTAACGTAACCTATTAACCCATTTTTTATATATTGTTTTTATCTCTAAATGACTTATCTGAGATGGTTCTGAGTTGGTTCTGAGTTGGTTTCATTCCGAGTTGTCCGGTCACCAATAAAAATATACACAGCAAAAATTTAAAATTAAAAAAAAAAAAGTTCATAGGGTGGTGGTTGCATTAGATGGGTAGCTATAGTTACTGTTATTGTGAAGTATCGATAGATCGCCTGTGTGATTTTACAGAGTGTGGTGCAGAGTTAAAAATGTCAAACTGTGTGTAGTGTGTGTTGAAAGTGTTGGATGCACGATAAATTCGCGGGTTAAATCCTCTGCTAATAGTCCTGCAATGATGGAGGATAAGTCCTCCAGGAACATTTTCCGCTTGTATGCTGGAAATAGGAGACACTCAATTATTAGCAGGCTATTTATTTTTCATATACTGGGAACCTTTGTCTGCTGATAAATGAACACCCTTAACCTTTTCGTCCCGGAACGAAAAAAATCACACATGACCCGAAGGGGGGTCACTCGGGGACCCCAATTTGTTTTGCATATTAAAGGGTGTTAATGACATATTTTTTGTAATTTGTTATGCTAATAATTAGAGGGAAGTATAATCATCGTATTACAGTAGTCATTTTCAAAATCATTTCATAAATAAAGTCATAATTAATATTTTTTCTTCAAAATAGGCATATTTACTTTGTGGCGTCATCATTAATTTAATGACAAATTAAATACAATTAAATACAATTTGACTTATTATCCTGACGAAGAAAACATAGTTTTCGAAACATGTTGATATTGTTAATAAAATAGTGGTGTTACACAAAGGTATTTGTTTGTCATTAAATTCATAATTAATATTCTAATGAATTTAGACGATAACGTATTTTTCCATAGAAAACAGAGAAGGCGGGCCGATAGCCAACGTAACACCTTGTTTCCGAATCTCGACTGGCGATTGGCGTTCACCGGAAACGACTCAGACCGAATGATCTTTGACCGGCAAGCGAACATTATAGCATTGTAAAAAGAGCAAACGAGATGCGCAGTGTAAACGAACGCGATCTAGACCTTTCCACTAACAACTTGGAAATTACTTGCTATCGCTTAGAATTATCCCGATACATTCAGCAGATAGGGACGGGGTACGCCCGAACAGAGGGGAAGGGGGGCGGGTGGCACAGATTATTCGCCGGAATTTGTTAAAAACTATTTAATTTTAAGAAAAGTAGTAATGCGATATTAATTTTTTAAATGCAAATCGATAACCAAATAGTTTTTCTAAGATTACTCAAATTATTGAGTACGTGGTTTAAAAAACAACATAGATACAGCGTAAAACTCTCGTTAGTGTAGGTGCGTTCCCCCGGTCCGGTAAGGAAGTGTTAAAATCCGTACAAAATTGGCGATATCCTCACACTATAGGGAAAACAAAAATATTCGTATATTAGGAATCTTCAGAACAACACAAATCTCAACTCGGCATCCTAAATCGTGTTGCCGTCCACCATAATTTTGGTCGTAAACATAATTTCGTCTCGTCACTGATGCCACACATTACTCATTATTCCCTAGAATTATCCGAGACTCATTCGAGCCGATGCGTGCTCGTGTTTTGCATACCCTTTTTCGTTCCTGCTTGAGTCATTATATACATTATCTTCACTTTGATGAGTTCCAAGAACCGCAGCCGAAGAGATGTGAGTTAACAGGGATAAACGTAATAATATATCCTCATTCTTCCCTGTCAATGGCCCTGGTTACCAAATATCGATAAGATGGTCAAGAAGCAATTTTAAAACTTAGCGAAAGTTTTTCGTAATCATGATAAGAACGAACGTATTAATAGACACAGTAAAATAAGTGTCCAGCAGAATAATTTTTCGAAATGAAGAAAACCTACTAGAAGTGAGTTAGGAGTGAGTGATACTTCCTTGTCGACCACCCTACGCTACTAATTATCAATACGGTGTTCATTTTTATATTTACTTTTTTAAGCCTACTGTGACAATTTTTTTTTGTCATTTTAATTTTATTTCATTTTCTGAAAGATGCATTAAATGTTTTAAATAAATTCATAAAATTGACAGAGTTGCAGCATTTTATGTAAAACAATTTGTATGTTGAATTATCCTAGCAAAACTTTGAACGCGTTTTTCTCGAAACTGTTTTTTTCAACCTGGTTGACGGGATATTAAAAAAACTGTACATCTGATTTACATGTACCAAGTCTTTTACTGTTCAAAAATCCATTATTTATGTCACCACGTAGGGAGGGATTATTTTATAAAAGGCCCCCTTTTATTTTTTTATTTTTTATGAACCGTGAAAAATCAATATTCCCCTACGTGGTGCCATAAATCTTTTTTTTTTTTTTAATCTATATGTCTATTTTCTAAATTTATTTTAATTTTATTTTTCTGATGATCCGTATGGCCTAATCGCTGTCAACCACCGAAAAGCAAGTGAATTGAAAGTGACGTACCCCGCAAACCGTATTTTAGATTCTCTGTACAAAAATGTGTATATAGTCTTCTATATGTAAATATTGACTATGAGTTTTAATTTATAAAATCTATTCGTCGTTTGCTTGAAAATAATTACGAAAAATACACCCTTCACTTGAATGAGTACGTAACTTCTTGAATGAGTACGCTTTTAAAAATAAATCGTCCTTCAAATCGGCAGGCTGGTTTAGGAAACAATTTTGAGGGGTTAGTCCGATGGCATAGAAAGTACCTACGTCTGGTAATTTTACCTACATCCTTCCGAGTCCTTTATAAACTTCTTGAAAGGCTTGTTTTTTCAGACTGAGCTTTTATATATCCGTAAATAATATTATTCTTAATTTAATATTAGTTTATGGCATAGTTCAAAAGGCGGTTTCTATTTAAAATGCACACTAAAATAATGTCGAATGTCTGTTTATAACCCCCTAGCAAATATTTGAGTTGTAAAATAATGAACGTTCTCCGACACAAAAGATTCATATTTTATAAGATGTTAATATTTAAAAATGTCCTTTTTTTTTGCTAAGTAAATTATTCCGTTTTAGGTGTGATTTGTAATATCGTGAGAAACACTCAATTAAACCTGTCTAATGGAGATAGATAGTAGGTATATAGATATTTATTTCTATATAATTTTGAAGAAAGGAACGCGTTTTTGAATTTTATATTTTTAGCTAATTAAGGCAGTATTCTAATCAAGAAAAAAAAAAACAATTTTTTTTTTTTCATATTTTCAAAGTTCAAAAATATTCAAAAATATCTCCTTAAAAGGATTTTTCGAAATTCACATTATTTTAAAAGTTATAACCATTTTAATGTCGCGGCTTAGACGGAATCTAACCAGAATCTAAATAGAGCAAAACTTTAAACGCGTGTTTCTCGAAACCACTTTTTTCGAGACGGTTGCAAGATATCGCAAGTTCTACGGAACCAATTCGCTTGAAATTTGGTGTGAGCTTTCTCTACACATTACTTACTCTATTACTCCCTACCAGAATGGTGACAAAATTTAATTTTTTACTATTTTTCAAATATTCCGAAAAGTCAAAAAACTTGTTAAAAAATGTCTTTTCATTTCAGACAGCCGCCATTTTGCAAAAAAAAAATTTACTTTTCCAAGATACGGGCCATAGCAGCATTTGTCGGGATTAAGAATTAATTTTTTTTTTTTTCTGATTACCAGGAGGGTTACAATCGTGTCAACCAGGGCGCGCCATTTTTTTGAGACCTCCCATCTCAACACCCTGTAACTTTTTGAATTTTTTCGTTTGATTTTTTTTTGTATTCCTTAATGTTTAATAAATATTTGATAAAGTAATGGCTGGTAAAAAAATTATTGTTTTTTTATTGCAACTGAAAAAACACCTACGTTTCATGCTTCTAGAATAAAATACCCCCTTAAGTTTATTTAATCAATGGAAAGCTGAAAACTTGTAAACGCGTTATTTTAGGTCTGCCACGAAACTTACATACGGGTGTCACAAAGGTCAAAATTATCCACTGACGGCTGATTACGGACCAGAATATCGAAATATGACTTTTAGTAAAAAAAATCGTTAGTTGTTTTCGAGTTGCAGTTGTTGCAATTGAAAAAATGATCTAAGGTATCGATTTTCACAAAAATCATAAAAGTGCTAATATCTCTAAAACGAATGATTTCTTTAATAATAATCATAATAATAACGTTACATTTGTATAGCGCAGTTTTGTGTCACTTCACTTCAAGTGCGCTTACTATAAAATAGTCTTATTTTGATATTATTATCTTATTATTATATGTGTGGTCAGTCTTGCTGTACGAATGTGAGACATGGACCTTGAAAGTAAATACTATGAACAGGTTAGAGGCTTTTGAGATGTGGCTTCACCGGAGAATGCTCAAGGTTCCATGGACCGACATGATCACTAACATAGAAATTCTCAGGCGGGCTAGAGCAGATAGAGAACTGCTCACATCAATAAAAGTCAGGAAAATTTCATATCTGGGTCACGTACTTCGAGGGGAAAAGTATCACTTGCTCCAATTAATATTGAAAGGAAAAATAGAAGGTCGCCGAGGGCCTGGTAGGAGACAAATGTCTTGGCTACGAAATATACGAGAGTGGACCGGCATTAGAAGTGCGGAGGAGCTATTCCGGGCAGCACAATGTAGATGGACATTTTCCAGAGTGATCGCCAACGTCGGGGGGACCCGATAGGGCACACGAAGAAGAAGATCTTGACGGCCGGCGTGGTCGAGCGGTAAGGCTCTTGACTCGCAATCCGAAGGTCGCGGGATCGCGTGGCAAATAAATTTTATTTGATTGATTTGAGTTATTTCACAGTTAATTCACTAGTATATTTGCGGCACGTTCCAGAGTGGAAGATACTCTCAGTAACGCCCTAGTTTAAGACCACCATTCAGAATTGAAACTTTGCTTGAAATGGCTTTAGCCATGTTTGGTGACCAGATGTGAATAGCCAGGTACTTCCCCACCTTCCTCTTTCCCGTCTCCTTCCCTTCCCCTCCACAACATACCCCGATTGGGGATGTCATAGTCTCACTGGCTCCAGACGGGAGTAGTTGGGACTCTTGTGCGGTATTCATATAAAAAAGAAAAATAAAAAATCGGTCATGAGTTAGCCTATCATCAGCCCACCAACGGATAACGTTGATTTTTGTAATGTAATTATTTTTTTAATTATAGGACAAAAATGTGTTGTTGTGTGTAAGAGATGATTAATTACATACACATATTTATTACGTATTTGTTTGAAAATCTTGTAACTGCACATTGGAAAGTAGTTTTTTTTTACTTTTCTTAAATCCTGCTTGCCATAAAAATTGAAGTTTGTTGCGATATTATCAACAAATCATCACACCTTTTTTTATTTAAAAACAGGCGCAGAAGGCGGAGGGGTGGAAGGATTGTTTGTAACGGTGACCGGACAACTCGGAATGAAACCAACTCAGAACCATCTCAGATGAGTCATTTAGAGTGATTAAAATATATATATAAAAACATGGTTAAATAGGTTACGTTAGGTTGGAGTTATCGGCTAATTTAAAATTATTTTTTTCATTGCTTTTAATGACTTTTCAAGGAGGTGTTGAGTTGACTTTATTCTCAGTTGGCATAGAACCGTTTGTAACAGGCCTAAAATAAAAGGCGATTAAAATACTTTACATACAGCTTTATATGAAACAGCTTCCGAGATTCTCGAATCGAGAAATTATTTCCGTTTTTAATAAATTTTCTCTTTGTAGCGAGTTTATCTCCGGTATTTTAAAAACTACCCCTTATGGTTGCATCTAAACGTCCTTTTCTTACGATTACTTGACGATTAAATCTGTTTCTTGGTGCACATTTATTTATTTAATTATTTGCGCAATGTATTACAAAACAATGACTGCATGTGTAATTTAATTAGCAGTTATTATTATATCGTGTGCAATTTAAATCACACGAGGTCTCATCACGTATTATGCCCCCCCACGCGACTCCAAAGACGGTGAATAGGACTATGTCAATCATAAATTATGTCATTTTAATTACGTATCTACGTATTTGTGCAATTATTTTTATTGTTATTTTATAGTGTTAACGTGATATAAACAAATCTTAGTTTCGAATATTACGTTAAACAGTTCGATTCATCACCATATTCTATATGAATCGTTGAGTTCCCGTACCCTCCCCAATGGATTTTCTTACTTTCGAGTAAATGAAGAAAAACGTGTAGGCTGAAGACTTTTTATTATTCTAATTATTTTATTTTTTTACACGGTGGCATTATCTTTGTGATACAATTGTTATTTTCTATTCAAATATTTAATTTGAAAATTATATATTAAAAAAAACATGTTTTCATTTTCATTAGGGAGGATTTTGGAACTCACTTTCAATTATGGTGGGTTTTATAACTCGTCGAGTTAAGTACGGAGGGTTTCGGAACCCATATTTTTTTGTTTTTCTTTGCTTTTGACCAGTGCGGAGGAGTGAAAAGCTTGAAATCTATAAAAAAAAATACACAACTTATTAGAGAAGATTTTTTTTTTTCATTTATATTTATTAAAAATGTAGCTTAGATGAGAAATATTAGTTGGTCGATATATTTATAAACAGTAACAGAGCATTGTTTTTTAAAAACTTTAAATACGTTATTTTATCAGACCATTATAATTTTCTCTGGCTTCACGTGATCTCAAATGAGAAGTTTCTTAATGTGTAATTTCCGGAAGATTTTTTGAGAAATATGATCAATTTAATTTTATACCCTGAAGATGCTTGTGTTAAGCGAAACCGGTCGGTATTAAAAAATTAAATAAATAAATCGCGGTTACAAAGTTATTGTTTTATTTCAATTAATATTATGTCAAACCACAAAGTGACTGCTTTCTACCAAAGTAAAAAAATATTCTATTTATTTGGATTTTATTGGAAAGCGGAAATATTTTTACCTACTGACAAAATACGCCAGATTTTTGGAGGGTTTACTTGCTTCCTAATCAGTAACTATTACAAAAAATATTATAAATGGAACTTTACTAGTTTATTTTATATTCACCATATTCAATATATAATGTACAATGACTTTAAATACAAATGTGTGTTTCCTAAAAAAAATTAAATAAAAAAATAAATACATATATAATTTGTTTGGGTTTAGAACGTACTATTTTAGTATTTAGATAATAATCGCGTATTTAAAAAATAGTTTTGTATTATTTATAACATAATCTTGTATTTATAATATAATCTTGTATTTAGAACGTAATCATTTGCTTAGAACGTATTGTATTTATTAAAACATAATCTTGTATTTCGAAAACACCTCACTTACTTTTGTATTTAGAATATAATCTTGTATTTAGAACGTAATCATTTGCTTAGAACGTATTGTATTTATTAAAACATAATCTTGCATTTCGAACACACCTCACTTACTTTTGTATTTAGAATACAATCTTGTATTTAGAACGTAATCATTTGCTTAGAACGTATTGTATTTATTAAAACATAATCTTGTATTTCGAAAACACCTCACTTACTTTTGTATTTAGAATATAATCTTGTATTTAGAACGTAATCATTTGCTTAGAACGTATTGTATTTATTAAAACATAATCTTGCATTTCGAACACACCTCACTTACTTTTGTATTTAGAATATAATCTTGTATTTAGAACGTAATCATTTGCTTAGAACGTATTGTATTTATTAAAACATAATCTTGTATTTCGAAAACACCTCACTTACTTTTGTATTTAGAATATAATCTTGTATTTAGAACGTAATCATTTGCTTAGAACGTATTGTATTTATTAAAACATAATCTTGCATTTCGAACACACCTCACTTACTTTTGTATTTAGAATATAATCTTGTATTTAGAACGGAATCATTTGCTTAAAACGTATTGTAATTATTAAAACATAATCTTGCATTTCGAACACACCTCACTTACTTTTGTATTTAGAATATAATCTTGTATTTAGAACGTAATCATTTGCTTAGAACGTATTGTATTTATTAAAACACAATCTTGCATTTCGAACACACCTCACTTACTTTTGTACTTAGAATTTAATCTGTATTTAGATCGTAGTCTCGTATTTAGAACATAGTCCTGTATGTAGAACACACATCAGAGATGACCAGGCGTGCCTATTTTACTTTTAATCGATGTCGGGTCCACATATGCGTGACGAAACACGGTTTGAATGATTCACAGGCCAGAGTTTTAATGTCGATTTATCATCGTACTTTTATTTATTTTTTTATTTATTTATTTATTTTTTTTTATTTAATATAGATATATAAGTTTCCAGTGGGTTAATATAAATTACATATTGGTTCAGAAATTCTTTAAAATTGCAGTCTCACCAAAGAAGAAGCTAGTTCTTGTGCTTGATGAGAGAGTTACACTACATTTGTATTAATTTCGTTTTATTATTCAATGTACAGATTCGTTTTCCGCTAAAAATAACTGTCAGCAATTTAGATTATTATTGTCCTTGAAACAATAATTGCTTCCCTGTCTATTTTTTATTGTTTGTAAACCCGTTCCCGTTCTATGAATTCGATATGTTTTAGTAGAGTTCATCCGCTCGAGTTTTGTGATTCTGTTTTGCCAGGCCAAATTAAAGTAAAAGTATTGCTAAATCAGCTCTGTTGTCTCGTGATGTTAACCCTTTATAACTCAACTTCTTGAAAAGTCAAAAATACCAGGTGTCTTTATAGCTTTCCGCAAATAATAAAACACATATTTTTTTATTTTTTCAAATTTTTAATAATAAGATGATAAAACGAAAGAAAGGGGGTTTGTGACATTTATGTTACATTGCGTTGCGTTGCGTTCTGGTTGGTTACTCGGCTGAGTGAACAGCGATATCATGTGGAAAAAAAGTTGATTTTGAAGAAAAAAAATTGAAATAAACGACATAAAAAAAGTCACCAGAGACCAAAATTTCATTTACATTTTTTTACTCCCCCTTGATACCCCGGATAAATCCATCTTTCTATCGATTTGTATGTTCTAACATAATATATTCTCGAAATGCCTTTTAATAAACAACTTGCAAGTAGGAAAATATTACGATGTTAATTATAAATTTATATAAAGACTAGCCGTGTTACCCGGCTTCGCTCAGGACAACATTCGAAAGTGTTCTGGAATGTTCCACAATTTATTTTATTTATTTATAGCGGATCCGACAGAAGTTGTCCTGTACACAACTGTCGGGACAAATTAAAATTAAAATAGAATAATATTGAATATTCGATACTGCGATTGTAGCGCAGTCTGCCGGATCCAATGTAAAACATTCCAAAATCAACAACTCCTTAGAAATAAAAAATTAATTAAAATAACATTTTCCAGTGGACCAAATTGTGAATCTAACCCATTCTCGAATCGGTCCAGCCGTTTAGGAGGAGTTCAGTGACATACACACGGACAGAATAAATATATATATTAAGATGAGTGTTTGTGGAGAACGGGCGGTCGAGTCTGGAACACCGGGTGGACGTCGGCGTTTCTTTAATTTATATGCAAATCTACAGTTTTTATCCAAATTGATGAAATTTCGCTCCCGGCGTTACCTGAAAAAAAAAAATTTAGACGCTTTTTTTAAATTTTTAATTTAAAAAAATAAACGTCTGCCGAAAAAATCATTCAAGTCTTTTTGAAAATAGAATAAATTTGCTGCAATTTGAGAACAAGCTGAGCTATGTTGATATGACGATTCCTGGGACATAACTTTTAAAAAAACAGCAATTAAAAAAAATGTGTGCAGTTCACATGCGGTAGAAGTGAAACCTTCAGAAAACTAAAGTAGACAAGAGTGGGGAGGTTACGAAGCACCGCAAGCAAAGAGACCGACTATTCTATCTCAATCTCTCGCGGGCTAAATCCTATATTTATTTATTTATATATATATAATACAATACAATAAATTTCTAAGTGATGCTTTGTCTGTCCAACTGGAAGGTTTCCCGTTTCGGGACAGCCAAATTGCACATTACTTAATAATATTCCTAAAAAAGGAATGGTTTCTTGCCAGATATCACAAGAATGAGAATCTATCAAGACAACTTTTGAGACATTCATAGTTGAATTCGGAACGAAAGGGTTTCTTTATGTTATTGAAAGTAAGTATTTGATTCTTTCAAGGTCATTTTGGAGAACATTAATGATTGCAATCAGAACAAAGGAATGGT
The DNA here is from genome assembly GCA_936435175.1 of Glyphotaelius pellucidus. Classification (NCBI taxonomy): domain Eukaryota; kingdom Metazoa; phylum Arthropoda; class Insecta; order Trichoptera; family Limnephilidae; genus Glyphotaelius; species Glyphotaelius pellucidus. The sequence goes on along the minus strand of OW386537.1, from coordinate 6,414,041 downwards.
TTCTTTCGAGAGATCACAAGGATGAGATTCTTTCAAGGTCATTTTGGAGAACATTAATAAACTTATAATTAATGTAGTGTGTAACTATAATTTATAAACATTTACTAAGTACTAGAAATTTCACATTTATAAACCACAATATATGACAATGACATATGGATTCCCAATGTACTTATGACTATTTAATTGATATAGAGAATATCTCAGTTAAAATAGACTTATTTTATAGGCAAATTTGAAAAGGCAACATTGAAAACTCAGATCATATATAGATTTATGTGTTTGCCTCTTTTTAGACGTCGCTTTTTCGTTTCGTCGAGTTTCAAATCACAACTATGCTAAAAGAAGTTTTCACTTCAAAAATGATCAAGAACTAACAATAAGAGAGTTTCACTGTACTTTGTAGGTGGCTCATTATTTGAGACAAACATTTGATTTGTGTTCTGGTCCAAATGAGGAAGAAACAATGCCAACATCCGACCGGTTGTTGCCTGAGAGAAATCTCACGGTTCTGCATTAATTCTACCGGCTTGGCACACGAACACCCTACACTGGCTCGGGCTTAATCCGGTCGACATATTTGACAGCTTAATCCGAGATTAAACGATGCATCAGTGATGTTAAATTATTGTGTTTTTAATGTTTAACGATCTTTGGCCTTTATGTGAGCGTAATAAATAACACAAATATATTATAAAAATAACAAAACAAACACAAGAGCCGTGTCTCTTAATAGCGAGGAATAGCTATTACGACTTTTAGGCTAGGGACTCACGGAGCGATTTTTACCCGCGCCCGCCGCGGTTGCGGGCCCGCAGCCTTTGTAGAATGCAGATATTTATGTAAAAAATTAAAGCACATTTCACGACGCGTTTTACGCCCGCGGCGTGTGCGATTGTTTGCGGGTCCCGCTGCACCGGCGGTCATCTTGTACCGGCGGGCGCGGGCGCGGTCCCGCAACCGCGGCGGGTTGTTCCCGCGCGCTCTGCGATATAACGATCTCTTTCCGCAATCAGTGGATGTATCCAGAACCTTTTAGGCCTTCTTTTTTTAATTCTTCTGTGAAGTAAGTATAACGCTACAGCTCGTTTCTGGTGTGTGTCCATGGCGGTCTGGAACTCAACTGATCGTTTAACTGCCCGTCTTGCAACCGCCCGTCTTGCGGTAATCAATCGCCAAGATTGCGATCGATAACCGCAACCGCGGCGGCTGCGGGCCCGCAAAAAACTCCGGTCTCGTGAGTTTTGAAAATAAAACTCCATCCCGCAACCGCGGCGGGCGCGGGTAAAAATCGCTCCGTGAGTCCTTAGCCTTAATCTATTGTGAATTGAGTTTCAGAAGAAAATGTATGTTAAAAAAATGATTAAGCGAGAGAACTTTTTTTGTACTAATCTATTTCCCGCTTTTCGTTTTAATTTTTTTCCATTATTATTTCTCTGTTCTTTATTTCTTATAAATTTTATTTACAATATTTAAAAAAAAATGTTTTCTAATGTAAAAATGTGTATATTTTATGTACCTGTCTCAATTTAAATAAAAGTAAATGTTAAAAAAGGCTGTAAAGGGATATTTTCTCAGCAGCTTTATTAACTGGTGACGAATTTAGCTGTCTTTCTCTGTAACTCTTGTATATTCTCCAACTAACTGTATCAAGTGTGTCTAGTCCGTTTTAATCATTTTTTTATTATTTTTATTTAGAATACATACATATAACAGATTTAAAGGTAAACAATATGGTTCTTTAAACTAATTACAATATATTAATTTCTTGTTAACAAGCTACCCAACTCAATAGAGAAAGAATTTCTCGTGTTTGAATTTTGGAGTAGTGCCATTGTAAAAAAACAGGTACAGAAATTATGTTATTTTAAGTAATTAAATTACAAAGAAAAAATAAATAAACCTTTATACATGATAACCGGTCTATATAATGAACAAGAATAGAATAAGAGTTAAAATTTGACATACAATATAGATAAAACAGGTATAGATATGTAGCAGAAATAAAAGTATTATTATTGCATTTGATTATTAAATCTATGCGCTGTTCATTAAACTCCCATTTAAATTCATGTTCTTGTGTGAAAATCATTTTCTTTTAGTTTTATTTTAGTTTTTCTTACATTTCTTTAATTTTCTTTAAGTTGTGTAATGTAGTCCTTCCCGAAACGAGTTTTATTAAACTCATTGGGAGTAATGTATTATAAATGTTATGTTATATATTATCACTAATAAATAAATAAATAAATAAATAATAGAACCCGTTCAGAAACTGATATCAATCAGTTTAACGGGACTTCATAAAAAATGTAAATTAATAATAAAGGAATTTCTTCATTGGATATCTTCCAGGATCTCTTGCCTTACCGGGATAGTGCGTTAATCAATTCACATTGGGATCTATTTATTTTTACGTCATTTTTGTAGTTCACATGTTTCAAATTCAGAATTAACAATCCATACTTCCATACTTACTTAATATACTTATATATACTTAATATTATAAATGCGAAACTGCTCGAGTTTGTTTATGACCTTTTCATGCATTACACAATATAAAGACTTTAATAATTCTTTCACCAATAGAAAGCTAAATTATATGCGCAGACTATATTTTGTATATGATGGTAAGCTCTGGCGTAATGAAATTATAAATATTAATATATTATATTTGTTATACGTTTTCTGTCGCTAACTAAAGCAAATTTTTGCTAACGTCAGAAAAAAATCGTTTCCATGGAAACGATTGCTACTGCTTCAGAAAATTCAAATATTAGAATATGTTATATTTTTTTGGACAAGCTTCTGTTTTGGAATAAATGTCAGTTCCTACATTAAAAATATAATTCATAACGATTATAAAGACTGAATAAATGAACTGAATAAATAGTGTAATTTTTTATTATATTCACAAACTTTCAAATATTTAATTAAAAATAAACATCCGAAATGTTTGTAAGCGCATAAATTCCGAACGAATGAACAAAATTGGATAATTCTTTTTTTCTTTGAGCTATAGCTTTATGAAATTTATGTGGCTGGCGAGATGTTTGAAAACTGAATGTATGGGAATGAATGTATGGAATTCGGGAGGGGGTGGGGAGGAGGGGGTATAATTGATAAGTTCAACCGCTACAGTAATTTCCCGTAATACCATGCTAGCGAAGCCGCGGGGAAAAGCTTGTATTTTTATTATTTTAGAAAGGTAAATATTCCCGGTTTAAGAATGACAAAATTTGAAAACCTCCTCCTACCACCACAGTAAGCGAAAATTGTTGCTTACTTAGTCGGTCGAGGAATCAAACACGCGACGCCCGGGTGGGGCCCAACTGACCGGTCATTATTTTAAGAATTACCTTAAAAAAAGTTGATAGGGAAAACTCTTTGGTATCAGTATCGCCCTGGTGAAATAGCTTTAGCCACGTTTGGTAAGATGATATTAAAATCCAGGTACTTCCTCCTCCCATCTTCTTCCCCCTTACATTACCTTCAGCCTCACAACATTATCCAATTGGGGATGCCATAGTCTCATTGGCTTCAGATGGTTGGGATTCTTGTGCGATACTCGCATAAAAAATAACGAAATTTTCTGCATCAACATGTTCTTGGCACGTATAAAAGTAAAAAATGGCAATCCATAGTCCGGGCCCAGAACAGATGTGCGATGAGTCAGTGAGTCAGGTAAAAGTGCGCCCTTAGACCGCCAGAGACGCCCGGGCGGTGATTTACGCGCGGGAAATGTCGCGGGAAAATGGCGGGGAAAGCGGCAGGCGAAAATGGCGGACCAAATAGACATTTACGGCCTTGAGATGATTTTTGAAAAACAACGATGCTTACAAATCACTAAAATTAATTACATATTTTTTGACGGGCACAACGTGCTAATTGTTCTCTAAATGAGAAACGTGATTATCATTTCGAGAAAATCGAAACCTGTATATTTTTTTTTTCGAATACTGGGAATTTTTAATTTTTGAAAACGAATTGTTTTTATTTAATACACTCATTGTGGTAATGTTAACATAACTGCGATGGCGCATGTTTAATTATTTTACGGAAAAACGATTTTTGCAGTTTATAATTTAAAATTTTGAGATTAATTAATTGTTTGCGCCTGTACATATGCAATTTGAATATAATTAAATAGTTTTGTGTAGTGAACAGTAATAAATAGTGAATATAAATAAATAGATAACTACATATCATTTCAAAATGTAGCCCAAGCATTATTTCTCTTTATTTATTTATTGAACATTTTAACGATTTAAAGCATGACAGAAAGCAACTCCCTCTTGGTGTTTTCAAGAGTTGTTGAGCGACCTAACGTTGTTTACGTTTTTTTTTTAACATGAGCTCCACACAGGAGGCCCTGAAGAAAATAATTTCCCTCAGGGCCTATGTCATCTTTGGGGATGCTATGTGGAGGGTTTTTTTTTTAGGAAAAAGGAGGAGAGGAAATTTCTCGGAAAGAAAAGAGTTTAAGGGATGGGTAGGAATCTGGGGTTCAGTGTGTCCTGGTCATCCGTCCAAGACCTAGACAAACCTCACTCCATGAACCCGGGCACCCCTGCTAAATCACCAAACGTAGCGAACCTCTTGGGCGACCTATGGTAGAAGTGTTGGTTATCCAATAAAGGTTCCCGGAACGGCGGTACCCATTCCCGCCTCCCAAATTGATATCCCTTAAGAACCGCTTTTGTGTAATATCACCGCAAGGGCGCTGTACTAAAAGATATTGTCATGAAAACTCAATTTTAAAAAGATCATTAGCCAGGTAAATTCTTCTTCTTCGTCTCCTTCCCCTCTCCATTATCTCCAGCGCCTCACAACATGACCCACTGATGCCATAAATTCACTGACTTCAGACGGTTGGGAGCAGTTGGGATTCTTGTGCGATTCTCGCACAAAAAAATAGCAATTTGGGTAGAGCAAACAAGCATTATTAACTAACCATCACAGGGGTAGACAGAGAGGACGGACCGCCAAACAACTCGGTCCTGGCACACACACTCCTTGCCTCATTCACACTCATACATACTCTTCTATTATTCTGACTCTTGACATGGTCCGACTCAAGTACCTGATTCACTTGATGGTGCCTTGTCTTCAGCGGGTGTCCCCGACTTTTACCGTTCACATTTGCGTCATGTGTAATTTTGTTGTTCTCTAAACCCATAAATCTTTTCAAGAATGTTCAGATTTTGAGTTGAACGCTTCTCGTGTGCGAGTTTTCCTGGTAATCCTTCAAACATTCTCAATTCTCCGAAATAAAAAAAAAAAAAACTAATATTTTTAAATATGTTTTCTTAGCGAATTATATAAAAACAACGATATTCCAACTGCCAAAAAGTGAGAAAATTCAACGAGAACACATTTTCAAGTCAATTTAGATTTCATTTCTTTGACGTGTTTGTAATTTCACCAGTTTTATTTTTTATTTGCATACCTTCCTTATGTTAAATGAATATCTACAGACTTTTATGATTAAAATATGTGTATTTACATTTAAAAAAACATCATATTTTATGTACATATTATTCTCAGTTTTACTAGCCAGTACAATTAAATAGTGTTAATTTTTTATTAAATATTTTTGTATGAAACGGTAAGAAAGTGAGGTGACATAAATAATTGTTTATTATACTTTTCTACGATAAAATATTTTTTTAAATATAATCTGTGATTTTTGTACCGTTTTCACATAAAAACGTGAGTGATTCTTACATTTTTTTATGTTTGCATTCTAAATTTTAATATTTACAAATGTTAATAATTTATTAGTAATAATACAATTTAATTTAATAATAAGCAAACTTTCAAAAACAGTTTTTAGTATTCGGCTACGTTCAGAAATATTTAATTAATAGAGCTTTAATTGCGAAGCGGAAATAACATAAAATTTAACTTGCACATAAGCGATATACCGGAGTGGTTAAATACATTTAATAATGTGTAATATAATACTCGTATATTTGTTGTCCATTATTTTCGACTCGAAGTAAGTTTCAGGTTTCAGTGATTTTGCTCTGAGAAATCTCTAGGCATAATTTGTGTAGTCTCATAGGCATCAATTTATTACGATCAATATTAAATGCGCTATTAGTATCACATAGGAATAGGATAGGTCTCCCTGACCCCTTTATTGAGTGCGTCACTCACTCCGGTCTCAGACAACTAAGTAAACATATCCATGAAACCGACCACATTTCATTTTACAGCGATTGCCGATGGGTAATAAACCTAAATAGAAAATGAAAATATTAAATTAATTTTATTTGAATCCCTACTCTTGTCAATCGCGATTAGTTCGCTTTTACTTGCGACTAAACTATTGCTAGAAGCTTGTATAAATAAGTAGTATTGGTGAAGCTACGTAATGTATAAGCAGGGCTGGATTAATTATGTATCGATCTAGGCGCGGAAAAGCGACCACCATATTTTGATCGAATGCTTGTATCTACTATTGTACCACCCATCATAAAATTTTGCTTTTGCTTTCCAAAATACGCTCATTAAAGTATACATTATATATTACTAGCTTTGCCTGTTGCAGAGGCAACCAAGGGGTTAAACACTACGCGATTTGACGTGTGAACGCGGATGAAGCGAAGAGTGTGTGTTAAATAAAATAGGTACAGAAAAAAACGATGTTTGTAATTTGTTACCCGTAACTTATAATTTACTGTTGCAAAGACTCCTACCACTGTGCCACTTTGGTCGCCGACACTTTAAAATCGTCCCAGGAGCTTACCGCTCAATTCAGTACTGAACCAATTCAGCCGCCCGGCTCAGGGCGTTCAGTATTTCATTTAATTTAAATTAGAAAAACCGATAGAGCCTTATCTCGAAAAAGGGTCCTCGGAGTTTATTGTTCAAGTTTTTCACTCAGCCTTTCGGATTGTGTAGGTCGAGACGCGTAATTTGATATCCATCTCGTGTACTGTAAGGTTTAATTTTGAAAAAAAAATTTTGGAAAATTTTTGAATTTAAAAAAAAAAATGATTTTGGAAATTTTTTAATTATAGAAAAAAAAAATTTTTGATGTTGAAAATTTTTGAATTTTGAAAAAAAAAATCGATTTTGGAAATTTTTGAACTTAATAAAACTGAAAGTAATTTTTCAAAAAACGGCGATAACAAAATGTTTTTTCAGAATTTTTCATAAACTAAAACTAAACCAAACTGGGGATGCCGTAGTCTCACTGACTCCAGACGGCACCAGGTTGGGACTTTTGTGCGGTATTCACATTGAAGTTTAATTTAAAATGTACGAACGATTAGTTCTCTTACAGTATTCAAAAGGTACCTTCACCATTTGGCAAAAAAAGTGGACCACCTTTATTTAAATTTACTCATATTATTGAAATGGTCAGAATATATAGTATCCGAGTATGTACCTACGGACTTTGTCAAAAAAAAATTCGAGTGCAGTTTATACGCGGTAGAAGTGAAACTTTACCAAAACAATCTCAACCAATTCTTTTTCATATGTCAACTAATTTTTATCAAAGCGGCCGATGGGCACAGTTGATGCGTCGCAGGAGCAGTAATCGTCATTTACATTTACGTCCGTTACATCCGAAATCCAAATCACAGCCGTGCTATAGAAGTATCATTTCAAAACTCCCGTCTTTGTATGTTTCTTTTTATTTAAATTCATAATTTTTGTCAATGAAAGGATTGCCTCCCTGTCTAGTAAATAAATGTATTCTCTGTAATATTTTACTCCTGCGTATTATGTGCTCCTGGTATATTTTCAATATTGTACGTCACCCTTTTAGTCATTTTTCAGCGACCTACACATGAGTACCTACATATTTTTTGAATAAATATTACGAATCCTAATTTTTTAAATTTTGAAATTCGGTTTTGAAATGATTGAATGTGAATGAAGCCTTAACCTTTTACAAATTAATTTAATTTCATTAAAAGTATCCAGGGTCATTTTTCACAAAACTGCGCCATACATTTTTTTATTATTGAGCATAAAATAACTCAAACAATTTTATTGCAGTAAAAAAATTACAGAAAAAAAAAACTTTCAAAGAATGCTTGTAGGTACTTACCCATACACCCATAACGTTTTTTATTATTTAATAATGTCCAAAGAAATCGAATCCTTAATAACACAATCATAAATGAAAAGTGTTTAGCATTGTATTTGGACCCATCTTACTTAAAAAACGTTCCGATTTATCTAGTACTAATTTCCTTCATAACTACAAAAGTCTACCTACCTGAAATAATGCATTTTGGCAAAAAGTGCGACCATCCCGAGTGATTTCTTTTATTTCAAATCATTAATTTTTTATTTGATATCTGAAGGAAAGAACCGATGCGTAAGCCGGTACCTACCCGGTTCTTACGCAGACAAACAATATTGATGTAGGTACCTAAGCATTTCCTTAAAAAAATCCGTTCATCTTACGAACAAATTTGCAATAATTCAACGGAAAAGTACCTACCCTGTAATTAAACGTGTTCTTTTTATATGGCCAGCAACATTTTCTCTTCTGTAGGAAAATTCAAAGCACGTTATTTTTCTCAAACGTCATATTTTCCGTAGCGTATAGTGAAATATTTTTAATGGTTTGCGTATGTAACGACCGTTGAAATAGTTTTTCGAATCTGTCGACCACGATAATATTAAAAAAAATTACAGCCAGAATCGGTTTTCGAGCCCCAGGGGCGTTTTCAAATAGGCGACTCCGAAACAGGCTGGAAGCCGTTATTTTATTAGGCTAAATCATAATTTTCTCCTAACTGACGTGTCTTGAAACTCAAGATTGTTTTTTTATTTTCAATTTTTAGCGAGTAAAAAGGAAATTAAGTTCCTACTCGACAGCTGATTTTACTGGCCGCCAAATTTTTCACTTTCGACGGTAGTGAAATCTTAGCAAATGTCAAAAATAATGTTAAGTATTATGCAATATTGCAGAACATTTTGGATGAAATGCGTTACATGTCGCGGTTTTAAAATCTTATTAATACTCTCTACTACGAATCTGTCGTAAAACATCTCCGGCGGAAGGGTTATTTTTGACGCAATCTCGAATTCCGTGACGCACCTATAAAATGCCATTTTTTCCTAGCAACGCCGTAAAATTTTTAAGAATAAATCCCTAGCAAATTGCACTTTGTATGAGAAAAAAGTCTTAAAAAATCTTAAAAATCTTAATTTCTTGGTGTACTGAAAATCAAATAAGCGAAAGCGATCCTTAGGGTGGGCGAACTTAAGGGGCGGCAAGGTCGTTTTTCGCGTAAAGGAAAAAGTGAGTTTTTCGAAAAACTGTGCATTAATATATTAACTAGCTTTGCCTGTTGCAGAGGCAACCAAGGGGTTAAACACTACGCGATTTGACGTGTGAACGCGGATGAAGCGAAGAGTGTGTGTTAAATAAAATAGGTAGAGAAAAAAACGTTATTTGAATGTGGATAAAGCGAGGGGTGTCCGTCTACAAAGGGCACAGATAGTTGACAGCCCAATTGCGTACGCCTGCTCTCTGGCCGCTTCGGTCACCCGGTTCAAGGCGTTCGGTACGGGCCTTTTCTCGCAAAAGCAGGCCAAGTAGCTTCCTGCTCAAATTTTCACTGCGCTATTTGGGCTGTGCAGATCGATACGCGTAATTTGTTACCCGAAACGTATAGTTTACTGTCGAAAAGACTCTTCCCACAGTGCCACATTGGTCGTCGACACTTTTAAAACGGCCCAGGAGCTTACCGCTCAATTCAGTACTGAACCAATCCAGCCGCCCGACTCAGGGCGTTCAGTTTTTCATTTAATTTAAATTTGAAAAACCAATAGAGCCTAAAAGGGTCCTCGGATTGTATCGTTCAATTTTTTCAGTCAGCCCTTTGGATTGTGTAGGTCGAGACGCGTAATTTGATATCCATCTCGGGTACTGTAGGGTGTAATTTAAAAAAAAAAAATTTTGGATTTTGGAAATTTTTGAATTTTAAATAAAAAAAATTTTGGATTTTGTAAATCTTTGAATTTTCAAAAAAAAATTTTTTGAGTTTTGGAAATTTTTTAATTTTGGAAAAAAAAAACTTTTTTGGATTCTGAAAATTTTTTAATTTTGGAAAAAAAAAATTTGGATTCTGGAAATTTTTTAATTTTGAAAAAAAACTTTTTTGGATTCTGGAAATTTTTTAATTTTGGAAAAAAAAAATTTGGATTCTGGAAATTTTTTAATTTTGAAAAAAAACTTTTTCGGATTCTGGAAATTTTTTAATTTTGAAAAAAAAATTTTTTGGTTTCCGGAAATTTTTGAATTTTGAAAAAAAAAATTTTCGGTTTCTTGAAATTTTTTAATTGTGAAAAAAAAATTTTTTGGTTTCTGGAAATTTTTTAATTTTGGAAAAAAAAATTATTGGATTCTGGAAATTTTGTAATTTTGGAAAAAAAAAATTGTTGGATCTCGGAAATTTTTGAACTGAAAGTAATTTTTCAAAAAACGGCGCTATAAAAATGTATTATTCAGAAATTTTAGAGACTTAAACTAAACCCAACTGGGGATGCCGTAGTCTCACTGACTTCAGACGGCAGTAGTTGAGACTCTTGTGCGGTATTCACATTGAAATTTAATTTAAAATGTATGAACCCGTACAGTATTCAAAAGGTACCTACAACATTTGGCAAAAAAAAATTGGACGATCTTTATTTACTCATTTCATTAAAAATGTTCAGAATAAATAGTATCCGAGTAGGACGTTGTCAAAAAAAAATTCGAGTGCAGCTTACCGTAGTTTTTCAAAAAACGGCGCTATAAAAATTTATTATTCAGAATTTTTCAGAAACTAAAACTAAACCCAACTGGGGACGCCGTAGTCGCACTGACTCCGGACGGCAGTAATTGGGACTCTTGTGCGGTTTTCACATTGAAATTAAATGTAAAATGTACGAACGATTAGTTCCCGTACAGTATTCAAAAGGTACCTACACCATTTCGCAAAAAAAAAATGGACCATCTTTATTTAAATTTACTCATTTTATTAGAAATGTTCAGAATATATAGTGTCCGAGTACGTTGTCAAAAAAAATTCGAGTGCAGTTTACACGCGGTAGAAGTGAAACTTTTCCAAAACAATCTCAACTAATGCTTGAAAAGTGAGGTCTGAGTAGCCCAGTAAATAAATGTACCCTCTGTAATATTTTACTCCTGCGTATTATGAGCTCCTGGTAGATTTTCAATATTGTACGTCACCCTTTTTGTCATTTTTTACGAAAACGGTCCTATAAAAATATAATTATCAAAATTATTGTGTACCTATTTTTATGAGGTGTTGCTCATCCAACGAATGGCTCCCTGAGCGGCAGTGCCAATGCCCGCCTCTAACGTTGAATAATTATCATAAAGAAGCAAAATACAAAAATAAGCGTTATGTAACTTTAATATTTAAAAAAAATAAATCCCTTAAATATCTAGGCTAAAGACGAAGGTAGCGCAACACGGCATAACAGCCCAAAAAATTATTACAAAAGAAATTATCCTTTCAACTTCAAATAATTTCATTACAAATTTCCAAAAAAAAAACATATGCAATTCTTATTTGATGATTCCGAATTGTTATGTGCAGGTACCTACCTACTCAAAATAGGCATTCCAAAACCGAGCGCCTAGCAACACTCGATACGGAGATCTTTTTTCGTGAATTGAGCAAATTTCTTTCGATACAGACGAACCTGCCGATTTGAACGGATTGAAATAGAACTACAGGCGTGTTCGACAGACATTTGATTTTGTATTGCGTGAACGATCCGTACTTATATTCCGCACCGCTAGATGTCTCTGGATTGAAATCTTTAGTTGGCGGAGAGCTTTGCCCTACCGCCATTTGTAAAATTTCAGAATCCAGTGTTCCAAGGTGTGAGAAAATTTACTCAACCTGAATTTATTTGTAAGAAAATTAGGTGTTCTACTGGCCAGTAAAATTATGCACCCTCGAGAAAAATGCGAGTTTTGCGAAACGTCAGAAAATATCATTTTTCCGCGCGCTATTGTGTAACATTTTGAATGGTGACCGACATATTTGTCGATTTTAAAAGCTTCCTTAATTTCTATTCCTCCTATTTATTGAAAAACATCTCCACCAGAATGTGTTTTTTCGACGATATCTCGAACCGCGTGTCGTACCTTTTAAGTGTCATTTTTTAGCAGAATCGCCTTTAAAATAATATGAGTAAATTTCCAGCAAATTCGTTTTGTATGAGAATAGTGCTTAATTTTTCTCCGACTTTTTCGAAATGCGAACCTGTCGGCGGGAAATATAACCGGGCCGATTTCTTCGTCGATGAGAGATTCAGTCGGAGGTTCCAGTTATCGCCGCTGATTTTGCATCAGTTTTTACCGTTGACTTTTGGTGTTTCGGTTTCATGGTTTTTTTTTAGCTTCCTGTCTAGCGATTATGGTCTCTGCGGTCGGTCAAACTCGAAGAGCGGAGAGGTCATTTTGGCGTGGGAGGCCCTGCACTGAATCGCATTTCAAGCGAAAGCGATCCTTAGGGTGGGCGAACTTAAGGGGCGGCAAGGTCGTCTTTTGCCTGTATGACCCATGTGAGTTTTTCGAAAAACTGTGCAATACTATATTAACTAGCTTTGCCTGTTGCAGAGGCAACCAAGGGGTTAAACACTACGCGATTTGACGTGTGAACGCGGATGAAGCGAAGTGTGTGTGTTAAATAAAATAGGTAGAGAAAAAAACGATGTTTGTAATTTGTTACCCGTAACGTATAATTTACTGTTGCAAAGACTCCTACCACTGTGCCACTTTGGTCGCCGACACTTTAAAATCGTCCCAGGAGCTTACCGCTCAATTCAGTACTGAACCAATCCAGCCGCCCGATTCAGGGCGTTCAGTATTTCATTTAATTTAAATTAGAAAAACCGATAGAGCCTTATCTCGAAAAAGGGTCCTCGGAGTTTATCGTTCAAGTTTTTCACTCAGCCTTTCGGATTGTGTAGGTCGAGACGCGTAATTTGATATCCATCTCGGGTACTGTAAGGTTTAATTTTGAAAAAAAAATTTAGAAAAATTTTTGAATTTAAAAAAAAAAATATGATTTTGGAAATTTTTTAATTATAGAAAAAAAAATTTTGGATGTTGAAAATTTTTGAATTTTGAAAAAAAAAATTTCGATTTTGGAAATTTTTGAACTTAATAAAACTGAAAGTAATTTTTCAAAAAACGGCGATAACAAAATGTTTTTTCAGAATTTTTCATAAACTAAAACTAAACCAAACTGGGGATGCCGTAGTCTCACTGACTCCAGACGGCACCAGGTTGGGACTTTTGTGCGGTATTCACATTGAAGTTTAATTTAAAATGTACGAACGATTAGTTCTCGTACAGTATTCAAAAGGTACCTTCACCATTTGGCAAAAAAAGTGGACCACCTTTATTTAAATTTACTCATATTATTGAAATGGTCAGAATATATAGTATCCGAATATGTACCTACGGACTTTGTCAAAAAAAAATTCGAGTGCAGTTTATACGCGGTAGAAGTGAAACTTTACCAAAACAATCTCAACCAATTCTTTTTCATATGTCAACTAATTTTTATCAAAGCGGCCGATGGGCACAGTTGATGCGTCGCAGGAGCAGTAATCGTCATTTACATTTACGTCCGTTACATCCGAAATCCAAATCACAGCCGTGCTATAGAAGTATCATTTCAAAACTCCCGTCTTTGTATGTTTGTTTTTATTTAAATTCATAATTTTTGTCAATGAAAGGATTGCCTCCCTGTCTAGTAAATAAATGTATTCTCTGTAATATTTTACTCCTGCGTATTATGTGCTCCTGGTATATTTTCAATATTGTACGTCACCCTTTTAGTCATTTTTCACACAAACGGCGCCATTAAAATGTATTTTTCAAAATTATTTCTCAAATAATAATTTTAATGCAAAATCGTTCATATAAAAAATAAATCAGGGTAGCGACCTACACATGAGTACCTACATATTTTTTGAATAAATATTACGAATCCTAATTTTTTAAATTTTGAAATTCGGTTTTGAAATGATTGAATGTGAATGAAGCCTTAACCTTTTACAAATTAATTTAATTTCATTAAAAGTATCCAGGGTCATTTTTCACAAAACTGCGCCATACATTTTTTTATTATTGAGCATAAAATAACTCAAACAATTTTATTGCAGTAAAAAAATTACAGAAAAAAAAAACTTTCAAAGAATGCTTGTAGGTACTTACCCATACACCCATAATGTTTTTTATTATTTAATAATGTCCAAAGAAATCGAATCCTTACTAACACAATCATAAATGAAAAGTGTTTAGCATTGTATTTGGACCCATCTTACTTAAAAAACGTTCCGATTTATCTAGTACTAATTTCCTTCGTAACTACAAAAGTCTACCTACCTGAAATAATGCATTTTGGCAAAAAGTGCGACCATCCCAAGTGATTTCTTTTATTTCAAATCATAAATTTTTTATTTGATATCTAAAGATGCGTAAGCCGGTACCTACCCGGTACTTACGCAGACAAACAATATTGATGTAGGTACCTAAGCATTTCCTTAAAAAAATCCGTTCATCTTACGAACAAATTTGCAATAATTCAACGGAAAAGTACCTACCCTGTAATTAATTACGTTTAAACGTGTTCTTTTTATATGGCCAGCAATATTTTCTCTTCTGTAGGAAAATTCAAAGCACGTTATTTTTCTCAAACGTCATATTTTCGGTGGCGTATAGTGAAATATTTTTAATGGTTTGCGTATGTAACGACCGTTGAAAAAGTTTTTTCAATCTCTTGACCTCGATATTATTGAAAAAAATTACAGCCAGAATCGGTTTTCGAGCCCCAGGGTCGTTTTCAAATTGGCCACTCCGGAACAGGCTTGGAGCTTTTTTTTATTAGGCTAAATCGTAAATTGACGTCCCTTGAAACTCAAGGTGGTTTTTTATTTTCAATTTTTTAGTGAGTAAAAAGGAAATTAAGTTCCTACTCGACAGCTGATTTTACTGGCCGCCAAATTTTTCACTTTCGACGGTAGTGAAATCTTAGCAAATGTCAAAAATAATGTTAAGTATTATGCAATATTGCAGAACATTTTGGATGAAATGCGTTACATGTCGCGGTTTTAAAATCTTATTAATACTCTCTACTACGAATCTGTCGTAAAACATCTCCGGCGGAAGGGTTATTTTTGACGCAATCTCGAATTCCGTGACGCACCTATAAAATGCCATTTTTTCCTAGCAACGCCGTAAAATTTTTAAGAATAAATCCCTAGCAAATTGCACTTTGTATGAGAAAAAAGTCTTAAAAAATCTTAAAAATCTTAATTTCTTGGTGTACTGAAAATCAAATAAGCGAAAGCGATCCTTAGGGTGGGCGAACTTAAGGGGCGGCAAGGTCGTTTTTCGCGTAAAGGAAAAAGTGAGTTTTTCGAAAAACTGTGCAATAATATATATACTAGCTTTGCCTGTTGCAGAGGCAACCAAGGGGTTAAACACTACACGATATGACGTGTGAACGCGGATGAAGCGAAGAGTGTGTGTAAAATAAAATAGGTGAAGAAAAAACGATGTTTGAATGTGGATAAAGCAAGGAGTGTGCGCCTACAAAGGGCACAGGCAGTTGACAGCCCGATTTCGTACATCCGCTCTCGGGCTGCTTCGGTCACCCGGTTCAAGGCGTTCAGTACGGGCCTTTTCTCGCAAAAGGAGGCCAAGTAGCTTCCTGCTCAAATTTTCACTGCGCCATTTGGGTTATGCAGGTCGATACGCGTAATTTGTTACCCGAAACGTATAGTTTACTGTTGAAAAGACTCTTACCACAGTGCCACTTTGGTCGCCGATACTTTTAAAACGGCCCAGGAGCTTACCGCTCAATTCAGTACTGAACCAATCCTGCCGCCCGACTCAGGGCGTTCAGTATTTCATTTAATTTAAATTAGAAAAAACCATTAGAGCTTTATCTCAAAAAATGGTCCTAGGAGTTTATCGCTTATTTTTTTCACTCAGCCCTTCGGATTGTGTAGATCGAGACGCGTAATTTGATACCCATCTCGGGTACTGTAAGGTGTAATTTTTAAAAAAAAAAATTTTGGATTTTGAAAAAAAAATTGGATTTTGGATATAAAAAAAAAAATTTGCCCTTGCACTAATTTAAAAAAATCGGCGCTATAAAAATGTATTATTCAGAATATTTTATAAACTTTAACTAAGCACAACTGGGGATGCCGTAGTCTCACTGACTCCAGACGGCAGTAGGTGGGACTCTTGTGCGATATTCACATTGAAATTTAATTTAAAATGTATGAACCCCTACAGTATTCAAAAGGTACCTACACCATTTGGCAAAAAAAAATTTGACCATTGTCGCAGGTGGAGTAATCGTCATTTCCGTTTCATCCGAAATCCAAATCACAGCAGTGCTATAGAAGTATCACTTCAAAACTCCCGTCTTCGGATGTTTCTTTTTATTTAAATTAATCATTTTTGTCAATGAAAGAATTGCCTCCCTGGTCTAGTAAATAAATGTATCGTCTGTAATATTTTACTCCTGCGTATTATGTGCTCCTGGTAGATTTTCAATATTGTTCGTCACCCTTTTTGTCATTTTACACAAAAACGGCGCCATTAAAATGTATGTTTCAAAATTATTTCTTAAATAATAATTTTAATGCAAAATCGTTCATATAATAAATAAATCAGGGTAGGTACCTACACATGAGTGCACGGGTAGGTACTTGGGGCCCTTGTAGTATTTTTTCAAAAAACGGCGCTATAAAAATGTGTTATTCAGAATTTTTTAGAAACTTAAACTTATTTTTATTCCAGTAAAAAAATTACAGAGAAAATATTATTTCATAGTGCGCGAGTAGGTACTAAGTTTCCCTACAGTAATTAATAAAAACGGCGCCATTTAAATGTATATTCAGAATTTTTTGTCAAGTAATCACTTCAATGAAAAAAAGTTCGCAGAAGTATTTATTTTTATAAATAATACGAATCCTAATGTTGAGCTATATTGGAGCCCAATTTATCAGTTAAATCCGTTTATCGGGTACCTACCTAGTTCATAATTTGCAGTTTTACAATATTCTGTATTTATATTTTTTACACATGCAAGACCAACTCACAAACTTGGACTAATCCCGCTTGAATTTTAACCGCACCAAGCCGTAAAAATTGAAATCCGCCATCTTTAAAAAAAAATCTTCATACAAAAACGTGTTATGGGGGGACTTCGTAACTTCAAGAGGGTTATGGAAAAATTTTCATTTTCGGTGTTGCAATATTGGAGAAAATTTACCCAACCTGAATTTATTTGTAAGAAAATTAGGTTTTATACTGGCTAGAAAGCCAAAAGATATTTTAGAGGAAAATGCTTTTTACGTAAAGTGTCAAAACATGTCATTGTGAAATGCACTCTTGTGTAACATTTTGAATGGAAAGCGAACCATGTCACAGTTTTAACTGCTTGTAGTAACTCTCTACTTAAGATTAATTCAAAAACATCTCGGCCAGAATGCGTATTTTTGACGATATCTTCGACCACGCAATGTACGTTCGAAATGTCAAATTTCCGCCCCCCTCGCCATAAAATAAAAATAGAATAAATTTGTGTGAATTTTTCTTATGAAAATAATCGGTACTTACATTCTTCACCGCTAGATGTCTCCCTGTACATATTTTCTACAATTTTGTGTAGAAAATATGTACTAATCGAGTTAATTTTAGCCTTCTGTGAAAGTTCTCTTCAAATTCTATTCAAGTTCTGTAATTATTTCAGTTTTATGATGCGACTGGCCTATAACGATAAAACAACAGAACTCGAATAGAACTTACACAGAACGTGAAAATTAACTTTAAAAACATTGTTGAATTATTCAACTTTATTGAAACAACTTTACCTTAGTATTGCATTAAAACCTAATTTATTGTGAAGCTACCTATTCGTGAAAGTACCTACGCATTTCTTTTCAAATTTTTTCAATGAAGTACGTCGTCGTCAAATAAGTACCTACCCAGGAATGAAAAACTAAAAATTTCTAAGCACGTGTTTTTCGTGGAAAAATCTGATTTTGTTTAGCTTGCCCTGAAATATTTCACATGCGATGCGTATGTAATGACGATCGAATTAGTTGAGGAGACATCTAGACTATAATATTTTTCAAAAACATTTTAGCCAGGATCGATTTTTCGGCCGTAATGCCGTTTGTCGTAAAACAACAACCGAAACCGCTGAGAGGTCCGGTTTGTTGACAAAAGTTTGACATGTGAGTTCGCGACCCACCCCACTTGAACTCTATAGTGATACATCATGTGCTCCTGGTAGATTTTCAATATTGTACGTCATCTTTTTTGTCATTTTTCACAAAAATGGCGCCATAAAAATGTATTTTTCAAAATTATTTAACAAATAATAATTTTAATGCAAAATCGTTCATATAAAAAATAAATCAGGGCAGGTGCACATGAGTACCTACATATTTTTTGAATAAATATTACGAATCCTAATTTTTTAATTTTGAAATTTGGTTTTGAAATGATAGGTACCTATCGACTTTGGCAAAAAAATACGACCATCTTTGTTTGTTTCTGTTTATTTGATATCATGTTTTTTTTTATTTTTAAAAGAAAAAAGTCCCTAGGTATTTAAGTACCTACCTTGTCTAGGAAATAAGCATATTTTATTCAATATTTTACTCTTGCAAAATGTGTATTCCTGATGGAAACTCAATATTGTACAGCGCCCTCATTGTCATTTTTAGTTCGAATTTTTACTCACACAATCATAAAAGAAAAGTGTTTAGCATTGTATTTGGACCCATCTTACTTCAAAAACGTTCCGATTTATTTAGTACTAATTTCCTTCATAACTACAAAAGTCTACATACCTGAAATAATGCATTTTGGCAAAAATTGCGACCATCCCGAGTGATTTCTTTTATTTCAAATCATTAATTTTTTATTTGATATCTGGAGGAAAGAACCGATGCGTAAGCCGGTACCTACCCGGTTCTTACGCAGACAAACAATATTGATGTAGGTACCTAACCATTTCCTTAAAAAAATCCGTTCATCTTACGAACAAATTTGTAATAATTCAACGGAAAAGTACCTACCCTGTAATTAAACGTGTTCTTTTTATATGGCCAGCAATATATTCTCTTCTGTGGGATTTTCAAAGCACGTTATTTTTCTCAAACGTCATATTTTCCGTAGCGTGTAGTGAAATATTTTTAATGGTTTGCGTATGTTACGGCCGTTGAAAATGTTTTTTTAATCTCTCGACCTCCATAAAATTCAAAAACATTACAGCCAGAATCGGTTTTCGAGCCGCAGAGGCGTTTTCAAATTGTCGACTCCGAAACAGGCTTGAAGCCGTTATTTTATACGGCTAAATCATAATTTTCTCCTAACTGACGTGTCTTGAAACTCAAGATTGTTTTTTATTATCAATTATTAGTCAATTTAATCGAATTTAAGTACCTACTCGACGACTTATTCTACTGGCCGCCAAATTTTTCACTTTCGACGGTAGTGAAATCTTAGCAAATGTCAAAAATAATGCAAGGTATTTTGGAATATTGCAGAACATTTTGGATGAAATGCGTTACATGTCGCAGTTTTAAAAGTTTGATAAAACCCTCTACTTCCAATCTGTGGTAAAACATCTCCACCAGAACGCGCTTTTTCGACGATATCTCGTACCGCGTGTCGTACCTATAAAATGTCATTTTTTAGCAGCATCGCCATTAAAATAAAAGAATAAATTTCTAGCAAATTCGTTTCGCGTAAAGGAAATAGTGATTAAGATTTCTTATCTTTTTTGCAAATGCGAACCTGTCGGCGGGAAATATAACCAGGCCGATTTCTTCGTCGATGAGAGATTCAGCCGGAGGTTCCAGTTATCGCCGCTGATTTTGTATCAGTTTTTTCCGTTGACTTTTGGCGTTTCTAAAATAAGAATTTCGTGTGAGTTTCCTGTCTTGCGATAGTGGTCTCTGAGGTCGGTCAAACTCGAAGAGCGGAGAGGTCATTTTGGCGTGGGAGGCCTGCACTGAAAAAAAAAGCCCTGTGTTTCGAGCGAAACTGAACCTCGAAACGGGTAAAACTTAAGGGGCGGCAAGGTCGTCTTTTGCCTAAATGACGAAAAAAAAGTGAGTTTTCGAAAACTGTGCATTAATATATAACTAGCTTTGCCTGTTGCAGAGGCAACCAAGGGGTTAAACACTACGCGATTTGACGTGTGAACGCGGATGAAGCGAAGAGTGTGTGTTAAATAAAATAGGTAGAGAAAAAAACGTCATTTGAATGTGGATAAAGCGAGGAGTGTCCGTCTACAAAGGGCACAGATAGTTGACAGCCCAATTGCGTACGCCTGCTCTCTGGCCGCTTCGGTCACCCGGTTCAAGGCGTTCGGTACGGGCCTTTTCTCGCAAAAGCAGGCCAAGTAGCTTCCTGCTCAAATTTTCACTGCGCCATTTGGGCTGTGCAGATCGATACGCGTAATTTGTTACCCGAAACGTATAGTTTACTGTCTTAAAGACTCTTCCCACAGTGCCACATTGGTCGTCGACACTTTTAAAACGGCCCAGGAGCTTACCGCTCAATTCAGTACTGAACCAATCCAGCCGCCCGACTCAGGGCGTTCAGTTTTTCATTTAATTTAAATTAGAAAAACCAATAGAGCCTAAAAGGGTCCTCGGATTTTATCGTTCAATTTTTTCAGTCAGCCCTTTGGATTGTGTAGGTCGAGACGCGTAATTTGATATCCATCTCGGGTACTGTAGGGTGTAATTTAAAAAAAAAAAATTTTGGATTTTGGAAATTTTTGAATTTTAAATAAAAAAAAATTTGGATTTTGTAAATCTTTGAATTTTCAAAAAAAAATTTTTTGAGTTTTGGAAATTTTTTAATTTTGGAAAAAAAAAACTTTTTTGGATTCTGAAAATTTTTTAATTTTGGAAAAAAAAAATTTGCATTCTGGAAATTTTTTAATTTTGAAAAAAAACTTTTTTGGTTACTGGAAATTTTTGAATTTTGAAAAAAAAATTTTTGGTTTTTGGAAATTTTTTAAATTTGGAAAAAAAAAATTTCGGATTCTGGAAATTTTTTAATTTTGAAAAAAAAAATTTTTGGTTTCCGGAAATTTTTGAATTTTGAAAAAAAAAAATTTCTGTTGGTTTCTGGAAATTTTTTAATTTTGGAAAAAAAAATTATTGGATTCTGGAAATTTTTTAATTTTGGAAAAAAAAAATTGTTGGATCTCGGAAATTTTTGAACTTATAACTGAAAGTAATTTTTCAAAAAACGGCGCTATAAAAATGTATTATTCAGAAATTTTAGAGACTTAAACTAAACCCAACTGGGGATGCCGTAGTCTCACTGACTCCAGACGGCAGTAGTTGAGACTCTTGTGCGGTATTCACATTGAAATTTAATTTAAAATGTATGAACCCGTACAGTATTCAAAAGGTACCTACAACATTTGGCAAAAAAAAATTGGACGATCTTTATTTAAATTTACTCATTTCATTAAAAATGTTCAGAATAAATAGTATCCGAGTAGGACGTTGTCAAAAAAAAATTCGAGTGCAGCTTACCGTAGTTTTTCAAAAAACGGCGCTATAAAAATTTATTATTCAGAATTTTTCAGAAACTAAAACTAAACCCAACTGGGGACGCCGTAGTCGCACTGACTCCGGACGGCAGTAATTGGGACTCTTGTGCGGTTTTCACATTGAAATTAAATGTAAAATGTACGAACGATTAGTTCCCGTACAGTATTCAAAAGGTACCTACACCATTTCGCAAAAAAAAATGGACCATCTTTATTTAAATTTACTCATTTTATTAGAAATGTTCAGAATATATAGTGTCCGAGTACGTTGTCAAAAAAAATTCGAGTGCAGTTTACACGCGGTAGAAGTGAAACTTTTCCAAAACAATCTCAACTAATACTTGAAAAGTGAGGTCTGAGTAGCCCAGTAAATAAATGTACCCTCTGTAATATTTTACTCCTGCGTATTATGAGCTCCTGGTAGATTTTCAATATTGTACGTCACCCTTTTTGTCATTTTTTACAAAAACGGTCCTATAAAAATATAATTATCAAAATTATTGTGTACCTATTTTTATGATGTGTTGCTCATCCAACGAATGGCTCCCTGAGCGGCAGTGCCAATGCCCGCCTCTAACGTTGAATAATTATCATAAAGAAGCAAAATACAAAAATAAGCGTTATGTAACTTTAATATTTAAAAAAAATAAATCCCTTAAATATCTAGGCTAAAGACGAAGGTAGCGCAACACGGCATAACAGCCCAAAAAATTATTACAAAAGAAATTATCCTTTCAACTTCAAATAATTTCATTACAAATTTCCAAATAAAAAACACACCATACGATGATTCCGAGTTGTTATGTGCAGGTACCTACCTACCTACTCAGATTCTCAGTTGGTACACCTGCACATACGTAAAAAAAAACACGCCATTAAAATGTATTTTCAGAATTTTTTTATCAAATAATCATTTCAATGAAAAATAGTTCGCAAAGTATTTATATTTATAAATAATACGAATCCTAATGCATCGGAGCCCATTTATCGGGTACCTACTTAGTTCGTCATTCGCAGACGTACAATAGTCTGCAATTATATTTTCATCGCTGGCAAGACCGAAACGAAATAATGTAGTCACCACCTCGAGCACGGCCTGAAAATCGAGTGGTTTTTAACGTTTTCCATACAAACAACGCTGTCCTGGCCCGATTGAAAAGTTTAGTTGGCGGAGAGTTTAGCATTCCGCCATTTGTAAAATTTCAGAATCCAGTGTGCCCAGGTGTGAGAAAATTTACCCAACCTGAATTTATTTGTAAGAAAATTAGGTATTCTACTGGCCAGCTAAATTATGCACCCTCGAGAAAGTGCGAGTTTTGCGAAACGTCAGAAAATATCATTTTTCCGCGCGCTATCGTGTAACATTTTGAATGGTGACCGACATATTTGTCGATTTTAAAAGTTTCCTTAACTTCTATTCTTCGTATTTATCGAAAAACATCTTCGCCAGAATGCGTATTTTCGACGATATCTCGAACCGCGTGTCGTACCTATAAAATGTCATTTTTTAGCAGCATCGCCATTAAAATAATTTCTAGCAAATTCGTTTCGCGTAAAGGAAATGCGATTAAGATTACTTATCTTTTTTGCAAATGCGAACCTGTCGGCGGGAAATATAACCAGGCCGATTTCTTCGTCGATGAGAGATTCAGTCGGAGGTTCCAGTTATCGCCGCTGATTTTGTATCAGTTTTTTCCGTTGACTTTTTGCGTTTCTCAAATAAGAAATTCGTGCGAGTTTCCTGTCACGCGATAGTGGTCCTTCAGGTGTATGAAACTTAAGGGGCAGCTAGGTCGTTTTTCGCGTAAAGGAAAAAGTGAGTTTTTGGAAAAACTGTGCATTAATATATATACTAGCTTTGCCTGTTGCAGAGGCAACCAAGGGGTTAAACACTACGCGATTTGACGTGTGAACGCGGATGAAGCAAAGAGTGTGTGTTAAATAAAATAGGTAGAGAAAAAAACGTTATTTGAATGTGGATAAAGCGAGGGGTGTCCGTCTACAAAGGGCACAGATAGTTGACAGTCCAATTGCGTATGCCTGCTCTCTGGCCGCTTCGGTCACCCGGATCAAGGCGTTCGGTACGGGCCTTTTCTCGCAAAAGCAGGCCAAGTAGCTTCCTGCTCAAGTTTTCACTGCGCCATTTGGGTTGTGCAGATCGATACGCGTAATTTGTTATCCGAAACGTATAGTTTACTGTTGAAAAGACTTTTCCCACAGTGCCACTTTGGTCGTCGACACTTTTAAAACGGCCCAGGAGCTTACCGCTCAATTCAGTACTGAACCAATCCTACCGCCCGACTCAGGGCGTTCGGTTTTTCATTTAATTTAAATTAGAAAAAAACATTAGAGCTTTATCTCGAACAATGATCCTAGGAGTTTTTCGCTTATTTTTTTCACTCAGCCTTTCGGATTGTTAAGATCGAGACGCGTAATTTGATACCCATCTCGGGTACTGTAAGGTGTAATTTAAAAAAAAAAAAAATTGGATTTTGAAAATTTTTTAAATTTGGAAAAAAAAAATTCGGATTCTGGAAATTTTTTAATTTTGAAAAAAAAAATTTTTGGTTTCCGGAAATTTTTGAATTTTGAAAAAAAAAATTATCGGTTTCTGGAAAATTTTTTAATTTGAAAAAAAAATTTTTTGGTTTCTGGAAATTTTTTAAATTTGGAAAAAAAAAATTCGGATTCTGGAAATTTTTTAATTTTGAAAAAAAAATTTTTTGGTTTCCGGAAATTTTTGAATTTTGAAAAAAAAAATTTCGGTTTCTGGAAATTTTTTAATTATGAAAAAAAAATTTTTTGGTTTCTGGAAATTTTTTAATTTTGGAAAAAAAAAATTGTTGGATCTCGGAAATTTTTGAACTTATAACTGAAAGTAATTTTTCAAAAAACGGCGCTATAAAAATGTATTATTCAGAAATTTTAGAGACTTAAACTAAACCCAACTGGGGTGCCGTAGTCTCACTGACTCCAGACGGCAGTAGTTGGGACTCTTGTGCGGTATTCACATTGAAATTTAATTTAATTTAATGAACCCGTACAGTATTCAAAAGGTACCTACATCATTTGGCAAAAAAAAATTGGACCATCTTTATTTAAATTTACTCATTTTATTAGAAATGTTCAGAATAAATAGTATCCGAGAAGGACGTTGTCAAAAAAAATTCGAGTGCAGCTTACTGTAGTTTTTCAAAAAACAGCCCTATAAAAATGTATTGTTCAGAATTTTTCAGAAACTAAAACTAAACCCAACTGGGGACGCCGTAGTCGCACTGACTCCGGACGGCAGTAATTGGGACTCTTGTGCGGTATTCACATTGATATTTAATTTAAAGTGTATGAACCCGTACAGTATTCAAAAGGTACCTACACCATTTGGCAAAAAAAAATTGGACCATCTTTATTTAAATTTACTCATTTTATTAGAAATGTTCAGAATAAATAGTATCCGAGAAGGACGTTGTCAAAAAAAAATTCGAGTGCAGCTTACTGTAGTTTTTCAAAAAACGGCGCTATAAAAATTTATTATTCAGAATTTTTCAGAAACTAAAACTAAACCCAACTGGGGACGCCGTAGTCGCACTGACTCCGGACGGCAGTAATTGGGACTCTTGTGCGGTTTTCACATTGAAATTTAATGTAAAATGTACGAACGATTAGTTCCCGTACAGTATTCAAAAGATACCTACACCATTTCGCAAAAAAAAATTGGACCATCTTTATTTAAATTTACTCATTTTATTAGAAATGTTCAGAATATATAGTGCCCGAGTAGGTACCTACGTACGTTGTCAAAAAAAATTCGAGTGCAGTTTACACGCGGTAGAAGTGAAACTTTTCCAAAACAATCTCAACTAATACTTGAAAAGTGAGGTCACAAAAACGGCCCTATAAAAATATAATTTTCAAATTTTTTGTATACCCATTTTTATGAGGTGTTGCTCATCCAACAAATGGTTCCCGGGGCGGCAGTACCAATGCCCGCCTCTAACGTTGAATAATTATCATAAATAAGCTAAATACAAAAAAAGCGTTATGTAACTATAGTATTTAAAAAAAATAAATCCCTTAAATATCTAGTATAAAGACGAAGGTAGCGCAACACGGCATAACAGCCCAAAAAATTATTACAAAAGAAATTATCCTTTCAACTTCAAATAATTTCAATACAAATTTCCAAAAAAAAAACATATGCAATTCTTATTTGATGATTCCGAGTTGTTATGTGCAGGTACCTACCTACTCAGATTCTCAGTTGGTACACCTGCACATGCGTAAAAAAAAACACGCCATTAAAATGTATATTCAGAATTTTATTATCAAATAATCATTTCAATGAAAAAGAGTTCGCAAAGTATTTATATTTATAAATAATACGAATCCTAATGCCTCGAGCCCATCTATCAGGTACCTACTTAGTTCGTCATTCGCAGACGTACAATATTCTGCAATTATATTTTCATCGCTGGCAAGACCGAAACGAAATAATGTCTTCACCACCTCGAGCACGGCCTGAAAATCGAGTTGTTTTTAACGTTTTCCATACAAACAACGCTGTCCTGGCCTGAATGAAAACTTTAGTTGGCGAAGGCAAAGCTCTCCGCCATTTGTAAAATTTCAGAATCGAGTGTTCCAAGGTGTGAGAAAATTTACCCAACCTGAATTTATTTGTAAGAAAATTAGGTATTCTACTGGCCAGCTAAATTATGCACCCTCGAGCAAAGTGCGATTTTGCGAAACGTCAGAAAATATCATTTTTCCGCGCGCTATCGTGTAACATTTTGAATGGTGACCGACACATTTGTCGATTTTAAAAGTTTCCTTAACTTCTATTCTTCATATTTATCGAAAGACATCTTCGCCAGAATGCGCCTTTTCGACGATATCTCGAACCGCGTGTCGTACCTATAAAATGTCATTTTTTAGCAGAATCGCCATTAAAATAATTTCTAGCAAATTCGTTTCGCGTAAAGGAAATGCGATTAAGATCTCTTATCTTTTTTGCAAATGCGAACCTGTCGGCGGGAAATATAACCAGGCCGATTTCTTCGTCGATGAGAGATTCAGTCGGAGGTTCCAGTTATCGCCGCTGATTTTGTATCAGTTTTTTCCGTTGACTTTTTGCGTTTCTCAAATAAGAAATTCGTGCGAGTTTCCTGTCACGCGATAGTGGTCCTTCAGGTGTATGAAACTTAAGGGGCAGCTAGGTCGTTTTTTGCCTAAATTACAAAAGTGAGTTTTTCGAAAAACTGAACAATACTATATGTACTAGCTTTGCCTGTTGCAGAGGCAACCAAGGGGTTAAACACTACGCGATTTGACGTGTGAACGCGGATGAAGCGAGGAGTGTGTGTTAAATAAAATAGGTGAAGAAAAAAACGATGTTTGTAATTTGTTACCCGTAACGTATAATTTACTGTTGCAAAGACTCCTACCATTGTGCCACTTTGGTCGCCGACACTTTTAAAACGTCCCAGGAGCTTACCGCTCAATTCAGTACTGAACCAATCCAGCCGCCCGACTCAGGGCGTTCAGTTTTTCATTTAATTTAAATTAGAAAAACCAATAGAGCCTAAAAGGGTCCTCGGATTTTATCGTTCAATTTTTTCAGTCAGCCCTTCGGATTGTGTAGGTCGAGACGCGTAATTTGATATCCATCTCGGGTACTGTAGGGTGTAATTTAAAAAAAAAATATTTTGGATTTTGAAAAAAAATTTTTTAGACTTTGGAAATTTTTGAATTATCAAAAAAAAAATTTTTGGATTTTGTAAATTTTTGAATTTTCAAAAAAAAAATTTTGAGTTTTGGAAATTTTTTAATTTTGAAAAAAAAACTTTTTTGGTTTCTGGGAATTTTTGAATTTTGAAAAAAAAAATTTTTGTTTTCTGGAAATTTTTTAAATTTGGAAAAAAAAAATTTCGGATTCTGGAAATTTTTTAATTTAAAAAAATTTTTTTTTTTGTTTCCGGAAATTTTTGAATTTTGAAAAAAAAAATTTTCGGTTTCTGGAAATTTTTTAATTTTGAAAAAAAAACTTTTTTGGTTTCTGGGAATTTTTGAATTTTGAAAAAAAAAATTTTTGTTTTCTGGAAATTTTTTAAATTTGGAAAAAAAAAATTTCGGATTCTGGAAATTTTTTAATTTAAAAAAAAAACATTTTTGTTTCCGGAAATTTTAAATTTTGAAAAAAAAAATTTTCGGTTTCTGGAAATTTTTTAATTTTGAAAAAAAAATTTTTTGGTTTCTGGAAATTTTTTAATTTTGGAAAAAAAAATTATTTGATTCTGGAAATTTTTTAATTTTGGAAAAAAAAATTGTCGGATCTCTGAAATTTTTGAACTTATAACTGAAAGTAATTTTTCAAAAAACGGCGCTATAAAAATGTATTATTCAGAAATTTTAGAGACTAAAACTAAACCCAACTGGGGACGCCGTAGTCGCACTGACTCCGGACGGCAGTAATTGGGACTCTTGTGCGGTTTTCACATTGAAATTTAATGTAAAATGTATGAACCCGTACAGTATTCAATAGGTACCTACACCATTTGGCAAAAAAAAATTGGATCATCTTTATTTAAATTTACTCATTTTATTAGAAATGTTCAGAATAAATAGTATCCGAGTAGGACGTTGTCAAAAAAAAATTCGAGTGCAGCTTACTGTAGTTTTTCAAAAAACGGCGCTATAAAAATGTATTATTCAGAATTTTTCAGAAACTAAAACCAAACCCAACTGGGGACGCCGTAGTCGCACTGACTCCGGACGGCAGTAATTGGGACTCTTGTGCGGTTTTCACATTGAAATTTAATGTAAAATGTACGAACGATTAGTTCCCGTACAGTGTTCAAAAGGTACCTACACCATTTCGCAAAAAAAAAAATTGGACCATCTTTATTTAAATTTACTCATTTTATTAGAAATGTTCAGAATGCTCATCCGACGAATGGTTCCCGGGGCGGCAGTGCCAATGCCCGCCTCTTACGTTGAATAATTATCGTAAAGAAGCAAAATACAAAAAAAGCGTTATGTAACTTTAATATTTAAAAAAAATAATATAAGGTAGCGCAACACGGCATAACAGCCCAAAAATAATTACAAAAGAAATTATCCTTTCAACTTCAAATAATTTCATTACAAATTTCCAAAAAAAAAACATATGCAATTCCCATACGATGATTCCGAGTTGTTATGTGCAGGTACCTACCTACTCAGATTCTCAGTTGGTACACCTGCACATACGTAAAAAAAAAACACGCCATTAAAATGTATTTTCAGAATTTTTTATCAAATAATCATTTCAATGGAAAAAAGTTCGCAAAGTATTTATATTAATAAATAAGACGAATCCTAATGCATCGGAGCCCATCTATCGGGTACCTACTTAGTTCGTAATTCGTAGACGTACAATATTCTGCAATTATATTTTTATCGCTGGCAAGACCGAAACGCAAAAATGTTGTCACCACCTCGAGCACGGCCTGAAAATCGAGTTGTTTTTAACGTTTTCCATACAAACAACGCTGTCCTGGCCCGATTGAAAAGTTTAGTTGGCGGAGAGCTTGGCCTTCCGCCATTTGTAAAATTTCAAAATCCAGTGTTACCAGGTGTGAGAAAATTTACCCAACCTGAATTTATTTGTAAGAAAATTAGGTTTTCTACTGGCCAGCAAAATTATGCACCCTCGAGAAAGTGCGAGTTTTGCGAAACGTCAGAAAATATCATTTTTCCGCGCGCTATCGTGTAACATTTTGAATGGTGACCGACATATTTGTCGATTTTAAAAGTTTCCTTAACTTCTATTCTTCGTATTTATCGAAAAACATCTTCGCCAGAATGCGTATTTTCGACGATATCTCGAACCGCGTGTCGCACCTATAAAATGTCATTTTTTAGCAGAATCGCCATTAAAATAATTTCTAGCAAATTCGTTTCGCGTAAAGGAAATGCGATTAAGATTTCTTATCTTTTTTGCAAATGCGAACCTGTCGGCGGGAAATATAACCAGGCCGATTTCTTCGTCGATGAGAGATTCAGTCGGAGGTTCCAGTTATCGCCGCTGATTTTGTATCAGTTTTTTTCCGTTGACTTTTTGCGTTTCTCAAATAAGAAATTCGTGCGAGTTTCCTGTCACGCGATAGTGGTCCTTCAGGTGTATGAAACTTAAGGGGCAGCTAGGTCGTTTTTTGCCTAAATTACAAAAGTGAGTTTTTCGAAAAACTGAACAATACTATATGTACTAGCTTTGCCTGTTGCAGAGGCAACCAAGGGGTTAAACACTACGCGATTTGACGTGTGAACGCGGATGAAGCAAGGAGTGTGTGTTTAATAAAATAGATGAAGAAAAAAACGATGTTTGTAATTTGTTACCCGTAACGTATAATTTACTGTTGCAAAGACTCCTACCACTGTGCCACTTTGGTCACCGACACTTTTAAAACGTCCCAGGAGCTTACCGCTCAATTCAGTACTGAACCAAGCCAGTCGCAACGACTCAGGGCGTTCAGTTTTTCATTCAATTTAATTTAAATTAGAAAAACCAATAGAGCCTAAAAGGGTCCTCGGATTTTATCGTTCAATTTTTTCAGTCAGCCCTTCGGATTGTCTAGGTCGAGACGCGTAATTTGATATCCATCTCGGGTACTGTAGGGTGTAATTTAAAAAAAAAAAAAATTTGGTTTCTGGAAATTTTTTAAATTTGGAAAAAAAAAATTTCGGATTCTGGAAATTTTTTAATTTTGAAAAAAATATTTTTTGGTTTCCGGAAATTTTTGAATTTTGAAAAAAAAAATTTTCGGTTTCTGGAAATTTTTTAATTATGAAAAAAAAAATTTTTGGTTTCTGGAAATTTTTTAATTTTGGAAAAAAAAATTGTTGGATCTCGGAAATTTTTGAACTTATAACTGAAAGTAATTTTTCTAAAAACGGCGCTATAAAAATGTATTATTCAGAAATTTTAGAGACTTAAACTAAACCCAACTGGGGATGCCGTAGTCTCACTGACTCCAGACGGCAGTAGTTGGGACTCTTGTGCGGTATTCACATTGAAATTTAATTCAAAATGTATGAACCCGTACAGTATTCAAAAGGTACCTACACCATTTGGCAAAAAAAATTGGACCATCTTTATTTAAATTTACTCATTTTATTAGAAATGTTCAGAATAAATAGTATCCGAGAAGGACGTTGTCAAAAAAAATTCGAGTGCAGCTTACTGTAGTTTTTCAAAAAAACGGCGCTATAAAAATATATTATTCAGAATTTTTCAGAAACTAAAACTAAACCCAACTGGGGACGCCGTAGTCGCACTGACTCCGGACGGCAGTAATTGGGACTCTTGTGCGGTTTTCACATTGAAATTTAATGTAAAATGTATGAACCCGTACAGTATTCCAAAGGTACCTACACCATTTGGCAAAAAAAAATTATTTTCTTAGAACTCATTTTATTAGAAATGTTCAGAATAAATAGTATCCGAGTAGGACGTTGTCAAAAAAAAAATTCGAGTGCAGCTTACTGTAGTTTTTCAAAAAACGGCGCTATAAAAATGTATTATTCAGAATTTTTCAGAAACTAAAACCAAACCCAACTGGGGACGCCGTAGTCGCACTGACTCCGGACGGCAGTAATTGGGACTCTTGTGCGGTTTTCACATTGAAATTTAATGTAAAATGTACGAACGATTAGTTCCCGTACAGTATTCAAAAGGTACCTACACCATTTCGCAAAAAAAAAAATTGGACCATCTTTATTTAAATTTACTCATTTTATTAGAAATGTTCAGAATGCTCATCCGACGAATGGTTCCCGGGGCGGCAGTGCCAATGCCCGCCTCTAACGTTGAATAATTATCTTAAAGAAGCAATATACAAAAAAAAGCATTATGTAACTATAATATTTAAAAAAAATAAATCCCTTACATATCTAGGCTAAAGACGAAGGTAGCGCAACACGGCATAACAGCTCAAAAAATTATTACAAAAGAAATTATCCTTTCAACTTCAAATAATTTCATTACAAATTTCCAAATAAAAAACACACCATACGATGATTCCGAGTTGTTATGTGCAGGTACCTACCTACCTACTCAGATTCTCAGTTGGTACACCTGCACATACGTAAAAAAAAACACGCCATTAAAATGTATTTTCAGAATTTTTTTATCAAATAATCATTTCAATGAAAAATAGTTCGCAAAGTATTTATATTTATAAATAATACGAATCCTAATGCATCGGAGCCCATTTATCGGGTACCTACTTAGTTCGTCATTCGCAGACGTACAATAGTCTGCAATTATATTTTCATCGCTGGCAAGACCGAAACGAAATAATGTAGTCACCACCTCGAGCACGGCCTGAAAATCGAGTGGTTTTTAACGTTTTCCATACAAACAACGCTGTCCTGGCCCGATTGAAAAGTTTAGTTGGCGGAGAGTTTAGCATTCCGCCATTTGTAAAATTTCAGAATCCAGTGTGCCCAGGTGTGAGAAAATTTACCCAACCTGAATTTATTTGTAAGAAAATTAGGTATTCTACTGGCCAGCTAAATTATGCACCCTCGAGAAAGTGCGAGTTTTGCGAAACGTCAGAAAATATCATTTTTCCGCGCGCTATCGTGTAACATTTTGAATGGTGACCGACATATTTGTCGATTTTAAAAGTTTCCTTAACTTCTATTCTTCGTATTTATCGAAAAACATCTTCGCCAGAATGCGTATTTTCGACGATATCTCGAACCGCGTGTCGTACCTATAAAATGTCATTTTTTAGCAGCATCGCCATTAAAATAATTTCTAGCAAATTCGTTTCGCGTAAAGGAAATGCGATTAAGATTACTTATCTTTTTTGCAAATGCGAACCTGTCGGCGGGAAATATAACCAGGCCGATTTCTTCGTCGATGAGAGATTCAGTCGGAGGTTCCAGTTATCGCCGCTGATTTTGTATCAGTTTTTTCCGTTGACTTTTTGCGTTTCTCAAATAAGAAATTCGTGCGAGTTTCCTGTCACGCGATAGTGGTCCTTCAGGTGTATGAAACTTAAGGGGCAGCTAGGTCGTTTTTTGCCTAAATTACAAAAGTGAGTTTTTCGAAAAACTGAACAATACTATATGTATATTATTAAAATACATATCAGGATTAAGGGTCTACTATTCGTATTTCGACCGATTTCTTACATATGTCCCTTAAACATTTGAAGTTTTTAAGCTCTTAAAAAAATATATGTTATTTTTGAAGATACGTTCCACGCAAATTATATGAAATTCCCTCGATAGAAAAAAATCGTAAAGTATGCTCCGAAAATTATTTTAAACAAGTCTATTTCTTTTATTTTACAAGTTATATTTGTGAAAAAATTCACAATGTTTCTTTAAATGATACTTAAGATACGTTCCACGAGATTTTTGCTCTATTTTAAACAAGTCATGTTTTATTAAGCTTTTTCGCAATTTTCGCTGCTATTCTACGACTAAACATATTAGCGCGCTCTGTCCAACACTCGTAATTACATATCTCTCCATCTTCTTCTTTTTCAGCGCCGTGCGTTTCAAGAGTGCGGCCTTAAATAACTTGTTTATTTTTATGAACTTTGTGAGCAAGTGAACTATTAACTTTATGAGTAATACCTCAAATTAAACGAAGAGAACATTAACGAAACTCTATCGAAAACCTGTAGACAGAAAAATCAGAGACAGAGCTGTGACCATGAAAGCCGAAGGTCCTGGGTTCGAGTCCCAATATCTTTTTCTGATTTTTCTGTCTACAGATTAACGATTGAGTTTCGTTAATTTTATCTTATTTTAATTAAATAAATAACATTTTCATAATGATAATGTTTTCATTAAATTAAATAATGATGCCACAAAGTGAATTTGCGAATTTTGAAGAAATAACATGTGTTCACAATTGTGTACTCTGAGTGAGAACTTTTTTTTTTTTTTACATGAGCTCCACACAGGATGACATAGGCCCTGAGGGAAATTATTTTCCTCAGGGCCTATGTCATCTTTGGGGATGCTGTGTGGAGGCTTGTATCTAAATTTCTCTAAATAAACAATAATCAGTTTTAATCTCAAGTGACTTCCCAGAGAATTATTGTCCTGTATATTTTCTGCCTGAACAGAGTATAAATAAAGCAATATGTGTACATTTTTACGCAGCACCACGTTCATTGATAAAATCATTGTACATATAGTTTCGTATCATGAACCGATGGATGCAATTTTTAGCCAAAAGTTGTTATAAGGCTATCTTAACACTCTTAATTAAAATTTACGGGTTACGTAAGATTTTGACAGGTTACCAACAGGAGCCTTTACACATGCATCCGACTTGTGATAATTAATGATAACGGAAGTTGTTCGTAACAATAAATAATTTTGCATTTATTCGTAGATTTTCTCAAATCTAATGGTCTTAATACGGCCCTGCGTACAAAGTTCTTAAATTGTTTTTAACTCTCTTTCAGTGGAAAAGTGTGTGCTAATAACTACCGAGAAGAAAACTAATGAGATTGAGAAACCAAACCAGACGTGTTTTCTTTCAATAATAGAAATTTTATTGTTTTTCTGAACATTTTCATTAGATTTATTCCCTGTTCTTTGTTCATGAAACTTTTAATCAACAAACTTATAATTATCCAGTTAAAGTCGGCTTCATACGGCATTGGCTTGTTCTTCGGGGGTCGTGACTAAACACACCTTAAGTCCGGTCTCCTGCGACCGAAAACACAAACATTTCGAAAACATCGGTTCAAACCAAAGATGAGTGGTACTGTGTTTCCCAGCGTCGCCGATATTGTTAATTAATACTACTGCACATCTTAAAAAATCAACTAAGGATGGGATGAGAAGGAGGTAGCGAAACACGGCATAGCACCCCAAAAACAATTTTGGCCGTGAAAACCTAAAAACATACCTAAGGATGGGTTGTTTCAAAAAATTTTATAGATTCGTCAAATATTTGAAGTTGATTTTCACGTTCTGTGTAAATTCTATTCAAGTTCTGTTATTATATAGTTATAGAACAGTCGCTTCACAATACTGAAATAATCACAAACTTGAGTAGAACTTACACAAAACGTGAAAATTAACTTCAAATATTTGATGAATCCATATTTTTTTCCATATTCAAACTATATTGTTAACCAATAGCACACCTTAAAAAAATCAACTAAATGAACGAATTCTTTCCGTATTCAAACTATGCCGACGGTTGGGTGGCCATCATAGCATATCTCATGTATTTCAATATCTTTGGTTCAAACGTTAATAAATAGGGCGTGGCCTTGCAATGTTTGTGTTTTCCGTGGCTGATGGAAAACATTCTCCTCCCGGGTGAAACGGGGAAGGCAGGAGAGGGGATTATTTCATATTTTGACAAAGAAGAGTTTTTGTGAGAATAAATCACACAAGTTTTTGAGGTTTTGTGCAATGTGAGTTAAATAAATAGTGTCGTTTTTATTACGAATTCACTTTTAAATAAAGTCCTTTAAATACGTTAATTTATTGTACCAAACCAATAAACACATATAACAATTTATGATAATAATTATGAAATGAATTGAATGAATTATGAATTTTGGAATTCTTTAATGGTTCATTTAGATCGTGTTTTTTTTTACTGAGGAAAATAATTTCCCTCAGGGCCTATGTCATCTTTGAAGATGCTGTGTGGAGGGTGTTTTTGAGGAGAGGATGGAGTGGATATGGGTCTTGAAGAGACCCATGTTGTAGGAGAGAGGTAACAGAGGCCGGCAAATCGTTCCACAGCCGAGCTTTTGAACTCAAGAACGAGTCGTAGAAACGACCCGTTCTCATGTGACTAATGTCAACCGTGTACAAATATTGGCGTGTTTGGCGTGTTTCCCGACTATGCACCGGTGCCGAGGGGATCAATGACGCTAGTTCCTCGGAGCATCCTCCATTGTAATACCGGTAGAACAAGGACAGCATCCCCACCTGACGCCTATGCTCTAAAGATTGCAATCCGTTTGTTAAGTTAGGAGAATCTATCAAACGAACCGCCCGTTTCTGCACAGTCGAGGTTTTTTTTTGGTATTTTGGGGCTCCAGACCAGAGGTGGTCAAACTCAACCGTGGGGCGCACTTGCGATTTGTACAGGGTTAGCAGTTGTGTACTATTAAAGAATCTGCGGGCCCTGTACGGTACGCCCAGTTTCTGAGAGGCTAACTTAACTCTGGCTTCGATGGAGCCCCCGTACCTGAGCTGGTCTCTTAGAGTGTACGGAAAGCCTGAAATCTTTCCTGATAAATAAAATATCTACCTATTAAATTAATTAATTTCGAGGTAGTACGATCCAACTTCGAATCTTTACTTTCTTCCTGATACATCTCTTCCTCTTGAACTCATCTTGACATTTTTTGACATCGACGTAATTATTTACGTGACGTCAAACGTCAAGTGTGCGGTGCGTAGACACGTCTTCACCGCAGATTATTAAAAAAAAAATTGTGTAGCCACGCCTACCGCGCCCCAAAGTTTCAATAATGTTTGAACCAATTTTTCGAAATGTTTGAAGCAATGTTTGTGTTTTAGGTCGGGGGAGACCCGGCTATATGTTAACGGAAATGTTACTTAAAAAACAATGATGTGCATCTGAACATCTCTCGTGATTATGTGACAGATGTTCGCTTCAACTTAACCATTAATTATCTTGAACAAAAATGATTTCATAAATCTTTTTTTTTTCACTGAATGCCATTTTTCAAAAGTTTAAAAAGATGTCTGGGGAGGACTCAAGCTTTCTTATGACGCACAGAGACCCATCAAACATCTGTTATAATATTATATAAAATATGTTGAAATTGAGTCTTGGAAATGCACATTTGAAACCAAGATCACTCTTGTAATATCTGAGAACTTAATGTGTTCAATAAATGTTATTATTTATTTTTAACTTAACTTAAAATAAAAATTGCGATAGTATTTTATTGTGTAGCGGAAATATGTAAAAAATCTAGAACAGTGAGCGTCGTGAAATTTGCATAGCCTTTTTCCGTCTTAAATTGATTTCTAGAACAACGCAACTATTTTCATCTCGCAACGTCCATTTGATCACACGCTTTAAACCAGTGATTCCCAAAGTGGTCCAGGTGGACCCCCAGGGGTCCACGGGAGACCCGACGGGGGTCCACATAGACGTGATAAAAAAATGGGGGTCCACAAGTTGTAAGTGGGGGTCCACGAAAATTTATCTGCAGGCTTATTCTCTATCTTTTGTGGGATCGTTATCGAGATAACGGACATGATCTCCTGTCAGATTTGTGTGATTTTTACATATTTACTGTAACATATTTTAGTTTAGATCGTTTTAAACATGAATTCCTGCAAGAATGCATGATTATTTGTTCATTTAATGTACGTTGTACATAGAAACATCAAATAAATTCGATAGTAAAGAACAAAAATGTTGGCTTGATTTTACCTATCAATGTAGGCAGATAGTACACTAGTATTTCGGTGAAAAATTGTCATTTTGAGACTCATCCCGTGTCCATATCCCATCCCGCCCCCCATCTCATATCAATTACCCCCCCCCCCCCCCCCCCCCCGTTGTGACAGACCACAACTCTAGCGTTATATTCAATATTCGGTACAACGCATGTCGAGTTTTGGGAATACGGTAGAAATGTTGCAGCAGGGGGTCCACCGAAACCAGTAAAATTTTGAAAGTGTCCACGAGAAAAAAAAGTTTGGGAACCTCTGCTTTAAACTATGAAATATCAATACAATACATTGTTTATTGCATATTTTGTTCAATTAAAAAATAGTTTTGAAAGTCTTCCTGAAAAATCCTTCAAAATATCAAACAAATTAATGGCTCCTTGCCAACTCAGAATCAACTTAACTCAACATCTCTTTGAAAAGTTTTGAAAAAAAATATATATAAAAATAGCCCACAACCTAACCTATTTAACCAATTTTTTCAACATTTTTAACGTTATGTAATTTTAACGTAATTTTTAACGTAAATTATTTAACCATTTTTTTCATCGTGGGAGGGTTGACTTGAGTTCATTCTGAGTTGTTCGGTCACCCAAATTAATGATACTCCATTTTTATTTTTTTTTCAATACCGCGGACTAAATCTAGTTAATGTTATTAAAAATGATAATAATAACATGTATTCATCAATAGATTTTTACAATTTTATTTATCATTGATTCTATTGACAAAAAACTGCTCGGCTATACATTCAGGTTTTCTCCTGGAATGCTGGTTTTCAGCAGCGTCTCCACAAAACATCGACAATAGCTCTCCCTCGACTTACATGATCTATGCTAAGCAAAGAAGCTGAGCCGTAATGCGTTTAGTCTGAAAATTTCCATGGGCCTACGAGATAATTAACAATCCTTCCTTCGCAACGACATAAACTAGAAAAGTGTTAAAAGCACTTTAGCCGTTTTCCCGAGAAAGCCGCCGCTAGTCCCCCAAAGGTGAATGTCGCGCTTTTAGATTTCCCGGAACCGTCTCGTCGCTGAGTCACTCTTCTCAGTGCAACAGCCCATCTGTCAACACCCCTCACTCCCCACTCCCTCTCCTTTTGTAGACAAAAAGCTCATCACACAAACAAAACATATCGCCCTTTTACACTGACACCTTAGTATACAAAACCAAACATATTTTTACCCTATTACACAGTACACAAAAGCGAACATGCATTATTATTAACCACTTAGGCCTCGAACCTATTTTGTCGGGAGGTCAAAATATTTCGGCTTTCCAATAACACCCAAATAAATGGAATATTTCTGGACGCATCCGAAAACTAAAATCTGTTTTTGAAAAATGATGAAAAACGCTTTCAAATTTTATAATTCGAAAAAACATGTAACTTTTGCAATAATTTTTTTTTAATGCAATCATAAATAAGTTTTAAAAATGGCTCACCTTACGTTTTTTCTAACCAAAATTACTGACGTGTTGTAAACGTTATCGTCAACTGACTTTTTTAATCGTCTCGGGTCATCATCATCATCACTATTGGCTCTACAACCCCTGGTGGGTCTTGACCTCCTCAAGAGTCTTCCTCCAGTCATCTCGGTTTTGTGCCAGTTCTCTCCAGTTTAGAAGCTCCAAGGATATATCTTTGGGGACGTTGTCGCTCCATCTTAATCTTGGTCTTCCCAGGATTTTTCGCCCTATCGGTCTTGAGTTCAGCAGGGACTTTGGTGCTTGATGCTCTGTCATTCTCTCTATATGACCCAGCCACCGAAGTCTTCCCAGTTTTATAAATTTTGTGACGTTTAGCTCCTTAAATATAGCTCATTGTTGTAACGTCTGCGCCAAAATCCATTTTCTAGAACCGGTCCGAGGATGCGCCTCAAAATCCTTTCAATCGTCTTGTGTAAAAATAATCCATTAAAAATTCCCAATTTGGATTTTTAAAGATGTACATTTTAAATATAGTTGCGTTAGCGTGGTATTTTCTCTTTCTAAAACCATTTAGACCATATTTCTAGCCATTATAGTAAGGGAGATACAACGATTTCCATGAGACCTACATGAGTTCTTCCGAAAACCGAACAAATTAGTCTGAGGGGTTAAGATGACTTTGATTCAGGCGAAAATAGCTCCGTTCAGTTTCGAAGATTTTCCTAATTTCGTCAATTTTTAGCTGGTGATTCATTTTTTACGCGATTCTAAAGATACTCCTCGCTTGGATCTGTTTTCCATGTTTGATTCAAGCGCCATGTGCGACTCGAGCTTTTCCAGCTATTCACAATATTTTCTTTTCAATTTATATTCTTTTTAATTTTTTTTTACAATCTTACACTTTTCGGAAAGTGATCAATTTTTTACATTTATATCAAAAGAAGGGTAAATGCCGGTACCTCCATTAATGGAGGACTGAACGCCGTTGGCGCCAACAAAAAATTGTCAAAAGAAGCGAAGTTACCCGTCCATAATGGAGTGCTGGTACCTACCCTGATGTATGGCAGTGAGGCATGGAACTGGCAGAGAAAGGATGAAAGTAGACTGAATGCTGTAGAAATGAGATCCCTGAGACGTATGTGTGGTAAAACCATGTATGAACGTGTGAGAAATGTGGAGATCCGCAAAGAATGCAAGGCTGATGTAAGCGTAATGAATAAGATTAAGAAAGGGACGCTCAGATGGTTTGGGCATGTAGAGCGAATGAATGACGAAAGGAGTGTAAGGAAAATATATGACGCAAATGTGAATGGTAGACGAAGTCGGGGACGCCCGAGGAAGACATGGCACGACCAAGTGAATCAGATACTTGAGTCGGGCGATGTCAAGAGTCAGAATAATAGAAGAGCATGTATGAGACGATGTATGAATGTGAACGAGGCAAGGAGTGTGTGCCAAGATCGAGTTGTTTGGCGGTCCGTCCTCTCTGCCTACCCCTGCGGGGAAACGGCATGATGGTTAGTTAGTTAGTTAGTTGGGTTTTAATTGCGAATCGAAGCAAATCGACAGAATAAGTAGGATGCATTAGAAAAACACAGGAAGAAATGAAAACAAAGGATTCAAAAAACGGAGAGTTTAAAAAAAAGAAAACCCAGCCCCCTTCCCATCCTCAGAGGAAGTCCCCAAAATACAACGCCTGGTTTACTGGTTTTACCTTGACAGGGACGCTCCTTGTTAGGGTCGTATTAGGATTTTATCGCCGATTTCCAAGTTTAACCCTTAACTGCGTATAACGTCCATAGACGGGTGCGGCGCATTGCGGATCCCGTGTATAGCCGTTTTAGTTTATATAATTTTTCTTTTTTTTTCATTAATTTATCTGAAGAAAAAAATGACTGCCTTGGTGATAATTGATTTCAATGTTTTATTGTATTATTGATGTTTGAAATCATATCTTACAAAATATTTGTACTGCAGTATGTAGAAGAGACGTTATTTTAGACGAAATTACCGCGCGGCATTTTTCACACGAAACTTAATTTTGGATTTTAAATCAAAAATATCAAACAAGCAAAATAGCAAACAGCAAACAAAAATAACAAATAGCAAAATATCAAACAAAATTGGCTTTTGGAGGTCTTGCAAATATCAAAAGGTATTGCAAATGTCTAATACGGATACCCGCTATTTTGTTTATTTTTGTTTTAGATTATAAAATATTAAATTAATTAAAGAGATCAATTTTTCACGATTTTACTCTTCATTTTTTTAGTTAATTATAATCATTAAAAATTTGTCTTACCCTACATCCTGAGTTAAATATAAAGAAAAATGAATAAAAAAATAAACATCGTGAAAAAAATTCTTTGGGTAGAATTTTTTATTTATTTTCAAATGTTGTGGGGCGTAAATTTGCATTTACGCCCCCCAAGTTACTTTTTTATCAATTTTATCATTTTTATTTTTTTATTTTATATTTAATCATATTTCCATAGTAAATAAAGCAAATTTTTTTTCACTTTATGGCTATATAAATATTTTTTCATTTTAAGGGGGAGTTAGGTTTTAAAACTCATTTTTAATATTTTTGTTTCTAAATGTACAACATGTCGATTAGATTAGATAGATTATTATGTCAAAATTTCAAGTAAATCGGAGCAAAACTAACGATTTTTTTTTTAAATATATTTAATTAAAATTAAATTTGATAGTTTTATTATCAAGTTCTGCAAGTATTTTATTATGTATTTTAGTTACAGCTGTTTCGGTTTTGAAGACCATTTTCAAACTGTGGATAGATCCACTGATAGGCGACTTATTTATAATATTTGAAATGTTAATTTTCGAAGATTGATTTATTACCGGTTAACCCAATTTGCTGATCACACTAATTGAGTGTGTATTATGTAGGGTTCGGAATTTCGGAACAGATTCCGAAATTCCTTATTTTCAAAATTATCTGCTATAGTCAAACAGATACGGAAGAACGTTCTTCCCCATTTGAAATTTTGGGAGTGCAGTTGGTATATGTTGGACTTATAGCTTCAAAACCAATGATGTTTTTTATGTTATTAAAAACACAAATTAATAAAGTAGTACACATCCCTACCAGATATTATTACCTGCACCTTTTGATAAAAAAAAATCAATCAAGTATTTTGGTATCAAATCCAAAATTAAGTTTTGTATGAAAAGAGCTGCAATTAATTTGTTGATTCCAAAATAAACTCTTCACAGAGAATATGTTGGCTTGCTACATATATATTTAGCAGTAAAAGGGTTAATATTGACTGTATTCATATTCATTATATTGAATGATTCATCTTCTAATATAGGTACTATACACACTCAAGCAGGCATGAGGCACTCTACAATTTATTTGAATTTGTCATCTCTGATCAAGCTGAATCTCAAAGTTCTGTTACCCTTTATTTATTTTTTCCACTTAACTCCACTATTTTTTCTCGTTATTTAATTTCCTGTCTCGTACGCGTGATAATGATAAATCTTGCGAGAAGGTCTTCACTATAAGATGTTTTTTTTGTAATTACTTACTTTGTACGTGGGAAGTGGGAGATGATATTAATGCATCTCCAAGAGATTGTCGTATCATTACGCTGTTTATAGATTGGTGACACCGCTACGTAGCTTTAAAAATTATATTGCTACCAGCAGTAATAAGTTCGGTTTCTTATATTTCTTTAAAACATATTTAAACTTAATTTAAATTTATTTTTTTAAATACATATTTAAAAAAAACTATATCTCATCATTTCGTGTAAAAAACAGCCCCAAATTTTGCGTATTTCTAATTAAATAATGTAATATCATTGTATTACATTATTGCATCAGGTGTCCGTTCATCGAAAAAAAAAATTTACAATAGCTCCACACAGGAGGCCCTGAGGGAAAAATTCCCGCAGGGTCTATGTCATCTTTAGGGGTGCTGTGTGTAGGGTATTTTTAGGGAAAGGAAGGAGAGGAAGTTCTTGGAAGGAAAAGGGTATGGGGGATGATTAGAAATATGTGGGTCAATGAATCCAGAAGTGTCGGACTTATGGATCCATCCTTCCCACTGCGGTGCAAGGCAATGGGTCCAGAACAAAGATATTGAAGTATAAGAGATGCTATCCGCAGTTTTTACTAGGTGGTTCCTGGTGTCGCCGATATTGTTAACCAATATTACTGTACACCTTCAAAAAATCAACTAAATTAACGAATTCTTTCCGTATTCAAACTATTCCTATTCGGAAGTAATCCCACCGACAGTCGGGCGGACACCATAGCATATCTCTTGTATTTGAATATCTTTGTTCGAGAGGTCCGGCTGGAGAGGTGTAGGTTAGGTCTCACTCAACCAGTCTCTCCCGATCCGGCCCGCCGCGCTGTAGGTGACCAAACGGTTTCGCCACCAAGACCTAACAAAAGACATTTGCCTTTCCAAGACGAACCTCATCCCATGAACCCGGGCACCCCTGCTAAGTCACCAAATGTAGCGAACCACTTGGGGGTGACCTATGGCAGGGTTGAGTCGTTTTTCGTTAACTTTGTGACCAAATTAAGTTCTAGATTATCTATTATTTTGTCAAACCTAGATCAAGTAATTTCAACAAAGGTTCTCAACCAATCCTTGAAATTATTGAAGACTGTTTATTTTGCCGCGACCATTAGCTTGTTAGTCCCTGAGTAACTATGAAAACAGCTCAAAAGACGCTGGCGTCGTGTGGCATTTTAGTGGTCTGTTTTAGCCTGTGACTCACGCCGATCGGCGGGAAACTCTATGTATCCCCTCGATAATGCATCCAACGCAGGACTCCCCAACCCGCGGCCTGCAATCGTAACAAAAAAAATCTAACCATTTTCTTCCAGACTTACCTCGAAAGTTATTCGAAGCATTTCAGACCTACACGCATCGTTTGTGTTTAAAATAACGATTTAATAAAACCAAATATATTTTACTCGCTGTTCCATTAGTTAAGTAGGTATAGTACACGCTAAACTTTAAGACCGGCCTTATGTTAATCAGAAATCGTCACAATAGGCGAGTTTAAGGATAGAAAAATGGCATGATCTCCGCCCATGCCTTTCTCTATCGCACGTATGTTTTTACACATCTTTCTCTTTCGCTTACGTTCATTGTAAAGTCAGTAACTGAATGAAATGAATCTTACCCGTGTTCAGGCCGGTCTTAAAGTTTGGCGTGTACCACACCTGTTGTAGACCTGCCGTTGAAAGCCCCCCTTCAGCTTCCATTAATTTTGTTCTATGCTTCGTTTATGAGAAAAAAGTTACACGGTTTGTCTTAGTTATCATCGTTATTAGTGTATTGTAGTATCAAGTAACCAAGACCCCTGCCATAGGTTACCCCAAGTAGTTAGCCACGTTTGGTGACTTAGCAGATCTGCCAGGGTTAATGGGGTGAAGTTTTCCTAGGTCAGGGGTCGGAATTTGCGGAACAAGCCTTATGAGATGGAGCCGCCGGAAGATCATTTTTTTTGCATTCCGAACACAAAACTGGTTTTAATTTAATACGGAATCTATGCGCAAGTCTGTTTATAGAAACATTTAAACTGGCAGAAGTGTGATATTATAGTAAGAATGTAGATAACACAAAGCAAATCGTAATTATCGTTCCACCACATTTTTACCCAGTACGATTACAACACCCCCCTCCCCCTTATAATATGGCTCTCTATATATGGCTCGATATATTTGTTATCCTGTTTCGTTGACAAATTGGCTCTTCTCACTTGACCTTGACAAACTGCCGACCCCTGGTCTAGGTCATGACCCCGTATGCATTTGCCTACCTACTCCGTGGTTGGTCGGACCGGTGCGATGGTTGAGGGAGACCTTTTGAC
The DNA here is from genome assembly GCA_936435175.1 of Glyphotaelius pellucidus. Classification (NCBI taxonomy): domain Eukaryota; kingdom Metazoa; phylum Arthropoda; class Insecta; order Trichoptera; family Limnephilidae; genus Glyphotaelius; species Glyphotaelius pellucidus. Next base: position 6,369,673 of record OW386537.1, on the reverse strand, counting down.
CTGTCCAGCTGGACTCTCTCGATCCATCGCCTTTCACCGCAGTGGGAGGGAGGTTGTACACGTTCGTCACTCCTGAACACGATTCCGACCTCTGATTCCTATTCACCCCTCGTGCTCTTTTTCCTTCCTACAACTTCCTATCTTTCCTTTCCCTAAATGATCCTCCACACAGCATGGGCGTGTGCCTAGCATGGTGGTCGAAAAATCCCCAATGTATGTAACAAACAATTCAACGAATAAAGAAAACTTAAAATAGATCCCCAAGCAGGGCCTCCTGTGTAAAAAAAAAATCAAGTACCAAAAGATATTTTTGATACAAAAAATGGATTAAATAACGCTTTCTTCGTTAGTTCCTTTTTTGGCCGCCAGCGCAGATGATTTTGTAAATCGGTAATATTATTATAATCGGTTGTATGCGGAAGCTGTTTGAGTCGACCATATGCCGCGGGCTAAAGATAAAAAGCTCCCAACCGTCTGCGAGTTTATGATGCAATATACATGAAATTTCAATTCATCCTCCTCTTAGTTTACTAACTACCGATCACACAAGAAATTGTGACTGGTTTTATCGGGTTGTGTTATTTTTTGTTTTTGTAAATTTTATTTGAATCAAGCTTTCGAAATATCTCGGGACTGAAGTTGTTGGAGAATGAGTGTGCCGAACTGTAGTAGCGTTTTGCATTTATTTAATTTGGAGGCGAGCCCAATGGTTGCGACACAAAAACAATGCCCGCAGTTTTTCATGTAGTGACTCAGTGCTGCTCGCACTATAAGCTCATCTGAGATCACTTTAAATACGGCTTTTCGAGAGCTTTCAACACAGGCGACAACAACCCCAAAAAGTTAAATACCAACTAGCGCAGGAGCTTTCATTGTTTTCACAATGGTGCTAAAGAAAATCTCTGTTTCAACACGGGACGTTGGTAAATAACAGGTGAGCCAATGAAACGTTTCAAAAAATTCGATTTCACGATTTCAAAAAATCAGAAAACATTAAAAAAAATCATCTTTTGTAAAATTTGTTGATGAAGATATAATCTACACGAATCTAAATTTTGTGTAAGTTCATGTTTTGATGAACACCGGCAGCACTCACGAAAAAGTATGACTCGTTGTCACATTCAGCGTTCGGCTTGTGACTGTAAAATTATATGTAAAAGTTTTCTTATGACGTTATCACGTAAAATTATCGTCCGTAAACCGACTTTACAGACAACCAAATTTTTTTAAGTGAAACTTCTTTAGCGTCGTTAGTGATTAGAATTTCGAATCAAACGGAAATACGTCACTAAAGTGTATTATACGACGGGTCGTCGGTTCTAAAATAATGCGCTAAATTCGCACCTCGGCTCGACCCTCTCGTAGCGCAATGGCTAAGGCGCCGGACAAATCCAAGCGGCCAGAGAGACAGATATCGAACTAACGGAGTTCGAATCCTACGAAATCCAAAAAAAATAAACATTTTTTTTTTTGTAAGTAAATAATATCCAATCTTCAAACCACTTCAAAATAAACAGGCAAAATAAAAGAAAGCGACATCTAGTTTCACTTCTTCCGCGTGTGAATTGCATATACTATTTTTTTAAGTAATGTCCTTGGGGTGGCCCCTATTTTGTCGCATACATTCTTGCAGTATCGTTGCATAGCTGTTCATAACTTTGCGCAGCATTTCTAGCAATATTGCGGCCGCTTCACGTCGAATCCTTTCTTTTAGTGCCTGGATAGTCCTTGAGGGGTTACTTTACTTGTTGTTTTTAGGTACCCAAGATGGTGCGGCATGCCACACAGCACGAGTGTCAGTAGGTTTACTAAAACAGGCATTCCCTGGTCGTCTTACGAGCAAGAACCGGCGATATTACTTGGCCACTCATTTGGGGGTACCTTGAACCAACAAGTGTTACAAAGTAATCCAGGCTTTAAAAGAAAGTAAAGACGTAAAGCGGCCGCAATATTGCTAGAAATGTTGCGCAATGTTATGGGCAGCTTTGCAACAATAAATGCGACAAAATGAGGCCATCTTTCGGACATTATTTAAAAAAAATGAACTTAAACAAAATTTCCATTCATGTAGATTATATTTTAATCAATAAATTTTACAAAAGATGATTTATTGAATGTTTTCTGATTTTTTTAAATCGTCACGTTTCATTGGATCACCTGTTATACATTTGTGTACTTTTTTTTCTTTCATATCACCGTGTGTCTTGGTTCTCATTATGAGAAGCTTAACGATAAGTAAACGTGCGATTTGTACGTTAGAAGCCACTAATAATCGTAAGATTTCTGTGAAACCACATAAAATTACGGAGTCCAAAGCGACAGCTATTAGTCATCCGAAGCTTCCGTATCTCCCTGTTGTCCAATTTTTTTCTCAAGCCGGGAAATCCTAGCTGCATTATTTGTTATAAAAAATGGCTTATATTTGAAAAGACATGAAGTTTGTTTTTGTACGTTAATCTGGCTGTTTGCACAGTAGCAGTAGCAGTATCACGACAGTGTCAGTGTTGGTGGGGAAGAGATGGTGTGGTGTGCGTGCACACGGGCCCCGATATAGCCCGTATGGGCCCGTGAGTCAGGCGCCGGGAATAGCGCTTCGGGCGCGGGGCGAGGGAGCAGGGCAGGGGCCCGTGCAGCGCCCCCTAGGGGCAGCGCCCTCCGCCGAGAGTCGCGACACACTTCTCCTCTCGCACATCCTGCACTCGCTGCCTACCAAACTAACTCGACTACTTGCCATCTTGTGTGTTCCCACTATCCCAGTATCCCAGCATCCCAGCATCCCAGCATCACAGTGAATAAACTAGTGACAATAGGAAGTTCGCCTTGTGTCCGTTCAGTGATAGATGTGCAAACCGGATTAAAGTGAGAAACTAGTTGGTCGAATGTGATCCTTCGCTCGGCTGTGACGTGATAGCTCTTCCGGCTCGTGGACTCCTGGCGGGGGAGGGAGAGGGTGGTGGGGTGGTGGGTGGGTGGCTGGGCGCGCCAGACGCGCTGCAGCGCGGTGCAGCAGTGCACGCGTCACGTGCTCCCCCCGCCCCTGGGCCCTGGCGTCCCCGGTCCCCGGTCCCCGGCCCCGAGGTCGCGCGGACCGCTCCGTCCTGTAGCTCTTCTAGGTGTAGCGCCCTCCCAGTCTCGACAGCCATCATGTGCGACATCCCCGCGAGCATCGTCACCACCGTCAGGGACACGGTCACCTGCAGTTGGGTCTTCTACAGTGAGTCAATTGTGGATAGTTAGTTGATCGCGCTTTTATCCATTTTCATATTTTGTGAATCGCCCTTCAATTCGGGAATTAAACAATGTGTCCGCGTCATGGAAACAAATCTTCGCATCGTTTATTTCGTAAATACGCGCGATGTGTCCTCGCCAAAATGACGTAAATTATCGGAATGCCCGAAGAGTTTCGGAAAGAATGATTTTACGAGGTGACGAGGCGCCGCGACGGTGTGGAATTATTTTTGGTCCGGACGGCCTCCTCTCCCGCGCAGTCTCCTCGAGCAAGCAGCAAACAAACCTCCCCCAGCTCGTCCAGCATGTACTGCATGTGTGATGTGTGACGAGACTGATGAGTGGATAGGCCTGCTGCTGGTAGTGCTGGTTTAGGCCGAACTCGCGACGCGATGACTGATGTGAGATCCCGACAGGCAGCAGAATCGCATCTGCAAACATAAACAATGTACGGTGAATGTGTACAACACTCCACCTCCTTTGTATAACTGTACACAGTCTCCGCAGGCGCCTCTCCCGAATATTCCTCATTACGGAAACTGTCTGTTGCTACGAATATACTAAAAACCCCACAAGCTCAGTAAACAGATTTACGACACGATCGAGAAGATTACGAAAAATAAGCTTTCGTTTTCAATTTTATTTAGGATTGTGAATTTTTCGAATAATGATTTTCCTCCATTCCGAAAATATTTATAGCTCTGTCTCGTTGTTCATTAGACTTGTTCAGTTTTATCTCAAAAAAATTATTGAATATCTCTCCTGAAAGCTTCATCCTATCATTTGAATGACATGACACAACCTCAACCATATTTTTAAAAGAACTCTCTTGATTGCTTTATTTTGTTCACCTTGTAAAATAATCATGTACGTCAGCTTTAGATATTATAATATGGATGGTTCGTGCAGAAATTTATTTTGAATACAATATCCTTGAACGATTGTTTATTCATGCTTCTGATACTTTCCGAATTAGCCATTCAATCCAGAAAAAAACCATCAGGGTCAACATCCTCTTAGATCATCGTCATAAGCATTTATCAACAAATTTCTTTGTTTTAGTGATCTAAATGAGTCCAATATTTAATTTGTTTTATTATTTTCCCATTAGATTAACCGAAATTTCTTATCCATTTTAAATATTACCGGCACAAAGCACTCTCTCCAGGGTGAATTGCCTAAAACAAAAAAAAACAAAAAAACAAATTTCTTGATGCTAAATGTGTAAGAACGTTGAAATTTTTAAATTTTTTGTTCATTGTTGTTGACAAAAAAATGTTGTAAACTCTGCCAAATGTGAAACACATGACTGCGGTTATTCACGTTTTTTTTCTGTGAACTCATTTATATTTCATTAACATGAACAATGTGCTCTTTATAAAATGGCCTGGTTTATTTACTAATGAATTTTTATTGACTGCTCAACCTAAAATAAATATATTTTTTATTATTTATTGACCGTAACATTATTCTGGGGGTAATGCTAGAAATCCCTTTGTCGGTTTTGGTAATTTGATTTAGGTACTTAGAAAATACTCTTAAGTCCTCCCTTAATTGAATGCTCTGAATATCTTTATCAATGTTTCTAGATTGATTAGTCTGACTAGACTTCTACTTCTTCTAGAAGTCAAAAATTTTATTCAGCATTTTTGTACCGAAAATCGATTGAAAAAAAATTCAGAAATTTGACATAGGCACTTCTAGCATTAAGCCCCAGATATACATATACATTTTTTGGTTTAACAACCTTACTAGGCTGATCGTGTTCCGAGTTGGCAGAAATTTTATATAATTTAGGGAAATGAGAGAAGTAGAAAAGAAATTAAAGAAAATATAATAAAAAGCGATGAGAAAAATATTGGCATGAATTTGTAGTTATATTGTAAAAGTTGTTAATATCTGTCCATAGTAGACGATGCTTTTGTTGGCTGTGTGAATTTTATGATTTATATTATTTAACACATGGAATGTTTTCAATTAAATTTAGAAAAAATTAGAGCCAAATTGTCTATTCTCATAATTTTGTTTGTCATTTTTTTTATAACATAACTAGCTTTACTATCCGAAATTTGTGTTGATGAAAAAGGAACAAAAAACATGGATGCTTGTTGATGATAAAGAAACAAAATATTCGGATGTTTGTTGGATGCTGTTGATGAAGGAACAAAAAATATGGATGCTTCTTGATGAAAATGCAAAAAATATGAATGCTTGTTGGATGCTGTTGATGATAAAGGAACAAAAAATATGGATGCTTGTTGGATGCTGTTGATAAAGGAACAAAAAATATGGATGCTTCTTGATGAAAATGCAAAAAATATGGATGCTTGTTGGATGCTGTTGATAAAGGAACAAACAATATGGATGCTTCTTGATGAAAATGCAAAAAATATGGATGCTTGTTGGATGCTGTTGATGATACAGAAACAAAAAATATGGATGCTTGTTGGATGCTGTTGATGATAAAGGAACAAAAAATATAGATGCTTGTTGATGAAAATGCAAAAAATATGGATGCTTGTTGATGAAAATGCAAAAAATATGGATGCTGCTTTCCTGTGTGGAGCTAATGTAAAAAAAAGTACCCTTCTATTATACCTAAACAATTATTTTATTTACTTAATCGTGTTATGTCTTCCTGGGATGTCTCCAACTGTTCTTCCATCCACTTGTGCGTCATAATTCTTCTGATACTCCTGTGAAATCAAGTCTAATTGATTCACGGAATAACTGCTAGTTTTACAAAGTTATCTGATGTTTTCATAATCATTCGTTTCATGGAAATCCTTGCAAAGCTGTTTTAGACCATTTGGATATAACTATAGTGTTTCAGTTTTTTTTATTTTATTCAAAAGGTGTTAAGCAAGGCTGCGTAATGTCACCGTGGTTATTTAATCTATACACGGATAATTTTATGCAAGAATTGAAAGAGGCGGGATTGGGTGCGAAATTGAATAATCTGAAAGTGTTTTACCTGTTGTGTTCTGATGATGCGGTGCTGATTTCCAACAGTATTAAAGAGCTACAGTCTATCCTATCTAGGATGAACGAAGTATGTATAAATAATGAGTTAATGATGAATTCAATGTAAGTCTAAAGTCATAGTGTTTGAAAGAAAGACTACAAAAACAGTGTGCAATATAGTTGTGAATTTTGAATACTTGGAGCAGGTGGATGAGTTTGTGTATCTTGGAAGTATGTTTAAGAGGGAAGGCTGATAGAAATATTGAAAGAAGAGTAAATGCAGGTAATCCCATTAATGGAGGATTGAATGACGTTGGCGCTAACAAACAACTGCCCAAAGAAGCGAAGCTAGCAGTCCACAATGGTGCTGGTACCTACCTTGATGTGTGGCAGAGAAGCTTGGAACTGGCAGAGGGAGGATGAAAGTAGATTGAATGCTTGAGAATCGAAGAAATGAGATCCCTGAGTCGCTTCTGGTTAAACCTTGTATGATTGTGTGAGAAACATGGAGATTCGAAAAGAATGCAAGATGTAAGTGTAATAAGTAAGATTAAGAAAGGGACGCCTAGATGCTTTGGACATGTAGAGCGAATGAATGAAGAAAGGAGTGCAAAGAAAATATATGACGCAAATGTGAATAGTAGAAGAATTCGGAAGACATGGCACGAACGAGTGAATCAGATACTTGAGTCGGCTATGTCGAGAGTCAGAATAATAGAAGAATATATATGAGAGGACGTATGAATATCGATGAGGCAAGGAGTGTATGCCAAGACCAAGTTGTTTGGTGGTCCGTCCTCTATGCCTACCCCCGCGGAGAAACGGCATGATGGTTAGTTAATTAGGATATAACTAGAGTTAATTCTGAATTTAAATCATACCAAATATCCTCCAGGATTTTATCCTTCGTTTGGAGGTGTTTCATAACAATTCAAAATATTGTCGTCATATGGCTAATCAGCAGCATTTAATTTTTTTTAATAATCATATTTTTTTATCAAATTCCTTATATATTACAAACTAAATTTAATGCACGTAAAAAATTAAAAAAAATTAAAATTGCGAAACTGCGTGTTTATTTGTTATGCTTTCATGCATAAAACAATAAAACGATTTTAAAAATTCTTTCACCAATAGAAAGCTAAATTATATGCGAATACTATGGGCTGTATATAATGGTAAACTCTGGTATTATGAAATAAATATTAATATATTATATTTATTATACGTTTTCTACTAGGAAAAGCGAGTAATTGCTCAGCAAAACAAATCGTTGCCGTGGAAACAATGTTGACATATTTGTGGGAAGTTTTATTTCAGGCATCTTAGTTAATATCTATCTGTAAAAATGAATCGCCGAAATGTATGTATGCGCATAACTTCCGAACGTCTGCATCGAATGGGATATTTCTTTTTTTGTGTATTCATTATTTTGTATAAAACTACTGGTGAGCTCTGGCATTATGAAATTTGCAATAGGTGGCATGCGAGCTGTTTGAAAACTGAATGTACAGAATGCGGGAGGGGGGAGGGGAACTCGGGAGGGTGGTTCGCGGGACGGGGGAAGGGGGGAGTGGAGTGGGGAGAGGGAAGGTGGAGGAGGCGGAGTGGGAACACGAGAGGGGAACGGGACGAATGGGAAAGGACACGCAGGGAGAAATAATTTCTTTATTAAGCCGCCGCCATCCAAATTTCGACCGATTTCTTACATATTTCCCTTAAACATTTGAAGTTTTTAAGCTCTTAAAAAAATATATGTTATTTTTGAAGATAATATCTAGATACGTTCCACGCCGAAACGCAAATTATATGAAATTCCCTCGATAGAAAAAATTGCAAAGTATGCTCTGAAAATTATTAAAAACAAGTCTATTTCTATTATTTTACAAGTTATATTAGTGAAAAAATTCACAATGTTTTTTTAAATGATACTTAAGATACCTTCCACGAGATATTTGCTCTATTTTAAACGAGTCATGTTTTACTAAGCATTTTCGCAATTTTCGCTTCATTTTTATCACTTAAAATATTAGCGCGCTCTGTCCAACATTCGTAATTACATATCTCTCCATCTTCTTCTTTTTGGGTCGGGAAGCGCCGCCTTAAATGGCATAGCACCTCGCCGGGCACCAGCTAGTATATGTAATATTTGCGAAAAAAAAGATTTACAAATATTCAAATGAATTTCAGACTGGTGAAGGTCAATGGGCATTGATATTTTTTTATATTTCAAAGGTCCCGTCAAACGTCAATTCTAAGTAAATTTCAGTTTTCTATCAGATTGTGGTCAGCGTTAGTACGACAATTTAATAGTTGTGCTTTTCTGCTGATCACAATTTGTTCAAATGCTGAAACGAACCTAGAATCGGCATTTAACGTGGACATGAATGGCAGCGACAAAATGGCGCCATTTGATGACAATGTTACATTTGAATTTCTTTGAATCACCCGATATTAGGTTTAAGTGCTAACTTTTGCAATTATTTTATTCTAATCTGCAGTGTTTCTTCCAGGTAATAGCAGCCAGTCTGGAGTGGGCGGCGGCGATCCCCCCCCAGGGCGGTCCCCTCCCCCGGAGCAGGGGGCGCAGGACCCCGCCCTGGACTCCATGCACATGATGCTTGACCCACACCTGCGGCCCATTACCCCCGACCTCTCCAACGACACCTCGCTGAGGATATTCGAGGAGCACAAGCAGCTGGCTCAGGAGTACCTGAAGGTAGACTCATTTGCAATTATCGTATACGGTTGCAATGGGCAAATCAGTTTGCAAAAGAAAGCATTTCTACAATAAAAAAAACACATAAATTTGTTGTAGACCACTTTTATTTTATTACACTCAACCGGTTTCGGAAGCGACCTTCCTTCGTCAGGAGAATATTGTAACTGAACTAGTTACTAGTCAGGAGAATATTGTAACTGAACTAGTTACAATATTCTCCTGATGACCGTTACAATATTCTCCCGACCTCTCCAACGACACCTCGCTGAGGATATTCGAGGAGCACAAGCAGCTGGCTCAGGAGTACCTGAAGGTAGACTCATTTGCAATTATCGTATACGGTTGCAATGGGCAAATCAGTTTGCAAAAGAAAGCATTTCTACAATAAAAAAAACACATAAATTTGTTGTAGACCACTTTTATTTTATTACACTCAACCGGTTTCGGAAGCGACCTTCCTTCGTCAGGAGAATATTGTAGCTGAACTAGTTACAATATTCTCCTGATGAAGGTAGGTCGCTTCCGAAACCGGTTGAGTGTAATAAAATAAAAGTGGTCTACAACAAATTTATGTGTTTTTTTTTATTGTAAATTATGGCGAGCCACAAAGTTAATGCTTTTTACAAATATGGAAAGCATTTCTGTTCTCTAAATGACAAAATTTTACATTGCTCCATTTATCCAGCTTGCCAATACCTTTTCATCTTGATGGGAAGATTGCTCAAATACCTTGGGTGTAATTACATCAGGGTTCATAGCCAATGACAATCTTTGTTATGGGGATTGCGCTACTATCAAAGGAATAAGATAAAACAAGACATTTAGTTTTCATAATTTCATTTCTTGACATGGGTGAGGGAGATGTATGATAATGCTTATATTTTTCCTTTCGGGGAGGCAGACACATGTATATCGTTTGTGTCATTTTCAATAGCTTTTTCTTACGCACTATTATGTAGTATGGAAGAAAGACCTGCAACATTATTGTGATAAAGTGATAAATGCGTATTTTGTTTTATTTGTGCTGTTTTCGTTCAGTAACTGTAGGAATTATAAAAGTACCCTACGGCTTGAGTGCTTTTGAAAGCCATGCAAATTTTCTCTAATTTGATAATAACAACATTGCTTCTAAATTCACAGCTCATGGAGTTGAAATTCAGAAACAAAATACAAGGAATTCATAGCCAGGCCATCCATAAATTACTTCACAAGAATTTCAAGATTTTTTGACCCCCCCCCCCCCCCGGTCCCTGTCACATTTGTGGGACCCCCTCCCCCTTAGCGTGACATCACACGTTTTGCAATTTTACATGTAAAAGTAATAATAGCTGGTATTATTTTTTTGACATTTTTCGTCGCGGTCACGTTAACCACAACGGAGGGGGCAAGATGGGATACGTTTTTTTGTGAATTCACTTGCGTACGGGGAGGGGCGAAATGAGATACACGGGACTTTGTTGATGTTTTCTTTCATTTTGAAAATTCGTACAATCAGACGGACATGTCAGGAAAATTCCTGTCATCTGGTTAGCCTAACTTCATGTGACGTCACAAAGCTGATGACCCCCCCGTACGCCTTGTCACACAATGTCACACTTCTCTACACCCCCTTAAGGTGTGGCGTAATTTATGGATGGCCCTTTATCACTACCAGACTTTAATTGCTTTATAAATTGATGTATACATTTACAAATTGTATTCATTTTCTAGGTTCAAACAGAACTTGCCTACTTATCGAGGTACCGTTCAGAGCTCATTGACCAACACATTGATGAAGAAGCCCTGAGACAAAAACGGGAAGCGATGCAGCTGGAAGACGAGAAGGTACATTCGTAGATTTGATTTATTTACAACTACGGTCCAAGAAAAAAATTCTGTGAAAGCAAGAATTGTTTTTACAATAGTTTTGCTACAATGAATGAATGGAAAAAACCTACATTATGTTTATAAAAAGTCCAGTTTAAAATTTGTCTAAATGTATAAGGCATTGAATGATTTTGCGCCATCGTACTTACCCAATCTCTGCGTGAGGGACAGTCATACCCAAAGCTAACTTATGCTCAAGTAGACCCAAGGCCTATTTGCGAATAATGCACTATATTATTAAACCTATGCTTAATTGTATCAGAACTTGTAGACAGCATTTAATGTACATTATGTTATTATCATAAGATCGAACATATGTAATTGCCATTCTGTTTAATAAAACTTAAGTCTTTCTTAGATCGTGAATAAAATTATCCAAAATGATTTTAATAGAAGCTTTTATGTGTATTTATATCTGAATTTCACTTGTCTTCCAGGATTCCTTAGTGAAACTCTACTGGAGCTTAAAAAAACAATTAGAATTAATGGGAGCCAGTCCCTTACAACTTGACGATGACTGGGTCCTGATCCCGGACGAGTCACCGCACGACTGAAGCCTCACGGAGCAGCAAAAGGCTCCCAATCTAATCTGTGATGAGACTAGGATGCAAAGTGTTGTGTCTTCCCGAGAGACTAATTGAAAGTGTTCTACGTGACGTACTGTTTCCATTGAAATATACCTGTCGTCTAAACATCACAAATTCTATTTTGAAAATGATAGAAAACTTTGATTTAATTGAATGTATGTTTATTATTATATTCTACATGTCATTATTGACGTCCACTTCACTTTAATATGAAGTTCATTAAAAAAAATTGTGCTTGATGTTAAATATTAAAAGACTTAATAGAGACACGGGCAAGCAAGACAGGTTATGTGAACGTGTCAACTCTCAACATTATTATTATATCTTATAAACCTTAAAAAGTGATAGTTAATAAAACTTCATTGTTGGAAGATGGTTAATGCGAAGTGTTCATTATGCTCGATAACAATTTCAGGCATTTTATTAAAAGTATATTGTAGAATTTAAAGAATGCATATTCTTTAATAAAAATAACATTCTCAAGATTGCTCGCCGGTACTAGTGCCTAAACATCACTCTCGTGCTCTTGAGCAACACAGGTAGATCATTCCATTGTTTCGCTGGTTTCCGATAAAATTTTAATAATTTTTCACTTTTAATACCATCTCTATCCGTTGTGGTTAAGAATTTATGCAATATTTACATGAAAAAATTTGCTTGAATATGTTTTTCTCTATGATGTCCTTAAATATTTCGCATCATGTGCCAGTAAGCCTGTATAATTGGAAATGATTTGTTGGAAGAAAAAAATCAATCATTTAAGTATTTTTAATAACTCGATTAGTGGGTTCTAACGTTTTTAACAATAAAATTACTTAGTGTTTTGTATGTTATTTAAGTGGTAGTAAAACTAATAAAAGTGCAATGTTTTTTTTATTGGCGCATAAACCTTTTGCTGATTTACCGAACCGCCTTGTTTATTAGGATCCTATTGTTATATGTAAATTAAGCAGAAGTATTCACCTGTGATCCTAAACTCTGTATAAAACAGGTAAGAGATCTGTGTCTGTAGGTACCTGTGCATTTTCACTATCGGTTGCACTCTGTATGATAAAGTTACTTTAATTAATTTCTGTATATTGAGGAAAAAATAAAGGGGGTTTGGGATCATGCTCAATCAATGACATTCTTTGTAAATAGCACTTTTTTTTTAACTTTCAAAGTAAGCAAACAAAATGATGCTTTTATCAGATTATCTAGATAAAAACATTATTGAGAATATCACAAGCATTAAACCTACCAATTTAACATCGCTATTGATTCATGATTATCATTTAAATAAATACCTCTGCGCTGGTAAAATATAACTTGTTTGTTTATATAATAGTTTTAATAACATGTAATGTATATGAGATTTGTATAATGTAGTTTAAGTTATAATGAATTTATTTAGCTCTTTGAGCTAAATTTAATTTTAATTTTATCACAACAAAATATCTATGTATTTATAATATTCATTGTACCTTTTGTCACTGTATAATATATGTAATTAATTTGTGTTAAATTAAATTAAAAGTAGGACTTTAAAGATGCCTTAACTCCTGCTTTTCTGCAGGTTGCGTTAATCACTAGTATGTCATTCCATCACATTTGTTTATTTAAACATTTGACTAAGTTGACATCACAACATGTTTTTTCTACATTCAAATAGAGCCTAGCTCTGTTAGGAGTAATTATTCCATATTTTCCAAACTATTGGATATACTGCGGGTGTGCGTCAACCACTGCTATCAAACACCAGCAGAGTTTTATTTGCACGAATAACTCTGTCAAATAACATTACTCTTTTATGTTATCAGTGAAATTGTTTACAAACCATTTACTGTTTTATCACACATATTTATTAAGAAAAGATAATTTGTTATGATTATTTGATTTAAGGAAAATGTAGTTGATGATATTTTACTTTGTAAGATTTAAATAATGTCACTGTTGTTGGTGTCGTCCCAATCTTATCGTCGGTGTAAGTTCAATACCGCAGAAGAACCATTTGCCAAAATTAAAAATAAATTAAATTTATTTTGTGTTCCTGTTTTATATAAGAATTTTTTTTCTAACGATTGTTTGCATCCATGCAAAATTAGTTGTGGGTCATAGGTTGTATTTCATTTTGGTAGATGGAAATGAGTACCGCCGCATCGTGAATCATTTAGTGGTTATCCAAAACCTTTGACATAAGTCACCCCAAGTGGTTCGCTGCATTTGGTGACTTAAGCAGGTTACATAGGGTGAGGTTTGTTCAGGTCTTGACGTCGGATGCGTGGTGGGTCGAATCGGAAAAAACTAGTTGAGGGAGACTCTCACCTCTCCAGCCGGACTCTCTCGTCTTGCACCGCAGTAAGAGGGATGGATTCATACTCTTGGACACACTCACCTCCCAGATTCATACCCTTTACCTCTCCAGTATCCCCAAAGATGACGGGCCTTGAGGGAAATTATTTTCCTCAGGGCCTCCTTTGGTTGGAGTTAAATGTAAAAAAATAATTGTCATATGAGCATTTATATTGGATCTAAGGATATACTCGATCTTGCTTGCTTCTTTACGTTGAATGATTCATTTGCGGTATTGAATTTAACCTAGTACAAGCAGCCTATTGGTCAGTTTCAAAATTTGAAAGTGCCAATCAATGCAGTTTGTGCCGTTCAACTGAAAGCGCCTAAAAAAGCATTTTTATTGAACTTACATAAGCGATATATATTTTTACAAAAAACTAAATTCAATTAAATTAAACAATTATACCAGTCAAACAATATCCTTTTTGGGTATGCAAAAAAATACAAAATACATCACCATGTTTATTATTGTTTAGTGTATATCAAAAACTGTTAATATTGTATGTAGGTACATAAAAACCAAATGTTCATATCTAAATTGTTACCGTTTTTACTGTTTTACGTAAATTCATAATAAAATGTAAAGGCCTTGTTTATGATTACATATTGTGTTTTAAATAAATGCATTTAAAAATTACTATTTTCATTCTTTATTCAAAATCATTAGGGCCAGTTGTTTCACAGAATTTGAACAATTCATCAATTTTCAAAGTTTATTTTCAAGTTCTGTTTTTATATCATTATGGGCCAGTTGACTCACAATTCTTAAATATAGGGTCCGCCAAATAACTTTTTTTTTTGAAAATGCTATAAAAAAAAAACTACTGAATATTTTCTCAAATTTCTTTTTTTATTTATAAGTACAATCCTTCCGGTTAATAATGGAAAACTCCTGAACCAATTGGACTTTGTATGGCGTCATACCAAGGTCTTTATGCAAAATTCGTCTCAATGATGTCTCCGAAATGTTCAATTGTTGAGAACGACGGTGAATTGATGTTGATGGCGCTTCACGCACACTTTCTGCCACAGCATCGATATTCTCGGGTGTACGCACTGTTTTTGGCTTTTCACGCTTTGGTTTATCGATGAGGATGCCAGTTTCTTTCACTTTTTTCACAAGATAACGAACATACGGAGCTGACGGTGCTTCTCTTCTTCCAAAAACCGTACGCAATTTTCGCACACATTCTGCATTTCCCAGCGTTGTTCAAGCGTATACACAACCATATTCGCTCAGCGGAAGGATAAAACTAATTATCTGTCAAATCAGACATGAGCTAAGTGTTACCATTCACGAAATAAGCACTAGTTGAAAAAAAAAACTTTAGATGGCAGACCCTATAGTAACAACTTGAATAGAGAACTTGAAATTTAACGTCAAAATTTGATGAATTGTTCAAATTCTGCGAAATAACCTGTCCTTGATGTTGTTACTGTACGAATAATTCATTCCGTAGTTTGTTTCAAATTGCAGAGATAGCACATAATTACTTGCGCCATTTACCTATACACGGAGTCCGGAAACTCATGGTACAAGAGGGAACTGGTGAATCTGCATCACGTGGAGAATCCAAAAAAGCTTTTATTTCGATTCTCCACTTTCATTTAGATTTTTTTACTTTTTTTTCTGCTACTGAATGATAAAAAAATTTTAGAGCTGTTTATTCACTTTGATGTATTTTAAGACATTTAACAGCTGATGTTAACCTCCTAGACACCTTTTTTTTTCAAATTTGACTTAAAAAACTCCTGATTTATTCGAAAAATGAAAGCTCGAATCATAAATATGTTATACCTAAAAATTGACACCAATTTTTTTTTTTTAATGTAAATACCTCACAAGAGTCCTAGCAGCTAGGAGTCAGTGAGACTATGGCACTCCCAAGTGGGGTATGTTGTAAGGCTGAAGATAGTGGGGAGAAGGAGATGGGGAAGAGGATGGTGGGGAAGTATCTGTTTTTATATTTCCAAAAATCAAACTTGTAAGTGACATTTATCAGGCTTATTATTTACACTTCCATACTTCATGATAAATTCACCACCTTATTTTCATTTGTCATTCAAGTCTCAAACAAATCCCGAACCAACAAACTTCGATACAGGCTTCCTCATGGAGAGGTTGATTATTATGTGAAAAATTATGTCTTTATTCTGGGAGAAGCAAAAATAAATAAATGTCCAATCAGTTAAAGATGAATTCAAGAAGGTCCACAAATAATGGTTTGCCAACTTGTTTCCACTCTCCACTACACGCGTCCCTTCAGTTCACTCTGCCTTTCCTTATGCTGCGTACACATTTGCAAACTAAGATGCGAGCCAGGCTGTGAATTATGGGAAAGGAAGGAAGCTACGGTAAAGTAAGGAGCCTTAAATCCTCCACATGACATTCCCAAAGATGACATTGTGATGTTAATATAAAAAATCGATACGCTGGCATAAGTTTTTTTGTGTTTCAGTTCAACAGAGATCTCTGTCACAGATTGATTTATTATTGTTTACCGAACTTGTTCTTGCATGACAAATATTTTCAAGTAAAATGCCAATGTTTAATCACCTTCTGAATTTCCATATTACATATTATCAAAAGTTGAATACTTTGACATTTGAATGGTGAAAACACATTTACACATCCCGCACACACCTGAAGTAGTGTTGTGTTGTCTTTTGATTACATAAGACTACGCCAATGTTATTTATGAGCAGGTGTTAAGTTTTACTTTTGGAGTACTCAAATAATAAAAAAAAACATTGATAAATCAAATTTTATTAATAAAATAGCACCATAATTTTACAATATATAAATATTTCTTGCATGAATCCAAAATAATATTTAATTCGTTGATTATCCAAAATTACACATTTTTAAAAACAATTATGTAGAATAAATTCGACGTGGACCAAACTTACATGGACCATTACGACTTCCTTATCACTTACATTTTACAAACTTAATACATAATATATATTTAGTTACATTCTTACAAGGACAATAAATCTTGTACAAGGATGGTGCGTAAGTCACAAACACAAAAACATGAACATGTGCAGAGAAAGCTTATTTATTAACCGTATTTCAAAATTGTGAAAGAAAATCAATGTGTATTGTCTAAGGTATTGGACGAAGACTTCAAAAACCAAAACGTTCCCATTATAAGGCACAACTAGTGCAATAATTGTGGTGAAAAAACAATGGGAGCACATTACCCAGGGGTTGAAAACAATGATCAATTTTTCAAATTGTAATTTTTTTATTTTACATTTATGTGTTCGTGAATTGTGATGCGCCATCCTGTATTAAGTAACCATGAAAAAACAAAAGGTCATATTTATCTCACATTTATTATGAAAAATCTGCAAAACTCTTTTCTTTCTAATATTTTTTTTACTAAATGCAATAAACTAAAAACACTCTTTAATACATAAAACAATTAATAATCACTTCAAAATAAATGTAGACATGTCATCATTTAACATGCTTTTTAAATTATCAAGTAAAATGTTTTAAATGTGGGTTTATTGCCCTTCTGTCCTCTCACAGTCGAATAATAAACAACAAAAAAATTGAAAATAAATAAACGCGATATATGTACAAGTAGTGCAATTTATATTTTATACTGGCATTTAAGTTTCTCTGCTCCTCAAACATATACTAATACGTCGTCACTTGTGACTTCCAGAAAAGCGTTTTAACCCTGTGCATTCATTAAAGCTAACGTATCAAAACACTTTTTATTTCTCTCGTACCCTAAAACAACAGGGTTCAGGTTATCATTTAAATTTACACAACTAAGTAGTACTGACACATCAAAATTCAACTAGGCGATTGAAGTTACCAAAATAATACAAATACTTACCTGTCTCAGTGATAATTTCTACAGAAAAGACGCCTTACGAAAATTATTCTCAGGCCAACACAGAGATTACCAACTGTGAAATCAGAAAGTATGTACCTATATTATTTTTTATTTTATTTTTGAGATCTGTAGTTCCTGATTTCACCATGGGCAATTTCTCCTTAATGTGCACTGCATGAGATTTGAATCAAAATTAAAGATTAAGATAAGAAAGGTGTTTCACCAAAAAACAAAAAAAATGCTATAATTTTTAATAAACTAAAAGCAAAAGAGAAAATACATTTTTCTGAGGGCTAACAACTGCAAAAGAGTTATTAATAAAATGAAAACAAAACACTTTGTAAAACACCACTAATTTAATAATTTTATTCTGTTCTGACGAAGAAACTTTAAGTTTTGAAACATGTAGAAAATTCTGATTAAATTTGTGTTTTACAAAGTCATTTGTTTTCATTTAATTAAAATGATGCCACAGAGTGATTTTGCAAAGTTGAAGAAGTAAATATTAATATATAACCTACAATAAACTACATTTAAAATTAATCCGGTGGTAAACAATTTTATAGAAATACACATGTTATTAAGTTTTTACATGTAAATTAATGATGTTACTTTGTATTTAATAATAAATCACTAGCCAACGATTGCAATAAGACCAGTTTAATATTATAATCGATTGACCCAAAGATCAGACTTTAGATTAGTAAAACCGCTGACTCCAGTTAAAAAATAAAGTAGTCAACGAAAATTTCATTATTTTTACTCATAATCAATCATTTATGAAACTTATTATCAACTATCTGACATGTATCCTTTGCTTGGGATTATGAATGGTTTGGAGAAAAGTTTTGAGTCTTCCTCGGGTGTCACAGACTTCTTTTACCGTTCAGCCAACTTTCTAAACACTCCTGATTTAAAGAATAAACTTTGAAATTCTAAGCGAAATCAATTCAGCAGTTTTTGAGTCCACAGGGCACACACATTGCCTTTTATTTATATAGAAGAATATTATAAATGTTCAACAAAAACACTTTTTTATTCAAATAATTTTTAAATTAGATAAGTAGATATTCCAAAATAAATTATTATCTCATCATGAGTGACGCTATCAGAAAGCAAATTAATTTAAGATTCAAAAATCCTGTTCACTGAGAAGGTGTTTTCAAAACAATTATACTTTGTAAAGGGAACATATTAAATCTACAGCTTGACACGCTTAATCTTTGTGGACTGAATTTTTCTTTTAATCATTTTTTTATGCACAAAATCTACACTTGTCAAGCGGTAATGTGCACACATTTGAGTTTTACAATGTATTTATTTTACTGTCCATACGGGTGCACGCATTCTTCACTTTAATACAGAAATTTGATTGTCAGAAGCAGCAAAAAATCTAAAAAAATTATAGCTCAGATGTTATGAAACCGAAATCTTAAATTTCTAGTTCAACTCAATGTCATTTTCATCATGAGCTTTGAAGTTTCTAATTTCTAATAGGACACACGAAAGGATGACCAAAAATGAGTACATTACGCTTAATATTTTAATTTCAACACGCATGCATAGTGTGCATATTATAATATTTGCAAGGCCTCATGTGTTTACATTAATAATTTGTTTTCAAAAACGATTTCTTCCCCGTGAACAAAAAATGTAAAATGGGATAATATTTCTATTTAAGTAACTGAAATTTATGAAAATATATATATTTCTCGGCGAATAGTATTTCATCATGGGCTGGTTGTTTCACAGTGCTTGGATAGTACTTGAAAATTAACTAGGATAGAACTTGAAAATTAACTTTGAAATTTGATAAATTGTTCAAATTTTGTACAGCAACCAGTCCTAAATGTAGAAAAATAAATTTTAATTTAAATATTAAGTAGGTACCTAATTAGAAAGATTTATTTAAAAATATTTATTTTTCAACACATACTTAGGTACCTACAATCCTTTTCTGTTACGAAATTGCCAAAATAATATTTTTAGAAAATATCTCAGAAAAATGCAATTTTCTTTTCAATTCATAAACAATTCTTAACAATTTTTGAAATTTAGTTGAACAGTTTTTATGATACAAAAAACATTTGAAATTAAACTAATATTTTTTAGTCTGCCGAAAATTGAGAAATTTTTCCAATCGAAGAGAAACTATTGGTAAAAGTATGGCAAGATTTAAATTAAAAAAATCATGATATAAAAATAATTTTCAATCAATTATTTATTATTAAATCATAAATGTGCAACAGTTAACTAGCAAATTGTGAATTAGTAAAATTGGCATGTCACCGCGGTATCACAGAGTTCAATTTTATAATGATTTTAAACAAAATAATAATAAGTACGTATGCATTATAAATTAATAAGTAACATCAAAAGAACAGAAGCAAAGGCTGTTCAAATAATCAGTATTTCTTTACATTATAAATATAGATTCATCGAGTATAATATAGGGTGCCCATAAAGTTCCAATTTATTGAAGAAACAGTGTAATTTACATGAATTGACAAAGAACACATTGAATAGCAATAGTAATTTGAAAAATTTGGTAATTTGGCAATAGAATGAACTAAAAGAAGTATTGTATATAATATATGGTTGTAGAAATTACCAATATGAAAGAATTTAGCCTTTAGAATTAATATAGAGGCATTGACCTATACTTGGTCGAAGTATAGAGGCGATAAATTTGACTTACTTAAGGAGAGCGACACATGAAAAAAAAAAATTGTTTTTTTTTGCATCAATAGTTTAAATAGCATCTCAAAAATATGCCTGTAAATTTTTAGAATGAAATTCGCATTATTTATTGATTAAAAACTCGTTGAAGTGCTCCACCTCAACGCAAAGACAAAGTCGATGACCAAAGAACTTCTGTATGGCCCTGGAATCGCTGACTAGTTGGTAAGTCCCTGTAATCACATTGTGTGTCAAAACTTTAAACGCGTTTCTCTCCAAACTTTTTTTAAATTGGCGGGCGAGATAACTCAAAAAGTTCTCCACCGATTCTTATGAAATTTGGCACACATCTTCTCTATAGTATAAGCTTCTAGTTGAACTTCAAACATGCCAAAAAAATCTTCAAAAATTGCCATTTTTTACACAAAAACCGTAAAAAAAGAGTGAAAAATCGTACTTTTTTTTCTAAGCCGTGCCAATTTACGATTTTTTTACTTTTTTGTTTTTTTATTGGTTCAACTAGAAGATACATGTTTTATGAAAACGCTCTAGCCAAATTTTTTTATTTCAGATCGCTGTAACAGAAGCTAAAATCCCGCCGATTGATGCCTTTCGCCGCGAGGGTCTCAGGAGATTAGTTACTACAGTGGCCATTTTGAAAACAAACAAAAAAAAATCTGATTCATATATTTTAATATATAATGAATAAACATACTGAATTTAAAAACGATTCATCCATTTCTTCCCTTTTAAATAAGCCTCTGAAAAACGGTCAAAATTCAGGTGGTTACATGTATCGCCCCCCTTAACCTTCAAAATAAGACAAAGGTTACTGTCTACGCAAGAATCCTTTTCCCACCCCTTAAAGCAAAATGTTGACACTTCTTTGTGAAATTTTGCACGCTTGACATTAAAATAAGATGAAAATTACAGACCACTCTAAAACCTATGTGTAAAGTCGGGCAATGCCGGGGACTGCAGCCAGTTTAATGATGCAAGCCTTCAGAATGGACACAGCAGAGGGCCTAGTAATAGTAATTGTTAAATCGATGTAAATAATGCCTGTGTCAGACCATGAGAGTATAGGGCAAGTGCATCAGTCCATTAATCTTTAGAATGAATACGGGAGTTATTTGAATAATTGTGGGAAGTGACTTAATTTCTTTATGGTTTTTTTACTTAAATAGATATGAACTTTATGGACATTTATAAAATAAACGGAGCAATAACTATTAAGTAGGTTAATGGCAAAATAAAATAGGTGCAGTAAGTAATATCGAACATATAAACCATTTTATGTAGATGGTTTCTGAACTAATTTCTCAATTTTATAACAATAAGGCACTAGCGAAATATTATCTTGGGAAAGTTATAAATGAATTATTTACTTCATAATATTGTACAACAACAAAAATACCTAAAATAATAATCCCTAACCTAACTTAATTTCTAATAGGTGTAGAGACTAGGAATGATTTTTTTTTTGGTTTACTTTTATATGAACGTCCATCAAACGACTTTCTTATTTTATATTATTGAAAAATTCCCAAAATCAAATGTGAATTCCAAGAAATTAAGCTTTACAACATACTTCATTCATAAAGAAGGTCTTATAAGAATTAGGTATGAAGGCAATCGGAAAATAATAGAAAGAAGGTTAACCTTCTAGAGAGGTCAATTACACTAGTGGCCAATGGTTTTTTTGCACAAGGTTGTTTGCGCAATTGAACTACCAAGTATTTGGTGGGATAAGCAGACAACTAAAAAAACAATTACATATACAATTAAGTAGCATCATTTTTAAAGAAGTTTCCATTCAGTAATCAAAAAAATTGTTTTAAGTACTGACTTCATTAATATTGGGAATTTTAGAACACACACAAAAACCAATTATATCATGTAAAATCAATAATACAAGACATGAGATTAAACTTTTTGCAATTTTTTTTAAACATTCAATCTCCAAGATCACTATCTCTATCACCAATTACATACAACAGCTGGAAAGCTAAACCCAGGAATGCCGTTCCCAGGAGATCTCCCAAAGCTGTAAGGTACGGGATGGCCGAGTTATCAGGATCTATTCCCCATTTCCACATCCACAGAACTAGGTAATGGCTAATAGTGAGTAGCAACAATACTTGCGTTATCGCGGCACACATGTACACCATTATAAAGACGGGAGTCAGGGAAGTGTGCCCCGCCTGCAAGTAGCTAATGGTGTATGTGAAGATCAGGTGACCGGGCACCACCATGAGGAGTAGGAGCTTGGTAGTTTTACCCAGAACAGGGCCCACCACGCCACCCGTGTGGAGACAGGTGGATAGCCGAGACGCGTGCACGGCAGCCATGTTCCCTCCCACGCCATTAATAACTAACTGGAAAACAGCAATACCCTTATAACTAGACACAGTATAGTCCAGGATCAAACCCCCCACACTGCTTATGACCATAGCAGATATAACAGGAGACCATCCCTCGTCCAACACTTGCTTGGTGAAATGATTCTTGGCAGCGGCATAACCACACACAGGAACTATGATGGCTCCAGCAATAATTATCAAGCCCGGAAAGACCACGTTATTACCCAAGTTCTTGTACAACAGTGATGCAATCCAAGATAACAGAGCCAGAGTTGTCAGATCTCCCAGACTTGCAGCTATGGGGGTGGCAACATTATCAGGATTGATGTTCATCTTCTGAGACAAAACTATAACCAGGATCATGATGCATCCGAGTACAAAGCTTGCCACAGAGGCTGTGAGGACACTGGAGGCGCACAGCAGCATGGCGTGGTGAATATCAAACTCCCCTTCGGGCACCCAGCCCATCACCACGGCGGCCATTGCTGCCAGAAATCCAACGAGAACACCTTGACACTGAATCAAACACAAATTGCCAATAATCAAAGGCGACATACTAGAATCTAAGTGGCCCATGTGGGCGTGAGTGGACAATCGGGATGCCAAGGTCATCTCCAGGTTTCCCTTCAGCCCGAGAAGAGCCGGAACGAGGATGTAAACTTCAGAGACTTGCAGGAATACAGGCCAATGTTGCACCGTATCCAACAGTAGACTGGCAGCGACCATTCCGAATCCCGCCAGCAGAAATGGAATGAACATTTGTACCGCCACAATCCATAAAGTTTCTCCGCTATCACCGACATCCCTTACTTTTAAATTGTTATTCAGTAAATGACTTCGATCACTATCAGAAGAATCGGTTTCACCTTTTCTTTCGGCGTCTTGAGGCATTGTAACTGTAGAACTTTTCAATCTATGATGCATATTCCCAAAACAATCTGTACTGGGCATTTACTGTTCCTGACAAGGTGCTCCGGCGGTAGCAAATATTTAATTGTACACTCCTATTAACACTAAACGTTAAAAACTACCTGAATATAGTATGTTAAAAATAACATCATTGGTGGTACCTCGGAACTATTAATAGTCAATTGATGTCGACAAAAACTTAGTATTATCTTAAACAGGTTTAACTTAATACACGTATGTATACGTAAGTAAATGTTATCAAATATTATATTTGTTTTCGACGTCAAAACACAACTTTATATAATTTTAATCATTAAGTTTAACACAAAGTTTAGTTATTTTCGGGGACTTTCGAAATATGAAAGTTCGCTTTCAGCCAAACCGTGACTATCGGGATCTCTAAAGCCCCTACAATAATACTGCTGATAAAATTGCACGATGCGCACACACAAAAATTAACTACCGCGCTTCAAATTAAATACACACAGCTGACAGCGCTGACAGGTTGATGGCTGACCATAGATAAAGTACATTTGTTGCTGACAGAACGTCACGGGTGTCACCGTCACCTTTCGACCAATTCGAGGATTGTAAGGAAGACAGCATAAGAATTTTTTATAGTCACCATTGAAATATTCTCGTCACCTAAAAAAATTATGCTTAAACTAGGCTCAGTAATATTCTAAAAGCGAAATACGAAATTTACTCAGTCACTGTAGTTTGATTTTCTAAAGATTAGGTGGCAAAATTTTAACACGGAAACAAAAATGTTGGGGTTGGCAAAGTTTTTTCGTTGCCACTTATTATGGTGACCAGCCAAGTCGGAATGAAACCAACTCAGAACCATCTCAGATAAGGTATTTAGAGTGATAAAAAAATATATATAAAAAATTGGTTAAATAGGTTATGTTAGGTTAGGCCAAGTCGGAATGAAACCAACTCAGAACCATCTCAGATAAGGTATTTAGAGTGATAAAAAAATATATATTAAAAATTGGTTAAATAGGTTATGTTAGGTTAGGGTTATCGGCTAATTTAGAATTATTTTTTTCATAGATTTTAATGACTTTTCAAGGAGGCGTTGAGTTGACATTATTCCCAGTTGGCATGGAACCCTTATTATTGAAGGCAGGCAGTGGAAGTACATATATTTTTTTTACATTAACCCCACACAGGAAGCCCTGAGGAAAAATATTTATTAGGGCCTACGTCAACTTTAGGGATGGTATGTGGGGGGTCTTTTTAAGAAAAGGAAGTCCTGGGAAGGAAAAAGGTGTGAGATTTGGGTAGGAATCTAGGGATTTAAGAATGACGGACGTGTGAATCTATCTCTCCTGCTGCGATACAAGACGATGGGTCAAAAGAGACCAGTTGGAGATGTCAAAAGGTCTTCTTAAACGGGCCTCTCCTCATCCGGCCTGCCGTGTAGCTGGTGGACAGGCGCATCCGCCCCCTAGGCCTGAAAACGCCTCACTCGATGAACCCAATCACTTCTAAGTTATCAAATGTAGCGAACCACTTGGGGTGACCTATGGCAGAGCTGTCGGTTATCCAATAAATGGTTCCCGGGTGGCGGTACCCATACCCGGCTCCCAGAATGATTTATATACTTACTGAAAAAAATTACTTTTTATGGATAGGGAAGTAAAAGGTAAACCCAATAGTTCCAGGGATGGTGGGATCCATACCGTCTCCCAAAATGATATCAATACTGGAAAAATTACTACTTTCACTAAATCAAAAGTCTTATTAAGGAAATGCTGTTTGTTTTTTTTAAATGGCTTTTCACTCCAAATTGGTGTTTTAACCAATGTTAAGTAAAGAAAAAAAAAAGGAGAGAAGTTGAGCCCTTACCCCCTCCTGTCACAGCATGGCACAAACAACAAGAGTTGGGTCCCTTTTTTAAATAATATAAATAATGATTTCACTTTTTTTACCAAACATTTTTATTTTGATGTCAGTAGGATGTTTAAGCTAATTTCAGTACTGAAAAGCAAAGGTCACTTTCTCTAGGAAGAACGTCAATCAAAAATTATGTATTCGATAAATTTATTGGAAATTTATCAATGACGTAGGTGTACCTACTTTACTTCGCCAATAGTTTTACCGGATAGCAACATTTCCATTTGCCAGCATTTCTTGCAATATCTTCGGCCTTCAGTAGACTTGATAAAATAGAGACAGACATATACGGCGAATTGCATCGAGAATAGTCTTGGGTAACTGGCCAGAAATTCAATAACATAACCAACTGGTTATTAGTATGTAGATAACTGGTTATAAAACGGTTATTTGGTTATCTCAGTTATTGCCGGTTACAGTTGATGCTCGCTAGTTGTCTAGGTATTAGTTATCATGGTAATGGAGTTATGGAGGTATTTGGTTTTGTCCGTGGGTATTGGGTATCGGGTGAGTTTTTGACCCACGAAAAGGGACAACGCTGTGCGAACTATCTAATATTACCGTTTCACCTCACCAAAGAAAAATAAAGACAAAACATGTGACCCGTATGGCGCTGTCGATTTTTAACGAATATAATCACCAGTTACAAGCAGGGCAGCAATCAGAATTTTTTTAGAAGGGAATAAAATAAGTTAAATTAAATTTTAAATAAATACCTCTAATGGAAAATATATTATAAGCTTGTAAAAATGTAAATTTATTGCAATGCCTGATAAATCGAATGTAGTGAAATTTCACACGACTGCTATACACAACAAAGATTACAATAAATAAGAACTGAAAATTTCTCGAAAGAAATACATGTACATGAAGGTAGATAGCTTGTTGCCATTATTACATAGTTATTACTTTCAGAAATATTTTATTTACGGCATCACTCTATTATTATAACGGACCATTATTTTTTCTTTCAATGTGAAACAAACCTGCATATATCAACTACAAATATTTTTACAAAACAATATTTTATTTATGTACGTTATTTCCCAAGCGCAACAAGTAAATAGATTGTTAAGATTTTGGCAATAAGTTATTATTATGAACAATATTCCGGCCAGAGTAATTATCAAATTACTGGAAATCGAGGAGTTAAAATACTTTAGCAATTAGGATGGGAAATTCCGACAATAAACACACTTTCTTCCACCAAGCAAAAAGGCTGGAAACTATCGGTGAGCAAGCCCATGTCGATTATTCCCTTTTGCTGTGCGTTCTTCTTTTTTGGTTTATATGCATCCATTTACCTTTGGGTTTTGGTGGTCCTGATGAAGTAGATGGAGCATCATAAAGTGAAACGCTTTGGGCGCTTTAATAATGGCGTTCGGCACTGTAGCACTTTTGATTTCAGTTGGTGAAAACGCATTTAATTCAGCAAATGCAGAAATATGTGTTGTTTTTAGATGGGAAGTTTAATTTCCCGTTGAATTTTTATAACTCAAAACAAGTTTACACAATTTACACGGCGCTTTTTTATCCACGTTATGTTTGTCAAATCGGCCCAAATATTGCCTGCAATATTTACAATTTTTTAACAAAACTTTCACAAATTATAAACAAAATGTTTTAAACTTTTACACTTATGTAAAAATACCTAAATATACTAATAATATTCTAAGCGAAGAAATAAACTAAAATAATTAAACACTATTTTTTACTTCTAAAAAATTCCGTAATCGTAAGATTTTTCGAAAGAAATTCAGTATAATATTACAAGAATATAGCTCCGCACGCCACGCCGGCTCGTGAAGCTACAACTGATGGCTTAGGGTGCCAGTTGCCAGTTGCCAGTTGCCAACTACTGGTTATGTATGACGTATGAGGTTGTGATAGTTATCTAGTTTTCTAGTTATCAGTGGTTATCATGGTCGTGTAGGTTTTGGTTTTTTCAGTGGTGGGAATGGGTATTGGGTATCAGGTAGTTTTTGACCAACCGCCAACAACCAACAACCCCCACAACCGCCACAACCAAATAACCAAATACCCGAGCTGCCGCTAGCGTAGTTGTGGGTATTTTTAAATAACCGTTATATAGTTGGTTATGTTATGCAGCTACCAAGACTAATCGAGAAGAGTACGGCACGAGAAACAAATGAGAAAGTTTTTCAACATACTCGTTTGACGTATGAATTTTGCTTCGATGGCTGCTTTTGCAGGAGCTGCATTTATACGACGTGTAATAGATTAAGACAGGTGAATGTAAATTGCTTAATTGCTTTTCTGTACATGAATGAATTACAATTTATTGATTAAAAATTGATACAGTTTTGCTTAACTTGCTTTGAAAATGTTTAGTGTGACGCTAAACCACTTTTTGCCCTACCTGTTCCATAAACCTGTAAATTTATGGTTTTGAATTTAAATTGACAGTTTTTTGTACGAAAATCAGTATGTGGTTTGGTTTTATCGTTAATATTAACTTAGTTGAAGTCGAAACACACCTTTTACATATGTTACTTTGTTTTAATTATTTTTATATATCTTGTTTCAGGAGCATTTTGTATTTTTCTAATACCTGTTAGTCATATTTTTATCAATATGACACCCAAGCGGTAACCTCCGTCTTTGCTTAGCTGTGTACAGTTGTGATTGTTTGAATTCAAGTGATTTGTTGTCTTCATGACAGTAGTGGCTTTTTTGTCTAACAGTGTCGTCTATAAATATATAAAATGTTTCGAAGTAAAATAAGAATCCACACATGTCGTATCATCCTTCTGACATCGTTAGTATGGCTGATGATAGATGTAGTTCTGCTCATGTTCTACGCAGACTGCCTCGGCTCCTGGGACTGTGGGAAGAAGCCTGGAGAGTATGATGTGCTGGTAAGATAACATTTACTATCATTACTTGAAATGTTTTCCTAATTCAAATTGTTTAATCCATTTGTGTTACTATTTTCTTTTGTTCTTTCATATAACAATTAGCTGTTTGTGTGTTTCGCACCGCCAAAAATATAAGCACTCTTAGAATTGATGTTTTATTTTATCCATGCAATGATTTATAGAGTCAAGCATATAATATTATTATAAAGTCTCATATTCAT
The DNA here is from genome assembly GCA_936435175.1 of Glyphotaelius pellucidus. Lineage (NCBI taxonomy): Eukaryota > Metazoa > Arthropoda > Insecta > Trichoptera > Limnephilidae > Glyphotaelius > Glyphotaelius pellucidus. Next base: position 6,341,162 of record OW386537.1, on the reverse strand, counting down.
ACCAGGGTATGAAACATAAGCACAGAAAAAGGGAATTGTTTTAACTTCTTTCATTCATCTTTCTGTGTGTCATAATTTTATGGTTTCTTGTATCATGAAAAACCCCTCGCTTGGCAGGTGCAAGCGAGCCATCTGAAATCCGATGTTGAAAACGACCTGAAGTTCCACAACAGTAACGGGAAAAGAGACTCTCTGTTGCATGGACAGAAAACAAAAGAGAGTAGTGATGAAAGAACCATCCACTACATGGGGCTCTACCCCCCCTCAAGACTGAAGAAGTGGGACCCCGCACCAGTGGTTACCGAACACCCTGGCTTAGCAGGAGAGATGGGTAAGCCATCATCTGTTTGTATTCATCTTCTCTTTATTTTAACGTTTACGTGCTAATTCTATATAGCCTCGGTATGATTTAATATATAATAGTTATTTTGTTAAAATTAAAATTGATTGTTCACTTGGCGGCCATTGTTATTGATGTGAAAGCTTTAAGGTGAGTTTTTTTCTTCTCTTATTCTGACAAAAAGACCTCTCTGTTTTTTTTTTTAAAAACAAAATTTGCTATTACATACAATGCATTATTTTCCATTTTTGGTTACTAAAATAGTTGTTTCTCATTGTTATCTAACTGATATAAAGTGTTTTTAAAATAAAATAACGCTTCTGTGAGTGTTTCATTAAGGTAGAGTTCTGAACACAGCGTCACTGAAATACTAGTCACTTCCGAGGGCCACGAAGCTAACACCGGCGGACTCACTTGATCGCCGACCTGCTTGCCTTGCCTGACTTCTATAAATTGTATCTAAAAAAATACAATAAAAAAAATATATTATTGTGAATCAATCTCCTGTGAATAATTCGCAATTTCACTCAAAATTCTTTAAAAATATACATTTTGCCACCGCGCGTTAGTAGCTTCATTACTGACGCTGCGACAGTAACGCTGTGTTCGAACAAGCTCCCATATATTTCTATAGTGTCTTGTATTGTCCCTCTATCGCAGTGATACTGATGCAGCAACACTGATGCTACTATCGCTGTTCTCAGAACTTCATGATATATATACTATCGCTGTTCTTAGAACTTCATCTTAACCCTTCGTGCTCATTTGTTCGGTTTTCGGAACAAATCATATATATCTGAGAGAAATCATTGTGCCTCCCTTATTCACTTATGGTGCCAATGTCCTGCCCTGGTGGGAACTAGGCTCAGATACCTGGGGAGACACACAGTAGAACCAGAAGACATAGCCACATATCTGGTGACAACCCTGGTGAACTTTATTAAAGGGACTGGGTTGTTACTAAATGATTGAGGTAAAATGTGAGATAGCACAATGGGCCTATGGCCTAAGTGCTCACGGGAACTATGTACCTGTAAACCGTCTCCGCCTTTTATAAAAAAATAAAAAAATTGTGCCTCCCTTACTGGTATTCACCCAATTGGTTATTTTGTCCAAAAATACCCAGACTTAGAAACTCCAAACAGAATAAAACACTGTGTCAAGCCCACATTAACGCTGCCAATTTGTGCCTTAACTACCAACGGTTTTTTTACTATTTTTCAAAACATTAACTTTGCGAAGGAAGAAACAATCAGTGCTTTTACTAGGCAGCTTATAAGTATTTGATCAAAAGTGGTACATTCGTATGAAGTTTGAGGGTTTAAAGTTAAACAACACAGCGCCCTTGAAGTGATTTTTTTTACGAAAACGGCACTATATAAATTAGCCAAGTATTATCATGGTTAGGAATATGATCTAAACGGTATTAGAAAGAGAAAACACCGCGCTTTATTAAAATCTAAAAGGTAACCACAAAATAATTTAAATGTACACCTTTATGAATCCGAAGTTTCCTTCCACAATTTGAATAAAAATTATGAAACTCTGGGATTTTTTTTATTAATTATTTTTACATGAAATGACAAAAAAGTGAGTTTACGATAATGTTTATGGTACATTTGCGTAATTAAATAAGTGTGCTTTTTTTTTTTTCCATATAAGTAAATTAAGTCACCAAAATTTTTTACTGTAATTTTTGTAATCAGTAAAAATCGAATGGTGAGCAATTTTTTAAACTTTTTTACGTTTGCATTCCAAATTTTCAAATTTCAAAAATTATGTTTTATTTTGAATTACAAAATTTTTAAGTGTATTTCATCATTTTCAAAACGGTTTTTAGTTTTCGGATGTGTTCAGAAATATTCCATTTATTTGGATTTTATTGCAAAGCCGAAATATTTTGTTATTCCTACAAAATAGACCCGAGGCCCGAGTGGTTAAATAAAACATTTAAAATGTCCACCATCATTAGAAAGTAACAAGTTTGTGACAATTGCAGCAACAAACCCGATCCTTCGACCATAAACCAATTTATTGGAGATTAAAAGATAATTGTGCATCTCGAGACGAATGGGTGTGCATTTCGTGCATGCAACAGAGATTGTAACAGCTTAACATGCAACCTAACAAAGTACCATGTAGTGACACACTTTGCTGCCTGCACATCTAGATAATGGTCATTATTGCGAGCACTGTGAAGATGTGAAATAAATCATGAATTTTTCTCACCATTTTAGTGAAGATTAGAATTTCGGAATTTGTACACCAAAATTGAACCAACTAACTTTTCATACCATCATAATGTCAACATATTATTTTTTTATTTTATTTTTGAAGTTGTCTTTTTGAATTTTTCATCAATATTCATTCCCTTAATACACCACTTTTAATATATATTTAAAGTATAAATATTTAGCACATTTCAAAGGGCAACTTTCTAATAACACCCTGACATTGTGCATTGTGAAATCTCTACTTGTCTATTAGGTACACCAACATTTTATCATCTAAATACAGGTAAATCATTTCAATGCGACCCTTGCTTGTATAGTGGTGTACTGGATGGATCAAAAAATAATTTAATTTATTAATTAAATTAAAGAAAATCACCAATTACTTTTCGGTAAACACAATTGGTGTTTATTTGGAGTAGGTACAATCAATTTGCAAGTATGACACAGTTCAGTAATAGTAAAACAGTACAAAACTATAACAGTAGCTTTATGGGTACTTGACAATAGATAACCCAACCGTTAAACCTTCTTGTATGAGACAAGTGGGGCGTTTGTACGATACTGTATTAAAATAGGGAGCTGGACACAACGTTACGCCAACGGCTTTTTAAAATGAATTTATTGCTGAAAAAATGATTCTAATTAAAATGCTTTTTAAAATGAATTTATTGCTGAAAAAATGATTCTAATTAAAATGGGCCAAACTGAATTAAAAAAGCACTTGAAAATATGTTTTACACTTTGGAGAATAGGGTTTTACAAGAGACTGGGGAAACTGGGAAGAAATGTGAACTGTTTTTTTTTTAAGGTTTAATTTATTTATTATAAATACAAAGTAATACAATATGACATAAAATATTAAACAGAAAAAAGAAAAGTCTCAATAAACTACTTTTTAGCATTTTGTCGATGGGTACTTTTACTTTGGAGATATAAATAAACTTATTTTACATAATTAAATGCAGTTAGAATTTTTGTGTTAGTCTAACACAAATTATTTCTTTCGGCAAGCCAATTTCTCAACAAAATATTTGATTTACCATTTGTACATTTTTTAATTTCGGCAGGTAACATATTTAAGCAATTAGGTATCATATAGTCCAGCGTTCTTTGTCCATATTTGTTTAAATGTTTAGGTACAACTGAATTTAATACTTTAATAAAACACTTGAAAATAGGTTTGAACTTGGAGATTTTGGTTTCTTGGAGATCGTTGCTTCGTTGGTAGTAATTTTGAACTGATTTGTGTTGGGTTAGTGGTCTCTATTTATAAGACCGACCCGGTTGGACATTTATTGCAGAAAAACTCCCCATTCTTTGTGGGGTTTCTTTGTGAGCTTGGTATTTTTCCTGAGAACTATGTCCTGCGGTCAGATTTGTAAAAATTGTATGTGTTAGTCCCTGCCAAATCAGTTCAGGTCTCCAAAACCAAAGCCTCACATCATTTTTATTGTTTTTATAAGAAAATGTACAAGTTTACATGTGAGTCGGCTGGCCAAGTCCTCCATCACAACACAAGCAACATTTTCGTCTTTCTGTGGTGGTAGTAGGAGATTTTCAATCATTGTTGGGTTATTCGTAACCCGGGAATGTTTGTCCTTCTTTTAAAAAAAAAGAAAAAAAAAAAAAAAATCTAAAGCACAATATTTTTGTAAAAGGTACTAGTAGATCTCAGTTTATAATTTGTTAGCATTTCCTTAGTGGTGGTCATTTGCAGACAGCACTCCTCTGGTGGAGGAGTTACGTGGTTATTCAGACATGTTTTGGAGTCCGATTTTGATGCAGCACGTAACATTTATTACCAATTGCGTGTATGTTTGCAATTGATAAAGTTAATGAAGAAACATGCTGGCGGCATGGTACTGGATGGTCACATAAATTCAAATTTTAAATTTTTCAATTGTCTCATGTGCTTTCGTGGACTCATTCCACACACTTCTAATAAAAAGTTTACGAGTATTATTCTCTCTGGGTTAGCTGACTTATTTCAGATCTGCCAGAGATTTTTCCTTATATCGGCCAGACCATCTGTATGCCTGAGCGGCGAGGTGCAATTCTAACCAATGGCATACCTCGTCTTTAACTTGTAAGGGACGAAACAATGAGAAAGAGAGCTATACACTTGAAATAATTAGATTTGCTACATAATAATTTTGTTTTTACGAGGAAGCTGAAGAATGAAATAAAAATATATAAAAAGAACATTGTCAAATTGAATCTCTCGTCTAAATTTAAATGGACTTGATAACTGTCACTGCGCACCCAATATCTTTGGGCATTTGCAGGGTAAGAGAGGACTGCGGGCGAATATTCCACATTAGTTTGAAAAACATTTTTGAAACTTCAAATTCTTTCAAACTGTATGTACTCTTTAAAATGATTAGCCTGAACTAACATTGAAGCCTCTACTTTTGCAGGTAGGGCTGTGGTTATACCCCCTGAGAAGGAAGCAATCATGAAAGAGAAATTTAAAGAAAATCAGTTTAATTTAATGGCTAGTGATATGATTTCTTTAAACAGATCTCTCGTTGACGTTAGAATGGAAGGGTAAGCAAAACAATTATAAATACATTCTTTATTTCAATGATGCTATTATGTATTTTCTTTTGAGTTGTTATCATTCTTGTTAGTTCTTAATATGGCGTGTTATATTCTCTCCTTCATACTACTAATGTGTTTATTTAATTGCAGGTGTAAAAGTAAGACTTATGCTAAGCTTTTACCCACTACCAGCATTGTGATAGTATTCCATAACGAAGCGTGGACAACCCTACTCAGAACCGTGTGGAGCGTCATCAACCGTTCTCCAAAGCCTTTGCTAAAGGAAATCATATTAGTCGACGACTCTAGCGAAAAAGGTAACGAAAAATTGACAATTATAACAGCCTCTGAAGCGCAATGGTGTACATCAGTGATGCATAACCTACGGCCCGCTGCCCGGATGCGGCCCACAAGCCCACCTCGTGTGGCCTATTTTGTAACATATTTTGTACTCCATGCAGCCTGTGGAAGTTTGAAAAATAGGTAATGAGACCTGCCTGCTAAATAGCTTATGCATCACTGGTCTGCAAATTGATATTGAAATTGCGAGTTTAATTCCCGTTGGAGCGCAAAAATGAAATGATACTTTTTTCATTTCATAAATGGGCGCTACCAGTCTAAATGTTGTAATGTTCGTTGCTCAATTTTATGGACCTTACCAATTTGACTGCCGACTTTGACTGTAATGAACATTGCCAAATAAATAAATCAAATGTTGAAATTGAATATAACTTTCTTATTGATTGCGTGTCGCAGATCATTTGGGCAGACAGCTGGAAGACTATGTGAACACTCTTCCCGTGCCCACGTATGTGTACAGGACGGAGACCAGGTCAGGCCTCATCAGGGCCCGACTGCTGGGGGCCAAACACGTCACCGGAGATGTCATCACTTTCTTAGACGCTCATTGTGAATGTACCGGTAAGATACCTTGCTCCATGTGCTAGCTACTAACAGAAGTGTTGCCATTCTGCTCAAACAGAACTGCTTTCATAAAATATTATAGTCGTGGCTGGACTGGCTCTGGATAACTTGGATTATGGCAATTCCAGTATTTGAGGAGTGTTACGAGGTGAGGAAGGTCGGAGAAGAGAACTAAGTTGGGTTGGGTTAAGTTTTTAGAAGTGGTTATCAAACCGCTGAAGCAATTACAAGAAATAATTTGATTCTAAATGATGTTCTCTCTTCCAGATTGAGAGTATTTTCCAGTTTGGAAGATGTCCAAGAGTACTATTTTTATTCTGTAGTATGTAAATATAATACATGAAAGCGCCCACATCATTTTCATAAATTTGTATTTTGTCGTGTTTTGAAATATCGACTGCCGCTTTGGTATCGTTTACAAACACTACATAATAGCCATTCATAAATTTTTCGTTTTACTATTTTCAGAAAACTGCAATAAATGCATTCTGAGAATTTCTAATTCATTTTAGAAGTTGTATTTCACAATCATAACATAATTATTCTTAGTTACAATACTGTTTTTTGACCGATTGGCAAATTAATTTTCTACCAAATAATTGCTGACTAATTTCCTATTCTATTAAATGAATGGAGTACATTGAATCAATTCAATAATATCTTTTTGTAGCTATCGTTATACTTAGTTTCCGTCAGCAATTTAATAAATAATATGTTTTAAATTAGTAATGAAGAAACTCTTTCGTGCATGTTTGCTTTATGTGTTGCATATTGTAGGTTTAATATTATTGTTCCAATAATCGCAAGCAACAATTTTTTTTCAATATTGGAAGGAAAAATATGTAATTAACAAAATGTAGTTGTGTTAAATTTACACAATAGCATTATAAATTACTAATGTTCATTACACATGTTCGTTAGAGCTAATTTTATCTTTTAACAATGGCGATTTCAGAGGGCTGGCTGGAACCATTGTTGGCCCGTATAGTGGAGGACCGCACCACTGTGGTGTGTCCAATAATTGACGTCATATCAGATGAGACCTTTGAGTACATCACCGCTTCCGACATGACGTGGGGCGGCTTCAACTGGAAGCTGAACTTCAGATGGTAAATAGTCAAATATTATTTTAAATTCAATATTCATTCATCAAACATTGTGTTAGTTTACAGTTTGTTTTGTACAGTCTCATTGTAAATTTTAGTTGACACTTTCAGATCTGAATTAAAACTGGCAACGGTAGAACATATTTAATGCTTGAAAACGATTGGTAGTTATTTGAGGGAAAAAAATTTCATCGAACTGAAGTACAAAAAAGAATTTAACACAAAAATCACCTTTCAAAATACAAAAATGGCTAACGCTTGAAATAGTAGCTAATATCCAGTTTAAAAAATAGCGCGTAGCCAGTTATACCCGCAATTAGAAAACGAAAACTGCCAATTTTTATTTGCTCTGCATAGTGAGGAAAAATTTCAGAAATTTATGTAGAGTTGATTCCGCTTAATTGGTACACCGGTTTATTGGGATTGCCGGTCATTTGGGACAAAACCCAAGGAACAGAAACCAGATAAAGAGACTAAATAAATGTTTTTGGTTGGACTTAACATAATGTTGAAATTCATTTACCATCGAGACCAACTCCAGCCAAACTTTTATTTACCAACATGAACATATCTTATTATTATATTAATATTATTTTAACCCATATGGGCCGGCAAAAACATATAAATAAATTTAAAAAAAATTTTGAACAGCCCACACATGAACAATACTAATGTTTTTAACCCTTTGATTAGTGAGTTGTTTTTTTGTCATTTGCATCGTGGCAGTGGGTTATTTTTCAAGTTTTTCTTAATTTTGCAATCGATTTAATTAATTATCTTCTTACCTTTTTTTTATTACAATAATTTTTTTTTGATAAAGTCGTACGGCCACATGTATGCGGCGATACTCTATCTAGATCATCCGAGTGCCGCCGCATACGTGCGGCGATATTCCTCAAAGGGTTAACTAACCCAGTAGAGGAAAAATCAAAAGGCAAAATGAATGTAAATAGTCAACACTGCAATTGCAGTGCTTCGTACCGTGCATAGGCAAGATTCTTCAACACTGCAAATGTAGGACTCCGGTCCCTACTGGTTAAGTAATAATCGATGTGAGAGTGAAGAATGACGAACAACAGGATCTTGCATTGAAAGCAACGCCCGCCACCATTCTCTCTTTCTCATCTCGTCTTCCTTATTTTTAAGAAATCATATTAAATTGTTCTCTATAATCATTCTTATTTAGAATGTTAAGGAACAAAACTTCTCATATTACAATCAAATTTTAAAAAGCTATGGGGTTTCTAAAAAAAACATTAATAGCTGAGTGAACAAATTTATCGTGTTCTTACTAGGCTTCGTCAGTTCAATACCTCTGCTAGCTGAATCCTCCATAATAGCCCAAGCAATATTTTCCATTTATAATTATGGTAGTCGGTGTTTTTCAAAATTTTCAAGTTATTTGTAACCCAGGAATGTTTGTCTTTATTTCTTAATTTTTTAAAATTTATTTTAATATTTTTTAACTTTAAAACCGCACAGGTACCGAGTGCCCGACCGCGAGATGGCCCGGAGAGGCGGAGACCGCACGGCGCCTCTACGCTCGCCCACCATGGCCGGGGGCCTGTTCGCCATCGACCGGGACTTCTTCTACAAGATCGGCTCCTATGACCAGGGCATGGACATCTGGGGCGGCGAGAACCTCGAAATGAGCTTTAGGGTAACAACCTCCACTACCAACCAAACTAAATTATTTCAAATGTTTTAACGACAACAACAAACAATAAGTATTAATAATCATTAATTTATATATCTAATGAAAAACACAAGAAAAAAAGTTGTCGTTTTATCTGAATTTGAACTCCAATACAAATAACAATATCTAACCATTTTTCTTAGGTGTACATATATTTCTTTTTTACATGTGTGATTCGACGATTATTATTAATGTTTAACATTTTCTATTTTATAAATTTGTGGATAAACAAAGAGTTCTACTGCAAAATGTTCGATAACAATAAATTTGTTATGTTTGATTGTAACAGTGACCATTCATTACACGTTAAAAAAAATCAGTTAAAATTATAATATCCTAAGTCTCTAGTATTTGCACATTTAAATAATAAAATTAATATTATTCCTTTCTCTGTAATTTTAAATGATGGCCTAGAACACCTTTGAAGGGAGAAAGCCAGAAATGATTGAAAAAAAAAAAAAATCATTTAATTTGCATTGTTTTGAAATTGATCGTATTTTTAAACTGTGAAAATAAAATATGATTGATGGTTTGAGACCACTGTGGTCCAAAGTGTTATTTGCACTGGCAACACAGATTCAAAATCCTCTGCATGCTTGCACAAGAAACAATTTAAACTTTTTTTATATTGGGTTTAAAATATTCAGATTATTCTTAACCCGATAATGATTGACTTTCTTTCTGTAAAATATTGCTCTAAAGATAGAAATGTTTAAGAGATGTTAATGAGAAAGAATCGTTAATTTAGTGTTTGTCTTATTTATTTTTGAAAAGTTTAATACAATTATTATCTTGCAGTGGCGTTGTGTTGTACGGTGTAATGTGCTGTGTAACTTGAACATGATTTGGCGCGTAGGTGTGGCAGTGCGGTGGCATTCTGGAGATAATTCCGTGTTCGCACGTGGGCCACGTGTTTAGGGACAAGTCCCCGTACACGTTCCCCGGCGGCGTGAGTCGCATCGTGCTGCACAACGCGGCCCGAGTGGCCGAAGTTTGGATGGACGAATGGAGGGATTTCTATTACGCCATGAACCCAGGTTGGACCCTAACACTAACAGGCGACCAGACCAATAATAAAACGCGCCATCCAAAAAATAACATGCAATCATTTTTAACCAAATTAAAAATTTACTAACAATTTTGTGCATACTCCCTTGGAGGAGGTTTTGTTTGAGAATTTAAAAACTTTTTTTACTGTCATTCTTTCATTTATTTTCCATCTCATGCTTTCCATGTTCTATCTTTGTAGCTATCTATGTTATGCTTTATTTAATATTTATTTATCTATTACATAATATAACATCAACTCCATAAGTCTTTTATTAAAAAAAAATTATCATTTCGTGGATTATATCAATATAAACATCATTGGTAACAAAAATTCTTTCACACAATATCATTTATTGAATCAGTATTTGCTTATCATCCATGTGGAACATTCGAGTTATCTTTTGCACTTCCGTGGTGTTAATTATTATTGGCATCTGCCTTGAGACAAATTGACATACAATTGTGGCCCGTTGATCCAATCAGTACTTGATGTCAACAGGTGGCCACATTACCAAGAATTCATTGCTTGCATGTCCCACCCATTTCTATTTTCTGTTATATTATATCTGTTTTAAATTTATTCATGTGGGTAGATATAAATTCAATACTTTTGTCGTTTTTCATTTGAATTAAACAACATTTAGGGCCGTCTGTTTCAACAGAAAGTTAAGTCGTGTCCTAAAGTTAAATTTTAACTGTCTTTTAAAGTAATGAGGATGTTAAATTGGACCGCGCGCTGTTTCAAGTGTATTTTCACTAAAGTAATAATTGCCAATGTGGCCAGTCTAAAAAGCAGAATATTCCTCGGAATTATGTGAAAAAATGCACCGCATTATTTTTTGGTGCGGCCACACCATAAACTAGATTTAAATATCAGAGGAACTGTCAAAACATCCGGCCGCATTTGGTTTCCCGTTCTTCATTGATTCAACTATAAATATGGCAGAATATGTATGGCAGTAGTGTAATGTCTCCTTGTATTTGATGCGTAACAAATTTGACGAGATTTTTCGACATCCTATACCGCGCCAAAAATTCGGAATCTTCCCAAATGACCATATTATTGGCGCGGGATCGAAATGTTTTTGGTTTTCGCTGCAAGACATATTGAATGAGGAATTCATCGTCACTATCATCGTCTTCTACAATATTTATCATGATTACTGATTAAATGTTGAAGCGCGCAAGGTAGCTTCCCTCGAACAGAACTGTCATAAATATACCAAACCACCGGCACAGAACTGTCAAATATGCCAATATGGCGGAGTAACTCTAGATTAACTATCGGTTTTCGGAAAGTAAATACAAAAGTTAAAAGTAACGTAAAACAAGCATTCAAATTGATTGAAAAACACATTTTGGTTAAATTTAACTGTTTTTTGTTTAACTTTTACTCTAGCGAGCGTTGAAACAGACGGCCCTTAATTTGCTCCCACAGCATGTTAAATTGACGCGCAAACATTCCCTTATTATCAATTTTACATCTTGTTATTTTGTTTGTAGCTTTTCTGTGGCTTCTTATTATGTATTCGCTTTACTTCTCTTTTGTTTTTTTTATCTTCTCATCCTATAAAAAGAATTAAATAAAATTTGTCGTATAAACTTGACGGTATTGATAATATCCTTTAGATTGAGATTGAGATGATGCGGTATTCCGTAGTGGGTGTTCATGGCCTAATAGAAATAACATTACATACATATATTTATTACAAAACCATCCCCATTCTGTGAAACTAAACAATGGACAGAGCATCACAATGTACTGCTTTACCTAGGCGCAGAGAACCAGTACACATTTATTTATTTTACTAATAAATTACCTGCACTTTGTTTTGCTAACCAACATTCATCCATCCAAATAACAAATCATTTATTTATTTGATTGCAGAGATAATAATAACATATGCTGTAACTTTTAACATAACATAACAACACAGTATTATGTTACTTACAAGGCAATTTTTTTAATTATTACATATTGGTAAAATAACACTTAGCATGTGTTGTAAAAGCGTATTGCTTGTTAAACTTTGGCTTTGTGATTAAAAAACTTAAAGGCTTATACAGCTTGATAACCAGTTTCGTAGAATCAATAAATGTATCAAGTTCTAATCCGACAGATACATAATGTTAATATTGCCCAAAGTTATTTTATGCTGAGCTAAATTCATTTCTATAATAAAATACTATCAATATTGATAAATTTTTTAGATCATAATATTTTACACTGGGTTTCTTTCATCTGAGCATATTATTGTTATTAATCATTTTACACTAACTAAAGTACATATTAAATTATTTAATAGTTTAAGAGGAACGTACGTGCGGCCCTTTTTGGACACTTTTATACAAATCTTAAATTTGGATTTGAGATCAAAATACGCAACCAAACTGAAAAATTATTTTTGTAATCAAAAGGTATATCAAATATCTAGTACGGATGTGAGCTACTTTATTTATTTTTGCTTTAAATTATAAGATATAGGCCATTAAAGATTTTCGTGTTTCACGATTTTAGAGGCAATTATGTGTGGGTAAATGAAAAACAATAAAAAAATAATTTTAATGGATTTATTTAACAAATACAATGAAAAAGAAAATAAAACATAGCTAAAAATGCATTTTTTGGGTAGTAATTTGAATGTATAAACAACAAATTTTTGTTCCGCCGTAAATAGGTAATTTGTATATTAAATTTACACCTATCTAAATGATTTTTTTTCTTAATTTTTTGTTTTTTTATTTTATATTTCATTATATTTCTGCGATAAATATAGTAAAATTATTTTTTTATTGTTTTTTATTTACTCACAAATAATTGCCCAAGTTGCGCCTCTAAAATCATGAAACACTAAAATCTTTAATGGCCTATATCTTATAATATAAACCAAAAATAAATAAAATAGCTCACATCCGTAGTAGATATTTGATATATCTTTAGACAACAAAAATAATTTTTCGGTTTGGGTATTTTGATCTCAAATCCAAATTTAAGATTTGTATGAAAAGGGCCACGCAAATGTTCCACTTAACTATCTTAGAAAAACAGAGAACATGTTCTACTTCTAAAATGTGCTTAATCAATCTACCATTCACCTACGTACTTACAAAAATAGTACCGCTACATTTTGATGTAGTTTAATGGAAGGAGGTTAATTTCAAATGTCATAACATTGCTGTAGTGTTTTTTAAATGGAAATAATCTTAACCCACTGTTGCCCGTAATAACTGTTGTTTAACCGTGCAAAAATGAGTATTTTAATAGCTACTGTTAACCCTTTACCATTTAAAACATTGTTTTGTTAACTAATCACCCGTACGCCTTTTGTATTGAGTTTTGATCTCACATCATGCGACACTAACAAAGCTCCATGTAAGAGTAAGGCAGTATAGCACGTGGCGAGAGTTCTGTGGTGCGACCGTGAGCTTGTTTGCACAAAGGCATTTGCATTTTGAATTGTGTGGATCCCGATTATGCTAATACCGAAGCAGCCAAGTGACGGCTGTTCATGGCCTGCTTGTTGCATGTGTTGATGTTTATTTAACAATGTTCTTTAATTCAGCTGTGGAGACATTTTAGTGCGATTCATCAAACAATCAACATCGTAACATCATTGTGGAGCCCATATTATATGAAATTAAAAAAAAATGTCAATTTGTTTTTGCTTGACCCAATGTTAAATGTGTAGACAAAAATTATGTTGTGGTCTATACAGACTGACACACCTTACAGCCTGTTAGAAGGCCTCTGTAGGTTTAAGGTCTATGCATTTAAATTTGAATCTAGAAGTTGTGAATTCGATTACCTTTCTGGCAAAAAATATATCTTTTTGTATAAGCATTGTTTGCTCCAGTTTTTTCTCTTGCCTAATCTGCGAATTATGGTGATAAGGCTTCTATAGCATCTAATTAGCACTATCTGTAACGATTTAACATACAATAACAAGCATGGACAATATTTTGGAAAGCTTTGCTTTACTTGAACTTAGGGTAGTTAAATTCAAAGCGGCCGATATCTCAATCTTCTATTTTTTATAACAATGAAATATGAATAGGGTTTTGTGAAGTAGATTGTTATATTTTACAAACCAGAATGGCTTTACGTCTTTCACAAAGAGTATTCATAATTTGAACAGATGGAAACTGCTTTCGCATGTGTGATCCATCAGCGACCATCTCCGTACGTGATTATCGCAAATATAATCCACAAAGTTTCACTAAAACACATACATTGTGTCAAAACATGCCGATAAATTGCATTGAACAGGTCAGCATTGTAAAGGTTAATATCCAAGCTCTGATGCAAGCACACCACAGTACTCTGGCCACATACAGCATGAGAGAGATACAGGTAATAACAAGTGAGTACGTTGGGTGTGATGATGTCTGGCATGGTGCGGTTGGTGTGTGTAGGTGTGGATGTGCGGGGGCGTGCTGGAGATCGTGCCGTGTTCGCACGTGGGCCACGTGTTCAGGAAGTCCACGCCCTACTCCTTCCCGGGGGGGACGAGCCGTATTGTCAATCACAACAATGCGCGCCTCGCCGAGGTGTGGCTTGACTCGTGGAAGAATTTCTACTACAGCATAAACCCAGGTTTTAACACTAATATTATAACAACTCGCTGTCACAATGCACTCTATGTTTTGATTGATTACTTCAAATTTGTCCTTTGGTCTTAAAAACTACTGCTTTCAAAGTTTAAAAAAAAATTGGGTATGTTTTACGCCGGTGGTTTCATGGTTCCAAATAATTTACTATTAAACCTTTAAAACAAAAGTTTGTATTTTTGATTAAAACAGTGCGTTTCACTGCCAACTCGGTGATTGATTGTTCGTGATGTTCCAAGAAAAAAGTTTATAATATCCCAATACATGTTATGTGGAGTATAATGTGTGCATTTATAGCTTTACTTATTGCTTCCTAAGGTTGTGTGTCTATGATATTCCCTTGTGCAAAACATTTGAAAAATGGGGGTACCAACCATGTTCGACCAACTTATGGTAATTAATGCTCACATAAGTTTAACTTATGTAGGTGCTCACAGAGACCAATACTCTTGTAAGTTGAGAAGAATTGAGGATAACAGTTCTTTCATTTTGTCCGGATCATAGCTAGATGACGGCAACTAACATAGAATTCGAATTTGTCTTGTCAGAAACAGAAACATTGAGGTTAGAAAGGATTGGACCGCTAATAAAAAAAAAGATGCTCATTTTCGGAAATATTTTACCATCTGAAAAATTAATGACATATCATCGATTTTTGGAATCAAAAAATTTTATTTCTGTTCACATTTGTTTTTTGTAATCCTTTTTTAGGTTTTATCTAATGTTATTTTTTATATTGTTTTCGGGAGATAATTACGTACTTGTAATACCAGAAAAAAAAATTCTACGAAAACCTGTCTTATCGACGCATTTAGATAAGTAAGATTTCTTACGGTAAGCATCTCAACTTATCAAACTGATTTCATAAGCTGTGAGAAAACTGTAAGTTCGCGCAGACGCGATTAGACCTGTCAAAAACTCATACTACTTACGACTTCTGTAACTTGCTAAAAATTACAGTAAGTAACTTACAATATCGTTTATATTGGTAATTTTACTATAAGTCACTTATGAGAAGAAAAAAAATTGTTGAGCGGCCTTCTTACAATTGTTTATCCATCAATTTTCCAGTGTTCCATACATGTTCAGATTATCCCAAATTTTTGTGGTTTGAATGTGAAACATGGTGCATTATTGTGACATTATTCCCGCATAAATACATGTGTTATATCAATCAAAACGTAAAGCGTAGCACTAACACTCATCAATCATATAACACGTTGGTACATGTTATATAAAAGCATGGTGAAGAACGCCAAATTGTAATCATACTAACATCTAATAAACTTAAAAGGTTTTCATTCATTTTCATGGAGTCTAGTTATGTTTTTTAACAAAAGAACAACATTCATAGTTGATTAAACTAGATTGGTTTGCCCTTGCGTTGATTTAAAAATAATTTTAACATAAACATTTCGCTTAGTATTTAGAATCGGGCATAGAAGTTATTTTTTTATTTATTTACTAAATCCATTGTAGTTAGCTATAACATAAGAAGTGATGCATAATATTTTTGCTATTTGATATTTCATTGTTCATAGATTGTACACTTTGATTACCCAAGCGTAGTACCATACTATTGTAATGTTAACAATAATTTTCAAGGATCTTTAAAAATATCACGAGTAAAAAACATTAATTATAACTTTGTTCCACTTGTTTATAAATAATAAGAGTAGTATAAATTCATAAACTTAAAAATATATATATTTGTGAAACATTACATTACGTTTTATAAACAATATGTATGTACTTATTTGGGACATGGCTGGTTTCACCCCCATATGGGCTTCATCAGACTAGTTCATTTTAAATTTATGCTTCTTAGGATTTTTGTAACATCCAGGAGTGAAACGCGTGATTGTATAAAATATATTAAAAAAAAATTAAATTAATCTTTGTTAATGTGAATACCGCACGAGACTCCCAACTGCCTGGAGCCAGTGAAACTACGGTATCCCAAATTTGGGTAAATTGTGAGGCTGAAGATAGTGGGGAGGGGAAGGAGATGGGGAAGTTCCTGGCTACTCAAATCTGGTCCCCAAACACGGCCAAAGCTATTTCGAGCAACTTTTCAATTCTGAATGGTGGTCTTACATCAGGGCGATACTGAGGGTATCTTCCACTCTGGAACATGCCGCAAATATACTTTATGTTATTTTAAATGGTTGAATTATGAAATAAAACAAATTAATCAAATAAAATTTAGTTGCTGTTTACCCGCGACCTTCGAATTGCTAGTCGAGAGCCCTAACCCTCGACCACGGAGGCAGACAAAATCTTTTCATGTATTATTACAATTTGTTGTTTAGCAGTTTTTTCACTCCTGATTTAAATGTACCAGTCTGAAAATGCCCGTAGCATGGTGAAACTATTCAGGTCCTAGGTAAATAAGTGGAACGATGAAGTTTGGCACTGCAAACTAGAAATTTATTCAATTACAACTAAAAAAAATCATTACCATGGCAACACCAAGCTACTCACTTTGTCTTGGAAATTTGTCCTTCACATCCGAGCTTAGTTTTAAACAATATAACTTTTTTTTTAAATTATAATTTTGATAATCTGTGAATTAGATTTTATTTATTTTGATGGCCATTTTAATGCATAAATTTCAGAATTTATAAAAAATCGCCTTTTCATGGGTTATCTTAAAATGGTGCTTTTTAAAACTTACATTGAATTTTTCTGTGATTCATCTTGGTGTTGCCATTTAAAACTTTTTAAACGATCGCAGTGCCATCAACTTTTATAATACATGTCAGTCGTAAGTTGTTTTTGTTACAGTGAATTTCCACCAAGAATTAATTTAATGAATTGTTTAAATTTAAGAAATAATATTGGTTTGTTATTAGTATTGTAAAATGTATTTAATCTGCGCAGGTGCTCGATTAGTCCCTCTGGGAAATATAACCGAGAGACAGGAGTTGAGGAAAAACCTCAAATGCAAGAGCTTCCGATGGTATTTGGAGAATGTTTACCCAGAAAGTCAAATGCCTCTGGATTACTACTACCTGGGAGATGTAAGCCTATTTTATTTTACTATTGACATTACTATTTTATTTTACTATTAACATTACTAATTTATTTTACTATTGACATTTACTATCACATTTCCTATGCTAAATATAGCAATGCATAGACAACTCACATACATAGAAGCAAACATATTTTGATTTTTATATATTTAGATTTGGTGGTGTTTATGAGTATTGTACCAGATAGAGGGCAAACTTTTACATATAACTAATTGCACTCTCAACTCAAATTTTGATTTTTCGGAGAAGTCTGACTAATCAACTGGATGAACAATATACAGATCATTATCAGAACTTATCCTAAGGATTTTAACCAGCGATTCCGGAGCTTATTTAGATGTCATTTTGCTGTCTGATGACATGTATTTCTATTCCATTTAAAAAAAAAAGTTTCCTTTACACCTCGCCACTGGGTAGTTGGGTACAATCTAGCGGGTCACGTGATTAGCATTCCGTCTCATTCCAGCGTCACGGTATCAGATGAGACAGAGAGCTTATCACGTAGCAGTTATCAGTGAAGCAGTGTGATCAGTGGCGGTGTGTGATATAATTTTTTTTTGTTTAATTAAAAAGAATTGTACTTAACTTTGATTAACTAGTAGTTAGTTACACCTGACGTCACCCAAGATTTGAATTGAAAAATATGATACAGAAAATATGACATCATGTTTTATTCTTTGACAATTAAAAAATAAATGGATATTTCAAAGCTTCTAAGAAAAAAATTTCTTTAACATATAAATTCTAAATATTACTGTAGAAAACAAAGTCATTTGCAAATTTCATGACACCAGTGACCAGCGTTTTTGCTACTTCATGGAATAAGATTTCTGCTTTATAGTTAAGATAAGGACTTTTAATAGGTGCATGTTTGTACTGACTTTAAGAATTTGTACTAAAATCCCTTTCAAGTGTCTCAATCTCTTCCCCTTTTCCTTTCCTTCAAAAATTCCCTTTTGCTACAAAAAAAGTCGATGAATTTGTGGGTGCAATAGAAACATAAACCCTGTACAACTTTTTCGCCCCTCACTGCTATTCTGAAAGTAGAAAAAAAAATTATTATTGACATGCTATGTTCTCAGGTCAAGAAAATGTAGAAATTCAATAAAATAGAACTAAAATTTTCATCACTGGCAACACCGATTTAAAACAAAATTATAGTAGATTCAAATTTGAGGTTATATTTGACTTTCCAATCTAACGGATTGTTTTATACTAATGTACATGAACTATTTATATTGAATGTATTATATAAACGTTTTTTTTTTATAGATCCGCAACTCTGAGACTCAAACCTGTCTGGACACGATGGGCCACAAGTCGGGAGAGAACCTCGGCATGGCGTACTGCCACGAGCTGGGCGGCAACCAGGTGTTTGCTTACACCAAGCGCCAGCAGATCATGTCGGACGACAACTGCCTGGACTCGGCGCATCCGCGGGGGCCCGTGCGCCTCGTGCGCTGCCACGGAATGGCAGGAAACCAGGCCTGGATGTATGACAATCACGTGAGTGCAACCATTCAATTGAAGGGATAATTGATTTGAAAGTTTCTATATTTTTTAGCGAGGTATGTTCAATCAGGTTCCATGCCAACTGAGAATAAAGTCAACTCACCTCCTTGAAAAGTCATTAAAAGCTATGAAAAAAATAATTTTAAATTAACCGATAACCCTAATCTAACGTAACCTTTTTAACCATTTTTTTTATATATATATTTTTATCACTCTAAATCAGCGATTCTCAAAGTGGTCCAGGTGGACCCCTAGGGGTCTATCTCATTACGCCCCTCGTACAACGCGTGTCGAGTTTTGGGAATATGGTAGAAATGTACCAGCAGGGGGTCCACCGTGACCAGTAAAATTTTGAAAGTGGTCTACGAGAAAAAAAAGTCTGCTCTAAATGACTTATCTGAGATGGTTTCATTCCGAGTTGTCCGGTCACCGTTCAATAACAGTTTGTCTAAGTGGTTATCAAAAGTCGTGCAATGTTAGAGATTTTCGATAGTGCTAGGTGAAAGATTGGTACATAGAACCTTTAATCGTGAAAAATAACATCTTTTAAAAAAACTCTAACAACTTGTAACAATATTAAGTAGAGTGCAAGAATTCCTTCGAATTATGTAGTTTTTGTGCAAACATACATATTTATTTTGTTTTGCTCAAAAATCTCATCGTTTTAGATATGTAATTATTTTAATATTGTGCAACTGAACAGTGACTTGTTTAACAAGTTATTTCCTTAACCCCTCTGGCTAATTTGTTCGCTTTTCGTAACAACTCATGTAGGTCTCATAGAAATTGTTGTCTCCCTTACTATAATGGTTAGAAATAGGATCTAAACAGTGTTAGAAAAAGCAAACACCACATTTTATATTCAAACCTTAAAATTTCTGACCGCAATTTAAAAAAAAATTATGAAATTTAGGGAATTTTACATTAAATATTTATACATGAAAGACAAAAAAGTGAGTTTACGACAATGATTATAATACATTTGCCTAATAAAAATATATGTGTGATTTTATTTTTTTTCATTGTCAGTCATTTTAGTTAGAAAGAAATGTAAGGCGAGCCATTTTTAAAACTTTTATATGTTTGCATTAAAACTTAAAATTTAAAATTTTTTATGTTTGTTTCGAATTATAAAATTTGAAAGTGTATTTCATCACCTTTCAAAAACAGTATTTAGTTTTCAGATGCATTCAGAAATATTCCATTTATTTGGATTTTATTGCAAAGTGGAAATTTTTTGATTTTCCGACAAAATAAGCCCGAGGTCTGAGGGGTTAATTCAACAAGTTATTCCCTTCATTACAAAGAAGAAAATTGAGACACCGACAAGTGGACCAGTTTATGGTTGCCCTTACATAGTTGCAATTTGTGATAACTGGGTTATCCCAAATAAAATATGCAATTTCAAGTGGGAATCTGTACAAATTTCATTTGGGAATTTATTCAATTGCGTTACCTGTTAATAACCCCCTTTACAATTTTTCCAATTTACATAACTCCCCTTACAATTAACGTGTGCTTGTTGAACTGTAGTTTTGGTTTACACAGTATGTCAAATTAATAGCAATGCTGTACAGTTAGTCAACCACTTTTATACTAAATTTTGCCACCACATTTTAGGCGGAAATTTATCAAAATCCTTTTGCTATTTCCAGGCAAAAACAATAAAGCACACCAACACGGGGGCGTGCCTGCAGCGGGCAGAGGCGGAGCAGCCGGCGCTGCCCGTGCTGCGGCCGTGCACCGGCGAGACGGGCCAGCAGTGGCTCATGGACACCAAGTTCAAGTGGCAGGCGGACGGGGAGGCGCTCAAACAGCACAACGGCCACGCCAGCTAGTCACGCCATATGTGAGTATACTGCATACAGAAAACAATGAAGCCCGCCAATACGTGGGCGAACTACAATGGTGCTACAGGACGAACTATTTCAAATTGCAGCAGCGCTCTGCCGTTTTTCTACCTACGCACCAAGCTCATATCATTCATTGGCTCCATTGCTTTGATAGTCCATGCATTTTAGTGGTAGCTCGGCACGCTTCCATGCCATATTTCCCTTTGTCATTTTATCTAAGATAATTATTTGATATAAAAAATTGTTACTTAACTCGTTGCTTGCCGAGTACGCGCCAAATTAAACTCTAAAAAATATTTTTTGAAATGCGATTTTAAACCTTAATTATAAAGAACACGTATGAAGGATAAGGTTAGAATCGCTTGGGGCATTCTTGTTCTTAAGGTATAGAATGCTTTGAACACATCTATGGAACCGAAATAATTTCTATGAATTCTTTATGGATCTCTGGCCGAGTTTTTTTCGGAGCATTTCAGCTGTCAGTTCGGTTGCATCATTCTCGTAAAAAAGATAAACATATGAATTCTTCAAATAAACGCAAGTAATGTAGAATTGTTAACCTCAACACAGGCTTGTCCTAGTGAGGTTGCAAATTGTTTTGTAAACATTTTTACCTGCAATGTAAAGATACAATAAATAAATAAATAAAAAATAAATGTTTTTTTTAGGCATAGTTTATTGTTCAAGGAATGTGTTTCAGTAAATATTACATAAGATAGCATAAAATAAACCCACAAAATATTACGTCAAAAACAAAACATCGCAAAATTTACAAGTTTCCTCCAGTGGCACGGGACGAGTTAATGCTCGGGCACGCGCATGCACTGCAAATTGTATCCTCAAGTTACTCAACCAGAGGTGGTGCGAGAGTGTAGTGGCGGGGATCATGCAGTTCAGTACCAAAGTTGACAACCTCGAGGAAGTGTGGATTAGAAAGATTGAATACTACTGTCCTCCTATGTTTTAATTAATTTATTGTTGTCATATTGAAGTACTGTCACAGCTTCTGTTTACCATTTTTCTATTCATTAGCATTCAAAAACATATTAAGGCCCTCCCTCTGCTCACAGAGAAACTGAAAAAAGCCCAGTTCGTTTCAGTTGACAGGTTGCCATGGTTACGCCTCACGACCTGTCAAGTTTTTTGAGTAATTTGCGATATGTCAGAGCAGGAAAATATGGATTTTGTTCAGGAATTGTTGATAAATTATTATTATATATTAAAGTGGATAATTGATGAATTATTAATAAATTACATATTTTTGTTAAACAAGCTGATATAATTACTGAAATTGTAAAGTTAAGTTGTGCCGTGAATTGAGTTGCCAGCCAGTTTTCGGTTTCTCCAAGAGTGAAGGCCCTAAGAGTTTTTCAAATCAATAAAAAGAAATGTTATTTTGACTGATTCTTGATTCTATCTGCAAAATGATTTTGAAAAGTATCTATGCCCTTGATCCATTCAAGCCTGAAACAATTGATTGATAACTATTTTTTCTGTCATCTTCATGTTTAAATTTAACTTCAATAGACTATTATTAAATACATTTGGCACATAATAATATGTAATGTAAATGTTTTGATTGCAGTGGTGCTCGTGTTCAAGTCTTGTCTTCCTTCTGCTGGAGCCGGAACGATATCCTTAAACTGTACTTCTAATCCTATTGCGTAATAAACATTATTCTAAAGACTTATCTACATGTGTAACGCAACCAACCTCGAGTAGACAATTGTCTCCATTCATTCATGAACAAAATGAAGGATGTCGCTGCATATCCTTAAGTGATTTTTTTTCATTTTGAAATATCATCCGTTGTACATAATTCCTATAAAATTGTTACAAGTAAGTTTTTTGAAAAATTTATTATAAATGTCTGAAAATGCCCCGTCGGCATTTCTTTGTTTTTATTATTGAGACCATATTATTTACGTTCTTTAAAAAAAAAATATTCATGATTTTAAAGTAAGTTGTGAGTGTGTGCATGTATTTACAATAATTCCCCCAACCCTCTTTTTAACGTAAAAGGAGAATTTTGTTCAAAAATTTAAATGAATTAATTCAATTTTTTTCCAAGTATTAAATAAAAAAACTGTTTGCATTGACATTCCAAGGTTAGAATAAAATACAATGACTTATTAATTTTCTTAAATAGTAATTTATATAAAAAAGAAAAATAAATAATATTATTAAGTACGGACTTCTAAAAATATTTATCCTAGACTTAATATAGCCCAACATCCCTAGAATCATTTTACTAATTCCTATTTTTAAGGCATATTTTATAAAATTTCATTAAAAATACAATTTAATTGAACAATTTAATTTCCATAACCTATTATTTTTGTTGCTAGTTTATTTAGAATATTATCTCCATTTTTTAAATGTATAACTCAGCCTACTTGTAAATAATAATAATAAAATATGTATGTTTTTAAGTTGATAGTTGATAACAACTCAACCAACAGATGGTGTTCTTTAACTTGTATTATGTACATAAAGTTTTGTTTGACTAAAGGGGTATTTCACCATCTCTAAAGAAACTGTTGATTAACCCCTATTGTGCGGCTTGAATTTAGTAAATATCTCAAAGACAAATATAATATTGAAAATTATATTTGAAATAAAAGAAAACTTCTTCAATAGCAACATTTTTTCCATTGGAATTTTCATTGACAATAATGAAATACATCAAAAACTTCTAAAACCTAGCTCCACGCACTGTAAACTGCAGTTCACCTCAAGCTAGTCATTATTTCACTGGACTTCATATGTAGCCAGCCGCACTGTAGGGGTTAACTACTCGAGTGACTTAGATCATGAGATTAACATAGCGGTAAAAACAGGCATTTACTTGACAGGTGGCATTACTTTATGGTGGTGAAACAGATAATTCATGCTACTCGACAAGTAGCGTTAATTGGCAGTTTACTCAGAGGTGGTGAAATTTCCTCTAATCTTAACGTATTATGTACAGGACTTGTACGTTTATGTTGTTTGTGAATTACTGTGGGTACTTTGGAAACCCAATCTACCGCTTTCCTGTATTTTTGCCATTAGCCGTTGTTGGTAAAATCTTTTATACAGCTTTTTTCAAAATATATATTTTATCTTTATTTTATCAAATTATATTTAGCAAATTTTATTTACAAGTTAACACATTGGCAGACACTTTGTCAAAAAAACCGAGTAAAATAATATGATGCTTTCTTTAATTTCGGTACTTGTATCAGTTTGTGTGTCTTATGCCTGTTGTCTTGTTGACAATGAAATTCAATACAAAACTGGAAGCACATCTAATCAAAATCAATGTTTTTTTGTAGATGTTTTGTGTCTGCTAATGTGTTAATAGACATTGTATCTCTCGGATCAAAAACTATTGGTAATACTTAGAACTTAATAATTGTTAATAGATAGGGTTATTAAATTAATTAAATTAGGTTTTTTTTATTGATTGTCAATGTAACTAATGGAGTTATACAGTCCAATACATTTAATATCTTTATTATCAAACACAGTCACATGGTTGAACCATATGTCTAGAGTGTGTGAACATTGTAGCCAGCATTGTCATGTGGGAGAATGAATTTTATTTTTAAATTCAAAAAGTCATTGCGTTAGGTACTCACCCCCACATGGTTCTACAGAAACCAACCAACAAGAACCGTGTCTAAAAAATATTAATTAAAAAATTAATTCAACAATGTTACTTAGATGAGTTTTTACATTTACGGCCTTACACTTTTTAAACTGAGCAAAAACATATTGTTCCAAAGCTTTTTTCAGTGTCACCAACTTGACTGAACTTAATTTTTTTCAGCAGTACACTACCATTTGCATAATTTAACCGTTGGAACGGCGAGCTCCTGCGACCTAATACCTTCGTGGTGTGCTGACGTAAAATTTTCGTAATTACTTGCTTGTAACAGATAATGTGTTTATATATTTATAAAAATAGTGTCTAATCTACCTTATGTAGTTTCCTCAGAATAGCTTCTCATTATATTTAGAGATATTTTTTCTCTCTCACATTATAAAAAAATATTTGAAAGAAAAGTGAAAATATTATTTTTATACTTTTCATAAAACTATATAAGTATTTTTAACAATAAAAAATTAAGAAAACACATGACAAAACTGCATGTTGAAAAATGACGCAATAGTAATTTAATTATTATTTAAAATGGCTGCTCTTAACGAAACGAAAAGCAAGAACTCTTATCTCGTTGTTTATTTGTTGCCTATTGCTTGTGATTTATTTTATGCAAGATCTCATGAAAAGGAAGTATGTGTTGAATTTTTCAAAGCCGATGGGCACTTTCTGCAAATACAGAGTTAAATTGTGCGGTTTTAACAGGTCAACCGCCGAGCTATATCATTACTTTTTTAACGAATAATGTGCAATAATAAAATTAGCAATATTATTAAGTTAATGTTAATTTACTACATATTTGGAAGTGTTAAGGCGGGTCTCTTCCGATCGTTAACTTAAACAAATGCTTTGACATTACTATAAACATTTTTTGTTTTCCGTCTCTGTTTGTTAAAACATGGTTGAAAGATTTGGGCGAAGTTTGCGCAGTCACACACAATTTGGCTAGTGGTCTGTGGTAAGGACCTGTCCACGCCTACGCTCTGAACACTTGATGTTTGGCATTTACGTGAATGTTAAAATGTGTTCTCATGAAGAAGAGATGCTACATCAGGGAGAAAACACAGATATTTTAATATATATTTATTATTCAGAAAAGATTTCCAACTAATGTCGATTATTGCACTACCTAAAGTTACTATAGAATTTTGAGTGCGTAATTAATTACGTAGAGTTGATGTGAAATTTAGCGAAAAGATTGTAGACGAAGTATCAAGGAGAACACGCAAATTTCAAGTTAGACCTTACTACCTACCTCAAATTTTTATTAGGTATTTATTTATCAGGAATTAAGAATAGAATACCGATTCTAATTGGTCAATTTCTTCTGTGTCTCTGAAACCAATTTATAAACTAATAGACTTTATTTACGTTCACGAAAGAAATAATCGTCCATTACGATAGTATTTATTTACAATTTAAAGTCATAATTATTAGGCTCGCGCGGTTGACATAACCCCAAATCTCAATCGATTTATTCTCCGTTACCAACTGCTCGGCATGGCAGCTGTAAAAAATCCCGCTTCACCTGGGATGGGAATGTTTTCCATTGATAATGGAAAGCTCGAAACACAACAAGAATTTTCAATGTTTATATTGATGCGACAATGTCAATGGTGATGTTTAAGAGAATGTCAAAGCAAAAGTTAATGGCGGAGGTCGCAAGAGACGGGCCTTTACTTTTAAAAAAATCCTCTATTAGTATTAAACAAACGAAATAAGAGTAATCCTTCGCTAAGACTTCAACATTTGCTTTGTTTCAATTAGTGTAAGCAGCCGTAAGTGTGCCAATATTCACTTTAAAAACTCTTAATACTTTAATGCATTTAGAACCCATGATATTTTAATTGTTTAAATTGCCGGGGTCCAGTTTGTGATTGGAACCTAACAATACTCACATCAACTTCTTCCTTTATATTATTAATTGATCTTCCATGTGTTATTTGAGTATTTAAAAGAAAGAAAATCTGTGTATTACAATACAGAGGTACATGCATAATTTTAAATGAAATAAGACTAATGTTTTCATTATCGTCTGTAACGTATCGTAATATCTAGATTAATCTGCCATTTGATGTAAATATTATTCTATTCTAATCTAAATAAAATTGGAAGATAAAGCGATATACATACTAAAAGTAATATTCTCAATGTACATCCATTTGAGATTATAATATATATATGTATTTATATATTATGAAATGCATATCATAATTCCATACAAATTTCTATATTTAATATTATCTACGCAAGAGAAATTATTTACTACAAATATAGCCTTGGATTCCAGTATAAATATCTTAACAAATGTATATTTTTCTAAAATCAGAATCAAAAATAGAGAAATAATCATTTTGTGGTGTTTCATCACAGCTGTATCATTTAGTTGGCTGACAGAGGGCGTGATGGAGATCATTTAAAGTATTGAGCATATCTAATTTAGTAATATAATAATATATATGCCCTGTACTAAACAATGTGGCCCATCAATGATTTTGCATATTGTTAATGATGATACATATTTCATACATTTGCTCAAATTTTCTAGTAATAAAATTTATTCAAAAATAAAAATGTATTTTTTTATTATCTTTGTGTGCGTTATATTATTCGATATGTCAAAATGTCTTTTATTACAATAAAGGATCACTGAGTTACCCCACGCATTTATCATTACAAGGCTATGTTTACAGGTTTTGTTGAAAAACAAAATATACTAGCAGTAGCTTGTACTAGTCTGTTCTTGCAAATTATTTTGGTGTAAACCATAACCTTTTTTTGCCCTCCGCCCACTTTGAGAATATATTTTTTCTAGCGTTTTTTAGCATTTGTGAGCGTGCCCCAATTGTTTTCACTTACCATCTGGCAGCTTTGGTACCATAATATTGAAAAAATATAATAAAAAAGTCCAAATTAAACGAATTCACATAATTTGAAAAAAGAATCTTTACTGAACCATAGTGAAAGTTAGCCACCTAGTCAAAGAAAGGCTGGCATGAACGATAAAGTGGATGCAGCATTTTCGAAAATAGAAACTTAATGCAAAAACCAATTTGCAGGCAGACAGAATGCAAAACAGTCAAGTCAAATAGGTATATGCTATAAACAAACAACACTATTTTTTTCTTTAACGAGTTGTCCAAGTCATCCCAATTCGCAGAAGTCTATGAGCATAGCCAAATCTACAACTATTGATTTATTTGCTTATTGCCAGGAATATCCGAAACCAGATAAAAGTTGATAAATCTTGGAAAAAAAGCAACGTAAAAACATTCAAAGAACTTTTACATTGGAAACTATGTACCTACCTAAACAACTATTGTCACAATTATATTAACCACAACGCGGGGGGGGGGGGGGAGGTTTATCAAATATCTAGTACGGATGTGAGCTACTTTATTTATTTTTGCATTAAATAATAAGATACATATAGGCCATTAAAGATTTTAATGTTTCATGATTTTAGATGCAATTTAGGCAATTATTTGTGAGTAAATGAAAAACAATAAAAAAATAATTGAACTATATTTACGATAAAAATATAATGAAAAATAAAATAAAAAGATTAAACACTGAATAATGCATTCTTTGGGTAGTAATTTAAATATATAAAAGACAAATTTTTGTTCCGCCGTAAATAGATAATTTGTATTTTAACTTTACACCCATCAAAATGATTTTTTTTAATAATTTTTATTTTATATCCAATCACCAATTATTATAATATCCAATCTTCAAACCACACCCAAATAAACAAGCAAAAGAAAAGAAAGCAATATCTAGCGACTCCAAAGAAGAAAACACAAATACCAAATGTAAAGGAAAATGTCCACTGGAATTCGAGCGCAAAAATCATTCTTCGCATATACGATGCACAATACAATACGATTGTACCACCCCAGCCAGGAGCACTCCTGTCCTGGTGAGACTGATAAACCAGGGGGCACTGATTTGTTAGGACTGGAACAAAAGCTCTGACGATAGGAAGGAGGTTGAAGTTTAATCAAACGGTATACATGGCAACCTAATAAGCCAATATTGGAATTTAGTATGGGCAGTAAAGTAAGAAAGGAATGGATTGAGCGTTATAATTAATATTTTGAAGTGAGAACTTCTTTACCAGCATTGTGATTTGAAACTCTATGAAGCGGAAGCGATCGACACTCAAAAGAAACAAACACATCTATAGGAATTAGCCTGAGAGAGATTAGTACCCTTTACACACAGAGTTCGGAGTGGGACGTGCCCCGTGCCACTTCAGGCCGCCGCGCAGAAAAGTCTCACAGTGAACTGCGCTGTAAACCATTATCTTACTTTCGGTCTTTACTTTTCTGCGCGGCGGCCTGAAGTGGCGCGGGGCACGTCCCGCTCCGAACTCTGTGTGTAAAGGGTACTAATAAGATAGGACGACAAAACTACTTCAATGTGACAGATGTCTGTTTTTGTTTACTCCCGCAAAATCAATAATAAAAGTTTTAAACTGAGAGATAATCGGAAAAGTGTACAAAAACCGTCCTGGTAGTATTCTAGTTGTGTGTTAATGCCGTTGCTTTGAGCTATCAAAAACAGTGCCATTCATAATTATTGTCAGATCAATATAAGAGGCAAAATCCATGCATGTAAATTTACACTCCGCCGCCAAGATCTGGATATACCTCACCCCATGAACTCGGACACCCCTACTAAGTCACCAAATATCAGGTATACTTAATGACATGTGGCCCAAGTGCGGTCCGCGCTAATCCCCACATACAATTTTTGGACCTTTTACAACAAAAGGTTGCCGACCCATGGCCTAAATTATTACCAAAATTAAATATTGCGATCAATAAGTGATTGCGAGTGCAACGTTTATTTTTTCCTTCGTCAAAATAGTAGTACAATGTGACATTTGTTTTATTCTACCCACGTACATAATATTTTCCCTTGAGGCATTTTAAATAATAGTGAAAAAAAAATTTATAAAGTTAAAATAAAATAAATATCTAAGTCCGTGCATAAACCAGATCCTAAAAAAAACAATATTATTTATTTACTAATTTTTAATCTTATACAATGCCATCTCTGTTTCCATGTAAATAAAATTATTACCAAAACAAAATACTATAATCTGTCAGTCTGATCCACCACAGGCCGAATTTTAAAATAAATATATTTTTCTAAAAATGAACGACTGTGACGTGTGTTACTCATTCCACAATTACTCGAGGAATTTTGCTCGTCCTGTAAGGAAAATCTGCATTACAAGTGTGGGGGTACATCTGAGGAAAATTATAAGCAGTTGAGTAGTAAATACTTGGCGATGCACCAGTTGCAAATCTTCAAACATTTCCGTCGGCGTCCAGGATCTCAGCATCATTATGGGAGACATCAAAAGAATTCAGAAATTTCACTTCTACCACGTGCGAACTGCACATTTGTAATTTTATTTTATTTTGATGTAAAATATTCCATTTCTATTTATAATTATCAAAGATTTTGGGGTTGAATAATTTCTTTCATGATTTTGTTGAAATAACCTAATAAAATTACACAAATTTAGTCTTGTGTTAAAAATTATTTTATTGTGTCGCACTTCCAACAACTTCTACACTGAAAAGTACCATTTCCAAAAAGTGTGGCTTGAAGGGTTTACCAAAACAGCCATACAGTTTTTAGTATGAAAAACACCCTTTTTAACCCCCGACGCAATGAGCGGTGTTATAAGTTTGACGTGTCTGTGTCTGTGGCACCATAGCTCCTAAACGAATGGACCGATTATGATGCAGTTTATTATGTTCGAAAGCTGACGTGATCGAGGTGGTTCTTAGCTACAATTCATGAAAATCTGTTCAGGCGTTTCAAGGTTATCAGCTCTTTTTTGTCAGGGGTTTCTTAAAATTTTACTCATTCAACTAAATGGTCATTTTGACCGCAGATAACCCCTTCCCTTATCACCTGATCCACAGCTTACGAGACACCAGTAAATATATCGTTTCACACAATATTCAACGACACCGTTTAAAGTAACATTCCGAAAATTGTGGTTCGGAGCATATTACCTATTTACAAGCTACAATGAAACACAGAAAGGAAGCATTAAAATGTAATGCAGAACTAACATTTTGACAATTAGTGAATAATTTTTTTTGATATTGACTCGTTCAAAGAATCAAAACTTAAGTCATTATATTGAAAAGGTAAATTAAATAAAAGGTTTGAGTCGTGTGGAAATAGTTTATTTTAGCTTAAGACAAAATGGTGGTGGTGCAGACGAGTCTACGCATCTCGCAGCCTCCTGACGGCGGAGCGCACGGAGCTGGCGGCAATGGTGGCGTACACCCACGCACCTCCGGCCACCACACGCTTGCAACGCCTGCAGGACCAGATGCCCACACACGCACGCTTCATGGCTTCCTGAAATCACAAAAAACATCAGAATTAGAATCACAAGTATCACCGATTGGAATCCTGCGCTGTCTCGGGCTATTGCAGAAATAGCCTCCCTTACTCCAGCCTTGCTTGTTCATAAAGTGAGTTTCTTTGAGGACCAATGCAAATACATCACAGAACCAACTCTTTTTTTTTCTTACTGCTTTCTAAAACCTGAAGAAGGAAGCTATCAGAATTTATTGTCACAAACTGAAATATGATAGTTACTTATAGTTATTTCTACATTGAGAACTGCACGAAAATTATTAACCAAAGTTAACATAATCTTCGTAGAGATTGTAGATTTAACGCAAAACAATATAACTTAAACGATAAGAAATAATGTTTTATTTCCAGTTCTATTACAATATACACTAAATAATATATATCTACACAATCTTTAACCACAAAGCAAAAATTCTGTTTGCCATGAAGCAGCAAAACACTGACTTATCTATACTAATATTATAAATGCGAAACTGCGTGTGCTTGTTTGTTACGCTTACACGCATAAACCAGTTAACTGATTTTAAAAATTCTTTCACCGATAGAAAGCTACATTATA
This sequence comes from Glyphotaelius pellucidus, assembly GCA_936435175.1. Classification (NCBI taxonomy): domain Eukaryota; kingdom Metazoa; phylum Arthropoda; class Insecta; order Trichoptera; family Limnephilidae; genus Glyphotaelius; species Glyphotaelius pellucidus. Next base: position 6,309,638 of record OW386537.1, on the reverse strand, counting down.
TGCGAGTAATATAGGCTGTATATAATGGTAAGCTCTGGCGTTATGAAATTATAAATATTAATATATTTATTATGTTTTCTATCGCTAACAAAAGCGAGTTATTGTTAACGTCAGAAAATAAATTGTTGCCAAGGAAACGATGCTGATATTTCAGGCGTCATAGTTAATATCTATCTACATAAATAAAAATGAATCTCCGAAATATTTGTATTCTGGTTGCATTACGTAATTTAGGTGGCACGCAAGCAAGCTGTTAGAAAACTGAACTCACCAGGAATGAATGTATGGAATGTGGGACGGGGAGTGAGAGGGGGAGGAAGGGGAGGAGGGATAATTGATAAGTGCAAGCGCTACAGTAATTTCCCCCTAATACCATGCGAGCGAAGCCGCGGGTAAAAGCTAGTTGTGTAATAAAGATCACACAACATTTCTACGATTTATAGGTCAATATCAACTTTTTAATTTCCTGTGAGTTTTGGAATTGTAAAATGCCCATTTGACGGTGAAAAATAATAAAACCACATTGCTCACTAACAAAAAAAATAGTGAAAACTCAAATGAAGCCCGTTAGCCCGAAGCCCTACTAACACTTAATTTAAAAAAAAGGATGTTTTGAATTGAACGACTGAAAATGTCAGATGAAGATGAAGCCTATCAGTAACTATTTTCTTAAATTATTGATGACGGCCTCCGCGGTGGGGGGGTAATCTAATTTCAACTCGCAATCTGAAGGTTGCGAGTTTGAACCTGGCGTGTGTAAATAAATTTTGTTCAATTAATTTGTTCATTTCACAATTAATAATTAAAAATAATATGTGGAATTTTTGTGGCATATTCCAGAGTGGAAGATACTCTCAGTGTCGTCCTGGTGTAAGACCACCATTCAGAATTGAAACATTGCTTGAAATGGCTTCAGCCGTGTTTGGTGACCAGGTCTGAATAGCCAAGTACTTCTCCACCTTCCTCTTCAGCCTCACAACATACCCCAATCGGGGATGCCATAGTCTCACTGGCTCCAGATGGGAGCAGTTGGAACTCTTGTGAGGTATTCACAAAAAAAACTGATTAATCAAAAACATTTCAAGCTATTGCTATATTTATGTAGTCCTAACTACACCATCAAATATTTAAAAACGAAGTGTCTTTTCTAAAAGAAAATATGTTTATCTAAGAAATTGAACCAAATTTTTACATTGGAATTGTCTGAATCTTCATAATTATTACCACTTGCATTATCCAAACACATTTTGCAAAAAGATGTCGACATACTAGTTCAGATGTAAATAGCACAGATTTTGCAATGAATTACAGGAATTACACGGTTTATAGTCGATTCCCGCCATGGTGGAATGACTTTTGCCCCAAATTTAGGGGATGATTTTGAGGTTTGTATGAACACTTAGGATCTTTAGGGTAGTAGTTTTCCTTTTAGAACATAGTTTGATTGATTGAAGAGGATTCACTAGTTTATTATTAACTTGTAATGTTATCACGTTGACAACTGTCACTTCATGGAAATGTTGAAATAGAAAAATAACACTGATGCAGATACAATTTTCAACTCGTAAATTATACAAGGTGAAATGGAGGAACACCGCTGAGATTTTAAGGTTATGTTTTATACCTTTCCGCAGAAGGAGCATGTATATTTGGCGTGCTGGGTGATTTCCATCTTCTTCACCATTTTACGAAGTGAGGCACCATACCTGGTACCATACTTCCCGGTGATTCCGACCTTCTTGGTGCGTTTGGCCTATAAAACAACATTACAAGGAATTTAGTCAACCATCATCGAAAATCGGTAAGAAGGAATTCACAACAAAAACAACAAAAATCGTGAAAATGAAACACTGGATCGGAACAATCGACATTAAATAAGATAAAAAACACGATTTAACACTTGAAATAATACGCGATTACTTAGATTATTACGAAAAACGACCCTCACCATTTTGACAGGCGCTAGTAAAAGAGATACGTCAGAAAAAGAGAGAAGTTAGCGCCATGTAAATACAGGCTTACCATTTGTTCAAAAATAAAAGTAGGGTTGTACCACGGCAGACACCAATAACGATTATATTTATTTATGAGAAAAGAAATTCAAGATGGTTAGAAAAGTTAAAATGGACTAATGGAATGAAAGTTGATTTGTTTAGGCACGAAAAACATTATTATTCAAGTTTTATATACATATTTATGAGATTTTATAAATAATTAAATAAACAATTTTCTATGCTTGCTTGGTTAATTAAAAAGTTAAGTTGATCTTCACAGTTTAAATGAATAAAAATCTTAACTGTTCAAGATAAACCTATGCAGTTTATGGCATTGCAGACAAAATATGTCTTTCAAAACAAAATAAACAAAAACCTGAAACAAAATACCAATAGAAAAATAAATGTGTTTTTTGAACATAATATCCAAGATCGTCCTAAGTGAGTGAAAGCCATCAGTAAAAAAATAACAGATTTTATATTGGAGGTTAATATTCCTCAATTATTTTAACATAATTACATAGTGTTTTACGTATAATGTATCGTTTTAATTCATTACAGCGCCCGTGAGGTGATTTTTTCGCAAAAATGAGCTCTAATATTACAGATTATTCTTGTGTCATTATTATTAACAGTCGTAATAACTATTTAAGTTATTTTCTGAACTATTTTTGGTTCAACCATAGTATGTTGTTGAACAGCGTTGAACGTGCGACAAGACGAAACCATTTAAAAACATAAATATCAATGACCCTATAAAAAATATACTGCGTGACATGGTGGTATTCTCTTATTTACTAGTCATAATTCATATACCAGACTGACGCCCGGTCCGATATTCCAGCTGCTCTAAGCTCGCTGTAAGAGATATTTACATTCCTCAAGTTGCTCCCTGGTAGGAGTCCTGATAAGATAAGCCGACCGATGATTTCTTTGAATTAATTATACTTAAATTTCAAATAGTATTAAAAAAAATCTTGTCAGATGATTCAATTAATTTGAATGGCTGTATGATTCATTAGCTTCTAGAAGAGGTAAATATCGAAGGAGAAATTAATTTCACAGTTGTTGTATGTTTTATTTATTATATTGATGGGTATTTCGATTTTGCATCGACCGAAAGATTAACTGACATGGCTGGTACCTACTTACCACGGACTTGAGATAGTTCGAATTTTAAAGTGACGTTGTGGCAGGGAAATTAAATTAAACTCCGGTCTCCTGTCTACATTCTACATTATTCTGTGTTCACGAATCGCGAACTAAAGGACGTGTAGAAGGTCGATCGGGGCATATTTTGATTCGGTTTAGAGACGTTCGGTTGTTCGGTAGTTAATTATTTTAAATTAGTTCATAAGAAATGTTCCGAACGATCGCTGTGCGAAACGAGGTTCTCCGGTGTGGATTGAAAAGGGTTATCAGGGGAAATGTAGTACGATGCCTAAATACCGAGTGTATGCGGCGGGCAAATCCTCACAGGTTGATATCTCCTTTTATTATAAATAAGCCTTGACATAACAACCTGTCATTTTTAAATTATCTAATTATACCGTATAACCTTAAATGAATACTATCAATACGTGTAATGTTATTTTCACAAAATGGTAAAATTGCATAACCGTTTTGCTGTCAGTTTCCGATATGCCATTTGGTATATTTACCATTTTATGTGAACTTGTCACCTTAAAATTTTATAAAAAATTCTCGGTAAAGTTTTACTGTTCAGACTCGTTCTTTACACAAACCCAACCTAAGAACCTATCTTGTATTAAATATAAAATTGCTTGTTGGGGTTTAGGTTGTTTTTTTTCACCACTTTAGCTAATAGAAAGATATTATGCACATAATAATATCTAGATTAATCTATGGAAAAGAAACCAAAATTCCAAAATTGGAATGAGGCATTATTTTCCTTTTATGTTAACTTAAAAAGTACGGTAAAATTTTCATGCTCCACTTACTTATTTACTCACAAATTATTGAAATAACACTTTGTTTCTACTTAATTACTACAAAAAAAAACAACTACCCTATTTTTACTGCACAAGATGGAAAAGATACAGTTCCATTTATGCAATCAAAGTTCAAGATTTCTCAAGTTTTGATTTGCCGTGTTGATCTTATTAGTACGACGTTTGCCGAAAAGTTCCACTTCAATCTAAATTTGCACAAATTATTTAAACAACCCAAACTAAGAACCTAATAACCTGTTTTTTTTTTGCCTGTCTTTCCATCAACCCCGATGTAAATAGCAATAAAGTTGAAACTAAGCGTTATTTTAATATTTTGGGTGTATTTAGAAATATGTGGAGTACTGAAATTTTACTGTAAAACTTTAATCTGACGGTAAAGTGAAAACCATGAAACAGGCAGCTAGTATGGTGATTTAATATATCTTTATGTAAGTGTCACAAATATGTATCATGTGTTGTATAAATAAATAAAAAGTTAATATTATTTCCAGAGAAGTGTCAGTATTACAAAAGAAGAGCCAGTGGGGGGGTTGGAGTAATATTCAGATCCGCCACTATGCCGACCTTCCCCCCAACACCAAGGTGCTCCTTCCCGCCCTCTCTCCCACCATGGAGAGTGGAACCATCATCAACTGGGAGAAAAAAGAGGGAGACCAATTAAATGACGGTTAGTGCAGATAATTATTATAATTGACATTATTGTATATCAGATAAACAAAAATCCATTACAGATTCTATTTATCATAAAATAACATCAGCGATATCAGAATAGAAAGGATTGATCCCAATTAGAAATTGTGTGGAAAAAAAGCTTTAACACTATTCACAAATCAATCTGAGTTGCCCACTAGTGATATGTATATCATTTCCTGTTACATTAGAATCTGACCTTTTACTTTTTACTTGTGAGCACATATATGAATCTGTATTGAGCATCGACATCTTCAATGTCACCTACAGAGAGTTCTGTAACTATCTTCTGACATACGTCACAAGATGGTGAAACTGCTCCCATACACTTTTTCTCTAAATTTTGTAATCTTCTCCATAATATTCTGGTGTATAACTGTTTTATGGAGAACCGATAAAATAAATAAATAAATATTTTATAGTAAATGTAAATTTATCCTTCTAATGCTAGTCACACAAGCACTGAACTTATAAAACATGTGGGCTTGGCCTTTTTCACCATATCACTCGCCATACATTCCCAGGCGAGCAATTTGGTGAAGTAGGCAAGTCCACATATATATTATGAGAGTATAGCGCTCATGTGAGACTAACTTAAAACAGTTTCGTTCAATTTAATTAATCTGAAAAACATGGTTTTATACTAAATACAATGTTTCTTATCTAGCTTATTAATAATTTATAAAATCCAACTAGATATTATAGAATAAATACTTTCATCAACACCTCTGTCTTTAAAAATTGCCAATTTGCAAATACTTTAATTTCTTTTTTTTTTACACAGCGATGATAACATGGTCAACAAAACGTAATGAAAAAATCCATTCTCATTAGAATTCTCTCATTTTCCACCATGTAATGTGCTGTATTTTTTATGTATTCTATGAACTTATTTTCCCTGTAAAAACTGAATTAAGTGTACCTATGAGATTCATTAATGTGCTGTATTTTTTATGTATTCAATGAAACTTGTTTTTCCTGTAAAAACTGAACTAAGTGTACCTATGAGATTCATTAGTTTTCTAGTTGAAAATTAACGAATCATAACATTATTCATACATTGTACGGGTAAAAATTGTAGAATAAAGAAAAAACAAGAAGCTCCTTCCGTACAAATTTGAATGGAAACAAGTGTTCCATTTAGCCCGCTTAGCATACGCTCTGTTTCACTTACAAAAACTGGAAAACACAGTTTTGTATTGGAAATTTAAGCTCCGATTTTTTTTTTCCTCAAATCCCTCAAGTTCTATATCATCTTTGGAAATGCCGGGTGGATTCTTTTAAAGGAAAAGAAGGAGAGGAAGTTCTGGGAAGGAAAAACGTATGAGTGGTAGGAATCTGGGATCAATGTGTGTAGAAGTGACGGTTGTATGAATCTATCCCTCCCACTGCGGTGGAAGGCAATGGGTCGAGAGAGTCCGCCTGGAGGGATCCATGTTAGTTCTCCCTCAACTAGTCACCCCCGATCCGGCCCGCCATGCAGTAGGTGGGCAAACGCATTTGCCGCCAAGATCTAGACAAAACTCCCCCGTGAACCCGGGCAACCTAGCTAAGTCACCAAACGTAGCGGACCACTTGGGGTGACCTATGGCAGGGATGTTGGTTATCCTATAAATGGTTCCTTACCCGGTAACCCATAACCACTATCCCAAATTGAAAACTTGGCAAATATTTGGATCACGAAGCACGTCCGCAAGGCATTTATTGTGATCTTCTTTATTCTGTGATAAAAATAGAGTTTACTTAAAACACATTATTTTCCGGTGTTGCTAAATATAAATAACATTGAAAACAAGCGTGGTTCACATTCTCCCACATTCTAGAATAAAGAATTAATTTATAAAAATTTTCATATCCCTGTTTACAAACAAGTCTAATTTGTTTGGTCACCTAAAACTTTTATCTTCAGAATCAGCCAAGTTTTTACAAAATAATGAAAATAAACAATGTCTTCTCGGAGAGTGGATGTGCATTACAAACATATTACATGGATACATCTCACGTAAAACAAATTGAAACAATGCTATGATTTTCAAGAAATATGCCTTAATGAAAATGGCAGCATCCGCATGGCAAGCGGAAGATTCTAAGTTCGATTCTTGGTCACACCCAATGTTTTTTCTTTTCATCTGATATTCCAATCGTAATGGAAGCGTTATGATTTTACTTATTAATTTAATTCAAAATATTAATGATTAAACATGACTTGAATGTTGGCATTACCAACTTGCTCTAAATGTTACATGGGAAGAGCTACAGATACTTTCAGTCTCACCCTGGAGAAAGACAGCCATTCAAAATCGAAAAGTTACTTAATATGACTTTAGTCATCTTTGATGACCAGATCTGAATAGCCATGTACTTCCCTACCTTTATCTTCCTCATCTCTTTCCCTTTCCCACTCACTTCAATCTCACAACATACCCCAATTGCGGATGCCGTAGTCCCTCTGACTCCGCAAAGTTGGAAGCAGTTGGGACTCTTGAGATATTCAGATAAAAAAGGATAAAATTTTGGTTCAGAATGGACTATCCGAGATTAATTATTTTGGTAAACTTTTGAAATCACTGGATACGCTTAATAATAAGAATATTTTTTAGAAAAAACCTATTGGTTTGTCTTTTATAGTAATTAAGGTGAATCTAAAGATTTTTTCTAAAAAACTGTTTGTTCTAAGTTTGTCGAGTGATTTCAAAAGTTTCCCATAATATTTTTATTCTGATGTTGTTTTGCTTATTATTGATTTAGTTATTGCAATCAGAATCCAACATAATTCTAGTTATATTCTAACAGCTGAAACATTTTTAAAATAGGTACATTGTCTATTTTTAGAAAAGTCATCTTTTCTGGGTTGGTGATAAAATAAATACTTGTTGATTTGTTGTTTGGGGCAGACTTCTGGAACATTCTAGGCTCGGTGATTAAATCCGAATTTAGAAAGTCAATTCCATGTGAAAATACAAAATAATAATAAATTTTAAGTGAAGCTCTGTTTGTCACTTGTTTTTGCTTAAAAATCTAAATTTGCAACAATGCTGGGCTCCTTGCCAAACAATTAATTCACCAAATTAAATAAAGTTTTGGTGGAAAATAAATACAGAATGAATAATGTTTAGCTAAGAGAGGATTGAACTCACTCTTCCTGGGTGAGACTACGTGACCATCTAACCAATCAAAAGAACTCGTTATTTTTTATGGTAATAACTAGTAGGCGGCTGGTGGAGGCAAAAACATTGGGAATGTATGGCGAGCGATACGCTGAAATAGGCCAAAACCAAATGATCTTTTATCTTTTTTTAGCTAAGTCTGTTGGCCCCATAAAACAAATTAGACCGGTCAAATAACAATAGTTTAATTGTTTTGCCTTTAATAATTAGCGGCTCTGGAATTTTCGTTTTGCCTCCACATTCTGCCTCCTAGTAATAACTCCCGAATGGTGAGTTCTGGTGTCACTAAGTTCAACGCTTACTAGTTTCAGTTTTCTAGTCATTTCTATTATGAACTTTGAAGCACTAACCGTTTCTGCCAAAAAATTAAGATAAAGGCTGTTTTTTTTTCTTCACATTTTTCAATTGATCTGTCAGAAAAGACAGTTTTAAAACTCTGGCAAAACTTTTACAGAACTTGAATTTTAACTTTGACTCTTTTAGTTTAACCACGAAATTTGATGAACTCACCCTTGTGTAATTTTGTAGGATAACCAGTTTATTTTACCCATATATATAATATTTTTAAATTACGGGATTAAATATTTGATTATTATTTTAGGTGACCTGCTGTGTGAAATTGAGACTGACAAGGCCACCATGGGCTTTGAGACCCCCGCAGAAGGATATCTGGCCAAGATCCTGATCCCGGCCGGGACTAAGGGCATCCCCATCGGCAAGTTGATGTGCATCATCGTTGAGGATGAGGCCAGCGTGGCCGCCTTCAAGGATTATGTCGGCGACGGAAGTGAGTTTGTTAAACCTTACAGTTAATAATATCCTGAAGAACTGTAGGATACATGCGCTTTAATGCAATTTGTTTTCATTTTCATATTTTCAACATTTAAAGTGACAATCATAAGCTCGTTTACAACATTTGAAGTAACAACCATAAGCATATTTACAACTTTAAAAATAACAACCATAAAAAGTAAACATCCTTCCAACTTTAAAAGTAACAATCATAAGCTTGTTTACAACATTAACAGTAACAACCATAATCATGTTTACAGCGTTAAAAATAACAACCTGAGATTATTTACAACATTAAAAGCATAGACATAAGAAACCAACAGACCTGCCCGTAAGGGAAAGGGTAACAAACCAAGTTGCGCGGAGCAGGAAGATGGCATGACTCTCCCTTTCAGAGATTTGTCAAAAAATGAATCTGACAGTATACTGACTGACTAAGATTAAGTCATGTGGTTTGCCTCGAGCTCGTCGAAATGGTACCCAGATTTTGCATTGCAGCATGTCTGTCTCTTTTAATGTCAATGATTAAAAGTAACAACCATAAGCTTATTTACAATTTGAAAGAATAACTGAAAGTTTGTTTACAACTTTAAAGATAACAACCGTAAGTTTGTTTACAACTTTAAAAGTGACAAGCGATCATCAGTTTATTAAATCTACCGAATTATAGATCACAATTTTTAGGATGATGTAAGTCACATTCAATAAAAATGATGGGTAGGTTTTCTTAATAATGCATAGTATTATATTGCAGAAAAAATTCCTCCCTTACAGCAAAGCCCTTATGGCCATTTTTATTTGCCTTCTGATCCATTCTAATGTGAAAAAAAAAATCATTAGTTTATCCCCATTTTCAACGAAACAATGATCCTTAACAGTTTTTATTTCATCAATATAAATCTTAAGGCTAAATGGACAGTGTTAAAGCGTTAACCCTTAAAGTGACAGTGTGGCAGTTTTTAATTTTTCGACTTAGCACCAAGATTATTGTGAATTCTTCATTTTATTGAAAATTTTCTAGTTTAAACTTTTTACAATAAATGCATTGCAAATTAGGAAGAATTTCTACTTTACCGTAAGAAGCAGCTCTTACTATTTCGCAATTTTTAATAATATTTCTCTTACTATTTTGCAATTTTTAACAATATTTATAACAATTTTTTTTACAATGATGACTACTTTTTAACAGTAACAATAACGTTTTAAAATAACTAACTCCTAAACAATAACAATAACAGAGGCCTTAATGGTTGAAATTAGGTTCAAATCTTCTTACATATGTAAAAGTGACTATCAGGAATGAAGGTAAGTAAATAACATTTAAATCGCAATATTTAAGAAAAGTCACACCAGTTTCCCATAATTAATTATTGCATATCAGTTACAACCATTTTTATGGTAAACTGTTATTTTTGATCGAGAACTGCAAAATTTGATTAACTTTTGTTTTGTGCCGTTGTTGGTGTGTTTTTGAAAATGATACATCTAAAATAATGCTTTCCAATTGATAATGTTGAATTTAATGTAATTCTGATATTTTAAGTAGTGTTTATTAAAATAAATAAATTTAGCTAATATTATACATTTTTTCTAGCTAAATAGAGACAAACCGCTATTGCCATTGCACAAAATAACTGATGCGGGAGGAGGGATTGTTGATGACTACACAAGTGCAAAAAATTATCAAAAGAAAATGTTGACTTAAATAATATTGATTATGTTTGTACCTAAATATGTATTTGTATTTGCACATTTCGATTTCAATAGCTCTAAAAATGGTGATTTTATTGATATAGTAGGGTTTGGATTTCAAATTTGAATCCTAAAAGTTTATTGTCATTTTTCTATGTCTATTTTTTTAAATTTCGTTGTAATGAGTGAAATCTTATTAACGTTGTATAATAAAATTAAGATCTGTTAATGTTTTCAATTTGTTAATTTATTGAAAATTATAGCATCTATTTCTACTCTTCCTGCATTTAAATATAATATAAGTTTTTCTGTTATTATTTATTTTAATACATAAATGTAAGTGTTGTCCAATGACATAATGTGTATTTATAATAAACAACATGACACTGTGTTTATTTAATCCGACCCTAATGGAGATAAATGATTAAATGATCCAAAAACTTTGAACTGTGTAATTCCTGATTTTGGTGCATAATGGGTTATTGCAAAACAATTGCTGATTTTATATAATAATAGCAAATATTCCAGAGTGGTTGTGTAAAGTACTCAATAAAGCAGCCATAGCAAGTTAATACAAAAACAAATGAGAATGCCTGCGAACCCCTAGCGAATTTGCTAGCAGCTCAACCGCACTTGATTTTATGGTATTTTGAACCTTAAATGCCCCTAGCATACTAAAATTTATTATATTCGCTTGGCGAGGAAATAATATTTCTTAATACTATTCTATCTTGTTGTTTGCAAACGTATTGTTTGCCAAAAGGTGCATTGCTAATGTGGAAGCCTCATTGACATTATACTATATGTCTTTTTATAAATTTATTTGAAGGAAAACATCATTCTCTATCTTTTGATTTATTTGGTTAGTTTTTTATAAATATAAATTGAGGGAGAAAACAGTCGATTCTCTGAACAAAAGTAGCCATTCTGGGGAAACTACTTATGCTATATACGGTGACCGGATAACTCAGAATCGTGCAAATTCAACCCTCTTTTGAAAAGTCATTAAAAGTGATGAAAAAAATTGGTTAGGTTAGGTTACGTTACACTAGGCTAGGTTAGGTTACGTTATGTTACGCTAGGCTATGTTACGTTACGTTACGTTGTGTTATGTTAGGCTAGGCTAGGTTGGATTAGGTAAGGTTAGGTTAGGTTACGCTAGACTAGGTTAGGTTACATTACGTTAGGCTAGGCTAGGCTACGTTAGGTTAGGTTACGTTACGCTAGGTTACGTTACGTTAGGCTGGGCTAGGTTAGGTCAGGTCAGGTCATCATAATTTTATATAACTATACTTTACCAGAATGTGTAAGAAAAGATTTAGTGGAGAAAGCATGGATTGAGGTTAGAAAAATTGACAATTTGACATCATTCTCTTGTAGAGTTCCTTGGCGGCGATGAATGCTCTATGGACAAAGCAGCATTAAAGAATAGCATATCAGTGGTTGCATTGCAGCCGCATATCTCTGTGTACAAAGGGCCTTATGGTCAATACGACTCATTTAACAATTATTTGTTAAATGAGTTGTACTGTTATTGTTATCGTAAAAGTTAAAAAGAAATTTTCGAAAAGTTATTATCTTCTGTTTCTGAAAAGTGCAATATAATTATTGCCATCAGTTAGGAGCAGAGGTATCCTTGGTATGTGCATTTGTGCATTGCACTGCTTGTCTTCAGTCTTCACGTCTAACAACGACATCTGTGCCCCAGTCATCGATATACGAAAGTACGCTTCAGTCATAATTCCCGCCAGGTCATTATTTGAACTGTCTTCTACTTCAAGTCTCGACTGTCCCGCTTAAGCACAGACGAATCGTACGCAACAAAATATGCATAAAACTTTGTTTTACAATCCTAAGGGATAGAGACAGCTCGGCCTGCCGAAACAGTGAAATGAGCGAGACAGTTTACGCTCATAATGGAGCATAATAAACATGTTGGAGCAGTGCAGATATATAACTCATCCCGTGCACTGTGGTCGCATGTATGAAGCGCCTTGAAGGCAAGTGAATGTGCACCACTTTGATCATGCATAATCCAATGCGTCTGGAATGGATTCGTTTAGGAATACTAATTTACAATGATAACACTGCAACATTCACACATCGCCGTTAACCCGTCTAATCACAGAAGACCCAAGTTGTCCCAAAACATCATATGCCGTTATAATAACAGGAGACCAGATTGTCCCAGAGCGACCGTGCATTATTAAAAGTTAGATATCTCTCTTCCTGTCATGCAAACATTTGTGATTTCTTTTATGTTAGAAAGCGAAAAAAATAATGCTTCTAATTGCCGTACGATCAGATATTTTACAAACCCGATCATAAGTGACAAATTTATTTCGCGCCAATTTGTGACGTAAAACACATTTAATTTTAAAATAAAATTGTATGAATGTGATAAAAAGTGAAGCGACAGATTTATTAGAAATTTTCTTAAAAAAAGGAATATGTATTGAAAATTTTATGTTATTCTATTTTAAGTACTATAAGTCGAATATTCATAGGAAAGTATTTTTAAGCCAATTTACATTTCCAATATCAAATTTTTAATATTTAGAAACAAAAATGTTGATTTCCAACAAACACATCGGAAGATTATTTTATGTAGTTTTTAGAACAATTTTTTTTTGCAAAAGGGTCAAAAAACAATCAGTAAAAAGGAACATTTAAAATGCATGGGAAGAACTGAGAATTTTTGCGTGTAAACCTTGACAGATATTATTTTCATATTATTCAAAGGGTTAAATTGTTTGCAAGATTTTCAGTGATGATGTCCTTTGTTCTGGATTTGCGAACGCTGACGGAGCAGTATTATTTATTCATTTATTTTACAAATGTAACAATGAAGTGAATGAATTGAAGTCCCCCCATTTATTAATCTGCTATACCTGTAATACACACTAGGTACATTTTAAAAATGAAATGCACTGCTGGCATTTTCAGCACGAGCCATTTTTAGTTTGGCCATTTTTCAGCAGTTTTTTCTCTCCTGATATAAACGGACTGTATTTATTATTTAATTTGGCAGCTTTTCTGAAATGGCCACTAAGTTTGAAATTAAATTGATATCTGCAAATGCTGAAAAAACTAAAGGAATGATTCACAGACCAATAATGAAAGACCGACACTTGAGTGAAAGCTTATACACGATGTCCTGAAGAGAAGGAATCTCGAAATTAATAGATTTCTTTGTTTTAACTATGTTTATTGTTTATAAAAAACCGAAACGTTTCGTGAGTGATGCTCACTTCCTCAGGGTTTACTTAACCCTAGTGACGTTGTGACCCTAGTAACTAAGTGACATTGTTACTAAAGTACGAGTGACGTTGTTACTAAAGTACGAGTGACGTTGATACTAAACATTCGTAAAAAATACGACATAGAAATGAAACGGGAATAAATAAGAAATCAAAAACTTTTATTATTTTAAAAGTAATAGTAACATTTTTTGGGTTTATAATGTGTGATAATGAAATTTTTTTATTTTATTTATTCTACACAGTTGGGACGCATGTTCACGTTATGGGCCCTACATATAGCTCTTTTGCATTTCATTCAAAAGTTTGTTGTCATTTTTGCAAGCAAGATACTTTTTATGAGCTCTTTTATTTCATACATACTAACCCAATTCTAAACTATCGTAAACACTAAACTTTTGTAAGTTTTACAACACTTGCTATAAGTCAACACTCCCGACCACAATGACAGCGTGTGGCACACGGAAAAAATTTGGAAGGTACTAAGCGGGGGGGGTGCGGGAACGACGCGAACATTGGTTTTTTCCGGGAATCGTCACTTTGCCATCGTAATTTTTATGACGGTTTAGTATTATAGGGTAAAAACTTTGGTGAATCTACATCACAAAAAAGCCAAAAAACTTTTTCCTCATTTCCATATTTTTTTTTTTAGCAACTAAAGGGTTAAAAAACTTTTGGAGCTGGGTCTAAGCTTTGGTGCGTTTAAAAGCTGGTATTATCCCACTAGTGACTGATTATTTTCAAATTTTACCTTTATTTTTAAAATTTTGACTTCGGACTTTATTTACTTGAAACCAAAAAATAAATCAAACCTTAAATCAAAAAAATTTGTATTACAAAATCGACTCCAAATACTTGTACTATGAGTTTCCAGGCACCATGTATTTAGGTGCATAAAATCAATGAATTTTGATTTAACTACTACTTTTTTAACTATTGATCATGATAATAATAAAAATACCTTATTCAATAAATATTTTATTTAATCATTCGTCAGCTGACGGCCCTGCACCCGCTGCCCCAGCCCCACCCCCACCCCCAGCAGCGGCGGCCCCCCCACCGCCTACCCCGGCCCCCGCAGCCCCCACACCCTCAGCGGCGCCCCCGCCGCCCCCGGGAGCGGCTCCCGGCTCCAGGCTGTACGCCAGCCCCATGGCCAGGAGGCTGGCCGAAGCACAGAACATCAGACTCCAGGGTGAGTTACAAACCATTTCAATACCTTCAACAATACCTTTGTTGTAAATTGTTGTGTAAATAATTATTGTATGTGTACATAACTATCTTATAAAATGTAAAAATCCCAATTTATATAAAGAAAAAAAAATCTGTGGTCCATCTCCGCTTCAGCTCTACTAAAAAACTCTTGGCTCTGCTTTAGTTGCCTGATATATATGTATATTCTGATGCATAAAGGTTAGAAATAATTATGTAACGGCCAGTTTTAATCAGTTATCTGCCAGTGTCGTTACATTTAAACACGACACTGTATTCAGTACAATGTATATTATATTTATCTATACAGTAATTAATTTATAAAGGTTGCCTTTTTGACTAAATATTTGAATATTTTATAATAAGTGATTCCTGCACTCAGAAAATAAGTAGCATTAAATATGTTTTTTGTGATGCCCAATTTATTTTTAGCTTATCTTGGTAAAATGCAACAATTTCTTTTTCTGGTTATTTTCAGCCCGGTTAGCAAGGGAAGGAATCACAATGGGTGAGTGGGATCACTTAGATATTTTTAGAAAGATAGCAAGTTACAAAGCTGAGCAATGGTGGTGACCCACGGGGAAAGATTTATGTTCGGCAATTTAGCATTTAGTTTACGGTTCCCGCCTTGTGAAACCTGAGTTAAATATAAATTTCAACTTGTACCCGCATGATGCTTGTAACTTGCTAAATTCCAGCATAAGTGATTCCTCTACACATTGTTGTACCTTTATAGTTTATCCACTCGAGCGATGGAGATTTTCAGGCGTTCAGTTTTCGATTCCACCATTCGATTTATCTCCAAATATTAATACTCAAATTACTCTGGTTTAGAGCCAATGAATCCACTTAGATTTCGATGTTCATCCCATTTTTATAGGTTTTATAAAAAAATATCAAAATGGGTAAATTAAATTTATAATTTGTAAAAATCACCTACCTAAATTAGGGTACCTATCGCTCGACTGGTTAAAGAGATTTTCTAAAGTAATTATTAGTAGCATTTTTCATATGCAAAAAGTATGATCCTGTGATCCTAACTAAACCCCTATTTTTAATGATAATAAAAATAGGACAAAAAACTAATGAATATGTGTCTTGATGTTTGTGAAAGTATCTTTTGAGGTCATTCCAAGCTATAAAAAATGCACATTAGCTAAAAACATAACCGGCTCAACAAGGTCATATTAAAATCTAGTTTTGTTTTTAAATATCAATTTTGTTTTCAACTTCATCGAATTGAACATAACGTGTCATTGGAAATTGATTTATGCGCTTTTGTTCATTTTGACATATTTTTGGGGCACATAATAACTAAGAAAAATAGGCTACAAAGGACGTATGTAGTTCCCATTTGTATATGAAAATTCCTACAATTATTTATGGTGACTATTAAATTCATTAAAACTGCTCATCCTTTTGGGCATGTCACTGCTATCTTCCAAGGGCACAATATAAACAAATAGCATTTTGAATTATTTTTTGTTGTTTATTTTAAATTGTGTTTTGCGTGATTTGTAAATCATTCATGGAACAGTTGAAATAAATTATGGATGCATGTTTTTCCAGGTCCCGGAAGCGGAATCTACGGCTCCATTGTCAGCAGCGATCTGGCCGGAGCGGCCGCCGCTGCCCCTGCAGCTGCAGCTGCCCCCCTGCCCCAGCCCGCTCCCGGCGCCCGCTACGTGGACATCCCGCTCACCAACATGCGCGCCATCATCGCCAAGCGTCTGCTGCAGTCCAAGACGTCCATTCCACACTACCAGCTGTCGTGTGACATCAACGTGGATAAGATCTCCAAGCTCCGTTCCGAGTTCAACAAGAAGCTGGAGAAGGACGGCGTGAAGCTGTCTGTCAATGATTTTATCGTCAAGGCCGTGGCGCTGGCGAGCAAGAAAGTGCCGGCCGCCAATTCTGCGTGGATGGACACTTTCATCAGACAGTGCGTTACACTTTTATAAACGTTATAATGAATGTTTGTGCTTTAGAATGAGTGGTGATGGAATATAGTGATTGATGGAAGAAGAATTTCTAGTGGAATGATGAAACCTATAATGTGCATACCTTCACTTTCATCAGACAGTGAATTGACACTTTCTGCAGACCTAGCAATGTTTAAAAATTCATGTTTAAATGATTGGGTAGTGGGTTTAACCTTACCATTTGATTTTCTTTGACAATAGAAACTCTTTCCTTGCTGTTTGATGTATCTACAATTCAATTCCTGGCATCAGATTACATAATTGATTTTTAGATTACTTTGGTCAATTAGACTTCATCATTGAAATTGGTTCATATGAAATTCCTACATCGGCTTGGAAAATCAATATGGATAATGGGAGGATTAGCTTGTTGATTTTCACACATAATCTATTGAGCCATCTCACTTTCCAGTTTTTCTATAAGCGGTGTTTTTATCTGTGTTATCTTAGTCACACTTAAATCTTTCTGATAATTTCTGTTTGATTTCCTATTATACATAGTGTCCGGAAACTCGTAGTAAAAGCGAGAAACTGGTAAATCTATATTTGCATTCGATTTTGTGGTATTACTTTTTTTTATTTGAGCTTTCAATTTAGAGTAAATCAAGCTGAAGATGAATTTTTAGGTAAAATTAAAAAAAAAATTGGTCCCTAGGTCTTAATATTAGCTGCTTTATGTCCTTTAAAATGCATCGCGGCCAAAGCCCGGCTCCAAAAGTTTTTTTGTCACTTAAGTCGTTGAAAAAAATTGAAAAAGTAAAAAAAATAACATATTTCATAATACTCATATTTAATCGAAAAAAAAAATTTGTTTTCTGTTGGTGATGTAGATTCACCAGTTTTCTACTTGTAATATGAGTTTCAGAAAATCGTTTACATTCTTAAGTTGAATACCAGATTGCTGGCACTCTTATGGTGTGTTTATAAAATTGTAGGATTTCATTAACTAACGAAACCTGATGATTATTGAATTGAAATAGGCTATTTATCTTTTACTTTAAAATTAATGAAGAAAATGCCTAAAACAAGCTTAGTATTTTTGATTATGTATTCAAACAATTGGAGAGACTATCTGAATCCTAAAGTACATACATACATACCATTATGTATGTTTTTTAAATTTTTTTTCTTTATTCATTGCTTTAACGGTTACACAATTTGGGCATTTTATGACCACCATGCTAGGCACATGCCAGAGTTTTGTATAAAATGCTGACGATAAACAAGAAATGTATAAAATATAATACATGTCTTCATTCTAATTTTTAAACATTTTCGCCATTGAAGTGGAGATCTTTATTTTAGGCTTCTCATTTGTTTACCTACTTCACGTCAAATGTTATCCGAATGCCACGGTTAGTATCTCTTACTAATGAGTTTGATTTCTTTTTATTTTCAGATTTGATACTGTAGACATTTCCATCGCAGTCTCGACTGAAAAGGGACTGATCACACCGATAGTGTTTGGTGCCGAGAGCCGCGGCCTGTCCGACATCTCCAAGACAATTAAGGCGCTGGCCGCCAAGGCGCGCGACAACAAACTGCAGCCCGCCGAGTTCCAGGGCGGCACCATTAGCATATCCAACCTGGGAATGTTCGGTAAGTTGTCTTTCCATATGTTTGTAAATTATCTTATTCATAAACTGCCATAGGTATTCGTAATCTGTGATACTCATCATGTTTCATATTCATAAATTCATATCCATAATCTTTGATAATCATAATGTGTCATATTCATAAACTGCCATATTCCTAAATTGCCATATTCATAAACTGCCTTCTTCATAAACTGCCAAGTTCATAAATTGTCAAATTCATAAATTACCAAAATCATCATTTGTGTTACTCATACCATATTCATAAACTGACGTATTAATCGTCAATGGTACTGATAAAATGTCATATCCATAAAAACCAAACTGCCAAATTCATCATCTGTGTTACTTATAAAATGCCGTATTCATAAACTGCCATATCATAATCTGTCATATTCATAATCTGGTTTATTCATAAACTGCCATATTCATAAACTGCTATATTCATAAATTGCCAAAATCATCATCTGTGTTAATCATAAAATGCCACATTAATAAACTGCCATATTATTCATCTGTGGTATTAATAAAATGCCATATCCATAAACTACCATTCACGAATTGCCAAAATCATCATCTGTGTTACTCGTAAAATGTCATATTCATAACCTGTCATTTTCATACTCTGTGATATTCATAGTGTCAAATTCACAAACTGCATATTCATAAACGGCCGAATTCATTAACTGTGTTACTCGCAAAATACCATATTCATAAACTGCCGTACAGTGGTGCCATATTCATAAACTGCCATTATTAATCTGTGATACTCATAAAGTGTAATATTCATAAACTGCAATAAATATTCATAATGTGATACTCATAAAGTGTCATTTTCATAAATTGCAATAAGTATTCGTAATCTGTGATACTCGTAAAGTGTCATATTCATAAACAGCAATAAGTATTCATTATCTGTGATATTTGTAAAGTGTCATATTCATAAACTGCAACAAGTATATTCATAATCTTTGATATTCATAAAGTGTCATATTCATAAACTGCAATAAGTATTCACAATCTGTGACGTTATATATAAAGTGCCTCATTATTCGTATACTGCCGTATTCATAATAATCTGTGATGCTGATAAATTGCCATATTCGTAAACTACAATATTCATAATCTGTGATACTCATAAACTGTCACATTCATAAATTGAATTTTTATTGTAAATTATCATACACATAAACTGCAATTCGAAAATATAAACAACCATATTTGCAATCTCTCATATCAATTGATGAAGTAACTGACATATTCATGAAATGTCATTTTCTTAAACTGCCTTATCATTCTAAGGCTGGCTTTACATTCGTAAGTTTTTTCCCGTAATTCGCTCGTGTAAGCGAATTATGGCCAAATTACCAATGTAAACGACACCAAAAGTCAATTAACGTAATTTAAAGCATGTTACAGAACTTCTTCTTCCGGAAGTTTTTTGACAGGTCTAATCGCGTCCGCGCGAAATTACAGCCTTCTCACAGCTTATAAAATCAGTTTGATAAGCTGAGGGACTTTTTGTAAGAAATAGTACCAAAATGCGCCGTTGCGAAATGTCAAAAATCAAAAGACATTTGTTTTTATTAGATTATTTTCCTATAAAACTAGTATTTATTTCCACTTATTTGAGTTTTCTGAAAATGAGCATCCTTCTATTCAATTATCGGTCCAAACCTTTATAATCTCAATATTTCTGTTTTTAAAATTACGTATTTGAATACGAAGTCGGTTGCTGTCGGCAGCTGTCAGGTAGCTGTCATTCGAATAAAATGAAAGAAATCCATTAATTTTCGCCTTTGACGGCAAAAAAGTGCGTGGAGAATTGTTTAATTAAAGCCAAAATCTATTTCAGCACTTTATTTGGTCCTTTTCGACTTTATTGACAAAATCGCGTAAATTTGACAGTAGCAGGTCGTTGTTGCAAGGAAGCCATCTTACCGCAAATAAATTTACAGATGTAAACGGTCGCATGAGCAGTTACACAGGTCGAACTTCCGAAACACTTCCGTGATCATTAATTACCACAAGTCAGATGCATATGTAAACGCTCCTGGGAGTGGCCTGTCAAAATCTTACGTAATCCGTAATTTTAAATTACGAGTGTAAAGCTAGCCATAAACTGCCATGTTCATAATCATTGGTACTGATAGAGTACAATATTGAAAAACTGCAATTTTCACAATCTGTAATACTGAGACTGTATTATTAGTAAATAAATGAAAAGAAAATACTTGGTTAAAATATTGATACTAGTGTTCGCTCAATGGTCGAAATTCGACCATAATTAATTTAATGTGTGATGTTTTTTTTATTGATTGAATGTATTTTTTATGCATAATTAAAAAAAAATATTAGCATTCTGCACTCCTTCTCTATTATATAAACTATAAGTGTGCGAAATTTCATACTCCTCCGCCTGCGCAATTTTCGTAAAAACGGGTAGAAAGTTTTTGCTTCATGTATACTGATGATGTTTTCACTGTCTACCGGTTTCGTTACCTCCGTACCATCATCAGCGGAAAAAAAAATTATTAGTTGTAAACTGCCTAATTATGTCTATGCTACCACATTCACAATCTGCCTCAGTGTATATAAACTGCCATATTCATAAACTGCCATATTCATAAACTGCCATATTCATAAACTGCCATATTCATAAACTGCCTTATTATGCATAAACTGCTATATTCATAAACTGCATTATTATTTGTAAACTGCCTTATTATTTATAAAGTGTCATTTTCATAATCTGTGATACTTAGTTTGATTTTATCTTATCTACTACGTATGTAATATATTGAATGTGTTTTAATTGGTGTTTCTTAGAATTTAGATCAGAGGTTTCCAACCTCATCCGGCTTGTCACTTCTTACTTCTGTTTTACTTCAAGGTGTTCCAAACATTGCTTTCTGATCTAAAAAAAAGTTTTTTTTTAACAATATTATCAAAATAACAAAAATACTATGAATCCATCAATTATTCCTATACTATTTCCAGCGAGAGATTGTATGTGACATCATCATTCCAAAATCTTATTTCTTTTTTGTTTTCAAATAAGATGCATGAGAAGGAAGAGTATAAACGTTCATACGAGCTCTCGCTGGGTTTAATTACTAATTGAATGGTTCAAACGCAAGATTCTAGCATAGTATACTTACGACTTATTTGAATTCATTAAGTAAATGTAATTTTCAAATTCTTCAGGGGTGCGTGGGCCGAAAGAGTTTGGGAAAGGGGTCCGTTGGCCAAAAGAGTTTGGGAACCACTGATCTAGATACATAGAACATTATTAGTATTTTCTTTCTTTATTCCAATATCAATATGTTTTTCTTTTATCATTTATACTTTTCATCTTTTTTATAAAAATTTACTTTATGCTGAAACTTCACTAGTTTGCAACCCAGTACATGCGCTATATTATCAAAAATGTGTATAGAACTGTTTTGTTTTCCTAAATAAAGTCAATTTAAAAAAAAACTTGTTAAGTGTCATAATCTGCCATTTTCATAAACTGTCATTTTCATAAACTGTCATTTTCATAAACTGTCATTTTCATAAATTTACCATAATTTTTCTGTCTCGGAAACTAAAGGGATCCTCAATTTGTAGAACTTTAAAACATTTTAATATGCTGCCAAATAATGATATTAAATTCCATATTTTACCCTTTTTTTACCCTGTGAATAATGAGCATAACTGCATCCCGTCACACAGAAATATGTGCGTTGGTGATTATTAATGTTTCGAAGTGTAATTATTGATGTTTTATATCATAACATGTGTCTTGCCTACGTAAATGTCAGATAATTTATTATGTTAACTCTGCCTATGTAATACGGTCAAGGGTTAATAAAAACACGCTAGTCAACAAAATTGTTTTATCAAGGACAAAAATCAATTCTGAATAAATTAAATTCCTGCTATTAAATTGGTTCTAGTATGGTCTGTATGTGCAAAAACACTTCTCAAAAACTGGCTTCATTGTGTTGTCCACAATCAAGAGCAAAAATAATCATTTTAATAATTTATACATATTTGTTTTGTTGAGAAAGCTGTCTTAATCCAAGAACAGGTTTATTCCCATTATTACGTAAATATTTCAATGTATCTTTTTCATTTTAGGTGTGACTTCTTTCAACGCCATTATTAATCCTCCGCAGTCTTGCATTCTTGCTGTGGGAGGAACACAGGAGAGGATTGTTCCTTGTAAAGAGTCTGAACAAGGGTAAGAAATTAACAGTTTCCT
Organism: Glyphotaelius pellucidus; assembly: GCA_936435175.1. Lineage (NCBI taxonomy): Eukaryota > Metazoa > Arthropoda > Insecta > Trichoptera > Limnephilidae > Glyphotaelius > Glyphotaelius pellucidus. The sequence continues at coordinate 6,287,032 of OW386537.1, read as the reverse complement.
TCAAGTTCCTATCAAAATGGTATTAATTATTAATGCATTACAACTTCAGATGTGATTGATGTGTGTATCATTCTAAAATAAAAATACATAGTTCTTTTTATTTTCAGTACATATAATGAATGTATAATGTAAACTTGTTATAAATAAAATAATGATGATAATGTAGCAGCAAGCTACTAGAATAATACGAGCCATTTGCAGCTCAGCCTAGAATGTTCGTAACACCCCTGCTATACATATTGTCAAATTTTGTTATTCACAACAATGTTTCTTTCAGATGGAAAAAGGCTGACTTCATGAACGTAACCCTCAGCTGTGACCACCGCGTGGTGGATGGAGCAGTGGGCGCACAGTGGTTGATGGCCTTCAGGAGTTTCCTCGAGGATCCTACCAACATGCTTCTCTGAGAACCACAGAACTCCGACTAGACCACTATTCGGAAAGAACTTGCTCAAATGCAAGGGCAATGAAGCGCAGTTCCCAGGATGACACCACCCAAAATCATAGGTTTTTAAGTCAACACTCAATTCTTGACATCGTAGGCTATTAGAAACATCGGTGAATGATCATCTTCATCATCTGAGAACTCCTCTTCTTTTATACATTTTTTCAGTAAACATCGTAAATTAAATAGAAATAACTTTGTCACTGCCGGGAAATCTAGCATTTTAAAAAATTGAGATTTTAAGTTTATACAGCACAATTATTATTGATCACATCTGTGAATATTCTAAGTGACTTTGGTAAGCATTCTAGATTGAAATTTGGCTTTAAAAGCTATCTGGAACTTTTCCAAAGTCACTAGAAAGACATTTACAGCCAACAACTTTTGGCTTTTTTTATTTATTTAGTATTTAATATTTATTTTATGTGAAACATCTGATCATGAATTAAACAGTATAATTGACATAATGTCGAACTCTGGTGTACATAAACATTTTTTATTATAAAAGGTGAAACAACATGCATGTATGATGACAAAGAATTTAAATCTCAAGTACTTTTAAATTGTATTTTTTTTTTTCATTTTATGGAAAGTTGATATATTTTTGAATCTTCTGTTGATAATTTTGAAATGTTTATTATAAAGAACCCGTTCTGGTTAGGTTCACCTGTAAATATGTAGCAAGCTTTACACAAACTGTTAATGCATCGTGTGTTGCCATGATGTTCACTTTTATATTATTGTTTGGAAATTGTATGCAAGCAAATTGTCACATCGTTGTTGCGAAAGTTACAACATTGTTAATGATATATTAAATTATGAATAAAAATGTTACTACAAATTTTGAAAATTGCATTCTAGGAATGCAGTCAATTTTATAACATTTGAGAGTCCATGATATGTTATTATTACTCGCAGGTAAACTGGTTTTCATAAATAATGAAATAGGCACTTTTATTTTTTATTTAAGTGCTCAGGTCAATTATTTATACCTGTTAATTATAATGGTGTAAGTGCACTGGAGTACATGCTTGTAAATTTGTATGATTAAACAAAAATTTTGACTTTAACAGTTTTAAAAGAGTTTTTACTATTCTCATCGTCGATTTCCGGCTCCTAACCAATCTACTCCAGTTCTCAGACCTTTCCATCCTTCTTTGACCTTCCACGCAGTCAGTCCACTTCTTCCTTCGTCTGCTTCTGAGTTACTTTATGGGACACCTACCACCGAAACCTGCGCCAGTTGAATTTGGACAGCTGTTGAAACAATGTTTCACCCACCCCAAGCAATTGGAATAATAATAATATTTAGATAGCACGGTTTTTGTGAAAAATCACCGCAAGGGCACTGTACAAACTTATAATATATTTCTAAAATCTCACTTCCAACTACAGGTAACCCCCGTTCATTGCGACCCCGGTGGGTGCGGATTCGTTATAACGTGGCTTCGACACATTCCAGGAGTCGTCACAATGTGTGGTTGCACGAGCGAGCCATTTTTCTTTTTCGTTCACTCACATAATGCACCTGTACATATACGTAAATTCATGAGCGCGAGTGAGACAAAATATGTAATGCTGGTACGCGTTTTGGGTCAATCAGAGCACGCTCCATATTTTTATCCCTTTGTACGATTTAAAATGTCAAACAGACAGAAAGAAGAGAAAAACAAGAGAAAGTGAAAAATCGGTTAAGAAAAGAAACTAAAAATAATCGACGCATTAGAAAAAGATGGTAAATTTGTAGTTGTGGGTGGGGACTTCAAATTGCCTGAGTCTACAGTGCAATCAATTGTGCAGTAAAAAGACAACATTATTAAAGGTTGGTGAAAGCGTTACTCCGATTACAGCGACAAAAGTTTTGCGAGCCGAAAGTTTATTGATGACCTAAATCAACCTAATGACTTTAAGCACCCAAATAATTATGAATAAATCTGAAGGCTTTGGGAACATTTAAAATGGAGGAGAAGAAGTTTTTAAAGCAAGTAAAGGTCAGTTTGATCGGTTTAAAAAACGATTGAACTTGCATTGCCTTGAAATGATTGGCAAATCGGCTAGTGCAGACGTAGAATCAACTGAAAAGTGTTTTTTTTTTAATCCCCCATTGATCATGGAATTTTGCTTATCGCGGCCATGTCCGGAACGCATCTCCCGTGATCAACGGGGGGGGGGGGGGGAGGGCTACCTATACAAACTAGACAAATTAAAAACAACTTATGGCTACAAGTTGCATCCACTGGTTGATCAATCGCTGATACGAAAATATATGTTCAATGGTTTGACCAAGGAATGCGATGCTGCCTAAAAATGTACATAAGCTGTTTATTCATACTTTGTACGGACAGAAAATATACAGGACCATACTTACCTGGGTATGATACATGAATATTTATTTTTTAAAACTACAACTCCTTTCAGGAAACATAATATTTATGTGATATATGAGGAACTGCATAAGATCATATTTAAAATTAAAGATATGAATAAAAATTGCATGAAAAGTGCTTAAATTCGATTTTTCAGGTATTTCTGTATCCATCACTGCTGCTTGTGCTTTTTTTTTGTCCCACCGTGGTTTATGTGTTAACCACTTGAGTGTTTTTTGGCATATTATGGCACTTTTGCAAAATGTCTTGAGCGATTCGTTGCCATAATATGCCAAATTTACCTAACTTTAGTATAATATATATATATATTTTTTTAATATTTCTGCGTTATTAGGAAGCTGAAATAATACTTTACCACTTTATCAGTAGGTGTCTCAAATCGATGTACCAAATAAATATGTAGTGCATTAAAATTTTGACAATTCGCAAACCCAAATTCTATAAAATATTTTTTCATCCTTGAATCTGTGATTATCAAGTGGGCCATACAGAACCGGAACAAATACGTAAACCGGATTAAGTAACTCTCAAGGCAATTTAATAAGATTAATACTTGGTCATGTTATGAGGCACAAATAATACAAGATTACAGTTATTGATAATCCAGGGGACCATTTGAAAGACTTAGGGATCGAAGATATTCAACCTCATAGGAAAAGGAACCAGATGATGATGAAAAACATCAAAATAAATAGTTTTTTAACTGAAATAAAACAATAACTTTGTTTTATTTCAGTTAAAATGTCAAACTACAAAGTGACTGTTTTCTACCGAAATATTTTTTTACTGGATTAATCGGACCAACGTGCTACACATATTTCTCAGAAATGCACTAAAGGCCACAAAAACATTCATTGGGTGTTGGTTCTATTTATGCTAACAAATCGAAAGTAGGTGTACGGTCTACAATCTTATCTCCGTAGTTGGGGGTGTCGCTATCGTCAATATGCATATTGAATGTACCAAAAATCTACTGATTAAAAAATTTGTTCAGCCGTCGGTTTCTTTTTTTGCCGCCTGCAGAGATAGGTATGTAAATCTGTAGCCATGACCACATTAAGTAGCGCTATACAATGTAAGTATGTTGATCAGAAGAGCTACTCTCTATCTTTTGTGAGAACAAGATCGTTCTTCCGCGAGATGTCTATGATTTTCTACGGCTGTTAAATGAATAAATAATCATGCAGTCAAGCAGTTACTATGGGACAAAAACAAGGCTTGACCCCCCCCCCTCCTTTCCCATTTTCTGTACGTACCTACAAATTATCAAATACCCTGACACCTACCGGCAGCAGCCGAAAACTTGTTTATCTTTGTACAAATTCAAAATTTATGCAAAACCGTTTTCTGTCATTCATTATGTTTTTAAAATTGTACAAAATAATAAATAAAACATCGGAGGGGCGTAGAGTGTCTGGCGGAGATGGGACGATGTGGCGACACGCAAGGCGCAACAGAACGCCGGCGCGTTCTTACTCTCTGGTCGGTCTAATTCCGAGAATTCCATTGAGATTTTGGAATTGGGCTGAGACTTGGCAAGGGCTCAAGCCCGCCAGTGGGCCCTTTAAATACAGACCTAAAAGCTCTGGACCGGCAGATATCCAGCATCCATCGCCATCAAGACATCTCCGCCTGCCCCGCCTTCTCCGATCAACAACTGGAAACTTGGACTTCTTTCTCCTGGCTGACCTACCTCCCCGAAGACACCAGTACAATTACTCGATCGCCCTTCTCAAGGCGTAGGTTTCCCCCTACCTTCCTTCCACCCTGCCTTCGACCTGCTACCCATCTTTTCCGAGTTTCCTCCATTTTTCCCTTTCTCCATTTTTCCTCAATTTTCTCCTTTTTCTCCCCTTCTTTCCCTATTTTTCTTTCTTTTTCCCTTTTTTTTCCACCTTTCTCGGTCCCTTCCCACAACATCGTCTGTGCAGCTGGCGACTACAGTGCCCGTTCCGTACATCCCCCTAAACCTCTCCTTTTGCAATTTTGAACCAAGTCAGTTTGAGAGCTCTAAAATTTCAAGGTTTCCGTTTATAAATAATGAACGGATTGCAATCTTTAGAGCACAGGCGTCGGGTGAGAATGCTATCCATGTTCTACCGGTATTTCAATGGAAGATGCTCTAAGGAACTAGCGTCATTGATCCCTTCGGCACCGGTGCATAGTCGGGAGACACGCCAAACGCGCGCCCAACATATGTATACGGTTGACATTTGTCACATGAGAACGGGTCGTTTTTTCGACTCGTTCTTGAGTTCAACAGCTCGGCTATGGAACGATTTGCCGGCTTCTGTGTTTCCTCCCTCCTAAAACATGGGTCTCTTCAAACCAATGTTCATTCCTTCCTCTCCTCAAATAGACCCTCCACACAGCATCCCAGATGACATAGGCCCTGAGGGAAATTATTTTCCTCAGGGCCTCCTGTGTAAAAAAATCGCCTATTGTAAAAAAAAAGCTCTAATTTTCGAATTTTGTTTATAACTGTGTGTGAACTCGCTCTAAAGCCAAAAGGAACCGATTCCAAAAATGGCCATTTGCTTCGAAAAATAATATCGGACATTCCAGTATTTCATTTTGAAAAATTTTCCGTTTGGATGGACATTTATCTTTTTCATTTTGTTATTTGGAGTTTGGAAACTTTTCACGTTGGAAAACTTTTGATCCTGAAAAAATTTCTTTTGAGAAAATCGGAAAGTTGGTCGAAAAATAGGTCAGGATTTAAAAAAAAACTAGTTTAGCTTTTTAAGTTTAGAAATTGTCCACGATGAGAAATTTTTTATTTTTATGAAAAAAATTCTTCCGAAAAATTGGAAAATAGGAAAATTTTACCAAGAAAATTGGAAAATAAATGGAAATTTTTTATAAAAACTTCTAACATTTATCTTTTGATTTTGTTATTTGAAGTTAGATAACTTTTCATGTTGGGAAATTTTTTTGATATTATTTGAGTTTGGGAATTTTCAATGTCGGAAAATTTTTATTTTTCTGAAGAATTTCTTTCGGGAAAATAGGAAAATTTCAGCTCATGAATTGGTTGGAAAATGGGTCGGGAATTTTTTGTAAAAACGTTTAGACATTTATCTTTTTGATATTATGTGAAGTTTGGAAACTTTTTATGTTGGGAAATTTTTGATCCTAGAAATTTTTATTATTCTGAAAAAATTACTTATGGGAAAATCGGGAAGTTGGTCGGGAATTTTTTTAAGGACATTTATCTTTTTGATTTATTTGAAATATTGGAAAGTTTTCATTTCGGAAAAACAATTGATTCTGAAAATTTTTATTTTTCAGAAAAAATTTCTTTTTGAGAAACCGGAAAATTTGTCGAATTGAATGTGTCATATTTTTTTTTCTTTAAGAACAAATATTTTTAAAATGTGGTTTACTGTGTTCTATACATTCAGTGTCATTGCATTTTAAAATAATATTTAACAGGTACATTGGTGTTGCTAGCCTACAAATTTTGAAGTTCTGTTTTTAATATTTTCTTTTTCTTGACTATGCCTACTAGACAAGAACACGAACCTACTCGGAGTGCCGTGTTAATATTGTGGTACCTACGCCCTAATAGATTTCTAAATTCAAACAGCTGTCAAATAAAATCTAAATGACAATAGTAACTATGGTTACTTCACATTATAGATTATATATCTGTAAAGTTATTGCCACGATTTTCGTTGGATAGATTTTAAGTTATGGAAAACAACAATGTAGAAGCGATTGACCTTACTGAACCCGAGGCTCCTCGTGTCCCTCTGCCAGATATTGTGCAAGGCGATGGAGACTTCAAGTTTCCCAATGGTGACCATTACGTGGGAGGATTTGAAGCCAAGAAAATTTCTTTAACTGTGACCAAAAATGGTAAAAAAGTACTGTCTTTATAAAGGATGCTTTGAATTTTTCGATTACCCCCTAAAACTTAAGATAAAAATACATTAATTTGTGAAGAATTCTGAAGATGATTAGGACACTCTGAGGTAGGGATTTTCGAAAATCTACACAATTCTACTTGAAAAGCTCATCTATGACTATTGATCAGAGGTTCTAAACTTGTTTGAACTCATTGCCCACTACTCATAAAAGTATAATGTATTTTTCTTCAATGCAGGCGAAAATATTACTGGTTCCAAGGCTCAAGGACAAACCAATAAATGCTGTTGATTCTTCGATCTCGAAAAGAAAGATTCCAAATAAAAAAAATGATTTTTATGAAACGGAAACCTTTAAATTGCATCAAACGTAGATCTCAACAAAAAGTGCGGAATTTTTGCATCGGGTGGCTATAATAAAGTGTGTCTGCCGCCCAAAATTATATTAAATTCGCCTCATTAATTAAGTTGATATCGTAGCGGAGCGCTAGTGATCTCGTTCGAGAGGCGGAACTATAAAGTTTTGTCCCGACACAGTTTAGTCGCCATCATGCGTTGGAACGTGAGGAGCATGCGTTTGCCGTTGAGGCATACTTTTCGAACAGATGTTCTGTGATCGCAACCCAGCGCGCCTACCACGTGCGCCGATCTTCAAAAACTAAATTAAACAAAATTTTAGGTATGTGCCTACATTATAAAAAACAAATAAAAAAATTCTGATTCATACAATTTTATTAAGGTTTGGTTTATGTTTTTAAGGTTTTATTGCGTTTAAAAAAATGAATTTATGCTGCCGCACCCTAAAGGCACGCTAGGTTGCAATCACAGAACATCCGTTCGAAAATAGGGCCTCAACGGCAAACGCACACTCCTCACTGTTCTAACGCATGATGGCGACTAAACTGTGTCGGGACAAAACTTTATAGTTCCGCCTCTCGAACGAGATCACTAGCGTTCCGCTACGACATCAACCGACTGAATGGCGCGCATTTAAAAAAAGGAAGTTATGCTGCCGCACCCTATATATTATACCAAAAAACTCGGCATCCAGAGGTTGGCCATTTATTTTCGGAAACCCGCAGGAAGACAGCACCGCATAAAGCAGAACTGCGACACCAAATTCTGGAAATATAATTATCTAATCTAATCGCACGGTAAACCGACTTTCCAGGTTACGGAGAATACACAACATGGGACGGACACGTGTACAAAGCTAATTGGGTCAACGACCAGCTGATACCGAGTGAAGATATCATCATTGAATTCTGCGACAGTTCAAAATACCACGGATCAATGGAGAACGGACAATATTCTGGCTGGGGGACTTATTCCTTCCCCGACAAAAGCTCTATCCAGTGTATTTTCAAGGAAAATGAACCGACTGGGGATGTTATGTTTGTTGACAGACAAGATGTTTCCTGGCTCGGAAGTAATCGGAATAATAAAGTAAAGCTGCTGCGCATGAATATATTTCATTCTTCTTGTCCTAAGAAAACTGTTGAAAGCATTCCAGAAGAAATCGAGGAATTGGATAGAGATACATAAAAATAATTTATGTTTAGGAACCTATCGATTTTCACATAATCAAATGATTAAATAGTATGCCATTTTAAAAGTTTTTACGTAAAACAAATACATACCAATCTTTGAAAAGTGTTTGAAAACATATAACTTGGCGTACGTTCGTACTTAAAATAGTGCAGTTTCCACTTATCAAGATAATTTTTGAAAATGAAAAAAAGTTATACCACAAAATCGACTCCAAATGTGATCCACGGATTCATCAGTAGTCTGTCAATTAAGAGTAGAAATATTAAAAATGGAACTACAAAATTTGTAGGCTGGCAACACCAATTCAACGAATATATAGAATGAATATATAGAACCCTGTAAATCACATTTTAAAAATATTTTTTGTTTTTAAAGAAAAAAATTAAAATCTAAGAAGTTGTTAAGGTACCTACTTAATGACATAAATTTGATTAAATGGTGTTTTACAAAGTGATCTACAATAAGTAGCATAATTTAACAATAGGTAGAAAGGAAGAATCATCAATGGTGAGTTTAGTTACACTACTTTTAGATCTGAATGAATTAATATACCTATTCAGATCTAAAATTAGAGATATGATCAAAATTGCAAAGGTATAATATACCTAATTTGCAACTCTAATTTTGAGATCAGTGGTTATCTATATTGCAATGAAAAAATAATTTTCTCACTTTTATGCCTTTTTAATTTTTTACAAAAATGAAGGTTAGAAAGCTTTTCACCATGTGTTATATTTTTAGTATTGCCATTTGAACAACAATGGCGACCTCCTATGTTTTCTACTCTTATTTGACAAACTGTACGTGCTTCCAAACACCGGAATAGGTAAGTTCCCCAAGGTTCATAGAAAATGCTTTTAACAAGGTTAGCTTATACGGGCCTTTTTCGAAAAAACACTCGGAATCCATCCCCCCCGTTGCGGTGCAAGGCGGTGTTCCGAGAGAGTACGGCTGGAGAAGTCAAAGGGATTTTTTCAATCACTCTCTCCCGATCCGGCCTGCCATGCAGCAGGTGGGCAGATGCATCCGCCACCAAGACCTGGACGAACCTCACCCCATGAGCCCGGGTACCCCTGCTAAGTCACCAAACGTAGCGAACCACTTGGTGTAACCTATGGCAGAGGTGTTGGTTATCCAATAAATGGTTCCTGGGGCGGCGGTACCCATACCCGCCTCCCATTGCGATGAATATAAAATTGTACCGAAATAAAATTTAATTAGTGAGATTTTACAAAAAACGAAAAAAAAAATCATTAATAACATTTTCATAAAAAGAAAACAAGAGGTAGGTAGGTACATATTTTTTCAAGTGTTCTAAAAATCACAATATTCAAAATTGGGTGGCCATCTTACTTTTTCATGACATTTGAATTCGAAGTGTTACAAATCTAAAAACAAGTCGTCGCGGACAGGAACTTTTGTATCTTATAACTTTTGTATCTTATCATACTATTTTTATGGTAAAATTATTAACGAATGTTATTATTATGTAGTTAATTATTAATTATGTCTATGTCACCATGTGCGAATTTTATTACCATTCATGAAATAAAGCATTTATTTTTTTGCTTGTTTTTACCATAATAGTTCTACAATTCGAAAGAAACATACAAATATGATTAAATCGCGAAATAACTACAGCAAATATGATTAAAGACATTGTAGTATCATGTTTTTTTCGTTTTCATACAGGATGTGTGAGTAGGAAGATTTCTATGAACGGCCTTTAGGACGATCGTCGATGACATGCATACATCCATTAATGCGATCACTCCCCGGAACTAATATACCTTCCTCGTCTGTAGGAGTTCATTTCACAGATTAGCTACTTTTTCTATTCCCGCGGAAACGGCTCGGTGCGCACACGGCCGAATTATAAATTTATGACGCCAACAATATTTCTATTTGAAATTCTGATCAGAAATGCGTTTGAGAAGATAACCAAAGAAAATGTTTAAAAAAATACCTTTATTAATTAGGGTTAGTTGGGGTCAGGTGGTCGTAGTATTCTAATTAAAAAATATAAATTATTTCGTAGTGAATTATTTCTGTATTTTGAATTAGTGATACAGTTAGATAAAATATATAAATATGATTTTTATTTATTTATTTATTTCTATTCTTGTACATACACTTTACAAATAATTACATAGTTTACATAGATAATAGGTTATTAATAAGAAAAAAAAACATGTTAAAGATCCGTAACTGTATGTAAATAGGTTAGTCGTAGTGTTTTGTGAACACCTCACTAGGCGAACCTATGCTGAGGTGTTCCCATGTTTGGGATTAAGTGCTATTCTGTCGACCTAAGTAGAAACACTGTAACCTCCTTGATATTGTCAAGAAGGGCACTGTGGGTCGACCCATGACGGCAGTATCCTACACATAAATTAAAAGATTAGTTTCGGTGGGGATCTATATATACAGTTGTTCTTAGAATCTAGATTATGAGTAAGATAAATAATTGTCTTGATAAACGGTAGATATATTTTTCTATGGACCACGCGCCAATGGTATAATCACGGATATTGTGGTAATATTTTCTGTCTCGAAACAAAGTTTATTTAATTATATTTTTTTTATATTTGGGATGGGTTATGTTTGGTTAGGTGTTAAAGCGTAAAATGATCATTTCTTGTAAAATGTTAATTTTTAAAAATTATAAATATGCGGTTCTTTTCTCCTAATCATCATTTCCTTTGGAGCGGGGTCACCAAGACTACCTGAAAAGAATGCGCTAGATTTAAGCAAGGGGTCAAAGGAGGGATATACATTTTACGTTTCTATATTTCTAAGAAGGTATTTTTTCGAACCAGTAAAATAATGGCATGGAACTCAGTGGAACTTTTTTTTAAATTCTAGTTGAAGAAAACATTTCAATTTATTTTTTTAACCAAATTAGTTTTTCATGAAACACAAATTACTTATATCTATATTACGTTAAGACTGTTATGTTAAAAATAATTTTTAATTGAAGTACATGCCTGAAGCTTTAATATCCATGTTGAAAACTTTTGATTTTTAAATGGGGAAAGCAGAACGAGCATAGCTATTCAGTCAACGAATATCAGGCGCAACGGAACAATGTTCGCAGCGCGATACATGTCTAAACTTTAGGCGCATGCGCAGACTATTGGGTCGCGTTCACAAAAAAAAAATACGGACCATTGTGAACTGGTTAATCGAGAACGCTTAAAAAATGCTTATAATTAGTTTGAAGACAATGCTTTTACCTATTTAATAATTAATTTAGTAATTTCCTTTGGCCGTCCTTGTGTGTGGTAGCGGGAATGGCTCGCCATCTCATTTCTTTAATACGAGTGAGGAAGAGGCAAGAAAATGATTACTATTTTCATTTGGAGGAAGCAGACATATGTATATCGTTGTTAAAATCTTTGTCTCACAATTAATTAGTGTGTAAGCATGTGTAAGAAAGAGTTGCAGTATTATTGTGATAAGGAACGTACGTTTATTGCCCTTTTTGTGACGTCGCCGGGACGTAAACGTGGGAATATTAAAAGCGCCTATTGTCGCCCGCGCTTTTCCACTTACCTACCGGAGACACCTCCGTTTATCTACGGAGCTGACAAAATTCGTGCTTAAACATGTTGAGAAATAAATTTTATTTTCGCAGGTTGGGAATCAACGTTTCTTCAAAAATGTAAAATATTTTATGTATAGAGAATTCATTGATAAAGACAAAGTTTCGGCTATTGTTTTAATGTTTATATTAAATTCTTCATCTTCTCATCAAAGTTACGTGACACGTTCTTACATTTACATAAACAACAAAGGTTGTAAAAATGATTTTTGTAGAATTTTTAAGAGGAATTAAATTCGAATTCATTCGAATTTAAATACCATTCTCGAATACTAAAATACTTACATAAAATTTTCGAATATTGTTCCTATCATACCGTTTTCATATCATGGCCAGTTCTTCTATCTCTTATCTATTTTGTTATCTTATCTATCATTATCACTATTGATATCATTGGGGTCACATTATATCAGCGCTCCGCAACCTTTCCCCACCCACAAACAGCATAGCAAAATTCTTCCCGGAATTCCGCTGCAAAGTACAAATTATTTGAAAAATAAGGTTAGATAATACAAAATTTCATTTAAGTATTCTTTTATTGAATAAATGAACAACTTAAGAACTATACCAGGCACACTATATTAGATATTAGGCACACCTTTTTTTCCTCAAATCGGGATAATTTCTCAAAAACTCGCCTGTCTTGACATGGGAACTTCCCAATGAGACAGACATACCATAGCATTTTAATGTTTGTTATCAAGTGCCTAATCTTGTTAAAGAAAAAAGGTTTCGTATTCATAGCGGAGATAAACCATTCTCGTATAATGACATTGAGTTCATCTTCACGAAAATCTAATTTACAACGCACTAAAAAACCCTTTCAGACCTGAATTAAAACTGGCAGAACATATTTGATTTGGGATAACAAATGGTAGTTTTTTTAAAAATAATTTTTAATAATGTTTTTTAATACTTTTGAAGTTATTGGTACTTTCATTTGAAAGAACATTAGAGAAGCTCAATATCAAAGTAGGACGTAAGCCATTTCGATTATTTTTCAGTAGAGTGAGTTTTTTGTTTCGAATAGGCCGGTATAAAATATCGGAAATTTTTTTCTACCCGCATAATCCTTGCGCATAAAAAATCACAAGCCATACATAGCGTTCTGTTATTTAATACTCTAACTATTTTATTTTTAAATTTAAAAATGCTTATGTCTGCTTTTAATACTGAAACGAGAGAAGTGATTTACTTTAACGTCTTTTCTTCTGCTCGTCGTTTCCAATTTTCGGAGTTTATTACGCGCTTGCTAGCATTAGTAATCTCCATTTTATCGTATTTTGATCAATATTAAGCTGGAAAACTTCGATAAACCTTAAATTTCGTCCTAAAACTGTCAACCCACTATCAAATTCGGCGGTTGTTGCCTGAATGAAAGGCATTCAGGCAACAACCGCCGAATTTACAAAATAACAGCCGCCATGGCACTTTTTGTGTGACGCTTTGTATTACATGTCCGAGTTTGTTGTAAACATGAGTTGCAAGTGTCCGCCTTAGATACAAAATGCAAACTTTAACATGCGATGTCTTGTATTAATTGTCTGTTTTCGATAGATTTTCTCAGTTATTCAGTAACAGAATCAGACCTACCATCATAATCAACAAAATATGCATTTCAGAAAAGTGGCGATTTCCCACTTTGATACTGAGCTCCTCAATTTAGGTCTCAAAGGGCTATTTCTCGTAAAATGACAAATAATACACTCTATACCACAAACATAAAATTTTATCTAATTTTTATTAATTACATAAAACTTAAACATTCAAAAAATACCTTCAAAACTTACATTAAAAAAATTCAGTCGAAATTAACACAAACATCACCAGATACGTTTTTAGATTTTCACAGCCAACAGTATTTTAGTTATTTGTTTTTGAGGTGTTATGCCGTGTTGTGCTACCTCCTTCTTTAGCCCACGTTTCGGACAGCGTTAGAGTATCCATCATCAGCGTTACAGTGACACAATTACACATCTGCCCTGATGATGGACACTGTAACGTTGTCCGAGACGTTGGCTTAAGAAGGAGATAGCGCAACGCGGAATAATACCCCGAAAACAAATAACGACAAAAACAAACAAACATAACCTTTCAAAACCAACAAAAGAACAGCGCCCAAAGCCAGTTTTATACCAGAAAACAGTACAAAACTGGCGTTAAGTCAATTCAGTCAAGAAAACAGTAATTTTTTTTAGCTGTAGATAATGAGGAAAACATTCTGAAATCTATATATTATATATAGATTCACATATACACACGGTTCGAAAGAGTTAAAACAGATTTTTTAATCAGTTCTTACATTAGCTATATGGTCACGAAAATCGGTTTTAAAAGTGCATTCATGATAAAAAAAGTTGTATTTTTTTCAGAAAAATATACGGGTTCGGCGGATTTTTTTTTAATTGCAGTTATTCATGTAGATACGTACATAAAAGTCGCATGTAGAAAAATGCAAGCTGACTAACTCAGCAAAAAACTATCCCTATTAGTTGCTAAGTATTATGAAACTTAAGAATCAAAATAATAAACGTTATCTCCAGATAGACCACGTACAACGCACTAAAAATTGAAATGTAAACAATAAAGATTAATTTCAAGTTTAGCCGTTTTCCAGTTACGATCTAAATGCTGCGAACTATTTATTAATTTGTGAACAGAACCTGTTCTGCGGTCTTGGTTTATTGTATTTCGGAGAAGACCTTTTTTTCCACAGCGTAGCTCAACGGCACAGAACGATTGTGGAACCCTGCTTTACATGATACGGGCTACGTTTCGATTAGTAATATAAGTTTTTTTTTGCTGGCATGTTGTGAATTATGTTGCCAAAGAGTTGAAATAAAAAAAAATATTCTTAATGTCTGGTTCTTTAGTGAATTTTAATATATAATGAAAAGAAGAACTTCCGTAATTTTTATAATCTTCTTTTCAAACATATTATTTGCTTATTGTCAAGGTAAGCTTCCTTCTTTGATGATTTAAAACAAATATTAAAAAAAAATTGATTCGGGGTTGGTTGGGCGGTTACCAGTGACGACATGTGAGCATTTATTTGAGGGGGGCCTTTGAAAGTTCCCAGCGGTTGGCGTAACTTCGAGAGCAAATGGTGAAGGTGAAGGGCTGAAATGGGGGGAGGGGGGAGGGACGTTTAAAAATACATTATCATTTTCCTCCTGATTTAAAATTAGTCGTGCATCGTGCAAGAAAAGTGCATAGGATGAAGCGTAAAATTATTTTATTGGTTTATAAATGGATAAATAGTTTTTTTGTTATTTTTTCTACGGTGGTACTAAATTATTAGTCTGGGCGATGCTGAATTGACGGGAATTGAATTGAGGGAATAAGCAGTCGATATCGACAGCTTCAAGGAGCGAAGTTGAAGAAAATTATGTATTTATTTTATTTATTTATTATAAGAACTTTGTACATTTGTGTAGATTTTTGTGTTATTTCAACCGCCATACTAGGGGATGTCCCTGCGTTATGGAGGGTGAAGTTTACAGATTGAAAATCATTTATTTTATAGTGGTTGATAAATTAAATTATAAGTTATAAAATTATACAAATTAAGTTAAATTATTTCAAATATTATCATTTCTAAATGTATTAATAATTATATACTACAATTACAATAATAGTAGATTTTTTTAAATATTTATATTGAGGGATCAGTAGGATTTATCGGTCCAGTTAGGAGTTCTATCGAGCCGAACCCTCATATGAAAATATCTGGAGTCGGTGAATTATACTCCCATTTGGTCTCTGGTAGGTTGACATGTTGTTCTTGTATTGTTTTGTATTTGTTATACTTATACAATGCAATTGCATAGCGTGGATTGACTAGATGATCATTTGTGGAAAAGCGTGTGGAAAGGTTAAGTTTTTCCTGTGGGGAAGATTTAACCCGGACATAAAGTCTAAAGGACTATTATATAATTTAATTGAAGTAATAGTTATTAAATTATTTATTAATTTAACTTAATAATAAGGTAATATTATTATTATACTATTTGCAAAGTGGGCGGTTAACCAAATGAGTTTTGAGGGAACCACTTGTTTTTACCACAGAATAGTTTTATTGTCTGCAAAATTGCATTACCGCCAATCTCTCTCAAAATTTCCGGCAAAACCGTTGCGCGTGTCTTCGCGGTTCGTGTTAACTCTTATATTTTTCTAAATATTTGCTGTAATCTGACAGTTTTCTAGGTAGTTCTCAAAATTAAATTTTCCGGGAACCCGATGATAAATGTCTTCGTAAAAAATAATTAATAATGGATCTCTTGTCAGTAATGTGTATAATGCATGTGATTTAACAAGGATGTTTCAGGATGTACTCGACAGATTTTAACAAGAGATTCCTTAGATTATTTGGAGTAAAAATGTAGTTGGCATTTTGCTCTATGGTGACATGTTTAAACCAATTTATAAGCAAATTTTATAAAAAAACATAATGGCTTTTTGAGTGAGTCAAAAAGATATAATATTGTAGACTCGAGTTTAAAGTGATACTCAAAAGAATTAATAATCTGCTCTTTCATAGATGGCGCTAGTTGAATTATTTTACGAAAATACGCTATTTTGAAGTTATGCTTTATTAATCGCTTGCGCCCGTACGTACTCTATATGAATGTTAATAAATAGTTATCAATAATAATACACAAAATGTTATATTCTAGATATTTGTTTAAGAGGTTTCTCATAGATTGCACTTGTAATAATACAGCTGTCAATATTGCAGAGATTGAGACTTGGATAAATACGATTGCCAGCCCGAGGTCGAGGTCCAGAATCATTCCTACCGCTTTCTAAAAAAGCCACATAAGCTCATTATAATCAATCACCATGAAAGTTCAAAGAGTTTTGATGACCCCGTTTTTTTATTTAAAGAGTTTCTGAGACAACCCGGAGTTACCACACAAAAGTTGTATTGTTAATTTCATTTGTTACTCATTTATGTCTTTCCCCAACAGATGACCTGTACAAGAGCCTGGTATGCGCCGAGAAGGAGGATTGCTTGAGCTGTATTTCTGCCGCAGATTTCTGCTACTGGTGCGATGACCACCCCTTCATTCAGTCCAATAGGCCCGCTTGCAACTCGGAAGAAAGGTAAATAAATCACCACATTTTTGGGTTCCATGACAAAACAGAATTCTAAACATTCTGTATTTTTAAATAATTTTCAAATTTTTTGAAGTAAAACTTCATTAGCGCCGTTAATGACTTGAAATTCTGGTGAAACGGAAGTGCATCACAACTCAGTTCTACACAAATACTCGGTTCTAATATAACGCCATAAATTCGCGCTTCGGCGCGTGCCTTCCGTAGCGTAGTTGGCAAGGTGCCTGACAAGTCTCAGTTGCGATAAAGACAGACATCAAGAGAACGGGGAGTTCGAATCGTACAAAATCCAAACAAAAAACATTTTTATTTTGTGAAATCAATCTTCAAACCACTTTAAAAAAACAAGCAAAATAAAAGAAAGCGAAATATAGCGACTCTCTAGTTTAACTTCTAACGCGTGTGAATTACACACTCTGATTTTTATAGTTTTTGAGTGCTTTTATTATTACCATAACAATCCACGATGACGGTACCGTGACGGCATAAATAAAACATAAAACCTATGTTTTATTTATGCCGTAAATAAACTGAATACTGCATGCATGCGTATACGTTTGTGTATGTATGTTATGTTTGTGTGTATGTGTTTATAGGATTAATATGTTTTTATATGCTAATTGTGTTCATGCACGCATATTTATATACCCGTCTCAGAACAGACATCGTCTAGTGAGACGGGTTACAGACTTTTCTTGTATTATATTGTTACTGTAATAAACGCCCGGGTTGCCGGCAATTAAATTAAAATTAATTATGTTCTTTATCCTAACAACGCTGCAGCTCTTTCAAAAGAAGATATGCACAATGTACATAGGAATAATGTACAATGTACATTCCTTCAAAGGAAAAAAAGTAATAATTTTTTTGCATCTCCCACACACCGCACCTTGACGGTCTCCGTAGGCCCCTAAAATATTACTAGCCGATAATTTTGAAAGTATGGAATATAGTTACAACGATAATATAGAAGTGTGAGTAAATTACAAAAATTCAAAAACGTCAAACGTCAATGCGCTGATGCAAATGGTTTTGCTTTTATTCTTAAACTTTTGTTGTTAATAACTTTTTCTTTCACACTAAATAATAACAGTCGAAAATGA
Organism: Glyphotaelius pellucidus; assembly: GCA_936435175.1. Taxonomy (NCBI): domain Eukaryota; kingdom Metazoa; phylum Arthropoda; class Insecta; order Trichoptera; family Limnephilidae; genus Glyphotaelius; species Glyphotaelius pellucidus. The sequence goes on along the minus strand of OW386537.1, from coordinate 6,268,955 downwards.
GACAAACGGTGACGTGTGTCTGCACTCCCTCCAAAGGAAACATATAATCATTATCATACATCTCCCTCACAAGCATAAATAAAATTAACGCAATTCCCGTCGCCGTAGCTGAGCCGTAATATAATAGTAGGTACTTTGGAGAAAACCGACGTATATTGTGTCTCATCTTTTGTCTCCCATTATTTAGTGTGTGAAAAAGAACTGCAGCATTATAAGGATAAATAACATATATGTTTTATGCTTTTTGTATGCCATCACGGTACCATAATCGTGGCTCGTCACGGCAATAAAACCGCTCATTCATTCATTTAATCTGAGACCATTCAGTGTTAAAAGAATCCAAAAAGTCAGTTTGATGGACATCAAAAGTGATGGAGAGTCCTCAACCATATTGCATGCAAAAGTGTAATTCTAACTGATTAACAAAATATGATTTCGTTAACCCCTTTTAAAACACTTTCAAGCTTCTCTCTTGAATGGAATTTTGGAAAAGGATTTGTGCCTCTTTCTGAAAATGCGAGTCAGGTGAGCCCAAATGCTTTACACAATCAAACTTCTGTGTTTTTATTTTAACTTTATGATCAAATTGTAATATTTAATTAAAAGAAGACAATATGAGCGATTAAATACGCGTTAAGCAAATGTGGGTGGTTCTTAGTCGGAGTATGATAGTTAAAAATGACCGAATTGGATATCGACACCTTGGCGCAGTGGACAGCGCGTTCGCCCGAAAAGCGAGACGTCCTGGGTTCGAGTGTCAGAGGTGCCAATATCTTTTTCTGATTTTTCTGTTTCCAGATTTTCGATTGAGTTTCCCTCATATTGTCTACATTTAATCCAATATTACAAACTTCTATAACTCGGCTAAAAACAAACACAGTCTTACTTTCGTTTGAAAGAGGTAGGATTCCAATTTATGCCAGTAACACTTCAACATTCGTGGCTGCCGGAAATCGTGAACTGCGAAAGCGCTAAGTGAATCCACGTTTTTTGACTTCCCGGATTCGACACGTATCTATAGAAGGGATCATATCCAATCCAAGTGGATCCCCTATTCATGGTGCCCGACACTGCCAATCTACATTGTTTTTATCTTCTGTTATGGCGATATTGTGTTAAAAGTTGACAGTAAGTTCTTGTCTTCATTTTGTAAGCAAAGATTCAAACCCGAGATAAATGGGTCATAGAGGTATAACTGTAATGGACTAATATGTTATTTGTATTTTAGTCTTCGCAGGGACAAGTGTCCAGCGAGCAGCATCGTGGGGGGAAATAAGACATATGTCTACTACAACGAAGATGCCCCTCTTATTGACATGAACTCCACACACGCAGCTAATCAAATGAAACCACAGAAAATTACCATGGGACTAAAACAAGGTAAATAGCAGTCACAACACAACATTTTATCAAATTTTAACACTAATTTAATTTGGCACAATATACAGGGTGTTAAGGACGTACTTGACTTACCAGTGATTCCTGACAGCAAGGAGAGTGGAAGATACTCTCAGTATCAGGTGTAAGTCCACCATTCAGAATTTTAAGCGTTGATTGAAATGGCTTTAGCCGTGTTTGGTGACCAGGTCTGAATAGCCAGGTACTTTACCATCTTCGTCTTTCCCATCTTCTTCCCCTCCTCACTACATTAAACCTCACGAAACATCCCAATTACGGATGCCGTAGTCTCATTGGCTCCAGACGGGAGCAGTTGGAATTGGAAATAAATTGTTTGGAGTAAAAATGTGGATGAAATTTTGGTCTCCGGTGACATTTTTTATTGACTCCGGTGACATAAAAAAACATTAGTTAGTGGATAGTTAGGTTAGGTTAGGTTAGGTTAGGTTAGGTTAGGTTAGGTTGAGGGGTAGGGCGGTTACTCGGTTGAGTGACAAGTGATGACAACTGGAAGATTTTTTGTTGATAGATTTTGAAGAAAAAAAAAATACTGAAAAAAAATAAAAAAAGTCACCGGAGACCAAAATTTCATTTACATTTTTTACTCCAAATAATGTCATGAATCACTGTACTTATCAGTTTACCATTGGGCTATGAATAGAGGCTAAATATCGGATAAGTTAGCCGAGTTTTCTACCTATTGTGAGTATTTATTTATTTCATTAAAGAAGGTAACACTAACAAATCTAAACAAAAATATGAAAAAGAACAAGACACAGAAAAATAAGACGGCAACGGTCGCAAAATTACTTCTCGTTTTACCGGGATAAGCGCCTTAATCAACTCGACCATTGAGACCTCCTATTTTTAACTAATTTGTGTCAGTCTCATATTCAAATTTAGAATTACCAATGACCTGTCTGATTATGGTAGAGAAAATTAAAAGCAAAATTTAATAAAGGAAAACCTACTTACACCGTAAACATATAAAACATGTTGCTATATATAATATATATGTTACCAATTCCGATGTAAAAAAAACTTAGCGTCAATAGAACTACAAATAGGTACTTAGGAACAAATTTCGTTAATAAATTGTCAGAAAATATAAAATCACTTCAAATTAGCCTCAAAAATTCAAAACACAATTATTCAAAAAAATATACGAAAACTTAAATAAAAAAAAAATAAAAAAATAATGTATAATAATAACAAAGAGATATATTTTTAGATTTTCACGGCCAAAAGTATTTTTGTTATTTGTTTTTGGGGTGTTATGCCGTATTGCGCTACCTCCTTCCATAGCCGACGTTTCGGACATCTGCCCTGATGAAGGACGCTGTAACGCTGCAACACCCCAAAAACAAATAACGATAATGACAAAGATTTTTTTTTCAAAAATTAAAACCACGTGATAAAATCGACAATAGGAATAAAAATAAATTCTTAAATTATTAAATAAAAAAACACCTTCCTCCCATACACACAAGCACAGCTTTTTATGAGAGTACATCTTTAATAAAATATATAGATACAAAATTAGGAAGATAAATGTTTATTGAATTAATTTTAAATTATTATTTTGTTATTTTTATTATGTGTGTAGAAAAAAAATGCAAATGATAGAGATAGAATACATACTATATTATTATATTATAGAATACATATTATATAATATAGTAGAATAGTATAGATAGAATAGTAGTATAATAAGATAGAATAGATATTCAACAAATAAAACCTCCAGGTCTACACACTGAGCAACTCGTCCAATATTTACACCAGATAAGTTTTTAGATTTTCACGTAAAAAAGTATAAAAGCTGGTTCACACACAGCTATCAAATATAAAAGATCACAGCACGCTAAATAACGCTCTCCATACAATCCCTTCAGACCGTTCAAACCTAAGCGTTTTTAAGCGCAGATAATCACAGACAATACACATCTTACGACGGAACCGCTCCAGACGCGATATACCAGAAGATAAGTCTCCCCCTCTCCGACTAAAACAGGAGAGGGGGTATTTTTGTTATTGTTTTTGGGGTGTTATGCCGTGTTTCGCTACCTCCTTCTTTAGCCAACGTTTCGGACAGCGTTACAGTGTCCATCATCAGGGCAGATGACCTGATGATGGACACTGTAACGCTGTCCGAAACGTTGGCTAAAGAAGGAGGTAGCGAAACACGGCATAACACCCCAAAAACAATAACAAAAATACTTTTTGGCCGTGAAAACCTAAAAACATACCTGAGGAGAGGGGGTCATTGTAATTACGGAGCTGCCTAGACCCGAGGATGACAGATGTCAAGTTGACAGATTTCAGTACAAAAAATGTGTATTCCGTTGCCGCTCCCTAATTCAACTGACACCCTCTCCTACCACAGGAAGAAACATTTGATAGCCTCCTGTGAAAGCACAAAAGATAAGCGCTCGGGATTCAACAGATATCTGCTCGCAGATTTATAGCTCTGTGTGAACCAGCTTTAAAGCGCAACACGGCACACCCCGAAAACAAATAACGAAAATATTTACACCGTTCAAAGAATATTACTTTCGACTTCAGAAAATCTGCCTGCTTTTGTTTGTGTTCTTCATTATTATACGATTTTATATCTAGTTGGAAACGTGGTCAACGAACGTCCGCTCCATTCATTCCCCGGCGGGGTTGAAGAGGTCCCCAGGGCAACGCCTGAAGCCCTAGACTGGCTCGCAGACCTAAATGTCCCCCTCTGATTCCCCACAATACGAAAGAAGAATATCTAGTTGTTTTACGGTTTTCAAAAAATGTTTACAGGTGAAACTCATTCGGTATCTTTTGAGTACCGACTATCTAAGAACTATCCCCTGGACTTGTACTACCTGATGGACCTGACCTGGTCGATGGCTGACGATAAGGAGACTCTGGTTGAGTTGAAGAGCGATCTCCCGGTTGCCCTGAAGGATCTTACCGACCGTTTCAGGTAGGCTGTACTTATGTGCATTTAATTGTTGCGTTTGATGTCTTTGTTTTTCCTCTTCCCTATTTCCTTCCCCTCCCTACTACCTTCAGCCTCACAACTCACAACATATCCCAATTGGGGATGCCATAGTTTCACTGGCTCCGGACGGGAGCAGTTGGAACTCTTGTGCGGTATTCATATAATAAAAGAGTCGTTTTTTATTAAACACTTTCACAATTTTCGCTTAAGGCGGCGCTTCCCCGCTCAAAAAGAAGAAGATGGAGAGATATGTAATTACGAATGTTGGACAGAGCGCGCTAATATTAATTGATAAAATTGAAGCGAAAATTGTGAAAATGTTTAATAAAACACGACTCGTTTAAAATAGAGCAAAAATCTCGTGGAATGTATCTTAAGTATCATTTAAAGAAACATTGTGAATTTTTTCACAAATATAACTTGTAAAATAATGGAAGACTTTTAATAATTTTCGGAGCATACTTTGCGATTTTTTTCTATCGAGGAAATTTCATATAATTTGCGTTTCGGCGTGGAACGCGTCTAGGCATTATCTTCAATTTTTTTTCTCTTCAGATTAACTCTGCCGTCATAAGTAAAAAGGCAGCGGGAATTTTTCGATGGCCATATTCTGATGTACGGGACCTTTAATGTTAAAAAAATTATCAGAATGTGACCATTGAAATATTCCATTTGTCTTTTTGATTATGATGACAGAAGTAATATTGCTCGCAATTTATAATATAGGATGTAACAAGACGTACTCGACAGACTTTAACTATCGATTACTGAGCTACTTTGGACCGAAAATGCATCTCCATATTTGTTTGCACAGATTCAAAACTCTTCCATTTTATTGGTTATTATCTCAGACCCGTAAATTTAAAAAAAGTTTTTTGTTGATTACAAGCGGGTCTCCTTCGACCGTGAACATGAAATTTTGCTTACACATTTGCTTGAACATTACTACATGCAAGGCCACACCCTAATGTTTTCAGCAATGTTCATGCATGTAAGCAAATGTATAAGCAAATGTTCATGTTCACGGTCTGAGGAGACCCCGCCATGTGGTTTCTTTGTTGTAATAATATGGTTTAGAACAACTACTCTCCCTGAGTGGGACATGTTTATAATAAAAACCAAATGGAAATACCGAATCCTGTTTATGCGCTCCTGATATTTTTGTCTTGTCAACAGGTTTTTTTTTGTATCATTTTTAACACTGCGAAAATTAACACAATTTACCTAGTGACATTTATGTGCTCCTTGAGGTCTATACGGAACATCGGTAAAATCCTATATCAATACAGTGACGGATATAGAAAAAACTCAAGGGGGGGGGGGGGGGGGGCGCTAAAGATATCTTGGGCTACCTTTACTTCTATCGTAATAAAAAATAATCAAGTCATACGCAAAGTTTAAGAAAGTTTTATTTAAAACTGATTATACACATATACAAGATAATGCCATCTTACGCTATAGAAAAGTTACAATTGTGGTTGCCAGACAGAATAACGTGTCGAGGACACTAGAATGGCCGCGACTTTTCTCGTACGTTAGCTATCAATGTGCCAGACAGAAACGTATAAAATACGATGACGCGGACGCGCGCGCGTGCTAAATAAGAAAGTATAACTACTCGATATAACTCGACTCAAGAGTCGAATGACGAAAGAAACGAACGATAGCGTGCGGGCTGGCGGCCTCGCAAGGAGGCGGGCGCGCGCCCCCTGCGCCCCTCATATCTATCCGCCACTGTATCAATACGATATTGACTAAATCCATCATCTTTGTTCAGTTACCAATATTTGCGAGCACGGTTAATAAATGATAAGAAATATTCCGACCGACTATTGAGGGTCAGATAAGCTGCAACAAACAAACAAAAAATTGAATTATGTGGTTTTTTATGGTTAATAATTGACTTATTAATGATTGGGGACGAACTAACGAAGCTCTTAGATTTGAAAGAAATCGCGTACGCTATCTGTTCACTTAATCCATACACTCCATCCAAGATGCGATAAATTTATTCCGTTTGATCTTGGAGAAACGAAAGTGGTTGAAAATGACTAACGATCCCATTAACTAATTAACTTCCGTTTAGTCTTAAAAAGTACATGTGAAACGTCAATATATAATAAAGTTGGTATTTCGATTCGAAATTATCAATTTATTAGTATTTGTAATTGTTACGAAGCGGTTTGACATTTATCTATGTACAGACAGATTATATATATATATATATAGACAGTAATTAATAATATTCTAAATATATATAGACAGATTCGCCAGTGTTGCCATCGTGTATCGATTTCTTATTTATTCCCTGTCAATGTGGATCTGGCTATCAACAGTGCGGCCGTGCTCGGAAAAACGGTATAAAATCGTCGGTGGTCACGTTTATCGATCGGATACTGTAAAGTAATCGATTTCACTGTGCTAAATACACGGTGCTGGTATTTTGTTCTTGTCGCCAGGTTCACGTTTTGATCATTATTATTTGTACCTAGCGGCAGACCCGTGAGAAATCACCGATTATATAAACTCTCGACAAATCAGTGCAATATGTTATTGGTGGATAATTTATTGATTGTCTGTATTATCCAAACAAACACGTCCAATTTTGAAAAGTATGACGCTTATATTATTTAAAGCTTCCTTTCCAATACCTGTTTTAAATTGACTATATTATTAATTGTACGAATGGTTTCTTTAGATTAGGATTCGGCAGTTTTGCCGACAAGCCCATAATGCCGTATGCCAATATGGATAGGAGGCACTCCCTTAACCCTTGCTCCACCGAGCTGGGCGTCTGCGGCCCTACTTATGCCTTCAAGCACAGACTAGACCTAACCGACAAGGTAAATATTAAATTAATAGAAAATATTTTTGAAACTAAAGTTGAACGGCCATTTTTGATAACAATGTTACATTTGAATTTCTGCGAAACAACTGGAAACCAAAAATTTGCCATATTATACCAAAATCATCCAGATAATAAAAGCTGGATCACTACATCAAATCAGCCTTCTAACTAGGGATGTTATGGAGCTCCGTAACCGTAACCAGAACTATCAGATATCCGAAATAATAAAAAAATATCCGTAACCGTAACCGAAACCGATATAAAAGTTTTGGATAGTTTCGGATAAAGGCAGAGTCTAAAGTACCTACATAGCGCTTAAAGTGGCTATTATGGCACTCAAAAGTGATGGAACGTGTGATCAACGACAAACTGCTCACATACCTCGGGAAGAACTAAATTATTAACGACCGTCAATACGGATTCCGGCGGAACCGCTCGTGCGGTGACCTTCTCGCGTATGTGACGCATGTTTGGGGGCGGTGCCTGGAATGTTTTGGTGAAACCCAAACGGTTGCACTGGACATTTCCAAGGCCTTTGACCGGGTTCGGCACCGAGGGCTTGTCAACAAACTGCCTTCTTACGGACTTGCCGCACTAATAGTTATTTATTTGACTGATTGTAAAAACAAATGATAATATACCCTAGAAATAATCGCATTTTACTTTTATAATTTTAAAATTCTAATATCCGTAACCAAAATTATCCGATAGCGGATAATCCGAAATAATTTCATATCCGTAACCGTATTCGAAGCCGGTATGATATTATTCCTATAATCCGTATCCGTATCCAGATCCGAAATTTCGTATCCATAACATCCCTACTTCTAACTTGCATGAGAGCTTTTTTTTAAATAATGGTACTGACACACTTGCTCATAAACAAGCCGGTTTATGAGCATGCTCATCTGGATGATGACAACTGTCCACATTTGCTTATAAATGAGCAGGCTTGGTTTGAGCTTTCTCGTGAATGAGCGTGCTCAAAGCCAACATTTGAACACTCTTTAATGAGCATGTTCATGTCAAATAAATGTCAAATGGAGTCAGTTCCATTCGTTCAGAACTAAACAAAATAATATTATTGTTTGCAATGCAACGACGTAAAAATTTCTGACGTAAAAAAATTAGACGGTTGATTTGGGTCTTAGATGTCAACAAATCCGAAAATGATTAAATATTTAAAAATAAATGCTAATTGCTAATGTCAGTAGAATTTGGTTTCACTTTGGAGGTAAAGGAGCTTTTGGGGAATTTGGAAATCTATTGTGGATATTTTAGTGGCCTTGTGTTCTAAATATATTCGTGATTCCCATAATAAATCACGACAAACGAGGTTTTTTCGTCTCCTCAGCGGGCTATTTTGACATTTTTGCAAAGAATGCGCAGGCGCAAACTGAGATCGGATTGAAGTGAGCATGCTCATAAGCTAGCCTGTTCACACATGCTTAGAGGCTTCCCCTTCCACCCAATAATCCAATGAGCATGCTCATAAATCAAACGGCTGTTGATTACATACTCATTTGGCTTCAAATGAGCATGCTCAACACTAGCAACGTCACTGACACACATGCTACTGGGTAGCAATTGCTACTAGGTAGCATGATCTTTGGTTTCAAATGAGCAAGTGTTTGAATAAGTTAGAGAAAATACACATTTTTGGATATTCTCAAACAAGTAAGGAGGCTGAATTGATTACTGAATACATGAAACTCCCGGTCTTGTGATTTAGGCGGTTTAGATTATACCCGAATGTGAAAATTGGCAGGTGGCTGACTTTGTGAATGTGGTGAACGCAACTGGGGTGACCGGCAACCTGGACAACTTGGAAGCCACCCTGGAGGCTCTCATGCAGGTGGTTGTCTGTGGGGAGAAGCTGGGCTGGAACCAGGACTCCAGGAAGATAGTTATCCTGGCCACTGATGGGCTGATGCACTTTGCTGGGTCGGGGAAACTGGGTGAGTTGGATGACTGATTCAAAAATAGGTAAATATACAGACAAGCGGGAAAAATTAATTTTTTAATTAAACCAAACTAATAACCCATTTTGGGTTCTAAGGTATATGGTTTGGGATAAATAAGAGCAGAAAAAAACTAACCTCAAAACTTTCACATCAATAAAAATGGCAGCCAAGTGAACAATAGATTTTAATTTTATCGAAATAACTATTAAAATGAATTAATTTCTATTTCCGGTTATTGAAATTGTTGTTTTTAGTTGTTATCTGACTGATTCAAAGTGTAATCCAAATAAAATGTGTCACACAACTGTATATATTTAACAAAGAAGACTACCTTTGACAAATATGCCTTTTCCGTAATAAATTTGGGGGAGGGAAGAGTGTTTGGAAGTATCTCTTGTAGCTGGATGGTGTGGAGTTAAACATGGTGTCCGGAAACTAGTAGTGCAAGTGGAAAAACGATAAATCTACACTACATTAGGAATCGATTCTGTAGTATAACTTTTTTTCAGATGTGAGCTTTCGTTTCGACTGAATCAAATTCAAAATCGAAATTTTTACGTAAAATTTAAAAAAAATCGAACACTAGCAGCAGCGTTGCCATCTTGACGGATTTCCCGTCATATCTGACGCATTAGAGTTCTTCGAAACGGGAGAATTTTGTGACTAACGGGATTCATGCGATGGCGGGTTTCCTGGCGGAATCGAATAAAATAAAAAGTACATTATTTTATATGGAATGAACGAAAATATTCAATAATGTGGTCCACACCGGGTGTCTGACTGAAATCTGACAGATTTTCCTGTAGGCTTTAACGGTAGGTGAATATAAATTCCGAGATGACAACATTGATCGCTAGGGGCTATTATCAGCTATTTATTTGTCTTTTAAAATGTGTGGAAGCGTAGAACCAGCTGCTAAAGTTTTTTTAAAGTTGACGAAAAAATTAAAAAAAAAACAAAAAGAATTGTTGAAGTATTCGAAAATGTTTTTTTTTTAGTTCTCTATGCATATGTTGTAGATTCTCACTTTCTTCTTGTACCACTATTTTTCATACACCATGTATATGAGTACTTATTTATTTGAGATCTTGCAACAGAGTGAAACAACCGAAGTACGAATGGAATTTTTTTCCTATTATTTCTTTTCCCATATTTTAATCAATCATTTTCATGCACTATAATAATAACACTGTCGTTTTTGCGCTAACATAGTGAAATTTCTTATATTTATGAACTTTTAAATACTTTCAAGAAGTGTGATGGAAGGAAGCACCTTCTTACTCCATAAATTTGTAATTTTTTTTTTTTTTTTTAAACTTGGTCGCTATACTCGATTATTTGTGTATTAGTATCAAATCGGAACACAACACTTCGGGTTCAAATAATCTCTGTTCATATATTATCATTATTTTTAGGAGGCGTCGTCAAACCCAATGATGAAAAATGTCACGTAGATAATGACGGCAACTACACCGAATCTACTGCAATGGACTACCCTTCATTAGCACAAATCAATAGGATACTGGATGAGTACAAGGCAAAAAACTTATCATTAAATGTCCACGTAATTGATTGCCTGTTGTATGCTGACGATGCAGTGCTGATTTCTAACAGTATGGAAGATCTACAGTCTCTCGAGTCTAGGATGAACGAAGTTTGTACGAAGAATGAGTTAATGATGACTAAGTTTAAAGTTATTGTGTTTGAGAGAGTACGAAAACAGTGTGCAATATGGTTGTGAATGATGAATACTTGAAGGAAGTTGGATGAGTTTGTGTATTTTGGAAGTTGTTTACGAGAGATGGGAAAGCTGATAGAGATATTGAAAGAAGGGTAAATGCAACTCCATTAATGGAGGACTGAATGCTGTTGGCGCTAATAAAAAACTGTCAAAAGAAGCGAAGCTAGCAGTCCACAATAGAGTGCTGATACCTATCCTGATGTATGGCAGTGAGGCATGGAACTGGCACAGAAAGGATGAAAGTAGACTGAATGCTGTTTAAATGAAATCCCTGAGGCGTATGTTTGGTAAAACCATCGAAAATCGCGTGAGAAATGTGGAGATCCGCAAAGAATGCAAGGTTGATAAGAAAGGGACCCTCAGATAGTTTGGGCAAGCAGAGCGAATTAACGATGAAGGTAGTGAAAGAAGAATATATGACGGAAATGTGAATGGTAGAAGAAGTCAGGGACGCCGAAGACATGGCACGATCAAGATTAAAATTCAGAATAATAGAAGATATGTGTGAGTCGATGTATGTGTGTGAATGAGACAAACAGTGTGTGCCAATACCGAGTTGTTTGGCGTCCCGTCCTCTCTGCCTACCCCTGCGGACAAACAGCGTGACGGTTAATTAATTAAGTAGTAATTGATAATTAAAAAAATTTCAATAATCTTAACAACAAAGAACGTGAAAATAAAAAAGAACGGGACTCGAACTCGGGTCCTTTACTGTATCCGTAAGTAACGCTTCTATCAACAATGTCATCTAACCAGTTAAATCATCGTCCTAGCTTTCAAGAAACCTTCACAAGTTAATAACAATTTTTAAAGGTAGATATTTGATTGATTTGATGTTCTCTCATTTGAAATAAAACTTTAGGTATTGCGGTAGTTTAATGTACTTTTTGTTTTAGATCAACGTGATATTTGCCGTCACAGAAGAAGTGCAGGCTTATTACGAGCAAATCAATGCCCTCCTGCCTGACCACACCTACGTGGGGAGGTTGGCAAACGACAGTTCCAACATCCTCAGCCTCGTCAAACAGGGATACGAAGACTTCGTGAGCGTCATCAGCTTTGACGATGACTCTGAATTACCGTTCAGGTTGACTTACTTTGCTGACTGTGGAAACAACGGCACCGTTGTGGAAACGTCCAAATGCGAAGGTGTAAAGATAGGGGAGACTTACAAATTCACCGTCAACGTCACGATGGACGAGTGCCCTAAAGATGGCCATGGGAAAGTAAGTACCTATTCAATCGTATTTACAACTACAGTTTGTCAAATAAGAGTAGAAAATATAGGAGAGCGCCACTGTTGTTCACATGGAAATACTAAAAATATAATCATGGTGGTAATCGAAAGCTGTGTAACCTACATTTTTACGAAAAATTAAAAAGGCATAAAAGTGAGAAAATTATTTTTTCATTGCAATATAGATACCCACTGATCTCAAAATTAAAATTGCATGTAGGTACATTATTATTATATCTTTGCAATTTTATATTATCATAATGAAGAATAACAATATTGAAATAAAATATAAAGCGTACCTAGCGTTGCCCTTTTGTGCTTTGATCATGTCTCTAATTTTAGATCTGAATATATTTAACTCATTCAGATCTAACAGTAGTGTAACTAAACCCACCATTAATGATTACTCCTTTCTACCTACTGTTAAATTTAAATTTATATGAAATTAAATGAAAGCCAATCACTTTGTAAAACACAATTTAATCAAATTTATGTCATTAAGTAGGTACCTTAACAACAGTGCTTCTTCGATTTTATTTTTTTTTAGAACCAAAATTTTTTTTTTTAAAATGTGTATACAGTGTTATGTATTTTCAGTGTCATTGCACTTTAAAACAATATTTGACAGGTAAATTCGTGTTGCTAGCCTAAAAATTTTGTAGTTCCATTTTTTTTATATTTTCTACTCTTATTTGACAGACAATACTCTAGATTTGTGAAGTTGAAAATATTTTGAAAAAAAAAACATTTGCCTCAGGATGCCTTTCAAAAACAAATGTAGCTACCTACTGGCGCTAGCAGGTACCTACCTAAAATTATCTACCTACTGGCAACTATCTACTTTCAGGAATTCAAAATTTTATTCAAATATTGGAACACAGGAACAAAAGCTAAATAAGAACATTTTTTCACTCCTCCCCTCTCTTCTTGGTCATATTATTTAATTTTTTATCAATTATCATTTGTATTCTTATTTGGAATAAAGACCATTATTATTATTATTATTATTCGCATTAAATAAACAACTGTAAATATACAATAAATCAGGATAACAACACATACATTGCCAATTTTAGAGATGATCAGAAATTTATATATAAAATGAACCCCGTTGTACTCCATCTTGTATAAACTGTAAAAAAATAAACTATTTAAAGTTTATACTAGTATAAACTTTTTATACCTATCTTTATAAGTTTTTTTATACTGTATACTTTTTAAAACTTTTTTGCACATCATACTTGTAACTTTTTATACCTACCTATGTATATTAATTAATACTTTGGTACTTATACTTTTTTTAGTTATTTAATACTTGAACATTTTTTACACTTTATATATTTTATGTAAATGGTACAAATTGTGCCGTAAACATTAAAATAAATAAATAGCTTCTGTTTGGTTTTTGTACATAGGTCAAGACCATTCACATATTTGACGCTCAAATAGGAAGAAAGGAAATGACGATTGACATTGACCTACACTGCAAGTGTGAATGCAAAGCGCCCAATCTGGAGCTCGCGTCCAGTCTGTGTCCTGAAAATTCAGAATTGCTTTGCGGGAAATGCTCCTGTTTTGCTGGATGGTGAGTGGATTTTCACGATTCCTTTAATATTTGCCTATTCGACAAATAAACAAAGAGGGAAGAAACGCCCAAAGAAACTACATAACAGTTTCGTGTATTGAACTATTGAATATATATTAAAATAAACCACTGAAGAGTTTTTAGACAAATTTAAACAGTTTTGATACTTATTTACTAGACTGTGAAGTGAATCAGTGTAATAAAATGTGTTCATTCAATCGAAAAAAAGACGAAATTTTTCTACTTGGGGTTAGAGATATTGAGCCATTGATGAGGCTTAACCATCTTCCTACTCTTCGGCAAATTTTACTCCGTTATCACCAAATATTAAATAAATCAAAAAATGTGAAAGATTTCGCGCATGTACTTATTCAAGAACTTGTAGAAGTATGGAGTAAATCTAGTATTCCGACCAGACAACAAAATCACAGCATTGAAAAACTGATTCAGTTTCATAAGAACTGGCTGCTATTGAGGAAAATTAGAGGAATAAAATCTGAATCACAAAGAAAAAGAGAGTATTTGTTTACAAAAGAACTAGACAAACTTTTTGATATTGCCCAGGCAAGCGGTTTGAATTTGATAAAAATTGTAGAAGACGGTAATGGTTGTGAAAAATTATTAGGAGTACCTAAACTTAGTGCAGGAACGGGGGAACAAATATCTGATACTGTTTTTGACACAATGCAACAGTGGAATGTCACAAATAAAGTCCGGGCTATGAGTTTTGACACTACTGCTTCTAACACCGTTGCCAAAAAGGGAGCTTGCGCTCTTTTAGAAGAAAAAACAGGACGTGATCTTTTGTGGCTTGCTTGTCGTCATCACGTATTTGAAATAATGCTTTCAAAAATATTTTTTCTCTGTTTTGGGCCATCAAGCTCTCCTCAAATCCCACTTTTCAAAAGATTCAGCGATATTTGGGAAACATTATCATAGAAGCACTACGATTTTCTTCACCTCAAAAAGAACGCAGTACAGTTCGCTGAAAATACTCTTGAGAGTCTTACAACCGCTCTATCTGGGGGGAATCAAGTTCGTGATGATTACGAAGAGCAAATAAAGCTAGTAAATGACTTACTATTTTGGAAAAGCTTAAAATTGTACGAAGCCATTGATTCCGAAATCAGTATAGCAGCTAGGGGTATCTTAGAGCGTCACTTATGATATTTGTCAGATGAACTAGTTGCATTTGCCTTTCTTTTTGACAAGCTGTCTGATGCTGAGAAACAGGCCATTGTTCAAAAATAAGTTCTGTTGGCGGTAATCGTTCGGTGCGAGGTGATTCTGCTAAGCTTGCAGAGGTTACATTAGAAGCTTTTGCAACACAAAGAACGTTGAAAATGCTCTTAGTTCTCGATATCAAGGACTCTTTCTTGCAATTATCTCCTGAGACTTATGACAATGACAATGTTGTTTACCTTCAAGGCAAAAGCTGCGTCAAAAATTTGCGTGTTGTTAATGATACAGCGAAGAGAGGTGTTAAACTATTTGAAGATTACAAAACGATACTCGCTAAGAAAGAGGAAGCAAAGCAATTTTTACTTCACATCGTTGAACAAAATAGAAAAATCGTTTCTACTGAAACATCCAAAAGGAGTTAACAAACATACTCGTAGTTTTGAAAGATTGTGACTAATATTATGTAAATTATTGCTTTGTTTCCGAATTTAGTTCACATTTAAATACTAAGTATACGTATTTGATTAAAATAGTTGAAATATTAATAAACCTTAAATTACGTGTTTTACTTAAAATCCTGAACTTTTGTCAGAAACTTCTAATTCGATGAGCAGCCCCTTGTATATAAGATAGAGGGCTGAAATTTTTTACACATAATATAAATGGTAGGTGTAACAAATCTAGGGGGTGGCGACACCTGTATTTCAAATTATTTTTTTTACTATGAGAGCCTGGACCACCCTAATGTAGGTACTGTATGGCTTTGCGGATTTTATTTGGATTATTTCGGAAGTGTGCCTCTTGATCTCTTTGCTTGATTTGCGTTAAGAGAGAGGGGTGACAGAAATTCAATGTGTTTCCAGGTCGGGTGAGAACTGCGACTGCAACCTCCTGGAGACCGGGCAGAACGAGAAGCAGCTGGCTGAGAAGTGCACGGACCCCGACGGTACGGCAGGCCAGGTCTGCTCCCAGAGCGGTGACTGCCTGTGCGGCGAGTGCCAGTGCGACCCCGGCTTCACGGGGGCGTACTGCCAGTATAGGACTTGCGGCGTAAACCCGTACGTACACCTTTATTTTTTTTACGAAGTGGACTGCTTTAAGGAATAATAAATACGTGTAAGGAGCGACAATTTTGCTGATGCGTCTAAAAGGGATATGTCCGAGTGGTAGTCGAGGGACTAGACGAGATTGCCTACCTAGATTACCACAAATTGATTAAAAGTATTTGTTCTTCAAACTTCGCAAATTCACTTTGTGGCGTCATTATTGATTTAATGGAAACAAATAACTTTGTGTACACCACTATTTAATTAACATTATCAACATTTTTTATCAACATTATCAAAAAATATTTGTTTTTCAATTCGGTAGGCGGGAAATTGTAAAAAAATGAAAAACCTCCCAAAATGTTGACTTTTTTTTCATTAGTGGCAAAAATGAAATTATAATATTTTTTTATATTTGTGTAATTTACAAAGCAACAAAAGTTCATATAAACATATATTTATATTTATTATTTCTTCGCACTCGGCCAGCTGAATCTATTTAAGATTTATAAGTGAGTGGCCATTTTGTTATTTGAACACACGCATTCCTCGCAAAAGTTAAGTAATTACACTGGACAATTTTGATAACAATTATTTTTTGTAATTAGAATAAATTGCTTCTTAAATTATCGTGAAAACGTCTTACGGTATAAGAGTGGAACACGATGTATATCAGTGGCGGTCCGTGATTATTCAGGGAATTAGAGTGCTCAGATTGAAAAATACGACATTATTGATGAATTTTCTTTTTTAAATTTCAATTTTTTATACGAACATTTTCAGGGTTATTACAGCTTGGGGAAGCGTAGTATCCCCCAAACTAAAAAAGCTTAATACAAAAAATTAAGTTATGAAAAAAAATCGTTTTCCTCTACAACAGTATCAATAATGTTATATTTTTCAAACTTAGCACTCTAGTTCGCTGAAAAGTCACGAACCGCCCCCGGTGAATATGTATGTCGGATGTATCGACGAACTAAATTGCCTATATCGGTGGGCGGATGATGGTGTGCCTATTTATCCAAGTTCTTATCAAAAATTAGCACTCAAATACGAACAATCATACAAATTATACATCGGTAAAAAACATCGAAACGAAATCATACAAAAAACCGGCCATGTAAACTTATCTGAAAATATCCGACAAAGCTATTTCAAAAATTTGTTTGATTGTTATAGCAAAACCAGACTCTCTGTCTGTATGCAACATACTCGTACTATGCAATATATGCAAATTCTAATCTCTGTTTACGAAATTCCGACCAGAGAGTCATCCATTCCTCACGAACACGAACCGAATGTTTATATTTTATTTATTTTGGTAAAATAACTTACATTTTGCAACATAATTTGATAATGTTGGCCTCACTGGACGGGTTACCCGTGCTGAGGCCCTTATTTTAGAATACAATACAATAAGACGAAGAAATAAATTTTAATAAAATACATAAAGTCGGTAATAAAAAAAATGGCGTATATAATGAGTTACGATTTTGTGTGTTTTATAATGGTATTATTTATTTATTTATTTCTATTCTTGAACATACATTTTACAAATTATATGGTTGTACAAAAATGTTAATATTTAGTAGCTGTGTGTTAAAAGGTTAGTTGTAGCATTTTGTGAACACCACACTGGGAGAATCTGTGCTGAGGTGTTCGCATGTTCAGGATTAAGTGCTATTCTGTCGACGTAAGTAAAAATACAGTATCCTCCTTGATATTGTCAAGAAGGGTACTGTGGGTCAACTCATAGTGGCAGTATCGTATTGTGTGTTACGTGGATATAAAATATATTTCTATATTATGCAGATAGGTGACTTCTCAGTTAGCTTTCAAATAAAATTGATATAATTGTGTTTTGTTTTCTGTTCAGTGTTTCCTTCATGTTATGTTTTTTTTTATTGCAGTGTAAATGGCCTGGAGTGCGGCGGGCCTGAGCAGGGCACATGCTCCCGCGGGGAGTGCACGTGCCAGGCGGACTGGTCGGGCCCCATGTGCTCGTGCTCCACGCGCACAGAGCTGTGCAAACTACCCGGCGATACATATCTTTGCTCTGACAGGGGCGAATGTCTTTGCGGTAATTCATATACAGCACGTTTATTATAGACTTTTTTTAAACTAATCTTACAAGCTAGACACGGGGGATACAAAAGACATAAAGCACTAAGGAACATATGAAGCACTTGTCTGCAGCATCCTGGAATATAGCTCCATTATTTGGGCCCCTTCTGAACAAAACCAAATTCTAGAAATAAAAAAAGTACAAAAAGGTTTATGCGATACCTGTTTTTGAGGGAATATACATACTATCCATTCCTGTATCCGTCGTTGTTCTTAACAGGAATGATCAATCTTAATACCTTAGAAGCCCGCCGAAAAATATTTTTAGATAAACACTTTTTTAAGCTAATCTCCGGTACTATAATAAATCCGCCTATGTTGAAAGAGATTAACTTATATATCCCTGATGCATATTGCACTCGTGGGAGATCCCAAGCACTTTTAAATGCTCCGAAAGCAAGAACTTCTGCATATCAGAATGCGCCATTAAACAGAACAACTCAACTGCTTAACGATTCTGACATGTTCAATGTCACCTACAGATAGTTCAGTAACTATCTTTTGACATACGCCATAACATAGTAAAACTGCCCCGTACACATTTTTTTTAAATTTTGTAATCTTCTCCATAATATTTTGGTGAATAACTGTTTTATGGAGAAACTGAAAAAAACAATAAATTGGATTCGAAGTCGTGTCATTACATTCAATTATCGATATATTCAATGGTTTACTACATCCGATCAATGACATATCAGCCATCGATTCCTGCAGATTCTACAAGTGTCTCCTTAGCCAGTGGAATTATGACAACCCCAATTGGGATATGTTATGAGGGTGAAGGGCAAAATCTGGCAAATGAAGGTCTGAAGCCCACCCATATATATTGAGTACGTATTATAGGGGATTTTAGTGGCGCATTGTTCAAATTACAGTATGTTTTTTAGTATTGGTTTCATTATTACAATGGTTTTTGTTAAGTATAAGTTTTTTTGTTACTAAGGGAAGTTCCCGTGTTTATTATTATATATTCCGTAAGCTTAATCCATGTTTGTATTGTAGCTGTTGTTTGGGAGCTCACTGCAAAATGCTCGTGTGATCATTGGAGAAAACCTACAATGGTTTTACCGCGATATATTAATGTCATTGAGTTGTGGGAGATCAGTGAAAACTAAGTTTACTCAAATTCCAGGCGAATGCCGTATTAACGCAATATGTCAATGTCAGTGAATTATGTGACATCTGTGAAAACCAGACTTACTCAAACTCCAGGCGAATGCCGTATTAACGCAATATTTCAGTATCAGTGAATTATGTGACATCTGTGAAAACTAAACGTACTCAAATTCCAGGCGAATGCCGCTGTTCCCGTTTGGAGAATTTCTACACGGGTACCTTTTGCGAGACTTGTACCAACTGCGAGAACCCAATGTGTCAGCTGTACGAGGATTGCGCGGTGGCAACCGTCAGGGGCAGTAGCAACGCTTCCGCCATTTGTGCTGCCACCACCAATGCGACCGTCGTCGCCAACCTTGTCCGGAAAGACGCTGGTAAGTTATACTACTTTTGTACTAGTCTCACGTGAGTAAGTTATGCACCCAGGATGTACACTGCTTAGGATTGCCTTA
The DNA here is from genome assembly GCA_936435175.1 of Glyphotaelius pellucidus. Classification (NCBI taxonomy): domain Eukaryota; kingdom Metazoa; phylum Arthropoda; class Insecta; order Trichoptera; family Limnephilidae; genus Glyphotaelius; species Glyphotaelius pellucidus. The sequence continues at coordinate 6,249,282 of OW386537.1, read as the reverse complement.
AGAAGACAGAGGCCGCCGCCTAAGCCACTCAAAGAGCAAGATGATCATCTTACTGGAACTAGGGACAGAAGTTGCCCAGTTTGCCGCCATTGAGGCAAGATGACTGACTATGATCGTCACTAACTTCCCTATAATCTCTGTATTATATTATTTTAATATTTTCCGAGTATTAAAAAAAAAGGTTTTATTATGTGATTATTCACTTTAAAGGCTTGCTTCTAGTCAGGCACCTGCCCAGGCGCCGACTTGCCAAGGCACCAAGGATCCAAGGCGCTGATAATAGCTAACAAACCTACTCGATTTTAACTGGCGCCAGGCCGCGCTGTTTGACTGTGGACCTGCCCTGCTTCTGGTTTTTAGTTTTTTTGACATAAGTCTTTTTTCTTTTGTTTGTCTCTCTACAGGTTCTATGTCCTTACTATACAGTGATACATCGTCTTTAAGTACGTTTTTTGTTGTTTTATTATAATTTCGTTATTTTGCTTTGAATTGCTAGATTTTATTAATTCAATTAGTAACAAATAATAGGTTTTCATTTGTAAGGATTTTGACAGTTCACTTGATGAACTGCTGTTCTTTGTGTTATGATCCTCTCACTCAAGGGGATGGTCAGATCCTCATCTCTGCTCTAACACGGACGACTTTTGACCATTTAAAAAATATTGACGTTTTTGTTTTTGTACCATAATAATTCCAACTAATAATTTGGTTTTGCTTATCAATTGTTTTCTGTTGAAATTTCGTTACTGTTCAGTAGTGAATAAATACGAATCCATTTTTTTTAAAGAGAGGTCTGGGTTCGAGTCCCAGTTGCGACCATTGTCTTTTTCTATTTTTCTGTGTCTTGTTTTCTTTCATATTTTCATTTAGATTATAAGTGTTATCTTCTTCTTCAATGAAATACTAATCCACCCACGTAGGTAAATGTTGTTAATTCATGCCGTGCATGGACATTTGAGGGTCTAGAGTAGTTTTTAAATAAACGTGGCTTCGTTTACTTAGAATAATGAGAGTCCTTGTAGGGCACCTTGAAGGAGGAACCATTGTTACTTATTTTATCAGGCAGAAAAGCGGCGGGTCCCCTCAACTGTACTGAGTCATAACCAACTGAATGCTGTTGAACGAAAAAGTATTCAGTATCAGAACGAATTTAAGACTATATCCATGGAACTTTAACAAATTTCGAACAAATCTGATCAAATTTACAGATGCCCCACCCAAAGCTGTTTTCTGCGTTGCCCGAAGGGAAGAAGGAAATGGCACCTGCCAATACAGGTTCAACTACGAGGTCCAACAAAATTGGAATGTCCTGCTAAGGGCCTACCCCAAGACCTGCAGCACCTTCTTGCAGGCGGCCATGTTTAGCCTATTCCTCCCTGCCGTGGTCGTTCTGATATTGGGATTCTTCACCATATGTTTCTGGAAGATACTCGAAGTCAGGAGGGAAAGGATTGAGTTTAGGAAATTTGAGGCACGTGAAGTCCAGCAAATGGAAGCCATGGGAGGCCAGCAACAAAATCCACTCTACAGGTCACCGATTTCAAATTTCGAAATGCCGGCAGACTTTAATAGGAAAAGGGGGGACTAAGAACAGGTAGATGCGTACCATGAACCTAAAAAGCCCTGGACATAACATTAGATTGGACATTAGCCTTGTACATTAGATTTTGTAAGGGTAGGGGAAATTGCCCGGCAGCAATCTTTACGACAAACTGTTAAACTGTTTTGTAAGTATTTATATACATATATGAAACTTGATTGTTACTTGTTGATACTTCAAATTGTTCTCGAATAGCTCCATCCAGTTACTATTAGGTTCATGGTAGGTATTGAGTACTTTACGAAGGAAATTACAGCATTTATGTGCCGATGTACGTGCAAAAATGTTTAAAGAATATTCATAAGCATCAGACACCAGTCCGGATTTGAACACATTTACAATCAGTTTTGCCAACTTTTGACAGCTCAATCCATTTTAACGTCATCTATCATCCATTTTAACACATCATCTCTTGTGTGGACGATATTTGGTACCTTGCAAGTGAAATCTGGTCGGCTTCCAAAATATGAAAAATTAATTAACTTAAAATACGATGTCCGTATTTCAATTTGGGAGGCGGGAATGGGTACCGCCGCCCCGGGAACCTTTATTTGATAACCAAAAACCTTTATAGGTCACCCCAAGTGGTTCGCTACGTTTGGTGATTTAGCAGGGGTGCCCGGGTTCATGGGTAGAGGTTTGTCTAGGTATTGGAGGCGGATGACCAGGACTCACTAAACCCCAGATTCCTAACCACCCCTTAAACCCTTTTCCTTCTCAGAACTCTCCTCTCCTCCTTTTCCATAAAAAAACCCTCCACAAAGCATCCCCAAAGATGACATAGGCTCTGAGGGAAATTATTTTCCTCAGGGCCTCCTGTGTGGAGCTCATGTAAAAAAAAAAATTTCACACGATTAAGTTTTTTTTTTTTTTTTTAATTTCTATGAAATTATGGTATGGTATGAATGAAGATAGTATGGATGAAGGTATATTATAATGAATTTTATACGTTAATGAATTTGTTCAATCTTTTGTCAGTATAAATTGACAGTCACAAAGAATAAAGAAGTTCTATGGGCAGCCATATTGAATATAAGGTAAGAAATCTTTAAAAATGATGATCGTTAATTTATTTTGACAATTACGGTTCCATGCCAACTCAGAATTAAGTCATCTCAAAAAGTCAGGTACGCCTCATTCGTCATACACATGTCTGGTAATGTTATACTATCGTGAAAACAAGCTAATGCGGTTAAAAGCGGTTGAAAAATAGCTAATAATACCTAACCTAACGTAACCTATAACCAATTAAAAAAAATTATATCGTTTTAAATGACTTTTTCAAAGGAGTGTTGAGTTGATTTCATTCTGAGTTGTCTTGTTACAGACAATTATTATGTTACTTTGATGACTTTGTGTGTGTTTATAAAATTTTTTATATTTTGTATTTTTTGGAAGTTGATGAAGACAATTTTTTTAATAAAATAAATAATGAATGCCTTGGTACTTTTTTATATCAGATTTATTAAACGGAAAATACATTCTTTTCAATACATTTAGGTACTACCTAAGAACATGCACTCTCCAACAGGTAAACCATATATGAAAATACCATATTTTCAAACCCCCTAATTTAATTGAAGGCAATATTTAATAACACAATCATAGTTTTACCAAATATAAGAGAAAATGGGTAACATTATTTCACGAGGAATCTTAATTCAAATAATAATAAAATTCAGATTAAGCATGTTCACAATAATCACTATTTTAAAATCACATTTTTACCTAAAATACAATTATTTAATATCTTTCTCACCACCAGGGTCGATTATCTCTTAAGTATATGTTTTTGAATAATTAAAAAATACATTTAAAGTGAAAGTTTTTTTTAAATATAAAATATTATATAAATTAACTTATGTGCTCAAACCGTTAAAATAGATTTTGGGTATTTTATGTTAATAAATAGGTACCAACTACCTACGTAAAATTATTTAATTTGATGTGATTTAGTTTGCGACACAATGTAAAGGCCTATACAAATTGTTTAACAACTATTAATAATAATTAGCGTAGGGAGTGTGGCGAACCCATCGCTCAGGGTGTGGAAACACAAACCTGCAATAACCATCCCAAGCCAAGGTGTGAGCTACCGTGCTCAGGCTGAATGTCCTGGGGAACAGTGTCAAGAACGGTGCCTCCGAGAAACAAGGTCGCATCTCGGAGTATTTAGACCTTACTCCAACATTCGGGGCTCTGCTGGAGTGGACCTTCTATTTCCCTGATCACTCGTGGGACAAAAAAATTGGACCATTCGAAAACTAGGGGCCTTTTAGGAACCTAGGAGTGCTGAGGCCGCCTCTGTGGACTTTCTTCCTGGGGCTCTTAGGAGGAACCAAGAGGAGAAGCCGTGGAGAGGAGAGCTGAGGCCACCTCCATGAACCCTTCCCTTGTGGGGCCTTCACGGAACCAAGGGGAAGGGCACTCTTTCGGCACGGGGCCTTTGGGGAACCAAGAAGGAGTGAAGTGGAGAGATGATGTCCTCTTCCCATGTGGGGCCTTCAGGGAACCATGTAGGAGTGAAGAGGAGAAATGAGGCCATCTCCGTGAACTCTTTCTTACGGGGCCTTTAGGGAACCAAGGAGGAGTGAAGAGGAGAGATAAGTCCTCTTCCCTCCTGGGGCCCTCGGGGAGCCAACGTGGAGTGGGGCTCTTCTCTTGGAGTGGGGCCTTTAGGGAACCAAGGGGAGGTGAACTCTCCATCGTGGAGCCTTCAGGGAACTAAGGAGTGGAGAGGAGAGATGAAGCCCTCTTCCCTCGTGGGGCCTTCAGGGAACCGCGGAGGAGTGAAGAGGAGAAATGAGACCTGGGAAGACACATTGTCGAACCAGAACACATAGCTTCGTTTCCAATGACAATCCTGGTGAACTTTGTAAAAGGGACTGGATTACTGTCAAAGGAATGAGGTAAAATGGGAGATAGCACAATGGGTCTACGGCCTAAGTGCTCACGGGAACATTATTTATGTAAACCGTCTCCGCTCTTGAAAAAAAAAAAAAAAATTAATAATAATAATAGTTTATTCCAGAATGTATGCAGGGGTGGTACAATGCAATACATTACATATTTTGAAATAACAAAAGAAAGACAAATAATAAAATGAGGTAAAAAGTAAATAACAACACATAAATTAAATAAAAAAACGAAAAAGCATGAAAAACATGAGAAATGAAACTGAAAAAAATATTAAACCCAAAAATGAATGCAAGCAGCTGTTTACATAGGTTATTTCACCATCTCCCGTCCCCAGAGGGCCATCAGGGGGGACTCCATTCAGGCAGCCATGGTGGTGATGTCCGTATTCTTCGATTGGCGCAGTTTGCGCCATAAACTTTCCATGCGGTGGCGGAGAAGTGCTCGGAAAGTGTGCACTCGTCCTTCCAGGAACATTTCCGTAGCACTGCAGTATCTCGGTAGGCAGAAAAGTTGGCGATAAGCGTTATTGTAGGCGACTTTTATCTTACGCCATTGAGTCACTATAGTCAACCTACAGTTCTGTTGTGTACAGCGATGTGCAGAAAGCGTTGATTGATGAAAATTATTTTTACGTTTGGACTGCAAAAGTGAAAACGTCTTGACAGCATACCTGCTTTAACGGAAATCGGTCTTTTTTGCCTTTCCATATCCTCGGTGTATTTTCGGTCATCTGTAATGATATGCCCCGAGCCTATACCGAGCCATCTGTAATGATATGCCTATACTTTACGCTATGACTCGCTTTGATTTTCCTTCCATCTAGCCATATTGTAAGATTGTCTTTATAAGTGGCTTTAACAGTTTAATTTGCAAATTTGTTTTGCGCACGCGGAAGCCATTATTTAATGATCGTCAAATTATTGAAAAGAGGCGAATCCTGACGTACAACGTTTCCTGAACCATACACAACCTTACACCCACTGTATCTCATGATCTGTACACAGTATACCCACTACGTTTCGTGAACCATACACAGTGTACCCACTACATCTCCTGAACCATATACGTGTAGAGTACACCCACTACGTCCTCCTGAACATTACACAGTATACCCACTACGTCCCCTGAACCATACACAGAATACCCATTATGGCCTGTGGGATGGTTCTCCAAAATATGGAGGTACCCTCATACCTTGTAAACCTGGTGAAACCGCCTTGCACCACTATTTTAGCAGCGATTAAAGTAAACACGTATCGACGATTGGTGTTAATCAAATAAAATCTTATCAACAAAGACTTTAAAAATCAGAAATTCGTGGATGAAAAAGCATTCTTTCTGGAAGGGCGGGAAGGCGTTTTCTTCGTTGATAAAGTTTAAAAACGCATTTTAACAGATCTCTTGGCAACAACTTAAGCTTAAAATGAAAATACACATCAATTGTATTGGAAAAGAAAGTCAAAATGCCGACCTTAGCATAAACGGGGCTAAAGCTGTATTAATGGCAACCGATAGACGTCATAATCACACACTTTCCAACGATTTGAGTGACCTCAAAACGGTGCACCAGTTTGTCTACTTGGGATCCAATCTGAGGAGGCTGCGAAATTGAGACATGTAAGAAGATTGATATGGCATCAAATGCTGATCAAAGTTTTGTTAAATAGATAGATACGAAAAGAAAACGCTAGTTTTATGTTCGTAGATTTCTTAGTTTTTCGTGTCTATTAGGACATGCGGCAGAATTGGAGCTGATTTGAAGAATATTGACCATGATTAAAACAGAACTGCATCCACTTAGAGATCCTCAGAGTATGGGGAACAATAACCAGAAATTATGATTTAAAACCTAATAGTCCAAAAGTGATGTGGTAAAAATGTATTAAAAAAATCAGAGTGTGTAATTCACACGCACTAGAAGTGAAACTAGAAAGTCGCTAGATGTCGCTTTCTTTTCTTTTGCTTGTTTTATTAAAGTGTTTTGAAGATGGATATTGATTTCACAAAATAAAAACGTTTTTTTTGGATTTCGTAGGATTCTAACCAGTTCGCTTGCCTTATGGCCGCTGAGACTTGTTAGGCACCTGGCCAACTACGCTATGGAAGGCACGCGTTGAGGTGCGAATTTACGGCGTTATATTAGAACCGAGTATTTGTGTAGAACTGAGTTGTGACGCACTTCCGTTTCACCCGAATTTCAAGTCACTAACGGCGCTAAAGAAGTTTCACTTTCAAAAAATATTTGTGTGCAGTTCATACGCGGCAGAAGTGAAACCTTCAGAAAACTAGAGTAAACAAGAGCAGGGAGGCAATGAAACACCGCACAAAGAGGAGACCGATTATTCTATCTCATTTTCTCGGAGGCCAAATTCCATAGATATAATATGTATTTGTCTCTTTTTGGTGCTGCTTTATCACTTCATCGAGTTTCAAGTCACAACGGTGCTAAAGAAGTTTTTACTTCAAAATATTTTCTTAATCGTTTCAACGTTAAGTTATCTGCCTTGAAATGCTATGTCATTAATTATTATTTTAATTCCAAAATCAAATCGAAGTTAATCTTAAGTTCAGTAACTCGCATCCCTTTATGTATAATACAGTAAATAAATATCCACCTTAAATGAATTGAGCAAATATTAATCTTAACCATCCTCGACCAACGTTATATATACAAAATAATTATTATATGTACAAAATAACATTTAACAAAGTTAAAACAACTTATTTTGGCAGGCGGGTATGGTTACTGCCGCCTAGGGAACCAGTTATTGGATAAACAATACCACTGCAGTAGTCATAGGTCACCCCAAGTGGTTTGCTACGTTTGGTGACTTAGCAGGGGTTCCCGGGCTCATGGGATGAGATTTGTCCGGATATTGGCGGCGGATGCGCCTGTCCACCAACGTGGCAGCCCGTATCGGGACAGACTGATTGAGGGAGACCTTTTGACCTCTCCAGGAGGGCTCTCTCGAAACACCGCAGTGGGAATGATAGATTCCTACGTTTGTCACCCCTGGACACACTGACCTCCAGTTCCGACCCATTCCTCATACCCTTTTCTTCCCAGAACTACTCTTTCATTTCCCTACGAAGTCCCTCCACACAGCATCCCCAAAGATGACAGGCCCTGAGAGGAATTATTTTCCTATTTTCCTGTGTGGAGCGAACAAAGAAAAAACTAAGTGCCTAGAACTTATGCTACAATGAATACAATTATAACATACAATATCTCTCCACGTTGATAGCCGAAGAAAACAATGGCTGAGCTATTATAAAAATTGTGAAATAGCTAGTATTAACAAAAACAGTGCCAAAGTTCGAATTAAATACTGAGTTTATATAAATATTAAATTTAGAGAAAAAAGACACTTATTAAAAAAAAAAACGATAATGATATTTTTGTATTCAAAATTAGCAGTGTCAAAAGGTACAAGTATTCAAAAAAATTATAATTTATGATATTATTCAGATTCTTGTTCCAACAGACATTGCCTTCGGTTTCTTTAGTGGCATTCTCGAATAATAGAACAAACACATAAATTTTTTTTACTTCACAATACATTGATTGACGTAGTTCTCAAACAGTTTGACCTTTTAACATTTATTATTAAAATTTTACCTTAAAAATAATAGTAAGATTCGTATATCATGTTGTAATGTATTATTTATTCTGAATTGTAATGATTGATGTTTCCAAATGACGTGCGTAGTTTTTTTTAAATTGTTTATTTGGCCATTTAAGGGTGTTCTTGGCCATTTTTTAAAATTAGTGACATATTTTTAAATTAGTATACTTCGTTGGCAAGTTTTTCGATAATATGAATGTCAGTGGCGTGCAGTCCAAAAACTACCGTACCAAAAACAATTGATAGCAAAGATAATAAGATATTTAAAAATACAAGAATTCAAGGTCTGTAGAAAATACGTTTAACAAGGTTAGCTTTACGGGCCTTTTTCGGAAAAAAAACTCGTCTGGCCGCTTTCGAAATTTCGAACGTGTGACGTAGCTTGAAGTAAAATACCGCCATTTGTTTTGCAATTAATTCAAATCTTCCAATGGAATACGGACTCCAGGCTACGTCACGAATTTTTAGTCAATCACCGCTCTACCCCCTCGATGAGCTAACCTTGTTAAACGCATTTTTTACGAACCTTGACAATTGTCTAAGAAATGGGTAAGAACTTGTGTGCTCTTTTATTTGGTTGATAAAAAATATTAAATGGTGACAACTCAACAAATGGCGTTTCAATGCCCCTTTGAAACGCTATTAAAGATGATGAAAATGCCCAACCTAACCTCACGTAACCTATTTACAATTTTTTTAAATCATTTTTAATGACATTTCAAAGGAGTGATGAAGTTGCACGTTGTTGAGTTGTCCGGTCACCCATTATTCATACTCGAACTTGAAATACTGCGTATACACTTTGGAAGGTGGGCATGGGTACCGCCGCCCCGAAAATCATTTATTAGATAACCAACACCCCTGCCGTGGGTCGCCCCCAAGTGGTTCGCTACGTTTGGTGACTTAGCAGGGGTTCCCGGGTTCAAGGGGTGAAATCTGTCTAGGTCTTGCTAAATTGCCCACCAACCAACCACGTGGAGTCTTTTTGACCTCTTTAGTCAGACTCTCTTGACCTTGTATCGCAGTGGGAGGGATAGATTCATACATATTCCTGAACACATTGACCCCAGATTACTACCCACCCTTCATACTTTTCTCCTTCCTAGAACTTCCTCTCCTTCAATTCAACAAAAATTCCCGCCACACAGCATCAGCAGTGAGATTTTCTTAGCTCCACAGAGCTAATGTAAAAAAAATAAAAATGTGTAAAACCCTTCGCCATAAAGCAATGCACGACACTGGTAAGTAATTAATATAAGAAAGATTACAATCAATTTCTCTTTCTTAAAATTGTTTCTCGTTATAATGATTTTGCGCCACAATTAAGAAATATAAAATAATATTTTACTTTTTAATTAAGATAATAATACAATTTCATTGTGCGTACCTATTTGCGTGACATTTTCAAAATTGGAATTCATCTTTTCAAATCCAGACAAGCGATTAAGTAACTAAGTAAGTACTTATAATATATTTTACAAGACCTGAAGAGCGTTTCTGTATCTTTTGTGGGTACGGAAAAGATTCCATACGGAACCGAGTGCAAATTTCTGTGATTTTCTATGACTTTCAAATGCTTTTTCTATGGGTGACGTGAGCCAATGCCGGATGTCGGCTGTCACATGTTTTAGTTTGGAGCATTTAAAACACGAACTACTGTAAGAATGCGGTCAGTAGCTGAGTGGGCATCGCGTTTGGGTCCCACCCGGGCGTGTTTGATTCCTCGTCTGGCTAAATCCTCCATCACAACACCAGCAACATTTTCGGCTTTGTTTAGTGGTAGTAGGAGATTTTCAAACATTGATGCGTTTTTCGTAACCTGGGAAAGTTTGTCTTTAAAAAAAAGCATTATATATATTTTTTTCACTTATTGCATGTTTTAAGTCGATGGATTTGACATTTGCGAAGTTTCGTTTTAATCTATATATATATACGCTTGAATTACTTTGCCCAAACTAAGAACCTATTATGTGCGAATGTCAAACCCATGGTATACAACCTTAAACGTATGTTAAATGAATAAATGATCATGTACATTTTAGTATTTCGTGTTTAAAATCGGCGACGGCTGACATTACCCATAGAAAAAGCAATTGAAAATCGCCGATAGCTGACAGTACCCATAGAAAAAGCAATATAAAGTCATAGAAAATCACACAAATTAGACAGCCGATTCCGTATGGAATCTTTTCGTATCTACGAAAGATACAGAATCGCTCTCAGTATATTGAAATGTGTAATTTTATAATTCTGTTGAAACAAAATTTACCAGTTTTCATCTTGGCAAGTCAAGTTATTTACATTCCGCGATTTTTCACCGGCAACAACTAGTTTTGGTAAATATTTCCCTATTAGGGACACGCTCAATATGCACTTTTTATTACATAAACACTTAACATCAGTTTGATAATAATGGGAAGTAAGTATTTCATTTTCCGGAATTGAAAAATAATGAATTATAATAGTTATTTCGTTAAAATTAAAAACGAATATTCGCTTGGCGGCCATTGTCATTGGTGTCAAAGTTTTGAGGTTAGTTTTTTTCTTCTCTTTTTTAATCCAAAATATTAAAACATGACCCTTGAATAGGTTCTTAGGTTCTTGGTTTGGGTTCAATTAAAAAACGAAAAAAAAAACCAGCCTAAAAAGCTATTTTAATATTATTATATCAAAACATGGGGTGAAGAAAAGATGTGAAATTGTCTGTTTTTTAATGAAATATCTACTAAAATGCATTATTTTCCAATTCCGGAAACTGAAATACTTACTTTTCATTATTATTTAACTGATATTAAGTGTTTTTGTAATAAAAAGTGCGTATCGAGCGTGTCCCTAATAGGGAAATATTTACCCTAGTTTTATCATATTTATGAAACATTGCAAAAATTCCAACATTATTATACTATTTGTGTTAATATTAAAGTTAATTACTACACTTTCACTGCATTAAAATATACAAAATATTAAGAATTAATATAATTGTCTTTTCGTAAACAATAAACTTGTATAACGAGGCTAGGCCAAAAATCGCTGTAAATAAATCGAATAGTCGACAGTCTATATGAGCGACTTGGCCTAGGTTATCTTATTCTTTGAGTTTTGCCAGGGGTATGATGGAGTTAGGGCTGCCTCTCTGTGGTGATGGTCCTCCTGACCGGCATCTCGCTGCTGGAGAGGTCCTTCTTCCCTTGGGGGTTGTTGGGAGACGTTGGGGCAGGGGGTGAGTGGGCGGAAGCATCGTCAGGAACTGCGTCCGGAACCAGACGAGTCAGGAAGCCGGATACGCAGCCCCATGGGAACATCCTAAAATTAAGAAAAATAAATTATAACATATAATAAAGTAAGTGAATATGTGAAGGTTCTATAATAAACACTGAAGAAAAATAACTAAACCTAACCTATTATTTTAACATGTCGATCGTTCAGTTAATTGGTCAGACATCTCGGAAAAATCTAAATTTGAGGTGAGTATGCAGTTACATGTAAAAAGGCACCCTCTATCTGGTATAATACTCAGATTACTCATAAACACCACCAAATCAATTATAATGCAGAAAAACTTGTAGTGAATTAAACAAAATGTGGACGTTCTCTGGGTCACTAGTAAGATATTTCAAAATGTCTTACTAATGTACTGGACCGTTCTGTCTCCCGGTGTTATTTTATAGCATATTCAATATGTAAAACACAGACAGGTGTAAATAATTTTTGATTTATGGTGAGCATTCTGATAATGCTTTCATCTTTATCTCAAAACTTAGTATTTGGAGATGTCTGACTAATCAACTGGACAATCGATATTCTGTTTTATCCGATTACCGTATGTGATAAGTATATGATATGATGATATGAATTCAGAAGACAATTATACCAAGAGAACACTCCGCTCGTGGAACAAACGAATGATGGTGCTAAATATATGTCATTTAACAAAAGTTTTCACTGAAACTGGAACTTATAGTTAAAGTGCCAAGGAGTCTATCGCTCAGCAACAGACGTTTTCAAGCTATTAATCTTCATACAAATATAATACTGTCATGTTAAGCCCAACATCATTTTCGTATAAAGATAATACTATCATGCTAAGCTCAACATCATATTTCCTGAATACCTAATTGATTAATAACCAAAATTAAAATGAATAGCGTAATTTTTTTTAATTAGCGTAATACTATCATGTTAAGCCCAACATCATATTCATACAAAGATAATACTATTACGTTAAGCCCAACATCATATTTATACAAAGATAATACTATTACGTTAAGCCCAACATCATATTTATACAAAGATAATACTTTCAAGTTAAGCTCAACATCACATTCATACAAAGAAACTGCTGTAATATCACACTTATACAATGATTATACTATAATGTTAAGCCCATCAGCATATTCATGCAAAGATAATACTATCATGTCAAGCCGAACATCGTATTCATACAAAGATATATAATATCATACTTATACAAAGATAATACTATCATCATCAACACCATATTCATGCAAAGATAATGCTATTATGTTAAGCCCAACATCATATTCATACAAAAATAATACTATCATGTTAAGCCCAACATCACGTTCATACAAAGAAAATACTATCATGTTAAGCCCAACATCATTTTCGTATAAAGATAACACTATCATGCTAAGCTCGTCGAATTCAATGTTTCAAAGACCCAATCATGTCTGATTACGTCTAAAAGGGATCGAAATGAAAATCTAGTCTCCTTCAACGGAAGCAATCTTCCGAACAGACCTTCCATTGATATGCTTGGTGTAACTATAAGTGACCAGCTCAGGTATGGGGGCTCCATCGAAGCCAGAGTAAAGTTAGCTTCTCAAAAACTGGGCGTACTGTACAGGGCCCGCAGATACTTTAATAGTACACAACTGCTTACCCTGTACAAATCGCAAGTGTGCCCCACGGTTGAATTTGGCAGCCACCTCTGGTCTGGAGCTCCAAAATACCTGAAAAATACCCTCGACTCTGTGCAGAAACGGGCGGTCCGTTTGATAGATTCTCCCATCTTAACGAACGGGTTGCAATCTTTAGAGCACAGGCGTCGGGTGGGAATGCTATCCATGTTCTACCGGTATTTCAATGGAAGATGCTCTGAGGAACTAGCGTCATTGATCCCTTCGGCACCGGTGCATAGTCGGGAGACACGCCAAACGCGCGCCCAACATATGTACACGGTTGACATTTGTCACATGAGAACGGGTCGTTTTTTCGACTCGTTCTTGAGTTAAACAGCTCGGCTATGGAACGATTTGCCGGCATCTGTGTTTCCTCCCTCCTACAACATGGGTCTCTTCAAGACCAATGTTCATTCCTTCCTCTCCTCAAAAAGACCCTCCACACAGCATCCCAGATGACATAGGCCCTGAGGGGAATTATTTTCCTCAAGGCCTCCTGTGTGGAGTTAATGTAAAAAAAAAAAGCTCGACATCATATTTCCTGAATACCTAATTGATTAATAACCAAAATTAAAATGAATGGCGTAATTTTTTACGACCTCTCGGAAGCGAGTTTTTTTCGTGGCGTGGTTTATTTATTCTTATTAAAGTAAGAATCCATGAACTTACCATTTGATAGCTAGCAATATTTGCAGATATCCAGGGATGATGGCGAACTTTTCATTGCATCGCACGGCTTTGATGATTCTGTCAGCAACATCGTTTGAATTCAGTTGGGGGACGAATCTGGAAAATGACAAAACACCGAATTAGAAACATGACAAAATCCATCCTCAACCATCACCATTTATCATTCATATAGCATTGTGGATTTAGCATCCTCCAGAAATGGTCTCCACTGACTCTCACTAGTCATTATTGGTCTCCAGCCCTCTAATCTTTTCTCGAGTATATTCCAGGCAGCCGATTCCTCGGTCTGCTATTGAATTGCTTCTGAGGCTCTACTTCGTCATGGATTTCATTGTCCTATTTATTTATTTACAGATGTTCTGACATACATGCGAACAATCCGGTTATAAAAACTCAGTTAATACACAAATAGGTTAAAAATTAGATAAATCAATCAATCAAATTATATATTTTGAAATTGTTTAAATACCTATAAATTAAATACCGAAATAATAGAAAATTATAAAAATACAAAATGAAACAAGTTCTTTGTTTAAAACCTTTTTATTTAAATTTATATTCTTCGACTGGTTTCGGTCGAACTCGACCTTCTTCAGGACAATAAACATATAAACTATTGTCCTGAAGAAGGTCGAGTTCGACCGAAACCGGTCGACGAATATAAATTTAAATAAAGTGGTTTTAAACAAAGAACTTGTTTCATTCTGTAAAATGTCAAGCCACAAAGTGTTTGCTTTCTTCGATAATTTAAAAATACAAAGTTCACTAAAATGACAAATAATTCAAAGAGAGGCAAGAGACACAAGAGACATAATTAGAGATACAAATGATGCACAATAATATAATTAGCAAAACATATTTTTTACCAATCGCAGAATACTTTTTCTGAATCCATATAGATTATCGACGAAAATATCTACTTCAGCAAACTCTATCTTATTATTTAGTCGACACATTTGGGTCAGAGGGTTAAAATAGGCGATATTATTTTTAAATGTTTTCAGGTGAAACATGTTATGGCGTCTTAAACAATGGGAATTGGGAACATTTACGCCGTATTGGCTACATTATGTCTTGGCAATGGCCGTGAATTATTTTATGTAAACATATTAATTAGATCAGTCAATTGCCTTCTAATTTTAAGTGTATTAATTTTGAACTATTCAAGTCGCACGTCGTATGATCTAAGATGTTTTTTAGGTTGTTCGTTACGTTATCATCTAGCATTCTTTATTCTCTCCACATGGTATGCAAATCGCAGACTTCATGGAATTTTATGTAGATGCAATGATAGTATAAGGTAGGAAGTTATCATAAATCATAATACGGTTTGCATCGATCATCAAATGTAACAGTGTAATCGATCAACGTCATTTTCATAAATTGGATTGTTTGATCAGACGTCAAGAGAAACCATCTTCAAATTTCGACAGACTTTGATCACCCGAAATCCAACGGTTACCGGTATTGATGAACCGTCAACGTATTTGGTGTGGTAAATATCAAAACGGCGGATTTGTGATAAGTTGAAGTATTTTTTTTGCGAATTACAAAAAGGAGAAATAAATAAACTTTGTGCTGTTAGCTAATTAAGCAACAAAACACTTTATTGATTTCAATGTTTTACAATTTTATTATATCAATAAAATAAAATTATATTACCAAAAAGACTGCACGTGACCGCAACGAACATGCAAAGTTCATTCACTTATAAAAATAAAAGTAAATTTTAAAAGGGTAAACGAGTTTGTCTTCGCAGGTAACCTAAAACCCTTGACATTGCACGTTGAATTCAACCTTCTTTTTAAATGCATTTCGCGGATAAAGCTCGTTTGGTATTAGTAATACGTACGTTAACAGGAATGGGTATAATGTATATTTCTAATGTAGATTCAAGGGATTCTTGTCATTAAAACACGACAGTGTAACAATCTTATCATGTGATAGATACATACAATTAATACATATATATATAAATGTTTTTTTGTACATTAGCTCCACACAGGAGGCTCTGATGAAAACAATTTCTTTCAAATAGTGGTCGAAAAGTTTAGATTCATAAAGATGTACATTTAATAATTTAATAACTTTAAACTAATATAACTTATATTTTATAAGGTAACTTTAAAATTTTATTATAAAGCGTGGTGTTTTCTCTTTCTAACGGATAATGCTTATTTATTTATACTAGATTTTACAGATGTTCGCACTTACGTGAGAACAATCCATTTATAAAAACTCAGTTATTACACAATTCCAAAAATCTACAATTACATACAATGAAATACAGATACGTACAATTAGAAAAACAAAAACATCACAAATAAAAATACAGAATTATATACAAGCTCACTCAAGTAACACATTACAATGAGTGGCAAGAGACATGAGAAATACGCGAGGCATGCATAGAGAGGCAATTGACACAATATAATTAGTATTTTTTAACAGCGCCAGAACTTTTTTTTTGAATCCGTACGAAAATTATCGACGAAAATATCATCTTGTTATATAATCGACACGTCTGGGTCAGAGGGCTAAAGTAGGCGATATTATTTTTAAATGTATTCACGTGAAAAATGTTATGGCGTCTTAAGCAATGGGAGTTGGGACATTTATTTCAATACTGCTAAGAAATAATGCTTAATTATATTTATCTACGATCATTATTTAAAAAAGCGCGGATAAAAACAATAATAAGGTAGACCTACATAAAATACATCAACACTATTTGTAATAACTTCTTAAACTATTTATATATTTTTTGTTTTGATATCTTCATGGTCGTCTGACACTTTATTAGCGCAAATTGACGCAAATTACTGCAAAAAAAGATGTTTCTGAAATTCACAATACATGAATAGCATAACAATAATTATTTGGTCAAAGTTCACAATTTGGCAATGTGACTCGGATTTAAATTAATGTTTTTAACGGTTTAGGGTTTTTGAGAAAAGAAACTTTATTCCCGGGTGCAATGTTCGATCAAGTTTGCTAATATTTCATTGAAGAAGAAGATAACACTAATAATCTAAACGAAAATATGAAAGAGAACAAGACACAGAAAAAAAACGGTCGCAACTGGGTAAGATCAGAGGTTCTGGGTTCTTGTCCCACGGTTCTGGGTTCTTGACGTTCGTATCCCAGTTGCAACCGTTATCTTTTTATTTTTCTATGACTTGTCCTCTTTCATATTTTCGTTTAGATTGATGGAATAACCTTCAATAGATATAAAAAAAGTTATTCTAAAAAAATCAATATTCATTTAGACTTTTACAAAAAGGTCAATGGGTATTATTCGGGATAATATGGGATTCACGGTAACGGGTACCGTGACGGCATAAAAGTCAATAAACGTACGTCCCGAAGCTGCGGCTCTTTCTTCCACATTAAATAATGATGAGACACACAAAATACGTGTGACTGTTTCCTCCAAAGTACCTACTACTTTTTGGCGACGGGAATTGCTTTTCATTTTCGATATTCGACGTTTCTTTTGGGGGGGGGGGGGGGGGGGTGCAGACATACGTTCGTTTGCCTCATTTTCGACTGTTGTCATTTAGTATGTAAGAAAGAGCGGCAGTATTATATGTTTAAAAACAAAAGCAAAACCATCAGCACATTGATATTTGAAGATTTTTAATTTTTGGAATTCACTCACACAATATTATTCTTGTAACTATATTCCATACTTTCATTTTCAGTATTGGTAGGGGTCTACGGAGATGTCACCGTGCGGTGTGTGAGAGAGATGCAAGAAAATGATTATTTTTTTCCTTTGGAGGGAATTGTGTAGGTATCACATCTTTTGAAAGAGCTGCAGTAATATTGTGATTAGGAATAAATGTCTATTGCTTCATTGTCCAATATTATTAATTCAAAATAATTTAAATTTGAAATTGACAAATAAAACGTTCAAATAAGAGGTGGCGGCAGCCGAATTGGTGAGGCTTTTTTCTCGGTAAGACAGGAGATTCTGGGTTCGTGTCCCAGTTTTTTATTTTTCTGTGTCTTGTTCTTTTTCATATTTTTGTTTATATTATTAGTATTATCTTCTTCAATGATGTGTTACATTGATGGGAATAACCTTCAAACGTTATAAAAAGAGAATTGTTAAAAAAAATTGCTAATATTTATTTACGAAAATATCCTGATCCCACCAGGATGTTAGTGTTAAAAACTCAAACAAATAAACACTGTGTAATATTCTCAAAAATTATACCTAGTTTGAGAATTTTATCAAACAATAAGTACTTACGCATTAGCTAGAATTTGGGATATACGACAACCATTGTTTTTCGGAAGAGGCTGTGTTTGTTCTCTCGATACTATGAATCCTTTTCACAACATATCCGTATGTACGTGTACTGCACATGCTACTTACTATAATATACTGTTTACCGTATACACGACCCATATCATAACAGACTAATTACATTGGTTTCATCGGTACGATTACCCAATTAACCTTAGAACAACCTCAATTAATGATGCGATAAAAACATGTCCTGCTTCGTAAGCAAATGGTTTTTGTCTGGAAAAACCTTTTTTATCGTAGAGCTGCTTTTTGATTCATTGTATAATGTCGTAAGAAAAGACTTAAATATTTTAGGAAAGAAGAATTTTATACTTTTGAATGTAGCTATAACTTTGTGGCTATCCATCTCAAATAAATGAAACAATATAACTTTGTTAGAACCACTTATATATTTTATTTACGCCGACCGGTTTCGGAACGAACGGTCGGCGTAAATAAAATATATTCCGAAACCGATCGGCGTAAACAAAATACTTAACCAAGTAGAAATTTATGATAACGAAGAAAAATAAAAACAAAATATTTTATTTATTTTTATTTTATTTTATTTATTTTATTTATTTATTTATTGAAACAAAATACATATACATTATAAACAAATACTTTGACCGTCCAACTAGGAGATTTCCCGTTTTAGGACAGTCAAATTTCCTGGTTTAGTTCACATTAGGTAGTTGTTGTTTTTTGTAAAACATAATATTGTATCTAATAATTACAAATGTAAACATCATTTCAAGTACAATGTTATAAAGGCCGTAAAGCAGTTAAATATAGTGATAGTTGTAAAAGTACTGAGAAAAGTTACAAAGTTTAAATAAATAAAATGATAATATATTAAAACTATAAAGAAAACCAAAATATAAACTCATTGTTTTTTGAACAGAAAATAAAAACTAAATCTTAAAAATAAAAGCTTAATCTTAAAAATAAAAACTAAATCTTTCATCGATATATTTCCTATCCGAATGTTCAAACAGGAAATATATCGAAGTTTTTTTATTTTTTTATTTTTAAATTGTTTTTAAGAAAATATACGATAGGTTTGAGTAGAGGCAATCTCATTATTTTTATGTATTAATAATTTCATGATCTATCTTATATTTTAATAAAAAAAATATATATATATAATAATAAAAATAATTTAAACAGTAAAGTGAATGAGAGATATCGAAGAGTTCTTCTCCGTAACTGAAAATTGAGAAAGATTATAAGTCTGATAGTACTAGTAATATAATTCTGATAGGAATAAATAGTTCTATAATTCTCACAGTGTTTATTACATTGGAATCTCAATCAAAACTATATCATGTAAAAAAAAGAAGGCAGGACTCGTTATCATTTGAAAAAAAAATAAAAAATAAGTCATAGAAATGACATATTTGCATAATGCTTTCGTACACAATAGCAAAAAACGAATAAATAATTTAATCGGGCAAATCTATTATAAACGTTATCGTAAACATACTTTTTGTCGTTTTATGTAAAAATAATTATTAAAAAATTCTCAAAGTTTCATAATATTTTTTTCGAATTTCGACGGTAAACTTTGGATTCATAAAGGTGTAAATTTTCATTATCGTTTAGATTTGAATATAAAGCGTGGGGTTTCCTCTTTCTAACGTCGTTTATATTTTAGATCATATATTAATAAGCGAACAAATTACCCTGAGCCCACATATTATTTAGTGATAGCAAACATTGCTGAATTTTTGATATTCTATGACTTTATTTTATTTTTTAATTAATATTAGATTAGTACAGCCATCTTAATTTGCAGTCCGCTTAGCTTAAAAACTAAGATTTTATGTGATATACATTTCATAATCACAGTTTTTAACTATTACCTAAATTGTCTTACTTGTAGAAAATCCTTGGCGTAACAGCAGTTATTTCACAACTAAATGCATTGGGGTAAAATGAATATGCAAAAAGCTATTTGACGAAATAATCAACGTCGAAAACTATACGAATCTGGAAGTTATTTTTAAAGAAAATAATCAGGGAAAGGAATATGCAGAATTTTATATTACTTTTTTCAATTTGGGAGGCAGGTATGGGTATTGCCAGGTACGAATGCGAACTCCGGCGGGATAAAAAGGTAGTATCCAACACTACAATTATTAAAAACTGAAACCTGACGTAACAAACATATTTACAGACAGATGAAACGCCAATTGGTCGAGTAAAAACAAAATAAAAAATTTACAAACCTGGAGTGGACTTCCTCGAACATGCCCGTGCTGCGGATGAAGAAGGGGCAGATGACGGTGGTGTGCACGCCCTTGACGTCCATGGCCTCCAGCTCGGCCCGCAGTGCCTCGTCGAAGCCCACCGCCGCGAACTTCGTGGAGCAATAGTCCACCAGCTTCGCCACCCCCACGTGGCCGGCCATGGAGGCGATGGTCACGATGTGGCCCTCCTGGTTCTCCATCATGTCGGGGAGGAAGGCCTTGGTGGTCTGGAAACAAATAAAAAATATGTAACAACATTATCTCGTGTAGTGAGTACGGCTAAAGCCATTTCAAGCAACGCTTTGATTCCAAATAACGGTCTTTCACAACTTTCACCAAGGCGATATTAAGAGTATCTACCACCATGTGCGACTTTTCGTATCAATACAAATATTATCAATATTTTACCCGTCGTAAACTTTTTGAAGTGAAAACTTCTTTAGCACTGTTGTGATTAGAAACCCGATGAAACAAAAAAGCGACACTGAAAAGAGACAAACACGAACAAACATAAAAGAGATAGTATAATCGGTTTCGTCTTTGTGCATCGTAGCCTCCCCACTCTTGTCTACTTTAGTTTTCTGAAGGTTTCACTTCTATCGCTCGTGAATTGCATTTTCTGATTTTTTTGTAATATTTTTATACGCACTGACAGTACGGGCAGTAATCATAACAACATGTGTTTGTAAATGTAATTAAGTAGACTCGGGGGTATTTAGAAAACGATTTTTGCACCACACAAAAAACAAAAAAAAAATTATAAATATTTTTCGCTCAATAATTTTGACTAGTGGAATCAGAGGCAATTATTACCTATTTCACAGAGATTAATGGATTTGTGGATTTACTCTAATTAAATCAATAAAACCGAAAATTAAAACAATATCAGCTGAATATGTTTTTTCTCTTTTACGTTGTGTCTATATATTAAGTTTTTCACGCCTGCGATTGCTGATATCTATAGAATTATTTTTTAAAATCATTCCTCATAATAATATGTTTACGTGGAAGTTTCAATGCGACTTTGTATTGTATTGACACCAATATGAAACAGTATTAATAGCCTCGCGTCTGCAATTTGAAAATTAAGAACCCGGCTTCGAGTGCATGTCTGACGCCACGTACGTGAAGTTTCAAACAAACTACCGTTGTAATTCGGTTTCGAATGCAAGAATTCGTCAAAGGATGGCGCCACTAACGTTAGCAGATCGCATGAGGACCCCTGGTAGGTATAAATACTACGGATTTGTAAATTTGAGTATCTTTCCGGATATAGAAAGATTGACGGTAATACTTAGAGATGTGAATAATAGTATCACGCATCATGCGGCTATATATATTACATATGACGTCATTGCCTGCCGCGGTTACTTCGTCCCGGTGACTAGCTGTCACTGGATCATAGTGAAACCGAGGTACCGGCTATTTTCGGAACCAGTTCCTATCGGATTTATAAAATGGTCACCAGCTAGTAATATATTATTAAAAGATAACGTTTCAAGTTCATTATGAACATTGCCTTATTACGTTTAGCAACACTGTTTTTTATTACACAAATGACGTTTTTTATTGATTTCATTATTTCATCTGCGTCACTCTGTTAATGTCGTATGTTAAACTGCTAGTATTGTGTCATACAGATATAAAATATAGCGTATTATGACGATGTATATTATAAAGAAACTGAAATTGTGAAATAGCAGATCTATTGTAATTATAGCTATCTGTATTATGTTCTTTTTGTTTAAATCAATTTATATTCATGTTTATCGTAGTTTCACGCTTTGATAACGAAATTAAAGTCAGTGATAAACTATGTTAGTGATACCGATTCTATCCAAATTTCGGTAGGTACATCTTATTATTATTTGCGATAAAATTTGCCGACCTTCCGAAATGAAAACAATTCTACTGAAATGTATTAAACTATTATTCCAGGTTACATGTTGAATCCATTTTTTTACACTACACACAGGAAGCCTTAAGAAAAATAATTCCCCAGACCTATGTCATCTTTGGGGGTGCTGTGTGGAAGGTTTTTTGAGGAAACGAAGGAGAGAAAGTTCTGGAAAGGAAAAAAGGTATGAGGGGTAGGTGGGAATCTGAAGGTCAGAGTCTCCAGGAGTGACAGACGTTTGATCCCACTTCGGTGCGAGGCGATCTTTCGGGAGAGTCCTGCTGGAGAAGTCAAAAGGTCTCCCTCAACTGTTCTCTCCCGATCTGGCCTGCCACGCAGCTGGCAGGCAGATTCATTGCGAAGATCTGAATAAATCACACCCCTTGAACCCGGGCACCTTCGTTAAGTCGCCAAACGGTTCCCGGAGCGGCGGTCCCTGCCGTTTCCCAAATTAGCCTTCACTTCCATGATATTGGGAACTTAATACAAAAGGTGGAAATATTGGAATACTGCAGTAAATAAACTTTCTTTGTGTTTTTGTGGACATTTTAATAAAGTTCAAAGCTCGTCGGCCAAATTAAGTACTCTCATATTTTATTTTGCGACCCATGTATACAGTTTCAATGTAGCTCTATAATTATATTAAATTAAAATAAAAAAATCCACGCTTTCTTTTCAGATCAATAATTTAACCATAGAAAAATTTAAATGTGCAACTCTATGAAACCAAAGTTTACGATAGCAATTTGAGAAAAATTTCAAGAATTTTGCATTCATTATTTTTTTCAGGAAACGACAAAAACGCGAGGTGATAATAACGTTAACAATACAATTGCATAAACAAATATGTGTGCTTTTTTATTTTTTTTCGTTGTCGGTAATTTAAGATAGAAAAAAACGTAAGGTGAGCCTATATTAAAACTTTTTTACGTTTGTATTAAAAAGAATAAAATTATATTTTTATTTTTAATATTATATTTTTGTAAACGTATTTTATCACCTTTCAAAAGCAGTGTTTAGTTTCCCGATATGTTCAGAAATATTCCATTTATTTGGATTTTTTTGCAAGGCGGAAATATTTTCACCTTCTGACTATTTAGTCAGAAGGTGAAAATATTAATAATGGCGT
This sequence comes from Glyphotaelius pellucidus, assembly GCA_936435175.1. Classification (NCBI taxonomy): domain Eukaryota; kingdom Metazoa; phylum Arthropoda; class Insecta; order Trichoptera; family Limnephilidae; genus Glyphotaelius; species Glyphotaelius pellucidus. The sequence goes on along the minus strand of OW386537.1, from coordinate 6,225,950 downwards.
ATTTACGCCTGAATTTTGAGGTGAATTGCAATAATATACATTTGATATTGTGATTAATTAATTATGGTCTAAGATTATCTCACTCTTACAAAAAAAAAATATATAAAAAATCAGATAGTCCGGGAAACAAAAATATTATCTGTTTTTAAATATCCATATTTGAAAAAGAAATCAACATTTATGATGAATCCTATTTTCATCAACGGTAAAAAACAATTTTACCTGCTATTTGATAAACAACTTCAGTTGACGTCTTAAGTTAATAAAGTGAGTCACAAGATATTTGGCACTTTGGACTAGCTAAACATAAAATATTAATTCCTACAACCTGCGAATATATTTGAATGTAACTATTTCCAACAACTCCGATCGCAAAGAGATTGCGTATTTATTCTCCTGATTTACTGGGAACTGTAGTAGGTACTAAAACGCTGTTCTGGGTATTCCAGATTTTCTTTTAATTACAACACTCTTTTAAATGGTATGATGTTACTTAAAAGCATTTGGAACGAGGCGTGTGCACCTTTTTATAAACACCACATTTATGGTCTCGGTGTGTGGCACCTCCAGTACTTGCGCATTGATAATTGGGCATTGGTCAGATTGCCAGCCATGGAATATTTTAGAGTTTTTTTTTTTTTTTTTTTTGTTTTAGGCAATTCACCCTGGAGAGAGTGCTTTGTGCCGGTAATATTTAAAATGGATAAGAAATTTCGGTTAATCTAATGGGAAAATAATAAAACAAATTAAATATTGGACTCACTTAGATCACTAAAACAAATTAAATATTGAATTCATTCAGGTTAATAAACTTACATAAAGCTGTATGAACACGAGGATTGTTAAGAGATAAAAGGTATGAAATATTAAGGGGGGACTGGTGTGTGATTTTAATAAGCCGGCGGTATATGTTCTTGAAAGATGAATGGTTTTTACAGTTAAAGAAAACGTGGTCGAGGGTTTCCTCTTCCACACCACACTGGCAGAACGGATCATCTAAAACTCTAATTCTAGACAAGTGAGATGCAATTGAACAGTGGCCAATTCTCATTCTCGAGATACATGAAATGAATCGTTTTGAAAGTTTTTTACCGTGAAACCATGGCTTAGCAGGGATATGGTTTTGAATTCCCGCATAGAAAGATCCAGTTCTTATTTTGGAGACTGCCCAATTTTCTTCCCAGGCACGAGTCATATTGGATTTAAGAATCGGAAAGACATCGGATATAGGAATTCTAAAATTTAGTGGAATAGTTCCGGAATCTGAACCAGATTTGGCGAGAAAATCGGCCATCTCATTACCCTCGATACCCAAATGGGCAGGGACCCAGGCCAATATCGTCTCAAACCCAGATTCACTAAGAGAATTGAGAAGATTTTTTATTTTACATATAACATTGTCTTCCGGATAACGTAAAATATTTGACCTAATTTTAGTTAGAGCACTTAGCGAATCAGTACATAGTAAGGCTCGATGAATGTTGAGAACCTGAATTTGATTTAGCGCTTGTTCAATTGCAAAACATTCGGCTGTAAATATGGAAGCTTCTTTCGGTAATTTATAAGTGAGATTGATGTTGAATTCTGGACTATATATAGATGCTCCACATCTTTTATTTTCAAATTTGGAACCATCCGTGAAAAGGATGGAAAATCCAGGGAATTTCGAAGCCACTATGCTTTTAAAGCAATCATCCACATTTTGAAATTTATTTGGGGAAGATAAAATATTCTTCCGAAAGACTGATGTTATTGTGTTCGGCATAAAAGTGATTGCCTTAAATGGAATATTGTATATAGGAAGATTGGGAACTTCTTGAAGATATTGGAGGGAAGATGATAGAGAATTATAGAGATGAAAACTTTTAATTAAGAGAGGAAAACATTGTTTTTCTCTCAATCTTTTGTTAGAATTCAAATTAACACTTAACCTATTAAGACTTTGTTTAATAGGATGATGTGATAACGATAAAGCCTTGAAAATATATTTATTGGCAAGGAATTGCCTTCTGAAATATAATGGAGGCTCCACACATTCCACCTGAAGCGCATTAATTGGAGAAGACTTCATAGCTCCAATAATCATTCTGAGGGCTTTTGATTGAATTCTTTCCATTTTCTTATCTAGATATTTAGGGAGTGGGTCAAAAAGAAATGAGCCATAATCCAAGTGGCTCCGAACTAGGGAATTATACATTAATTTAAGAGTGGTAGGATGAGATCCCCACCATACTCTGGAAACTGCTCGCATCATATTAAGTCCCTTTTCACACTTTGTAGAAATTATCTGAATGTGTGGAAGCCAGGAAAGTTTATGGTTCAAAAGAAGACCAAGGAATTTGATTTGAGTAGCGGTTTGTAGAGGCACATTATCAAAAGAAATTGAGAATTGGGGAATTTTTCTTTTGCGCGTGAAAGCCACGACCCTTGTTTTAGATGCCGCCAGATTCATCCCATTTAATGACAACCAGCTTTTAATATATTGTAAAGCCAAATTCATTTCCTTAGCTGCAAGAATAATATTTTTATGTAACAAATATATAAGGATATCATCCGCAAAGTAAAGACGCTTGATAGAAAAAGGAATTACTGAGTCTAGGTCGCTTATATAAATATTAAACAACAGAGGACTAATAACAGAACCCTGGGGCAAACCTCTCCATAGTTTGCGCCTTAAGCATTTAGAGGAAGACTCAATAATAATGGACCTATCTGAGAGCAAATTAATAATAAATTGGACTAATTTCGGGGGGATTTGTTTTTTAATTAGCTTTTCTTTCAAAACATTCAGTAAAACATCATCGTAAGCTGATGAAAGGTCAAGGAATGTGGCCAATGTATAAGAATTTAGGGATTGGGAAACTCGGATATCAGTTGTGAACAAACTTAAATTATCCATTGTAGATTTCTTTTTCCGAAAACCATACTGATTTGGTGAGATAATATCTTGACTTTCAACAAACCACTCTAATCTGTTCTTCATCAACCGCTCCGCTACTTTCATCAAACATGATGAAAGAGCAATAGGCCGATAAGACGAAATTTCAGATGGATTTTTTCCAGGTTTTAAAATGGGAATGATTTTTTGAGTTTTCCAATCATCCGGAATTAGTCCTGTTTCAAACATATTATTAATAAGAGATAAGAAATATTCAACCGCCATATCAGAAAATGATTTAATGAAACTATTAAGTATTCCATCGGGACCCGGAGCAGAGTCAGAAAGGGTTCTTATTACTAGTTTCATCTCATCAATGGAGAAAGGAGCATCTAGCCAGTTAGAGTGAGATGGATATGGCTTAATAGAAGGCATTTCTTCACATCCGGCCACTGATGGGGGGGCTATTTTATCCGCAAATCCTATAAGAATTTCTTCTGATATATGCTTGGTTCTCGGCGGAGAATACGATGATCCGAATTTTTTTAAGCTAGACCAAACTGAAGATTGGGGAGTTTCCGGAGACAGGTTCTCACAGAACTTCCGCCATCCAGCGCGTTTTTTATTTTTCAAAATTCGTTTGGTTTCTGCCTGGGCTTTTTTAACTGATAAAAAATTTTCTAGTGACATACACTTACGAAAAGAGGAAATTGCTTTTTTACGAGAGTTGACGGAGCGAGTGCATTCCTCGTCCCACCACGGAGTAGAGTGTTTTATTTTAATGTTCGCATTGCGTTTCGGGATGGATTTTTCTGCTGCATTTATAACCATAGAGGGAAACGTCTCACATTGCAATCTGATGTCTCCCGGGGACGATTTTTTTTTTAAATTAATAAGGTTATCTAGTTCAGAAGAGAAAGTGCTCCAATTCGCATCATTTATTCTAAATTTGAGATTATTTTTAACTGGTGGAGGATAAGTGTTAGATTGATGTTGGAATCGGATTATAATTGGAAAATGATCACTAGAGAGGGGATCGTTTAGGATGTCCCAAGAGCATTTAGATGCTAACGAATATGAACAAAGAGATAAATCAACAGCACTTTTCCGTTGATGAGGGGGGGTGAATCTGGTTGGAGATCCATCATTTAAAAAACATAGGTTGTGGGTATCAATAAAATCTAAAAGATTGCGGCCAGAACGATTTGTTATTTTGCTACCCCAAGAAGGGGAATGTGCATTAAAATCTCCAAGGATCATAAAAGGGGAACAAATCTGGGTTAAGATTGGTGCCCATTCATTTTCAATAAAAGTGGTAGAGGGAGGAATATATATTGATAATATTGTGATATCAGATAAGACAGCTGCTATTATCTGGATATCGTCGGAGGGAGTATGTATATTAATTTGTTTAAACGGGATAGAATTATGGATTATCAGAGCCGTGCCGCCTTTACCATCTGGTCTGTCGTGTCTGAGACAATAATAACCCGGAATTCTTAAGTGAAAGGAGGGTTTTAACCACGTTTCAGAAATGGCGGCCACTGAAACGTCGTGTTCGTCGAGTAACTGAATTAGGTCAGATTTGTTAGCGAAGAGGCTTCTACTGTTCCACTGAAGAATTTTGTTCAGTTTCGAAGTCATTGGGGAGGCAAGATAATAAAGATTTAATGTAATCGGCAGCGTTGGACGGTACAGTATTGTTGTTTGTAAGGATAGAAATTAAAAGGGTAATTAAAGTTTGTATAAAAGAATTATTATTCAATATTTCGGGGAGAGCAGGAGGGGATGTATTACTATTAATGGCACACCCATTGGGGGTCCGAGATTTGGCATTCCCATTCGGGCTGGTCAAAATATTATTCAATTGTTTTTTATCAAGGTAAGGAGTATATTTTGGGTTGGGTTTGACTGGCTTGAGAATGGTTTCTCTGTGAGAAGATGACGTTGAATTTAAAAAGGTGGTTGATTGGAAAGGAGCTGAGGACGATGTCATCTCTGCGAATGATTTTTTCGCAGGAGAGAATAACTTTGAGGCCTGGAAGTACGAAATGTTGTCGGTAGCCATTTTATGTTTTATGTTCCTCTGTCTTGTCAATTCCGGACAGGCTAGACTGACCGCGGTATGTGCACCCGAACAGTTAATGCAAATGGGATTATTGGAAGATTTTGGACATTGATCAAATGGGTGACCTTCTCCGCAAAAGTAACAACGTGGAGGGGAGCGGCATACGGATTTTGTATGTCCAAACCGGCAGCAATTGAAGCATTGAACAGTTGGAAATTTATAAACTTCGACGGGAAGCGAGGTATAATAAATAAACACACGAGACGGAAGGGATTGTCCCTCAAATGTAACAACAACAGATTGGGAAGGTTTCCAGATCGTGTTCCCATCAGTAGAATCCTTGTAGTTCAGTCGACGTGCTTTTATTACTTTCGGGGTTCCTTGGGAATTATTCAAAGCATCAACAATTTCAGCCTCTGGGATCTCCGTGGGTATTCCTCGAACAAGACCCATTCTCGTAAGGTTAAATGACGGGATGAACGATTTATATTTATGGTTTGAGAGCGAGTCAATTTTTTTTACAAATCCATTTGCGGAAACGGCAGTATTAAACTCGATAGATAATTTATATCGCCCTTCCGGTTTAATTGAACCGTTAACAATACCAAGGTTATTATTTTTTGAGTCAAATAAGAATTTTCCAAAATCTAAAGGATGAATAAGTTTTCCTTGTTCAGTTCTCTGAACAATTACGATAAAAGGACCGGAAGCGGAAGCAGGATAAAGTAAGTCAGTACTTTTTGTATTATCGCTAGCTAAAGTACTTGTCTGGGTGTTACTATTGGGGTTAAGGTCGTTAGAGGTCGAGGTTTGTTGAATCGGCGGTATAGTTTTAACTTTCGATGGGATGTAAAGGCTATGCGATGGTCGTCGTTTACGAGATGGAAGCGTAATAGAAGCCTGGCTAGTGGTAGATTCCGAATCAGAAAAATCTAATATCGATCCTGGGTCGGGAGGTCTATCTTCGTCTTCCTCCATTGTATAAAAAAAAACTTAACTTTTAAAAATTAAACTGAAAAAATAATACGCAGTCTATTTCATTGACTGTACAAACAAAAACGGATTAGCCGTAAGTAGGAATGCAAACAAATAAGTATACGATAAACAGAATTAAATAAAATGTAACAATAATCTCTTATCTGTATGAGGCACGGGAACGGGCGAACGGCACTAAGCAATAGGTAAGGTACACACAACCACTGTTGACCGCGGCTCGAATCGGACTGTATTTTAGAGTTGAACTGTTGTCAAACCTGCAAGCAGGATTCAAATCCAGATAATTCAAAATGAAGCATTCATTTCTTGTGCGGCAGCCCAGAGCGTTGGGCGATCCTCTGAACTGAGACACGACGGATTGACTTAAAATAGCGATGATTCTTACTCTCGCCATCTTTGAAATTGACTGGAGATCATCCTGGAAGGACGATTGGCATCTGAAGACATTAGACTGTCCTGCTTCTGGAAGGCCCTTTTGGCCGGTAGCCAATGTTCTGCAGACGTACCATTCTCACGATGTGAGATTCCTTCTCAAATCTACGCGAGGACTTTTCAGCAAGCCCGTTTTCCAGTCTAATCTACGCTGCAATTTATAACGGTATCACACCATCAATTTTTACCTAAGCAATCCCTTTCTTTCGCCAAACAGCGTAGATTCAGGATGTTCTTTCAGACGATAATTTAATCTTATATTTCGAATACCTTCTTTTCATTTTAAACTAAAACCTAATCCTTGTAGATGCATTTGCCACGTTGAGTCCACATTGTTCATAATAATCCACATTTTTTCAGCATTTCAATAATGTAAATTGTTGGCTTTTGTTGCCATTAATCCTACGGTAACAATGAATATGCTTAATACTTAACACCACTGAATAGAGTCCCCCACCAAGCAAGTTATCGCAAATATTTCTTTTATTTTAAGCCTTACGCGCTTGCGGCTCCATCATCGCCCGGGAGGTCGATACTAAGAATATCGCCCGGGCAGCCCTGGGACCTAGGACTTAGGACCTAGGACCTAGGGCCTAAGACCTAGGACCTAGGTCCCCTACGAGTATGGTTACGTAATCAATTTTTTTTGCATTGGTGACTCGGAAAATAATAGACTGGATAACGCAAATCTGAGTGACAGTAGCTCTAATACATTTTATGGCAAAAAGAGGTACGAATGGGGAAAACCACAGCCATCGCGGTCACGAGTTCGAGTGCATAACATTATTGTGCTTTTGCTTGGCCTGAGATCCTGCTCAGTCGAAAAATGAGATGACTCCGCTTGAAATTCCTATAAATGTCACATGTTTGTTTAAAAACGTAATAAACTGGTTTTCTTGGATTTATTATGTATTCATTAATTTAAAAAAAAATTGAATCCCAAAAAAGTTTTATTTCTATTTTTATGAAGCATAAATTCATTTAGGGTTATTTTTTATTACTCTTAATACATAAAAAAAATAATTTTCTTTTCATCTTCTAGAATACCTTAAAAGTAAGCAAACGCAACCATAATTTTTGGCATAAGGAAAAAAACCTGGGGAATTTCCAATTGTCACATTCTGATATACTTTTTATTATAATAGGTTGAAATTTATTTATTGTTGGAAACATTTACAGAGTGTTAACAATTATTATAGTTATAAAATTGCCATTGAGAAGTACATAGGTATTAACACTCCAATTATAAATGTTCACAGCATGCATAATCAGTGTTTACTTGTTACTAGGTACAAAAGAAAATATAAAAGATAGTAATTTCAAATATAAAACAGAAATGCACAGAAAGATAATAAAAATAAAATGATAATAGAGCAGTCACATAATTGTTCTCCATGATGATATATCATGGTAAAAGATTGTTAATTTGCCTTTTGAAATATGTAAAACTGTTGGCATAAATATCTACATGGTCACATTCGATGGTATTATATAGACGACACATTCGAGACAGTGGATTGAAGTATGCAATATTGTTATTAAATAATTCAAGATGGAATGTATTATGACTCCTTAAATTGCGTCTATTAGGAACAACGATATACGTGAAAGGTTTCGTACATCAGAATGTGACCATTGAAAATGTCCAGCTTCCTTATTGCTTATGACAGCAGTATATGTCACATAGGTCACCCCAAGTAGTTCATTACTTTTGGTGATTTAGAGTTTTGTCTAGGTCTTGGTGGTGAATGCGTTCGCCCATGCCCACCTATTGCGGGCGGGCTGGATTGAGAGAAATTGGTTGAGAGAGACCTAACCTAAACCTCTCCAGTCGGACTCTCTTGACCGACAGCAGTGGAGGGGGGAGGGTCGATTCATACGCCCGTCACCTGGACACATTGACCCCAGATTCCTACCAACCCTTTATACCTTTTTCCTTCCCAGAATTTCCTCCTTCCTTTCCCTAAAAAGACTCTCCACACAGCATTCCCAAAGATGTGATAGGCCCTGAGGATAAAAAATCCCCAGGGCCTCCTGTGTGGAGCTAATGTAAAAAAATATATATATGGGTCCGGTATAACTTCAGATTTTCACGGCCAAACGTGTTTTCGTTAGTTGTTTCCGGGGTGTCATGTCGTGCTGCGCTACCTCCTTCTTTAGCTAACGTTTCGGACAGCGTTACAGGGTCCATCATCAGTGCAGATGTGAAACGAAACGCAGATGTGATGGCCGAAACGTTGGCTAAAGAAGGAAGTAGCGCAACACGGCATAACACCCCAAAAACAACTAACGAAAATATATAAGTCTGTTATTTCTCTTCCACTTTATAGCAATTTGAAAATATTTATAAATTGTTTTTTTTTTTATCTCCAAGGACAGCCGTGATCTTATTCAAACATTGATGTATGAATTGTTTTTCAGAACGTAAATAATAATTTACACCTAACGATGCAATTTTAAAAAAAATCGAGTGCAGTTCACACGCGGTAGAAGCGAAACTTTACCAAAACAATCTCAACCAATAGCAGCCTTAAAATGTTACACCATAAGTAAAGCGGCCAATGAGCGCAGTTTGACGCTTCATAGGTACTGTATTGCGTCATTTCCCTTTCTCAACCAATAGAAGCCTTGAAAAGTGTTATCATAAGCAAAGCGGCCAATGAGCGCAGTTTCACGCTTCGTAGGTGCTGTAATGCGTCATTTCCGTTTCATCCGAATTTCAAATCAAAACGGAGCTAAAGAAGTTTCACTTTAAAAAAAAAATATTAATAAAAATAGAAGTAAAGGTTACACTTACCCAGAAATGTGCTAATATGTTGACATCAAAGGTCCTCTGAATAAGATGGTCAGGTGTCTTTAATAACGTGGTTCCGGATACCAAGCCGGCGTTGTTGATCAATAACGTCACCTGAAAGCAATACGAAAACATCATTTAAAAATTATATTAATCAAAAGGTTTTAATAGTCTATTTATGTGATGTAACCATCTGTTCGTTTTCAAAATAGTAATATGCTTAAAATGTGTAGGTATAATCTGGGAAAATAATTTATGAAGTCTGAATAAAATCTTTCTAAGACAGAGTTTTGTGAACAAATCGACAAGTTTATTTATGTTCAAAATTACCTTATTACGTAAGTCAAATGGGACATTTACATAAAAGTTTGGTTTATGTGTTTTTGTTTTTACTTGAAAAATGTTCAAATAGGATAAGTGACGTTAACACTGGGCTCTAACTCTAATCAAGTTATTACAAAAAAATAAAATAAAATTGATGAAATATTACAAAAGATAAAATCATGTTATCGTATCAGAAACGTGGAGATCCGCAAAAAAATGCAAGACTGATGTAAGCGAAGTGAGTAAGATTAAGAAAGGGACGAGGAAAGGAGTATAAGGAGAATATATGACGCAAATGTGAATCGCAAAAGAAGTCAGGGACGCCCGAGGAAGACATGGCACGACCAAGGGAATCAGATAATTCACTCGGTTCATATCAAGAGTCAGAGTAATAGAAGAGCATGTACGAGACTATATATGAATGTGAACGAGGCAAGGATTGTGTTCCAACACCGAGTTGTTTGGCGGTCCGTTCTCTCTGTCTTCCCCCGCGGGGGAACGGCGTGATGGTTAGTAAATTAGTTAGTTAGTTACAAAAGATAGTTAGTTAGTTATATAAGATTAAAGGATTTAAGATATCTCGAGTTTGATTGAACAACAGGTCTCAAAAATTAATTTATTGTCCTAACTTGAACTTAAGATGAGTTTCGAACGTGTTTTCTTATCATCAATCTGCCCATTAATATTCAACCATCGTAAAATTTATAACACCGCCAAATTATAAAAATTCAGTGGATTTTATGCTAATTATTCATATAATTATTCTAATTCTATTAGCAAGTCATCGTCACCAAGACCAAGAACATGTTTTAATAGCTTACCGTGATTATTAAAATAATTAAAAACCATCGAAATCCAAATGGATTAGCTTAACTAAAAGATGATCTGTAATATTTTTTATTGCTTTTGCAAACTTTAATCACGTGTCAAGTTCTATACATTTTGATTACTTGCCTTGCATTTTGATGTTATATTTGGCCAATGAAGGAAATTTGAATAAGCTAGAAGTTATACAGAACACAGCTATGAGATGTATACTAGGGAAATGCAAATATGCAAGCGTTAATCAAATGAGAGAGGAGCTAAATTGGATTCTAATAAAAAAGAGAATGCTGTTTAATGTATTAATTTTTGTGCATAAAGTAATGAAAAACTAAATGCCTAAATACTTTAAGGATGAAATTTTTTTTAATGAAGATGTAAATAATTACGAAACAAGAAATATAAATAGAGTTAGATTGCCACGTATGAAAAAATCTAAATCACAGAACTGCCTAATGTATAGAGGACTAAAGATGTATGATGAAATGCCTGAAAGTATGAAGAATGAAGAAAGACGAATGAAAATTTAAAAATAAATGTTATGCTTACTCTAAAAATATTTAAATTTATTAATCTAATGAAATGTTACACTGTTGCTTATTTGTTTATATCTTGTAGTATAAACTAGCTCAATAAATAATTTAAAAAAATAAAACTACCTACTTTTAACAATTTTTTTTTTTTATATTATTTTTTACGGAATAACCTAGTTTGTGTACTGCTCGGGGATTAATTTAAAAACAATATTATTATGAACTTAAATAATATAATTATCGTACTTTTTTATGCAGGTCTCGGTGGCCAATTGGCTTAAAGGTTTTCCGTGTATCAGAGTCTCTAAAATAGTATAACCCCTTTTTTGAGAAATAATGATTATAAATATCTTTTTGGAAGACGATTTATTGTCACAGAAATACTTTACATTAAAAATATGTCAAATTAGGAAGAGTGAAATCTCAAACTTGAGGGAAAAAAATTATGAAACAGAAAGATTAATATATTTCTTTTTTAAAAAACTAACCAACGCGGTTACCCCAAAAGAGCAATGATAACATTACATAATACTGAAAATTATATTTAAAAAGAAATGGCACAAAGAGAGAGAGAAAGGGTGTGAATTTTAGAAAATTTTTAAAAGCACAAATACTCGAAAACCGTGGTACCTTTACAAAATATGACATTCCATTATCGGAATGGCCTTGGGGTTGAAATGTGAAAGGTTATCTATAGTTGAAAGCTTATCAAATACTTACCAAACAGCCTATATGCAAATGCAGATGAAACTTCAAAACTTCAATACTATCTTTATGGAACTTTAGTAGCTTATTTTTGTGGTGCTAATTTTTCATCACATAAGAGAACTTATGGCGTATTTGCGACTGTTTTAACAGAAAATCATTAAAAATAACACTGCTTACTTAATAACCCGACATACGTGGACAAACAAATATATAAGTATCAGAATACTAAGAATAGCACTGACACAATGGCCACCAAGACGTGATTTGGCGAATATTTTGTCACAAAGCGTGACAAAAGTACTTTAGCGTTTTCAAGGAAAATTTTATTTTATGTGGCCATATTTCAATTTGACGAAAAATAACACTTTGCTCGCCCTGTTCATTGTGAACACATTTTTATTAATTTGCAAGCAATTTAAATAAGTGTTTTCGTCAAATCTATCATTGCATTTGACTTTACTTTTAGATATTTCCTTCAAAAGTATTCCCGACTGTGGATAAAAATTGAAAAGGTGAAGGTGAAATAATGTTTTGTGAAAATATTTTGTAAAATTTAAATAAAGTTGAGAATTAGTCTCAACTTTTTTCAATTTTACTTGAGATGATGAAGCCGAAAGAAAATGAAGGAAGGTAGAAGAGTATATTCAGTTGCAGAAGTTTTTTTCACTCTGTTTTTTTAAATGATTTTACTGCGGGAGTTAAATGAATTACAAAAATTCAGATGGATTCACTGATCCCTAAAAACGTGTTTATTCCAACTTTGAAAAATACCTGGGCAATTAATATTATTTAAGAAAATTAATAAAATATTTTATTTGTATTTGTTTTATTGTCAAAGAACTTTCCTAATCCTTTTCTAGGATCTAAAGACGTTATTTATTTGACATATGTTTATTGATTTTCCTTAAAAAATTGCGTGGCCAAGAAATGAGGGAATTTTTATCGAAATTTTTCCTTGTTGATAAAATAACACGTTTCACATGCTTTGTTTCCATGAATCTCAAATTTCCCTTTGTTTGAAATTCTTTTCATATTATGTCAATCTTTATTTTATGCATACATTTATAAATATTTATCAAATTACATTATCGACTCTTTTTATTTTGAAAGAATGTGTGAAATAAATAATATTTATTGAAATTGATTATTTTTTAAATCACGTTATAATATTGTTATACAATACAAAATAACCTTCAATAAAAATGTTTGGCAAGAAGGTTACCTATTCAGGATAATGTCTAGAAGTTCATCGGAGTCACGTTTACAATTGATTATATTGTACAACTATTATCTATGTAACCTATCAAATAGTATTATTAGGCTTGCGTCTGCGTGGTTGAATTTCAGAACCCAGCTTCGAGTGCATGTCTGACGCCACGCCAATGGCGCCGCGCCACAAATAACATCTGTGTGCGTGGAATTTCAAACAAAGCCATCGTTGTAACTTGGTTTTGAATTCAAGAATTCGTCACAAGATGTTGCCACTTCCGTCGGCAGGACGCATAGAATATTACTAATATTAATAGGGATGTGCCCCCCTTAGGTATAAGTTCTACGAATTTGTGAATCTGGAGTATCTTTCCGAATATGGAAAGATTGACGGTAATACTCAGTTGTATCAAGCGGTTGTACATTACACGTAACGTCATTGTCCGTCCCTGTTACTTTGTCCCAGTGACTAGCCATCATGGACATGGATAATGGACAGATCCACCAGTGTTGCCAGCGTATATCGAGTTCTAATTTATTCCCCACCAATATCGGTTCGGCTGTCAACAGTGAAACTGTGCTAGCGATATCGATACAAAATCATCGGAAGTTACTCCTAATGATCCGATATTGTAAAGTTATCGATTTCACCATGCTGATATGTACTTTTATCGAGCTTCGTGAAAGAAGTTGTTTTCATGTCAATGACATCAACGTACGGTGAGAAATGAAACTCGCAATTTACAACATTATTATTTTATGATGGATTATAGCGAACTCGATGGAGAAATTTACATGATTAATTAATAACTTATGTTATGGTGTTATTCTTGAAAGGTGATGTTTCATGTAATTTATGATCTTCTATTCTAAACGAGGAAGCTATGATACGTATGAACGGATATTATTATAACGCAATATTTATTTATTGTTTCTTTACATTAATTAACAAAATAATACAAAATTATACAGATATTGAAAGAACAATATTGTTGTATTTCTTACAGGTTGAGATTATTACTAAACTGCTGGCGCTAGGTAGTACATTCATGTAAACATGTAGATTTTTAGGGTGACCATAGTTTTGAGGACTGATTTAAAGTAAAAAATAAAAGTTTTTTGTTTTTGTTTTAACGATAAGTTGTAAATAATATATATATATTATAATATGCTCTAAATTTGGCAGGAGATGAATTTGGCAGGAGAATGCTAATACTAATTTGGCTTATTATTACTCTAAACATAATCATTTAGCTAATAATTAAGAAAGGACAAAGTTGAAAATATTGTATTTCTACTAGGTACTTTAACAAATCTCTGGTAATAATTGGAGCTTTTATAATGCCCACGGTTATGACATGGCCGTGGCACAAAAAAAAACAAAAACCTACATTTCTTATCACAATAATGCTGCAGCTCTTTCTTACACACAATTTTTTTAATGTTTTTTTTATTGTTTAATTTATAACATTGTTAAAGTGAAGCTGCATTGTACATAATATTGGGCAAAAGAAAATAGTAAAGTTTTTTTACCCCACACAGGAGGCCCTGAGGAAAATAATTTCCCTCAGGGCCTATGTCATCTGAGATGCTGTGAAGGGTCTTTTTGAGGATAGGAAGGAATGAACATTGGTCTTGAAGAGACCCATGTTATAGGGAGGAAGAAACACAGAGGTCGGCAAATCGTTCCACAGCCGAGCTGTTGAATACAACAAGAACGAGTCGAAGAAGCGACCCGTTCTCATGTGACAAATGTCGACCGTGTATATACGTTGGGCACGCGTTTGGCGTGTTTCCCGACTATGCACCGGTGCCGAAGAGATCAATGACGCTAGTTCCTCGGAGCATCTTCCATTGAAATACCGGTAGAACAAGAATAGCATTCCCACCCGACGCCTTTGCTCTAAAGATTGAAATCCGTTTGTTAAATTAGGAGAATCTATCAAACGGACGGCACGTTTCTGCGCAGAGTCGAGGGTTTTTTTCAGGTATTTTGGGGCTCCAGACCAGAGGTGGCTGCCAAATTCAACCGTGGGGCGCACTTGTGATTTATACAGGGTTAGCAGTTGTGTACTATTAAAGTATCTGCCGGCCCTGTACAGTACGCCCAGTTTTGAGAGGCTAACTTAACTCTGGGTTCGATGGAGAACCCGTACCTGAGCTTGTCACTTACAGTTACACCAAGCATGTCAATGGAGGGTCTGTTCGGAAGATTGCTTCCGTTGAAGGAGACTTGATTTTCATTTTGATCCCTTTTAGACGTAATCAGAAATGATTGGGTCTTTGAAACATTAAATTCAAAGAGATTATTTTTACCCCATACAATTAATGAATTTCTACGCCAATTAAGAGTGCTAGCTCTTGAGCTTGGCTTAGGAGTTATTTCATAATTAAAACATAATTTCACATAAATTGGACAATAAATATAAACTTAAGTACTAGGATGTTGTGACGTTAAGTTTTAATATGGCGTTAAATTAAGTTATAACATTTTGATTGGTGATGTTATGGTTGTTAATTTTTTTAAAGATTAATTTGACCCTGTTTTTGAACGATAGAAATCTGTAATTTTTTTTACTTCTTCAGGAAGACTATTAAAATATTTTATGCCTTTGTTAATATAGTTATTGTGCGCTTGTTGTATTGAAAATAGAGGAAATTGGATGTCTTTATTTATGCCTTAATTTAATTTTTTTGATTCCATTTTCTTTGAATATTTGTAATATTGAATCTTTTTTATAATAGTGATACAAATAATGAGGCAAACAATGTACGTCTGTCTGCTTCCTCCTAAGGAAAAATAAATCATTTTCTTGCGTCTCCATTACTCGTGTTAAAGATATAAAGTACCGCGTGTCGTTGCCGTCGTCGAACCGTTGCCGTGAGGATTATAAAAGCAACCTTTAGAGATTGCTTGCCACATGTCGCAATCCCGCTTCTAAACTAGCGTAAGTGATAATTCGTCAAATTGAAATCAAAATCTTATCGCCATCTATTGTTAGCGGCCTAATACTGAATTTAGCATGACATTTTTAATAAATATGTATTGTTCTAACTTTGCTATAAATGTAAAAGCCCCGAAAAAGGGCGTTTATTAATAAATAAAAAAATAAATAAATAATAAATAAATAAATAAATAAAAAGTAAATAAATAAATAATTTGATTGATTTTGAAAGCGAAGGAACATTATCGTGTTATAGAGATAGATAAACATGTAGTAGAAAACGACTTACCCTTCCAAAGTCCTCCTTGACGAGTGCGGCCGCCCTGTAGACGTCCTGTCTGTTGGCGAGATCCACGATGTATCCCTTGCAGGTGCCTCCCATGCTGGTCACGAGCTTTACGGTCTCATCAAGACCTGGAAAAAATAAAAAAATCTCAGAAAGACGCCACTTTTTATACTTTTTGTTAACCGAATAAAACAGAACAATGACAAAACATGTTTTCACATGAAATCTATTATAATAGGTAGGTAATCAATTTTAGGGAAATCACAAAATTTTGTCAAAGTTAAACATACTAATTAACAAGTTCTAAGCATATATATTTTTACCACAGTACACAAATGATTCCTAGAAGTGTGATCTATATTGGTGTGAAAAAATACCTTTTGACTTTTAAGCCCCAAACTGGCCAAAATGCACTGGTATTCAATATAGCCCCTGCTGTTGGTTTAACTATTCAGTACAAAATACACTGCTGATAGTTTAACTATTCAGAACAAAATACACTGCTGTTGATTTAACTGTTCAGTACAAAATACACTGCAGATGGTTTGACCATTCAGTACAAAATACACAGCTGTTGGTTTAACTATGAACAAAATACACTGCAGATGGTTTGACCATTCAGTACAAAATACACTGCTGTTGGTTTAACTATTCAGAACAAAATACACTGCAGATGGTTTGACCATTCAGTACAAAATACACTGCTGTTGGTTTAACTATTCAGAACAAAATACACTGCAGATGGTTTGACCATTCAGTACAAAATACACTGCTGATAGTTTGACCATTCAGTACAAAATACCCTGCTGTTGGTTTAACTGTTCAGTACAAAATACACTGCTGATGGTTTGACCATTCAGTACAAAATACACTGCTGTTGGTTTAACTATTCAGTACGAAATACACAGCTATTGGTTTAACTATTCAGTACAAAATACACTGCTGTTGGTTTAACCATTCAGCACAAAATACACTGCTATTGGTTTAACTATTGAATAAAAAATACACTGCCTTTGGTTTACCTATTCAATACAAAATACGCTGCTGTTAATTAAACTATTCAGTACAAAATATACTGCTGTTGGTTTAACTATTCAGTAAATATAAATATGGCAAAAACTATTTCAAGCAATGTTTTATTCCTGAATTGTAGTCTTACACCAGGGCGATACTGAGAGAATCTTTCAATCTAGAACGTACCGCAATATATATTTTTAGTTAGTAAATTGTGAAACAATACAAAATAATCATATATAGCTTATTTGCATGCGCCGGGATTTAAACCCGCGATCTCCGGCCTGCTAGTAGAGAGCCTTACCCCTCGACCACGATAACTATTATATTATAGTTTAATAATAAATTATATACAAAATTATTTAAAGCAAAGTATTACAATATGAAACTATCAAACATTTAGGCTTTGTGTCTATTTTTTGAGTCTAAAATTCAGGTCAATGTTATCAATATATTACATGATGTAATATATTTTAGAATGTGAGGTAACTTACAACTCGTTTTAAATTAATCAAGCTATTTTATATCGGCTTTTTGAGCAAATGTACTCTCTTCGGATTAAACAAGTTTTCAAGGTATTCCTCCCAAATATATGTATTCTAATACACATTCACATAATGTTTCCTCGCAGGTGTAGGAAGAAAGGACGGATCGCCAAACAACTCTATCCTGGCACACACACTTTGCCTCATTCGCATTCATGCATCGTCTCATATATAATTTTCTATTATTCTGACTCTTGACATGGCCCGACTTAAGTAGCTGATTCATTCGATCGTTTCACGTCTTTCTCGGGTGTCCCCGACTTCTTCTACCATTCCCCATTCTTTGTTTGTATGCTCTACATGCCCAAACCATCTGAGGGCTCATTACACTTACATCAGCCTTGCATTCTTTGCAGATTTCCACATTTCTAACACGATCATACATAGTTTTACGACACGTACATATCAGGGATCTCATCTCTACAGCATTCAGTCTACTCTCATCCTTCCTCTTCCAGTTCCATGCTTCACTGCCATACATCAGGGTAGGTACCAGCACTTATAAAATTTATGCAAGTACATAAATAAATGAATAAATTTAGAATTAGTTTAAAATTTGCTAGTTAATGTCACGGATGTGTCAAAACAGGTAGTAGAAAAATTAAAATTTAAGTAACAAATGAACATGGAAAGTAAAAATCTTGAAAACAAAATGTCTATAAATTAATACACAGTCCCAAGCCCAAGAAATACAAAAAAAATGTGTGCAGTTCACATGTGGTAGAAGTGAAACCTTCAGAAAACTAAAGTAATAATAATAATAATAATAATAATTTGATAATTTGTAGAGCGCCGTTTTTGTGAAAAATCACCTCAAGGGCGCTGTACAGATTATTATTAATTCCTAGATTCTATCTAATTTAACTATTTACAAACAGATACAGAAACATACTTACCTGGCAGGTCACTTCCGAGAAATTAGAAAGTTAATAGATACGTTAAGATAGTTGCAGAAGATACGGTCTTGCACGCGGAGGGCATTATATTTAAAACACTTTGAGACATTGCATGAATTTACGTTAAAAGATTAGTGGCAAAAGTAGAGTTGTATTTATTTTGAGAGACTGGAGAATTTAGGAGTCTTTAGGGAATCTTCATGAAATGACCCTTACATAAAGCTTACAACTGAGTTTTTTTTTTTTTTTTTTAAATTTATTTTATTAAAGTAGACAAGAGTGAAGATGCTACGAAGCACCGCACAAAGAGGAGTCCGATTATTCTATCTCATTCTCTCGCAGGCTAAATCCTATGGTCTCTTTTTAGTGTCGCTTTTTCGTTTCATCGAGTTTCAAATCACAATGGTGCTAAAGAAGTTTTCACTTAAAAAATGCATTTTATTAAACCACCCAATCTGCAAATATTTGAAAATTTTAAAAAACAATAATGTTTTTAATAAATGGTTCGTTGAGGAAAACATCACATAAAATTAAAATGAATATTTTTTCGTCACCACTAATGTCAATTTTACGTTGGAAATGGCAAATGAACGCTAATTTGATGTTTGCACAAGAAGCTTCATAAGCTTTAGGTGTTTTTAACGTTATTTAAAAATAATAATCTATGTCATGGGATCAATAACATGGCAAAAATGCCTTTAAAATAGTAAAGTTGTGTTGTTTTTTTGTTGAAACATAATATTGTCGATATATTAAACAGGTTAACTTTTGTCGCTTTAAAACTAGTGCCACATCTAATATATCTTTCTGATCGCATTAATTTCATTCCAGTAATATATTACATAATTATGATTATATGCCATATTGACGATTACCTGTGAAAGGGTGGTTCAGAAAAATGTTTAAATTATTTAAATTACATAGTTGTCATTATCCGGTCCTGCAAAGGTCATAAAACACGTCATAAAATCCAATAAAAAATAAGAATGCCCACCTTCTGCAACTGTCTATTAAGAGGAACGTATGCGCGGCCCATTTCGGCCAGTTTCATACAAATCTTAAATTTGGATTTGAGATCAAAATACCCAACCAAACTGAAAAAATATAACAAATATCTAGTATGGATGTGAGCTACTTTATTTATTTTTACTTTAAATTATAAGATAAAGGCCATTAAAGATTTTTGTGTTTCATGATTTTAGAGGCGACTTGGGCAATTATTTGTGAGTAAATGAAAAACATAGTTTTACTGTGTTTATTTTGAAAATACATCGAAAAATAAAATAAAACATTGTAAAAAATGCATTTTTGGGTAGTAATTTTAATGTATAAACGACAAATTTTTGTTTAGCCGTAAATAGGTAATTTGTATTCGAAATTTACACATTTCAAAATGATTTTTTTTCTTAATTTTTAATTTTAATTATATTTCTATGATAAACGTAACAATAATATTTTTTTTGTTTTTCATTTACTCACAAATAATTGCCCAAGTTTTTTTTTTTTTACAGTTAATACCGCACAAGAGTCCCAACTGCTCCCGTCTGGAGCCAGTGAGACTATGGCATCCCCAATTGGGGTATGTTGTGAGGCTGAAGGTAGTGGGGAGGGGAAGGAGATAGGGAAGAGGAAGGTGGGGAAGTACCTGGCTATTCAGATCTGGTCACTAAACACGGCTAAAGCCATTTCAAGCAACGTTTCAATTCTGAATGGTGGTCTTACACCAGGGCGATACTGATAGTATCTTACACTCTGGAACATGCCGCAAATATACTATATATTATTTTAAATGAATAAATTGTGAAATAACACAAATTTAATCAAATAAAATTTATTTGCGCACGCCGGGTTCGAACCCGCGACCTTCGGATTGTGAGTTGAGAGTCTTGCCTCGCGACCACGGAGGCCTCTAAAATCATGAAACACTAAAATCTTTAATGGCCTATATCTTATAATTTAAAGCAAAAATAAATAAAATAGCTCACCATCCGTACAAAGGTATATCATATATCTGGTACAGATATACATATAGATATATACCTTTTGATCACAAAAATAAGTTTGGTTGGGTATTTTGATCTCAAATCCAAATTTAAGATTTGTACGAAACGGACCGAAAAGGGCCGCGCAAACGTTCCACTTACGTGACCGATTTTACGAGTCGACTCTCTTTAAGAATCGTTTTCGTACGTCATTCATAGATTTTGGGTTAAATTCGGCATTCATTTGTGATTAATGAAGTAACCGCATTTTGACAGGAAAAATGACGAAATCGTCGCGAGTCACTAAATTTGTCAAAAGAAAATATGAAAAATGTAACTTTCTCCAGTACCGTTTGTGTCTGCAGCGAATGAGTTTAAATTTAACTTTTATGGAATGCTTACAAACTTTAGTCTATTATACGTATTGATCGCGCTTTCAGAATTGACACAACAACTTATGATTGTGTGTATTTGTGTATATGCAGGTATGCTTTTGAGTCGGAAAGTCCCGTGACAAATGATTTTTACGTCATATCCTAGAGTTCCAGAGTGAGTTCTAAAACGCTTTGCAAGGAAGATTATTACAAGGAAAGGCAATTTTTCGTATTTCTGTTATTTATCAAAATAGCATTTATTAAACGTTATATCAAAAAAAAAATCTTATTCATTGATCGTAATTATAAAAAAAAGTTAAATCAATTATGTTGGTTTCCTTTGTTTGTTTAAAACCGTAGAATAAAGAAAACACAAAGGTGCCGTGTGGACGTGTTTCGTTATCTAATTATAAGCCTGATTTCGGCCCATATTTCCATACAAAAGTATGTTTCATCTTGATTACGAAATTCAAATGGGATGGCGATATGCAATTTCAGGCAAGTTTAAGAGAGACGGACCGCATGCTAAATGGTCTAGAACCAACCAGGTAGGTACAGGTCAGTGGCAAATTTGTTTCCGTTGAAATTTGTACGGAAGGTACTTCTAGTGTTTTATTCATTATTCTATGTTTAAAACGAACTAAGTATTTAACTTGAATGAAAAGAAGTAAAAAATACATGTCAATTTGCTGTCCGATGACATTTTTTCAATTAAATACAAAAATAAAATAAAATCCCATGTCGCCGCTAAGTACGTAGGTACCTGGCGTTTCACGTGAAACTCATTTCATCTCATTCCAGCAGCATCGTACAACGTTAAATAAAGTCTTTTGTGTATGTGCCGATGCTGATACACCATGTATATATTTCATGTATTTTTCATTTTCATCGAAATTTTCCTTTGAGTCGTTTTTTGTTTTTCATTCTCGACTGAGTTACTTTTCAAAGATACTAAAATATTCAACATCCGTAAATTATTTATATTGCAGACAATGAAATATGTATTTAAAAACAAAAATTGTTTCGAAAAAAATGAAAATAGAATTAGCAAAAGGACTAATAATATCTTTTACACCCCTCAAATCAATACCAAATTAATGCAAACACATAGCAGCTTTATTGGTCTTCGGACATTTAATCTTCTACCAAAACACATTCAAACGACAGATAAAATATCACTCTACATAAAAGAATTAAAATTATGGCTTTATGGTGCAGATGTTAAAACACTTTTGCTATAAATTCTATGTTAACCTTAATACATCACTTTTCATTTTAATTCTAACTCATATAACTTTTTTATAACTTATAACTATTGTTAATTGTACTTACTGATGTATGCATTTTTGTTTATATTACCCACGCACAGGCAGTGCCTTTGTGGGTTCCCATCACCTACTTTTTACTTTACGTAGATTTAATTATTCCTAACTTTTGATTTATTTGTTTCTTATATGTGTATTTTGAAATGTTTATAATAATGGGAAAAAATAAACATTAAAAAAAAAAAAAAAAAAAAAAAGTCGTAAAACAGGTTTGAAAATTTTCGAATGGAATGCATCCGTGTGAGTAGGTACTGTCTTTGACTCAAATTTTATTGCAATTCCTATACAACAAGGCACCTACTCAGTAAATCTTTAAGACATCTTAATAATTAAGTAAGAACGTACTTTTTGATGTCATGTCTTCCAAACTTGAACCACGTGTTGAAATAAAAGGTTTTCAGTAGCTGATCGGAGTTCCGAAGTCAACGAGCAGGCAACAATTATAAAAATACTATTTTAAACAAAACCCTCCAAACAAACATAACATTTATTAAAATGACAGTTGTCTTTCATTCAAGTGAAAAAATCTGAAGACACTGATGCCCTCAATCTATGGCTACTCTCGCGATTTTCACAAAGGCTTAACAAATTTGCGATCGTGTTCTATATTTTATCATTTTGCTCGTTTTTCAGACACACAAGAAGTCAATTAAAAACTCAACTAAAAACTCAAAGACAATTAATCTTCAATCTGAATAATGAATTCACATTTTGATTTGCGATAAAAATATCGTAAACTAGTTCAAAGAAGTGAAAGAGATCGAATTATAATACTTACATTCTAAAAGCTTGTTCTTAAATAACAGACACCTAATTAATAATATTAATATTTGCATATTATTATTACTGCGATTTTATACAGATACTAGTTATGCAATATAATATGCAAGGCATTAATTAGACTGTAATCTACAGTTCTTTTATTGCATAAAATAAACACAATAGGCCACTTGCATCACATTTTTTCCGGTGTAGCCAAAAATTCTAAGACATTACGCGTTTTTTTTAAATCGAATTTTTGAAAACATGGCGATTTTATCAAAATTTCAATTCGGAAAATGACCAATTCTTTAAAAACCGAAAAGATCGGACAAAATATATGGGCGAAAAAAAAGATTTAAATAGCCACAAATCATTTGAGAAAAAAAATCCAGCCGCTTCGCAACAGGTGAAAATGAAAGAAAATGTGTTACAAGGTTAGCTCATCGAAGGAGTAGAGCGGTGATTGGTTAGAAAGTCGTGACGTAGCTTGGAATCCATTCTCCATCAAGAGATTTGAATTTACTGTAGATAAAACAAGTGGCGTCAAGTGACTCTGAATGCATTTATGATTTACTTTTTAGTAATACTTTGATAATATTATACTCATTATTATTTATTAAAACTAATGTCCGGAATCAAAGGAAAAAAATCCAGGAAAATTCGAGGTCATTTGCGCCTCACATATTTATTTTTGATAATTTATAACTTATAATTTAATAGTTTATAACTACCATGATAAGAATAACACAGAGAAAGTGTTGAGAATAATTTTCAAGGAGTCGCACAGGGTGTTTATATACTCTCAGTATCGCCTTGGTGAAAGATCACCAATCGGAATCGCAATATTGCTTGAAATGGCTTTTGACATGCAAAAAACTGATTTTCAAAAAAAAAAAATTTTTTTCGGCTACAACATCAATAATGCCATTTTTTTAATATCAGCACTCTAGCTCACTCAAAAGTTACGAGCTGCCACTGCTCGTATGTACAAACGGTGACCGGACAACTCGGAATTAAACCAACTCAGAACCATCTCAGATGTCATTTAGAGTTATAAAAAATATATAAAAATTGGTTAAATAGGTTACAAGTTAGGGTTATCGGCTAATTTAAAATGATTTTTTTTCCGAGCTTTTAATGACTTTTCAAGGAGGTGTTGAGTTGACTTATTCTCAGGAAAGAATATTTCCTAGTTTTCCAAAAATATTGAAAAACAATATTTACAAGTGAAAATAAACTATAATTAAGTTTACTTTAAGAGATCGCAAAATAAATGCTTTATAATTTCGCTGAACAACATTTGCTGATTGCAAATACAAGTTGAAATGCAAACACAAGTTAAAATGAAATCTCAGTGTTGCTATATTTAAAAAAAGTCAGTTGGAATAAAAAAATAAACACAAAGTAATCGGAGACTAGTCATTTTTATGTGGTCACGTCACGAGATAAAATAATCGTATTTGTTTATTTTAATATTAAAATAACTATAATATTTTATTTATTTAATTTTTTAGTAAAAACATCTATCCACACGATTTTTTCCAAGTCTTAATAAAAGTGCATGCAAGAGGCCTTTATTGAATTATATTACTGTAGTTGTATGTAAGTTATTAATTTATGTTTAAAATTTCCCGTTTGATATACTTAAGATGCGCAATTAAAATGTAAGTAATTATTTGTGCAAAAATATATATTCTGTCATATTTTAGCAGTCTGTTTAACGATTGAACCGATCATTGAAATATATTCTAACAAAATCAGTTAATATAATTGGCTGAGCGCAGAGAAGGTGAATTTTAACTCGGAATACTCGGGCATTTTGCATTTCGTCTTTCTGTATATTTGTTTGTTACGTTCCGGTACGGGTTAAAGAAAAGATGGTGGCCGTTTAAATGGTTCAGTTTGTGTTTTTTCAATGGCATTTTTTCTTATGGGTTCGATCATTAAGTCGTCGTATTTATTAATTATGCACTTAGGTATTTATTAAGGTATTTCAGAGGAAATTTTGGTTTGGATTTTTATTAATTAAGAAAAAATTAGAAACATACTTTTTTGAACGCTAGGTTTACTTTCCTTTTTTTCACATTTTACCACTAACAATTACACATTTGCCCTGATGATGGACACTGTAACGCTGTCCGAAACGTTAGCTAAAGAAGGAGGTAGCGCAACACGGCATGACAACCCAAAAACAAATAACGCAAATACTTTTGGCCGTGCAAATATAAAAACATATCTGCTAGGTTTACTGTTAAATTCCCAAAGACTAGACTAAAATTACTAGTAGTAGGTACTCTAGTGTATGCAATACGACGTTTGTCAATACCGTTTAAATTAATCTCGCGATTCAATTCTTTTGTTTCATTCTTCAATTTCCCTACAAAAACTTATTAAATAAATAAATAAAATTCCAAAATCTACCAAAATTATTATAATTTTTTTTTATCCGTCCAATGGTTTACTTGTAGGTACATATATACATTTAATCATTTCACTTTACCTTACGTACAGTAAAATAATTAAAAAGGCTATTGCTTCTTTACTGGTATATTATATGGAATATAATACACCAGTATAGAAGCGAATTCGAACCAATTTGTCGACCAGTTTGAATACTATCTGTATGCAATCTGTATTCAAAAGTGAGTGGTTCGTTACGTTTGGTGACTTAGCAGGGGTGCCAGGGTTTATGGGGGTGAGGTTTGTCCAGGTCTTGGCGGTGGATGCGTCTGTTTACCAGCTGCATGGCAGAGACAATGGTTGAGGGAGTCTCTTTGACTTCTCCAGCCGTACTCTCTCGGAACATTGCCTTTGCATCGCAGTGGGAGGGATGGATTCACACGTCCGTCCCCCAGATTCTTACTCACCCTTAATACCATTTTCCTTCCCAGAACTTCCTCTTCTTCCTTTCACAAAAGACCCCTCACACAGCATCCCCAAAGATGACGTAGGCCCTGAGGGGAATTGTTTTGCTCAGGGAGTGTTTGCTGTGTGGAGCTAATGAAAAAAAATACAAAAATATATACAAATGTGCGTTCTTTACAATGATTCGCTTATGTGTATAAAATGGTAATTGTTTTATTCAGTTGGCGGCCTCCGCAGGCGAGGGGTACGATCTCGACTACAAATCCATAGGTCGCGGATTCAAATTCAGACGTGCGAAAGCAAATCAAGCAAGTGTTGTTTCACGGTTAATTAATTTATATTATTATGTAGTATATTTGCGGCACCTTTAAACAGAGGAAGATACTCAGTATAGCCCGGTGAAAGACCATTCTACAGATTTGATAATAGAATAACAACTTTGAAACATGGTATGCAAGAAATGAATTTGTGTGATTAGTGAGCTCGACTGAACATTCGCTGCCGTACCAAAATATATTTTATTTGTCCTAGCAATATTATTATTACAATTTTGCATTTGATACAGAAAATTAAAGTTACATAATTTATTCTAATGATCTAGACATGGATATTGGATATATGCACAATAGCTATTAATATATGATAAGTAGAATTTGCACCAACGATAAGGTAAAATATAGATGTGAATACATGATGGCCCAGTCAACATTAGTTTGTAACTAGGCAGTGCCTAGTTACAAATTAATGTTCTTTAAGAAACTAATCGTGACGTGTAAACTTTTCCGTATTAAAATTCAACTCCTATTTATAGAAATGTTTGTCATTTGAATTTGCATTTCAAATTATGTGAAAAAAAACTGCTTTCATTTTAAAAATGAATTTTAATTTACATAAATTGTCTTAAAATTTTCAGGGAATTCGATTTATTTCAAAACTATTTTGCTGTATTTATTTTTTGATATGGATATTTTCAAACATCATAAAAAATTCTCCGGGGAGTATAAACCAATTCCGTTTATGTGTACAATGTCCAAAGGTTCAATTAATTACCTGTACAATTTGTTAAAAATTAAATAAATAAAGCTGTCAATAATTTTAAACTAAAATAAAATAACTTATAACAACTCAAAATAAAATAACTCAAAACCATATTCTTAAAAGACAGTTCTTTGATGCTGAATAATCCCAACAAAAACTATGGAAACGTAATAAAAATCAGTAGTGATTAAGAAGCAAATTTGCTAATTTCCAATTAGCATTATCCTAATTAAAATGAAACATATTACCCCTCAATTAATTAAGCAAACAGACCTAATAAGACGAGAATGTTGCCAAGTAAATAACTGGCAACTTTTGATTAGATTTGATATATTGAGAAGTTACACGTCGCTTATGGTAGCATTTTTTTGCCTGATTTATTTTGACTTCTTAAGCTTTCAAATTTTTTAAAGACGTTCCAATTTTTTTTTAAATATTTCAAATAATTTCAATTCGTGTCGAAGATTTTGAATAAAAAAATAAAGGTAAAAAGCCACCGAAAACGAGTTCAATCTAAATCTCTTTACCCATATACGGTGCTAAATACAAAGATTTGATGAACCTAATGCCATCTTGTGCTAGGGAGACACAAGTATAATATATGAAACATTAAAATGTGACCCAAAAACCAAAAATGGTGAATGGACATTCCTTGTTCAAAGATCCTTAAGATGCTTAAAATAATGCTTATGCTTAATAATTTAAGCATTCTTTGATATCAATAAAAAACTATTAAACAATAGATGTTTAAAAATGACTGATTAAAATTAAGCGTTTCTTGAATTTGATTGAATTTTGTCGTTACTTTATTTGAAGATTTTATCATGGTTTTAATTATTACACAAAATACGAGATCGATAGTACTAGATAATACTAGATTGAAATAAAAATACTAGTTTGAAAATATATCTATTATGTAAAAAAACCTTGAAAATATTTTTTATTCTTCCTATTATCATCACAATGAACGCCAAATGTTGAGTTGGGCAATGCTAGAGGGCTTTTTGAAGATTTCTTCTTCTATCTTCTAATATTTGGGTCACTTAAATATCATTACTGAAATATTTTGACACTAGAAGGATACGGTCCACTTCTACTACCAAAATGTGATGAATAGTAAAGGCACGACCCTCCCAAAGAGGAAATTAAATGTACCAGAGACCTAGGCACAGTTCAGACCAAAGTATCAAGAACCTAACTATTAAGAGTAACACAGTATCAAAAAACTGGTTGCTGACTTGAGCACCTAAATAAATACTTTATTCACGCAATAACCGAACTTGACCGATGAACCGACACGTTATATTATTAATGAAACAGTTAGCATATATTGCAATACACAGAGATCTATGTTGACTTTCGCAAAAAAACTCGTTTTACCGTTATTTATGTGTCTGTCAACCAGGATCTGTAAATTCGGTAAAGTAATAGGATTACAAAACGTTCAGATTTTTTGTGACGTGTTTTGTGTGATTCACAGACTTTGATCATTCTACTAGTATTATACACATTAATATATTAATCATATTTAATGGTGTTCTTGGCATGCTTTTAAAATTCTTCAAATATTATAATGTGAGTACGTATTTAAAATTCATTCTTTATTAGGTTTTTCGGGGAGTCAAAATCAAATATATTCCAAACCTATTTTTTAATGGCATGTTTAAATATTTGAAAATAAACGTGTAAAAGTGAATGTGACGTCTTCAAATATAAATTAACAAAAGCATATCCGTGACCGTGTAAAAATGTTTAAATTCTTGACAAATCAACTCCCTTTTTTTAAATGGCAATTAAAATGTCTTTTTGTTAAAAACATTACATTATATTTATGTGCTTACTTTATTGCTTATCCGAATTCTTCGCACAGCCTCAGTTCAAACCAAATTTCACGCAGGACTAATGCACGACAACACAAATAATTAGTGTTATTAATGATACCTTTAAACAAATACCTCCTCATATCTGTCGTATTACACGTAATTTATTTTCTGTCCAATAGAGAACCTGTCAAGATGTAAAATGATAATATTTAAAAAATTATTTAAAATATGTGCTTTTAAAAAAATAATATTCAAATGTCAATTTTTTTTTTAATTTCCTTTATTTTTCCCATTTGATAAAAACAATGTTATGAAAATCGTAAGATTAATGGAAACCCACTAAGGCGTACCTGTGCGTGGGTATAGTTATTTATGTTTTTGTACATAAAAAGAACAAAAAGTGGGCATATAAAGCAAAAAATAATTTAAATTTGTCTAAACAGTTGGTTCAAAAATATACAGTGTAATATAGTGTATATATAGTGTAATAATAAGTATGTTGTTTGTGAGAAACATATAGTGATAAATTAAATAAATAAATTTCCAACCTCTGTATTGGTAAGCCATAATTTTAACTCTTTTATAAATTGAGGAATTTTGGTTGTCACTTGAATTTTTTTAAATAAAATATTGAAAGTACGAGGTCCAATAAAACTACTGTGTGTTTTCAATTATTTGGTATTCGTTTGGGGGGTAAAAAATACATAATTATTTCTAATGTTGATTCAGTTTTAATTTTTTTCGAATTTGTTTTTGTTTTAAAGATGTATTTCATAGTTTGCAGTGTAAATAGTTTACGCAGACTGAATAGTTTAGATTCTTTGTACAATGCATCTGTAGAAAATGTTATATTTCTTTTAAACATAATTTTGATAATAAAATTTTGAATTATTTATAAAGGTTTTATAAATGCATCAAGTGCGCCACCCCATCCTATTATACCGTACATGATTGAAGATTGAACCAGAGAAAAATAAACCATTTTCAGTGTGACAATATTGAGTATTTACTTAAAAGTCTGTAAAATATGTACGTAAGGTATCTTAATTTAGAAACGGTATTATTAATTTGTGATTGCCAATTTAAATTTTTATCAATATATATTCCTAAATATTTGATCTTTTCAACTTTTCCAAGTTCAAAGCAAGGGGAGCATGTTACTTAATTACAGTAATTATGTACATTTATTAAAAAACAACAACGGATGCCGGATTTATCACAGAGGTTGGTACATAAAATATTAGAGTGGTTACTATAATGTTGTTTAAAACTAAACGCATTTAAAAATTACATCATATTTCTTATAAAATACCTGGGTAGATACTTAAAAAATAAATAGATAAGGTGGATGCCATGTTTGTCAATCATTTTGCGTAGGTTTGTGTTAATTTTTATCAACTCGTATTCTTTAGATTGCCTCTCCATCGTTTCAATAAGTGTTAATTAAAGACAGCCTTTGTTAATATACATTGAAAAAATATATCCAATACCAAAGTCTATAGGTGTCCATTTAAAAACATGACTGGAGTTTTTTAAACAATGATGTAAGTTTTAACAATATTAAAAAAAATGTCAAAGAGGGAAAAATTACCTACGTTTATTTAGTAAAAGAGTCGTGTAGACTAAGTTGTCAACATTACAATTGTTAAAATAAATAACAATTTGCACTTTCACAGAAGATGCTAATTTAATTATTTTAGCAAAAAACACTTCCATGTTTTAAAATAATAACATGAATTGTTTGTTTGGAAAAAAAGAGGGGTAGGTAGGAATCAGGATCAATGTGTCCAGGAGTGACGGACGTATGAACCCATCCTCCCCACTGCGGTACAAGCCGGTGGATCGAGAGTCCCGCTTGAGAGGTTAGGTCTATCTCAACCAGTCTCTCCCGATCCGGCTCGCCACGCAGTAGGTGGGCAAACGCATTCGCCGCCAAGACCTAGACAAACCTCACTCTATTTTTTTTTGTATGAGCTCCTCACAGAAAATAATTTTTTCATCTTTGGGGATGCTGTGTGGAGGGTTTTTTAAGGAAAATAAGGGAAGGAGAGTTCTGGGAAGGAAAAAGGTTTAAGGAGTGGGTAGGAATCTGGGGTTCAGTGTGTCCTGGTCATCCGCCTCCAAGACCAAGACAAACTTCACCCAATGAACCCGGGCACCCCTGCTAAATCACCAAACGTAGCGAACCACTTGGGGTGACCTATGGCAGAGGTGTTGGTTATCCAATAAAGGTTCCCGGGGCGGCGGTACCCATTCCCGCCTCCCAAATTGTGAACTCTATGAACCAGGGCACCCCTTTAAATCAAACGTAAATTGATAACGTATAATTATAACGTAAAAACGTTAAATCTCCACTTAGGGTGACTTATGGGAGGGGTGTTGATGGTTCAACAAATCCCGGGGCGGCGGTACCATAACCGCTTCCCAAATTTTGAAATGTATCTTAAGTATTGTTATTGTTTTTACTTATTTCATTGCACTATTCCTGCATGCATTCTGGAATAAACTAGTGTTATTATATATTTTTATTAACGTCATCACACTCAGAAATAATTAGCACCATTATAGTGTTTTAATTATTGACTAGTTCCCTACCATTGTTTTTTAATGTACACAGTAGTTATTGCACATTAGACAGAAAACACGAAGGCGTTATAACCTGGCTCAGACTAAGTACCTGTATCATTTATGTATTTGTGATGTCTAATGATTTTAACTTTGTATTTGCATTACGTGTAGTTACAATAAACAATTATTATAATTGTTTATGCACAAGTTATTTTAATAATTATTAAAGATGTATAAGCAATGCACTTGGATGTTATAGATCAGTGGTTCTCAACGTGGGCGATAACGCCCCCTTTCGGGCGTTTGAGACCTTCAAGGGGGCGGTAGAAGACCCAGAGAAAATTGGGGGCGTTGAGTTAGTCCAGGGGGGCGTTGGTAGGTAAAAAATATGGTCTTAAAAGATAAAAAAAACACGCTAATCACGTACTAATAAAGCAAAGTAAGCTTTAATATTGGTTAATTTTTGTTATTGTGTGTATTGTAATAATTTTTATCACGTGTGCGAAAATTTACGTATTTCGATAGTTCGGGAAGTGGATGAAAATTGAACTGAAAGATTCTATTAAATTCAGATCTACAT
Organism: Glyphotaelius pellucidus; assembly: GCA_936435175.1. NCBI lineage: Eukaryota > Metazoa > Arthropoda > Insecta > Trichoptera > Limnephilidae > Glyphotaelius > Glyphotaelius pellucidus. Next base: position 6,194,183 of record OW386537.1, on the reverse strand, counting down.
TAAATTGGAAAATATGAAATTTTTTATTTTTGACGTGATAACGTCTTATAAATTGATGAACGCCGGCTGCACTCATGAAAAAGCACGACTCATTGGCACGTTGTCACGTTCCGACTGAGCCGAGCGTGCAAGCGAGAGCGCAGAACAAGCGTTCGGCTTGTGACGCATCTATCTCACTTCCACTGTATCGTTATTATATGACGTTTTCATGTAAAATTATCGTCTGTAAACCGACTTTACAGACAACACATTTTTTTATTGGAATTAAAAAATCGTGGCAATAGCTGTTTCAGATTCGCGTCAGATAGTATGTAAAAAAAATGGACTTTCGGGAAAACCAGAGAAACCCAACCCAACCCCTTTACGCCCCCCCCCCCCCCCCCGTTGTGGTAAGGATAATCGTGACAATAGCTGTTTCAAATTCACAACGACAGATGTTAAAGCAGTTGGGGGGCGCTAGAAAAAAAATGTTCTCAAAGGGGGCGGTGGGCAAAAAAAGGTTGAGAATCTATGTTATAGATGAACTAATGGGATAGACATAACATGATTAAGTAAACTGTATTCGTCATAAACACCAACATATTTATGCTAGATTCATGTCGTTGAGTTTACACTTGTATAATGTTCCTTGGGTATTTTCTTTAAATTTATTTATACTGTGTTATTTATTATAGCTGATGTTCTCAGGTGAGTTCCATCAAAACTCAGTTATTATACATGATAGGTTCAACAAATTACAAAAACCTGCTCAACCAGAGGATACATAATATATACTTAATTAATTATTGAAGAAAAAGATAATACTAATGACTCTAAAAGAAAATATGAAAGAGAACAAGACACAAAAAATATAAAGGTAACGGCCGCAACTGGGAATCAAACTCATGATCTCTTATCTCGCCTGGACAAACGCCTTAAGGTGATCCCATAGTCCTTGAAAAATTCGAAATCGTCTGTTTTGCGAGGGATTATAAAATACTTGAGAAAACTTGACAACCAATAATAGACGAGAGGCGTCAGGCTCATAAATCCCGAGTTCCGCCCTCAAATACACTGTGGTAAAAATTGTGAAAAATATGAACATAATAATTATATTAAATACTTATTTATGATTATCAAAATACATGGTAAAATTAACATATTATGGGCCTAATTTGTAGAACAAGTAACTTTTATTTATCAAATTTTACAGGAGGCAGTAAAGACTGTTTTTTAAACTCATGAACCAAGATGAACCGCTCTCCTTCGCACGGAATAGACTAGGTTTATAAAACATTTGAACGTTTATAAAACATTTGTTTATAAAACATTTGAACTTAAGATTTGTATAGTTTATTAATAAAAAATGTTTAATAATTTTGAATTTTTAAATTATTTTTTATAATATAACTTTATAGGTAGTTATTAATATGCAATTTAAAGTTATTTTATCATACGATTTATTTAACTCTTCTATACACTCTTGCAGTTCACATTTCTTTAGAATTCTATTGAAAAGTTTTTATTTTCAAGCAACCAGTTGGGCAGCGTTGTGGGGCGGCTTAAAGAGGATCTGTAAGAAGGGATGTATTAACGCGAATTTTGAAGATGACGGAATATATGAAGGAATCATTTGCTCTGTGTGGAGGAGGGTACATTAATGCAAACATTTAGTTTACAGTTAAGTAATTGACTGAGAGTGGTGAACTCCAAATTTTAAGTGGATAAAAAAAAAATCTTCATTCTTGGGAATCTGTTTTATATAATACCGACTAAACTTTAATTAACAGTTAACAAAATTATGGCGTTGTTTCTATCAAGAAAATTTATCTTATTTTCTAGTGCCTTTTTTATTTTTTTTTATGTGAATACCACACAAGAATCTCAACTACTGCTATTTGGAGTCAGTGAGACTATGGCATCCCCAATTGGGGTATGTTGTGAGGCTGAAGGTAGAGAGGAAGCGAAAGAGATGGGGAAGAGGAAGGTGGGGAAGTACCCGACTATTCAGATCTGGTCACTAAGCAACGTTTAAATTTCTAATTTTGGTCTTACACCAGGGCGATACTGAGAGTATCTTCCATTCCGGAACATGCCACAAATATACCATAATAAATTATATTTAATTATTTGAACCCGCGACCATCGGATCGACTTTCCCCTCAAACACGGAGGCCGTCAAATACATTTGACCAGGAGGCCTACAATTATATTTGAACTGCTAATAAATTAGATTGTTTAAAATTCTTTTGGACAATTTGCATTTATTTAAAAATAAAAATATTGGAAATAACAATTTTCAACAAAAATATTCACCAACAGCTTGGCGGTTAACAACTGAAAGGGAAAGCTTCGGACTGTAATTTAGGTATTAATAAACAAAAAAAATATATTTAATCATTCCCCAAAAGTAAGAACTTGGCAATAAAAGTTAATTAATTAAAGCTAATACGTTTCTCTTCTACGGAGATTTCATGTGCATAGTTAGATTTATGCCAGTGTTAACAACGTAAAAATAATTAAGTTCGTTAATGTTACGGCGGAATTTAAAAAATCGTGTTTTTTTAAATAAAAATAATATAACTTTTTCAAAATGTGAATCGAGTACTTCAAGGAAGTCGCTTTATACGGAAAATGAAACGAATTTATAAATATTAAATTGTTAACGATATATTGAAATTTGCTCACTGTGCGGTACTGTTGTCACTGTTTAATACTCAAAAGCGCGCCAGATTTAAAATTGTAAATGTCAAATCATTGGCAAAGTTATTGCCTACTTCAAACGACATTTGGCAACAGAATTATATATTTTTTTTCAAATACGAGTATTATTATATAAATAAAGTAAATTATAAAGTGGTTAACCGGTATATTCAAACATCTACGTATATAACTAGGAAATTTTAAAATCGATAGTACGTAAACTCGAATAACATTTTACGGCGCAGAGAGTCACGGACGCCAAGGACGTCCGTCCACCACAACTGTTGGGTGGAGAATGCGACAAAAAGGCGGTGACGATTGTGTGGTTCTTACGTCCATGGCATAAGGTTCACTTTGAAATAACATTTTCGTCGAATGCCGGCGGTCTTGATTGATGTCAAAAATAACAACGCGAAAATGCACATTTTATTTTATTTCGGGAAGTTCATGCATAAATATCGACTTTTTTCGCGATTATCATAAAAGAAACTAAATTTGCCACATTATGCAATAAAATTAAATACGAAGAGGGGTTTACAAGTAGGAGAGTTTGCACTTGAAAGTGTTTTTTTATAGACCTTATACTTTATTTTTTTTTAGGCTTATTAAAAGACTTATAAAAAAAATGACCGATATTTTTAAGGGCAAAGATATGTTCTACACGCAGTGTTTAATTGAAGCATCTAAAATACTTTTAAGCGATTAAATTTTCAAAACAAAAATACACGATTTTGTATGATTTTGCATTATGTCGCAAGGCATCATCTTAACCAACTCGGCTAAGTCATTTTTGTCGATCTCAATTTTTAAATTCGGAAATAACAATATTATCTTCGACTAATCTTTCGCATTTATATCTAATAATATTAAAAATGCGAAACTGCGTGTGTTTGTTTGTTACGCTTTCACGCATAAATCAATAAACCGATTTTAAAAATTCTTTCGCCAATAGAAAGCTACATTATATGCGATTAATCTAGGCTGTATATAATGGTAAGCTCTGGTGACAGATCAAACATCAACGATTTTACTGAAACCTGATAAGTTTTTAGATTTTCACGGCCAAAATTATTTTCGTTATTTGTTTTTGGGGTGTTATGCCGTGTTGCGCTACCTCCTTCTTTAGCCAACGTTTCGGACAGCGTTACAGTGACCATCATCAGGGCAGATGTGTAATTGTGTGACACAATTACAATTACACAAAACGTTGGCTAAAGAAGGAGGTAGCGCAACACGGCATAACACCCCAAAAACAAATAACGAAAATTACTGAAACCTTTTTATAATAAGCATTTCCAGTGGTACGATGCTGATTGTCTTTATTTTAAATTAGTAGACCCGGCCACACGTTGCTATGTGGCCGGGTCTGATGAAACACAACGCCATTACCCAACTTTTATAACCAACGCCATCTGTTAATTTGCATACGTATCAAATCCACATCTCCCGTTTGACAGTCCGCTGCCCGCTGCCTGAATTGAATCTTTGAATTTCTCTGGTTTTCTCTGCTACAATATACTTATATTAAACATATCAACCTTCCTCTTGAATCACTCTATCTATTGGTGAAAACCGCATCAAAATCCGTTACGTAGTTTAAAAGATCTAAGCGTATAGACAGCGGGAGCGACTTAATTTTATACTATGTAATGATGTAATATTGTGTTATTTTTTATTTTTGTTTTAAACTGCGCTTTTTCTCAACACAGGAGTTCCTAGTGAGACAGGCACAGCTTATCGTCAATTAGTAATGTAATGAGTAAAGATGAATTTAAAAAATGCGGCTCTTCTGTGTTCTCTCTAGAAAAATCTATCATCAATAATTGTTTTCTAAGAAATAAATAAATGTATGTCAGGGGCTTATAAAAACATTGTGAAGAAGTTGAAGTAGAATCGTTGTTGGTAACAAATGGGTTACAGGTTTTCTTCTATGTCTGAAGCCCTTCTTACATGAAGCTACTTACAAGATATGTGACCATGACGCAACCACAAGTAGCCTACCGATATACTACCCTTTAATGCTTGTTTCCGTACACGGCGCTATACGGAATATACTGAACTTGATCATTTTTTTCACGTGACCCTCGAGGATAATGTTGTTCTTCTTTATCTTTACAAGCATAAGAAATGATACAAAAAAAGATTTTTGGTTCACCAATACTACGTTATAAATAAGAATTGTACCCCATTCGTCGCCGCCGAGGAAATAAATGAGAATGATGACAAATTGACTATATTTTCTAACCTGGATTCACGCATTCTTCGCTTAATCCCTTCTTAAATTCCGGTAAATTATAGTTTTATTAACATAGATATTTTGGCATCTCCAGAACAAATTTAAAATTCAAATAATGTTCGGACTCCATTTCTAGCAAGCGAGTAATAGATGAGAATGCAACTCGCACAGCGCGCTAACAGCACTGTCATTGGCGTCAATTGACTTCAAACCCGTAGTCGACGCGTAGCATCGTGTACGAACGTGCAAAATAGTACTCATAAGCGGCACGTATGCTATCCAATGACGTTATATAAATATACTCGCCAATATCTCACAAACTCAAGATATAATGTAGCAAGTAAGCAACACTCGCAAATGGACGAAATAAAAGGTAGAACGCGGGCGGCATTTTCGTATTCAAAAGTTCCGCCGAATACTGCCTCAAGAACGACTAAAGTAGGAGGCCTGGGCACCAGTCGAATTTTGAAGTGTGAAGTTTTCAAGCTGTAATGAATAATGATAGTTTGAAAATGGCGTTGATTGTTATAGTATTTGTTGTTACTGCTGATTTTTTTGTTGTTTTACCGCAAGCAAATAAATAAAGTCATTAGACTATTGTAAACAGTAAATTTTACTTAGCGACGGCACCGACTTTGTAATTTGGCTGTTGTGCATCCAAACCTGTACTTCCGTTGGCCTTGAATTCTCTAATGACGCATAAAATCTTCGGACGGAAAGCAATTGTATTATTTATAATAATCGATATTAATAGGAATGCTCGATCTTAAAACATTAGAAGCCCCCCGAAAAATATTTTTGGGTAAACGCTTTTTTAAGCTAATCTCCGGCATTATACTGAATCCGCCAATGTTGAAGGAGATTAACTTATATGTCCCTAACGCGTACACTCGTGGGAGATCCCACACACTTTTTTATACTCCGAAAGCGAGAACTTCTTCCTATAAAAATGCGCCATTAAACAGAGCAATTCAACTGTTAAATGAATCTGTATTGAGCATCGACATCTTCAATGTCACCTACAGAGAGTTCAATAATTATCTTCTGACATACGTCACAAGATAGTGAAACTGCCCCCATACAATTTTTTTCTTTAAAATTTTGTAATCTTCTCCATAATATTCTGGTGTATAACTGTTTTATGGAGAACCTGATAAAATAAATAAATAATAATAAGTAGTTTGCGTGTATTTACAAATGAAATGTTATTTCTTGGCTTTTACTACTGTTTGCCGTGTAATTGAAACATTTTCTCATTACACAGGAGGGCATTTTGGAGCTTTTTAAGCGCAATTTACCTACTGGTAAGACACGACCCTACTCGACGCTTGGCAGTTTAGCACTAAAGTACTAGAAATCGAGTACAGTGCAATTACCTTGCTTTTGGCTTCCCACTTTGAGATTCCTGCCACGCGTCTACAGTTAGTATACAGCATCGTTGATGCTACCCGCATGAAACTCGAGTCCCTTGGAAGTTTCTCCATGTACGAATTGCTTTAATAAATCAGGTACGCCTATATGTCTGGTTATACTATCGTGAAAATAAGCTCAAGAGTGGTTAAGGTGATTTATTGTGTTTAATAAACAAGAATTATTATCATTGCCAGTTATATAATATTGATTGACTTTTATGGTGTTAAATCATGCGGCTTTTCCTCCTCCTCTTGCGCCACCGTTCCGGACAGCCTTGAATATACTTACATCATCATAACAGATTTATTAAGGCAGGTCAATTAACCGACACGATGTAGTAAACAATGTATTTTACAGGTGTTTTGAATATCGAAAGTTTGTGTGGGTTCGAAGGTTTGTTTTTCACGTATGAAAAGGTTTTTTATAACTAAGAATGGAGTCGTAATTAATTATATTTATTACACGCAACATTGCGTTTTTGATCAGATCATCTTATAAACACATTCTTCTTCCATTATTACAAAATTTTTAATGTATTTCAACATACTGGACGTCCATAACATCAATGTTAGAGGTTCGAAGATTTATTTTCTTATAATGTATTTACAGACTTGTTTGTGCAAGACAACCTAACCTTGATCAAAGCAATTAAAGGCTACGATGTGATGGATTTAGAGGTTATGAAACATATTATTATAAAAAAACTTAATTAAAATATGTTCTTCGAGGTGTTTGTGTTAGTTGGAATTCGACGTCAGGTGAGAAGGAAATATAATTTATTTAATATTTAGTGTTTGTTTACCAAAATATGAGCATTTCTTGACCAGGAACCATATTAAAAATCCCACTCCTAAAAAATAATAAAATGGTTTGTTTTTACGGTTGTTATTTAAAGTTTGCCATTAGACAATTTGTTTACTACATTTGTTTACCTAGACACAAGGGTACAGTTTACACCACTGTTACATATAAATTATGCAACCATGAAGGGGTACCTACATTCATAGGCAGTAAATTGTCTTTGTGTTTTTACGCACTGGTATCACTAGTTTGTCTATGGAGATGTCAGTGAAGAAGAACAAAAACGTCATTCTTTGTCAAAACACGGAGAGATCGGAGCTCTTGCCTGTGTTCTGTCGACGAATCTGGAGTACTTTTATAAACGAGAGGAAAATCTTAATCCGGAGTAATCGGAAGCCTGGCGAGGCAATTTTCTCATAGATTGTGGTGACAATTTCACAAACTCAACACCAAAGATCGTATTTTGAATTCCTTTCAACCTCACCTGAAACCTGAATTGGATTGTGAGCTGTTTTGCTACCTGGTGTGAATGCACCATACTTGGAGGAGAGTTGCAGGTCTAACCCAAGGTCCTTACAACACTATCATATGGAAACATGGATCGCCAAGTTAGTGATCGTCTGAATTGTGGATTTTGACATATTTTTAACAAGAATCAATTGGACCGTCTTAAACCGTAGTGTACTAACTCATTTTGCAGTTTTTGAGTTAGAGCTAGAGAAAGAAGAACCAATCAGAGAAAAACTGTCTATAATTAGTCAAGACAGTATGTACCCGATTGGTTCTCTCTGGCAGAGCTTGATTTTGATTTGGAGCCCTCATTTCAAACTCTAACTCAGATTCTGTTAAAGTGAGTTAGTTCAGAATGGTTTAAGACGATCCAATTGGATCCCGAAGGATCGTTGGACCGATCCCGTTTGCTACAAGTCTCAAGAAAAGCCCCCCTGGTAAAGCTATATAGATTAGGATGTAGGGTGTTCTATGTGTAAAATGTTTATCTTACAATACAACCTTTTTATTGCTGATTGAAAATTTTGCTTTTGAATTGAATCATGAATTTGTAACACCTTCATTCCCAATTTGCTTGTACATTGGGTACACGACCTGAAAGGCTATTCCCTAAAATTTGTGATAAATAGAAAATCACACAAATCTGACAGCACTTCTCGCGGGAGAACGATCTCTTATCACAAATTTTAGGGAGTAGCCTTTCTGAGGTAAGCAGTTCTCATTGTTTCTTTTTTGTTTCTGCTGAAATAGGCAGGACAACAAATTTATATTGGTTTAGTTAAATGCCAAACCCGTTTATTTAGGCAGATTTAACGCTAAACTCCAAGTATAGGTTTGATTTTATTAAAGCATTCAGGAATAGAAGCTTTATTGTATCAGGCCAAAGCTAAAGAAGGTGATGGTGTCGGAGTAAAACCAGCACAGTTCTTAATAAGAATGTAACCAGTCTAATGGTTTATTAGTTTCATTCAAATAGGTTTGTTGATATAATATTACAATAATTGAATTGAGCACCGTGAATTATTATTTCAAAAACATAATTTATATCGAGGAATAACTCGAAGAACAAAGTCAAAAATATTTTTACACAAAATGATACAATCACAGTTATGAAATTTTTTTAACCACTGGAAAGCTTTTTGCCAAAATATGGCACTATTTAAAATACCTCGGATTGCTTTGCTGCCAATTTGGGAAATTCTCCCTTATTTGTAAGTAATTAAGTAGAAGTTTACGATTTTATAATTTTTTTTTCATAAATCCCACGAATATGTGATAATCGACAAAAGAGAGGTGAATTTATTGGCTATATAGAACTATAATCAGTTTGAATGTCTCCATATTAAAATTCGGTGGTAAGGTTTTTTAAAATTTGGTAAAAAAATATTCAAAATGATCACCACAAAAAATGTCGAGCAATCGGAGAAAAAAGTTTTAAATTTCGCTCTCGCTCCAGTGAACTCTCTTCTACTTTTGACTTTTCTTTTACATTGGTACCACCAAACAACCCTGAGGAAAAAAATTGCCCTCTGGGGAGTATTGGTCATCTTTGGGGATGCTGTGTGGAGGGTCTTTTTAAGAAAGGAAGGAGAGTAAATTCTGGGAAAGAAAAAGGTATGAGGGGTGGGTAGGAATCTGGGGGTCAGTATGTTTAGGAGTGACGAGCATATGATTCCATCCCTCCCACTGCGTAAGGCGATGTTCCGAGAGAGTGCTGCTGGAGAGATTAAAAATTCTCCCTCGACCAGCCTCTCCCGATCCGACCTACCATGCAATTCGGACAAACCTCACCCCATGAACCTGGGCACCCCTGCTAAATCACTTATTAGCGAACTATTTGGGATGAGCTATGGCAGAGATGTTGGTTATCTAATAAATGATTTCCAATTCCGCCACCCAAATTGATTTACAACCAATTGACGATTGAACACCTGTTGTTCAATACTGCGTTTTCGACGTGTGTTGTCATAATGTTTTACATGAGAGAAAATCAATTTCATTGCAGTAACATATGAAATATATACAATGTAGGGCCTAGTATCGATCCTTGTGGTACGCCCGCAAAAGTGTTTTTTTTGTTGTTGATATAATAGTCTGAGATGTTTACACAAAATTTTCTAATTTTAATATAATTTACAAATAATTAATGCAGGTTTCCTAAAATTCCAATTGCTTCAAGGATTTCCGGTTATTTATTTTGATCAATAAACTTCGAGTTTCTTGAATGATATAAAAAATATGTTTTGATTTATTTTAAGATTCTTAATCTGTTCTATTAATAGCTGCCACGATGTTGTTGACTATTGACAGCCTGTTTACGGTTTTTTACATATAATTTCCAACCTTGACACGTTATTTACCTTTTATTCGTCACGAGATGTAATCATTCATTTGTTAGTCCGAGAATTCTGAAGGACGCTGGTAATGTTCATTTAAGGAAATAAATACGATGTTGCAGAGAGATAAACCATTTTAATTTATATAGTAGACACAAAATTGTCACCAATATCGTTCACTCATATTGCTGCAACGCGCAAAACGCACAGGAACGTCACCAAAAGCATAACTTTCACTGGCAGTGAGCACGCTTTCATCGTCCATGCCATTTCCCCTTTGTTTCAATTATCCACGTTTATAATATCTACTATGTACACCCAATGGGCTAACCTGCTTCAAACTCAAGTCATATTGCACCAGCACTTGTTGCTAAATGCTACCAGGCTCGCAGATTGAGAAATGGGTGGCTGGTGGAAGACAGCGGAACTTAGGTACTTGCAAGAATTACTGCTAAATACTTATATTACTGCGCCCCGCGTGCCGATAGTCCGAGTACAAGGTATCTGGTACCAGGTACCAGGCACTCGTCTCTCCGCCAGGCACCGAGCGCCTGTACCTGTAAACGATCGACTTCCATAGAGAATGTGCGAAGTAACGGCTACCAGTAATTTTCTCATTAAGTCCACCAATCAGCCCTGGTAGGTGTCCGAGTAAACCGGGGCCTTTCAAATCACGTCCTTGGAAAGCAGAAGGAATGAAAGTCTTCAGTAGTAATGGCTGTAATGCGGTACAAAGCAGTTCAAAACGAAGATAAACTTGCATCACTGTAACAAAGAATGCCGTCTTCCTTTCGCAGACTTACATTTCAATGGTGAAGGTTGAAAAGAACCGTTAAACACATGACACAACAAAAGCGCCTTGTGGCAAAATGGCCAAAGAACCAACTGAGTTTAAAAGTCTTATTAACAAACAGGTCTAAATCTTAATTTAGTTCGAAATACACAATATTCAATAAGTCAAATTACTCAGAGTGGAATACAAAGTCTTGATGATATACCTAAATCGTTGTTGTACATTTATTATCTGTTCGTGCTATATTGTGGCTTAAAATTGTGAGTCAGTACACATTTCTATCTGAATATAACAATGGAACTTGCTCATAATTACAAGACTAACTGCAAATTATGGACATGTTATTACCAGATATATAAATAAATACGCCAACCTTTGAATACAATGTCCCAAAATTTACAACATTTACAACAATTTACCAAACTAAACAAAATGTTGTGATCAAATTTTCAGAAGGAGGATGCTGAAAAATGGTTACGAAGGATACTTTTGCAATGATCTATTTTTCTCTCTGATTTTCCCTGTACCTTGTTCTTCTTTCCGAGTCTGTATTCATTTTTTGTTGATTTTGTTTTTTATTCTATGTGTTATGTTCTTTTATTTTATTACCTTTTTTCTATGCTTCAAAATAACAACGCTAAATTAAAATAGATCCCAAGTCTAAAAATATAAAGTAGATTGTTAATAAGAACCCGTTGACTATCAAACAGTTTAACGGGACTTCATTATACTTATGTAACATTTAAACAAATACATTTATCCAAAAGGAGAAAAAAAATATGCATAAATTTTCGATGACAACAGGTGTTGAATCGTCAATTATTGGTTGTAAGTCAATTTGGGTGGCGGGAATGGATACCGCCACCCCGGGAACAATTTATTAGATAACCAATACCTCTGCCATATAATCTCTACCAATACCTCTGCCGTAGGTCGCCCCAAATGATTTGCTACGTTTGGTGATTTAGCAGGGATGTCCGGGTTCACGGGGTGAGGTTTGTCCGGATCTTGGTGGCGGATGCGCCATTGCAGAATACCGATTGTCGATTCCATTGTTTTCGCGTTTAATATTAACATTATATATTTTTATATTGCCGTAAACCAAAAAATTGTAATGTTAATTAGGCAGTCACTATTCCAAGATTCCACTCAATCTGCAGAAACTCTAGTGGATTGAGGCAGTAAAACTCTTGAACGGTGTGCATCGCGAAATATCCAAAGATTTGAATTTTATAGGTGGGCGCTATTAGCATGTGATATAATTTCCACTCTGAGCTTTCAAATACTCTTTTAACTGTCATACTACAGTGAACACACAAGAACGTATTGTTTGTTCCACATTTTCAATTTCTCAGAAGGAAAAAAGGATGTCGAATAAAGTTCAAATATATCTAAATTTTAATGCATTGGTTAAAAAAAATCATGAATTGGCGTAATGCAATTACGCTGTGCACACGAATTCAAACACAAAACTAGATATCCTTCGCTTTTGTTTAAATTTTAATTATCTACTATTAGCACGTGAATTCATAAGGCGTAAAACTATATACATTAAGCCTGACAGGCGGGCATTTCATCACGTTCGTAAAGATTCTACTTAATTGTTAATTTACGAGTAATGCGGTTCAATGAAATACCTCAAACATTTTCACGTGCGAGAAATATTCCTTGCGAAATAAATGTTTTAAACAAGTTGCGTGGGGTGTAAAGCCTCAATTACATTAAGCTAGTTTACAAGCTACTAGCCGGTAAGTTTAAAAGCGGGTGATTCGGCTAGTGAGATTGTCATGATGACACACAAAACTGTCTACTCGCTCAGTAGCAACATTTGCAGCTAAAATAACGACTCTCGCGCCATGCAACTCTGTCGACATTTTGTAGAAAACTTTAATTCGCAGCGCTAACCAGTAGCGAGAATAACGGCTGTCGCTCGAACTAATTCTGACAGACGAAATCAGCTGTTGGTGGGCCGCCATTTTTAGGAAAACATTAGCGAGTAGCGAGTAAAGTTGACCACGTTTCAACTTTTTTCGTAGATTGTCCACTATCTGCTAGTTAGCAAGTAATACGATAACACTGAGCGAGTTTGCTAACAGATAGTGAATTTCCCAGATAGTAGCTTGTAAACTCGCTCTATGTAACTGAGGCTTTAGACCACATTATTTACTTTTGGTTTATGCCAAGTAATAACTCTCGGATGTAAGAATATATAATGTTAACATTAAACGCGAAAACAATTGAATCGATGTGGTATTTTGTAATGGCATTGCGTATAAGAAGTTTTACACGGGGCGTCCAGAATACGTCAGTTACACAATCGGGAAACTAGAGAACCCATACAAATCGATCAGTACTATGTATTTTTTCTGTTTTTCAACAGATAAAAGGTTAAAAAAACATTTGAATCCGGGTCTAGGCACTACAAAAAAAACAGCTGATAGTAAACCCAGGGCGGCCGATTTTTTTCAAATTTAACCTAATAATTAATTGAAGAAGAAGACGACAATAATAATCTAAACGAAAATATGAAAGAGAACAAGACACAGAAAAATAGAAAAAGACAATGGTCCTAACTGGGACTCGAACCCAGACCTCTCGTCTAACCGGGACGTGTGCGTTAACCAATTTAATTATATATTACATTCAATGATATATTACATTGACGGGAATAACCTTCAAAAGTTATAAAAAGAGAGTTTTTTCGTGAAAAAAAATGAACATTCATTTAGACTTTTGTAAAAAGTCAATAATTCCATATGAATAAATTCGGATATATTTATCCGAGACGCTATCCAGGTGACAAAACAATTCTTAGAATGATTGTTTCCAATAAAAAGGGTAGTTGCCCATAACATGGAAAAAAAATTGTTGAAGATAATATTGTTAATTCTAAAATTTGAAATATGAGATTGACATATATGACGGTTTGACAGAAGGTGGCAATAGCAAAATTGGTTAAGGAGCATGTCCCGGTTAGACGAGAGGTCTGGGTTCGAGTCCCAGTTGCGACCATCGTCTTTTCTGTGTCTTGTTCTCTTTCATATTTTCGATTAGATTATTATTGTTATCTTCTTCTTCAATGATATATTACATTGATGGGAATAACCTTCAAAAGTTATAAAAAGAGAGTTTTTCTTATAAAAAATTGAATTGTTTTTGTGTTTAAATAAACAATTAAAAAAACATTACCATTTAATGTGGAGAAAACAGATTTCAAAGTACCCCACAGAATAGAGAATGTATTGTCATGAATATTTTCTCAGTAAATCGGAATAATCGGCAAAATCGGAATAATCGGAATTTCAGGCACCGTACAAATTGAAATTGGAGGGGAGTAAATAAAATCACTTAAATAAGTCGTCTCAACGTGGCCTGACCACAGTTTTAAAATGGCCTTGAACGCCGAAACAGCTGTCACAAAAATAAAAATACTTAAATTAATAAGAAAATGCTTAAATAAAACTCAATAATAATATTATGAAATTTCATTTACATTAATTAAATTTGTAAAAATATTAACCTAATGAATTACAAGTTTCGACGCGATTTACTCGAAAATTAAAGCTAAAATAAAATAAAAAATAATACCACAAAATCGACTCCAAAGATGTAGATTCACCGTTTCCGGGTTATTGCAGTTGTTTCCAGACACCATGTATTTTCAATAATTTTGTGGTTTTTTTGGTTTCGCCACAGAAGTGAAATAAATATTTATTTATTTATTGTTGTTATACGCCCATATGGGCTTTTACGTAGATTATACAATAATATTTAAGATATCGAGGATTATACATACAAAGAATTTAAATCAAAAGTTATAAAAATGAAAACATTTTAAAAATATAAAGGTAGTTTTTGAAGAATATAGCGTAAAACCGTGAAATATTTGAAACAATATAACATTTGACAATAACATAGAATAAAATACAATATAAAACATTACAATAACACATCAAATCGTTAAATATATTACACCCACGTTACAATAATTTGTAGGATTCCACAAAGTGTTGGTTTAAAATGCATTTTAGATTATAAAGGGAATCAGCGAATATATCTACAATATCACCAAACTTGTTGCCTAAATCATGCATCCTATTGGTAAGTGAGTGTGATTGATAGTTGGTTGTGTATGTGTTGCAAAAGAATGTAATATTTTGTCTAGTATTCCTTGTCGGTACATGGAGTTTAATGGTAGTAACAATGGCAGGGCTGTCAATTAGGTTGTTCATGACTCTGTATAATAAAATTAAATCTGAAATGATTCTTCTGTCAGATAGCGTAATTAAATTAAGTCGATTCATCAAACTTATTGCGGACATCTTTGCTACTCATGTGAAGCAATGGACCCAAATGGACAATGGGTACCAAATAGTATTTTAAATTTTATAACTTTGTGGTTATTATTATTTTTTATTCCAGGAAGTGAGGAGGTTGGCGCAATCCCACACGTCCCATATTGTCATTAATATCAAGAGGAATGGCTGCGCGGCCTTTTTCATACAAAACTTAAATTTGGATTTGAGGCCACAAGTACACTGAATAATTGTTTTTTAATCTAAAGGTATAGCAAATATCTATATATGATATGTGCTACTTTATTTTTCTGTATTTTAAATTGTAGATAAAATAGGTGATCTAGGAATAATTTTTTTCCTGATTTTTGAGGCAACTTTGGTAATTATTTGTGAGTTTGTATTTAAAATAATTATTGAAGTTAAGGTATGTAAAAATAATGGGAGGAATAAAAGAATAAAAAGTGAACCTTTCTTCTCTAGTTAATTTTTAACACAAAAACGAAAACATTGTAATATATATAACCAATCTTCTTAGCACAAAAGGCCATTTTGAAAATAATACTTAGAGTCACCATCAGAGTTCCTACAGACCACGTTTTTAAGGCACTGAATTAATGTCACTTAAACAATTATATGCAAAAGATATTCTTATATACCCATTTAAAAACCAGGATAACTGCATAGACAAACTCGGGCCGATTCACAAGATCCACATTACAACATGTATTCCACCAACCAACAACTAAAACGACTTTTGGACAAAGAAATATGCAATACTTCTCTATAAAATTATTTAATATACTCCCTCTTGCAATAAAAACCGTTAAAAAAATAAACGACTTCAAAGGAAGAATTAAGATATGGATTATGGACGTTGGAAGGAAGAACATAGATACAATTATGCAACCAAATAAAGATTAATGCTTGTATTGTGCTTTCTTTTAGATATAACTTTATAATTTTTCTCTGGTAATATTTTAAAATAGGTATTAACTAATAATTCAAACACAAAAACATGTACAATGTGACCTTAGATTTGGGTACCCCAGTAAGGACACATTCTTTTCTAAAGCAATGTAAAAAAAATAAATTATAGTAATAAGTGGAAGAGAGAAAGAATCAACAGCAAATACAGATATGGTTTGGGGAAGAAGGGGGGGGGGGGGTTTAAATGGCAAAAGTTTTGCGGCAAGAATTAAATTATTTAATATTTCTATTTTACCACATAAATTACAATATTATCTTCACGTTCCTGATTACACAATAGTTACGCACATTCATTAAAAAATACATGCACGAGTGTGTAAATTTCAAGGTCGGGAGTGGATTTTATTTTTATTGACGGTGATGTATAAGCGGAGGCGCACGCGAAGGCGGTATAAATGCACTTGTGAATATGTGTTAGACGTAAGTAGGCGCAATGCACCTTTATGAATGTACTGCAGTGAATGAACCGGTACCTACCCACCTACCATAATAATCTCTGGCTCGGCATTGAAGTAAAATCATGTATGGTTTTATAGTGCTTTCACACATACGAAGTTTTGAATTCCGTTGGTCTAAACTTAAAATTTAGGTATAATAATAGATATTAGTTTCAAAAGGAAACCCGGTCACCAAGAAAGTCAAACAATAGATATTTTACCAAACTGTTGCTGTCACTGTAGCTCTGACGCCCCCGAATACTTATCGAAAGGGTCAACTGCACCACAGGCTGATAGTACCTAAATAAAATCATCAAAATCGAGGTTTTGTATTCCCCAATTTTTTCCTTCAAAATCAGACCGATTTTTAAAATTTTTTACTGTTTGTATTAAAAGAAAATACTCGACGTTTGTAGGTTTTGCATTTTTAAAAAACTACACTGTCTAGTTTGTATACTGGTTGTCTGTTGATGGCGATCTAACCAGGCAATTTTAACAATTTTTGGAGTCCAACTCCTATAAGAAGAAACTTACCAGAAAAGCAAAACGAACCGCCGCGCTGGTGGTCGATTTCTTTATCATTTTTTTAAATTCTGAGTTGTCAAGATCCAGAGAAGAAATTAGAAAATACGTATGTACGGACAAAATGCCTCCCGGTTTCCTCTTAAGAGTTTGCGTCTTCTGCAAGACTAATTTTTGTTTTGTTCTAAATTGAACTTTTGTAAATAACCAAATAATAAATTGGTGCATTGTGTTATTTTTTACAGTCAAAGTAACATTTCCAAACCCCACTATTTACAAGCCCCAAGCACATGTTGCAAAATATAGACTTAAAAATAGTTTTATCCTAGAATCTTCCGAAAAACGCTGTGCAAATTTCATTACGAGAGCTTTTGCTTATTTGCTTTTCAAAAGTTACGCAAACAGTTTCGATTTCCTAATGTAGCTAGAACTTGTTGACCTCGTAATTAAAATTTTATTTAATAAATATAAATTTTCCAGAAACCAAATTTCTTACAATAATTATTATTAATTATTATTTTTAATGTTAATTTCATTCATTGATGGAAAATTATTTGATTATTTTAAAATAAAATAAAATACCCATGTGAGATGCAATAAAAACACATTTTAGAAATTTTGCTCTAAGATTTCGCATTTCATAGATAAATCGTTGGTAAAATATTTCTCGCCAAACGAATTTACAATCTGGCGACTTGATCTGTCTACATTCTTTAGTAGTATTTCTTCTAGTGCCTACAGACGCTAGAAACTAGGCTCAGTGCGATTACGACACGCCTGGGAAAAATAAGCACGTATGCGCCAACGAAAGTGATACGACGTTTTACTAGCTGTTATCATGATGAAGCTGGGACAGTTTTAATGAGGGTGTCTTACACTACTGGCCCACTTTCCATGGGTGGCAATTTTACAATGATTATTTAGATATCGCGTCTATTGAGTAAACACGTAATCACGATATTCACATTGTAGGTCAACTAAATGAGATATTCTCGCATATAAAATACTTGTCAATCTCATTTGTTGCTAGTACCTACTACTACTACCTGTTTTTAGCTTTTGACCTTAAACTTAAAATAAAAAGTCG
Organism: Glyphotaelius pellucidus; assembly: GCA_936435175.1. Lineage (NCBI taxonomy): Eukaryota > Metazoa > Arthropoda > Insecta > Trichoptera > Limnephilidae > Glyphotaelius > Glyphotaelius pellucidus. The sequence continues at coordinate 6,176,081 of OW386537.1, read as the reverse complement.
TATTTCAAAAATGTTGCAACGCGTTATTCAGTCAAATGAGGTCAGATTAGTATAAATTTGAAATTGATTATAAAATTATTGCTCAGGCCTACCTCAATGTTTTTTGTCGAAAATGCAAAGAGTATTTTCACTGTTAGAGGAAGAGGAAGGTTAGTAAGTACCAGGCTTTTCAGATCTTTTTTTTTACATGAGCTCCACACAGAAGGTCCCGAGGAAAATAATTTCCCTCAGGGCCCATGTCATCTTTGGGGATGCTGTGTGGAGGGTTTTTTTTAAAGAAAGTAAGGAGAGGAGAGTTCTGAGAAGAAAGAAGGTTTAAGAGGTGGGTAGGAAACTGAGGTTCAGTGTGTCTTGGTCATCCGCCTCCAAGATCTGGTCATCAAACACGGCATTTTAGGCAACACATTCTGAATGGTGGTCATTCACCAGGGCGATACTGAGAGTATCTTCCACTCTGTAAGGATCCGTTGATAGGTGGTTCTTGGTTAGCTGCTACAGTATGAATGTGATGCTTACCTGAAACAAAGAAATAACACGTTATTAGACATGGACATCACTATTATTGATTTATCTTTACTACGAATCGGTTTACATTATGAATGCAAAAAATATGCTTCGGATAAAGTGAAGCTTTTCCTCTCATTTTGCTTGAGTAGAATCAAAAAAAAATTGTTAATTACTTTAGACCTGTGCTATACGCAGCTATAAGAGATGTGGCTTGGCGTATTTCGGCATACCGCTCGCTGTACTTCCCAATGGGAAAATATGGTGAGCTTATGATATGCTGAAATAGGCCAAGCTCGTCTTTTATAGCTGTGTGTGGCACCCGTCTTATAAATAATATCAACGTATTTGTGTTGTTTGCCTGTATTTATGTATGAAAAGAATGTCAAAAAATTTTCTCAATATTTTTCTCAAGTCAAGATATTGAAATGTGGTTCATAAGGCCTTCTAGTATTGGAGGTTGACTTTCATCTTTACCTCACAGAATCAATATTAACCTAACAGAATCACTCTTAACATTACAGAATCAATCTTAACCTCACTGAATCAATCTTAAGCTCACTGAAACAATCTTAACCTCGCAGAATCAACCTTAACCTCACAGAATCAATCTTCACCTCACATAATCAATCTTAACCTTACAGAATCAATCTAAACCCACAGAATCAATCTTAACCTCACATAAACAATCTTAACCTCACTGAATCAATCATAACCTCAAACAGTCAATCTTAACCTTACAGAATCAATCCTAACCTCACAGAATCAATCTTAACCTCACAGAATCAATCTTAACCTCACTGAATCAATCTTAACCTCACAGAATCAATCTTAACCTCACTGAATCAATCTTAACCTCACAGAATCAATCTTAACCTCACAAAATCAATCTTAACCTCACAGAATCAATCTTAACCTCACATAATCAATCTTAACCTCACAGAATCAATCTTAACCTCAGTGAATCAATCTTAACCTCACAGAATCAATCTTAACCTCACATAATCAATCTTAACCTCACTGAATCAATCCTAACCTCACAGAATACAGCCTAGAACGGCGGAGCTGAGTGGAGTTATGTAGATATCTCGATCATTTTTAGCATATCTTTCAATTTTGGCCCGTGTTATTGAATAATCTTGTAATCCCTTCAAATGTGACAAAGAGGAGTTTTCCTTTTTTATATCTAGTACAATTTCACAATTTGTGGTCATTATATAGGCACATAATATCGCTACAATGATTTTTACGGAGATCACGTGTTTACAGGGTATTAAGGGACATAATTGACTTACATTAACCAGTGATTCCTTACATTATTTGGAGTAAAATATTTAAATAAAATTTTAGTCTCCGGTGAATTTTTGGAGGTCTTTTTTTTCGAATTTTTTTTTCTTCAAAATCATACAAAAAAAAATTCTTCCACATGTCGTCACTGGTTTCATTTTTACTTCGAGTAAGTAAATTAAAGTAAGTCAAGATTCCCGTTCTTTATACTTGGCTAAGGATTTTTTTTATTATATTCACACAGGAGATCCTGAGGAAAAAATCCCTCGGAGCCTGTCATCTTTGGGAATGCTATGTGTAGGGTCTTTTTATGGAAAGGGGGAGAGAACTCTCAGCAGACTTGGCCTGCCGAGGAATAGAACACGCGATGCCAAGGTGAGACCTAAACGCGGTGACAACTCGGCCACTGACCGGTCATATTTGTTAATAATTTGTATATTATGTAAAAATCCAGTTTAATATGTTTTAATTTATTTCAATTACACTTCCAAATAGATATTTATCTGTAATGTAATAAATATTTCTAGGTAGATATCAATGACTAAATAAAAATCTGTATATTATGTAAAAAAGCAGTTTTCAAATTTTAAAATTTATTAAAATTAATATCTATTATATAATATATACTTTTAGAGAGATATCAATGATAAAACAAAATACCAATGGCAGATTTATAAAACTTGTTAAGCAAGAATATTTATTTGAATATTTTTGTTATTATATTTAATAGCGAAACTATTTCAAGATTTACGAAATGTGTTGCTCTGAACTTAATGATCTAACCTTGGGAGTATATTCTTTGCAGAAGTAATAGGCAAATTCGTAATGACGTAAATAATTTTTTTTAGAAATTGTTAATATTTTATGGTAATTTGAATGCCAAATGGTTTGCTGAATTTGCTTAGTAATCTCACTCAAATTATTCATGGCATACTTGAGATCCGAGAAGGTGTTTTCCAATGAACATCATTAAAACAAGGGCCGGTATTGACACTTAGATCTCTTGGACAGGTACAGGATGATCATACATACAGAATTATAAGTTAAGTTAAGGGAATCAGAACAACTATATGTTCGGTTTTCGAAATAATATAGGTCTCATAGAAATCGTTGTATCTCCCTTACTATCATAGTTAGAAATATGATATTAACGCTGTTAGAAATAAAAGACTATATGAAAATTCAAAAACTACCCACAAAATAAGTAAAATGTACACCTTTATGAAACCAAAGTTTCGAATCACGATTTGAAATAAATTTATGAAACTTACAAATTTTTTTAATAATTATTTTTACACTGAACGACACAAAAGTGAGGTAAGAATTTGTCTAATATAATGTGTATGTATTTTTTTTTTTTTTGTTATCAATAATTTTTGTCAGAAAAAACGTAGCCATTTTTAAAACTTTGTTATGTTTGCGTGCGAAATTTTTATATTTAAAAAATCAAATGTTTATTTCGATTTATGAAATTTGAAAGCGCGAAACCATTTAAAAAATTGTTTTTTTTTCGGATGTGTTCAAAAATATTCCATTTATTAGGATTTTATTGTAAAGCGGAAATATTTTGACCCTCTGACATTAAACGGTCGGGGCCTGGGGATTTCATTGAATCCAATAGCCGGGAGGCATATTCATTTGGGCGTAGGTATGAGAGGTGGGTAGGAATCTGGGGGTCAGTAAGTGGGTAAGGGATTCTAGCTGGAGAAGTCAAAATTCAAAAGTCAAAATTCAAACAGTCTCTCTCTCGATCCAGCCCGCCACGCAGCAGGTGGGCAGACACATCGGCCGCCAAGACCTTAACAAACCTCACCCCATACACCCGGCACCCCTGGTAAGTCAACAAACGTAGCGGACCACTTGGATGAATTATGATTTATTCTCTGTTTGTCATACAGGATTCTCTGTTTGTCAAACAACATGATCAAATGTGTAGGATGTAATTAAACGAGCAATGGAATGCAATATTTTGTTAAATTTGCTAGGTTATTTGAAACCACGTTTTAATTAAGTCATACCTAATCGTATTTGCGAGACCTTGGGTATAATATCATGATTCATGTTTAGAATCTGCGAGATAAATTTTAATAATTTAAGCACCCAAATTCTTACGTTCGCACAATATTTGCTAAGAAAGCGGAAGTATTTATACAAAATCAACATAATATTATAACAGCCGTTTTAATTCACCATTGAAATAAGCAGGTTTGTAAATAATGTATAAAATACTTAAACTTCGTCCCCAAACGAGTGTTTGACCACTCAAATTTTACACAAAATTATATTAAATTATTGTCTTGTAAGTAAACATTTAACCCTCCGTGTACCAGGTGGGGTGTGATATACCCCAGTTCTTCAAAAATCGCAATATCAATCGCAGTTCTTCAATAATTGCAAATAGGAAAAATCAAAACTGCGATAGTCTGGTAAAAACGTACCGAGTAGATGGGTGAGACAGTGCTCTCGGACGAGTGCTCGGTACGTGTTTTACATGTAGGCTCGTCTTTACACGTACCGAGCACTCGGTCGAGAGCACTGTCTCGCTCATCTACTCGGTACGTGTGATCCAGACCTAAGACCGCCAAGTGAGTTACAGCCACTGAAGTGCGTATGAATATCACACCCCCCACCTCGTACAGCGCGTTGATAAAAAAGTATATATCTTATCTATATTAAATTTATGTTTAATTATTAGAAAATATATTGTAGTTTGTTAAATTAAAACGATTGTGATAGTTAAAAGTGCCATTTAAAATTAAAACGTAAGAAAATTATTGTGAAGTTACAAAGATTAAAGAAGTTGTGTTTTTTTTGTTGTTGTTATTTTACAATAAAAATGTTTTAATACATACTTTCTACTCAGAGTTTTACTGAAACCTAATTATTACTCTGTATTTATAATTACCAAATGTTTAATTCCGCCGAAAAAGAAAAACATGACAATTTTATCACTTTTATATTTTGGGGTATGGCATACCCCACCTAATTTGGGACGAGATTTTTAGTCACAGGTACACGGAGGGTTAATTGACTTGTACTTCAACTTTATTTCAATTCAATCTTTAAGGACGTAAAGCGATAAGATTTTTCTTTAAGAGGAAGCCACAAGCTAAAAATGTACGTATTATTAGTATGCCGTATATCGCCAAGAATATAAGTAACAGACTTATAAAACGCTTGGCAAACGGTGTCTGGAGGTCACGTTTTCAAGCGCAAAAGTGGTTTTTATTTATTTTGTGATTAATTTTATTTGAAAAAAAGGTTAATCTATGGAAACAGTCACAGAAAATTTTAGCAATAAAATTATATTTTTAAAAAGTTGTTTCTTATATGCGTTCATATATTTCTAATGAAAATATATTACTTTGGTAGCTTACGTTTATATTTTTATACGGCCTCCGTGGTAGAGGGGTAAGGATTTTCACTGCAATCCGAAGGTCGCGGGATTTGGTAATTCTTTACTTAGTTCAAAATTATTGTACCCCGATTTTTATTTTATATTACAATTAAAACAAAAAAAAAAACCAAAAATAGTTCTAAACCTAAAATTTAAAAATTCATACTAATTTAAAAAATAAAGTTTTTTGTATATCATGTAAAGTTGATTAAGTGGACTTAATGGTGGTCGATCGCCAGGACGATAGTGAAAGCATCTATCACTACGCGCGTCGCAAATATGTTATTAAATTTTGAATGAATAACTTGTGAAATAACACAAATTAATCAAATAAAATCTACTTGCACACGCTCAATATTCATACCAAATTTTATAACCATTTTGTTTACATTATACTTACCCCCTTACTAATAAAGGTGTTTTAATTTTACACAACATATAAATAACCATTATTGAAGGGTAAATGGTTGTTTAACAGTTGCGAAAAATTTAAACAACCTTTATTAGCAAGGGGGTAAGTATAATGTAAACAAATTGCTTGTGAAAATCGGTATGTATATTGAGCTTTATCGTGATTTATTTTTGAGGTATTAGGCCGTGTTGCGCTACCTCCTTATTTAACGTTTTGGACAGCGTGACAGGTCCTTCACGTAATCATTACACATCTCCCTTGATGACGATCACTGTAATGCAGTCTGAAACATCGGCTAAAGAAAAAGGTAGCGCAACACGGCATAATATCCAAAAAAACTAATCACGAAACTTATGTGGCTGTGAAAATATCAAAACATATCCAATATTGAGCATGTTTTATTCGTTATTGATAATTTTACCAGCCCAATCGTGGACGTCGTAGAGACCTTGCTATGAATTATGAATATGAAGGGCTATTGGGTAAGGTATTAAGGTATCTACCTACACGCTTAGATTGGGCAACTGATTCGGAATGGAGCACTATTTTTTGTTGAACAATTTAAAAAAAAATTATTTCGGTGTTCACCTAACTAGGTCACTAGACACCGGCTCTAAAGTGAACAATAAAATTCAACCAATAACACATTTGGATCTCACCTTGGTTTATCTGAATTGCCTAAGCAAATATAGTAGATAGGTTTTTAAATCAAGCGTTTTAAATGGTTTCCATGAACCACAAAAACAATATATAAATAAACAAGAACTAATGTGACCGGTTAGTGAATGAGTTGAAAAATGCGTTTGGTCCCCGCCTGGGTGACGTGGGTTTGATTCCTCTGCTAGCTACATAATTCATCTCCATCACTGCACAAGCAATGAAACAACATCTTCACGTACAACGATATGGTAGTAGTTGCTTTACAAATATTACGAGGTCAATTTGTAACCCTGAAATATTTTTTTTTTAAAATTATTTTAAACTAGGTATAGGTTTTAATATGTATTTACATTATCTATGTATATATCTATTGGTAATGAGATGTTTTAATTTATTTTTGCATCTCTACCCAAGGTAAAAACCATGAAATAAGATTTTTTAATTGGCGTTTTTTGACAACTGGCAACGTGAATTTACCGTTTGATTTACAAGCTCCGCAGATTTATTTTCGAAATTGTTTTCAAGTTTAGTAATGACGACTTATATGTAAAGTAATTTTATTTGTTAATTTGTTGGGTGATATATTGATTTTTCAAATAACGTCATATCTTTCGTTAAAACCACGATTTTAAAGGCACTCAAAGTGTTTGCGACTACTACAGGGTTTTCCAATAAAAAGAGGTGTTATTTTGATATTCAAAGGCCATTTTTTAATATAAATGATCGGGTGTTTATCCATACTAATATTATAAATGCGAAACTGCTCGAGTTTGTTTATGACCTTTTCACGCATAACAAAAAGAAATTTTTAAAGACTTTAAAAATTCATTCACCAATAGAAAGCTAAATTATATGCGCCGACTATATTTTGTATATGATGGTAAGCTCTGGCGTAATGAAATTATAAATATTAATATATTATATTTGTTATACGTTTTCTGTCGCTAACTAAAGCAAATTTTTGCTAACGTCAGAAAAAAATCGTTTCCATGGAAACGATTGCTACTGCTTCAGAAAATTCAAATATTAGAATATGTTTTATTTTTTTGGACAAGCTTCTGTTTTGGAATAAATGTCAGTTCCTACATTAAAAATATAATTCGTAACGATTATAAAGACTGAATAAATGAACTGAATAAATAGTGTAATTTTTTATTATATTCACAAACTTTCAAATATTTAATTAAAAATAAACATCCGAAATGTTTGTAAGCGCATAAATTCCGAACGAATGAACAAAATTGGATAAGTAATTCTTTTTTTCTTTGAGCTATAGCATTATGAAATTTAGGTGGTAGGCGCGATGTTTGAAAACTGAATGTAAGGGAATGAATATATGGAATGCGGGAGGGGATGGGGTGGGGTGGGGGGGGAGATAATTGATAAGTGCAAGCGCTACAGTAATTTCCCGTATTACCATGCGAGCGAAGCCGCGGGGAAAAGCTAGTTTCATTATAAAGAGAAAGGTATGCCGTTAATAGTGGAAAAAACATCAGGCAAATCAAACCACCAGGACCACGCTTACAGGACCATATCCTTTTCATGGAATTTTCCATAACCAAATCGCAAAGTGGGTGCACTATGTTCTCGATAACCTCGCAAAGTGACTGCACATGTTCTCGATAGCCTCACGAATTCCATCTTTGAGGTCTTGAATCGACGCTGGGCTGTTGGCGTAGACCTTCTCTTTCACGTGGCCCCAAAGAAAGAAGTCGCAAGATGTTAAATCACAAGATCTCGGTGGCCAATTGTTTTCACCTCTTCGAGAGATAACACGGTCCGGGAACTTTTCCCGTAACGTTGTCCAGATCAATACCATCCAATAGTACCCTTTACACACAGAGTTCGGAGCGGAACGTGCCCCGCGCCACTTCAGGCCGCCGCGCAGAAAAGTCTCAAGCCGTTATCTTACGCTGTAAGCCGTTATCTTACTTTCGGTCTTCACTTTTCTGCGCGGCGGCCTGAAGTGGCGCGGGGCACGTCCCGCTCCGAACTCTGTGTGTAAAGGGTACTAATTCCGGCCATAAAAAATCATTAATCATCTCTCGATAGCGCAATCTCGATAGCGGGCTATTCAAAATAACACCTCTTATTGGAAAACCCTTTATATTAATACTCGCAATGTTCTAAACAAAATAAGAATCACTAAATTTCCCATTCTGATAACATTTCATTTTTTTGTTTTTTAAGATGATACTTAAAAGAATTCATAATCTGCTCTTTCAAAGATACCGCGTGTTCAATTATTTTAGGAAAAATGCTTTTCACAATTAAAGCTTCAAAATATTACGATGAACTAATTGTTTGTGCTCTTACATACGTATTATGAATATGAATAAATAGTTTTGTCCATAAAAAACTCAAATCTTTCAAGAAAGGCTAACAAATACAATATTGTATCGGTGACTCAATCCGATATTGTATTTACTAACCTTTCTTGAAAGATTAGAGTTTTTTTACGCAGAAAGTATTTATTCATATTTATACTGCGTATGTTCAGGCATAACACCCCAAAAACAAATAACGAAAATACTTTTGGCCGTGAAATTATAAAAACATATCCAAAAGTATAAATGTTAAATGTGTCGCAGTATAAACTGTGGATTTCAATAAAATAAAATTACTAACTAACTCTCACGCCATTTCCGCAGGGATGGGCAGAGAAGCAGAGACTGCCAAACAACTTGGTTTGGCACACACTTTTTACCTCATTCTCATTCCCGCTCACACACACACACACTCTCTTCTATTGCTATGACTCTTGATGTGACCCGACTCAAGCATCTGGTTCACTTGATCGTGCCATGTTTCCTCGGGCGCCCCGATTTCTTCAATCGTTCACATTAGCGTCTTATATAGCTCCTAAAATTTCTTTCTTCTTTTCAAACCATTTGAGCGTCCCTTTCTCAATCTTACTCATTACGCTTACACCAGCCTTGCAATTTTTGCAGATCTCCCATTTCTCACTCGATAATGCATGGTTTTACCACCCAATGATTTCATTAAAACATTCAGTCTACTTTCATCCTTCCTCTGCCAGTTCCATTCCTCACTGCCATACATCAGGGTAGGTATCAGCATTTCATAGTGTATTGCTCTCTCTCCGATGGCGCTACAGCCCATATCGAGCCTTGGCCTCCCGCAAAATTCGCCTCCAACTCCTCCTGTCCTCAGCGGCTGACTTCCGGTTTGTTATTTGGATAAGCTGTGCTGCATTCCCTCCTACCTCGTCTTCCCACCTCAGTTTGGGTCTTCCCACTTTTCTCTTTCCACCTGGGTATCCGGCATTCTCTGTACATGTTCAGCTCTTCTCAACCTGAGGAATCTCATGTGGGCTGAGATGTTAGGGGCCTGATATATATCGTATAGTTCTTTGTTGTGTCGGATGCGCCACTGTTCCCCCTCTTTCACGGGTCCACATATTCTTCTCAACACTTTTCTTTCAAATGTATCTAGAATTTCAGCCATCTTTACCGTCAGTGTCAGCGCCTCACATCCATATGAACAGTACTGCTAGCTTCGCTTCTTTAGACAATTTTTTGTTAGCGCTAACCTCCATTAATGTAATTGTCTGCATACCCTTCTTTCAATATCTCTATCAGTCTTTCCATATCTCGTAAACGTATTTCTCGAATGAAAATCTCAATACACAAATTTATAAACCTGCTGCATCATGCACAAGTAATAAAATTACACTAGGAAAAATGATTAATCTGTCTTCGTTCTACATGACGACATTTTTCTCACATGCCGCAGATGACCTATCATTTTCCTCACGGCTAAGCGTTCGCGTGGTGGCTGAAAACCAGTTGCTGTACTTGCGCATTTCAATAGTGAATCGCTCTACTTAGCGCGGTATTGCCTGCATACGTATAGTATAACATAGTAACTGCCGTTTCCCTAACGAAAGTACAAGTATTTAATTTACTGTGGAGTGAGCGGAGACACGGTGCTAGGCTGCTGGCTGTTAGCGGCGGCAGCACTCAGTCAGTGGGTCACCACGATGCCGTAGTAGATAGAATCAGCTGTTGCAAAGATAATGTCCATAATGCCCAAGTTTGTATACGTGGGATCAGTAACATGGTTAGACTTAGGGAAGGACATATACCGAAACCTCAAATTGTACTGAGGGAAGGATATATACAAAAACCTCAAATTGTAATATTGTTGAACAATAACTTTATGGGTATCTAAAGCCTCGATGACATAGAGCGAGTTTATAAGCTACTGTCTGGGAAATTCAATATATGTTAGTAAACTCGCTCAGTGTCATCGTATTACTTGCAGATTGTGGACAATCTACGAAAAATGTTGTAAGGTGGTCAACTTTACTCGCTACTCGCTGGTGTTTGCCTAAAGATGGCGGCCCACCAACAGCTGATTTCATCCGTCAGAATTAGTTTTCAATTTGGGAGGCGGGAATGGGTACCGCCGCCCCGGGAACCTTTATTGGATAACCAACACCTCTGCCATAGGTCACCCCAAATGGTTCGCTACGTTTGGTGATTTAGCAGGGGTGCCCGGGTTCACGGGGTGAGGTTTGTCTAGGTCTTAGAGGCGGATGACCAGGACACACTGAACCCCAGATTCCTACCCACCCCTTAAACCCTTTTCCTTCCCAGAACTCTCCTCCCCTTCCTTTCCTTAAAAAAAAACCCTCCACACAGCATCCCCAAAGATGACACAGGCCCTGTGTTATTGGCTAGCGTGTGGCGCTAGCTACGAGCTGTCAGTTTCCTATAAAATGTCGACAGAGTTGCATAAAATGTGGACAGTTTTGTGTTATTATGACAATCTCACTCGCCGATTCACCCGCTTTTAAACTTACCGGCTAGTAGCTTGTAAACTAGCTTAATGTAATTGAGGCTTAAAGGAAATCTAATTGTTCCCTCAACGGATCGTTAAACCTTTTAACAAAAGGTTTACGAGTCTATTCACTATGGGTTAGCTGAAAGTATTTCAGTCCTGTCGGAGATTTTCCCTTCAAGATGCGCGGGTAGAACCTGGAGGTAACTTAACTTTCTCGAGTTACCACATCATCTTACATAGGGTTGGATTTACGTGGTAAGTAACATCAGGAGGCCTAATTGTCGTAATATGTGATAAGTACAATATATGCGTATAATGTTCGTTATGCAAAATTACTTGCTTATTAACCCTAGAAAGATAATCTACGAGTTCGCGACGTCAGCAAGACACAAGTATTGCTGTCTTTTTTATTTAGCAATACACGCTACGGCGCGCTGTCTATCTCAGTTAGCTCAGTTGCCGAGCAGAGGGGCGGCTGTTTAACCACGGAAAGTACAATAATTACGGAGATATACATTCACCATAAGTTCGAAAGACGTATGATTATCTTTTGTGTAACTTTCGGATTTCTTCTAATAATGCTATTATTATTTTTTAAATATTATTATTTTTAAGCATAACGACTGATTAGCATTTAAATTTTCATTTAAATTTTCATAGCATATAAAGAAAATAGATTAAGATATAAAAAAACATTATTTTTGATTAAAAAAATACTTAATAATTTATTAAAAACTTACTCAAAAGTTCGTTAAAAAAATACTTAATTATTTTTTTAACCGTTTACATTATTTTAGAGGTGTTGTTCAATTCAATAATGATTCCTGAAGTGTCGGTACCCATACCTTAAATTAGAATAAATAATTACTATTATAAGACAAATTATTGCCGGTATGTATTTGGAAGTTTTCCGTAAAGGATCACGTAAATACGTAGTATGTATTTGTACAAATGCAGATACCATGAGGTGATGCTGTGATCTTTCCGTTGAAGATAATTATTAATTGATTGTAATATAATTATTGACAACAAGTCATAACCTGATTATTGATACCCACCAAACTGGTTTCGGTGTATGATGAAGTCACCTAGACATAGACAGGTAATACCCCCATACTCTTACGTAACAGGTGGATGATATTCGGGATTGCCATATCCAACACGGTCGGAGATAAAATGCCTGGTTAAACTTAATAATGAAAATGGTTTATTATTTTTGGTGGCTGTGTATTGCCTTATTTCCGGTTCGTATATAATTAAAAAATCTCCTGTCGACTTTGACCTGTCAATGACATCTCGCAGGGCACATAAATAGCGACCATTTTTTGATATTATAGGGTTTTCCAATACGAGGTGTTATTTTAATATTTAAAGAAAAATGCCATTTTTTTAATATAAATGATCAGTGTTTATTTCATTATAAAGAGGAAGGTATGCTGTTAATAGTGGAAAATAACATCAGGCAAATGAGCACCACGACCACGCTTACAGGACCATATCCTTTTCATGAAATTTTCCATAACCAAATCGCAAAGTGGCTGCCCTATGTCCTCGATAGCCTCACGAATTCCATCTTTGAGGTCTTGAATCGACGCTGGGCCGTTGGCGTAGACCTTCTTTCACGTGGCCCCAAAAGAAGAAGTCGCAAGGTGTTAAATCACAAGATCTCGGTGGCCAATTGTGATCACCTCTTCGAGAGATAACACGGTCCGGAAACTTTTCCCGTAAAAGATCAATGGTTTCGTTGCTTGTGTGGCACCTAGCGCCGTCTTGTTGAAAGTAAACGTTGTCCAGATCAATACCATCCAATTCCGGCCATAAAAAATCATTAATCATCTCTCGATAGCGCATTCATTCAATTAACATATTCAAAATAACACCTCTTATTGGAAAACCCTTTATTACTGGCTAGAAAAATACTGTATGGGATTTTTGACTATGCGAAAGGGGTATCATCAAACTAAAAGCTAAAAAAAGATCTATAAATTTTTTATGGGATAATTAACATCCAACGCTTGGAAACTTCAATAAATTGTCAAGATATATGCACTGAATCACTGAATCACTGAATCACTGAATCACTGAACCACTGAATCACTGAATCACTGAACCACTGAATCACTGAATCACTGAACCACTGAATCACTGAATCAATGAAATCAATTCAACTCTCAATCGAAGATTTGAAGCGGAAAAATATACTGTCGCATCTAGGGGACCTTAGCCTTGCCGGGGAGCTGCTCTACCACTGGGCTAATGGGATCCTATCCCCTTCGGTCATATTTAACTTCATCACACTTCGACTGAGAACTACCAATATTATCTTCTTTACGCATATTTAGTACTCATTACGTTAAAATAAAAATTGAATAGTATTATTAGGCTTGCGTCTGCGTGATTAAAATTCAGAACCCCGCTTCGAGTGCATGTCTGACGCCACGCCGTACGAGCCGCGCCACAAATAACATCATTGTACGTGGAATTTCAAATAAAACTACCGTTGTAATTCGGTTTTGAATTCATCACAAGATGTCGCCACTTCCATCGGTAGGACGCGTAGGGACGTGGCCCCCCTAGGTATAAGTTCTACGAATTTGTGAATCTGAAGTATCTCTCCGGATATGGAAAGATTGACGGTAATACTCAGTTGTATCAAGCGGCTGTATATTACATATGACGTCACTGCCCTTCCCGGTTACTTTGCCCCGGTGACTAGCCATCACTTGTTGACGGTGGTTACGAGGGACGGGCTAATTTTGGAACCATTTCCTATTGGATTTATAAAATGGTCACAACACTAACTGGGCGAGGCTGAAGCTAAAGCCGCCCGCAGGGCCTGGCAGTGAAAACCTACGGAGCGGGTAAATAGTAGATCTCGCACATTAAATAAAAATTGATAAATTTATCCAAGACACTATCGAGAAAGCATTTTGTTCGAGAAGAATATTGCAATAATACATAAAGTATGCTTTAAGAAAACGTAGATAATGTTGGTAGTTCTTACTCGAAGTATGATTCAGTTAAATATGACTGAAGGGGATAGGACCCCATTGGCTCAGTGGTAGAGCAATGCCCGGCATGGTTAATATGATCCTGGGTGCAATTCCTAGATGCGGCCGTATCTTTTTCCGATTTTACGGTTTCAAATCTTCGATTGAGAGTCGCTAATATAATCTTCAGTGATCAAAATTAAAATTTGAGGTTTCAAGATTGTTTAAAAAATGTGTTTGAAAAGCTTCACCTACTTTACACCTAGGCTATTAGAGCTCATGCAGTGAACGAGATTTTCAAAGAACATTAACGAAATAAAAACACCAACAATTAATATTTTATGCGTGAGAATTCGTTGAAGCCTAATTTGTCTTAGAGGCATCTCAGGGAAGACACATTAATTTTATGAAAGCATTAGCGGCGCAGATTGTACTCACGTCAGAACAAAAGTGGCATATTAAGAAACGCGGGGAAAGTGCATTTCTGCATTCCGAAAGGGCAAATGTCGATGGTTGGATAGAAAGCTTATTGTTTATTGAACAATAATATTTAAAAATATATATATTTAAAGAATTGTAAGTTTATATAAGAAATTCTATTTAAGATGAAGCTGTACGTGAAATCCTATTTAGATACTATTTAAATTAATCTTTACGACGAATCGGTTTATATTATGAACTTCAAAAAATATGCTACGGATAAATTGAAGTTTTTACTAGCGTTTCTATGTTTTGGAATTACAATAAAATTAATATTTACATAACAAAAAATGTAAGCGTAAACCACTAAAAAAATGTTTTTGCATGACTTTACTATGAAGAAACAATTTTTTAAAAATACCCCTTTGCGGGTAAGATTATTTTTGAGGTTTTATATGTTCTAACTTTTTTTCATTCTTATAAAATTATGTACAAAATAAATTAAATCCACTTTTTCGCTTATTTGCCTCGTGCAAGTAAGACGCTCGATTTTAAACTTTGAAAGCATGAGAATCCAAATATTTCTTACAGCGTTTATATTATTTTTATTTCGTAAGCCTCAGTAACAAAATTTTATATTTGTTTAAGGATACATTGAAGATGTCCACTGACTTGGTATAATTATTTCCTTCCATTAGTATTCTGGGCAAAGAGGAATACATATGGTAGTCAGTTCCAGAATTTCTGCACTGAAATAAATACTGACTTCTGGTATTACGTTGTGGTATCTGGAAGCTTATCAGTTCAAGCAATTCCGGACTATCAATTAAGTCGTTTAGAATTTTATATAAAAATACCAAGTCAGTGAAAATTCTTCTGTCTGACAATTTGAGCATATTCATATCATTTAACAGAGTGTTATAGTTCAACATAATTGCTGGAATACCCATTTTGAAATTTAGAAAACGTAAGAATTTATTTTTATTTTTTTTTTTTATTATTTCCAACAAAAACATACTTAACAAATACAGATAAAATTGGCAATTTAAATAGGTAATCCCGCGAAGCTGCCACATGGCTGCTTGTCTGCAGGTTCTACCTCAATATACATCCATTACCATTTGAAATAAATAAAAAACATATTTATAAAATTTAAAATTGTAAAGAAGAAAGCAAATCCTAATGAACTGGTTGGTGCAACCTACTTTACAGTTAATGAAAATAAATACAGTAAAAAAAAAAAACAACATTTTATGTTTACAAAGGCATACAATATTTAACAGATTTGTATCTATCATTCAAGAAAAAGGTGTATCATTCAAGAAAAAGTTTGTTTTGTATTCTTTCAACAGCTTGTACATGAGTATTATAATGTGGATTCCAGACGGGAGAATTGTACTCCAGCTGACTTCTAACACAATCAAAATATAAGAGTTTAATCTTTTGATCTCTCAAGATTTATGACCTACTTTGGTGAACTTCAGTTTCAGAGTATCCGGTCTGTGTACTCAAGTCTCTTTGTCATACAAAATATAATAGGAGAAGATGGTCAAATCATACGCAGGCAGGCACAATTGGTGCAGGCTCCGATAGACACGTTGCGGAGGCGCCGTATTTAGCCATCAACTATCAACCAGTATCACAGTATTACCTGAGTGATTACCTGTTCACAAGTCCAGAGGCCACGCATTAAATCTAAAATTTAATCATAAAAATAATTTTAGGAACTCTCAAATGAAAATTCGAAACAAATAATCAGAAAAAGATACGGTCGTATTTAGGGTTTGAACCCAGGACCTTAGCCTTGCCGGGGCTCTCCTCTAACTACTGAGCTAATTCGACCCTATACCATTCGGTAATATTTTACTGTATCATACTTCGACTAAGAACTACCAACATTTTCTAACCGCAAGATTTTTCCCGAACTAAATGCAATCTAGAAAGTGTCTTGGATAAGGTGACCAGACAGTTGGCCCACTTTGAAATTATATATTTTTTTGCATTATTTAACAATTTCAAACTTAAAATCAACTTCAAAAATATCTTTAATAATAATATGTTGGTATGGATTTTTAACGATTTTTTTGTCTTATTTTATGTAGTTATTCGCTGTTGTATATAGACAAGTAGTTTCATACTTGTTGCATTTTAATGAAAATCTGTTTCATACTTTTGTTATTCGACGGTACATCCTCTCTGCATACCCCTTCGGTCACTTAATTGTGTTTTGTGTAAGAATATATGTCTATTTCCCCTAAACCGACTGCACAACGTATAAGTATGCCGACGAACCAGATGTTAGGGCATCAACTGTTGTGGAATTTTGTATAAATATAACCAATTTATTCCCTCTCACTCTTGGCTCTGGAACCCCTGGTGGGTCTTGGCCTCCTTAAGAGTCTTCCTCCACTCATTACGGTTTTGTGCCAGCTCTCTCCAGTTAAGAAGCTCCAAGGTAATAGGTCTTTGGGGACGTTGTCGCTCCATCTTAATCTTGGCCTTCCCAGGCTCCTTCGCCCTATCGGTTAGCAGGGATTTTTGTGCTTGGTCCTCGGTCATTCTCTCCACATGACCCAGTCACCGAAGTCTTCCCAGTTTTATAAATTTTGTGATGTTTAGCTTCTTAAACAGAGTATAGAGCTCTTTATAGTAACGTCTGCGCCGAAATCCATTTTCTAGAACCGGTCCGAAGATACGCCACAAAAATTTTCTTTCAGTGTTCGCCCATTCCTCTTAGTTAGTACCCACGTCTCAGCTGCGTGCGTGAGCACTGGTCTAGTAACCATTTTTATTATTCATTATGAATCATAAAAAGGAGAATTAATATCGTTGATTTTTTTGGGTTGAGCGGAAATCGAACCAGCAATCTCCCCAGTCAATCAATGTCACATGTAGATCAGCACACCGGTGCGCCAGTCTGTCTGTACCTATGAGCGATGAAAGTGCGATGGTACTAACGAGCGTCTCGGTGCCTCAAGTATTTACAAAGTGTGTGAAGAGAGCAGTAAAAATTTAACAACGACAAAGAAAGACAGTGCTTCGTAATGCATGTATAGTCTTTTTTATTTCTGTTGTATAGTGAATTAAGTATGGGTGAAGAAAGTTGGCGATACTTTTGCGTGCTCGTTTTATATCTAATTATATTGGTTGATGGCCCATCTCACTTGTTTTTATTATATTTTGTTTTATGTATTATTATGTGGGGTACTCGGCTTCTCTCAGGGAGGTGATATGATATAGAACTGACGATCGAACCCACGACGGATCTTGCTTTGAATACTCCTACCAATGGGAGCCTCGTCCATAATGGTCCACAATATTCCAGAACATTCGAGAGTGTTCTGGAATGTTCCACAATGATCTGGAATGTTCCGTGATGTTCCCGAATGTTTCAATCTATTCCCGACCATTCCACAACATTCCACAATGTTCCGGGATGTTCTGGAATGTTGTGGAATGCTCTCGAATACTCACGAATATTCTGGACTGTTCACGAATATTGAAGACGTAGCTTCCAGCCCTTATATCTTCAAAAGCACGCCCTTCAGGTAAAAACGGAAACCTTCTTCATGAATGGGGGATAGAGGGCGATCACACCAAAATCGAACGTACCGGAAGTTCTTTCTGAGTTTTTTTTTTGAAGTAGAAAACTTTCTTTTATAATATATATTGAGTATTACTATTTGAAAAGACTCTAAACAGGCCTTGTGGTAATATTTTCCTCCAATGTACAAACTGCTCCAAGCGGTACGCATTTGGATCAGGGCCGCGACTCTACGCAGGTATGTAAACAACTATCAATTAAAAATAATAATAAATTGATGAATTGGCTAAGAATATCAAGTGTTTGCGTTACACCTAAGTGACCAACCTCTTGGAACTGTGTGTAAACAATACGTACCGAATCCAAGTAACTGCAATAGATTTTGCGAAAGAACATGTAACATGCGTTACATGTTCTCTAACCTCGGTAAAGGTAAACGCCGAAAATAGAAAGAAGAAGGGTTGCTTGCCAAATCCGTCATCTATGGTCAGTTATCAATATTTGCGATCACGGTCAACAATTGGTAAGAGAAATTCCAACCGAAGATTGATAAATTTTAGCCCGGATTCCGTAGTATCAGATAAGTTTCTGTTAACTATCAATAAACACATATTTTTTTAAATTATGCCATTCATTGTGCAAAATTACTGGCTTATTTAATGGACTTATTGAACTAATAAAGCTCTTAGAAATTAAAGAGGTCGTATACGAGATCCACAGACTTAAATAGTGCATCTAAGACGCAATCAATTTATTCCGTTCGATTTCGACGAAAATGTTGAAATATGAATAAAGACCTCATCAACTAATTAACCCACATTTAGTGCCAAAAAGTAAATGCGAACTGCCAGTTTATTAATGTTTTACTGTAATTGATTAGCGTTGGACGTTTCGTAGTGTCAATTCGTAGAAAATACCTTCAGTGTTGCCAGCGTATATCGATTTCTTATTTATTCCCTGTCAATATCGGTTCGGCTGTCAACGGTGATACCATGCTAGAGACATCGATATAAAACATCGGAAGTTACGCCTATCGATCCGATATTGCAAGTTATCGATTTCACCTTTACCTCTTTAACTTAGGTATATATTTACGATTTTTTCCCCGATTTTTCGACAATTTTTTTTGCTATTGCGTCCGATGAATACATTAATATTTTCATAATTTTCCTGTACATAATTGTATTGCTGAGGAATTCCTCAAATATGAACTCTGTGCTTAGTATATTTATAGAGTTATTTAAATAATTACAGACAAGTCAAATCAGATGACAGCACTGGACAGGAAGGGATAAATACTTTGTTTTAGACACACTGTCACGTCTAGAACAATGGCTCTTTAAACACTTATTTAGATTTGAAGGTTAGTAAGACCATTGACCAAACATCCAGCTGTTTACAACTATAAAATTAACAATAATTTGCTTAAAATTAAAATAATCTCTCAATTTAAAATTAACGTAAACTATCAAAATAATAGCCGTCCATAAATGTGTAGGCAAAATTAGCTAAGTTCCAGCGAAGCAGCAAAAAGTTAAACGATGAATAACGAAATATTCGCAGCAATAGGTAAGGTGAAGTGGACGTTAGAAGTATTCATTGCGGGAGATCACCGGAGCGAGGCAGTTGAGAAACCGCGCAGGCCATAGGAACTCAGCGTGAACGTGTTTGGCATCAAATACGAAATCACGTACCAACGTAAAGCGGTCAGTTATTATTTATTATCATTAATCCGGGATAACCTTCGTAATAGTAAAGATAAATAGATTTTTAAATTGCCTAATTATTAGTGTATATTTATTTTGCACGAACGCTGATGGAATTGTGGGTGTTTATTTACTATTAGGCAGGTACTTCAACATGAAATTAAGCTGTGGCATTCCACATTTTCAATGTTTTATTACATATTTATCTTGAACACTTTAAGTTTTTAAATTTCTTAAAAAAATTATGTTATTTTTGAAGATAATATGTATATATTTGCCACGCCGAAACAGTAATTATATGAAATTCCCTCGATGGAAAAAAATCGCAAAGTATGCTCCGAAAATTATTAAAAAAACGTTTTTTTTATTTTTTTTACAAGTATGAAAAAATCCACAGTGTTACTTTAAATGCTATTTAAGACATTACCCACGAAATTTTTGCTCTTTTTTATATGAATACCACACAAGAGTCCCCAAATGCTTCTGTCTGGAGCAGTGAGACAATAACATCCCCAATTGGGGTATATTGTGAGGCTGAAGGTAGTGGGGAGGGGAAGGAGATGGGGAAGAGATGAATTGGGGATGCCATGGTCTCACTGACTCCAGAAGGGAGCAGATGTGACTCTTGTGCGGTATTCATATTAAAAATACCTAGTTCTTTCTAGTTACTGTATTCAAATCAAATTAAATTCATATTTTTTTTAAATAAATTTTAATATTATATTATTGTACCCTATAGTATTAATTTTACTCCTACACTAAATTGAAGTTTTAAGTTTCTAAAAGTAGTTCTCTTCATTGGTATAGAAATATAGTATTTCACTATGTCTTCTTTTGCATTGAATTATGCATAATATTGTAATAATATAATTTAAATAAATTGAACAAATATATATATCATAGAAGGAGAAATAATACAAGGGAACCTGAAAAATAAATTGAACAAAAATATATATCATAGAAGGAGAAAAAAGACAAAGGAACCTGGATTTGATTCCCAATTTTATCATATTTTGTTTAGATTTATTAGTATCATCTTCCTCAATGATAAATCTCTATTGTTCTACAGTATGACCTAACTGTTATTACTGAAATGATTCAAGTACAAACTGACAAATTAACACGTACACGACCTTCAAGCAAGCGCACATCTTAAATTGCAATAATCCTACAATAAGAGATAATTCATTTTTCCTAAAGACAATAGATTGTTTCCTTTAAAAAATATATAAAACGAGTAGAGAAATAATCAATATGAATTATTTTATTATTTAGAGCACTTAAAATTATCACTGTTAGACTTTGTACGCATTTTAATAGTTACTTGTCTATTTTTTTAATCCCACAATAAAACATAATTCATAAATCGTACAATAGCACATAATTCATATTTTCCTAAAGAGAATAGATTGTTTCATCTAAAAATGTATAAAAACCAGTGAAGAAATAATCAATATCAATTTTTATCTTATCTAGAGCATTTAAAATTATTACTGTTAGACTTTAATGGTTACTTGTCTATTATTTTTTTATTGCAAATATGTGAGAATGGCTCACAAGCGTAAATAGGGTAAACGGCGGTTTCCAATCACGCTCAGCGGCTGTATTGCAACAAAGTGCATTTCACTGCCAGTGATAACACTCACCTTCAAGTTAATATTTCACAAATCAGAAAGTCAATTTATCTTATTTTAGATAAAGTAATGTCATTAATTAAAAAGGCATTTGAAAAGAGTGTTTTTATCCAACTACCTATATTATTTAAGAACAGTAAAAGATTTTACGTCACTTCATTCATTTAAAATTCTCTTCACTGCTTTAGTAAGAAGTAATTTAGAATACAAGTCCACTATTTGGTCACCATACTATAAAACAGATCAAATACAAACTGAGAGAGTTCAACATAAATTTTTAAGGTTCATTATTTTCAAACTCTCCATACCCGTTGAACAAATAAATTATGATAACTTAATGAAAATATTTAAATCGTGTAGAAGAACTGAGAGCGATCTGGTAATTTTATTCAGAATGAATCACTTGACGCACCTGACTTAACAAAACTAATAACATTTCGAGTACCAAATTGTGACACGAGGCTTCCAGAGCTGTTCTTTATTTACCCCAATCCATAAGTTTGGAAATAAATTCAGTTCCGTTAATATTTTCATTTATATCAGAAATTTCTAAAATTCTGATTAGTATAAATTTTATTTTATACTAATATAGTTATTATTGTTATTTCCTTATAATTCGACGTCATAACAATAATAATAACAAAATAATAATATCAAAATTTATAAAAGAAATTTCTAAAATTCTGAAATAAATTTTGATGTTTTTATTTAAAAAATAAATAAAAACATCAAAAACGTCACCGGAGACCAAAATTTCGTTTCCTTTTTTACTCCTAATAATGTAAGTACGTACATTATGTACGTCCATCAGCACCCGCTTAGAAATGGTTATGAAGACAAAGCTATCTGTGAAATCATTATTTTCGATTCATCATTAGTACGAATCGATTTACATTATGAATACTTAAAATGACGCTTTGAATAAATTGAAACTTTTTCTACAGTTTCGCTTGAGTAGAATTAATTACGTTATAAAAAAATATAAGCGCAAGCGCTGAGAGATATTTTTAATTAGAAAACTATGAAACGCATTGATACAAAAATTTTAAAATACTATTTAATAATAGCTAGGATTAATTGTGACAGTTTCTAATGATTTAATTTTTTTGAAGTGAAACTTTAGTGATTTAAAATTCGGATGAAATGAAAGTGCATCACTTAAATTTATTAATTTACGGGTCGTCGGTTCTAATATAATGTGGGAAATTCGCGCACATAGCACAGTTGCCAAGGCGCCTGACAAATCGCGGCCAGAGAAACAGACATCCAGCGAACGGAGGTTCGAATCCTACGATATCCAAAAAAAATAAACATTTTTATTTTTGTGAAATTAATATCCAATCTTCAAACCGCTTTAAAAAACAGACAAAAAAAAGAAAGCGACTTTCAAGTTTCACTTCTACCACGTGTGAATTGCACTCTTTTATTCTTATCAAAACTTGGGCGATAACGCCTCCTTGTGGGTGTTTAAGACTTTTAGGGGGGGGGGGGGGGCGTAGAAGACCCAGGAGAAAATTAGGGTGACGTGGGCGGGTAAAAAAAATATCTAAAAAGACATAAAAACACGCTAATCATGAACTAATAAAGCAAGGTATACTTTAAAATAAGTATATTTTGTAATCATTTTTATCATGTGTGCGAAAATTCACATATTTCGGTAGTTCGGGAAGTGGATGAAAATTGAACAAGATTCCATTACATTCAGATCTACATTAAATTGGATGGTATGAAAATTATTACTCTTTATTATATAATATTATCATCTTTCGTGTATTCTTCCATACTAATATTATAAATGCGAAACTGCTCGAGTTTGTTTATGACCTTTTCACGCATAACACAATATAAAGACTTTAATAATTCTATCACCAATATAAAGCTAAATTATATGCGCAAACTACAGGTTATATAAGATGGTAAACTCTGGCGTTATGAAATTATAAATATTAATATATAACATTTGTTATACGTTTTCTGTCGCTAACAAAAGCGAGTTTTTGCTAACGTCAGAAAAAAATCTTTTCCATGGAAACAATGTTGATATATTATTGGGATTTATGCTGGTAGGTACTCAGTCTACTGGTCAGCTACTACTGCAGAAAATTCAAATATTAGAATTCGTTTTCTTTTTGGACAAGCTTGGAATAAATGTCAGATGAGAGTTCCTATATTAAAAATATAATTCGTAACGATTATAAAGACTGAATGATAGAGTATTTTTTTATTATATTAACGAACTTCCAAATATTTAAATAAAAATAAACATCCGAAATGTTTGTAAGCGCATAAATTCCAAACGAATGAATAAAATTGGATAAGTAATTCTTTTTTTCTTTGAGCTATAGCATTATGAAATTTAGGTGGTAGGCGAGATGTTTGAAAACTGAATGTAAGGGAATGAATATATGGAATGCGGGAGGGGATGGGGGTGGGGTGGGAGGGGAGATAATTGATAAGTGCAAGCGCTACAGTAATTTCCCGTAATACCATGCGAGCGAAGCCGCGGGGAAAAGCTAGTATTATTATAAAGAATTGACACCGTATCATAAATACAAGAAAGAAGGAGGTAGCAACCCGGTACTTAAAATACAAAAGAATTTAAGTTAGTTATATTCGTGCTTATATAAAATACATTAAGAATAAATATATGTTTAGCTTGTAATGCTTCTTAGAGATTTTTCCCGAATGAACAAGATCTTCTTAATATGTTGAAAAATGTTATTTTAACGAAACCGCAAATCCAATTGGATAAGCAATTATATGTATAATATCACTATGTATTTTGATTAATTTTGTGGTTGTAACACGGATTTCTAGAAACTAGTAACTTGTTACGGTGACCAGATCACTCAGAATGAAACCGACTCAGAACCACTCTAGAAAAGTTATTAAGATGAAAAAAATATATAAAAAATTGGTTAAATAGGTTACGTTAGATTGGGGTTATGGGCTATTTTAAAATTATTTTTTCATAGCTTTATAGCCATCTATGCACGAGCAGATTATTAATTATTTTAAGTTTATCCTTAATATAATTTGGAATACCCACTACCCACATGTAAAATTTTGGCCAAAAGAAATAAAAAAGAATGCCATAAATATCGGAATGCAGGTTAAATGGGTCGTTCTTCTTTTTAACCTACATAAAATTGTCTTCACCAGTTAGTGAAGAAAAATTCAACAGAATTACCAATTTTATTATTTTATAATTACTTTAAAATCTACTGTACTAAAGACGTAATGACTGTGTGTATGTTAAAACGAATATGTGTTTATATTTTTGTAGTAAAAATTACGTTACAGAGTTGTAACTCCTCGTGATAGAAGTGTATTTCATACAAATCAGAGCTGTCTTCTGCCACCTCGACTTGCATATTTAGACATATATAGACTTGCACCAATTTGGGAGGCGGGAATGGGTACCGCCGCCCCGAGAACCTTTATTGGATAATCAACACCTCTGCCATAGGTCACCCCAATTGGTTCGCTACGTTTGGTGATTTAGCAGGGGTGCCCGGGTTTATGGGGGGAAGTTTGTCTAGGTCTTGGAGGCCGATGACCAGGACACACTGAACCCAAGATTCATACCCACCCCTTAAACCTTTTTCCTTCCCAGAACTCTCCTTCCCTTCTTTTCCTTAAAAGAACACTCCACACAGCATCCCCAAAGATGACATAGGCCCTGAGGAAAATTATTTTCCTCAGGGCCTACTGTGTGGAGCTCATGTAAAAAAAAAAAAAAAAATATATATATATATTATAAATATATATATATTATAAATATATATATATTATATATATATTCTAAAATGTTACAAAAAAAATGATATGACGACATAAAATATAAAACTATTTTTATACAAAATGTAGGTATATATAACCTATCAAGTAACACCGATTTATTATTTTTTATGATGTTTAATAAAATATTTTTAAAAATCTCTAAACTTGTCTCCTACAACGTTTATGTCGTACGTTAATTCTGTCACGTGGGTTGTCATTCGAAATAGGTATACACGCAGCTCGTCTTTGTCACCCCGATAGGCATTTTAGGCCTCCTTCCCCCCTTGCTGCAATTTCCCCTCTGAGATCCAGAGAGAATTCATTTATAGTAAAAACAAAATCTGAGTGGTGGAAATGTGTCAGAGTGGTAAAAGTTATATAGGTTAAAAAAAAGAACAACCCAAATAAGTTTAAAAGCCTTAGTGCAATTCAATGTGCCCTCAGTTTTAGGTTCATTTAATCATCAGCCTTCAGTTTTAGGTTCATTTAATCATTTAGGTTCATTTTAGGATCATTCGGAAATGATAGTGTTCAGATATAAAAGGGCCCGAAAAGATATATATGTACCTCAATAAGAAACTGTCAGTAAAGCGCGTTTTCATCCTGCGACAAAATATCCACGACAAAATATTCCTCAACAAAATATCTACTAAAACTTAACCTAACCTAACCTAAAATAATAAAAAAAATGAGACAAAAATAAATCAGACATCTTGTAAAGACAATAAATTATTGTTAAAAAAAAGTAAAATGGGAAAAAATAATTCAGATAACAATAATTTACTGTCTTTACAGGATGTCTGTATAATTTTTGTCCCATTTTTTTGTTATTTTAGGTTAGGTTAGGTTAGGTTAGGTTAGGTTAGGTTGGGTTAGGTTAGGTTAGGTTGGGCTGGGTTAAGTTTTAGAAGATATTTTGTTGAGGGATGTTTTATGCGTAGGATGTTTTGTCGGAGGATATTTTTTCGGGGATATTTTGTCGCGCGATGAAAAGTCGCGGAACCGTCAGAATTGCCCTGGTGGGAAAAATCATGCTATGAATTCTGTGATAGAAATAATACTTAGGTTGGGCAATAAACTAACTGATGTCGCTGACATATTTAATTTTTTTTTTGACGCCCAATAGAGCGTCAAAAAAAATTTAGATTATTATTAGATTTTAGATATACTCGTATATATTAGATTTGGTAAATACATCGTAATATCTAGAAGCTTCTTCTCCCCTGTGACCCCATCCCTAACCATTTCCTTCCTTCTCCCAACATTGCCCAATGTAACAAGACCACCATTCAGAATTCAAACGTTGCTTGAAATGGCTTTAGCCGTGTTTAGTGACCAGATCTGAATAGCCAGGTACTTCCCCACCTTCATCTTCCCTAACTCCTTCCCCTCCCTACTACCTTCAGCCTCACAACATACCCCAATTGGGGATGCCAAAGTCTCACTGGCTCCAGACGGGAGCAGTTGGGACTCTGGTGCGGTATTTCATGTAAAAAAAAATAAATAAATGTAAAATGGTTCTACAGTTTCATGAACGAAAATCGAAAAATTTCATAATTTTCGTTTAAAAACGAAATACGAAAAATTTCCCACAAATTTCGTTACATTGTATTACAAAATTTTCCCGGTGGGATGTTTATATCACGATTTTCCTAACACTGCTTAGTGGAAATACTTCTTGAAACAAATTACTACCAGCTTGTTTCAAATATTTGCGTGCGGACCAAACCGTTCATGGTAATTTACACTGAAGACATAAACCGAAATAAATGTGTTGTGAGTGTGTGACAAAAGTAAGCTCGATTTTCCATTACTCCTGTTGAAACCAATCAAACTGTTTTAAATCTGTTTTTTTTCTTTCAGATAATCAATTTTATTGTCGTTGTGTATAGGATTGAGTATAAGGTTTCAATATCCTTCATCAGCTGTCGTTAGTGCAGGTAGTTTTGAGGTGTCTCAACAGATGTCAGTTAAGAAGTACCTCAGAAGAGTGATAACTGGTAAGAGCGGAAAAAGCCGATGATATACGATCAACAGCTTGGTTCCTGTAATGCCGAGTTTACTGAATTCAGAATTGCACTGAATCTTTTAAACGCAAATAATGCCAGGCTAAGTGTAATGAGTAATGGTGTAGATAGGACAGAAAGGTGTAGAAAGGGGTGTAGATAGGAAATGACATGTAGTTTTAACATTCCTTAATATATGTCGTTAGTATAGTTAGTAACAAAAAGTTTTGTGGTATCTCAACAGTTGTCAATTCAGTATTATTTTGTAAGGTGACCGGACAACTCAGAATGAAACCAACTCAGAACCATCTCAGAAAAGTCATTAGGAGTGATGAAAAAAAAAAAAAATTGCTTAAATAGATTACGTGAGGTTAGGGTTATGGGCTATATAAAAAAAATTCATAGCTTTAAATGACTTTTCAAAGGGGTGTTGAGTTGACTTTATTCTCAGTCAGCATGGAACCATTTAATAAGAGTACCACCGTTTTAGAACGAACTTGTGGTCAGTCAAATATTCATTGTAAACCACACGATAACGACAATAAAGAAGCTTGTAATCTCGAGGAATCTCGAGTTTTATCGGCGATTCCCGAACACATATCAAGTAACCCAAGCACTGGTATCGAAGAACATTACAATTGTCTTTTCTGAGATGATTATGAGACGAAAGATCTTTAGTAACATGCCAATTGATGACATATTTTTTAAAAATTGATAAAGATCAAATATCTAGTGATTTTCTGTTCAGTGATATTTTAGCTGCAACTTCTCACACAAAGGACACAGTTTGTTGAACGTCAGTTGCGACACTCCAGTCACGAATCCGATGTTTCCTAAGGCCTATCCGACAAGTTTTACAAATATTATGCCACAATTCTGTCCTTGTACGACAGATGTATTCAATTTTATTATGAGCCATTTTATCATTTTGATGTCATTACCACATTAAACGTGAATAGATAATGCGATACTCTTGATTTTTGAGATTATTGGATGCGAATGTGAAAAGTTTCATAATTTTTTAAGTACGTTATACCAGCATATAATTTCGTTATTCTTTATGCTGGGGATATAAACCTTCGATGTAAAACGATGTTGTGATTTATCATCATTATTATTAATACGTGACTTTTTTAATTATGCATGTGAATTTTCACACCACTATAAATAACTTGGATTACCTTACTAATAACCTGATTAAATTTAAGATAGGTTTAGGCCAGTGATTCCCAAATTGGTCCTGGTGGACCTCTAGGGATCCACGGGAGACCCGACGGGGGTCCACGTAGGCGCGATAAAGAAATGAGGGTTCACAAGTTGTAAGTGGGGGTCCACGAACTGGTTTCTTGGACCCCCATTTGCCCCGTATCCATATCCCATCCCACCCCCCGTCTCATATCCACGTTGTTGTACCTACCAGTTTTGCATGAGATCTTAAAACACCCAGCTAGGCAAGGAGGGTGGGGGGCGTAATGGGATATGGGATGGGAACATACCGCCCCCCATATCCCATTACGCCCCCTCCGTCGTGGCAAATATAATCTCGAATACTGGAATACTTGTTCATTTTGCCCCCATTTGAAAAAGCCATAGATCCGGTACTGCTCCGTTGTGACAGACTCGCTATTCAATATTCAGTAAAACGCGTGTCGAGTTTTGGGAATATGGCAGAAATGTACCAGCAGGGGGTCCACCGTGACCAGTAAAAATTTGAAAGTGGTCTACGAGAAAAAAAGTTTGGGAACCTCTGGTTTAGGCGATTGGTAAAATCAGTAAGAAATTAAAACAGATTTGAAGAAAACATCTTTTAAACGCAAATAATTCAAAGCTGATGTAAGTGCAATGAGTATGATTCAGAAGGGATGTAGAGCGATGGTTTGGGTATTGTGGTGTGTAGGTTAGTCATGTAGTTTCAATAGATGTCTTTAGTACAGTAAGTTATTTATACGAAGTTTTGTGGTTCCTCAACAGATGTTAATTTAGTATTATTTTAGAAGAGTACCATCTGTCGTTGTTCGTGTCTAATGTACGAACGGTTACGACGATAGTCGAAGTAGTAGTAGTAGGTCGGACGCCATCTGTTTGGCGACCCGCAGCGTTAAAAATACAGAGCCTACTGGAGTTAGGACGTCTAGTCCAGTTTAATATTTCGATAACGTAAATATATCAACTTGTAATCACAACGAATCTCGAACTTATTTGGAAATTTCCAAATACATTGCAAGTAAGGGTAGTATTAATAATTGGGATTGACAGATACTACAGGTATGTAGAGGGATGAACAAAGAAAGGAATGTAAGAAGAATAAACAAAGCGAATGTGAATGGTAGAATAAGTTGGGGACGCCCGAGAAAGGCATGACAAGAATCATAATAACAGAAGAGTATGTGTGCGATAAATGAATTTGGATGAAGCAAGGGTTGTGCGCCCAGACCGGATCGTTTGGCGGTCGATTTTCTGTGCCAATCCCTGAGGGGAGTCAGTTAGTGGGTACAAAGTTTTTCTGGTATAATTTTCCTCTGTTATGATCTTTTAGAAAGTGATTGAATGACAGGTATAAGTATATTTCCAAGACCTGTGTAAGGTCTTTTGAAGAAACATAACAATGGTGTGACCGATTTTTGATTGTTCAATGGCTATAAGCCATGCTCTAAGTAGGTATCCCATTCGACACACGCTTGAGAAACTGTAATAAAAAGTTCGCCAGTTTTTTATTGAAAAAGATGGAACAAATCTGTAAAAAACGGGTTAATTTGATTTACTTCGCGTTTTAAAAAAATGTTCCTATTAGCATTTTGAATGGAGCTTGGACATCCCATTAGACAAATAAAAAAATGGTGTACATTTAACAATGTGCTAGAAACTTCTATAACTGGACTAATACATTAAAATCTACTCTAAATTGAGTTCATAATACTATGCGTTCAAAGTTTTAATGATTTGAACAGACAATCTGAGCCAAATGGTTGCCACCTGAAGTAAATTGAATTTTGAAAATGAAAAAAAAACCTTCGCTGCAAACATACCTTTCCATGCGAAACAAGGCAAAATTGAGGTTTTTGCAAACGTGATAGTTATCTTTATTTAATTTCACAAAGTATTGATAAAATACAAATATTTATGGGACTACATTCTGTAAATCTTAATACCAAATGATGTCTGGAATAAATGACAACTACAGAAACAGGTAATTCTACCCATCACATTACGGACGCGAACCACGTTTCGAGTCACTTGAGCCAAAAAAACGTCTAATATTCAAAAACAAGCAATGATTAAAGAAACATTAAAAAAGAATTTAATAAATTTGATTAGGTTTCTTTCAATTCAACTAAATGAGCAATAAATTACAATCTATTGGAACTACTTTTGCTACATAACACCTAATATTGAATCATTCAAACAAGAACAAGATGAATCAAGAAATAGATATATACAGAAAACAAAAAAGTAACGGTGGTAACTGAGAATTAGACCCAGATCTTCTGTCAATTGGGAGAGTGCTGCCTTGTAAAATAGAGGATCAAGATTCAATTCCCAGTTGCGGCCGTTCTATTATTATTTTCTTTGTATTTTTCTGTTTCATGTTTCATTGAGATTTGTTAATGTATTATCTTCTGATTCAATTATTAAATGATAAAGTAGCTACATGACTATCAGAGTTAACCCTTTGATTAGCGAGTATTTTTTGCCATTTACATCGTGGGAGTGAGTTATTTTTCAAGTTTTTCTTAATTTTGCAATTGATTTAATTAATTATCTTCTTACCTTTTTTTACTACACAAGTTAATTTCGGAGCTTTTTTATTACTATAACCTTTTCTTATTGCATTATTAATTATAGTTGGACATTCAGTGGTTGTTAATATTTTACAAATATTTTTTTTTTCAATAAAGTCCTACGCGATCTCTATCTGTCCGAGTGCTGTCGCATACGTGCGGCGATACTCCTCAAACAAATCTAAGGCAAAATTAACAACCTTGTATCATTTGCGAACCAAATTTTCTTGCACTTGACCGTCTTGGACCACGAGATAATGCACCAATCTCTTGTCTTATGCTGCGTATAAACAGGAGAAAAAATCACGAACCGAACCACGAATTATGGGAAAAGAACAAAGCCAACGACGCGAAGAGCGACGTTTCCACCCACGCCATTTTGCGTTTGCTTCGTCCATTTCCCATAATTCGTGATTCGGCTCGCGGATTTTTCTGCTGTTTATACACAGCAGAGTTAGCATGGCGCAAGACATTGCAATTTTCATTTCACGAATATCTGATTATGTCAAGGTGAGTTAAGATGATCGCTCAACCTCCTATTAACTTGGCTCTGGGGCCTCGAGTGCATTCACTTGTCATGATAAGTCTTTTATGCAATACCTATCGGAATTCGACAACGAATAAGCAGAATCGATACGACAAACCCTAGCAGCACGCCCGGTGCTGCTATATTATCGATAATTTTATCAATATCAGCAGAAGAAAATTGCCCTACGATGGCAATACCGAAACTTTTATATATGGCGTAGTCAGTCGTTTGTCGTTTTGAAACATCAAATTCGAGAGGTCTTTTTGCTGCAATTTTTATCGACTTGTAGACAAGCTTATCTACGGAGGGAACGGGTTCAATAAACGCACAGCATTTTAATCAATTTCAACTATCAAATATCGTGGGTGATTTGCGACCGTGCTTAAAAGAGTCGACTAATTACCGATATTTTTGAAAAAACATTTGTCTGTGTGGATGATTTTGTGGCGTTCGTGCTAGGTACCCAAAAGTCAGCAGATCTGGTTTGCTTGTGAGAAACATTCGTCTGTAAATAATGACACATTTCCACGAGGGAGAAAATCGTGTTCCTCTTTTCATACATTTTCTTCGCTCCACAAGTCCCATTTCACATATGACATTCTGACATTTCTGCGGATATTTGTAGCACAAAAACGCAAGACTCGTAAAAATACTATCGCAAGCTGAAACCGAGGTATAAAAAAGATAGATTGTTCATCAACATTGTTTTATTAGTGGTAAATATTGTTTACTCGTTTTGTGACAGTATAATAATTTATTGAGTAGCATTTAACGACCGACTGCCGGCGACCGAATATTTTTTTAAATCGATTTATGCTTTGAGATTGAGGTGTTCCGAACTTTGTCACATTTGGACGTTATGCCCAGGCCTTAAAAAAGTAAAATTATATGAATATTAGTTTGCATACAACCTGACCTCTACAATAACTATACTCCTACGTCAAACTTCCATAAAAATTATTGCCCGTCACTATCTGTTTTGTTTCACAGTAGCGAGTTCCCGGCATGCGTTGCTGTGCCACTTAATAAAGAAATTGTTTCTCCTTGCGTTCTTTCCCATTCATCCCGTTCCCCTTCCGCCTCCCCTTCCTCTCCCGCGTCCTCCTTCCTTTTGGGGTTCCTACTCCGCCTTCTCTGCCTTCCCACTCCCCACCCCTCTCGCCCTCTTCCCCCGTCCCTCGAGCCCCCCTCCCGAGTTCCCCTCCCCCCTCCCAAGTTCCCCTCCCACGAATCCCCCTCCCGAGTTTCCCTCCCCCCTCCCGGTTTCCCCTCCCCCCTCTCGGTTTCCCCTTCCCCCTCCCGCATTCCATATATTCATTCCCCGTAATTTCATTCAGTTTTCAAACAAGCGTTTTCAAGCTCGCGTGCCGCCTATTGCAATTTTTTATACAAATTTCATAATGCCAGAGCTCACCAGTATATATAGAAACCATCGCTGGCAGGCACGTATCAAATCCCCAAAGTTTCATCGCAATCGTATGAACTGTCAGTAACGCATAATTTCATGATGCCAGAACTCACTATTGTATATGGTAATAATCGCGGGCATGCGCACATCAAATCCCAAAGTTCCGTCGCAATCGGATGAATGGTTCAGCAACGCGTAGCATACATACATACATATATAGACAAAAGCAAACATATTTTTTATTTTATTTTTTTTTTTTTTTTTATTAAGTTAAAAGAAATATAATATTTCGCTTTCTTAACTTAAATACAGAGCATATTATGTAGTAGTTTTTAATTTTGTTCCAAAATCTTAAGTTTAAATAGTTTTTTTTTAAAGGTTTTTATATTCTCTTCCGTTTTTAGATTATCTGGAAGGAGATTATAAATGTGAACTCCCTCGTGATTTATTATTAATATTTATTATTTATTATTATTTATTTTGATTTATTCTCGTTTATAAGATTAACTAACCTACATTTCTTTTTTTATTATTCTTCAGTCTTAAAGAATTCGCTTGCTGAGGATTGTTTTGTACTATGTCCACTAAAACTCGTATTAAAAAAAAGGTTTTCGAGTTTCAAAAAATTATAATTTTTGTTTCCTTTATTTCAAACTAATTATTATTAATATTTTTTTTTAAATACAAGGGTTAATCTATCTATAAGTAAAAGAACATATTTGGTTGAATTTTGAACGAACTAACATATACTTCAATTCACAGCTTAAAAAAAATCTAAAAACACAGGAGTACAAACCAATCCTCAGCAAGCGAATTGTTGCTAAAATATATTTAACTTTAGTATTTATATATTTTTTTGTCTACGTACGCATTTATGTACCTCCTAATTCTGTTGTGACACAGGTATTTCCTAGTGAGACAGGTATCAAAAACACATTTATAATCCTACTAAATAATCAATTTATAACACTTGTAACATACAGTAGAGGACGTAATTTTGTGGTAATCAAGTTAGTGTCTAGTCACATTTCACAGACATAATATTATGGAATTATGGAAAATTAATTAAAGTTAATAAATATCGTGGATCAGGTATAATCTAAGACGACTCTAATCGATGTGAATCTAAAATGCATGTTATTGGTAAGTCGCAAGTGTTAATTATAATGTAAATCTGCAATTCAAAAAAATATAAATAACCTGTCTAGCGACCAGCGACAAGTGTTAAATAATGCTAAGCTCTAGGGCTGTTTCTCAAGGTGGGATTAGACCAAGCGAGCATAGAGCATAGAGCTGGGACAAGAGCGTACTTTCTTGATCTTTAGTATAAACGGTAAATCGTTTTCACCATTAACACCGGAAAATACCAATGATCAAGAACGAGAACAGGCTTGCAGATGCTCTAGCGAATGCTCATTGCTCATTTTTGCAGATGCTCTAGTGATGTTTAGATCAGGCGAGCGAATGTTCATTGCTCATTTTTGCAGGTGCTCTAGGATGTTTAGATCATGCGAGCGAATGCTTATTGCTCATTTTTGCAGATGCTCTAGAGATGTTTAGATCATGCGAACGAATGCTCATTGCTCATTTTTGCAGATGCTCTAGGGATGTTTAGATCAGGCGAGCGAATGTTCATTGCTCATTCTTCAAGAATCAGCGATAGTGTTCACTACACCATGTCTGTCAGTGAGAGCGATATTCTGATCTCGGGTGCTGCGTATATCGTTGACTCAATTATCAAAAAAGAAAAGAAGGAGGAGGCTTGTTTTAATAATCTATTTATATTTTATTTTCCATATATATATATATTTTTTATTATCCACAAGTATCCCTCAGTAATCTGAAATTTTGGTACTCTTCTATAATTGGTAGACATTTTTCATTACTTCATTCCATAATTAGTATGAACAAGAACACTTTGAAGTGACCGCCACGGGGAGCGATCGCGTCCGAACACGAAGGAATGCTCCAGGCAACAGTTAGGATGGGCATACGCTGAGACATCGGTCGCGCAGCATGTTCAGCGCAGTTGTGGAATGTATGAGAAACGTGCACGTCTCAGCGTATGTCGCTCCATACACTTCCATACAACACAAAAACCAAAACTATCTTGCGCTGAACATGCTGGGCGACCGATGTCTCAGCGTACGCCCATCCTAAGGGTGCGCTTGCGGCTTTTAGTCAAACGAACGAGCATTCTACTAAACTTCGATGAACACACGGAGCACCGAAAGAATGCCCTATAACTGTATTCACAAAATAATTTGTAAGAGCAAACTAGAATGAGCATCTGTTCTTTTGGTTTAATCCAACCTTCAGGTAGCCTTGATTATTACATTGATAAAAGAGCTTGTTTTATAACATACTCGTTTATTGTCCAGGAAATGAAGAAAAGTAATAATATCTGCATAAGTTTTCGATTAGCAACTATTAATTAAATTATGATTTTGTAAGATAACTTTATAGTTAAATTAGTCTCGGCAAAGAAGTGGGACTATACTGGGAATGTAGAAAGACAGACAGACAAACTTTGAGTTCCAAATAACCGGATGAAGTTACTAATTGGGGAAAAGAAACAGAGTACACCTATCTATACCTAATGAAATAAAAACTTACATCTTCGGTTAATTAACAAAAGTCACACAAAACGAAAACACTTGAGGCAGTTGAGGAAGGCATATAACGAATATATCCTAAGCAGTACGCCAGAAGGCTCCTCACGAAGAATTTATATAATAATAATGATATAGGTGCCATAAACTGAATGAATAGGTTATATGAAAAATCATGGTATTAATAAATAATTTGTAGATGTAAATAACTTGCCCGCAAAATCTAACTCACCCTCAAATTATTGGTATCACTAAAGAAAAATTAGAAAACTCTCGATAAATAAAATCTTGATATTAATGAAGATAATTAGATGTCATATTATGAAATAAATGTTTTTATTCTTTAAATATTATATGTTCATCTTGCATTGTAGTAGTTTGTTTTTATTTTGTTGTGCATAATTAGATGTTCTTTGTCTTTAAAAAATATAAACATGTTAAACCCAACTAGGCATGAAAAATAAAATAAGCAAATAAACTCACCCCCAAAATATTGGTATTGATGGAGAATAATTAGTTAAGTAACCCCAAAATGTTGGTATTGATGGAGAATAATTAGATAACTCACCCCCAAAATATGGGTATTGATGGAGAATGATTAGATATCTCACCCCCAAAATATTGGTATTGATGGAGAATAATTAGATAACTCACCCCCAAAATGTTGGTATTGATGGAGAATGATTAGATATCTCACCCCCAAAATATTGGTATTGATGGAGAATAATTAGTTAACTCACCCCAAAATATTGGTATTGATGGAGAATAATTAGTTAACTCACCCCAAAATATGGGTATTGATGGAGAATAATTAGATAACTCACCCCCAAAATATTGGTATTGATGGAGAATGATTAGATATCTCACCCCCAAAATATTGGTATTGATGGAGAATAATTAGATAACTCACCCCCAAAATGTTGGTATTGATGGAGAATGATTAGATATCTCACCCCCAAAATATTGGTATTGATGGAGAATAATTAGTTAACTCACCCCAAAATATTGGTATTGATGGAGAATAATTAGTTAACTCACCCCAAAATATTGGTATTGATGGAGAATAATCAGATAACTTACCCCCAAAATGTTGTTATTGATGGAGAATGATTAGATATCTCACCCCCAAAATAAAGGTATTGATGGAGAATAATTAATTAACTCACCCCAAAATGTTGGTATTGATGGAGAATAATTAGATAACTCACCCCCAAATTGTTGGCATTGATGGAGAATAATTAGATAGCTCACCCCAAAATGTTGGTATTAATGAAGAATAACTATATAATTCGCCCTCAAAATGTTGGTATTAATGAAGAAAAGTTAGATAACTCACCATCTTTGTTGATGTCCCACAGTATGACGATGCAGCGCAGTCTCGCGAGCCGCATAGCCAGTAGCCGCCCTAGGCCACCGCCCCCGCCCGTCACCAGCGCCACGCCGCCCTCCAGGCTCTTCTGCTGCTTGCCGGCCACCGCCCACACCAGGGCCTGCACTATGTGCACCACGCTAACCACCACGAACACCAGCACGTCCATCACAGTCTGCAGCACGGTTAACTTGGCTCGCTTGGCCCGGGACCCTTCGCACGAGTGCCCGTTGGAGACACCGTTACCCGTTGTGGTCGTCATCTTGCCACTTTGAGAAACTTTGTTTTTAACAAATTTACTTGGTTTAAACCACTTTTTGTTTATTGGTAGCGTATTTGTGGTCTAGACAAATACGTCACTGAATGTTATTTATTTTAGTCCTCTTATAATTTTTTTAGCAAAATTTATGCACTCAATTAAAACTGCAATAACTTAGGTACAAAAAATAAAGGTTAGTTGCATAGTCAGTTTTTTTGGTGTTTATATTAAGAACGAGTTGAGTTTTTTTCAACCCCTTAGACCTTGGGAATATTCTAACAGAAGGTCAGAAGATTTACATTTCGTAATAAAATACAGGTAAATTGAATATTTCTGAGCATATCCGAAAACTTAAATCTGTTTTGTAAAGATAATGAAACTCTCATATTAATGCAAACATAAAAAAGTTTTAAAAGTGGATCATCTTTCTTTTTCCTAACTAAAATTACCGATAGCGAAAAAAAAATAAAAACACTTATTAGACAAATGTGTTATAAACGTTGTCGTCACATCACTTTTTTGTCGTCGCATGTAAAAATAATTAATAAAAAAATCACAGTTTCATAATTTTTTTTCAAATAGCGGTCGGAAACTTTGCTCTCATAAAGGTGTACATTTTACATTACGTGGTTAACTTTTATACTTTGATATAAAGCGTGGTGCTTTCTCTTTCTAATACCGTTAAGATCATATTTCTCATATTTCTCGTAAGAGAGACAGCGATTTTTATGAAACCTTTATGAGTTGTTTCCAAAAGCGAACAAATTAGCCTGAG
Organism: Glyphotaelius pellucidus; assembly: GCA_936435175.1. Lineage (NCBI taxonomy): Eukaryota > Metazoa > Arthropoda > Insecta > Trichoptera > Limnephilidae > Glyphotaelius > Glyphotaelius pellucidus. The sequence goes on along the minus strand of OW386537.1, from coordinate 6,138,198 downwards.
GGATTAAAGAAATTTACATAACTACAATTAGAAGTAATGCTACACTCGAAAAACAATCAAAATAGTTGATTTTTGGTAAATTTTGTAATGAATAAGTCAGACAAGTGCAAAAAAATTACCCGAAAGTTATTTGTACGATAAAATCGATGACCTTAATAAATCTGTGGATCCTTGAATTTTTAGTTTATTGATAAGGACTAGGCAAACCTGATCTCAGTGTGCCAAACGCGTACTTGAAGCGTTTAGAAAGTTCCATGAATTACTACTGAGTTTAATAATATCTTCAAGGCGAAAGGCAACGGTTTCAGAATGGCACAAGTTAGAGTTCAACACCAACGACTTCCAGTATTTCCCATCGAAATTATGGTAGGTAATATTATTAGCCCAGAACCGCAGGCAGTGTACCATGAAGAACCTTTCGTACTAAAGTACCTGATAAAGAATCTACTTCCATATACTATTTTGTATCATTAGGTGACGGCTCTCATTGCAAAATGTGGGACAAATGGAAAACACTTGGTATGACCATATACCTACAGAATTTAATTCATTTAAATTTGTTAAGGTTGATTTTATGATGTGTAGCAACTAAAGATGATTTTTAGAAGTTTGAAGAATAATATTATTTGAATAAAAATATGAGATCATCACTTTGGTGACTATAATATATTATTTTTTAATTACTTCAAAGGTGTGAAATCCTTGCTTTTCTGATGTGTGCAACCTGTAACAAAAAGAAACAAACAATTAATAAATTATTATATCGACCCATAATAGGCAGAACAGCGTAAACGACATTTTTGTCAAATTACGATTTTTAACGAAAACTGTTCAGTGCAGCCTAATACATCAGTGACAAAAATATTGCAGCTCTATCTTATACGCCTGACACTTTTTTTGAAGCTGTAGTTTTTAGCGTGAGCGACTATGGTCGGTTACGGTGTTTACGCTGTCTACGCTGTCGGTCGAGAATGCTTCAGTTTAGTCGGTTTGCGTCCAATCTTTTTTTTTAAATTATATTTTATTTTGCTATAAAACTTAATATTTTATATCTAATATAATCTTATCTTAAACTACTATAATGTTGAAATTTGAACTTCACAACATTGATACATAATCTACGAAAAACTGCAAGACTTTTAGCCTCCTTAACATTTATCTCCTTAAATTATTGCATTTTTCCCAACCGTCTGGAGCCAGTGAAACTATGGTTATAAAAATTTTGGTATGTTGTGAGGCTGAAGGTATTGGGGAGGGGGAGGGGTGTGAAAAATGTAACTGGTTGTTCAGATCTAGTCACCAAACACGGCTAAAGCCATTTCAAGTAATAAGTCTAATTATACACTATACACCAGCGCAAAATTACAAAATAATATATAATATAACATTTTATCCGAATACTACGCAAGAGGCCCAACTTCTCTCAACCGTCTGGAGCCAGTGAGACCATGCCATCCCCAATTTAAGTATTTTGTGAGGCTAAAGGTAGTGAGGAGGAGAAGGAGTTGCGGAAAATGTACCCGTATTTATCCGTATTTGGTGACTAGATCTGAATACCCAAGTACCTTTTCCATATCTCCTTCCCCTCTCCACTAACTTCAGCCTCATAACATACTAAAATTGGGGAGGCCATAGTCTCACAAAATTTACATTATACAAAAGTTACATTATATGATTTTTTGATATTTGTACGCTGGTGTGTGGTCTGTAGGTATTAGACTTATTACCTGAAATTTCTTCAGCCGTGTTTGGTAACCAGATCTGAATAGACAGGTACATTTTCCGCATCCCCTTCCCCTCCCCATTACCTTCAGCCTTAAGAATATTATTAAGAATATTATTAATTAAGAATATTATTCTTAATTAGGTTTTATATGTCTGTGCAAGATTCCACATTCAAATAAATTTTGCGATTAGTTTTTTATGTTGTTATAGGTACAAAATTATAGCTGGTATTCCGGAATAGCTGGTCGAGTTTTAATACATTTTTTTTTTTTACATTTTTTTAGAAAAGAATGTGTCCTTACTGGGGTACCCCGTTCTAAGGTCACATTGTTTATGTTTTTGTGTTTGAAATATAAGTTAATACCTATTTTAAAATATCACAAGAGGAAAATTATAAAGTTATGTCTAAAAGAAAGCACAATATAAGCATCAATCTTTATTTGGTTGCAAAATTGTATCTATGTTCTTCCTCACCATGTCCATAATCCATATCTTAATTCTTCTTTTGAAGTCGTTTATTTTTTTAACGGTTTTTATTGCAAGAGTATATTAAATAATTTTGGAGAAGTATTGCATATTTCTTCGTCCAAAGGTGTTTTAGTTGTTGTTTGGTGGAATACATGTTGTGACGTGGATCTTGTGAATCGGCCCGAGTTTGTCTGTGCAAAGTTATCCTGGTTTTTGAATGCGTATATTAGAATATCTTTTGCAAATAATTGTTTCAGTGACATTAAATTCAGTGCCTTAAAAACGTAGTCTGTAGGAGTTCTGATGGGGACTCTAAGTATAATCAATCCCAATAATCTATAAATATGCCTATATGGGATGAAAAAACATTTTTGATATAAAATCAGATTTTTTGTTGTTGTGGTACTACCAAGTGTAACGTGACCAATTACTTTTCCCCTAAACCGAGACAACGATAAAAATGTAGCTTTTTTATAATAATAAAAAATTTAAACAACTTATATAGCGCTATTTTCGCGAAAAATCGCCTCAAGACCGCTGTACAAAAGAGGCTAGATTACAATTATTCATCTTGCAGCTACAAATCGCATGGATGATTGGAATTCTAGACCCTTGTTCAAAATTCAAAGAGATTTTTTAAAAATAATAAACGAGATAAAGATATAATGTTACATCAAAAATGTTTTTGACTAAAATTAGCATGGATTTTACGAGTGAATTAAATTTACCATGTAAGAGGCTAGATCACAATTCGTCTTGCAGCTACTGAACGCATAGATTATTGGAATTCCAACACCAATAAATTAAATATCTTATAAACTTATTCGTTTTAGGAGCCTCAAACTTTCATACAATTGACGAAGATAGTGATGTTTTTTTCATGTCATATTAGGGTTAGCTATTTTATGTATTTATGTATTTCAATATTACCGATATGTTTGTGAAGGTGCTTAACGCTTTCTTTTCGAAAACGGAACATTTTGACGTCTTGAAGCTGGGTTCGGAGTCACCGGGATACGCTGCCTGAAAACAGGACACTGGTCACATTAACTAAGAGAGGCTGTCTGGCACTTTGCGAAACTATAACCTACTCTGCAGATTGCAGCGTTTCGAAGTAGGTGAGCCTTTATTTGATTGAGATACCTATATCTCGACCTATATAATTGTATAGGTTCATCAGTACTTCTGATGGTGGTGTTTTTTCGTCTTCATAAAATAGATTTTATAGTCATTCACCGCAGAACCACAGGCGAACAATAAGTGCACATAAAACGTGCTTCATTACAATTATTAAAACAATTATGTACCTACATTCCAACATATTACACTGTACACTGACCGAGTTTCACGATTCCTATATTCGAATTTGAAAAAGACAAAATCTTTATGACACATGATGGAAAATAGGATTTTTTCTGAAATTAGTTGTATTGGCTTAGAAAAGACAGAAAATGCTATGCAAATTTCACGAAGTTTCAGCCGATTCAAAGATTATTTTCAAATGTAAATTTGTTATGCACCTATGCGATTAGACAGTTTTTGGTCAGCCAAGCAAATAGATTTCCTGCTTTATAGTAAAGATATCCAAAGTACTTATAAACGGACCAGACCCTAGACGAGGCTACTTGATTTAGACAGAAACTCACTAAAGGAACTGGTAGGACTACTAACGGGACACTGCCATCTCAGGAGACACATGCAATTGTTGGGAGTGATGGAAAACACCAATAGACGCAGGAAACGTGAAGACGATGAATTCAACTATGGTGCCAATGTTCCGGTCTGTTGGTAACAAGGCTCAGATACCTGAGAAGACACATTGTGGAACCAAAGGACGTTGCAACATATCAGATACCAACTTGGTGAACTTTACCAAAGGGACCAAGTTACTGTTACAGGAATAAGGTGAAATATGATATGTCACAATGGGTTTATGGCGTAAATGCTCACGGGAACCATTATCGCTTTCAATTAAAAAAAACGGGGGATCGCTGAAGCAAACACCTTAGAGGTACCCATAACCTGACACGTTACCTACTGAACACGATAAACCACAATACTAATTGCACCGCTTGACACTTGCGGTAAACATCGAACAATATGGCGGTATTGTATACCAACGTTACTTTGTCCCTTAGGGTTTTACTTTGTTCCAGATAAAATCTTTTCTTGTGACATGCATAATAGCCGATGCAGTTGCTACTTTAGCAATATGTATCTACTACGCCACGGGTCGGCAGTTTGGCAAGTGAGAAGAGCCAATTTTTCAAAGAAACAGGATAACAAATATATCAGAGAGCCATATTATAACAGAGAGGCGGGGGGGTTGTAATCATACTGTGGTAAAAATGTGGTGGAACAATAATTACGATTTGCTTCGTGTTATCTAAATTCTCACCGTAATTTCACACCACTGCCCATTTAAATGTTTCTATAAACAGACTCACGCATAGATTCCTTATTAAATTAAAACCAGTTTTGTATTCGGCAAGCAAAAAAAATAATCGTTCGCTCATAAGGCTGGTTGAGTGAAGGTGAAATTGCAATTGATGTCTGAAGAGCTGAAGAGCCGCAGACGCCTATCAAAAGAATCAAAAATTTGTTTCTATAAGGCCTTAAAATAGTTGCAATTGTATTTACATGGTTATTTTGTGGGGAAGTAGCAAGCTTTCGACGTCCTCAGTTTTACCCAGGAAGAAAGGGATGATATCTACAAGATCATCGCGACCGTCATGCACATGGGAGGCATGAAGTTCAAGCAGAGGGGTGGCGAAGAACAGGCTGAAGCCGATGGCACAGAGGTAAACACTTATCAATTTATACAACCTCCTATCAAATGAACTTCCTATGCAAAGAGCCGCATGCGGCTCGCGAGCCGCAAATTCCCTGTACTGTGCTCTCAGAGCTAGCAGCCAGAATCACGTTAGTATGAGGTGTGAGTGTCATTTTTGTTATCCAAAAACGTCTTAGATACTTAACCTGAACATCCTTGTTTGCGATGATATTGTACGAACACTGTGTAGTATTTCAATTAGTAGTCCAATGCTGGTCCTATTTTTTTCCAATTTCATCCCAAATAAGAACGGTTCAAGAAATACGGAATATTTTGAGCCAAAAAACCCTAGTTTATGGTATCTATAGACAAAATTACTGTCACTACATTAATTTACATTTAGATATCTATTAGAAATAGAAAAAGCAATTGAACAAACCACCCACACACATAATAATTGTTAAAATTCTTTAAATGTCATCTAAAGTAAAAAAATTTCCCTGCCACTTGTTCATAATGGGAGTAAAAACCCTCCTGATGTTTTTTCAGCTAAGACATACCAAAAATGCCTATAATTGGCTAGGAAACGTCGCAGATTTTTTTTCGTTTAATTTTTAGGACGGCGTAATGCTTCTAAGTGGGTATTCGATTATTTGTTTATTACTGCCATAGACATTTGGATTCACTCTAATAATATTTAATTGAGCATGAAACTGTTGTAAGACTCTGCAGATCATAAAGACTGGTCATGTGGAACGAATACCTGATAACAGAAACTCAAAATGGTGACTAAAGTGAATGCCCCAGTGGAAGCGACCCAAAGGCAGATCGGACAATTTGGGTGGGGGTATGGGTACCATTTATTGGATAATCAACACCACTGACGTTGGTCTCTGCAAGTGGGCCGCTACATTTAGTGACTTGGCAGGGGTGCCCATGGGTACAAGTCTTGGCGGCGGATGCGTCTGCCTTCCTACTGCGTGGCGGGCTTCAGGAGAGTCTGTTTGCGGTTGCGGGAGATTCTTTGACCTCTCCAGCCGGACTCTCTCGATCCACCGCTTTGCACCGCAGTGAGAACGATGTATTCATACGTCTGTCACTCCTGGACACGCTGACCCTCAGATTCCCACCCATCCTTCATACCCTTTTCCTTCCCAGAACTTCCTTTCCTTAAAAAGACCCTCCACACCAAAGATGTCATAAACCTTGAGGGAAATTATTTTCCTCAGGGCCTCCTGTGTGGAGCTGGTATAAAAAAAAAGAACGAGAACGAGGTGGACTGACTGCGCGGAAGAAGATTGGAGCAGGATGTGAGGGTTTGAGGACTGGAGACGAGTGGCTAGGGACAGGAGCCAGTGGAGAAGAGAGTTACTTAAGAAGAATCTTTTAATTACATCTTTAATTTTCCCAACCACTGTATGTCTAGCTGTTTCTGTTGTGTTCTAGATGTCCACTGTTTCTAAACCCTCAGGCCTCGAGCATGTTTTGCCTGTTAATTTAAAAAAAATTTATGCAAACAATATTTTTTTTGCAAATAATCAAAAAATTTATTAATTATAAAAAATTTAATGCAAACAAAAAACAAATTTTAAATGCTTCACCTTACGTTTTATACTAACTAAAATTACCGATAGCAAAAAAAATAAAAACTTGTAAATGTTATTTTTACTTCATATTCTTGTTGTTTCATTTTAACACTATTAATTAAAAAATCACTTTTTTTTGTTCCACATGTGTTTATTTTAATTTTTCAGCGGTTAGCTTTTTGATTTGAATATAAAGCGTGGTGTTTTATCTATCTCGCATCGCTTAGATCATATTTCTCAACAATACACAACGATTCTTATGAGATATGTGAACTGTTCCCAACAGCGAAAAAAAATTACTAAGAGGTCGACGAGGCTAAATTATCTTCAGCCTATGTTTGTATAAAGCGGGGGCTACGCAATTAACCGTGAATTTTTTTTTCTAGAAATGAACTTCAGCAATAATTGAACGAATTGGAGATATACTGTGATTAGCTAACAATCCGTCCACGTGACCGATGACGTAGCGCTAGGCTCGCATACACGCTGTAAAGTCCAACGGTTTATCTGGCGAAAGTGCTTTAAAAAGGTCAATCGATTAACAGGCGACCGTGAAAGTGTAATTCGTTTCCAGCAAAAACTGTTCTTGTTTCTTTTTAGAAAGGAATAAGCATTGAATCACTGCATACCACTGTCATTCGGCTCCCGGCGAAGTTGGTGTACCTATTTCGGCCACTACCGCAACGTTAAGAATAATTGCTAATTACCCCAGATTTATTGTTTGCTCTCTTAGTTGAATATCTCATTCGTTGCCACTATTTAATAAACGCTTTGAAGACTTGAAAAAATAACTAGGTAACGTTTTGTTTTTTAAATGAGCATTTAGATTAGTGCCCTCACGTGGGAGGTCATGTTTTTATAGCTTCAAAAAATTATGTTTATTATTAACTTTCTCTTATTTATTATCAAAACGTGGCGCTAAGTACGCACATGGTACATGCGTTATACTGTTATCAATCAGCTATAAGCAGTAAAAATATTAGTGCATTCAAGCACGGCGAACAGAAACGGAAACAGAAAACTTGAGCGTTGGAAAATGATACCTTTGTATCTTCGATCTAACCTAGCTACACGAACACTTGTTGTGCTGTACATTTTAATTGAATTTATTTAAAATTAAATCTAAGTAAGTAATTTATATTCTTGTTTGTTTGAAATTCCTTCAGACCAATTAAATCTGTGATATTTTGTTAAATATACTGTGCAAAAATTAATTTTCTCAGGTGAACAGTTTGAAATAGAAGAAAATGATTTGTTTCACTGGTTCGATGGACCATTATGTACTTATAAGATTGAGTAATGACGTCAAAACTTAATCAAATGACACACTTATCACGAAATGATCAATTTTGCACTCATCATATTCTATGTTGACCAAATGTAGTAAAGACTATTAGAATTGACGTAGAAGCATACGCCGCTGGAAAATTAACAATCCAAGAGAAAATTGCACAACCTCTAATCCTAAAGGTCAAATTAGCTATGTGGGAGCCTTGAATATTCTCAGTTGGTTGAGTAAATGAAAATTTACCATATTAAGCAATTTCATCAAATTACAAATCGCAAGTAGACGAGTCGATTCAAATTCCAGCCAGAAGATAAAACTAATTTAAAATATGTACCTGCTTATTTTTTCAAGAGCAAATTAGAAATTAAGTAAGAGACTTGGCACGGCTGCAAAACTCAACTATTTTGACTGACAGTAAGCACTTTTACTTCCTACAATAATTGGTAAATGGTATTTTGCATTAATAAACACAACATTGAAAGTCAGTGTTGGACGTACAGCGGTCGACACTCGACACATTCCACTTCTTTAGCTATTTATTCATAATGTATTACACTACTAGTATATTATTGTTTTCTTAAGATGCATTCATAACTTAACGTTTTCTTGCACGTGTTGTGAAATAAGCTTTATTAGTAGTAAGATGATAGTTTGAATCTTTGCGTGTAACCTAAAGCTCAAGATTTACGAGAACACAATGCAGGTCAAGGTGAAGGAAAAATACTTCCAAACAAATTATGAATAAATCAAGATGCTCACGGGTACAAACCGATTGAATAGTGTTTCCTTCAAGTGGGACATTGGCAGCATTCGACTTTGAATATCATGTTGCAAAACAGCGCTACATCTCGGATTGTTATTTCTTTGAAGTAATTAATCACCAGTCACAACAACAGCCCAACAATACAGAGTGGGACCGTCTTCAAGTGAGGTATCGGCAGGTAGGTTTGAACCACATATTGCAAAACAGCGCAACATTTCGGAATGTTGTTTTTTTTTAAAGTAAGGATTAACCAGCCGTGAACTTCATGTTGTAAAACGGCGTGAACCAACCAACAATGAAATTCATGTTGTAAAACGGCGCAACGTGCAGAGTCGGGTTATCTTAAGTAAAGGTTGGCAGATAGCTTTAAACCACATTTTGCAAAACAGCGCAACATTTCGGATTGTAGTTTCTTTAGAAATGAATCACCAGCCCCCAATTATGAACGTCATGTTGGAAAACGGCACAACACGCACAGTGGGGCTAACTTTAAAAGCTAGCTAAAGTGTTGGCAGATAGCTTTGAATCACATGTTGCAAAACAGCGCAACATTTCGGATTGTTATTTCTAAGTAAGGAATCACTAGCCTTCCAACTATGAACGTCATGTTGTAAAACGGCGCAACGTGCAGAGAGTGGTTATTTTCAAGTTAGGTGTTGGCAGAAATTAAGATTGAACCGCAAAATTTCTAAGTGTTATTTCTCACAATTAAGGCATTGGCGACATTTAACTTTCAACCTTATGTGGTAGTGTTGCAAAGCAGTTCAGTAACAGTTAAGAGTAACAGTACAGTTGCAAAAATTCTGAGGATTAGTTCAAGCATTGGAAGCATTCTCATGTTCATGTTGCAAATAAGCGCAATACATCAGAATGGTGAAGGAATTCAACCCGGAACGTTGTTTGAAGCTATTATATTTTTAAGGTTTATCAAATAGATGCTAAAAAGCCCATTTTTCCGGCCAAAATATATATTATAAATTATTGCTGGCAACTCTTCTCAACTTCTTGTTATACCCAAACCTTTTTTTAATAATTTATATACATATACATGCAATATATTCTCGAACAATTACATTATCAGGTTTCAATCAGATCAAATACGAATCATTAAACATTAACAAGCAACACTGATCAGAAACTGCACCAACATTTATATGTATATAATATATAACCTTTACGAGAGTGTGACTATACTCGAGTGTAAAGGGGAAAAAAATAATCCATAAATCAGATACCTAAACAAAAAAATAAAAAAATATCTAAAAACATATAAAATAAAAATACAAAAAAATTATTTATTTAGTGTTGCTAATTTGTTATTAATGTTATTTCAGGTGCCTAAACTATTTAAGACATTACTATTCAATTCATTTTTAAATTTATTATAGTTGGGTTCCAATCTCAGCTCTCTTTCCAGTTTACTAAACCACACCACTCCATTGTACACGTAGTAGTGCTGAGCAAAACTGGTAAGCATCAATGGCGTACATAAGCGACCCACTATGTTTTGCCTATTGCTCTCCACGCGTACCATGGCGTGGTGTGACTTCTTAGAATTATCTTTGTGAATTTGAAGCAGCGTATTTTTTGTGTATATAGTTTTTAAGTTGGGACTTGAAAGTCTTGAAAAAGTTGAGAGGTTGAATAATCTGATGGTTTCTTAGTAATAATTTTGATTATTAATCTTTGAGTAATTTCCAGTGGCAAGATTGAGGTTTTGTAAGCTCCTCCCCATGCAACGATACCGTATTGCATTATTGAATGGGCCAGAGCGTAGTATATATTTTTAAGTTAAGTGTATTTCTTAAATTAATAAATATGTATATAAGTTTTCTGAATGTATTTATAATATTGGTAATTTGAGTCTTCCACTTAAGGTTACTATCTATTATTACACCTAAATATTTTATTTATTTTCATATTAAGAAAATAGGTATATTATCCAGGTTTCTTCTCTACACAAGGATTGCTTGAGATAGAAGCGTTGTATTTTATTTGAATTACGGATACGAGTATTATAATAATCAATTTCAATTTTAAAAAAATGTTTACACGCTTGTATCTAGATATGATAGAGGTATTTACTATTGTATGAGATTGAATGACAAAGAAGTAAAGGAACCAAAGGAGATTGCAACTGCATTTAACACATTTTTTCTTTCAGTTGGGGAAAGTTTAGCATCAGTCATAAAAACTTCAAAAACTGACGTAAAAACAATCTACACGGAACCTCAAGCAAAACAATCTTTTAACATGATCAGGACAAATAAAAATGAAATCCTACGTGTCATATCTAACCTTAAGTCTAAAGCGGCAGCTGGTTCCGACGGTATAACCTCTCTCCTTCTCAAAAATTGCAAGGAGGAACTGGCGGATGACCTCGTATTCTTGATAAATCTCTCTCTAGCAAAAGGTATCTTTCCAGACAAACTAAAAATTGCGAAAATAATTCCTATTCATAAAGACGAATGCAAGAAAAATGTCCAAAATTATCGTCCAATCTCTAAATATATCTATCAGCTATCTCTAAAATTTTTGAATGTATCATTAAAGAAAGACTATTGAAATATCTCGAACACAACAAAATTCTCACGTCAAAACAATACGGTTTCAGACGACGATCTAACACTAAATGTGCAGCTTTCGATTTTATATCAAATCTACAGAAGCACATTGACCATGGGGACTTTACGGCGGCGATATTTATTTATTGATCTAAAGAAGGCATTTGACACGGTGGATCATAACGTATTGATCGAAAAACTTAAACATTTGGGCATTGTTGGTACTCCTCTAGAACTTTTCCGATCTTACCTATCAAATCGCTTTTCGGCAGTAGAACTGGGAGGAGAAACGAGTGAGTTGGGTAAAATAGTATGCGGAGTGCCACAGGGATAAATTCTTGGACCGTTACTTTTTCTAATCTATGTGAATGACATAACAAAGTGGGGTATTAAAAGAACCCTTCAACTTTATGCGGACGATACAGTCATTTTTTACAATAAATTAAACCTGGCGGAGCTTGAAACGGAAATGAATGTTGATGTTTCAAAACTCACAAGCTGGTTGAGAATAAACAAACTAACTCTTAACGTAAAAAAAACTCATTATATACTTTTCGGTAACAAGAAAAAATTCAGCCTTAATATCAATGTTGGTGATAATTTCCTCGAAAAGAAAATTAGCACAAAATATTTGGGCCTGATCGTAGATTCCCAACTCTCGTGGGATCTCCACATAAATCATGTAAAGGAGAACATTATTCCCATAACTGGTGAACTTTATAGACTCCAAGGATTACTAACTATTCCTTTACTAACATCAGTCTACTATGCCATGGTACATTCACACCTTTCCTATCTCTGTATCTGGGGATTTGCCTCAAAGAAATTGATAGCTGATCTGCAGGTGGTTCAAAATCGTGCTCTCAGAAATTTTTTTGGACTTCCATGGGACACCCATGTCAAAGACATCTATTCAGTTTCCGGTATTCTTCCAATCACAGTCCTTCCTAAATATGAAATCACAAGCACCATCCTACAAATTACTCAACAATCAACTCACACTAATGTCAAGCCACTTTACAATCACGACATCCACCCTCACAATACTCGAAATAGCAATAAAATCCGCGTACCTCAAACACATACTACAAAATATGGGATAAAATCTCTGAACTACATTGCTTATACACTATATAATTCGCTTCCAGATATGTACAAAGGAATCCAGCAAAATAAAAGATTCAGAGTAATGCTTTAAAAGAATATTTTTTAAGTACGTTTAAGGATGAAACTGTGTAATTTTCTTGTCATATTCAATTATGTCTTGTTTCCTTTTCTCGTCTTTTCTTTTTAATTTTGTTGGAATCATCCATGATGTATAAACTTGTTCCTTTTTTCTTTAATTGTTTTCTATTGTTGTTTGTTCTACCTAACCTGTCTTTATTTTTCGTCTATATTTTAAGTGAAATTTATATTTTTTTATATCAAGTTCCTATGTAAAATTGTTATTTCCTCCCACCTATGAATTGTATGTTCCTCCTGTCCTAAAATGAGTTCTGTAACTCATCCGGATTGCCCGGCAAGAAATAAAAACAATAAAATAAAAATTCACGTACATATACAGAGTATTTAATGATTAAATTTTCCTTTACAGTAAAGTATGAATGGTTTGAAGTGCAACCAACTCCGGTTTTAATGATTGTACATAATGATTAACTAGATGCATGATGTAGCGCAAATGAATTAAATAATTTTAAAATAACAACTGCAACATGACTTGGGTAAAAAAAACAGATAACTTTATAGGTATTACAACACCTTAAGAAATTACAAGACTGTGTGAGTAATTTGTAATTGCTTTAAAATCTTGACAAATTCACCGAGAATAATAATAATACGTTAATTTAATATAATATTGGTGAAAAAAGTCAAAAATCTAATATAATTTTATTGTGTTAGATTATTTTTTAAAATCGTTTCTATAATAATATTCGCTTACTTTTGTGATACTTTTTCTACGGTTATGTTAGGTATATCATGACGCCGTGGAATAATCACAAGTGGGCGTGTTTCGTAATCCAATGACAAAAACCGTGCTTTCTAAATTCAAATGGGATGGAGATCTACGATTTCAGGCGAGTGTAAGTGAGACGGAACGCTGGGGGGTTGGGCTAAATGGAACATTTTTGTTTCCATTCAAATTTGTATTTAAGGCACTTCTAGTTTTATATTCTTTGTTCTATGCTTGACGTTGGCGCTGTTTGCAGGCGGTCAAATAAATAACTAAGGAAAGAACTTATTTTCAAATGAATAGTTTTTGATTTATACAAATTTTGCAATGCAACCGACGCTACTGTGTGTATTTTGGCTACGTTAAATATTTGGATTTAAAACGATGTTAGTACGTAGCTCATCTTTTAATAGCCTACACAGATGTGTTAGTTATTATTTACCTAATACTATCTAATTATTAATAATAATAGTTAATTAAGTATTGAGGGACGAGATTGAAACTAACCTACCTGAAACATCAAACAAGTTTATTATTTTTGACGATAGTAGGTACATAAATACAATTTCGCAAATAAAAAAATAGGTCATGAATCGAGGAGATATTAAAGAAACGTGACCTAGTGCCTGATATGTTCTCAATAAAGAACTCCAGTGAGAATATTATTGCTTAAAAATATGTATAGGTATTTGTATAGATCAACAAAGAGAGGCCTCCGTGAATGACTCGTGGAAGCTCTCGACTAGCGATCCAGAGGTCGCGGGTCCAAATCCCGAAGTGCGTAGATTAATTTTATTTGATTGATTTGCGTTTTCACAATTTAATAATTTTAAATAATATAACGTATATTTGCGGCACGTTCCAGAGTGGAAGATACTCTCAGTATCGCCCTGGTATAGGACCACCATTCTGAATTAAAACGTGCTTGAAATGGCTTTAGCTGTGTTTGATGACTAGTGTTGATTATTGTGTTAGATTACTACTATAAATAACCAGGTTCTTCCCCAGCTTCCTACCCCCATTTCCTTTCCCTTCCCGGTTACCTCCAGCCTCACAACACACCCTAATTGGGGATGTCATAGTCTAACTGACTCCAGACGGGAGCAGTTGAGACTCTTAAAAATATTCACAAAAGTAAAAAATATTCACAAAAGTAAAAAAAATATCACTGATGCATGAATACATTAGTGTTATTAAAATCAATCATATAATATAAATCTTAAATCGTATATCTCATCGTAATGCAAAGGGAAATAGAACAACTATTATTATTTATTATACGAACTATTAAATCAATCCCAGTTTAGAACTGAGCATGGATGTACTAAGTTGAAACTGTTGGTAAAAAAAGTAAGATACCGGTTACTGGTGACATCACACGGCTCCGTATGACGTCACGGGCTTTTTAGCGGGCATCGAAAAATTAAAACTTTGAAAAGTCAGAATGTCTTCCATACTAATATTATAAATGGGAAACTGCTCGAGTTTGTTTATGACCTTTTCACGCATAACACAATATAAAGACTTTTTATAATTGTTTCACCAATATAAAGCTAAATTATATGCGCAGACTACAGGTTGTATATGATGGTAAGCTCTGGCGTTATGAAATTATAAATATTAATATATTATATTTGTTATAATTTTTCTGTCGCTAACAAAAGCGAGTTTTTGCTAACGTCAGAAAAAAATCTTTTCTATGGAAACAATGTTGATATATTTTTGGGCTCTATGCTGGTAGGTACTCAGTCTACTGGTCAGCTACTACTGCAGAAAATTCAAATATTAGAATTCGTTTTTTTTTTGGACAAGCTTGGAATAAATGTCAGATGAGAGTTCCTATATTAAAAATATAATTCGTAACGATTATAAAGACTGAATGATAAATAGAGTATTTGTTTATTATATTAACGAACTTCCAAATATTTAAATAAAAATAAACATCCGAAATGTTTGTAAGCGCATAAATTCCGAACGAATGAAGGAAATTGGATAAGTAATTCTTTTTTTCTTTGAGCTATAGCATTATGAAATTTAGGTGGTAGGCGAGATGTTTGAAAACTGAATGTAAGGGAATGAATATATGGAATGCGGGAGGGGATGAGGGTGGGGTGGGGGGGGAGATAATTGATAATTCTGGGACTAACTACCATATGTATTCCTCTTTGCCCAGAATACTAATGGAGGGAAACAATTATACCAAGTCAGTGGACATCTTCAATTTATCTTTGAATAAATATAAAATATTGTTATTGAGGCAGTTCAGTTATGTACAATAAAATGTTTTTTCTATGCTATATGTGTAAAAGCCCCGAAAAAGGACGTTTATTTATAAATAAATAAATAAATAAATAAGTGCAAGCGCTACAGTAATTTCCCGTAATACCATGCGAGGGAAGCCGCGGGGAAAAGCTAGTTATTAATAAATAAATAGAATTAAAGAATGAAGAATGCACTGGAGTCCCTTATTGTGGCAATAGAGTCAAGATAATTGTTCAATGAACCTTAGTTTTTTTTTTTTATAGGGATGTTTATGTTTATGTTTCTCCCCATCCCCATATTGTCTGTCAAATAAGACTAAAAAATATAAAAAATGGAACGACAAAATTTGTAGCTGGCAACACCTTTCAATTATTCTTTTAAAATGCAATGACACTGAAAATGATTGTTCTTAAAAAAAATTAAAATAGAAGAAGCAATGTTATTAAGGTACCTACTTAATGAAGTAAATTCGATTAAATTGTGTTTAACAAAGTGATTGGCTTTCATTTGATTTAACATAAATTTGAATTTAACAGTAGAAGAGAATTTAGGTAGAAAGGAAGACTCATTAATGGTGAGTTTAGTTGCGTGAAGATCTGAATGAGTTAAATACATTCAGATCTAAAATTAGAGACACGATCTAAAGCCACGGGCAACGCTAGGTACAAGCTAATATTTAATAAATGTGAGCAATTTCTAAAGTGTGCCTTACATTTATTAAATTTTATTACAATATCGTTATTCTTCATTATGTTAACACAAAATTGCAAAGGTATAATATTAATATACCTATATGCAATTCTAATTTTGAGATCATTGGGTATATATATTGCAATGAAAATATATTTTTTTTCATTTTTATGCCTGTTTAATTTTAAATAAAAATGTAAGTTAGACAGCTTTAGATTACCACCATAATTATATTTTTAGTATTGCCATTTGAACAATAGTGGCTTCCTCCTATGTTTTCTACTCTTATTTGACAAACTGTATGTATATCATCTAGCTGATTTGTTTTAACTAATAATTTATTGGAATGAAGTAAGAACAGCAAAATATTCTATTATCAAGTTTGAATTCATTCCAAGGTATCAAATCCGTGTGTACAGGCACGTATTATTATTGCCAGTAAAAATGTTAATAATCTTGCCTTGCCATTATTATTTAAATATAACAGTAGTTACCTGCTTCGACGCCTACTCTATCCAAATTATATCGGTACCTATTACTACTAGTATTATTATTAACTATCCACCTGTCCGCATATTTATTTCATAATTATGCGAATATTTCATTCAAATTTTATCTCAACTCAAATGTTTTACGTGATTTTTCGCAGGTAGTAAGTAGTATTAAGTATAGGATAGTTTTTTTTTATTTATAGATTTAATTCTAACCCGTTTTCGACCGTGTTACCACCACGCTCCTTTTTTTAAACTTATTTTTTTGTTGTTGAGCAATTGAAAGTTATGCAACAAACAATAACAATACTGCCTTACATGGTGAACATTTTATTCAATTGATAAACTACCGTGTAAGTGAAAACTTTACTAATAGAAACGTTCAATAAAAACTGACATTTAGTAGCCATAAAATATTTCATGGAAAGATAAATATTGTTTATACAGCGAAAGAGTTTTACTTTTTTTCGGTTGAGCAGGCATCGCGTTTGGCGGGCGTCGCGTGTTCGATTCCTCGGCTGGCTAAGTCCTCCATCACGACTCAAGCAACATTTTCTGCTTACTGTGGTGGTAGTAGGTGATTTTCAAACACTGTTGGGTTATTCGTAATCCGGGAATGTTTGTATTTATTTTAAAAATTAAAAAATAATAATAATAATAAAAAAATAAGCTGTCGAATTTCGGAATATTTTAAATGTGCCTTTTTAGAAACTATATAAAACAAGTGCCATTTTAGAAACATGATAAAAATACCTTTAGATATTTGGATTTGAAATATAATGATATTTATAAATTGAAATATTTTAATATCAGACGTGAAAAAAACAAGGTTTAAAATATGCATTATAGTAAAAAATAAAGTTTTTTTTTTACTATTTATAATTCATCAAAATTTTTCAAATGTCTTTTAAAACTAAAAAAAATTATTTTATTGAGGATTGAACCTTCCTATCCAGGAACTGTGGTTATCCACGGTACCATCTGGGCCAAACCCAATTGGTTAAGACCGACATTTATTTCGTGTATGGACTGCTGTAATGTCATCGATTTTCTTAATGAAAATCTCACGCTCATGGCGCATGCGTCAGTCTGCCAAAATGCAATGTTACCAGCTTGTTCGCAGCCAGTTGAAGACATTTTTTATTAGAACAGAAATTGTATAGTCTATATTCAATGTGTAACTAAAATTTAACGGTTGGGAAGTGTTTTTATGGTAGTTAACAGTGTTTATAGGAATTTTGACATCCCATTTTAACGTATTGGACGATTGAAACATTTGAAACAAAACAATAAAACATCGGATATTTTTCAAACCCGTAATGGAATAGAATTTGAGAGCTGAGAAATTCAAGAGAGAAGAGAACTGGTCTAGAAATTCAAGAGAGAAACAACTGTGAGAGAAACAAATTGTATAATATACGTAAACTTGTATTTTAATTTATTATTACTTATTGTAACTTACCGTTGCACCAAGAAAATTGTGATGAACGGAGTGCTCTATTGGAATGATTGGAATCTTTGCTATTACCATATTTAAAATGTTAATTACTGTAATTATTAAGTGATGTATTCTGTTCGCGAGCCAACAAATAAATAAAAAGTCAGAGAGTTTTTGCCGACACCAATGATTTTCTTTTAAACTTAACACAGAGGAAAAACATATTCATACAGGCAATATTGTGGAATTATAACAGTTGAAGCGAAAACATAGTACAATAAATATCTATTATGCCCTAGCCCCAATCGCTAATACTATCTTTGATTATGTTTATTTTTTATATGTTATCTTATCTTTAGATTCGGAGTAAATATTTTTTATATGACATAAACTTAACACAGAGGAAAAACATATTCATACAGAAAATATTGTGGAATTATAACAGTTGAAGCGAAAACATAGTACAATAAATATCTATTATGCCCTAGCCCCAATCGCTAATACTATCTTTGATTATGTTTATTTTTTATATGTTATCTTATCTTTAGATTTGGAGTAAATATTTTTTATATGACATATCAATGGCAGAGTTCAAATATATCACAAACCTGAATACACAAATAGACTTATCTCTTTCTAAATCCGTAAGGAGATATCGTCGCTATTCGTATCGACAAAAATACGTTGTCTCAGGAGATGAAAGAAACTGACTAGTTTCTATTTTTTAAATTTAAATACTTTACTTAAGTGTGTTGCAATATCAAATAAAAAAGAAATGCTTAAAATTGGAAAACTAGCTGATTTTTAATCTCCTGGGAAAAGTTGTTTTTTTAGATACGAGGTTGAGTCCGAACAGCAACGATATTATTTATAACAATTTAGGCTTTTAGCACTTAATAAAACCGAATATTTCTGAATTTTTACTGTTTCTAAATGAAGATAATTTAAAGCTTAAGGACCGGTAGTAAGCGCTGAAGCGCTAAAAGAAGAAGGAGAGATATGTAAATACGAATGTCAGAAGGAGCGCGCTAATATTAAAAACGATAATGATTGAGCGAAAATTGTGAAAATGTTTAATAAAACACGACTCTTTGCCATACATATAACAACAATAAAACGTGTTTATAATAATTTAATTTAATTTTGCTTTTACAGTCTTACTTTTACAAAAGCTTGCTAAATTAATGTATACGTATAAGGGAAAGGAAGGATGAAAACAAGTTTAGTTTTGGCATAATAAATCAAGCTATGAAAAGGCATCGCCTTGCTCAGAAGTGCACTAACTTCGGGAGGTGATTTTATATCCACGTGAAAGTACAAGTAAAAAAGATAATAACGTGCGATGTTTTTAATGAAAATGTTGTAAAACAAATCAAAACGCTATACTGTTTAATTAAATACTAATGTAATGAGACAATCTATCATTGGTTTCTCATGTCATGACGGCCGGCGTAGTCCAGCGGTAAGGCTAAGGTTATTTCACAATTTATTCATTAAAAATAATGTAAAGTATATTTGCGGCACGTTCCAGAGTGGAAGATACTATCGGTATCGTCCTGGTGTAAGACCACCATTCAGAATTGAAACGTTGCTTGAAATGGCTTTAGCAGTGTTTGGTGACTAGACCTGAATAGCCAGGTACTTCCCCGCCTTCCTCTTCCCTATCTCCTTCCCCTCCCCACTACCTTCAGCCTCACAACATACCCCGATTGGGAATGCCATAGTCTCACTGCCTCCAGACGGGAGCAGTTGGGACTCTTGTGCGGTATTCATATAAAAAAAGTCAATTTGGGAGGCGGTAATGGGTACCCCGGGAACCATTTATTGAATAACCAACACCTCTACCATAGGTCACCCCACGTGCTTCGCTACGTTTGGTGACTTAGCAGGAATGACCGGGTTCACGAAGTGAGGTTTGTCCGTATCTTGGTGGCGCATGCGTTTGACCGCCAATTGTGAGGTAGGCCGGATCGGAAGAGACTGAATTCGAGAGATATTTTAATCTCTCCAACAGAAGAACTCTCCCGGAACACCGCTTTACGGATTCATATATCTGTCAGTCCTGGACATACTGACCCCAGATTCCTTTTCACCCCATACCTTTTTCCTTCTCAGAACTTCCTTTCCTAAAAATACCCTCCACACAGCATCCTCAAAGATGACATAGGCCCTGAGGGGATTTTTTTCCCCAGGGCCCCCTGTGTGGAACTAATGTACCAAACATAGCGAATCACTTGGGGTGACCTATGGCAGGGATGTTTCAAGATGTGCGGTACCCGACCACGCCCCCCAAATTGATTGCGAATAAAAAATAAGGGGCGCTATAAATTATCTAGTCTATTTTATTAATTTTCACTATAAAGTGAATAAATATATTACTATTTTGCGGATGTTAAATAACTTCTTAAATATAATATATTCTATTTCGCGGATATTAAATAACTTATTAAATATAATTTATTCTTTTTGTGGATGTTAAATAACTTCTTAAAAATAATATATTCCATTTTTCGGATGTTAAATAACTTACTAAATATTCTATTTTGCGGATGTTAAATAACTTCTTAAATATAATATATTCCATTTTTCGGATGTTAAATAACTTACTAAATATTCTATTTTGCGGTTATTAAATAACTTATTAAATAAAATATGTATATTCTACTTTGCGGATGTTTAAATAAGTTCTTTAAAAAACATTGTTCAAATCTTTAAACGTTTTCGACAGTTACCGGTTGATACAAAATGAGGCAATATCAATAAAGGCCAGCATTTGTATTTGTATGGAATCGGTTCTTATGGAAACAAAAGTTTGCATAAATATTATGAAATATTCTTGTTTAAGGTATTAATTAACACACGAAATATGAATGGATTTTGTAAATACACAGGTACTTGGTATACAAATGACCGCTATTGTATATTGTATATGGATATAAAATTAAATAAGAAATGCTTTTATGAATGTGAAAAAACCCCAAGGGGTAAAAATGAAACCCAATTAGTAAAAAAAAATATTTAATTGATTGGTACCATACCAAATATTTCTGCATCAAAATGTCGTATTTTTGTTTTCATGCTTTAAAAAACGATTAACATTTTAACAATGATGTAATAACACATTTAACTTCAAGACAACAAGTTAATTTTTAGATTTATTTAACTACATAAATAATTTAATTAAAAAAAACGTAAGCATTTCCGTCACAAATATGTAAATATCTTCCTAGGTCAAGATTTTTTTGACTCGTCAGACGTTTTGCATCCTTATCACGTACTAAAACAATGGTAATAAACAGAAAAAATGCATACCTGCATTAATAAACTAAACACGGAAATAAAACGTATTCTTCACGCAGCACAAAACTTTAATCGATTTTTTATTCAACGTTAATATTAGAATACTGATATTACAAACAAAACCAAGAGTTAAAATATAAGACTATTTTTCATTTGAATTAAAGTCATAGATTTGAAAAAATGTAGACCGGGAAAGTTAGGAAAACTGGCGGGAATATCCACCGCTGTGATTGGCTCGGTGTTGCGCACGCGCGGCGTTACTGTAGACACGCGGCCACAACGACGGATCGAAACCGACTGGCTCTGGCGACGCCATCCCCTCTCATATTTACACAAAAACCACTGAGATTTTTTGCGACCTTAAAGCCTCGTCAAATAAATACATTAAACTAACGATCATTGTGTAGAGCTTGAGTTTAGCCGTTTGGCAATGATTATGAGTTGGTATGAAAGAACGAAATAATTCTATAGCGGCCATTGAAAACCGGCGCGAGGGATTTTTCTAATCACATGACTTGCGACGCGTGCGTGTGTGACACTGGATCATTTTTAGGGGGAGTACGAAAGTAGGGACTAGGTACCCCAAACTGTTTGTATTAGGGTATGCCCATGCCGTGCCCGCTTTTTTTTTTACTTGTTTTCATTTTTATAGAATTTTGGTAAATAAACTTATGCAGTGTTTGCGTGAATAACAGATGTTGTATAATTTTGTTAAAAAAATATTAATACTCTTTTTAATAACTATGATACCTTCCAACTGACATCGGTTTAAGTTCTATACGCATTTTTAACATGCATTGTTGTGCATTCTCTTTTCATTATATATAAAACTAATTGATATTAATTGCTTAAAGCAATTTTGTTTTGAAGAGTTTTAATTATCAATGCACATTAGTTACTTTAATTTTAAATTTTCTGCGACCGGTTTCGACACACCCGTGTCATTCAATAGCAGACTTAAAACTAACTTTAAAATTCTACGCAAGTACCAAAATTAATTATATTTAATTATGGGGGTAGTGGGAGGGGTGATTTTGGGGGAGGGGGAGAACGGTGGGAGGAGTCAACATTACACGGAAACGTAGTTAGTAAAGGTGATTTACAGGGTGCTATTATTTTATTAACTAAATTAATTTTCAATTTAATTTTTTTTTTATTTCTAGGGTTTCTAAAGCGCACAAATTAAAATTAAAGTAACAAGAGTACATTTTTAATTCTTAAGATTTATTAATTTCAGAATGGGTATTACATGGGAATGTATCAACTATGATTATCTACTATGTCAACTTAATTTATTAAAATTATCCGAACGTAGAATAGTATATGACCTAACATGTTTAAAATCATAAATTCAATAATTAATAGCCCTGAATTATTATACTTGATTTCTTTCAATATACCTCGCAAATAAACATCGAGGCAATATCTATAACTATAAATATCAACTCCAACACAGAATCACAATTATATTCGCGTATACAAATTTTGGGTAATGACTATAAAGATGTTGTTGACATATTTAACACATCATTCAATAAATATAAAAAAGTCATTGTAGAATTTATATCAGAAAGAAGAACAACAAATTTAATTAAACCAACTACATAGCTCTGCTTCGACTTATTTCACATGTATTGTACTTTTCCCAGACTACAGTTTTTCCATCTTGCATAGTGGAGTATTTTGTTATTATTTCAAGTCGTTTTTGACTTTGTTTTTGTTTTAGATTTGGTTATGATTTTGATTTTGACTGTGATTTTGATTTGGATTTTGTTTTATTTTTGTTTTTTTGAATTTGTTATGCACATTTAGAAGTTCTTTGTTAAAAAAAAGATTACTTGCAAAAGCCCAGCCGGGCGTGAAATTCAAAATAAATAAAACTCTTCAAAACAAAATGTCTAGAAATTGTTACATATTTAAGGCCCAAGAAATAGAAAAAAATGTTTAAAGCAACCTTAATAACATTGAGTAACGTGTATAATACCTGTATTAATAATCGCGCAGGACAAAAACATCGGGGTCTTTTTTTACCTAATAACAGGGTTTACTTAAACATGCCGCTGTTGGCTACGAAAGGGAGCAAGGTAGGGTGTTTTTTGTCTTATTTTGAACAAAGCCTTTCAAGGAACAATTATAACAAGGGACAATGTGTGTTGTGCAATTGTTCCCGGCGTGTATTGAGATCCACTACTTACTTATTAATTTACTTTTTGGTTCTTTTATCATTTAGGTACTTTTATTAAAATCAAATAACAAAAGCTCCTCCCCTCCCTTCCCTCAGTGTAGGCTTGGTTGGGTTAATATTTTCCCTTATTATAAAATAATGGTCTCAAGGCTTTAAAAACAGAATACAACTTCAAAAAAAGTTATAATGTGCAAAAACCACCAAAAAACTTCATCAATAAGTTATAATTTTTGGGTCTATTTTGCTGCCAGGATAGAATTTCTATCTGTGGTTTTTTTTTTAATTTTAAATATTTTTCGGTTTAAGAACAACCTAACATTTTTTTTTAAATTTCTACTAGGTACCTTCATTATAATCGTTAAATTTTGCTTGTGAAATATTGGAGACATTAGCTTGAAGAGAAATTGAATGCACGACCCTTGAGTGGGAACCTGACTTATTAATTCACTCAGCTTCTAACCGGTATATCTTAATCTGAAATGATCTAACATTTCCAATTCCAATCAATTCAGAAGAAAAATAAGAAGAATCGATGAATATTGACTTTTTGTCCAATCTCCAGTATTTAAATAATGTTTTTGGAGACAAGAGGAAAATGTTTGGACTCCATATCAATATTATTTTGGTACACAAGTCGAAGAGGAAAAAAATTGGCTGGCTTTGTTTTTTTCATCTGAACAACTGTGAAAGTAAATATTTCCAATTATGAAAAGTAAATGTTGTACAGTTAGATGTTTTTTAGTGCCTACACCATCGCAAATAGTTCGTTTGCAGGTGAGGAAATGTCGTAATAATAATAACAATTTCTTGAATGAGTTAATGCAAATCTTGGAAGTGGAAATTAACCCACCTCCCGATATCCGATAGAGCTGAAACTCGGCAGATCTATGGTGGCACATATGCACCCACACGCGCACTCACACGCATTTCGCGTAAATTGGCTACTAGCCGGTCCAACTAGAGCTACTAGAGTTCCACGAATTTTCATCCCGCGACAAAACATCCCCCAACAAAATATTTGGTAAAACCTAACCTAACCTAACAAAAATGGGACAAAAGTAATACAAACATCCTGTAAAGACAATAAATTATGTTATCGGAATTATTTTTGTACCATTTTTGTTAGGTTAGGTTAGGTTAGGTATCTGTAATAATTTTGTCCCATTTTACTATTTTTGAACAATAATTTATTGTGTTTGCAGGATGTCTGTATTATTTTTGTCCCATTTTTTTGTTAGGTTAAGTTTTAGTAGATATTTTGTTAGGGGATGTTTTGTCCGTAGAATATTTTGTCGGGATATTTTGTCGAGGGATGAAAACGCGCATTACCACTAGATCATGCCGCTCGTTGCGTAGGACCGTGCCGGAAAGTCTAAACTATTTGATTACACAATAAAAAATAGACGTATTATAATAAAATTACTTTATTTATACGGGTAGATTTTTTAGCAAATTTACCCAGTAGAACTTGGGAAGTCGTGTTTCATTAAAATGTAGGTACTCGCTGTAGGCTGGTGGTTGTTAAGTGAAGAACAACAAGGTTGCGTGATAAAAAACCTTTAATGAGTTCCTACAAATTATAATTATTGTAAACACACGAACACGGTCAGTGCAACAGTCTTACGATAAAAATAGTACTACGGAGTTACACACTGGGTCAAGGTTAATTGCGGATTTCTATCTTTATTTCTATCTATCGTTCTTTCAACTCACCGAGGCGACTGCTTTGGCGAGTTGAAAGAACACTGACTCGGTCGAGATTGCGTCCGCTTTTATAGCGTGGGCGACGAAACCAGTAATGTTCTGGAACGCCGTGAAATCGGGGCACGGCGCCAAACGGGAAGACTCCCGAATGTTCTCGTCACCGTGTTCCTAGGTGCGCGAGTAATGCGGGAACTTTCGTGGAGGTGGCAGATGTTATTACTTGTCAGGTAGGTAGGTCCACGGCTCTGTTCCGATGGACTAGGTACCTACTGCTTAGTTGCGTACCGTCTGTGCCAGACGGCTGACGGGGGCTCTAGGAACTTCGATTGCATATATTTTAACACAGGCGCCGCTTCTGGATACATCGATAAATTTCGGGGGCAATCCGAAGCGACTCCCACAAAAATAATCAAAAAACCATGATGGAGTTAAATTATTTATTTTTCCTGTTACCGACTTATTATTGAAATGCCAATTCCTGTGTAATTTATTATTTTCCTAAAAACATTATGAGTTGCAAAAACTATTCTTACTCCTAACTCCCAATTATTTGCATCTATGACTAAAAAGTGTGTATAGCGCAGGTTCTCAACGTGGGCGATAACGCCCCCTTGTGGGCGTTTGAGACTTTCAGGGGGGGCATTGGAAGAACCAGAAAAAAATTAGGGGGCGTTGAGATGGCACATGATAGGTAAAAAAATAGGGCGCTCTAGAAAATAAAATATTCTCAAAGTGGGCAAAATAAGGTTCACAACCTTTGGTGTATAGTATAAATCGGTTTATAAATTAGGTAAGTACATAAAACTAACAACAGAAAATAATAAACATGCACACAGTGGTTTGCGTTTGCCCACCCACTGCGCGGCGGGCCAGATCGGGAGAAATTGGTTGAGGGAGACCTAACCTCTAGACCTCTCGCCTTGCACCGCAGTGGGAGGGATGGATTTATACGTCCGTCACTCCTAGACACATTGACCCCCAGATTCCTACT
Source organism: Glyphotaelius pellucidus (assembly GCA_936435175.1). Classification (NCBI taxonomy): domain Eukaryota; kingdom Metazoa; phylum Arthropoda; class Insecta; order Trichoptera; family Limnephilidae; genus Glyphotaelius; species Glyphotaelius pellucidus. Next base: position 6,112,019 of record OW386537.1, on the reverse strand, counting down.
TTTTTTTTACATTAACTCCACACAGGAGGCCCTGAGGAAAATAACTTCCCTCAGGGCCTATGTCATCTGGGATGCTGTATGGAGGGTCTTTTTGAGGAGAGGAAGGAATGAACATTGGTCTTGAAGAGACCCATGTTGTAGGAGGGAGGAAACACAGAAGCCGGCAAATCGTTCCATAGCCGATCTATTGAACTCAAGAACGAGTCGAAAAAACGACCCGTTCTCATGTGACAAATGTCAACCATGTACATATGTTGGGCGCGCGTTTGGCGTGTCTCCCGACTATACTACCGACCGGTGCCGAAGGGATCAATGACGCTAGTTCCTCAGAGCATCTTCCATTGAAATACCGGCAGAACATGGATAGCACCCCACCCGACGCCTGTGGTCTGAAGATTGCAATTCTCGCGTTAAGGTGGGAGAATCTATCAAACGGACCGCCCAGAGTTTCTGCACAGCGTTTCTGCGCAGAGTCGAGGGTTACTTACTTACTTCTTGTTGCTTTTCCTTTCCAGAACTTCCTCTCCTTCATTTCCCTAAAAATACCTTCCACACACAATCCCATAATGACATATGCCCTAATGGAATGATTTTTACCTCAGGGTCTCCAGTGTGGACCTAATGAAAAAAAAGTGGGTAAAAATTTAAAATAAGAACATCCCACAGAAATTCTTTTCCAGCAGTAAAATAATATGGACAGCAGTTCGTAAACAACTTCTTGGTAAACTTTTTTGTGTTTTTTTTTCTGTTTTTATAGCCGCATGGTTATACAAGAGACCGTCATATTAAATTAAGGAAAAATAGTAGCCTAAATAACGCAAGCTTTTAAAATATCATTAATTTGGCATTTGTTGTTTGTCAATAAAGATTTCAGTGTTTCTGAATACATTTTCCCTAATTTTGAATAATCGCGTTCTGTTGTCCGTCTGTTTTTTTTGTATCGAAATATTTATTGGATAACCAACACTTCTGCCATAGGTAACCCGAAGTGATTCGCTACGTTTGATGACTTATCAGGGGTGTCCGGGTGGATCGGGAGAGACTGGTTGAAGGAGATCTTTTTAAATCTCCAGCAGGATTCTCTCGGAACATTGCCTTGCACCGCAGTGAGAGGGATAGATTCATACATCCGTCACTCCTGGATATACTGACCCCCAGATTACTATTCCGACCCTCATACGTTTTCCTTCCCAAAACTTCCTGTCCTTTCTTTCCCTTGAAAGACCCTCCACACAGCATCCCCAAAGAGACATAGGTCCTGAGGGGAATTGTTTTCTTCGGGGCCTCCTGTGTGAAGCTAATGTAAAAAAATATATATATATCCGAGTACTTTTCAATCTCCCTCTTACACACCTTTCCCCTCCAAGTTTTCTTCAATCTCAAATCAATCAGTGATTCCTCAAACGGAGGTATCATTGTTAAGTTGTTACTCTTTTTATATATCATACAAAAAATCTGAATTCCAATTTTTTGTACTCTTTTCTACTAGTTCTACTTTTACCCGCGGCTTCGCTCGCATGATATTTGGGGGAAATTACTGTAGCAATTAGCAGTACATAATGTCTTTTCCCGTGCGTCCCCGTTCCCATCCACCTTCCCCGCCTTCCCCCTCTTTCGTCCTTTCCTCTCCGCGAACCCCACCTTCCCCCTGCCTATTTTCTTTTAAAAAAATTTCATAACGCCAGAACTTGCAATCAAATATACCCTTTCTTACTCGCTGATAATGTACTTTTCTATTGGTGAAAGAATTTAAAAAATCGGTTTAGTGGTTTATGCGTGAAAGCGTAACAAACACACGCAGTTTCGCATTTATAATATTAGTATAGATTACTACGCAAAATGAATAAATTTATAACGTAATAGATTACACCTTTTCTCTACCAATGAGCGGGAATAAACTAATTTGAAAAAATATGCTAATATTATTTAAATGATGCAAGCGTTAACCCCACAGGCTAATTTGTTCGCTTTTCGGAATAACTCATATAAGACTCATCCATACTTTGGTAACCCGAGCGACCAGAATATGTAAGGAGCCAAAACTCGGATTAGAACTGACCAAACTCACCGATGCACTGGAGCGTAACGGCTACCCAGCAAGGCAGACAAGGCAAATCATAAGAGCCAAATCAGCACGAAACGAAGACAGAGGTGAACAAGAGTCAAAAGGCTGCGCTTTCCTGCCTTACGTCCATAATGTAACAGACAGAATTGCCAGGCTGTTGAGAAAAGAGAACATCAAGACGGTCTTCGGAACCACAACAAAAATCCAAGACCTACTGAGGTCGGCAAAGACTAAGTTTCCTCTGGAAACAGATGGAGTATATAAACTCTGTTCCGGATGTGACAAGGTCTATGTAGGCCAGACAGAGCGGACGATCTCCAAAAGGATTTCGGAACACTTTCGTGCTTGTAAACTTGGCCACCCTGACAAATGATTTAATCGAAACCGGCCATTACTTTGGATTTGTTCCTGAAGTCCTGGGAAGACCCAAAACTTACAGAGCACGCCTAATTACGGAGGCAATTGAAATCCATAAAAAACCCCATCAATACCAAACCCCATCGAAACCAACATGATTTACAATGCGAAAAAGACAGCACTGTTGGTCATAAAACACGGGGAAGGCCCAAAAAAAATTCCACCCGTCTCTTTGAACGGTGAGCTTCTGAAAATAATAGAATCTACAAAGTATCTAGGACATGTCATCAATAACAAATTAACGGATGATGAAGACATCGACAGGCAGAGGAGAGTACTTAGCATAAAATGCAATATGCTCAGCAGAAGATTTCGGCTCTGCAGCCCACGGGTAAAAAGGACGCTATTCCTAGCCTTTTGTACCACCCTGTACACGTGCGGCCTCTGGGCAAATTTCAAAAAAAGGACCATGGAAAGGCTTCGGGTGCAATATAATAATGCATACCGTCTAATGTTCGGACTTCCCAGGTACTGTAGTGCCTCTTCAATGTTCACAGAAGGGAGAGTTCCAGGATTCGAAGCTCTATTAAGAACAAGGATTACAGGACTGAGGGGAAGGATAAACCACTCCAGTAATATCCTCATCATGGAAGCCCGTCTGATTCCAGGATCGAGCATAGATGAATATTGGAGAAAAACACTGGCTCCTACAATCTGAGATCCGATGGAACAACAAGAACCTGATTAAAGACTTAACTGTATTTTTTTTGTGAATAGTGTATCTAATGATGCATCTCTTTTTTTATTTTTTATTTTGTTAATTTTTATTTTTTTATTTATTCATGATAACATATGTAATTATACCCTATATGGGATGTGTGGGATTGCACTCCCCTCCCCACATCCTGGAATAAAGACCTTATTTTTAATTGTTCTCTAGATTTTATGTCCGAGTTAAATCTTCCTCACAGGAAAAACTTAATCCTTCCACACACTTTTCCACAAATGCTAATCTAGTCAATTCACGCGATGTAATTGCATTGTATAAGTATACTAAATACAAAACTATACAAGAACAACACGTCAACCTACCAGAGACCATATGGGAAAATACTTCACCGACTCCAGATATTTTCATATCAGAGGGTTCGGCTCGATAGAACTCCTAACTGAACCGATAAATCCTACCGATCCCTCAATATAAATATTTAAAAAATCTTTCGTAATCCTACATGTATTTAATATGACTGATTTTTGCATTTTTATATAAAGATTCTTTGACAAATCTAATAAGCCTAAATTTTTAATTAGAGAGCTAGGTATAATGCCAGTAGCCGAAATAACAAATGGTAATATTTTTATAGTCCGAGAATGCCAAATTCTTTTAATCTCATTTCCTAAATCTGTATATTTTCTAATTTTTTCAGAAACAGATTTTTGAATATTATTATTAATATTAACAGAGACGACGGAGCTAAGCTCAATAGTTCTTGGTATCCAGTAATTGACGGCTACACCAAAGCTAAACGCAAAAAACCATGCTGAATTTTTTTCTAACACCAGCTCGTAGAGAAATGGAGCTGGCAGCACGGTATCGCTTCGACACACATAAGTAAACACTCTCACCAATATCATTTACTCATCTGCCCTGATGATGGACACTGTAACGCTGTCCGAAACGTTGGCTAAAGAAGGAGGTAGCGAAACACGGCATAACACCCCAAAAACAATAACAAAAAAAAAACTCATATAAGTCTCATAGAAATCGTTGTGCTATTATCAATCGTTCTCTTTTTATCAAGGTAAGAAATATGATCTAACCTTGATAGCGAGGGAGTTCTACGGTGTTTAAAAGAGAAAACACCACTCTTTACATTATATCTAAAAATCTAGAAGTTAACTGCAAAATAACTTAAATTTACATCTTCATTGAGCCAAAGTTTCCGACCGCAATTTGAAATAAAAAGGTGAAACTTTGGTGAATTTTTTTTTAATTATTTTTACATGAAACGATAAAAAGGTGTATTGACGATAACATTTCTAATAAATTTGCGTAATACAACATGTGTGAGCTTTTATTTTTTTTCCCGTTATTAGTAATTTTAGTTAAAAAGCCGTTTGTAAAACTTTTTTGAATGCATTTGCATCGAATTATAAAATTTGAAGATATATTTTATCATCTTTCAACAGTTTTTAGGATGTTTTTTTCTAAAGGAGACGTTCAAATATATTCAATTAATTTGAATTTTATTTCAAAGCAGAAATATTTGACCCTCTGACAAAAGGCCCAAGGCTTGAGGGGTTAACTGAATTAGGTAATATATTAACTAGTTTTCATTATAAGGAAAACGTCAATAATAAATATAACAAAAAGAAAATATGACAATAGAAGAAAGAATAACATTTAAATGGCATTCGATTAGGTGGTCTTATTTGTTTGTTTTATTATTTTATTCGTGGGATAAAATCATTAAATTAATGATTTGAAATGGGAAAACCGAATCACGTAGTTATTTGACAGGATGTTCTCATCGGGTACGGATATAGGTGATATTATGTGCAGCATGCTGTGGCATCACAATGGCCAAATCCAGACACTGCTAAAAAAATCAACCCAAGGCTAGCGTTGGAAACAACGTTCTTTGTTTTTTTGTGAATACAGCACAAGAGTACGGCAACTGCTTCTAACTGTCCATAGTTTCTGGGACTATGACAAAGTTAACTAATAGGTATGTGAGGCTGAGGTGAGTAGGCAAGGGCTATCTAGTTGTTTACCATTATTCAGTGGCGGTTTTTCACAGGGGGACAGTGGAGACAGTCCCCACGATTTACAACCGAAACCTACTAGGAAAATAACAGTCGATGCTTTGTTTTCTCCAAAAGATTGAATTTTTTTTTAACATAAAAGCAATTAACATTTGCAACAGCCGACCAGCGCACGAACCATCAGAGTCCCTTTCTGAGTGCGCAGAACCTACTGCGTTCTTGGGGGACTATCCGAGTTGTACCTTTGAGCATTTTGGTTCACTCTTTATGTTTCTTTCTCGATCATAGGCAATCAGAGAACCGCGCATGCGCACTTGAAGGTGAATTTAGAATGGGGACAATCCAATGAATCCCCAGTTGTTTGCGTAGTTTCGGGCGGGAATCGCTCACGTTCAAATTAAGTTCAATAATAATCTTGCAAGATAAAGCTTTATTTTTATTATACTCTATTATAAATTGGTATATATCTACAGAAATTAAATACTATTTTGTGTTTAGATATCCGATTAGCATGATTTGACTATCAAATTTTTGGTTTGAGAAATTTTATATTATATTCTCCGGGTGGTGAGATTACGGTAGAGTATGGTCACGTAAAAAAAATGTCGATCCCCGCCATCAAAGGAGTGCTCGAGCCGCCACAGCCTTATTGCTATTTCAAACAATGTTTCAACTCTGAATGGTTATTTTTGAGTACGTTAAAAAACCATATATAGTAAATATATTATGCCTTGGCTCAATCAATTTTACAATATGCTATCATTAGTTGGGGAAACTAACCTTATTCCAATAGATGTTGTAGAGAGGTTAATAATTAAAGTAATATTTAAAAAAAACCAACGGATCGATTATTCGAAGAATTTCAAGTAACTTCATTTAAAGATCTATATGCTACTGTAAAAGCTATCTTAAGATTTACCAATAATTTCTAAGATTTACCAACTTTTAATGTTGGTAAATCGTAAGATTTACTGGTAAAACCTAAGATTTACCAATTTACGGGCTTTTACAGTAACATACCATATTTACCAGTAATTTCTAAGATTTACCAACTTTTAATGTGGTAAATCGTAAGATTTACTAGTAAAACCTAAGATTTGCCAGTTTACGGGCTTTTACAGTAACATAACATATTTATTAGTAAATTCTAAGATTTACCAACTTTTAATGTTGTAAATAGTAAGATTTACTAGTAAAATCTAAGATTTACCAATTTAAGGGCTTTTACAGTAACATTTACACCAAAAATGCATTAATTCAAATCATAAAAGAAAAAGACAACTATTGATTTCTAACTGAAAACCGTACTTGGCTGAAATATATTTTTCCATGTCCAAAATTAAGCACTTCTTTTGCATAAAATTATTATTCTTACCAAGGAAGAATTTTTTCAATCGACTGCCGGAAGAAATGAGAAACATTAATGACAAAATCCATATAATAAACACTGTGAAAAAATATTTTAAAGAAAATCTTACCTCTTGAAAAGTTTTATTTTTCGTGTATATTTGTTACTTAAATTTTTTTTAATTTTTCTGCTACCCCTAACTTAAAATTAACTTAAAATTCTGTACAAGTACAACAAGATTAGATTTAACTAGGTGGGAGTAGTGGAGGGCTGATTTTGGGAAAGAGGAAGGACGATGGAAGGAGTCAACATAACATGGGAACATTGTTAATAAGGGTGATTTACAGGGTGCTATTATTTTATTAACTTAATTATTTTTTTTTACTAAATCAACAAATAATTTATTAAGTATTGTTTATTTATTATAATGTTGTTACCAAGTTTAAAAAATGTTACACTTTATTCTACGAAGCACCGCAAGAGGACACCGATTAGTCTATCTCATTCTCTGGCAGCTAAATCCTATAAATGTATGTGTTTGTCTTTTTTGGTTTTTTTTTCGCTTTTTTCCGTTTCATTGAGTTTCAAATCACAACGGTGCTAAGAAGTTTTCACTTCAAAAAATTATCTCCACACGGTAGGCCCTGAGGAAAATAATTTGTATCAGCGCCTATGTCATCTTAGGGGGTGCTGTGTGGAGTGTATTTTTAAGGAAAGGAAGGAGACGAAGACCTGGGAAGGAAAATATATGATGGGTGTGTAGGAATCTGGGGGTCAGTATGTCCAGGAATGACGGACGTATGAATCCATCCCTGCAACTCTGGTGCAAGGCGATGGGTCTAGAGTCGGGCTGGAGAGGTCGAAAGGCCTCTCTCAACTAATCTCCCCCGACACGGCCCGCCATGCAGCAGGCGCCCTCCACCCCGCTCCCTGAACCCGGGCACTCCTGCTAAGTCACCAAAAATAGCGAAACACTTGGCGGTACCCGTAGCCGTTAAATAATAACAATGGAACACGTGGAATCAATATTAATCACCTCCCTCTCACGAACTACGTCAGACATTAGATCTCCCATGGTGATAAAATGTGTCACGTCTAAAATGTTTGAATTTGTATACGCGTGTACCTTTACCTATTCACGTACGCCAATTCTTCCATACATTAACATAATTTATGTGTTCAAAAACCCATTCAGATGTTCCACCCATGAGGATTGGCGAATTCTTTATTTTGACCATAAGAAAATTGAAAGAATTTCAAGGTCATAAGAGCAATAGAATTGAGTGACTTTGACGTGGTTATTCAACTCGAACAAAATGGTTAGGACCTTACAAATAAAAATATAGTAGGACATTATTCATTTTATTCCGATAGTGGCAACGTTTGTATATAATCATTATACCTACCATATTTCAATCCTCGGAAAGAGGTATAGTATTTTTTATAATATATAATATGCCGTGGAAACAAATATATACATACATATGTATGTAGAATGATTTTCTCGGTTTACCTGCGTAACAGTCCTTAAAAGGACTTTTTAACTCTTGACGTTTACAACTAAAAATTGATAAGCACTCACTTAGGTCTTGATTTCTGAACCGAACAGACACGCGAAAGCGATCTATTTGAAACAAAACTCAAGATATAAGGCCTCTGAAGATGGACAGTGAAATCTGTCCTTGAGTTAAAAAGTCCTTTTATGGATTACTTTACGTTAGAAATGGAATATTAGAAACAGATTTAGCCGTGTTTGTTGACCAGATCTGAATAGCCAGGTACTTTCCCACCTTTCTCTTCCCCATCTCCTTCCCCTCCCCACTATCTTCAGCCTCACAACCGGGATGACATAGTCTCACTGGCTACAGTAGTTGGGACTTTTGTGTGATATTCACATTAAAATTTAATTTAAAATGTTCAATTAGTTCCAGTGCAATATTCAAGTAGGTACCTACATCATTTGGCAAAAAAATTGCAGCATTCTTAGTTATTAATAATATATTACCTCAGCAAAATTCTGTGCTCTTGGTACATTTTAAACGGGAGCACAGCGTTTTTTGGGTCATTTTTCGCAAAAATTGCACTATAATTTTTTTTGTTGCTTAGGAAAAAAAATTCTTAAAGCTGAATTTTATTGCAATAAAAATGACGGATAAAATAATTATTTGACAATGTCTGTGTAGGAACCTACGTATTATCACAAAAAAAATATAATTGCAATACTTCAACTTGAGTCATGCCATAGTTCCACATGTTCCGGATAGAAAGTCGTAAGTCTTGGGCTTGATTCGCATAAAAAGATACACATATAACTATATATGTAAATTGTAACCACTTTTTATGTGAATCAAGCAAAAGACTTTCGACTTTCTGTCCGGAGCCTGTGGGACTATGGCAAGACCCAAGTTGAGTGTTTCGTAACACTGAAGAAAGGAGGGGGTGGAGATGAGGCAGGGGAAGACTGAGAATTACCTGGATATTCAGATCTAGTCACCAAACATGGCTATTGCCATTTTAAGTAACGTTTCGATTCTGAATGGTGATCTATTGTGATTAACCAAACGTAACCGAAGTGATGATTTATCTTTTCTAAATAATGGGTTTCTTAAGCCTCGATTACATTGAGCGAGTTTACAAGCTACTAGCCGGCGAATTCACTATCTGCTAGTAAACTCGCCCAGTGTAATCGTATTACTAGCTAACTAGCAGATTGTGAACAATCTACAAAAAAAGTTGGAAAGGGGTCAACTTTGCTCGCTACTTGATAGCGTGTACGGCGGATGGCAAGACGGCGGCCCGCGAACAACTGATTTCGTAAATGTCAAACTACTGCTTGATCTGGATTATTCGTTGTACAATATGTTAAGTAGCTGGCAAATAGCTATTAGCGGTGAGCTAGCTGCGAATATATCAGTTTCTACAAAATTTCGACAGAATTAGTTCGCGCGGGAGTCGTTATTTTAGCTCAGCTTTTCGCTAGATAGTTCGCTATTGAGCGAGTGGAACGTTTTATTTGCCCGCTTTTAAATTTGCCGACTGGTAGCTTGTAAACTCGCTCAATGTAATCGAGGCTTTAGGTGGGTTTCTCAGCGGGTTTCCCAGTGTTTTCCGGAAACCTTTTAACAGAAGTTAAATTTTCTATTATTTTTATTATTATATATATTTTTTATTATTTTTTTGTAGAAAGCAGTCACTTTGTGGTTTGACATATTTAATGAAATAAAACAATTACTTTGTTTATTGCCACGATTTTTTTTTGATACCGACCGGTTTCGCTTAACGCAAGTATCATTAGTGTTAATATGAGTTTTTCTTAATTTAATTTATACCCTTACGATGCTTGTGATAAGCAAAACCGGTCGCTAATAAAAAAAGTAAATAAATTAATAGTGGTTATAAACAAAGTAATTGTTTTATGTCATTGAATTTTCTAAAATGCGTTTCGTTCATAAATAAACCATCGCTTGTCAGAGTTATGCAAAACGTATGCGATGTGTCATATTGTCGTAGCAGTAATTTATTTATGGTAACCTTTGTGTTGAACATTTGTATTGGACATTTATTTATAATAAATAATCTTTTAAATGTTAAACATTCTATTTAGTTCTTTTAGCTATCTTTTTTGTTGCTTTTATTGTAACAGTTGAGTTTCGGCGATCAAATCCATTATCGTCTGTGGTCAGGCCACATTGAGGTTATGGCTGTAAGATTTATATAGAAATTGTAATGGAGGTTTATTGCAGTTGGAATTTAATAATACGTTTGTGTATGAGAATGGCGCTTCCAAATTAAATAAATATGAATAATATCAATGGTGAAGCGGCAAGCGGTGTGTTGCGTCCTCTCTACAGCTAAGTGTTAAGGAAAGCCGAATTTAGTATCAAGACGAAGATGGCAGTGTTCAAAACGATTCACCGCCCGACGCTCACTGGCCACCAAATATGGATGCTATGGAGACCAAGCTGCCGAAATGAGGTACTTGCGAGGAGCGGCAGGGGTTACGAAATGGGATCTTGTAAGAAACTCGACGATCCGAGAAGATCTAAACATTGAATCACTGCTACTTTTCATAGAAAAATTGCAACTGAGGTGGCCTGGGCACGTACTAAGAATGTCTGATGACCGAGTTCCGAGGAAAATACTGAGTGCAGTTCCAGATGGTAGACGTCCAGTGGGCTGCCCCAGACACAGTTGGGCGAGGCAACTCCAGAAATTGTGTGAGGAGAGAATGGGACTGCCGTGGACGGAGGCTGAACAATCAGCAGGGACGTATGGAGGAGCCTTGTCAATGCAATGGGTCCCCGACCCGAGTAGGATAAGGGGAAGAGGATGATGATGATGATGATGAATATCAATGATATTTCCACAAAAGAATAGCCCCATTAAATACAGGTGCCTAAATATGTAATATAAATAATGCATCTCGTTCTGCCGAGAGATCTGAGTTGTGCAAAGTCATCAAATTTGCTTAGACTATTTCCTTTCGTCATCTTTAAAAGGAAATTGCATTAAAATGACAGTTCTTATTGTGTTTTAAATGGGTTTGTTTAGATATTAATTTTTTTATAACATTTCCAGAAGAATCAACTCGTTCAGATTACTGCAATAAAGAGATTTCTAAACTTTTCGTGCAGATAACGAAGAGGATATTGGCCAATTATTATTTTCTTTATTTTGTTATTAATCTAGGAATATTCAGTTGTGTTTTTATCGTAATATTAGTGTTGACAATTTCATAGAACTAGAATATATTTTGATTTCTTCAGATCTTGAATGAGGCAACCCTATAAGGAAAAAAAACATTTTAACAATATTATTACACATCCATTCATTGGTTAAGTTTTAAGAACCGTTCACATCTCAGGCGAAATTAACGAATGAATTTCTAAGGACTTACGTAATAGATACTATAACCGTGTAATAATTTAATTAATATACCATGACATGTATGTCACAAAAAAAAACAATTTTATTTTTTTATTTACTAATTAAAAACTATTTAAATACAAAATGTGTACAAACAAGCCAAAGCAAATATCTTTTGGTAAGACAGCGGCATAGATAGTACCACTTTCAAGGCATGCTTCTGCTGGTAATTTTGAGAGTTAAAGAGACTTCTTAAGTTGGAAATTCATCATTTAAGGATTCGTCATCTGAATCACCGTAAACGTCAGAAATGCGCAATTTCGTGTTATGTGACACGAAGGATTTACTCTGATTTGATACTGGAGGGTCAGATACATCAGGACAGAAAATTTCTTTTTGTATTTTTTAATTTGTAAGAGGTTCCAAATCATTATCGTCACAATCACTTTCCGTTTCAGTTTCTAAAATTTTCTGTTTCGGAGATTTCAAAACCAATGTGCATTTGAGATGGCACAGTGAGGTTGAGATGAGAGAGTGAGGTTGAGATGAGACTGTGAGGTTGAGATGAGACTGTGAAGTTGAGATGAGAGAGTGAGGTTGAGATGAGACTGTGAGGTTGAGATGAAACTGTGAGGTTGAGATGAGACAGTGAGGTTGATATGAGACGTGAGGTTGAGATGACACTGTGAGGTTGAGATGAGACAGTGTGATTGAGATGAAACAGTGAGGTTGAGATGAGACAGTGAGGTTGAGATGAGACAGTGAGGTTGAGATGAGACAATAAGCGCCACGGGAATGCTATCGCCGTCCTCAGTTCGAAAGAAATGTTTTGATTGAATACCTGGTATGTTTTTCAGATCATCCAAAATTATTACCATACTTTCTTTAACTTTTTTTTTTGCTATTATTTTTTTGCTACTATATTGAAGAACCTTCAACTTTCGCCTGTATTTCTGAGAAGCAGTCTCTTTTTCTGTTGTTCTTCTGTCGTTTTAACCGATGTTTCTATAAAAAAGCGGAATATAATATAAACACACCCATTAAATATAAATCACCAGTCATATACAACATACATTATTATTCAAGGCATAACAAACAATAAAATATATGATAAATCACACAATAAGGGTAGTGGTCAAAGATTTGCACCCGCGATTCTAACATCGCGGGTGCAACCAATTTGAGTCAACTTTATTACAATTCAACTAACATTATACTCTTAAAAATGATTGATTTAAGGGGGTATTCTAATATAGAAGCATGAATTGTAGGAGTTTTTTCAGGTACAATAAAAAAAAAAAACCAATAATATTTTTACCAACTTTTTTTTATAAAATATTTATTAAACATTAAAGAATCCATTTAAAAAAGAGTGGAAGAAAAAATTAAAAATTCAAAAAGCTACAGGGTGTTGAAGTGCGGGGTATCAAAAAAATGGCGCGCCATGGTTGACACGATTGCAACCCTCCCAGTAATCTAAAAAAAAAAATTATTTCTTAATCAAAGCAAATGCGGCTATGGCCCGAACTAAGGAAAAGTTAAAAAAAAAATCGCAAAATGGCGGCTGTCTGAAATAAAAAAGACGTTTTTGTACAAGTTTTTTTGACTTTCCAAATTTTTTAAAAATAGTCAAAATTGAAATTTTGTTATGGTTCTAGTTTCCGCCATAGAGGAACGTATAGAGAAGGTTCACACCAAATTTCAAGTAAATTGGTTCAGTAGAACTTGAGATATTGTGTCAACCGTCTCGAAAAAAGTGATTTGGAGAAAAATGAGTTTAAAAATTTTTTCTATTTAGATTTTGGTTAGATTCCGTCTAAACCGCGACATTAAAATGTTTATAACTTTTAAAATAATGCGAATTTCGAAAAAGGAGATATTTTTGAATATTTAAACTTTGTTAAAGTTTGCCTTTGATTTCTTCTTACTTTTACAAAGTTTAAAAACGTTAGCACTTATAAAGTTTCTGTTTTTCTGTGAAAAACACAAACTTTATATCTTTTCTTTCGCGGGTACAACAAGCTAACAGTGAATTCTTGTGGTCAATGATGTTTAAAAAGTAACAACAAGTACTTACATCTTTTGACATATAAGAATAAATGAACATTTAGCTGTTAAATATAGCCTCAAACTATCGGTAACAGCTGTTTCGCGCCGGTGTTGCACGGTGTGATTTTGCAGTTTATACCAATTCTTCGAATGATAATGTTTCTAAGTGCGCTAAAAATTTCAATATGAAGTCAAATTCAAAAACAATAATTTATTATTAGATATTGACCTTCTTTGCATTGATATAAAAAAGTAACAAATACTGTGATTTAAAAATGAATGTCGAGAATCCTCAATAGCGGAATCACTATAATAGTTTATTCACAGTCCTCCGCACTGTGGATTCCTGTTCCAAGGCGGATCATAGTTAGATAGTTGTGTTGGTATATGATGATTCCCTCCCTCATTCTTAAGTTTGTTGATTTCATCTTCTTCGTATTTATTGACCATTATGTTTGTTGATTTCCTCATCTTCATGTTGTTGTAGGTTGTGTTGCCGTAACTTCATTATTTATTTATAGTAAAGTTATGAAGTTACGCCAAGTAAGAATAAAATAGCTGCCAGCGCCATCTATGAAATAAAATAAATAACTTTTATATAATTTTCCATCGTGCCTGCGTGGTATTTTTAATTTCATTTGGAAAGGAATGATTTATTTTACATCACGGAATTTATGGTTCTTCTATCCAAAAGATGCATTTAATTGTGTGATGTTCAGTAGATTTGAGATTTTCGTCCTTATAGTGTAGGTGTGTTGATTAGTAAGGGACAATTTTTTTCCTTTATGATGAAGCCGTGCGAAATAATTCAAAATCATACAAAATCATGTATTTTTGTTTCGAAAATTTTATCGCTTAGAAGTATTATAGATGCTTCAATTAAATACTGCGTATAGAACATATCTTGGCCCTTACAAAAAAGCATTTTAATAAACCTAGAAAAAAATAACGTATTAGGTCTATAAAAAAACACTTTTAAGTGCAAACTCTCCTACTTATAAAACCATTTCGGATATGGTTTTATTGTTTAATGTGGCAAATTCAGTTTCTTTTAGAATAAACGCAAAAAAAAATATTTATACGCCCGAACTTAACAAAATAAAATAAATAATAATAATAATAATAATTGGACAATTTGTAGAGCGCCGTTTTTGTGAAAAATCACCTCAAGGGCGCTTTACAATTTTTTTTTTTTAATATTCTTAGAATCCATCTAATTTTATTATTTACAAAAAGATACAGAGCCATACTTACCTGCCAGGTCACTTCCGATAAACACACTTTTTTAGAAAGTTTATGCATGGGGATGATACGACTTTGCGCGTGGAGGACATTATATTGAAAACACTGGACATTGCATGAATTTACCCCCATCACTGTTGCTTTTACATTTATAAGAAGATTAATGCCAAAATTGAATTAGTATTTATTTTGAAAGACTAGTGAATTTAGAGCTCTCTGGGACTGGAAATTTTCATAAAATGACCTTTACAAAAGATTAAAATAAGAATTTGGTTATATTTTACACAATTAGTTATTTACAACGTCGTGGGCCGTGAAGGCGAAGGTGAAAGGTTTTTTAACTTATGGATAAGACTGTCTGAAAAGATGAGTTTTGAGTTTAGCTCTAAATTCCGCTGAATCTGTGATCATTCTTAACTCGTGTGGCAGTCCATTCCAGGCTTTAGGTCCTGACACTCCGAAAGCACGCTCACCGAATTTAGTATCTGGTGTGCGTTTTGGTTCCTTCAACCTTCCGATAGCTGATGTTGCTGCTGACCTGAGGGTTAATTGTCGAGGGTTGGAATTTTCTGGAAAACACATTTCCGATAAGTAAGCCGGAGCCATTCCGTTAAGGGACTTGAATATCATCCAGCAGAGCTTGAACTGGATTCTTTCGGGACACTTGAGCCAGTGAAGGTTTTTGAGATGCTCAGAAATATGGGAATATTTAGATACGCCGGTGATAAGTCTTGCCGCAGTGTTGAACACGGATTGTAATTTGTTATTATGATATTTTGGGAGACTAGCATATATTCCGTTGCAATAATCCAGACGTGAAACAACGTACGAATTGACAAGTAATTTAGTCGCCTCTGTTGTCAAATTTCTCCGTACTGTTTTAATTTGCCTTAATTGAAAGAACCCCGTACTTACGGTTTTGTTCACTTGAGTTTTAAGGAAAAAATCAGCGAAATAAAATATGCAGTTTCTCGTTGTTATTTTTGACATCAATAAATACGGCTCGCACTCTACGTATTTGGATTTTTAAAGTGAACCTTATGCCATCGGCACAAGAACCATGCACTTGGCACATCCATTTCGTATCAGTTACGCCCCGCCTGCGAAGAAAAAAATAGACGTCCTAAACTCCGCGTCGCTTGGTTCCGTGAAATCAATTTTAATTTCCTTGTTATTACAATAAACTATGCGTGAAAAGGATTTAATGTTTTTTTACAGGCCTTATGAAATCAACCTGTAAAAAAAATTCTCAAATACCTT
Organism: Glyphotaelius pellucidus; assembly: GCA_936435175.1. Taxonomy (NCBI): domain Eukaryota; kingdom Metazoa; phylum Arthropoda; class Insecta; order Trichoptera; family Limnephilidae; genus Glyphotaelius; species Glyphotaelius pellucidus. Next base: position 6,096,066 of record OW386537.1, on the reverse strand, counting down.
TTCCAACCTTTCCAAAAGCTTTTTCTGAAATATTTTTAACTCCTCCCAAAAAGAGGCGTGGATTCCGATTTCCTGACAACGCCCGCGCTGCTGGTATGGTCTCTTGATGTCTCCCTCAGTTCCTGGTGTATAAAAATATGCTGTTCGCTTCCTGACAGCGGAGCCATTCCACTTGTATTAATCTTATCATTGCCTTTTTTATATTCATTTTTTAATAACTTTAAAACTATTGAAACACAAAAGAATTTCCCTTCAATCCATCTACAAGCATGCGTGGACGCTATAAAAATCAAAAAATAAATTCAAATTGTTGCGGAAGTGGAAAATAGCTACCAACGCCATCTTTGAAATAAAATAAAACACTTTTATATATTTTTTCATCGTGCCTGTCATAAACGATTTTCTTTTCAATATCAACCAATATCTTATCATTCATCTGAAAAAATATCCTGAAACTACTGTATTATTTACCTTTTATAATTTCTTCTGCCATATTCATACAATATTTCGAAATTCCAAAGTATATTATTTCATTTAGTGTTCAATGTATAAACTAGATGGCGCTATTAAGGAAATTCAGGATGTGTGCAGTTTTTTTTACCTGAATCGAATATTCTGGTTTTGATTTCTCTTCAGAGATGGCGTGAGTAGCGGGAAAATTAAACTAAATATAAATGATCGTTATTTTATTTTTCATTACTCGTTGAAGATGAAATTGCGCGTGAAATTTAAAAAATAATATATTATCAAAAATACTTATTTCGATAGTGCGTTTGTCTGTAATTCTGGTTCAATGAACACTAGAACTCGGATTTGCTTCTAATTTATCTACCTATAATATACTTGTTTTACCAAATTTCTACTTTAGTACAAAGTACTTCATTTTTAGTACCCATAATTGAAGTGGAAACTTTTTTAGCACCTGTGTGATTTGAAACTCGATGAAATGGAAACGAGCGACACTAAAAAGAAAACACGTACATCTGTAGAAATTAGCCAGAGAGAGAGTGAGATAGATTAATCGGTGTCCTCTTTGTGCGGTGCTTCGTAGAATAAAATGTAAAATAGTTTTTAAACTTGGTAACAATATTAGAATAAATAAGCCCTACAATTATCCTACTCCTGCATTCGTCTCATTCTCTTGAAGTTTAGTTTTTTGAAGGTTTCACTTCTACCGCGGATGAACTGAACACATGTTTTTTTTACAAGATATTTTCTGTATTTAAAGTGTGTATTTCTTTTGTTTAAATTGCTTAGGATTAATCTTGATAAAAGAAAAGTCAATTTTCGTGATTTTTCAAAGGTCTGCGTTTTTTAGCTATCATGCAATTATAATCAATCCTACAATAAATTATAATATCCCTTGTTTTTTTATGGATCTATGCTAGCACATAATAATTTTATAATTTGTAGTTCAAAATCACTGATGTAAAAACCCGAGAAAGATGACGTAATATTTTTTATTTAATCTGGAAAAAAGTTAAACCTTTTACTTTCTGAAATCATTTCTAGTTTCGAAGTCTATTATTGCCTGGTCAAAGTCATTTTATAAAAAAAAATACATTTTTTATTTCATGTAAAACCATCATGAATTTGTGCAATTATAACATTATTTTTTGTTTATTATTTGTGGTTACATAGACAACACATGTCATGACGAGTCAAACGGTCAGATATATGCATAATCTATACTATATATATATATAATAATAATATTATAAAGAGGAAAGATTTGATTGTTTATTTGTTTGCATTGAATAGGCTCCGAAACTACTGAACCGATTTTAAAAATTCTTTCATCAATAGAAAGCTACATTATCAGCGAGTAACATAGGCTGTATATAATGGTAAGCTCTGTCGTTATAAAATTTGTATAAATGAAAATGTGTGACTTTCATATATTTTTGCAAGAGGGAGGAAAGGTAGGGGTAAGGTGGAAAGGTAGGGGGTTCGTGGAGGGGGAAGAGACGAGGGCGGGGGAAGGCGAGGAAGGTGGAAGGGGACGCACGGGAAAGGATAAGAAGGGAGAGTCAATTTATTTCATTGAATGGCATAGCAATGCATGCCGTGAACCAGCCAGTCAGAAATAAAGAAAAGAAAAGTTTTTTTTTTTCTTCTTTTATTTTCACATATTCATCAGGCACATAGCATTATTCGAGTTCAATGGGGCCAATGATTTTCTCCAGAGTCTGGCGAGATTCCATAATGAGGACATTTCCGGAATTGTGTAACCTGTCCCTTAAAAGGAAACCCGGTCGCCGAGAAATTTGACCGATAAGTATCTTACCAAATTGTTGCTGTCACTGTCGCTCTTACTCCCCCGAATACTGAGCGAAAGGGAAAACTGCACCTCAGCCTGAAAACACCTAAATAAAATCACTGAAGTCGAGATTTTGTATTCCCCATTTTTATCTTCCAAAACTGGACCGATTTTAAAGATTTTTTTACTAACTTGTCGCCTTAGTTCTTAATTGTCCAAACGACCATTTTAGTTTTTGTTCAATCTCCACTTTAAAATTAAAAATAAAGCATAAACAATTATAGTTAATCACTTAACTAAGAATTATTTAAACTAATGAGACCTTTACGTTTACGAAAATAACTTTATCTTTAAACATCTATCATAATTGAAAGTTTCATTGAAGTAATGAAAGAAAACCTTCTCCATTAAAAATTTAAAAATACGTAAAATTTTCTAATGGTCGTTTGGACAATTAAGAACTAGGCGACGAACTGTACTAAAAGAAAATACTCTATGTTTGTAAATTTTGTATTAAACATTTCCTAGTTTGTTTACTGAACGTCTGTTGATGCGTTCAAACAAAGCAATTTTAACGGATTTTTAAAACAAGCGACTTATCAAAAAAAGCAAAAAATACCGACACGCTGATGGTCGATATCTGTATTATATTTATTTATTTAGTAGTGTCAAAATCCAGATAGTAAATCGGGGAATACGTTTGTATGGACAAAATGCAGACCCGGGTTCTCATTTTATTTTATTTTATTTATTTGTTTTATTTTAGTAAATTGTACATTTAAGTTTACAATTTCCTAATTAATTATATCATTTCATATTTCAAACTACATTTTTCTTGTTCTATGTATCTCCTACAATACATTTTGAACTTTCCGATTGGTGCGGCCTTTAAAGTTTCTGGTAGAGTGTTGTATAACTTCATCCCTTTGTATAGTAAACTGTTCTGCGTATTCTTTTTGTCCTTTTTTTGTAGTCTGATTTCCTTGCAAGTCCTTGTATTATGTCTGTGAATGTCCTTGTTGTATATAATTTTGTTTGAGAAGTATTTTGGTAACACGTTGTTCACTATTTTATGGATAAATATCATCGTGTGCAGGGTCAACATCTGTTTCACGGTTAGCCAATTTAGTTCCTTTAACATTTTATTTACTTTTGAGAATCTATTTCGTCGAAGTATTATTCTCATTGCCCTGTTTTGGAGAATTTGAAACTTATTTTGTTCTCGTTCATTACACAGGAAAAGGATAGTTGCTCATGATGTCTGCAAAACCAGGAACTCGTCCCAACGTCAGCCTGTTGGAAGGAATACACATTGTCATGGAAGGCAAACATCATGGATGGGCCTTGCGAAGCCTTGGCCCAAAGTTCGCATGTGTTGCAGCAGTGTTAGACCAGTGTAGAATTTTCAAATTATACTTCAAAATACGTCTTGGCGGTGTCTGCCCACCAGCTGCGGATCGGGAGAGACTGGTTGAGGGAGACCTCGTGACCTCACAAGCAAAACTCTTTTGGAACATCGAAACTCAAATATTTCAAGAAAGGCTTGCAAATACCTACAATATTGGATTGATACAATAAAGATACAATATCTATTGTATTTGTTAGCCTTTCTTGAAATATTCGAGTTTGTTTATGGATAAAACTATTTATTCATATTGACTGGTTAGTGGTCGAGTTGACATCGCATTTGGGTCTCACCCAGGCGTGGTGTGTTCAATTCATCGGCTGGCTAAGTCTTCCATCACGACACAAGCAACATTTTCCGCTTTCAGTTCAAGATTTTCATTTTGTCAGATTATTCATATCCCGGGAATTGTAGTATTAAAAATAAATCATTTTTTCGATTAAAAAAAAATCGTTTTAAATTTTAAAGCAAAAAGTGCAAAAAGTGTTTTTCCTAAAATGATTAAAATCGCGCCATCTATGAAAGAGAAGATTATGAATTACTTTAAGTATCACGTAAAAGGAGTAAGAGAGATATTTTTTTATAGAATCTATTACCTATAACATATCGTAATTTTATTAGCGAGGTGATAGTATTAAAAAGAAATTTGATGGAAAAAATGCTTATTAGTATTGAATAACATGTGACAGAAAAATTCAAAATTTTATAATTAAGTACATAATTGCCTATGCACTATTATTAATACTAGTGGTCGCCCAATGGTCGAAATTCGATCATAATTGTAATGTTTTCTTATGTTTGACATCCAGTAAGACCATAGACAAATAATATTAAAGACAAACAATATTAATCTATTCTCAATTTGACCATAGACTTTAACAATAAACAATAGAGTAAAGACGCGTTTGTGTGTGTGTCAAATACATGGTAGTGTGTGTAATGTTTTTATTATTGATTTAATGTATTTTTATGCATAATTTTTAAAAAATATTAGCATTCTGCACTCCTCCTCTATATAAACTATAAGTGTGCGAAATTTCATAGTCATCCGTCCGCGCAATTTTCGTAAAAAGGGGTACAAAGTTTTGGCTTCACGTATTAATATATTGATGATGATTGATGATGATAGGTTTTGAATACTAAGCATACGTGTTATTTTTTATTATCACCTACAACTTTACGTTTATCTTACTTGTATATTTCCATGCGGACGTGACATAATCGTACACCTTAATCAGTAGGTACCAATTTTTTTAAACAGTTTTCGTGTATAACCCACCTTTCTACTTTCATGAATTCGTTTTGTTTTTCTATATTGAGTAGCAAAATCCAAGGTTGATTGATTGAAAAAAGATTTTTTTTTAATTAATTTAAACAAGACCTGTTGGTGACTGAGTTGATAAATATGTATTTTTTAATATTAGCTCCACACTCAGAAAATAATTCCCCTCGGGGCCTATGTCATCTTTGGGGATGCTAATTGGAGGGTCTTTGGTGGAAAGAAATGAGATAAAGCCATTTTTTAATTGTGCTTTTGAGATCAGTGGGGCAATTGGATTCGATTTTGAAATTCATCGGCATCTTATTAAATATGGTGGGGACAAGATAAGTGAATGTCCGTTGGCCGTATTTATTTATAATTTTCGGAACGGACAAACCCTCATTTTTACTAAATCTAGTGCCATGTTCATGATCTACTTTTTCTTTGTAAATTGAGTCCGACAATAGGTTTTGGCATACAATTTTAAACCATAATATTCCTCGCACAGGTAATATGTTAACTGACTCATATAGTAATTTTATGTCCCTTCTTTGTGCATAAACACTTTTGCTTACCAAGAGCTTAGTCAAAGAGTTTTGAATCGTTTGAATATAACCTATATTTGTCTTGCACGAGTTTCCCCAAGATGTTATTCCATATCTGATAGTGGATTCCACTAGTGACAGATAAATTATTTTTAGCGTACTAATGGGCATAAAATATTTAATTTTGTAAATTCGCCCCGCAATAGCTCTTAGGCGTTTGCAGATGTTGCTTATGTGGGTATCCCATTTCATGTGCATATCTACAGTTATCCCCAAATATACATATGTTTGTACAAGTTCAATGGTTCCGCATTTGCAGGACTGTGACGAATTGTGTATGCACTCAAATGTATGCGACTTTATTATAGGTGTGATGGTATATTTGGCATGTGGAGATCGTATATGCATTAATTTGGTTTTTTTAAATTTATTATAAGACCCGCATCATGTGACCATTTCTGTAAGGATAAGAAATCGTGCTGCATGAGTTTTATTGCAATTTCTAATTCTTCATGCGAAATAACTAGAGCCGTATCATCAGCATAAACGTAATGTTTAACAAATGTGAAGATTTTATTCATGAGTGAAAAAAAAACAAAAATTCCTTTAAAAAAACACTAACTTAAAGAATTAATTCAAATAATACAATGTTTCAGTGTTCATTTTTGGTAACAAGCTTCATGCAGGTAATATAATGTATAGCGGGATTAAGTACTGTTTATTACTTATAAGTTGCGAACATATTACATAGATGCATACTTAGTTGACACTTTGTATTAAAAATCGTATTAGTATGCATATCACAAATCCTTAATTCCTTTTATATAACTAATTAGTTTGTCCGATTGCGGTATTGAACCGAGCGTAGTACGTTTATTCCAAACTAAAACAATTTCAAGGTCAATGTTCAAATTCCACAGACAATCAAAAGCCCGTTACATTGTAATTATCGAAAAAAACTCTATATCATTAACTCAGGTACACCTCATACGTCATACGTATGTCTAGTAATGTTACATTATTTATTTATTTATTTATAAATAAACGCCCTTTTTCGGGTCTTTTACATGTATAGCATAGAAAAAACATTTTATTGTACATAACTGAACTGCCTCAATAACAATATTTTATATTTATTCAAAGATAAATTGAAGATGTCCACTGACTTGGTATAATTGTTTCCCTCCATTAGTATTCTGGGCAAAGAGGAATACATATGGTAGTTAGTCCCAGAATTTCTACACTGAAATAAATCCTGACTTCTAGTATTACGAAGTGGAATTCGGAAGCTTATCAATTCAAGTAATACCGAACAATAATAATTATCGTTCAATACAAGCTTACGGGTCCGAGTTACATAGGTACACACAGTGATTAAATAATATCAGGAAGCAAAATATCAATTTAGTTATCTGGATAAAAAATGTCTACCTACTTTTTGTTGGTAAAGTTTAGTCTATTCCCCTCCCCCCATACCCAAAATCAAGTGTATTTTTTTAGTACAAAGTATTTTGAAATTTTCAGAATATTATCTTTAAATACAGGCATAATCTTATTCAATTTTGGAAAATTAAGCATCGTGATAATGTGATAAATATGTCCAGACAGACATTAAGGTTGCAGGTCGTTTTTGACTGGCATAAAAATAATAAAGGAAGGTGTAAAAAAACATTTTTCTTATTCTTTTGTGGTATTGTTTCGCATCAGCACACAACTCATTAAATTCTTTCTGAGCTACACTAGTTTTTTTTCCCTTTTTATACTCTGCAAATCTCAAGGTTTTTATACAGATCTCCTAGTTTAGACATTGTTCCATTGTTTTAAAGCAAAACATAGGCAACGATTTACGCATGTATTCGGCGTCAAAATCGCAGACTTACTGGCGACTGGTGAGCCGAGCGGTTGTCGCAACGCGCGGGTAAATCGTTGCCTGGCAACGGTGAGTCAAAGCCACGCGCCGCTGTTTGGTTTAGAAATCGTGCGTTCCACGAAAAATAAAAACACGTAATATCTCATTATATCCCCCTCCTTGTGATATTTCGTGATTTTTTTCCGAACCCCACCCCTCTTTGGAGCCTCACGTGATTAATGGACGACCCCTAATAATAGAGGATCTGGATTCGAATCCCAGTTACGACCGACCCTGATCCATTTCATTGAGAGTTGTTGATATTAATAAATTCGTCAATGATTAATGCAATGACGTTTGATTATAAGTTTCAATAAAATTTAACGAAATATTAATTTCTCCTCCATGGAACATTCACGAGGGCAGAATATTATGCATTTTTTCTGAACCTATTTTGAACATTTTACGTCAACATTCCGAACTCTGTGCAAAGCCGAGTACGTGCCGCTAGTATTATATAACTGGATATACCAAATTAGTATTTACAAAAGCAATGCACGTTTCTCAACAACCCACATTCAATTCGTTAGAAAAATTAGGTCCCACCACCGAAGAGACAAATCTATAGAAATGTCTTGGGGGCGTTTCCGTTTGCTCGAAGTAAACTGAATTTTTCCTTACTTCTGGTGAAACTGATCAAATATTTTCAAACTCAGAAATACTTTTTTGAACAAATAATCAATTCCGTTGGCCTGTCTGGGTCCTAGGAGTCGAAAGGTCTTTTTTAATCTGACGAACATCGGTATAGGTACAACAAATCGCTATAGGTACCGTCAGTGTTGCCCTGGTGAAAGGGCACCTTTCGGTATCAAACAGGCGTCGCTTAAATGTTTGGTGACTAAATCTAAATATCCAAACACTTCCCAACCTTCCTCTTCCCCATCTCCTTCCCTTCCTAAATCCCTCAGCCTCACAACATTAGATGAACGTCGTGATAAAATCAAACAAATTTATTTCATTATAAACCACTATGTGGAATCTTCCCTCTTGGCCATAATCAAAATTAATATCAATCACCGTATACTAAGAAACCCTGAAACTTTTCATATTCCTTTCCAAAGAACCAACTTAACCTTCTCCCAACCTCTTGTGCGAATTTGTCCACTATAACTTTGTTGTCTTCAAAAACCATTACGAAGACGTAGAAATAATTAAAATTAAATTAAATTACCGCCAAAGGTAACCCCATCGTGGTATCCCATTACGTCCCCTTCGTCGTGACGAGTGGGGGGCGCTAGAAATAAAAATGTTCCCAAAGTGGGTGACGGGCAAAAAAAGGTTGAGAATCTATGATTTAAAATAATATGTAGTATATTTGCGGCACGTTCTAGAGTGGAAGATAGACAGAGGAGCAGCTGGGACCTTTCTGAGGTAATCAAAATAAAATTTTAAAAATGTTTCATCTCTTGGGCTTTTATGTTCAGTGGTGCGTAGTCACCTAAAAAATAATATAAATAATAACTAATAACCAGTAATAAGAATAAGAAAATAATCAGTGTAGAGTTCATTAGACTTTCATTTCCAATCCGGTATGAATCTCGTTCAGTTCAAATGCAAATCTGGTTTATCAAGTTATAGGTCGGTACTTCATGACTCTGCCGCGGAGAGTTCATTCGTAACCTCCCTTTCTGACACATGCTTCATTCATGAGAAAGAGGGAGAGGTTATAACGGAGCTATCAGCGGTAATCGTTCCTACTCTCACCAAAGTAATAGTCCGTTTTAAAATGTTGAAACATAATTTATTACTCTAAAATGTTTTTTTGGTACGTGCTGCTTTTCATTATTCTGTAAAATAACTTGTACAATACTAAGAACGGGTTGTTTCATAGAATTTGAACAATATTATTCATCAAATTTCAAAGTTAAATTTCTGTTATTCTTTCATCATGGGCCGTTTGTTTCACAGTACTTGAATAGTAACAGAACTTGAATAGGACTTTCACAGAATTTTAATTTTGATAAATAGTTCGAATTCTGCCTAAATACCCCGTCCCTAGGCCGGTATATCACTTGCCCATTACTCTAGCTAAAGCCTCGATTATATTGAGCAAGTTAAAAAGCGGGCGAATTGGCGAGTGCGATTGTGATGATTACACATAAAACTTTCCACACGCTCAATAGCGAACTAGCTAGCGAGTTAAGCGATCTAAAATAATGACTCCCGGGCGAACTAATTCTGTTGACATTTTGTAGAAAACTGAGATATTCGCAGTTAGCTCACCGCTATTAGCTACTTGCCGGCTAGTTTCTTGTAAACTCGCTCAGTATAATCGAGGCTTAACAAATTGTACAACGAATAATTCAGATCAAGCAGTAGTTTGACAGTTACGAAATAAGCTGTTGGCGGGCCGCCATCTTGCTATCCGCCGCACACGCTAGAAAGAAGCCCTCTTTCAACTTTTTTCGTAGATTGTTCACAATCTGCTAGTTACCTAGTAATATGATTACACTGAGCGAATTTACTAGCAGATAGTGAATTCGCCGGTTAGTAGCTTGTAAACTCGCTCAATTAATCGAGGTTTTAGTACCTAATAAACTTTATCGAAAATTGACCCAATAATTAAACCCGCGTTAAAATAAAAAGATGTCACTAATATGTAATTGAACATTCAAAAATCGTGATGACAGTTTGCTTTTGCAAAGAACACGTTCCTCTATTAAAATTATAGACACGCGATATTATTGCGATTATGTGATAGGCTCCCAACAAGATTGTCTTAAAATACAAGCTGATGTACTATCTGGAAGATCATTGACAAACAGATTAGATTTCAATACAAAAATTGTGTCACAATACACAACATACAACTCGTTTTCAAAATACTATAGTTTACAATAAAATTATAAGATAATGGGCGAAACACGTGTAAAATCCGAAAAGTATCTCGGTGTCGTATTTGATCCGGAACAGATATTTTATGACCATATATCGCAGCTAACCTAGTCTTGCCACAAACTTCTTGTGTTCATCACCCAGACATGCAAGCAGTTTAATAACCAAGAAGCCATACTAGCATTGTTCAATGGCATACTAAGAAGCAAGCTGGAATACGCGAGCGATGTTTGGCCACCATACCACCGGAAGTACATTCATGTGTTGGAGCAAATCCAGAAAAAAATCCCCAGGTATGTCTATATATATATGCGGACGCACGGAACCTCTCCAAGGTTCATGCATCGTATTGACTTACTTGGGAAACTGATTCTGTGAGACTGAAAACTAGGCGGAAAGCAAATCTAGCTATTATGTCTTTCAAAATTTGGAATAATTTTATCGACAGCCTATTCCTCTTGGGATGCTGAGATTTATATATGTACCAGACAACTACAGCCGAAGTCGATACCATGATCTGTTCAGAGTACCGAACAGCAGTACCAACGTCCTGGCAAAGCACAGCATGACGAAGAAAGTTGTGCTGTTAAATGTATTTGCGAACGATTTGATTGTGGGTGACTGTTCTTTAAAAGCTTTAAAACTATTTTTTGAAGCGTCACCTGTCTAAATGCTGATATGGTGACTAAATTGTAATGTAATCGGAATTACATTGATATTGTTTACATTGTACAATATTTATTATATTGTACAATAATTTAAAAATAATATTAACAGCCTAGGGAGGAAAAAGAGCAACTTATATACCGGCCCAAAATTAAGCCGCCACCGTCCGAATTTCTACCGATTTCTTGCAAATCTCCCTTGAACGTTTGAAGTTTTTCAGCTCTTAAAAAAATATATGTTATTTTTGAGGATAATATCTATACAATCCCCATTCCGAAACGTAAATTATATGAAATTCCCTCGATAGAAAAAATCGCAAAGTGTGCTCCGAAAATTTTTATATACAAGCCTATCTTTATTATTTAACAAGTTATATGTATGAAAAAATTTACAGTGTATCTTTGAACGTTATTTTAGACAACCCCCACGAGATTTTTGCTCTATTCTAAACGAGTCATGTTTTATTAAACATTTTTACAATTTTTGCTTCAATTTTATCGCTTGAAATATTAGCACGCTCTCTCCAACATTCGTAATTACATATCTCTTCATCTTCTTCTTTTTGAGCCTGGAAGCGTCACCTTAAGTAGTTAGGTAACTAAAAACTATGTAGGTATTACAATGACACGATAAAGGTTTATATTTCAACTAACTCGTTCCCGGCATGCGTTGCAATACCATATTCAAAGAAATAAATTGTTTCTCCCTGCATATCCTTTCCGGTGCGTCCCCGTTTCCTCCCGCATCCCCTTTCCCTCCTGCGTACCCCTTCCACCTTCCCTGCTTTCCCTCTCCCCCCTCCCGCTCCCCCTTCCTGCCAACTCCCCTCCCGCGTTCAATATATTCAGTCCCAGTACAGTACATTCAGTTATCAATATCAATCAGCTCGCGTGCTACCTACTACATTTTTTTAATTCAAATTATCATTTTCATGTATTACAAATACTCAATTTCGTTTTCAAAAATTTTTGCAAACCATTGTTTTGCAAAATGTCATTCTCAAATTTTTGAGAGTTTGCACGAATTTTTGTGATGATTAAAAAACTTTTCAGATGTATTGTTATGTGGTTGTAATAATCCAGAAACCTTCGAGAAGGTATTTTGAAAGTTTCAAACATTTCCTATGCTCAATATGGCAATATACAATACAAAACACATTTTGATTTTTATATATACAGATAATCACTTTTTTAAATACAGGATACCAATGATTGAGGATCATATTAAAGAAATGCAGGCTTGATTGGAAACCATCGAAAAAGCATTTGATTTTTATATATACAGATAATCACTTTTTTAAATACAGGATACCAATGATTGAGGATCATATTAAAGAAATGCAGGCTTGATTGGAAACCATCGAAAAAGCATTTGATTTTTATATATACAGATAATCACTTTTTTAAATACAGGATACCAATGATTGAGGATCATATTAAAGAAATGCAGGCTTGATTGGAAACCATCGAAAAAGCATTTGATTTTTATATATACAGATAATCACTTTTTTAAATACAGGATACCAATGATTGAGGATCATATTAAAGAAATGCAGGCTTGATTGGAAACCATCGAAAAAGCATTTGATTTTTATATATACAGATAATCACTTTTTTAAATACAGGATACCAATGATTGAGGATCATATTAAAGAAATGCAGGCTTGATTGGAAACCATCGAAAAAGCATTTGATTTTTATATATACAGATAATCACTTTTTTAAATACAGGATACCAATGATTGAGGATCATATTAAAGAAATGCAGGCTTGATTGGAAACCATCGAAAAAGCATTTGATTTTTATATATACAGATAATCACTTTTTTAAATACAGGATACCAATGATTGAGGATCATATTAAAGAAATGCAGGCTTGATTGGAAACCATCGAAAAAGCATTTGATTTTTATATATACAGATAATCACTTTTTTAAATACAGGATACCAATGATTGAGGATCATATTAAAGAAATGCAGGCTTGATTGGAAACCATCGAAAAAGCATTTGATTTTTATATATACAGATAATCACTTTTTTAAATACAGGATACCAATGATTGAGGATCATATTAAAGAAATGCAGGCTTGATTGGAAACCATCGAAAAAGCATTTGATTTTTATATATACAGATAATCACTTTTTTAAATACAGGATACCAATGATTGAGGATCATATTAAAGAAATGCAGGCTTGATTGGAAACCATCGAAAAAGCATTGTCTTTTTATATTAGTTTTATTAATATGCATATTCCCAACTGTCCATTGCCTGACTACGTCATCCCCAAATAGAGTATTTTGTGAGGCTGAAGGGAGTAGGGATGGGTTGGGAAGTATCTGGTTATTCAGATCTGGTCACCAAACATAGCTAAAGCCATCTAATCTGAATAGCGGTCTCGTTGGTGATTAATACCAACTTGTATTTTTTCACCGAAAATATTTAATATTCATTATTTATTTTTATTATAATTATTATAAGTTAAAATATACTAGTGTAGTCACAGCGTAGTAATAAATGTAGGATATGGAAGCTGAAAGTATTAATAAAAAAAAAATTTGCCTTGGGATCGTCTTCCGAAAACACACAAAAAAGGTAAATTTTAGAGACGCAGACGATGGGAAATTTACGAATGAACACCGTTAGTAAACGATCAATCTATCAATCTGTCAAACAATTAAACAAAGAATTGCGCGTTTCATGTAGAATAAAAAAAGAAAAAAAAATTGTGTGCAGTTCACACGTGGTAGAAGTGAAACCTTTAGAAAACTAAGGTAGACAAGAGTGGGGAGGCTACGAAGCACCGCACAAAGAGAGCGATTAGTTTATTTCATTCTCTGGCAGGCTAAATCCTGTAGATGTATGTGTTTGTCTCTTTTTAGTGTAGCTTTTTCGTTTCATCGAGTTTCAAATCACTACGGCGCTAAATATCAAAAATTGCGGGCAGCTACCTACTTTATAGCTAATCTAAATTGTTCCCAAACAATTTTTAAATAAATTTCAAAGCAAATCAAGTTCTAGAGTTCATTGAACTTGAGTTGCAGTCAAGAGACAAACAATCGAAATGACTATTTTTATATTTATATGAATCATGTTTCGTAATTTAATTTCCTGAAGTACAAAGTGAGATTATTTATAAGCGAAACAAATCCATGTAAATTGCAGAATGATGTAGATAATGAGTAGGTACCTTACTACAATTACTTTCTTATTTTATGTTTACAGTCTCCGGGGATTTCCACGTGTGTTCTCATTTATTGTAACAGGTGAACCAAGAGGCAAGAGGAAAGATGCGAGAGGCAAGAAACAAGAACACTCAGGGCCGAATTAAGCGTTGTGGAGGCCCCAAGGCAGTTAGCCTCTCAGGCCTCGACCATATTCTGTCAGTAGCTCAGAATATTTCCGCTTTGCAATAATTTTAAAATAAATGGAATATTTATAAACTTATTCGAAAACTAAAAACTGTTTTAGAAAGGTAATGAAATACGCTTTCAAATTGGATTGTTAGAAATATCTATGTAATTTTTAAAATATAAAATTTTGAAAACAAACCTTAAAAAGTTTTAAAAGTGGCACACCTTACGTTTTTACCAAGTAAAATTACTGGTAACGAAAGAAAATAAAACACACACATATTTTATCAGAGTATTGTAAACTAACCATGCTGGTAAGGGAGATAAAACGGTTTCTACGTATATGCGTTGTTCCGAAAAGCGAACAAATTAGCCTGAGGGGTTAATACACAAATCCACATACTAACGCATTATGCAGTCAATAACCAGCAAAACTGTAAATTATCTATTTCCTCAAAACGGGTAGCTAAAATCCAATTTAAAAAAATACCGCGACAGTAAATAGCAATTGGGGTAACGAAAATCGCCAATTTTAACTCGCAATTCGAACTCTAGGTAGAGAGTTAAAAATTCTGAAATCTATGTATTTTTTTTTCATTAAGTAATAATAATTAAATAAAAAAAATTACACAGGCCAACAAAAAAAATGTTTGTGAAAACTTTTTAAACAAATTTACCAAAACCTTATGTAATTTTGAATTCTGAAACCGTATTTCACAGCAGTTTCTTTTATCACCCACCATTTTTTCGGAATATGAGATCATATTGTGAAAAATCGAAAGATTTACTATTTCAAAAAATAGGGAAAATTTGATCTATAAAAATTAAAAGTTTTTAAAATTGGTTATGTTTTGCTTACAATCATGTTTAATTGCTTAAATTTGAATATTAGATGCTCATTTTATTCTCTGTAAAGTTTTTTGCGTAGCTTTTTCGCCGATGTGATGCGTTTTGTTGTTCTCTGTGAAAGTGACCAACAGTAATCACTCATCATCCACCGTCCCTGGTATCGTTTCTCCATCTCCATCGATGAAACCGTTCCCCTTACTCTTTACTCAAATCACCTAAATTTTCCGGAAAAAAGTCAAGATGGCTGTGCAAGAAGTGGACTTTAAGGCTCATCGGGCATATTTAATAGTGAAATGTGAAAAATTGGTGGGTGATACGACTTTTTTATAATTATTTTCGTAATCAGGACACCAAATTACGCAGGAATTAGTAAAAATTATCAAAAAAGTTTTTCACTGTTGGCCTGTGTTATTATTACCTCATAAAAATATAAGCGTAAACTACTAAAAAAATGTGTTTTTTCACTAGAAATGTATGAGCGCATATAAATATACCATTTTATCGCAAAAATTATCTCTGACAATTTTCATTGATTGTCTTTTTTAATCTATATACGTAGCGATAAACAATCTTATTCTTATTATAAGGTTCACTAAGACTACATAATTTTTGGCTTGTGGCCTCCTCGTAAGGGGCGGCCTGTTATGTGAATGTTTAAGTACACATGAATGATGAATGTTAAAAAAGTGTGTTCACCATATCTAATCTTTCACCATATTTAATGTTTTCTTTTCTAAGGGCTATTTTTTTGTTGTTTTCACGTTTGAAAAACATGTACCTAATGCTTTTTCACAACTTTTAATCCACTTCCGCATAGACTTCCTCAAGACAGAAGACAGCAGACCCGTGGGCAATTTCGCACTGATGACTTACGATAAGTACAGCACTGGGAACATTACTTCTCCGAGGAAATAGAAAGTCCGATCGTGCCCAGATTCCCTCACAAGACTGAAGCTTTGCTGAGTTTGCTCCGAGGTGAGTTTACTTTTTCCTCCGCGGCGCTAAGGTCGCCTGTCACTGCTACTTTCGTTGGCGGCAAATGCAAACTGATTTCCATCTTTGTTTTCCGTTATCGTCGAGTTAGTCCGTTGTCGACCGTCGTGCGCGCTCTTTCGAACTTGCCGGTATACGGTTGTTTTTTTTTAAATTCGCCTTACAAGAAAAACAAATTCTAACTGGTAAGTTTTTTAAAATATTATACATTAATTAATCATTTTCTAAGCTGTCGTTTAGCATATTTTTAACGAAATTTTAATTACCCGGTTATAAAGTGATCCAAATAATTTACTTATGTCATGTATGTAATTAAAATAATGATTTGCCTAAATATATAAACCAGTTTGTAGCCGAGTGGTTCAAAGCTTAGAAGCTGTAACTGGCAAGCAAGTGACTGTTTTGGCCTTTTATTATGGAAGTTGAAAGAATTTTACTTTATTTAAAAATTATATGCATTTATGATAGCGGGCTTATTAATAACTAGAGACACTGATTAATAGCTTTAATTTTGCGTTTTCATTGCGTTTATAGCTAAATAGGATAACGTCAAGGAATGTCGGCAAGAGGGAAAAAACAATTAAATTAGCAAAATTACTTAAAACATGTTTATTGTATTATTGATTGAAACTCACATGGCACATGTTTCTACAGTAGAGTGTGCCACGTTCGTTCTACGATCTGTCAATACAAGATTATAGCGACTAAAAAATCTTTCTGCGTCAACACTATTCACAGGGGCCCACACAGTCATCAGAGCTGCCTCAGCAAATTTTTTGTGAACGATTTTTACAGCTTTATTTAGCTGAATTATTTCTACAGTGACTCCATCTCTCACTTGCTCTACAAGCCGTCTTTAAAAATAGCTGTTACCTTCCAGGAATTTACTGTCATCAACAGATTTGAATGTTGGTGCAAGCCTACTTTTACTTGCTAAAAGAATAGCGTTTGATCGCTGGACATTCTGACCTACAATCGCAGGATTGAACATTTTACCTGCGTGCTCAAGAAATAGATTAGTGCTGTTGTATTGACGGTTCAGCATGTCAGATGCCAGTTTCACAGAACTCTTCTGACAACTCTCTCTTGTTTGGGTTTTTATTTGGGAAGACAACCTGTTTCTTTACCTCCTGCACAGCCTTTGGTTTTGGCAGGGAAAACACCGTCACTCAAAAAACCCGAACTTTGTACTTTAGCTCGCATTACTGAAAAGTTCGCATGTTGTTGAGTTTTGTCGTAAAAATCGCTGCTATTTCGCGTTTTAACGTATTTATCGCTAAAAACACCATTTATCGCTTTAATTAGCGAAAATATCATTAATGCTATAAATCAGTGTTTCTACTAATAACCTAGCAATATTGTTTGATAAGTTGTCTTCCCACTCCCACCATTAAAAGTTTTAAATAAATATTGTGAAAAATTAATATTGCCGGTGCAATAAGGAAGGGCGGGTTTTCTTTGTAAGCTCTGCTTGAGAGGTATGTATTTGTCATGGATCTAGGGGGGGCAAACCGGGGCGCCTGCCCCGGACGGCAGTTTTAGGGGGCGCCAAAATCGTAATTTATATGAATGATTGAGAAGAAAAAAAACTTGATTCACATTCACAAGCGTCTGGCATCCAGCGCACGTTGTTCTATCGATTATTCATTTGATTTTAAAACGCCCAGTTGGATTATGAATCCTAAGTCGATTTTAAACGCGTGCATAGTGTACGTCGAAGGTTCTCAATGTGGGCGATAACACCCCCCCTGTTAATTTTTGCTATTGTATGTTTTGTTATCTGTTATTTATATTGATATTAAATAATTAGAGTCCAGTAAATACCTTAAATTAAATTAAATAATTGAAGTAATGATAACAACAGGCCTTATTTGCAGTATCAGTTTTTAATCTAAACTAAATATTTATGAGTAAATAATTAAAAGAATTCAGTCCTTATCTAATATTGAAAATACAATTATTTGAATTATTAATCAATCTTTACTAATATTACAAATGTGAAACTGCGTGTGTTTGTTTGTTACGCTTTCACGCATAAAACGATAAAACGATTTTTAAAATTTTTTCACCAATAGAAAGCTAAATTATATGCGAGCACTATAGGCTGTATATAATGGTAAGCTCTGGCATTATGAAATTATAAATATTAATATATTTTATTTATCACACGTTTTCTGTCCCTAAGAAAAGCGAGTCAATGCTAAGCAAAACAAATCGTTGCCCTGGAAAACAAATCGTTGCCGTGGAAACGATGTTGATATATTTATGGGAAATTTTTTAGGAAGAAACAATTTCTTTATTCAATGGCATAGCAAAGCACGCCGGTTATCAGCTAGTATGTCTATAAAGAGTGTTACATAACAGTATTAGTGTAAATATTAGTTAACAGATGATTTCAAACAAATTCAATACAATATTGAATCATATTTTGAATTAAGATTGAATCAATATTGTATTTTTACGCCTTTCTTCAAAGAATTAGATTTTTATAGGAACAAAACTATTTCTTCAAATTCATTCTGCGTGTTTATGGGCGCAAACCAACAATAATCATGTATTTGATGGTCCGACGCTCTGTAGGGAACCCGCTTGCACAGCGCGGGTGTAAACTGTGCGACCTAAAGTTTAAGTTTAGACTTACGGAATTCAATACTTCGTTTGTGTGAAAGCACTATGAAACCATACATGATTTTACTTCAATCATTTATTTATTTATTTATACAGGGTTTTACAGATGTTCGCACTTACATGAGAACAATCAAAAACTCAGTTATTACACAATTACAAAAATCTACAATTACATACAATTAAATACAGATACGTACAATTATAAAAATAAAAACATTTACAAAAACAATCACAAATAAAAGTACAGAATTATATACAAGCTCACTCAAGTAACACCTTACAATGAGTGGCAAGAGACATAAGATATTCGCGAGGCATAGAGAGACACAATATAATTAGTTAGTATTTTTTAACAGCGCCAGAACTTTTTTTTTAATCCGTATAAATTATCGACAAAAATATTCACTTCAGCGCGCTATATCTGTTATATAGTCGACACATCTGGGTCAGAGGGCTAAAGTAGGCGATATTATTTTTAAATGTATTGTTAGCGTCAGCGTGCGTGCTGATGCTATCGGCAGGGTTGGAGAAAGCTCCCACATATTTAATACAAATTAGTTGCTGTATCTGCCCCAAATAAAAACTAGCTCAGGTTCGGTGCAAGCAGGGTTTCTTTTAACCTCAAGGCTAGTGCTTGTGGTTCGGAACTTCACGCTTCTCCATCCCCCCAGGGCCTCTCTCGACAAGCAAAACACGGTAGGTTATCACATAAATAGTTTATTCAATTCTAGGAGACACAATAATACATAAGAGGAACGATCCTAGCTGAAAGTTAGTTTGAACGTCAGTCTCTGCTCTCTACACGCGTGGTTAGGGCTAAAACATTATTTGCACACAAAGGGTAACATGGTAATTGACTCACGTTTGGTTTATGGGCCAACAGCGGCTTTACGCGCTTGTTCTCCCGGTCTCAGCAGCGTCCAAGCGGACACCGGAAGTGCACAACCGGCGAAACTGAACTTGTGTCGCACATGTTCGCGCGGGACGTGGGCCCGGGAAGCTCGCTTGCTGAAGACTGGGGGGCTTGCCGGCGAGATGCTCTAGCGTCTCGTCCGTGGGTCGCGGGAGGGGTGATGCGCCTGCGCATTACCGTCCCGTGGTGCAACAGTATTTTAGGGCTCGATTCGCTGACTGTCGAAACATGACGGTACTTAAGACTCGATTCCTTATTCTTGTAACGTAACACTTCCCCCCTCGCCGCAATAAAAGCGACGTGGCAATGGAGCTGTAGGGCTAATAAATCCTCTTACCTTTTCAGCACTTGTGCCAAAAACATTTAAGAGAAACGAGGAGAGAGAGAGAGAGAGAGATTCCTAGCTGGAGAATAGTTATGAACAGAACACAAAAGAGATGATACATGGTGTAACAAGGAATTGTCAATAAATGTATATAAAGGCAGTGGCATACATAAATACAGTTGCAAAGAACAAGGATCTGTTGAAGAAAGGTACAAGGGTTATGCAGTGATAGAAAAAAAAAACTCTACAATTGTATCATTGGTCTGTGAGCTAATGTTTGCGAACGTGGTTTGCGTAGGATGTCTGGGGTGGTTGAACGTTTCACTGAAGTTACAAGGTTACTTTGTCACAGTAACCTGGCCCATTTGAGATTACACTCAAGGGACACTAGGGCCTTTAAGAAAATACGAGGAAGAGAACACATGATGAGGCTTCTAGGTGGTGTGGAGAGTTCTACCTGTCACAGAGGTCGAAAGGGTAACTGCTTCCGGATCCTGTGGGTGAGCCAGTACGAAACCATTGAAGTACTGGAGAGTGGAATCGTAATTGGTGGTTGGTACACTGGTTTTTGTATGTAGTGGGATTGTTTTGTGAACAATCGTTGGTATTGTTATTTGCGCAAGGGCACAGGAGCATCAGCACAATGGCAGTAGGGCATTTGCATTATGCAGCAGGAACATTTGCATAATGGCAGCAGAAACATTTGCACAAGGGCAACAGGAACATTTGTATTATGCAGCAGGAATATTTGCATAATGGCAGCAGAGCATTTGCATTATGCAGCAGGAACATTTGCATAATGGCAGCAGGAACATTTGCACAAGGGCAACAGGAACATTTGTATTATGCAGCAGGAATATTTGCATAATGGCAGCAGAGCATTTGCATTATGCAGCAGGAACATTTGCATAATGGCAGCAGAGCATTTGCACAAGGGCAACAGGAACATTTGTATTATGCAGCAGGAACATTTGCATAATGGCAGCAGGAACATTTGCACAAGGGCAACAGGAACAGGAACCAACCTAGAGCTGGCGTGCTCGGGTTTGTTTTGAGTGTCGGTTCTTTGTGGTGATACAATTCGCAACTACACGCACGACTCACACTAGGTTATGTTAGATGCGGTCGGGTGCTTTTGGTACGCAGGGATTGAAGGCAAGGGACCTCCGTGACGGTAGCGAGGGCAGCATGAAGAGGCGCAGATGTAGATAGGGTGCAGAGCTGCTGGTTTTTTTTTTTTAATCCGGCAAAAATTATTATTAGAACAAAATTCTTGAAGTTTACCTGCCTAGTAGACCAATGATGAAAAAAGTTTGGAGAGAAACAAGTGTGCATGTTGAGAAAAAGTTGGATTTGTTTGGCGTGTAGAGAGAGAGACGGAGAGAGAGCTAACTAAATGTGGCTAATTCCTAATACATGTTACAAAGGTACGTATTCAAGGACAGGTTCTGTGTAACCCCTTTTGGTTTTTTTTTTTTTACCAAATACATTTCCAAGAATACGTGGTTGAGGGATTGTACGTATAACAAAATTCCCCATTCGAAAGAAGTTGGTCTTCCATGACCTATGCTCACGTCTATACGGTAGCATTTTTTCTACTTTCGAAAAACAAAACATTGCGTACAAGATTAGTTATAACAAAGTGGGAAAGGAGTAGGAAGTTGAAAGGATCCGCGTATGAAGATTGTCCCATTTGACAAACGAAACGCCAAGTGCGTAACGCATATATCCCCATTCACGGATAATTTCGAGGAAGGGGGAGGGTGATAATTGGGAACATTTGAACGAAGAAAACTGCTGGGGACTCGGCTATTTCCGAAATTCGACCTCTGGGTGGAGGTGAAACAAGGTCTACAGCAGTCATCCTGGCACATTACAATAGTGACAACTGGGAAAGGAGTAGGAAGTTGAAAGGATCCGCGTATGAAGATTGTCCCATTTGACAAACGAAACGCCAAGTGCGTAACGCATATATCCCCATTCACGGATAATTTCGAGGAAGGGGAGGGGTGATAGTTGGGAACATTTGAACGAAAAAAACTGCTGGGGACTCGGCTATTTCCGAAATTCGACCTCTGGGTGGAGGTGAAACAAGGTCTACAGCAGTCATCCTGGCACATTACAATAATATTTGGTAGTGTTGGACAAAAGAATACACTGACATAAAAGTCTAATCCTCTACGTGTATTGGGCAGAAGATTAGGGGTCGTTTTATTCTCCTACTTGTTTGCGAGAAATGACAGACCCTTGCTCAAATCTCACAAACCTGGGGATTTTCTTTGTTCGTCTCCCAGACAACGAGTTAGGTATTTTTGTGTCCATCAACTTAACTCCCACGACACGATGCCCCATAATCATGAGTGAAGCGTATGATTAGTCCTTTTGAGATAGTAGATAGTTCCTGGGTTCTTGTGACAGGAAGTCCACGGGCATATTAATGATTACAAAAAAGGGGTGTGGACTACATTGAGTAGTTCACACATAAAGGTTTGATATTATTTCGTTCGCACGATTCATGGTGAGTATTATAACGTCTTCACGTATAGCGTACAAGATTGCAAAATCAAAAGATTTGCAAGTAAGTTTTATAACGTCTTCACGGATAACAATGAACGAATTACAACTGGGTTGCCCAGTATTGAAGGGAGGTGCAAAAGACTAGGTATTTATGACATTTCTGACAAAAACCCACAGAGTAATTATAACGGGCTCCCCGTATCGCATTTAGTAGATATTCTGAGATTCCCATCTATGACGGCAGATTTTATAAGGTTCCCACCTATGATGGCAACAAAGGTTAACGTTCATATAAAGGTACCTATTCAATACAGACGGCGAGACATACTGATGTACTTAGTACAACAATACCGTAGCATAATAAATCCATATTAGCGTACGTTAAAGACTTGCACAAAGGCAAAAACATATTTGAAGATCTGGCCAAGATTTTATACTTCAACAATTAAGGGACAAAAAAAATTCTGGCGTGCTGATGGAATGTGAATTTCATCTAAGCTTACCGCAAAAGAGATCCTTTGTGGTACAACCCTTTTGGTTACGCACAGAGTATCGTATCGTGATGGTACAACTTTTGTTGTACTTACACGTACGATGGTAGCAACAATACAAGACATGCGCTTATCGTTGTTTGACAAGGAAAATTATTTACATTGGTCCGATTTGAGTGTTTAAGACCTTCTAGGTTTTACTTACTTAAACAGACTGCGATGGACACACCTTGGTGTTATGAAAATTATAATAATGGGATGGGTTGTTCACAGGGTGGTTCACTTGGAGACCTGGCTTCTTGTTGTGACCTCGTACTTTGCACGTGATAAGTCACAACAAGGCAACCCCAAAATTTCAGTTTGAGCAGTTGAGACCCAGGGTGACTCAATGTTGCTGAAATGTTGTAAAAAAATTTATCGTTAATGAAGAGGCACGTTGAAAGTTGTCCCTTTTATAACGATACTTTCCAGACTCCACATCCAGTTCTGGGGAGAGCTAGAGCAATTTGGGTTATTTATTGAGCGCCATTCTATTTTCTTAAAAAACAGAAAAAAACTTAGAACGGGTAGCAAACATCTGATACCGCCGTGGGTTTACACAGGTTTGCTTACCTAATTTAACTACATATGACATAAGGGTTAGATGCACTTTGGCGAGGACCCGATATTTAATGTACAAAAAAGATTTTTCTAACATTTAGAAAGGGGTGACGAGGTATGACATGATGATGTGAAAATATGATGCTGCTAGTTGTGACGATGCACAAAACCTTGGGCACGTAGTCTCTGACTACTTGCAGTAAGCCACAGGGAATTCCTTTCTCCGAAGTGATCAATTTCAGGTAGAGGTGTGCATGCTTAGAAAAACGATGTTTCCAAGGTTTGACACCTGGGGCAGCAATTAGAGGCGAATGACTGATGATGACGAGATATTTATACAAACAAAAATAAAATAAAATAAAATGAAACGAAACCACAAGGGAGAATTATAATTTCTTCCATGACTTTGGCTACAGTTGACACCACTGTGCCAGAGCTAGAAAGGTTTCGTTTGAGTGTCCCAATGAGTGACAATCGTTTACGAGAGGCCGCTCATTAGTGACGAAACAAAAGGGTTGACTTCCATAGTGATCCATGTCACGGTGTAGACGAATGGTTGCTAGGAGTCAAGGAATAACCGTTGGGGTTATACGGGCGTGGCAATGGAGTTTGTTTCCATGTTACCACTTTTTACAATGTCCTTTATATGGTAGTTACCTATGTGTTTACCAGAGATGTCGGACAATCGGTAAACCAGGTCTGAGATTTTCTTTAGGACTTTCGTCTTTACAAAACGGGGTGCCAATTTGGCAGAGAAGTACAGCGCACCTTGTGACAGAGTGTTGTTTCTCCTCCAGACGATGTCTTCTTCCTTGAATGTGACGTGCTTCCTGATGTACTTTTTGTTGTAGAAAGAAGCATATTGAATAAGGCATTTTTTGGATTTATTCCTGGGAGAAATCTTTCTACTTCTCAGGGCCTGTAGTAGTTCTTCCTTTTTTGACGTAGAAATGTGGGGGATTATACCCAGCGTGACTTGAGGGACTTCCATAGTGTATAGGGTCGTGTCAGGGTGACCTTACGTTGGGAGAAAAACGAGAACTCGACTCTTTATCCGTAATTGGAAAGAAATTTTGCCAGGGATTGACCACTGGGGACGTATATATATTTTTTTTTTACAAAATGCTTCTGCGAAAAAACGCGTATTTGTAAGTGTTTGGGTTATTTGAAAATTTGGGCAGAGGTTTGCCTCTGGCCACGTGCTTTTTAGGAAAAATCCAAGCGTTTTGGAAAAAAAAATTCGAAAATTAAAAAATCGAAAAAAGGAAAAAATCGGAAAAATTTTCAGAGTCCGAAACTGGAGAAAATTTGAGCAGCGATTTTCCTCTGGCCATGCGTTTTTAAGAAAAAATCCAAGCGTTTTGGAAAAAAATTTCGAAAATTAAAAAAATCGAAAAAAGGAAAAAATCGAAAAAATTTTCAGAGTCCGAAACTGGAGAAAATTTGAGCAGCGATTTTCCTCTGGCCATGCGTTTTTAAGAAAAAATCCAAGCGTTTTGGAAAAAAAAAATTTCGAAAATTAAAAAAATCGAAAAAAGGAAAAAATCGGAAAAATTTTCAGAGTCCGAAACTGGAGAAAATTTGAGCAGCGATTTTCCTCTGGCCATGCGTTTTTAAGAAAAAATCCAAGCGTTTTGGAAAAAAAAATTTCGAAAATTAAAAAATCGAAAAAAGGAAAAAATCGAAAAAATTTTCAGAGTCCGAAACTGGAGAAAATTTGAGCAGCGATTTTCCTCTGGCCATGCGTTTTTAAGAAAAACTCCAAGCGTTTTGGAAAAAAATTTCGAAAATTAAAAAATCGCAAAAAAGGAAAAAATCGGAAAAATTTTCAGAGTCCGAAACTGGAGAAAATTTGAGCAGCGATTTTCCTCTGGCCATGCGTTTTTAAGAAAAAATCCAAGCGTTTTGGAAAAAAAAATTTCGAAAATTAAAAAAATCGAAAAAAGGAAAAAATCGGAAAAATTTTCAGAGTCCGAAACTGGAGAAAATTTGAGCAGCGATTTTCCTCTGGCCATGCGTTTTTAAGAAAAACTCCAAGCGTTTTGGAAAAAAAAAAAAATTTCGAAAATTAAAAAAATCGAAAAAAAGGAAAAATCGAAAAAATTTTCAGAGTCCGAAACTGGAGAAAATTTGGGCAGCGATTTTCCTCTGTCCATGCGTTTTTAAGAAAAAATCCAAGCGTTTTGGAAAAAAATTTCGAAAATTAAAAAAATCGAAAAAAGGAAAAATCGAAAAAAAATTTTCAGAGTCCGAAACTGGAGAAAATTTGGGCAGCGATTTTCCTCTGGCCATGCGTTTTTAAGAAAAAATCCAAGCGTTTTGGAAAAAAAAAATTTCGAAAATTAAAAAAAATCGAAAAAAGGAAAAAATCGAAAAAATTTTCAGTCCGAAACTGGAGAAAATTTGGGCAGCGATTTTCCTCTGTCCATGCGTTTTTAAGAAAAACTCCAAGCGTTTTGGAAAAAAAAATTTCGAAAATTAAAAAAAATCGAAAAAATTTTCACAAGTTTTCGTGGAAGTAATTTGTTTGAGAATTCAACAATATCTTGGGGGCATGGTTTCATTACGCGGCTTCCTATAGCCTGATTTTATACAGCACCAATTTTTTGGTATTTACACGCGAATTCCCTTCGTCTTTTCGACAAGATATTACCTTCTTTGTCAATTGACAAGGTATTATAGTGTCAGATGTCAAGGAATCCACGTCAACGCGAATTTAGTATTTTTTGCATTATTCGAATGTGATTCGGCATGACCCGGTTTCAGCAGACGACAGAGTCAAAAATACTTAATTGTCAAATGACAGAAAGAATTTAAATCCACTTGTTCCCTAGGTGTCAGCAAGTGTCCGTTTAAGAGACGTACCAGCGTGCTGCAATATAGTATATTATTAAAAATATTTAGCACTTTCGAGACCAAGCGGATGATTTGTTTATCATGTACATGATTTTAATTGTTGAATAAATTCTTCTTTAATTTGTGTTTATTTCCACTATTCACTTGTATTGAAAATAGCAATTTTAATCGGCCGACACTTTGTAATCACTGTATTATTCGCAGCGACAACTTCCTAGGTTGGGCACCTTGCGTTGGAATACCGGTAATATTTTGTCGAGTGACGACTCACAAATGATAAAATCGCGCCCGTAATAATTTAAATTGTGATTCGAAATTACGTTCGCGCCGAGATTCCTGTTGGAAGTGCTAGACAATTGGGAATAAACAATACATCATAATAACATTTCAGAGTTTACAATTGTTGCTTGGGAACGAGGCCGTGGTGGAACAGAAAAAAAATTTAAATGGCCCCACGTTTAGCGCCAGTGTTAGCGTCAGCGTGCGTGCTGATGCTATCGGCAGGGTTGGAGAAAGCTCCCACATATTTAATACAAATTAGTTGCTGTATCTGCCCCAAATAAAAACTAGCTCAGGTTCGGTGCAAGCAGGGTTTCTTTTAACCTCAAGGCTAGTGCTTGTGGTTCGGAACTTCACGCTTCTCCATCCCCCCAGGGCCTCTCTCGACAAGCAAAACACGGTAGGTTATCACATAAATAGTTTATTCAATTCTAGGAGACACAATAATACATAAGAGGAACGATCCTAGCTGAAAGTTAGTTTGAACGTCAGTCTCTGCTCTCTACACGCGTGGTTAGGGCTAAAACATTATTTGCACACAAAGGGTAACATGGTAATTGACTCACGTTTGGTTTATGGGCCAACAGCGGCTTTACGCGCTTGTTCTCCCGGTCTCAGCAGCGTCCAAGCGGACACCGGAAGTGCACAACCGGCGAAACTGAACTTGTGTCGCACATGTTCGCGCGGGACGTGGGCCCGGGAAGCTCGCTTGCTGAAGACTGGGGGGCTTGCCGGCGAGATGCTCTAGCGTCTCGTCCGTGGGTCGCGGGAGGGGTGATGCGCCTGCGCATTACCGTCCCGTGGTGCAACAGTATTTTAGGGCTCGATTCGCTGACTGTCGAAACATGACGGTACTTAAGACTCGATTCCTTATTCTTGTAACGTAACAGTATTCATGTGAAAAATGTTATGGCGTCTTAAACAATGAGAATTGGGGACTGCTAGGACATAATGTAGTATCAAGATGGCCGTGAATTATTTTATGTAAGCATATTAGATCAGTCAATTGCCTTCTAGTTTTAATAAGTGTATCAATCTTGAATTAATCACGACGTACGTCGCATGATCTAAGATGGTCGTGTAGTCCACATTTGAAGGATAACATTCTTAGTATTTTTTTTAACTGATTCTAAAATGTTTTTATATTTACAGTAATGTGGATTCCAAATAGTGCTTCCATATTCAAGTTTACTTCTAATTAATGCATTATAAAGAGTTAGAATTGATTGTACTTTACAACACAACTTGCAAAGGGGGTTTTTTCGTAAAATAATTAAAATTCCGCCATCTATGAACGTGCAGATTATAAATCTTTTTGAGTTTACCCAAATAGCTCGTGTTAATTGAAATATGAAATATTGGGTTATAAAATGTCCACCGAACAATATTTAATATTACGTCATAATTGAATCAATGATTAGAATGTCATCTATGTTATTATTATTTATTAATGTTACATCAAATGCTCAAGCAGGGAGATTTAATCAGTTAATTGTTTATTAGTATCGAGGATTATTTTAACCCCTCGAAATTTGATTATTTTAACCCCTCAGGCTAATTTGTTCGGTTTTCGGAACAACTCATACAGGTATCGTTGTGCCTCCCTTTCTACAATGGTTAGAAATATGATATAAACAGTACCACGAGAAAATATCACGCTTTATATTCAAATCTAAAAATCAACCACAAAATATTTAAAATGTACGCCTTTGCGAATCTAAAGTTTTTCGCCGAAATTTAAAAAAATTATTTTTACATGAAACAACAAAAAACGTTTATATTAGGTACATTTGCCTAATAAAATGTGTGTGTGTTTTTTTTCGTAATTTTAGTTAGAAAAACGTAAGGTGAGTCATTTTTTAAACATTTTTGTGTTTTAATTCAAAAAAATTATATTTCAAAAACTATGTCTCTTTCGAATTATAAATTTTGTAAGCGTATTTCAATACCTTTCAAAAATAGTTTATAGTTTTCGGATGCATTCAGAAATATTGCATTTATTTGGATTCTATTGCGAAGTCGATACAAGTTTACATATTGGCCTTCGAAAATAATAGATAATACTCTAAATACTAAATGAAGTAAGGTCATATTAAACAACTATGCGGAATTTTTAGCTATAAAGGATCAAAATTTACAATGTGCAATAAATGTCTAATAAATACCGCGTAACAACATTGGCATTTGTATTATTTGACTAAGAGTAATAATATTATGAATTGTGATCATTGACCGTGAGCTTGAAAACGTTTGCAGCCTCTCTCATTTCACTTCAACGTTCAATAGCCACCGCCATGTGCTCACCAGTGTTGCCAACTTGATTTTTAAAATGAAGCCAGACGTCACTCGAAAAGGAGCTAAAAAAGAGCTAAAATCCCGTAAATTCTATGTTTATTTTTACAATAGCTCTACACATGAGGGAAAATATTTTCCCTCGGGGCCTTTGTCATCTTTGTGGAGGGTCTTTTAAAGGATAGGAAGGAGAGAAGTTCTGGGAAGGATGAGGTGTGAGAATCTGGGAGTCAGTGGGTCCAGGAGTGGCGGACGCATGAATCCACCCCTCCCACTGCAGTGCAAGACGATTTTCCAAAGAGTCTCCTTCAATCAGTCTCTCCCGATTCGGCCTGCCAGGCAGCTTTTTTTATTTTTTATATGAATACCGCACAAGAGTCCCAACTGCTCCCGTCTGGAGCCAGTGAGACTATGGCATACACAATTGTATGTTGTGAGGCTGGAGGCGGTGGGGAGGGGAAGGAGATGGGGAAGAGGAAGATGGGAAGTACCTGGCTATTCAGATCTGGTCACCAAATATGGCTAAAGCCATTTCAAGCAACGTTTCAATTCTGAATGGTGGTCTTACACCAGGGCGACACTGAGAGTATCTTCCACTCTGGAACGTGCCGCAAATATACTACATATTATTTTAAATGAATAAATTGTGAAATAACACAAATTAATCAAATAAAATTTATTTGCCACGCCGGGATTCGATCCCGCAACCTTCGGAATGCGAGTCAAGAGCCTTACCGCTGGACTACGCCGGCCGTCAGTTGGTGGGTAGACCGCCAATACCCGGACAAACCAGACCCCATGCACCCGGGCACCCCTGCGAAGTCGGTCGGACCAAACGTAGCGAACCACTTGGGGTGACCTATAGCAGAGGTGTTGTTATCCAATAAACGGCGGCGGTACCCATACCCGACTCCCAAAAGTTGGTACCGAAAATTCAGCTTCCTACGGGGGAGAGGCGGGTGTGGCTAGATAAATTTAAAAAAATAAACCGGTTCCTTCGAATCTCTGTATTCTAGGGGGAGAGGGGGGGCGGCTAGACAAATTCTAAATTCCGAAGTCAAAACCAAGTGTTCAACGCGAAATTAACGGGTTCCTAAAGAAATTGCTCAATTCATCATTTTTCGTTCACAAGTTTTGTATAAGAAAGGGAGCTCGATTATGTGAAAAACGAACTAAGAACTAAGCCACTTTTTTGGAGCTGACGGCCTCATTTTTTAGCTAAATCTAACTCTAAAGCTGTCGAGTTGGTCACACCGGTGCTCGCTGCTCACCAGCACTACATTGTTAGTTGTTGGCTGTAAGTTGTTAGTTGGTTGTTAGCTGTCATGGCCTATAACGTAGCTCTGAGTCCAGAGAAAACACGTTTATCTTGTCGAAACTGTAAAAAGAAATCGCCCCATTATTTTGCCGACAAGCGTACCGACAATAATAATTAAACCCGTAACAAACACAAGCCAAATCCATGAAAAAACTCGTTGCTAGTACCTATAGGGTATCTAGACGGCCTCCGTGGCGAGGGGCAAGGCTCTCGACTAGCGAGCAAATACCGGATACGCAATAAAGTTTATTTTACTAATTTGTGTTCTCCAAAATAAGCATTTAAAAATTCCAAAGTGGAAAATTGAAACGTAATTTGAAAGGGCTTTAGCCGAGTTTGGTGTGTAAATCTGAATAGCCAGGTACTTCCCTATCTTCCTCTTCTCCTTCTTTTCGCCCTCCCCACTTGCCTTCAGCGTCACAACTTACCTCAACTGGGGATGCCATAATCTCATTGGCTCCAGGCAGTTGGGAGCAGTATTACATAAAAAGCACGGTCAATCGGTAAAAGATTTATCAATAATATCGATAATTCGCAATCGTTCAGGTCATTAATGTTAACGGTACATAGAACAGCGCATGTCGAATAATTTAGAAACATTTAGTCGTTGAGGACTGTCGTTTGTTCATTGGCGATCTGCAGTCATGCTTAGGAACGATGACAAGTTACCGACATTCTCGATAATTTCTTTGTCGACCGAATCTGTTCTCGGTCTAAACATTTCTCGAAATGACATAAGCCGTCTTTATTGAACCCAATCCGAATAGCCAGGTACTTAATTTATGCCCTAACCTAACCTAACTCCTAACAGCTCCTAACCGTCTGGAGCCAGTGAGGCTATATCATCTTCAATTAGGGTATGTTGTGAGGTTGAAGGTAGAATTGACGCAACCGTCGGATTATTAGTCGAGAGACCACGGAGGCCGTCATGTGTTCTAAAGGAAGAATCTTGTATTTTGTAGACGTGTTTAAATTTTTAAGAGGATATTTTTAATTATATTTTATATTACGTTCCTACTATCATGAAATTGTTTAATTATCTACTAGGCTAATTCTATTTAGCGGTACAAAAGTTAAGAAAAATTCATTTCAACTTACAATTCTGTATTACTGTAATTTCAACGTCCTTTGATAAACGTTCAGTAATTCCAAAACTGTTGGTCTTTCGTAATATAGAATCTGTTAATATGTAAGATTTCTCACGTCCAATTCTTGGCATTTCGTAATATAGAACCTGCTAATACCTAAGACTTCTCACTTCCAATTCTTGGCCTTTCGTAATATATAATCTGCTAATACCTAAGACTTCTCACGTCCAATTCTTGGCCTTTCGTAATATATAATCTGCTAATACCTAAGACTTCTCACGTCCAATTCTTGGCCTTTCGTAATATATAATCTGCTAATACCTAAGACTTCTCACGTCCAATTCTTGGTCTTTCGTAATATAGAATCTGCTAATATCTAAGATTTCTCACGTCCAATTATTGGCCTTTCGTAGCATAGAATCTGCCAATACCTAAGACTTCTCACTTCCAATTCTTGGCCTTTCGTAATATAGAATCTGCTAATACCTAAGACTTCTCACGTCCAATTCTTGGCCTTTCGTAATATTGAAATGTTTGCTAATACCTAAGACTTCGCACGTCCAATTCTTGACCTTTCGTAATATAGAATCTGTTAATACTTAAGATTTCTTAAGTCCAATTCTTGACCTTTCGTATTATAGAATCTGCTAAGATTTCTCACGTCCAATTCTTGGACTTTCGTAATATAGAATCTGCTAATACCTAAGATTCCTTAAGTCCAATTATTATAGTAGTAGTGTAAATTTTCTACATGAATTTGTTCATAATTCACTGAAAATGAAAAATATGACAAATGAGAAAAATAGCACAGATAAGCAGTGTACCTACCTACTATAATAATTGATAACATAAATAGTTAAGCCGGTGGTCACATATGAAAAATATCTCATGATAAAATTTGTGATTATATGCCAAATGTCGTCAAGTGACGAAATACTTGTTACCACATCCTGACTGATGAGTTTTACCATGAATCTAATGACTAATGACGAAGAATTTAATTAGGTTTAAATTGGGTTATATAGTTTACGCTGAGCAATTTTCTAGAAATATTGCGGTTTAAGACTTCATTTTTTTTAAATCTTCGAATTTGGAAGTAAAAATATGTTTTGAAAAGCCATATATTGACAAATAGTTTGTTTATGTTTTTCATTTTCATTGAGCTATTCTCAATCAATCAATATCATCAAATTTAGAGCCTCTCTTGGCGACTTCAACTTATCCAACGAAACCGGTAGATAAAATCTCGACGGGATCGCGTGATACGCGCCCTGTTTCGTGTGTTACCGTGCTGATGGAACGAGGCTGAGTGCTTATCATTTGACTCGCTAAGCTCTTACACCAGTTGCGACGTGTGATGGAAAAATATTTTCAATTGTTTTTGATTGAAAACAATATCATCGGACCACAAAATAACGTGCACAGTTTTTACTCTAAGTTTAAGTGTGCTCAGGAATCGCTGGTTTAAATCATTCGGGTACGTGTGGTGACTTAGCAGGGGTGCCCGGTTTCATGGGGTGAGGTTTGTCTAGGTCTAGGATGCATTTTCTCACCTACTGCGGGGAGGGCCGGATCCGGAGAGATTGGTTGACGGAGACCTTTTGACCTCTCCAGCTGGACTCTCTCGACCCAACGCCTTGTACCATAGTGTGAAAGATGGATTCATACGCTCGTCACTCCTGAACACATTGACCCCTAAATTTCTGCCCATCCATCATACCCTTTTCCTTCCCAGAATTTACTCTCCTTCCTTTCCCTAAAAAGACTCTCCACACACATCCCCAAAGATTTTCCGTATATTCCGCCTTACTTTTTTGATGAAAAGGCGAGAAGGGAGCACTGATGAAAAATACACTTAGAAATTGGGCGTTGAGCCAAATAAGTTTGCACAAGTGCACTGACTGAACGGGCTCGCACGCGCACGAGTGAGTTCAACCTGATAAATTCATACGGCCCGCCACCAAAACTAACTGGCGACTGTTGTTTTAAAACATGTTGAAACTTTTTGTAGATGGTGGTATAAACCAATTATATTTTCATTTGATTATTTTTAAAAGCCAACAGTTTGAACGACGGATACTAGATCTTAATTTGAATAGTTTTATTACCATTTTTTTCCTTTATTCATAATGTAAGTTGTTGTCCGAGTTTTTTTACATGTTTTTCGACTACCACACTAGGCACATGCCCGAATTATGGTAGTCAAATTTATATTGCAGTTCCTGATTTCTTCTTGTCCATCGGTACCTAGGTGGTTCTTTTTTAACCTACGTAAAGTTGTCTCCACCAGTTAGTGGAGAAAAATTCAACAGAATAACCAATATTATTATTTTATAATTACTTTAAAATCTACTGTGCGACGTAACGACTGTGTGCGTTTTAAAAAAAATTGTGCTTATATTTTTGTTGTAAAAATTACGTTACAGAGTTGTAAATCTTCGCGATAGAAGTGTATTTCATACAAATCACAGTTGTCTCCCACCACCTCGACTTGCGCATATTCTATAATGTTACAAAAAAATGATATGACGACATAAAATATAAAACTATTTTTAAACTCCAAAAGGTACAACCTATCAAGTAATAGCGATTATTATTTTTTGTGATGTTTAATAAAATATTTTTAAAAATCTCAAAAAATGTTTCCTCCAACTGATGTTTAATGCGTTAATTCTGTCACGTGGGTTGTCATTCGAAATAGGTATACACGCAGCTCGTGTTTGTCACCCCCGATATGCGTTTTAGGCCTCCTTCTCCCCTTGCTACAATTTTCCCTCTGAGATCCAGAGGGAATTCATTTGTGGAAATGTGAGAGTTGTAAAAGTTATGTAGGTTAAAAAGAAGAATAACCCATCTACCCCTATTCTGTGGAATGTCCTTGAATTTCAAGGATATTTGTCTATGTTTGCTATAAAAGCGGTTCATCCATCGTTAAAATTCGCTGTTCAGGTATTCATCTCCTGGTTTGAAAACCTCATTAAAATCCGGTTTCTTTCGTAAGATAAAAAAAAAATATTCGTAAATTTAATATCTGTCAATCACTGCGTAATAAAACTGATACGTATAAATGAGATGACAATTAACTTAATAAGAATCGGCTATAACTTCTTAATGTGTATCAGTTGTTGGTCATTGAAATAACAAATCAAATATGCTTTGTTTTATTTTTGTGTTGTTCTTGACAACCGCAACGTAAAACACGTTTTTGGGGCATTTAAATTTCACCTTCACAAGTTAATATTCAAAATCATGGCCGGCCATTGACTTCACAAAAGAAAAAAAGACCGAACAGCAAACTGGTTATTGGGTATAGGAACAGCAAACTTTATCTACTTTATTTTATACATGCATAGTCATGATTCAATGACAAAACGAAAGATTGAAGAAAAGTCATGAGAAAACAGTCCTAATCTGACCTTACGACCTCTACTACATGTTTTGTTTTGACACTTTTCTATTTTGTTTTATCGTATTATTGTTATACCTCACCCTAGCTACTGTAAATATAAATATCCGACTTCATAATTTTGACCTTGTAAAATGTTCTCATTCTGCAAATGTAAAGTATTAAATGTGAAGCGGAAAATCTGTTCGGGTGACTCACAAAAATCTCTAGAAATTTACAAAAGTTTATTCTTTCTGTAATTCCTGGGTAAATGTAACTTGTTTGCCCCCTAAGCTAAGTTGTTTTGTGAGTTATGAGGGATTGAGATATCAACATTCAACAACACGGCCGGCCAATCAACAGCCGGTTGATTTGTGAACATGCTCATCTCATATGGGCGTGACACGTTGATAGTATTGAGCATGCCCATTGATTCGTGGGTGTAAGGGGAAGTGCTCTAAGCGTGTGTGAACACGCTTGCTAATGAGCATGGTCATTTCCATCTCGTCTGCGCATATTTTGCAAAAAAATATCAAAAATGGCCCGTTGGGAAGACGAAAAAACTTTGCTTTGTGTTATTATTATGGGAATCACGAATGCATTTGGAACACAGGGTCACTAAAATAGCCAAAATAGCAAATTCCCCTTTCAATACATTATATTGAAATTAGCATTTATTTTTATTATCTATTCATTTTTAGATTTGTTGACATCTTGGACCCAAATCAACCGTTTTATTTTCTTACGTCAGAAGATTCTCAAATAATTGCGTTTAAATGAGATTTTTTGACTCCATTTGTTTGACAAGAGCATGCTCACAAGGAGCATGTATATTCAATTGTTGGCTTTGAGCATGCTCATGCATGAGTATGCACAAACCAAGCAGGCTCATTTATGAACAAATATGTACAGTTGATGAGCATGCTCACTTATGAGCATGTGTATCAGAAATGAGATTCTAGTTAATTTATGATCTTGAATATTATTAAACTACTGTGTCAAGAGATGTGAAAATAAATTTGTGTCGTGAACTAATGCGATAAATGATTAAAGGTCGCGTATAATTAATACGTTGGAAAACAAGATTGATAATATATTTAAAAATTAACCTTGTGCTGATCGTGAATTATTATCTCACATAGCTCGTCATACTGTCCCATACATTCGTCTTAGATGAGTAAGATAATATATAAATTTATACCTGTGAGAATATTACATTATTTACTGGCGAGTGCCCGGCATGCGTTGCAATGCCACCCAAAGAAAGAAAATTCCTTCGTTCCAATCCCCCATCCCGGATTTCCCTTTCCTCTTACCTCCTTCCCTCTCTGCCGCTGAACTGCATGAAATACACTCATTTTTCAAATAATTCCTGCGACACCTACTGTTAAATTTTTTTCAAAATTTCATAACGCCAAAGCTCACCATTATATGTAGAAACCTTTACGGGCGTGTACAAAACATCTCACCAAGTTTCACCGCAATCGTATGGATGGAAATAATTTCACCATCATACATAGAAACCTTCGCGGGCATTCGCACAACAAATCATCAAAGTTTTATCGCAATCTGACGAACAGTTTAGGAATGCATAAGTAACAAACACAGAAACATTCATTTTTATATATTGGGATTTATTTTTGTTATTTATTTTTGGGGTGTTATGCCGTGTTGCGCTACCTTCTTCTTTAGCCAACGTTTCGGACAGCATTACAGTGACCATCATCACTGTAATGCTGTCCGAAACGTTGGCTAAAGAAGGAGGTATAGAGAGCTAAAGAATGCACAGCGCAACACGGCATAGCACCCCAAAAATAAATAACAAAAATACTTTTGGCCGTGAAAAACTAAAATCATACCCAGGATTTATTCATTTCCATGTACACGGCACAATATGTGCCATTAAAATAATTAAATTTACATTTACATTTACATTTACATTTACATTTACATTTACATTTACATTTACAACAAGTACATTTACATTTACAGTACAACAACATAAATAATGTAAAAGTATAATTGTAACGTAAAAAGTAAAGTCAAAAATAAAGTGTAAAGATTAAAAGTAGTGTCATATATAGGAGGAAAAATGTTAAAATAAAAAAGTAAGAAATAAAAAATGAATAAACGATAAAATATCTAAAAAAAATTTATAAAAACCACAAAAGTATTAAATATAAGAAGTTATAGGTAAATAATACTCTCTTAGTAGGAACCAAAAAAAAACATTTAGGTAAACTACTGAGAGAATCTTATGTAATAATGCTAATAATATATAATATGTAGATATGATAATTTTTACATTGTACCTATGACGTATTTCCAATGCATTAATATGAGTGTAAGTACTGGTAGGTTACACTGTGGTTGCATGATGCATTATGAGGATAGACTACCGGCATGATCGATATTAAAATATTCAGAGCCTAATTTGTGCAAGAAATGTATTATTGAATTTTGTTCTGCATTAGTGCCAGTATTGTTGCAATAAATTAATATAATATATTTTTAATTAAAAAATTAGGTCATTAAGTTATCTTCATCTTTTAATAATAACAGTTGCGATAAGAGTGATTGTAATAGAGACTCAAATAATCATATAATAGTTAAGAGGATACCCGCGCCGAGAAATTTGAACAATAAGTAATTTACCAAATTGTTGCTGTCACTATCGCTCTTACTAAGCGAAAGGGAGAGTGCACAGTCTGAAAAATAAAAAAAATCATAAAAATCGTGGTTTGTATTCCCCATTTTTTCTTCTCCAAAACTGTTTGTTTTGCTTTCTATCAATTATAATTATTATTATTATCTTATTACCAATTTTGCAGATACTTCTCAAATCTATTTGCGCCTCCCCCAATGACGTGTAGGCTTGAGGCTTGATCAAGCGACCTTGTGTGTCCTTTGTCCTGACTACTCAACGCTGAATTTTCTTTTAGTCTTCGGGTATTTTACCCCAAATATTAAGTTAACATTCTTTGAGGCTTCACTGAGTGGTTGGCTAAGGGACACGGAAGCTAAGTGTGTTTTATGGTCAGACCGAATGCCATTCACATTTTTTGTTGGTACTTGCCAATTGATTTGAGATTTATTGTATTTTTTATGTTCTCTATTTTGTACTGGTGCTTGCAGGTTTTTTTACACGATGCAATGCTGCCTCATGAATGAGTTTTTCTTTTGCCCTGTTTAATTCATATTGCCTACTAACATATTTTCGCATTTTGTTGTTCCTGTTAAGCACTTGCATACTGCTTACTAACAACGTATGCAGGGACACTGGAGGTCTAGATTCGTTCAAAATAAATAAATGTAGCTTCGTTTAATAAAAAAAAATAGAATCTTGCGAGAGCCTTGAAAGAGTAACCATCTGTTACTTACACCAGGGCGGCTAAGTGGTGGATAACCTCTAATGTACGTTTTGCTTTTTTTATGGTTTGTATACTGAATGTCTGTTGATAGTGTTCAAACCAGGCAACTTAAACAATTTTTGGAGAGTCCTAACTCCTGTGAGAAGTAAATTATGAAAAAAGCAAAACGTACCGACAAGCAAGTGGTCGATAATTATATTATATAAAAAAAATATTTGCAATAGTTTCAAAATCCAGAGAGAAAATTGAGGAAAAAGTTGGTAGTGCGTCGTGTACGTATTTTCTTCTAATACAAAATCTTTAAATTCGGTAGAGTTTTGGAGGAGAAAAACGGGGAATACAAAATCTCGATTTTGATGATTTTTTCATCAACCTGAGGCGCACTTTTCGATAGTAATTTAGATGGAAATATCCGTGGGAATAAGAGCAACATTGACAGCAACAGTTTGATAAAATACCTATTGTTCAAATTTATCGGCGACCGGGTTTCCTCTTAAAGTGTAGTATTCATAAACATGTCATGATAATGAAGATGAATTATTCAAATAACAAAGATTGGCATCTCTGTCATGAAAATTTTATAACGCGAAATAATATTATCAATATCTATTGTATTTAAAAAAAGTATTCACAATTTTTTTTAATCTTTTTTATTTAATTTCAACCAGCTAGATTTACATTAGGGATGTTATGGATATGAAATTTCGGATCTGGATATATAATAATATTATACCGTTTTTGGTTACGGTTACGGATATGAAATTATTTCTGATTATCCGCTGGTTTCGGATAATTTCGGTTACGGATATTAGAATTTTAAAATTATAAAAGTAAAATACAAATAGCTAGATTTGAATTTTATTTCTAGTCTATATTATCAATTGTTTTAACAATCAGTCAAATAAATAACTATTATTATAGCCACTTTTAAGTGCTATGTAGCTACCTACGAAGGAATTCACTTAAAAATACAAAAACAAAATTATAATAAACAAAAATAATACTGTAATAAAATCTTGGTACACTTTTACTGTAATCTAAGTATATAATAACAAAAACAGTTTTTAATGAATTTTGAACGTAAAAAATGTTTATTTATAAACTTTAATCTTAATTGTAGTTTTAATAGTCAAAATTGAGCAAAGGTAAATTATACTTAACAAAAAGTAATTTTGCAGCATTATCATCAGTGACTCGATTCCTTAGGGGCCATCCATAAATTACGTCACATCTGAAGGGGGGGAGGGGTGCAGAGAAGTGTGACATTGTGATACCTCGCAGTATCCCATTTGGCCCCTCCCCGCACGCAGTGAATTCCGTATCCCGAATCGCCCCTCCCCTTAGATATTGCATTCGACACAAAACATCCCTTCTCGCCCCCTCCGTTGTGGAAAATATGACCGCGACGAAAAACTTTAAAATACCACAATCTATTAATAATTTTACACATAAAATTGCAAAACGTGTGATGTCACGCTAGGGGGGAGGGTCTCACAAATGTGACAGGGGCGGAGGGGGTTAAAAAAATCATGAAATTCGTGTGACGTAATTTATGGATGCCCCTTAAGGGTTCGTAAATTATCCGAAACTTTTATATATTTTTAATATTTCGGTTACGGTTACGGATATTTTTTTATTTCGGATATCCGTTAGTTTCGGTTACGGTTACGATTACGGAGCTCCATACATCCCTAGTTTACATATTATTATTGTGTGTGTGATAATTTTTATTTGTGTTTCATCATCTTTATTTTGCATTTTTTATTGTTAGTTTATGTAAATTGCAACCATGCCGGGTGAAAGACGTGTTTTATAAATACTGAGCAAAATATAAATTTTTGTATTAAAATAATGTCACTCGAAATAAAAGTTCGTTTGACTCGGCTTGAGAGATGCCAATATACATAATATTATAATGTCTTTCAATTTGCAAGTGTGAGAATGCGGCTCCAAGCTCCAATCTCAGTAGTTGATTGAATTAAATTCGAATTGATAAGGCCATAGGTATGAAACATAATATACTCAGATGGTGACATAATACATATTGATATCAGTTTCACGATTGCAACACTGTTATAGTATTAATGTAATAACTTTATTATTATTGTTTTAATCTCATTAATTATTATCTGTGTCGGATTTCGCTAGATTGTCGCGTTCCGTTGAATTTTTGCTGTTGCTACAAAATAACTTGTTATATAATAGTAATATTAATATTTGGATGACTTGTACAGCGCCATTTTTGTGAAAAATCACCCCAAGGGCGCTGTTATCCTTAGCATATAAAAATGAATGTTTCTTTGTTTATCCCTTATGCATTCATAAACCATTCAAGCGATTGCGATGAAACTTTGGTGATTTAATGTGCGGATGCCCGTAATGGTTTCTGCATATAATAGTGAGCTCTGGCGTTATGAAATTATTTCCCACACTATTCATCCGATCGCGATGAAAATTTGATGACTTGTTGTGCGCATGCTTGCGAAAGTTTCTATATATACTGGCGTTATGAAATTTGTAAAAAAAAATTGCAATAGGTGGCGCGCGAGTTCTTTGAAAAATTAGCGTATTTTCGTAGATTACCTGTATGAAGAAATTCTAAAATCAAGCTCCGTTTATTTCACAAGGTTCTAAAACCACTCTGCCTGTATCTGACAGTCTTAGAGGGTGCATTATAGTTCGTCACTTTGGTTGAATAGTGTTCTAACTTCGCCTACCATTTTCTGAAGTTTCAAATTTTTTAATGACGAATTTTCGTAATCTTTTTAACAATTTTTGATTTTCAGATTCAATCTTGTGTACCTATAGTGTTTTAGTTCACCATATTTTAATGGAAAATATTTCAAAAAAGACGTGGCCCTTGCTTGGAATTGCATTACGGAAATGTGATTAGAACCTTATAAAATGAATTATTATGCTCTAGCTCATAGGTTCTCAACCTTATTTTGCCCACCGCCCACTTTGGGAATATTTTGCCCACTTTGAGAATATTTTTTTTTCTAGCGCCCTCCAATTGTTTTTACTTACCATCTGTCACGAATCTGAAACAGCTATTGTCAAGATTATTAGTACGTGATAAGCGTGTTTTTTTGTCTGTTTTAGACCATTTTTTTTTTACCTGCCCACGCTCTCACTACGCCATCACAACGCCCCTCGTTTTCTCAAACCCCCTAGTTTTCTCTGGGTTTTCTACCGCCCCCCTGAAAGTCTCAAACGCCCGCAAAGGGGCGTTATCCCCCACGTTGAGAATCTATGCTCTCGCTGGTTGCGTATGGTTTTATTGGCATGTTTAGATATATTCTAAAATTGTAAGTAGGTACACATCTTTTTTAATTATTTTCCTTTAAAATATGTAAATTAAAATACTTTACACAAGATTCAACCTCAGAATCAGAAATTGGTAAATAGATTGTCTTTGCAAACTTTGACACCTCATATCTCAGAACTAGGTAACATGAAGTTAACCCCATCCAAAGATGAAGCAATTTTTATATGAACTGATTTAATATTAATCTTATGTTGTGAAATTTTATTGGAGTTGTTCTGCAGTCATTCGAGGTCAGGAGATTAAAAGAAGCTTAGTTTTCAAGGTGAAATATAAATCATTTAAAATATGTTAGAATCGTTTTAGAATTTGATCCCAATCAATCTGAATTTTAACGTTGTGCGATGTTGTTCTACGTTTACGTAAATGTAATCTCATGGTAATTAGTTTCAGCGAGATTAATTAGTTTTGCGACCTAGATTTGTCAAATGGGTACCTACAGAACCACTTGCAACCATCCTGAGGATAAAACTATTGTGAAATTGAACCGTAATTTCGCTCTCTTCTTTTAGTCTAAAATAATAGACGAGGTAGTTCACTATTCATAAATTATTATTTTTTTACGTTGACTCCACACAGAAGGCCCTGAGGAAAATAATTTCTCTCAGAGGAAACACAAAGGCCGGCAAATCGTTCCACAGCCGAGCTGTTTAACTCAAGAACGAGTCGTAGAAAAGACCCGTTCTCATGTGACTAATGTCAACCGTTTACAAATGTTGGGCGCGTGTTTGGCGTGTTTGGCGTGTTTCCCGACTGTGCACCGGTGCCGAGGGGATCAATTACGGTAGTTCCTCGGAGTATCTTCCATTGTAATACCGGTAGAACAAGGACAGCTTTCCCACCTTCCCATCTGTGCTCTAAAGATCGTATTTTATTGCAAAAGCAGAAAGATTTTATTGCAAATCAGAAATATTCCGACAAAATGTGCCCGAGGGGTCAAGACATATGTGCCTAATGAACATAGGCCCTAGGTTATAAAAAAATATTTTAAATTCTAAAAATCACAATTTACGCAAGAAACATCTTCAGTAACTTAATCTTACAATGCTGATTTTTGCAAAATACTTTTCCTTACAAATTTGTTGTTCACAAATCTTTTGGTCGCTGTGCACCCAAGGTTCGTACGTTTGCACGGTTTATCCCTGGAGCGCCACGAATATATGTTTTGTATTATGAACCATTTATTTGTCGAGTGCTGAATTTATAATGCACGTGTGGGATTCAATTCGGACTCTTTTTCAGCTAATATTAATACGGACAGGTGGATTTTTAGTTAGAAATTTGAACAGTGCGCAGCGCCGTTTTAAGTTTTTTAAACAATTTTGTCTTATTTTCTTATTTTTTTTATGGGAGTTCACTGCGCGAACGCAGTTTAGAGAAAACCATCCTCTCATAAAGTTTCACGCATGAATCGGGCTATATTTTACATATGAAATGAGCAGACAGAACATGAAAGTGGTTTTGGCCTAGTTAAAAAAATGTACTTACTGGGTACTTCTGTTGTCTTCTTTATTTGGTCTCAAGGCTTTACCTTTAGAAGGTTACGTAGGTACTTATTTTTCAATGTGGAGTCTTTATGATACTAATTTAATGTCCTTACTCGATTTCCTAAGGCAGTAACTTTGTTTTTAAATAAAAATATTTTTTATAATACAATTATTTCGCATTCTTGGTGAGTATTGCGATTCGCGGTTTGTCAACATGTGTTCTGCTTCTGTTTACTTCACAAATTTCTAAACCGTGATGATACACATTATTTACAAGAATGAGAGCATCTTCCGAAAGGGTGATGAGCAGGGCTGGATTTATACTTTTCATAAGTATAGGCCACTTCGTTTGCGCCGCCTCTTTCGGCTTCTTAGAATTTGCAACCTATCATAATCACTTACTTGTAGGCTTTTATTAGGCCACACACATTTGCAAAATAAATCTTCAAATATAGGTCGAGTAGGAATAAAAATGAAAAAGAAGAATGAATTAGTCATAAGTAAAAGTGTAACATTAAACAAGAATTACAATTTTTTACGGAATTTTTTATCGACAAAATCATCTAGAATGTCTTCATATTTTATAGTTTTCATTAAGTCTGCTTCTACGCATAGAAAAGCCAAAGAGTTAAGTTTTTCCTGAGACGAAGAAGACTTTTGGTAATTCTTCACCTGCTTTAAAAATTCCTTTCTCCCCAGATTAACTTGTATATGTATTATATCCAAGTTCGTGTAAACGTTGCACAGAGATT
This sequence comes from Glyphotaelius pellucidus, assembly GCA_936435175.1. Classification (NCBI taxonomy): domain Eukaryota; kingdom Metazoa; phylum Arthropoda; class Insecta; order Trichoptera; family Limnephilidae; genus Glyphotaelius; species Glyphotaelius pellucidus. The sequence goes on along the minus strand of OW386537.1, from coordinate 6,052,364 downwards.
GTTTTCTCAAAAACTTAAAAATATTCAGTAATGATGTAGATTCAGGTTTCTGCCGTTTTGTAACATAAACATAAGTACCTAACTATCTAGCACAGCATTGTAATGAGTACTGGAAATTAGCGACTGTAAAAGTCAAGTTAAATGTGATTTAAAATAGAAAACTCAATAAATATATAAATAGAAAAATCTATGTATACACAGTGATTTGTTTTTTTTTTATTATTTATAATCGCACACAAACTTAACGGCTTACTAAATAAAGCGAGCGAGCGCCGCCCCCTGAACTCTGCCGCCCCTAGGCCGTGGCCTATAAGGCCTATTGACAAATCCAGGACTGGTGATGAGTGTGTTTTTTTAAACAAAGTCTAAGAATGAGTACGCGTCACAGGCAGTCGCCACGTTTCCAAAATCGTAATGTTATTACGATTCACAATGGATTTCTTACGCAAGTATCCGATAATATCACTTATCCAAATGATAGATTTATTAAATTTTCACATGTAGCAAACACATTGTGGGAATACATTATAATAAACACGATGGTATAACTTTGTTTAATTCCACTTTTTATTTTCTTATCCAACTAGTTTCGGTTCAACCTGAACCTTCTTCAGGGAAGAATAAAAATATACTGTTTATATATTAAATTATATTTTTATTCTTCCCTGAAGAAGGTTCAGGTTGAACCGAAACTAGTTGGATAAGAAAATAAAAAGATAGATTTATTTTTAACTCTGTTTACGAATTTAAGTAATTAAGAATTGTACGAGTATTTACACGCCTAGCAATCTTATGTTAGCGTTGTTTGTTTGTAGTTAACTAACTAACTTAATGACCATCACGCAGTTATATCATGGTGATTTAGCAGGGATGCCCGGGTTCATGGGGTGAGGTTGGTCTAGGTCTTGGAGGCGGATGACCAGGACACACTGAACCCCAGATTCCTACCCACCCTTTAAACCCTTTTCCTTTCCATAAAAAAAAACCCTCCACACAGCATCCCCAAAGATGTCACAGGCCCTGAAGGAAATTATTTTTCTCATGGCCTCCTGTGTGGAGCTCATGTAAAAAAAAAAGTTTTTTTTTTTAATTTTTACGCTGGTGTACAGTGTATGTAGGTTTAGTCTTATTGTTGAAATATGTTTGGTGACTAGATCTGAATAGTCAGGTACATTTTCCACATCTCCTCCCCTCCCCACTAACTTCAGCATCACACCATACCAAAATTGGGGATGGCATAGTCTCACTGGCTGGAGACAGTTGTGAGCAATTGGGACTCTTGTGTTATATTCAGATAAAAAAGTTATATTATATGTAAGTAGGAATCTTTAGCGGTGTTTTGCTAAGCCGAGTGCACGTATAAGTATGACGTATTTTGTTATTGCCGCATGCTTCTTCGGAGAGTCGAAATTATTGTTAGTAAAAATATTTTTACGGCGGATTTTCACTCAAGATGCCTTCAGATATAAGTATATCGACTTCGGTTGTACGGCCGTATTCCTCTTTGAATACTTACTTGAAAAAAAAGTCTTCTAAAGGATCAGTTGTCGGCTGGATCAACTGTCGGCGGACCAACTGTCGGCCGGACCAACTGTCGGCGGACCAATTGTCGCATGATCAATTGTCGCAGGACCAACTGTCATGGAACCGTAATATACATATGTATAGGATATGGACAACATCTATGCAAAGAGCCGATTTTTCCGGCCTGTGCTAGGGGGTTAGAAAGGAAACCCTAGTGGTGAGGAGGACTGTGAAAACTATGAACCAAATCTTATATTATGATTAGTAATTACATCACGCATAAAATTTTCCATGGAAACTCGAAAAAAATTTTTTTTTTAAATGTTTTGGTGAAATCGTAATATCGCAATAAAACAATGTTGCAAAGTAATAAGTCGGTAATTGCTTACTTTCTCCAATCCTAAGCAGCATATCGTATTATTTATAGACCAAGTACCGTATTATGCGCCTCTATCCTCCGTCCTGACACACTCCTTGATTTATTCAATCTTCTCTTGCATACTTTCTCGTCCAATACCGACTTGGCAAGAAGCAAGTATTTGTTATACTTAATTAAGACTTACGGTCGTCAATAAATACTCCACCACACAGCAAACCATCAACACATCACGACGAAATATTTATTGCTAATAACTAATAACATAATAATATTGTGGTAATTCTTGTCCAATTTGCGAACGGTAATATTGTATGACGTCTGTATTTATATATATAAGACCTCACACATAATTTATTGTATCTGAGGCGAAACACTACGAAATTATGTTTGTGGTTTTAAATTTTATCTCTCAGAAATATTTTAGATGCTTTAATTAAATACTGCGAGTTACGAGCTTCGTTTGAAAATGTTAAATGTTCCTAAAATAACCGCTCATAGCTTTAACTGTATACATAGAGGAATTGTTAATGTTTGTGACTGTGAAAAAATAGATTTCACAAATGAATATACTTATCTGGGAATAATTGTTGATAACAAATTTAAGTGGGATAAACAAGTGGCTAAAATTTGTAACCAGCTCAGATCCTTAGCTAGTAACTTTTACAAATTAAAATTTATTTTGCCTCATTGTACTCTTAAACTCATATATTTTTCTATGGTCGAATCCATCCTTAGATATGGTATTCGAACTTGGGGACATGCAAGCACTACTTACATTAAATATATTGAAAATTTACAAACAGCCATAATAAAAAAAATTGTCACAACAAAGATTTACAAACAGAGACCAACTTAAAACTACTGTATGGCTCAGAGAGCCTACTTACAATAAAAGGTCTCCACTGGTTCACTACTATTATGGATAATATGGGGACAGCCCTTACAAACACCTACTTGTACACAAACAAACCACAAGATTTAGAGAAGGAAAGGGCCTAAAAACTCCTCGAATATTAAATAAATATGGAAGCCGTACTCTTGAATATCTAATACCAGTGATTTTCAATAAAATCAATAAAAACATAAAATTTGAAAAAAATGAGAGACTAAGTCCTAAAATGATAAAACTATGGTTAATGAACGAAAACTCCATGAATCTTTGAATATCTTGATATAGCTGCCTACATATCTTTTATTAGGTAGGTATATTGAAATATCTTATATATTTATAGTTGTAAGTTAAATTATCTAGTAATACTATGTGATCTATTCTAATGTTTCCTTAAAACTATAAATGTATTTACAAATATTTTCTTAGATATTATATTAAGAATGTTTAAATTGTTAGAACCTGCAGACAAGCTGCCTTATGACAGCTTTGTGGGTCTACTCTAATTCTTGTATAAAATGTTTTTTCTGTAATTTATTAAATAAAAAAATAAAAATAAAAACCTATAAAAGCGGCTTTAAAGTTAAAAATCTCCTAATTACGAACCCCTTTTCGGTTATGATTTTATTGTAAAATGTGGCAAATTAAATTCTTTAGAAAATGATGTTAAAATATTTAAATATTTGTGGCTGAATATCGTAAAATAAAATAAAATAAACTTTTTGGTGATGGTTTTTCATGCATTAATCAAAACAGGCGGTTGGTGTTAAACAGGAATTTAAACCTTTTCGCCATCTTCATAAGGAGTGTTATTGTTAGCGATCTGGGGCACTTAATGGTGAAATCGATAACTTTACAATATCGGATCGTTATGAGTAACTTCCGATGATTTTATATCGATATCCCTAGCACAGTTTCACTGTTGATAGCCGAACCGATATTGGTGGGGAACAAATTAGAAATTGATATACGCTGACAACACTGGCGGATCTGTCCATAAATTCACATTCAGAAACGTTAAACGCCAGTCAAATGCGTAAAAATGAATAATTTGGCAATGTTTAATTGAAATACAAACCTAAATATGCATTGGCAGTCCGCATTTACTTTTTGACACTACACGGGAGTTAATTAGTTAATCATTTCTTAAGTCGTATTTCAGTTTATCAAAATTCGAACGGAATAATTTGGTCGCGTCTTAGTTGAATTAAGTCTATGGATAGCGTAGGTATATGACTTCTTTCAATACAAAAATCTTTGTTAGTTCAATACGTTTATTAAATAAGCCAGTAATGTTGATTAACAAACAACATAATTAAAATAAATGCATATATTAGAATCCGGGCTAAAATTTGTCAATCGTTGCGCGTCGGTTGGAATTTTTCTCACCAATTGTTGACCATGATCGCAAATATTGCTAACTGACTATGGATGACGGATTTGGGCAATATCGTATTGATATAGGGTTATATCAATATACCCAGATCTCGAATTTTACACGACGTGGTGCGTCACCTTAATCAACCTTAAACAGATCCCAAATCGTTTTGCTGTTCACCATAATCTCGTTCGTAAAAGTAAATATTTCATCTCGTCGCTGTTGCTACACATTACTATTTATTCCCTAGAATTATCCGAGACTCATTCGAGCCGATGCTCGAGTTTTACATACTCTTTTTCGTTCCTGCTTGAGTCATTATAATATTATTTCTTGATGAGTTCCAAGAAACGCATCCGCTGGTGAATTTAAATATATTGTCATCTACATAAGAAGTGTTATTGCTAACGGCCCGATTCCAAATTTTACACGACGGTACATCTTACATAGATGTACAAACATATCTAAGTATTATTAAAATACTTAATTACTAAACACTACATTTCATTAGTTAGAAGTCAAGTGGAATATAATTCACCTATTTGGTCCCCTTTCTATAAAGTACATGCTAACAAAACAGAACGGGTTCAACACAAATTTCTTAGGTGCTTAAATTTCAAGCTCAAAATCCCAATAGAAAACATTAATTATTTAAGCTTGATGAATCGACTTAATTTAATTACGCTGACTGACAGAAGAATCATTTCAGACCTAATTTTATTATACTGAGTCATGAACAACCTAATTGACAGCCCTGCCATTGTTGCTACTATTAAACTCCATGTACCGACAAGGAATACTAGACAAAATATAACATTCTTTTGCAACACATACACAACCAACTATCAATCACACTCACTTACCAATAGGATGCATGATTTACGCAACAAGTTTGGTGGTATTGTAGATATATTCGCTGATTCCCTTTACAATCTAAAATGCAATTTAAACCAACAGTTTGTGGAATCCTACAAATTGTTGTAACGTGGGTATAATATATTTAACGATATGATGTGTTATTTTAATGTTTTTTATTATATTTTGTTCTACGTTATTGTAAAATATTATATTGTTTAGAATATTTCACGGTTTTACGCTATATTCTTCAAAAACTACTTGTATATTCTTAAAAATTTTCACTTTTATAACTTTTGGTATAAATTCTATGTATTTCTAATCCTCGATAACTTAAATATTATTTTATAATCTATGTAAAAGCCACTATGGGTGTATAACAACAATAAATAAATTACTTAATTGTAATGTTTGAAAATAAATAAATAAATTCAACGGTAGTGTTAATTGCGTAATGGTCTACCCAAAGATATTGAAATATAAGGATATATGCTGTGATGTCCGCCCAACTGTCGCCGGAACTACTTACTACCTAATGGGAATAGTTTGAATACGAAATTTAGTTGATTTTTCGAAGTCATGCAGTAGTATTGGTTAACAATATAGTTTAAATATGGAAAGAATTCGTTAATTTAGTTATTTTTTGGACGCGTGCAATAGTATTGATTAAAAATATCGGCGACACCAGGAAGCACGGTTCCACCCAGTAAAAACTGCCGATAGCCCATCTCCTTATATTTCAATATCTTTGGGTCTACCATTTGAGTTAGTATCGAGAAGTTGTAGGTTCAATTTCCGCACAATGCAAAATTATTTATCACCACCGCAAGTTGTGAATATCGCACAAGAGTCCTAAATACTGCTAACCGTCTGGAGGCAGTCGGATTATGGTATTTTCAATTTGGGTGAGTGATGAGGCTGAAAGGAGAGGGAAGGGAAGAAAATGAGTAAGAGGGAGGTTAGGAAGTAGATTCCTGGCTCTAAAAATCTAGCCAACAAATACGGTTAATCTGAATAGTGGACTTTCTCCAGGGCGATACTGGGAGTAGTATTTGGTGAAGAGTGTAGAACCACCTAAAAGATTGTTTGAAAAAAGGTCATCTCGACGTTAAGCCACTGCTACCCGAATTTCTACCGATTTCTTACATATCTCCCTTAAACATTTGAAGTTTTTACGCTCCTAAAAAATAAATGTTAATTTTTAAGATAATATCTAGAGGTTCCCCACGCCGAAATGCAAATCATATGAAATTTCCTCAATAGAAAAAAATCGCAAAGAATGCTCCGAAAATTATTATAAACATGGATGAAAAAATTCACAATGTTTCTTTAAATGCTAATTTAGATGTTCCTCACGAGATTTTTGCTCTATTTTAAACGATTCATGTTTTATTAAACATTTTCACAATTTTTGCTTCAATTTTATCTTTATATATAAATATTAGAGCTCTCTCCAAAATTCGTAATTACATATCTCTCCATCTTCTTCTTTTTGAGCGCCTTAAGTAGTCTACCTTTTGACTTATTTTTCAAAAATGGCTCTACAGCTAAACTCGTATTTAAATATTAACTTCATAAATGTTATTGAAGATCCCAATGACTAAATAAAATTCTCTGTATATTCAATGGACGATCCCGATATTTAAAATATCACTGTTTTATTTTCTCCAGCACATATGTAAAACAATTGCGTGTAAGCACGTTTTATTAATAAATTTTACAGCTTTCCACGCATTATAATATATTATTGCTATTAATGATTAAAAAAAACTGTTAGCCTTGGAATTGCATAGATAAAAAACACATAATTATTATTAGACAAGGCAAAATGTAACAACTGTAACATGACACGAACTGAATATCTCTAATTATTATGTCAGCCGTGACAATTCATTCAAATTACATGCCATCGTTGTTAAGTATACAAAGGACAGGTGAAGTTGAATAAATTGTGATGACAGTTGGATTAGACGGAGAAGTTTCTAGGTGGAAACATTGCGTGCGTTCAATCAAATTTTATCACGAGCATAACAACATTTTTTTAAATTTGAAATTATAAAGTATAATACCCAGAACAATGATATGTTACAAAACATTCATTTCGTTAAATATTTTAATTACCCAGTTAGTAAAGAAATAATCTCGAGTCTAACTGGGGAACTATTTACTAATACACATGTTATTAAATAAAAAATAAAGGAACAACATACTGCTTATAAAATAGGTATGCTTAGTTACAAAAAATACAGTATCTTAGATATTTAAAATAAATAAACACACAATAATCATACACAATAATTCCATTCAAACAATGAAGCCATTCGCACGTTATCGCTTACGAATGAAAAAGGAAAATTTGTAATTTTATTTGTACGCTCGTTTGTACTCTTGACACTTATTAAGTGGTCCTGTACACTCTCATGCTGCAGAAGTACCGTTAATAGTCCAAATTTCTATTTGAATTGCTTTCTCGTGTTATGAATTTTGACTGATTGACGTACAATTATCACAAATTGGAAATAAAACAACATAATCACGTCTTCTCTTCACCGTTAACGTGTCATAGTCAGGGGCGTGCGAAACTTCCTGATGCAAATCTGTACGTACCACGTAAGTCCATAGCTAAGTCTATAGCTATGTGTGGTTTATCCTTTAAGGTACAGAAATATAAATTCCTACATTATGTCCCCTCGGTTTATAAGAGTGTAGCCTTCTGTTGGGGATCGGGAATTCTACGGGATGTAGGAGAGATTTAAAAATATATATAACAGTAAGTTTTAGCCTAGCACAGCAACACCGATGAAGATTTTATCGTTAATGACGACTAAAAATGTGCTTAATTTAGTTGATAAGAACTGTTGTTTATTGGTGAGCGATCTACTAACATGCTCTTGAACGATGTCAAGTTACCAACATTATCGATAAAAGTTTCTCGACTTGGTCGTGGTAGAAACCTTGACACTTAAATTTCTTATCAAGTGGCTACTTTTTTAAGAACTTTACGTTTATAAAATGCAGATTCGGTAATGTTATTTAAAATTACACATAACTCAATCGAAAGTCCTGATCTTCTTCAACGCCTACCATTACATGTTCCAAATCGCAACAGTAGACAGTCGCTTACTTTTAATTTCCCTGTTTGCAAGACCAACTCCAAACAGAACTCATTTATCTACAGATCCACACATTTATTTAACTTAAATTATTACCACATTGACATTTTTAACTCGACATTACCTGACATAAAACTAAAACTCACTAAGCAACATGACTCAAACTAGGAAGTTCAATCTATCCCTCCCCCTTCTATATTCCCGTCCTTAGCCTCTTAATCTTAATCCTATATTTCTCCTCACCGCCCCCCCCCCCCTCACATATTGTAACAAAAAATAAACTAATTAAGAAAACACCTTTATAATGTCACACCTATCATTTACTATCATAAGTGGAAAGTTCATAATTGGCATAATTAACTATTTTATTATTGTATTATTATGTAATTTATGATTTGCTGTCAACTTTCCCTAAAATAAATAAAATAAAATACAGGGTATCAAAGGACTTATTTTACTAACTTTAAGAAGTGAGTCCCGACATTATTTGAAGTAAAAAATGTACATGTAATTTTGGTTCCATGACAACTCCAAATCACGCAATTTTAACACCCCTTTGAAAAGTCATTAAAAGTTATGAAAAAAAATTGAAAATAGCCCGTAACCTAACCTAACGTAAGCTATTTAACCAATTTTTTCATCACTTTTAATGACTTTTCAAAGGAGGTGTTAATGTTGCATGATTTTGAGTTATCCGGTCCCCGAAATTTTAGCCTCCGGTCAAACTTTTGATGTTTTTTTGTAACTAATAACCTAATGAATAAGTACAGTATTGGACAGTTAGGATCGGGTTGTGGGGCTGGGCGGTTACTTGGCTGAATGACCAGTGACGATAAGTGAGAGTTTTTTTTTTTTCAGAAAAAAATTTTTTTTTTCACTGGAGACCAAAATTTCATTTACATTTTCCTACTACGTCCCACTAAAACCCCGTATACTAATCATTGGTTCAATATCTGAGAAACTAGAATATTCTCAAAACGTGAAACCTGAAAAGTGAACATACGACCAACTACAGTTATTTCAACATAACTGGTAATATTTTAATGTAGATTTTGCAGAAACTTGCATTAAAACGAAACAGTCTATTAAATTATATATACTAATTATCCTACGATGCTTCACACTAGGAATTCGAAAGCATTTTCTGATGCAGCAATAGTATTATCATCCATTTTAATTGACAAAGTAGGTAACCATCTGCGTGGAGCCCTCACAAACCACATTCTTTTCATTTCCTCAAGTTTTGGTCGATGGCTCTGCCGGCGTTGCTTGCAAACAATTGTTCCATTTTTGCACGCGATTCTATCTACTTAACGGCCATGGCGACCTATGGCAAACCTGCAAAAGTCAAAACTAAAACTTTATAATATTCCAGCGAGTACCCGGCATGCGTTGCAATGCCACTCAAAGATTGAAAGTGTTAGAGTTTTAGTTCTGTTTTTACAAGTGCTTTTGGATTAACAATATTTTTTGTTTTTCCGACGCGGGAGCAGACCACATACAACTTTCCGTGTGAGAAGCATGGATTTTTCAAATTCACCCCCTGCTATTCCCTACCGCTCCCTCGAACTTCCTCCATCATTCCCCTCCCCCCTCCCAAATTCCCCACCCCTTCCTTTAAACTATACGAAATACACACATTTTTCAAACAACTCGCGCACCACCTATAGAATTTTTTGTACGCAAATTTGACAACGCCAGAGCTCAATTATATTATTAATGTATTATCTGAAGAGCTATTCTCTGAGAGATCGTTCTCCCGCGAGATGTCCTGTCAGATTTGTGTGATTTTCTACAGCTGTTAAATGAATAAATAATCATGCATACTTGCAGGCATTCGTGTTTAAAACGACCCAAACTAAAATACGTGATAGCTCACAGCTGAAATTTTGGCATCGGCCGATAGAAAAAGCAAATAACAGCCGTATAAAATCACACAAATCTGACAGCACTTCTCGCGGGAGAACGATCTCTTATCACAAATTTTAGGGAACCAAAGTTTCATCGCAATCGGATGAATGGTATATGAAATATTTCATAACGCTATAGCTCACTATTATTATTATTAGATATAGAAACCATCGCACAATAAATCACCAAACTTTCATTGCAATCGGATGAATGATTTAGGGACCGCGTAAGGGATAAATAAAGAAACATTCTTTAACATTTCTATTTTTTATACTGACAATTCGTGGTGGAAATCCTTTATAATAATCTATATATCAATGTAAATTAAGAAACACGTGTACCAGTCTGAAAATGACTTTAACATGCATGAAACCTTTTACGTTAAAAAATAAATTAAGTGGAAATAAATTTTACGTGTTTTATAGTTAATTTTAAGAAATATTCATATACATCAAACTTTAAAAATACCACCTTTTTGGTAATCATTTGGCATTATAGAAGAACAAAATTATTATTGAAATGTAGCCATTTTTGTACCTATAAATTATTATTGTTGCGCGCGTTTTCATCCAGCGACAAAATAACGTCGACAAAATATCTACTAAAACCTAACCTAACCTAACAAAAACATGAGACAAAAATAATACAGACAATAAATTATTGTTGTCTGTATTATTTTTGTCCTATTTTTTGTTAGGTTAGGTTAGGTTTTAGTAGATATTTTGTTGGAAGATGTTTTGTCCGTAGGATATTTTGTCGGAAGATATAATACTGCTGTAACAGCCAAAAACCAAATTATTCAATTGTTGATTTTGAGGCGTGTACATCAGTTAAAAAACGTATTATTGACAAAAGGGCTAGTGTTTCCAACATCGTACAGTTCTTATTTATCGTTGTAAAGTCACGGGACCCAGATAGATCGACGCAGAAAAAAAAACTCTGCAAAATGGTGTATAAAAAGCATTACCAATTATTATAGGCTATATTATACAAAGTATCTACATTATATACGCTCGACTGCGTAAGTAAGTGTTCATACTTCGATCTGTTGTAGCTGAGGTAATTTCACAAGAGATTGTAGAAAAACATTCACACATTTATGTAATTATATTCAATAACAAAGGAATGGAATAATAAAAGTAACAAACAGATAATTAAATGTAATTAAATAAATAGAACTAATACACAGTGGTGGACCAAGCCCGTCAGAAGCCAAGGGCGGCAAAGCTGAATGAGGCCCTCCGTTTCGGCCCATTTCATACAAATCTTGATTTTGGATTTGACATCAAAATACCTAACCAAACTGAAAAAATATTTTTGTAATCAAAAGCTGTAACAAATAGCTAGTACGGATGTGAGCTACTTTATTTATTTTTGCTTTAAATTGTAAGATATAGGTCATTAAGATTTTAGTGTTTCATGATTTTATTTATTTATTTATTTATTTATTTATTTTATTTATTTAGTATAGTATAATACATTTATAAACATTTTTTATGATATGTTTTGACTGTTCAACTAGGATGATTCCCGTTTTAGAACAGTCAAATTAGGATTAGTGACAACATATGGATCATGATTTGTACAAAAAAGAGGAAAAATCGAGGAAATAAAAAGAAGAGAAATAATAAAAAATGAAGTTAGAAAGTTTAAAACATAGTAACAAAAGTTAAAATATAGTAGTTAATATACATATAGGTTCTTAAAAACAGAGGATTAAAATATGTAGATAACTTGTGTATGCATTGCATACTATAGTAGAAAAACAGAAAAAAAAAAAAAAAGCTAAAGAAATAAAATTATTATAAAATAACCAACAAATTATTATACAAAAGCCGTGGTTTGTTTAGTATTAAGATTAGATTTTAAAGGCAACTTGGGCAATTATTTGTGAGTAAATGGAAAACATTTAAAAAAAATAATTTTACAATATTTATTTTGAAAATTTGATGAAAAATAAAATTTAAAAAAAAAACATTGTTAAAAATGCATTTTTTGGGTAGTAATTTTAGTAAACGACAATTTTTTATTCCCCGTAAATAGGTGATTTGTATTTTAAATTTTCACCCATCAAAATTGTGTCGTTTATCAATTTTTATATTTTATTTTTTATTTCATCATATTTTAATGATAAACACAGTAAAATCATTTTTTTATTATTTTTCATTAACTCACAAATAATTAAATTTTTTATAAGAAAAACTCTCTTTTTATAACTTTTGTGAATGTTATTCCCATCAATGTTTCATTGAAGAAGAAGATAACAATAATAATCTAAACGAAAATATGAAAGAGAACAAGACACAGAAAAATAGAAAAAGACAATGGTCGCAACTGGGACTCGAACCCAGACCCCTCCCCTAACCGGGACGTGCGCGTTAACCAATTTCGCTATTGCCATATTTGTCATATTTGTTAATTTCATATTTAAAATTTTAGAATGAATAATATTATCTTCAACTAATTCCAATAAATAATACGGAAAAAAATAATTAAATAACAGAAATAAATTCTTGTATACTCACATAAAATTTTAAATATTTACCAATGTGTCACCAAAAAGTAAACTATTAAAAAAAATTTAATCTTAGAAAAAATTCACAACGTAATAAAAAGAACTTGATAAATTAGTTAAAAAAATAAAACATGCTTTTTTCTTGAGGTGATGTAATATAGACAGGATGTTTCGTTTGGGTTAGAATAGGGAGAAATACGGAAAGGTTGGGATGGTCCGAATTCTTACTAAAATAAGGCTTCCCTAGCAAGAAGTTATGTATTAGTTAAAAAATTACATTGTAATAAGTTTATATTCAAATTCAAAATTAACTGAGTGTCAGTCAATAAAATAAAACCACCAGAAAGTGATAAAGCTAGGTGAGCCACAGTACTAATTAGTAGATAATAAAAGGGGTATTAGAAGTAGACCTGGCAAGTCAGAGGATTGCAAAAGAATCTATGAAATAAAAAACATTTTTTTTATCCTCAGGTGATGACGAACTACCTAGCCATGGAGACGTCTGACACCGTGCCGCGCGTGCTCAGCGTGCTCAAGGACGTTTTCATCTTCTTCGTGCTGCTGGCGTACCAGTTGCTCGAGGTGCTCGTACACACGGTGCTGGACTTGACAGGGCTGCGCCCCCTCAAGGATCTGCAGGGGCAGGTGGCGCTGGTGACAGGAGGAGGCTCGGGCGTGGGCAGGCTGCTCTGCGTCCGCCTAGCCAGGCTGGGCTGCAAGGTGGTGGTCTGGGACGTCAACAAGGAAGGTAGTTCGAAAAATTCATTATTATGTCTCAATCATTGTAGATTAGCTAAAGAGGGACATATGGGATCTCTACAAATAAACTACGAACGTTCCTTCGCAATTTAATTAATTCATGCATAAACAGTTTGGTACATCAACAAAGTCATTTAAAAAGTAATTTTTCAGAGTAACTGGACACACTTAATACGATTTTTTTTTCAAATAACACCTCGATTCAACTAATTGCTATAAAAGAAAACCTGCTCCTCGTACGTCGGGGGAAATGGATAGTACTGCATTTTAATAGTTTTTTCGAACCTAAATCTGTATAATCGAAGAAACCAAAGACTTTTTGACGAGTTCTTTGTTTAAAACCACTTTATTTTAACTTATATTCGTCTACCGGTTTCAGTTTATATGTTCATTGTCCTGAAGATGGTTGAGTTCAACCGAAACTGGTCGACGAATATAAATTAAAATAAAGTAGTTTTCAACAAAGAACTTGTTTCATTCTGTTAAATCTGTATTCCGTCTTTCTTTTTAAGCTTATTTTATTGAACCCCAAGCTTACAACCTAAGAAGCAAAAATTAGTTAAAAAAAAAAAAAAATATTGCTTAAAAAAATATATTTTCATATTATGATGTCAAAACGCGTTGTGAACAAACTATGACCAATTATCCGTATTTTTTACGAAATAGCTTTTAAAGTGCAAATTTTTCACCGTCCCTAGATGTAAATAGTTGTATTTTATAGTAATTACGTCGAATCGAGGTGTTATTTCAATAAAATAGTCATATTAAGCTTGTCTAGTTACTCTACAACTTTATCTTTCACAATTTGAGATGTAAAGTTGTTGGGTGAGCGTAGGATTGCGATTTAGAGGAAGTCCAGTTTTCAATTCTAGGAAATCTAGTTTTGGTATGGAAATCAGTACCTACCCACTAAGGAGTCCAAATGCCGTGGGCCCCGAAATCCTAAGCCACTGTTAGCCCAGATAGTTTAAGTCCAAAAGTTCTTAACCCAAAAAATGGTTTCACATCAATATACCCTATTCACTGAAAGAAAATCAATTTCAGGACTCCTAGCATGGTCGAACGGTAAGGATTGTGTCGATAACTTTCGGTAATTTCTCATGGTTCCCTAGGACAAGTGCAGTTCGCCATCGAATAAATAACAGTTCACAATTACTAAAGTGTTCGTAATATATTCGATGTCAACTGTTGTTTGTACGTTAGCGATCTGCAATTGTCCCAGGGAGAGGTCCCATGAGAAGTTACCGAAAGTTATCGATATAATCCTTACCGATCGACCGTGCTAGAGGTCCTGAATGAACGTAACTTATCTTCACAGCTGCAAATCTGTTTGCCTGAAACAACAATAATAATTTTACTATTGTAATATTTTAAAATAGGTATTAACTTATAATTCAAACACAAAACATGAACAATGTGACCTTAGAACGGGGTACTCCACATTCTTTTCTAAAACAATGTAAAAAAATAAAATAAAATAAATAAAAAATGAAACAAAAACGGTGAGTGATGAAATTTACCCAAATTATCTGTTCAGAATTCTTCCTGTTTTAAATGAACACAATTCCCTGGTTTCTATCAAAAAAATAACACAAAACAATATATTATGTATTTATGCGAAAATTCCAGTGGTGCCTAAAATACCTATCCTAAAGCAGTTAGGCTGAGAGGACGGACCTCCAAACAACTTGTTCTTGGCACAAACTCTTTGCCTCATTCACAATCACACATCGTCTCATACATACTCTTCTATTATTCTAACTCACTTGATAGTGCTACGTCTTCCTCGGACATCCCCGACTTCTTCTACCATTCATATTAGCATCATCAATGTTAGCATCATATATTCTCCATTCATTCGCTCTACACGCCCAAACCATCGGAAGGTCCCTTTCTTAATCTTACTCATTATTCTTATGTTAGCCTTGCACTCTGTGATATTAATTTGTGATATTATGAGTGTAGCTAATTGTTTGTGAATTAGTAAAATATCCGTGTTTTGTAAATGACACTTTAAGTAACGCTACGTTTAGAAACGTTAAACATAATTTTTGTTGGTCAAAGACAAACAATGGATAGGTAACACCATTTTCCTAAAACGTTTCATATTTGAACCTGCAAGGAATTAGCGAGATATGTCAAACTGATTGTTTTCTTAGGGTCTGTGATTTATTCAAATTTATTCATTTGTGTTTCGTTATATCCGTCGGTTCCATTGATCAGAGGTTATCCAAACATCGAGGGACAAGTTACAATGTGATGAATAGAGTATTTTGTAAAATACTTGCGTCAGAAGCTTTCCACAAATTAGCACGTAAGCAGCTTTGTGAATACATTTTGTGACCCTCACGTGTAACCTTGAGAAAATAAGCTCTTAAAAGCCTTTTCGCCAGGTGTTGATTTTGAAGATTATTTTTTAAAAGGTTTTGTGGCAAAAGAACCAGTGGTGTGGTCCAAAAATGTGACAAACCGGAACGCACACTTCGATTAAGATCAAAAAATTAAATTTAAAAAAAATTTAAACAGTTTTACACATTTTTATTTATAACTCTTTAAATAGTTTTATTGTTAGAACGAAGATTGTAACAGGTCACATCACTTACAATTATTAAGCCTCATCCAGACGTGGGTGAAAAGAATCGACCCCTTTAATTTTTGAGTTAGAAGTTGGTCCTCAATCATTCGCTTGGCTTACTAGGTACTTGAATTAACCCCTCGAGCCTGTCTTGTCGGAAGATAAAAATATTTCCGCTTTGCAAAAAAATCCTAATAAATGGAATATTTCTAATCCGAAAACTAAAAACTGTTTTTGAAAGGTGATGAAATACGCTTTAAAATGTTGTTATTCGAAATAAACATATAATTTTTGAAATATTAGGATGAATGCAAACATAAAAAAGTTTTAGAGATGGCTCATCTTATGTTCTTTCTAACTAAAATTACTGATAATGAAAAAACACATAAATATTTTTTTAGGCAAATGCGCGGTGTTTTCTCTTTACCGTTAAGATCGTAATTATAACCACGGAGACACAACGTTTTCTATGAGACCTATATGAGTTGTTCCAAAAAGCTAACAAATTAGTCTGAAAGGTTCATGTTTTTACCTTATAAAACGAAGAAGAGTTGAGGTGGTTTATAGCGTCTGTGTAATGGTAAAAATTGTAGTTTTGAGTAAAATATGATATTCCACTTTCATTTCCTTTTAAATATTTCAAATATTCCTTTTTAATATTTTTAATATCTCTTCTTACTTTATTTACTGTGGCATTTATGTAATTGCACCAGCAGCTAGCTGCTACTAGCATTAAATTAAGCCTGTACAGTTTTTAGTTCAGAGCTATACAAAATTATTACATCTTTGGGTTTTACTAAAAATTTGAATGGCAAAAATTATTCCTCCAGCATAAACAATTTTTTTCTGTAATTTTTAAATAATTTCCCCAGCGTCAATGAAGAAATAAGGTTTTCTTAATACATGGACTCTGTAAGTTTTTATTTTTATTTCCCAAATAGAAACGACGGGGTCCATCGCTTTCAAAAACCGGAACAACGCTCCGGTTTGTCTCTGAATTCACACTTAATACTGAATAGAACACCTGCTCTGCGAATCATATTTTAAATTAACATCAATATAATAATATTCATATACGCTCAAATACAGGTGGGCTTCTTTGATGAGTTCTTCATTAAAAACAGAAGACATGGTTCCAAATCAATGGCTTCTCTAGTTACAGAGTTGTGCAATATCAGAGAGGAGAAATAAATATAATTACTAGGTACAGTCAAGGTAACAACAATGGAAAACAATGTAGGATGATTTTTTTTATAGATATGAAAGAAGAAAATGATTCATTGATATTATAAACTTTCACCGTGGTAATGATCTGTTGAATACGGTATATCTTATAATAATAATCGCTGGTACATTATAATATTATATGCATTATCTCTTTGAATGACATTCGCTTGAGCAAGTGAATTTCTCATGTCATGTATGTAATTTACATTCTAGGAATCGTTTGGTTCGTTGGTCTGCTCCATTCGAAGTAATATAATATTATGACAGAACTCATGTCTAGTTGACTGCGTAGATTGCATAAATTGCACAACTTCATTATACAGTGTATCAGTCATATTTCTTCGTCATACTGATCATCGTCGGAAGATCAACTCAATAATAGATAGAGAAATGTCGAGAAAAAGTTTTTTACGTTTTTATACTATTAAAAATTCTAATGCTCCAAATTTTTTATATTATTTCACCAACTCTTGATAATTTATATTAACGTATATTGATAAATAAACAAATAAATACTCACAAGTGGTAGAAAACCCGGCTGACTTCCGATATATAGCCAGTATTCATAGATTTGAGTAACGCATAGTAAACTAAGACTCTTAAAAAAGGTGGTGAATTACCCCCCCCCCCCCCCCCGTCTCCCGTCCCCGTCCCCCGTACCCCGTACCCCCTACGCTAGATATTTTTACTGCACAGGAATTGTATCCATAACTTGTCAACTCACATTATGCTTGGGGACACCTCTAATTTTCCAAATGCAAGTTTAAAAAATATGCAATTATGTATTATGAATGGTGTTTTTTACCTTCGAGTCAGCAAAAAATGGCGCAACCGCTAACTTTCCCATTACTAATGATTATTATATACCGTTCATCTCATAACAGATAACATTCTATCAACTTGTGATTTAGCTAAGTAGCTATTTGATTATGTGCTTGAAGAAATACCGCCGGTAGCTTCGTTGCAACCTTTCCATTTTATCATTATAAACGGCGAGTCTAATGCTGCGTATAAACAGGAGAAAAAACCGCGGGCCGATCCACGAATGATAGGAAAGTTAAAAAGGGTGTTACAGGGCGTATACTTGACTTACTTTAACATGTGATTACTTACATTATTTGGAGTAAAAAATGTAAATAAATTTTTGGTGTCCGTGACATATTTGATTTTTTTTAAACTTTTTTCTTCAAAACCAAACAAAAAAACTTTCTTCAAAACCAAACAAAAAAACTTTCTTCCGTAAAGCAGCCCTAAGCGACCCTAACTGTCCATTACCTATTGTTTTTTTTTTTATGTTTTAAGTTGAAAAAAAAACAATAGCATCAAAATGTTACCGGTTTGAAAAAAAAGGTTTTAAAAAATATTTATATTTAATAAAAACAATACCTCACCATTAATATATTTTACATAGAACGGTTTGAAATTTTTATTTCACCAGATTTTATTTTTCTAGACGATGAATTAATAACTTCGGGGGGGGGGATTCGTTTAAAAAAACATCTCAAATATTAGTAACACGTTCTTCAGAATTAATTAAAATTAACCCGGCAGAAGGGTCGAATCTCCAGGCCTGCTAGGGCGAATTCGACCGTGCGTCCGTTCAATAAGCCGTTCCGCGGGCATATATTTGTATACACGCTTTCTTCACTTACGTCGTTAAGATTCCCACATTATTTTTCTCTTTCTTCTTTTCTTCGATAGGGCAAATTCGACAGTAGGTCCGTCCAATACACGGGTCGCGAGTCGCAATTTGTTTACACGGCTTCTTTACTTACGTCGTTAAGATTCTGAATATATTTTAGGGTATTGTGTCGTCTTAATACGCAGCACAATAGAAGTTATAACTGGACTCTCGTGGCAGGGCATTCCTACCTACCGTAATATCATGAACCTCCTATAATATTATGTAAATTTTGCGCACATAAAATGGTTTTACAAGTTCATATTCAATATTCACTGTGTGATGTAATTCTTATACGAATTCTTATTACTTCACTTTCAACACTTGGGCCCATTTCTACGTTATAAAAATGAACGTACTCGTACAAGTTTTAAACTTGATTCTTTCATGTTTTAGAAAAAAATATGATACCTCACTGACACGGAATCGCTCAATTTATTGCCGGGTAGAGTTTTTTCAATGTTATAATTATTTGCAGTTAAAAGCAGGTTTCAGGTTGTTTAGATTAGTATGGGTTTCAAAAACGTGGGGCGCGGAGGTTTTCTTCTCAAAATAAAATTAAACCAAACCGAATGAGCGAATTTACATATTAATTGAAAAAAATGTTCAGAAATATACATTCATTCATTTATATTATATTGTAAAGATTAGTAATAAAGGGATTGTCCATTATTTTCCAGGAATAGGGTATTTTCATTGTTTTTGGTCTTTGTCAAAAAATTTAAGTAAAAGTTTATGGTTATGATGGCAATTTTTGTTTTATTTTTATACTAGCTTTTCCCCGCGGCTTCTTACATTTTTTTCTATATCTACTATTCATCTGATTGTGATGAAACTTTGGCGAATTGTTGTGCGCACGCCCGCACAACAACCCGCAGAGGTTTCTATATATACTGGCGAGCTCTGACGTTATGAAATAAAAATTGCAATAAGTGGCGCGCGAGTTGTTTTAAATGTGAGTGTATTTCATATAGTAAAGCGTCAGGGAGGGGATGGGGATTCCGGGAGGGGAATATAGGAGGAGGGGAAGAACGCAGGAGGGCAAGGAGAGGCGGTAGGGGGTTGGGGAAGAATGGGAAAGGACACGCAGGGAGAAACAATTTATTTATCTAAGTGGCATTGCAACAGCGTGCTGGGAACTCGATAGTGACATATTAAATAAAATATTATTCTATAAAAAAACATTAAGATGCCACCATAGATATTATGTTTTGTTTGGAAATTTTCCAAAACATTTTGCCAAAGGCGCCAAATAAGAAGTTAATAACAAATATTTGAAAATCGTTGATCAGCATCGTTTGTTGTTGTGAAATGTGGGTCGCGGTTATCAACATTTTGGAAATCTCTGACTTCTGTCTAATTACATCAAGTACATTATTTCATCTCATGGTAGACCAGCTAACTAGACTTGTGTGGCTATTCAACAAATAATGCGCTTAACAGAGCGTATCTTCTCCCATAGCTAAAACTTTTTATTACAAGTTGGTTCAAATGTTTGGTCGCGGAATTTCTTTTGGACCGTCGAGCGTACGAAAATCTAGTATAATTAGGTAGACACTAGACAGGCATTCTTATTATAAATATACTAATTCTAGTCTAATTAGGTATACACTAGACAGGCATTCTTATCTATACTAATATTATAAAGAGGAAGGATTTGATTGTTTGTTTGTTTGTTTGTTTGTTTGTTTGTTTGCATCGAATAGGCTCCGAAACTACTGAACCGATTTGAAAAATTCTTTCACTGTTGAGAAGCTACACTATTCCCGGGTAACATAGGCTATATTATATTTTTAAAAAAATTAGGAATCCTTACTAAAACTCCAATAATGTAACCCAAGGTGTAAAAAAATTACCTAAAATATTATTTACATCGCGTGCGCTGCGAAAACTATTGATGATAGAATAAAATAATGTAGTATGACTTTGTAGAACACATTATTATCTACAAAAAATGTCGCGACAGCATATGTCTAACTATTATAGTTATGCCACAATAAGTGTTCTTTTATTTTAAAAAATTAATTGAATTGCCGCCGCTAGAAAAGACTCTTTATTTGTATCTTGGTATTAATTTTTATCAAAATAATTTATATTATATTTGAGACTGATTCAATGCCTTTATATAACATTTTGAATTATTCAATTCGGACATCCCATTCAAAAGATATCACGAGTTTAAAAATGTAAGTATTATACGATGTAAGTAAGCGTCACTGGGGTACGGGCCGTACGGAAGGACACCAACAAACAATCAAGTCTTTCCTATCTTACATCTTACATATAAAAATCAAAATTTGTTTGTTCGTATTTTATGCGCTGCCATACCGTTCATCCGATTGCGATGAAATTTTGGTGATTTGTTGTGCGCACGCCCGCAAAGGATATAGGCTATTTATAATGGTAAGTTCTGGCGTTATTAAATTTGTATTGATGAAAATGTGCGTATTTCATATATTTTAGCGGCAAGGAGGAAAAGCAGGGGGGAGGGAAACGGGGGAGGTGGAGTACGTGGATGGGAAGACGAGAGATGGGAAGGCGGGGAAGGTAGAAGGGAAACGCGAAAGGGGAAGGGGACTCGGAAGGTGAACGGGGACGCACGGGAAAGGACATTCAAGGAGAATCAATTAATTTTTTTGCATTGCAACGCAAGCCGTGCTTTATGCTTTGAGTTTTAGCTTTAAGCTTTGAACTGTAAGCATTCAACGTTAAGCTTTACGTGTTGAGCTTTAAGCTTTGAACTTTAAGATTTGATATTGAATTTTGAGTATTGAGCTTTGTGCTTTGAGATTTGTGTTTTGAGCTTTAACTTTGAGCTTTGAGCTTTAAGCTTTGTGCTTTGAGATTTGTGTTTTGAGCTTTAACTTTGAGCTTTATTTTTAAGTTTTTTGCTTTGAGTTTTAAGCTTTAAGCTTTGAACTTAAGTTTAGAGCTTTGATATTAAGTTTGAACTTTGGCCTTTAAACTTTGAACTTATGCTTTAAGCTTGAACTTTAATATTGAGCTTTAAGCTTTGAGTTTGATGTTTGAGCTTTATGCTTTCGGCTTTAAGCTTTGAGCTTTGCGCAAAGCATAACGCTTAATGTTAAAGCTTAAAGCTTAAAGAGCTTGAAACTCAAGGCTTTAATCTCAAAGCTTAAAGCTCAAAGCTCACAGCTAAAAGCTCAAAGCTCAAAGCTTGAAGCTCGGAGCTCAAAACTTGAAACTCAAAACTTAAAGCTGAAAGCTTAAATCTCAAAGCTTTAAGCTCAAGGTTTTAGGCTCAAGGCTTTAATCACAAAACTTAAAGCTCAAAGCTTTAAGCTCAAGGCTTTAATCTCAAAGCTTAAAGCTCAAAACTTAAAGGTCAAGGAGAAAGCTTAAAGTTTAAATATCAAAGCTTAAATCTCAAAGTTTTTAGCTCAAAGCTTTAAGCTCAAGGCTTTAATCACAAAACTTAAGGCTCAAAGCTTTAAGTTTTGAGATTTAAGCTTTGAGGTTTAAGCTTTGAGCTTTATGCTTTGAGCTTTAAGTTTTGAGATTAAAGTCTTGAGCTTAAAGTTTTGTCATTTTGACGAAGGCTTTAATCTCAAAGCTTAAAGCTCAAAACATAAATTCAAAGCTAAAAGCTCAAAGCTTAAAGCTCAAAGCTTAAATCTCAAAGCTTAAAGCTCAAAACTTAAAGCTCAAAGCTTAAAGCTTTATGCTTTGAGCTTTAAGTTTTGAGATTAAAGTCTTGAGCTTAAAACTTTGAGCTTTGTTTTGTCATTTTGACGAAGGCTTTAATCTCAAAGCTTAAAGCTCAAAACTTAAATTCAAAGCTTAAAGCTCAAAGCTTAAAGATCAAAGCTTAAATTTTAAAGCTTTAAGCTCAAAACTTAAAGCTCAAAGCTTAAATCTTAAAGCTTTCAGCTTTAAGTTTTATGATCAAGGCTTTAATCTCAAAGCTTAAAGCTCAAAACTTAAATTCAAAGCTTAAAGCTCAAAGCTTAAATCTCAAAGCTTTAAGCTCAAAACTTTAAGCTCAAAGTTTGAAGCTCAAAGCTTGAAGCTCAAAGCTTAAGGTTAAAGCTCAAAGCTTTAAGCTCAAAGCTTAACCCTTCAGAAATTTGGCGTATTTTGTCAAAAGGTAAAAATGTTTCGATATACATCGACTTTGCAATAAAAATTCAAATAAATGGAATATTTGTAAACGTATCCAAAAACTAAATACTGGTTTTGAAAGGTGATGAAATACGCTCAAATAAATGGTATTTATTAGAAACTACAAAAACATTTTTTAAATACAAATTTTTTTAATGAAAACTTAAAAAAAATTTAAAAATGCTCAACTGACATTTTTGATATTAAAATTACTGATCTATAGAAAATGTGTTTCCGTCTATGTGTGTGAGATGTTTTGCGTTGCTAAACCGTTCATCCGATGGCGATGAAACTTTGGGGATTTGATGTGCGCATGCCCGCGATGGTTTCTATATACGATAGTGAGTTTTGGCATCGCTATCATACATTGCTAACCGTTCATCCGATTGCGATAAAACTTTGGGGATTTGATGTGTGCATGCCCGCGATGGTTTCTATACGTGTATAGTAATGAGAAAGGGTAAGTAGAGCGATTTTTTTTCTTTATTAAGTAGCATAGCATATGCCGGGAACTCACTATTGAATTTAAATGCCTGCGTCAGAATTTGGTAAATTGAATTATGTAATAGAAAGTACCTACCCTAAAATTCTAAATCTATACTAATATTATGAATGCGAAACTGCGTGTGTTTGTTTGTTACGCTTTCACGCATAAACTAATAAACCGATCTTAGAAATTTTTTCACCTATAGAAAGCTACATTATATGCGAGTAATATAGGCTTTATATAATGGTAAGTTCTGGTGTTACGAAATTATAAATATTAATATATTATATTTATTTTACGTTTTCTGTCGAAAAAGGCGAGTTATTGCTAACAATAGAAGAAAAGCAAAACAAATCGTTGCCGCGAAAACCATGTTGATTTTTATTTTTTAATTCAGGCATCCGACGGCCTCCGTGGTCCCGAGGCAAGACTCTCGACTCACAATCCGAAGGTCGCGGGTTCGAACCCGGCGTGCGCAAATAAATTTTATTTGATTAATTTGTGTTATTTCACAATTTATTCATTTAAAATAATATATAGTATATTTGCGGCACGTTCCAGAGTGGAAGATACTATCAGTATCGCCCTGGTATAAGACCACCATTCAGAATTGAAACGTTGCTTGAAATGGCTTTAGCCGTGTTTAGTGACCAGATCTGAATAGCCAGGTACTTCCCCCACCTTCCTCTTCCCTATCTCCTTCCCCTCCCCACTACCTTCAGCCTCACAACATACCCCGAATGGGGATGCCATAGTCTCACTGGCTCCAGATGGGAGCAGTTGGGACTCTTGTGCGGTATTAACTGTAAAAAAAAAAAAAAAAATCGTAGTTAATATTTATCTCTAAAAAATGAATCGCCGAAATGTATTTACGCGCATGACTTCCGAACGACTACACCAAATTGGATTTTACTACTGGTGAGCTCTGGCATTATAAAATATGCAAAAGGCGGCATGCGAGCTGTTTGAAAACTGAATGTAACGGGAAAGAATGTATGAAATGCGGGAGGGGGACTCGGGTATGGGGTTCGTGGGAGGGGGAGGAGGAAAACCCGGGAGGGGGAGGGGAATCTGGGCGGGGGAACCTGGGAGTGGGGAGAAGAGCTTGGGAGGGGGGTTCGCGGGACGGGAAAAGGGGTAGTGGAGTGGGGGGAGGGAAGGTGGAGGAGGCGGAGTGGGAACGCGAGAGGGGAAGAGGACGCGGGAGAGGAAGGGGAGGCGCAAGGGGAACGGGACGAATGGGAAAGAACACGCAGGAGATAACAATTTATTTTTTAAATGGCATGGCAACGCATGCCGGGTACCAGCTAGTTATAAATATACTAATTCGAGTCTGATTAGGTAGAAACTAGACAGGCATTCTTATTATAAATATACTAATTCTAGTCTAATTAGGTAGACACTACACAGGCATTCTTATTATAAATATACTAATTCTAGTCTAATTAGGTAGACACTAGACAGGCATTCTTATTATAAATGTACTAATTCTAGTCTAATTAGTTAGACACTAGATAGGCATTCTTATTGTAAATATACTAATTCTAGTCTAGTTAGGTAGACACTAGACAGGCATTCTTATTACAAATATACTAATTCTTGTATGTTTTTAGGTTTTTAACAAAAATACTTATTCTAGTCTAGTTAGGTAGTCACTCGACAGTAATTTTATTATAAATACACTGATTTCGATTGTCGATGCTTTTGTGCACGTTTGAATTCTTCAAATTATTCAAGTTCAATAATGTTTAAATTTTCAAACTTGAAACTGGTATAAAGCATTATTATTTCATTCATTAATTATTGTTTATTTGATATGTGTATTTAATTTGTTTAAATGTTTGACAGATTTGAAACACTAATGATTTTTAAATGCTTCAGTTTTTTCAATCTATTCAAAATATTATTATAAATTATTATAAACTAACTTTCAAAAAATTTCTGCCGTTAAAAAAGTTAAAAAATAACCTTTTTTTAAATACATTTATCATATTGATGAAAGCTAATGTTGGAAGTGGAAATAAACCCACTTCCGGACATCCAATCGAGCTGACACTCGGCAGATAAACTCGTTAGCAATGCATTCTTTGGTGGTACTCACGCACACACACAAACATTTCTCTGAAATTGGCTACTAGCTGTCTTCAAAGATGGCCCGAAAATTGAAAATAGATGTAATATAGTCAAAAAATTGTTTTTATTACGGGCTATTTTTTTAGTTTAATAATAACCGCTTCAACATTATTTCAATTTTATTTATTATTTAAAATCATAATGTCACATCAATATTTTTTTAACAGAGGGTCTAAAAATTTCCATTTTACAATAAAATCGAAATAAATTTAATATTTTTGAACATGTCCCAAAACTAAAAATCGTTTTTGAAAGGTGATAAGATAAAATACGCCTTCAAAATTTATAAATCGAAAAAACATATAATTTTGAAATATTAAAATTTTGCATGCAAACATAAAAAAGTTTTAAAAAAGGCTCACCTTACGTTTTTTCTAACAAAAATACTGATTTCGAAAAAAAAAATGAAAACACATTTTATTCAACAAATGTATTATAACCTCACTTTTTTGTCGTTCCATGTAAAAATAATTCATAAAAAATTCCCAATGTTTCATACACTTTTTTCAAATTGGTTTCATAAAGTCTATATTTTGCTTTCTTTGTGGTTAACAATTCGAATATAAAGCGTGTTATGTTCTCTTTCTAACACCGTTTATATCATATTTCTCACTTTGATAGTAAGTTTAATAATTTAGTGCGCCCAACGGTTGAATTTGGCAGCCACCGCTGGTCTGAAGCTCCAAAATGCTTGAAAAATACCCTCGACCAAAATACCTAAAAAAAACCTCAACTCTGTGCAGAAACGGGCGGTCCGTTTGATAGATTCTCCCACCTTAACGAATGAATTGCAATCTCTAGAACACAGGAGTCGGGTGGGAATGCTATCCATGTTCTACCGGAATTTCAATGGAAGATGCTCTGAGGAACTAGCGTTATTGATCCCTTCGGCACCGGTGCATAGTCGGGAGCTACGCCAAACGCGCGCCCAATATATGTACACGGTTGACATTTGTCACATGAGAACGGGTCGTTTTTTCGACTCGTTCTTGAGTTTAACAGTTCGGCTATGGAACGATTTGCCGGCTTCTGTGTTTCCTCCCTCCTACAACATGGGTCTCTTCAAGACCAATGTTCATTCCTTCCTCTCCTCAAAAAGACCCTCCATACAGCATCCCAGATGACATAGGCCCTGAGGGAAATTATTTCCCTCCTCCTAGGGCCTCCTGTGTGGAGTTAATGTAAAAAAAAGGTAGACACAACGATTTCTATGTGACCTATGAGTTGTTCCTAAAAGCGAACAAATATCCCTGACGGGTTAATCATCTTGCGAGAAGCTCATTGCAGATCAAATCTCTAGTTTCTAGCCATGACATGTTGTGTCGGTAAAGGTTTACGACCTATCGCCGGCCTTTACAACAACAGGTTTCTCTCTTACTGCCTTAACTACTGCATGCTTTTACTAAATTATTATTGATGGGTCGGTTTAATGTGTTGAATTCACCATTCCGGCACCTTTCGGCAAACTTCTAATGGATTTAACACTATTTAATAGAAGAAATTATACTTAGGAACTCAAAAAGAAATTCTTTCCTAATAACAACTATTTTCGTGAAGCATTTTTTAGAGTTCGTTAGTTGGACGGCTTCGGACTTTGTATCAATTTTTGACAAAAACGAGCTAAATAGCTATGACTCTAAAGGTCAGTTGTTTCTTAGAATAATTCATCAAATTTCAAAGTTATTTTTCAAGTTTTTAAAATTAACCTTGAAATAGATTAACACTATTTAGTAGAAGAAATTATTCTTAAAAAGAAATAATAACAATTTTACAGAATTCGTCATTTCGACGGCTTCTAACTTAGAACAGAAATATTTTGTATCCATTTTTGACAAAACATTTTACATAGCTTTGACTCATATATTCCACAGAATTTGAACAATTCATCAAATTTCTAAGTTTACTTTCAAGTTCTGTGAAAGTTTTATTCAAGTTTTTTTTATTATCTTGGTTACTTGAAATAACTGGCCAATAATGACGTTATAACAGAACCTAAATAAAACATTTACAGAACTTGAACATTGACTTTGAAATTTGATGAATTGATCCCTTCCAAGAAAACTCACATTTTCGTGTGTTAAATATATGGCGTCTCTAAAACACACTATTTTTATATGAATACGGCACAAGAGTCCCGTCTGGAGCCAGTGAGACTATGGCATCCCCAATTGGGGTATGTTGTGAGGCTGAAGGTAATGGAGAGGGGAAGGAGGATGGGGGAGGTGGGGAGTACCTGGCTATTCAGATCTGGTCATAAACACGGCTAAAGTCTATTCAAGCAACGTTTCAATTCTAAAACGTTGCAATAATATTTACATAGTTTTATATCAATACGGGGAGTACCTGGCTAATTAGATCTGGTCACCAAACACGGCTAAAGCCACTTCAAGCAGCGTTTCAATTCTGAAACGTTGCAATAATATTTACATAGTTTTATATCAATACGTTGGTAGACATCAATACTTACGACATTAAGTATTGATGTCTACCAACCATTACCTAAGACATAAAATTTTAAAGTTCCCTCAAAATATTATTTTCTTGAGATCCAATAGTTGAGCTCCAAGTATTCGTTCGTCAGTCTCGAAATTTGACGAAACCCTTTGTGACAGTTTCAACATTTCACTCTGATATTAGATAGTTGGAATTTGAAAAACATGTTGAGACTCTGGAACCCTTTCGTATCTAGTTTAGTACTTAACTTTCTAATTACGGCATATCATTTATGATGGCTTTATATCAAATACGGCGCCTAATCCGTTAGTGTCACATACGCGATATTTTTTCGGTTGATTGATAATGCTATTAGGTTACTGACTTTTCTGAATCAACACGGCATGATAACCGGTTTTGCACTTTTCTAATCGTCTATACAATAATATTTTTATTATACAACATGCACAAGTCATATAATAGGTAGGTACATGTTTTATATTTAGAAAACTGGAACGTCTCTACCGGTTAGAACATGTAGTAAGATGGAAGATTGCTTTCAATCCAAGAGACTTGTAAATAATAAGGCGATTGGTTCTAACAACAAAATTGTGGTGTCGGGACGAAATTATACAAGCGTGTCATATTTGACGTGAGAGAATTACACCTACTGAAAACACGTAAAAAACTGTTAAAGTATTAAGTTTAGAGTTAAATAAATTCCAAAATTGAGAGAAAATAAAAGTCACATTAGGTAAAGTTGGATTAGTTTATATTGACGTCTGTAAATTCCAATAGATGTAATTCCATCCGTTTGTAATAACTAATAATTCTGGCAGTGGAATATTAGTAGAAACGTTTAATTCACGCCTACGTAAATTCGTCATGTATCCAAAAATTGTACCTTTGATAATAATGCTGTCAAACATACTACATTATTCAATCACTGCTATGTTTATACATCGATCGTCCAGTTGATTAGTCAGACATCTACGAAATAATATGTAAAAGTGTACTCCCTATCTGGTCAACACTCCCAAATCAATTATAATGCAGAAAAACTTGTATTGAAATAAATAATTAAATTCTGGGTAGTAACCCAAGAAATTGCAGAAAATGTCAAAATCGGATGAAATTTAAGAATCCGACTTCTAAAACATCTCTGACGCCGCGCCTTATGCAAAACCATCTTCGTACTTCAAGTTTGTTAAAAAGCTAATTTTGTAATAGAACCGAATTCAAGCAAGTAGCCAATATTGTCAAAATATGGCGCCACTTACGTTAACAGATCGCATGAGAACCTGCCAATGGCAGGTACAGGTACTATTAGATTTGTAACTTTGTGAATCTTCCCGGGATTGGAAAGATTGATGATGATATGATTATTATTGTAACTCACAATAATTGTGAATAATAATATCACGCGTCTGTATTATTATATATGACATCATGGCCTGTCGCGGTTACTTTGTCCCGGTGACTAGCTGTCACTGGATCCGAAAAACCGGCTATTTTTGGAACCGGTTCCTATCGAATTTACGAAATTGTGTCCAATTCACACACGGTAGAGGTGAAATATTCAGAAAACTAAAATAGACAAGGGCAAGCTACGAAGCACCTCCCAAAGAGGAGACCGATCCTACTATCTCATTCTCTCGCAGGCTAAATCCTATAGATATATGTGTTTTCTCTTAGTAGTGTCGCTATTTTTCGTTTCATCGAGTTTCAAATCACGGTGCTAAAGAAGTTTTTACTTCAATAACTTGTCTCTGATAGATATGTTTCAATTTAACATTGAAACATTGCAAAAGTAATAATAATATTTTATTCCAAGATTAAATTTAAATGTAAATTAAATTAAAATTGCATTTTTATCTATGTATTATAGGTTGTAATTACTGTACATGTAGGTAGGTACATTTAAAATAAAATAAATAAGTTTAAAAATATTTCTAAATAGTGGAGTTAAAACAAAGCTGCTGCAATGCTTTAATTATGTCACATTACAGTTTAGTGTTTCCACATCAATTACCATTTAAACTATGCAATTTTCGATTTAAATTATAGATTTGCATGTTGTCAGAATTGCACCTAGCAACTCTTAATCCGCGTATTGCACATAATATTCGATTTTAATACCAGCATTTTGCAAATGTAAAATGTGCTTTATTTTTTCATTCGGATGTTACAAAATAAAAATTTTGCATGTACGCTACCTATTTGCATAATAGCTAAGTCATAAAGTTAT
This sequence comes from Glyphotaelius pellucidus, assembly GCA_936435175.1. Classification (NCBI taxonomy): domain Eukaryota; kingdom Metazoa; phylum Arthropoda; class Insecta; order Trichoptera; family Limnephilidae; genus Glyphotaelius; species Glyphotaelius pellucidus. Next base: position 6,022,135 of record OW386537.1, on the reverse strand, counting down.
GAACAATATTAATGGCAATTTAATATTCTGCGTGTGTAGCCCACTTTATTTTTAAGTTCCTTTGTTATTAATGTGACCAATGCAGTGTAATGTCCCGAGAACCAAAGTGTCACTTCTACGTGCTTTGAATATTCATGTCAATTTTCCTGCTTACAAAATTAGGTAGATACTTGAAGATTAGATAGGTAGGTACTAGGTACCTACCAGAAAAGCCAATTCGTATATGATTTTAACATGCATTATTACAGTTTGACAACAAAGTGTTTGAATTTAAAATAGGGGAACTTTATTTCATTACTATGGTAACACTGAGTATTTGCATTTTGCATGATTGCATGATCCTCAAATTTGGCCATTGGACATTTGACAGGAAATCATTTTATAGTGGCATTAAGATTCTGAGAAAACATACTGCGTTTATAAAATGCCGCAGAGTTCTCAAATAAATGCCTGTAATTGTTTTAATTAACCAATAATTAGGAAAGCCCAGGAAATTACAAACTATTAAGCATTTCAATTTGGGAGGCCGGTCACCCAGGTTTCGCTACGCCTGGTTCGCTACATTCGGTGACTTAGCAGGGGTGCCTGAAACCATGAGGTTTTTTTTTGTTTTTATTTAGAAAGAAAGACAAACATTCCCGGGTTACGAATAAACCAACAATGTTTGAAAATCTCCTACTACCACCACAGTAAGCAGAAAATGTTGCTTGTGTCGTGATGGAGGACTTGGCCAGCCGAGGAATCGAACACACGACGCCCGGGTGAGAGCCATACTCGATGCCAACTCGGCCACTGATCGGTCGAAGTTTGTCTAGGTCTTGACGGCGGATGCTTTTGCCTACCTACTGCGTGGTGGGCCGGGCCAGAAGAGACTAATGGAGGGAACTTTGACTCCAGCCGGACTCTCTCGACCCATCGCCGGAGGGAAGGATTCATAACTAATTAAATTGTATTTTTTATTGAAACAATATTATAGTTTAAAAAAAATAATGTTTCTTTGCAATTATAACAAATTTAAAAAACTTATAACAAACTCTTTTCTACAGATCACAAAACAAAAAACATCTGTATATTGATAGTATTGCTACCGTTTGATTTTTGACAAATATTTGAAAAATTGCCAAATAATCTTCAGACACCATTTTGACCACAAACATGAGAAATGCAGAGATACGTTCCTTTTGCATTACGTACTCGATATATCCATACTAATATTATAAATGCGAAACTGCTCGAGTTCGTTTATGACCTTTTCACGCATAACACAATATAAAGACTTTTTATAATTGTTTCACCAATATAAAGCTAAATTATATGCGCAGACTACAGGTTGTATATGATGGTAAGCTCTGGCGTTATGAAATTATAAATATTAATATATTATATTTGTTATAATTTTTCTGTCGCTAACAAAAGCGAGTTTTTGCTAACGTCAGAAAAAAATCTTTTCTATGGAAACAATGTTGATATATTTTTGGGCTCTATGCTGGTAGGTACCCAGTCTACTGGTCAGCTACTACGCAGAAAATTCAAATATTAGAATTCGTTTTTTTTTTTTGACAAGCTTGGAATAAATGTCAGATGAGAGTTCCTATATTAAAAATATAATTCGTAACGATTATAAAGACTGAATGATAAATAGAGTATTTTTTTATTATATTAACGAACTTCCAAATATTTAAATAAAAATAAACATCCGAAATGTTTGTAAGCGCATAAATTCCGAACGAATGAACAAAATCGGATAAGTAATTCTTTTTTTCTTTGAGCTATAGCATTATTAAATTTAGGTGGTAGGCGAGATGTTTGAAAACTGAATGTAAGGGAATGAATATATGGAATGCGGGAGGGGATGGGGGTAGGGTGGGGGGGAGATAATTGATAAGTGCAAGCGCTACAGTAATTTTCCGTAATACCATGCGAGCGAAGCCGCGGGGAAAAGCTAGTTATTTATAATGTGCGGCTTACAGTACGGTATACTGTATGTAGAAAACTATTACCTATGTGTTTATAGGTAATAATGTTTATAACACATTAATGAATCAGTACAATACAGTTATTATTCACTATTCAATAACATTGCACATAATTTTCTATTGTTCATTGATATGTGGCAGTTAATCCATTAGTTATTGTAAATCATTTTCATTAGTTAATTATTTAATACATTTTTTTAAACATAGTTTTTTTAATACATAGTTTTTGCATGGGTAAAGGTTGGGTTTGGTATTTCAATAGACGTAAATGTTCACCTAATAGTCGTGTAAGATGTGTGTAAAAAAAGGTTTCTTTAGATTTCTATTTTATTGATGGTATTCAACGATTTCATTTTTCACAAAAAAAACAACGCCAACAAAAAATTTTGTTTCTGTAAATAAAATAAGATTAAACTAATTATTCTTATTTTTAAGATTGTTTTCATCACAAAGTAGGTACCATAAAATATATTTTTTTAATATTAATTTGATATCGTAGGAAGGTGTTCCAATTTTTATACGGTAGGATTATGGGCGTCTGTTATGATTTCTTTAAATCAGTTGCTACTTTCTTGCTTGCCAAAAACTGTCTTTTCTGGTAAGAAGGTGATCAAATAAGCAAAATTTGTAAACAACCACCAGTAAAGGCCTATAGACCTCACTGATCTAGATTCTGGTGTTGAAAATCTGGTACGAAATGCACATTTACTGGGGCCATAATTTCAAAATGAAACATTTGTGAAATATTTCGATGATGACAACTGGAGAGACGATATTCCATTAAGAGATGAAACGATATTCCATTATCCAATTATCCAATTGAACATTGAATCAAGACCGAGTTGTTTGGAGGTCAATCCGCTCTGCCCACCCCTGCGAAAAATGGCGTGATGGTTATTTGGTTAGTCATAGTGTTTCAATCAGTGCATGTGGTATAACGTTATCATATTAGGAGTTTTACAACCACATGTGTATCAGTGTTTAGATGTCATTTTTCAAATGCTAAATTATTTCGGTTTTTTGATAAATTATATGTAGATACAATAAATATAAAATTTATTTTTTTACCAAATTCTTCAAGTTCGAACTGTGTCATAAAGATCTTTTAGCAAAATCTATATTATTGCTGGTGTTGACAGGTATCAGCACAATGTCATCAGCAAAACGTCGCGCGTCGTGCGCCGTTTACACTCAGACCTTCATTCATCCAGTTGAGATTAAATCCATGGCCACGTGATGAATATTTTAGACTATGTCAAGTCATTTTTACGTGCTCCTATGTATTTAGATTTCTGACGAAATTTTCTAGCGATAGCAAATTCGGATTGCCTAAAAATTTACTTGCTATCAAATGCTGGTAGGTTGGTAAAACTTTAAATTAAATTTAGATATATTCAGAGACTTGGGATGATTTTCTTTTAGTGATATTAATTGCTGATTGTTCTTTTTCGTGAGCCAGGCCTCCTTATATACTTTCCATGTTTGCCGATCCTTAGCGGTTCTCATCCTCATCCATCCAAAGCGTGCAAAATTCTCTCCAAATCGTCAGCTCTTATCATGCAAATAGTAAGTAATAGTGAAAACATTTATTTATCAACGGATTTTTACAATTTTATACATTTTGTTCAGTTATCATTGATTCTATTAACAAAAAGGTCAGTGCTCAGCTATACATTCAGGATTTCTCCCCGAATGCAACTGATTTTCAGCAGTGCCTCTAATCTATACTAATAATATTATAAAGAGGAAGGATTTGATTGTTTGTTTGTTTGTTTGTTTGTTTGCATCGAATAGGCTCCGAAACTACTAAACCGATTTGAAAAATTCTTTCACTGTTGAGAAGCTACACTATTCCCGGGTAACATAGGCTATATTATAATTTAAAAAAAATTAGCGATCCTTACTAAAACTCGAATAATGTAACCCAAGGTGTAAAAAAATTACCTAAAATATTCTTTACATCGTGTGCGCTGCGAAAACCATTGATGATAGAATAAAATAATGTACTACGACTTTGCAGAACACATCATTATCTACAAAAAGTGTCGCGACAGCATATGTCTAACTATTATAGTTATGCCACAATAAGTGTTCTTTTATTTTAAAAATTTAATTGAAATGCCGCCGCTAGAAAAGACTCTTTATTTGTATCTTCGTATTAATTTTTATCATAATAAATTATTTTATATTCGAGACTGCTTCAATGCCTTTATATTACTTTTTGAATTATTCAATTCGGACATCCCATCTGAAAGATATCACGAGTTTAAAATTGTAAGTATTATCCGATGTAAGCGTCACTGTGGTACGGACCGTACGAGAGGACACCAACAAACAATCAAATCTTTCCTATCTTATATATAAAAATTAAAATTTGTTTGTTCGTATTTTATGCGCTGCCATACCGTTCATCCGATTGCGATGAAACTTTGGTGATTTGTTGTGCGCACGCCCGCAAAGGATAAAGGCAAGTTCTTGCGTTATTAAATTTGAATTAATGAAAATGTGCTTATTACATATATTTTAGCGGCAAGGAGGAAAGGTAGGGGGGAGGGGGAGGTGGGATACGTGGGTGGGAAAACGAGGGATGGGAAGGCGGGGAAGGTAGAAGGGAAACGTGAAAGGGGAAGGGGACTCGGGAGATGAACGGGGACGAACGGGAAAGGACATTCAAGGAGAATCAATTGATTTCTTTGCATTGCTTCGCAAGCCGTGCTTTGTGCTTTGAGTTTTAGCTTTAAGCTTTGAACTTTAAGCTTTGAGCTTTGATTTTTGAGCTTTAAGCTTTGAACTTTATGCATTCAACGTTAAGCTTTACGTGTTGCTTAAGCTTTGAACTTTAAGATTTGATATTGAATTTTAAGTATTGAGCTGTGTGCTTTGAGATTTGTGTGTTGAGCTTTAACTTTAAGCTTTGAGCTTTGAGCTTTAAGCTTTGTGCTTTGAGATTTGTGTACTGAGCTTTAACTTTGAGCTTTGAGCTTTATTTTTAAGCTTTGTGCTTTGAGTTTTAAGCAGTTTAGAGCTTTGATATTAATCTTAAACTTTGGCCTTTAAACTTTGAACCTTGCTCAAAGCTTGAGCTTTAAGATTGAGCTTTAAACTTTAAGTTTAATGTTTGAGCGTTATGTTTTCGGCCTTAAGCTTTGAGCTTTGCGCAAAGCACGAGGCTTAATGCTAAAAACTTAAAGCTTAAAACTCAAAGCTTTAAGCTCAAAACTTAAAGCTCAAAGCTTAAATCTCAAAGCCTTAAGCTCAAAGCCTTAAGCTCAAAACTAAGCTCAAGGCTTTAAGCTTAAAGCTTTAAGCTCAAAGCTTTAATCACAAAACTTAAAGCTCAAAGCTTTAAGCTCAAGGCTTTAATCTCAAAACTTAAAGCTCTAAACTTAAAGCTCAAGCATAGTGCTCAAAGCTTATGGCTCAAAGCTTAAAGCTCAAATTTTCAAGCTCAAAGCTTGAAGCTCAAGGCTTTAATCTCAATGCCTAAAGCTCAAAACTTAAATTCAAAGCTTAAAGCTCAAAACTTGAAGCTCAAAGCTTAAATCTCAAACCTTAAAGCTCAAAACTTTAAGCTCAAGGCTTTAAGCTCAAAGTTTTAAGCTCAAGGCTTTAATCACAAAACTTAAAGCTCAAAGCTTTAAGCTGAAGGCTTTGATCTCTAAGCTTAAAGCTCTAAACTTAAAGCTCAGGCATAGTGCTCAAAGCTTATGGCTCAAAGCTTAAAGCTCAAAGTTTTAAGCTCAAAGCTTGAAGCTCAAAGCTTTAATCTCAATGCTTAAAGCTCAAAACTTAAATTCAAAGCTTAAAGCTCAAAGCTCGAAGCTCAAAGCTTAGATCTCAAAGCTCGAAGCTCAAAGCTTAAAGCTCAAGGCTTAAATCACAAAGCTTAAAGCTCAAAACTTGAAGCTCAAAGCTTAAATATCAAAGTTTGAAGCTCAAAGCTTAAAGCTCAAAGCTTAAGGTTAAAGCTCAAAGCTTAACCCTTTAAGCTTTGAGATTCAAGCTTTGCGCTTTAAAATTTTTAAAGCTCAAAGCTGAACCCTTCAAAAATTTTAAAGCGCAAAGCTTGAATCTCAAAGCTTAAAGCTCAAAGCTTAACCTCTCAAAAATTTGGCGTATTTTGTCAAAAGGTATATATGTTTCGATATATATCGACTTTGCAATAAAAATTCAAATAAATGGAATATTTGTAAACGTATCCAAAAACTAAATACTGGTTTTGAAAGGTGGTGAAATACGCTTAAATATATGGTATTATTAGAAATTACAAAAAAAAAATTTAAATTCAAATTTTTTTAATGTTTTCTTTAAAAAAGTTTAAAAATGCACAACTGACATTTTTGATATTAAAATTACTGATCTATAGAAAATGTGTTTGTTTTTGTCTATGTGTGTGAGATGTTTTGCGTTGCTAAACCGTTCATCCGATTGCGATAAAACTTTGGGGATTTGATGTGTGCAAGCCCGCGATGGTTTCTATACGTGTATAGTGAGTTCTGGCATCATCTGGGACGAATGGGAAAGGGTTAGTAGAGCGAATTTTTTTCTTTATTGAGTGGCATAGCATATGCCGGGAACTCGCTATTGTATTTAAATGCCTGTGTCAGAATTTGGTAAAATTGAATTATGTAATAGAAAGTACCTACCCTAAAATTCTAAATCTATACTAATATTATGAATGCGAAACTGCGTGTGTTTGTTTGTTACGCTTTCACGCATAAACTAATAAACCGATCTTAGAATTTTTTTCACCAATAGAAAGCTACATTATATGCGAGTAATATAGGCTATAAATAATGGTAAGTTCTGGCGTTACGAAATTATAAATATTAATATATTATATTTATTTTACGTTTTCTGTCGAAAATGGCGAGTTATTGCTAACGTCAGAAGAAAAGCAAAACAAATCGTTGCCGTGAAAACCATGTTGATATATATTTTTTTTAATTCGGGCATCGTAGTTACTATTTATCTCTAAAAAATGAATCGCCGAAATGTATTTACGCGCATGACTTACGAACGACTGCACCTAATTGGATTTTACTACTGGTGAGCTCTGGCATTATGAAATATGCAAAAGGTGGCATTCGAGCTGTTTGAAAACTGAATGTACCGGGAAAAAATGCATGAAATGCGGGAGGGGGACTCGGGTAGGGGGTTCGCGGGAGGGGGAGGATGGAAACCCGGGAGGGGGAGGGGAATCTGGGAGGGGGAACCTAGGAGGGGGGAGGGGAGCTTGGGAGGGGGGTTCGCGGGACGGGGAAAGGGGTAGTGGAGTGGGGGGAGGGAAGGTGGAAGAGGCGGAGTGGGAACGCGAGAGGGGAAGAGGACGCGGGAGAGGAAGGGGAGGCGGAAGGGGAACGGGACGAATGGGAAAGAACACGCAGGAGAAAATTTTTTATTTATTAAATGGCATGGCAACGCATGCCGGGTACCAGCTAGTATAATATACACAAAAATAATTAAATCTCACATACTCACAATATAACATAAAATTTAAAAAAAATTCAATCATTTAAATCAAAATTCAAATGAAAGCAAATAATATTAAAATTCAAAATAAATCATTAAGATGTTGTGCGGTTGACTGTGCAATCGGCAATCATTCGCCGCAGAGCTTCTTGAAGAACTGCAACGATGTCGATATTCGAATAAACAGTGGTATTTCAATCCAAAGTTTTGATGATGAACAGCTGAAACCACACTCAAATACAGCAGTTTTATGTTTGGTGAGAATGAGTAAATGGTCCTTTTGACGTGTACTGTGTTCATGAGAGTCACGGGACCACTACAGTCTGCCACCCAATGGGGGTGACTCCCGACCGTGGAAAATAAATTACGAAGGTAGAATATTGTCACAAAAATATTTTACACATTAACACGTCTGTTTTTTTATATTTTCGTAGCTCTAATGCTCGGTCAGTCAGGGATTCAGCAAAAATCCTGTTTTTTTTTTTTCGTTCCTAACTAACTATTGCTTGGTTGGAGATTCCCCTGAAATATTCCTCGCTTGTCAACTGTGTCATTCTCATTTCTTTCGTACGTTGTGATTGACGTGAACTCGTGAAGGAAATTATTACCTATTGATTGTTGAAAAAGTTATTATTCTGTTAAAAGTGTTGAAAGACATCTTTCAAAAAAATAAAGTAAGTGGATTGGATACTTATTATTTTTTTTAATAAACGATAACTCATAATTGCAAAACCCGAATACAAATAAAGCAGAATCGATCGATAACTGACTGAAAAAATTATCAATCATCAGAATGTTTTTTTTCTGTATTTCATTGTGTCTACATAAATAAATAACTAAGAAAAATAAATTATGAAGGGGGGGCGAAACCACGTTATTTCTTGGGATGACACCACGTTATCTGCCCCGGTTGCCACCCACGCTAGCTACGCCACTGGGCAGGAACCTTCGAATTCATCAAATAATTGTATATTTGACACATTTGATATAACTTCTGTTCGACATATTTCGAATCCGATGCCGATGGAGGTGAGGCGAGATATGCTCACGTCTCGGGACATTATGGCAATATGTGTGAAAGATAGCTGCTACTCTTTCCAAGGACGGCATACTATGATACTGTCAAGTCGTGCGGCCATCGGCCATAAGCCCAGCATTGTTCCACTGATCTTGAGGTTGGAGATTGGGATGCCAATGTCAGTATTAACATGTTGGTATTCAAACAGATAGCTATGATAGCTAGACAGGTTAAATATTACGTTAAGTGTAGTGTCACCTTCGCCTTCACCCGTGTGACACAGACATGCCCCATTAAAAATCTTCTCCGGAAGCATTTGCAAGCAAACTAGACGCATTTACATAATCTACGCATGTAACTAGATACCTACTCTGCCTTTAATATACAATCTGTGTGTATATTGATATGAGAACCTATTAATTGAGAAACTTTATGTAACTTTTATGGTAATTAAGGCAGGTGTAAGAATTTTTTTTAGTGTTTTGTGTTTCATTGACAAAAATTCAAGTTAATTTTTGAAATAAAGACGATAGCGAAAAACATAAAACCATAGTTACACAACCTTGAAAATATTTAGCTATTTACGTAGATTTAACCATAACCGGTATATACATTTACCAATTTCGCAGTCTGTGAAAAGTGAAGACGAACGGATTTATGGCGTTATGAGATTGCCTCCGGGGTCGAGGGGTACGGCTCTCGACTAGCAATCCGAAGGTCGCGGGTTCAAATCCCGACGTGTGCAAGTAAATTTTATTTGATGAATTTGTTATTTCACAATTTAACCGGTGTTAAGGGACGCACTTGACTTACATTTATTTATTTATTTGTTTATTGAGACAGACACAGTACATTATATTACAAGTTATAAGGTATGTTTAAATTAAATTATTATATATTTTGTACCTATTACGTAAGTCCATATAATGTCATTAGGTACTTTCGCCTGATATATGAACGGGTCTTAAAACTTAATTAGTGAATGAATGAATAATATAATGGTAGAAAGAGGGGGTGGGGGGAGATAAAAATATATTTTAAAATCAAGAATTATATGCTCACGAATTGTAATTGACGGTTATAGTTTAATGAAAAGTTATAAGTAGTTTTTGAAATAATTTACATCACGCCAAGAAATTTAATAAATTAGTTTTGAATGTTTGCAAGGAATCATAAAAAAATGTCCAAGTGTAGTAATTTTTCGTATTGGGAATAAGTTGTGATTGCGTGATTAATTGATGAGTTACTTGCTGCATTAGTGTTGTTAGCTTCTACATGAAAAATAGGAGTTTGCCTGGTACGCCTCATTAGGACATTTAAACCGATGACGGATAGCAATTCAGGACTATCTATTTTATTAGTTAGCAGGTTATATAGAAACAACAGATCTGACAATGTGTCAACAAGGCGTCTTTTTTGCAAATTTAACATATTATTTGTAGTTTTGTTGTATTTCTTGAGTAAATGTTTCGAAATTATATTGTGTATATTTTTTACTAAATCTTTGTATGCCATTTATTGAGGATTCCATATTATGGAAGCATACTCCAGCGGGCTTTAGACCAATGAACAACAATTGAAGTAAAAAGGAGCTGGGCGTTTCTTCAAACAGCTGCGAGCTAATAATTGAAACCCCTCGGCTAGGAAATCCAGAATAAATAATATTGATATGAATAAACGGTCTTTGGTGTTTCCAAGTTTATTTAAAACATGCTCAAAATACGTAAAATACATAAATATACTTGATTTACTAATTTCATATTTTAAATTGTTAATTTAATTCAAATAATTTATGTGTCTGTTTATAATTTAATTCATTTTATAAAAATATCAATAACTAACATGTTTTTAATCAGTAATTTCCAAATAATTGAATCCTAGAGACAACACGAACGACAATTTTAAGATAATTTTTATGACAGGTTTTTATTGATTTACGTGTTGTAGGTTTTTTACTAAAAAGAAATTATGTCGTTTTTTATGGATTTTCAACACCACAAAAGGTAACTCCCGGACTGATAGCTTCCTTAATTTAAAAAAAATGCTGATCAGAAATATTCAACGTATATTTTACTCGCAATTAGCAACTCATAATTTCACCTTCTCCTCGTCTTCTGTCCTTTACATGACTAAATTAATGTTAGTTTAATGTTATCTTAATGAAGCGAAATTCTTCTTGCTTTTAAAACCATCAATGTTATCTTAATGAAGCGAAATTCCACCGCTTAAAACCATTTCTTCCGACCACCGCTTTCTTGGTTACAGCAATAAAACATAAAAGCACTAAAAATGGCATTCCGACAAACTCTTTGCCCTGAGGCTAAATTTTCAGCGTCCAATTCCATCAGACCTTCCACGCCTTTAGAATCAATCAACACAAATAATTTCTTACACTCTTTCAATAAGGTTCCAAATAAAATAAAAAGCTTGCTTCATCTCTATCATACGTTCTCAACCTTATTTTGCCCACCGCCCACTTTGAGAATATATTTTTTTTTCTAGAGCCTCCCAATTTTTTTACTTGCGGAGGGGGGGTCAACTGTCACGGAATCAATTCTTCCGATTCGATTAAAAATGTATTATAAATCATTTGTTATGCCGTTTTGTTTAGCAAGTTAAAAAGCTGTTCTTTTGTATTTTAGATACCGGGTTGTTACCTCCTTCTTGTATTCATGATAGTGTCAATTCTTAGTAATAATAATAAACGTAAGTTTATTTAGTACGTGAATAGCCTGTTTTTTTCTTTTTAGACCTTATTTTTTTTACCTGCCCGCACCCTCACTGTGCCATCTCAACGCCCCTTAATTTTCTCTGGGTCTTCTACTGCCCCAAGAAAGACCCAAACGCCCACAAGGGGGCGGTATCGCCCACGTTGAGAACCTATGATCTGTATCTATAAAGCCATTGTGGCGATTGCCCGCTACGCCGCTGGGTTTCAAGTCTATGATTAGCGGTTTCAAAGACAACTTTTGTAATGAGTTTATAAGTACAAGCACAATCATTTCTGTTGAAATTACAAAGTAAGATCGTAAATATTGCAATAGAGTATTATCTTGTCTATTGCACCTATACCAACAGTATAAAACAGAAGATCTATCTATGCTAGAGTAGTAATAACTCTCGAACGGTGAGCTCCTTGCTTTCTGAAAATTGCACTGATATTTCTATTTTGAATTTCTAGGTCAACGCGAATGTAAAGTTTCCAATAGTTTTCGAATTACGAGATTTTTTTTTAAATACCTACTTAATTTTTAATATGCAGGTGACAACCTAACTAGGTACTTAAACGAACATAAAAATGTCATTCCCATTTATTTAATTATAAATTGCTTATAAAATCTAATGCAGCCGTTTCAACTAATGATTTAGAAATGTTACTTGAAACGTTGAGACATCCAGACGAACTTTTTCTTTCGAAATTATAGATTAAATAACCATAACGATTATATTAACGATTATTTATACTTGATTTGTTAATGCACATCATCATATGCATCATGCAAACTTTGAAACCTCAGAAAACGGTAAGTTAGAACCCTATCCAACCAAAGTGACGAATTATACGCCTCGTAACAACGATCATACAAACAAAATAGAGGGTGTAAGTGATGTTAGAACCTTGTGAAATAAATGAAGCTTGATTTTAGAATTTATTCATGAAAGTATCTGGGTTGTTCTTCTTTTTAACCTAAATAACTTTTACCACTCTGTCACATTTCCACCACTCTGTCACATTTTGTTTTTACTAAAAATGAATCACTCTGGATCTCAGAAGGGAAATTGTAGCAAGGGGGAAGGAGGCCTAAAATGCCTGTTGGGGTGACAAACACGAGCTGCGTGTATATCTATTTCGAATGACAACCCACATGACAGAATTGTCGTACGACATAAAATTGTAGGAAACAAGTTTTTGAGATTTTTAAAAATATTTTATTAAACACCATTAAAAATCTTACTAATGTTACTTGATAGGTTATACCTTTTGGAGTTTAAAAATAGTTTTATATTTTATGTCGTCATATAATTTTTTTTGTAACATTATAGGATATACGCAAGTGGAGGTGGCAGAAGACAACTGTGATTTGTATGAAATACACTTCTACCACGAGGAGTTACAACGCTGTCACGTAATTTTTACTACAAAAATATAAACACAAATTTTTTTAAAACGCACACAGTCGTTACGTCTTTAGTACAGTAGATTTTAAAGTAATTATAAAATAATAATATTGGTAATTCTGTTGAATTTTTCTCCACTGACTGGTGGAGACAACTTTATGTAGGTTAAAAAGAAGAACGACCAAATAGATTATGAGAAATAGTCTATGCAAACTTTGGTTCCATGCCAACTGAGAATTAAGTCAACTCAACACCTCATCAAAATCAATCAAAATCATTTTAAATTGGCCGATAACCCTAACCTAACGTAACCTATTTAACCAATTTTTTATTTTTATTTTTTTTCACTCTAAATGACTTATCTGAGATGGTTCTGAGTTGGTTTCATTCCGAGTTGTCCAGTCACCGCGAACTTTGATACTTCGTATCTCAGAACAAGGTAAAGTGAAGTTAAAACCCTATCCAAATGAGGTGATGATAAGCTGCCGTAGATATATAGCCACAGAGAAATGTAAGCTTTATTATAATAATTATAGCAGGTAAGTGTAATGAATGTGGATCCAAGTTTAAATAGGAACAAAATAATATTTGGGTGTCTTTGTTTGGACATGAATCAAGGTATAAAAGGGAAATGTCTTGTATGAAAGCCCTCTCCACCCGTTGACCATCACGCGATAAACATTACTTGAATAGAGTCTATTATTATACGAGTTATATCGTTTTATTTAACGGTCCCGAATACAGGCACGACATCTTAATAAGTTCTTTCGTTATTCCATCTTTTGTCCACTTGCATAATGTCAAGATGTAAGATAATATATGTCCGAGAAAAATTGGTAAAGAATATTAAATCAACAACATCCAGCATTAAAAAAGTGTGAATAATATAGTTGTTTGAATGGTTCTTGAGTTGAACACAAAACAAATAACAAAACAATTTCACAAAAAAAAACACCTAACATTACGACATCCCATCGCCAGGTTATTGACTACGTGAATCATATTAATATTTTATTGTTTGTTGTGATTGAGACACTTCGGCTTAGGAATTCTCGTAATAATAAAAATCTTGAATAATTTATATAGGTGCAATAATCTACATTCTAGAACACAACCTGTTATTTCAGTACACATTTTTTTATCTACTGATTTTTGCTTTTCACTGGCGTTCACTTTTTTTAAAAATCGTTTTATAGAAAAGATTGGTTGAAATTTTTATGATTGACAATGTAATTAACAGGACAGAACTAGTGCACCTTAGTTATGAGGTGTAAAGTTTGCAAAAACGATTTTTCATTACCTGTTTACCAATTTCTGATTCTGAGATTGTATCTTGTGTCACTACATCTCTCCATATTATAAACTAAAGTCCTCCGCCGCGTCTGTTTATCTGTTCGCGATAAACTCAAAAACTACTCAACGGATTTTCATGCGGTTTTCACCAATAGATAGGAAGGTTTAGGTAAATAATTTGTCAAGGTTTTGTATAAATTGGTTGAAATGTATCATTTAAGGAGAATGTGTGTATGTGGTGGGCGAGCGGGCTGGCAAGGAGGCGGTGTGGATTTGATTTGTATGCAAATAAACAGATGGCGATGTGAGTTAAATTGGGTAACCATCCAGCAGATGGCATTGTGTTTCGTTAGCCACGGCAACGCGTGGCTGGGTCAGCTAGTAACTAACTAACCATCACGCCGTTTCCTCGCAGGGATAGGCAGATGGGGGCTGCGAATCAGCTGTTCGACGTTCGCCATTTTGGAGTTCGGAATTCGGAGTTGGAGAGTTGACCGCTGCCACCACACGAACTCCAACTCCGAACTAAGTTCGGAGTTCAAAGTTCAAAGGTTGGCTTTGGTGTGAAAGTACCATAAAAAATCTTTATTTTTGTCAATTTGTGTCCGTAATTTATTTATTTTCATCTCACTAATTTATTCTTCCACCTCCTCTAAAATAATTATATAATCAGCTTAATTAGGCAGCCCGTCATCTTGCAACGCGCGGTTCACTAATGAACTCTATTGAACGTAATGCGAACGATTTTCGGCGAGTCAAGTAGCAAGTTACTCGCTACTTGACTAAAGTACTGTCCTGATGCAAACAAGCCAAGTGATGTGTAACAAGTATCTACGGAAATACAACACATGTGGTTGTGAAAATTATTTGATAGAATATACAAATGAGCAAAAGAAATGGTTTTGCATTCAAAGATCATTTTTGAAAAAAAATGTCAGGTAGAACATTGTCCAACTGATGTGATTGATGTGACTTTTGAATTGGCGCTTGAAGCAATCCAAAAGAAAGTTGACAATAATTTGATTAACTTTTCTATATTGAATATTCAATTTATCGTGAATAACTTATTGAAGTCTCTATAAATGTCACTGTAAAATTGAGATGTGTCAATATGTCAGAATTTTAATGATGTATACATCTTTTCGTGTAATTTAAGAACCTTAAAAACATATGTCAGAGCTAACGTTTAAGGGGGTATTCTAGTCTAGAGGCATGAATTGTAGGTGTTTTTTCAGGTGCAACAAAAAAAAACAAAAAAAAAACAATTACCAACTTCTATTTTATGAAATATTTATTAAACATTAAAGAATCCATTAAAAAAGAGTCAAACTAAAAAATTAAAAATTCAGAAAGTAACAGGGTGTTGAAGAGGGGGGTCTCAAAAAAATGGCGCGCCCTGGTTGACACGATTGCAACCCTCCCAGTAATCTAAAAAATAAAAAAATAATAAATTCTTAATCCAAACAAATGTGGCTATAGCCCGAACTAAGGAAAAGTAAAAAAAAAAAAATCGCAAAATGGCGGTTGTTTGAAATAAAAAAAGATGTTTTTGTACCGGTTTTTTTGACTTTGCAAATTTTTTAAAAATAGTAAAAATTGAAATTTGTTCATAGTTCTAGTTCCCGCCATAGAGGAATGTGTAGAGAAGGCTCACAACAATTTTCAAGTAAATTGGTTTAGTAGAACTTGAGATATCGTGTCAACCGCCTCGAAAAAAGTGATTTGGAGAAAAATGGGTTTAAAATTTTGTTCTATTCAGATTTTGGTTGGATTCCGTCTAAACTGCGACATTAAAATGGTTATAACTTTTAAAATAATGCGAATTTCGAAAAATCCTTTTTAGGACATATTTTTGAATATTTAAACTTTGGAAATATGAAGAAAAAAAAATCGTTCTTTTTTTTTCTAGACTAGAATACCCCCTTAATAATTTTATGCCCTTTTGCAAGTTATCGTGTTATTGCTGTGAATCATTTCCAGTTACTTGCCATTCGATACTGTTGTCGTTCATTTTGAGTTGTAGGTACCTACTTATTATTATTATGGCTGTTCTGAAGTGAGAACAAATTTCTTAATACTTTATGTTTTGAAATTTACTAAGCAGGTTTATTATTAGTTTATATTTGTGTTCCTACATCTTCTTTATTCTTGATCATTTTCAATGTTGTATTCTTGTTATCTTGTTAGCTTACGGGTACAGGACCGATTTTGTATGTGTTAATAATTTTATTGTTATAAATGTAAATAATCTGTTGATTTTCCCAAATAAATAAATATAAAATAAATAAATGAAATTATATTTTTCTTTCACTAAATATTTTAATGGTGTTTTTATGCTTTAGTACCGGGTTTCCCAAACTTTTTCTGCAACGGAACCCTTTGCAAACCCGTAAATTTTAATGGAACACTCTGCTTATTTTTTAGATTGAACAATTTCTCACAGCAAAAATTAAAAAAAAAATTTTTAAGCACATTGTTTTAAATTTTTTATATTAAATTTTTTGTTTACATATAAATTCATTATAATTAATACATTCCATTTTTTTGATTATATATTTATAATTTAAACGAAAAAGTGGAACACAAACAAACAAAAAAGAAAAGAATAAATAAAGCACGTAATAATGACTTTGATAATTTCGAGTCCGTGAATTGCATTTCTTTTTGATATCAGGCAAATATTTAACTATTTTCTACTCTTCAAGTATACTCTTCTGTTCATATTATGTATATTATTTTCTGTTGTTAACCTTTTGTAATGTAACTTATAAACCACTGTAAACAAACACTGAATTCGTACTTGTTTAGTTATAAACCATGCAAATTTCTTTCAATAAAGATATATATTATTATTATTATTACAATATTGGTGAGTTGGATTCTTATATCTGGTTTGGCGTCGAGCCTGTTCCTGCACTTTGATTTTGTTGCAGCATAATTAGAAAGTCCTTCTTCGCGTAAATAGGTTATAGAAAACGGAATTAAAACAATAATAACTTGTTTTGATAAATTGGGGTACTCTTCTGACAAACTCGCCCAGAAATCATTAAAAGTTAATTTTCTACCTGGAAGTGTCAGCTACATAAATTAAGAACTATTGGAAAAAAATTATACAAATAATAATTTCTTGTGAATAATATCAGTAGTGTTGTAATGAATATGTGTACACTATATTAAGTAAAATTCTTCCGACAAATTGTCGCGGAACCCCTATTCAGGTTCAGCGGAACACTAGTGTTCCGCGGAACACAGTTTGAGAAACCCTGCTTTATTAAGTCGTTCTGGACCGAATAAAATATTCACTCCTTGACAAATCAATGTTGCACATTAATAAATAGCCCAGACACTGTATAGGTTACAAATATATTTTAGTAAGATCTTTACTACGAAGATGAGCGATCAATAAATTATGAAACAATCATGAAAAGTATTATTGGGTTAAAAGAGAATCACCAGACACAATCCGAAATGTGACATTTTTAAATCAAATTCTAGACGTATCATATATATCAAATTCTAGACGTAGAAGTGAAACCTGAAGAAAACTAAAGTAGACAAGAGTGGGGAGTCTACGAAGCACCGCACAAATAGGAAACTGATTAGTCTATTTCATTCTCTCGCAGGCTAATTTTTTTTTCTAAATTCAAAAGAAAGACAAACATTCCCGGGTTACGAATAACCCAACAATGTTTTAAAATCTCCTGCTACCACCATAGAAAGCCGAAAATGTTGCTTGTGTTGGGATGGAGGACTTAGCCAGCCGAGGAATCGAACGCGGGACGCCCGGGGGGGACCCAAAAGCGATGCCCACTCAACCACTGACCGGTCAAATCCTATAGATGTATGTGTTTGTCTCTTTTTAATGTCCTAATCACAAAGTGATTTGAAACGAAAAGTGATTTGAAACTCTATAACAAAGTGATTTGAAACTCTATAACGATTCGGTGCTAAAGAAGTTTCACTTCAAAAAAGTAACAAACAAATTATGTGTAAGTATGTAACCCCTTGAACCGTGTCACGAGGTAATTTTCCAAATTTTGGCGACGATTTTTTTAACCAGTGGAACGATCGTACCTATTCATATTATTTTTGAATGCCTTCGTGGCGGTGACCGGACAATTCGGAATGAAACCAACTCAGAACCATCTCAGATAAGTCATTTAGAGTGATAAAAAATATATATAAAAAATTGGTTAAATAGGTTACGTTAGGTTAGGGTTATCGGCTTACTTAAAATTATTTTTTTCATAGCTTTTAATGACTTTTCAAGGAGGTGTTGAGTTGACTTTATTTTCAGTTGGCGTGGAACCCTTCGTGGCATAGGCCAAATCAAGACATTTCCGGTTCCCTTCCTATATCAGCGTAAAAATATTGTGACATGGATATTTTTCAGTTTGCGAGACTTGTTCTTGTCATGTCGGTTGCTAAATGCGATGTTCGCAAATAACTAACATGTGTCCTAGATCATAAGAGACATCGATAAATAAATCAATTTGTTTTCCGACCTTCCAAAAATTAGATGGCCCATCATAAAAGATGTAGGTACCTTTGTTGTTGTTGCTTGCCAACTCATTTAGAGTCTCATGATATTTTGTGTATTTGACTGTCACTTACCACTTGAGTATTTCATGGTGTATACCAATGTTTGTACTTCCTTATTCTATGGTTCGTACCTTGTATTGTGTGGTGGAGACTCATTTATCTCTCGAAACGACTTTCTCTTTCTTTTGAAAGCACTGACCATTGAATGCGTAATTCCAAAAGCAAATCTCGAAGAAAAAACCAAAAACAAATATTGGCACTTACGAACTACTGGTAGAGCCAGCTTGGAACACAGACGTCATGTCATGTTATAATTTCAAAAATAATTACCTTTAAATCATTCTACACTACAACTCTCGAGCTAGGTACAATGAGTTCAACTCAATAACAGCAAATTTTCTTCATATATACTTACCTACGTGGGTTCAAAAAATAAATTAAAAATATACATTCGAAATTTATGTATAATCTGTCAAATAAGAGTAGAAAATATTAAAAATGGAACTACAAAATTTTTAGGCTGGCAACACCAATTTAATTGTCAAAAATAATTTTAAAGTTCAATGACACTGAATGTGTAGAACACAGTAAACCACATTATAAAAAACATATTTGTTCTTACAGAAAAAAAATATAATCGAAGAAGCACTGTTGTTAAGGTACCTACTTAATAACATACATTTGATTAAAATGTGTTTTCCAAAGAGTATAATAATATACCTATATGCATTCTAATTTTAAGATCAGTATATATTATCTATATTGCAATGAAAAAATATTTTTTTCACTTTTATGTCTTTTTTATTTTCTTGTAAAAATGTAGGTTACACAGCTTTAGTATTGCCATTTGAACAACAGTGGCGCCCTCCTATGTTTTCTACTCTTATTTGACAAACTGTAGGTATTAACTACCTACCTAAACTTAATATGAGACATAAACTACAATCTGACAAAGACAAAAATGGTGTTGCGATCGTTTAAAATATTTTTAAAGACACACCACGGACTCATAGGAACAGTCAAAGTACATATTTTTCACTTTAACCGAACTGTCCCCTCCCTCTCCCCCCGCCTCCCTCCACGTAAATGCTGTAGCTATGCCCTTGAAAGATATTAGCTTCTTTCAACTGGATCGTCTTAAACCATAGTGAACTAACTTGCTTTTGCAATTTCTGAACTAGAGCTTGAAATTATGGCTTTAAATCATAATCCAGCTCTGCCAGAGAGAACCAACCAGATAAAAACTATCTATGATTGGTCAGGACAGTATTTCTCCGATTGGTTTTCTCTGGCAGAGCTAGATTATGTTTTGGAGCCCTCATTTCAAGCTCTAACTCAGAAAAAAGATGATCCAACTGTAGAATCCACTCTCCATATTACGTCCTCTTGCCAACAGCGTGCAAGCCATACATACACGTAGTATTAGCCTATAATTGTTAGGAAGGTAGTTCTGAAGTGAATTATAGCCAAAGTGTGCCTGGGTACACGAATAGCCTTTTGTTAATGGATTTCTCTTGGCATTAGCTGGATATATTTAGCAGACATTCATCACCGCCTGCTCCTACAATGACACAAAGAACACTGAACGCTTTCTTTTATTCAGTTATTTCTCCGTAACAAAGGTGCTGCTTAGTTGCTAAAATACATAATTCACTGGTGATCCCACTTATCTGATTCATTCGGGACATAGTATATCGTATATATACACAATATAAATTAATTCACTTTCGATCTACAATAATTATTTATGAAACTATTCAGGTTTTCTTTATTAATCCACTCAACCCTAGTCAATCTAATAAGCCTACTATGCCACCATACAAGGGACTACCACATCCAAATCGTGATTGCATCATTTCCCCATTTAAATGGATTTCTT
This sequence comes from Glyphotaelius pellucidus, assembly GCA_936435175.1. Taxonomy (NCBI): domain Eukaryota; kingdom Metazoa; phylum Arthropoda; class Insecta; order Trichoptera; family Limnephilidae; genus Glyphotaelius; species Glyphotaelius pellucidus. Next base: position 6,001,836 of record OW386537.1, on the reverse strand, counting down.
CACTTATTCGAATGAGAATTATTGTTGGTCGTTGTTCATTTCCCTTTTACATGTTTGACCAACTAGAAAACTTTTAATTTTGGAACACACGTATTTAACGATTTTTTAAAGCAAAAATAACAAAAATAGCCAATTTCGATGCGGGAGCCCGCTTAACTCTCGCATCGAAATTGGCCCATATTTTTGTACCTGGCCAAGGTCAATGCTTTTTATTATTTGTTACTATTTATATTCCGTCCGTTTGATGTTATTAAAAAACATTATTAGGAAAGTATTGCCTGATAATGTTTTTAAATATACTTGCCGATTTCACAAATATAATTAGTCATTCAGATAGGATATTCTGTTACGTACTAAGTATTTATTATTTCAACAAAATTAATAATCTTAAGGGAGTATTTCACAATCCTCCTGATAGCTTATCCATACGATAACGAACATTAATAAATAAACAAATAAATACTCGCAACAGGTAAAAATAAAACTCCGCTAATTTGTCCTACATATAGCCACTATTCATAGGTTTAAGTAACGAATAATAAACTCAGACTTTTTAAAGAAATAAATCCTGTTTTTTTGCAGAGACGGTTTACGACTAGTTCCCGTGAGAACTATAGGCTCATTGTGCTATCTCCCATTATACCTCAATCTTTTAACAATAACCCCTTTGATAAAGTTCACCAGAGTTGTCATTGGATACGTGGCTGTGTCTTCTGGTTCTACAGTGTGTCTCTCCAGGTATCTTAGCCTAGTTCCCACGAGGACAGGACATTGGCAACATAAATGAATTGGAGTCTCTTCATCCTCTTCACATTTACTACATCTATTGGTGCCTTCTACTCCCAATAGCTGCATGTGTCTCCTAAGATGGCAGTGTCCCGTTAGAAGTCCTACCAGTTCCCTCAGCGAATTTCTGTCCATATCGAGTAGTTTCCTGGTCCGTCTGGAGTCTGGTCCGATTATGAGTACTTTGGATTGCCTCATTCCTCTCCCATTCCTTCCAGTGCTGGGATTTGACCCACCTCTCAATATGTAATTTGCAAGTGGCAAGTTGTTACTCTGACAACCGGCTCGGATCCCGCAAGTGGTGCTTTCGCCCCTTTCCTTGCTAGTTCGTCAGCCCGCTCCTTGCCCTTATGTCCTGGTACCCATATCAGGGTTATTTTATTGATGGTAGCGAGTTCAAGTAAATCGTGTTTAGTTAATCGAAAATATACGTTATCGTGTGGATGATCTATGAGGAGGATGGTGAAAAACCCCCTAAACAAATTACAAAATGCTTTGTTTAAAATCGCTAAGCGGTCGGCAGTGGGCAAGGTTCGTCAAAAATATATACATACATGGGTATTTAAAAAAAGTCGTTTTTATCAAGCATCAATATTGGTAGGTAACCTAGCTAATTGTTTCGAAAATCCTTTTTAATTACCCATCGGCTTTCGACTACGCACAAAATAAGTCATAAAATATTGTTATGGGCGTCGTAAATATTCTTCGCAAATCTATTTCCTAGTAAAATATTTGACCTTCGCTAAAACCACATAGCAAGTTGACGCAAAAATATATCAAAAATTCTCTAAGAATTTATGATTTTATTTTAACCACACAAACATTATGTCTCCAGTCAATATTGACAAGCAGAGTTGACATAATATAATGGACGTGATATGTTTACTGGTCGACCATCGAAGGCAGGGCGTATAGTACAGGGCCAGTCTTTGAGATGTTTTTACATGCCAGTCTTTAAGTTGATCAAAAATCATCGCAATAGGCGAATTTAAGATCAAAAGGTGGTACACCTCCCCACCCACGCCTTCTCTAGCACACGTATCGCTTGCTTATCCTGTATTTTTATGTTTTTTTTAAGCTGTTTTAAGAATTGAAGTATATGTTAGTTCATTCAAAATTCAACCAAATACGTTGTTCGTTTACTTATAGATAGAATAAACCTTGTATTATTTAAAAATATTTAAAGCAATTATTTTGAAATAAAGAAAACAAACATATAATAGTTTGAAACTCAAAAACTTTAATTTTTCAATACGAGTTTTTGTGGACATAGTACAAACCAATCCTCAGCAAGCGGTATGTTTTTATGCATCTTTCTCTTTCGCTTACGTTCATTGTAAAGTCAGTAACTGCGCGAGAATGAATCGTACCTTGATCATGCCGGTCTTAAAGTTTGGCGTGTACTGTACCATCGGACCATAGAAGCGAGGGAGATAGGCCATGAACCATTATCAGTATGAAACCGCACGCACAAGAGTGTCGCTAAAAATTAATTTTGAAATTGAGGCAAAATATTATTTTTTCATTAGGGGCCATCCATATATTACGCCACACAAATTTCATGATTTTTTACCCCCCCCCCCCCCCCCTCTCCCCCGTCCTGTCACACTTCGTCACATTTGTGAGACCCCTCCCCCCAAGTGTGACATCACATATTTTGCAATTTTACATCGAAAAATAATAAAAATTCAGATTTTTGCATGTGGCGTCACAGAGCTGATGACCGACCCCCTATACCCCTTGTCACACAACTCTCTCCCCCCCCCCCCCCTTTACGGTGTGACGTAATTTATGGATGGCCCCTTATACGTTTTTTTTTATTGCGCCTTGCAAGCTAATTGTATATTTTTGTTTTAAATTATAAAACATGGGCCATTAAAGTATTCGATTTATCAAAATTTTAGAGATAAGCATCAATTATTAATTAATAACTGACTATTGCACATTAAAAGAATTATTAATTATCGTGTTACGTTTGCAATGAACTAAAAATTAATTATTTATTTTCAGGTCTATCCAGGACTTGTGAAATGATCAAGGAAGAAGGACTAATCGCCCATGGATACGTATGCGATGTTTCAGACAGGATGGAAGTTTACAGATTAGGAAAAGTTGTCAAAGAAGAGGTTAGTAAATTTCTTATATATTTCTATTGCTTCTATTGGTTACCGGACAACTCGGAATGAAACCAACTCAGAACCATCTCAGATAAGTCATTTAGAGTGATTAAAAAAATATATTAAAAAATTGGTTGAACAGGTTAAGTTAGGTATGTTTTTAGGTTTTCACGGCCAAAAAGTATTTTTGTTATTGTTTTTGGGGTGTTATGCCGTGTTTCGCTACCTCCTTCTTTAGCCAACGTTTCAGACAGCGTTACAGTGTCCATCATCACTCATCTGCCCTGATGATGGACACTGTAACGCTGTCCGAAACGTTGGCTAAAGAAGGAGGTAGCGAAACACGGCATAACACCCCAAAAACAATAAAAAAAAAAAAATAAAAAATAAAAAAAAATAAAAAAAAATAAAAAAAAAAAATAAAAAAAAAAAATTTCATGGCTTTTAATCACTTTTCAAGGAAGTATTGAGTTGACTTTATTCTCAGTTGGCATGGAACCGCTTCTATTAACTACTTTTCTTTGTAAAGTTGTTGTGTTTTCATTAATCATCTCTAACATAACTTGATAAATCAGAACAGTGACAAATCAGAACTTTTGACAAGCGAAATTTAATTATAGTCACTAAAAGTTATGACAACATAACCTAACTTAACGTAGGCAGTATCTACCTAAATTTTATTTTTCATCACATTTCATTTATTTATTTCTTCGTATTCTCCATAAAAAGGTTATACTCCAATATAATATTACGGAAAAGACTACAAATTTGAGATCCATGTAAGTATACCACATCCGTGGTCGAGGGGTAAAGCTCTTGCCTCGCAATCCGCGCCGCTGGGACTCTTGTGAGGTAAATAGGTGAAAGGTGAGGTGAAATATCTTTAGCCGTGTTTGGTGACCAGATCTGAATAGCCAGTTACTTCCTCTTCCTCTACTCCATCTCCTTCCCATTTACATCAAACATACCCCAATTGGGGATACCATAGTCTCACTGGCTGCAGACGGGCGCAGCTGGGATTCTTGTGAGGTATTCACATAAAAAAAAAATTTAAAAAAAAGGTCACGGGGCAGTTTTACTACTTTGTGACATGCGTCAAATAGAGCCTTATTTCGCAAAAAGGGTCCTAGGAGTTAATTGCTCAAATTTTTCACTCGGTCCTTAGAATTTTATAGGTTGAGACGCGTAATTTGATATCCATCTCGGATACTCTTAGGTTTCATGAATCAAATATTGTTGCTGAACACTCTGAAGTGTCGTTGAAAATGTCGATGGTAAATGCAGAATCGACTTTACATCACTTTCAAAGGTGTTCTGATTTGTACGGTAACCGTTTTAACATAACCTAGGTGAAGTCTGATGCCTACATCATAAATAAAGCAATCCCGCCTACACAGTCACTAGTCACTAGCCACTACGTTAGTTTTTTTGTTTTTGTTTTTACTCTTGAGGCGAAGAGATTGTTTAGATTTTAGATAGAGAAAGTGTGTAGTGTTTTTAGAAATTAATAAATACGTTATAGAAATGATCTGCAGGTTTTTACAGATCCATAACTTCTATTTAACGCAATACTTAGTTGAAAATGTGTTTGGTTGTCTGTTGCTATGAATTAACAATGTATATCATTTTATAGTACGATTTTTGTAAAATATCGCCACAGGGGTCGTTCACAAAACCACAAAATTGTTAAAAAATCAACTGTTGGTAGGTACCTACCGAAACTTTATATAAATTAAACTTTTCATATTGAATAACAGATCGCGATATACAAGGTGTTAAGGGACGTACTTGACTTACTTTAACCAGTGATTCCTGACATTATTTGGAGTAAAAAATGTTGATAAAATTTTGGTCTCCTGTGACATTTTTGATGTTTTTTTTTTCTACAAAAACATAAAAAAATGATAGGTGTTGGCCAGTTGCAGGCGGGGTAAGGGGTGGTTCGGCTGCTCGGCGGAGTGACCAGTGATGACATGCGGAAGAATTTTTTTTTGTTTGATTTTGAAGAAAAAAATTTTGAAAAAAAAAAAAAGTCACCAAAAAAAGTCATCGGAGACCAAAATTTCATTTACATTTTTTACTCCAAATAATGTCAGGAATCACTGGTTAAAGTAAGTCAAGTACGTCCCTTAATACCCTGTATATATATATTTAATATCGCGATCGTATCAAAAAATGAACACGGATTTTTCAGAAAACGGTCGGTCGTAACAAATCTGCCGGAATACACAGATTTTATAGGTATTTGATTCTAATAGTAAAAATCTAATAAGACTATCTATGCGGATTTGTCAAAAGCCTTTGATAAAAATGCGGAAACTTCGCTAGTTCATGCAACCATGTAATTACCTACATATTATAATAAAATAAGTATGTATATTCGTTTGTTTCCCGAATAAACTAAAATAAAAAGGAAAAATAGGTTCAGAGTTAAAAAAAAAAGTTTAAATTAAAAAAATATTATTCAGTTTGGTCAAGTATTTTGGCCTTAATCTTTGGATAATAATCCAAGGAAAAACCCGCACAGCCGTCCCTCGGGAAACCAAAATTTTGCCTAAATGAGATCCATTTTCCTGGATCACCCCATTTTTTTCCAATGACATGGAGTCCCTGCAGGTCGAAGTCGACCCCTGGGGGTCGATAGAGAACCTTTTTGAGATTGCTTTAGATACTTAAAATAAATAAAAAAGTAATGTTTTTTAATACCTACTTAATAGCGAATTAAACTTTTATTTTATTTTATGTTAAAATAAGCGCAAGCCAAACACTATTGTAATTAATTGGAAATAACTAGTACTAAATCTACCAACGCCACATCAATTGACGAGCTGAATATAAACAATGTCCCCAGGAAATACGCTGAGAATTCTGACGAAATTCTTGAATATGTCAATAACTTCTTCATAAATATAGGATCTAATTTAGCAAAACAAGCTACGCAATGTGATGAAGCGGTACAAACAAATGAATCTCCTAAGCAAGGAAAAAAGCTCGAGTTTAAACAAATCACAGCTGATGAAATCAAAAATACAATTTCTTCTCTAAAATCAAATGTATCTTCCGGGGAAGATTTGATAACAACAAATGCAATAAAATTTCTCTGTAAAGAACTTAACGTACCTCTAACATATCTAGTAAACATGGCTATAACTGAAAGCGTATTCCCCACAGCTCTCAAAAAAGCTATTGTAATACCAATATATAAACAAGGATGTAAAAATGACATAAACAACTATCGACCAATAAGCCTACTCAATACATTTTCAAAAATATTGGAGAGAATATTAAAAAAACAACTCCTATCCTACCTAGAAGAAAATAAAATATTATCAGAAACACAGTACGGATTTAGGGAGAATCTAAGTACTGGTGACGCCATAGAAACTATTACAGATATGATCATAAAAAGTTTAGACAGAGGAGAAAAAACACTGGCAATCTTCATAGACTTACAAAAGGCGCCTTTTTGCAAAACTTTCAAAAATTGGTATGTCAAATAGAACACTAAACTTATTAAAAAGCTATATGATGGAGCGTACACAGAGCGTTCAAATTAACAAGAAAAAAAGCAAACCTCTCCTAATCAACCATGGAGTACCGCAAGGAAGCGTACTAAGACCGATATTATTTCTAATATACATAAATGATATCGGTAGCATAGGAACGAGAGGAAAAATCATAAGCTTTGCTGACGATACAGTAATTGTATTCAACGAAAAAGATTGGAGAAGTACCTACAAAGAAGCGGAACATGGACTTGGTCTACTGCAAAACTGGCTTAAGAGAAATTCCCTTACACTTAATGTCAATAAAACAAAATATCTGACATTTTCTATAACAGCCAGAGGACAGCCAGAAGATGACTTTAATCTCAAATTACATACATGCCAAGAAAACTATCAAAATCAAGGCTCATCATGCCACTGTCCTACCATAGCACACTCCAAAAGTATCAAATATCTTGGTATTGAAATTGATGATAATCTCCGATGGAACGGACACATTGAAGCAATCACAAAAAAACTCACCAGGTACATTTACTTCTTTAGAGCCATCCGTAACATCCTCAACATAAACGACATTAAGAAAGTGTACTACGCTTTATGTCAATCACAAATAGAGTACGGGATAACTGGATGGGGATCTGCCTTGAGCACTCTCATGGACCGGCTCAATATAGCCCAAAAAGGAGTACTAAAGACAATTTTGAAATTACCGGTTAGAACTCCGACAGAAGAATTGTTTCAAAGCATTCAAGTCTACAATATACAAAAACTTTATGCAAAAAATATTTTATTTAAAATTAAAAAAAACATATCAGAATACTCCACTGTCCAACATAGATACACAACCAGGGCAATAAACCAAAATACTCTAGCTACAGCCAGTTTGAAAACATCTTTTGGACAAAGAAATATGAAATTCAATGCGACAAAACTTTACAACGCTCTACCAACTCAAACAAAAAAAATAACAGAAATAAATAATTTTAAAACAAAAGTAAAAATATGGTTGAGAGAACAAAGTGAAAATGAACTATCAAACATACTGAAGACCATGTAAAGACAACTGGATACTAAAAACAAATGTGGAAAAACTACAGGCCGCCTCAGAACAGGGAACCCTAGTGAGGAGGACTGTGAAAAAAAAAAACTTTACAATACCTTAATATAATACAATTTATAAATACATTATGTACAAATTTTGCTATAGATACTAATAAAAAAAAAAAAAATTGAAAGCACATACCTAATAAAAAAAGTTTATACCTACTTCAACAATAATATAATTCATAACATTTTGCTAGTATTATTGAAAATAACTGGTTTCAATACAGATTTTGTTTTTGTGGGAAGGTGACAAAGTTCAGTTTAAATAATATAATATTATATAATGTCAATCGGCGTTGACTTACATGACGGCATTTACGTCACTATAAGTGTCTTATTTTCAATTTTCGCGATTAACCTGAATTATTGCTATTTTGATGGTATTTTTTAATAAAATGTAAAAGGAAAGCTAGGACCCGCAAGAACCTCGATTATTATAAATAAATATGTATCTGACTAAGTTTACAAACCAATTAAACCATAGATATGTGCTCCTCTCTCTCTCCTCCTGTTTTTCTCGTCCTACGCACTTCCCCTCACTTCTTAGTGCTTTACCCTTTCAGACTGTTTCGTGACTTTTCTTAAAATTTTTTCCAGTTTCCAAAAAAAATTTAATGCGCATCTATATTCAGCCTCTATTAAGCCTTGATACGGCGCCCTTGATGCGATATTTCACAAACATAGCACTATGTAAATTATCCGAATATTATCATTAGGGTTACGTTAGATTAGGTTAGGTAAGGTTGGATAAAAATAAGATGCGGTCCAATTGAGAGCCCTGGGGAACTCCACCGGAAATGTTGAATGAGTTTGATAGGTTCATGTTTTTGTAAACAAATAATAAATTATCTAGTTTAATGAAACGCTATAAGATAGAACGCTGAAAGATACTATTTGCGATTCCAGAGGGTAGACGTCCAGTGGGCTGCCCCAGACACAGCTGGGCGAGGCAACTCCAGAAACTGTGTGAGGAGAGGATAGGACTGCCATGGACGGAGGCCGAACAGTAAGCTCAAGATAGGGACGTATGGAGGAGCCTTGTCGATGCAATGGGTCCCCGACCCGAATAGGATAAGGGGACGAAGATGATGATGATGAATGAAACGCTTTTTTTCTTTTCTGGAAGACATGATTTATCATTTATTTTACGGTTCTCAAAAACGGCCGTCACCAGTAGGTTCCTAAACAATGTATGTTATTTGCAGGTGGGCGTGGTGACGCTGCTGGTCAACAATGCTGGAATCGTGTACGGACGCCCATTCCTGGAGCTGCCAGACACCGCCATCGAAACGACATACAAAGTGAACACATTGGCTCATTACTGGGTAAGATTTTTTAAACATACATGTAAAAAAAATACTATTAAACGTGTTGTGAAATTAGATATGAGCGCGTCAGCAGAATGCCGCCTTTTTTACAATGGAGACCCTGAGGAAAAAAATCCCTTAGGGCCTGTCATCCTTGAATATGCTGTGAGGAGGGTATTTTTAGGAAAACGAAGGAGAGGAAGTTCTGGGAATGAAAAAGGTCTGAGGAGTGGGTGGGAATCTATTAATTATGAATCATTTCTATGAATTATGTTTGTTTTAATACATTTGCAGACCGTGAAGGCTTTCCTACCCGACATGTTGGAGAGGAAGCAGGGCCACGTGGTGACGGTGGGATCCGTAGCGGGCATGATGGGAACCTACCTCTGCACGGACTACAGCGCTTCCAAGGCCGCCACCATCGCCTTTCACGAGGCTCTGCTCACAGAACTCAGGGTAAGGAGAATGCTTTACTTCAAACCATAATTCCTTTCCCTTCTTTCATTCAGACCTTTGGTCTATGGTTAGACGCCAAAAACATCTCCTAGTCAGCTTGCATAAAACTCTGCTTGTAGCAATTACAAAAGAAGATGCTGGGAGTTTATTACAAAAGTAAAGTGAATATGTCAATCCTGAAAATGAAAATGAAAAGAAATTAAATGAAAAGAAAGTACGTCAAACAATATAAGGATTTTTCAATAAGGTGAGAAGTTAAACAGATTTAAATTATATAATATACTAGCGAGTTCTCGGCATGCAATGGCACTTAAATAAAGATATTATTGTTTCTCCCTGAGTGTCCTTTCATTCGTTCCCGTTTTCCTTCCGACTCCTCTTTCCCTCCCGCGTTATCCTTCAAAATCCCCCCCACCCCTCTCCCACATCCCCCCTCTCGTATTTACACTACACTTTCCCCGCCTTTCCCCTTCCCTCAACCCCACTACCGCAAATCCCCCCCCTTTATTCCCTTCCACCCCTCCCGAATACACTCCCCGCCGCTAAAATATATGAAATACACTCATTTTTCACTCGATGCACTGTATAAGTTGCACCCCGCAGAACTCTGCAGAACCTCAACTGCACCAATCAGGTAGCTAGGTTTCGAAAATGTGAGAATAGTTGTTTATCGTTTTGAAAGCTAAAAACCAAATCGATACGACAACCAACCCCACAAAACAAACCTCACTATCCAATCTGTAGAAATTTTCTTTAAGAACACCGTCGTGATAAATTTATGTCACATCAATAAAATATGTTTTATTTTGCAGCTTCATGGACACGATTTCATTAAGATGTCCTTGATATGCCCGTACCTGATCAACACGGGCATGTTCCACGGCATCACACCCTGGCTGCACCCCATGCTGGAGCCCGAGTATGTTGCGGACTCCATCGTGCAGGCCATCCAGACCAACACGATTCAAGTCATCTTGCCAAACAACCTGAGGATGTTCTTCCTCATTAAATAGTAAGTAAAAACCTTTATTCATTTTGTTTTATAATATAATCCTTGTTCCACGCTCGTACGGCGAATATTTGGAGGTGTTTATTGATGATAACCTAAGTAAAATATCCTGATAAAGTTTTTACAAAGCAATTCTAATCTACTAAAAGATATATTTTGCAAAAAAATTGTTAGTGTAATCATAGTTTTACTTTTGCTAATAATGCACGTGTTCTGATACCCACATCGCCACCCTCACATTTCAAATCAATAGAATAGCTGACCGAGTAGAAAGAAATAATAATTATAACAGTGTGTGTGGTTTTTTATGAGTCCTCCCAACATAATATCATGTCCCTGAGACCTGGTTCTAAATAATAATTTTCAATAATTGATTTCATGTTTATAATTTTAGTTAATTAATTATTAGAAAATAGTTATACTAATAAATGTGGATAATAAATATAATGCAATAATAATAATAAATGGGGTTATAAAGATATGCAACACCATTTTTATACGAAAAACATGTCTCAATGTTGAAATAATAAATATTATTATTTATATTTTTTTATGTGAATACCGCACAAGAGTCCCAACTGTTCCAAACCATTTATCAGCCTTTGAGACTGTGGCATCCCCAATTGGGGTATGTTGTGAGGGTGAAGGTGGTGGGATAGGATAGAGATGGAGAAGAGGAAAGTGGGGGGTACTTGGCTATTCAGATCCGATAACAAAACACGGCGATAGCCATTTCAAGCAACATTTCAATTTTGAATGGTGGTCTTACAACAGGACTATACTGTATCGTATCATCCACTCTAAAATATGCTGCAAATATACCTTATGCTATTTTTAACGATTAAAATTTACTTGTGCACACCAAGATTTGTACCCGCGACCTTCAGATTGCTAGTCAAGAGCCTTGCCCCTCGACTACGGAGGCCGTCAAAGTCAAATGACCCAAGAAATTATGTCTATTTACCTCCAAACTTAATTTTTCAACATAAATAAGAACTTACAAGTAGTAACGTTCTTTCTAAAATATTTTAACTAACGCCATCTATGAACAATTATTACTTTAATAGTCAAAAGTCTTATTTTAAAAGTATCTTTATTTTTGGTCCTAATTATAATTTTAATTAGCGCCATCTATGAATACGAAGATTATAACTTTAACAGTCAAATTAATATATCTTTACTTTAATGTATCTTAATTTTTAATGGGTCTTGTTCCTAATTATAAGAACAATATTTGGTCTCAAATAAATTCGTTATTTTATGGTACATATCTACGTATAAAGTGGTTTCTGAATACCAACCAAACTCCTAATCATATCAGGTAAAAGTTCACAGACGTTATAAAAATTAATTAACCATTCACTTTATTTTTATTTCTTGCATAAGTAATACATTTTTGTTTTAGATTGAATTCTCAAACCAGTTTTTACTAGCATCGACTAATGATCAATTGACTTGTCTAACTGAATTAATAAAAAATCGTAATATTTCTTTTAAATACAAAAAATTTATAAATGAATTGCAAGAAACCTGAATTGCAGAAGGAATAATAAAAAAAATGATTGCTCTGGTTTGTTTTATCGTAAAACTACTATCGATTCTCATTTGCTAATTCCTGATTTCACTGCCAAAGTAATAAATCATTATTATAGTACACGCCAGACATTAAGACAGGCCTGATGTTGGTCAAAATTCGTCGCAATAAACGAGTTTCAGGTCAAAAAAGTAGCATGCCTCCCACCCACACCTTTCTCTGTCGCATGTATGCTTTTACGAATCTTTCTCTTTTGCTAAAGTCAGTACCTGCGCGAGAATGAAATGTATCATGTTCAGGCCGGTCTAAAAGATTGGTGTGCACTATACTTCAAGAGTGATAAAAATCTAAAATAATTTGTTTTCCGCAAGTCAACAAACTGCCTTCTTACGGACTTCCCGCTTCCTTGTGTACATGGATTGCCGACTTTTTGAGGGAGAGGTCGATTCAGGCGGTTGCTGATGGTTTCACCTCTTCCTCGCATTCGATAAATGCTGGCGTCCCACAGGGATCGGTTCTGTCTCCGACTTTGTTTCTGTTGCACATCAATGACCTCTTGACATGTGCACCGATTCATTGTTACGCGGATGACAGTACAGTCCATGATAGCTTTTTGTTTGACAAGCCTCCAAAGGGCTCACAAATCCCAATGGCTCGGAGGGCTTTGAAACAAAGAATGGACGATTACCTCGAGAGTGTTTTCTCTTGGGGTAAGAATAACCTCGTCGAATTTAATGTTTCAAAGACCCAATCATGTCTGATTACGTCTAAAAGGGATCGGAATGATAATCTAGTCTCCTTCAACGGAAGCAATCTCCCGAACAGGCCTTCCATTGATATGCTTGGTGTAACTCTAAGTGACCAGCTCAGGTACGGGGGCTCCATCGAGGCCAGAGTTAAGTTAGCCTCTCAGAAACTGAGCGTACTGTACAGGGCCCGCAGATACTTTAATAGTACACAACTGCTAACCCTGTACAAATCGCAAGTGCGCCCCACGGTTGAATTTGGCAGCCACCTCTGGTCTGGAGTCCCAAAATACCTGAAAAAAACCCTCGACTCTGTGCAGAAATGGGCGGTCCGTTTGATAGATTCTCCTAACTTAACAAATGGACTGCAATCTTTAGAGCACAGGCGTCAGGTGGGAATGCTGTCCTTGTTCTACCGGTATTACAATGGAAGATGCTCCGAGGAACTAGCGTCACTGATCCCCTCGGCACCGGTGCATAGTCGGGAAACACGCCAAACACGCGCTCAACATTTGTACACGGTTGACATTAGTCACATGAGAACGGGTCGTTTCTACGACTCGTTCTTGAGTTCAACAGCCTGGCTGTGGAATGATTTGCCGGCTTCTGTGTTTCATCCCTCCTACAATATGGGTCTCTTCAAGACCCATGTTCACTCCTTCCTCTCCTCAACAGCACCCTCCACACAGCATCTTCAAAGATGACATAGGCCCTGAGGGAAATTATTTCCCTCAGGGCCTCCTGTGTGGAGTTAACATAAAAAGTAATTGGTGTTTAAATAAAAATTCATTAAAAATAATATATTTATGTACAGCATATTTTCGGCACGTTCCAGTTTCTTCTGTGGGTGGATACTTTTAGTATCGCCCTGTGTAAGCTAACATTCAGAATCGAAACATTGCTTGAAATGGCTTTAGCCAAGTTTGGTGACCAGGTCTGAATAGCCAAATATGCTTCCCCACCTTTCTCTCCCCCATCTCCTTCCACTCCCCGCTACCTTTAGCCTCACAACATGCCGTAATGATTGGAAATGCCGTAGATTCACTGGCTCTAGATGGTTTGGATCAGTCGGGATTCTTTTGCGGTACTCATAGAATTATTTTTTCAATCTCCCATGGGGTGATTTTTCACAAAAACGGCGCTATACATATTATTTAGCTATCAAGTTGTTATTGTCATTTTTCATTTTACCACTGAAATATATTTACATACATACTTAATTAAAGTTTTCTCTCTATTCCAGTTTGTTCCCTGCCAAAACCGCTTACGAGGCGGTCTTCCGGATCGTCAAGGGTCCTCAAATTATGAGCATGTTCAAGGGACGCCCGAGGGTGGCTGCCGGATGATTTCTCTCCTCATCATATAATATTATTTGTGTAAAGTTACCGTAGGAGAGTACTAATTTAGTTGTCATTAGAATTACTTTAAAAACTAGTTGCAGCTCAAGTTTTAAAAGGGCTGCCTTGTTTTTTAAAGATGGGATCACAATAAATTGGTGAAAATGATATAAGTGAATAAATTTATGGTTTTACAATGAATGCCGGAGAGTTGTATGAGAAAGAAACGACTTCAACTTCGTGGTAAGCACAATTCATTTGAATGATACAAAAAGCAGGTTTGCAAAATAATATAACCGTTGGTTATAAATCAACTTTTTAATTTAATATATGTACATTCGTAACAACGATGGTTGTATCTTTGTATAAAATTAGTAAATTAAGAGAAAGTGTGTCAGAAAGTGCATAATATGCTGTGCAGCAAAAGAGTAATTATTTTTTATTCCTACACAATGTTAAATTATTTTTTTAATAGTGTTATGTGACTGCTTCGAGTTCAAATACTCAATAAAGCAGTCAGTGGTGTCATAACAAATGTCTGAACTCTTTTCCAGATTTCTAGAATAAGCTTTTTTTTCCAACTATTGGCATGTATAAAACCAATTCTCTTTCTATGGTGTGCGAAAAAAAACGATAACCAAATTACATATTGGTTTTTGAAAATAGATACAGTAGAATTCGGATATATCGACTTCACTTAAAATGACTTACCGTTTTTAACGACGACAATGTAAACTCAAGTTAGGTACTAGGAAAGCATATGTTTTAAGCAACCAACTGCATGAAGCGACCTATTTTGACATAGTTTAATGATAATTGTTTTGTTTACAAAACCTACTCACCAATTCCTCGCCGCCTTGCGCCTCGCTTACTCCCCGCGCCCGGCTACTCCCCGCGCGCTAACGCCTTTCCTTATTAGCACGCGAAAATCACAGTCAGTGTTTATCATCTGTTGTGACTTAGTTAAAAGCTGGACACAATGAGTTCTATGAAGCGAAAGTGTTTTTCAATTGAAGAAAAAGGTGCTATATTACACTGTTTAGAAGCTAGTGAATCGAATGTAACCCTCGCGAAGAAGTTCGGCGTGTCTCATGTAAAACAAAAAAAAGCCTAATTATCCGGCCGTTTTGTACGACAAAGTATCACCGGCCCCTTGAGGGTCATTATATCCGGATTCTACTGTAACTAGAGGTAATAATTTCTATACCTATCACCGTTTTTGTGAAAAATCACCTCAAAGGCGCTGTGTAATGTAAAAATCAAATATTTTGGGTATGTATTTTAATCTTATTGTATTTAACAATTTTTTATACCAGTAAGCTTGTCCGAGTTGGCTAAGAGGAAGGAATGAATTATTTAATTAAGTAGGTAGGGTAGTAGTAGTTACCAAGTATTGCTGGTTTATCTTATATACATATACCCAAGCTCAAAAGTTTTCAAAATTTCAGCAATATGTTGTATTATTGTCATTGCATGAAGTGGGTCAATATTTACCATGGATAAACATTTTAAAAAATACAATGTTAGTAACTCAACTTAAAAAAAACAAAAGCCAGGAAAACTGAAACATTGGTGGAACATTTATTATTTCAACTGCACTAAATTATGAATTGAATTAAACACTTTTAATGTGTTTTACATCCCCTTTAATATCTGCACCCCTCTCATACAAAATTTCTCGACAACTTGAGTTTCAATGTGCAAAAATATTAGCTTACCGTTTTTAATTGTTTAAAGATGTGTTAGGCAATGTGTATTGACTAAATAAAATGAAAAACGAATTACAATAGTGTTATGATTTAATTTTACCACCCACCCCACCCCTTCTAGCTATTAGCACCCCCCACACACGCTACACTTAGGAGCGTGCTACGCCAGGCCTCCAAAAGTCTCATGTTGAACTGTAAAATGTTATCTTACTTTTGGTCTTTACTTTTGCGCGCGGCGGCCAGAAGTGGCGCGCTCCGAAGTGAAAATGTGGGGGGTGCTCTTGAGAATGACCAAAAGAGCCTGAGGTTTTATTTTCAAACTTGCAAGTAAGATAAATTACATGAAAGGCGATTTTTTTGTATTTTTGAAATTCAAAATATCCATTTATTAAATGTTAAATAAATAAAAATAAAACAATTCTTATTTCTACTGAATCAATATTATAAATTATTATTTTTTATTTATTTAAATTGAGTCTTGATTGTTGTTGGACTTTCTTTCAAATGTTTCTTTTTTTCAGCCTCAGAAATTAAAAAAAATTATATCATATTAATTTAATTTACTATTTACATAAGCAGAATTTTTTAGTATCCTTAATTTTTTTAATATTTGTGTATATGGTGGTCATTGGTTCTAGGCCATCATTTCAAATTATGGAGAGAGGGAAGGTGTGCAATATTAGACGTTATTTTTGTAAAAGGAAAAGTCAAACTTGAATGTGAAGAAATGGCATTTCAGGTTAAAGAAAGAATTTTTTTACCATTAGCTCCACACAGGAGGCCTTGAAGAAAACAATCCCCTCAGGGCCTACATCATCTTTGGGGACGCTATGCGGAAGATCTGTTCAGGGAAAGGAAGGAGAGTCTGGGAAGGAAAAAGGTATGAGGGGTGGGTAGAAATCCTGGGGTCAATGTGTCCAGGAGTGACGGAATGAACCCATCATTGCCATTGCATGGGAATTAAAGGAGATGGGTCGAGAGTTCGATTGGAGAGGTCTAGATTAGATCTCCCTCAACCAGTCTCTCCCGATCCGGCCCGCCATGCAGTAGGTGGGCAAACGCATTTGCCGCCAAGACCTAGACAACCCTCACCCCATGAACCCGGGCACCCCTGCTAAGACACCAAACGTAGCCAACCACACAGTGTAACCTATGGCAGGGTTGATTATCCAATAAATGGTTCCCGGGGCGACGGTACCCATACCTCCCTTCCAAATTGGGTAATTTAAATGCATAAATAAAATTATTATTATTATTATTGGATGATTTTTATAGCGCCATTGGCGCCAAGGGCGCTAAATAAACCAATCCTTTGAATCTGAAGAACAAATTTCAAAGTCAAGGAGCCGCGCCGGTATATCAACAGAGATTTACGTCCGTCAAGTTGCTCCTTGATAGGAGCCCTGTTCCAATCAATCTCCTAGTTATACCATTACTAAAAAATACTGATAATAACTAATTAATTTGATTCGACGCTGGCAAGAATATTCCAATGGGCCATAGAAAAATGCTATCGTTTTAATATTATTTTGTCTATGAACTCGTGAACTGTCAAACGTCAAAACAAATTTGTTTTAGCTGCCAAAGCTGCCGATCGCCAGCTTGGCCGATACCATTTTCAGTATTTTTGCTATAAATTCATAAGAAAACTTTATTTTGTGACATTTTTTAACAAAATGGTTTACTTGCACTTTCCGTCAAATCTAACAGAAGAGGAGTTGATGCTTCAAGCCAAATACCAGAAGTTAAAGAAAAAGAAAAAAGCTTTGGTGGCTCTTAAAGCCCCAAAACCGGAAGCAGAGAAACCTATTCTCCCCAAGCGCGCTGCAGAAGCACGCGACGCAAGGGAAATAGCCAGGAAGCTGCTAAAAAGTGGAGCAATTCAGGCTATCAAAACACCACCTCCCCGGGCAGATCTTCTCACATTTAAGAGGCCCAGAGGAGGTATTTGAGAAATTATATTTCATTCTGTGAAAACACGTTGTGTACACGTAATTTAAGCCCTGTTATGCCCAATTTATGTCAGTCAGTACTTATAATCTCTTAGGTTATAGTTGTTCTTTGTTTATGTCTTGTCCCAGTGAGACTTGGCATCCTTGATTGGGGATATGATGTGAGAATGCAGTGGGTAGGAGAAGGAGATGGGGAATGGGATGGTGGGAAAATACGCCTGGATTTAGATCTGGTCACCAAACACTGCTAAAGTTAATTATGCTACTGATTAATTATTCCATAAGCCATCAAACTTTTAATAGGCACAGATCATGGAAAATACACTACTTTTAAACTTAGTTACCACAAGAAGCATCGGTTTCAGTCAAGTTACGCTGTCCGAAACGTTGGCTAAAGAAGGAGGTAGCACAACATGACATAACACCCCTAAAATAAATAACGAAAATTTTATAGTATTTTTATGAGACTTCAACTTCAAAAATGTCCAAAAATTGAATTTGGTGACGAGTCTAAAATATCTTCTGCTCAGCATTGTCATAAAGTGTATAAAATGTGTGTTTCAGGACGAGAGCGCCCCGTCAGCGGACCCGGGCCCGAAAGGGGAGCGGCGTCCTACCAGCCCTTCAGTTCGGCGCACGAACCTCCCGACGAGAAGACTCCTCCTCGGGTTGTCAACCTTTACGACACTTTTGTGGGGGCCCGAGAAAAGTATACATTCTTTTAACTTTTGATATTAAATTTGAATTTATTTTGAGTTGCTTATGAAGAGTTTTCTGCTCAATTTCTGGTCGGTGCCGAATTGTTAAAAGTAATTTAATTTTTAGGGAAGAACGTGTAGAACCCCAGAAGCCAAAAACCGTGTTTGTGTCTGGCCATAAAATAACGGAAGAACATCTGAGAAAACACATGGCTTCAATTGGTGCCATCGTCAACATATCCATGGAAATTGAAAAGAATCGGTAATTTATTCATAACGTAACTGATTAATGTTTCGCTAAGTGCTTCGCTGTGCTTGATGACTTAGCAGGGGTGCTAGGGTTCGTGGGGTTTTGTCTAGGTCTCGGTGGTGGAAGCGTCCGAGGCCACAAAGCTTTTCGAGGGAGACCATTTGACCTCTCCAGCCAGATTCTCGATCCTTCGCCTTGCACTGCAGTGGAAGTGATGTTTCATATGTCAGAAATTCTGGACACACTGACCCCCAGATTCCTATCCACCCCTCATACCTTTTTTCTTCCAAAACTTCTTCTTCTTTTCATTTAAAAGACCTTACACACGGCATCCCCAAGGGAATATATTTTCCTCCTATGCCCTAGACTAGCAGAAAAGTCAATAGATGTCGCACATTAAAATAAAAAAATTACGAGTGTGCTAAAGCACACACGACTGAAGTAAAACTTCACTGCTCTCTCTTGCTCCTACAATGTGATACAGACGCATTGTGTCTTGTGTCTTAGATATATGAAACGTAACTGGCTATGAGAGAAAGAGAGAAATAAAATGTGTGCTCACACCTCTCTCTCTTGCCCCTACAGTAATATATAAATGTAACTCTCTTTCTTTCTATCTTCACTAACTTATATCTCCCTCTCAACTTCCATTCGCCTCGCCCGATCACACTTTTTGTAACGCTCTCGTCACGCATTCACCACCTTACTCCCCAAGTCAAGTGTACGTAAAGAAGTTTTACTTAAAAAAATGGATAAATTTATCCAAGACACTATCCAGATTGCATACAAAAAGGTAGCAGCCATTAAAATTGTACATTAAGAAAATGGAGACAATGTTGTTAGTTCTTAGTCGAAGTATGATTCAGTTAAATATGACTGGTCAGAGATAAGGTCGAATTAGCTCAGTGGTTAGAGCAGAGCCCTAGCAAGGCTAAGGTCTTGGGTTCAATTCCTAGATGCGACCGTATCTTGTTCTGATTTTCTGTTTCAAATTTCCATTTCCACAGCTCATGATTGGAAAGAAGTCAGCAACGAGAATCGCAAATATTGTCTTCAATGATAAATATTACAATTTGAGGTTTTACTCATTAAGTTATTTGTTTTCATTTTAGGGGATTTGTCACATACGAAAGACCGGAAGCAGCTCAGAGTGCCATAAATATTTTGGATGGGACCGCCCCGGGAGGAATACAACTTTCGGTATTTTAAAACCAAGTTTTTTTTTCATCATTTTTATTGACTTCAAAGGAGTGATGAAGTTGCATAATGTTGAGTTGTTCGGTCACCATATTAATTACTGAAATTGCCCTACCTTGTACCTTTTTGGAGAAAAATTGAGTATACCAATATCTGTACGTTGTCTATGGTCTAACACCCGTATTCAGAGTCGATACTTTAGTTCAAGGAATCTTCCTTTCCTTTAAAAAACGTAGTTTTGTATTCAGAGACACTACTAAGGTCGGTGTGACGTCACTTTATAAGGAAGCTACCTTCCTTAAGATTTCTAAAATATTTGTATTCAGAGACAGCTCTACGAAAGTCTCTACGACACTGCGCACGCGCATTCTTTCTTACCTTGACTTTTAACTGTCAAAACTCAAGGTTGGTAATAAGGGTACCTTTGCCTTTCAAAGTCGGTGATTTGTTCCCAATTATTACTGTTAAAGACGCAAAACAACGGAGATGGATATTATTGTGGAAATGATTAATGAGTTTTGAATTTCGCCACTCATAACACACGATTTTTCTAGCCCAGGGTTCGTAGAAAATGTTTTAACATGCATTTTCTACGAAGCTTGGGGACAGCCAATTTAAAGAACGATATCAGCTTGAAAAAATAACAGTGATGCATCTTTTAATTCCTCTCTTATTTCAATATTACGCTTTAATAAATAATATGGTGGGATATTTGTTTATAAGTATAATATACATTGTTTATCATTAAGCAATTCACAATCTCGAATTTATTGTCGAAATGCGATGCAAAACAAATGTCAACGGAGCATAAATAAACCAATACGCAGACTTTTGACAGGCCGGTGTTATTTTTAACTTTTGAGTTTTTGAATTTTGAATTTTAAACACACAGCTTGTCACAAAACGGGGTACGTTGTTCCAATAGAAGCGCTACATCGACAATTTTCGGATGACGTCACAACTTTCTTTCGGCGTAGTTCAAATTAAATTCATAAAAATAACCTACTTACAGCTCTAAATTTGGATAGCCTTCACTCAAAGGCATTAGCAGTGCTACCCAAATTTGGGTAACTATCGCTCAAGTGTTTATTCAACGAACATTGACATAATGTGTTTTCGATTTTTTACAAGTTTGAAAATGGCGTCAATTTTGCACCATGATAACGCACCATCACACAATTCGATCCTCATCCGTGATTTTTTGACCAAAAATAACATGAATACTATCCGGTAGCCTTGGAATTCACCTGATCTGGCTCCCTGCGGCTTTTTCCTATTCAACTGACTTAAAAACCTCTTTGTTACGGCTCTGATGGTCATACCAAAAATTGAGTAGGGCGTGTTTCGAGGATTGGATCAAGCGCTGGCGTAAGTGCTTTGCAGTCGATGGGGTCTACTTTGAAGGAGACCATATCGATTTTGATGAATAAACTTGTATTTTCGATTGTTTGAATATCAGAATAAACTTGTATTTATTGATAAAGTCCTAAAACTTGATCAATGTAATATTGTAAGATCCTATTTAAAGAAACCAGGAAAAATATCTTGGGTTGTGCATTGATCAGCATTTGACTTTTAAACAGCATATACAAGGTATTAAAGACAAAATCATCCCCTTAATTAGTGTATTCAGCCGGCTATCACATTTGTTGCCAAATAGATTAAAAAAAGGTTTATATTATAGTCTCGTACATTCACACTTAAATTATTTGATTGAAATCTGGGGAAACACATGTGAAACATATATAAATGAACTACAAGTAATACAAAACAAGTTAATCAAAAAACTATTTCACTACAAGCCTAGAACATCCACAAAAAAAGTATATACAGAAACAAAACTATTAACATTAAAAAAACTGTATGAATACAATACATGTCTCCTTATATACAAAATAAACAATAAACTCATACATACAAACACAGAATTCATTAAAACATCCCAAGTACACAAACACTTTACACAACAACACGATAACATACATTTAAACACCATCCACACTAATTATGGTAAACAATCCATTGGTTACGAGGGGGGCAACTTATATAATTGCCTACCAAATGACATTAAAAAAGAAAAAAAGGTGGGTAAATTTAGAAAAAAATTATTAATGTATATTCTTGATAAACAGAGTAATGAAATGGAGTAGCGATGTATTATGGTGTTTTAGTTTGATTTAATGTATTTATTATTTCTGGTTAATATGAGTGAAAATGTAATTTTCTTTTTTACTAGAATAAAAAAAAAAAAAAAAGATACATTATATCTGATTAAATTTGTCTTATCAAGGTTTCGATGGCTCGGCGCCAGCCGCAGATGGAGAGGATAAACGAGGCCTCTTCCTCCTCCGCCTGGTGCACCCTCTCCACATCCCATTCGCAGAAGGGCCACCATCGTGACGGACGTGAAATCACTGACTATCAAGATATGACCCTTTTCTAACTGCATTGCGCTATACTCTGTTACTACACACTGAAAGGGAATCATTTTGAAATCAAATCAGTCTTAATAATAATTATAAAGCAGTTTACAATTTGGGAGGTGCGTATGGGTACCGCCACCCCGGGAACCATTTATGGGATAACCAACACCTCTGCCATAGGTCACCTCAAGTGGTTTGCTACGTTTGGTAACTTAGCAGGGGTGCCCGGGTTCATGGGGTGAGGTTTGTCCAGGTCTTGGCAGGCCGGACCGAGAGAGGATGGTTGAGGGAGTCCCTTTGACTTCTCCAGCCGTACTCTCTCGGAACATCACCTTGCACCGCAGTGGGAGGATGGATTCCTAAGTCCGTCACTCCTGGGAACATTGACCTCCAGATTCCTACCCACCCCCAATACCCTTTTCCTTCTCAGAACTTCCTCTCCTTCTTTTCCTGAAAAGACCCTCAGCATCCCCAAAGATGACATAGGCCCTGAGGGGAATTATTTTCCTGTGTGGAGATAATGAAAAAAAGGATGTGTTTTTTTTTTTTATTTTGTTTACATTAACTCCGCAGAAGAGGCCCTGAGGAAAATAATTTCCTTTATGTCATTTTTATGTCATCTGGTGACCGGACAACTCAGAATGAATTCAACTCAACATCTTCTTTGAAAAGTCATTAAAAGAAAAATTGGTTAAATAGGTTACGTTAGGTTAGGTTATGGGCTCTTTTTCATAGCTTTTAGTGACTTTTCAAAGAGGTGTTGAGTTGATTCTGAGTTGTCATGGAAGCATGTAATCTTTTGGAGTGCTGCGCGGAAGCTCTTTGGAAGGATGGAACATGGGTCTTGAAGAGACAGGTATCCAAATCGTTCCACACACGAGCCGTTGAATTTAAGAAACGACCCGTTCTTTGTTTCTCACGTGACAAATTTCAACCATGTACAAAATGTGTTTCCCGATTATGCATGGGTGCTGAAGGGATCAGTGACGCTAGTTCCTCGGAGTATCTTTCATTGAAATACCGGTAGAACAAGGACAGCATTCCCATCTGACGCCTGCGCTCTAAAGATTGCAATCCATTTGTTAAAATATTGGAATCTAGCAAATGGACTGCCTGTTTCTGCAAGTAACTCCAGAACAGAGGTAGCTGAAAAATTGAATACTGGGGCGTACTTGCGATTTTTACTGTATTGTGTACTATTATTTTAATAATAATGAAACAGCTAAATATCGATAATGGTGAGCATTTGCATCATAATGCATCGTAAATTTTTGCAGCTTTTCAGCTTGGAATTGCCACTATTTACAGCTTCCTGCCGTAGCAAAATAGGAACAGTAAAAAAATACTTTATATGCAATTTTTTGCAAAAAAAAATTAAATAAAGAAATTAATAAATACATTTTTTAAAACTGATGGGAAGAAAAAACTGCTGGTCAATTTCACGAAAAACACTAATGAAAAATGTGAAACGCATATACTTTTTTCATTTTAAAGGGTTTATGTGCGTTGTGCAATATGCATGCAGAATAAATTGTGTTCCCTTTACGATGCAAGGCATGTTAATTAATTAAGTAGGTACTTTGGTTTTTTGTATGATCTCTTTTTAGTGAACACAGTACAGAATTCATAGTTAAATGTATTTAATGAATAATTATTGTTCTACGATTTTTTTCAATGAATTTAATTTAAAGTCTATTATTGTTTTTTGTATATTTTTGCTGTAATAAACAGATTGTCATAAAGTTTGTTTTGTTTTATTAAATATCACTAATAAATTAAAGTTATTTCATAGATTTCATCGACCACCACAACACGAGCATGTCTAGCATGGTGGTCGAAAAATCCTTAAATCATATTACTAACAATTCAATGAATAAAGAAAAATAAAAATTTAAAAAAAAAGCTGTTGTTCAAATGACAGTACTAAAAATATAATCATGGTGGTAATCTAAAGCTGTGTAACCTACATTTTTATTAAAAATTAAAAAGGCATAAAAGTGAAAAAAATATTTTCTCTTTGCAATATCTAATACCCACTGATCTCAAAATTAGAATTGCATATAGGTATATTATTATTATACCTTTGCAATTTTGCGTTAACATAATGAAGAATAATGATATTGTAATAAAATATAAAGCACTCTTTAGAAATTGCTCACATTTATTTAATTTTAGCTTAAGTACCGAGCGTTGCCCGGGTTTTAGATCATGTCTCTAATTTTAGATCTGAATATATTTAACTCATTCAGATCTAAAAGTAGTCTTACTAAACTCACCATTTGATTTTCTTTCTACCTACCGTTAAATTCAAATTTATATTAAATTAAATGAAAGCCAATCACTTTGTAAAACACAGTTTAAAATCAAACTTTTGTTATTAAGTAGGTACCTGAACAACAGTGCTTCTTCGAAATTTTTTTTTCTTTAAAAACATAAAATGTTTTTTAAAATGTGGTTTACTGTGTTGTGTACTTTCAGTATCATTGAATTTTAAAAGAATATTTGACAGGTAAATTGATTTTGCCAGCCTACAAATTTTTTAGTTCCATTTTTTATATTTTCTACTCTTATTTGGCAGACAATAAATACTGACAGATAATAAAGATAAATCTAACTATGAATAAAAAATATTCCGTATTAACCGAGAAGCGGGGTAAGACAAACAAATAATCAAAATTATTTGAGTCTTGTTAGTCAAAACCAAAATCAAATAAAGTAATGCAATACAATGCTCTATTGCTAGTAAAACAGAACATCCAAATTTGTCCTCATCAAATTTGTCCTCAATACCTCCGATCGTCTGAGGTTTTTTAATCCATTCCATTATTTGACGGACACTTTTCATATACTATCAATTATTTAAAAATATTCTATTTTCGATAACATTTCAATATTTTTTCATTATTTCCTAATTTCTCCATATTTTCTATCAAAATGGTTATGTATTGCCATTATAAACATATGTGGCAACCGGACAAAACAGAACACTTTTCAGAAGCGTTCTAATGAAAGGAAAAGCTAACAACCTATTTGGCTTTCTTTCCTCAATCCCTTGAGGAAAGAAAGCCAAATAGGTTGTTAGCAGATACCTACAATAAGAAGAAAAAAGAATTTAAGTTGTTTAACAGAAAAGTATCCCCAAAAATTGCTCACTTTATTCTCTTCGATTGTTGGGTTTTTCAACAAATGTATGAGTTCGAGTTTAGATTGTATTGAACTCGAACCGACCCACTTTCTTCTGAATCCAAGCAATTTTTTATAAATCATATCATTTGAGTAATATTACATAATATTACATTTATTATTTCCAATAGAAACTTTTCATTGAACTATAATACTGACAAATAAATCTAAATGAAATATGAAAAAGAACAAGAAACAGAAAAATAAAAAGCTAACGGTCGCAACTGGGACTTGAACCCAGGATCTCTTGTCTTACCGGGATGAACGCCTTAACCAATTTGGCCACTGCGACAAGTCATTTTTGTCAACCTCATTTTTCAAATTCAGAATTAACAATTTTATTTTTGACTAATTTTTTTCCATATTTTTGGCAGCTACTTTTTTTTATAAAACCAGTTCTTTGAAAATTTGTTTCCATTTAAATTTTAAATGGAAATATTGCACACTTTGCCAAACAAGAGGAAGGTGACTGTCAGCGCCCCCCTCCCCTTTGCCCGCCTCTTAAACCAAAATTTTTAAACTTGATGAAATTTTGCACACTTGACGTTCAACATTAGAAGAAAATAATTACTGTCTATATTCTGCTATAATTTATTATAAATATTTCATTAATAATATGTGACTTTCTTATTTTCACTTTTTCGATTTTCACAAAAAAAAATCAATTTTATTTCGTATCAAAATATATATCAAATTATATATCAAAAAATTTTTAAGTATCTTCCTTAGTAAGTATTGAGGAGGTATTTTCCGCTGGGTTCACGGGAGGTGTGGCATTTACTCGCCATTTCATTGGATGGTTGTTATTGACGGTCATTATTGTAAACAATTTAAGTCTGGTTTTCCTTGAAGTTTATATTATGTTAAATAAGTGGAATGTTGTTTAGTAAGAAGATAACCCCGTTTAAAATTAAAGCTATACCTACCTTCTGTTTTTAGTAGCGAACTTTGAAAATTTTAAACACTACACTAAATGAGCATTTTTTAAATAACTAGCGGTTAGATTTGTACATTTTTTTACAGTATGAGAAAAATGAACTCATGAATCACCAAAAATGTTTTATTTTCCAAAAGTAAGGTCAGTGGTTGAGTGGGCATCGCATTTGGGTCTCACCCGGGCGTCCCATGTTCCATTCCTCGGCTGGCAAGTCCTCCATCACAACACAAGCAACATTTTCGGCTTTCTGTGGTGGTAGTAGGAGATTTTCAAACATTGTTGGGTTATTCGTAACCCGGGAATGTTTCTTTCTTTAAAAAAAAATTGGTTGTCTGTAAAGTCGGTTTACGGACGATAATTTTACGTGATAACATATATAATAACGATGGATTGGAGGAGAGATAGATGCGTCACAAGCCGAACGTTTAGGCCGAACGCTTGTTCCGCGGTCTCGCTTACGTTATCAAGCGACACCGTTGCATCTTCGCTGACGTTATCATGTCAAAAAAAAATAAATAAATAAAAAAAGTACATATAGGCACTGCTAGTTTTCTTTTGGAGTGAGATCAACAGCAGGACTAAAAAATGGAATTTTATAGCTGTAGCATTCGAAAAACTGATCTTAGGTATCGATTTCCATGAAATGCATAAATTTGTTAATATCTCGAAAACTCTTTACGACTCTTTACTAAAGTCATTTTACCATATTATGTTCCATCATGAGTTGGTCTATCAGCCCTCTAAGGGATAATATTGACTTTTGGGACAACCTATATACAGGGTATCCGGGGTAAAGTGCACAAACTAAGGTGATTCTACATTATAATAGAAGTAAAAAAAGAAAAATAACTTTTTTACTTGGAACTCCAATGTTTTTCTTCTCATACAAAATTATTTTTCCATTTAAGAATATTATTTTTTCCATGCAAACGATTCAACTTTTTTACCTAAAAACTACCTTAAAACTTTGGAATTTGGAAAAACATTATTTATCTTTTTTACTTGTGAGAATCACCTCCCGAAGTTTGTTCACTTTACCCCCGGACGCCTTGCATACAATATTCTCAATTTATTGTCCTCTGGATGCGAACTGTACCTAAATTTCTCTAAACTAACAAAAAACAGTGTTAATTTCAAGTAAATATGGTCCTATATATTTTCTGCCCCTTCAGTACATTTTTACGCAGCATCGTATTCATTGGTCAAATCATTGTATAGGTATATAGTTTCCTATCAGTGATCAATTAGCCTGTGGATGCAATTTTTAGCCATAAGTTGTTATAATAGTTTGTCTAGTTTGTAGTTAGAAGTAAGATTGTAGAAATATTATTATATGTTTGTACAGCGCCCTTGAGGTGATTTTTCACAAAACGGCGCTGTACAAATCATCCAAATATCATTATTGTTATCATTATACATGTATTGCATGTTCTCGACACTCTCCTTAGCAACTGAACTCAACAGAGTAGGTACCAAAACAAAACCCGTATTTCGCAGTGAGGTATTTAAATTCTTTATGAAAACTATTTATTATTTGCATAAATTAAGTTTGTTTACGAATGCAATACTTGAATACTGAATATATAATGAAGCAATATTATCTAAAACTGGTCCTTTTAATGTGTTGTCACCAGGAGGTATAATCCACAATCACAAGATTAAAATCATTTGTATTCATTCTTCTCGAATAGAGTTGACGCTAAAATTGAGAATATTGCAGCAAAGTTTCGTTGATTTGAAATATTATGGCGCAATTAAAGGTAAATAATTTCCCAAGTAAAATTTATTTTCATTACTTACCAATTTTCACACCTGTGTGGGTATAATAAATGCTACTTCTAAAATAATTAAAAGAAAAAAACACTTTTTTAATTATTTGGTATTTAATTTAGTAGCCTACATTTTAACTAAAATTTAATTAATACCTACATATGTACTTACATAAATAAAGTTACATTTATAATATTTCTTTCATTATTAATTAATATAAAAAATTGACTTGGGACATGTTAAATATAATATAAGTAATGTGAAAATCTTACTTTTTTGTTTTTTACTTATTTTTCATATTAACAATATGTATTTTGTATTTTCCGTATCTTTTGAGGGGCAAATTTTTTATAATATTTTTTTTGCCAAATAATGTAATTTTATTTTTTAAAATGCCTGTAAGATAAAGCATAAATGTTTGAACATTCTTAATTCTCAAAAATATTTTCTGCCTTGAAGTATTTATCAGGTTTTGGGTCAGAGTTCCAATCGGCGACCCCGGGCTATGAGGAAGCCCTACCCGAGGGGCGGAACTCCCCTCAGAAGGCCCCCTTCGGCCTGTACCCAGAGCAGTTGTCCGGGTCAGCCTTCACCGCGCCCCGCCATGAAAATGTGCGCTCTTGGTTCTACAGGTAATTTATTAATTAGATGACTAATTTTCGTTAGGTATTTGATTATTTACAGTCAGTTTTTCTGGCTTCCGCAATCGATCGATAAGGATTGACAGGATAACTTCCGTTAACTTCTCGTTGTTCCCTAGGACAACTTCAAATCGCTAACGTGCAAACAACAGTTGAAGTTGAATATATTAAGAACACTCATTGCGCACTGTTACTTATTCTTTGGCGATTTGCGTCATGCTAGGAAACGATAAGAAGTTAAAGAAAGTTATCTTATCAATCCTTATCGATCGACGGTGCTAGGACCCCTGGTTGTCATTAGCTGTATTAATTGATCACAGTTTAACATGGTGACATTATTTTCAGAATTCGTCCATCTGTAATCCACAGGCCATTTACAAAATACCTTGAAGGGAAATATATGAGTCACAATTGGGATGAGCAATATCCCAATCCTAATCAGGTAAAGTAATACCACTTATGTTTTTTATTTGTGGCCTATAAATAACAATATTTTTCATTATAATTTCTATATGTTTCTCCTGGTTGGTTCAGGGACTCATTGCTTCGACAAGATGTCTCAGATATCTTGCGCTCGTCTTTTGCAGAATCAATCTCTCCCAGCACAGCTTCTGCATCTATTTACCCTAAAGGTTTTGGGGTGACCAACTTGCGGTCTTGTCTGTTAATTACCGATAGTTTTTGTTCAGTACCTAGTCATTCTGTTGGCATTATATGCAAACATCCTTTAAGACTTTTAAATTTGTGTTTTACTATTTCAGTTGAGGTGGAAGCCATTTGATCTGCCTGCAGAGACTGATGGTAAAGTAGATTTTGTATCTGGCCTGCATACAGTGTGTGGTGCAGGGGATCCTCGCACTAGGCACGGAATAGCCATTCACATCTACTCATGCAACACGTCTATGGACAACTCTGCCGTGTATAACAGTGATGGGGACTTCCTTATTGGTCAGCACTTACTCCTCATAATAACTATGACATATACATGGTAATAAAGATGCGTCTCCTGCAGCAAAATGTTTTCAAAACATCTAACAAAATTTAGAACTTTGGGACAAGGCAACAATGTTTTTGTTTTGAAAACATTACGTAGCTGGAGACCTGACTTAATATTAAAATGTTTGTTGGTATAATCACTTAAAGGCCTTTGGCTGCAATTTTTATAAAGCTTTTGTGATACCTAACCTAAATCATGGAGCCGGTAAAGTTAAGTCACATGCCTCAAATTGAAAATTTTTCAGAGGCTGTGAGAACGGATATTATGATTGATGTTTAAATATTATTGTCTTTCAGTGCCCCAGGAAGGAGAATTGAAAATAAACACAGAATTTGGAAAACTGAGCGCAGGACCTAATGAGATATGTGTAATACAGCAAGGAATGAGATTCAGCGTGGAGGTGGATGGTCCTTCAAGGTTATTTTATTAATTTGTTTCATTTACATATTTTAAAAATTCTCAAAAGAAAATTTACTTTTACTTTGGGAAGAAAAACTATATAATTGGATAGGTAAATATATCTTTGGTAAAAAGCTTTAATCAAGAAAATATAATTTCAGAGGTTACATTTTGGAAGTTTTTGATGGCCATTTTAAACTCCCTGATTTGGGTCCCATCGGTGCAAATGGATTGGCAAATCCACGCGACTTCCTTACTCCGGTGGCTGCTTTTGAAGACAGAAAAGCTGAAGGTAAAATTCACAACAAATGATTGACCTTCAGTAACAGCATGTTGATACGTATATGAAATTAACTTCTTGAATCTTTTTCAGGGTTCAAAATAATAAACAAATATCAAGGTGCTCTGTTTGTAGCAGAACAAGATCATTCTCCCTTTGACGTGATTGCGTGGCATGGCAACTATGTTCCCTACAAGTATCAACTCAAGAACTTCATGGTCATCAATTCTGTTTCATTTGATCATTGCGTAAGTTTCTCATGATATGTATAAAGGGGGTGCACCCTTTCATAAAGCATGATTTCTTGTTTGTAGAGATTTGTCACCAACATTGCTGCAAGGGTTCATATAACTCCACTAAAAACAACTGGTTCTTTACCATTGAGTAATTAAGTATAATGTAATTCAATAAGCATGTTTTTAATATTTTGCGCTCTTGTTTATTTCTATTAAATGCCGCCAATAGTCAGTAACAAAATTTTGAGGTTATGATTAATTAGGTAGGTACTACAGCAATTTGAATTTTTATTATAGGATCCTTCAATTTTCACTGTGTTGACGTGTCCTTCTACAAAGCCTGGAACTGCCATCGCAGATTTTGTTATTTTCCCTCCAAGATGGTCTGTTCAGGAGGATACATTCAGGCCACCATATTATCACAGTACGTAAAAACAGTATTACATTCATTTCTTAAGAAAAAAATCATAACAGCCACACCGAACACCATTTTAAATTCAACCAGATCATTCATTTCATAAATGGCGCTCAAAAAAATTTTGCAAAATATTTTTTTTTCTAAAAGTAACACTTTGTTAGGAAACTGCATGAGTGAGTTCATGGGGCTGATCCTGGGAAGCTACGAAGCCAAGGAAGGGGGCTTCCTGCCCGGAGGTGCGTCCCTCCACTCTATGATGACCCCCCATGGGCCAGACACGGAGTGCTTCGAGGCTGCCAGCAACGCAGTACTTGGCCCACAGAAAATAGCGGTAGGAACTCAGGTACGTGATTCCATTCCCTTGTGAATTAATAAAAAAAAAATCACTGTAGATTAAAATAATAGTCATTAAATTTGACATTATACAATACCCCACAATATTTTTATCCAAAACCATCTTGCTTCACGTTTCTCAATTATGGAAGTGTTGAAGCTTAAGTTATAAATATGTATGTATAAATATTGTATATTTGATTTCAGGCATTCATGTTTGAGTCATCGCTGAGTATGGCGGTGACAAAATGGGGAGAAGACACTTGCCAGAAGTTGGATGCAAACTATAATCAGTGCTGGCAAACCCTGAAGAAACACTTTGATGACAAGCTGAAGATATAAAATCTATTGAAATGTTGAAATTATTTCACTGCGTTAAACACCTGATATTTTGTCCATTGCAACCGCACAGTCGGTTAGTCTTACGGGAAGTGAAGAGGAATGCTAAGTGCCAGTTAACCGGTTTACGCAGGAGCCATTGATTTTACGTTTTAATAATTCAATATAATATATTAATCGCTGTTAATATTATACTATAAAAGAGTATTTTTATATCTAAACTAGTTTCATTTCTTATGTACAATTTATTGAGCAAGTCAAAATAACAACTGGTAAGATCCATAAAACAAAAAGTTGTCTCTTGAACATTATTAAGATTCTGATTTTCCTGCATTTCAAAAGTGAAAATTAGTCGTTGCTTTATTGCAGCTCATTTGTTTAAAATCCGAGTCCTCGATAGTCCACTCTGCCAGTGCGGTGTGGAGGAGGAGACTCTTGACCATGTCTTCTTCAATTGTAAAAATCATTCTTCCTTCAAAAGCATATATCGTTTGTTTATTAAAATCACCCGCCATTCTCCCCTCAGTATTCTGTATTTGCTGTCTCTCAACAATTCTTGCGTTTTTTCAGTTCTATATAAGTTCATAGACTTGAATAACTTCAATATTTGATTTGTCCTGTCCCCTTATACATTATCATCAAAATTATAACTTTCTGTCTTAACTTTATCGACACACAGCACTCTTTTTATAACAAAAAAACGATTCGGATTAGTAAAGAAAAATACAGACAATATTGAATTAAATTTGTTATATCTTACCGTAATAAAATTTAAAAAAAAGGTTACATTTTCTACCAGCAGCCTGCTATTAGAGGTATCATTTACTCAAATCCGATTCTGAGATCAGCCAAATGGATTTGATTTATTGGATTCGTTCCTTTGATTCCTTTCTGTCTGCCGGACTCACTGAATCCTGTGGAATCTAACTCATTGTATTGTTGTCATTACACCGGACCCATCGAATCAGCTGGAGCAAAACTCATAATGTGTGAGTTAAAAATAAAACATCTTAGATACTTGCTTTTCAAAATTTGATTTTTTTTATTATCATTTAAACGTCACACACCATCTGGTGTTCTTAGTCAACAACAAATGGCAAACAAAAATATAAACAAAAACATGAGAGTGAACATATACAGAAATATGAACATAAGCATTAACTGAAAGAATAAACTTAAACTTGTAGAATGAATGTAATCAGAAAGCAGATATTAAACTAACAAATAATATCATAAAATTATTAGTGATTGCATTAGAGAAAACAAAGCAGTATGCACTTGAAGGAAATTTATTAGTTATTTTTTGCTTAGTTTATTAGAAAAAATAAGTTTTTTTTATAGAATATTTTTTAAATGTGCATGTTCTAAATCCAGTATCACTCCTGGCCAAATCAATTTTTTTAAACTTAAACTTTTTTTTAAATAAAATTTAAGTAGCTGCATAGTGGGCTACATTGTAGCTACTTAAAATTTAAGTAGCTACAACGCCTTTGAGGTGATTTTTTACAAAACGGCGCTCTACAAATTATCCATCTATTATTATTATTATTATTACAAGTAAATTTATTCATTTACGCTTTGTAAATAGTTTGTATAGTGAATATGTTAGTTAGTACATAAAGTTTAAACAATAAATTATAATTACAACACTTGAAAGAACGAAAACAAAGAAAAGCTACAATAGATTATTTATTCACATGGGTTGTACTTATTTATCTATTAATTGTAATTATAATTAGAGGTGGCTCTAGGGGTCCAGAAGTGGAAGGTCATTTAAAAAAAATGAGTGACTAATATATTATGCCGATATTATCAATATTCATTTGTAGGTACCTCACGAATTTGAGAGTCAAATTACATTTAATACAGTAAATTATTTCATGCGACAAGCGTGCAATATGCAAAATCAACCTACATTTATCAAACTATCTCTTTCAAACGCATAACATTCATCATGCTGTCTCCCTCACGGTAATGACCCAAGCTGACTTCAGAAGGGGAAATATTTTGAATAGGTGACATAGTGCCATCTCCTTTGGGATATGGGACTGAAGTCGAAAGTACACCTAGTCTGTCTCCATCATTTTATAAAGACGGGGGCACACCTGCCTCCTCTTCCCTCCACTTCAAAGAATCTTCCTTTCTGTACATGAAAAAATATAGCTCCTCGATACATTTTTTCACTTCCAGCAATGCAGCTGCTTTCAAGTTAGACACTGTCGGAGCCACCACAGAGCTGACTGTTTTGTCGTATATGTTCCAAAAAAATGATGATGGTTCAGCTGTGGATGATGAAGAAGAATCGCCTGTGGTTGTCATTGGTTCGTCTTGAAATGGGTGTCAAATACGATGCTCCACTGTCAATTTCATTCTTTGTAATTTGAAATAGGCTTTCACCCATTCCTCCGTATTGCTAGAATCTTGAGTTCAAAAATGTCATTTCATTAATTATTTTGTCTTTGTGAACCTTCGAAAATCTCATTTTAACTTCTTCATTCAAGAAGTGCACCATTTCATTATCACACTTCAAATGGAAAGTCACCTCCGTGCGCACAATACGGATTCAAGTACATGTACGTTGCCAGAGTATAAATAATTCTTTGCAAAATTAAACTTCGAAAATGAAATTTTTTTTGCTACACGTCGCCTCAGTTCTTGTATGTTCAATAAACCATTAGAAAATTTTACAGGAAGAGAAGGTTTTCTTTCATTATTTCAATGAAACATTATGAAAGGTGTTTAAGATAAAGCTATTTTCGTAAAGGTAAAGGTCTCCTTAATTTTAATAATTCTTAGTTAAGTGATTAACTATACTTTTTTATACTCTATTTTTATTTTAAAGTGGAGATTGAACACAAACTAAAATGGTCAATTGAACATACAAGAACTAGGGCACCGTACTGATGTCAAGAAATATTTTTTAATTCTTAATGGAGTTAGATAATAGTCCATTTATTTTGAGTTAAGGAGTTCAATGATAGAAACCAAATTCTCGACAGCATGTCGTAAGCGAATCTCCGCCTGGTAAGGCTGGAGATTCGCTTAATTTGGTCAAATTACCTTATAATCTTCCTCTGTACTATAGTTTAGTTTATATGTTTATTGTCCTGATGAAGGCTGAGATCAACCTAAACTGGTCGACTTGTATAAATAAAATAAAGTGGTTAATTTAGTCAAATCATGGGAGCTACGTTTAAAATACTCTACCATTGCTTTAACTTTTATCAAAGTGGGTTTAATTTTATCCAGCTTGGACTTAACAATTAAATTGATAGTGTAACAACCAAAACGTGACCAACCGCACAGCCGAATTCCGCTTACGACATTAGTTGCATTATCTATACTAATATTATAAAGAGGAAGGATTTGATTGTTTGTTTGTTTGTTTGTTTGTTTGCATCGAATAGGCTCCGAAACTACTGAACCGATTTGAAAAATTCTTTCACTGTTGGGAAGCTACACTATTCCCGGGTAACATAGGCTATATTATATTTAAAAAAAAATTAGGGATCCTTACTAAAACTCCAATAATGTAACCCAAGGTGTAAAAAAATTACCTAAAATATTCTTTACATTGCGTGCGCTGCGAAAACTATTGATGATAGAATAAAATAATGTACTACGACTTTGCAGAACACATTATTATCTACAAAAAGTGTCGCGACAGCATATGTCTAACTATTATAGTTATGCCACAATAAGTGTTCTTTTATTTTAAAAATTTTATTGAAATGCCGCCGCTAGAAAAGACTCTTTATTTGTATCTTGGTATTAATTCTTATCAAAATAAATTATTTTATATTCGAGACTGCTTCAATTCCTTTATATAACTTTTTGAATTATTCAATTCGGACATCCCATTTCAAAGATATCACGAGTTTAAAAATGTAAGTATTATACGATGTAAGCGTCACTGGGGAACGGACCGTACGGGAGGACACCAACAAACAATCAAATCTTTCCTATCTTATATATAAAAATCAAAATTTGTTTGTTCGTATTTTAAGCGCTGCCATACCGTTCATCCGATTGCGATGAAACTTTGGTGATTTGTTGTGCGCACGCCCGCAAAGGATAAAGGCAAATTCTGGCGTTATTAAATTTGAATTAATGAAAATGTGCGTATTTCATATATTTTAGCGGCAAGGAGGAAAGGCAGGGGGGAGGGGAACGGGAGAGGTGGGGTACGTGGGTGGGAAAACGAGGGATGTGAAGGCGGGGAAGGTAGAAGGGAAACGCGAAAGGGGAAGGGGACTCGGGAGGTGAACGGGGACGCACGGGAAAGGACATTCAAAGAGAATCAATTGATTTCTTTGCATTGCAACGCAAGCCGTGCTTTGTGCTTTGAGTTTTGGCTTTAAGCTTTGAACTTTAAGCTTTGAGCTTTGATTTTTGAGCTTAAAGCTTTGAACTTTATGCATTAAATGTTAAGCTTTACGTGTTGAGCTTTAAGCTTTGAACTTTGAGCTTTATTTTTAAGCTTTGTGCTATGAGTTTTAAGCTTTGAACTTAAGTTTAGAGCTTTGATATTAAGCTTAAACTTTGGCCTTTAAACTTAAAACCTTGCCTAAAGCTTGAGCTTTAAACTTAAAGTTTAATGTTTGAGCGTTACGCTTTCGGCTTTAATCTCTGAGCTTTAAGCTTTGAGCTTTGCGCAAAGCACAAGGCTTAATGCTAAAAGCTTAAAGCTTAAAACTCAAAGCTTAAAGCTCAAAGCTCAAAGCTTGAAACTCAACGCTTTAATCTTAAAGCTCAGCTTAAAGCTAAAAGCTCCAAACTTAAAGCTCAAAGCTCAAGGCTTTAATCACAAAACTTAAAACTTAAAGCCCAAAGCTTAAAGCTAAAAGCTCAAAGCTAAAAGCTCAAAGCTCAAAGCTTGAAGCTCAAAGCTTAAAGCTCAAAACTTACAGCTCAATGCCAAAATTTCAAAGCTCTAAGCTCCTAGCTTTAAGCTCAAGGCTTTAAGCTCAAAGCTTTAAGCGCAAGGCTTTAATCACAAAACTTAAAGCTCAAAGCTTTGAGCTCAAGGCTTTAATCTCAGAGCTTAAAGCTCTAAACTTAAAGCTCAAGCATAGTGCCCAAATCTTATGGCTCAAAGCTTAAAGCTCAAATTTTTAAGCTCAAAGCTTGAAGTTCAAGGCTTTAATCTCAAAGCTTAAAGCTCAAAACTTAAATTCAAAGCTTAAAGCTCAAAGCTTGAAGCTTAAAGCTCAAGGCTTAAATCTCAAAGCTTAAAGCTCAAAACTTAAAGCTCAAAACTTAAATATCAAAGTTTGAACTTCAAAGCTTAAAGCTCAAAGCTTAAGGTTGAAGCTCAAAGCATAACCCTTCAAAAATTTTAAAGCACAAAGCTTGAATCTCAAAGCTTAAAGCTCAAAGTTTAACCCCTCAAAAATTTGGCATATTTTGTCAAAAGGTATAAATGTTTCGATATATATCGACTTTGCAATAAAAATTCAAATAAATGGAATATTTGTAAACGTATCCAAAAACTAAATACTGGTTTTGAAAGGTGATGAAATACGCTTAAATAAATGGTATTATTAGAAATTACGAAAACATTTTTTAAATACAAAATTTTTTAATGTTAACTTTAAAAAAATTTTAAAATGCTCAACTGACATTTTTGATATTAAAATTGCTGATCTATAGAAAATGTGTTTGTTTCTGTCTATGTATGTGAGATGTTTTGCGTTGCTAAACCGTTCATCCGATTGCGATGAAACTTTGGGGTTTTGATGTGCGCATGCCCGCGATGGTTTCTATGTACGATTGTGAGTTTTGGCATCGCTATCATACATTGCTAACCGTTCATCCGATTGCGATAAAACTTTGGGGATTTGATGTGTTTAAGTCCGCGATGGTTTCTATACGTGTATAGTGAGTTCTGGCATCATCTGGGACGAACGGGAAAGGGTTAGTAGAGCGAATTTTTTTCTTTATTAAGTGGCATAGCATATGCCGGGAACTCGCTATTGTATTTAAATGCCTGTGTCAGAATTTGGTTAATTGAATTATGTAATAGAAAGTACCTACCCTAAAATTCTAAATCTATACTAATATTATGAATGTGAAACTGCGTGTGTTTGTTTGTTACGCTTTCACGCATAAATTAATAAACCGATCTTAGAATTTTTTTCACCAATAGAAAGCTACATTATATGCGAGTAATATAGGTTATATATATTGGTAACTTCTGGCGTTACGAAATTATAAATATTAATATATTATATTTATTTTACGTTTTCTGTCGAAAATGGCGAGTTATTCCTAACGTCAGAAGAAAAGCAAAACAAATCGTTGCCGTGAAAACCATGTTGATATAGATTTTTTTAATTCGGGCATTGTATGTAATACTTATCTCTAAAAAATGAATCGCCGAAATGTATTTACGCGCATGACTTCCGAACGACTGCACCAAATTGGATTTTACTACTGGTGAGCTCTGGCATTATGAAATATGCAAAAGGTGGCATGCGAGCTGTTTGAAAACTGAATGTACCGGGAAAGAATGTATGAAATGCGGGAGGGAGACTCGGGTAGGGGATTCGCGGGAGGGGGAGGAGGGAAACCCGGGAGGGGGAGGGGAATCTGGGAGGGGAAACCTGGGAGGGGGGAGGGGAGCTTGGAAGGGGGGTTCGCGGGACGGGGAAAGGAGTAGTGGAGTGGGGGGAGGGAAGGTGGAAGAGGCGGAGTGGGAACGCGGGAGAGGAAGGGGAGGCGGAAGAGGAACGGGACGAATGGGAAAGAACACGCAGGAGAAAACAATTTATTTATTAAATGGCATGGCAACGCATGCCGGGTACCAGCTAGTCTGATATAAGCTGATTTTCTGTGGTTCAAACTCCATTCATTCACAAGTGATTTTAAAAGCACTGAAATATTTTCTGTAACGAGTTTTCAATTGAGTTTGATTGTTTATGAAATGGCATATAAGAGCATAATAGCTTTGATTGGTGCGAGAAGCAGGCGCAGCGGGTGCCTTAAATGTTTAGTGGTTCACCGAGTTATTCATTGTAAACGTAATGTATATCATTTACATAAGTGTCTTACTTATTTATAGAGAAGATCAATCCTTTTGCCGAGCGAAGAGTTCAATCGGTCTTATATTAAAATCGGGGATGGTTCGAATTAGCTAATCCCCGGTTCTTGAAGCCGATATCGCATTTAATCTATCTTGACTCATTTTGTTTCTCAAAAAAGTTTTTATTCTTTTTAAGGTTAAGAAACATCTCTTATGGTGCAGTAAATTTTGAGAAGCTCCGTATGTTCAGTGAAAGAAGCTGTTAATCTGATTTTGTAAATAGTTGTAAAATTGATAAAGCACTATCAGCAGTTGCAGTCATCACGGGCGTTAATAGTCAAAAATTCACACTTTAATTGCAGCTTATTTAAGAAATCGTAATTTTATATCGTTAACCAAAAATTGAGTCCATATTTTACAAAATTTTCATACGCTAGTAAATTTGCTGCTGTAAGATGGTTGTTAAATTCAAATCTTTGTTTCATTTGAACTAAAAACTTCTTTGCAAACGATAGACTTAGTAGTTTTATATCATTGAAGCTTCTTCAATGATATATTACGTTGATGGGAATAACCTTCAAAAGTTATAAAAAGTGAGTTTTTCTCATAAAAAATTTAGTAGTTTTAATTTGTTTATCAGGGGGCTCTTCAAAACTATTGGTAGAATCGTACGTTTTTAACGGTTTTCGAACACACTCAAGTTGCTGCGAATAATCACTGAATCTATGTTTTTTTTGCAAACATTGGAACAAAATATCACACTGAGGCATAACTTTACGAAAAACATTTAGGATGGGTTGTTTCAAAAAATTTGATGGATTCATCAAATATTTGAAGTTGATTTTCACGTTCTGTGTAAGTTCTATTCAAGTTCTGTTATTACATCGTTATAGGACAGTTGCTTCACAAAACTGAAATAATTACAGAACTTGAATAGAACTTACACAAAACGTGAAAATTAACTTCAAATATTTGATGAATCCATCAAATTTTTTGAAACAACCCGTCCTTAATCAATATGTAAAAGTTTCGTCTTTCAGGTAATGCAAAAACATGCCCGCTGAATGATTATGTTACTGTTAATATCAGAATATGGAATAGTTTCAATACACTCAATTAGCAATTCCTTATGGACAAAAACAGTTCTCACTACGTTAAAATTCCATCTTGTCTGCAGAACGGAGGGTATTTTTCATTTTACTATCACCATAAGAATGTTGGTACATTTAGAAGACAGAAAAAAAATTGGGAAAAGCTTGTAAATTGGAAAAAAAATTTGCAATACCGATTTTTCAGCAATCAGGTTCATTTGATGTGCATAGCAATGTGTGTAATGGCATAAGGATAAACGCCACTCACTTTGGCCTGGACGC
Source organism: Glyphotaelius pellucidus (assembly GCA_936435175.1). Lineage (NCBI taxonomy): Eukaryota > Metazoa > Arthropoda > Insecta > Trichoptera > Limnephilidae > Glyphotaelius > Glyphotaelius pellucidus. Next base: position 5,961,775 of record OW386537.1, on the reverse strand, counting down.
CTCCAATCTTCCCACTCATTACCGATGCTGTGTTGTAGCACTGTACGATTTAATTGCTCGTTGTTATAGCGAATTCAGTTCTTCGAGTATTCATGAGCACAATGGAATTTTGGTTTAGAGTATTTCCAAACACGCTCATGTATTTCGCCTATTCGTTCACAGGGAATTATCAAAACCTTTTGATTGAATGTAGAAAAGTCTGCTGTTTCGTCGGCTTGAATGGAAAAAAATCACTCTCCGAGGTTTGTTTCCACATTTCCGAGAGATATACTTCCAAGATCTCATCTAAAATGTCATTTTGTGTAGTCTTTGAAGTACCCATAAAAACAGTAGCGGTGTCTAAATGTGGTTTCATGGCAACGTCAAGCTCAGCAACGAAATCAACCAAACCTCGAAAAACGCCTGCATTTAAAGTCTTTTTTTTCTTCAAACTTCACAAATTCACTTTATGGCATTTTTTTTTCATCATGACTACACAGCTAGTTCGTAAGCACCACAAAACTTTACGCAGTCTATTAGTTTGGACTAAATCTTCCTATTTTTTAACACAAGTTCATTATGCTGCTTTATCCGCGAATGGTATTCAGAATCTAATTCGTTTCTAATTTCAACCATACCTAATGACACCAAACTAAGCACTTTGTTTAAAATAATTTTTTAAGTATTGACATTATATTTTCTCAGAGTGACTTAAATCACTGACGCCATTTGTGTGTGTGTTTTTTTTATATAGTCCTCATTTATTATTACATCACTTATTTCAAGGGCAGGGATTGCATCTAAAGATATTGATACCAGAATGATTCTATAAAAATAACCCTCTACTTAATTTTATTATTTGCAAACAGTTACAGAAAACATACTTACCTGAAAGGTCACTTCCGATAAACACATTTTTATTCCAGTTTGTGATATATTAAAAAAACTCTACACATCACTCCAACACGCTTCATCACAAATCACAACACTAAACACACGTCGGTTATAATGCATAAATAATTTAGGTGTCTGTATAACTGGGTGCGTAACAAAAGCAGAGTGCTTTGTGCTATATTCAGAGTGGTGGTTCATTTTGCGCATTGCTCACAGGATTGTCTGAAAATGTTTAAATAATTCTCTAAAGAGTCAAAACCATAAGTAGGTAGAATGCTTTGAAAATATACAGACGCCATCGCGGACAGCGTTCCGAAATTTTTAACTCCATCAAAAGGAATGGTTTGATCAGTAGCACGTTAAACAGGACGCGTTTGTTTTATTGTCGATATTGTATCTTTAATTTAACATCAACTCTTTTTCAGTGGTTAGAACATTAACGGTAGCGCGAGCCGCACCTGGCGAGAGGTCCATCCATCCATCGTCGAGAAAATAGCTTCTGCTTGTCTCAAAACTGTCGTTACCTTTTCTTTTGTTAAATTATACATTTTAGGAAATTGTTAATAGTTTTTCGTGACGGAAGGTTGTAGTTTGGACATAATAATGACATAAAATTTTTAAACTCAGGATCTTCTATGAGGCTGAACGGGTTGTTTTGGGTAAAAAAGTTCAACTTCTTAACCTCTGGTTTGCCGATTGCGCGCCCAGGACGCGCCATAAAAAAAAAAAAAAACTTTTGAGATGCGATTTTAAACCTTATGTATAAAGAAAATGTATGAAGGACAAGGTCAGAATCGCTTGGAGCATTCTTGTTCTTGACGTAACAGATATAAGGAACACACCTAGCCTCTCAAATAATCATCTTTGCACATATCTATGACTTTCGAAATGACATTTCTGCCGCGATTTGAGCTGTCAAACTTTGAGCGTCGTATGTCATGAAAAGATCGATAAAACTATCAATTTGTCAAATAAACGCAAGTAATATTATTTGTAAGCATAGTTTATTGTTCAGGGAACGTGTTTCGGTAAATATTATATACGATAGCATAAAATAAATCCGCAAAATATTACGTCAAAGTCAAAACATCGCGAAATTTTCGAGTTTCTTCCCTGGCATTTAAGAGGTTAAACCCAACAGATTTATAAAAAGATAAATGCTTTTTGGTTAAGATGTTTTCTTTATTATTTAATTCATTCAAATCACAATGTAACAGGTGACACAACACAGATTTTTAAAATGAAAAATAAAACATTCTTAGCCATTGAAACGTTCCACCAGGAAACCATTTTCATAGATTTTGCAACATCAGTTAGCAATTATCTCATCGTTTTTCTATCATGACCTTATGTTTAAACATTATAATTTATGTAGTACGTTTTATAAACTAGGGAGATAATAATATATATTCACTCTGCAGTTTTAAAGATCACTTACAGTTAAAAGCTAGAATATTAAAAACTCCGTTTTAAAATACATGGAATTTATAAATATGCACAAACCAAAACTTTTAAATGGCTGCTGCAACCGGATCAGAAATCAAATTCTTGAAAAAAATAAAATATATTCTTTCACAACATTAACCATATTTTGAGCCATTTAATTTTAACAACTGCAGTAGAAAAATAATTGTACGACAATGGTTTCCTTTAATTAATTTACTTTATGTGAAGGATATTAAAATATACTATAATTTAAGATACAATACATGTTAAAACTTATTATTTCTAACTGTCAATACTTAACCGGTGCGCACCTGCACTAGCGCATATGAAACGATTCATTTTGAAATGTGAATAAATTAATTGAAATAAAATTTTGTGCTTTCAAAATTTGATCCAGGATAAACAAAATCAATTGAGTATTTTTCTAGACTAAACAGCCTTTGAACGTGACACCTTTTTCAATGCAACAATAACAAAGTATAGGTTGAGAAGGAATCCTGGGTGCTTTTAACTTCTTCAGTGGACAGGGCACGAGGAAAGTAAGATTGACAGTAGAATAATACAAATCACCAGTGAATTGGTACAACCGAATTCTCCAGCTTTATAAATGGGAGTGAAGCTGCAAAGTCTGTACCCTCTCAACCGTGGTTCACAACGCTGGGCTCCAGCTCTGAAGCGGGTGTCTCTGGTTCCTCATCATTGTAGATGTTCTCCGCCATTTGCCACACCTGGAATAGAACGGGATAAACAATCAACATACGTAGCAAGAGTGGAAGAGAGCCAACCACTGAACAGGTTTCTATTTAGTAAACCTATTATATATGTAAACACTTCTATTTGACTCGTCTCGTGCCTCTGGAGGAAACTCGAAAATTTTGCAATGTTTTAACTTTGACGTAATATTTTGTGGGTTTATTTTATGCTATCTTATGCAATATTTACCGAAACGCATTCCTTGAACAATAAACTATTTATTTATTTATTTATTTATTGTTGTTATACGCCCATATGGGCTTTTACATAGATTATACAATAATATTTAAGATATCGAGGATTATACATAAATAGAATTTAAATCAAAAGTTATAAAAATGAAAACATTTAAAAAATATAAAGGTAGTTTTTGAAGATTATAGCGTAAAACCGTGAAATATTTGAAACAATATAACATTTGACAATAACATAGAATAAAATACAATATAAAACATTACAATAACACATCAAATCGTTAAATATATTACACCCACGTTACAATAATTTGTAGGATTCCACAAAGTGTTGGTTTAAAATGCATTTTAGATTATAAAGGGAATCAGCGAATATATCTACAATATCACCAAACTTGTTGCCTAAATCATGCATCCTATTGGTAAGTGAGTGTGATTGATAGTTGGTTGTGTATGTGTTGCAAAAGAATGTAATATTTTGTCTAGTATTCCTTGTCGGTACATGGAGTTTAATGGTACTAACAATGGCAGGGCTGTCAATTAGGTTGTTCATGACTCTGTATAATAAAATTAAATCTGAAATGATTCTTCTGTCAGATAGCGTAATTAAATTAAGTCGATTCATCAAACTTATATAATTAATGTTTTCTATTGGGATTTTGAGCTTGAAATTTAAGTACCTAAGAAATTTGTGTTGAACCCGTTCTATTTTGTTAGAGTGTACTTTATAGAAAGGGGACCAAATAGGTGAATTATATTCCACTTGATTTCTAACTAATGAAATATAGAGTGTTTTCATGCAATCAAAGGACTTAAAATCAGTTAAGGTTCTACAAAGGAAGCCAAGCATCTTTAAAGCCTTATTAGTTATTTCATCTATATGTGCTGTGAAAGTTAAGTTTGAATCGAATATAACTCCCAAGTCGCGAATTTGTGATACTGGTGTTAATTTAACATTATTTAAATTATATTCATGTAAGATTTGAGAATGAGTTCTGGAAAATCGAATTACTTGACATTTCTCAATGTTCAAAAATAACATATTTTGTTTGCACCATTTAAAAAGTTCATCTAAATTAGCTTGTAAAATTAGGCAATCATGTATATTTCGTATTCTTTTAAACAATTTTAGATCATCTGCAAAAAGTAGGACTTGTACATCTTTAAATATATTTACAATGTCATTAATGAATATTAAGAAGAATATTGGGCCGAGGTGGGACCCTTGCGGGACACCACTTGTGGCCTCGAATACATAGGATTCTATAAAATTAATCCTGACACTAAGCACTCTATTACTGAGGTAACTGATAATCCATGTCAATAAACTACCTTTGATGCCCAACAGTCTGAGTTTAGATATAAGAATGTGATGTCGAACCTTATCAAATGCTTTACTGAAATCGGTGTAAATAGAATCCACTTGTTGTTTCAGACTAAGGGATTCGCATATGTAATTATTATAGATAGTTAAATTACTTAAGGTAGATCGACCTCTGATAAAGCCATGTTGGTTAGGAACAATAATATTGTTGATAGGTTTTACAATGGTATCTAATACTAATGACTCGAAAAGTTTGGGTAAAGCAGACATAATGCAAATAGGTCTATAGTTTGATATATCGCTTTTGTCACCTTTTTTATGAATAGGCGTTAAATAACTCTTTTTCCACAAAGCCGGAAAACAGCCAGAAGCTAAGGATTTGTTAAAAAGTTTATGTAAAGGATATATCAAACTATCAATGCAAGTTATTAAAAATATGGGAGGAATACCATCCGGTCCAGCAGATTTATTACTATCTAATGCTTTAATGCCCCTTTCTATGGATTCTAAATTTATGAAACATTGGCTTAGGTTTAATGACTCTTCTACTGACGTACTGGAGACTGCATTGACGGGAATATCTTTATCGTAAACACTTTTAAATGAATCAGCAAAGAGATTTACTATACCCTCAATACTGTCAGCACATTTTTCTTTAAAGTACATGCTATTAGGATATCCACAGTTGTCTTTTCGTTGAGATTTAGTAAAATTCCAGAATTTTTTCACATTGTGATGATGTACCTCATTTTCTATTACATTAACATAATCACTATAGCATTTTAATGATAATTCTTTACATTGTTTTCGTAGTTTAGAAAATGTTATATAATCGTTAGGATTTCTGGTATGTTTATATTTTCTATGGATACATTTTTTTTTATTAATTAAACTAGTTAGTTCCCTTGAAAACCATTTTGGATAATTAAATGATGTGAAGCTAACCCTGGGAACAAATTGTTCTATAGAGGTATTTAAAATCGAGTAAAAGTATTCAATTTGATCATTAATATTATTTTCCTCATCTAAAAAAGACCAATCTGTTTGGGTAAGGTACTCAGTAATATGATGGTATTCAGCTTTGGAAAAGTTATACGATGGGGCACTTGTTTTTTTTGAAGATGTTAAAGGCATATTTGTTATGATAATGTCCAATGGTGGGTGGTGTTGATCTAACGGTAATAATAATTCGTCGGATAACTCAACCACTATTTTCGAATCACTTGAAAACACTAAATCCAACATTCGATTGTTAAAGTTGAAAATCTTGTTTGATTGAGTTAATCCCAGGAATACTGACATATCACGAATTTCACTGCATTTAGCACACTGTAATTCGGCTTGGTTTATAGCAGGTATGTTGTCATCTTGGCTGGTCCAGTTAGGAAGGTTATAATCACCGGCAATAATGAATTTTGCTTTAGGATATTTGAATTTGAGTGCTTCTATGTCCTCATTGTGATTTTTATACGTTTGCAAATCCGATGCAGGTGGGATATAGACACAGCTGATAATAATTTTTCCATTAGGTATATTGAGCAATACAAAAATTTGTTCAACACTTTTGTGTTTAACCGGTAATTTAATAGATGGTATATTCTTGGATACGCACAGCATCACACCTCCCCCTAAACTATGCCTAATAACAACATTACTTGCGTTTATCTGACAAGATCATACGTTTACGATCTTTCTTATGAGAATGATGCAATCGAACTGACAGTTGAAATGCTCAGAAAAAAACTTTGCCAGAGATCCATAAAGAATTCATAGAAATTATTCGGGTTCGATAGATATGTTCAAAGCATTCTATACCTTAAGAACAAGAATGCCCCAAGCGATTCTGACCTTATCCTTCATACGTTTTCTTTATAATTAAGGTTTATACTCGGCAAGCAAGGAGTTAAGAAAACTGTCAAAATATGTCATTTACGGATCACCCTTCAGGTGGCTGGATGGTGTGGAGACAAAGAGATCAGCCTTATGCCCTTCTTCCTCAGGGTTATGCAAGTATCCAATACTGATACGTACTGATATTCACACCGCAAAACAACTTGTCTCTTACAGTCTAGTCACTACTGAAATCATGAGACCTGGGTCGCCACCACTCATTGCTGAACCCTCAAAATGTCAAAACTAGCTTTCATATCCTCACTTAAAAACCGTTTCCCTGGATGTCAGTTTTTGTTGACTGTTTTGTTCCTTATAAAATGTCTGACATAAGTGATAACAAGACTATCATATTTATTAATTGCCCCGCCATGTTTAAAGTCTCGACCATGAGTGGTAACGACTTTGCCGACTGGTCTCGAGAGACTGGTGTTGCCGACGAGTTAACAAAATGTTGATTGTGGGTCTGTGTGCGAACCTCCGCGCAGATATGTGACGGTAGTCGACAAGATACTTGAATCGTAGAGTATCGGATACAAGTGCATCCCTGAGAAAGAAAGGCCTTAGGCTTATTCTTCAGTTTTAGGGAAACAACTGATAGGAACGGGAGCATTGTAAGCTGTAAAGACTCTTCAAGTTTTGTGTTTTACCATTTTGTTGACAATGCTTTCTTCAGGTTCCACGATCATCTTCCATCAAAACGTCTTATATTTTTACACCCTTATTGCAGCATAAAGTGAATTTGGTGCTTTCTTCAAGGTCCAGGATGAAGGGTTCACGAGATTATTTCCAATAGCATTATTCAGTGACGGTGGGCCTGTAAGCGGCTGTAATTACCTGCATGATGTTGTCTTCTGATACAGAGCAGATGACCCAAGGCTCGTTGGGATTCCAGGAGAAGTCGGAGATCTTGGCCGTGTGACCACCATGGATGAACAACAACTCCGGGGGGCCGTCTTCAGCATCCTCCATGCTCTGTTCCTCGCCGATCTTGGACAGATCCCATACGTGTAATCTAAGAAAAACAATATTTAGACAAAAATTTATAATAATAATAATTTTTGGATAATTTCTATAGCGCCATTTTTGTGAGAAAATCACCTCAAGGGCGCTTTACAAATTAATTTATACATTTAACCTATTTATATTACAAGTGTCTTATAACTAAGATTGATAACTAAGAACTTACAACTACTAAGACTTATTTAACTAGTGACTTGAAACTATACTTATTTTTATAAACAGTACAACACTGCTTTACTCGTGTTTTGACTTACATCTAACTTAAAATTAATTATCTACTACTAATATACATATTTACATTTATAAACACACATGATTACTGCCCGTGCTGTCAGTGTAAGTTAAAAGTTGCTCATAATAAAGTAAAATCGGGACTGACCGGGACGGGTGGACTGAGTAATGAAATACTACTGAAGAAATGAAGTTATTCTGGATACGATAATTTGAAAAGGTGAGTTTTTAGCTTCGCTCTGAACTCAGAAGTGCTTTCGATCTTTCGCAAATGTGAAGGGAGTTTGTTCCAAGCTGTTGGGCCTGCCACTGCAAAAGCCCGGTCTCCGAAATTGGTATTGGGATTGCGCATAGGTACTGAGAGTCTACCTATGGCTGTTGAAGATGCTGATCGAAGGGTTGCTTGCCTAGTATTGACATCATTTGGAATGCACAGTTCCGACAAGTAGGGTGGCGCCATGTCGTGTATTGATTTAAAAACCATCCAGCAGAGTTTGAATTGGATTCTCTCAGGACACTTAAGCCAATGAAGGTTCCGTAGATGTTGGGAAATGTGGGAATATTTGGAAACGCCGGTTATCAGTCTTGCTGCAGCATTGAAAACTGACTGATGTCTGTCAGTGTATATTTTAGGGAGATTTGCATATATGCCATTGCAATAGTCAAGTCGTGATACTACGTAAGAGTTTACTAGCATCTTTGTGGCCTTAGTCGGAATATTTCTCCTTATAGATTTGATTTGGCGCAGGTGAAAGAATCCTGCGCTTACTGTTTTATTAATCTGGGATTTGAGTGAAAGATCTTCGTCTAGATGTACCCCTAGGAGTTTGACGCCATTTTTAGGGATGATGTTACAACCAGAAGTAATAAGAGGAGATTTGTCTAATATTGACTGACGTTTTTTGGTTGCTGTCCAAAGAAATTCTGTTTTGGTTGGATTTAGTTTCAGTTTGTTTGAAGACATCCAGTCTGTTATGGCAGCGATGCATTTAATAGTTATATCTTTTAATCTATCTTTCTCATTCGGTGTACAGTAGAAGTAGATTTGCTGATCGCCAGCGAAAGTCATGAGAAAGAAGTCCGAATGATTCTATTATTTTGGCAACATCGTTGATGAACAAAATAAAAAGTAGAGGTCCCAGCACTGAACCCTGGGGGACTCCAGAAGTGAGGGTTACAAAGGGAGAGTGTTTACCACCCGCTTGTACAGATTGTGTTCGGCCACAGAGGTAGGATTTTATCCATTGAATAGACATTCTCACAAAACAATATTTACTGGGGCCCGTCATACAAAGTATACTTAACCCATCCCGTGCCACGGAGGAAATGGGTAAATTTTGTGATGTTTTGACTTTGACGTAATATTTCATGTGTTTATTTTATGCTATCGTATGTAATATTTACCAAAACACATTCCTTGGAACAATAAACTGTGCCTAAAAACAACATTACTTGCATTTATTTGACGAATTCATGTTTTACGATTTTTTTTTACGAGTATGCGACGCCACCAAATCTGACAGCTCAAATGGCGTGGAACATCTGTTCGGAGACCATAAAGAATTCCATAGAAATTATCCGCTTACATAGATGTGTTCAAGGCATTCTATACCTTAAGAACAAGAATGCCCCAAGCGATTCTGACCTTATCCTTCATACGTTTCCTTTATAATTAAGGATTAAAATTGTATTTCAAAAAAATTTTTTATAGTTTAATTTGGCGCGCACTGACGCATACTCGGCACGCAACTGGTTAAAAGTGTATGGCGGGCCTAAAAAGTGACTAAGTTGAACAATTCCACTCGATCTGTCTAAATAACAACCGAGGTGAATAAGGTTTTCCGTGCCAAAGGATATTTTTGTGGTCCATTGAAGCATTACGAGAGAATGAATAAAGGTGCAAAGCTAAAGTGTTGTATCTTGGATAATTGAAGGTAAGGTAAGCTTATAGTAAGGCTTCAAAGTTATTGAATACCATTAATCAAAGGGTGTCACCTCGAGAGCATGTATCTTACCTGCGATCGGTGCCACTAGAAGCCAGGATGGTTTCATTATGGGGAGACCACTGGACTTGGAATATTTCGTCCTTGTGAGATTCAAAGGAATGTAGTTTCAGTTTTAGATTTCTCAAATCCCACAGGGCGACCTACAAATAAAGTTTAATGATCAATAACATGACAACAAAAATATCAACAATTTGCATTTCAGTCAGCTAAGTAAGTCTATTAACCCCTTAGGCTTATTTGTTCGCTTTTGGGAACAGCTCACATAGGTCTCATAGAAATCGTTGTATCTCTCTTACTTACCTTATGGTGAGAAATATGATCTAAACGGTTTTAGAAAGAGAAAACGCAACGCTTCATATTCAAATCTACAAGTTGACCACAGAAAAATTTAAAAGTGAGGCTCTATGAAACACCAAAGTTTCCGACTGCAATTCAAGAAAAAATTATGAGACTTGAAAACTTTGGAAATTTTTTATTAATTGTAATATTAATGTTTTTTTTTATGAAATGACAAAATGGGGAGACAATAATTACATTTGTCTAACAAAATATGTATGTGTTTGTAATTTTTTTCATTATCAGTAATTTTAGTTAGAAAATAAGTAAGTTGAGTCCTTTTTAAACCTTTATGTTTGCAGTAAAAAATTATGTTTACTAGCTGACCCGGCCACGCTTTACTGTGACGTGATTTGAAACACAACGCCATCTACTGGATGGTTACCCAACCTAGATAACCAAGAGTTGTGTCGATAAATTAACTCAACAGCTATCTGTTAGAAACTTGTGGAACTTACAGATAATTACAATGCATTGCATAAAACAAACATTTAATTCGCGATAATAAATATTGAGGTCAATAATCGAGATAAAAACTATCTTATCTTTTAAGTTGGACCAAATTACACACAGTAGGCCAAATTACATCAAAATCAGTCAAGTAGTATTGGAGTTTATCTCGACCAAACATTGTAACGCAAGATTTTTATACATAAGATTCGGAATTATAAAATTTTTAAGCGTATTTCATCACTTTTAATACCATTTTTTTAGTTTTTGGATACTTTCAGAAATATTCCATTTAGTTGGATTTTATTGCAAAATGGAAATATTTTGACCTTCTGACAAAATATGCCCGAGGCCTGAGGGGCTAATAATTGTAACCAGATAAAGCAGAAGAGAGAAAACAGAATATGATAAAAGTACAGGTAAAATTTGTTTTTGTTAAATTCTTTTTTTTTTCAGAATTCTGTTTTGTCCTGTTTTATAGTGGAAACATTAATAATCATTTATAATTACAGTTTTATCAGCGCTGCCGGTTGCAAGGATGAATTCAGAGTAGGGGTTGAAGCTGAGACAGTTGACTTCAGCCGTGTGGGCGTCCACTGTGTGGGAGGGTTTTGATGTGTTGTTGCATCTGGGGGATAAACAAACAAAATATTTAATGAAATTTAAAAAAAACTGCAAAAGAAAAAATTCTGAGCCATTTTTTCACAGGAAGTTTTAATTTTACTTGGTTTTATGCACAGCCCTTTTACATAAATTAAGAACAGAATTAGGTGAGCTATCAGAAAATTATACAAAATACATGGTATTTTACAAAAAAAAAACTCCCATAATTAACTGACCGAAGGCTAAGTCCTCTTTCAACAGGACTGTTTGGCATTTCATCTGTTTGTAAATTTGTTATACATTCCATTTCCAGTATTGAAAATCTGCTGCACCCGCTTCAAGCAAGCAATACTCTGACTAGATGGTCAATTTTGAGCATTTGAATATTATGGTACCTACCTGCCTGAAGAATATTGAAAAAAGAATTCTTTATTTAAGATAAAGGTTACATAAAATATATGGTTTATAATTAAGTAGGTAAGCATTTAAGTACCTACTTACAAATCTTATGATTTAGGTTTTGTTTAAAATACGAAAAAAATTGAAACATTTTTGGGAGCAAGGTCTACTTTCACAAGTTTACGGAACAACTAATATTACCTTGTAAATCGCATTGTTTGTACACTAACAACATTCTTATTTGCGTTGATAATAAACCATATTTTTTTATTAATGTTAAACTTAGTGAGCTAAAAGCCCCACATTGTCTAAAGCTAGTCAACTGAAGGCTCATGAAGAAGAATGAGAGAAGAGTTAGATTGTCTCACCTGGTGTCCCAGATCATGAGCTTCTGGTCGTCAGCTACGGAACCAAAGAGGGACTCGTGCAACAGGTGCCAGGCCACGTCCTCCACTACGGCCGTGTGTCCCGTGAAGATGTTCTTGGCATCGATGACTCGGTTCTCCCGCGGCGGGGCGTTGATGTCCCACAAGCAGATGGTGTGGTCGTCACTAAAATAACAACAAATTTATTTATTATATATAGAATTATATTTTATGTGTATTCCAAACAAAAGACCCAACTGATAGGAAGTAATCGGACTAATTACCCTGATTGGGGTATATTTTTTTTTTTTACAAATTATATTTTAAACAGACACAATAAAACTTTGATCTCACTTTCTTCATTTGCAAGCTTTCCCATCATGTGTGCTGATAGGTGACCGGCCAACTCGGAATGAAACCAACTCAGAACCATCTCATATAAGTCATTTAGAGTGATAAAAACATATATATAAAAATTGGTTAAATAGGTTATGTTAGGTTAGGGTTATCGGCTAATTTAAAATTATTTTTTTCATAGATTTTAACGACTTATAAAGGAGGTGTTGAATTGACATTATTCCCAGTTGGCATGGAACCGTGCTGATAGGCCCAATATATCTCGGTAAATTCTCAAACAAATATTTCCTGCAGTTTACACACAAAAATTTCAAAAATTCAGTGGGTAATTTCTTGTTAGACCGATGAAAACATGCCAACAACTTTCTGCCTTATTTAGGATTATGAGTCGACAATAAAAAATGATTCTTCTCTTGGGTCAATTCATATAGGGCAGCACTAGGTACAAGTGCAATCATGCACTTTTGTTAAGATGATGCCTTGCGACATAATGCAAAATCATACAAAATCGTGTATTTTTGTTTTGAAAATTTAATCGCTTAAAAGTATTTTAGATGCTTCAATTAAATACTGCGTGTAGAACATATCTTTGCCCTTAAAAATATCGGTCATTTTTTTTAATAAGTCTTTTAATAAGCCTAGAAAAAAATAAAGTATTAGGTCTATAAAAAAACACTTTCAAGTGCAAACTCTCCTACTTGTAAACCGCTCTTCGTATTTAATTTTATTGCATAATGTGGCAAATTTAGTTTCTTTTATGATAATCGCGAAAAAAGTCGATATTTATGCATGAACTTCCCGAAATAAAATAAAATGTGCATTTTCGCGTTGTTATTTTTGACATCAATCAAGACCGCCGGCATTCGACGAAAATGTTATTTCAAAGTGAACCTTATGCCATGGACCTAAGGACCACACAATCGTCACCGCCTTTTTGTCGCATTCTCCACCCAACCGTTGTAGTGGACAGACGTCCTCGACGTCCGTGACTCTCTGCGCCGTAAAATGTTATTCGAGTTTACGTACTATCGATTTTAAAATTTCCTAGTTGTATACGTAGATGTTTGAATATACCGGTTAACCACTTTATAATTTACTTTATTTATATAATACTCGTATTTGAAAAAAAATATATAATTCTGTTGCCAAATGTCGTTTGAAGTAGGCAATAACTTTGCCTATGATTTGACATTTACAATTTTAAATCTGGCGCGCTTTTGAGTATTAAACAGTGACAACAGTACCGCACAGTGAGCAAATTTCAATATATCGTTAACAATTTAATATTTATAAATTCGTTTCATTTTCCGTATAAAACGACTTCCTTGAAGTACTCGATTCACATTTTGAAAAAGTTATATTATTTTTATTTAAAAAAACACATTTTTTTAAATTCCGCCGTAACATTAATGAACTTAATTATTTTTACGTTGTTAACACTGGCATAAATCTAACTATGCACATTAAATCTCCGTAGAAGAGAAACGTATTAACTTTAATTAATTAACTTTTATTGCCAAGTTCTTACTTTCGGGGAATGATTAAATATATTTTTTTTGTTTATTAATACCTAAATTACAGTCCGAAGCTTTCCCGTTCAGTTGTTAACCGCCAAGCTGTTGGTGAATATTTTTGTTGAAAATTGTTATTTCCAATATTTTTATTTTTAAATAAATGCAAATTGTCCAGAAGAATTTTAAACAATCTAATTTATTAGCAGTTCAAATATAATTGTAGGCCTCCTGGTCAAATGTATTTGACGGCCTCCGTGTTTGAGGGGAAAGGCTCTCGTCTAGCGATCCGATGGTCGCGGGTTCAAATAATTAAATATAATATATTATGGTATATTTGTGGCATGTTCCGGAATAGAAGATACTCTCAGTATCGCCCTGGTGTAAGACCAAAATTCGAAATTGAAACGTTGCTTAGTGACCAGATCTGAATAGTCAGGTACTTCCCCACCTTCCTCTTCCCCATCTCTTTCGCTTCCTCTCTACCTTCAGCCTCACAACATACCCCAATTGGGGATGCCATAGTCTCACTGACTCCAAATAGCAGTAGTTGAGATTCTTGTGTGGTATTCACATAAAAAAAATAAAAAAGGCACTAGAAAATAAGATAAATCTTCTTGATAGAAATAACGCCATAATTTTGTTAACTGTTAATTAAAGTTTAGTCGGTATTATATAAAAAAGGATTCCCAAGAATGAAGATTTTTTTTTATCCACTTAAAATTTGGAGTTCACCACTCTCAGTCAATTACTTAACTGTAAACTAAATGTTTGCATTAATGTACCCTCCTCCACCCAGAGCAAATGATTCCTTCATATATTCCGTCCTCTTCAAAATTCGCGTTAATACATCCCTTCTTACAGATCCTTCTTTAAGCCGCCCCACAACGCTGCCCAACTGGTTGCTTGAAAATAAAAACTTTTCAATAGAATTCTAAAGAAATGTGAACTGCAAGAGTGTATAGAAGAGTTAAATAAATCGTATGATAAAATAACTGTAAATTGCATATTAATAACGACCTATAAAGTTATATTATAAAAAATAATTTAAAAATTCAAAATTATTAAACATTTTTTTATTAATAAACTATACAAATCTTAAGTACGTTCAAATGTTTTATAAACCTAGTCTATTCCGTGCGAAGGAGAGTGGTTCATCTTGGTTCATGAGTTTAAAAAACAGTCTTTACTGCCTCCTGTAAAATTTGAATGAAAGTTACTTGTTCTACAAATTAGGCCCATAATATGTTAATTTTACCATGTATTTTGATAATCATAAATAAGTATTTAATATAATTATTATGTTCATATTTTTCACAATTTTTACCACAGTGTATTTGAGGGCGGAACTCGGGATTTATGAGCCTGACGCCTCTCGTCTATTATTGGTTGTCAAGTTTTCTCAAGTATTTTATAATCCCTCCCAAAACAGCCGATTTCGAATTTTTCAAGGACTATGGGATCACCTTAATAATTTTATTGTACGCCATCCTCAGACATCAAATTATACTGGACAAGTACACTTAAAACAGGTCCAAACCATTGCCTTTATCTACATTTGAAATGCAGCAAATGGAGTTGTATCAACCTTTTTGTAAATGCATTTTAGCATTACTGGATATCGGAAGAATAAATTCAGAAGCACAGATTCAGAAGGTAATTGCTAAGGCTATAATAAACCAAAACAAAATTACCCTCACCGATGGCCACACCATTCTGCAATCTTTTTAGTATCTCACTTACAATGGATCATGTTTCTGGCGTGATGTTTTAAATGGAGAAGGAATTATTCCATAAAATGTTCCAAAGAGCTCTAGATGTCAGTCAGTCAAAATATGAATGATGAGGTAATTATTCAAGAAATGTCTCAACCCCGCTGGTGCAAAATAGGTTGTCACATAGTTTGCCTCAATAATATGTTGATTTGGCTTTGGGGCAGATATAATTAACGTCAGTGATTCAAAGTGTAAAAAAAATATGTTTTATAAAACAAATAATGACTTACCTAGCTGACAGCAAATATCCATTGAGATTAGGGTTCCATGAGAGTCCATAGCCCTCTTTCTGGTGTCCTCGTAGTCTGCAAACAAAAGGGATTGTTCAAATAAACAAAAATATTCCATCAACATGGAGGGGGTCATTGTACTTCTGACGTAGTCTTGAATAAATTTGTGCCGTCATGATGATGGTGATGTGTTGGGGCGGCGCGGTAGGGATCAGGGGGGCAACTTACAATGGCAATTTAGCGACCTTAGAAACATACATGAAGTCTTTGACTTCTGTTCTATTATTTTTTACATACATGAAGTCTTTGACTTCTGTTCTATTATTTTTTCTTAGTATGACTTTTCTAAATCAAACTATTATTTCTTAGTTATTTGTGTTTTACATTCTAGCCGGTATGGTCTGGTTGATGAACCAATTCGCTGGAAAATTCGCTTTACCTACCCACATAATAATATAACTAAGTATCCCGGAAAGGATATACAGGCAGGATAGATCCAAGTTAAAATTTTTATGGAAAATATAATAAAAATTAAAGGATATTTTCACATTTCTTTTACATGTTTTTTTTTAACGAGGAAAAAAATACATTTCTCTGAATATAAGTAGCTAGTCTGGCAAAATTACTTATGGTAGATTATATACTATTTTTATAAATAATAAACACATTATCCGGTAAGATGGTGCAATTTACGAAAACATAATTTTGCAGTTATTGTGAAAATAGAATCAGCTGGAGCATGGCGAGCCACGCGAAAATTTATCATCAGCACATGACGGAGGTATTAGATCGCAGGAGTTCAGCAATAAACTTGATAAAATCATATCATATGGAGATCTCCACAGTTCCCATTTGTGCAGAACTCAGCTTAGGTTAATTTGCTATCTTCCATATTTCACATCAGCCTTCCCTGTTCTGAAGACTGGTGCCAAAAGAGCTAAGGAAGCGGTGCATTACCTGAGGTCCGGGTGGCACTCTCCATTGGGCTCGGGCTTGCTGGGGTGCTTGGTGTAGTCAAACACCAGCACGTCGGAGGAGGGGGTCTTGGTGGCGATGACGCAGGGGTTCTGCGGCATGTAGCGCGCGCGGTTCACCTCGCCCTCGTGGTTTATCTTTATCTCAATCTCGATCTTGCCGGACACCGAACCGAATCCTCCAAACTCTGAAATATTTTTCAAAATGTTTTATATTAGGTTCTGCCTTCACTAACTTATAAAGACAAAGGATCTGGCAGCAAAGTGAAAGATCTGTGCTTTTCCAACAGTAATATGCGGAGCAATATTATTTAGCTGGGCAGATGCATGTTCTAATGAATTTGTTTTCTTTGCAAACAAAATTTAAAAAAAAACATACTTTCAACTTCGATGACAGTAAAGTCAAAAAATTGGTCATGACCAAAAAGAAATTTCTCTGCAGTTAAGTTTTACTAATTAATTGCAAAAGTTGTAATTCAAATAGATTAAATTTTTGTATGGATTATAAATAGAGTTGAGTTTTCAGTCAAAAATTATTAAATTACAAAACAAAGGGATAATTACATGATTGTGATTAAAATGAGATTCGCGAGTATTTTATTGCAAACATTGCAAGTCATGAGTCAAATTCAAAATAATAAGTGTGCTGATTTGTTGACGATTTTTTTGTTATTGTTAAATTTAATTGACCTTATAAGTTGAAGGTTACAATGAGGGGATGAAAATTATTTAACGAATCATTACGACCTACCTCCTTTTTCATTGTCGTAATGACTGGCATCAAACTGGGCATCCTCATTAGGGAGCTGCACGCTGGCAATGAGGAGGTGATTCTGTTCATCTGAAGTGTGGGTACCCAGGATCAACCTAAAAAGTAGAATAGTCTTCAGAAATAATAATAATAACTTAATAATAGGACCTACTGAATCTATTGACAACATTTGTTATTTTGAAACGATAATCCCTTGCGACATGAAATTTAGATAAAAATGTATAATATTCACGGATAATACGGAGTTTTCCTTGTCGAAGTTCGATACACAGATAATATGGAATATTCCTTTTTTTTAATGAATAGACAATCAAATATTACAAAGTAACAACCTTATAAAAAAAATATATAAAAATTCTTGTCAAAATAAAAACAAAAGTATCTCATTTGAATTATTTCCGGTACTACTGGTACTGGGTTGAGGTTTTGGAAGCTGAGTGTTATCATCATTTAGATTTACATCCCAGATTTTGAAGGTTTTTATGGCAAGTAGGGCTTGTCTTACGGGTATTCTAATACTTTTCTTTCCATGTTATTTTGTTATAAATACAGATTCAAACTTGTCAATAATGCATTGACTTCATAACATGAATAAATTATTGTTTTATATGGCAATAATAAATTTTTTTCTATGATTGGCAGCTTTGATTGTCTGTGATATATATTTTAAATATGAATATGGCGTGGTACAGTTCGCGTAGAGCGTAAGTGAATTAATTTTACAAAATGTAAAATGCATATTTTTTCATCTCCCCCCAACGTAAATTCTAATTTTTCATAAAAAAATAAAATAACAATTTGAATAAGAACTATTCTGTATTAACCGAGAAGCGGAGTAAGACAAGTTGAATGAAATTTGTATTTGAAGCGCCAGATAGTCCTCAAATTAATAACCTTCCTAATTATGATTACTATAACCACTGGAGTGCTAGTTGGAGTGCTTCACTTGGCCATAAATCGTGGCGTCAAACACTTCATATACCTGCATAACTGAATTAATTTTAACAAAACTAAAATATGAAATCCATAATTTTTCATCTCCCCTAACATAAATACTCACATGTCATAGTAATAAAGCGAAATCTAACTATTTAAATAAGAAATATTCCATATTAATTGTGAGGCGGACATCTACAAGTTTATCGTAATGTGTTATGTTATTATAATATTTTACATTTAACCTTGCTTCTAGTTCTATCAAGAACTGTGTCATTGTATCATAAATATCCTGTAATCAGGGGTGGATCTGATCCATCCCTGCCTGTAGTTAGTACCATTTTAAACAATTTCTGTTAACAATCACGGAAATTTCACACGTTTGTGAATTTGATGATTTTTTTATAAAACCTACAAACTTAAGATAAATTATGAAATGTGGGTAAATTTATTGGCTTAACCTTTTTACGACGATGTCCTTAAAGAATTCGCAATACCCGTCCAGGTATTTCAAATTCACACATATGGGTCATGTATAGATGACGCTAGTCTTTTAAGCACGCGATTGGTTGGCATGTATACATGACGCTCGTCTCAAATAGGTTAAAGGACAGTTAACAGTTTATCTGTTTTCGTAACAATATTCGGAGGTATGATTTTTTTAAATGAGTGCGGGCAAATCTAAAACCAAGCGTATGAAAATCTCCAACGCTCAATGCACTTTTTTGTAAATATCTTGGAGCTCTGGCTACTCATTCCATTCACATACAAATAATATTCTGACAGCATTCGGTGGGAGGTTTGTGTTCAAACTGACCATCAGCAGATCATACCTATAGAAGCCAAAATGTGTACAAAAAATGTTGGAAGAGTTTTGACAGTAGGAGTATTACCTGTGAACGGAATAATCTTTTCCTTCCGGGCGGGTCACGTCGGGAAGCCACTGAGCGGTCAAGGAAGGCCATTCCAAAGCGTGGGTCATCACCAAATCGTAAAGAAACGGAGTGTTCTTCTTCCATATCTTGTATTCTTCATTTATGACTCTTTCCTCGACGGCATCATCAAACGTTTCTAAAAAGACGACAAAATATCAGTCAGAACTTGGGGAACGAACACAACAAAAACATGCCAAGGATTACGGGACAAATGTGCAAAATCCTCGATTCAAATCATTTGACACTAGGGTAGCGGAGTACAAAGCCGATAACGAAATGAACAGAATCTATCAGGGAAGAAGCTTCACTAAACGTATGAACTGTTTTCTTACCTCCGTCACCTTTATCACCCATTTTGATACAAAATACAGCACAGATTGAAACAACACTCGACAAACGAACAGCGCTGCACAAATTCTGCCCGCCAAACCGAAACTGCAAAAGACCGGCGAGTTTCTAACTTGATTTCGGTTATCCCAATAACCGGATATGGAATAAAAGCGGGAATTTAGTAATTTTTGTTCGAAAAAGATATTTTGAGATGTCTTTTTTCTCGTTTATATCTATTCAATGTCAATAAATCAATTTTTATTGATTTAATGAATTTATTTCATATGGTTTTTTGGTAAAAGAGAAATAAATAATAACTACTGATTTCTATTTTCAAAGTGTCGGACGGATATAATCAACATAGAGATTGTTGAAATTGAATTGGTTGCCATTGTTGCCAACAAAATTTAAGCGTCATCCTGGATTCTTGTTATTAGTGGAAAATAAAATATAAAACTGTGCAAAATGTCTGACGCGGCCCGTGCAGAGGCCAGAAGGCGTAGAATATTGCAGAATTCCCAAAACAGACTACAAAAAATTACTGGAAAAATTGACAATACGCTTCCAGCGAACGGTAAGTTCAAGTAAAATGACAACTTGGTCGAACGTGACCAACATTCCGGTGTTTTGACGCATGGAAATATTATTATTTATCTTATAATTCGTAAAAAAAAATAGTATTGCGATTGTATTGACAGCGATTCTAATCGATCAAAGCCTAATCCCACTTTTTGTCTTACAAATTATAGTAACAATAGTTTTGTATTCTTTTAGGTTAGTAAAATCAAAACTTCTTCAAATAGGTTTCCCTACTCCCATAAATAAGCCAAACCACTCACCCTACTTCCCATAAGATTTCTAAATGATTTGAGGTGCAAACTCACCTCCTGCAACAAGTACCGCGTATTATTCGGTTATTGAGGCTAAAATCATAAATAAAATCATGTAGTATTTGAAACGTTTTATTATTTGCTGAAAATTATTATTCCAATGAAACTGTCCCTGGCCGTCATGGAGTGGTAAAAGTAACTTTCTTTTTAGGACTCGTCAGTGACCTTGGAGATACAGAATTTGAGAGCCTGTTGACGAGAAATTTTCCTGATGATGCATCTGTGTTTGGCAAAAATGACAGCATAATCTTCAACCACAATTCCGTACCAAACATTTTCGAATATCCCGAGGCAGCTCCTGAAACAGAAACCAATATTGAAAATCCAGAAGTTGCATCAAAGCAACATATACTCGGGAACTCTAAATTGCGTGTTGTATTGCTTTCAATAACCATTCAGTTTATTAGCTTATTTAGCAGCACTTCGTTTAGCGATTACTTCTTCTTACCTCTTTTCATACTGGAATCTACAGAGTACTTCCTTGTAGAGCCTGCCACAACTAATTCTATGCTGATAACACTTTTGGGTTTAAGTGGGATCGCACCCCAAAACGCTTCTAGGCTTATCCGAATAGGTCAGGGCATTCAGAAATGCTTTGAAGATGGATGTTTGTATTTATTTGTATATGTTCTTTTGAATTCACTAATAAAAATGAGCATATGATAACAAATGCGGTGATTTGAATCAATCCAAATATTTTTTATACCAAAAATAACATCTTTAGCATTGTTATTAATTTATTCATAAAATTTACATAAATATAAATTTATTTTTAAACTTTTCTTATTTTGTAATAAGGCTAATGAACATGAATTGCCAGAGGCCACGGGCATTTTTATACATTGTTAACATTATCAACTAGTGTAAAGTCCATAATAATATTAGCCTGAATGTAATGCATTTTTTTTTTTAATTTTTTAAAGATTTGCATTAATATTTAATGCTGGTCTCACACAAGCTCTATACTCTCATGGCTTGGCCTGTCTTACCAAAATGTTCGCCCACGCTCGTCACCATTCGTAATGGGAATGATGTGCGATATACTAAAATAGGCCATGCCTCAAGAGTACAGCTCTCGTGTGAGACCAGCGTAAGCTTGGTTGATTGTAGCCTATATAAAGATACTTTTTCATATTTTGACGCTTTTTGATATTAATTGGTTCAAGTTACTACTTCGGGAAAGGTGACAAAAGTCAGAACAGGACGATGCTCATGAAAAATGTTTCAAAAAATAACATTGTTGCTGACAACCTCTGGTGGTAATAATATATTTAGCACATTAATATCGTAATATTTTTTTACTACAAGCGTCGTATCAAACTCGATTCTATCGAGGTAATAATATAATTACTATATTTGTGCCTTTCAGGGTATTCTGTGTAAGCAATATTCTCATAATAAAATTAATCAGATACCATAAATAAATTATATATGCCTTATGAAACTCCTTACTACTGTTGTTTCATATATTATTATATCATTTTTATTAGTGGAATATTTATCCAATGACTCAATTGATATATAAAATATAAAGCTTCGCAGTGGCCAAAGTTCAACATCATCAATAATGTACTATGTATGTTCAAATAAAGAATACGTCACTGTGCCGATTTTTCCTTTCATTATTTTTTCATAAGTCCTTGCAAGTAAAGTGATAAACCAGCCATACCTTTTCATCTGAAAGAATTCTTTCAAGCGGGAGAAACTCACTAACATTTTAGACATGGACTCACTTTATGTAAGTACGAAGATCAGTCAAAAAGTAATGCCTCCTATTTTTTTCTACTTAAATAAAGTTAGGTGAAAATTTTGAATTTGGTGCTATTCCTCAAATTTTCTACAATCTACTGCAATAGTAACTTTTTGCATCAACAGGTGGCAGCACTGCAGTCGCTTGCAAAATGGCCGACATCTCGTAATAGACAGCGTTCTGTGATTGATTCTTGACTTTAGAAGGTGAAACGCCTATTCGCATTCATGAAAGACTGAAAAATGTATACCATGATGTAGCAGTGGATGTCAGCACTGCTAGATGATGGGTTCATCGCTGTAACAAAGCTGAAAGACACAGCTGGCTAACAAAAAGCGGAATAAACGCCAGGGTTGCCAGCAAATTTAATAAAAAAAAAAATTACAATTTTCACAACGCATCTACAATCACATTGATTTTTAGTTACGTAGATGAAATAAAATCTTTACGAAATAAAATTATGTAGATGAAAAAAAATACAAAACGTTATGCTACTTCCACCCGATCGGGTGGTGGCTGCGGTCAACCCTCCAGCTCCGAACTCCAAAATGGCAGACGTCGAACAGCTGATTCGGCATTGTATCTTATCAGTTGCCTACAATTGTGCAGGCGACGCTTCGGTTTCCATAATATTGATTTCGATTCGTAAAGCTAAAAAAATCAATTTAAAACAGTTTTATACCACTCTCCCGTAATAATTTTGCACAGACTGATGTGTTGGGCCAACTCCCACGAACCAGCCATCGCCGATTGCCTCGGAGGCGATTCCTGGCCAACTCAAACTTCAACCTTCCAAATCGAACTTCCAATGCACAAACTGCCCCTCTACACAATCATCCGAACCAGTCAGCCAGTGTGGCCATATCATAACATTTTTACAATAATTGATAATTATGTGATACAGTAGAATTACATTGATTGTTAGTTCATGTAAATCTGTTATAATAATAATAATAGTTTATTCCAGAATGTATGCAGGGGTAGTGCAATGCAATACATTCCATATTTTGAAATAACAGAAGCAATTTAGACAAATAATAGGTTAAGGCACATAGATAAAATAAATATAAAAAAACGAATAAGCATGAAAAACATGAGAAATGAAATTGAAAAAATAGTAAACACTAAGATGAATTCATGCATCTGTTTACGGAGGATATTTCATCGTCTCCCGCCTCCAGAGGGCCATCAGGGGGGACTCCATCCAGGCAGTCATGGCGGTGATGATCGCATTCTTCGATTGGTCCAGTCTACGCCATAAGCTTCCCATACGGTGGCGGAGAAGTGCTCGGAAGGTGTGTACTCGTCCCTCTAGGAACATTTCCGTAGCACTGCAGTATCTTGGTAGGCGGAAAAGTTGGCGATAAGCGTTGTTATAAGCAACCTTTAACTTATGCCATTGGGATGTAGTGTAGTTGACCCATAGTTCTGATGTGTACAGAGAGGTACAGAAAGCGTTGAAAAGTATTCTTTTTACTTTTGGACTGCAAAAGTAAAAACGTCTTGATAGCATACTCGCTCTAACTGATATGGCTCTTCTCTGCCTTTCCATATCCTCGATATCTTTGAGGTCGTCTGTGATGATGTGTCCCAGGTATTTAACGCTGTGATTAACATTAATATTTCTTTCATCTAGCAGTACTGAGGGTGTTTGGAATATTTCATTTTTAGATTTAAAAACCATAACTACTGACTTTGTGGTGTTATATAAAAGGTTATGGCTTTTTGCAAAGTCTTCACAAATTTTGAGTAGTTTCTTTAAAGCGCTTAGTGACGGTGCAAGAAGAACCATATCATCTGCGTAGTTAATGTTATTTACACACACTCCGTGTACATGGCAGCCTATTTTCGTGGCGTTAAGTTTTTGAATAAGCTCATCGGTGTATATATTGAACAGAACCGGAGACATACTTCCTCCTTGCCTTACGCCACTTTTCAAATGGAATGGGTTAGAAAACTCCCCAGACCATTTCACAATATTTTCTTGTTGCGTGTGCCAAATTGAAAGAATCGCTATAACATCTTCCGAAACTGCTCTTTTCCTTAGTTTTTCCCACAGTTTATTATGACATACACGGTCAAATGCTTTGCTTAGATCTAGAAAGCAGGTATAGATTGGCGTTTCCCTTAGTTTATAATAACTGATAGTTTCTTTTAGGGAATATATTGCCATAGATGTTGATAGTGCAGATTTGAATCCAAACTGATTATCCGCTGTTTTTAGCTGATCTGTAACGACAGTAGATAAAATTTTTTCAAATAATCTTGCCACTGTGGTTGAGAGTGAAATTGGTCGGTAGTTATTAATCACGGATGGATCAAGATTTATTGATTTGATTATGGGAATAATCACCGTTTTCGTCATTTCATTCGGGATGTACCTGTGACGTATAATATTTGAAAATAGTTCTCCTAGGATAATATGAATCGCTGGTCCAGCATACTTAATGTGTTCAAGAGCTATTGAGTCATGTCCTGTGGCTTTTCCTGTTGCCATTTCTCTAACAGCTCTTTCTACCATTTGCGGAGTAATGCTGAGAGCGGTAGTATTATTTTCGGTTTTCAAACTAAAATTTAAATTCAGAGAATTTTCTGCTGCTTCTTCACCCGCCATAGAAAGGAAGTTACGAAACTCATTGGCGATATTTTCCTTTCCTCTTACTCCATTGACACAGAGAGGAGTTTTCATATTAGTTTTCAATTCTGAAGAGGTTATGTTGTAGGCATATTTAGGCAGGGTATGTACTTCCTTTGTTAATAATGCAGGTAACATCAGTTGAAAAATAATCGCTATCTGATCACAGTGACAATTATTATATCTCAAATAATAATAATTCGTAGATGGCCATTTTTGTAAAAATCACCTCAAGGGCGCTATACAATTTATTATGAGTCCCTAGGGTCTATCTAATTATATTATTTACAGATACAGAAACATACTAACTTGGCAGGTCTCTTCCGCTAAACACACTTTTTACTGTTGACCGGACAACTTAACAATGTGCAACTTCATCACTCCTTTGAAAAGTCATTAGAAGTGATGAAACAAAAAAAAAATTGTGTAGATTATGGGCTAATTTTTTGTTTATTTCAGCACTTATGCCTTCAAAAGGGTGTTGAAATACACTTTGTTGAGTTGTCATGGAACCACTTTTATTAGATACGACTTTGCACACAGAGGGCACTATACAAATACAGGTATAGTGCCCTTCGCGACCCCGTTGAGTGCGGATTCGTTATAACGCAGTATTTTAAACAGCACTTATCAGACTTCGACACATTCCAGGAATTGTCATAATGTGTGGTTGCACGAGCGAGCAATCTTTCTTTTTTGTTATAAATATGTAAATTCACCAGCGCATGATACAAAATACGTAATGCTGGTACACCAGTGCCTGGTACGTTTGGGTCAATCAGCTATCCTTCAACTTCATGTTCATTGCAATCTTAGCTGCGGTGTCGAGCGCACGCTCCATATTTTTATCCCATTGTACGATTTAAAATGTCATACAGACAACATGTAAAAATTCGCAATGTATTCGTAGTAGTGACTTTAGAAGAGAAACTAAAAATAATTGAAGCGATAGAAAATGTTGGTAAATTTGCAGTTATAGATAGGGATTTCAAATTGCCTACAGTGCGATCAATTGTGCAGCAAAAAGACAAAATTAAAAAGGCTGACGAAAGTGTTACTCCGATTACAGCGACAAAAGTCTCGCGAACCAGAAGTTTATTGATGACAAAAATGGAAAATTTGAGCAAATGGATAGAGGACCTAAATCAACACCAAATGCTTGTGAGCACCCAAATAATCCATACTAATATTATAAACGTGAAACTGCTCGAGTTTGTTTATGACCTTTTCACGCATAACACAATATAAAGACTTTAATAATTATTTCACCAATATAAAGCTAAATTATATGCGCAGACTACAGGTTGTATATGATGGTAAGCTCTGGCGTTATGAAATTATAAATATTAATATATTATATTTGTTATACGTTTTCTGTCGCTAACAAAACGAGTTTTTGCTAACGTCAGAAAAAAATCTTTTCCATGGACTCAATGTTGATATATTTTTGGGCTCTATGCTGGTAGGTACTCAGTCTACTGGTCAGCTACTACTGCAGAAAATTCAAATATTAGAATTCGTTTTTTTTTTTGGACAAGCTTGGAATAAATGTCAGATGAGAGTTCCTATATTAAAAATATAATTCGTAACGATTATAAAGACTGAATGATAAACAGAGTATTTTTTTATTATATTAACGAACTTCCAAATATTTAAATAAAAATAAACATCCGAAATGTTTGTAAGCGCATAAATTCCGAACGAATGAACAAAATTGGATAAGTAATTCTTTTTTCTTTGAGCTATAGTATTATGAAATTTAGGTGGTAGGCGAGATGTTTGAAAACTGAATGTAAGGGAATGAATATATGGAATGGGGGTGGGGTTGGGGGGGAGATAATTGATAAGTGCAAGCGCTACAGTAATTTCCAGTAATACCATGCGAGCGAAGCCGCGGGGAAAAGCTAATAAATCAGTAATTCTTTTGGAACATTTAAAATCTCAAAATGTAGGAGAAGTTTTTAAAGCAAGTAAAGGTTGGTTTGATCGGTTTAAAAACGATCGAACTTGCATTGCCTTAAAATGATTGGCAAATTGGCTAGTGCAGACATAGAATCAACTGAAAATTTTTATTTTAAATTGATTGCGGAATTTCGCTTATCGCGGCCATGTCCGGAACGCATCTCCCGTGATCCATTACTATTGATATTACATTTGTTAAAAGATTAGTGGCAAAAGTAGACACAAATGACAAAATAACTTTGTTCAGAGAAAGAATGAATTCACTCGGTCAAGTGCGATGGTGTGAGCACATAAATACAAAGGTTTCAATTTTCGACAGCAAGAAAAAATACAAAAGTTTCAATTTTCGGAGTGTTCAAAAGTTCAACTCAATGCAAAAGTTCAACTTGTCAGCTTCAAAAACAATAAATACCAAGGTCTGTATCAATACAAAATTTAATTGGAATTTATCTCCAGATTGACACGGAAGCTATTTGATACAATAATAAAATTTTGATTGAAAACCAATTTGTTACTTTTCTTTCAAATTTGTAATCATTTGCCCTCTACATCCCATAACATGATATGACATTCACAAAATACAAATAAGAACTTCAATTATTTCTGAAAAAGAAATATATTTGTATAAACTACTTTCAAAATACTAACACATACTTTTAACACAAAACTAAAAACTAGAAACTAAAAGAAAATAAGTATGAGATGGTGGTACTTACGAAAACTAATATGATCTTTTAAAAAAATGTACACATACGCTGTGTAACTTACATACAATGTATTTAGACACAAGAAAATTGGCGCTTTATACACCAAATAAAAAGAAAGACTTAAAACAAAATAATGATTACTTGACAAAAAGTTTTTTTAAGTATTTGAACACACTCTCTTTAGATTCCTTGGTCTGATCTTCAATAGTCTTAGGTTTTTCTTCAATTTTAGGATCATGTTTATTCGATATTGACTCATTGGCAGCTGATGGGGTCATCTTCTCACCCGTGCCCCGACTCTCAGTAGTAAAATCATGTGAAATGTCCGCTAGTTGAACATTTAAAGATTTCTGTTGGCCATCTTGACCGTGTGCATTGTCACTAGGAACATTGGGCAATACTTCATCGGCTCCAATAGATAATCTATCAGGACTATGAGATTTACTGTCTTCTTGAGTTACAGAGTCGGGACACCAAACTTCCTATGCTGATTTAGACGATGATTTGTCCTTGGAGTTCTCTGCAATGATGGCTTTCCTGGAGATCAAGTTAATGTTTCCCATCCTTAACATTTTCTGTTCCCATTTGGACAGCTCAACCCTGGAAAAATATCATATCATGAGCTGTATTCGCGCTATACACATTTTACATCTTAAACCTTTATATTGATGCTAAAATGTACCTAAATGTAACCCAATATGGTCCCTAAAGCTCAGAATTCCTACACGGATTTGTTCAGCGGATCCGCCGACAGCAACACACATGCGGACATTCGAGCGGCGAGCATCTCATAGAATGATGGTAGAAATTGAGATCCCAGGATTGAAAGCTCTTTTTCTTTGAAGAAAATAATTCCTCTCAGGGCCTATGTCATCTTTGAGGATGTTGTGTGGAGGGTCTATTTAGAAAAGCAAGGAGAGGAAGTTCTGGGAAGGAAAAGGGTATGAAGGGTAGGTAGGAATCTGAGGGTCAGTGGGTCCAGGAGTGACGGACATACAAATGCATCCCTCCCACTGCGGTGCAAGGCGATGTTCCGAGAGTACGGCTGGAGAAGTCAAAGGGCTCCCCCGACCATTCTCTCCCGATCCGGCCTGCCATGCAGCTGGGCAACACCGCCTCCACCGCCAAGACCCGGACAAACCTCACCCCATGAAACCGGGCACCCTTATTAAATCACCAAGCGAACCACTTACGATGACATATGGCAGAGGTGTTGGTTATCCAATAAATAGTTCCCGGGATGGCGGTGCACATCTGCCCCCTCAATTTGAAAAGCTCTAGTAAGACGGTACGATTTACAAAAAATAAATACATAGGTGATTACGAAAAATAAATCGGCTGGCGGATGGCAAAATTTTGCATCGGCACTCCCAAGAGTTGAGGGTTTTCATAATAGGTGTTTATATTGTCAGCATGTAAAGGACCAAAGATAAACTATCTCAAGGCCTAGGACAGGTTTGCTTTGAGGAATTGTAATACTTACTTCAATTCCAGGATACTTTGGGACATAATGAAAGATTTATAAACACAAATGTATTTGATTAACTACAAAAATATAGCTATGTACACACATAAGCAAACTGATAAAACTCACCTATACTTGGCTCTAAGCTCCTCAGCCTTTTCTTCAAAAACCAGTCTTTCTTCAGGAGATAGCTCGGACCATAGCTTGGACACGTTGGATTGGTAATTAGCAAATCCTGAATTCTTAAGTTTTTCCTTGGCAGTCTGGGCAAATAGTATATATGAGGACATTGGTCTCTTTGGGCGACCAAGATCTTTCAATTCCTGAAAGAAAAAGAGAGTTGAAGATGAAGGTATTTCCTCGAATTACAGCTTTATGGCGGATGGTGGTTTTAGGCAAAATTGGTGTTGGAACTATGATAATACAAACTTGAGACTCTAGTAGTGTCAGGTTGTATTCACTGCTTTATAGCTAGCAACTTAATCTGTTCAACAGAATGAAACAGGAAATTATATTATTAGCACTACCAATGTCGTGAAATTATATCGATGGTGGAAAGGACGAATTGTTAACGAGCCATACAGCTGTATGCCTTTCTTCCTCTCCACCGTCGTAATGAACTATTCCCATTTTTTCTTTTCCACTCTCCAACAACTTTCAATCTTACAACATTCCCCAAAATCTACTAGATTAACGCATTTTGTTTATAGGCTGCCGGTGAAACAATGAATTGACTAGTGAATCTATTTATAAAAAGAAGAGTGTCTGTGGCAGCAAGGCAAAATATTTGATTATTATTACGCAAATCTACAGTTTTATTCCAAGATTGATGAAATTTTAGTTTTGTACACTTGATCTCCAATACAAGAGTCACTACCTACATAAGCTTTCGAATAACCATCCCCTTTTCCCACCCCTTAAAGCAGAATTTCAATACTTCTTGATGAAATTTTGCACACTTCACATTCAAAATAAGAGGAAAATTACTATATTTACAGGGTGTAACAGGACGTACCCAAGGGATTTTAACCAGCGATTCCTGAGCATATTTGGAGTAAAAAATGTTCATGTCATTTTGCTGTCCGATGACATTTTTTTTCTATTAAAAACATTAAAAATATTTTTCCATCACACGTCACGAGTGTGATAGTGGCGGGTTTATAGCCCAGCGGTCATTTGATTAAGCGTTGCGTCTCGTTCTAACATGTGTTAATATACGAAACAGTGCGCGTATCGCTCACACCCATCGCAATGGTATACATCACATGGCGATGGGAACAGTAGCATGTGGTTAACCCGTCTAATCACAGGAGACCCTAGTTGTCCCAAAACATCATATGCCGTTATAATAACAGGAGACCCAGATTGTCCCAGAACGACCGAGCATCATTAAAAGTTAGATATCTCTTTTCCTGTCAAGCAAAAATTTGTGATTTTTTTTATATTTGAAAGCGAAAGAAATATTGCTTCTTATTGTCTTAGGAATAAACGAGCTATATTGATCAGATATTTTACAAACCCGATCATAAGTGACAATTTTATTTTGCGCCACTGTGGGACGTAATAAACAATTAATTTAAAAATAAAATTGTATGAATGTGATAAAAAGTGAAGTGACAGTTTTATTACAAATTTTCTTAAAAAATGGAAACTGTATTTAAAATTTTAATTTTCTTTTATTTTATGTACTTTTTTGGGGAAACCCCAGGTACGTAATTTTTAAGCTAATTCACATTTTCAATATAAAAATTTTAATATTTTAAAACAAAAATCTTAATTTTTGATAAGCACATCGGAAAGATTATTTTATCTAGATTTTAGAACATTTTTTTTTTTTCAAAAAGATTAAAAAATAACCAATAAAAATGAACATTTGAAATGCATGGAAAGAACCGAGAATTTTTGTGTGCGAAATTTGACAGGCAGAAGTTCATAGATATTATTTTCTCATTATTCGAAGGGTTAAAACATTTTTTTTTTGGATTCTTATAAAAAAAAAATGTCATCAGACAGCAAAACAACATTTACGTTTTTACTCCAAATATGCTCAGGAATTGCTTGTTAAAATCCCTCGGGTACGTCCTGTTACACACTGTATATCGACAGCCGGTGTGGTCTAGCGGTAAGGCTCTTGACTCGCAATCCAAAGGTCGCAGGGTGGGCAAGTAAATTTTATTTGATTAATTTGTGTTACTTCACAATTAATGCATTTAAAACAATATATATTTGCGGCACGTTCCAGAGTGGAAGATACTCTCAGTGTCGCCCTGGTGTAAGACCACCATTGAGAATTGAAGCGGCTTTAGCTGTGTTTGGTGACCAGATCTGAATAGCCAGGTACTTCCCCACTTTCCTCTTCCCCATCTCCTTCTTCCCCCCATTATATTCAGCCTCACAACACATCCCATTTGGGGATACCATAGTCTCACTGGCTCCAGACGGGAGCAGCTGGGACCCTTGTGAGATATTCACATTAAAAAATATCTAAATCTGATTTTGAAAAACCCCATGTAAAGCCCGAACAACGCCGGGGACTTCAGCTAGAACAGAATAATACCAAAACACCTCAGCTTAAGTTTAACGAAACATGTTGATAAAAAAAATTTATCTTACAGCTTTGAGTTTCTTCTTTTCTTTAGCTTG
Source organism: Glyphotaelius pellucidus (assembly GCA_936435175.1). NCBI lineage: Eukaryota > Metazoa > Arthropoda > Insecta > Trichoptera > Limnephilidae > Glyphotaelius > Glyphotaelius pellucidus. The sequence continues at coordinate 5,930,010 of OW386537.1, read as the reverse complement.
AGACATTACTTCCTGCATTTTGGCAATATCCTCTTTTTGTTCATTAGTTAGTGAAGCTTCATAAACCTCTCTCTTTTTCTTGTATTCTTCATATTCTTTTTCATACTCTTGATACATCTTCTTTTTAGCCTGAAAAATTAAGTAGACAAATTTAATATAAAATGTTATCCTATTGCAACTCATATAGAAAAAAACTTCTCGACGTACCTACAATGTTTCAGGGAAGGAAGAAATTCACATAAAATGTTATAAGCACATACTTTCACTTGTAATGATTTTTGAATCACTTTACATCTTTGATACATATGTATAATTTTCTAATAATGTTGTCTAAAAATAAAATATAAATTGACAACTCACGTCTTCACCAAGTTGTTGCCAATGTTTTGAAGCCAATTTCATTATCTCCGGGGCTCCAATGTCCGGATTTTTGGCTTTTAAAGTGGGTCGTACTTGTAACGCGAATTTTAAGAAAACCGTCACAGGTTTCTTGGGCTTATCTATTCCTAATTTATACTCTGCAGACTGTGCATAACTAGCTGAGTAAATCAACTGAGGCGAATTGATGCTGGAATAAAAAGAGCAGTTGTTTACAATTCAAATATTACAAGCACAACGCTGAAATAACCTAAAATCTTGAATTTTATTTCATGAAAAACTTACCGATTTCTAAAGCCACATAGCACCGAATTGCTTATTCGAAAAACGGATCCTAATTTTGCCATTCTGAACAAACTCCGGAGGTAACGTTAACACAACAAATTATTAATAATAGCAAGTCGTTTCATTTGACACAAAACCTTAATTATGTATCATAGACAATTTGTTAATCGCACAAACAAAGCCAAAGAAGAAGGCATAGGTAACGGAGTACTGGCATAGAGCAAAGCCTAGTCTTATTTTTGAAAATGGGTGAGAAGTTCGGTTCCATGCCAACTGGGAATAATGTCAACTCAACACCTCCTTGTAAAGTCATTAAAATCTATGAAAAAAATAATTTCAAATTAGCCGATAACCCTAACCTAACATAACCTATTTAACCAACTTTTTATATATATTTTTGTATCACTCTAAATGACTTATCTGAGATGATTCTGAGTTAGTTTCATTCCGAGTTGGCCGGTCACCGAGAAGTTCTCCAGGATCATATTTTATTATTTTGTAAATAAGTTTTAGTTAATCATGAGTTAATCTATGAAGACGGGTAAGAGAACCATCATTATCGATACATATATTTTAGGTCTAGTTCGTCGATACCAATAATATTTTTGTTACAATTCAGAGCTCACCATAATCCGTATATCATAACTCTCCTCCCCACATCCTGAAATAAAAACATTATTATTATAATAACATCCTCTTCAATGCTTAAACCATTGCAAATATTTCACTTGGCATAATGCAAATATTCTTACCAATTCAAATATTCTTATTTCACTTGGCATAATTAGAAACCACGAATTCTCACCAATGCGAATATTTTTATTTCACTTGGCATAATTAGCTACCACGAAGCTCTAAGTAAGCTAATTTACATTTTAAATTCTAAATATTTAGGTTGAAAAACTATTTACACAGATGGTTCAAGTCTCCCTTGTCAAACCATGGGGGGAGGGATGGGGGCGCATTCCACTGCCCATCAGACCAAGTCATAAGGCTTCAGTTTTCACTAAGCCACTGAAAGTATAGCCATTTTTAATCTCTAAAATACATCGACGATAATCACATTAGAAAACACTTGTGGCGTTCATACAACTATTTTCCGCCACTCAAAGAAATCGCGAGAAAGATCTACAGCCGCAAAGTACTTGCAAATTCACACTGAGCGCAGCACCTACTTATGCACGTATCGGCCGGCAATGTACTCGTTATGCCGGCTGCCCGATGAATAATAATTTCGCCACCTTCGCGAAAGGTCGAGACTCAAGCGTGCATCCACGACCACAGTGACGAGTACATACTAGCACCTTCCTGCGCACGTATTGCCAGCGAGTGGAAAGTTACTCGGCCGCTCGCTCTTATATAAAGCGGCGCACTAAACTACAAACTAGTCAGTCTCTAGTCAGTCTCGCGACGCGCTAATCAACACATTAGTCAACGGTCGCCTTTACATGGCGCCTCTCTACAGCGAAACAGTGTGTAACTCCGAGTGCCGGTGCATCAGCTCTCTTCCAGGGCAGCTTCCTTCGTGGACATCACAAGGACTATCTGCCGGTGGCTCCACTCACCGAGTCATCGCCGTTCATCTCCGCAACGCGCGTCGAGCAGCGGCCTGGAAGAAGAGGTCATCCTCCACCGCCACGGTGTCAAGCATCACGCTGGTGGCTCCACTCACCGAGTCACCGCCGTTCATCACTCCAGGGCAGCTTCCTAAATGGACATCACCAGGACTATCTGCCGGTGGCTCCACTCACCGAGTCACCGCCGTTCATCTCCGCAACGCGCGTCGAGCAACGGCCTGGACGATCAGGTCCTCTCCGCAACGAGCGTCGAGCATCACTCTGGTGACCTGCAGGCCCGTGGCCTGCTCCACCACAGCATCTCCGACCTGCATCACTCATCATGACCGTGCACCCGCAACACCTCACTCTACGGCCCTTCGATATCTTCATGTTACATCGACCGACCTCAGCTACGTAGCTCATGATACAATAAACGACTGGACTCGCAACCAACTCGGATGCCTTTCATTTCTCTCTCCGTCTCCGTCGACACCCGGAGTCCTTTCCCTCACACTTGATTCTCTCCGATCCATTTAAAAAATTAAATCCCTCCCCCATGCGTTACCCGAAAAAGATTTAGATTATGGAATTCGAACTCTGATTTTATTTAGAGAAAACCATTTATTGATAACCAACACCTCTGCCATAGGTCACCCCAAATGGTTCGCTACGTTTGGTGATTTAGAAGGGGTGCACGGGTTCAAGGGGTGAGGTTTGTCCGGGTCTCGGCGTCAGATGCGTCTGCACACCTGCTGCGTGGTGGGCCGGCTCGCGTAACGAAAGTAAATAGTAGCCATGCATTCATTCAGGCGACCCGAGTTCGAAATTTACAAAAATCCAAAAAAAAAATTTTTTTTTTTTTTATACAATAGTTAATTAGTTCTAACATAAAATACGGTAAATCCTCGCTTCACGCAGTGCTCCCATAGTCCAGCGTCGCAAAGCGTCTTACAAATCTAGTGGCTAGACAATTCAGACAACGTGGGTTCGAAACTCGTAACATCAAAGAAAAAATGTTTTTTTTTTTTGCAAAATCAATATCCAATCTTCAAACCACAACAAACAGAACGCGATAGAAAACGACATCTAGCGACTCCGAAGTAGAAACCATAAATATTAATATGATGACAAAATGTATAGAAAAAGATGCACTGAAACTCGATGACCTAGGTTCGAACGTTTTTATTTTTGCAAAATCAATTTCCAATCTTCAAACCACTCCAAAATAAACAGGCAAAGAAAACTAAAAAGCGACTCTGGAGAAAAAAACACAAATACTACTATAATATAAGGGGCCATCCATAAATTACGTCACACGAGTTTAATGATTTTTTTACCCCCCCCCCCCCCGTCCCTGTCACACATTCTCACATTTTCGAGACCCCCTCCCCCCTAGTGTGACGTTACATATTTTGCAATTTTACATCTAAAAATAATCAAAATTCAGATTTTTACATGTGACGGACGTCACATAGCTGATGACCCCGCCCATACCCCTTGTCACACTTTTCTAAACCCGTCCTCCCCCTTGAGGTGTGACGTAATTTATGGATGGCCCCTAATGAGGTATAATATAATATATGTAGCATAATGAGGAAATCTAATATTGGTTTTTCAGATAGGTAAATTAAACACATATAATTACAACATTAATTCAACTAATGGCTTAATAGCCATTCCTATGCTTAGAACGACCACGGCTCAACACCACTATTTATATTTAGGTGTGAGATGGTACAATATATTATTATCCAAAAACAAAATTAGCGTAACAGAAACATTGAAATATGAACAATTTAAAAAGCAAATTAAGTCCTTGAAATTGGATAATGATATATTGTACCCTTAATTAACCCCTAGAATCTGTAGCATCTAATAAAAAAAAAAGTATTATTGTTATTGTAATAATAATAATAATAAGTTTTATTCCAGGATGTGGGGAGGATAGAGCAATCCCACACGTCCCATATGATTGTACATATTTATATAATATATTTTATAACATATTTTAAAACAACAGATTTTTTTTTTTTTTTAAACATAGAATAGGAAAAAAAAACAAAATAAAATAAAATATATATATAAAAATTAAATATAAAAAAATAAATAAGTAATCAATTCTATTCTTCAAGCTCGGGCCCAGCGCTCACTCAGGAGTGGGGTTTGGTGCTGGAACGCTGCGGTCACCACTGCATTGTCGGAAGCCATTAGCCGCATCCTGGCTCCAGTGACCCGATGTCTCTTTAGATCGGCGAATCCGTGCAGTCCTAGTTCAGTGAACATTGTCGATGCACTGCTATATCTTCTGAATCCAAATATAATTCTACATGCATCATTATATTGGATCCGGAGTCGTTCCATCGAGGTGGTTCGGTAGTTATACCAAGTTTCGCATGTATATAGATTAGTGCAAAATGCATTGAACAATGTTTTTTTTACATGGTTACTGCATTGGAAAAATCTTCGGGCAATCATATTGGACAATACACTGATACTTCTCCTCTGTCGTTCAATATCACCATCATCCGAGAGGTCTTCAGTGATGAAGTGACCCAAGTATTTTACACTCGTTGATATACTTATATTTTCCTCATTGAGTTGTACGGGGAGCATCTTCTCGAGAGTTTTTCCATGGTGGAATGCGATTAGTTCCGTCTTCTTGGGGTTGTACATCATGTTGTGGTCATTTGCATATTCTTCACAGATTTTTAATAGTTTTTATTGTTTTTCGATAACTATTTTTTTTCTCTAAATTGTATTTCTTTGTCAAAAAATGTTTGTATATTTATTTCTATAAGTCTTTGATCATTGTATACATACTTATTAGAACATTATTTTTTTTGCATGTAAATAAATACTCCTCCCATTAACACAAGCTCCTAGAGCTCAACTTATGGAGTAGTAGAATCATAAAATGAATTAAAAAAAAATTAAAAAAAATATATATATATATAAGTTCTTTATTTCTTGTACATTTTCAAAGAGCTTTTTTTTCTTGAAGTGTACCTACTTTTTTGGTAAGTTTGTAATAATAATAAATTAATCAAGTTGTAAACTGTTGATTTCCCTAAAATAAAATAAGTAAATAAATAATACGAAGACCAAATGTATAGCAAAAGGTGCACTGGAATTCGACGATAAAAATATGCAAAAAATCATCCTTCACTTACTAACTAACTAACTAACTAACTAACCATCACGCCTTTTTTCCGCAGGGGTAGGCAGAGAGGACGGATCGCCAAACAACTCGGTTTCGGCACACACTCCTCGCCTCATTTTTTTATATTAGCTCCTCCACACAGGAGGCCTGAAGGAAAATAATTTCCCTCAAAGTCTATGTCATCTTAGGGGATGCTGTGTGGAGGGTCTTTTTAAAAGGTCTTTTTTAAAGGGGTGGGTAGGAATCCGGGGGTCAGTGTGTCCAGGAGTGACGGACGTACGAATCCACCCCTCCAACAGCGGTGTAAAGCGACGGGTCAAGAGAGTCCGGCTGGAAAGGTCCAAAGGTTTCTCTCAATCGATCTCTCTCCAAAACGCAGCAAGTGGGCAGATGCATCCGCCGCCAAGACCTGAAAAACTTTACGCCATGAACCCGGGCACCCCTGCTAAGTCACCAAATGTAGCGAATTACTTGGGGTATGATTGAAATGTTGCTTATCCAATAAATGGTACCCATACCCGCCTCCCAAATTAAAATGTCACATGTCTTCCTCGGGCGTCCCCGACTGCTTCTACCATTCACATTTGCGTCATATATTCTCCTTACATTCCTTTCCTCGTTCATTCGCTCTACGTGCCCAAACCATCTGAGCGTCCCTTTATTGTTCTTACTCATTACCCTTACATCAGCCTTGCATTCTTTGCGGATCTCCACACACGTTTTGTCTCACAAGGTCGTACATGGTTTTATCACACATACGCCTCAAAGATCTCATTTCAGCATTCAGTCTACTTTCATTCTTCCTCTGCCAGTTCTATGCTTTACTGCCATTCATCATAATAGGTACCAGCTCTCCATTATGGATGGCTAGCTTCGTTTCTTCTGACAGTTTTTTGTTGTCGCCAACGGTGTTCAGTCTTCCCTTAATGGAATTACCTGCATTTACCCTTCTTTCAATATCTATATCAGCCTTCCCATCTCCCGTACACATATTTCCCAAATACACAAACTCATCCACCTGCTCCAAGTATTCATCATTTACATTGTTTTCCTAATATCTCTTTCAAACACCACGACTTTTGACTTACATTCATCATTAACTCATTCTTCATACATATTTCTTTCATCCTAGACACAAGAGACTGTAGATCTTACATACTGTTGAATATCAGCATCGAACCCAATCCCATTTTTTTCAATTCTTGCATACAATCCTTCACATTGATAAAGAAAGTGCTTCGTGGTCTTCTTGTCTACTTTAGTTTTCTGAAGGTTTCACTTCTACCGCGTGTGAATTTCACACTCTAATTTTTTTTTATATCATAACTAAACGCCCAGTTTTTGAGAGGCTAACTTTACTCTGGCTTTGATGGAGCCCCCATACCTGAGCTGGTCACTTATAGTTACACCAAGCATATCAATGGAGGGTCTGTTCGGAAGATTGCTTCCGTTGAAGGAGACTAGATTTTCATTTCGATCCCTTTTAGACGTAATCAGATATGATTGGGTCTTTGAAACATTGAATTCGACGAGGTTATTCTTACCCCAAGAGAAAACACTCTCGAGATAACCGTCCATTCTTTGCTTCAAAGCCCTCCAAGCCGTTGGAGTTTGTGTGCCCTTTGGAGGCTTGTCAAACAAAAAGCCACCATGGACTGCACTTTCATCCGCGTAACAATGAATTGGTGCACATGACAAAAGGTCGTTGATGTGCAACAAAAACAAAGTCGGAGACAGAACCGATCCCTGTGGGATGCCAGCATTTATTGGATGCGAGGAAGAGGTGAAACCATCGGCAACCGTCTGAATTGACCTCTCCCTCAAAAAGTCAGCAATCCACGTACACAAGTACACACCACGTACACAGGGAAGTTCGTAAGATGGCAGTTTGTTGACAAGTCCTCGATGCCAAAGCGGGTCAAAGGCATTGGAAATGTCCAGTGCAACTGTTTGGGTCTCACCGAAACGTTCCAGGCTCCAATGTTCCAGATCCAATGCTCATTACATTATTTTAATAGCGATGTATCATTTTGTGATTATTACAGAGTATTTTCTCAATACAAAGCTTATAACAAAATGATTTGTTTGATTTCCCCTTCTTATTCAAACTTTGAAAACTATGATTTTCAGTTGGGGACTAAATGATTGCCTATTTTGTTATACTTCTGGTGATGCGCACAGTTGAAATAGTTTTAGGTTATGGTGGAGTGAATTAAAATGGTTTATTTTTTCAATATAAATTTTATTACATCAATTTATCTAAGGCACTTACTTCTGTGGACAGGTTGGCACAACACGGCCCACTGACGAGCGAACATGTCCGCGCCGTGCATGACGTCACAGGTGCTAAATGAGCTTTTTGTATCGATGTCCGCCGGATAAAACAATCCAGACGTGTGGACAAGCTCGTCATGTTCGGACTGCTCGCCGCGGACATGTTCGCCCGGGGGTGGGCCGCTATATTTAATTAGAAAATTTACAAGGACACCTCAATAACATCATTAAGTAAATATATTTTTATTACATAGATTTAATATAATTATTATAAAGATAGATCTAATGAACTCTCGGAGCATGAGGTTTGGTCCAGGAATTTGAATAATTGATTTATAATATGTACTTTATGTCAAAATCTTTTTTATTTCTCCGTTCTATCAGTTGGTGGGTTACATTTTATTTTCATTTGCAGAAGTGGTCAAAATAAGAAAAAAAAATTGTTAAATACTATAAAAAATAGCAATAAATTTAGTTATCTCCCCATTCCAATACACAATTAAGGGTACACAATACACAATTAAGTTAATAGTGAAAATGGCAAGGATTTAGCATAGCAGAATGGTTATTTTCAATATTCAATATTCTCACTTAAAGTAACTTTTCATTTAAACTTTTTTGAGCACCAATGTTTCGTTGAAATACAACATGTCTTATGGGTAAAAAACAGAGTGTGCAATACACACTCAGTATAAGTATAATTTAACCTTCAGAAAACTAAAATAGACAAGAGTGGGGAGGCTACAAAGCACCGCACACAGAGGAGATCGATTATACTCTCATTTTGTCGCAGGCTAAATCCTATAAATGTATGTGTTTGTCTCTTTTTTGTAAGTTTTTACTTCAAAAATGAAACCTTAATAAAAATGAATATAAGTAACAGAAAACAGCTGAAGGAGGTCTTCATCCAGCAATGGATAGATGAAAGTGATGATTTTTTCAAACATAATTTTAATTAACGAGACGCTCGGGACTTTAGAATAAAGAATAATACAAATGCCTTGTGGGCGGTGTTTCGTGATTCAAATATTTGCCTAATCGAGGCTTAAGTTTCCAATACAAAATTGTGTTTACGAAATTCAAATGGGATGGAAATCAACAATATCAGGCGTGTAAGTGAGACACAGCGCTGGACTATTGAACTAAATGGAACATTTGTTTATATAAAAAAATTTATGGTAGACACTTTCAGTTTTCTTATTTATTCTATGTTCGGGACCATCAGGGCTACCTTTATTTGATAGATACATATTGAATTTGAATAATGATTGATACAAATTGAATTTGAATAATATAGAATGATCTTTTATCAATAATTGATACAAATTGAATTTGAATAATATAGAATTATCTTTTATCAATAATTGATACAAATTGAATTCGAATAATATAGAATGATCTTTTATCAATAATTGATACAAATTGAATTTGAATAATATAGAATTATCTTTTATCAATAATTGACACAAATTGAATTTGAATAATATAGATTGATATTTTAACAATAATTGATACAAAATAAATTTGAATAATATAGAATGATTTTTTATCAATAATTGATGCCAATTGAATTTGAATAATACAGAATGATATTTTACCAATAATTGGTACAAATTGAATTTGAATAATACCAAATGATTTTTACCAATAATGGACACAAATTGAATTTGAATAATACAGAATGATCTTTTATCAATAAAATTGATACAAAATGAATTTGAATAATACAGAATGATATTTTACAAATTTAGAAATTTCATTTGAATAATATAGAATGATATTTTACCCATAATTGATACAAATTAAATTTGAATAATATAGAATGAGCTTTATAAACAATTGATACAAATTGAATTTGAATAATATAAAATGATCTTTTATCAATAATTGATACAAATTGAATTTGAATAATATAGAATGATCTTTTATCAATAATTGATACAAATTGAATTTGAATAATATAAAATGATCTTTTATCAATAATTGATACAAATTGAATTTGAATAATATAGAATGATCTTTTATCAATTATTTATTGATAAAAGATCATTCTATTTTATTATCGTACAATTATTGTACATGGGCCATCGATAGACATACTTGGTCGAAGACATGGGTCAATGAAAAGACACAATATTTTAGCTATGTAAGAATAATATTTAGCTATCTAAAATTCTAAAGATGTTTTGTTCAGAACTTCTCAAACTGTGTTTTCCATCTAGTTCTAAGCACCTCATTCAGTGAATCAAAACATATTACACATCTGTCCAAAGGAGTTAAAATGATTTAGTCACAACAATACATTATTACTATTAAACTTATTATTTGAAATGGCACTTAAAAAATAATACTTAAAACACTTTGTACATTTTATTCACTGGTTAAAAATATAATTCAATATGAATTATTCCTACTTTTTTCCCCAACAAAGGGAAAATTTTCTAAAATACAGAAATTTACAATCTAAATACAATATTTATATCTAATCCTAAGACACTTCGTTTCAGTAAGGAACATAATTAACGGCACTGTGATTTTATGATTTGAAAGTACTGGTCACTAGAAACAATGTCTGTCTTCCTTAAAAACATTCATTTTAAAATCATAAAAAGAAATCGTACGATGTGAAAACTCCGTTGGAAGGAGAGTCAGATTTATTTCACAAGATGGTTTCTCCGCCAGGAAGAGGGACAGGGTAAGCGTGGTGTGGTCGAGGCTTTCGGTGACTATTGTGACTGTGGGTGGAATACTTGGAGTGGGAGTGGGAGTGCGGACGTTGCGACACAGATGTGTGAACTGCCGCAGCGCTGTAGTAGTGGATAGGTAAGCTCTGGGGGACGCATTTGACGGGGGTAGGCTTGTACGCAGGGGGACCCATACGCCCGCACAGTCTCTTCCAAGCCTGCGGCCCTTTCGACGATAAGATCCACGCAGAGCTGATGATCCCCAAGATCTGCAGCATCAAGATCCTCAGCAACAACACCCAGATTGCGGGTCTCGGTGCAACGCTCGGTACGGGCGACGGTCTGACCGCCGCGAGCCAGGTATCCCTGTTGAAGTATTCATACAGCCAGCTGGCCACTATGCAGACGGTGGGGATCAGATAGAGGAGGGCGAAGATCCCGAGGCGGTTGGTGGTGGCGCGCTCGCTGTCGTGGGCGGCGCGCTGGGCGGGGGCAGGGGCTGCGCGGGGGGCGGCCAGCAGCGCGCGCAGCCCCAGCAGCAGCATGATGCAGCCCGCACCCAGATACAGGAGCTGAGGGACGATCACGAGGGCCATCAGGGAGCGGCTGGACTGGTTGCCCACAAAGCAAGTACCTGAAACATAAACAAGTTGATTAATAAAGGTAGAAGACAACGTTTTTATAATGTGTATTTTGGGGCAAAATGTCCAATTTTGGTCTGAATGTTATCCATAGACGAACATTCGTATAAACTGAGGAACAAAATAAAGATATCAATCACAACTTGGGAGTTTTCAATTTGGGGGGCGGGTATGGTTACCGCAGCCCCGGAAACCATTTATTGGATAACCAACACCTCTGCCACAGGTTACCCCAAGTGGTTCGCTGCATTTGCAGGGGTGCCTGGGTTCACGGTGAGGTTTGTCCGAGTCTTGGCGGTGGATGCATCTGCCAACCAACTGCGTGGCTGGCCGAATCGGGAGAGACTGTTTGAGGGAGACATTTTGATATCTCCATCAGGACTCTCTTGGAACAACGCCCTTGCACCGCAGTGGAAGGGTTGGATTCATACGTGCGTTACTCCTGGACACAGTGACCCCAGATTCCTACCCACCCCTCATACCTTTTCATTCCCAGAACTCTCTCTCCTTCCTTTCCTAAAAAGTCCCTCCACACAGCATTCCCAAAGATGACATAGGCCTCGAGGGGAATTATTTTTTTCGGGGCCTTCTGTGTGAAGCTAATGTAAAAAAAAGAAGAAAAAAACATTCCAAAATATATTAAAATAAAAAAATATATATATGATTAGAACCAACTATTCAAGTTTAAGTTAATAACAAAATAAACATTGTAAATTTACATTCCTCTATAAAAATTTCATGGTACCTTAAGTACTTCTGTTTTACCATTATTATACCAAACTAATTGTACAACTTTTCATTATAATGACACTACATACCTACCTATATATTGAACCTGATAATAATAATAACTTAGTATTTATATAGCGCAGTTTTGTGTAATTTCACTTCAAGTGCTTATATCCTTAATGTCCAGTTTATTGTGCTATACTACACGCTATATACTCCTGAATAACCTTATATATCTTTTAACGTGCTATTGTAAAAGCCTTCAAGGCGTGTATAAATAAATAAATAAATAAATAAATGATGAATGTATTTGTTTTCATGAAAACCAGTATACCTATTTTTCTTTTTTTTCGTAGGATCACAGTACAGTGCTGTTTAGTTTTTTCTAAATGAGCCACAATCACCCTCTTATTTATCCGCACGGCTAAACAAAAAGATCCGTGGAAAGCAACTGTTTCCGTTATTACCTCACGTCTTAATCAAGAAGCTGGAATTCCACTATCTACGAGTGTAGCGGTCGCCCTCGAGAAGGGAGATATAATTTAATGGAGAGCCGATAAAAAGTGGATTCTGGAATGGCAAACTCGTCGCTGCCGTGCTGGTATCTGGAGTTCCCCCTAACCCCGTCAGCCGGGACTCGGCGCTCGACACCTCCGTGACATGCTGAATGCTGAATGCCGAATGCTGAATGGGTCGAGGACCTGACACATAATTGCCCATCGCTGGCATACCGCAGCACTAAGTGGTTAGCTCATAATCTTTCTTCTTGGTTTGGTGGAAAGGCTGGTGGCACGATGTCTAGCTCTGGGGATCCTGAAATGCAGTACCTACCTACGACAATCTGCGTCTGGCGTTTATGATACAAAGTCCCCGTGGTTCGCAACATTGTTTGAATTCATTTTCAATAAATATTTTGTCTTGAAAATCGTAATTACACGAGCGTTGAAAATACGAGTAGGTTTCGATATGATCTGAACGGTGACCGGCCAACTCGGAATGAAACCAACTCAGAACCATCTCAGATAAGTCATTTAGAGTGATAAAAAAATATAAATAAAAAATTGGTTAAATAGGTTAAGTTAGGTTAGGGTTATCGGCTAATTTAAAATTATTTATTTATCACTCTAAATGGCTTATCTGAGATGGTTCTGAGTTGGTTTCATTCCGAGTTGGCATGGAACCGATCTGAACGATACTTCCCCTAAGAAATGAACAAATCTTCAGGTTTGAAATTTTAACAGACGTGTAGTTTTAGGAAGTGTTGTTTCACAGATATTTAAATGTTACACTGTCATCAAATGGCCATTCAGCGCCATTTTTTATTGATAGTTGAAGATTCCCCATTAAATGCCGATTGTGTTTCACAGATTTTTTTTTTTTTACATGAGCTCCATACAGGAGGCCCTGAGGAAAATTATTTTCCTCAGGGCCTATGTCATCTTTGGGGATGCTGTGTGGAGGGTTTTTTAAGGAAAAGAAGGGAAGGAGATTTCTGGGAAGGAAAAAGGTTTAAGGGGTGGGTAGGAATCTGGGGTTCAGTGTGTCCTGGTCATCCGCCTCCAAGACCTAGACAAACTTCACCCCATGAACCCGGGCACCCCTGCTAAATCACCAAACGTAGCGAACCACTTGGGGTGACCTATGGCAGAGGTATCCATCAATTTTCTAAATTAGTTTTCAATTTCAAGACAATTAATACCTACCTAATTTAATTAGGTACGTTTTACAACCGAATTACCCATTTATTACTTACATTCCGGGTGGTTAACGACATAATGTTATGCATCTTTCAAGATTAGGTTTCTAAATTAAAAGATCACATCGAGCAAATAGAATACATATGTACCTACTGCCTATTGCAAAGGAAGAATGTCAAATACTACAAAAACAGATAAAAATCCAAGAGATCCTAAAGAATTCCACAATATCACATCACACGTAACTCATGCTGCACTTAAATTTTATTTGATTGTTATTTAGCATAAAAATCCCCAGCTAAGAAAGCCGCCTAATATACCTATAATAAATTGAAAGCTCGACGCCCGGCAATGGAGCAAGGAACAAGGGACAAGGAACGTTTCCTGCCTTCCGCCTTTGTCCATTCAGAGATTCAGACTGCGCATTGTATTGCTCAATGCACTTTTTATTGTTTCGAGAATTCAAATAACATCCAGCCATTAGTGTTGGCTCCTGCACCCGGTTCCTTTGACCCATTATTATTCGAGTGGTTTGCATTATTTGCAAGCAGAGTAGGTACCTACCTAGGTACCGCATAAAACGCGACGCAAAAACAAGAAATTTTGTAGAACAATTTTTTTTTAACTATCACTGATGCAGATCTGGTAACAATGGTAAAAATACCTACCACACGGTTGTGACTCTCTCTGTAACTCCCCCCTCTCTGAATGTCATAAACCGTAGTGCTTTTTTTGAAAGTTACACATTTTTAGCATTGCTTTACCATTTGTTGCCATTAAAGCAACTCAATTGAATAAACTTGAAAAAAACAGGAAATTATTTATAGATACTAATCGCGTTCAAAAATGTTGACGGTTGTGGTAGCGGGTAGGTGGCGATTAATTAATTAATTATCATGTATTGTATTATGTACATTGTTTCATAGTACTTTAACATAAACGAAGTATTGAATTCCTTAAGTCTAAACTTAAACTTTAAGGCGCACAGTTTACACTCGCGCTGTGCAAGCGGGTTCCCTACAGAGCATCGGATCATCCTATATTTATGTAGAGGGACAGTGTAGAGGGTAATAAATTTGGCCCGGCAATATTGCCGTAATATCAGTAGCTGATCGAACTCACCATCAAGACAGGGCAATACGACTACAAGAACAGGCAATACACGATAATCTTACGCAATCTTGACCGACAAAACGGAAATCTTGCAGAAAACACCTTGCCGGTAAGAAATTGTCGTAAACAGGCGCTCATTTACCAGTCTTCACCAACACCAAAGCCCAGCAAAGCTTCCAACAGACAGCCGTCACTGCTTTGCATAAATCTTTTAAAATATGACAGCTCATTACTATGTGGGAGTAGGTACCATGTACCATCGTTGAGTTAATGTAGATAGGTACCCTTATGTGTGAAAGAAGAGAGAAGGCAAACCGGACTTGCCTGCCTATAACATAGCGAGACTTGAAGCGATTACCATAATTTAAATTGATTTTCCAGTGTTCGATGTTCGAATGATGGAAAGTTGATGGCTCAGAGCTCGGACCTGGAGATCGGCAGGGTAAGTAGTATGCATGCGCCTAACTTGCCAGGACAAAAAAAAATCCTTAGAAATGCGAAAAACTCCCCAGATTTTAGGCAGTTTATAATTTATATTGTTCAATTTGCTAACAATATTATAATATGGGTGTCAGGAGGGGAGCAAGAGAAGGAGGGGCAAAACAAAACGTAGGGTGTTGGGCAATACTGCTGAAATCTCTGAATTTGTTAATTTTTTGGAATTTTTAATTTCGGGGGGTGGGGCGTGCAGTAGCTCGTGTCGCTCTCCATAGAGAGAAAAAATGGCCTTAATTTTAAACGCCCGGGGTCTGAAAAGTTGCGTATGATCGTAGCTATTCGAAAACGCAAAAATAAATGAAATTGTTGTTCACTGTTAGCCCGCTAAAATGGCTGGAAGTTTTGAAAAAAAAATAGATTTCGTGTTTTGGAAAAAAATAAAACAAGGGGTCCGTATTTTATAATTTGCACCAAACTTAATTTTTATTCCATAACTGCAGTACAAAAACGCAAAAAAAAATATTTTTTGAAACATGTGATGTGTTTGTTAAAAATATAAAAGGGGAAAATAACACTTTTTCTGGATAAAATCAGTATTCTTGTTTACTTACTTGTATTCATAAACCTGTTTTGTTTTCATTTTTGTCAGCTATACGCATTTTTTAATAACAAACAAACATAAAAAGGTAAAATTATTGAAAAAAAAATGTTTTTAGGTTTTTTTTCTGATTTCCAATGCATGTTAGCGGGCTAATAAACACTTAAAAAAAATAAATGCAGTTCTTATTTTCTTTGTAAGACGCAACTTTTGAGACCTCGGGCGTTTCTGAATTCAAAAGTTGAAATAATTGACACACCCTAGCTACAGGTATGATGAATTTTGCAAAAAAATTGTTTGTGTTGTTCGATTGCCGGTACCAAAATACCCTAGATGTGATCAAAAACTCCCTTTCCGTCATGGAGCTCTCCCCAGATCTAGGGATTTCTCCCTGCAGCTGTGTTACCCGCCTGCAGAAGGCGGTGGGAGTAGGTACTGGGTACCTGCCTGGCTATAGTGCTGTGGTCTGCAGTACCTACCTACACGCTGTATAAACTGAAACACGTATGGCAATTAACGTGTCGACAGCGAAAAGCATTTTGATTCATTGCGGACGATTTACGAGGGAATTATTTAACATTTCGGAATTCGCGCACGCCTCTGTCTAGTGTTTTAAATAATTCACTCCTCGTTAAGCGAAACACTGGTTACGTATTTATACAAATATTATTAACATGATAGATATACTAACTGTGTAGGAATAGTCCTTCCTTCCCCCCATCTGCCCACACTGGTTACCATTAACACTGAGCATAACTTTGGAATTCGCTCCGACTGGGATAAAAGCTTTTTGAGATTTTAAGTAAACAGCACCATGAATAGATTTTTTTTGTATTATTAATTTCACTATTTTAAATTTTCAGCAAACGTCACTCCTATAACGAAATAAGCAGCTTTTAAATGTGTATTTTAACCCCTCAGGCTAATTTGTTCTATTGCTTTTCGGAACAACTCAAGTAGGTCTCGTAGAAATCGTTGGGTCTCCCTTACTATCATAGTTAGAAATATGACCTAAACGGTGTTAGAAAGAGAAATTATCACGGTTCATATTCAAATCTAAAAGTTAACCATAAAATAATTAAAATGTACATCTTTATGAAACCAAGGTTTCCGACCGCTTTGAGACTTTGGGATTTTTTAATTTATTATTTTTACATGAAAAAAAGTGAATTAATAATAACGTTTAAAATACATTTTATTATTAAAAAAATGTGTGTAATACAGTAATTTTAGTTAGAAACGTAAACGTAAGGTGATCCATTTTTAAAACGTTTTCAGGTTTACATTCAAAATTTTTATAATTAAAAAATTACATGTATATCTCGAATTACACAATTTCAATACGTTTTCATCTCTTTCAAAAACAGTTTTTAGTTTTTAGATGCGTTTGGAAGTATTTGATTTATTTGGATTTTATTGCAAAGCGGAAATATTTTGATTTTCGGACAAAATAGACCCGAGTCTTTAATTGACATAAAATAATAAAAGAAACACAATCCAACTTTGTCAATTCGAATCTTGGAGGAAGCCGGGTACCGTAGGTAATGTGAAGTCGAACACAATACTCACACAGATGCGTAGCTTGCATACAGTATTTTAAAAAAATGTTTTCTGGCTTCAGAAAAGAAAATTCCAAACAAATTGAAAAACACCTTTTTTAATAATATGATACAAAAAATTACACACTGGAAAACTTGACAAATAACGAGTTTACTCGATAAGGTTATATCACACATCCCGTACAAAAGTGTTGTAAGTCAAAATTTTCTATTATCTGAAAAGAAAAGTGATTGTGATTACCTGTGCCCCACGAAAACCGTAATTAAGTTTGATCAATCCATCTCCGCAAGATGTCGTTAGTATCTCTTTTCGACGGGACCGCTTGTTCATAATTATTTTTTTCGCTCTCCTGCAAAATAGACTTTTTTGACTTGCGGCGCTTTTCTACGGGATGTGCGATGTGTTATTCGAATACTAGATGTCCCTTTCTTGCTAAAAACAATAATCAGGCGTAAAAAAGAAAAAAAAATCTGTTTATTAGTGACATGTCGGATATGAGTACCGACGCCCCGGGAACCATTTATTGGATAACCGACACTTTTGTCACCCTAAGTGGTTCGCTACGTTTGGTGACTTAGCAGGGATGCCCAGGTTCGTGGGGTGAGGTTTGTCTAGGTCTTGGTGGCGGATGCGTCTGCCTATCTTCTCAGGGGTAACCGGACAACTGGGAATGAAACCAACTCAGAACCATCTCAGATAAGTCATTTACAGTGATAAAAAATACATTTTAAAAATTCGTTAAATAGGTTACGTTAGGTTAGGGTTATCGGCTAATTTAACATTATTTTTTTCATAGCTTTTAATGACTTTTCAAGGAGGTGTTGAGTTGAATTTATTCTCAGTTGGCATGGAACCCTTCTCAGGCCGGATCGAGGGAGTCCTTTTGAGATCGAGGGGCCTCTCCGGCTGGATTTTCTCGACCCATCCCCTTCCACCGCAGTTGGAGGGATGGATTCGTACGTCCGTCACTGGGGCACTGGGCACACCGACCCCCAGATTCCTACCCACCCCTCATTTTTCTTTCCCAGAACCTCCTCTCCGCCCTCCACACAGCATCCCCTGAGATGACATAGGCCCTGAGGGAAATTATTTTCTGTGTAGAGCTAATGAAAAAAAAAACATGACAGAGTATTTCAATATCTTTGGTGACAAAGATCAGAGGTATGTGTATCTACACGATGACCAGACTACTCGGAATGAAACCAACTCAGAACCATCTCAGATAAGTCATTTAGAGTGGTAAAAAAATTGGTTAAATGGGTTACGTTAGGTTAGGGTTATCGGCTAATTTTAAATTATTTTTTTAATGACTTTTCAAGGAGGTGTTGAGTTGACTTAACTCTCAGTTGGCATGGAACCATATCTACACATGCACAAATATTCACAATTTTAAGTTTATATTCTTATAGACTTATGATATTATTCTTTGTGAAGATATATCGCAAAAAACATGTGCAACATCGGATTTATTAAACCAGCCAGTAATGAATACACCATCGACGTGTTAGCCACTTACTTATGTATAAAAGCTTAAGCAGATCTGGTTAACGCGGTCCGAGCCGGCCAGCAACGGGAATGGTCAATGACCAGTGATCAGGTAAGGTTAGGTTAGGTTAGGCGGGTAAAGGCATTATGCTACGGGAGGTGTAGGCACTAGGTACCGGGCATCTCCGCGGGATAATGCAGGCATTGTGTGCGTGTGTTGGGCCGGTGGAGGCCGCGCATTCAGCGCCCGACGCTTCCATACAAAACCCCTAAATCTTCGTGCGCAACAGGCGGATTTCACAGATTCTCACACTGTGGGGAATAATATGTAGTTTGATTGATTTTTTTAAAATGTTAATACCGCCAGTGAGAACACGGCATTCCCAACCATTGGGTGTGTTGTGAGGGAGAGGCTATAACAGAACTACCAAGAAAATTTCTTTCAACTCGTCCAGAAGAGATATTGCAAAAATAATGTCAGAAATAAAATGGTAAATCGCAGAATGTGAATAGGCATGGTTGGTTAAAATGGCAGGCATGGCCCAAAGTAGGAAACTTTAAAGAAACAAGGAGGAGGACTGTCCATTACCCAGCAATGTAGAATAAACTGAACACGAGGAAAATAAGCCAGGAGTAATGCTGCACTAGAGATGGAGACCATTGAAAAAGATGCGGAAAGCTAAAGTTAATGGCAGGTCCTAAGTTGAAATGAGTTGCAGAGGCATAACAAAGACCACCAAGATTAAGAGTCGTTCTGGCGCTGATTTTCCCAATATCTATAAGGTGTAGAAACATGGACACTTAGAGCCAGTAAAAAGGGGCAAATAGTAACCCTAGAAATGTGTAGCTCGATAGAAATGAAAGCCAGGCGCACTAATATATCCATTCTGGAAGAGTTAGGCATCCACAATAGGTTCATCAACTGTCTGTATACAGCGCATTTCTGTATTATACATTCATTTGCCAAACTGAGGATTCCAACCTGGAGAAACTCATAGTCACCGGAAAGTGGAAGGCAGGAGAAGAAGAAGAAGGTCACCGATGCCGATGCGTTGGAGTGACCAAGTATTAATAGCGTCCGGTACGTCGGTGTCCGCATCTCTCCATGCAGCACAGAACCGCGAGGAGTGGAAAAGCCTTGTCCATCATGAAAATTGGAGTGGGAGTAATGATCCTGAGCAATCAGGAATAAACTCAAGAAGAAGAACCAAAATAGGAACCATAGGAAAAACAGAAGAAGTGATTTATCCAGTAATGGGTAAAGCAAAGCTTCACAAGAAGCCTAGGTGGGTGGTAACTCATTTCCAGAAAGTAAGAAAGTCAGTGACTGGTTAATTTGAGGTGTTATCCCACAAGACGTTGAAATGGTTTTCACGCTGAATCTGTGCTCAGATATCAGGTTAGGTGAATCTGTTGTGTTATTGCAGATAGCAGAGTTATACCTATCAGTAAAAGGCGTTAAAACAGATCTCTCATGAGCCATGACTACGCCACATCGACAGTCCCGAAGAACAATGTGGGATGTACGATTTTGTAGTTTTGCAGTAGAACTGCTTAAGATGACCCAATATCCTAAAATATATTCAGAATCTTAACGACGTAAGTAAAGAAGCCGTGTATACAAATTGCGACTCGCGACCCGTGTATTGGACGGACCTACTGTTGAATTTGCCCTATCAAAGATAATAAGAAGAAAAATAATGTGGGAATCTTAACGACGTAAGTGAAGAAAGCTGTAAACAAAAGTACGCCCGCGGCACGGCGTATTGGACGGAGGTACGGTCGAATTCGCCCTAGCGGGCCTGGAGATTCGTCCTTTCCGCCGGGTTCATTTTAATTAATTCTGAAGAACGTGTTACTAATATGTAAGATGTTTCTAAACGTCTCCCTCCCGAAGTTATTAATTCATCGTCTATAAAAATAAAATATGGTGCTTACCGCTAACTTTATAGTTGAAAAACGGGTTACAAAGTTTTAAAACCATTGTACGTAAAATATATTAATGGTAAGGTATTGTTTTTATTAATTTTAAAAATAAAGAACTCACATTCCCAGGGGTTTGTTGGAATAAAAAAGTTATTTTAGTTACGAATTCGCCGGAAATGATTAAAATGTGAGTTGAGCAAACAAAAATTATTAGGGTTGTGTACCGCTTTAAAGTTTCGTTCCTGCTTTTGAGATCAAGAAATATAGTGTTGTTTTGATATTTTGCATTTCAATTCATTTTATTAAAAATGTCGAAAATAAAGACTTTTAAATCGTCAAAAGGAAGTTAAAATAAGCCAACAAAACTATTTTCAATATTTAGCAGATCCGACATTATTCTTCGAGACCATCGACATAGTGCAATTTTTTACAAATAATATCATAAATATTTCTATTTGTGAAACTGACAATTCATGGTGGAATTCCATTATAATATATTACAATAAAAACAAAAATAAAACTTTTTTCCACTTAAATTTTATTGACACACCACAATAATGTCCACACATGTAATAAAGGTCATAAACTAGATGGACTAGAATCTTTAGAAATTATCCGCTTAACCAAAAAATAGACCCATCCTTTAAAATGAATAAACAACTAGAATCATTTGCTAAGTCTCGGCTTTGGTATCCATTGTAATTTTCATTAATTTCGAAATTAAAATATGTATTTAGTTAATATAATGACCTTTCCTACTCCAATGTAAACATGTATCCCTTCAAAAAGCAATTTAAAAAAAAAATCCCATAACGATTTGACAATAAAATTAAGTCATTAATAATTCATATTACTTGTTAGGTTTCCACTGAATAATATTGAAGTGAGCTTCAAATCCAAGGTAAATAGCCTACTGGAATTATCAAAATATTCCATCCACAAGCAAATGCTTTTAATGGAAGACCAGTACTACTTTATATGTACCATTTTTGAGATAAACAAAAAAAATAAATAAATAAATAAATAAAAAAAATTAGAAATTCGACAGTCTAAAACGACTGTAACAAATGCAATTAATATAATTGATTAAAATCCTTGTAAACCACCCCTCTTTCCCTCCCCCATATGTTATGTATATAAACCGTAGACTAAGAATAATTTGTACCAGTCTGAAGATGGCTCTAACGAGCTGAAACCGGTTACGGTCAATAAAATTAAAGTGGAAAAAAGTTTTATATTTGTTTTTATTATAATATATTAATATCATAAATACAGAGTGGGTTTGTTTGAGAGCCAGTGAGCCTCGTTTAGTTTGTCCCCTCGGCCTTTGTGGGGCTCTGCTTTGTCCCCGAGGTTTGTATGGAATTCCAGTGCGGAGGTGGCGCAGTTGTCGGCTTATATTTTCCCTCAGTCCATGTTGTTCCTTTAAGGAGGAAATTCTGTACAGGGGACAAAAGGCTTCCCAGGGCTTTACTGCCTTTTCACACTGCATTTTAAGAGTGTAAACGTGTGCATTTTGTACATTCAGCTGCCAACCACATTTATATTGATAAAAAAAAAAATACTGAAAAAAATGGTAATAGGTAAGTACTGCATTTTTAAGTGCCAAATTATTTTCTTTTTTTTTTGTTCAGTTTTGTTGGTATAGTATATGTTTAGGGTTGCTAGTTTAGAGGGCGTCCGGGGAGCGTCCGGGCGGGGTTTCATTTATAGTCCGGGTTTAAAAATTTAAAACTGATTATTAAAACAATTTATAACAAACTTTAATAAGATTCTGTTTAGTTGGGTACATTTAAAATGATGATAAAAGATTACTAAATTTAATTTTAAGGTCTGAAAATAAATAAAAAGGTGATTTATGACATTTTTAACTGTTTTTATTACACTGACTATGTTTAAAAAAACTTGTTGACATGTCCGGGTTCTGGGCTCTAAAATCCGGGGTTTTTACGCGTCTTGTCTTGGTTGCCAAATTTTAGAGATGGCAACCCTATATATGTTAAAGATGTATGTCAAATAAGAGTAGAAAACATAGGAGGGCGCCACTGTTGTTCAAATATCAATACTAAACATGTAACTCATGGTGTTAATCTAAAGCTGTGTAACCTACATTTTTATAAAAAAATAAAAAGGCATAAAAGTGAAACAAATACTTTTTCATTGCACTGATCTCAAAATGAGAATTGCATATAAGTATATTATGGGCCTTCCAAAAATTACGTCACACGAGTTTCATGATTTTTTGACCCCCCCCCCCCCCCCCCCGTCCCTGTCACACATTGTCACATTTGTGAGACCCCCTCCCCCCTAGTGTGACGTCATATAACATAACAAAGACAATTTTGCGTTTTAATAATTTAGATTTTTACATGTGACGTCACAGAGCCGATGACCCCCACACAATGTCACACTTCTCCACTAGAAATTGCTCACATTGATTTAATATTAGCTTAAGCACCTAGCATTGCCTGGGTTTTATATCATGTCTCTAATTTTAGATCTGAATATAATTAACTCATTCAGATCTAAAAGTAGTGTAATTAAACTCACCATTAGTGATTCTTCCTTTCTACCTACTGTTAAATTCAAATTTATGTTAAATTAAACGAAAGCCAATCACTTCGTAAAACACAATTTAATCAAATTTATGTCATTAAGTAGGTACCTTAACAACAGGCTTCTTCGATTTTTTTAAGAACAAAAAATGTGTATTTAAATGTGTACACAGTGTTCTGTATTGCATTTTAAAATAATATTTGACAGGTAAATTGGTGTTGCCAGCCTACAAATTTTGTAGTTCCATTTTTTATATGTTCTATTCTTATTTGACAGTAAATACCTCATTTTTATGCAACATTAGAAATATGATCTAAGGGGTATTTCATTACAGCTGTTCAGCTGGGGGGTTATTTTGTAATCACCTGAGTTGATGTTATCACGATACTGCGCTGTATAAAATCGTCGTTATTATTACTATTACTAGTGTTATTACACGTTGTTTTACGGAGATTTGAGATTTAATTTTATCACCCACAATAACGCAAATATCAAGTAATTGCTAGACCGCCGATTGTGCCGACAGTACTATTAGAAATATCCTCAATAATCTTACAGATTGATCATTGTATGGGTATTTGTTTCAGATTGCTTTTGAGGTCGATGACAAATTGTGTGTTATTATTGCAACGTCATTATTTGAATGATCCATCGTATCCGATGTTTGCGGTTTACTGATGGCCAATATGTGTTTTTCATTCTACCATCAAATTATTTTTATCGAGTTCAAACTGAATATCAAAAACAGATATTGAATGTAATACATCATTTAACTTATACATTTTTGAGTTTTCTGAATTAATCTAGGTATAGAAAATCGTCGTATCTGGCCTAGCAGGCGAATAATTTTTTTAAATTTTTGAAATGAAACTTCTTTAGCCCCGTTAGTGATTTGAAACTTGGATGAAACGGAAATACGTCACTAAAATGTATTATATGACGGGTCGTCGGTTCTAATATAATGCGTTAAATTCGCGCCTCGCCGCGAGTAACCCACAGCGCAGTGGTAGGTACAGTGCGTCGCAAAACTCAGCGGCCAGAAAAATCCAGCGAACGGAGGTTCGAATCCTACGAAATCCAAAAAAAAAAAATTTATTTTTGAAAATAAATATCCAATCTTCAAACCACTTTAAAATAAACAGGCAAAAGAAAGCGACATCTAGCGACTTTCTAGTTTCACTTATACCGCATGTGAATTACACAGTATAATTTTTTTTAAATTCTCATTGAAAATGCTATTTATTTATTTACACTGGGTTTTTACAGATGTTCTCATTCACGTAAGAACAATTCAGTTAATACACAAGTAGGTACAAGCAATTCCATAAATCCAATCTGACAAATCAAACATTTGCATACATCTAAATAAAGATTAAAAAACAAAACAAATAAAAATAAATAAATGTATATTATAAGAATATTATCATTATAGGCAGAACCCTGCTGTATGAATACCTACGTATGTTAGAATAACAAAGTATGTACGCGACGATGCATGAATGACTTTTCAAAGGTGTTAAAAGCTACGAAAAAATATGGCAAATATGAAAAAAAAAAGTGAAAAATAGTCCATAACCTATAAGGTTCGGTTAGTTTACGTTAGGTTAAGTCCATAATCTAACCTAATGTAAACTATTTAATTTTTTTTTTCATCACTTTTAATGAATTTTCCAAGGAGATCACCCATAAAAATGCATTGAATTTAAGCTTCTTGAAGCTATAGGGTGCAAAAGTTTCCACTGCTTGGTGTTGACCAGGGGGACTATGGCATCCCCGTTTTGAATGGGAACATTGCGAGGCCAAAGGATGTAAGCGAGGAAGGAGGTGTGGAGGCCAGGAAGTAGCTATCTATTCAGATAAGGTATCTAAACATAAAGTCATACGATCATTATTATGACTAGTCTGGAGTCCCAACAGCCTGAAGCCAATGAAACTGGCATCCCCAGTGTGGGTGTTGTGAGGCTGAAGAAGAGGAAGACGATGGGGCAGATGAAGGTTGGGAAGTATCTGGAAATTAGGAACTGATCACTAAACAGAGCTAAAACCATTCAACACCAGAACAAATTTTGCATGTGATCAAATCTATTTAAATTGCATAATGTTTTATTTGCTCACTGTGGGATTTTAACCCGCGACCTCTTGGGTCAGAACCAATGACTTGACGCATTACCAGAATGGAAAATACTCTCGGTATCGCCCTGAAAGGCTATTCCCTAAAACTTGTGATAAGAGATCGTTCTCCCGCGAGAAGTGCTGTCAGATTTGTGTGATTTTCTACAGCTCTTAAATGAATAAATAATCATGCATACTTGCAGGAATTCGTGTTTAAAACGACCCAAACTATAATACGTGACAACTCACAGCTGAAATTTTGACATCGACTGATAGAAAAAGCAAATAACAGCCGTAGAAAATCACACAAATCTGACAGCACTTCTCGCGGGAGAACAATCTCTTATCACAAATTTTAGGGAATAGCCTTTCTGAAGAGCTATTCTCTATCTTTTGTGAGAACGAGATCGTTCTCCCGCGAGATGTCCTCTCAGATTTGTGTGATTTTCTACAGCTGTTAAATGAATAAATAATCATGCAAACTTGCGGGAATTCGTGTTTAAAACGACCCAAACTAAAATAGGTGACAGCTCACAGCTGAAATTTTGACATCGGCCGATAGAAAAAGCAAATAACAGTCGTAGAAAATCACACAAATCTGACAGCACATCTCGCGGGAGAATGATCTCTTATCACAAATTTTAGGGATTAGCCTTTCTGGTGTAAGACCACCATTCAGAATTGAAACGTTGCTTGAAATGGCTTTAGTCGTGTTTGGTGACTAGATCTGAGTAGCCAAGTACTTCCCCACCTCCTTCCTCTCCCTCCTACTTTCCTTCACAACATACCCCAATTAGGGATGCTACAGTCTCACTGGCTCCAGGCGGTTGGGTGCAGTTCGAACTTTTGCGGTAGGCATTCATATGAAAAACAAGTAATAATTTTACTATGGAACCCAATCAGATTAAAAAATATATCTAAACACATAAATTGCAAATCAGATCTTCCATTTCTAAACCACGCAAGGCCTGTCTCATTGTAAACCTACATCAGTCCTTATCCAACGTAATTATTTATCAGTGATATATCCACAGGCTTGTATAGAATATTATATAAACCTGTTGTCTCAAGTCTCAAGTTACGGGGTAGGTACCCGGTACCAATACAGCAGACAAGACAGATTTCGGGGAGAGATTGCGATTGCAGGATTCTGTAGGATGCGGGGATGAGCCCGAATAATGGTCCAGCAAGCAGGGCACTAAATACCGCAGATAGCGATCGTGACAACTATGCCCTCCGTCTGCCCCCCGGTTCCATCCTTTTTCCTCGCGAATGCAAATGCCCGCTACTGTTCTGCCTGGAATGCTCTTAGTTTTGTGAAGATTGTTAAATCGTTGTGCGCAGCGGGCGTTTGAAAACCAGGTGCAAATAACGGCTAGGATGGTGATGAATCAAATTTCAATTTAAAATAAGTGAATCATGTTCGAACTGTTTGCATTTCATAAGAGTAATGAAAAATAAGTGAAAGTTCTACAATAGCATTTTCAAGGTTGTTAAAATACAACAATAGTTTGAAAAATTGTATAGCGCCGTTTTTGTGAAATCACCTTAAGGCGCGGTATACCCGCTCAAAAAGAAGAAGTGTTATAGAGAGTACGCTAATGTTAAAATCGATAATATTTAAGCGAAAATTGTGAAAATGTTTAATAAAACACGACTCGATAAAATAGAGAAAAAATCTCGTAGGGGTTGTCTAAAACAGCATTTGAAGATTTTTTCATACATATAACATGTAAAATAACTGAATAAACGTGTTTATAATAATTTTCGGAGCATACTTTGCGATTTTTTTCTATCGTAATAATTTCATATAATTTGCGTTTCGGCGTGGGGAATTTATAGATATTATCTTCAAGAATAACATTTTTTTTTAAGCTTTAAAACTTAAAGTGTTTAAGGGAAACATGTAATAAATCGGTAGAAATGCGGGATGCCGCGGCTTAAGGGCGCTGAAAAAATAAGAACTTTCTAGGCTCTATTTAATTATTTACAAACACATTCTGGCTAATTACTTATTTTTGGATGTTCATTTCATTATCACATGTTTATTTGGATGTTAATTTTTATACCAGTCCGTGTGGGAATGGTATCACTATAACCGAAAAAACCGAGGTACGTATGACGTCACGGCAGAAAGCGAGATATGCAAATCTGATGTAGACCTCTTCCTAACAGGGAGACTCGGTTTCCCCCGAGAGCCTTTGTCTTTCCTTTACCTTTAGCTTCACCTCGCATTACATTCTTACCTACGTTTTTCAATTTATTTTTCACCATTATTGTTGAAATGTCATACTACTGACGGTTGGGAAGTTTCATCACATCTTATCAGAAATAACTTACGAATCGTTCGATGTCCGTTCGTTAATTCGCCGATTAGGTTCATTTCATCTTTTTATTAATATTTTTAAAATTGTTGTACTGCAGACATCACCCATTTACAGAATCTACAAGATTTCTAATTTTAACATTAAACAAAAAAGCCTTAAAGATATTTCTAGAGTAATTAAATACATTTAATCTATTCTTTTAGAAATTTCATTCAATAGTACCTACCATTCATCCTGTCATGCTTTGCTGTGGTATAATATCTGTTCTTCCGTGTGGTATCTTAACAAGTCGTGGCGACGACTAAGGCTGAAATTTTCAGACACGTATACACCATATCTGGCTTTTTGAGTTGGCTATTAATAGAGATATGAACTATATTATCTAAACTAAGTACTGCAAGATTTGCATTATGATCGGCTATCAAGTATAAAGTATGCATAACGGTCATCTTGTTTTGATTGTCAGCTGAAAATGAAGGTTGCAATGGAGCTCTCAGCAACAGGACTACACAAAACTTCTCCTGCCGAACAGAGTAAACAATCCTAAAGTAAACAAACCTCGCTAAGATAAAACATGGATATAGACACGACGATTGAAAAGTTGGGAGCGTTTCACGATCCGCACACCTTACTTCATAATATTTACAGCGGGAGAATGAACATGAACAGTGTGAACTGTGAACACACTCCGCACAATGAGTCGCCTGTACATACCGCACAATCGATAAGCAACTCAAACAAGCCCGTGATTTAAAGAAGTCAAATAAAAAGGTAGGTTTTGGCGACCACCTTTGGCGATATTACCAAAGTTCCGGTAACGGTTGGCCTTATCTCGAGTCAACAAGATACAGGAACAGTCGTTATCAGTATTGATTGGGCAGTAGGTACCAAGTACCAACAACCAATGCTCAGCACCGAGCTCTGGGCCATGTGCTGCCTTAAATCTAAAAATACGGTCGCACATGCTGCTTTGGGTTACAAGGTTCACCCGACATGACATGAACCTTTGTTATTTAAGGTTTCAAGGTTCAGGCTACACGGCATGAAACTTTACAAATCTCATAAAGTTTAACCGTGTGAATTTAATAAAACAACGTTGTGATGTACCTACATTGGTTGTGAAAAGGATGAGATTAATTTGTGGAACAAATACAGAACATCCGAATTTCCACATAAATTAGACGTTTAAGCGAACGTTCACGTTTGTGTGCAATATACGCTTCAAATTTATCCTCTTCAAACTTCGCAAATATACTTTGTGGCGTCATAATTGATATAATGAAAACAAATAACTTTGTAAGCACCACTATATTATTAACATTATCGACATGTTTCAAAAGCAATCTTTTCTTCTTCAGGATTAGAGATTAATATCTATCCTGAAGAAGAAAACATTGTTTTTGAAATATGTAGATAAAGTTAATATGTAATATGGTGGTGCTTACTAAGTACAAAACAGTATGGAAGATCTACAGTCTCTCGTGTCTAGGATGAACGAA
The DNA here is from genome assembly GCA_936435175.1 of Glyphotaelius pellucidus. NCBI lineage: Eukaryota > Metazoa > Arthropoda > Insecta > Trichoptera > Limnephilidae > Glyphotaelius > Glyphotaelius pellucidus. Next base: position 5,900,989 of record OW386537.1, on the reverse strand, counting down.
GTATGAATGAAGAATGAGTTAATGATGAATGTAAGTCTAAAGTCATGGCGTTTGAAAGAGAGAGTACGAAAACAGTGCGCAATATAGTTGTGAATGATGAAAACTTGGGGCAGGTGGATGAGTTTGTGTATCTGGGTAGTACGTTTACGAGAGATGGGAAGGCTGATAGAGATGTTGAAAGAATAGTAAATGCAGGTAACTCCATTAATGAAGGACTGAATACTGTTGGCGCTAATAAAAAAACTGTCGAAAGAAACGAAGCTAGCAGTCCACAATGGAGTGCTGGTACCCTGTACCCTGATGAATGGCAGTGAGGCATGGAACTGGCAGAGGAAAGATGAAAAGAAAAGCAGACTGAATGCTGTTGAAATGAGATCCTTTAGATCCTGAGGCGCATGTGTGGTAAAACCATGTATGATCGTGTGAGAAATGTGGAGATTCGCAAAGAATGCGAGGATGATGTAAGCGTAATGAGTAAGATTAAGCAAGGGACCCTCAGATGATTTGGGCATAGAGCGAATAAACGAAGAAAGTAGTGTAAGAAGAATATATGACGCAAATGTGAATGGTAGAATAAGTCGGGGACGCCCAGGAAGAGATGGCACGATCAAGTGAATCAGATACTTAATAATAGAAGAGTATGTATGAGACGATGTATGAATGTGAATGAGGCAAAGAGTGTGTGCCAAGACCGAGGTGTTTGGCATCTGTGCCTACCCCTGCGGGGAAACGGCGTGATGGTTAGTTAGTTAGTTAGTTAGTACTAAGTTATTTGTTTTCATTATGTCAAATTTATCATTTATGATTTTCTGTAGGTTTAGTATAGCTAGGTACATTTTTATTAAAAACTAGGATTTTAGGTGAAATACCGTTAATTATTGATTTAGACTGTATAGAAAGATTAACTTATAAAAAACAAGGAGAAGACCACGTAACGAGAACGCATCGACGAAATAACTTATGATTTTAGCTTCTACGAGGAAGCCACAAGCTAAAAATGAGTGAATTCTTATTGTGCATTATATCGCCACGAATACAAACGCATAAAAATCGCTTGGCAAAGTCTACAGGTCACGATTTCAAGAGCAAACGTGAATTTTATTTATTTGCGAATAATTTTATAAAAAAAAAAAGAGTTTATTAAGGAAACCGTCACAGATAATTTTATCCATAAAATTGTATTTAAATAAAAAGTAGTTTCTTATATGCTTATATCTTCATTTCTAATGAAAAAATAATTTTTTTGAGAGTTTAAGCTTATATTTTTAGTAAAGTAATTAGCAACTTTATTTTAATTCTGGTCAAGCGAAACGGTAGAAGAAGCTTCAATTTATCCAAAGCATGTTTTTTGTATTTATAATTTAAAACGATTCGTAGTAAAGATTAATCTAAAACAGTGATTTAGCATTAACCCTTACCGATAGGATTGCAAGCATTCATTGTTAGATTGGTAGCACCTCTCGCACTTCGCGACACAGTCTTTACACCTTCTGAGAGGTCAAGGATTAGATTTACCCTCTGCCGTGATTACCAGGTAAACAATTTTAATGACACTAATGTTCTAAAATACATAAATTCCATGTGTTTATCCACGCAAGAAGGTGGGTTGTTCTCTCTGTTTGTTTTGTTATATCTGTGTCCATACATTTGTAAACGAATGTGTGGTTTATTGTATGATTATCTCAGTAAGAAAGCAAACTGCGTTCATAGTCCGTTCGCTGCTGTGGTTTAAGGGGTTATTATACAGTAAGAATTTTCAAGAAATCGATTTTTTTAATTTCATTTTCGTAATGTACTCATATTTAAGCACACACACAAAAAATTTCAAGTCATATTTGTAAAGATGTGGCGTTATTTGTAAAGATATGTTACATGTTTGTAAAGAGAGCATTTGAAAGAAGGAGGCAAACTTTAAAAGCGTTTTTCTCAAAATTGTGTTTTTAAAGTCGGTGACCAAGATGTCTCGGAAACGGCAGAACCGATCAGTCTCAAATTTTAACCCAAGTTTCTTAAGTATTTTTTAGTTATTAATCGAAGGTCAGTTCTCACCGACAAAAACAACTTTTTTTTATAAACAATTTAACGTCAAAATTTTGGTCAAAAATCGATTTTTTTTGAGAAGCTGCCATTTTGTCAAAAAAAAATTTTTTGCCTTGTCCTTCGATTAATTAGAAGATTTTACATTACTTTAACGAAATCTGCTTGGTTTTTTCATTTTAAATGATCAAGTCTAGAGATATGGCGGTCACCGCAAAATACCTTTTTTGAGAGGAGCTTCTGGAGATCAGCTATAGCAGCTTTCAAAATTATTATTTTTTACAAATAGAAAAATGTTAAAATACATTTAAAAGTTACCATAATATGTGTACAAATTTTTACATGAATAAAAATAAAGGTATTCTCAGAAAAAAATCTTGAAAAATCGCTTTTTTTGGGCCTCCTAACTGTATATAACCCCTTAAGCACAAGAGCGAATACTCGAGAGTAGGTGAGTAGGTACCCGGCACTAGGCGGTCGGCGGCCCCTTTACTAATCTGCGTACAGAGATTTTGTTGTTTGAATTGTAATTAAAAAGCACATAATACATTAGTGGAACCGCAAACATGCACTGCCGTTCAGAAGTGATGGATTTGGATGTATGATTGTGGCTTCAGGCTCAGGCCCCGCTTTCATCTCGACATCAGAGAAATTAGTAGAAGATCGAAATCGGAACAAACAAACAGGAGTATTATTATTGTGGATTGTGGACGAGAAATGAGTATAATATACGAATTCTTGTCGAAGATTAAATGGCTGAAAGCTGATTCATGATTAGCTTTTGTCCCCATCCCCATACGAGCTTTACATTTTTATTAACTGAGATTATACATGATATCAATATTCTAGACATTGGGCAACAACTTTTTATTTTATTTTTCTCATTATAGAGCGGAGACGGTTCACATATACTTCCCGTGAACACTTAGGCCAAATGCCCAACGTGCCATGTCATATTTTACCTCATTCCTTTAACAGTAACCAGGTCCCTTTTATAAAGTTCACCACGGTTGTCATTGGAAGTGAGGCTACGTCTTTTGGTTCCACAATGTGTCTTTCTAAGCCTCATCTCTCCTCTCCCCAGCCCCCCTTGGTTCCCTGAAGGATTCACGGGGGAAGAGGGCCTCATCTCTCCATTCCACTCCTCCATGGTTCTCTGAAGGCCCCACAAGAGAAGAGGGCCTGATCTTTCCTCTCCACTCCTCCTTGGTTCCCTGAAGACCCAACGACGGAAAAGCACTACCCCTTAGTTCCCAGAAGGTCCCGTGAAGAGTTCACTTTTGGCCTCAGCTCTCCTCTTCGTTCCTCCTTGGTTCCCTGAAGAGCCCACCAGGGAAGAGAGAGTTTTTTTTAATGGTCGAATTTTGTTCCACGAGTATCAAGGGATATAGAAGGCCCACTCCAGCAGAACCCCGAGTTTTGGGTATGGTCCAAATACTCCGAGGCTGTTTCTCGGAGGTGCCGTTCGTGACACTGTTCCCCAGGTCCACACTACCTACGCTGCGGCGACGAATTTAATATAAATGTACGTTTAAACGAACTCTTTAGCAACTAGAAACAGATAAAAAAAAGGTTACCAAATAACTTTTTGAAAGGATTTTCCCAAGATTTCAAGAATAACCAACCCCTTAAAGTTCGCTATACCTGTCAGTATTAACCACAATGTGTGTATCAAAATTAAGCTCAGATAAAAGGCACCTATATTTCAAATCGATAAAACAACTTATTCCTCGCAATGTTATGCGAATGATACGCTCGTCCAAAAATAATAAAGAACTTACAAGTTGATTATTTACGAAAATAATACAAACTCGAACCTAACGCTCTTGATGACAGGAATTTAACAAAGTGTAAACGGTAACTTTATTGTGAAAACAGACGAAAGAATTAACCTGCTTCTAAGGATATTTTAAAGAATAATCGTAAACCAATTCAATGAATTATTGTAAGGAAGAGATGGCGTGTTGTGCTTCTGAAGCGATATATTTTAACAGCTGAGTTGTTGCTGATAACACCAATAGCTTTGTTAAACAAAGCATTCCAAGAATAGGGCATTACAATGTGTGTAGTTAGGAGTTTATACTCAAAGAACAAACTCATTATACTTTCACTTCAAATTCAATTGCGCAATTTATGTGATTGATCAGATGTTTGATGTTTGGAATGGAAAACAGAAGCCAGATATATAGCGTATGAGGAAATGCAAACAAAGCGCGGTGGAAATAGTTGTAAATTTACCAGGTACGATACTAATATGATTTCAGTTTCAATTCTGAAATTTTGATTACAGAATTGTTTGCTGTCGTACAACCGAACAGCCATTTCGGCTTTCAAAGCCTTTTAAACTGTGGTTAGGCATAATTAATAAGGCATAGGTAATTAGTACACCATAGGTAACGAATACGGAAGGCGCACTTTGAGATGATCAACAATCCAAAGTAACACAAAATCATGCAAAATCACGTGTTTTGGGTTAGAAAATTTGATCGCTTAGAAATATTGTAGATGCTTCAATTAAATACTGCAAGTAGAACACATATTGGCCTTTAAAAATATCGAGTATTTTTTTGATAAGTCTTTTAATAAAGCTAGAAAAAAAAAGTATCCTGCCTATAAACAAAATGCTTTAAAGTGCTAAATCTTCTATTTAAAAACCCTTTCTCGGATATGGGTTTATTGTATAATGTAGCAAATTAACTTTCTTACAAAATAATCGGAAAATATTTAAATATTTGTTTCTGAACTTCACAAAAAAAAAAACAAATATGAATTTTGGCGATGTTCCTTTTCAGTAAATTAAAGAGGTTACCCAACTGCGAAAAAAAAAAAAAAAAAAACAAACAAAAATAAAAAAAATTATATTTGTTTTTGAACTTCACAAACAACAAAAAAACATGAATTTTGGCGATGTTTTTTTTTAGTAAATTAAAAGAGGCGTTACCCAACTGCGAATTTCACCCTTCTGCGTTCTGCAGAAGGGTGAAATAGTCGAATAGTCGCACTTAGTCACCGCCCAGATTTCGGGCCGAATAGACGTGTCTTGTTCTTCGCGTCGCTTCGTTCTGTAAAAATATACTCGCGAAATAAGAAAACACCGGTGTTTGCTATTGATTATTGTTTTTTTTGGTCAACGCCCAAGTCGCTTACTCCGCCCAATTCCAAATGGGTCCAGGGCTAGGGGATTGTCTTAATAATAATAATAATAATAATTGGATGATTTATATAGCGCCGTTTTTGTGAAAAATCACCTCAAGGGCGCTGCACAAACTTACAATACATTTCTAAAATCTAGAAAAACTACAAACTAGACAAACAATTAAAACAACTAATGGCTAAAAATTGCATCCACAGGTTCATAAGAAAATATATGTACAATGTCTCGACCAATGAACGCGATGCTTCTTAAAAATGTATACAGGTCCATACTTACCTGGGAGGTCGCTTGAAATTAACACTTATTGTCTATTAAGAAATTTAGATATAGTTAGGCCCAGATACTCCAAAAGCGCGATCTCCAAACTTTGTATTTGGCTTGCGTTTAGGTTCCATTAGTCTGCCTATAGCTGATGATGTTGCTGATCTAAGGGTTGACTGCCTCGGACCAGTATTTTCCGGGACACATAGTTCAGAGATATAAGGTGGGGCCATTTCATTGATTGATTTAAACACCATCCAGCACAATTTGTACTGGATTCTTTCAGGGCACTTGAGCCAATGAAGGTTACGAAGGTGTTCTGAAATGTGTGAATATTTAGAGACTCCGGTTATGAGCCGTGCCGCTGCGTTAAAAACGGATTGAAGTTTGTCAGTTTGATATTTTGGAAGGCTAGCATAGATACCGTTACAATAATCGAGTCGCGAGACAACGTAAGAGTTGATTAGTAGTTTTGTCGCCTCTGTAGGAAGATTTCTTCGGACGGACTTGAGTTGTCTTAAGTGAAAAAACCGGTGCTTACAGTCCTATTTATTTGACTTTTAAACGAAAAGTCTGAATCTAGATTAACGCCAAGAAGTTTGACGGTTGTCTTGGGAATAATATCGCTGCCGGAAATGGAAATAGGCGAATCGTCTATGAAATGTTGGCGTTTGTTTGTGGCCGCCCAGAGAAACTCAGTCTTAGATGGGTTCAGCTTTAGCTTGTTTGAAGACATCCAACGAGTTATTGCTTCTAGGCATTCAGCTACACGAATTTTGAGACTGCTGACTTCGTTTGGAGTGCAGTAAAAATAAACTTGCTGATCGTCAGCGTAGCAGTGTGACAAGAGACCAAATGACTCGATTATTTCGGCGACATCATTTGTAAAAAGGATGAAAAGAAGTGGACCTAAAACGGAACCCTGGGGCACTCCTGAAGAAAGTCTTGCGAAGTTTGAGAGTTTATTTCCAACCTTCACGGCTTGCAAGCGATTAGATAAATATGACGCCAGCCAATTTTTGATATCGGAACTCAAACCAAATGTTTCCTCTAATCTCTTAATGAGGAAGTCGTGATCAATCGTGTCAAACGCTGCACTCATGTCTAAGAGTGAGATAAGTGCTAACTTACCTGATTCTATGGCTAGAGTTATATCTGACAGCATACGAAGAAGTCCGGTTTCTGTTGAGTGAAACCTTCTATATGCGGATTGTCGATTTGTTAATAATTTGTTTGAATTCAAGTGACTGGTTATTTGAGTAGCAGCAATTTTCTCCAGGATTTTTGACACGAAAGGTAGATTTGAGACGGGTCGATAATTACCTAAGTTATCAGGGTCTAGTTGTGACTTTTTTAATATTGGTGTAACTACAGCTGATTTTAGTGATTCAGGGAAATCACCTGTACTGAGAGATTTATTGAAAACATGAACTAGGAATGGAGCTAAGACATTGACACATTTTTTTAATAACCAAGTTGGTATAGGATCAAGACTACACTGCTTATTTGGCGAACATGAAATTATCTTTTTTACTTCTTCAAGCGTTGTAGGTTTGAAGGAAGACAAATTTCCTTTAGAATTGATAGTGAATATTGGCAGAGGGGCGTGAGATGTGTAGGCACGAATGGTTTCAATTTTTTCCCGAAAAAACTTTGAGAAGGCATCCGGGGTAATATCTATTTTAGTTGGAACTGTGACTTCGGCAATAACAGTCTTTATTGAGTTCCAGAGACGCCGTGGATTGGCTCGCTCAGAGTCAACCTTTTCATTCCAGTATTCTGATCTTTTGGAATTTATTTTGCTCATGTACTGTTTTTGAGCAAGGATCCACTCATCTCTCGAAGTTACTGCAGAGTTTTTCCTGTATGACCTCTCTAATTTCCGCATAAGTCTTTTCTGGTTTCGGCATTCGTCATCAAACCAGCCGTCAGACTTTCGAACTTTACGTGTTTTTGACGTTGTCGGAGCATATTTGTTTAATAAAAACAAAAGCGTTCTATTGTACGTCTCGACAAGTTCTGTTGGCGTCTTTGTTTCCCAAAAATTGGGTGTACATAATAGAGAGGTCTGAAGTTCTTCCAGAAAATCACAAAAACTAAATTGACGCCATCGGGATATTTTGTGTATAAATTTTACAATCTGTAAAAAGTAGTTAGAATTAAATGAAAGAAAAGCACAGTTTAATGACACTAATATGGGCGGTAAGAAGAGAGGAGAGGGTTTGAAGTTTGAAATGAAAGAGCAGGATTCAACACAATCTTATTGCGGGGAAAATCAAACAAAATAAGCATTTACAATATACTTGTGTAAATTAATACAGAAGGCGTATAGTTTAACATTTTGTGTATTTAAAGATTAGGTACACAAACTGTAAAAATTCGGTACAATTAAATGAAAGGAAAGCGCACTTTTATATGACATCAATGTGAGCGGCACGAAGAGAGGATCCATAGATTCAAATTTATTATATGCAAATAGGATTCCTCTTTCTGGAACAAAGGAGCCGCTGTTTCTTCTGTCCGACATGTTTGGGCGGGAAACCATGGCCATCTTGGAAGTTGGAAGCACGAAATGGCGATCACGACAAACATGGCGGCGAGATGAAAAAATAGATAAGCAGGGCAAACGGAGGGAATTGTGCATATTGTGATATTGTTAATGCTTTTGTTGGTGCCCGGAACGGCATAGCTTTGTTCGTAGCGAGCTTGGGCGGCTTAGGTTAAGCGAGATTAGATAATGTGGAATAAACAAGCAAGCAGCTACTAGATACAGATAGGCGGCATATAGAGTAATATGGAGACGCGCGTGCCTTTGGATCTAGACAGAACTGTGCCTAGATTAGCTCGCAATTAAACGCGCGTGCTGTTGTGTTTGGAATCTCGGTGGACGGCGGACCTGCTGATTAATGCAGCGATATCTAGGTATGCCCTTTATCTAAAGTACAATAAGCTAGATACATAGATCCGTACGTTGTTGTGCATTTAGTGTATATTGTATATGTAGGTAAGTATATAGCAGAGCAACCATCAGCTCAAAATTGTTGAATATAAAACGAACAATTTGTTTGACGATTCTCTTGTAGATAGAAAGATCGTCGGAACGGATGAATTATCATTTAGGATTTGGATTTTAGGGAAATGCTCTTCTTGTTTAAAATATTTCATTAAAAAGTGCTCCAAATAACTATCTTCAATGATCCCTTCGGCACTGGTGAACAGCCGACAGACTGTTGGTCTTAGTCAAACGCGTGACCAACAAATTTAATACGGTTGATATCAGTCTTTTTCATGACTCACTCTGTGTGCAGAGTGCAGAAGCTCGGTTTTTCTAGATCCTAAAATATGTGCATCTTCAAGAAACAGTTTTGAAAAAAACGACTCTCCACAAAATATCTCCATCCCTAAATCCCTAAATGTACTTCAACATCATATCAGGACCAAATTGTCGGCCTTGAGGGAAACCTCAGGGTCTCCTGTGTGGAGCAAAACAAACCACGAGAAAGAATATCAATTGGTATCTACCTATTTTAACAACCTTAGAAAATAAACACGTCAAATACTGATGATACGATACGAGTGAGCCTCCCAGCCAAAAGAACTCCCTATCCCAGTATGAATCGGTACACCAGGGGGCATTGATTTGTTAGGACTTGGAACACATGCTATAAGAATGGAAATGATCATCCGGTAATATATATGCAATATGAGAGTCCATATGGGAATGTAGGATGGGCAGAAATAAAGGAATGGATTGAGCATTGGTAATTGTTTCTTGTTGGGAACTTATCAAAAACCGCTACAAAAATAGTGAACTTACCAGTGAGTTCATCCCCGTCGACATCTCTGAGAACCAGCACAGCCACCGTCTGAGCGGCCGGGAGGCCCCAGGCGGCGATCTGCAGGGGCGAGCCGCCCCTCCCGGCGGAGCCCGCGGCCACTCCGGCGGGACCGCTGCTGGCCCTGGCCACCACGCGCGCGCGCCACGTGCCGGCCAACACCACCCACCTGAGAACAAACACACACATTGTTAAAACATAAATTAATCAGGAAAACAGACGCGAGACACGTGTGTCTCATCAGACAGCTCCGAGATAAGAACTTCCGGTGGGTTAGTCAAGTCACAACAGCCACTCACAAGGGAGTAGGAATTATGCATTAGGAAAGATGCGTACCATTTGGTTTCCGATTGTGGGAAAGGTATGTATATATATGAGTGGAAGATACTCTCATGCAGTATCTCCCTGGTGAAAGATCAATATTCAGAATAGAAACATTGCTGGAAATGGTTGTAGTCATAGTGGTTTTAGTTATAACAATTACCAGATCTGAATAGCCAGGTTTCCAACTTTCCTCCTCCGCATCTTCTTTCCTTTCCTCTCTCTCCATCCTCACAAGATACCCCAATCGGAGATACAATAATGGCATTGGCTCTTCACAGAACAGTCGCAGATGGATGGCTTGGACATTGTACAATAATGCCCGAAGACCGTCTTCCCCAGAAAATAATGTTATTCCAAAGGGCAGACGTCTTTTAAATTGTTGATTTTTTATCCACCCCTGACACCAAATGTAGAAATACTATAGCTTTAGTCTTTCGTGTACTAGTCTGAAGACTGAAGATGACCGTAACAATTTAAAACGATCTGGTCTAAAAAAATTTAAGTGGAATAAAACAAAAATAAAGGAAGACGATCCAGTCGAATCCAGTTGGTGGCCTCAGACAAATTTGGGAAAAGCAAGTCCATAGGCTTTGCGAGAAGAGGCTGGGCGTGTAATTGGCAAGGACGCGTGGATGCGCCTCGTCGAAGCGTTGGAATAGGACAAGGCAAGGAAAGTAGATGAGATGATATTTACACCGATGGTTTGCAATGAATAATTCACGCATATGTTTTAAAAAAATAATCCAAATAAAGCCTACGTCTAGGAAATTTTGGTATTCCCGCTGGTGGCAACACAATCGACTGCAAAGTTACCCGTGTCAAGCTGTACAGCTGGTTTATCAATACAGCCCATGGTGCCTTGATATCTCGGATCAGTGACTGAGGCAGACAATTGATTGTAAAAAGTGACACACACGAGTGACTGGTCGCTGCCAGCTTTGTATATTTGGGTGTTCCACAGGGATCTGACAACCGATGCGTTATTTATTTACAAGTGTCGCGGGCGTGTAAACAGTAAACACACGGTAGGAGATCGCAGCGGCCATTACCGCTCGGGAGGGGTAAACAACGGCTCTGTAGCGGGATATTATTGACTTCCAAAAATAAAACAAGTCAGAAATGTCGGTAAACAGATGGGCGTGCGCCTACACTCGGGGCAAACAGACTTAACGCAACAGAGCTCATGCGGAGCTTGAAAATCTCGCGTAGACTTGCTGCTGAGAGCTCAGTTGGAACCTCTCCTTCATTCCCAAAAACGACGCTTGTAACCTAAACACAGATTACAACTGAGCATCTAGAATAGAGAGGCTTTGGTCAACTTGTACAAAAGCCCAGATTCCTGTGATATTTGAAAATCATCTTTATTGACCGATGCAACACAAACGTATAGAGCCTCTATGACAGGGGTGTTGGTTTATTTTGAGATATTATACTCACAAACTGCTAAGCGAAAAACTGTCATTCGATTTCTAATATTACATAGTATTTTTGTGTATTTTATCTTGCACAACAGCGACGATAAGATTCTGCTGTGAAATAATAAAACAATAATATGGATTTTCATCTACAAAATAAAAGAAAGTTTAGCTTTTCAATTGAGATTGTATAGATCAACAAAGGCTCGTTAAAGTCAAGGAATTTTTGCGTTAAATACATTATAATACGTCTTAGATATCGGCATTAAATATTAATTTAATATTGTGAAATTGTTAAGACAATGTGTCAATTAGGTGAGTAAGAATAATAGTAGAGAAAGAGATACAAGCAAGACAATACGATTTGTTTTTCGATAACGATCTCTCTTGTTAGAAAGTCAGTTGAGTTCACCTCTGATAAGTACCTTTGGTAGTAACAAGCCTTTCCGAGACAAGGCACTACTTGGTGTGGCAAAACTGGTGGAGCTACCAGAGTTGAAATAAGGCTTGGTTAACCGGAGCAATGCACCCGGGCGCGGTGTATAAAGGGCGCAACAACATAAAATGGCATGAAACATATTTTTAAAATTCATAATAGTAATAAATGGAAAACTTTATATAGCGCCGTTTAGTGATTTAACCACATCAAGGATGCTTTACATTGGTTATTATAGGAAGCATTTTGCAATGCAATTGAATCTGAGAAGCAACCACGCATTACGTTTGATTTCCAAATAAGAACACGCATCACTCACATACTTCATTTAATCTAGTCCTAGAACGGGTTGTTTCAAAAAATTTGATGAATTCATCAAATATTTTAAGTTAATTTTGACGTTCTGCGGAGGTTCTATTCAAGTTCTTTTATTATATCTTTGTAGGCTAGTTGCTGCAAGAAACTGAAATAATCACAGAACTTGAATAGAACTTACACAGAACGTGAAAATTAACTTCAAATATTTGATGAATTCATTAAATTTTTTGAAACAACCCATCTTTAATGTTTTTAATTACCTTATCAGTCGTGACACAGCGGAATTATTAAATCTCCTTGAAAATAATAAGATGAATTGAAACAAAGTACTGAGTGCACAGGGTCGTATACAAAGTAAATAAGTATATATCGTTATCGTTTATACTTTGAAGAATACATTATATGTGAAATGACTCTATTGTGAAATTCTCAACATTGAACTATTGAATTAAAAAACAAAATGTAAAATTTCCCACCAAGCATTTCAATTTCTTCTCTTTTCATAATTAAATTATTGTATTCGCTTATTGGATTCATACAAAGCAGTCTGACACCTCACGATAAAACCGATTTGAATGGAGAACATTTTTCATCCAAAATGATGAGTCTTAAATTACAGATGCAATCGCTCTCCTAATTGACGGGTCTGCAACATGTTTGGATCTCCTATAAATAATCATTGCGTTTCGCTTCCGATGAATTAAAACCAGTCATCGATTCAGTAATTCAATACAATTGGATATTGAACAATTGGATATGGGAATTACGAAAAACCAATTACACAACATGAATTTGATACGATCTAATAAATATTCTAATTTTGTAATATTCGAATGTTATAAATGTTTTCTTGTTGTAACTTCCGTTGTCGGATCTCTAGCAATAAAGGAAAAAATCGTGTAAAAAATTCTGGGAAGGGGCAAACCGCTGCGTCGCCATTTTTTAATCTCGACCGCAAAATTCGACGTTCGCCAACCAACTACCCTGCGATTCCTGTGAACAAAATATCCTTTTGATCCAGATCGCACTGTACTTCTCAATTATCCTCCAGCTTTTAAAGTAGTCCCAAACCCAACAGGCTTTTCGGAAAAACTCATATAGGTCTCATAGAAATCGTTGTGTCTCCCTTACTAGAATGGTAAAAACTGATAGGAAGAAAAAAACTCCACGCTTCATAATCAAAATTAAAAATTAATCACAAAAGGTACGTTCCTGGTGTAGCTGCGGGGTAGCACACAAATGTAAAGAGGTATACTACAGCAGTTCGGGGCGAGGATGAGACTACTCGAAGGAACACCAGAGCAAACAGAAGTCGTCAACATTAGTACTGCCCTCATTGGGTGTATTTACAGATGGTTAGTTGGTTGGTCGGCCCGGCGGCTCCGACGATCCGTTGTTTGACTTAACATGTCGTGAGCTCGTGTTTGGAGAAGGAACCAAAATGAATATTTCGATGCAATTTGTACCAACAACACTTATTCATGTATGCGCGGAGAACACTTGTCAAAACTGGCTTTGTGTACTTTTCCAGGAATGCCGTTAAGGTTGCGATCAAATAAAACTATTTACACACGTGCAGTGCTTAGGTACTAGGTACCCTTGTTTGAAGCCAATCATAATCTGACAGCATTAATACCCCAGCGACTGTGCGACGCCGCGCAATATGGAAACCATCTGTGTACGTGAAGTTTGTGATCAAGCTACTATCGTAAAAGAACCGAATTAAAGCAAGTAGCCAATAGTACCAAAAGATGGCGCCACTTACGTTAATAGCTAGCGAGAGGAACGTCGGCTCAAACATTTCAGAATAAAGCCATAGCCCTGGGTGCCCCCAAATGGACAAGGATAGCCCAACTCCACAAAGACTCTGAAATCCCCTTATTAAATAAACACATCTTAAGTCTCGTGGAAACATTTTATGCGGGATTTCCCACCCATGAAAACGCGTCCATAAACTGCTTCACCCGGTACGACGAAATCCACATAAAAAAACATAAACAAATCCTGCGTAAAGTTTAACTCTCCCATATGACAGCCATGGCCCTTTGCAAATAATTTTTCACAAACAACCAAATAAACAAATTTTTCAACAACCACTATTTTAAAATCATGATGAAAGAGAAAGAGGCCTTTTTGGCCCTGAGCTCTGTATGCCAATATTTCAAAAGTCTCCAGTCTGGATATGGATGATATGATTATTATTGTAAGTTTATAACTAGCAGTTGTGAAGAATAATAAACTGCTATTAAATACATAATATTCAATGTGTAAAATGGTTGTTCAAAATATCACCAGTACGTTATTCCTCCAAGCCAGAACCGAATGGGTAGCAGACAGCATAATCGATAGCAGATATTTTTGTTGAGTCAGCAAAAGCCGGTTTTTCATCGAAAGAAACCCTAATTTAATAGAACAGTAAAATGGTGCGAGAATGTTTAAAAGACAATAATGATAACAGATACAAATTTTAAGATTGCCGACGCGAGAAAATTGTGACTTCTCGTTAGCGCCTTATCGCTCGCTGGCTGGGCCAGTTAATTGGATTCGGAACCACTTCTACCCAGTCCAGAGTCCAGTACCTGCGCACTAGACCTGTACCCACCTTGAGGCCCGATGGCATCTGACCACTGGCAAGTAAATAAATTTAATGGGCTTTCATTTTCTTACACTCTGAAGTCAAAATAAAAAAAAAAACGCAGTGCAGTTCACACGCGATAGAAGCGAAACTTTCTCACCCACATAATCTCACCAACAGGAGCCTTGAAAAGTGAGCTCATAATGAAAGTGGCCAATGTGGTAAGGTTTCATTCTATCTCATTCTCTCGCAGGCTAAATCCTATATATGTACTCGTAAGTATTTGTCTCTTTTTAGTGTCGTTTCCGTTTTATCGAGTTTCAAATCACAATGGTGCTAAAGAAGTTTCACTTCAAAATACCAACGCCAGGCTCAAGTATCAAAATTATCCGGTAAGTTCGGTAACTTCTCATCGTTCCCTAGGACAAATGCAGATCGCTAACGTACAAAAACAGTTGACGTCGAATATATTAAGAACACACAGTCATTGTGAACTGAATTGTTATTTATTCGTTGGCGATCTGCAGTCATGCTAGGGAACGATGAGAAGTTACCGAAAGCTATCGATACAATCCTTATCGATCGACCATGCTTGGCGGCAAGGATATCTAGCACGGTCGGTCGATATAGGTTTTATCGATAATGTCGGTAACTTGTTATCGCTCCCGAGCACGACTGCAGGCTAACTAAAAAACAACAGTTCACGACTAAGTTCCTAATTTATTTGACGTGAACTGTTGTATGTTCGTTGATGATCTGCAGTCGTGCTGAATGATGACGTCTCTATATTTTGTCATATAAACACACTTGCATACTGCTTACTAACAACGTATGCAGGGACACTGGAGGTCTAGATTCGTTCTAAATTAAATGTAGCATCGTTCTTTCAAAAAAATTAGAGTCCTTGCGAGAGCCTTGAAGGAGTAACCATCTGTTACTTTTAACAGGGCGGGTAAGTGATGGAAAACCTCCAATGTTACCGACACTATTGGTAAAACTTTATCAATTGAGGTACCTTGGTAGATGATAATATGGTGCTTAGTTTCGAATCAAAAATTTTAATCGCGGCGTGAAATTGGCCGTTATTTCCTTTGTGTTTACTGTTATTAAATTTCAACTTGAAAAGGGATCAAAGAATTTACAAAGTACAAACCCACCAGAGATATATGCCAAACGAATTAGATGAAACGAGACAATGCTCACACAGTTTACCTACATATGCCTCAGATCTAGATAATGAAAATATAAAAGTCGTGGGTGGTGTTCTCTGCTGAACGCTGAACACGGGCCAGAACATTAGCATTGCAACGAGCTGGAGCGACCGTCGAGACGAGTACCGTCATTATTTACAATACCGAGGTTATAATTTGATATATACCAACAAACCAAAACGTCCGCACGCATCAACCAGGATTTAATAAGATGTACGTAAAACTGATAATCTATTTGTTTTCATGAGAATAAAAAAACAAATTTAATGAACCCCGGAGGGAAAGCAAATTAATCTCGTGTGTGGTCGATCAGCCGTCTTCGAACATTCCAGCATTAAACGGTTTACGTCCAAACATTCAATAACAAGGCTGTGTTTACATTGAAAGTTAATTATGAATTATAATATTCAGAGATCCGAGAAGAACAAGCTAAGTTAGCGGTTGCTGGTTACATTAGTCCGGTATATCGTTGGTTATAAGCTCGGCTTGGTTGGAATGATGAGCTTAGCAGAGCTTGGAACTCAATCCGTGTAGGTCGAAAGCCTAGACGTCACGAATAATCAAACGTGTATGAATTTAATATAGGAACGTGTTTCTTTTTTTTTTTGAAAAATAAATCTACTGTCTACATGAGTGGTATATCCATGCTCTCTATTGTCATCTTCATCGAGACATCTCTATACGCCGGGAAATCGCGATATTTTAAAAACGACGGTATATTTTTAGACGGGTTTAATTTACGAGATTATTTTTGACCATTTGGAACTCAAGTTCCCCGCTTAAATCAGCATGGTGCTATACGCGAATACACTAATTTTGAGTAGTATTTGTTATGCTAGAGTCAGTGCACTATTAATGAAATTAAGAGGAATATAACGCTAGAAATGTTTCGATTCTCATGCCTTCAAAATTTAAAATCGAGCGTCTTATTTGCACTAGGCAAGCAAGCGAAAAAGTGGTTTTTATTTATTTTGTGCATAATTTTATAAGAATGAAAAAAATTCAAAAACATCAAAAACAGTCGTAGCCATGAAGGGGTATTTAAAAAAAAATTGTTTCTTATAATTTCTTGCATTACTTGTTTCTTATAATATCATGCAAATACATTTTTTTAGTGGTTTACGCTTATATTTTTTGTTACGTAAATAATAATTTTATTGTAATTTCAATTTCAATATTGTAATTGCAATAAAAAGCTTCAATTTATCCGTAGCATATTTTTGATGTTCATAATGCAAACCGATTCGTTATAAAGATTAATCTAAATAGGATTTCACGTAAAGCTTCATCTTAACCGCTGAACTGTCCTGACGTTGAAACTTTTAAAAATTCCTTCAGACTAATTTTGATTGACTATCAACTAATAACATCGTCATTCCTCATCGCTCGATAAATATAATAGTCTATATTTGTAAAATTAGGCAATTTACGTAAATTTCAGTGGGAAGTATTCAAATATTAATTACGTAAATGTCAGATTTGGTATATGACTGCTAGCGCAGCGGCGATTAAAATATGAACTATTCTGCAGCTTGTCAAAGCTAGATTGTAGATTGAGTGGTAGATTTAGCCCGCTTAAATTGGAGCGGGGAATGTCGTACATAGCAAGGACACGGGCTGGCTAATATACTGGTTGATTACCATTGACAAGGAGTAATAATTGATAATAACGATCCCAAGGAGCTTTGCTATTAGTCTGAGGGTACTTATTACTGGTTTAACGTGAGTTGGGCAGATCATTATACGAGCTGAAGTTGAAGTTAACGTAGGGTAATTGAATTTTCTGAGATACTAACGTAAATATAATAATAGGGGAATGTGGGGCAAGACAGGGTAATGAGGTGAAATGACGAAGCGCCATCTTGATTGACGCATTTGCGTACGATGTCCACCACGTCCAGGAAACGCAACTCGTTAAGTTACTTCTTCTTCACTTACTGTTCTTGTAAGTAGAATGTGTCGTTAATGTCGTTAAAAACATTCATAAACGCTAATGAATAAAATATAGACTTAAGGCTCCAAAAGAAGAAGAACAAGACGGTTTGAAATGGAGGTATATAACGTAAATATGAATGTTAGAGGAGGCGCGCAAATATTAAAAAACTCTACACAGGAGGCGCAGAGGAAAATAATTTTCCTTAGTGTTTACGTTATCTTTGAGGATGCTGTGTGGAAGGTTAAAATAAAGGAAGTTCTGGGAAGGAAAAAAGTGAGTGGTGGGTTGGAATCTGAGGGTCAGTGGGTCCAAGAGTGACGAACTTAAATCAATTCCTCCCACTGGGTGCAAGGCGATGGGTCGAGAGAGTCCTGCTGGAGATCTCGCTTGATCACTCTACCCCGATCCGGCCCGCCACCAAGTAAGTGGGCAGACGGGAGTAGAAAAGTGTGACATTGTGTGACAAGGGGTATGGGGAGGTCATTAGTTCTGTGATGTTACATGTAAAAAAATTTTGGACAACAGTTTTGATTTTTAGATGTAAAATTGCAAAATATGTGACGTGACACTAGGGGGAGAGGGGCCTCACAAATGTAACGATGTGTGACAGGGACGGGGGGGGGGGGGGGTCAAAAAATCATGAAATTCGTGTGACGTAATTTATAGATGGCCCATAAGGCTCTCGATTCGCAATCCGGAGGTTGCGGGTTAAAACCTCGGCGTGCACAAAAATTGTTGTTTAATTAATTTGTATTATTTCACAATTTGAAAGTGGAAGATACTCTCAGTATCGCCTCGGGGTAAGACCACCATTCGGAATTGAAACCTTGTTTGAAATGGCTTTAGCCGTGTTTGGTGACCAGATCTGAATAGCCAGGTACTTCCCCACCTTCCTCTTCCCCTCCCCACTACCGTTAGCCTCAAAATATACCCCAACTTTGAATGCCATAGTCTCAAAAGGTTCCAGACGGTTGGGATCAGTTCGACTCTTACATACATAATATTGCTATTGAAAAAAACCCATATGACAAATATTTTTAGAGATTAACCTTTTGGTTCCACAGATCAATATTTAGCATGTCGAAACTGTTGGAGGAGGTGTGAACTGTTTGTTCGGCAGACACGACAGGCGAGATGCGAGCAAGGCGGAGCGCCTGGCTCGAGGCTCGAAGCCGCAGATCGCAGCGGAGAGAGCGGGTACATGGACGGGCATGGGGCGAACAGGCCGCAGCGACCTGTACCCGCACCACAGCATCAGCTCTAACGAGAAACATGTTTATGGCAGCCATAAACAAATAAACAAATGGCCGAGCAGTGCTCCCGCTCTCTCGCGCGCGCCAGAGCGGGCCGGCCGAATGTTGGCAGGTCGTTGATACCGAATACCTGACAGCTCATGTTTATACCTATTAAGGTCAAGACGCTCGGCCTCTGGGCGTTTGCCTGATCGTCGTGAATAAGTCAGGCCAATTAGTTCGGTTTAATCGGCTATCGCCTGTTTTCACGCTCCTCCTTGCCTCACATATCTTAGTATAATACGGAATACTCCACGCCTAGCGCAGAATTAATGGAATCTAATAATAATAGGAACTAAGCTTATATTTAAAGTGCATTTTTGCGAAAGATCACCTCAATAAAAAAATCAGAGTGTGCAATTCACACGCAAAAAAGAAATCTTCAGAAAACTAAAGCAGACAAGAGTAGGGAGGCTACGAAACACCGAACAAATAGGAGACCGATAGGCTACGAAGCACCGCACAGAGGAGACTGATTATTCTATCTCATTCTCTCGCAGGCTAAATCCTACAGATGTATGTGGGGAGTGAGAAGGCCACGAAGCACCGCACAAAGAGGACACCGATTAGTCTATCTCATTCTACCAACTAACCATCACGCCGTTTTCCCGCAGGGGTAGGCAGAGAGGACGGACCGCCAAACAACTCTATCTTGGCACACACGCCTTGCTTCGTTCACATTCATACATCGTCTCATACATGCTCTTCTGTTATCTCATTCTAAATCCTGTACTGACTAAATAGATGTAGTGTTTGTCTCTTTTTAGTGTCGCTTTTTATTTCATCGAGTTTCAAATCACAGCTAAAGAAATTTCACTTAAAAAACAACAAAACTATAGTGAAAGATAATCTACCAATTTTTGTGATATATAACACCTCAGGCAACTTTTCTAAAACTTAGAAATGACATAAAAGCGCAAAAATCGTACTTAAAAAAATTTCCTCAAAAAATTGGCCGTTTTGAGTAGGCTAGCGAAAACGAAACAAAATTGAACTAATTGTTAAAATTTACAAATGCCTCCGGTCTACTCCCCACTATTCCCTACTTCGGCCCACACTACACCTCAATTGGGGATGCCATTATCTCCCTTGCTCCAGACAGTTGGAAGCAGTTGGGACTCTTGTGCGGTATTCGCATAGGAAAACGAAACGGGAAAACTGAACACGTTTGACGGAGGCCTCTGTCAAAATTTAGACGGCATGAGATTCACGAAGAAGCAAAAAGAAAATTAAATTTATTACTAATGACTAGCTATGAATTTTTGCCAACAATATTAAAAATAACACAAAGAAGAGCCGAGACAAAAATGTGATTTTATGACAGACAGGAAACAGCGTCTTGTAAATATCGCGGAACATGCTAGTAAAACAAAAAGGGGATCCAATTATCTCGAAGAGAAAAAATACACAAGCGCATGTGTTTTGTGTTATGAATCTGAGACGGGTTTCCTGAGAGCGATCTAGAAATATGCATCGCGAAATAATAAATGATTATGAGATGGTGCATTATTGCGGAAATTACGGGCAATGGACATCAGTGCGATAGGATTGGATAGACTGATTATTTTATATCTCACTTCCTCTCCGGAACATGGAAATTGGACATTTACTCGTACGTCGCAGACTGATATTGCAATCAATTTCAATAGTGCTACTGGTTTTCAGGACATCGCGATTTCCGCTGTTTCAAGAAATATAATGATATAATAAATAGTGTGGTGTTTTTCTTTAATTTGAAACACGATATTTTGGAAATATTGAGAAAGTCGGATGCTTAAATCATGTCATCTGAAATTATGTCGTGTTAGTCAAATGGAAACACGTCAAATTGTACATAGAATGTTATTATTATTGTAAACCACCGCACAAGTCAGAATCGAGGTTCCATGACAGTTGATCCGCCGACAATTGGCCACCCGGCGTACTTATATACAATGTGCAGTCGTTTTAGAGAAAATACGGTATAAAAAAATCTGCTTCTCTGTATACTGCGTATACCAGCGCAAAAGTACAAAAAAAATCGACTCTGTGTATAAATTCGTTTGATATTGAAACAAACTTATTATAAAGGGTACTTTTAAAGTCGATTTTACTTTTGAAATTGGTAAATAATGCACAAAAACTTAAATTTTATAGTAAACTAGGTGGTACCCGGCACGCGCTGCTATACAAAGAAAAAAATGTTTCTCCCTACATTTCTTTTCCCATGCGTCCCTCCCCCCTCCCCGCGTCCCCTGCCCCCGCGTTCCTCTTCCACCTTCCACGCCTTCCCCTCCCTCGTCATATTTCCCGCTAACCCCACCTCCTTTATTACCCTTCCTTTCATGCCTTCCCTCCCTGTCACTAAAATATATAAATTGAACTGATTTTCATTTACACAAATTTCATAACGCCAGAGCTTACCATTATGTATAGCCTACGCGGGCGTGCGCAGAGCAAATCACCTAAGTTTCATCGCTATCGGATGAACGGTGTAGCAGCGCATTAACATACGAACAAACAAACAAAAATTGATTTTCATATATAAGATATCATTTTCAACAATCGGCGAATCAACTGTCGGGTTGCCAGAAAATGGCTCTAGCTATGAAGCATCAAGAATTAGACAGCCGATACTTTCCAAATTTGCTCTTGACAAGTCGTTCTCTCAAAAACTTCCTTCTGCCCCAATATTTCTTTAATTTTGGATCCCACTGTCTCTTGACAGTTGGAAATTTTGAGCGGTATCACATAATTAAAAAAAAGCACGTCATAAAACTATCCAACTTGCAAATATAATTTAAAAGGTTTGTGGTTCAAATAAATAGACTTTATCACTTGACGTTTCCAGCGGATCCCATTAAGACGATTTTCAGGCGCTTGGCTTGTCATCGGTCCAATTAGTCGGTTGTATCTCCGCCGGTATGAAAATACTTATTCACCTCGCCATCGACGCGGCCCACGAGACACGACCAGACAGGGTTAGGCCCCGCGTCGGGCAATCTTCATTTCAGCGCCTCACTTATCAGAATTCATAATGCAGACGTTTGCTCCGAGGCACAGTGGTCAGCGACTGTGAATCTACTTTGATTTCAGCCAATTCCCTGGAAGTAACCGGTTCAAGTCCGGACTGTCGGACCCATTCGCGCTGCTACCTTGCTTTACCAATTACATGTCATTTTATTAAACGGCACCAAAAAGCCATTAGCTTTACGACGATCAACGAGAAACAGATGTCGACCATTTACCTAGAAACGGTATAGGGCTTTTTTATGTGATCCCTCTAGAGATTTAACTTCCTGAAGGGAGAAAAAAATGACATGCCCGTTAGGGTTTGGTATTTTTGGCATGATGCTGAAGACCGTGAGGTTGTATGGAATGAGACACGGAAGAAGGAAGGTTAGAAGTACCTACTTGGCTTTTCGTATCTGGTTGCTAAACGCAGTTAAAGTCATTTCGAGGAACCAGGGGGCGGATCTAAGTCTCAAAAGGCGGTCAGCAAACATAAGCAAACTTTTTTTATTTCTCACAAGACACTGCTCTACCACCTAATCGTGATTTGGAGACATACGAGCCTTGCGAATACCGCATATTACGT
The DNA here is from genome assembly GCA_936435175.1 of Glyphotaelius pellucidus. Taxonomy (NCBI): domain Eukaryota; kingdom Metazoa; phylum Arthropoda; class Insecta; order Trichoptera; family Limnephilidae; genus Glyphotaelius; species Glyphotaelius pellucidus. The sequence goes on along the minus strand of OW386537.1, from coordinate 5,878,617 downwards.
CTGTTTTCTGTGGAACGATAGCATCCCCATCTGGAGTTCTGGAGTGATAGAGGTAAGTGAGTGGAAAATTTGGTATAACTTTCTCAAAGACACGGAAAAGCGCCGCAGGCGAAAATTTTTACATAGTATCCCCAAGAGAAGGGAGTGGAATATGAACTATTATATTCACAAAGACGCAGAAAAAGTGCAGGGAAAGCAAACCAATAAATGCTTTCAATTTTTGTTTTTCGAAAAGTCAGTGAAGTGGTACTTCAAAAGTCTTCTTGAAAAGTCAAAAAGTGATGAAAAAGAACTAGATTAAATAGGTTTCATTAATTCAGGTTACGGGCACTTTTAATGAATTTTCAATGGAGTGTTGAGACGCCAGTTTGTTGTTGCCAGTTTGAGTTGTCATGGATGTTGGATTTCTGAATCCAGACAATGAAGGCGATAAACCCAATTCAAACGATTTAGTAACGAAATCAACTTACTTTACATTTCAATTCAGTTTTTCATTTTAAAATATTACATAATTCACGTTTTAAGTCATTTTCAAAGATTTTTACAAATTTACTAAAAGTACAGTCTTGCCATGAGAGAAACGCTGTAACCTCCCTTTCTGTTAGACTATTGTTTATGAAAAAAAGGAGAGCCTACATCGGATGTAAGAGTCACTCGGGGATGCATTTTGTTAAAGCAAAAAGAATCGATAGAAAAAAAAAAAAAAAAAAAAAAAAAAAAAAAAAAAAAAAAAAAAAAAACAATCAACAGAATTTACAGTGTCAGTTTCGCAACAAGAAGATAGGCACTTAACTGTCAAGCTTTGGCCTCGAATCTCGCCACGATCAGCGAATAAAATCAGCGATTTATGCCCTCTCAATGTGAGCAAGTACAAGTTTAGTATCGCCTGGTATACGTATCACAGGTAATATTATATCGCGATGGGCAGTTAAGGGCTTTCGGACTAAAACTCGACTCGCCGAGTCAACTTATTGGCTGGTTCCCCGGTACCCTCGAAGACCCTCAGAGTTGATTGCGCACTCGTTAATCGGACATTCACTTTGACCCACGTTGTGCGTGAAGAAACACTTTTAAAATTAACACTTCGATAATAGGAAATAAAGAACTGCTCTTCCTCAATCACACTCGGCTAATTATGGTTATAATTCACCACTATCCAGAATGTGTAGAATGGTCAACTCGCGTCAAGACCTTGATTTTTTTGGCATTAGCCTAAATGATTTTTGTCGCTCACTAAATAATTGAAGATATTTTATATTACTCTATTTTGAGCAAAGTCTTTACTTGGCTTGACACATCTATTTCACTTCTATTTTATCTGTTTGTCTTTGCTTTCATATACCATCCTTTATTCTTACAATGTACATTTTCCAAAATTTCGTGTCACTTGGTTGTAAATTGGACGTAAGTCCGTTAATAAATAATAAATAAATAAATAGTAATAATTTAGTCAGATTCAAAAGCTTTCTTTGTTTCCGATTTACGGCGTACTTGCTACACTACCCAGCTTTGCACACTTCTTCAGAAATCTTTAACCTTATGAAGAATATGGTGTCGTGTCTAATATTTTGATGGAAATTCAAATGTAACCATCATCAAAACGGGCTAATCATCAACAATTAGTTTATTTTTGTCACTTGAAATACCTTGATCCCCGTTAATCGTTGATTCTAGATCTATATCAACTTTTGAACAAATTGTGATATGCAGAAAAGCATGATCGTTATGTTATTAAGTTTCTCAGCTAATCACAATTTGACATATAGCTTAAAAACGTAGCTAAATATACGGTAATCGTAAAATACAGCCCTACCAAAACTCTTCTAATTCTAAGGATGAGTTGTTTCAAAAAATTTGATGGATTCATCAAATATTTGAAGTTGATTTTCACGTTCTGTGTAGGTTCTATTCAAGTTCTGTTATTATATCGTGATAGAACAGCTGCTTCACAAAACTGAAATAATCACAGAACTTGAATAGAACTTGCACAGAACGTGAAAATTAACATCAAATATTTGATGAATCCATCAAATTTTTTGAAACAACCCGTCCTAAGTGACCTTTTATCACAAAGCACCTATTGTTTGAATAACCAAATATAGAACATAATACGAGTATAGTATACAATCTCAAAACACTTTCGAGTGCGCAAAACTCGGCCACCCGGACAAATCGGTAATTATAGCCGAGCACTAAATTGAAATCGGACATTAATTTGGATTTGTTTCTGAAGTCATAGAAAGACCCAAAACACATCGAGCATAATTACAGGGGCTATTTAAATCCACAAAAACACCATTATTATAAATAAAGACGACGCGATGGAGTAACGCTCAATGGTTCTTGGTATCCGTTATTTTTTTTATATGAATACGGCACAAGAGTCCCAACTGCTCGCGTCTGGAGCCAGTGAGACTATGGCATCCCCAATTGGGGTATATTGTGAAGCTGAAGGGGAGGGAAAGGTGATGGGGAAGAGGAAGGTGGGGAAGTAGTTGGCTATTCAGATCTAGTCACCAAACACGGCTAAAGCCATTTTAAGCAGCGTTTCAATTCTGAAAGGTGGTCTTACACCAGGGCAATACTGAGAGTATCTTCAACTCTGGAACATGCCGTAAATATACTATATATTATTTTAAATGAATTAACACAAATTTTGTGAAATAACACAAATTAATCAAATTAATTGCCAAGACGGGATTCGATCCCACAACCTTCTGATTGCGAGTAAAAAGCATTACCGTTAGACCACGCCGGCCGTCAATTGACGGCTACACCAAAACTAAACGCCGAAAACTACATTGATTTTACTAATTATTTTACTGAAATATCTGCCCCAAGTGCCCTATCCCTTAAATATACACTTCACAACAATGTATACATCTGTCCTTATGACACTGCAACGCTGTCAGGAGTGTTGCCTAAAGAAGGAGGAAGTGCAACACGGCGTAATAACCCAAAAAAATAATCACGATAAGATATAAACGTGTTGTGTGTACAGCCGTAATGTCCAATCATCTTCGAGGTAAGTAGGTATGAACCACGTTACTGGTAGGTTATGTACCCATCGTATTTAGTTTCCAGAGAGACGGTCTGTCCGACCGGAAAGCCGGCCGGGCCCGTAACGAGCCTCGGAGGAGATAATTGCCGATCGGGGAAGATAAATAAATAATTTAGGATGATGATAGGGCGGACCTCTCTCGGATGGGATGCTGTGAGGGGAGGCGGGGAGGGCGGGAGGAATGCGATGGTAGATGAGCACACCTCGTCGAAGAAGAGACTGTCTAACTGTGGTGCGATTTGCAATAAATTAAAACAATAATTTCAAAAAATATATTTTCATCGGTAGTTGAATAATAAGCCTTTATATGTAGATGAGTAGGTCTCCGTGATCGATAGGTAAGGCTCTTGATTGCGAATCCGGAAGCCGCAGGTTCAAATTCCGGCGTGCGTTAAGTAAATTTTATATTAATTATTTGTGTAGTTTTGTGGAGAGAATGGCCGAGCATCAAGCACCAAAGTACCTGCTAAACTCAAGACCGATAGGGCGAAGGAGCCTGGGAAAGCCAAGATTAAAATACAGCGACAACGTCCTCAAAGACAAATAAATCTACCTTGGAGAGAGCTGGCACAAAACCGAGATGAGTGGGGGAAGATTCTTGAGGAGGCCCAGCAGGGATTGTAGAGCCAAGAGTGATGATGATGATGACGTAGTTCCAGAGTGGAAGATATAATCTCAGTATTACCACAGAGACGTTGAAATGTTGCTTGAAATAGCATTTAGCCGTGTTTGGTGACCAGTTTTGAAAACCATGTACTTCCCCACTCTACTCTTTTCCATATCCTTCCTCTTCCCACTACCTTCAGCCTCACAACATTACCCAATTGGAGATGCCATAATCTCACTCCAGTCGGCTGGGAGTAATTGGGACTCTTGTGCGATAGTCACATCAAAAATGTAGATAGATACCTACCTAGAAAAGTAATCTTAGACATGACACGATATATATAACGTAGGAAACGATCACAAATTTTGTCATGGAGTTCATATTATAAAACATCGTATAAAAAGCTCCTATGTAAAAGATGTTAGGTAGTAATTTTTTAGGATCTGTGAGCTCTGGCGTCATGAAATCACAGATTCGTATGTCTGCAATTCCTAGCTTCAGCGGGCTAAGCCTTTACATCATGTGTGTAATGTAGTGAAAAAGCTTCTAAGTGATACCGTCATATATCAGCAGGGAAAGTTCCTCTATCGATGGCCGACAGGGATACCGAATAGATGGGTGCCGCCGGGACTGGCTCTGGCGAGTGAGTCCAGCAGTTTCAATTAGCCGCTAGAATAGACAGGCCGAGTGACTTGCAGCATTATTATTGTAAACATTACGTTAACTCAATAAACCAGTTTGTTAACTAATAGTGTTGAATGTAAATAGTTCCCAACATAACAATGAGTAATAGAGCTTAGAAAATTGCCATGCCAAAATTTAATGCCATATTATATATTTTATAATTTTAAATACAAATGACAAGCAAAACTGCTTAATAATTTTGATACTAGTAATATAATGATAAAAAGTAAATTTTTGCGATCAGAATCAACAAATTACTTTACATCGTAAAAAAACTAACCCGCATTATTATATTTTATTATTTTGATAGGCAATTTATTCTGACAACTCCACCCCCTTTCGGCCGAACAAATACGGCCGCGTACCGGGGGCGATAAATCAAACGGGTCCGAGGTCTGCCCGACCGACCCGGCGGCCGAGAGGTTAATGGTTTGAGGGTCCTATGGACCAGGAATCATGGACCAAGCAGGCAGGTAGGAGATGCGCGGTATTGGAGGGACCCTACATCTACATAGATATTTAGGAACACTTATCACCGTCAGAATCGATCACGGCGGTAACAGGCCGAATTGCGTTGCCTCTATCATCTGTACAGGTAACATAACAACCGCGTGGAAACGTGATCAAAGTTTAATATATTGAACATATCTTGTTTGTTTAACAATTATTATTGAAGTAAAATAACAAGATTTCTTTTTATGCGATACAAAAGGGCTGAAGACTTGAGGATGGATTTCATTTTTTGACAACGTTTGCAACTTTACTGATTGTATGAAGCAGCAAAATCTCTGAAAACTGGTGAGTTCTGGCATCATGAAATTTGATCAGGTTTTCTGTATAGTATTTCTTAGACAACCCATTTTTGTCAAAATAAGACAAGATGTAATACTGTATGTTCCAGTTTTTCAAGTGTTAATAATAATTTAAAAAAAAAAAAAAGTGCTGACAAAAAAAAGTAAGTATTTGGAGATGCTGTGCTTTCAAGTGTTATTAATAAAAATAAAAAAAAAATAAAAAAAAAGTGTTGATAATCGGGCGAAACCGGTTGTTTTTTACATTAACCTTACATAGGAGGCCATGAGGAAATTAGTTTCCCTCAGGGCCTGTTTATAATTGGAGATGCTGTGCTTTCAAGTGTTAATAATAAAATATAAAAATTAAAAAAAAAAAACAAAAAAGTGTTGACAATCGGGTGTTGAAACCGGTTGTTGTTTGCATTAACCTTCCACAGGAGGCCCTGAGGAAAATAATTTCCCTCAGGGCCTGTGTTATATTTGGAGATGCTGTGTGGAGGGTCTTTTTAAGGAGAGGAAGTTCTGAGAAGAAAATAGGTATGATGAATGGGTAGGAATCAAGGTCCATCCCTCCCATTGCAGTGCAAAACGATGGGTCGAGAAAAACCAGTTTGAGAGGACCAAAAACCAGCCTTTCCTAATCCGGCCCGCCACATAGCTGCTGGGTAGGCGCATCCGCCGCCAAGACCTGGGCACACCTCACCCGACGAACCCAATTGAGACACCAAACGTAGCGAACCACTTGGGGTGACCTACGAAAGATTTGTTGGTTATCCAGTAGTTCCCGGGATGACGGTACCCGTACCCGCCTCCCAAATTAGTAAAACTAACTCCTAACTTTATAATTAATACCTTATTTTCTGAAACAGGTAGCAAAAACTGTCCAATGGACCGCTCTGGGGTCTGTATTTTCTAGGTTGTCACTATTTTCTGTTAGTAAAAACAAAAACGGCGTTGTACAAATTATCCAATTATAACTGTTATTCTTTTTATTTCGTTAATATAACAGATTTCGAAAAAAAGGAGTGTTGAAAAAAGGGTAAAGTCAGATAATAAAGTTAGGATGGGTTGTTTCAAAAAATTTGACGAATTCGTCAAATATTTGGCGTTAATTTTCACGTTCTGTGTAAGTTCTATTCAATTTCTGTGATGATTTCAGTTTTATGTAGCAGCTGGCCTATGATGATAAAGTAACAGAACTCGAATAGAACTTACACAGAACGTGAAAATTAACTTCAAATATTTGATGAACTCATCAAATATTTTGAAACAACCCGTCCTTAGTAAATTTATTGAAAATCCTTAACACATTCTTGTTTTGAAATAATTTTATAGATATTAAACCTAGTTACAAAATGCGATGACTATTAAATAATGCGTGCATTAAGAGGAAACCGGGCGATGCTTTGCTCATACAAGCGTATTCAAATATTTTTAATACATTTATAGGTACTAATTTATATCTATACTGATATTATAAATGCGAAACTGCGTGTGTTTGTTTGTTACGCTTTCACGCATAAAACAATAAAACGATTTTAAAAATTCTTTCGCCAATAGAAAGCTAAATTATATGCGAGTACTATAGGCTGTATATAATGGTATGCTCGGGCGTTAGTATACAAACTAGACAATGCATTTTTAAAAAAGCTAAACGTACAGACATTATTTTCTTCTAATACCTACAGTTAGTAAAAAAATATTCAAAAACAGTCCACTTTTGGAGGAGAAAAATGGGGAATAGAAAACCTCGATTTTGATGATTTTATTTAGGTGTTATCAGCCTGAGGCGCAGATGTTTGTTTGGCTCAGTATTCGGGGGAGTAAGCAACAGTTTGGTAAAATATATATTGTTCAAATTTCTCGGTGACCTGGTTTCCTCTTAAAGAAAAAATCAAAGCGAAATTAAGATTCCTTTTATCTCAGCCGAAGTATTTAAGTACTTCGTTACTAATTAAAAGTTAAATGGAAGCTTTGAATAATTATTACACTGCGCAGTTTTGTTGGAGGTTGATTAATGATCGTATGGAGCACGGTTAAAGACATACCGCTGATAGTTCCGTTGTGACCTCTCCCTCTTTCTCAAAATTATTGATGCGTGTGAAAGAGAGGTTAATATTTCCATAGCTAAGCTGTACCAGGATACGATACGCCATGGATAAATAATGAGAATTGATATGGCTGATGTAATACTTGAAAATGTATTTAATTAAGTTTATGTATGTATTTAGAAAGTCAATTCTGGAAACTCTGCTTTTACTGATTAGGTTAGGTATTGTTTTGGTGTTAAGCTTTTGGTACTTTTATTAACAGATGCAGAAGCGAACAAAAGAAGTCCGGGAGGCGTATTTCCAAAACCTATACCGATTCAGTCGATGTAGGTTTTGGAAACATGCGTCAATTTTCATTATCAATATCAAAATTTAAATATTTAGAAATGAAATTATTAATTTCTAATATTGCAGTACTTTATATCATTTCAAAAGTTATAAATACAAGGGAATTCACTGTCATATATAAGTTTATAAATTTGTAATTTCTAAATACTTAGTAAATGTTTAAACATTATAGTTAAAAACTTTATTTTTTTAAATACTACATTTTCATTTATAAAACTGTAAATTTTCTCCGAAATGACCTGGAAAGAGTCTCAACCTTGCGATTTCTCATAAGAAACCATTCATTTTTCTGAATGCAATTATTAATTTTCTCCAAATCAAACTTAGTATAATCGCATCTTTGCGACTCTTTCAAGGACATAAAGAATCTATTCCTACGCTCAGAATGCAATTATTGATGTTCTCAATAGTTATTTGGACATAATCTCATTTCTTGTGTTATCTTTAATGGAACCTTTCATCTGTTAAGAATATTATGAACTAAAAATGCAATTTGCCTCTCCTGAAACGGGAATCCTTCCCAGTTGGATAGACAAAGCACCATTTTGTATTGTTTTGTTTTGAAATATGTATGTATATAAATATAAATAAATATAATATACCCTTTGGAAGGATTATTTTATCTAGATTTTAGAACAATTTTTGTTTTTGCAAAGTGATAAAAAATAACCAATATAGAGGTGTATTTAAAATGTAAATTGGAAATACGCGTCCGGGGCGCTATGGGAAGAAATGGGAAAATCAAGTTTAACTAATACTTTAGTCATGTCATCTATACAGTATGTATGAACATGAATCCCGGGTTACGAATAACCTGACAATATTTGAAAATCTTCTACTATAACCAGGGTAAGTGCAAAATATTGCTAGTGTCGTGATGGAGGACTTAGCCAGTCGAGGAATTGAAAACACGATGCCTGAGTGGGACCCAAAAGCGATGCAAATTCAGCAACTGACCAGTCATACAAACGTATTCCACAATTTCCTCTCCGGATTTTGAAACTAGCGCAAATATTTTTATATGCACGTTTTTTTTTTTTTTTTGATATGTTACTTCTTATAGGAGTTAGGACCCTCCAGAAATCGTTAAAATTGTCTGTTTTAAAAGCCGTCCACAGACCTTCAGTATACAAATTAGAAAACGTATTTTCGTAAAAAGCAAAACGTACAGACATAGAACGTTTTCTTCTAACACTGTTGGTAATTTTTTTTAATACAGCCAAGTTTTGGTGGAGAAAAAAAAGCTAGCAATTCTGTAAACAAACAGAGAAGGGAACATTGCATGATTTGTATTTGTCATTCGCAAGATGACTGAATAATGACTGAATCGAACTCATTTACGATAAATAAAATAATTATAATGTAGGTATGTATTAAATATAATAACTTTCGTAAATTATTAAAAAAATAATATTACGCATAGAAGCAACATCGAATAGAAATGTTGTAGCAACGCATATTAAGGTTTTTATTCAATTAACCGATTGCGGTTGCTGCCTTGTAATACAGCAAATGTCGATTATTTTTTGTTAGGAAATTTAAATTGGCTAGATTTTCTAAGTGTTTTTGCTTTGGTTCGTCAGTACCTACCTATGTAGTTTCATGACTGATTCTGCAGCATATAAATAGAAATAGTATTAATATGGCTCGACCAAATGCAATGGTACTGTGTATTTTCACCAATAATTGAAGTGACTGTGAAGAATGTAACGATATCCACATGTATAATAATATATTTGATGTAGGTGTAGATGAAATAGAAATATTTAACTAACTACTAACTAACTGACCATCACGCCATTTCCCGCAGGGGTAGGCAGAGAGGAAGAACCGCCAAACAATTTGGTCTTGGCACACACTCCTTGCCTCATTCACATTCATACATCGTCTCATACATACTCTTCTATTATTCTGACTCTTGACATGGCCCGGCTCAAGTATCTGATTCACTTGATGGTGCCATGTCTTCCTCGGGCGTCCCCAACTTTTTCTACCATTCACATTTGCGTCACATATTCTTCGTACACTACTTTCTTCGTACACTTGCTCTACATGTCCAAACATTCTAAGGGTCATTTTCTTAATCATTTCACTAAGTTTATAACAGCTTTGCATTCTTTGAGGATTTCCACATTTCTCACACGATCATACATAGTTTTACCACACAAGCGCCTCAGTGAGCTCATTTCAATAGCATTCAGTTTACTTTCATCCTTCCTCTGCCAGTTCCATGCCTCACTGCAATACATCAGCGTAAGTACCAGCATTCCGTTGTGGACAGAAATATTTGGTAGATATAGATGGTGGTAGTAAACGTTTGCCCATTTATTGCGTGGCGGGCCGGATCGGGAGAGACTGGTTGAGGGAGACCTTTTGGCCACTCCAGCCGGACTCTCTCGACCCATCACCTTGCACCGCAGTGGGAGGAATGGATTTATACGTCCAACACTCCTGGACACAATAGCCCCCTTCATTCCTTTTTCCTTTCCAGAACTTTCTCTCTTTCCTTTCCCTAAAAATATCATCCACACAGCATCCCCTAAGATGAATAAGGCCCCGAGCGAAATGTTTTGCTCAAAAGAGCTATTCTCTATCTTTTGTGAGATCGAGATAGATCTCAGGCGAGATCTCCTGTCAGATTTGTGTGATTTTTTACGGCTGTTAAATGAATAAATAATCATGCATACTTGCAGGAATTCGTATTTAATAAGACCTAAACTAAAATACGTGACAGTTCACAGCTGAAATTCTGACATCGGCCATAGAAAAAGCAAATAACGGACGTAGAAAATCACACAAATCTGACAGGAGATCTCGCCTGAGATCTATCTCGATCCAACAAAAGATAGAGAATAGCTCTTCAGGGCTTCCTGTGTGGAGTGTAAAAAAATGACGCTCATATAGCATTCCCCAAAGATTAGAGCATTTGGGTGGTAGCAGTATCAGATGACAAAAAACGAATGATCCTATTTATGTCCTCTTCTCGTGTTTGTTTCTCGTGTTTCTCTCAAACAAGAGAAGCAAAACCACAAAACCTTAGACGGGGCTTTCCAAACTCTTAATGTCATGCGGTCACTCAAGCCCAGCAGTAGATATTATTCGAAGTGACATGGAAAACCGAAAAGTAAATGTACCTATTATAAGCACCAACCACAGTCTTACTTATAATAATAACTAGCTTTTCCCCGCGGCTTCGCTCGCATGGTATTACGTAAATTACTGTAGCGCTTGCGCTTATCAATTATCTCCCCCCCCCCCCCACCCCACCCCCATTCCCTTACATTCAGTTTTCAAACATCTCGCCTACCACCTAAATTTCATAATGCTTATAGCTCAAAGAAAAAAAGAATTACTTTTCAAATTTTGTTCATTGGTTCGGAATTTATGCGCTTACAAACATTTCGGGTGTTTATTTTGATTTAAATATTTGGAAGTTCGTTAAATAATTAAAAAAATACTCTATTTATCATTCAGTCTTAATAATCGTTACGAATTATATTTTTAATATAGGAACTCTCATCTGACATTTATTCCAAGCTTGTCCAAAAAAAAACGAATTCTAATATTTGAATTTCCTGCAGTAGTAGCTGACCAGTAGACTGAGTACCTACCAGCATAGAGCCCAAAAATATATCAACATTGTTTCCATAGAAAAGATTTTTTTCTGACGTTAGCTAAAACTCGCTTTTGTTAGCGACAGAAAACGTATAAAAAATATAATATATTAATATTTATAATTTCATAACGCCAGAGCTTACCATCATATACAACCTGTAGTCTGCGCATATAATTTAGCTTTATATTGGTGAAAAAATTATTAAAGTCTTTATATTGTGTTATGCGTGAAAAGGTCATAAACAAACTCGAGCAGTTTCGCATTTATAATATTAGTATGGATATAAATCTTTATTCAATGAAATTTGGAACATTATAACTAAGAAAAAACATGTTCAGTGTAGTTTACAATAGATTACATCAGTACAAAAAGTTTACAAGTAGAAAGTAATATTAATATACATATGAACAGTAGGTTAAAGATAGATTAAACAATACAAATTTATAGTTATATAGTTGAAGATTCTTATAATCTGCATTTGTATTAATAATATAATGGTTACTTTAATGATAAGCTCTAATAATACCAACCAATACATTGGTATCGTTAGTAATTGCGGATTTGGTTGAGTGCACCGATAAGGCCCTATCATTGCTTTTAATCCAAATGTTTATGTTTTCTTTGAAATTTTTTGTGAGTCGCATTTTTTTATTAAGTCTGGAAGAATATTGTAAAGTCTTGTTGCAAAAACTTCGATTTTTTAGTAACATTTTGAATAAAGACAGGTGTACAAACTGTATTTTGCATTCTTACTAATGAAAAAATGTCTTTAACTGTGCTGCGAAAGAGCCGGCAACGTCGCATTTTGGCAGATTGACGCGCGCTAATCTCATCTCAAAAAAGTGGGAATATTTCTGACATATTATTTTTTAATTGACTGATCCGGCATGAATTTAAAGGCCATGTCGGGGGTCAGAATACTAGAAGAGAATGTATGAGTGTGAATGAGGCAAAAAGTGTGTGCCAAGACCGATTGTTTGGCGGTCCGTCCTCTCTGCTTACCCTTGCGGGAAACGGCGTGATGTTAGTTAGTTTCTACTCAATGTTATTTTATATTAAAAATTCATAATGGTAGGTCTACAAAGACAGGAGACACCATTTTTTGAAAAAAAAAAATATTTCCGCTCTCCTGAACATTTAACATTTTGTCTTTTACAGCAGTGGTCCCCAACCCCCGGTCCGCGAATCGGTACCGGTCCGTGGATCAAATGGTAGCGGGCCGCCTAAGGCAATGCTTAAAAATAAAAATTACGTAAAAAAATCGAACATACCCAATAAAAAATTAAATAATTATCGACAAAAAATTATTATTCAGTTGAGAATCCCTTCACGCCAAGATGCCGTCGACACAATACATTCGAAGTAAAAAAACACGACTGGGCTTCCATCGTGCGCACTCGAATTGGTGAATTTATTCCCGCTTTTCAACAATATACTTCTATTGCGACCTTATTATTACGTTTATAATTATTTTAATAAATTCGTAAATGTATAATGTAGGATTTTGCAATTTCCATGATGATATGTTATGAGTCTGAAGCGAGCGGGAGGGAAATGAGATGGGGTGAGGAAGGACCTTCACACAAGTAATCAGATACATATGTATTATTATATCTCTGGCATAGGTTAGGCAACATAATGCTAACTAAAATATTAATTGATTCAGCGTGTAATGTTAAAGTTTTGGAAGCGTTGCTCTGGGAACAGGTAGATCTCCCGCCTGCCAATTATGATTGTGTATTAACGACCAGAACAGTAAATCCGAGCTCCACTATAATGTGCTGTGACCTCAGTTTGTTGTTCCGTACATATTACCTGAGGCTGTTGTCTTTTGTGTTGCGAAAACGGATAGCTCCACTATCATTTTTGCCTCAGTACTTAAATTTAAATTTCTATCTTTGTCTTGGATTCACGACTTTGTATCCACTTAGCTAAGTATAAGTTTGTAGAGCTCAAAAGTTCTTTATTTTAGCACTAGCGAGTTCCCGGCATGCGTTGCAATGCGAATTAATAAAAAAATTGTTTCTTCCTGCGTGTCCTTTCCCGTTCGTCCGGTTCCTCTTCCACCTCCCTTTTTTCCGCTCCCCCATCCCGCAAACCCCCCTCCCGCGTTCCACCTCTCTCCCCCGCATTCCATACATTCAGTCCCGGTACATTCAGTTTTCAAACAGCTCTTGTGCCACCTATTACAATTTTTTTTATAGAAATGTCCATTTTTCATACATTACAAACATACGTTTTTTTTATATTTTGTAAGAACAATCAATCAACCTTGGTACATAACCATAGGTACCTATTGAAAATACCTATAATTCTTGATTAGATTCAAAATATTCGATTTGGTTGAGTATCATAGGTGAGTACTTCAAATAAATTCATTAATTTAGGACGGGTTGTTTCAAAAAATTTGATGGATTCATCAAATATTTGAAGTTGATTTTCACGTTCTGTGTAAGTTCTATTCAAGTTCTGTGAATATTTCAGTTTTGTGAAGCAACTGTCCTATAACGATGTAATAACAGAACTTGAATAGAACTTACACAGAACGTGAAAATCAACTTCAAATATTTGATGAATCCATCAAATTTTTTGAAACAACCCGTCCTTAAAGTTTATTCGAAAATTGAATTTTTATTGGTTTGCAAAATGTCATTCTCAAAAAGTGACATGATTGACTGTTTCGTAGGAGTTTTTGTAACGATTAAAAAATTGAGTATTTTCATGTGGTTTTAATAATCCAGAAACCTTCGCGAGGGTGGAAAAATGATATTTTGAAAGTTTCAAACATTTCCTATGCTTAGAAAAAACGATTAAAAAAATAATTTATTTATTTATTTATATATAAGTTGTACATTTATTTATAACAATTACAGGCAATATAGCATAAGACATATAAATATTAATGTGTTATATTATATACTAGTTGGTACCTGGCATGCGTTGCTATGCCATTTAATAAAGAAATTGTTTCTCCCTGCGTGTCCTTTCCCATTCGTCCCGTTCCCCTTCCTCTCCCGCATCCCCTTCCCCTCATGCGTTCCCACATCGCCTCCTCCACCATCCCTCTCCCCACTCCACTCCCCCCCTTGAGTTCCCCTCCCGCATTTTACATACATTCATTCCCGGTACATTCAGTTTTCAAAAGTTATGCGCGTACCAACACTTCGGAGATTTTCATTTATATAGATAGATAGATATTAACTACGACGCCTGAAATAAAATTTCCGGCAAATATATCAACATAGTTACCGAGACAACGATTTGTTCTGATTTACGTCTGTCGTTATCAATAACTCGCTTTTGTAAGAGATAATAAACGTATAATAAATATAACACATTAATATTTATATGTTCACAACGCCAGAGCTTACCATTATATACAGCCTATTTTACTTGCATATAATGTAGCTTTCTACTTGTGAAAGAATTTTTAAAATCGGTTTAGTGGTTTAGGCGTGAAAGTGTAACAAACAAATACACGAACTTTCGCATTTATAATATTAGTATAGAAGAGAAAATTGGAAACATACTTTTTTGGACACGAGGTCCGCCACAACTATTCACAAGAACGACTAGTTTAAATTATTACCATGAATTTTTAATTGGATTGAATTAAAACTTTAAACAGAGCGCTTTTAATCTAAAATCAATTTGTCCTAAAAAAACTCGTTGCTAGGAATTTAGCGAGCAAAAAACTTGTAGATTTATCTGATGATAACGATCTTTCCGACGATTGATTCAATTTGACCGGCCTGTCAGTACCGGGGTGATTTAGTAAAACAAATAAGGCTGCCCCCGGGCGATCTTGTTCGGGACCGGCCCCCCACCTGACGCCGCATTGCTCACCAATCAAACAAGCAACCAATCCAACAACCAACCACATTGAGTTGCATAGCTGAAGCCTCAATTACATTAAGGCCCTGTATCCGAGCACGAAAAGAAGAAGATGGTGGGATATGTAATTACGAATGTTGGAGATAGCGTGCTAATATTTCAAACGATAAAATTGAAGCGAAAAGTGTGAAAATGTTTAATAAAACACGACTCGTTTAGAATAGAGCAAAAATCTCGTGGGGTTGTCTAAAACAACGTTCAAATAAACACTGAATTTTTTCATGCATATAACTTGTTAAATAATAGAGACAGGCTTGAAAATAAAAATTTTCGGAGCATACTTTGCGATTTTTTTCTATCGAGGGAATTTCATATAATTTGCGTTTCGGCGTGGAGATTGTATAGATATTATCTTCAAAAATAACATATATATTTTTAAGAGCTTATAAACTTCAAATGTTCAAGGGAGATATGCAAGAAATCGGTAGAAATTCGGGTAGCGGCGGCTTAAGCTCGGGAATCGGCGAGTGAGATTGTCATGATGATACACAAAACTGCCCACTCGCTCAGTAGCAACAGTAGCAGCTGAAATAACGACTCCCGCGCCATACGACTCTGTCGACATTTTATAGGAAACTAACAGCTCGTAGCTAGCGCCGCACGCTAGCCAATAATGACTTCCGTCCGAACTAATTCTGACGGACGAAATCAGCTGTTGGTGGGCCGCCATCTTTAGGCAAACACCAGCGAGTAACGAGAAAAGTTGACCACCTTTCAACTTTTTTCTTAGATTGTCCACAATCTGCTAATTAGCAAGTAATACGATGACACTGAGCGAGTTTACTAACAGATAGTTGATTTCCCAGATAGTACCTTGTAAACTCGCTCTTTGTCATCGAGACTTTACCACGTTTTGGGTCGTGCTCTACAAAGCTGATTAGGACAAGACATTCTTAGGATTGTGTGTATTGGTGCATATACATTATGTGTGTGTCCTTGAAAAGCGTCACTGAGAAACAGCTTTATGTCTTATGCTTACTTCCTCCTTACTGTTTTGAGCGAAAAAGATGTGTACATCCAATATTCTTCTAATTCAACTTTTTTTCTACCGAAAACAAGTTTGAAACATGCTCAGTGGCTAGTTGAGAAAACGCGTATGGGTTCCACCCAGGCGTCGCGTGTTCGATTCCCAGATTACAATAACTTGACAATATTTGAAAATCTCCTATTTCCACCACAGTAAGCAGAAAATTTTGCATGTGTTGTGATGGAGGACTAAGCATTTCCACACGCGGTCTTGCGCACGACAACTCACCAAATATTCATAGCAATCGGATGAAAAGTAAAAGAAATAATTTTATAATTCCAGAGCTCACCACTATATATAGCAACCGTCGCGGGCGTGCGCCCAACAACTCAGCAAAGTTTCATCGCAATCGGATGAATGGTTTAAGGACCGCATAAGGGAAAAACAAAGAAACATTCAATTTTATACATTAAGTTTTATATTTGGAGAAAAGAAAAAACTAACTTATTGTGAAATCACATCAGCAGAATGCGTCTGCTCATTAAATAATAATATATATAAGGTTTTTAGATACATAAAAAATCACATGTAGGATTACGAAAGATTTTTTAAATATTTATATTGAGGGATCAGTAGGATTTATCGGTCCAGTTAAGAGTTTTATCGAGTTTTATCCCTCTGATATGAAAATATCTGGAGTCGGTGAAGTTTTTTCCCATATGGTCTCTGGTAGGTTGACGTGTTGTTCTTGTACAGTTTTATTTATTATACAATGCAATTACATCGCGTGGATTGAATAGATGATCATTTGTGGAAAAGTGTGTGGAAGGGTTAAGTTTTTCCTATGGGGAAGATTTAACCCGGACATAAAGTCTAGAGACAAATAAAAAGGTTTTTTTATGAACTGTATAAAATTTTGAAAAGGTTTATTATTATTAGTAAGGCTGGAATGTAAGTATATGGAATGGTTTTTGCTACAGAAAATATGTATTAACCCCATAAATGCTTTTTTTATAACGTCGAAAAATCAACAATTTTTTTTTATGAAAATTAATGAAAAATAGCATATAATAGCAATTACACGATGCTTTTTTTAAGTCAGCATTTTATTTATTTTTTAAGAAAGAAACATTCACGGGTTACGAATAAACTGACAATATTTGAAAATCTCCTACCACCACCACATTAAGCGGAAAATGTTGTCTGTGTCGTGATGGAAAACTTAGCCAGCCGAGGAATCGAACACGCGACGCCTGGATGGGACCCAAACGCGATGCCAACTCTGCCACTGACCGGTCAATATAAATCTTAAAACATTTCAACTTCCATGAAGGCGTATTTCTATTTCTGCATTATGTAGAATGTACACAATGTTATTATTTGTAGTAAAATTTAACAGCCCTAGTACATGACTCAACTATGAGTCAACAGAACTGATAATGACGAATATATTAATTTGTAGAAAACATATTATTTAAGATTTAGACAGCGCCAACATTAAATTCCTACAACCTACTGAGAGACGCAAAACACACATTCCATACGAAAGGCTTCCAGCACGATTTCTCTAAATATTATTTTCGAGTCGCCGAGACTCCCATATTTACTTTAGTGAAAACCACTCGCAGTTGGTATTTAAGGTAGTTGCTTACCTGTTTGGAATTATGTAAAGTCGTCGCTAATTAACGACACCTGATATCGGCGCGCAAACACATAAACTCAAATGTTTACGGACTATTTTAAAAAGCTGAGGTTTCGGACAAATTGCCCGGGCATTAAAGTTTAGTGGACTTTTATGTACAAGCTGGCCGAGGACATCCTGTCTTAATTTTTATACGATTATGGGATTCCAGCAAACTTTACCAACAATTATTTTAAAAGCATTTATGCTGAATATATAAAATAATAATAAATATTTAAATGTTTAGCTTTCTTAGAATAAAAAAAACCTTAGGGAATCATCTAAATAAATAAATAACAGCAGTTTATTAATATATTTTTTTTAAACAGTATAAATCTCTTGTTGAAAAGGGAGTCAAAGTCGGTACCCGATGTGGGTATCGAACTACGTTCATCCTTTATTCACATGCTAGCTGAATATCCCAATCAACAGGCTATCAACCATGACTGGTAACCGCTGGTAATTCCGCTGTGACCTTTTTCTCTCTCCTCATAAACGAAGCAACAAAAAGAGAGGTTACGATTTGCAATAGAGCTCTCGACGGTAATCAAATATAATAACATAACATGAGATGCGTTACGAATGCCACGCAACCGGGAGTACTCCTGTCCCGGAGCGACCGATAAAACAGGAAGCACTGATTTGTTAGGACTTGGAACAAGTGCTCCGATGATGGAAAGGAGTTTGGAGTATAATCAGCCGGTACACGAGACAACCTACAGTCAATATGGGAATGTCAGACAGACAGGGATAGTTTTTTTCTCTTTCTTTTACGCCTTTTCTCACTTATGCACTGGAGCGACAGCGCAATTTATAACTTTTTCTCCGATTGCTCGAGAATTTTTGGTGGCTTTTTTTTCGCGCACATTAAAAAAATCATAACTCCGAATTTTAATATAGAGACATACAAACTGATTATAGTTCTATATAGCCAATGAATCCATCTATCTTTTGTCGATTATCACATATTCGTAGGATTTATAAAAAAAAAAATACTATAAAATCGTAAACTTCTACTTAATTACTTACAAATAAGGGAAAATTTGCCAAAATTGGCAGCAAAGCAATCCGAGGTATTTTAAATCCCGCCATATTGTGACAAAAAGCGCTCCAGTGGTTAGTTTATTCGTGCTTCTAAAAAGATGTGAAAAGAGTAGATGATGCGTCCATTGAATTTATAATAATAAAAATAACTCATAGTTATGATCATTTGATGTCATAAAAGAATTATTCATCGCAAATGTTCTCACTACTGATGAGATTTGTGCGAAATATAAAAGTCATAAGTGCATCGTATTATGCAAATTTTAACGCACACTAAATTTACAAAGCTCGTAAAGATGAAATATTTGTCACGCCCGCGCCGCGCCGGGTCCTCGGACTGCTGGTAATCGAGACGGGCTCATCTTAATTCAAGCAATATAATGATAATTACCTTATCACGGACCGCGAGCCTGGATGATTACAAACAAGTTTTGTCGCGAAGGTATTCAGAAATAATGTGATGATTTTCAGGCAGAGCGTGAGAAATTTTGACGACACTTAAAGATTTAAACAAGCCAGCCCATGTTTTATTTTTGGGGTGTTATGCCGTGTAACGCTATCTCCTTCTTTAATGCCAGGTTTAATTTATACTGTATAACTAGTACGTAGATGATTGGACCTGACAACAAGATATCGAATCTACATACGTAAACACACACTTCGCCACAATCTTAGGTAATTTTAGGTAACAGTTTTTCCTACCGGGTAAACACGAAGCCTGTAAGTCTATAATAATAATAATAATTGGATAATTTGTAGCGCGCCGTTTTTGTGAAGTATCACCTCAAGGGCGCTTTACAATTTATTATGAATTCTTAGGCTCTATTTAATTTAATTTTTTACAAATAGATACAGAAACATACTTACCTGGCAGGTCCCTTCCGATAAACATACTTTATTAGAAAGTTTATGCTTGGAGGAGATACGACTTTGCACGTGGAGGACGTTATATTTAAAACACTGGACATTGCATGATTTTACATTTGCTACCCTCATCACTGATGGTTTTTCATTTATAAGAAGATTGCCAAAGTTGAGTAAATATTTATTTTGAAAGACTAGAGAATTTAGGACTCTTTAGGACTAGAGATTTCCTTGAAATGAACTTTACAATAGCTTAAAGTAAAAATTTGCTTATACAGTTAGTTATTTACAATGTTGCGGGCAGTGAATGTGAATACCATAATAGCCAGGTAACATTTTGAATACCCACTGAGGAAAAATTGCGAGGAGTATACGACGCCGTTCGATTTGTATAAAGAAAAGTAGCTTTAAATTCAGTAATTTAAAAGATTCCCACTAAGAATACAGTAAATAAAAAAAAATTCAATCTTCGATTATAAATCTGGACACTTTTTTTTTATTTTTTTTTTTATATGAAATACCGCACAAGAGTCCCAACTGCTCCCGTCTGGAGCTAGTGAGACTATGGCATCCCCAATTGGGGTATGTTGTGAGGCTGAAGGTAGTGAGGAGGGGAAGGAGATAGGGAAGAGGAAGGTGGGGAAGTACCTGGCTATTCAGATCTGGTCACTAAACACGGCTAAAGCCATTTCAAGCAACGTTTCAATTCTGAATGGTGGTCTTACACCAGGGCGATACTGAAAGTATCTTCCACTCTGGAACGTGCCGCAAATATACTATATATTATTTTAAATGAATAAATTGTGAAATAACACAAATTAATCAAATAAAATTTATTTGCGCACGCCGGGTTCGAACCCGCGACCTTCGGATTGTGAGTCGAGAGTCTTGCCTCGGGACCACGGAGGCCGTCAAATAATGTCACTGTAATGTTGTCCGAAATGTTGGCTACTCTGGATCGTGAAAATCCCAAATCATATCATACCTTTGAAGCCAATTTCACCGTAAAAAAGTGTCAATGTAAGTATTAAATAAGTACCAAAACTTTTGTAATAATTTTTGGAGGCATTTTTGTGAAATATCGCTTCAAGAGGCAGCAAAACTTGTTTGGTAAAACTACAGAATATTTTGGATTAACGATAATATAATATCTAGTGGCGATGCCTCCGCCGGGGTAGATAAGTATGTCGATCTGTATGTATTGGGTTTTAAACACTAACCCTAAATATATAAACATTGGTTGAAGCTTTTTACAGCACTTAAATTAGAATTTTATGCAAAAAAAACAACATATTTCGATGGGAAAAAAAATTTCCAATTTGAGGTTCACAGCGGCGAGTAGTCATTCTCGGGCCGGGGTGCATTCCTCGTTAGGGCCCAACGGGGCTCGGGCCCGGCCTTTGAGCCCCCCGCGGCAAGCAACAGGTGGGGCTGGCGGGACTAATGGATATAATTGTCTCCAAGAATACACTTTTATTATTATTGTCACCAAATGTGACATTTTAACTGGACGATCCGGTGATATTGGCCGTGAATGAATCGGCAAATCCGACAAATAATATTTTGTAAAATATTTATGTAATAATATTCTTCATACTAGTGTTTACCCGCGGCTTCGCTCGCATGATATTAGAAGGAAATTACTGTAGCGATTGCATTCATCAATTATCCCCCCCTCCCCCCTCCCCCCTCTGGCATTCCACACATTCATTCCCGGTATATTCAATTTTGAAACAGCTCGCGTGAAACCTAAATTTGATAATGCCAGAGCTCAAAGAAAAAGAATTATCCAATAAATTTGGTGCAGTCATTAAGAAGTTATTCGCGTACAAACATTTCGGAGTTTCATTTTTATTTAAATATATCAACATCGTTTCCACGGTAACGATTTGTTTTCTGACGTTAGCAATAACTCGCTTTTGTTAGCGACAGAAAACGTATAATAAATAAAATATATTTATAATTTAATAATGCCAGAGCTTACCATTATATACAGCTTATATTACTCGCATATAACTTAGCTTTCTATTTTTGAAAGATTTTATAAAATAGTTTTATTGATTTATACGTGAAAGCGTAACAAACAAACACACGCAGTTTTGGATTTATATTACAATATATTTTTTTTAAATGTCTGCCAAAAAAAAATCATTTGATATATTTCGAATATCTACAATCTCCCGGTCGCGGTGTCAAAGCTCCTAGAACTCTTACATAAATAATATTTCAAGCGAAGACAAGCAATGTAATACTAATGGTGGTTCGCAGCTGGCTCTGAGGGTCGGGAAGACGGGATTGATGGCAAGAACGCGTCAAGATAATCATCTGACGGAGCCTAATGTTGTTTCCAATACCAGACGGGCCGAGGGGCCAGAATGCGCCCGTTAATCATAACTATTCATAACTAAATATCCATCAGTATTTATCTAAACGTTTCCATCAAAAAATGAGTATGAAAAAAAAACAAAAAGCAAAAGGCGGTACGTGGTGACAAAAGCTCTCCAGAAAGATGGGATGGATGAAAGCTTTCGTTTACGAAAAGCTAAGTAAAAAAATCTGCCTCAGCGGAAGACTTAGAATGTAAATTCAATATCACTATATAAATTGAATACTCTAAAAATACATACATTAGAAGACAGACGTAAAATAAACGACTTAACATTATTATTCAAAATACTGAGTCAGTGGCGAAAGTGATTTCGTTTGTTTGTTACGCTTTCACGCCTATGCTACTAAAACGATTTTAAAAACTCTTTCACCAATAGAAAGCTACATTATCAGCGAGTAACATAGGCTGTATATAATGGTAAGCTCTGGCGTTATGAAATTTGCATAAATGAAAATGTGTGTATTTCTATATTATATATATTTTAGAGGCAAATGAAAACGTCATCTTCAAATTCCATAATTTATTTGTGTTGCTTAGATACTACATCACTGGATTGCAAGTCGATATTAATAATATGTAAAATGTAAACTGTCAATCCGACTCACAACACGAAATAATAATTGGATGGAATAAACCTTCCGCCACGGCTTAGGTTAGGTTCAAGGTACATTATACATTCAAATTGTGAGGAGATCAATTGGAGCGGTGGCGGTATCGGCCATCATGCATACATACATATACACACACCTACTGCGTCTCTACATCCACGGCTTCCCTGTCAGATGTCCAACTGGCCATCACCCTTGGCACCAGTGTTGCCATGTGCTTGGTTTCTACCATGTTTTCATGATTTTTTTTCTACCTCCACAATTATCAAAATTATCATTATCAAAAAGCATGGTTTTTACCGGTTAACAAAAGTGTAATAATATGTTTGATATGGGATGGAAATGTTGATCCATTGATCTAATTTAACTTTGTCAATAAGTAATTGTCTATTGATCTAATTTAACATTGTCAATAAGTAAAAAGAAATTAATATACAAATCATGAAGGTAATTTTAATTAGGTACCTACACCAGCTACGTAAAATGAAAAAAAAATTACGGGAATTTTTTCTCCCTCATCCCAATGACCCGATTTTTTTTTCAAAAAGTCGTTAATTCTAATACAGTGGTTCCCAAACTCTTTTGGCCCACGGACCCCTTTCCCAAACTCTTAGTATATTATATTGATTAGCATTAGTAACTTAACATAACTTCCGTATGAATACACACACTTCCGTATGTGTCACAATTTTTTTATTTTATATTAAACTTTGCGCGGACCCCCTGACGTTGTTCAGGGACTCCCAACTCAATTTTAATTTTCCACGGACCCCCTGAATGATCCTGGAGACCCCTGGGGGTCCGTACGAACGACTTTGGGAACCACTGTTCTAATAAGTAGGTACTACAAAATGTGAAAATGCTCTTTCATAAAAAAAAAATTATTTATACGGAGTTTTTTTTTCAAAAACATTATTTTATTCCTACTATTCAAAGGAAAATTTAAAAATAATTGTTTTAATAAAGCATTACAGATTCTTTACTCAGATACCGTTATTTTATTATTTATATTCTCAATTTAAAAAAAACTTAACAAAAAGTCATGGTTTATAACATAGTTTTTTTAACCTTGAAAACATGGTAAAACTTGGTTTTTTATTCCCTGAAGCATGGTTTTTCATTTTTCAGACATGGCAACACCGCTCGGCACTCACACCAACAAGCTACAGGCAGGCAACATGATAAATCATGTTTTAAACCGATTTCCAATTAATATTTGATTTGTTGATTTATTGTTAGCTATTTTACTAAAACGTGTGTGGTTTCCGAGCGCGGAGATTGCCTCACCTCCACATCATGTAGCCAAGAATATAACATTTAATACACATTCAATTCTGTCGTTAGATCGGGCGAAGAGTTTATTGGGTCCATAAATCTTGACAAAGATGATCTGATGAAAAATTAAGTCAGTATTTTATACAACTACGCAAAGTACACGCCTACGTCTTGGAAGTTTTACGTTAATTTATAAATATGGTGAAGCTTTTGATGCTGTTGTAGGTCCATCGTCCTCAGTTGACTTCATCACAGTACTCACAGTGATGCATAACTTACATACAGCGTGTTTCGTTTAGACTTATATTAAACTAAAAACAATAACGTAACACTTACAATTATTTACATTTTTTTACAATTCGTTCAAGTATTTAACGAGTTCAAAGCCAAAACGCGTTATTCTTCAGAGATCAATGTGTCTCCCTTACTATCACAGGGAGAAATATGTTTTTTTACGTGAACTCCACACAAGAGGCCCTGAGGAAAATAATTTCACTATGTGCCTATGTTATTTTTGGGAATGCTGTGTGTAGGGTTTTTAAGGAAAGGAAGGAGAGGAGAGTTCTGGGAAGGAAAAGGTTTAAGGGGTGGATAGGAATCTGGGGTATCCTGGTCATCCGCCTCCAAGACCTAGAGAAACCTCACCCCATGAACCCGGATGAACGGAGTTAGAAGGAGAAAACATCACGCTTTATATTCAAATCAATAAGTTAACCACAAAGTAAGTAAAATGTACGCCTTTATTAACCAAAGTTTCGGATCGCAATATGAAAAAAATTATGAAACTTTGGGAATTTTTAATATTTTTACAATTATATAAATATTTTTTACAATTATTTAAATATTTTTACAATTATTTAAATATTTTTACAATTATTTAAATATTTTTACAATTATTTAAATATTTTTACGTGGAACGAGAAAAAGTGAGGTGACGATAATTTATAGTCTAATAAATCAGTAATTTTAGTTACAAAAACGTACCTAATGTAAGCCATTTTCAAAACTTACATGTAAAATTTTTGTATTTCAAAAATTATATGTTTATTTCGATGTATAACATTTGAAAGCGTATTTCAAAAACAGTTTTTGGTTTTCGGATACGTTCAGAAATATTCCATTGATTGCAAAGCTGAAATATTTTGACCCTCTGACTATATATGGTGGAGGCCTGAGGAGTAAGAGGATTCATTTTACTCTATGTGTCTTTGAACTTGTCATGTCTTTTGCAGTCACTGAAGATTACGTATTTGCGAAGATAACGAGTCAAGATCGTTTGACTTGGTAATTAAGGGAAACAGCTAAGCTCAGAATAGAACGATCTTGCTTTACTCACATTACAAGAGTTTTGCAAAATGCAATGCAGCATAAGAAATGTTAAATAAAATGTGTCTGAAGTAAGTAGGAACTTATTTATAGTCAAACAGATACCAAGTGCACTCCCAAAATTTCAAACGGGGAAGAACGTTCTTCCCCGTTTGAGATTTTGGGAGTGCACTTGGTATCTGTTTGACTATAGTACAGTTTGTCAAATAAGAGTAGAAAACGTAGGAGGGCGCCACTGTTATTCAAATGTCAATATTAAAAATACGGTGAAAATACATGGTGAAAAAGTAAAGTTGGGTAACCTACATTTTTATTAAAAAAAGGCAATGTAATATATATAGATACCCATCG
Source organism: Glyphotaelius pellucidus (assembly GCA_936435175.1). Taxonomy (NCBI): domain Eukaryota; kingdom Metazoa; phylum Arthropoda; class Insecta; order Trichoptera; family Limnephilidae; genus Glyphotaelius; species Glyphotaelius pellucidus. The sequence continues at coordinate 5,853,057 of OW386537.1, read as the reverse complement.
ATCTCAAAATTAGAATTGCACATATGTGTAATATTATTATACCTTTGCAATTTTGTGTTATTGTAATTAAGAATAACGATATTGTAATAAAATGAAAAGCACAGTTTAGAAATTGCTCACATTTATTTAATAATAGCTTAAGTACTTGGCGTTGCCCGAGCTTTAGATCATGTCTCTAATTTTAGATCTGAATATATTTAAGTCATTCAGATCTAAAAGTAGTTTAACTAAACTCACCATTTACGATTCTTCCTTTCTACCTGCTGTTAAATTCAAATGTATGTTAAATTAAATGGAAGCCAATCACATTGAAAAACACCATTTAATCGAATTTATTTCATTAAGTAGGTACCTAAACATTTAAATTTTTTTTCTTTAAGAACAACGGACGGCCGGCGTAGTCCAGCGTTAAGGCCCTAGACTCGCAATCCGAAGGTCGCGGGATCGAAACCCGGCGTGGTAAATAAATTTTATTTGACTAATTTGTGTTATTTCACAATTTATTAATTTCAAATAATGTATAGTACATATGCGGCACGTTCCAGAGTGGAAGATATTATCAGTATCGGCCTGGTGTAAGACCACCATTCAGAATTGAAACGTTGCTTGAAATGACTTTAGCCGTGTTTAGCGACCAGATCTGAATAGCCAGGTACTTCCCCACCTTCCTCTTCCCTATCTCCTTCACCTCCCCACTACCTTCAGCCTCACAATATATCTCGATTGGGGATGCCATAGTCTCACTGGCTCCAGACGGGAGCAGTTGGGACTCTTGTGCGGTATTCATATAAAAAAAAAAACAGGAAAATGTTTTTTTAAATGTGTATAAGGTGTTCTACATTTTCAGTGTCATTGCACTTTAAAAGAATATTTTTTTTTTTTTTTTAAAAAGAAAGACAAACATTCCCGGGTTACTAATAACCCAACAATGTTTGAAAACCTTCTACTACCACCACAGAAAGCCGAAAATGTTGCTTGTGTTGTGATGGAGGACTTAGCCAGTCGAGGAATCGAACACGGGACGCCCGGGTGGGACCCAAACGCGATGCCCACTCAACCACTGACCAGTCATAATATTCGACAGGTAAATTGGTGTTGCCAGCCTTAAAAATTATGTAGTTCCATTTTTTATATTTTCTACTCTTATATGACAGACTATACATTCACTCATTTAAAGACTGCATAGATTTGGAAACGTGGGTACCTACATATTAGTAAATACTACACAGAGAGCAAAGTACATACAATTTTAAAAATAGTTTATTTTTTATATTAACTCTTGATTTTCTGTGTCTTAGTCTTTTCATATTTCGTTTAAATTTATTAGTATTATCTTCTTCTTCTGTTTCTTCATTTCTGATTAATGTAAAATTTTAAGATTCAAATAAGTTTTAAATCGCTTCGATTCATCATCTTTCGAAGTTTCGAACCATCGGAACACTCGGAACACGCTACCCGTGAAGTGTTCCGGGGAACCCTCGTTGGGGGTAACACGTAACATCAGCGGGCCGCGAGAAACCCGAGTTATATTATCATAGACTGACGTAAGCGTTTCCCATTATTTATTTGTAACGAAAATATAATTGGACGGCCGCGGTAGCCCGGCCAGGCCCGAACCAGTTTAATTTTAAACGAACCTCGTTACAGATATAAATTAAACAACAATAAAAACGGACTTAATTAATACCCACATGGTAAAAGCACTCCATATTTTAACATGGTGGTCGATTCTGATAATTCTAATAATATTTTTTGGTAATTGCGGTGGCTGAAAAGTTCCGAAAGTCAAATAATTATAAACTAGCAGTTAAGGCGACGCTTCCCCGCTCAAAAAGAAGAAGATAACTCCACATTCTTTATTCAAATCTAGAATTTAAGCATAGAAAAATTTAAATGTGCACCCCTATGAAACTAAAGTTTCTAATAACAATTTGAGAAAAGTGCATAAAATTTCGAGAATTTTTTTATGAAACCACAAAAAACGTGAGGTTTAGTCCAGGCAACGAAGGAAAAATAGGGGAAATAATTCATGTAGAAGCCAATTTTGGCACAGTTGTAGGGGAAGGTGTCCTAAACAACATACTTAAAGTATCGGGGGGTAGGGGTGGAGCTAAGGGTGGGGGGGTTTCTAAAGGTCCCTTTTTTCAGTTTTTCATTAATAACTCAAAAACTACTACCTCTAGCGAAAAACTGTCCAGGTACTAAATTATTTAAATAAAATTCTCTAGAAAAAAGATTTTATAATTTTTTTTGCTAGGATCGATGTTTAAGGAGATATGAAGGGGTAAAATGTCAAATTTAAAAAAAAAACAGGTTTTATTGTAAAAAATGAAATGTTTATTGATAAAAATGAAATGTTTATAATGCATTGGCCAAATTAAAATATGTGTTTGTTTTTCGTAATCATTAATTTTAGTTATAAAAAACGTAAGGTAAGCCGTTTTAAAACTATTTTTATGTTTGCTTTCAAAAATTATATGTTTATTTCGAATTATAAAATGAAAAAGCGTATTTAATTGTCTTTCAAAACAGTTTTTAGTTTTCGGATATATTCCAATTATTTGGATTTTATTGTAAAGCAAATTTTAATATTTTTATCTTCCTACAAAATAGGCCCGGGGCCTGAGGGGTTAACGTATAAATAATAATATAATGTATGTTGGTAGAGCCGTTGGTTGTGCAGCGCCGCTGGATCTTGTAGTATAATTACACTATACAACCTGTTGACGCCTTGTTACTCGTAAACAAGGCGAGGAATTTTCCACCTCCACAACTCTTCTGCCATCCGGTGCTCCGGACCTTTCAAACAGGAACAGATCTCATGTGATCTAACTACATATAGAAGATTTATTTAATCTTTTTATTATTCAAATTTAATACTATTATAATTTAACAATATTTGACATATTTTAAAAATATTTTCTTAATTTTAATAAAAAAAATTACTATTATTACTATATTTTTGTTATAATTTTTTGTTTTTTTAGGCTCGGTATACCCGCTCATAAAGAAGAAGATGGACAGACATTTAAATACGAATTTAAGAGGGAGCGCGCTAATGTAAAAATCGGCCATATTTAAGCGAAAATGTTTAATAAAACACGACTCGTTTAAAATAGAGCATCTCGTGGGGGTTATCTAAAACAGCATTTAAAGAAACACTGTTTTTTTTTTCATACATATAACTTGTAAAATAACTGCAACAAACGTGTTAATAAAAATTTTCGGAGCATACTGTGCGATTTTTTTATTTCGAGGGAATTTCATATAATTTGCGTTTCGGCGCGGGGAATGCACAGATATTATCTTCAAAAATAACATATTTTTTAAGAGCTTAAAAACTTAAAAGTTTTTTAAACTCGGGTTTTGTTTCTCAGTCGCAGTTTAAACATGGTTTTGGGTCGTGATAAGGGAGGTTTTGAAATTCAATTTTAGGTTGGTCTTGTTCCTCGCAAAAATGTGAACAAAATGTCGTACTCAGATCATTTTGTCAAAAAATCGGAAATAGCGGGTATTGAAATTGTAGGACTCATGTTTAACTGAATATCCATATTCTTTCAAAATGTGGATTTTAAAGATCTTTCAGGTGGTGAAAACAATGTGAGAACAAACTCGTAAAACTATTAATTGCCATTTCAACGGTCTGATATTTACAGGCACATTTCAAATTCTGTACATCACAATGATAATAACAGCACTTCGAAGAAATAAAGCCGATTAAAATCTCTATCGGCATCGGAGAGCACCGAGAACTTTGCCACAAGAACACGGCATGGTGGGTAGTGGCTGGCTTTTGCTTCACCTGGCCCGGGCGGAGTCGGGTCGGGTCCGATCGACTTGAGATTGGATAAATATGTTTCTTCAACTAGGTATCTATATTTTCTTACAGCTTTGGTGGGTTCTGCGTACTCATGCCCGAGGTACAATCTAACAATCAGGAGGGACGGGCAGTTCATGGGAGAGGTATAGTCAAACAATTGGGAGTCACGGGCAAACGATGCTAGAGGTACAGTAAAACAATATAAAAGGCATTTGAAGTGAAATAACAGAAAACTGCGCTATACAAATATTACGTAATCAAATCATCAATCATCAAAGATTATTAATAGCCTTCCGTCTGCGTGGTTGAATTTCAGAACCCGACTTCGATTGCATGTCTGACGCCACGCCTTACGATCCGTGCCACAAATAACATCTGTGTACGTGGAATTTCAAACGAAGCTACCGTTATAATTCGGTTTTAAATTCAAAAATTCGTCTCAAGATGTCGCCACTTCCGTCGGCAGGTTGATGTGGACGTGCCTCCGGCAAGTATAAGAACTACGATTTAGTGAACTAGCAGTATCCCTCCGAATATGGAAAGATTGACGGTAATACTCAGTTTTATCAAGCGGCTATATATTACATGTGACGTCATTGCCTATCTCGGTTACTTTGTCCCGTTGAATATCACTGGATGACAGTGGATCCAAAGAGCAGGTTATTTTTGGAACCAGTTCCTATTGGATTTATAAAGTGGTCACAAACATAAACTGGGCGAAGCCGAACCGAAAGCCGCCCGCAGGGCCTAGCAACACAAGCGTTGGATTTTTAACTGCTAGCTATTATTATTATAGGTATAAGAACAGCATATAGTAAGCGATAAACTTTAATGCCGACCTGACGTTGATACAGATATCGTCGCAACAGGCGAGTTTGACGTCCGAAATGCGACATGCCTTCCTGCCCACGCCTTTCTCTGTCGCACGCACGTTTTACGCATCTTTCTCTTTCGTTTACAGTCATTGTAAAGTCAGTAAAGTGAATACCTGCGCGAGAATGGATCGTATCAAGTTCAGATCGGCTTTTGGCGCGTGTTATCATACATACATACACAGCGTCGATATTATGTCAGAAGGAGAAATTACATTACCATTTTGTTTTGCATCCGAGCACTTACACACTATATTCTGTTCCTTTCGTGAACCAAAGGTTCCAAGTCTCTCGAGGTGATAGATACTCGATGGAACAACGAAATGAACAACGCCAATTTAAGGGCCAGGGATTGCCAACCTTTTCGGGCTGGTGAGGACCGACCCCTGCTTTGAAAGCTTTATTTTACAGCTAGCTAATAGTACATCAAACATGAAAATTCTTTGAATTTTATATAACTTACAGATTTGAGCTTTGCTTCAAGAGTCTCAACCTTTTCAAGCTCGCGGCATATTAGATTAACACAGTCACATTTGTAAAATGAAGCTGTAAGAATTAACTAGAAGAGCAATTCTGTATCTTTTGTGGATACGGAATCGATTCCATACGTTATCGACTGTCAAATTTGTGAGATTGTCTATGGCTTGCAATGCTTTTTCTATGAGCTGATACGTCAGCTGTCGGCACTGTCGCCGATTTCAACCAGTTAAAAACACGAAATAATTTAAGTATACATGATTATTTATTAATTTAATGTACATTTAAAGTTGCATACCATGGATTTGACATTGCGAAGTTTCGTTTTAATCTAAATACGAATGAATTACTTAGTTTGCCAAAATTAAGAACGTATTTAAGGCAAAGCTTTTGTAACAGTATACACGTACAGAATAATTGGATATTTGGGGACGAAATACATTAATTATTCAACTAACTGCCGCACTTTTAGGAACGGATTTTGGTAATTACATTCCATTTTGTATTTATTTGTCGTTGAACGCACGATTTCTAGACCAAACAGCGGCGCGACCTTAATATCTATTTGGACATTTTTATCACGATGCTTAATTTTCCAAAATTTAATCAGATTGTACCTGTATTTAAAGATAATATACTGAAAATTTCAATATACTTTGTACTAAAAAAATACACGTGATTTTGGGTATGGGGGGGGGGGTAGTCTAAAACCTCACCACGTACACTAGGGGGAGGGGGTTGAAAAGTTGCTAAAAAACATCACGTGATTAATTAACTGCTAACCCTCTACAAATGGCAAGTGCGCCCCACGGTTGAATTTGGCAGTCACCTCTGGTCTGGAGCTCCAAAATACTTGAAAAATACCCTCGACTCTGCGCAGAAACGAGCGGTCCGTTTGATAGATACTCCCATCTTAACGAACGGATTGCAATCTTTAGAGCACAGGCGTCGGGTGGGAATGCTATCCATGTTCTACCGGTATTTCAATGGAAAATGCTCTGAGGAACTAGCGTCATTGATCCCTTCGGAACCGGTGCACAGTCGGGAGACACGCCAAACGCGCGCCCAATATATATATACGGTTGACATTTGTCACTTGAGAACGTTTTTTCGACTTTTTCGACTTTTTCGAATTGGTCGTTTTTTCGACTCGTTCTTGAGTTCAACAGCTCGGCTATGGAACGATTTGCCGGCATCTGTTTCCTCCCTCCTACAACATGGGTCTCTTCAAGACCAATGTACATTCCTTCCTCTCCTCAAAAAGACCCTCCACACAGCATCCCAGATGACATAGGCCCTGAGGGAAATTATTTTCCTCAGGGCCTCCTGTGTGAAGTTAATGTGAAAAAAAAAAATGGACGACCCCTTAGGTTCTTAATTTGGGCAAACCAAGTAATTCACGCGTATTTATATTGAAACGAAACTTCCGCAAATGTCAATTCCGTGGTAGGTATGCGTACATTAAATGAATAAATAATCATGTATACTTACAACATTTCGTGTTATAATATAATATTCCGTGACGTATCAAGTTCATAGAAAAAGCAATTGCAAGCCATATACAATCACACAAATTTGACAGTCGATTACGTATGGAATCGATTCCGTATCCACAGAATCGCATGGCAGGAAGATTTAATAATTATTCACGTTATATATTATTTTTACTTAGCACGTAGATGGCCAACACATCAAATTAAATACTTAATCAATTGACGAAGGTAGACAGGGAAAGCTTTTGTAACGAAAAACACAATATTAAAAATAATTAAGTTTAAGATTTGAAATGCAGAAAGCAGTGGAGCAGCGGGAAGGGGGGGGCAGACAGAGCAACCGCAGCGAGCGGGGGTAGGGATAGGGGTAGTGGACGGCGTCGCAGGTGGGCCGCGACCCTCGTCAGGGGCTTGATGGACGGGCCCGGAGCCCTGACGGTGCCCGCGACTGGGCTGGGCACGGCTGGCAAACGAATCACACTGTGAAAGGGCAGCGGCAGGGCCGGATCTCTACATATAAAAAAGCTCGGAATTTAAGGAAATGCAAGGTCAGCACGAGAATTTTTTTTTTACAAGAATTTTTGGTAGAAAAGGCGGAAAAAATAAATCGAATGAAAATTAAAAGATTTTTTAAGGTACTCTCTAACCATATACGATTTTAAATTTTCACGGCCGAAAATATTTTCGTTCTTTGTTTTTGAGGTGTTATGCCGTATTGCGCTACCTCCTTTTTTAGCTAACGTTTCGGACAGGACACTCCGTGGTAGAGGGGTAAGGCTCTCGACTAGAGATCCGGGGGTTGCGGGTTCAAATTCCGGCGTGCGCATGAATTTTTTTTATTGATTTGTGTTATTTCACAATATAATCATTTAAAATTTTTAAAAGGTGTATTTACGGGTGTATTTGAGTGGAAGTTACTCTCAGTATCTTGGTGGAAGTTCACCATTCAAAATTGAAACGCTGCTTGAAATGGCTTTAGCCGTGTTTGGTGACCAGATCTGAATAGCCAGGTACTTCCCCACCTTTCTCTTACCCGTCTCCTTCCCCTTCTCTCTAACTTCAGCCTCACAACGTACCCCAATTAGGGATGCCATAGTCGCACTGACTCCAGGCGGTTGGGAGCAGTTGGGACTCGTACGGTAGACATCTAGTAGGTAGGTAGGAATGGGGTCAGAAAATTTCTCCAGTATGTGTGCAGTTTACTAGGCAACACAATTTTAATGGGTAAAGATGACCACGACAAGACATTGTTTTAACAATGCTTTAAAAAATCATAGTGTGCAATTCACATGCTGTAGAAGTGAAACTAGAAAGTCGCTAGATATCACTTTCTTTTCTTTCACCTGTTTATTTTAAAGTGGTTTGAAGATTGGATATTGATTTCATAAAAATAAAAATGTAATTTTTTGATTTCGTAGGATTTGAGCACCCGATCGCTGTCTCCCTGGCCGCTGAGATTTTTCAGGTGCCTTACCCGCTGCGCTATCGGAGGCGCGCGCCGAGCAGTGAATTTGCCGCATTATATTAGAACCGAGGATCCGTCAAATAATAAATTTTAGTGACGCACTTCCGTTTCATCCGAATTTCAAATCACTAACGAGACTGAAGAGGTTTCACTTCAATAACATATTTTCAGATTGTATTACAGCTTATCCCCGAGCACGAGCCTGTGTTCGGTTGGAACGTCAGTTGGGCAGAGTGACGGTCTAACGAAAGCACGAGGTAGACGCTGAAAGGCAAAAGGTGGATTAGGTAGATACTAGGTACCTAGCTAGCCAGGCACGTTCCGTGTTAATTTGATTTTTATCTGTAATGCAATCGTGTGATGGCGGGCACGACCAGGGAGTTTAGGTACTGAGCCATAGTTAGAATTTTTCATCGGCCACGAGAAAAACTTTTAAAAAGTTGCAATGGGGCAACTCAGTTAACGCGAAGATTTTTAACACTAACTAATTTTCATTTTTAGGCTCTCACACCCTTAAATTAAATATATCTACCTTAGAGTATCATTCCTGTGTTGCCTATTATATGTCTTAATCACACTTTTCTTATTGGATTAACATTATTCGGAACCTTACACTTCAATCTGTCGAGGGACAGACAACCATATTTGTGAAAATAAATATTCTAACTAGCAGATTTTAACTGCTATGCGCTGCGGGCGGCTTTTGGTTCGGCTTCGCCCAGTTAGTGTTGGGGACCATTTTATAAATCCAATAGGAACTGGTTCCACAATTATCCCGTTCCTCGTATGCATTGTCAACCAGTGATGACTAGTCACCGGGACAAAGTAACCGGGGAGGGCAATGACGTCATATGTAATATACAGCCGCTTGATAGAACTGAGTATTACCGTCAATCTTTCCATATTTGGAGGAATACTGCTAGTTCACTAAATTGTAGTACTTATACTTGCATGGGGCACGTCCACACCAACCTGCCGACGGAAGTGGCGACATCTTGTGACGAATTTTTGTATTTAAAACCGAATTACAACGATAGCTAGATATTTGTCTATTTCGTTACTTTGTCCCGGTGGCTAACACTGGATGACAGTGGAGCGCCGTATGAAAATCTGTGTACGTGAAATTTTAAACAAAACTACCATTGTAATTCGGTTTCGAATTCAAGAATTCGTCAAAAGATGTCACCACTTCCGTCAGCAGGTCGCATGGGAACGTGCCCCCCCCCCCTAGGTATACGTTCTACGAATTTGTGAATTTGTTGTATCTCTCCGGGTATGAAAAGATCGACGTTAATACTCAGTTGTAACAAGCGGCTATATATTACATATGACGTCATTGTCGTCCCGGTTTCTTTATCCTGGTGACTAGCTATCACTGGATGGCAGTGGATCCGAGGAACGGGCTAATTTTGGAACCAGTTCCTATTGGATTTATAAAGTGGTCACAAACACTAACTGGGCGAAGCCGAACCAAAAGCCACCTAGCAGCAAAAACCTTCGGAGCGGGTTTTTAACTGATAGTTATTATTATTATGTGTTCCTCAGGCGACCCCGACTGTTCAATTGTAAAATTCAATTGGAAATACGTTCAATTGTAAATTAAGAAATTTCACTTCAAGAAAGGCACACACCTATTTCAACAACACTGATTTCTTTTTATTTTGTAAATTTCACACGAGGAAAGATCAAGATGTAATCACTTGTTATGTATGATTTGTTAGCACTTCAAATTAATATTTTGATGTCATAGATTATTTGCCACTAGCAACATTCCAATGGGTCTTCGTGACATTGCACACACTTTACCCAACTTAAATCAACAAATTATCAAAATTAAACATGTTGACAATTAGTTCAATTTATCAAATTCCAAGAGCAAACTAACAAAGTTATGCAATCAACGTTTGGATGTCATAATATATATGTTTGCTAATAGCTACATTTCATTAGTATTTCATGATATTACAAGACAATTTATCTAGCGTATTGTAATAAACAAAATTAAAATATCATTGAAGAAGAAGATAAAAATTATAATCTAAACGAAATTATGAAAGAGAATAAGACACAGAAAAATAGAGAAAGATAATGGTCGCAACTGGGACTCGAACCCAGAACCACTCGCTATTGCTGAAAATTTGCACATTTGATCTATGACAATCTATTTGACAACATGATTACATGAGATTTCTAAAAACCAGCCCATCCCATTTTACCTCCCCTTGGAGCAGAATTCTGAAGTATCTTGATGAAATTTTTAACACTTGACGGACAAAATAAGAGGAATTAATGTCTAAAACTGATTTTGAAAATAGAGTCCGGGCAACGCCGGGAACTTAAATGGCTGAACTTGCCAAAGGTACTCCGGAGACCCGTCCTAATGCCATCCACTCTGGATTTTTTTGCGATGCGATTTTAGCCTTTGTGCTTTTGAAAACTACACACAGGACAAAATCAGAGTCGTTTGCGCTAATACCAATGTTCCAACCAAGTATTCAATTTTATTTTATTTCAAAATTCTTTCTGATTTGAACAGGCCAGGTATTAATTTGTAGGTAGGATTTTCTCCGTCCAACATTTACCGGCTAATAATGATTATTATAGTTTGAGTAGCGAAACATAACGATGTATTATTTAGTAGGATGATGGCTGTTGGGACTCGGATTCGTTGGCACATAGATGCTAAGAAAACACTAACAAGGACTAAGGCAAACAGAAAGACAGCCCACGAGCTTGTGCTATGTTCACACAGGTAACAGGTTCAGGTACAGCCTGTCAACAAAGTCTAGAAAATTTAATACAACTTTTTTTACGTTTGTTTTTTTTTTAAATGCTTCAAAAGAGCGCTTTTTTCGTAATTAAGTAACGGAATTGCAAAGCCCGCTTCTGAATTTTCTACATTTCCAAAAAGTATTTAAAATACATTGAAAGTAAATATAACTTTAAAGTTTTTCACTAAATATCAAAAGGTTAATGTTTCATTATGTAGATTTAAAGCAATTTTTTTTTTTTTATAATTTATGTTATTTTTTTTAAAGTTTATCTTCCTTATCTTTTTGTTATTATTTGCAATATTTTATTATTTACTCAGGGATCGTCCGTTAATCACGTGATGTTTTTTAGCAACTTTTTAACCTCCTCCCCCCCAGTGGTGAGGTTTTAGACTATCCCCCCCCCCCCCAAACCTAAAATCACGCGTGTTTCTCTATTACAAAATATATTTAAATTTTGAGAATATTGTTTTAACGATTTACGCATGTATTCGGCGTCAAAATCACAGACTTACTGGCAACTGGTGAGCCGAGCGGTCGTCGCCACGCACGGGGAAATCGTTTCCTGGCAACGATGTCAAGGCCACGTGCCGCTGTTTGATTTAGAAATCATGCGTTCAACGAAAAATAAATACACGTGATATCTCATTGTATCCACCCCCCCCCCCCCCCCCTCCTTGTGATACTTCGTGATTTTTTTTCGGAACCCCTTCTCCCCCTTTCGAGCCTCATATGATTAATGACCACTTACGTGATTTCATATAATTGAGCTTCAATTCCCTCACCAAACATAAGAGCCTCGTCTCTTTACGGTGAGGAAATGCTATTTTTATATTCTGTTAACACTGTATAACACATAAAAAATGTATACTTTTTGTAAAAAACATACAAAAAAAATGTATTTAAAAAATATATTGAAGGTGTTCCAGAGCGAATTTTGTTAACCCCAAGACTTGTATGGTTGATTTAACATCCATAGATGGTATTTTTATTATGTACATTTCAAAAATACAAAAGTGTCATAAAAAAATTTCAATTCAAATATTAAATTTCCTTGCAGCCGTATCATATCCTTTCAGAAATTACCACTTATTCATTATCCCAGTTAGATGATGATACGAAAAATATTCACTTGTGCCATAGTGCTTTTTTAAAGTTCCAATCTTTTACATTTCAGTTGTTATCTAAAACCATTTAAACGATCGCAGCGCCATCCATTTTTGTCTACTATTTCTTGACAGACTGTACCAGTTAACAGATATATACACATTTACACAGGTAGGCCGAGCACAGTTTGTTTACCGCGGGGTAAATAGTTGCAGAGTTGTTTTCGTAACAAAGAGGAATAGAACGTTTGCCCCGGCCGTGGCAGGGCTACCATCTACCTCTCCGCTATTGGGAGTTGGGGATGGGCCCAACAGGTGTTTGATGGATGACCTGGCCGAGAGATTAAATATTCAGTGGAGTGAGAGACTTTAACAAGATTTGAAGCTTTTATTTAGGTACCTAGATATTTTTGATGGTGAGGGCCTTTAGGGGGCATTGGTTTGTGCAGAAACTTGAATGCCAACGCCAGGATAAGAGTACAAAATTACCTATCTATCATTTAATAAAATGACATTTCAGTTCCATAACTAAGAATCATGCAATTTCAGCACTCCTTTGAAAAGTCAAATAGTTATGAAGAAAAAAATGAAAGATGGCCCATAACTTGACCTAACGACTTTCCGTCATTTTTTAATTTTCCAATTGTAAAAAATTGTAAAGCGCCCTTGAGGTGATTTTTCACAAAAACGGCGCTCTATAAATTGTCCAATTATTATTATTATTATTATTTCAATGACTTTTTAAATGAGATGTTGAAGTTGCATGATTCTTATTTGATCCTTAGTTCGCCTCCTCCAATTTAAAACGTTTTTTTAGGTTCCATGACAACTCAACAAAGTGCCACTTCAACGCCCCTTTGAAAAGTCAAGTAAAGGCCATAACCTAACCACTTTTAATGACTTTTCGAAGGAATGATGAAGTTCCACTTTGTAGAGTTGTCCGGTCATCTTTTTAAATCAACTTTTTTTTTTTAAATAGTAAAAGGGAGATTTTCTAAACCCATATATTTTTATTATAATAAAACTGAGATGGTTTATATAGTTCCCGCGAGCTCTCAGGTCATGGGTCCATTGTGCTATCTTCCATTTTAACTCATTCCTTTGACAGCAACCCGGTCCCTTCGATAAAGTTCATCAGAAAGGCTATTCCCTAAAATTTGTGATAAGAGATCGTTCTCCCGCGAGAAGTCCTGTCAGATTTGTGTGATTTTCTACAGCTGTTAAATGAATAAATAATCATGCATACTTGCAGGAATTCGTGTTTAAAACGACCCAATCTAAAATACGTGACAGCACACAGCTGAAATTTTGACATTGGCCGATAGAAAAAGCAAGTAACAGCCGTAGAAATCACACAATTCTGACAGCACTTCTCGTGGGAGAACGATCTCTTATCACAAATCTTAGGGAATAGCCTTTCAGGGCTGTTTTCTGGTTCCACAATGTGTCTTCCCAGGTGCCTATGTCTAAGGCTACAGGGTTTAGTGGTCTGGTCCGTTAAGAACAATTAATACTAACTAACTAACTAACCATCACGCCGTTTCCCCGCAGGGGTAGGCAGAGAGGACGGACCGCCAAACAACTCGGTCCTGGCACACACTCTTTGCTTCACTCACATTCATACATCGTCTCATACATACTCTTCTATTATTCTGACTTTTGACATGGCCCGACTCAAGTATCTGATTCACTTGATCGTGCCATGTCTTCCTCGGGCGTCCCCGACTTCTTTTACCATTCACATTTGCATCGTATATTCTTCTTACACTACTTTCTTCGTTCGTTCGCTCTACATGCCCAAACCATGAGAGTCCCTTTCTTAATCTTACTCATTATGCTTACATAAAGCATAAATAACAATTAATAAGTTAATAATAATAAATAAATAATTCATCAAAGTTTGGTAATTAAACATAAATTGATTGACTGCCGTAATGTAGTACCATATTATGAATACGAACCAAATTCGTTTTTAGAAAATGAATTTTATAAAATATATTATGATAAACCTATACTAACAGACAGAACGATTCGTCATAATAGACCCGATATAGTTTTACATGACAAAATTAAAAAAATAACTTATATCGTTGATGTCGCTATTCCAAATTCCTGTAATATTCAAAAATCTGTTTCTGAAAAAAATAGAAAATATACAGATTTAGGAAATGAGATTAAAAGAATTTGGCATTCTCGAACTATAAAAATATTACCATTTGTTATTTCGGCTACTGGCATTATACCTAGCTCTTTAATTAAAAATTTAGGCTTATTAGATTTATCAAAGCATCTTTATATAAAGATGCAAAAATCAGTCATATTAAACACGTGTAGGATTACGAAAGATTTTTTAAATATTTATATTGAGGGATCAGTAGGATTTATCGGTTCAGTTAGGAGTTCTATTGAGCCGAACCCTCTGATATGAAAATATCTAGAGTCGGTGAAGTATTTTCCCACATGGTCTCTGGTAGGTTGACGTGTTGTTCTTGTATAGTTTTGAATTTATTATACTTATACAATGCAATTACATCGCGATTGACTAGATGATCATTTGTGGAAAAGTGTGTGGAAGGGTTAAATTTTTCCTGTGGGGAAGATTTAACCCGGACATAAAGTCTAGAGAACAATTGAAGGATTTGTATTTTTTGTAAAAGATCAGCCAAGGGCGCCGTGTTTTGTTTATATTCGTATTATTGTGCACGAAAATTCTAAAACTTTTAAAATTTGTTCTTTCTTGACAGTTATTTGAGTTTGAATTGTAACTATTTATAGTCCGCGATATCTGTAAAATATGGTAATACCATTTTTCGTTTAATTTTAACGCCGCGTTTAATCTATTGAATAACTATCAAATTTATTTATCGAAGTAATTTAATAAAAGTTTTAAATGTTTTTCCTGTTTAATAGACGAAAAAATGTCGCGAAATTAGTCAAGAATCGTTATTCTTACATATAATAATGGACTCACGTGCCGATACAGACCGTCCAGACATATTTATTCGTATTTTTCAAATTTAATTTAAATTTAATAATATTATGATTAAATTCTGCAAATATTTTAGTTTTAATTTTTGGACAGCTGTTTCGGCTAATAAGACCAATTTCAAACCGTGGTTAAACCACAGTTTTTAGATTTTCACGGCCAAAAGTATTTTCGTTATTTGTTTTTGGGGTGTTATGCCGTGTTGCGCTACTTCCTTCTTTAGCCAACGTTTCGGACAGCGTGACAGTGTCCATCATCAGGACAGACGTGTTATTTTGGTTAAACCACTTTGAGACGACTTATTTATAGGATTATAAATTTAAATTTTCGAAGGTGTCTAAATTGATTTATTGCAAAAATTTAAATTTAGAATCATATCAATAAGTTGTCTCGAACAGTCTAACGGTCTAACCACAGTGGAATTGAAAATGGCCTGGAAAAAAGCCGAAAGCTGTCACAAAAATTAAACTAAAATACTTCCAAACAATAATAACATTATTAAAATTAATTTATTGTATTTCTTGGGCATTAACTATGTAACAATTTCTAGACATTTTGTTTTCGAAGAGTTTTATTTAATAAATGTACATTGAAAAATAAGACTCTTCAAAAACAAAATTAATTTTAGTTAAATTTAAAAAAAAATAAATGGAGTTCTACGAATTAAGCACTACGATAATTAAAAGTAATTTGTACGTCAATAAATGAATAACATAATCAAAAGTCGTCTAAACGTAAAAAAAAATAAAGAAAATTTAACAAAATCTAAAATAACCTTATTTTTTTTTCATAGAATACAAGTTTGCTTGTTGTTCTTCGAGTTTGTCTGAGGATATAGTTTTTCTGGAAACAAAACAAAAGCAGCTAAATGAAATTTGAGAAATTTGTTAACAACAATAGAGGACTAGGAAATAAGCAGAACTGGCCGAGAAGTGTCCTATTACGGAGACACTGATTGTCCCTATACTAGGTGTTTAGTGCTCAGTGCTTACACTGCTTAGTGCTTACTTCTGGGAAGAGAAAAAAAACGTGCCTCTTATTTTGTTGTGCTTGGCCCGGACATTGGACTACGAGAACCATATTTGGAATCAACATGTTGCTTGGAAAAATAATTCTTCTAATTCAATACAATAAGGTTTTTTTATAATTTCGGTACTGTTAGGTGGGTGAGTGAATTTTTGATTAAAAAATAAGCTGGTAGACATTTTTTTACGCATTACGAACAACATAAATATTATAATAACAATAGACTATTTTTTTTTAAGAATCGTTTTTGGCAAATATCACATCTGAAGAGCTGTGGTATGTGTGCAGAATGATATCAGGATAAGGGATGTAAAATACAATAAAGAAAACATATGGATATTTTTTAAATAATGTATCTTTTTAGTATAATAACAGTAGGAAATAAATGCATCGAAATAATAACGGAGCGGCGTTCATTATTTCTTAAAGTTGCGATCCTGTCAGACACCTGCTTACGAGGTTTGTTCAAAAGAAAAGGTGAATTTTGAATTTTCGCAGCCTGTGTACATTCGATTATCGATTTTTTTTTTGTTATGTTGGTACACATATGTTTATCATATGTTGGCATTATCAGAGCATTATTATCATTAGCAGTAAACACTTCTGGAATGCGCTTTTCGGTATGGCCATCAGCTCGTTCTTCGATTCTGACTTTATCTCATCAATTGTGGCAAAACGCTTTCCTTTCATTGGTCTCTTCAGTTTCGGGAATAGGAAAAAGTCGCAGGGAGCCGAATCTGGTGAATACGGTGGTTGAGGCATGATTACGGTGTTGTTTTTGGCCAAATAATCACGAACAAGCATTGATGTGTGAGCTGGTGCATTATCGTGATGCAAAATCCATGATTTGTTTTTCCTCAATTCCAATCGTTTGAGCCGTATTACTTCACGCAAACGTTGCATAACTTCCTTGTAGTATTCCTTATTAACCGTACGACCTGTTGGCAAGAACTCATGATGCACCGCGCCATTGTAATCGAAGAAAACAGTGAGCAAAACCTTCACATTTGATCGAACTTGGCGTGCTTTTTTCGGTCTTGGCTCTTCTGGCCGCTTCCATTGGGATGATTGGGCCTTGGTTTGGACGTCATAACCAAATCCCCACGTTTCATCACCAGTTATGACCCTTTTAAGCAAATCTGGATCGTTGACGTCATTCAACAACTCCTGAGCGATAATGCTCAAAATTTAGCAATTTCGGAACAAACTTCGCAAAAATCGAAGAACACACAAAAACGTGACTAACCTATCCAGTAGTCAAAAACAAACCACTAATCCAAAATGGCTGATAATGCTAACATATGATAAACATATGTGTACCAACATAACAAAAAAAAAATCGATAATCGAATGTACACAGCCCGCGAAAATTCAAAATTCACCTTTTCTTTTGAACAAACCTCGTAGGGCTTCAAATCTAATTCATAACCTAAGCGTGCAAAAGTTTTATAAAATTAAAGGTTTTGAAACAGGTGATATATTATAAACTTTCGGAGTGTCCGGACCTAAAGCCTCGACGACATTGAGCGAGTTTACAAGCTACTATCTGGGAAATTCACTATCTGTTAGTAAACTCGCTCAATGTCATCGTATTACTTGCCAACAAGCAGATTGCGGACAATCTACGAAAAAAGTTGAAAGGTGGTCAACTTTACTCGCTTCTCGCACAAGATGGTGGGCTACCAACAGTTAATTTCGTAGCTGTCGGAAATAGTTCGTGCGGGGGCCGTAATTCTCGCTACTGGCTAGCGTGTGGCGCTAGCTGCGAGCTAAAGTTTTTTTCAAAATGTCAACCGAATCGATTCGCGCGAGAGTCGTTATTTTAGCTGCTACTGAGCGAGTAGATAGTGTGTCATCACGACAATCTCACTCGCCGACTTACCAGCTTTTAAACTTACCGACTGTAATCAATATAGCTCAATGTAATCAAGTCTTAAAGCCTGGAATGGACTGCCACATTATTTAGAAATGATCACAGGCTCGGCGGAATTTAGTGCTAAACTTAAAACTTTTAAAACAATCGTACACATAAAGTCAAAAACCTTTCACCCCCACCTTCACAGCCCTTGTAAATAACTTATTAATAACTTCACGCGACATTGTAAATAACTTATTAGGTAGGTGTGTAAAAATTTAAGATTTTTTTTAATTTGTAAGCTTTTGTAAAGGTCATTTTATAAAAATTCTCGAGTCCTAAAGAATCCTAAATTCTCCAGTCTTTCAAAATAAACTCCTAATTTTCTTATTAATTTAATATCAAGAGAGATGGGGGTGGAAAATATAAAATCATGAAATATCCAGTGTTTTAAAAATAATGTCCTCCACGTGCAAAATCTTATGGTCTCCAAGCATAAACTTTCTAATAAAATTGTGTTTATCGGAAGTGATCTGCCAGGTATGGAGGTAAGTATGTTTTCGGTATCTAGTAGGTAAATAATAAAATTATATAAAGCCTAAGAATTCATAATAAATGTACACCGCCCTTAAGGTGATTTCTCTAAAAAATGGCGCTCTACAAATCGTCCAATTGTTATTATTATAATTCCATAAAAACGGAGTAAAAGTTCACGAAAGAACTAGCTCCCTTTCTGTGTTTCAACTTTCAACCAGCAATATTATTAGAAGAAGAAACCTGCGAATCAAATAACAACATCATCGCACTATCATTTCCAAGAAGATTTTGTAATTCAAACGCTCGCATTATAACATGAAACCGACCAAAGAAATCAGAACCCTAGCGTTCACAAAAGAACTCAACAGAACAGAAAGAAAAAAATAAGGTGTTGAAGAGGATTCTGTGATTTAGGTCTAAGAGGCGAAGGTCGGGCGTTCGAGTAATTTGACTCGAAAGGTAGGGAGAGAAAGGAGTGAGGTGGGGGGGGGGGGGGTTAACATAAATCGACAGCCTACAAGACAGCTTCAGGGCTGGCCGGATAAAATAAAGAAGAAAATGGCGTTATAGTTATTTTAACGCTGGGGTAGCCATGAAACCGAGTTATGATGAAGCCTGCTTACGAACAAATATTTTTTTGAAAAATGACTCACTCCACTGTGAAGTCTCGCGGTATCATCCTGAATTGACGAAAATAATAAAAATTTCATGTAAATATCTACAAACTATCTAACCATCCCACTGTTTCCACAGTAGTAGGCAGAAAGAATGTGCCGCCAAACAACGTCTTGGCACACAATCCTTGCTTCAGTCATATTCGTACATCATCTCACACATACCCTTCTGTTCTGACTCTTGACAAGACCCGACTCAACTATTTGATTCACTTAATCGTGCCATGTCTTCTTCGCGTTCCCGGGTTACCAGCTCCACATGCCCAAACCATCTAAGCATCCCATTCTTAATCTTAATCATTAAGGCGGAACTCCTGCGCCAGAATACATTTGAATACTAGCTTGAACCACACTATAAACGTTCTTTGTTTTCCGTCTCCTGCGTTTTTTGAAACATGGTTTGAAAGATTTGTGTGAACAGGTGTGAAGTTCGCGCGGTCCGACAATTTTGCTAGTGGCCTTTCCACGCGTACGCAACTGAACACTTGACGTTTGTCGTTTAAATAAATGTTAAAATATGTTCCGATGAAGAAGAGATGCTGCATCAGGGAGAAAACAGAGATATTTTAATAGATGTTTATTTACCAGGAAAGATTTCCGACTAATATCAATTATTATGACCTAAAGTTAGTATTTGAATTTCGAATGCGTAATTAATTACGCATTCGAAATTCAAACGTCAAAAGTCGAGTTCTGTTAAGAAATTTAGCGATGATATTGTAGACGAAATATAAAGGAGAACACGCAGATTTCAACTTAGACCTAACCCACCTAACTAGATTTTTATTAGGTATTTATTTATCAGGGAAAGAATAGAATACCTATTTTAATTGGTCAATTTCTTCCGTGTCTCTGAAATCGATTTATAAATTAATAGACTTTATTTAAGTGAGTTCACGAAAGATATAATCATCCATTACGACAGTATTTATTTGCAATTTAAAGTCATAATTAGGTATTAGGCTCGCGCGGTTGACATAACCCCAAACGTCATTCGATTTATCTCCGGTACCAACCGCTCCGTACGGCTCCTGTAAAAATATGAACTTATTTCCCCCCCGCCGGCCCCGCCTGCCTTCAGGCTTCCCGCTTCACCCACTTCAAAAATAATATTAATATTAATGTTGTTAATATTCGTTATTATATTATAATTTTATTATCAAATATATTTATTATATTGTATTTAGGTATCATAATATTTTAAAGTAGTGATTATTAAGCTCAATCATTGCGCATAACCTCAAAAACTTGTTCGGTTTGATTCTCCATACATGACCGCATCGCGCGGCTCTTGTAAAAATATGAACACATTTCCCCCCGCCAGCCTTCCCCCTTCGCCCGGGAGATGAATGTTTTCCGTCGCCTGTGGTAAAGCTTGAACACATGGTTTTTGAACACGAAGTGTTCAAATTTTCAATGTTTTGGGTGCTGTTCAAGCTAGTGTTCATGTGTATTGTGAGGCAGGATACGCCGCTTTATGCGTATGTCCACGGATTTCCACATTTTTCACGGTCTTCCATTTTTCACATCTTCCATGGTCTTACACGGTTTTGGTCTAACACGGGATATCATTATACTATCATACGTTAACATAATATTAATTATCTAATAGGAAAATTATTGCAAAGAAATTCAAATTTAACCACCAAAAACGTAATTTTGCAAATGCTCATAATTCATTGATATTTAAAAACTAACTAACTAACCATCACGCCGTTTCCCCGCAGGGGTAGGCAGAGAGGACGGGCGGCCAAACAACTCGGTCTTGGCACACACTCTTTGCCTCATTCACATTCATACATCGTCTCATACATACTCTTCTATTATTCTGACTCTTGATATAACCCGTCACAAGTATCTGATTCACTTGAAAATGCCTTGTCTTCCTCGGGCGTCCCCGACTTCTTTTACCATTCAGATTTACGTCATATGTTCTTCTTACACTACTTTCTTCGTTCATTCGCTCTACATGCCCAAACCATCTGAGGGTCCCTTTCTTAATCTTATTCTAATGAATAAGATTA
Source organism: Glyphotaelius pellucidus (assembly GCA_936435175.1). Taxonomy (NCBI): domain Eukaryota; kingdom Metazoa; phylum Arthropoda; class Insecta; order Trichoptera; family Limnephilidae; genus Glyphotaelius; species Glyphotaelius pellucidus. The sequence continues at coordinate 5,831,951 of OW386537.1, read as the reverse complement.
AGAAAGATGTGAGTGTAATCACTCACATCAGCCTTGCATTCTTTGCGGATCTCCACATTTCTCACTCGATCATACATGGTTTTACCACACATGCGCCTCAGAGATCTCATTTCAACAGCATTCAGTCTGCTTTAATCCTTCCTCTGCCAGTTCCATGCCTCAGTGCATTACACCAGCACTCCATTATAAAAGGGCTAGCTTTGCTTCTTTTGACAGTTTTTTGTTGGCGCCAACGGCGTTCAGTCCTCCATTAATGGAGTTACCGGCATTTACCCTTCTTTCGATATCTCTATCAGTCTTCCCATCTCTCGTAAACATACTTCTCAAATACACAAAATCATCCATCTTGATATTTAATAGGCAATATATTACGAATGCAGGTACCTACATATATGATTATAGGCATTACTAATTTCTATACAATATGTCATATGTTCACACACCATAATAACAAAACTATTGTATTGTTTGTGAGCGAAGTATGCTTTGTTTTAACCTGTAAAATATCGACAAGAGTTGTTTATTTTAAACCGCAAGTAATTTACAGCGGAGAGGTGATGACCCTTAAGTGGTCCGGCGTTATTCACAAACGAGATGCTGCGGAGAGAAGTGTTGCGGCGCATTCCAAGCGCAATTCGGCGGTGTAAATTCGATTGGAAGGTGATAATATAATAAACTTTTATTTTTATTGATTTTTTTTGATATCCCGTCGGCCGATTATAATGATAACAAGTGGCGGGGAGCGGAAAATAAATAATAAAATGACACTTTATTGACACTTTAATTAAAAATTCAAACAAGAAACTTTAGACTGCTTAGGTCGGGCTTAGATCAAAAATGATAACATTATTATGGAATGAATTTGGTCAAAATTCTAAAGAGAGATACGTTATTCTTCCGACTAATAATTTTGAAAAAGTGAAGGGCCGAATCAGGAAATCTTCAGTATACTCTCGAGTGTCGGACGAAAATACGCGAATCCGCACCAAAATTATCTTGGCGAGTTTTGCTCAAAAATGTGACTTAAAACTACGATTTATTTTGCAACTGTTTTGAGTTAACCAGATAATATAGCTTATTTTATTATTACAATACATTTCATATATATATCATAACACGTTTCCCCAGAATACTTAACTTTATCTAAAATAAAATAAAAAATTCCGATTTGGGAGACAACTTTCAAAACTAAGTATTTAAAGGAATATATAAACTGATTTTATTGTTTCTACATAAACCTGAAAACACACTCTAACCGAAAACTGACAATCAAAATGTGTTTTCAAAGAAATAATGACCGTTATACTACTTTGAAAACTCGAATATTTTCATTTTTGCAACGCAATTTTACGAAAACGAATTTTGACATTCATAGACAATTTATTTGGTGAGCTGTCATGGAGCCTACTTTTATGAAATAAAGGGTATAATCGACATTGTTATTAGCGCAAGCGATTCCGATTTTGTCCTATATATATATAGTTTTTAAAGCATAAAGATTACAATTGCATCGCAAAAAAACCCAGAGTGGATGTTATTAGGATGGGTCTCCGGAGTACCTTTGGCAAGTTCAGCCATTTAAAAAAGGTCTCCAGAGCACGATCGGCTCACGACTCGTTAATTACTTAAATGTGCTTTATTTAGTCGACGTAAAAGGTTGCCTATTCTGCAGTAGTGCTCATGATAATGACAAGTTACCGATATTATCGATAAAGCCTTCATCGATGTGCCTATGCCAGGCAGGCTGATTCCTAAAATGGCGGCGTTCAATACTCAGGCCACATTAAAAGCAGCTGACAGCTAATTAACAGTGAATTGAATGCAGGTAGGTAGTAGGTACCTACCTCTACTTGAGGCTAATAATTTATAGTGCGGAAAAGGTGGGCAATTAAAAGAGTGTGGTGACACCTAATTAATGCCGTGTAAACTGATAAAAACGTGATGTGAAATAATAATAAATTAATAGACTTTAAAAAGTAACCTGTTTGCAGGTATCATTGGTCGGCAACCAGCGGTCGTGATCGGTTGAAATTAAGAGCATTAATTAAATTTTTTATTTTATTTATTTCTATTCTTAAACATAATGTTTAGGTACTATTTATCGCTCTGTTAAGTTCTTTAAAACTTGGTTTAGAACAAACTGTTCATGATTAAGTTAATAATAAAATCAACATTAATTAATATACACATTCCCTTATAACTACTTTCAAAGTACCTTACTTCTGTTTTACCATTACTGTACTAAATTGATTAACTCCTTTGTACAATTTTTATGATAATGAAACTACATACCTACATATTGAACCTGTTTATATCCTTAATGTTCAGTTTATAATGTTATATACTACATGCTTATAATTTAGCTATAATAATGTGATTCTGTAAAAGCCTTCAAGGCGTAATAAAGAAATAATTTTACAAATGTTTACAGTGGTTATTTTTTGATGTGAATATCTTACAAGAGTCTCCGCTGCTGCCTTCTGGAGCCAGTGAGACTGGGCATCCCCAATTGGGGTATGTTGAGAGACTGAAGGTATGGGGAAGGGAAGGAGATGGGGAAGAGGTGGGGGCTTTACAGATCTGGTCATCAAACACCGCTTTTCAAGCAATGTTTCAATTCTAAACGGAGGTCTTAATTATTACGTTAATTAATATGTCAATTCTAAATTTTGAACTGAATCTTCATCAGGGTGAATAAAATATATTGGATATAATAACACGTTCACCCTGATGAAGGGTAAGGTTGAACTGAAACCGGTTGGTTAAAAATATTATAAAGTGGAACTAAACAAAGTTATTTTAATGTCATTATGAATTCATTAAATATTTATCGATTTCATTGGTAATAGTTACGCGTCAATGCCATACACTTAATGCGGGATTTGTCCAAAAAAGGTTGGGAACATCTGGAAAACTCGTTTTTATCCGCAGCTCGTTAGAAGAACGCGAGGCAAAAAGAGAAGAGATACACAGACCAGGGAGGCAGAGGGAGAAAAAACACAACGGAATCGAAATAAAAACTAAATGAAAATGATACCAAGGGTAAGAAAGAGGATGGCGCAATGCAAATATAACGAGAGGAAAGGAGACGAACACCTTTGGATAGCTTAGTCATGAAGTTACATACAAAAAAAAAAATACATCCGGGAGAAAAATGTATACAAAATCAGGTGTAAATTTTAATTAAGTATTGGTTCATTTCTACCCAATTTTCAGCTAAGATGTGCCACGAACTGCAAATGTAGAAAAGGCGAAGATTTTGTATATTTTTTTAATATTTATTATTTTAGGGCGATACTGGGTGGCGGAATGAAAAGTCAAAATATATTAATTGTTTTTGTGTTTAATTCTTAGAACTCCATTGATTTTTTTAAAAATTGAATTAAAATTAAATTTGATAATGTTATTATCAAGTTCTGCAAGTATTTTAGGTTGTATTTTTATTATAGCTGTTTCGGTTTATAAGACCATTTTCAAACTATGGTTAAACCACTTTGAGACGACATATTTATACGAATCTAAAAGTTATTTTTGAAGGTGTCCAAATTGATTAATTTACATATTATTTATTATTTATTCAAAAAAAGTCAGAATACTTTTTTTGCATTAACTCCACACAGGAGGGCCTGAGGAAAATAATTTCTCTCAGGGCCTATGCCATCTTTGGAGAAGCTGTGTGATGGGTAATTTTGAAGAGAAGAAAAACTATTAGCTATTATTATTACGGGTCTTGAAGAGACCCATGTTGTAGGAGGGAGGAAACATAGAGGCTGGCGAATCATTCCACTTAGTCCTAAATTCCCCAGTCTTTCAAAATAAATATTCATTCTACTTCTGGCATTAATCTTCTTATAAATGTAATATCAACAGTGATGGGGGTAGCAAATATAAAATCATGCTATGTCCAGCGTTTTAAATATAGTGTCGTCAGCGTACAAAATCGTTTCTCTCCAAGCATAAAAGTTCTATTATGTGACCTGTCAGGTAAGGATGTTTTCTGTATCTATTTGTAAAGAATAAAATTAGGAAGAGCGTAAGATTTCATAATAAATTATACAGCGCCCATGAGGTGATTTTTAACAAAACGGCGCTCTATAAATTAACCAATTATTATTATTCATAATTAACATTAGAATTCGTACTTGTTCGAATTTAAGTGTCATTTCAAAATTTGGATCTGACTGTGTGAAAAATTCAAACACGATCCGTCGTACAAATAATACTTTAATTTGTCATTTTCAAAATTGTAATTATAATATACCGTGATTTTTCAAGGTTAGTAATCTAATAATTTGCATTGTAATGCAACTCACTTGCAGCGTGTATGGGGCCACCGCTTTCGACACTGAACCGTAGAGAAAAAAAAGCTCCACCAGACCAGCTCAATGGGTACCTACCCAGTACATACTTACCTTCGCAACTTTAGTATCCGTTTATACAAATTACCGACTTCATCGAGTGGGGCTGCTATCTTCAAATTGTATTCGCACCACTGAAGACTGGTTCTCGACCGGTAGGTACTGACCGAGTAGGTACCGGCCGTGCTGGGTAGGTCTCACAGCTGCTCGAGGCGGAGATGGAGAGGGGAAGGTCGGATCTGATTAGCATCCCAATTATGGTGGAGGGAAGGGGCCGGGGGGGAAGGGAGGAGTGCGCATGCGCTCGTTTATCACACCGACCAATCGCTGAACAGGATCGGAGCGGGAATAAATAAATGTTACCCACTTTTAAAATATACATAGTGCAAGACAATTGAGATCGATAAAATGAGGCTTATATTTATAAGTGCATTTATTCCACTCAAGCAAATTATTTTGTGGTTTTTTTAATTTTTTACGACACCTCATAAGAGCGCCCCCGTCTGTACAATGTAAAGACAGGGGAACTTTATCGCTACCCGATTGGGTAGCGTTGTGAGGCGGGTTAAGGTAGGAACTGTAGGAAGGGATTTATTTAAGTGGTCGAGAATTTAAATTTTGTCGAACGATGATCTTGCGATCGTACCCTTGCAAAGATACAGGGCGGTTCCGATGAGAAAGATGAATTATTTTCAATACCAGCATTTTAACATAATAACTCAATATCGATTTTATTTCATTCCAAATTTGCTTTGATAAATTACACACATTCAAAAATGCTCAAACTCGTGATGATAAAACAATAAAATTTTTGTAATTATTTTTTGATCATAAGTATTTATAATTTTTCAATAATGTCTAAGCAAAATAAGAATGCAATTTTTTTTTAAATATATATGTTTGTAAGACCATAAATAAATAGACAAACAGAAGTATTTTCGTCGCAAAACAAGGGCGCGGATCTTTTTTTCAATGATTTTATTTAAACTTAAATTAAAATTCTGAAAAGTAGCTTTCCAAAATAATTTATTGATTTATTTTACTACATGATTTGAAATGTATGTTGTATAATACAAAATTTTGTTTGAAAATTTAACAAATCTACGAACGATCCACGGTAAAACCTTATTGTACTTAAAATAAACATATTTTCTCAAAATTAAAAAAAAAAGCTTTACTAGATAAAAAAAACAGTCTTTCGAAATCAATTTATAATTTTTTTGTGAAAAAGTGTCAATAATTGACTCTTATTCGTCTAAAATTTGATTTAAAAATGACATTTCCGGTTTTGTCTGGTTATTTCCTCTTAAGCTATTTTTATCCATATTTTATACATTTTTTCTTCACTTTAAATGACTTTTCAAAGGCAGTGTTGAGTTGAATTCATTCTGAGTTGTCTGGTCACCATCTGCTCAAACTTCATTAGATTATAACGCACGTTAACACATTTTTTCAATCGTCCTTTAGGAAATTATTAATTACTTTATTCTCTACAAATAATAATGTCTTTTCAATTTAATGTTATTTTCCAGATTTATACCTAGCGATATTTCACAAATGTCGTGCAATGGAAATTATCTAAGAAGGTACTTATTATTTATTACTATTGATATCAGAAATAAGGTACTTCTCACAATTCATACAGGTGCAATGAAGGAGATTTCGTTTGTCCTAAATAAATATTAAAACGGTGGAAGGCTTCATGTGATGTTTTATGCATCCTACGAGTCGACCACGTTCATATTTATCGATACACATTAATAAGGCGATTCAACTTCTCAAAGATACATGCCTTAGAATAATGCATAGAGAACATAAGGACATTTTATTCTATCTCTGACGTATATGTCCGGGAGTAATCGAAGCTAACTCTCCAGAGAAATTGTTTTGCAAATATTTATGTGCGAAAAAGTCATCAAATGGTCATTCAAAGCCATTTTGTTTTTTTACAGATAAAATGTCCACGTTAACTCGTTATATATATACCAAGGGAGGAAACCCGTAAATTTCGCAAAGTTTTGAATTTGCCGTAATATTTTTTGGGTTTATTTTATGCTATCGTATATTATATTTACCGAAACACATTCCTTGAACAATAAACTATGCATAAAAACAACATTACTTGCGTTTATTTGACAAATTGATAGGTTTATCGATCTTTTCGTGACCTACGACGCTCGTTTGACAGCTCGAATCGCAGGAAAAATGAAGCCTGGAAGTCATGGCTAAATTAAATAAAATTTATTCCGAGTGGCTAGGTGTGTTTAGAATATCTGTTACGTCAAGAACAAGAATGCCCCAAGCGATTCTGACCTTGTTCTTCATACATTTTCTTTATACATAAGGATTAAAATCACATTCTAAAAAATTTTTTAAATTGTTCTGCGCTCGCCGGCGCGGCTCGCTGCGTCCAATTCTAAGTCCGTTTCAGCTTACAAATTGTGATCAGCAGAAGAGGATAACTATCATGTTGTAAAGTTTGTCAGCTTATTACAATTTAATAGTAAGAAAACAAAAGACAAATAGTTTGTAAAGACATCCATGAAACACGAAAAGATTCCACTGGTCTAAATCCACAACAACAAAACCAGAGACAATTGTTGGTAAAGGGTCCCACGCAACACGAAACTGTTGGCTTCTGAATAAGAGTGCAGTGATGATTCGTGAGTATGTAATTAAAGCAACCACAGAGGGACTTAATATGAAATGTCATAATTATTACGATGATTGTGATCGTCATGCAGTGTGATCGCCCACTGAACGGTGTGACAAACCCGAGTCGCACAGTGGCCAAATCACTATAATTATAGACATTAAAGACACCATCAAAAGTTCAGACTAATGAATCTAATGATCTTAGCAGATAAGGTAACATTAATTACTTTAGTTTATTTGGACGGGGTCAGCTCTCACGCAGCGTTCGTATTTCATAATGTGGAGAATGAATAAACGGGAGCTAAATGTTATTTTTACAGCACGGGCTTCCATATCGTTATTATAGTAACGTCAATAACAATTCACGTTATCTGGAATCTAGACGAATATTACCTTTATCACGTCACTGATAATAGATAGATATAAAAAGCACCAAAATAAATCATAAAATGGATGGAGATGGAAAAAACATAATATTTCAATTATTAGAGACATCTGAAAAGCTATTTCGCAAGGCTTATCAACACCCCGGTAGCAATTGTTTTTAATTAAAAAAACCTTATCTCTAGGTAACTACTTACCTAAATGCATTTACAATTCTCAAGTGTAATTAGTAAAATTAAGAAAGGGATGCTTAGATGGTTTGGTCATGTAGAGCGAAAGAAGTATTTATTTAAAAAAAATATATTTTGAATCAAATTTCAAATAAATTCAAATTACTAACCACTGTTGGTACCTATTCGGATATTGTGCATCAGGATAGATTGATGTTCTCAGTGGGTAGGTACTGAAAAGAGGAACTATTTTTCTATAAAAAACTTAATTTGTGGAACCTTACAGTACCCGAGATGGATATCAAATTACGCGTCTCGACCTACAAAATCCAAAGGGCTGAGTGAAAAAATTAAGCGGTTAACTCCTAGGCCCCCTTTTTGAGATAAGGCTCTGTTGATTTTTCTAAATTAAATTAAATGAAACACTGAAAGCCCTGAGTTGGAGGACTGGATTGGTTCAGTAGCAGATGTATTGAATTGAGCGGTGAGCTCCCTAGGCCGTTTTAAAAGTGTGGGCGACCAAAGTGGCTCGGTGGTAGGAGTGAAGAAAGGAATGTAACAAGAATATATTATGACGTGAATGTGAATGGTAGAAGAAGAAGGGGACGCTCGATGAATAGGTATATACCCCACGATCATCTGAACCAAATACTTGCATCGGGCTATGTCAAGAGTCAGAATAACGTGTATATATGCATGTAAATGAAGCAAGGATTGCAGCGCCCTTGAGGTGATTTTTCATAAAAAAAGGAGCTATACAAGTCATCCAAGTATTATTTGGTTGCTTAGCGGTTTATTTTCTATGCCCAACTTGCGGGGAAACGGAGTGATGGTTAGTTAATTCACATACATATAAATAATATACCTCATATGTTATAGGTTAAGTTCTATGCATCTGCCGACAGTCTATGCCCTTAAATTATCTTTGAAGATTTTTAATGTGTTAAATTACTAGAGTACCTAAATAACTAATTACTTACTATATACCCTTCGGAGTCTCGGAGTTATACAGAAAAAATAACTTTGATAAATTAATGAAAATTCGGGATTAAAATCATTACTTTCACACAGCATTCCCCGATTGGGGCACCAGACGTTCAGTGCATTCGAATTCTCATATGGTGTTGTCACATTGAAAGAATGTTGATGACAAATTCCATATTCATGTTTCAAACAGGTGGTTTCGATTCGTATTACAGACAAATGGTGGGAAACATGATGTACAATGAAGATATCTTTATTATGTTGTAGAGAAGGGGGAGAGAACAGAATCGAGAATGCCTGGGGTCGCCATGGTACCACTAAGGCAACAAAAATAGTGTAGCAGGTTGATAAGTTAACTTCTACAAAATCTAGGAGCGATTCTGTATCTTGTGTGGATTTAGAAAAGATTCCATAAGGAATCGGCTTTCAAATTTGTGTGATTTTCTATGGCTATGTCAGCTGTCACCGATTTTAATAAGTTTGAAACACGAAATACTGTTAGCATACATGATTTTTTATTCATTTAAGTTGTATACTATGGATTTGCTTGGGCTCTATTCTAAATTATGCGACAGGTGAAATCTGAAATCAGCTCACGCCACCAACAGTAAAGGGTCTTTCATTAAGAGTTTCCTATCTTCAAATTTAAATAAAACAAAGTGTGTGCGAGATATCATCGAAATTTTTTATCGTTTGAAAGGTCTTATGTGTGGAATATAAAATCGTTCAAATGTCCGCCGCGGCTTCTCTGGGTGGCGCGCATCCGAAATGTCCAATTTTCCATGACTCTGGCGCATAAATCAGGCTGAATTTGATCGATGGCATGGGTTATGTTCGTGTTGGCTTTGAGGGCCGCTGTGATTTGTGGCTCGTTTGCATAGACCTGCGACGAAAACTCCACAAAAAATGTCTAACGGGGTCAAATCGCACGATCGCACGGTGGCCAGTTCACATCCCACGTGACATTTTATCATTTAACAATTAATTAAATTTTAAACAATTTTATCATTTGCACGCGTTGTTGAACGCTATATCCGTCCATGGTGATTTGTCAAAACAGACTGAATAAATGACAATTTGACAAATGTCGCTTCAACAATATGACCGCTATCTCAACTGTCAAAGTTCGGAAGTCTCTACTCGAAGACCCTTTAGAAGCAATTGAAGTCATAGAAAATCACACAAATTTGAGAACCGATTCCGTACATGGGATCTTTCCGGTATCCACAAAAGATACGGAATCGCTCCTCTGATCTTGTTGGAAGAAATTTACACCGGACAAAAAGCTCTAGGCACTATGCAGTATCTGGCCTAGCAAAACAATCACGAATGTTAAGTAGATAGGTACTAGTAGTCAAAAGTGGAAAATACTTGATATCGCCCGGGTGAAACATCACCAGTCAGAAATGAAACGTTACTTGAAATTGTTTAATTTAGTGGCAAAATCTGACAGCTACTAGTTTCTCAATATCACTCAATTTTTTTCTCCTTTTCTTTCTCAATTCCTTTCGGCTTTAAAATTCCTCAGCATTCATCATCATCACTCTTGGCTCTACAACCCCTGGTGGGTCATGGCCTCCTCAAGAGTTTTCCTCCCTCATCTCAGTTCTGTGCCAGCTCTCTCCAGTTTAGAAGCTCCATTCCTCAGCATTAGGGTGACTTATCAGGTTCATTGCCGGGTGTGCGCCGGCGCACACGCCAATTTTTTTTCTTCTTATTTTTGAATGCGATTTTAACCCTTATGTATAAAGAAAACGTATGAAGGACAAGGTCAGAATCGCTTGGGGCATTCTTGTTCTTGACGTAGGAGGTATCCTTAACACACCTAGCCACTCGGAATAATTTTTACTAAATTTCTCTATGACTTTGACTGTTCATTTTTCCCGGGATTTGAACTGTCAAACTAAGAGCTTCGTAGGTCGTGAAAAAGATCGATAAACCTATAAATTTATCAAATAAACGCAAGTAATGTTATTTTTATTCGTAGTTTATTGGTCAAGGAATGTGTTTCAGTAAATATAATATACGAAAGCACAAAATAAACCAACAAAATATAATGTCAAAGTCAAAACTTCGCGAAATAATGTCACGGGCTCCGTGCAATGAAACTCAGTGGTCACTAAATGATGACGTGTTGACTTGAAGAAGCGGTTGAAACAATAGATACTTCGCCATTATCTAAGAAATGTGACGTTCTATCCCGTAATCTGTACAGTTACATCTAATTTAACCTAACTAAACCAATAAAAAGCATCCAGCATCTTCGCACGCCTGTTATTCTCAGGCGGTAATTGAGCGTTTGAACTGCGGATAATCGATCTGCCGAGAGCTAAAAAACGTCAGTATCAATATAAGAATTGAGTAGCGTTGCCTCGGAGTTGTGGTGCCAGTTCATAAAATAGAAAATCCCCAGTAAAGACATTAAAAATACCTAGAATGACGAAAAAAATTTAGACACAAGACTTTCGTCCGTGATTAAACAAACTATTGAACTGAAAACTATATAGACCAAACTACAGTTTTATGCACAAGGTAGACGGAATTATCCTCAACACTCAAGTTTCCGGTAATTGTTTGGTTTCGTTTTCCTCCTTACTGTACTTTTATATTTAACTAGCTGGTACCCGGCATGCGTTGCAATGCAAATAAATAAATTGTTTCTCCCCGCATTTACTCCCCGATCCCCTCCCGCGTCCCCTTTCGAATTCCACACCTTCCCGTCCCTCGTCATCTCCCCCGCAAAACCCACCTTCTTCATTACACCTTCCCCTCATTCCCTCCCTCCCTGCCGCTGAAATATATAAAATACACTCATTTTCATTTATAAAAATTTCATAAAGCCATAGCTTACCATAATATATAGCCTATAACCTTCACAGGCGTGCGCACAACAAATCACCAAAGTTTCATCGCAATCGGATGAATGGTAAAGCAGCGCATAACATACGAACAAACAAACAAAAATTGATTTTTACATATATTAATATTATTTAATATGCACTCAGAATGTTCTTATTTTTCAACGTTAACTGCCTCCTGTTTTATTTTAGTGTTAAATTGTTTATTATTATGCATTGCCTTGTGCCAAAACAGCACTGTTTTGGTTAATTTTTTTTCTCTTCATATTATTTGATTAATATTTTGTAAGGACTCGTAAGGAATACTGTAGGATTACTTTTAAGTTTATTATAGTTAAGCGCACTTGAAATAAAAAAAAAAATAAAAATAAAAATAAAATAAATAAAAACTGCGCTATACTAATATAACGTTATTATTTATTATCCGTAGATAAACTCCCCTTCTCCCTAGATTCGGGGATTTTTCCCTAAATATGGCAACGCTGCTCTGGTGCTGAGATGCCTCTACGCCGCCGACCATCTTTACTTTACCGAGAAGAGAAAAAAACCTCGCGGAAAAAATCCGCCCTAAAAGCTGCCTGGCCCCGCTTGTCATTTAGTTAGAGACCTGTCAGATGGTTGTCGGTAGAAAAAGCCTCCGAAAAAGGACCGCCAGAGATAAAAGGCCATCTGAGCAACGATCCAACGGTGTATCGGGAGATAATTCAAGTGGATACATTGCTACGTCCGAAGTTTACAGGAGAATTGACTGTTTCAAATCGGGCGTAACGAATTTTGTTAGTTTAGGATAGGTTAACACTAAAAATGTTAGTATTGAATTTAAAATAGATCAATTTCTAGTTTGGATGAAATCAAAATAAGAGAGATAGATAGATGTAGGTAGCAGCTGTATTAGGAAACAGATGTTAGGTTTTGTTATTATTTTCAAATCAGCATGAAAAGTAGGCAACAATACAGAAATTAAATTTCAAATGATTTATTTATTTGTAAGAAATAAACAGCTTTTATAATACTTATAAAGGAATTTAGAGCTAAACTTAAATCTCAACTTTTCAGACAGTCGCATCCATAGTCAAAAATCTATCACCTTCACAGCCCGCGACATTAGTACCCTTCACACACAGAGTTCGGAGCGGGACGTGCCCCGCGCCACTTCAGGCCGCCGCGCAGAAAAATAAAGACCGAAAGTTAGATAACGGTTTACAGCGCAGTTCACTGTAAGACTTTTTTGCGCGGCGGCCTGAAGTGGCGCGGGGCACGTCCCGCTCCGAACTCTGTGTGTAAAGGGTACTATTGTTAATAACTAACTGTGTAAAAATGTAAAAAAAATATTATTTGTAAGCTTTTGTAAAGGTCATTTCATAAAAATTCTCCAGCCCTAAATTCTACAATCTTCCAAAAAAAAAATTCTACATTTGCCACTTCTTTCTTCTTCTTTTGATCTTCTCATTAACCACTGGAGCGCTTTTTGCCACAATATGGTACTATTTAAAATACCTCGGATTGCTTTGCTGCCAATTTTGGCAAATTTTCCCCTATTTGTAAGTAATTAAGTAGAAGTTTACGATTTTATAATATTTTTTTTATAAATCCTACGACTATGTGATAATCGACAAAAGATAGGTGACTTCATTGGCTGTGTAGATCCATAATCAGTTTGTATGTCTTATTTTAAAATTCGGAGGTATGATTTTTTTTAATTTATAGGAGGAAATAGTTTTATTTTGCCTTAACACTAATAAGCAATTAGAATGAAAAATATTTATACTAATGGTTCCAAAAATGTACATAAAAAGTGGGCGGTGAGCCAGAAAGTGTTGGGAGCCTCTGGTGTGTAGGATAAGGATAGGAGATGCTCCCGATGCGATACTGTTACTCATGCAGTAATTTATGAAATTACACATTACATCGATTCAATATTTCTTAAGGTTAATGTTGAAATTGTGTGGTATAACTACACAGGTATACATGGAATTGAAAATGAATAAAATCGGTTTGTCGGGTTGACCTTGATGGTGGATTATGTGGATGATGTGGACCTATGTGGATTTTTATAAAATTGGTAAGTTCAGACGAGTCAAATAATTCAGTCAGTATTTCAAATAATTAATGAAAAATTTGGCGTTTTTAAAGGACACACTGGACAGTAAGGTAACAAAATCGTTTAAAAAATCTAAATTATACTTAACCCCAATATCTGGATAAGATCATGAGGAGCGACAAATACAAGATTACAGATTAGGGGCCATCCATAAATTACGTCACACCTTAAGGGGGGGGGTTAGAGAAGTGTGACATTGTGTGACAAGGCGTACGAGGGGGGTCATCAGCTCTGTGACGTCACATGCTTATATGATAGGAATTTTCCTGACATGTCCGTCTGAATGTACGAATTTTCAAAAAAAAAGAAAATATCAATGAAACCCCGTGTTCTCATACACATATTCCCGCGAGTTTATAATAAAACCAGGCCGAAACCTCGAACTATCCCATTTCGCCCCTCCCCGTACACATTGTACGCAAGTGAAGAGATCCCATTCAACACAAAACAGCCCATCTCGCCCCCACCGTTGTGATAAATATGACCGTGACGAAAAACTAAAATATTACCAGCTATTATTACTTTTAAATGCAAAATTGCAAAACGTGTGATGTCACGCTAGGGGGAGGGGGTCTTACAAATGTGACAGTGTGTGACAGGGACGGGGGGTAGAGTGCAGTTCTGCAGTATGCAGGGTGAAGACTGTCCTTAAATTATGACATCTGACCTCACACGGCAAAACCCATCAGAAGAAAATTTTGTGCTATGAAATGAATCACCAGATCCTAATCGGTTGTATTCATGTGGGAAGTGGTTACCTGGTCCCTGGTAGGTGCAGGTTCTGTCGAGATTGATGGCAGTTCTTGGGGGGATAAGGACCGAGCGACCAAGGAGCCCGCGGCTGTTCAGCATCAGTCATAATAATACCGAGTGTCATCTGCGTAATGACTTTTCCACCGCGGCGGGACCATCAAACATCAAACACGATCACTCGTGGCATTCTCACAGTATTTACAGTGAGATAGCATCGCGGCGGCGCCATAAATAACATTTTAATACTTCGGCCGTATGCTGTGAATAATAATAATAATAATGGCGGAGTTTAACAAGAGCCTCTCGGCCGGCGGAGGGCGGAGGACAATAAATTCACAGATAACGACTGGCCGAGACGGGGTTCCTCTGGCCAACACCAACAGACCAACACCCAACAGGCCAACAGTCCGACACCTCAGAACCTCACACCAGTCCAGTCACAGGTACACGCGTACTGCATACACCCAGTGCCTCGCCAGACCTCCTTGTTCGTCCTGCTTCCCTGGTCAGAAGCCTTTAGTATGGGAACATTTTATAGTGAACTTACGTAGTTAGTGCTTACTGTAAATAATTGTATAATTCCCTAGCCACATAATTATTTCAATCTTGGCAACACTGGTCACTATCCTCACGACCGCCAGTCGACAGATCTGGTAATTTCGACACTCTCCGGAATCCTTGTAAGAGGTCGTGCATTAATCACGTGATGTTTTTTTAGCGACTTTTTAACCCCCTCACCTCGCCCCTGGTGTTATGTGGTGAGGTTTTAGACTACCTCCCCCCCACACCCAAAATCACATGTGTTTTTTTAATACAAAGTATATTGAAATTTTCAGAATATTGTTTTAAGGCAAAACATACGCGGCAACGATTTACGCATGTATTCGGCGTCAAAATCACAGACTTACTGGCGACTGGAGAGCCGGGCGGTTGTCGCAACGCGCGGGGAAATCATTGCCTGGCAACGGTGAGTCAAGGCCACGCGCCGCTGTTTGGTTTAGAAATCGTGCATTCAACGAAAAATAAATCCACGTGATATCTCATTATATCCCCCCCCCCTTCCTTGTGCTTCCGAGCCTCACGTGATTAATGGACGACCCCTAGTATGGTGCATCCCGTCGTTACCAAATCATACATTTCCGATTCACAAAATACCACTTTATTTTACATACTTACATAAAGCTGCGTTGCATCTATTTTTTTTATTTCTATTTTTTTTCTATCCACCCTTATATATTGTGACTGTAGTGTAGTGTACCCGGAGATAGTGGAACTATGGCATCCAGAATTTGAGGCTGAAGGAAATTAGAAGAGAATGTAGTAGAGGAGAGTTGAGATTTTCAAAATCTGGACACTTGTTTAGTTTCTAGATCTGAAAATTCTCAATCCTCATTTTACCTTTTCACACTTGGGATTGTTTCGAAAACTCTGTCATCTAGGATAATACAAGTCTCTATATTTCTGGCGACTATCGAATACGGCGACAGCATAGATCGTGTTATCGCCCTGATCGTGTGAGGAGATCCGCATCTTCTATAGAAACAACAAAATGCTTCTCGATGTAATGTGTTTGTAATTTATTATACTCCCGCCATACCTTCGTGTTAGTCCTGGCTCCCCTGGGCAGACGCCTCGCCTTAACAAGCCGCAACATAGAATATACATAACTTAACTACCTCGGCCACATAAAGGGTGCAATTAAAATACCAATTTCAAAAAAGACAGGCAGTCATTTACATGCCAACAGGTTTCTCTGACGTGGCAAATAGCTAATACCTACTGAGCAAACCAGTTTCAGAGTTCGCTTGCGGATGATTCGTTCCTTTCCCATTATTTAATAAATTCATTCATTCATTCAATAATGTAAACGAAGCATTGATATACAATACTCCGAATCTAGTTGAATCTGTAAGATTGATCGCATGGCGAGTCGGTACACAATACTGTAAAATACGCATAATTAAAAATAAATACAGTTAAAAGCACTTTTCATTACTATTTGGTACATTATGATTGTTATTAGCAATTAAAATAATCCCATAAACCAAAAACGCAAAAGATTAAAAATGAAGTGGAAGGGCGGGAAAAAAGCGAAACTTTTATTGAGGGATGTGATGTAAGAATTAGTAGGTACAATTGTATTTGAGTAGAATTTTATCTGAGATTACCAACTTCTTCATAAGTTTGTATTCAAATTTACTTCCACAAGACTTAATTTAAAGACAGTAAAAACTTGGTAACCTACCGAATTTAACATTTTGGTATTACAGAAATACCAATTTGCGTCTTTTGGAGGACTATTTGAGTTTAGGAATTTTTAAGGAAATTTTAGCAAAGGTTTTAAGATTTTTTCTAGCTTCGGTTACTGCTTATTTTAATACCATTATACCTTTACTTTTAAGGTATAATGTTAATGACTGTACACTGTACCTACCCAATCTGTAAACTTCATCCACCACAACACAGGGACATCCCTAGCATGGCGGATGAATTAACACAATTTTTTTTGTTCATTGTATAAACTTCTTTTAATAAATAAATTCAAATTCAAATTCAAGGTATTTTCCAGCATTGTTAATTATTATAACTACTATAATTGACTTTTTAAATGTTAATACCGCAAAAGAGTCCCAATGTGGATGTAGAAGGAATGGGAAGAAGATGGGGAGAAGGTGGGGTGATACCCATCTATTCAGATCTGGTCACCAAACATAGCTTAAGCCATTTCAAATAATGGTTCAATTCTGAATGGGGGTCTTAAACCAGGGCGATACTGAGATATCTTTCACTCTGGAACGTACCGCAAATACACTATAATTTTTTTTTGTTAATTGTCAAATAACACAAATAAAATTTATTTGCGAAAGCCTTACCCCTCGACCACGGAGGCCGTCAGAATATATTAAAAACAATACAATAAACTAAAGACGTCATATTATAAACAGTGTGTTACAAACACATACTTGCATTTTTAGATATTGTAACTAAAAAAATTTATTGTCTGTAAAGTCGGTTTACGGACGATAATTTTACGTGATAACGTCATATAATAACGATGGAGTGGAAGGGAGATAGATGCGTCACAAGCCGAACGCTTAGGCAGAACGCTTGTTCCACGCTCTTACTTGCACGCTCGGCTCAGGCGGAACGTGACAACGTTACAGTGAGTCATGCTTTTTCGTGAGTGCAGCCGGCGTTCATCGATTTATAAGACGTTACCACGTCAAAAATAATTGAAAAATGTCACATTGTGAGTAAGAGAATTACTTTTTGAAGAACGCCCATAAATACGATTATAACATTTAAAGATAAAAAAATCAATTGTAAAAAAGAAAACCGTTTCTTTGTGTCCGCTGCGGTAAGGCCGGGTGATTTTTAGGCAGTAAATAATTCGGGGACCAGGGACAGAGGTCAAGTAGAGTCGGGAATGCGTTTTTGTCTACCTTATTCGCTCCTTCCACGGACTCTGACTAAACTGAAATATACGGCGACTATAAAAAATAAACATAAATAAGATTCCCGCTGCGAGTCGTTTACATGCGGTCCAGACAAGCCAGCCATCCCGGTAACGCTGCTGGCTGCATCCCGGACTGAGATTGCATCTCCGCCTTGTTGGTTGCTACGTGTTTTTTAAATAATATTCTGCTGTGTGCGGGTTTGGTAAACCACCATTTGGACATGGAGGGTTGTTGGTTGAATCTACATTTGATTTTCTTTGGTGGTTTTAACATAATGTGAAACGCTGTCAAGAGGATATAAAATACGAAAGCTATTGGAAGAAGAGGAAGAGCGAGGTATCCATACGTACAATACTTCCAGTCAGATCGTCAGTCAGTTTGACGGCCGGCGTGGTCCAGCGGTAAGGCTCTTGACTCGAAATCCGAAGGTCGCGAGATCGAATCCCGGCGTAACAAATTTTATGTGAATAATTTGTCATTAAAAATAATAAAGTATAGATATTTGCGGCACGTTCCAGAGTGGAACCACCATTCATAATTAAAGCATTACTTGGAATGGCTTTGGCCGTGTTTGTTCTTCCTCTTCCCGATCTCCTTCCCGTCCCCACTTTTCTCAGCCACACAACATACCCCAATTGAGGATGCCATAGTCTCACTGGCTCCAGACGGGAGCTCTTGTGCGGTATTCATATTTTTTTTTTTTTTTTACAGTTAATACCGCACAAGAGTCCCAACTGCTCCCGTCTGGAGCAAGTGAGACTATGGCATCCCCAATCGGGGTATGTTGTGAGGCTGAAGGTAGTGGGGAGGGGAAGGAGATAGGGAAGAGGAAGGTGGGAAAGTACCTGGCTATTCAGATCTGGTCACTAAACACGGCTAAAGCCATTTCAAGCAACGTTTCAATTCTGAATGGTGGTCTTACACCAGGGCGATACTGATAGTATCTTCCACTCTGGAAAATAATAAATATATATAAAAAAGGTCATTGCAAGAGTCGATACAATAGAGGAGTATGTATGTTTTTTATGTGAATACGATCACAGAGGGATTAAGGTATCCCCAATAATTAGGGTACATTGAGGCTGAAGGGATGGGGAAGAGGAAGGTTGGAATTTAGAGCTTAACTTAAAACTCACCTTTTCAGACAGTCGTATCCATAAAGTCAAAAACCCAGCACCTTCACAGCCTGCGACATTGTAAATAGCTAATTAGGGTACATTGAGGCTGAAGGGATGGGGAAGAGGAAGGTTGGAATTTAGAGCTTAACTTAAAACTCACCTTTTCAGACAGTCGTATCCATAAAGTCAAAAACCCAGCACCTTCACAGCCTGCGACATTGTAAATAGCTAATTAGGGTACATTGAGGCTGAAGGGATGGGGAAGAGGAAGGTTGGAATTTAGAGCTTAACTTAAAACTCACCTTTTCAGACAGTCGTATCCATAAAGTCAAAAACCCAGCACCTTCACAGCCTGCGACATTGTAAATAGCTAATTAGGGTACATTGAGGCTGAAGGGATGGGGAAGAGGAAGGTTGGAATTTAGAGCTTAACTTAAAACTCACCTTTTCAGACAGTCGTATCCATAAAGTCAAAAACCCAGCACCTTCACAGCCTGCGACATTGTAAATAGCTAATTAGGGTACATTGAGGCTGAAGGGATGGGGAAGAGGAAGGTTGGAATTTAGAGCTTAACTTAAAACTCACCTTTTCAGACAGTCGTATCCATAAAGTCAAAAACCCAGCACCTTCACAGCCTGCGACATTGTAAATAGCTAATTAGGGTACATTGAGGCTGAAGGGATGGGGAAGAGGAAGGTTGGAATTTAGAGCTTAACTTAAAACTCACCTTTTCAGACAGTCGTATCCATAAAGTCAAAAACCCAGCACCTTCACAGCCTGCGACATTGTAAATAGCTAATTAGGGTACATTGAGGCTGAAGGGATGGGGAAGAGGAAGGTTGGAATTTAGAGCTTAACTTAAAACTCACCTTTTCAGACAGTCGTATCCATAAAGTCAAAAACCCAGCACCTTCACAGCCTGCGACATTGTAAATAGCTAATTAGGGTACATTGAGGCTGAAGGGATGGGGAAGAGGAAGGTTGGAATTTAGAGCTTAACTTAAAACTCACCTTTTCAGACAGTCGTATCCATAAAGTCAAAAACCCAGCACCTTCACAGCCTGCGACATTGTAAATAGCTAATTAGGGTACATTGAGGCTGAAGGGATGGGGAAGAGGAAGGTTGGAATTTAGAGCTTAACTTAAAACTCACCTTTTCAGACAGTCGTATCCATAAAGTCAAAAACCCAGCACCTTCACAGCCTGCGACATTGTAAATAGCTAATTAGGGTACATTGAGGCTGAAGGGATGGGGAAGAGGAAGGTTGGAATTTAGAGCTTAACTTAAAACTCACCTTTTCAGACAGTCGTATCCATAAAGTCAAAAACCCAGCACCTTCACAGCCTGCGACATTGTAAATAGCTAATTAGGGTACATTGAGGCTGAAGGGATGGGGAAGAGGAAGGTTGGAATTTAGAGCTTAACTTAAAACTCACCTTTTCAGACAGTCGTATCCATAAAGTCAAAAACCCAGCACCTTCACAGCCTGCGACATTGTAAATAGCTAATTAGGGTACATTGAGGCTGAAGGGATGGGGAAGAGGAAGGTTGGAATTTAGAGCTTAACTTAAAACTCACCTTTTCAGACAGTCGTATCCATAAAGTCAAAAACCCAGCACCTTCACAGCCTGCGACATTGTAAATAGCTAATTAGGGTACATTGAGGCTGAAGGGATGGGGAAGAGGAAGGTTGGAATTTAGAGCTTAACTTAAAACTCACCTTTTCAGACAGTCGTATCCATAAAGTCAAAAACCCAGCACCTTCACAGCCTGCGACATTGTAAATAGCTAATTAGGGTACATTGAGGCTGAAGGGATGGGGAAGAGGAAGGTTGGAATTTAGAGCTTAACTTAAAACTCACCTTTTCAGACAGTCGTATCCATAAAGTCAAAAACCCAGCACCTTCACAGCCTGCGACATTGTAAATAGCTAATTAGGGTACATTGAGGCTGAAGGGATGGGGAAGAGGAAGGTTGGAATTTAGAGCTTAACTTAAAACTCACCTTTTCAGACAGTCGTATCCATAAAGTCAAAAACCCAGCACCTTCACAGCCTGCGACATTGTAAATAGCTAATTAGGGTACATTGAGGCTGAAGGGATGGGGAAGAGGAAGGTTGGAATTTAGAGCTTAACTTAAAACTCACCTTTTCAGACAGTCGTATCCATAAAGTCAAAAACCCAGCACCTTCACAGCCTGCGACATTGTAAATAGCTAATTAGGGTACATTGAGGCTGAAGGGATGGGGAAGAGGAAGGTTGGAATTTAGAGCTTAACTTAAAACTCACCTTTTCAGACAGTCGTATCCATAAAGTCAAAAACCCAGCACCTTCACAGCCTGCGACATTGTAAATAGCTAATTAGGGTACATTGAGGCTGAAGGGATGGGGAAGAGGAAGGTTGGAATTTAGAGCTTAACTTAAAACTCACCTTTTCAGACAGTCGTATCCATAAAGTCAAAAACCCAGCACCTTCACAGCCTGCGACATTGTAAATAGCTAATTAGGGTACATTGAGGCTGAAGGGATGGGGAAGAGGAAGGTTGGAATTTAGAGCTTAACTTAAAACTCACCTTTTCAGACAGTCGTATCCATAAAGTCAAAAACCCAGCACCTTCACAGCCTGCGACATTGTAAATAGCTAATTAGGGTACATTGAGGCTGAAGGGATGGGGAAGAGGAAGGTTGGAATTTAGAGCTTAACTTAAAACTCACCTTTTCAGACAGTCGTATCCATAAAGTCAAAAACCCAGCACCTTCACAGCCTGCGACATTGTAAATAGCTAATTAGGGTACATTGAGGCTGAAGGGATGGGGAAGAGGAAGGTTGGAATTTAGAGCTTAACTTAAAACTCACCTTTTCAGACAGTCGTATCCATAAAGTCAAAAACCCAGCACCTTCACAGCCTGCGACATTGTAAATAGCTAATTAGGGTACATTGAGGCTGAAGGGATGGGGAAGAGGAAGGTTGGAATTTAGAGCTTAACTTAAAACTCACCTTTTCAGACAGTCGTATCCATAAAGTCAAAAACCCAGCACCTTCACAGCCTGCGACATTGTAAATAGCTAATTAGGGTACATTGAGGCTGAAGGGATGGGGAAGAGGAAGGTTGGAATTTAGAGCTTAACTTAAAACTCACCTTTTCAGACAGTCGTATCCATAAAGTCAAAAACCCAGCACCTTCACAGCCTGCGACATTGTAAATAGCTAATTAGGGTACATTGAGGCTGAAGGGATGGGGAAGAGGAAGGTTGGAATTTAGAGCTTAACTTAAAACTCACCTTTTCAGACAGTCGTATCCATAAAGTCAAAAACCCAGCACCTTCACAGCCTGCGACATTGTAAATAGCTAATTAGGGTACATTGAGGCTGAAGGGATGGGGAAGAGGAAGGTTGGAATTTAGAGCTTAACTTAAAACTCACCTTTTCAGACAGTCGTATCCATAAAGTCAAAAACCCAGCACCTTCACAGCCTGCGACATTGTAAATAGCTAATTAGGGTACATTGAGGCTGAAGGGATGGGGAAGAGGAAGGTTGGAATTTAGAGCTTAACTTAAAACTCACCTTTTCAGACAGTCGTATCCATAAAGTCAAAAACCCAGCACCTTCACAGCCTGCGACATTGTAAATAGCTAATTAGGGTACATTGAGGCTGAAGGGATGGGGAAGAGGAAGGTTGGAATTTAGAGCTTAACTTAAAACTCACCTTTTCAGACAGTCGTATCCATAAAGTCAAAAACCCAGCACCTTCACAGCCTGCGACATTGTAAATAGCTAATTAGGGTACATTGAGGCTGAAGGGATGGGGAAGAGGAAGGTTGGAATTTAGAGCTTAACTTAAAACTCACCTTTTCAGACAGTCGTATCCATAAAGTCAAAAACCCAGCACCTTCACAGCCTGCGACATTGTAAATAGCTAATTAGGGTACATTGAGGCTGAAGGGATGGGGAAGAGGAAGGTTGGAATTTAGAGCTTAACTTAAAACTCACCTTTTCAGACAGTCGTATCCATAAAGTCAAAAACCCAGCACCTTCACAGCCTGCGACATTGTAAATAGCTAATTAGGGTACATTGAGGCTGAAGGGATGGGGAAGAGGAAGGTTGGAATTTAGAGCTTAACTTAAAACTCACCTTTTCAGACAGTCGTATCCATAAAGTCAAAAACCCAGCACCTTCACAGCCTGCGACATTGTAAATAGCTAATTAGGGTACATTGAGGCTGAAGGGATGGGGAAGAGGAAGGTTGGAATTTAGAGCTTAACTTAAAACTCACCTTTTCAGACAGTCGTATCCATAAAGTCAAAAACCCAGCACCTTCACAGCCTGCGACATTGTAAATAGCTAATTAGGGTACATTGAGGCTGAAGGGATGGGGAAGAGGAAGGTTGGAATTTAGAGCTTAACTTAAAACTCACCTTTTCAGACAGTCGTATCCATAAAGTCAAAAACCCAGCACCTTCACAGCCTGCGACATTGTAAATAGCTAATTAGGGTACATTGAGGCTGAAGGGATGGGGAAGAGGAAGGTTGGAATTTAGAGCTTAACTTAAAACTCACCTTTTCAGACAGTCGTATCCATAAAGTCAAAAACCCAGCACCTTCACAGCCTGCGACATTGTAAATAGCTAATTAGGGTACATTGAGGCTGAAGGGATGGGGAAGAGGAAGGTTGGAATTTAGAGCTTAACTTAAAACTCACCTTTTCAGACAGTCGTATCCATAAAGTCAAAAACCCAGCACCTTCACAGCCTGCGACATTGTAAATAGCTAATTAGGGTACATTGAGGCTGAAGGGATGGGGAAGAGGAAGGTTGGAATTTAGAGCTTAACTTAAAACTCACCTTTTCAGACAGTCGTATCCATAAAGTCAAAAACCCAGCACCTTCACAGCCTGCGACATTGTAAATAGCTAATTAGGGTACATTGAGGCTGAAGGGATGGGGAAGAGGAAGGTTGGAATTTAGAGCTTAACTTAAAACTCACCTTTTCAGACAGTCGTATCCATAAAGTCAAAAACCCAGCACCTTCACAGCCTGCGACATTGTAAATAGCTAATTAGGGTACATTGAGGCTGAAGGGATGGGGAAGAGGAAGGTTGGAATTTAGAGCTTAACTTAAAACTCACCTTTTCAGACAGTCGTATCCATAAAGTCAAAAACCCAGCACCTTCACAGCCTGCGACATTGTAAATAGCTAATTAGGGTACATTGAGGCTGAAGGGATGGGGAAGAGGAAGGTTGGAATTTAGAGCTTAACTTAAAACTCACCTTTTCAGACAGTCGTATCCATAAAGTCAAAAACCCAGCACCTTCACAGCCTGCGACATTGTAAATAGCTAATTAGGGTACATTGAGGCTGAAGGGATGGGGAAGAGGAAGGTTGGAATTTAGAGCTTAACTTAAAACTCACCTTTTCAGACAGTCGTATCCATAAAGTCAAAAACCCAGCACCTTCACAGCCTGCGACATTGTAAATAGCTAATTAGGGTACATTGAGGCTGAAGGGATGGGGAAGAGGAAGGTTGGAATTTAGAGCTTAACTTAAAACTCACCTTTTCAGACAGTCGTATCCATAAAGTCAAAAACCCAGCACCTTCACAGCCTGCGACATTGTAAATAGCTAATTTTGTAAAAATGTAAGCAAATTCTTATTTAGCTTTTGTAAAGTTCAATTCATGAAAATTCTCCAGTCCTAGAGTTCTAAATTCTCAAGTCTTTCAAAATAAATATTAACTCAACTTTTGCATTAATATTCTTATAAATGTAAAACCAACAATGGTGAGGGTAGCAAACGTAAAATCATGCAATGTCCAGTGTTTTAAATACAATGTCATCCGCGTGCAAATTCGTATCTTCCCCAAGCATAAACTTTCTAATTAAAATGTGTTTATCGGAAGTGACCTGCCAGGTAAGTATGTTTTTGTAACTATTTGTATATAATAACATCAGTTAGAGCCTAAGAATTCGTAATAAATTTAACAGCGCCCTTGAGGTGATTTTCACAAAAACAGCGCCCTACAAATTATCCAATTATGATTATGGCATTGGGGTATATCGAGGCTGAAGGGAGTGGTAGGGGCGAAGATGGGGAAGAGGAAGGTTGGGAGGTATGTATGAGTAGTGTGTCAATCTAGAGTTGTCATATTATATGTCTATCTCTGCGTGGAGATGACATGAGTTGGTTGGTGTATGATCCGTTACTAGCTTCCATTTTCATGGACGTTTCGTTCGTGGGAAAGAGGCGGAGGTTACAACACCTCTGCCATAGATCACACCAAGTTGTTCGCTACGTTTGGTGACTTAGCAGGGGTGCCCGGGTTCACGGGGAGAGGTTTGTCCAGGTCTTGTTCGGTGCGTTCGAAGGATCGATAGAGACTGGTTAACGAAGGTCTTTAATCCTCTCTAGCCGAAATCTCTCGACCCATCGTCTTGCGCCGCGGTTGGAGGGATGGATTCATACGTCCGACACTCCTGGACACACTGACCCCCCAGAATCCTACATACCCCTCATACCTATTTCCTTCCCAGAACTTCATCTCCTTTCTTTCCTTAAAAAAAACCCTCCACACAGCATCCCCTAAGATGACAATTTCCCCAGGGTCTTTGTCATAAAAAAATGAGCCGTCAGCGGTTTACTGTAAGGCGTAATCGTGTACAGTACAAGCAAAACATTAAGGCCGACCTGACGTTGATAAAAAATCGTCGCAATAGGCGAGTTAAAGGTTTTAAAAAAGTGGCATGCCCCCCGCTCACGCCTTTCTCTTTCGCAAGTATGTTTTTACGCATCTTTCGCTTACGTTCACTGTAAAGTCAGTAACTGCGCAAGAATGAATCGTACCATGTTCAGGCCGGTCATACATACATAACCAATAATAAACATACATTATATTATATTAAGTAATAATAGCGTTTTTGAATTGCTGAATATTTAGTTGAAAAATATCTATATCAGGGGACATGGTAATTTAGTAACAGAATCATTTTTCCGAGCGGCATTACTAATGGTAAGTTAGTTCTGCATCTCGGAACAACAAAGGTTGTGTCTGCGCGCTCTTGTGAAGTTGTCGGGGACATAAAACTCAAATTTTTTAATTATATCGGGAATACATATGCTACCGTTTAGAAGTGTATATGCCATTGTATACCTAATTATGTCTACGTAGGACGCTGTAATATAATTCCTATTTATGTAGACTGGCAAGCAACCGAAATGTGAGAGATGCACTATTGTTGCGGACAAGAATGGAGGCATATATTTCAGTCCAGCGGGGCCCGATCCTGACGGAGATAGTCGGTTTTGTCCGGGTCCCGGTGTCGGGAAGGGGGCCCATAAATCAGCCAGGACATGGGGCCCCGGACACGGCGCTGGCTGACACAAATCCACACTAATATATTGCCGGCTGCGGCTGGACGTTCCGTTGTTCTTCGCCTCGGCTGCCCCGTTAGTAGCCACATATTTTTATGGTAGGCCCATAAAAATAAGACTTAGCAGAATTAAGTACAAAGGAAAACGATGGTTAATCAACATGTGTGAGGAAATTAAAAATTAACATTTAAAAATTAGAAATCCAATATTATTTTTTGTAAGTGTTTGAAAGTTCAGGTATACAAGGAATCCGGAAACTCGTCGTCTAAGCCAAAGGTTCTCAACTTGGGCGATAATGCCCCCAGGTGGACGTTTGAGACTTTCAGGGGGGACGGTAGAAGACCCAGAGAAAACAAGAGGGCGAGGGCAGGTAAAAAAAATATGTTTAAAAAAACCAAAAAACACGCTTATCACGTACTAATAAAGGGTCATCCATTAATCACGTGAGACTCGAAAGGGGGGGGGGGGTCGGAATATATCACAAGGAGGGGGGGGGGGGGGATATAATGAAATATCACGTGTATTTATTTTTCGTTACACGTACGATAACCGAACAGCGGCTAGTGGCCTTGACTCACCGTTGCCAGGCAACGATTTCCCCGCGCGTTTTTTACACCTTCTTTTATTATTTTTATGCCAGTCAAAAACAACCTGTAACCTTTGTCAGTCTGGACATTTTAATCACGATGCTTAATTTTCCAAAATTTAATCAGATTATACCCGTATTTAAAGATAATTTTCTGAAAATTTCAATATACTTTGTACTAAAAAAATACACGTGATTTTGGGCATGGGAAGGGGGGTAGTCTAAAACCTCACCACATATCACCAGGTGGGGAGGGGGTTAAAAGTTGCTAAAAAACATCACGTGATTAATGGACGAACCCTAATCTAATGTGTATTATTATTATTAAGAATTGACACTACATCATGAATACAAGAAGGAAGGAGGTAGCCATGAGAGGTGAATTTTTGTGGTACTTTTAGATTATATAATATAAGATTGGTATTTTCTCTTTCTAACAGCATTTAGATCATATTAGTAAGGGAGACACAACGATTTCTATGAGACTTACATGAGTTGTTCCGAAAATCGAACAAATTAGCCTGAGAGGTGACACTCACAACATTTTGCTGCAATTGGGGATTTAAAAAAAAAATATATTAAAATTAAATTTGATAATGTTTTTGTCAAGTTCTGCGAATATTTTAGAATGTATTTTTGTTACAGCTGTTTCGGTTTACAAGACCATTTTCAAACTGTGGTTAAACCACTTTGAGACGACATATTTATACGGTCTTGTAAACCGAAACAGCTGTAACAAAAATATATTCTAAAATACTTGCAGAACTTGATAATAACATTAGCAAATTTAATTTTAATTAAATTAAAAAAAAATTAAATGGAGTTCTACGAATTGAACACAAAAACAATTAAGCAATTGTGGATTTCATAATCTCACTAGCTCCAGCTCGTGGAGAGCGATTAGAGCTCGTTTTTCAGGAAATCATTTGTTTACACTTGTAATATTTTCGATATTATTATTTGCCTAGTTCTCAAGAGTGTTATTTTATTTCTCTATTATGAATGACGCTGCCAGTAGGAAGATAAGGGCATTTAAACCAAGAAACGTTACCGTTTTATTTTAGCAATTATCACACAACTAAGTATGTACGACTATGTACCAACACTGTAAATACAAGATAAGCCTCCTTGGAATCGGTAGATAATACATTGGATAGTTAGGTTTACTGCCGCAGGTGACGAAATATCAGAACAAATCTGATTGTTTGATAAAGCCTCGATTACATAGAGCGAGTTTACAAGCTACTAGCCGGTAAGTTTAAAAGCGGGTGAATCGGCGAGTGAGTTTGTCATGATGACACACAGAACTGTCTACTCGCTGAGTGGCGAACTAATTCGGTCGACATTTTGTAAAAAAAATTGAGCTCGCAGCTAGCGCCCGCGCGAACTAATTCTGACAGTTACGAAAAATCAACTGTTGGTAGGCCGCCATCTTGAGCGAGTAGCGAGTAAAGTTGACCGCCTTTCAACTTTTTTAGTAGATTGTCCACAATCTGCTAGTTAGCAAGTAATACGATGACACTGAGCGACTTTACTCACAGATAGTGAATTTCCCAGATAGTAGCTTGTAAACTCGCTCAATGTCATCGAGGCTTTAAGTAAAAACACTCGATCGGGGAGCTTGTGGCGTCACTAAATAATATACGTATTTTCACTTTGGGAGGCGGGAATGGGTACCGCCGCCCCGGGAACCATTTATTGGATAACACCTCTGCCGTAGGTCACTCCAAGTGGTTCGCTACGTTTGGTGACTTTGCAGAGGTGCCCTGGTTCATGGAGTGAGGTTTATCTAGGTCTTGGTGAGACATTTTAATCTTTTCAGTAGGACTCTCTCGGAACAGCGCCTTACAGCAGTGGGAGGGATGGATTGATATGTTCGTCAGTATGTCCAGGTCACTCCTAGACACGCTGATCGCCAGATTCCTACACACCTCTCACGCCTTTTCCTTCCCAGGTCTTCCCCTCTTTCCTTCCCTAAAAAAGATCCTCCACACAGCACCCCCAAAGATGGCACAGTCCCTGAGGGGACTTTTTTCCTCAGGGCCTTCTGTGTGGAGCTAATGTAAAAAAATAACTAAAAAACGCACACCCTTTTCAGCCAGGCATTTCAACGCCAACGCAACTATAGTCTGCAATTAAGCCTGCAATGTCTCTTCCATGTGCATTGAACTCTCAAAAAATGAACCAATCCTAAATCGTTCTTCCATTGCTCAAGATTTTCGATCATATTTGTGCGAACGCCGCAAAAGAGTCGTGACTGTCCGAATTGAAGTATGTTGTGAGGCTAAAGGGAGTGGGGTGGAGAAAGAGATGGGAAAAGGAAGGTTTTGAAGTACCTGGCTAAACAAATCTGGTCATCTAACACGGTTAAATCCATTTCAAGCAAACTTTTCATTCTGAATAGTGTTCTACTTTCACCTTCGCCAGGATGATACTGAGGGTAGATATATACCACTCAATTGTTTGAGTAGGATAAGGGGGATATGAAATTAATATACATGAACATCTTTAATTATTGTTAAGAGGCTAGACTTTGCACCAAACGCGGAACGTTTAGGTATTTCATTATATCTACTCTGTCTTGCTCAAAACAAGCTCACCGTAAATCGTGCGAACGGGACAACTGCCTTACTAATTTACCTACAGAAATCGCTCGGAGAGGGGTTTAGGGAGAAAACATTTTTCTACACCGAAATTCTCACGAAATTGTAATTTAAAAACAAAAATATTTTCTCGAAAGAAGAAGCTATGTCGGTATGTGTTTATAATTTTGTAATTCTTTATGAGAATTGTGTTAGCAGCACTTTTTCATTAAATAATATTTTCCGATAAATTATACACGTTTGACAGCAAATGTTTACGTTAATGCGAAACGCATCGAAAATTTAAAAACATACCGACATAGCTTTTACTTTTTAGAAGGTAATATTAAAATAATATTCATTTCGTGCAATTTTCGATGTAGAAAAGGGTTTTTTTCCCGGGCGTCTTTTTGGTATGGGCCGAAAAGCGAAGTCTTTTCATCTAAAATAGTAGAATTTCAAAGCAAGTCATGTCATAATAATATGTTGTTTCAATAAAACAATCGACCTAACTACTCGTTTTATGGAAGCTATCGCCACTGATACGATATCTGTTATGGAGATTATGTATTCCACGCTATCAGCCGATACAGTGCAATCATATTCTAAGCGGAATGAATGATCTCTTAATAATTAATAATTACTAATATCTTATCCGAATCAAAATATTTCACAAAGATATACACGATGTTGATGCCTAGACATGGGAAGAGGTAATAGTGTGAGAAGGCGTGATCTCGTATTTTTTCCAGGTAAATTGAACAAAAATGTTCACTTGTTGAAATAAACAGACCTCTACGATGGCGTTGGAATGACCGACTATTGAAAGAGGCTGGAAAGAGACTGAATACAGTTGGATCATCAGCCAAGACAGATCCTATAAAACCTATCTGCTTTAAACACAGGATTTATTGACTGACTGATTAGAACCATACAGTCCACAATGTAGTTGAAATGACTGAATTCTTAAATAGGCTGGAAAGTCCACTGAATTCAGTAGAAATGAAATCCCCAAGATACAACAAAACAGTCTATAATGGAGATGCAATGACTGAATTCTGAAATAAGTGATGTACACTGAATACAGTATGAACTAAATCCCCAAGATAGAACAAAACAGTCTATAACGGAGTTAAAATGACTGAACTTTAAAATAGGCTGCAAAGTACGCAATACAGTGTAAACTAAATCACCAAGAGAGAACAAAACAGTCTATAATGGAGTTGGAATGACTGAATTTTAAAATAGGCTGCAAAGTATGCTGAATACAGTATAAACTAAATCCCCAAGAGAGAACAAAACAGTCTATAATGGAGTTGGAATTACTAAATTCTGAAATAGGCTGCAAAGTACACTGAAAACAGTATAAACTAAATCCCCAAAGAAAAACGTAAATCTATAATGGAGTTGGAATGACTGAATTCTGAAATAAGCTGTGAAGTACACTGGATAGAATATAAACTAAATCCCCAAGATAGAACAAAACAGTCTATAATGGAGTTGGAATGACTGAATTCTAAAATAGGCTGCAAAGTACACTGAATATAGTATGAACTAAATTCCCAAGATAGAACAAAAAGTCTATAATGGAGATGCAATGACTGAATTCTGAAATAAGATGTGAAGTACACTGAATGAATATAGTATTTTTTTTTACATGAGCTCCACAGGATCTGAGGAAAATAATTTCCCTCAGGGTCTATGTCATCCTTGGGGATGCTGTGTGGAGTATAAAGTAAATCCCCAAGATATAACAGAACAGTACAATATCATTAGAAAGACTGAATACTGAAACAGGCTAGAAAAAACACTGAATACAGTAGAAGTGAAATTCCCAAAATTAAACAAAACAGTCTAAAGTGGAAATGGAATGATTGAATTCTGAAATATGCTAGAAAGTACACTGAATACAATAGAAATTATATTCCTAAAACGATGATGACAATTAACAAATAAATTACCAATTACAAATCAAGATATGGTGAGGAACACACTGCTGTTGAAGGCGCCAATAACTAGAAAGTGACACTTACATGAGATGGACAAAGAAAGGATGTGATTATACGACGAAGAATGAAATAGAAGAATTCAAAGTCAGGAAAACATTATAACATGAAGTATGAATGAGACAATTAATTATCGAAGCGAGGAATGTGTAACACTCCACGAGTGCGACGTTCCAACTTATCTGCTACTTCTGCGGGAACATCAGTTTTCAATTACGTCTATATTTTATTTTATGAAGTGCTCGAAAAATTTGTCTCGTTTTTCAATGCAGTTAGGGTTACCATCTGATGGTATTCAAAATGGGGACATGTCCTCCTTTTCCTCTTGAAAATAACGTGCTTCACCCATTTTAGAAACGGTCTTTCTTTGTTTTCTATATCAAATTAGTCAATAATGCCGTCAATGATGCTCAGTGGACGCAGAGAGGGCAAAACAGACTCGATGTGGAGCCAGGGCTAGCATTTTCTGAGTTGACTTTTCTTTTGTTATAAAAGTGGGTACTTACAGATACGTACATATTTTAATTTCATTTTAAGACCCGGTAGTGCCCACTCTAAAAGAAGAACGAGAGATATGTAAAAATACGAATATTAGAGGGAGCGCGCTAATATTAAAAACGATATTATTTAAGTGAAAATTGTGAAAATGTTCAATAAAACACGACTCGTTTAAAATATAGCAAAAATCTAAAATAGCATTTAAAGAAACACTGAATTATTTCATAGATAAAACTTGTAAAATAACTGAAAAAAAAGTGTTTATAACATTTACCGGAGCATACTTTGCGATTTTTTTCTATGGAGGGAATTTCATATAATTGCCGTTTCGGCGTGGGGAATGTATAGATATTATTTTCAATCCTCTGTCTCGAATGTGTCGTATATATAATACTATTGAATGTGACCATACAGATATCTAAGCAAACAATCTCAAATATTTCAAAAAACAAATTATCAAACTCCTACCATGACACTTCGTGGAGAACCTTTATTGTCTACCCTTTCTTTCTTTTTTCTCTTTTCTGCGGGTTATACATTATATTTGACACTACTATGTTTTATATTTCTCATCTTATATCTCTTTAAAATAGAGCAAAAATCTCGTGGAAGGTATCTTAAGAAGAAACATTGTGATTTTTTTCATAAATATAACTTATAAAATAATAGAAATACACTTGTTTTTAATAATTTTCGAGGGAATCAAGATATTATCTTAAAAAATAACATATATTTTTTTAAGAGCTTAAAAACTTCAAATGTTTAAAGGAGATATGTAAGAAATCGGTATAAATTCGGGTAGCGGCGGCTTAACACTCTGTAAATGTTTCAAACAATAAATAAATAAAGAAGAAATACATATATTTTTTTAAGAGCTTTAAAACTTAAAGTTTTTAAAGAAAATACGAAATAAATCGTTAGAAATGCGGTTTCATGGCAGATTGTCATGCTTTTTGTATCTGTCCAACAATCATCATGTTTTTCGTGGTTTGATCTGGTAACCCTAGATGCAGTTACTCATTCTCTAGTTCGGTGTTCACCGTTCAGTTAGTTCCTCGTGGTTCCCGCTTCTAATTTCGTGACGAACGTGTGAAATGAAAGCATTTAGAGCCCCGTTTGAGCATATTATTAGAAACTTCAAACACATGTCTGTTACCCAACTACTAAACTACTAACTACTAACTGCCGATCAGGGCGGGGGAGGCGAGGAGAGCTGGGGCTGGAGCAGCTACAGCTCGAGGCATAACCAATTCCCGACAGATTCAGATAATATTACGTTATGGGTCCATTTCTTCACGCTAAACAAACACCCTTAACGACTAGCGACCGTAAAACTAAATGCGCAGGATTCCAAGAAACGCCATGTGTCGAGGGAGGAGGAAGGCCAATCCACATTATTTCTGTCTGCAGATGCGAAATACAGAATACAGGGGAAATAGCGGTAATAAGGGTATCTCAACAAGGATCACTTTCAGATAGGTACCTACCCACGACTTGTGTGAATATTTTGGCACAGAAGACGACAATATACCCTAAAATATATTCAGAATCTTAATGACGTAAGTAAAGAAGTCGTGTACACAAATTGCAACTCGCGACCCGTGTATTGGACGGACCTACTGTCGAATTTGCTCTATCAAAGAAAAGAAGAAGAAGACAAATAATGTGGGAATCTTAACGACGTAAGTGAAGAAAGCATGTAAACAAATATACGCCCGCGGCACGGCTTATTAGACGAACGCACGGTCGAATTCGCCGTAGCGGGCCTGGATATTCGACCTTTCCGCCGCGTTCATTTTAATTAATACTGAAGAACGTATTACAAATATTTAAGATGTTTCTTTATGAATCACTCCCGAAGTTATTAATTCATCGTCTAGAAAAATAAAATCTGGTGCTCACCGCTAACTTTGTAGTTGAAAAACTTGTTATAAATTTTTTAAAATAGTTGTACGTAAAATATATGAATGGTAAGGTATTGTTTTTATTAATTTTAAATATAAAGAACTTACATCCCCAGGGGTCTGTTGGAATAAAATAGTTATTTTAGTTACGAATTCGCCGGAAATGATTAAAATGGGAGTTTTGAGCAAACAAAAATTATTAGGGTTGTGTACCGCCATATATATTTGAACAACAGGTATTTTACAAAACTGTTGCTATCACTGTCGCTCTTACCCCCCTCGAATAGTGAGCGAAAGGGACATCTGCACCTCAGGCTGATCATCAAAATCTAGGTTTTGTATTCCCCATTTTTCTACTCTAAAACTAGACTGATTTTTAAGTTTTTTTTACTAACTCTATTAGAAGAAAATACTCTATGCCTGTAGGTTTCGCTAGTTTTTTAGATGCATTGTCTAGTTTTTGTACTGAACGTTTGTTGTTGGTTTTCAAACCAGGCAATTTTAACGATTTTTAGAGGGTCCTAACTCCTATAAGAAGTAACTTATCAAAAAAAGCAAAACGTACCGACACGCTAGTGGTCGATATCTTCTATATTCATATTGTATTCAAAATATTTGCACTAGTGTCAAAATCCAGAGAAGAAATTGAGGAATACGTCTGTATGATCGATCTTTTCGTGTAACTGGCCCGCTCATTTGGAATAAACTTCCCTCAGCTCTTACTAATATCCAGAACTTGGCTGAATTTAAACGGGCTTAAAAAAAACTTTATGACTAAGACTATTTTTGAGGTTTTGTTTGTTCAAACTTTTTTTCATTCTTATAAAATTAAGCACAACATAAATAAAAACCACCTTTTCGCTTACTTACCACGTGCAAATACGACGCGCGATTTTAAATTTTGTAGGTATGAGAATCGAAATATTTATAGCGTTTATATTCCTCTTAACTCCCCAGGCCTCGGGCTTATCTTGACGGAGGTCAACATATTTCCGCTTTTCAATAAAATACAAATAAATGGAATATTTCTGAACGCATCTGAAAACTATAAACTGTTTTTGAAAGGTAGTAAAATACGCATTCAAATTTTGTAATTCGAAATGAACATATAATTTTGAAACAAAAAAAGAAGAGGAAGACTCGTTATTCGATTACTTTTGTAAGTTCCTATTGTTGTACATTCAAGGAACTTTTTTGAGAAGTAGAAAGCTCCACAAGTCTAAATTCAAAATAATGCAAAATATAAAATCACATTCTATGGCGTGCAACGAAGCCAGTAAAACATGGTCAATAAATCACAGGCAAGTCCTTTCAGACAAAGAAAAGCTGGCAGTAAGTGCACAGAGCTTTATTTTTACCTTTGCAGGGCTGAGTGAAAGGTAATAAATCATCCAGGCTACGGTCGTAGTCGTAAATTACTTTATTTTATATTTAGAAATGTATATTATGTGCATTACTTGAAGGCGGATAGGATACTGGCTAGTGTGGTTAGTCAGCAGGTAGGTACCTAAGGGGCATACTACTAATACTACCTAACTAAAGGATTTATTTCTGGTGCAATTAAATAATTATCAGTTTGTGTACAACTAATCAACAATATAATAGTTTTTTGTAAAAATATTATTATATAATTATTGTTGAATAAATAGATTGATTACTTTTGGTGTTAAAATCTCTCTTATTGCGCAGAATTCACTGATATCAGAAGAAAAATAGAGACTTACCAAACAGAAGCAGCCATGCCAAAGTAGTAGAGGAGCAGGAAGACCACGGCGCAGTTGGGATTAGCCAGGCCATCCTGAGACAGGATGGGGCGCGCGGGGCTCTGGGCATCCCGGGCGCAGGCCACGGCAGAGTGCCCCGCCGCGGCACGCACCCCCCAGCCCACCGCAGCCAGCGCGTGGCACAGAGCCAGCAGCACCAGGGGGCGTTCCGCCGGAGAGCCCGCGGGAGCCCCGGCGTACGCCACTCCGGCCCCCAGCGCGCCCAGAAAACACAGTGAGGCCCACACCGTCAGCCACACCTCGGCCAGGCGGCGCTCCGCCGCGTCCCACAGCACCTCCGCATCGCAGAACTGCGCGCAGCGGCCAGACCGATTCAGGTAGACGTAGCTCGTGGCCCTCGACAGGCGCTGGCAGGCCGGGCTGGGCGCCAGCACCCTCGGGGGCGCGGCGGGGCCCTCGGCCGTCTCGCCGGGCCCCTCCATGCACATCGTCTCGTGGTTGTTCTCGGCGGGGAAGCGCGAGCACTCGAACTCCGCGGGCCAGGAGAAGCCGAACCCTCGCAGCACCGGGAAGCAGCGCGAGTGCACGTTCTCACACAGCCCGCGACACGGCCCTATCGGCAGGGCCACCTTGTCCGTACACATGGGCACGTACACGGAGCACAGGAACAGCAGCAGCTGCGAGGAGCAGCCGTACTGCAGCAGAGGGTTGAAGGTCTGCATGGTGACGTCGGCGTCCCCCTGCATGGTGTGCCGCGCCAGGTTGGGCATCCCGGTGGCATTGTAGCCGATGTCCTTGCACATTTCCACTCGGATCGGCTCGCAACTCCTGGGAGTCGGTTCAGCCGCAAAAGTCACCATCGTAACGGTTAACGAAAAGAAAACTATTATTTTAAAACACATTTTGAAAGCGGTTTAATTCTTCAAATTAAAAGATCGATACACTACATTTAAAATCAAAATTAAACTCCGAAAAAGTTTACAAACAAAACATCTCACAACTGTCAAAATATCGCAGCACGCGACAACACCACCCGCAACACGGCTCTCTTGAAACTAAATTCGGTTCTGAAATTTGAGCATACCGCGCGCGGTGGCGGTAGGACGGGGGAAGGGAGGATTAACGTTCGGAGAAGATCGGAATTTAAACAAGGTGCCGAACAAATCCGAAGGAAACCACCGCTCGTAGCGCGTTCAAAAAGCTTCTGGCATGCGGAATAATTATTGATGATGTGAAAGAGATGCAACCTTGTTATACGAAGCAAAGTGAATATCATCGCGTATCTCTCTCTCCTTCTAGAAAAAAGCTAAAGCTTTATTTCAAAAGTTCCACTGATTTATCGCGGGTTGGCGGAAAGGAATACTTTGGTGGTAGTTGAAAGATCACAGATTTTTTAATGATTATATTATCGAATCTTCCATTTTTCTTTGACAAAGTATGCCCGTATTTAAAATAGAAATAACTTTTTAAAGCTTCACGCTTCTTTGTGAAATGATTTATTGAAACAATCAATAAAAAGTATTCTGAGTAATGAAAGCAAACACAGAAAATAAAATGATTAATTTTTCGAAGAGAACTTTTTCTAACTGGTTTGTATACCTATATATTTATGATGGCACTATTTACTTTATCAAAAAAAAATAGGGTGTGCAATTCACACGCGGTAGAAGTGAAACCTTAAGAAAATTAAAGTAGACAAGAGTGGGGAGACTACGAAGCCCTTTTTTTATCAATGTGAAGGATGATTTTTTTCCATATTTTTGTCAAAGAATTCCAGTGCAGCTTTCTTATAGTGAAGTGGTATTCTTATGGTGAAGATTGGATATTGATTTTACAAAAATAAAAATATATATTTTTTTGGATTTCCTAAAATTCAATCTTAGTTTCGCTGAACGTCTGGCCATTAAGGTTCGTCGGGCGCTTCATACCACCAGACCAGGGGCGGAATTTGCGGCTCGCGTGCCGCATGCGGCTCTTTGCTTATAGTCCAGTCAAGATGTACATCCGTGCTTGCAAAAGGTCGTATCATTCTGATTTTTTTATATGTTGTTAGGACTTAAACCAATATTAAAAAAACAGATTTGCAATTTCCAAAGTGCTGTGCGAGCGGCGGTGTAGACAAAAAAGCACGAAATTTTCGGATTTTTTTCAGTTTTTGCTCAATATCTCAGTGAAGGAAGGGTTTAACTGGTACAATTACGTAGTATATTTTAAAGTTAACTAAATTTGCTACAATTTAAAACCAAGGCTAGATCTATACAGCGATTGGTTTTGAAGATAGGTACAGTTCTTCAAAAATAGGCAATTTTTGCCAAAAAGTGAAATTTTTTCGAATTGGTCACTTATCAAAATAATGAAATATCTTCTTATTCACAAATTCAATAAACAATAAATTCACAAATGAAATATCTTCTAAAATACGCATCTCACGACAAATATTCTACGAAATAAAGTTGTAGTAAATTTAATTAGCTTTCATTTGAGATCAAATTGGTACCTGTAGGCGCAGCGATTCTCTCATGAACGGCAGAAAACCAAAAACAGTCGTAAGTGGGTTTTGAGGGGTAATGCAAATAAACTGTTCTCACATCTTTTTATGGTTTTATTTATCAGTTAAAAATTATTGTAATTTATTGTAGTTTAGTTGTACGGCTTGGTGGATTTCACCTCTTACTGACCTTTATGTGATGCATTGGTACAATAATGAGTGGGAGCGGTCTGAAAGAGCTACTAACCACCATCTACGCATGACACAGAGTTGACAAAATTTTGAATGGGCATGCATATCACGAGCTGTTCGGGCCTACATTTTGACAAACCTCACACTGGCCAGCATGCTGTTGTATGGAAACCCTCTTGAATAGATATTTTTTACATATTCCTTATAATAGAATACTGTGCTCCAGTATGGGCTAAAAGCGCCCACACTTCCTGGTCGACGTTCAGCTTAATGCCACAATATGAACTTTAAAATCTACTCCTCTCCCTTGGCTCCCCGTACTTGCAAACATAACCCCGCCAAATATCAGGCGAGAGATTGCAGCTCTGAGGGAATACAAGAAGGCGCTGCAAAAAAGCGCAAATTGTGCCTTTGCACAATGATGTCGTCTCTTATCTGGCAAGCCGCTCAAAGTCCCGAAAACCCTTCTGGACAGAAGGAGAAAGACTCCTCCAATCACCTCTTACCCCAGAAGACAGGTGGAAGCTTGAGTGGCAATCGGCCAACGTGAAAAACGTCAATCTCGTACAAGACCCCACTGAGTTCTCTCCACAGAAGACAGCCTGGGTTCTCATAACCTTGCAAACTCTGGCCCGCCATCAATAGGGTAAGGTGCTCCCATAGCCGTTGTGCCCATGATTGTGATGTAAAGATGGGGCCTTAAAGAGTCGGCAATATGTGAATGCGGTGCGGTGCAGACCACCAAACATGTGGTCAATGAATGCCCGCTCCATTCATTTCCCGGAAGGATTGATGAGGTCCACAGGGCTGAGGTTTTAGACTGAATCGCAGACCTAGAAATGCTCCTCTGACTCCCTACTGTACAAAAGAACATATTTCTTTGAAAATTATTTCCGACATTGGCCGCCAGTTATGTAGCTGTGTGCAAATTTCTGCCTATATAATTATGATTTTCATTAAAACTTACCGTATTACATAACTTTGATGGCGTCTGTGGTCAAGGGGGGTCTGTGAGGGGCAAGGCTCTTGGTAGCAATACGGAGGTCGCGTGTTCAAATCTTGTCGTGCGTGGAAAATTTTTATTTGATTGATTCGTGTTTTCACAATTTAATCATTTCAAATAAGGTATATTTGCGGCATGTTCCAGAGTAGAAAATATTCTCAGTTTCGTCCTGGTGTAAGACCACCATTTAGAATTAAAACATTGCTTGAAATGGCTTTAGCCGTGTTTGGTGACTAGATCTGGATAGCCAGGTAGTGCCCTAGTCCTCTGCGCCATCTCCTTCCCCTTCCCACTTACTTTCGCTCACAACATATCTTATTTGGGGATGCCATAGGCTCACTGGCTTCAGAAGGGAGCAGTTAGAACTCTTGTGAGGAATTTAAATGAAAACGAAAACTTTTTTATATCATTTCAATTTATTGATTGATATTTCAACAACTTTTGAAAATATTGCACTAGTGTGCAAGGCAATCAAAAACGAAAAAGTTTGTAATTCAATTAAAATGTATAGGTGTAAATGTCACAAAATGCAAATCACAGAATACTCTTGACAGAGTAAACATTTATAATTTTTAAAACCATTCTCATAAAATAGGTAAGTCAAAAATAATGAGGTAAACCTTTAAATAAACAGGGTGTAACAGCACTTACCGAGGCCGTATTATCCCTAAGGCAGTGTAGGCAACTGCCTAGGGGTCCCGCATTGGCCAGGGGCGTCTAGGGTAAAGGGGCCCCGAGACGTGCATTGCCTAGGGGCCACGACATGTAATCAGTGGGGCATAAATAAGGCAGTGTAGGCAACTGCTTAGGGCCCCCGCATGGGGTAAAGGGTAAAGGGGCCCCGAGACGTGCATTGCCTAGGGGTCCTGTCATGTTTAATCCGAACTTACCGAAGGATATTAACAAAGTAATTCCTGAGCATATTTGGAATAAAAAATGTACATGTCATTTTGCTGTCTGATGGTATAAAAAATATTTTTCAATTACAGTGTGCTGTTTCGTGTTACCGTGCTGCTAGAACAAGATGGAGTGCTTATCGTGTGTGATGGAAACATATTTTTATTATTTTTACCTCTCAAGCCTCGGGCCTATTTTGTCAGAAGGTCGAAATATTTCTGTTTTGTAAATGTAATATTTTTGAACACACCCGAAAACTAAAACTGTTTTTGAAAGGTGATGAAACAAGCAATCAAATTTCATAATTTGAAATAAACATATAATTTTTGAAATATAAAAATTTTGAATGCAAACATGAAAAAGCTTAAAAACAGCTTACCTTATGTTTTTTCTAACTAAAATTACAAACCAAACCAAAACATTAACATTTCAACTAATTTTTTTGTCATTTCATGTAAAAACCAAATAAAAAATTCCCAAAGCCTCGTAATTTTTTTTCAAATTGTGGTCAGGAACTGATTTCATAAAAGTGTACATTTAATTTATTTTGTGATTGACTTTTAGATTTGAATAAAAAACATGGTGTTTTCTGTTTCTACCACTGTTTAGATCATATTTCTAACCACAATATTAAGAGGAACGTATGCGTGGCCTGTTTCATACAAAATTTAGTTCCGGATTAACGGCTAAAATATCAAACTAATTGTTTTCAATTTTTTTTTAAATGACAGGTTAGCTATATAAAAAGTACGGATATGAATCCAATTTTCGATTTTTGTTTTAAATTATAAAATATAGGCTTCAAAAGATGACAATTTATCGATGAATTTAGGAGGCTACTTTGGAATTTTTTTCTGACCAAATGGATGCTATTTTTGAAAAATCCTTTCATATCCTGCCTCAGGAATATGATGAAGTATACGATAAAATTTTAGTTTGCACTGAAAACAGTTATATTTGCGTCAAAAACCGGATCTAGTTACGCGCAAATTTATCGTAAAATTACCTAGGTTTTTTGATGTCATCTCATTCACTCTTTTGCTAGTCACGCGGGAGCGAAACGTGCGCGGGCCGGGGGGAGAGGTAATAGAATCGTGTATCTGTGTGTGTCAGACAACGCAGGTGCATGTTCGTTGTTTGTTTTATCATTTTAGATCTGTTTACCGAAAACTGGAGAATGCATTCAATAATGCCAATATACTTGTGTTTACTAGGTAGTAGGTAGGTAGTAAGAAACACTATTTTGGCAGTTCAGCTTTTATTTTTAAAATATTTTCTACGATACAAGGATACCTAACTAGGTATAGATATGTATGGCAGTAAGGCATGGAAACTGGCAGACGAAGGATGAAGTAGACTGAATGCGAGGCGGGTATGGATACCGCCGCCCCGGGAACCATTTATTGGATAACAAAGACCTCTACCAAGTGGTTCACTACGTTTGGTGACTTAGCAGGGGTGCCCGGATTCATGGGGTGAGGTTTGTCCGGGTATTAACGGTGGATGCGTCTGCCCACCAGCTGCATGACAGGCTCGGATCGGGAGAGAACGATTGAGGGAGTCTCTTTGACTTCAGCTGTAGGTACTCTCTCAAAACATCGCTTTGCACCGCAGCGGGAGGGATTGATTCATACGCCCGGGACACTCCTGGACACACTGACCCCCAGATTCCTTCCCACCCCTAATACCCTTCTCTTTCCCAGAACTTCATCTCCTTCCTTTCCTAAAAAGACCCCTTTTTCCTCAGGGCTTCCTGTGTAGAGCTAACTATTTTTTTTTTTTTTTTATAAAAGGCGGAGACGGTTTACAAGTATATGTTCCCGTGAGCACTTAGGCCATAGGCCCATTGTGCTATCTCCCATTTTACCTCAATCATTTAGTAACAACCCAGTCCCTTTAATAAAGTTCACCAGGGTTGTCACCGGATATGTGGCTATGTCTTCTGGTTCTACTGTGTGTCTCCCCAGGTATCTGAGCCTAGTTCCCACCAAGGCAGGACATTGGCACCATAAGTGAATTGGAGTTTCTTCGTCCTCTTCACATTTCCTGCATCTATTGGTGTTTTCCACTCCCAATATCTGCATGTGTCTCCTGAGATGGCAGTGTCCCGTTAGTAGTCCTACCAGTTCCCTCAGCGAGTTTCTGTCCATATTGAGTAGTTTCCTGGTTCGTCTAGGGTCTGGTCCTTTTATGAGTACTTTAGATTGTCTCATTCCAGGTGCCCTCTCCCATTCTTTGCAGTGCTGGGATTCGACCCACCTATCAATATGTAGTTTTGTGTGGCAAGCTGCTACTCCTAAAGCCGGCTCGGATCCCACAAGTGGTGCTTTCGCCCCTTTCCTTGCTAGTTCATCAGCCCGCTCGTTGCCCTCAATACCTTTATGTCCTGGTACCCAGATCAGGGTTATTTTATTGATGGTAGCAAGTTCTGTAAGAATAGTCCTGCATTCCATCACCAGTCTAGAGTCGCATCGGTTACTTTCCAGTGCCATTAGGGCAGCCTGGCTATCAGAACATATGCTTATGTTCTTATTCCTGTACCCGATACGTATATTCTCATGTGCGCAGGCCAAGATGGCTTTCATCTCAGCTTGAAACACAGTACAGTATGTTCCTAGAGGTATACTGAGTTCCCTCTTGGATCCCTGCAGACAGACCCCGGCCCCTGTTCCTTCCTCCATCTTGGATCCATCTGTGAACCAGATTAGTTCCTGTTTGGAGGTTGGACCTGGAACCGTGTCCCATTCCTCCCTTGTGGGGTAGATCACCCCGAACTGCTGTTTAAAGAAATAGTCGGCTTGTTTGCCGTCCTGCTTCATTCCAGCTGTCGGGCTAATTGCCCTCAGTCTTGTTCCGATCTCTGTATGACTGTTTTTGGGCAGCTCACCTCTCCATTGACCTTTACATTGTAACCTGTAGGCTGCCGCCATCGCTGCCCCCTCTATTTCTAGGTTTAGTGGGGGTAGGTTCAGCAGCACTCCCATGGCTAGTATCGGAGTGGTTCGCATAGCTCCCGTGATTCCTCTGCATGCGAGTCCCTGTATGTGGTTGAGTGTGACCATCACTGTTTTCAGTGTTGTTCTCCTCCACCAGACCAGGGCTGCATGCATGATCCTCGGTTTTACAACGGCTGTGTACAGCCATTGCATCATTTTAGGGTTGAGTCCCCACGTTCTGCCGCAGATCCGCCTGGTTGCCCACATTAGTGCGCATGCCTTTCTGCCCATAATTTCCACATGGTTTTTCCAGCTCAGTTTGGCATCTATGATGACTCCGAGGTACTTGACCGTGTCCGAGGGTTTTAACTCCTTTCCATAGAAGGTTGGATTGTTCCATCCCTCTAGTTTTCTTTTGCGTGTGAAGATTACTAGTTCTGTCTTGTCTGGATTGACCGACAGCCCTGTTTCTTCACACCATTCTTCCACTGTCGCCAGTGTTGATTGTAAGAGGCCTCTGGTTGTGTCTGCATCCCAACACCTTATTATGGTTGCAATGTCATCCGCATACCCTTGTGTATAGAGGCCCCTGTTATTGAGTTTCCGGATGAGGTTGTCCACCACTAGGCTCCACAGCAAGGGTGACAAGACCCCTCCCTGTGGACACCCTCGTGTCACCAGTACTCTGATGTTCACCTCACCCCTTGTTACCGTAAGTATCCGGCCCGAAAGCATGTTCTTCAGCCACCTTCTGGTGGTTTTGTCGAGTCCATGTCTTTCTGCCGCTTCATCGATGGATTTAATAGTGGTGCAATTGAATGCTCCCTCTATATCCAGGAAGAGTCCTACCGCCAGTTCCCCAGTCGCCTGCGCCTGCTCCAGTTTGTACACCAACCTGTGCAGTGCCGCATCAACCGACTTGCCTGGTTGGTACGCAAATTGTAGCTCATGGAGGGGTTTTTTCCTCAGTGCCCCGTCCCTTATATGTCTATCCATTAGCCTCTCCATTGTCTTCAGAAGGAAGGAGGTGAGACTAATTGGACGGAATGAGCCTGGT
This sequence comes from Glyphotaelius pellucidus, assembly GCA_936435175.1. NCBI lineage: Eukaryota > Metazoa > Arthropoda > Insecta > Trichoptera > Limnephilidae > Glyphotaelius > Glyphotaelius pellucidus. The sequence continues at coordinate 5,787,869 of OW386537.1, read as the reverse complement.
TTGTCGTAGTCGGTTCTCCCAGGTTTAGGTATGAACACTACCCTCGTTTTCCTCCATGATATGGGAATGTATCCGAGGGCGCAGCACGCCCTCAGGATCTTAGTCACCGGAAGTAAGATTGTATCTAGGCCCTTCTGTAGAAGTGCCGGAAAGATTCCATCCTCTCCCGCGCTTTTAAAGGGGTCGAACCCTTCGATCGCCCATTTAGCTCTGGAGGGAGTAACTATTTTAGCCGCAGTGTCCCAGTCCTTACCTTCCCGTGTAACTCGGGCTGGTGGTGGACCGGTGTCACCTGCTTCTAATTTTTTGTAACCCGGAAAGTGTTTCCCAAGCAGTTCCTCCAGCTCCTCCTCCCAGTTATTGGTGAAGCTTCCGTCTGCTTTTCTGAATGGGCCTTTGGCTGCCCCTGGGTCTTTAGCAAGAATTTTCTGAATTCTTGCTGCCTGAGGGATGGTTTCCACCTCCCCACAGTACTTCTCCCAGGAGCTTGATTTGGCTTTCCGGATTGCTTCTTTGTACTCTTTCTGGTATTGCTTGTGAGCATCCCAGTTTCCAGATTTTTTGGCCCTGTTGAAGGCTTGCCTAACTAGTTTCCGTAGCTCCTGCAGTCTTCTGCACCACCACGGTGTTTTGTCCCTGGTACTTGTCTTCAGAGGGCAGCTATTTTCGTATGCCCTTATCATTGAGTCCGTCAGTATTTCTACTGCGTCCTCAATTTCTTCGGGGCAACCATATTTTGCTGGGAATCTTACCATTCCTTTGCTTAGCTCCTCTGAATACCGAGTCCAGTCAGTTGCTTTTGGGTTCCTATATGTGTCGGTCCCCGTTCTGCTTGTCCCTCCCTCTAGTTTGAATTCTATGTGTCGGTGATCCGACAGGGATGGTTCATCCGACACTCTCCATCCTGATACTCTCAAGGTTCCCAGGGTTAGGTCTATCACCTCCTGTCTGTTACTTATAACAAAGGTGGGTTCCCTACCTTTATTGAGAATCTCAAGGTTCACTGTCATCAGGTATTCCAGGAGGGCCTGTCCTCGTTTGTTGATGTCCGTACTCCCCCACACAGTGTGGTGCGAGTTAGCATCCATACCGAGTATCAGTTCCCTATCCTTCTCCCTGCAGTCTTGGATGAGCCTCGTTATTTCCCTTGAAGGTGGTGGTTCCGTAGAGTCGTAGGGCATGTATGCTGACGCCACCACTACTTCCCTGCTTCTTTGATCCAGTAGAGCTAACTAACTAACTAACTAACTAACCATCACGCCGTTTCCCCGCAGGGGTAGGCAGAGAGGACGGACCGCCAAACAACTCGATCTTGGCACACACTCCTTGCTTCGTTCACATTCATACATCGTCTCATACGTGCTCTTCTGTTATTTTGACTCTTGACATCGCCCGACTCAAGTATCTGTGTAGAGCTAACGTTAAAAAAAACTGTACAAAAAGATCCCTCAGGCGTATGCAAGGAAAACCAACATACCTCCGAGACACCGATTTTGGAACCTTACAGTATAATTGAATGTGAAGTTACACATATTATTTGACTTTCAAATCTGACATATCAATAGACGCATCCGCCGCCAAGACCCGGACAAACTTCACCCCGTGAATCCAGGCACCCCTGCTAAGTCACCAAACGTAGCGAACAAATGGTTCCCGGGGCGGCGGTACCCTTACCCGCCTCCCAAATTGTTGAATGTGGTGAGACTATGGCATCCTCAATTTTGGTATGTTGTGAGGCTGAAATTGGTGAGGAGGGGAAGGATATGGGGTAAAGGAAGGTGGGGAAGCACCCGGACATTCAGATCTAGTCACTAAACACAGTTAAAGCCATTTCAATTCTGGATGGTGGTCTTACACCAGAGTCCTACTGAGAGTTATTTACATTCTGGAAAGTGCCGCAAATATACCATATATTATTTTTAAATGATTGAATTGTGAAAAAACACAAATCAATCAAATATAATTTACCTACTTGCCCACTCCGGGATTTGTACCTGTCACCTCCTGATCGCTAGTCGAGAGAGAGTCTTACCCTTCGACCACGGAAGTCATCATTAATTTTTTTTTGTTTTCATGAAAGTGCCTAAATATGTCGATTAGATGGTTCCATGCCAACTGAGAATAAATTCAACTCAACACCTCCTTGAAAAGTCAAAAAGCTATGAAAAAAATAATTTTAAATTAGCCGATAACCCTAACCTAATGTAACCTATTTTATATTTATAAATATTTTATCACTCTAAATGACTTATCTGAGATGGTTCTGAGTTGGTCTCATTCCAAGTTGTCCGGTCACCGATTTTATTTTGTATGCGAATGTTAGGCCGGGTTGTTTAATCGTACCTCCAAATTAATATTTGACAAAACTTCACATTTTGAACTCTGTTCTAACATGTAAACATCAAATCGGGGTAAAATTCTATATTGTTTTCTTTTGTTATAATTATAATTGTTTTCAATGATTCAATCAAGATAAAAATATCACAACATCGTTGAATATAAATTTTAGTATATTGTGAAACAATCAAACCTAACCGAAGAATTATTGTAAAATTGTAAATTTTGTTGACACCCAGCGTTTGTACTATAAACAAACTAACACTACTACAGAATATGTCCAGAGACCTCCGCATGTGTGTCCCTCGTCCGCTAATGCTAAGGTACTAAACGAAAGGGACCGTTCACCGGCTTCCTGCAAATATTCAAGCGTAATATTACATATATTTTCTGCTTTGTTCACTACATAATTATTTAATTTTTATGTTCGCTCGCGATGTGCGACAGTACGTATTACGATTTCCCCCTTCACTACCGCCTCTCGTACGCCCCTTTCCTGTACTTTACTAGAGCAGGACACACGACAATTATACCTATCATTATGCTTTTTTGGATAGTCAATCTTCGCCCGCGTGAACAGACCTCTTAAGGGAGACAATGATTTCTATGAGACCTTTATAAGTTGTTCCAAAAAGCGAACAAATTAGCCTGAGGGGTTAACTGAAAAAAATATCATCGGACAGCAAAATGACATCTAAATTTTTTACTCCAAATATGCTCAGGAATCGCTATTCATAAATCGGGTCATGAGAGGACATAACTTTCTTTTCTAGGGATCAAACATATTTGCAAGTAATATGATGTTTCTTAAAATAATAACAAAAATTTGTTTTATAAGTTTATTTAAAATTTACACACTGAAGACAATACCATTAAAAATGATTAATCAATTTGATTAACGAATATTGACATCATGGATTACCATCAAAATATTCAAAAAGGCAAAGAATTATAACAAAATGCACAAAATTAACAGCATCATTGTAATAGTACAAATATATAGTACATTCTTGTAGAAATATAGTGAATCACTATAATAGTCAAGGAAAAACTGATTTCAATGTATGTACATAATAATTTATGAAAATTAATAAATTCTTAATTTATAACGCAGAACATGCACGGTGAAAGGTATGTGTTATTTGAAATGTTCTATCTTCGATGTTTTGTATAAAAAAAATATGTCAATCCTAAATTTCAATGGTTTTATAGTTTATTCTTAAAAAGTACTTCTTAGTTGATTTTAAATTTTGTAAAGTATAATTTAATAGGGGAAACAAAACAGTTTCCAAATCAATCGGATACTTATTAACTTCTGCTGCTGAGACGTATATGAACAAAGCTATGCAGTGCCAATTTGCGGCTGTCTTACATGTGAACGTCAAACTCCTCAATAACATAGCATTGGGTTAAGACCACAGTGAGGTGGGACTGCTGTTTCTAAAATCCTGCATTGAAAAGGTTGAGCGCCAACAGGAAAAAAATTATGCAAAACGGACGCACTTTTAAAAATTGACATAGTCAAGAAAATGTCTTCGATAGTTGAGGACGGCTGTCAGATATTCAATAACATTTAAACTCTTATACACAGTCATCTGGGAGGGAAAAATAAAATTTTCAATGACTGCAAACATCCTTATGATTCTTTTGAATAATCATTTATAATAATAATAATTGTTCCAATTATCCTTAAATTCCATTCGTATTAACATGTTGAACGCAGACGTCACAGTAGTTGGGATGCGAGCGGCCTTGCCCTGTATGTGGACATCAGTCGTCTTGCGAACACGTAAAAATGAAAAAGTGCTGCGTACAGGGCACCTAGCATCGAAACCTCACCCGTTTAAAGAGTTAATCACGCAACAATTATTTGAAATAAATTTTCAACAACATTGTATTTACACGGTGCTCGCTAATAAGCTAGACTTGTGTCAGAAAGCCACGGAGAAAGGTCAGAGCCATAAACTAAAGATATCTTCTGGTCTCTCACGTCTTCAACCATACTCGGGCACGGAGACCACAGAGACTATAGCTGCGGCTGCACCCATACACCCACACATCCATAGCAGTCAATTACATAGCACAAGATCCTAAGCTAAGCTTACAAATTTACATGCAATTATAAATTTAAATACATTTAACTTTATTTCACCTTGCACATTTCAAAACATAAGTTTATTTTAATTTTACAGAGAATTAGGCAGTTGAATCATAAATTGAAAATATGCACATTGTGAGGAGACCTAGCAGAAATTATCTTTGAGACTCAAATATTTTCATAATAATTTTTATGTGGAAAACTAAGAAACCTTAAGTATAATTTCTTTCCATCAAAGTATATTACATTATACGTCGTATTGGTTAATAATAATTGGATAATTTTTTTGTATAGCGCCGTTTTGTGAAAAATCACCTCAAGAATGAAGTAATAATACGACTTTGCCATGCTTTAACTGAGCCCTTGCCCGGAATAATGTTGTATGAAACAAAACTATCAATGTAGAGTTATTGATGGAATAATGTTGGGCATATTAATATGCATCTTTTAAGATAGGAATTATGCTAAAGAATTTTTTTTTAGGCTTGTGGAAGCCTTTTAAAGTTTGTTTTGTGGAAGAATGTTGTATAATGCCATTTATCGAAATCACGGCGCATGGTTTAATTTATGGGAATAAATGGAGAAAACTAATGTCTTTTGGCTTCAACCAGAAAGTCTTCAGAGCTAAGAATCTGAAGAATGCGAGAAAGTAGAATTTTTCCAGAAAAAATAGTATTAAGCCTTTTTTTTAGCCGTTGAAACAGTTTTGTGGAATAATGTTGTAAGTTGATCTCAAGACAACATCTAGAACATAAATGGTTTCATTTATTCGTATCGTTTTTTTGCTTTTTAAGCTCAAATACATCAATGACATATGTACATTTATGTTCGAGGCGCATGTTGCTTAAGTTACAAAGAGTTAAAAAAAAAAATGTTTTGTCGAATAATGTTGTGTGAAATTTTTATATACAACATTATTCCACAAATTCAGCGTAAATTCTAGTAATAAACTCTAATTTAATTGCCTTTCTAGACGACATTACATTTAAAACTCTTAAGAATTGTATGTTTTAAATATAAAATGTAATGAAACATAACTTGTTTCGTTTTTTCAATTTTTCTCAGAAGAAGAATATTGTTGGATACAACGTTTTTCCAGGCAAGGGCTCAATTATAAACAAACGGATACTTACCTGGCAGTTTTAATCTTGTAGAAGATACTATTTTGCAAGCAGAATCCACAATATTAAACATGCTGTACACAGTCAACAGCAAACAAGGTGAGATGTCACCCTTCAGGCGAATGAATACATCACAAAAATGGTGCTATATAAATTATCCAAGTATTTAAGATATGGTGACATAATTTGGCCCATTTCTGAAGACATTGAATGCATCCAATTTCCAATCATAATTTGTATTTTAAAGCAATATTGCACCGAGTACAAAATTAAAAAATACAAACACATTGCATAATTTCATTTATAATTTGTGCATGTCAAAAAATATTTTATTATATTTATGTTATATATTACGTCCGTATGCTGTGCACGGGGGAAATGAAAATGAATGAGAATCTCAGATAAGGTGCCAATTCATAAATCATTTCCGTACTTGACATTATTTAGTTACCTGAATACAGTTTCGTATAATTACCTACATATAATAAAAATATATTATGACTTTGAGTATAAAGAGCATTTTAAAGACTTAGAAATAATCCATTCACTTCAATAGGCGTATCTTTATGGTGCCTTTAACAATTAGATAACGCAATACATAATGAGAAAAACTTTAACCAACCTATTTTACAGTCATACTATCCAAGAGAAATAATATTTTATACATAATAAGGGATATACACAGAATAAACAGATCATTTACATTACTTTATGATTATAAACAAACTTTAGAAAAAAATAAATCAGTGAATAAACCAAATTTCTATCGCACTCCCTGTTGAAGTGTTTTTAACAAAAAAGAATAAACTATTATGATATTTGATAAGATTGTTATATTCCAGCAAATTAAATAATAAAATAAAAAACTGCATTCATAAGAATTCTTCTTAAAGGTGGGATAAAATAGTTACTGAAAATTATTCAGTTTTCCAGCTGAAGTTTCTTTATTTGCCGTCCTAAAAGAAAACTATTGTTTGAATAATCAAGCAGTGAAAATTATAAAATGGTGTTACAAATATTCATAATGAAAACTTATAAAATCTAATTGGATATGAGCCATATGATAAAGCAGTAATTCTTCATAAAAGCAATAACAAAGTGATTAAAGAACGGTGCTGGAGGTCTCCAGTCTCAAGCGCAGCGTCTCCCTCTCTCTTTGCACGTCAGCCAGTTCCAAGGTCAGTTCCTGACACAACCTGCTCAGCAAGGCATTCTGCTCCTGCAGCCTCTTGAGCGGGTCGTCTCGGACCCCACTCCAAGTGGAGGCCGGATCTCCGAGGTTGCAAGTGTCGGGACTCTCGGAACTGCGAGGCGTCGGTTTTCTATAGATCTCAAACGCTCCGTGCTTTCTGGGCAAGGCTTCGTTATCTTCAAAACTAGCTCGGCTTCTTGGTAAGTTAATAGCGGAGCTTTCGGCGACAGGCAAAGGGAGAATATTTTGGAATTGAGCAAAATTGGCAAACGTTTCGGTGGAAGGATCGTCCGAGTGCCTCGGCTGGCTAGCGAGACTTTGCCCAAAGGCGTCGCTCGGATCAAAGCCAGGCTCTCCCAGGAGGCCCAGGACATCTCCTTCGCTGCGCTGGTTAATCAGTTTCTTGCTCTGAGGACTAGTGATTGAGGGGGATATTCGCGGCGGAACCTGGGGTGGAATACCCACAGCCACTGAATGAGAGCCCTTGAGTTTATTGAGATCGAGACTGCTCGAGCGAGTGTGGGTGCGCAGGGGGCGCGGGGGCGGAGGCGGGGGGGGCTCCTTCTTGGGGGCGTACTGCAGGGACATGGGACCGGAGTTCTCCTCCACAATACTCGAAGTATCTTTAGTTGGAGGAGGAGGAATTGCGCCGATACCTATATTTTTAAGAACTGGCTTTTTGGCCTGAGGTCTCTGAATAGGTTTTATTTCCGCCACGCACGCTGGAACGGGGGGCAGACTATTCGTATCAACCGAGAGTTGAGTACTAAGCTTTTTGGGGCTGGATATGTCGTGAGGGTCTTGGTAATTATTATAAACGAGGTCATCTACTTTTCTAGGAGAGGTTCCTCCAGAATCTGAGTTCTGAACGGGAAGTGAAGAAGCCTCCGGAGTAACTCTTAAAGGAACGGGATGAAATATTTTAGGGTCTCTTTCGACCGAAGCCTTGTGGAAATCAAAGTTGACAGGTTTGGGCCCGGGACTCGCGATGCTGGAGGTCGGGGAATCGATGAACTTTGTCCATTCCTTATTACCCGATAAGGGTTCGGGTTTGCTCCTTAAGGGCAACTCTCCAACAGCGGGAGGACTAAGAGACGGTGAACTATCTTCTATGTTAATGGTTTTTACAATTTTATTTTCAAAAGTTTCAACTTCACTTACGGAGGTTTTTGGAATAGGAGCAGGAATAGGTAATACCGGTTTCTTAGAATTGAAATCTCCCACCAGATTAATATTAGTATCGGACCCGAGATCCACCAGGTTAGAGGTGACGACTTGTCCGGGACTGGAGCGAGACAGCTTCCTCACTTTGGGAACCAAGCACTGCGGCAGGACGTCGGGGACGGGAATCTCATTGCGCCGCAGCACTATCAGGTGCATGGCGGTGGTGAACTCCTCGAGGCAGAGGGTCCCGTCCTTGGTGATGTTGGATAGCAGCCAGATCTTGCGAAGGTCCACAACAGGTAGTCGAGATTTTTCAAAGAAGTGCCTATAAAAAACCATCATAGTTATATAATGAAATCCATTAACTCGTTACTAGCCGTTCGATCACCGGTGATCAATCGACGCAAACCAAAATAATCACTAAAAAATAATTTTGTTATGCGATTTTAACCCTTATGTATAAAGAAAACGTGTGAAGAAGAAGGTCAGAATCGCTTGGGGCATTCTTGTTCATAAGGTATAAGATACCATGAACCCACCTAGAGCAGCGATATAATTTCTTTGAGATTGTTTATGACACGGCCTGCGAGGCTGCGCGTCGCCCGGCTGGACAAAATGGCGGCTGTGAAGTCTCGCGTCGCGGGCGACGAAATGATCGTAAAACGTATAAATTCATCGAATAAACGCAAGTAATATTGTTCTTATGTATAGTTTAGTATTCAAGGAATGTGTTTCAGTAAAGATTACATAAGATAGCATAAAAATTAACCTGCAAAATATTACGTAAAAGTCAAAACATCGCGAAATTTTTTCGTTTTTTCCGTGTTATTTGAAACGTAGTAAAAAGTATAAATTCATTGAATAAACGCAAGTAATATTGTTCTTATGTATAGTTTAGTATTCAAGGAATGTGTTTCAGTAAAAATTACATTAGATGGCATAAAATTAACCTGCAAAATAATACGTTAAAGTTGACGTTTTTTCGTTTTTTCCTGGCTCGTCAGGGGTTAAGAATGTTTTGAATGAATCCTTCTCGATTAACAGAATATAGTAAAACAATGCAATAATCAGGATTAAATTGTAAATAAATCACGTTTAAGCACCAACTGATTTAAAATTTACAAAAAAAATTAATAAACTCAGGAAAATTTATCTTCACTGCTGTAATATTGTTGGTGCTAAAAAGCTTCAATTGCATGCCAAAATTAAGGCGTAGGAAGTTAATCTGTTGAATGCCGGGCATATTTCGAAAAACCGTGCAGATTTTACTTTGTTGCTTTCTGGTCAAATATCCTTATAAAAACAAAGGAATTGCTTTTTTGCAATTGTTTTCTGTTTACCAGATAATATATCTTATTATTCATATATACCACGCGATAATATCGTAAGAGGTTTTTCAGAATAACTAACTAAAAAAAAGATTAAAAATCTCCCATTTCGGAAATAATTGTCAAAAAATATCATCACACAAATAAAAACTGATTTTTATTATTTCTACACAAATCTGAATACATACCCAACATGAAAAAACACAATTCAAAGGAGTTTGCAAATAAATAAAGACCTTTATACGCATTTGAAAATGTAAAACTTCGATTTTTCGCCGTTTTCACTTTGAAAAAAATGATCCGCCAAGTCATAGAAAGTGCATTCAAAAATATTCTAGCTAGATTAATGAAACCATCGGTTACGTCAAGAATGATATTGTCGCAAGCGATTCTGACCTTGTCCTTCATACAGTTTCTTTATACATAAGGATTAAAAGCGCATTTAAAAAAAAAAGCAAATTTTTTTTCGTGGCAGCCGGTGGCCTTCCGGCAAATGACAGGTGGGTGGAATTATACATTCAGGTAAATAATGCATCTATAACTCAAGATATATACAACACTATCATATATCATGAAAAAATAATACTAACAGCACAGGTATAGTGGCATTGAAAACATCAGGATAATTATTATTGGGTTTCTATAATCCTAGAATATCACTGAAGTTTAGGTTGTTACAATTCAGTTGTCATTAAAGTTGAGGTCACACAGAGCGATTACAACGCTACTATGTTACGGTCACATGGAGCTATCAAAACTGCGAAAGTTCTAATGAAACATTCTTCACGTAGAAAAATATATGAAACAAGTCGAAAACATTCAACAACTAGTGACTAATGATTTGAAATGTCAGACGTGCGACGCAGCCCTGCGTAGCGGCAAAGATCGGCAACTCGGCCATGCAAACGCAAATTATGTGTTTATCGCAATCAGAATTGAACATGTTCTAATCGGATTGCACGAGTGTTCAAAAGCTGCTAATTGAGTTACTCACAGCAACACCCTGTCACACGTGTGCGACGAGGTGTTTCAACACTACTATTCAAATAACAGCGCTGTAATTAGCCTGTGTGACCGAGGCTTTAAAGGTGAGGATATTATAGCTCAGTTGTAACTAAAGGTAGGGTTACTGAAGCTCAGATGACAATAAAGGTGAGACAACTTTAGCTTAGCTGACACACATCTGCAGTTTCTCTGCATTACCTAATGGTAATGTTTCATTATCATTGCATCCCATGTCACTACAACTTATTTACTGCAGTTCGACCAAAAACAAAAGAACCTTCCCTAGTGTTATCCAGAATGAAGCGAGTGCAACGTGGCAAGTGTGCAACGTGTGCAACACCAACTACTAATTGTTCACGCCCTCTTCACGCATGGCAAGAGACATGTGTCTGCACACCTCATTTTGCTTGCGATTTAGCTTTATCCGTACCTGGCAACATTTCCGGGCAGTAGTCCCCTGGCGTCGGGCTGCAACTGCTGAAACTGCAGGGCATAATGGCGCCGCTGGTCGGGGGCCACCCGCCACACGGAGTTGGACCTCTCCGTCACCACCTCAGCCCCCTCCTCTCCCCCCTCTTCATCCGACGAGTGCCGGTCAGACGACTCCTCCTCCGTACCCAGTAGTTGAGTGTGCTCCTCCCCCATGTGCGGCCAGTGTTGCGGGGGTGGGACGGTGCCCCCCCAAAGGGCTCCCGGCTGCCCGGCCCTGGCTGCCCGCTCCGCTCTCTCCGCCACAGAGTTGGTGGGCGTGGGGCTTTCGCTGCCCGTGCTCCAAGGAGAACCATTGTTTCCCCGCATCTGGAAATTATACGTAACACAACATATCATCCATCAATAATCATAATAAAATAAAAATAATAAAAGGATTATTAATTTTGTTACACAACAAAACAAATAACAAGTAAAGTTAACATTGAAAACATTTCGATGCACTGCAGACTGTTTTTAATAGGATAAATAAAAACAGCTAAAAATAGCTTTTACACATTTTATTTCATGTAACAACACCCTACATAACTCTTTATCAGTTTGTTTGTTGGGAGTGATAGCGGGGAATTAGCGTTTCAGATAACAATATGATTCATTTGGTAGTTTCTTTCATTGGATATTTTTTCCATAACATAATTCGATCTAGAAAAGCATAGAAAACATAGATGATAATTACGAATTACTTATTGAGAACAGCCAGAAGTCTGACTCTCCATTTGCATTTATCAAGTAAAAGAAAGAGGTTTGTGTTAAACGAAGATAGTGATTATACAAGTTGTGAATTGAGGTAGCATTAGAAGTTACAACCATTTCACCAGTGGTTGGGAACATTAACTGTAATGTTTTGGTCAAATTGGTTCAAACATTCCAGGGTTAATTGCTATTTTATTGAGGAGAGTTTTTTTGCTATACTAAGAAAACTAGCTGCGATGCGAATTTGGAAACATTCCAAATACATTGAAAACTTTCTAAATAGTTATCATAAACATTTAAATGTACCCCAGCTAAGAGCCTCATATAACTTATTTTTATAGTGAAGAATGTTTATTTAGCTGGAAAATATAATAAAATTCCAGAATATTTTCCCTTCATTAGAGAAAAAACATTTCTCTGAAGAATATAAGTAGCTATCTCGGGGAAACTACACAGGACAGATATATAGGATTTTCATAAATGTAGTAAAATATTACTATCATTTTGCACAAAAAAAAACCAACTGGCCACAGAAAACAGATTTCACAATTCCCTGATAATCTTTTTCAGAGAAGTTTGTACATTTTTAGAAGTTGGTATATTTTATTTGATACTAGCTGGTACCCGGCGTGCGTTGCAATGCAAAGAAATAAATAGTTTCTCCCCACATTTCCTTTTCTATGCGTCCCCGTTCCCATCCCGCGTCGCCTTCCCCCCGCGTTCCCCTACCCCCAAACCCTCACTCTAACCCCACCTCCTTCATTACCCTTCCCCTCATGCCTTCCCTCCCTGCCGCTAAAATATATAACATACACCCATTTTCAGTTATGCTAATTTCATAATGCCAGAGCTTACCATTATATTATAGCCTATAACCTTCGCGGGCGTGTGCACAACAAATCACCCAAGTTTCAACACAATTGGATGAATGGTTTGGCAGCACATAACATACGAACAAACAAACAAAAATTAATTTTATATTTATATATATGATAGGGGCATATCTTTCAAACTTTTATTTTAGAAACTACAAAAATTTACGTTAATTTCACTTAATTTTTTGAAGTTTCATCCTAATCAGAAAGTTAAGATGAGAAAGGTAAATAATAAAGGGAATACCGGAAAATAATAAAGGGAATGCCGGAAAATAATAAAGAGAATACCGGTAAATAATAAAGGGAATACCGGCAAATAATAAAGGGAATACCGGAAAATAATAAGGGGAATACCGGCAAATAATAAAGGGAATATCGGCAAATAATAAAGGGAATACCGGTAAATAGTAAAGGGAAATAGGGAGAGGTAAATAATGAAGGGAATGACGGTATTCCCTTTATTATTTATCTTTGTTCCGATGACGGTATTCCCTTTATTATTATTTATTGTAATAATTCATTTCTAAGATCTGACATATGTTATGGCATCCCTTAAAAAGACCCTCTGCACAGTATCCTCACAGATGACACAGATGTGTAGAGTTAATATAAAAATAAAGACATTTAAAAAAATCCACGATAATCCAATTTTTTTATAAATTCCCTGACATTTCCCAGTTTGGTAAAATTTTCTGGTAATTCCTGGTTTTCCAGGTCTGTGGCCACCCTGAAAACATTATTACGAAAATTGTGTCAGTCATAGCATGACAGGTCACGCGACCGTACAGCTGGCACACTAAGGGTTAAACAATACGCATCACCAGTAAAATTATTTACTCATGATTTCACAATAATATGTACAATTATTATGCAATGTTAGATATGTTTTGCACTTAGGCACGCATTTGCTTTTGAAACTATTTAAAGATTTTTTGTGTTGTAAAAACTGAAATCGTCGTAACTGGAATCTTCAGCAAAACTTGTTTAATTTAACAGATTTTTCATAGTCCTTTCAACTCTAAATTGCACAATATCACAGATATAGAATAAGGTTTATTTAACTTGTTTGATATGTAATCTAACATTTCCTCAGAGAAAAGTCAACATTTTGACATTCCTTAAGTTTGTTTATGCAATTTATTGATGAAATCATTAGTCATAAGATATCTCTAGAAAATATTCATAACATTATTTTTATAAATTAAATGAAAACCTAAAATACCACATATTAGTAAATCGATGGGATATTTAGAATGTTGTCATCTGATCGATGCCGGTTTCAAAAAATGACAAGCACACTTTATGTGGATGGAATTTTGGGCAAGATGTTAAATAATATGATGAGCCAACTAGATTGGCGAGAACTTTATAATTTTTGCACTGTAAACGAGGCGGTACATCATTTTTATGTTTGTATTTATACATAGTATTTTTGATGCCTGTTTCCCTAGAAAACCACCCGGCAGAGGTGGTCGTCAATATCCGAAGTCGTAAGGTCGAGATGCAATCGCGAGCATGGATGAAACAAGCTCTTCATAAAAAATGGAAGGCTACTGGCTGTCGGAGTGACTATGATTTATTCAGTGGGCGTAGAGCCATGGTTAGGTGCAATATTCGCACTGTTTTCCAATCATACGCAAATTACGTTGAACCCGATGTCAAGCCTTATCCCAACACGTTTTGGAACTAGTCAAATCGCTATGAAAAGATGGTTGTATTCAGGACGTCACGAAGCATTGTGATAGGAAATTGGATGTAGCTAATGTTTTTGCAACACACTTCTCTCGTTAGTAATGGGTCTCCAATACTAAATACGAATATTGCTGCCAAGTTGAATATAAAAGGAGCCCAGAATATCGATTTAGGTCAAATTAATGAATCAGATATAGAATATTCCATTAGAAAAATGAAAAATACATTCACTTGGTCAAGATTTTCTTCTGTAAAGGTTGTGCCGAGTTTTTAAAACAGCCACTAAGTTTCTTATTTAACCTTTCTTTTTTAACCAATCAATACGTACACCAGTTTCTACTGGTGTACGTATTGATTGCTGGAAAATATCAAAAATTTGTCTGATGAAACTGGTGTATGTATTAATCGCCGGAAAATATCAAAAATTTGTCGGATTTATTAAAGTAGTACAAAGACTTTTGTGGAAAATTTTAGACTGTTAGCAATGTGTACTATCTACCCCGGCTAAATTGTTTGAATCGTTTCTTCATAAATTCACACCAATACAGCCATTCTTAATTTTGGAATAGCTTTGATTTAGAAAAGGTTGATCCATCAAAACTACTTATTGGCGTTTATTGATTTTGTATCAAAATCGTTAGATAAAGGCCATCTGGCATATTGTTCATATAATGACCTTATAATGGCCTTCCATCATGACGTCTTATCCAATAAAATGGCTATAATAAGATTCTCCGTAAGACTACTCACCTTTTTTGCTAGCTATCTTGCAGACTGGAAACGGTTTGTGACTCATGGACTATTCCAGTCTATTATATTTTTTGTATGATCAGGAGTACACCAAGGCTCTAATATAGGCCCACTCCTCTTTTCTATATTTATTAAAGATATTTCAAAAGTAATTCCGCATTCTGTGTTTCTACTCTTTGCTGATGACCTAAAACTATTCTTAGAAATACTAACTTTAGAAGACTGCAATCAACTCCAGTAGGATATTGATCGAATTGTTGAATGGAGTAAAAGGAATCGGATTGTGTTAGGTATCTAAATTTTTAATTTTGTCATTCACTAGGGCTTGTCACACCTGGTTTTACTGGTATACAATGGACACCTGAAATCTAAAACGTCTCCACCATGAAGGATCTTGGAATCATGTTCGGTAGTAGGCTGACATTTCATGCTCAAGTTGAGATGGCTTGTAGCACTTCATTGAGAATTCTGGGCTTTGTTCTATGCACTGACAGGAATTTTAGAGATACCCGGGTTCTCATAATTTTATTTAATTCCTTAGTAAAGAATAGACTTGAAAGTGGGTCGGTAATTTGGAGTCCACACCAAGCAGCAAAGTATTCCCTCATGTTGGAGAGTTCAGAAGAAATTTCTGAGATTTCTCTACATGAGAGAGTATGGCTATTACCTGGGGCTCTAACCTACCGGCTTTCTTTTGGATTGCTCGGAATGAACTATCTATGGGTCAGAAGGGATGTACACATTGCTAGACATTTCTTCAGACTGATTTGCGGATGATTTGAAAACTCAGTTATCATGGAGAGCATTCATTTCTATGTTCCCGGTGGTTATCTCTGTCACCGACAGCATAGGAGGAGAACAATCTTGCTGTTGAACAGAATTAATTCGGATATCAACATATTTAGAACCCATGAAGCTACCTAAGGATAAGCTCTTTTACTTGTAATTTAGTTGACATACCTACTGTTTATTTTTATGTAATTCTCCTCTACAATATATTTAAAAACACACCAGAGTGAACAATTTTGTAATGTTTTTAAAAACAGTAAATTGAATTGAATGCCTAGACTCACCGTATGGGAATGATCGGAGCGCTGGGAAATAGTTTCCGACTCCACTTCAGAATCCGTGCTCTGGGCTTCCAGGGCATCATGGGAGTTGGTCGCTTGGGGAATATCCATGTCCGAAGAGTTGGAGGATAGTCTCATGGGCTCGTACAGACCAAAGGACTTGTCTCTCTTGTGAATGTGCTGCTCTTTGGGGAGCGCAGTTGCTGGCCAGTTAGTCAATTGGATAAGATCTGGATCTGTTTCACAATTCAAGGTCCAAGTAAACCTCGGCAATGGAAGGTCTACAAACGTATTCAACAGATCACTCTTCAACGTCATGTTCGCCTGGTGAGCAGCTATCAGTTTCAAGGCAGAATAAAACTGCTTTCTATTGATATGAGTTATGCTGACGGAGTTAGTTTGAGGAAAGCTCAAGTCTGTAATCTGACAAATAGAAAAATAGTGAGCTGAGTAAACAAAATAAACTGCGAGAAAATATTAATTTGAACAATATGTCACAAAAATATCATAACAAAAGACGAAGTACCTGTTTTAAAATGTCATTTGGTATATTCGACGACCTGAATAATTCCGTAGCCTTGAGCACTGGAACTTTTCCGTTGGATTCTTCATCACAACACAGAAACAAATCTCCAAAATACCTGAGCTCTGTTTCTGTCAAATTCAAGTCCTCCATTATAACCAAAAATCCTATTCGAAAGTAAATAACAGCCTATATTGCGTATGAAAATACATTTAGGAAGCATTTATTTTATTATCTATTTATTAACATTTTAAATGAAAAACAAACATAAAGATAATTATATCCGGAACTATCGCTTCAACCGCTTCGAAACGATCACGCGATGCAAAAATATGACAGATGCGGCCATTATTGAACCAAACCCTGTAGACCACAGACAATATTGCTTCTATTGACCTTGAAGAAATATTTTACGAAATTCCGAACGTAACTGCCTTCACGTCGTATAAACTGGAGCACAAAATTTAAAAAATGTTGCCATCTTTTACTACAAATTGATTATTAAATAGGCACCGTTATAACAGTGCATAATATTATTAATAATATGAAATTTTCAAAATTTATTACATAGCACTTTTTATGCACTTTTTTGAGCGATGCTTACATCGCTCAACTAGAAAATCTGAACTCTTAAGTTCAGATTTTTTTCTTAAAATTATTGACAATTTTTAAACTTCATAAAAAATACAGAAAATGAAAATAAACAAACATTCAGACAATTCTAGAGGGTGACTAACATAAATAGTACATAAGGTCAGATTGTAGTTGTAACTTCAAGTGTATCCAAGGGGCCCAATTTGCTGATGATCTCAAGATTTACTGTAAAAATTCCATCTATTCTGATCATGTTTTGCTTCAATTTTTCTATACACATTAAATAATTTGTGTATTCAAAACGATATGTTTTTAAATATTGAAAAATGTTTCATTACAAACTTCAGTCGAAACAAAAAACTAAAGGATTGTGATGTTGGATTAAATGTACCACTATAAGAGATCTAGGAATCACTCAAACTAAAAAAATTAATTTCTTCAAAATAGGCATATTTACTTTGGGGTGTCATCATTAATTTAATGAAAAAACAAATACCTTTGTATAACACCACTATTTTATTAACAATATCAACATGTTTCGAAAACTATGTTTTCTTCGTCAGGATAATAAGTCAATAATAAATAACAAAAGACAAACAAGTATAGACTAATTAGAACATAGACAAAATATTAGAAAGGAGAGGTGATTAATTACCTAAAATATATCATAAAAAAACAATTATATAAAATAAAATATAAAAATTATTTTAGAATGGGGAAAAAAAAAAAAATTACATTAACATAATAAAAAATCTTTTAAAAAGAAAAACAAGAAGTCTAAATAACAAAATAAATTATTATAAATATAAGTATTAATACGAAAATAAATTTAAAAGATGGCTATTTTTAAAAAACGTTTGGTTATTTATAATATTTAATTTACTATTAACACTTTTTCTAATTTCTAAAATTTCTAAATTATCTAATTGTATACCCGTTGTGTTAGTGTGTAATTTTTTTTTTTAATACTTATATTTATAATAATTTATTTTGTTATTTAGACTTCTTGTTTTTCTTTTTAAAAGATTTTTTATTATGTTAATATAATTTTTTTTTTTTTTTTTTACCCATTCTAAAATAATTTTTATATTTTATTTTATATAATTGTTTTTTTATGATATATTTTAGGTAATTAATCACCTCTCCTTTCTAATATTTTGTCTATGTTCTAATTAGTCTATACTTGTTTGTCTTTTGTTATTTATTATTGACTTATTATCCTGACGAAGAAAACATAGTTTTCGAAACATGTTGATATTTTTAATAAAATAGTGGTGTTATACAAAGGTATTTGTTTTTTCATTAAAATAAAAAAATTAAGTTTAGTGTACACATCAATGATATCACAAGTAAATCCTAGAAAAAGATGGAATTCATACATACATAATAATATTAAAATCATGCAGCCAGGTACCTCCCCAGCTCCTCCTTGAGACTTCTGTTGGGAGGGACTCCTGTGCGAATTAAAAAAAATCAAAAACCTCCAATCCATTAAAACTGTACAACTTATTGGTCAGAAACAAATTGGAATATGGGAGTATTATTCGGAACCCACACTATTCAAAGCAACCTTCTCTGCGGCGAATGGTTGCTGATTGCACAGTCAACCCCATTACTTCATAGCTGATCAAATTTACAATGAAAGGGATACCTACTTGTTTTTTATTATTTGAATTTTGCTTTAATTTCTTTTTAATTATTATGCATGCATATATTATTAGTGGCACTGCCGAAAAGCAGCCGCGTTCCCGGAAAAATCCTGAATGTATAGCTGAGCAGTGACGCCAGTGACTCTTGTGTCAATAGAATCAATGTTATTAAAAAAGATGTACAAAAACCCATTGACAAATAAATGTTTTAGTATTATTATTTTATCAGTGTGATGTAAAATCGTTTAAAAGATAAGTTGTGGTAAGTAGAGGTCTCAATAAATTTTCCGTATTTCCCTTTTTCCCTTGCCTCCCCCATTAGGGTGGCACCCCCCCCCCCCCATGTAAATGCTACAGCTACGCCCTTCACTTCAATCCACTGTCTCGAATGTATAATACTATTGAACATCTACACCAGAGATGTCAACCCACATTGTTTGGTGGTCCAAAAAAATATTACCGAGCTTAGGTGGGTCACAGGTCAGGTGAAGAGTGAAGAGGGGGAGTCCATCCATGAATACAGGTAAGCGGGTAATTCAGTGTCCAAAAATAAAATTATTATGAACCCGCAAGCAAAATCTGATTTTGGACAAGTTCACAACAAAGTTAATATTATTGGTAAATTAATAAAATTTCAGTAAATATGCAATTCCTACTTTGGTCGTTAAATTTATAAGACCAAGAGCATAGTGGGATTGGTTTATTTATGCATTCAATCTTCCAGGAAATGTGCAGAAAAATATACTGGTTGGATTTGATTGTGAAAATGAATTCCCAGTGTGGCCGTGTGCACGGCACTTTTCAATCAATAAATCAAAACCCGCATCAGAGTCCGAGGCCTGACAACAGGAAAGTTCTAATTTCACAAAATATATGTGATAAATTTACAAGAGTGATTTTTTCTTTTTTTTTTATGAACACCAAAATCCAAAACATTAACAGCTGAAAACTTCATTTTGGGCTGCAAAAAATCTTCAATTGGGCCGCAGGTTTGGCATGTCTGATCTACATAGTCTTGCATATTTTAACTCTTTAAATGCAGGAAGATATTTGGTGTGGATGTACCGGCAGGCCATGAATTTTTTAGCAAAAAAAAATTATTTTCTGAAATAACTGTTGTAAATGAACGGTTGTATTGTATTAGTTCTTCATCATTTCAATAGATGTCACCGTGGGTCTATATTTTCCATTTGTCTAAGTAGTTGAGTTTTACAAGAAAAATCGTCATTCAGAATAGCGTGTTAACGTGCTAATTTTGTATGGCCAGCCTCCTGAGCACTGCTACCTAGAGCCCGTAAACACACTTAAGGCACAGAACCGGTTAAAAAGCAAATTAGCAATCTACTAATGTAACATACATTTGACACATTTTTTATGTGAATACCGCACAAGAGTTCCGACTGAGACAGAGGGACCATAGTAACTCCAATTGGGGTGGTAAATTGTGAGGCTGAAAGGAGGAGGGGAGGTAAGGGGATGTAAAGGATGAAGGCTTGGAATCTAGCTAATCAGACTAAATTCATTTTTAGCAACATTCCGCTTCTGAATGAAGCTAATTCACAAGGGCGATACTGAACGCTGTACGTATAATCAAATTTAAAAATACTCCAATGCAGTTTCACGCTGCCGTAAGAGCAGTATTTGTCAAATTATGAAATCCAATTCAAAACGTGATTAGAAGTATTTAATGACCTCTTGACTCTTGACCCAGCCCGGTTTCAATAAAAACAAAAAGTGTTGTTTTGTTGTTGTCAAGTCGAGAATATCTCAATGTAAGAAAATGAAATACCTAGTGATATTTTGGTACCTTTAAAAAATACAATATCATTTTATTAGTTACTATTTAGTACCTATTGATTAGATCAGCCATACTCAACCTATTTTCTTCTCCGGCAGCCACATTTCCTACGTTTGTAATGTTATGCGCGTCGCAACATAAAACACTATGCCAGGCCCCCGCAAGACTTTTTTTTATATATGTAAACATATAGTTGAGATCCTGCGGTGATTTTCTCATAGAAACGGCACTAAAGAAATGATTCGAACATTAACTGTTAAGAGATTGGTATACAATATTTATATAAAATTATCAGACAGCAACGCTTTTTTGAAATTCAAGTAGGACCGGCGTACATGCATCCTTCCCACCGGAAGTGTGTTATATAAACTCCAGATTAATGTGGCTTTGAGTGCTGAAACTTGCGCAGAGTACCTAACGAAAAGCAGGATTGTCTCGTTCAAGACGGGATGTTTGGTCGAGTCAACTACTTAAACCATATTAATGTAAAAAAATAAAAACTGAAAAATTAATTAATTGTTTCTTTCAAAATTAGTGTGATTTTAGATGTTTATAATAAACTATTATGTTGATTATTACATTGAAGCTTGGCGGGCCGAAGGTTGAGATATGGCCGGATTATTTGAAACTATTCCCCTTTCCAATATCCTCCATGCAGCTGGTTCTTTTGCCACTTCCAAATGGAGCATTCAAAGTACCTACTAAGAGACACTAAGAAACCAGGTTGTTAGAAAGAAATTGCCACCTGGCAATGCAGTGCTACACGCACAAGTCGGCGGTGGTGTGAACATTAACTAACGCTCTATCTTCCCACCTACTATCATTTTCATAAATGATAGCGCCCTCCTTTTTTGCAAACTTATAACACTGTAAGCCCACCTTTTTATTACTACAGATGAGGCATTATTCTCAGCATTCTTTTCGTCAATTTTATATAGAAGAAAAACAACAGAGCCATAAGCTTATTATTGTAACTTTTTGCTTGAGTGCTGATAACAACATTATTATTTTTAATATATATTTCTTCTGGAAAGGAACGGAATAACAAAACAAGATGTGACTAACAATATTGTTTATTAATCGTAATCAGCAGTGACACTTAAAATTAAATTAAAATTATTAGCATACTTAGTGAACACGAAGGCATTTCCTGCCTTCAATTTCCAGCTTTCTCTTGCTAAAACACCTATTTGAATACAGCATACATAGTGTAGGATGAGTGGGGTAGACTGGGAGGCGAAAATACTTAATAAATGCATTTAATCCTTGGTCTGCATGAACTTGATCAGATCGATAACTCGACTGGAGTAGCCGTACTCGTTGTCGTACCAAGTGATCAGCTTGACGAAGTTGTCGTTTAGAGAGATGCCAGCAGACGCATCAAAGATGGAGGAATGGGTATCTCCGATGAAGTCAGAAGAGACCACCTGGTCTTCGGTGTAACCGAGGATTCCCTTGAGGGCTCCCTCGGAGGCTTCCTTGACCTTAGCCTTGATGGCATCCATGGAGGCGGGCTTGCCAAGACGGACGGTGAGATCTACCACCGACACGTTGGCAACGGGCACGCGGAAGGCCATGCCGGTGATCTTTCCGTTCAGGGAGGGAATGACCTTACCCACAGCCTTAGCCGCTCCGGTGGAGGCGGGGATGATGTTCTGGGCAGCACCACGTCCATCACGCCACAGCTTTCCTGAGGGGCCATCTACGGTCTTTTGGGTGGCGGTGGTAGCGTGAACGGTGGTCATCAGACCTTCCACAATCTCGAAGTTGTCGTGGATGACCTTGGCGAGGGGAGCCAAGCAGTTGGTGGTGCAAGAAGCGTTGGAGACGATCTTCATGGATGGGTCGTAGGCTTCGAGGTTGACTCCGACCACAAACATGGGGGCGTCAGCGCTGGGAGCGGAGATGATGACCTTCTTGGCACCTCCGGCCAAATGAGCTCCGGCCTTCTCGATGGTGGTGAAAACTCCGGTGGACTCCACTACGTATTCGGCTCCGGCCTTGCCCCAGGGGATGGCTGTGGGGTCACGTTCGCTGAACACCTGGATTTTGTTGCCGTTGACAACCAGGAATCCATCCTGAGCGGAGACGGTTCCCTTGAAGCGTCCGTGGGTGGAGTCATACTGGAACATGTACACCATGTAGTCCAGCCCGATGAAAGGGTCATTGACCGCCACTACGGATGCTCCGCGCTCGATGGAAGCCCTCAGCACCAGACGCCCGATGCGTCCAAATCCATTGATTCCAATCTTAGACATGATTAAGTATTCTGAAAATAATACATTTCAAGAATTAATTCAAAAACTTCTGTAACAGTCATTATCACAATATTCTGCTATGCACAAAAAATACACAATGTTTGAATCATAATTAACTTTTGCTTTACGCTTCATTAAAATATTGATTATTGAATCATACTGTCTCGATCTCGATCCCAATCTTTTATTTTCTGCGTCTTTTCCATATTCTTTGAAGAATATGGAAAAGACGCAGAAATCAACATACGTAATGTTAAAGATTGAATATTCTTATACCAATCAAAATACGTAATGTTAAAGATTGAATATTCTTACACTAATCAAAAAACGTAATGTTAAAGATTGAATATTCTTACACTAAACGAAATACATAATGTTAAAGATTGAATATTCTTACACTAATCAAAATACGTAATGTTAAAGATTGAATATTCTTACACTAAACGAAATACATAATGTTAAAGATTGAATATTCTTACACTAATCAAAATATATAATGTTTGAATATTGAGTAATGAATTAAAGATTGAATATTATTTCAATAATCAAAATAAGTAATAATTTAGTTATGGCTTCTCTGGTATGATGAAGGTCAACTAATATAAATGTCAAGACAAGGTGCCAGTATTGACTATGATGTCCTCTGTGTGACCTATCAAATAACTGTGTGGATGGGGTTTCTACCCTGGACGGGTTGGGTCAAAATGAAAATTATCATTATTATTCTTCAAATATTGCATATTGCACCAGGAATGCATTCAAAACATTTTATGAAATAAATTAAAAATAGCCATTTTGAAAAATCAAACCAAACGTAACATCAAAAGAAATTTTTTGTTTGACAACATCAGATGATAATAATGAAGGTCAAACAATATATTTAATATTATAATTATGAGTACTTCATAAACATAAATTTTGTGTCATCTACCTACTTAATATTGTAAAAAAGCCATGTTTCTTGTTAATAAATGAACACAAAGTTAAAAATAATATGAAAATGTTGACTTGTATGAATAATAAATTGATATTTATTGAAAGCTGACTAGGTTTAGTAAGGATATGGTTCATAGGAGATAAATACTAATACGACGAATTTCAGAGGGAATTCTGAGAATCAAAGCCAAAATAGTAAAAATCGATAGTTAATACTGTAAAAATAATACGTGATTAGGTCTTTTATCTAATTTTTTTCAAAGATAAAACATTAATACTTATACGTAATGTTATATAAAAGTAAAAAAAAATTTACAGAGTATTTTACATCGGCAAATCGAATATATTCTGTAGGAAGCCAAGCGCAATTAGTGTCAGCCATATTAGGCGTGCCTTCGTACTTGAAAATAACAGAATTTGGAAGATACTGTTAAGAATCTAGTCAGTTTTTAGTATTTCTTCATTTGCAATACCGGTATAGCATTATTTAATTCTAAATTGAATCAGTGCAATCAGGAAATTCCACGTAACTTCACGTAGTTACCTTCGAGGTCACACAAAGGTCACACAGTGGGGGAGAGTAAAAATAGAACGAAAGCCGGCTAATTCGAAACAATTGAATATGATGAGGTAAATATACAAAAGACGTAATCACAAATACTAGTACAATGGAATTTGCACTATAAATGACGAAAATTTACAAAAACTTGAAATCTACTTGCAAAAATTGAAACTCCAAAAAGCGGTTAAGCGATGGTTATTTCTATTAATTTCCAATATTTTTTCATAAAAGAAATTGAATAATGATTTGAAGATGGTAAAAATTAAAGTTAAGGTACATACTTCTTTTCACGGAGTGAGAGCACCTCTAGAGAAGCAGCAAATTGACCGGCGTCGAGAGACGAAGTGTCAGATGAAGGGCAAATTTCGTAAATTTCAATCCAGTTGCATGGCGTAAACGCCGTCAACGATAGTTGGATGGATGTCGACTAGAAATAATTTTATTAGCATGTGAAAATAGCCTTTATGTCAATGACAATAAAGTCTATTTTAAAGTACATTTTAGAGAAGGTTTTTCACGAATTCATAAAATGCTCAACACATGACAAGAAAATAAAAAATATGAGTAACTGAGTAGGTACCTAACGTAACTGAGTAAGTACCTGCCGACTACTTTTATTGTACTCTTTTTAATACGTGTTTTTATAAGTTCTTAGGTCGTAAAAGTTGTAACAAATAAATTCACAAGACTGATCTTCATCATAGGAGTAATTATCACACAACGTTCAAAGAGCATCTAAGAATTTGTTACCATATTTCGCATTAAGTACTGGACACTATACTCGACAGCATGATTTTATTGCAGATTACTTGGACTGCGAGTGATACATTTATGAGGATCGGTATTTCAACCGGTGCAGGGTATAAGCAAATACCCTAGGTACTCGAGATAGGTTTGGTTGACAGGAAACCAAACCGATAGCAACTTGAAGCCGAACCTAAAAACCAGCTGAAATAAGGCCCAGAGTAAATCAGACTAGGAGTTGAAAAGCTGAAACTGAAAAATTAGAAATAATAAAAGATCAAAACTTTTCAAAACGTAAAAGTCAATAGTACCCTTTACACACAGAGTTCGGAGCGGGACGTGCCCCGCGCCACTTCAGGCCGCCGCGCAGAAAAGTCTCACAGGGAACTGCGCTGTAAACCGTTACCTTACTTTCGGTCTTTACTTTTCTGCGCGGCGGTCTGAAGTGGCGCGGGGCACGTCCCGCTCCGAACTCTGTGTGTAAAGGGTACTAATGTCAAAAGCCAAATGGGAGAAACATTCGTGTATGTAGGGGTCGTCTTATGATTAAATGGACAATGTTGCCAAATACGTTATTATATTTTTTACACTGGTAATTTAGCTTTTGACATCTGCCGTCTGACATTTATAAACATTGAAGTTGAAGTTTCTAAATTCAGTACGTTCACTACAAAGCTATTACTGCTTTGTTTACGTATTTTCTCCGTTGTTGTACATATTTTAATAAATATTTACAGCAATGAACTGCACAATAATGTGTAAAACGTTGGAACCATTTTTCTTTTGAATTTATATGGTAGTTTTGTGAAGGTCTAAAAGAAAGATGTTTTGCAACGATTCGACCGAGGTAAGCGTCACGGAAAAGTTCAAGATAAAAAGTAAATTTTATTCAGAAATCATCTAAGTAAATGTTACTGCGATGAAAGCAATGCATTCTATATTGGTTGTGTTTACTTACCCAAGTTTTATTATTCACTATAATGTTGTGTACTTCTCAGTAATATAAATTTAAAGACTTTTAAATGCCTGGTTACACAGTGCGAGCCAATGTGCGAGTTACTGCAGTGCATCTACTCAAATACTAATACGTGTGGCCGCATTATACGAATTAGTGTCATGAGCGAGTCGGTCAGTAGCCCACATCTGAGTTACAGCAACATTTTTTGTTTTCACTTGCCACTCGTCTTTCCTGCCACGTCACTCCATCATCACTCGCATAATTTGCGAAAAGTCAGTGGCTCGTACCCGCACAACAAATGTGCATGTTTTTTTGTTTCGGTAGTCAAAATGTTTGCAATCGGGCAGTATATATTTACCTGTGCCATGGCAGATACTCCATCGTGTGATTGGTCGAGGCGAATCGAGCTACTGATATGCGAGTATACAATGCCGGTAGTTGCCCACTGTCAGGTCAGCATCTCGCACTCACCTGTCCACTAGGCATCGATATTGTTTACTGACAGATGAAAAATTTTTATCATTTAATTTCGTCTATGGCGTCTTTGGGGATACTGTGTGGAGGGTTTTAGTTTTAGAGGTAGGAAAGGAAGGAGAGAAAGTTCTGGGAAGGTAAAGGGTATGAGGGGTGGGCAGTAACCTGGCGTTCAGTGGGTCCAAGAGTGGAAAACTTGTGAATCCATTCAGTAAAATTTTACTATTCAGACTCGTTCTTTACGCAAACCCAACTAGAACCCATTTTGTTTTAAATACGGTAAAGTTGCAGAATTCCACTGCACGCTAACTACTCGGACCCATAAGCTTATTTACACAATAATGTAACATTACTAGACGTACATATTACGTATGAGGTATACCTGAGTTATTAATGTGTTAAAAACATAATATAAATTTTTTATGAAATTGGAATTTAAAAGCATTATTTTCCTTTTTTTATTCAACAAAATAATTGTTTCTTACAGTATTTACGTTGATATGTTATTTCGATAATTTATGTATTAAAAATGAGTCTGTGTCCATATTAAAATTTTATCATCCATCCTCCTGCTGCTGTGCAATGTGACAGATTAAGAGAGTTCGGCTTGAGAAGTCAAAGTATCTCCCTCTCCGGCCTCACCCAATCTCGCATACGCATCCACGGTCAAGGTCTGGACGTGCCCTTCCCCATAAACCCAGAACCCATGCTAAGTCACCAAAAATAACAAACCACTTTATGATATTATTCTCTATTGCCTCTTTTGTAGATTGTTCAAATTAGCTAAGGAATTAAAATTTATTTATGATAACCTTATCAACAGGAATCAGAGGAGCCATCTCTAGCGGTACCAGGAGTGAACAATTTGGATTCAGCTCTGCACGAATTGGGGATGCTGAGTACCATCACCGACTCCAGGAATCAGTACCTGCAGGAGATGCGAAGGAAAAGCTTCGGCAGTAAGCCCAACACTTACTTCAGGAGGGATGTGTCCAATCCCTCAGACGTGGGCATCATACAAATGAATTCCAGATACGTTTCAAACGTAACAATCGGCCTTAGAATGAAACGAGCAACCAATAACCGAACTATCCCTTACGCGGTACCTGAAAGAAACAGAACTAAAAGTGAGAACTCTGAAGCCTTGAATGGTTACGAAGGAAAGCAAGCAGAGCTCCCGCCCTCACAGGATATCAAGATGGATGACTCCTCCACCAGCTACGTTTCGGTATTGGATCCCAAGATTGGCAGCACTTTAGCCAGTGCCAAACAACCATCTTTAAAGAAAGCCCGTTCCTTAGAAAACATACGTGTTGAAAATATAGATGCGTCGCAGCCTTCCCACGAAATGGAATTTGTTTCAAGTCGAATACAAAAACTAAAGGTTATGGAATGATTAATGTGATAATTTTAAATTAATTTTAATTAAAAGATTGCTTCATATATTATATTATGATGCCCTGTAGAATAATAATTTGGTTATGTTGAATTATGTATAACATATATTGACAAAATTGTTTAAGTCGTTTATTGTTAAAAGTTTTTACTAATGCGTGATAAAACTTCTTTTGACGGTAAAAAAATATTATGACAAATAAAATAATTGAAATAAATAACTCAAACTGTTTGATGTGCCTACTATAACCTTACTGTTCACGGCAGAATATTCCTAAAACGCTGTCAATGTATTATGATGATATAAGAAGACTGAATGCTGTAGAAATGAGATTCCTGAGGCAAATTACGTGTAAACGGTAAAACCACAAATGATGTGTGAGTGGAGATTCGCTAAGAATTGCTATTGAATAGCATTGTAGCGATGTGTCGTTAAGATATGGAGCATTCTTTCGGGGCTCTGAGTGTGTTTGCCAAAATTTAGTGGAATCCTCGTTCTTTCGAAGTAAACGCCGCAAGCCCGCCCAAATAGTTGCCTAGAGTATTTTTTCGTGTTCGGATGCAATCGCCCCCCGTGGCGGTCTCTTCAAAGTGGTCTTGTGTTCTTGGAACTCGCGTCGACTTGTTCGTACTAATTATGGATTGGAGTAATGAAAAATGTCTACAAATTATAGAAGGGTACCAAAATTTCTGATGTCTGTGAGAACTTATGGAAAATAAAAATAAATAATAATAGCTTATGGAAAACAAAAGAAATATATAAAATATAAAAATAATTCCGTTTCTTTTTATCTTTTTCGATAGTTGAGGCAATGATAAATGCACCACTTGAAATTACTATATCGCTCTCACTGTTAGACACGGTGTAGTGAACACTACCACTGATTGTTGAAGAATGAGCAATGAGCATTCAAAATTAATAGAATTGTTTGTTTTAACCATGTTAATTGTTTATAAAAAACTGACATGTTTCATGAGCTATTCTCACTTCTGCAGGGTTTACTTATTACAACAATAGACTTAATTGTGTCAATGGAAACGTGGGTGTGGAAAGAGGGGTAATAGGGCATAATTTACAAAGGGAACAAGTTTAATAATGGGTCATTTAAAAATATTTTCTGATTGTTTTTAATATTTAAATTAGTATTTACTCTCTTTCCAATTTCTAAGATTTCAAATTTGTACAGCTGAATGCCATTGAAATTACAATGTAGTGACTCAATTCCACTATTAAAGTCCAAAGTGTGAATCTCCAACAAATCGCTTGCTGAGGATTGGTTTGTACTATGTCCACAAAAACTCGTATTAAAAAAATAAAAGTTTTTGAGTTTCAAAAAATTATATTTTTGTTTCCTTTATTTCAAACTAATTGCTATAAATATTTAAAAAAAAAGGGTTAGTTAATCTACCTGTAAGTAAAAGAACAACGTATTTGGTTGAATTGTGAATGAACTAACACATACTTCAATGCAAAGCTTAAAAAAAACCTAAAAATACAGGAGTACAAACCAATCCTCAGCAAGCGAAATTATTGGCAAACTCCGAGAAACTATTGTTTGAACATCTCATTTGTTCCTTTATCCTTATTTCGAAATTTCTCGAATTTACCTATGTAAAAGAAACAACAATCATTACACTTCAATTTATAGATTCCAGATTTTTTCATTTTTAAATCTCTCTCCTTGTTTTTAAAATGTAATTTTTAAGTTCATCATTTGCATAAAATGCAGTAAGAATTTCATTTGGTTATAACCTATTCTATAGAATTTTCTGTTATGGAATTCACAAAACATGTCGGTTTTTTATAAACAATAAACGTGGTTAAAACAAAGAAATCTATTAATTTTTAATTAAAATGGTGCCACAAAATTAGTTTGCTGTCTTTGAAGAAATGAGCATTCACTCGCCTGATCTAAATATCCCTAGAGCATTTGTAAGAATTCTGGTTCTTGATGTTCCCGTTCTTATTCTATGGTATTCTTTTGATGTAAATGGTAAAAATGAATCTGTTTACACTAAAGATCATGACAGAACGCATTGTTCCAGCTCTAGCTCTGTGCTTGTTTGATCTATATATTTTTTTCCAAATACATGGCACACAAGTGTCATTAACGTAGTTAAATTAACATATTGTGATTATTACAACAACTTATGGAATGTTTGGAACAAGTGTTTGTAAAAAGTAAAAAGTGAGATGGAAAAAGTTATAAGTTGAAATTATTAAGTAAGTGTAAAGTACAAGTATGAAATAAAAGTATACTTTTATACTATTCGTATTTCGACCGATTTCTTACATATCTTCCTTAAACATTTGAAGTTTTTAAGCTCTTAAAAAAATATATGTTATTTTTGAAGATAATATCTAGATACGTTCCACGCCGAAACGCAAATTAATGAAATTCCCTCGATATAAAAAAATCGCAAAGTATGCTCCGAAAATTATTTTAAACAAGTCTATTTCTTTTATTTTACAAGTTATATTTGTGAAAAAATTCACAATGTTTCTTTAAATGATACTTAAGATACGTTCCACGAGATTTTTGCTCTATTTTAAACGAGTCATGTTTTATTAAGCTTTTTCGCAATTTTTTCCCTGCTATTTTACGACTTAAAATATTAGCGCGCTCTGTCCAACATTCGTAATTACATATCTCTCCATCTTCTTCTTTTTCAGCGCCGTGCGTTTCAAGAGTGCCGCCTTAAGTAAAAAAGGTAAGTAATAAATCAGTTGAAGGTGAAATGTATAAATTATAAAGTATCTAAAAAAGGGATAAAAAGAAAAAATGGATTTATGTATTTAAAAGGAACATAAACAGTCTGTAATATAATATACCTACATAAGAGGATGACAAAAAAAACATACCAATTATTATGTTCATAGATAGGTATTTAGAAACACAGAACTAACTAAAACTAAAATATTTAAGAAAAAAAAGAACAGCAGCAATTCAAAAAATAGTAATTATACAAATGTAAATTCAACGAATCATAAACCTACAACAATAAAATAATATAAACACACGCGAAATAGGTATTTGGGTTGGGATGGGTTGGGGGAGTAGAGGGATAAGGGAAAGTTGCCACCCAAATAATATAAAAATATTAGGTACAATTAATTTAATCGTCATGATTTATGTGTTAGTCGAACTAGCATGTGATACAATGAAATTCTGTAGCGATATTAACTAGCAGTGAATATGTCAGCACGTATGTCTATATTTGCAAATTTACTTAGCGAATAAGAATAATAATAATTTATTATAATTATCTGCTTCGCACTTAGTAATAATAATATCCTTTCGGAAGTCGGGTGTCGTTTGCCATTTGCGCGCCAAAAGTGTATTTTGTTGTGCTTCGCAACTTACTACGACTTGGTCGTCATCGCGACTTATGAATTCGTCGCAAATCGTGAACTCCATAAGTTGCGATGACGTCACAAGTCGCAAGTATTCGAAGCGAAGTGAAAGCCGAAAGAATATTATTAATACCTAAAGAAGGCTACTTCAAAAAACTCTTAAATAAATACAAAGTAATACAACATGACAGCAAAAATAAAATATTATACAGAAAAAAGAAAAGTCCCAATAAACTACTTTTAGGCAGTTTGTCGATGGGTACTTTTACTCTGAGGATATAAATTAACTTATTTTACTTTATTATGCAGTTAGAATTTTTGGTTAGTCTAATACAAATTATTTCTTTTGGCGAGCCAATTCTTCAATATAATATTTGGTTTACCATTTGTACATTTTTAATTTCGGCACGTAACATATTTAAGCAATTAGGTATCATGTAGTCCAGCGTTCTTGTCCATCTTTGTCAAGAGTCCGAATAGCAGAAAGATATGTAGAGAATGCGAATGACGAAATGAGTGTGTGCCAAGACCGAGTTGCTTGTCGGTCCATCCTCTCTGCCTACCCCTGCGTGATGGTTGGTTAGTTAGAAGACTGGGCCTGAAACTTTTGATAACAAAAATAGTTTTTCAGTTTGGTTGGGTACTTTGATCTCAAACCCAAATTCAAGATTTTTTTTTTTACAGTTAATACCGCACAAAAGTCCCAACTGCTCCCGTCTGGAGCCAGTGAGACTACGGCATCCCCAATCGGGGTATGTTGTGAGGCTGAAGGTAGTGGGGAGGGGAAGGAGATAGGGAAGAGGAAGGTGGGGAAGCACCTGGCTATTCAGATCTGGTCACTAAACATGGCTAAAGCCATTTTCAAGCAACGTTTCAATTCTGAATGGTGGTATTACACCAGGGCGATACTGATAGTATCTTCCACTCTGGAACGTGCCGCAAATATACTTTATATTATTTTAAATGAATAAATTGTGAAATAACACAAATATCAAATAAAATTTATTTGCGCACGCCGGGTTCGAACCCGCGACCTTCGGATTGGGAGTCCAGAGTCTTACCTCGGGACCACGGAGACCGTCAAGCTTAGTATGGAACGAGCCGAAAAGGGACGCGCAAACGTTCCACATAAGGCTTGGGGATCGAACTTAAAAAGTTGTTTGCTCATGCCACCAAACCGACTGAAACTTTGGATGCTTAATAAAAAACATGAACTGTAAGTACGCGAATCAATACCTACATAAATCTGCCAAAAGTAGAATTTTTGGAATATTCATCTTCAAGGCTTGGGGTCCAACTTTAAAAGTCGTTTTCTCTGGTCCTATGACACAAAATCAATTGAAATTTTGGATTCGTAACAATAAACATGGTCTGTATCCGAATCAAATAATAAATTAAGAATTTTTGGAATATTCATCGATTATGGGCGTGCGGTAAGGCTTGGGGTAGAACTTTAAAATTCGTTTTCTCAGGCCTAATTCCATCGAACTGACTGAAATTTTGGAGTTTAATTAAAATCCATGAATTGTACACGAATCAATGAAAAAATATAACAAAAGTCGAATTTTTGAAAAATTCATTGCTTTTGGGCATAATGTAAGGCTTGGGGTCGAACTTTATGATTAGTTTTCTCAGGCCCAATGCCACCGAAACGACTGAAATTTAGGATTCTTACCTAAAATCATGATGTCTATCCGAATCAATCAATAAATTTGCCAAAATGAGAATTTTTGAAAAATTCATCATTTATGAGCGTGTGGTAAGAAGGCTTGGGGTCGAACTTTAAAAGTTGTTATCGCAGGCACTATGCCACCGTACCGACTGAAATTTTCGATTCTTACCTAAAATCATGATGTCTATCCGAATCAATCAATAAATTTGCCAGAACGAGAATTTTTGAAAAATTCTTCGTTTATCGCAGCGTGGTAAGGCTTGGGGTCGAACTTTAAAAGTCGTTTTCCCGGGCCCAATGCCACGAAACCGACTATAATTTTGGATTCTTACTAAAAATCATGATGTCTATCCGAATCGAACAATAAATTTGCAAAACGAGAATTTTTGTAAAATTCATTGGATATGCCAGCGTGGTTAAGCTTGGGGTCGAATTTTAAGAGTCATTTTCTCGGGCCCAATGCCACCAAACCGACGGTAATTTTGGATTCTTCCCTAAAATCATGATGTCTATCCGAATCGACCAATTAATTTGCCAAAACGAGAATTTTTGAAAAATTCATCGGATATGCCAGCGTTATAATGCTTGGGGTCGAAGTTTAAAAGATGTTTTCTCAGGCTTAATTCCACCAAGCTGACTCGTTCTGGCTCTGGCAAAATTCTGGCAAAATTTATTGATTGATTCGGATAGACATCAAGATTTTAGGTAAGAATCCAAAATTTCAATCAATTTGGTGGAATTAAGCCTGAGAAAACAAGTTTTTAAGTTCGACCCCAAGCCTTATAACGCTGGCATACCCGATGAATTTTTCAAAAATTCTCGTTTTGGCAAATTTATTGATTGATTCGGATAGACATCATGATTTAAGGTAAGAATCCAAAATTATAGTCGGTTTGGTGGCATTGGGCCCGAGAAAACGACTTTTATAGTACAAATTTTTCAAAAATTCTCGTTCTGGCAAATTTATTGATTGATTCGGATAGACATCAAGATTTTAGGTAAGAATCCAAAATTTCAATCAACTTGGTGGCATTGGGCCCTAGAAAACGACTTTTAAAGTTCGACCCCAAGCTACCACGCTGCCATAAGCTATAAATTTTTCAAAAATTCTCGTTTTTACAAATTAATGTTCGATTCGGATAGACATCATGATTTTAAGTAAGATTCCAAAATTATAGTCGGTTTGGTGGCATAAGGCACGAGAAAATAACTTTTAAAGTTCGACCCCAAGCTAAACCACGCTGCCATAAACGATGAATTTTCCAAAAATTCTCGTTATGGCAAATTTATTGTTCGATTCGGATAGACATCATGATTTCTAGTAAGAATCCCAAAATATAGTCGGTTTCGTGGCATTGGGCCCGAGAAAACGACTTTTTAAGTTCGACACCAAGCCTTACCACGCTGCAATAAACGATGAATTTTTCAAGATTCTCGTTATGGCTAATTTATTGTTCGATTCGGATAGACATCAAGAATTTAGGTTAGAATGCAAAATTTCATTCAGCTTGGTGGCATTGGGCCCTAGAAAACGACTCTAAAGTTCGACCCCAAGCCTTACCACGCTGCCATAAGCTATAAAGTTTTCAAAAATTCTCGTTTTTACAAATTTATTGTTCGATTCGGATAGACATCATGATTTTAAGTAGGATTCCAAAATGATTGTCGGTTTGGTGGCATTAGGCCCGAAAAAATAACTTTTAAAGTTCGACCCCAAGCTAAACCACGCTGCCATAAACGAAGAATTTTTCAAAAATTCTCGTTCTGGCAAAATTTTTTGATTGATTCGGATAGACATCATGATTTTAAGTAATAATCCAAAATAAATGTCGGTTTGGTGGCATTGGGCCCGAGAAAACGACTTTTAAAGTTCGACCCCAAGCCTTCGCACGCTGCCATAAACGAATAATTTTTCAAAAATTCTCGCTCTCTTATAACGCTGGCATATTCGATGAATTTTTCAAAAATTCTCGTTTTGGCAAATTTATTGTTCGATTCGGATAGACATAATGATTTTAAGTAAGAATCCAAAATTATAGTCGGTTTGGTGGCATTGGGCCCGAGAAAACGACTTTTAAAGTTCGACCTCAAGCCTTACCACGCTACCATAAACGAAGAATTTTTCAAAAATTCTCGTTTTGGCAAATTTATTGTTTGATTTGGATAGACATCATGATTTTAGGTAAGAATCCAAAATTTTAGTCAGCTTGGTGGCATTGGGCCCGAGAAAACAACTTTTTAAGTTCGATCCAAGCCTTATAACGCTGGCATATCCGATGAATTTTTCAAAAATTCTCGTTTTGGCAAAGTTATTGCTCGATTCGGATAGACATCACGATTTTAAGAAAGAATCCAAAATTATAGTCGGTTTTGTGGCATTGGGCCCGAGAAAACGACTTTTAAAGTTCGACCCCAAGCCTTACCACGCTGCCATAAACGAAGAATTTTTCAAAAATTCTCGTTCTGTGCAAATTTATTGATTGATTCGGATAGAAACCATGATTTTATGTAAGAATCCAAAATTTCAGTCAGCTTGGTGAAATTATGCCTGAGAAAACAACTTTAAAGTTCGACCCCAAGCCTTACCACGCTACCATAAACGAAGAATTTTTCAAAAATTCTCGTTTTGGCAAAGTTATTGCTCGATTTGGACAGACATCATGATTTAAGGTAAGAATCCAAAATTATAGTCAGCTTGGTGGCATTGGGCCCGAGAAAACAACTTTTTAAGTTCGATCCAAGCCTTATAACGCTGGCATATCCGATGAATTTTTCAAAAATTCTCGTTCTGGCAAAATTTTTTGATTGATTCGGATAGACATCATGATTTTAAGTAATAATCCAAAATAAATGTCGGTTTGGTGGCATTGGGCCCGAGAAAACGACTTTTAAAGTTCGACCCCAAGCCTTCGCACGCTGCCATAAACGAATAATTTTTCAAAAATTGTCGTTCTGGCAAAATTTTTTGATTGATTTGGATAGACATCATGATTTTAAGTAATAATCCAAAATAAAAGTCAGTTTGGTGGCATTGGGCCCGAGAAAACGACTTTTAAAGTTCGACCTCAAGCCTTACCACGCTGACATAAACGAAGAATTTTTCAAAAATTCTCGCTCTCTTATAACGCTGGCATATTCGATGAATTTTTCAAAAATTCTCGTTTTGGCAAATTTATTGTTCGATTCGGATAGACATAATGATTTTAAGTAAGAATCCAAAATTATAGTCGGTTTGGTGGCATTGGGCCCGAGAAAACGACTTTTAAAGTTCGACCTCAAGCCTTACCACGCTACCATAAACGAAGAATTTTTCAAAAATTCTCGTTTTGGCAAATTTATTGTTTGATTTGGATAGACATCATGATTTTAGGTAAGAATCCAAAATTTTAGTCAGCTTGGTGGCATTGGGCCCGAGAAAACAACTTTTTAAGTTCGATCCAAGCCTTATAACGCTGGCATATCCGATGAATTTTTCAAAAATTCTCGTTTTGGCAAAGTTATTGCTCGATTCGGATAGACATCACGATTTTAAGAAAGAATCCAAAATTATAGTCGGTTTTGTGGCATTGGGCCCGAGAAAACGACTTTTAAAGTTCGACCCCAAGCCTTACCACGCTGCCATAAACGAAGAATTTTTCAAAAATTCTCGTTCTGTGCAAATTTATTGATTGATTCGGATAGAAACCATGATTTTATGTAAGAATCCAAAATTTCAGTCAGCTTGGTGAAATTATGCCTGAGAAAACAACTTTAAAGTTCGACCCCAAGCATTATAATGTTGCAATATACGATGAATTTTTCAAAAATTCTCGATTTGGCAATTTTATTTTTCGATTCGGATAGACATCATGATTTTAAGTAAGAATCCAAAATTATAGTCGATATGGTAGCATTGAGCCCAAGGAAACGCATTTTAAAGTTCGACCCCACGCTGCCATAAACGAAGAATTTTTCAAAAATTCTCGCTGTCTTATAACGCTGCCATATACGATGAATTTTTCAAAAATTCTCGTTTTGGCAAATTTATTGTTTGATTCGGATAGACATCATGATTTTAAGTATGAAATCCAAAATTGTAGTCGGTTTGATGGCATTGGGCCCGAGAAAACGACTTTTTAAGTTCGACCCCAAGCCTTACCACGCTGCAATAAACGATGAATTTTTCAAAAATTCTCGTTTTTGCCATAGCAAAATTATTGTTCGATTTGGATAGACATCATGATTTTAGGTAAGAATATGAAATTTTAGTCAGCTTGGTGGCATTGGGCCGAGAAAACAACTTTTTAAGTTCGATTCAAGCCTTATAACGCTGGCATATCCAATGAATTTTTCAAAAATTCTCGTTTTGCAAATTTATTGTTCGATTCGGATAGACATAATGATTTTTAGTAAGAATCCAAAATTATAGTCGGTTTTGTGGCATTGGGCCCGAGAAAATGACTTTTAAAGGTCGACCCCACGCTGTATGGCAGAATAAGAATTTGGGGTTCAAATTTATTGTTCGATTCCGATAGACATCATGATATTAAATAAGAATCCAAAATTATAGTCGGTTTGGTGGCATTGGGCCTAAGAAAATGACTTTTAAAGTTCGACCTCAAGCCTTACCACGCTGCTATAAACGAAAAATTTTTAAAAATTCTCGCTGTCTTATAACGCTGCCATATACGATTAATTTTTTAAAATTCTCGTTTGGCAAATTTATTGTTTGATTCCGATAGAATTCATGATTTTAGGTAAGAATCCAAAATTTAAGTCAGCTTGGTGGCATTGAACCCAAGAACACGACTTTTAAAGTTCGACCCCAAGCCTTACCACGCTGCCATAAACGATGAATTTTTCAAAAATTCTCGTTTTGGCAAATTTATTGTTCGATTCGGATAGACATCATGATTTTAAGTATGAATCCAAAATTATAGTCGGTTTGGTTGCATTGGGCCCGAGAAAACGACTTTTAAAGTACGAATTTTTCAAAAATTCTCGTTCTGGCAAATTTATTAATTGATTCGTAAAGACATCATGATTTTAGGTAAGAATCGAAAATTTATTGATTGATTCGGATAATAATCAAGATTTTTGGTCAGAATCCAAAATTTTAATCAGCTTGGTGGCATCGGGCCCTAGAAAACGACTTTTAAAGTTCGACACCAAGCCTTACCACGCTTCCATAAGCTATGAATTTTTCAAAAATTCTCGTTGTGACAAATTTATTGTTCGATTCGGATAGACATCATGATTTTAAGTAAGATTCCAAAATGATTGTCGGTTTGGTGGCATTAGGCCCGAAAAAATAACTTTTAAAGTTCGACCCCAAGCTAAACCACGCTGCCATAATTGATGAATTTTTCAAAAATTCTCGTGTTGTCAAATTTATTGTTCGATTCGGATAGAAATCATGATTTTTAGTAAGAATCAAAAATTATAGTCGGTTTGGTGGCATTGGGCCCGAGAAAACGACTTTTAAAGTTCGACCCCAAGCCTTACCACGCTGCCATAAACGAATAATTTTTCAAAAATTCTCGTTCTGGCAAATTTATTGATTGATTCGTAAAGATATCATGATTTTAGGTAAGAATCGAAAATTTCAGTCAGCTTGGTGGCATTGTGCCTGAGAAAACAACTATTTAAGTTCGACCCCAAGCCTTATAACGCTGGTATATCCGATGAATTTTTCAAAAATTCTCGTTTTGGCAAAGTTATTGTTCGATTCGGATAGACATCACGATTTTAAGTAAGAATCCAAAATTATAGTCGGTTTTGTGGCATTGGGCCCGAGAAAACGACTTTTAAAGTTCGACCCCAAGCCTTACCACGCTGCCATAAACGAAGAATTTTTCAAAAATTCTCGTTCTGTGCAAATTTATTGATTGATTCGGATAGAAACCATGATTTTATTGTAAGAATCCAAAATTTCAGTCAGCTTGGTGAAATTAAGCCTGAAAAAACAACTTTTAAAGTTCGACCCCAAGCATTATAATGTTGCAATATACGATAAATTTTTCAAAAATTCTCGATTTGGCAAATTTTTTTTTCGATTTGGATAGACATCATGATTTTAAGTAAGAATCCAAAATTATAGTCGATATGGTAGCATTGAGCCCGAAAAAACGAATTTTAAAGTTCGACCCCACGCTAAACCACGCTGCCATGAGCTATGAATTTTTCAAAAATTCTCGTTCTGGCAAAATTTATTGATTGATTCGGATAGACATCATGATTTTAAGAAAGAATCCTAAATCAAAGTCGATTTGGTGGCATTGAGCCCGAGAAAACGACTTTTAAAGTACGACCCCACGCTGCCATAAACGAAGAATTTTTCAAAAATTCTCGCTGTCTTAAACGCTGCCATATACGATGAATTTTTCAAAAATTCTCGTTTTGGCAAATTTATTGTTTGATTCGGATAGACATCATGATTTTAAGTATGAATCCAAAATTATAGTCGGTTTGATGGCATTGGCCCCGAGGAAAACGACTTTTAAAGTACGAATTTTTCAAAAATTCTCGATTTGGCAAATTTTTTTTTCGATTTGGATAGACATCATGATTTTAAGTAAGAATCCAAAATTATAGTCGATATGGTAGCATTGAGCCCGAAAAAACGAATTTTAAAGTTCGACCCCACGCTGCCATAAACGAAGAATTTTTCAAAAATTCTCGCTGTCTTATAACGCTGCCATATACGATGAATTTTTCAAAAATTCTCGTTTTGGCAAATTTATTGTTTGATTCGGATAGACATCATGATTGTAAGTAAGAATCCAAAATTATAGTCGGTTTGGTGGAATTGGGCCTGAGAAAATGACTTTTAAAGTTCGACCCCAAGCTAAACCACGCTGCCATGAGCTATGAATTTTTCAAAAATTCTCGTTCTGGCAAAATTTATTGATTGATTCGGATAGACATCATGATTTTAAGTAATAATCCAAAATAAAAGTCGGTTTGGTGGCATTGGGCCCGAGAAAACGACTTTTAAAGTTCGACCCCAAGCCTTCGCACGCTGCCATAAACGAATAATTTTTCAAAAATTGTCGTTCTGGCAAAATTTTTTGATTGATTCGGATAGACATCATGATTTTAAGTAATAATCCAAAATAAAAGTCGGTTTGGTGGCATTGGGCCCGAGAAAACGACTTTTAAAGTTCGACCTCAAGCCTTACTTACCACGCTGCCATAAACGAAGAATTTTTCAAAAATTCTCGCTCTCTTATAACGCTGGCATATCCGATGAATTTTTCAAAAATTCTCGTTTTGGCAAATTTATTGTTCGATTCGGATAGACATAATGATTTTAAGTAAGAATCCAAAATTATAGTCGGTTTGGTGGCATTGGGCCCGAGAAAACGACTTTTAAAGTTCGACCTCAAGCCTTACCACGCTACCATAAACGAAGAATTTTTCAAAAATTCTCGTTTTGGCAAAGTTATTGCTCGATTTGGACAGACATCATGATTTAAGGTAAGAATCCAAAATTTTAATCAGCTTGGTGGCATTGGGCCCTAGAAAACGACTTTTAAAGTTCGACCCCAAGCCTAAACACGCTGCCATAAGCTATGAATTTTTCAAAAATTCTCGTTTTGACAAATTTATTGTTCGATTCGGATAGACATCATGATTTTAAGTAAGAATCCAAAATTATAGTCGATTTGGTGGCATTGAGCCCGAGAAAACGACTTTTAAAGTTCGACCCAACGCTGCCATAAACGAAGAATTTTTCAAATATTCTCGCTGTCTTATAACGCTGCCATATACGATGAATTTTTCAAAAATTCTCGTTTTGGCAAATTTATTGTTCCATTCGGATAGACATCATGATTGTAAGTAAGAATCCAAAATTATAGTCGGTTTGGTGGAATTGGGCCCGAGAAAATGACTTTTAAAGTTCGACCCCAAGCTTAACCACGCTCCCATAAACGATGAATATTTCAAAAATTCTCGTGTTGGCAAATTTATTTATTGATTGGGATAGACATCATGATTTTAGTTAAGAATCCAAAATTTCAGTCAGCTTGGTGGCATTGTGCCTGAGAAAACAACTTTTTAAGTTCGACCCCAAGCCTTATAACGCTGGCATATCCCATGAATTTTTCAAAAATTCTCGATTTGGCAAATTTATTGTTCGATTCGGATAGACATCATGATTTTAATTAAGATTTCAAAATTATAGTCGGTTTGGTTGCATTAGGCCCGAGAAAATGACTTTTAAAGTTCGACCCCAAGCTAAACCACGCTGCCATGAGCTATGAATTTTTCAAAAATTCTCGTTTTGACAAATTTATTGATTTATTCGGATAGACATCATGATTTGAGGTAAGAATCCAAAATTTCAGTCAGCGTGGTGGCATTGGGCCC
Source organism: Glyphotaelius pellucidus (assembly GCA_936435175.1). NCBI lineage: Eukaryota > Metazoa > Arthropoda > Insecta > Trichoptera > Limnephilidae > Glyphotaelius > Glyphotaelius pellucidus. The sequence continues at coordinate 5,746,785 of OW386537.1, read as the reverse complement.
GAGAAAACAACTTTTTAAGTTCGATCCAAGCCTTATAACGCTGGCATATCCGATGAATTTTTCAAAAATTCTCGTTTTGCAAATTTATTGTTCGATTCGTATAGACATGACGGCCTCCGTGGTCCCGAGGCAAGACTCTCGACTCACAATCCGAAGGTCGCGGGTTCGAACCCGGCGTGCGCAAATAAATTTTATTTGATTAAATTTGTGTTTTTTAACAATTTATTCATTTTAAAATAATATATAGTATATTTGCGGCACGTTCCAGAGTGGAAGATACTATCAGTATCGCCCTGGTGTAAGACCACCATTCAGAATTGAAACGTTGCTTGAAATGGCTTTAGCCGTGTTTAGTGACCAGATCTGAATAGCCAGGTACTTCCCCACCTTCCTCTTCCCTATCTCCTTCCCCTCCCCACTACCTTCAGCCTCACAACATACCCCAATTGGGGATGCCATAGTCTCACTGGCTCCAGACGGGAGCAGTTGGGACTCTTGTGCGGTATTAACTGTAAAAAAAAAAAAAAAGACATCATGATTTTAGGTAAGAATCCAAAATTATAGTCGGTTTGATGGCATTGGGCCCGAGAAAACGTCTTTTTAAGTTCGACCTCAAGCCTTACCACGCTGCCATAAACGAAGAATTTTTCAAAAATTCTTTGTCGGATAGACATCATGATTTTTAGTAAGAATCCAAAATTATAGTCGGTTTGGTGGTATTTGGCCCGAGAATACGACTTTTAAAGTTCGACCCCAAGCCTTACCACGCTGCCATAAACGAAGAATTTTTTAAAAATTCTCGCTCTCTTATAACGCTGGCATATACGATGAATTTTTCAAAAATTCTCGTTTTGGCAAATTTATTGTTCGATTCGGATAGACATAATGATTTTAAGTAAGAATCCAAAATTATAGTCGGTTTGGTGGCATTGGGCCCGAGAAAACGACTTTTAAAGTTCGACCTCAAGCCTTACCACGCTACCATAAACGAAGAATTTTTCAAAAATTCTCGTTTTGGCAAATTTATTGTTCGATTTGGATAGACATCATGATTTTAGGTAAGAATCCAAAATTTTAGTCAGCTTGGTGGCATTGCGCACGAGAAAACAACTTTTTAAGTTCGATCCAAGCCTTATAACGCTGGCATATTTAATGAATTTTTCAAAAATTCTCGTTTTGCAAATTTATTGTTTGATTCGAATAGACATCATGATTTTAGGTAAGAATTCAAAATTATAGTCGTTTTGGTGGCATAGGGCCCGAGAAAACGACTTTTAAAGTTCGAATTTTTGAAAATTCTCGTTCTGGCAAATTAATTGATTCATTCAAATATACATCAAGATTTAAGGAAACAATCCAAAATTTCAGTCAGCTTGGTGGCATTGGGCCCGAGAAAACGACATTTAAAGTTCGACTCCAAGCCTTACCACGCTGCCATAAACGAAGAATTTTTCAAAAATTCTCGTTTTAGCAAATTTTTTGTTCGATTCGGATAGACATCATGATTTTAAGTAAGAATCCAAAATAACAGTCGGGATGGTGGAATTGGGCCCGAGAAAATGACTTTTAAAGTTCGACCCCAAGCTTAACCACGCTCCCATAAACGATGAATTTTTCAAAAATTCTCGTGTTGGCAAATTTATTTATCGATTCGGATAGATATCATGATTTTAGATAAGAATCCAAAATTTCAGTCAGCTTGGTGGCATTGGGCCCGAGAAAACAACTTTTTAAGTTCGACCCCAAACCTTATAACGCTGCCCATATACGATGAATTTTTCAAAAATTCTCGTTTTGGCAAATTAATTGTTCGTTTCGTATAAATATCATGATTTTAGGTAAGAATCCAAAATTATCGTCGGTTTGGTAGCATTGGGCCCGAGAAAATTAGTTTTAAAGTTCGACCCCAAGCTTAATCACGCTGCCATAATCGATGAATTTTTCAAAAATTTTCGTTTTAGCAAATTTATTGATTGATTCGGATATAAATCATGATTTTAGGTAAGAATTCAAAATTATAGTCGTTTTGGTGGCATAGGGCCCGAGAAAACGACTTTTAAAGTTCGAATTTTTGAAAATTCTCGTTCTGGCAAATTAATTGATTCATTCAAATAGACATCAAGATTTAAGGAAACAATCCAAAATTTCAGTCAGCTTGGTGGCATTGGGCCCGAGAAAACGACATTTAAAGTTCGACTCCAAGACTTACCACGCTGCCATAAACGAAAAATTTTTCAAAAATTCTCGTTTTAGCAAATTTTTTGTTCGATTCGGATAGACATCATGATTTTAAGTAAGAATCCAAAATAACAGTCGGGATGGTGGAATTGGGCCCGAGAAAATGACTTTTAAAGTTCGACCCCAAGCTTAACCACGCTCCCATAAACGATGAATTTTTCAAAAATTCTCGTGTTGGCAAATTTATTTATCGATTCGGATAGATATCATGATTTTAGATAAGAATCCAAAATTTCAGTCAGCTTGGTGGCATTGGGCCCGAGAAAACAACTTTTTAAGTTCGACCCCAAACCTTATAACGCTGCCATATACGATGAATTTTTCAAAAATTCTCGTTTTGGCAAATTAATTGTTCGTTTCGTATAAATATCATGATTTTAGGTAAGAATCCAAAATTATCGTCGGTTTGGTAGCATTGGGCCCGAGAAAATTAGTTTTAAAGTTCGACCCCAAGCTTAATCACGCTGCCATAATCGATGAATTTTTCAAAAATTTTCGTTTTAGCAAATTTATTGATTGATTCGGATATAAATCATGATTTTAGGTAAGAATTCAAAATTATAGTCGTTTTGGTGGCATAGGGCCCGAGAAAACGACTTTTAAAGTTCGAATTTTTGAAAATTCTCGTTCTGGCAAATTAATTGATTCATTCAAATAGACATCAAGATTTAAGGAAACAATCCAAAATTTCAGTCAGCTTGGTGGCATTGGGCCCGAGAAAACGACATTTAAAGTTCGACTCCAAGACTTACCACGCTGCCATAAACGAAAAATTTTTCAAAAATTCTCGTTCTCGCAAATTTATTGATAGATTCGGATAGAAAACATGATTTTAAGTAAGAATCCAAAAATTCAGTTAGCTTGGTGGGAATTAAGCCTGAGAAAACAACTTTTTAAGTTCGACCCCAAGCCTTATAACGCTGGCATATCCGATTCTTACTTACAATCATGATGTCTATCCAAATCGAACAATAAATTTGCCAAAGCAAAGTAAGCAGCGTGGTAAGGCTTTAGGTCGAACTTTAAAAGTCGTTTTCTCGGGTCCAATGCCACCAAGCTGACTGAAATATGGATTCTTACCTTAAATCATGATGTCTATCCAAATCGAACAATAAATTTTCAAAAAGGACAATTTTTGAAAAACTCTTCGTTTATGGCAGCGTGGTAAGGCTTGGTGTCGAACTTTAAAAGTCGTTTTCTCGGGTCCAATGCCACCAAGCTGACTGAAATATGGATTCTTACCTAAAATCATGATGTCTATCCGAATCAATCAATAAATTTCACAGAACGAGAATTTTTGAAAAATTCTTCGTTTAGGTCAGCCTGGTAAGGCTTGGGGTCGAACTTTAAAAGTTTTTTTTCTCAAGCCCAATGCCACCAAGCTGATTGAAATTTCGGATTCTTACCTAAAATCATGATGTCTATGCGAATCAATCAATAAATTTGCCAGAACGAGAATTTTTGAAAAATTCTTCGTTTATGGCAGCGTGGTTAGGTTTGGGGTCGAACTTTTAAAGTCGTTTTCAATCATGATGTCTATTCGAATCCAACAATAAATTTTCCAAAACGAGAATTTTTTAAAAATTCATCGGATATGCCAGCGTTATAAGGCTTGGGGTCGAACTTAAAAAGTTGTTTTCTCAGGCCCAATGCCACCAAGCTGACTGAAATTTTGGATTCTTACTTAAAATCATGATGTCTATCCGAATCGAACAATAAATTTTCCAAAACGAAAATTTTTGAAAAATTCTTCGTTTATGGCAGCGTGGTAAGGCTTGGTGTCGAACTTTGAAAGTCGATTTCTCGGGCCCAATGCCACCAAGCTGCAGTCAGTAAATTTTGTATTCTTACCTAAAATAATGGTTTCTATCCGAATCAATGAATAAATTTGCCAAAACGAGAATTTTTGAAAAATTCTTCGTTTATGTCAGCCTGGCAAGGCTTGGGGTCGAACTTTAAAAGTTTTTTTTTCGCAAGCCCAATGCCACCAAGCTGATTGAAATTTCGGATTCCTACCTAAAATCATGATATATATCCGAATCAATCAATAAATTTCACAGAACGAGAATTTTTGAAAAATTCTTCGTTTAGGTCAGCCTGGTAAGGCTTGGGGTCGAACTTTAAAAGTTTTTTTTCTCAAGCCCAATGCCACCAAGCTGATTGAAATTTCGGATTCTTACCTTAAATCATGATATATATCCGAATCAATCAATAAATTTCACAGAACGAGAATTTTTGAAAAATTCTTCGTTTAGGTCAGCCTGGTAAGGCTTGGGGTCGAACTTTAAAAGTTTTTTTTCTCAAGCCCAATGCCACCAAGCTGATTGAAATTTCGGATTCTTACCTTAAATCATGATGTCTATGCGAATCAATCAATAAATTTGCCAGAACTAGAATTTTTGAAAAATTCTTCGTTTGTGGCAGCTTTATAAGACTGCGTGTCAAACTTGAAAGGTTATTTTCTCAGGCCCAATGCCACCAAGCTGACTGAAATTTTGGATTCTTTCCTAAAATCATGGTTTCTATCCAAATCAATCAATAAATTTGCCAAAACGAGAATTTTTGAAAAATTCTTCGTTTATGTCAGCCTGGTAAGGCTTGGGGTCGAACTTTAAAAGGTTTTTTTACCAAGCCTAATGCCACCAAGCTGATTGAAATTTCGGATTCTTACCTAAAATCATGATGTCTATGCGAATCAATCAATAAATTTGCCAAAACGAGAATTTTTGAAAAATTCTTCGTTTATGTCAGCCTGGTAAGGCTTGGGGTCGAACTTTAAAAGTTTTTTTTCTCAAGCCCAATGCCACCAAGCTGATTAAAATTTCGGATTCTTAACTAAAATCATGATGTCTATGCGAATCAATCAATAAATTTGCCAGAACGAGAATTTTTGTCAGAACGAGAATTAATTTGCCAGAACGAGAATTTTCAAAAATTCGAATTTTAAAAGTCGTTTTCTCGGGCCCTATGCCACCAAAACGACTATAATTTTGAATTCTTACCTAAAATCATGATTTATATCCGAATCAATCAATAAATTTGCTAAAACGATTATTTTTGAAAAATTCATCGATTATGGCAGCGTGATTAAGCTTGGGGTCGAACTTTAAAACTAATTTTCTCGGGCCCAATGCTACCAAACCGACGATAATTTTGGATTCTTACCTAAAATCATGATATTTATACGAAACGAACAATTAATTTGCCAAAACGAGAATTTTTGAAAAATTCATCGTATATGGCAGCGTTATAAGGTTTGGGGTCGAACTTAAAAAGTTGTTTTCTCGGGCCCAATGCCACCAAGCTGACTGAAATTTTGGATTCTTATCTAAAATCATGATATCTATCCGAATCGATAAATAAATTTTCCAAAACGAAAATTTTTGAAAAATTCATCGTTTATGGCAGCGTGGTAAGGCTTGGTGTCGAACTTTGAAAGTCGATTTCTCGGGCCCAATGCCACCAAGCTGCAGTCAGTAAATTTTGTATTCTTACCTAAAATCATGGTTTCTATCCGAATCAATGAATAAATTTGCCAAAACGAGAATTTTTGAAAAATTCTTCGTTTATGTCAGCCTGGCAAGGCTTGGGGTCGAACTTTAAAAGTTTTTTTTTCGCAAGCCCAATGCCACCAAGCTGATTGAAATTTCGGATTCCTACCTAAAATCATGATATATATCCGAATCAATCAATAATTAACAGAACGAGAATTTTTGAAAAATTCTTCGTTTATGGCAGCGTGTTAAAGCTTGGGGTCGAACTTTAAAAGTCGTTTTCTCGGGCCCAATGCCACCAAACCGACTATTATTTTGGATTCTTACTTAAAATCATGATGTCTATCCGATTCGAACAATAAATTCTTCGCTTATGTCAGCCTGGTAAGGCTTGGGGTCGAACTTTGAAAGGTTATTTTCTCAGGCCCAATGCCACCAAGCTGACTGAAATTTTGGATTCTTTCCTAAAATCATGGTTTCTATCCAAATCAATCAATAAATTTGCCAAAACGAGAATTTTTGAAAAATTCTTCGTTTATGTCAGCCTGATAAGGCTTGGGGTCGAACTTTAAAAGTTTTTTTTCTCAAGCCCAATGCCACCAAGCTGATTAAAATTTCGGATTCTTAACTAAAATCATGATGTCTATGCGAATCAATCAATAAATTTGCCAGAACGAGAATTTTTGAAAAATTCTTCGTTTATGGCAGCGTGGTTAGGTTTGGGGTCGAACTTAAAAAAGGCGTTTTCTCGGGCCCAATGCCACCAAACCGACGATAAATTTGGATTCTTACTTAAAATCATGATGTCTATTCGAATCCAACAATAAATTTGCCAAAACGAGAATTTTTTAAAAATTCATCGGATATGCCAGCGTTATAAGGCTTGGGGTCGAACTTTAAAAGTCGTTTTCTCAAGCCCAATGCCACCAACTGATTGAAATTTTGGATTCTTACCAAAAATCATGATGTCTATGCGAATCATTTAATAAATTTGCCAGAACGAGAATTTTTGAAAAATTCTTCGTTTATGGCAGCCTGGTAAGGTTTGGGGTCGAACTTTAAAAGTCGTTTTCTCGGGCCCAATGCCACCAAACCGACGATAAATTTAGATTCTTACTTAAAATCATGATGTCTATTCGAATCCAACAATAAATTTGACAAAACGAGAATTTTTGAAAAATTCTTCGTTTATGTCAGCCTGGTAAGGCTTGGGGTCGAACTTTAAAAGTTTTTTTTCTCAAGCCCAATGCCACCAAGCTGATTAAAATTTCGGATTCTTAACTAAAATCATGATGTCTATGCGAATCAATCAATAAATTTGCAAGAACGAGAATTTTTGAAAAATTCTTCGTTTATGGCAGCGTGGTAAGGCTTGGTGTCGAACTTTGAAAGTCGATTTCTCGGGCCCAATGCCACCAAGCTGCAGTCAGTAAATTTTGGATTCTTACCTTAAATCATGGTTTCTATCCGAATCAATGAATAAATTTGCCAAAACGAGAATTTTTGAAAAATTCTTCGTTTATGTCAGCCTGGTAAGGCTTGGGGTCGAACTTTAAAAGTTTTTTTTCTCAAGCCCAATGCCACCAAGCTGATTGAAATTTATGGATTCTTACCTAAAATCATGATGTCTATGCGAATCAATCAATAAATTTGCCAAAACGAGAATTTTTGAAAAATTCTTCGTTTATGGCAGCGTGATAAGGCTTGGTGTCGAACTTTGAAAGTCGATTTCTCGGGCCCAATGCCACCAAGCTGCAGTCAGTAAATTTTGGATTCTTACCTTAAATCATGGTTTCTATCCGAATCAATGAATAAATTTGCCAAAACGAGAATTTTTGAAAAATTCTTCGTTTATGTCAGCCTGGTAAGGCTTGGGGTCGAACTTTAAAAGTTTTTTTTCTCAAGCCCAATGCCACCAAGCTGATTGAAATTTCTGATTCTTACCTAAAATCATGATGTCTATGCGAATCAATCAATAAATTTGCCAGAACGAGAATTTTTGAAAAATTCTTCGTTTATGGCAGCTTTATAAGACTGCGTGTCGAACTTTAATGGTTGTTTTCTCAGGCCCAATGCCACCAAGCTGCAGTCAGTAAATTTTGGATTCTTACCTTAAATCATGGTTTCTATCCGAATCAATGAATAAATTTGCCAAAACGAGAATTTTTGAAAAATTCTTCGTTTATGTCAGCCTGGTAAGGCTTGGGGTCGAACTTTAAAAGTTTTTTTTCTCAAGCCCAATGCCACCAAGCTGATTGAAATTTCGGATTCTTACCTAAAATCATGATGTCTATGCGAATCAATCAATAAATTTGCCAGAACGAGAATTTTTGAAAAATTCTTCGTTTATGGCAGCTTTATAAGACTGCGTGTCGAACTTTAATGGTTGTTTTCTCAGGCCCAATGCCACCAAGCTGCAGTCAGTAAATTTTGGATTCTTACCTTAAATCATGGTTTCTATCCGAATCAATGAATAAATTTGCCAAAACGAGAATTTTTGAAAAATTCTTCGTTTATGTCAGCCTGGTAAGGCTTGGGGTCGAACTTTAAAAGTTTTTTTTCTCAAGCCCAATGCCACCAAGCTGATTGAAATTTCGGATTCTTACCTAAAATCATGATGTCTATGCGAATCAATCAATAAATTTGCCAAAACGAGAATTTTTGAAAAATTCTTCGTTTATGGCAGCGTGGTAAGGCTTGGTGTCGAACTTTGAAAGTCGATTTCTCGGGCCCAATGCCACCAAGCTGCAGTCAGTAAATTTTGGATTCTTACCTTAAATCATGGTTTCTATCCGAATCAATGAATAAATTTGCCAAAACGAGAATTTTTGAAAAATTCTTCGTTTATGTCAGCCTGGTAAGGCTTGGGGTCGAACTATAAAAGTTTTTTTCCACCAAGCTGCAGTCAGTAAATTTTGGATTCTTACCTAAAATCATGGTTTCTATCCGAATCAATGAATAAATTTGCCAAAACGAGAATTTTTGAAAAATTCTTCGTTTATGGCAGCGTGGTAAGGCTTGGTGTCGAACTTTGAAAGACGATTTCTCGGGCCCAATGCCACCAAGCTGCAGTCAGTAAATTTTGGATTCTTACCTTAAATCATGGTTTCTATCCGAATCAATGAATAAATTTGCCAAAACGAGAATTTTTGAAAAATTCTTCGTTTATGTCAGCCTGGTAAGGCTTGGGGTCGAACTTTAAAAGGTTTTTTTACCAAGCCTAATGCCACCAAGCTGATTGAAATTTCGGATTTTTACCTAAAACCATGATGTCTATGCGAATCAATCAATAAATTTGCCAAAACGAGAATTTTTGAAAAATTCTTCGTTTATGTCAGCCTGGTAAGGCTTGGGGTCGAACTTTAAAAGTTTTTTTTCTCAAGCCCAATGCCACCAAGCTGATTAAAATTTCGGATTCTTAACTAAAATCATGATGTCTATGCGAATCAATCAATAAATTTGCCAGAACGAGAATTTTTGAAAAATTCTTCGTTTATGGCAGCGTGATTAGGTTTGGGGTCGAACTTAAAAAAGGCGTTTTCTCGGGCCCAATGCCACCAAACCGACGATAAATTTGGATTCTTACTTAAAATCATGATGTCTATTCGAATCCAACAATAAATTTGCCAAAACGAGAATTTTTTAAAAATTCATCGGATATGCCAGCGTTATAAGGCTTGGGGTCGAACTTTAAAAGTCGTTTTCTCAAGCCCAATGCCACCAACTGATTGAAATTTTGGATTCTTACCAAAAATCATGATGTCTATGCGAATCAATTAATAAATTTGCCAGAACGAGAATTTTTGAAAAATTCTTCGTTTATGGCAGCCTGGTAAGGTTTGGGGTCGAACTTTAAAAGTCGTTTTCTCGGGCCCAATGCCACCAAACCGACGATAAATTTAGATTCTTACTTAAAATCATGATGTCTATTCGAATCCAACAATAAATTTGACAAAACGAGAATTTTTGAAAAATTCTTCGTTTATGTCAGCCTGGTAAGGCTTGGGGTCGAACTTTAAAAGTTTTTTTTCTCAAGCCCAATGCCACCAACTGATTGAAATTTCGGATTCTGGTAAGGCTTGGGGTCGAACTTTAAAAGTTTTTTTTCTCAAGCCCAATGCCACCAAGCTGATTAAAATTTCGGATTCTTAACTAAAATCATGATGTCTATGCGAATCAATCAATAAATTTGCCAGAACGAGAATTTTTGAAAAATTCTTCGTTTATGGCAGCGTGGTAAGGTTTGGGGTCGAACTTTAAAAAGGCGTTTTCTCGGGCCCAATGCCACCAAACCGACGATAAATTTGGATTCTTACTTAAAATCATGATGTCTATGCGAATCGATCAATAAATTTGCCAAAACGAGAATTTTTGAAAAATTCTTCGTTTATGGCAGCGTGGTAAGGCTTGGTGTCGAACTTTGAAAGTCGATTTCTCGGGCCCAATGCCACCAAGCTGCAGTCAGTAAATTTTGGATTCTTACCTTAAATCATGGTTTCTATCCGAATCAATGAATAAATTTGCCAAAACGAGAATTTTTGAAAAATTCTTCGTTTATGTCAGCCTGGTAAGGCTTGGGGTCGAACTATAAAAGTTTTTTTCCACCAAGCTGCAGTCAGTAAATTTTGGATTCTTACCTAAAATCATGGTTTCTATCCGAATCAATGAATAAATTTGCCAAAACGAGAATTTTTGAAAAATTCTTCGTTTATGGCAGCGTGGTAAGGCTTGGTGTCGAACTTTGAAAGACGATTTCTCGGGCCCAATGCCACCAAGCTGCAGTCAGTAAATTTTGGATTCTTACCTTAAATCATGGTTTCTATCCGAATCAATGAATAAATTTGCCAAAACGAGAATTTTTGAAAAATTCTTCGTTTATGTCAGCCTGGTAAGGCTTGGGGTCGAACTTTAAAAGGTTTTTTTACCAAGCCTAATGCCACCAAGCTGATTGAAATTTCGGATTTTTACCTAAAATCATGATGTCTATGCGAATCAATCAATAAATTTGCCAAAACGAGAATTTTTGAAAAATTCTTCGTTTAAGAATCGTAAGAATCCAAAATTTACTGACTGCAGCTTGGTGGCATTGGGCCCGAGAAATCGACTTTCAAAGTTCGACACCAAGCCTTACCACGCTGCCATAAACGAAGAATTTATCAAAAATTCTCGTTTTGGAAAATTAATTGTTCGATTCGGATAGACATCATGATTTTAATTAAGTACTAATCCAAAATTCCAGTCAGCTTGGTGGCATTGAGCCTGAGAAAATAACCTTTAAAGTTCGACACACAGTCTTAATAAAGCTGCCATAAACGAAGAATTTTTCAAAAATTCTCGTTCTGGCAAATTTATTGATTGATTCGCATAGACATGATGATTTTAGGTAAGAATCCGAAATTTCAATCAGCTTGGTGGCATTGGGGTTGAGAAAAAAAACTTTTAAAGTTCGACCCCAAGCCTTACCAGGCTGACATAAACGAAGAATTTTTCAAAAATTCTCGTTTTGGCAAATTTATTCATTGATTCGGATAGAAACCATGATTTTAGGTAAGAATCCAAAATTTACTGACTGCAGCTTGGTGGCATTGGGCCCGAGAAAACGACTTTTAAAGTTCGACCCCAAGCTTTAACACGCTGCCATAAACGAAGAATTTTTCAAAAATTCTCGTTCTGTTAAATTTATTGATTGATTCGGATAGACATCATGATTTTAGGTAGGAATCCGAAATTTCAATCAGCTTGGTGGCATTGGGCTTGGTAAAAAAACCTTTTAAAGTTCAACCCCAAGCCTTGCCAGGCTGACATAAACGAAGAATTTTTCAAAAATTCTCGTTTTGGCAAATTTATTGATTGATTTCGATAGAAACCATGATTTTAGGAAAGAATCCAAAATTTCAGTCAGCTTGGTGGCATTGGGCATGAGAAAATAACCTTTAAAGTTCGACACGCAGTCTTATAAAGCTGCCATAAACGAAGAATTTTTCAAAAATTCTCGTTCTGGCAAATTTATTGATTGATTCGCATAGACATCATGATTTTTGGTAAGAATCCAAAATTTCAATCAGTTGGTGGCATTGGGCTTGAGAAAACGACTTTTAAAGTTCGACCCCAAGCCTTATAACGCTAGCATATCCGATGAATTTTTAAAAAATTCTCGTTTTGGCAAATTTATTGTTCGATTCGGATAGACATCATGATTTTAAGTAAGAATCCAAATTTATCGTCGGTTTGGTGGCATTGGGCCCGAGAAAACGACTTTTAAAGTTCGACCCCAAACCTTACCAGGCTGCCATAAACGAAGAATTTTTCAAAAATTCTCGTTCTGGCTAATGTATTGATTGATTCGCATAGAAATCATGAAAAATTCTTACCTTAAAAGGTAAGAATCCAAAATTTCAATCAGTTGGTGGCGTTGGGCTTGAGAAAAAAAACTTTTAAAGTTCGACCCCAAGCCTTACCAGGCTGACATAAACGAAGAATTTTTCAAAAATTCTCGTTTTGGCAAATTTATTGATTGATTTGGATAGAAACCATGATTTTAGGAAAGAATCCAAAATTTCAGTCAGCTTGGTGGCATTGGGCCTGAGAAAATAACCTTTAAAGTTCGACACGCAGTCTTATAAAGCTGCCATAAACGAAGAATTTTTCAAAAATTCTCGTTCTGGCAAATTTATTGATTGATTCGCATAGACATCATGATTTTAGGTAAGAATCCGAAATTTCAATCAGCTTGGTGGCATTGGGCTTGGTAAAAAAACCTTTTAAAGTTCAACCCCAAGCCTGACCAGGCTGACGTGAACGAAGAATTTTTCAAAAATTCTCGTTTTGGCAAATTTATTGATTGATTTGGATAAAAACCATGATTTTAGGAAAGAATCCAAAATTTCAGTCAGCTTGGTGGCATTGGGCCTGAGAAAATAACCTTTAAAGTTCGACACGCAGTCTTATAAAGCTGCCATAAACGAAGAATTTTTCAAAAATTCTGGTTCTGGCAAATTTATTGATTGATTCGCATAGACATCATGATTTTAGGTAAGAATCCGAAATTTCAATCAGCTTGGTGGCATTGGGCTTGGTAAAAAAAACCTTTTAAAGTTCAACCCCAAGCCTGACCAGGCTGACATGAACGAAGAATTTTTCAAAAATTCTCGTTTTGGCAAATTTATTCATTGATTCGGATAGAAACCATGATTTAAGGTAAGAATCCAAAATTTACTGACTGCAGCTTGGTGGCATTGGGCCCGAGAAATCGTCTTTCAAAGTTCGACACCAAGCCTTACCACGCTGCCATAAACGAAGAATTTTTCAAAAATTCTCGTTTTGGCAAATTTATTCATTGATTCGGATAGAAACCATGCCACCAAACCGACGATAAATTTGGATTCTTACTTAAAATCATGATGTCTATCCGAATCAATCAATAAATTTGCCAAAACGAGAATTTTTGAAAAATTCTTCGTTTATGGCAGCGTGGTAAGGCTTGGTGTCGAACTTTGAAAGTCGATTTCTCGGGCCCAATGCCACCAAGCTGCAGTCAGTAAATTTTGGATTCTTACCTTAAATCATGGTTTCTATCCGAATCAATGAATAAATTTGCCAAAACGAGAATTTTTGAAAAATTCTTCGTTTATGTCAGCCTGGTAAGGCTTGGGGTCGAACTTTAAAAGTTTTTTTTCTCAAGCCCAATGCCACCAAGCTGATTGAAATTTCGGATTCTTACATAAAATCATGATGTCTATGCGAATCAATCAATAAATTTGCCAGAACGAGAATTTTTGAAATATTCTTCGTTTATGGCAGCTTTATAAGACTGCGTGTCGAACTTTAATGGTTGTTTTCTCAGGCCCAATGCCACCAAGCTGCAGTCAGTAAATTTTGGATTCTTACCTTAAATCATGGTTTCTATCCGAATCAATGAATAAATTTGCCAAAACGAGAATTTTTGAAAAATTCTTCGTTTATGTCAGCCTGGTAAGGCTTGGGGTCGAACTTTAAAAGTCTTTTTTCTCAAGCCCAATGCCACCAAGCTGATTGAAATTTCGGATTCTTACCTAAAATCATCATGTCTATGCGAATCAATCAATAAATTTGCCAGAACGAGAATTTTTGAAAAATTCTTCGTTTATGGCAGCTTTATTAAGACTGCGTGTCGAACTTTAAAGGTTATTTTCTCAGGCTCAATGCCACCAAGCTGACTGGAATTTTGGATTTGTACTTAAAATCATGATGTCTATCCGAATCGAACAATTAATTTTCCAAAACGAGAATTTTTGAAAAATTCTTCGTTTATGGCAGCGTGGTAAGGCTTGGTGTTGTGGAGTGTTGACACCCGACCATCGAGGGGACGAGAGGTGGGGAGAGACGATGCGCGGCCGGCCACTCCGTGACAGTCCGCGCAACTATTAACAACTCTATTAATTGTCAATTAGTAATCTTTGTAATCAATAAATCCAAGTGAGTGCCAATCTTCTTTTTAATTGAAACAGAACCCTATTCATTGCATTTAATATTATGAGAGTTGGAAACAACTCCCATAAATTTGGTGACCCCGATAAAAACACGCGAAATTAAAATCACTCGCCATCGATTATTATTTGACAGCGTACCTACATCCTGAAATTAATATTGTATTCGCGTAATCGAAACCCGGACAGACAAGAAGCCGAGCCTAGATGAATAAAAATTTGCCTCTAGAAAAGAGCATTTCGTGTTCTCGAGCGCCGGTATTTTAATAGACGGAATAACAAGTTTCGCTTTTCGATATCGCTGTCAATTAGTTCCTCACGTAGGGTTCTGTCACTAGATTGCTAGTATACAGTAGGTACCACTTGGCATTTCAATAACGTAATTTTATTTTCGCAAATAAATACGTCGCGGAGTCAATCGATTTCAAATAATATTTTTAGTATAAATTATACATTTATTTGAGACCGCACATCAAGCGAATTAATGGCTAACACACAGCAAAAGAACGAAGAAGACATGACGGACCAGGGCACTAGTCATCAGGTTGCAAAAGTGGGAGTTCGAATGCCGCCATTTTGGAGAGATAAATGTCAACTTTGGCTGGCACAAATTGAAGCGCAATTCATCATAGCCGGCATTAGTTCCGATGCAACTAAATATTACTCCATCGTAAGCTGCCTGGACAGTGAAACGCTAACCATGGTTAGTGACATCGTCTTGAACCCACCCACAAGGGATATGTATGCAACGTTAAGATCGGCATTAGTGACTAGGTTTACAGAGTCCGAACGGAAAAAAACTACCAAGCTCATATACGGTCTTCAGCTTGGAGATAATACACCGTCCCAGCTATTACGTCAGATGAAAGAACTGGCAGGACCCACCATCATCAACACGGAACTCTTCAGGACGCTGTGGTTACAACGGCTGCCCAACAACATGCAAGCTACACTGATGGTATCGGCTGATCAGGACTTGGACAAGCTGGCAGAAATCGCCGATAAAATGGCAGACGTCTATAGCAACAATGAAGTATGCCACGTAGAAGGTTTTCCTAGTTCATCCGGTTCAACTAAAATAAGTGATGGAGAATTATTGGAAATTAATAAACAGAGGCGAACAAGGTCACCATCGCGTAACAGATATCAAACAAAAAAAGCTTACGAACGATGCTGGTATCATTACAAGTTCGGAAAACTTGCAAAAAAGTGCATCGCACCCTGTGATTGGCCGCCGACGACAAAGAGGGCGGAAAACTAAAGAAGCTCTGTGTCGATGCAACTTACATAGAGCAAATTGGAAAAAGGTTGCACATCTGGGACCAGCAAAACAATATAAACTTTTTGATAGATTCCGGGGCGGAAGTATCTGTAATTCCCAACAAATTCAAAACACCGCGAACATTTGAACAACACGAGCCAAATGTGGCACTCTACGCGGCAAATGGTACTCCTATCAGGACGCACGGATTACGCCGAATGATGGTTAACTTCGGATTACGTCGAACATTTCCATGGACATTTGTCATAGCTGAGGTTGAGCGTGCAATTTTGGGGGCAGATTTTTTAGAAAATTTTAATCTTCTTGTGGACCTTCGGAAAGAGAGACTCATTGACGCAACGACGGGGCTAACTTCAACGGGACAGCGCATTCACTATGCAAGTACTGGTGTATCTACGGTTAACAATACAAGCAAATACCACCAATGTCTACAACGATACCCTGCAATTACACGACCTTTCAATCGAGAAGTAGAGGTGAAACACTCTGTGGCCCACTGTATTGAAACAACTGGACTGCCCACTTCAGCTAAAGCCAGAAGAATGACACCACAAATGCTAGAGGCAGCAAAGAAGGAATTCGCTCTTATGGTACAGCAAGGAATTTGTAGACCATCGAAAAGCTGTTGGGCAAGCCCTTTACATATGGTACAAAAATCGGACGGCAGTTGGAGACCTTGCGGAGACTATCGCAGGCTCAATTCTCAGACGATTCCAGACCGTTACCCGATTCCTCAACTGAACGATTTCGCTCACAAGCTGTCTAAAGCCAACATTTTTAGCACTATAGATTTGGTTCGTGCATACCACCAAATTCCCATTAGTGTAAGCGACATTCCAAAGACCGCCATCATAACACCATTTGGTCTCTTTGAGTTCACACAGCTACAGTTTGGGCTTTGTAACGCGGCACAGACGTTTCAACGCGTTATAAACCAAGTACTGAATGGCTTGGAATTTTGTTTTGCATATATCGATGACATAATGATTGCATCCGAGGACGAAAACAAACACATGGAACATCTCGAAATGGTCTTCCAACGTCTTGAGGAACACGGTTTGATCATTAACGCCGAGAAAAGCATGTTTGGTCAATCCAGTATTAAATTCCTTGGCTACCAAATTTCAAATGAGGGAACGACCCCACTTTCTGACAAAGTGGAGATCATCAAAGATTTCCCAAGACCAAAAACAGCAAAGGACTTGCGCAGATACTTGGGAATGCTAAATTACTACCGAAAGTTCATTCCAAAGGCTGTGGAGGCCCAACGATTGTTGTACGCCGTAATCGCCAACACAAATAAAGCGGACAAGCAACCAATCCAATGGACAGAGGAGCTCATTTGGGCATTCGACCAGACCAAAGTTGATTTGGCTAATGCTACACTTCTCACACATCCAGAAATATCATCAGACCTCGCAATTATGGTGGACGCATCAAATTTCGCAGTAGGCGCAGCTCTTCAACAACGAACAGAAAAACAAAGGAAATGGAAACCGCTCGGATTTTTTTCGCGAAAACTTAACAACGCACAAAAAAATTACAGTACTTATGATAGGAACTCACAGCCATTTACGAAGCAATTAAGTACTTCCGAGGACAAGTTGAGGGTAGAGAAGTGACCATATATACCGATCATAAACCTTTATGCTTTGCGTTCACCAAAAAAACAGACAATGATTCGCCAAGGCAAAGACGACAGTTAGATTTTATTGCGCAGTTTACGACAAAAATAGTCTACACCCCCGGAAAAGAAAATCAGGTGGCCGATGCATTATCAAGGATTGAAGAAATACAAATTCCATCGCCAATCAATTATGAAGAGGTGGCATTAGACCAAAACAACGACCCAGAACTCATCGCAATCATGAACACCGAGACTTCTCTGCGTTTGGAACGTGTCCAGATTCCCGGAAGTCCTACAACTCTTTGGTGCGACACGTCCACTGGGGCTGCCAGACCATTTATACCAAAGGCTTGGAGACACCGTATACTTGATAACTTGCACAGTATTTGTCACCCCGGCATTGGAGCTACCTACAAAACACTTAAGCAAAGATTTGTTTGGCCTAAGATGCAAAGAGACGTAAAAGAGTTTGTAACCACGTGCATATCATGCCAAAAGACCAAGGTAAATAGGCATACCCACAGTCCTATTGGAACCCTACCGTTGCCCAAGGAGAGGTTTAGAAATATCCATATTGATATTGTTGGACCCTTGCCTCCATCACGTGGCAACAACTACCTATTGACCATTATAGATCGTTTCACTAGATGGCCAGAAGCGATTCCTATTAAAGATGTCATGGCAGAGACAGTTGCTCTTGCTCTCATGGAGAACTGGATAGCTAGGTTTGGAGTGCCCGATACAATAACGTCGGATCAAGGACGACAATTTGAAAGCAAACTCTTCGAAGACCTCATGAAATTGTGCGGTGTAAAACACTTAAGAACAACTGCGTACCACCCGCAAGCAAACGGCTTAGTAGAGCGATGGCATAGGACACTCAAAGGGGCTCTAAAAGCAACCTCCACAAACAGTTGGTCAGAGAGACTTCCATTGATTCTTTTGGGCCTCAGATCTTGCGTTCGGCAGGATGCGAAAACATCACCCGCGGAAATGACATACGGAACTCCACTTAAGCTCCCGGGAGATTTTTTTACTGAGACAAAATCAACAGATCCAGAGACGTTTGCTAGAAAGGTCACCGATATGTTAAAAGATATTAAACCTGTACCAGCTACAAACCATAACCATGACAAACCTTTCGTACACGGTTTGTTGGGGACATGCACTCATGTTTTCATCCGAACAGACTCGGTAAAAGCTCCCTTGCAGACACCATATGAAGGACCCTTCAAAGTATTGATCAGGGACTCTAAGAAAATGTTGGTGGAAATACGCGGCCATCAAAAGTACATAAGCATTGATAGGCTCAAACCTGCCTTTCTCCCAACGGATTTAGAGGATAAACAAATCCACACTACTAAACACTCAACACCAATAAAAGAGAAAACTCCAGAAAGAACTACACGATCGGGGAGACGAGTTAGATTTCCTGAAAGATGGGCATACTAAGCACGATATATCTTCTAATCCTTATTCCATACCACACCAAACCTTCATTCCATACCAACATCTGTCTCTCCTTTATTTACCTCTACCTCCCCAGTCCAATATTTCATCCACCTGCTAAGGATTCATACAGAGCTACCAAGGAAGGATGATCATCATTCTAGGAGGGGAGGCATGTGGAGTGTTGACACCCGACCATCGAGGGGACGAGAGGTGGGGAGAGACGATGCGCGGCCGGCCACTCCGTGACAGTCCGCGCAACTATTAACAACTCTATTAATTGTCAATTAGTAATCTTTGTAATCAATAAATCCAAGTGAGTGCCAATCTTCTTTTTAATTGAAACAGAACCCTATTCATTGCATTTAATATTATGAGAGTTGGAAACAACTCCCATAGTGTCGAACTTTGAAAGTCGATTTCTCGGGCCCAATGCCACCAAGCTGCAGTCAGTAAATTTTGGATTCTTACCTTAAATCATGGTTTCTATCGGAATCAATGAATAAATTTGCCAAAACGAGAATTTTTGAAAAATTCTTCGTTTATGTCAGCCTGGTAAGGCTTGGGGTCGAACTTTAAAAGTTTTTTTTCTCAAGCCCAATGCCACCAAGCTGATTAAAATTTCGGATTCTTAACTAAAATCATGATGTCTATGCGAATCAATCAATAAATTTGCCAGAACGAGAATTTTTGAAAAATTCTTCGTTTATGGCAGCGTGGTAAGGTTTGGGGTCGAACTTTTAAAGTCGTTTTCTCGGGCCCAATGCCACCAAACCGACGATAAATTTGGATTCTTACTTAAAATCATGATGTCTATTCGAATCCAACAATAAATTTTCCAAAACGAGAATTTTTTAAAAATTCATCGGATATGCCAGCGTTATAAGGCTTGGGGTCGAACTTAAAAAGTTGTTTTCTCAGGCCCAATGTCACCGAACCGACTGAAATTTTGGATTCTTACATAAAATCATGATGTCTATCCGAATCAATCAACTTATTTGCCAAAACGATAATTTTTGAAAAATTCATTGGTTATGGCAGCGTGGTAAAGCTTAGGGTCGAACTTTAAAAGTCGTTTTCTCGGGCCCAATGTCACTGAACCGACTGAAATTTTGGATTCTTACCTTAAATCATGACGTGTACCTGAATTGATCAATAAATTTGCCAAATCGAAATTTTTCAAAAAATCATCGTTTATGGCAGCGTGGGGTCGAACTTTAAAAGTTTTTTTTCCGAAGCCCAATGCCACCAAGCTGATTGAAATTTCGGATTCTTACTTAAAATCATGATGTCTATCCGAATCGAACAATAAATTTTCCAAAACAAAAATTTTTGAAAAATTCTTCGTTTATGGCAGCGTGGTAAGGCTTGGTGTCGAACTTTGAAAGTCGATTTCTCGGGCCCAATGCCACCAAGCTGCAGTCAGTAAATTTTGTATTCGTACCTAAAATCATGGTTTCTATCCGAATCAATGAATAAATTTGCCAAAACGAGAATTTTTGAAAAATTCTTCGTTGATGTCAGCCTGGTAAGGCTTGGGGTCGAACTTTAAAAGTTTTTTTTCTCAAGCCCAATGCCACCAAGCTGATTGAAATTTCGGATTCTTACCTTAAATCATGATGTCTATGCGAATCAATCAATAAATTTTCCAAAACGAGAATTTTTGAAAAATTCTTCGTTTATGGCAGCGTGGTAAGGCTTGGTGTCGAACTTTGAAAGTCGATTTCTCGGGCCCAATGCCACCAAGCTGCAGTCAGTAAATTTTGCATTCTTACCTTAAATCATGGTTTCTATCGGAATCAATGAATAAATTTGCCAAAACGAGAATTTTTGAAACATTCATCGGATATGCCAGCGTTATAAGGCTTGAGGTCCAACTTAAAAAGTTATTTTCTCAGGCCCAATGCCACCAAGCTGACTATTATTTTGGATTCTTACTTAAAATCATGATGTCTATCCGAATCGAACAATAAATTTTCCAAAACGAGAATTTTTGAAAAATTCTTCGTTTATGGCAGCGTGGTAGGGCTTGGTGTCGAACTTTGAAAGTCGATTTCTCGGGCCCAATGCCACCAAGCTGCAGTCAGTAAATTTTGCATTCTTACCTTAAATCATGGTTTCTATCGGAATCAATGAATAAATTTGCCAAAACGAGAATTTTTGAAACATTCATCGGATATGCCAGCGTTATAAGGCTTGAGGTCCAACTTAAAAAGTTATTTTCTCAGGCCCAATGCCACCAAGCTGACTATTATTTTGGATTCTTACTTAAAATCATGATGTCTATCCGAATCGAACAATAAATTTTCCAAAACGAGAATTTTTGAAAAATTCTTCGTTTATGGCAGCGTGGTAGGGCTTGGTGTCGAACTTTGAAAGTCGATTTCTCGGGCCCAATGCCACTAAGCTGCAGTCAATAAATTTTGTATTCTTACCTAAAATCATGGTTTCTATCCGAATCAATGAATAAATTTGCCAAAACGAGAATTTTTGAAAAATTCTTCGTTTATGGCAGCGTGTTAAAGCTTGGGGTCGAACTTTAAAAGTCGTTTTCTCGGGACCAACGCCACCAAGCTGACTGAAATTTTGGATCCTTTCCTAAAATCTTGATGTCTATCCGAATCATTGAATAAATTTGCCAGAACGAGAATTTTTGAAAAATTCTTCGTTTATGGCAGCTTTATAAGACTGGGTGTCGAATTTTAAAGGTTATTTTCTCAGGCCCAATGCCACCAAGCTGATTAAAATTTTGGATTCTTACCTAAAATCATGGTTTCTATCCAAATCAATCAATAAATTTGCCAAAACGAGAATTTTTGAAAAATTCTTCGTTTATGTCAGCCTGGTAAGGCTTGGGGTCGAACTTTAAAAGTTTTTTTTTCGCAAGCCTAATGCCACCAAGCTGATTGAAATTTCGGATTCTTACCTAAAATCATGATGTCTATGCGAATCTGGCATCTGTCTAGGCAAATTTATTGATTGATTCGCATAGACATCATGATTTAAGGTAAGAATCCGAAATTTCAATCAGCTTGGTGGCATTGGGCTTGAGAAAAAAAACTTTTAAAGTTCGACCCCAAGCCTTACCAGGCTGACATAAGCGAAGAATTTTTCAAAAATTCTCGTTTTGGCTAATTTATTGTTCGAATCGGATAGACATCATGATTTTAAGTAAGAATCCAAAATAATAGTCGGTTTGGTGGCATTGGGCCCGAGAAAACGACTTTTAAAGTTCGACCCCAAGCTTTAACACGCTGCCATAAACGAAGAATTTTTCAAAAATTCTCGTTCTGTTAAATTTATTGATTGATTCGGATATATATCATGATTTTAGGTAGGAATCCGAAATTTCAATCAGCTTGGTGGCATTGGGCTTGCGAAAAAAAAACTTTTAAAGTTCGACCCCAAGCCTTGCCAGGCTGACATAAACGAAGAATTTTTCAAAAATTCTCGTTTTGGCAAATTTATTCTATCCGAATATAGAAACCATGATTTTAGGTAAGAATACAAAATTTACTGACTGCAGCTTGGTGGCATTGGGCCCGAGAAATCGACTTTCAAAGTTCGACACCAAGCCTTACCACGCTGCCATAAACGAAGAATTTTTCAAAAATTTTCGTTTTGGAAAATTTATTGTTCGATTCGGATAGACATCATGATTTTAAGTAAGAATCCAAAATTTCAGTCAGCTTGGTGGCATTGGGCCTGAGAAAACAACTTTTTAAGTTCGACCCCAAGCCTTATAACGCTGGCATATCCGATGAATTTTTAAAAAATTCTCGTTTTGGAAAATTTATTGTTGGATTCGAATAGACATCATGATTTTAAGTAAGAATCCAAATTTATCGTCAGTTTGGTGGCATTGGGCCCGAGAAAACGACTTTAAAAGTTCGACCCCAAACCTAACCACGCTGCCATAAACGAAGAATTTTTCAAAAATTCTCGTTCTGGCAGCGTGGTAAGGCTTGGTGTCGAACTTTGAAAGTCGATTTCTCGGGCCCAATGCCACCAAGCTGCAGTCAGTAAATTTTGCATTCTTACCTTAAATCATGGTTTCTATCGGAATCAATGAATAAATTTGCCAAAACGAGAATTTTTGAAACATTCATCGGATATGCCAGCGTTATAAGGCTTGAGGTCCAACTTAAAAAGTTATTTTCTCAGGCCCAATGCCACCAAGCTGACTATTATTTTGGATTCTTACTTAAAATCATGATGTCTATCCGAATCGAACAATAAATTTTCCAAAACGAGAATTTTTGAAAAATTCTTCGTTTATGGCAGCGTGGTAGGGCTTGGTGTCGAACTTTGAAAGTCGATTTCTCGGGCCCAATGCCACTAAGCTGCAGTCAATAAATTTTGTATTCTTACCTAAAATCATGGTTTCTATCCGAATCAATGAATAAATTTGCCAAAACGAGAATTTTTGAAAAATTCTTCGTTTATGGCAGCGTGTTAAAGCTTGGGGTCGAACTTTAAAAGTCGTTTTCTCGGGACCAACGCCACCAAGCTGACTGAAATTTTGGATCCTTTCCTAAAATCTTGATGTCTATCCGAATCATTGAATAAATTTGCCAGAACGAGAATTTTTGAAAAAATTTCCGTATATGGCAGCGTGGTAAGGCTCGGGTTCGAACTTTAAAAGTAGTTTTCTCGGGACCAACGCCACCAAGCTGACTGAAATTTTGGATTCTTTCCTAAAATCTTGATGTCTATCCGAATCATTGAATAAATTTGCCAGAACGAGAATTTTTGAAAAATTCTTCGTTTATGGCAGCGTTATAAGACTGGGTGTCGAACTTTAAAGGTTATTTCTCAGGCCCAATGCCACCAAGCTGATTGAAATTTCGGATTCTTACCTAAAATCATGATGTCTATGCGAATCAATCAATAAATTTGCCAGAACGAGAATTTTTGAAAAATTCTTCGTTTATGGCAGCGTGGTAAGGCTCGGGTTCGAACTTTAAAAGTCGTTTTCTCGGGACCAACGCCACCAAGCTGACTGAAATTTTGGATCCTTTCCTAAAATCTTGATGTCTATCCGAATCATTGAATAAATTTGCCAAAACGAGAATTTTT
The DNA here is from genome assembly GCA_936435175.1 of Glyphotaelius pellucidus. Taxonomy (NCBI): domain Eukaryota; kingdom Metazoa; phylum Arthropoda; class Insecta; order Trichoptera; family Limnephilidae; genus Glyphotaelius; species Glyphotaelius pellucidus. The sequence continues at coordinate 5,723,151 of OW386537.1, read as the reverse complement.
GAAAAATTCTTCGTTTATGTCAGCCTGGGGTCGAACTTAAAAAGTTTTTTTTCTCAAGCCCAACAATGCCACCAAGCTGATTGAAATTTCGGATTCTTACCTAAAATCATGATGTCTATTCGAATCCAACAATAAATTTGCCAAAACGAGAATTTTTGAAAAATTCATCGGTTATGCCAGCGTTATAAGGCTTGGGGTCGAACTTAAAAAGTTGTTTTCTCAGGCCCAATGCCAAAGCTGACTGAAATTTTGGATTCTTACCTAAAATCATGGTTTCTATACGAATCAATCAATAAATTTGCCAAAACGAGAATTTTTGAAAAATTCTTCGTTTATGGCAGCGTGGTAAGGCTTGGGGTCCAACTTTAAAAGTCGTTTTCTCAAGCCCAATGCCACCAAGCTGATTGAAATTTCGGATTCTTACCTAAAATCATGATGTCTTTTCGAATCCAACAATAAATTTGCCAAAACGAGAATTTTTTAAAAATTCATCGGATATGCCAGCGTTATAAGGCTTGGGGTCGAACTTAAAAAGTTGTTTTCTCAGGCCCAATGCCACCAAGCTGACTGAAATTTTGGATTCTTACCTAAAATCATGGTTTCTATACGAATCAATCAATAAATTTGCCAGAACGAGAATTTTTAAAATATTCTTCGTTTATGGCAGCGTGGTAAAGCTTGGGGTCCAACTTTAATTCCACCAAACCGACAATAATTTTGGATTCTTACTTTAAATCATGATGTCTATCCGAATTGAACAATAAATTTGTCAATACGAGAATTTTTGAAAAATTCATAACTTATGGCAGCGGGGTAAGTTTTGGGGTCGAACTTTAAAAGTTGTTGTCTCAGGCCCAATGTCACCGAACCTACTGAAATTTTGGATTCTTACATAAAATCATGATGTCTATCCGAATCAATCAACTTATTTGCCAAAACGAGAATTTTCGAAAAATTCATCGTTTATGGCAGCGTGGTAAGGCTGCAACTTCGGTCGAACTTTAAAAGTTGTTATCTCAGGCCCGATGTCACCGAACCGACTGAAATTTTGGATTCTTACTAAAATCACTTGGCTGTTTTACGAATCAATCAAAAAATCTGACAAATAACAGAATTTTTTATAATTCAAAGTTTTTTGTGGGTGTAGTAATGTTTGTCTTTTGGTCGAAATTTAGAATCCCATTGAATTTTTATCCCATCGCACCAAATGAAATTTTTGATAATTTTTTTGTCATTGACGTGAACTTGTGAAGGAAATTATTACCTTTTGGTTGTTGAAAAATTTTTTATTCTGTTAGTGTTGAAAGATATCTTTCAAAAACAAGGTAAGTGTGGATGGGATAGTTATGTTTTCTTATAATAAACGATAACTCATAAACGCAAAACCCGAATACAAATAAAGCAGAATATCCGTCCCCTGTGCCATTCATGCTAGCTACGTCACTGTATGGCATCCCCAATTGGGGTATGTTGTCAAGCTAAAGGTAGTAGAGAGTTGAAAGAGACGGGGAAGTAAAGTGGGGAAGTACCTGACTATTCAGATCTGGTCACCAAACATGGATAACACCGGAAAATACCTGACTTTTCAGAACTGGACACCAAACAAGCAATATTTCAATTCTGAATGGTGATCTTCCACCAGGGCGATTCTAAGGGTATCTTCTCTTGAAGAGATATATATTATATTATTGGTATCTTTACCAATAATATAATATATTTATTTATATTTATATTATATTTATAAGATAAGATACCAATTTAAGATACCAATAATATAATATATTAAAAATAATATATAATATTTATATTATATATTATTTTTAATGAATTAATTGTGGAATAATACAAATAAAATTTATTTGCACACAATCGGATTCAATCCCGCGACCTTCGGATTGGGGGTCAAGACAAGAGCCCTAACTCTCCACCACGGAGGGCTTGTGTGTATATTATACAAGATACCAATAATGTAAATATATTACATTATTGGTATCTTGATAATATAATATAATATATCTATACCAATAATATATAATATATTTATATTATATTATATTATATTATATTATATATAATATATTTATATTATATATTATTTTTAATGAATTAATTGTGAAATAATACAAATAAAATTTATTTGCACACAATCGGATTCAATCCCGCGACCTTCGGATTGGGGGTCAAGACAAGAGCCCTAACTCTCCACCACGGAGGGCTTGTGTCCAACGCTTAAACATTGGTGTAGTAAAAGCCTTAAACAGGGCTTAAAGTCGTTTTAACCGTATACGCCGAGGTAATAAGTCAAGTTTTTCATTGACCCGTCCTTTCATGTTATAATTACACCTCGTTTGTAAGTAAGGGGTATATCTGCTCTTAGTTTTAGGGGGAATTTCCTTGCTTGAATTGCTTATCCATATGATAACGAATATTAATAAATAAACAATAAAATACTCGTATCAGGTTAAAAACTCGGCTAACTTATTCTATATATAGCCACTATTCATAAGTTCAAGTACCGAATGATAAACTCAGATTTTTAAATAATTTTTTTTTATTTTTTTATATGAAATACCGCACAAGAGTCCCAACTGCTCCCGTCTGGAGCCAGTGAGACTATGGCATCCCCAATTGGGGCATGGTTGTGAGGCTGAAGGTAGGGGAAGGAAATAGGGAAGAAAAAGGTGGGGAAGTACCTGGCTATTCAGATCTGGTCACTAAACACGGCTAAAGCCATTTCAAGCAACGTTTCAATTCTGAATGGTGGTCTTACACCAGGGCGATACTGATAGTATCTTCCACTCTGGAACGTGCCGCAAATATACTTTATATTATTTTAAATTAATACATTGTGAAAGAACACAAATTAATCAAATAAAATTTATTTGCACACGTCGGGTTCGAACCCGCGACCTTCGGATTGTGAGTCAAGAGTCTTCCCTCGGGACCACGGAGGCCGCGTAAATAAATCTTGTTTAATTAATCGAAAATGTACGTTATCGTATGGATAATCTATGAAGAGGATGGTGAATTACCCGTTTTGCATTATATAGTCAAGTTTCCACAAGCGTTAGAAACATTGGTCCAACCATCAAAAACGCCCTTAGAGTTGACTATCCTAAGGACATTCACAAAAAAATATACATATAGTGAGCAAATATAAAATAAGAACCATTATTGTACAAATTTGTGTTCGACTGCTCTTGTAACCGTAAATTTGGCCAAATTTTGTTTTTTTCAAAAATAGACAAACCAGGTTACGAATAACCAGACGAAATTTGAAAACATCCTACTGCCAACACAATAAGCGGAAAATATTGCTTTTATCGTGATGGAGGACTTAGCTACCACCTAAACGCAAGTCCCTTACTTCACTACATCTTTTTAGTTCTAGGTATGTCATTGATTTTGTACAGGAGTGTTGCTTTTAGTGAATGATATTGTTTTACATTTTTCCAGGTTACAATTTATTGGTTGTTTGCACAAGCCTATTTAACATCCTCTTGCAATTCTTGGCTGTCTATGTATTAGTGAATTTTAGTGACATCAGCAAAAATTTGGAATTTGAAGTTTTTTTAAAATGTGCCTACTTATATCATTAACAAAATAAATCCGAGAGATCCGAGACGTGATCCGTGATGGTATATTATAGAAATGTGAGGAGAAAGTTTCAGCTCTGCTTGACACTGTTTGTGATATGTTTTTCGTATTTCATTTTCAATTTGGTATGGGTACCACCGCCCCGGGAACGATTTATTGGATAACCAACACCTCTACCACAGGTCACCCCAAGTGGTTCGCCAGCAGGGGTGCCCGGACTCATGAGGTGAGGATTGTTTAGGTCTTGGTGGGGATGTAATGGCCCACCTACTGCGTGGCCGGCCGGATTTGGAGAGAGAGACCGGTAGAGGGCGACCTTTTTACCTCTTCATTTTTACCACCCTTCATGTTTTTTCCTTCCCAGATCTTCCTCTCCTTAAAAAAACCCTCCACACAGCATCCTCAAAATTAACATAGACCTCGAGGGAAATTATTCTCTTCAGGGCCTCCTGGGCGGAGATAATGTGAAAAAATATGTTTTGATCCATCTTAAAAGATGTTAATTTTATCAAAGGGTTTTAAAAATCTGTAGAGGTAGATTTTATTTTTAATATCCTATTAATGTAAAATCTATGTATTCCAGCGGGTTCAACTCCAACTGTTTTATGAAAAAGCTTTGTTAATTTTTTGATATGATTCAAGTTTAAGTTTTCTTTTTTGTTTGTTATTGATTATTTGTACTTCTGGAAAAAGTTGATCATGAACTATGTTTTCCATGATCTTGCTGACAATTCGGAGATTGAAGATGGGCCTGTAGTTAGTGATGTTATTTTAATCTACACTTTTATGGCTTGGTGTAATGCTTCCAGACGTCGGGGAAGTTGCCTTTCTCAAATGACATTTTGAATAGAAAGGAGAGAGGAAAAGCCAACTGGTTCTGGCTTGTTACATAAAATATGAATAGAATTAAATCAGATCCTGCACTTTTATTCGGGTCAAGTTTTTTTAAAAATAATTAAGTACATATGATTGATTGAAGTTAATAGATAAGAGTTGTCGTCATTGTTCTCACAGTTTATAGAATTGAGGAAAGGGTTGGAATTTTTTAAAAATCTGTTCTAAAATAATCACTAAAATGGTCGCATATAGATTGGCCATCAGTGCTGGAAATATCGCCAAAATGTTTTTGTAGATTGGAGAAGAGGATGGCTTTGATTTAGCGAATGAACAGAACAGTTTGCTGAATTTTTTTATTGAATCTTCCGTTGTCTTAATGAAATTTTCGTAACATTTGAGCGAGATCTTCTTTTGATGATTTCTGAGAACTGAAAAGGATTGGTAGTCAGATTCTTGTATTATTTGCATTTCTTGTGACATTTTAAATTTTTTTTTACAATTTTAATAAATGGTGAGATGTACCAGCGGGAAACCTTTCTAAGTTACCATTAATTTTTATTTTCAGGAATACATTTGGTATAAGTTCATTTATGATATTAAAAAAGTCTCTTTCGTGTATATTTATTGTGTTTAGCACATATCTAGTACTTTATTTATTTGTGTTTTAAATTATAAAATACTAGTTTTTCCCCGCGGCTTCGCTCGCATGGTACGGGAAATTACTGTAGCGATTGCACTTATCAATTATCCCCCCTCCCCCTCACCCCCTCCCGCATTCCATACATTCATTCCCTTACATTCAGTTTTCAAAAATCTCGCCTGCCACCTAAATTTCATAATGCTATAGCTCAAAGAAAAAAGGGATTATCCAATTTTCTTCATTCGTTCGGAATGTATGTGCTTACAAACATTTCGGATCTTTGTTTTTATTTAAATATTTGGAAGTTTGTAAATAAAATAAAAAAATACGCAATAGCATATTTTTTTATTTTATTCAATCAATATATCAATCGACTGATAATCGTTATGACTTATAATCGTTAATGACTTATAATCGTTACAAATTATATTTTTAATGTAGGAACTCTCATCTGACATTTATTCCACAACATAAGCTTGTCCAAAAAAAACAAAACATATTCTAATATTTGAATTTTCTGGAGCAGTCGCCGACCAGTAGGTGGGGGGCTGAGTACCTACCAGCATAGAGCCCACAAATATATCAACATCATTTCCATGGAACCATTATTTTTTCTGACGTCAGTAAAAACTCACTCTTGTTAGGGACAGAAAACGTATAACAAATATAATATATTGATATTTATAATTTCATAATGCCAGAGCTTACCATCATATACAGCATAGGCTGTATATGATGGTAAACTAAATTATATGCCGAGACTATAGAGTCTCGGCATATAATTTAGTTTTCTATTTGTGAAAGAATTTTTAAACTCTTTTTATTGGTTAATGTGTGAAGGCGTGGCAAACAAACTCGAGCAGTTTCGCATTTATAATATTATTAGTATGGATGGGCCATTTAAAGAATTCAAAATGCGCTTGGACAAACTTCTTTAATTCTTCCACTCTAAAGTAAATCATATCAATCTGTGTCAGCTCTAAAAACACATTTAAGTTAACAAATTTGTAAAAAAATCGACATTAGGCTAGCGGGAGGTCTAATCGGTAAAATCGACATGTGACCTACGGGAAAAAAAAATAAAATTGGGATAATAAAAAAAATCAGGCAACAGTAACCATGTAGATAATATAACGCCTCTTTTATTTGTTTATTTATAGTAAAAATAAAATTAATTATGTATGTCTTATTAGTAATTCATAAAAAAGTATTTGAGTCAACACATTTAAAAACATACCCTAACAAGGGTACAATATTGGAAATTATTGCATTAACTGTCTGCGCACTGAAATTATACCGAAATCCAATCAAGTCATCACTCATTTTAGTGCAACTCAAGTATTGCATAGAAAGAAATGCATTCTGTAAATCTTTCTGCAATACTTGAGAACTTAGTTTGAATAATAACTTTAGGCCTTTGATAATGGAGCGAGTATCGTGAGTGCGATACTATCTATAGAAGTGCTGCTGCTGCTGCGGAGACGGCTGCACGGGTTGCGGGGGCCAGGCGCCCGGGGCCGGGGGGTGGCTGGGCGGGTAGCCCCCCTGCGGGAGCCCCATCTGGTTACTCTGGCTCACATACACCGAGGGGACACTGTACCCGCTGGGCGGGCCTGACGCAACATTGTAGAAGGTAGGAGGTGGTACGGACATGCTGTGCGCCATCGTCGCCTGCACCGAGTTCATTTGGAGATGTGGAGACGGACTAGGGAGAGGATTGATTTGGGGACTTAGTACAGGAGGAATGGCCGAGTTCTGGGGGGCGTAATACCCGTGATGATAATAGTTTTGTGCCATATTCATGTCTGGCACATTGTGCGACGGCGGAGGTACATTGTGGTTGTCTTGAATGGGAACGGTGATGAGGTTGGTGCGATTGGGGGGTAGGGGCAGCTGTCTGGCGGGGATGTGGGGGGCGGTGGGGGGAAGATGGTGGGGTGCGGGGGCCATGGACATGTGGGAGCCCACGTTGATGCCCGGGGTGTGGGAAGGCAGACTGTGCGGAGGCTGGAGAGGCCCCACGGCATGACTTCCCGAATGCGCCCGAGGATCAGCAGCAGCTGGCATCTAAAAATGAAAGAAAAAGAAATATTAAGTAAAGGTTCTACAAAATTGATTTTTAGTGATAGTCAAAAATTAAAAAGCACATGTAAATTATCAAGAGCTTTGAAATACAGTGTACATCAATTTTTTTTTTAAATGATGAAGATGTTGCAAATTCCTCCGGTGGTGATGCGTACAACTCTAAGTTATCTGTATAAGTTGTCAATTGCTCAAATGTAAGGATATCTCTAGAAACTAATAAGTTTTCCTTAAATAGACCCTCCACACAGCATCCCCAAAGATTACATACGCCTTGAGTTAAGTTATTTTCCTCAGGGCCTCATGTGTGGAGCTAATGTAAAAATTTTTTTTTTAAAACTTGGTAAAACTTCATCGAAAGAGGGTTCGCCTCCTTGTCAATATGCTTTCAAGTATCATTCAACAGAGTTGATCAGAGAGGTCTTCCTTAGAGCGGTCGACTTGATACTGGCTATATTAATAGACAAGATTATTTATGGTTGGTTTGAGAGTGGGTACTCACACTGAGTGGCTTGGCTTGAGGCAAGGGACTCAGCATAGGACTGACCCCCTGACAGGGGGCTCCGGGGATGGGGGGTTTCCCGGGCCCCTCCCCGCTGCTGATGCAGTGCACCATGTCTGCCGCGGCGTTCCCGGGTGAAATCTTGTTGATGAACTCCTGCTGTAGAGCGGGGTTCACTATCCCGCTAGTGGGCAGGTGTCGATGGTTGATGTGGGCTTGCAAATCTCTCTGGAATTAACAATTATTGTCATTATTCTCTGGAAAGCCATCAATAGTATTGTAGCGACATACACAACCCCTGTGAATCAATACATGTACTAACACACTTTGAGCGGGAAGGGTAGTTCAACCTTTTACGCCGGTCCTACTTGAATGCCTGGAAAGGCATCACTGTAAAATATTTTAATATGAATAAAACACCAATCTCTTCCCATGGTACCAACTATATGAATAAAACATAAATATATACGTATATGTAATACAAATCTTCCCCATCTCCGTATCTCCTTGTCTTGTATGGTAGAATATTTTATCAAAAGGAAACTTACACTTTGCGTTATAAGCGCAAACTGTATTTGTGTTGTGATGATTTGTGCCAAAGTGGAAACCAATTTTTTGTAACGTAATATCATACGAGTAAAATAAGGTCTCCGAGGTTCTGTAGTCGCGAGGAACGATTTTATGCACGATCCAGCAAACTGGCGTGTAGCCCGGTTTCCCCTTGCCAAATACCCACCATGCTGCACCCTCTATGACGCTTAAGTCTTGGCCTTTAAGAGCTTCCAATCGCCGCACCCGCCAGGTGTGAGTTATGCTCTGCAATTCATTTTTAAACTTTGCTTCAGTGAATCTGAATGACGCCACTGGCGGGATTGTTCCTTTGTCTCTGTTGTTGTATAGTGTACCCAGGTCTCATCCCCAGTCACAATTGAGTCCAAGAATTCTTCGCCATCGACGTCGTAGTACTCAAGGAATTCGCGGGCCGCTTCAACATTGTGGTTTGTGATCTTAGGTGATCATTTTGGGACCCACCTTGGACCCCTGTGGTCTCCCAAATGTTCTGTCGAAATCTTGTCAATGGTCAATCAGGGATCAATCATGTCAGAGAGCTCCCGAATCATCACCTGTCGATCTGCAATCATTGTTTTTTCCACTTTGGCAATTGTTTCATCTGAAACCAGTACGTTTTTAAATTCCCTGCACCATTTGCACATGTCTTTCGCACTCATACACTGTTTTCCGTTCACTTCAAGCCTTTGAGAATGAATGTCTGCCGGAGTTTTCTAAAAAAACTAATTATAAAGCGTAATTCACACCTGGCGTGTGCGGGGAGTGGAAGCTCCATCGCGAACGGCTGCTATGCCGAGACTAAGTGTCGCAGAGAGTGCAGCATGGTGGTGATTTGGCATAAGGGAACCAGGCTACAAGCCAGTGTTGCCGAATCTCTCGTAAAACTGTTCCTCGTGACCTCAGCATCTTGGAGACCATATTTTACGGACAGCCCTCGTATATATTTATATTTTTTACACATTAAAATCAAAATAGCCCAATACTGACTTTAACTTCTGTTTACGGAGTCCTATTATAAAGTAGGCTATAATTTTGGACAATATAGTTATACAAGCTGGGTTACCCGGCTTCGCTCAGGACAACATTCGAGAGTGTTCTGGAATGTTCCACAAATTATTTTATTTATTTATAGCGGACCCGACAGACGTAGTCCTGTACACAACTGTCGGGACAAACTAAAATTAAAATAGAATAATATTGAATTTTCGATACTGCGATGGTAGCGCAGTCTGCCGGATCCAATGTAAAACATTCCAAAATCAACAACTCCTTAGAAATAAAAAATTAATTAAAAGAACATTTTCCAGCGGACCAAATTGTGAATCTAAACCATTCTCGAATCCCCTTGAACCCACACAAAAAATTTCATCAAAATCGGTCCAGCCGTTTAGGAGGAGTTCAGTGACATACACACGGACGGAAGAAATATATATATTAAGATGGGTGTGGTGAGACCATATAATCGTTATTCGTAGGTAAAATTCGACATTCATCATTGTTTGTCGGTAAAGCAGTTTTTTCTCCCAGCTGTAAGTGGTGCCAATTTAAAACACCTTCGTTATGATCCGTAGATTCTATTCATAACTCACTTATTAGTGTGCCATTCATCGTTATTCATACGTTTTGTTAATTGATCATTGATCTGAATAACAAGTCTTACCTGAGATAGATATGTTCTTCTGCAACCGGCGTTGCCGTACCTCGTGCCAGCGTGGGTGCACATGAACACCGTGCCCAGCCCTGTCTGCTCTACCCTCGTTACCTAAGGAATGCATGAAAACATTAGCTAAAATAAAGGAACATTATATAAAATATAGGAAAATTATCTAAAATATAGAAACATTATTTAAATTATAGGAACATTATCTAAAACACAGGAAGATTAGCTAATATATAATAGGAATATTGTCTAAAACACAGGAACATTGGCTAAAACATAGGAACATTATCTAAAATATAGGAACATGAGATAATGATAGCAAGGGATCAAGTGATGCGCAGCTAAAACTAACCTTATCCCTGCAGCGAGGGCAGTGCGTGTTATCGGAGCGGGCGCACTGGAGGCAGAAAACGTGCTTACATGGAATCTGAAAAGCAAACAAACTAGGTTATAATTAAATGTATTGTAAAACCAGTGTTTGGCATATACAATAAATTTAAATATATATATATTAATATTGTATATACAATTAATTTAAATAATATTTGTACAGAACAGTTTACTATACAAAGGGATGAAGTTATACAACACTCTACACTCTTGTAGGAGATACATAGAACAAGAAAAAATATAATGAAGACATTATGAGCGAAACTCAATCGAAAATCTGGAAACAGAAAAATCAGAAAAAGATATTGGCACCTCTGGGACTCGAACCCAGGACCTCCCTACTTTCCGGGTTGGGGCTCTTATCCACTGAGCTAAGGTGTCCCCAACCCGGAAAGTAGGGAGGTCCTGGGTTCGAGTCCCAGAGGTGCCAATATCTTTTTCTGATTTTTCTGTTTCCAGATTTTCGATTGAGTTTCGCTCATAATGTCTTCATTTAATTAAATATTACAGTTTGAGGTTTTACTCATAAAGTTAAAATAATAAATAATAAGAAAAAATATAGTTTGAAATATGAAATGATATAATTAATTAGGAAATTGTAAACTTAAATGTACAATTTACTAAAATAAAACAAATAAATAAATAAATAGGTCGCGCAATTACGTTTGACGTAAACAACACAAAAGTAGGATTGTGCGAGGACCTCATCAAACATCACTGAAAAACAGTTTTTTATCTCGCTTACGCCTGCCTATTGTTATTAGCGAGAAAGGGACAATGGGTGCGTACGATCATCGAATTTGAACAATCAAAAAGTTTTACAGCGCATTCTTCTGATTATTTTAAAAATTTACTTTTTTCATTTGCACTGGAATTTTCGTTTCTGAATCGAATAATAATATGTTTCAAGTCTTGAAACGAGCTATTTGCAAGTAAGCATCTGTGAGACTCATAAGATTCATTAAAACTTGGATAAAAGTGGATAAAGGTTTTAACGCATTTTATTAAATGAGTCGTTCAATTTCAACTTTCATTGATTCTGAGAAAACTGCAAAAAACTGACACATCTCTAGCGTAAATAAATAATTGCATTTTTATTTTTTATGTAATAAATTGGAAAAGTGTTCATTTTTCAATGTACGTCTAGCAATATTTAAGTAATTTTGATAAATAAAATGGATATAGCGGATTTTGACATTCACATGATTTACTAGCAAAATAGAGGCTTTTGAAACCTGCCATCTTGGCTAAATAACTGCTGCTGAATTCTGATAGAGCGGATTTTGATAGTAACTTCTTGAATGATATAGCTGGTTTTGTTTCTCACTCGCAGTTTTAACATGGTTGTTGGTCATGATAAGGGAGGTTTCGAAACTCAATTTTAGGTTTATCTTGTTCCTCGCAAAAACGTGAACAAGATGTCGTACTCAGATCAATTTGGTGAAAAATCGGATACAGCGAGTATTGAAATTATAGGACTCATTTATTTATTTTAGGACAAATAGTCCATTAATAACATAACAATAACACGAATTAAAAAAAAAAAAGAGATTACAACGAAAGGAAAGTACATATAAGTGAAGAGCATTGAAGAATTATAATATAAAGAACATATAGAAGACTACAAGTCTTCAAGTCTCAAGTCTCAAGCTTGAAGATGGATTTAAAAGACTTTAAAAATTAAACATTTCGTATCGACTGCCGAAAGAATATTTAGGCTAACACCAAAAAATTCAATGCCTTGACTTGCGTTAACAAGTCTCGACATTCTGCATAAAGGAGAATGATATCCATAATTAGTAGAATGTTGATTGAGGAACAGTAATTCATTATTTCGGAGTGTAGACTCCTGTCCCTACGTCCACTGAAGGGATGTTAAACTGGATGAGTTTCCACAAAGTTGACAAAGCAGGTGTGTCAGTAATACTGTTGATAATTTTGAATATGCAAATTAGATCATTGTCCTTTCTACATTTTTCTAAAGAAGAAATGTTTAAAGTTTGTTCAATTTCATCATACGAGTACTCGCCTCTTTCAAGTCCTAATCTCCAAGCAATTCCTTGTAGGAAGCGATGTTGTACTGATTCGATGTGACAAATATGGACAGCATAGAAAGGAGACATAAGTCAGTGTAGAGGACATCAACCTGAGTGTTGTCTTCTAAAGCTTTAACAATGGTATTTGTAAAGGACAGTAAATTAGTTGTTGTAGATTTCGCCAATCTAAATCCATGCTGTTCCTCAATCAGAACATTCTTGAAAACAGGAGTGATTTTCTTTGTACTTATCAAATCAAATATTTTTGCAATTGATATTGGTCTGTAGTTTCAAATATTTGACTCATTTAATCATTATAATGGAATTCTACCATGAATTATCGGTATCAACTATTTGCAATAACTACAAACATATTGAAAATAATATAAAAATATTTGGCATCAGATAAAAATATTGCCCAAACGAGCATAGAACTAAAGCTGAAACAAGAGCGTTCTTTCTTGATCTTTAGAGTAAACAGTAATTCATTTTCCCCATGTACATTACATTCAGATATGATTTTCACGGCCAAAAGTATTTTCGTTATTTATTTTTGGGGTGTCATGCCGTGTGTGTGTGTCACATCTGCCCTGATAATGGACACTGTAACGCTGTCCGAAACGTTAGCTAAAGAAGAAGGTAGCGCAACACGGCATAACATCCCAAAAATAAATAATGAAAATAATATTCATATTTTGTTATAACAATATGTATGTAAATAATATAATGTGAAATACAAATAGTAAGTTACCATTCTGCCGTAGATGAGTATGGGCTTGAGACAGGTGTCGCAGCAATAGATCATGGGGTTGAGCACCTTCTCGCCGATGAGCGTGGCGCGGTGGCTCCAGGCGAGGCGCAGCACAGGCTCCGGGGGCCCGCGCTGCAGTGTCGTGAACACCGGCGCCTCCAGCTGCGAGATGTCCGTCACCGCCTCTACTGGAATGGGAACACAATAACTTAAAACTAACAATACAAACCAAAGTGCGAATCTAATATTTCATTAGAGTGAATAAAGTATTTTTAGATATAGGAAAAGCAGCGCCAGGACAAAAAGAATTGATTAGATTATCAGGGGCTTACTTTTTGGAGGCTCGTTTTCTTCATTTTCATCTTTCGCATCAGGCCCACTAGATTCTTCAGGCTCTGCATTGGAATTCTCGTCAACAGAGCACTCATCTTCGGAAGAGACTACCTTCTGGGCTTTCTTCCCTCTTCCTCTTCCACGCCCCCTTCCTCTACCTCTCCCGCGGGCTCTTCCTCGCCCACGTCCTCTCTTTTCTCCATTCATTGTTCTAACTCAAAACACTTTATTATGTTGTTTTACACTTCGGGATTATGATCATATAAACAATATCTCCAGAGTCGGACGAAAAATAATTTCCGCTCCTACTTAATGATCTAATCTACGCTCTATTACTATCATCATAATATAACAGCTACTCCGCTGTCATCTCAATATACATTTAGGTTCGGGAAACTAGGTACTTGACAGAGTTTTATTTAGACTTTTGTCTTTCGTTACCAAATTAGATAACGCAAACAGGAAAAAAATTACAACGCTATGAAAAATCAGTTATAATCTTTAGAAACATTTTCAAATTCACGGAAGATGAGAAGGTTTAGTTAGAAGTCGGCTAAAATTTTTCGAGTCTTGCTTGACAATTTTGACATTTCAACATTTTTGCCATAGAAATCTAACCTATCATTAATACCATAGATTTTTAACGGTTATAAAACGAAGCTAGAATTGTCTATGAAACTGAAATTAAAAAAAAAAAACTGGTGTATTCCACCACGTCAACATTCAAATAAAATGGAACTTTTTATTAATATGCGAGCACTGAATTTAAAAGAAAAAATAATTTGACATTCAAATCTGGCAGGTTTACTGGACGTTAAAAATGACCTTATATTTCTGAACGTTTTCTTTTAAGGTGCGCGCTTCTTTTGTCAAGTTATATTTTTCATGGCTTATTTGATTATGTGCATTTCGAAAATATAGATTATTAAAAACTTTTCCAAGCAATTATTTCGTTAGGTGTTAAAAAAAGTTAAAATTTCCTTAGAATAAAATACATACAATGTAGAATCATATCCTTTCAGGAATCATAGATAATTTTTGAATAGGTAGGTACCGTTTGGTGTAAAAGTTATTATTCGAACCAAAGTGCTTTTCATAGGTAGGTAGGTAATCTGGAAAAGCTCAAGGCAGGTGGCCACAGATGGCGCTGGTATGGTGATCATTTGCATGTTAACACAGCTCGTTGCTCTAGCAAAACTGAGTTATGAATGCCAATGTGTTTATTAACCTATTACGCAAATGTAGCTAAAAACACGTCTTTCGGTTTTTAATTGCTGTTTTCAGCATTTCTCGCGTACACTCACAGAATAATGTTTTAGTTCTTATTTATTCAATCTCCTAGATATTAAGGGTCTACTATTCGCGAACACAGCGCTGAAAAAGAAGAAGATGGAGAGATATGTAATTACGAGTGTTGGACAGAGCGCGCTAATATGGTTAGTCGTAGAATAGCAGCGAAAATTGCAAAAAAGCTTAATAAAACATGACTCGTTTAAAATAGAGCAAAAATCTCGTGGAACGTATCTTAAGTATCGTTCAAAGAAACACTGTGAATATTTTCACAAATATAACTTGTAAAATAAAAGAAATAGACTTGTTTAAAATAATTTTCGGAGCATACTTTGCGATTTTTTTCTATCGAGGGAATTTCATATAATTTGCGTTTCGGCGTGGAACGTATCTAGATATTATCTTCAAAAATAACATATATTTTTTTAAGAGCTTAAAAACTTCAAATGTTTAAGGGAGATATGTAAGAAATCGGTCGAAATACGAATAGTAGACCCTTAAACATTAAAACTTTCAATGTTATGAATAAAATGGTTTTAAAAAGGTTGATAGATATTATTTGTTCAAAATCCCGCCGCAAATTGAGGGCTTGAATGTTCAATATCCACTTTCAACCAATCCGGAGTCGGCTAGTAAGGTTGAGCGGCCATGTTGGTTTTTTATTGTTTTTTATTATATTTCTCTTTAAATGCTGTCTCTCCGCTAGCTTCAAGAACGAGAACAAACTGCCTCGGATGAGAACACTTAAAAAAATTTTTTTTGGTATGTTTAATTGTATGTTGTGCCGTGTAGGGACAGTCGGGGGCTTTTAGAATCATTTCAAAGTAGCTTCGTTTAAAAAATAAATTTAGAGTCTTGATGTGAGAACCGATAGAGGGACCAATCTGGTCCTTAAAACGGTTCGGGAAAGTGGTGGGTGCCCTCGACTGTCACCGGAGCGGTGCGTTATTCCATTGAAAATACGTTTAAAATTGTAAATATACTGCTAATATTGAAGTGAAATTTGACTTCACCTACCCCAAAATCAATAAACCTTGGACGAGTAGCTCAAATAGAAAGGTAAATCTTAAGTTTATGTTATTTGTACGCTTTTTCAATATACTTTACGTCATAGAGATATACTAAAATATAATATAATTATATCAATGCTTTACGCGCACTTTTTGAACTTGCTAGGCGCACGCACGTACAGGTGTTCCATTTACTATTTATTGATTGAATTATTTACTAAATCTTTCGCGCTTTTACACTAAACAATTCTTAATAAATTACTTTTATGCATTATTTTTTTTATTCGTGATTTTTTTAAAATATTTATTATTTAATGTTTTTGACGTCATAACGTCTTATAAATCGATGCTGCACCGGCTGCATGTTCGAAAAAGCATGACTCATTGTCACGTTCCGCCTGAGCCTAGCGTGCAGGAGCGGGCGGAACAAACGATAGAGAGGCACGATCGGCCTTTTTTGGTTTCAGTCTAGGACTTGGCGGCGGATGACTTGTATAGATTTAAATTTGCATATTCAATAATAATTTAATTTGGAAGGGGGGAATGGGTACCACTACCCGGGAACCATTCAATTGATAACCAACACCCATGTCTCTCAAGCCAAGGTCTCCCTAAACGGTTCGTTACGTTTGATAATTTAGCAGGGGTGTCTGAGTTCATGGGGTGATGTTTGTTTAAGTCTTGGCGGCGGATGGCCTGTTTAGATTTTAATTTGTATATTCAATAAAAATTCAATTTTGAAAGCGGGAATGGGTACCGCCACCCGGGAACCACTCAATGGAAAATCAACCCCCTTATCGTAGGTTTCTCAAAACGGTTCGTTACGTTTGATAACTTAGCAGGGGTGTCCGGATTCATGGGGTGAGGTTTATCTAGGTCTTGGCGGCGGATGACTTGAACACACTGAACCCAAGATTCCTACCCATCCCTTATACCATTTTCCTCCCCAGAACTCCGTCTCCTTCGTTTCCTTAAAAAGACCCTCCACATAGCCAAACCAAATATGATAGGCCCTGAGAGTATTTATTTTCTCTCAGGGCTTATCATATTGGGAGCTTCAGTTTTTATTATTATTTTCCTCAGGAGGCCCTGAGAAAAATAATCTCTCTCAGGGCCGTGTCATCTTTGGAGATGCTATATGGAGGGTGTATTTAAGGATAGGAAAGGAAAAGTGTATGAGAGGTGGATAGGAATCTGGGATCCAGGAGTGACGGACGTATGAATCCATCCCTCCAACTGCTGAGCAAGGCGATGAGTCGAGAGGGAGCGGCTGGAGAGGTCTAGGTTAGGGGTAAGGGGTGGTCCTAGGGGTGAGGCTCTTGACTCGCAATCCGAAGGTCGCGGGATCGAATCCCGGCGTGAGAAAATAAAATTTATTTGATTAATTTGTATTATTTCACAATGTATTCATTTAAACATAATATATAGTATATTAGCGGCATGTTCCAGAGTAGAAGATACTTTCAGAATCGCCCTGGAGTAAGACCACCATTCAGAACTGAAACGTTGATTGAAATGGCTTTAGCCGAGTTTGGTGACCAGATCTGAATAACCGGGTACTTTCCCACCTTCCTCTTCTCCATCTCCTTCCCCTCCCCACTACCTTCACCCTCATAACATACCTCAATTGGGGATGCCATAGTTTCACTGGCTCCAGATGGGAGCAACTGAAGCTCTTGTGAGGTATTCGCGTAAAAAAAGGTTAAACCACCCTCAACCAATCTCTCGATCCGGCCCACCATGCAATAGGTGGGCAAACGCATTGACCGCCAAGACTTAGTCAAACCTCACCTCATGGACCCGAGCACCTCTGCTAAGTCACCAAACGTAGCGAACCACTTGGGGTGACCCTCGGCAGGGATGTTGGTTATCCAATAAATGGTTCCCGGGGCGGCGGTACCCATATCCGTCTTCCAAATTAGTGCTTACCGGTAATAGCCGTCAGGCTATTTCTAACAAGCATTATGGTAATAATAAAATTACACAGCAGAACTTGTTTACAAATTAATCTTTTAAAAAAAATTGAATAATAATATTATTGTATAGGCATTGAAACGTTTCTACTGCGGTGATGAGTAGTTAGGTAAAAATACTCATTTGCCACCTGTCGATTGGAAAGAAAAAATCGGAAAGGTAATAAAACCGGGGCCACGCCCTTTTCCGTCCGATTCGATCCGGTTGTCGGGTCGGATCGGACGGCCGGGCGAATGGAAAAATCGGATGTATGCGCCCAGCCTATGACGCATCAATGTTTTCTTATGACGTTATCACGCAAAATTATCGTCCGTAAACCGACTTTACAGACAACCATTTTTTTTTTATACGTTAAATAAATATTCTAAATATAAAAAATTAACATACTTCTCGACCTTACCACCAAAAACATACGAGTTTAACAAAACAAATTGTGTTGAACAAACAATGTTTAGTTTAGGATGGGTTGTTTCAAAAAATTTGATGGATTCATCAAATATTTGAAGTTGATTTTCACGTTCTGTGTAGGTTCTATTCAAGTTCTGTTATTATATTGTGATAGAACAGCTGCTTCACAAAACTGAAACAATCACAGAACTTGAATAGAACTTACACAGAACGTGAAAATCAACATCAAATATTTGATGAATCCATCAAATTTTTTGAAACAACCCGTAAGTGTTTTCCATGAAATGTTTCAAACGACTAAAAATTTCTGTAGCTTTTAATTTCAGCACATTTTGTGTTTTCCATGAAATGTTTCAAGCGACTAAAAATTTCTGTAGCTTTTAATTTCAGCACATTTCGTGTTTTCCATGAAATGTTTCAAGCGACTAAAAATTTCTGTAGCTTTTAATTTCAGCACATTTTGTGTTTTCCATGAAATGTTTCAAGCGACTAAAAATTTCTGTAGCTTTTAATTTCAGCACATTTTTTAATTTAAAAAAAATTATTTCAGTGTTTTATCCGCTTTTCCATAAAAGTGTGCCTCATATTAAATCTACTCATAATACACATAGTATATCTAAATCATTATTGTTTCAGAATATTAAAGAAAGAAATTTAAAAAAACTTACTTTCGATGATGACGCCGTCATAATGAATCCGGAAGAGCTTTAATATCCAAATGAATTCATTACTTTATCTTGAGGAATTCGGAGAAGCTGCAAGTGTGCGAACGATTTTTTTGTGCGACTTTGAATATTTCTCTAAGGATGGTATATCACTTTTGCGAAAACTGATAAAGAAAGAGGAGCGGTGGCGCCAACACCATCTAAGGGCAAATACGTCAAGAAGTGCGTTGACAACAAAAAGGTCGATGAAGCTTGTGGGCACATTTCATCCTCTCCAACCGAGGATTCCCATTTTTGTAGCGCGCTGAAATAGCTTTAGCTTTTTTGAGAGGTCAAAGAAAATATTTTGTTGAGCGTTCTCTAAAAAAATACAAGTCTTTGAGTACAAATAAAATGTGTGAGCTCCCATGTAAAAATATCTATTCATTTGTAAGCGCAAGAAAATTGTGAGTCTGTGAAGGAACACATGTACAGAAAATTTTTAAATGAGAAATTTGATCTTTCGTTTTTTAAACCCAAGAAAGATGCTTGCGATTTGTGTTTCAAGTTCCTTGCTACCATAGAGATCCAGATGAACTAAGTAAGCAATTGTATGAAGAGCATATATACTAAAAAGGATGAAGGCTACAAAAAGGATGAAGGCTACAAAGAGGATGAAGGCTAAGCGTGAACAAGATAGAGGTCTTAACAGCAAACGACTTGGAAAATATTTACAGTCTAGATCCAATGGCTAACGAATCCTGTTTCTTTTATAAGAGCAAGCTAAATATATATAATTTGACTGCCCATTGCAGTTCTAATAAAGTAATCTATAACAGCATCAGGGATGAGACCACAGTTTGGCAGGAGTGAAGACGATATTGCTAGTGCATTGATGTGAAAATATTGAAAGATGCAGTGAAAAGTTTGCCGTCAAGTAACTAAATTGGTTTTATGATCAGACGGTTGTTTGCCGCAAAAAAGAAACTCCCATATGAGCATGGAATTTTTGTCTTTTTTGAAGTCTGAACACTCTGGCCACGTACAAGAAATACGACAAAAAATTTCATAGCCAGGACACGGAAATGTCCAAGAAGTTGAAACTGCTCAAAATATGATTTAAGGACATGTACGTCACATTGAAACATTTAGTCTGTTATCACTACTGAGATCGCTGGTGAAAATTAAGTCCAAATGATTCAAATTCGTATTCATTTTCACAATGAAATTTTTACGCTATCGAATCCCTTACTTTTAAACTAAATTCATTGCATAAAAAAAAGTGCTTGGTATACCTATTATTTATTTATTTATTTTATTTTAGGGAAATCAACAGTTTACAGCTTGCTTAATTTATACATGTTTAATTTACCTATCTGATAAACCAATTATAGATTTCCTCATTATACTATTACATTATGTATCTATAAAATAAAAAGTAATCTTACAATAGCTAAGAGAAATTACATTATTACAACAAGAGGCAGTACATAATATAAGTCGTTACATAATATATCATACAGTTTTGTACTCATTTAATGCATTTTTAATACATTTTTAATAGATTTTTTATATTTGTTTTCATCCTATCTCAGAGAGAATATTATTATACGTTGAACACAGTCTTATAAGGCAAGAATTTTTATTTGAATTTGTATTGCAGTGTTTTTCTTTAAAAATATTACATGAACGTGTGTGCCGTGTAGGTACTTTGAAATCAATTCTGTTCAATAATTCAGGGCAGTCTGTAATATTGTTTACAATTTTAAATAGCAACATTGCATCTGAGAATTGTCTACGTACACTCAATGTATCAATTTTGAAAAATTTTGTTGCATCCAAGTAATTATTAAATCGATTGTGTGATTTATAAGAAATGTTTTTTATGAATTTTTTCTGAATCGATTCAATTTTCTTTATATGTAATGCATAAAATGGGGACCACACAGTTGACGCAAACTCTAGATGGCTTCGTACATATGCAAAGTATAGTTATTTGATAATTACAATGTTTGTGAATTCTTTTGTATTTCTTACGATGAAACCAAGCATTTTAGCTGCTTTATTTGTTATTTGATTAATATGACATTGATATTGTAACTTACTATCGAGAGTCACACCTAGATCGCGAATATTGGAGCTGGTTAGAATTTTTTTTTCGTTTAACATATATTGGTATACAATTTTTTTGTCATTTCTTGTGAATATCACGTGGTGACACTTTGAATCGTTTAAAAATAACTGGTTATTCTGACAATATGTAGCTACGCTATTTAAATCATCCTGTAATTTGATACAATCATTTAGGTCATTTATGGGTTTGTACAGTTTGGCGTCGTCGGCAAATAATTCTAATTTGGAGTATTTTACGACATTCACCATATCATTAATATATAAAATAAAAAAATAACGGGCCGAGATGCGACCCTTGCTGGATACCTGAGGAAATTTCTTTGAAATCTGATTTAAATCCATTCATTGCTACCGCTTGTAATCTATTAAGTATGTATGAAGTTACCCAACGAAACAAGTTAGCACGTATACCAATAGACCAAAGTTTTTTCATTAATAATTTTTGATTGGTTTTATCAAATGCTTTGGAGGAGTCAGTGTACAGGGCGTCTACTTGAGTGCGATTATCTCTTACAAAACACGGTTTTCTGGATACAACTTCCAGGGATATACTGTACTTAAAAAATTATATGAAAATAGTCCAGTTTTCAAATTAAGCCTCTAACAGTTCTATTTCGAAAAAGAAAATGGATGATATTAAAAAAAGCATGTACAAGTATATGCCAGAAGTTGAGAAAATATCTTAAAGACATAATAAATTAAGACAGTTTGCAACAAATAGCAAAAATGAAACACAGTTTTGAAGATGACAATACAAAACTTCCAGGGATCATCTATTTGACCCAGAAAAGAGGTAGATAAAGAAAAATTATTAGTAGTAAAATAAAAAAAAATAAAAAACCAGGAAAAAGGGTACACCATAAAAAGTAAACAATTTAAAAAAGTCAACTTTTCCATAATTGGGTACACTTAAATTAAATGTTACTTCTAAAAAAAATATGTGCTTGTTCACTATTAAGTTTATTTACTTTTAACTTTTAAAGCAGATTAAAAAACAATTCAATGTAAAAATAACAAAATGATGAAATATCTTCATAATTAATAAAACTTAAAAATTTGTCAATTTTTTTTAAAGTTCATACTTTCTTAAATCATAATCAATTGTAGATACAAAATATATGACATCCCGATAATCACCCCTCTTTTAAACACAAGCGTCTGCTTCTATAGAAGAGAAACGTCGAAAAAAAACTGTAAAAACTTATTTTGTAATTTATTATTGTAATCAACCTCATTACGCCTTGTAAACTGATTGATTAATGAAAAATTTAAAAAATAAAACTTTTCTTTTAATATAAATCCCGGGCCATTTTTGTTAGGGACTAGCGACTTCGCGGCATGAGTTGCAATGGCGCTAATAAATAAATTGTTTCTCCCTGCGTGTCTCTTCCCATTCGTCCCGTTCACGCGTTTCCCCTCCACCTACCCCGCCTTCCCTCACCCCTAACCCGTGAACTCCCATCCCGCGATCCCCTCCCCTCTCCTGTGATCTCCTCCCCTCTCCCGCGATCCCCTCCCCTCTCCCGTATTCAGTCCCGGTACATTCAGATTTTCAAACAGCTCGCGTGCCACCTATTGCATTTTTTATTTACAAATTTATATTTTTCATATATTACAAACATTCATTTTTGTACAAATTTTGATTAGATTCAAAGTATTCAGAGTGGAAGATAATCTCAGTATCGCCCTGGTGTAGGTCCACCATTTAGAATTGAAACGTGGCTTGAAATGGCTTTAGTCGTGTTCGGCGACCAGATCTGAATAGCCAGGTACTTCCCACCTTCCTCTTCCCCACTTCACTACCTCCAGCCTCACAACACACTCCAATTGGGGATGCCATAGTCTCACTGGCTCCAGACGGGAGCAGTTGGGACTCTTGTGCGGTATTCTAATAAAAAAATCGGTTTTGGTTAGTACCACAGGTTTGGTGAGTACTTCGATTAAATTCATTAATTTTAAGAGTTTATTTGAAAATTGAATTTTGATTGAACAATGGGGTATTTCCACAAACCAGGTATACCGCCAAAAACATGTGGAAGATTTAAAGATTATTTTTCTGAACATGATTATCGCATTAAAAATGTTTAATTTTAATATTTTCATTCATAATTATTGATTTCAAAATACGCGTAAACGGAACGAAACGAAAACGGCCCATGACTGCTTGTACGCATCATGACGTCACTAGAGTCGCCGTTCCGAGGTTTATCACCGTGTTACTATCAAACATCTAAACATTCTCGACTTGTTCGGGGTTATGAACGGTTTTATTTCATATTTAAGATGATTGTGTTGTTTCTACAGTTTTATATAATATTGTCCAGTTGTAATGACTGACAGTAGTATTTTTAACGGCGTAATCTGACAACTTGCCTAAAATAGACGCTACAATGAGTAACAGTAATTTTCTAAGCCCTAAATTTCGGGATTCTAAGACGATATGGTAATGAAAACATTTTATTTACACAAACTCTCATATTATATACGTTATATAATGGTTTCAATATTTTGACAAAATAGAGTTAATTCCGGCCCTTTTAAAATTAAATTGGAACAAAACAGCAAGTGTCAGTTCGTTACATAACTTCCCTGTCATAAAATGACGTTTAAAACTTTGGCCATTCTACAAGTAAATTTCCTTATTTTAAGTGAATACCGCACAAAAGTCTCAACTGCTCCCAAACATCTGGAGCTAGTGAGACTATGGCATCCCATTTGGGATATTTTGTGAGGTTGAAGGTAGTGGGGAGGAAAGAAGATGCGGTAGAAGAAGGTGGTGAAGTACCTGGTTATTCAGATCTGGTCACTAACCACGGCTAAAGCCTTTGAAGCAACGTTTCAATTCTGAAAGGTGGTCTTACTCCAGGGCGGTACTGAAAGTATCGTCCACTCTGGATTCTCATGTGCCGCAAATATAGTAAATATTATTTTAAACGAATAAATTGTGAAATGCAAAAAAACTTATTCAAAGACCGGTCAGTGGCTGATTTGGCATCGCGTTTGGGTTCTCCATCACGAAACAAGCAACATTATCTTGTTTCCTATGTGGTGGTAGTAGGAGATTTTCACATATTGTCAGATCATTCGTAACTCAGGAATGTATGTCTTGATTTAAAATAAATAAAAAAATATATTTTTTAAACGTTTATTATAAAATTTATATTGTGTATTATATACATATTAACGCCGGGATTGCTAGTCGAGAGCCTTACCCCTCGACCACGGAGGCAGTCATTAGTGTGTAGATATCCATCTTACGACTGTATATAAAGGTGTTTCCACGTTTAAATTATGAATTTAAATAGTCAATAACGAAAGGTTTTTTTTTTGTAGTTTAAAATTTAAATCTGAAAAAAAAAGGCACGGGGGCTCCATCGAAGCCTCCTTCTTCTTCTTACTGTACTAAGGGCCAATATATACTGCAGATAGTACACAACTGCTGACCCTGTACAAATGTCCACCTGTTGAATTTGGCAGCCACCTTTGGTCTAGAGTCCCAAAATACTTGAAAATTCAGAAAGCACAAACGGGCGGTCCGTTCGATAGATTTCCCTCTCTAACAAACGGATTGCAATGTTTAGCGCGCAGGTTTCAGATGGGAATGGTGTCCTTGTTCTACCGGTATTTCAATAGAAGATGCTCCGAGGACCTAGCGTCATTGAACCCTTCGGCGCAGACATTAAACGCACGCCCAACATTTGTACACGGTCGACATTTTTTGTCGCCTTAGAAAGGGTCGTTTAAACATCTTATTTTGGGTTTTTCTTGTAGTATTTGTAAACATGTGTACCAAACTATACATGTTTTGCTAGTGGGAAAATATAGGATAAATATAAAGATATAATTCGAGCAAACTGGAAGTCAATAAATAACACCAAGTACAACTTACGGACTCACTACAGTCACCTACGGGCGGCGATCGCATGATGAGAGGCGCCTGTGACGTCACAGAGTGAACGGGGGCAAAAACAGCGTTTTGGGGGCATTTTAAAAACGCGTATTTTAAAACGTTATAGAAAGTTAAGTCGTCGGCATAAAAATAAAATAAAAATTCCGTTATCATCGTAATTTTTTGCTTAATTTTTTTCAATAATAAAAAAAAATTGTGGAAATACCCCATTCACACCCGGGGATAACAATGGCACAACTCAAAAAACTACTTTTTTCAGGAGAGCAGTTTGAATATTCCGTTTGAATGTATTGATTCAGTTTTTTAACCAATAAAAATACATTATTTCACAAAAGTTGAAAAGCAGTATATTAATATTTATCAGGTTTAATATTATAATAGTGTTACAATGATCATTGTGCCACTATTTTTGCTTGAATTCGAGTAAAACATTATTATATAAAAACGGCATATTCGCTTGTTGGTTGCTAACTTCGGACGGGACAGTGGCGACATCTGGTAGAAGACGGAAGAGCGAGCACGCCCCACGTTGGGCGCCATTGTAACTATTTTTCTTAATCTTTTAGCAAATTAATAGTCAATCTACTTCCCAGCGACATCCATGTGCGCAGTGAAAATATAAGGGACATGTGAATGAAAACATTAGTTTAACTTTTAACATTTATTGAAATCAAACAGTTTGTAGAGCATGAGACAATCGTCTATTTAAGGATTAAAGTTTTAACGAAACTCAGGACATGGTCCAGGGTTCCTTGAAGAGGAAGCTCCTGGGATTATGAAATATATGTCACTTTTAAAAGTACTAGGAACCAGCGATATGTGAAACATTATAATCTCAACAAAACTAACCTTTCAAACAGTATGTTGGGCGCCTAGGTCAGTCTCAAAGACATGACCATTAAAAAACATAAACTCCTATTTAAACCAGTGTAAAGGAAACTAACGCCAAACCACGATGTCCGCATGCCAGTCGGAGACCAGACCCTCCTTCCTTCACCAGTAAAATCCGTGGAGTGCTCGCTCTTCCGTCTTCTACCAGATGTCGCCACTGTCCCGTCCGAAGTTAGCAACCAACACGCTCATAGAGTAAGGTGTTTTGTGTAGTCAACATACAAATAAACGGGGTAACAAGTTAAACTGTTACAAGGTCACAACAACATTTTTTAAAATTGTGCCTTTTTATCGAAGATAGAGTAGATATCTAGGAACATTTCTGCATACTTAACTCAAAAATGCATTTTTTTGACTTGTGCCGCTGTTATCCCTCGGGTGCGATGGATGGTTTGCAAAATGTCATTCTCAAATTGTGACATTTTTGACAGTTTCGTAAGAGTTTTTGTAATGATTAAAAAACTATTCAGATGTATTATTGTCATGTGGTTGTAATAATCCAGAAACACAACGGAGACATAACGATTTCCATGAGATCTGTGTAAGTTGTTTCGAAAACCTGACAAATATACTTTAAGAGGAACGTATGCGTGGCCTGTTTCATACAAAATTTAGTTCCGGATTAACGGCTAAAATATCAAACTAATTGTTTTCAATTTTTTTTTAAATGACAGGTTAGCTATATAAAAAGTACGGATATGAATCCAATTTTCGATTTTTGTTTTAAATTATAAAATATACGCTTCAAAAGATGACAATTTATCGATGAATTTAGGAGGCTACTTTGGAATTTTTTTCTGACCAAATGGATGCTATTTTTGAAAAATCCTTTCATATCCTGCCTCAGGAATATGATGAAGTATACGATAAAATTTTAGTTTGCACTGAAAACAGTTATATTTGCGTCAAAAACCGGATCTAGTTACGCGCAAATTTATCGTAAAATTACCTAGGTTTTTTGATGTCATCTCATTCACTCTTTTGCTAGTCACGCGGAAGCGAAACGTGCGCGGGCCGGGGGGAGAGGTAATAGAATCGTGTATCTGTGTGTGTGTTGTCAGACAACGCAGGTGCATGTTCGTTGTTTTTTTTATCATTTTAGATCTGTTTACCGAAAACTGGAGAATGCATTCAATAATGCCAATATACTTGTGTTTACTAGGTAGTAGGTAGGTAGTAAGAAACACTATTTTGGCAGTTCATCTTTTATTTTTAAAATATTTTCTACGATACAAGGATACCTAACTAGGTATAGATATGTATGGCAGTAAGGCATGGAAACTGGCAGACGAAGGATGAAGTAGACTGAATGCGAGGCGGGTATGGATACCGCCGCCCCGGGAACCATTTATTGGATAACAAACACCTCTACCAAGTGGTTCACTACGTTTGGTGACTTAGCAGGGGTGCCCGGATTCATGGGGTGAGGTTTGTCCGGGTATTAACGGTGGATGCGTCTGCCCACCAGCTGCATGACAGGCTCGGATCGGGAGAGAACGATTGAGGGAGTCTCTTTGACTTCAGCTGTAGGTACTCTCTCAAAACATCGCCTTGCACCGCAGCGGGAGGGATTGATTCATACGCCCGGGACATTCCTGGACACACTGACCCCCAGATTCCTTCCCACCCCTAATACCCTTCTCTTTCCCAGAACTTCATCTCCTTCCTTTCCTAAAAAGACCCCTTTTTCCTCAGGGCTTCCTGTGTAGAGCTAACTAACTAACTAACCATCACGCCGTTTCCCCGCAGGGGTAGGCAGAGAGGACGGACCGCCAAACAACTCGATCTTGGCACACACTCCTTGCTTCGTTCACATTCATACATCGTCTCATACGTGCTCTTCTGTTATTTTGACTCTTGACATCGCCCGACTCAAGTATCTGTGTAGAGCTAACGTTAAAAAAAACTGTACAAAAAGATCCCTCAGGCGTATGCAAGGAAAACCAACATACCTCCGAGACACCGATTTTGGAACCTTACAGTATAATTGAATGTGAAGTTACACATATTATTTGACTTTCAAATCTGACATATCAATAGACGCATCCGCCGCCAAGACCCGGACAAACTTCACCCCGTGAATCCAGGCACCCCTGCTAAGTCACCAAACGTAGCGAACAAATGGTTCCCGGGGCGGCGGTACCCTTACCCGCCTCCCAAATTGTTGAATGTGGTGAGACTATGGCATCCTCAATTTTGGTATGTTGTGAGGCTGAAATTGGTGAGGAGGGGAAGGATATGGGGTAAAGGAAGGTGGGGAAGCACCCGGACATTCAGATCTAGTCACTAAACACAGTTAAAGCCATTTCAATTCTGGATGGTGGTCTTACACCAGAGTCCTACTGAGAGTTATTTACATTCTGGAAAGTGCCGCAAATATACCATATATTATTTTTAAATGATTGAATTGTGAAAAAACACAAATCAATCAAATATAATTTACCTACTTGCCCACTCCGGGATTTTTACCTGTCACCTCCTGATCGCTAGTCGAGAGAGAGTCTTACCCTTCGACCACGGAAGTCATCATTAATTTTTTTTTGTTTTCATGAAAGTGCCTAAATATGTCGATTAGATGGTTCCATGCCAACTGAGAATAAATTCAACTCAACACCTCCTTGAAAAGTCAAAAAGCTATGAAAAAAATAATTTTAAATTAGCCGATAACCCTAACCTAATGTAACCTATTTTATATTTATAAATATTTTATCACTCTAAATGACTTATCTGAGATGGTTCTGAGTTGGTCTCATTCCAAGTTGTCCGGTCACCGATTTTATTTTGTATGCGAATGTTAGGCCGGGTTGTTTAATCGTACCTCCAAATTAATATTTGACAAAACTTCACATTTTGAACTCTGTTCTAACATGTAAACATCAAATCGGGGTAAAATTCTATATTGTTTTCTTTTGTTATAATTATAATTGTTTTCAATGATTCAATCAAGATAAAAATATCACAACATCGTTGAATATAAATTTCAGTATATTGTGAAACAATCAAACCTAACCGAAGAATTATTGTAAAATTGTAAATTTTGTTGACACCCAGCGTTTGTACTATAAACAAACTAACACTACTACAGAATATGTCCAGAGACCTCCGCATGTGTGTCCCTCGTCCGCTAATGCTAAGGTACTAAACGAAAGGGACCGTTCACCGGCTTCCTGCAAATATTCAAGCGTAATATTACATATATTTTCTGCTTTGTTCACTACATAATTATTTAATTTTTATGTTCGCTCGCGATGTGCGACAATACGTATTACGATTTCCCCCTTCACTACCGCCTCTCGTACGCCCCTTTCCTGTACTTTACTAGAGCAGGACACACGACAATTATACCTATCATTATGCTTTTTTGGATAGTCAATCTTCGCCCGCGTGAACAGACCTCTTAAGGGTTAACGCAAAAAAGGTTGGGGGGGTTATTCTAAAAATTTAATCGAGTCTTTAAATTTTTTGAAAACCGCCGAATTAAGTAATGCAACTTGAACCTTAATATATTAATTTTGCGATCAGTTCTTTGAAGCCTAATTACACTAGCAAGGAAAAGTAATCGGAGCCAACTAAAATAGTGGAGTTCCTAGTATTAATATTACGAATATACAATTTATGAGAAATACAAATGAGCTGCCAAAGTTTAAAAAAAAAATACCAAGTCACTGTTAATTATGTGCTACTTACCGGAAAAATCTATGCCGATGTCTTCGCTTTATAATATGAACTACACTCTTCGTGACATGTGTGGATTTCCAGAGAAAACACCAGAAAATTGGCAACTTACCTATTTTTTTTTGTTTCCCGGTTCTTTGACCAGCCTCACCATTTTTTAAATTAAAACGCTCCTCATACAAACATTCAATTCAGGAATTATAACCTCAAAAATATTTATAATTAGCGAGTTCCCGGCGAGCGTTGCAATGCCACTTATTAAAGACATTGTTTCTCCCTGCGTGACCTTTCCCACTCGTCCCGTTCCCCTTTCCCCTTTCCCTCCCATGTACCCTTCCCCTCACGCGTTTCCCCTTTACCTTCCCCGCCTTACCTCTCCCCTTTCTCATTCCCGTTCCGCCCCTTCCCGTGTTCCATATATTCAGTCCCGGTACATTCAGTTTTCAAAGAGCTCGCGTGCCACCTATTGCAATTTTTTTATACAAATTTTAATTTTTCACATGTTACAAACATTCATTTTGTTTTAAGAACAATAATCAAATTTGGTACCTAACATAGGTACTTATTTAAAAATATTTATAATTCTTGATTAGATTCAAAGTATTCGATTTTGCTTAGTTATCAAAGGTGAGTACTTCAATTAAATTCATTAATTTAAAGAGTTTATAAAAAATTGAATTTTGATTAAATAATCGATGGTTTGCAAAATGTCATTCTCAGATTATGACATTTTTGACAGTTTCGCAAGAGTTTTTATAATGATTAAAAAACTTTTCAGACGTAATGTGGTTGTAATAATCTAAAGACCTTCGCGAGGGTGGAAAGAAGATATTTTGAAATTTTGTTAAAAAATTAATTTTTAAAGTTTCAAACATTTCCTATGCTTAATATAGCAATGCATAAACAACAAACATGCTAGCAAGTTTGCATTGCTTGCTTGCTTTGTTTGCAAGTAAACATACATTTATTTTTATATACAGGTGTCCGCGGATAAGCGCATTAACTTAGGGAGGTGATTCTACATTTTGGTAGTAGTAAAAAAGATTAATAACTTTTTCTGAAATTCCAACTTTTAGGGGTACTTTTTTGGTAAAAGATAAAAAAGTTAAATTATAGTAGAATCCGTTTATTACGACTCCGCCTATATTGACCAACCGCTTAATATGACGTAATTACACAGCGAAGTTTGGTTTTCATATAAAATTCTTACCAACAAAGTCGAATATAGTGACTTCGCTTATAGTGACACGTCGCTTATTATGACCCATTTTTAATAAATTTTGTCCTAATTTCATGGAAAATTATGTCGGTATAGTGACCACGCGATTCCTAACACCTTCGGCAGTATTCGAGAGGGTCACGTGTCGATGCTGACGACGATGTTAATATGCTGTGTTTCTCTCGACACGAGTCTTAATAATATGGTATTTTCTCACGTAACGATATGCTGTGTTTCTCTCTATTAAAATAAATACATAAATTTATACCTAACAAAAACAGGTTATTTTCTACAAAATGCTTTGTATGACGTCCGCTTAGTATGACGTGTTTGTCATTTCCCATCGATGTCATTATAAACGGATTCCACTGTAGATGCATTACCAAACTAATTTCATTTTAGAGGTCGTAATAAAATCTTCGTAATATTATTATGATGAACGAAAGGGGCTTGTAATAAAATGATTATCGTGTGATTAGTCTTAGTCCTAAACGGAGTAACTAACTAATAAAAACTTAATGATGAAAATGGCAGTCAGGCGTGAAATTGGTAAAACAAATGTCGAAAGACGATAAAGGCAGCAGGAATAAAACCGCTAACGTGTAGTATTGTTTGTGGATGGTAAAATTAGTTACTTGTGACATGACTTGTGAGCTTATAACGATGTTTATTTAAATCTCCGTCTTCTCGTTTCTCTTATGGTGGAAAGGTAAACACAGAACACTGGCAGGGTTATAGTTTGGAACGCTGTAAATTCTGGGTCAGGGAGATCGTAAAAGTCTTCGACCCGTCATGTGGTAGAATTTTTTTCTCGAGTCATTTTACTTATCGATTAGCTGTACGATTTGTGCTAAAGTCACGCGACTCTGTCGTCCGTAGAGCCCCTTTCCCATCCTGCCCCGGTACTTCTTTCCACCCCGGGTTCCCCTAATACACAATTCAAAATGAAATTAGCGGCTTTTTTTTCAATTACTTTAAATCTTTAAATACTCCAAATCACTATTAGATGACATAGCACTCACTATCTTTCACGAACCCGTTAACAAAGAAAGTAAAAGAAAAATTGTATTCAATAAAATTACAGAAAAAAATGTGGTTTGCTTACCTGTAGATTTACACGACTTTCAAAAGGGGCCCCCAATCTCGGTATGCCAATGGGCCCCTTCGCAGCAAGACAGCCCTGTTCCGAACCCCGAGCAACGTCAGCTCGTATATAAATATTTTTAGATTATTCTGACTAGGTAGGTACTTCCTTGATCCTTCCTGTAAGCTCTACAAAAATTTTAAGCATCCCAGCTGCTTTTAAGTACCTATGCATACATACCTTTGACGTAAAATAAACAATCACAGTAGGTACTGAAACGCGAAATCGCTGCACTTTCATTAATTACAAGTAATGGTTATGTATATTTTTTAACTTAACTACTTACGTGACGTATTATGTCTATTGGATGAGACATTTTCCTTTAGTAATATTAATTATCAGCTAAGTAAGATGGTTCGAGGATGTGCTTTGTATCACACGCTGTCTGTCTGCCAATCTGTCTGCGAGATTTCATATTTTCTAAAAATACTGTAATTTTTTTTCTTCGTGGAAAATTCTGGACATAGTTCCTAGTTCATGAAAAAAATTCGACGGTGGACACACACACACACACACACACACACACACACACACACACACACACACACACACACACACACACACACACACACACACACACACACACACACACACACACACACACACACACACACACACACACACACACACACACACACACACACACGCGCGCGCATGCACACATGCACACACACAAATAATTTATATTATTATTATTATTTTTTTTTTTACAGTTAATACCGCACAAGAGTCCCCAACTGCTCCCGTCTGGAGCCAGTGAGACTATGGCATCCCCAATCGGGGTATGTTGTGAGGCTGAAGGTAGTGGGGAGGGGAAGGAGATAGGAAAGAGGAAGGTGGGGAAGTACCTGGCTATTCAGATCTGGTCACTAAACACGGCTAAAGCCATTTCAAGCAACGTTTCAATTCTGAATGGTGGTCTTACACCAGGGCGATACTGATAGTATCTTCCACTCTGGAACGTGCCGCAAATATACTTTATATTATTTTAAATGAATAAACTGTGAAATAACACAAATTAATCAAATAAAATTTATTTGCGCACGCCGGGTTCGAACCCGCGACCTTCGGATTGTGAGTCGAGAGTCAATTATTATTATTGACTGAGGGTAGCGATTTATGTTGTTAACTCGACCGTTGTGCATTTCGTCTGTCTACAAATTTGGTTGTGCGTTCCTTTTCAAGATGGTGGGCGTTTTAATGGTTCAGTAAAGATTTTTTTTCAAGTGTGAAATCGTCTTCTTATTTGAACTTTCTTTTTTGTTAATTATTATAATTTGGATAACCAACACGCCGGCCAGGTCACAACAAGTGATTCGCTACGTTTGGTGACTTAGCAGGGGTGCCCTGGTTCATGGGATGAGGTTTGTCTAGGTCTTGGCGGCGGGTGCGTCTGCCGGTGGGCATAGACCGAGCGGATCGGAGAGACTGGTTGAGGGAGATCTTTTGACCTCTCCAGCCGGACTTTCGATACATCACCTTGCACCGCAGTTATAGGGATGGATTCATGGGTCTGTCACTTCTGGACACATTGACCCCAGATTCCTTACCCACCCTTCATACCCTTTTCCTTCCCAGAACTTCATCTCCTTCCTTTCCCTAAAAAAACCCTTCACACAGCATCCCCAAATATGACATAGGTTCCGAGGGAATTTTTTTCCTCAGGGCTTCCTATGTGGGGCTAATTAAAAAAAATGGTACCTACCTATGCCTGAAGAAAGTTTAAAAAAGGAATTGTGACGTTTAAAATAAAAAATAAATAAAATAATGACGTTTCTTTGGATATAAGTATTGTATAAAACCTTATTTTTATATTTAGTTGCATAAAGTAAAATGGTTAATATAGCTAAAAGTTATACAGAACAGAGCTATGAGATGTTTACTGGGGAAAGGCAAATATGCAAGGGTTAATGAAATGAGAGAAGAGCTAATTGGATTCCAACAATAATAAAAAATTAATAATAAAAAATAAATTGCTGTTTAATGTATTAATTTTTGTGCACAAAGTAATGAAAAACCAAATTCCTAAATACATTAAGGTTATTTTATTAGAAATAAAACTATTATCTTATAAATATTAAAAATTTTAATATGAAAAAAAAAGTTTAAAAAATGGCTCACCTTACGTTTTTTCTATCTAAAATTGCTGACAAAAAAATATAAGAACACACACATATTTTAATAAGCAAATGCATTATTGTTATTATCAATCACCTCTTGTTTTTTTGGCGTTTCATAAAAAAAATTGTGAATTAAAAATTATAGAAATTTTATACAATCTTCTAAAATTGTTATCGAAAACTTTGGTTTTACATAGGTAGACATTTAAAATTTTATATGGTTAAACTCTATATTTGAATATAAAGCGTGAGTTTTCTCTTTCTAACACCGTTTATATCCTATTTCTTACCATGACAGGGAGAAACAACGATTTATATTGGACCTATGCGAGCTGGGACAAATTTGGTCTTCTGTAATTAAATGGGATGTTGGAAAAAAAGATTATATCTAACATAAAAAGCGAAATAATTATATATATTTTTTTACGAAACATTTCGATAAAAATATAACGTACTATTTTTCCGTCAATTTATTATTACTAAGAAAATTTGGCGGTAAATAGGTTATTACCTTTTGTTTTTCAGAGGTTCCCGATTTCATTTTCCGTTTTCTTTGAACCACTTTGAACGGTCAAAATATTGTGAGTTAAACATATTATTAGTTTCTTGAGATGGTTTTAGCCGTGTTTGGTGACCGATTTGAATAGCCAGTCACTTATCAACCTCCCTTCCCCATCTCCTACCCCTCCCCACTACCTCCATACTTGTTCACTGGCTACCATTCAGAATCGAAACGTTGGCGATGGATACCATAAAAAGTTTAAACCAAGTTTGGTGACCAGCCAGACATTTCCCAATCTTTCTCTTTCCCATTTCCCTTCTCTTCTTCACTCCATTTACCCTCACTACATTCTCCCATTGATTCAGGACAGCTGGAACAGTTGGAACTCTCTTTTAAAGAATGTGCTGGTGAGTATTCGCGAATATTTTTTATAGCTGTATTTCTTTCTCCCTATTTGCTACGCAGTATCCATGTGGTAAGTTACATTCGGCGAGTCGTCAACAGCACAGAACCGCAAAACTGCGTAGAATCTATTATTATTTATTACTTTATTACTGTGAAATTCTTTCAGGCAAGTGGTTTGCTCGAGGACGCCCGGTTTAGAATTATCGCAACGTGCTATCGCGCACATTCCTTTATTTACCTAGAATTTAATAAATATTCGAGAAAATAGCTCACTGTTCGGCTTTCGTTAGTTTAAAAATTATGCTTGAATGTTCAGATCGTAGGTATTGTTTAGTTCTCACTGGATTATGTTAGAGCGTTTTCATGATTATTGTATTGTACGGGTGCGGCAGCATAACTTCCTTTTTTAAAATGCGTGTCATTTAGTCGGTCGATGTCGTGGCGGAGCGCTAGTGTTCTTGATCGAGAGGCGGAACTATAAAGTTTTGTCTCGACACGACGTGCGCCTAGGATTTTAAAAAAGGAAGTTTTGCTGCCGCACCCTACAGATGTTGGCAACTTTTCCCAAATTAGATTTAGACAGTAATTTTCCTCTTATTTTGAACGTCAATCGTGCAACATTTCGTCACGAAGTAGTTTCAAAATTCTGCTTTAAGAGGAACATATGCGCGGTCCATTTTGGCCCGTTTCATACAAATCTTAATTCTTGATTTGAGATCAAAATACCCAACCAAAATGAAAAAATATTTTTGTAATCAAAGGTGTATTAAATATCTAGTACGGATGTGAGCTACTTTATATATTTTCGCTTTAAATTATAAGATATAGGCCATTAAAGATTTTAGTGTTTCATGATTTTTAGAGGCAACTTGGGCAATTATTTGTGAGTAAATGAAAAATATTAAAAAAATAATTTTACTATGTTTATTTTACAAATGAAATGAAAAATAAAATAAAACATTGTTAAAAATACATTTTTTGGGTAGTAATTTTAATGTATAAACGAAAAAAAATTGTTCTGCCTTAAATAAGTAATTTGTATTTTACCTATCAAAATGATTTTTTTCTTAATTTTTATATTTTATTTTTAATTGCATTTGTAAATAAACATGGTTAAATTATTTTTTTAATATTTTTCATTTACTCACAAATAATTTCCCAAGTTGCCTCTAAAATCATGAAACACTAAAATCTTTAATGGCCTATATCTTATAATTTAAAGCGAAAATATATAAAGTAGCTCCACATCCTTAGGTACTAGATATTTGATATACCCTATGATTTCAAAAATAATTTTTCAGTTTGGTTGGGTATTTTGATCTCAAATCTAAATTTAAGATTTGTATGAAACTGGCTGAAGAGGGCTGCGCGTACGTTCCTCTTTAGGTCGAAGTAAAATTGTATTAAATGTTATTTAAACTTTTTTCTTACGCTTGTATTTAACTGTGACATGCATCTTTTGGTAAAGGTATATTTAAACCGTTAATAATAAATACATTTTACTGTTGTTAATTGAGAATACACAGACATTTCTTGACTTCAAAGATCACCTTCGTTTCTCCTTGATTTTATTAATCTTATTTGGAACTACTCGAACGTAATACCTACGTAAGTTTTTCCATTTTTGATGATTCGCCAAAAAGCAGATTCGATGTTTAGATTTATACCAAACCGAATATTAAATAATATTATGATTATGTGAAACTCTGCAATTTCGTGCCAGAATGTGACGGCATTCAGTTTGATGTGCGCATATTTCTTGATGTATTATTCCGCCTCATTATTTATTGGTTGAAGTTATAAATAATTTACCGAGAGGCCACTTTTCCCAACATGCATATTGTATCTTAGGAGAGAACCGTCCAAATATAATTTTAACGCCAATTGCAGCACAACATTGATAACAATGCTCTTGAGACATTAATACAAATTAAAGACTTAGGCATCACTTTTCAATCAAATCTTTTAACTGAAATCTGTAATAAGGGCTTAAAAATGTTGGGATTTATAACTAGGCTAACTAGAAATTTTAACAATATAAAGTGTATTAAACTGTTACATTTTGCTTACGTTAGAAGTCAGCTGGAGTACAATTATCCCGTCTGGAATCCACATTATAATACTCATATACAAGCTGTTGAAAGAATACAAAACAAAAATTTTCTAAATTTTAAAATGGGTATTCCAGCAATTATGTTGAACTATAACACTCTGTTAAATGATATGAATATGCTCAAATTGTCAGACAGAAGAATTTTCACTGACTTGGTATTTTTATTTAAAATTCGAAATGATTTAATTCATAGTCCGGTATTGCTTGAACTGATAAGCTTCTGGATACCACAACGTAATACCAGAAGTCAGGATTTATTTCAGTGCAGAAATTCTGGAACTAACTACCATATCTATTCCTCTTTGCCCAGAATACTTAATGGATGGAAATAATCATATCTTAATCAGTGGGCATCTTCAATTTATCTTTAAACAAATATAAAATATTGTTACTGAGGCAATTCAATTATGTACAATAAATACTGTGTATTTCTTATTATTCATGTGTAAAAGCCCCCAAAACGGGCTTTAATAAGTACATAAATAAATAGATGCTTCACATTTTCGTTACAACTTATTATTTTACCAGTATATGTTAGCCCAGTGCCTTTTTAGCTCAGTCCGTCCAAAGGCTTTGTTAGATCGAAAAGTTCAAAATTAATTGTTCACATTTAAAAGGAAATTGACTATAGTAATTACTGCAGAGATTGATATTTAGAAATAAGTACACATTACCTACACAAATTAGAGGTCGCGCAATAATACTGGCACCTTAGTAGTGTGTTGTGCAGAAGTTCTCAAACTTTTTTACCCCGTAGAACCACTTGCCACTTTTTTAAGTAAAAACTTCTTTAGCACCGTTGTGATTTGAAAAACGATGAAACGAAAAAGCGACACTGTTGTAAACTTGAAAGTTATTGACATCTGATAAGCGTTTAAACAAAAGAAACACGCACATCCAAAATAAGGAAAATAATTAATTCCATTAAGTAATCATTAATTGACTTATTTCGGTACCTACATACTATATGGTGTCCGGTATTTGTTATAAATATTTTATTACTAATAACATATTTATAAAAAGGGTAGGGGCGATTTCTTTAACAAATCTGTTGTCTACAAATTAATTTGTAACGATTGTGACTTAACGAGCCTGACATCACACGCTTTTCAATTTTACATAAAAATACACGGAGATACAGGAAACTTCCCGTCATCTGGTAAGCTTAATAACTTATTAGTCTTATTAGTATAAAAAGCTGGTTGGATAGTATTTTGGGTTAAAAATCCTATTTTATTCCATTTCTTTACATTGTCAACTTTGTGTAGATGATAAGCTTAAGATCTAACATTTTTTTTATTTTTTGTTGTGCATCAATTTTAAACTATAGCCTTAATTTATTTATTTATTTACACTGTTTTTTTTACAGATGTTCTCAGAACAATCCAATTATAAAACCTAGGTTAACAATTACATAAATTTAATCAGACAACTTATAAATTTGTAAACATAGAAATTCTTTCCAAATGTAGATTAAAATAACAAAACAATTAGAAATAGAAAATGATAAAAATACAAAGTTCACTCAAAAGACAAATAATACAAAGAGAGGCAAGAGACACAAGAGACATAATTAGAGATTTAAATGATTCATAATATAATTAGCACAACATATTTTCTGCATCCATTTTATCGACGAAAATATCTACTTCAAGGTCTACTATTCGTATTTCGACCGATTTCTTACATATCTCCCTTAAACATTTGAAGTTTTTAAGCTCTTAAAAAAATATATGTTATTTTTGAAGATGATATCTAGATACGTTCCACGCCGAAACGCAAATTATATGAAATTCCCTCGATAGAAAAAAATCGCAAAGTATGCTCCGAAAATTATTTTAAACAAGTCTATTTCTTTTATTTTACAAGTTATATTTGTGAAAAAAATCACAATGATTCTTTAAATAATACTAAATATACGTTCCACGAGATTTTTGCTCTATTTTAAACGAGTCGTGTTTTATTAAGCTTTTTCGCAATTTTCGCTGCTATTCTACGACTCAACATATTAGCGCGCTCTGTCCAACACTCGTAATTACATATCTCTCCATCTTCTTCTTTTTCAGCGCCGTGCGTTTCAAGAGTGCGGCCTTCAGCACGTTCTATCTCTACATCTCTATTTCTCTACATATTATAAATTAAAGTCCTCCGCCGCGTCTGTCCGTCAGTTCGCGATAAACTCAAAAATTACTGAACGGATTTTCTTGCGGTTTTCACCAAGATAAAGTGATTCATGAGGAAGGTTTAGATATATAGTTTGTCAGGGTTTGGTGTAAATTGGTTGAAATATATAATTAAAGGAGAATGTCTGTGTGTGGTGGACGAGCGGGCTGGCAAGCGGGCGGTGTGGATTTGATTTGTAAGCAAATTGACAGATGGCGGTGTGAGTTTGTTTAAAAGGTTGAAAAACCAGTAACTAGATTGCGTTGTGTTTCGTTAGCCACGGCATCACGTGGCCGGGTCAGCTAGTCTTATTTTATATAGTCGGCACATTTGGGTCAAAGGGTTAAAATAGGCGAAATTATTTTTAAATGTATTCGGGTGAAACATGTTATGGCGTCTTAAACAATAGGAATTGGGAACATTTATTTGAATATTGCCAAGACATAATGTAGTATCAAGATAACATATTAGATCAGGCAATTAGGGTCTAATTTTAGGTGTGTTAATTTTGAAGTTATCAAGGATTATTTTATTGCAATTAGTTTAATGATTACGTTAAAATGATTTAAAGACAATGGAACATTAACTAATCCACTAAGCATGGTATAAAAAAAAGTTTCTCGACAGGTTTTTTAAATAATTTATTTATTAAATAATGTTTCAACCCTCCTCCCAGCACCTCCCAAATTGACGAAGCCGCGGTGTAGTAAAAAGAAAATAAAGCGAAGGTAAACTACCTCCCGCTCACAGCAGAGAGCGTTTGCTTGTGGCGTATGGCGTGCGGGTATTAAAAATTTACATGGGAAAATAACGGTGTACAACACCACAACACTGAAAACAAAACTTTTAATAATTAAATTGATTTATGTAAGTAATATATTGATTCTGAAATTTCTTCGTAGGTAAACTGAAGGAAAACTTAAAAGTTAATAACATTTTTATAAAAAGGATAGGGGCGATTTCTTTAACAAATCTGTTGCCTACAAATTAATTTGTAACGATTGTGACTTTTTTATATATGACTTCTAGAAATTTTAATATTAGAGTTAAAGAGTGCTGAATTTGCCCACCTCATTTTTGAAACAAATTATTCTTTTGAAATAAATAAAGAGTTAATTTTTTTGTTGGTTTTACAATTGGTTTTACAATTAGATAACTGAGAAATTAGAAAAAGTATTAAAAGCCAATTAAGTATTATTAATAACCAAATATTTTTTCAAAATAGACATTCTCAAATTTATTTTCCCCACATTTATATTGTAATATTTTTTTGGTATTTAGATAGCTTAGTTGTTCATTGATTATTTTGTGTTAATTTATAAAAAGTTTTTTAATATAATAAACCTATTATAAAATTATTTTTAATTTTTGTTTTAAAGAATTGTTTTTTATGATACCTTTAACCAATTAAACGCCACTCTTCGGATTTTTTGTGCCTATAGGTAAATATTATTTAGTAATTAATATGTCTACATTTGTTTTATCTTGACATCTTGGCTTGACCAACATTTCGACAAACGATGATAATTTTGATTAAATACGTGGTTTATAGTGTCTATATATATACAAAGTGATTGATTTTTATATAATTTAATTTATTTTTTCATTAAAAATCGTTTGTGTGTAGATACCTACCTACTTACCTAGGTAAGAGTATGAAATAATTTTGTAAATACGACGCAGTGTGATTCCAATTTGTATTAAAAAATAATTCGCGTTTTCTAACGTTTTGAATCCATGTATATTGATTTGGACAATAGACTGACAGACAGACAGACGGACTCGACTCGAAATAGTATTCAATCGATACCCTGTCCTCATGTTTTTCCTGCATTTCTGTGAGTACAAAACATTCTACATGTGACCAGAATATGTGTGCTTCTACATTGTGGTTCCTAAGAAATAAAACGTGGCGCAGCTCCTGACAACTAGGGGAAAGTGATAATTCATTTGCGTCTTGAAAAGGGTTAAATCATGTGGAATTTCTTTGAAAATTTCAAAAGAATGATTAAGATCTGCCGATGAAGTGTCTCTAACTGGACGGTTAAGTGGGTGGTTGTAGATTTTACATCCATCGAATGTTGAGAATACACGTCCCAGGGAGTGCCGGAAGAGGCCGACTGCGTTCATCGCCCCCTCTCCCCCCACCGCCTCCCATCACACGCGGTGATAACTATTTCAGACTGCCCAGTTACGTAGGTGTTGTCGTGTTTCATAGCAGCAACAGACTTTAGTGTGCTTTAGTCGGACTAGGACATTGAGTGAAACAGGCACTCTGTCTGCCTCGGCTAGATAGGAACTAGCCATACTAGGCAGAAATATGTAATACCATATGTCCAGGAAATTTTTAATAATTCAAAGAAATCAGCTGTAGGTAACCAAAATTGACATCCAAATACCATTCTTGTGGATAAATTGAATGTTATTATCGGTCAGGAAATTAATTTATCGATAAAATAGATTACTTCCAAACAAAGGCGTGTATCTTGACAAGCTTTATTAAACGTAGATAAAACTCGTGGTAAATTAGGCAGCACGCCGAAGAAAATTTTACAAAAATAACTTTACTAAAAATTCTTCGAAGTTTGTTCGCACTTTGAAGAATTCGTCGAAAGTATGTACTATATTTAAATTCATCTAATATTTTATACATGTATGCTATTATCATTGCGCATTTTTAGATACCAGGTTCGAGGTTATTTCGAGGTCAACCATTCGACTGCCATCGCTTTGCGTTTGCTAACATTGTTCTGGATTTTAGCGGAAATGTAATAAATGAGACGGCAATACTGTTGATAGAAGACCACCGCAGGCTGGCTGGGAGTCAAACCCATCACCCATCATCCAGCAACCAGAGCACAGCATCTAGCAGCACCTGGCACAGGGTACCCATCACCGAACTGGTGCACACTTGCACACAAGGACGTGACGGTCTCGCCAGACGTACTATTACTATCAATATAAAAGTTCTTATTTTAATGGCTTTTGGCAACCGTACCGAGCATTGGAGTAAACAGATTCGGCGAATGTCCCGTCTCTTCAGTAACACAACCATTAAGAAATGATTCCTTGTTGCTCTGGTTCGTTTGCCTTTTGTTTTCATGGTCAGCCGATAAATCGTCGTTTTGTTGATCCTATTCGTACTCCACGCAACGCGGTGTCATTGAAAATTTTATTTTTGAAGAACATTGGTTGGAATCGTTCATCAATCGGCATAAAGTCCTCCCACGCGGCGATCATCCTAAATTTGAACCGGACAGCACTTCCGCATCTTAGGTTATTTTCAAAATGATTTTTTAAAATCGACTTAATTTAAAAATACCGGAAAATACACATTTCTTTTTTTGAGCGATGATCGTCGTCACATGTTTGACTAATACCATAGTGTTAAGGCGGATCTCTTCCGACCGTTAACTTAAACAAATGCTTTGACATTACTATAAACATTTTTTTCCGTCTCCTCCGTTTGTTGAAACATGGTTGAAAGACCGGGGCGAAGTTTGCGGTCACACACAATTTGGCTAGTGGTCTGTGGTAAGGACCTCTCCACGCGTACGCTCTGAACACTCACTTGGTGTTTGTATGAATGTTAAAATGCGTTCTCATGAAGAAGAGATGGGAGAAAACACAGATGTTTTAATAAATATTTATTTATCAGGAAAGATTTCCGACTAATATCAATGATTGAACGACCCAAAGTTACTATTTAAGAATTTC
The DNA here is from genome assembly GCA_936435175.1 of Glyphotaelius pellucidus. Taxonomy (NCBI): domain Eukaryota; kingdom Metazoa; phylum Arthropoda; class Insecta; order Trichoptera; family Limnephilidae; genus Glyphotaelius; species Glyphotaelius pellucidus. Next base: position 5,680,435 of record OW386537.1, on the reverse strand, counting down.
GAATGCGTAATTAATTACGTAGACGTCAAAAGTCGAGTTCTGATGTGAAATTTTGCGATAAGATTGTAGACGAAGTACCAAGGAGAACGCGCAGATTCAAGTTTGACCAATTCGAGTTATGGAATGTACCTCGAATTTTTATTAGGTATATGATTTTAATCGGCCAATTTCTTCCATGCCTCTGAAACCGATTTATAAATTAATAGAAATAATCATCCATTACGATAGTCTTTATTAAATTTAAAGTCATAATTATTAGGCTGCCGGGGCGCAACTCCACCACTTAAGAGTTTCTCTTAATGCAAATCATGCAATATTGCTGAAAATCTACATGCAGCCCTCTGAAAGAGTGATAAGACTGTATGTTGTTGGTCGGCCATCCTGACCACTTCCTTCAGCACTATTCCGCGAATTGATTGACCTCTCTCGCCTCGCAAGTAGGTACCTACGCACTAAGAAATTGTTTTGTTTACCAGTTTAGCTGTTGCTGTTATAATACGCATTCTTTTCAAATTGAATTTGTAACCATTTATTGGATAACCTTTGCCATAGATCACCCCAAGTGGTTCGCTAAGTGTGCCCGGCTTGAGGTTTGTCTAGGTCTTGGCGGCGAATGAATCTGCCCACCGACGGATGGCGGGCCGGATTGAGAGAGACTGGTTGAGGAAGACCTTTTGTATCCATTCGTACTTTATCCATCACCTTGCACCGCAGTTGGAGGGATGGATTCATACTACTAACCACACAACTAAAATATAAGGATACTGCTAAGGATATGGAATGTACCTCAGACTGTTCCTATCTACCTGCTAAGTATATGTAATGTAATTCAGATGGTTCCTATCTACCTGCTAAGGATATGGAATGTACCTCGGACTCTTCCTATCGACTTGTTAAAGATATGGACTATACCTCAGACTGTTCCTATCTACCTGCTAAGCATATGGAATGCGCCCCCGATCGTTCCTATCTACCCGCCAAGTATATGGAAAATACTTCAAACTGTTCCTATCTACCCGCTAAGTATATGGAATGCGCCTTCGACTGTTCCTATCTACCTGCCAAGGATATGGAAAATACTTCAAATTGTTCCTATCTACCTGCTAAGGATATGTAATGTACCCCAGACTGCTCCTATCTACCTGCTAAAGATACGGAATGTGCCTCAGACTGTTCCTATCTACCTGCTAAAGATACGGAATGTGCCTCAGACTGTTCCTATCTACCTGCTAAGGATATGGAATGTGCCTCAGACTGATCCTATCTACCTGCTAAGGATATGGAATGTACCTCAGACTGTTCCTATCTACCTGCTAAGGATATGGAATGTACCTCAGACTGTTCCTATCTACCTGCTAAGTATATGTAATGTAATTCAGATGGTTCCTATCTACCTGCTAAGGATATGGAATGTACCTCAGACTGTTCCTATCTACCTGCTAAGCATATGGAATGCGCCCCCGATTGTTCCTATCTACCCGCCAAGTATATGGAAAATACTTCAAACTGTTCCTATCTACCCGCTAAGTATATGGAATGCGCCTTCGACTGTTCCTATCTACCTGCCAAGGATATGGAAAATACTTCAAATTGTTCCTATCTACCTGCTAAGGATATGTAATGTACCCCAGACTGCTCCTATCTACCTGCTAAAGATACGGAATGTGCCTCAGACTGTTCCTATCTACCTGCTAAAGATACGGAATGTGCCTCAGACTGTTCCTATCTACCTGCTAAGGATATGGAATGTGCCTCAGACTGATCCTATCTACCTGCTAAGGATATGGAATGTACCTCAGACTGTTCCTATCTACCTGCTAAAGATATGGAATGTACCTCAAATTGTTCCTATCTACCTAGCTATTATTTTTTTAATTACTTTTATAATTGTTGGGATTTCAAAAAAGCATTATGCCACACCTCATGCAAACAATACTGTTATTAGTTATTAGGAAATGCTTCCGTAATAATGCGTGCGGCGTAGATAAAAAATTTAAAGACAAAATACTAACCTTTCAAACGTCCTTCAAATTATTTTTATCGTAATTATTCTGTTATTGAGGAAGAAAGATTATGTCCAAAAATATCTCTAATCATCTACGCCAACAACTGCTTACGTAAAGTGTCTACATAACAATATTGCTCTATAACAAACTGTTAATCAAAAACAATCATACTGCGCATGTGTGAGAAAATCATTACGTTTTGTTTATTGTTAGTTGCAGTACGTTGCCAATAATATTTATAGAATTTTGACCCCGCGACTTTGAATAAGGTTTCTGTTTCTGACCTCTGACCTCTGACCCCTGGCTTTTAAAAGGGTTATCGACTAACCCTGGCCTCTGGCTACTACAAAATGAGGACATAGAAAAAATGTGTAGATATATTCAATTTAATCATTACCATCTGGCACCTGTCCAAGTTTGTTAAAGGCACAAAACATACCACAGCCCACAGTCATCTTACTATAAAAAATCATATTCTTATGCTAAGCACCGGTTGTTTTACAGAATTTGAACGATTAATCAATTTTCAAAGTTAATCTTCAAATTGTGTGACAGTTTTATTCAAGTTCTATTACTATCTCAGTGCTTTTAAACAACCGAATCAAAATTAAACATCTTTCACAGAAATTTGACGATTGTGCAAATCCTGTTAAACATCCCTTCACATATCATTTTCGGAGGGAACAATAAGTTTTCCTCATGATCTCCTATACGGAGTTAATAATATATCAAAGAAATCTTTTTTTCTATTACAGAATTATACGTGGGAACAGAATATCTTAATAAATTTACCAGAAAATATAAGATTTTATAACTTAAGAGGAACGTATGCGCGGCCCATTTCGGCCAGTTTCATACAAATCTTAAATTTGGATTTGAGATCAAAATACCCAACCAAACTGAATTTTTGTAATCAAAAGGTATATCAAATATTATCTAAAACGGATGTGAGCTATTTTATTTATTTTTGCTTTAAATTATAAGATTTAGGCCATTAAAGATTTTAATGCTTCATGATTTTAAAGGCAACTTGGGCAATTATTTGTGAGAAAATGAAAAACATTAAAAAAATAATTTTACTAAGTGTATTTTACAAATACAACGAAAAATAAAATAAAACATTGTTAAAAATGCGAGAGGTGTTAAGGGTAAAAAGCTGGTCTGCCGGTGCGCCTCTTGGCAGGTTGAGCGCAGTCATAGAAAAAGTGAGCAGGTCGGAAAATGTAAATAGGTTTATATGTCAGATGTTGACTGAGATAATTTAATTTGACATTTTCTGGATGTAGATCAATTTTACTGGACCATCATTTTTTGGAAGAGACTATCTAGGTCATTTCCATTAACTTTTAATTTCAAAGCAGGAGAAACACTCAGATTCTCGTTTAATATTCATTCCAGGTACCTTTATTATTCGGACAAAATAATGAAATTATTCTGAGTATTTAGAATGAAAATTGGTGAGTGGAATTCTGAACTAGCTGAGGATTCATCGGGAACAGACAGATTGTTCCTGGTAAATTAGCTAGATGTTATATTTAGAAGAGTTCGGGAATATGAGCAGGTAGTTTAACACTGCAAAAGTGAAATCATCGGATGCTATTATTAAAGAGAAGCACCGAAGAATATGAACCTACGTGAGATCTGAGAACTGAACACTGACAGCTGACAGGTGTGACATAGTTTGCAACTTTCGACTCAAACTAAAAAAATAATAATTTTCGAACTAGGGCAAAATACGACGTAATTATAAAAATAGCTATTGCTTTCATCTTCTTTTGATGTTCTTCCTTCAACTCTCCAGAACTGCATTTGTGTCAGTTTCACAGGTTTTGAAGCCAGGAGGAGTAGTTTCTATCTCTTCAATGTGTTCTATCAAACTTCCTTGAATTGTCATTTGTGAAGTCGTGCATTTGTCGAATCATTAATGTGGGAATAAGATTTTTTACATTAGCTTCGTACAGGAGGCCCTGAGGAAAATACTACCCCTCGGGGCCTATGTCATCTTTGGGGATGCTGTGTGGAGGGTCTTTTGAGGGAAGGAAGGAGGGAGATTAATTCAGATTAATAGGAAGGAGATTAATTCCTGGAAAGGGAAATGTATGAGGGGTTAGTAGGAATTTGGGGACTGGGCCTCCAGGAGTGACGGAAGTATGATTCTATCCCTCGCTGAGAGTGCTGCTGGAGAGGTCAAAAGGTCTCCCTCAACCAGTCTCCCCCGATCCGACCTGCCACGCAGTTGGTGGGCAGACGCACTTGAAGTTACCTATGGCAGTGGTGTTGGTAATCCAATAAATAGTTACCGTGGCGGCGGTACCCATACCCGCCTACCAAACTGGGAATAAGATATTGAAGCTTTGCTTTGTTTAAATGTTTTATTGTTCATTCGATGAAGAACCTTTAAACTATGTAGTTTGGTAAAGGTGATCAAAACCTAAAGAATTCTATTTTATTTTTCCTTCCAAGTATAATATTAGGTATTATCGTATGCATTCTAATCTAAGGCTGGCTTTACATTCGTAAGTTTTTTCCCGTAATTCGCTCGTGTAGGCGAATTATGGCCAAATTACCAATGTAAACGACACCAAAAGTCACTTAACGTAATTTAAAGCATGTTACAGAACTTCTTCTTCCGGAAGTTTTTTGACAGGTCTAATCGCGTCCGCGCGAAATTACAGCCTTCTCACAGCTTATAAAATCAGTTTGATAAGCTGAGGGACTTTTTGTAAGAAATAGTACCAAAATGCGCCGTTGCGAAATGTCAAAAATCAAAAGACATTTGTTTTTATTGGATTATTTTCCTATAAAACTAGTATTTATTTCCACTTATTTGAGTTTTCTGAAAATGAGCATCCTTCTATTCAATTATCGGTCCAAACCTTTATAATCTCAATATTTCTGTTTTTAAAATTACGTATTTGAATACGAAGTCAGTTGCTGTCGGCAGCTGTCAGGTAGCTGTCATCCGAATAAAATGAAATAAATCCATTAATTTTCGCCTTTGACGGCAAAAAAGTGCATGGAGATTTGTTTAATTAAACCCAAATTCTATTTCAGCACTTTATTTGGTCCTTTTCGACTTTATTGACAAAATCGCGTAAATTTGACAGTAGCAGGTCGTTGTTGAAAGGAAGCCATCTTACCGCAAATAAATTTACAGATGTAAACGGTCGCATGAGCAGTTACTTAGGTCGAACTTCCGAAACACTTCCGTGATCATTAATTACCACAAGTCAGATGCATATGTAAACGCTCCTGGGAGTGACCTGTCAAAATCTTACGTAATCCGTAATTTTTAATTACGAGTGTAAAGCTAGCCTTACGAGCGTAAAAATAACACGTTTTAATTAAAAAGAAAAACAACTGCATTGTGTTATTTAAAATTGTCAACGTAATTGAATGATGATTGATTGATTGATTTCTAAAATACCGGAGAAAACTGGAAAATTAATTGATTTTGAAAAGATATTATTGAAGGAATAATAAAATGAGACGAACGGAAAAAAACTAAAACCTCACGTGATCATTTTGCTACAATCTCAAGCGGCCTTCGCAAATATTGGAATCATTCGAGATTACATTTTTAGGTGATAAATTGAAGCCTAGGCCAGTTTTTGTTATTGTCATTTACGCATTGATGTGAGGCATTTTGGTCAAATATTTTTACACATGGTGGAAATTTAACGTTCATTTGTCAATCCCTTTATCGCATATTGTAATTATTATGAGTAAGTTGTACTATATCGTATAGGTCACAAATATTTTCTTTTTATAACTTACTAGCGAGTTCCCGACATGCGTTTCTATGCCACTTAAGAACGAAATTATTTCTCCCTGCGTGTCCTTTCCCATTCGTCCCGTCTCCCTTCCACCTCCCCTTCCTCTCCCGCGTTCCCTCCCCTCTCCCGCTTTCATTACATTCAGTCCCGGTATATTCAGATTTTTAAATAGCTCGCGTTCCACTTTTGCAATTTTTTTACAAATTTTCTATCAAATTTGGTACCTACCTATTTAAAATAAATATAAATTTTGAAAAGCTTCAAAGTACTCGATTTTGGTTAGAAGTGAGAATAAATTTATTAATTTAAACATTTTCGAAAATTGAATTTTAATTAATAAATTTAATTGACCAAGTGAATCAGATACTTGAGTCGGGCGATGTCAAGAGTCAGAATAACAGAAGAGCATGTATGAGACGATTTATGAATGTGAACGAAGCAAGCAGTGTGTGCCAAGATCGAGTTGTTTGGCGGTCCGTCCTCTCTGCCTACCCCTGAGGAAACGGCGTGATGGTTAGTTAGTTTTTAGAATTTTAATTAAAATTGAATTAATCGATGGTTTGCAAAATGTCATTCTCAAATTGTGACAGTTTTGTACAATGTTTTGTAAAAGTTTTTGTAATGATCTTCAGCTGTATTGTTATGTGGTGTAATAATCCAGAAACCTTCGCGAGGACGGAAAGAGGGCATTTTGATTCTACAGTTTCTACCCCAAAGTTTCATCGCAATGGGATGAACTGTCAGCAACGCATAATTTCATGATGCCAGAACTCATTATTGTATATAGTAAGAATCGCGGGCATGCGCACATCAAATCCCCAAAGTGTCATCGCAATGAATGGTTTAGCAACGCATAAACAGAAACAAACATTATTTTTGTCTTACTCCGCTTACTGGTTAATACGCAATATTTCTTATTCAAACACTTAGATTTTGCTTTATTATCACGAAAAGTAAGTATTTACGTCGGGGGAGACGAAAAACTTTGCATAAATTATGCATGTTACATTTAAATTTTGTTAAAATTATTGCACTCGCGCGGCACGCGCCATTCGCATTTTCATCATTTTTCGGGTTATATTTCATAGACAATCAATCATCAATCAATGCTGCCAATCATAGAAAAATTATTATTGCCATATAAAACAATACTTTATTCGGGTTATGAAGTGAATGCATTATTGACAAGTTTGAACCCGTATTTTTAACAGAATAACATTGAAACAAAGGTATTAGTATAATTACACATACCCGTTAGACAAAACCTGCTTTGCCAAACAAACCATTAAAAACCTGGGATGTATATCCCAGGTTTAATAATCAACCCAGGAATAATACGAAGTAGGAAACAAAGGTATCATCATCATCATCAATATATTAATACGTGAAGCCAAAACTTTGTACCTCTTTTTACGAAAATTGCGCGGACGGAGGAGTATGAAATTTCGCACACTTATAGTTTATATAGAGGAGTGCAGAATGCTAATATTTTTTTTAAATTATGCATAAAAATACATTAAATCAATTAAAAAAACACTACACACACTACCATGTATTTGACACACACACACGCATCTTTACTCTATTGCTTATTGTTAAAGTCTGTGGTCAATTTGTCTATGGTCTTACTGAATGTCAAATGTCAAACATAACCATAAAAATACCGCTCAATACGCACTTAATATAATATTAAATCAAATTATGAATAAAAAATACATAAAAAATCATTACAATTACGGTCGAATTTCGACCATTGGGCGAACAGTAGTTAGAATAATTACACGTACCCGTTAGACAAACCCTGCTTTGCCAAACAAACCATTCAAAACCTGGGATGTATATCTAAATTATGATGACATCTAGCTTTCGCAGCATAATCTCAACCCAGGAATAAATCGAAGTAGGTACTTTTCTGTTTTTATTTTGATGAGAATTTATTTTATAAATTTATTTTATAACCTCCGACAAATGTCATATTTGATTGTCTATTAGAAAAAACGAATATTCCGTATTATCCATGTATCGAATTTGAACAACACGAACGTTCTACGAGTATATTATCCGTGAGGTGGGTTTATACAATTTTACCAAACATATTTTCATTTTATGTACATAAATGTTAGATGTATTATTATTATTAAGAACTTTGTTTATTCGCTTTTAAAAATATGGAAGAAGGTAGATTCATAATACTTCTTCAAACACAGCAAGCTTATTTTGTGGCACCGTTTTAATTCAAAATTAATAGATTTCTTTGTTTTAATAATTGATTATAAAAACCGTCATGTTTCGTGAGCGATGCTCACTTCCTCAGGGTTTACTTAACACTGAGTTAAACTAAGGTTACTATTAATTTAGATTCATAATATTTTTTTCTTAAATATTGAATTAAATTATGAAAAATCAACCATGTTGAAACAAATGAACCGCTCCGAGGACCTTTTATTGGAAAACAAACACATAGGTCACCTCAAGTGGTTCGCTACTTTTGGTGACTCAGCAGGGGTGCCCGGGTTCATGGGAAAGTTTCTCCAGGTACCGCCGCCCCGGGAATTATTGTATAACCAACACCTCTGCCATAGGTCACCCCAAGTGGTTCGCTACGTTTGGTGATTTAGCAGGGGCGCCCGGGTTTATGGGGTGAGGTTTGTCTAGGTCTTGGAAGCGGATGACAGGACACACTGAACCTCAGATTCCTACCCACCCCATAAACCCGTTTCCTTCCCAGAACTCTCTTCCCTTCCTTTTCTAAAAAAAAAAAACCCTCCACACAGCATCCCCAAAGATGACATAGGCACTGAGGGAAATTATTTTTCTCAGGGCCTCCTGTGTGGAGCTCATGTAAAAAAAAGGTCTTGTCCGGGTCTTGGCGGCAAATGCGTCTGCCCACCTGCTGCACGGCGGGCCGGAGCGAGAGGGACTGGTTGAGGGATGCCTTTTAACCGCCGAACTCTCTGAAACTAATATAAAAAACATTACCATTGTACAATTACCATTGAAAAAGCATTTTCTTTACGTTTTCAGCAACGTCTACAAAGTCAGATCAATATCGCATTAAAAATAAACGTAAAATACGCATTGCCTATATTTTACACTGGAGTTCATTAGCACTCACACTCAAATATAATGCGCGAGTGTGAGTATGTGCGTAGTGAGTGTGTGTGTGTATGTATGGGTGTGTGCGTGTTTATGTGTGTTGTGAAGTTATGTGAGTTGGAATATGCGCCAACAAAATGCACGAAGAGACGACAAGCGTGAGTGGAAAATATAATCGTGCCTATAGAATAACTTTAATTATATTATTTTTATAGCGTCTTAGACGAGCCCACCTAGTTGCCAACTGCCAGTATCGGTTGTTGCGTCCTCTCTATGATCCAAGAACCTAATAAACCCTGGACGAAACTATTCGAGAAAAATTTTAAGTTTTTTAAATTTAATTTTTTGATATTTTTTTTGTGACGTACCCATTACCTATCTCATCAAATGCCCAAAAAAAATCACAAATATTACGGGAAAGGGATGAGGGAAGCAACCGCACGCGGCATTCCGCGCCGTTTGCCGTTGCTTCGTTCCTCTCCCATTATTCGTGGCTCGGCTCGCTTTCATGTTCTTGCACGTATACATTAGGGTACCTGAACCCAATCCACAAATACAACTCCTAATTATGCCGCTGCAGGTGCTCGGAAAACTATATGTGTGTCAGTCGTTTAAAAAAAAACAATTTACGTTCTTTCTAAACTGAACTGTGATGCCGTATCTCTTGCGACAGCCTAACGCATGTTAAGTCGGCCGTAAACGATATATTTTGACGATTTTCTATGCGGCATTCCTATCACGCTAACGAGCTAGATACTGCGTTTGTGTTAAGACACTAACTCTTAAAAGTAGTTACGCTAGGTCCAAAAATGACGGCGTTTGCTGAGTAATTCTCGTTAAGCGATGTCAGCCGAGAGAAAATTTGCGGATCGAATGCCATCGCGTACAAAAATTAAAATAATACGACAAAGGGATAGTAATTTATGAATGAGTATTTTTAAGTAGGCAATTAATCCATACCAATTGATATTAATTGAATAATCAACATACAACAGGTATTCATGCCATTGAAAGCCGTGGAAAATCACTGAAATTTGACAGCTGATAACGCACGACGGACTCCTTCCGATAACGGATTTTGCCGTTTTGTCATAATTTTCTCGTAACGCTCACTTAACACAACAAATAACATAATAAATACATACAGTTACGATTGCAATACGAAGAACATATGAGGCACTTGTACGCAGCATCATGGAATAAAGCTCCATAATTTGGCCCCCTTCTGAACATAATACTGGACGTTAAATTAAAATTTATACAACACACTGACGAAATCATCAACAAAGCCAACAAAATGCTGGGATTTATAATTCGTGTATATAAAACCTTTCCGCAACATTAAAACTCTTTATTCCCTTTACACAGCGTACATCCGTCCCCACTTAGAACACTGCACACCGATCTGGACACCTTTCTACCAAGCTCATGTCGAAAGAATCGAAAGTATTCAAAAAAAAATTTTAAACACATAAATTGTAAACTAAACTTTTCAAATTTCACCGAATCTATTAAATTTCACAACTTCAACTCCCCTCTATACACGACGCTTAATTTTTGACCAAACCTTGTTATTTAAAATTTTGAATAATGGCCTGGACTCGCCAGAGCTTACCGACTTAATAAAAATTCATATTCCGACAAGATCAACAAGAATATCCGACTTATTTCATTTACCATCATGTAGAACTAACATTAGAAAAAATTCCCCGTTTTAACAATACCCTTCAGAAATACCGAATAGAAGTAACGCGTACGATTGAAAATTAATACAAGAATGTGGAATGTATTGGGAGCTTCTCCTATCCTTATCCTATTTTCATATTCCTCTCCCCCTCACCAAAAATTAATTTTTAGATCTAATAAAACTCCATCTTCAAATAATTTTAACAGGAGACCTTTTTGGCTTAACTTAATTTAATTTTATATGTATGTATCTATATTTAATGTAAAAGCTTTTTGTCTCTTACAAATAAATAAATAAATAAAACCATATTCTAGAAATAGAAAAAGTACAAAAAAGGTTTATGCAATACCTGTATATGGGAATATACAAACTACCCATTCCTGTATCCATCGTTGTTCTTAACAGGAATGCTCAATCTTAATACCTTAGAAGCCCGCCGAAAAATATTTTTAGGTTAACATTTTTTTAAGCTAATCTCCGGTACTGTAATAAATCCGCCTATGTTGAAAGAGATTAACTTATATGTCCCTAACGCATGTACTCGTGGGAAATCCCACGCACTTTTGTATGCTCCGAAAGCGAGAACTTCTACTTCAGAATGTGCCATTAAACAGAGCTACTCAACTGCTTAACGATTCTGCCCTGAGCATCGACATCTTCAATGTTACCTACAGAGAGTTTAGTAACTATCTTTTAACATCCGTCACAACATAGTAAAACTGCCCCGTACATACTTATTTTAAATTTTGTAATCTTCTCCATAATATTTTGGTGAATAACTGTTTTATGGAGAACCTGAAAAAATAAATAAATAAATACACAAAATATACAAAATCACCCTTCTTGTGTAACTATTTCACGATTTTTGGCGTCAGTGTGTAAATAACTATCTGCTAATGTAGCATACTGTTATTTACCTACGCGTTTACTGGCTTTTAGGTCAGGGTTTATCAATTAATTTACGTAAGTTATCAGTTATCAGCCAGCCTAACTAGAGATAGTAAGTAGCACGATGGTAGTAAATATTTGAAATATTGGATGAATATATTATGTAGGATCATCGACCTTGCAGAAGAAGTGATACAATAAATACGAATATTGAATAAATAAAATGATTTTATATGAAACATATATATGATAGGCTATATGGGTCAGATATACTTGTTCTGTTAGTAGCAGAGCGGACTAATGCGTCTGGTTTCAATTATCTGCTACCCTTCATCGTTGCACTATCAACAAAGCATATAAAACGAGGAATTCATATTTAAATTTTTATTTATTAATTTTCGGCAAATCGACAGTAGACATTTATTTCAGTTTGTACATAGGTACCTATTATCATATAGCGACAGTATAATAAGGAATAATTAAAATAAATTTATGAGAAAGGAATATGAATCCAATAGTTCCATGCCAACTGAGAATAAAGTCAACTCAGCACCTCCTTGAAAACTCAATAAAAGCTATGAAAAAAATATTTTTAAATTAGCCGATAACCCTAACCTAACGTAACCTATTTATCCGTTTTTTTATATATGTTTTTTTATAACTCTAAATGACCTATCTGAGATGGTTCTGAGTTGGTTTCATTCCGAGTTGTCCGTACACCGAATCCAATATATTGTCGGGTTAGCGTTTTGCATTTCGTTTGTCTATAAATTTGTTTGTACGTGCTGTTTCCGGTTCAAGACGGTAGAATATTTGATGCGAAATCACATCAAACTTTACTGAAAATTTTCAAATGTGAAATCGTTGTGTTTTTATAATTTTATTTATTTTTTATTTATTTATTTTTATATGAATACCGCACAAGAGTCCCAACTTCTCCCGTCTGGAGCCAGTGGGCATCCCCGATTGGGGCTTGTTGTGAGGCTGAAGGTAGTGAGGAGGGGAAGGAGATGGGAAGAGAAAGGTGGGGAAGTACCTGGCTATTTATATCTGGTCACCAAACGGCAAAAGCCGTTTCAAGCAACGTTTCAATTCTGTATGGTGATCTTACACCAGGGCGATATTGAGAGTATCTTTCACTCTGAAAAATACCGTATGTATTATTTTAAATGATTAAATTGGGAAATAACACAAATCAATCAAATACAAATTACTTGCGCACGATTTGAACCCGACGGATCGCTGAGATGAATTGAGAGCCTTACCCCTCGACCACGGAGGCCAAAATATTATAATAATTAATTTAATGTCCTTCCTCGCCGCAGACTGGTAGCCATTAGGCGAGACGGGATGACAGAAATGCCAAACTATGAATACGGCTTGACTTGGATGATTGGACTCACCATAAATTGCCTGCTAAATAAAAGTTTTCTATTTTAGGAAAAAGTAGAAGCAAACTGTGCATGTGTAAGTTGTGTGATGTATAAATTATAAATTTATTTACTGGGACAACAAGATAAGTTTTTTTGTGTCACGTGTGGCTCGGTTCCGAACATAATATTTACCAGATTATTTATCGCGATAGGTAATCTAAAAAAAAACTTTTCTGCAAAATTTTCCACTGCGAATTGCGGATATGGATAGGCCACACGCAGATGATAATGTGGGTATAATTGTTATAGGCCGCACGATAATTTCCACAGCAAATTTACCAAATTCGCAATATTGTATTGTACACGTACATTATCAAATACATATAAGCAACTTTACAAATTACAAGGCTTACTTACTCATGTTGTATTCGATATAGTCATTATGTGAGTTTGTAGCGGAATAATTAAAGAAAATGCACAATTATATAATACTAGCTTTGCCTGTTGCAGGGGCAACCAAGGGGTTAAACACTACGCGATTTGACGTGTGAACGCGGATGAAGCGAGGAGTGTGTGTTTAATAAAATAGGTGAAGAAAAAAACGATGTTTGTAATTTGTTACCCGTAACGTATAATAAAGTGTTGCAAAGACTCCTACCATTGTGCCACTTTGGTCGCCGACACTTTTAAAACGTTCCAGGAGCTTACCGCTCAATTCATTACTGAACCAATCCAGCCGCCCGACTCAGGGCGTTGAGTATTTAATTTAAATTAGAAAAACAAATAGAGCCTTATCTCGAAAAAGGGTCCTCGGAGTTTATCGTTCAAGTTTTTCACTCAACCCTTCGGATTGTGTAGATCGAGACGTGTAATTTGATAACCATCTCGGGTACTGTAAGGTGTAATTTAAAAAACAAAAATTTTTTGGATTTCGGAAATTTTTTAATTTTGGGAAAAAAAAATTGGATTTTGGAAATTTTTGATTTTTGAAAAAAAATTTTGGGTTTAGGAAATTCTTGAATTTTGAAAAAAAAAATTTTAGATTTTGGAAATTTTCGAATTATGGAAAAATAAATTTTTTTGGATTTTGAAATTTTTTGGATTTTGAAATTTTTCGGATTTCAAAATTTTTTGGATTTTTATTTTTTTTTATTTTTAAATTTTTTGGATTTTTAAATTAATAATTTTTCGGATCAAGAAGATTTTTGAAATTAAAAAATATTGAAATTGGTAATAAAAATAACGTAACATTTAACGTTGCATAATTTACGGCCTCCGTAGTCGAAGGGTAAGATCTCGACTCGCAATCCGAAGGTTGCGAGTTAGGCCCGACCGAATTTTTGTTTCATTAATTTGTGTTATTTCGCGACTGGTCAACTAAAAATAATGTTTAGTATATTTGCGAAACTTTCCAGAGTGGAAGAAACTCTCAGTATCGCCCTGGTGTAAGACCACCATTTTATTGCAGTAAAAAAGTTACAGAAAAATTTTTATTTTTTAGTGCGCGGATAGATACTTAGTGCATTTGTAGTAAATTTTCTAAAAACGGCGCTATGAAAATGTAATATTCAGAATTTTTTTTGAGGTGTTGGTCACTCATTGAAAGGTTCCCGGGGCGGCGGTACCAATGCTCGCCTCCAACGTTGAATAATTATCATAAAGAAGCAAAATACAAAAAAAAGCGCTAGGTAAATTTAATATTTTTGGAAAAAATTATCACTTAAGAGGTCTGTTCACGCGGGCGAAGATTGACTATCCAAAAAAGCATAATGATAGGTATAATTGTCGTGTGTCCTGCTCTAGTAAAGTACAGGAAAGGGGCGTACGAGAGGCGGTAGTGAAGGGGGAAATCGTAATACGTATTGTCGCACATCGCGAGCGAACATAAAAATTAAATAATTATGTAGTGAACAAAGCAGAAAATATATGTAATATTACGCTTGAATATTTGCAGGAAGCCGGTGAACGGTCCCTTTCGTTTAGTACCTTAGCATTAGCGGACGAGGGACACACATGCGGAGGTCTCTGGACATATTCTGTAGTAGTGTTAGTTTGTTTATAGTACAAACGCTGGGTGTCAACAAAATTTACAATTTTACAATAATTCTTCGGTTAGGTTTGATTGTTTCACAATATACTAAAATTTATATTCAACGATGTTGTGATATTTTTATCTTGATTGAATCATTGAAAACAATTATAATTATAACAAAAGAAAACAATATAGAATTTTACCCCGATTTGATGTTTACATGTTAGAACAGAGTTCAAAATGTGAAGTTTTGTCAAATATTAATTTGGAGGTACGATTAAACAACCCGGCCTAACATTCGCATACAAAATAAAATCGGTGACCGGACAACTTGGAATGAGACCAACTCAGAACCATCTCAGATAAGTCATTTAGAGTGATAAAATATTTATAAATATAAAATAGGTTACATTAGGTTAGGGTTATCGGCTAATTTAAAATTATTTTTTTCATAGCTTTTTGACTTTTCAAGGAGGTGTTGAGTTGAATTTATTCTCAGTTGGCATGGAACCATCTAATCGACATATTTAGGCACTTTCATGAAAACAAAAAAAAATTAATGATGACTTCCGTGGTCGAAGGGTAAGACTCTCTCTCGACTAGCGATCAGGAGGTGACAGGTACAAATCCCGGAGTGGGCAAGTAGGTAAATTATATTTGATTGATTTGTGTTTTTTCACAATTCAATCATTTAAAAATAATATATGGTATATTTGCGGCACTTTCCAGAATGTAAATAACTCTCAGTAGGACTCTGGTGTAAGACCACCATCCAGAATTGAAATGGCTTTAACTGTGTTTAGTGACTAGATCTGAATGTCCGGGTGCTTCCCCACCTTCCTTTACCCCATATCCTTCCCCTCCTCACCAATTTCAGCCTCACAACATACCAAAATTGAGGATGCCATAGTCTCACCACATTCAACAATTTGGGAGGCGGGTAAGGGTACCGCCGCCCCGGGAACCATTTGTTCGCTACGTTTGGTGACTTAGCAGGGGTGCCTGGATTCACGGGGTGAAGTTTGTCCGGGTCTTGGCGGCGGATGCGTCTATTGATATGTCAGATTTGAAAGTCAAATAATATGTGTAACTTCACATTCAATTATACTGTAAGGTTCCAAAATCGGTGTCTCGGAGGTATGTTGGTTTTCCTTGCATACGCCTGAGGGATCTTTTTGTACAGTTTTTTTTAACGTTAGCTCTACACAGATACTTGAGTCGGGCGATGTCAAGAGTCAAAATAACAGAAGAGCACGTATGAGACGATGTATGAATGTGAACGAAGCAAGGAGTGTGTGCCAAGATCGAGTTGTTTGGCGGTCCGTCCTCTCTGCCTACCCCTGCGGGGAAACGGCGTGATGGTTAGTTAGTTAGTTAGTTAGTTAGCTCTACACAGGAAGCCCTGAGGAAAAAGGGGTCTTTTTAGGAAAGGAAGGAGATGAAGTTCTGGGAAAGAGAAGGGTATTAGGGGTGGGAAGGAATCTGGGGGTCAGTGTGTCCAGGAGTGTCCCGGGCGTATGAATCAATCCCTCCCGCTGCGGTGCAAGGCGATGTTTTGAGAGAGTACCTACAGCTGAAGTCAAAGAGACTCCCTCAATCGTTCTCTCCCGATCCGAGCCTGTCATGCAGCTGGTGGGCAGACGCATCCACCGTTAATACCCGGACAAACCTCACCCCATGAATCCGGGCACCCCTGCTAAGTCACCAAACGTAGTGAACCACTTGGTAGAGGTGTTTGTTATCCAATAAATGGTTCCCGGGGCGGCGGTATCCATACCCGCCTCGCATTCAGTCTACTTCATCCTTCGTCTGCCAGTTTCCATGCCTTACTGCCATATATATCTATACCTAGTTAGGTATCCTTGTATCGTAGAAAATATTTTAAAAATAAAAGCTGAACTGCCAAAATAGTGTTTCTTACTACCTACCTACTACCTAGTAAACACAAGTATATTGGCATTATTGAATGCATTCTCCAGTTTTCGGTAAACAGATCTAAAATGATAAAACAAACAACGAACATGCACCTGCGTTGTCTGACAACACACACACAGATACACGATTCTATTACCTCTCCCCCCGGCCCGCGCACGTTTCGCTCCCGCGTGACTAGCAAAAGAGTGAATGAGATGACATCAAAAAACCTAGGTAATTTTACGATAAATTTGCGCGTAACTAGATCCGGTTTTTGACGCAAATATAACTGTTTTCAGTGCAAACTAAAATTTTATCGTATACTTCATCATATTCCTGAGGCAGGATATGAAAGGATTTTTCAAAAATAGCATCCATTTGGTCAGAAAAAAATTCCAAAGTAGCCTCCTAAATTCATCGAAAAATTGTCATCTTTTGAAGCCTATATTTTATAATTTAAAACAAAAATCGAAAATTGGATTCATATCCGTACTTTTTATATAGCTAACCTGTCATTTAAAAAAAAAATTGAAAACAATTAGTTTGATATTTTAGCCGTTAATCCGGAACTAAATTTTGTATGAAACAGGCCACGCATACGTTCCTCTTAATTATCTTCACTAAAGACGGAGAAAGCGCAACACGGCATAACACCCCAAAAATAAATATAAAAAAAAATTATACCATTACACTTCAAGTAAATTCATTACAAATTTACAAAAAAAAAAACATATGCAAAATCATCAGACGATTCCGAGTTGTTATGTGCAGATTCAAATTCTGGGTAGGTACCTGCACATACGTAAAAAAAGTCATAAAAAAATTGTGAAATTCCTACATACATCCTAGTACATCCGAATGTGAATGAAGCATTATCTACGTTTTTTTCAATACGTCAATCAAAAACTTTACCATTTCATTTGGACAGAAAAAAAGAAAAAAGGTTCCTAATACCTAGTACCTACTAACGCACATAATATATCCGTGTACTTAATTTCTCTAAAATGTACAGAATAAATAGTTCCAATACATATCAGTACTCAGGCATTTTTGCAAAAATCCATCTTTGATTACTTTATTTCATTTTATTATCATAATTTTTGTGATTTTAAAGTAAATAAGTTCCTACTTATGGTGAATATCGTCATTTGAATTCATCAGCTTTCCCATCTCTATGCGGCCAATCAGGAGAGAGATTGGAACATCAGCCAATCCTCTTTCCTGATTGGCTGAACGCTAAAAAAGTAGGGTCCGCCAAAATTTCCTTACTCCTTTTTTAGAAAACACAATTTGATAAAAAAAAATATTTGTTTTTTTAAATCGACTACAATTTTTTTTTTGGTAATGACATCTATGAATTGTCCTTCTTTCAGATTTACCAATGCCAATATATTTTTTTCGTAATAAATAATTATTCATAACGAAAAATGTATAGAAAATTTTAAAAAAATCTACGTATTTATCTTGTTTTGAAAAAAATTTATATGCCTCGCAAGCCTTAGTCGCAACCGCCCGACGCCATTTTCTAAAAAAAGAAATAAGAAAACATTATTAATACCATTTAAAAATTAATCAATATATTCCAAGCGGTATTTTTTTTACCACCCTGCACTCACATTCGTAAACTGGCAATCGGCAATCGGCATTTTTTTAGTATAAACGACTTTAGTACTTACCCTGTAAATAACATTTTAAGAAACTCGAGATGGCATTTAATTATCAATTTATAGTGAATTAAAAAGGATATTAGTACCTACTCCACCACTGATTTTTACTGGCTACGAATTTTCACATTGTCAATGAGAGTTTTCCCCGGTAAATGTTCGTAAAAGTCAAAAGTTGACATGTTGGCATGTTGAATGATTACCATTAAGATGTTCCCGGGGCAGCGGTACCTTGTACCAAATTGTAATTAATTAAATGTGCAAAGGAAAACCTACACTACCTACCCAAAAGTAATCCAATGTACTCTTGACTTAAAATATCCGTTTATATTCCTACGTAATTTTGCAAAAAATTGTTGTATCGAACAACAAATTAACCTAATGCTAATAATACATTACCTCATGCATTATTCTGTGCTCCTGATACATTTATATTGTAGTACATAGTTTTTAGGTGATTTTTCACAAAAACGGCGCGCTATTATTATATTTTATTATTTAGGAAAAATAATTATACGAAACTTAACTGTATTGCAATAAAAAAAATTACAAATAATAATTCTTTTACTTTGTGTAGGTAGGTATTATCAAAAAAACACGGGTTTTATCAAAAAAAAATTGTGTCAACAAATATTTAATTTAATTCAAAACATTTTGATTATATTGTAACTCCTCGTTTTTCTGTGCTCCTGTTTATTTAATTTCTTTACAAATCACGCAATAAATAATACGCCAAAAAATGTCACCAACTATACCTGAGGAAAAAATAATTATATCGACTTTACTTAATTTCATAAAAAATGCATAGAAAAAATTATTCCAGTACAATGTTCAAGTAGGTACCTCCACCATTTGGCAAAAAAAATCGATCTTCAGTTATTTTAATAAACTATTTTATTAATTTCCCGATGTTTGAACAATTAGTTCCCACGTGAGTAGGTACTGGCCCATTTGCAATTATATTCAAATTCGGTAACATAAAGTTTTTCACAAACATGTGGATGCAGCATTAAGAACATTAGCATTTTATTTGATTTTCAAAGGAATTACGTAGGTACCGATCTGCTTTGAAATCAACGTCATAAAACATTCTATCGGTATTGTGAATGCAGCCTTACCTGAATATTTTCAAACGGCATTTTCAATGTTTTTAGTACTTGCCGGTACCTACCTCGATTTTATTTTACGTGGCCACAGATTTTTTCACTTTCGAAGAAACGATTTTCACGTTGATTTTTGCCTAGATGTCAAAAGTTTAGCACGAAATCGTGGAATATTTTTAATGGATTGCCGCCGTTATTTTGTGATAATAAAGTTGCAACACTTCCAGTCTTGGAAATAATTTAAAAAAACATCTCCGCCAGAATGCGTATTTTTGACGGTATCTTCGACGGTGCAATGTGCCTCCGAAATGTCATATCCAGTGTTCCCAGGTGTGAGAAAATTTACCCAACCTGAATTTATTTGTAAGAAAATCGGGTCTTTTACTGGCTAGCTAAATTATGCACTCTCGAGAAAAGTGCAAGTTTTGCGAAACGTCAGAAAATATCATTTTTCCGCGCGCTATTGTGTAACATTTTGAACGGTGACCGACATATTTGTCGATTTCAAAAGTTTCCTTAACTTCTATTCTTCATATTTATTAAAAAACATCTCCGCCAGAATGCGTCTTTTCGACAATATCTCGAACCGCGTGTCGTACCTATAAAATGTCATTTTATATCAGAATCGCCATTAAAATAAAAGAATAAATTTCTAGCAAATTCAAGCAAAAGTGAAGGAAACGGGGCTGTAGTTTTCTTATCTTTTTTGCACTTGTAAAAAATTGAACCATCTCATTTCATATTTTTGTCGCAACTATGTTTCGGACCGATTGAAATGAGTACGGAATGAACCGGGGAATCCGCTTTCTTTAAATGAATGTATAATAATGACATCTTGCTCATTGTAGCGACTGGCAACACCATCTGTACGCAATTCAAGGAAATCCAATATTTTATTTCGTGCTTGGATTGTTCAAGACTTATGTTATGACTAATATTCAGCGTGAATGACTTAAGGGAAGTGAAGTCAGTGAGTGATGTTTTGATGTGTAAGAATTTTTGTAACAAATGTGATTATTAAAACGTAACCTTTACAAAATATTATAAAGATGATTTTTCTTTCCAGAAAATTCCTTAGAATTTCTAAATATTTTAGTCTTTTAAATTGAGGGGGCGGCGAAACTTTCTTTCGCCCCGGGCGGCTGACACCCACGTTACGCCACCAGGTTACGAGTATTCACTCCGGTTTAGCTGAAAGAATTTCAGTCCTGCCAGAGGTTTTTCCTTGAAGGTGCGCGGGTAGAACCGGAAGGCTACTTAATTTTCTCGAGTTACCACATCACGGCTGAGCGGCGGGATGCAAAATCTGGCTTAAAAAAAGGCATCCCTCGCCCCTTAATAGTAAAGGACGATTAATTAGACGACGTGTGCAGAGGGAGAAACCATTCGAGATAGTATCCATATCCCTGCCGGTTAGTGTTAAGAATTGACAACATTAGCTATCTGATATGAATTTGTATTTCTGTGTCGCTATTTCCGTATCTAATTTGAAACACAAACATTGTAGCCACGATGAAATGCCCGACCATTAACCTAAAGATTGGTTTACACGCTACGACTTATCGGTCATGCAGATTGGAAGACAAAATGTACATTTTGTGAAGTATTCACACTATAACGTCTTTCCCCCTTTTTCCACCTCAGTTCTCATTCCAACTTCTGCGTTGTGTTGTATTTACCTATATTTATTTGACTTTTGTATTTTGTAATATTATTTATATTTAGTTTCCAACATGGGGGAAATAAATATGCTTGTTATTTTTTATAATTGTTTCCATCTTACGGGTGCAACAAGGATAGGTAAAGGTGAATGGGGAAAAGAGAAGATGATTAAGGCAGTGACTGTTCAGAAGAAGTCAGTATTCCCAGATATTAGCCAGGTTACTGAGAGAATTGAGGGGGGAACCAGATGACCGGCGCAATTATTTGCGAATGGGCTGTAGATCGTATACATAATACATAATTGCCACAAACAAACTCTTTTAAAGTTCAATGAACTCCGCGAAGAATTGCCTCATTTCTGAGATTTCTCTACATGAGTGGAATATGGCTACTACTCGTTCCGAATTTCTTTTGGGTACGCTTGGAATGAACCATCTACGGGTCAGAAGGGGTCAGGAGGAAAACTATCACGGAGAACATTCATATCTATGTTATGAATGGTCGGTTATCCCGTCACCGACAGCATAGGCTATTCTATCTCCCAGCTTGCAGGACTATCTTGCCAATGGTCATGTCGGCGGGGAGAGCAATCTTGATGTTGAACGGAATCAAATCGGATATCGAAATATTTAGCATCAACGAGGCTGCCTTTAAAAGGCAAGCTCCATGTACTACTCAATAATGTTATCAGCTACTAATATAGTTGATAATCTATTGTTTATATTTGTGTAATTCTTCTTTATAAATGTATTTAAAAGCGCACTAAAATTAACATGTTTTTAAACCAGTAAACTGAATTGAAAGTCCGGTGACATGACAAACAAAATTTTGGCTCGGTTTGCATTAAACTGAGCCAAAATGGATGTGAAATTTTAACATATTGTGTTAACTAGCCTTTAACACTCTATCTTCTCGTTTCAGTTGTCGTTCATTCTGTCCTCTCCTATCATTCCTGCGATCTGAACTTAGATTTCTTTCCAATTTGATAAGGTGTACGTTTAGCTGTCTACACGCTCTGTATTGAAGAAACGTACGATAAGTCGTAGCGTGTAAATCAGCCTTTACTTTTACCATTACAGACATACAGACGTAGTTTTCTTCTTCACGTTCATAAAGTTATCCGCGTGATCCTCGAAAGATGTGTCAAAACAGTAAAACATCGTACATTATGTTTTTGCGATAGTGTTGTTATCAAATATCAGCATGCAAATGTTGTTATCACCAGTCAGCGTGCTATGATTCTACATTAACACCAATATGTACCAAAACTCCAATTTAAAACATCACCAAAACATTTAACACTTGACCTTTTTTGGCCATTTTTTTATTTATTTATTATAAATACAAGGTAAATAAAATATTGTACAGAAGAAGAAAAGTCCCGACAAACTACTTTTAAGCAGTTTGTCGATGGGTACTTTTACTTTGAAGATATAAATAAACTTATTTTACTTTATTATGCAGTTAGAATTATTGTGTTAGTCTAATACAAATTATTTCTTTCGGCGAGCCAATTCTTCAACATAATATTTGTTTTACCATTTGTACATTTTTCAATTTCGGCAGGTAACATATTTAAACAATTAGGTATCATGTAGTCCAGCGTTCTTTGTCAATTTTGTTTAAATGCTTCGGTACAAATTGTACTAATTTAGTCCTTCATTTAACGTAAAACGAGTATTGTAAGTGTGGTCCAGTTTATTTATGCTATATATTCTGAAATATAATTTTATACCAAAAAATAGCTCTTACTGAGAGAATTTTGAGATTCTGCTAAAAGTACGGAACATTATGCCTTTGTTCGTATAAACTTATATGAGCTAATAATTTAACTAATAAATTTTCAATTTTTTATGAGAAAAACTCTCTTTTTATAACTTTTGAAGGTTATTCCCATCAACGTAATATATCATTGAAGAAGAAGATAACACTTATAATCTAAATGAAAATATGAAAGAAAACAAGACACGTCCCGGTTAGACGAGAGGTCTGGGTTCGTGTCCCAGTTGCGACCATTGTTTTTTTTTCTGTTTTTCTGTGTCTTGTTTTCTTTCATATTTTCATTTAGATTATAAGTGTTATCTTCTTCTTCAATGATATATTAACTAATAAATATTGAACTGATTGAACACGATTTACATTTGTTTTACAGGAAAGTCCCCAAGCTGTAATTTCATACCTTATAATAGATTCAGCTAATGATAAATAAATTATTCCAAGTGTACACATTGGAACATAAAATTTTAATTTGTATAATCTGCTAACAACAGATTATATAAATTAAAATTGAGTCTAAATATTTTAAATCAATTAATGAAATACACATACCATTTGAAATTATTATTTTTGCGGCTTGTGTGATGTGAAGATTATCTAGGATTTGTAAGTAGTTTGTAATTCCACGAAAGAGTGGGAGTGTCTTGTCCTATTTGTGATTTTTGCCTATTTGTCACAATGAAGCCATTGATCTGATTCTGACTAGATCTGATTTAACAACTCACTGAACCGCAGGGACTTTTAGTAACACAAATAATATCTAGGTCATCTTTATAAGATTTTTCATAATTAATTGTTCTGATTGCTGTGAGCGGCCCCTCCTCCGCGGGAAATTTGAATTGTAAAAAGTAATAAAAATTATTTAGGAACTACATGGTTCTGTTCTTTTTTCAAACTTGACTTAAATAAACCCAACTTTCAGACTCGATGTGTTCGAAAACGAAAACTCAAATAAAAAAAAGTTGTTCCACAAAATCGTCTTCAAATGTGATGTAGATTCACTAGTTTTCTGCTTGTATGTACTACGAGTTTCCGGATAACGTGTATATCTTATGTTAAAAATCTGATAGCTTACATATATCGATCGTCCTTCATTAGTTGATTAGTCCGACATATCTGAAAAAAACTGAATTTGAGTTGAGTATGTAATGTGACCAGACGTCACGTTTTCACCGGGATTGTCCCGTTTTTAGGCAGTGTGTCCCGGTGACTCCGAACAAAGCTTCGGGATGCCAAAATGTCCCGTTTTCGAAAAGAAAGCGTTAAGCGCCTTCACAAGCATACCGGTAATATTGAAATCTTTTAAATTTTCAAATGTAATTATTATATATATATTACAATACGATACATTACAAAATGATGCTTAGTCTCTCCAACTGGGAAGGATTCCCGTTTCAGGACAGCCAAATTGCATATTTAGTTCATAATATTCTTAACAAAGGAATGGTTTCATTCAAGCTATCACAAGAATGAGATTCTGTCCAGACAACTTTTGAGAAAATTAATAATTGCATTTGGAACGAAGGAATGGTTTATTTATGTCCTTAAAAGAATCGCAAAGATGTGCTTTTTTTCAAGGTCATTTTGGAGAACATTAATAATTGCATTCATTGAACATTCAGAAAAAATCAATGGTTTCTTTCGAGAGATCGCAAGGATGAGATTCTTTCCAGGTCATTTTGGAGAACATTTACAATTGCATAATTATATAAAATGCATCAATACATAAAATTCATCATTATTATTAAGTACCTACCTTTTTTTTCGGTGTCCCGGTTTGGGGAGAAAAATAAATGGTCACGTTAAGTTTGAAGTTATATGTAAAAGTGTGTGTGTGTGTGTGTGTGTGTGTGTGTGTGTGTGTGTGTGTGTGTGTGTGTGTGTGTGTGTGTGTGTGTGTGTGTGTGTGTGTGTGTGTGTGTGTGTGTGTGTGTGTGTGTGTGTGTGTGTGTGTGTGTGTGTGTGTGTGTGTGTGTGTGTGTGTGTGTGTGTGTGTGTGTGTGTGTGTGTGTGTGTGTGTGTGTGTGTGTGTGTGTGTGTGTGTGTGTGTGTGTGTGTGTGTGTGTGTGTGTGTGTGTGTGTGTGTGTGTGTGTGTGTGTGTGTGTGTGTGTGTGTGTGTGTGTGTGTGTGTGTGTGTGTGTGTGTGTGTGTGTGTGTGTGTGTGTGTGTGTGTGTGTATCCTCTATTAACCTTGATTAAAATGCAGAAAAAACTTGTGAATTTAATAAAAAAAAATTAAAGTGAATTAAATAAAGTTTTAATGTTTTCTGGGTCTTTAGTAGGATATTTAAAAAGTCATACTAATGCACCAGACAGTTATGCCTCCCGGTGTTATTTTTTAGCATATTTAATATGCAATCACAGACACGTGTAAACAATATTTTATTTAAATTGAGCATTCGAATATTGCTCTCATCATTCATTTTCTCACAACTTAGTGGAGATGTCTGACTAATCAACTGGACAATCCATGATATTTATCCGAACGTTTGGTTTGATTTTATATAAAGAAGGGCATTAAGTAAACAAAAAGAATCATAAACAAAATCTGCATTTTTATTTAGCCTAGTTGGTGGGAAATAGTTACGCTTCTGTGATATAATGTGGTGGACGACCTAGCTTTTCTTCAGAATGCTTCTGAATATTCAGTAACGAGCTTGTAGATTTAAATTTTAGAGAGGAATCCTATCATTATGAATCTGACCTCTGTATTCTTTAAATATATATCACAAGGAACATAATTTTGAGCCAAGGGCAGTAACAAGAGCACAGCAAAGGCATTCAGATTTACAAAAAAAAAAACAATAATTGACACTGGCGGCTTGATCAAATGGAAATGGCGTCAAGGATGCCTCCTTTTCCGATGGGTAAATTTTATAAATAGCCCTCCTCTGTCTTCTGTCCTTCATTTAAAATTAGTAAATATTTTTCTCAATGAGGTTGTCAGGATTACTAACGAAGGCAACTTGACGACCGTAAATTTCTCTCAAGCCGAGCTTAAAAAGTAACTGAAATATCGGACCTTATACTGACTCAGTGCAATTTTAGGGCAATAATTACCAATTATAGCCTGGATCTCACGCACCGAGTAAATGGGCGAGACGGCGAGTGCTCTCGGCCGAGTGCTCGGTACGTATTTTACATGTAGGCACGGTTACACCGAGCCGACCGAGCACTCGTCCGAGAGCACTGTGTCCAGGTGTGGTCGATAAAGCCTCGATTACATAGAGCGAGTTTACAAGCTACTAGCCGGTAAGTTTAAAAGCGGGTGAATCAGCGAGTGAGATTGTCATGAAGACACACAAAACTGTCTACTCGCTCAGAAGTAGCTAAAATAACGACTCTCGCGATCGACATTCTGTAAAAAACTTGAGCTCGCTGCTAGCGCCACACGCTAGCCAATAACGGCTCCCACCCTAACTAACTCTGACAGACGTTGGTGGGCCGCCATCTTTAGGCAACACTAGCGAGTAGCGAGTAAAGTTGACCACCTTTCAACTTTTTTCGTAGATTGTCCACATTCTGCTAATAAGCAAGTAGTACGACGACACTGAGCGAGTTTACTAACAGATAGTGAATTTCCCAGCTTGTAAAATCACTCAATGTCATCGAGGCTTAACGAAAGAATCGACAAAAACCGAAGATCTTGCGCAGGAAAATAAAGATATCTACAGTTTGCAGCGCTACCGTTGTGAGACTTTTCTGCGCAGGGCCAGGTTTTTGTAGATTTCCTATGATACCGAGCTAGTGGGACGACGGGCTAAGTTATCTAAAAAATGAAGAACTTTTATGAAAAACGAATAGGCAGCTTTGAAATGTGTAACTAATGTAATTAGATTTAATGCCATGTTATGTAGGAATGTTCCAATGTTGAATTATTTTCTTTAGTAATAAAATAAACTTTTTATTTCAAAACGCTACAACAAGAGTGACGAATATAAAGAAAATGCTGAAAAACATTATTATTTATTGTTTACTTTTATTACGCACGTGGTTCGATTGGAAAACTGATGCAACGTGTACAATTCTAGGAAAACTTTACGCGTGAACCTGATGCAATGTGGTTTTAACATAGACATTCAAATTAAAAGACCAGCCGATCAGGAAAAGGGGTCCAATAAAGTTGCGCGGAGCACGGGAGGCTAGACCGTTCCCCTTTTTCTGATTTGTCAATAAATGATTCCGAGAGAGCAGTAGTTGTCATTGTAATACCACTATTTACTTCTCGAAAATGAAATCTGACAATGGCGTGTAAATTGCTGGCTGCTTAATAAATGCCAAACCGGGTACACAAAAGTTTGGGCTTGTTTAAAAAAATTTATATTTTGTTACACTATTTAGTTAAGACACTTTTACAGATGTGTTATATTTTACCCAAATAACTCTCAATTTTAGCATTGCTACGCCAGCCGCGATTCATTTAAAAACTAACATAAACGCTAGAAATATTTCGATTTCCATGCCTTCAAAATTTAATGTTTGCACGAGGCAAGTAAGCGAAAAAGTGGTTTTTATTTATTTTGTGCATAAAATTATACATGAGAATGAAAAAAAGTAAGAACATACAAACCTCAAAAATAGTCTTAGCCATAAAGGGGTATTTGGAAAAAAAAAGTTAAGTGATGCAAAAACATATTTTTTTGTGGTTTACGCTTATATTTTTTTTTTATGTAATTAATAATTTTATTGTAATTCCAATACAAAGAAAAGCTAGTAAAAGCTTCAATTTATCCGTAGCATATGTTTTGATGTTCATAATGTAAACCGATTCGTCGTAAATATGAATCTAAATAGTATCTAAATAGGATTTCACGTATAACTTCATCTTTAGATGTTGTGCAGAAAAATGCGCCTCAATTCTACCAATGGCGTAGAATTTTGTACATTAATAATTTTTCCCAAAAAAGCGTTAAAAATCTCCCACCAGATTTAAGACCAGCATTTTACACTAATAATAGTATAGGTAAGTTTCTAATGAACGGTAAGGACAAGGAACATAGGCTAAGCCACTCGGGAATTTATTCACTACAATGCAATGATTGTCCCGCGTATTATATTGGCAAAACGGCACGCAACATAAACACCCGTGTCAAAGAGCACCTTAGGTGTTTACACAGCAATGGTTTCTCCGAATTTGCAAACCACCTGATAGAAACCAACCATAATTTCGATAAAAACTCAGGCGTCACTCTTATTCATAAAAACACAATAGGTATCAGATTGGATACTTTAGAAGCCCTAGAATTAAGAAAAGCCAAAAATATTAATAGTAAGGTAATTAACAATCAAATAAATTTAAATAATAGTCCAATACTGAAGTTGTTCCCTATTGACAAAAAACATTCCCTCTCCTTACCCAATGCTCCATCTACCCTTATCCCTCCTTCCTCCTCCACTTGAGTAGTCCAGCCGATTTTGTTCCAACCATATGTATATTATCTATAACACATGTAACTTAATTTTAGTATTTTAGTAGAGTTCTGTACTGCCCTGAAGAAGCTACGGTGGTAGCGAAACCCGCTCGGCATTAAGTACATAAAAAATAAAAAGAGGTGTTTACAAAGTTATTGTTTTATTTTAAAAAAAAATCAAAAAATATATTTGAAAAATTGTTAAATAGGTTACGTTAGGTTAGGTTATCGGCTATTTTTAATTTTTTTCAAAGCCTTTAATGACTTTTCTAAGAGATGTTGAGTTGGCATGGAACCGTTGAAACGATACCCAGATTCATGCTAAGCAAGTCTGTCAATTTGTATACGGGTTTTAACGGTTTTTACGGGAATTTTGTTATTGTTTATCCGTGGAGGTTATTTTAAATTTAATTGTTAGGTCTCGCATTGTGAAGGTAAGGTAAACACAGTAATAATTATCGTGTTTACTGCGAAATTATTTTTTAGTACAATAGTTATTATTGTACTAAACAATTTCGCGGACATGATTCTTCATTTAAAGTTGATGCCTTAGCACGCTTCAACACGCTTTACTAATTTACCTAAACGATATTCTAGCGTTCATAATAATATGTAAGTGGGTTTATGTTGTTTACTTATACATAGATTAATTTAAATACCTAACCACTACACTTAATAAACAATAGTATAATAAAAGTAAAGAAATACATACACAAACAATATACTGTTATTTACAGTGAAAAAATAACAAAGGAATGTGCAAGTCAATATTATTAAAAATAATAATAATCAAATCAACTGCTATTGCGACTGAAATTGTATCGATGGAATTTTGTTTTTATTTATTACTAGCCGGTACCCGGCTTGCGTTGCAATGCAAATAAATAAATTGTTTCTCCTTGCGTTTCCTTTCCCACGCGTCCCCGTTCCCTTCCCATGTTCCCTTCCTCCCGCGTTCCCCTTCCACGCTTTTCCCTTTCTCGTCATCCCTCCATCTAACACCACCTCCTCATTACCCTTCTCCTCCCTGCTGCTCAAATATATAAAATACACTCATTTTCATTTATACAAATTTCATAACGCCAGACCTTACCATTATATATAGCCTATAACCTTCACGGGCGTGCGCACAATAAATCACCTAAGTTTTATTGCAATCGGATGAACAGTATGGCAGCGCATAACATACGAACAAACAAACAAAAATTGATTTTTATATATAAGACTAGCTGCATTACCCGGCTTCGCTCAGGACAAAATTCGAGAGTTTTCTGGAATGTTCCACAATGATGTTCCCGATTCTCTATTCCCGAACATTCCACGATGTACTCCACCACTCCTTCCAGAACTTTCTAGAGCTCTATGGAACCTTCTAAAACTAAGAAATATCAAAAGGGCGAAACTTCCAGGCCTTATATCTTCAAAAGCACGCCCTTTAGGTAAAAATGGGAACTGTCATCCTGGAGGGGGGATAGAGATCTACCACACCATAAAACTCCCTTGATCGTACCGGGACTCGTTTCTGAGTTTTTGCGAGCCGCACGTTTTTTTGGACTTTCTTTTATAATTTATATATTGATTATGAATCTTGTTAATATTATTAAAATTAGTGATATAATGTGCAATGCCTGCCTCGTTATTTTTTTAAATTTATTTATTTACAAGAATTTTTCTAGCTTTAAATAATTCTTAGCTTAGTCATTAACTATCATTTTTTATACTTTATATTTAATTTTAAAGAGGAGATTGAACAAAAACTGATTTGGTCGTTTGGACAATTAAGAACTAGAGCTACGTTTTTTATCCTTGTTATTGGCTGAATGACATCAGCATCCCAATTTAACCTCCACCAACTCTCCTCCACCATACGAAGAAGAAGAAAACAGGAGAAGCCAGCCCCCTCCAGTAAGGGTAGTGTGTAATAAACGCCAGAAGGTGTTCTCTGCTGACTCCTAAGTAGGCTTTTTAGGTGAAAGACTGAAATTTGAACGCAATATTTTTACGGTCTATATACGGAACACGAAGGGTTTCAGTGAAAAATCAATTTCGATTCTTTGACGACTATTGACGAGCTCACAAAACAACGAGTAAAAAATCATAAAAAATAAACCATTAAAATCCTAACGAATTTTATATACTTACAAAAATATCATTTCTTTAAGTATTCTGTAGTGGTATTACTCCCAAATTCAAACAAGAGAAATGTTTTGTCTCTTGAGTTGGGTAGTTTCGTTAACAAGTAATTACTTTATTGTAATTAGTATTTATTTAAAATAAAATTGTTTTCTATTTAAAATATTTATCTGTTGTACACAGATACATGAGCAGCTTTTCAATAGATTGGTACTCGTCGGTAGTCACTGCAACTTTGGTTCAAGTTACGTCATGTAAGGTGGGCGCGAACTCCTATTTTTCCATACTACTGTTGCTATTGCACAATATGCAGAATGTTATGATTATTGAGTACCTACATGAGTTCTAAGTCTGAGGTAGTTAAAACTGCGGTGTACCTAGAGTTGTTTTATGATGAAAAAAGCAAAGAAGACTTGCAAATGTCAAAATAAGTAACCTTTTGGTGAAGTCCAGTTTTTAACCCGTTTAATCACAGGAGACCATATTAGTCCCAGCTCACTTAGAAATCGTGTCTCTCGTGTAGAAAATATGTCTCCCTTACTATCATCGCAGTGAAAAATATGACCTTAACGGTATTGGAAAGAGAAAACAACACGCTGTATAGTCAAACCTAAAATTTATGAAACCAAAATTTCCGGCCGCAATTGAAAAAAAAATGAAATTCTGAGATTTTTTTAGGAAATATTTTTAAATGAAATGTCACATGAAAAATGAAGTGACAGTAACGTTTATTATTATCGTTTGTCTAGTTATTTTTTCATTATCAGTAATTTTAGTTAGAAAAAACGTAAGGTTAAGCCATTTTTAAAACTTTTTAAAATTTGCATTCAATATTTTTTATACTTAATAATAAAATTTGATACCGTATTTCTTCACATTTCAAAAACAGTTTTTAGTTTTCGAATACGTTAACAAACACTCCATTTATTTGGATTTTATTGTAAGGCGGAAATATTTTTACCTTCTGACAAAATACGTCTGATTTTTGAAGGGTGTACCTTCCTTCCATTTTCTTTCAGTGGTTTATCTTCCTAAAAACTATGCTTCTAATTTTCTCTTCATCAATACCAAAATTTCCTCTGAAATCATAAGAGGGAGAAACCGTCACGGAATGTCAATAATTCGATTCAAAATATATTAAATTATTTGTTATCCCATTTTGTTTAGCAAGTTAAAATAGCAATTTTGTATTTTGTGGCGGGTTAATCAATGTTAAAGTTTACTTTGCTTTATTAGTGCATGTTTAGCGTGTTTTTTGTCTGTTTTAGACCATAATTTTTTATCTGCCCACGCCCCCGCCGTGAAATCTAACGCCCTCTAATTTTCTCTGGGTCTTCTACTGCCCCCCCTGAAAGCCTCAAACGCCCAAAAGGGGCCCACGTTGAGAACTTTTGTTTCTATCGCTGCGTATTCTCCACCGTTCTTTAATAATTTTAGAAAATATATATATATATAAACTACTGTTGGCTCAGTACACATTTTAGCAGCTAGATTCTTGGTTTTATGATGGGTGCGTTGCGCGTGGGCCAGAGGCTACAGGATTATAGTGCGTGTGTGTGTTGTGGATGTGTGGGTACACAATGCAGAATATCGTGTCGACCGCTGTTTGGAATTGTGCAATTTTGAAACAATAGCCAGAGAAATCGTCAGTCATTTATAATTCATGAATCTGAATTTGTGCTCGACGCGCCATATTTGCTCTATCAAAAACTAAGGGCAATTCATAAAACAAATGCAGTATTGTCTTCCATAACGTCGGTTCGGCTTAAACTCACCGCTGACCTTTATTAACTTCTTCAAATCGTTCATGATACCTGGAGCCACGGTGAAATCGATAACTTTACGATGTAGGATCGATAGGCGTAACTTCCGATGATTTTATATCTATGTCCCGAGCACGCTTTTACCGTTCTCAGCCGAACCAATTATTTTCAGGGAAAAAATAAGAAATCGATATACGCTGGCAAAACTGAAGGCATTTTCTATGAATTGACAGTACGACATGTAAAATGCCAAGCAATTACGTAAAAATATAAACAAATTGCACATGGTGAATTGATTAAGCATTAAATATGCATTGGTAGTCCACATTTTCTTTATGAAACTAAACGGGAGTTAATTGGTTAATGAGGTCTTTAGTCATATTTCAACCAATTTCGTTTCTCAAAGATCGAACGAAATAAATTGATTGCGATTAAGATGCATTATTTAAGTCTATGATCGCGTATACTTTCATTTCTATGAGCTTCGTTAGTTCAATACGTTCATTAAATACCTAAGCCTGTAATTTTTCATAACGAACGACATAATTCAAAAACATGTGCATACCGATAGTTAACCGATACTTCTCTGATACTAAGAAATTTATCAATCGTCGGCCGGAAAATGTGTTAACAAATCGTAGACCGTACTCGCAAATATTGATAAAAGACCATAGATGACGGATTTGGTCAATATCGTATTGATATAGAATTTTATTGATCGACCATGCTAGACCTTCTGGGTACCTAGCATGGTCGATCGATATATCAATACGATATTGCCCAAATCCGTCATCTATGGTCAGTTAGCAATATTTGCGATCACGGTCAATTCCAAGATAAGAGAAA
Organism: Glyphotaelius pellucidus; assembly: GCA_936435175.1. NCBI lineage: Eukaryota > Metazoa > Arthropoda > Insecta > Trichoptera > Limnephilidae > Glyphotaelius > Glyphotaelius pellucidus. The sequence continues at coordinate 5,647,304 of OW386537.1, read as the reverse complement.
TTCCAACCGACAATTGACAAATCTTAGTTCGGATTCCATAGTATCGGATAAGTTTCGGTTAGCTGTCTATATAGGCATTTATTTGAATTATTTCGTTCGTTAATCAAAATTACTGGCTTATTTAATGAACATATTGAACTAACGAAGATTTTTGTATTGAAAGAAGTCATATATGCGATCCATAGACTTTAAAATTCAACTAAGATGCCATAAAATTATCCCGTTCGAATTTTAATAAACTAAAGTGGCTGAAATACGACTAAAGAAATTATTAACTAAATAACTCCCGTGTAGTGTCAAAAAGTAAATGCGGGCTGCCAATGCATATTTAGGTTTGTATTTCAATTTATCATTGCCAAATTATTCATATTTTTACTATTTGACTGGCGTTTGACGTTTCTGAATGTGAATAATTTATGGACAGATCCGCCAGTGTTGCCAACGTATATCGAGTTCTAATTTATTCCCCATCAATAGAGGTTTGGCTATCAACAGTGAAACTGTGCTAGGGATATCGATATAAAATCATCGGAAGTTACTCCTAACGATCCGATATTGTAAAGTTATCGGTTTCACCATGCTAGAGCCCCTGGGCCCATAAGGAATATCATATTTAGCTGATATCACAGTACCGACATTGGCAGCACCCATATCACGTAGGTATCCGCTGCTGTGGGAATCAAACCCGAAAGTTCAAGATTCGAATGCGTTGACCAAAAACTGCAGATCGCCATGACGCCTGCTGTCCTAAACAGATCTATCTTTCCAATCCACAACATGCACAATAAGTGTGATTGTTGATTGATTGTCAATTAAGAAAATATGAGTAACGATACATCGTACTGTCCTCTGTCTGACCTCTAGATCTAACCCATGACCTACCTACTGACTATTGACTTGGGTATCATGTCTTGGAAGTTATATTCCGGCATATTAATTTAACCTACAATTGCATCATACCAATAAACGCGATTGTGGAAATTTATGCGTAGTCATCTCTGAAGACGACACTTGGGTTATTTATTACTACATTGATACTAAAACACCTATCTTCGCTTGTGTTAATTACAAAATATGCCAACAAAAAACATAAGTCAGCAGTTTGTATTGCGCATAACGCTTCACAGGTTATAAACTCGTCACGCAGTCTGCATATGAATGTACGATTAATGTCGTATTATCAATTTTTCTCGATGCCTTCGTCAGCATTTCTCTGTACAATTTCCATGCATGATCTCGATGCGGAAGTGTATAGTTCAACTTCTATAGGTCACTCTTAACTCGGTGACCTTGGTGCAGGGCCGTAGCTAGGGGGGGGGGCATTGTGGGGCAATGCCCTACCTTAAAATACCTGTGCCCTACCTTAAGAAATACCATTGACTATGATAATATACTAGTAAACTGTTTGTTTTGTTACTTTGAAGAGGCTGCTTTAGTCAAAGCTTATTTGAATCGTCGCGAGGGTAAAACGGAAAGCACAATGCAAGTTTTGTACAGACAGCGAGAGACGTTTAGAGATACGTATGAACTTTTTGCATCTGTGGCGACAATAGGCTGCAGCACTGCTGTGTGCGAATCTACATTTTCAACATTGACTGCAATCAATAGGCATCAGAGGCTGTCAATGGGTCACGAAAGAATGGCAGGCATGGTGTTTCTAGCCTTTGAAAAGAAAAGAACTAAGTCAGTTGATCTAAATGAAGTACTTCGTTTTTTTTAATAATATGTCGAATCGAAGAATTTGATTGTTTTAAAGAAGGTCTTTTTATTATTTATAATTTTGTTTTTATTCTGTAGTTTCGAATTATGCTTGGTACCTAATATAAACCTTAATACATGAAAAGTCAGTGATGCTACAGTTACTTTTCTGAAGTTTATTCTTAGCAATGATCAAGAATTACTTTGTGTACAAATACTTATTATCTACCTGATGAAGGAACACAAGGTATCCTTTTTCATTGATATATAACTAAATGTTTAAAATCATCCAATTAAGTATTGTCTCACACGTGTACGACGAAAATCGATTCACCAGATCAGATCTATCTTAAATTGAACTCTGGCTACGGCCCTGCCTTGGTGTTATTGTGATAGATTGGAGACTGGAGAGCGTTGGAAGGCGGAGGCTGTCGGCTATCTGTTTTGGTCCAGTTCCTCGCAAATCTGTCGAGAGTGGGGCGGGCGGGCGGGCGGTACAGCGGTCAGCAGGTCCTGAGCAGCGCCACGGAAATAATTAAACTATGCGCTGGATGATAAGAACATAGAATATTGACGCCATACGGTGTTATTATTATTGTCAGCGAGGGTCACCTCTGGGCGCTATTCCACAAACTTCTATGCGTTTGCATCAGTCATTATATTATTCACTAGCTGGGGTACTCGGCTTTGCTCTGGACAGCATTTCGAAATCTTCTAGAACTTTCTCTTTTCCATAACTTTCTAGAGGATTAGCGAACCATCCAGAACATTCTGGAACCTTCCAGACTCACCGACATACTCCGCCACTCCTTCGAGAATTTTCTATAGTTTTATCGAACCTTTTAGAATTTTGCGGAAGTCTGATCTTAAAACTTCCAACCCGTATGTCGTCAAAAGCACGCCCTTTAGGTAAAAACGGGTACCCTCATCCTGGAGGGGGGGGGGGGGGGGTAGAGATCTACCCACCGTAAAGCTCCCTTGATCGTACTTGGACTCGTTTCTGAGTTTTTGCGGTCCGCACGTTTTTTGGACTTTCTTTTATATAATATTTGTTGATTATAGTCATTTCATTACTAATTATAATTACGATACAGATTAAGAATCAAGTTATTGAAGTATTTTCACTTTTGAACGGATGCTAGGAAAATTTACCATCACCATAAATCTTTTTTATTGTTATTATAACATTCAGCGATATCGTAATATGTAAATGCATAATAAAATAAAAATACTTGTGATGTTTCTGTATAATGTGCCTTGGCTCTTTTTAACGGGAATTTCCATTGCCTATTGCCCCTTTATTTATTTATTTATACTGGGTTTTACAGATGTTCTAACTTACTTATACTTACTTATTTAATTTGGGAGGCGGGAATGGGTACCGCCGCCCCGGGACCCTTTATTAGATAACCAACACCTCTGCCATAGGTCACCTCAAGTGGTTCGCTACGTCTGGTGATTTAGCAGGGGTGCCCGGGTTCATGGGGTGAGGTTAGTCTGGGTCTTGAAGGCGGATGACCAGGACTCACTGAACCCCAGATTCCTACCCACCCCTTAAACCCTTTTTCCTTCCCAGAACTCTCCTCTCCTCCTTTTCCTTAAAAAAACCCTCCACACAGCATCCCCAAGGATGACATAGGCCCTGAGAGGAATTATTGTCCTCAGGGCCACACAGGAGTGTGGAGCTCATGTAAAAAAAAATACAAATAGTTACATAAAATTAGTAAAACCCACTCAGTCGAAGAATACATGTCTAATATCCACATAAACATACAAAATTATATAAAATTTCATTAAAATCTCTACATATTATAAACAAAGTTCTCCACCGCCTCTGTCTGTCTGCCTGTTCGCGATAAACTCAAAAACTACTGAAAGGATTTTCATGCTGTTTTCACCAATAGGTAGAGTGATTCATGAATATTTAGGTAGGTATATAATTTGTCAATGTTTTGTGAAAATTGGTTGAAATATATAATATATAAAGGAGAATGTCTGTATGTAGTGGACGAACGGGCTGGCAAGCGGGCGGTGTGGATTTGATTTGTATGCAAATCTACAGTTTTATTCCGAGGTTGATGAAATTTTGCACACGTAACCTTCAAAACAGTGCCTTTGGAACTATGACATCCCCAACTGGATGGAGTAAACTGGAGGAAAATTAGTTACAAGTCTCACAAAGACAAAGAAAAGCACCGCAGGCGAAATCTTTTCCATGGTGTTGCCAATTGGGGTAGGTGTTTGATGTTGGTGAAGGAAGTTGAATATGAATTATTAATTATTAAATTCAGAAAAAAAATTCAGGTCGAAAAACATACCAAAAAAAGCAAACCAATTCTGATTCGATTTCGATGTTTACTTTTCAGCATTCCCAAAGATGACATTTTATGCCTCAAGAAACTCATTTCCTATCAGGACCTCCTGTTTGGAGTAAAATTTAAAAAAAAACGGTAAATGGACGGGGCCTTCCACCCGTAGGTTGGGGTCCAAGGCCGGAGTCCGGCCCTGACAGGGACAACGAGCTAAGTGCACTAAACTTGTTACATTTATTATAAAAAAAGACAGATTATTTTGTTTTGGCGACGGTTATAACGAGGGTTTTTGGTTCAACAATTTGTATAGGGAGAGGGGGCGGGAGAAGGTGGCCCTGCCGACGCCCATGCTACTGAGTTTATATACAATCGATGTACAAAACAACGAATTTTTAAAAACAAAATAATCCTGACACGTATTTTTTTTATTTTCCGAGGTGTTTCAGGAAGGAAAGTCAAACTCTCTGCTTGGTTTGTAAACTTATTTCATGAATCACCTCCGTTTCGAAAAATTGGAGTGAAACACGTGAATGATGATGAAATTATTGATTAATTACTTACACATCAACCCACTCATTTATTATGAGTACGTCATGACAAAAACACGCATTTATCGCACAAAAATTCTCCGTAATTAATTTTTTTCTTAGAAAATTTATTCACATATCCTATCACTCAGCGTTGTCAGACCGATTTTTGGGGGACGTCCCGCATTTAAACAAACATTGATTGTCTCCCGCGGGAAAGCTAAATAACCGATTTTTCTACAACTTGTCAAAGCTAATAATAAATATGTGATGTGATTTTGCATTTCTTGTCTATGACAATTCTATTTGGAGAACTGATATGTAAATATGGTGAAAGTCCTCCTACCACAGAATGTGTTCACATTTCACACTGACAACATAGGGCGTTATGTTTTTTATCAATTTTTTTTAATTCTTATTTTCCATGAAGTGTTGAATCATTTTAATTTACTGAATTTAAAATTAGTCTTCTCCATACAAATAGAACGGCGTCGTACACGGCTCGACGAGGCCTTGTATTTTCTCAGTAGGGAAAACTTTGTTACCTAAAAACCTTACTAAAATTGTGTGTGTTTTCGCATCATTATCAGCCCGAGCATCGCAGCGCCAGCCTACTGCGACCATATATATACATACATGCAGCCCCGGATCGAGGGAGGAGCAACCCGGGGCGCCTGCCCCGGGTGACAGTTTTAGGGGGCGCCAAAATGTAATTTATATGTTTGATTGGAAAAAAAACTTGATTCACAAAGCGCCTGGCATCCACCGATTATTCATTTGATTTCAAAATGCCCAGTTGATTTTTTAACACATCCTAAGTTGATTTATAAACGTATCCTAAGTCGAATTTGAACGCATGCAAAGTGTACGTGATGTATCTGTCAGAGGAATCCCCATTGCATCTAGAACTAGGTGCTACACGAGCTGAGCCAAATAAACCCGTGCGGTCGAACGTCAAGCGAAGCTACGATCACTTACCTCACGAGAGGGGCCGCCACTCACCGGTAGGGGGCGACACTTTTTTCTGTCCCGGTTTGAAAAAGTCGTATTGCGTTGGTTTGTGTTGCCTTGGGGGTGGGAGGGAGTCGACTAAGGCCTATTGTTTGGAATTCCTCCATGGAAATAAGGAAAACCATACAAAAAACTTATTCAGGAAGAAGCGGCCGTATGTCAACACGAAACAGAGCCGACCTTCAGTGGCATCAGTACCTATATATGATGTCCTGCATTAGATGTGTGTGTGTATGTCTGTTTCATGTTAATATATACCTTTGGTAAAATACACAATAAACTTATATTTAAATATATACTATAAAATATTATATAAATAGATATAAAACATTATCCCACGGTTCCAGAATCTCCGCGAAAACCGCGTACCGTCATTTTGCTTTATTGCCATTTCTTGGAATGCGAAGGATCATTGGTTCAGGCTGTTAACGCGTAAGTATTTTCGATTTGCATTCTTATCGCTAAGAAAACAGCCGCACATACTTGCGAGTACTTGTTCAAACAATAACCATTTTACAATAATTAGACATGTCAAGGTCTACGTGTCTATTAAAGAGGTTTATTTAAACTATTACCTACATACCTATTACTTACATGATATTATGGAATTAAGACCGTTGCATCAGAAACTGCATACAAATTATACCTACAGCTCCAGATGAACTGGAAAATAGACTGAAAATGCTTTAAACGAAACGATATGGTGTTTGATGGAGTCGGGTGATAGTACTACGAAGGATATAACAAGGTATGGAAGGAAAAGGAAGGACCAATCACATTGTGACATTTCTACGAAGTAGCTCACAACACAATCACAATATAATTAGACAATTTGCCGTCTCAATTATGTTTACACAAAATTATTCATGATAAGCTCATTGTCTGAGCAATATTCATATTAAAATTCCGAATAGATGTAATTTAAGGAATCATAACACATTCCATCTTGAATTATTTAATAACAAAATTGCCCTTTTCAATGCGCTGGCTGTCTCGAAAGAGTCGCCTTTATAGTATATACTATTGCATACGACTGTATAGATTATCTACGCAAACAGTCTCGCATATTTAAAAAACAAATTAGCAAACTAATAAGGGGCCGTTCAAATATTACGTAAGCAGATTTTTTGCAATTATTAACCGTTCCCTCCCGCTCGTCAGCTAAAAAGCAAAGCTCGTACCCCCCATTTCATCAAAAATAAGCAAAGCAAAGTAGTGCTTATGTAATACTTGAATGGCCATAATGACAACATATGTCACGGAGTATAGTTATATTTTAACCCGAATGTGAAAGATTGTTATTTTCTCTATATATGGCTGCGTATACGTGCATGTAACAAAACTTGAAATGAACCACGAATTATGGGAAAGGAATGAAGCAACAGCAAACGGCGCGAAACGCCACATGCAGTTACTTTGTTCCTTTCCCATAATTCGTGGAAAGTTTCGCGTCTTGTTACACGCCACGCAGCCTATTATTCTCTTTTTATACCGTATTTTAATCTTTATTTATTTTTTTTAAGTAAAACTTCTATAGCCCCGTTGTGTTTTGGAATTCGGATGAAACGGAAATGATGCATAACAGCACCTGCGAAGCATCAAACTCCTATCAAGACTCCTATTGGTTGAGATATAAAACGGAAATGACGCTAGGTCTGCGCTCATTGGCCGTTTTGATTATGACCTCATTTTTCAAGGCTCCTTTTTCTTCATTGCTTGAGATTGTTTTGGTAAAGTTTCGCTTCTCCCGCGTGTTAACTGCACTGGAATTTTTTTGTCTCTCTTTTTATATTTGTTTTATCTTGTGTTTCTAATTATTGTTAACGATCTCCACATGGAGAAAAACAAATCTGAAACTATTCATTCTGTGAACGTTTTTAAGAGGATTATTAATATTTACGCTCTTTACAACGTTAATCTTATAATTTTTTCATGTAAATTAAATTAAATTTTTACTCTGTAAATCCTATCAGAATGCGCCATTAAACAGAGCAATTCAACTGCTAAACGATTCTGCACTGAGAATCGACGTCTTCAATGTCACCTACAGAGAGTTCAATAACTATATTTGTGACATACGTCACAACATAGTGAAACTGCCCCCATGCACAGTTTTTTTTAAATTTTGTAATCTTCTTCAAATAAATGTTCCAAAACAATGAATATATAGTTAGTTCCACCGCAATACCTTAAGATAATTATCGCCAAAACTAACCTATGTGTTCTTTACATCAAAAAAAAATCACTATAACCCGCTTCCATGATAGTCTGAATCCTTCTTGGTCCGAAACAAAAATACTCGAACTTGCATAATTTTCTTGCAATAATATGTTCCAATTATTAATAATTTCCAGCTAGTGATTAGAATTAGGGAAAGATACGAGTAGGTACTAGATAAATGACATTCCTGTTGTAACCAAGTACATTCTTATTTCAAGATCAACCGAAGTCATTATTCATTATCCTATTAGTACATATGTATAGACTAGCGTTTCCTAACCTAGGAAATCAAGCACAATTTTCAAGGACCCCCTAAATAAAAAAACAGCAATAAATTTTGGACTATTTATTTTAGTACTACAAATACAAAATTTTTTAAAAAAAAAAGTTAACATATAATACCAACATTAACATTAATTAACGGTTACTTAATGTGAAGGTTGGCGTTGCTTTTTTGCAACTAAATTTATGATATTCGGGTTGATGTTACTACTAAGTTGTAATCTCAAATCGGATTCCACTTGTAATCTGTTTCTATGTTTGTTTTTAGTATATACAGGAGCAGAGAATACCTTTTCGCAGAGGTATGTGGTTGAGAAAAGCAGTAAATGTTTCAGTGTTTCATCTGATATTTCTTTATAATCTTTCTTTACATTCACCCAAAAATTTATAAAGAGGATTTTTTGAAATAACGTTTCAAAGCTGAATCACAAGATATTTCTATTAATTGGTTTTCCAACAACATCTGTGTTGAAAGGGTCTAATATCAAATTTTTATTTTTGTCGGGTACTGGAAAATAATCCCGAAACGAAGACCTTAAAGCGCAGAGGTGTTTATCATTTCGTCTTGTACTTGTGTTGGCAACATTGCTCCACCAGAGGATTCCAAAAATGCTGACAGTATAGGAAAGTGATTATAGTTTTTTTTAAATTGTACGATTTGTCCACAGGTCAAGCTTTTTAAGCATCGTTTTAATTTTATCTTCAACTTGGAAGATTTTGTTATCTCTCCCCTGTAGACCTATGTTCAGATGGCTTACAAGAGCCATCCAAAATCATTGAAGTGAGCAGCATAATTTTTTTTTACATCAACTCCACACAGGAGGCCCTGAGGAAAATAATTTCCCTCAGGGCCCATGTTATTTTTGAAGATGTTGTGTGGAGGGTGTTTTTGAGGAGAGGAAGGAGTGAACATGGGTCTTGAAGACCTATGTTGTAGGAGGGAGGTAACACAGAGGCCGGCAAATCGTTCCAGAGCCGAGCTGTTGAACTCAAGAACGAGTCGTAGAAACGACCCGTTCTCATGTGAATAATGTCAACCGTGTACAAATGTTGGGCGCGTGTTTGGCGTGTTTCCTGACTAGGCACCGGTGCCGAGGGGATCAATGACGCTAGTTCCTCGGAGCATCTTCCATTGTAATACCGATAGAACAAGGACAGCATTCCCACCTGACGCCTGTGCTCTAAAGATTGCAATCCGTTTGTTAAGTCAGGAAAATCTATCAAACGGACCGCCCGATTTGTACTGGGTTGTGTACTACTAAAATATCTGTGGGCCCTGTATAGTTTGCCCAGTTTCTGGCTTCGATGGAGCCCCCGTACCTGAGCTGGTCACTTAGAGTTACACCAAGCATATCAATGGAAGGCCTAATCGGGAGATTGCTTCCGTTGAAGGAGACTAGATTTTCATTTCGATCCCTTTAAGACGTAATCAGACATGATTGGGTCTTTGAAACATTAAATTCGTCTGGGTAATAAGCCCCAAGAGAAAACACTTTCGAGGTAACCGAAATAAAAAGAAAGAAAAAATCGATTTATTGACGCAGCCTACAGAATTATTTAAAAAGAACTCGTCGTTGTCGCACGTTCGCAGTGCTTTTACTAAATGATCCAGAAATGAGACTGCGGACCCTCATACATATATTCACGGACCCCCAGGGACCACAAGTTAAGAAACACTGGTATAGACATAGACCATCAGACATAACATATCGTGGCATGACAGACAAGTGACAGAGACAGAGAGAGACAGCTGATGGTCCGATGATAACAGGTTGTGTGATAAGCGATTGATGACTCCACGGTTCCAGGAAACGTATCTGTCTGACCTATATCTGAGAAGACCTCGACATTGACTACAGTCATTTCAGATGATTAGTAAGAATCACGCTATTTCACCGCATAAGATAAATGATGTAATACCACTCACCTCTTGCTTCATTTGCATTCATACACACAAGCGGTTCGCTATGTTTGGTGACCAGCAGAGGTTTTTTAAAGTGAAACTTCTTTTAGCGTCGTTAGTGATTAGAATTTCGCATGAAACGGAAATACTCACTAAACATCCAATCTTAAAACACTAAAATAAACAGGCATAGAAAATAAAGTGACATCTAGCGACTTTCTAGTTTCACTTCCACCGGGTGTGAATTAGATTCTAATTTTTTTACATTAGATCCACACAGGAGGCCCTGAGGAAAATAATTCCCCTCAGGACTTATGCCATCTTTGGGGATGCTGTGTGAAGGGTCTTTTTAGGAAAGGAAGGAGAGGAATTTCTGGGAAGGAAAATGGTATTATGGGTGGATAGGAATCTAGGGGTCAGTGTGGCCAGTGTGTATGAATGTCCCACTGCGCTGCAAGGCCATGTTTCGAGAGAGTACGGCAGGAGAAGTCAAAAGGCCTCCCACTCTCTCCCGATCCACCTGGCCACGCAGCTGGTGGGCAGAGGCATCCGCCGCCAAGACCCGCACAAACCTCACCCCGTGAATCCGGGCACCCCTGCTAAGTCACCAAACGTAGCGAACCATTTGGTGTGACCTTTGGCAGAGGTGTTGGTAATCCAATAAATGGTTCCCAGGTGGCGGTACCCATACCCGCCTTCCAAATTGCAAGAGATTCCAATCAGATTCCAATCCACCTTATCATACCTTTTCCTTCCAAAACTTCATCTCCTTCCTTCCCTTTTAAAGCCCTTCCGTACAGCATCCCCAAAGATAATGTAGGTCCTGAGGGAAAATATTTTCCTCAGCCCTCCGTGGCCAAAGGGTAAGGCTCTTGACTCGCAATCCAAAGGTCGCAGGATCGAATCCCGGCGTGGGCAATCCCACCATTCAAAATAGAAACGTTGCTTGAAATGGCTCTAGCCGTGTTTGGTGAAGAAATCTGCATAGCCAGGTACTTCCCCACCTTCTCTTCCCTATCTCCTTCCCCTCCCCACTACCTTCAGCCTCTCACCAATTGGGGATGCCATGTCTCACTGGCTCCAGACGGGAGCAGTTTGGACTCTTGTGCGGTATTCACAGTAAAAAAAAAGTTCATTCGTTTTCCATAATTCATCGCTCGGCTTGCGTTTTTTTTCTCCTGGTCATAGGCGACACCTGTACTCTTTCAAAGGTTACCTGTCGTGATTTAGTTTCAAACTGTAATACCGATAAACACGTTGTGGCATTAACAGCTTAGCCAATAAGATTAGCTATTGCGTAATGCAATTATTACGTTCGCTTAGTTAATAATATTGTGTTGTGTTGATAGTGTGTTTTTTTCAAGAATTTCATGAAAAAGTATTTTAGTTACGCAACATGCCCAATGCTGTCGTGATATCAAGTACGTAGATAGGTGAGTAGGTTTTTATTGTAATAATAATAATATAAACTCAATATAATAATAAATATTATTTTATTGAAGAAGAAGATAACAGTCGCAACTGGGACTCGAACCCAGACCTCTCGTCTAACCGGGACGTGCGCGTTTTCCAATTTCGCTATTGCCACCTTCTGTCAAACCGTCATATTTGTCAATCTCAAATTTCAAATATTTAGAATCATTAATATTATCTCCAACTAGTTCTTTTTCCATATTATAGGCAACTACTCTTTTTATTGGAAACAATCATTCTAAGAATTGGTTTTTAACCTGAATAGCGTCTCGAATAAATGTAACCGAATTTATTCATATGGAACTATTGACTTTATGAAAGTCTAAATGAATATTCAATTTTTTTATAACCTTCAAAAGTTATAAAAAGAGAGTTTTTCTCATAAAAAATAAATATTATTGTAAAAGTCCAGTAAAATAAATCATAAAAACCTTTCTGAAGGTTTGTTAGCGTAAAAATATACATTTCCATAAAAATATAAAACAGCACGACGTAAATCAAACGTCATACGTACGTATAAATACGTGAAGCAAAAACTTTGTACCCCTTTTTACGAAAATTGCGCGGACGGAGGAGTATGAAATTTCGCACACATATAGAGAAGGAGTGCAGAATGCTAATTTTTTTTTTAAATTATGCATAAAAAATACATTAAATCAATAAATTTATCATGGTCGAATGTCGACCATTGGGCGTCCACTAGTTCAATTTCAATTTGGGAGCCGGTTTTGGATACCGCCACCCCGGGAACCATTTATTGGATAACCAACACTCCTGCCATAGGTTCACCATGGTTTTCTACGTTTGATGACTTATGAGGGGTGCCCAGGTTAATGAGGTAAGGTTTTCTAGGTCTTGGCGGCAAATACGTTTGAAAACCTGCTGCGTGGCGGGCAGGATCGGAAGAGACTGGTTGAGGGAGATCCTTTGACCTATTCAGCAGGACTCATCGTCTTGCACCTATTCATCGTTTTGCACCGCAGTGAGAAGGATGGATTGGTACGTCTTCACTCCGGGACACTTTGACCTCCAGATTCCTACCCATCTTTCATAATTTTTCCTTCCCAGAACTTCTTATCCGTCCTTTCCCTTATGATGAAGTTATACGTGAAATCCTATCTAGATTCTATTTAGATTAATCTTTATGACGAATCGGTTTACAGTATGAACATCAAAAAATATGCTACGGATAAATTGAAGCTTTTACTAGCTTCACTATGTATTAGAATTACAATAAAATTATTATTTACATAACAAAAAATATAAGCGTAAACCACTAAAAAAATGTTTTCTCGTGACTAAACTATGAAGTAATATAAGAAACAATTTTTAAAAAATAGCTCTTTATGGCTAAGACTATTTTTGAGGTTTTGTATGTTCTAGCTCTTTTTCATTCTTATAAAATTATGCACAAAATAAATAAAAACCACTTTTTCGCTTACTTGCCTCATGCAAATACAACGCGCGATTTTAAATTTTGAAGGCATGAGAATCAAAATATATCTAGCGTTTACATTCCTCTTAAAAGACCCTCCGTACAGCATCCCCACAGATGACATAGGCCTCGAGGAAAATTATTTTCTTCAGGGCCTCCTGTGTGGAGCTTTTATAAAAAATACATGTAAATGTATATACAAAATTTCAAAAATCGGGCAAAGTCGGGTAGTAAAACATATGAGGTGTGTAGAAGCAAAGGCAGCAATCTCCACTTTTGTTTTTTTTTTTAAAAGGCAAAATAAACATTGATATCTTTGCTTTTGATACGTATTTTCAAACTCTGATTTTGATGGGAGAAAGCTGAGTTTGTGACAAACCAGATTTGCAAATTGAATTTAGGTTCTCAATTCGAATCACTATGTAACTGCATTTACAACTTTTTGAGATTGCTGCCTTTGCTTTTACACACCTCAATACGCATTAAAACTTACTAAGAAGTTATGTAATTAAATTTGCGCTGCGAAACAGTAATATCTAAGTAATTAGATTTTCAAGGTCATTTTACAAATATTTGTATTTTATAGATTGTGAACACAGATTAGCCAGGTACCTACTGTTAACACCCAGATATTTCAGCGTGATCAAAAATAAATGAACACGTACAAATGTATGTTGTTGACGATTTAGCTGTGGAATATTCGAGATTTTTTTTTAATATCAAAAATAAATGAACACGTACAAAAGTATGTTGTTGTTTTACAAATATTTTTTATTTTATAGTTTGTGAACACAGATTAGCTAGGTACCTACTGTTAACACCCTGATATAATATAAGTTGACTGCCCGGAGTTGCTAAACAAAATAAATTTCCACACGTCATAGTATCGAATCGATGCGTCGGCTCGATAAAGTAGATAAAATACCCTTTTCTATATTGATAGATGCAACACCAATTCCAATCAAAATGAATTTATGCAAAGGACATGTAACTACTATAACAATAAATTTGCAAATATATTTACTGCTAGTTACTGTCGCTGCAGAACTTCACTGTATAACATTCTAGGTGCGAATAACATATATTCATGAGATTAAATTAATTGTATCTAATATTTTTATATTACTTGCGTGGCAACTATCCCTTAACTTTCCCTCATCCCTCTCCTCCCCTTACCCTTCCCAAACCAAATACATATTTTGCAGTCTATTTCAGTAATAATCACACTTATGTTATTGTTGTGTATTGGTTTGTCATTTGTTGAATTCAGATTTGTTACTATTATTATTATTTTTAATTGCTGCTTAGTTCTGTTTTTTTTTTTTCATTTTTCTTAAATATTTTAGTTTACATTCAGTTAGTCTTGTTTCTAAATATCTATCTGTGAACATTAATAATGTGTCTGTTTTTTATCATCCTCTTATGTTTATTATATTACTAAGACTGTTTATGTTCCTTAAATAAATAAATAAATAAATATTTCAGCGTGATCAAAAATAAATTAACATATATATGTTGTTGACGATTTAGCTATGGAACATTCAAGATTTTTTTAATATTAAAGGCCGATCTCCTGCGGCCGTTTCCACAAACAATTTCTCAAACATTACCACAAACATGGGGAAGGACTCCACCGTTTTTTTTTTGTTTTCTATCGGCCACGGAAAGCTCAAACATTGTGGCTCCTAACTAACCATCCATAAAATATGTACGTGTTTTCGTCGGAGGAGAACGGCCTTTATTTACATTTAGAAATATAAAGTTCGAACATGCGGGTATGTACAGCGCCAAGTGGACTAAATAAATATATTTTCAGAAAAAAATGTTGGCCTAGTTAAAAAAGTAAGCATGGGTGATGATGATAATGATCCAATTCATCAAATTGTTAAGAATGTAAGTCAACGCGTATAAAACTGTTTTTAATTATTTTATTATGTTTAGGAATCAAACAGTTATTTATAAGACAATTAAGTACATCACAAAATCAACAATGTGACAAATCAATTAAGTTCCGTTATTTATTTTTTTAAAGATATGAATAAACAATTATACAAAGGTATTTATTTATTTAGGTAGTTAGGTATTTATTTATTTATAGATATGAATAAACAATTATTCGTGGGTATTTGGTCGATGTAAATAGTGCAATGTAAACAAATACAAAAGAAAAAATGAACAACTTCGAGTGACAACAGTTAAAATAATATCTAAAATGTTTTCATCATGAAATGGATTCAGCCAGTTTGATTTTATATGTTTTCAAGTTATACCTACAGTTGCAAAAGTCTGCATGTTGAATGTTTTCCAGATACGTCTGCATAAAAGTCTGCATCTCGTAGGGTATTGAATGGTTTCCAGATACAAATGGTCTGCATCTCGTAGGATGTTGAATGTTTTCTAGATACAAAAGTCTGCATTTCGTATGGTGTTGAATGTTTTCCAGATACAAAGTCTGCATCTCGTAGGGTGTTGAATGTTTTCCAGATACGTCCCATGAACGATTTTTGCGCATGATTTGACTTAACCCTTCAGGCTGATGTATTCGCTTTTCGGAACAACTCATACAGATTTCATAGAAAACAGTTTTTCTCCCCTATCATGGTTAGAAATAAGATCTAAACGGTGTTAGAAAGAGAACACACCATGCTTTATATTTAAATCTAAAAATTAATCACAAAATCATTCAAATTTTCATTTTTATGAAAGCAAAGTTGACCACAATTTTAAAAAAGATTAGAAATTTTAAGAAATTTTAATTAATTATGTTTACATGAAACGACAAAAAGTGAGTTGGCGATAGCGTTTGTAAAACATTTCCCTAATAATGTATGTGTTTTTTTTTTGTTATCGGTAATTTTAGTTTGAAAAAAAGCGGTCCCATGCCAACAGATTCAACTCAACATAATCTAACTAAAACCAATATTTTTTTTTTCATCATTTTTAATGACTTTTCAAAGGAGGTGTTGAGTTGATTTCTTTCCGAGTTGTCTGGTCACCGAAAAACGTAAGGTGAGATATTTTAAAAACTTTTTTATGTTTGCATTCAAATTTTCGTATCTCAAAAATTACATCTTTATTTCGAATTATAAAATTTGGAAGCGTATTTCATCACCTTTTAAAAACAATTTTTAGTTTTCAGATGCGTTCAGAAATATTCCATTTATTTTGGATTTTATTGCAAGGGGAAATGTTCCGGCCTTCCAACCAAATAGGTCCGAGGCCTGGGTTGGGATGTGCTACCCGTACTGAATAAATCATCCAATCTGGTGAGGACTACGACAATGTATTTTGGGAAAGCCCAAAAGAAAAATCTCGAGAAGGATTTTGTTTTCAGGGACTGAATTGTCTCCTAAATATGGTTTCTAAACCAGAGACTTGCTTAGCACTTAGTGTTGATATTCGTATTCATTTCATGCATAGAAAACTATTTTGTTCTAGCAGTGAATAAAGCCCTGTCGTAGTAAGGCAGCATTATAAAAAAATATGGATTCCAGTTGAACTCCTGATAGTTGTTCCCTCAGGCGTACTTGTATTTAATATGCAGTCGGTTTAGGAAATATACGGTAACAAAAGTATAAACATACATTTTCAAACTGTCAGTTTGAAAATGGTCTTGTAAACCGAAACAGCTGTAACAAAAATACATACTAAAATACTTGCGGAACGTGATAATAAAACTATCAAATGTAATTTTAATTAAATATATAAAAAATTAAATGGAATGAATTAAACCCAAAAAAAATTATTAAAACTAATTTGGTTAAGTGAAGTGACACAAAACTGCGCTATACAAATGTAATGTTATTATTATTATTAAAAAGTAATACGAAATTGGGAATTGGTTCAGACCAAGCACTTTGGTACACACATTTGCCCTGACGATGGACACTGTAACGTTTAAAATTTAGTTTCTGTTAGATAATCGCAAAAAAAATGGCTTGCCACACCCCACTTTCTTTCAGTACTGCCCCGGACGGAGCGGGGAACAGACGTATAGGCTTCACGTCGCTTGGTTCTGTGAAATCAATTTTAAATTTGCGTTTTATCAGTATTTATGAGTTTTATCAAAAGGAGTTAATGTTTTTTACAGGCCTTTACAAAATCAACCTGTAAAAAAAATTCTCAAATACCTTTTCCAACCTTTTCAAAAGCTTTTTCTCAAGTATTTTTAAACTCCTCCTGTTTTGTTTTGGAAGAAGGAACTTCATAAAATAATAAGGCCGCTTCAGGAAACTTTCAAAGGACTCGTGACATTTTATTTTGCTTTATTCCCAATTACATTGTGAATAATTCCGGAGACCCAAACTACCCCCACAGACCAAGGATTTTACTATTACTTATTTAAGAAGGGCTGGCTGTTGAGAAGAGAAGGAAAAAACCTAAACACAGGCCTTTTATATCGGTCTTGTCTGAAGAGAGTTTGCGTCTCCTGACATCTATTGATAATTTCATTTGTTAATTAATTGACTTTAAACAAACCAACAAATCGAAATGTCTGGAGAGGTGTGAGCCTTAGCTAATTTAAATTAAACATATTCCCGCCCAAAAAACGGTAAAGGCCAGAGTTTTTTTTACACAAATAGAATATAATAATTAAAATATCTCACTTATACTACTAAAGATAACTCAAACAACTTTAACTGCTTCACACCAGATTAAATTAACTAACCATTTCATATTTTACATGCTCCAGTTAAACATTAAAGCTAAAGATTAAGTTAACGATTAACATTAAAATCAATAAGTTCTACAATTATTAAACATTTAATTTTAGGACAAACACAATGCCATGCGGATTGGACCAGGTCTTCCTTCCAGGACAGCTAATTTTATTATATACATTTAAATGGGCACTTGCAGTGTTCTTTCATTTTCCTTTGGCTAGATTATGACCTTTAATTTTCATATGAGTTTTCACAAGAGGTCACGACCTCCACCATCTTTATTTATTTTGCACCTTTTTTTTTAATTGTTTTTTCCACTTTTCTACAAGCGAATTTATTATTGTTTTTCACTTTTATTTACACAAGCGAATTTATTATTGCTTTTCACTTTTATTTACACAAGCGAATTTATTATTGCCTTTCACTTTTATTCACAAAAGCGAATTTATCATTAAAGTCTGATTATAAAAAACAAACACCCAGCTCCATCCATTTATTTTCCTTTGCTTGTGGGCGCCGCACTGTGCACAGGCGCTGCCGGGTCGCTTCTTATACTCCTTGGTCCATCTCGGGTAGATGGTCTCCGCATTTGTTGTCCTCAATTGGCAGCAGGCATAGTTTTGATATTGCCCTCTGAACCGTTCCCTGTCCTGTGATGATGGTAGCTACTCGTACTCTTCCATCGGGCCCCGGGTGTACAGCGTGCACTCGTCCTAGCCTCCAAAAGCAAGGAGGCTCATTATCTTCCTTCAAAATGACCATTTGGCCTGGTTGCAGCTGCCTTTGGTGGTTGCCAGTCCATTTCGTCCGGGTCTGCAGCTCAGCCAAGTACTCCTTGCGCCACCTCGACCAAAACGACTGTATTAGTTGATTTAATTTTTGGTAATGATTCAATCTATTGACTGCCACATTCTGCAAATTCTGCTCCGGGATCGCTGCTAAACTCGTTCCAATGAGAAAGTGACCAGGAGTCAGAGGATTTAGGTCTTGGGGGTCATTGGACAGCGGACAGAGAGGACGGGAGTTCAAGCATGATTCAATTTGACATAACACAGTGCTGAATTCCTCATATGTTAGTAGTGAAGCATTTGCCACCCTCTTCAAGTGGTATTTTACTGATTTGACCCCTGCTTCCCACAGTCCCCCAAAGTGCGGAGCCCTTGCGGGTATAAATGCCACCGAATGGATAAATTGGCTAAGTATTTATCGATTTTTTCATTTGAATTCTTCAAAAATTCATAGATTTCCCTCAATTCGTTATTCGCGCCCCGAAAGTTCGTGGCGTTATCTGAAAACATTTTACTGGGTTTCCCTCTTCGCGAGATGAAACGCTTAAACGCATTTAGGAAGCTATCAGTGCTTAAAGACATTACTACTTCTAGATGTATAGCTTTGGTTACCATACATATAAATAGACATATATAAGATTTTACGCTGTGAGTCTTACGGCTGACACCTGATTTAATCATAATGGGTCCGCAGTAGTCCACGCCGGATAATTGAAACGGGCGACCTTCCGTTATTCTTTCGGTCGGTAAGTCCGCCATCAGCTGTTGCTCTGTTTTCGGGTTACACCTAAAACATACAATACAGTATTTCAGAACCTTTTTAATTAAGTTTTTACCCATAATTGGCCAGTATTTCATTCTTAT
This sequence comes from Glyphotaelius pellucidus, assembly GCA_936435175.1. Classification (NCBI taxonomy): domain Eukaryota; kingdom Metazoa; phylum Arthropoda; class Insecta; order Trichoptera; family Limnephilidae; genus Glyphotaelius; species Glyphotaelius pellucidus. The sequence continues at coordinate 5,628,127 of OW386537.1, read as the reverse complement.
TAACGCTAACAATGCCTGCGTTCCTGCATGTAAATATGAGTAATGGTAGTGCCTGACAATAAGTTCACTTAGTTTATGATGTGAAGGTAGTACTATGGGGTGTTGTTGACTTTCCGATATCATTTTTCCGTTGGACAACCTACCCCCCACCCGGATTAAATCCTTAAACAAATAAGGATTTAATGACTTTAATCTACTACAATTTCTCACATTTACCCCGGTTTTCAATGCCCTCGTCTCCTCCGGGAATGCAAAACATTGTGCGCGAGATATTAATATGTGAAGTGAATTCTCCAATTCGTAAACAGTTAACGCTCCGTCACGCCTTGACAAAGGATTTCTGCAATTAAAAATAAATCTTAAAATATAAGCTGTCACCCTTTGCAATTTGGTTAAGCAAGAGTATCTGGAGAATATTTCCCAATCCTGTTTTACTGCTGAAATTAACGTTAGTTTCAATCTTTCTTCTGGTAAATCCAACGGCGTAATTTCACTGCAAGTAATCGGGTAATCGCCTGAAGTCAACCAGGTGGGCCCATGCCACCAAATGTCAGATTTAAGTAGTTGCGAGACTGTGGTGCCTCTGGATAAAACGTCCGCCGCATTATCCTCCGATCTTACGTGCTTCCATTGTGCGGGTTGACTGGATTCCTGGATTTCAGCCACCCTATTGGCCACAAATGTGTTCCACCTGGCTGGTTGTCCACGAATCCAGAAAATCGTTATCATGGAATCGCACCAGTAGGTTGTATCTATTTCATTTAAGTTCATAGCTATTTTGACATAGTTTACTAATTTTGTGAGTAAAACAGCACCACAAAGCTCCAGCTTTGGTAGTGATATGCTTTTCAACGGTGCCACCCTTGATTTTGATGTGACTAAATTAGAAGTTGTGTTTCCTGATTCATCAGTAGACACTATATATATACAAGCTGCATAGGCCTTTTCTGACGAGTCACAAAATCCATGCAGATGCAGTTTAACTTGATGTTTGCAAATTATTTTTCTCGGTATTTTTAACTTGTTCAAAATAGGTAATTCATTTATATACGAATTCCATGCATTCATCTGCTCAGATGGAACATCCTCGTCCCACTGAATTTTAGTTTGCCACAAACCTTGCATTATCAGTTTTGCGACTAAAGTTATTGGGCCTATCAGTCCCAATGGGTCAAAGGTAGAGGCGATACATGATAGCATTTGGCGTTTGCTTTTAACGCACGCTTCTAAGGGCTCTACAATGTACTGAAAATAGTCTTGCTGGTTATTCCATGACAACCCTAAAATTTTCTTTTCCTTGGGGTTATCAGTAATAATCATATCTGCATCATTCTCTGATTTCGAACCTATAGAGGGTAGATTCGATCGCCATTTTCGTAAATTCATCCCAGCAGATGCCAAAATGCTGCTTAACTGATGCTTAATAGTGAGACAATCTGCCTCATTTTCGTCGCCAGTTATCAAATCATCCATATAAAAATTGTATTTTAGGATTTGACTGACCTTTCTGTATGCTTCCTGATTTTCCGTTCCTAACTGCTCCAAGCATCTGGTAGCCAGAAAGGATGATGGTCCCAAACCGTAGGTGACAGTATTGAGTTGGTAGTGTCGGATTTCTTCCTCCGGAGAGTCCCTCCAGACTATGCGCTGCAAATCTCTATCCTCAGGTTGCACCAATATTTGACGATACATCTTCTCGATGTCGGCGGTTAATGCATACTGGTGCTTTCTGAAAAATAACAGTTGTGCACATAAATCCTTTTGTAAAACTGGCCCTACCATGAGGGCGTCGTTTAATGATATACCGGTTGATGACTTGGCTGATCCGTCAAACACGACCCTGGTTTTGGTTGTCGTGCTAGACTCCTTCATCACTGCATGGTGTGGCAAATAATAACAAATTTTATCTTTTGGTGGTGCTTCGCACAGCGTCATGTGCCCCAATTCCTGATACTCTTTCATGAATTTTTTATAATCTAGCATCAGGTCTTGATTGGCAAGGAATTTCTTCTCCATATTATAGAATCTTTTTTCAGCCACCTTTAGGGTTTCACCCATTTGATTAATATTAGGCCGCAGCGGTAATCTTACCGCAAAACGTCCTTTCTCATCTCTTTTGTGCGTGTGTAAGAAGCTCTCTTCACATGCTCTTTCTTCGTGGCTTCTATGTTTTACAGGAGCTAGTTCCTCTATTTTCCAAAAGTTTTCTAATTGCTTATGCAATAAATTTAAAGATAAATGACAGGAATTTACTGGCCTTTTTGGTTTCGGAGTGGAGATAGGCCCGGATACAAGCCATCCTAGCTCGGTCCTTTGCAGCGTGAGTCCCGCATCTCCAATCCTCATTCGATCGTTATGCAAGACTTCCCAAAATACCTCCGCTCCTAGTAGTAGATCTATCGGGCTGGTAATGTTGAAGTTTGGATCTGCTAATTGGAGACCGCTGGGGATCTCCGCTTCTTTTCTCTGAAAGGAAATTTGGGGCAGATTACTGGTCACCTCAGGTATAATCAGGCATTCTATCTTCTTTTCGTACTCAGAGTAGCCTGAAGTTATATTTAATCCCACTTTAGATCTTATATTTAAAATTTTATTGTGGATTCCCGTGACAGGAATGTTGACTTTTTTCGTTTTTGAATTTAATTTCTTGACGAATGCCTTACTTATGAAATTCGTTTGAGCTCCAGAATCTAATAGAGCTCTTGCTTGAATTGAGTTTCCTGCATCATCCTTTATGTTGATGATGGCAGTTGACAATAACACGAAATTTTGTTCTACCTTCGCGGCATGATTTGATACTAAAGGCGCTTCCTTCGCGGAAGATGTTGATGCCCTTTCGTGTTTTGATTCCTCCTCCTTCTTAACATGAAGTAAAGTATTATGATTTTCACCATCGCATTTACGGCAATTGAATTTAGACCTGCAATCCTTCAATTTATGACCGGGGTTTAAACATTTTAAACAAGCGCCTAATTTGTGTATTTTATCAATTCGTTCTTTCGGTTTTAATTCCAAAAATTTGCGGCAATAATAAATTTTATGATTATCGTTGCAATGTAAACATTTTAATTTTTGTGCGGACAACGACACCAAAACTTCCTTTTTATAATTATGCGGATTCGTTTTTCCCGGATTAATTCTTTTTTCGTTATTTGCCGAGGCTTCTAGTACTTGGGCCCTTGTATACAAACAACTAATAAATTCTTCGTAGGTAGGTAAATTATTCTTTGTTGGGTATTGTTCCCAATGAGCCCTTGTATTTGAATCTAATTTGCTTGATAACAAATAAATTAATATTACATCCCAATTTTTCGTAGCTATATTTAAGTTATTTAGTGATTTTAAATGTAATTGCGCCTCGTCCAATAGATTCCTTATTGCGACGTGATTTTCTGCCTTTACGTCCGGTAATTTAAACAATGCGTTTACATGATTATTTATAATTATTTTTGAGTTTTCGTATCTATCCGTAAGCATCTCCCAAGCCGTAACGTAGTTATCCGCGTATATCGGTAACGCTGTTATGAGTTTAAACGCTTCCCCTTTCAGACAAGACCGCAGATAATAAAATTTTTGAACGGCATCCAGGTTATGATTGCTGTCTACTAAAGATATGAACGCATCCCGGAACTGCATCCATTCGCAGTAATCCCCTTTAAATTTCGGTAATTCAATTATCGGTAATTTAATATTGTTATTCGCCGTGATTGCAGAATCCTTTTTAGCTAACCTCTCTTTTGCGCTGGCCAATATACAAAAATAATCATTTTCAAAGCTCGCTCGTTCGCCTTCAACATCGTCTGGAGATAATGCCTCTATTCTATCTTGAATTTCTTCAAAATTATCTAGCAAAGGTTCGAAACGCTTTATACGCAATTCTAGTTCGCTTTGCGTCAGTGAATCTTTGTTTAAAAATTCTCTGAACCTTGTCATCTTGCCTTTACAAACGCCCCGTTGAGCGATCAGCGTTTTTAAATCCATTTTGATTAATCAGATGTGTACTTACAATTTACAGAGTTATCCAATTATTTTATCGCAATCACCGTTTAATCACTATTAATCATATAATATACGCACTGATAACTTCCCAAATTTTAGTTATTTACTTCACGAACTGTCACGAGACAACAATAACAATAATAATAATTTACCAACGTCGTTAATCATAGATGAATCCCGTTGATTTTTATTCAATCGCCCATAGAGCATTTCCAACAAAAACTGCTTTATTGACTTCGCGGCTAATTTAAAATAAAAATTTCAAACAAACTTTATAAATCTCGAAATTTAAAAACATTGCTGTAGTTTTTGTCAATAATCAATAATTTTGTCAATAATTTTGTCATACCGGCTTGCAACAATTTTTTTTGAGTAATGCACAATATTGATGTCATTGATTTTTTTGCTTTTAAGGATTTTAATGGTAAGGTAGATAGTATGGATATGGATTGGTCACTTGCCCTTTTTTATCGCTGATGGCCTCTGCTGCTTGCTGGATGCTGGAAACTGCATGCTGGCTGTTCCTTTTTTCAGTGCTGGTTCTTCTTTACTAATTTAATCACTCGCGTTAAATTATCCGACTCGTAGGATCATATGTTTTGTTTTGGAAGAAGGAACTTCATAAAATAATAAGGCCGCTTCAGGAAACTTTCAAAGGACTCGTGACATTTTATTTTGCTTTATTCCCAATTACATTGTGAATAATTTCGGAGACACAAACTACCCAAGACAGAACAAGGATTTTACTATTACTTATTTAAGAAGGGCTGGCTGTTGAGAAGAGAAGGAAAAAACCTAAACACAGGCCTTTTATATCGGTCTTGTCTGAAGAGAGTTTGCGTCTCCTGACATCTATTGATAATTTCATTTGTTAATTAATTGACTTTAAACAAACCAACAAATCGAAATGTCTGGAGAGGTGTGAGCCTTAGCTAATTTAAATTAAACACCTCCCACAAAGGGGCGTGAATTTCGGTTTCGATTTTTCCCTGGACTATTTGATCACCTTAACATTGTTTTGCCTTTAATAATGTGCGGCTCTGGAATTCTTCATTTTGCCACCACCTAGTTGTGTACTAGTTATTAAGAATAAAATCGCGATTTTCTTTTGTGGGGGAAATAACTTCGTGGGTGTCATTCATTTCGCATTTTCATGAAGATCTTGTTATATTATTTTCTGTGGATTCTGAAGAATCCTTGAGGTCTTGCTCCAGTAACAGAATTAAGAATCGAATTGGATTGGGGAGGCTATACACAAAATTTAATTAAAGGGAATATTAAACATGAAATATGAACAAAATACGACAACCAGAAAGCAGCAAAAATGCTTTTGTCAGTTTCTTTCACTCTGTGTACAGTGTAAATTCCTACAAGTATGTATAGGTATGCCCAAACGGGTTTTCACATTTCTATTTATTGACTTATTGTTTGAAACATTTACAGTGTTAACAATTATTACATTAATGAAATTGCTATGGGATGTGAATAGATATTTACGCTCCAATTAAAAATGTTCACAGCATGCGTAAATCAAGGTTTGGTTGTTACTAGGTGGAGATGCCGCCAATGAAATAACACAAATAATAATATGCAAAATAAAATAAGAAACATAGAAGAATATGTACAGTACATAAAAAGAGACTGCTGTAAACAGCATTAAAATGCATTAATTTTTGTGCGTAAAGTAATGAAAAACCAAATGCCAAAATACTTTAAGGATGAAATTGTTTTTAATAGAGATGTACATAATTAGGAAACATAAAATAGAAATATAAAAAGAGTTAGATTGCCACTAAAATAAAAAAAAATAAAAAATAAATAGAAAGATAAGAAAGAAAGAAAGAAAAGAGATATTAAAAAAGCATTATATGGCAAACATAAATGGTTAGCAGAATGCATCCACCGGTTCACCGATTGATAATACAAAACTATATATATGTACAATGCATTTGACCAATGAACATGATGCAGTTTTAAAATAAATTTATTATTTAGGGCATGTACATGAAGATGGACAGGACCTTTCCTACTTACCTGGCAGGTCCCTAGAGATTAACAAACACTGTTTACTCGTGTGTACCAACTATCTACATATGTAATAATCCAGTAAACAAATATTATATACAAACAAAAATTAATTAACACACTTAATTTTCAAACATCATTTTTAAGAGGAACGTAGCGCGGCCCATTTCGGCCAGTTTCATACAATTCTTGAATTTAGATTTGAGATCAAAATACCCAACCAAAATGAAAAATTATTTTTGTAATCCGAAGGTATATCAAATATCTAGTACGGATGTGAGCTACTTTATTTATTTTTGTTTTAAATTATAAGATATAGGCCATTAAAGATTTTAGTGTTTCATGGTTTTAGAGGTAACTTGGGAAATTATTTGTGAGTAAATGAAAAACAATAAAAAATAATTTTACTATGTTTATCATAGAAATAAAATGAAATATAAAATAAAAATTTAGGAAAAAAATCATTTTGATAGGTGTAAATTGAAAATACAAATTACGGCGGAACAAAAATTTGTCAACATTAAGATTACTACCCAAAAACTGCATTTTTAACAATGTTTTAATTTTATTTTTCATTGTATTTGTACGTAAAAAAAATTTTTTAATGTTTTTCATTACTCACAAATAATTTCCCAAGTTGCCTCTAAAATCATGAAACACAAAAAATTTTGATGGCCTATATCTTATAATCTAAAGCAAAAATAAATAAAGTAGCTCACATACACACCAGATATTTGATATACCTTTTGATTACAAAATAATTTTAGCTTAGCGGGTAAATTTCAGTTTTAGCGGGTATTTTGATCTCAAATCCAAATTTAAGATTTGTATGAAACTGGCCGAAATGGGCCGCGCATGCGTTTCTCTTAAAAGACCTCCACCTCCCTTAGCGTTTTGAAAATCATCAATGTGCTTTTTACAAACGGAGAACAAAAATGTCGCACTGTTTCTGTAAAAAAATGTGACTGTGAAAGGATAACATTTTGTTTACGTGAACGCAATACCAGATCGAATAAATTATTTGATATACAACATTTCAAATTGAAATACGCACTAAATTCCTTGCTCGGACGTTATCTTCAAATCTTACAATGCCCTATATTGACATTTTCCATTTTACATACCCTTGAAACATTTAAAATCAAGGTAACCTTAAAATGCACTCAAATCAAAACTATATATATATTTTTTTTTATTTGCCGTCAACCCGGGCGTTTATTGATAATAACATTGTCATACAAAAAAAAGTAAGTAACCCGTCTCACTAGACGATGTCTGTTCTGATACGGATACATACATATGCGTACATTTACACATAAATACATACATACGCATATATATACATATTTATCCATATAACACATACACACATACACACAAACAAACACATGCATACACACATACATACACATACGTACACGCATGCATGCATACATAATCATTAAAAACATAAGTGTACAAAATTTAAATAAAATTATTTGAACTTGTTAAAAGTTTATCGTAAAACCATAAATCTAAAAATAATTATTGGAAATTTTTACAAGGTTATATGGAACGTACGTAAAACCAAATACAAAACCCATAATACCAGAAATCTAAAAAGAATTGTTGGAAAGTTTTAAGAGGTTATCATGGAAAGTATATAGTTTCATAAAATCAAGAGTTTCGCTAGCATCTAAAAATAATAACATTTCAACAAAATTATAAAGTACTAGCTTTTCCCCGCGGCTTCGCTCGCATGGTATTACGGGAAATTAGCGGTTGAACTTATCAATTATACCCCCTCCTCCCCACCCCCACCCCCTCCCGAATTCCATACATTCATTCCCTTACATTCAGTTTTCAAACATCTCGCCTGCCACCTAAATTTCATAAAGCTATAGCTCAAAGAAAAAAAGAATTATCCAATTTTGTTCATTCGTTCGGAATTTATGCGCTTACAAACATTTCGGATGTTTATTTTTAATTAAATATTTGAAAGTTTGTGAATATAATAAAAAATTACACTATTTATTCAGTTAATTTATTCAGTCTTTAAAATCGTTACGAATTATATTTTTAATGTAGGAACTGACATTTATTCCAAAACAGAAACTTGTCCAAAAAAATAAAACATATTCTAATATTTGAATTTTCTGAAGCAGTAGCAATCGTTTCCATGGAAACGATTTTTTCTGACGTTAGCAAAAATTTGCTTAAGTTAGCGACAGAAAACGTAAAACAAATATAATATATTAATATTTATAATTTCATTACGTCAGAGCTTACCATCATATACAAAATATAGTCTGCGCATATAATTTAGCTTTCTATTGGTGAATGAATTTTTAAAGTCTTTATATTGTGTTATGCGTGAAAAGGTCATAAACAAACTCGAGCAGTTTCGCATTTATAATATTAGTATGGATTAATAAACTAGACTTGCGTAAAACATAAGCAATATTAAAAAAAAAAAAAAATCTCTATAAGTGTAAATATCACATATATGTAAATAGAGAATGGGGATTAGACTGAGATGGGATTATTATATGTTTTGTATTATTTCTGTATTGCATATTTTTTCTATTTAATCATTTTTTACCTACACTATTATAACTTTTAATAACTTCTTGCTTATTTAATCAGTACCTACTTGTACCTACCAGTATTTGCTTGCTTAATCAGTGACCAATAACAAAAAATATTATAATTTTTTTTTAGAAATCCAGGTACCAGCGAGTATTTAAATATTTATAAGAATGAAGCAAATATTAGAGTGGTTTGACGGTCTTTCTCTCTGCCTATCCTTGCGTGAGACGGCTTGGTGGTTAGTTTACTAAACTTTACTAAATAATTTAATGGTACAGGCAGAATTATTCTTCTGGAAGGTATTTTAAAATACGCATCGCGTAAATTTCCCAGCGGACAATTTCCCCGTGTGTCAGCGGCGTACAGCGTGCTCGGTGCGTGGCATCCTAGACAAGCGATGTTGCAGATATTATATTTAACCTGATGATTGGATGGTGATTACGACGATGACGAAATAATAATATCGCTGGCTTCGACTGCCGGCCGGCTTCTGGTACTCCCTCCTCCCTCCCAGTAGATGCCCAGAAGTCAGCCGCCCAGTACTCGACACTCAGCGTTCTCCTAGCCGCGTGGCCCTGAGAGAGAACCGACTAGATTCTAGCTAGATGCTGAGATAACAAACTAAACTATAACCAACTATAGGTAAACAAACCAAAGTAAGTTCAACGTTCTTTCATTAGGTCACTATTGTACTATTTCTTCAACTATTTACAAACCTGTAAATTTCTTAAATGTTAATAATAACTTTGAATACAGCATTATTTAATCAAAGCACTATTTGACATGTTTCAAAATCAATGGTTTCGTCATATATACCTATAAAATTATCCACTGGAGCGATTATGGTCGAAAAATGGACCACTTTTAATTTTCTGCGATTGATAGCGGTCCAAAATTGGACCACATTTTCCTACCATTCGTAAAACATTTATTGTAATTATTTAAAACATTTCCATGGAAAGCCATTTATTTTAACACGAAGCTATTGAAATGCTTTTTCTATTGTGACCATAGACGTCACAAATCAGAACTTCGTAGACTATTTTAGAACGATGTTAAAAATAAAAATTTTAAAATATTTTTTTCATGCAGAATTTCTGATCAGCTGTTTACGGTTAAATTAAGTCCCTTTTCCGTCTACGTTGACTCGAGTAAGTACCTCTCACGGAGTTTCAAAGTAATAAACACGCACGATTCGTGCGGTTATAAACTTAACGATTTTTTAATATTTTTTTTTTAAACTTACAAATATGAGATAAACGATTAAATACAGGTTAATTCATTGGCTATATAGCACTTTAATGAGTTTTTATGTCTCCACGTTAAAATTCGAAGGTATGTTTTTTTAATGTTGGCGAAAAATTTTAAAAATGATCTTCTAGAAATCTCCAGCAATCGAGGCAAATTTATTTATTTCGCGTGGTCGCTCCAATGGTTTATCCTGACTAAGAAACCATTGATTTTGAAACAGGTCGTTTATCTTGATTAAATAGATTAAAATCAAGCAAAGTTGTTTATTTTCATTTGATTAAAATGACGTCACAAAGTGAATTTGCGATTATTCAAGTAAACTTTAAATTTCATTTTCCAAACGGACAGCTGCGTGCGGCCGCTCACGCGTCGGAAAACCTTCCGAATTATTTGTGTACGCATCAGACGGAAAAAAATCACAAGCACTTCAATAAACAGAATTAAAACACAAATATTTTTATTTATTTGAGTGGCATCGCGATGCATGTCATACTTACTACTAATTTTTAAATAGAATTGCGAGATCCATAAAAATGTCGGAAAATAATCAGGAAGCTCAGTGGTAGAGTGTTTTCCCGGTAAGACAGGGGTCTTGGATTCGATTCCCAGCTAATTTCTTTCCGGGTCTTTAACTATTCTTTTTTAAATATTATCGCTCAAAGATTAAATATATACTAATCTTTGACACAACGCCACTTCCGAGTTTCTGAGGAGTGTTGAGAGTCATGGGCACTGCGGGCAGTGCGGTTTGATGCAATTTCACCAATTTATTAATCTTGCTGAGAACTTCAGAGCACTAAAATAAATACAATTCCAAGCTTTTAACGACCACTAGTGTCAAAATAACAGATTTTAGAGCTCATTATTTTGAGGGGTGTTTAATGACTAATTTTTATTGATGTTTTTGTTAATTATTATTTGCAACCTTCGCTACTTTCCACAATAAAAAAATCTGTAGATCGAGAGAAACTTTGGGTGATTTTTCTCTTGGAAATGGGACTACGTTACTACTAGGTATATGACTACTAGCTTAGGTTACTACTAAGTATACTACTGACCACTAGCTTAGGTTACTACTAGGTATACTACTGACCACTAGCTTAGGTTACTACTAGGTGTATGACTACTAGCTTAGGTTACTACTAGGTATACGACTACTAGCTTAGGTTACAACTAGGTATATGACTACTAGCTTAGGTTACTACTAGATATACACTACTCTGATGGACTCCGTGGTCGAGGGGTAGGGCTCTTGACTCCCAATCTTAAGGTCGGGAGATCGAATCCGGGCGTGCGCAAATAAATTTTATTTGATTAATTTGTGTATTTCACAATTAATTAATTTAAATAATATGTAGTATATTTGCGGCACGTTCCAGAATGGAAGATATTCTCAGTACCGCCCTGGTGTAAGACCACCATTCAGAATTAAAACGTTGCTTGAAATGGCATTAGCCGTGTTTGGTGACCAGATCTGAATAGCCTGGTACTTCCCCAACTTCCTCCTCCCCATCTCTTCCCCTTCCCACCACCTTCAGCCTCACAATATACCCCAATTGGGGATACCATAGTCTCACTGACTCCAGACGGGAACAGCTGGGATTCTTATGAGGTATATATGTTCATAAATAGTTTATAGGGGATATGGGTATTATATCAGTTCTGTTATTGAAAGAATAATAATCTCCGTACACAACAAAGTGGTGCACGTGATATTATATTGTTGCACGTGAAGATGTCTACGTGCCTATTTCAAAGAAAGTGTTTTTCTGTTGTCTTCTTTGTTGGGTGAATTATTATTGACTGAATTATGCAGGCGACTGTAATTATTTATTTGCGGGAGTCACGGGACGAGACCAGAAGTAGTAGACTTGACTAAAGGGTGCGGTCAAATAAATAACAAAAAAATTTCCACCTTTAGCAAAATCTGAATAAGTGGCGACAATTACTTTCAGATAACACTACGTAATAAAGAAATCGGGATTTATTTTAGTAAAGAAATTCTGGGACAGCCTATCTTATGTATTCCTCTTTGCCCAGAATACTCATGGTGGGAAATAATTATACCAATTCAGTGAACATCTTCAATTTGTCACTAAACAATTACAAAATGTTTTAATAAATGAAAACAAATAACTTTGTGTACACCACTATTTAATTAACAATATCGACATGTTTCGAAAACTATGTTTTCTTCATCAGGATAATAAGTTAATAAAAAATAATTTACTTTTCATTTATTAATAATGACGCCACAAAGTGAATTTGCAAAGTTTGAAGAATACAAAATGTTTTTACTAAAGCAGTTCAGTTATATACAATACTGTATAATTTTTACTATCCACGCGTAAAAAGGGCATCAATAAGTAAATTAATAATATTTTGTTTGATGCAAGCAGGTCGAAAATTACCTATATGTGGCAACAGTGTTACCATGTCCCAAAAATGAAAAACCCATGTTTCAGGGATGAAAAATCATGATTTACCAGTTTAAAGGCTAAAAAAAACAACAAGTAAAAACCAAATATTTTTCCCTCCCCTCCCCTTCCCGCCTTCCCTCCCCGCCGCTAAACTACATTAATTAAACACATTCTTATAAAATACTCGCGAGCCACCAATTACATATTTTATACAAATTCATAACGCCAGAGCTCACCACTATGTATGTAGAAAACTTCGCGGGGGTGCGCACTCGCCGAATAATTATCGCAATCGGATGAATAGTATAGGAAAAATTTCATAACCCCACAGCTCACTATTATATATAGAAACCATCGCGGGAGTGCGCACAAAGTTTCATCGCAATCGGATGAACGATTTAGGAACGCTTAAGGGACAAACAAAGAAACATGCATATTTACTTATAAATTAAAATTATAGTTTCGAATTAAAAAACTTGTTTTCTGAATGTTGTGCATTGTGAATCTTTTTTTTATTTTTGACCGACTATAATATGCAATATTTTACATCGCGTGAACTCCACACATTCACAGGAAAATTATGTAATGTTTTGATCATCTTACTCTTGTGAGCTACCGGGAATTCTTCTTTCGATGCTTCTCGAATTGGTTGGCTGTTATGAAGACTTCAAGCTGCAATCCGGACGATCCGTAGAGTCTCCCAAGTTCCGGAATTATGGGGTAAGTTGTTTCTAGCCAGGGTACCTAGCATGGTCATACGATATATGGTCAGTTAGCAATATTTGCGATCACGGTCAACAATCGGTAAGAGAAATTCCAACCGACGACTGATAAATTTTATCAGATAAGTTTTGGTTAGCTATCAATATAAGCATTTATTTGAATTATGACGTTCGCTAATCAACAATACTGGCTTATTTAATGAACGTATTGAACTAACGAAGATTTTTGTATTGAAAGAAGTCATATACGCGATCCATAGACTTAATAATTCAACTAAGACGCGACCAAATTATTACGTTCGAATTTTGATAAACTAAAGTGGCGGAAATATGACTAAAGAATTGATTAACTAATTATCTTTCGTGTAGTGTCAAAAAGTAAATGCCGACTGCCAATGCATATTTAGGTTTGTATTGCAATTCAACATTGCCAAATTATTCATATTTTTACGTGTTTGATGTTTCTGAATGTGAGTTTATGGACAGATCCGCCAGGGTTGCCAGCGTATATCAATTTCTAATTTATTCCCCACCAATTCAAGTACTCACTAAGGAAGTTACTTGGTAAATTTGTGAAATAAATTTACCTAATATATTTATAATATATGTCTACGTATCGTATCGTATTAATGCATCTTAGTAATTAATGTATGATTTCTGGTAATTTTATAAACCATCACAGTTATTAAAAAAAAAAAACTTTTTTTCTTGTATGTTTTTAGGTTTTCACGGCCAAAAGTATTTTTGTTATTTATTTTTGGGGTGTTATGCCGTGTTTCGCTACCTCCTTATTTAGCCAACGTTTCGGACAGCGTTACAGTGTCCATCATCATCCCTGACGCTGTCCGAAACGTTGGCTAAATAAGGAGGTAGCGAAACACGGCATAACACCCCAAAAATAAATAACAAAAAAAACTTTTTTTTCTTTTCATCATTGTTACCAACTTACTGGTACTATCTTACAATAGTGTCTATTCTTATTATTTTATTCACAGATTTTTTTAATTTTATTGTTTCATTGGAAATAAGGTTTGTTTCCAGTGCTTGTAATACATTTGACTTATTATTTACCTACCATTAAACATTTTCAACGTACCTCTTAAGTTATTTGCAAATATATCATATTTAAATATATTTTTTCATTGTTGCAATACGTAATATTTAAATATACAAGCTCACTTGAGCTTTTTTTCATGTTGTTGTTATACCTTATCTATGTTATTATATTATGTTTTTTTTTTTTTTTTTACATGAAATACCGCACAAGAGTCCCAACTGCTCCCGTCTGGAGCCAGTGAGACTATGGCATCCCCAATTGGGGTATGTTGTGAGGCTGAAGGTAGTGGGGGGGGGAAGGAGATAGGGAAGAGGTAGGTGGGGAAGTACCTGGCTATTCAGATCTGGTCACTAAACACGGCTAAAGCCATTTCAAGCAACGTTTCAATTCTGAATGGTGGTCTTACACCAGGGCGATACTATTAGTATCTTCCACTCTGGAACGTGCCGCAAATATATCATATATTATTTTAAATGAATAAATTGTGAAATAACACAAATTAATCAAATAAAATTTATTTGCGCACGCCGGGTTCGAACCCGCGACCTTCGGATTGTGAGTCGAGAGTCTTGCCTCGGGACCACGGAGGCCGTCATGTTTAATCCGAATGGCGTAAATTTTATGAATAAATAAATAAATATCGGTTCGGCTATCAACAGTGAAACTGTGCTAGGGATATCGATATAAAATCATCGGAAGGTACTCCTAACGATCCAATATTGTAAGGTTATCGATTTCACCGTGCTAGAGTCCCTGAAAGGCTATTCCACTTAAATTTGTGATAAGACATCGTTCTCCCGCGAGAAGTGCTGTCAGATCTGTGTGATTTTCTGCAGCTGTTAAATGAATAAATAATCATACATACTTGCAGGAATTCGTGTTTAAAACGACCATAATACGTGACAGCTCACAGCTGAAATTTTGACATCAGCCGATAGCAAAAGCAAATAATAACCGTAGAAAATCACACAAATCTGACAACACTTCTCGCGGGAGAACGACCTCTTATCACAAATTTTAGGGAATAGCCTTTCTGGTCTTCCGTTTTCTTGCTTCGTTAACATATTCCTTTGATATTCGCAGGTCATTGATATTACCTACATGATAATGTGCTGTAAATACAGTATTTAATTTAATTATTAAAGAAGATTTAATATTTAAGATGAGCGAGTGTGTTATTAATGAAGTTATTTTGAAAAGACGCCAGGTATGCGGCACACATGCGAGGAGTATTTAGGTTAAAAATTGAGCGGTTCCTGTGTGGAAAATAACAAGTTGCAGAATGGATTTTCCTCGGGCCAAAGTCCACCGGGCGAAACTACGCGTTGGTTGTGAATGGGCTCTTCGGGCTTCCTGTCGTCACAGCCACATACAATGTTGGTTGCCAGGAACAGTCCATCTTCAATACTAGAATACCTGATACCTACGACAATCACAGGCGAAAATTGGTCGCCAGTAGCGTGCCGTGCAGTCCATACAGGCTGAAAATCTGTACTCACTATAAAAAACACTAATCATGATAGAGGAATAAAGCATTCAACCAATTTATTATCAAAATTTTGTTTTTCCGTGAATTTGAATGCGAAATTGTACGCTCATTTATAAGTTTACTAAAGTACACAACAGACAGATGGTTAAGATAATCCAAAGAAATAATAAATACCAACGGTGTACAACAATATCTAAACAAAACACTGTCCTCTTTACTGATCGTCTTTCGCCTGCGGCGCTTTTTCCGTGTTTTCTGTACTACTTTTTTTACGCAGAGGAGGGAGAGAGGGTTGAAGAAAAATACACTATATATAAGGTTGTGATGTAGGAAATCTTTGGGCCATACCAGTGATCCCAAAGTGGTCCAGGTGGACCCCCGGGGGTCCACGGGAGACTCGACGGGGGTCCACGTAGGCGTGATAAAAAATGGGGGTCCACAAGTTGAAAGTGGGGGTCCACGAAAATTTATCTGTTTTCAATAGTAAAGAACAAAAATGTTTGCTTGGCTTTACCTGTCAATGTAGACAGATAGCACACTAGTATTTCGGTGAAAGATGGGCATATTGAGACACATCTCGTGGCCATATCCCATCACGCCCCCCGTCTCATATCACATTACGCCCCCCTCCCCCCCCTGCATTGTGACAGACCACACTCCAGCGTTATATTCAATATTGGTAGAAATGTTGCAGCAAGGGTCCACCGAAACCAATGATCGAACGGATCAAACGATCAAACGGGCAGTCACAAGCGCACTGATTGAGCAAGGTCGCACGCGCAACCCCAAAAAAAATATTCATACGACCCGCAACCATAACTAATTGACGACCGCTGTCAGAGCAATGCACGGCACTGCCGTCTACCCGTCTACCCGCCTATCCGCCTATCCGCCCAGTAGCCCCAATGTCCGGACTTCTAGACGAGAATTTTCTATTGAAAGCATTGTGTGTTATGATCGGGTATTGATTTCTAATATTGTGAGTTTTGACCTACGGCTAGAAGTTAGCGTTCTCGCTTCGTTTTCGGTACCACGCCTCATTTTTTGATGTACGAATTGTGTGATGTAATTATCTTTCATATTTTTTGTTGCCTCAGAATGAATTAGACACCAATATGTACTCTATTATAGTCAAGAGATTGAAATGTTCCCAAAAAGCCTTCAAGGCGTAAGAAATTAAATAAATACAATTAATTTGAAATGCTATTCAAATTGTAATTAATTTATTTAGACAGTACATTTCACTCCAATTACCTACCTAACTACTTTTTTATGTGAATACCTCACAAGAGTCCCAGCTGCTCTCGTCTGGAGCCAGTGAGACTACGGCATCTCCATTTGGGGTATGTTGTGAGGCTGAAGGAAGTGGGGAGTGGAAGGAAATGGGTGAGAGGAAGGTGAGGGAGTATCTGCCTATTCAGATCTGGTCACTAAACACGGCTAATGCCATTTCAAGCAACGTTTCAATTCTGAATGGTGGTCTTACATCAGGGCGATACTGAGAGTATCTTCCACTCTACAAGTACTAAATATTAAATTACCAGCTGACCCGGCCACGCGTTGCCGTGGCTAATGAAACAAAACTCAATCTGTTAATTTGCATGCAAATCAAATCCACACCGCCCGATTGCCAGTCCTCTCACAGACATTCTTATATATTTCAATCAATTTACACAAAACCTTGACAAATTAATTAATCTAAGCCTTTCTCATGAATCACTCTATCTATTGGTGAAAACCGCATGAAAATCCGTTCAGTAGTTTTTGAGTTTATCGCGAACAGAGAGACAGTCAGACGCGCGGGAGGACTTTAATTTATAATAAGCAGACATACATATTAAATTATACAATTAAGTTATCACAAATTGTCATGGTAAGTTATTGGTAAGAAACAACCTACGATAGACGAAGTGAAGATTGTTCAAACTAAGTTGAAACAAATCAATATGTTTTAAAAAGTAGTTTACAAATTTGTTGTGAGTCGTTTATTATCTACAATTAATTTTGTCATTATTTTTTAGCGTGTTTCGTTTGGTGATAACCTGATTTCTGTACTTTTTTATAATGTGGTGACGCTCAAAATTTTTTAAAAATAATTATTTCTATTCAGTTTCAAATTACGATCTCTCTGAATATTATTTTAGTACTTACCTAATCGATTTATACACAATCACAAACAAGAGTAAATAAATATTGCTTATAATTATGGGTAGAGAGAAACCTTATAGTTTCCGCTACTAATAGTATTCCAGGGATGGATGTATGATTATAGATAGGATTTACATACATATGTGTGTATGTTTACATAATGTCCACAGTCATCAAGCATTAGTGAGAGTGGCAGAGTGGCGCTGCCACGACTTTCTCGTTTCTTTCAGATCTAAATATACCCTATCATTATTTTTATTGTTATGAGATATTATCATTTTTATTTGTTCTCTAGACTTTATGTCCGAGTTAAATCTTCCCCACAGGAAAAACTTAACCCTTCCACACACTTTTCCACAAATGATCATCTAGTCAATCCACGCTATGCAATTGCACTGTATAAGTATAATAAATACAAAACAATTCAAGAACAACATGTCAACCTACCAGAGACCAAATGGGAAAATAATTCACCGACTCCAGATATTTTCATATCAGAGGGTTCGGCTCGATAGAACTCCTAACTGGACCGATAAAACCTACTGATCCCTCAATATAAATATTTAAAAATCTTTCGTTATCCTACATGTATTTAATATGACTGACTTTTGCATTTTTATATATAAATTCTTTGACAAGTCTAATAAGCCTAAATTTTGATTGAGAGTGCTAGGTATAATGCCAGTAGCCGAAATAACAAAAGGTAATATTTTTATAGTCCGACAATGCCAAATTCTTTTAATCTCATTTCCTAAATCTGTATATTTTCTTGGAGTTAGTTTCTAAATACATATTTTTATATGGTTTAATACTATATTATTAATTGTGTATGATGTATTATTAGTTAAGGTTCATTATTACTATGAATGTAATGTAAAATATTATTTACGTTAAAGTTCATTCTTGTTGCACCACCTGACAGCATAACCTCAAAAAGCTGATCGGGACATTCAGGAATACGTAAAAAATTATTCGAGTCAGTCCGATTCGAGCCGCGGTCAACAGTGGTTGTGTGTACCTTACCTATTGCTTAGTGCCGTTCGCCCGTTCCCGTGCCTCATACAGATAAGAGATTATTGTTACATTTTATTTAATTCTGTTTATCGTATACTTATTTGTTTGCATTCCTACTTACGGCTAATCCGTTTTTGTTTGTACAGTCAATGAAATAGACTGCGTATTATTTTTTCAGTTTAATTTTTAAAAGTTAAGTTTTTTTTTATACAATGGAGGAAGACGAAGATAGACCTCCCGACCCAGGATCGATATTAGATTTTTCTGATTCGGAATCTACCACTAGCCAGGCTTCTATTACGCTTCCATCTCGTAAACGACGACCATCGCATAGCCTTTACATCCCATCGAAAGTTAAAACTATACCGCCGATTCAACAAACCTCGACCTCTAACGACCTTAACCCCAATAGTAACACCCAGACAAGTACTTTAGCTAGCGATAATACAAAAAGTACTGACTTACTTTATCCTGCTTCCGCTTCCGGTCCTTTTATCGTAATTGTTCAGAGAACTGAACAAGGAAAACTTATTCATCCTTTAGATTTTGGAAAATTCTTATTTGACTCAAAAAATAATAACCTTGGTATTGTTAACGGTTCAATTAAACCGGAAGGGCGATATAAATTATCTATCGAGTTTAATACTGCCGCTTCCACAAATGGATTTGTAAAAAAAATTGACTCGCTCTCAAACCATAAATATAAATCGTTCATCCCGTCATTTAACCTTACGAGAATGGGTCTTGTTCGAGGAATACCCACGGAGATCCCAGAGGCTGAAATTGTTGATGCTTTGAATAATTCCCAAGGAACCCCGAAAGTAATAAAAGCACGTCGACTGAACTACAAGGATTCTACTGATGGGAACACGATCTGGAAACCTTCCCAATCTGTTGTTGTTACATTTGAGGGACAATCCCTTCCGTCTCGTGTGTTTATTTATTATACCTCGCTTCCCGTCGAAGTTTATAAATTTCCAACTGTTCAATGCTTCAATTGCTGCCGGTTTGGACATACAAAATCCGTATGCCGCTCCCCTCCACGTTGTTACTTTTGCGGAGAAGGTCACCCATTTGATCAATGTCCAAAATCTTCCAATAATCCCATTTGCATTAACTGTTCGGGTGCACATACCGCGGTCAGTCTAGCCTGTCCGGAATTGACAAGACAGAGGAACATAAAACATAAAATGGCTACCGACAACATTTCGTACTTCCAGGCCTCAAAGTTATTCTCTCCTGCGAAAAAATCATTCGCAGAGATGACATCATCCTCAGCTCCTTTCCAATCAACCACCTTTTTAAATTCAACGTCATCTTCTCACAGAGAAACCATTCTCAAGCCAGTCAAACCCAACCCAAAATATACTCCTTACCTTGATAAAAAACAATTGAATAATATTTTGACCAGCCCGAATGGGAATGCCAAATCTCGGACCCCCAATGGGTGTGCCATTAATAGTAATACATCCCCTCCTGCTCTCCCCGAAATATTGAATAATAATTCTTTTATACAAACTTTAATTACCCTTTTAATTTCTATCCTTACAAACAACAATACTGTACCGTCCAACGCTGCCGATTACATTAAATCTTTATTATCTTGCCTCCCCAATGACTTCGAAACTGAACAAAATTCTTCAGTGGAACAGTAGAAGCCTCTTCGCTAACAAATCTGACCTAATTCAGTTACTCGACGAACACGACGTTTCAGTGGCCGCCATTTCTGAAACGTGGTTAAAACCCTCCTTTCACTTAAGAATTCCGGGTTATTATTGTCTCAGACACGACAGACCGGATGGTAAAGGCGGCACGGCTCTGATAATCCATAATTCTATCCCGTTTAAACAAATTAATATACATACTCCCTCCGACGATATCCAGATAATAGCAGCTGTCTTATCTGATATCACAATATTATCAATATATATTCCTCCCTCTACCACTTTTATTGAAAATGAATGGGCACCAATCTTAACCCAGATTTGTTCCCCTTTTATGATCCTTGGAGATTTTAATGCACATTCCCCTTCTTGGGGTAGCAAAATAACAAATCGTTCTGGCCGCAATCTTTTAGATTTTATTGATACCCATAACCTATGTTTTTTAAATGACGGATCTCCAACCAGATTCACCCCCCCTCATCAACGGAAAAGTGCTGTTGATTTATCTCTTTGTTCATATTCGTTAGCATCTAAATGCTCTTGGGACATCCTAAACGATCCCCTCTCTAGTGATCATTTTCCAATTATAATCCGATTCCAACATCAATCTAACACTTATCCTCCACCAGTTAAAAATAATCTCAAATTTAGAATAAATGATGCGAATTGGAGCACTTTCTCTTCTGAACTAGATAACCTTATTAATTTTTAAAAAAAATCGTCCCCGGGAGACATCAGATTGCAATGTGAGACGTTTCCCTCTATGGTTATAAATGCAGCAGAAAAATCCATCCCGAAACGCAATGCGAACATTAAAATAAAACACTCTACTCCGTGGTGGGACGAGGAATGCACTCGCTCCGTCAACTCTCGTAAAAAAGCAATTTCCTCTTTTCGTAAGTGTATGTCACTAGAAAATTTTTTATCAGTTAAAAAAGCCCAGGCAGAAACCAAACGAATTTTGAAAAATAAAAAACGCGCTGGATGGCGGAAGTTCTGTGAGAACCTGTCTCCGGAAACTCCCCAATCTTCAGTTTGGTCTAGCTTAAAAAAATTCGGATCATCGTATTCTCCGCCGAGAACCAAGCATATATCAGAAGAAATTCTTATAGGATTTGCGGATAAAATAGCCCCCCCATCAGTGGCCGGATGTGAAGAAATGCCTTCTATTAAGCCATATCCATCTCACTCTAACTGGCTAGATGCTCCTTTCTCCATTGATGAGATGAAACTAGTAATAAGAACCCTTTCTGACTCTGCTCCGGGTCCCGATGGAATACTTAATAGTTTCATTAAATCATTTTCTGATATGGCGGTTGAATATTTCTTATCTCTTATTAATAATATGTTTGAAACAGGACTAATTCCGGATGATTGGAAAACTCAAAAAATCATTCCCATTTTAAAACCTGGAAAAAATCCATCTGAAATTTCGTCTTATCGGCCTATTGCTCTTTCATCATGTTTGATGAAAGTAGCGGAGCGGTTGATGAAGAACAGATTAGAGTGGTTTGTTGAAAGTCAAGATATTATCTCACCAAATCAGTATGGTTTTCGGAAAAAGAAATCTACAATGGATAATTTAAGTTTGTTCACAACTGATATCCGAGTTTCCCAATCCCTAAATTCTTATACATTGGCCACATTCCTTGACCTTTCATCAGCTTACGATGATGTTTTACTGAATGTTTTGAAAGAAAAGCTAATTAAAAAACAAATCCCCCCGAAATTAGTCCAATTTATTATTAATTTGCTCTCAGATAGGTCCATTATTATTGAGTCTTCCTCTAAATGCTTAAGGCGCAAACTATGGAGAGGTTTGCCCCAGGGTTCTGTTATTAGTCCTCTGTTGTTTAATATTTATATAAGCGACCTAGACTCAGTAATTCCTTTTTCTATCAAGCGTCTTTACTTTGCGGATGATATCCTTATATATTTGTTACATAAAAATATTATTCTTGCAGCTAAGGAAATGAATTTGGCTTTACAATATATTAAAAGCTGGTTGTCATTAAATGGGATGAATCTGGCGGCATCTAAAACAAGGGTCGTGGCTTTCACGCGCAAAAGAAAAATTCCCCAATTCTCAATTTCTTTTGATAATGTGCCTCTACAAACCGCTACTCAAATCAAATTCCTTGGTCTTCTTTTGAACCATAAACTTTCCTGGCTTCCACACATTCAGATAATTTCTACAAAGTGTGAAAAGGGACTTAATATGATGCGAGCAGTTTCCAGAGTATGGTGGGGATCTCATCCTACCACTCTTAAATTAATGTATAATTCCCTAGTTCGGAGCCACTTGGATTATGGCTCATTTCTTTTTGACCCACTCCCTAAATATCTAGATAAGAAAATGGAAAGAATTCAATCAAAAGCCCTCAGAATGATTATTGGAGCTATGAAGTCTTCTCCAATTAATGCGCTTCAGGTGGAATGTGTGGAGCCTCCATTATATTTCAGAAGGCAATTCCTTGCCAATAAATATATTTTCAAGGCTTTATCGTTATCACAGCATCCTATTAAACAAAGTCTTAATAGGTTAAGTGTTAATTTGAATTCTAACAAAAGATTGAGAGAAAAACAATGTTTTCCTCTCTTAATTAAAAGTTTTCATCTCTATA
This sequence comes from Glyphotaelius pellucidus, assembly GCA_936435175.1. Taxonomy (NCBI): domain Eukaryota; kingdom Metazoa; phylum Arthropoda; class Insecta; order Trichoptera; family Limnephilidae; genus Glyphotaelius; species Glyphotaelius pellucidus. Next base: position 5,605,146 of record OW386537.1, on the reverse strand, counting down.
ATTCTCTATCATCTTCCCTCCAATATCTTCAAGAAGTTCCCAATCTTCCTATATACAATATTCCATTTAAGGCAATCACTTTTATGCCGAACACAATAACATCAGTCTTTCGGAAGAATATTTTATCTTCCCCAAATAAATTTCAAAATGTGGATGATTGCTTTAAAAGCATAGTGGCTTCGAAATTCCCTGGATTTTCCATCCTTTTCACGGATGGTTCCAAATTTGAAAATAAAAGATGTGGAGCATCTATATATAGTCCAGAATTCAACATCAATCTCACTTATAAATTACCGAAAGAAGCTTCCATATTTACAGCCGAATGTTTTGCAATTGAACAAGCGCTAAATCAAATTCAGGTTCTCAACATTCATCGAGCCTTACTATGTACTGATTCGCTAAGTGCTCTAACTAAAATTAGGTCAAATATTTTACGTTATCCGGAAGACAATATTATATGTAAAATAAAAAATCTTCTCAATTCTCTTAGTGAATCTGGGTTTGAGACGATATTGGCCTGGGTCCCTGCCCATTTGGGTATCGAGGGTAATGAGATGGCCGATTTTCTCGCCAAATCTGGTTCAGATTCCGGAACTATTCCACTAAATTTTAGAATTCCTATATCCGATGTCTTTCCGATTCTTAAATCCAATATGACTCGTGCCTGGGAAGAAAATTGGGCAGTCTCCAAAATAAGAACTGGATCTTTCTATGCGGGAATTCAAAACCATATCCCTGCTAAGCCATGGTTTCACGGTAAAAAACTTTCAAAACGATTCATTTCATGTATCTCGAGAATGAGAATTGGCCACTGTTCAATTGCATCTCACTTGTCTAGAATTAGAGTTTTAGATGATCCGTTCTGCCAGTGCGGTGTGGAAGAGGAAACCCTCGACCACGTTTTCTATAACTGTAAAAACCATTCATCTTTCAAGAACATATACCGCCGGCTTATTAAAATCACACACCAGTCCCCCCTTAACATTTCATACCTTTTATCTCTTAACAATTCTCGTGTTCATACAGCTTTATGTAAGTTTATTAACCTGAATGAATTCAATATTTAATTTGTTTTAGTGATCTAAATGAGTCCAATATTTAATTTGTTTTATTATTTTCCCATTAGATTAACCGAAATTTCTTATCCATTTTAAATATTACCGGCACAAAGCACTCTCTCAAGGGTGAATTGCCTAAAACAAAAAAAAACAAAAAAAATTATTCGAGTGCGGCCATAGTTGAATTTAACAATAATGACGAGGTGCTGAAATTTTACATCGTGTTAATTATTGCAATAAAATTTTAATTTATCCACTGGAGCGACTAAGGTCAAAATATGGACCACTTTTATTTTTCTGCGATTGACAGCAGTCCAAAATTTTAACACATTTTCTTACAATTTTTACGGTTTTTAAAGTTTAAGATTTTATAATATTTTTTCTATGTGTCCTACGAATATGTGATAATCGACAAAAGTTAGGTGAATTCATTGGCTATATAGAACTATAATCAGTTTGTATGTCTCCATATTAAAATTCGGATGTATGATTAAAAAATCACAAGCAATCGGGGGAAAAGTTTAAAGCGCGCTGTCGCTCGCGTGGTTAAAACGTCTCGGATACGGCATACAAAATCTAGTGGTACTGTATCATCTGTAAAACGACAAAAATACCCGCTCGAACTGCCACAGTTTTTTAGCGTTTTTGGAAAACTGAAAATAATTTTATATGAAAACTAAGCTTAAATTGTGGTATTTAAGTTGAAAGGTCAATTTTGACAGAAATTAAAAAAATGTGGGCATCTTATTGAGACGTCACTTCATGGGAAACAAAAATAGGCAACTCGTTGATATTTTTAACTAGGCCCGTAAAAAATACAAATAAAAATATAAAGAGATTTTACTCCATCGATTCCACAATTTGGGAAACGGTATGGATACCGCCGCCCCGTGAACCAATTTTTGGATAACCAACACCTCTGCCATAGTTTCCAAGTGGTTCCCTAGTTTGGTGACTTAGCAGGGGTGTCAGGGTTGATGGGGTGAGATTTGTCTAGATCTTGGCGACGGATGTGTTTGTCCAACAACTGCGTGGCAGGCCGGATCAGGAGTGACTGGTTGAGGGAGACCTTTTGACCTCTCCAGTCGGACCCTCTCGACCTATCACCTTGCACCGCAGTGGGAGAGATGGATTCATACGTCCGTCATTCCTGGACTTATTGAACCCCAGATTAACCCACCCCTCGTACCTTATTCCTTCCCAGAACTTCTCCTTTCCTTCCTTTCCACAAAAAGACCCTCCACACAGGGAGGGATTTTTTTCCTCAGGGCCCCCTGTGTAGAGCTAATGTAAAAAATGCATATGGTTTGCTAATGTGAATTTAATAACCAAAATATTGAAAATTGAAAAAATGCCCTTGCTAGGTTAGGTTGGTTCTATTTCCTATTTCTGGTATCATATAAATAAAAGATATCTAAGTACACTCTACTGGATTCTCATATCGTAATACCAACAAAGAACTAGTGTTCCATCTATACTTTCATGTATCTATGTTTTTTTTTTTTAATTCAAATAACTCACGGACAGCTTCGTGAGAATATTATCACAATATTTCTGTTTGGGTATTAATGTATCTCATTTTTCACTAATAGAAGCGATAACATTTATCAACGCATAAAATTATCAAATTTACAGTCGAACGCCGTCTTGGTCGTGCGATAAAATACTGAAAAAATCTGACTACTAAATGAACGGCTGCGAAAATATTTTCTTTTCCTAGTTGAAGCAAGGCCAGCGAGGCCAGCGAGTGGCTACATTTTATAACCCGTAAATTAAAGATAATGTTAAAATAGTAGGATCCTTGAAACCGAAAATTCCGGAAACATTTGCCGGTGTAAAAAAAAACATTGGTCTGTACCTATTCTCAATTTAAGAACATTGAATTTATTATTAAATAAATAAAAGAATATGTACAATATTATTTATTCATTTATTTATTTATTTAAACGCCCATAGGGCTTTTACATAAAGTGCAGTACATGTTTTTGGTAAAGTATTGAAAATAACATAATATAATATAAACATAATATAAATATAAGAAACAAAATAAAGATAACATAAGATATAAGAAACAAAATATAGATAACACCAAATATGACACAAAGCAGGTAAAATAGAATATATGGTCACGTAAATTAATGTGAGATTGTTATTTTAATTATAAAGAGAAATAAGATAAGATTGTCAATTTTTATGTTTGTAATTAGCAATCTTTATTTTACATATTTGTTACATGTTTATCGATACTTAGCTACAATAATATTTCGATAAAGGTGCTATATAGTGCATGATATTAATAGCTTTATTTTAATTGTTCTAATATACTGAGTTTAAATTTTGACATCGATTGATGACGATAAACGTCTATAGAGGTATATTTATTACCGATTATATGAAGTCTTTGCAAAGGAGAGTTGACAAAATAATTGTTAGCAGAATTAGTAACAAAATAAAGCGCATTAGAGCGAGTATCGCGCGTGGGTATTCTCAAATTAATTTTACTGGTTAAATCGAGGGCGTCCAGTCTGCCATTCGAAATATTGAAAAGACAAACTAAATCGCTCACTACGCGCCTTGACGTTAAATCGCTTATATTAAGTAATTCCATTAAATATACATAATTTAGATCTTCGACAGGTATACCGAGTTTATAATTAATAAATCTTAAGAACTTATGCTGTACTCTTTCAATTTTTTGTTGGTGTGTCTTATATAATGGAGCCCAGATGGTTGAATTGTATTCTAAATTTGATCTCACCAGCCCAGTGTACAGCAATTTAAACGAATTTAGTGATTTAAATTCTTTAACCGTCCTCAGGATGAACCCCAGACACTTCACGGCCTTGTTAGTTATTAAATTAATATGAGGAACAAAAGTTAATAATGTATATTGTAATGTAAGTTAATAATTATAACCTAATACCTACGAGATCCAAATTTAAATTTAAGGTTAATTGTATTTTATTTCTTCCAAGGTTGTCATCATCACCAAAAATTACTAATTTCGGTTATCTGTGATGATGTGCGTGATGTGCATAATATTCATAAAGTAAAGCGTAAAATTTAATTTGTGGGATCGAAGCGATGATGTAGATACAGATTTTATCCTGTTTTATAATATATACAGGTTGTTAAGGGACGTACTTGATTTACTTTACCCAATGATTCATGAGCTTCCTTTTTAAAAAAAAAATATTTTTACGAACGGGGTAGGTACTCGGCTCAGTGATGACAAGCAGAAGATTTTTTTTGTTTGATTTTGAAGAAAAAAAATTGGAAAAAAAGGTCCTCTAAAAAGGTCGTTTAAATTTTCTACTCCAAAAAATGTCAGAAATCACTGGTTAATAAAGTTAGTCAAATCTAGTAACTTTAAATCTAATCACTAACGATTTTTAAAGTTAACTAATTGGATTCATTTGTAATGTAAATTTATGGTCGTCTTTCTAATTTTCATTCTTCTTAATTTTTTTGATAGGAAAATATTTTATAAATTAATTTCCCGTGATTTTTCATTGGTCTGGTTTTTTTTCCTTAGCTCCACATAAGAAGCCCTGAGTAAAATAATTCCTCTCAGGGCCTATGTCATCTTTGGGGATGCTGTGTGAGGGTTATTTTAGGAAAGGAAGGAGAGGAAGTTTTGAGAAGGAAAAAGGTGTGAGGAGTGGGTGGAAATCTGGGGGTCAGTGTGTCCAGGAGTGACGGACGAATCTATCCCTCCCACTGCAGTGCAAGGCGATGTTAAGCGAGAGTCCTGCTAGAGAAGTCAAAAGGTCTCCCTTCACCAGTCTCTCCCGCTCCAGCCTGCCACGCATGGCCCTGCCCGGCATGTGCATTTGTTGGACAGACTCATCCGCCACCAAGATCCAAACAAACCTCACCCCTTGAACCCGGGCACTAGTTAATAATAATATAATAGGGTAATAGTTCTGTTAATTTTAAAAGGCACCTTAAAAAGACCTAACGAAACAGTTGTCGCCAGAAACATTATTAAATAAATAAATATTATGTGTGATTTATTACATTTTATCAGAATGACGATGTTATATTATTTGTTCTAGGTATTTTTTGACCTTCGTTAGATAACACCCGAGACGGTGTCAACAGAACTTCAAGACATTCTGTTGCAGCCGATTTGATAATGAAAGTTTCAGGTGTTTTGACCTTATTACGGAATAAGGGGGCATAACAACTTACTAATCTTATCTTACTAATTATATCTAGGTACCTTGGAAGGTACGTACTTAACTTACGGTAAGCTAGTAAGCAGCAATTAAGCTATACTGAAGACACAAACCGAAGATGTGTCCGTGCGCCCGAACTGAGTACTTACTCATTTTGTACTTACTTTTGGTGAAATCGTTTGTGTTTAAAATAATCGAATCTGTCCTAAAACGGTAACCAATTTTTTTGGTTTCTGTGGTGCATATGAGTCGACAGGTCAATATAATCAAAAATCGGATAAGATCGGTGGGGGAGGGGGCTTCCCAATGGGAATGTATGGCTAGCGATATGCTGAAATAGGCCAAGTCAAAAAACGCCGATTTGCTCTGTTTGTATTAGGTATATTGTTACGTATTTTTCTTTTTGTATTTTGGTTTTAAATACAAATGTCGTTATTTTATTGGTAAACTATCGAGAACCCGGCAAGCATTGCAATGCCACTCAAAGAAAGAAAGTGTTTGAGTTTTAATTTTGTTTATGGAAGTGCTTTTGGACACACAATAGTTTTTGTTTTCCGACGCATTAGCGAGCCGCATACAGCTGTGAGTGTGAGAAGCATGGATTTTCCAAATCCATACTCTGTTATTCCCTACCGCTCCCTCGAATCTCCTTCCTTTTATCCCCTACCCACCCTTCTCTTTACCCTGCGGCTAAACTATATGAAACACACACTTATATCACCGAATTCCGTATAAGAAGCATGAATTTTCCAAATTTATTCACTGCTATTCCCTATCGCTACGATGGGGCCTTTGAAATCCTCCCTTTGTCCTTTCCTTCCGTCCCCCTTCACCTTCATCGCCTCCGCCCCCTCTCCCGCGTTTCCTCACCATTTCGCGTTTCCCTTCCACCCTCTCTACCTTCCACCCTCCCTCGTCCCCTCTCCTGCGAACCCCCACCTTTCCTTTGATTACCTTCCCACCTCTCGGATTTCCCTCCCCCGCCTTTCCTCCCTGCCGCTAAACTAAATTAAATTCACACATTTTTCGAACAACATTCATAGTAAATTTTAAATATATAAATATATTTTAAAAAATGGATACCGCACAAGAGTCCCAACTGCTCCCGTCTGGAGCCAGTGAGACTATGACATCCCCAATTGGGGTATGTTGTGAGGTTGAAGGTAGTGGGAAGGGGAAGGAGATGGGGAAGAGGAAGGTGGGAAGTACCTGGCTATTCAGATCTGGTCACCAAACACGGCTAAAGCCATTTCAAGCAACGTTTCAATTCTGAATGGTTGTCTTACACCAGTGCGATACTGAGAGTATCTTCCACTCTGGAACGTGCCGCAAATATACCATATATATTATTTTAAGTGAATAAATTGTGAAATAACACAAATTAATCAAATAAAATTTATTTGCCACGCCGGGATTCGATCCAGCGACCTTCGGAATGCGAGTCAAGAGTATACCGCTGGACTACGCCGGCCGTCCATACACAAATTTAATAACACCAAAGCTCACCATTATAGAAACCTTCGCGGGCATGCGCACAACAAATCACCAAAGTTTCGTCGCAATTGGATGAATGGTGTAGGAAATAATTTCATAACGCCAGACCTCACCATTCTATATAGAAACCTTCGCAGGCGTGCGCACAGCAAATCGCCAAAGTTTCATCGCAATCGGATGAATGGTTTAGGAACGCATAAGGGACAAACAAAGAAACATTCATTTTTATTTATTAAAATTATATAAATAGTCCCTATACTGTGATATGTGAATTTATAAGGACTGTTTAAAATGCAAATAAATAAAATTAAAAATACAGTAATAATAATACCGTACCTTATTGAGATCGGCAGAAGACTTTTTTGGACGAGGTTTAACCCTTACTGCTAATACCACGGTAATACGAACGGGTTAGGTGAAAATTGTACGTTCACCCAAGTCTATTTGACACAAATAGGGGTCAAATCAAATAGATCTCATAGAAATGGTTGTATCTCCCTTACTATCATAGTGAGAAATGTGATATAAACGATGTTAGAAAGAAAAAAGACCACGCTTTATATTCAAATACAAAAACTAACCACAAAATAAGTAAAATGTACACCTTTATGAAACCAAAGTTTTAATCGCATTTTCAAAAAAAATTATGAAACCTTGGGAATTTTTATAAATTATTTTTACACGGAACGACAACAAAGTGAGGTGACAATAACGTTTATAATACATTTGTCTAATTAAATACGTGTGTGTTTTTATTTTTTTTTCGTTATCAGTGATTTTAGTCAGAAAAAACGTAAGGTTAGCCATTTTCAAAACTTTTTTGTGTGTTGGCATGCGTTGCTATGCCATTTAATAAAGAAATTGTCTCTCCCTGCATGTCCTTTCCCATTCGTCCCGTTCCCCTTCCACCTCCCCTTCCTCTCCCGCTTCCCCTTCCCCTCTCGCGTTCCCACTCCGCCGCCTTCCCTCACCCCCACTCTATTCCCGCCTTCGCTCGTCCCGCGAGCCCCCCTCCCGAGTTCCCCATCCCCCTCGCAAGGTTCCCCACTCCCCTCCCGGGTACCCTTCCTACCCCTCCCGCCTCCCCCGTCCCGCATTCCACATTCATTCCCGGTACATTCAGTTTTCACAAGGCTCGCGGGCCACCTATTGTAATTTTTTTTAGGAAAAAAAGAATTATCCGATTTGGTGCAGTCGTTCGGAAGTTATGCACGTAAAAACATTTCGGAGATTCATTTTTATTAATATAGATTTAGATTTATAAAATTTGAAAGAGTATTTTATTAATTTTCTAAAACAATTTTTAGTTTTGTGGTAAGTTCAGGAATATTCCATTTATTTGGATTTTATTGTAAAGTGGAATTATTTGTCCTCCCGAAGGGGGTTTAAGGAATTATCGAAAAGACTAGTTTTAAACATCGTCATGTATCCGATCAATCACAGAGATAAAACCCTCTGAAATAATACGGTCGAGGCCTTAAGGGTTGCTCCGAATTGATTTTGATTATGGATAATTTCCATAATTAGATAAATTAGAAATTTTAGAAATTAGGAAAAATGTTAATAGTAAATTAAATATTATAAATAACCAAACGTTTTTTAAAAATAGCCATCTTTTAAATTTATTTTCGTATTAATACTTATTTTTATAATAATTTATTTTGTTATTTAGACTTCCTGTTTTGTTTTAAAAGATTTTTTATTATGTTAATGTAATTTTTTACCTATCCTAAAATAATTTTTATATTTTAATATAATTGTTTTTTTTAATGATATTTTAAGCAAATAATCACCTCTCCTTTCTAATATTTTGTCTATGTTCTTATTTGTCTATACTTGTTTGTCTTTTGTTATTTTTTTTAAACTTATTATCCTGACGAAGAAAACTTAGTTTCCGAAACATGTCGATATTTTTGATTAAATAGTGGCGTACACAAAGTTATTTGTTTTCATTTATTAATGGATAATTTCTGTCTATTAATAGAAGCATGTGAATTATTTCGTATTTCACCTAATAATAAAAGAAAAAAATTGTACAAAGTAAGGCAAATGATCCGCCACACTCATTGGGCCGCGACGTGCTTGGTGGCAGGTAACAGGTAGGCACCACTATCTGCTTAGCTGAATTGTTTAATTAAAAGCCTTCCTAATTTATTGTCAGGTCATGTTGCCAGTTGCGCCAGTGTGGTTATTTATACATTTGATCAATATAAAGGTAATGCAATCATAAACGTATTTAGGTTATATGTTATGGATTATTTTCGTTATCAACTTGCTGATAACGATACTAATAATTAAATTGTGACTTGTTGCAATTTTGAAAATATTTATTTTTCGAATTGATAGTTACAGTTTGTCAAATAAGAGTAGAAAACATATGTTTTTGTTCAAATGGCAATACTAAACATGTAACTCATGGTGTTTGTACCGGACGGGACCACGATTATGACTTATTATATTTATGTTTTGTTTTAACTTAGCGTCGCTTAATGATTTTACTTATTTATGTTTCTTTTTTAACTTAGCTTCATTTAGAGATTCAACGAAGAAGAGGATGAGTTCCTTGAAGGCCGTCCTCTTCTTCTAACCTAAAGGGGGCTTGTTGGATGTTAAAACGAAGACGAAGACGGTACGTCTTCGTCTTCGTACATTGAGGTTTAATTTGGGCGACTTAGCAGTCACCCATTCATGGTACAATAATGTATAACTGATGTTTTATTAATAAAGTTAATAAATTTGTGTTTTATGGGCTATCGGAGAGGTCGAATGCGAGGACAGGGTTTTGCTGTGCCCGGTCTCGTTTTCGATTTCTCCGTACGCCACTGTGGGCGAAACTTGGCCTTGCCACAGGACCAAAATGCCTGGCGGGGAGCGAGGGGCTCCCGCTCCCCTGTCCTTCCCCGCGTCCTATCTTCGGGCGGACCAATTAGAGCCCTCCTTCTGGGGGTTAGGTATTTTGGTCCTGTTTGATGCCTGGTGTAGCTCGCACTGTTTAGTTGAATTACGGGAGTCTGGCATAATGAATTACGAAATAAATAATATGAATTGATAGGCCAGACTCCCCTTACCATGTTTATGTAGGTTAACTTAGAGTAAGTTTAGTTTTAAGTTCAATAATTAAGATTCCCCCCAATAAGGTCGGTCCGGGGGGCCGATGATCTTTTTTGTATCTGACATAAAAAATCGAAATAAATTATAAGGAGAGAGGTCGGGAGGTTCAGACGGAAGCACGAAGAGAGGCGAATGATTACTACTATGATGACCTCAGCTATGATGACCACAGCAGAGGTCACGACCCGCTAAAACTCAGACTGCTCGGAAAAGGAGACAGTTTGCCGTTTCCACCCCCGCCGGCGGCAAGGTGGGGGTGCGAGCTATATATACGGGGCCGCTACCCCTATATCGTCACTTATCGTCACTTCTCTCGACCGGCGCGGATAGCAATCTTCGCCTCTCTGCCTGACCCGACTTCTCTCCGGACTTTTTGGAAATATTGGACTTATTTCTTCCCTGCCTGGACACCTCCACCCCCCGGGACCCAGCGGCTACCAGGACTACCCAGCGCCTATCTACAGTCTTTGTGGGAGTAACCAGGACGTACCCTACAGTGTTAATGTAAAGCTGTGTAACATACATTTTTATAAAAACTTAAAAAGGTATAAGAGTTGCAATATAGATACCCATTGATCTCAAAATAGAATTGCATATACGTATATTATTATTGTACCTTTGCAATTTTGTGTTAACATAATGAAGAATAACGATATTGTAATAAAATATAAAGCACACTTTAGAAATTGCTCACATTTATTTAATACTCTAAGTACCTAGCGTTGCCCGGGCTTTAGATCATGTCTCTAATTTTAGATCTGAATATATGTAACTCATTCAGATCTAAAAGTAGTGTAACTAAACTCACCATTATAGTGATTCTTCCTTTCTATGTATCAAATTTCTGTTAAATTAAATTAAAGGAAATAAATTTGTAAAACACAATTTAATCAAATTTATGTCATTAAGTAGAGGTACCTAAATAACAGAGCTTCTTCGATTTTTTTTTCTTTCAGAAAAAAAAAAGTTTTTAAAATGTGCTTTACTGTCTTCTACACATTCGGTGTCATTGCACTTTAGAAGAATATTTGACAGTCAAATTGGTGTTGCCAGCCTACAAACTTTTTAGTTCCATTTTTAATATTTTCTACTTTTATTTGACAGACTACAAATGTAAATGTTAGAATAGTTAGTACCTAAGTAGTTATACGCGTACTAGATAAACACGCAGGCTCACCTGTGTGAATAATATAGGTAGTTTCATTAGATGTTGGTATTTGTAGGAAAAAAAGAAGGTAAAAATATTTCCGCTTTGCAATAAAATCCAAATAAATGGAATGTTTTTGAACGTATCCTATAAGTAAAAACTGTTTTTGAAAGGTGACGAAATACGCGCTATCAAATTTTATTATTAAAAAAACCTTCTAATTTTTTTTAATGTAAAAATTTTGAATGCAAACTTTAAAAAGTTTTAAAAATAACTCTTAATAATATAATAAATAAAAACACACTTTAGGCATATGAATAATAAACGTTATTGTCACCTCTTTTTTGTCGTTTCATGTAAAAATAATTCACAAACTTTATTTTTTTTTCAAATGGCGGTCGGAAACGTAGGTTTCATAAAGATATAAATTTTAAGTATTTTGAGGTTTATTTTTAGATTTGAATATATAGCTTGTTATTGTCTCTTTCCAACACCGTTTAGATCATATTTCTCACCATGATAGTAAGGGAGAAAAGAGACCTATGTGAGCTGGGACAAATAATAATGGTATCCTGTAATTAAACGGATAAACATACATAAATGAAACATCTGTATCTGATAGGTTATTAATTACCTAGTAATTAGTATTCATTCTTGCAACTACAGAATACCTGTTACTATTCTACAACGAATCGCCTGAAGTCACCTCAATTAATTAATTGTTGTTTGTTTTCAATCTATTTTTATTCCTCTGGTTTACTTATTTCTGTGTCAACAACTACAGACTGCACTGCCACATGTTCACAGTCATTGTTCATTGGGATGCTTTGTTTTGCTTCCAATTATCTACTTGATTATAATCGTTAATAGCGATAAGATGAAAAGAGATAATAATTAATTGTTATTATTTTATCGTTCCAACTAATTACCCAGACTAGACTTATAAGTGGTAAAACATAGATTATCTATTTCCAATAAGCACGTATAAATATTCATATTTTATAAATAATTACATAAATCTACAATTTATAATGTATACCTGTACTTAAGATAGCATTTTTAATGCGTTTGGCCGACATGACGTCAGCGGGATGTCTATGCACTATACAGTCAGCACGAGAAGACTAGGTCTACCACGTTTGAAAATAATGGAAAAATGTGCTTGTCATATATTCTTTCTGGTGAGATTTTCCTTCACGTTTGATTCATTGTGCTGTATTTTTGGAGCATTTTAAACAAAAGCATTGCCGTTGTTTTGACAGGTGGCCAGGGCTAAGAGAAAGCCGACAAATGATTGTGATTGGAGTGAGGATAATAAATAGAAAAGGAAGAGAATAGCAGAACATCGAATTAATGTTTATTGAAAGAATCATCCATAAAATCTATTTGTTTGTCTCACTAACTTGCGATCGGTTATAGCCTACATTCGGGTCTTCGGCAACCAAATGTTTCCAGAATATCAGACAAAAACAAAAACATTGGGTCGGGGCCAGCGTTTTTTGTTATCTATCAAAAACAAAAAACATTGTGACCCTGCCCAATGTTTTATGTTTGCACAAATATTTGTTTCAATGATTTTGATAATGCGTGGAAAAAAAGAGATCGTTGGAGACCCGCAACTACATATTTTATATACTAGGTACCACGGAGCCCCGGAATAGGGAGGTCAAACCGGGGCGCCTGCCCCGGGCGGCAGTTTGAGGGGGCGCCAAAATCGTAATTTATCATTTTTTTTAAAGAAAGACAAACATTCCCGGGTTACAAATAACCCAACAATGTTTGAAAATCTCCTACTGCCACCAGAAAGCCGAAAATATTGCTTGTGTTGTGATGGAGGACTTAGCCAGCCGAGGAATCGAACACGGGACGCCGGGATGGGACCCAAATGCGATGCCCACTCAACCACTTACCGGTCAGATATTTTATTTTTATTTTATTTTATTTTTTATTTTTTTTATTTTAACAATAATAATTTAAATATAATGGAATATATAATCGTCACCTTAGTTGGATAAGGTTCTATCTACGCCTTACCACGCTAAGGACTTTGACACCTAAGCACATGTTCTTAGGTATCAAAGTCCCTACCATTGTAAAGTGCAGTTAAAACCCTATCCAAATGAGGTGACGTAATGTTTTTTCTGTGTTGAGTGATAATAAATTGTTATCGAACCATTTTTTTATAACCTTCATGTCCTGATTGGCTGCATTTGTAATATCGTTTCACGTCTTTTTTTTCGATAATTATTGCAGTGTCGTCAGCAAATGTCGTCAGCAAATATATAATGTTTGATTGAAAAAAAAATTGATTCACAAAGCGCCTGTGCATCGAGCGCACGTTGTTTTATCGATTATTCATTTGATTTTAAAACGCCCAGTTGGTTTTTGAATACATCCGAAGTTTATTTTGAATGTATCACAAGTCGATTTTGAATGCGTGCATAGTGTACGTGATGTCTCTGCCAGTGGAATCCCCGTTGCACATGGAACTAGGGGCTACACGAGCTGAGCCAAATAAACCCAAGCGGTCGAACGTCATTCGAAGCGGCGATCACTCACCTCACGAGAGGGGGCGCCACTATCAAGTTTCTGCCCCGGTTTGAAAAAGTCGTAGATCCGGGGCTGCTATCACGGGCGTGTATGTCCGGGCGAACAAACCATCACAGGACGAGCGACGAGCATTTTCGTACGAAAAATCTGCTGGACAATTCTGTACATACAAAATGTTTCTGTAAAGTCATGTTTGGCCGGACATGTTCACAGGTAATGTTAGGCTTAACACTGGCGTCATGGAATTTACACGTCTTCTTCTATCTGAAATTTCTACGAGCCCACAATGTTTTTCAGCCCACTACGTCATTCGTTATGGGGCTTTGAAATATATACCAAACAGCCAAAAAACGAAAGTCGCCAAGTTATTTGTCCAATATTTTTGAATTTTTCACAAATAAAAATGTGTAATCATTTATTTATTTTTCATGTTTTCCGTAAAACGGTTATTCAAGAAGAAGTTATCATGGAGAAGATTACAAATCAAAAAGTGTATGGGGGCAGTTGTACTATATACTGTAAGGGATCTCCCACAAGTATACTTGTTAGGGACACATAAATTAATCTCTTTCAACGTAGGCGGATTGAGTATGGTACCAGAGATTTGTCTAAAATAATGTTAACCTAAAAATATTTTTCGGCGGGCTTCTAAGGTATTGAAATCGAGCATGCCTGTTAACGAGGGTGGATGATATTGCTTCAACTCAAAATCTCTGGCGCATCCGGGTAGTAAAGATAGTGTTATACAGCTTAGAAAGGAATGCAGTATTGAATGAGATTTGAACATAAAAGTAGAAAGATAGTTGTTGTAATAGAGCCAATTTACGCACCAGCCAATAGTTGGCTCTCGCTTTGTTTAGATTTTCGTTTATTATGTAAGCACCTTGTGCAGCTTTATTATTAGGATTGCATCCAAACTAAGAACACGCGAATTAGGCCAATTTTATCCTCACGGCATTCAAGCCAATCCATTTCTCGGGGGTGGATTGGAAACTGCACGAATAAAATAATAACGTAGGTATTTATAATCATATTATAAAGAATATCCACGAGGAGTGCTTTTTGGGCGCGTTTCATTCAAATATATATGCCCAATGTGAGCAAAAGTGTGTTTTCTAATTTCAAATGGGATGGAGATTTACGATTTTAGTCGAGTGTAAGTGAGACAGAACGAGTTTCCTGTAAAATTTGTATGGAAGATACCTACTTCTACTGAAGTGCTTATAAAATACAATAACATGATTATCTAGGAACCAAAGAGATAATAATAAAGAAAGGTATTAAAAAAAATCCATAAATAATAAAAAATAATATATAGTGCTACACGTATAGGTTGGCAAATAGGGGGCACTGTCATCCATGAGATAACGATGAAAAGTGTGGTAGACAGATTAAAATATAAAAAAGGTTCGTATTAGAAAGAAATTATTGTACAAAGAATTTTCCCAAGGAATTAAATGTTCCTCTCAACATACACACTTTAGCATTTATAATAATACATGGGAAAGCGATAGTTTATATTTAAGGGGTTACATGGGTCTCGTAGACAAGAAAAAAGCATATTTTATCGATTTTTCAAAAATGTAATATTTGAATTGTTTTATTTAAAGTGTTGACCTCATAAAATAACACCTTCTCAACAATATTGAAAAAAATTGTCATAAAAATTTCGGAAAATTCAGCCGGTGGGGCCTGGTTTCCGGAAACCCCTAAAAAGGTGTCCTCGCGGCAGGCAGGATAACTCATGGCAGCTTCATCTGAAATAAAATAAATAAAAAAATTCTGTTAGTAAGCTGTCCCTGAATGAAGGATTTCTCAAAAAGTTGAAAATTGAATTTTTGGCATTGTTGTATGCAAAATAATTCAATTTTTGGTAGAATTTACAAAACAAAATTTAAAATTTTTTGTAGTTGAAAAAATACAAATCCTTCGTTCAGGGACTGGTCAATGCTATTTTGAAGAAGTGTGCCAAATTTCAATGAGATCGGTGCATTGGTTTCTGAGAAATCTTGTCTACCGACATCAAAAATGCGATATTAAAGTTTCAAGGTCTTTTCCAACGGGGCGGGGGATTCGCAAAGGCTCTCTCCTAGACTTTTTCTCTGATTGACTTGAAACTTTAGGAGAATATTCTAGACATTTTGTACTATTAGATAAAGGGAAAAAACTTTTTTTTCAAATTTTTCGGATCCATGTAACCTCTTAACGCAGGCAACTTATAATAATGGGATAGCGATAGTTAACGTTTAGCGCAGGCAACTTATACGTCTAGTACTACTCTACCGCAAAAGCCATCTGAAAACAAATAAAACATATTTGTAGAACCTTTGTCAACTCGAGTCACAAGCTTTGCAGTAAAATGTTTTTACAGCCAATTACTTGACAAAGTTTGCATGTATTTTCGTTTAACTGTTGTGTTATTTATGTCCTTGCTGCGGATTGGTGCGTAAACACCGGTTTGGCCAGACGAAAATGCATTTGGCACAAACAAAGCTCTCTGTTACCCAAATAGAAAAGACCTTTCACAAAAACTCTCCGAATTACGTCTCAGTCTAAAAATGACTATTATGGTCAAAATAAAGTCAATGTCAAAAACGATATGCGTAGGAGCATGTATGCAAACACCAAACATAACAACATAAACATAACAAACGACCATATTATAATCAATTTGAACATTACCGGCAGAAACCAATTTGGGAGGTGTATATGGCTACCACCACCCCGGAAACTATTTGTTGGGAAATCAACACTTCTGCAACAGGTCACCTTAATTGGTTCGCTACGTTTGGTAACTTAGCAGGGGTGCCCGGGATGAGTTTTGTCCACGTATTGGCGGCGAACGCGTTTGCCCACCTAGGGCGTGGCGGGCCAGATTGGGGCAGACTGGTCGAGGGAGACCTAACCTAGATCTCGAGGCATGGAAATGCATAGCAGAGAGCATAGATATACCACTCATGTTCACAGTAGATTTGTTTATCGAAGAAGAAAGAAACACATTCCTCTATTAAATTTAAAGACAATACATGTAATATTGGTAACATCTAGGCTTTCGACCTGTGTACGGATTATGTTCCAAGCTGTGCTGAGCTCGATATTCCAACCAAGCCGAGCTTATAATCAACTGATATTCCGGGCCTATGTTGGCCTAATTTGTGCATAATTACGTGACGGGTAAAACATGAACCTTTTACCTAAACCGCTATTACTATCAACATCAACCACCAATGTGGAATATAATATAATATGCATGATAAGTTATCGACGGCCCTGGTCGGTGGAATCGTGCAAAGTAAAGTGTATCCATCTTAGAATAACAATGTAAGCACCTACCTAACATATTATGTTAATTTTTAAACATCAGCTTTCCTTTCCACATTGTTTCCATTCCCTGTATCCTTTTAAAATCCCTACCCAAATTAAATGTAATCTTTCGAAATTACAACTTTTACAAATTGTTTATTCATTGTTTTTTAGTTTAATTTGCAGAACTATTAATTTTTTAAATTGAATTTATTCTTTTAAAACTAAATTTCATTTAAATTTATTAATGTTAAGTTCTGCAAGTATTTTAGTTTTAAATTTGTGACAGCCGTTTCGGCTTACCATTAAGGCCATTTATAAACTATGGTTGAACCACTTTGGGATGACTTATTTATACGATTCTAGATTTCAATATCTGTATATTTTTAAGGGTTATTAAACAATTAAGAAAACATTAACATTTGGCGCTGGGAAAATAGATTTCGAAGTATCCCACATAATAGAGTATTTATTTTCTCAATTAATTTCTGAGCAAATTAGTTCAACGGTCAAGGCGCGGTGTACCCGCTAAAAAGAAGAAGATGGAGAGATAAGTAAATATGAATGTTAGCTAGAGCGCGCTAATATTGAAAACATAATATTTAAGCGAAAATTGTGAAAATGTATATTAAAAAACTACTCGTTTAAAATAGAGCAAAAATTTCGCGGGGATTGTCTAAAATAGCATTTAAAGAAACACTGTGAATTTTTTCATACATATAACTCATAAAATACCTGAAAAAACGTGGTTATAATAATTTTTGGAGCATACTTTGCGATTTTTTTCTATCTAAGGAATTTAATATAATTGCCGTTTCGGCGTGGGGAATGTATAGATATTAACTTCAACAATAACAAATATTTTTAAGAGCTTTAAAACTTACAGTATTTAAGCAAAATATGTAATAAATCGAAAGAAATGCGGCAAGCTGGGCATTAAATTAACTGTTAAAAATCAATTTAGACGCCTCAAAAAATGTATATTTAGAATTATCTCAGTGGTGCAACTACAGTTTGAAAATGATCTTGTAAGCCGAAACAGCTGACACAAAAATAAATACTAAAATATTTGCCGAACTTAATAATAACATTATTAAATTAAAGTAAAAATTTAAAAAAAAATGAAATTCTATGCAACAGTGGGAGTTAACATAAAAATTAACAAATAGTTAACAAAAAATAGATGCCAACCGTCCAATAATGGCGTACAACACCTTTATAATATGCTGGACATCAACAACAAGAGACAATAATGTTTGGGTCAAGTGAAGTCAAATGAAAACAAATGTTTCGGGAAATTTAATAAAGTTCTGAGGGTTATCACTAAATATATCCGGAATTTTACCACCACAGTCTAGAATGGAAGTTAAATAGTTGACACGTTCGCACAAGAGGTTGGAAGAAGATTAAAAAGATTATTTGGAAAGGAATATGGAAAGTTTCGGGAAGCGGTTATTACAATTGATTGATTAGCTAAAAAGATGCAAGATTGAAACTCCAGACACGCTCGCAATTTCAAATATTGTGATTCAATCTTCTACCTACCACTTTAAAAAAAATGCAAACATCAGATTTCCCTCAATTAGTGGCTTACTTCATATTAATAATAATAATAATAAATTTTATTTAGTAAAATATTTACACATTAATGTACATTATTTGTGAAATGTTTTGACTGTCCAACTAGGATGATTCCCGTTTTAGGACACTCAAATAAGGATAAGTGTGATTATACAAGGATGAACTGGTGTTTGCATTTCATAAAAAATTACTACTAATGAGAACTATAAAGATAACAGAAACAATAAAATAAAATAAACAATTAATGTATGATTATTACTGTTGTTTTCTTGCATAGTTAACAAAATAATAATAAAATAAGTTTACTTATAAATGACGTTTGCATACCAAAATAATAAGCTTACATATATATTTTGTATAAATATGAAATAAAAAAGAGAAATGATGAAATAAAATAAAATATCCAATTAAGACATAAGATTATCTGGTGCCTGGTAGAATTCTAATTTAAAATGAAATAGGTAAGTACATACATACACATAATATTAACGATTAGGGCATAAAGGTATCTTTAACACAGTATATTTTTGTTGGAATTTTTGTTATTGTTTTTGGTTTGTGTTTGATTTCATTTTTTGTGTAGTAAAAGTTCACACTCCTTTCTCCCTAATTGATGAAGCCAAGTAGTGGTCAATCTGCGAAGAACACCTGTGCTTTCGTTATATTATAATAGTATTCATGGCGTTAAGCCCACCTTTATTCAAATCTGACTATCATATAAAAAGAGTAGTTGATATTTTATTTAAATATACAATAATAATAAAATGACCGAGTCTTGGATGAAATTCGTTTTCTCTTTCTGTTTTATGCGGCGTGCTCATACGTTTTCAGGGTTAACAAGATTCTGCATTTTTCGTATTATCAGTGGCCAACGTGGTCTGATTGGTAATTATTTATGTTTTTTATACAGATGTGTCATATATTATTAATTGTTTGAATTAACAATGTGTACCAATACAAGTGTTGTAAGTACTGAATGCCTGAATACCTTTTTTAGTAGAGTTCCAACTATCTGATCCTGGAAGCTAGTGTAAATATAGAATTAACCCTCTGGAAATGAATTTTGAATTTGATTTTCATGGCTTTTTGGTTAGATTTGGCAATCTTTCGAAATAGTAAAGTTTTATAATCTTCTCGTCAATAAGGAGTGCGAGGGCTGCCACGGTCGATCGATGAAACCCTAATTTACCAATACGACATTGACTAAATCTGTCATCTATGGTCAGTTAGCGACATTTGCGACACGATCAAACAATTGATAACAAATTTTAGCGCGGCCTCCGTAGTGTCAGATAAACTTCGGTTAACTGTTAATATAAACATCTTTTTTGAAAAATGTCGTTCGTTATGCAAAATTACTGGCTTATTAATGAACGTAGCTCTTAGAATTGAAAGATGTCGCATTCGCGGTGAGTTGAATCCGTTCAGTTGAATCGTTATATAGGTTTGGTCTTGAAGAAACAAGAGATGTTCATATGTAACAAGTTGTGGCTAAAGTCTTAATTAACTAAGTAACTCCGCTTTTAGGGTCATAAAGTACATGTAATTTTACGTCCGTTTGACGTTTGATGTAAGTGGAAATCAAAAAAATTTGAACAAAAGGTATTTTATCAAATTGTTGCTGACGCTCTCGCTTTTACTCCTACAAATACTGAACGAAAGGAAGTGAAACTGCACCTCATGCTGATAATACCTAAACAATCTCACCAACATGCTGATAATACCTAAACCTAAACAACTTCACCAATAAGCTGATAATACCTAAATAACTTCACCAATAAGCTGATAATACCTAAACAACCTCACCAACATAATACCTAAATAAAATCATCAAAGTCGAGGTTTAGTATTCCCTATTTTTCTCCTCCAAAACTGGACCGAGTTTAAAGATTTATTCAACTAATTGTATTTTATGAAAAAAATATTCTAAGTCCTTACGTTTTGCTTTTTTGCAAATACATAGTTTGTATCCTGAACGTCTGTTGATGGCGTTCAAACCAGGCAATTTTAACGATTTTTGGAGGGTCTTTTTTCTTGTAAGAAGTAACTTATCATAAAAAGCAAAATACTTTCATGCTTGGTGATAGAACTGTTTGATCCACGGAATGATCCCAAACCTAGTGACGCCATTGAATACTAGAATCAATTACCGCACTCAAAAACACCCAACCAAACGTGCTTAAAAAAATCGTGCATTTAAAAAAAAACGGTAGATTAGGTAGGTGTGTATTCGAATATTGAGCGATCAAGGCCAGCCGAACGCGACGTTGCCTATTAATATAGAACATTCTAGAATCTTTGCCATTTACTATGCACCTATACTATGGTGTGTTGTCCAATAGAAATAGTGCAATCGTAAACCGGTTTAGTAAGCATGCGCGCCGCACGCATTTTCATTGATGGATTGCACCCTAACTTACTATATACTTACCTACCCGAGCGTCTGCCACTACTGACTAGAGCATAGGTTCCCAACTAATGAGACGCGACCCCAAACAGGCAAAGAGTTTTCTCAGAGGTCGCCGCAGGAAACAGTAAAAAATATTATACAGTAATAATATTCATTTTTAGTTAGTGTGAATTCTTCGATCTGCAGATTCCTAAGCCCGTAGTATGTTTCTTGAAAAAATGCTATATCAATTTATTATGGAGAACTACATGTATATATATTTGAGTGGCTAATAGCAATATTTAAATTTATTTCAATAACTTCAAGAAATAGCCAAACCTTTCGAGTTGCCTATGGGCACTTTTATAAATCCCACGGTTACGGTACGGTGACGGCATAAAACAAGGCAAAAAACCGTGTTAATGAAAGTACACAAACTTAAGGGTTACGTGGGGAAGGGGGGGGGGGGTTCAACACAATAATATTATATGCACCATCTCTTTTATCAATGTGATGTAAATAATAAGTTATGGAAATAAGGGATCCCAAAAAAACTTTCTAACAAATTTTCCAATTCCCTTAACAATTTGGAAGGCGGGAATGGGTACCGCCGCCCCGAGAATGTTTATTGAATAACCAACACCTCTGCCATAGGCCACCCCAAGTGGTTCGCTACGTTTGGTGATTGAGCAGGGGTGCCTGGGTTCGTAGGGTGAGGTTTGTCTAGGTCTTGAAGGAGGATGAACAGGACACACTGAACCCCAGATTTCTACCCACCCCTTAAACCCTTTTCCCTCCCAGAACTCTCCTCTACTCCTTTTCCCTCTCTCCACACAGCATCCTCAAAACCTCCACATAGCATCCCCAAAGATGACATAAGCCCTGTGGGAAATTATTTTCCTCAGGGCCTCATGTGTGGAGTTCACGTACAAAAAAAAACTTAGGGTCGAACGGCCCTCCTCTTTCTTTCTCGTGCCCCCTTAGGGTCTAATCCACCCCCCTTCTGTCCCCCTTGTCTCCCTTTAGGGTCGAACCCCCCTCTCTTGTCTGCTTCCACAAAGTAAAAGTAATCGTTTTCTTACATCTCCCTCACCCTATTAAAGAAATGAGATGCTGCATGCCGTTACCGACGCCGTGCTGTATAAACGAATTACTGAGTATGAATTATAAAGCAACCATTGGCTGTCTTTATAACTCCCACCTCAACGGCACGGTGAAGGCGACGGCAACGACAAGCGGCATCTATTTTTTTATGAGAGAGATGCATCTAAAGCCAACGTTTCGGACAGCGTTACAGTGTCCATCATCAGGGCATAGGGCAAACGTTGACTATAGGAGGTAACCTAACACGGTATAACACCCCAAAAACAAAAAACAAAAAACAAAAAAATACGAGTGCTGTTCACACACGGTAGAAGCGAAACTTTACCAAAACAATCTCAAGCCTTGAAAAGTGAGGTCATAATCAAAGCAGCCAATGAGCGCTGACCTAGGACCTAGCGTCATTTCCGTTTTATATCTCAACCAATAAGAGCCTTTAAAAGTGACATCTTAATCAAATCGGCCAATGAGAGCAGTGTGATGCTTCGCAGGTGCTAATACGTAATTTCCGTTTCATTCAAATTCCGAATCACTAGCGCCGCTAAAGAAGTTTCACTTCAAAAAAAGAAACATATTGATTGTCAAGAATGACATAAGTCTGGGAAAATGTCAAGCATCGCATTAAATGTGCTCAAATATAAATTAATAAGTTTATTAAAAAATAAACGAAAAATAATCACCCCCAATTCTCTACAAGGTTCGCGTTCGCTTAAATTTTGTAAAATAGGATCGCGACCCGAAAGAAGTTGGGAAACTCTGGATTAGAGTGACTAGCAGCTGCTACCTGTGTTGGTGGTACCTACGAGTACCATTTTAGGGCATGTTCAATGTTCACGTTCATCGGTGGCAGCTCGGTCGATGTATTGTGACACTAGCTTCGCCGAGGGATGGCGCAATTTGTTATGATGTTATGAATCAAAGCGTTACTTTGATATCGCAGAGATCTCGCCAATCATCTCTTACGCAACGACCACGTTTCGCTGCCGAGTTCAACGCTCCCATTTCAGATTTTCTGCAACGTCCGAAGAGAACAACAAAATGAATTACCTGCAATGACGTCAGTTTCATTACATGTTTTGTGTGTATTGCGATGAGTTGCCGCTCGGAAGTCTGAAGAACGCTGAGTATTATTGAAAATGCTTTGTTAGTTATTGTGTTATTCCTGTTCAATGTCTTCGGAACTTCGTACGTGACCAGCGACTGCAAGCTGGTGATTCTGATGCTGTTGACTATAAGGTTGAAAACAAATAACAAATAGCATGTTGTCTGTTTCCGATTATCCACGTGTAAATATTGCTGACATGGCGAGGCCGAACTCTGATGAGGACAACTAAAATAAGAAATACGTTTGGTTTGCCAGTTATTTTGAGAGGATCACTTATCAACAGTCCATCAATCTTAATTATATATAAATTGCATAAATATATAAAGAAGATCTAGATTTCCTTTTCTATAATTAATTAACCTTATTACACATGTATATTTATTTTGGTCGACTTTTATATAAATTCGCACATTGTAGTTTTATTTTTACGTAAGGCCCTGAGAAAAATAATATTATTCGGGTTGCGCCCTATTATCTTTGAGGATTCTGTGTGGAGAGTATTTTTGAAAACAGAAAGGAGAGGAAGCTGTGGGGTGGGTAGGAGTTTGGGGGCAGTGTACCAGTGATGGATGACCAGAGTGATGGATGTATGAATCCATACGTGACCACACCCATACAAAAAAGACTTCGAATGGTCCACAATGTTCCAGAATATTCCACAACATTCGAGAGTGTTCTGGAGTGTTCCATAATGATCTGGGGTATTCCGAACGTTCCAGACTATTCCCAAACATTTCACAACAATCCAGAATGTTCCGAGATTTTCTGGAATATTGAGGAATCCTTTTGAATACTCTCGAATGTTCAGAAATTTCTAGAGGGCGAAGCTTCCAGCCCTTAAATCTTCAAAAGCACGCCCTTCAGGTAAAAACGGGAACCGTCTTCATGGATGGGGGATAAAGAGCCACCACACCATATACGAGTATACAACTCCCTTCGTACCGGGACTCGTTTCTGAGTATTAGTACACTTTCTTTTATATTATACATGTATTTCTCTTGAACTCAGGTTTTTAAGTTTCTAAAAAATAAAACTTATTTTTGGTGATAATTTCTATATATTTGGCACACCGAAACGGTAATTATATGATATTCCCTCGATGGAAAAAAATATCGCAAAGTATGCTCCGAAAATTATTATAAACACGTTTGTTCAGTTATTTTACAAGATACTCCGTAGTTGCACGAAAAGATTCACAGTGTTTATTTTTGCTATTTAATACATTTCCCAGTAGATTTTGGCTCTATTTTAAACGAGTCGTGTTTTATGAAACATATTTTAAATTTTCGCTTAAATTTTATCGTTTTAATCTCTCTCTAACATTCGTATTTACATATCTCCCTTTCTTCTTCTTTTTGAGCGCTTACTATCTGGCCTTAATCTAATCATCTCGAATCTAATTATTCAAGAAGTGCAATTTAGATTCTAGATAAGCAGGTACTTACCTACACTCACAAATTATTATCCAAAAGCCTAACAAAAAGAAGACGTTTTCATCTGACTTCATTAGTTGGCTATTTTTGAAACTTTGCTCTAATCTATTATTCTTAATTAATCTAGGTATAAATTTTAAAGTATTCGGATAATTTTTAAATAGCTTCTAATTTCAATGTCGTACCATCCTAATCAGTAGGTACCTACGCATGATGTTCTTATTTACAAGAATAAAATAATGTAGCCTCTGCGTTGATATTTGACTGTAAACCTATTTTGTAAGTCTTTTATCCATGCTTACCTAACAGCGCGCTTAGTCGTACCCCTTTCACGCAACGCATCACATGTTGTTATTATATAACTGGCTGGTATACCTAACATAGTTAGGGCCCAAGGCCCCTCACCTGCCCATAATGCCCAGGGGGTTAGACAACGGGCAACATGGCCAATATAATAATATATGGACATTTCTCAGAACCTCATTAGTCTAAAACAGGTACAACTCGAATCGTATATACCATAGATTCTCAACCTTTTTTTGCCCACCGCCCCCTTTGAGAATTTTTTTTTCTAGCGCCCCCCAACTGCTTTAACATACCATATGTCGTTGTGAATCTGAAACAGCTATTGTCACGATTATACTTACCACGACGGCGGGGGGAGGGGGGTTCTCTGGGTCTCCCAAAAGTCAATTTTTTTTACATACGCGAATCTGAAACAGCTACTGCCACGATTATATTTGTGTGCATTAGCTGTTTCAGATAGCAACTTAGCGCAATAATTATTAACTTCACCTGTATTTATATAGAGACATTTCACGTGAAATCGGAAGTTTTTTTAAATTCCAATAAAAAAATAAAAAATTTCATAATATAGAATCTTTCGGTTCAATTTTCATCCACTTCCCGAACTATCAAAATACGTAATTTTCGCACACGTGATAAAAATGATTACAATACAAACAATAACAAAAATTTACCAATATTAAAGTTTACTTTGCTTTGTTAGTAAGTGATTAGCGTGTTTTGTATATCTTTTTAGATCATATTTTTTACCTGCCAACGCCCCCTGGGCCATCTCAACGCCCCTCAATTTTCTCTGGGTCTTCTACCGCCCCCCTGAAGGTCTCAAACGCCCAAAAGGGGGCGTTATCTCCCACGTTGAGAAACGCTGGTATATACCTAGATACCCAATAACATACTTAAAATATATAGAACAGCATACTCATAATTAAATAATATTATTATATTGTAAAATTAATATTATCGTATATTTAAAAATATTATTTTTATTCTGATTTTTTGTTATTTTTGTTCGGATTTCCACAGACAAGACGCGGAGAGCGCTACAATAGTTTTGAGCTGAGGACATTATTATTTTTTTTTTATCTTCTTCTTCAATTGTTTTGGATTTATTTGAAGTACAAAACCCTACACTAATTATTCAACTACCTTTAAACTGTTGAAGTATGATAATTTTTTTATTTTTTTTTTTTAGAATACATACGTATAACAGATTTAAAGGTAAACAATATGGTTCTTAAAACTAATTACAATATATTAATTTCTTGTTAACAAGCTACCCAACTCAATAGAGAAAGAATTTCTCGTGTTTGAATTTTGGGATACATAAGGAGACATAAGGATTGATAATAATAATAATAATAATAATATTTGGATGATTTATATAGCGCCGTTTTTGTGAAAAATCACCTCAAGGTGGGATAACTTTCGGTAACTTCTCATCGTTCCCTAGGACAACTGCAGATCGTTAACGCACAAACTACAGTTGACGACGAATATATGAAGGGGGCATACATTAATTACGTGGGCTCAAAATGGGGGGGTCCAGTAAAATCTCATTTAAACCAATGGGGGTCAATAAAAATCTAACGTCAACTTTAAAAGAATGTATATTATTATAGAGATAATAAAATAAATTAAATTGTTTTATTTTTTTTAAGTGTTCAATTTTGCCCGCTGAAAAATCTAATGGCTAATGTGGAAAACATTTATTTCGAAAATATAGTCCTCTAACAACTGCAGTGTAAATCTCACGTGAGGGGGTGGGGGGGTCTCACTAAATCTCACCAAGGGGGGGGGGAGTCTAAGTTGAAACAAAAACTGCTCACGTTGTATGCCCCCTATGAAAATTTAGTTATTATATTATGAACCGTTACTTATTCGTTGGCGATCTGAGTCATGCAAGAGAATGATTTTTTTTTATATAAGCTCCACACACGAGGCTATGAAGAAAATAATTCCCTTCAGGGCCTGTGTCATCTTTTTGCGGAGGGTCCTTTTAGAAAAAAAAGAAGAGGATGTCTTGGGAAGGAAAACGTATGATGGGTGGGTAGGAATCTGGAGGTCTGTGTGTCCAGGACGAATGAATCCATCTCTGTGGTAGGTACAAGGTGATGTTCCGAGAGAGCCTTACTGGAGAGGTCAAAAGGCCTCCCTTAACCAGTCTCTCTCGATCCGGCCTGCCATGCAGATGGTGGGCAGACAAACCTAGCCCCATGAACCCGGGCACCCTAACTAAGTGACCCAACGTATCGAACCGCTTGGAGTGACCTATGGCAGAGGTGTTGGTTGTCCAATAAATGGCTCCCGGGGCGGCGATATCCATACCCGCCTCCCAAATTATCGATGAGAAGTTACCGAAAGTTATCCCGTCAATCCTTATCGATCGACTGTGCTAGGGGACCAGGGAAGTACTAATAATACTGATCTCTTTTCTAGAATTCAGAGTCATGGTGCAGGTCAGATGTCCACTTTCTACTGTCTGTGAAGATGAAGGCAACCAAAATAGGCTTTTTCAATATACGAAACTTAATGATAATCAAAAACTAATACGATTCAATTGCACCACCGAACAAAAAATGCTGAAAAAATAGTTAATAGATCAATATTTTTAATATTGAAATTGTTTCTAAGTACCTAAACGTGAGCATCCATAGATATAATGTAATCTTATGTATAAATATGCCTATGAGTGTGTTTATGTATGTTGTGTGCCTTTGAGTGTGTGTACGTTTGTGAGTTGCTTGTGTTATATCTACTTAATGCCTTTTTATTTTAATCATTTGATGTATTCTATGTGTATTTTCTATATTGCGGTTTCTCGTTAAATGTGTGCTTCTGCGTTATAAATAGTATTGTGAAGTTGACCTGCTGACAAATTGCTTTCAAAAATAATTATAAGTAATATAAAAATCGAAAACTGTGGGTGATATAGTTGTGAATTATGAATACTTGGAGCAGGTGGATGAGTTTGTGTATCTGGGTAGTATGTTTACGAGAGATGGGAAGGGTGATAGAAGGGTAAATGCCGGTAACTCCATTAATGGAGAACTGAATGCGTTGGCGCTAATAAAAAAAACTGTCAAAAGAAGCTAAGCTAGCAGTCCACTTTGGAGTCCTGGTACCTACCCTGATGAATGGCAGTGAGGCATGGAACTGGCAGAGGAAGGATGAAAGTAAACTGAAAGCTGTTGAAATGAGATCCCTGAGGCGTATGTGTGATAAAACCATGTATGATCGTGTGAGAAATGTGGAGATTCGCAAAGAATGTAAGGCAGATGTAAGCGTAATGGGTAAGATTAAGAAAGGGACCCTCAGATGGTTTGTAGAGCGAATGAATGAAGAAAGTAGTGTAAGAAGAATATATGACGCAAATGTGAATGGTAGAAGAAATCGGGGACGCCCGAGGAAGACATGGTACGATCAAATGAATCAGATAATTGAGTCTAGCCATGTCAAAAGTCAGAATAATATAAGAGTATGTATGAGACGATGTATGATTGTGAGTAAAGCAAAGAGTGTGTGCCAGGACCGAGTTGTTAGGCGGTTCGTCCTCTATGCCTACCCCTGCGGGGAAACGGCGTGATGGTTAGTTAGTTAATATAAAGTCACAAAAGTCACGTAAAAGTTGCACACACAAGACTAAGCCCAGAGTATTTCCATAATAATTATTAGGGGTTCCAATGTTCCCGTTTTAGAACTCGTCAAAAATATCCCTCTAGCTTTAGAAAGCGGCGTCCCTTCATTGTGAATAAATCCTCCTTCGTCGGCATCTCCCCTCCCATCCCTTCCCATGGATACAGCAGTCCCTTCCTTTCCCTTCCCTTCGTTTTGCCATAAAACCTATAAACGTTTCCTTTCCCCCTATGTGTTAGTGACTACCGCTGTTAGAATGTCTCAAATTTCATCGTCAAACTTGCGCCAAAACTCGATGCTCTGAGTACCCTGAACACAAAGTAATAAAGGGTAGCGGGTCACGAGCGTGGTCTTGTATTTCTACCCTTATGACGATATTATAATATAATATTTGTTGTGATAAACACCGCCATACGGCAAAATTTACGGACAATATATGTATATGTGAGATGTGTCAATGTGTGTTGTTCACGCTTGTTATTCCACGGAAACTTCCACACCCAACTTGCAACGGTGGTGGAATCCACCGTGGAATATTTTGAAATCGTTGTTATTACAATAGTATTATAGATGTCGCACATTAAAATTTAAAAAAAAGATATATTTATCCAAGACACTATCTGGATAGCATTTAGTTCGGGAAGAATATTACAGTCATACCAATAAAAAATATGCGTTAAGGAAATGAAGATAATTTTTGTAATTCTTAGTCGAAGTAAGATTTACTTAAATATGACCGAGGGGGAGAGGGTCGAAATAGCATAGAGGTTAGAGCAGACCCCGGCAAGATTCAATTCCTAGATGCAACCGTATCTTTTTCTGATATTTCTGTTTCAATATTGTCACGAGAGTCGCTAATATTTAATTGTCTTCAATGTTTTATCATTATAAAAATAATTCGTTTTAGATCATTCTGTAATGGTTTTTCTTCGTGTTTCCATATGGGTTGTCTTTTTATATAAATTCGGGTTGAAAAAAAGGTGTATTCTATTTTGGTACTAATTTTCGTACAGTTTAAGATGGCTGATATTATTTGACATCTGTCGTCTGTCACTGTTTTATGTGACTATATTATGTGGAAATGTTTAATGTTTATTTCGTTTTATATTAAAAATATTGATCCAAAGACGACAACACGTGTTTTTTTAATGATTGTGAACGTAGAGGTACTGTTGGAAATTTGAATTTCAAACGGAAATAACAGATGCTTTCTTAAGATCTGTGGCTACGTTCAAGGTGTTTAATTTTTGACGATTTAATAGATGAAAGTAACCATGAAATATCCCGAATATGGAATACCGGTTGTCTCTTGTAAACAAATACTCCTAGACGCAATGAGCAGTGATTGTCTATCTCTTTCAATCACCATACGCGCGTTCAGGTTTCAACTTGTCAGTCGAGCGAGTGCTGTGTCCACGGTGAGACGATTTTGATTTCTGAAGACACTCGAAGAGAAACCTGGATCTAATGCCTCAAGTGCGGACCCTGGCCACATAATGATTGCGCTGATGCAGAGTTTGACTTCTGGATTTGTGATTATTGCAAGTAGTTTAAGTTCCTTATTATATTTGAACAAAGTTCCTAAAGTATCTCGTAAAAGTTAAATTTGATTTTGTTTTTGTATTGTTCTATATTTGGTTACCTATTCCATAATTAGATACCTTTATGTTTATTTTGTTATTGAGAAATTATATTACTTATAATAATTAATAAATATAATACAAGACTGTTTAAGTTTCAATGCGCAAAAACGAAACGGTACTCCATTTTTGGTTACTATCCTCTACCGACCCAAAATATTATTTCTTCTCTTTTGACAACTAGGTAGTTGTACTTTACATGAAAATGTAAGTATGAAAATAATTAGGTAACAGAATAATGAACTTCTAGCGTGGAGAACATTGAATTCTCTTTAACAATGTTAATGTTTTAAACAACCTTCGTGGTAACGCGTGTAACGCTCTCGACTAGCAATCCAAAGGTCGCTGGATCAAATCCCGGTATGCTTAAAAAAATTTAATTCGTGTTATTTCATATTATGTAGTATATTTGCGACACGTTCCAGAGTGAAAGATACTCTCAGTATCGCCCTTGTGTAAGACCACCATTAAGAATTGAAACGTTGCTTGAAATGACTTTAGCCGTGTTTGGTGACCAGATCTGAATAGCCAGGTACTTCCGCTGCTAACTCGTCCCCATCTACTTCCCCTCCACACTACCCTCAGCGTCACAACATACCCCAATTGGTTATGCCATAGACTCACTGTCTCCAGACGGGAGCATTTGCGATTCGTGTAGAATATTCACATATTTTTTTAAAAATATGTTTTTCATAAGGGTCTCGATATAGTTTCCACATGGTGACGAAAAATTATGAAAAAAGCTTCATGTCAAACGCCCGTAAGTTGTGTAAGTATGTATTACCTTCCAATGTATGAGTGGGACAAATGGAAGTCAGAAATTGCAAACTTTATAATATAAATAATATGTTGTGTAGGTGCTTCGTAGGGCAAGCAGACAGCTCTACTTCATATTGAATGAAGCGTCTCTACTACCACTACTATATGAAGGGAGAGGGCGGTGGGCGGTGGGTGGTGGGTGGCGGGCGGTGGACGGGTGGGCGAAGCGAGTGAACACGCATGCGTGGCATCTGATTGACACCCCCGGCTGCTATTCATACCACTAGGGTTTAAGCTATAAGCACCTACCTCGATTTCACTTTCGAGGGAAACGGGGGCGGAAAATGCAGATGTCCGTGATATTATTATTTAAACCACTTGTACGATGGAGTGAAACGATTATTGATACAGAATAAAACTTTGCGCTTAAATTAATTCATTAAGAGGAACGTATGCGCGGCCCATTTCGGCCAGTTTCATACAAATCTTAAATATGGATTTAAGATCAAAATACTCAACCAAACTGAAAAGTTTTGTTTTTTTGTACGATCTATAATTTCATTCCGATATTGACGAAATTTGGCACGCTTGACTCTAAAAATAAAATAAAAGTCACTGTCTGCACGAGACTATGAAAAACCATTCTATCCCATATTCCCATCCTTTGAACCAGACTTTTTATACTTCTTTATGAAAATTTGAAAACATGATGTTCAAAATAAGTGGAAAATAGCTGTTTACATCTGATTTCGAAAATCTCTTTATATAGCCCAGAAAACGCCAGAGACTTCATAGAAAAGCGGGACATTCCAACTAAACTTCGGTTACGTATTTTCTACGTCGCAATTCGCAATTCGCAATACGCAGAAACGATAAATTACTTTCTCTGATTTTCACAATATTTTTTTTTCTTTTTATTTGTTTTGACTAAAAAAGTTACGAACTTTTTTTACTAATTCTCAAGACATAACTCGATCGTTTTTGTATCATCTGCCTTTAAATGTGTTTGTTTTTGAAAATCTACTACGGTCACTTTATTATGCAAGCAAGCCTTAAGCCTCGATTACATTGAACGAGTTTAGGAGCTACGAGCTGGCGAATTCACTATCTGCTAGTAAACTCGCTCAGTGTTATCAATTATACCAGCTAACTGGCAGATTTTAAACTGAAAAAGTTTACTATCACATAGTGAATTCGCCGGCTAGCAGCTTGTAAACTCGCTCAATGTAATCGAGGCTTTACTTTGACTGAATGGATATTGGATAACTATGACTGGTTCGATAAAGATTATTTTTTCAACAGTAAAATCATCTAGTTTATTTGAACTTTCTTAGTAGCATTTTTTCAATATTATAGTAGGTAACAAGGTATCCTCCTGCCTGAAGAAAGTTCGAAAACAGAATTTGTCATTGAGATAGTGACGTTTCTTTGGATAAATGGTGCATAATTAAGTGCGAGTGCGCCTTTCTACCTTCTCCCTCATAGTTTATCCCAATTGGGGATTCTTCTTATGCGGTATTCACATTGAAAATGGCTTCAAATTTTAGTACCAACCTACTTACAAATCGTATGATGCCACAGGAAATGTTGGTTTTGATTTATTAAAAAAATCAGACCGAGCAATTCACACGCCATAGAAGTGAAACCTTCAGAAAACTAAAGTAGACAAGAGTGGGGAGGCTACGAAGCATCGCACAAATAATAATAATAATTTGTGTTATTTCACTTCAAGTGCGCTTAAGGGTCTACTATTCGTATTTCGACCGATTTCTTACATATCTCCCTTAAACATTTGAAGTTTTTAAGCTCTTAAAAAAACATATGTTATTTTTGAAGATAATATCTAGTTACGTTCCACGCCGAAACGCAAATTATATGAAATTCCCTCGATAGAAAAAAATCGCAAAGTATGCTCCGAAAATTATTTTAAACAAGTCTATTTCTTTTATTTTACAAGTTACATTTGTGAAAAAAATCACAATGTTTCTTTAAATGATACTTAAGATACGTTCCACGAGATTTTTGCTCTATTTTAAACGAGTCATGTTTTATTAAGCTTTTTCGCAATTTTCGCTGCTATTACACGACTTACAATATTAGCGCGCTCTGTCCAACATTCGTAATTTAATTACATAATATCTCTCCATCTTCTTCTTTTTCAGCGCCGTGCGTTTCAAGAGTGCCGCCTTAAGTTTAAAAGTATGCCTAAAGTGTTCCTTACGAGTCTTTAACAAAATATTGATCAAATAATATGAAACAAAGAGTATACAGTATGAACAAAGCCATGCCTAGGAACAAAATTAACAATAACAGTGCTGTTTTTTCACAGGTGGGTGACACAGATAATGATAAACAAAATCTCAACCAATAGGATCCTTGAAAAGTGAGCTCATAATCAAAGCGGCCAATGCGATAAGGTTTCACTCTATCTCATTCTCTCGCAGGCTAAATCCTATAAATGTATGTGTCTATCTCTTTTAGTGTTTTCGTTTCATCGTGTTTCAAATCAAAACAACAGTGCTTAAGAAGTTTCACTTCAATAAGATAAAATTAAAAACATAATTTTTGGGACGCGAGATCTACTACTACTGCTCACAGAACTACTAGTTTTATTCAATGAATGTTGTAATGTTTTTTACTACATTTAGTTTTGTTTAACTGTTTTTGATAAGAATTTATAAATTAACGGTAAAAATTAACAATCACTGTAAGAAGTTATTTAGGTACCCATCTAAGAAATCACCCATCAAAGCAGAAAGCTAAATAAAAATATGATAACATTTAATAAAGGGTACAGGCATCAAACAATGGTGTATTTTGAAGAGAATTATGTTAAATGAAAACAAATCTGGGGTTTATAAATTAATTTGTAATGATTGTAACTTTTTTTATATTGGGAAGACTTCTAGAAATTTTAACATTAGAGTTAAGGAACATCTAAGATGTTTAAATAATAATAATTATTCAGAATTTGCAAACCACATTTTGGAAACAGGTCATTCTTTTGATATTAATAAAGGTTTAAAAAATTTACACACTAACACAACGGGTATACAATTAGATAATTTAGAAATTTTAGAAATTAGAAAAAGTGTTAATAGTAAATTAAATATTATAAATAACCAAACGTTTTTTAAAAATAGCCATCTTTTAAATTTATTTTCGTATTAATACTTATACTTATAATAATTTATTTTGTTATTTAGACTTCTTGTTTTCCTTTTAAAAGATTTTTTATTATGTTAATGTAATTTTTTACCCATTCTAAAATAATTTTTATATTTTATTTTATATAATTGTTTTTTATGATATATTTTAGGTAATTAATCACCTCTCCTTTCTAATATTTTGTCTATGTTCTAATTAGTCTATACTTGTTTGTCTTTTGTTATTTATTATTGACTTATTATCCTGACGAAGAAAACATAGTTTTCGAAACATGTTGATATTGTTAATAAAATAGTGGTGTTATACAAAGGTATTTGTTTTTCATAAAATTAATGATGACACCCCAAAGTAAATATACCTATTTTGAAGAAATGAAAACAAATCACTTTACAATACACCACTTATTTAATCAAACTTATCAACACGTTTCGAAATCAATGGTTTCTTCGTCAGAATAAAATGAAAATATTAAAAATTATATATTAAAATATTATATAATAAATATTTGCATTTTATCTCAGCGAGGAATCCATTGATGCCAGAACATGTTGATAATTTTGATTAAATATGCGGTGTATACTCATTGTTTTCACTTAATTAAAATGACGCCACAAAGTGAATTTGCAATTATCGAAGAAGTGAATTATATAAAATTAAATATGCGTACTATATGTATATGTATACCTAGTTAAACACAAAAATTATTGACTTCTACGTTGCTTGACACACTTTAGTACCTAATTGAAAACTTCTACCCACCTAACTTATTTCTACTAATTTCCAAGTCATTTAAAATCATTGAAAGAGCGATTTTACAATAGAATAATGTCTTCAGTGGGTTTTACAAAGAGCTAGATAGATATTACCAGACGTTAGCAAACCATACGTTTTTATGTTAACAGGAAAACAAACTTTACGTTTTTACTTTAACAGGTAAACAAACCTTACGTTTATACTTTAACAGGTAAACAAACCTCACTTTTGTACTTTAACAGGTTAACAAACCTTATGTTTTTACTTTAACAGGTAAACAAACCTTACGTTTATACTTTAACAGGTAAACAAACCTCACTTTTGTACTTTAACAGGTTAACAAACCTTATGTTTTTACTTTAACAGGTAAACAAACCTTACGTTTTTACTTTAACAGGTAAAAAAACCTTTTGTTTTACTTTAACAGGTAAACAAACCTTACGTTTTTACTTTAACAGGTAAACAAACCTTTCGTTTTACTTTAACAGGTAAACAAACCTTACGTTTTTACGTTTCATCGGTGAAAACAGTACAAAGATCTCAGATTCTATTTTCATGGCCCAGTTTATCAGTTGATTATAAGCTCGGCTAGGTTGGAAAGTCGAGCTTAGCACAGTGAACATAATCCGTATATAGATCGAAAGTCTAAAGCTTAGCACAGCTTGGAACATAATCCGTATACAGATCGAAAGCCTAAATGTACCAATATTATCTACGTGGATTGACTATGAATTTAATAGAGGAATTGTTTATTTTTTGTTTGAAAAACAAATCTACTCTCTATGTGAGTGGTATATATATATACAACAAGGACATTCACAGACATAATACAAGGACTTGCAAGGAAATCAGACTACAAAAAAAGGACAAAACGAATACGCAGAACAGTTTACTATACAAAGGGATGAAGTTATACAACACTCTACCAGAAACTTTAAAGGCCGCACCAATTGGAAAGTTCAAAATGTATTGTAGGAGATACATAGAACAAGAAAAAATATAGTTTGAAATATGAAATGATATAATTAATTAGGAAATTGTAAACTTAAATGTACAATTTACTAAAATAAAACAAATAAATAAAGTATATCTATGCTCTCTATTGTTTACATTGAAATCCCGATATTGTGATCGCGCTCTTTCAAAAAACGACTGCAGTTTATTTTTAGGGGGGTTTAATTTATCAGTTGATTTTTAATTTAAGTTTACCACTTCAATCAGCATTGGGCTATATGCGAGTACACTAATTTTAATAATAATTATTTGTTTTGCTAGAGTCAGTGCACTATTTATTTAAGGAACATAAAAAGTCTTTGGCATATAAAGTACATAAGAGGATGGCAACAAACAGACCAATTATCAATATTCACAGATATGTATTTAGAAACATACAACTAATTGAACTTAAACTTTAATTTACAAGAAGAAAAAAACCGAGCAATTTAAAAAAAAAAAAAAAAAACTATTAATGAAATTAACCGCTGAAAACAAACTGTTGAAACTTTTAAAATCCCTTATCAGACTATGTTTGACTGGTTATTATCAATTAATAACATCGTCATTTCACATGGCTCGATGAATATAATGTCCACATTTGTAACGTTAGGCCATTTACGTAAATTTCAGTGATTTACGTAAATGTCAGATTTGGGGTACGTCTAAAATAAGAACTATTCTGCGGCTTATCAAAGCTTGAGGGGTAAATTTAGCACGCTTAAATCGGAGCGAGAATGTCGTAGATAGCAAAGATAGGTACGGACTGGCTGATATGCCGGGCCTATGTAAACAACAACAAAACAAACGGCGCACATAATGATTCTCGTTGAGACTTCAACTAACAACAGTACAAAACTCTCTACCAGAACCAGAATAAACCTTTCTTTCAAAAGAATAATACGTGACATCTTAACTTGCAGCGCGACTTGCTATTAAATATTCAAGGTCGGGGGCACCTGTTTTGTTCATAAATAGATGCATTTATATGAGGAATTGTCACAAGATCGTAAATGATTAATGCTTTCATACTTATCACGACAATTCCACCTCTTCAAGTACCTTAGACAGATTTTAATGAATGCCTAATGATGTATATAATAGTTTCTGTTTACTATTTGATAAAAATGTCGGTAAAGTACCTACCTACTTCAAAGGAAAGTAAACATTTCACACCTGGTACGTTAAGAATGTCCCTTGTCAATATTGACATCGACATTTTCCATTAACTCATTAAAAATTAGCGAAGTTTGAAAATACTTGCGGATGGTTTGTTTTGGTTTAGAGCAACGCCCTCAGCACCAATAGAAATAATAATATTTTGTTATTTCGTCGCTTGGATTGAACGTAGTTTCTACTGCGGAGATGGCCGAGCGCTTCCGAACATTGCCGACTGGAGCCGAGCATACAAAATCGATTCCCAAGTTCAAGGCTATTCCTGTATATTTCCGTATCGTACGACTGTGTGTGTGAGAGTTTGTGCAGTAGTCGCTTCTCACCCTCACTACTAGAGTGAGTAGTATAGGGTTTTTTTTTTTTTTTTTTTTTTCAATTATTTCTGGCTTTCACCCATCAAGGGTGTTCTAGGCCATCATTTCAAATTGTAGAAAAGGGAAAGGTAAATTTAAATATAAATGAAGAAGTAAATTTATATATTAATATTATTTAAATGTGCAAATTTCAGAAGTATATGGAAGATTGGAATCGAGTTTAGACTTAGGAGAGATGAGATGTTGAATGGAGGGGAAATAATTTTAGATAACGCTTGATAAAAGAGAGGATATTTATTTAGAGAGGGACAACCAAAAAATATGTGATCTAAAGTTCCCACATCTAGACCACAGAAAGTACAATCTGGGGAGTCAAGGACATGAATTTTAAACAAGTGAGAAGGAACGGAACAATGTCCGATTCTCATTCGAATAAGAGAGGAAATTTCTTTTTTGGAAAAATGGGGGAATTTTTGAAACCACGGTTTTGATGGAATAGTCCTTTGTATTGAGGCATAGCAGGCTCCCTTGGATTGACTAGCAATGTTCCAATACTCTGTCCAAGCATTGCGGGATCTATCTTTGATGATGGAAAAAATATCAGATAGGGGAATATGGTTTACGAGGGTAACAATAGGGTTAGACGCTCCTTGTTTTGCCAAGGAATCCGCAATATCGTTACCCACTATGCCAACATGTCCAGGAATCCATATCAGAGTTACAGTTTTTCCAGAGCTTTGAATGGAGGCTATCATCACTCGAATAAGGCATACAAAATGATCATCAGGATGAAGAAGAGGACTCGATTTCAGTTTTTGGAGGGTACTGAGAGAGTCAGAGAGAACAAGGGAATGTTCAAAATTATTTTTGATTATATATTTAAGTGATTCAATTATTGCAATGCACTCGGCAGAAAATATTGAAAATTGGTTTGAAATTGAATAAAATATTCTATCATTAGAATTATTGTGGTAAACGTTAATACCTATACCACAGTTAGGACAGTCTGGAGATTTGGAGCCGTCAGTAAATAAAAGAGAAGAGTTGGGCCATTTAGATGAAATAATGTCATTGAACATATTATTGACAATACAGGCAGGGAGATTGGAATGACTTTTAAGAATGCCAATCCCTTCTAAAATTGTTGGGGATAGGGTGACATGACTATATTTTAATTTGTACAAAGGAAGAAGATCATTTTGTATAATTTGAAGCTCTGATAGAGAGCGAAAATTTTTACAGATGGCAGGAAGAGGTTTAGTTCGAGCTCTGATTGTAGGTGCATTTGGTGGGTTGTTGAACAATGAGACTCTCGGAATAATCTGATGACATTTAGAATTTATACATTTAAGAACAAATTTGTCAGCAAATAGTTGACGCCTTAAATAAAGTGGGGGATCAGAACATTCTACTTGAAGGGAATTGATGGGTGAAGATTGCATCGCTCCAGTTATTATCCGCAAAGATTTTGATTGAATTTTGTCTGATTTAGACAAAATTCAATCAAAATCTTTGCGGATAATAACTGGAGCGATGCAATCTTCACCCATCAATTCCCTTCAAGTAGAATGTTCTGATCCCCCACTTTATTTAAGGCGTCAACTATTTGCTGACAAATTTGTTCTTAAATGTATAAATTCTAAATGTCATCAGATTATTCCGAGAGTCTCATTGTTCAACAACCCACCAAATGCACCTACAATCAGAGCTCGAACTAAACCTCTTCCTGCCATCTGTAAAAATTTTCGCTCTCTATCAGAGTTTCAAATTATACAAAATGATCTTCTTCCTTTGTACAAATTAAAATATAGTCATGTCACCCTATCCCCAACAATTTTAGAAGGGATTGGCATTCTTAAAAGTCATTCCAATCTCCACTGGAAATTTCCTGGAGACGTATTTTATTTTCGTGTAGGTTTAAATATTATGTAAAAACACAGCTTTATAATAATAATTGACATGGTAGATATCAATTTATATAAAATTCATTTATGTAGCTGTCAATATAACGACTGTCAGGATAATTTTTCACTATTTTCAGGCATTTATACATTGCAAACAATTTTACTACCAGAAAATTTCCTAGAGTAAATTCCATTATTCTGTCCTATATCAGGTACTGTTCCATGCCAACTGAGAATAAAGTCAACTCAACACATCCTTGAAAAGTCATTAAAAGCTACTAAAAAAATAATTGTTAATTAGCCGATAACCCTAACCTAACGCAACCTATTTAACCGATTTTATATATATATTTTTTATCACTCTAAATGACTTATCTGAGATGGTTCTGAGTTGGTTTCATTCCGAGTTGTCCGGTCACCATCAGGTACGCCTCATACGTCATACAATATGTCTGGTAATGTTATATTATCATCAAAACAAGCTTATGGGTCCAAGTTGTTATCTTGTAAAAATAATTTCCTTCAGGGGATGTCATCTTTGTGAATGCTGTGTGGAGGTTTTTTTTTTGAGGAGAGGAAGGAGTGAACGCGAGTGTTGAAGAGACCAGTTTTATAGTAGGGAGGAAATACAGAGGATGGCAAAGCCGAAGACGGCAAAGCCTGTTGAAGAAGTCGTAGAAGCGACCCGTTCTCATGTTCTCATGTGACAGATGTCAACTGTGTAAATATGTTAACGCGCATTTGGCGTGTTTCCCGACTATAGGGATCAAAGCTGCTAATTGTTATATCGATATTAACTATTGTAATATCGATACAATAAGGACAGAATACCTACCCGACGACTGTGCTCTAAAGATTGCAATCCGTCCGTCCGTCAAGGTAGTGGTATCTATTAAACGTACCACTGGTTCCTGCACAGAGTCAAGGGATTTTTCTGGTGTTTTGGAGCTCCAGACCAGAGGTGGTTGCCAAATTCAAAAGTGGGGTGCACTTGTGATTTGTACAGGGTCCCAACTGTTGTGTACTAAAAGTACGCCCACCTTCTGAGAAGCTAACTTGACTCTGGCTTCGATGGAGTACTCATGCCTGAGCTGGTCACTTAGAGTTACTTATTATATAAGTACCTACCTACCTACTCCGTGTGTTAAACTCCCTTTGATTGGTGAAAATATATTTTTTAAATAATTTATTTATTGAACACCTGTAGGGCTTTTACAAACAAACCTAACGCATGTCAGTAATTTACAAACATTATTCAGAACAATCAGTACATGGGTACATATTAAATACGTATTATCAGTACAATAAATACTTAACTGTTTTACAAACATAATAATCAGTTATATTTTACAACAACTTGATTATTTTTGCTTTGTTTTAGGACGGAGAGGTTTTGAATACCTTTATCGATAAAATTATTAATTGTTCCAGCGTTATTAAAAACTTATGCAATTTCCTGTACTAAATAATTTATTGCTCTAATAGCACGATTAAAATTGTAAGCTTTCATTTTCATTCATTGAAAAACTTTAAATCATTTTTTCAAAAAGGATAGGCAGGTAGGTACTGGTTACATGGTGTAATCGTTTGACGATTTCGATATATCAAATGACCAACAATTCTTATCAATAGCTCAGGCAATAATACAGGGTGCGGCAGCATAACTTCCTTTTTTAAAATGCGCGCCATTCAGTCGGTTGATGTCGTAGCGAAGGGCTAGTGATCTCGTTCGAGAGGCGGAACTATAAAGTTTTGTCCCGACACAGTTTAGTCGCCATCATGCTTTGGAACAGTGAGGAGCGTGCGTTTGCCGTTGTTTGAACATTGAGCCAATGAAACTGTTGTTGGTTGTTTTTCTTTGATGACGGAATTGAAACATTATTTAGGCCTTCAATAATTAAAACCCGGACAGAAATCGATTATATTCGGATAATCTTCCCCTAGTTGACACAGAGATGATTACTTTAATTTATTTTAATACCTACCGACTATGTAAAAGCAGAATTTCGTTGAATGAAAGCTATTTTTAAAACTGACTATAACAATAAAATATATACTTGATAAAAAAAGTGATCGGAGTTCCAATTGTTGTATGTAGTAGATAAAGAATTTAAATAATTTTCTGGTAAAATAATATTATATGACGGAAGGGTACTTTATCGCTTGTCTGAATTGTTGACACATCAGTTCGAATTTTTAAATGACAATTTTCGGTCAACTACAGGTAGGGTTAGAATTTTTCA
This sequence comes from Glyphotaelius pellucidus, assembly GCA_936435175.1. NCBI lineage: Eukaryota > Metazoa > Arthropoda > Insecta > Trichoptera > Limnephilidae > Glyphotaelius > Glyphotaelius pellucidus. Next base: position 5,563,804 of record OW386537.1, on the reverse strand, counting down.
CACAATCAGTTCCAATTTTGAAAATAACGCTAAAATTTAAAACAAATAAGGAGTTCATTGAATCAGAGTTACAATCACAGGTACAATCGAAATCAGTTTATTTTTTTAAATGACACCAAAATTCAAAACCAATCCGAGTTCATTGAACCAGAGTTACAATAATACAGCATCAAAGACACACAACCTAAATCAGTATTTTTGATGATACTGTATTCGCTGTTTTTATTAGTTTCCCAAACATGAATACATTTAATTATAATATGTTTTTTAGACCCAACTACAGCGGATGAGACTTCATTCCTGTTTTTTTTTCATACACTGGCAAGATTAACAAGTTATTTATGAGGTATTTCCTTTGAGGTTTGAGCTTGCTATATTAAGCACTTGGAGGAATATTTCCTATAGGTATCAATAATATATTACATCGCTAACATTAGTAGAAACATCAACTTTAATAATATATCTTAATCACACTTTTCTTTTTATATTACTTTATTCGATTTGGGAGGCGGGAATGGGTACCGCCGCCACGGGAACCTTAATTGAATAACCAACACCTCTGCCATAGGTCACCCCAAGTGGTTCGCTACGTTTGGTGATTTAGCAGGGGTGCCCGGGTTCATGGGGGGAGATTTGTCTAGGCGGATGACTAGGACATACTGAACCCCAGATTCCTAACCACCCCTTATTCCCTTTTCCTTCCCAGAACTCTCCTTTCCCTTCCTTTCCTCAAAAAAACCCTCCACATAGCATCCTCAAAGATGACATAGGCCCTGAGGGAAATTATTTTTCTCAGGGCCTCCTGTGTGGAGCTCATGTAAAAAAAAAAAAAAAAATTCGAAACCTTTCATCTCAATCTGTCTCTTTTCTTGTTGGTTGTTAAATTGTCCAGCCGGATGGCGACTACTTTCTTTATATAAATACGTGTGCGCGGTAGCTGATATCTCTCTGCTATTTTTTGAGGAAAATATTCGAAAATTTTAGAATATACTCTTGAATATATGTAAAATAATTCCAAGGTATAAATAAAATATTTATATTCCTTACATGTTAAAAAAAATATCATGAAACTCACTAAAAATACGCCGTGCACCTATTTCCCCCCTTTTAACTATCTATACACCAAGATTAAATAAAAACATTTCCAATAACATGTGTTTATATTATAAATTATATCCTCCGCTTGTAAACTGTATCTAAATTTCTCTAATAAACAATAAACAGTGTTCATCTCAAGTGACCTTCCAGGTAAGTATGGTCCTGAATATTTTCTACATTTTAACGCAGCATCGCGTTCGTTGGTCAAATACATTGTAAATATCGTCGGGTAAATTCCAAATACATTGTAAATATCGTCGGGTAAATTCCAAATGCATTGTAAATATCGTCGGGTAAATTCCAAATACATTGTAAATATCGTCGGGTAAATTCCAAATATATTGTAAATATCGTCGGGTAAATTCCAAATACATTGTAAATATCGTCGGGTAAATTCCAAATACATTGTAAATATCGTCGGGTAAATTCCAAATACATTGTAAATATCGTCGGGTAAATTCCAAATACATTGTAAATATCGTCGGGTAAATTCCAAAGTCGCGAATCCACAAAAATTTCATTCAGAGATTTGAGGTTTAAGGGTCTACTATTCGTGAACACAGCGCTGAAAAAGAAGAAGATGGAGAGATATGTAATTACGAGTGTTGGACAGAGCGCGCTAATACGGTTAGTCGTAGAATAGCAGCGAAAATTGCGAAAAAGCTTAATAAAACATGACTCGTTTAAAATAGAGCAAAAATCTCGTGGAACATATCTTAAGTATCGTTCAAAGAAACATTGTGAATTTTTTCACAAATATAACTTGTAAAATAAAAGAAATAGACTTGTTTAAAATAATTTTCGGAGCATACTTTGCGATTTTTTTCTATCGAGGGAATTTAATATAATTTGGGTTTCGGCGTGGAACGTATCTAGATATTATCTTCAAAAATAACATATATTTTTTTAAGAGCTTAAAAACTTCAAATGTTTAAGGGAGATATGTAAGAAATCGGTCGAAATACGAATAGTAGACCCTTAAAGTTCAGAATTCATAAATATTCTTCACAAACAAAGAATTCGTAAATAGATTTACACTGTTACTAATGTGTGATAAAAATAAATGACAAATATGCTCCTAATTTGCTATGGTTATATAGAAGTATGCTAAAAAAATTGGTATATTTAAGAGGAACGTATGCGCGGCCCATTTCGGCCAGTTTCATACAAATCTTAAATTTGGATTTAAGATCAAAATACCCACCAAACTGAAAATTTATTTTTCTTATCAAAAGGTTTATCAAATATCTAGTACGGATATGAGCTACTTTATTTATTTTTGCTTTAAATTATAAGATATAGGTCATTAAAGATTTTAATGTTTCATGATTTCATGGGGTGAGGTTTGTCTAGGTCTTGGAGGCGGATGACCAGGACACACTGAACCCCAGATTCCTACCCACTCCTTAAACCCTTTTCCTTGCCAGAACTCTTCTACTTTTCCTTAAAAAAACTCCACACAGCATCCCCAAAGATGACATAGGCCCTGAGGGAAACTATTTTCCTTCTCTTAACCCAAAACAAGCAAAAATGCGTATGATATAGTTTAGTTTTGTATTAGTGATCGACGAACCGGTGGATGCAAACTGTTCGCCATAAATTGTTATAACAGTGTGTCTATTCTGTGATTAGAAGTAAGATAGAGCATTGTAGAAATATTCGTATATCATAAATTTGTACAGCGCCCATGCGGTTATTCTTCACAAAAACGGCGCTATACAAATCATTCAATTGTTATTATTATTAGAATTTTTTAAGTTAAATTTGGGAGGCGGTTATAGGTACCGCCACCCCGGGAACCATTTATTGGATAACCATAACATCCCATCCATAGGTCACACCAAGTATTGGCGAATGCGTTTGCCCACCTACTATGTGGAGGTTCGGATCGGAAGAGATTGGTACCTAACCTAGACCCCTCCAGCGGGATTCTCTCGACCCATCGCCTTGCACCGCAGTGGAAAGGACGGATCCATACGTCCTTCACTCCTAGACACATTAACCCCAGATTTTTACCCACCCCTCATACCTTTTACCTTCACAGAACTTCCTCTCCTTCCTTTTCACACAGCATCTCCAAAGATGACGATGGCCTTGAGGGATTTTTTCCTCAGGGCCGTTGGGAAACTAACGTAAAAAAAAGTAGGTACCTACCCCCTCCAGTCGCCTCGAGCGGGGCTCGCTTTTTTAGTCAGTTTAACGATGTGATATTATAATGATGGATCTTCAGTATGTCTGATGGATGCATCAAAGGATGCTACCCATAACCCATACCCGTGAGGTAAAAAAAGAATTCCATTTTAAATTTATTATAACTCAAGGCCAAATTTCACGCGGCATTTTTCATGACGCCCCTACGATGCTTTACAACTTAACTGTTTCAAAATAACCTAAAATATTTTATAATTACTTTTTAATTATCAATATAATCAGAGACAATAGACGCTTTTATTATTACCGTGACGATCCCCATTTACGGTACCGTGACGGCAAAAAAGCAAAAGCATACATTCCTTTATCGCTCGCTGTAGCTCTTTCTTACACATTAAATAATGGTGAGACAAAAGATGAGACACACAAAGTACGTGTTCCTCCAAAGTACTACTCTTTTCCTTTGGAGAAAACAGATACCTAAAACTTATTTCGCTCAGCCACGGCGACGGGAATTGCAAATCATTTTCTTTATACGTTTGAGGGAGATGTATGATAATGATTGTATGTTTCCTTTGGGGAGGTGCAAACACACCGTTCGTCTCATTCTCGACTGTTGTTATTAAGTGTGGAAGAAAGAGCTGCAACATTATCAGCCTTACTAAAAAACCTCGTGAAAATTTTATTCAAAATTGATAAACGGACACGTGGGTATGAAAACATTAATAATTAAAAAATGACAAAAAAATTGTTCAAGGAAAGATATATATAAGTAGGTTTAGCTACCTAAAATCAGATAAATAATGAATTAACAGCACTAAATAAAAAATAAAAAAATTATTTTTATTTTATATATTTTGATATACTTTAAATATGTATTTATATGTGTACTAGCTTTTCCCCGCGGCTTCACTCGCATGGTATTACGGGAAATTACTGTAGCGCTTGCACTTATCAATTATCTCCCCCCCCCCCCCCACCCCACCCCCATCCCCTCCCGCATTCCATATTCCCTTACATTCAGTTTTCAAACATCTCGCCTACCACCTAAATTTCATAATGCTATAGCTCAAAGAAAAAAAGAATTACTTATCCAATTTTGTTCATTCGTTCGGAATTTATGCGCTTACAAACATTTGGGGTGTATTTTTATTTAAATATTTGGAAGTTCGTTAATATAATTAAAAAATACTCTATTTATCATTCAGTCTTTATAATCGTTACGAATTATATTTTTAATATAGGAACTCTCATCTGACATTTATACCAAGCTTGTCCAAAAAAAAAAACGAATTCTAATATTTGAATTTTCTGCAGTAGTAGCTGACCAGTAGACTTGAGTACCTATTAGCATAGAGCCCAAAAATATATCAACATTGTTTCCATGGAAAAGATTTTTTTCTGACGTTAGCAAAAACTCGCTTTTGTTAGCGACAGAAAACGTAGGTATAACAAATATAATATATTAATATTTATAATTTCATAACGCCAGAGCTTACCATCATATACAACCTGTAGTCTGCGCATATAATTTAGCTTTATATTGGTGAAAGAATTATTAAAGTCTTTATATTGTGTTATGCGTGAAAAGGTCATAAACAAACTCGAGCAGTTTCGCATTTATAATATTAGTATGGATAAATAATAATTTTTAATTCTTAATTTTTTTCCCTTTACCTTTACACACGAGTGGTTACACTCTCGTAAAGGTTATATATTATATACACATATAGGTTTGTGCAGTTTCTGATCAGTGTTGCATGTTAATGTTTAATGATTTGTGTTTGATCCTATTGAAACCTGATAATGTAATTGCTCGTGAATATATTACGTGCAATATATACATTTTTTTAATTTTTGGAATTCACTCACACTTGGCTAAATTTTGCGAATCGTCACGTAGGCATATGAACTGAATTGCTATTTATATTAAAGATCAATATGTAAACACTTGGATAAACAATATTGTTAAATAATTAATGAGAGCCTTCTAAAAAATCCTATTATAAATTAATGCAGGTGCACGTTTTTTGTAAAGAAATCCATTTATTTGAGACCCCAATACAGGTTCATACCTGCATCTTGCATCTACGAGGCAAGCACAAAAAATGATGACGCTTTCGGTCTCGAAAGAAAGGTCTAGAATTCTAGAATGATCTGTTGTGCATTTTTGAAACTGCCATAAACGAGTTGGGATTAGGGGGAAGAATTATTCATGCTTCGAAACTTCTTTTGTCGTGGCCATTTGCCATTGAAAGAGTAAAAATGATCGTAAAATTGCTCCCTTTTTTCATTGACAAAGAAAATGCAAGTAGGGAGATGTATTCAAAATTACACGAATTGTGCAGGTAGTAGGGGTACCCTAATTTACTACAACTATAAAATTATCAAACTAATGTTTTTTACGATCAAAGAAAATTTTAAAAAGTTATATAGTCTTGGTTCATTCCTAAAAAGACATCAGAATTATTACCAGATTTGTTTTTGTTGTGTTTTATCGAGGCATTAAAAATTTTTGTATATAAAAATGAATGTTTCTTTGCTTGTCCCTTATGCGTTTCTAAACCATTCATCGGATTGCGATGAAACTTTGGTGATTAGTTGTACGCATGTCCGCAAAGATTTCTATGTATAATGGTGAGCTCTGGCGTCATGACATTATTTCCTTCACCATTCATCTGATTGCCATGAAACTTTGGTGAGTTATTGTGCGCACGCCCGCGAAGGTTTTTATATACACTGGTGACTCCCGTCGTTATGAAATTTACAATAGGTGGCGCGCGAGTTGTTTGAAAGTGTATTTTAGAGTATTTTTGTATGTAGAGGAAAGGAGGAAGAGGGAAGGAGAATCCGGGAGGGGGAAAGGCGAGGAAGGTTGAAGGAGAACGCGGGAAGGGGAACGATGGAGGGGCGGGAGTGGAACGCGGGAGGGGGGACAGCGGGGAAGGTGAAGGGGACGTGGAAGGGAACTGGGAATAGGGACGCATGAGAAAGAACACGCAGGGAGAAATTATTTCTTTCTTCGTGTGGCATTGTTACGGATGCCTACACTCCCCACTATAAATTAATATAAATATTAATAGTGAAAGTACGATCAAAACAATTAATTTTGGGTTGGAGTTGTTTTATTGGTCAGAGATGAGGCAATTGGCACATCGACCCTTTGGAATAACAAGGTTCCTTCTGTCGAGGTAACGTTATGCGACAATGAACTCTAAAGTACCTTACCATAGATACGTGGAACCTTGTCATCCCAGAGAACATTGCAAGATAAAATGAAGTAAACTTAAATTAAAAATAAAATAAAATAAATAAATAAAAATTATTATTTATTATTTTAACTTTATGAGTAAAACCTCAAACTGTAATATTTAATTAAATGAAGACATTATGAGCGAAACTCAATCGAAAATCTGGAAACAGAAAAATCAGAAAAAGATATTGGCACCTCTGGGACTCGAACCCAGGACCTCCCTACTTTCCGGGTTGGGCGCTCTTATCCACTGAGCTAAGGTGTCGATATCCAATTCGGTCACTTTTAACTGTACCATACTTCGACTAAGAACCACCCATATTATCTTCATTTTTCTTAACGCATATTTTTATTGGCTGCCATCTTTATGAATGATTGCAAGATTCAACTCGAACTAAATGCAATCTAGATGGTGTCTGGATAAATTATAATCCATTTTATTTAATGTGCGACATCTATTGACTCTTCTGCAAGTCTGGGATGAATATTATTATTTATTATTTTAACTTTATGAGTAAAACCTCAAACTGTAATATTTAATTAAATGAAGACATTATGAGCGAAACTCAATCGAAAATCTGGAAACAGAAAAATCAGAAAAAGATATTGGCACCTCTGGGACTCGAACCCAGGACCTCCCTGGGTTCGAGTCCCAGAGGTGCCAATATCTTTTTCTGATTTTTCTGTTTCCAGATTTTCGATTGAGTTTCGCTCATAATGTCTTCATTTAATTAAATAAAAATTGTTGGGGATAAATAAAAATTGTTGTGCATACTTACAGATTAATAATAGTCTTACACTAATTTGATGTCGAATTGACGAAACCATCGGCCGATTTAAATCTGTAGTATGCACTGGGTCAAAATAAATTAAAAGGGGTCAGCACTTCAGCACTCAGATTCAACCAGAGCATGTCGGAACGTCGTTCCGGTTAGTAAAATGCGTCAGCCGTATCCTAAAATATTCACGCAATGCCGAAGCATGAATTACGGGAAAGGAACGAAGCAACCGCAAACAGCGCGAAATGCCTCTTGGGATTGCTTCGTTCCTTTCCCATTATACTTATTTGCACTTATATTAGCAAATGTGTACGCACGTAGCATTAAAAAACCTTGTTAATGCCTGCAAGCTAACGCCTACAAACGTTTGAAATTTCGCTGAAAGTTAAGATAGGTAGGTACTCGTGTTATATTTAAAAAAAAACTTAATTAGCTTGCGTATTGTCTGTAAATAAGAGTAGAAAATATTAAAAAAATGGAACTTCAAAATTTGTAGGCTGGCAACACCAATTTAACTGTCAAATATTATTTTAAAAGTGCAATAACACTGAAAATACAGAACACCGTAAGTATACACATTAAAAAAACATTTTTTTGTTCGTAAAAAAAAATTAAATAAGCTAATATTAAATAAATGTGAGCAATTTTAAAGTGTGCTTAATATTTTATTACAATATCGTTATTCTTCATTACGTTTACACAAAATTGCAAAGAGGAATAATAATAATATACCAATATGCAATTCTAATCTTGAGATCAGTAGGTATCTAAATTGCAATGAAAATTTTTTTTTTCACTTTTATGCCTTTTTAATTTTTAATAAAAATGTAGGTTACACAGCTTTATATTACCACCATGATTATATTTTTATCATTGCCATTGGAACAAAAGTGGCGTCTTTCTGTGTTTTCTACTCTTATTTAACAAACTGTAGGTTTTTACTTATTTTAATTTGATAGGCACCTAGAAGAAACCGGGCGGCGTTTTGTCCGGTGACCGGACAACTCGGAATGAAACCAACTCAGAACCATCTCAGATAAGTCATTGAGAGTGATAAAAAAATATATTAAAAAAATTGGTTAAATAGGTTACATTAGGTTAGGGTTATCGGCTAATTTAAAATTATTTTTTTCATAGCTTTTAATGTCTTTTCAAGGAGGTGTTGAGTTGACGTTATTCTCAGTTGGCATGGAACCGTTTTGTCCATACAAACATACGTATTTTCCATTTTCCTCTCTGGATTTCGACACTAGCGGAAATATTTTTTTAATATACTTAGTACTTAATACAAATATCGACATCAAATAATAAATAAATTCAGATATCCACCAATAACGTGTCGGTACGTTTTGCTTTTTTATAAGTTACTAGCTGGTACCAATGCAAACAAATAAAAAATTTCTCCCCGTTCCCCTCCCGCGACCCCTTCCCCTTGCGTTCCCCTTCCGCTTTCCACGCCTTCCCCTCGTCATCCCTCCCACTAACCCCACCTCCTTCATTATCCTTCCCCTCATGCCTTCCCTCCTTGCCGCTAAAATATAGAAAATACCTTCATTTTCATTTTTACAAATTTCATAACGCCAGAGCTTACCATTATATATAACCTATAACCTTCGCGGGCATGCGCACAACATATCACCAAAGTTTCATCGCAATCGGATGAACGGTATGGCAGCACATAACATACGAACATACAAACAAAAATTGATTTTTATATAGAAGATTTCTGATAGGAGTTACGAGTTTCCAAAAATCGTTAAAATTGTCTGGTTTGAACGCCATTAACAGATGTTCAGTAAACAAACTAGACAATGTATTTTATAAAAAAAGCAAAACGTACAGAGAGTCAGAGAATAATTTCTTTTAATACATTTGTTTTAAATAAATCTTGAAAACGGTCCGGTTTTGGAGGAAAAAAATGTGGGATTCAAAACCACGATTTTATTTAGGTATTATCAGCCTGAGGTACAGTTGTGGCCTTCGCTTAGTTTTGAGGGGGGGGGTGTTAAAAGCGACACTGACAGCACCAGTTTGTTAAAACCACCACAACACGGGCATGTGACTAGACCAAGAAAAATAAAAAATACCTATCATTCAAATTTCTCGACGACTATTTTTCCTCTAAAAATTTTCTGTTTATTTACTTAAAAATTTGCGTTCCGGTTGGTAAAATTAGTCGATCGAGCACTAAAGGTTAATTTTTCCCGTCGTGCTTCGCTGATGAGAGCTAAACAGTTTTGCTTCAATAATTGGTGACTTGGTTACTTTCATCAGGGAGAAAGATGCTGAAGATCTCTCACCTCACCTTCCAATAGATCCTCGGATGAGCGATATGACATCCGTCATCCTGCTTGGACCGGCTTATGTCTGACAGCTGGCGGCTGGTGGCAGTCCCAGCCCTGTCGCACGATTTGAAGTCCCACACTCCACACTCCACACTGCTCTGTGCTCTGGGCGAAAGGAGAGGGATCGACGAATTTATGCATTCGAGTACTTGACGTGATACCATCCAACCAACAACACTGGGAGCGGCTATAAAAAACACATTTACATACGCACACTCTACCAACCAGTGTTGCCAAATCAGCACTTTTAGAACTAGATATAGCTCGACATCGAGGTAAAAGAGAAAATCAGCTCAGAAAAATGTTTAACTTCTTCGCTACTTGTTTCAAATATTTTTGCTTTTTTGCATAAAACTCATTCATGTAAAAAACTTACATTTACCTGTTCTTTTGGGTGACCGGACGGCTCAGAATGCAATCAACTCAACACCTCCTTTGAAACTTTGAAAAGTGATGAAAAAAATATTACCTGTATAAAAAATTGGTTTGATATGTTACGTTATGGGCTATTATTTAAAAAAAATCATAGCTCATTGAAAGACTTTTCGAAGAGGTGTTGAGTTGTCTTAATTCTGAGTTGGCATGAAACCTGTTCTCTGAAGAACTTGTTATTTTTGTAGATAATGAAATCTTTTAGTTATTATAATATAATTTGAGATTTTCGCGGAAAAAGTATTATTGACAATTATTTTTGGGATATTACACCGTGTTGCGCTACCTCCTTCGTTAGCCAACATTTCAGGCAGCGTTTCAGTGTCCATCATCATGGCAAATGTGTCCTGCCTGCCCTGATGATGGATACTGTAACGCTGTCCGAAATTTTGGCTAAAGAAGCAGGTAGCGCAACACGGCATAATACCTCAAAAATAAATCACAATATTTTGTTATTCCCCAGAATTTTTCTAGCCACCCCACCCTCCTCGTGCTTTTTAAAAAAAATTTAGCTCTTTTTAGTGATATCTAGCTTTATTTTAAAAATCGACGACTGTTTTTCCTCTAAAAACTTACTGATTATTTACTTGAAGATTTGCGTTCCGGTTGGTAAGATTATTCGATCGAACACTGTTAAAGGTTCTATTTCCAGTCCTGCTTCGCTGATGAGAGCTAAACAGTTTTGCTTTAAGGCGGTACACAACCCTAATAATAATTATTGTTTGCTCAAAACTCACATTTTAATCATTTCCGGCGAATTCGTAACTAAAATAACTTTTTTACTCCAACCGATACCTGGGGATGCAAGTTCTTTATATTTAAAATGATTAAAAACAATACCTTACCATTAATATATTTTAAGTACAACTATTTTAAAACTTTATAACCAGTTTTTCAACTATGAAGCTAGCGGTAAGCACCAGATTTTATTTTTCTAGACTATAAATTAATAACTTCCGGAGGTATTCATTTAGAAACATCTTAAATATTTGTAACACGTTCTTCAGAATTAATTAAAATGAACGAGGCAGAAAGTTCGAATCTCCAGGCCCGCTACGGCGAATTCGACGTTTACACGCTTTCTTCACTTACGTCGTTAAGATTCCCACATTATTTGGCTTCTTCTTCTTTCTTTCTTTGGTAGGGCAAATTCAACAGTAGGTCCGTTCACTACTCCCCTCTCTTTACAGAGCTTGCAACGTTGACTTGTGAACCTTGTGTTGTCAACAATGCTGCTATTGACAACGAATAAGATCTTTTCCACCAAAGGTGTTATCAATTAGGAGATTTGTTTGGGTTATCCATTCCATTACAATCAATTATTTTCTTTCGTCATGCATATTTTTAGCAAAGACAATGGCTTTGTTCACAATATCGGGTATTGCAAATATTATTACGATAACCTTCTTGCAGAAGGATGGTACTACTAAACTACAAAACATTGGCGTTTTTCGCGTATTTTTTACCAAACATCTTGTTCTTTTTACTGCGCCGTTAAAATTTCAAGGTCTTGCGCAGTTTTTTGCGTCCCTCGTAACGCTTCAGTGTCCTCTGCTGGGGGGCCCGACACAGACACCTCCTCAATATCCTCCTCGGCTCCCTACTCTCTTCTCCCTACTCCCCTCCTTGGTGACTACTGGCTCGGCACACCTACCTAGCAACTACCAGCATTACAAACGTGGATGGGGGGCGCTCTATTGCAGCTCTGCCATTACAGGGTGGGAGACGCAGTTACTCTCCCCGTTGCGTTAGTTGTGTGAAACACTCCACATATATGAAGAATGTTACATCAGTTACTCGTGTGATACATATGCTACCTTTCTGGCCTGATTCTGTGCTTGTGAATTATTTAATGAACCCACTACTAAGTCATATCAACCCAGCATCACTTAACATGAAGCCATGTGATTTAATTCAAAATAACGCGTTGTTGGTTTGAAAATTTTATCGCTCAGAAATATTATAGATGTTTTAATAAAATTCTGCGAGTAGAACATATCTTGGCCTTGAAAACCAACTTTAATAAGTATTAGGCATATAAAAAATACTTTCAAGGGCAAAAGTGAGTTTTCGTGGAACCTAAATATTAAAGCTACATAGCTCATGATGGAAACAACGATACGATTGAAATAGTAGCGATGTCTTAAAAAAATCAGACGGAAAAAGATTAATTCAATGATTAGTTTGATGAGGGTAGAGCCATGAGAGACATTCAGATTATTTTTTTAATAATAGGTATCCTTATATACTTGACTTTGCTCGATTCTTCCATTCTACTTGCTAACAACAAGTCACCTTTGTTTACATATTTTTGTTCGGCATAAATATAATGTTTTGTTATTTTAACATGTTCTTCCTTAAGTTCTCAAATTATTTTATTTATATTTATTTTTGGTTGTAACACATAATTGCATCACATACCTATTTACTAGCCTTTATCACACATACATCATATTGTTTTATATCAGTTCTTATATAAACCTAGTATGTATATTATTTAAATATTGTATAACTTTTATATTTTCGTTATTATTAAAATACTGTTACCCCCCTGTGAAACACTGTATCATGTAAGATTTGAATGTAAAAGCCATTTTATGGCGTTTAAATAAATAAATAAATACCGAGACATTCAGATTAATTTAATACCGAGACATTCAGATTAATTTAATATCGAGATATTCAGATTAATTTAAAACCTAGACATTGAGATTAATTTAATACCGAGACATTCAGATTAATTTAATACCGAGACATTTAGATTAATTTAATACCGAGATAATCGGATTAATTTAATACCGAGACATTCAGATTAATTTAATACCAAAACATTCAGATTAATTTATTATCTAGACATTCAGATTAATTTAATATCGAGACATTCAGATTAATTTTTCTTGCTAAATTTCATAAAGGTGGGTACCTACCGACAGTAATCTACAATACGGTAGCAACAAACGTCAGCGATATGACTTATCGCTCTATTCAAGCAATCAGTCAAAAGTTGTCAGGTGTTTTGGTGTAGGGCCAGGCAAGTGGCAAAGCCCTTGGCCCCATTGCGAGTTGATAGCTTTGAGAATTACCGGAAAGCGTAACGGGTCCTGTACTGGCTTCATGGCCGATGGCAACGTTACTCGTCAACAATCTTCAGAATCCTCGCATAAAATACCGGGGTCTGGAATCACGAATCACGGTGCCATTGGGCTTTCGCAAATATATTTATATTTCAATATGTTTGGGCTTTCGTGACTAACAGATTACTGCGGCTCACAAAATAAACGGGTAGTAGAGTCCCCACCGCCCCCTGGTCTGCCTCTATATACGTACAGGGGGGTTGTTTATTTTGGCGTGCGCAGCGCCCAACGGAAGGTGACCCCTTACGTGCCCCCAGCGTCCTAACCCCAAACCAACCCCTAACGGGTTATTATTCGGAGTCTACGCGTGCACAGAAACTAAAAACAACACATCATATTATGTATCTATAGTGCATCATTGATTTCCATTTTATCCAAATGCCCTCCTCACTTACTTACTGGCGAGCTAATCGAACCGACGCGACGCGACGCGTCGTGGTGAGCAATTTCTGATAAAATCTGATATTCTTACAAATATCTGGGCTAAAAATCGCAGTACAATTTGGGAAGCGGGTATGGGTACCGCCCCCCGGGAACCATTTGTTGGATATCCAACAATCTGCCATAGGTCATCCAAGTGGTTCGCTACGTTTGGTGACTTAGCAGGGGTGCCCGGGTTCATGGGGTGAGGTTTGCACAGGTCTTGGCGGCGGATGCGTCTGCCCGCCAGACGTGCGTGGCAGGCCGAGAGGAGGAGAGTGGTTGAGCGAGTCTCTTTGACTCTCCAGCCGTACTTCCTCGGAACATCAACAACATGGGAGGGATGGATTCATACGTTAGTCACTCCTAGGCACACTGACCCCCAGATTCCTACCAACCCCTAATACCCTTTTCCTTTCCAGAACTTCCTCTCCTTCCTTTCCTAAAAACCCAGGATTAAATCAGTAGAAATTCAGCGTCTATTTGTAGCGGCGGCACCTACAGATGAGATAACCGAAATATAAATATGGTTTGAATTAGTTAAGTTATAAAATGTAAAATTAAACTTTTGAAGAGGTCAAGACCCACCAGGGGTTGTAGAGCCAAAAGCGGTGATGACGATAAAATGTATACAAAACAATTCGACCGTGCTCCATATTTCATGAGAATACTTCCTTTATTTATTTCCTTATTATAAAAAGTCTAACATGTACTGTAGCACGTTATCTGATACAAGACATCACTTATCAGCTGGTGTCACGTGTTTCTCATTATTTTGGTTGATATCTTATCCCGGAGGTTCGCCGATTAAAGCTATAAGTAACTGTCAATCTCAAGATAATGTTATTTTCCGATATGGCGGTGGCTGTGACCTTATTTCAGTCGTTTCATTACTACCATTAGTCAATAATTCATCACGATGACTTCGGTAGATTATTGATTGATGCAATTGTTGTTTTGTTATATATATATAAGTTTTCTTTATTCATTGAAATGTTGGTTACATAAATTTTAGAATTTTTCGACCACCATGCTAGGCACATGCCCGTGTTGTGGTGGTCGATTTTCTATATATTACATTAAGATATAAGCAAATAAAAAAATGTGCGAGAAAATAAAAAATATAAAATAAAATAATAATAAAGAAATATTATAGAATACAAAAGATTATAAAATGATGTAAATTGCTATAGAGTAATTATAAAAGAGTTAGGAAGAATATAGTAGAATATAAAATAATATAGTACTAAAAGCGTAGAACATAAAAAACATATATATACTAGAAGAATATATAAAAGTAGGTGATCATAAAATATATAAGATCAAAGTAAGTGCTATACAATAAGCAAATAATTAAAGGTTTTTTTGTTACGATAGAAATCTATAAGTGCGTGGTTATATTGGTAGATAAATTATATTACACCAATTTTTTGTACAAATAAATTTTAGAATTCATGTTTCAAGTCCGGCGAAATTACACTGGATACAAGAGTAAATTATTATTGCTACATTATTGGACACAGTGTGTGTAGGCAGTGGGCTCATTGGACAGAGTACACGGTACTTGTAGGCACCGTAGAATCTGTTTCTTTAAGGACACATAGTGGTAGTAGACAGTGGTGCCAAACAGTTTTAAGTAAATAGTTTGAGAAGTATTTAAACTTTTTGTTATTAATATTATAGTAATTACGTATAGTTCTTTACAAACAAAAACTTTTATTTGTGGTGTTTAAACATACGTTCTTTAAAGAAATTCTTCAAAGAATTTCTTCAAAGAAATTCTTCGAAGAAATTCTTCAAAGAAATTCTCTAAAGAAACTCTTTAAAGAACTTTCGACCCTTTCCGGATATCCATATTTGGACACCTGTTGCAAATTGAGTAAGTGTACTAGATCTCTTGATGTTGTAATTTAGTGTGTTGTATATTTTAGGTGCGATGTATGTGTATTGCCTTTGTGAAAAAGTGGTTTTTGTTATAGGGACTGTGCATTTTGCATGCGTTGAATAGCGTGTATGTATGTCTTTTTGTGTGGATTTTATTAAACCATTTTTCCAGATATGGATGAGAACTATCTTAATATCTATCTTGCTGTAAACAAGAAATCAAACAAAAGATCATTGTATTTAACACAATGTTTATTTTATACGTAGATCATGTATTTGTCAATATTTTAAAATGTGTAACGCACGACTTCTGAGATAAAGAAAAACAAATTAGAATAAATAAGTGTTGTTAGGAATATTGGTAGCATATTGAATTTTTTAAGAGCAAGGAATTTAGAGATTTTCAACTCGGAATTCAAACGAACAAGGAATTTAAGTATCGGTAGAATAAAAATTGTTGTTTTACAAAATAACGCAATACAATAATCTCTAATCAACACCCTTATTTGGTTTATATCTTTCTTCAAAGTTAAAAATATGAATCAAAGATTTAAAAATAAAGCTTTCTTTTAACAAAACCATCATATTATTTCGAGCATATTTTTTTAAAATTTATTTATTTAACGCCCAGAGGGCTTTTACATGATTTGTAATGTAATTTTAATTTGACAGATACTTTGAAACTTAGGAAATAATAAAAATAAAATTACATTAGATAAAAGTCATACAAACACATAAACCAAAACAGAAAAATTCCGCTATTTTATAGGTTTACAAGATGTGTAGTAAAAGTGTTGAAATAAATGTTTTAGATGATCCACAAAACTCGCCAAGTTGATATTGAAAATGTCAACATCGCCCAAGTACTTATTTCCCATAGTTTGAAGTCGTTGTATCGGAGAGTGGGCAATGTAGTTACGCTTACGAGTGCTTCTGTATAATATTGTATTTTGTCGTGTTGTTACTGTGGGTGTTCGTAAGTTAATGAGTTGCAAGAGTTCACAACAGTCGAATTTAGAGTTAAGTATTTTGAAAAAAATGTTAAGTCGTTGATAATATATATTGAGAGTAATATAATATTGAGTTATTCAATCTCGAATACCTCTCCATTTCCGCATCGCTTTGTCCCTTACTAATTAGGGAGAGGGATGCTATTGGTTAGAATTTTCACACCGGCACTCCGATGTCACAGCTGGAATGACCGATATAAGATCAAGTGGTATCTAGAGAAAGTTAAGTAGCCTCCCAGTCCCACCCGCGCATCTTCAAAGAAAAATCTCTGGCAGGACTGAAATACTTTCAGCTAACCCAGAGTGAATAGACTCGTAGCCCTTTTGTTAAAAGGTTTCGAGCGGTTGAGGGAACAATTAAGATTCCTTAGGGTTAAATTACCCATAAATTTAACCCAAAGGAAACTAATTGTTAATAAACTTATTGTTACAGTTTTGTACTGTTTTACTTTTAGATATTGAACTGTGTCCATACTTGTTAATTGATTGTAGGTACCTACTCCAAATAAAGACTAATTGTGTTTTTCGTAAAAATTTGTACATTTTCTTTAATTACGGTCGCTACGTTCTTATTGCTCATTTTAGCACAGTAACTTTAATTCGTAATTTACTTACTATTAATTCCAGTCTAACATTTCATGAAAATGAGTAGTAAAAGAAAAATGATGGCTAGTTTTTGGCTTCATATTGGGAGTCATAAAATAACCGCTTTCTTTTCTAGTCAATCACAGCAAATAAATTAAGATGGCAATACAAAGTATAATAGTCAATTATAATGTATTAATTTCGGTTGTAAATTTGCGATGCGAAATATTCCTGCGTGAAATTATTCACGTTCAATGAACTTTTAAGGCCTGGTAGTAGGAAGAAATGGAGATGTAAGAGATAGAATGTAAGAGGAACACGCTAATATTAAAAAAACGATGTTAATTGATTGAAAATAGTGAAAATATTTAATAAAACACGACTCGTTTAAAACAGAGCAAATATCTTTCAACAAGTGCTTAAGTTGCATTTAAAGATACACTATGATTTTTTTCATACTTATAAAATGTTAAATAACGGAAGAAAACATCTGATACGATTTTAGATTTTCACGGCCAAAAGTATTTTCATTATTTGTTTTTTGGGTGTTATGCCGTGTTGCATGCTACCTCCTTCTTTAGCCAACGTATCAGTGTCCGTCATCAGGGCAGATGTGTGATGGTGGACACTGTAACGCTGTCCGAAACGTTGGCTAACTTCGGAGCTTACTTCGCGATTTTTTTTCTATCGAGGGACTTTTATATAATTACCATTTCGGCCCCACAAATGTATAGATTTTATCTTAAAAAATAGCATATATTTTTAAGGAACTTATAAGCTGAAACTATTCAAGATAAATATATTGTAAATCGTTAAAAAATCGGAATGCGGGGCTTAATTTTCAAAATTGAAACTTTAATTCATACAAGCGATAACTATCAACGATATATTTTTTAAATACCTTATTTTACATAAATGTTAAAATTTTTGACATATCGTTAATTTTTACAAGTTTACTAATGCTTGGAATGGTAAACTTCTGACGTCTCTGATTTTGAAAGGCAATGATCCTAAGGCATATATTTTATAAATACTTTCAGCTTCACAAATTCTACAATAAATAGAATATTCGTGATTTTCACTGCGTCTGCCAGAGTTCCCAGAGTCCGCTCTTTTCTTCTTCTCGGCCTGTCGTATTCAATAATAATTGCTATCCTATCCACAAATTGTGTACCTACTATTTAACTCATATTAAGTTAATTAATACCTAACACGTGAGATTCCAATGCTGTTAGTAATGCCACGACGCGACGCGGTGTGCCCCTGCGGTACCGGTGCCGGTGCCGGCATGATAATCATAATAAAATGCTTCCGGAATGGCGATCACTTGGTCACGTGATCGACTGGGAAAACCTTGAACTTGAGCCATCTTCGGCTGGCGTCGGTTTGTTTTGAAATCGTTCGGCAATCTCCGTATCTAATTAATTTACTGTGAGGTTCAACAGCGGGTAAAACAACAACTCGCAGGGATCGACAACTATTTTATGCAAAGTCACATACGTACGACAAAGAACCAACGATTTCTATTTTATTAAGATCTCTTTGAGAGTTTTAATTAGGAAAATGGCTAAGAGCTCCTCCATTAACGAATAAACCATTTATTTAGTAACGCTGACCGAAAAAATAAAGACCAACTAAGAATAAGTAAGAATAAGTGACCGTTTACATCTGTAAATTTATTTGCGGTAAGATGGCTTCCTGTCAACAACGATTTTCTGCTGTCAAATTTACGCGATTTTATCAATAAAGACGAAAAGGCCCAAATAAAGTGATGGAATACAAACTGGTAGCTTGAAATAAACAATTCTCCACGCTCTTTTGTGCTGTTAAAGGTGAAAATTAATAGATTTCTTTAATTTTATCCGAATGACAGCTACCTGACAGCAACCGACATCGAATTCAAATTTGTAATGTTATAAACATAAATCTTGAGATTAAAGATTGGATCGTTAATTAAATAGAAGGATGCTCATTTTCCGAAAACTTTTTTCCACCTGAAAAATAAATTATATCTCTTCGGTTTTTGGAATCTCTAAATTTGATTTCGTGGGTAAGAGCTAATTTGAGTTTTATCTAGTGTTATTGTTTTCGGGAGATAATAAGGTGGGTAATTATCCACTTAACCTAATCAGATTTTAGTTAAAATAATAAAAACACTAGTTTTATAGGAA
This sequence comes from Glyphotaelius pellucidus, assembly GCA_936435175.1. Lineage (NCBI taxonomy): Eukaryota > Metazoa > Arthropoda > Insecta > Trichoptera > Limnephilidae > Glyphotaelius > Glyphotaelius pellucidus. The sequence continues at coordinate 5,544,542 of OW386537.1, read as the reverse complement.
AAATCCAACGAAAACAACTTACTTGAATTTTGACATTTCACAACGGCGCATTTTGGTACCATTTCTTACGAACTTATCAAACTGATTCCATAAGCTGTGAGGAAGCTGGAAGTTCGCGCGGACGCGATTAGTAACACCTGTCAAAAAACTTACGTATGAACAACTTCTGTAACTTGCTATAAATTCCTGTAACTGACTTTTGTCAGTCGTTTATATCACAAATACTTTGGTCATAAGTTGCCTACATCAGCAACTTACAGGAAAAAAACTTACTAGTGTAAACGAGTCTAAAAATTAATTGTCGTTATGTTTTCTTTGTGCTGCGTGGCATAAAAACCTTGACACTTGAAACCAAGCATTTACACGGAAGATAAGATCGTAGATATTTAATATCAACATGCGGGTGGGGTGCACAGCACAAACTATAACATGCCAAATGCAACGATGCGACACGGTGCAACTATTGCTCGCACATTCGAATATCCGAAAGCCGGTAACTTTGTGAGTTAGTATACCTACATCGGAAACAGGCAATGTAAGAATGCGTATAGTAGAGACCCGCAATTGTCTCGTTTTTTCCGAAAAAATAATGGGGTATTTTCACAAACTATCAATACCTACTGGTAAAAACGTGCGAAAGATTTAAAGTTAATTATTGTAATTCTGATCATTGAACTAAAAATGTGTAATTTCAATATGTTAATTCGTAATTATTGATTTGGAAAATGCAAATTCCGAAACGATTCCCACTTTTTATTTTTATTTTTTTCATTTACTAGATTCTTATATTCCTTGAAGAGGAGAATCATTTAAATTTACTGAATTTAAAGTTAATATTCTTTATGCAAATAGAACGGCGTCATTTGCGCCTCGCAATCTTTTACCTCATGTGGGTATTTAAAAATATTACTTGTTTATTAGAGACTTAAGGTCCTGAATTTAATCGGTAGGGAAAAATATAACGATTCTAACTGGCTAAATGTCATTATGACATCGAAAATGCCTATACCTAGTAAGACGGCTGTCACAAACGTTGCCCGGCGTGACGTCAACACCGCTGAATTCACGCATAAAAACGAAGGTGGTGTTTTGGCGGCAAATCGAAAATGGCCCTTTTAAAGTTGTTGTAGAAAATTTATTCGTCAACATAAAAATAATTTCTATCGTAATTTTTTTTCGATAATAAAAAAATTGTGAAAACACTCTATTATCAAACAATGAATTTTCCTAAAAATGGGCAATTGGGATGCCTTGAGTTAAAGTTGTTCCGGAAGGAGAGATGTTCTTGTTTAGTGACCAATCAAAACAAAATTTTTAACCGAAACTATGAATTTTTGTTAAACTCGTAAGAGTTTTTTTTTAAATAAACAATTCACCCTACAAAGAGTACTTTATGCCGATAAGTAAAGAAAGGTAGTTTTAATTTTGAAGATAATCTATAAGGGGACAGAACAAATGAAATATTGAAGTCATTAAAGTCTACGAACTTATATAGAACTGAAAAAACGCGAGAATTGTTGAGAGAGAGCAATTACGGAATACTGAGGGGAGAATGGTGGGTGATTTTAAAAAGCAAGCGATATATGCTTTTGAAGGAAGAATGATTTTTACAATTGAAGAAGACATAGTCAAGACTCTCCTTCTCTACACCGCACTGGCAGAGTGGACTATCGAGGACTTGGATGTTAAACAAATGAGCTGCCATAGAACAGTGACCAATTCTCATTCTCGAAATTCAGTTAATAAATCTTTTGGGTTTGTTTTTTGTCGTGGAACCAAGGTTTACCAGGAGTATGATTTTGAATTCCAGAGATCCAGTTCGAATTTTAGCAAATGTCCAATTTTCTTCCAAGGAACGAGACAGAACAGAGAAGAGGTCAGAGATAGGAATTCTAAATGATAAAGGAATAGAATCAGAGATTGTTCCAAGTTTAGCGAGATATTCGGCTTTCTCGTTAAATAGTAAATTGGTTTACTTTCAGATCTTTGTGGTTCGTTTTTATGAAACAATTGTACGCTAAAGATATTTTGACTGGACAAAAATTACAAAAAATCTTATACCTTAATATATATGGTAAACTAATCAGTCCAGTCTTTGACAGCGATATAATAACTAATCATGACGTACACCACGAATACGTACCCCACACTGTGCAATTCCTACACGTACATTCGATTCTACGAAAGCCGGTTACTTTGAAAGCTCGTGTGCAACGGAAACAGTAAATTTATGCATAATTAGGTAGGTGCCCATTTCCAAAACAATACAGGCCCTTCACGCTTGTAACCATCGGGCGGATATGCCCACCGTACATTCTATCCAACAGTCACAAGCCAAGTTACATATCCATAAACTACTGAATTATATACCATTAGGTAGATACACATACATAATAATATACCAGTATCTACCAGTTCTGTGTACCGAAGCAGGGGCGTGTCGTGACATTATTAATTGGTAATCCTGTGTCCTCTTCAATGTAAGTTCATTTCTGGAGAAATCGTCCATGCGGGAAGTCGTACGGGTTTGTTTACTTTGTGTGACCACCGTCTTCGTATATACGCATAGTCAGCGTGTTGGCAAATAGAGAGAAGACAATAGGGGCGGATGCCTTACCAATTTGGCTGCCGAATCCTGTTTTGTCCAAACTGCCTCATTTCTTTGCAAGCTACGCATTTACAAAAGTACAAGGATGGGTTGTTTCAAAAAATTTGAAGGATTCATCAAATATTTGAAGTTAATTTTCACGAACTGTGTAAGTTTTATTCAAGTTCTGTTTTTACAACATTAAAGGCCAGTTGCTTCTTAAAACTGAAATAATCATAAAACTTGAGTAGAACTTACACAGAACGTGAAAATTAACTTCAAATATTTGATGAATCCATCAAATATTTTGAAACAACCCGTCCTAAAACATATTTTCATTCAAATGCATCAAGGATAAAATTACCTATATACAGTATGTACCAGCGTCCAAGTACAAAAAATCCACACTGTTTAACCCCCGACGCAAGGAGCGGTGTTATAAGTTTGACGTGTCTGTGTGTCTGTCTGTCTGTGGCATAGTAGCTCCTAAACGAATGGACCGATTGTGATGCAGTTTTCTTTTGTTTGAAAGCTGACGTAATAGAGATGGTTCTTAGCTACACTTCATGAAAATCTGTTCAGGCGTTTCAAGGTTATCAGCCTTTTTTTGTGTCGGGGGTTTCTTAAAATTTTATAAAATTTACTTATAAAGACATTACGGTATTTTTAAGTCGATTTTAAGTTGAAGTTGGTAAATAATGCTCAAAAAAAATTATAATTTTATAATAATTATAATAATTATAATTTCCGGGGGCCAACCATCGGCCATTCAGCTGTCGAGTCACCGGAAAAAATACGATGGTGCAAGTGCTAGATATGTTAGCTATTTTATTTATCCTATATCCGTTTTTATATCATGTAATCCGTTTATATGTATGCTTTTATATGATACGAGCGCTGTTTTATGAGTTACCGTGTTACGGGGACGAGATGGAGTGCTTCTCACGTGACCCGCTAGGTTATTCCCGAGCAGCTATGTGTAGGTTTCAGCTGGAGCTGGGTTCTTGAACTCGGGTTCTTCGCGGGAAGTGGATCCTTCTCCTACTCCTTTTTCTAATCGACTACTCCAGAGAACCCGGAACTCGGAACCGGACCCGGAGCCGGAACTCGAATGTCTCCGAGATCGTGCTTATCCGGGTTCGGCTCCCAGGTCCGGCTCCCGGTAGCCGCAGCAGCACCCAGTATCCAGTCCGCACTCAAGAACTCAGACCCGGAACCAGCTTCTAGAACTCGAGCACTTCTAAAAGGAAGCACGCCCCGGAAACCTCCGGCAAAATGCAGTACCCATCTTTATTCCCGAGTCTCAGTAACATAACGTGTGATGGATAAATATTTTTATTGTTTTTAATTGAAAAAAAATCATCCACACAACATGAGGTAAACAATTTTTACTTCAAATTCGGGTACGTGCTGTTACACTCTGTATATTATGTACAGATTATATTTTTTAACTTTTTTTGTAGAGTTCATCACCAAAGGTGTAATTAGCGTAATTATTAAACAGTTTATTGTATTTGTAGTTTTCAATATGTAATTGATTACTAATCTCTAAATTTAGTAATTGCTTGCCTTAAGGCGCGCCCCTGTTACAGTCCGCTGTCCTGTGTCCAGTCTGTACATGCAGCGAAGGACACTAAGGGGAATGGGATAATGTTATTTAAATATCAATGCATTTAATTTTCAATGAGAAATTTCAGTTACAGATTTTAAGGCGGTACAACCCTAATAATTTTAGCTTGCTCAAAACTCACGTTTTAATAATTACCGGCGAATTCGTAACTATAATAACTTTTTTATTCCAACAGACCCCTGGGGATGTAAGTTCTTTATATTTAAGATCAATAAAAACAATACCTAACCATTAAAATATTTTAAGTACAACTATTTTAAAAATTTATAACCACTTTTCAACTATAAAGTTAGCGGTAAGAACCAGATTTTATTTTTCTAGACGATGATTTAAAAACTTCGGGAGGGAAACGTTTAGAGATATCTTAAATATTTGTAACACGTTCTTCAGAATTAATTAAAATGAATGCGGCGGAAAGGTCGAATCTCTAGACCCGCTTGGGCGAATTCGACCGTACGTTCGTCAATACGCCGTGCCGCTGGCGTATATTTGTTTACACGCTTTATTCACTTACGGCGTTAAGATTCCCACATTATTTTTCTTCTTCTTCTTTTCTTTGATAGGGCAAATTCGACAGTAGGTCCGTCCAATACACGGGTCGCGAGCAATTTGTATACACGACTTATTTACTTATTCTGAACATATTTTAGGGTATATTGTCGTCTTAACATTGAAATATGATTCAGTTAATCAGTTGAATGATTGCACAACGCACCTCTCGTAAGTATTCAATAAGAACATATTATAATATTACCTGTATATTGTGAGTCAGTCTCAAGTAAAACATAGTAGACTTTTATTTTAAGGAAACGCGAACAATAAACTTGTTTTATCAAAGATATTCGTGTGCTTGAAGTCAGAAGAAATATTTGTATATATTTGATTTCATCAACAATAGTTTTCCATACAAACATGAAATTCATTTGGTCGGATGCAGAAACAGGAATATCAACATTTGTTGTTTATGGACTAGACTATCATTTAATGCTGCCAGTACACGTTGGGCCAACGCCTTGGGCCAACGCCTTGGGCCAATGTTCGCGCCAACCCTCCAGCTGTTGACGGGTTGGCGCCAAGATCCTTTGACGTGTGTACGAAAAAACGACAATAGTCGCTTTCCGGCCAAGGTTAGCGGAAAGGGAGTATATAAAAGGGGGGGATAAGGGGGTTCACCATGTGATTGCTATAGCTACGCCCTTGGTCGGCGACCAACTCGTTGTAACGGCCAACATACGCCAAGTGGTCCTGTATACGTTGGGCCAGCGCATTACGACAATTGAAAAACACGACCAAAATTCTGTGACTTGATTCTAAAAAGGCCAATATCTGTTTTCCATGAGAACTTTTATTAGATCGCTTATTATTAAAATCATAATTTGCTAAAGAGAGCAAATTTTACCCAGACCGCGTTATTGAAAAACTGACCTTTTCGAAGCAAGTCACAGAATTGTAAATAGTTTCGTAACGAAAAGGCCCCACTAGCAATAAGATTAATTGACTTGATATTTGAAATGTTTTAAATTTTAATAATTAGTCTGCACCTGTCGCAGTAATTGGTCTGTTTGTCTTCCTTTATCGGCCAAGTAATCGATTTTCTACAAATATGTAAACAACGTTATAATTCTTGCTTGAATCATCTGCCATCGCCAGAACTGGTTATCGGGAATCGATTGCTTAAACGCAACAACAAACTTATCAATGCGAATGGTGGAATGAAATAATACAGTTAGAAAAGTATCTAATGTGAAATACACTTTTTTGATTTTGGTTTTTTGGTACATAAAAGATTTTACGAGGGATTAGATTCCTTCATCTATTATAATTTATTGTATTTATAGGTTAGAAGAACAATCTTGATGTTGTACATTTAGCAGAAGCAAATTTAGAGGAATGTATGCGCGGCCAATTTCGGCCAGTTTCATACAAATCTTAAATTTGGATTTGAGATCAAAATGCCCAATGAAACTGAAAAACTATTTTTGTACCTAATCAAAAGATATATCAAATTTCTAGTACGGATGTGAGCTACTTTATTTATTTTTGCTTTAAATTATAAGATATAGGCCATTAAAGATTTTAGTGTTTCATGATTCTAGAAGCAACTTGGGCAATTATTTGCGAGTAAATGAAAAACAATAAAATATAATTTTACTATACTTACCATACAAATATAATGGAATATAAAATAAAAATTAAGAAAAAAAAATCATTTTGACACGTGTAAATTTAAAAAACAAATTACCTATTTACGGCGGAACAAAAATTTGTCGTTTATACATTAAAATTACTACCGAAAAAATGCATTTTTAACAATGTAAGAGTTGGTTCTCGTCCATTATTATGCCAAGATCTCGCATTTCAGTTACTCTTTCTAAATTTATTTCATTTATTGAATAGTCAAAAAACAGTACTGAATGTTTTTTTCTGGAAAAGTTCAATGTTTTGCATTTGTCTACATTTAAATATAAATTGTTTTGTGAACATCAGTTAATTAGCATGTCTATATTAATTCGAAGAACTTGGCAGTGATTTAAGAGTTATTTCTTTATATAATTTAATGTCATCAGCGAAAAGCAATTATATTAGGAACCTGCCTCATAATAGGCGTCTTTCCTCTGAATATGATAATACCAATCGAGTAATCAATACTATGAGTATATTGTTTTATCTCAAAACCGTCTATCGTCTATCATATGGTAGTTTCCTACGCTTTTCGAGATTTGAATATTTTTCTAATAATAGTTGCAGGTAATAAGCTTATCATCATTATCATAAACAATTAAGGCTTCAGTCTGAAAATAACAATATTATGATGTACATTATTCCACAACACACTGGAGATAATAATATACTAGAGCAGAGGTTACCAAACTTTCTTGCCCGAAAGCTATTTCTTCCCTGTATGCGAATAGGTAGGATTTAATTTTTCTAAACATTACAAATGACTCACTTTGATTTTTTTTAAGTGTACAATTTTTATTCAGACCTTTATTGAAAAGACATGAAACTTATTCTTACAAAAATTTAAACATGTTCAAAATTCACGTATCAGACAAATAAAGCTGTTGTATTATAATATGCGAGCCTGAGGCGTGTAAATAACCCCAGAACTCTCTGAGCGTAATACTCAAAAATATTATTATGAATTTACCTTACGCGGACAATATATCACAAAAAATAGCAATCTGACAAATCTCAAGGGAAAAAACAGAAACAATAACCTTGCATGTTGATCTCTGCAACGTGGGAGGCCCCGCAGTAATTAAAATCCACTAGAATTAAGATCAGTACAATTTTTGTAATCTTGAAATATGCACAACTAAAGTTAAACTAATTATTTTTTCGAATAAAAAAAAATATAATGCCCAACCAGCTGTTAATGGAGAGGTGAGTCTTTGAAAGCAATTATTGTTCAATATTTGGCTTTAAATTTCAAATTAGTGAGATGTATGTATATCCTCAAATCTTCATGTCCAGTTTTGCAACCGATTTCTTTTTTTCGTAAGAAGATTGGCTACCGTGCTACAACCCCTTTCCACAAAATATGAATAAAAACTTTCTTGCAATGGTCCATAATGCAGTATAAGCGACATTTTTCTGAAGCCAGAACAACTGACATACGAGTAAACAAATTTACACGGATTTTGCAAGGAATGTAATTCATTTTTATATACGTCAATGATGTATATGTTCTTTTTTTTAACATTATTTCTACACGGGAGAAAGTAATTGCCCTCGGGGCCTACGTCATCTTTGGGGATGCTGTATGGAGGGTCTTTTTAAGGGTCTACTATTCGTATTTCGACCGATTTCTTACATATCTCTCTTAAACATTTTAAGTTTTTAAGCTCTTAAAAAAATATATGTTATTTTTTAAGATAATACAATTTTGTACAAGTGTCGTATACATATTTTTTACAAGTGTCTTAAACTGTACTATTTACAAGTATAATTTCTTAAATATTGTTATGTATATGTAAAAGCCTAATAATATCTAGATACTTTCCACGCCGAAACGCAAATTATATGAAATTCCCTCGATAGAAAAAAATCGCAAAGTATGCTCCGAAAATTATTTTAAACAAGTCTATTTCTTTTATTTTACAAGTTATATTTGTGAAAAAAATCACAATGTTTCTTTAAATGATGTTTAAGATACGTTTCACGAGATTTTTGCTCTATTTTAAACGAGTCATGTTTTATTAAGCTTTTTCGCAATTTTCGCTGCTATCTTACGATTTAAAATATTAGCGCGCTCTGTCCAACATTCGTAATTAGTCAATTACATATCTCTCCATCTTCTTCTTTTTCAGCGCCGTGCGTTTCAAGAGTGCCGCCTTAAGAAAGGAAGGCGAGGAACCCAATGGAGAGATCAAAAGGTCTGCCTTCACCAGTCTCTTTCCCGATCCGGCGTGCCATGCAGTTGGTGTGCAGATGCATCTGCCGCTAAGATCCGGACAAACCTCACCCCATGAGTCCAGGCACCCTTGCTAAGTCACCAAACGCAGCGAGCCACTAGGGGTGACTTCTGGCAGAGGTGTTGGTTATCCAAAAAAATTGTTCCCGGTACCCAAACTCGCCTCCCAAATTGTATAAACAATTTGATGATTTATAAAACGAGTAATTATTTCTACGTCCATCACAAATGTTAAGTGGGTACTTGGTAGATACACACAATCTGTGTTAGTATTAGGTCATTTACGGAGCGCATGAAAATTTTATCTAAATGGGATTCCACACCACGTGTACCCCCATTTAAATCTCGTGGATCTCCATTTCTTTTTGCTGTCTTTGACTTCCAGCAAGTTGAAATCGACTCCTGGGGGTCCATTTAGTCCACTTTGGGAATCTATGTAGTAGGGCCAGCCCTGAAAGTAGTAAATATATGTTTAGCTGCAAGTGTTGTGAACACTAACAGCCCCATTATTCTTATCTCTGTTATTGTTAACAAATATATAAGTAGTACATAGTTGTAGTATACGGCTATATTTCGGGAGATAAGACAAAAAATATTCAACAAAACATTTGGGGCACATAAAAATAAATTGCTCGAGTGTCCTGATTTTAATATTAAGAATGTTTAACTTAAACTTAGGTACGCTAATCAAAAAAGTTTTACATCTAACGAACTTTTTATTTATGCACGCAAAGTGTTAAAATGTTTATATTATACTTCTCTGTAGATCCAGGTGCTAATAAGAATGCTTGTTTTTGAAAATAATAAAAGATGTTTACTTCGCTTCTAAAGCCATTTTTAAAATTCACATCAGGGTCGTTTCACATTGAATCAAAATGACACAATAGTTTATTCAACTTAAAAATGTATATTCGCGTCCAAGTCTGTTTGAATAAATTAATATAACTCTTCAATGTGGACACCACATTTTAACAAGCACACTATATACAAATACAATTGAACGAGTACAACCAATGACATTACAATACAAAAGTACAATGCAAATAATGAAATATTCAAATTTCAATTAACTTAATCGACTTAAAACTTACCTAGAATTTTTTTTATTAAAGAATGGTTAAAATAAAAATTTGTATTTTCATTCAATTAAAATGATCCCACAATGACTTAGACCAGTGGTCGGCAAACTTATTAGCCAAAGAGCCAAATTTGTACATTGCAACGATTCAAAAAAAAATTGAGAGCCAAATCTGTTTGGCAAACATTTATTATAATTTTAGCACTTCATTAAATTACGGGTACGCTGAATAAAAATTGATTTCATACTTAATAAAAATTTTATCCACGAAAAATAAAATATTGTAAAGGAATCCATAAATTTAAATCGTGACATATACTGACAAACACTTTTTTTTAATTTTTCTATTATTTATTTAAGAAAATCAACAGATTATTAACATTTATAACAATAAAATTAATAACTTAAGTAAAATCCAATACTAGATTTTCACGTAACTTACAATAAACAAACTAATGGCCCTGTACCCGTGAGCTAACAAGTTTATAAAAATACAACATTTTAAATAACTTCCAACAATGTCCTTGCACCTCCTTGGAAAGTTTGAGTAAGTCAGGTTTGTATGTTGTTAATCTTAATTTAATGTACTATTCCAGGTTCTAATCAATAAGACGACTTCTCAGTTTACTCTTGATAAATAAAGTTCATGCTTGAAAAATATTGGTTGCATGAATATGTAGAACCGAAAAGGGAAAGAACAGCAAACGCGAGTTTTTTCAGCTGATCATAAGAGTCAGGAATCATCATGTCTTCCTTCTCCAGGTCTTTTAAGCAGACGACTTGCGTTGTGAACCAGGCTCACATTTGTTCTTCTCCAATATTTCCAAATCAAGCCAAAAACGTTCAATTTTAGATCTCCTTATTTCCTAGTTTTATAAATCCATCAATTATATTTCAAAGAGCCGCACTTGAGGGGCCAAAGAGCCGCATGCGGCTCCGGAGCCGCACTTTGCCGACCTCTGACTTAGACTAAACAAAACAAAGGACGGGTTGTTTCACAAAATTTGGACAATTCATCAAATTTCAGGGCTAATTTTAAAATTTTCTGCAAGTTCTGTTATTTCTTTTCTGTGAAGCAAATGTCCCATAATCACATAATAACAGAACTTTAATAGAACTTTCACAGAACTTCAAAATGAACTTATAAATTTGATGAATTATTCAAAATCTGGGAAACAACCCGTCCTCAGATTAACTAAACTTTTGATGGTTGTTTAAAAAAATTTTAAGAATTCATCAAATATTTTAAGTTAACTTTCACGTCCTGTGAAAGTTCTATTCAAGTTCCTTGATTATTTCAGCTTTATGAAGCAACTGGCGTATAATGATATAATAGCAAAACTTGAATAGAATTTACTTGAATAGAAAGTTAAAATCAACATCAAATATTTGATGAATTGTATAAATTTTTTTAACAACCCCAAATGATTTTGCAATTATTGAAGAAGTCTAGAGATGGATTGTTTCACAGAATTTAAACAATTCATCAATTTACAAAGTAAATTTTAAAGTTTTGTGTATGTTCTATTCAAGTTCTGTTATTATTTCAGAATTCAGATATAATAACGGGACTGGAGAAGAACCTTTACAAAAATTTGAAAATAAGCTTGATATTGTTCAAATTCTGTGAAGTACCCCGTCCTTGGTTTTAACTTGAAATGTCGTCAGAAGTTGATTTCCTTTTGTATTTGATGAATTGGTTTAGACCGGAGAAAGTTATTGGATGTCACGTGTTTATCTAAATTTAACATCTAAAATTGATCGTAATTTTGGTTGGATAACAGTGAAACCCCGATGTTGATGATGATTCACTTTCATGCATCTTTATGTAGACAGGTGCTATCTGAAATCCTACACTTTTTATTAGCATCTTGATAAAACGTTGTTTGGCAATAATTCGACGTAAGTATTATATTTCACCAATAAATTAATAATATGCAAGCGCTGCAGATGTTTTCAATGTGTCTTTGTTTAAAATATAATACTTCCAGTTAACAATGACTTAAAATTTATATTATCATGTAATTTTTATATTTATGGACCTTAGTGCTGGGGGGTGGGGGTAAGATTTTAAAGGCCAAAAAAGGCACATTTTCATGATTTTTTTTAGATATGAGTAATAGTGGTTTACTTATTTTATATACACGTTATAGTATAACACCTGAAGAATCTTTGAAAAAAAAAATCAACTAAAAATATCAATAAATAAGTCCGTGAGAGCGAATCTCCGGAGGCGCCTCGAAAAAAGTTGTTACGTGGTGAACATCGTAACTCGTTAGCGAATCATTTGAATGAAAATTCGAAATGCGTTTAAAAGTGATATGTTTTCCTAAGTAATTAGAGAGAGTTTTTTTAATATTTTTTTTTTATATTTGGTAGTATTTTGAAGAGAAAAGGGCTTTCGCTTAAAAATTTTGGTGAATTTGATAAAATAAAATGGAAAAAAATTGTTAAAAAAAACTCTCCCTGACTACCTGTTGATTTATGTGTAATAATAGGGTACAAAATTTCATCAAAAAGGATCGGTCAAGTAGATTTTGAGTTTTAATGTTCGAACATCAAAAATTTGTTTGCGAGAAAATCGATTTAAAGTTTTTTCATACTCGAAATATACTCGAATCGAGCAAGAGGGCCGGTCGCTTGAAAAGCTGTATCTTCGTTAGTTTTGCTCCGATTTACTTTAAATTTTGACACAATACTATCGACATGTTGTACATTCAGAAAAAAAAAGAATAAAAATGAGTTTTAAATCCCCTCAGGCTAATTTCTTCGGTTTTCGGAATTACTCATATCGATCTCATAGAAATCGTTGTGTCCCTTACTATCATGGTTAGAAATATGATCTAAACGGTGTTAGAAAGAGAAAACACTTCGCTTTATAATCAAATCTTAAAATTAAATAATAAAATAATTAAAATGTACACCTTTATGAATTCAAAGTCTCCAAGTTGAAAAAATTCAAAACTTTGAAATTTGTTTTCATATAATTAAAAATGACGCCACAAGTGAATTTGTGAATATTGAAGAATGAAATACATAACTACCTATTACATTTTTCGGAACACGTTCAACAGTTTACTTATTTTGAAAATTGGTAACAAAATTAATAAACCATTCGCATTACATCGCTAATCTTGTTTATACGATGTATAAAAAGATCGCTCAAAGTGACCGATCGGAATAAAATGAGTCACTGAAAGGAATAATTCGATTATTATGTGTTTACATTTCCGATTCGCTTGTTATGTACACACCGAGTAGATTAGTGATAAGTAGATAATTATTTTATTAATTAACTTGTGTACAATGTACATAATTTAATTATGAATAATGTTTTGGCATTAGATTATCTGTTTAATCACTCTTAAAAGCACATTGACATTTATTTTGGCGGGCATAAATATAATCGATAACAATCGAAAATTCCTTTTAGAATGAATTATTTATGTAGTTGTAAGTACACATGCACCCATGGATTGATTTAATAGCATTAACTATTTATGATGTTTTGTTACAATGTAACGTAGTTTATCTATTATCGTTTATTTTATCATTTAGTATTAGTTTTATATCATTTAATAGCGAGTTCCGAGCATGCGTTGCTATGCCACTTAATAAAGATATTGTTTATCCCTGCGTATCTTTTCCCAATTGTCCCGTTCCCCTTCCCCTCTCGCGTTCCCACTCCGCCTTCTCTGCCTTCCCTCTCCCCACTTCCCTCGCCTTCTTCCTTCGTCCCGCGAACCCCCCTCATGAGTTACCCTCCCCCCTCCCAAGTTCCCCTCCCCCTTCCCGAGTTCCATTCATTCATTTCCGATACATTCAGTTTTCAAACAGCCCGCGTGGCACCTATTGCAATTTTTTATACGACTTTCATAATGCCAGAGCTCACCAGTATATATAGAAACAATCGCTGGCAGGCCATCAAATCGCCAAAGTTTCATCGAAATCGGATGAAATTTCATGATGTCAGAACTCACGATTGTATATAGTAAGAATCGCGGGCATGCATACATCAAATGCCTAAAGTTTCATCGCAATCGGATGAATGGTTTAGCAACGCTTAACATACATACATACATATACCGAAGCAAACATGTTTTCATTTTTATATATATAATAATAAGTAATATAAATTTTATATTACTTATTATTAGCTTTACGTAATTTATTATTTATTTATTTATTTATTATTTATTTTTTTCTTTACATTGCAGGTAAAAATGTTAACAAAACAATTTGCAACCTCACTAGGACAAGCCTGTGTTGAGGTTAACAATTCTAAAAATTAACAAAATAACACAAAATTATACAGATATTGAAAGAACAATATTGTTGCATTTCTTACAGGTTGAGATTATTACTAAACTGCTGGCGCTAGGTAGTACATTCATGTAAACATGTAGACTTTTGTAGGGTGACCATAGTTTTGAGGACTGATTTAAAGTAAAAAATAAAAGTTTTTTTTTGTTTTAACGATTAAGTTGTAAATAATAAATATATGTATATAATATAATACGCTTTAAATTTGGCAGAAGAATGCTAATACTAATTTGGCTTATTATTACTATAAACATAATCATTTAGCTAATAATTTAGAAAGGACAAAGTTGAAAAAATCAATTGGCAATCCTCGGCTAACATAAATACTTTAACAATCTTTTTAAAAGTGCTCAAGGAATTAGATGACTTCATATTTTCGGGAAGGCTGTTAAAAATGAGCGGAGCCTGATAAAATTAATTTCTTTGGCCAAAAGAAGTTTTAGTTTGAATTGCAACAAAGTTCAGACCAGAGCCAATTCTAGTAGTACGAATTTGCTGTGTTCTTTCTGCCATATTAATATTTTTTTTAAATCTACAAAGCGTTATTAGTTTTATACAATTTGTTATTAGTTTTTTATCATTTACTATTAGTTTTACATAATTTATTATTAGTTTTATATCGTTTATTATTAGTTTTACATAATTTATTATTAGTTTTATATCGTTTATTATTAGTTTTACATAATTTATTATTAGTTTTATATCGTTTATTATTAGTTTTATGTAATTTATTTCGATATTCAGCAGCCAGGTAGAATTTTTGTCACACAGTAAATGATTTTTACTGATCATAAAGCCATAAAGATAAGAAAAAAGTCAGAGTATGCAATTCAAACTCGGTAGAAATGAAATCTTCAGAAAACTAAAATAGACTGCTAGGCACTATTTTTCATTAATATAAAGGATGATTTTTTCCTTATTTTTGACGTCGAATTCCAGTGCACCTTTTCCTCTTCATTTGTTCATTTTATAAGTATTTGTGTTTTCTTCTTCGGAGACCCTATAGATGTCGCTTTCTATGGTGTTTTCTTTTGCCCGTTCATTTTAGAGTGGTTTGAAGATTAGATATTGATTTTACTATTACTTCAAAAAAAAGGATTCGATCCTTGGTCCGCTAAATTTCTGTAGAGGTTCGTCAGGCGCTTTATACCACTACACCAAAGGAGACTTGCGTGGCTCTGTGGATTTATCGTTTTATATTGGAACGTACCCGTAAATTAAATATAAAATTGAAATAAAAATTTTATTGCCATCCATTCTTTGGCAGACTAAATCCTGTTAGTTTGTATCTTTTTAGTATCGCTCGTTTCCGTTTCATCGAGTTTTAATTCGCAACGGTGCTAAAGGAGTTTTCACTTCAAAAATACAAGTGAAACCTTCAGAAAACTAAAGTAGACAAGAGTGGGGAGGCAACGAAGCACCGCACAAAGAGGAGACCAAATTCTATCTCATTCTCTCGCGGGTTAAATCCTATAAATGTATATGTTTGTCTCTTTTTAGTGTCACTTTTTCGTTTCATCGAGTTTCAAATCAAAACGGTTCTAAAGAAGTTTTCACCTCTAAAACAATCAATTCCTTTACTAATCAATGCCCTTCCTAAACCAAAATTTCAAATATAGGTTATGAGGTTGCCATGTATACCTTCCGATCAATTAAACTACAACATACTTCGCATTCCCAACGCATGTGTTCTAAGTCCTAATAAATCAGTGCCCCGTGATGTACTATCGAAGGCATGAGACAGGAGTGCTCCAGGTCTAGCACGGAAAACCATATATATTGACTAAATCCCTCATAGGTGGTCAGATATCAATATTAGCGAGCACGGTTAATAATTAATAACAGATATTAAAAAAATTTAAACGGCCTACTGGATGTCAGATTAACTGACAGTGTCCATACTAATATTATAAATGCGAAACTGCTCGAGTTTGTTTATGACGCTTTCACGCATTAACCAATAAAAAGACTTTAAAAATTCATTCACCAATAGAAAGCTAAATTATATGCGAAGACTGTAGTCTGTATATGATGGCAAGCTCTGGCGTTATGAAATTATAAATATTAATATATTATATTTGTTATACGTTTTCTGTCGCTAACAAAAGCGAGTTTTTGCTATCGTCAGAAAAAAATCTTTTCCATGGAAACGATGTTGATATATTTGTGGGTTCTAAGCTGGTAGGTACTCATCCCCCTGGCCAGCTACTGCTCCAGAAAATTCAAATATTAGAATATGTTTTTTTTTTTTTTTTTGACAAGCTTCTGTTTTGGAATAAATGTCAGATGAGAGTTCCTACATTAAAAATATAATTCGTAACGATTATAAAGACTGAATAATAAATAGTTTATTTTTTTATTATATTAACAAACTTCCAAATATTTAATTAAAAATAAACATCCGAAATGTTTGTAAGCGCATAAATTCCGGACGAATGAACAAAATTGGATAATTCTATTTTTCTTTGAGCTATTATAGCTGTATGAAATTTAGGTGGCAGGCGAGATGTTTGAAAACTGAATGTAAGGGAATGAATGTATGGAATGCGGGAGGGAGGGGGGGTGGGGAGGAGGGGTGATAATTGATAAGTTCAACCGCTACAGTAATTTCCCGTAATACCAATGCGAGCGATGGCGCGGGGAAAATCTAGTATTTTATATTTTCTAAAGAGTGTCAAGGTCGTTGTTTCTTTGAAAACTCTTTAGAAAATTTTTTTCATGTTGGGTATGTATTCAGGTTTGTGTAGAAATAATAAAATCAGTGCATATATTTTTTTGACATTTGTTTTCTTTTTTTAGTTAGTTAAATATTCTGGGAAAACTTCTTCCGATATTATCTTGTACAAAATATTTTGAAAAATGACGTTCGTTATGCAAAATAACTGAGTATTCTAGTCTAGATGCCCGAACTTCGGGCGTTTTTTGACGGTCGATAAAAAAAATATTTTAAGTACCTATACATTTTTTATAATTTATTTATTTTTAAATAATTAAGAATTCACAAAAAAAAATTAAAATATACTATTTTATTAACTTTCTCGACATGTGTATATACAGGGTGTTATGGGACGTACTTGACTTACTTTAACCAGTGATTCCTGATATTATTTGGAGTAAAAATGTAAACGAAATTTAGATTTCCGGTGACATTTTTGATGTTTTTTTTTTTTTCAACAAAAACATTAAAAAATGGTAGGTATTGGACAGTTGGAGGCGGGGTAAGGGGTTGATTGGTTACTCGGCTGAATGACCAGTGACGATGTGCGGAATAATTTTTTTTTTGTTTGATTTTGAAGAAAAAAAAATTGAACAAAAAAAGTCGCCGGAGACCAAAATTTTATTTACATTTTTACTCCAAATAATGTCAAGAATCACAAGTAAGTCAAGTACGTCCCTTAACACCCTGTAATATATACATAAATTTCACGAACTTACACGCTGTTGAAGTAGAGGGGGAAAAAAAAAGCGTGTCCATCTTATCACGATTTCCACCATTCTAGTCATCTGAAAAAAAGGTAGATTCTTTATCAGTACAAATGTCATTACGGTAGGAACCAAAAAAATTAAGAAAAAAAAATTGATGTTTTTCAGTCATTTTTTAACTTTTCCAAATTTTTAAAAATAGTAAAAAATAAAATGTCTGATTTTTTGTTAGTTCCTACCATAGAGTGATATATAAAGAAAATTCATGCCAAACTTAAATAAAATCGGTCGATTAGAACTTGAGATTTTGTGACAAACGTTTCGAAAAAAGTAGTGTCGGGAAAAACACGTTTAAAGTTTTGTTATATTTAGATTCTGGTTAAATTCCGTCTAAACCGGTCGAATTGCCACGACACTAAAATGGCTATAACTTTTAAAATAATTCGAATTTCGAAAAATCCCTTTAAGGAGGTATTCTTGAATATCTACTATCGAAATATGTTATGAAAAAAAATCTAGACCAGAATATCCTCTTATTGAATGGAAATGGACCAGCTCTTAGAATTGAAAGAAATCGTATTCAGATTCATACACTTACATAATTCGAGACCCGAATTGATGAATTCACCTGAGATGCAATCAATTTATTACGTTCGATCTAGTAGAAACTACAGCGATTGAAATGGATCAAAGACGTCATTGAATAATTAACTCCCATTTAGTCTCAAAAAGTACGTACGAAGCGCCAATTAGTAATTCAATTCGAAATTGTCAACTTGTCAGCATTTTTTAATTTTAACGAAATCGTTTGACTTTAGCGAATGTCAACCCACAGAGAGATCCTCCAGTGTTGCCATCCTACATCGATTTATTATTTATTCCCTGTCAATACGGTCTGGCTTTCAATGGCCGTGCTCGGGAAAATGGTATAAATTCATCGGTACAGTTTGTCAAATAAGAGTAGAAAACATAGGAGGGCGCCACTATCATTCAAATGGCAATACTAAAAATATAATCATGGTGGTAATCTAAAGCTGTGTATCCAACATTTTTATTAAAAATTAAAAAGGCTTAAAAGTAAAAAAAAATATTTTCATTGCAATATAGATACCCACTGATCTCAAAATTAGAATTGCATTTAGGTATATTATTATTATATCTTTGCAATTTTAACATAATGAAGAATAACGAATAATAAAATATAAAGCACTCTTTAGAAATTGCTCACATTTATTTCATATTAGCTTAAATACCTAGCGTGTCTCTAATTTTAGATCTGAGTATATTTAACTCTTTCAGATCTAAAAGTAATGTAACTAAACTCACCATTAATGATTGTTCCTCTCCACCTTCTGTTAAATTCAAATTCATATTAAATTAAATGAAAGCCAATTACTTTGTAAAAAACAATTTAATCAAATTTATCTCATTAAGTAGATACCTTAACAACAGCGCTTCTTCGACGTAAATTTTTTTTTTTGAGCAAAAAAATGTTTTTTTAAATGTGTATACAATGTTCTGTACTTTCAGTGTCATTGCAAATTCGTTGCTTTAAAAGAATATTTGACAGGTAAATTGGTGTTGCCAGCCTACAAATTTTGTAGTTCCATTTTTTATATTTTCTACTCTTATTTGACAGACTATATTTACGTCTATTCGCGCCTATCGAGCCGATATTGTAAAGCTACCGATTTTACTGTGCTAGACACCCTGGCTGAGGTTTTACAATCAACGTATCGTACCGTATAATCTACCAAATTAATGTTCTTTGTTTGTCCCGTGTGCGTTCCCTATACCTGTGCACACGTCCGCGAACGATTCTATATATATATTGGTGAGCTCTGGCGTTATGAAATTTGTTTAAAATAAAATAACAATAGGTGGCGCGTGAGTTGATTGAAAAACGTGTGTGTTTTACAAAGTTTTGAAGCAGGGAGGAAAGGAAGGAAGGGAGGGTTTTTTTTTACATTAACTCCACACCTGAGGCCTTAAGGAAAATAATTTCCTTCAGGGCCTATGTCATCTGGGATGCTATGTGGAGGGTCTTTTTGAGGAGAGGAAGGAATGAACATTGGTCTTGAAGAGACCCATGTTGTAGGAGGGAGGAAATACAGAGCCCGGCAAAACGTTCCATAGCCGAGTTGTTGAATTCAATAACGAGTCGAAAAAACGACCCGTTCTCGTGTGACACATGTCAACCGTTTACATATGTTGGGTGCGCGTTTGGCGCGTCTTCCTATACACCGGTGCCGAAGTGTTCAATGATGCTAGTTCCTTAGAGCATCTTCTATTGAAATACCGGTAGAACAGGGATAGCATTCCCATCCGATGACTGTGCTCTAAAGATTGCAATCGTTTGTTAAGGTGGGAGAATCTATCAAACGGACTGGGTAATTCGGGATGGGAGGAAACGAAGAATTTATAAACATTCAGCAAGAAAAAGAAGAATGAGAAATCGAAGAAGACATGACTGTAGAAGTCGAATTTGAAGAGTATGAATCAGATTAAGATATCAATAGAAATCAAGATATCAAAATAAATATTACGATCAATAATCAATTTCAATATCACCAATCAATATCAATAATCAATATGCAGTGAATAGAATATTATCCCATTAAACTTCATCATAACGTGGATTATGACGATGATCGTGGATTATGACTACCGGGGAAACCACGTTAAAAAAATGCGCCAAGTACACTACCTCATAGGTGGTGAAGAAATGTGTGCATATTATATAGAATGTAACTCCTTCAACTTTTAGAATCGCTCTACCCCAGAAATGGTGATTGAGAAAAAAAAAATGAAAGACAATTTCTGTAGATAATTTTATGATCTACAATGTTTTTCTTCCCTATTTTTTTATATAGCTTACCGTTTACGAGAAAAATCCAAAAAGCCGAAAATTTTGACCTTTGACCTTGAATAACTTTTTTAGCCGGCATGTGATCGATGAGGATTTTATTTGTAATGATGTATGCAAGGTCTCTACCAAATTTTAGCTCTGTCGGAATTTGTGCTATTTGACCACTATTTTTCTAGCTAACTTAACCGAACGTACACCATTGCTGTATTTAGAGCCATGGATAGGTTGCTAGTTTTTTGTGCGTTTTCCGTAAACAAGCCTTATCATAAAAGATACTCACGGAATTACGAGAGGTAAATATTATTACATCTTCACAAAAATAGCTTAGAACTCAGATAACAATGTTATGTTTCATTACCGGTTTGTTTACTCATTACTTCATTACAGTCATTGTTCATTACTGGTGTAAAGAAATACTGCACATTATCTGTATGAGAAGGTTATAAAACTTTATTAAATTATTTGTTTTTTCTAAACAGGGTTGATAATGCTTCAAAGAAATACTATTTTTATTCAGTGTTCAGCGTTAATTATTAGTTAGTACAAATTAATAGTTTAGTTACTTTACGCAGAGTTTTTCAAAATCAGATGTAAACATTAATTTTCCTGTTAGTTTGAATGTCACGTGTGCAAAATTTCATCAAGAAATACCAAAAGTCTGCTTTAAGGGGTTGGAAAAGGGGACGGGGTTATTTGTCGAAACTCGTATAGACGGTGACCCTTTTCTTGTTTTTTAAATTCTTAATTTTTCATTTTAAGTTAATAAAACTGTGTAATTGTACAAAAATTAAATCCATGCCGCCTGCAATCCGCCACAGACACCCTTCTTTACAGAAATAAAAGATCAAAGCGTGGATTATTACTATATGAAGAATTACTCAATCACAATTTGGAAGGCGAGTATGGTTACCGCCGCCCTGGGAACCATTTATTGGATAACCAACACCTCTGCCATAGGTCATCCCAAGTGGTTCGTTACGGCCGGGGTAGCAGGGGTGCCCGGGTTCTTGGGGTGAGATTTGTCCGGGTCTTGGCGGCGGATGAATCTGCCCACCAGCTGCATTGCAGGCCGGAACGGGAGAGAATGGTTGGGGAAGTCCTTTCGACTTCTCTCTCGGAACATCGCCTTGCACCGCAGTTGTACAGATGGATTCATACGTTCCTCACACCTAGAAGACTCACTGACCCCCAGTTTCCTACCCACCCCTCAAACCCTTTTCCTCCCACAGAACTTCCTCCTCTTCCTTTCCTAAAAATCCTCTCCACACAGCATCCCTAAAGATGACATGGGCTCTGAGAGGAATTATTTTCCTCAGGACCTAATTTAAAAGAAAGTCGCGTTCTGGTAAGAATTGTGCATTGAATTTAGGAAAATAGCATCTTACGCTGACTGTTATGGCCATAGAAATTGTGACCATGGAAATTGTGACCAACGAAACAAATGACCATACAATAAGAACTGAAGGGCGTATATGAGAGGGATATTTAGGGGGTTCTACAAGATAGATATTTAGTTTTATTCACATTTAATGTAAGGGAGTTTGCTTTTAGCCAGTTTTGAAGTACAGCCAGGCCATGCTCCGCCTCCTTACAGGTGCTTGCCCAATCATGTTCGTGAAATATATTAACAGTGTCATCTGCAAAGCTCATTGTGTTTCCTTTGATGGGAAGATTCATAAGGTCATTTATATAAATCAGAAATAAGATTGGTCCTAATGCGCTTCCCTGGGGGACACCGTACTTAATTGGCAGAGTTTTGCTCTTTTGTCACCAATTTGCACAAATAGTTCTCTTCCAGTTAAGTAACTTCTAAGTAGGTTTAGAGTTGTTTCTGTTATTCCTTTTATTTAGTTTTAAATACAGTATTTCATGGTCGATCGTATCGAAAGCTTTTTGAAGATCAATGAATGCTGCTAATCATTTTTTGCCTTCATCCAGTTTTCTTATAATTGTATTTGTAACATGGCTATAACATCACCAATACCCAGGTTTTCCCTATAATCGTACTGCGTCGATGATGATATTTTATTAGTATCCAAAAATATTAGTAAGTAATAAGTT
Organism: Glyphotaelius pellucidus; assembly: GCA_936435175.1. NCBI lineage: Eukaryota > Metazoa > Arthropoda > Insecta > Trichoptera > Limnephilidae > Glyphotaelius > Glyphotaelius pellucidus. The sequence goes on along the minus strand of OW386537.1, from coordinate 5,522,154 downwards.
TTGTTGGTGAGTAAAGGTTCCAAAAAAGCCCACCATCGCCCCTTTCCCGATGATCGAACCCCAGCTGTGAATGATATAGTCATGTCTTTGGATTTCACGCCATTGGTGGATAGATATTGTTTCGTGAAAATGTTTCTGATGCAGTTTCTTTGACATGTACATTGCACACCCTATTTTTTCAAAGACAATGTACTTACTTGTCACCTTTATGATGAGTCACCGATATGAATCGACTGGTTCGCCTTTGCCATTGGGCACTGTTAAAGTGAAATACAGCGAGTCACGAGTTTCAATTTTATTGCTGCAAAAGAAAAGAGTATGACTAACCTGTTCGCATTCTCGACATTAAATTTATTGTAATAAATTCGTTTCCGCGGAATAATGCGCTTAAAAGTAACAATAACACCTGTCCGATGTGGCGCGTGAGGTGGCAATAGCTACCTGCTAGGTAGGCAGGTACCAACACATCATGCATATTCTGTGGACTTAATTATGTTTGGCTGATGTAATTACTGCAAAGATACCCAGCCGTAACTGTAACCGTGGCTGCCACAACAACTGTTGTCTGATTTATGGAATTCATTCAGTTTATGTTATTTCAGCCTTCAATAGGCATGATTCACACGGCTTTGTAGATTGACAAATAAAACACCAGATGGGTTCTTGTTTTAGCGACACACTCAAGATACCTTATTAATCCTATAGATGTAATGTCTCTAATGTTCATTCTAGAGTCATTCGTCAATTGTAAGTACTGGAACCAGTATTCTTCAGTACTTGAGGATGCTTTTGAAAGACTTGGGTTCTTTAAATTACAGTGACTATTAATTGACATATCGTAATTTATGATTATTTCTTCTAAGGACTAACATCCTTCCTGGCTAAAAGCTAGGTTTTGTCTGCGGATCTCTAGAATTATTAATAAAAATTGGTTGTCTGTAAAGTCGATTTACGGACGATAATTTTACGTGATAACGTCATACAATAACGATGGAGTGGAAGAGAGATAGATGCATCACAAGCCGAACGCAATAGACATAGTCAATGGAAAGGTGAGAATGGGTAGAGGGAAGAGGGGCAATAGGTTTATAATTAGTTAATTAGTAATAATAATATATTTAGTTAGTAAACCCTGAAGAAGTGAGCATAGCTCACGAAACATGTTGGTTTTGTAAATAATAAAAGTGGTAAAAACTAAGTATATTATTAATTTTGAATATAATAACTCTGCACGTCTACCTTCGGTAATCTTCGGCACAGCTCGGGAATGACACCATGTGACCCGAAGAGCCCGTAGACAACTAAAGTAATGTTAGAACTTATCATAGACTAATATAATACATTACAATTAGTGACATTATTTCGTTACATTCTTTCCTCTCGCAAGAGCAGACTCTCGTGTGATTCATGTAAATGGATTCAGCATGTCTGCAGTTTATCTATGCACCATTTGGTTAGGTAAACATGAGATAGAACGATTTGTTTGTCCGCGTGCTCCGCCATGCTCTTCAGTGTCAAGCAGGTTAATAAATTATTTTGAAGCTTTAGCCGAGAGTTGGTTACAAAGTACAATGTTCAACTTTCCGGGGATCTAGTACGGTCGATCGATAAAGGTTTTATCGATCGTGTCGCTAACTTGTCATCGTTTCTAAGCACTACTGCACATCGCTAATGAACATTTCAATCTGGCGGGTTGGGGTACCGTCGACCCCGGAACCATTTATTGGATAACCAACACCTCTGCTGTACGTCACCCCAAGTAGTTCACTACGTTTGGTGACTTAGCAGGAGTGCCTGGGTTCATGGGGTGAGGTTTGTCCGGGTCTTGACGGCGGATGCGTCAGCCCACCAGCTGCATGGCAGACCGGATCGGGAGAGAGTGGTTGATGGAGTCATCACCTTTCACCGCAGTGGGAGGGGTGGATTCATACATCCGTCACTCCTGGACACACTGACCCCCATTCCTACCCACCCCTAATATCCTTTTCCTTCCCAGAACTTCCTTTCCTCAAAAGACCCTCCAAACAGCATCCCCTAAGATGACATACTCCCTGAGGGGAATTATTTCCCTCGGTGCCTCCTGTGTGGAGCTAAAAAAAAAGAGCAGTATGCAAACCTATTCATGTATTTTTAAAAAAGCATTTTTTTAAGGTGATCCAATAGTCCAGAAAAAAAGTCTACATCGGAATTCACGCCCCTTTTTGCGAGGAGTTTAAAAATACTTGAGAAAAAGCTTTTGGAAAGATTGGAAAAGGTATTTGAGATTTTTTTTACATGTTGATTTCGTAAAGGCCTGTAAAAAGCATTAATTCCTTTTTTACGCATTTTTTATTGTAATAACAAGGAAATTTAAAATTGATTTCACGGAACCATACGACTCGTAGAGAAATCTCAGAAATTTCTTGTGAACCTGAACACCCTCCAACATGAGGGAATAGTTCGCTTGGTGCGGCTCCAAACTAAGGGGTTGTCCATTAATCACCATCAATCCAGTTTTTTAGCAACTTTTTAACCCCCTCCCCCCCTGATGATATGTGGTGAGGTTTTAGACTCCCCCCCACATAGCCAAAATCACATATATTTTTTTAGTAAAAAATATATTGAAATTTTCAGAATATTGTTTTAAGGCAAAACATACGCGGCAACGATTTACGCATATATTCGGCGTCGAAATCACGGAGCCGAGCGTTTGTCGCAACGTGCGGGGAAATCGTTGCCTGGCTACGGTGAGTCAAGGCCACGCGCTGCTATTTGGTTTAGAAATCGTGCGTTCAACGAAAAAGAAATACGAAAATAAAAATAAATACGACACCAAAGCCTTGTATAGTTCTGTGATTACTGGGATCTGTGATTAAACAACTGCTCTCTCTATTATTGACTTCATTCAATTGCTTACTATCCGTGTTCAGGTACTCATCTAGTTGAATCTGTACCGATGATTAGTGCACTATACTTAGTCATGTCTCTCAATTCCAACAAGTTGCGTCCTTCAGCAATTCACCGAGAGGCCTTATATTTATAACTCATTGTATGTGCATTAAGATTGTTCAATCTACGAGCCATGAGGTTGCGGTGCGATCAATACAGTAACCAGTTAGATCTAGTTCACAAATATGCCGATGCCAGCACGCAATCTTTATAAATAAAACCCTATTGTATTTGTACAAACAATATGTTTTCCAATCTCAAGGAACTTGTCGGCTAAAATATACATAAATCATCTTTCGAGAAGCGGTTCGGCAAACTACACGAGGCTGGTTTTCTGAAAATATAAATGTAATGTTTTACTAACGCAATAAATGTATATAACAGGTAACCTTAGCTCAACTCACCACGTAGTGTCGTACAGTGTTTCGTTTTACACAAGCTAAACGGTAAAAACTTGGTTCTTACTGCTAGGCCCTGCGGGCGGCTTTTGGTTCGGCTTCGCTCAGTTAGTGTTGGTGATTATTTTATAAATCCAATAGGAACTGGTTCCAAAAATAGCCCGATCCTCGGATCCACTGTCATCCAGTGTAGCTAGTCACCGGGATTAAGTAACAGAGACAGGCAATGACGTCATATGCAATATACACAGCCGGTTGATACAACTATGCATTACCGACAATCTTTCCATGTCTAGAGAGATACTCAATATTCACCAATTTACAGCAGTTATACCTAGGGGGAACACGTCCCAATCCGATCTGCTGACGGAAGTGGCGACATCTTGTGACGAATTCTTGAACTCGAAACCGAATTACAACGGTAGCTTTGTTTTGAATTCCACGATGTACGATTGCACACAGATGTTATTTGTGGCGCGGCGCGTATGGCGTCGCGTCAGACATGCACTCGAAGCCGGGTTCTGAAATTCAACCACGCAAACACAAGTCTATTAATACTATTCGATGTACTTGTAACCCCTGTAGGGTGTGGATACCTAAATAAGAAGAAAATATATGACCTATATTTTTTTTAACACATAAAATTATTAGAACATATTTGGTCTTGTACAGTATTTACAAGTTTTCAGAAAAATATACATTTTAAGATTAAAGTAACCCATCTCTGCTTTTCATCTGTTTTTTACTGAGCTCTTCAAGTTCAAACAGGCTTAAAATATTATTATACATTTCCTGAACCCTTTCTTTCTTCGGCAAACTGCTGCATGTCATGAACTTCCTGCCTGGAAATCTCGTATTAATGTGGGTCCTGAACATCGGTCCTGAAGTATTAATCAAATTATTCTACGTACCTTCCAAATTAAGCTCTACTTTTTCCGAAAATAAATACAGGTGTGACATGTTTTTTTTGCACTTTGTAGTGACATGTAGAAGTACAAAATGTTACAATATTTTTTTCAAGCACAGTTGCAGCAGTACGTTGGTTATAACAATAGAACTAGGATGCAGCAAGATGGCTCAACCTGCCATGCATCCAACGAGAGTATGCTCTATAAGTAAGTGGTTAAAGAAATTTTCCCTAATAAGATACGACCAACTACAAAAGCAGCGCAAAGAAATCATGACTACACCTACAAATGCACTGCAATGTGTGGGTGTAGTAGGTTTTAAAAGTTTTTAACGCATTTTGTTACTGTCCATGAAAATTCGAAAGCAAAAAGTTGATATTGTAGACGCCTGTCAATTATTTCAAATATAATTTTCAATTTTTATTTGGTTTTCAGATATTTACAAAATACTACCAGTTTTCTAGGGGCTAACAAGCTGATCTCGCGCGGAGGAGATATTCCATAACTTCCCTCTTTATTGGATTATCTCATAAGTTGCGTCTACGTAAATAAAATCCAACGACGATACTCCAATTAAAGAAGAACATCCGTCAAGAAATGGTCAACATACCTCGAGCTTTGTGTCGAAAATTTTTCGAAAATCTAAGGGCCAGATTTGAGAAATGACAGCGGCGAAATTATTAAGGCAGTATTCTAGTCTAGAAAAAAAATACATTTTTTTTCTTCATATTTCCAAAGTTTAAATATTCAAAAATATCTCCTTAAAAGGATTTTTCTAAATTCGCATTGTTTTAAAACTTATAGCCATTTTAATGTCGCGGTTTAGACGGAATCTAACCAAAATCTAAATAGAACAAAATTTTAAGTCCATTTTTCTCCAAACCACTTTTTTCGAGGCGGTTGACACGATATCTCAAGTTCTACTTAACCAATTTACTCGAAAATTGGTGTGAGCCTTCTCTATACATTCCTCTCTATGGCGGGAACTAGAACTATAACAAAATTTCAATTTTTACTATTTTTAAAAAATTTGGAAAGTCAAAAAAACTGGTACAAAAACGTCTTTTTTTTATTTCAGACAGCCGCCATTTTGCGAAAAAAAATTGTTTTACTTTTCCGTAGTTCGGGCCATAGCCGCATTTGTTTGGATTAAGAATTATTATTTTTTTTTTTTAATTTCTGGGAGGGTTGCAATCGTGTCAACCAGGGCGCGCCATTTTTTTGAGACCCCCACTTCAACACCCTGTAACTTTCTGAATTTTTAAGTTTTTAGTTCGACTCTTTTTTAAATGGATTTTTTAATGTTTGATAAATATTTCACAAAATAGAAGTTGGTAAAAATATTATTGGTGTTTTTGTTGCACCTGAAAAAACACTTACAATTCATGCCTCTAGACTAGAATACCACCTTAAGAAATGATTTACCACTATATTTTTGTTTTATAAATACAAAGGCTAACCAATACAATATTGGATTGAATCATCAATACGGTATGTATCTGTCAGCCTTTCTTGAAAGATTTGAGTTTGTTTATGGACAAAACTATTTACTCATGTTCACATTTCGTGTGTGCAGGCGCAAACAATTAATTATTCTTAATATTTTAAAGCATAACTTGTAAAAACCGTCTATGAAAGAGAGGATCATGAATTCTTTTAATGAAAACCTGAAAACATTCTCCTTGACCATCTCTTCTTATTACCTACTCATAATTCATCCACTTAAAGCCTCCAATACTTGCATAAATACATGATGAGTAATGAGTTATGGTGTTATTATTTATGAGTTAAGTTGTTTTAGTATGACCCATATTTATTATTATTACATAACAACATCCGGACCGGCTGAATTAGGCAAGAGAGGGGAGAGGGATACCCGTGGAGCCTGAAGGTCAACAAACCACTTCAAAGACTGACGAGTACGATGTTTACTGTTTGTGATCCGTTTATAAATTCGCGAACGAGGAGCGCGCCAAATGGGAATGTTATTATTATTAAATAGTTGTAGGAACACTAGGAGCTAGCAATATAATATGTATATACGAGGTTTTTATCTACGACGGAATAGAAGAAAACACGTGGTAAAGCAATGCCAACTGCAAGAAAAGGCCGGCCTACAGGCCGCGCCTCTGGCATAATAATAAGCTTTAGATTCATTTGTTGGAATATCGTAGAGTGCCGTACATTATTATTTACATCATTATTTTACTATTGCAATAATTACGACACAACCGTCAGCTCTTTTTATGTTGAAAAATCTTTAGGCGATCCACTAGTCCTTGAAAATTTCGAAATCGAAATCCCCGCCTCTTTTTGAGAGCGATTTGAAAATACTCAAGAAAACTTTTTTGGAAAGGTTGGAGAGGGTATTTGAGAGTTGTTTTTTACATGTTGATTTCGTAAAGGCCTGTAAAAAAAATTAACTCTTCCTTGCACAATTTTTTTTTTAAATAACAAGTTAATTTAAAATCGGACGGCGATAGGTTTGATTCTCAATTCGGAATTCATTGAACGCCACCCATTTTGATTCATGTCGAAAAAAACAGCGCGAAATTGCAATATTTTGTTTTTTTTTTAAATTCTAACACAAATATTAAAATGCTTTCCGACCATTTTCTAAAGAACTTAATTTACCATATGATACAATAAAACTTTTTCCGGAAGGGGGTTTATTAAACGGATATTTTGCACTTGAAATTATTTTTTTAAACTTGATATTTTATTTTTTTTAAATACTAGATTATTTCCAAGACGTATTCTACTTGTAGTATTTAATTGAAACATCTATAATACTTCTAAGCGATCAAATTTTCAAAAGAAAAACTATATCTATGTACATATATGTACAATAACTTCTCCACCTTTTTTCTTCCAGTATTTCTAAAAAGTTTATTGACCGAGCGCGAGCGTAGCGATGAATTTGTTTGTATGTAAATTTTTTAGTATGTTCCGCGAGGTGTTTGCTTTTATAGGAAAAATTTTCTCGTACGAAAATATTCTTAGGAAAATATACATCTACAATCACATCTACATCCTCAACACCTCATTTCAGTATATCCATATACTCTTTTTGAAATCGTGTCCTACCAAACACTAGTTATTACATTACATGATAAAGGGTCGTTTCACGACTCTCAAAAATTCGGTGTACAATTGGTGCCTGCTTTTGTGTTTCCTCCTTCCTACAATACGGTCTTTTGAATGTCGACATTATATTTACGTCCGTTAACATCAAATACCTAGATGTATGGAAATATCACTCCAATCATTGTTAGCTTTCTTTTACCTAATTCTTGTGCGCGAAATCTATCAAATGTGCTAAAGATTCATGGTGTATTTTCATTCGGGTGTATTTCCGCTAAATAATGTATCGTGGTATTTATTTTCATATACGGTGCAAGTTATAGGTAATATAACATGAATAATTGAATTAATACCCATTACGTCAGAAAAGATTTTTCAACAATATCGGCCGCCATTTACATTTTGTACAGGCAGGCACTTAGAAAAGTCAAGTATACATATTTCTACGTAGATAACATGTAGGTATTTAGTTACCCCTCGAAGCACCGCGCCTAACTACTTCAAAATCTACGCAGTTCTGATTAGCGATGTGTAGTTTCAGCCGGAATGAGTTCTTGTACCCGAGTCCTTTGCGTGAAGCGGTTCCCACATCCCACTTCTACTCGTTTTTCAAACCAACTACTCCCAGAGAACTCGGACCGGACTCGGACCCGAATGCCCTTTCCCAGCGGGACGGGACGCTTGAGTTTTCAGAGGTGGCATGTCAGCCTTTGCTTATAAAGCGATCGATACTGGTTACGGTCTTCACGGTGCGTGAAAGATTTGTTTATCGTTCAATAGTACTGGAATTATATGCGATTGTGGGTTTAGTCATTGCGATGAGTTAATAAAAGTTAAACAATAATATCGACTGATACGGGCTTAGAATTCAATATCAGCAACAAATTATTTAACCAAAATATTAATACATACATTTTTATTTTTAATTTCGACATCTTGATTATTATTGTTTGTATATAATCGTTTTTTATGATACTTTTAAGTAATTAATCACCACTCCCTATAATAGCTTTATCTATAGTTCTTATTTGTCTATACTTGTTTGTATTTTGTTATTTTCATTAATGTTAATCTTATCCTGTCGAAGAACCTTTGGTTTCGAAACATGTTGATAATTTTGATTAAATCGTGATATTTTACAAAGTGATTAGTTTTCATTTACTTATTTAAGTATAAGTTAAAAAAATCAATGTCAGTTAATATTTGATTAATTTTAATTAGTTTCTTAACTTACTATTGCATGTGATTATGTTTTATATACTTTTTCAAATAAATTACAAATTTAAAATAGGGGTGTATCGGTCTGAGTCCACCTGCGGGTCCGGGTCAAAATTCGGGGCCGGAACCGACACCGCCACTACTAAGAAATCGAAACCTGGAAGCACTCCTAGAACTCAAGTTCTTTTAAGAGGAAGCACTCCTCGAAGGCTTCCGGCAAAACGCGGAACCTACTCATCGCTAGTTCTGATGTAACTCGATGTTAGAATTTCTGAGACAGGGATTAGGTAGCTTCTTTTGAATACATTAACAATAATTCGGTTGGCCTGCTGAATACCAAATAAAAAAATCTGATAAGGATGTTTGCGATACCCGTCTTTCCATTTCTGTGGTCTTTCTCCTTTGTGTTATCGACTCGTATGAATGTAGTGACGCAATTTTATCTATGGTGAGGATATTTAGTACCGTGGCAAAACACCCTTGTATCAATAACTGCTGAATGTGAATTATAACAACCTATAAACAACATATATTGTATATGTTAATTACACAGGGCCTAGTTGAGGCATCTGGCTCCACCAGGCACGGTTTTCCCTTCACAACGCTTTACAATTTATCAAAAAATACATCTGAAGTTAAAATTTAACTAACCTTAAAATGATTTTTAAAAAAACCTTCGGGATGCCGCAATGATGAAATAAAAATCATCGTCGTCACCAAACAGTCATCTACGCCGTTAGAAATAAATCTGCCAGCCACGTATGGAATTGCGAGCTGTGGGCAAATGAATGCCACGCCGCGCGCCGATAAGAAATTTCGCAAAATAGTAAATAATTTATGCGTCACTCTATTGTAATAAAAATGAAGGTCGCCAACAATCTTTATAGACCAAGATAAAAAGTGTTATGTATCCACATATTTGGAAAACATAATTTTTTGTTAGCACGATCTATTTGCAAACAAAAGTCTAAGTATTTACTACAGCGTTGTATTCTATGATCTGTGGTATCTACCACAGCGTTGTATTCTATGATCCGTGGTATCTACCACAGCCAAGGGCGGATTTAAGGGGGGGGGGGGGGCACGGGAGCACGTGCCCCCCCCCAGATGGTATTTTTGTGTACTATGGAGATTCCATCACAGTACATACCTAGAAGCAAATCAAATAATCAGAGTTGTTAAAATATATGAATAAAATTACAGAAATACCATGAGTGAGACTATTGTATATTTCTGGCTGAAATTACGAATTTTGTCCGTTGCATCCCTTTCACGCACTTGCAAATGAAAGATGATAATCGCATAAGTGCATTTTTCTTTACTAAAAAACAAAAAACCGACGATGCAGTTGCAGATACAGGGAAAGGAATTGAATTTGGTGGTGTCCCATGTCCACGCATGCGGCAACTACATCAATGCCAGCAAACCCAGTAATTGTTGATTTTTTGCCCGTCCGCCCCTTGTGCCCCTCCCAGAAAAAAATCCTGGATCCGCCCTTGACCACAGCGTTGTATTCTATGATCTGTAGTATCTACCACAACGTTGTATTATATTATCTGTGGTATCTACCACAACGTTGTGTTCTCTGATCTGTGGTATAAACGTCAGCTTTATATTCTATGATCTGCGGTATCTACCACAGCGTTATATTCTATGATCTGTGGTACCTACCACAACGTTGTTTTCTATTATCTGCGGTATCTACCACAACGTTGTATTCTCTGATCTGTGATATCCAAATATCAGGTACCTACCTCTATCTAGGTAGAGGTAGATACCTGATATTTGGACTATCTACTTTATAAAAAAGTGATTTATCGTTTTTATGCACAGGTTTCTTGCATAATTAAAAGCCGGTTAATATTCTGTCAACAAACATTCGTCTTAAACCTCAATTACATTAAGCGAGTTTACAAGCTACTAGCCGGTAAGTTTAAAAGGGGGTGTATCGGCGAATGAGATTGTCATGATGGCACACAAAACTGTCTACTCGCTCAGTAGCGACTGTAGCAGCTAAAATAAAGACTCCCGCGCCAAGCAATTCTGTCGCCATTTTGTAGAAAACTTGAGTTCGCAGCTAGCGCCACACGCTAGCCAGTAGCGAGAATAACGACTCCCGTGCGGACTAATTCTGACAGTTACGAAATCAGCTGTTGGTGGGCCTCCATCTTGAGTGAGTAGCGAGTAAATTTGACCACCTCTCAACTTTTTTCGTAGATTGTCCACAATCTGCTAGTTAGCAAGTAATACGATGACACTGAGCAAGTTTACTAAAGAGAGTAAATTTCCCAGATAGTAGCTTGTAAACTCGCTCAATGTCATCGAGGCTTTAGGGACTTTCCTTATCCTTGGGTAAATGAAATTTCTACTTTTTTAAGAAGATATATTTTATTTAATCCAAACCTATTTCTCACAATCAGCAAATGGTAGCATTCCACAGGGATCCCTGATCGGTCCTGTCTTCTGTCTCCAACATTGTTTTCGTTTCTTTGCGTGACCTTCTGCCGTGTGCACCGATACGTTGTTACGCGGTTGACACGCCTATTAGCAAGAAAGGTTTCCTCTGCGGTTAATAAATTGCCTAGTCAAATTTATTGAATCACAGACTAAAAGCCTATTATATAATAATCAGTGTACCTAACCAAAATACTACCTACCATAATTTGTAAATTATTTATATAAAGTTAGTGACTAGTAAGAATCAACGAAATATCTTAGGTGGCGTAGGCAGGATTTTGTGAAAATGAAGCGCCTCAAAAAACTTCAACAATCTGACCAATTTGACGGCCTCCGTGGTCCCGAGGCAAGGCTCTCGACTCACAATCCGCTGGTCGCGGGTTCGAACCCGGCGTGCGCAAATAAATTTTATTTGATTAATTTGTGTTATTTCACAATTTATTCATTTAAAATAATATATAGTATATTTGCGGCACGTTCCAGAGTGGAAGATACTATCAGTATCGCCCTGGTGTAAGACCACCATTCAGAATTGAAACGTTGCTTGAAATGGCTTTAGCCGTGTTTAGTGACCAGATCTGAATAGCCAGGTACTTCCCAACCTTCCTCTTCCCTATCTCCTTCCCCTCCCCACTACCTTCAGCCTCACAACATATCCCGATTGGGGATGCCATAGTCTCACTGGCTCCAGACGGGAGCAGTTGGGACTCTTGTGCGGTATTAACTGTAAAAAAAAAAAAAATGCACAAATTGATCGTCCAATCGATTAGTCAGACATCTCCAAAAAATCAAAATTTGAGTTGAGTATGCAGTTATATGTAAAAGTGTACTCTCCATCTGGTACAATACTCAAATTACTCAGAAACAGCACCAAATCAAACACAATGCAGAAAAACTTTTAGTGAATTTAAAAAAATGTTGATGAATATTGGGTCACTAGTAGGATATTTCAAAATGTCATGGATACTAGTGTACCGGACCGTTATGCCTCCCGGTGTTACTTTATAGCACATTTAATATGTAAAACACTGGCACCATTGACCTAGTATACCCTAGACAAGCCCTCTCATAGTAAAAATCTGAAAAAACATAACCCCAAGTATCAGTAATTTCGCAATACAACTCTCCTTCGAATTCCGCCGTCTTGCATGCGAATTCTCGGCAGTATAAAACTGAGCACCGACTTAATCCCATGGTGTAACTTTCGAACTAATACATCGATAGGTGATCACGTGCTGCATGCGTGGACATTTAGACAAGCTGTGTTGTATAGAAATGGTTTTCAAAGTGGGGATCGCGAGACATTCATAAATTTAATTAGACAAAAATATTTTTTTACTTTATTATGACAAGCGATTCAATTTCGGAGGCGAGTATGGGTACCGCCGCCTCGGGAACCATTTATTGGATAACCAACGCATCTGCCATAGGTCACTCCAAGTGGTTCGCTACGTTTGGTGACTAGGCAGGGGTGCCCGGGTTCATGGATTGAGGTTTGTCCGGGTCTTGGCGGCGGATGCGTCTGAAATTGTTTAAATTTTATTTTTCTGATGAACGTATGGCTCGTTGTCAACCACCAAGCAGCAATTTCGTCGGAGTGTCCTGTCGAAAGCGGTGTACACTGCAAACCATACTTTAGATTCGTGTACAAAAACTTGTACACAGTCCCGTATATGTATATATTGATCATGAGTTTTAAAATAAAAAAAATCCATTCATCGTTTGCTTGAAAATAATTACGAAAAATTCACCCTTTTACCGCCCACGTACCGTGGGCTGCCCAGGTTGGTCGCTTATCATTAACACAGTGATGAGCAACCAGCAGCCCGCAAGCCCTTTTACTGCTTTCCGGACTTTTGACTACAAAAAATATCAAAAAAATTGCGCTAAAAAATATTCAAAGGCTTCTGTTCTGTTTTGCAAAATGTCTTAGCCGAAAACTATAATCTTTCTTAAAAGTTTTGAATCAGCTGCTCAATCATTAAGTTTTTTTTTTGTGTATAGGTAATAATTAAAAAATGACAGAAATTCGTAGTTAATTAAAGCCCGTTAGTAAGCGCTCAAAAAGAAGAGGAAGGTGAGATATGTAAATACGAATGTTAGAGGGAGCGCGAAAACGATAATATTTAAGCGAAAATTGTGAAAATGTTTAATAAAACATGATTCGTTTAAACTATTTTAAAATAGAACCAAAATCTCGCGGGAAATGTCATAGCTTTAAAGAAAAAAATGAATTATGATTTTTTTCATATATATAACTTGTGATGTAAAAAAAATAAAGTGCTTATAATAATTTTCGAAATATACGATAATACGATTTTCTTCTATCGGAAGAATTTCATTCAATTACCGTTTCGGCGTGGCAAATGTATAGATATTATCGTCAAAAACAACATATATTTTTTTAGAAACTTAAAAACTTAAAGTGTTTTAGAGAAATATGTTGTAAAACGGTAGAAATTCGGAATGCTATGGCTTAAGATAGGTTAACTTTCGACCTTAATTGAAGAATAGTGCAGCGGTTTTTTGTTAAGATCTGCGTTTAATGTATTTTAAAAGTTTCCGTTTTATACAAACCGGGTCGCGTTTTTAAAAAGTTTAAAAACCACTGCCATATCGTGATGCTGGCCCTTCGTCTATGTGTTAGTATCGGTGTGTGGTGACGTCACAAGCATTTGGGTGATTAAGTGACGTCAGAAACTTTGCTTGCCAAAAAAATAATACGTCAATATTATTACATTTATTAAAACGCTGTCTTAAAGCTATCGGTAAGGCATAATTTTTTTTATGTATTCAGGTAGCTGGTTACATTATCGAAAATAAAGTCCGCGGACTGTACCTTGTACAATATTCGGAAGTAGGATATTTTTGTGTTTGAAAAAATTTATTCCGTCAGGACGGCTGGGACAGCAATTAGTTTCAGTGTGGACCGATAAAAGGTTAAACACAAACCACTACGCGATCCAAATAGTACGAAACAATGCTCGCACTTTTTCATAAATGGGCCTTGAGCCAGTTTTATTTGGTTTCTGGCGTCATTTTTAATTTCACAGGGCATGTCTTGATATACTTGGTCGAAGACTGGCACGTATAAATAATATTTGATGTGTGGTGAGCATTCGAATATTGCTTTCCTCGAATTATTTATCTCGAAACTTACGGCCGTTGTTCCCCACTTTTCGAGAGTCTCCGATCAGCTAAGTGATTTGTTTAGTAGCGCTCGATTCGCCTGTTCGTCAGAGAATAGCGTTGGAAAGAGCGTATTTGTGCATTTGATGAGTGTTGAGCCAAAATTTCGGCTCAACAGTTGATCAGTAGGATTGGGAATAACGGTCGTTAGTATTTGGAGAAGTCTGAATAATCAACCGGATGATTGAAATGCACAATACAATTTAAACAGAATATTGATACTAACCGCACCTCGGTGAGAGGCAAAAACAGACTCGTGTAAATTGTATTTTTAGAAAATTGCTTCAAAACTCTTCACTTAGGTATAACTTATAATAAAAGCTGGGACGTTGCTTTATATACCTACCCCTACAAATGGGTGGCCCCACCCATACAAAAAAGCCTTCGAATGGTCCACAATGTTCCAGACCATTCCACAACATTCGAGAGTGTGGGGCCATCCATAAATTACGTCACACGAATTTCATGATTTTTTGACCCCCCCCCCCCTCCCCGTCCCTGTTACACATCGTCACATTTGTGAGACCCCCTCCCCCCTAGTGTGACGTCACATATTTTGCAATTTTACATCAAATTTTTTTTTTGCGCTTTAATAATTTAGATTTTTGCATGTGGTGTCACAGAACTGATGATCCCCTAACCCCTTCTTACACAATGTCACACTTCTCTACTCCCCCCCCCCTAGTGTGACGTAATTTATGGATGGCCCCTGTTCTGGAATCTTCCATAATGATCTGGGATGTTTCAGGATGTTCCCGAACGTTCCAGGCTATTCCAGAACATTCCAGAATGTTCCGGGATGTTCTGGAATGTTGTGGAATGCTCTCGATTACTCTCAAATGTTCTGGACTGTTCTAGACGGCAAAACTTCCAGCCCTTATATCTTCAAAAGCACGCCCTTCAGGTTAAAATGGGAACCTTCTTTATGGATGGGGGATAGAGGGCTACCACACTATAAATTCCCTTGATCGTACCGGGACCATTGATATTATATCTCTATGACCGGGACTCGTTTTTGACTTTTAGCGGAACGCACATTGTACACTTTTATAATATATATTGATGATTATTTCACAGAAGACATATATCGACTACCGATTACCGACTACTGACTTGTGTGCACGGGCATGGGTGTATTCTAACTTCAAGAATCCGTTCCACACGATTCTGGGTAGGGCTTTTGACTTTGAGTCCTAGAATTAGAAAGTAGGTAAACCTAAATGTCAAAAACCAAGCCTTCAAATAATAATATCGTATCAAATCAGCGAAGAGCATTAAACAATTATTCCTATAGTAAACTTGTTGGGTAAGTGGGTGCACTTTGTTGCTTGCCTTGGATCCTAGGAAGTTTTAGTGAAAGGTCGGGGTTCGATATCTTCAAAATCCGATTCTCTTTCCTACTAGTCATAAATAGAGAGTGTTTTCAATGATTCCGGAAGGATCTGAAAATAACATAAGTTACATTACTTTTGTCGCGCAATTTTTGGGGAAAATAAACAATTTATTATAATAATATTATATATTTCATCAACCAAACACAAAATTCTCGTAATTATTCCGAAATAATAGTTAAAAATAAACAATATAATAAAAAACGTGAAATAAGGCTAAATCCTGTAGATCTGTGTGTTTGTCTCTTTTTAGTGTCGCTTTTTCGTTTCATCGAGTTTCATTTCAAAAATAAAAATTTCTACGTCTGAGAATCAAACCCCAATAAACTGCTCAAAAGGTCTGTTCTGACCATTACACCAAAAATAATTTTGTAGGAACGGTAGCATAATTTTCGTTATTTATTTTTGGTGTGTTATGCCGTGTTGCGCTACCTCCTTCCTTAGCCAACGTTTCAGACAGCGTAACGGTGTCCATCATCAGGGCAGATGTGTAGCATAAATTAGACATAAATTAGCACAAAATAGACGGTAGCATAAATTTATAAAATAAAAAGGACGAGTTTCAACAATTCAACAGATTTAAAAATTACAAGTTCTGTTGTTATTTCATTACGGACCGGTTGTTTCACAGCACTTGGATAATAACAGAACTTGAATGGGACTTTCACAGATCTTAAATAACTTTGAAATTTGATGAATTGTTCAAATTGTGCGAGAAACAATCAATCGTAAGAATGATGTTTTTTTAACTATTAAAATATTACGTACTTTCTCACATCACAGCTGAAATTATATTGTTTAGTTAATTTCTGTTTTGAAATGGGCTTTTGTTCTAACTTTGCTTTCGTTATTAAATTTTGAAAACAATCCTTCAATAGAAACCAACCGGTTAAACTGATAAGGTACGCTTTAGCCGATTATATTGCTATGTTTTTTTATGCTTAGCATAATATTATCAACATTGTTTAACCTTCAGAAAAGCAATTGCAGCTAAATTTATTAACTTTTTTACAAATTTAAAAAAATGTCAGCATTGATTGAAAAGATTAAAGTGGTTATGAAGCCATGAATCATTTGTCAGATTTGTAGCGAACGTGTCGAATATCACGAACTACAAAACTATCAAATAATGCACAATCATTGCTAAAGAATTAACTTACGTTATGAATAAGATCATAATAATAATTATCGGTTTCACAAAGAATCAGCATTTTGTAGAAATTTCCGTGGAAAGTTTGAAAGGTCTCTAGGTTATGCCAAAGATATTGAAATGTAAGAGATGTGCTATCGGCAGTTTTTACTAGGTGGGACTGTGTTTCCTGGCGTCTGACAATTTGAGCTTATTCATATCATTTAACATGATTGTTGAAATTGTAGTTCAACATTGTAGTTTAACATGATTGTTGAAATCCCCATTTTGAAATTTAGAAAACGTAAGAATTTGTTTTGTATTCTTTCAACAGCTTATACATGTATTCAACAGCTTGTACTTTTAAAGATATAAGCGCTGCTCTCAAATGTTCTGGACTGTTCTATAAATTTCTAGAGGGTGAAACTTCCAGCGCTTATATCTTTAAAAGCACGCCCATTAGGTAAAAACGGGAACCTTCTTCATGGATGGGGATAGAGAGCTACCACAACATACAACTCCTTTGATCGTTCCGCGGCTCGTTTCTGAGTTTTAGTGGAACACACATTGTAGTACACTTTATTTTATAAAACGTATTGATA
This sequence comes from Glyphotaelius pellucidus, assembly GCA_936435175.1. NCBI lineage: Eukaryota > Metazoa > Arthropoda > Insecta > Trichoptera > Limnephilidae > Glyphotaelius > Glyphotaelius pellucidus. The sequence goes on along the minus strand of OW386537.1, from coordinate 5,504,850 downwards.
ATGATTATAGATATAACCTAAAGATATTGAAATACAAGGGATATGTTGTGATGGCTGCCCGACCGTCTAATGGGTGTAGTTTGAATACGGAAAGAATTCGTTCATTTAGTTGATTTTTTTAAGGTGTGCCGTAGTCTTGGTTAAAAATATCAGCCAGACCAAGAAGTACAGTCCCACCCAGTAAAAACTGTCGATAGCCCATCTCCTTATATTTCAATATCTTTGGCAGTTAGTCTCGGTATTTCTGCACTGAAATAAACGTTTAATTAGTCTATTATAAGCACTATCACGTAACCACGCCCCTGCCATAGGTCACCCCAAGTGGTTCGCTATGTTTGGTGACTTAGCAGAGGTGCCGGGTTCGTGGGGTGAGGTTTGTCTGGGTCTTGGCGGCGAATGCGTTTGCTCACATACCTTGTGGCGGAATCAGGAGAGAGATCTAACCTAAACCTCTCTAACCGGACTATCTCGACCTTCAGCCTTGCATCGTAGTGTGAGGGATATATTCATACGTCCATCACTCCTGGACACATCTGGACATATCGATCCCCAGATTCGAACCACCCCTCGTATATTTTTTCTTTCCAGAACTTCCTCTCCTTTCTTTCCACACAGCATCCCTAAATATGACACAGGCCCTGGGCCTGGGGGATTATTTTCCCTCAGAGCCTCGCGTGTGGATCTAAAGTTAAAAAAATAACGTAAGCTTTTCAAAGTTGTTATATTTACTGGCAAATAACATTAAAATAGTCAACGCTAATACATTTTCGCAAATGTCCTTCGATGGTGATGTCAACGAATGTTTCCAGCTGCGGCCGAGCACTCGATTATGTATGATAAAAAGGCGCATTAAAATTCAAATCTTCCTAAACCGTCCGCGTAGACTACGGACTATGGACTGCGGACCACGGAAAGTGTGGCATGTGGTGCGATTCCTTTTACATCGATGCCAATTTCTATCAACTGCCTTCGCCAAAAATCTCCAACAATTTACACATAAATATCCTTAACAGTTTTTTTAATGGAGCATTTAGACACAACCGGCTTAAGCGAAAAGTAATAATATTTTATGCTTATTTAAACAATAATTGTTTTTATTAATCATCAATATCATCGTGTGCACACATTTTCCATTTCAGCTGATAAATATTAATTTCGAACAAACAAAAACACAATCAATAATAGGAAAAATTTAATTCTGCGAATTGAATGGGCTCAAATTCTTCACTTGTATGCACAAAGCATGTGTCTGGTTTCTAGTAAACAGAATACATGTTATTTTGTGCGAGCAATTCATTTGCAAATTGTTGAGGTCACCTCACAGCAAATAATATTAATTAACCCACACCGAATTTAATCATTAAGAAGTGGACATTTTCCAAACACATGGGAACATGTTTTGTGATACCAATTCCGAAAATTAAATGTGGGAAATTTAGAACAATAAAATATGTTACCAAAATACGAACAGGTATTAGAAATTATTGTAATAAAAAGACAACCTATTGAATATTTGAAAAACATCGCATTATGTGACAAGCAATCAGGAATCCATGGCAATAACTCTTGCGAAGCTGCGATAAATATAATGATTGATACATGGAAGAAAGAAGTTCACAAAAAAATCACCATTGTATCTTAGATTTCAAACGAGCCTTTAAAAAGGGGAAAAAACTATTAGAATAATTAAAAGACGTAAGTCTTTTTGACATAGCTCCAAATCTATTTGAAAGAATTTCTCTGAGGAATAAAACAGGTAACATATGTTGAGAGATATCTGAAAAAAATTATATAAAACAGCGCAGGTGTTCCGCAAGGGTTTGTATTAGGCCCTATTTTTATTTATAATCACATTAATTATATAATTTAATTAAAACCATAAATCATTGTAAAGTTAGATGCATATTTGTTTAAATATTACGCAGACGAAATAAATGAAAACCTACAAAATACAGCTAAATAATTAAAAATGAACAAGTATGATTTGAGATGTTCTCAATCAAAAGTATTATCAAGATTTATTGTTGGATTTATTATTTATTATATGTCGCAGTGTCCATCATTATTACACATCTGCCCAGATGAAGGACACTGTAACGTTGTTCGAAACGTTGGCTAAAAAATGAGGTAGGCATAATACCCCAAAATTTAACCAAAATAAAACAATTTTAGTAAAAAAACTAAAGGCAAAACATAATTTTAAATTTGACGAATGATGAGGAAACAATTGAAAAACTAGATGAAACCAAATACCTACATAATATTGTATTCCAACTAACAAACCAACGTTTACGGCAAATACCAAAAAAGGAATGAAAAAACATCTTTTCTTGGAAAACTAAAAAATAAACTAAATAGAAACCCTAAAGAACTCATTTTAAAAGTATAGTTTTTCCGCATGTAGATTACTGCTAGATATATTATATTTGGTCAAAGAAGTAAACCTAAACAAACGAGAAATTATTCATAACTGTCACACGTTTTATACTAAGGAAAGGCAAATATACAAAATGACAAGCTGTTACTAAGGAAAAGCAACAAAGTGACATGCTTTTACTAAGGAAAGGCAAATATACAAAATGAAATGCTTATACTAAGGAAAGGCAAATATACAAAATGACATGTTTTATACTAAGGAAAGACAAAAATAAATTAAATGAGGGAAGAGTTGAATCGGATAGCAATAAAAAGAGACTGCTATAATAATGATTTAATTTTTATACTTAAAATTATGAAGGGTAAATTATTTTTTCATCTGGTTAGATGCCAAAACATTTTATGGATGAAATTGTTTTTAGTAAAACTATACATAATTGAGGGCTGGGAATTACAAAGCTGCACAAAATTTTTTCAAAAATATAAATAGAATTAGTTTGCCGCGTACGATAAAAAAAGTTTCAAGAACTACTAATGTTTAGATAACTATAAATATACGATGACTGAAAGTCAATTCATTTGAATTTTAAAAAATTGTTACACTTTCTGTCAAAAAATAATAATATAAAAAAATAAAGTTACCATATAATTTTATATACGAAGAAGGATTCAAAAGTAACGAGACTATCTTTATAACTTTTATATTTTTCAATATTTTTACACCAAAATTTGGTCGCCTTTAGAGTGTTCACCGTTAGAGTGTTTTCAATTGTCCAACCTTTTTTTTCCACTTTTCAAAACAATTTTGAAACCCACTGATTGGAATGTCTTTTATGGCCTCCAGAGATTTTTGTTTCACTTCTTTAACAACATGTTAATAACAACTGTTATAATGAAAACATTTCCCTTTTAAGTGCCTTTTAATCCTAGGGGGCAGAAAGAAGTCACAGGGAGAATGAATAGGGCGGGTGAACAATTTGGGTCATTCCTTGCTTGCTTAAATACTGCTTCACAGACAATGCGGTGTGAGCAGGCGCGTTGTCCTGGTTGAAGAACCAGTCCCCTGTGCGCCAAGGATTCGACCTTTTTCCACGATTTTTCCTGATGCTCTCTCGCAACCTCTTTAGTACCTCCATGTCGAACTGTGGGTTAACTGTTTGGACTGGAAGAACAAACTCTGTGTGCACAACATCTCTGAAAAAAACCAGTGAGCATCATCTTGATGTTCGATTTCATCTGACTTTTTTTCTGAGAGAGAGCACTCTTCCATTGGCTTGACTAGTGTTTGGTTTTCGAATCGTACCCATAACACCATGACTCATCACTCATCACCAACTTTGGAAAAAAATCTGGATCCTCTTCCAGCTGATTTTTCAATGTTCCTCAGAGAGGAGACTTTCGCTTTTTCGCCGAAAGAAAAAATTTGATTTACTTAAAATTAAACTTGGATGAACGCGACCTACGACCGACCCACAGCAACGCGGCTTCGCACACTGACCGAGAAAGAGTTTTCGTAGAACAGCCGACCACACAAAACCCGTTCTCCCTTCAATTCTCCCATCTACCGCCCGAGTCCCGTTACTTTTGGGTCCGCCTACATACATAAAATGTAACATATAAACTATAATAAATAGACAATTCAATAAACAAACCCGCCATAATCCCATGAATACACATTAGGGGTCGTCCATTAATCACATGATGTTTTTTAGCAACTTTTTAACACCCTCCCCCCCTGGTGATATGTGGTGAGGTTTTAGATTACCCCCACCCCCCCATACCCGTGTAAAATTCACGTGTATTTTTTTTAGTTCAAAGTATATTGAAATTTTCAGAATATTATCTTTAAATACAGGTATAATCTGATTCAATTTTGGAAAATTCAGCATCGTGATAAAAATGTCCAGACAGACATTAAGGTCGCGCCGCTGTTTGGTTTAGAAATCGTTCGTTCAACGAAAAATGTCCCCCCCCCCCCCCTCCCACTCCTTGTGATATTTCGTGACTTTTTTCCGAACCCCTCCCCCCCCTCTTTCGAGCCTCACGTGATTAATGGATGACCCCTTACAGTAAAAGTAAATAATGAGTACATATAAAAAAAACAGAAATTGTGATAACGACACAATATGAAATCATTTTAAAAAATAATCGTAACAAAGAAAGTTGTGGTAAGAATAGTTATTTTCATGTTCCCATAGTACAAATTTTGCTATTCTTTGGTAATAAAAATGGGTTGTAAGTTGTAAAGTTGTAACCACGGGGAAAGGTTCTACGACTGAGGTGACTTGTTATCTGCTCATATTGTAAAACCAGGCGAGAGAATCGCTAGTCAAAGTCGTGGTTTCGGACGAAATGTTACTAATGTTTTTTTTTTTATCGTATGAGGGCGCTTACTTCCTGAAGTAATATTTTACTGCTTTTGTATGCAAAGTTTAATATTTCAATACACGATACGTGGCTTTATTCAGCGATGTAAACACGCGTGAACAAAGACAATCGCTTGTGAAATGAATCACTGATGAGAATGATGAAAGAATCACAACAAGTCACAAAGAACCACTACGGAAGTATGTTTGCATATATACACGTACATTATTAGAATATTCGAAGCAATTTCCTTTAAACTTATGTATATTATATATACGAAACGCTGACGTTTTAATACTTTTTATTTGAAAAAGAAAAATAGAAAACCTGCTTACGCTTTATAATGATGTATTGTTTTGCTTCATAATCATATTATCCATATTATATGTCATTCGGTATCAAATTCACCACAGTTGACGTTTTAACAATAATAAATATTTGTTTGAATGGTGCAATCACTCTAAAACATTGACCTAGTATACCCTAGACAAGCCCTCTCATAGTAAAAATCTGAAAAAACATAACCCCAAGTGTCAGTAATTTCGCAATACAACTCTCCTTCGAATTCCGCCGTCTTGCATGCGAATTCTCGGCAGTATAAAACTGAGCACCGACTTAATCCCATGGTGTAACTTTCGAACTAATACATCGATAGGTGATCACGTGCTGCATGCGTGGACATTTAGACAAGCTGTGTTGTATAGAAATGGTTTTCAAAGTGGGGATCGCGAGACATTCATAAATTTAATTAGAAAAAAATATTTTTTTACTTTATTATGACAAGCGATTCAATTTCGGAGGCGAGTATGGGTACCGCCGCCTCGGGAACCATTTATTGGATAACCAACGCATCTGTCATAGGTCACTCCAAGTGGTTCGCTACGTTTGGTGACTAGGCAGGGGTGCCCGGGTTCATGGATTGAGGTTTGTCCGGGTCTTGGCGGCGGATGCGTCTGAAAATTTTTAAATTTTATTTTTCTGATGAACGTATGGCACGTTGTCAACCACCAAGCAGCAATTTCGTCGGAGTGTCTTGTCGAAAGCGGTGTACACTGCAAACCATACTTTAGATTCGTGTACAAAAACTTGTACACAGACCCGTATATGTATATATTGATCATGAGTTTTAAAATAAAAAAAATCCATTCATCGTTTGCTTGAAAATAATTACGAAAAATTCACCCTTTTACCGCCCACGTTGGTCGCTTATCATTAACACAGTGATGAGCAACCAGCAGCCCGCAAGCCCTTTTACTGCTTTCCGGACTTTTGACTACAAAAAATATCAAAAAAATTGCGCTAAAAAATATTCAAAGGCTTCTGTTCTGTTTTGCAAAATGTCTTAGCCGAAAACTATAATCTTTCTTAAAAGTTTTGAATCAGCTGCTCAATCATTAAGTTTTTTTGTGTATAGGTAATAATTAAAAAATGACAGAAATTCGTAGTTAATTAAAGCCCGTTAGTAAGCGCTCAAAAAGAAGAGGAAGGTGAGATATGTAAATACGAATGTTAGAGGGAGCGCGAAAACGATAATATTTAAGTGAAAATTGTGAAAATGTTTAATAAAACATGATTCGTTTAAACTATTTTAAAATAGAACCAAAATCTCGCGGGAAATATCATAGCTTTAAAGAAAAAAATGAATTATGATTTTTTTTCATATATATAACTTGTGATGTAATAAAAATAAAGTGCTTATAATAATTTTCGAAATATACGATAATACGATTTTCTTCTATCGGAAGAATTTCATTCAATTACCGTTTCGGCGTGGCAAATGTATAGATATTATCGTCAAAAACAACATATATTTTTTTAGAAACTTAAAAACTTAAAGTGTTTTAGAGAAATATGTTGTAAAACGGTAGAAATTCGGAATGCTATGGCTTAAGATAGGTTAACTTTCGACCTTAATTGAAGAATAGTGCAGCGGTTTTTTGTTAAGATCTGCGTTTAATGTATTTTAAAGGTTTCCGTTTTATACAAACCGGGTCGCGTTTTTAAAAAGTTTAAAAACCACTGCCGTATCGTGATGCTAGCCCTTCGTCTATGTGTTAGTATCGGTGTGTGGTGACGTCACAAGCATTTGGGTGATTAAGTGACGTCAGAAACTTTGTTTGCCAAAAAAATAATACGTCAATATTATTACATTTATTAAAACGCTGTCTTAAAGCTATCGGTAAGGCATAATTTTTTTTATGTATTCAGGTAGCTGGTTACATTATCGAAAATAAAGTCCGAGGACTATACCTTGTACAATATTCGGAAGTAGGATATTTTTGTGTTTGAAAAAATTAATTCCGTCAGGACGGCTGGGACAGCAATTAGTTTCAGTGTGGACCGATAAAAGGTAAAACACAATCACTACGCGATCCAAATAGTACGAAACAATGCTCGCACTTTTTCATAAATGGGCCTTGAGCCAGTTTTATTTGGTTTCTGGCGTCATTTTTAATTTCATAGGGCATGTCTTGATATACTTGGTCGAAGCTCTAAAATCTTTCCATTTACAGTCTGTCAAATAAGAATAGAAAACATAGGAGAGCGCCACGTTGTTCAAACGACAATACTAAAAATATAACTCAAGGTGAAAATGTAAAGCTGTGTAACCTACATTTTTGTGAAAAATTAAAAAGATGAAAAAAATATTTTTTCGTTGCAATATAGATACCCTCTGATCTCAAAATGGTAAATTGCATATAGATATATTATTATTATACCTTTGCAATTTTGTGTTAACATAATGAAGAGTAATAAAATATAAAGCACAATTTAGAAATTGCTCACATTTATTTAATACTAGCTTAAGTACGTACCTAGCGTTGCCCTTGCTTTAGATCATGTCTCTAATTTTAGATCTGAATATATTTCACTCATTCAGATCTAAAAGTAGTTTAACTAAACTCGCCATTCGTAATTATTCCTTTCTATGTAGAGTTAGATTCATATTTATGTTAAATTGAATCAAAGTAAATCATTTTGTAAAACACCATTTAATCAAATTTATGTCATTAAGTAGGTACTTTTACAACAGTGTTACTTCGATTTTAATTTGTTTTCTTGAAGAACAAAAAATGTTTTTTAAAATAGATATGATTTACAGTGTGCTATATTTTCAGTGTCATTGTACTTTAAAAGAATATTTGACAGTTAAATTGGTGTTGCCAGCCTACAAATTTTGTAGTTCCATTTTTAATATTTTCTACTCTTAATTGACAGACTATATTTTAGTTAATCGGTTATTTTAATTTAATATAATGTAAGGCTATTTAAATCAAATACGATTTCTTTGCTCCATAGTCGTAAGTAGTATTTTTACGCACGTTCTAAAGCATTTTCAAACAGTGGTAAAACCAAATAGAGATCTATTTGGATTAAATTAAAGATACCTACAAATGTTAGGTGATACATTTGCATTGCAAATTGCAATCATAAATGCCAGATATTCTTGGTAGTTTTTTTTAAATGAAAACTTCTTTCGAACCGTTGTGATTTGAAACTCAATGAAACGGGACCGAGCATCACTAAAAAGAGACAAACACATACATCTATAGGATTTAGACTGCGAGGGAATGACATAGCAATAACATATGTATTTAATTCACGGCTACTCAGTTCCAATATAATACGATAAATCCACAGTCCCACGTAAGTCTCCTTTGGTGTAGTGTTGTAAAGCGCCTGACAAATTTCTGCAGACGTTAAGGGACCAAGGATCGTATACAACGAAATAAAAAATAAATAAATAAAAAATTTAAATATCCAATCTTCAAACCACTCCAAAATGAACAGACAAAAGAAAACACAAAAGAAAACGACATCTAGCCGAAGAAGAAAACACAAATACTAGCAAGATGACCAAATGCATAGTAAAAGGTACACTGCAATGCGACGACAAAAATATGGAATACATCATCTTTCACATTGATAAAACTAATTGCTTCGCAGTCCCTCTCTACTCTTGCCTATTTTAGTTTTCTGAAGGTTTCACTTGCACCGCGTGTGAATTGTACACTCTGATTTTTTAAACAGGCTATATTTGACTGTTTGAAACAACAATATGATTTTTTAAATCAATTAAAAAATATATTGAATGCCCAAATTGCAAAAATATACTTTTACTTTATTGCAATTTTTGATTTACCTATTTTCGTATTGAACATTCATAATTTTTGCTTTTTATTAGCAATAAAATCATTTTTATGGCCTTTTTTGTCTAATTTCCGACTTTGTGTATTTTTTACACCTTTTTATGACTCAGTCTACACGTATTTTATAACTTGATATGCCTACGTGTACGATAGAACGTACTAAACATAATATATGTATTATGTTTTTTATTTATCACCTCGCTTTGTATAAACAACTTAGAATAAAATATTAGAATTCAAAGCCATCTAGTTTTGAAAAGAATAACTTTATCAGTAGGTATTCAGTAGATCCTTCTGGCAGTGGAACAACGAAAGCGTCAATTTATTGGATAACCAACACCTGTGCCTTAAGTCACCCCAAGTATTTCGCTACGTTTGGTGACTTAGCTGGGGTGACCTCATGGGGTGAGGTTTGTCCGGGTCTTGGCGGGGGATTCGTCTGCCCACCAGCTCTATGGCAGGCCGGATCGGGAGAGAGTTGTTGAGGGAGTCCCTTTGACTTCTCCAGCCGTACTCTCTCGGTACATCTCCTTGCACCGCCTTGGGAGGCATGGATTCATACGTCCGTCACTCCTGGACACACTGACCCTCAGATTCCTACCTACCCCTAATATCCTTTCCCTTCCAAGAACTTCCTTTCCTTCTTTTCCTAAAAAGACCCTCCACACCGCATCCCCAAAGATGGCATAGGACCTGAGGGGAAATATTTTCCGCAGGGCCTTCTGTGTCCACAAAAAAAGCGCTGATGTATTTGAAACTAGTTGTCTATAAGCTCGAAAAAGTTATGCGAATTTACAAAAATTATGTAAATTGTTTATATATTTTCCTTATTTGTCTTTGGGTTGTTCTGCCGTATTGCGCAACCTCCTTCTTTAGCCATTTTGTCGGAAAGCGTTACAGTGTCCATCCAGTGGGCAGATGTCAGAAACGTTGGCTGAAGAAGGAGGTAGAACAAAACGGCATAACACCCCAACGAAAATACTTTTGGCCATGAAAATTTAAAATCGTATCTGTTTATATAATCTGTATGAACGAATAAGTGCACCCATAGATAGTACGATATATAATATATACTCTACCATGGTCATTGAATGGTCATGGAATAACTTGCAACGTGCAACAAAAAATCACGCTTACAAAGGTGAAATAAATTACGAGGATTTTCAGATATCATTAATTAATTATTAATCTTTCAATCTATAAATATCGGTTCCTTGACAATTGATCCCCCAGCAGTTGCCCCCCTGCACACTTATACACAATTTACAGTATGAAAATACGGTATTTCTACTTACTCAAAATATAACATAGAGGCCCCGAAGTGGGCAGAGAGATTGTACAACCGAATAACAAAAGTATGAAACATATTTTTATAACTAACTAACTAACTAACCATCACGCCGTTTCTCCGCAGGGGTAGGCAGGGAGGACGGACCGTCAAACAACTCGAAAATGATAAAACTAATTGTCTATGTACTGTACATATCGATCAGTGGCTGTGTCGCGTGTTCGATTCCTCGTCGGGTTATTCGTAACCCGGGAATGTTTGTCTTTCTTTAAAAAAAACAGCTTATAAGTACAAAAAATCGACACTGTAAATATATTCGTTTGATTTTTATTATTTGCTTTTGGGGTGCCATGCCGTGTTGCGCTACCTCCTTCTTTAGCCATCGTTTCGGACAGCGTTACAGTGTCCATCATCAGAGCAAATGTACATATATAATGTTTGGTGTTGTTAATTACACATCTGCCCTGATGATGGACACTGTAACGCTGTCCGAAACGTTGGCTAAAGAAGGAGGTAGCGCAACACGGCATAACACTCCAAAAACAAATAATGAAAATACTTTTGGCCGTGAAAATCTAAAAACGTATCCAAATTCGTTTGAAATCCATATTAAAGGTATCGAAGTCGATAATGGATTTGAAATTGGTAAACAATATATAATTTTATAAAAATCATAATTTAAGGGAACCAACGGTCTGTGGTTCAACCGTCGGGTCACCATAAATATCATGAATATGAGAAGCAAAAATGTTATGTTATTTTATCTTTCAACATTCATATACCCATCCTTAATATTTACGTAAAGCTAGCTGAAGTCCCCGGCGATGCCCGGGTTTTACACAAAGTTTTCGGAATCAAATTTAGACAGTGACCTTCCTCTTGTTTTGAAGGTCACATGTGCAAAATTTCATCAACCTCGGCATAAAACTGTAGATTTGCATACAAATCAAATCTACACCGCCCGCTTGCCAGCACATTCAGGATCTCATCCACCTATATATTTCAACCAATTTAGACAAAACTTTGACAAATTATATACCTAAACCTTCCTCATGAAGTGAAAACCGCATGAAAATCCGTTCAGTAGTTTTTGATTTTATTGCGAACAGACAGACATACACGGCGGAGGACTTGTTTTATAATATATAGAGATGTTATTTACGGATTGTTAAAATTTTTAAACAACCCTTTGAAAAAAAAATTAACAGTGAAAGTTCTATTCAAGTTCTGTGTTTCTTTCAGTTTTACAAAGGAACTGGCCTGGGGATAATAAGAGAACTTGAATAGAACTTACGTAGAACGAGAAAATCAACTTCAAATATTTGAAGAATTGTTCAAATTTTGAAGTGATAAGGACGGGTTTCAAAAAATTTTATCAATTCATCAAGTATTTAGAAGTTAATATTCACATTCTATGAAAGTTCTATTCAAGTTCTGTGATTATATCATAACAGAACTTGATTAGACCTTACACAGAACGTGAAAATTAACTTAAAATATTTGATGAATTTTAAGTTTTTTTTAAAACAATCCATCCTAAGTCGAGCCTAGAGTTATCAACAATCCACTTCTTATCTCGAAATACAGGTTGAGGTAAGCAAGTAAAAAATAACTAAAGGGCAATGAACCCTTGGAAAACTCAAGAAGGTATCACTTTTCTCGTCTTTATTATTGAGATGTTTATGGTTTAAGAGCATTGACCTAGTATACCCGAAGTTTAAGGGTCTACTATTCATATTTCTTACATATCTCCCTTAAACATTTGAAGTTTTTAAGCTCTTAAAAAAATATATGTTATTTTTTAAGATAATATCTAGATACGTTCCACGCCGAAACGCAAATTATATGAAATTCCCTCGATAGAAAAAAATCGCAAAGTATGCTACGAAAATTATTTTAAACAAGTCTATTTCTTTTATTTTACAAGTTATATTTGTGAAAAAATTCACAATGTTTCTTTGAACGATACTTAAGATACGTTCCACGAGATTTTTGCTCTATTTTAAACGAGTCATGTTTTATTAAGCTTTTTCGCAATTTTCGCTGCTATTCTACGACTAACCATATTAGCGCGCTGTCCAACACTCGTAATTACATATCTCTCCATCTTCTTCTTTTTCAGCGCTGTGTTCACGAACAGTAGACCCTTGAGGGTTTCAAGGTCAACAGTTTCATGTTTTTTGTTTGAAGTACACTGACGCATAAGTTTAGTTCTCCTTCTTGCCGAGAGCCCTTATAATGACCATCATCAGAACAAATTTGGGGGCCTGAAACGCAACAACCATCATCAATTCATGAAATTAGTACTTGCTTTATTATAGGACATTATTCTACGAAATACCCAAAATATAAAATAATTTTACTGTGTTTATTTTACAAATTCAATGAAAAATAAAATAAAAAATAAAACATCTTTAAAAATGCGTTTTTCGGGTAGTAATTTTAATGAATAAACGACAAATTTTTGTTCCGCCGTAAATAGGTAATTTGTATTTTAAATTTACACCCATCAAAATGATTTTTTTCTTAATTTTAATTTTATATTTCATTATATTTCTTTAATAAACATAGTAAAATTATTTTTCATTGTTTTTCATTTACTCACAAATAATTGCTGAAATTGCCTCTAAAATCAGGAAACACTAAAATCTTTAATGGCCTATATCTTAAAATTTAAAGCAAAAATAAATAAAATACTTAGCTCACAACCGTAATAGATATTTGATATGCCTTTTTTTAACAAAATTATTTTTTCAGTTTGGTTGGGTAATTTGATCTCAAATCCAAACTTCAGGTTTGTATGAAACGGGCCGCGCAAACATTCCACTTAAGCCTCCATTCCCGCATTTCTACCGATTTCTTACATATCTCCCTTAAACATTTGAATTTTTTAAGCACTTAAAAAAATATATGTTATTTTTAAAGATAATATCTAGACGTGTTCCACGCCGAAACGCAAATTATATGAAATCCCCTCGATAAAAAAAATCGCAAAATATGCTCCGAAAATTATTATAAACGCGTTAATTTCACTTATTTTAGAAGTTACGTGTATGAAAAAATTCACAGGGTTTCTTTAAATGCTATTTTAGATGTTTTCCACGAGATTTTGGCCCAATTTTAAACGAATCGTGTTTTATTAAACGTTTTCACAATTTTCGCTTCGATTTTATCGTTCTAAATATTAGCGCGCTCTCTCCAACATTCGTAATTACATATCTCGCATCTTCTTATTTTTGAGCGGGATGCGGTGCCTTAACCTGATTTCAGAAGGAATAATTTATTTTTTTTAGCTTAACTTTTTCTTTCTTTTGTTCCAAGAAATATTAATATTGACAGGTTACGAATAACTTGACAATATTTTAAAAACCCCTACAAGTAAGTTGGCTAGCAGAGGAATAATTTGAACCCACAACGCCTGGGTGGGAAGTGAGAACTGGGAGCCCGACGCACGTGTCCACGCAGCTACTAACATCCATCCTTATCTGATTAGCGCACTTGTGAATTGAGTGCTCAGTAATAATAATAATAATAATAATAATAATAATCTTTATTCAAATTTGGAACATTATAACTAAGAAAATACATATTCAGTATAGTTTGCAATAGATTATATCAGTACAAAAAGTTTACAAGTAGAAAGTGGTATACAACAGTAACAGTGAACAGTAGGTTAAAGGTAAATTAAAGAATACTAATGTGTAGTTAGTTATATAGTTGAAGATTCTTATAACCTGCCTCACTAGGCTAGCCTGTGTTGAGGCAGTCATTTTGTACATCAATCTAAAATACTTACTGACATACCTACATTATTGTATTAATAATATGATGGTTACTTTAATGATAAGCTCTAATAGTACCAACCAATACATTGGTGTCTTTAGTAATTGCGGATTTGGGTGAGTGCACCGGTAAAGGCCCTGTCATTACTTTTAATCCAAATTTTTATGTTTTCTTTGAAATTTTTTGTGTCGCATTTTTTTATTAAGTCTGGAAGAATGTTGTTAAGTCTTATTGCAAGGTATATAAAGTTACGTTGACCAAAAGTAGTATGCATTATTGAAGTTTGTAGTAAATCTTTATTATTGTTTCGAGTATTTAAGTGAGTATTCAATCTTTTTTGATAGTATTTATGTATGTTTGTGTATAGATGAATGAGGATTGTTTTTGCATATATCTGCCGAACGTCAAACACATTCATAACATTAAATATTAAGTTCGAGTCGGTAATTAGAGGTAGCTTAAGGATAATTTTTATAATAATTTTTTGTGCCTTTATGATTGGGTCTAGTGCAGATGCAGTGCCACCTCCCCACGCTATTATACCGTACTCAATAACAGATTGGCAGACTGCAAAATAAATCATTTTTAGGTGTTGTAAGTCGAGAAAGTTTCGTATCGTTCTGAAAAAGTGCATGGTTTTTCTTATTTTGTTTGCAATTATTTGTGTGTGAAGATTCCATTTGAGATATGGATCAATGGTGAGGCCGAGGTACTTCATATGCGTAGTGCGCTCAATGTAGGGGCACTGACAACATTCATCGGAATTCAAACATGTGTGTATTCTAATATAGGCATCATCATGAGGTTGACCCGTAATATTTATGCTTGATATGACATATTTAGTTTTCTCGGTGTTTAGTGCGAGCGTATTTGTGTCCAACCACTTTTTTACAATGCCTATATCCGTTTGAGCTTTTTTGTAGACAGCAAGCCAAGTGTCAGCTTCAAACAGTAAGACAGTGTCATCGGCAAAACTAACGATTTTCCCCTGAATATTAATGTTGCATAAGTCGTTAATATATAACAGGAACAAAGACGGTCCTAGTATGCTACCTTGTGGTATACCATAGTTAGTTGAGTATTGGTTGCTAAGTGTGTTATTTATTTTGACTTGTTGCTTGCGTTCATGTAGGTAGCTTCTAAAAAAGTTTAGTTCGTTGCCTGTAATACCGATTTTTTTCTAGCTTGTTTATTAATTTACTGTGTGATATTGTATCAAAGGCTTTAGAAAGATCTAAAAAGATTGAAATACATTTTTTGCTTTTATCAAGGTTTTTAACAATGAAATCAGTTACGGCAGCAATAGCGTCTGAGGTACTCTTATTTTCTTGAAACCCATATTGGTTTTCTGATAACAGTTTATGGCTCTTGAGAAATTTTAACAACTGAGCATTGATAATTTTTTCAAATACTTTAGATAGACTGGTCAGTATAGTTATTGGTCTGTAATTGTTTATGTCTGTCTTGTTACCTATTTTATGTATAGGAATAACAATACCTTGTTTAAGGTTTGTGGGGAAGTGTCCCTGACTGATGCTAAGGTTTATTAGATGATCTAGGGGCAATGCAATTTCCGCAGACAAAGTTTTTAAAATCTTGGTTGTTATTCCATCAACCCCGGCAGAAGAAGTGTTTTTAGGGAATTAATTATTTTTAGGATCTCTTCCCCCGACACAGTTTGAAAATTGAATTACAGTGTTAAGTGATCATGATCAGCTCGCTGCTCAGTTCACCGTTCAGTGCTCGGACTACTTGAAATTGTAAATTAGTAACCGGTCCAAGCGCTGACTCATTGGATTATTAGAGCATGTTAATAAAGTTAACAATAACAACATTTATTATTGTTCAAAATATACATGCTCTTAAGGCGGCGTTATTCGGCTGAAAAAGAAGAAGATGGAGAGATGTGTTATTACGAATGTTTGACAGAGCGCGCTAATATTTTAAGTGATGAAATCGCAGCGAAAATGGCGAAAAAGCTTAATAAAACACGACTCTTTTAAAATAGAGCAAAAATCTCGTGGAACGTATCTTAAGTATCATTTAAAGAAACATTGTGAATTTTTTCACAAATATAACTTGTAAAATAATAGAAATAGACTTGTTGAAAATAATTTTCGGAGCATACTTTGCGATTTTTTTCTATCGAGGGAATTTCATATAATTTGCGTTTCGGTGTGGAACGTATCTAGATATTATCTTCAAAAATAACATATATTTTTTTAAGAGCTTAAAAACTTTAAATGTTTAATGGAGGTATGTAAGAAATCGGTCGAAATTCGAATAGTGGTGTTTCACAGAATTTAAACAATTCATATTTCGAAGTTAATTTTCAAGTTGGGTAAAAGTTATATTTTAGTTTGTTATTATTTCAGTTCTGTGTAGCAACTGGTCAATATTGTCAATATTGATATGATAACAGAACTTGAATAAAACTTTCACAGAACTTTGAAATTAGATGAATTGTTCAAATTCTGTGAAACCACCGGAACTTAACGTTTATACATGCGCATTAATTATTTATTATATTATTTTACGATTCAAATGTTAGGAAATGTAAAATACAATTTAGATAAATTGGTTTGATTTTTTGAAGTGAAACTTCTTTAGCCCCGTTAGTGATTTGAAATTCGGATGAAACGGATGTGCGTCACTAAAATTTATTGTTTGACCGGTCCTCGGTTCTAATATAATGCGGTAAATTCACGGCTCAGCGCGAGCCTCCGATAACGCAGCGGGGAAGGCGCCCTACAAATCTCAGCGGCCAGAGAGACAGACATCCAGCGAACGGTGGTTCGAATCCTACGAAATACATAAAAAATAAACATTTAAATTTTTGTTAAATCAATATCCAATCTTCAAACCATTTTAAAATAAATAGGCAAAAGAAAAGACTTCTAATTTCACTTCTACCGCGCGTGAATTGCACACTCTGATTTTTTTTAATTAATAAAAAAAATTATTTTACAACTTTAATATAGGAAAAGGATCCTGAAGAAAATAATTGTCCCCAAAGATGACATATGCCCTGAGGGAGGGTATTTTAAAAGAAAGGTCGGAGAAGACGTTCTGAGAAAGAAAAAGGTGTGAGGGGTGGGTAGGAATCTGGGAGTCTGTGGGTTCAGGAGTTACGGACGTATGAATCCATCCCTCCCACTGCGGTGCAAGGCGATGGGTCGAGAGAAACCAATTGGAGAGGCCAAATGGTCTCCCTCAACCAGTCTTTCCCGATCCGGCGCGCAATGCAGTAAGTGGGCAGACGCATCCTCCTCCAAGACCTAGATAAACCTCACCCCATGAACCTGGACACCCCTGCTAAGTCACCAATCGTATTAATCCACTTGGGATGACCTATGGAAGAGGTATTGGTAATCCAATAAATGGTTCCCGGGGCGGCGGCAATATATTATTATAAGAAAAAGTCAGTAGACAAGGTCGGTGCGTGGGCTTAGTTAAAATCAGATATGAATAAAATAATTTTAATATACATATAAAAAATGTTTCTTTTTGTCCTTTTGCATTCCTAAATCATATAAATAAATAATATGTACATACTGGTGAGCACTGGCACTATGAAATTTGTATACAAATTTTGCAATTGGTAGCGCGCAAGTTGTTTGAAAAAGGACTGTATTTTATATAGTTTTGCGGCAGGAAGAGAAGGAGAGAGCGTGGAAGAAAGGGAAGGTGGAAGGGAAACGCGGGAAGAAAAGGGGATGCGGGGGAGGAACGGGGGCGGGAAATGAACGCATCGGAAAGGACACGCAGGAAGAAACAATTTCTTTCTTTATGTGGCATTGCAACGCACGCCGGGTACTTGCTAGTTAATAATAGATAAGAGTAAAAAGAATAAATCAAAATATTGACTTTATTTTGTAGGTCTTGCGCAAACCGTTTTTTCGGTGGTCATGTATAGTCATAAAAAGCAATAAGAAAAAATAAGTTTAATGAATTGTGAAAAAAAATTATGAGCAATAAATAATACAGGTATTAACATGTCTATGTGTCATGGTTATTAGCCATTAAATAAAATGATTCGTCATTTTTTTATATTAACTTACACATAAAATATACTTATTTAATTTTTATTTTTACTTTATGAGTAAAATCTCAAATTGTAATATTTAATTAAATGAAGATAATATAAGCAAAACTCAATCGAAAATCTGGACGCAGAAAAATCAGAAAAAGATATTTGCCCCTCTGGGACTCGAACCCAGGACCTTTCGCTTTCCGGACGAACGCGCCAACCACTGCGCCAAGGTGTTCGACATCTTTTTTATTTTGTTGAAATAATAAAATTTCTATTATTAGGTATATTTATTTTTACGCGGTACCGTTGTTTCACCTAACGAGGGAATTTGCAACCTCAACCAAACAGCCGTAATGTTTTATCATAAAGTCCATCCCAAACCATATTGTAGCGAATCTAATTATTTTAGCGTATAAGTGTTGAAATATAGAAGGCTCTCCCTTTCTAACATCGCTTGTCCCTTACACCCAACACCGCTGGGGTAGCGGACCGATATAAAAGACAAGCAAAACCCTAAAATGTGAAGTCTGCCTTCCGAGGTTAGCTCGCGCGGCTTCAGGTCTCCGTAGAGAGAAAAGGTCCTCGTACAGCCTTTGTCATATAAGGTGACGAGTGGTTAGGGAACAATTGGTTTCCTTTGGGCTACTTAGTGTAGAAATACCCATAAAGTTAATGGTGTAGTTTGTATTGTCAAACTACTGTGTATTAATATTATTGATCGGTATACACGTAAATGTGACCATAACGTAACAATGGCGCCCAACTCGAGGCTAATCAATTCGTGAGTGTTATAAGTTACGTAGAATCTGTGAAAACCAGTGAAAGTAAAATCACGAAAGTTAAAGTGAAAACTTCGAGATATAGTATTGTTTAGGGGGAGAAAAGCTCTCACTATAAAAGTGTTTTGTTGTGTAGGTACAGTTTACAACGAACGCAAAGTGGCGTCTACGAAACAGGATTCAGGAGACATTGTCAACCCTCGCCGTAGCCCAAGGTTTAAAACAACAAACATGTCGCTTACCGCAGAACAGCTGGAGCAGATATTGGCGAAATTTTCCACTCCCCAAGCAACAATGGACGATCGGAAAAATTTTCGATATTGTACGTCGCGGTTTAATGGTTCGCGGAATCCACAGAAAGTGGAAAAATTTATAAGAACCGCGACGATATTCAAACAATATGAGGGGATATCGGATGCCCGAGCATTGGAAGGTCTCCCCTTACTTTTAGAAGATACAGGCAGTATCTGGTGGGAAGGAGTCAAAGATGAAGCCTCATCATGGGATGTTGCTATGACGATGATCAGAGATGCCTTTGCGCCCAAAAGGGAAGCTTATCGCGTACTGCACGAAATCTTAACAGAAAAACAAGACGAGCAAATGCCAACGGACTTGTTCATAGCGATAAAAAGGGCTTTGTTGGCTGAGTTGTTACCTGTAGAAATATACCATCATCCGATCGTGCAGCTCGACCTGGTGTATGGTGGTCTCAGACCAATGCTAAGGGAAAAAATATCTCGGGACTCAATTAAATCATTCGATGAACTGCTATGTAAGGCGAGACAAATTGAGGAGAGCGCTGCGGAAAAGGCTCAATATTTTAAATTGGCAAAAGCCAAAGAGAACTTTGCCAGACCACGATCGGGACCTAGGAGTAATGAATTTTGCGAACATTGCAAAAAGAACGGTCACACTCAAGACCAATGTTATAGCAAAAGGCGAGAACACTCGACCCGTCGAAATGTCAGGGATTACGGAAATAACAGAGAGCGCGCTAGAATTGCGTGTTACGGGTGCAATCGCCCTAACGTAATTAGATCAAAATGTCCCACCTGCAATCCTCACAAGGACGAGCATAAAAAAGTAACACTATCATCTTTGGGTACAGAGCCACTAGTCATAAGCCGTCCGAAAGTAAACATAACGGTGGAAAATGTATTGGAAACCGCAATTTTGGACACGGGCGCTCGGGTGAGCGTTGCCAGTAAACAACTTTACAAAATCCTGTTGAAACGCGGCCATAAATTTAGGCAGGTACGCAGCCGAGTCGTTTTAGCCGACGGCGTACCGCGAGTGCAAGAAATCCTTTGCGTAACGATACCGGTGAAATTACAAACCAGGATCATAAATACTTCGTTTGTCGTGCTGCCCGACGCGAACGAAATTCTCTTGGGGGTTGATTTTATGCATGCTGCATCCCTGGTTTTAGACATTGCTAATCAAACGTGGTACTTCAGGGATGACATGAAATCACCCTACAACTTCTTACCTGAAAAGCCCAAGCGAATGCGCTCGGCGGACATAAAATTCGCAGATTATCCAGAATCCGAAACCGCCGAGATAGACGTCGAAAGTTATGAGAGAGGTTACGGACCTCCCACCCGGATTGGGGCCATGGGCCCATTAACCGAAGATTCCGAGAAAACGATGAACTTCGAAGACTTCGCTACCTCCCAGATGGAATACTCTGCCGAACAATTGGATTTATTATACGAAACGAAGAAGGTCTGTCACCCGACACCTCAAAGACCATTATATACGAATTCCGAAGTCAATATATCGTCCATTCAGCAAATGCAAGATGTAACCAAAAATCACACTGACATCGGAGATATGGCATCAAAAATAATAACACGTAAAAGTGACAGACTAAGTACTAGACCCATTAAACCTGTGGGGTCGATTCCACAAAAAAAGGATGGTGCCCGAAAGTTACGAGACCATGAATCACGAGCCGCCGAGGTAATACGACCTACCAAATTGTACAGACCAACAATTATTTTCGACAGAAACAAAGAAACAGGAACAGCCAAGATGAACACTCGTAAATCGTTGCCACCGGACCATTTTTCGAGAAGGACGACTTCAATCACTGCAACAAGAGTCAACTGGCCACGTGTGGCATACGCCGCAGATTTTTACCCAATCTTCAAGAGTCAAAGCGAACAACAAGAAAGCCATAAATCTAAATAGCTTCATAAAAGTAATAATGACCTACCCATCATTACTTGCAACACGAGACGGACCACAGTAGAAGACAACAGGGACCTATCATAAATCACCGGAAGTTGGACCCTATTATTCAAGACGGCAGACCTCCACAATGGCAACTGATGGGGACCCCACGTGCAGAATAGCGCGACCAGCGGCTGACATGCCGCACACTGAAAAAACCTATGATAGTTCTTATGTGTAAAGACTGAAAAAAAAAAAAAAAAAATCTATTATTATAATTGTTATGTGTAAAGACTAAAAATCAACTTCTTCTATTATAATTTTTATGTGTAATTAGGTAAAGAAAATAATTTTGTTTATGGAAATGAAACTTATCGAGGCGATTTAAGTTCCATTTAGGGGGAGTCTGTAGCGAATCTAATTATTTTAGCGTATAAGTGTTGAAATATAGAAGGCTCTCCCTTTCTAACATCGCTTGTCCCTTACACCCAACACCGCTGGGGTAGCGGACCGATATAAAAGACAAGCAAAACCCTAAAATGAAGTCTGCCTTCCGAGGTTAGCTCGCGCGGCTTCAGGTCTCCGTAGAGAGAAAAGGTCCTCGTACAGCCTTTGTCATAAGGTGACGAGTGGTTAGGGAACAATTGGTTTCCTTTGGGCTACTTAGTGTAGAAATACCCATAAAGTTATTGTGGTAGTTTTTATTGATAAACTACTGTGTGTTACGATTATTGAACTGTATACTTGCAAATTGATTATACCCAAATAAAGACAAATTGTGTTTACGGAATAAAAGTGCGGATTTTATTTATTAAATTGACCATACCGTTACAATATTGATTTTTTTACATTGAATTACATGAATAATTATGATATTGCTGGACTTCAAACCTTTTCTCTTCTACAAATAGCATTTATGTCAAATTACTTTATTAATGAATGAAGCTTTTAGAATTGAAAGAAGTCGTATATGCGATCCATAGACTCAAATAATTCAACTAAATTTTATCAATTTATATAATATTAGATTAGTATTTCAATTAAACATTGCCAATTTTTTTTTAAATATTTTTACGTAATTGCTTGGCGTTTGACATTTCGTAGTGTCACTTCACAGAACCTTCGGTGTTGCCAGCGTATTTTGATTTCTGATTTATTCCCTGTCAATATCGGTTCGGCTGTCAACGGTGAAACCGTGCTCGGGAATAGATGTAAGATCATCGGAAATTACGCCTATCGATCCGATATCGTAAAGTTATCGTACTAGAGTTTCAGATTTTTTTTCAGTTTTAGATTTCAGAATTCAAAGCATTTATGTTACCCGTAATGACGTAAGATATTATGTGACTAAATATTTGATTTCTCGCGGTAGGGAGGCGTGTTGCTTAATTTGACGTGGGAAGGTCAAAACATTTTGACAATAAATCGATCATTTTTTTGTGTGCCTTGCTTACTAAATGTATTAACCGGTGTATTACTAAACCGGTATTGATTGAACAGGCGTAAAGCTAAACAGTTGCATAAAATAAAACAACCGGAAAACTGTTTTATAAAGCTTGAAAGTGTAACGTTAAATTTAAATGCTTTTGTTTAGAATTCGAATTCAAGTATAATTATAATCGGAACAATCGTCGAAATACTATTATATCGAAAGGAGAAAAGATAAATATTCTTTGTTGAACATCGTTCATACGAATTGCGAATGATTGTGTATTTTATCCATGAAGAATACCAACATTAAAAATCCATACATAATCACTCTCATTTGCTCTCCATGTTATGTTAGGTAAGTTATAATCACCAATAATAACAATTATGAAGTGAGTACATTGATGAAATTGTTTCGATGTCTTCACAATAGTTGTCAGAGAATGATGGTAGATGCCTATCTACCAAATATAATTCGTTTCAAATATAATTTTCTCGAGGGGAGTCGTTATTTGTTCAATATTTTTGTGTCCCTTGGTTAATTTTCTTGATGATAACTTCTGTTTTGTTGCAATTAAAACTCCTTCGCCTCTTGACTTGGAACTTGATCTGACATTTCTGTCGCAACTTAATATTTTGTAATTAATAAGAACGAGTTTAGACAATTTAGTTTCAGAGGTTAGCCAGGTTTTCGTAAGTATAACGAAGTCATGATGATGAAAAGGTTGAAAGTTGGAATGCTTGTAGATCATCGAGTTTTGATCGTAACGACGGTTGTTTTAGTATTACATTTTTAAAGATCTGGTTTGATTTTTCGGTAGAATTGCTTTGATATTTTTATAACTTCTTAGCTTTTTGGCTGACTTAAGACAATTCTGGGGGTGGAATGTGTGTACTTTTTGGTGACGTCTTTACTTTTTTCTTTCCGTTTCCCCAGTTGAACCCTGCGAACGTTTAGAATTTCTTTTGTGACCGAGTTGAGTTGGGGCAAATTATGGCCATGTTCTCAAGAATACCTCGTTTACTCAAAATATTTCTTGATTGTATTAAATTTTTTAATTCAATTTTTATTGGTCTAGGTTTGTTATTTGATAATTTTCCAATTCTATTAAATTTTTATATGTCTTCATTGCTGATAGGTTGATTTCACTAGTGACGGTCATCCAAGATCCTGTCGGCTTCTGTCTTGACTTGTTGTTCACTCCTTTGCGTAATCGCCATACAAACACTAAAATTACTTTGAGATAAAATTACTCTAATATCCGTATGCACGTAATTCACCTTCTAAGCTAGCAGTATTAGATCCTACTCCTGTAGAGATGCTACTTATGGCGCTTAAAAATTCGCATGCAATTGAGGAAATTTTAGAAATTCGATCCTTATTAAATTTGTTTGCCGGACCATGTTTGTTAAGCAATATAAGCAGGTACGTATTTACACCCGGACTCGTAGTAATCTGTTGACTTAGCCATCGTGGTGTGTGGCCACTAAGCTGAACAAAACAGTGAATTGACCAGAATTAACTTGTTTCTATTAGCAATGTCAAAGGTCACTTTCTTACTGGAACTGATACAGGCGACGATACACGATACCAGTACGGACGCATTTATCACCAAACACTCAATCAGTGTCTCAAGCTATAGGTAATATAGGTATGTGCGAATAAATAATAATGTGCAAACTGCCTACTACCTATACACTTACCCAGCTCACCAAAACCACCTTGCTTGTATACTGTGTCTTATCTGTTGCCTACGGTTTGTCAGCACTCGACAGGGACGGACGGCCCAGACAATTGATCTCTACAAGAATAAATAATTATAGGAGCGGGATACTATTAACAGTCGATATAAATACCATATTCATATGCAGGTATCGTACAAACACGGCCAGTGATTAATATACACGGGATTTTGCATCTGCAATATCTTCATATTTGCATAATGTGGGTACATACTGCGTAGTTGTGAATTTTTAGTACCTACCTAATTATGGCATATTTTTTACCTTAACTACGTACAGAGGTCCAGAAAAACATTATTTTCTGTCCGTGACCCCTGTCATCTTTGGGGAATGCTGTGTGGTGGATCGTTTTAATGAAAGGAAGGTCTCAGATGGAAAAGTAGTGAGTATTAATTTGGGGTCAGTGTATCAAGGAGTGACGGACGTGTTAATCCATTCCTCCCACAGCAGTGCAAGGCTACTGGTTGAGAGAGCCCAGCTGGAGAGGTGTAAAACGCATCCGCCGCCAAGGTCTGAACAAACCTCACCCCGCGAGCCCGGGTTACCATGTCAGAGGTGTTGGTTATCTAATTAATGGTGCACCTCCTCCTCAGTGTCATTTTCCATCATTTACAATCCTGATAGATAATTGATAAGTGCAAGCGCTACAGCAATTTCCCGTAATACCCTGCGAGCGAAGCCGCGGGGAAAAGCTAGTATTATTTAAATCGAAATATACATTACTTATACTTGAGTGTTTTTAAGACAGATAATTACTCATATATACTTAGGTATATACTCAGGCTTGTCAATAAATTAAAATATTATTTTACTTTTTTAAATCAAACACAATTTGCACAAACGATGATATGTAATATTTTTATCTGTGCAAACATCTCCACCTGAAATACAATTTAATCTCGAATACAAAATAGCAAATCAAGATAAAGGTGGTCATATTTGTTTTGCACCTTGATTTTCCGCGTGGTTAGATCAATTCTTTTTCATCAATTTTCCAAATTTTACCCGCTTTGCTGCGTGGTTAGATTAGGTTGGATCAATTCTACTTCATCTATGTTTCGGACTTACCCGCTTACTGCGTGGTTAAATTAGGTTAGATCAATTCTACTTCATCAATGTTCCAGTCTTACCCGCTTTGCTGCGTGTTTGAGTTAGTTTAGGTCAATTCTACTTCATCAAAATTCCAGGCTTACACTCTTTGCTGCTTGATTAAATTAAATTATGTCAATTCTGTTTCATTAATGTTCCAGGTTTACACTCTTTGCTGCGCGGTTGCCACTCAAGCTTTCCGCGCCGGACCTGCGTAAGTTTTGTTTTCCACACTACCAAATTCAATTCCTACGCAGTCCAGCCTAACCGAGACGGAATAAATAATTCTTTCCAAGGTTAACATGGTGCCATCGCTCTGCACTCCACTCCACTCCACAGTTCCGCATGACTCCCGCTAAACGGGCTGAACACACTCTCGCGGATTTAATTCCAAGGGGAAATGAGTATACACGATGCGGGCGCGCGATATTATTATTTTACAGGGAAGGAACTTTGGATCAGTTACCCGTAGTATAAAACATCAGAAATAACTAATAACATACAACAGTGTACATTAAAGTTGGATCGATATTCCCAGTGACACTAGACTTACTACTTGCTACAGACAATCTTACCATCCCAACCATCCATGGTCCTAACCTTCTTCCACTTCTTTTTGCAGTTGTATTTTGATTAATTATTTTATTTACCTACCAGAATAACTCTTCAAACTCAGAGGAATGTTTAGGAAAACGAAGGGAGAGCAGACATCTCTTGGAAAACATACTTTTCGGTTTCAAAAGTAATCATCTGAGACAATCCTTGTATTTCCGTCTGAGACATCCTTGTGAGTCACATTCAAATGTACCCATCTGAGAGAAACCAAGGAATAATTGCTTGGGAGGAGCAAAAAACTCAGCTATCGATCATATATAAATCGCGCAGAAAACCATCTTAAAGGTAATACAAAAACATAGACTGACTGATATATGACCAAATATTCAACAGTTTTGACGTACTAGATATACGCCAATTACACGTTAAAACACTACTAATAATAAATTTCAACAAGCACAAAATAACACGAACAGACCAGTTAGACAAAAGTACAAAAAGCGTATAAAAATTCCGACTGTAAACACAAGCTTTGGCAAAGACCATAAATACCATGCTATAAAAGCATTCAACAGTCTTTCACTCGAAACAAAAATTGAATACATGAATACAATAATAAATTCAGATACAAAATTTAAAAAATGGATTAAAGAACAAAAATAACATTATTACCAAAAATTTATATGATATAATAAAACATATACGAGTACCGTAACACACGAAACCATTATAAAACACACATCATTCACAAACACACAACTCATAATATTGCCGATTTTCATTACCAACTTTATATATTTTATCAAAATGTATTATGTGCTTCATCTTATTAATTTTTTATATTATTGAATACGGGTAAGCCACCCAGTGAGGCAAAAATTATTAAATTTTACTATTAAATATAAAATAATGTATCAAAACAAAAACAAAAAACTTAATTGCAGATTCGAAAGTAATCATCTGAGGGAATCCCAGTGTTTCACATTAAAAAGTAAACAAAAGAGAAAAATCTTACTTGGTGTATTCAAAAGAGGGAATCCTTACTTTCCACATTCAAATGCAAATATCCGCGGGAAACTGAAAAAATCTTCATTTTTATTATTTTTTTTTTCTTTTTGCATGAATACCGCACAAGAGTCCCAACTGCTTCCGTCTGGAGCCAGTGAGACTATGGCATCCCCAATTGGGGTATGTTGTGAGGCTGATGGTAGAGGGGAGGGGAAGGAGTTGAGGAAGAAGAAGATGGTAAGTACCTGGCTATTCAGATCTGGTCACCAAACACGGCTAAAGCCATTTCAAGCAACGTTTCAATCCTGAACGGTGGTCTTACACCAGGGCGATACTGAGAGTATCTTCCACTCTGGAACGTGCCGCAAATATACTATATATTATTTTAAATGAATAAATTGTGAAATAACACAAATTAATATTTATACAAAATAAACAAAAAACTCATACATACAAACACAGAATTCATTAAAACATCCCAAGTACACAAACACTTTACGCGACAACACGATAACATACATTTAAACACCATCCACACTAACTATGGTAAACAATCCATTGGTTACGAGGGGGGCAACTTATATAATTGCCTACCAAACGACATTAAAAAAAAAAGGTAGGTAAATTTAAAAAAAAATTGTTAATGTATATTCTTGATAAACAGAGTAATGAAATGGAGTAGCGATGTATTATGGTGTTTAGTTTGATTTAATGTATTTAATTATTTCTGGTTAATATGAGTGAAAATGTAATTTTATTTTTTACTAGAATAAAAACAAAAAAAAAACAACAAAAAAATCAAATAAAATTTATTTGCCACGCCGGGATTCGCTCCCGCGACCTTCGGAATGCTAGTCAAGCGCCTTACCGCTGGACTACGCCGGCCGTCAAATTTATTAATATATATTATACTAATCAATATTTATTAAAAATAATTGTGATTAGTATAATATATAATTATTAATTAATATAAAGATATAATGCATAGAGTTGTTGATTGGTTTTTAAATTACAATACGCTTAGTTACAATTTGGGAGGCGGGTGTAGGTACCGCTGCCCCGGGAACCATTTATTGGATAACCAATACCTCTGCCTTAGGTCACCCCAAGTGGTTCGCTACGTTTGGTGACTTAGCAGGGGTTTCCGGGTCCATTGGGTGAGGTATGTCCAGGTCTTTGCAGCGGATGCGTCTGCTCACCTGCTGCGTGGCGGGCCGGATCGAGAGAGACTGGTTGAGGGATAGATTCATACGTCCGTCACTCCTGGACACACTGACCTCCAGATTCCTACCCACCCTTCATATCTTTTTCCATCGGAATGTCTTTTTTTTAGTTCCCTCTCCCTAACCATCACCTCGCTGGAAAAGTATTTGAAATTTGGAACAATGATAAGAAAAAAAGTGAATGTTCGAGTGCCTTTGTTTTGAAAACAGAAGGAATGGGACTACCTTGGAAGCAAGGTGTTGGTGTTTTTTGTGTATGTAATCTCGTTTTTAAGTAAAAAGAATGAATTTGACTATTTTGGAAGTACATAATATCGTTTTGTATTATTTCATTTTGTTGTGGCGATAATTGCCTCCAGGTATTGCGGTGGTTGTAACGTGTACTCCTTCGCAGAGACACAGCGATAGTTATTGGTCACTCCTTTTTCCTCGCATACCTTGTTTTTTCCTACATATCCTACTTTCACCCAATTCCAACAAACAATATTTCGTCTCGTTTCGTTTTTGGTATTTACGGTTCATTTCAAGTGCATCTAAAGCTGTAATTCGTAAGCAGTTTTGGATGCAAGAGTTGTTATAATTATTGTCATTTCTAATAAAGAACTGTGGGCTGCACTAACAAAAACAAAAAAATATGACGCATGCAAGGGAGGGTTATCTGGTGGTTGACGTCATAATTAAACTACATAATATAATAATATCATTTCTAATGTCAAATAAATTACTTGATATAATAATATAAATAACAAAGCTTTGTTTACTTGACTTGGATGTATGACGTAGATTATGTATCTTATAATCGTATAGGGGCATCCATTAATTACGTGAGCTGTTTTTTTTCAATTTAGACTCCTCTCCCCCTCCCCCCCCCCCTACTCACGTGAGATTTACACTACATACAATACAAGTTTCAGGTATATCAGGTATTTCAGGGACACTTCAAAAGAAGTGAATTTTACTGGACCCCTCCCCTGCATTTTGAGCTCACGTAATTAATGTCATTAAAATTTTATATTACTGATGTTGAAAGAATAATATTAATTAAATACACGTTAAAAGAAAATCTCTCTAAAATTAATAATATTGCCTCAACCGGGATTTAAAACCATTTTTGCCAGCCAGGTGACTGCTCTCATCTGCTGAGTGCATTAAGGTTTTACACCATCTCTTTTTTCAGCCCGATTCCCGTACCAATGACAATATTTTTCGCTTTACGCGATCGCTATTTTCATCTCTATTTTCATATCTACGATTTCAGTTGGCATCACAGCAAACAACATGGTTCATGTTGCAATCGCAGTTATGAAAATAGAGATGAAAATAGCGATCGCTTAAAGCGAAAAATTTTGGATTTGGGCTCTATACGGGAATCAGCTGAAACGAGATGGTGTAAAACCTACATTAGTCTTGTTGGAGGGTGATCGGACAACTCTGAAACATACAACTTCAACACCTCCTTTGTTAACCCCTTGAATGGCAGGAGACCAGATTTGTTCCAGCTCACATGCGTCTCGTATAAATCGCTGTAACTGCCTTACTATCAGAGTTAGAATTATATTCTAAGCAGTGTTAAATAGGCAAAACATCACGCTTTTTAGTCTAATCTAAAGAATAACGACAAAAAAGTAAAATGTATACTTTTATGAAACCAAAGTTTTGAATCGCAATCTGAAAAAAAAATTGAAACTTTGAGAATTTTTTATGAATTATTCTAATATGAAAAAACAGAAAAATGAGGTAACAGTTACGTTTATAATATATTTGTCTAATAAAATATACGTGTGTTTTTATTTTTTTTCGTTATTAGTAATTTTAGTTAGAAAAAGCGTGAGGTGAGCCATTTTTAAAACTTTTTTATGTTTGCATGCAAAATTTTTATATTTAAAAAATGAAATGTTTATTTTGAGTTATATAATTTCAAAGCGTATTTAATCACCTTTCAAAAACAGTTTTTATTTTTGTGATATGTTCAGAAATATTTTGACCATCTGAAAAATACGCCAAAATTTTGAAGGGTTAAAAGTTATTGAAAGTGATGAATATTTTTTTTTTAATTGGTTAAATGCATAGGTTTCTGAGTTGTGGAACCATTGTGATATCGGGTTGGAGTTGTCATAATCGGTAAATATTGCCTCGATGTTTGTTTGCGACGTGCAGTGAGTTTCGCTTAATCGGGACACATCGGGACCTAAACATTTTGTCCCAAACAAGCGGCTGTCCCAAATAAGCGCCTATCCCAAATAAGCGAAGTTAAATGGGGGTGATTTTTTTTATTTACGTATGTATCGTCACTCTGGTTCAACAAAGTTTATTGAACCAGAGTTACGCAGGACAGACGCCTAACCGAAATAGTATTTTTGATATCCAAATTTCTGTAAAATGACCTCGGGCAGGCGATGTTGTATGCCGATGGACATTTTTGATTATTCCTGATTTACATTATATTGGCCGTTAAACAGCAGCGTTCACCAGTTCACCACCACCAATACAAAGAGCTGGAGCCACGTGTGACCATGCGCTGAACATAAATTGACTGATCCCGAAATAAATACATACACTCGAAAGTGGATTCGGTTTGGGAAAAATACTGCTAGCCACACACGTATCCAGAATACAGATCTTATCTGAAAAGAAGAATAATTCTTACAATATTAATACTTAATTAGACCCGTGGTGGAAGATACATCAGCATCACCCTTGTGAAATGTTGAATTCTTACAATATTAATACTTAATTAGACCCGTGGTGGAAGATACATCAGCATCACCCTTGTAAAATGTTGAAACGATGTTTAAAATGGTTTTAGCCATTTAAAAAAATCAATTCATATTATAACCAATATATATTATAAAAGAGAGTGTGCTTGCCGCTAAAACTCAGAAATGAGTCCCGGTATGATCAGGGAAGTTGTATGGTGTGGTAGCCCTCTATCCCCTTCTATCCATGAAGAAAGTTCCCGTATTTACCTGAAGGGCGTGCTTTTGAAGATATAAGGGCTGGAAGTTTCGCCCTCTAGAAATTTTTAAAACGGTCCAGAACATTCGAGAGCATTCCACAATATTCCAGAACATCAAGGAACGTTTTGAAATGTTGTGGACCGTTCGGGAACATCCCGGAACATTCCAGATCATTCCAGAACACTCTCGAATGTTTTGGAATGTTCTGGAACATTGTGGAACATTCGAAGTTATTTTGTATGGGTGGGACTACCCATTGGTAGGATATATAAAGCAAGATCCGTCGTGGGTTCGAACGTCAGTTCAATCTCATATCCACTTACTGAGCGATGCCGGGTACCCCAGCTAGTGTATCTATCCATCTATCCATATACGTCCATGGGGCGTATTTTGAACAAGTAATATTTTGAAAGGACAAAACGCACCCATAGTGTACTAACGCTGAATGGTTTCAAAAGTACTTTCTACTATTTCATTCAAATCAATTATTCATGTAATTCATGCCTTTTTAATATTACTATAGATAGATACTTATATCGCTTTGACTGCAACATGTGAATCCTAGAGGCATTAAAATTTATTTTAAAATTAACTAAAAAAATTAAACAATAGTTTTATTTACTTTAACCCTAGAAAGATAATCTTATTTTACATACGTTAAAGATAATAATACGTCTTAAAGACGTATTGAAGTTTAAAAGTGTATATTTGACAATACAGTTTAATAACATACTTACATTTTAATCATCAGCTTAGGGTTTTTTACTTTAAATAAAACCAAAAAAAGTATAAAAAATACATTGTAATTAAAAAAATAACAAAAATCTGTAAAACTCTTACAAATCAACTACGAAATATTAAGTCTTTTTTTAAATGAAAAATATGTTTCATTTTATGTCTAAATCGTTTTTTTTATTCGCTATGAAAGTTTAAATTCTAATCAGTCGTCTATTTAAAAATATTTTTTTTTGTTCGCTAAACCACATTTATAAGAACAAGTCCGAAAGTTACACAAAAGATAATCATACGTCTTTCGGACGTATGGTATACGTTTTTCTCCGTAATTATTGTACTTACCGTGGTGGCAGAACCGCCCGCGCAAGCTTTGCTCGGCAACTTAGCTAACTGAGACAGACAGCGGCTATGTATAAAAAAACACAGCAATTCTTACGTATGGATTACGTCGCAAAGACGTAGATTATCTTTCTAGGGTTAAAAAGTTCCCGATAACGCGCGTGTGGATGATTGTACACGATTAGTCCGAAATCTGGTGAAATATATTTTACGAATGACCTCTAGGCGTATGTTATTTGAAAATATATACATTTAGTGCTGCGTAAAAACATGGTAAACTTTCCAGCACTGCGACGCGTAACTCAGATTTAAATGTATATCGATTAGTACGCACCTCTGCGTTCTCACGCTGATGCTTTAAAAATAGGCGCCCATGGGGACTTTTATATTTAAAAATATAATTGAATTACAATAAAAAAACGATGTAGTTCCACGCAGTAATTACCTACTTATGTTCAAATAAAAAAGAAACAGCAGAACCTATATTAGGGGTAGCTTAACTATATTTTAATTTTTTTGTCGAAATCCTTAAATCCGGAATCCCGGAACTAAAATGAGTTCCTCAAACCCAACGTTTCCCAAACTTTCTTTTAATTAAAATATAATTTAATTTTCACTTACCCTCTAAAATGTATATTGTCTCTAAAGCTAGCCAATCGGTAAAATAATTCAGATTTGAATGTTGAATCAGTTTTTTTGCACTGTCTCGAAAAATCATGTCATTTATTAATCAGGATTTTTTTGAGATCCGGAAAGAATGTCTTGGATCAAGAAAGCTTAGTGAAAAAGATTAAGAAAGGGTTCCTTAGATTGTTAGGATACGTGGAACGATTGAACAGGAAAAATAGTGTAAGATGATTTTATATTACCTAATCGAAAGTAAATTGTAGTAGAAGTTGGTATAAAGACATGGCATGACTAAATAAATTAAGTACTTCAGTCGGGTCATATCAAAGGTCAGATTTTATGTACATTAGAAAATGCGTGAATGTGAATGTTCCAATACAGAGTTATGTGGCGATCTATCCTGTATGATTTCGTGACAGTTGATTTCCCGACATTTAAATCCCCGGCATACTTACACTCAGCATGCAATCGGTTTAGGGAAAATACGATATACCTACTTTCACAAAATATAACTAAGTGACCCTGGAGGGATATGTAGAGAGGATGTGCCGCCGAATAACAAAAGTATAAACATATGTTACCGTGGGATTTAATGACATCAATGTTGAATTATTGAAATGGTAATTATTACGAGCAATGTGGACTCAATATGGCAAATTAAAATGAAAATAAGGTATTCGAAGTACATTGTGAATAAAAAAGGACATCCTTATTTTAAGACTGTCTGGCTTAAAGGGCTTGCTTAGGTAAATAGGTCGATGGTGATACCGCGATAAGTAGTGGGACTGGAGCGTAGCTTGTCGAAAACCCTTCGTTTTGAAGAAAGAATCTAACATCGTGAGAACGGCATATCTACGGATCGTTGGCTACCAGCCGAAAGGGCCTTCCAGGAGCAGGACAGCTTGATGATTTCAGATGCCAATCACTTCCAAGATCCATGATTACAATCACAGCGATTTTTAGTTGACTCGTCGTATTTAAGCCCAGAGGATCGCCCAATGCTCTGGGCTGCCGCACAAATAATGAATGAGCTTCCTTTTCAAATCTGCTGAATGCTGCCTGCAGAATTGACGACAGTTCCATTCCAAAATATGCAGGGCCCCCAATCTGACCAATGCCCAACTGTCAACGAGCAAGCAGGCTGGAGGTGCCGTATTCACATCCACCGAGACGATAAATGTAATGTGTATAAAAGGATGCACACACCTTGTTACAAATACTTTTTATGTAACACATATTTTCATTCAAAATCACCAAGGAAAACTACTTTATTTTATACCGTACATAATACCAGCGTATATGTACAAAAAATTGACACTAATGAATTCGTTTGATATCCATATCAACTTATTATTAAAGATATTTTGAAGTCAATTTTAGGTTTGAAATTGGTAAATAATGCATAAAAAAATATAATTTCGGGGGGCAACTGTCGGGGGTTCAACTGTCGGATCACTGTCCCATATTATTGTATATAATATTACATTAATTTAAAATAATGTTTGGTCGGCATTTTACCTTCATGGTACGGTGCCAGATCACAGCCCACCATTCGGGAAACGCTGCCTTAACCTAATATACTCAATAAAAACTCTTAGAAAATGATCAAATGAAAAATTGATGCGTTAGACAGTTTTCTTTTTACAAAACGCGTACGTGGTTTATGCCAGTAACATTAAAAATTCGGTGCATCGAAATTTATGAAACACAAAAATAGTTCTACGAACGCCGTGGGACACAAATAGATAAACGAAATGGCCCGCATTAGCTGTTCCCATGCGCCTTAGTGTAAATACATGTTCTTCCTTTAATTTTCCGTCCGAATTCGTCTTAGTCTTCAATCTGTTCCTAAGGAGAACATGAACACGTGGCTTCTTCTCCATGTGCTGACCGTTGCTTCCCGCTAGCCTATATTTAGTTTCTTCGGACAAGTGGAGAGTGGAGATTTCCTTCTTCCTTGGTTTCTTTTTATATTATTTGATTACGCTGATGTTTTGGATAGTCTCAATCACTCTCTACGGCATCCCCTGATGGGGTATTTTGTTAGACTGATGGTAGTAGGAAGGGAAAGAAGAGGATGTATCTGTAAATACGACTAAAGCCATCCGAAGCAATGTTTCAATTCTGAATGGTGATCTTACACCAGGGCGATACTGGGAGTATCTTCCACTCTGGGACGTGCCGCATATATATACTACGTTTTATTTGAATTGAATAGATTGTGAAATAACACAAATTGACCAAATAAAATTTATTTGCATTCGCCGGGTTTTGAACTTGCGAATTTCGGATTGCTAGTCAAGAGCCTTACCCTTCGGCCACGGAGGCCGTCGAGGTCATCTACTTACTATTAGAAAATATCATTTAAGGTTGTGGAATTAAACACCATTCCCCAAAAGATGCAAGAAATAAGAAGAATATTCAAGAATAACCAAGAAGAGCCAAGAAGAGCCAAGAAGTGGCAAGAAGTGGCAAGATGACGCAAAAAGAGCCAAGGCCAGCCAAGAAGAGTTAAGAAGAGCCTAGAAGAAGCGAGAAAACACTGCTCCCTGATGAACAGGTCCCACCGGGACAGGAGTGCTCCTGGCGCGGTGGTACAATATAAGAAGGAACTTATACTTGCATATGCGAGCGTATTGCTCTTACCTGACGATCTCTTCACTAAGAGCCGCTTTATAATTATTGAATCTTTCTGCGACTTCCCATTGGCTCTATAATATGTGTATAAAATGTGTGTGCGTGTGGGTACGTACATGTATGCATATATATGTGTAGAGTGTGCAAACGTATGCATATGCACATATAAGTGTGTACATATACATGTAAATGTGTATGTGATTTTGATCCTCCTTGTTTTATGTATCTACTTGTAATTTAATTTATTATTACATATTACAGCTTAGTGTCTCATACTAAGAATGTTGAGATGAATGTTGTGCTCCCCTATAATTGGAATCATCGCTATAACCATATTGAAAATGTAAATTAATGTAATAATTATAGAGGGATGTTTTCTGTTGGCGAGCCAATAAATAAAATAGAATATACTGTAAATATCATTCCGTCTGGGTTTTTCGCTCCGTTTTTAATAAATGATAGATATGTGTGAAGAACCTTGTATTTACATAAGATTAAACGGTCAAGCAAA
Source organism: Glyphotaelius pellucidus (assembly GCA_936435175.1). Taxonomy (NCBI): domain Eukaryota; kingdom Metazoa; phylum Arthropoda; class Insecta; order Trichoptera; family Limnephilidae; genus Glyphotaelius; species Glyphotaelius pellucidus. The sequence goes on along the minus strand of OW386537.1, from coordinate 5,469,046 downwards.
ATTAGCATTGTAGACAGCCAACATCTGGCCATCATCGTCTGCAGTGCTAATGCCTGCAGGCAGCGCATTATGCACCGCAGTAAAGGCAGTACAGGAGACAGGAGACACTAAAGACTATTGACACGGCCGCGGCACTACGGTGACTACAGGCACAGGTAATAGAAAAGTTATTAATGGCAGACTTTTGTACAATAACTGCCATAAAGCAGTGACATCCCTACTTTTGTCCAACAACCATTTTTTAAACTCATGATGAAAGAAAAAGGGGCCTTTTTGGTCCGGAGCTCTGTATGCCACTGTATCAAAAGTCAAAAGTGACATCCCCATCCATGGCGGTCGTTTAGCTTAAAAATGTGCATTAAACAAGACGAAAAATTTAAATGAAAATTTAAAGAATACAGTTTATTTAAATAATTTGCAACCAAACTGTCACTTCACTATTTACCTCGTAAATTGAAAATTATAAAAAAATATATTATAATAATTACTTAAGAATAACCGAAAAAATCTGACATTTTGGATTCTGTTTGCAGAATTTAAACGTTGATTTCTCGAATTTGTATTTATTTACATACGGCATACCATAGGCATTAATATTATTAAATAACATTACTTTCAGTGTAGTTTTATTAAACTCACGTGGCAAAACTCAATTAAAAAATAATGTTTCGGAAATGACCTACATTTATCCGTTAACAAAACTAAAATAACAACATGACATTTTTTAAAGGATTGAAAATGAGGAAAATGAACACAAATAACATAATTATGTTAAACTATATATGTACTAATGTAATAGTCAATTGGTCATTAGAATAGAAAACAATCAAAAACATTATACGAACCGCGCGTTAAATATCACTTTTTTTACTCCACAGTCCACACAGGAGGCCCTGAGGAAAATAATCTCCCTCAGGGCCTATGACATATTTAGGGATGCCGTGTTGAGGGATTTTTTAAGGAAAAGAAATGGAGGAGAATTCTGGGAAGGAAAAGGGTTTAAGGGGTGGGTAGGAATCTGGGGTTCAGTGTGTCCTGGTCATCCGCCTCCAAGACCTAGACAAACCTCACCTCACCTGTCAAAACTTAAGTAATTTTTGGGCACACGAAAAAAACATGGCGGATCCGCGTATGCGCCTATGTACCGAAGTTCAATGTTGCCAACGTAATAATGATTTTTTTTATTAGCTCCGTAAAATAAAATGTAGAGTCTTTATTCAATGTATAACAAAAACATTTAACGGTCGTGAAGTGTTTTTTTTGTAAGACTATTTGCAGAGGTTCATGAGTACATTCCCAGATAGTCACCACATTGACAAGATCAAGAAATTTTCTTTAAAGATAAACATTATGATAAATATAACACATTTAACGTAATAATAATGTACGGGTATTCTCACAACTGGCTAAATACCTACTTATTATTCTGTGTGATGACATCAGAGGTCGGGGCTATTTGCCCGTAAGTAGGTTCTTACAATAATAATATATCTTATTACGATGTCTAAACTGCATTTTCATTATACACGATGTACTGAAAATCGTGGTACAAGCGAGAAGCTGGTGAATCTATCACTTAGGAGTCGATTTTGCGATATTATACCTTTTGTGATCTGAAGTTTCGTTTTGGGGTAATTTAATGTGAACGTCTATGGTTAATAACATATCAGCTTGTAATGTCTTTTAAAATGCGTCGAAGCATAGACCCGGCGCCAAAAGTTCTGATCTGACCCTTTTAGTTGGGGAAAAAAAACGAAATGCTCAAATCGAAAGAAAAAAAACAAAGTTTGCAATTCACACGCGGAAACTAATATTAGGTACATAGGTCATTAATATAGATCGGGAACAATAAGGGACCGATAAATGTTCCTTTTGGTACCCCGTGTCTCACTGATGCTGGTTGACTAATATTTACACCAATTTTGGTGGAATGTCTGCGATCAAGTAAATAATTTGTTAAGAGTGACAAACGATCATTTTTAATTCCTATGTTATATTATTTCATTCTCTCGCAGGCTAAATCCTATAGATGTATGTGTTTGTCTCTTTTAAGTATCGTTATTTTTCGTTTCATCGAGTTTCAAATCACAACGGTGCTAAAGAAGTTTTCACTTCAAAAACTTGAAATTGGAACGCGTGAGAGTCCGGTGTTTTATTACTAATATAAAATGTCAAAGGTTTTCTTCAACGACGCGATAAGGCGGATTATCTGATCGGTTCGAACCAGTTGCGACCTTTTTTTAATTGAAATTTAGTTCCTCGCAAATAATAATTTGCTATAAAATGGACAACATTATTGCTGAATATTTGGATAAAAGCGGTATGCACCGGAATTATCGAAGTATTATCGAAAGTTAATAGCTAAGCTACATAATAAATTTCTACAATATTAAAAAACAAACAAACGATTATAAATTCAAATACTTCTTGGTTACCGGGACTCTCCCCGCACAGTATCGCATAATATTTTAACTTTAGTGGTAGAATATGAGTTAAGGGAGAAAAAATCATGTCTCATTCACGACATTATAAAGCGAGTCTCCTCCGAACGTGAACTTGAACATTTGCTTGAACATTATCATAAACATTTTTTGTTTTCCGTCTCCTCCGTTTTTTTTTTTTTTTTACAGTTAATACCGCACAAGAGTCCCAACTGCTCCCGCCTGGAGCCAGTGAGACTATGGCATCCCCAATCGGGGTATGTTGTGAGGCTGAAGGTAGTGGAGAGGGGAAGGAGATAGGGAAGAGGAAGGTTGGGAAGTACCTGGCTATTCAGATCTGGTCACTAAACACGGCTAAAGCCATTTTTAAGCAACGTTTCAATTCTGAATGGTGGTCTTACACCAGGGCGATACTGATAGTATCTTCCACTCTGGAACGTGCCGCAAATATACTATATATTATTTTAAATGAATAAATTGTGAAATAACACAAATTAATCAAATAAAATTTATTTGCGCACGCCGGGTTCGAACCCGCGACCTTCGGATTGTGAGTCGAGAGTCTTGCCTCGGGACCACGGAGGCCGTTGATGGTTGAAACATTGGGGCGAAGTGGGCGTGGCCACACACATTTTGTCTAGTGGTTAGTGGTGAGGACGTGTCTACACTGTCTACGCACTGAAGACTGGACCTTTGACGTTTACGTAAATATCAAGATGTGTTTTGACGGGGAAGATATGCTAGCTGCATCAGGGAGAAAACAAATATTTCGGAGCTATTTTGGCAGATACTTATTTATCAGGAAAGATTTCTGCCTAATATCGATTACTGCATGACCTTAATATGGTCTACGTTAGTAATTACGTAGACGTCAAAAAACGTCAAGTTATGGAAGAGATTCTTACGGTTTAAGCGGTAAGAATGTAGTTGTTAGTTGTAAGAAAACATTTTTAAGAAAACACAGCAGATTTCAAGATAGACCGTACTACCTCGAAATTTTATTAGGTGTTTACTTATCAGGAATTAAGAAAATATTACCAATTTTAATTGGACAAATTCTTCCGTGTCTCTGAAACCGATTTTGAGGAATTGGGTTTCATTATAATACAATTGTGCAAGAAAAATTTCATCAGAAATACGAATTGGCATTATAATAATATTTTAGTTTAGAGTTTTTCCAAATCCTCCTTTATGTAAATAGAAGATAGATAAATATATGGAAGATAGAACAGATTCTCTATTATAGAAGGCACGCTGATTGCATTACTTACAATGCAATGTAAGTATTAATTTACGATCGTCTTAATGTATATAATCTTATTGATTACTAGCTAACTATTTTATATTAGTAGGGATTACGATTGTAATATCAGCTTGATCTTGGAAAATAAACATAAGACGAGTTATTTTTAAGTTATAAAACAAATATAAAATTTGATTAAAATGATTGTAAAGTAGAGCCTTGATAATTCGTCCCCAGGCTAATCCGAACGTCGTTGTAATCCGAACTGCCAAATGAGTCATGAAATGACCCCTCTTTTCTCAAACCCACAAACGCTATGTTTTAAGCCCAAATTCTTATGATCGAAAACATAAACAATGGCTCAAACATTTCGAAAACATTGGTTCAAACCAAAAATATTCAAATATATACAAGAGATATACTGTGGTGTCCGCCCGATTGTCAGCTGGATTACTTCCGAATGGGAGTAGGTTGAATACGGAAAGTAGATGGTTTTTTTAAGGTGTGCAGTAGTATTGGTAAACAATATAGTTTGAATACAGAAAGAATTCGTTCACTTAGTTGATTTTTTAAGGTGCACAGTAGTATTGGTTGATAATATCGGCGACACCAGGAAACACAGCCCCACCCAGTAAAAACTGCGGATAGCACATCTCTTATATTTTAATATAATTCAACAATTTGGTCATAATATGTGACCAAATTCTTGAATATAATTCAACAATTTGGTCACCTGTCTTCAACAATCACATCAATACCATTGAAAGAGTCCAACACAAATTTTTGAGGTGTATTAATTTTAGACTTGGAATTCCCTTAGAATCAATAAATTATGATTTTTTGTTGCACTCATTGAAATTGTTGAAATTAAGTGACAGAAGAAAAATTTTTGATCTGATATTTTTGTATAAAATCGTTAACTATCAGTTGGATAGCCCTGATATATTAAAACTGATTCACTTTCATATACCTACAATAAGATCAAGGTTCCCTAGTTTGTTTTATTGTGACAACTATATGTCGGTATCAGGCTCCAATTCAGTTGTAAATAGATTACACACCACTGGAAATTTTTATGCCAATGTGGCTGATATTTTTAATATTTCCATACTGAAATATAAGGTTGTACTGATCGAATATTTCAGCCAATTATACGTTAACGAGGTCACTACATAATGATTTTTTGATATTATTGTTTATTTTTAATGCCTGTATAATGTACTATGACTGTAATTAAATATACACAAGCTTGTAAATGGCACTTTGTGCCGTAAATTTTAAATAAATAAATAAATATCTTTGGTTCAAACATTCAAAAAGGGTGCGTGACAGAGTTTTCAGTGGCCGATGGAAAACATCCTCCGCCGGGTGAAGTGGGGATTTTTCTGTTTTTTGACAACAACCGCGCGTTGCGATCGGGTTTTTGAGGTTAAGTGCACTGAGCGAGATTAATAATTATGAGTTTAATAAATCGTAAACAAATAATGTCGTAATGGGTTATTGTTTCTATCATGCACTCACCTTATAAAGTCCTTTAAGTCTATTAATTTGTTGTAAATGGCCCAAAAAACCTAACTAAATATTTATGGTAGTAATTGTTGTTTTGAAATTCATAAATGGAACATTTAGGTCGTGTACGAATCGATAATAGCCAGAAATCTTAATTTTATGCCAATTCGTATTTCTGGTGAAATATTTTTTGCACCTGTAGTATAATTAAAACTGGTTCTTCAAAATCGGTTTCAGAGACACGGAAGAAAGTGCCCAATCCAAATCGATGTTCTATTACACTTAGTATTTTATATTATAGTTATTATATACAATTCTATTATAATTATATAGGTAGTACGGTCTAACTTAATACCTGTGTTTTCTCCTTGGTGTAACATCTCTTCCTCTTCAGAACTCATTTTGACATTTTTTGACATCGACGTAATTATTTACGTAGACGTCAAACGTCAAGGGTGCGGGGCATAGACACGTCTTCACCGCAGACCGTTAAACAAAATATGTGTAGCCACGCCTATCGTGCTCCAATTTTTCATTAATGTTTGAGCTAATGTTTCAGTAATGTTTGATGTTTTGTTTGTATTTTCAGTCGAAAGAGACCCGGCTTAAGTAAGAGCTCTTGCGCCATGTCCACGCTACTCTGTGCTGCACATGGTGTTTTAAGTTACAAACATGGTTCTGAGATTTAGAAATTCATGAAATAAAATTTTCTCAAGCAAACGGCTGTCTCATTTAATTTTTCTATGTGTATAATCCAAATGCGTCGCGAGTCCAAGCAGGTGTTGTTTTTCATTAGTTCGGATTATCAAGGCTCTACTGCATTTTTGTTCTTAAAGAATTTTAGAAAACATACGAGTGAATCCAATAATCTTTAAGGTGATGCACTACTAAGCGATGCAAAATCATGTGATGAAATATGAAATCACGATTAAAAATTGGATGGCTTAGAAATATTTTAGATGATTTAATTAAATACTGCGAGTAGAATACATATTTATTTGCCTTTGAAATAATAGCGCATTCTTTTGATTAGCCTTTTTATAAGCCAAGAAAAAAGCAAAGTATTAGGCCTATAAAAACTAATTTAAAGTTCAAAATCTCCCACTTCGAACCCCTTTTCGGTTCTGGTTTTATTGTACAATGTGGAAAATTAAAGAAAAGAATCGTAAAAAAATTAAATATTTATGCCTGAGCTTCGCAAAATAAAATAAAACACGCTTTCGGTGATGTTTTCTCGTTAAGGCGCGATATTCCTGCTCAAAAAGAAGAAGATGGAGTACGAATGTTGGAGAGAGCGCGCTAATATTTAAATCGGTAAAATTGAAGCGAAAATTACGAAAAAGCTTAATAAAACATGACTCGTTTAAAATAGAGCAAAAATCTCGAGGATCGTATCTTAAGTATCATTTAAAGAAACATTGTGAATTTTTCCACAAATATAACTTGTAAAATAATAGAAATAGACTTGTTTTAAATAATTTTCGAAGCATACTTAGCGATTTTTTTCTATAGAGTGAATTTCATATAATTTGCGTTTCGGCATGGAACGTATCTAGATATTATATATATTTTTACATATATTTTTTTATGTAATATTACATATATTTTTTTAAGAGCTTAAAAACTTGAAATGTTTAAGGGAGATGTAAGAAATCGGTTGAAATTCGGATAGCGGCGGCTTAAAAAAAATCTGAAAGGGTAGGTACTGTATTAAATTTATATATTCAGATTTTTGTAAAAAATACAGCAAATGTACGTAGGAATCAATCGCACACGGCCCTGGGGAAGTGACTATTGGCTATTGGGAGCTGAAGGCCGATGGGGGTCAGTTGTGTGGGGCGGTGGTGGAGGCCGCCCTGTCACGTGGTCAGTGAGGGTGACAGGTGGGCACCGGACACCCACCTGACCTGACACCGGGCGCGGGCAAGTGCGTCACCTTAAGAAAACCACCCTCCCCGACACCCGGCAACCTGCCACCCGCTGCGGTTGTCCTTTTAGGGTGGTTTTTTCATCAAAGTTATGCCGTTGTTCCGAGACATTGTTGTTGTCCTTGTAAAGTAAGAAAGGTGTAGGCGATAAAATATCTAGGCCAACGAGTTAACATAAACATAAACTGTTATTTTTATGGTAACTGCTTTTTAATAAATGCATATTATTCATTTAATTGATATTTGGTTTACAATTTTCCAAGGCGATTCGAGGTAAAGTCATAAAGTTCTGTTAAGAAAATTGAAATGAGTTATGTAATGACTTTTTTGGTATCAAACGGTGTTTTTGTCCCTTTATTACAACATAACACTAGCGCAGACCCGTGAAAAATCACGGGGTATTTATTATATTTGTAGGATTTTTGAAACTGAGATTATTAAAAAAATATGTATTTGCCTCAGGATCATTGCCTTTCAAAAGAAGAAATTTACCTTTCGAATGATATTAGCGACGACGGCCGGCGTTGTCTAGCGGTAAGGCTCTTGACTCGCAATCCGAAGGTAGCGGGATCGAATCCCGGTGTGGCAAATAAATTGTATTTGATTAATTTGTGTTATTTTCAAAATTAATTCATTAAAAATAATATATATTATATTTGCAGCACATTCCAAAGTGGAAGATACTCTCAGTATCGCCCTGGTGTAAGACCACCAATCAGAATTGAAACGTTGCTTGAAATGGCTTTAGCCGTGTTTGATGACCAGATCTGAACAGCCAAGTATTTCCCCAGCTTCCTCTTTCCAATCTTCTTCCCCTCCCCGCTACCTTTAGCCTCACAAAATATCTTAATTGGGGATGCCATAGTCTCACTGGCTCCAGAAAGGAGCAGTTGGGGCTCTTATGCGATCTGCTAATATAAAAAAAAATTTAAAAGATGGATTGTTTCAAATAATTTGAACAATTTTCATCAAATATTTGAGGTTAATTTTCACGTTCCGTGAGAGTTCTATGATTACTTCAGTTTTATGAAGTAACTGGCCTATGTTGAAATAATAACAGAACTTGAATATAACTTACACAGAACGTGAAAATTAACTTCAAATATTTGATAAATTGTTCAAATTATTTGAAACAACCCGTCGGTACAGTAAGTAATCTTGAAATATTACGACGTCTATCCACATCTGCCAAATTTTTAATCAAAAGAAATTCACATTTAATATTTCTATTTTTGAAACTGATAATTCATGGTGGAATTCCATTATAATATATTATAATAAAAACAAATATAAAACTTTTTTCCACTTTAAGTTTAATGACCGTAACCGGTTTCAGCTCGCTAGAGCCATCTTCAGACTGGTACAAAATATTCTTAATCTACGGTTTATATACATAACATTTGAGGGAGGGGAAGCGGGGTGGTCTTAAGGGTTTTAATCAATTATACTAATTACATTTGTTACTAAGTAGTTTTAGACTGTTGAATTTCTAAATATTTTGGTTATTCCAGTGAGTTAATTACCTTGGGTTTGTAGCTCACTTCAATATTGTTTAGGAAAAACCTTACAAGTGGTATGAATTATTAAAGACCTAATTTTATTGTCAAATCGTTATTACATTTATGATGCATGGGATTTTTTAATAGCTTTTTGAAGGGATACATGTTTACATTGGAGTAGGAATGGTCATTTTATTAGCTAAATACATATTTTAATTTCGAAATTATTATGAAAATTACAATGGATACAAAAGTGGAGACTTAGCAAATGACTCTAATTGCTTATTCATTACAAATTTATGGTCTATTTTTTTAGTTAAGCGGGAAATTTCTAAAGATTCTAGTCTATCTAGCTTATGGCCTTTATTACAAGTGTGGAGGACTTTAATATCTCTGTCTTTATCAAACGAGTGATTGTTTTCTAGTAAATGTAATGCTACATTTGATAATTCGCCTTTGTCATTTACCCAGTTTGTAAAGTGTTCTTTGATTCTGGTTTTGAATGACCTTCCAGTTTGGCCTATGTAATATGACGGGCAGTTGGCGCAGTTCACTTATGAAGAATTATTTAGGTATAAAGGAAATCATTTTGGTGCCTCTGAATCGCCTGTCTGACATGATTTATACATTTGAGTTCTAATTTTGAAAATTAAAAGTTCGTTGAACTTGAATAATTTTACGCATTACGCAGGAATAAAATTTCAAATCACGCACACGCGCACCGAAATTAGTATTTTTTTTACATTAGTTCCACACAGGAGGCCTTGAGGAAAAAAGTTTTCCTCAGGGCTGTGTGGAGGGTCTTCGTAGGGAAAGGAAGGAGAGAAAAGTCTGGGAAAGAAAAGTACTAGGGGTGGGAAGGAATTGGAGGTCAATGTATTCAGAAGTGACGGACGTATGAGTCCATCCCTCCCATTGCGGTGCAAGACGATAAGTTGAAAGAGTCTTGCTGGAAATGTCAAAAGATCTCCCTCAACCAGTCTCTCCTGATCCGGCCCGCCACGCATCCTCTACCATGGCCTAGACTTCTAGACAAACCTCACCCCATTAACCCGGGCTAAAACATCAAACTTAGTGAACCACTAATGGTTTTCGGGGCAGCGGTACCCATACCCGTCTCCCAAATCTAGTATGTTTAATTTCTGTGTCAGACCTCGCTATATTTAAGGAGCTATACCTTCGTAGCTTGGCCTATTTCAGCTTTCAGCAAACGCTTGCTACTTTATAGCGTAGTCTGACAGTACCTTAATAAGTATGGTACCGTATGGCACATAATATAAATATTATCACAGTAATGTCAGCATGGTGACTGGTGAGTATTTACCTAATACCTACCAGAGCAGTGAGTGTGGGTCACTAAACTTGATGCTAAACTGTCGCAGATTGTTAATAAATTATCACTTGTCAGTCTTGACTCATTTTTTGTACTGTCAGTGGTGTACTATTCTAGCATGAGCACGTGAAACATGTCCATCCCGGAATTACCGACAATTGATATAATCAATACATATTTCATTATCATTCTTCAATGAGAATTCACTCCCTTCTATAGAAGTCTTTTTTTATTTTTTTATTTTTTTATTTATTAAATTACAGAAAAACGTTTTGTACAAGAATTTGTATACCCACAAAGCTGTCATATAGCAGCTTGTCTGCAGGTTCTAACAATTTAAACATTCATAATAAAATATCTAAGAAAAAAATTGTAAATACATTTAAAGTTTTAAGGAAAAATTAGAATAGATAGTAGTATTAGATAATTTAACTTACAACTATAAATATATAAGATATTTCAATATACCTACCTAATAAAAGATATGTAGGCAGCTATATTAAGATATTCAAAGATACATGGAGTTTTCGAAGTGAAACTTCTATAGCACGGCTGTGATTTGGATTTCGGATGAAACGGAAATGACGATTACTGCACCTGCGACGCATCAACTGCGCTCATCGGCCGCTTTAATAATGATGTCACTTTTAAAGGCTCTCCTATTGGTTGAGATATGAAACGGAAACTACGCGAGGTGTGCGCTCATTGGTCGCTTTGATTATGACCTCACTTTTCAAGTGTTGGTTGGGATTGTTTGTCAAGTTTCGCTTCTACCGCGTGTAAACTGCACTAGAATTTTTATAAAATACTAGCGAGTACTCACTAATGCCATTTAAATAAATTGTTTCTCCCTGCGTGTCCTTTCCTTCCGTGTCCCCTTCCCCTCCCGCGTTCCCCGTCCAGATTCTCTGCCTTTCCCCTTCCCTTTCACGCTTTCCCCTCCCCCCTCCCGCATTCCCCTTCCACCTTCCTGGCCTTAACCCCTTCCATCACCAGTATTATACAGAAACCTTCGCTGACATGCGCACAACAACTCACCATAGCTTCATCGCAATCGGATGAATATTAAAGGAAATATTTTCATAACGCCAGAGCTCACCACTCACCGCCAGAGCTCACCACTCACCACCACAACTCACCAAAGTTTCATCGCAATCGAATTGTTCAGGGACCGCATAAGAGACTAACAAAGAAACATTCATTTTTAGCCGCCGCTACCCGAATTTCTACAGATTTATTGCATATCTCCTTTTAACATTTTAAGTTAAGCTCTTAAAAAAATATATGTTATTTTTGAAGATAATATCTATACAATCCCCACGCCGAAACAAAAATTATATGAAATTCCCTCAATAGAAAAAAATCGCAGAGTATGCTCCGAAAATTTTTATTTTCAAGCCAGTCTCTATTATTTAACAAGTTATATGTATGAAAAAATTCACAGTGTTTCTTTGAACGTTGTTTTAGACAACCCCCACGAGATTTTTGCTCTATTCTAAACGGGTCGTGTTTTATTAAACATTGTCACAATTTTCACTTCAACATTCGTAATTACATATCTCTCCACCTTCTTCTTTTCGTGCTGGGATAGGGCGCCTTAAGATTATATGCCCTCTGATCGTGGTGACAATGAGAAATTGAGCTCTAAAAAAGTGTAATTTTTTTCCCCGCGTGAACTCAAAAGTGCGCTCTACAAAATGACGAAATCCATTTTCAACTTACGTAGGTATTTGTGATTTTTTTAGTCACCAGCGTGCGTTAGCAATAAAAGTTTATTATTTATAATTTCTGAGTCTCTTTGACGTTGGAGTTGGCGCTCGGCCAGTCGACAAGTCGACATCGCTAGTCACACAAACGCTAGGGGCCTTTTACTACAAGGGGCCTGACGTATACATTTTTTTAGTATTCTGACGCATACGGTTTTTAGGGCACTCTCCCGTCAGATTCCACATATAATATAATCATGATACTTACTGATAATTGCATTGTTCGAAATCACGCTCTTCCTAGATCTGGCCCCTGGCGCATCCACGCATCTTGTCTGGCTGCGGCATTCCGAATTTCCAACGTACTTTATTTTTATACTAACTAACTAACTAACTAACCATCACGCCGTTTCCCCGCAGACAGGATGGACCGCCAAACAACTCGATCTTGGCACACACTCCTTGTCTCGTTCACATTCATACATCGTCTCATACATGCTCTTCTATTACGGTTTTTACCCATGGCTGTTTCCAACAGCATTTATCTCGGGAATGCTGGGTATCTGCAGCCTTAGTTCCAGAAGAGATGTCGCATTACTGCTGATGGCATATAAGCTTCTAAATGGTTTTATATCGGTACCAGATATTCTGGCTGAAATAGGATTCTATGTCCCGGATAATTTCACGCGAGGTCGCCATCACAGGCTTTTGATTCTTCCCAGGTGCAGAACTAACTTACCAATGGTGATGCCCCTGGGAAGACTTACTAGGTTAATTAACTGCCTTGCAGGAAATGTGGATATTTTCCACATTTCCTGCAATGATTTTAAGCGTGAAATAGCACTTATTAAATAAATGTTTTAACTGTAAACGTAATGATTATGTATCTTGTACAACCGTTTTTGCAATATATTGGTGTAATGCTGTTTTTGCTAATAAATAAATAAATAAACTATTCTGACTCTTGACATCGCCCGACTCAAGTCGTCCCCAACTTCGTCTACCATTCACATTTGCGTCATATATTCTTCTTACACTCTTTTCCTCATGCATTCGCTCTACATGCCCAAACCATCTGAGCGTCCCTTTCTTTAATCTTTTTCATTGCACTCTTGCATTCTTAGTTAAATGAAAAACAGTAAAAAAATAATGATCATATGTTTATTTTTAAAATAAAATAAAAAATAAAACTTCGTTAAAAATGCATTTTTTGTGGTAGTAATTTTAATGTATAAGCGACAAATTTTTGTTCCGCGTAAATAGGTAATTTGTATTTTAAATTTTCACCTATATTTTTTTTTATATACGTCATTATTTTTCTATGATAAATATATCAAAATTATATTTTTAATTTACTCACAAATAATTACCCAAGTTGCCCCTAAAATCATGAAACACTAAAATTTTTAATGGCCTATATCTTATAATTTAAAACAAAAATAAATAAATTAGCTCATATCCGTACTAGATATTTGATATACCTTTTGATTACAAAAATAATTTTTCAGTTTGGTTGGGTATTTTGATCTCAAATCTAGAACCCCGAAAGTCAGTTAAAATTGGTAATTGTTTATTTAACGTCTGTTGTCGTGAAAGGCAGTAAGCTGACAACTTGTTTACGATGCCCAAAGTTAGTTAGGTGCTGGAGAAGAATTCTTAAGGTGCGATTCCGAGCAACGCGGCAGTCGGCAGACGACAGCGGCAGACGTTGACTGCAGTGCCGCCGACGGCAGACGGCACTGTCGGGTAGGTTCCGAAGTCAACGGCACTGCAGTTGCGTCCGCTGCATTACTGCCGACGGTATTAGTTCATTTATGTTGCCGCCGGTTGTGTATTCCATATAAAATTATGAATAATAAAATCCTCCAAGTGTTTTTGCAAGAAGAAGAAGATGACGATGATTTATTATTGTATTATTACTCAAGTAGATAGCCTATACTGCCAATGTACTTACATATATATATGTTTATACAGTTTCTGATCAATGTTGCATGTTAGTAATCGACCACCACAACACGGGCATGTGCCTAGCATAGTGGTCGAAAAATTCTTAAATTAATGTAACAAACAATTCGATGAATATTACAATCAAATCTAGTGAGGTTACAAGAGTGGTGCGCCCTTAATGAACTTTTCCTCAATATTGAAAAATGCCAAACCATTACTTTTACTCGAATCAAAAGTCCCATTAAATTTCAATACAGCATTGATAACATTTTCCTAAAAAGGGTAGAACAAATCAAGGATCTCGGTATTATTTTTGATAGTAAATTAACTTTTGTTCCTCATATTAATCTCATAACTAATAAGGCAATGAAATGTCTGGGTTTCATTCTGAGGACGGTCAAAGAATTCAAAACAATTAATTCGTTTAAATTGCTGTACACTGGGCTGGTGAGATCTAATTTAGAATATAATTCAACCATTTGGGCTCCATTATATAAGACACACCAACAAAAAATTGAAAGAGTACAGAATAAGTTCTTAAGATTTATTAATTATAAACTCGGAATACCTATCGAAGAACTAAATTATGTATATCTAATGGAATTACTCAATATAAGCGATTTAACGTCAAGGCGTGTAGTGAGCGATTTAGTTTGCCTTTTTAATATTGCGAATGGCAGACTGGACGCCCTCGATTTAACTTGTAAAATTAATTTGAGAGTACCCACGCGTGATACCCGTTCTAATGCACTTTACTTTGTTACCAATTCTACTAATAATTATTTTGAAAACTCTCCAATACAAAGACTTCATATACTCGGAAATAAATATACTTCAATTGACGTTTATCGACATCAATCGATATCTAAATTTAAACTCAGTATATCAGAACATTTAAAATAAAGCTATAAATATCATGCACTATATAGCACCTTTATCGATATATTATTGTAGCTATGTTTCGATAAACACGTACCAAATATGTATAACAAAGATTGCTAATTATAAACATAAATAATGACAATCTTGTCTTATTTCTCTTTATAATTAAAATAACTATCTCACATTAATTTACGTGACCATATATTCTATTTTACCTGCTTTGTGTCATATCTAGTGTTATCTATGTTTTGTTTCTTATATCTTATGTTATCTTTATTTTTTTTCTTACAGTTATATTATGTTTATATTATATTTTGTTATTTCCTATACTTTACCAAAAACATGTACTGCACTTTATGTAAAAGCCCTATGGGCGTTTAAATAAATAAATAAAATAAATAAATAAAAAATAAAGAAAACTAAAAAAAAACTTAAAATAAAAATGTATTTAATGATTTGTATTAAATCCGATTGTAACCTGATAATGTATTTACTCATGAATATATTGCATGTATATGTATATAACTTAATCATTAAAACACAAAAACTTAAATAGACTGGAAGAAGGCACTTATGAAACTTTGATAAAAAAAGACACCTAAATGAGAGTGAAGACGTTTTCAGAAGTTATTGCCGTGTAAATAAAAACAGTTTAATTTTGCAATCTCTTTAATTTCTAATAATCTTGCTCCAAAAAGGTCGGAAACTGTCGGAAGTCGACGGCGGTACTATGTTTGCACTCGAGTGCCGTCTGCCGCTACGCGGCAGTCGTCGACTGCATGTGCCGCGCGGCACTTGCAGTGGTGTGTCGGAAACGGTCCAATACAAGTTCATACAGTTAAGTAGTGCCGTCTGCCGTCGGCGGCACTGCAGTCGACGTCTGCCGCTGCCGTCTGCCGACTGCCGCGTTGCTCGGAATCGCACCTTTAGGCTTCAAGATACCATCGGCAGCCAGTCTGGAAGAGCTAGGCATCACGTATCCATACAATGATATTAGAGACTTCGCGCGTCGCTCGCCAAACAGAGAACTCGAACCTAGAGAAATTCATGGTCAAGATACGTCGATGCGTGGGACCGATCACAATCAAGTACATAGTTATCATTGTTCACAGTTCGGTCGTGACATGTGGTGCAGACTCAGCAGCCAAGTTCATCGGGGCTTTTGTTATATTAGTGGGGAGTCACCTCATCCTCAGCAATAAAGGCAACGATTCAAGAAGAAAGGTGGGTACCTACTTAAAAATTTCACAGCCAGAACTATCGTTGAAAGTTCAGAGCGCGGCTAGAATCTTCTGAAATATTAGCTGTGATTCATGAGGAATCTAACTGACAATATTACAAGGATATGGTGTTTGGATGCTGTGTTTCTTATTCGTATGGTGGAAGAGAGAAGTCGGTGTGGGTCCAAGTGGGGTGCTGAAGTTATTATTGGGAGTCGCAGGTTCAACACATAATATGCATACAATAAACTGATGAAGGGATGTTCTGCTGACAAAACAATTTCAGTGCATAAAAGAAGCAGATGCAATAAAAACATTATTTCACGATGGCTCACAAATCGATCAATTCTTTGTTCCCAATTGATGTATGACTCTAAACTTGTATGAGTGTATGATTTAGTATGTGTTGTAGAATACACCTACATAGGAAAGTAGAGCCAATATAGCCATTGGTATTAGGAAAACTACAAATAATAATGGAAAATTTGTGTGAAACTTCTAAGGGGTTCCAATTTATCACTGTTTATTTGTTTTGATTATTATTATTAACTACTATTATTCTGTATTTTATAGCCAATATTATTAAAGTAAATGCCAGTGCTCAGTGCCAATATTATTGAAGTAAATAGGTACTTATACTTATATATGTCCAATAATAAGAATGATTGCCTGATATTGCTCATTGCGAAGTGAATTGACTTTTGTTTTATTAGTAGATATTGTTCTATGTTTCCCAAAGATATTGCAATATCTTTGATGTTTCCACAACAATTGTATCGCAAAATGATCCAAAATTTACAGTTTCTAACAGTTACCAAAATACAATTATTTTTACTTTATTTTATACCTCGATCAGATCCTGAACAAATAAAAAAACATCGTAGCATTTTGTTTACTTTCCAGTAGCTGAATTGATAAAAAATAGAAATGTTGACACTAGTTGCGTCGTGTTTTTACACTATGCAATTAATTGCATGCCACTATCGGTGCCGTAATTTCACGCTAGCGCCATTCTGATTTTGTAATGCATGCGTGATGAAACTGTATGTTTACACGTGAAACTAGCAGTGCAACTCAGTGAGTACGGGATAACTGGATGGGGATCTGCCTTGAGCACTCACATGGACCGGCTCAATATAGCCCAAAAAGGAGTACTAAAGACAATTTTGAAATTACCGGTTAGAATTCCGACAGAAGAATTGTTTCAAAGCATTCAAGTCTACAATATACAAAAACTTTATGCAAAAAATATTTTATTTAAAATTAAAAAAAACATATCAGAATACTCCACTGTCCAACATAGATACACAACCAGGGCAATAAACCAAAATACTCTAGCTACAGCCAGTTTGAAAACATCTTTTGGACAAAGAAATATGAAATTCAATGCGACAAAACTATACAACGCTCTACCAACTCAAACAAAAAAAATAACAGAAATAAATAATTTTAAAACAAAAGTAAAAATATGGTTGAGAGAACAAAGTGAAAATGAACTATCAAACATACTGAAGACCATGTAAAGACAACTTGATACTAAATACAAATGGTGAAAAACTACAGGCCGCCTCAGAACAGGGAACCCTAGTGAGGAGGACTGTGAAAAAAAAAACTTTATAATACCTTAATATAATACAATTTATAAATACATTATGTGCAAATTTTGCTATAGATACTTATAAAAAAAAAAAATAAAATAAAAAATAATAAATAAAATAAATAAAAAAATAAAAAAATAAATTTAAAAAAAATCATGAAACAACTTGTACGCAACAAGTTGCGTAATGTCATTCGGCTTTCATTCATTTGGTAGGACCGTTCTTTATTTACCTGCCTACCTATATCAAATGAAATATTTTTTTTAGATTTTAAGGAAGAATGTATGGAATTGCGTATTTGGCAGAGATAGGATCTTTGGTTCCGAAAACAATCACCGGATCAACTTGAAGCAGTCCGAAGTCCGAACAGCTGATCTGGTGGACAAATTATTACTGTCGACGTTAAAATGCACAATAAACGAGACAACGAAATTTAAAAAAAATAATCGCCTTCAGCCCGGAGAACTCCGTCCACACGTATCGGTTCTGTTGCAACTCACGGCTTAAAATGTTAACTAAAGTAGACTAATGCTACTGTCACACGTAGCGTTGAAAGCGCCAGCGTTTTTTTTTTCTGAGTGGAAATGTATGGCGAGCGATACGTTGAAATAGGTCAAGTCAAAAAAACACTGGCGTATTTAAGTGTGACACTAGCATAACCGTCAACAATTACAGCAGTCATCATTCGATTCAACGGAAAAGTTTACAAACATTTTTGATAAGAGGTTTACTTTTTTCTTATTTTAATCTTTGTAGGTTCTGTCATTGATCAGATACGACGAATAAGGCGACTCTTGATCCTAGAGCAAGATTACCAGGCGTCATTTTTGATCAAAGGCGGTATAATACCCTCATATTGGGGGTTTGCTCAAGGCTCACATTTTAATAAATTCCGACAAATTCGTAAATATAATAACTTTATTTTTCAAACCGCGACCTGGGGATGTTTTTATTTTATTTATTAGTTTTATTTTAGTAAATTGTACATTTAAGTTTACAATTTCCTAATTTTTTTTCTTTTTTTATTTAGAATACATACATATAACAGATTTAAAGGTAAACAATATGGTTCTTAAAACTAATTACAATATATTAATTTCTTATTAACAAGCTACCCAACTCAATAGAGAAAGAATTTCTCGTGTTTGAATTTTGGAGTAGTGCCATTGTAAAAAAATAGGTACAGAAATTACAATTACAAAGAAAAAATAAATAAACCTTTATACATGATAACCGGTCTATATAATGAACAAGGATAGAATAAGAGTTAAAATTAGACATACAATTTAGATAAAACAGGTATATATATGTAGCAGAAATAAAAGTATTATTATTGCATTTGATTATTAAGTAGGTGGTAAGTACATAGAGTTGGTTTAAAAACTATAACTTTATATATTTAATTAATTATAACATATCATATTGCAAACTATATTTTTTCTTGTTTTATGTAGCTCCTACAATACATTTTGAACTTTCCAATTGGTGCGGCCTTTAAAGTTTCTAGTAGAGTGTTGTATAACTTCATCCCTTTGTATAGTAAACTGTTCTGCCTATTCGTTTTGTCCTTTTTTGTAGTCTGATTTCCTTGCACGTCCTTGTGTTGTGTCTGTGAATGTCCTTGTTGTATATAATTTTGTTTGAGAAGTATTTTGGTAACATGTTTTTCACTATTTTATGGATAAATATCATCGTGTGCAGGGTCAACATCTGTTTCACGGTTAGCCAATTTAGTTCCTTTAACATTTTATTTAATTTTGAAAATCTATTTCGCCGAGATATTTAAGTTATTTATATTTAAGATTAATAAAACCAATGCCTCACCATTAATATACTTTACGTAGAACGATTTAAAAAAATATATTTTTCCTTATATAACTATAAATTTAGCAGGGAGCACCGGATTTTATTTTTCTAGACGATGAATTAATAACTTTGGGAGGGATTCGTTAAGAAACATCTTAAATATTAGTAAGTAACACGTTCTTCAGAATTAATTAAAATGAACCCGGCGGAAAGATCGAATCTCCAGGCCTGCTAGGGCGAATTCGACCGTACGTCCATCCAATACGCCGTGCCGTGGGCGTATATTTGTTTACACGCCTTCTTCACTTCGTCGATAAGATTCCCACATTATTTTGCTTCTTTTCTTTGATAGGGCAAATTCGACAGCAGATTCGTCCAAAAAACGGGTCGCGAGTCGCAATTTGTACACACGGCTTCTTTACTTACGCCGTTAAGATTCTGAATATATTTTAGGGTGTTGTGTCATCTTAATTTGCCCTCGAGAATCTAAACCAACCAGTCGACGGGTTATTCGATCCATCATTTTGCACAAAAATACTCTTATCAGTGCGGTTTCTAAATTTTCTTCGTTCCAGGAAACTTATAAGTATATAATATGCTACTGTTGAGTCCCCTGGAGTTGACCGGGTTTAACAAAGAGATTTTTAGAAATCATCCGTTGGATTATCAAAATATTCCGAGATCAAGAGAAACGTATGCGCGGCCCATTTCGGCCAGTTTCATACAAATCTTAAATTTGGATTTAAGATCAAAATACCAAACCAAACTAAAAAATTATTTTTGTAATAACTAGGGCAATCTTCCTTTCCTCAAAAAGATCCTCCATCTTCAAAGCATCTTAAAAAGATCAAACAGCATCTTCAAAGATGACATAGGTACTGAGGAAAATTATTTTCCTCGTACCTCCTGTGTGCAGTAAATGTAAAAAAATATATATATCAACATAATCGAAATTTTTGCCTGAAGTACTGACGACGATTTTTTGCGCCCTTCAACCATTCATTGAGGTGAGTGAAAATTATTAATTTAATGAAGTAAGAATTAACAACAGTTCTGTTTTGTAAGGATGAACATATTTATTGGAATTAAAATTATAACACAGCATACTTCTTGATCCAAACATATTAATCATAAATCATAACATAGTGTTTGTCATCTTCGTTGTTTGAAGAAACAGAATGGTTAGAAGATGATGAAAATGGGTCATAGTCAACCACATCATGAAGGGAGGCCAATTTAGAACGAATGATACAGTTTTGAATTTCTTGCTGTAGCAGGATTGCTTGTCGCAGTGGCAGCTGACGAAGCTCAGATGCAATAAACCTTCCAAACTGGTCATACGGCTTCTCTTCAGATGCGTCCTGTGCAGTTTTGTCGAATTGGTTAATCACTTCTGATATTTCAGAAGAGATTTTTTCGGATGCTCGTTTTTTAATCCTTTTCGTTGGCGTCGGTGGTGGTCTCATTTTTGCAGATGACTTATTCTTCGAGGTTTTTTCGGGGCAGTTGTCAATCTCAAACTCAACATATTCCGTTTCACTGCTCTCATCTGGCACTGATTCCTGACTGTTTTGTGACGGATCCTGGAAAGAAAACAAAAAATTTGTAATTTTTTTGTAATCTAATAAAGTGTTTGCAGGTACCTAAACGGTTCCATGCCAACTCAGAATCAAGTAAACTCAACACCTCTTTGAAAGGTCATTAAAAACTATAAATTTTTTTTTTTTTAAAATAGCCCTTAACCCTAACCTAACGTAAACTATTTAACTTTATTTTTTTAAGTGATAACGTCTTATAAATCGATGAACGCCGGCCGCATTCACGAAAAAGCATGACTCATTGTCACACTGTCACGCTGTCACGATGTCACGTTCCGCCTGAGCCGGGCGTACAAGCGAGGGCGCGGAACAAGCGTTAAGCGTTCAGCGAGAGCGCAGAACAAGGCGATAAGGCCGAACAAGCGTTCGGCCTAAGCGTTCGGCTTAAGCGTTCGGCTCGTGACGTTATCTCGTAAAATTATCGTCCGTAAACCGACTTTACAGACAACCAAATTTTTAATCATAACTTTTAAAAGAAGAAACTTTCTGAAAAAGTTCTGAGTCGGTTTCATTCTGAGTTGTCCGAATGAATGATTGGAAAAAAATCGAAACGAAGCTCTTGCAGATTGAAATTTTCCTTTATGTTTTGGGGACATCGACGAGAAACACTTCGTCAAAAGACCACCGTGTTCCGGTTCAGTCTATTTCAATTACAAAAAAAACCTACAGTATCATAATATTATTTGCTAAGGTTTTGGCTATGGTTGATGCCGATTACTGATTTACTTACATCGATAATGAAAATGGCCGAGCAAGTGACAGCACAATATTTAGAGACAACTCTTAACATTGCAATGGAAAACAATTCTCTTGGATTACCTGAATACGGCGTTATTATTGGAGATGATTTATTTATTTTGCAGTCCTTTTGAGAACAAATCTTCAGAAACTTTATAATAAAACTGGTCTCAGTGATATGGACATTTTTTCTGTCTCGTGCCAGACGAGTTGTATAGAATACTTTTGGCATACTTGAATGGAGATTTAGAGTATTTTCAAGCACTGAAGATGCAATATTCGATCTGACAAAAAAATTATACACATCTGTTGATCAAAACAAAAAAGTCTGGCTATATTTTTAGACTTAAGAAAAGTTTTTGATACGGTGATTCACATTCTACTCATAAAAAAAATTAAATAGGTTTCAAAAAGGATACACTATAAATTCTCACTAACTATCTCAAAGACAGAAAACAAAAACAAAAATAGGGAATTTTTATAGTACGAAATTAGGGATAAAAAAATCGAGTACCACGGGGAACTGTGCTTTGCCCAATTCTGTTTCCCTGGTAACATTGTATCTTACGCTGATGGTACAGCAATAATAGTAAATAGAAAATCCTGGCATGAAACTTTTTTAAAGGCAACAAAATGTATTGCACATGTCTCATCATGGCTAAAATGTAATAGACTCTTCTTAAACTATAATAAAACCTTTATCTAACTTTTTATAAAAACAGTAAAAACAAACCCCCAATAACCATAAAATTAGAATACATAATGCTAGCTGTAATCAAGTAACAGCTTCTCTTGCTTCGTTGCCAAGTTGATTCGAACTTGGAAAAGTTGAAAAGATCAAATATTTATATACAAATACAAATTACAAATACAAATTTAAATCGACAATCACAAATTAATAATACCGTTTCTAAACTAAGATATCTTACGTATGTACATATTTTATAGACTTGAGGATGTTCTCACCATTGAGAAACTGAAAAGGATTTATTTTTCTCTGGTGCAATCTTCAATCATGTATCATATAATAGGATGGGGTGGTGTGCTTGATGCATTTATAAAACCCTTACAAATAATTCAAAATTATATTATCAAAATTACGAATAATAGAAATAGAACATTTGCGTAGAGATGCATGATACAGAGAATCTAAACTACTCAGTCTCCGTAACTATTTATACTGCAAACTATGAAATATATCTACAAATTCGAAAAAAATTAAAACAGAATCAACATTAGAAATAATAATAGTTTATACCCCCCAAACGAATACCAAACAAATGCAAACACCCAACAGTTTTATTGGACCTCGTAGGTACTTTCAATCTACATTTACTAATCTATATTTACCGAAAAAAATTCAAGTGACAACTAATCTACCGCAATTCTTAAAAGAGTTAAAATACAATACAGATACTGACACTTTATGTATTTAATTTTAATCACTAAGTTTTTCACGAACTACACAATTATGCTCACAATATACACTTATTATTACACTATCGTATACTTATTATCATACTATTAGGTAAACCTACATTTTTGTACAAACTGTTTAGACAAATTTTAATTAGGTATATTTTTGCTTTATATATCCGCATTTGCTCTTTCTAGGTACAAATTTATAGAACTATATTTCCCACGTACAGGCTGCGCTTTAGTGGGTTTCCATTACTCTTATGATTTTCAAAATATTGTATTTATCAAATGTAAAAATTGGGAAAAATAAAGAAAGAAAAAAAATTGAGTTGAAACCCGAAACTATCGATTGAAACTATTGGGCTGCTAGCAGTCTTCATAACCAGCTACGAAAGACTTTGAAAGACAGCTCCGGGCATAAATATACCAAACCGCACCCGCTCCGGGCAACTACTCACCACAACAAGCCATAGACAAACATGTTGCAGTCTGTTGACAATCTAGGCAGCAATAATTACAGACGTGCTACTGAGGAAATCAGACGAGCATATTCTACATATTTTACAGAAGAAAATCCTTTGCCTTGGCAATGGGAGAAAATTGGAATTAGTAATAATGCATAGACAATAAAATTAATACATTTTACTCACCAAATTTAATTTACTGCTTCTTGTAGCCACAACACCTGCCAAAAAGTTTGCTTCATTGAACCAAGCCAGTTTTGGCGAATAAACTTCTTCAGTACCACAGCAACTTTTCTTACTTTTTTCAATTTTGTTTAGTTCTTGTCTGTAGACATCTTTAATTGATTTGATTCTAGCCTTCAATTGCTTCAAATCCATTCCCATAATCAACTGCTTCTCATCGAGTTCACTAAACAAACATTGATAGATTTCAATTTTTAGTTTCGTGTTGCAATAGTCTTTGTCTTTTATATCCCATAACAAAGGGTACTGCTGATAGACGTTAAGAAATTCCACAATATTAAGTAAGTTCCACTTCATTTTTAACGCTAGAATACCCAGAAAAGTTTGGAACTATAAGAAAAACACACCAACGTGGTTCCAACTCGCTAGCTAGTTCGCTACTGAGCGAGTGGAAAGTTCTGTGTGTCATCACCACAATCGCACTCACCGATTCGCCCGCTTTTAAGCTTGCCGGCAGTGTTGCCAACTTAACGGTAAAATTTCCGGTGACCGGACAACTCAGAATGAAATCAACTCAGAACCTCCTTTAAAAAGTCATTAAAAGTGATGAAAAAATTATATTAAAAATTGGTTAAATAGGTTACGTTAGGTTAGGGTTATGGGTTATTTTAAAATATTTTTTTTCATAGTTTTTAATGAATTTTCAAAGAGGTGTTAAGTTGACTTGATTCTGAATTGGCATGGAACCAAAATTTCCATGGCTCCTCCGCTTACTTTTTAATACGCACAAAATATTATTAGTTTATTATTGGAGTAAAAATATCTTTAGCACCATTGTGATTTGAAACGAAAAAGCGACACTAAAAAGAGACAAACACATATATCTATAGGGAGAGAATGAAATGGACTAATCGGTCTCCTTTTTGTGCGGTGCTTCGTAGCCTCGCCACTCTTGTCTACTTTAGTTTTCTGAAGGCTTCTGAAGGCTACCGCGTGTGAACTGCACACAAATATTTTTATTATTAGTTGATTAGTTAACACACCTCCAAGAAACGATGGATCATCATCATCATCATCATCATCATCATCATCATCAACATCATCATCATCATCATCATCATCATCATCATCATCATTATCATCATCATCATCATCAACATCATCATCATCAGTATAATTAATAAGTGAAGCAAAAACTTTGTTCCTCTTTTTACGGAAATTGCGCGGTCGGAGGAGTATGAAATTTCACACACTTATAGTATATATAGAGAAGGATTGCAGAATGCTAATATATTTTTTGAATTATGCATCAAAAATACATTAAATCAATAAAAAAACATTACAATTATGGTCGAATTTCGACCATTGGGCGACCACTAGTAACAATAATTTGGCTGGCGGTTTTGCCTATCCGATTTGAAAACACTAAAAATGACGGCTAGAGTCGGATTATGTAACTCCAAAAAAAGGGACACCTCAAAATGTGATTTACAAGACACAGGGCGTAAGGTCACCCTGTCGCCTTATCACTTATCTCAACATGTCAACGTCAGTAAACACTATTAACAACAATGTCAACAAGGTTGAAGGCAGTTTCTGCTAGAGGCGGGCAAAGCGGGTCAGTTGAACGAGCCGCTTCACTAGGTCTCGTTCAATGAAAAGATCCGGGTCAGTGAACCGGCTCGTTGAACGACCGAATTTAGTCCATCTCAAGGGAACCCCAATATTTTGGGGTTCCCTTTTTATTGGAATTTCGGATCTCTTTTTAATTCCCTTTTAATTGGATTTCCCTTAGAATGAAAAAATGAAATCCTTTGTTTAATTGAGTTTTGGTACGAAACAGTATCGAAATTTCAGTTCGCTTATTAGTTCAGTTCGCAGTTTGCTGTTAAAAGAAATGTGTAGAAAAATGTGTTAAATTTCGGTAGAAGAATAATATTTTAACATCGTGTACTATACATACATTCAACAAAGATTATTACATCTAGTCATGTGAGTACTCAATACCAAAATTACTTTTTTAACCATTATTTCTGGATGAAATATTGAAAATAAACAATCAATGATTTAATGAAAATAAACATGAGCATAATAATAATTTAATTCATCCTTGCTTTTGTTATATTAAACAGTATAATGTGGCCGGAGCGCTGACGTCACGACTGAAGTATTATGCACGCACACACGCATGAATTTCGATATTATTATATTGTATTTCGGTAATAACATGCACACTTAGCAGAAACGGTACGCCACCGCGCAGAAAAGTCTCACAGTGATCTGAGCTGTAAACCCGTTACCTTACTTTCATATTTTACTTTTCTGCGCGGCGGACTGAACGAACGATCAATCCCAAAGACCAATCTGGTTCGCGGATCTTTGAACAAGTGAGCGGGTGACCCGGTGAGCCGAGTGACCCGCGAGCCGCGAGATCCGTTGAACGATACACGCTCTCGGCTCCCACGGGTCAGTCGGCTCTCCGGATCTCACGGGTCAGTCGGCTCACCGGGTCACCCGCTCACTCGTTCAAAGATCCGCGAACCGTGAAGATCGGTCTTTGAGACCCGGATCTTACGGATCAGTACGAAAATCCGGATCACTGAGCCGACTCGTTCGCGAACGACTCACCTCTAGTTTCTGCAGTCGCCCGATCCGTTTTGCGTTGTTTGGTTGGCTGGTGTAAACGCACACACCCACTTTATGCAAAGAGGCCGGTCACTTTATCAATCAACAACAAGAAACAAACTCAAATAATGAACAACAAAAAATATTTATTTAATCTACACTGCGTGGGTATTACTACCTAGGTATTTGTTGGTTTAACGATATTGACATTTTAAAGAATAATTAAAAACCACACGCCTACCAGCATACCTAGGTAGGTACCCAATAGATCCTTCTATAAACTTCTGTTGCCTTTTTTAATAAAAAAAGTTGGCTGAATGAGAAGGTGCCGCCATTGTTTGAGAACTCACCCCAAAAATCCGTTTCATTTCTCTACCAGCTAAGTAGGTACCTAGGTATCTATATAAATTCTACTTATTTCTATTTCATAAATATTATCATTTATGAGGAAGTGAAAAGCTGTAATGTTCAATAAAAGTGTGAAGAATACAAAATAAGGTACCTACCTACCTAACACACGGTTAGGAGCAATAACTGAATTGCACCCCAATAAATTGATAGGGCTCAGAAGTGATACCTACTTTGGTATATACATAATAGGTACATACCTAATTTGTTAGAAAGAAAATGATACTAGGTACGTGTTTCTGTGTTTATCAAAAGCTGTGTCTGAATAATACTTACATTATTTGTATGTCGTGATGTTGTAAAAACCTACTGCCTACATGAGAACACCAATATGCATTTGAAATAGATTTAATTGAAAACATATCTCTTGAATTAAGTTTACCATTCCCTCGAATCATTACAGCGTTGCCGAAAATGCTATAAACATCTCCTCCTCTCGCTCTAACTCATTGTAATTCAGAGAGACACGTTCACAGGAATACTAAAAAATGACTGTTGCTTTCGTAAACGCGACAACAAGGTTATTGATTATGTACTCGGCTCTTACTTAGAATATGTAAATAGATGTCCTGCCTATTTAATTGATAGTTTGTTAGTTTGCTATGGGTGAAATAATACATGATGCTTTTATATGTAAAATATCGCGGTATCGGTTAAAAGTAAAGCCAGTCCCAATGTAAATAGCTTGACCTAATTTACACAACTAAGCTTACTGGTTAGTACCTACATAAAGTCACTTATAGAATATATTATTTCTTACAAAATAATGAGCAACTAACTGTGTCGATCTATTAATTGCTATACAAAAAGGCTTAAACTTTTCGCAGTCCGCGACGATGTAAATCAAATAATTCTACTAATTTTTCACAAAAATGGCTTTAAATAAATGATCACTTTATTATTGAATGAACACCCTACTCATTACGGACACGTCAATTGATCAGGGCCGGGTGCGCCTGCGCTGCCCCCCTCCCGACTCGCGGCTCCGGGCCACGGGGTAGGGGGGGGAAGCGGGGCTAGTCCGCTGGTCCGACTGAGCGAACTACGTGACGACGCGCATCAGTCGGAATAGAAACATCGAGTGCGGGGCATGTAATATGGATCGCTAGCACAGGGAATAATTTGTCTTTCATACACCACGGCCTTTGTCCGCTAATTCGCATTTTACTTTTTTCTTTTCTTCCCATCATTCTTTCTTCCGCGTAGTGGAAATATCGAATAGTGCCAAATTTATGTGAATCTTAAGCGGGTGACTTCAGCGGCTGCTTTTTGTTTACTTTCCGATCCTCTATTGTCAATATCTTTTTTTTTGTTGTGAGCTATCACAATAAATTTCTTCTCTCTTCAAATAATATTATTCGTCTGTAATCCATAATGGTTGAGAAAATTTTGGAAGAATCCAATTATGAAGGTAAGAATCTTGACATTTTATAAAATAGATTTTTGGTTCTGATTGAGTTTAGCAGTGAAGTGAAATTGAACGGAAATACTTAGTGCACAGCAGCTAGAGTTCTGTTGGTAAAGTTCCCTGCTGAGAGTGTTGGTTGGTTGGTTAATGGTTTGGCCGAGTTGGCTGATCTGTGTAGGCAGATGTGTCGTGTTGTCCCAATCACCTGATCGCTGATGGCGGCCACGCCGGTGTTGGTGCGTGTGCATGTGTATGGCGTGATTTCGTGTGTCGGTGTGCTGTGGAGTATTGTGCCTTGTGCCGGTGTATTGGTGTGCTGGTGTTGCCCAAGTGGTGTTAAAAACAAACCCGGTTTCTCTTGTATAGCAACAATCACACACACCCTCTCATGAAAACCCACTAGCCGCATTTATTTTTCTTTGCCTTTGACGTTTGTGCCACCTACTTACTCCATCGCCTATGTTTATCAGATTCTGCGAAAAATTGTAGGTAATTGTTTGCCAATTGTACAAAACGTTTGCGTTAATAATTAATTTAATTCTCATTAGAAACAACCTGGAAAGGTGAGCGTGACACAATGTTTGGTAGGTAGGCTCATTTATACATTAATAACATGCCCAAATATTTTCATTGTTCACTTGGTGCGGTGTTTGTAGAGCGAATTACTCAGAATCCCTTTTCCTTGCGATTTTAAATGATTTTTATCTTATAATATCAGAAATTTAGAAGTGATGGCGTTGTTGGTAATAATATTGTGTACCTTATAAAATGTGCTCAAAAATATTCGAAAGTACGGCGTAATCGTTAGACTGGTTCCTACCCACCTAATTTTACATAAGTGAAGTTGTACGATTTTTTTCTATGTTGTGAACATTTTTTAGATGGCAATTTTAATTCACTGTTTTACCTACCTGCCTTTTAGTTGGAAGTCGTTGAAAATAATGTAACTAGATTTTCCCTTTCAGAAAGTGGTGGAAAAGTTTTATAACTCTGAGGGTGTGTCTTGTGTCTTGACGCCGGTCGCGGGTGAACCGGTTTCCCCTCGACCAAATAATATCTCTTGCCGACCGCCAAGCAGTTTTCTTTTCACTACCTACCTACCTACTATATTATTTTAATAGCTATCGAAATATGATATCATTCGTCGAAAACTGACTCGCCGTTTATAAATTACTATTTTTGGCATAGACAAGTTTGTCTTATTAAAAAAAATACTAATAAACTTATACATACAATATTTCTGTTTGTTTATTGGTGAGTTATTATTTATAATAGCATTTACCTGTCATCAATTATAATAACATTTACCTGTCACCAATGTGTTTTAGAGTTACAGATTAGCACATTGAACATCATTGGGCTATTTGCCATTGAGTAGGTAGAAACCGTCATTACTTTTTTAATGACACTACAATCTTGCGATGAATGAAAATCTTTGCCAGTTTTCCGGGCGTGAAACGCGATGAAAAGGCAAAACATAACCTCAAATATTGCCTCGTGCTTCTGTTATTGCGAATACGCGTAAATAAAATAATAATGTTACACCAGATAACAGGCACGTTCAGTGTGACATCATTTTTATTAATCTTAATTGGTACCTATCTCGAATGTCTAATTTATTAAGTTACACACGGCTTGTATGTGGCCGATTCTAGATGTTTTAGAAAAGTGACGTTTCTTTTTTGTCTATTTTTTGTAAGCGACAATTGGGAAGCAGTTGACATTTTGATCGAAGGTTCCTCTCATTTACGTTCATCGTTGTGGTTAATTTATTTGATTGTTCCTTGATGTTTTTTTACGAATATCCTTCATTTAACACGGTCGATAACTGACTTCGTCCTAGATAGATTCTTGCTAGATCAAAACTATTAGTTTGGGCTCGTTCTATTTTATTCAATTTCTTCCAATACGATTTTTTTTTGACACACATGATTGCATCAGTTTTACGAATCGGGGGAAAGTACCTATAATATTTTCTGGCAATAACCGGATTGTAATATATTTGCGACTAACCTACCTAGTTAGAATGATGTTATTATGGTGCTTATGGTGACATATTCTGTTACACTTTAGCAACAAACAGGGACAAGGAAACAAAGGCAGCAACTGAGCCGTTTCGACTTTGACCGTCACGGCCTGAAATAACTTCCCAGTTACCCATACAGGTGGGAGGTATGTGGTGTGAGTACTACAGTCCTTCTGGAAGACGAATTATTACTGTCCATCATTTAATCACATTATTGTGATGCATAAATCTGATATTACGTGTCGAAGCAAGATGCCTAATTGATGATAGTAACCAACCAGGCACACAAATATAATATCCTTGAAGCGACCGAAAGCGGCACAACAGACGTGCACTATTTTTGAAACCACATTAGCGCTTGCAAAAACTACTCTCGACCTACATCTCGGGAACACAGATCATTAGAACATCTCTGATTTACGTAATATTTGTTTAAAACAACCTTTTCGTCGAGGATAACGAACTACTCGCTCTCCTGCCGAGTAGGTACCTACCTCAGAACTTTGTTTTTGATATTAATAATTATAATTCCCTAATATCCTTCCGTGTGTTTTATTCAGTCTCAATCTTCCGTGAGATGTTTGACGTTTATTTTAATGGCTGCGTAACGTTGTATAATATCATTATGCATGATTATAAATAGTGTTTGGTTTGGATGGGTCCCAGTAATCCCAGTATGTTAGTGTGGAGCACAGCTGCTAGCTGCGACTGTACTGCGGGTGCTGACTGCTTGCTGAGTATCATATTGATTGCTCCCGCCGAGTATTAATGTTATGGCACACACTTCTTGCACTTTTATTACTGTTTTTTTAATATATTATGTAGGTAGGTATATTAATTACGTGGTTGATTTGCCAATTAAACAGGTGTCTAAAAAGCGAACTGATTCAGTTTTCACTGTATTCGACCCCGAATCTTCACCCATAATAATTTATGATTTTTAGCAACGTTTTTTCATTGATTCTTCGTTAAAAATATATTTAAGAGGAATATAAACGCTTAAATATTTCGATTCTCATGCCGTACAAAATTTAAAATCCCGCGTCGCATTTGCACGAGGCAAGTAAAGTGGTTTTTATTTATTTTGTGCATAATTTTACAAGAATGAATAAAAGTTAGGAACATACAAAACCTCAAAAATAAGCCATAAAGTGGTAGTTTTTTAAAATTGTTTCATATTTTACTTCATAGTTAAGTCATAAAAAAACTTTTTTTTTTGTGGTTTACGCTTATATTTTTTGTTATGTAAATAATAATTTTATTGTAATTCCAATACATAGAAAAGCTAGTAAAAGCTTCAATTTATCCGTAGCATATTTTTTGATGTTCATACTGTAAAACGATTCGTCGTAAAGATGAATCTAAATAGGATTTCACGTATAATTTCATCTTAATTCTTCTCTGAGGACATACTCCAATGCATGTTGGTAAAACGTAACGTAGCATTTTCTTTCGTAAGATTATTTTTTGATTCTTGTACATATTTTAAAGGTTCATGACATATATATTATGGTGTGATTTTTTGCATTCTTGTTTTGTATTTCAAACGAAAATATTACTTACATATTATGTTGTTTTCTTATGAATTGATTTCACGATTTTAGTTATCAGCAATCAGCACGTTTTCCTAGCTCAACTTTCATGTCTATCTATATTTAGTACTTATATCTATATTGACTACCTAATACTTATACACACCTACCTAAATCTCGCTAATTTCCTTAATAATTTAATCAGAGAATCAACTACGAAATTCAACACATCACCTATCACAATATAAAAGATATTTTATAATTAGATTATTAATCAATTAATTTATAAACAAATTATGCTATGTAATTATTAATATGCCTGCTGTTTCGCCTTCTGAGGGCATTATAAAATTACACTATAATTTTTTTTTTTTTTTGGAATAACTTGTTATGCAGTTCTACGAATTAAACTTGATAACACTAAATATAGTATTCTCATTCATAATTTACTGCTAAAATTAAATTTGGTATCATTATAGACTAGTTTTGTTATTTATGGGGTTCTGAACTTTTTTTTAAATTTTATTTAGGTAGGCAGTGATGTGGTTACTAAATAATATAGCTGGCTATACAAAGTTTCACACCTTACTGATCAACGTGTTGTAAATTTTGCACAACTGTTTAACAACCATTTAGAGTACCTAAATTCATGATTGTTTATCAGTTGTATAAAATTCAAAACACGTAGTAAAAATATAGGTAGTTTAGTGCGTTATGCCGGTAAGTCACCGGCTGTCCTTGAGTTAGCCGCTGGTTTCGTGGGTACTTGGCTGTTCTCTGGCAGATTGTGAATGTATGTAGTACTACTGGAGCTGGGTGTACTAGTGAAGTAGGTAGGTACCTACCCGAATTGCGTCGTTTCTGAAATCGTTCGCCGGCCGGCTGCCGGCTCGGTTCGCTCGTCGGCGGCTTCGGTTTTCGGTTCGCCAATTCGCAGTCGCCATTTGAACAATGGCGAAATTTCGCGGACTCTGCTAATTTCATGTGAACTGTCCGAGAAATGTTGGAAAATACTTTCGTCTTTTTGACGTTGCTAATGGGTGCTTGCTTTGTTATTTTTCTCATTACGCCTTTATAGGTTGTTTACATACATTTATAGGTTGTTTACAACGTTATAAATACAACTGCTGCGCATATTAGAAAAAAAAGTTTTTTTTCGCTATAGTACATCCATCACTGGTCAGTGGCCGAGTTGCCATTGCGTTATAATCCCACCCAGGCGTCGTGAGTTCAATTCCTCGGCTGGCTAAGTCCTCCATCATACAAGCAAAATTTTCCGCTTAGTGTGGTGGTAGTAAGAGATTTTCAAATATTATTAGGTTATTCATCCGAAAATATTGGTCTTTCTATAAAAAAATAAATTATTTGAAATGTCTTAAAACAATTTTTTTTTGGTTTGAACCTTCCTTCCCAGTGGTTGGAATTAACCGCTCTATCAACCTTGCTAAATTCCGATTTTTAAAAGCTATATTTATTTCGTATACCTATTAAGAGCTTTAATTTCTTAGAATTTAATAACTTGGGTATTTCCTCGAACATCATATGCATGTCTAGTAATGTTACATTGTCGTGTAATCAAGCTTATGGGTTATAGAAAAATGCGTATATGTCCGTGTGTTTGTGCGTGATTGCCACCAAAAGTTGTTGACTCTATCTGCCGAGTTTCAACTCTTTCAGATCTTGATGGCATAATGTTTTATGTAGATGACACACAGCTATAAAAACGCAAGCAGATATCTGTTGAACCGCGAGCGCTTATGTGTTGTACTGTCACACTACGCTATCAAATATTTTTTCCTATGGCAGGAGATATCAAATGAATTAAGGAGCTGCCACGAATGCCATTTTTTTGTGCTGAATCTGTCAATTTTAAAGCTGTCGTCCGCTCGTAGGCAGCTCCGTAATTAAAATTACCCCCTCTCCTGTTTACCGCAGGAGAGGTAGTCACATAATTTATCGCTTCAGGAGGGTTTACGGCGTAAGATCTGTATTGTCTATGGTTGATCTGCGCATAAAACGTTTAGGTGTGTGTTTAACCGTTTTTTTTATGGGATTATGTGGAGAGCATTATTTGGCGTGCGATTATCTTTATAGCTGTGTGTGGTACCCATCTTAATCTCTAAATAAAATGATTGCAAATCTGATAATTATTTATCCAAAAACAAAAATCGGTATATCCCTATAAATGAAACTAAAAGAAGAATTCCTTCCTATAGTTTCACTTTTTCTCCCGTCAATAAACATCTGATACAGCATTCCCAGATATGAAAAAGAGAAGAGCTTCTTCCCATAGTTTCACATTTTCTCTCCTCGATAAAATCTCACACAGCATACCCAGACAGACACTTTTGGGATCTCAGGATATCTTTGAGAATTTATTACTTGACTAATTTGTGTTTGTTTGTCTCCAGGCCATGAGGGTTCCCTGAGCAACTCAGGCAGCGAGCGCGAATGCAGTGGTCGCGGGGGGCGCGGTGGCTCTGTGGGTGGGGGTGGAGGCGTCGGGGGCCGAACGGGACCCGAGTCCGCCGAGGACCTGCAGCGCCGTAAAGAGGAGGCGCGCCGTCGCCGCAAGAAGAAGAAGCGCGCTGCCAGCTCAGTAGTTTCCTCGTGCTTCCAAGGTAACTATCACAGTGTCCCAACCTAATTAATTCATAGACGAGATAATAACAAATAATAATAGTCAATGTTTTGCTGCTCCTCAGTTCAAAGGTTAAATTTAATAATAGTATCGAGATAAAATTCATGCAGTTAGTGTGAGTGTTGTATTTATTATTTACTTGATCGTGTTGCTTTCCGGTTACCCATTTTAGAACAGATATTGCCTAGTGATGCGGGTAACGCAAAATTATTCTGCCATACAAAGAGGATTGGCCTGTGTAATATTATAATGTTTCAATGTGTTCTGTGACTTGTGGTGAATCTATCAGTATTATTTTATTTTAGAATTGTATAAGCTGACGGGCGAGGTTTTGGGTGAAGGGGCCTACGCCTCTGTGCAGACTTGTGTGAACATCTACACAGAGATGGAGTTTGCGGTGAAGATCATCGACAAGGTTCCCGGACACGCCCGCGCCCGGGTCTTCCGCGAGGTGGAGACCTTCCACCACTGCCACGGCCACCCCAGCATCATACAACTCATAGAGTTCTTCGAGGATGAAGAAAAGTTCTATCTTGTTTTTGAGAAGGTACGTTATCCAAAACATTTGTAAAGAAATATACGATGCCTTCCAAAATAATAGTACTTGGTTTCAATTGTCCAATGACAACAAATCTTAATGATGATATTGTGTTGGCAGATAATTGGTGGACAGCTGCTGACTCGCATCCAACAACACCAACACTTCTCAGAACAGCAGGCGGCAGAGATAGTTCGTGAGATCGCTCTAGCACTTAACTTCCTGCACGCCAAGGGGATCGCTCACAGGGATCTCAAGCCAGAGAACATCCTGTGTGTCTACCCCGACAGCTTGTGCCCCATCAAGATCTGTGACTTTGATCTCGGATCCGGGATCAATTTCAGCACGAGCCTCACCAGCCCCCTGGCCACTCCTCAGCTCAGGACACCTGTGGGGAGCGCCGAGTTCATGGCTCCGGAGGTGGTGTCCCTGTTTGTGGGGGCTTCGGCAGCGTACGACAAGCGCTGCGACCTCTGGTCCCTAGGGGTCATAACGTACATCCTGCTGTGCGGCTATCCTCCCTTCTACGGGAACTGCGGCACGGACTGCGGCTGGGAGAGAGGAGAGAACTGCCAGAGTTGCCAGGAACTCCTCTTCACCTCCATCCAGGATGGGCACTACTACTTCCCGCAGGAGGAGTGGGGACACATCTCCAACGATGCCAAGGACCTCATCGACAACCTGCTGGTGCGCAATGCTTCCAGTCGCATGAGCGCCGCGCAAATCCTGCAACATCCTTGGCTGAAGCGGGCAGACGAGGAGCAAGCCGAGGAGGCGGTGGAATCTCGCCCCTTGCGCACTCCGAGTAACATCCGCAAAAACCAGTCGGCGCAAGATGTTTCCAATAAAGCCGAAACTATCATGGATGTCAATCGGGTAATTTGTCAGCATTTCTCCATGAATTACTCGTACATGGAGAGGCCCAACATCTATCCCAAACAGAAAACGCTGCGAGCAACCCAGTCCTACTACGGGACCGCCAAGAAGCGTCCAGCCATGCTCATGCGGCGTAGCAAGCACGTGCCTAAGGATGTCAATAGCATCTACCAGTTAGAACTTCACAGTGAGAACATTAAAACTGAAGATCTCGAAGATAGAATTAACGCCGCCATGAATAAAGAAAAGAGTGAACCCAGAGACATACCGTCTGATTCGCACGAGAGCTACCAGACAGCCAGTGACGACGATGTGTTTGGGGATAAGGCCGAAGAATTCACTCGCCGAGATAAATCTTTGTCGGCAGGCGTGAATACTGCAAAGGGTGTTAGTAAAATGTTTGACCAATTAGGACTCTCTGGTGAAAAGGCGAGGTACGAGAATTGGCGTGACCGACCGATTGCCAAGCAAACTTCGGCCCAGAAAGAAACCAACTGGAGGGCCCCCGTGGAGCGCCTCTCCACGCCCCCGGTGGAATACCCAGCTCCCGTGAGGTACTCCTCTCCCGGGGGGTACTCCTCCACCATGGGGCTCTCGCCCCCGAATGAGTCTCTGTTGATGCAGAGGCGAATCACAGCCCACACTTCCATGGAGAAGATCGCAGTGGGCACTTGCTAACTTTTCTACTAATGTAAATGTTCTCATCTGGAAAAAAAATTATACTCAAAAAAAGGAAATTTCGAAAGCTACAAAAAAAAAGAAAAATGTGTTTGGCTTCGTCAAGGAGAACGTTGGCATAAAAAGTATTTTATTTTATAGTTCGATATTAAAATCATAACTGGTGAAACAGATTTGAGTTATTACCGGTGATTGAAAAAGTGAAAATGGTTCTTTTTTTTATTGTTAAATTTCTTTGTTTTTGGATTTCCGTAAAGATTCCTCAAATTCATGATAATATCAATTTGAGGTATTATTTATATTTTTCCTGTGTAATCCGTACTATGTTTGTTTGTTTGTTAAGATTGTAGAGTTTGGTTATATCACCAGACACCACCAGCCAACCTCCCACTTTCTCTGATGTTTTATTTTGCCAATGTGATAAGGGGAAGGCTATTACATTATTAGTACATAAAAGTCAACTGGTTTGCTCGAGTTTCTCTATGCAAAATCAGTGGATCTTGCTTCATCTCTAAAAGCTGATAAAACTTGACCATTCTTTTAATGATTCCTAACACTAATAATAATTAGTATTATAGTGGCGACAGCCACAAATTCTCAGAGCAATCTTGTAGGATTGCTAAATGAACCCAATGTCTACGTGATTTTTTTATTATTTCCTCTAACAATTAAGTTATCTATTAATTTGGATGAACTGAAATAGAAATAGATGCGTATATGAAATATATTTGTAATAAAAGCGCAACAAATGAAGTAAGAGTGAAGCGTGTATGATTCTTATGGATAAGAGTTAATGAGTCAAGTTCTTCCTGTCTGGGGATGGGAATGCAGATATGAAATTGTGTAATGAAGCATTTAATATTCTAGTTGTAAGACTTTCTCTTCTGTTATTATTATTTGACAGTGCCGCATGTTTTTATTTGTTTTTTTTTTTTTTTTACTAAATGTATCACTTTGAAGTAAATAACATATTGGTTAAAGTACATTTTCCTTTCAAATAGAAATAATGACAACATTTAGCTCACTATCGAGTATATGTTTTTTTACTTTGAATAGTGACAAAATGTATTGTATTCATTCCATACATGTAGAGTAACGCCTAATGTATCTTCAAGCTAAGCGTGGATGTAGCTTATTTTTCCGTGAACTGTACTAATACTAATTTGGCCAAAATTATTTTCTATCTGCATTCGGTAATTCGCATGTCATTTCCTTTCTCAACTCTACACGGCTAACTAAATGTGTATTGAGGAAATTTTGTTTTTTTCCATTTACCATCCACTGTTTTAGCTGCCATTCTATGTAAATACATTGAAATATTCAGTATTTGAGAGTAGATCTTGCTACTCGCCAGAATATAGTCCCCATACATAATCCTGTGATCTTTAATCAACTGTTATTATTTTGGATGTATAAAATGTATTGCTATAAATTATTTGATCATGATTTTCTATTTAAGATACTGTATTTATTGTTAGTCGTGTTTCTTCACATCATTGCCTTATCAATCATTTATTGCATTCGGAAGAAGCGAGACACCCAAATGTGGTTTAGTGCACTAATTATAATAATTAATGCAAACGCCTCCCGCAGGTAAAGATCTTATTCCCACGTTGACTTGTGTAAGTCGGGTGGGCGCGTTTGGAACCTCGCTTCGTTCTCTACTTTAAAACGTCATCCAAAAATTAATATATTAGGTATATCTTTACTTTGATACGTCAAGTCTCTTAGCCAAAGCCGTTTAAGGTTTCTGTGAACTAAGGTGGCGTATACAGTTATGTTATGTTACGGTAGTTGGTTACAACTTGTATAATTTGTGATATATGCATAAGCAATAATGAGGAACTGACCGAGGGCGGTCAGAGTAGTGCGCTTGCTTCAAGTCTCTAGACTCTAGAGGACCTAAAGTAGTCAAGTAGTCGGCTATCGACTCCCACCACTTCGGTCCTACAAATAGCGTTTAGGTGTTCAGCCGGAATCTTGTGTTGTCTTTTTATTATTCCGTAGAGGAAGTGTTAATTCTTTTTAATGAATTTTATTCATCTCCAGTCATACCTGTATAAGCTGCTTGTAAATTCCTTCATTGAATGATAAATTTAAAGTTATGCAGAGATAATATAATATCGGGAGGTATAAATAAAAACTTTTGTAATTTTTCTGATGAACTTATTTAAAATGTTTATTTTAAAATCACCGTTAATTATTTATCAATGACAAATTATATTGTTGGATTTTATTTCCTCTATATACGTTGAAAAAGATGATAGTCTATTGAATTATTTGTTAGATTTTAAGAGGGTTCTAGCGGAGCCTATTGAATAAAATGTGTACCTTATAAAGTTGTAACAGTGGGGGTTGGTGACTCTGTACCTGCCCGTGTTGGTTGGACTAGTGTCATATCATGTCCATCCTCGTTCATCTCAGTTGTTGACCGCATCACGA
Source organism: Glyphotaelius pellucidus (assembly GCA_936435175.1). Lineage (NCBI taxonomy): Eukaryota > Metazoa > Arthropoda > Insecta > Trichoptera > Limnephilidae > Glyphotaelius > Glyphotaelius pellucidus. The sequence goes on along the minus strand of OW386537.1, from coordinate 5,430,358 downwards.
GCCGTCAGCTGCGTTCTGTTCACGCTCATGTGGCACGGTTCCGGTGTGAGTTTTCAATTGACTCATTCTTTCTAGAACTGTACCAGCCCGTGTTTGTTGGACTAGTGTGAGGAAGCTATGTCATATTGTGTCCATCCTTGTTCATCTCAGTTGTTGACCGCTCCCGATACGGAATGGTTCCAGTGCGAGTCTTCAATCGACTCATTGAAGAATGCTTACTAGAATTTAATAGAATTAAGGAATAAAAAGTGTACAAAGATATTTTTAAAAAAACACAAAACTTTTATATGACTTTAAAATGTTATCTGTAAAAAATAAAACTCAGATGGTTCATTTTTGCGCTGTGGCCTGATTAATATAATTATTTGCAAACAGTATCGAAGTAATAAAGACTTAGAAAACTAGTGAAGGAAGAGGCCATTCTGAGTTTAAATTTCTAAAACAAATCTAAATTGGAGGAAAACCAGCATTTCCAGTGTATTAAGATATAAGTGAGATTGATTGGAAGTTGGTGCCATTATAGAGTGAGGGGTAACTCCCGACGTGTCCAGTGAGACGGTGAAAGGAAGAGGGGAGAAGCAGGATAATAGAGAACAATTTCACGCGATTGTGTCCTGTCAAATTGTTTTGTATTATTGACACATATTTTGATAGGTGTTTATATACTGTTATATCTATCAAACTGTGCTTTATCTTGTATTTTTTCCAAATAAAGCAGTTTTTTACTGGGCAAATGAAAATACTTCAATATTTTATTTCTCCCCACACCCTACAGCCCTACATGAACATCAGAAACCCCAAACACAACATTAATATTTTGCAGTGCTTTTTATTTTTTTTACTGGATTTCTTGTAGGTTCATTACAAACAAGAAATTAATACATGAATTTCGACCATTGGGCGATCACTAGAATAAGAAATTCCGTGTAATATTTGCAAAAAAAAATATTCTAAGCAGTGTAGGTAAGCAGAATGAAAAATTTCAGGCAGTGAAGATCGCATTAATGATAAGAGATTCTTTAAAGAATCAACAGGATTCCTCTTTTGAAATATATCGATATCGGAAGAGATTTGGTTCAGAGCAATGTGCTCCTCCCCACTGAGAGAATCATTGGTTGGTTAGTCCTTCAGAAAGGAAGATATGCAGAATTTTATCTATGATGACGCTGCCTAAGATATACTCATGCGCTCCAAAATAGCTGAGTTCTCGATATAACCTCGCAGCAGTCTGAATAAGCCAAGTCCTAGCGTGCATAAAAGAAAGTTCGTCAGGCAGAGCCATGCTGCACTCTATCATGTTACTAGCTAACTAGCAGATTTTACACTGAAGGAGTTTACTAGCAGATAGTGAAAACGCTGGCTAGTAACTCGTAAACTCGCTATGTAATCGAGGCTTTATGTACGTTTATAAAAAGAAGTGTGTAAAAGATTTTTGGATAAAACTTTCAAACTTTTTATCATTGAAGAAAAAGATAGCACTAAAAATCCAAACGAAAATATGTAAAAGAAAAAGACACAGAAAAATAAGAAAGGAATCTTTTATTTCCGTTATCTTTTTGTTTTTCTGTGCCTTGTTTTTTTTTCTTCATATTTTCGTTTTGATTATTAGTTGTACCTACTTCAATGATATATTAAATGGTTGGGAAAATCTTCAAAAGTTATAAAAACTGAGTTGTTCTGATCTAAAACTTTAGATTAAAAAAATTGTTTTAAAAAAAAATCAGTGTGTGCAATTCACACGCGGTAGAAGTGAAACTTCAGAAAACTAAAGTAGACAAGAGTGGATAGAATTATTATAGATAATGTGGAGGATTATATGCAAGAATTGAAAGAGATGGGATTGGGCGAGAAATTGGGTAATCTGAAAATTTGTTGCCTATTGTATGCCGATGATGCGGTGCTGATTTCCATCAAGGATGAACGAAGTATGTATGAAGAATGAGTTAATGATGAATGTTAGTAAGTCTAAAATTGTGGTGTTTGAAAGATAGAGTACGTGCAACATAATTGTGAATGATTAATACTTGGAGCAGGTGGATGAGTTTGTGTATTTGGGAAGTATGTTTACGGGAGATGGGAAGGCTGACGATATTGAAAGAAGACTATATGTAGGTAACTCCATTAACGGAGGATAGAACTCAATCGGTGCCAACAAAAAATTGTCCAAAGCGAAGCTAGCCGTCCATAATAAAGTGCTGGTACCTGCCCTGATGTATGGCAGTGAGGCATGGAACTGGCAGAGGAAGCAAGAGGAAGGAAAGTAGACTGAATGCTGTAGAATTGAGATCCCTGAGGCGTAAGCGAATGAGTGCAAGGAGAATATGTGACTGGTCGCAGGTGCACTAATCGCATTTCCGTTTCATCCGAAATCCAAGTCACACCCATGCTAAAGAAGTATTCACTTCAAAAAAAATAATATTTTTTAGATTTTGTAAAATTTGAACTCGGGTTGCCTGAATGAATTGCATGAATGCCATTTACTTACTTTACGCGCCTTACGCCGCTGAACTACGGCAGGTCCGCGCGAGAGCGACGATTTACTGTATTATATATTATTTGAACCGAGTAGGAAATGTTAAGTTTATTTTTATTATTAATTTAAACCGCACTTCCGTTTCACGCGAATTTCAAATCACTCTAATGCCGCTAAAGAAGTTTTCACTTCAAAATTTTTTTGAACTTTCTTATTTCCAGCAATTTCATCTCAATGATGGTTTTCCAAGCCGCATCCTTTGTTGACAGTGCGACGTATCCTATAAACACGAAAATTGGCGAACGGCTTCAATAAACACCTCCATCTCGACAAAAAACGCAGTGGAGGCAACTGAATTGGCAACAGTTTTTGAGGGGAAACTAGTCGGCGATAGTGTGCGGGAACGGACTCGTTCGAACATATCCTAACTTGTTCGGTCCGCTCCGCTCACCTCATTCTTGATGGAATCACTTGTTAACGTTTACTAGTCGAGCGGAGACCGTACGGAGTCAGCTCCACTTGCAGTGGCTTTAAATTCTCTGAAAAAGGGTTTCCAGAAAAGCTAATGGTTTGGAGAACAAACCCTTACATTTTCAAGGCCGACTGGCACACCATTTCCATATAAACACTAAATGTCAGCTTACTTTCTGTAATGTATCATAATAGTCTTTGACCTAGTACATACTTTACCATAGTAGTCTATGGGCTCTTCGGGTCACACGGTCTCGTTGCAGCGTTTTGCTGAAAGTAGATTTACAAAGTTTAGGTTTTCTGGAACTCTTCAGATCAAAACTAGCCTTCAGCCTGAAAGGACTGAAGGAAGAAAGGACATTTGTCTCCAGAAGTATCATTATAATTACAACATGGAAATAAACAATCACTGTTTTATTCAAGAACCTAAAGGACTCTCTGCCCAGTACAACGGTTCCATGCCAACTCAGAATAAAGTCAACTCAACACCTCTTTGAAAAGTCATTTAAAGTTATGAAAAAAATAATTTTAAAATAGCCCATAACCCTAACCTAACGTAATCTATTTAACCAATTTTTTTTTTCTTTTTCATCACTCTTAACACTTAACGAGAGTTTTACGCTGTATCTAAGTTGTTTTTTAAACCACTTACTCAATAATTTGGGTAATCCTAGAAAAAATATTTGGTTATCGATCTGCATTAAAAAAATTAATATCGCATTACTACTTTTCTTAATATTAATTCATTTATATCAAATTCCGGTCGAGAATCTGTCCAGCCCGCCCCCCTACCCCTCCGTTCGGGCGTTACCCCGTATCCATCCGCTGGAAGTATCGGGACGATTCTAAGCGATAGCAAGTAATTTCTGAGTTGTTAGTGGAAAGGACTAGATCCCATTTGTTTACACTGCGCATCTAGTTTGCTCTTTTTACAATGCTATAATGTTCGCTTGCCGGTCAAAGATCATTCGGTCTGGATCGTTTCCGCTACGCGCCAATCGCCAGTCAACATTCGGAAACAAAGCGTTATGGTGGCTATCGGCCCGCCTTCTCTGTTTTCTATGGAGAAATACGCGTTATGGTCTAAATTCGTTATAATATTAATTATGACTTTATTTATGAAACGATTTAGATAATGTCTATTGAAATAAGATGAATATGCTTCTTTCTAATTATTACCAAAACAAATTTCCAAAAATTGTGTCATTAACACCCTTTAATAAGCAAAACAAATTGGGGTCCCCGAGTGACCCCCCTTCGGATGAAGTGTGATTTTTTTCTTTCCGGGACGAAAAGGTTAATGTCTTTTCTGAGTTGGTTTCATTCTGAGTTGTCCGGTCAACCAGTACAACACATCATACCATGACCATAACCATTAACAATTTGGGAGGCGGGAAAAGGTACCGCCGCCCCGGGAACCTTTATTGGATAACCAACACCTCTGCCATAGGTCACCCCAAGTGGTATGCTACGTTTGGTGATTTAGCAGGGGTGCCCGGGTTCATGGGGTGAGGTTTGTCTAGGTCTCGAATGACCAGGACACACTGAACCGTTTGAATTGTAAAAAATTTTATCGGTTTTTAATGCAAATTGTGACATTGTATTCGGTGCAGTGAAAACATAAAAATATAAGAATACTAAAGATACGTAAATTTGTGTCTTCTAATATAAGCATTATGTGCGCAATTAGATGGATTATTTAACCAATGTAATATTATGTAGGTACATAAATATATCGTAAAGTAATAACTGTTTGAATTTGTCTTTTCTTTTAATTGATACAACTTTTTTTAACGCTATGATAAAATAGTCAAATCTTTCTTTAATTTAAAAAAAAAAATGTTGTTCTTATTACATAAAAAATTAAAAGATTTTTTTGTTTAGCAATACTTTATAATTTTGATAGTACTAATAAAACAAACAATAAGCATTTCATTTTTAATTCAGAAAATATTTTTGTTTCCAATGAAGAAATTTTTATTAAAACCTTATTATGTATGTGTACGTAAAATAACTAATGTTTGATTGCTGCTTACATTCATAATTTTGGAGTCGGGTATGGGTACCGCCGCCCCGGGAACCATTTTTTGGATAACCAGCACCTCTGCCATAGGTCAGGTTCGTTCGCCTGGGGTTCGCTACGTTTGGTTACTTAGCAGGGGTGCCCGGGATCATGTGGTGAGGTTTGTCAAGGTCTAAGTGGCCGATATGTCTGCCCGTTTGCTGCGTGGCGGGCCAGATTGAGAGAGACTGGTTGAGGAAGTCTCCAGCCAGAATCCCTCGACCCATCGCCTTGCCCCGCAGTTGAAGGAATGGATTCACACATCCGTCTCTCATGGACACACTGACCCCCATATTCCTATCCACCCCTTACACCTATTTCCTTCCCAGAACTTCCTCTTCTTCATTTCCTTATAAGCATCCTCCACACAGCATCCCCTAAGATGACATAGGCCCTAAGGGAAATTATTTTCCTCAGGACCTCCTGTGTGGAGCTAGTGTAAAAAAAAAATTTTATAAATTCGTATGAAAATATTTTATTTTCTAATTTTTATGGAAATTTTTTGATTTTTTAAATATTACTTATGAAAACCTTATGCATGTGTACGTAATATTACTAATCTTTGATTACTCCATACATTTTATTCATTTACAGAAAAATATTTCCAATATTTTCTAATGTCTAATAAAGAATTTTTAATTTTATTATTTTTTATAAAACCTTATGTATGAAAAATTACTGATGTTTGATTACTCCATACATTTTATTATTATTTCCACACTGTACCATAGGATTAAATTACTGCTGGTTTGGTCTATCTTCACTGAGAGTACGGATATAGAATAAACCAATATTAAGTATGGACATGGTACAAACCAACTATCAATTTTTGGCTGTTTTGTTTAAAAAACCGTGTCCTTATACTTTTTAGATTATGCTTTTATTCAAATAAAAATTAAACCAATTACGTTGTTCTTTTACTTATGGATGTATAAACCCTTGGAACTATTTTTAATTATTTATAACAATTCATTTGGAATAAAGCAAACAAAAATATAATTTTTTTAAACTTCAAACCTCGTTTTCTCAGTATGTATGAGTTTTTGTGGATATAGAACAAACCAATCCTCAGCAAGCGATATATTGTGGCATACCATAGAAAAATTAGATTTCATTTTACTAAAATTTTACATGAGGCTTATTATTAATTGACAACTAATTGGTCAAAGTACTAAGCGATTTGATGTTTGAACGCGGATGAAGCAAAGAGTGTATACCTACAATTTAAATTTTTTTTTAAATATTCCAAGTAAAAAACAAAGTTTTGAGTGTTGATGAAGCAAGGAGTGTGCGCCTACAAAAGGAGCCAGGGTGTTAACCGCCCAATTTTGTACACCAACTACTGCGCCACTTCAGTCGCCCGGGTCAAGGCATTCAGGGCCTGTTCTCGCAAAAATTCAGTAGAAATTCAGTACACCTGCTACTGAGTCAGTCCAGTCGCCCGGCTCAAAGCGTTCATATGGACTTTTTCTCGCAACAATTCAGTACACCTGCTACTGAGCCAATCCAGTCGCCCAGGTCAAGGCGTTCAGTATTTTATTTGGAAAACTAAAAGCGCCTAATCTCACAAAAAGGGGCCTAGGAGTGTACTGCTCAATTTTTTTCACTCAGCCCTTCAGATTGTTTAGGTCGAGATGCGTAATTTGACATCCACCTACCTACCTACCCAGTACATCAATCTATTCCGATGCAGAACATCCGAGCTGTTACCGATATTAGATAAAATTTTAATTTAAGCCAAAAATTTTAAAATTGACATTTTTTAAATTTACATTTTTTTGAAAATTGAATTTTTTTTAAATTTACAAATATCGATCCATTACAGAACCTGAGATTAAAAATGACAACAAAATTTGGACTTGGAATCATCTTAAATGATGTCTCACACGTAAATCATACCAATCCGTAATCCAAAATCTGCACCCACTCGGACATTATCCGTTGGACGATTCTAGAGGCATTGTGGACTGTAATCGTGTGGCACTGTGGTTAAAAATGGCGACCCGACAGTCGCCCCCTCTAAATTTTAAATATTACAAAATCATATTTTTTGTGCATTATTTATCAATTTCAAACATAAAATCGACTTAAAAAAATCCTGATGATCAACTGTCAAGGAATCATTAAAAGTAGGTCTTGAACAGATTGGAAATCACAAACCTTTGTAGGCTCCTGAACCATTTGTTCCTTAATAATAATATTTCCAAGCTAGACAAAAACTAGATAAGCCTCACAAAAAAATAATTAAGGTTAAGTAAAAGACAGGACTGTGTTTAAATCAAGAATATATTTAGATTAAAAAATAAGTGGGGTGAAATTATTTTTTACCTTTGGATTTGAAATTTTGGCGACGGGCTTTACCAGGCCTGGAGTTCTTGCCGGCGGACTTATTTTTACCTTTGCCTGATTTATTGTAATCCCCGAAATCAGCGGATGACTCTCTCGTGTTCAATTTGTTGCCACGCTTCTTGCCTCCAAAGCCATATTTACTATCTTTCATATTTCTTTTAGCGATGCTCTTATTTTGCATCATCATGTTCTTCTTACCACCCTTTTTAGGATCCACGAAGTCATCTTGACCCTTGAGACCTTTACGGATCCTTTTAACTTGATTTAGCATGTCTTTCTTTTCTGAATCCCTCCGTTGTTTAGTTTGAGACTGAAATAAAAAATAAAATGTGAATTTGGAGAATATTTTTAATTAGCTAAGTATATTTTTTATCTTTATTTATAACTTATACCTTCACAATAATCAGAGACTGAAAAGTTACTAACCTGAAGCTGTTTGCCCATTTTCTTTTGTTGGCGGAGCTGACGCACCTTCTCCGCTCGGACTTGGCCGGCCTGTTTGGCCATCAGGTTCTGCCTCACTTTATGCATATGTGTGTCGCTCTTTGCCATTTCAGCAAAGTAAGTGTCTGGTCTGCAATCAATTCATAAACATCAAATTGAGGGAAAAAACTAGCTGTGGCAGGGCTTGCATCACCTGAACCGAGCCGAACCTGGGACCGAACTGAACTTTTTGATTAAAACAGTACAAATCGATCAATTTATTTAAATTATAATTTTTTAAATTTCAATTAACCCCTCGGGCCTCGACCATATTCCGACAGTAGATCAGAACATTTCCGCTTTGCAAATTTTAAAATCCTAATAAATAAAATATTTGTGAGTGTATCCGAAAACTATTTTTGAAACTGTTTTTGAAAGGTGGTGAAATAGAATTTTAAATTTTATTATTGAAAATAACCATGTGATTTTTTAAGAATAAAAATTTTGAATGCAAACTTAATCCTTTGAGGAGTATCGCCGCACATATGTGGTGGCACCCGGACGATCCAGATAGAGTATCGCCGCATATGTGCGGCCGTATGACTTTATTGAAATTTTTTATTTGTAAAATGTTGAGAACCACTGAATTTGTCCAACTATAATTTATAATGCAATAAGAAGAGGTTATAGTAATAAAAAAAGCTCCGAAATTAACTTGTGTAGTAAAAAAAAAAAAAGGTAAGAATATAATTAATTAAATCGATTGCAAAATTAAGACAAACTCGAAAAATAACTCACTCCCACGACGTAAATGGTAAAAAAATAACTCACCAATCAAAGGGTTAAAAAAAGTTTCAAAAATGGCTTTTTTTTTTTTTTTTTTTTTTATTTATTAAAATTACAGAACATTTTGTACAAGAATTAGAGTAGACCCACAAAGCTGTCATATGGCAGCTTGTCTGCAGGTTCTAACAATTTAAACATTCTTAATATAATATCTAAGAAAATATTTGTAAATACATTTATAGTTTTAAGGAAACATTAGAATAGACCACACAGTAGTATTAGATAATTTAACTTACAACTATGAATATATAAGATATAAGGCTCATATAGGCCAAATATAGGGCTCACCCTATATTTTTCATAACTAAAATTACTGGTAATGTAAAAAATAAAAACACACATATTTTATTAGACAAACGCTTTATAAACGTTATCATTACCTCAATTTTTGTCATTTCATGTAAAAATAATTTTTTTAAATTCACAAAGTTGCATAATTTCTTTTCAAATTGCGGTCGGAAACTTCGGTTTCATAAAGGTGTACATTTTAATTATTTTGTGGATAACTTTTAGATTTTAAAATATAGCATGGTGTTTTTTTTTTCTTTACAATACCGTTTATATAATATTTCTCACTTTGATAGTAAGGGAGGTACTATTTCTATGAGACTTATATGAGTTGTTCCGAAAAGTGAACAAATAAGCCTGAGCAGTTAAAAATAAAGCATAGCAAGTATGGTCTCCCATAACAAATGGCTGTGAGTGTCAATAAAATTCACGTCCAAATTTGATAGTTTTAAATGTATAGATTGTAGCCAACCGTTTAGTAACAATGTCGAGTTGATGAAGCCTACTGATGCCCTCCAGGACGCAGGCCTGTGCTTGTCTGTGCAGTAACGTCTCTCTTTTGAATTCATTTACAACGGGGTCCACGCTTATATCCAATGCAGGCAACTTTGCATTATTTGCTCTGATATTCCTGTAAATTGAAGAAAACAATGTTAACATAACACATACAAGTCATGCAGTTGCAAAATCCACCTCGGAAACTTTTGTCGATTCGAGATGGTCGCAAAACAGTGTTTGGAACATCTTAAATATCCTACGTACTGCGCTGTGCAAGAGAAATGTTTCCAGCAACGAAAACAAAAGTACTTGTATACTTTCGGTAAATATCCAGAATTACAGATAAATAAATAATTTCTGCGTATTAATCATGTCCAGTAACGACAGGTAACTTGGAAAGCTCGAAGCAGATGGCGCCGGTGTGGTTGCATATCGATTGTTCTTATAATATACAAAAATGAATGTTTGTATTATATGAAAATTTGATAGCGTGGGGAGTGTGGCGAACCCATCGCTCAGGGAGTGGAAACACAAACCTGCAATAGCCATCCCAAGCCAAGGTGTGAGCTACCGTGCTCAGGCTGAATGTCTTGGGGAACAGTGTCAAGAACGGTGCCTCCGAGAAACAAGGTCGCATCTCGGAGTATTTAGACCTTACTCCAACATTCGGGGCTCTGTTGGAGTGGACCTTCTATTTCCCTGGTCACTCGTGGGACAAAAAAAATTGGACCATTCGAAAACTAGGGGCCTTTTGGGAACCTAGGAGTGCTGAGGCCATCTCTGTGGACTTTCTTCCTGGGGCCCTTAGGAGGAACCAAGAGGAGAAGCTGTGGAGAAGAGAGCTGAGGCCATCTCCATGAACCCTTCCCTTGTGGGGCCTTCACGGAACCAAAGGAAGGGCACTCTTCCGGTACGGGGCCTTTGGGGAACCAAGGAGGAGTGAAGTGGAGAGATGATGTCCTCTTCCCATGTGGGGCCTTCAGGGAACCATGTAGGAGTGAAGAGGAGAAATGAGGCCATCTCCGTGAACTCTTTCTTATGGGGCCTTTAGGGAACCAAAGAGGAGTGAAGAGGAGAGATAAGTCCTCTTCCCTCTTGGGGCCCTCGGGGAGCCAAGGTGGAGTGGGCTCTTCTCTTGTGGGGCCTTTAGGGAACCAAAGGGAGGTGAACTCTCCGTCGTGGAGCCTTCAGGGAACTAAGGAGTGGAGAGGAGAGATGAAGCCCTCTACCCTCGTGGGGCCTTCAGGGAACCGCGGAGGAGTGAAGAGGAGAAATGAGACCTGGGAAGACACATTGTCGAACCAGAAGATATAGCTTCATTTCCAATGACAATCCTGGTGAACTTTGTAAAAGGGACTGGATTACTGTCAAAGGAATGAGGTAAAATGGGAGATAGCACAATGGGCCTACGGCCTAAGTGCTCACAGGAACTTTATTTATGTAAACCGTCTCCGCTCTTGAAAAAAAAAAAAAAAAAAATGAAAATTTGTATAAAAATATTGCAATAGGTGACACGCGAGCTGTTTGAAAACTGAATGTAACGGGACTGAATATATGGAACGCGGGAGAGGGGAGGGAAGCGCGGATGGGGGTTTGTGGGAGCGGAAGAATGGAGACGGAGAAGGTGGGGGGGGAACACGTGAGGGGAAGGGGACATAGGAGGGAAAGGACACACATGGAGAAACAATTTCTTTATTAAGTGGCATTGCAAAACACGCTGGGAACTCGCTAGTTTTTATTAAATATATATATTTTTTTTTTTACATGAGCTCCACACAGGAGGCCCTGAGGAAAATAATTTCCCTCAGGGCCTATGTCATCTTCGGGGATGCTGTGTGGAGGGTTTATTTTTAAGGAAAGGAAGGAGGGGAGAGTTATGGGAAGGAAAAGGGTTTAAAGGGTGGGTAGGAATCTGGGGTTCAGTGTGTCCTAGTCATCCGCCTCCAAGACCTGGAACAAACCTCACCCCATGAACCCGGGCACCCCTGCTAAATCACCAAACGTAGCGAACCACTTGGGGTGACTTATGGCAGAGGTGTTGGTTATCCAATAAAGGTTCCCGGGGCGGCGGTACCCATTCCCGCCTCCCAAATTATATAACTAATCTTTTGAAACAAAACTTAAATGACTTACATTTGTCTTTTAGTTGCATCCTGTAATTGGAGAGCTACGTCGGGAGCCATGGGAGCTGGGTTACTGATAATGTCCAATGTTTCTATCCATGGCAGCTTTAAATGCATTTCCTGAATCTTCACCTTCATGTCAGCGATATTGTTGACAGCCTTCTTCTTCTCCCTGATGAGAACCTGGTTAAGGCCTGGCTTTAGCAGACCCTTTTGAAAGGCATCTTGAAGCTGAAATAAATGTTAAAGAGTACAAGATATTAATAATTATTGCATCTGTCAGGTGTAAATAGTTGTTTCCTCTAGTAATTAAGTTGAAACGAAATGTTTTTCCAATAATCTATGCGTATGAATAAGGCGGTGTAGCAAATATATACCGTTCACGCAAAGACATTGACTAAGGAAGAGCTTTCTAGTAACATTACCTAACTGTCAATATAAGACTTAGATAATATTATATGTAAGTAATATAAGTGTGATTTGTATTTTCCCGTTTTCTTTTACATTCATATTAACATTTAACTAATTATAATATTATGTTGGTGAGTGATATGAATAAAATTATTTACAATTATAAAAATGAAAAATCATACAAAAATAGGATTCTCGTATAAATTACATGTTAACAGAATTAATAAATTAACCTACAAATGAAACAAGCATACGAAATTACTTTTTAATATTATTACCTCTGCATCCGAATCACTGACATCGGAATCGCTACTCTGCATTTCAAATTCAGACATTATTAGTTGAAGGCCTTACGGTTTTTAGAATGGATAATAGATATATCAATTAAAAAACAGAAACCAGTACAATCGGCGACACGTGAATTTTGTAAACACAATAATAATAACCTGTCAAAAAATAGGTTATGTTAGTTAAGTTGTCTATGGACTATATTTTTTTTTCATGGCTTTTCACCCCATGGCTTTTCTAGTCAGTGTCAAGCGAATATGGACTACATTAATTTCTTCTATGGCCTACGCATAGAGATTTGCGGATAGGTACCTACTACAGACTAAATATGATTTTAACCGTAAACACACTGAAAACATATTTTTTTCGTAGCCCTAACTTGTCGATAAAAATAAATTTGGCGAGGCTGCGTAATGCATATGGCCTGCATGCATAAATATTGAGATCGGTCGGTATATCAGTATTTTTAGTAATGAAGTCGGCTCATCTCATCGGGGCTCCCACGAGAGAGCAACATGACGAACTTAAATACGGGTTTAGCGAGTTTGAAAAACGGCTGAAATTTCGGTCAGTGTCATTTTTCTCGTTCAGTCACCTGTTAGATTCGGAAGTCAATCATAACCAGACATCTCTAAATTTTTAGTTCTAAAATCATGTTGCTGTAGTAACGAAAAACATGTAAAATCCATTTATTCAATTTCTACATTTTGTTGACACATTGTCATGTTTATCCCTCCCACCTTGATTAGTTGTTAAATTAAAGAGTGCTGGATCCCCTTTGTTATAAAAGATATTTCCCAACCAGACCATAGGAGTTTTCATTTATTTTTCAGACCAAGGAAATAATTTTTAAATTGAATGAAGATTTCATTAATTCAGTCAAAGGCTACAGCTTTCCTAGCAATTAAATCGATCACTTTTTTCAGTTAAGCCGAAGTGACCCGGAAACCAGACCAAAACGACTGACGAAACAGATGATTTGAAATGACGGTCTCTTGGAACACCTTAGATAATCTCAATTTTTTATAGAGTCTGACGGGATAGTATCGTGAAATATCTCACACATTTGTTGTGCAAGATGATTTATTGTTATATAGTTATTATTTAATACAGATGATAATCGATAACAAATTAAATGAAATTGCTCAAACAGCAGAAGAGAAGAGAGGAAAAATTTTTCTTGTGTAGCTTTTGTTTCTGTGTTCCAATATTAGAATAAAATTTTGAATTTCTGAAAGTAGATAGTTGGCAATGGGTAGCTACACACTGAAGAGTTTTTTTTATAGCTATGTGTTTTAATTAACTATGCAACGGGAGTCTTGGTTAAATTTGAAAAGGAACGCTGCTTTGATTGAACTACTAAGATGTTGTTTTTTTGTCATTTAAATCAATTGGTTCACCCCGGGATAGAAATTGAGGCTTCCGTTGTGGCCAGACGAGATCTTTGTGGATAAATTCATAAAAAAAGTTAGAAGAGGCGTGGGGAATGTAATATTTTTCAAAACGAATTACATTTAAAGAAAAGAAATGAAATATTAGGACTTTTTCACAATATCCTACTAACAATCTGGGTAGGAACCAATCAGTTTGCTTCAGTATTAATTTTAATTTTAATCCCAGCCATCGCTAGTCTTCTTTTATGCCATCAAAAAAATGAAAATATTTAGAGGTTTTTGAAACATATTTGAAATATTTTCATCGGTTTTCAAGAGCCTAATTATTATTGTTTTGTTATGATTTTTTGTAACAGGGATATTATTTCCATGACTTTGTAGCGTCCGCAAGGTCAAGAACCAAGCTCTAAGTACTCGGTTGTTTATGGTATCAACTTGCTCGACCAATAAGAATGCAGTATTTTGTAATACATTCGTAAAACAAAATGGTGGGCCGGAAACCGGACATCGAGATTTTGAGGGTTTGAGGTTGAAAGTAGTTCGTTTGTGAAGACCCCATGTTTTGTTCATAGATGAACTATGGCCGCCATCTTTAGTTTAGATGTATGTTTTTCGAAGTTGATTTGATGAACAGTTTTGTCAGTTATTGTTTTACTTCGAAAGTTTTACCGTATGTGAGCCCTTATACGAAGTACCAGTGTGGATTTTACTGAAGACACTTGTATTGAAGCAGGACTATTGACTTTTTACGTGTTTTGACTATGTTTACATCCTTGTTAGAATTTTTTTGTTGTGTTGCTGTCAATTAAAAGGTAAGATTTTTATGTTTATTACTACTTTATTCAGATTTAGAACGCTAATTACCAACTTGGAGTTAATTTATTTTGATTTCTATCACTTTTGCTTTCTCACAATGTTTGAAAGCTAAGTCTTTATGCTGTCCTTTCTATGTTTATGTATAATATTGGTATTCAATTCGCTTAAATTTATGATGTTCTCACTCATATGCGTGTTTAATCGATTAATTGGATATCAAACATTTGGTTTTATTCATCATTGTCACTGAAATAGAATTGCACAATTCAATGTTGGCACTGCCATTTAAAATATAACCCTCTGCCATTATATTGTCAAACACGCTATCTGTTTTTCTAACATTTTTGACACCAGTTAGGTTACTATCGATCATGAAACATAAGGTTTTATCATTTTACAATGTATATCCATAATAATAAACAGGGAAAGTGCCGAGACATGAATTATAGTATGTAGTTTCAGTCGCCGAGAAAATGCCCACCATATTATACTGGAATCAGACATATATTTACTCTTATGTAGGTAGCTTGAACTGCCTGAATTAAGTTATTCGATGAAGTTACCTATTTATTTATGTAATATCTGTTTCTGATGCTATTCTATGTCTGGTATGGCAAAAAATAATCAATAGATTTAATTCATTAGAATACTATATTTCTACCTACCTTGCACATATTAATATTACCCTTCATTTAATTGGTTTTCGAGATACTTTACAAAAATAACGAATTGTCACCTTAAGTGTATATTATCATTTATGTTTGGTTGTGAAATTATCAATTGAACAATGGATATATGTATGAATAACATCCCTCTACTACCGTCTCAAAACATTCTCACTAAAATTAGAATGATAATGTTAATTGATTTCTGATCGTAATAAGCAGGGAACCTTCCCTTCTCTGAGACACGTCCCCAAGTTCCAAGGCTTCAGGTATACATTAAAAAGTAGATTTTAAAGTGGAAAGAGAAAGTCTTTAAGCAATTGAAAGGTTTTTTTGTATAAATTGTCAAACTTATTGATGGTCTATTTGTTTACAATGCTAATTTATCAAAAGGTCAGGTCACTTGTCATTAACTATCATATTATTTTTAAAGGATTTTAAAATTCATAGTTACTTTTTCCTCCGTGGAGAGTTGTGCCTGATAAAGTTATTATTTAATGTCTCAAAGGAAATTTGTTTTGTAAAGTTGATTATTATTTTTATGTGATTTTTGTGTCAGAACAAATCTGCGGTGATTGTGTATGTGATAAATATAAAAATAGTAACAGATCCATTACTTTACTGATAAGCTTTTTTGAAAAATCTCCAGATGGCAGTGTTATTTACATTATAATGTTTTTTGTTTCAAGTCTTGAAGCCAAGAAGGCCTGATGAACTTTCAAATGCACTTGTTCTTCTATTTCTAGACAAGCTTTGGATGAATGCAAAAAGAGACCGTACTATTAAAGGCAGCCATATACGATCCTAATTGAGCTTGGGTTGGGCATAATACAGATGTTACAAACGTTCAGATGGCCTGGAACAATGAAACTTGCAGACATTTAACAGCAACAGACGCAGACTGTTGTGTGTCGCTATTCAGATTTCTGCATACTCGGTATTCTAATCAACTGCAGCAACCAATTCTCACATCGAGTTGGATAATCTTTTTTTTACAGCCATACAAACTACAAAAAATATTGCAAAACGCTTTTGAAGTATATTTCACCACTGATTTACTGGCAAGAAACCCAAATATTGAGGGAACTATGGATTTATGCAAAGCTGGTTTATTATTATAACCATTTTAAAGCCGGGAATAAGTGCACTCAAAAGTACAGCGAGGGTAAGGTGAAATGCTGGAATCAAATGTATTAAACTCTCGCAATCAGCCGTGGGCGCAAGCGATGGTGGGGATATGTGTTCAATAAACAGAATGTCAGTTTAAGCTTTATGTGCAAATATATTTATATTTTGCTTGAAAGAACCATGCCTCGAATTTATGAGTGCACAAAAAATGGCGTGGCTACTCTTTATCCTACATTCATCAGAAAGAGGTTAAAATACTAAAAGTGCTACCAGTATCGTATAAATCAGGGGCGATTGTTCCACAAACCATTAAAGGCACCGCTTGCTTACTAGCAGCATAAAATTTTTCTTTTACGCTTAAGGCCTTACAGGTTGCTGGTCAGTATACTTGCCACTTCGTCACCTTGGTTGCATATGGATCTAACTTTACCTTGCAATGCTTAGGACTTTGACACCTAAGAACGTGTTCTTAGGTGTCAAAGCGACGTTAGAACCCTAACCAACTAAGATGACGACTTGCCTATGAAATTCCAAAATTCTACCCTATAAAAGGTTAAAATACATATTCAACATTTATTGTGCCACAAATGCCCGTCGGTATTGCGAGATTTGTACATGTGTGCCGAGTTGAACGCCAGAACAGAAAATCCCCAGAATGCAGTCGATTGCCGGCTGAAAATATGCGAAACTGCGTGCAAATTACCTTGATGAGTGTTGCTCAAATATCAGAAATAAAACGATTTTTTTTGCGATTGTTTTCTGTTTACCATAATGTCTTATTATTCAAACATATTTCATGTTTATTTCGTAAAACTTTTCTCCAGGATAGTTAACTTTATCCAAAAAAAATAAAAATCTTCCTTTTGTAAATAAAAAGTAGAATCTACAGTATTATTTGTGCAAGCAATTCTGATTTATGTTCTGTGGAGTTTTCAAAGGATAAAGAATTCCGGCACGGATGATGTTAGAACGGTCACTGGTGACCTATCGGCAGTTTCGGTCGTAATAAAGATTCTTTAAGGGCGATCGATGTATGACCTTTATTAGCATATTTTGATCATCATCATGATAACCAATCAGAACAGGGATTTTGCATTGCTTGAAGATTGACGTGTTTGAAATTGTTGCGCGTCGTTTGGAGACATTTTTCGAGACAATGTTTGGAGACATTTTTCTGTCATTAATAATTTTTAAATGTAATACAATTTTTACAAAATAAATATTAAATTATTAGACAACATCATTAAGTTCTACATACAAGATTTTACCAACCCACTTAATTGCATGTATGGACGGCACTTACACTTTTCCCAGGACAGTGATTTGGTTATCAGTTTTCACTGTCCTTGCTACTGGCTACATACCTACGCGTAAGATTTATAGCACAAACCCTTTAACTAGTAAAACTTAACACTTAAAAAAATCGAAGCATTTTTAACACTATTTTTATTCTCAGGCTTAGTTATTTGTATATACAGAAAACGAGACTTAGTCGACAGGTGTGAATTAAAAAATGTAGTCAGGGATTTTGGTTTCCGGTAACATTTCTTTTTCAATTAAAAACAAAAAAAATTACATTTCAGTAAAAATAATCATCAGTCTTCTGGTGTTATGGTTTTGAAAATCTCTCTTTCAAATTTGCCCACTATTGTCGATTCTGTGTGCTCATCCCTAGACTGGCAGTTCTCAACGGCATTTCTCAGCACATTATCTCATTTTTCTGCGACTTCTGTTCCTCTTTTTTAACGAAGGCTGTGAATGAATCATTTCAATTTAACTTTAAATTAAACAATGAAATTTCCAATCAAAATTTTCCTTATGTCAAGAGTAATTTTTTAAATAAAAAGAACACACCCATTTACCGTAAAGTTATTTCTCAGCAACATTGACAAATACAAAGACGCAATTAAGTTTCTAGATGCAAAGCAAATAATGGAACGCAAAAGAAAAGGATAGACACAATGAATATGTGTGAATGAATGAAATAGCTACATGTAACAGTTTTCACAGCTAAATGGAATAGAAAGCGGTAGCCATTCAAAGAATGTGTAAGGGTGAAACAATTTTGTTATTATGAAAACCCCTCATATCTATATGCGTGCTTCGCGGTACCAGTTGCTAGTACAGAGCACTTCTGTATTCATCCAGTTCATCCGTTTGCCAGATAAATCGCGTGACCTCATGCTTGGGCTGCTCGCCGCGGACATGCTCACCCGTCAGTGGGCCACCTTAAATCCCTCTTCCCCTACTTCTCGACGAACAAACAAACGAGCGAACAGCGTAATAGAATACGACGTACTGTCACTGGATTGTCCTTCAGAAACTTGTGTATCTGAGTTTGCTGTTTCAGTTTATTTTATTCGAAATTTTATATTTTCCGGTAGCAAAAAGCTTTGTGAATAATTGTATTTATTGAAATAAGTGATTTTTAAACACGCATTAATGGAAAGAAATTCCATTAGATTTGATTTTGCTTTAGAATGATTTGTGCACCTCTCGAAAGCACATGTTCGTGGCAGCTTCTCACACCAACGAACTTATGTGCAATACTAATCACAAGTATGTTCACTAGACCTAGCTCAATGAAACCACACATTTTGAGTCAGTAACCATCAGTATCTTATATCAGAAGCTGTCCTGATGTCCGTTCCTCACTGCGGTTTTCATATGAAAAAGCTAAGGATCCATCATCAGAATGTATCAAGTCTTACGAGGGCTTGATGTTAATAAAGCTAGTGGGCCTGACGGAATACCTGCCCTGATAATGAAGAGGTGCGCTGCAGAAATAGCTCCAATTTTGACGAAGCTTTTTAAAATGTCCCTGAAGTCTGGCACTATGCTCTCTGTTTGGAAAAAAGCAATAATTTATTCCAAAGAAGGGTGACCGCTCCAACCCGGCCAACTACTGCCCCATAGCGATCACATCAGTTCTGTCTAGGGTGAGGGAACGTGTGATCAATGACACACTGCCCACACCTCGAAAAGAACAAAATCATTAATGACCATCAATACGGATTCCGGCGGAACCGCTTGCTCATGCGGCGATCTTTTTTGTATGTGATGCATGTTTGGGGACAGTGCCTGGAACTTTTCGGTGAGACCCAAACAGTTGCACATTTCCAAGGCCTTTGACCGGGTTTGGCACCGAGGAGTTGTGTATGTGGATTGCCAACTTTTTGAGGGAGAGGTCATTTCAGACAGTTGCTGATGGTTTAACCTCTTCCTCGCATTCAATAAATGCTGGCGTCCCGCAGGGATCAGTTGTCTCTGACTTTGTTTTTGTTGCACATAAATGACCTTAGTCATGTGCACCATTTCATTGTTACGCGAATGACAGTACAGTCCATGATGACTTCTTGTTTGACAAGTCCCCAAAGAATGGCCGGTTACCTCGAGAGTGTTTTCTCTTCGGGTAAAAATAATCTCATTGAATTTAATGTTTCAAAGACCCAATCTTGTCTGATTACGCCTAAAAGGAATCGAAATGAAAATCTAGTCTCCTTCCATGGAAGGAGACTAGATTTTCAATCTTTCAAACAGGCCCTCCATTGATATGCTTGGTGTGACTATAAGTGACCAGCTCAGGCATGGGGGCTCCACCGAAGCCGGAGTTAAATTAGCTTCCCAAAAACTAGGAGTGCTGTACAGGGCCCGCAGATACTTTCATAATACACAACTGCTAACCCTGTACAAATCGCAAGTGCGCCCCACGGTTGAATCTGGCAGTCACCTGTGGTCTGAAACTCCAAAATACCTGGAAAAAACCCTCCACTTCGTGCAGAAACGGGCGGTCCGTTTGATAGATTCTCAACCTTGACAAACGGATTGCGATCTTTAGAGCACAGGCATCAGATGGGAATGCTATCCTTGTTCTACCGGTATTTCAATTGAATATGCTCTGAGGAACTAGCGTCCTGATCCCTTCAGCGCCAGTGCATAGTTGGGAAACATGCCAAATGCGCGCCCAACATATGCACGGTTAACATTTGCACATGAGAACGGATCGCTTCTTCGACTCGTTCTTGAGTTCAATAGCTCTGCTGTGGAACGATTTGCCGGCCTCTGTGCTTTCTCCTTCCTACAACATGGGTCCCTTCAAGACCAATGTCCATTCAAAATGACATAGGCTTTGAGGGCAATTATTTTCTGCGAGGACTCCTGTGGAGTTAATGTAAAAAAAATCTTAGCCCAGTATCTGAGTATTTGTGACTTAATCATAAGTTATACTTAATAATATATTCTGGCTGCGCCATTCTTTGAAAGAATTATTTTTCTCTATCCATCATTCAATTTTATAAATTAAAATACGAAGTTGGAGCAGCAGTACATATTATAATGGTAAACAATGCTACTAGTGTTTATTTAGGTGACATAATAAAACTATGATTGTTCATTTGTGTCTTAAGTAACCAGTTGCAATGTTAAGCATTTAAACGAGTAGGCGGTGACATAATGCACAATGTCTTCCACCTTGTCTAATGTCAAGGTCACTAGCAACTTCATTTTTAAACATATGTTTTGGTAATATCTATATATCTGTAACAATTTCAGAATTATTATTATTTATCGCTAGGTGAAAGGTTCATCTTATTTAGTTTAAAAGTGATAATTTTTTAGCTTTCTTAATTAATTTTTAAAACTTCAATGCTGTTTCAATAAGTACAATAAAAAACAATTTATCTTTCTTGATTAGGCTGTGTCTTATATTACCTGCTGAAATAATATCAGGGTAGCAGTATATGTATTAAGTGGAAACCGGGTGGCGTTTATACGGACGTATTCCCCGATTTCCTTTCTGGATTTTGAGACTACAGCAAATGTTTTTTAATATAATATAGATATCGACCAGTAGCTTGTCAGCATGTTTTGCTTTTTTTTTTGCTAAGTTACTTCTTATAGGAGTTAGGATCGTCCAAAAATCCTTAAAATTGCCAGGTTTGAACGCTATCAACAGACATTCAGTAGCAAAATGTACAGACAAAGTATTTTTTATTTTAGTTAGTTAAAAAAATTTAAAAAATTGGTCCAGTATTGGAGGAGAGAAATGGGGAATATGTAACCAGTGACAGCAATAGTAACAGCAACAATTTGTTAAAATACTCATTGTTCCTTTTTTCCTGCGACCGGATTTCCTCTTAACCTCAGTATCGGCTTGTATTGTTATTCTGTGACCCGATTAGTGACAATTTTTGTAGTCTTAGGTTTTATTGCCATTATTTGGTACATCGGATAAACACTTTTTCTGTCCACTTTCCACCAAAATAAGTTGAGAAATTCCCATTTGTGTCGAACCTTATAATAATGACATGCATGTAGGTAATGTTTTACTTTTGAATAATAATTTCATTGAAACTCTTGCCTGAACCTACTAAGACCATCCGCGCTCTTAGAGAAACTGAAAAAAACCAGTTGGGGACTCAAACGCTGTCCACAGGAAAGGAACTTGTGAATTTCATTGGCGGTCTGCACATAGGCAACTAGCAGTGCTGATCGCCACGGCCGTCGCGTTTCATGGTTGCCATGGTAGCGGCACACGACTTGTCAAGTTTTCGAGTAATTTGCGTTATGTCAGATTAGAAAAATATTGATTTTGTTCGGGTGGTTGATAAATGAGTTGTACCGTGAATTGAGTTGCCAACCAGTTTTCGGTTTCTCCATGAGCGAAGGCCCTTAAACTTTTCATTAGTATCTTTCTTTGTAAAATTTCTTGATAATATAACGTTGAGTGTTGTAGGATATCACAAAAACCTTCATATTTTTACAAAATGACTTATTAAATTAATAGTTACTTAATTCAACATTTATCGGTGTTCCTTTACATTCCTACGATAGCTGTGAAACCACGTTTGTATGGTCTTGCATGACTGGCAACCTTCATATTTTATGAAATAAAATAGTCCGTGCTGATATTTTTGCCCTGCGCGATAGGAACAATACCCACAACCTTCCGAATGAAAGTAAATCAGCTGACCGTTACTCTGCGGAGGCCGTCAATTAAGTCAGAACACTTGTGAACAGTGTGCCGTGATGACAAAGTGCAGTCTGTTTTCTCATTGATCCAATTCTCTTATTTTGTGATCTTCCTGGTTGGTGAGAGCTTATTCTCATTTGCCTTTCTTCTGGTGTCTGCAATCGACTCATAGCATGAAAATTTTATGAAAAATGTTTGCTATTTGTATTGAATCCACAGTATGTTTATTATTTTTAATAATATTAGGATAGGTACACCCACCAAACACAGTCGTCTTTTTTTTTAAGCAATTTTGTAATTTACCTTGTCGTACAATTAGGTAAAGTGTTGATTCATCAATACAAAATATAAAATATTTATATACAAGAGAAATAAATAAAAAAAATCCTGGGCTAACCGTGCATAGTTGTACTACCTTCCCTTTGCCGCCCGTGAACAATTTAAAAATTTAATTAAACGAAGACATTATGAGCGAAACTCAATCGAAAATCTGGAAACAGAAATATCAGAAAAAGATATTTACACCTCTGGGACTCGAACCCAGGACCTCCCTACTTTCCGGGTTGGGAAAGTAGGGAGGTCCTGGGTTCGAGTCCCAGAGGTGTAAATATCTTTTTCTGATTTTTCTGTTTCCAGATTTTCGATTGAGTTTCGCTCATGTCTTCATTTAATTAAATATTACAGTTTGAGGTTTTACTCATAAAAAGTTAAAATTAAAAAAAATTATAATTTAAAAATTGATAAATTGGTCTTTTCGTTGGTTGTGCATCACTGATCCATAACAATAAAACACATTTTTTTTATTATGAAAATCATTTGTACGAACAAGATAGTAGCCGGGAGGACAAATGCTTCGGGTTCCCACCCGAGCATTGTGGATTCAATTATTATTCCTAGCTGTCCTCCCTCATTGCATGAGCAAAATTTTCCGCTTGAAATTATTGTTTTTCAAATATTGTCTGATTATTCGTAACCCGCGATAGAGATGGGTGAGTTTTGCATTTTGCTGGAAGCATCTGGGGCGTGCTTTCTAAAAAGTACTCGAGTTCTAGGAGCAGGTCCCGGGCCCGAGTTCTCAGATGCGGATTGGGTACTGGGTGCTGTTGTGGCTACCGGGACGCAGGGGCTACCCGAACAAGAACCCGCACAATCTTGTAGGCATTTGGGTACGGGTTCTGAGTTCCGGGAACAGGTCCGAGTCCTGGACCGGGTTCCCTGGGAGTAGTCGATTTGAAAAAGAAGTAGGAGTAGGATCCACTTCCTGCGAAGAACCCACTCCAGCTGAACCTACATTGCTTAACCCACGAATGTCTTTCTGTAATTTAAAAAAATTATAATTTCCTCTGCTTAGCGCTTGAACATTTGGCGTACTTTTTAAAATTCCTCATTATGTGATTATTTTTTAAATGATTAACCCTTTAACTTTTTTTATCTCACATTTTGACTCATTTGGATGTCTTTTATTTTAAAAGAAATAATGTTGATTCATTCTGGTGACATAAGAACATTGTTTAGGTGTGATACGATTTCACAATAGGTATTTAAAAAAAATGAATATATTCATTCAATTTATTGCATAAAATTTACACAAATCAAACATATTTGACCCTTTCCACTTTCATGTTGCAAGTCGCGATAAGTCTACATAAACAATGCTGGCTCTGACAGATTTCTATACATACCTATAATAAAGTAGCTCCTTTCCTCTACATTATTATCTAAGTACGAAAACAATAATTCATTATTATCAAAAATTATGTTCTCTTCTCAACGCATTAGTAATAGTTTTTCTGCGTTACGTTTTTTTTTAGTTCCACACAGGAGTTCTTGGGGAAAATAATTTCCCTCAAGGCCTAACTCATCTTAGGAAATGCTGTGTGGAGGTTTTTTGAAGTGAAACTTCTTTAGCCCCGTTGTGATTGGAAACTCGGATGAAACGGAAACGACGCATTACATTACTTACGAAGCGTCAAACTGCGCTTTGATTATGATATCACTTTTCAAGGCTCCCATTAATTGAGATTAATGGGAGCCTTGAAAATTGAGATTGTTTTGCCATCCATTCCATCCCTCCAACTGCGGCGCAAGGCAATGGGTCGAGATTCTGTCTGGAGAGGATAAATAAGACTTCCCTCAACCAGTCTACCGATCCTGCCCGTCACGCAGTAGGTAGGCAGACGAGTCGGCCGCCAAGACCTGGACAAACCGCGCCCCATGAATCCGGGCACCCCTGCTAAGTCACCAAACGTAGCGAACCACTTGGGGTGACCTGTGGCAGAGGTGTTGGTTATCCAATAAATGGTTCCCGGGCGGTACCCACATCCGCCTCCCAAACGCTTGCTCCTCGAAAACATTTGTGTGATATTAATTTCTTACACATCTTATTTCGTACGAAAACTAGGGTTAGACCACTGGTTTGTAAAGTAACCAAAATAAAAATCTTATGTGAAATGATGTCCTAATGTTGGTTGCTGGTTCGTGACTGGTATTTATCAATTATTACAAGCAATCCTTCCAATCCTGCATATTAGATTATCGCTGTATCAGGTTGGATCGGTTTTGTATTAGCGAGTTGTCATTGTTCCGTTTCAGGACCTTGTCGTAGGTCAAATCAATGTTTGAATCTCTATTTCTTCTAGTTCGCCGGTTTCCTTACTAGATCGATACCAACTCTGAATTCGCCAGTCGGCTAGGCTGATATTAGATATTGAGGTGTTGTCATTTTATAGCCAGCTTGTTGTAAGTGAATTTCGTATTCGATTTGATCATTTGACAGTTATCGAGTTTAATCACAACAATAATAAATAGACGGTGTAGTGCGCATGCGTGAGCGGGGGGCGCTGGGGGCCTGGCGGTGGAGCGGGGGCGGGGGCGGGGGCGGGGGCGGGCGGCGGCCGCTCCGTTCCTTCCAACCCAGAATAGGCCTCACACTGCCGCCGTACATCTCTGCTGCGACCACACTTTACTCGACCAACACCGGGACCGGATTGTGATATCATTTAGAGCAGTGATTCCCAAAGTGGTCCAGGTGGACCCCAAGGGTCCACGGGAGACTCGACGGGGGTACACGTAGGCGTGATAAAAAAATGGGGGTCCACGAAAATTTATCTGGTTTCTTTTATTTGTTTATTTATTTACACATGTGGCACAAGTGCCATTAACATAATTGACAAATCATATAAATAGTTCAACAATATGTGAAGAATAACGGTATAAATATAAGTTAAATCTTTAAAAGAGTTAGGAGTAAGCAAGGTATTAATTCGTAAGTTAAAGATAAAGTGTAAAGTAAAAAATATGAAGTATTAAGTAAAAATAAAAAGTGAGAAATAAAATGTACAAAGATTCAGAAATAAGATATAGAATGATATGATAAATTTTAGGCACCTATGATTTCTAATGAATTAGAAGTGCAAGTACTGGTAGGTATATTATGTTTATATTTTTTTTATGTTTCGATAGTAAAGAACAAAAATGTTGGCTTGGCTTAACCTGTCAATGTAGGCAGATAGTGCACTAGTATTTCGATGAAAAATGGTTGTATTGAGCCCCATCCCGTGCCCATATCCCATGCCGTCTCCCGTCTCATATCACATTACACCCCCCCCCCCCCCCCGTTGTGACAGACCACAACTCCAGAGGTACATTCAATATTCAATACAACGCGTGTCGAGTTTTGAGAATATGGTAGAAATGTTGCAGCAGTGGGTCCACCGAAAGCAGTAAAATTTTGAAAGTTGTCCACGAGAAAAAAAGTTTGGGAACCTCTGATTTAGAGTCTAAATTTTAGACGGTGACCGGACAATTCAGAATGAAAACAACTCAGAACCACCTCAGGAAAAGTCCATTAAAAGTGATGGTTAAAAATTGTTTAAATAGGTTGCGTTAGGGCAGGGGTCGGAATTTGTGGCTCTTTGCATAGGCGTCTGCGGCTCTTCAGACATCAATTGCAATTTCACCTCTACTCAACCAGCCTAATGAGATGGAGCCGCTGAACGATTATTTTTTTGCATTCGAACACAAAACTGATTTTAATTTAGTAAGGAATATATGCGCGAGTCTGTTTATAGAAACATTTAAACGGGCCGAAGTGTGATATTACAGCAAGAATGTAGATAACACAAAGCAAATCGTGATTATCGTTCCACCACATTTTTGCTAAAATACGATTACACCTCTCCCCGCCGTTATAGTAAAGCTC
Organism: Glyphotaelius pellucidus; assembly: GCA_936435175.1. Classification (NCBI taxonomy): domain Eukaryota; kingdom Metazoa; phylum Arthropoda; class Insecta; order Trichoptera; family Limnephilidae; genus Glyphotaelius; species Glyphotaelius pellucidus. The sequence goes on along the minus strand of OW386537.1, from coordinate 5,403,951 downwards.
TCTGATATATTTTTTATCCTGTTTCTTTGACATATTGGCTCTTCTCACTTGACAAACTGCCGACCCCTGGGTTAAGGTTTGAGCTATATTAAAATTATTATTTTCATAGCTTTTAATGATTTTTCAAGTTGCGGTTGTTGTCTTTATTCTCAGTTGGCATGGAACCCATTCAGATGTATCAATATTACTTTTATTTCACTGGAAAACGATTCATTTTCAAGTCATTCGGTTTGACTGCAGGTTCAGCCATCGGCTTCGATATCACGGGGTCAGCTTGAATTAGGGAAGATTTGTTATTATATCCCGTCTAGTATATATGTAAACGTGGATATTACTTTCGTATCTCAGAACGGCACTTCGTATGCACAAATTCATCCTCGATTACAGTTCTGTCGTTAAGTCCATTGTTTGAACGTTAAATTTTTTTGCCCCTCTTTAGATTAATATGTATTGTTATTGGAAAGTATGTACAGCTTCTCCGTATTTCGAATAAAGATATCTCCTGGCAAAAATTATGCATTTTTCTTGAATTTTCATCCATTGGTGCGTTTTTGAAGTGAAAAGTTCTTTAGCACCGTGATTTGAAACTCGATGAAACTGCTGTGATTTGAAACTCGATGAAACTGTTGTGATTTAAAACTCGACAAAACTGTTGTGATTTGAAACTCGATGAAACTGTTGTTATTTGAAACTCGATGAAACTGTTGTTATTTGAAACTCGATGAAACTGTTGTGATTTGAAACTCGATGAGACGAAACAATAAACACATCTATAGAATTTAGCCTGCGAGAGAATGAGATAGTATAATCGGTTTCCTCTTTGTGCGGTGCTTCGTAGCCTCCCCCCTCTTGTCTACTTTAGTTTTCTGAAGGTTTCACTTCTACCGCGTGTGAACTGCCCACTTGTATTTTTTTATGTCATGTTGCGGAGGTTTCAACTGGTATTACGTACATGAGCACTCTTGATTAGACTTTTCACAACTGCGTTGTACGAATTATCCCAATACGAGTGTGCAGTAGTCGCGCGTCGCGACCTTATGGTGACCCTATCGCGAGCCAAGGAAATATCGCGCTCCGTTGTGCGGTAGATAGGTACTAGGTACTCGTACTGTACTGTACTGTACTCACCGACTGGTCTAGTAGTGGTAGGTACTGTTGCAGCGGGTACTCGTTACGGACTAGCTGTGTTGGTGTGATGTGCGCTGCAGTCTGCACCTCTGCCGCGCTGGCTGACTATCCCAGCAGAGATGGCAAATGGCGAAGGATTGATTGTTCTGTACTCTGCCAAGCTGCCTAGCCCTAGACCACTAAACCCGACCTACCTTACCTACTTCCATCGCCGAGTTGGAGAAAGCTTCGTTGTTTGCATTTTTTGCTTCAAACTCCGCGGCATGACACGGGCGCATTGCTTTGCATTCCATTTTGCCCTATCTTGCACCGATCGATTGAATATTGTATCATACCGCGGTATTGCTACGCTCGTGAGGATTGGACATTTTACAATCATACTACATTACTATTCATGAAATACTTTTTGACCGTACATACACAGATAGGCAATTCAGAGTGATCGCGGAACATTTTTCCATCGTCAAATAAACATTATAAATAAAAAAAAATTAACTAACCATCACGACGTTTCCGCAGTAGTAGGCAGAAAGGACGGACCACCACACAACTCGGTCTTGGCACACCTTCCTTGCCTCATTCACTTTCATACATCGTCTCATACGTCCTCTTCTATTGTTCTGACTCTTGAAATGGTCCATGGTTCTATTTGAAAAATATCGGAAAATTGAATATCGAATCAGATCTGACTTGGCCTCCCGTCGCCATCAGGATTCTCCTGCAGCACCAGCCCGCACTGTGCACTGTACAGCCTGTAACCTCGCACGTCCCGGACAGATTGATTGCGACGACGTGCGCGTGTGCGTGCTGTGTAATGTAGTATGGTATAAATAGTAATGTACAATGTACGCTACTAACGGTGTTTACATCATCTCTGTATTCCTTTGCTGGTGTGAGGAGTGGGACTTCCGCTTCCTGTTATAACGAGACTATTGACTGACTGGACTAAAACAATAAGTTCTTCTACGTTAGTCAGACATTAGTCGTATTCCTAATTAAATAAATATTTACTTCTATCGTGATTGGATTCTACTCTACTCTTAAAATAATACAAGATGTTTTAAGACACTTTTTATTTTGAGCAGGGCCGTAACTAGAGCCTTGGGGTCCCCTGGGCAACAGATAATGATTTTCCCCCTCTCACCCCTTGTAAGTCTTATTGATGATCGTGCTTTTGATCTTTGGTCTTTTAAGTGAACTCAGTTTTGTGTTCTATAAAACGGAACCCATTCAAAATATCAATCATAGCGCGCACAAAGAAAGCGCCGCAGGCGAAATTCTTACTAGACCTAAGGTCAAACCAATAAATCCCGTTGATTTTCGTTCGGTAAGTCAGACTCCAAACAAAATTTTGTCACGAGATCTTTTGGAATTACATAAAACTGAATGAAATTTAAACGACTAATCAAAAATGTTTTATTTTTAAAAATTTGTGAATAATTTGTTGGATAGTGACGATTCAGATTGTCTGTTGCTACCCAAACTTTTTCTTATAAAAAAAAATTGTTTCTTTGCTGTTGAAAAGTTCGGGTCTTCTTCGCTTCGGGGCAAGCGGGACACTGCCCCCCATGCTCCGGTGGTAGTTACGGCTCTGATGTTGAGATAAACAATATTATCGGATACTCAACACTATCACCACGGAGGTCATGGGAGCATTTTATTTGCCGTTTAGTTGCGACGGTGTTATGACACTATCCAAACAAAGTTGAGAGCTTTTTAAATACAATAAATATTTTAGATGTTTGTTTAATTATTCGGTAATGTACTTTCGCCAAAAAAGATATTAAATAGTACATATCTTAAACATCCTACTTCTATATTCCACTCTGTATTGTTGAACAAGACAAGTTGAATCAGAGAAGACTCGCAAACTGGACTATATAACATAAAACCTTGTCCAGACGATTCGAGTAAGTACATACTTGGGACCTTGGATACCAATAAAAAAGACACGTCAAATGACAAAGCGTCTCGAGATTTGCGATGGTGGCGCGCGTCTTGAGTTATGCTTAGCACCCTTCGCCCTACGTCCAAGAAGCAACCCGACTGACTAAATGTCACCACAAGTTTTGTTTGTGGCGGATTTCCTTTTTTTTAATAAAGTTAATACGATCATCAATTTATTATCATAATAGAAATTCCGAACTTTTTAGTAGTTTGTTCATGATCCCAGATCATAAACCCAACGTCAGATGCATATAGAGTTGTTGATACTGCAATGATTCGCATGGCACTCGACAAGCGACCAATTGGATTATCCATGTTTTTTTTAAATATTTTTTTTATATGAATACCGCACATGAGTCCCAAACTGCTCCCGTCTGGAGCCAGTGAGACTATGGCGTCCCCAATTGGGGTATGTTGTGAAGGGGAGGGAAAGGAGAGGGAGAGGGGAGGGAAAGGAGATGGGTAAGAGGAAGGTGGGGATTATCTGGCTATTCAGATCTGGTCACCAAAAACGGCTAAAGCCATTTCAAGCAACGTTTCAATTCTGAACGGCGGTTTTACACCAGGGCAATACTAAGAGTATCTTCCACTGGTGAGAATCTTGAGAAGTAACAAATTGCCATTTAGTCTGTAGGAATATTAATAATGTTAGACAAACGACGTTTTGATACGATGTAAATTAATCAGAAATTTGGACACTTGTCCATCAAAATAACAAAATACGTTTTTGACATACGACCTAGTTCAGTGTCAACGACGATAGTCTATTGCGATATTTTATATTTTTGTTTGCCCGATACGAGGCGGACCAAATTCACCCGCGGGCCGGAGGTTCCTCACCCCCGCCGTAGTGGCTATGTAGTAGGCAGAAGGTTAGCGGAAAATCCTCATTCAGGATACGAACAACTCTTATAAAAAAACTTGTTTACAACTATAACTTGATATTATTTTTAATTTTCTTTCAAAGTACCCATTCTTTTGGATTTTTGGCATTTTGAAGAGGAAGTACCGGCGCCGAGATACTTGAATAATAGGTATAAAACTGCCCCGTACCGATTTTTTTCACGATTGCATTGGAAAAAAATATTGTAACTAACTCTTATGAGAAGTAATTATAAAAAAGCAAAACGTAGGGGCGTGCGAGTGGTTGATATCTACATTATACTAGCTTTTGCCCGCGGCTTCGCTCGCATGGTATTAGGTGGAAATACCACTGATTAATTCATTCACTCGCTCTCCGCGAACCCTGCCTTTCCTCCCCGCCGCTAAAATATATGAAATACACACATTTTCATTTATACAAATTTCATAACGCCAGAGCTTACCATTATATACAGCCTATGTCACTCGCTGATAATGTAGCTTTCTATTGGTGAAAGAATTTTTAAAATCGGTTTAGTGGTTTAGGCGTGAAAGCGTAACAAACAAACACACTCAGTTTTGCATTTATAATATTAGTATAGATTACAAAAATATTTGCGTTAGTCAAAATCCAGTGAGGAAATAGGGGAATATAAGTACGGACAAAACGCCGCCCGCGTTCCTCTTAACCGTTTTAAGATTTTCTAAAATATTATGTCATAAATAAGAACCTACAACAACCGTCTGGCGCTTTACACTTACCCTCGGGAAGCGTCGCGTATTATTGACCCTTGTTGAGCATGTCCTTGATAACGAGTTCTGTATGGTCGATTGGATTGTTCACAACTATTATTTTGGTCGACATGGATTCCGGTAACGAGTAACCCTGTTTTAAGTACAAAATTTGAGTTTGAATGATTATTGCTCTTAATTAAGTTTACACATCTATAATTATTTAATTTTTCTTTCGCGCGGAAAACATTGATGATCTTTTATTTATTACCAGCTCAGGGAGTTGATGTGACATTGAACTGACGTTCGAACCCACGACGGATATTGCTCCCTACCAATGGGTAGCCTCACCCGTACAAAAAAGGCTTCGAATTCCACAATGTTCCAGAACATTCGACAGTGTTCTGGAATGCTCCACAATGATCTGGGATGTTCCCGAATGTTCCAGACTGTACCCAAACATTTCACAACATTCCGGGATGTTCTGGAATGTTGTGGAATGCTCTCGAATGCTCTGGACTGTTCTAGATGTAATGGTGTAAGACCACCATTCAGAATTGAAACGTTGCTTGAAATGGCTTTAGCCGTGTTTGGTGACCAGATCTGAATAGCCAGGTACTTCCCACCTTCCTCTTCCCCGTCTCCTTCCCCTCCCCAGCCTACCTTCAGCCTCACAACATACCCCAATTGGGGATGCCATAGTCTCACTGGCTCCAGGCGGGAGCAGTTGGGACTCTTGTGCGGTACTCATATAAAAAATATAAAAAAGACGTTCAGATGGTCTAGATGGCGAAACTTCCACCCCTTATATCTTCAAAAGCTTGCCCTTCAGGCAAAAACGGGAACCTTCTTCATGGATGCGGGTTAGAGGGCTACCACACCATATAACTCTCTTGATCGTACCGGGACTCGTTTCTGAGTTTTAGCGGCACGCATATTGTACACTTTCTTTTATTTTATTTGGAAAACCAACAGTTAATTTATAAATGTGTAAGTTATTTAACCAATAATAGGTTTTCACTGGCGTATATTAACTATTTAGTGAATATAGAAAAGTTACATTACCTTCTGCGGATGGGATAGTGATATAATTGTACATATTACAGATTTCTACGTTGGTATTATAATATATATTGATTACTTTTGGTTGTATCGTTTTTGAAAACACATATTTCGTAAATTACTTAAATAATTGACCCATTAGCAATTTACCGTGTCTCCTTTCGTTGGGAACTGTTGAAAGTTCTTTTCGTGTTACCTGCCAGATAGAAACCGAGTGCTGATTCGTTGAGAACAACTGGTAGTTTCAATTTTCAATAGGGTCGTGTGTCGTGCGCCTTGTGTCCAGCAGTCCAGCCGTCCAGCCAGCGAGGAGAAATCTCCAGACGATGCTGGGCCGCGGCATTCCGAATCTCTACCGTTTTATAACACATTTATTTCTCTTGAACGCTTTGTTTTATAAGTTTCTAAAAAATTTATGTTATTTTCTAATATAATATCTATATTCAATTTTTTATAAGAAAAACTCTCTTTTTATAACTTTTGAAGGTTATTCCCATCAACGTAATATATCATTGAAGAAGAAGATAACACTTATAATCTAAATGAAAATATGAAAGAAAACAAGACACAGAAAAATAGAAAAAGACAATGGTCGCAACTGGGACTCGAACCCAGACCTATAATACGGAAAAAAAATAACTAGTTGAAGATAATATTGTTGATTCTAAATATTTGAAATATGAGATTGACAAATATGACGGTTTGACAGAAGGTGGCAATAGCGAAATTGGATAACGCGCACGTCCCGGTTAGACGAGAGGTCTGGGTTCGAGTCCCAGTTGCGACCATTGTCTTTTTCTGTGTCTTGTTTTCTTTCATATTTTCATTTAGATTATAAGTGTTATCTTCTTCTTCAATAATATCTATATATTTGCCACGCCAAAACGGTAATTATACGACATTCGCTCCATAGAAAAAAAATCGCTAAGTATTCTCCGAAAATTATCATAAACATGTTTTTTCTGTTATTTTACAAGTTTTGTATGAATTCATAGTTTTTCTTTAAATGCTATTTAAGACATTTCCCATGAGATTTTTGCTCTATTTTAAACGAGTCGTGTTTTATTAAACATTTTCACAATTTTCGCTTAAATATTATCGTTTTTAATATTAGCGCGCTGCCCCTAATATTCATATTTACATATCCCCTTCTTCTTTTTGAGCGTTTACTAACGGGCCAATATACTAGTCTAATTGTTGACGCCGACAATTCCGGGCACGCTGTGTAAGGCTACGTACACACACGCGAGCCGAACCTGCGAGTTGAGTAGAGTTGAAACACAATTTATAGCCTCGATGACATTGAGCGAGTTTACAAGCTACTATCTGTTAGTAAACTCGCTCAGTGTCATCGTATTAATTGCTAACTAGCAGATTGTAGACAATCTATGAAAAAAGTTTAAAGGTGGTCAACTTTTCTCGCTACTCGCTCAAGATGGCGGCCTACCAAGGAGCCATCCATAAATCACGTCACACCTTAAGGGGGGGGGGGGGAGTAGAGAAGTGTGACAAGGGGTATGGGGGGTCATCAGCTGTGTGACGTCACATATAAAAATCTAAATTATTAAAACGCAAAAAAAATTGGATGTAAAATTGCAAAATATGTGACGTCACACAGGGGGGAGGGGGTCTCACAAATGTGACGATGTGTGACAGGGACGGGGGGGAGGGGTAAAAAAGTCATGAAATTCGTGTGACGTAATTTATGGATGGCCCCCAACAGCTGATTTCGTAACTGTCAGAATTAGTTCGCGCGGGAGCCGTAATTCTCGCTACTGTGGCGTGTGTGGCGCTAGCTGCGAGCTCAAGTTTTTTTTTACAAAATGTCGACCGAATTGGCTCGCGCGAGAGTCGTTATTTTAGCTGCTACTGTCGCTACTGAGCGAGTAGACAGTTTTGTGTGTCATCATGACAATCTCACTCGCCGATTCACCCGCTTTTATTAAACTTACCGGCTAGTAGCTTGTAAACTCGCTCAATGTAATCGAGGCTTATGGGAAAGGAACGAAGCTATCGCAAACGCCTCGAAACACCGCTTGCGGTTATAATTCGTGGTTCGGCTCGCGTCTCGGTTCGCAATTGAATAACGCGCTTGTACTGAGTGCACAGTGCACACGGCCACTCGTTAATTCCACGCTCGCGCACATTTTTATATCTCGCTATGCGTCTGCCTATTTATACTAGCTCAATTCGTAATTCGTACTGAATGCTGAATGTTGGCTTCTGGTTGATGCGATCCAATTCTTAGGTTTAGTTAGTTGTTCCTTACGATAGTTGCTAAGTATTTTTTATTTATTTTTACATTGTCTCACAACTCGGCAATAGGACTGCTCGCGAATCCATCTCAAAATGGAATTATTATTACATTACGTATTATTACGAGAAATTAAAGCACTTAAGAGGAAACCAGGTCGTCGAGAAATTCGAACAATAGGTATTTTACCAAACTGTTGCTGTCAATGTCGCTCTTACTCTTCCGAATACTGAACGAAATGGACAACTGCACCTCAGACTGATAATACCTAAATAAAATCATCAAAATCGAGGTTTTGTATTTCACATTTTTCTCTTCCAAAACTAAACCGATTTTTTTTTACTGACTATGTATTAGAAGCGAATACTCTGTACATTTCGCTTTTTTTAAATACATTGTCTAAGTTGTATACTGAAGGTCTGTTGATGACATTCGAACCAGGCAATTTTAAACGATTTTTGGAGGGTCCCAACTCCTACAAGTAACTTGTCAAATAAAAGCAAAAGCCGACTCGCTAGTGGTCGATATCTATATAATATTAAAAAATATTTGAAGCAGTGTCAAAAACCAGAGAGAGGATATTGAGAGGAAAACGCCACCCGCTTTCCTCTTAATATACAAAATAAATGTCGCTTTTAAAGATCGGAATTTGGCAAGGTTGGTAGCGCGGTTGATTCCGATCATTGGGAAGGAAGGTTAAAACCTCAATTAAACCAATTTTTAAGATACATTTGAAAATTGACGTTTTTTATGTTTTTTTTTTCACATGGTTATTTTTTAATGGTGAATGGGAATGAGGCTCTTGCAACTGCAACTGTATTTTCAACTGCCTAGGAACAAAAAATAATGTCGATAGTTTTTTTCTGCTGAGATTACGAAAATGCAATTCTTGAAAGTACATTAAAACAAATACTGTATGTAAATCTATTTTTAGTCAATGATATCACAAAAAAAAATTGGTTGAAATTTAATCCTGAGGCCTCGTACATATTTTGTTATAGGCCAAAATATTTTCGCATTGCAATAAAATCCAAATAAATGGAATATTTCGAAATTCTGAATGTGTCCGAAAATTGTTTTTTACGAAAAATTTTTACGAAACAAACACATAATTTTTTTAATTAATTTTTTTTTTAATGCAAACAAAATATTTATCTGTTTTTTCAGAATAGCTAACCAACTAAAAAAAAGATTAAAAAATCTTCCATTTTGGTAATAATATGTCAAAAAATATAATGACACAAATATACACTGTTTTTATTATTTCTATACATATACATAAATCTGAATACATACCCAACATGAAAAAACATAATTCAAAGGAGCTTGCAAATAAATAAAGACCTTTATAAGCATTTCAAAACATAAAACATCGTATTTTTCGCTTTCGACAGTTGGAAAGGCCGATCTGCTAAGTCGTAGATAATGCGTTTAAAAATATTCTAGTATTTCTATTTGAATGAAACCATTGGCTACGTCAAGAATGGTATTGGCGCAAGCGATTTGGATCTTGTCCTTCATACAGTTTCTTTATACATAAGGGTTAAAATTGCATTTTAAAAAAAGCTGATTTTTTTTCCGCGCACGCTGGCGCACTTCCGGCAAATGACGAGTCAAGTCAGGGGTTTTTTTACCTTTAAGATTTTTTTTCTCACCTTTGCGACTTGAAGTGACAGTATATCGACTCTTGTTTTTTATTTCTTTGTTTACACTATGCAGGAGGGACTGAATTGCCGGGATATTATTATGTAAATGAGTTTTCTATTGTGGGTGGAAGGAATAGGTTGGGTTGGGCTGTTGATGTCCACGGCAATAACGTGAGCATTGCTCTTGTTGCAGGTACAAGTGCTGGCCCTCGGGAGAGTAGCGGAGGCAGTGTCCGCGGGCCGGTAGCAGTGGATACTGCAAAATGAAATTGATGGCAGTATGTTTGCTCAAAAGGGAGATTATGATTCAGAGTCCCGGCTGGTAAGTTCTGAGCAAAGCAGTTTCTATCTTAGCAAGATTACTACACCCAGACAAACTGCCCTTGGTTCGTCACAGATAGAAAAATCTAATATCATCGCCATTCAAGGCAACCCAAAAGTTAGTTTTTCTTAGGAAGTATTTAAGCCCCTGCATTCACATTTCTACCGATTTATTTCTCTAGAACACTTTCAGTTTTTAAGTTCCCAAAAGATATCTTATTTTTGAAGATAATATTTGTACATTTGTTGAGTCGAAACTGTAATTATATGAAATTCGCTCGGTAGAAAAAAATCGCCAAGTATGCTATGAAAACTATTAAAAACACATTTTGTTCTGTTATTTAACATGTTATAGCTATAAAAAATTACAGTATTTCTTTAAATGCACTTAAGCATTTTTCGAGAGATTTTTGCTCTATTTTAAACAAGTCATGTTTTATTAAGTATTTTTGCTTAATTATAATAATTTTTTTTAATTAAGGCTTTTGGTTGTTTGTTGCAGGACTGCGGACCGGCCGCCACCGGGGAAGGCAAGGAGCCCGCGTTGGATTTATTACTAGTAAATCAAATGAATCGTCACAGTATGGATACTTGTACAGAAAACTCTGTTTCTGCGCTCTCCACTGATCTCCATGTTCCTGACTCGAGTGTTTCTTACGACCAAGAGAGTGACCGCTTTCAGTCATATGTGAAATGCGACTCGGATGCTAAACATGACCAGGATGATGCGGACGAGTCTTCCCCACATTCAAACCCCATTTCTAATCTTCTCTCCATAGAAGATGGAGTGCTGGAGCCAACTTTGTTTTCTTCTAATGCAGAAAATACTGAGGCTCATAATGGTGAGCTCAGATTCATCTCTGAAGATACTTCAGAGCCCATGGAAACAACAACCATTATTCAAAGTGTTCCCAAGTTTGCCCAAAACTATACATTAAATGTTAATTCAGGAGTGGGAAATATTGCCGCTATTCAAAATGTGGTACAAAGTGTGTCCAGTGGAAATCAGACATTATGGTTGCCTACAATCATATCTTCTAATACGTCACCTGGCAACGATGAGCCAGTGTATCAAGGAGAGATGGAAGGAGCCTCCACAACCACCACCACCATGTCACAAATCATCCTGACACATCCCATCAATAATCCCATCTTATCCACCTCTAGCTCTAATCACAAGTTTGCCCCCAAAGTGCAGATACTCAGTAGCATCACCATCCCCAAGCACGGATCCATCTCGTCAAACATGAAGGGAGTCATCCATGCCAACTACTTGACTCCAATGGACATCACCAAGTTGAACTCTCCCACTGCAGCACTCTCCACTGCCCCGCAGCCCAAGCAGCTCCTCAATAACTCGGTACTCACAGCTAACAGTCAATTATCCAGCTCCATGAAGGGTTCCACCAGTGCCGCTAGTGCCAGTGCCAGGGGGCAATCGGCCAAGGGTCCGTCTGTCATGACCTCGGCTGGTCTACAACTAAAGAGCATGTCCAGTGTAAATAATAGACCTATTCATAAATTAAATAATGCCACCAGTGCCAAGGTGAGCGCCAATCCAATATCTAACCAACCCAACCAACAGAGTCACGTGTTATCCAGAGTTGTTCCTGGGCCAAAAATGTCCTTACAGTCTGTGGGAAGAAGTCTGAAAACGAACAATTCTTTTCAATTCAATCAAAAAGTTTCAGGTCGATCTGGACCTTTTCCAAATATGGTTCAATCTCAGAACCTCCAGTCAGCCATGCCTGTGAAAATTATCCAGCAACAGAATATCCATACCAATAATAAAGGTGGATTGAAAACGATGCCTCCTTCCAGGACTGGAATTGGAACAAAGGGATCGGTCAATTCCTCACAAGGAAAGTCATGGTCTGGTGGGGGCAATATGAATCAAGTGGCCAATCAAAAGCAAGGCACATACACAAAGAATATTACCGGTGTGGTTGGCATTCAAAAAGCTAATGGTAAAAGCACCCCACAAAGATTGGTATTACAACAATCTCCCACTCAGATGATCACATCCAATAATAGAACAAGCGCACCTTTTGTGCAGCAATCCAGTGACACAGATGGGACTGTGAGGTATATTAGTTATAATTCAGACACCAACCAACACATCTCTTCAAATCAGAATCTCACGGCGCAAATCTTGCAATCGCTGTCACAACCTAAAAGTTTGCATGCAAAACAAGTACCCCAGGTGGGCGCCTGCAATGTTCAGCAGCCAAGTAGAGATGGCTATCGTCGCATCGGTGACTCATACGAACAATGGCGACAAATTCAGTAAGTGGACATCCTTTTATTTACATATGTAATAATACATTCACATTTACAGGCTAAATTTGTCTTGTTACATTTTCAGACTTAATAAAAAGTGATTTTCTGTTTCAGTGGGGATCCAACAACTTTGTTAATTTCTGACGATATCCTGGGAACAGAAGAGCGCCCTAATTTATCGGATGATTCTTTGTCCTTCCATTACTACACTCTACAGCTTGTAATGCTGGACCACACCTATGCAGGAACTCCTCAAGCCATTGCCAGTACTACCAGTAGTGTCCCCACCCAAGTGATAAGCACTTCCCCCTTAAACAATACTTCTCTCATCCCCTCTCCAGTGAACAGCCCTCCAAAAGCTACTCCCACGAGCTTATCATCTCCAGTGAACTGTGCAATCCCCATCCAACAGTCTCCGGTGCATTCTGTAGGGGTTTCGATGCTCACTGCCAATGCTCCTGGAACGTCTACTGGCGGCTACCAATTCAGTAGTATACTCCACCCGGACGATGATGATACAGCTTCTGTGATATCCTCCATTGATGGAGACGAGCCGAGACAAGACAGGAATGGTAGTGATACGGAGACTGCTCCAGAAGGTGAAGATGAAGAAATTACTCTCTGTGTTTGTGATTTCACTCACGATGATGGCTACATGATCTGTTGTGATAGGTGTCTTGTATGGCAGCATGTAGATTGTATGTTTATGGATCGCAAGAACATACCTGAAGAATACATGTGTGGGAAATGCCAGCCGAGGCCTGTGAATCGTCAACGAGCTCGCTCTATTCAGATGCGGAAACTAGAAGAACTTAACTTACTTGGACTAGGGTCTTCGGGAAGCGAGTCAGCTTCGGGGTCTGTAAAACGCAAGAGGAGCGCCGGATGCAGACCACCTGGCGGACCTTTAAGATCACATAAGAAGCGCTCTCTTACGCTGACAGTGACGACTTACAGCAATACTATTGGCGGTGTGAGTCGTACTCTTCCCACGCTTACTCCACAACCTCCTAACTTACAGTCTGCTCTGTACACCTTACCCCCGGCACCTGCACCCGCACCGGCTGCCATCCCCAGCAACAACAACAAGCGCGGACCCAAGAGGCCCCGACGTGTTGACAATGGACGTAAAGGTCCCAAGAGAAAATTACCCGATAAACGTTTGAAGAGGAAGGGTGATGTAGTCAAGTACCGAAGTAAATACTTCTCTCCTCCAAATTCATCTCAACAGCTCAACCAATGGAATGAAAGCTATGAATTGGCCATGACAAACCATTACAGTCCTGAACTGAGAGCTAAAATAGCCAGGAATTATTCCAACAAAAGTGCAACCAACGCTTCCACCATGTCCATAGTGCTGACTGCGCACCATTGCACCACTGTGCCTCACGCGGGGGGGAAGATACTCATAGCCACCAAGGACATGAAGGAGAACACTCCCATTATAGAGCTTCGAGGGAAGTACATGCTTTCGGCGCAGCACAGACCCCAGCCACACCCCATGGGGCGAGCCGGCAGTCAAAGGCCTGGCCCTTATCTATTCTTCTACAGATTTCCTAAAGACCCTACCCAGGTCTGCATAGATACTAGGACATACGGTAACGAAGCCCGCTTTGTTCGGCGCTCTTGTAAACCAAATGCGGAACTTCAGCACTGTATCATCAAAGGTGCTCTTCATGTTTATTTAGTTACCATTAATGCTGTACAATCCAATACAGAGATTAGCATTCGGCATGAGTCCTCAGGAAGTTGGCAGCCGTGTGCTTGCGGTAACCCCAAGCATTGCAAACAGTCCGCCCCGGGGACTGGTTCTGGAACCGGGACTGCCTTGACTCACAGGAACAACGGGGCTTCAGACAGGTCGGTGAGGGAGAGGCGATCTCGTACCCGACACGCAAGCTCTTCCTCTCATTTCTCATCCCAGCCCTCTTCCACTACGTCCATTATGCCTAAAGAGAATATTTCACCCAAACAACAACTACAACAACCGCTTCACAATAACCCCAGCCCCAAGGTGGATAGAAGGCGAAAAAGTGAACCCGAATCTATATTGAACATTGTAGTTAAACAAGAAAAGGAAGAAAAATTGACTTCCGCCCTTCTAATTAAAAAAGAAGAGCCCGTTATAGAACCTAAAATAGAATTTCTCCCAGATGTTAAGCCGGTAGTGATCGAACCCGAATTGCCAGTTTTGATTAAAGAAGAAATCCTGATGGTACCTGATGTTGTTATTCCAGAAATCATAAAAGAAGAACCAGAAATAGAAAGGGTTCCTATACCAAAATTGTCACCAGTGAAGATGGAAATGGCCCTTGAAATAGTGGAAAGTATTTTGAAAGTAGAAAAAGTGGAGCCCGAGCCTGAGTCTGAACCTGAGTTGGAACCCGAGCCTGTACCTGAGCCCATGCCTGAGCCAGAGCCTGTACCCGAACCCGAGCCAGTTGAGGAAAGTGAGCCTGTCAAAATCAAGGAGGAAAAACTGGTGGCTGAACCTCCGATAGATTCAGTGGTGACCTCTCCCATCCAGAGAAGCGTGAGTGCTCCGTCAGATAGAGAAAAGCTGACTGACCGTGAGAGTGCAGAGCCTCCTCGAAGGACTTCCACCCACTCAGTCCACTCCACTCGCACCACCCGCGCCACCTCCGCTACCGTTCCCGCGCCCGCCAGCGAATCTGCTGATGAGAAGAGTGACTCTCAGGAATCTAAAGTGCAATCGGCTAAAGATAAAAAGAAAATGGTGAGTCACTCTGCTTTCTTATTTTCAATACGCTTACAGTCGGTAAGCTCTTGCGATTGCTGGAAGTAGTAATCTCCAGTATGTAGGAATTTGTTTTCATTACTCTCTTGGCTTATAAGCACGAGTCTGTAAAATTTGAAGATTACTATTTAGATGTAAATAATGTTGTTTCAGACTCGGGAAGAAAGAAAAATGGAAGCCATAATGAAGGCATTTGAGCGGATGGAGAAAGCCGAGCAAAGAAAATTGGAGAACCGTGACAAGCAGAGCAAAAGGCGGGAGTCGGATCCGCAGCAGTCGTGCTCTGTCACTTCCACCAGTGAGTCCAAGGAGCTCTCCCTGGACCACGGCGAAGAACACTTTCAGCAGTCAATGCTCAAAGGAAGACGGAGGTCAGTTAACTTCATTTGTATTTATCCCCATCTCTAAATATGTTTTATAAATAATGTTAATTTTTTTTAAATTGAAATTTTTGCAGATGTATCTTTTATTTATTTGAGGTTAAATTATGAAAAATAATATGAAGTTCAAACAAATTTTGAGTTCAGTTATCAGAGCATTCTTTAAATTTAATCTGTATTTATGAAGTATGTGTGTTGTTATAAATCTTGGTTCATAATATAATGGTGAGTTTGTTTGTGAGCAGAAAGGGTAGAGCTCGGACTACAAGTCAGACAAGTCGGAACCGGCTGAACTCAGTGGACAGCGACATGGTGACCTCGGAGGACGAGCACTGCTCCCTGATGTCCCCCCCGCGCAGCAACAGCATGTCTGTGGCGGAGCACTTCACCGACATCACCCCCCTCATTCCCCTCACTCCCCTCACCACCGAGGAGGCCCACTCCTACCAGGAGCTGGCTGAAACGAACATCGCCTTGGGAGAGTCTATTAATGTAGGTTACTTTACACTAGTATGTAGTTGCTTTAGCCGTATCTGGTACTTGAGACCATTATATATAATGTTTTATCTTTTACTTCCAGAGAATGAAGGTGGGCTTAAGTTCCGCTTGCCTTCTGGTGGAAGCCGCTGTCGGACCCTTGGAAACAACTTTCAAGTTTCCCAAAACAAAGAAGACCATTATGAATGAATGGCTTAACAAATCGCCTGAACCAAACCTCTCTTACGAGTTTGGCAGTCCATTGGAGTTTAACAACGCCACGGATAACAACAATAGTTCACATCCCTTTGCTGAGAAACACACCTTCCTGGGTGGAAAGTCAATTGAAAATCTCGTCAGGGTGGCCAACACCATGATAGGCAGCTTAAGTGGCGGAGTGATAAGTGCAGATTCTACACCCGAGAAGAGTTGTCAACAGTCGGAACCTGAAACAGCAGACTCCTCGTGTTCCCCTTCTCCAATTGACTCTCCTTTGACCTTCTCACAAAAAGCAGCCAAGAAAGTGGCGGTGGTCCGTGATCTGTCCAGAGACCCTGTTGGTTTTTCCCCAGAAAGAAATAGGACACCCAAGAAAATGCGCAAATTCCTGCGGGTGCCAACAGATCCCAGTCCCTTGAAGCGTTCCCTCAGGAGTAGTGCGGTCATCAGCAGCACCGGCATCTCTCAAGAGGCCGAGGAAGAGGAGGAGCCGGAGCCCTGCCCCATGAGCATGGTGCCCCCGGGAGGGCTCAGCCCCCCTCCGGCGCAGCCCCCCTTGGCCCCCCACCCCCACCTCATGCCCCCGCAGCACAGTGCCAAGAAGCGCTGGCTCAGGCAGGCCATTAGTGAGGAGAGCGACTCTCCAACAGCCGGTAACAAACACAACATTTTACTACTTACTCAATTACAAGCATTCATTTTTTTATTATTATTATTTATTGAGTTAGAATATAAACTAATATGCACAAGGTAACATTTCATTTTATAACATTCAATATTTTTACAGTAAGGATATCATTTATTTTTAAATACGTTCATTCTTCATATTTTCAGACATTTCATCATACATCTTTAGTTCTACATTAGGCAGTTCTGTAATTTTCAGATTATGATTTTTTCATATGTGGCAATCTATTTATATTTCTGGTTTCGTACTATTAAAAACAATTTCATCCAAGTATTTTGGTATTTGGTTTTTCATAACTTTTTGCACAAAAATTAACACATAATAACAGTCTCTCATTTGATTAACCCTTTTGCATTTGCCTTTCCCCAGTATACATTATGTTGTCTTTTGTCATCGATTGGATTTCTAATTGAATTAGAACTCCAATCGTCAAAGAAGCAACAAATTTGGAAAACCCGTATAAATTGAATAAAATCCTTGTAAATTACCCCCTCCCTCATTATTCAAAATCTTATTCTTTGACAGAATCCCCGCCCAATGAAATGGTGACTCCCCTAAAGAAAAGAAGATTGGCTCGTGAATCTTTATCAATAGAACCTTCTACTTTTGGTCATGTAAGTGGTCTTATAATAATTATTATTTTTGTCATTTATTTTTTTACTTAAATTTATGCTATTTGTCATTGTGGGAGTATGCATTTTACATCATTAATGTCTATTTTCCTTTCAGAGCGATGATGCCCAATGTGCCCCCATGCTGGGAACTACTCCAACTAAAGATTTTAGTAATGAAATTGCATTTCGACAACATTCTGCAATCTCATTGGAGAAACCGCCTCCACCAGAAATTGTGGAAAGTCATTTTAACCCTGAAAAGACTAACTTCTTTGCTGTTTCTAACGTAGCCACCTATCCAGAAGAGGTTAAACATCCTCAAAAGCTTGATATTGTCGTACCCGCTGCGGAATTATGTTCAGAACTATCTCCAGTGAAGGTTTTATCAATCCCCCAGGAAATGAAGTTAGAAGAAAAAGTTAATAATAATGAAGTGTTTCACCTTTCCGAGGATAGTGAAAAAGCCGAGGTAAAAGAAGATGCCCCGATGCCTTTATCTAATGATACAATTATTGTACCTCAAAGCAATACTGAAACTCTCGCTTTTTCTGTTTTCCAACCTGTCCTTAATACACCCACTGAGAGTTTAGAGTCTAAAGCCGAAATAATACCAGAGGAGTCAAGTAATACTAATGATAAAGTTTACATTGATTCTGTTGTGGGAGAAACTAAGAGTGAATGTGTTAGTATCATTAATTCTACGGAAACCAGTGGAAACTCTTCCCCTGTATTAGATGAAATGGATGATATCCAAAAGAAAATACACTCATTCCACACAGAGAACATTCAGATTCTCAAAATCAGGAATAAAAAACAGCCCAAAGAGAAGCGCAAGAAGGTTAACCTGAATTTTGATCTCAGTGTGAGTGCTGACAACCAAACAGTTGAAGTCAAATTGAAAACTGACAAAGAATCTGTGGAAGTCTTTGAATCTGACAAAGTAGCGCATTCTGTGGATTCCTCTGCTGAAACCTCGCAATGTGTCTCCATCACTGTTACTCCGGAAAACAGCAACACAGAAATGCTGATAGAAGCTGACGAGGGGAGCATAAGTCAGTATTCAGTTCGCCTACCTTCTCCAGAGATAGAAAGAGCAATTCTCCCCCGAGTTGAGCCGGAACAGCAATCCAACGAGGCAACTGGTCAATCTGAAAAGGAAGATCCCGATTTCACGGAAATTACCAACAATAATTTTCCATCCATAAATTTGTTTTCAGATAGTTTCAGGATGAAACCGTTTACTGAGGAATCGCAGAAGTCCACCGAAGCATCAGCTTCCATTCCTGATATAAACGTAATTAAAAATGCCATTGACATGACCACAAACCTAGAGACTAGCGTTTTTAAGGATGGAACAGTTTTAAACTCGGAAGATGAATATAAGAATGTTCAAGAGATTTTGGACCGTGTCAATCAGATGGATTCCAGGAACAGTGTTCTGCTGTCGGGGGTGTTGAAGGATACCAACCACTCGGTCAGTAACGAGGTTACCACGCCGACTAAAATGTTCCTGGGCCGGTCCAATGATCCTCGACTCAATCCCCCACCAGTTGAAATACCCAAACCTGTGAGAAGAAAGGTTAGTACCCATATTCTCTTCTCCAAGAATTATGTAATAAAGTGGGCATGTTTAAGTTGTGCAAAATGTTGACGACGCCCTTCTGTTTCAGCTTTCTATAAGTGAGTACCGCAGGCGCCACAGTATGGCCAACCCTACTGACGGCTCCTCCCCTCCATCCACTCCAGGAGAGGTGGAGGATCAAGATATGTCCCGTTTGGAGAAGAACCTCGAGGACTCTATCAATAGTCTGGATGCGCTGTCTACCATCAACATTGGTTAGTTCATAAATAAACCTTTATATATTTTATAACATCACCGCCTAGACTGCAACCTTTTAGTATTGACTTAACAATATTATGTATTAAAAAGATGCAAGTTAATTTGTTTTGCCACAAGCACAATACATGCATTCAGGGTGTTAAGGAGCATAATTGATTTACTTAACAGTGATTCCTGACATCATTTGGATTAAAAAATGTAAATGAAATTTTGGTTTCCGGTGACGTAGATGTTTTTTTAAAAAAAATTTTTTCTTCAAAACCAAACAAAAAAATTCTTTCACATGTCATCACTGGCCATTCAGCCGAGTAACCAACCATCCCTGCATTCCGAACCTACATGTCCAATACCTATTGTTTTTAGTTTTAAGTTGAAAAAAAAACATCAAAAGTGTCATCGGAGACCAAAATTTTGTTTACATTTTTTCCTCAAAATAATGTCAGGAATCACTGGTAAGTAGGTCAAGTACGTTCCTTAACACCCTGTATAGCGTAACTGTTTTTTTTTCAATTGATCACAGTAAAAAAAAAAATATATACAGTGTAAACTCCATGTAACGTCACTCGATTTAACGACAAACTCCCTAAAGCGTCGAAATCACTCGGCTTTGGTTGGTTTAGCTTAGCTTCCATACAATGATACACTCTATTTAGCATTGCACCCACTCTCAATAACGACAAGAATTAAGTAATAAAAAGTTATTTTTTAGTTGCCAAAATTAGTAAAATCGGCCCAGATGTGTACGTTCTTTTGTCGCTTTATTATCCTACCCCGTAATAAAATGTCGGTAATGCCCGTAATAAACTGACCGTCATAAACTGTCAGCATCATACATACCGAACTTTCTAATAAATCCGTTCTTTTGTTTAAAAATTGGGATTCCCTGGACCTGTTGATTGTTGTTTTCTAAGAAATCCCTTCTTTTGTTTACAAATTGGGATTGTTTGCACGTGTAGACTGTCGTTATTAGGTTTCATGGATTATCTATTCGTTATCATATTGTTAGTTGCCCACAAACTTTCAAACTGTATAAACATGGCAAGTAAGAGAAAATCACTGTGTATTGACGAAAAAGTTTTACTGATACGCGCAATAGAGGCGGGAGAGAAGATAAGTGATGTTGGCAGACGCTTTGGATTTAGTCGCTCTACCGTGTCCACAATATGGAAAAATAAAGAAAAAATTCTACAAGCAGAGGAGGATGGAAAATCTTCCAAAAAATTAAAGAAACCTAAATACGAAGATTTGGATCAAGCTGTGCTATCATGGTTTCACCGACAGCGCCAGAATAATATGCCTATCTCGGGCCCGATCGTGAAAGCTAAGGCGGAGAAGTTTGCCGAAGAACTTGGTTTACTTTCTTTCAAAGCATCAGAGGGATGGCTCGGAAAATTCAAGCAACGTCACCGTATCAACTAGGCAAAATTAGTGGAGAAGCACGAAGTGTTGATACGAATGTTACTCACAACTGGATTAATAGAGTGTGGTCAAAATTGACAGAAAAATACGCCTCAAGTGACATTTTTAGTGCTGATGAAGCAGGAATTTTCTTTAAGTTGACCCCAGATAAAACTCTGAAATTTAAAGGGGAAAAGTGTGTTGGAGGAAAGCTCTCCAAGGAGCGTATTACAGTACTTGTGGCTGCTAATATGGATGGCACAGAAAAAAAAAAGCTGATGGTAATAGGCAAATCGAAAAATCCGCGGTGTTTTAAGAACATTAAAAAATTGCCAGTGACGTATAAAGCTAATAAATCAGCTTGGATGACCAATCAACTTTTTGAAGAAGAAGTCCGAAAGTGGGATGCAGAATTAAAGGGACGAAAAATTTTACTTCTTGTTGACAATTGTCTGGCTACCCTCTTATATCAAACCTTCAAAACATAGAGTTGGCATTTCTTCCTCCAAATACGACTAGTGTGTTGCAGCCAATGGATCAAAGCGTGATTAAAAGCCTCAAGGGTCACTACAGAAAGAAATTATTGATGGAAATAGTCGAATCTGAGGGTAAAACTTCTATTAATGTGCTGCATGCTGTAAATTTTTTATCTAAAGCCTGGGAAGAAGTGACACCCACAACTATACAGCACTCTTTTCGACATGCTGGACTTTTTACAAATTCTATGAGTGATGAGGTGGAAACGGAACCGGAGTTTGATAGCGATGACGACCTTTCATTAACTGAGTGGATTCAACAGTCCAACATGGCAGGAAAATTTACAGAAAATCTTCAAACCTACATCGAAGTAGACGACTGTCTGCTTACAACGGCTTCACTCACAGACAAAGAAATTTTAGATTCGGTGAGAAAAACTGAGGATCAAGAACAAGGAGATGAAGAAGATGAGACGGATGAGCCTGAGCCTCCGCCGAGCATTAAAGAAGCTCTGGAAGCAGCAAAATTATTGGAAAACTACTTTCTTTATCACCAAGATGCCTCAATATCGCACGATATGAATAAAATAAGTAAAAAAATACAACAAAATTACTGGTGCAGCAAAAGACGTTAGACGAAAATAACAGACTATACGCAATAGCGTTCAAATAAATATTGTTTTTTATGTATATAATTACTAAAACTAGTCTGAAATAAACTTTTCTTTTTCTAATACAGATTTTTCTTCTCTCCATTTAATGACATCTCTCTATAACGTCAAAATACACGATGTCCCTTCAGTGCCGTTATATAGAGTTTACACTGTATATATATATATGTATGTATATGGTGTCTGGAAACTTCGGAACTCAAAATTATTTTTTCAATTTTTTTTTATCCCTTTATAAATAAAGGATTAAAACAAACTTTTGGAGCCGGGTCTACGCTTTGACGCATTTTAAAAGACATAATTACAACTGCCGAAATTAACCCCCTAGCGACTGATTTTTTCAAATTTGACTTCGGACTCGATTTACTCGAAAACGAAAACTCGAATGAAAAAAATTCCACAAAATTGACACCAAACTGACTTGACTGTGTTGTAGATTCACCCTTTGTACTACTAAGAGTTTCCGACACCGTGTATATGTTTCAACTCTATCATAATTTGATTCCCACAATAAATTTATTATTGTTTTATTGTAAAGTTAGGTAAGAATTAATTATAATGAAGGGTAAAATCAAGTGAAATGTTGTAGGTGTGTTTAATGGTCAACCATCAAAGCTAAAGCTAGGGAGACATCGAGAAAAGCTTAGTGAGAGACTTCGAAGGGAGTTTGGTCTGTCTTGTCAAGATGAGGAGGGAGCGGGAGCCTCTGTTCGCGTTCCCACAGGTAACCTTAATGTCACCAGACCATTATACACTAGCACTAGAGGGTGGAAAGTTGGTGGCTTCTGTGTTCCGTGCCGTGTCAACCGTGTCACCTGTATGCTTGTGGGTTTCTATTTTGCTAAACTGCTTCACATGCTGTGCATACATTCTGTAACATGATTCGCAGTGATAATATATATCTAATCTTTTTGTTTGACACAATTAGTATTGCTAGTAACATAATTTAAAAAACCACTTAACCCCTAAAGCAATTCAGAAAGGTATTTCTCCAGGACTTGAAATACCCGGAGAGTCTTTTTGGGAGCAATCCTGAAACGGTCTCGTAAAATTCATACTCTCTCATTTTGAATTACAGTGAGATATATCATTTAAACAGTGTTAGAAGGAGAGAAAGAACATCATCACGCTTTGTATTTAAGTGTTTACCATCGGCGCTCCTGTAAATTTTGAAATAATTTTGTGAAATTAATTATTAACATTTTAAAAATATTTATCAAGGTTTGCAAATGAAGAAAAATAATTATAAAATAAAAACAAAATGAAGTGACAGTAACTTTTATAATGGTTCCTTTGCCTATTAAATAGGAGTTTGTTATAAAGTGGTAATTACAATTAAAAAAACTTTATCTCTGTTTGCGTTCAAAATTTGAATATTTTTAATTGTCGATTTGTAATACTAAAATATGAAAGATTCTTCATCTGCCTTCAAAAACAGTATTTTATTTTGAAATACATTAAAAAAACAGCAAATTTATAAGGAATCGAATGTGAAAATATTTCCCATGCAATCTGCATTTTGACAATTTGCTTATGGGAAATACATTGCAATATATAGAGGCTCTAGGGGTTAAAACTTTTTCCACCTTTTTTAGACGAGAGGTTTTGATTCTCTTCAGACCGGTACATGTACGACTAATAACATGGTTTATATATATTTTTGTGTCCAAAAAATGATTTTATGGTAGGTTCAATATATTTATACATATATGTATTTTAGAGATATACAAAATGAGATAAATAAATTGTGAGATATATAGATATATCCATAAAACATTGATGCACAACCTGCATCCATTATGTAAAAAAAAATATGTATTTTAGAGCGGAGACAATTTATGTATAGTTCCTGTGAGCAGTTAGGCCATAGTTCCATTGTACTGCCTCCTTTTTTACTTCATTTCTTTAACAGTATCCCTTTTATAAAGTTCACCAGAGTTGTCACTGGATATGAGTCTGTCTTCTGGTTCCACAATGTGTCTTCCCAGGTCTCATCTCCCACCTCTCCACTTGGTTCCCTTAAGGACCCACAAGGGAGAGGGGCCCCACAGGGGTGACCACAGCTCTCCTCTCCATGGTTTCTCCTCTTGGTTCCTCCCTGCAGGCCCCACTAAGAAAGAGTCCACTGAGGTGGCCTCAGCTCTCCTAGGTTTCCCAAAGGCCTCTAGTTGTTGAATGCTTCAATTTTCGTCCCATATTCCTGCTAAATATGTTGTACATCACTGTTATAAAATGTACATAAAATCATGCGTTAAACACACGATTTTGATCAGAAATGCATAAATACTGTAGTTTTTGTCACCAGTCTGAAGATGACCGCAGTGAGTCTAATCTAATCAATTTGGGAGGCGGGAATGGGTACCGCCGCCCCGGGAACCTTTATTGGATAACCAACACCTCTGCCATAGGTCACCCCAAGTGGTTCGCTACGTTTGGTGATTTAGCAGGGGTGCCCGGGTTCATGGGGTGAGATTTGTCTAGGTCTTGGAGGCGGATGACCAGGACACACCGAACCCCAGATTCCTACCCACCCCTTAAACCCTTTTCCTTCCCAGAACTCTCCTCTCCTATTTTTCCTTAAAAAAAACCCTCCACACAGCATCCCCAAAGATGACATAGGCCCTGAGGGAAATTATTTTCCTCAGGGCCTCCTGTGTGGAGCTCGTGTAAAAAAAAAAAAGAATTAAAAAATCAATTAAAAAAAAATTTATTGCAATGTTGTTACACCAAAAATGAACAGTTGTAAAAATATTAATTTTATTATTGCTGTAGTGAAGAAGAAACAGTGGCAATTATTCGTTTTCATGAATTATTATACCACATACATATTTCATACCATTTATAGATGTGTTGTGTTGTCAAAGGAATTTGTTATTGTTTTGCCTTTTCAAATGCTTTTTTAGAATATTACCCTCGTGCGTACATTTGTATATTTTATTATTTGTATATTTGTAGGAGTTAATGTTAGAAGTGCCTATGTCAATTTTTGTTCATTTGATTTAGGTACTAGAAGCAGAAATTTTTCTAAAACGTCCCTTAAGAGCCGTTCGCACTGGGAGAGTAGTTTTAGTCGAGTAGCGAGTATATTAGTAACTAAACGCGTCCGAACACCACAATTTTAGTAGAGTAGTTTAGTTGGCTCTTTGACTAAATAAGCTCAGTAGAGGCAGTCCATTTCGTTCTATTTTTTCGAGCGAGTAGCGATCTCCACCATGCGCGAACTCGTCATTTTAGCAGAGTTCACTAGCAGACGTGTAGAAATGTCGTGCCGTTGGAGCGAAGATGCTACTTTAAAATTCTTTATTTATGCTGCAATTAATCTCTTTGTTTCCATAGTTTATTTATTTTCATCTCACTAATTTATTCTTCCACGTCTTCCAAAATAAGCATTAAAATCAGCTTAATTAGCGTATTTACTTTGTTACGTGGCAGCCCCCGTCTTCTTGCAACGCGCGGCTGACTAATGAACTCTACTTGAACTTAATGCGAACGCTTTTCGGCGAAACGAGTAGCAAGTTACTCGCTATTCGACTAAACTACTCTCCCAGAGAAGTGCACATACAAGATATTCAATGGCTTCTGTTCTGTTATACAAAAGGGTTAGCGAAAAACTTTAGTCTTTCTTCAAAGTTTTCAATCACTCACTCAAAATAATAAGTTTTTTTACATCTTTTTATTGTTGGTCATCATTAGGAGGCGGAATGCAGAAGCAAAAACATTTGGAATGTATGGCGAGCGAAATGCTGAAATAGGCCAAAACCAAATGATCTTTTATAGTCTGTTGGCCCCATAAAACAAATTAGACTGGTCGAATAACAATAGTTTGATTGTTTTGCCTTTAATAATTAGCGGCTCTGGAATTTTCGTTTTGCCTCCGCATTCCGCCTCCTAGTCATCATTGATCAGTAATTTAACACATAAAAAAGACTGGTGAAAATTTTTTTATCAGTGTAAAAAGTTTGAAAACTGCTGCTCTAGATTGATGAATTATATACCTATCTAATGTAGAAGTCAAAATATTGTTTCAGAGTTATTTACGCCAAAAACAGTCTTCTCTTCAATTCCGAGTAATTTAGGAATTTGCCATAGACACTTCTAGCATTAAGCCCCAGTTGGTTCTTGGATTCCGTAACATAGGCGAGTGCGTGCTGTGATTATGTACAGGCTGTTAACGGAGCGGAGATTTGCAGGTGACGGAGAAGCGGGTGAAGAGACGCTGCTGGAGGAGGCGCGGAGGCCCCCCGAGCAAACGGAGTCGGCCGCCCCCCGCAGCCAGGAGTGCGCTTCCTTCATCTCCAGTACGAGCATGTCCCCGCTGGTGTTGGATCGATAGTGGAGTACAAGACAAGATAGTGGTATAACATTGGCCGACTGCTCCCTTTGTTAACCAAAGTGAGCGAGTTGGTTCATCAGTGATGGGTTGGTTGGTTGGTGCACGGCTACCCGTAAAAGATATCACGTGTGATTTTCATGCTAAAGCAAATTACTTTATTGCATATACCTACATATTGTTTATTTTTAAATTTAAGTGTAATTTTATATCTATGTAAATTACTGTATTCTATATAAATCTGCTTTTTTTATATTTCTGCAAGTACAAACTGTAAGTTTTATAATTTTGTACATATTGTATATAGTGTTTATATAAATATATTATTAGTTATGTGACTCCATTGTATGTTAAGTTGGTTAAAGTTTTGTGTTAAAACTGCTAATATGTAACTTTAATTAATGCAATTATCATATTCGTTTGGAATGCATCAATATTCTACTTGAAATTTTGGCTGGTAATGTTTCTAACTACGCATTAATTGTATATTTTGCCATTTTTTGATTTATTATAACTTAAATTAATTTATTATGTTGCATACCTTTTATTTTAACTTGAAACAAATACATATTATTAATTTTACTTCGTCTGGGAAACGCCATCCTTTATTATTTTTCATTATTGCCTTCATTAAAGAGCTTGTATTTTATATAAAACCTAAGCATGTTGAAATCCTTATGCATATATATTTCAGTGCATAAAAAACTACTTCATTGAGACAGTTTCCATTTTGTTTTTCTTATAGATAATTATGATATAATTTTATCAAGTGATTGTAAAACAGAATTATTTATGTGAAAAGGTTTGTGTTTATGTTTATGTAGTTTATTAAACTTAAAATATATATTTTTTTCATCTTGAACTTTAGTAGTGAATATGGGCCTTACCAATAAAGGTATTATAAATTTTACACAACTGATAAACAACCATTATTATATGGTAAATGTGTAAATTTAAAATATGTTTATTAGTAAGGGGGTAAATAAATATAAAAACAGTTTCCCGTACTTGTAAAGTATTGTGCTCTAATTATTTAAAGGTTATTCATTTAATTTGAAGAAGAATTTTGTACCAATGTAGTAGATGGATTTGTTTGGGTAGTGCTCTTTTAGAATATACATGTTGTGAATTTAGATATTGTGTCATTCCATTTAAAAGATTTGAATATTCATTAAGAATAGCAGCGTGCAGCACAAAAATCACTTATCATTTTCTATTCTCAAATTTCAAACCATCAGCAAAGTGACACTGGCTTATAATAATATTATATTTAGTGATATACTTTCGGCAGTTTGTTAATAATTATTATAAAATCAAAAGGTACAAATTTATGTATAGTAATTTAATAAATACGGTCACTGAAACCTACATCACATACAAAATAATGATATCATTGCTAGTTTAGTTTAAATGTGGACATCTTCTGCGTGTTGGTTGATTAGTTGACTAGCTTTAGAAAACAGTTACAATCTCGGTAAAGTAATAGGTATGTTATATTTCTACAATGAAATCTACTAGGAAAGATAAAATGTAGAAGGTGCCTTTTATGATTATTAGCAACGAACACGTAAATATTATACTGAAGGGTGTGAATGTTTTAAAGTAGTCCCACATCCGCGTTGCGTTGCCTACTGAGAGACCATCGCCAGTTCGACCCTGTGATTTGAGATGCTTATGTTGTGATAAACATTGCTTTCAATGTTGTATTTTAGTTTTACTTCCCATCTTCAAAATTACAGCGAAATTCTTTAAAAACATTATGATGAGCGCCTCCGGAATTATGGTTGCCATTGGAAACTTGCTCTTCTATTTGGGTGAACATTTCTACTATGAGATTAAGTATAAGCTAGTGTAAAAAACTCACATTTATAAATAGGTTTATCGATAGCATTGACCAGCCTTTATCTTCAACTCGGAGGCCAGCAAATAGCACAGAGTGCAAACTCGCACAATGCCACAAAGCCCCATTCGGATTCCGACTTTTCGGCTCATAAAAAGATGGCCTTTGTTGCAACCATCGCCCAAATGCGGTTAATTTTCGTTATTTATAAAATATTCATTTTATTTACTAGTGACTGTTTTCCTAATATTCCCTGACCTTCACTTTTTTCTGTTACTCATTACATAATAGAAATTGAATTATATGCACAATGCATATTTGAGCCTTTTTTCATTATTATTAGTAACAACATATTCCTGTTTTTTTTTTTGTTTAATTTAGGCATGATAGTGCGCGTTTTTCATCCGATTCATATCAATTATTATTGTTAAACAAAAATTCCGTTTAATACTTTTTGATGAAATAATTTCACCAATTGCTGTTTAAAATAAAATCTCAAAGGATTTTTATTTATTCAAAAGCCAAGCCATCTTTGTGACTACTTCCTAGACATATTGCTGTTGGCCAGACAACTTGCAATTTAATACATGAGGAGCTCAGTATCAAAGTCGGACGTACGCCACTTTTTCTAAAATGCATATTTTGATTGATTATGGTGGTATATCTGATTCTCTTACTGAATAACTGAGAAAATCTATCGAAAACGGACAATTAATACAATAAATCGCATGTTAAAGTTTGCACTCTGTTTCAAAAGCGGACGCTTGTAACTCATGTTTGCAACAAACTCGGACATACAATACAAAAGTGCCTTGGCAGCTGTTATTTTGACAGTTAGGCACTCAGGCCCCAACCGCCGAATTTGTTAGTGGGTTGACAGTTTTAGGACGAAATTTAAGGTTTTTCAATGTTTTCCAGTTTAATATTGATAAAAATATGATAAAATGAAGATTAATAATGCTTGCAAGCGCATAACAAACTCCGAAAATTGGAAATGAGCAAAAGAAAAGACGTTTAGGTAAACCACTTCTGTCGTTTTAGCATCAAAAGCGGACATAAGCATTTTTAAATTTTAAAATAAAATATTAAGAGTATTAAATTATGGAATGTTATGTATGGCTTGTGATTCTTTACGCGCAAGGATTAGAAAAAATATCAAATATTTCATACCGCCGTATTCGAAACAAAAAACTCACTACTGAAAAATAATCCAAAAGGCTTATGTCCTGCTTTGATACTGAGCTCCTCACATAGTTTTTAGTTAAGACTTGTGAAATTATCACCCGTGTAAGCAAAGAAATGCCACAATCTAAAGTAATTGGATTTATAAATCAGTATTTATGTAATGAAATACATAGCTCAGCAAATTAGAAAAATTCCTACAATCTTCATTTTTTGTCTAATTGGTAGAACATGAATGGACTTGACCTCAAATGTGCAAGTTGTGTTCATTTCCAAAGTGCAAAAACAAAACGTTTTGGCATGTATTTTTCTTATGCATAAAATATTATAGATTTTGTGGTGGTATTGACTGTCAATTTGTGTATTCATATAATAGAGTTACAAACAAATTTACAAGGTTTTATAGTGACGTAAGGGACATCATTATGTGTAAAACTAACCCTTTCTCTCCCTTGTTATTAAATACGCATACATTAAGTTGAATTATTTTTTTATTTATGAAAATCATAATTTTTTCAATGCAGTAGACAGATTTTTTAGTATCCGACTCTTGCAATTAAAATGAAATTGTTTGAAAACATAGAAAACAATGAAATAAGTATACACATACATATTATGTTAGTGTGCCATTAACTACCAACGTAATTCATAATTTCCTGACATAATAAAGTGCAAGTGCAAATTTAAACACATGGTCCCTACACCGACGTTTAGTTCACCAGAGGTCAACAGCAGGCCTGCGTAAAAGTTATAATGGTTAATATCTGCACAGTTAAATTATCATAATTAATAACATGAAATATTCTTGTACCTACGGGAATAGTTTTATTTCATCTTGAGTTATTTCTACTAGAGCGCCAATATCTATTAGTTCGGTGCATGCAAAACATGGATTAACTTGCATGTTCTCATTATCGTAGCTTTCCCATTATTATATTCATTGGCAAATAATAAAATTTTAGTTAGCAATAAGATAACTTGCAATGTGCGAGCCCGTACTACAAACATTTATAGATTAAATTACTGGTGTTGTATAAAAAGGAGATGTACAAATAACAATAGAGATTAATGTGATATCATTTAGAATATAATAATATGATCTGTTGCAGTGTAAATTTTGGATTAAAAACAATACATTTTGGATAAAGATACATTTGGACTCTTTGCAGTTCTGTTAGTATTTTAATGCAATAGGATAATGAATTATTTGGTTAATTTTTTTTATTTATTTCACAATAGGTGCTTTTATGTTTGAATAAATTGAAACTCAATCCTTGATTTATTTTATGCTTTAAATAAGTTATTTGAAACTCTTTCATAGCATTTATTAAATCCGGAGGGCCTTTTGTGTTGAAAAGTTATCACAGTACCTTAGGATCATCTAGTGATATTATTCTTTGATTATCCACGGGTTTTATTTACTCTTTATACCAATTGTCTCAATATTTTAATATTATGACGACTCTTGGTAAACTTTTTACGTGAATCTAAGGTTCCACGACTCAATAGAGAGCAGTGACAAATTAGGACACTTTTAAAAATTGATGGAAAAAAAAACCTAGATTAAAAACCTAATCCATTTAACACATAGATGGACAGCATCCTATCGACAAGGCCAATTTCTACACAACGCTGTACGGCGTCATCGATTTTCAACAGTGTTTGTGACTGAAAGGCTGAAGCATCTTAATTTTGATACGAGCTGGTACAAGCATTCTGCTTTGTGTCACAAACTCAGCTCCACCCTGTTTGTACAAATGTAAGCAGCAAAGTTCCGTTCCATTTCGGTAATCACTAACCGTGATCTTGTGTTGAATCTGAATTAAGTAATAATTATGAATATCTTCTGGGCCTTGCTATTTAGAAACCTCATTTGTAAAAGTCTTAGTGTTAAATATGGCATGGCTTTACAATACTGAATAGTTTTCAAGGCATTATTTACTTCATTTTTCATTTCCTTAATGCAAGTTGGCAAACGTTCGACACTGCCTTGAAAACAAAGTAGATTTTTCTATCTTTCTTGTTTCCAGAGAGTTGCCTTCGGGCTTCTTTCTGTACACGATGCACAATGTGCTGAAGTAGTGTAATTAGATAATATTCCCTAGGCCGGTTGGTTCATGTGCAGTTTATATTTCTTCATCCTCACCACTTTTCAGGCAATGGGTAGATGGAGATGGAGACGTGGGAAGAGCTTCCAGAACTTATACTTTAGGAAAAAGGATTGTGATTGACTTGTAACTCTACTGCTTGTAATCAGGTCAGGCACGTATGTTGGTTGCATTACATTCTCATTGCTATTTGGCTTTTCTAAAGTAAGTGCCATTTGTGTATATTTAATTGAATGCTGTTGTACTTTCTTGCCAATGTTTATTGTATATTTTGGGCGGTGTTATGACACTACTTGTAAAGTTATTTGGAAATTTTAATAGATATTATGAAATAATAGAGATAAAGCAGTAAATAATAACAAGAGTAATAATATACAAGAAGATCGTAAGTTACAATTAGCAATATGAATATTTTTGGTATAAAAGTTATGTAGATAAAAGAAATATTACCAGCTATTCAATGTGGTTAATTTAATTACAAAGTTTTTTATTGTACAAGATTAGAGTAAATATTAAGATTAAGTGGAAATAACATTTCACCCAAATCTGTAGATTATGCTCACTAAGCACTAAGCTAACCTCATTGGAATTTCATGGAAACAATCTTTGGTTGTGGACGCCATCGGGACATAATAATTCATTATTTAATTAATCGAAGGCCTATCATGTTGGTAATCGAACCTGAACTCTGCAGCTATGACAAAACAATGTACATTTAACATAATCCTCTTGTATTATACATTTATAGTTTATATCTAAAAGCCGAAATAAAATTTATAAATCTGTGAAATAATTTTAAAGAAAAGTAGATGTTATTGTGTATAAAATAAAAGCATCACGTTAACATTAGAGTTAACGTTTTCTGCCAGAACAGGGACGATATATGTCAGAAATAAGTGTTTAAATATATTTTATTCTAATTAATAAAAACATTAGTTCAAATCTGTTTTTTTCCTAAACACCAAATCTCTTCATGCCTACCTGACTATCATCAACCGAACCAACAAGTAACATATGACAACAAGTAGCAGATGCAACGGCAGCAATCTCCAAAATATCAAAAAAGAAAGTTGTGAATGCAATACCATGGAGATTCAAATTGTGCATCTAATAAATTCAATGGTTAGTTGGAAAGTCACCTTCCTCCCATCAAAATCCCAGTTTGAAAATACCTATTAAAAGCAGACAGCAATCTCCACGTCCTTTCAAAAGCAAACACAGCATTCTCCATTTCGGCCAATCAAATTCGTAGGATGTGTCACGTGACCAGAAGACCCTCCATACTAAAAAAGCAGTTATGACATTTTTTCAAGCTGTGATTTTGATGTTTTAAAGTGTGTTTCGAAAAAATATTTTCAATAATTATTGAAGATGGATTGTCACCCGACCCCAGTATTTTCAAAAGACGCCTGGAAGCCTATTATTAAGGCAGAAAATTGGAAACGAAATGTCGCAAAAATATTGAGATTCTTAGCTGTCATGTTTCATTTTGGCTTCAAGGAGAGCATTATAACTACCAAAAATTTTAAGACTACGTATTTTATTTTTTTATAATAAATTATTATCTAACAAAATTTTATAATTGGTAAATTCACAAGTATTTCCCTAAGGCTGTGCCAAATGCGCCAACAATTCACAACAAAAAGGCATTTAGATGTATTAGCTTGAGAATGATGGACATTCAAATTCATGCAGCATTTTATGCATCAATACAAAAACCTGTCCAAGATGGATGGACGTTCAAAAGTTTCATGCAGCATTTTATACATCAAAACAAAAACTTGTCCCAAGATGCTTTTTTGCTCAAATATTTACAAAAAAATATTTCATTTTGGCAGGCGTTAATGGGAACCATTTATTGGATAACAACACCTCTGCTATAGGTCACCCCAAATGGTTCGCTACATTTGGTGACTAACCAGGGGTGACCGGGTTCACGGAATGAGGTTTGTCTAGGTCAGAGGTTCTTAACCTCTATGTTCGATCGAACCCCAGGGGTTCGGTGAGTCAGTCTCAGGGGTTCAGCGGAACAAGACACAACCCGAAAAAAAAATTATGAAGAATATTGTCACAATCCCATCCCGCCCCATCCTATCTCATTGCGCCCCCCCCCCCCCCCCTCGTGGTAGATATAGTTGTGAAAATAGCCCATCCTATCCCATTACGCCCCCCCCTTTGTGGTAATCCGCCGCCACTGATGACATACTTCCGCTTTCCAATTAAGAAGGGTTCGGTGAATGCGTATGAAACTAGTAGGGGTTCAGTACCTCCAAAAAGGTTAAGAACCACTTGTCTAGGTCATGGCGGCGTATGTGTCTGTCCACCTACTGCGTGCTGGGCTGGATCGAGAGAGACTGATTGAGGGAGGACTTTTGACCTCTTCAGCCGGACTCTCTTGACCAATCAGTTGCACCGTAGTAGAAATGATAGATTCATATGTCACTCCTGGGCACTGACCCCCAGATTCCTACCCACTCCTTATACCTTTTTCCTTCCCAGAACTTCCTCTCCTTAAAAACAACCACCACACAGCATCCCCTGAGATGACATAGGCCTTGAGGGAAATTATTTTCCTCCTAATTTAAAATAAAAAATTAATTGTGTATTAATTATTCAGAATATTACGTACCACCTATGGTGTAATATTATGTTCTATTCGTAATAATACCTATTAATTATTCAGAATATTACGTACCACCTATGGTGTAATATTATGTTCTATTCGTAATAATACCTATTAATTATTCAGAATATTACGTACCACCTATGGTGTAATATTATGTTCTATTCGTAATAATACCTATTAATTATTCAGAATATTACGTACCACCTATGGTGTAATATTATGTTCTATTCGTAATAATACCTATTATCCAGAATATTACGTACCACCTATGGTGTAATATTATGTTCTATTCGTAATAATACCTATTATCCAGAATAAACTTTTGTCCCTATATGATATTTTTTAAAAGTTTATTGTTATTCAATTACCCCTTATTAGTATTCTTTACACAGAGTTCGGAGCGGGACGTGCCCCGCGCCACTTCAGGCCGCCGCGCAGAAAAGTCTCGCAGTGAACTGCTCTGTAAACCGTTATCTTACTTTCGGTCTTTACTTTTCTGCGCGGCGGCCTGAAGTGGCGCGGGGCACGTCCCGCTCCGAACTCTGTGTGTAAAGGGTACTATTGAATTATGAAGAATTCCTTGGAGCCAATGAACATACAACGAAGATCACAGTTTTTTTGTAAAGTTTAGTAGCAAACAGCAATCTTCAATGCTGTATGAAGCAAAAGCAGCAATCTCCAACACTATGTATTATATTTTCTTTTGTACCTAGTAACAAGTAAACACTGAT
The DNA here is from genome assembly GCA_936435175.1 of Glyphotaelius pellucidus. Taxonomy (NCBI): domain Eukaryota; kingdom Metazoa; phylum Arthropoda; class Insecta; order Trichoptera; family Limnephilidae; genus Glyphotaelius; species Glyphotaelius pellucidus. The sequence goes on along the minus strand of OW386537.1, from coordinate 5,369,382 downwards.
TATGCATGCTGTGAACATTTATAATTGGAGTGTTAATACCTATGTACTTCTCAATGGCAATTTTATAACTATAATAATTGTTAACATTCTGTAAATGTTTCCAACAATAAATAAATAAATAAAACACTTGGTAGCAAAAGCAGCAATCTCCGGATTAAAAAGTTACACTTGCATTAAACAAAATCCGAGGATGCCAATAATCTCTGATATCAAAATACTATTTACAAAAACACACTTCTCACTGCTGTCCTTGCAAGACGCACGGACAGGTTTTTTCAATTTGGGAGGCGAGAATGGGTACCGCCGCCCCGGGAACCATTTATTGGATAACCAGCACCTCTGCCATGGTTCATGGGGTGAGGTTTATCTGGATCTGGCGGCGGATGACCCGGACACACTGAATCCTAGATTCCTACCCACCCCTCTTACCTTTTTCCTTCCCAGAACTTCCTCTCCTTAAAAGCTCCTCCACACAGCATCCCCAAAGATGACGTAGGCCCTGATGGAAATTATTTTTGTCAGGGCGTCCTGTGTGGAGCTAATGTATAAAAAGCTTAATATTATACCTAAATAGAAACATTCGCGGGTGTATCTAGGGGGGGGCGCCAAAATCGTAATGTATATGTTTGATTGAAAAAAAACTTGATTCAGAAAACGCCTCGCATCCAACGAACGTTGTCCTATCGATTATTCATTTTTAAAACTCTCAGTTGGTTTTTGAACATCCGAAGTTGATTTATGAACGTACCCTAAGTCGATTTTAAACGCGTGCGTAGGGTACGTCATAGGTTCTCAACGTGAGCAATAATTAAGGGTCGTTAAGATGACACGGTGAGGGCGGGTGCAGGTAAAAAAAATATGGTCTAAAAAAGAAAAAAAACGCTAATCACGTACTAATAAAGCAAAGAAAACTTTAATATTGGTCTAACGGGGAGGCGGAAGGGGCAGCCCGCCCCGGGGCCTCTGGTCCTAGGGGGGTGGGTGGGGGGCTCCAAAAGCCTCCATGTTACCTTAATAAAATCCTAAACAAGGACAGGACATTGTAAAAAAAATTATAGTTTTTTTTAATTCCATTTTCTGAAAGATGCATAAATGTTTTAAAGAAATTCGAAAAATTAACGGAGATACAGCATTTTATGTGAAACCATTCGAAACATTTTTATATTGAATTATCTATCCTTCAGCAAAACTTTGAATGCGTTTTTCTCGAAACTTTTTTAACGTGGTTTTCAACCTGGTTGACAACATATTAAAAAAACTGTATATCTTATTTGCATGCACCAAGTCTTAAACTGTTCTAAAATCTAGTGTCCATGACACCACATTCAGGAATTTTGATATCTAAAAAAATAGTAAATGGCTAACCAGCGAATTTTATTTTCAATTTTTAATGGAAAATTTTCATCGTTCATAAAAAATACTAAAGGTGACCCTTTATAAAAAAAATCCCTACGCGGTGCCATAGTGACCAGATTTTCACAGTTTAAGTTTTGCATGCAAATCGGATGTAGGTGTAGGTAGTTTTTCTAATAATGTTAACAACCAGGTTGAAAAACGTAGTTTCGAGAAAAACACGTTCAAAGTTTTGCTGCAGGATAATTCAACATACAAACTGTTTAATGACAATCCGACCTTCTCTTTCCCCTTCTCCATTACGTTCCCCCTTGAAGTGTGGACTCACATAAAAAAAATATAAAAAGATAGTATTACAAATCACACATCACTACAAATCAAAAATTATCTCGAAAATTATAAATATCTACAGACAAAAAAAATAGTATTCAAGCCTTATATGTTGCCATAGGCAGCCCACACTTCGGGTAGAAAAAAACCACCCCCCGGTACATATTAGTACACCCTCAGTTCTCGAGAAATAGAGATTAAGTTCTCTGCACCTCGTCTTTTACAATATGATAATATGTAATCATTTTTATCACGTGAGCGAAAATTCACATATTTCGGTAGTTCGGGAAGTGGAGGAAAATTGAACTGAAAGATTCCACACTTAGATCTACGTTAAACTGGATGATATGATGATGGGATGAGGCGGGCGCCACTATTAAGTTACTGCCCGGTTTGAAAAAGTCGTAGCATTCATTTTTATGTATTAAGATAAACTTTTTGTCAGGACGACTGAAAAAGTCGGAGACTCCTGAGGAAGACAAGGCACGATCAAATGAATCAAATGCTTGTCCTTCTTGTCGAATAATAAGAAGAGTAGGTATATATGAATGCAATGAAACAAGGAGAGTGAGTTAGTTATTTTTAAATAATATGGTTAGTTCGTCAGTTTTATCTTAAGAGCCATTAACCAGCGGCCGAGAATTTAAATTTCGTCGAACGATGATCTTGCAATCGTACCCTTGCAACGGTACGGGGCGGTTCCGATGAGAATGTTTAATTATTCTCCATACCAGCATTTTAACAGAACATTCAAAGTTGCTCAAACTCGTGATGATAAAACAATTAAAATTATGTACTTTTTGTAATTATTTTTTGATCATAAGTATTTATAATTTTTCAATAATGTCTAAGCAAAATAACAATGTAAACTTTTTTAAAATATATTAGTTTGTAATACCATAAATAAAAAGACAAACTGAAGTATTTTCATCAACGTAATATATCATTGAAGAAGATAACACTTATAATCTAAATGAAAATATGAAAGAAAACAAGACACAGAAAAACAGAAAAAACAATGGTCGCAACTGGGACTCGAACCCAGACCTCTCGTCTAACCGGGACGTGCGCGTTTTTTTCCAATTTCGCTATTGCCACCTTCTGTCAAACCGTCATATTTGTCAATCTCATATTTCAAATATTTAGAATCATTAATATTATATCATTATATAAAAAAAAGTAAATATAAACCTTAAATTTTATAATGTATTTGTAAGAAAATCGCTTAGAGAAAAAAAGGTTAAGAATGAGTTTTTTAATTTTTTATATTTACTTTTTTTATCATTATATATAAATATTTTTTTGTTCATTGTAATTCTATTCAGTAATAATTTTTTTATTTTAAACTGTCAGATTAAGAAAAATCCCTTCACATAATTGTCTGATTATAGGTCAGCACGACAAGGACATCAAGCTGAACCGTCTATATAAAAATCTGACGAGCTCGAGTATTTCAAGGTCACGATTTTTTTTTACATTTTTAAAATCAGCCATGAGCTTAGGTTACGTCCAAATCGTCAGTCTTTTGAATATGACATATTTTAAGGTTCACTTAACATTCCTACTGAATATCTGACGAGCTCGAATGTATATTTTTTTTCAATTTTCTACCTCTTCGTACGGCCACCCCCTCAAGCAAGTCGTCAGATTAATATCTCTCCATTACCAGAAACACGTAGGGCGTATACGCTATTAAAATCTGACGCGCTCTAGTATGTCAATGTGACTATTTTTTTTCAATTTTTGAAAATTTATACTCGCTCCCCCCACCAGTGAAAGGGCATACATCTAATAAACTTTTTTTCTTTTTAGCATCTAATCTTCGCAATCCAATAGGTCCCCTCAACCCATTTAGCCACCAGGGCTCCCCTACCATAATTTTGATACAGGGCCCCTCTAAGGCACGCTACGCCACTGATAAGTACCTATATATTCGCAGCCTCCATTGATGCTTGTGAACTTGATCAATTAATAACATAAATAATGATTGGGGGTTTCAATATGTCAAGTATTAGGACAGTTTGTGTTACCCCTGCCGGACTGGAATGATGTGCTAAGCTAACATTCTAATATAAAGAGCTATAAACTATAAATAGACAATATATATTGCAGTCAACTAAATTGCCATTTAATTGTCTTCTCAGAATCAAGTCAATTCAACAC